>OY293410.1:87031373-92031373 GCA_958502065.1 Chrysolina americana
AAGAATGAAGTAAATAAACAAATTGAATGCGAGAAAAAATGTATTACAAAAACATCATTGAAAAGTCGAATAATAAAAACAACACGGCTTGGTCTATTAGTTAACAATGCGACCGGCAAACAAAAAAATCAACAAATTAATGAAATTAATCATGAAAATAAAGTCTAACTGATACTACCGAAAAAGCTGCTGCATTTGGGCAATATCTATCTACGGCAATTCACGAAAAATTGTTTGATTTTTTTGACAATGATTAAAGTACTCGCTGCACCACAAGTGACTCCGCAATACAAACTGTGTTTTTTATACCTGTTAATGTGAATGACGTTAATGAGGTTATTGATTCAATACCAAAAAAAAATCTACAGGTTTCGATGAAATACCTGCATCAGTAGTAAAACAATGCAAAGATATCATATCTCCAATACTCGCCCATATTATAAACTTGTTGATTATGGAAGGTAAGTTCCCTTTAAGTCTAAAAATAGCCTCTGTTATTTAATTATACAAAAAAGGTGATCCCGGTAATGTTGAAAATTACCGACCAATTTCATTACTTAGTATTTTCTCTAAAATAATTGAAAAAGTGGTTGGTTGCTCGGAGAATGGAAAAATATCTGAATTCTTTCAATTTAATAACAAACAATCAACACGGTTTCAGGAATGGCTTTTCCACCGAATCTAGTGTGGCTGAGTATACTCAAATAGTATATTGTGTATCTAGTGCGTGAAGTATACTTTTTTACGCGAGTGTGCCTGCGGCTCGTTCCACAATCCGCACGAGCGTAAAAAAGTCTTCACGCACGTGGTGCACACTATACTTTTTCTACGACCTTTTACTTAGAGAATGAATTAAAGGAAAATTTGACTAATTTTCTTTATTACAATAATAATTATTATGAACAGTTATATTGCAATTTTGTAAATTGTCAAAATGTACATTTACTTTCTCTTTCTCTACAAAATTAGTGCTGCTTGTATTGTTGGTATTGACAACATAACTACGATTATTCTCAGTTGTTAAGATTTTATTGCAGACATCTATCTTTTTAGTTGGGGATTCTTCCACGTAGGCTTCTGCCACTGAGGATGATTTCCAGCCGCCGTGTTTTTTTAGCGTTAGGAGATGTCCTCCACCTTCGACTGATAAAGACGCAGATGAACGCCGTAGGCTGTGCCCGGTAAATTCGTTGGGATAGGGGAGTTTCAAAAATGTGGCAACTTCTGAAGGGACTTATTTATACCAATCACTTGCCGAGTACATTTCCCTCGTTGATAATTAATAAAGAATTTATTTTCGGCATAATCCTTGGGACGAAGAGCCACGTATTTGTGATATATCTCAAAGTATTCAGTAACAGTAAATTTTCTAGAAACCTTAGTCTTCGTATCATTAACTGACACAATAAGAACTGTTCCAAAATTTTGGATGTCATCCATTTTTAATTTATAGAGCTCATCTCTGCGCTGGGCTCCAGCTACCCCAAACAACAAAATAAGCTAAAAATTTAAAGATTAGTATTTATCGATCTTTATACAAATGGACTTACTTTGGTTAATAAATATTTTTCATCGGGTGCCTCTTTGAGAAATTTTAATACGTGTTCCTTTTCCAAAACGCGTGATTTTTTAGGTATGTATCCCTCGTTTTTCCGTTTCAAGAAAGCGCGAACTTTCGGATAATCACCAATTTGTACGTTGTACTTAACACTAAGGGTGCTTTTCAACATTGAGTAGTGACTCCATAAGGTAGAAGATTCAACCTTTGTTGATAATTCAGATAGGTAGGCTAATATTACCATTTCGGAGAATGATTGGACGTTGTTTGTATTGCGCCATTGCATAAACTTTTCCAAAGTGATCTCGTAAATTCCCAACGATTTTTGTGGCAATAACGATGAACTTGCTTCACTGGCTGCTAACGTTATATTTGGAGGAGTTGATGGGAATACTTCAATGCTGTCCATCAGGAATTTGCGTGAAATACACGGCTAATCGGTTTAAATCAAAATTTCGTCGTACTATTTATTAATTCAGAGGGTAATTAATTACTATTTACGGTCTATTAACTAATGTAACTCTGAACTTCACTCTGCGGGAACTGTTATATTTGTCAATTTCTCTCGCCACCGCTACCTAGACCAGCGACCGGTGTGTGAATTTGTATTGACTCTTATGGCACCGCTGCGTGAAATAAATCCCATAAGAAAAGCATGGCACTTCACACACCGATTCGTGAAATGAAGCTTTACATATTTTTATCGATGTGTGACGTTAGTAATTCACATACGGGAGTAGAAAAACATTTTAGAAAGAATGGATCATGGTGAATATGTGGTTTCAGTATTATTCGACTTAACAAGGGCATTTGATACAGTCGAGAATTCTTTCATCTCAGAAAAATAAGATAAGTTGGGTATTCGTGGCTGCCTTAATGACTGGTTTCTCTCTTTTCTCGAAAATCTTATGATTATAGTGAAAATTGATGATGTTTTTTCAAATGAATTCGATATTGAACTTGGAACCCCTCAGGGCAGTGTCCTTGATCCATTAATTTTTCTTACATTCATTAACGATCTACCTAAATATATAACTGAGGCAAAGGTTCTCATCTATGCAGACGACACATGCACAATAATATCAGATCACTCGAAACTGGCACTTTCAGATAAACTTACCAGAACACTAAACCAATTCAAAGATTGTTGCTATTGTAACAGATTAATGTTGAATGTCTCGAAAACGATTTGCATTGAATACCATACAGCTCAGAAATTGCTCAGATTGCTCAGATTGAGTAACATTTTAATCAGTACATCGAAGTCTGCAAAATTTCTTGGAACCATATTCGACTGTAATCTTTTTTGGGAGGCACAAATTGACAGTGTCTGTAAGAAAATTAACCAGTGTTTCTATTTCTCTCTCTCTCTCTCTCTCTCTGTATTTATTGGACCTTGCTTCCTATTGGCGCACTTGTCCAGCACTCTCCCCACTACGTAGGGATCCGCCCTATCCCAGCCTGGTTACTGGCGAGAGTAGTTTTTTTGTTGATTGCAGGTTTAATCACGGTTATAAAACTGTGGTGTACGGCAGACGTCACAAACACTTAAAAATTGGGTGATTGCACGTACTAAAGACGGCAGACAACACAACACAAACTACACTATAACAATCACACACATGTACTTGACTTGAGACACGAGAACGCCGTCAGTCCTCCACCATTGCCGGAAGTCGAATGAGGTGTTTCTATTTATTGACTGTATTTAAATCTATGCTAGATAGGGACACTTTATTGAATGTCTATTATTCATATGCTTACTCTGCGATTTCCTATAATATCATAGTATGGGGGCAAGGGCGCGATATTCAAAGGGTATTACAAAAAATAATATTTCGATTTATTTTTGACCTACCTTTTCAAACTTCATGTCGCGATGTATACAAAAACCAAAAAATTCTTAGTGTTACTTCTATTTACTTATATAAATTACTAAGCCATATTTACCGGAACCGAAATAAACTGCCAAAAAATTCTCCACAACCATAATACAAGACATAAAAACGACTTGTTACAAAAAAAGCAAACCACACTTTCCAGAAAAAGTCACCTCTGATGACTGGAGAGTCTTACTTTAATAGGCTTCCTGATAATATAAAAAATAGTAATATGTACGAAATTTTCAAAGGTAGGTTGAAAAAAATCTCAATTAATCATTGTTTTTATAGCTTAGGGCAATTTGATGACTTCCTCTCTTGCGGTGTTAGCGGTGTTAACTAAGTTCATAGTGTTTATTGTGCCTTATATTTTTATATTTATATCAACCTGTCTTATATATTTGTTTCTATGTGTCATTGAGTGATATTAGTGTTCCATCGTCATCAATAACGTAGTACGTCCATGTATGTATATATATATATATACACTATTTTGTCAATGTAGATTAGTATTTGAGGAATTTTTGTTTTTTTTTGTACTAATTGTGTGGGTTTTACACCTATAGAGACACGTCCAATCCATTGTATAATAGAAAAACGAATTTAATAAAATTTTATTTGATTTGATTTGATATACCTCCCGGAGCAACGAAAGTTTGCCCGAGAGATTTTAACAATAGGAATATAAACGTAAATTTTTATAGTGTGACAACAAAGAATTAAAAAAAAAATTATTTGAATTTTGACATCAATTCATTAGTGAGGTGGTGTCAGTTCGAATCCTAGGTGGATGATCAGTTTTTTTTTGGGTGAGAATCATTTCTTCATTCCCCAGTACGTAAAAGATTAATTCATTTAATTCGATCTTCTCCTGCTTGCAGAAACACATCGTCTGCATTGAATGGTGAACACTGGTTATAGTCATAGGAAAATTATAGTGTTCTACTTGTGTGTAACAGCTAATACTCACTCGGATTATTTTCATTTCCTCGAGTAATGGCATTCATTACACGATTGTATGATGAACATTTTGATTATATAAATGTAGGTATTAGAAAAACAAAATTTGATCAGCTTCTGAAACTCTTCACTGCTGAAAATTTCGGAGATTTAGGAGCAATGGAAGTATGTAAATGGGTTGAAGAAAACGACGACGTATCAAATTCATTGCCTATATTGCTTTATTGTCATCATAGTTACATATCGAACAGCTCTCATTTACCTCCTCCTCCACCCCCTCCATATCCGTAACCTCCTCCAGAGCCCCCTCCTCCTCCCCCTCCACCTCCCCCACCACTACTTCCCCCTGTGCTTCCACAACACGGTTGCACTGGTGGTGGTGGTGGTCGAGGCTGTGGCTGCGCACAGCAGACTGCACCTTGATATCCTCCTCCTTGACCTCCCCCACCTTTACCTACGAACTTGGGCGCTGCGTTTGATTGGTGGATGGATAGGATGATGAACATCAGAGCGAGTACCTGTGGAGAGAAAGTAGCATTATCAATTTTTTATATACCCACTAACTCATATACATGTCATTGTGCGGGTTGTATTGTTCTAGAAACATTACGCTTTCTACTTCAATGGTTTGTTATGCTCCTGAATATTCCTCATTCCTGACCTTTCTCCTAGATGTTCCACAATTTTCCAAATTATATTCACGATCAAAACAATTGTGGAATTTTTTCAAAATTTTTTGATGAACGATGTCGATATTTAGGTATATGGGAAACTACTGGGAGTATTTTTATGGAAGATTTCCGAAGAGCTCGTTTCAGTTGGAATATTTTCAGTTGTCTACGACTTCTGGATATATCGGAAGTGGACCCCAACTTTGTTTTTTTTTAATGTTATTTTAACGCATCGACAAAAAAATTTATGTTTTGGAAGGGAGGGTAAGGTCAAAAATTTACCTGAATAAGACTTGATTCTTCCTAATCTTTGTAAACTTCAGAAAAATTATTCTGGGCGCTCTGAAAAAAATTTGTTACACAATTTCTGAGATAGCCGAATTTGGCGTTGATTTATGAACACCCCGTTTTATATTTTCAGGTCTTATTCAGACCAATTCTGGCAATTTTCTAATCTGATTCTCTTTAGGGCTTTTCGGAAACCTACTCGGATTGATAACATCATTAACCTGAGTTACCAACCCGCATTCAGTGTTCTATCACTAACGTTCATAAATCGTAACCCAACGCAAAAGGGCATATATCTGACCCGTTCATAAATTAAGAACCCAGGTTGGTGATCCGTCACGTGATCTCTTTGAATAGGGTTAGTAACCCAGAGTGAATTTCAGAAAAGCGCTTTTATTTCCAAAATATTTTTTTGTAAAATGCTGCGTCTGTCAAAATTTTCAAAAAATTCAAATACTTAACTGAAAACTGGAACCCCTTTAGGCGTATGATGCTTCGAATAAAGTTATAATGAAATTCATTGTAGATTCCAAACTTGCAATAGAAAAGAAGGTGTTTAAAAAAAGTTGGGGTTCAGTCTCCACTTTTCCAGTTTCCCATATACATATCAAGTCAGCTCATCATGACCTTAACCTTGTATAGAATAATAAGTGATATTTACTAGCATGTTGTTCAATGTTTGTTTCATTCACAAGTTCATCATTACCATATCAAAACTAACTCCGAAATAAGTCCAAATTCAGCTTCAATCGTTTTTAATTCATCACACTTCAATTTATAATTCCTACTTACGAAAAATTACCCTACATATCTGTTTATTCTAGCTTTACAGTAAAGAATGGACCAAAAACAAAGTACCCATCTACAAATCGGTGCTCCATCTATTTTCTAATAAATAAATACGATTCAAGTAAAAGATAGATACTACAAGGAATGGTAGGTTCTATTACTTTGATTCCATTCTTAGTCTACTTCCATAACCTTCACCCTCTCAGTAGAATAAAAATGACCCTAAACCAAAAATTATCCTGATATGTCCCATAGCTATTCTGGATGAAGCGTGACAATCTCTAATTCTCACCCAATCCAAAGCTTTCCCTTTACCCTTCTTCAATAGCTAACAACAATATTACCACTTTATAATGCTTATATATATATTAATGAAAGTCTTTTTCATTTTCCATAGTCTCCACCAGCGCCTCCTCCGAAGCCAAAACCACCTCCACTACCAAAACCCCTTCCGTTGCCACTCCCACCGCCACCCCCTCCTCCTCCTCCGCCCCCTCCATATCCAGGTTGTCTTCCACAGCAAGGGGTCGATGGAGCAGGATAACTCGGGTGTTGGGGTTGATAAACCGGTTTGGGTTGTGAGGCAGGAGAGTGAACCGGTTGCGGCTGCTGTGTGGGTTGGTAAACCGATTTTGGCTGTGGGGTAGGAGAGTAAACCGGTTTAGGCTGTGGGGCTGGTTGATAAATCGGTTTAGGCTGTGGGACTGGTTGATAAATCGGTTTAGGCTGTGGGGTGGGACTATAAACTGGTTGCGGTCGTTGTGGAGTTTGGTAAACTGGTTTGGGCTGGTAAACTGGTGGAGTAGGGTCGATACTAGGTTGTTCAATGACTACTACACCTATTGTTTTGTAAGGCGGTGGTTGCACCACCGGTTTAGGGGGCGAGGCAGGTTTATAAACTGGTTGAGGATGTGGAAGAGATTGATATACTGGTTTTGGTTGTGGAGATGGTTGGTGAACTGGCCTGGACTGTACTACAGGCCGGTAACTTGGTTGTTCAACTACAACTATTTCAATTGTTTGGTCGGATGGAGAAACATCTGGTTTGCGTTGTGTGACAGGTTTGAATACTGGTTTATTCTGTGGAGCAGGTCGATTAACTGGTTTAGGCTGTGAGGAAGGCCGATATACTGGTTTGGGTTGTGGAGAAGGCCGGTAAACATGCTGGGGTTCTACGGCAGGCCGGTTACTTGGTTGTTCAACTACAACTATTTCAATTGTTTGGTCGGACGGAGAAAAATCTGGTTTGCGTTGAGTGATAGGTGTGTATACTGGTTTATTCTGTGGAGCAGGTCGGTAAACTGATTTAGGCTGTGAAGAAGGTCGGTAAACCGGCCGAGGTTCTACGGTAGGTCGGTAATTTGGTTGTTCAACAACGACTATTTTAATTGTTTTGTCAGATGGAGGAGCTTCTAGTTTCGGTTTGTAGTTTGGTTCATTCTGAGGAGCAGGTTGGTAAACTGGTTGGTGCTGTGTAGCTGGCCGGTAAACTGGAACAACCTGATACTTCGGTTGCTCAACAACAACTAGTTTCATTTCCCCATCGGGCGGAGGCTCTACTACTGGTTCAGGCGTTGGAGCAGGTTGGTCGAGGAAAACCATTTGTATTCTTCTGTCGGAAGAAGGTTGTAGAACTGGTTGGGGTTCAACTACTGACTGATCATATGTAGGTTGTTGTTGTTCGACAACCATAGTTCGTGGGGATTCTTGAACTAATACATGTTGTGGTTGTTGAACGTATACAGGGTGAGGAAGCTGTACGTACACATGTTGTGGTTGCTGTACGGTAATAGGTTGTGGTTCCTGTACGTACGCAGGTTGTGGTTGCTGGACTACTACTGGTTTGCCGTGACGCCTGCCCCCATATCCTCTTCCGTAGCCTCCACCATAGCCGTGGCCTTTTTTGGAGGTGGGTTCGGATTTTACTTCGCGTATCAGAAGGGAGGCCAGGCTCAAGAATATCTGAAAAGAGATATTCCTATCACTTTCTGTGACATCTTAAGGATCTGGGAATTGCTAGTTTTTTCATTGTGCGTCCAGGATTTATCAGCTGAATGGTTAATGAAATGAATGAAATGGTTTGAAACCAAACAATGCATCAATCATATCATGAGCGGCTTGATCATGTGTTATTATTATTTTCCACGATAGGAATGTTAATATCACTCAGTTAGTTCTTTCAAAGGCCAAATGACGTCTGGTATTAATAATTCAGGAATCACAACCTATATCCAAAGTGTAAGTGGTTATTGGTTACGAGAACCATGATTCGTAATACTTAAGTAAAAGTGAACCAGAGTTTACGGCTTTCTGCAATTGTACGGCAAGGATTACTTTCGTCTTTCAGTAAGCTGAATTAATTTGAAAGTTCATGAAAGAGGGGCGACACTACTTGACGGATGACCATAAAACTTATAATGAAAAATGGTGGATTACGTAATCCAATCTTCCGCAAAATACCTATACAATAGGTATGGTCGTCGGCAATTATTCAACAGAGAAAACTACTGCCCCCTACGACCAGTGAATTATATCTGTTTAATACTTGGCAAAGTTTTCTACAAGAACCACTGCAATGCATTTCAAATATCAAAGCTGAAAGTATTTTTCGATTTAATTGGGGGAACACCTCCGTACCGGTTTCATGGTCATTGCCAGTCATCAGCGAAGGCTAGTTCGACCCAATTGAATCGAAAAATCCTTTCACCCTAATTGAAAATCCCTGAGACAAACACTAAAGTATGAATTCAGCGCCATCTCTGGGTTCCAGTTTAAAATGCACTTCGACTACGTGTCGACTTCAATATGAAGCCAGAAACATCATGAAAGAGGGGCGACACTACTTGACGGAAGACCATAAAACTAATAATGAAAAATGGTGGATTACGTAATCCAATCTTCCGCAAAAAAACCATTGAACGGTCGTAGGGGGCAGTAGTTGTTTTCTGTTGAATATTTGCCGACGACCATACCTATTATATAGGTTTTTTTGTGGAAGATTGGATTACGTAATCCACCATTTTTCATTATTAGTTTTATGGTCTTCCGTCAAGTAGTGTCGCCCCTCTTTTATGATGTTTCTGGCTTCATATTGAAGTCGACACGTAGTCAGAGTGCATTTTAAACTGGAACCCAGAGATGGCGCTGAATTCATATTTCAGTGTTTGTCTCAGGGATTTCCAATTAGGGTGAAAGAATTTTTCGATTCAATTGGGTCGAACTAGCCTTCGCTGATGATTGGCAATGACCATGAAACCGGTACGGAGGTTTCCCAAATTAAATCGAAAAATACTTTCAGCTTTGATATTTAAAATGCATTGCAAATTGGTTCTTGTAGAAAACTTTGCCAAGTATTGAACAGATATAATTCAACGGTCGTAGGGGGCAGTAGTTGTTTTCTGTTGGATACTTGCCGACGACCATACCTATTGTATAGTTTTTTTGTGGAAGATTGGATTACGTAATCCACCATTTTTCATTATTAATTTGAAAGTATCTTTCCTCCATGTAGCCTTCAGTTGAAAAGTCTTGCTGGGAGTTTACTTGCACTAATAGTTATTCAACTCGTATCCAACATGGTTCAGCTGTATGGTGACGGCAAAACAAATTTTGACAATGAAGGGAATAATGAGAATTCCAACCGTAGTGTTGGAAGTATTGCTGAAGCTACAGTCGCTTCTAGTCTGGATTAAGAAGAAGGCGGTGGTAGCACATTCGAGCTTGCAGAACTCGGGAGTCTGAATGAACGAAGATGCCATGATGGATAACGTGAAAATTGTAAAGTGGCGGAGTAGTCTGTTCTAGATATTCCAAGTAGCCAAACTTCGTCTAAGAGGATTGGCCAGGGGAAGCACTGAACGACTATGGGAGGTAAACTGCTTGCTGCCTGCTAGATGCAGATAGTCCAAGACCTTGTGGACGACCATAGCAAGTCGAGAATGACCTGGACGTTTCCACCCTAGGTGCGAACGGTGGGTTGACTACAATACGTAGAAGCTCTTGCAATAAGTCAGAAGGTTTATCATAGAATTAAGTTTTTACACGATGCTTCTCGCCCATCTCATTGTATATTGAGAGTCCGCTGCAGGAGCGGGCTCAATAGATAATATGTTAATATTGCAGATCCGCGAAGCTGGTCACAAAAAGAAAATTTTGAGATGATTGAGCTCTCACGTGGTATGATTTTGTGTTTTAAGGAGAGAATAATAAGGAGAGGAAGGGCGTTGTTTCAGAGGACCAAAGAAGGTACTAGACATCATTTGGATATATCTACTGAATCCCAGGTCAGAGTCATAGTTAACACACGAGTTTTCGCATTCCGTGGATGAATTTATTATGTCACGATCAATTATTAGGACTCTTTCAAAATTCAAAATTATGTGTGGAGAATGTATTGAAGATATGTTTCTGATGTATAGAGATCGGAAAGCAATGGCCCCAGTTGGCCCAAAATTAAATTAATTAAAACCCATTTGTCTTCATTCAACACTTATTTTCCAGAGGATTATATGATATTCAAAGTGTTTGTGATCTTTCTAAAATGCTGTGAACTATAACTTCAATAATAGTTCATAAATCTATTGAAAATTTCTAAAAAAATAAATGACGTTAAAGCTCCAGTATCTGTCTCCGTCTCTTCAGAAGGGAGAGTGGAAAAAAGTGAAAACTGCACTAGAGAGAAGTTTGATAATTTTTCAGAAGAGGAGAAGCTATTTTTATAAAAAAACTCATAATTCTTGTTCAACTTACCATGTTATATTTATTAGTAACCATTATTACGAGAACTGGTCACAACTGAACAACTCTTCAATTTGTTTAGATGAAAGATTTTGTTTCTCAACATAATATTATATATGTATGTAGATATTTTGTTATAATAATTAGGTGCTTCTCCAGAGTGACGATTATCTCAAATAATTGCCACTTGTGCACTGATATTACAGACACATGTGAATCGGATTAGATCATGCTTTCCCCTTGGTTAATTAAATTTTACAGGGTTTCACACCAGAGTTTCGTGGAAAAATTATCACGGATGTGGGTGGAAATAGGTATCAGATTTTTTCTAAATTGAATTATCAAAATTCCCAATGACAGTTTGATAACTTAGGTATATGACTTCAGAACTAGAAGCCGCAAAATACAATTATTATCTTTTTGAAAACAAGCAACTGAATATTTAACATGTGTAATTGGGCGTATTAACATTATTCTTTAATTTTTTCTCGTTAGGAATATCCCAGTCAGGCCGGAGGGCACGCTAGATCATTTATCCCAATAACCACTCCCCACGCCGTGGAGTAAGTGACTATTGGGTCCAAGAATCATGTACCCTGAGCAGGCGGAGTGAACCAAGAATTAAGGCCTTCAGCATTCGTACGGCTAGGATGTCTGCCATATAACGGCAAGCCGATATGATTTTTAATTTTGAGAGTAGTGTGTCCATCATTCCACTAAGGATCCCTATTATCAGAACCACCATCTTGACAGAATGGTTTGCATAAAGCCTGCGGAGTTTAAAGAGTAGATCTCGATATTTAGTCCGTTTTCCCCCTCTCTTCGGACGATGTTCGTTTCGCCAGAAGCCAAAAACTGAATATCGAAAATCGTCCCACTTTGATGGTCAAGGAGGACTACATCAGGCTTATTTTGTATTTGTCTGAGGGTGGGGAATGATAGATTCTGCACTTTTCATTCTCCACATTGAACTCAATGTCCCCCGGAGTATAAGGCAACACCGGTGTCTCGTCTACACCGTACGAGTACCGTAGATGGTAGTACAACACTCGTAGCGCCGCGTTCTGTCTGTGGATATAGGCTGAGACCGCATAAGCGGGACAGGCTGGCTGACAGCAAATGCATTATGGTCTCAGCTGCCCCACGTCACGCTCTGCATCTAGTGTCAGGGACCTCTATACCCATGACGCGAGAACGGTAGACGAGGGTGTTGAATCCCTTGGTTTTCGACTTCAGTCCACTTGACCTCAACAGGTTTCTGGAAAGCCAAGGTCTTCAATGTTCTTGAAGGAGACCCCATGCTTATCGTCGAATACAAGACCTAGTTCATCGGCTGCATGGGTTGCTGCCTTGAAAAGAAATGCTCCAATCCCTGCTTTTTCTTAATCGCATACCAAGCAGAGAAGGGAATCTGAAGTCTTGATTCTGTTATGTAGACATTCCAAACTCAAAGGTCTACAGGCCTCCCCGTTGTTTGGGGAAGTATAACCGTGGAACAGACGATTTAGGATGCAAACTCCTATGAAGATGCATCATTTCGCTAGTTTTTTTTAGTTTTTACGTCGAGTTGTCGCAGCTCTTCCATTCCATTTCTTTACTCCAAAGAGTAAAGTAGCATCGGAACGGCAAGCATATTAAATGCAGCAACTTTGTTCTTCCCCGACAATTATTCTGAAGTCTGAGTGTGTGCTGATACTTGCCGCGGAGAGAGTTTTTGACAGTATCACCTCTTGGGTGTAGCGTTGTTCCACCCGTAGGTAGAGGTATACGTCTCTACGTCATCCAGATGGTATAGGATGCTTCCGTCTACGAGCTGAACGTCCTCTCCGTATTCCTCGCATCGTCCTTTTTTGAGATGAACCGTGGTACATTTGTCGATCCCAAACTCTTTTCCGAGATCACAAATTATTATCATGCCAAATTAATATTATTATTATTATGTAGTTTTGTTGAGAACTATATGTTAGCATAGCGCCAACCCCAAAAAAAAGTTTTGCTAGGGGGCGTTAAATTAACCCCTTGCCCAGAATAGACTATTTACTTTGAAAACCGGGAACAAAATATCACTTGTTTCAGATGAGAAAAGAGAATATTGTGTTTTTTATAAAAAAATTCTTATCCTCTTCCTTTTCTTGATTACTTTCAAGTGCATCGTTTAATGTTTGAATATACTTGAATGGTGAAAATCGCCCTTTTCATGATTATCTCTCTTCCCCTGAGGGGCACATAAAATAAAAATTTGGTGATATTTTCTGAATTCATATACGATGGTTATTTTGAATAGGAATATATTGGGTGACAAAACCCCAAAAATTAATAGTTTGATACTAGGGCGTGTTAAATTCTTGCTCAGAATAGACTGGACTATTCATTAATATAGACGGGTAAGATATTTCTTCGTAATGGATTTTGGATTATGTTGAATGATATTATGATTTAAAATTATACAGAAAGTCTATGAATGTCATTCACTTCATCACAATCAAAGCAAGAAGAATTTTGAGTTTCACCGAAAATGTTTAGTTTTCAACAGGATAGATTATTTTCTACTTCTATTAATTGTTGTCGAATTATAATGAGTAATAATAATAAAAATAATAAGTTTTATTCACATGAAAGATGATTTTGGACAGTCTTCCATTAACAACAACATTTACATATTATCGTAACACACTTAATATCAAATGATTAATTTTCGAAATAACTGGAAGTCATGCATCTTGGATCGGACAGTATTATTTCTTGATTTTTTTTTGAGTTAAGTTTGTACTTATATTTTTATAAACTCAATATCTTCAGCTGTGATGGTCATGATGGTAGAGCTCTTGTCTCTCAACCTAAGGGTCATGGGTTCGATTCTCAGCATGGTCATCGGTCTCGTGCATGGCATCACACGTTAAAAGGTAAGGGCTGCGTCTTCCCTAGCTCGGACAAGTCTTTCGAAGACTTTTGAGGGTTGTACTCTTAAGGGTGTGCAGCTGGTTGACGGAAATAACAAGAACAACAACAACAGTTAAGATGGTATACAGTTTGGGTGTAAAGAAGGGATAAGATCTCTTTTAGCATCAACGGTATGACGTAATAATGATTTCGATGATTATCATAATCATAATTCGGAAGTTGCGAGTGATATTTATATTTATAATGTGATTTTTATTGCATGAACACAGAAAGTATAGTTGTCTTAGGTCTAGTATTTTTGAGTCTTTGTAGAGGTCATCGAAGGGATTTATTGATTTTTTAGTATATTTGTTGTTAAAATTGTTATATATTAATTTTAATTTTAGAAATACATTCCAGTGGGTAGATGTGCGATTGCAAATTGGCGCCCCAGACAACTATCGCATATCTGAGATGACTCTCCACTAAAGAGAAGTATAAGGTTCTCAGATGTGTTGAAAGTAACGTTTTAAATTTTCCTGAATTTGAATAGAATACTTCCTAATTTATTTGTCACATAAGTGATATGCAGATTTCATTTGAGGTGCGGATCGATTATAATTCCTAAGTATTGTTACGAGATTGATAAAAATCCGCTAGCTACGCCGCTGAGTCGACTTCGCAAGCGATATAACTTCGTCGAGAATTAGTTCCTAGAAATGTACAGATGATTTTCGGTATTGAATATTCGGGACAACGGAACTATCGCGAATGGTCTAGCCTACACGACTTGATTATATAAGGTGAAACATTTCACTCGGAAGGGAAGTTTTTATGGAGAAGTTTTTGTAGAAGTTAATAAGTGTTTGAAGTAGTAGGCTAGTTGTATAGAAGTGTTTTATTGGTCGGTGAAGTACTTGTATGTTTATAGTGAAGGTAATAAAAACAGTTTAGTAGTGTGCTCGGCTTATTATTTAGCAAATATCGTAACAATGGTACCGAAAGCGGGATATTAGTGAAAAACAGAAACTATTTATAAATTTTATGGTGAATACGAGGAGTACATCGTACGATACGATGGAGGACATTGTAAAATTTATCCAAAATCAATTTGCGAATTTGGAAAGAAGGCGCCAGGAGGAAAAGCAAGAACAAAAATACGAAAAACAAGAAGAAACGTGTCGGTTGGAGGAAAAGAAAGAAAAGAGCGAGAAGATGAAAAACAAGAACGAGAAAAGAAAAAACGAGAAGAGGAAATGCGGCGGTTAGATGTAAAACAAGAACGAGAAAAAGAAAAACAAGAACGAAAAGAAGCACTCGAGAAGATTTTCGAACAACAAAAGATCGAATTAGAACAAATAGAGAAACAAAGGAAATCAGACTTCCAGAAGGTTCTAGAACATCAACACAAGTTCTTCCAACACGTTCAACAGAAAACCGAAGTACGAATGGAGCAACTGAAAGGAAAAATAAAGAAAGATGTCAAGAAAATCAACGATGAGGTTAATAAGAAATTTGATACAGTGCGAGAGGAGATGAAAGGACTAGAAAACCAGATAGCACTCCTCAAGAACCAATATCGCCGAGACAGGGTTGCTACATCAGGAATTTCCGTAAAACCACCGACTTTCGATGGACCTCTTGGTCCTCTTGGTCCATGTATTGCCGGAAATTTGAAGTTGCGGCAGTGGCTAATGGATGAAGCGGTGAAGAAAAAGCTACGGCACTCATAGTAGCTTTGATAAGGCCAGCTTTGGGTATGTTGCAGATAATACCTATCGAACAGCAGAATGAATATGAGGACCTGATTACTGCATTAGAGTTACGGTATGGTGATCAAAATCAAAAACAGCTGTATCGAGCTTAAATGAGAATGTATACTCAGAAATCAGATGAGAGTCTGCGGGAATTCGAATCGCATGTGAGACGCCTAATTCAGCTGGCTTACCAGAAACACCCAGAGATTTCAAGGAACAGCTGGCGGTTCAGTTATTTATAGATGGATTGAGAGACACTGAGATCCAAAGGACGCTGCGACTAACTCACTTCGAGAGGAGTAGCGATGCCTTGGTACGTTCTTCAGAAGTGGAGGCGGCCCTCAACTCCTTGAGCCCGGAAGTGCGAGAGGTTTCAATAGAAGAACCCGAACAACGATCAAGCGCAGGTACTAGTAGTTTATTCGAGAACGTTCTGGATGAGATTAAATCTTTGTTAGGCAGAATTAGCACTCAGAAGAACAGAGCATGCTAACGATGTCGAAAATTGGGACATCCTAACAGAGACTGCAGTGTAAGAATGCCACCACTTTCGCAATCACCTGTGAGGAGAAGGGCTCCCAGCAAGTCCTCAAATTGGCGGCAGGAATAATCAGAATCAGCCAACATTTGGGCTAGCAAATATGGAGCCCCCAGAATTATCCCTGTTAAGAGTCTACGAACAACCGAATTGATATCGGGGCGCATGACGACTAGCAATGATGAAGCCCGCGAGGACATCCCAGTTAAGAGGCTAAGAACAACTGAATTGCCCAATAACGCAGATGCCTTGTCCAGTAAACCTGGTACGGATACTTATGAGCGATTTGTACGTCGCAAAGGAATCAACAGAGTGAGATTAATGGTTGACGAAAATTGGCCCACAGCGACAATGAGAAAAGACCAAGAAAGTGATCCAAACGTTATAGATATTCTACGATGGAATGAAAGCGGAGCGAAGAGACCCACCTGGAAGGAAATCTCTTTACGATTACCAGCTTTCACGGCATTGTGGGACACAATGGAATTCCCTGATTGTTGAGAATGGTCTATTGAAGAGAGCTTGGGAATCGGCCGACGTCAGAAAATTGGTTGTGCCTAGGTTGAAAATGAGTGATGTCTTGAAGGAGAGTCATGGGAGCAAATCAGGTGGACAATTTGGGTTGAATAAGACCTTGGTAAAATACGGCAGAGATTTTACTGGGTCCAATGTAGAAATATGGTGCCGAAGATGCCCTAAGTGTGAAGCAAGTCCAAAGACAAGATCGAGAGGAGAGATGAAACAATAAAATGTAGGTGCTCCCTTTGAACGAATCGCCATGGATGTAGACTGAACGATTTCGACGAATGATGGCAACAAATACATCCTCGTTGCCATGGATTACTTTAGCAAATGAGTTGAAGCTTATGCCTTGCCTATTCAAGAAGCATCCACAGTTGCAAGAGCTCTGGTGGATAACATGTTTTCAAGCTTTGGAGTGCCAATGGAACTACATTCCGATCAAGGAAGGAATTTTGAATCGAACTTATTCAGGGAAGTTTGTGAATTGATGGGAATTAGCAAGACCAGAACAACTGCCCTCCACCCACAGTCTGATGGCCTGGTTGATGGAAGAACATCTTTCCAAAGTAGTGGAGGAACACCAAAATAATTGGGATCGACAAATTCCACTTTTCTTGATGGCTTACAGGGCCTCTGTGCACGATTCCACAAAGCTCACCCCAGCCAGCATTATCTTTGGGAGAGAACTTCGGTTGCCTTGCGACTTGGTGTTCGAATAACCAAGTGCTAAAGAAAGGGAAATACGATTGAAGATAACCAGTGACAGAATGAAGGCTCGATACGATCTCAAGGCCAATACTGATGGATTTGAAGAAGGAGATCGAGTATGGCTGTACAACCCTCGTCGTAAGAAAGGAGTGTCTCCCATATCTTGGGAAGGACCCTATACGATAATAAAGAGAATAAACGACATGGTCTATAGGATTCAACGCAGCCCGAGAGCAAAAATGAAGGTCGTTCACCTTGAAAGACTCAAACATTATAATTTGGATGATGACAATTTGTTTGATTGGGACGATCAAAATTGAGAGGGGGGATAATGTTACGAGATTGATGAAAATCTCTTACTACGCCGATGGGTCGACTTCGCAAGCGATTTGAATTCGTCGATAATTAGTTCCTGGAAATGTACAGATGATTTTCGTTATTGAATATTCGAGACAACGGAACTATCACGAATGGTCTAGCCTAAACGACTTGAGTATATAAGGCGAAACATTTCACTCAGAAGGGAAGTTTTTATGAAGAAGTTTTGTAGAAGTTAATAAGTGTTTGGAATATTTCACTAGTATAGATCTAAGTTGTGTTTTATTAGATAGTGAAGTAGTTGTACGTTTATAGTGAAGGTAATAAAAACAGTTTAGTAGTGTGCTCGGCGTATTATTTAGCAAATATCGTAACAGTATTCAACTTTTTTTGTGGATAAAATGTCTATCGAGTCTGCGCCAATCTTGATATTCAGATGGGTGAAGGATGGAGTATCAATCGAAGAACAACAGCAGCAGTCTCGTTACTACAACAATCCAAAACCAACCTGGCGTTTCGGTGTGGTATTGAAAAAATTTTGACATCTACACTACCTTATCAAACTAGACAACGGATTCACATATAAGCGCCATATTGATCAGCTCAGGAGTACCAAAGTTGTGAATAAATCAGCATCTTTCGCACTGGGCACAAAGAGGAGGAACCTGAGAAAGCACTTGCTGATCCATGCAATCCACAGAGTATTCAGATTCTAACATCTGGAACATGGACTACTCCGGATCATTCTGTTCCATCTCTGGAAGACCAACCAGTTGTCTAACATCCTGACGTGACTAGTGACCAGTCATCCTTCTTCGAATTATCAGTGAAAGTTTTATTTTTTGTTTTTCAAGTTTACGACAGTTGTCTTTTGTACTTTATTCTGAGTTAACTACAATGTTGAAATTACCTTCTTTATTTATTGAAAATGAGCCTAGTTTTTAAATAGTGGGAGAGAATTGTTATGACTTGACTTGCTATTATTACCCGACTATAACTATTTCTTATTCTCTATATATCGACTAGGCTAAGGTACGTCAGGTTGACAAGGGTTTTTCTATATAATTGTCAGACAGGAAATAAATGTTCATATACGCGAGCATTTTCAATCAAAATACACCACAGCTACCCTCTCCCAAGGATAGAAGAAGGGGGCAATGTAACAATTTCGAGAACGGCCTCGAGACCGGCCCTGATCATCTAATTAATAATGCACACTCGACAAGTAAACAAGTTCTCCGCTGACAAACACATGAGTCCCGCGTAGAAGAAGCGCGAACGTTCTAAGAAACCGAAGTTTCGAGAGAGAGCCATCCAGATGAATCGTTCTGTGGTCCCCATCAAGTATATAAGCTGGATAGCAGAGGGCGATAGGGTTAGTCAGAGATAGCCACAGAGAGTTACAAATATAGTTCCAGAGTTCGCAGATAGAGACTGACAGTGAAGATAAATTTGTAAATAGTTACTGTGAATAAATTATTGTTTAAGACGAGTTTTAAAATATTTTTATTAATTAAAAATATTGATTTTTTCAATTTTTTAATTGCAAAATTTTAAATAATTAAAAATTAACAAAATAAGTTTAGTGCATTTTTACTACAATATTCTCAATATAAATTTAGACTTTTTTGTTTTGTCTTCTAGAACTTTCCAGAGATTTTTAGAACAATTTTTGTTGCGTTCGATTTTATTTTTATAATAATTATATTTAGCTTTTGTTATTAATGCGTTCAGTTTATTTTTGTAGATTATAAAGTTTCTTATTGATTCTATGTTGTCTGGTTCTTTTTGGATATTTTTCAACATTTTTATTTTTTGTATTTATAGACTTTAGCAGGCCGTTGGTAATTTTTTCATGTTTTCTTCGGAATATACGTGTTTCTGTACATAGCTCAAGACCATTTTGAATAAAATTAAAGAATTTTTTGTTGCAATGTCTACATTATTTACTTTATTCGTTATTTTTGATATAATTTAGGTATTTGTCACATTTCGTTTTATTAACAACCTCCTTTCCCAACATTACCTGCAAAATCGTGGAGAACTGGTCTGTTATGTGCGTTCGAGAACTAAGGGAATTATATTTTTCGTCAGAATTTCGTCGGATTTGATGAAAACGTGATCCACACATGATTTGGTATTGCCTTGTACCCTAGTTCCCTGGTTTATCGTGGATTGATAGCCGAACTCACTGTAGAATATTTGAATTATTTAATTTGGTATTAGCAAGTCAATATTTATATAACCAATGAATATACAGACATCATCTTCGATATGATTCTCACCTTCATTGAAATCCTGAATACTTGAATTGGTCGACTTGTGAAATGCTGTGATAGTGATGCGAATTTTCAGTTCTTTGATATTATTGAATGTTTCTATTGATTTTTTTGGTGAATTGTAAGGACAATCTAATGTATGCTACCACTCCATCATTTTGAATGAATTTACTCTCGTTGTATATCATGTCATATCCGTTGATGTGAAAGAAGCTCAGATCAAATATTTCTCTAGTTTCGCTCAACACTATACAATCTAATTCAAATGACCATATGACTGAATCGACTGCGACTCGAAATCGCGTATGTATAGGTCCATTATCGAACAAACATTCAGGCTACCTACTATGATTTCATTGATAGTCCATATAATTATTTTACAGTGACTTCTTAAATTATTAATGATATATGTTAAAATTAAAAAAAATCAGTAAGGTAGAAGGACGTCAGTCAACAAATATTGGAAACTGTAAGGGCCATATTATTTAGTTAGATTTTTTCTGCTAAAACTTGGGACGAGGTTCTTAATGACGCAAATAATGGACTAGAACAAGTTAAAAAATGGCTAGACCAAAACTTACTGAGCTCGAATGTAAATGTAAGTACATTTAATTTTCTCTGATATCGCGTGATCAATCGATGAGTCAAAATACCATTTTTGTTCACAATAATAGTTGCCGAAATCGATCCACATGCAGTTGCCCAAAAATAGAAAAATGTAATAACATCAAGTACTT
Organism: Chrysolina americana; assembly: GCA_958502065.1. Classification (NCBI taxonomy): domain Eukaryota; kingdom Metazoa; phylum Arthropoda; class Insecta; order Coleoptera; family Chrysomelidae; genus Chrysolina; species Chrysolina americana. The sequence continues at coordinate 87,051,996 of OY293410.1, forward strand.
GGGTGTCATGGTAGACAAAAACTTGAGGTGGGAAAAGCATTAGCAGACTCAGGCAGTTGATTCGAAAGATGTATGTATTGAGAGATATTCTGAAAAATTAAACACTAAGGGTGATTTACTATTCCTTAGCTGAATCCATATTAGGTTATTGTATCAAGGTATGGGGTGGTCTATTTCGCAATAATTCCAGTCAATGCAAAGCATAATTCTGATGTTTCATAACGTAAATCGTTTCTATCATCCAACATAAGTGGTAAACAATACCAGATCACTACATAAACTCGCTATATACATACATCAGTCAGCATATAAGTTAATGACAAGTGGCATGCTATTTTGATGGCTTGTGTATGTATTAAAGAGTGGTGGAAGAGTACGGTTCATCTCAGAAGAGGACACGGCAAGAGATACGAATAGGACGTTCAGTTCTTAGACGGGTGCATCCCACATCATCTTGATACTGGAGGTGCCCACAATTAAAAACTCTCTGCGTGGCCAGTTTCAGCATAAACTCCGACAGATCTGATCATCAGAACTGTCGGAAAAGAACAAAGTTGCTGCAACTAATATGCTTGCCATTCCGATTCTACTCTACTCCTGTGGAGTGGCGAAATGGACAAGAGGAGGTGTTACTTCTCGACGTGAAAACTCTTCATAGTAGCCTACATCCTAAATCGTCAGTTTCACGGTTTCATCCCCCCCAGATAACGGGAAGGACGTTGACTTTTGAAAATAGAGTGTCTACATAACAGAATAGTACTGGATGGAGCCTGTTAAGTAATCGGGCGTTCAGATCCCCCTCTCTTGTCAGTCTGTGACCATAAGATAGCAGCCCCTGCAGCCGATGAACTAGGTATCGTATTCGACACTGAACGAGATGACCCAAGTTCAGTCACCGAGTTGAAACCTGTTTACTCAGGAGATCACGTCAAAGCTGCGGAGGCTCAAGTTCGTGCTCCTACAGCTTCATAAGAATGAGCCATTGGGGGCTTCTTCAAGAACATCGATTTGGCGTATTCAAAATTTTTATCTTTGCTGTTCTCAGGTCAAGTGGGCTGAAGTCGGAGCACACTGACCGATCAGGACCGACCGTCCGCGACCGTCCAGCAACGACCAAACATTGAAAGGTATCAATGAAAGCTTTCAAGCTCACACTAATCAACCAACATTTTCAGCAGATTGGAATTTCATACATTGTCTTTGAGAACCAATAAGAATACACGTATTGAAAATTTTGGTCGTAGTTGGACGGTCGCGGATGGTCGGTCATGGTTGGTCAGCTGGCTGCCTTATGTTCCGGGAGATGAATCCGTTGTGAAGAATGAGAAGAGCCGAATTGGAGCCATGCATTTCCTTTCTTCAGGAAAATACAAGTTATTAATCCTGATGTAGTCCTCTGCAGTCTTCAAAGTAGGGCGATTTTTGTCATAGAGTTTTCGGCTCCCGGCAAAACGAACATTGTCTGAAAAAAGGAAAAAAAACTGACTGAATAGCGAGACTGACTCTTGGAATTCCGAAAGCTTTTTTCAAACCATTCTGTGGTGGTTCTGATCATAGGAATGATCTAATCTAAAAATTATACTGGCTTGCCGTGATGTGGCAGAAGTTTCAGCCGGAAGAATGCAGTAGTTTTTGGTTCACTCCGTCTACTCAGGGAACATGATTTTCGCACCCCGTAATCAATCAATCCACGAACGTGGGGAATATTTATTGGGGTTAATGCGTGCCGTCCGGATAAATTGTGGCACCGGAGCCACGACCCAACTGGGAAATTCCCAACGGAAAAGTAATAATAATAAAATCATCATTATATTAGATGTAATTGATTGCAGTTTCACACAAATGGAAATGTTTGAAACCTTATTGATATGAACAAAATATTTATTTGAGTTTATGTATTTGAATATCTGGTTATGACCAGTATATTCGTTCTGTTCTGTTCTTCATTTCAGGTGAGTGGATGTAATTTTGTGATATATTCCTCATTGTGTCGTCCTCTTGCGGGATGAATCATCGCATATTTTTATAAAGCTCAGAGTCATTTACTATTTTTCTCATTTGAGTTAAATAGCTACCAAAGTATTGGGAAATAGGTAGGAATGAAATAAGACAAATGATAATATATTTATATAATCAATTAACTGCTCTATTATGAGACACTAGCAAATACTCCAAATTGTTTTGACGAATTTCCTCATTTGCCACCACCTCCTCCGAAACCACCTCCAAATCCGTAACCACCTCCAGATCCTCCACCTCCTCCCCCACCTCCTCCACCACCGCCACCACCACCTCCTCCATATCTACCACCCGGATGGCCTCCACAGCATGGATTTGCAACCGGGGCAGGGTGTGTCTGCACAGGAACATATCGTACTGGTGCTGGTTTCTGAACAATAACGGTTTTCTTGACTACTACTGGTCTCCGGATCACAGGTCTCTGAACAACAACCGGAACTAGGACCGGGCGGGCTTGCACATATACTGGCGCACAGCAGACTACTCCACTTACACCACCTCCTCCTCCTCCACCGCCACCTCCACCGCCTCCGATACCTTTGCCTTTAAATAATTTAGCTGTCGGGCTTGATTGTTTGATGGTAAGGGTCAAAGAGACCAGGATAAGTATCTGAAAAATTATCTTGATATTAGAGATTTAAATGGTATATTTTGGCTTTTTCACACTTCGTACAAAATGTACAGTATACAAATTTACAACTTGTATATTTTACAATTTTCTGTTACAGTTTTTTATTGCCGATGCAGCATACAAAATGGCAACCGTTGATATTAACATATGGAGAAGATGAAATTTTGTTAAAGTTTGAACAAGTCATTGTATAACAAATATTTTGTTATTGTATCAACGATATTTTCATGTCCAAACATAAAAATCGAATTGATCAGAATATATCTATCCAGGTAAGAAAACACAAGTAATCAATCGACATCATCATCCAACACTTTCCAACTGATATCTGATTGCTACACGTAGGTCAAATACTAAGTGGTAATCCTGTACTTTCATGGAGGCCGCATGTAGACGGGGTCGTTCAAAAGTAAGTTGCAATTATATGGCAACTGAGGAGGTTTGTAGGAAAAAATTGGGGAACCATCGCAGACATTTTGCGCTGTACACGTTAGCCGTAGGACCAAAGAGATTTAGTAAGGCTCAGCTGTATGTTAACCAGGAATAAACAGTAACATACTTGGCCGAAACCTAACTGATGTCTAGAGCTGTTAACAATGAAGACAACAGCAATCGCATTGTTGGAGGTATTGCTGAGGCTACCGCCTCTTCCAATCTGGATCAAGAAGGAAGGAATGGCAGCACATTTGAGGATGCGGGACTTAGGGAATTGACAATATTGAGTCGTGCAGAAATCGCGAAGTGGGCCGAGCAGGAGATTCATATTCCTGTTCTCAGAGTGAAAAGTTCACCGTATGGACTGCAATGGAATAGAAAGCTTACTCTACTTATTGTGGGCGGAGAACAATGGGAATGAAATACAGTGGAGTTCCTGGTCAGTGAGGAAGCGAGAAGGCAGATGAACTTGCTGAAACTGTGTGCATTGACGATTTGGACATCATAACCTTAACTGAACCATTTACAATCTATAATCCAGATGTATTCAACATGAAAGTATAATTTATAACATCGATAATACACAGGATGTTCCATTTAAAATAAAGAAGATTTTGTACATTTTCATTTAAAATATTTGACAAGCTCTTTTTCGCACCCTGTATATTACAGGTCGATTTTAGATATCTCGTTTGAGAGAGTCACCAACGTACAATATTTGTCCAAAAATTGATTTCAATTGGACTTGGCACAACTTCATAATTTCAAATATTAGTGCAGTTTCTTTGATATTTTTCAATAATAGCTGTTATGGAATTGAAAAAGATATTGAAATTCTTCTGTATATATTTCAAAATAAAAAGTTGAGGGTGGTGCCTCTTGTACGATACTTTGTATACAATTTTTATTTGCTAATTATCTACGATAAGTTGCTGAGGAATTTTAATTTTGATTTATAGAGTTTTGTATATTAACCGAAAACAGATCGTCAGCCTTTCTGAAGCCTTTCAGAGTGGTAAGCGAGTTCGTGAGCGATAAATTACTATTCTTTTTATTTTGGACAGTATCTAAAATATTTAGCGTATGTTCTAGAGATCCACATATAGAATTATATCGAGATAATTTAAACAAAAACGATGGAGTTATAGTATATATATACCGGGTGGCTACGGAAGTATTGCCTACGGAATATCTCAGTTATTGTATGAAGCTGGAAGTAAAAATTCGTAGAGCTTTCCAAAATATCACGCCCCAAATGTTGAGAAACGTTTTACATGAAAATATCACCAGAGTCAATAAATGTATTGACGCTGAGGGAATGCATTTCGAACATTTATTTTGAATTTATTTTATCTTTAATCCTATCAATTTGATTTTTTTTTTCGATAAATTTGTTTTTTTTTTATTTGAATAATAATAATTGGATTTTTTGGTATTTCATTTCAAAAAATTACTTTCTATTATATCATTAGAAAGGAATGGTTATGCTGAATAGTACAGGCAAGAAAAAGTTGTATGTTCCTATTTAAGTTTAATAGACCTACAGAGTATTGTTTTTTTCCCAATTTTTCCAATATTTTTTTTGTCGGCTTTTTATAACGCCAACTTTTCAATTTTTGGCTTTCATTTTGCTTCCACGGCCTACTCGGTGAATTTCAATAATAATTTTTTTCTGATCTAGTTTCTGGTTAGATACCAACTTGTGATATGTCATTAGAAAGGGAATTGAATGCTGAATAAAGCGAAAAGAAAAAAAATAGGGTTTCCATTTAAAATAAGAAAGTTGATGTTACTTCCGGTCAGACCGGAAGTTAACTTCGACATGTCAATATGCTCAAATTCTAGCTCTTATGTCATTATATCGACGCTCCAAATTTCACAAACCTACTTTATACAATAACTGAGATATTCCGTAGGCAATACTTCCGTAGCCACCCGGTATAAAAGAAAACATGAATTATAACCATGAGAATTTTAATTTTGGACGAATGAAAGTGTCATAGTTAATATTCCTAGATTTGAAGAAAATATTGAATCGACTGCTATAAAGCGATCTCCAAATACCTGTACAGAGGCATTCAATAATATTCAGATATTCATATTAACCCCGGCGAATATTCTATGTAGAGAAATATAACAATAAATTTTAATTATTTGATTACATTCCTTATATCAATGAAATCACAAGTTCTAGAAGTGGAAGTAGACACACTAATAGGCACAATTTATAGCTGTTTCCCTAAATAATTGGAAATAGGGTTGATTCAACCTTTATATAAAAATGGGAACAAATATAATCTGGGAAATCATAGGCCAATCTCACTCTGATTTGTCGAAATTATTAGAAAAAATTATCAGGACGAGAATGGTTGAATTCTTGACAAAGAAAAACATCCTATCAGATGATCAATTCGGCTTCAGATAGGGAAAGATGCAATTTATTCACAAACTCACAAAATTCTGTTGAGAAAACTAAAATTATACGCTATCTTTAAAGGAAAAAGGAAATACATACGGCCTACTAAAGAGTTACCTTTCAGATAGACAACAGGTAGTTATTCACAGTAAATGTAGCAAAATGAGTGTTTTTACGTATGATGTTTCCCAAGGCATCTTTGCTATTTATATTATATATCAACAGTTTGTTGCATATGAACACCAAGGGCACTGTGCTCAGTTTTGCAGATGCTACTGCGATATTTCACCAGGCACAAAACTGGAATTCTGCAAAAAAGGCAGAACAAGACTTCAAAATTGATCAAATTGTGCTTTCAATATAATAAATTGAGATGGAATATATGAAAAAGCAAATAATTACCATTTAGCAATAATTTACTTGATCTAGGGTTACTGAATATTTCCTCACGAAGAGGGGCGACGCTACTTGACGGAAGATCATTAAACTAACCAAGAAAAATGTTGGATTACGTAATCAGAATCTTCCGCAAAATATCGTATACAATAGGTATGGTCGTCGGCAAGTATTCAACAGAAAACAACTACTGCCCCCTACGACCGTTGAATTATATATGTTTGATACTTGGCAGAGTTTTCTACAAAAACTACTTTGCAATGCATTTTAAATAACAAAGCTGAAATTATTTTTTGGTTTATTTGGAGGAACACCTCCGAACCGGTTTCATGGTCCTTGCCAATCATCAGCGAAGGCTAGTTCGACCCCATTGAATCAAAAAATGATGATGATGTTTTTGGATTCATATCGAAGTCGACACGCAGTCGGATTTTAATTCTGGAACCCAAAGATGTATTTGTCTTAGGAATTTCCAATAAGGCTGAAAAGAGTTAGAAAAGCGAATGGATTCTGCGCACACCCCAGAAACTTACAACAGAAATTCAATGCCGGATCTGAGTGTGAAGTTGTAGGAAGTTTGAAAATACACAAAATATATCAAAGTCAGTGCTGAACCAGGAAAGCTTTCATAGAAACCGCCTGAGTTTGATGAGAAAACTACATGGGCAGGCACAGTATTGACAACGATTTGAAGTTGTAGCTAAAGCAAATGAGTGGAATGCAGGGAAAACAGCTGTAGCATTTATACTGGTGTTGCGTGATGAAGCAACAAATATTTTGCAAACCCTAACCGCACAAAGACAGGAGGACTATGAACAACCGATAAAATATCTAGAGCTACGGTATAATCAGACCCACCTAGAACACGTATATCATTCACAACAGAAAAACCGCTACCAGAAATCAAGCAAATATCTACAGGAATTTGAAGCGATTTCTGCACGACTCATTATTGTCACTTCTCCAAGTCCCACATAATGAAATGTGCTGCCATTCCTTCCTTCTTGATCCAGAAGTTTGCCTTGCATATCCAGCCACATCGAAAAACGTATAATGAAGCGATTGGCGATCCAGGAATTTTTGGATGGACTTCGTGATCAAGAAACTAGTCAAACATTGACACTGGCTCGTCCAATACGTCTCGTAGATGCATTGGCTAGAACTTTGGAATTTGAGGAGCCTACTATTATCGAAGCTGTTAGGAGGAAAGTGTAAAGGAAGCGCTGTCTTTGAGAAAGTAGACAAGATACTGGAATTATGGAAGTTATCGGCCTGTATCCAACAAGCCCCAATTAACAACGAATATTTCGCAGTCCTTCGATGACAGAACGAAAGTATTTCCATAGACACTCGTCTTATCAACAACAAGCCTGCACCATGCTGCTAGATACAGGTGCGACTAGGACAATCCTTGGACCTGCTTCTGCTGAAACAACAGCAAAAGTTGAACTGTAAACTTGGAAACTACGCACAGCAACAGGGGAGCTAGCTACTGTTTATGGTGAGTTACCGATTGAACTGATTTTAGGTAGCACTGAAGTGAAACATCGGGCATTAGTAGCAGACATCGAGGACGAGGCAATCATTGGAATGGACATCATGAATTCCAGAGGGTTCGAGCTATATTACATAGTCGTCGTCCTACGAGTGAACGGGAATGAGCTGGTGCTTCATGAGAGAAGTAAAGAAGCGAATCGTGTCCTGTTAACTGGAGATGTAAGCATGCCTGAGAGGACTGAAACCATACTGGAAGCTCGCCTGGAGCTGCGAGCAGTGGAAACGTGGTGATGTTCGAGCCGAAGCTTCATGATGAGACAATTGGACTAGAAATCGCATTAGGAAAAACTTGGTGCGTGTTGATGAATCTGTGCCAGTTAGGGTAATGATTGTCAAATATTATCCGGTGATTTTGAAAAAAAGAACAAATCTGGGGCACCGGTATGCGATGATATGCGTTGTAAACCAGTCGAGATGGATCATCCAAATATGAGTGGTCAGTTCCGTTAAACAGGTCCGGCTCCTGCACGTTGCAGAATAGAATTATTAATGTGTAACATTTTCCGAATCATACTAAATTTATGAGAGATTTTTCTCATTTTTGCATCATTTACCTTTCATATGAGTAGCAGATGTTTTTTGGATTTCAAACCATGCACGTACAAGCTGTATTTGCAATACAGCTTCTGTGGTTTTTCCATGTTCATTCTAAACTGAATCATATGCAGACGGATTTATTGAATAACCATATTATGTTAATGAAATATTATCATAATAGACTAGTATTTATATGAGATCTATTGAATTACAGCATGATCCTTGGGGGCCAATTCTGGAAATTCAACGTGTACGAATTCGATGTTGAATCTCTCTTCAACCAGAGGTGTCTCTATCGCTCTATGTTACTTTAAACGTTTGAAAATGTTTTCGGATGAACTTAAGAATTGACCCCCTGGAGGGAGATTTTCAAAATTTTTCCAATTGATATCATCGGAGTCATTAAGGTTATGTCTTACCGGAAGCTTCTTCCAGTGGAAGGGAGACTTGATGAATTGCCAATTTGTTACGGAAGAATTTCGATGAAAAGAGATACGCGAATGAAAGAGATATGCTTTTTGAAAGATGTGGAATCTGACTGACCAACAAAGTGTACAAAAAACTGATACAAATTTATAGGGATCTGCATGCTGCATACATTATTGAACCTCATAGTTACGCCCCCAACTCCACCGGATATAAATCCCAGCTCGATCACGCATTCCGTACATGGCATCACACGTTGAAAGGTTTGTTCGTAAGAGTGCAGCCGTTTAATGGAAAGAACAAAATAGACTCTAGCAGAAGTTTGATTGTAGATTTCGTAGTTTTAATTTGTAACAGAAACTTGAAATTTATTGAATTGTTATAACTATGTATAGGCAGGACTTCGTGAGGCATGCGTAGAATTTTAACAATATTTACTTATATTAAGGAATTTTCAAGGTGGATGTTTGGATCAAAGACCTCATTAACATTATTATCAATTACTTTAAAAATGAAAAAAAAAATTGAAATGGAAAGAGCTGCGTCTGTATCTACTGAAGTTGGTTCATGATTTTTTCCTGAAGTTTTGAAACAGGCGATAACTGAGAAGTGGCCAATATATATCATACTTATGGTATAAATGAATTTGAGAAAGACCATGCCAGTAACCACTGAATTCATTTATTTCCCTTCACTCTCCGATATGTACTTTGGCGTAATGATTACTTCCACGAACTAAGGCGTGAAAGTTCATCATCACCAAACTCAAATAACAACTAATAAGTGAGTACTTTGCAAGTTCAGAAAAAAAAATTATCCTAACGTTACGAAACTACTCTTTAATTGTACTTAAGTCATAATATCACCACTTCGGTATAAAATGTCTATCAGCTAACAAACGATACAATCATTTTCCATAGCCTCCTCCAGCACCTCCTCCGAATCCGAAACCGCTTCCACTTCCATATCCTCCTCCAGTACCACCTCCTCCACCTCCTCCTCCGCCTCCACCACCTCCAAAGCCGCTGCCTCCAGGTTGCCCTCCACAGCAAGGAGTCGCTGGAGCAGGATGATAAGCCGGTTTTGGCTGTGGTGCAGGTTGGTAAACTGGTTTTGGTTGGGGGGCAGGATAGTACACAGGTTTTGGTTGGGGAGCAGGATGGTAAACCGGTTTTGGTTGGGGTGCAGGATAGTAAACCGGTTGTGGAGCAGGATGATAAACCGGTTTAGGCTGATAAACTGGTTTGGGTTGAGGAGCAGGAGCTGGTTGCTTGACGACAACTACTTCTATGGTTTTGGGTGGTGGTGGTGCTGGTTGAGGTTGAACGTAGACAGGTTGCGGTTGCTCTACTACTATCGTCCGTGGGGGTTCTTGGACATACACTGGTTGGGGTTGCTGTACATACACAGGTTGTGGTTGTTGCACTACAACTGGTTGGGCGTAGCTTCCTCCACCGTAACCACCTCCTCCTCCATAGCCTCCACCGTAGCCTCCCATGGAGAATTTTTTAAAGGTGGGTTCGCAGTGTATTCTCAATATCAGGAGGGAAGCGAGAATCAAGGATATCTGAAATGAGATATTTATATCACCTTCATTGCGATATCCTAGCATTATGGATTCGCAGGTAGTGAAGTATTATAATGATTATTGCTATAAGCGACCTCTGGTTATAGTTTGGGTACAAATTATTGTGTCATCGGAGGTGATGGAAAGAAAGATAAAAACGAAAATTACTGTTTCGATCTCCCAGTGCATCTCGAATTATCAGATACTAAGTCATTCTATTCAGAGATTTAATGGCATTAAATCATTACTAACAAGATATGAATCCATTTTTAATACATTGATTGATTTCTACCGCATTACGGTAATACGGTATAATTTTCAGATTCAATAGCAGTCCATAATTCCGGTAAGTACCTCCTCTTTCTCTTTTCTAACGGTGTTCGTTTCACCAGGAACTAAAAACTCTGTGATGAAAATCGCCCTTCTTTGATGGTCGGAGAATTATAAATAAGACTTATTGGCCTCTATTTACCTGATGATCGGGAATGAGTAGTTCCAATAGTTTTGGTACATCTCATTCTCCATAACGGACTTTATATCCCCTAGAGCATGAGGCAACACCGGTGTCTCGTCTATGCCATATGAGTATTGTAATTGATTGGTTGCCAAATTTAGCACACTTAACCTAAGGAATGAAAATGTCAACTTCTTGGATGAACCAGAGTCTTCAATGTTATTGAAAAAGACCCATTCATTGGCTCATTCTCTTATGTATCCCCTCTTCAATGTGAACTTTTTTCTGAACAGGTTTCAACTCGGTGACAGTGTTTGGGTCACCACATTCAGCGACAAAAACGAGACCGAGTTCATCGACAGTATGAACTGCTACCTTTGAAAGAAATGCTCCGATCCGTGCTTTTTCATTATTGAAGACCATGCAGAGAAGAGGATTTGAGCTTTTGACGACTTTGCATGCTCCATGCAGTACCGTTCTGTTATGCAGTCGCTCCAAATTCAAAACTCCACCACCTCCCGTCGTATGAAAGCAGTGTTGTTCCTTTGCTAGGTAAGTACACGTTTCTCCGGCATAAAGATGATGTTAATACTTCCGTTCATAAGCTGAACATCCTGTTGATATTTTCCGCATCGTTCTTTTCCGACATGAACCGTGAAACAATTGTAAATTCCAATTTCCATTTCGACAGCATGCGTTTTTTTTAAGTACTAATGTTGATATTTTTGTTATTAGTATTATAACAGTTTTCGAATTGATTGAACGATGTATATAGATTCTGTAATAGACTGTTTTTTTGTATTATCAGGTATAACCAAACACGTGATATTTGTGTCGATCAGTAGGTATTTTTGTTTACGATATATAATTCAGAAGGTCGTTTATAACCATGAATAATAAAAATTAATATTCTAAAGCATATTGCAGATATTTAAAAACAGATTTTAGAATTTGAGTCATGGATAATAGAGGAACCGAAAAAAATTGTTTTTAATATATCAACATTTGTTCAATGATTTATATGTCAATATTTGTTGACAAAATGCGAATAATTCATGAGATTCAATGGAATGACGATTACTTCACAACTCCTGAGAGTTTTGAATATTTCATGAGCTCGATGTTGATGGCAATTTTCATGGCAATGCGATGGATCTGTAGCTGCTAGGTATGGCCTTTTTGAACTTTTCCCCCGGTATGAGAGAAGTTGAATAATTTGAAAATAATTTGGTCTGGTGCACATTTCTTGAGAACAATGGGTGTAATTTTGTCTCTGTCGGTGGCATATATAATGAAATATAGAATTATGTGGAATGGAGCAGAGCAAAGTAGAGAACGTAAAATTCATCATTGAAAATCATGCTGTTGTAAACATACATTTCACATGTTTCACACAAGCATATCGATTGCTTAGGTGGGTCTCCTGCTTCCTGGGGTGGAATCACAAAAATGTTTTGTAACAATTATTGATGTAAATTTTTTGAATCTCAATAAATTCCAAATGTAAAATGTAAAAGTTTGAGCTCTTATCCCTCGAACATTCAAAGTAAATGGGAAATTCATGCGTATTTTGCTCTCAGTTTTGTGAACATTCTGGGGCTTCTGAAAAATGATTTCGTCATTTATACAAAATATTATTTTATTCTGAAGCATTTTGAATAACTCCCTATTTATATCAAATTAGTTATATCTTGGAGACGAATTCCTATTGTTCAGCAGTCATAATCGAAATGTCAAGTTTGGAGTATTAATAATTATATTTATTTTACAAGATTCACAGAGGTACAAGATTTACAATATGATAACAAATGAGTATGAAAAATTTCCAAAGAAGAATAAACTTGTGCGTGGGTTGTTTTATTCAAGCCAATGAAGATTTCCTCAGTCTCATAATAATATACGGAAAGTGCGATAAAGTCGTCAAAAAAACATGTATCAAACAAGTACTCTGGCAAGTACCTTCGAAATATTTTTGTGTTTATCCGGACGCGCCTTCGAAAGTAGGCAATCGAGATATAAGAATGTCACTTTGGGTCTATTCAGAGGATCTTTTGACGAAATATCACCCATATATCAGTTGGTGCAGCATCTTTATGCTACCGATGACCAGAGGAGAATTCATATCACGGCGTTCAAGAACAGGCTTCATTTCTTCAATACGCAATTCGACAGACAGACATAACTACCAATGATGAAATGATAAAAATCCACATGAAGTTAGTGAGAGAAATTGTCAAACAGTTACTTATTTCAACACAAAAATATGTGGAGAGTCTTGAAATTATTTATCAACCAACTTCTCCTAACCGACAACAAGAATGTATGGAATTATACAGTAAATTCCCATTGGGTGAATGCTTTTCTAGAAAATACTTCAGATGATCAGTAAATTGCCAATGGTGGCCTATATCGTTTACTACTATGTTCTCCAGATATAACACCATTGGATTTATTTATCTGGGGACACGTTGAACACGTTTTTCTTGCCAATCCACTAACAACAAAGAATGACTGCCAATAGAGAGTGAGGGGTATTTTTCCATCAACAACAAAGGATAGAAAGAAAGTAAACATATTGAACTGACTTCTCGAAGATTAAACCACACCCTGTCATTGAAACAAAATTTCCTAGAAACGATGATCTAGGCATAGGATAGTTTCTAACATTGTTTTTCAATGATGATGGCAAAAAGTTTGCATTCAACTTAAAGAAAAAATTGATCACATCTGCACTTCATCTTTTTTTCTATTAACTATCCATTTCTTAGTAAAGTATTTGTTGTACGTATGGAAACTATAATTTTATAGTACTGCAACTGTTCAGAAAATAAAGACAACTATCGAAAACTGTACATTCTCAGAATAATCATTTAAAAAATCTCGCAGGGGTTCAAGAATATGGTAAGTATCTCATATGAAATAAGAAAGTTTAATCATGATTACACAATATACCAAATTTCATTTCCAAATTCCAGGAGATTGTTTCTCTTGAATTGTTTTGTATAAAACTCGACTGAATAAATGTTTTTCTCTAAGCTGAAAAATAATACTGAACTTACCTCACAATAATTGAAAGAAACCATCGTAACAAAAACTTGATTGGTACTGAACAATAAAGCGATTTGTTCAAATTAAGTTTTTCACCAACATAATTTTATATATTTTGTCGGTTGTGGGTACTTAATGATGTGCTTCTCCCATCCAAGATAATAACTATTTTTGCCGCAAAATTACATACACTATGAAATCAGATTAGCTCATGTTTTCCCCTTGGGTAATTCGATTTTCCCAGGATTTCACACAAGACTTAGCTGACTACAAATCGTCCCGGAAATGAGAAGGCCAGTGGAATGGAATTGCCGAGGTTGATCAACGAAAAGTCCGGAGATAATTTCATGAGTTATCATTCGTAACAATGACATAGTACCAAAAAGAAAATAATGTCATATCCTAAGCTTGTACGGAAGCATTATTTTTTCATCAGTGGCGTAACTACATCCTAGCTAGCCAACGCGTTGCGGGTGTAAGACCCCACTACCTTCGTCAACAACATTTTTTTGATATGAATCAGTACTCAGCAATTACACTTCCTGAGCAGAATGAGCCACATTTCAAAACTCTTTTATTGTGCTCCTGTGAGTGAAAGTCCAAGCTTAGACCTTGCGGGTGAACTAAACCTTCAGATTACTATACTAATTTTCAATCAGTTATCGCAATAGGATCGAAAATTTTTCACATTTGTTATGGAGGTCTTTCTATAGTGTACGATTTCACACTTTTCTGCTCTTTTCTATTTCTACAGTTTGTGAAAGAAGGCGAAAAGATGTATAGACATACCTATTTATAATCCAGTCATGCGTGATTAGAATCATGCCAAACAAGAAAAAAAATGTTCAAACAAAATCCAGCGGTGGAACACAAACGAATTTATCATAAAATCTATAGTCCTTTGTTTTATTGAAAAGTAATGGTTTATTAAAAACGATTTCAAGAGGGCCAAAAGGAAATTCAATTACCTTAAAGATTAGTTCTCAGTAATACCTTATGAAATGAGCCCACTCTCTCATATAATATGATTGAACTCTAACGTCAAATTTCAGGCTCGTGTTTACCCGCCGCTGCAAGTGCCAGCGAGGCTGAACTAGATTTGTCATAACTTTGCTAAATATTCTCAGAGAAGAGAAAGTAAGAGTGTATTTCGTTCCTAAAGACTTCTATCCTCTCATGCAAATGGACCATATGGGTATATGATCTGAGTACCTACCTAAAATGCTTTTGTCCCTTTCACATTACCCTTCTGCGCTGTTTATGGAGGATCCAATAATGGAGGCAACCATTTTTGAACTACATGAAACGATTTAAAAGTAGTTGGAGGCGGCAAAAAAAACCGAATTTTAACTTTGATCTTATTTTTCAACTCAGTCCATAACAGTGGCATTTTCTCTAGTAAATGTTGAGTATATTCATCCTGTATGGAAAATGAAGTATGCAGTTTCATGCTTGAGGTTTGCACTTTACATATGTGTTGTAGAAAAAAATCGAGTCTGAATTTTGTCACAATTTGAAAATTCAAAAAAAGATGAAGAATTCTGTTGAGAAACGAAGAATAACGTAGCTCATCATTTTATATAGTTAACATATTTCATGATTATCCAACCATCATATATCAAAGCCAACAATGGACCACTCTTTCGAAGAAGTTGTCTCGGTATGCACGACTTATACATACTTATCTGTTATACCCACACTGGCATGCATTATTGTTGTTTTTAACTGGTGTGAATATTGGAGTTTGGTCTATGAATCTAGAAATCGTATGGTCAAAAGTTTTGTCCATTATGGACTCATTTGGGCTCATTCATTTTTCAAAGTCCTGAATTGGCTATCAAAAGGAGATTTTTGGCATCAAGGCAATATTTAAGGACATTTTTTTTGCAATTTTTCCGGTTTCTTAAATCTCACCGAGAGACATAGTATTTCCTGAAAATTATGCAATTTGGACAAAACGCATTTTGGTAGTCTGCTCCTCAATTATATCCAACTGATAAATTCGCCGAGGGATACGTTGCCGGAGATTTCACTATCACTATTTTTATTGAAATAAGAAAGTCGTTGTTGTTTCTTGGAATACACCCACAGCATGCTGCTTTTTCATTTTCAACCTAAGGATGTATCTCATCTTCGGGGTCGAGGCTATGTCAGAGCTCCTCCTCAGCCGGTTGATGAAGTGGCAGAAGTGTAGAGGACGCCTGCATCATACCACCAATAAAAGGCATCAGAATCCGCAAGGCGCTTCATCACACCAAGTCCCTGAAGCCAAAACAACTGGCACGGGTGGATGCGGGAATTCACAATGTTCTTCTGGAAGAGGCTGATATCTGGCAGATCAAGTCTACCACGTATAAGGCCGCTCAGATGCTGTCCCAAGCGGAGAGGAGGGATACCACCCCTCTGATTGGGAGGCACGAACAACGCATTCACAAGATGGAAGCTGAAATCAGGTCGGCGAAACAACAAGCGTCTCGTATTCAGTGTGTGGCGGACTACGTGGCAGCCAATAGGCCCTTCAAGCCCGCATTGTACCACCGACCAACGAAAGGCATCAGAACTCGCAGGGCGCTTCATCACACCATGTTTCTGAAGTCACAACAACTGGCACGGGTGGATGCGGATGTTCCGCGATAATCCTTCTCGCCTATTCCAAGAGCCTCCACGTGTTGTGGATAACCTAACGGCGGCTGATTCAGTAGAAAACTTCTGGAAATGCATTTACGGATTTCTGTAACCAATAAATGTAGATACTTCAGCTCTAGCGCAGTTCTGAGCTTTCTGCAGGAGGCTTCGTCAGCCTGAGCGCAATGAACTGCGCAATCCGATAACTCCAGAAGAAGTTCGATGGGCCTTCAAAGGCTCGAAGAACTTTGCTGCTCCAGGCCCTGATGGGCTGACTAACCATTGGTGGAAAAAATTTCCAAGTACCCACCACCATCTTGGTTTGTCGAGGGGTGGGTCGTGCTAATCCCAAAAAAACGGAGGTTTGTCTGATCCCAACTACAGACTAATAACATGCTTGAACGCATGTTTTGAGATGTTTACATGCATCTTATACATGCGAATACTCTCTGCAGTTGATCCGGTGTACGTACAAATAGGGTCAAAGAAGGGGATCGCTGGCTGCAAGGAAAACCTACTAATCGACAGACGTATCACGCAGGACGTGCAGTGTAAGCGTAACCTTTCAATGACCTGGATCGATGTTGCAAGGCATCGAATAGTGAGATGGATCGAACAGCTGATGCCGTTCTGGAGGACCCGCTTCAATTGTAACATCTGGTCAAGTCAGAGTTTAAATAAAGCAGGTTATCTTTAGAAGGGAAAATGGACAGTTTGGGATCGACAAATGTGCCACGGTTCATCTGAAAAGAGGACGATGCAAGGAATCCGGTGAGGACATTCATCTCGTAAATGGGAGCATCCTACATCATCTGGATGCCGGAGAGACGTATACCTACCACGGGGTGAAACAATGCCACACCCAGGAGGTAA
This sequence comes from Chrysolina americana, assembly GCA_958502065.1. Lineage (NCBI taxonomy): Eukaryota > Metazoa > Arthropoda > Insecta > Coleoptera > Chrysomelidae > Chrysolina > Chrysolina americana. The sequence continues at coordinate 87,068,980 of OY293410.1, forward strand.
CTTCTGCTGAAAAGTCTCTCCGTGGCAAGTATCAGCATAAACTCCGACAGATCTGGTCATCAAAAGTGCCGGAGAAGAACAAAGTTGCTGCCACTAATATTCTTGCCGTTCCGATTCTACTTCACTCCTTTGGAGTAATGAAATGGACTCAAGAAGGGCAGTGACAACTCAACGTGAAAACTCGCAAAATGATGCATCTCAATAGGAGCTTGCATCCTAAATCGTTCCACAGTTATACTTCACCAGACAACGGTGAGGCCGTCGACTTTTGAGTTTGGAGTGTCTACATAACAGAATGGTAATCACTCACCCCACAGACGTGGGGAGTGATTACTGGGATTGATGACACACCAGCGTGCCACCGGATGTGTCGGGAATTCGGAGAAAGGGCCTGACTGGTATATTCCTGAATGGAAGAATAAATAATAATGATAATAACACTCTGACTTTTTGGCGAAAATAATTGATTGATAATATTGCAGTCATATGGTGGTCAACGCCTTCAAAACGTAATTCTTTCTATTTGAAAATGCGTCGTAAAATACTAAAATATACCAACATTATCGATAACTCAATATTCATACCAAACTCATAACATAGAGCCCAATTCAATAACGAAACTACCAGAAACTGTCACGCTGGTCGGTTCATTTTTATTTTGACATCACTGTACATATGTATTGAGAACAATTGTGATGAAACACTAGCCTCGTTCCAAATAATTCTTGCTTAATCTAGGGATGTGTTTCCGTGTACCATAGAATTTTACTTCTCATCGAATGAATGAGATGACAGATTCATGGAAGAGATAGAATTCCACGGTATTCGGAACCCCAGCCCAGATATGGTCACTTGAGTTTACTTTTTGTGTTCGGTTAGTCTCACCGGTCTTTTGGATTCTCCGATAGGACCTCGTAAATACAGTTTTTGCACTGCTGGATTTTATATTTTCATTAACGAATGAAATATTATCAATTGTTCCACCGTTACCAGCACTATCGAGACTGGTCAGCCTTTTCACGTCCTTGTCGTCATTTTGGAGACATGCCAGGGATTATTTGTCAAACGAGTGGTGAAGATTTGAACTCACTGCATCGAGAGGTGTTTCCTGAGGTATACAGTCTACATAAATTCAAAAAGAAAACCAATCTGTTACGTGCACGTTACAGGGATTTCCTTGTTGGTAAAAAAAAGATTTTGATTTGATTATAATCACACACTAGTAGTCAACAATTTATACCTATGATTAATAAAGTCCATTAGATGATTCAGCTACGTTTGTTTCAATAATCTTTAGGTTTTCTTCACAGTTTCATGCATAGTTTCAGTGGTACCCTGGTAATACATGACTCAAGTCGTGGAAGATGTCGGTGGAAGAGTAAATATTTGTTTGTAATCAACAATAAGGAATTCTTTAATTAATTCATGACTACGAACATTCCTAGATCTACTGAATTTTCTCACCAAAACCTTGAGAACGTTAATACATAAACAACAAACACTATCATATCTTCGATACCATCGATAAGTCATAATTACAATGTTAATCACATCAGTCTTTCTCACAATCACGCGCTGAATAAGCTACTACCATCGCAAATTACTATTATTAAACCTAGTGTAGTTAAATAAATTCAAAAAAATTTAGATTCTGAATTCGCTTAGGATGTTTGGATAGATTAATTTAATTTTTAGTAGGGCTGATGTTTGAAAACAGTTGTTGTAAGATGAATTATCTAACATTCGGAGTGATCTTGAAAGTGTATTCACTTTCGATATTCGTTTCATACGAGAAGTGTCCTGTGATGTTCGTCATAATCGAGAAAACGGAAGTCTAAATTAGTTAGATATACTATATACTTGACGAAAATCCATATTAACGTAAAGTAGTTTTGGTGTCTGTAAATGATTATGAATGTTGACGGCAATTTAGACATAAAAAACGAAAATTATAGATAGAAATAAAAATATGGACCAGCCGGGATTTGAACCCAGGACATCCAACCTCCACTCAAAGTCAAACTTGAATTCTTTTATTTTTGTTTACCGTGTTTTACAATACCCACATAGAATATGTACACGAATAATTTTTTCAGCCCTGATAGCACCACATCGTAAGGTTAAAGATCACTCCAGCCAGTTTTATACCGAGCTATAAACCGTCGCCAGTCCATCCCTCGGTTGCAACGCCAAGCAGACACCTGATCCCCCTAGAGGGAAACACTTGAGACGACCCCATGATGTTAGCGGGCAGGTTCGTAAATACTCCGAGATCAAGTGGATTTCGAGCAGAATTCATGCCTTCTGCAAAGCTTATGCGTGGGGTAGGCTTTACCCAAACCATTCTCTCAAGATGGTGGTTCTGATAATATTAGAGGTCCTTGGTGGAATGATGGACACACTGCTCTCAAACTTAAAAATCATACCGGCTTGCCGTAATATGGCAGAAATCTTAGACGAATGCAGAAGCCCGTAATTCTTGGTTTACTCATATTCATATTCATTAACCCCTTGGAGTGGTGAGTGGTTATTGGGATAAATGGTCCAGCGCACCCTCTGGAAGCGTTGGGGATCCGGAGACAGGGCCTGACTGGGATATTCTTGGCGATAATATACATATATGATATTGGAAACGTTAGAGTGTATAGATAAAACTAAACATCAAGATTATAATGGAGCTGAACTGTCAAGAGTGTATGTACCCTGGAACTAGTATGGTATGTCAAAAATTCTGAAACTACTAATAAAAGCACCTTGTGAAAAATTCTTTCAAACGCGATTTGAATGAACTTGGTACTCTGTCACTTTTTTCAGTGGTGGGAAGGTAGTTGAAGAGTTTGATACGTGTGTTTAGGATGCCTGATAAAATATTCCTGTCTTGTAGTTGTGAAAACTGGAGTTTTTATTCAACTTTCCAATTGATTGCTAACAATCTAAATACATTTATACATATAAATATAGGGCAGAGTTAAAATTATGTGGCCCTAGAAGTATGTCCTGCACGAGATCCTTATGTGAAGACCAAATATGAGTCTGATGATCCTTTTTGGAGATATCAAAATCCTTCGGGCATGAGTTCTATTACCCATGTTATGATATTTTATGATATACGGAAATATATCAACATATAGTATACGTTTAGAAGCTGCGACTCGAATGTATTTTTAAGAATTGCGTAATAGCCACTATTGATTTTTTCGATATGAAATTACTCATATTGGAATTCTACGGAAGCGTAGAAGGGCCATTACTTTTTAATTTTTATTTTTCTCCTTCATTCCGAGATGCAACTCGGAAAATTACTAAATTCCGAGTTGCAACTCGGAAAATTATTAAATTCCGAGTGGCAACTCGGAAAAGTACTAACTCCCGAGTTGCAACTTGGAAAATTATTAAATGCCGAGTTGCAACTCGGAAAATTATTAAATTCCGAGTTGCAACTCGGAAAATTATTAAATTCCGAGTTGTTCCTCGGAATCTAAGGTATTCAGAAGACCTCGTTGGTATATATTCATAACTATACAGGGGGATTCTGAGCGGATGTTAAATTAAACGTTTGGTTTTTTCTGAGAATGTGGTTAATCCAGTGGCGTAGCGTAGAGGGGAAACTGAATTTTCCACCACCTTATTCAAGAGATTACAAATTAAATTGCCAAATATACTGTTCAGTTATAGGTATATATTTTATTGGAAAAAATATTGTTCTTGGTAAAATTGAAATGAGAGTGTTTTGGACGAAATCAAAGATGAATATATCGAATTCATAAGAACCCATATAGAATAAATATTCAATATTACATTCATTCAGAATAGCCCACCATGCTTCGATTCTTTGATTGTGACAGCTCTTTCCATACAAGTTGCTAGGTCGGAGACTAGGATCTTCATTGAATAATTCATGCAATGATTCTTGAAATCTTTATACGACACTGTTTTCAGTACCAAGGTCACATCTTAGAGTTTTAGGACAACCCTTCACTGATTCAATACCTTGTTGAAAATAACCTGCAACAACCGATAAAGATACCAATTGATTATCATAATGTTGGTTAACCGGAACTATCGAAATTTTCTTCACTGGTGACGAAAATGTAACCCTGATAGACTCTCACTCCATTCATCACCGATCTTGTAACCACATAAACCTGACATAAAAATATATTTTCTATTCTGACGGAATAGGAACCTATTAATCATCACCGATAGATGACAATGATTGATGATCTAAACTATCTATCTGTATATAAAGATGTTCAAAAAATCTGTCGATTTGGATGGTTTTAATTTTATCTATATCTTGTTGAATAATGAGTTGATTCTCTTCTAAAACGGAAATAGTGAATAACGATGATTCAAATAATGTCGTATATGTCGATTCATAGAATCGCGCACCAGTTGTATCCCCTTTTATGCGAATATTGCTGCACGAATAAAGCCTGGCCATTCAAGTAATTTTTTGCGTTACTCTTATGGAATCAAATAAATATCAATGTTTTTGATCTTCAATATGTCTTTTATAACTTCCCAAAGTTTGGCAATTTCTTCGTGATCGATAACTATGTAGCAATCTCTAAATTATCTAATGATTATTTTCATGTTAAGGTATACATACGTTAGGATCGCTGGAAGTAGAACCTGCTTAAAGATATAAATTATGGCGGGAAAATCCATCTATACATCCATTTATACATATTCCGTACGGTTTCAGTTTATCATAGCTATCCATAAGCCATAGGTAATTTGGACCTTTATTGAAATATTGTCTTCGTATCAGTCTTCTTTTTTTTCGTATTGATACTCCTTCCGGATCCAAAATCAAAAGTAATTCTCTGACAATATCTTGAGTAGTATGGATATTATTCTGCAGACATCTCAAATGCATCCACTTATATCCATGCAGTTGAGAAAGAATTCAATATTTCCATATCAAGAAAATTAACGACATCTTCAATATTTGCATAATGTATTCTCCAGTATAAATTCATGCTTGACAAAGATCTTTCAAATGATATGGAAATTTTATGTAAGTACTTTTCAATTCATTGGTACGTGTCAATGCATGAATTATTCGATAAAGATCCTAGTCCCCGGCCAAGCTTCTTGTATGGAAAGGCTGTCATAATCAAAGAATCGAAGCATGGTGGGCTATTCTTCGCAAACATTCGGCTCAGTTCTAGATGAATGTAATATTACATATTTATTCTATATGGGTTCCTTTGAATTCGATATATTTTTCTTTGATTTCGTCGAAAACACTCTCATTTCTATTTTATCAAGAACAATATTTCTTCTAATAAAAATATATACTTATACCTTAACAGTATATTTTGTAATCTCTTGAATAAGGAGGTGGCAAATTCAGTTTCCTCTCTACGCTACGCCACTGGATTAACCTCATTCTCAGAAAAAACCAAACGTTTAATTTAACATCGCCCTGTATAGTTCTGAATATATACAACTGAGGTGTTCTAAATACCTTAAATTCCGAGTTGAAACTAGGAATTTAGAACTTTTCCGAGTTGCCACTCGGAATTTAATAATTTTTCGAGTTGCAACTCGGAATGAAGGGGAAAAATAATGGCCCTTCTACGCTTCCGTAGTATCCAGAATGATTCTAAGAATTTTGTACTGTCAGCGACTTGGACTGTTTGGTTTTTTACTTTCATTTTTATGCGACTATTCAGGGGAATTGCATACATACAGTTTTGCTTGTATTGGCTATCAATGAATTTCTTCTACACCACTCTTTCGAATTAATAAAATAGGACATTCAGTTTCATTTGGAGCTCATCGGTGGTATTGGCATCGGCGGCTAGCGTTTTGTCATCAGTATAAAGAAAAATATGAGCGGTATTCAATTAAAGTGGGAGATCATTCACGAATGAAACAAATATGAGTGGTCCTAAAATAGAACCCTGGGGATCCCCAATATCCAATTATTTGATTTTTTATTAGCTATTTCAACAAATAGGTACTCTCCTGCACTGCAGGTATGATGCGAGCCATCTGAGTATTGTACCTCTGAATCCTAGGTAATATAGTTTGTTCTGAATTATGGTGATGCTGATGGTATCAAGGGCCTCTGTTAGATCGAAGGAAAGTGCTCCCACACACTTTCTTTGATGTATTGAGTTGTAAATGAAATTGAAAAATAAGATTGAAGCACTCTCTGTTGATCTGCCTGGGAAAAACCATGTTGATGTTTATTTATTTATTTATTTATTTATGTATTTATTGATAAACATCGGAAACCCAACAGAAATGAAATATTTCCAATAATAGGGTTACCCTGAAAATAACATAATTGTGTAATCATTGTTCGATCACCAGTAAAATTTTATTTAAAACTCCTGACTAAGATATTATATAGTGTAATGCATGATTTGTGAGTTTTGAATTCTTTAGAAGATCTCATCAGCCTAAGTCCTTCAGAGCTTTGGACACTGTTTTCTCGACTTGTAGATCAAAATTTAATTTGCTGTCTAAGATTACTCCTAAATCTATTATTTGGTCCACTGACTGTAGAGTTTCACGGTTCAATTGGTACTATTTAGTAGCAAATGGAATTTCTAGTGTGGTGAAGGGGAAAACTTCTTTTGTTCTCATTGACTGACACCACAGCATTCAATACCCCATTTGAACTAGCATTCGTATTAGTTTAATTGTTTTTCTTCAAGTAATGTCTATTCTATTCTTTTCTAATTGGTTTTTTGGGTTCGTTTGCTAGGACATTACCCATCGTCAAGTTATAATGGGTAAACTGGGAGTCTCACTCGAAGTTATGCCATGATTGCCCTAAATATTTTCAAAGAAATGTTCACATATACAAATCTTGATACTGCATGTTATACAGCAATCCCTCTTTTTCCGACAAATCCGTTGTCATCTGGTCTGGGTCCCATCGTAAATATTCAAATGTTATGACAATTTCACAATTAATTATTGGTCCTCACAACTAGATGAACACAGTTCGATTATTTTATCTTTACCCGTGCGTCATCAATGTTATGCATATGAAATAAGTCGAGACGTTTTAGTCAAAATAACGTCTAAATGTAGAAGGCCGTGGCTAGTATCCCGATAAAATTACAACGTGTCGGTAATAAGATAGGATAATAAATTACTAAATTAACTAAATTAACATTTTTAAATTCATGGAAATGGCAAATCACCAGACATAGAGAGTTTTTTTAGTCAAAGTGCCGTCCAGTAAGCATATTCAATGTTCTAAATTTCAAAAATATTGTTGGAGAAACAAAGGCGAAAAGGAATGAATCTGTTTAAAATTATTTTTAGTCGAAACATGGCCGAGCCAAGGATTGACGAGGTCTCACCTTTTAACGTGCGATTCCTAGCACACGGTGTATTCCAATTATTACGAATCCAGTGACACCAGGTTTGATAGGATTATGAAACATGGAGGCAGAGATATGTTCATGAAATTTCTTCATTTGCCCAGTGAGCTTACTAGAAACGTTTGACCTCCTTACAGTATTCTAATTTCAGTTACACTCATATAAAGAAGTTGTTTTATCCATACCTCCGCAGCCGTTTGACACAAATCCATGAAATCCTAATTTTATCCACATTAAAGTAATTTCTGTAGATGTAACAGTTTACGAAAAGAGTTGTTCAGAAAACTATGTTGGAGTGCAATATTTCCAAAACCTTTGCATACTTTGATATCAAAAAATGAGTTTCCATTCAAAAATGACTAAAAGTCAGAAAAGGAATCTTCTAGACTTAGGTATTCAAACTTTTTCAATTATCCATTCATGCATGTATAATGATGAATAAATAAATATCTAAAAAATAAAAATACACCAGTTGAAATATATTTGGTAATGAAATACTCAACACATGATTAACAAAAAATGTATTCATACATTCATTTATGTATTGTGAGCAAGTAGAACTATGTCCAGTTATGAAATGAAAAACAAAATTAATATATGTAATCCCTTTCAGATTTAGAACTGTCACCAATGTTTATAATAATGGGTTTAATAACCTTATCACAAAGGAGCTTTTCTCGTTCATACGATTTTTTCATAAGTGATTCAGTGTGTGTTGATGCAATGGATTTATTTTCGTTTCTTATTTTGATCTACACCGTTTTTCGAGATATTTTAAATGCATCTGCAACTCTCTAAAATACAGTAAAGAAAAGTTATGACATTTCTTTTGTGGTTTTAATTGTTACCTCTTGAACAGATGAAAGTGGTAAAAAAGGTCCACCATTCGCTTTTTCCCTTTCAATACAAATTGTTATGCTTTTGAATTAGTTACAGGTATAATATAAAAAAGAGTTAAAATATATTGTGATTGTTTTTACCTGTATTTATAGATTTAGGTAATGTTTTTTTTTCTCTCACTAGGATTTTTACACTATGAATAACTGTTGCATGAATATCCCGGCAGTACAGTTGGAAATTTCAAAGGGTACTTGTGAATAAAACACATTGTTTTGTACTTACTTTGGAAGTAATGATTCCAAGAGACGTTTAGCTTTGAAAAAAACAGTTTTTTATAATATATTCGACTGTAAAAGAAAGTAAACCTGGCGACAAACAATAACCCAATGACAGAAAACAATGACGCAATTGATGGTACTAGCTAGACTAGCGTTCAATACAATGTTTGGCAAGTTTAGTTGAAATGTAAAACACTGTCGGTTTTATAGCTATCTCTTTTCACTGTTTTCAGTTTTCATCTATCATCACAATGCCATAATTCTTAGCTTAAAAGACAAATGTTAACGAATTTTGTTTCGCTCATAGTGGTTGATAGAAAGAGATATTCGATATAGGGTGTGTGATTTCTTCGATCATAAATATTCAGTTTGTTCAATGCAAGTAACTTACAGATGGAACAGCAGACAAAGAACGTTACTTGAGGCACAGTAGATAAATAAACTGAAGTAGATTCATTCCCAGTCGGCGCCTTGTATGTATCGGGTTCAGATTTAATTTTTTTCTGGCTTGCGGTGGGATGAGAGGGGTCAGCTGAGAGTAGTCCTGTCTCACGTACGACATTCTATCTCGGATTAATTTTGGTTGCGCAATAGCACAATTCGGGGTGGGGATGTCGACACAAATATAGCGGCGAGTGACCCTACATCAGTTTATTTATCTACGGTGCTTGAGGAGAGAGAAAGAAAAGCACAGAATTTAAAGGTCCACACTGATATAAGATCTCTTCTTCTTCAATCTGTGACAGATGTTACAATAATAACAAGTATTCTTTGTATAAACACTGATAAAAACAGTTGATCATTGTTTTTGGAAAGATATACTATTTATACGATCATCAGATTCTTCCTGAAGTGTAACGATGGAGTGATGAACAGAATAAAGTACCTCACAGGGGTGGTGGAAGACATTGTGTATACAGAAATTTCAGAAATAGCAACAGCAAATCTGACAACTTCAAATTACATAGGATTCCATAGGAACAAAAAATGAAGTAATTACTGTTTTTTTTATTCAATGACATGAAATCCTCGCATTCTATCCAGGAACAATCATAGGTCGCGTTTATACTTCTGGGGAGCGGGCGACAGGCGACAACCGTTTATTTTGTAAGCGCATTGGTTTATATGAAACCGTTTATATACTCTGACCAGGTGGCAGGTGTCGCCGCGGAGGCGTCGCCGAGCGCCTCCCGTATCTGTAGCGATGCGACAACACGGGTGGCGACACCCGGTACTCCCGCCTACAAAGGCGTAGAAGGGCCACGAGCAATTTTTTTTCAAATCCTGACTTTAAAGTCGGACTCCCGACTTTAATCTCGGACTCCCGACTTTAATCTCGGACTCCCGACTTTAAAGTCGGACCCCCGATTTCAATCTCGGACCCTTAACTTTAATCTCGGACCCCCGACTTTAATCTCGGACCCCCGACTTTAATCTCGGACCTCCGACTTTTATCTCGGACCCCTGACTTTAATCTCGGATCCCCGACTTTAATCTCGGGATCCTGACTCTGAAGTCGGGATCCTGACTTTATTCTCGGGATCCCGACTTTATTTTCTGGATCCCGAATTTAATCTCGGGATCCTGACATTGGAGTCGGGATCCCGACTTTAATCTCGGGATTGCTCAAATCAATCAAACAAGTACTTTGAAGGAGGCTTATGTTATTCCACCCCATGAAAGGAGTGATGAAAAACACATTGTAAATTACCTGTAAATATAACTTTTGAACTCATCAAAGTTATCTGTAAAACTATAATAATGCATTATTTGACTCTGAATGATTTGTTGTCTAAGAATCAGAATGGGTTCAGGATTAACATCTTTTGAAATTGCGTCATGTTATTTTCTCAGTTATGTTCATCAACAACTTGACAACAATAAAATCTCTAGACCAGTTTTGATACAGTGTATTGTAAAATATTAGGCATCAAGCTATTTTATGGGATACCTATCAACATTGTTGACTGGGAGAAATAATGTATGGCAAATCAAAGAATGATAATGAGATACTACGATGTGAGATCAAATGTATAAGCGATGTGTAATTGGGTGTTCCTCTAGGATCAGTTCTAGGACACCATCTTTTTATACGTGAATAATCTAGCCAAATATCTTACGATTGATCAAATTCGACTAATCTCAACATCTGGATCTGTTGATTTGTTGTGTGAGATCAGCATGGGTTCAGGATAAACATCTTTTGAAATTGCGTCATGTCATTGGCTTCATTATTTTGATCAACAATTCGACAACAATAATTTTGTGATGTCTTTTCTATTAGATCTATATAGACAGTGGTGTATTCTGAAATATGATATTGTTTAAAAATGTTTTTTCTGTTAACCAGCTGTCATACCCCTACGAACGACAGCCCTCAGAAGTAGAAACTTGTGCGAGCTAAGGATTAATGAGATCTTACCTTTTAACGTGCGATTCCTAGCACGAGACCAGTGACCATGCAGGGAATCGAACCCACGTCCCTCTGATAGATAGACTGGCGCTATACCATAATGACCACTGCGGATATAATCAAGCTATCATCTTATTGGATTCCCATTAACATTGTTGACTGGGAGGAATCAAATACAGCAAATCTAAAAATGTTAGTGAGTTGCAACGATGTAAGATCCAAGGCATATACTTTCCCCAAGGATCAGTTCCTGTACCTCGTCGTTTCTAGAATCGCCTATGTGATCATTATATGCTTACGATACGATGGTCACAATTTCAGAAGACAATGTAGAAAGGTGTCACCGATATCGACAAATTCTCAATATGAGAAAAAACGATGACCATCAATTTCCATCTTAGAAGAGACATGACAATTTTTTAAACAACAACATAACCATCAATCCAATAATGGATTAACCCGTTTTTCAGCCCTACCGACAGAGTGAAGTTCTTAGGTTTAGTGGTAACATTTACAGGCAAAGTTATTATGCATTCTATAGTTGTGGACAGTCCTAAAAGTTTGCGGGGACTCTAAAAACACCCCGTTAATAAGATTTTTCGCAAATAGCTTGTTGTTCAACTCGACCTGAAATAGGATTTGTTTAGTCTCGAGCAAATAATGTCTATTCGGGAGTACCAAATTTGTCTTTCATCTTAATGAAGACCTAAGAACATCACTTCTTCGCTATGATTATAATTACTTGGGTTGATGGTTATGTCCCTCCTTAGACGAAAGTCGATGGTCATTGATCTGTCTACATTGAGAATTAGTTTCGGGGGCATTAGCTCTTCTACATGGTCTCCTTGAATTGTGATCATTCTCTCATCAGCATATCTCGGTACATGAACATTTATAACATATTGGGGTACATCATTCACGTATAGTACAAAAAGAAGGGACCCAAGAATTGATTCTTGGGGAACACCCAACTGCACATTGTATATACATTTGATCTTGAGTCGTAGCACCTTACTATATTTTTTTTTATTTGTCATATATGATTTCACCCAGTCAACAATATTAATAAGAATCCCAAGAGGCGATAGCTTGATATCCAATATTTGGAAACACATGGTATGGAAACCATCCAATATAAAAGAAATTACAAACTTATTGATGCCAAGTTGTCGATGAACATAACTCAGCAGATGACATGACTCAGATTGAATAAATATATTTATTCTAAACCCATGCTGATGCTTACACAAAAATTCAATCACATTTAAATATTTCATTTTAAATATTTCATTACAGTGAAGCTTCTGGCTTGCATTGGACAAACGTTCGAGGCCTCAGTGCGCGAGAATCTTTTTTCTCAATTAGGCAGCCACATGACTTGTAAAGCAAGTGTGATGTGAGTTGCCTGGATGCCAATCCCACGTATCGTTGAGTCACCCCAGAGCGCCACGGCAAATAATAATAATAGCTGTCCTCTACACGCACAGGTTATGCCTTTGAGTATACTCAATGAGTGTTTATGAGGGATTATTATTATTTGCTATAATTTGATAATGAGTTCAAAATGTCTTTTTGTAACTTTTTTTATGGCGTGGAATAATATACAGTGTGACAATTTAAAAACTTACAATGGGCTATATCTCACGAACGAAAGATGATACCAAAAAATGCTCAAAACCGTTTCTAGGATAGGAAGGGGGAACTGAAATGAAATAAAAAAGAACTCGCCCCCCTCAACCCTCTAGGCCCCATCTACCCCAACTGAATAAGTTTAAATGACAGACCCCTATTTGTGATACATCATTGAAAAGCCTATAAAAAATGCTATCCAATGGTATGAATAATAATTGTACAGGGTGTATCAATAATGTGTGACAATTTAAAAACTTACAATGGGCTATATCTCACAAACAAATGATGATATCAAAAATGCTCAAAACTGTTTCTAGGATAGGAAGGGTGAACTAAAATGACATAAAAAAGAACTCGCCCCCATCAACCCCCTAGGCCCCACCTACTCCAACTAAAAAAGTTTAAATAACAGACCCCTACTTGTGATACATCATTGAAAAGCCTACAAAAAATGCTATCCAACGGTATGAATAATAATTGTACAGGGTGAATAAATAATTCTAAAACCTTGCCTTAAAAGGAAAATTTAATGAAGTTTTTGTTGAACTACACATTTTTTAAAAATGTCAATGAAGTAAATGTTCAAAGTGGGTTCCGTTGTTTTTTAAACAATAGTGCAGCCTATTTTCAAATTCTGCAAGAACTTTGACAAATGTTGTTCTAGTAATAGCGCGACATGCTTGAGTAATTTTTTCCCCAAGTGACGCAGGTTGAGTTTTATACACAACTGACTTGAGGTAACCCCATGAAAAAAATCAGGTTGCGTTAAGTCTTGTGACCTCGGTGGCCACACAATAGAACCTCTCCTTCCAATCCATTTGTTCGGATAATTAGTATCCAACCAGTGCCTAACTGCAGCTGCATAGTGAGGAGGTGCTCCATCTTGTTGGTAGTGCAGCAAATATTCTTCTAGAGCTAGATTGCCTTGGTCATCCCTTTGATTCTCTAATTCATGCACAATTGAAGGTTGGATGGTGTTTTCCAGCATATTCAGATAAATTTCGCCACTTAAATTGCCTGGTATAAACAAGAGGCCAATTAAAGAATCCCCTAATATCCCTGCCCAGACATTAAGTTTTTCAGGATATTGAGTGTGGCCTTCTCTAAATCGATGCGGGTTCGTATCACTCCAGTACCGACAGTTTTGTTTATTCACATTGACATTCAGCATAAAAGTACATTCATCACTGAAACAAATATTTTTCAAAAGTTTAGGTTCAACGCGAATTCTTTCAGTCATTAGTTCACAAAACTCAATTCGTCGGTTTGGGTCATCATCGCCTAGTTCTTGAAGAATTTGCGTTTTGTACGGGTGAAACTTATGTAATTTCAACACCTTCCTGATCGACTCACGTGATAGTCCTGTCATTGTAGATACCTGACGTGTTGATGCAGTAGGCTCTATTGCAAATTAAACAAAAAATTATTGACTGCGACAGAAACCGAAAAACAGATGTTTACAACTTGTTTTTGCAAAGACGGCAAATTAAAGTTTTTATTCAACAACACAAAGTCCCCTCGGACACTTATAATTGAAAATAAGGTTTTATTGGCCTTTAAAGATTTTTAACATTGTATCACAAGTAGGGTTCCTACGTTTGTTTTTGAAATTGTTAGATAATAATTTGGTAATTATTGATACACCCCGTACAATTATTATGTATACCATTGGATAGCATTTTTTATAGACTTTTCAATGAAATAGGGGTCTGCCATTCAATCTTTTTTAGTTGGGGTCGGTGGGGTTGATGGGGGCGAGTTCTTTTTTATGTCATTTTCGTTCCCCCTTCCTATCCTAGAAACGGTTTTGAGCATTTTTTGATATCATCTTTCGTTCGTGAGATATTCGTGAGCCCATTGTAAGTTTTTAAATTGTATACGCAAGCATTTTTCAAACTGCTTACTCCTAACGTATTTGAGTAATCCCGAAATTAAAGTCGGGATCCCGATAATAAAGTCGGGATCCCGAGAATAAAGTCGGGATCCCGACTTTAAAGTCAGGATCCGAGATTAAAGTCGGGGGTGCGAGATTAAAGTCAGGGGTCCGAGATAAAAGTCGGAGGTCCGAGATTAAAGTCGGGCGTCCGAGATTAAGGTCTGGGATCCGAGATTAAAGTCAGGGGTCCGAGATTGAAATCGGGGGTCCGAGATAAAAGTCGGAGGTACGAAATTAAAGTCGGGGGTCCGAGATTAAAGTCGGGGGTCCGAGATTAAAGTCGGGGGGGTTTGAGATTAAAGTCGGGGGTCCGACTTTAAAGTCGGGGGTCCGACTTTGAAATTGGGAGTCCGAGATTAAAGTCGGGAGTCCAACTTTAAAGTCAGGATTTGAAAAATAATTGCTCGTGGCCCTTCTACACCTTCGCACCCGCCAGTATCCAATGACATTTTCATACGAATTGGAACAATGTCTACAGTAATTTCCAAAGAAGATCGAGGGATTTTGATAAGCGAAGTACAATCAAGACTTGCAGTTTGGAATTATGCGGATCCTAATCACAAACATATGGATTTTGTAGATGAGAAATCGCTGGAATATTGAATAAAGACGGTAAGTACTGATACATGAGTTGTTTTAAGTAATAAACTGTCAGATAGTCACATCCTGGTGACACAATTCAACTAGAAACAAGATATCACCTAGCACCCATCGCTTGCTACCTGTCACCTGCACCCTGTCGCCTATCGCTCAGGAGTATAAACGCGACCTAAGAGAAAGCAAAGGGTAGGATACTTACATGTATTAAATTATTACGATTAACGATAGTGATTCAACAGATTGATGTGTATACTGTGTGTATTTTCATGTGAGGATATTCTGAAATTTTCTTGAAAAAAATTATAGCTCCTTTGAGATATGAAAATGTACTGTTCTTTTTTGAAAGGAAGCCAATTTTTGCCAGAAAAGGTAAAAAACTTGCTTCTCCCCTACACACACTTTTTTCTGTTATTTATTGTGGTCCAACCCAGATTTTTTTAAAAATATTATTGGCTCTGGTCCATCATGGGACTAGACCATTCACCATCCAGATGAGACGCCTTCAATGGACACGTAGTAGATTTAATAGGTCATATCCGCAGTTGTCATTGAATAATTTAAAAGGTTTAACTGAATTTAAAGAATAAACTGGCAACTTAGAAATTTTATTCAAGAAATCAAACATTTGTAAATTACTTCATTAAGTAGTTACTTTCACCCCACTCAAACTACCCATGATATGGCCGATAATAATGAGGTCGGTGATAAGGTCGATAATGAGGTCGATAATGGGGCCGATTGTGGTATCTATTTTTTCTGTAACCGCTGTAGGCCGTTTCAGCAGGCTTGAGATCATCTTCAGCTTGAGCTGAGCCCACCAGTGATCCAAGTGCAGCCTTGCTAAGGTCTCCGGGATTTGGGAGAGCTGCCGCAAAAACTACCAGAAAACAGAGGAACAGCACCAGTGTCTGCAAAAAATGTACAAGTTATTCAAATTTACCGATTTTTATTAGTATTTTTGATCACCACTATTATAGATGGGAAATTTTGTATGTTTGGATATTTGTTACTCCAACACGCAGAAACAGCTGAATGGATTTGGATCGAACTTGGCACACCGATAGTTCATAACCCGGACTGACACATAGGATTTTTTTCATCACAGTAAGCCGCTCTCTACAGGTGTCCCCTGTTCACAAAGCTTCCATTGACACCCCGAGAGCTGGGGAGAATATCGCTGATGATTGGCAATGACCATGAAACTGGTACGGAGGTGTTCCCCCAATTAAATCGAAAAATAATTTCAGCTTTGATATTCAAAATGCATTGCAAAGTGGTTCTTATAGAAAACTTTGCCAAGTATTAAACAGATATAATTCAACGGTCGTAGGGGGCAGTAGTTGTTTTCTGTGAAATACTTGCCGACGACCATACCCATTGTATAGTTTTTTTTGCGGAAGATTGGATTGCGTAATCCACCATTTTTCATTATTAGTGAAATTATTTCAGTTTCTTATTTTTGCCATGTAAAATTACAGATTATACACGATCTGATACAATGAATACTTTATTCTGTATACGTTAGGTTAGATTAGATTAGCTAATTTAGCTAAATTTTCTGCCAGTAGATGAAAGTTTTCTGGGATAATACGAAGTCGGAATTATGAAAATCTGAGTAACTAGGTCGGAATCTGAAAAATAAAATTGGTGTAGCTCATCTACGCCCCGGCTGGGAGAAGAACTTTCATTTGATTATAGTAATAAATTGAAAATTCTGTAAAGGTACTGCCAGAAAGAGTCGTTCATTATTCAGAAGTATCGAGATTCACTCTTCGAACTCCGTATGCAGGCTCCACCCAAACCATTCCGTAAAAATTATTGTTTTGATAATAATATCCCTTGGCTGTGTAAAGAATTCGCCACTGTCCGACCTGAACATCATACCGGAATGTCGCTGAGCGGCAAACATCATAGCCGAACGATTAAAGAAGACAGTTATCACGCTTCATTGCATCTGCTCAGAGCACACGATTTCCGGACCACTGTTTTCATATTTTATGTAGTAAACGATCTTGCACTGTATTGTTTGGGACCTTTGGTGTAGTAATGAATATTGGATGAAGAAAATATTTGTATTTCGTTCAAAACTTTTTTTTTAAAAATTGTTGCAAAGCGCTTTCGACTATAAAGTCATCATCAGTGCGTACCTGTAAGTAAGTAAATTTTGAGGTGAAATTTAATAAAATTATAGGTATTTGAAAATTTAGGAAAATAAAAACTTTTAGGTTACTTACAAGAGCCAAACCATAAAAATATCATGTGTCCAATGGACCTTGTAAATTAAAATAGAGACATCATATGATTAACATATAAAAAAAATTGTTATTCCAGGATTATCCTGGATAACGAGTTTCTAGCTTAACATGTCTGCTAGAACTGAAATCTAATGAATAATTTGACATTGTGTCAAAAGTTGACTATGACAAAGACTGATTTGACATAGAACATGAGCTATAGAAATTATGATCTGTGGTTAAAAAGTTGATAAATGACAAATCATGCAAGGACTCCCTGGAGTAACCGAAGGTCTGATACCTCAGTCTCATGAGAACTTACTGTAATCAAACTCAATGATGATAAACTAGAAAAACCTTATCAAGATATGTAAGTCAAATTTTGTTATTATTATTATCAGTTCGGCATTCCGGGAGAACCACACTGTAACTGAAGATCATGAGATAAGTCTGATGAGAACTTTCCCACTCTCAAAAGAAACAAAAGGTTGTAACCGGAATGATGAACCCATAAAACAAGAAAAGTTTTAAGAAATTTTCCAAAAGTTGATCTGTAAATCTATTTGTAGTTATCGAAACCCAGGAAATATGACAAATTGCGAGAAAAGTCTAACGGGAACTTCAACCCAAAGAGCACAAAACCAGGCTTAAGACACTCTTGGGAGTTTGTAACAAAATTCTATGTTCAGGATCATGGGACAGGTCTAATGAGAACCTTTTCAATCCCCAAAGCAACGAAACATTACTTCAAACACCGAGGAGGCACTACAATAGGAAAAGATTAAGAAAATATTCAAAGTTTAATACTCAATTCAGTAATTCTGTTAGTCCAAACCAACGAAATTGATGAACCAGGAGAAAGTCTAATGAGAACTTGTGTTGTGTTGATGTTGTTATTGAACAGCTCTCTAGAGACTTTAATGTTAAAAAGATCATTCGACATGATATTCATAACTTCTTATACAAAGTTAAACGTAGTAAAAAACATTTTAAGATTCATCCTCATAAACATTTTCATCTTATTCTGAAGAAAATTACAATTAAAATCAAAGACCACTATCTCATAATTTCGAAAGCAAACAAAGGTAATTGTTTAGTCATTCTAAATAAGTCAGATTATATTGATAAAGTAGAAAATTTCCTTTCTGAACATAATTTCAAACTTTTAGCTTCAAATCTATTCAATAATTTTATTAGAAAATTTAAAACTCAGTTAAGTATCCACAAAGAATTTTTCACTGAACACTCAGCCCCTTATTCTCAGCAATCCAGCTATGCTGCGCTTATATGGACTTCCAAAGATCCACAAGATCGACATACCAATAAGACCAGTAGTTGCTTCACTAACACTCCGGTCTCAATTTTGTCCTCATTTATTTATAGACTCATATAAAAGACACATTTCACTCCTAAATATGCAGTAAGTATCTCTTTAGATTTGATTAACAAATTGAATAATTTAAATTTACCTCAAGAAAGTTTGATGATTTCTTTTGATGTAAGCAATCTTTTCAATTCAGTTCCGAAAATAGAAACTTTACCACTTGTTAGTGAGGCTATAACTTTCATTTTGACCCTGTTGAACTTTTGTCTTTCACAGGATTTTTTTGTTTTCAATGATAAATTCTACAAACAACCAGCTGGACTTGCCATGGGTAGTTGTTTATCACCTTTTTTAGCAGATATTTTCATGAACAATTTAGAAAACAAATTCATAATCACTGTAAATAATTCAGAAATTTTACACTGGTTTAGATATGTTGATGATTGTCTAGTATTTGTGAATGGCGACATTGACATTGTTAACAATCTTCTAACTAAAATAAACCAAGTACATCCAAGTATTAAATTTACACTTGAAGTAGAATTAAACAATAAATTGAATTTCTTAGACTTCACAATCCATAAAAATACCAATAATTTAAATTTTAACATATACAGATAACCCACACAAACAGATCACGTTATACCTAGTTTCTCTAATCATCCCCACCAACACAAAATGGCAGCCTTCAATTGTTACATTCATAGACTCTTGAATATACCCCTTTCTACAGTCGACTATCAAAATGAATTAGATATTATTAAACAAATAGCTTCTAATAACAATTATTATAACCCAAATATTATTAATACTTTGATCCAAAAAATCAAAAACAATAAAGAACGTAATGCAGCTTATCCTAAAGTAGAGTCTATAGCACATTTTGTTTCACTTCTTTCTCAAATGATAATATTTCCAATAAAATATCAGGATGCATTAATAACAACCAACATTAAAATTTCTTTCAAAGCTAATCACAGTCTCAATAGATACCTGGTCAACACAAAAGATAAAATTGATAAACTGTCAAAAAGTGGCATATACAAGTTAAAATGTGATGATTGTGATACAGCATACATTGGAAGAACTTGCAGACCATTGAAAGCTCGTATAACCGAACATCTTAATCCCAACAAAATGTCAGCCTTTGGTCAACATTTGAGGTTGAACAACCACAACTTTAGTCCAAATAGGAATTCAAAAATTTTACAGGAGGTGAGTTCCAAAAATTATAATAGATTAGATTTTCTTGAAGATATTCATATCAACAATGAGTTACTGAACAATAACTTTTGTCTTGACACTCAAGTTTATTTGAGTAGAGCTTACGTTCCCCTTCATAGACGTTTAAAGTAAAACACTTTCATGAATTCCAAATAATTTACTTAGTTAATTGTTTTATAACTCCTTCTCTATGATGATATTGCTTGATCCCTTTTTTGCAGTTTGTTTTGTTCCCTTCTTCTCAACTTATCCATTCAAATCTTAGAACACAAACTCATTCTTTCAACAAGAAATTTTATTGCAACTTCAGGTTTTGGTTTTCCTAGGCTTGCGTTTTTGCATGTGCTGCGTGCAAGTTCTCATTAGACTTTCTCCTGGTTTATCAATTTCGTTGGTTTGGACTAATAGAATTACTGAATTGAGTATTAAAATTTGAATATTTCCTTAATCTTTTCCTATTGTAGTGCCTCTTCGGTGTTTGAAGTAATGTTTCGTTGCTTTGGGGATTGAAAAGGTTCTCATTATACCTGTCCCATGATCCTGAACACAGAATTTTGATACAAACTCCCCAGAGTGTCTTAAGCCTGGTTTTGTGCACTTTGGGTTGAAGTTCCCATTAGACTTTTCTCCCAATTTGTCATATTTCCTGGGTTTCTATAACTACAAATAGATTTACAGATCAACTTTTGGAAAATTTCTTAAAACTTATCTTGTTTTATGGGTTCATCATTCCAGTTACAACCTTTTGTTTCTTTTGAGAGTGGGAAAGTTCTCATCAGACTTATCTCATGATCTTCAGTTACAGTGTGGTTCTCCCGGAATGCCGAACTAATAATAATAATAATAACAAAATTTGACTTACATATCTTGATAAGGTTTTTCTGGTTTATCATCATTGAGTTTGATTACAGGGAGTCCTGGCATGATTTGTCATTCGTCAACTTTTTAACCACAGATCATAATTTCTATAGCTCATGTTCTACTTCTACACTTTTGTATATACTCATTTCAAATAATTCAGATCCCTCAGATCATGGTTGCAGAGTGGGTGATAACGGCTCTGACTACCAACTTGTTTTTTATACATTAGACGTTCGCACAAAAAATAACACCAATAAAATAATTGCTACCAGAAATTTGAGGAACATTGGAAAAAATGTGCTGAAATATTTCCTTATGATTGCTCCTTTTGAAAATATTTATCTGATAGATGATGTGAATGATGAAGTAATCAGCCCTATGCTGTATCACTTCCGTTAAAAATATCGTCACCGTTATTCGCCATTTCCGTTATTTTGCTATTGCTTGGTAATAGCAAAACAGCGGGAATGGCGAATAACGGTGACGTTATTTTTTACGAAAGTGATACAGCATAGGGCTGAATGTCTCTCAATCAGGTGTTACTGGATATCTTTGATACAGTAGCCCCAGTTACCGTTCGTAAAATCAACAAACAGAGACCTCCCTGGCTCACTGATAATGTAAAGTTCATGATGTCTCTACGTGATGAAGCTTTGGAAATATAAAAAAAACAAAGGTAACAATCATTGGCAATACTACAAGGACATCCGGAATTTTTCGAATTCTGCTGTTCACAACGAAAAGAAAGCATATTTTAAACACACCCCCAATTCAAACAAATTACCAGATGAACTAAATAGGCCTTACATTCTGATGGAAATTCAAACCATGCTTATGCTGATTCACAGTCATATTATAGCAATCATTCTACTACCTCATACTGAATCGTTATACTGTTAATGGCAATACTGTCTACAAGTATAGGCGAATCACAAATAGAAATGCCACTTCTATGCTGCCTTGGAATTATTCCTATTTTAACTCACTTAGGGCGGATTGTACAAGTTCACCAGCAGTTCAAGTGAACCGAGTTCAGTTGCTAGGGATTAGCCAATGAAATGTATAGTTCCTTAGCAATTGAGCTCGGCTCACTTGAACCGTTGGTGAATTCGTATAGTACAACTCGACCTTATTGTTTCGAAAGTATTTTCTCTTCCGAAACAATCAAACATTTCTAGTTACAATTTGAGCCTCATGTCAATTTTGCCTGTTTTGTCCAAAGTTTCGAAAAAATTATGTAATTTCAGATTGTACATTCATTGAAAAATATAATGTCTTACTCTTAAACCAGTCCGGTTTCAGGACTGGATATAGCTGCACTATGGCCTTATTGGAGGTTACAGATGACATTTTTAGGGATATTGATAAAAGGAATTCTGTAGCCTTGATTTTGTTAGATTATTCGGAAGCTTTTGTTACTATACATCACAGTTGTCAATACTACACTTCATTGATTTCTCTCCAACTTCGATTTATTTTTTGAAAAGCTATATCTCACGGATCGCGTACAATTTGCTTAAACCAGTCTAGGAAAATCTGATATGAAAAATATTTTTGTGGAGTGCCTCAAGGCTCGATTTTAGGTCCTATATTGTTTTCAATTTACATAAGTAATATTACTAGTTGCTTCAATGTATTTAAACCTTTCCCTGATGATACTCAAATTGAATGTACGTAAGTATCAGAAGTTGATATTGATTCAACAAATATCGTAATTAATGAAGAACAATATCAGCTTCAGGTAAATCTTTCTAAAACACAAATTTTGATATTCGGTAAAAATAAAACACGAATTGAAAATAACATTTGTATTGAAATTGCTCGGCTTATCGCCTCGGCCAACAATTTACATTGTCGCCCGGGAATGTATTGCTTTCACTACTAGATACACAATATACTATTCCCGTAAAGTTTAGTGCCGAAAACGGTCCGGGAAATATTGTTGCTTAGCAACGGACTGAAATACTAGATTAGCGTATTTTGAGGCCTGAAGTTGCTCCGAGAAAGTGAGCATTCTTGAACGATTTCAGAAAAAATATTTTATCCCCTAGTCACTGCGGATAACACCCGTATCAGTTCAACTGCCTCTTCTGCAGCATGATCTAATAAATATTTATCATTACTTATGTATCATTCTGCAAATAAACATTATTATTATTTTGATTCCCATCAGGAATCGATGATGATAAAGATGATGATGAGAGGTAAGACAATATCTACTCTAGGAAATTATCTTAAACGCATCCATTTTGTTGATAATTTTCCAAAAAATGAACCTTCAAATAAGAATTGGATGAACTGGAGACGGTAGTTATAAAAGATGCTGTTAGTATTCGAACCAGAATATATTCATTGGATGAAAAAATACGCAGTGGTTGTATATGAAAACAGTCCAGTTTTGTCATTCATATGTTATTAATATTAAATCATAGTTTCTAATCATTCAGTTTCAAATTCGATAGAGTTCAAACGAGATTATTATATCATCCATCATCAATATTTCTAGTTGAGAAAAAAAAAATATAATATTGTTTTTTACTCACCCCATCGGATATTCTCAAACCATTCATAACGTGAATAGCTCTGTATATTTAACTAGAGATTTTAGCCACTGACCTTTCAATTAATGAACAAGTATCTGAAGATACCTACTTGTCTACCAACTATAAATTATTCGTTATTTATTACTACTACTATATTGTACAAACTGTATATTCAGACATGGTTTATTATTATTTCTATCAGCTCCTTGAATCCAAAAATTATAATTTGATATTAAAAAATACTGCGCATTTTTTTATCTGTAAATTTGCATTGCTCATTTTCATGACACTGAAATATTTCAGATATTCCCGCACATGACAAAATCACGCTTTTATCAGTTTGATTTTAACCTGAGCTTTCTCTAGGTTCTAGGTTTGAAGTTTAGAATGGTATTGACTTTTAATTTTTTCACACTTGTGAAAACAAATACATGAACCCAGAAAAGTTATCTTCTATAATATTGTCAATTGAAGTTTCCTTACTCTAGTATATTTTTTGAAACGTCTAACTAATTTTCGTTTTTTTTTTCGTAAAAAAATCATACAATTTTAACATTGCATTAGAACAACTTATAGCTCTATTTTTGAGAAAAAGTAACTTTTCACCTTCATCTTCGAGAACTCAAGAGAAATCAATCCAGATAATCACTTTGCTCTAAAATTTTCACGCGACGACTGAATCCCAACTACTTCAATTTAGTATTTATAGGGGGGCAGCTAGCTCATTTTCACACTTTCCATCAGAGTATCGGGAAATATTCTGAGGTCATCAAAAACACGATGTACTTCCATATGGAAATGAGTACTACAGGCCAGGTTTCAGCGCCACTAAGTCTTCTGTATAGGTATAATTCAGATATAAAAAATCATTATAAATATATTAAAGGCAAATGTGTATGTAGACACAATTTTCTTCATAACAACTCATTTCCACCAAGTTGCGGTTGTGTTGACAGATAGCCCTTGATCTCCGGGGAGTTTGGTTGCGGCGGGTTAGTGTGGATATCAAAAATGTGTAATGATATAAATCTTTCTCTTTCTCATTCATCGAATAGAGTCTAAAATGTTTTAGGTTATTGATCCAGAATTTTCTAGAAAGTTCTAGAATGTTCGAGAAAGATAAACGTTAAAACGGTCTGGAATGATCTATAATGAAAAGTAATCTAGAATGTTCTAAAATTATCTAAATAGCATAAAATGTTCTAAAATTTTCTGGAATTCTCGAGAATACTTCCGAATGTTCTGAAAATATCCAGAATGATCTGTAACACTGATAAGAGAGAATAAACTAACCAGAACAACAGGGAATG
Organism: Chrysolina americana; assembly: GCA_958502065.1. Taxonomy (NCBI): domain Eukaryota; kingdom Metazoa; phylum Arthropoda; class Insecta; order Coleoptera; family Chrysomelidae; genus Chrysolina; species Chrysolina americana. Next base: position 87,093,530 of record OY293410.1, read on the forward strand.
TTTACGAGGCTTTTGGAAAAGTCATGGAAAATATGAGGAAATGAACCAGAATCTTGATGTGAATTTTTTGTCCTCATGACACAAGTAAAAGAATATAGGGATGCGCTTGATTCTACGATAATGCTTGAAATTCTGAACTGTCTTTCTGTGAAGATTGTCTGTTTTATTTTTCTATGCTATTCATCTTCAAACTTGTTATGTAAGATCTGATTCAGAAACTTCCTTCATCTATTTGTTTATGGGATGAAGAGTATTTTATATCAAACTAGCAGCGAAACCCGGCGTTGCTCGGGTTAAGATACATCGCATGTTTAATGGTTCTAGATCATTCTAGAAATTTCTAGAACTTTCTCCAACATTTTAAATCGCTTATAATAAATTGCATTCATTTTAGAATTTTCTAGAAGATTCATGAACATTCTAAATCGATCATAATCAATTGCACTCATTTTGGAACTTTCCAGATCATTTGGAAAATTTCTAGAACTTTCTTGATAATTTTTAATCGATCATAATAAATTGCACTCATTTTGGAGCTTTCCAGATCATACGGGAAATTTCTAGAACGTTTTCGAACATTCTAACTCGATAATACCAGTTTTGGACATTTTGGAACTCTCTAGATTATAATAGTTTGCACTCATTCTATAATATTCTAGATCATTCCAGATATTTCTAGAAATTTCTAGAACATTCCAGATCAATTCTAGCCGTTACACAGTCTGGAATTTTCTAGACCATTCAAGACTTTTCTAGAACTTTCTTGAACATTCTGAATCGATCATAATCAATTGCACTCATTTCGGAAATTTCCAGATCATTCGGAAAATTTCTAGAATTTTCTCGATCATTCTAAATTGATCATAATAAATTACACTCATTTTGGAATTATCCAGATCATTCGGGAAATTTCGAGAATGTTCTCGAGCATTCCAACTCGATAATAACAGTTTTGGACATTTTGGATATCTCTAGATGAAGCCAGAAATTTGTAGAACTTTCTCAAACATTCTATATCGATTATAATAGTTTGCACTCATTCCAGAATTTTCTAGATCGTTCCAGATATTTTTAGAACTTTCTAGAACATTCCAGATCAAATAAAGCCGTTTTACACAATCTGGAACTTTCTAGACAATTCAAGAATTTTCTAGGACTTTCTCAAACATTCTAAATTGATCATAATAAATTGCACTAATTTTAGAACTTCCCATATTATTAGGAAAATTTCTAGAACTTTCTCGATTATTATAAATCGATCATAATAAATTGCACTCATTTTAGAATCATCCAGATCATTCGGAAAATCTCTAGAACGTTCTCGAATATTTTAACTCGATAATAACAATTTTGGACATTTTGGAACTCTCTAGATGCAGTCAAATATTTGTAGAACTTTCTCAAACATTCTATATCGATTATAATAGTTTGCATCCATTCAAGAATTTTCTAGATCGTTCCAGATATTTCCATATCTTTCTAGAACATTCCGGATCAATGTTTCACACATTTTGGAACTTTCTAGACCATTCAAGAAATTTTAAGATCTTTTCAGAAGTCCTCATGCGTTAGAAATGGACAGAAATATATGTTTTAACATTTTCGCCATCCACAACCAGCCACCGCGACCAAACTCCCTTACTACCACTTGGAGACCAAGGGGTATTAACCACCCCATCGGGAAGTTGATTGGGGTTGGTGGTGATTGAGAAAACTGTGTATTTACGTACTAACGAAGCATTTTATATATATACTATCTGACCCGGCAAACGTTGTTTTGCCATCTGTATTATTTCTAGGAAACATTTTTTTAGTTCAATAAAAATAACTTTCTACTATAAGTGTGCGGGGATTTACTTATAATCGAAAGCCTTGTAGACAATGAAAGTATGCTTTATGAAGGTTAATAAATTAATCTTTATTGAAGTAACAAATACATCTTACTTTTACTATCAATTATGGCAGTTGAAAAAAAATAATGTATAATCTCTCAGCGCAATACAGTGTACAATATTCTTGGTTAGTCCGTCTTTAGCCAACACAAACAAACTGGATGATTTTTCCACGCGAGAACATGCCACATAAAGTTGTCCGTGGGAAAAGCATTGTGTTTCCAAATCTAAGCCACACACAGACAATGTCTGGCCTTGTGACTTATTGATCGTCATAGCGAATGCCAACCTAATTGGGAATTCAGTGCGTTTGAACTCAATTGGCACATCTATAGGAATCATAGGGATTCGTGGCATTTTTGCCTTGAAACTTTCCAATTCAAAATGATGGCTTCAATAAAGTTTTTCATTAAGCCATTACACAGCCGTGGTGGGTTCAAGTTACGAAGCAGAATGATCGGAGATCCAACATTCAATTGTAAATGGTGTGGTGGCATGCCTGGCAAATTCAATCAATTTTAAAACTCAATTGGATAATTCACAGTTTCGTTGGTATCGCAAATTGCATCGATATATTTGTATGACACCAAGTCCCCAGGCAACAACTGTTGTATCTTTAAATTTAATCCATTGACGTCCACATATTTAAAAAATTAAAAATAGGGGTTGATCGTAGAGGGTTGAAAATTTTGGGTTGTATGTATTTTTTAATGCTGTATCATAAACAAAATATCTAAAAATTAGAAAAAATAGGGGTGCACTACCCTTAACATTTAGGGAGATGAAAAATAGATGTTATGAATATGCACACAAAATATGATAAATTAAAAATTGTAATTTTGAAAATTGTACAAACGTTGGGTTGTCTATTTTGTTCCTAGCATAACTATTGGTTTGGCAAGTATAAACAGTTGAGTCGATGATAGTAATTTACACCCACCTGTCCAATAAATAAAACTCATATCACAATAAACACCATTTTATTGCGAACACGATGATATAGGATTGTCTGCAAAAAACTTGGTTCAAATGACAGTTGGCGAGCTTTAAAAGGTAAAATTTTGGTGCGAATGAAAATGAGCGACAATTCCTGATCTATCTAAAGTTGAATTTTGTCTTTCGGATTACCTAATAACATTCGGAGATTGTTCGTATCGTGTGTAATTTTTATGAATTATTTGTTACCTATAGGTTGATGTAGTGTAGTTATTTGTCTTAAGGACATTTGGATCTTTTTTTTCCAGCAAATTATCTATTATGTTAGAATATGTACCCATTGTTAATGTAGTTAGTTTAGTAATCCTACTGATGAAGTTAACTTAGTTAACGAAATGCTCATCTCGGAATGAAATCACTAGTGTGGTGAAGGGAAATCTATTTTTTGTTTCTTTCAAATTGATATTTGATTTTAATTATTTTTGCATACAAATATGGATCATAATCAAAGTCTACGAACCGGCTGTGGCTTCTGTAGCCTTTTTTCTTATTCCGTATGTACTGTATGTTTACATATTGAATATATTCTGTTTATTATTGCCGTTCTATCAGTAAAAAAAGTCATCATGTGTATCAACTAAATGGAACGAATAATTTCGAAGTGGACGAAATAACATTATGTCACACATTTCAACAAATCGGCCATCGCCCAGTATTTGTTGTAGGAAACTTTACCAAAAATCTAACAGATATATTGCAACAGTAGTAGAGGGCACTAGTTGTTTTCTGTTAGAAACTTCCTAACCACAATATCTATTGCACATGTTTCAGAGAAAGTTAAAGAACGAATCAATAGATTATACATTCGAAAGTGTTTTCCGCGTTCAGCAATCCCCTTTTAAAATCGTGCAGAACTTTGGGATGCAATTTTATACAGACCGACGCTGACGTATTATTAATTGTTGAATAACAATCCTTGCTCTTGAAACTCGGTAAGAATAAAATGAAGGAGGCTGCGTAAACAACTCACGGTCAAGGTTCACGTTTACTACCTGTCGTTTTCCCAAAAGTTTCATGGTGGAGAAACACTTGGCATTCTAGACGTGAAACGTGAAAAGATTAACGATAAATAAATATCATCTGTTTGCAAGGATTGGTTGAACAGCAGCGTTGAGTAAAATTTCTTAGAATCATGAGCATAATAACTAATATAAAATGTTATTCAAGAAATTTTGAAGTACTGCGCACAAAGAATATGCTTATATTTAATTCTTCGTTAACAAAATATTTCTTCGAAGATATTATTTGAAAGATTATTCAACAAATATTTGGAAAAGGTCATTGTCATTCCGGTTTTCAAGTCAGGCATCAGATATCTTGTTAGAAAGTACAGACCAATTTTAAAACTCTGCATTATATTTAAACTGTTCTAATCTATCCTCCTCGATTTTCTTCATGAATATATCGAATCAATCATTATCGATGAAGGTTTGGCCGGAATGTCTGCAATCTGATTTTCTCCACTGACATGGACGACATCGAAAATTCCATCAGCGACGTTCTCTCTTGTGGAATGATAACGCACGTTTATATGCTGGGACCTCTTGTAGAACTGACAATTTTCAGCTCAGAATTTTGTGTCATATGAGCCAAACAATTTCTTCAACTGCTTATTGACTAATCCAAGTGATGACCCCATTTGCAAATTTACTCACAATTCCACTGGTAGATCTTCTGGAAAAATAATCTTCATCATACTAATTCGAACAAAGTTCGAAAATATGTGCTGGAAATTATCACGATTATGGAACGAATAAAATCGAAAAAGTTGAAGTATCCTTTCCCTCCACACGTTTCCACCAAGTGGAACGAAGTTAACATCTGTCAGGAAACAACTACTTTCCTGGCTGAAACCATGACGGACATTGAACTACATCTGACAGATGTTTGTGCAACGTTCTTCCAAGAAGACCCTATTGCAAGTGCCTATATTGTAATTGAACAGTAGATAACCCTTCATTTGGCTGGGAATGAACCTGCAGACATGCATGTTTCGAGGTGTTGCCTCTCATCAGTGCCAGGGTAGGTCGTCGGACAACATTATATTTGTCCTATCCCTGCCAAATGAATGATAATCAACTGTTTAACTAATATTTCCTCACAGATGAAGCTATACGACCCACATTTGGTCACAGCGCCATCCGCAAGGAAAATCAAGAAACACACTCCTCGAAAAGCACATACTCCTGGAAGAGTTAACTGTATTGATTCGAAAAAAGTAAGAAAATATGTGCTGGAGATTATATTACAGTATTCTTCATGCCCTTGAAATATTTCCATTAAGGTAAGCTCGGGTAAGTGCGAATAAGATTTTCATTAGTTTGCATTTAATTACGTCTATCTGATGAACCTGAACTAATATAAAAATGAAATTTTGCAGGTATTTACCTCGAAGGTCAGTCTTTGTAATACGCCACAGAAAAGTGTCGAAAAACGTATTCCATGATTTTTATTTATATATTCATATTTACATGTCCATAGGTCACACTTCCCCGGGGATTTGGGACAAGTGTGACTTTGGCCAAATTTAAAGATATTAATGCACGTAAAACTCTCTTTGGGGCAAGTGTGAGTAAACAGTAAAGGAACTTTCACCACAATTTATTTGTTTTGAGATATCTTTATTCAAAACATAGTTATGAATTGTTTAATATTGAATTTGGAATGCCCCATTGAAAAAAAAAACAAAAATTACTTGTGAAATTGCACATTTGTTGAAAAGAAAAGTGTACAGGTAGAAATCTGAAAAATCAAATGAGAATTTCATTAATCCCCATCTTATGACTAGTGGTGATGGAAGCACAGTTCTTATTTCATCCTGTGAGAGTGTATCAATGTCTTCTACATCTGGCCAGGTATATTGCTTGGCTCTCTGAGATTTCTGTATATAGTTTCGTACTATAGCTGAAAAAATATTACTATTTAGATTGGCCAAATGAACTAAGTTCACACTTACCCCGACAAATAGGTCACACTATCCCCAATTACATTTTATTTCGGGGCAAGTGTGACACGCAATGAAAGAAATGTAAAAAAATAACTTTAATAAAAAACGGCAACCTATAGTCAGATTCATTGTTTAGACAGAAGAACAGTGTATCAATTGGTTCATTTCCTTAGATTTTAATAATAAACTCAAAGCTTGAAATAAACTCGCTGTACTCGTTCGGATTGATGAATTGTAGGTTAGTAAATTTAGCAAAATATTTCGAATTCATAAGATCTCTTTTGTATTTTATATGATGGTTATGAATTCAATATGAGTATGGGCTATTACTCGATATATGGCATTGGGCTGTCGCCCGGTTTAGCGAAGATAGAGAGCAAACTCACAATTGCCCCAAATTCACACTTACCTGAGCTTACTATATTATTTTAGAATTCAATTCTAAACAATTGTTGGAATTCTGCATTCCAACTGAAAACTATTTCAAATCGACAACCCTGCTGAAATCATCACTCTCATATTTGTCTCCTTAAATGGCCATACGGTCAAGGAATTCATCCATCCAAGCGGCGAGATTTCGAGGAGCCAAATGAAGCACTTGCCGGTATCACCATTTTCCCCGCGCACACACTCACGCACAAAAAGAGTTGGCGAGGTCAGTAGCAAAAAAGATTCTTGACAGATCAACGTCATCGAAAATGACACCCGATTAAGTTCGAATTATTTGCTCTATTGTGCCAGAAAATCTCTACCGACTAACGATTTCGTTTCAAATTCTCTTGGACTCTCTGTAACTCTCATGTATCTAGTTATCAGTGAAACCGTGGCAGTAAATTAACAACATTAACAGTTCAAAGAAAATTGATTTGAAGTGACTTTCTTCTCAATAAATGTACGATGAACCTGAACCATGTCAAACAAATTGTATTATTGTTGAATAAAATACGTTAGAAAAATCCCCTGATGTTTTAGAGGGGTGTCTAGAAGAAAATATTTGAATTTGTATTATTTGTATTTTCCATAATATATCTATTTTATAGTAAATGATTTCTACATTCTAGGAGGCCTCTGTATCTGAATTGTTGAGTGACGAAGTTTTTACATTGCCACAATTGTTTCTACACATACCATACCCACATGAATTATAAGAAATGTGGTGAAGACAATTCGGAAATGGTATCATCAATGTTGGTGAAAAGTAGACCTTAGAACGCATTTCCTATTATTTGCTACACTGTTGACTTCACGAACTCGGCTTTGGAGGGGTTCCTCCGAAAATCTGAATAATTCGCGTAAAAATAGGTTTCACAAATTTTACACATACTGGGTGACCACGAGGTGAGGTACGCCCCCCAATTTTTCTATAGTTTTAAATATGCAGGTTTCAAATTCGGTACGTCGATATATTACTCAAATGCGCATATTTTGACTCCATTACCGAAAATTCACCACTTCCGGTTTAACCGGAAGTGATCCCAAACTTTTTTTTCAAATGACACCCTGTACAATTTTTTTCATTATCCGGAAGAACACGCAATTTGTGATAACAATGTTCTTCAAAATTGAAAATCGGTTGAAAAATGGCGGAGATACATTTGATTGTACAATCGAACAAAGTTGGCCATGAACATCAAACTCAAATCATCACAACTGACGAACGGTGTCAACATTTACGATAGGAAGGTTCGAGGTAAGATAGAGCTGAAAATTGAGCTTCTCAAGTAATTGCAGCAACCATATGTTCCAACAATTATCAAAAATTCCTCAAAACGGAGTAGTACCCATAAAGGAATGCTCACAACTGTCATTTCTCAAATGGCAACATACTTTTTTCATATTGTCGTATTGAAAAGTTATGAATTATCCTAATAATCGTGTGAAAAGTTTCGGATAATTCTGAAAGGAATCGAAGATACGGGATGATTCATTATGAGTGTTCTCAAAATTGAATATTCTTAATCAGAGGCGGCTTGAACCTACCAAAGCTAAGCAAAAAATCAAATCTTTTCATTCGAGTAATCTGATAATTCATCATTTTTCAATACGACAATGTGGAAAGAGCATGTTGCCATTTGAGAAATGGCAGTTGTGAGCATTTCTTTATGGGTACTACACCGGTTTGAGGGAATTGTTGATAATTGTTGGAAAATATGATTGCTGCAATCACATAAGAAGCTCAATTTTCAGCTGTATCTTACCTCGAACCTTCCTCTCGTAAATGTTGACGCCGTTCGTCAGTTGTGATGATTTGAGTTTGATGTTCATGGCCAACTTTGTTCGATTGTACAATCAACTCTATCTCCGCCATTTTTCAACCAATTTTCAATATCGAAGAACAGTGTTATCACAAATTGCGTGTTCATCCAGATAATGAAAAAAATTGTACAGGGTGTCATTGAAAAAAAAAGTTTGGGGTCACTTCCGGTTAAACCGGAAGAGGTGAATTTTCGGTAAGGAAGTCAAAATATTTTATTTAGTTATTGAATAAAAAATACAAACAGGACCGGTGGGTCCTAATTACAAGATTTCCTTTACTTAAGCCTAAGTAGTATATGCGTATTCTAGTAATGTATCGACGTACCAAATTTGAAACCTGTATCTTTTAAACTATAGAAAAATTGGGGGGCGTACCTCACCTCTTGGTCACCGGGTATATTGTGGGAGAGCCGAGAGGATATAGTTGACAGTAACTCATTTATAATAATAAACGAACTCAATTAAAAGTTGGAAAATCAAATAGCACGTGATCTAATCGTTCATGTTGGTGTGTTAGAAATTGTACGGGGCCCTCCACCATTATACATACAGTGCTGCTTTTAATAGTCCCCCCCCTGTTAACTTTTGAAACGTTCGACGTACAAACTAAAAATAAACTGTTTGGATGGTTTCACCGATACTACTTTCTGAAATAAAACACATTGTGAATGCTCGAAAGATGGCGTGGGGGGCACATCAACTAAAAAATTTTGAATGGCATGAAGGGTCATGTATCAGATCGTTAAGAAGATAATTCAATTCTCTATTCAACCATCTACACTTTTTAGATTTTCGTCAATTCGTTTTTTCACAGTATACATTTGAAATGTCAGAATAAGTGTGGATCTGTCGGTCCGAATCCCTTTTCTTACCGATACATTTAAATGGTTTGATGTGAAATAACGGGACAGAAATTTTTTGTTTGGATGGTACGGAATTCTAAAAATTTTCAGATGGGTGAAAAGGGAATTGAATTATCTTTTTAACGATGTGACACATGATCCCCCATGCCATTTAAAATTTTTTACTTGATGTGCCCCCCCCGCGTTATCTGTCGAGCAATCACAATGTGTTTTATTTCAAAAAGTAGTATCAGTGAATCCTTCCAAGTGTTTTTTTTTAGTCTTTACGTCAAACCGTTCAAAAGTTAACAAGGGGAGGACTATTAAAAGTCGCACTGTATAACAGGAACCATTTGATGTAAATTTCTGCAGTTTTCTGTTGCTAGCACTTTTTAAACTGTTAAAAATATTCCGAGAGTTTTTTTGGATGGTGTAACTTATTCGAAATCATTCCGGTACAATTTTTGTAATAATTACCTGTCAACCTCGAAAACTACAATAATTTTGATTCATTCACGTTGAAACAATAATTTCTATCTAACTGATTACCAGTTTTGAGAAAATCCATTAACTTTTGCAATAGTGAATCTTAAGCTATTTCATGAGGTGATTTTTTTATTGTTATAGGAATCTGCGTTATTTCAAAATTGTCAGTTTCATCATATGGGTCAAGTTGTGAATTATTTACAGGTAATACAGATATTGCATTAGCGTTTGCATGTATATGATATTTTTATATTACATTTAATATTGAAAATATTGTAGAGGTATCGCATGGTGTGATATGCGTGTAGCAGTCAACGTTACAATACTTTTGCAGGAGAAAAAATACGCAATAATGTTTCATTGTCTGTATGAATTATTATGAAAACCGTATAATTAATGCTAGACGTGTTTGCACCTGAATGATTTCATATAAGCCTATTTTTCAATTTGGGCATATTCCACATGAAAAAAAAACTGCATCAACAGTTCAAGGGGTTTCATCAGTTGGTAAAAATTGAAGGTACTTTGAGATCAAAATAAGCTCGACCATATTAAATTCATTTTTTAGTAGGTTGAAAGCATCTTGACATTGCTCGTCCTATTTGAATCTGATGTTATGTTTCAGTGAATTGTTCCAACGATTTAATTTATCACCTAGACTTTTCAAAAATTGCCCATAATAATCGACTGAACCTATGAATGCTCTAATATCAGTTTTATTTTTAGGTTGTTTAGTATTTACAAATCCACAACATTCTATTTCATCCTCCATGAATCTTCATTTTTGCAAATTCATTTCTATATTGTGATTGGAAAGACGTGATAAAATAGAATCTAATAATTTCAACTGTTTTGTAGTATTTTCAGATGTTATTTGAATATCGTCTAAAAATACTGAAATGCCCGACACGTTTTACAGAATATTTTCGATATCTCGTTGTCGAATAAACAGAAGAATTAGATATCCCAAACATCAAATTTGTAATTTGATATACCTAGACCTTCATGAATACTCAGAGTGATTAATTTTCTGCACTCCGGAACAATAAGCCTGACTCAAATACAAATATAATATACATTTGCAATATTAAATCTTTAGCTGTTTCACGACCTGATTCTTCTATTGTTATATAAACCTTTCAACGTTTCTGATAGCATTAGTGAATTATTTGTTAATAACATTTCTTTGCTAGAACTCGGTCAATTCAACAAAATTCAGAATTATTATAGTAAAACCTTAGATCTTGCTTTGTTTAAAAATGTTCCCTTAAAGGTAACAGCTGGCAAATATCCTTTTGTCAAGGAAGACAAGCATCATAGGTCGATAGAAGTTGATTTCTCTTTGCACATTGAAAAATACCATCCGAAAAAAAGTTACGAAAGCCTGCTATTTTCAAAAGCGGACTATACAAGATTAAATGAACATTTGTGCTCCAATTCTTGGACAGACACTTTACACAACCTCGGGGTTGACGAGGCGGTTGATGTTTTTTATGACATTATTGATCAAGCAATTGAACTGTTCGTCCCCAAACGGAAAGTCAGGAATTCCAATTTCCCAGCCTGGTTCTCCAAGAACACCATTAAACTTGTCAGAGAGAAAGAAAAATTTCGAAAACTTTGGAAGAGGTTTGGCAATCAATCTGATTATGATCTTTACTGTTTTTACAAAAGGATTTCAAAGGCTCAGATAAAAATAAATCACAAAAACTTTCTCAAAAAATCAGAAGACAATATAAATCGTAACAGAAAACTTTTTTGGTCGTATTTATCAGCGGTAAAAAAGAGCCACATGCTTCCACAGAATATGCAATTTGATGACATATCTGCCTCCGATGACAGATCAATTTGCGAATTATTTTCGACATATTTTAATCAAGTATTTGAGCCTGACTCCACGCCTTCACTCCTTATTGTCGAAGCACCGAAGGGTAATTTTGATATCAGAGTTGTAACAAAAAAACAAATAATCAATGTTTTAGCTTGAATGGATATAAATAAAGGGGCGGGACCAGACGGAATTCCTGCCATATTCTTAAAGTCGTGTATACACAGTTTAATCAAACCTTTGTACATTGTTTTCAATAGGTCATTGGCACATGGTGTGTTTCCTGAGAAATGGAAACTTGCTAAAATCATACCCATTTTCAAATCAGGTAACAAGAATGATGTCAAAAATTACCGACCCATTTCCCTACTTAATTTGTTAGGTAAAATATTGGAGGCCATAATCACAAGTGAACTCTTTTTCTTGACAAAAAATTATATTTCTATCCATCAGCATGGTTTCTTCAAAAAAAGATCAGTCGTTACAAACTTGGCCCCTTATGTTCAAGATATTTACGAACAGATGGAAAGAGGGACACCAGTGTGTGCCATGTACACCGACTTTTCCAAAGCCTTTGATAAGGTACACGACCCTACCTTGTTGACTAGGCTTGGAAACTTCGTTGTGCAGGGCAACTTGCTTCAGTTACTTTCGTCATACATAAGTAATAGAAGTCCTTGTCAGTACATGGCTATTAGTAACTGTGCGTCAAAATCTCAAAGAATAACATCCAGAGTACCACAAGGCTCCGATCTAGGTCCTCTGCTTTTCAGCATATTCCTCAGTGACGCTGAAAAATGCCTCAAACACTGCAAAATGTCCATGTATTTAACTCAATATTTTTCGATTAATTATTCATCCTAACAACAGTCACTTGCAAAGTTTCATCTTATCTTGAGTTGATTTCGTGATATTATGAACATAATTTATATCATCTCCAAAACTTATGTTGTGTTGTTTTTAGAGTAAATTCCAGTCCTTTCCTGTTGGCATCTGTTTTGAAACTGCACCTCTCAAATGATCAGTTTGACCAGGTCTTGTGCAAGAAGATCCTGTTATCAATGTATGTTGATAATTTAGTGACGTCTGTCAGTTCCCATCAAGAAACCGAGGATTCCAGAGGTAACTCAATACATATACTAAAGGATGCGCAGATGGATTTACGCGAGTGGGAATGCCTTGGGGATGATATCAAAGTCAGTTGTTTCACCCGCGACTGGTGTGAATTAGAATCAGGTAAAGAAATAACGAAGGTACTTGGTATGAATTGGAACAAAAGAGGGGATAGCCTTGGAATAAACCAACAGCTGATTCTTTCATCAATGCAATAATGACAAAACGATCGTTACTATCATTTGCAAGTCAAGTCTTTGACCCGATTGGTGTTACAAGTCCAGCTACTATTGTTCCAAAATTGATCATTCAAAACGTTTGGAAGAAAATGCAAGATTGGTACTGAGAGTTAGAAGAAATTAGCATACGTCAGGTTAATACCTGGATGGAGTCCATGTTTAGCGGAATACGAATCCCGAGAATACATGGATTTTGCAATTCTTCGTACCAAGAACTGCACATATTCAACGATGCAAGTAAAGACGCCTACGCTTGTGTTGTCTTCCTGAAATGTCAACTGGATGATGAAGTGTCAGTTCAACTTCTGGCAGCGAAGGCTCGAGTTGTTCCATTTCAATAGGAAAAACGGCTAACCATTCCGCGGTTAGAGCTTATGGGATGCTTGATCGGGGCAAGATTGACATCTGCTGTAAAAGAGGCGTTGAAGTTTGAGAACATCAAGTCTTAATTTTGGACCGACTCCGCGACAGCCTTGGCGTGGATTGAACGAAACGGCGATTGGGGAACTTTCGTGGGAAACCGAGTAAAGTCAATACTTCAACTAACAGAACAGAATCAGTGGCGTTACGTTCCAGGTTCGATGAACCCGGCAGATCTCCCGTCAAGAGGCTGCACGCCTGGAGAGCTGGATTTATCACGAAGAAAATTGGCCTTCATCAGAACAAATTGAAGAAGATGAAGTTTCCATGAATACATAAAGGAAAAGGACTCAGGCCAACATGTTTTCATCAGATAAAATATTCCCCACAAGATCAGTTTCTTACATGAAGAACGTGAAAACAATTGCTTGGTGGCAAAGATTTTTGAACTTTAAGTGTCGACGCAAATTGGCAGAGTCAAAATATCTTTCATTGCAAGAAATACGATTGGCGAAAGTTGGTGTTATTCGCAAAATTCAACGAGATCTCGTTGAACTGACATTTCAGGAAGACAACACAAGCGTAGGCGTCTTTACTTGCATCGTTGAATGTACGCAGTTCTTGGTAAGAAGAATTGCAAAATCCATGTATTCTCGGGATTCGTATTCCGCTAAACATGGACACCGACTCCATCCAGGTATTAACCTGTATGCTAATTTCATCTATAACTCTCTGCCCCAATCTTGCTTTTTCTTCCAAACGTTCTGTATTATCAGACTTGTAACACCAATCGGGTCAAAGACTTGACTTACAAATGATAGTAACGATCGTTTTGTCATTATTGCATTGATGAAAGGATCAGCTGTTAGTATGATTATTTCAAGGCTATCCTCTCTTTTGTTCCAATTCATACCAAGTACCTTCGTTATTTCTTTACCCGATTCTAATTCACACCAGTCGCGGGTGAAACAACTGACTTTGGTATCATCCACAAGGGTGCATTCCCACTGTGCATCCTTTAGTATATGAATTGAGTTACCTCTGTAATCCTCTGCTTCTTGATGGGAACTGACAGACGTCACTAAATTATCAACATACATTGATAACAGGATCTTCTTGCACAAGACCTGGTTAATCTGTTCATTTGAGAGGTGCAGTTTCAAAACAGATGCCAACAGGAAAGGACTGGAGTTTACTCTAACAACAACACGACAATGACGATACGTTTTGGTGCGACTGCCTTCCTCCTTCTACCATAAGAATTTAAAGAATTTCCGATCCTCTTCTTTGACGTCAATCATTTGGAAAGCCTTCCGAATGTCCGCTATCACTCTCACTGATCCCTTACGGAATCTCATTAATATGGAGGGCAACAGCTCTATACAATTTGGTCCAATGTAAATAAAGACAGTCATTTAAAGGAGATTTATAAGCTTCACAACTAGCATCGAAAACGGGTCGAATTGAAGTGGTGGTGGAACTGTCCTTGAAGACCGGGTGATGGAGAAGATAGTGACCGCTCTTATCGTCATCTGAAATCTCTTCAATAAATCCTTCGTCTAGCCAATCACCGATTCTTTATTTCTAGTTTTGTTGTTGTTGATACAAGTCTCTTTTCGACTATCTTAAAATTATTAACCAGCAGTGGAACTACGTTTACTGTTCTTAGCGACATCGAATTGATTCTACTGTAATGGCCACCATGTTCATAATTTTCAGTAGCCTGCCAGTGACTTGGTATCCTCTCTCTCGAATACTAATGTCGCCAGAAAACAACCGGGTCTACCCTGTCGCTGTAGATGGTTGTACTTGTTTTAAATGGGGATAGAAAAGGACAGGAATTCATCAAATCAATAGTGATGAGATACTCATAACAGTCATAATATAACCTTTGTGTTTTTGTCTTTGCATTAATTCAAACACGATAAAACAATGAAAAAAGGTAAGGATGAGGAAATTCCTTTTGAAATGGATATCGCCCATAATTTATTTTTATTTCATAGAAGTAGAAGATGAACAATAATTCAAATAATTGAACTGTACCATTGTTTACTTTGTAGATGTTACCGATCCAAATATTCAATCAGGTCATTGCTAATGAGGAAAACAGAAGAAACGTCATTAGACACTTTAATATGGAAAGTAGAATAACGCATTCGGATAGAGACCCTTTCACATTGCCAGATGACTATTTTGTCAATTTGTTTAGATTGACGAAGGATATGGTACATCATATACTATTGCCTGTTTTGATTCCTCAAATGGAAACATCAAGTGGAGTAGCCATAGAACCTCCACAGATAATTTTAATGACTCTACTTTTATGCAGTTGGTTCTTACCAAAAAATCATTAGCCAGAGCCATTCCTTTCTAGCATCACAGCAGTTTGTATCTAAATGCATTAAACGGGTGACACATCTTATTGTTGACAATCTTGCACAGGTCAAAGCAAAATTTATGGAAAAAAAAAGAGTTCCTGGAGTACTCGGTGCTATTGAATGCACTCATGTGAGGATTCTTGCGCCCAAAGAAGAAGAGCATAATTATGTCAACAGGAAAGGATCACTTAAAGAATGTCCAACTTGTGAGTAAAGTTTCGTCCTGTTTCCAAAATGTTAACTCCATATTTTTTCAATTGCAGATATGTTACCATGACTTGAATATTTTGAATGTAAAGGACAGATATGCAGGTGCCACTCATGACTCATACATTTTCAGGCAATCCCTGATATCAGATGAATCAGAAAGGAGGATCAATGCCGGTAAATAATTGAATATTTTCATGAAAATGTATGATAACTACAAAGAACACTTTTCTGGAGTGTAATATGATAGCAATCAAATTCATGATGGTTCTTTATTTCAGGAGACAGAAATACTTGGCTATTTGGTGATTCTGGTTATCCCCTAAAACCTTATCTCTTAACCCCGATTCTGAATGCAGTTCCTGGGACAAGAGAATTCGGTTACACAGCAAGGCATGTAAGAGCCATAAATTGCATAGAGCGCTGCAATGGTGTCTTAAATGCTCGGTTTCGTTGCCTTTCAGGGGACAGAAATTTGAGATATAAACTAGATTTTATTGGACTAATTGTGAATGCATGTGTGACTCTGCATAACATTCGTGGAAGAGGACAAGCAAATAATGAAGTAGAAGTAGGGTTGAATAATGTCAATGATAATCAGAGAGGTAGTGAAGTAAGGAGGCAGTTGATTGAGAGATATTTCAATTAATTAATTTTAATAAATACCTACACATGAATGAAAACTTGTTTTATTCAATAATGCTTCAGTCATAATAAAAATGAATTCCTATTAAAAACATACTTTAAACATAATACAACTAAAACACAAACTCGAAACTTATTGGACTTTACATTGAAAAAATATTCACCAGTTAGAGGTACAAGGTGTATATAACTCACATTTGAATATTCCTAAAAATATAAATTTATTTTGGGTCTGAGTATAATCCACAGGTGAGACTCCAGCATCAACATTGTACAGTCTTTTGGAAAATCATTAGTTGAACCATATCTGTTTTTGGTTCTGAATGATCTTCAATAATGACTCACTCATGATAGTCAATGAATTATTGATAGCATTCACATTTGAGTTGATATTTCCCAGATTATTATCCATACTTTTTAGTATAGATAATGTTTTATCCTTCATATTTTTAATTTCAGGAGTCATGTCTGATATTCTTCGTCTTCTATTCGTAGAAACAAATTTGATGTTTTCTTCTTCTTTAGGAGTTGTATTTATTTTTTGTGGAATGCTGGAATTGAGTTGGCCAGATGCATAAGAGTGTTCGCGTACCGTCATTTCAACATCACTCTCCACAGATGGTACAAAATCTTCTATTTCAAATGTAGGGGAAACTGTATATGTTTCCCAATTAGGAGAAGTTGATGTTGATACCTGACAGATAATCTTTCGGGATATATTAGAAGCCAGTTGTGTGGTCTCAACAGATATATGACTTTTACTTGAATTCACTTTTCAACAAACCTGTTCATTTTTTTCTGGAAGTAAACAAAGTCCCACTGCTCCCACACCAAACTCTTCAATTTCTTCATTCCCTCTTACAGCTGATTTGCCCATCAATGATAGTAGTCTTTCTTCATGTTGATTTAATATTGTGACATTGGACAGTCCTCCTCCAGTACGTATTTTTGATTTATCAATTCCAGCTGCTTTGGCTTTTGTTTTGGATTTCCAGTCTGTTAGCCTCTATAATGCAAAAATAAGAGTTATTCAAAATATTGAAATATGCCAAATAGCAAACTTACCCTTTAATATTCATTTTCATTCAGTTCCCCATAACCGAATCCATTAAGTTGATTTGTGAGTTGGTGCCAAAGACTTTTGCATAAGTTGCTTCCCAAAGAACCTTTGAATTTATTCGTAATTATTTCCGGATGTTTTTCAGCTAAATTTAAAATAATGTCATGATGATCGGAGTTCAGACGCATTTTTTGTTATTTGAGTCTAGCAATAGAATTGTCAAAAATTACCGACCCATTTCCCTACTTAATTTGTTAGGTAAAATATTGGAGGCCATAATCACAAGTGAACTCTTTTTCTTGACAAAAAATTATATTTCTATCCATCAGCATGGTTTCTTCAAAAAAATATCAGTCGTTACAAACTTGGCCCCTTATGTTCAAGATATTTACGAACAGATGGAAAGAGCGACACCAGTGTGTGCCATGTACACCGACTTTTCCAAGGCCTTTGATAAGGTACACGACCCTACCTTGTTGACTAGGCTTGGAAACTTCGTTGTGCAGGGCAACTTGCTTCAGTTACTTTCGTCATACATAAGTAATAGAAGTCCTTGTCAGTACATGGCTATTATTAACTGTGCGTCAAAATCTCACAGAATAACATCCAGAGTACCACAGTGCTCCGATCTAGGTCCTCTGCTTTTCAGCATATTCCTCAGTGACGCTGAAAAATGCCTCAAACACTGCAAAATGTCCATGTATGCTGACGACGTCAAAATTTTCAAATACATTAATGATGATTCGGATATTGTAAAGTTACAATCTGATAATAATAATATCACCAATTATTGTGCCACATATCGGCTTTTCTTGAATATAAAAAACTGTCACCAGATTACTTTCACTCGGAATCTGAACCCCACTCCGATTCAACTACAACTGAATGATGTCCCCATCAATGTAGTATCTGAGGTGACTGACTTGGGAGTGAGACTTGACGGCAAACTCTGTTTTGAAGCTCAAATTGAACATATTGTGCAAAAATCGTTGAGGAGCCTAGGTTTCGTTCTAAGAAGCACCACAGAGTTTCAGGACTATCGATCCGTGACTATATGGAATCCTGCGTATGATAAATACATTAAACGTATCGAATTCGTTCAGAAAAAGTTTGTCAATGTTCTCAATTACAGGTTTCATCGGTAAAGACATTACTTTTCATACCAAAGGAATTTGACTTTTTATAGGATAGAGTATCTCACCATGAGACGTGATTTTATTGACATTTACCTTGTGTTTAAAATTTTCAATGATCTTATAGACTGTCCACATTTAACTGATCGCTTCTATCTTAGATGTAACCCCTATAACACTCGTGTTAAACAAACCTTCCAAATTCCTCACTACACGAATAATTTCTCAGGCAATGCACCCATCACACGTTGTATTTTAACATTTAATACCATGGTAAGCGACTCCTCTCTTGATATATTTCGAGCATCAAAATCCACAAAAAAAATTGAAGGAACTTCTCGTATCGATGTATGTTGCTCTCCCCTGATGAATATGATGAATTGATCAAGTTTACACACGTTCGTACGGTTTTCTCTTTTTCCTTCTTTCTCACCTATTGGATTATTTATTGTTTATATCATTGATAAATTACACGATGTTACACTTTGTTTGAATGTGTATTTTTACTATAATTTTTTCTCAATTAATTTCTCTTCCTTGCACAATTATTATAAATGCATACAGAACTTACAAAATGTTACCCCATGAAAGTAATCTACCTTTTGTTTATTATTAGGGATCTAGATTTAGGTACGCATATGTATTATTTTGTAATATGGGCCTCTCCTTGTCATTGGGCTTGCGCCTGTTAGGGGGCCTGCACATAAATAAATAAATAAATAAAGAGTATTAGATACCATACCTCAGTTGAGATTCTACAAGAGCATAGTATATAATATTCAAGTATCTCGTTTTGAAAAAGTTCAAACTTTGCGACCAAGCATCTCATTTTCTAGGCAAATCATTGAAATGTGTATTCCGTTTCATATTGAAATGCAGAAGATTAGGCTGATAAAGGACAATATAGGGTACAAATGAAAGAGAACAATTGCCGACAAAAAACTTTACTTCTCAGCAATCAGTCATACATCATTTCAACTAGCTTTTCTATCAGTAATAACCCCTCTTCCAACCGTGCCCTCTGTAACCTCCATAACCTCTATATCCGTGGTATCCCCCATATCCTCCTCTCCAGCCGTATCCATAACCACCGCCCCATCCTCCGCGGTAGAACGATTCGGCAGGTTTGAGATCGTCATCCTCAGCAATGGACGGGATTATGTTTCCCGGTTGATCGGAATCATCATCTCCTGAGGGATCGGGAAAAGCTGCCGTTAAAATTATGTAGAAGCAGAAAACCACAAGTAGTTCCTGAAAAAAAAATTAAATATATTCCCTCTCCAAGTTTATTAAGGAATATTTGAAATTGATCTATCAGATATAATCCAACGATCGTAGGGGGCAGTAGTGGTTTTCCGTTGGAGATTTTTTTTACCGAGAATGATCTATTGTGTATGATTATGCAGAAGTTTGGATTGTTTCAGTATTAGCCGCCAAATTGGGTGATTTTGGAATTGCAAAATAATTTTTCCTTCTTTTTCCAATACACTCAATTACCTCAGAATATGTAAAAATGCGTCTTTTCAAATTCCTTTTGGACAAAGGTGTTGTTGAAAGTATAAAAAATAATGTTTCAAATACATTTGGAAAGCATCGTATGAAAGATTCGAATGGCCGAAAGTTTTCAAATGGCACCATATTTTTTTGTAATGACTGATAAATGAAGATCGAGGTTACTGTTATGTCAAGTTTTTTGAAAAGAGGCCTGTAAGTATCAATGGAAACAGCAATGGATTTTTTTTTCTCTACAATCATTAAAGAATGTAATTCCGAAATCATTTTCAGCCATAGAACATACTACACACCCTTACTCTTGAGTTAGAAAATTCATTCTGGAACATTTGCTCCCCATGTGTTTTGCATGTATTTTCATTACATAACAAAGTACGGAATAGTAGGTATATTGTGCAACGAGCATGGAATGACACTCATTTCTCACGAGTATGAAAATTACGATACAAGTGAGAAATGGACATTCCATGCTCGTTGTACACTATACTTTTTCTACTACCATAGCGACATTTCAATACTCACAAGCATCACACTATATGACGAAGTTATTATAAAATATGAACTTCAATTATATTTTTCAAATCATATGTTACTATTCAACATTAGTTTGTTTATTATTTACAATATCGAATGTTACGTTTCCACAATGACTGACAGTTATATTTTTCACTGTTGAATTTTCCTGACTTTTCCATTCCTTAGAAGTTGAAAGTAAATTTTTCTCTGTTTTCTATTGAATTCCTTATTCTTTTAAATTATCCTGGGCAAAACCTTACCGGACTGGTCTATTTGGGCTTTATATTTCAGCAATACCTGTACCATGGCCTATACTGAAATGATCATTACAGTGGCTATATTCCTTAATCAACTGTCAGTAGTGTTACTGACAATGCTGAAAATTACTTGTTCCGAAATCTTTCATCAAAAATTATGTCGAATCATAGGATGTAATTCGGAACATCTATTAGTGTCAAGTATCAGCAGTATCAGTATTTTTTGTTTACTTTTGAGTTGTCATGTTTCTATTGCAGATTTGTATTATTTCATATCCAAATCTTTCTGTTCTCTATGTTTAATTTCATAAATGGACGAGGACGAGCAGCCGATAATTCTATCCTCCATACTTTCTTTCTACTACTGTAGACGACTCAAGCTGCCCCAGTGTGTTGGAGATGGAGAAAACTGGGACATTTTGCTCCCCTTAATAAGCCATAATAATAATAATACTATGCATATTTTTTTGGTATTCCAGATCAAGGAAAATGACAATAGATTTTCAAAATTAAAAATAAATGATGGAAAAAACAACCCCACTAATAATAAATGACAAGACAATATGACAGTTCACTGTATCCAGACTACCTTTTGTTGGTCAGAAGTTTCAGCAGAATGGCAGTGGAAAATATTCAGAATGGATAGTATTATCTGCTCACACAATCTGTCAATTTCAGTGGAACTTGTTGATTTTGGAACAGTTATTCAGTAGATTCAGCACTGACAGATGATTTCGGAATATAGCCAGTAACGCTCGCGATGTAGATATGAAAGAGTGTATAGCAATACCTGTACCATGGCCTGTTCTGAAATGATCATTAAAGTACAGCTCGCGATGTAGAAATGAAAAAGTGAATAAAATCGGCCTACTTCCTTGATCGTTGAAGCGCATAAAATGGACATATTTCTATATGGTCGTAGAAAAAGAATATTCGGTATTCAAACTGAACGACATAGATTGCCGTGGATTTCAAAACTGTCAATGACAGAGGCATATGGAGGCGTCGTGATAATTATTTTCAGTAAAGCTTCAATTTAAATGTAATAATGAGTGAAAGATCGAATGATTCGAATGTGGAATTCAATATATTATAAATGTCTCAATAAATAACTTGTTTTGTTCAGATTTAATTTAATTGTTTTCGATTTATACTTTCTGGTCGTGGAGAAAATATAGTCTGTTACTCAGAAAGGAAACATCTTGGATGGAAAAGAGGGTCAAGTGCTACATCATTTTGTCATCAATGTGTGGGTGTTTAATTCTCCTTCCAATGGTACCCTGTCTCAATATTTTTGATAAGCATTTGCCAATAAATAGCATTCTAAATTCACAGAAGTAAATGTCATCATGAAAAATATTTAAATATTTCTCATGTGGAACTGAGAGTACTTCACGAAAGGCAAATATTTTCACAGAAGTAATTAGAACCTGCCTGCAGTGCAGTTTTCAAGTGACTTTTTACCTTTCTTTCAGAATAGATAAAATCTAGATTTTTCTAACCAATTGGTATTTTGTTAAACAGATGCAAGTTCAGAACATTAAGTTCTGAGATTGCTAGATTTAATCTTGGAGGTCTCAAATGGTCAGCATCTCTAGTCGAATAATTTATGATAATAATGATTTTTGTTAATTTCATTTTTTCTTCTGTGTATCTCTAATAAACTTTGATACAAAGAAACGGAGAAAACACACATAATCCTCAATTTTTTTAAATTTTCCTGTCACGAAGAATTATATGGTGTATCAGCTAACAAACGTATAGCACGTTTCTGGAGACGGAAGGCCCTGATGGAGTGCACTTAAATTCCCCATAAAATGATTCCATAACTCAAATAGGAGTGAAATAGAGCATGGTATGATGATAATAAAGTAGTAAAATTTACGGAACTTTTGAGGCGTCGCTACAGAAATAGCTAGGTGGATAATTTCTTGCTTAATACATCTATATAAAAGCCATTATCAAGAGTCAACCAAGCAATTTCACATATTCAGATTCACTCACTCTTCTCTTTGATGAAATTGTTAGCTTTTTGTTTTCCCTTTCAAATCATTTGCTGTGAATCACCTGTTGGCATTCTGTTCAGTGCTATCTGTCGTTTTGTCGAGTACCTACAGATAACTGTTTGTTGGATTGAATTAATGTAGTATCATCCGCATAACACACGCTGGGCACAGGAGATATACAATGAAAAAAGTCATTGAGATAAATGATAAAAAGCAGTGGCCTCAGCACAGAGCCCTGAGGAATAGCGTAGCCAACATTTCCATATTTTGAAGATATGTATTCTAGATACCTACACTGACTGCATTCTATTTTGGAGATAGGATCTGAAAATGTCCAATACCAAACCTCTTATTCCACAGTAGTTTAATTTATTCAACAGTCCTTCGATTACAGCTTGCTCAACTGTAGGCAAAGAAGTTCGAGAGTCTTTCCTTTGCTATTTATTTCTATTAATTTTCCAAACGTCGTTATGATTGAAATTGGGCAATCATTGTCAACATTATCCTTATCTCCCTTATTTTTGGAGATGGGATCATTTTAATAAGTTTGAACGCATCCGGAAATACCCCTTCTCATAACATCAGTTGATAAGTGTTGTGAGAGGCTGCATAAGTATCTTCTCAGTCTCTTGAATAATTTTGCTGTTGAGATCATACACATCACAGCACACCGAGTTTTTGAGTTTTTTTATGGTATCTGACACTTCCATCTCTGTCACTGGTAAAAAAAGAAAAAATTTTTGGTTTCGGGAGATTTTTCAAGAGATCCGCGGTAAGATGATTGACCAATGGTAACGAATTTACAATATCTTGCGCAATCTCAGAAAAAAAATCATTGAATTCATCAGGAGTTTTCGATTTGTTATATTTTTCGTCTGTTCTGTTTTTGTTCCTTTCAAATGTATTCATTCGCCAACGATCACGTGGTTTATTGTTCGAATTTTATATGCATGCCATTTGATCTACAGGATCGCTGGTGAAATCACTCAAAGATTGAATAGACGATAATGTGTCTCTCATCAGTCGAAGACTATCATAGAAAAAAAAAACAAATTGGTGGCTATTTTTGGAGGTATACATCCTCAACTGTTTGGAAAAAATTAAAAAAGGGAAAGATTCTTGAACCAAGGAAGTACAGGCCTTCAATAGATAGGTTCAGGTTGTGGTATCGCTTTAGCAGTAGGGTCATAAAAGTGAAACTAGCGTATATTCAACAATGTATTTGAATTTATTTTCCACTTTGCCCTTTTTCCACTAATTATATTGAATTTGACATCCATGAATTAGGGTGATCTGACAAACTAGGTTCAATAACACCTGATTTTTAGTCAGTTTTATTGGTGAATATATTATCAATCAAGATAGATGATTTATTCGTGACCCTCGTATAGTCAGATATGGTAACTGAAAGACTAAAATAATTTATCACATCCAACCAATTGTTTGTTCCATTAGAACATTCTTTCAGGTTTAGGTTGGAATCACCATAACGAGCATTGAAATTATTGTGAGTGGTTCTATCAACAAGCTCGTTTTTTTACGATTCGACTATTGATGAGAAAAAACATAAAAAAACTGGAGTTTTTCAACTCATTGAAGGCTTTGAAAAAGTAAGAGGTTCAAAAAAGAAGGACTATGACGTTGAAGAAGATTTGTCAAAAGGAAGTTGTCTGATTATAGTTTCAGCTGTTATAGTAGAAAAAAATATCAAATTTGTAAGCGAATTAGCTGATGATGACGTCAGATCTCCAATCGGTGACACGCTAGCGGATATGTTTTTTATCAGTCCTTCGTTCCATTCACCCTAAATAAATTCCCTAGCCCTAGTAAATTCTTCAGATTAAAAGTCGCCCTCTGATTTTTCAAATTTCATGTAAGATCTCATGAGTCATGGATCAGAATATTCAGGACCGAAACTTCTTTCATCTCAGTGGTAGAGTTTCTCCAAACATGTGTCCCATAATTCTTGGTGCTTCGCTTTTCATCAGTATCTAAACTTTATTGTCTAAGAATCAAAGATGAACTTGAATCTTCACTATATCCACTCCAGTTTAGTTATGATAGTTTTGGTATGCTGTGGCTCAAGCTGCCCGTAAATACATCTACACCAAAATCCCAAATCATTCCTCACACTGGATTTCCAAAATGCCTTCAATATGCGATTGATATGAATTGTATGCTACATGAGAATAAATATGAATTGTTTCCAGGCTTATTTTCCTTCTTGAATCGTGTTTCGTATTTGAGTTTTGACGATTATCTAATTTCGTCTGAGAGAGGTGAAGGCATTTTTCGCCAGAGCACTGATGAACGCTAAAGAAGATATATCTTCTGAATTCAACTCTTTGTATTTAGATGATGGTTCAGTCGCTGATGAAGAAGACATTGCTTTGAATGACTTTGAAAAAATTATTAGTTAGTTGAGTTAGGTTTCGCAATTACTGTCTCACAGTGTCGTCGCCATTCTGAACCCTCACGAATGTATAGGCGCCGGAATCTTTCCACATTTTCCAAAACTTCATCATTTAAATTAACAAGACCGGTAAGCACTTGTTTTTGTCTGTTATGAAAATGTATTGTCTGGGTTTATTCTGCAATTAGATGAAGTGAATGTATACAGAACCAGTCATACAAACTAAAAAGGTGAGAATGTCGTTAGTATCCCTAACCAATATCTATCTATTTCAGTTCCCAAAATATTTCAACAAAACACTTTCGTAAATCTTTCCTCACCTTAATCATGTTTGACAACAGCAACAGATGATTACTACGCTTTCAACTTTTCACAACTTCTGAAACTGAATAAACTGCAGGTAGTTTATTGGTATTTATAGTAGGTAGGGTATTTTATTTGTTTCCGTTTATTTTCCGACTCATCATTGAGTCATTTGTAAGGTCGTCAAGATAATAAAAGACCTCCCATTTGTAATATGGGTTGTTTTTAATAAGAACTGGATTCTCGTTAATAAAGGAGTATGTTTGTTGCACTTACTACTTACGGTCATGGTCAATTTACGAACAATTTTCTTTATTTCCAGATGTTTGTAGTACGAGCCAAAGAAATTCGACTTGAACTACTCAGGGATTAAACGAAAAAGCGTCAATTAGGAGACATAACTTTGTGAAACAATGAAATGATAATAGTTGAAAGGCGATGTAAAATATACCCACTCGCAAACCCCTAGTTTTTCCTAAAAAACTAGTAAAATCTTCGTTAGTTAAGTTTTTTCACCAATTTTCTCTGAAACCGTCGTATGTGCATCTACATTTTCATATTCTAGTTCAATACAGTTTCAACAATTATGCATCTAATTGCCAACTTCTTCGCAAGTGGCAAATAAAATCATTGGTAGTTTTGGGATAGTGTTTCGAGCACTGAGCACTGAGAATTCTGGAAAAGTGCTCCGAAATTTCGAGCACCGAGAACTTTTATTAATAGAATTCTAAGCACTTTCATAAAGTAATTCTAGTTAGCGAACACTAAGCACTAAGCATTCAGACTGTTGGATACCTACTTAAGATACTTTTCCTATTAACATAATTGAAACAGCGTTAATACACACAATTAGTGTTCAAAGCAAATTTTTAAAAACAATACCAAGGCAACCACGCATTCTTTGAATACATCAAAAAGTTACTAATTGATTCCAGTGGCTAAACATACTCAATAGTACGTAAAGCACATCGACGATTAGCGGAGGTGATCCTTATTATGGTGGAGGCGAAGATAAAAACCTCTAGACTGAAGTGGTTGGACCAATGGAGGGGCAACAACTTAGGCCATTCCAACATAATGAAGGAACTTACTCCTTTGATGGAGCATTTACCACCATCATTCTTGATGGGGAAGTCACATCAATGTTATCTAGAGGCAAAATCTAGTGCACGGATGACTCAAGACAAGCAATGGGGCAGGGGCTGGTATATATGGGCAGAGACCGAGGCATGACATCAGTCTGAGCCTCGGTACTCAAGCCTCTATATTTCATAGCAAGGTAACAGCTATTTCCGTCTGCACCAAAGAGATGCTAGGGAGGGGTTCTAGAAACCAAGCCATAGTCATTCTCTTCGACAGCCAGACGGCAATAAAGGCTCTGCGATTTACTCATTTAACAAATCAGTTTGGGAGACTCACAAAAACCACAACGATCTAGGAGCACAGAACAAGGTAAATCATCCTGGGAAGACGACTCAGACAATACTCACGGAAAAAAGATGGTTTTGTTATTATAATTTGAGTTTGTAGGAAAAATCATTGAAGGTCATATAAAATTATCCGCCAACCGTTAAAAAATACTGGGTCCAATGAAACTCCCTTACCAAGGACAATGAGGTCCTGGAGCGTGTTTTAGAGTCCGAGGATAGCGGAAAAGAGAGACAAGTAGCGCAAGAGTGCAAGAGACAAGAGGTGCTTTGAGAAATCCATGATGGGGTCACCGCAGGACATCTGAGAGTGATGTAGACCCTCCAGAAACAGAAAATCCATGAAGCCATCGTCGTCGCTGATATCTTGGTGAAAGAGTGGATATGTCGATTCAGTGTTCCGTAGGAACTTCATTCGTACTGGGAGACGATCGATCCGCAATACTTAAGTCAACCGGTCAAATCCCCGCTATTATTATTATTGGCCGAGAGCTGGGACCTACCAGTGACCTGAAAACTGTGGAGTGTTACTTCCATCGAACATCGAGGTGCAGGAATAGAGAATATTGCAGGTATCGACACACTCTAGGTACGAAATTTCGGGACGAAAGATCTTCAAGAAAGGGGCAATGTAATATACGGTAGCGGAACAATGAGGAATATACGAGAGTCTTCGAGAAGAACTCTATATCGATATATGAGCCGGATGCTCAAGATCAGTTGCAGATAATGATAGTTACAGAGTTCACATCGAATACAGAGACTTTCCTTGTTGCATATAACTGATCATAGTCTGAATGGACACCGAATATTATATAATTCTTTGCCGTATGAGTCATCATTTTGGAGTGACGCAATATACAGATAGTGGATAGTAAAAACAACAGAACCGATGTTGTAACCTTATCCCTTATTTTGTGAAAATGAGGAGATCTGTGAGTAGTCATAGAACTTTATTCAAAATCTTGATTGTTTACAGTGATTCACCCAAACTCAAAAATAATAGATGATTTTCTCCGTAGGCGTTCTTTCACTTCTTTTGAGTTTTCAGATAGGTTGATATTACAGAAAAATAAACGTTTCCAAATCACAAAGTTTTCTTACTAACTAATCTGAATTGCCTTTTTACTAAAATATAACAAAGAATGTATGCCTGAGAAGGTCTTGTTCCAGCTAATCGCATCGGCTCTCGAGGACGCTGGTGTCAAAGCCAGCAGTGACGAATTCCGTCAAATAGCGATGTCGCTCGGCGCACACAAGGCAAAAACGGTTCGCAACCTGATTTTCAATTTGCCTTACCCTACGAGCAATTGAAGGGCGCACTCCTGCGAGCGGAAGCCGTTTCAGTTCCTGCGCCATCTAAATACGCTCGCAGGCAACTCGGCAGCCGACAATACCATCGAGCATGCCGCGCAATCATGGACTATAGTGCATTCATTTTTCAAATACGTACGATGTCAACAAAAGCACGTGAACACCGAACTAGAACAGAGACGCATTAGGCTTGTTTACCCAATGAAAATTTAACACCATCCAAATCCAATCCAGAACTTCACACCAACACAAATATTCGAAATAAATAATGTAATTGAAAAACAAAAATAAATCAACGCTGCAACTTCGAACAAATCGCAGTTTTAATAATTGTAACGCAGCCAAGCTGAAATTCGTTTGGTGTTGTGTCAGGTTGATGTTCTATCGACCAATAGCGTTGCGAGAATTAACGATCATGAGGTGGACACGCTGCAAGCATGCATTGATCACTGTTTACATCGAGCGCATTTGAAATATGAATTCACTATAGTCTCGACGACCTAGTGAAGACCGCTGGGGTGTTATTCTTGACCGTTCGCAATATTAACGAGTACTCGTATCTTTACATTCTATGTTACTGATAGCATGTCTACGACATGCAGGGGACATCAGAATGTGACGATACAATTACATGTTACTAATGCGAACAGTCAAGAATAGCACCCCTGACTGCGTAATGGTCGCAACGGGGGCAATTGCGCCTAACAAAGACAATTGTCTGCGGTATCCATAAATGAACCTCGGTTGTGTTACATGCTATCGCGTCTCCTAACCCAACTTGAGGACCAGATCCGCGAGATTAGTGCGCTTCGTGCATAATTGAACAACAATCTCGCGACCGATTAATATCGCGCAACCGCTTGCACTCGCAATCGGTCCACTGGTTCGATGGAATGTACTGGCACCTGTGCTTAACCTGGGTCTCCACCACGCTTTCACGTGGAACTTTGTGATCGTGGATGTGTCAAAGGCGATCACAAAGTTGAAACATCAAGACTGATCAGTCTTGGTCTTGGTCTCGCGAAGCCCTACGGGAGAGACGTTAAAGTGCGCTACAGTCGCCAGGATCGAAACAATCACTGGTAGTTCGCGATATTACGCCCTGGTTCACAAATTCCCGGTGATCACTCGTCCCGACGTTGCATAAAATATGGACGACAGGAAACACACGACGATGCACCACATATACATATGATGCCATGACAACCCGTTGCTTCGAAACCACGCCGCCTAACCCTGGATAGACTCAACGCTGCCATGCAAAAAAGACTTTGAGTCATGGTGCCAAAGAAGGATGATTAGTTTTGTCTGATACTTGAATCCGTTTCAAACATTTGTTAGCTTATCTCGTAATATGCCTACCTAGATTATTGAATCTTCGCTTTCATTTACAGCAGGTAGATCCCAAGAATCTTACAAGCCATTCGGTGAGGAGGTAGATATATAGCTAACTGTCAATGGTTCTACGGCATTAGTTCTGAGTTCTTAGTCTCAGTGATCAGTTCCCAGTTGTGAGTTATCAGCTCTGGCAAATCAGGTATCAGTTAGTGTTCACTATTGTGAAGATGCTGAGAGGGAGTTGTGAATAAAGTATCATTGTGTTTGTTTACTCCTGTGACCGATTACTCAACGACAACAGACTCACTTGTCACCCTGCCACATTCCAACACATTCAAATTTTTTTCTTTCACTGCAGGTTTTGGACAAATAGATAGCAGTCTGACTGATGATTTGATTAAATAACGTCCACTTGACATTCTTGCCTGGGAACCGAGTCGAAACGACTTCAGAGAATATAGCTTTTGCCGGGCGTTCGATATTCTGACTTTATAGCTAGAGTCAGTGGTTTAATGTGGTACAACAACACGATTAATGCAGTTTCGCAACTGTCGTCAGTACTGTTTATCCAAATCTGAATGCAAGAATGTGCACTTTGATGAGAAACAAACGGAGTCAATATCAGAACGCTTATTTGTTGCATCAGATAGAAGACTCTGAAATTTCAGATAAATAAAGTCTGCCACTGAGGAAGCTATAGCAACCTGCGGGAAAATCCGATCCAGCAAAACATATATGAAAAAGGAATGGTGAGGGGATATAGAGATATTTTAATGAGTTACAGCTTTCACTACTCAAAGAACCCATTAACTCATTTTATTTTTTAAATATTCCCTCACCAATCCATTTTTTGTATATTATTCTGCAATACTTAGTATTTTGGCCTCCTGATAATATTACGAGTAAAGAAAATGGTATGCAAGTGTACTCATACGAGATGTTTAAAGTAACAAGGCCATCAGGCTAATGAATATGCAAATACATTCAAATAAATTGTAATATCTTATGTACGAAAGCCAATTAATTCAATCAACTTTTTTTGTGAATCTAGCGGAGCCAGTTTTTTGTAGTTCTCGAAAGAAATTAAACACATCCCACGTTCATTCCAAAGTTTTTTGTGTATCACAGAACTGAAAAAATACGTTTACTTGGTGCTTGGAGTGTGCACACCGTCCACCCGGAGTGGTGTTGTAGGTTTTTCGGGTTTTCCTGCAGCTGAAAAATTAATACAACACCAAACATCAGTACGTCGCCGTGAGCGCCATGGCAAATAATAATATTATCCGTCCTCTACCGTACACTATATGAGTGTTTATGAGGAAGTATTATTATTATATTGGCCAAATACTCAATTGATGTAGTTGTAATGAATGTATCCAAGTAAAACAAACATCTCGGCGTGATTTTTTCTATGCTTTTAAAATCAACAATATAAGTTCATCAACTGAGTGCTAATAGGTTGATGCAAAACAGTAACGAAGACACAGATCTCTTTAAAACGAAGAAACTTCAAACACCATCAATCTTGAAAATCTAACGTTCTTATTTATTATGATATTTTTTTTTTAAATTTTCCCTTTCTAAATATGACATTTGATTCGTCATTATTTGAGAACTTTGATATATTCAGTGTATATTCTAGTATTGTATTTTATCCTGTTTTCTACCTTATTTTATAATTCTGATTTTATTTATATAATCCACACTATTGACTGTTGTTATCTGTTTCAATGCAGTATAAACAAATGAAAGAATAAATATACAAATTTGGTTTCATTTAATTTTTCAATAAATTACAGCTTAGCTATATATTTTAAATTTTCTCATCCTCAATGATGATAGTGACCATGATGGTGTCCACCAAACTGTTTGCCGTACCCTCCTTGATGTCCGTATCCTCCCAGTTGTTGTCCGTATCCACCGTATTGTTGTTCATATCCACCATATTGTTGTCCATACCCACCATATTGTTGACCGAATCCACCGTATTGCTGACCATGTCCACCATATTTACCGTATCCACCATATTGCTGACCATATCCGCCTTGTTGACCATATCCATCATATTGCTGAGCAAACCCGCCATATTGCTGACCAGAACCTCCATATCCAACACCCCAACCGCTGCTTTTGTGTGCTAAACTTAAAGCTACCATCATGGTCACAAGGAAAAGTACCTGAAATAACAGTACTCATATTGACTTATAGAATTCTTTGTGATCACAACGTCAAAAGGTTTGAAATTGGTATAGCATGGTTTCAAAGTTACATAGACAAGAAACAATGCATGAATACTTAGTTACTAACAACGTCCGAGTTAATTCAACAATTCAATTACAGTCATTCATTGTATGAGTGACTTTTTGACCATATAAAATGGGAAAGACAAGAAGAGACATAAAATACAGTAAACAATTTTATCCACAGCTGATATAAACAGAATACATTTCCTAATTTTTGGGATTCATTGACATTTCAAAGTGGTCGAGAAGGTTGATATAGAAAATGAATGACTGGGTACGCCTAATAATAAAAAAAAATCGAAGAGTAGTAGCCAAAGTTAGACAAAGACAAATTTTTCTGCTGATATGGATCAATGAAGTTTGTGCAAAAGCTGATATAGGTGTGAGTGGATAAGAATAGAGAGTATTTTATTATGAAAGTATTTTTGTTTTATCTTAATACTTTGTATGAGACATATTGTCTCTTGAATGAGAAGACTTGACAGTGTTTAAATTCGGTAAACCTTGTCCTCCAAAATAAAGACCATTTCTTAGATGAGTCTCAGTCAAAGAAAAGTAAAGCATTCTAGCGTTGGCAATATCCAGAGACAACACGTACAACCAGTGGCGTATTTACGGGGTGCAGGGTCATAAAGATATCCTTACCTCTCTGTGCCATCGCTGGGTTAATGAGATGTAACAAATCTTTTTTCCCGAACGTTAATAGATTGTTATAATTACTTGCCACATAATCCGTGTCGACTGCATCAGCTGAGAGATCTTTTTCGACATTGAAACGCCTTAAAACATATTCGAAACACGATTGGACAAGTATTGATTATTATTGATGATTTGGAATTTAACACTAAAAATACGAATCTCTTCTTCTCAGAATCGTCTCAATGGTTTAACAGTCCTGAGTGTCTATCTCCAACAAGAAATTAATTCAGAACGAGTTCTACACAAACAAAAAAATTGGCGCATACAAATACTTCCCTGAAATTGTTTAGTGTAGAAGTATTATAAATTATAAATTTTTTGTGAATAAAATTCATTTTTATATACCTACATCTATCGGGCCCCCCATTCAGTTTTGTAAATACGCCACTGCGTACAGCATAGCAGCTTGCAGCCATTTGCACAATTCACCGATATGTCATGCATATCTTGATTTTCTATCGATTTGTAACCTTAAAAACGTGTGATCTGTGATATCTGTGATTGTATCATTCTTCGATGGATTTTCCTAGATTTCACATTTGAATAAGAAAATTTTCGATTCAGTTATATTAAGGAGGGGAAATTATGTGTTCACGCAGATCTTTGATGATTTTGTTATGATAGAGGATTGTGGTATTGTCCGCGAAAATTGTTAATTTGCTCTGGATGCCCACTTTGGCCAAATCATTAACATATAACACAAATAAAATTATTCTCAAAACTGAGCCTTTGAGAATACTACATTTAATTTCACATTCTTTGGATTCGACCCTATCTAGTCATACATTCTGCAGGCGTTCAGATAGATATGCGCTTCGAACCAACATAGTTACAGTACCTCTGTATCTATGGACTTCAAGCTTCTTTTTTTTATTCATTTACGAATCTTCCAGGTTTTCAGAAAGAGGAAAACCCTCAGAAGCTACAAGGAGCTTGTGCGAGCAAGGAAAAGATCCAAGACCGATGACCGTGCTGGGCTTTGAACCCACGACCTTACTAATATAAGGCGAGCGCTCTACCATCACGGCCCTAAGTTATATTTCATGAAATTCACAATGGAAAGCCTTAGATAGGTCATGTAATAGAAAAAAATCAATGATATAAATGATGAGAAGAAAGGGCCCCAGAACAGAATCCTGGAGTACTTCTATTCCATCATTATAATACTGATTGTTCGTTATCGATTGTGAAGGTATGACTGGAATAGAGGAAGTGAAATACCTCTAACACCGTAGTCAGCTAGGTTGCTCAAGAGAATATCGTGAGAGAGAGTCGATGGCTTTGCTCACTTCAAAGAGAGTGACTGTTGTCGTTAGTTACTCGTTTTCCACGCCATATCAACTACCTCTTTCACAACTTTAGTTACGGCTTGAATGGTAGAGAATGATTTCTGAAAACCATATTATCCTTCCAGGGAAGTTTTTTGCTTTCGAAGGACAATCCAATCTAGTTTTCAGTATTATTACAAATAATTCATCAAAATAACAGGCACACTGTTCATCTGACCATATTTTCGAAAATGAACGAAATAGTAGTTGCTATGAAAATTATTCAGTTTTTCGAAAAATTAAAACTTTCTCTTCGGAAGAAGATGACCAACACTATGTCACTGCGAGGGAATATCAAGACCAAAGTTGGCACTGGGAGAAGAATACCTACAAACAAAAAAACCAAAAAAAAATTATGAAATTTTGTGAGGAATACAGAGCTGGATAAAAAACTCAAAATTATTTTAGATCAAAGGATGTCGCGGTGTAAACGCTTCTAGGATATTTACCCCCAAACTAATCTTATCAAACCTGAGTGATGAGAAGTTGCGTTTGAATTTTGCTACCATTTTTAAAAAGAATGTTTTCGAAAGATGAGTACTTAGTGAAAGTTACCAAGCATGAATATTTGAATTATCAGTTGAAGCTGCATTCAACTAACCAACTTCTCTATGATGTGCAAGAGAAAAGTTATTGCGAATACGAAAAGACGAAACTAACAAATACTTGAAAACTCAAAATCCTTATTATTTTTCGAACAAATGAAAATACTAGGTAGTTTTTCACCAACCTTTATCATCTTAGTGGATATATAGTTTCAACTACAGAATGAATCAAACAACTGAAGTGAGCTTGTAAAAATTTTTATTTATACAATTTTTGGTCAAAGTTCGTCCTTAGAATTTGAATTGCAAATTTTTTGCTTTGATCTTATCAACACTTGGTTCCATTGAGATTGCGCAATCATAACTTATTTTTTTTCGAGACTTCTGGTCTGCTTTAATAGTCATCAAATCAATTCAATTCATTTTGTGGGTCATCACTTTCCTTTGTTTGATGCAGATCTCCTCTCAAGGTTCCTTTCAAGAGGAACTAAATATATTTATATGATTTTTTATATTATTTAATTTTCAGGTTGAAATAATCCTCATCCCAGACAGAAGTAAAGAAGTGACATCAACCGTGAGTTATGAATAACTTGATATGAATATCAAATATATGAGTATAATTCAAATACGTATTCCTACATAATGATGGATCAAATCAAGAATCTCATAAAATGGTTCGATGATGATGAAACAAGAAGGAAGAGAAGGGCTACGTCTTGTCTAGCTTACACAAGTCTCTTGAAGACTTTTGAGGGTTTCCCGTTGTTAGAAAGTACAATCAAATTTAATAACAACATAAGCGACAAAGGGCCACGTACACTTCTTATGCAAAAAGTCTTTCGGTAAATTGTGCAAAATTTCAAGATTTCAATATTCGGCTTCCTGAACAGAAGTTACCGTGAGCTCACAAAAATTCTATGTATAGTTTACGAGATACAGAGTGTTGAAATAATAAAATGTCACTTTCAGGCCATTAACTGAGCTTCATTGGTGGTAAGATCGCGAAATAATGTTGCTACGAGCGAACGCAAAGTAGTTCTTTTCCGCTCGCCGTGCGAACACATCTTTTTTCTGTACTGAGTGCGGAAAGTAAAACTTCTCAAAAATCTCTCTGGTATGAAAAAATCAATGATGATCTGCGTACATTCATAAAACTAGCCAAAAGACACTCCTTAATTAACGCAGCAAAGTCAAACATCGTTGTCTTTGGTCCTAAATCATGCCCCAATGTTATACAAAACAGTATGCATGTCTATAAAAATAAATGTGTCTCTTGAAATAACGAGTGAAGCAAAGACTGCTGCAAAAGACGTATGCCCGTATCAATAATGAAAATATGCTAGTCTGAATCAGAAAACAAAAATAATTCTTTGTGAATCTCTGATTCTCTGTGTTCAACCACACGTTTTGTTTGGCCCAAGCTTACCTAGCGCGTACTCAAAAAATGCAGAAGGTTCAAAACGCCTGTCTCAGATTGAGTCACGGTATTCGAAAATATCAAAGAATATCATACTCTAAAAAGTACAAACTGGCTGAATATGCCGAATCGTAGGCTCCATCCTTCTGCATGTTTGTTCCATAAAATCATTGAATTGAAATCTCCAAAGTACTTGTATCAAAACATCACTTCTAGAACAGATGTACATGCCCTCAGCTTACGCCAGAAAGGTATATTAACTCCAACTATAATACACAGAAAACAATGTTTCAAAGTGTCATCAGTTATCAGATCTTCAAAATTTACAACGGCATCGACAACGGTTTGAAGAAATCGACTTGCAAACAATTCGAATATGTTCATGAAAAAGAGCTACTTACTACACAACACATTTTTTGCTGCATGTTGTAAATAAAAAGATTTTTTCATGGTTAAGTGGAAGATCATGTTGATGATATACCTGTATCTACATCAAGACGAACTTCGCTATTTATTTCCAAATTCAGGTGTGTATTAGAAGGTGTTAAATTTATTTAAATTTTTGGAAATAATAAGTTCTCTCATTAATATTATTATTTTTTCCAACAAGAATATCCTATTCAGGCCCTCTCTCCAGAGCCCCGATACAACCGGAGGGCTCACTGGTGTGTCATCAACTCCCAGGAGCTGAAAACTCAATGACGAAAATTCTAATTTGAGGGAGACGACTGTGGCGTGCCTCAAGGTTCTGTGCTGGAAAAAACATCGTTTATTATATTGTAACCGAACGCACAGATTAAATGAGTAACATCAGAAATATAATTTAAAATTATCCAGGGACACCATAAAATATTGTCTCCGGTCGTAGAAGATGCCCTAAGCGATCACATGTTCAGTTCTGCCCTTCAAAATACATGTTACAAAAGATCTTTTGATAAGTAAATAGTTGTAAGATTAGTTTAAGTATTGAAGTTTGAAAAGAATATATTATAAACAGGGACATTTCAGAATTGTCATGAGAGGCTGTGAGAGGCAAGATATCTTTATAGGGAGAAGTTCGAAGAGTGTCTTGAAATAACGACCAGTTGTAGTTTTAACTCGTAACACTCCAGATGTGATCTTTAAGTCTGTTATGTAATGTCTGTGTAATTTCGACTAACCTTTCATCAGTCTTCTGGTTTTAACTCTAATTTCATAATGAGGAATAACTTAATTTTCAGTACAAATTATTTAGTTTCACAAAAAAATCCTTTGGATTGTTCTAGAAAGTTTCCAATCAATTTTCATGTCAGTCATTCCGACCCTTTCATTCAACTTTTAGTGCATTCAACGTATTTTGATCAAACTAAATTATTGTTTTACATATCCTTAAGATGGTAGTAACTTATCTTGCCTCATTTATATTTCGTTCATATTATATTGTTATATTTTAATATCAGTTTCAATAACAATTAATTGCTGAATGTCCTTTATTACATCTTTCTTTGTTTGCGTTTTCTTTGTTAATTAATTTAATATAAATATTTAAGTTTTGTTGAATCCTGTTTTTCATTTATAAAGTTCATACACAGGCTCTTCCAGCCTTGATAAGTTGATAAAATAAATTTCAATGAGTTGGAAACTAAGAAAGTATTAATTTTACGAATGTAGTGAATTTTTCGATGAGTTCCAATTCCATCCTGTGAAGAGAAAAAGTAAAAGCGTAGCATCCAAGAGAGGCAAAACGATCAAGAAGCTAAGGTGAGAGAAAAATCTTTAATTCTGTGAAGTATAATTCTAATTTCTTGACAATAGAGCCCAACGTTCCCAAATATTTAATAACATTAACGATTCCGCTTGGTCGTATCTAATGTGACAAAACGCTATGCAATTATAAAGTAGCTTTTGTTGTAATATATATCAACGAAATCTTTTCATTACACAGCAATGGAAACATAATCGGATTTGCAGATGACACATTCATCTTTTATAAAGCTGATAACTGGAATTCTTTGAAAATTGAAGCTGAAACGGAATGTTGATGAAACATGTTATCTTCCATTTTTTTTTGTAATTTCGTTGTAGTACCTCTTTTCGAACACCTAACGATTAGTATTGATACACCCTTCCATATACAACAAGAGCAAAAATTGGGAATAGTAATCGATATTCATCTAAAATTGGAATCTACATATGAAATATACTGTTAATAAACTGATAACAATTTTATTCCAATTCAGGAAACTCGGAGAGGTACCTAAAAACTTTGTACTATTCTCTTGTGGCGAGTCACATTCGCTATGGAATAGCAGTGTGGGGTGGAGGTCTGAATACTCAGATCCTTCATGCTAGTGGAGTTATGCAAAGGCGTTTTTAAAAACTGATAATTTCCAAGTACAATTGATATCCTTCTGATGATCTATACACGGAAACACAAATGTTAGACATGAGAAAATTGTATTTTTTATGTTCCAGTATTGAATATCACACAAGCAAACATACAGCATTGCTCCTTCTCATCAGTATAATACTCTCCAACGAAATTAATTCATTGAACCT
Source organism: Chrysolina americana (assembly GCA_958502065.1). Taxonomy (NCBI): domain Eukaryota; kingdom Metazoa; phylum Arthropoda; class Insecta; order Coleoptera; family Chrysomelidae; genus Chrysolina; species Chrysolina americana. Next base: position 87,131,771 of record OY293410.1, read on the forward strand.
CTAATGGATAGGGTCATTGCTTAACGCTCTTATACTTATTCCGCTTCTACGAGCCCTAACAACTATATGTTGGAACAAGCAGTTACTTTGCGAATAAAATGCCTGTTTACCGAAATTCTTTGATTGTAATTGATTTTAATTCTAAATATGAAATTAGCAACATTTTTTATGATGTATAAAATTATTTTCACATTTTTATCACATATATCATATATTTTATGTTGATTACTACTCAATTAATTGTTTGATAATCGAAAAATGCTGACAACTAAATATTGGAACAAATGGTTTTCAACATATTAAAATAGAAATTAATAAGGCGTAACATCACCATTTGCTCGAATAACAGCCTGAACTCTATTAGGCATTGTATTAACTACCCCTTCACAGAGTTCAGGGGTGAAACTATCCCATATTTCTTGCAATTAAGCACGTGGTTGTGGTAAAATACGCTGAGGATTATGTCCTTAATGTCCTGTTCTCCCATCCGTATGGCATGAGGCTCCGTCCTGTTGAAAAATAAAATCTCCGGATGGATATAACTTTGCTGCACTTGGTAAAAGCGAATGTTCAAGGATATCTTGGTATTTGTCTGCGTTTAATATGCCTAGAATAAAGTGTAAAGTTCCCAACCCTTTGGCCGACATAAAACCCTATACACCATGATGCCCTGTGGAAACTTTACAGTCCTTTTGAGGCAGTCCTTATGGAATGCTACTGTTTTGTCCCGAATCATACGCTCTCGGTAATCTCCCACACAGACATCAAATTTGCTTTCGCCGCTATAGATAACTTTGTTCCAGTCATGTTTGGTCCACGAAAGCTTCGATTTGACCCAAATATACCGCTTCTTTTTTTGAGTTTTTGTCAACAATGGTTTTTCTTTAGACTGCAAGTAAAAAAATAGAAAACTCATACCGCAAAGAAGTACCTATCAAACATACCTTAAAAGAACTAAGACCGCTCTTGTGGATATATTTGCGACAGCATTCTCTGGAAACATTCATTCCAGTTTGTCTATTTCACCTTGCAGTTACTTCTCGTAGTGCATTTCATCTTCCCGACTTACATATTCTAATTAAATGCCTCAAACTCCTTTGAGAAACAGCTTTTGGACGGCCTGAGCTTTTACCGCGAACATCAATACTGGCAATTTCACCATATTTTTTGATTACATTAAACACAGTAGTTGTTGCTATAGTCAATTCACTGGAAATTTCACGCATTGTTTTTTTCTTTTTGGTATTGATTAATAATAATTTCCCGCACTTTTGTATCAGTAGGTTTTCCATGTACCATTATGGTATTTTACTCTTGATGAAACTGACACTACCTACTTACTTTAAATGTTAGTACTCAAATGACGCGTGACAATCTTTGTTTTGGCAACACATTTACTCGTATGTTTCATTTCAAAGCCTTCTTTGCGTCTATAAAACTCACTAAATGTGAGACAAACAGAACATGTTCCAATATTTAGTTGTCAGCATTTTTCGATTTTCAAAGAAGTTATTAAATAGTAATCAACATAAAATATATGAAATATATAATTAAGCGGTAACAATAATTCCATCCATCTTAAAAAATGTTGTATATTTTATATTAACAACTAAAAATAATTAGAATAAAAGAATTTCGGTAAACTTCGGCATTTAATTCGCAAAGTAACAACATATAGTTGTTAGGGCTCGTAAATTTCACAATAGCATTCGCGAAACTATAAAAACAATAATGGATATCGACCGTTTCAGAAGAGCATTGAAGAAGCACATTCTTCGAAGCCAAAGAATTGAGCAGCTACGATCATTCGAGTGAGTGATAAAAAATAATGTGCTTATTCGTAAATAAAAATGTTTAATCTCAACTAGAAATGTGCTGTTTCAATTGAGTAGCTTTCACATGCATAACCTATTTTATGTTTTATATTTATTAAACATTTTTTATATACTGTTTTATTGATTTATATGTACCTATACACTGAATCATTGTTAATGACGTTTATTGTTCATAGTATTGTTATTACATTTTAGATTTTTACATTAAATATTTTAAATTCTAAGCTTTACATTTTTTACTTAAAATTTTATATTTTTTCATATTACATTCTACATTTAACATTCTACGTTTTACATTTTATATTTTACACTTTAAATTTTACGTTCAACATTTTTCATCTAACATATTATATTTCATATTTCAGATTGTACATTCAATATTTAGTACCTAGTTCACTTTTTTCACATGTTATGTGAACCAATAAGTATGAACCATTGGTTGAAGAATGTTAACGATGATAATTTAAATCAATATCGACATTTTAAAACTAATTCGTCATCAGTTACCACATTCCTGGATATGTTCGAATCATATGGTCTTAAACAAATCATTGGCCAACCAACTGAGTACTGTTCAAACACTGCGGAGTTAATTGACTTGACAATAGCATCAAAAAACCTCAATATTGAAACCCAGATTTTGATCGATTGCGCTGAAATTTTGAATCACCTCTGTGTCATGTAGTATTCCTAGAATTCAAATGTTCAACTTGTTCAACTCCTGACATCTTCAGGAATTGCAAAAGCTCCGATCAAGACGCATTTTCACTCCATTTGAGTAGGACAAATTTTTATTTAGAAACCGACGATATTGATCAAAAGGTTGAAACATTCAATAAAATATTCCTCGATCTCTCAGACGCATGCCCCAGTTAAAACTGTTAATGGGAAAGAAACCACTGTTTTAACCTGTCATTTAGTTTCTCCAGGAGATATGACCTTGTTAAGTGAATCAACGCTAAATCCAGAACACAAAAACTTGATACAACCTCGAATGGTAATACCTAACTAGTTTTGATGGAGATGCTGAAAGTAGTCAAGTAGGGATGCAAGAAACAATAAATGACATTGATGTTGGACGATCAGTTCGAATTAAGAATACCCCTAAGGGCGGATTGTCAATACAAGTTCACTAACAGATCAAGTGAACTAAGTTCAGCTGCTAGGGATTAGCCAATGCAATTTCCAGTTCTTCAGCAACCGAACCCAGTGAGGTTGAACCTCCTATCAAGTAACACAACCTCGAATATTACTGAAGGTAACCTCTTTTCATAATGTTATCCCTCAAGTCATAACATTGTTGCCCTGTCGCAATTTCTTGAAGATACAATAAGCACATCAGCTAGATTTTGATTTCTGTCGGGTATATTAATGGCAACGAAAACCCAAAAATACTGTCTTGGATGAAATATGTAACAATAAGAAGGCAATTGAAAAGTTCATTACAACCTATTGGGAGCATGTAAAAACGATAATATTTCCATCGCCAAACGGAGATTCATTGTTGTCGATAGTCAGTACGGCAACGCTGTATTTGATATTCGACGCTCTTTTTTCATCTTCGGCTTATATGAGTGTTTTTTTCGTGAATAAAGGGCAAATTCTGCGTTAATTTGTGTTTAAGTATCGTCAGTTTTTATTATTATACAATGATGAAGCTTTGTGAAATGTGTAAAAGACCATTTAAACCTGGAAATCAAAATATATCATTCCATGTGTCGTAACTATCGAGAATGGGAAACCCAATTGGAAAAGAGTAAAATGAATGAATTATGGAAAAACATGTCAAGTAGATCATCAGCTGTTCTTAAAATCATGTGGAGATTATTCCATCATAAATTTAAGTTTTCATTCTGTAGTGGATTTTCCTTAAGTATTTCTGTTTTATTGAACCTCAATGTTTCTGTAAACAACGCACGACACTGCCGGTGAGGGAGGAAGCTAATGTTATCTTCGTCTATAATAGGCCTCTCTTTCAGAAGATGTCCCTTACAAACAAAGTTCATGGCGTGAGCGGCGAGTTACTCGTCTTGGTTGTGAAACGGAGGGTTGAACTGTTGGTGAACTTGTGTCGTACAAACCGCCCTGAGTATTTGGAGGACTTCGTAAGGAACTAATACGGGAGGATGAATGTTATGTATTAGATAATCTTTTCATCGTTAGGACTTTTTTCTATTGATGTTTGTCGATGTCAAGTTGTTGAAAGTCGAACAAAGCCCATTTTCAGTTCAGGTTTATTTCTACAATAATTGTACGTAATATCCCAAGACCATGACAAATAGCCGACTATTATTTTCTTCACAATTCTATCGAGAGTAACTTTTTTTTTGACAATTCGACCATATGAACATTAATAATTTAAATAACTCCGGAGATAGTTGGTTACATAAAAAAATAGCCACTTGTTTACCTGAATAGCCGACATTATGTGTCTTCAGTCATGAAATTTCATAGGTGCATCCATGTGTGAATGAAATAATGAACAAATACCGGATGTGGCTACTCACATACTTATAGATGCTTTATCTGAAGCAATTGAGACACACAAATCGCTCTGAAGATCAATAATGCGTTACTTAAATCCATAAATATAGGAATGAACTACACAAAAATTCCATCAGTTTGCAATTCCAATATAAAAAATATCAGTACAAAGCAACGTCCTTGATTTGAACTTCCGAAAAAAACTAGAAAAGTACTGAGTAAATTGGACAGATAGTAAACAACAATAATTATTTTAAAAAATTATGGGAGAAACCATCAGCAAAAGTAGTGAATTTCAACGATGTTGAAAATAATACAGGTCAACCTATCACCAATAAAAAAACCACAATCTGGAACAGCACTCAATGAAAGCAAGATGAACATTTAAACTTAAATACAGCGCTATTTCTAGAACACAAAACTGAAAAATCTCGGTGTTCATGGCTCCAAATTACTGTCATTCATGAACGAATCCAAGCAACGGAGGATTGTTTATCAACAAATTTTTTGAAAGAATGACCATTGACATTTACAGTTCTAGGTTTTTGGTACTCTTTCTCGAAGGTCCTCGAAGGTCAAACAAAAATGTTCCCCAGTTACCCTAATAGCTACATCGGACCTAAATACACTATACTGCTTTAAATGACTGACAAGCGTAACATCAGATTATATCCCAAACTAGTTTTTTCTTTGTGGAAACATCAATAAACGCTCGTACAAAAATATTTTAATCGACAACATTTTTTTTATTATTTCTGTCTGTAATAAAGTTGATTAGTATTGATGAGATAATGAGTCGGAATTTCGACGGTGAGCGAATTTGGTTACCTGATGTGAACCAACAAACATGTGAAGAATTGAACTAATGGATTTTTCACGGAATATGTTTGTTTTTGTTGCCAGAGAGGTCTGGCAGTGGTCAAATCGAAGTGAAAATAAATACTGACGATTTGTTGATTATTTTTGATGTGTTACACATCAGAAAATAACCTTCGCCTTTCATTTACCTTGAGTATAATCACAGCCGTCTTAATTATCCGAGCCATGGTAAGAAAATCGGCAACATCGCGCGGTAATCAATTTGACGACCGACCCATTAATTCATTATTGTCAATTTATCGGCTTATTTGAATAACTAGAAAAAAACATAAGAGAATGAATTTGTAGAGAAAAGAACGCCGATTGATGCGGTTGTTTCATTTTATTCATCAAAATCGGGAATTGCAATCTATTCAATTTCTTAGAAGCGGAAAAAGTGTCAATTTCGGTTTCTCCATGCCCTAATATTCACATTTTGAAAGACTTTTTTTTATTTTTTTTTCTGATAAGTCTCCAAACCACAAAGATGATCTCTGATTTTTTTCATATGTTTCGTTTGAAGTCTGACTGATGAAAATAATATGATATTAGAAGGTTCAAATGAATATATGGTAGGTTTCCACAACACCCTTGTGGTACTACTGTGTTGCGTGACTTTTTATTTTTGTTGGATTTCCATCAGTAGACCTTTTTTCTATGATAACATATATGTTACTGTAAAACAAAATATAATAAAATAATGTCTCTCACAGAGAGAAAAAACAACAGAAAATAAAGAACCTATACTCATTAACCCATTTTGTCCCAATCATCGAAAAAATAAAAAAATTGGAATTTTTGTCGGTATATGTTTATTTTGATAGACTCAAGAATACATTCCATGCGTCAAAAAAAATTAAAATAATTCAAAATCTGGTGCGCAAACGAATCACTGGGACAATACATGAAATGGTTTTTTAGGACACATATGATATACAAAATAATTTTAACAGAAATATATCATAGAAAGATTCAACCATGAACAAAATAACTATACCTGAATTATTGTTTACATAGAATTTTACTTGCTACCAAAAACAGTTTAATATTATATGGTGCGTTATCTCACCACTGGTAACACCCGGTGTCATTTTTGGTGGTACTGAATAAAACATGCTGTATGTAAATGTACGTTACATTTATTACAAATATGAATTGTGTGATTATGGCAAATTCTACACCTCCTACGTGCTTTAGTAACATGGGGAATTATATGGTGACCTATATTATCATAACGCAGTTCGTCTATGGAAGGAGCAAGATTTCTTTTGATTATTGTTTTGTCATTTTTTAAAAGTCGCAAGGCTATGTAAAATTTAAAATCTATCTGGAATTTTTTTTTTTCATTGGCAACATTATAAATTTTCCACGCATTGACGACTAAGCTATCCAATGCCTTACAAAATAAAGGCCACCACCATTTTTTCCCAAATACTTGGCACCTATAATTAGCAATTCCATTGTCATGTAAATCTACCCCACCCATATATTTATTATATTGGGCAATAACATAAGGTTGGGGTAGATGTACATCTTTTCGTGTTTTTCTATTATAGCGTTTAACATTTTGGACAGGATCAACATTATAAACATTACTTGCCACCGTTACAACCGAATTATCGTTCCAACGAACAATGGCAACTTTTGATTCAAATTCATATGCTGAAATATAGGATCCGCGGTCTTTTTTACCGAATGATTTACATTTTTCGATTGGACACTTACATGTTCTATTTTCTCGTATAGTACCGGTAGCAAAGTAACCATTATTTTTTAAACGTACGAAGAGTTTGAAAGATGAAAAATAGTTGTCGAAAAAAATTTGGTGATTCACTGGCTTATCCACAACAGAAAGTAGACTCATGACAACTTCACCGCCAAGGCCAAGGCTAGAATGACTTTTATTTTGAATACCACCACATGGGAGGGAATAAAATAGCTACCCATCAGATGAACAAAGGCACCATAGTTTGAATCCAAACCGAACTGGCTTACCCTTTATAAACATTTTGCACGAATGGCGCCCAAAATATGGTACCATCTGTTCATCTATGGATGAGTTGAATGAAAATATTCCAAACTTCATATTTTTTTCATTTATTACATCCAAAAATGGTCTAACTTTCGAAAATTTATCATTTGTATCTAACAGATTATTGTCAGATAAATGTAAGTTCTGTTTTATGAATTGAAATCTATTGCGGCTCATACATTTCTTTACGAGATCAATTCCTTTGTCTTCATCAGTAGACCAATAATGCTGAATATGTGGTAAGGAATGGTAACCAGAGAACAACAGAATTCCTATGAAACCTAAAAGATCGTTTTTTGATAACGAGAATTCATGGCGGTTATTGTCTTGAGCATATTTTACCGAAAAATTCAAAATCAAGTCAATCACTTCGTCATCAAAAAACATAAAATATATTTCAAGGGGAGTTTTTCCAGAGAGTCTATTTTTCATATCCTCGTATAATCGAAATTCATCGGATATAGGTGTGTGAGTATATTCAATCTGACCTTTCTTCCATTTGACTGTAGAAGCAAGCCTGTATTTCCAGAAAGCATACGTCTTCTTTTTGATTCCAATGTTTCATCATCTAATGAGTCCCATTCGGGTTCAGTAGATGTACATGTATTCCGGTACATGCAACTCGAAAGTTCCAACTATATCAGTTGGTTCCTCAAACTCTTGCCTATTGTTTTCCTCGTTCATATCTTCCTCGTCAGTCAAAGTATCCACGGCAGGTGGAATATAAACAGCGTCAATATGTTCTGTAAATAAATATTTCGCGTAATTCTCAGCCAAAATTTGTAAAGGACGCAATGTTACAATATAGCATCTATAAAATATAAAAATACGTAAATACGAGTAACTAATACTTACGACTTTCATCATCATCCGACATATGTTGCACGATCTCCTCCACAGCCGCCTTTAATTCTTTTTGAGTCAAGTCCTTGCAAACGGCATATTTTATAGAGTGCACTCAAATTTCACGTGAACTGCACAAGGAACAAAGGAAAACTAAACAAACACATCGGCGATATTTACTTCACTTGTCGAAACTTGTAATAAATTGGTTTTGTTTCATAGATAAAACCAGTGGTTCGTTCACGCACCAGTAATTATTTACAGAAATTTGACGATAAATTATATGATATTTCAAATATATTTTTTTCACTAGGAAATCCACATATTATATACTTTCCAAAAAATGATATCACTTTTCAAGAATAAAAATCTTACTGGTTTGAATTTACTTCAACTTTTGACACAAAATTAACCAGCGGTTTTCTTGACTTTTGAAGTGTTATAAGATTTTTGTTTTGAATGAAAATCAAAAGTCGGTACAGTACTATATCTTCTAATACTGATAATAATTGAACTTTCAAATGGATATTCGAAAATTATTACTGGATTCAACCAAAAAAAAAATCATAAAATATGTGGTGCGTTAACGCACCACTGGGACAAAATGGGTTAATGAATAAACATTGAAAAAATAATAATAGTGTACTTCCTGAATGAAAAGGAATACTAAGATATTCTTTCATTGAACATCCCTGTTACACAACAACGAGTAGGCATATTGGCACAAATGAAGTGGAAAGTTCCTCCAAACATTAGATTTTCACCAATATTTCGTAAACCATTTCATATGAATCGTACGTTTATTCATCAATTAGAACACAAATAATTCACCCTAGAATGACTACTTCAACAATCACCATTCCACAATCCACAATACAATTACTGATGTCGTTGCATACTCGCATATCGCATATGGTAGGGAAGGTAGGGCGCTCTCACCCAGTTGTCAAATTTCTTCACCATGGCTCGGAGAATTAAGACGGCTGTGGTATAATACATACCCACATAATATCTGAAGCAATTTTAATATACAAAAAAAACAGACAAATTACCTAGTGATTATGAAATGAACAATAAACTGTGGCATTTTAGGCACAGGGCAGAACAGGTAATGGCACACGAAAGATCCACAGGGTTGCCAACCATCACGATATAACAGAATGGGAATGCGATGTATTAAAAAAGTGTCAGTATAAAGTATAATTAGGCAAATTCATAAGATTTATTACCCGACTGTATATTTTCAGAATGGAACATTGAATTTTATATAATTTCATTGTCACAGTTACAGAAAGGTTATGGTTCGAACGCACATTTTTACATTTTTAAGTAAAGTGGCAATCAGAGATGAATTTTTATCTATTCGACTTGGTTGATATCTGTTGCTCAAAGGGTGACTGAAGGCGGGTTCTGACACTTGGAAAGTCATGAATAACGTTTCAATATAATTCAATCTCAATTTCAAACATGAACTGAAAGCTGAATATTGAGCAGGACTTCTGTATTTAATTTGCTTGATCGATATTACCCAACGGAGTATACCAATCATCCACGTCGTTTAACTTTCTATGAAATATAACCTTATTGTGAACCAAATATACAGTGAGGACCAAAAGTCCGTCGCCCCCTCTGTAACTTCTTTATTCTACATATTACAAAAAAATGTTAAATACATAAGTTGTAGGGTTTCATTCGATCTCATTAATGGTTTGAGTTTCATTCATACAGAGTGTCTCAAAAAAGCACGGTGACTTAGAAGTTAATTATTTTAAATGGGACACCCTGTATTTCATTGCATTATTACATTCTACGTTGAATTCTGAACAAGTTTGATGAATGGTTTTCTATCAAAAAAGTTAATAGTTTTGGACTTATGAACACTTGTAAATAATTATTTCGACTACTTTTGCACCAGTTCACGAATAAATTAATGAGGTAGGCTATGCACGCTAGGCGCGTTTATTTTATCCATGACAACGAAAAAAACTTTTATCTGTTTTTGCCAAATGTCATTGACATTTTGTAGGTTTTCAAAACTTTGTTTCAAACGGTTTTCAATTTCTCTTGTTGATTAATATGGCTCGTTCAGTAGCAGACAAAGTTGAAGCCGTTATCATATTTGGTGAAGCTAACCGAAATTACCACGCTGCTATTCGCATTTTCAATGAACGGTTTCCAGGACGTCCGATGTGTCGAAAATATCTGCAGAAATTGGTGGCAAAATTTAACCAAACTGGCACCGTGAAAGATGCTCCGAGATCTGGGAGGCCGAAAATAATTACGGAAGATGTTGAAATTCAAGTACTAGCCGAAATGGTAAATAACCCACAACAATCAACTAAGCAAGTAGCTGAGACATGTGATGTTTCTAAAACATCAGTAAAGAGGGTTTTGAAACAAAATAAATTCCATCCTTACAAAATAAAAAATTTGCACTAATTGGTTGAAGATGATCCAGACCGGCGACTTGAATTTTGCAAGACCATGGCAGAAAGAATTGTTGCAAATCGACTTTATTTGCAACACATCTGCTTTAGTGATGAAAGCACTTTTTACCTAAATGGAAATGTGAATACCCAGAATTGTAGATATTGGAGTGATGAGAATCCCCATGAATTCCGCGAGGGGCATACTCAATTTCCCCAGAAAATTAATGTTTGGTCGTAGGGGGCAGTAGTTGTTTATTGTTGAATACTTGCCGACGACTTTACCTATTGTATAGGTTTTATTGCGGAAGATTGGATTACGTAATCCACCATATTTCATTATTAGTTTTATGGTCTTCCGTCAAGTGGTGTCGCCCCTCTTTCATGACTACCTTATTTGTTGATAAAATGTTTCAACTTCATTTGTACTAGTTTTTCGTGAGATTCAACAACTCTAACAATTGTAAAATGGTACGACGAGGTAAGTTACACATGGTGCCATCAGCAGTTTGCAACATTGGATAGCTTTCAAAAAGTTAGGATAGGAAAGTGGAATACATTGTGATCCATTTGTTACGATTTTCTCATTGAACTGGCGCAAAAGTAGTCGAAATAATTATTTACAAGTGTTCATAAGTCCAAAACTATTAACTTTTTTGATAGAAAACCATCAATCAAACTTGTTCAGAATTCAACGTAGAATGTAATAATGCAATGAAATACAGGGTGTCCCATTTAAAAAAATTAACTTCTAAGTCACCGTGCTTTTTTGAGACACTCTGTATGAATGAAACTTAAACCATTAAAGAGATCGAATGAAACCCTACAACTTATGTGTTTAACATTTTTTTGTAATATGGAAAATGAAGAAGTTACGGGGGGGGCGACGGACTTTTGGTCCTCACTGTATAAATATGAGAGAAATGAAATAGTAAATTCATCGATTTATTCCTATGTTCAATGTATGATATCAACCTCTGAAAATATAAATTTTTTCACTTATAATAAACACAAGAAGTTCCTTTTTTCTTGCTAAAGTCTCTTTTTTTAAAGTACATTTTTTCTCTGTCAAAATTTCAAAATAATTCTGACTTGTGGGATTTTGACCACATGAATAAAATCATCAATTTCAAATCAGAATGTCTGTATTGTTATATGTTTTTCATTCAAGTTACAGTATGGAATAGTGGAGGTGGCAACAGTGTATCTTGGTGGTGTTAATTTGATTTATTAATATTGCAATTTAAATTATACCGTAGAAGACCATGATAGCAACATTTCAATACTCCTCGTAGGAGAGTATAATTTTGGAGTAAAAATTAATGAGTGTTATTTCTAATAGTCTGGATTCGAAAAAGACACAAAGATTTCTCTCAGAGTGTACACTTCAAACTGATAATTCCATGGCCTCCCCTGTTTTCTGCAAAATTATAACACCGGAACGGACAATTTAGAATGCAAGCTCCTATCCAAAATGAAGCATAACAATAGTGGGTGAAGTAGTGTATGAACCATCTCTATGGTTGGCAAAACCCCTTAGCCATTTTTATGAATACGTACTCATTTTTTCACACCTGCCTTCCCAATTAATGGCGCTAAGGCAGTGCCACTTGTATTTATGAAGAAGGATACAAACTCGATCCTGGGAACTACAGATAAATTAGTCCGTATGTACCATATGTAAGTTACGGTGAGAATAATTGTATTTAACCTCAAACCATTTTTTCTTGGAAATGGTGTGATTCCCCTCACATAACACGGTTCTATTCCTGGAAGATCAACAACGAACCGTCGATCAGAATCTTTGCTTTATCGTCCACTGTTGACATAATATATCCCGATTTTTCCAATGCACAAACTTGAACACATAGCAATAACTGCTCAACTGGATCGAAGCATTTCATCCTGACAAATTTTTCAAAGTAAGGTTTGGTCTTAGTCATTCTGATCTACATCAACCCCTCTCAGGAGTTCCACAAGGTTATATTTTGGGGCTCATTCTCCTTTCAGTCCGATCTAATTTCCGTAAAAAGTGGTGTGAAACTGGTAGCATACTTCTGAATGTCGATAAGAGTTGTAAGTTGTCAGTTATAAAAATCCAACATTCGATGATCTCTTGAGCAACAAACCGATTTCCGAACTAGACGACCATATTGACCTTGGAGATATCTTCAACAAAAAGCTTACTACTACTTTTCAAATGACAGCCATTGTCAAAAAAGCTAACAATCATACTAACTACTTAACAAATGCTTCTCCCATCCTGATTAAAGATTGTTCAGTAACGTTTATAAAACCCCTACCTGGAATATGCTATCTGAATCTGGTTCCCCTACTTGGTAAAAGACATACACACACAGATAGTAACAGAATTTGATCAACTTTCTGAGCTCAATCTACCCTGAGTGATATACGTACCAAAGGCGACTGGAACCCACTGAATACTGCACTACGACTTCTCTGCAGATTTTGCGAGCTTATTTCTATTACAAGGTGATAATAGGTTGCATGGATATCTTTTAAAATTGATACAGGAACCTTCTCGAACGACTGTACGTCAAAAAAACTCTTCGAACAGAAACTTCACGTAGTTTTGTGTCCTAGATACGAATTCCAAGGTCATAGTCCTAATTATTGATCGTAAAAGACGGGGACTCGACCTAACCTAACCAACCTAGCTATCCAAGTTGTTGGTGAACCGATCACTAATTAGTATGAAAAAGTGATATCGAAACAAATGATCGCTGCGCTCGTATTTCATATATTACCAGAAGAAAGGACACGCCTCTGGCCTTCTGGCTGCCCACGTATTCAGCCATAGACCTAATTTTTTAACGTAAAAGAAGGGGACACAACCTAACCTAACTAACCTAGCTATCCAAGTTACTGGTAATCTGATGAGTAATTCTTCCTATTTATTCTTCATAATGTCAATGAACGACTCTTTTATCATTTGGGTGCCTTCTATCTGGATACTGTTGGGAATAAATTCTACTCGTCAATGAACGATTCCTGTCTGATTCACCTAAAATGAAAATCATATCAATGAAATCAGTCTTGAAATCAACATTTTGAACATTCGCTAGAGATTTCAATACTTATATAGAGTCGGTATTTTTTTATGTCATACCACTATTAGCATCTCGGAAACGGTAAATGATAGGAAGTTGGTTAAATTAGACAAAAGTTGCCTATTTTAGTGAACAATGATATGATGTTTCCCAATCGGAAATATCAAGAACCGTTTTCAAAATATACGAGGAAAACTGAAATGGCTAATTTTCTTGCCTTTGCGCTGGTACCTCTATTTTTAGGATTATGGAAATGTGTTCAGGAAACTTTCTTCTCTGTTTTAAATTTTTTTCGATGTTGAGATATATATCTTACCCGGTATTTGTTTCTACATTTCTGCCCATAAATTCCTTCAACAAGGTCCGAAAAATGAAAATCCTTTCCTCCGGAATACGGTCCTGATTTTATTTTTGATCGTATTTGAAAGGATATTTGACTAAAGTTGCGAAAATAAACTTCAAAATGAATCTATCCTGAATGAATACCCCTCAAAACCCGATACCATAACTTCAAATCAAATCCAGACCAAATCCAATGTTAAAATTGTTATTTCCGTCAACCAGCTGCACACCTTTAAGAGTACAACCCTCAAAAGAGGGTTGGCACTTTAGTCCCGGAAGTGCCAAAAATATATTTGTATAAATTACAATTAATTTGAATCATCATTATGGAATGTGATGGTATTTTTAAAAAATGTAATTTTAGGTTCAGTAGATCCTTATCTGATGTTAGATTTTTACTTTTCACTGTTTCCTATTTCAACTTATAAATTAGAATATATGTCTAATTATAATAATAGCGTGAATCATACAGAAAAAACTAGACATTCGACCTGTATCTGTAAATTTTTATTGAATATAGTTGGCTGATATTTGCACATACAAGTATTGTGCACTTAAAGAAAATACTCGTAGCATTTATATTGTACTAGGTATATTTATTGTATATTTTTCCTATATTCGCCTATAATAGTTTAATATTATTTTAACATTTTGGCCCAAGATGCAGCCAATATGCAGCCAATATGAAGTGCTACCTGGCATATGGGTATACCAGCAACTATAATGAAAATAGTAAAAATACAGCAGCGGCATTCCTTTAAATATGTGATATTGGAGATGTAACTTGACGCTGAACTAAAAATAAAAAAAGACGACAACTGTTTTCAATTATAAAAGGAATACACCAAAATCAAATTGTATCAGTTCCAGTTTTCATTTGAATCTACTAGTTTGAAAGAAGCATCGTCATTATGATCAAGGTAAGCGTAAACAATTTTTTGTGACTACACTTGTAATGTTCCTCATGTTATCAATTTTAATAGCTCAAAGTGTTTGATTATTTTGATGAGCAACATGCAATTCGCATGACATTGTCGAATTTACAAATATACTGACCTTGTCCTATCATAGATGGAAGTAATGGTTGAGTCATACTTTTCTGAAAATCATAAAGATCCATAGTACCAAATCTAGCGTTCAGAAAGTAACAATAATTTTGGAATTTCAACTTTTCAGCTATAAAAAAATTATTTTGCATTGTACCTTTACTCTTTATTTGAATTTTTCATCCTATATAAATACTTCGATACTATAAGTAATCCAAATTTGAAAAATTTTCAGTTTTTTTTTTAACTGGGATCAAGTATCTGGCTAAAATATGTTCAAGAATGTAGCGGATCCCAACTACCTTAAATAGAACCTTCTGTATATTATCTAATTTTCAAAATCTACTCAAAATTTTTCATTTATTTTTTACTGTGTATCGATGTGTTCGTAGAAGATGACTGAATTCAGCAGAACTCATTATCAATTCCCTAATAATAGTTATAAAGAGCCTTTGCCAAACATTTATATAAATGCGAGTGAACAAACACACTACTGAACGTCCAATTTTTCAAATGGGAACTCCTCAATTTTATACAGTTCGATTATTTTATCTTTACCCATGCGTCATCAATTTTTTATGATCGAAGAAATCACACACCCTCTATCGAATATCTCTATCTAACAACCGCTATGAGCGAATCAAAATTCGTTAACATTTGTCTTCTAAGCTAATAATTATGGTATTGTGATGATCAATTAAAACTCAAAACAGTGAAAAGAGATAGTCATAAAACCGATAGTGTTTTACGTTTCAAGTAAACTTGCCAACCATCAATTGCGTCATTGTTTTCTGTCATTGGGGTATTGTTTGTCGCCAGTTTTACTTTGTTTTGCAGTCGAATATATTATAAAAACTGTTTTTTTTCAAAGCTAAACGTCTCCAAAGTAAGGACAATACAATGTGTTTTATTCACAAATACTCTTTATAATCCCGTACTGCCGGGATATTCACACAAGAGTTATTCATAGTGTGAAAATCCTAATAAGGGAAAAAAATTACCTAAATCTATAAATACAAGTAAAAACATTCACAATATATTTGATCTCTTTTTTGATTATGCCTGTGACTAATTCGCAAGCACAACAATTTGATTTGAAAGGGAATGTGCGAATGGTGGACCTTTTTCACCACTTTCATCTTTTCAAGAGGTAACAATTTAAACCACAAAAGAAGTGTCATAACTTTTCTTTACTGTATTTTAGAGATTTGCAGATGCACTTGAAATATCCCGATAACCGGTGTACATCAAAATAAACGAAAATGAACACACACGGAATCACTCATTGAAAAATGGTATGAACAAGAATAGCTCCTTTGTGATATGGTTATTAATCCCATTATTATAAACATTGGTGACAGTTCTGAATCTGAAAGTGATTAAATATATTAATTTTGTTTTTCCTTTCATAACTGGATACATGCTCGCAATACATATATAAATGTATGAATACATTTTTTGTTAATCATGTGTTGAGTATTTCATTACCAAATATATTTCAACTGGTATATTTTGACTTCTTAGATATTCATTTATTTATCATTATACAGTGTGTCCTTGCATCCATGCACGAATAGGTAATTCAAAAAGTTTGAATACCTAAGTCTAGAAGATTCCTTTTCTGAGTTTTAGTCATGTTTGAATGGAAACTCATTTTTTGATATCAAAGTATGCAAAGGTTTTGGAAATATTGCACTCCATCCTAGTTTTCCGAACAACTTTTTTCGTAAACTGTTACATCTACAGAAATTGCATTAATGTGGATAAAATTAGGATTTGATGAATTTGTGTCAAACGGCTGCGGAGGTATGGATGAAACAACTTCCTTATATAAGTGTGACTGAAATTAGAATACAGTAGGATAGTCAAAAGTTTCTAGTAAACTCACTGGGCAAATGAGGAAATTCTATGAACATATCTCTGCCTCCATGTTTCATTATCCTATCAAACCTGGTATCACTGGATTCTTAATAATTGGAATACACCGTGTGCTAGGAATCGCACGTTAAAAGGTAAGACCTTGGCTCGTACAAGTTTTGACTACTGAGGGCTGCCGTTCGTAAGGGGACGACATCTGGTTAACGGAAAAAAAAATTTAAACAGATTAATTCCTTTTCGCCTTTGTTTCTCCAGCAATATTTTTGACATTCGGAACATTGAATATGCTCACTGGACGGCACTTTTTGACATATTTGGAAAATAAAGGAAAAAAGGAAAGGAGAAAAGGGGGGTGTACCCATGAGTATGTGTCACACAGTATTCTGTTGGAACTAAAAAAAAACATTCATTGTCTGGTGGTTCACCATGAATGTGAAAATGTTAATTTAGTCAATTTAGTAATTCATTATCCTATCTTATTACCTACACGTTGTAATTTTATCGGGATATTAGCCACGGCATTTTACATTTAGATGTTATTTTGACTGAAACGTCTCGACTTATTTCAAATGCACAACATTGATGACGCACGGGTTAAGATAAAATAATCGAACTGTAATCTCATTTGATTTAGTATCGAAAGTAAGGCTGGCTACAGTCCACGATTTACGAAATGCTGGCGAATTAAGATCTGTCGCAGAAAATCACGTATCCGTGAGTTTAATTATTCCCAGTTACTCATGGCGCTCGCGGTTGCGTTAGAAACAATCGACTGCCATAAAAATGTTATTGTAATATATCATGCAGGCTTGTTTCAATTATTCAAATGAAGACTACTTAAATATTTCAATATTTATGTAATAATGAAACAGAAACCGTCATAAAACACTGTTAAACAAATTATTGAGACCTTCTGAAACATTCGATCTGCTGTTACAAAAATGTAGATGAATGAATTCTAAAACAATTCGTATAAAAAAGAACAATCAATAAAAATAATTTTTCGAGTAAATGTTCGAATTGAGACCTTTCAACTCAAACTATGTTATATCCCAATAATGATTCTTGATGTGTCTGTTTTCGTACTGAATCAGCACTGATATTCTCAAAGGAATTCCTAACTAGTTGCAAACAATCTTGCATGTTATTCAATTGAGTTTCATAATATACTTCATTATCAGTTGTACCCAAATGAAAAAATCGACCACTGAGCATAGAAATGGTGTTTTTTACCTATATACTATTTAAGTTTTTCTGCACAACAAACAATATATTGGCAAGGCTCCTGAATATTCAGTTTCCTGAAAACACATGTTAATTTGAGTCACTCCAATAATTTCACTTTTAATGGAAAATCAGTTTTCTTCTGATGCTAAATGATGGAGAACTCATATGGGTAAAATGTTTGTCTACGCAGAATTCTGTGTACTGACTTTCTTGACAATCCATACTCCCTTGCAACTTGTCTCGAAGACATTATCAAATATGCAGCAAAATATCCCAAATTAGCAATTTCAATATCTTCATCTACCGTCAACAATTGGCTGCTTCTCTGCACTTTTGCTTTGATGGATGCAAAGTTTTCGAAGATTCCTATTATTCGTTTAACAGTTTTTTGTGTTTATGCTTCTGCGGATACCTAACAGTTTCTTCGATAACCCTAAAATTGAGTAACCTTAATTTGTATTATTATTCAAACGACCCGGTATGATTACTACATGACATTTTCATTGCAAGTGGTTGTTTCTAAAGCAACAGTGGGCGTAGTACCTGAAGATGATTAAACTAAAAAATAAATGATTTTCTGGAACAGAGAGAAGTTAATTCGCCAATATTTCCAAAACTGTTGAATGTAGGCATAGATAACCGAATTTATATACAATTGGTTAGGTTAGGTTAGGTATTACTTCAGTAATCCTACTGATGAAGTTGACTTGGTTATCAAAATGCGTATCTAGGAATGAAAATACTAGTGTGATGAAGGGGAAAAATATTTTTTGTTCCCATATCGTATATTGTTAGCTACAGAAATTCTTGACTTGAGATAATATGCTCTTTTCAGGAAACTCTTCTGTTGCTGTTAGTGGCAGTTATTTTGATACAAGGCGCTCCGGTCGACGGTGAAGAAGAGAACTCTGACCTCCAGTCAGCTGAAACAGCTTACAGGGGTTACAACAATGGATATGGATACCAAAATTATGGCTACAATAGGGGCAATGGTTACAGAAATGGTGGAGGATTTGGTGGTGGACGTTATAATGGTAGAGGATGATAGTTGCGTATTGAGGAGTTCTATAGTAATAAAACTTGTTGAATAAATGTATCAGTATTTTTCTTCACCAACAAGGCCCATTAGGAAATATAGAAGCAGAAAAACACAGTCTGTTGAACTGCAAAGTCGGCAGTGGAAATTTTTCGTAAATGAAAAAAGATTTCAATAAATTCCCAAACCTGTTTTGAGGCAAGGTCTGAGGCAACAAAATAGCGCATGAGCGAACCCAGGTGCTCTCCTTCAATAAAAAAATCCACTCTTCAAATCGGAAGGTAAACCATCATCAGAATCACCGAATTTCAAAGATTCTACTACAAATTCAAATGATGGTATTGTGTGTTTGACATTGAATATATAATTTGCTGTTGCATTGTCAACAAATAATGGTAAGGCACAGGTTGCTCACTAATTTCCACAATGAATAACTCTTATCTATCTGTAGTTTCAAGAATACAAAATTTTGATTTATGTTTATATTTATTGATGTCAGTAGATAAAGTCTTGTATGTTATTTCAATCAAGAACGTATCATTATTGTGCACGCCGTGTTATCGGGCTCGGCTTATCGCCTCGCCCAGCTACTATTTTAATGATCATCATTATGATCCTTGTTACATACGTTACTATATGTTTCATATATGAAGATTCTGCAGATGAAGAAAATGCTTCAAATATTTTATATTAAAGAGAAACTATCATATTAAAAAAAAAAATTCCTGTGAAATGTAGTAAAATTTACGAGCAGAGTGTGTTTTAGCATTTTACCTATCACAGAGATACATTTGTAGGAAACCAACTCGTTTTCATTGAATGAAATGTTGTTGGATGTTGAAATGAAAACAGTCTAGCCTAGTTTGTTAATTTTGCCAAATTCAATTCTGAAATAGCAAAAATTGTGTGGATAATTTTCCAAGTCAGATTTTTTCCCAAAAAAACCCATTGTCGATCTTCAAAATGAATATTTCTGGTTCGTCGCGAGCCAAAATAGATGTCTTGGCACTTCGACCAAGTAAAAATACTTGATCAGAGTTTTGGAACCATAGAAATTAGGTATTGTCGTTATAAACCCTTTATAGGATACTGGTAGATATACTAACCAAGCCCAAAATACAATCGTATTGAAGGGATACTGATCTGATATTACGCCAGAAAAGTCCTATTGTTTGATGCTGATGAACACTGGTTCGAATTGTGACCGGTTTCTCTATTAACGCCAGATAAATATAATCCGGTTGGATTTTCAACCAGTGTTCGTCTACCATACATGCATTGGAAGCACGTTATTACGAACCTGCAGGTCCACAAGAATGTTTCTTGATAACCAGGTAGTAGATGTTTCTCTGGCCCTTCCTCTATTGCAGCACCCCTTCAACTTCTGGCTTCTTTTTCTATAATTCCTATAATTCCAAACTTTTTTTCCTGTAATGAATCTTCCAGGTTTCCAGAGAGAAAAACCTTTTAGAAGCTCCTAGGAGCTTGTGCGAGCAAGAAAAAGATCCAGGACCACTGGCCGTGCTGGGCTTTGAACCCACGATCTTATGATTGTAAGGCGAGAGCACTACCATCACGATCACCACGGCCAAAACTTCTTGGAGAATACCATGGTGATGCCGTTTTTTGTTCATGATCTTGTACGGATCTTCCCACGAGCTCCACAACTTCGGTGATAGCCCACGGTAACGTTTGGGGTTGTACAGCCAAACTAAGTCAACTGCCTGAAATCCTCCAGAATTGGCTTTGATGTCATAGGTTTCCTCCATTCTGTCGCTGGCACTCTGGATGTTCAAACTGACTCGTTCATGGATGTCGTCAACTCTCAGCAATAATTTGTTGACCAAGTCCTCTCGCGCAGTGTCTTGTCCTGGTGGCATCACCGGGAAGTCGTATATACAGCATTCTTTCTGCACCGATTCTCGACGTCAGCTTGAAAATTGGCACACTATCCTCAGATTCTAACAAACGCTTCAGGACCCCATCGTCTTTAGGAATCTTGTTGCTGTCCCAATTATGATCTACTGTCGCGGTTCTACACAGTGTCGACTCATTCAGCTCTGCTCGTCGTTAATGTGAACAATCATGGGCATGATCTTCATCAAAGGGTATCTGCATTCTTATGACTGGTCCACGCTCAATGTTCGATCTCGAAGACAAATTCTTGAAGCCTATCGATCTGACGTGCCACTCGACCCTAGTAATTTTTGAACTGTTGAAGCCATTTGAAGGCTGCATGATCAGTTCCCAGTAGGAATCTCCTTCCATACACCTACTTGGAGAAGTGCTCTACTCCCTTACCAAAGCCAATATGTCCCGAATGGTGACACAGTAATTGCGCTCCAGTTTACTCAGGGTCTCACTGAAGTAACCGATGACTTTTTCCTACCTTTCCTAGATCGGACACAGGGCAGCTTTAAGTTCCACATTGCTTGCGTCCGTATCAAAATTAATATTCTTCGTTCGGAAGGGGATAGTTCAAAATTGGTGCGTTGATCAATGCCCCTTTCAGCTTCCTGAACAAATTCTGTCATTCATCAGATCACTGGAATTTTTTTTGCCCTTCCGTGAGCCTGGTCAGTGGTTTAGCGATGTTAGCAAAACCCAGCACGTATCGGCGGTAGTAGGTGCGTAAGTGCACAAACCGAAAAAAATGGTGTATGTCTTTTGGAATCGGCCATTATTTTCCAGCTTTGATCCTCTGTTCATTTACCGCTAGTCCTTCCTCGATCTTCTGGAGCCAGTTCTACCTGCCAGTATCCATTCTTCATATCAGGGGTCTAGGGTGTCATCTATACGCGGAAGACAGTAACTGTTAATCTGGGTTGACCTATTTTTCAGGTACGCTTACATCTCTTTAGACATCAGGACACGAATCATCAATTTGCTTCTTCCATGAAGCAACAACTCTTCTCCATTGAAACGTAGGACACCGTCTTTGAAATTCAACTCAAATTATTGCTTCGTCCTCGGTGTCTGCTACCAATACCCAGTATAAGTGCTAAAATTCATGCATTTGATTTGGCCGTAGCTTCAAACTGTTGGCGGTAATTTTTCCATGGAGTTTCTCCGTCGAATTAGGGCGGCTCCATGTGAAACTTCGCTATTTCAGAACTGACCTCAACCTTTTTCAGCCCCTTCTGAACTCTATCCAATTTCGAACTCATGCCCCTTCCAAGATATCGGTCTATTTCATCAACAAGTTTAACGGTATAATTTCTCGTAATTTGCAAACTGTCCACTTCACTAACACTTATTTGTTTAACGGGTCACTAGTCTATTTCGAGAGACAAAGGTATATCAAAGTATATCAGTTTTTTTCCGTAACACAGAGAGACTGTTCACTACGCGAACACTTTTTCATATCAAAAACATTTTTTTAAAATGCACTCAACTCCAATCTGCTAATGTATTTATATAAGATTGATTTATATTTTACACTATTTATCTACAAGCAGTAGGTATTTCATGAAAACTCTGTTTTTATGTTTGCCACTAGTCTACCATCTCATGTTGAGCGACTTATCTATGCCGATAGTAGGTTTCTATATGACTACTTTCGTAACGCCGAGTGGCGGCATAAGATGGCACCGTTTCGAATAGTTCGGAACAGTCTGTGACTCATCTAGATGTTTCTTTCATGAGTCATCAGTCATGCATGCATCGTAAACACGCAAAGATGATATCATGCATTGTAAACAAAACAGCGAAATTAAAAATCCATGCGGTCAGGTCCGGCTCCAAAACTGTTACAAGCTAATGCACTATTTATGAGAAATGGTAGCCAAGCTTTGTTCAGTTATAGTCCTTCTTTTGTTCTGCTGAAGTTGTTGTGGTGTTTCTGGATTTCAATAGCTTTCCGGACGAGTCTTGGGTAATAAGCAGATGTTGTAAAGATTATTAGGGTTTCTTCATTTTTTACTCTGTATTTATTCATCGTTGTTGAGAGTATGTTCTATGACAGCACATTGTTCCGTGTATCCTAACCGACAATTGGGCTTGTGATCTTTGGTTCTTTTTTTAGCGGAACATTTGGTGGTTCTTGATATAAACGCCACCACACGAACACGTAAGGGATATTGAGAGATGTATGAAACGAAGCCAAAAGAATCGATAGTAGACCAAATGACTACCCAGACAGGGAACCGAGCAGTAGTCAAACAACACCGATAGAAGAAAAGCATTCCTGTGGTATGTTCCCAGATTTACAGATCGGTTTGGACGTATTTCACAAAAATACGACATTAAAAGTATTTGTAAACGTTCGAAAAAACTGAAAGAACATCAGAAATCAGCGATGGACAGACCACCAGGACCAAACCGCATTCGATGTTCCTGTGGCAGCAATTATATCGGAAACACAAAACGTTGCGTTAGAACAAGAACCAACGAGCACAAGGCCCATTGTCGGTTAGGACATATGGAAAAATCTGCTGTCGCAGAACATACTCTCAATAACGATAATCACAGAAAGACATTTGAAGAAACTCAAATCATCGTTACAAAATTTGCTTATCATCTAAGACTCTTTCGGAAAGTAATTGTGATCCTGAAACACCAACTCACCACAACAGAACCGATGACGGACTTCAACCAAACAAAGCTTGGCTACCAGTTCTCAAAAATACTGCATCGGCTCTTTACCCACATAAAAACGGTATGAAAGACTCGATAATGAAACTTACCTAATGCATCGGAGGTGATGGCGTGATACAACTGGATAGGTGAAATACTTCCAGTCAACTCCTCCAAAAACCAAACTTTGATGGTTTTGAAATGTAGTCGAAAAATACGTTTCATCATCAGTGATAGGGATAGATCTACAGAAAAGTCAAATGTTACAATAGAAAGTAGAGTAGGAGTATTAATCGATGATAAATTGGACAAGCATGTAGTGAACTTATGCAAAAAAATAGTTTCCCCCAGCAAAAATTGTATATTTTTCTCTGATAGAGTCACATTTATTAGAAATATGGAATTGCCTTCTGAGGCTCAAGCAATCAATAATAATTCAATTCAGTATTCGTTTTGCAAAAAGGGCTGTCAGATACATATGTGAAGCAAAATTACAAGATCAGTGTAAACCACTCTTCAACAGTCAAAAAATTTAACTGTACCCTGTTTATTTCCTTTAGAAACCGTGTCGGCCAAACAACCCAAAAAGTCATCATGTAAGTATGTTACCGAACTACTTCCCCTGTCGAACATTGAATTACATGTGATATCTATTTGTATAATGTTCCTCAAGAAGGACCATATTGGAACTGCTGATTTGTAATCAAGCATTGAAAATATGGCTGCGGAGTGTGACAGGCTCCTACAGCTACATAAGGATAAGCCAATGCATGGGGTCTTCTTCAAGAACATTGAAGACCTTGGCTTATCCAGAAACCTGACCTTCGCTTTTCTTAGGTCAAGTGGGCTGAAGTCGGAAACCAAGGGATTCATAATGGCCAGCCAAGATGGTGTCTTCAACACCCTTGTCTACCGTAGTCGCGTGATGGGTATAGAGGTCCCTGACCTAGATGCAGAGCGTGTCGTGGGGCAGCTGAGACCATAATGCATTTGCTGTCAGTTTATCCAGCTTATGCAGTCTCAGCCTATATCCACAGGCATAACGCGGCCTTACGAATGTTGTACTACCGTCTACGACACTCGTATGGTGTAGACGAGACACCGGTGTTGCCTTATGCTCCGTGGGATATTGAGTCCGTTGTGCAGAATGAGAAGTGCCGAATCTATTGGAACTCCTCATTCCCCACCTTCAGACAAATACAAGCCAATAAGCCTGATGTAGTGAAACGAACATCGTCCGAAAAGAGAAAGAAAAACGGACTCATTGAACTCCGCAGGCTTTATCCAAACCATTCTGGTTATAGGGGTTCTTGGTGGAATGATGGACACACTGCTCTTAAACTTAAAAATCATATCGGCTTGCCGTGATATGGCAGGAATCTTAGCCGGACGAATGCAGAAGGCCGTAATTCTTGGTTCACTCCGCCTGCTCAGGGCACATGATTCTCGAACCCTAGGTCACTTACCCCACGGCGTAGGGAGTGGTTGTTGGGATAAATGATCCAGCGCACCCTCCGGAAGTATTGAGGCTCCGGAGACAGGGCCTGTCTGGGAAAAAAAATACTTCCTCATAAACACTCATAGAGTTTACTCAAAGGCATAGCCTGTGCGGGTAGAGGACGGCTATTATTATTATCAACCGTGGCGCTGATTTTTGGTCGCGTATTCACTTTTTCAGCTGTAGGAAAACTCGGAAAACCTACAGCACCACCCCGGGTGGTCAGCGCGAACTCCAAGCAAGCACCAGACGTCAGGATTGGCATCTAGACAACTAACATTGCCTAATGACTCCTAGGAAATTTAGAAAAATTTTCTCGTTTTCCAGGATTCGAACCTGGCCAATTGCAACAAACCGCCTCGCTACCGAACACCTGACCACTTGCATTCATGGCATGTTCCAACGTTTTTACCTCTCGTTAGTGCTAGGATAGGTTGACTTCATCAAAATTATTCGTTACATAAATACGAAATGTTCAAAAAACGTTCTCTACAAGGAGGTTATCGATTTAACATAGCTATTCGCTTTAAATGTACAAGGGATACTCCAATAACATTGTTTTCACAACTATCATTACATAGTAATTATTCCCCTCATAATACAACAAAAACTTGAGAATTATCTATGGAGTATGGTTTAAGTGCCACTACTCAACAATTAACGACTCTTGATGAATAATCATTATTTAGGCTAAAGAGTAGGGTATAAGGAAGGTTTCCTTAGCTGTTTGTATGTGAGAATTTTAATAGTTCTTTTTCAGGCATTGCGTGAATACCTTTAGAACCCAAACAGGATGATTTTTGTTTTTTTGGTATTCTTTGGATTGACTTATGGGGTGCAGCTACGTAAGTGTTCAATTTTTGATTTTGTTATTTATTAGAGAAAGTGTCTGAGTGAGTGTGACAATGCTTGGCCGCACACATAGTGTATGGAAATTTTTGACTAATAATCAAAAATACCACCAAACAGTTTTTGCGTTCTGGTGTTCAAAAAAAGGAATGTTTTAAGAATGTCACTACTGGAGTACCCCTAGGATCTATTGTGGGTGCTTTGTTTTCTATTATATATGCATCAATCTTAGCGTCATTTTTATTCAACTGCAGGTTTCGTTTCTATAGTCTTGTTTTATTTGTCTAACCACAATTGCATGTAAACATTGGCTGATTTTGTTTGAAGACAAATCGGACAATGAAACTATCACTGAATACCTTAGCTAATGCTTCGGTCGTTTTTATGTGCAACTCCATCATTTTGTTCATAGAAGATTTGATCTCATTGAAAATGAGTTATTGTTAGTGAATGTCGTAATGAGTTGAGGTCTTTTGGAAAAATCTAGCTATGTGCTTCCCCAAGGAGACAAGGTCGAAGCTGAAGGAACAAGTACGAACTTACTCAAACATCTAACAGATGAACCTGAAGCCCAATTAATTAATGAAACAGTATTCATTACCACCGGAGAAAAAAAAAAATTTGCAGATTAGAAACATTACCACCAAGGGTCTGTGTAATATATCACTGAGAACGATATCGAGTGCTATGGATCAACAGCGCACAACCATGTGAAATATTCAATAGAAATGCTACAAGAACATGCTGTAAAGTCCAAAATTTACGTCCAACACTGCACTAACTTCATCAAACACTTGAAAAACATCAGTTTGTAGTCAAATGATAACCCAGTAGTCTTCGATATTGTCTTTTTATTTACAAACAAAATAAATCACACATAGCTATATAGAGGAAAAAACTTATTTTCACTTTTGATCTCCCTAGAGCTTGGATTGTTTCCGGAAATCTCTGCGGGAACACGAATTTTTTCAAATTTATAATTCCTATGTACATCCCTTCTCGAGGTGGTTGGTGGAGTTTCATCTGACACTCCACTTATGAAAGCTGGTGTTCTACAGGGATGCATTCTAGCACACACCCACACTGGTTCTTCTCCACATCAATGCAATCATTAGAGTATTATTTGAAATACTCATATGGGGATTATTATTATTATGCTCTGTTGGCCACATATTATAGAATTTATCACTTACATAATTAATTTCTGTTTTACAGAAAATGTCTGTCCAGAAGCATGGGGCAATGCTGTTGTAAAGAGTAAATGTAAAAAAATAACCCTACTGAGTACTAAGATCTTCGCCCTATAAGTATACTTTCAACGATGACAAAAATATGAGAAAGGGCTATTGAGATTCAACTCCTAGAGCACGTTGAGCTATTTTATGTTAAACCTTCTGTGCAGTCTGGTTTCAGAAAGAGCTTCAGCTGCACTTCAGCACCGCTGCATATTGTGAATGACATAGTCGGAGAAACAGATAGAGGACCTAATACTGGTCTGTTGTTACTTGATTTCAGTAGAGCCTTCGATACAATAAATCACGGATTGCTGATAGCCATACTACACAACATTGGTCTATCGGCCCCAGCTATATCTTTGCTTGAAAATTATCTCAATAAGAGGAACCGATGGTGAAACAATTGACGTGGTAGGAGAAGCTCTATGCGAAACCCTTATTTTGTTGCATTTGATTATGCAAGTTGCATATATGGTTCATGTTTGATAGAAAGATACAAAAATAAAATACAAAAAATTATGTTTGAGACTCATGTATGGAATTAAAAGCGGTCAAAGAATCACACATAAGTTGGTCTCCGAGGCTCCAATACTCCTGGAGGGCGCGTTGGATTATTTGCACCAATAACCACTCCCCACGCAGTGGGGTAGGTGACTATTGGGTCCGAAAATCATGTGTCCTGAGTAGGCGGAGTGAACCAAGAATGAGATCTTTTGCATTCATCCGGCTGATATTTCTGCCATATTACGGCATGCCCGTGTGATTTTGAGTTTCCAGCGCAGTGTGTCCATCATTCCATCAAGGACCCTTATTATTAGAACCATTATTTTGACAGAATGGTTCGGGTGAAGCCTGCGGAATCGAAAAGTAGATCTCAATATTTGGTATATTTTTCTTGTCTCCTCTTTCCAGCAATAACGATAATCGTCATAAGCTGAGTTTTCATGCATCCGAATTTTCGGTTTTTCGTTGGAAATTTGAAAGAAATGTCACTTTTTCGTACGAATGATATTTTAAGCGGTTTTCATTTGTGCGAAATGCCTTCAAATGAAATATTCAACGTCAACCCCCTAATTTACCTACCATTTTCTCAAGTGAATTCCTCAGCTCGTTGATTATGCTGTGGTTATTTTCGTAGTTTGAAAATAGGTCTCATCCAAAAACGTTTGGGAGGCCTTTTTATTTTTTTTTCATTTAAAAATTTCAATACATTAACAAAATCAGTTAAATATAAAATATTACGGCTGTTCTTATCCTTATATTATTAATCATGAGATTGCTGTCCATATATTTGACATTGGAATTTTTAATATGCCTGGAAACAAACAGACATAACCGCACTGATCATTGTTCTCCTTTAAAATTTCGGACAAGTTGACTTTAGCCGCTTTCCAATGGCCACAGGGAGTAGCTCCGAGGAGCTCCGGTTAGCTCCTGAAGTGATTTGACAGATCACGACAAATTATGTTCCAATTAAAACCCAGTTATAAAGTCAGGTGCGGTTCACTTCAGGTTCAGTTTAGGGGTAACAAACTCCACTGGGGGCTACTACCCCTGGCAGTTGGAAAGCAGCTTTTATTTCAACTTCTTGAATTTATTCGTACCATCAGTTAAAATTTGCCGCCACGAAATATATTTGAACAGCTTTTGACAGATTTTGTACGAAAAATAAATAATTCGTGTACATGAAAACTTAGCTATAGTCTGTTAATAGAGGAGGACTACATCAGGCTTATTGGCTTCTACTTGTCTGAGGGTGGGGAATGACTAGTTCCAACAAATTCGGCACTTCTCATGCTTCACAACGGATTCAATGCCGGTGTCTCTTACGAGTGTCGTAGATGGTAGTACACGACTCGTAGCGCTACGTTATGTTTGTGGGTATAGACTGAGACCGCATAAGCTGCACAGGCTGAGAACTGAGAAGCTTTTTAACTCAATGCTTCGGGAGGTGCTTTCTGAGGTATACTGTCATTGAAGCTTGTAAGAGGCACCCAATATTCAGTAAGGAAAAAAAATTAAAAATCTTTTAGTGAAGTTAACTTTTATTGACAAATAAATTTGTAACAACTTAGGGCGAGTTGTACAAGACAAGTCAAATTTATTGGGTTATAACTCAGTAAGAGGGTTTACAGTCAGAAATAATATAAATTTTCAATTTCTAATAACAGCAATATTATTTCAGGTTATTCCCTATTTTGTATTGGTACCTTTCACCTAAGCACTAATTGATGTGCTTGTGTTGTGTCAGGAAACCCACACTTATAGGAGTTTTAAAATCAATAATATTAAATCCTCATTGCCGTTTTTTGTTTTTATAATTACGGAAAATGGAGAATTCGATGATGAAATGTTCAATATAAATTTTGAATAGTGGGTGGCGCACAAATGATTTTATGGCAGTTTTGTATTTTCTAATATCTGTAATATTCTTGGATGGAAAAAAGTTGAAAAATTTTGGGCTTAAGTAATGTACAAATCTTTTTAAATAACGGCAAATGCACAGACTCATTTACAATATATCTGGTCTCTTTTTCATTTGTTGTCTTCTGATAGTTAAACTTATTGTAGAATATCCAAATCAAAAATGAATAGGAATGGAGACGTCTTATATTGAATAATTTTGATTCTTCATGAAGCTTATTGGTAGAAAACCGTCGGTCCTTCTTAAAGATAATTTTAAGTACAGTATTTTGCGTTACTTGTATACATCCCAGACTGTTGTCAAAGGTTCAACCCCATGCTGTGATGCAATACTTTAGCGAATCTAGGAAAAAAAAAAGGAAAAAACACGGAAAAAATACCCCTATATGCGATAACAATGGCCAGTACAGAGGGGTGGAACAACAGATTTTCCAGCCTTGCAGAAAGGCGAATCTGTCACCAGGTCAGTTCGTTCAGGAACAATCGAGTCATAGAAATATAAAAAATCGTCTTTTTTGGTCGTCGACGATGAACCTTCCACAGGATAGGTTAAAACTTTTATTGGTATTGTAAAATGAATCAAATATGGTCTAGTTTCTTTAACATGACACACAGTTGAAATTTCATTACTTTTTGTGTACTGGCCATTGTTATTAATGTTTCCGTTTTTTTTCCATTTTTTTTGGGGGGTTTTTTCCGTTTTTTTTCGGGGGTATTATTTCCGTTTTTTTTTCGTTTACCACTTAAGCACAGACTCTGCCAGTGAATAATATAAAGTAAGCATGTTTTTGAGAGTTGGTATATCTCTCAGAGAATAAAATTTGTGGATCAGTTGCCTTAGCCTTTTGTTAACGTACAAAGTATGCTCATCCCATCGTAATTATTGTTCAAAAATAACTTCCAAATATATCAGTCAGTGTATGATATCATGTGACTTTGAAAGTGTTCGATTTTACTAATGCTATTTATATAGACTAGAAATAGAATAGGCCCTAACACGGTACCCTGAGGGACGTTTACAGTAAATGTTGAATACTCACTCAAATCCTCACACATCTTGAACAACCAACCATCTCCACCAATAGTTCAAGTTGCTAGGGATTAGCCAATGGAATTTCTAGTTCTTCAGCAATTGAACTCTTGTACAACTCGCCCTTATTCAGTTTTCTCCACAAAAACATCTGCATTTTTATGGAAGACGATTCACTGTCGATACCAGGAAGTTGGGGTTATTTTCAAAACATTCTTATCATGGAAAATGTTCAAATATTATTCGCATGGAATTGTGTGTACTTGACGAAAGGCAATAAATTCACAAAGAACATTAACTTATCAGTCATTATTTGATATTATTCACTTTAGAACCTAAAGTCGATCATGACTCACTGAGTCATGAAATCAAACAAAATGTATCAATAAAATAAAAATGCAGTAAAAATTCTAATTTTTAATTTCAATGGTTCATCGGATTCAGTACAGACAGATATTGTTTACTAAAAATCTGTTGAATACTCCATTTGGATATTTGTTGAATCATAAAAACAAATCAGAAGTATGAGTTTTCAGGAATAGTCAAAGTAATTTTTCAAAGATCTTAAGAGGTATTCAGGAGCACCTATTCTCTTTTCAACTTTCCTTTGGCACTTATGATTACATATACATGCTTGTTTTGAAATAATTATATCGATTCCATACAAAACGTTCATAAACTGGCCTTTGTTAGTTACCAATTTTTTTTATTGTATTCGTGTTTCCCTTATACCAAAATTTTTCATTTTCAGCTGATGGAATCATAAAATGTCACAGAAGCAATCCAAAATTTTCAAATTGCATGGGCGAAAGTATAACGCAAGGTTTACGAATATTTGCCAACGGTAAGTAGGTTGGGTGAATATGATGAAAATAAAAAACATTGAAATTTAATCCAAATAATAGCTATTTGTATCCTATGAATATTATTATTTTCGGTGAAAAGACCAAAATGCAAAAATACTATCATGAGTGACGGCAAATTGGCGAAATTTGTGAAACATACGAAACAATAATTATTATAACAATAAATCTGCTATATCTAAAGAGGTCGCAGTTTAGAAATCTGTAGCATTTGAATCGAATTGAATTGAAAATAAATGCCTTTTACAAGTAAATTTTGAGATAATTCGATCACATAGCAATATTATGATATCGCTATGGATAATTTTTAGGTTACACGCCAATGAAGATACCAAATATCGAGCCATTTTTCGTGAAAAAACTGGAAATTAGAGAATCACCCACTCACGCAATTTCAGTTGTTCAGAAATACAGTAACTGCTTCGTACATGGAATCATCAAATCGAATATCTCCAATATGCGGTAAGAAAATTTAGAATATTTACATGTATGTATATTTACATAGTGAAGTAAACGACTGGTGAAAATAGTACACACCCCAAAATATAGCTACTGCAATATAAATTCAAATTTCATTTTGATTGTACGATAAAATTCTGTTCCTGTTAGCAAAGTGAAAGTTAGTGTCTTTGGAATATATAGGAATGCTATTCAACCGTAAGTCACTCTATCAATTGAAATAATCCATTGATATTCTGGGACGATTCCATCTCAACTGATAAACATACCTAAAAAAGGCCAGTGTAGAAAAGCTCAAATCTATCTCACCAACGGTCAGGTGAATTCATAAAGTCATTTCGTTTTCAATATGAACGATTTCGGAGTTCAGAAAATTCTTCAAGAAATGAATAATAATAAAGAAGAACTAAAAAATACAATTCTAGCTAGTGAAACAAGACTCTTGGTCAAAATTGAAGAACTGAGAAAGAAAGTGGATTTTTTAAAAACCGAAAACACCAATTTGAAAAATAAAAATAGAGGCTCTCGAGAGAAACAGTAAAAATAATAATATTGTTGTATTTGGGTCAGAGAAAAATAGTTCTGAAATATCTGTTGAATCCCTTGTTATTGAACTGAATAATCTACTTGGAGCCAACATTACCGAAGAACATATTAATAACTTCTACTCTCTTGGTAAAGGCGATAACAGCCTTTTAAAGATACAATTCGTGTCTCACTTAGCAAAAAACCGGGTATTTCAGAAAGTCAAGAATCTGAAAGGGACGGGCATTAACCTAGCGCACGATCTCACCCAAAATCAACAACAAGATCTTAAAGTACTTCGCAGATACCTACATATAAACAAGGAGAAATCAAACCCTTGTCTCATCAAAAGAAATAAACTAATCGTCGGTAATTACCAATACTCTGTTGGAGACCTATTGAATTTGGAAGACAACCAGGAAAACGAAGTA
Source organism: Chrysolina americana (assembly GCA_958502065.1). NCBI lineage: Eukaryota > Metazoa > Arthropoda > Insecta > Coleoptera > Chrysomelidae > Chrysolina > Chrysolina americana. Next base: position 87,164,738 of record OY293410.1, read on the forward strand.
CCCAAACCGAGCAGTTTCCCACCCACTCCTACTCAAGAGTTGATCCGATCTCCATCACCTGTAAGAAAACCTCATTTTCCAAAATTCAGAAAACCATTAACATCTCAATCGACACCGAAATCAACTGGAACCACAGGGAAACCACTCAACTTGAATAAACCACTCAACGTGAATAAACCCATCAACTCGAATAAACCACTTTCCGACAAACCTAGGACTCTCTCAACCATTCAGTAATAAATGTATGTGTAGATGTATATGTATTTATAACTATTATTGTTGTTATTTTCATTATTCCATTTCTCATTCATACATCTTTCTATTTTTCAATTGTAATTATATTTGTAATTGCTTGTCTCTTCAAAGTTCTTATTAGATCATCTTCATTAAGAATCATGAACAGAAATCTCAAATTTGCTCATCTCAACGTTAGATCTCTATCCACTGGGTTCAACGAACTGAAACAATTCATTACAGGTAATGATATAGACATTATTGGCATTTCTGAAACATGGCTCAGTCCCCATATCGCCTCAGAAACAGTTACAATTGATAATTACAATATTGTTAGAGTGGACAGAGACTCCAGAGGAGGGGTATGCTTCTATATCAAACAACTAATAAAATTTCAAGTGATATTTTCAGAGATTAGCCATTTTCTGGAACATATTTGGATATTTGTAAAAGAATTTGGTAAGAATTATGTATTTGGGGTTGTATATAGACCACCAAAAGCGAATGTACTTCTCTCCATCGCTGCACTTGAAGAAGTGGTTGCGAATTTGCTTATGAACTGCGATTCCTTGAACTTGACTGGTGATATAAATATCAATTTACTTTCGAATAATTGTGCATCAGAGCATTTCTCAAACTTCATTGAAAGATATAACTTGTTTCAGCTCATTGAAGAGCCCACAAGAATAACACCTCATAGTCAGACTCTAATAGATATTTTGGTAACCTCAGATAAAGATGATATGCGATACGTGAATGTCCTTGACATTGGTATCTCAGATCACCTTGCAATCACTTGCTCAATCCAATCACTGCTATAGAGATTTCAGAAATTTCACTCAAGAAGACTTTCTTGATGATCTTCATGCATCCAACTGGGATGAAATCTTCAATCTTGAGACGATCAATGAAAAAATTGAGTTTCTTGATTTAGGTATCTTGAATCTTTTCAATATCCATGGCCCAATGAGACGTATGAGAACTACTAAACCACCCGCACCCTGGCTCACTTATATCATTAAAGAAATGATAAAGCTACGTGATAAAGCTCTCAGAAAGTGTGAAAGTACTAAATCTCCAGTAGATTGGATGAGCTACAAAGAACTCCGGAATTATACCACGGGTGCAATTCGGCGGGAAAAGAAAGCTTTCTTGGAGTTCACCTTGAGAAATAAAAATCAGAAGATGATATGGAATACACTGAGAACACTTGACATTTTGAAAACTAAACATAATTCCAGCTTACCCCCTGGTCTAACGAACATAAATGAAATCAACACTCATTTCACTAAAACAAATCATCTCCCAAAAACCAATATCCATGTGGAACTACTCGAAAGGTACAATCAAATACCCGTTGAACCACTCTTCACATTTTCCAGAATAACACCTTCTCAAACTCAACAATATCTGGACCGGGTAAAAAGTAATTGTGTCGGATCAGACGATATCTCACTCATGATGTTACGACGCGTCGAGGGTTGTCTCATAAATCATATCACCCACATTTTCAATTCAATATTAGAAACAAATATTTTTCCTTCTGCAATTCCATTAAACACTATAACTCTCTTCCCAATGAGTTTAAGCTCTACACCATTCTCAACTTTAAGAAAAAGTTGAAAGGTTACCTGAGATCTTCTAGTTAGCTCAATTAAATAATGACATGCTATCATTACCTGGTTTTCTTTCACCGTGATATCGGTTCATTATTATGATAACACTGTACTTTTTAGATTTAAAATTATATTTTTATTGGATTTTTTTATTCACCTAGGTATATGTTGATTATACACTAAAGGTTAAGTTGTAAAACACCGTAAGCTGAACTTCGCCGGTTCATCGATGTAATTATTATTTATTTTCCATATACAATGTACACATTTTCATATATTTCTCGATGAATAAAGCCCATTTATTATTATTATATTCATTAGAAAAATATGTGAGCTTGAATGATATGTATTGTTATATGTATTATGGCCAAAGTTCGGAATTTAATTTTTTTCGTGCTCCATTTGAAGAAGATTATTACAATTGATTTGAAGTTAACATTAACGGTTTTTCCCTGCTGTACTATGGCTTTTTCAAATTCACTATCAGACGTTTCGTCTTTCTTTTTTGGTTGAACGGCAATCTGCATTGTTCACCATTCAGATAAACTATGCATGTTCCTAACTGTTGCTCTTTGAAGTTGATACCTGATTCCAAACCATTTTTTAATTTTTTCAGATCGTAGAAATTGATATGAGCAAGCCACAATAATGCGTACGATTCATGGAAGACCATGTGTCTGTACGTCAAACTGTTCAAAAGTATAAGCATTTATATCTTCTGTCGACTGTTGGTTACAAATATAGAACTTGCTGCTATAATCATTTTCCTCGGATCATAATGTGCTAGAACATTTTTCAATTGAACATGATTTCTTTTACTTGGTTTTTCAGGATACATAAGGTCTTTGATAACAGTATAAGCATTTCCTCCAATGTGAGAAAAACACTTTTTTATCTTCGTTCTTATCATTACAAAGGAATAGATGTTCCATTCCCTCGATTTATGTCGTTATATCAGACTCTTTCGGTTTGAATGGTTCGATGGATCCTATCAGCGACATCCTTATAGACTGATTCGATTCAAGTTCAATAAATGACTCAATAGTGTTTGACCCTCGTATCCAATTATGTATTTTCAATACTTATATCTTTATAGATTTCATTAATGTTTCTCATACATCATCTGATAGTCAACAATCTTTTTTCGTTGTTTTGTTTATCCTATACACAGGGTGATTCACTACCACCTGCACAAACCTAAATGGGGTACTGGTCTATCAAGTGCGAACGCACTTGTAAAATTTGGGAGCTATCCGCGATGATTGAACCAATTTTTTTTGTACGTCAACCACAGTCGATTCGCTACTGCAGAAACGTGAGAAGATGTGGCAATGGTGCACGTATCTGTCACCCGTCCCATTCGTCAATCGTCAGTATGATCTGACAGTGTAGTCTAGTCTACAAGTGCCATTTAGACCAACTTTTTTCAGCAGTCTCCGAAAATTATGATTGAGGTGTCATTCGATTCGGAATGACATCCAGATGATTTTTGAAAAAAATGAAGTTCCGCATGAAAAAATTGTAAAAGTTATTAACAATTAACTAAAAAAAAAAAGATGGCTTTAGTATTTTGTAAATATCTCAAAAACTAATTAAAATTTTTTAAATCTAAAAAAAGATTCAAAAAGAGGAGGAAATTTCCTAAAAAAAGCTCAATTCCCGGAATTGTAGCATCAATATTTATAATTTTCCCAGAGGGATGAAAATACGGCCGAAAACGGGTACTCTGGCTCGGGCAAGCCACACCCACTTTGGACACTTTAACAATAAAAATTATTTTAAAATACTAAATATGAAAATAAAAAATTGGAAAAATTCAGGCACTAACTGAATAGATTAATGAACAATAATCCGCTTGAAAAAAATTTTTATCACAATTTTTCAATTAGTTAATCAATAGTTAATTAATAATTTTTTTCTGCTTGAACATGAACATTGCAAGTGTGATAATTGTTAAACTATAAATTTAAGATTTTTTCCTCTTTTGGAGCAATTCTTGAAAGGCTTCAGAATAGAACCCCGTTGGAAAAATTAAAAAGTTTTTATTTTTCAGTTTTTTATTAACAATTTTCGTTGTTGCAAAATTAAATACTTAAATTAATCATTGAAAAAAAAATTTTTTTTTAAATATTATTAATAATCCGTTTTTATGTTATCAGGAACTACATAGAAATAATTTTTTTTTAATTTTTATCTCTAATTGTTTAAAAAATTGTTATAAACAAATGCGTTGTTTATAAGATAATTGAAATTTTTTTTATGGAATTTCAATCTTTGATACAAATAATGATTTTTAAAAGAAAAATTGTTCCTTAAAAAAATTTTTTTATTGCTTGAAAACGCATTTGTTAATTAACAATTATTTTCTCCCGCTTCTAATTAATATTAAGGAACCATTTTTTTTTTTAATCATTATTTGTCTTTCTTTCTGATATAAAAAAAAATTCCATTTTATTTAATTTTTCATTGTTTATGCAATAAACAATTTGTTATAAACAAATAAATTTTTACCTTATATTTTTTTTCTATTCTAATTTCTGTCACAAAAACAGACATGATTTTTTTTCTTTTTTAAATTTTTTTTTATTATTTTTTATTTAATTTTTAAATATAAGTTCTCTCTAACTCTCTAAATGTCCTGTCTGTTTTTGTGACAGATATTAGAATAGAAAAAAAAATATAAGGTAAAAATTTATTTGTTTATAACAAATTGTTTATTGCATAAACAATGAAAAATTAAATAAAATGGAATTTTTTTTTTTTATATCAGAAAGAAAGACAAATAATGATTTAAAAAAAAAATGGTTCCTTAATATTAATTAGAAGCGGGAGAAAATAATTGTTAATTAACAAATGCGTTTTCAAGCAATAAAAAAATTTTTTTAAGGAACAATTTTTCGTTTAAAAATCATTATTTGTATCAAAGATTGAAATTCCATAAAAAAAATTTCAATTATCTTATAAACAACGCATTTGTTTATAACAATTTTTTAAACAATTAGAGATAAAAATTTAAAAAAATTATTTCTATGTAGTTCCTGATAACATAAAAACGGATTATTGATAATATTTAAAATAAAAATTTTTTTTCAATGATTAATTTAAGTATTTAATTTTGCAACAACGAAAATTGTTAATAAAAAACTGAAAAATAAAAACTTTTTAATTTTTCCAACGGGGTTCTATTCTGAAGCCTTTCAAGAATTGCTCCAAAAGAGGAAAAAAATCTTAAATTTATAGTTTAACAATTATCACACTTGCAATGTTCATGTTCAAGCAGAAAAAAATTATTAATTAACTATTGATTAACTAATTGAAAAATTGTGATAAAAATTTTTTTCAAGCGGATTATTGTTCATTAATCTATTCAGTTAGTGCCTGAATTTTTCCAATTTTTTATTTTCATATTTAGTATTTTAAAATAATTTTTATTGTTAAAGTGTCCAAAGTGGGTGTGGCTTGCCCGAGCCAGAGTACCCGTTTTCGGCCGTATTTTCATCCCTCTGGGAAAATTATAAATATTGATGCTACAATTCCGGGAATTGAGCTTTTTTTTAGGAAATTTCCTCCTCTTTTTGAATCTTTTTTTAGATTTAAAAAATTTTAATTAGTTTTTGAGATATTTACAAAATACTAAAGCCATCTTTTTTTTTAGTTAATTGTTAATAACTTTTACAATTTTTTCATGCGGAACTTCATTTTTTTCAAAAATCATCTGGATGTCATTCCGAATCGAATGACACCTCAATCATAATTTTCGGATACTGCTGAAAAAAGTTGGTCTAAATGGCACTTGTAGACTAGACTAGTGAGCGTTGTTTACCATTTTGGGGGCAGCGCAAAGACTCCGTGATACCGGGTCATGTTTTTCAATACACGTCGAACGTGAAGTAAATCGTGCTGTTGTTGTTGATGAAGCAGTCCTGCAATAAGCACCCGTGTGATCATTTGGAGACTTGGTTCTACGCAAACTATGATATGGCGTATTATCTGCGAAAATCGTTTGCATCTATACCATTTCCGAAAGGAGCGAGTCCTCGAGCCACAAGACTTGCCACGTCGTCAGGAGTGTTGTGAATGGCTTGTTGAGTGCACCAGATAAGATCCTCAGTTTCCCCGCAATATTTTGTGGACAGACGAGGCTGTATTCACCAAGGATGGGATCTTCAATTCGCACAACAGTCATGTTTGGGCTTAGGAAAATCCGCATGTCTTGGCGGTCAGTGGCTGCGCGTCCTCACTAATTATTCTAGTAATTTTTTCGTTCTATTTTTATAATTCCTCTTGGTATTCAACTAATTTCGGATGGGAGAGCACTTTGACAAAAAATGTGTAAGTGGTGGTAAATCACCCTGTAGAGATTAACGGTTCATATGTTGACCAAATACCATATGAACAATGACAACAAAAAAACAAAAAACAATCACATTAGTGACAGAGTACAAAATATTTCTGATCTTGTTGGGATCAATGTATCTGTTAGCTCCGTTATTTGATTAACGAATCGGAGTATAGAGAAGCCTTCCACAGGGCTCTTCACAGAATGCCTGAACAACTGTTCATATTCTGATCAAATATATCTGTTTTACAGGATGGAGGTAGACAAAGGATGTGGTTGGGATATGGACATATATTCACCGCATATCTATGTAAATGGAGATTTGGAATTGAAAGGACACCTTTTAATGTTGCCGTTGAACTCACATGGGCAATGTAACATTTCATTGTGTTAGTACCTACTCTTGCTTACCAACGATCTCTACAGTGCTAGCTGAACCCTTCTCCCTGTAATCCGTTTCACTCAAACAAATGGAATTCGGAACGAAAAAGTTTCATTTTGTGATGGAAATTCGTTTTTTTAAATGATTTTTTGGGTGAAGTGTGGAAAGTTAAAAGAATCAATTTGACCCCAAAAGTTACTGTTTTTACCTAAATGGAATTATTGACTTTTGTCAGTAGTTTTTTGGTTACTCGATGAAGATCCATAGTAATTATTTGAACTACACGGAAAATGGTTCGAAATTAACACCATTGCCAATTTGAAAATTCAGTTACACCAATCATATGAATTGGTGAATAAAATACAAAATGTTGAGATAATTAATATCGTTCGATGTGAATAATCTATGTCTATATACCTCCTAAACATATTGTAATTTTAGCCAGAGAAATATTAGACAAAAGTCGATATTCTGTAAGTATGTCTCAAACGAAATTATTCCAAATGGATAATCTTCATAAGATTAGATCATGGTGAATTCTTAAAGTCCTTGGGAAAGTTTTCATAGATAACATGGAGAAGTTGATTTATAAAAACCTTTCAATGAATTATATCTTATATTTGTATACTCAGATATGTGAGTAATATTTTGGTTTGTTTTACAGGTAGAAAATAGGATTGTTCATGAGTATATTAATGATATTAACAGAAACCGAAAGTTCTAAATTATAGCAGAAAATTCAAACTCAATTGATTTTTTGGACTTGACAATCAATAAGTGAAATAGGGCTTCGCGAGACCAAGACCAAGACTGATTAGTCTTGGTCCTGGTCTCAAAAAGTAAATGTAGTATTGGTCTTGGTAATGGTCTTGACGTTTCAAGACCAAGACGAGACTGGCTCATACACCTATTTGTTGTAAATTGTATAACTGCAATACAGATTTTGAAAAATGTATTTTCGATTTTGAATGAACAAAATTCAAAAACCTTCCACATGAAACATAAATAATTGAAATAAAATGCTATAACATTTTCGATCAAAATTTTCTTAATATTGAGTAGATTTAAGTTTCTTTCGAGACCAAGACTCTTGAAGGAGAGTCTTGATCTTGGTCTCGAAAGTCAAGTCTTGGTCTTGGAAAGATTTATTAAGTCTTGATCTTGGTCTTGGTCTTATATTAAGACCAAGACAAGACCAAGACTAATCTCTTGGTCTCGCTTAGCCCTAAAGTGAAATAAACAAAAAGTATTATTTTTCAATCAACAACAAAAACAAAAAGTATTATTTTTCAATCAACCACAAGCCATTCTGTACGGTTATTTTTTTCATTGTGATTCTACCTATTCCTCCCAACATAAAGTTTCAGCTTATTACAGCAAGTTTCAGAGTAAATATTCTTTTTTCAGCAGGCAATTTCATTTTAAAGAATAGAATAAAACAAAATGCAGTGAACAACGGGTATAAGCCCAAATTATTAGAAAATATACTTCTCAAAAACTCCACGCAATCATATATCTTTGATAAACTTAATTAACGAACAAGGTAGCTTCAATTTTTAATACAAAAGATAAAATAATGTCACATAAAACAGATAATACGTTGAAAAAGTTTATCGAAAATACAGAACTTTCAAATTAAAGATATTAATGATTCATAAATTTCATTGTGGAACTTGTCCCAAAGTATATATTGGTCAAACTGGTAGAACATTCACAAAATGGAAATAAAGAACACCATATGAGATACGTTAACAATGAAAGTAATACAACATAAACAAACCATTCTCAGGAAGAAAACCAATTATGCCTTTCATTACCAATTTCACATACATTAAATTTTTGTTCGAAATAATGAAATTTAGTACACCCCAATTGCTTTGCGAATATATCAGATTCTTGTTCATTAGTTGCAAAATAGTTGATAGTTATTTTACCTTGATTATTGCAGTCTCTTACAAAATGTTGTTTCACATCAATGTGTTTTGTACGTCACAGAGATGAACAAAATGCATGAAAAAACGAAAAAACTTGATTTTATTTGAGCATACGTTTCAGACAAACAACTCAAAAACATTGGTTAGCTGACAACCACTCTACACTATACATAACGAAAGTGGAATGTACAAGAATGAAAACAGAGATAATATTTTCACAGAAGCCATTGTGTTAGTGAAACATGTGATATTTAAAACAAAGTTTGTGAAGATGGAACCGTTTTCCGTGTAGTTGGTACAATTTTGTCATTAAGGTATCATACTCTGAATTTGCGAATCTAAAAATAGTTTAAATTATTAACGAAATTTTTAATCTGACAGATAAAAGAGTGTTCAAGAAACTATGAATTATATCCTAACCGTTCAACTCATACATACGGGAAGAAGGGGACTTTTGGCTAGCTCGCATATTTGTTAAACTTTTTTGATTTTTGCTTTTCTCATCGGGTGCACCTTTACTTGTGCGAACTAGAAATGATCAGATCTTATAACATCTCTCAGATCTCGAATACGTAATTTTTGGTATGTTTTGGAGATTGAATATAGTAAATTTTTTTCAAATAGTGAGAATCAATAGGGTTGGTGCTGTTCGTTTTCAGAGTTTTGCTACAGCTGAACAGTGAATACACCACCAAATATCAGCAAGTCGCCGGGAGCGCCACGATCAATAATAATAATAGCCCCCTTTAGACAGGTTATGTATTTAGGTGCACTCTACGAGTGTTCACGAGGGAGTATCATTATTCTGATTCACCATTTATAACCTATCAAGAGGATGCTTCCCCACCCTCAGGCAAATACAAGCCAATAAGTCTGATGTAGTCCTTCTCAACCATCAGAGTAGGACGATTTTCGTCAAAGAGTTTTCAGGTCCAGGCGAAACGAACATCGTTTTAAAAAATAAGGAAAAACGGCCGTAATTCTTGGTTCACTCCGCCCACTCAGGGTACATGATTCTCGGACCCAGTAATCACTCACCCCACGGACGTGGGGAGTGTTTACTGGGGTTAATGGCACACCAGCGCATCCTCTGGATGTATCGGGACTCCGGAGACAGGGCCTGTTTGGTAAATTCCTGACGGAAAAAAGTAAATACTCATAGAGTGTACCCAAAGGCATGGCCTGTGCTGGTAGAAGACGGCTATTATTACTATTTGCCGTAGCACTCCGGGGTAGCGCACTGATTTTTGGTGGCATATTCACTTCTCAGCTGTAGGAAAACTCGGAAAACTTACAGCATCACCCCGGGTGGTCGGTGCGCACTCCAAACAAGCACCAGAAGTCGGAATTGGTATCTAAACTCCTCTGAAATTGAGAAAAATTTCATAGGCCGGCATCTAACCGCCTCGCCACCGACCACCAAACAAGCCAATGGATTTCGATACAGGTTCAGTTGTTGTGATATTATCGATATTTTCAGTTAATGTGCGCCATCATCACAAAATGGAATGCGAGAGATACTATAAGAATGGCATTGTCCACTTGAGAGTCTTGAAATACTCCATGGACGCTCATCCTGAATCCATACATTACGATTACACAGATTTATTCCCAAGCAACAAACAAATCGAGAAAGCGATGCTGGACACTATCAACGACAATGCTTTGTCACTTTTCATTGAGGTTAAAAAGGGTTTCGAGGACGCATTTTCTCTTTTCATTTTGAAGACATCGAATCTGCTGTTTGACCAGGTGCCCATGGATGAACTATTCTTACCATGAATTATGAAAATAAATTTATAAGTTTTTACAATGAATGAGTTTCAATATCGAAGATAACCTCCGATAACGATCTAGTTAATTTATGTTCTAAATCTAAGTCTAGCGAATGAATGTTTGGGGAATGAGTAAGTCTGCACATATCTTACTCAAACCCTAGAAAAATAACCCATGCTCTGTCTTGCTTCCACCTCAAACCTACTCATGAACAAATTGACTAGAAAGGGACACAGAGGGTTACCCATGGCTGTACCATAGTCATTCAGTTGAACTGAAAGTAACGTTGCCTCATGCAATGTCCAAAATAAATAAGGTAGAAGATAGATTATGACAGGTAAATAATTGAAACCTTTCATTTAATGTAAACAGGTATATGGTAGGTCTTAGAGTAATACGTACCTGATAATGCGTACAATTAGCCACTCAAATAAGTATTATAAATAAGATAAGAATTGTTTTATAAAATGAACACGACGGCGACGTTGACTTGTAGGGGGGGGTAATTGTATAGAATATGCGGCCTCACAAGCACTTCGACCTATTAGATATTTTGTGCATGTCACCTAACCTACTCGAGGCCGAAATTTTCCTTGAAGTTATCATTCTAGTAAAATAGTTTTTGGGAATGGGTAAGTCTGGAACTTGGAAACATTACTGAAACAAGTTCTAGCTCATAGCTAGATAAGGCGCAACAAATTCCGGATTGTTTTTTCGAAGGGCGACTGTGCTGATCCACAAAAACGGAGATTTATCTATTCCGAAGAAATACAGACCGATAACATGTTATAAGATTTTGATAAATGCGAATACTCTCTGCAGTTGATCCGGTATATGAACAGATATATGAGCAAAGAGGGTGAAATAAATGGGTCGCTGGAATTGGAACAGCCCTGTATATAGAACAATATTGTCAAGCAGGTGCTGTTTCATACTATATCTATAACGTACAGTATCCCTCAAGGGACAATATTAGGCCCAATTTTATTTAACATATATTTGAATGACTTGTTTGAACAAGAACTGAAGGGAGAAGTAATAATAGTAGGCGAGCCCACGATGCTAAATGTGGATTTACTCGAGCGTCATAGAGACCTATTGGGTTACAAAGCTTAGATCAAATTTGTAAACAAAAACTGTTGCATGGACATACTAGAGCGTGTCAGATATTGATAGCATCAATGTCCTACGTATTTTTAATAATGTACATATGTTAATCTGATCGTTTACATGATGGGGGTGGTCGTAGGTAAGGGCCATTATTAAAATATGAAAAAAAAATCGCTATTTTGAAATACTCAAGCGCGTCAGATTAAGATATATATGGTTCATCTTTATGTCCTAGCTGTGCTGTCTCCTAAGCTGATGATTATCTAAAGGGATTCGCCTAATCTGACAAAAAAAAATTGGGAAATCGGTTGACACTAAAGGCCATCCCTGCAACTTCCCGTTAACTCCATACCCAAGCGCTCAACATTTCACTCATTTCGATTTTGAGCTTTCCGAGCTCAAGTATATGATTTTGGTGTCTCCGAGCTCAAAAGTCTGATAGAAGTTTATACAATATTTTGAATTTTCAAACCGCAATAACTTTTGAATAAACGAACCGATTTTCACGCGTTATTCGACGCAGTTTTCAAGCTCAATGAAGAATCTATAAGTTTGAATTGATCGAACTAGAAATTTCAGATTGATTCCGAAAAAAACACTTTTTTCGGTTTTATTTCGATAACGATACCTCACGAACGAATCAGTCGATTCTGTCCGGACTGGCGGCGATTGACGTGGTTTTTTGATAGTAAGAACTGATTCGTTTTTGAAATCGATCGATAAAGCCATTCCAAAAAAACACATTCGTAGATTTTTTGATATTTCTCAAAATCTACCTATACGAATCGGTTCAAATTATATTCAAAATCTAAGTTTGACCAAGCCAAATGGATAGAAAAAGAGAGAGAGGAATAGTAACGCGGAGAGGGAAATATAGGCATTACGCAGCTGCAGGCATTAGACTTTATCGACGAACTTTTGCTATTTCGGCTTGTGGAAATCGTCAGATTATATATTGTTCATTATCCTTGAACTATTTCCTTCAAAATAAAAATAAATTCAGCAACGCTCGAGAATGTCGAGATGACATTTTTTTAACAACTTTGTGGACCTCCCATTTCTTTACGTCACTCTCAAATTGTCAGATTAGTAGAATATACACTTTTTAGCATGTAATTAACTCACACTACCTTAATTTGACGCGCTCGAGAATTTCTGATGATCAATTTTTTTTTACTAATCTGATCCTTTATCCTGGACGCGCGGCCTTATTTATGAGGTTCATATTTGGTGAAGTTCCTTAACCGGGAACAAGGTATCCCCCTATATATTAATGTGCCGCGCTTCAGTAAATCCCGAAATCCCCGCTTGGGCTCCCCTGCTATAAGCTTTGCAGATGACACAGCAATTTTCTACCAAGAGAGGTAACTGGACGTAACTGAAAAATATCGTCGAGAATAACCGCTTTTTCAACTATAAATCATTAACAATTAATTACGAAAACACTGTCTTTGTACCTTTCACATCTTACAACAATAACTTACCATTATTTAAAGAAATTAATATCAATATCGATGCACAAAAACAAACGAAAACAAAATTCAAAATTCTATCGAATCTTCTCAATATAAAATATCTAAAAATGTTGTAGTATGCATTGGTGGAATCTCATCGTACTTACGGACTTGTCGCATAAGGAGCAGCTGGAATAACTTTGATGGAAAAAGTTCAAAAACTCCAAAAATACGTAATAAAGAAAATAATGTTCAATAAGCCTAGGATATAGTTTGAATAGATCCACATAGCACGAATTTTAAATTTTTATATTGAAATTTTAAATGTATTTGTAGCATTGATCTATTGAAATATTTATTATTTTACATCAATATTATTAACATTAATTTTATCCTTTCATATGTGATGACTCATTTAATGAAAATTGTTTTAAATCTGAAGCTCTAGCTCCTAAATGGATGAACAATCCCCCATACTCAAGATATCCTTTTGAGGGTGTATTATGTCATTTATTTATTGCAGAAAATGTGTAGATGTCTAGGATAAGTTTATACAAGCATAATGACACATTTATAATATTATATTTATTATAAATCATACCATATTTTCCAGGTCATCATACATATTGTTACGTTTTGCTGAATAATAGGCCGAGCACACTACTTAACTGTTTATTTTCTAACTTCACTATAAACAAACATACAACACTTCACTGACTGATAAAACACTTAGATCTGTCTATACAACAATACAACTAGCTAAATATTCCAAACACTTCTCCTTATTATCACTTTCTTAAATAATTCTCTTCATAAAAACTTCCTTCCCAGTCAAACGTCTCCGTTTATATAGGTGCTCATCGAGTAGACTGGATTAAACGCGAAGATTCGAGAATACTCAAAACGGAGAACTTCTACTCATTTCCAGGAATTGAGCGATGACGCGGCAGCTCCGTCATCTAGTCTATTCATGCATTACAGAAAACTATCCATCCAAATAAACACTTCTTGGAACTAATTATGGATGAGGCGTCCACGGAATGGACTCAGCGGCGCAGCTAGGGGGCTTTTATCAATCTCGTAACAATATTTTACCAGATCATTTTTCTATTGTTGTTATTAATGTGCATTGTTGCTATTGAATTGAATTGAATATTCATCAGCCTACAACCCCGCGCGGATTAATCTCCTTGGGGTAGGCAATGTTTATTTATTCCATATATGTGAGCCTTTTATCTGTTATGGATTGAAATTGTATATTGGATGAATAAACCTACTATACTATACAATGCTATACTACACCACACCACACCACACCACACCACACCACACCACACCACACCACACCACACCACACCACACCACACCACACCACACCACACCACACCACACTATACTATACTATACTAAACTATAATAAACTATACTATACTATACTATACCATACTATACTATACTATACTATACTATACATACTGGGCCACACAAGTGTTATAACTAATATCATACCTACGACACTCGTACGGTATTGACGAGACACCGGTGGTGTCCCATGCTCCGGGGTAACTTAAGGCTGTTGTTTCGAATCTGTGGAAACTACTCATTCCTCACCCATAGGTAAATACAAGCCAATAAGCCTGATGTGGGCCTCCTCGGCCATCAAATTAGGATGATTTTCCTCACAGAGTTTTTTCAGCTCCTGGCGAAACGAACATCATCTGAAAGGATGAGAAAAAATATCTAGATTCAGTTTTTGAACTCCAAAGACTTTATTTATCTAAACCACTCGGTTCACATGGTGGTTCTGAGCATAGGTGTATTTGGTGGAATGATGGACAGGCTGATCTAGAATCTGGAAATTATACCTGTTCTGTTAGTTTGAGAATATAGATTGGGAATTATCCTGTACACTACAGTATACCGACAAAATCATAATTGAAATAGCAGTAAAAAATATAGGAACGGCATTCCTTTTACAAATGTGACATTGCCAATATCAGTTGACGCTGAACGAAAAATGATAAAGTGGAATCTGTTTTTAATTATAAAAGGCAAATCTTAGAATCGAACCGTATCAGTTCCAGTTTACTTAAATCCACTACTCGTCTAATAAAATAATCATCAACATGATCAAGGTAAGCTTATATGATTTATATCAGCATACTCGGAAGACATTTTCGAATTAGGAACATACTGACTTGGATTAATATATCTGAGGAAATAAAAATTTTCATGTTCATATTGTGAATTCTCCCATTACTTTTCTTTTTGCAAATAAGGATAGCTGTTCACAGGAATTTTCTATTGCATATAATGTTTTTCTAATGGCAGTACCATAACTTTTATGACATTGAAATGTACCACAATTAAGGGTATGCATCCATATTCACTTTTTTGTGTGCAACCCCTATTATAGGGGGGTAACACAATATCACGTAGCGCCCACAAAGTATCTAATACCTAAATTAATATATCTGAACATGGAGATACTTTGGAAATATTCTTAAATCGGTCGAATTTCTTTTTCGCGGAATCAATTTTTGCACTACACCCAAAATATTTAGGGTTCTCAATGAATGCGACCTTCTGAATCGTGTATAGTCTCAGTAATACTCATTAGTCATGCGGAAGCCATTATATCTAATCACGTCAAACCTGGAGACATTGGAATATACTAGGTGTCCCATAAGGAAATATCACCATTGATATTTTCACTCAAATGCGCATAACTCTATTTATTTTGGGTGGAAAAAAAGAAACAATTTCCCTTCTCTCTACACAATTCCACAAAGTGGAAAAATGAGACAAATATCTGGTAGAAAACAACTACTTCCCCTTAAGGACATGAAATTACATCTGTCATTCATTTGTGCAATGTTCCTCCAGTGCCATTGAATATTATCCTCACTTGGTTGGAAATAACCACCTGCATACATTCATGATTTGAGGTTTTATCCTCTCATCAGTGCTGGGATAGGTCAGACAACAATAGAGTCATCTTGTTCCACATAACATTCAAAAGCCTTATAGTATTCCCCTGCAAATGAACCCACTACAGTATGTCAATTGCAGCGCCAACCACGAATGAAAAACAGAACCTCTGTATCACATTCTCCAGGAAGAGTGAATGCAATAAATCGAACAGAGTTCGAGAGGTGTATTGGAGAGATATGAAATGAATGAATGCATCGAGAAGTCTATTGTCATGAACCTGTCTGATTAAAAACGCTATTTTTTGCTGCGTGTGATGGTGGGAGCTCTCAGGGGAGTACCTGAGTGTACTGGTGCCTTTCCTGTAGACATCAAATTCAAGCTGAGGTCGTTTCTAGTTACTAAAACATCTATAGATAACAGATGTTTTCAGTTCCATATGTGGACGAAATGGTTTGAAACTGCCTATTTAATTCTGAAACAAAACTGTCTGTCTGTTTGTATCGAAGATAGCTAACAGGTCGTCCACATACTTAAACTTACTTAAGTTCTTACTTAAACGTCAAGAAAATAGCATAAGCTCTCTTTTGCTTCCCTCTCAAACCAACTCATGAACAAATTGGCTAGAAAGGGAGCCAGAGGGTTACCCATGGCTGTACCTTCGAATTGTTCGTAAAAGTAGTTGAACTGAAAGCAACGCTGCCTCATGCAAAGTCTGACGAGGCTTGAATACTCTCTACTTGTTCGAGTACAGTGAAGAAATGATTAGTCATTCATTTTCAATGATGTTGCCAATGATTCCAAAATAAGGTAGAAGATAGATTAAAAAAGGTAAATAATTGAAGCAGGTACATCATTTAATGTCGACAGTAGGTCCTAGAGGAATACGTACCTAATGAGTGAAATTAGGCACTCAGATAAATAATATAAAGGGCAGTGTTCAGAGTCCCGTTACCAATTCCGAGTCTTTTTTGTGCAACTCAAGAAGCTGTTGAGCTTTCCTTGACTAGCCTTTCTGCTTGGCTTTTGTCCTGACAATACATTCCAATGAGTTTTTAATCCATCGGTTATTCAGCACGGAATTATTTTTTCAGGAGGGCTTTAGAGAATCCACAGATGGGTTCTGGGTAGGAAAACTATTTGACAAGGCAGTCTGCTTTTTCTTTGTATTCTCAAATCAGCTTAGACCCACAAGTATACGACTCCAGAGCTTCCAGTGCTGCTTGGCCTCAAAATGCCATTCCATCCATCAGTGTACCACACTAATGCATCCTATCCCAGGTGATGTCAATTCTAAGCGCAATTTTGGTCGTTTATGACCAGTGTGTTTCGAAATCATACATAACTGTTACGTTATCCTTCCGTTCAAAACTATTTTCCAAAATCTTCACTAAGTTTTTGACTCCTAAAGGAGGGAGAAAATTATACTTTTTCTCCCGTCGCACAGTGGGCTCATAAAGCAACTTTTTGGCCAACACTGCTGCTTTTATAATAATATCTCAAAAGTTATTTCCTTATTCATTTTAATCATTTACTTCCCACACACATGATTTCAAAATACCTATTTGATTGTTAATAGTTCATTGGCGTTCGTCATTCCAGAAATCATACTCAAAAAGAAGTCTTATGGGTTTCGTTGCTCCAGTAATAAATATAAAATCGCAATTACATGACAAGTATTAGTGAAACATAATTTCCTAATCAATAGCGAGTGCCGTAGAATAATAACTGAAAGAATTTGTTCACAATTT
This sequence comes from Chrysolina americana, assembly GCA_958502065.1. Classification (NCBI taxonomy): domain Eukaryota; kingdom Metazoa; phylum Arthropoda; class Insecta; order Coleoptera; family Chrysomelidae; genus Chrysolina; species Chrysolina americana. The sequence goes on from OY293410.1 coordinate 87,182,265, forward strand.
GTTAATACGGTTTTTAGTGGAGACATTTACTACATATTCGAATATTTAATCACAAAATGTAGCAGAATAAAAATAAGTTGATACTACAAAACTGCTAGACGATTCATTGGCATCGTTATCAACAACAGTGTCCATGAAAAAATCTAGTGCTTTTGGAAAAAACACATGCCTTTGTTGTTTTGGCAAGGTTTTGAGACTTGAAATGAGATAGATGATATAGATGAGATAGATGATACAATGAATACATTCAGAAGATATTGAATTGTGTTGATTCTAGAGATTATTATTATTTTAAGTTTCTATTCCACGATTATTGTGCTTCCTCCGGAAGCATCCCTATTATTGGTAAAACAGGTGCCGCAATTAAACTGGTAGTATGTGTTAGAACTTTATGTAGGTGCAATGAAGAAATATATAAAAAAATGTTATGGTATCGCAAAATAAATTTTGTATAATTTATTGTTATAAAAATGTAGCGCCATCATACCATTGCATAGCAACACTTACCATTTTCAACATGAACGTGTATTTAAACCGACAGAAGTCACAGGTAGGCCCAATTGAGTTCGTTCTATTAATTCTTCTGTTTGTTTGGAATTGTCAGTACTTGAGCTTTCTATGAATATTCTAACAAAAACATTTACGTATACGTATTTCAAGTCAAGACCGAGTCCCGTTACTCAAACTCTTATTTTTGTAGTACTCAATAGAATTTTAGCCTAAAGTCCATTCGGCAAAATAGGTTCGTTTGCATTAAGAACAAATCGAGGTCTTATCAAATCACGTGATGAACATGCCCGGTCATTTTGGAGGTTAGAAAATCTCTATCGTTGTTAGAATTGAAACATAACCTTTAAAAAGTGACCCACAATTACTTCTTCATTTTTTCTTTCGATATTTTGCCGGTGATGGAAAATAACAAAATTAAGCTGTCCTAATTCTCTCAAGAAAACCTTGAATAAATGAATCCAAATAACGGGACACAGAACGAACCCAATCTTGTGTATACATAGAAACTGATAGCACTGCTGTGGAATGTATCCAGTTCTGGCAGAGTTCTGTTTAAGAATAAATGTCATACAAATGCAACTGATTGCAGATATTTTTTTCACAGTTATAATCCTAGAAGTATATATAGTTTTGAAATATATCTAACTCTAAGTGGAAGTTCATGGAGAATATAAAGTTTTACTCTGGCGAAATCAAAGTTAATGCATTTTTTTCAAGTTTCTACACTTCTGAAATAAATTTCCTACTGTACTTGACATTTATATCAAACTCAATTCACAGTTCAAAATAAACCAAGTGGAAAACGCTATAAAACGTCATCACACAAATCTCGAAATTACAACATTAAAAGAAATCTTTGTTGACGCTTGTCAAACGATATATTTTCTTTTCTTTCAATTTCAGACCGACTATATTGTTAACTTTAAGTTAACACTTAATATACATGCAATAGGAGAATTTTACAATGAGTCAGTTTTGGCTAAAAATCTGAGACGAGAGCCGTTCTGTGCGCCATGAGGATTTTTTTTTTCGATGTCTTGGGCTGTCTAGAATTTTTATATTTTCAAGGTGGACATTCCGTTCATTATGTCTTCAGAAACAATGGCTATGCGTTTTTTCTTGGCTTTTGCACGTGGAAGGATAACTATTACCATATCGCTACGATCATCAAGGTCTTTAACGCCCATTTTAATTAGTTCTTCGTATCTGCAAGTCCCTCAAATGCCGAATAGTGGAGCTTTCTGAAAAAAAACGCAATTCAACAAAAAAATAATGCATGTTTATTATTTTAATTGAAGACCCTGAAAAGTCTGTTTCATTTTTGACCTAAATTCTAATTTAACGAAATCAAAGAGCATCTCCATATGCAAATAATCTCCACTCAAGGCCTCTGGAAAAAATCTTGAACACACTATACCTATATTCCTTTTCATAATATATCGCTTTTTCAATTTATCAGAAAGACGATAAATTGAAATCAATTTTTCCTCTACAGCGGGATGGCAGGTCGTCTTCAAAACTTGGAAGCATCTCAAAAGGGTAAACAACGTGACAGCCTATGGCAACTGTTATGTATGTTTTACCAAAAACGTCATAGCAACAAAGTGTTGTCAACACAATGACGACGCGACACTTACTTGATATTTCGTCATATGGCCGCATATAGTTCCACAACGTTCTGCAGTTGTTTTTATAAGTATGCACGCATTATAATTTTAGGGCATTATAAAAATGACGGAGAAAGCATTATTTTCTTCCCAAGGTATGTAAATAGCTATTCTTCCTGTCCGGGAGGAAAAGATATGTTTTCCCCACTTATCTAGAGATCAAAAATTGAGTTCTCTAGTTTAGTAATCATTTAGTCAATAAGACAGAAATCACCAACATTTGCTGCTATTTTCAATTCCTAAGTTAGTTTTTTCTCCTTTCGAATTAATATGTACAATACCCAATATTTTTCTATTTCGTTTGTCTCACATGAAATACGCATTTCAGGAAACTCTTCTGTTCCTGTCAGTGGCAGTTATTCTGATACAAGGCGCCACAGTTGACGGCGAAGAGGAAAACTCTGACCTCCAGTCAGCTGAAACAGCTTACGATGGCTATGGAAACAATGGATTCTACAGGAACAGAGGTTACAACAATGGATATGGATACCAAAATTATGGCTACAACGGGGGCTACAATGGGGGCAATGGTTACTACAACAGAAATGGTAGAGGATTTGGAGGAAATGGTGGACGTTATTATGGCAGAGGGTGGTAGTTGTGTATTGAGGAGTTCTATAGTAATAAAACTTGTTGAATAGATGTATCAGTATTTTCATTCACCAACAAGATTTAGAAGAAGATGTAGGAGCGGGGATATTTCGTGTGTCCAATTAAAAAGTTGCATTTTCTGATTGGTTCGACCGTTACTGGATCAATATCCATAAATAGTACAAACTTCACGAAAAACTTCATCTCAAACAAAGCATCTTCGAACAATCCTGGATCAACGATGATGAAAGTAAATAAATAATAATAAATATAAAAGCCATTAAAAAAAGTTCGGAGGTACAGATAGCATTTTTTCTATAATATATTAAAGTAAATGCCACGAATATCACTTCACAAGTCCAGTGAACCATTGTTCTGTGACGTGCTTGCTAACCCATTTGTTGAATATTTTTACAATGTTCTAGCTGTAAGCAATTCAACTGTTGTCAGTCATGTGTGACATTTGTCTATATATAATATGTTAGTAATGTATTCAAGTCCCAATTTTTTTTGTACATGTTGTTATTAATTTGTATTTCTGCAGAAGTGTTTCGCAATTCTTTTAAATTGTGCGCGAGATGGTTCAAGAAAGATAATTGAAAATTGAACAGATTCCGGGTAACCCGCAGATAGCAGATATTTTGACTACCGCGGGTCTAATTTCAATATTTGTGCTTCATTTTGAGAATGGTTTGAAAGAGGACAACACTATGATGAGAAGAATGGAAGAAACTGAAAAACTCTAATGTTTTAGGGGGAGTGTTGAATTGAAATATAGAAATATATTTTATCCTTATCAGATTACCTTCCATATGTTATTTTATCAATTGTTACTTGACTTGATTATGTTGTCAGTTACTGCCAGATTTTCCCTAGTTTTCTATCTGTAAAGACTAGGCACACATATAAGGAGGATTCTAGGTATCGATAGAGTTTGCTGAAATTTTAGTATGTTACACCAAATGTATATCATATCAATAATTGCGTGCTACGCGACCGCGATAATAATTGCATAGTAGATATACAGAGTGTAATAGAAAACATAAGGGGGTTTCTAGGTATCTGTAGAATTTGCTGAAATTTTAGTATGTTACACCGAAGGTATATCAGATTAATAATTGCATGCTACGCGACCACGATAACAATTGCATTAGTTGATATATAGAGTGTACTCAATAGGAAATTGAAAGGGGTTTCTGGATATCGAAAGAATACGCTGAAATCTTAGTATTGTTATACCTGAGGTAAATGAGAGTAATAAATGCGGCGATGCAAAGTATTGAAAAGTAAAATTATAACAAGGTTCCAGAAAAGTCGAAGAAGATTTTCCTGAAATTAATTGTTGAAATATTGGAGATCGAAAATTCTAGAAAAGTCCTTCAACCTGGGAAGGTGAAGAATAGAAATTTGAGAGAGAAAAATCGAGAAGTCTAAATATTGGGAATTCAAGAGAGAAGATTCCAGAAGGTGACGAGACTCAAGAGGAGATCTACGGCCAACATTTTTCTGTCAGTGAAACTTGTGAGTCTTACGCAATAGACAAACCATTGCACTAAGGTGGGACGGGGCGGTAAATCGCAACTTCTCTCCCGGGAGAGACACGGGTAAACTCCCTGTGTTAGGCGTGTTAAAATATATTATTTTATTTGTATTAGATTTTCTTAGATATTTACTAATCTACTTTTCTTTCAGCTATCTGGTAAGTTCTGTTAGGGACGTTAGGGCTTGCTAGGTGCTAGGTTCTCTAACAAAAATTTTTATCTTTGTTAAAAATGGAGAGACTCTGGGCGGCGAGAATGCGGTCGAACCCAGAGCTGGCCGAGGCACCTGAAAATAATCAAACTATTTTTTTTTATAATTTCACATACCCACATTCTCGACAGCTGAAGGAGATGACGTGTTAGCCGAAGAATTTCGGGGGTGGGGGTTTCAAAACGTTTCACCCTAAGTGGCGCGCGTCTTTTCTGCAAAAAAAACATGGCGGTGATGGAGCGAAAGGCAAAAAACATGGCGGCGATGGCGGAAGTTATGAAAAAAATGTCCCCGCAAATAAAAACATAGCGGTGATGGAGCGGAAGGCAAAAAAAAATGGCGGCGATGGCGGGAGACCCCTCATGTGATTCGCTGAGAGCAATTGGCTGGAAGAGAAAAAACGTCACGTGATTTGCTGAGAGCGATTGGCTGGAAGAGAAAAGAAAATGGCCGGCGCCTTAATTGTCAAAACGAAAAAATTTAATATGAAAAATGTCTACTGTCTCAGAACACACACAACAGAAAAAATATGATGGACTTAGTATTAATTCACTCGCTCTCGAATTAAATTCCAAAAGAAAAAAAAATACGTCTTCGCCGCCGTGAAGTAGCGATAAGACACGTTCCGTGCTTGCATGTTTACCCTCTGCTCCAGTTGAACGGAATTCTCAGAAAACACGATGATCCATTTTTGACCTTGAATTTGTTTTTCAGAGTTAATCGCAGAGTTTTATCTCACACACATCCGGTGTTTTGTTTACGCTGATTGAGCTAAATTGACCTTAGAGTTGATTCTTTGTTTTTTCGCAATTTGTGTTTTCCCCAGATCTATCGTTGCATACATTTGCAGCGTGAGTTACCCGAACTCGGTGTGGAGGTGGACGGCGTGGGTCATGTGACACAGAGAGTTAATACGTATGTTCACAGCGAGCCTGCGTCATTTCATTGTCTGCGTTCGAAGCAACAAGTGCCTCTCTGCCGCTCATCTGTCTCTCGCTCATTTTCTATACAAGTGCATTGTTTTTATTGTGGGTGCTATTTAATTCGTGATTTGCAAAGGTTAGTAGTAGTAGTTATTAATTTTTTATTTTTCGCGAGTGTTTCAAGTGTGCCTATTTCTTTCGATTCACTTCTCGTGTTTTTTTTTTTCAATAATTCAGAAAATTTCATTTGTCATATTTGTTTTTTGTCTCATACAGAGTGTCTCTCTCACAAAACTTCATTTCTTGTTTTTCTTACAGTGTGTATGTGTGTGGATTGTATTTTTTATTATAATTCTTTTTCATACAGGGTGTCTCTCACAAAGTTCCATTTGCTATATACAGTGTGATTCGAATATTTTATTTTCATCATATTTATTTCTCCTACACGGGGTGAATCATAAACATATTTTTTTTCATTTTGAGTGAGTGAGTGAGAGTTATATAGCGTGTATGAATTTTTTTAATTTTTCGCATATGTCTCATCTTCTTGACGAAATTAACAAGATTTCGTTGGCTTGCAGGAAGAACCTGCGGAAGTTGTCTGAGCTACCGAAGGACGAACCCCATCTGATCCTCGGCGCTCAAGCGAAAACAACCAAATTTGAAGAGTCCATCCTAGTGGAGTTGGAGGAATGTAAAGTACTCCTGCCAAATCGATCGACTACCCAAGCGACAACGCCTTTGACATTCCCCTCGAAAATAAAAAATTACCCGGCTTGATGAAGGACGAAGCCAATGGTCGTATCATGACAGATTTCGTGGGTCTTCGATCAAAGTTGTACACCTATAAGATACAAAGTGGAAAAACCGTAAAAAAATCCAAAGGGGTCAAATACAGAGTTGTCGAAAATCACTTTTGAAGATTATGTGGAATGTCTGAAAAACAATATGGAAAAAATAACTTCGCAACGCTGTATTCGATCTTTTTCTCACAATATTTTTAGTGTAGAGCAAACAAAGATCGCTCTCAACCCCCACGACGACAAGCGCTGTTTGATTGTCGGCTCTCATGACACTCTGCCGTGGGGCCATTACAGTCAGTTAGATATCTAATAGAATTTAAATGTTTTTTCAGAGAGCACATACCCACACACACACCACCACCATGGTAGACACTTTGAAAAATGTATGCTATCTGCAAGTGGTCAGATGTACATCATCAATAGTTGAATTCATCGAGGCCTCACCTCTACCATGGACGCTCGCTGATCGAATTTTGAAAATGTTTGGCGATGAAAAATGTTTACAAATCTATAAGCAGGCTCAGAGCGTCAAACGAAATTTCAATGATTTGAGTCACTTAGCGTACACGAGAGAAATCAGCTTTAAAGATAGGTGTGAAGCTCTCAAAAATCAAGACTGGGAGAGTCATTTGCACGGAGACCAATACTGTGTGTGGGCGAATGCATATCGTAATCCAAAATATAATTAACGATTTTGCCGCACTTGCTATAAAGCATTCAGAAGGGCTATGCAAAACCATCCAGTTCACAGCATCAGAGACCATCAACATATGGTGTTCGGTGTAAAGCACATGGACAATATATATCAATAATGCAAATTTTGGTGTCACAACAGATTTGATGAAGTACTGTTCTCTTTGAAAACGAGCTGCCAATGCTACTGTGACCTACATCTGTGTGGTGGTGGTGAGCCCTACGGATTATATCTCACATATAAACGCTTCATAGGCTCAGGAGATGAGGATTCAGAATTCGATGAATGAGATTGCCAAACACACAAAATTTCGAAAAAATGTCAAATGAAAATGCATGAAATTGTGCTCTTGTTTCTTTCCACACCCACACTACATATATTTAATCAAATAATGGTCGATTATGTTAATATGTAATCCGTGTCTGGATATTATTATTATTATTATTATTATTATTTTGTTTCACCCTCCCAACCTCCCATTCAAAATCCCACATATTTTTAGAGGTCATTTTTGCATCAAAAAAGTGTCACTTTTTTGCACAAAATAGTATAATTTTTTATACGAAAAGTGCCACTTTTTTTATGAAAAAAGAATAATTTTTTATGCAAAAAAGTGTAATTTTTTATGCAAAAAGTTTCGCTCTTTTATGCAAAAATAGTGCCTGTTTTTGCCTTAAAAAGTAACACTTTTATTGACATGGTGGAAAAAGCCGAGTGAGAGCTGCAGTTTTTGAAGCAAGAAAGTATCGTTTTTGAGCCAAAAAAGTGCATGTTTTTTGCCTTAAAAAGTAACACTTTTATTGACATGGTGGAAAAAGCTGAGTGAAAGCTGAGTGATTCACTCAGCCACTCAGCTTTCACTGAAAATGCTTCACTCAGCTTTTACCACCATGCAAAAAGTGTCACTTTTTTCATTAAAAAATACATGTATTCTTATGGGAAAATGGGCATTTTTTTATAAAAAAAATTATCGAAAATTGACATGGTGGAAAAAGCTGAGTGAAAGCTGAATGAAAGCTGAGTGAATTCTGAGTGACACAAATTTCACTGAAAATGCTTCACTGAAATCCTTCCACCATGTCAATTTTGGGTGTTTTTTTTTATCGAAAAAAGTGACACTTTTTTGCATCAAAAAAAGAACACGTTTTTGCACCAAAATTGGAAGAATGACTCAATCAAAAATGTGCTGCTTTTTTGCATAAAAAATGAGCATGTTTTTTGAAGCAAAATATGATGAATAATTCAATCAAAAGTGTGACACTTTTTTGCATAAAAATTAGTATGTTTCTTGAAGCAAAAAAAATGGGGAAGGGTATTTTCGAGTCACAAAATTAAAATCAAAAATATTCTAAGTTATATATATATTTTCATAAACGTAATGATGGGTGATCTACAAACTACGCATGTGTCGCACCTGATGGCGCACTGTGAGCAGCACGCCAAGTGTCTACATGGCATAAACAATACATTTAGTTCATTCACAAGACATACACGACACTTCATCACCGTGTTCTGTGAGTCTATGTTTATGACATCTGTGGTCACTTTGCTGCTCATGTCACCTTTCACTTGTAGTTCTTCTGGAGCAACATCAGCCCCATCTGTCGGTGGTGGTGGTGGTGGTGGCGGCGGTGTTATCCATGTGTCATCTGTCACTCTGCTAATGACATCTGACACTATTGGTTCTGGAGGGACATCAGCGCCATCTGTCGTCGGTCTATGTCTGTGCTCAGAGTAATAACTAAGAACGAAATCACAATGGCTCCATCGACGATGGTCAGCCATAGGATCGTCATTGGGCAGCCATCCGAACCCTTCTACTTGGCATGAAAGACATGCAACTACATCTTCCGAACCGGTATACGTAAAGCCTGCTTCGGCTAACTTACTTGCAGGAAATGTCGAAGTCCAGCTTCTAAACGAGTCGAGTCTTATTTCGTACTGCATCTCTCCGGCTCTCTCTCTCTCTCTCTCGGCATACACACGGACACACTGCACACTGCATACTGTATTAAAACGCCAACTCTGCTCTCAATATATACATTTATTTCGTTTCGTAATCAAACAGAACTTTGTCCGGCAAATAGTATAGGTATTCACGAAAACATAGATGTTTATCATCTTTTGATGATATAGTACACAAGTTTATAGCCTCATCAAATGATAAACCATTGTTTTTAGCTAGAGTTTTTGCACTGCTTAATAAATCATGATAATATTGACTAAAGTTCATATTCAATAGATATTCAAATCTTGTCGCCATCACAGTAGCATCTAGATGTAGGATTTCTTGAACATCCGCTTCCATCAGGTAGAAGTAGGTGTCATTCTTGGAAACTCGCACTTGTTGACCCTCTGCATAAGTGTGTAATTCCAAATCCATAACATCGTCCCAGTCGAGTTTGATTCGGCTAGTCTTGGATGCTGCTGCATTCGGGTCATCTCGGCTAGTGTAAAGCAGCTGATTAATGGCCCCCACGAATTGGCCTCATTCAAACATGCTGAAGGACAGGCTGGAGCATATGGTGTGTTGGACCTTTCACACGAGTTTCACTGCAGGCACGAAACTCCGAGCAAAACTTATGCCACATTGCAAGCTCAAAACGTCGGTGTTGCGAAACTCGTAGGTGGCGTTGCACGCGAAGAAACGTTCCGCTTTGATGGCCTCCTTGTACATGTCACATATTCGATCTTAATCTGCCATCCGATGATGATGATGATAATGATGATGATGATGATGAAGCTGACGCCGCCGACGCCACCGACTCGTAACCAGAGGACTCTTCAGAAGACTCGACAACGACGTTGTTCACTGCACCAAACAAGTTGATTGACTAATCTCTACACCGTTTGGCATCGGTTTATTTCTCCGCTGCCGCCGCCACCATCACCCCCCACCCGAACCCCACACGCCGGCTCTAGTTTCTACGTCGTCGAGAGCTAAGAGACGACGACGATGAAAGGCCCTCTCTTCCAGTTGAGATTGTGTCAATTTTCCATTGAATAACATGCGATTCGTCGCATCAATCCAACTAATGTGCCTACTCTCGAACCCCAGCCATTTCACAAGTACTTTACGACCCTTCGCATGATGATTTTTTCCACTAGATAGACTTCGGGATTTTTTGTCTTTTGTAGTTCTTGTTCGTAGAATGCGCCGCTGATTGGTCGCCCTTCCAAGTCCTCCAGCAAATACGTGATTGGTTGGGTTATTTTCACTTTGACAACTTTGAATAGTTCTGTAGTTCAATTGGACGTATACCCTTTTTCGAAAACATGCATGGCCTTGCTAATTCTCACGAAATCGTCAATTTTGAATTTTTTTCGACCAGCATGTTCGGCATAATCATACGTTGACTTATACACCTGTTTTTTATTGTCTTTGGTGACCTCACACGGTTTCATGCCGATCGTTCGTAGTTTTTGGCAATGTCTGGCAAAATGTCCAGCAATTTGTAGGTACCGTTCAAACTGAAATACTTGAAGAGATTCTCCTTGAGAGTACGTATAACCCTCTCCGCGATCGCGGCTTTCTTAACGGTATATGTGCTGTAGTGTTTGATGTTGTACTTTTTCAGGAGAGTCTGAAAGCTGGAATTGTAGAATTCAGTTCCGAGATCTGATTGGAGGAGCTTGGGACATCTTTTCGCTTTCGACAATATGTCACTCATCGCTTCAGTGACGTCTCTACCACTTTTGGTCTTCAAGGGGCGCACCAATAGGTACTTGAAAAAGGTGTCAATCACCACGAGAATATAATTGAAGTTTTTATTAGCTTTGGAGTATTTTTGAAGATCAGCTAAGTCCATCTGCCACAGATCGTCGAGTCCTTTGATGATGGTATGTCTGCGAGGAAAATTCCTTCTGGCTGGAGCATGGAGCTCATCAACCATGAAGGCAAAACGTAATTTGGGAATGGGTATGAAGAAAAAGAAGACTGCTGCTGCTGCAAAGCCAAAGTCTTTCCGTCGAGATGTGGGTAAGAAAATCACCAAGACTCTGCGAAAAACTCTGGCGCTGGGCTCGTTGGCAGACGGTGCCAGTACCATAGCCAGGACCATCATCTCCTCGGCCAATGCCAAAAAGAAATTGGAGGAAGACAAGCCTCAGAATACCGCAATGGAGAGCATTGGCGGCGGCGGTGACAACAAACATGTAGGAGGTTCCGGTTTGTTTCTGCGCAAGACCGCTATTACAACTTACCTCGATCCTCATCATCATCATCGAAATTTCCCAAGTACAGAGAATGCGCAATCATCAATCTGGACTCGAGCAGGAATCGCGGAACGCATTGGGTAGCTTACGTGAAACGCGGACATGTGGTGAAATACTTTGACAGTTTCGGCAATTTGAAGCCGCCGGTGGAATTGGTGCGATATCTGGGTAAAAAAGTGAAAATCTTCTACAACAACGATCGCTATCAGACATTCAACCAAGTTGATTGCGGTCATTTGTGTTTGAATTGTCTATACGAGAACACACTCTGAGTGTGTGCGCGCGCGCGAAAATGAATAGAAAAGTAGTTACCTTTAATGACGAGCGCAATGAGGTTCATTAAATGGTGACGTGGCGTTTTGCATACAAAACTTCGCGCAAATCATATTGGATGCAAGTGGCCATGGACAGGATACGTTTCGCTAGACGAATAGCGCGAGCCTCACGCGTCTTGAATCCCATAATAGATTCTGAGCACAGAGCGTGCATATGGAATGGTTTAAATAGAAGTACATAACCCCATCCAGTGTCAGTCATGTCTTTGCTGTTGACAGTGTAACGTGCATTGGGTGCAGCCGGGCGGCGGACGTTACTATGACGCTCTCGGTTGTTGTCTCCGACAATTCCCGAACACCAGGAACTTGTCAGAACCCAACAAATCCTCGGGCGCCAGCTGTTTTAAAGTGATATGCTCCACTCTCCCAGTCTAGAGCACGGTGGGAGGCCCAGGGCAGCTACAGATGGAGATACGGTATTCCAGGGGTCAGTTCTTATGACACTCTATCGATTCCTCAAGAGATTGCAGGCTTTAATTGCAATCGCTTGTTTATCAGGAATACCGGCTGCTTTATGAATACGCTCTACAATGTACGGCGGACAGAATACTCCGTACGGCGGAAAGCACACAACCGTAACCAAGTATTGACAACCTATCTATGCTATTTGGCGGTTTTGCGAAAATGGACGGACGGGTGCATATAATACCTGTAATAGGGCTTCGGCGGCGGCGGCTGCGGTGAATAGAACCAAGGCTGAGGGCAACGGGTGTTCGGCTTCTACGGTCTCAATGAAATCGGCGAAACTTCCACGCTCTACTGTACTTTTGGGAACCGTAGCAAGTATTTTTCTTCTTAAATGTAATACGGCTAATCCCGAATGATCTGTTGTACAGGCCTCAGGGATTAGAAGTCGCGGTACAGAGCTTGACCCAGAGAAATCAAATTAAAACTTGCTACGGCGGTTTCCACGTATACCGGTGCCGAACGGAACCCTGAGGAATCCCTAATTTGATTCAAAACTTCGCGGACAACCTGCGTTCTACAGCCGAAAGGGTGTCCTGACTGTGGAACGCAGTTATGAGCTCCCTGGTGAGCACGGAGTCGACAACCGAAAGGGTGTCCTAGTTATCGAGTCCGTACGTTTCCGGCTCGGTTGATAAAATGGAAATGGGGTTCCTTACGGGTTTGAAGAAGCACAGAGAGGAGAACTTCTACCACCTTTGAACGGAATAATACTCGTGCCCAACAAGAAAACTACTGCACACCGTTCGACAACCGAAAAAGGTGTCCTAGTCGTCGAACAGGATAATTTTATTTAACACGCGGAAGTCTGGTAGAAGTTCTCCGGACGGGAGCACGAGTTTCGATTCAGAAGTTCGAATGAACGTTAAATAGTTAATCAATACTTTTGGGAAAGAAATAAAATACCTGCGTTAAATGCACTTGGTAGTATTCTATTACAAAAAAAATAAAAATAACGGTTTCGAAGAAATAGCCCTAATTACAGATAAGATTACGGAAAATGTCTTACTTTACTTCGGCTGGTGAAACACTAGGCACACACTCGGTCTAAGGAATCAAAATTGCTAGCTCAGTCTTTTTGGCTGATAGCTGAATTATTCAAATAAACGGTTGAATTGAACACTGCCAGATCTATACCGGCTAATGGCTGGAGCACCAAAGAAAAAAAAAACAAAAACCCCCCGGCCAGTCGGTGAGGCCTATATTTATATGGTTCGTTTCACCTTCGTAGACGGTCGTAGCAAAATGCCTGAAAAACAAAAAAAAATCGTCCTGACTTCTTAACCATCCAAAGAACGGGGCTGCAAGAAATCGGAGCTGGAAACCTATTTAAAAGTTAAAATTTTTAACACACCACAAAAAGTGCAAAACGGAGTTTCTTGGCGTGATACGGCAGCAGAGTTTACTGGAATGAATAAACATGAACACAGGAGGCAGATCCATATACGAGGGTTTCGAATCGACGAATAAGTGGAAAATGCCGGCGTTCGGTCAATATACGGGGGGTTTGAAAAGATCTTCGGAGTTCAAAATATCGCTTCGTCACAACAGTGACAGGTCAAATGTCGACGCTAACCGCAGACTTTTCTCCGCCGCTCCAATTGGACGAAGATAGCACTTACGGCTTGGCATTGATTGGTTTCCATTCATAACATACCATTCACAGCATACCGAACATATCGAGTGGTCGATTCTATTATTCTGTCAAAGGAGCGCCATCTGTTAGCATCATACAAATACCGACTGGGTGTTACGAAATAAGCGACATTGCCCAGTTTATACACAAACACATCGAGAGACCGAAAGAAGCAAAGAAGAAGAAGAAGAAGAGAGTCGTAGTGTCTAGTGACGTTGGCGACGTCGACCACGACGACGGCACCAACAAAATCAAGGCTTTATTCTCTCGTCTGAAAAACAGATATCGAACATGTAATTTTGATTAGCGTTAATCATTTCACTGGCCACTTCACAGAACTGGAGTCGGCGATTGGGATCATCCTCATTCAGTTCCTGAATCAATCGTATCTATAAGGATGGAATTTATATTGTTTAAAGTTGATTGTTGTATGTGAAACACCAGATGCATCAACAATTTCGCAGTACTAAGGGTCGGATCCATTGCTACATGATCTTTGACCCTCTTTTTGTTTCCGACAGAACCAGTAGCGTCAAATTTGTACAGAGTCGTTATTTCTTCTATGGAATACCCCATTTTAATGCTACTACAAATTTACAATCGCTATAACACACTTTTAACGTTCTTACACATTCACGATAGACTAAGATACAAACAAAACATGGTCCGTCTACTTTTTTGGACAAAAAAAAACAACATAAATAATGAATAGGTACATTTGAAATGCGTCGGAAAAGATGCATGTATGGTGTGGAAAAGATAGTGAAATGGGAGTGTCTTTACCAAAAGACCAACTGTTGATTTGCCTGAATAATAAGCCTCAGATGCGGATTTCTAGAGTAAAACCTAGTATATACCGCTTCAATGTGAGTCAAGGTATGGTATCTAGAATTATAACTTGGATCCCATATTTTTTCACTACTTCAAACATTTGCCTAGTTTTCCTTCCAAAGAGAGAATTTAAAAAATCCACAATCTAAGGTTGTAAAATATTCAAGAATTGTGAAATATTAGATGGTTTTAAAGTAAATACGAAAAAACTCAAGATAATCGTGAGCAAGGAAACTTGTACTCTTGTTACAATGAACATTCAACTTTTAAGTTTATCTTGGGAATTATACCTACAGGAGGTATCTGCTTTGTGTATGAAGCCTTTGAAGGATCCATCAGTGATAAAGATATATTTATTAAAAGTGGATTGTTTGATAAACTTGAATATGCAGTTACCATAATTATGGTTGATGGAGGATTCAATGTACAGGATATATGTAATCAAAAGTGTATTGATGTTCAAATACGCCCCCTTTTATCAAAGACAGACCACAGATGACTGCAGAGGAAGTTCAATTAACAAGCATCTGCCAGAATTCATTAGAGGTGTGTTGGTGCTATAAAATGGTTTAGATTATGCGGAAAACTATTCAGAAAATTTTTCTCAGTGTATGTCATTTCTTGGTAAGTGAATTTACGGGAGCCCATGGTTTCCTAAAGATTTCAAGAAGTGAAACATTAATTTGGACATGTATTCAAAAAGAAATAGTTTTATAATGAAAATAAACATGTATTATTCTTTGTCTGCTATTTTTTTTTAATTCACATTCTTCTATTTGTATGTTTTTAAACCTCCATCAAGTGATGTGTATGAAGTTCTATATAGTGTGACAAATTTAAAAAGGAAGCTCTCTTATAAAACATATATTTTTCAACCGATTGGATTGATGACATTTTATCCAGTATCTACATATGGATCCAGGAGATCTTTAGAATCTGATGAATCATGCTGTGCCGAGGAATCTAATTGTTGATCTGCCATACAAGAGTGGATCAAAGGTAGGGAGACGCTGACATAATTATTGGATTGAGTAGAAGTGAGGTCTCTTTCTCTCGTTTTTGTTTGTATCAGATACCACCATCAATTCCAACATAAATGTTTTTTTCATTTCTACTGGCTATGCAGCCATCCAAACAATTGTCATAAAACTTATAATGTATAAAAGCAATAGAAGTCTCAGTCTCAATCTCATCATTTATTTTAGGTTAGTTATTGTTATTAATGTTATTATGAGTAATACTAGTAATACCATCAACTGTCAATATTGTACAACTTTCATCATTTTTACCATCGGATTTCAGAGCATGTAGCAGTTGTACGCGTGAGATTTTTGGACTTTTACAATGAACAATATTTCATTTACAAAGTCCTAATTAATGCATATTTTCAAATTTACCATAGTGTGTTCTACGTACATTTCTAATGGAAAATCATTTCACGGGCTTCCAATGTCCACATGGCATAGTAGCGCCACGTAGTGGGTAGATTTTTAGTTGAGTGGTAATAAGGCCCATTGAATTCTCGAATAAATGGTGAAAGGACCAAACAAATGAACGATCAGTATGAGTCTGAACCAGACGAATCGATTTGTTCAACTAGAAGTTAGCGCCATCTAAGAGCTAATAGAGCAAGTTTCTACCAGACTGGTATATTATTTGGTAAAATTTCTGCTGGATTTCGATTCTGATCATTTTAAATCTTACAAATTACCATAAATTCCATAAATTTCACGATACTACATTTTTCTCGGTTAATTTGTTGGTTTTACGATTTTAGATAATATTAAATGATGTTTCGATGAAATTGTGTTTCATTCGTTTTTTAGTTTGACGGTTTTATGATATGAACAGCGTAGGTTATTGAATTTGGCGATTATTTAGTTTTATCATTTCAGTCACTTTCGATTCTTAACTAATTCAGATATATGAAAAATAATTCTCACCGTTTTCGCGTATGATGCTTTATAGGTTCTCATACAAACGCATTAGATGAATCTCTTTTCGGATTATAAATCAGATCTATACATTTCTTTTAGCTATATTTGAGTCTTATAAAAAGTTATTCTGATAAATGATCAATTCTCCATTTTATTGGTTTTACGTATGGTTTTTCATTGATTGTTATTAAGAAAGAAATTCTGATATTCTTTGGCCCACCACCAGGATTAATTGTGAAAATGGCAATTTCGTATATAAAATTAGAGAACTCATAGCCAAAATCATAAAACTTGAATATCTGCAGAATATTATCTACATCCAATTATTAACGCAAGTGAAGAAAAATACACGAGAAAACTCTCTAGACATTACTCAGTTAACAAGTTTTTTACATTATCCACATGTTCATTATTAAAAGGTACAACATTACTGATAGTGTATTTTGGGGACGAGTTATATAACCCATCAGTCGATGAAGAAAATGTTTTATGTTCGGGGTACGTTCAGTATTTGGTGAGTAGTCTATAGTTACTATGCATACGAATTGAGTCGCAAATTTTTTTTTGTAAAAATTAAGGTTTAAAATAATAAAGTGGAACAAGACTAATATTCTGATAAAAATTACGTGTAAATAGTAAATCAAAGTTACAATTTACAATTTTTTGCACTATTCAATATGTTGCCTTCAAACTAACTAAACTACTGTAGTTAGTTTGTAGCACAGCTTACCCTGAACACATAGTGGCTAATAATTAAAGAAATCGATGACGTTATAAAGACCAAATGAAAACAAAAAATATCGTTTTCTTAAAGGAATTTGTTTTCATTCGGTCGTTTCTATTTTGTAATAAACTTTGTACATTTGCAATCCCTGCCAAAAATATCTCATAGAAACTGATAAAAAAATATATACCGCAAATTAGTATAAAACCATATACGATATTCATCAGTATTTAATAGACATTACAGATACATATTTTTTCAATTTCTAATGACATTCCCGAATGTGATTCTATGCTATTTGATTGTGTTTTTACACATAACTTATTTCTGTTTCTATCAGCGATTCCTGGGATGAATGCTATCTGTTTCTATGAGGTCATGCAGTGTGAAAATAAATGAGAATTTATAAGATTTGATAGCAGTCGCCTGTAATATGTTTGAACAAGTAGTTAATTGAAGAGAGTATATGAGATTGAATTTGGATAGTGAAACCGTAAATCCAAATAGAACCATAGGCGATATTCACTAGAAGTCACTAGGAATCACAGATACAAATGTTATTGGTATCAAATGGAACTTTCTCGGTAAATTCTACAGTTTTTAAGTGTATTCCGCACATGCAGTACCTGTATGTTTCAAACCGTAATTCCTAGGATGAATGCCATATGTTTTTATATGGGTTCTACTGTTGGATTTATACAGGTATATAAAGGCAGTCTCTTACAAGAATCTACGGTTAAAACACCGACCTGTTTCTGAAGGCAATTCCAAGAATGATTGCAATATGCTTTTATATGTATAAACAAAAGGAAGAGAGTGTATGAGATTAAAGTCGGAGTGAAAACGTAAATCCATATAGAACTATTGGTGATATTCACCAGAAGTTATTACGATTCACACAAAGACATTTTATTGCTATCTAATGGGAATTTATCTGTAACATCTACAAAGTGTACTCAATAAGCATGGATAAGTTTTTATATGGTTTCATATGTTCCTACTGTTGAATGGTGGATTTATACTGGTAGATAATGGCAGTTACAAGGATCTATCGTTTTCAAATGTGGTTTTCTCTTTGTAATAACTATTCCAGGAATGATTGCTATATGGTTCGTATATGTTTAAACAAGTGGATATTAGATATTAGAAGAGAGTGTATGAGATTGAAGTTGAAGTAAAAACAAGGTGTATCTAACGTGTATCTAACATCAACAACGGTGATGTCATAAATAACCAAATTATATTGCCCTTCAGTTAGTAACAAGCTTTGAAGTACCTAATGCATATCCAGAGTAGTTTCAATGTCCATATTTGGTCACAAACTATGGCTGATGGATATGCCAATAAAACCTAAATATACATATTTGAAATTATAAAAAGAAAAAGATGTTAAATATGATGTAAAAAATAGGGTGTTCTATTAAAAAAAATACCATTTATATTCGTATATCACGTTACCTACTGAAGGCAATTGGTTTCTTGGTAGAACTTTGGGAAAATATAGATAAAACCGATACTTAAAAAATAACCAATATTGAACCTTGGCAAAGAAAGTTTTGTTACTATGTGAACTTACAATTTCGATAATATTGCAGCAAATTGTTTAATAAAACATTACATTTAGAAATCATGAAATATTAGACATGAAGTCGTACCACAACTTTTTCATAACTAGGACATTATGAAAGCCATGTACCAGATACATGTTTCACACACTGAGGGCCAGTTTATCAATGTCGTGTTGAGCTAAATTTAACATGGTTAGAATATGTGAGTCTATTCATTCATTCAGCAAATGGCATATTCATTCTAACCACGAGTCAAATTTAACCAGGAGTCAAAGTACGCTAATACGACATTGATAAACTGGCCCTGAGTGTCATCATCAACAGAGGTAAAATAATATTGTGTTCATGGAAAAGGAAAATTTTGTAACTGTAAATGTCATTGAAAATCAATTATACGATGAAAAAAAGCAGGTTGCTGTTTTGTTTTTGGACCTGTGCTGTGAATATTGAAATTTGGAATTGATATATAATAATAATTAATATATTATATACCATCTCATGATGGACATTGTCCTATTGTTATAACATTATTAATGCATGAATTACTGCACTATGTGAATTTCTACCAAATATTAGTATAAGATCTATTATATATTCCAAATATGATATATACTTTCAACTCACCAAAACTGAACTTGACACTACCATCATTTCCATTAGTTCAATAAATTTGTTTTACTGATCAGTAAATAGTAAAACATCTAGTGATGTGGAATGAAATATTCAATCTGAAATAACTAGATTGTCATATAAAATATAAATAAAATTGGTTTCCCTGGTGTATACAGGGTATATCACGTGAAGCTCACACTTTCTATATACCTGTCTATTATTACATGATTGGTTAAAACAGTTTAACAATTTTTTAACCTATGCTTATGAACTATGCACGTATATGGGATTTGCACTTAGAGGCATACCCTGTGTTTATATCACAATCTCTCAAAAGAATATAAAATATAAATACATTCTACATATTACCAACACAACGGTTCCTTTTTTTTTTTCAAAAAGAAACAGTCTTACTGTTTGAAATATACAGGGTCCTTCAACTGCGCTCCGGTGGTCCTTAGCTTCTAAATGGCGCAATTTGAAAATTTCTTTCGAATGCAAGCATGGTCTACATATTACCAACACAACGGTTGCTTTTTTTCAAAAAGAAACAGTCTTACTGTTTGAAATATACAGGGTCCTTCAACTGCGCTCCGGTGGTCCTTAGCTTCTAAATGGCGCAATTTGAAAATTTCTTTCGAATGCAAGCATGGTCTACATATTACCAACACAACGGTTGCTTTTTTTTTCAAAAAGAAACAGTCTTACTGTTTGAAATATACAGGGTCCTTCAACTGCGCTCCGGTGGTCCTTAGCTTCTAAATGGCGCAATTGGAAAATTTCTTTCGAATGCAAGCATGGTCTACATATTACCAACACAACGGTTGCTTTTTTTTCAAAAAGAAACAGTCTTACTGTTTGAAATATACAGGGTCCTTCAACTGCGCTCCGGTGGTCCTTAGCTTCTAAATGGCGCAATTTGAAAATTTCTTTCGAATGCAAGCATGGTCTACATATTACCAACACAACGGTTGCTTTTTTTTTTTCAAAAAGAAACAGTCTTACTGTTTGAAATATACAGGGTCCTTCAACTGCGCTCCGGTGGTCCATAGCTTCTAAATGGCGCAATTTGAAAATTTCTTTCGAATGCAAGCATGGTCTACATATTACCAACACAACGGTTGCTTTTTTTTTCAAAAAGAAACAGTCTTACTGTTTGAAATATACAGGGTCCTTCAACTGCGCTCCGGTGGTCCTTAGCTTCTAAATGGCGCAATTGGAAAATTTCTTTCGAATGCAAGCATGGTCTACATATTACCAACACAACGGTTGCTTTTTTTTCAAAAAGAAACAGTCTTACTGTTTGAAATATACAGGGTCCTTCAACTGCGCTCCGGTGGTCCTTAGCTTCTAAATGGCGCAATTTGAAAATTTCTTTCGAATGCAAGCATGGTCTACATATTACCAACACAACGTTTGCTTTTTTTTTTCAAAAAGAAACAGTCTTACTGTTTGAAATATACAGGGTCCTTCAACTGCGCTCCGGTGGTCCATAGCTTCTAAATGGCGCAATTTAAAAAATTCTTTCGAATGCAAGCATGGTTCCTTATTGAGAGAGTATCTTCCGAAGTATACAAGGAGATCCAGAAAAGTGCACCAACCCAAACTTATGTTTTTTGTAATGGAACACCCTATATTTCAACACATGATTGAATAGAGATTACTTTAACCATTCAAAAAATATAGGATCATGTATGTTCATCAACGTTATTTCCGGAGATATATCGATATTACTTCAAAAAACTTAAGTTATTCAACACCCTGTAACTCCTCGTGGAAAAATAATTATAAAAACGTATGGGAAGCGAAATGACTCCAATATGGTCTAGTTTCTGTAACATGACACACAGTTAAAGTTTCAATACTTTTTGTGTACCGGATAGATTGAAACGCTAATTGAAAGATATCTTGTTTTTTTCAAATGGAAATTTACGTTATTAACAAGATGAAGTAAATACCAAGTGTGATATATCATTCGAAAGGAAATTTTATGGCCTTTCCAATACTGAAGTTGAATGTATGGGTTTCCATTTGAAAAAAAAACAAGATATCTTTCAATTTGCGTTTCGATCTAAAACAAAAGTAATGAAATTTCAACTTTGTCATATTACAGAAACTAGATCATATTGAAGTCATTTCGCCTCCCATAAGTTTTTAGAATTATTTTTCCACGAGGAATTACAGAGTGTTGAATAACTTATGTTTTTTGAAGTAATATCGATATATCTCCGGAAATAACGTTGATGAATATACATGACCCTATATTTTTTTAATGGTCAAAGTAATCTTTATTCAACCATGTGATGAAATATAGGGTGATCCATTACAAAAAACATAAGTTTGGTTTGGTGCACTTTCCTGGGTCACCTTGTATACTTCGGAATATTTTCCAAAGATACTCTCTCAAGAAGGAAACATGCTTGCATTCGAAAGAAATTTTTAAGTTGCGCCGTTAGAAGCTATGGACCACCGGAGCGCAGTTGCAGGACGCTGTATAGCCCGGGAGACAGCTTCAGAAAATTTGCAAAAGCTAGTTTTTTGTCAGTTTTTTGTTTCGATGTAACAAATAACCAAAATGAGAGTCTATCACCCCAATGATGTCGCGTTCATATATAGTGAGTTTCAAAAGTTTGCACCATTGGGGAAACTGGCAAATCCATAATTTAAAGTTTCCCGAATGGTGCAAACTTTTTGAAACTGTATATGAATGCAGCATCATTGGGGTGGTAACTCTCATTTTGTTTGCTTGTGACACAGATTCACGGTACACCCCCCTTTTCTCCATTGTTTCTCTGGCTATATTTCTTAAATTTGGAATATTGAATATGCTCACTAGTCAGCACTTTCTCACATATTTGTAAAACAACTTCATCTTCCGTTTTTCCGGATATGACATCAACTTTAGATTTTCAAATAGGACACCCTGTATATTATTATATGATCGGTTAGGGATGATCGTGAGGAATCCAACGATACCAGGTTTGAATGTGTTATCTCTAATCACTATGGAGATATCGCCATTTATTTTATTCATAAGCTCAATGAGTGGGATAGAGTTGGATGGACCCGCCATAAAAAGTTTTTCTCTCCTACTCATTGAGCTTTGTTCGAAGGCATAGTAGAAACAGATGAAAATATCAATGAAAATGAAATGATACATTTTGAAAATGAGATATCTAGACGTCATATTTCACTGATGTTAGTGGAATTGTCTTATCGTCACTCCCTGTCTAAAGAGGCGATTGCAGAAATTATTAAATTGATTGATGTTTTTCTTGGTACAAAAACTGGTTTAACAAATTATAATATTGAAAAACAGTTTAAACCTCCGGAAGAGGTAGTCCAGTTTAATTTTTATTGTAAAAATTGTCAAAAACTAATATCACAAGTCACAAAGTCAGAAAGAAGGCATCAGAATGTTATGTGTGAGCAGTGTGAAACAATGAATGTGATATCACCTCTCTTGGATAACTACTTTATTACTCTGGATTTACGCTACCAATTTAAGAACTTTCTGGAAGATGCAAAAATACAGGATTTTATGTCAAATCATGAAAGAAAAAATGAACATTCTACTATTTCAGACGTAACTGATTCTGAGCTTTACCAAGCTGCAACAGAAAAATATAAATTTGATTTTTCTTTCAGTTTTAATACAGATGCTCCTAAATCTCATTCCTCAAAAGCTTCAATGTGGCCCATTCAACTTGCTGTCAATGAATTACCACCAGAACAAAGGCATCGAAATATCTTACTGGTTGGGATTTGGTTTGGCAAATCAGAACCAAATATGAATGTCTATTTGAATGTTTTCGCTAAAAATTGTAAGATGATAGCAGTTGAAGAAGGAGTTCGTTGGAAAATAAATGGTGAATTGAAAACATCAAAAATATTTCCATTATTTTGTTGTGTTGACTCAGTAGCAAGGCCAATGATTCAAAATGCAACTCAATTCAACGGATTTTATGGATGTAGCTACTGCTATCATCCAGTTAAAGTCATCAACAAACAAGTTAAATATTCATCTGATGTTCCTCCATATACCATTCGCTCTTCAGCTGAGGTATTGAATGATATGCGGGAAGCAGTTTCATCTGGAAGGAGAATTCGTGGCATTAAAGGTAGTGCAGCAGTTATGAATTTGCCAGGTTTTGATCTGGTTTGGGGTTATCCTATAGATTATATGCATATGGTACTATTGGGGGTAGTTCGTCAAACCTGGGAAATCTGGACAACTTACGGAAAAGAAATGTACATTGGATCTCCATCAGTGCTGAAGATAATTAATAGAAGATTATTGAATATTTCTCCTTCAAACGAAATTCATCGTGCAGCCAGACCACTTTCTGAAAAAGCCAAATGGAAAGCCAGTGAATGGAGGTCTTGGCTATTATTTTATAATGTACCATGTCTTCATGGGATCCTAGAATCAAAATATTTAGAAGACTTTTGTTTATTACAAAGGTCAATTTATTTACTCTTGAAGAGAACAATAACAAAAGATTATATAGCAGTTGCAGATAAATTGTTGAAAAAATATGTTTTGGACTTTGAGGAGATTTATGGATCATCTGCAATGAATTTCAATGAACACCTTCTTTACTATTTGACAATGAGCGTTCAAAAATGTGGCCCTTTATGGTCATCATCAAACTTTCATTTTGAATCAGCAATTTTCAATATAAACGTACTGTTAAAGGACCAATGGGTATCGACAAGCAGATTATTTATAAGAGTTTCACTAAAAATATTATACAATTTACTGATATGTCATCAGCATCATGCAAAAATTATTTTAATGATATTGCTCATTATGAATTTTCTGGAATATCGAAAATAATGTTCGTCATTTGGGTGCTGGATATGAGGAACTAGTTGGTGATAGCTGCGTGAAAGTTTATGATAGGATTATTTTCAGAAATTCCTTTTCATGTACTAATGAGTACTGTAAAAAATAATAATTCCTGTGTCGAAGTAATAGATGGATATTTTGCTAAAATATTGAAAATTTATGTTTTGAATGATTCTTTCAAATTCAGAGTTCAGAAGATTGAATGTGAATCTTTTTCCATAAATGGATATTCTATTGAAAACTACTGGTTAGTTAAAAATGCTCTATGTGAAGAAGTTATTGAACCATTTCAGATAATAGGCAAGGCTATGTTAATGGAAATAGATGATGACACTTCATATATAAGTACATTTCCAAATAACGTTGAAGACCAGTAGGTAAATAATTATTTTGTAAAATATGAGTTTTTTTTCATTTGCAAATTTTTAGATCACAAACCATACCTATGGTACAGTATGGTATATGGTTTGTGGTTTACATATCACAATTCGATTTATCTTATTCCATACCTGTCTCCTCATCGACACTCCATGTATCAACAATCACTTTCTAGCCTTATATTCACTTGCTAAATTCATTATCAACCACATTAAATCAGTTAGGGAATTCCTTATACAGACCATTGAATCCTGAACCCACTTCCTCCACATGACATCCAATAAAATTATGAACTGTGAATTTCCACACTTTTCTCATAGGTACTCAAGCTTGTGAATGAGCATAGAATATTATTGTATTTGAAATTGGAATACCTCATAGAATCTTATAGTCTCTTCGAATCATCACTGCCTACTACAAAATATTATACACTCTAAGTAGCCTTGTTTTATAATCAACATTTGTGAATAACTCAGTGATTTTAAGTAGTATAAAACTTATAGAAGTCGCAAAAATTAGATAAGGAATTCCTGATCCAAACCAGAAATCCTGAAACCACTGTCTCCACAAAATAACCGATATTATATTTGTGAATTTATACAGATTTCTCATAGGTTCTCAAGCATGTGAATGCATAGATTATTGTAATTGAATCTCATATCTTCCCAATACTAATACTGCCTGATACAGACTCTTATACTCTGCGTTTGAGCTTCCTCGTTGAAACTTGCAAAATCTCAGGTATTTTAAGCCACGTGAAATCTCAAAGGATTGACATATAATTAGATACGGAATTCCTGATACAGACCATCGAATCCCTAACACACACTATCTTCATACGATACCAGATAAGATTATGAATTGGGATTTTCCACAAAATTTTTCATAGGTTCCAAAGCTTATGAATGAACCTAGAATATAATTGTAATTGAAACTGGAATACCTCATTGAGTCTTATAGACTCCTCGAACCACCACTGCCTAATACAAACTCTTATGCTCCCTACCTTATCGACAAAGAATTATATAAGGATTTCCTGATCCAAACCATCAAATCCTGAACCCGCTATCTCCACAAGATACCCAATAAAATTAAACTTGTTATTTTCCACACATTTCTCATAAGTTCCCAACCTTGTGAATGAGCGTAGAATATTATGGTAATTGAAATTGGAATACCTCATTGAATTACCTAGACGTAAATTCTCAGTTATTTAGAGCCACATAAATTCTCAAAAGATTTGACAGAATTGGATACGGAATTCCATCAAATCCTGAACACACTTTCCTCCATACTATAAGATTATAAATTGTAAATTTCCACACATTTCTCAAACTTTCTCAGACTTGTGAATGAGCATAGAATATTATTACAATAGAAAGTGGAATACCTCATCGACTCTTATAGTATCTTCAAACGATCACTGCCTGGTACATACTGTTATACTGTGTATCTATGTTTTCCTATCAAAACTTGTGAAATCTCAGTGATTTTGAGTCGTATAAAAGTTTATAGAAATTCCATAAAATTTGATGAGGAATTCCTGATCAAAACCATTAAATATTAAACTCACTATCTCCTCAAGATACCTAATAAGATAATACTACTTGTGAATTTCCACACATTTCTCATACGTTCACAAGCTTGTAAATGAGCATATAATATCATTGAAAGTGAAAGTGGAATACCTCATTGACCCTTATAGACTCCTTAAACAACCACTGCCTGATACAAACTCGTCTACCATGTATTCGGGTATGGTTATACATTACATCTACTTATAAATCCTCATACAAACTTTCAAAAAGTTTATGTGCGAGGGATAACGTACCCATAGGTTACAGACTTTCCTCATAGATCCTGATAATTTCTTATAATTAATCTATATTTTTTTATCAGTCTCTATGAGATATTTTTGGCAGGGATTTCCAGTCTCTCAAACGCATCGAGAAGTCTATGGTCATAAATCTAAGTAATTTCAAACTTGTGTCATCAAGTCGGTGGCCGTGATCCAAAGTTGGACCACACTCGATTTTTCTGGTATTAAAAATCGCATATGAGCAATGTGCTATTTGCACCTTAGTTATACAGTCCTTCTAGTTTGACCCATATACTTTTTCTCGCAACTAATTTCATAAACTTTTTTTTTCCCGTGTCTTATCTATAAAGAGTGATTTCAACTGCAACATTCAATATCTTGAAAATGAATCGACAGAATCCAAATTTTACGAATCCAGTGATTCAGTGATGTCAAATGGCTGAGAAGAAATTTCCTCAAAACTTCTCGATTGGCCTAGTGACTTTAAAAAAGACTTTTGTCCTTCTGTCTTCCGTCTATTAACAGTCACATTCATAAAATATGTGACGAAGTTTTTTTGCCCATATCTCACATTAAAGCATTTTCTATAGATGTGACAAAGAGTTAAGGACAAAAGTTGTTTATAACACTGGGTAAGACTGCAATATTTTCAAAACATTTGCAATCTTTAGTGTCAAAAAAATTGTTTTCATTCAAACAGGACCGTGGCTCAAAAAAGGAAATGTCTACACCGAGATAGGTATTCAGACTTTTTTACCCATTCATGCATGGATGCAAGGACACACTGTGTATTGATAAATGAATACCTAGAAAAAATATCAGCAAAAATATATTTGCATAAAATATACTGAACATATGATTCATATAAATTTTTATATAGAGAATATATTTTTTATTATGTATACACTATTATTAATCATGTGTGACAAAAAAATTAATCACTTTTAGAATTAAAACTGTTACCGATGTTTATGATGATGGGTTCAATACCCGGATCATAAGTAACCTTTTCTCGTTCATACAATTCTTCAATTAGTGCTTCAGTTTCACTCATTTCAAGATTCAAAGTTGCATTTCTGTAATGCTTCACTACACCTATTCAAGACTTTCATCACTGTATCCATATGTGCCTTCACCTCTATTATAATATGTCTAACAGGTTAACCAAATAAATTCAATATCATTAAAATCTGTGTGATTCGGTGGTATTCTCGTTACTTCGTGACCATGATCTATAAAATATATTGTTTCCTCTCGATTCGATCGAAGCTTCTGAATGATTAGCCCTTTTGAAAAAACATGCAAACATGATTTGCACATAAAAACAATTTCTGTTTTCAACTACCTTACTGGAAAAATTCATTTTCAACCCCTGAGATTGAAAATTATTTCCCCGTTTTTTGATACTTTCACATGATCAAGAGTTTTTTTTTACCTCGTGTGTTTGGTTTGTATGGTAAGAAGATTTATGAAAATAAAATTAAAAATATATATAAAAGTCAATTTTTTTTTTAATTAAACAACAACGTGAAATGAAAATCTTAACGACTCAAATTGATTGTACAGTTTGTCAAATTATTGAGAGCAATCCCTCCCAAAAAGCCATTTTCCGCTGTAATATCAACCACTCCTTCTTTATGATTATTTATTGATGTAGTGTGACTGCTTGCAAGGTTGCTTTCCAACGAAGGAAGAGCTATCGATACAGTTATCAAGTCATCCCTAGAAGAACTTGGCATTAAAGTGAAGTCTCGACCAGTAATGATAGTTCAGTCCACAGGTAGTTTCAGATAGAAAAAGGTCGGAAGTTACTGAAACTTTAAAATGTTATTCAGGGATGGTTGATTAACATTTTCTCAAGTTTTGGACCTCGAGGACCCTGTGCTAAAAAAGTAGGGGGGAAACTGCAAATTTTTCGACCTTGGTGTGGTTTTCCTCAATAACTTTTTTGCTTCACGTTCTACAGCAAAAACGTCGTTTTACTTTTTTGTAGATCGTCAATTCCCTACGAATTTGTTGCCTCAAACATGTTTGTGTGTCAATTTGTTACTGAGATATGGCGCTTCGAAGAATAGGTAATTTTTCAAATTTCGCCACAAAATGTAGAATTTCACCCTATTTCTTCTGTTATACAAGAATTATGATGAAATGTAGTTGCTATTATAATTCCTACTTTAGATAACCCCCACCCCTGCTCGCCCACCAGGTGTCAAGTCGTTCCTTCCAAGGACAAGAGAGTGTCGGGCCGAGGGGAGTGTGTGATTAGCTACAGCAGTAAAAAGCTGGAAAACAATAGATGTTAGAACACTGCTCCTGTGGAACTGCGGAATGCAAACGATGAGCCAATATTCAACATATAAGGCTGAAATTTCTCTATTCTACCTGCGTGGTCACTCGACGACCTCGCAGATTGTCCGGGTTGTTCACGAGGTGAAAGAGGCTGCTCACCGAGGGATGAACACGGTCATGGTCCTGTTGGACATGCAGAAAGCCTTCGACTCCGTATGGATCGAAGGTCTAATTTGCAAAATGCTTGAGGCACGCATGCCTTCCTACTTGGTAAGGATCACGGATTCATTCCTCACAAATCGCGCTTTTGTTGTTAGGGTTAACAGCACGAGATCGGCAGAGTATCCAGTCGAAGCAGGTGTCCCGCAGGGGTCTAGCCTCTCCCCGCACTTGTACTCTCTACATACGCATGATTTCCCTATGTGCGAGAGAACGAGGACGGCTATATATGCGGATGATACCGCTATATACGCCCAATCGTTCTCCAGCGCCGCAGCTGCTAGGCAGGTCCAGATCCGTCTGGACAGGGAGATCATTCCGTATTTGGAGAGCAACAAGATTGTGGTGAATCCAGCCAAGTCCGAAGCCATCAATTTCTCGAGGAAATTTAGGTTCTCTAAAATTCCACAGAAATTGAAGGTCAAGGACAAAGCCCTGGAGACAAAGACCAATGTGCGGTACCTGGGGGTACAGCTCGACAAGCGCACAACGTGGCAGAAGCACATAAACCTGGCTATACAGAGGGCCGCTGCGGCGGTAAAACGCACTTACCCTCTTATAGCCAGAGGATCACATATGTCTCTTGAGGCAAAAATGGCCATCTATAAACAGATTATTCGGCCTGCCATGTTGTACGCTTGCCCAGCGTTCTGCAGCCTGCCCAAAACCCCATTTATGAGGTTGGACAGGATGCAGAACAAGGTACTTCGTATAATCACCAAGAGTGATAGGTACATTCGTCTGGATGCGCTGCGCGCCCTCGCTGGCGTCGACTCCATCCCGACACATGTTAGAAGCCTGTCGGAGAAATTCTACAGGTTTCACCTTCCCAAAAGCGTGATCACGAGAGACCTTACCAGGCTCAGACTACATGATAATCAGCCCCGCAAACACGGTGGGCTGATCTATCAATCTTTGGCCATCTTCCAGGAAAGATGGGAAGAACCGGTTCCCTAGGGAGCCAAGCCGCATCTATGTAATGCGCGAAGTACCGTGACCCGGTTTTTTGCAACAGCCTTTTCCGGGACATCATCGAAACAACCACCTCTGACCAAACCTTAGACAAAGCATTTTCTGCATAGAAGGCAAACTGAACGACATGCATAAGCTTTGCAGGAGGCATGGATTATACGAACCACACCCGCAATAATTTGGAACACTCGGCCCACCGCCACCATCAGCGGGGGCGGATGCAAGCGTCCCTTCGCCGGGATCCTATGCACCCCTTGGCACAGGCGCTCCCTCATCCTTCGTCCAGAAATGGTCGGAGGATGAGGGAGGCGGCCTTCAGTGCGTCCTCCCGAACCTCTTCCTCTCCTGGACCCTTTTGGGCGAAGGCAAGATGAGTCTCCGGAGTAATGATTGTACCAAATTTTGTGTAGAAGTCAATTTTAACTATGGAAATAAACCTTTATTTATTTATTTATTTATTTATTTATTTATTTATTTATTTATTTATTTATTTATTTATTTATTTATTTATTTATTTATTTATTTATTTATTTATTTATTTATTTATTTATTTATTTATTTATTTATTTATTTATTTATTTATTTATTTATTTATTTATTTATTTATTTATTCTACCTGCGTTACCTAGACCTATTTGTTTTCGATATTTGATGTCATATTAGATCACTTTTCATTTTATTCTTTCAAGATGACTCTATTATTCATTAATTCCAAGAAGAAATCGAAAAATAGTAATTATAGAAGGGTAGAATAGTCAAATTAGGTAATAAGAAAATTAAAATTAGGGATTGGTAAAAATGGGACAGAGTGTTTAACTACTCAGAGTGTATATATAAGATTAAGTTAGATAAGTAACATTAGAAACTTTCAGCTCTCGAAGTGAATAATTTTGTTAGCGAAAGGAGCATCGAGTGTTAGTGAAAGTTTTGGTTTTTGGGTAATTTTCTGAGATGGCGTCTATATCTCGTGGATCAGACTTGTGTTTTATTTGTAATGGAGGAGTTGAAGCAGGTGAACTAACTGTAGTGGAAGCCAGAGGAGTTGCCAGACTGTTGGAGTCCAGTGTGAAAAAGAAACTTTCGGCAGATGAACAGTTTCTGCGTGAGTTGAGTGAAGTAAGAGTGCACAGTGCATGCCAAACAAGGTACATCAATGAGAAATTGCTGCATTTTCACGTCGTGGATGTGACACATCCAAAGCCCCTTCTCATGCACCTACCCGACGGTCAGCGAGGATGCGTGGTAGCGCATTAACCAGTTGCAGAATTTGGACACTGATTTAGTCGCCGTCAATGCTGAGTATCATCAAAAGTGCCTCGCAAGCTTTTACCATCCACCTACCCAGACGGCACAATCATATTGCATGAATATCCTAGGCATATTTCACCGGAATATTGGCATATTCCAGAGATATGCAATATCCTCAAAAACATGTGCTATGCATATTCCATGGATATTCAAGGTCACCATGAAATATGTTCCAGGAATATGCCATACATCTTCCACTGCATATGCAAGGAATATTCCATATCCTGCAAAGCATGTGATATGCATATTCCAGGAATATCCTAAAACAGGAGGAGTTGAAGCAGGTGAACTAACTGTAGTGGAAGCCAGAGGAGTTGCCAGACTGTTGGAGTCCAGTGTGAAAAAGAAACTTTCGGCAGATGAACAGTTTCTGCGTGAGTTGAGTGAAGTAAGAGTGTACAGTGCTTGCCAAACAAGGTACAACAATGAGAAATTGCTGCATTTTCACGTCGTGGATGTGACACATCCAAAGCCCCGTCTCCTGCACCTACCCGACGGTCAGCGAGGATGCGTGGAGACGACTGGGGGAAGAAAATAGAAGAGCGCATTAACCAGTTGCAGAATTTGGACACTGATTTAGTCGCCGTCAATGCTGAGTATCATCAAAAGTGCCTCGCAAGCTTTTACCATCCACCTATAAGTCATCGCATATAAGAGAATTCCGCCCATCGCGAGTGTTGACGAAACCATGCAGGTGATATTTTCATACATCGACGAGAATAGTGATGAATGCCAGTTTTCCATTCAGCAGCTGATTGAGCTGATTGGGGAAGACCGTCGACCACACAGCAAAACTGTCAAAAATTGTATTCAGATGAAATATGGGGACCAAATTATTATTTCAGAATCAAGGAGAGGGCCTATTGTCAGCCTGAAGAGGGTTTGTGACAAAATTCTGTACGATAACTGGTACTCCACCGAAAGGAAAGTAGACGCACAGGAAGAAAGATGTCGAATTGTGGAGGCAGCTGGAAAAACAATTTTGGAAGACATCCGCTGCAGAGTATTCAACACAGTTGAGTATCCTCCGATTGACAACTTCTTGGATAGTGCGCGAACTGCGGTTCCGGAGACACTGCTTCTTCTACTTCATTTGTTGATTTTGACCAACAAACGACGAACCTTCCTGTCCTGGGATAATTATGTAGGGGAACGATGGGGATATCGATCCAAAAAGTAACTGATATCAATGCCAAAATGATGTGAATAGGTATGGTTGGCTTTCATCAGAAAGTTAGCTTTTGAGAATTGGGGTTGGGTGGGGGAAGGAGGAGTGGGGTGTCCAAAGTTGGTGACTTCAACTAAGAACCATAATTACTACAACATTTCATTATAATTCGGGTATAACAGATGAAATAAGCTGTAATTTTGCATTTTTTGTAATTTCTTAGCAAATTTTGAAACATGACCTTTTTTTTGACATGCCATATCTCGGTAGCGAATTCACATGCAAACATGTTTTCTTAGTCAATATTGTATAAAATTTTACGCTCTACAAAAAAGTATCGATATGTTTTTTCCGTAGGACGTAAGAGAAAAATGTTATCGAGAAAAAACCGGAGAGAGGTTAAAAATTTTGCAGATTCCCCCCCCCCTACTTTTTTCGCACAGGGTCCTCGAGGTCCAAAACTTGAGAAAATGTTGATTAACCGTCCCTGAAAAACCTCCTGAAGTTTCATCAACTTCCGACCTTTTTCCACCTAACCCCACTTTTTTCAACCTGTCGACTGAACTAATAGAAATTTCACTGTATTTGAATGTTTGTAGCTGGTGAATGTACTGTTGACGGAAGTTTGATGGCATTTGCATTGCTATTCCAGTACAATCAATAACTATAGTTATAGAGTTTCCTTCAAAGTTTTTAAAACAGTATGGTTTATTCTACATAAATATGTCTACCAGCCCAAAACGTTTTATTTCTAATGCTTGACATCTGACAGTACATAAACTGTATCAAAGTATAAAATATCACAAAAATATTTCTTCTACTCAAACCAGTTAAAAAGGAAATATCCAGAGTAAAACCACGCCGCAGCCTGACCAACGTTAAACACAATCTATTACAGTTAGATAAGTAGCATTTATTTGTGTTGTATCAAATTCTTTTAGCCTTATATATATGAAAATAAGTCAGTTTATCCATCACAGAAGGGTCCAAGAAATTAAAAAGGGTATCAAATTGTAGTGGATGTAGTCCTGTTTATTTAAAGCATTTCTCGTTTCTTTAAGGTTAACATAGGAAAATATTGAATCATCTCTCCTATCAGTCTGAGTAGCTATATTATTACCACCAGAATTATCATGGGGGATAGAGGTCAAGTCTTCGTCGGAATCAGTTTGAGCATCTATTCTAGAAATATCATGATACTAGCCGAGTCTTGGTTGAAATTGGTAGAGCATCTGTTTGAGAATGGGGCGAAAAGGGGCTTGGATTCAAGTTATACGTAAATTTTCCAGAAAACTGTTTACTGCATATAAACGTATTTTTATCTACATTCTCTGGGGTTAACTTTTCATTTCCACAGTCTTATCCATTTGAGGCACTTCAACAAGTTTTGTCTTTTGGGAAACGGACGAAACTTGATTTTTTTGTTTTTTCGTGAATCACTTTTACCATGTTTATAGGAACACCTGGTCATGATTTCTGCCTTTTATTTGCACTTTACAACTCAGAATCAGTAAACTAGTGAAATAACATAAACAATATTATTTTTACAAAAATACATTTACATTAAACATTGGTATTTGACATTATTGACGTGAAACCAGTAGCTCCAACACAACTTTCAGCCAATCACCCATAATCTTTACAAAAATTTATATTTTGTTCCAATTACCTGATTTACAAGGCTGAGTCGTAGTTTACGGATATTTATAATTAACGCAAACCTGATCATAACAAATTTGTTCTGAAATTTTCCTTCCCCAGTGGTAGACAATTTCAAATTTTGTTAGGTTGGCAACTTGGACAGAAGTCTCCTATTGAATGCAATTCAATTATTTGCTGTATATGAGTGAACAGAAATGATAGCTGATATAGGTAATCGGTCGTTTTTTCAATGGGATTAGTTGATCCTAATTATTCCAAACGTAAACGCCAGGATCTGTACATTTCCTTGTGGCCTTTGGGTAATAACAGGAAATAAAAGATTAAGGTCGTTCCGTACCTGCAAGCAAACCCGAGATCTGCATTAACCAACAAATATCTGAGGGTTTAATGGGCGTGTCTTATGAAACAAGCACAGACACACTTGCAAAAGGACGCCTCCTTCTATCGTGCTTGATATATTCACTACGCGAAGCGTCGAGCATGTGCTGTTAGCAAGTTGCCTCTATACATACGTTTTTCATGTTTTCGGCGTTCTCGCTTGCTTTGCAGTGATATTATCATAGTCGGGGGTAGAGATTTCTCAGATTTCACGTTGAGTATTGGCACAAGTGCATTGTAATTATCGGTAATTATTGTGCTAATAAGCGTGTTATATTATAACGGCACGAGTTTATTTCTACATTTTTGAAGGAGGAGTAATTTGAATAAAAAATGCGAATCAGTGAATGCAGTTTGAGAAGACAACCCGCTTTCATAAATTAATTAAATTTGTCGAATATAAGCATTTTATGAATTACCACGTCAGTGATGACATGCCGTTGTCATGGATACCTACCTTTTCACAATAGGATATACCTAGATTTTTTACTAACGAGTGCGGAAAGTGATACTTTCCCACACGCGACTTCCGTTGACTCGACGCGAAGCGTAGTTCGTACGAGCAGTCAAGTGCGGGAGAGACACACTTTACGCATGAATTAGGAACATTATCATTTGTACTAGTGCATAAATATTCGAAAAGCACATTGAAACTATATATTGTATTTCAACATACAATGAAGATCTACTAATAATTTTCAATATTAATGGTAAAAACACAATTTATTACATTCTGCAAAGTGTCACTTTCAAAACTAAAAAGCGTGCGGAAAAGTGGGTAAAAACGAACGGTCGTAGAAAAAAATACTTTTACTCGTACTGCAAATATCGAAATCATAATGCAAAAAAATAACATAAATATGCTAAACGTGACATAAAGAAATGTAACCCAACTATTTTAAACTCATTCAATTTTTTCCAAGTTATTAATAAACCTACAAGAATAACAAATACATCTATCACATCACTCTCATCGATTTATTTATTACAAATTTAAGTTCTGAAGAATATTACTCTAAAGTGGATAATAGTCAAGTATCGGATCATAGCAGAGTGTATTGCGAATTCGATATGTATATCCAAGAACAATATAACAGGAAAAAAAATTTCTTATAGGGACCTGAAAAGTATAGACGAAGAACATTTTCAGAGGAAGCTTCAGGAATTACCATGGTTCTCTTTCTCGTTTCTGTTTTTCTCACACTTCTCTATATTCGTCATTATGCTGTCATATATTAATGATTCCATTAAGTTGGTGGAAGAACAGAAACAGTACTTCACTGTTATCTGAACCAGTCTGCTAATTACTCGCCTTATTTATTCTATTTCCAGAAATATTTATGGTAGGGCCTACTAGCCGCATATCACCTTATTTTTTATTGTAATAGTGCTCTATTTATTGAAATTATTATTATTATTATTATTATATCTATGGAGGAATACCATTTTGCCACCATATTTAGAATTCAACTCCATTCCGTCTTATTTTGGCTTACAACAAACTTCAACTGATATGTCAAGATCTCATTCCTGGTAGACAAGAAGATGCCTACGAGTTCTTACGTTACTTGGTCGAAGTTATGGAAAAAGCATATCTTACCAGTTTCTAAGATTCTTCTAATCTCAATCATATATTGAGGGGATTTTTGAGATCAGATATGAGGTGTCTGAGGTGCAGCCATGTTAACACAACCATTCAGCATTTCCAGGATTTGTTGTTGGACATTCAAAGAGTCCATACCCTGGATGAAGCTTTGGAGTTTTTTTTTTTCGATTGAAGAGCTTGACGATGAATCGTATCAGTTCGAATCGAAAGAGCCCCTATGGCGATCTGCATCCAGCTGAAAAGGTTCTCAGCCACCAAAAACAAGATAACCAAACATTTAATGTTCAGACAGAGACTAGGTCTAACAGGATACTCGAGATAAACATTAAATGTTCCAATAATCTATAATCTGGTCGTCGTTGTGACCCACATAGGATCCACTTTGAGTTGCGGCCACTACATCAGCTTGGCCCGAGCACCTGCTGGTGATTTCTATGTTTTCGATGATAGCACGCTTCGTCCAGTCTCTCACCAAGATGTTTACCATGTCGAAGAGTACATAATGTTTTATGAGCTGAAGTCTTCTGTTTCCAAGGTGTCCGACGATGGCTGTTCCTCGTTGTCCTCTTTATGATGAGTTTTATATACTTTTAATTTTTCGAACCATTGCTGACTGAGAGTTTCCAGTGAAAAAATTTCATTGAAACAGTAGCTTACAATTTCTCAAAACATATTTTTTTGTGGCACCATTAGACAAACTTGGATCAGCCACCATAAGAGGGGCGAAAATTTTTCATTATATATTTCTTACTATTCTGGTCGGCAAGATTACTTTTTGTTCAGCAAATTATCCACACTTTTCACAATGCAATTTTCGATTTCTACAATATACTTATAAGAATTACAATAGTAGGTATATCGAATTTATCGATGATTAATCATCTGGGTTATTTGCATGTACGAGTATATCTTTGGGTGATGAGAGGTTTTTGAAAAATCAAACGAGAGTACTTAGAAGTTAGGTTGACAATAATTTTTATTCTTGGAGGATTCAATAATTTATTGGAGGATTTCGGATCTCCATGTTTCTTGGAAAACGAGGATCTAGCAATTCCGGAAGAAGACAGTCCATGTAAACAAATTTCAATTTCGGCGCCATATTGTTGATCCAAAAGGAATTGTTCCGATGAATCTGCAAAAATGTAATGATTTTCGAATATGAATAAATAGCTTCATTTACGACTAAGCAGAAATGTATTAGTTTTCAAGAAACACATAGTACCTCTTGCGTCATCGTTCCTAATGTTCCTAACATGTTGTCCTCTTTGTTATATGAAGCTGACCCTGTATTTGGTAAAAATAATTATGATTCATTTTCAAATTACTTTCATTATTTTCATCCAAACTGCAGAATCTCAATAATTTGTTTTTTGCGCCTTTAAGTGGATGCATCTTAGAAATATTTTTTGGACATTTCATTTCAATTATGGAATCAGTACCTATTAAGCCATCGGGACTGGCTCCATGATAAAATTCCCCTTCATCCACAAATAATCCGCATGGATCCACCTGTAAACAAATGTGAAATGATATTTTTTTTACAGTTCCATTATCATATCATACCGTACCATTACGTTAAAATGATTTCAGAATCCCTTATAGCAAACGGTTCATTCTCTATCCCGTATTTTGATGCTTCAGAACCTTTGAATGTACTGTAAAGAAGTTGGTTCATTTTGTTGGCGCAAGATGATTTTTTTATTTCATTTTACAAATTTCTCCGAAATGTGATGCCGTGAGTCGTAATATCCTTTCTTGAAGCCGATAGGGATTGTTGGATTGACCTCTAGTTTTCAGTTCAATTTCTTCAATTTCCTTTGTTGTCTTTTCGAGGGATTGTGCTTTTTAAATTTCATATTGGTCCTCAGGAATGTCGGGCTCGGAAGAAGCATTAGGACCATAATCAGAATAAGGTAACGCTGTTTTTCTATTTTTGGCATACATGTGTGTTATTTTTCCGTAGTTTTCTCTTTAGAATTCTGTTATCGGTAAATTTCTTGGTGAAAACTGGAATAGTTTTATCTTTCAGGATTGAATAATAATTTTCACTATTGAAAAAAATTGTAGTAGCCTTACATCTTGTTTCATACGATCTCTTCAGTGAGAAATTTATTTTTCCCCCAACGAAATTACAAATTATACTATTATATTGCTCGGCAAGATTTTTATTCATATTTGTAATGAGGCTGTTTGCGTTGTGAATCAGGCGATTTATACATAATTCTACATCTTCTATCAAACCACACTCTCTCATTAGAGGAACCAAATTGGTTTCATTTCGAGGGGAACATTTGAAGTATCCAATGGACTGGCATTCTTTGTGCTCCCCAAATATGTGGGATGGAATGTTCCTCAAATCTTGTATCAGACTTTCTCATCAAATGTACTATTCTCAGCTATCCCATATCTAGTAGTAAGTGTAATGTCTGTGCGCAATCTTAGTGCATTTTGTCCTAAAATATTTCTGAGAGTTGCCGGTACCACTAAACTTTTTAAATCACTTTGTTTTTTTATCTGGAAATGAAGGATATTTTTTTTCAGTGTACGATAATAATTTTGATTCTACTCACCACATAGTTCTCGTATTTTTTTGGAAAAATTTCTGAGTAGATGATGTATACACCGTACTTTTTCTATAAGCATATTTCCATATGGTCTCGATTCTAGCAATTTTGTGTGAACACTACTGTCCCTATTTCCAATCAAGCGATGATATTTGACGCCATGCATTTCTATACTACTTTTGAAGCCCCCAGCTATATATCGCTTTCCATGTCAGTC
The DNA here is from genome assembly GCA_958502065.1 of Chrysolina americana. Classification (NCBI taxonomy): domain Eukaryota; kingdom Metazoa; phylum Arthropoda; class Insecta; order Coleoptera; family Chrysomelidae; genus Chrysolina; species Chrysolina americana. Next base: position 87,220,960 of record OY293410.1, read on the forward strand.
GATGTTCCATTTCAATTTTTAAAACACTTGTGTTCCGTAGGCGAATCAATCTTTCTCTGTGCCGAACGAACGCAAATTGCACAGTATTTATTTCAAATACCCAAACATAAAATCTTTTTTGTTCGGACTCCAATAAGGTCTAATTACCTGGATCGCTCGGGCCGTAATTGAAGCAATAATTGTGTTTACCTGCAACCAAATATGGAACTCGACAGTAAATAAAATTTAAAACACTTCTTTATACTTGTTTAAAAAACCTAATTCTACTATTTGTAACTACCACAAAAAAAATAGTCTCCGCCACTGTCACTGTTGCACCAACGAATTGATTCGCGTCGATATGATGTGATGGCGCCACATTACGGCTGATTTATTATGCACTTCTTATTTATCACTTTTTAGTATTTGTACTGTATAGATCTATAGTATATTCTATATGAGATAGTGAATTGCTATGCACTTTTAGGAAAAGTAGTCTGACTCGAAAAAAAAATCTATATTTTAATTAGTTTGGGCCAAAATGGTTTAAAAAAAAATTATAATAACTTTCCGTGAAAGAGTAGAATATTTTGAACAAGTAGGTGCAAGTTTTATTGAAATCGGACCAGGCATTTTCTAACAATTTGAATAGGCGTTTCAGCGAACATGGGGAACGCTCTTAAAGAGTAAATATATCATATGAATCTTCTATACCACGTAGGTACCTACCAGTTGATCGGTCACTAATACCTGATTTATATTATAGGCTATGACAATTCATTATCATAAAATGAATATTTACTTGGAAATTTCAATATTTGTCTATCGTTTTCTTCAGAAAACCTCTATGAAATTTGTATAAAATTCCACAACGAATTTTATGAATATCGTGCGCGAACTAGTATAAATATAACTCGTTCGCGACCGAGAAGGCTGTTGAATCTGAGAGGTGATTAACCTAGCTGCTCACGGGAAGATTCAATAAAAGTCGAAAGTTTTATATTAACTTGGAGAATTGTGTGTGTTTGTTCAAACACAAATCCGTAAAGCCTATCTTTCGGAAATTTACTGTATAATACTTTTACGTGCGTAAAAGTAAAAGTTTTCATTCGATTGCTGTGAGAGAGATTTTGGTTTGCTGAGAGAAGAATCTAAGCCGCTGTTTTCCTGTTACCTTGGCGTGCTGGAAGTGGTATGACCCTGGCTCGCTGGTTTACCGGACCTTCTAGATTTCAGCTGCAAAGAAAGAATCTGAAAAATAACGAAGCAATTGGTGAGAATTCGATAAACAATTAGTGATTATTCTCCGAGTTAAACATTTACATACGTACCTAACGTTTTTGAATCATTTGATTAACTATACATCATCTGGTGTGCTAGGTATAGCTATTGCCTAGCCATACCTTGGAAATTTAAGAATAATTTGAAATCTTCAAAACGCCTACAAATTATTAACTATAATTTTTAACTATCAATCTTGGAACTTTGGACAGACATTTTAAGAAGTGAAGTTATTTGACTATTTCTAATATATTATAATCCTGGCTTCCCTCGACCCGACTAACGTTCGGCTTGAGAGGAAAGCCTTGTATATTATACACTACCGAAGGCTAACGCCTAAGGCTACCTTTATTGCAGCATATTACAACAATCATAAGTGAACTGTATTTCTATAACTTTTATATTGATATTTGTCAAAGTCGGAAGTCATATCGGGTTCGGGAATTAAGATTTTTTGTGCGATTCTTTTACTATTATTATTGGCCGGGCATCTCGCTTACAGGTGAGGCCTGCCGATCGATTCAAACACTAGTATTCTTTCGTCCGGGAATTCACATTTCAGAAAAAAGGTGATTTTAACGAAACTGAAGTTAGATGCAATGGCTTCTAACTTCATGGAGCGAATTGGCAGTAAACAACCCACTGCTAGCCGGGTCGAACTCGTTGGATTCGAGTTACCGCCTTCACGACAAATTCACTGCCGGTGAAGTCTAAACACGTTCATATAGGATATGTTCCGTAAATAGACAAAAGTTACCGCTGCTTACCGGACCGGTGACATAAGTTTTGACATTCGTTTCTGTCTGTTACTTGTGGTTGCAATTTATTTTCGGGACATTTGTCACTGTCATTTGTCTCTTCAGTCTTTCAGTGTGGTTATGTTTTATTGTTTCAATTAGCGATAGCTGGCTATTATATTTTTGTTGTATTTGATTGTTTTATTATAATAATATATATGTTACGAATCATAGATAATGACCAGCGTTTTTTTATTTAATGCCTGGGAATCATCAAAAAACTTCCACGTAACCTTGAGTTGCCCGTTTTATTCTTTTCCCCCCTAACTTTACCGTAGCTCTTCTTCAAATTTCTCTACTTCTCATCACATTTTGAAGCGCTTTTGTTGTATCCAAAAGTATTCAGAATTGACCTTCTTTTTGGTGAAGTTTGGACTTTACTTATTTAAGGTAGATCAAAAAATGCAATAATAATATTCATAAAATAAAAGTAGGTATAATTTCGAACTTGTAATGAAGTGTCCTCCTGCTCGTAGAAAAGTATATATGCCTTTCCGCTCACAAGGGAATTCGAATGAATCGGTGAAACTAGGAAATCGTCGTACTCGTGCCATGTGCCTGTATATGGATGCCTACAGTAAGCAGTGTAGTGCCTGCTATTGGTAGTCCCGCTGTGATTCGTCAATGCGTACCAGTTATAGCGACAAGGGGCTACATTGTCTGTAGTATAGTTGCTCAAATCTAAACCTTCCAGAGGAAAATCAATGGTTATATTCAATTTTCCTCTAAATCTTCCTGTTTGAGAGAATTTTTTTAAATGGATTACTAAAATTTTTGGGAATTTCTGAATCGATAGGGACTTTGTGCATTTCTTTTTTCTTTTGCAATTCAAACATGTCGGTTTTTCATCTTTGTATAGAATGAAATCAACAGCTTCACCATTTCGTCAGTCCATGTCTCTACGTTACTGACTGTAGAAGTTTCCTTAGGAGATAATAATATCGGTTTCTCATTACCGGAATAAATAGATGCGACTGATTCTCCATTTGCATGAAATATTTTCAAGTTTTCATAATGGATTAAAAAAAATTATCGCAATTTCTGAAGCATCCCAGCAAACATGATTCTTGCGGCCCTTCAAAGGCGAAATAAATCTTGCCGGAGAGTGACATCAACGGTCCTCAAATGTACAACTACATTGGGCTGGCTAGCCCGTGTCCCGGCGGCCGACAGCCGACCGACTGTCTTATGCCATCTGAGTGCCGATCATAAAGCTGCAGGTCTTTTGGAGGGCAAAGGCATATACTTATACTCACTGTATTCGTGGCGCAACTATGGGTTTATTAAGGTTACACTCAATTGCCCGCTTCATTATTTATATTGATTTTACAAATATATTTTCATGGGCTGTCGTCAGTGAATTGAATTGGTTCGGTTTTGAAATCCCAGGATATTTTTCATATAGAAAATTACTGGATAAATATTCTGTGAGGCTCGGATTCTATTAGGGGCTAGGAATACTTGAAGGATGTAATTGAATTCAAATTTACCATCAAAATAATCAGTAAATAACTTTTGATAATAACGAAAAAGCCTTTAGCTGTCACCCCAAAAAGCCTAATATATGTAGGTAACTAAAATAATCAATATTGTATGTCATGAAATTTTTTTTCTAAATTATATATAGCATTATTATTTCAGAAAAGTACAATACATTAGGTATATGATGACAACTAATATGAAATAAAGAATGAAATAGGTAAGTTAAATTTCCAATATATTATAAGAATTTTAATAAAATATTAATAAAAATATAAAACAACAAAAATAAAGAGATCATTCATAAAACACAACTAAAATAAAGAGATCAGTCATAAAACACAACTAAAATAAAGAGATCATTCTTTGTTAATTAACATAAATATTCACAATTTTTTTGAAAATCTTCTCCCACGTCCTCCTTCTCTATCACTAGCTGAACGGAGCCAGCCTTTTATTAGATTTTCAACTTCATCCAATGTTGCTGATTGAATCAGTGAATTATTTCTTACAGACACTACAAATAAATAATATGGAATCAACACTATTTTCATATGTGTATGTATTGCTGAATCTAATTAGTTTATAATGAAAATAAGTCTATATGGAATACATAAAAGTATGTAATCTATTTTAAGGAAACCTCCACACAAAAACGTTGTTAATGAGATTAATTAAAGAACATGGATCCTGCAATAAATTATACAAATGAGTAATAAAATAGAACATACCATGGATTAATTTGATGATGTTCTTCATATCCTTGAATCCATTTTTGTTATTTCTCCCAGACCAATTAGTGATAACTGCTAACTGATTAGTCATGAGTCTGTTCAAAATTCCTCTTGTTGTGTCTGGGGTATCTTTGCCTCCAACAAATTGAAATTTGTTACACTATAAAAAATATAAAAATCAACTATTCTTCCATTAAAATAAAATATGGTTTGCCGATTCAGTAAATGATGTGTCCTCATTCAAACTATCATTGAATTGTGTCAACTCGTTGAAATCTTTGATTTGGATAAACTCCTTGGGAATTGGCACTCTAATCTCATTGCCATTTGTCAGTCTTATAAGGTAATTTATATCTTCTTTAACGATTTGCAATTGTCTAAGTGTTGGTGATCAATGCTAAAAATAAAAACTATTATTTATCACACAGTTCAAAATACAAATAATATAAGAGTGGCACCTTTGTTTTCTTGACAACTGTTGCAAGATCTGATGCTGACTGATTCACAACTTGCTTTGCTGCTGGTTGTAATAGCTTCATCTAATGATTCTGTACCATCATCAAATCTTTGTGAATTTTTTGGCATCCCACAACTGCTTTCAATGCTTTTCTTTATGCAAACATCCGCATTCTTCAGAGTGGTGAACGTTTTTTTCTTTGGAAGAGGGACCGTTGGAATGTTGTCACTGCTGTCTTCACTGAACTGATCATAATCTCTATAAGCAATATTCTTTTTTGGGACCCTTTTAGTTTCGCTTTCTGATTCAGTTTCTAAGTGTTGAAGTTTTATACGTGCTATAGAAAAATCATCTGAAAAGATAAAATACATAAATATTTGATCAGCAATGCAAAATACAACTAGATATTATCTTCATTTGGATCTTTACTTCCAAAGAAAAAACTAAAACCCTTGAATACGAACCTGTGGAATATTTCACCTTAATTGGACAATCAGTACATTTTTCTTCAATGACAGGAAGATGATTCCGAATTGCTTTGTCTTTAAGTATATCGCTGAACTCATAACATTCCTTGGTCTGTGAATATTGAATAATATTTCATCATCACTATCATGACCATCTTCTGAATTTGAACTCAATAGTTGACCATCATCTTCATTACTAAATGATGATGTTGATGGAATAGAACGACTTTCATCAAGTTTTTCATATTTACTTGGACTAGCAATAGAACTAGTTGATAAAGTTACAATTCCATTTTCTAAGCCAATGTTTGATTGAAATGTGTTTGAACTGGGACCAGCGCCAGATTCATCCACATCAGTAGCCCTAGCATAAACCATTTGTTCTCTTTCTACTGTCGACACGATATTGATGGTAGTTTTCTTGGACAAACGGTTGATTTGACGCCTACTCTTTCTTTTTACCGGAACACGATTTCTAAAAATCATTAATGAATCAACACTTCCCAAAGAGAGTGTATTTTAGGCGAGCATGATTTTACAGTCTGAAGAAAGATTATGTTTATAGTTTATGTAGGTACTTACTTTTCCTCCATAATGCGAAAATTAATACAGCTGAACTTGGAAACAATGGAAACTTCCTCAATAAAAGATAAGTACAATATCACCACTCCCCAACCATAAAACATGAACAAACACAACTTGAATCTTGGAATCTTGCTAAACTCTGCTTCAGACAAATTTAGAAATGAGAAATGACATAAGACATAAATGACATAATTGACATTGTGAAAACGCTGTTGTTGCTTATGTTGCCAATGCAACAGAAATTTCCAGGAGTACCAACCCGTTCGCAAACTAAATGCACTAACCATTATTTACACTTGTGTTTGAAATGTTGGTGGTTTGTTGCAAGTCCTACATTTTCGTATGAAACAGTGGCTCATTCATAGTTGTAGAACTATAGGGCCTTCAAATCCGTAAGCCCATTAAGCCATTAACCATTGTCAGATTGTGTTTTGATGTTGGGCCGTTGCTAGAATACCGACGCCGTCACCAAGCCGTCATTCACGTCTTTGGCCCGCCTTTCAGCCGCGTATTCATGTTTGCTGGGATGCGTGCTCTTCCAAAATTTTATCATTTATAAGTTATTAAAAATCAAATTATTAATACATTTGTTACCTCTTCGATCTGTTCAATCAATTCAATTGAATTCATAAATCATATAGAACAAATCAAAGTTTTTGAACTCAAAAAATAAAAAATATTCAAACCAGAATAACCAGATCAACCAAAGAAAATCGTCGGTCGTTCTGGTGACAGACAATCGACCGCTTTTTCAGGAACCAAGTCCCGTAAATAAACTTTTTTTCAGTTACCAACCTGATAAAAGACATTTACGGGAAATGAATTTCATAATTTTACAAGGTTCGTTCGTATTTGGGACACTATGTGTGTGAAACAGTGCAGCATTCGATACATTCATGGTTACAACGGCGTACTTCACTACTGCCATCTGGTATATAATAGCCAGACTAAATTTGGTAAAAGTCTCGCTAGCAAAATGACGGCCATTATGTGGAATGAAGAATCAGCTACCCAAATTACTTTTCTTATCTTCTACATCCAAACGACTGATATTTAGGAGCTAATACTTTCCACACATCTCATAATATATTTAGCGCAGGTATTGGAAACGTTTCATCAAAATCTGAGACGATAGGTTCTCAATGTTGTCATTTAAAAAACTATATGTAGCTTCATTCCTAGGCTGTACTGTATCTTCATAACATCTCAATACCTATTCCCAACCTTTATCTTTGCACTACTCCAATCAATTTCTAGTTAAAGTTTCAATTCACGAGGTGGTTATCAGCATAGCCATTTTCTTGCGTCCCCCCTCTTTATGCGGATCACCACGCAGCACGTGTAGCATGTACGAGTCGTGTCTTTTGTGTCACGCCACCTCACACGTGCTATACGTGTCCCAATTTGCGACTAGCGACAGACCACCTCCTGTGATTGGACGTGAGCGATTAAACGTCGCGTTTACACGCCTCGACAATTCGCCCAAAACAGACCGTATCTTTAAAACGTGTGATGTCATGCTGCGGTTCGAACCTATGCACCTACGGATGATTTGATTAGAAAGCGAGCGCTTAACCCGCAAGGCACCACGGCCCTTATCGTTTCCAAATCGACATCTCTTGTTACTTACTATTTAAGTTTTTTTGAAGAAAATGCACGGCCACGACGCTATCAATTTTTATCGCACAATAAATATTCAATTGCCAAGATTCTAGAAAATTCAGTCACTTCATTTCATTAATAGTGTTTAAAGGCCAATCACTCTAGCAAAAATGGGGAAAAATAGCAAAAGAATGTAAACTTTCACAAAAGTTGTGTTTTAGTGCTGAATGAAACTATAAAAATTTGAGCCCTCGTACAAGGCCGGCAACATTGTTGAAAATATAACGTATAAAGAATTGTAGTTTTTTGCTAGAGAAAAAATGCTGAAGAGTCGCAAAATGGTGGGAACAAATAAAATATCATTCTTCATCATTTCCCAAATTTGCGACCTTTTCCATGTTTGATATCATAATAAATAAATTATTTATTTATACTTTTAATAATAACTCTGCCCAAAAAATTTTAAAGGAAGGGCAAATGTGAAGAACCGTTGCTCTTTATGTAATAAGTCTCGTTGAAATTTTGCCACTTTTGACGGTTTCTTACTTCACACAGAAAAATTGGGTTTGCAATCTGATCTGGTTATAGAAATAGGTAATGCAAAAATTGTGTGAGTTGGTCGCAAAAGTAGGGAGTAATTTTCATAGAAAACATGTAAAATTTGCAACCACCAAAGATTTCGGGAACTTTGTCAACCTAAAAATATTTACAAGGAACGCTCAAAATTTCTGCCTTCTTCCTGAATACACAGACGTGCTCGCCGTCATGAGTTTTCTACAGCCCTTGCTAAATCACTTCTCATTGACCAACAATTAAGTATGCTTCTCCTAAGATTTGTATTTGTGTAGGTACTCTAATATGGTGTACGATTCAAAATAACTAACCTTGAAAGACAAAATATTGATAATAATAATATTCCCTCATAAACACTCATAGAGTGTACTCAAAGGCATAGCCTGTACGGGTAGAGGATGGCTATCATTATTATTTACCGTGGCGCTCCGGGGCGACTTACTGATATTTTCGGTGGTGTACTCACTTTTCAGATGTAGGAAAACCCGAAAAACCTACAGCACCACCCCGGTTGGTCGGTACGCACTTCAAGCTAGCACCAGACGTTGGGATTGGCATCTAGGCAACTCACATCACACTTGATTCACAACAAGGCATGTGGCCACCTGAAGAGACCCGAGTTCTTGATTCCGTACCGGAGCCTCGAACGTCGGTCTGATGCGAGCTACAAGTTCCACTGCTAGAGACCTTAGCCACTGAGCCACCGACCGATCATATTATATTTAGTTTTCTACTTTTATGTTTAATTTTTTTATATGTTCCTGAAAAAAATAAATTACTACAACTAAAAAAGTGGACCACCCCATACAATAGTAACCTCAGATCACCCAACATTAAAATCAAATGATTTTTACTTATACTGCAAGTCTACGAGCTTTTGCGTTTGACTGAGTTTCTCTCCAGGAAGAGTAAACTGTATCAATCGAACAAAGGTCGAAAATATGTGCTAAAGATTATCACGATAATGAAACAAATAAAATCGACAAAGTCGAAGAACCCATTCTGTTTGCCTCATGTTTCCACTTGGTGGAAACGTGTGGAGAGAAAGGGTACTTCGAATTCGTCGATTTTATTCGTTTCATTATTCGGAAAAAAAATTCCATGTAATTTGAACCTATCATATCTACGTATTAGTGACCAAGTGGCCAGAAATAGCCAATCAGACAAACATTTAACTGATAAGTGCCCCGGTAAATTATCACTATTGAACAATCGAGTCACCATGGTTATGACATAGTTTGACGTTTACTGAATTAAATTGTCAAAATGTCAGTCCTTTCGAGTAGATATGGAAATATCCAAAATGAGTTGATCGATATAATTATAAGTGATAATTCTATGAAATTTTTTTTACTGTATATTCCCCGGCTATTGATAAATTCTCAAAATTTGTCTTAACTTTTCTCCGCTTTCAAAAGTATACGACAAATTATCCAGTCCGGCAATGCCGCCAGGCCGCCACCTGTTTTTTTTTTAATTACGTTGCACCAAACTGACAAGTTTTAAATCTCTTGTATTTTTTCTATTGTTTCAGTTCTCTGTTTTCTTGGTCTGATAATACAATTTGTATTTTGAACTGTCTATCAATAATTTTCCTTTTTTCTAGTGTTGACTAAATGATGGATACTTCTACTTCCAGTGAAGGAAATTACGAAAATGCAGTATCAAATCAAGTCCACAATTACGTAATTACTTTCCTAACTGGCACTTTGGTAGTTTGGTATGTCCAGTTCTTGTGGAAAAGGAGGTATCTTTACATCTATTCTTGGAATGTGGAAGGTCCGCTCTCATTTCCACTTATTGGCTGTGGATATATTGTCTTAGAAAATAAAATTGGTACGTTCAGAACATTTGAAATATTCTCTTGGCTTTTGATAAATACAGTTCTGGTATATTTTTCCGTATTGGATGGATCAATGTTTTCATTTGACTAGATTATGTGTAAATATTCTCTGTACCTACTTGATGCTGTGGTAAACTATAGCTACATTATTTATTTCAAACACCTGTTGTTTACATCTGTTTTTATGAAGTTATACACTTTTTCTGACACGTCTTATCTATTGTAAATAAAAGCATAAAGACGATATAATTTAATTTGATTGTAAACATTGGTATACAACATTATAATACAAAACAATGCATTATAATACATTCAGATGTAATGAAACAAAAACAAATTGAGCAATGAAAGATAAACGCTTGCATATGTATACAGTGTGTCCCACCTGAGAATTGTTATACCACTTATCTTCCAAGTCGTACAAAACATTGAAAATCGCTCAGACCCGTCGATTTTTATTGCGAGAGGAAACTTTCCTACCAATAACGTCATCATTGTGATGTCAACTCCCTCATCCCCAGCACCCCCCAGTCAACCAGCGAAGTCGCAGTAAGTGGCAGGGAATTCAATTTAATGTCTCTATATATGGATCAACAATGCGATTTTACAAATAAGTACCAGCGATTTCGCTTTGCGGACAATGATATGCAATAAATATTAACCTTGTGATTTCGCAAAATACCATTCAAAAGCAGTTAAAATCAATGCGATCTAAAGAAGTTCTTACGACTTTCACAATGTTACCACCATGCCACATATTTTTGACTGTTTTATATTAACGTTCACTTCGTGATATTTATTGAATTTTCAATAATATATTACCACGAATTATGATCGGGCTACTTTTTTGAGAAGTGAACATCGCCTCTTTCGACAATAATAGCGGCAGAGGATATCAACTGGCAACGGCCGGCCCATGGCTGGCATTTTGACTTTGTCATTTGATGTTGATGAACTTGTAGTAGCGCTATTGTTTGTTTAGTTTTAGAATTGTAAGTTTCTAACAAAACTTAATTATTGCATCGGTACTTTATAAAGTTGTGTATTTTGTAGGTATTCGTGCTTAGTTCAGTCCCTTGGTGTAGAAAAGTTGCAAATTTTCTAAAGGTAAGTGAAACTTTTTGACTTCGTTTCGTAAAATAAACAAAATTATAAACATATTCGTTGAAAAATGTGTCACCAGGCGGGAACTGTTGGCTGTTGTCAAGGGAGTTGAGCACTTCTACAAGTACGTGTATGGACGAAGTTTCCTGCTGAGAACTGACCATGCAGCTCTCAAATGGCTCCTACAGTTTAAGAATCCCGAGGGTCAAGTGGCACGCTGGATTGAGAGGCTCCAGGAATTCGACTTTGAGATCGAACATCGGGCGGGGACCAGCCATAAGAATGCGGATGCTCTATCGCGAAGACCATGTCCAGACGATTGTTCGCAATGCCGACGAACAGAGGAAAAGGAGTCGACACTCTGCAGAACCACGGCGGTCGATGATAACTGGAATGACCACAAGATCCAGAAAGACCAAGAGTCAGCGAAGACCGTCGTGGCAGGAAATAGCCAGTTGTTCTCCAGTCGTTAAAACTTACTGGGCCCAATGGAATTCTTTCACCTTAGACAATGGAGTCTTGAAGCGTGTGTTGGAGTCGGAGGATGGCGGGGAAGAAAGACGTCAGGTAGTAGTTCCCAGGAGCAGAAGACAGAAAGTGCTCCGAGAAATCCATGATGGGGTCACCGGAGGACATCTGAGAGTGACCCTCCAGAAAGTTAGGCAACGGTTCTACTGGGCCAATTGTCAAGCTGACGTCAAGGACTGGTGCAAGCAAACTTGTACAGAAAATGTGCTGTATGCGCTGCCAGTAATGTGCCTCGGACAAGACCTAAGGCCCCGATGCGCCAGTACAATGTGGGCAGCCCATTCGAAAGGATCGCCATTGACATCGCTGGCTCGTTCCCACAATCTGAACACGGGAATAAGTACATCCTTGTGGCGATGGATTACTTCAGCAAGTGGGCTGAAGTCTATGCCCTGCCCAACCAAGAAGCCATCACCGTTGCCGACGTCTTAGTGAAGGAGTGGATTTGTCGATTCGGTGTCCCGTTAGAGCTGCATTCGCATCAAGGCAGGAATTTCGGAGATGTGTCAGATGCTGAACATCCGGAAAATGAGGACCACAGCTCTACATCCACATGGAATGATGGAGCGGATGCATAAGACGATAAACCGCCACCTGTCCACCTGACCACCAGAAGGATTGGGACCAGTACCTTCATCTGTTCCTGATGGCGTATCGTTTCGCAGTTCATGAGTCAACCGGCCAAACCCCTGCTAGTGTTATTATTGGCCGAGAGCTGCGACTTCCATGTGACCTGAAGTTTGGAACGCTACCAGGACAAGACACTGCGGGAGATGACTACGTCAGCAAACTGCGACAGAGAATGGACGACATCCATGAACGGGTCCGTTTGAACATCCAGAGTGCCAGCGACAGAATGAAGGAGACCTACGACATCAAGGCGGATGCTGGTGGATATCAGACAGGTGACCTTGTCTGGCTATACAACCCTAAACGTCGCCGTGGACTATCACCGAAACTTCGGAACTCGTGGGAAGGTCCATATAAGATCATGAAAAGGATAAACGACCTCGTCTACTGCATATATAAGCCACCACGAGGAAAACCTAGGGTAGTCTACTTCAATAGGTTGTCCCCTTACGCCGGAAACCACGATCAAGTCCGCACAGTCAGATCACCGGAGGACGAAATGACGTTTCAGAGGTTCATGTCCCTGTACTCGAACAGACAGAAAGTTCAATATGTGGTAACCCGAGAGGAGTCACGAGATCTTTTCAAGGTGCCTGCTGATTACGCGTTAGCTCACTGTGTGGCAGAAGATCTCCAAATGTCCAGAGGCATTGCAGTAGTTTTCTTCAAGAAGTTCGGACGAATCCAGGAACTGAGAGAACAGAACCCGGAAGTTGGAGGGGTGTTACAGCTGGGGAAATGCCAGAGAAACATCTACTATCTGGTTACCAAGAAGCGTTCTCGAGATAAGCCGTCTGATGAAGATGTTAGGAAGAGACACGATGCTGGACCAGAATATTGTAGACCTGGCAATCCCAAAATTGGCCTGTGGGCTTGATGGGCTGGACTGGAGAGTTATAAGAAGCATGTTGGAGACAATATTCAGATCCAGCGGCATCAACATTCTGGTGTGCTGCAACCATCTTCCTCGACCCAACTTGAGGACTGTGGAGTGCTACTTCCATCGAACGTCCAGGTGCAGATATGGAGAATCTTGCAGATATCTTCACACTCCAAGAATGACGTTTCGGGGCGAAACGTCTTTAAGAAGGGGGCAATGAAACGATTTCGAGACCGGCCCCGAGACCGGCCCTGATCTAATTAATCACGCACCCTCGTTCAACTACAACAGCATATCTGCTGGCCTATCACCGAGAACAAGCTGGAATAAAATTGATCACTTCGATACTGTTCGAAGAGCCATCTAGATGAAATGTTCTATACTCCAGAATAATCGAGAGAGCCGTGGATGGAATCTGCTTGCGACTATATAACCGCTGGGGGACACTCAGAATTCAGAGTTAGTTACAGTTCCAGAGTTCGCAGATAGAGACCGACACCGTAGAAATAAAATAGTGAAGTAATTGTTTTAGTGAATAATTGTTGTAAATAGTGTTTTAAATAAATTAGGAAAATTAGTTTGTGCAGTTTTACTACAATATAAAAGGAATGCTTTCAAAAGTTCAATGCACTAATTACAAATCTGTACATTCATTTAATTACCGTGAGAGGCGCATTTAAATTCCATTTAAATATTTATTGTTCAACTTCTCTACCATTCCATCGGAATGAGGATGTAGAGCCGTGGTTCACGGCATGTTCGACATCTGACAGATCTCAAGGAACAAGTTGGATGCGAAATGTCTGCCTGAGTCCAAATGAAACCCCAACGGGACACCGAATCTTTTACCAAGACGTCGGCAACGGTGAGGGCTCCCTGGTTAGGCAGGACATAGGCTTTGACCCTCTTGCTGAAGAAGTCCATCCCCACAAGGTTGTACTCATTTCCGTACTCATATTGAGCGAACTGGCAAGCGATCTCAATTGTGATCCTTTTAGATGGGCTGCCAACATTGCACTGGCGCATCGGGGCCTTAGGCCGTGTTAGAGATCCATTGCTGACAGCGCATACAGCACACTTTCTGTACAAGTTTGCTTGGCAATTGGATCAGTGAAACCGTTGCCTCACTTTCTGGAGGGTCTTCGTCACTCTCAGATTTCCTTCGGTTATCACGGATACGTTGGAGAACTTCCTGTCTCTTGCTCCTGGGTACTGTGACTGATGTCTGTCTTCCCCATCATTATTAGAGTCCAACACGCGCTATTTTCTGCCACGGCGGTTTTCGATTATCCTTCTTTTAGTAGATGACTCAACCAAGACCTGGATCTTTCTCTTGGTCTTTCTGGATCTTGTTGTCATTCCAGTTATCACCACGTACTTGCAGAAGTACCCTACTTCCTCAAACACAACCGCAGCTACCGCCCGATGACACAGTAATTGCGCACTGGTTTACTTAGTAATTGTGCTCTGGTTCACATAGGGTCTTACTGAAGTAACCGATAAGTTTTTCCTGTTTTTCCTGGACAGGACGGCTCCAAATCCCATATTACTTACGTTGATCAAAGCCCCTTTTAGCTTCATGAATGAATTTTGACATTCCTCTGACCACTGAAACTTTTTTATCCTTCCGTGAGCCTAGTCAGTGGTTTCGCGATTTTAGCAAATCGGCGGTAGTACGAGGTACTCAAACCAAGAAAACTTCGAAGCTGGTGTATGTCTTTTGGAGTTGGGAATTCTTTTGCAATTCAGATTTTCTGTTCATTTACCGCTACTGCTTCCCCAGAAACTACGTGGCCGAGATATCATACTTCTTTTCGAAACAGATGGCATTTATTGGGGCTCAATTTCAGTTCAGTTTCAGGGAGCTTCTCAGTCGCAGAAATACCTCCATCAGGTTTTTCACGTTGTCGTCGAATGATCTGCCAACCACAATTATGTCATTGAGGTATACCAAACATCTTTTTCATGAAAGTCTTTTTAAAACCGTCTCCATCAGTCTTTAAACTTTCGCTGGAGCGTTGCAGAGCAGGAATTACAAAAGAGGGTATGCTTTTGATAGGCAAATTTGGGCCTTTTCTGAAAAAATACATAAATTGCTTTTGAATGCTTATAAATGAGTAATATATCAATATTTTTCTTCTTTTTTCACTCTTGAATAATTTTTATCTTATGCATAAAAAGATAACTTATTAATTTTTTTCAAATAATACAAATTGGTTTTCAATGATTATTCAAATAATCGGTCTCTACCATATGTATTACATCGAAGCCCACAATACGCACACAAGCGACGTTGCCAAAATGTCTATTTCATTATTTTATTGCCTTCAAAATTTTGCTGAAGAAGAGTTTATTTGAAGTTGTTCCGGAACGGTTTGGAAGCAAAAATTTTGGGTGAATGTTCCTTTTTTATATACCTGAAAGTGTGCAAATGACCGGTAGCAGATGGCCCAGAAAAGCATACCCTCCTTTGTTAGTGTTTAATACATCTGCACGTCGCCGGAATTACATTGCTGAAGACTGTTAATAGCTGATAAGTAATATTGATTTCCATTCTATTATTGATTCAAACTGATTCTTTTCCAATTATTATACTACCAGTTGCTGGGGGTATCAATGGTTTTCGTGATTACAACGAATAATGGAAATAGAAGCATCTAAAAAAGAAAAGTGCTCAGGAAGTTTTCCAGACACACTCCTTTTATTGAGTACCTACTCTATTTAGACTCTGACTCCACCTAATTTTATATCATCGGGTACCGCAAAAATCTGAGCAACTGCATGATGAGCTCATGCAATATTATATCAAATCGAATGGTTCGGTTTATACGGAATGACGATGAGCAAGTTCTCCTTGGCGACCCCCTTTTTTGACACCCTTCACTGATATATCTATTCACACATTCGGTCCACTGCAGAGGGTAATCGCATGTCTGACCAATCTCCGTTTTTGGGGATGAGTACGATATCATCCTTTCCATTTAGCCATGAGTTAAAATCCTATTTCCATATGGTGGTGAGTGCTTGGAATTTCTTTCCATCAATGGTTATTAAACCCACCACGAACTGAAGCAGCAGAGTTCTTTGAGCAATTAAAAGCCCATCAAACTTCTTCTGGAGTTTTCGAGTTGCGCAAGTATTCTGCTTATGCTGTCGAAGCCTCCTGCAGGAGGCCCCGAAAAGCTTTAGGACTGGAGTATCTGAGTTGAGTGATTGCATATAAGTACTGAAAGAAGATCTACCAGAAAGATTTCACACTATCAGTGGCCGGCGGGTTATCCACAACACTAATTGGGATTCTTGAAATAAGCGAGAAGTGGATACGGGACTCGAGTTGTTTCGCCTACTTGAATTCAGCCTTCATCTTGTTTTTCATGTTTCCCAAGCAGATGAGCGGTACTCATCAAAGAAATTAAATTTTGCTTGTATCCTGATCCTGTTTTTCATTATCACCTTCTATCCCTTGTTTGAATTTTTTAGGTGTTATCAGAGTACTTATGAAAATACAAGATAGTATATCTTCGGGATTATCAAGAGTGTGGTTAGGACCCAGGCTGATATATTTCTTATCCGAACCAGAACATATAGAGAAGGTATTGAATCATCCAAAAGCCTTGGAAAAAGAACCCGTTTACAGATTTATCGCTGACGCAATAGGATTGGGTTTGGTCACAGCTCCAGGTTAGTGCAAGTAATATAAAATTATTCATAATTGTAAATAATGAATTTAAAGTATGAATCTTTCATGACTCACTCAATAAAAACCCCAGAAACTCGTAGACTAAATACAGAAGGTATCAACTCCCCACCAGCAACCCTTACATCATATGAAAGAGCATTGCATCTACTGTATTTGTTCTGTTTTAAATCAAGACAACTCAAAGATTAATCATTCTCTAGTGAACTGATTTTTCAACAATTATTACTGAAATAAAATAAATAAACGCATGGTTGCACTACTTTCGCTAAGGAATAGATCGTAGCGGATGTGAGAGGGAGAGGAGTGAGTTTGTAATCATCGGATGAGCGTGAGATATCATTCACATCAAACTTCTTTGGAGGTCAGTCAATTTCTGAATTGAATATTTTTCTCAGCCGCAGATTACAAATAATTGTAGGAACCCCATGGGTGGCAGAGGCGTTGCAGCCAACGGGAGTGTTGACTCGTAGATCCTAGCTTATCGTACATCGACGTCAAAAGCTTCAAAAATAAAAACCCATTTCTTGCCCGAACCCATCATATCGGTGATTACAAATTTCGTTTGACAGTGCCCAGGAAAAAATCTAAATAAAATATGGATAGTTGGTAAAGGGTAGGGTGGGTTGATCTACTCGGAAGTGATTCTTCGTATAATTTAGATTGAACTTTCTTACTGGTGAATCGTTCAATTTACAATTATACTCCATACGACGTCCTCCTAGATCAAAATGTAGATATTCAAAGCAACTGACTTCATTACATATAAAGGTGATATAACTCGGAAAAATTTTAATAATATTATAACACTAATACCAAAGGAACTGAATTGGCGCAAATCAGACTTTTTGAAGAACCTATAACGTTGAACCTGGAAAGTAGTGCTGCAGATGAGGAAGCAAGTTGCGTGCTATGACCTCTGAAAAATTGGGAGCTGCCCCTGTAGAGAGCTATAATTAGTTGTTCTTTCAGAAATATAAAAAGAAGAAAAGTGAGTCCATAGCTGTAAACCACTACGAAGGTACAGCCATGTTTGGGTGAAAACATCTATTGGATCACAGTATTTCCTTTCCACGAAACATATTTTCTACATGTTGCATTTGAGTTTGACCCAAACAAATATAAGTACCTACTTTCGATGTCCCAATTGTTTTAAGATGATGTCATACGTTTGTCGTCAATAAGAGTTAGAAGGTCGGTCAAATGGAGAAAAGTTGCATTCATAGAAGCATTGTCAAGCAGTTCAAACAAATCGAGATTATCAGGGCCGCCTATTGGGATATCATGAGATAAGTAAATTCTGTCATTTTGATTTTTCTTCTTTCCCACTTTATTTCAAATATTATCAAAAAATGTTACGAGAATTTTTTACTCGACAGTAAATTATTCTCAATTTGATGTAATCAGATTTTGTATCCCACGTTTCGTACCGTCTGGGCCACCCTCAACCTCATTTTTTTCAATACGGACCTGCATATTTTATGACCGTTCGAAATAAATTTCAAGGCTGAATTCAACGATGTATCATACAATGTCATTCAAACTTGATTTTCAGGTGATTTTGACCCATATCCAAATTTATTTGGGTCGGATCTGTATTATTTACCATTAGTTTAATTAACAACATGCAATACATTTCGATAAAGAAATCAACTTACTCATCTTAAACTGAATGGAACCTATCTTAGTTCAGTCGACAGGTTGAAAAAAGTGGGGTTAGGTGGAAAGAGGTCAGAAGTTAACGAAACTTCAGGAGGTTCTTCAGGGATGGTTAATCAACATTTTCTCAAGTTTTGGACCTCGAGGACCCTGTGCGAAAAAAGTAGGGGCGGAAACTGCAAAATTTTGGACCTCTCTCCGGTTTTTCCTCGATTACTTTTTTCTCTTACGTCCTACGGAAAAAACATATCGATACTTTTTTGAAGAGCGTAAAATTTTATATAATTTTGATTGAAAAATATGTTTGTATGTGAATTCGCTACCGATATATGGCACGTCAAAAAAAAGGTCATTATACAAAATTTGCTAAGAAATGACAAAAAATGCAAAGTTACAGCTTATTTCTGTTATACCCAAATTATGTTGAAATGTTGTAGTAATTATGGTTCTTAGTTGAAGTCACCAACTTTGGACACCCCACTTCTTCCCACACCCAACCCCAATTCTCAAAAGCTAACGTTCTGATGAAAGCCAACCATACCAATTAAAATCATTTTGGTATTGTTATCAGTTACTTTTCGGATCAATATCTCCCCGTTCCCCTACATAATTATCCCAGGACAGAAAGAAAAAAAGACGTAGTCCTTTCGTGAAAAAAATTAATGTTATCAACAATATTAAATTATTCTCAAGACATATATTTTATTGAGGAATAAAGATATTATAGCTAATCGTAGTGGGTAGGTACTCATTTGTACTCATTACATTTCCTGCCGAGATTTGTTAGCCGCTGGTTCTGCTCGTAACAGATCGTCGTCATCCTGAGCGATAAGGCTGTCAGTGATGTCGCTGTCGTCGTTTTCGTCCAATATTTCAGGTGAGTCTTCCTCGATCAAATCAGTTGCAGAGGCGTTCTCGCAGGAGTGGCCTGTGCAGTGCTTGCACATTGCTGAGCATCGGAGACCTGCTTTCTTGCAGCCGCAAGCTCCGCTGCTACAGCCTTTGCTGCACTTGCCGGAAACAATATGGAGGATGTCATCCGGCGCAGCATTACTGGTTGTGGGGATTGATAGTACCCCTCGTGTGGTTAGGCTCCAGCCTCATACTGATGGGAGGAGATCATTGCCCAACCATGCCTGTACTTACTGGTAAGTGCGAAGGGAGTGGTACTTGGCAGCGTCCCTTGTTGGTGGTAGGCGGGCTAGTTGTAATTTAGCCTTCGTCACTGATCGTGTGAATAATTGGTACCTTAGGTCGTCGAGATTGTCTCTGTCAATGTTGCCTCCATAAACTGCTACCAGGAACTTTTCTCCAGCGTCGCTGATCTGCTAAGGAGTAGCGTTTGGTGTGAGAAATGGGACCACTACTGCAGAGAGGGAGGTATTCTTCATGCAGGTACTGCAAATTTTCTTCTTCCACAATCCAAACGGTGCTGAAGTGGTATCACAACCACTCACTGCGTGAAGGAAAAGTAGTCCTTGGGAGAAAAGGAACAGGAACTGCCTCTTCCACTTATTTGAAGGTAGATGTTTTTTGTGGACGTAGCTAATGCTGTCAATAGAATAAGTATGTCCACATCTTCAGCAGTAATTATGACGCTGTCGAATTCGCTGGCATTGGATATGGCTGTGTTGACGATCACGTCGGCGTCCTCATATGCCTGCTTCACTTCGATGCTAGCATCCATCATTCGTGTCATCAACTTCGAAATGAATGCGCTCTTATTATGATCGTTTGCCAAGAACTTTTCCTGTGCTATAGTCACCATGGTAGATGAGGAGAACACGACTTGGGTTGCTGATTGTCATGCAGAACGGCGAGCTCGTTTTCTGGCCTTGGTTGAAGGAGTTTTGTTCTACACCACTTTATGTAGCAGGTATCCTCCATCAATCACGTTACATTTCCTGTTGCCAAAGTTGACTTCGTCTATGGGAGTGAAGAGTGGGTACATTGCAGACTTCGTTTCCTTGCGCATTCTCTCCTCACTGAAAAGTGACATAGGGAAGGGTGCGAGTTCAAACTTGAATAGTTCTTTCAGATCTTCTTCAGATTTTTTGGCAATGCAGACACGCTGGAAGAGAGTGAGAGGATCGACAGTGAATTTTTTACCAGCAATTTTCAACGAGCAAGAAACGGAAGCGAGAGTCACGACCCTATCCTTCCGTTTCAGTTTCAATTCTTCAAAATTTCCTCCCACCACTTTCTTCATGCATGATATGCCTATCAGTCGCGCTAAGTGACAGTTCACTTCGTCATGACCAATGATTTCTGTGCTCAGAGAAACTATCGCCTGAATGTGAAGAAATGGGTGATCTTCAGTGAACCATGCGCGAAGTTTCCCAATGTCACTACTCTGGTTGGTCTCATGTCCACATGCTGTTCAGATGACTCTGAGCGAACATCAGCGAACGATTCTATTTGTTCACAAATGCTTTGAAAGCACAACATGCCCAATGTCCATCTAGCAAGCACAGAATCGCTTACACCGCGTCCACGAGTGAGTCCTCCATAGCTCTTCATAGCCCGAATGAGTACCTGCTCAATACTCATGTCAGACCAGATGCCCGACCAAAATTTTTCCGATCGACGAATGGTGAAGTAGCCATCTGTGGTAAACCTCACATATTCGTCACATATTCCTGTCCTGTAGGGTGACCATATCTTGGTAATAGAGATGAGCACTTTTGGCATAATTCAGGTGTCCAGCAGCGTGAAAGTACGGTATCATTTCCTTGACGCAATCTAGGTGGAGTTTCCAATCACCCATTCTTTCAGCTTTTATGAAGTTCTTCAGCAGCGTACACATTCGAAAATATTGGATCCATAGAGCAGCCGTTGGCCCTCTTTTTTCAATAGTGGTCAGCATCTCTGAAAATCGCTAAGTCACAGCATGGAAGTCGGGATCATCAGCTGCCCTCAAGATAATGGATCTATCCGAAAAATTAAGCACATGGTCTAGCGCTAGTCTTGTTCAGTGAAATCAATTTCTTCAGAAATTTTGCCTGCCAAAGTGCATGTGCCAGGATGTGGACGCAAACAGCCCTAGCTCCTTCAAACCACTCCCATCGCCCCCATAAATGACATTAATAGGTGAAATCCGCCTAACATATATTTCAGCTCGGGTTGAGTGTCGTTTGCCACTACATCACGTGCCTTCCAGTATAATGGCTGGTCAAAAGTCACAATGCAAGTCTTCTGTTTATCCAATGTATACTGTTCAAGGGCAGATACAATAGATGTATATACTGTATTATATTCGCTGGGTGGAGCGTTGCTAAACTGGAGGCAAACTATTTTCGAGCATTCGTACTTCTCACCACTGGTTCCAAGCTCCATAAAACCATTCTACCCAGGGGTAGGTATGATCAATATGCACTGGACTGGAGAGTTATAAGGAGCATGTTGGAGACAATATTCAGATCCAGTGGAGTCAAGAGTTTGGTGTGCTGCAACCATCTTCCTCGACCCAACTTGAAGACTGTGGAGTGCTATTTCCATCGAACGTCCAGGTGCAGATATGGAGAATCTTGCAGATATCTCTACATTCCAAGAATGACATTTCGGGACGAAAGGTCTTTAAGAAGGGGGCAATGTAACGATTTCGAGACCAGCCTCGAGACCAGCCCTGATTATTTTTTTTTTTGGCTTTGACGTTTCGTCATTCAGCCAGCCGCAAGTGGAGTATGAAATAGTGTATTATATCTAGTTAATACCTAAACGATTAAAAAAGAAATGGAAAATTGAAATAGAAGATCGTACAACAGGAATAGACAGGTACACACGCTTCACGTCCAGGGGTCCGTCGGGACGACTTTTTCTACGACACACAACAATTAGACCACACGGATTGATGGGTATATAACACAAGGATAGGTCTACACACAAATGCAATTCTAAAAACTACTACAACTTGACATTAGTCTTGATTAGGAGGCCCTGATCATCTCATTACACATTCATCTCATTAAGTATGCACTTCACGAAAACATTCCTAAGCTGACAAACATATGAGTCCTGCGTAGAAGAAACGCGAACTTTCTAACCGAAGATTCTAGGGACATCTAAGAAGTCGCCGGATAGAATAGATTTATCGAGAACTGTAAATGCGACTATATAAGCCACTGTATAGTATAGTAGTCATAGAAACAGTCACAGAGTGTAACAAATATAGTTCCAGAGTTCGCGGATAGAGAGTGACAGTAAAGAAAAATAAAAAGATAAATAAAAATAGTAAATGTGATATAAATTATTGTTTAAGACGTGTGTAAATAAATTAAAAATATCAGTTTAGTGCATTTTTACTACACCATAAAATCTAAAGAATTGGACTTAGCAGGTTTACACTCTTAGCCAACGATTTTGAATATGTTGCCATGAGAGTTTCCCTGCATAGATATCTTTTTTTGTAATATTATTTCAATATTCGCAGTACAAGTCTGAAATCAACGAAATATTAAATTATAGTAAGCAGAGTATTCTTTCCCGGCCGAGTTCCATCAAACATTGATTCATATATTCATATACAGGGCTATTCAAATTCATTTCTGTACATGGGGATCTCGTAAACGATAAGAGATAGAGTGTCGGTTAAAGTGTGGCAAAGTTGCGTATTTTAGAGACCTATTCAATGGTGCAAAATAATCGAATTCAGCTCGTTTGGTTCTGGAGATATACAGGAGAAACCAAAAAATCCCAAATTATTTTTTTGCCTGTATCTTCTTTATTCGCAGACATATTGAAAATCTGCCCACAGTTTGCTATTGGCACTTGATGTGGGCTATCAGAATATGTCCGTGAATTTTTTATACAGGGTGTCATCTGACTTGGGCCACCCCCATCTTTGAATTTTTAAATACGGTCCTGTATTTTTTGTTGTAGATTTTGGATCGTCGACTCCATACAGAGAAATTAAATTTAATTTTATATTTCGGGATTTTTCGGTAATATTTTATTATAATTGGGTGAATTATTCCCTTTTAAATTACGTCCCTGGAAATTGGTTGACTGAGTTAAACAAAACCAATAGCAACTTTCACGACTCCCCATGTACCATAATGTTTTTCGTGCAACCGGACGCAAAACAAGCATTTTACAGCCGCAACAGAGGCCGCAATTGATATTTTGCGGCCGTTACCCAGAGTGACGTCCGGCAAAAATGTTTACGGCCGTTCCCAGTGACTGCCGGCAAACTGAACGCCACTAAAGCATTTGACATTTCTGAAATATGACAATAACAATGTATTTTGCACCAACAAATATTTCCAAATTCACAACAGAAACATACTTAATTTTTGATATATATTAACATTGATTATACTGTTTATATTATTACTGATATTGATGAAGCAACTAAATCTATTGTTCCTGAATAATCATTATTTACATTAGACAAAAACGTATTATTTTCTCTGGACATTGACATTTCGCGATTGACTACATTTGAACTAGATGCTACAGTAAGTTTATCATATTTTCAATAGCTGAAGCGTTTCTGAAATTTTCTGATAACTGTTCAAATCAAAGAGTTCGCGCATGTTTTGGTATATTGGGCATTCACAAATGATGTGCAATATGGTGATTCGTTCATTGCATTGATCACAAATCGGTGGCTCTATGCCTTCTAGAAGAAATGAATGCGTTAGTTTCGTATGTCCAAATCTCAGCCGATGTATTCTGACCCTGTCAACTCTGGGTACAATTCCAGGGGGTCGCCACGATAGAACAAACGGTTTTAAAGATTTCAGGTTGTTGTTAATCTGGTTCCATTCTTCTTGCCAGATCATCAACAGCTCCGACTTGTATTGTATTTTCATATCTTCCGCCCTTATAATTCTTGCTTCAGTAATTCCGATCTCTGCAGCGTTACGTGCTGCTGAGTCAGCCATTTCATTGCCTAATATTCCCACATGCCCATACGAATGTTATCGCCTTCTCATTATATTCATGAAGATGATACAGTAAGAATAGTATCATCTTCACGAGCGGATCTTCAGAGAATGGATTCGAAATTGATTGTAGAACACTGAGGGAATCACAGATGATAACGCTGCCATAGGTGTTTCCTTTAATATGACGCAGTTGTAGGGCTTGCCAGATAGCATAGAGCTCAGCTGTGTATATGGATGCGTAAGGAGAAAGTGACCAAGAATGGGTTTCATTGTCAACAAACAAGGCACATCCAGTTCCGCTTTCAGTTTTAGACCCATCTGTGTAAAGAATTGTGGACAAAGGAAACTCAGTCATCATCTCTAAAAATCGCTTTTGATAAATTACCGGAGCAGTACAATTCTTAGGTAAGGTAGTCAGATCCAAACGCATCGCAACCTTCGGAAACTGCCAGGGGGGGCTTTCAAAAATGTTCACAGATAACACATTCAGAGAGTTCCATTCGAGTTGCGGCAATAATTCCTGTGCTCTTACTCCGACCGGTCTCGTTATTGTAGGTCTATTAACATATCCATCATGTTCCCCTAACAAATCTTGGAAATTCCGATGGTTAGGTTGCGCTCGTATATTGGATATGTTATTGGCCAATAGTTTCAAACGGTGTATTTGCAGAGGTGGAAAACCTGTTTCACTACATATGCTTACGATAGGCGTTGTATGGAAAGCACCTACAGCTTGTGTGAGCAAGACATTTTATAATATTCCGTTTACATTGCATCACCAGATTTTCTATATGTTTGCGCCATGTCAACTTTTTATCAAATATCAGTCCAAGAAATTTTATAGATTCTTTGCATTCAATTAAAGAATTATTTATATATAATTTTGGGTCATAGTGTGGCATTCGTAGTCTGCAAAAGTGGACACAGCTCGTTTTCTCCTTTGAAATGTGTAGCCTACCTTGCCCGCATTCTGGACGATTTGATTAATAGATTTTTGGAGCTTTCGAGTTGCGATTCCGACAGTAGGTGCCGAAGCAATTATCGTTAGGTCATCTACATATAAGCACAGTTCTACCGTTTCATCTACTTCTGAAGCTATGTCATTCACTGCCATAGCAAACAAAGTAACACTTAAAGTGGAACCTTGTGGAACGCCGTTTTCCAAATCCTGTGGTGAAGATAGTGTGTCACTTACTCTCACCCTGAATGTTCTCTCGCGTAGAAAGGAAGCTATATATAAAGGTAAGTTACCACGAAGACCCCAGTCATGTAGCTTTCTCAGAATTCCATATCGCCAGGTCATATCGTAGGCCCTTTCAAGAACAAAGAACAACAGTATGTTGTCGATTCTTGAAAGATTGCTATATGACATGTTCAAGATAAACCAGCTGATCCGTAGCAGAACGGTGTTTTCTGAAACCTGCTTGATGTTCCACGAGGTATCCTTTTGATTCAAGCAGCCAAACTAATCTGTTGTTCACCATTTTTTCCAAGATCTTGCCCATACAGCAAGTAAGACTAATAGGCCTGTAACTAGAAGGCAGCAGAGGATCTTTGCCTTCTTTCAGTATAGGAACAATTATAGCTTCTTTCCACTGGGGTGGATAATTATTTGATTTCCAGATTTTATTGAACAAGTTAAGAAGGAACACTTTGAATTCAGGGGTGAGATGTTTGATTATTTCATAGTTCAAGTCATCTGGACCGGGTGAAGATGGCTTGGCACAGGAAATCGCATATTCCAATTCAACTTGTGTGAATGGTGAGTTATAATCAAAATGTTCAGCTGTAGAGAAGTCCAGAGGTGTCTCTAGCTGGTTCATAGTTTTGAGTGCTACTTGCAGCACAGTAATGGCTCGCCATACATTCGGCAATTACAAATGGGGAGTCAGAGATTATATCATTTTCTGTGCGCAAATATTTAAGCGGTGGCGTGTAGCCACTACCTGCAACTTCTCTTATTTTGCGCCAGACTTCTGTCACAGACGTATTTGGAGTCATTGTTGATACATACAGTGCGGTCCAAAGGTATGGAATAAATTCATTTTTAGCGTTATTATGTATTTTATGAAAAAATCCTGAAACAGGTCAATTTTTATTGGCAATTTGACAATTTACAGTATGAAAATATTACCCCCTTCTTGCACCCCCTCTGAATTATGAGCACCCCCTCAAAAATTTTAAATGAGAAGGGGGGTCGTGTGGCATCTTGTTCGAAAGGGATTTTCATTATCTGTTCAGCAATACTAAGTGTTTCATATTTGGTGCAACCATAACGAAGAAATTTTTTTATTAAAATTTAAAAATATTGACACTGTAAATGATGTATCCGTTGAAACAACCTGAAACAGGTCGATTTCTGTTCTCAATTTGACAATTTATAGTATGAAAATATCACCCCCTTCTTGCACCCCTTCTGAATTATGAGCACCCCCTCAAAAAATTTGAATGAGAAAGGGGGTTGTGTTGCACCTTTTTCAAAAGGGATTTTCATTCTCTGTTCAGCAATACTGAGAAAATTTATTCTGAATATGTCAAATGTTGATAGACTGAAGGAAATAATGTAACATAATGTTTAGGAAGTATATGTCAATTTGTTTTACAGTTAAATTAAATGTTCAAAATGACCACCATTCACTTCTTGACAATAAGCAAGGCGATCTTGGAATTCTCGTAGAACATTTTGTAGGACCTCAGGGGTTATGTTGTTAATTTCTTCCGATATCCTAGTTTTTAAATCTGCAATATTGTCTGGTCTATTGAAATATACTTTTGATTTCAAATAACCCCATAAAAAGTAATCGAGAGGAGTCAAATCGGGGGATCTAGGCGGCCATTCAATCGGTCCACGTCTGCCAATCCACCTATTCGGAAAAACTTCTGTCAAATAATCTAGAACAATACGTGTGTAATGCGGTGGAGCTCCGTCTTGTTGATACCAAATTGATCTATCTATTCCATTTGGATCATTAACATCGGGAAAAAGTCGTTTTAATGTAGGCACTAAAAAGTTCATCAAAAAACCTAGATAAACCTCACCATTAATTGTGCCTTCAAAAAAATAGGGGCCAATAATTTTGTTTTTAATGATACCAGCCCAAACGTTCACTTTTTTGGGATATTGTGTGTGAGCCTCACACATCCAATGAGGATTTTCTCTGCTCCAATATCTACAGTTTTGTCTATTAACCGTTCCATTTAAATAAAAAGTAGCTTCATCAGAAAACACAATTTTGTTTATGAACTACAACTCTGCTTCGATTCTATCCATCATCAGTTCACAGAATTGTTGCCTTCTATCAGGGTCATCCTCATTTAACTCCTGAACCAACTGAACTTTATAAGGATGGTATTTTTCTTTATGTAAAGCTCTCAATATCGATGATTTACTTACATCATTGTCGGCGGCAAGTTGTCTACTTGTCATATGCGGATTTTTCTCAATCGCTAACAGTACATCTAACTTTTTCTCCTCATCCAATGCAGCATTTCGACCTGGTTTTTGACGAGTTTTTACATGTCCAGTTTCACGGTATTTTGTTTTTATTTTGCTAACTGTAGATTGTGATACGTGTTGACCATGGTATTTATTATTGAACATTTCACAAACTTCCGTTTGAGTTCGTGTTTTATTACCGCATCCAAGCATAATTAAAATGTCTATTCTTTGAGTTTCGGATAAATGAGCCATAGATGAATCGAATACACACAAAAATATTTTTCAATACACTGACGTCTGCCAGCAACTCACAAATATCAAAATAACAGTAGTCTACTAGATTGACATTATATTATTTATGGGTTTTGTGAATAATTTTTTGGTGTCTTCAACGACTTTTTCCTGACTTTTTTAGCAAGACAGATAAGAAAGTATAAATTGTCAAATTGAGAATAGAAATCGACCTGTTTCAGGTTGTTTCAACGGATACATCATTTACAGTGTCAATATTTTTAAATTTTAATAAAAAAATTTCTTCGTTATGGTTGCACCAAATATGAAACACTTAGTATTGCTGAACAGATAATGAAAATCCCTTTCGAACAAGATGCCACACGACCCCCCTTCTCATTTAAAATTTTTGAGGGGGTGCTCATAATTCAGAGGGGGTGCAAGAAGGGGGTAATATTTTCATACTGTAAATTGTAAAATTGCCAATAAAAATTGACCTGTTTCAGGATTTTTTCATAAAATACATAATAACGCTAAAAATGAATTTATTCCATACCTTTGAACCGCACTGTATGTGGCCCATGAAGATCGCTTACTCTTTGCTGTGATGCGGCGAGCAACAGCTCTAGCCTTTTTAAAGGAAATAAGATTTTCTGTAGATGGATATCTTTTAAATTTATTGAACGCTCTCTTCTTTGCCTGTATGGCATCTTTCACTTGCGGGTTCCACAAAGGAACAACGCGTCTGTTTGGAAGCTGAGTTCTGATAGGTATCGCTTTTTCAGCCGCTACTTTGACAATAGATGTAATCTCATCAACCTGTTGGTACACATCATCTGATTCATCTGGAAGTTCGAGGTGTTGTTCGAAAACTGGCCAGTGAGCTTTATCCAAGAGCCATTTAGGAGGTGAAAATACTTGAACTCTTGCAGTATCAAGGGATATAACGATCGGAAAATGATCGCTATTATGGAGATCATCGAGAACTCTCCAAGACAAACGGGGGGCAATTCTTGGGGATGCGAACGATAGATCAATTGCAGAGAAGTCTCTGGATCTAGCATTGAAGTACGTCATCGCACCAGAGTTCAACAAGACTAGGTCATCTCAAAAATCTTTCAAAAATGGAACCGCGAGTATCACGTCGATTAGAACCCCAGAGAGGGTTGTGAGAGTTCATATCTCCTACTAGTAGAAATGGAACTGGTAGTAGTGATTTGAGTTCTTCCAAATCTTCTTTTCGCCAGTTTGCATCAGGTAGATAAATGTTGCATATGGTCACCGAAATGGGGACAAAAATTTGAACTGCAACCGCCTGTAAGGCAGTATTCAAGTGCAGTACCGAGTGACTTATGTCATTCATTATCAGGAGAGCCACACCACCTTTCGCCCGAATCACGGGTTCTATATCTCTTCGGTGAATTTTGTATCCTCTAATAGAATACGGCTGATCTGGTTTAAAATGGATCTCCTGAAGACATAAGCAAAATGGGTCTATTTCTGATAAAAGTAGTTTGAGTTCACAGATACAGCCATTACAATTCCATTGAATTATAGAATTCATTGAAATTAAATGAAATAGATAAAATAAATATGTACAATAAAAATACAACAAAGAATGAATTGAATAGAATGTAAAAGGACTAGTATTGTAAATTTTATCACAGATATATATCACAGAAATGTTGAATGTCATCAGCCAGATCCCTTTCGGGGTCTACCTCTCGTTGCTTTTTTTTCTTTTTATGGCTTTGAGAGCCTAAACGTTCCTCCTCTGATGACGATACTTCTTTGGATTCATCCCTTTTTCGTTTTTCTGAGGCTGTATCAGAAAAACCAGGGACTTGGCTATTGTCAGATTCCACGTTCAGTCTAGAGGTGGAGGGTGGAGGCAAAAAAGATGGTTGGGTTACAGGTTTTCTGCTAACACCTTTAGCTACGAATACATCCTTCAAAGCAACCACCAATGAAGGTACTATTTCTTTAATAAGGGTCTGGATATCTGTTTTTGGGGTCGATACAGCCTTTGCATATTATACGCCTGGAACTGGTGTTTGAACGACAACTTTCTTCTTCGCTTCAAAATATGGGATGTTCTCTTTCGTTTTGATCTCCTGAATTGCAGTTTCTGTTTTAAAAACAGGACAATCACGTGGAAGGGTTGAGTGATTTCCTCCACAGTTCACGCAGCTGATCGGATGTACACATGGCAATCCTTCGTGTGAGGGTTTACCACAAATACATATTTGTTCATTATTACATCTCATTGATGTATGACCAAATTTCTGACATCTGAAACAGCGCATTGGGGATGGTATATACAATCTGACATTTAGTTGGTAAAAAGCTACTTTGACTTTTTTCGGTAAAACAGGACTTCCAAAAGTTAAAATGTGATTAGCAGTGTCTACCAATTCGCCGTTTCTTCTAGTACGGATTCGTCTGACTTCAATTACTCCTTGATCTTTTAAATTCTCTGTTATTTCGTAGATTACACAATTGAGTAAATCCCTATGATAAATAACACCTTTCGCCGTGTTCATCGTTCTGTGAGCAATAACGTCAATATCAAATTCCCCCATTTTTTTGATTCGCATGAGTCTATTCGATTGTGCACTGTTTCTACTAGGAGACCATCTTTAATTTTTCTAAGACTTTTTAGCTCACCTACCAAACCATAAAGAGTCTTCTCTATTACAAACGGACTAACTTTGGAGAAATCTCCATCAATTTTTTTCACAACCAGGAACCGGGGTATTACCCCCTTATCCACAGTCGTGCCGATGTCCTCAGTGGTGGACGCGGAAACCATTAGTGTTTCGTCCATTTGAGGAGTTGACTGCTCCGTATTTAAATGGGATTCTTCAAGCATTCGATTCCCACGAGTAGCTAGGGATACAAAAAGTCCATTCCCACAGAGCCCCGCATGTGGAAGTAAGGTACTATCCTGTTTGCTTCCATTCAAGACTCATTTACGCTCGAGCCATTCATCCCTTCGACATGGACCTTGGTATTACGGTTTTTTTCTTGAGGTTTACTCCTCTGTTGAGCTGTCCTTAGTTTCGCCATTCACCTTTGACCTTGCCGGCATGGGTGGCCCTACCAGGAGATTAATCTCCCGCCGGCCTTGCTCGCAGGATCACTATGGGTACCGAGCCCCCCCACCAACGTCAAGGTCCAACAGCTCCTCGGGGGGAATTTTGTTCTTATTATGGATGGAATCCTCGACATATCCTTCCGCTACAGTAGTGGACTTCCATCCACCGTGGCCTTTAAGAACTGATATATCAGCACCTGTATTGGCAAGCAAGGTGGTAGAACTTCTTCTGAAACTGTGGCCTGTGTATGCCTCACTATTTGGTATGCCGAGATACTTTGCTATCATACTAGATATTTTTCCAATCGTATGCACTCCAACAACCTGTGCCGAGCGTTTTCCATTTTCATATCTTAGAAATAGACGACGAATAGCAGTATGTTTTGGTCGAAGAGTTACATATTTATAGTATATTCTCATATAATCTTGATGAGTTATGGTAAAAACACGCTTTTGATCAGTTTTAGTATCAGGAACAGTTACTATCAATACAGTTTTGTCTTCCTGAATATCTTCGAGGGTCATTCTCACTAATCTCGTCGCAATGCTCCTGATATTCCCATTATCAAAACTAACTATAATGATAATTGTTATGAATAAAACATCATACTTCACTTTTTTTCCATATTTATATACCTTCCATAGTAGATGATTTGCATCACTAGCTTCTTTGAGGAATGAATCAATTTGTTCATGCGTAAAAACTTTTGATTTCTTTGCTCGATAACCAACTGACTTTTTCTTGAGGAATGGTACCAATTTTAAAAACTTCTTTATGTCAATTCCATCTCGGACGTTAAGCATAGTCTTTAACATGGAATAAATGCACCATAAAGTTGAACTCTTCACAACTTTTGATCGCTGCATCAAATATCTTAATAATATGTTTCCTGACACTGTCTTGACATTTTGGTTGACACAACAATCTTTGAAGTTGCTGTAACATTTTTCATATTTCCGTTTAGATTTTTCGGGTATCAAATCCGAAAGTGGTGAGTCTATGAGATCTCTCAGCTCAGGAGGAGTGCAAGTAACTGAAATATCACTATCGCTTTCGGACATCTTCACGACTTCTCGAGAAATGTCAAATTGGTTTGTATTGCTAAATAATTCATTACCATAGAAACATTGTGATATTGAGGTGTAATTTTCTCTATTCGCGTTGAAACGCTGTCTTTTTAAAACGACATAATGTTTATTGAAATTATGTAATTTTCACGGTTGAACGAAAAATATTGTGTATACTATGGCCGCGAAATGTTTTCGCGACCTCGAGATTATCTTGCCTCGGCCGAAGCGGCCTCGGCGATAATCTCTCTCTCGGAACGCTAAAAAGCATTTTACGGCCTTAGTATACAAATAACTATTTCGAAAGTATTTTTTTTATTTTTGGGTACCAATTCAAATTTGTTCACATTTGCAATGCTCTTTGAGCGTTTTCTACAATGAACTTCGAATAGCAAAACATTTTATGATTATCTGAAACATGTCTACAACACGAAAACGAATTGATAGCAATAATTACATCCGAAACGAACACTATAATTTTAATGAAAATTGAAATGAACTAATTTATATACCTACACAAAAAAATAATGGTGCCATAAATGTTCGAATTGGAGTCCTTCCATTTCGAGATATTTTTAACTCGTTTTTTCATATTATTTATTGCCCTTAATACACTTCTTTGATGCATTGTTACGAAAGCATTCAAAATCTCAAGTCTCAAGTCTTCCACATTTTTTATCTCTCCGCCAGCGTAAATCCAATTTTTCAATGTCTCCCATAGAAAATAGTCCAAAATAGTAAGATCCGGTGATCTTGCAGGCCATCTTATTGGCCCTTTATTTGCTATCCATCTGTTGTTGAATATGGTATTAAGAAACTGATAAGCCTCTATATTTCAGCTTATAAAAAAACATATCATTTATTTTTGTTGTAGATATGTTTCATATAATCATAAAAGGTTTTGCTATTAGAACATCATTGTAGAAAACGCGCAAAGTGCATTGAAAATGTGGGAAAATATGTATTGGTACCTAAAAATGAAAAAAAATACTTTCGAAAACCACTATGGTACATGGTCAGACGTGAAAGTTGCTATTGTGTTTTTATTTAACTCGGTCAACCAATTTCCAGGGCCGTAATTTAAAAGGGAAGTAATTCACCCAATTATAATAAAATATTACCGAAACATCCCGAAATATAAAATTAAATTTAATTTCTCAGTATGAAGTGATCGTCGAAGATCCAAAAACTAAAATAAAGAATATAGGTAAGTATTTGAAAATTCAAAGATGGGGGTGGCCCAAGTCAGATGACACCCTGTATAAAAGATTCATGGACATATTCTGATAGTCCACATCAAGTGCCAATAGCAAAATCTTGACAGACTTTCAATATGTCTGCGACTAAAGAAGATACATGCAGAAAAATAATTTGGGAATTTTGGTTTTTCCTGTATATCTCCAGAACCAAAAGAGCTGAATTCGATTATTTTGCACCATTGAATAGGTCTCTAAAATACGCAACTTTGTCACAATTTAACCGACACTCTATCTCTAATCATTTACGAGATCCCCATGTACAGAAACGAATTTGAATAGCCCTGTATATTAGTAAAATCCTTAGTTTTCACTCAACAAATGAACTGGTTTCAGTTAAGAAATGGAAGAAACACAGGAAATTGCTGGCTCCATCCTTCAATAAAAAAATACTGGACACTTTCGTTGAAGTTTTTGCAGAACAAAGTATGGTGTTTGTTGATCAACTGAAGAGTGTTGTGGGACGTACAGATTTTGACTTATATCTTCTTGCTACGAGATGCACGTTGGATGTCGTTTGCCGTGAGTTAAAATTTAAATGTTTGATATGGATAATAATCACCAGTGGCGCAGCTAGGATTTCAGTTTGGAGGGAACTTTATTATAATTTATTGAGCAGAGCTCTTCTTTCTCGTCGTCGATGACCTATTATAAATAATTGTAGTAATTTCAGTAGCTTGGAGGAGGAGACAAAGTCGCATTCTGTCTTGGCCAATGATACAAATATTATAAAATATTCGAGAATTGGCTATGAAAGTAAGAAACAATTCCTGAAAACCTATTTATCCTTAATTATGAAGTGAAAAAGAATCACAGAAACCCCTTTGACAGGACCAGAACATTGAATTACTATTATCGAATCGATATGGACTTTTGGTGTGGTCCAAGGAATAAATTTCGGATGATTTGACAAATCAAATTGCAAGATGTTATAATGTGCTTTGGACTTCTTATAGTAGCCCCCCTCCAAAGAAAAATGCTGGCTACGCCACTGACAAACGGAAATGATAAACTTGATCTTCAAGATTATTCGTACTCATATCAGGAAACTGATAATTAGATTAATGTTTGTTTTCTTCCAGAAACTGCAATGGGAGTGAACATGCACACTCAAACGAAGAAAAGTAGTTACGGTACAGTTCTGGATAAGTAAGTACAGACTTAGGATAAAATAGTTGATATTTGAAAGAAATACGTGAATGAGATGATGCTGAAGCCCAACTATGGCAGCACATTCTTTTTGGTCAGGTTGGGTTGTGACGCACTCATTGCTGTTCTTCTTAGCCAAACCATTTGAATATTATAGAATTCATCTCGCAGAGCCAAGATTATCAAGATCAATACTAAGACTCTTGAACCATCAAGACCAATACCAAGACCAAAACTACATTTATTTTTCGAGACCAAGACCAAGACTGATCAGTCTCGGTAGACGAAGTCGTTTATCCTTTTCAGGATCTTATATGGACCTTCCCACGGGTTCCGAAGCTTCGGTGATAGTCCACGGCGACGTTTAGAGTTCAACAGTCACACCTGTCTGATATCCACCAGCATCGGCCTAGATGTCGTAGGTGGCGTCCCAAACATCAGGTCACATGGGAGTCGCAGCTCTCGGCCCATAATAACACTAGCAGGAGTTTGGGCGGTTGACTCATGCACTGCGGAACGATTTGCCATCAGGAATAGATGAAGGTACTGGTCTCAATCTTTCTGGTGGTCAGAGACTACCTTGGACAGGTGACGGTTTATCGTCTTATTAATCCGCTTCACCATTCCATCTTACTGCGGATGTAGAGCTACGGTTCTCGTTTTCTGGATGTTCAGCATCTGACACATTTCCTGGAACAGGTTTGACTCAAAATTTCTGCCTTGATCCCAATGCAGCTCCAACGGAATACAGAATCGACAAATTCACTCCTTTACCAAGATGTCGGCAACGGTGATGGCTTCTTGGTTAGGCAGGGCCTAGACTTCGGCCCACTTGCAGAAGTAGTCCTTAGCCACAAGGATGTACTTATTGGGACCTTAGGTATTTTTTGAGGACCATTACTGGCAGCGCATACAGCATATTTTCTGCACCAGTTCTTGACGTCGGCTTGACAATTGTCCCGGTAAAACCGTTGCCTCACTTTCTCGAGGGTCTTCGTCAATCCCAGATATCCTCCGGTGACCCCATCATGGATTTCTCGGAGCCCTACCTGTCTCCTGCTCCTGGGAACTACTATCTGGTGCCTTTCTTTCCCGCCATCCTCCGGCCCCAACACACGCTTCGGGACTCCATTTTCAGGGTGAGGGAGTTCCATTGGGCCCAGTAAGATTTAACGACTGAAGAACAACTGGCTATTTCCTGCCACGACGGTCTGCCAAGATCTGGACCTTTTTCTTGGTCTTTTTGAATCTTGTTTCCTTTCCAGTTATCATCCACCACCATAGTTATACAAAGTGTCGACTCCTTCTCCTCTACTTGTCGGCAGTGTGAACAGTCATCTGGGCATGGTCTTTGCGGTAAACGATCTACATTCTTATGGCTAGTCCCCACTCGATGCTTGATCTCAAAGTCGAATTCCTGGAGCCTCTCAATCCAACGTGCCACTTGACCCTAGGGATTCTTGAAATATAGGAGCCATTTGAGAGCTGACTGCCGGATTGGTCGAGCATTTCCGATGTCGATATTATGCTGAACCACCTTTGTTCTACCGCCTCTACCTACTCCTGTATGAAGATGTCCTGATAATGCCTGACTAATTCTTTTAGTTTGGGCTGCTGTGCTGGTCCCATTTTCTTGGACGAGATGGCGATCAATTTCTCTAATTCTGCTGGCAAGCTTTTGGTTTGGCTAAAGGTTCCACGTACACTCCTAATCACAGAGGTAATTCATGGAGCTTGGGCTCGAACATCATCACATTTCCGCTGCTCGCTCCTCCATCCAGGCGAGCCTCCAAAATGGTTTCAGCCCTCTCCGGTATGCTCACATCTTCAGCCAGCAGAACACGAATCATTTCTTCACTTCTCAAGGGAAGCACCAACTCTTCTCCATTCACGCGTAGAACGCCGTCTCTGATATTCAACTCGAACCCTTTGGAGTTCATGATGTCCATCTCTATGATTGCGTCATCCTCGATATCTGCCACTTTAGCCGGGTGTTTCACTTTAGTGCTCCCTAAAGTCAGTTTAATTGGAAGTTCACCATACACAGTTGCGGGCTCTCTTGTTGCTGTGCGTAGCTTCTAATTCGATGATTCAATTCTTGTCGGTGTTTTGGCAAACGTAGGCCCAAGAATCGTCCTAGTCGCACCCGTATCAAGGAGCATGGTGCGAGGCTCGTTGTTGATGACACCGTCTACGAAGACACCTCTGTCTTTTAAGGACAGCGACATATGCGTCGGAAACTGGGGCTTGTTGGATACGGGCTGACGATTGCTCCTTCTTGACTTTCGTTGCTGTCGATTTTTTGAATGTTGGACATTTGCTACGCACGTGCCCAAGTTTTCTAAAATTTCGGCATCGTATCATTCTTCTCTCAGGCGTAACTTCCTTCATCACCTTTCGCATGACAGCTTCCATGTTAGCAGGCCTCGGTGAATCTTTCTCAGCCTTTCGGATGTTGCTCTGGCTTTTGCAGTATTGTTACGCATCCTCGAATTCCAAAGCTTTGGCCGCAGCTTCAAACTGTCGGTGGTAATTTTGCCAAGAAATTTCTCCGGTTTCACGTAAAACTTCCGTATTTCAGAATTCGGTACCCTCGTTTCTTCCATTTTGTCCTTCAGTGTCTTTTTGACCAAGATATCAGTCTATTATTTATTTCACACAATAAGTTTTCAGTTTATTGTCCCGCGACGTGCAAATCTGTCCACTTTACAAACACTTGTTTGTTTAACGGGTCACTAGTTTATGCGCGATAAATGTCTATCAGTTTTTAACACAGCGAACATTTATTTATTTTACACCAAATGTAGTAAAAATGCACTAAACTAATTTTGCTAATTTATTCAAAACATTACTTAAACAATTATTCAACTAAACATTGACTTAACTATTTATTTCTACTGTGGCTGTCTGTAATTTTATTTGCAACTCTCTACGACTATATATCTGCCCTCTCCCGTCGATCGCCTTATATACTTCATGTATATTCTTTTCACTGTTCTCGAAATGTCAAGACTATAGGGCGACTCATCCAGGTGCCTCTCGAAGCGTCGAAGGAAATATATTTCATTCCTTGGCGATGAGTCATCGTTATTGATCCATTAGCCAGCACACGTTGTTTACTTTAAGGGTGCATAATTAATTAGGTGATCGGGGCCGGCCTCGAAATCGTTACAATACATATGGTCCGAAGCTTATAGATCGGCAGGCACAAATTATTTGAGATGAAAACGAGCCAACCTGTAAAACTATTGAAACACACATTTGGCATTCGTTCTAGAGACAAATATTTATTTATTTATTGAAGAAATAACTTCCATTCAGAACATGTTCTGGTGTAAGGAAGTTTGAAAGTACAATAGTTATCAAATAAACAATTTCAAAATAACTTATCTAATTATAAAAAATATTTAATAATAAATTTTCTTTAAAGTCTTTGGAAAATAAAATTATAGTTTTTGAATTTTTTATTTGTTCCGGTGATTTATTGAAGTTTCTATTGAGCTGATAATTGGGTTTTCTTTCCCTTTGTTTGAAGGAATATTATTTAAGTGAAAGTGGTTCATAATCCGAATATTATGAGTATGTAATTTGGAATTTTTCTGAATTAGCGTATTACTTTTTTGAATATTCTTGGTTAACTTGAATGCAAATAAAGCTTTTTCAAATTTAATAAATATGGAAGCAATAAATCGGAAAAAGAGATTTTTTATCAAATTCTTGAATCGAAATCTGATGACTTGATATTGAGAAGGAGAAAAAAATTCTATAGTAAATGTTCAAAATCTGTTCCGCAAACTTCCATACAATAGTAACAACGAGCTTCCATTGCCGACCTTACGTGGATGATAATCTCGGGGGTTATTTCTCTGCAATGCCTCATGATATTCTTTCCCAAATCTGTTAATGTGGTTGATTCTATTTCGTACACTTAGAACTCCGAATGACCCCATGCATAGAAAAAATCTACCTGAGTAAAATCTGGAGGCCTTGGAGACTATTCTCTTAGGACCTCTTCTCCAATTCAGCGACCAGGAAAATGGTCATATAAGAATTGTCGCACTGGAGCTGCATGATGAGGAAGTGCACCATCCTGCTGAAAAACTATTTAATTTTCGAATAAATTCAAATCCCCTCAGTTGCCCTATTGATGCACGTTATCATTCGATTCTCCAACATACCAAAATATCCAAATATTTCTGACCATTCAAATTTTCATGAATTAACAATGTTCCTATGATGTGGTCACCCAAAATTCCTGCCCAAACATTCAGTTTTTGAAGTCGTTGGGTATAAACTTGACGGTATAATAAGTATTCGTATCATTGCTATATCGAACATTTATCCGATTCACCGTTCCATTCAACCGAAAAACGAATTTTATACAAAAAATTCTGATGCAAGTTGATCCGTACAGTATATACCGGGTGGCTACGGAAGTATTGCCTACGGAATATCTCAGTTATTGTATGAAGTAGGTTTGTGAAATTTGGAGCGTCGATATAATGACATAAGAGCTAGAATTTGAGCATATTGACATGTCGAAGTTAACTTCCGGTCTGACCGGAAGTAACATCAACTTTCTTATTTTAAATGGAAACCCTATTTTTTTTTCTTTTCGCTTTATTCAGCATTCAATTCCCTTTCTAATGACATATCACAAGTTGGTATCTAACCAGAAACTAGATCAGAAAAAAATTATTATTGAAATTCACCTAGTAGGCCGTGGAAGCAAAATGAAAGCCAAAAATTGAAATGTTGGCTATGGAAACCATACGTCACTTGATAACAGTTGCTACTACTGTGATATTTTATTTTCATTCGTCGGCGTTATAAAAAGCCGCCAAAAAAAATATTGGAAAAATTGGGAAAAAAAACAATACTCTGTAGGTCCATAACTTAAATAGGAACATACAACTTTTTCTTGCCTGTGCTATTCAGCATAACCATTCCTTTTTAATGATATAATAGAAAGTAATATTTTGAAATGAAATACCAAAAAATCCAATTATTATTATTATTCAAATAACCAAAAAACAGATTTATCGAAAAAAAAATTCAAATTGATAGGATTAAAGATAAAATAAATTCAAAACAAATGTTCGAAATGCATTCCCTCAGCGTCAATACATTTATTGACTCTGGTGATATTTTCATGTAAAACGTTTCTCAACATTTGGGGCGTGATATCTTGGAAAACTCTACGAATTTTTACTTCTAGCTCATGTAGAGTTGTAGGCTGTGTGGAATACACCCTATTTTTAAGATGTCCCCATAGAAAAAAGTCGCACGGAGTAAGATCAGGTGACCTTGGTGGCCACTTGACTGGACCATGGGTTGTTATAAGTCTCTCTTGAAAGCGATTTTGGAGATAATTTCTCGCTGTCCTTGAATTATGCGGATTTTTTGGTATTTCATTTCAAAAAATTACTTTCTATTATATCATTAGAAAGGAATGGTTATGCTGAATAGTACAGGCAAAAAAAAGTTGTATGTTCCTATTTAAGTTATGGACCTACAGAGTATTGATTTTTTCCCAATTTTTCCAATATTTTTTTTTGGCGGCTTTTTATAACGCCGACGAATGAAAATAAAACATCACAGTAGTAGCAACTGTTATCAAGTGACGTATGGTTTCCATAGCCAACTTTTCAATTTTTGGCTTTCATTTTGCTTCCACGGCCTACTAGGTGAATTTCAATAATAATTTTTTTCTGATCTAGTTTCTGGTTAGATACCAACTTGTGATATGTCATTAGAAAGGGAATTGAATGCTGAATAAAGCGAAAAGAAAAAAAATAGGGTTTCCGTTTAAAATAAGAAAGTTTATGTTACCGGAAGTTAACTTCGACATGTCAATATGCTCAAATTCTAGCTCTTATGTCATTATATCGACGCTCCAAATTTCACAAACCTACTTCATACAATAACTGAGATATTCCGTAGGCAATACTTCCGTAGCCACCCGGTATATATATATATATATATATATATATATATATATATATATATATATATATATATATATATATATATATATATATATATATATATATATATATACCAACCCAGTTCCCGCACACAGCTCACTTAGCGCCAACCAAGTTGCCGCACACAGCTCATCTAGCGCCAACTCTGTTCCCGCCCATAGTTCACCTCGCGCCAATACATTGCACACGGCCATTACAGCCACGTCCACTATAAATACAGTTCCTCAACCCACAATTCCTCAGTTCGCTCGAAGGAGTAGGCAGATTGAGACCTTAGAGAGAACCAGTGACGAGACATGGGGAGTAGGCAGATTGAGACCCCGACGTCAAGTCACAAAAACCTAACGTAATTATACCTGAGGAGTAGGCAGATTGAGATCTCAGCGTAGAATTACGTTTCAACCATTTATTAATTTTCATTCTTTTTCAGTTCTTGAAAATGGCTCCAAAATCGGAGCCGAAACGTCGAATTTCAACAAATTCTAGACGCGGTTCAACCTGAACTTTTAGTTTTCAAATATCTGACCGCGGAAACCTATCTGTACACATTTATATATATATATATATATATATATATATATATATATATATATGTTCAGATAGGTTTCCGCGGTCAGATATTTGAAAACTAAAAGTTCGGGTTGAACCGCGTCTAGAATTTGTTGAAATTCGACGTTTCGGCTCCGATTTTGGAGCCATTTTCAAGAACTGAAAAAGAAAGAAAATTAATAAATGGTTGGAACGTAATTCTACGCTGAGGTCTCAATCTGCCTACTCCCCATGTCTCGTCACTGGTTCTCTCTAAGGTCTCAATCTGCCTACTCCTTCGAGAGAACAGTTCTCTACTGTTGTCAGACATATGTGCAAAGATCCTTACTTTGAAGGAACAACTTTGCAAGAGCTCTCTGAAACAAACAGCAGGACTTTGCCTGATTCAAATCAATATCTGTCGAGGTATCAGCCAGAGAAGTAGTTGTTTTCTGCTGGACATATGCCATACATACTATACAAAGTTATAGTCACTTCTAAACGGATTGTTATCGACTGTTTTACAGTCACTGGAACATTATTTGCTCCTTGAAACAAGTATATTACATGTACCATTTCGTATCCGAAATGTCTTTCTGGGGTGCTCTCTAATCTGTCACCGAGGTGGATCCTGTGAGCAATTGCAGTATTCCTCTAGGAGGACGATGACGAACATCGGGACCTCGCGTGTATACAACCGTGATAACCTCAACTGCACTGATGAGGTATGATATTCCGAAACCGGTCTGTAGTTGGCTCTCCGTTTGAATCAGGCAAAGTCCTACTGTTTGTTTCAGAGAGCTCTTGCAAAGTTGTTCCTTCAAAGTAACGATCTTTGCACATATGTCTGACAGATATAATTCAATATCTGTCGAGGTATCAGCCAGAAAAGTAGTTGTTTTCTGCTGGACATATGCCATACATACTATACAAAGTTATAGTCACTTCTTAAAGGATTGTTATCGACTGTTTTACAGTAACTGGAACATTATTTTCTCCTTGAAACAAGTATATTACATATATATAAATTTTCTCATCGTGGAGTATCTGATAATGTAAAAAATATATTGTGATCTAGTTAAAAAAAATGGTGACATGCTCGGGAGGTGCGATAAGGAAAGTTACATCAAATGTGAGCTTGTCAAAATGTATCCCACTGTAAATTATTGTTGATGTTTATTTAGTTTTACTGCAAATTATTATTTCAAAAGTTATTCAGGGTGGATCGTTTTAAATGGAATTCAGTGTATTGTGGAATACACATTGAGAAGTGAGTTAACGTGACATAAACCAATACATTTCAAATGACCTTCGTGTCCCTTCCTTCTCTGGTTCATGGTTCAACAAGTTATTGTAGTAAAACTGCACTAACTAATTTTCCTGATTTATTTAAAACACAATTTACAACAATTATTCACTAAAACATTACTTCACTATTTTATTTCTACGGTGTCAGTCTCTATCTGCGAACTCTGGAACTGTAACTAACTCTGAATTCTGACTGTCCCGCCATCTGCTATATAGTAGCATTTACAGTTTTCGATCTTTCCAGTCTGTTCGGCGACTCCTTAGAGGCTCCTAGAATGTTCGGTTAGAACTTCGCGTCTCTTCCACGGATGAGTCATATGTTTGTCAGAAGAGGACTTGTTTACATTTCGAGTGTGGAGTGTAATTGGATGATCAGGGCCGGTCTCGAAGCCAGTCTCGAAATCGTTACATTGCCCCCTTCTTAAAGACTTTTCGCCCCGAAATGTCATTTTTGGAGTATGGAGATATTTGCATGATTCTCCATATCTGCACCTTGCTGTTTGATGGAAGTAGCACTCTACGATCTTCAGGTATGGTTGTGGACGATGATTATAGCATACCAAGATCTTGACGCCGGTGGATTGGAATATCGTCTCCAACATGCTCCTTATGACTCTCCAG
This sequence comes from Chrysolina americana, assembly GCA_958502065.1. Lineage (NCBI taxonomy): Eukaryota > Metazoa > Arthropoda > Insecta > Coleoptera > Chrysomelidae > Chrysolina > Chrysolina americana. The sequence continues at coordinate 87,263,827 of OY293410.1, forward strand.
TCCATTCCGTCGAGCCCACAGGACAATTACGAGATTCTGCTCCACCATCATGTCCCTTAATTTCTGAAGGCTGTTCCATACGTCTTCATAGGACGGTTTGTCTCGAGACTGCTTCTTGGTGACTAGAGAGAAGATGCTTCTCTGGCCTTTCCGCAACTGTAACACCCCTCCAACTTCCGGGTTCTGTTCTCTCATTTCCTGGATTCGACCAAACTTCTTAGAGAAAAGACAGTGAGCTAACGCGTAATCAGCAGGCACCTTGAAAAGATCTCGTGACTCCTCTCGGGTTACTCCATGTTGAAGTCTCTGTCCGTTTGAGTACAAGGACATGAATTTCTGGACCGTTATCGCATCCTCCGGTGGTCTGAGGGTGCGGACTTGGTCGTGGTTTCCAGTGTAAGGGGCCAACCTATTGAAATGGATGACTCTGGGTTTTCCTCTAGGTGGTTTTTTAATTCGGTAGACCACGTCATTTATCCTCTTCAAGATCTCATAAGGGCCTTCCCATGAGTTCCGCAACTTTGGTGATAGGCCTCGACGACGTTTGGGGTTGTACAGCCAAACCAGGTCACCAACCTTAAATCCTCCGGAATCGGCCTTGATGTCATAGGTCTCCTTCATTCGGTCGCTGGCACTCTGGATGTTCAAACGGACTCTTTCGTGAATGTCTTCCATTCTCTGCCGAAGTTTGCTGACATAGTCCTCTCCCGAAGTGTCTTGTCCTGGTGGCGTCCCAAACTTCAGGTCACATGGTAGTCGCAGCTCTCGGCCCATAATAATACTAGCAGGGGTTTGGCCGGTCGACTCGTGTACTGCAGAACAATAGGCCATCAGGAACAAATGGAGATACTGGTCCCAGTCTCTTCGGTGGTCAGAGACTACCTTGGATAAGTGGCGGTTCATTGTCCTGTTCATCCGCTCCACCATTCCATCAGACTGCGGATGTAAAGCCGTAGTTCGCGTCTTCCGGATGTTCAGCATTCGACACAATTCCTGGAACAAGTTGGACTCGAAAATTCTGCCTTGGTCTGAATGCAGTTCAAGTGGGACAACCAAATCGACAAATCCACTCCTTTAGCAGGACGTCGGTGACGGTTATGGCTTCCTGGTTGGGCAGGGCATAAGCTTCAGCCCACTTGCTGAAGTAGTCCATTGCCACGAGGATGTATTTGTTCCCGTGGTCAGATTGTGGAAACGGTCCAGCAATATCGATGGCGATTCTTTCAACTGGGCTGCCAACGTTGTAGTGACGCATTGGTGCCTTAGGTCGCGTTCGATGTCCATTACTTGCGGCGCATACAGCGCACTTTCTGCACCAGTCTTGAACGTCTGCCTGACAATTGGCCCAGTAAAACCGTTGCCTCACTTTCTGGAGAGTATTCGTTACTCCCAGATGTCCTCCGGCGACCCCATCATTAATTTCTCGAAGCATTTCCGGTCTTCTGTTTCTGGGTACAACTGTCTGACGTGACGTGTCTTCTCCACCATCCTCGGACTCCAACACACGCTTCAGAACTCCGTTGTCCAGAGTAAGGGAGTTCCATTGAGCCCAGTAGGACTTGATGGCTGGCGAATATCCTGCAATGTCGGTCTTCGGTTTCTCCTCTTCCAGCCGATAACAAAGCCAAGATCTGGATCTTTCTCTTGGTCTTTCTGGAGCTTGCTGTCATTCCAGTTATCATCTACCGCCGTTGTTCTACAAACTGTCGCCTCTTTCTCCTCTGCTCGACGGCAGTGCGAACAGTCGTCTGGACATGGTCTTCGCGATAGGGCATCCGCATTCTTATGGCTGGTCCCAGCGCGATGTTCGATCTCAAAGTCGAATTCCTGGAGCCTCTCAATCCAGCGTGCCACTTGACCCTCGGGATTCTTAAACTGTAGAAGCCATTTGAGGGCGGCGTGGTCAGTTCTCAGCAGGAATCTCCTGCCATACACATACTTGTAAAAGTGCTCTACTCCTTTGACCACAGCCAGCAGCTCCCGTCGGGTGACAGTAATTTCGCTCCGGTTTACTGAGGGTCTTGCTGAAGTACCCGATGACTTTTTCCTGTCCATCCTGGATCTGAGACAGGACAGCTCCAAGTCCCACGTTGCTGGCGTCCGTGTCCAGAATGAATTTTCCGTTCGGAAGAGGATAACTTAGAATTGGAGCGTTGATTTATGCCCCCTTCAGCTTCCTGAACGAATCTTGGCATTCCTCGGGCCACTCGAACTTTGTCTGTCCTTCCGTGAGCCTGCCTGAAACCAAGTCGATCGTTAACTCGCCATATACAGTGGCTGGATCTCCTGTTGCTGTGCGTAGCTTCCAGTTCGACGATTCGATTCTTGCCGGTGTTTTGGCAAAAGTAGGTCCAAGGATTGTCCTAGTCGCACCCGTATCAAGGAGCATGGTGCGAGGCTCGTTGTTAATGAGACCGTCTACGAAGACCCCTTTGTCTTGTCTTTGAAGTACAGCGACATATGCATTGTTAACTGGGGCTTGTTGGATACGGGCTGACGATTGCTCCTTCTTGACCTTCATCGTTGATGTCGATTTTTTCAATCTTGGACATTTGTTACGCACGTGCTCAAGTTCTCTACAATTTCGGCATCGTATCAGTCTTCTCTCAGGCACGACTTCCTTCAGCACTTTTCGCATCACAGCTTCCATATCAGTAGGCTCCTGTCGGTCTTCCTCGATCATCCTGACTCTACTCTGGCTTTTGCAGGATTGTTTTGCAGCCTCAAATTCCAAAGCGCGTGCCAATGCATCTACGAGATGTGTGGGGCGAGCTAGTGTTAGGGCTTGTCGGGTTTCTTGGTCACGGAGTCCATCCAAAAATGCCTGAACCGCTAGTCGCTCCATTACATTTTCCGGTGTAGCTGGGTACGCAAGACGAACCAAGCGTGCAATATCTGCTTCAAATTCTTGCAACGATTCGCTTGATTTCTGGCATCGGTTTTTCAGCTGAGAGTGATATACGTGTTCAAGGTGGGCTTGACCATAGCGAAGTTTCAGATGTTTCACTAGCTGTTCATAGTCCTCCTGTTATTGGGCGGTGAGGGTCTGTAAAATGTTTGTTGCTTCGCCACGCAATGCCAGTGTCAATGCTAAAGCTTTTTCCCCAGCATTCCATCCATTTGCTTTGGCAGCAGCTTCGAATTGTCGGTGGAGGTTTGACCATGGAGTATTTCCGTCGAACTGAGGCGGTTTCAATGAGAGCTTTCCTGGTTCCGTACTGATCTTGAAATCTTTGATGTCTTTTTGAACTTCCTCTACGTTCGTACTCAGATCCGTCACTGGGAAGTGCACAGAATCCATTCGCTTTTCTAACTCACAAAATTTTTCCTTTATTTTGTACATTTCGGCCTCAATTCCCTCTTTGACTTGCTCACTTACTGTCTCTTTCAATTTTTCCATTTCTGTCTCGACAGTTCCCATCCTTTCTTCCAACCGACTCGCCACACCGCAGACTTCTTCTTTCAAGCTTTTTGAATTTTCCAGAAGTTCTTCTCTCAAATTCTTTGAATTTTCTAGAAGTTCTTCTTTCAGGGTATTCGAATTTTCTAGAAATTTATCTTGTAGTTCCTCTTTTAGACTATTTGAATTTTCGAGAAGTTCTTCTTTCAAGCTGGCAGAACTTTCTAGAAATTTTTCTTCCAGGATCTTCGAATTTTCTAGAAGTTTTCCTTCCAAACTCACCGAATTCTGTTGAAGTTTCTCCTGCAATGATTTCGTGTTTTCGTCGAGTTTGTTCATTATAGAGCTCAAATCTATTCCAGAAACTTCGAACAAAAATGTTTCGGGGTCTTCTCCTTCTTCAATCAGTCCATCTGAAAGTCTTTTCTGGAGTACGGCCTTCTTTCCAGTTGTTTCTAACTCACGCTCCTCTAACTCTTGCTTTAATTCACTAACTTCAAGGTCAACTAGGTGAACTCTTCTTGGAAACATTTTGTCTCTTATTGTCTTTGCCGAGATATCAGTCTATTATTTATTTCCCACAAAAAGTTTTCAGTTTATTGTCCCGCGACGCACAAAACTGTCCACTTTGCACTCAAATGTTTAACGGGTCACTAACTGTCTATTAGGCGCGATAAACGTCTATCAGTTTTGAAACGGCGAACACTTTAACACTTATTTATTTTAAACATCCGACTTCTGACAACAAATGTAGTAAAACTGCACTAACTAATTTTCCTAATTTAGTTAAAACACTATTTACAACAATTATTCACTAAAACATTACTTCACTATTTTATTTCTACGGTGTCAGTCTCTATCTGCGAACTCTGGAACTGTAACTAACTCTGAATTCTGACTGTTCTGCTATACAGCGGCTATATATTGTAGCATTTACAGTTTTCGATCTTTCCAGTCTGTTCGGCGACTCCTTGGAGGCTCCTAGAATGTTCGGTTAGAACTTCGCGTCTCTTCCATGGATGAGTCATGTGTTTGTCAGAAGAGGACTTGTTTACAGTGTGGAGTGTAATTGGATGATCAGGGCCGGTCTCGAGGCCAGTCTCGAAATCGTTACATTATATCATAGAAATGACTCTTAATAGGGTGCTCCTATTTTGAATTTTAGTCAACCAGCAATATGCTAAGATGTTTTATGATCGGTACGAGAAAACTAATGTTCATTTTATTTCTATTATTCAACAGATGCCTCTGAAGTTAATTTTACGTTCTTAAGGCAACATGTTGCGGCAATAATACGAAACAAGGCCAGGTAGCCGAGCACGAGGGCCACGAGGCCAGGTAGAGTGGTTAAAATCACCGCTTTTCAAACATTCTGGCTGCCGGTAGTGTGGGTTCAAAGCCCCGCGAGTGCAGTATATTATTCTGATGGCATGAGAATCGTATGTTAAGAGGTAAGACCTCGTTAATCCTCGGCTCGCACAAGTTTCGACATCTGAGGGCTGTCGTTAGTAGGGGGACGACAGCTGATTAACAGAAAAACAATTTCAAATAATTTCATAAGACAATTTCAAAATTATCGCAGGACATTCGACGTGTACCCCTGCTCAAGGCCCACGATACATAACATCCTGGAAACGAAAGATTTTTTCAACTTAAAGTTATACCTACTCGTAGTGAGAATAAGCTACTCTCTCATGACTCAACTGTTCGAGCAGCTGAATTTGAAATTAATATGTAACTCTGTTGAAGTCATGATTCAAAATGTTGCAAAATAGTCACATTAATTAAATGTTTAAACATCCCACTAATCATTCCACACCTCATATCCATATTGTAATATCCAGTATGAACATTATTGATTCATTAATTCCATTTCCAAATATTCTTAAGTGTTGATACCTGAATCAGAAAAAACATTTCAAATAACAATAATAAACAGATGAACTGATGCAGCACATACTTGATGAAGAAAAACTTTTATAATAAACATTAATGACTTTCATTAATTATGGGTTTACAATGGCATGTATTCTGGCAAGCTTAACGTAGATGGCGCAATTGTTAGTGGAGCAGTTGATAAGTGCATAACGAACATGAAAAGTTTATTCCTATCATAATCGAGTAATCTGAAAGAATAAGATTTATAGCCGGTAAATTATTTTTTTTTATGGCTGGAAGTTTTTGCTTTTTCTTTTTTTCAATTCATAAATATGGCTTTTTACACTTATAGGGCTGTATTTTTCCATAACAGCAACTAATTAATTAAAGTGTTATTGTATATTATTACTTGTTATTACTGTCACTCATGACCTCCATTCACACTAGCGCTCTCTGGCGGGAACGATATCGTCCATGCCTGCCATTGTATCGCCATACAATGGCAATGCAAGCGGAAGTACGCAAGCACTCAAAGTTTATTAAATAGAATCACTGTGTGTCGTTGTAAACTGTAGAAATCATTTTATTCTTCAACCTACAAGTAAACTTGAGGAAAGTTCACTAGGAGTACCTATTACATACTATCTTTAAAAAGTATTCAATGCCCAGGATCTCATAAAGGTGATGCGGTCTCTTTTTTTATAATAAATTTATAAACAAACCAACTTGTCTGTTGTGAATTTTATTATCATGATTACATATTTTAATTTGTTTTACATATTTCTTGTTCTATATAGTCATACAAAATATATGATTATGAAACATAGTAAGAGGGGACCTGAGAGTTGAAAATTGTTACCTGATGTCATACAGGATTCATAAAATACATTATCATGGTTACAAAAAAAAGTGTCAAACTGGTGAATGATGGAATAATTTACAAACAAAGAATAAATATTCAAGATGTGGTTGTTGAATTGATGACAGATCATTTTGTTGTTTCATATAAAAAATTTATTGGGAATCTCTACCTTCAGCAATTTTATTGACACGTTTACACCAGAAATATAATCTACATTTTACAGCCAGTTCACAATATTATTTTCCATATCATGAGATGGACAATTGAGGGTTTGAAATCTATTTTTTTCCACAGAATATTTTTTTTAAATATTGGTTGTATTCATCATAATATGGGACATTCTTGTTGTTGGATAGTAGAGGTGTGAAGGAGTTGACTCAAAAGATAATGAAAAAAGCTACAAGGTCCAACTAATTTTGAAGTAGGATCCCGAGTGTAATTAAGGTTGCTCGATTTCAGGAAAATTAGTCACTTGCTCCATCTATCCGATTCCACAAAACATCTGGTTTGTTGAGTAGAAATTTATAACGGGGACAGTCTTATAGAATGTCCTTTCTAGGAACACTAGCTACATACTATAATGACTGAGTTAATCAAACAATATCAACTTTTTTTCCCGTATAACCAATCAACTCTATATTTCTGCTAGTTAGCAAATTTCCTCTTGCGGAAAGTGCTGATACTGCCGTTTCCTCTTTCATCACAAAATGAGTAACATATTCTTATTGACCCAGTAATTTCGAATCAACCTCAAATTCTCATTAGTTTTTTCACTATCATACAAGTTTCATCATTGATGATCTGTTCCGGGTCATGCTCCAGAATCTGTAATCATTACTGAGTCTCACAATTGATTTCAGAGTTTTGGAAATGACTACACACAGAATATTTAGAGTATGGTACCATTTGAATCTGGCCTGGCATTTTTCACATTCGAGAAAAGTCCTTCTGAAAAATAATAAGATACTGCGAGAAGTGACTGGTTCGGTGAGTAGAATTTCAACATCACCCCCCCCTTTTATTTGTCATTCTAATGTGACACTTATTCCAGGTCGTTTCAAAGAAATTAGCAGAACACAACAAGAATATGACACTCAAAACCTCTTGCATAGTAGCTGAAACTGAAGAAGGTAATATTTTGTTCATATCTGTGCTTTCTTTATTGAATAAAGGCGGGGCTTTTAGACTTGCCAATAGGATGATAGAAGATTGGTGAAGGTTGAAATTCCAAAAGGACCATGTTTAGGAACAAATTGAACAAAATAAAACTTTCAATCAATGATTTCGTTGTGTTTTAGATGAATCTTTATTTATATTGTTACGAGATTGAGAAATAATTACCTAGCTACGCCGTTGTTGAGTGCCGACTATAAAACGTACATCATTTGCATAACAAATGAACCGGCGCAGTAGTCATTTCCTCATTCTTGGAATTACTTTGATGTTTTTCGGTACTGATCAATCTGGAGAACGGAAGAATCCCGAAAAATCTACTATGCTCGAATTGAGAAGAAGTTTTAAAGAAGTCTTTGGAATATTCAGCTAGATGAATTTAGCTGAGGAGTTTAAAGAGATCCAAGTGTTCTATTTATTGGCCAGTGTAGTAGTTGTATCTTGAGCAATTTTTGATGAAGAGAACCAATTGTCGGCAGTGACATTTCTGTTTGTATTTTTGATAGGTTTTGTCAATCTGACAATAGATTGCTAAGGAAAACTCAATTTTTTTTCGTTGATTGAGAGTGTCTGCATCACTTTCTTTTCCAGTATACCAATATCCATTATAGAAATAATTAATATGGATGTCCGTTATGCACATGATTTTCAGGCCATACTTCGCTGGCTTATTTGGAAATTACATTTTGAAACGACAGCGGCCCCTAAAGCTAACTATCATCTCGTCAATACAAACGTGTTCATTCACTGTATACATTTCTTGGAAGTTATGTACAAAAGTTTCAAATATGTTGGAAGCGGCTGCTGCAGCATCAAATTTCTTTCGTTCGTCTCTTGTATCCGGGTTATCAAATTGAAGGCAGGCTAAAATCGTTAGGAATCTATTTTCTGACATGCTACATCGAAAGACGTCTGTGCCAATTCCATCTGATGCAAAAAGTGATCGTAGATCCTCGTGTTTTGACTTGAAGATCTGAGTATAGAGCAACAAATCAAGAAATGCGTTAAATTCTAATTGATCTATTTCAGCTAGCTCCGGCCTCTTTTGTTTAGCAAATTCTGCTCTGTAAATGCGTAATTTATTGTCAGTCCAATATATAACTTCATGTTTCATGTCCATAGTAAATAAGAGTTTCCAAACTTGTTCTGGCGTTGGTTTAGCACCAAATTTTTTTGCCGTATCTTTCAGTCCTGGTTTATCTCGAATTATGTTGCTACTTGGGGTTCTAACTGTTTTTTTGGCTCGACACTAGACCATTCAAACCGGTTCTTCCCATAAAAATAAGTCACTTTACGTTTTGTCAACAGGTTGTTATTCTTTTGAATATGAATTGATTACGGCATTATCTGAATTTTGCACATTATTACCACCATCAGTTGAGGCGTAATTACCACCAGGACGTGGTACAGCGGCTTGTCTACTGTAAACTTTCGGAATCTGATTGGTCAATTTTGGTATTATTCATTTATTCCCTCGTCCACGTCACTGTTCGATTCCACCATTCAATGAAGAATTGTGCCTTCATAGTCTGGATCCGTAAACTTTACTGTCCGTAGAATCCGTGAAGAACCAGCCATAATACTTTCGATAAATGCCCTGAAAAAAAGAGCGAAAAAAAAACGTATTCACCGTACCGGTATCAAATTGACCCTGTAACGCTTACTTTCGATATTTGCAGACAGAATAAAACACCAAACCATACCTTCAACGTCTATTTAGCAACTGACGGGAAGGGAAGGTACTGACTCTGTACCTTCCCTTCAGTACTACTGAGAAGACCGAATGAGAAGAGTGCGCACGCAGCGTACAGTCAGCACATTAAAATGACCCTGGTTCAGCAATTGAGGGTTAATCAGCGTAGCAATAGGTAACCTGACGATATCCAAAACTCATATAATCCACAGTACCGGATTCAAAGATACATACCGGAAAAGTAACAAATTGAAACTTCTGTTTTTGAAATTTTTTTTTATCAAAATTGGTCAGAAATAAAATTATCTAGTTACCATTGAAATTAATGGGCCTTAATCCATACGTATTATTTCGAACTAAGTTCGAAAATATGTGTTTTTCATGTGAGTGATGATCAACTTAGTTTTGGGTCGTAGCTTTATCCGTGGGGAAATATTAGTTAAACAGTTGATTATTATTCATTTTGCAGTGACGATACAATTATAATGTTTTCCGACCTACTCTGGCACTGATGAGAGGCAAAACCTCGAAACATATCTGCAGTTGGTCGTACTCAGCCAAATGAAGGATAATCTACTGCTTAATTGCAAGATACTCACTTGTAATTGGGTCTTCTTGGAAGAACGTTGCACAAATATCTGTCAAATGCGGATCAATGTCCGTCGTAGTATTAGTCAGGGAGGTAGTTGTTTTCTGACAGATGTTTGCACAATTTTTCCACTTGGTGGAAACGTGTGGAGCGAAAGGGTACTTCGATTTCATCGATTTTATTCATTTCTTAATCCTAACGATTCCCTTGATACATAGATAACTATTTCCAACGACTATTCCCATTACTGATATCATGGTTATTATTAATACATCGAGTATAACTAACCAGTCACTTTGTCAATATTGTTTCCATACTGGGAACTTTTCAAATTCGAAATCAGTTACTGAGGTGATCTTAGCTCCCGGCCGGCCAGCTCCAAGCGCCACTTTTCCACCACAGATATATTCATAAATTCTATTCTCGCTTGTTTCGATCGAAGTACTGGCAATGTTTCGAAATTCATATTCTACCTAATGAAGAGTATCAACTAATACTGAAACAAATCAATTTCAATTTGTATCTTGGTTATACAGTACTCAAATTATTCTTGAATCGCACATTGAATAATCATATCGTAGATTGTTGATATAATTGATTTGATAAGAGGTTACAGAGTTAATACAAACAATTGATTCTGACAGAAATAATCGAAGGATAGCTGCATAATGAAAGGATACTGTTCTCTGCCATAAAGGGCCAGCTGATAATATAGGAAATCGAAGGAGTATTCAGGCAAAGATTTTTATTTTAATAAATTTCCTTCCGTCCCCCCTCGTGTGCCAGCTTCATGAAATTAAATGAAGATTTTCATAGAAATAGAATTCAGGAAAATCAACTAATCAAATAGAGGAATGGAGGTAGTATTCAGGCACAATCTCTCCGAAAAGTAGATATGCATAGCGCTCTACCCAATTTAAAAATTTGGTTTTTTTGGTTGTGAATAGGAGGCCACGAACAAAAATGAGACGATTGAATAGAGACAAATATTTTTCTTCACATATAGTTCTCCCAAAGGGCCAACTCCATGAATCGAAAAGTAGATATTCATGGCGATCGAACAAATTTATATATTTTTTTTGGGGGTTGTGAATAGACGGTCAAGAAAAAAAAATTGCTGATTGAATAGAGTCATGGATTGGGTATTCAGGCAAAAATTTTTGTTCACATATCATTCTCTCAAATGCTTAGCTCCATGAATCGAAAAGTGGACATTCATGGCGAACGAACAAACTTCATTTTTTTGGTGGGGGGGGGGTTGTCAATAGGCGGCCACGAACAAGTATAAGCTCATTATATAGATGAATAGAAGGAATATTCAGACAAATAAAATTTCTTGGAGGAAGAAAATTTGTATTTCGTGCAAAATATTTTTATTTTAAAAATTATAGCAGAGCGCTTTCGACTGTTAAGTCATCATCAATGCGTACCTGCAAGTAAGTAATGATTGAAATTGAATTTGATAAAATGAAAAAAAAATTAAATTTGAAAGTTATGAAAAGTGAGGTTACTTACTCGTCAGGTGTACAAGAAGCCATATAAAAACATCATGTCCATGGACCAAATTAAAATGTTACAACATATTTAAAATTGAACAATTTTCATTCTGTTCAAGGATTCATTGTTGAATTTCTATGTAAAAGAAATTAACTTCACCAGAAACTTGAAATATATTTTGACATTAAGTACAAATTAACTGACTTTTTATCAACAAAAATGCTAAGTGATACATTGAACACAAACAAAATAGGAACACTTAGATGAGCAAACCACATTGTTTTATATTATCCAACATTCATAAAATAAAGATATGGGATACTACATCATATCTGTCTGAATATTGAAGTGGAAATGAAATTTAAATTGACAAAGTGTGCCAATGACACTATTGACAAGTGACAGTGACCACTGACATATGTGACATAGAGTCACAGAACACAAATAGAAAATGAACTAATCTAGACATGAGTTCCAAAAGGAATGTAGATCTGAAAAGGATCAGTCTAATGGGAACCTTTCGTTTTCCAGAAATACACTACCAGAGAAAACTCTATCAAGATTTTCTGTGTGTTCTCTACCTTCTGAGCCACCAGAATTGAGCTCAAGGTCATGGGAGAAGTCTAATGAGAACTTTCTCATTCCCAGAAGAGGCAATTTGGGTGACTCGAAGAGGAGAGCACCTAGAAGAAAGGAATAAATTATCAAATTAAGTAATGAGTGAGAAATAATCAGAAAGTAGGAAGGGGGATTCTCTATGGCTCTGTCCATCCTCAACCAAGTATTGCTGAGACACCGAGGAGAAGTCTAATGAGAACTTCACTTAATATAGCTGCATAGTGGGAAGACATACTGAACCTAAGAGGTGACCCAAGTTAAGTGAATTAGCTCCAATGTTTGAGGACATGTGAAAAGTCTAATGAGAACTATCTTAGTCCAAGAATAGGCAATTTGGGTAGCACAAACGTGAAGAAATGAAGAAACCTTCAAGCAGTTGATCAATATAAGGCCTCTATGCAGTTCTATCCAACCCCAACAAAAAAAGCTAAGGGAATGAGAAAAAGTCTAATTATACCCGCTGATCAAAGTAAGATGTACAAAACTACATAGTTCTTCGTGTTCTCAGAATTGAAAACGCCGGAGGGAATGGATAAACTGCTAAATGGGTTCAAGTAATATCATCATAGAGAAAGAATTAATGAAATATTGAAAAAATTGAAAAATGTTCGAACTAAAAAGAATTAATTTGAAAAAGTTTAAAGACATTATTTCAAACGCCTTTGAAGGGGTACATAAGCTCTTTTTAAATTGACTTGAGTATTTAGACAAAGGTCATTGTTGAGTATTTCTTTACTTATATGAAAATTTTCAAGGAAATCTAATCTATTATTATTTTTGGACTTAACCTCCTGTAAAATTTGAGAGTTTCTGTTTGGGCTAAAATTATGGTTGTTGAACCTTAAATGTTCACCAAACGCAGATACTTTGTTTGGGTTTTGATGTTCTTGTATACGAACTTTCAAAGGTCTACATGTTCTGCCAATGTGAGCTGCATCACAATCTTCACAATTTAATTTATATATACCACTTCTTGAAAGTTTATCAATTTTGTCTTTTGTATTGACTAAAAATATTATCGTTTAAAAAAGGAAATGAAACAAATTTGTCAACAGAATCGACTTTAGGATAAGTTAAATTATGTTCCTTCTTATTCTTAATTTTTTGTATTAAAGAGTTAATAATATGTGGGTTATAATTGTTATTGCAAGCTATTTGTTTGATGATATTCAATTCATTTTTGTAATCAACTGTAGAAAGAGGAATATTCAAGAGTCTGTGAATGTAACAATTGAAAGCAGCCATTTTATGCTGGTGGGGGTGATTGGAGAAACTAGGTATCACATGGTCTGTAGATATTCATGGCGATCGAACAAATATCAATATTTTTTTTGGGGGTTGTGAATAGGCGGCCACGAATAAAAATAAGCTTGTCATATAGAATAACAGAAATACTATTCATACAAAAACTTTCGTTCACATATATCTCTTCCAAAGGGCCAGCTCCCTAAATCGAAAAGTGGATATTCCTTGTTTTTAGCTCGAATGGACTGTAACGATTTTGCATTCAGTTGTATTTACATTAAAGTACAATCAATGGACCATAACCATTGAGGAATAAATTGATGGCATTTCATTTTCACTATATTGCCAAACATGTACATATAATATTATTGTACCATACTCACGGATCCCAGCACGGAGAAAATGAATGTGCCGCCAATTATTCCTTAACGAATATTTATTTATTTTAATATTTAAACAATTACTTTGAAACAGAGTCCAACGAATAAAACGTTTACATTATCTATAAGGAAATAATATAAGTCGCTTTTAACTTTATACCGCAGTCGGATTTTTAGTTTTTTAACACATATCCTCCCTTTTAGGTTTGAAAGTGGCCTTCTCTCAGACTTCGCAACGGTCTGGTGAAAAAGAAATGTAGCCGATTCAACTATTTGGAAATATACTGGGTGGGGTATGTAAACAATATGATCTTTATATGAAAAACCATTCCCTATGTATTTAGGAAAAAAAAAATCGTTCGCCATGAATATCTACTTTTCGATTCATGGAGCTGGCCCTTTGGGAGAATGATATGTGAACAAAAATTTTTTCCTGAATACCCCATGTCTCTATTTAATCAGCTGATTTTTTTTCTTGGCCGTCTATTCACAACCCCCAAAAAAAATATTGAAACTTGTTCAATCGCCATGAATGTCTACTTTTCGATTCATGCTGGCCCTTTGGGAAATATATGAGTAAACGAAAATTTTATGTCTGAATAATTCTTCTATTCATCTATATAATGAACTTATACTTGTTCGTGGCCGCCTATTGACAACCCCTCAAAAATATATTGAAATTTGTTCGATCGCCATGAATGTCTACTTTTCGATACATGGAGCCACTGGCCCGTTGCAAAAGATATAAGTAAACGATTTTTTTTTCTGAATAGTCCTTCTATTCATCTATATAATGAACTTATACTTGTTCGTGGCCGCCTATTGACAACCCACCAAAAATATATTGAAATTTGTTCGATCGCCATGAATGTCTACTTTTCGATTCATGAAGACACTGGCCCGTTGGAAAAGATATAAGTAAACAATTTTTTATTCAGAATAGTCCTTCTATTCATCTATATATTAGGCTTATACTTGTTCATGGCCGCCTATTGACAACCCCTCAAAAAAAAATTGAAAATTGTTCGTTCGCCATGAATTTCTACTTTTCGATTCATAGAAAGAAGAATGATACGTGAAAAAAGTTTTTTGTCTGAGTACCCAATCCATGTCTCTATTCAATCAGCTGATTTTTTTTCTTGGCCGTCTATTCGTAACCCACCCAAAAAAATATTGAAATTTGTTCGATCGCCATGAATATCTACTTTTCGATTCATGGAGCCACTGGCCCGTTGGAAAAAATAAAAGTGAACGATTTTTTTTTCTGAATAGTCCTTCTATTCGTCTATACATTAGGCTTATACTTGTTCGTGGCCGCCTATTGACAACCCCTCAAAAAAAATTGAAATTTGTTCGTTCGCCATGAATGTCTACTTCTCGATTCATAGAAAGAAAAATGATACGAGAAAATAGATTTTTGTCTGAGTACCCAATCCATGTCTCTATTCAATTAGCTGATTTTTTTCTTGGCCGTCTATTCATAAAACCCCAAAAAATATTAAAATTTGTTCGATCGCCATGAATATCTACTTTTCGATTCATGGAGCCACTGGCCCGTTGGAAAAGATATAAGAAAACGATTTTTTTTCTGAATAGTCCTTCTATTCATCTATATATTAGGCTTATACTTGTTCGTGGCCGCCTATTGACAACCCCTCAAAAAAAATTGAAATTTGTTCGTTCGCCATGAATGTCTACTTTTCGATTCATAGAAAGAAAAATGATACGAGAAAATAGATTTTTGTCTGAGCACATAATCCATATCTCTATTCAATTAGCTGATTTTTTTCTTGGCCGTCTATTCATAAAACCCTACAAAATATTAAAATTTGTTCGATCGCCATGAATATCTACTTTTCGATTCATGGAGCCACTGGCCCGTTGGAAAAGATATAAGTAAACGATTTTTTTTTCTGAATAGTCCTTCTATTCATCTATATATTAGGCTTATACTTGTTCGTGGCCGCCTATTGACAACCCCTAAAAAAAAATTGAAATTTGTTCGTTCCCAACGAATGTCTACTTTTCGATTCATAGAAAGAAAAATGATACGAGAAAAAAGAATTTTGTCTGAGTACCCAATCCATGTCTCTATTCAATTAGCTGATTTTTTTCTTGACCGTCTATTCATAAACCACCAAAAAATATTGAAATTTGTTCGATCGCCATGAATATCTACTTTTCGATTCATGGAGACACTGGCCCGTTGGAAAAGATAAAAGAAAACGATTTTTATTTCTGAATAGTCCTTCTATTCATCTTTATATTAGGCTTATAATTGTTCGTGGCCGCCTATTGACAACCCCTCAAAAAAAATTGAAATTTGTTCGATCGCCATGATGATCTAATTTTCGATTCATGGAGACACTGGCCCGTTGGAAAAGATATAAGTAAACGATTTTTTTTTCTGAATAGTCCTTCTATTCATCTATATATTAGGCTTATACTTGTTCGTGGCCGCCTATTGACAACCCTTCAAAAATAAGTGGAAATTTGTTCGATCGACATGAATGTCTACTTTTCGATTCTTGGAGCCACTGGCCCGTTGGAAAAGATATAATTAAACGATTTTTATTTCTGAATAGTCCTTCTATTCATCTATATATTAGGCTTATACTTGTTCGTGGCCGCCTATTGACAACCCCTCAAAAAAATTGAAATTTGTTCGTTCGCCATGAATGTCTACTTCTCGATTCATAGAAAGAAAAATGATACGAGAAAAAAGATTTTTGTCTGAGTACCCAATCCATGTCTCTAATCAATTAGCTGATTTTTTTCTTGGCCGTCTATTCATAAACTCCCAAAAAATATTGAAATTTGTTCGATCGCCATGAATATCTACTTTTCGATTCATGGAGACAGTGGCCCGTTGGAAAAGATATAAGTAAATAATGTTTTTTTCTGAATAGTCCTTCTATTCATCTGTATATTAGGCTTATACTTGTTCGTGGCCGCCTATTGACAACCCCTCAAATAAAATTGAAATTTGTTCGATCGCCATGAATATCTACTTTACGATTCATTGAGCCAATGGCCCGTTGGAAAAGATATAAGTAAAAGATATTTTTTTCTGAATAGTCCTTCTATTCATCTATATATTAGGCTTATACTTGTTCGTGGCCGCCTATTGACAACCCCTCAAAAAAAATTGAAATATGTTCGATCGCCATGAATATCTACTTTTCGATTCATGGAGCCACTGGCCCGTTGGAAAAGATATAAGTAAACGATTTTTTATTCTGAATAGTCCTTCTATTCATCTATATATTAGGCTTATACTTGTTCGTGGCCGCCTATTGACAACCCCTCAAAAAATATTGAAATTTGTTCGATCGCCATAAATATCTACTTTTCGATTCATTGAGCCAATGGCCCGTTGGAAAAGATATAAGTAAACGATTTTTTTTTCTGAATAGTCCTTCTATTCATCTATATATTAGGCTTATACTTGTTCGTGGCTGCCTATTGACAACCCTTCAAAAATATATGGAAATTTGTTCGATCGACATGAATGTCTACTTTTCGATTCATGGAGCCACTGGCCCGTTGGAAAAGATATAAGTAAACGATTTTTTTTTCTGAATAGTCCTTCAATTCATCTATATATTAGGCTTATACTTGTTCGTGGCCGCCTATTGACAACCCCTCAAAAAAAATTGAAATTTGTTCGATCGCCATAAATATCTACTTTTCGATTCATTGAGCCAATGGCCCGTTGGAAAAGATATAAGTAAACGATTTTTTTTTCTGAATAGTCCCTCTATTCTATATTAGGCTTATACTTGTTCGAGGCCGCCTATTGACAACCACTCGAAAAGAATTGAAATTTGTTCGATCGCCATGAATATCTACCTTTCGATTCATGGAGCCACTTGCCCTTTGGAAAAGATAAAAGTAAACGAAATATTTTTGTCTGAATAGTCCTTCTATTCATCTATATAATGAGCTTATACTTGTTCGTGGCCGCCTATTGACAACGGCTCAAAAATATATTGAAATTTGTTCGATCGCCATGAATGTCTACTTTTCGATTCATGGAGCCAATGGCCCGTTGGAAAAGATATAAGTAAACGATTTTTTTTTCTGAATAGTCCCTCTATTCTATATTAGGCTTATACTTGTTCGAGGCCGCCTATTGACAACCACTCGAAAAGAATTGAAATTTGTTCGATCGCCATGAATATCTACTTTTCGATTCATGGAGCCACTTGCCCTTTGGAAAAGATAAAAGTAAACGAAATATTTTTGTCTGAATAGTCCTTCTATTCATCTATATAATGAGCTTATACTTGTTCGTGGCCGCCTATTGACAACCCCTCAAAAAAATTGAAATTTTTTCGTTCGCCATGAATGTCTACTTCTCGATTCATAGAAAGAAAAATGATACGAGAAAAAAGATTTTTGTCTGAGTACCCAATCCATGTCTCTAATCAATTAGCTGATTTTTTTCTTGGCCGTCTATTCATAAACTCCCAAAAAATATTGAAATTTGTTCGATCGCCATGAATATCTACTTTTCGATTCATGGAGACAGTGGCCCGTTGGAAAAGATATAAGTAAATAATGTTTTTTTCTGAATAGTCCTTCTATTCATCTATATATTAGGCTTATACTTGTTCGTGGCCGCCTATTGACAACCCTTCAAAAATATGTGGAAATTTGTTCGATCGACATGAATGTCTACTTTTCGATTCATGGAGCCACTGGCCCGTTGGAAAAGATATAAGTAAACGATTTTTTTTTCCGAATAGTCCTTCTATTCATCTTTATATTAGGCTTATACTTGTTCGTGGCCGCCTATTGACAACCCCTCAAATAAAATTGAAATTTGTTCGATCGCCATGAATATCTACTTTACGATTCATTGAGCCAATGGCCCGTTGGAAAAGATATAAGTAAAAGATATTTTTTTCTGAATAGTCCTTCTATTCATCTATATATTAGGCTTATACTTGTTCGTGGCCGCCTATTGACAACCCCTCAACAAAAATTGAAATATGTTCGATCGCCATGAATATCTACTTTTCGATTCATGGAGCCACTGGCCCGTTGGAAAAGATATAAGTAAACGATTTTTTATTCTGAATAGTCCTTCTATTCATCTATATATTAGGCTTATACTTGTTCGTGGCCGCCTATTGACAACCCCTCAAAAAATATTGAAATTTGTTCGATCGCCATAAATATCTACTTTTCGATTCATTGAGCCAATGGCCCGTTGGAAAAGATATAAGTAAACGATTTTTTTTTCTGAATAGTCCTTCTATTCATCTATATATTAGGCTTATACTTGTTCGTGGCTGCCTATTGACAACCCTTCAAAAATATATGGAAATTTGTTCGATCGACATGAATGTCTACTTTTCGATTCATGGAGCCACTGGCCCGTTGGAAAAGATATAAGTAAACAATTTTTTTTTCTGAATAGTCCTTCAATTCATCTATATATTAGGCTTATACTTGTTCGTGGCCGCCTATTGACAACCCCTCAAAAAAAATTGAAATTTGTTCGATCGCCATAAATATCTACTTTTCGATTCATTGAGCCAATGGCCCGTTGGAAAAGATATAAGTAAACGATTTTTTTTTCTGAATAGTCCCTCTATTCTATATTAGGCTTATACTTGTTCGAGGCCGCCTATTGACAACCACTCGAAAAGAATTGAAATTTGTTCGATCGCCATGAATATCTACTTTTCGATTCATGGAGCCACTTGCCCTTTGGAAAAGATAAAAGTAAACGAAATATTTTTGTCTGAATAGTCCTTCTATTCATCTATATAATGAGCTTATACTTGTTCGTGGCCGCCTATTGACAACGGCTCAAAAATATATTGAAATTTGTTCGATCGCCATGAATGTCTACTTTTCGATTCATGGAGCCACTGGCCCGTTGGAAAAGATATAAGTAAACGATTTTTTTTTTCTGAATAGTCCTTCTATTCATCTATATATTAGGCTTATACTTGTTCGTGGCCGCCTATTAACAACCCCACAAAAAAAAATTTAAATTTGTTCGTTCGCCATGAATGTCTACTTTTCGATTCATAGAAAGAAGAATGATACGTGAAAAAAGATTTTTGTCTGAGTACCCAATCCCTGTCTCTATTTAATTAGCTGATTTTTTTCTTGGCCGTCTATTCATAAACCCCCAAAAAATATTGAAATTTGTTCGATCGCCATGAATATCTACTTTTCGATTCATGGAGCCACTTGCCCGTTGGAAAAGATATAAGTAAACAATGTTTTTTTCTGAATAGTCCTTCTATTCATCTATATATTAGGCTTATACTTGTTCGTGGCCGCCTATTGACAACCCTTCAAAAATATGTGGAAATTTGTTCGATCGACATGAATGTCTACTTTTCGATTCATGGAGGCACTGGCCCGTTGGAAAAGATATAAGTAAACGATTTTTTTTTCTGAATAGTCCTTCTATTCATCTTTATATTAGGCTTATACTTGTTCGTGGCCGCCTATTGACAACCCCTCAAATAAAATTGAAATTTGTTCGATCGCCATGAATATCTACTTTACGATTCATTGAGCCAATGGCCCGTTGGAATAGATATAAGTAAAAGATATTTTTTTCTGAATAGTCCTTCTATTCATCTATATATTAGGCTTATACTTGTTCGTGGCCGCCTATTGACAACCCCTCAACAAAAATTGAAATATGTTCGATCGCCATGAATATCTACTTTTCGATTCATGGAGCCACTGGCCCGTTGGAAAAGATATAAGTAAACGATTTTTTTTTCTGAATAGTCCTTCTATTCATCTTTATATTAGGCTTATACTTGTTCGTGGCCGCCTATTGACAACCCCTCAAATAAAATTGAAATTTGTTCGATCGCCATGAATATCTACTTTACGATTCATTGAGCCAATGGCCCGTTGGAATAGATATAAGTAAAAGATATTTTTTTCTGAATAGTCCTTCTATTCATCTATATATTAGGCTTATACTTGTTCGTGGCTGCCTATTGACAACCCTTCAAAAATATATGGAAATTTGTTCGATCGACATGAATGTCTACTTTTCGATTCATGGAGCCACTGGCCCGTTGGAAAAGATGTAAGTAAACGATTTTTTTTTCTGAATAGTCCTTCAATTCATCTATATATTAGGCTTATACTTGTTCGTGGCCGCCTATTGACAACCCCTCAAAAAAAATTGAAATTAGTTCGATCGCCATAAATATCTACTTTTCGATTCATTGAGCCAATGGCCCGTTGATAAAGATATAAGTAAACGATTTTTTTTTCTGAATAGTCCCTCTATTCTATATTAGGCTTATACTTGTTCGAGGCCGCCTATTGACAACCACTCGAAAAGAATTGAAATTTGTTCGATCGCCATGAATATCTACTTTTCGATTCATGGAGCCACTTGCCGTTTGGAAAAAATAAAAGTAAACGAAATATTTTTGTCTGAATAGTCCTTCTATTCATCTATATAATGAGCTTATACTTGTTCGTGGCCGCCTATTGACAACGGCTCAAAAATATATTGAAATTTGTTCGATCGCCATGAATGTCTACTTTTCGATTCATGGAGCCACTGGCCCGTTGGAAAAGATATAAGTAAACGATTTTTTTTTTCTGAATAGTCCTTCTATTCATCTATATATTAGGCTTATACTTGTTCGTGGCCGCCTATTAACAACCCCACAAAAAAAAAATTAAATTTGTTCGTTCGCCATGAATGTCTACTTTTCGATTCATAGAAAGAAGAATGATACGTGAAAAAATATTTTTTTCTGAGTACCCAATCCATGTCTCTATTTAATTAGCTGATTTTTTTCTTGGCCGTCTATTCATAAACCCCCAAAAAATATTGAAATTTGTTCGATCGCCATGAATATCTACTTTTCGATTCATGGAGCCACTTGCCCTTTGGAAAAGATAAAAGTAAACGAAATTTTTTTGTCTGAATAGTCCTTCTATTCATCTATATAATGAGCTTATACTTGTTCGTGGCCGCCTATTGACAACCCCACAAAAAAAAATTGAAATTTGTTCGTTCGCCATGAATGTCTACTTTTCGATTCATAGAAAGAAGAATGATACGTGAAAAAAGATTTTTGTCTGAGTACCCAATCCATGTCTCTATTCTATTAGCTGATTCTTTTCTTGGCCGTCTATTCATAAACCCCCCAAAAAATATTGAAATTTGTTCGATCGCCATGAATGTCTACTTTTCGATTCATGGAGCCACTGGCCCGTTGGAAAATATATAGGAAAACGATTTTTTTTCTTCTGAATAGTCCTTCTATTCATCTATATATTAGGCTTAGACTTGTTCGTGGCCGCCTATTGACAACCCCTCAAAAAAAATTGAAAATTGTTCGTTCGCCATGAATGTCTACTTTTCGATTCATATAAAGAAAAATGATACGAGAAAAAAGATTTTTGTCTGAGTACCCAATCCATGTCTCTATTCAATTAGCTGATTTTTTTCTTGGCCGTCTATTCATAAACCCCCAAAAAATATTGAAATTTGTTCGATCGCCACGAATGTCTACTTTTCGATTCATGGAGCCACTGGCCCGTTGGAAAAGATATAAGAAAACGATTTTATTTCTTCTGAATAGTCCTTACATTCATCTATATATTAGGCTCATACTTGTTCTTGGCCGCCTATTGACAACCCTTCAAAAAAATTGAAATTTGTTCGTTCGCCATGAATGTCTACTTTTCGATTCATAGAAAAAAAAATGATACGAGAAAAAAGATTTTTGTCTGAGTACCCAATCCATGTCTCTATTCAATTAGCTGATTTTATTTGGCCGTCTATTCATAAACCCCCCAAAAAATATTGAAATTTGTTCGATCGCCATGAATGTCTACTTTTCGATTCATGGAGCCACTGGCCCGTTGTAAAAGACATAAGAAAACGATTATTTTTCTGAATAGTCCTTCTATTCATCTATATATTAGGCTTATAATTGTTCGTGGCCGCCTATTGACAACCCCTCAAAAAAAATTGAAATTTGTTCGTTCGCCATGAATGTCTACTTTTCGATTCATAGAAAGAAAAATGATACGAGAAAAAAGATTTTTGTCTGAGTACCCAATCCATGTCTCTATTCAATTAGCTGATTTTGTTCTTGGCCGTCTATTCATAAACTTCCCAAAAAATATTGAAATTTGTTCGATCGCCATGAATGTCTACTTTTCTATTCATGGAGCCACTGGCCCGTTGGAAAAGATATAAGAAAATTTTTTTTTCTTCTGAATAGTCCTTATATTCATCTATATATTAGGCTTATACTTGTTCGTGGCCGTCTATTGACAACCCCTCAAAAAAAACTGAAATTTGTTCGATCGCCATGAATATCTACTTTTCGATTCATTGAGCCAATGGCCCGTTGGAAAAGATATAAGTATACGATTTTTTTTTCTGAATAGTCCTTCTATTCATCTATATATTAGGCTTATACTTGTTCGTGGCCGCCTATTGACAACCCCTCAAAAAAATTTAAATTTGTTCGTTCGCCATGAATGTCTACTTTTCGATTCATAGAAAGAAAAATTATACGAGAAAAAAGATTTTTGTCTGAGTACCCAATCCATGTCTCTATTCAATTAGCTGATTTTTTTCTTGGCCGTCTATTCATAAACCCCCCAAAAAATATTGAAATTTGTTCGATCGCCATGAATGTCTACTTTTCGATTCATGGAGCCACTGGCCCGTTGGAAAAGATATAAGAAAACGATTTTATTTCTTCTGAATAGTCCTTATATTCATCTATATATTAGGCTCATACTTGTTCGTGGCCGCCTATTGACAACCCCTCAAAAAAATTTAAATTTGTTCGTTCGCCATGAATGTCTACTTTTCGATTCATAGAAAGAAAAATTATACGAGAAAAAAGATTTTTGTCTGAGTACCCAATCCATGTCTCTATTCAATTAGCTAATTTTTCTCTTGGCCGTCTATTCATAAACCCCCCAAAAAATATTGAAATTTGTTCGATCGCCATGAATGTCTACTTTTCGATTCATGGAGCCACTGGCCCGTTGGAAAAGATATAAGAAAACAATTTTTTTTCTGAATAGTCCTTCTATTCATCTATATATTAGGCTTATACTTGTTCGTGGCCGCCTATTGACAACCACTCAAAAAAAATTGATATTTGTTCGTTCGCCATGAATGTCTACTTTTCGATTCATATAAAGAAAAATTATACGAGAAAAAAGATTTTTGTCTGAGTACCCAATCCATGTCTCTATTCAATTAGCTGATTTTTTTCTTGGCCGTCTATTCATAAACCCCCAAAAAATATTGAAATTTGTTCGATCGCCATGAATGTCAACCTTTTCGATTCATGGAGCCACTGGACCGTTGGAAAAGATATAAGAAAACGATTTTTTTTCTTCTGAATAGTCCTTATATTCATCTATATATTAGGCTCATACTTGTTCGTGGCCGCCTATTGACAACCCCTCAAAAAAATTTAAATTTGTTCGTTCGCCATGAATGTCTACTTTTCGATTCATAGAAAGAAAAATGATACGAGAAAAAAGATTTTTGTCTGAGTACCCAATCCATGTCTCTATTCAATTAGCTGATTTTTTTCTTGGCCGTCTATTCATAAACCCCCCAAAAAATATTGAAATTTGTTCGATCGCCATGAATGTCTACTTTTCGATTCATGGAGCCACTGGCCCGTTGGAAAAGATATAAGAAAACGATTTTTTTTCTTCTGAATAGTCCTTATATTCATCTATATATTAGGCTCATACTTGTTCGTGGCCGCCTATTGACAACCCCTTAAAATAATTTAAATTTTTTCGTTCGCCATGAATGTCTACTTTTCGATTCATAGAAAGAAAAATGATACGAGAAAAAAGATTTTTGTCTGAGTACCCAATCCATGTCTCTATTCAATTAGCTGATTTTTTTCTTGGCCGTCTATTCATAAACCCCCCAAAAATATTGAAATTTGTTCGATCGCCATGAATGTCTACTTTTCGATTCATGGAGCCACTGGCCCGTTAGAAAAGATATAAGTAAACGATTTTTTTTTTCTGAATAGTCCTTCTATTCATCTATATATTAGGCTTATACTTGTTCGTGGCCGCCTATTGACAACCTCTCAAAAAAATTGAAATTTGTTCGTTCGCAATGAATGTCTACTTTTCGATTCATATAAAGAAGAATGATAAAGCACTAAGGTAAACGATTAAATTTCCACAAAACTTTATTAACCAGTAAACCATTATCGCTTGATAAAACTACAGTGTAGTGAAACATGTTGCGAATTTAATAAAGTTTCGTGGAAATTTAATCGTTTACCTTAGTGCTTTATACTATGGATTTCCATCAAGTAACGACCAATTCAATCCAAAATTAGAAGAATGATTCGTGAAAAAAGATTTTTTTCTCCAAATGACATTAAAAGCGGCATTTTAATGACACTTGGCAGGCTTAGAAGTTGTACTTTAAATGCCTAGACAAAAAAAGTCCACTTTTACTGCCTAGGCAGAAAAAGTTTGTTGCTAGGCAACCTTTCAAGTAATAATTTAAATCAAACTGGTTATTAAAATTGACAATGACAAAGTAAACAGTAAACAAACAAATTCAACAAACGTCATCAGCGGTAAACATAGTAACGCAGGGCTCAGTTACCTTTGATGAAATAATTTAGTTATTTGCATATTTGCGATTTTGCGTGGAATTGGAACAAATTTGAAGAAAAAATTATATGTTCCACACTGCAGAAAAGCAGATTTAATGCCTTGGCTGGTTTCATAGCTACGCTCGTCTATGAAACACCAGCCGCGGCATTAAATCTTGTGCTTTTATGCCTAGTAAAACCTAGTAAACAAATAACTATTGTCTGAGTACCAATCCATGTCTCTATTCAATTAGCTGATTCTTTTCTTTGCCGTCTATTCATAAACCCCCCAGAAAATATTGAAATTTGTTCGATCGCCATGAATATCGTCTTTTCGATTCATGGAGCCACTGGCCCTTTGGAAAAGATATAAGTAAACGAAATTTTTGTGTCTGAATAGTCCTTCTATTCATCTAAATAATGAGCTTATACTTGTTCGTGGCCGCCTATTGACAACCCCTCAAAAATATATTGAAATTTGTTCGATCGCCATGAATGTCTACTTTTCGATTCATAGATAGAAGAATGATACGTGAAAAAAGATTTTTGTCTGTGTACCCAACCCATGTCTATATTCAATCATCTAATTTTTTTCTTGGCCGTCTATTCACAACCCCCAAAAAAAATATTGAAATTTGTTCGATCGCCATGAATATCTACTTTTCGATTCATGGAGCTGGCCCTTTGGGAGAACTATATGTGAACAAAAATTTTTGTCTGAATACTCCCATCATGTCTCTATTCAGTCATCTCATTTTTGTTCGTGGCCGCCTATTCACAACCAAAAAAACGAAATTTTGAATTGGGTTGAGCGCTATGCATATCTTCTTTTCGGAGAGATTGTGGCTGAATACTACTCCTATCCCTCTATATGCTCAGTTGATTTTCCTGAAATATATTTCTATGAAAATCTTCATGTCCTTTCATAAAGCTGGCCCACGAGGGGGGAAGAAAGGTGATTTATTAAAATAAAAATCTTTGCCTGAATACTCTTTCCATTTCCTATTTTTTTCTTCGTGGCCGCCCAATTCCGAAGCCACAAAGCTGGCCCTTTATGGCAGAGAACAGTACCCTTCTATTATGCAGCTAGCCTTCGATTATTTCTGTCAGAATCTCTCTCTCTGGTTTGATGGTCCTTGCTTCCTTCTCAGGTGTATTCGACCACTCTGTCAGAATCAATTGTTTGGGTTAACTCTGTAACCTCTTATCAAATCAATTATATCAACAATCTACGATATGATTATTCAATGTGAGATTCAAGAATAATTTGAGTACTTTAGAACCAAGACACAAATTGAAATTGAACTTGTTTCAGTATAAGTTGATACTCTTCAGTAGGTAGAATAAGAATTTCAAAACATTGCCAGTACCTCGATGGAAACAAGCGAGAATAGAATTTATGAAAATATCTGACCGTGGTGGAAAAGTGGCGCTTGGAGCTGGCCGGCCGGGAGCTAAGATCACCTCGGTAAATCAGTTGCAATGAGATGTTTCCATTTTTCAGAACCTTTCCACAAACGTCTAGCCTTTCTGGATCTGATGTTGAAGGATTCGATTTTCACTAAAGAGGAGTTGGAAGACGAAGTTGCGATATTCTTGGCAGCGGTAAGATGAAAAAAATATCTCATGCATTAGGAGTTAACATACCGGGTGTAACACGATCATGGTGCACCCCCCGTATCTCCGTTAGTTTGAAAGTTAATTGATTGAAATTTGAGATATTTCATAAACATAATAAGCGGCACTTTCTGACCTACAAATAATATTTTTCACTTCCGGTTTCAAATGGAACCATATTGGTACCGTAGTGCCATTTATTAGTACTAAAGGAATCTATTCATACCTGGTAATCAAAATTACAGCTAGAAGAAAATAAAAAGTTGCAATTATTTTGTTCTAATTTTATGCTAAGAAGTTACCAAGGTGGCTTTGAAATACAAAAAATGAACACAAAACATTACAACAATTGTTCGAAATGCTGTCCATTAACGTCAATGCACTTCTGAACTCGCATAGCTGTTTCTTGAAGATCGTTCGCTATTTGCTGGGCAGTTATACTATTAATTGCGTGTCTTACTTGCAACTCCAGGTCTTCGCGTGTTGTAGCGGTGGCTGCGGTGGTTGCATAGACAATGTTTTTTGAATGGCCCCAAATAAAGAAATCAAGAAGTGTCAGATTAGGTGACCTTGGAGGCCATCGGACAGGTAGGCGCGTCGATAGGATTTTTTCCTGGGTGAGGTACTTTACCTCGCAGGGGGGTCACTCAGTGCCAGAATTCATTATATACTGGTGTTGAGTAGTACTACGGCTTTCTTTATATAAGAAAATACAGTTAAGGAAGGAGTACTGTCCACAGTACCCCCCCCCTTATCGACGGTGGTGCTTACAAGACTATTCGTCGAAATTACGTTTTCTTCGAATGCCTGTTGAAGGTAAGTAATCAATTACTATTCTTGAACTATGGGGTGGAGCTCTCTACCTTATTAGAAATACATTTCCTATCGTTAATGAACAGGTAATTTAGTTAACCTGTCCTCAATTTCACTTTGCAGAAATCCAAAGTATCTAGCTTCAGTCAAGTGTCCCTCAAATATTATTGGACCAATAATTCTACGCCAAGAATCCCATATTTGTGAACAAAAGAGCATTGTTTGGCTGCACATTGTTCTGCAAATTCCAATTGCAATATTCCATCCTATATACGTTCATAATCATTATCGTACAGGTGCTGGTTTAGTTGATACTTTAAAGATTTGTTATAATCATGTTTGTTCAAGATTTTGCTTACCGTTTGGTGACTAATTTCCAATTCACATACAATTTGCCTTAAACTTCTATTCGAGCTAAAACATTAATTTCCATTCCTTCGTCAATGATTACGTTTTATTCGGGATCATGGTAAGGCTTTCTTCGGAATTGATTTTCAAGACAATTAAAATAATATCTCGCAGGACATTGGACAGAATATCGGTCGGCATAAAGGTTTCTAGCTGCAACGGCATTTTTTCTACATTCCCCATAAATAATTAACATGTCCACTTTTTTATCCCTTGAATAAATGTGCGGCATTTTGAACAAAAATAACAACAAATGTAATAAAGACTGTTCCAATACACAATAAAAACACCAAACCAACAAATATTTATTTGACAATCTGAAGGAATAATTTCCTCCTCCTTAGTAACTTCTTAACACTAAATTAGAGCAAAATAATTGTGTTTTCTTGTTTTCTTTCAGCTGTAATTTTAATTGTATTTATCGCACATTTTATTAGCAGGTTTGAATAAAATCCTTATTAATAGTACTAATAAATGATACCACGGTACTTACCAATATTGAAAAAATTGAGTTTTACCCAAAATGTATTACGATGAACTTTATTTGTTCATAAAAAACGCAATTTAGTATTTTTGACGATAGTTTTCTTAATTTTCTAGCATTCGACGGGTCAACTGGAATAATCGGAACCATCATGGCACACTTGAATGAAAAACAAAAAGTTAAATTATCAAAAATTTTTATGTTTGATTTATCACTGATATCATTGGATTCAGATAATTATGCATATTTCTGAAATGTAATAATATACAGGGTGTTCTATTTAAAAATCGAAAGTAAGTATCACTTCCGGCGAAAAAAATCTTTTGTGGGTCGAAAAGTGCCGCTTATTATATATATGGGATAGATATCCCTAATTTCTTCCTAACGGAGATATGGGGGAGATATCCTGTGAATGTGTGTGTCAGTTTTGTTCTCCATGTAATCCCACACATGTCTGCTTTTTTTCCCTGTCGCGTTCGCGACCATTGTTTTTAGAGGAAGAAGAACGGTCTCATAAACAATAAATAAATACTCTTGCTGGTGTGGAACAATATACCTTTATAGTCAAAATCGGTCGTAACGTGCGGGTGAGTGAGACTTTATTCGACTGTTTATTCCAATAACATATTGCACAAACGATTTCCGTGTTACACACACATGATACCTACCGTGAAAATATACCTTGATAAATACAAAACATTTTGGTAACCAGTAGGTTTTTCGATTTTTCATATACTTGCTGATTGCTGACATTTGAACACGCACGATAAGACCCATTTTGACTATACCATTGTTTATTGAATGCCCTCACCAAATAGCATGACTGATTTTAGTAAGGTTCTGCTATTCAATAACAGATGGCGCTAGTATACCTTCTTCGGAAGAAACGATGATATTGACAAAATGTTCATTCAATTGATACTGATCTATTACAAGAAGACAACTGGTTAAAATCAAATGTTTAACTTATCAGCTCGAAAGAGTTATCCCTCCTATGTGCTTATGTCCAACGTCTATATACTCATGTACCTACATTAGCATTCCCTTGGCCCTTGGCCTTGGGTATAATAAGTAGATGATATGAGTTGGATATTTCCTCGGGATTTATCACTTTTGTTTGGAACTACTTTCATACATAGATCATAGCTGGCAATATTATCATGGTGGCAATTATTGTTATTGTACGTTAGATTCTGCGAGAGAAAATGGTATTGAAACAGGAATTATTCATTGGAAGGAACGGAACGACTCTGATGTTATCCGACCTAGCCTAGCACTTGATGAGAGTTATTTGAGTTCTGTGCAAGAACCTTGGAGCCAAACGAAATCCAACCTGTATTTGGGAACAAAGGAAGTGAAAATCACAAGGGGCAGAATATCTCCACTATTATTGTCTTACAGAACTAACCCAGTAAGAGGTGCTTGCCTAGGTCTACGTTGATTTTAAGGGTTAACGGAAAGTATACGTGGGTCACAGGCATGCAGACGTGGTATATGAGGAAGAGTCTCGAAGTCAAATCCCATAAAATCACGATTTCTCCTTTTATCAGAAAGAGAAATCTCTAGTGAGAGCGTACAATTCCGAGAGAAACCTGGAATCAAAGCTCACCAGAAACAAATATCTGGAAAAAAGGTTGAAAGAGCAGATTTCACTAATGATAGCCAGGTATACCTATGGCAGAATATGGGCACTTGGATCCAAACAATAACTTTGGCTATACACAGCGATATTGAGGCCCCTAGTAGAGAGTATGGAGCCCTGCTGTGGTGGTTAATTAGGGCACGACCACCATCCAGGAATTCATTATATTAATCTGGGCATGGCAAATTCTGGACAGTGAGAGATGCGAACCGGAGAGTAACATCGACCCGAAAGCCTTCCACCAGTACTGGCGTGTAGTCTTAGATACTCCTAGACTGAAATACGTGGTGCCGAATGCGGTGACTCCCACTAGAACCTATGACGAAGTATGGGGGCCGGTCACCTCTGTGAACATTGACCGTGCTTATATCACAAACAAGGAAGGTTCCCAGTCCACTAATTACTTTCTCTTCAACTGCTTCATGGGGGGAGAAGCGCTTTCCGAATAACTACATGCGTCTGCAAGAGTGAGGCATTATTCAAAATTGTGTTGTTGAAAAGGGAGGACTTCGTGTATACAACTGGGTCAGATCGAACGACTAGCAAGTAGCATAAGGTGCTCAGACATAGGGGAGGCAGCAAACTGCTGGGCCGGCTGTTGGAAAACCGAAACAGCTGGTTACATGATCCAAAAATACTTCCGTTTGCATAGTGGGAGGATATCTTGCGCAAGAATTGTATGGTAAAGGCTGTAGGGAACGCGTTGGCTGCGAAGGGATGGACTCTATAGTATGAAACACCGTACTATGCCTACGTGGGATTGAGAAAGCCAGATATCACGGCGCAGATATCCAAGTAGTGTCTCAACCAATGACTTTAACAAAGCGCAAGATGCAGAGGTGGCAAAATACTGAGACGAGGAACAGCTCGCTTCCATCACAGAAAGGGAAAGCAAAAATGATTGAACATGGGCGGGGTTGAAGTACCGGCATCCAATGTTAGTTTTGGGTCAGTACGGTTTCCTGGAGAGGCATCTCCAGCAGAAGTTGCATGGACCATTTGGAGAGACTTGGTGCAGATGCGAGCACTATGCAACGAATTGCCACTATGGCCCTCAAAAGTTCCTATATGAATTGGGTCAAGTCACCGGTATGATTTGAAATGGGCGACATGAATTATAATTGTTTTCTTCCTCAACGACCACCCGCTAAATTCTTGGGCGATCCCACGTGGCGTCAAATAATTTCAAAATACCACGTGTAATGAAACAGTCACATTAGCGTATCTTGCCTGATCCTACTTCAGAATCAGCCGAGTGGGCATCTATTTCCCAGTAGTCAGCAACCCTCCCGTTCAACACGTTGTATATGCTGTTGGACAAAATGACTCCAACCTATGATAGAACCTATACTACCATCAAGATGAAGAAGATACATCAAAGGGCTCACCAAAGCTGTCAAGAGGGAAATCTGGCATAAAGATGACTCTAAAATAGCAGGCTCTGCAATTCTGTATATTTCAAGCAGAGATAAACGTCGCCAAAATTATTCGATTAGTATGAATGGTTAGTTATCCAATTGAATTCTGCTAATGATGGGAACTTCTTAAACTGGAGAATACTTGGTAGAGTGCTTGATTAGATGCGATCCCCAGGTTCATGACAAATTGCTATCAGTAACAGAGAATTAACAATATTTTCATTTGTATCTCATCATATTTTGTTTCAGGGCACCGAAACGACTGCATCATCGATATGCTGTTTATTTACGATGTTGGGAATGAATCCCGATATCCAGGTATATTTTTATGTTATTATCGAAAGTTGAGGTGTCATTATTATCCCCACTAACAATCAATATGACCTAACTAAACCAATATGAAAATGATATTTTCAACATTACACTTACGGCCACACATTTGCGTATTAAATAATTTTTTTTTATTTCAAAGCAAAAAGTTTATGAAGAAGTGATCGACATACTTGGACCTGATCGTATCGTGGTAGCCTCGGACTTACCTCAAATGAAGTATACTGAGAGGGTGATAAAAGAAAATCTGAGGCTGTTTCCCATAGCAGCTATGTTCGCTAGATCGATAGAAGAAGACATAGATCTGGGTTAGTATGGGAAAAGAGTTATTTTATGTGAAGTTGGTGATGGAAGGTTGTTTCAAACATTAATCATAATTTATTACATCAGACGCCTGGTGGCGCTCGGGTTAAGCAATCGCTTCTTAATCCAATCATCCTCAGCTACATGAGTTCAAACCTCAGGGCGGTCACTAGTCTCTTGCATGGCATCACACGTTTGAGAAGGTGAGGGCTACATCTTCATTAGCACGCACAAGTTTCTCGAAGATTTCGGAGGGTTGCTCATAAAGATGCAGCTGGTCGACGAATATAACAATTTTAACAACAACTTTTTCAACAATTTGAATGGTTCACCAGTGATGTAGCAATATATTCTTTGTCATATACTATTCCAGTAAATGTGATTAGGCATTTACCATTCTTGACCAAAATGCATCTAAAATAGCAAATACATTGGTGAACAAGTACTCAAGAGAAATTCCGATAAAAAATGTGCAGACTAATGAATGATAACCGACCTACCTTCGTGATTTCGCAAAGGGAGAACTGGGCATTACTGCCATGTGTCTGATTATGAGAATTGTTTCCATCTCAGACGCAGTCGCTTTGACATCGAAAGAACGACGCAACTTGAAGACTTACGATTTCAGCAGAAATCTAAAACAGCCTCTGGTGGAACGAAATACTTTCCGATTCGAGTAAGTAAGTAAGATGCAAGTTCAATCGAGAGTCCTGACGGAGAACTTTGATGATATAGAGATAATCCCTAAATGTCTTGGACTAGATATTTCTCTCCGAGAATTCTCAAAATACTATAATGGAAATGCCCTTAACTATAGTTTGCTGATTCATTTTGACTCATTAAATCCATTCGCTCACTATGATTATTTATATGCAACCAGGCTAGCTTCTGTACAGTGTGAACTGGCTACTAATTGCAAACTGTAGAAAACTGTCTCTAACATTGAACTGTTCAGAACCCCGCTTGAGATTTCTGCATTTAAATCAAAAAAACTTCCATTGGAACATTCCACAGTGGCCAAGCGATGTCAGTGTCACTTAGTGACTCGTCTAGATAACACGGTTCTCGTTCCTTCTTGGATGTGACGAGTCATGTATGTATCGTTAACGAGCAGATATGATATGTGTGCGAGATGAGAGTGAATACACAAACAGACTTGGTCAGGTCCGGCTCCAGGTTTGTTATAATACTATCAACTCCTGGAACGGCACCAGAAATATTCACCGACACAGTGAGTCAGACCATGGAGGAACTATCCTGGATCCTTCATAAGTGGTCATCTTTTGAGGATTGGCTAAGCAATATGATATGAATATCTGGAAACAGAAAATGCATATCTGGTTGCTTAGTCGCTAGAAAGGGGTTCACTCACAAATGGATGGTTGACTCATTTGAGCCTGACAAATATTCGCTCCCAGATCTAATTCTTTCCGCAATGTCAGATCTGCTGCCCGAAAACTCAGAATTTCGATGAGCAAATCGAAGGGCCATTCATAACTGAGGCTGGGCGTGTATCAGTAATGTCTACGCAAAATATCTGGAGCGGATAAGTCTGATGTCTTTTTCATGAAAAACATTGAAGGAACATTGAAAGACCATCGGAGACTTCGCCACTTAGTAACGGATGCGGAGGTAACTTTGGTTTTCATATATAGGGAGTCTTGAAAACTATCCATTTAATATCTATCAGTATAGCTACTTAACGGGAACCTTGAAGGTAGAGCTATTTTCAAATAGGGAAATAATGTTGCTTCATGATGTCATGTCATCTATATTGTAGAGCGACCTTATGAGTAGAGTCAACATGACTTCAAATCGGTTCAGAAAACAGAATTTAATAAGGGAAGAAGGAAAAGTGGAGAAGATAAATGGTGGGGGAAGGGATAATGAAAAAGAGAGGGAAATGAAGAAAGGGGAAATGGGAGAGATGGGAAGGAGAAAAAAGGGAGCTACGGGTAGTGTAGAAGGAGAGAAAGATGGGAAGCACAAGAGAGAGAGAGAGCTCAATGAGAGGCGAAAATAGAGTTGAAGTAAGAACTGGTATGATTTATTCTAATGTTGTAACATATCATTTTGCAGGAAAAGTCATACTACCTGCAGGAAGCTCAGCTGCATTCATCCCCGTTCACACACATCGTAACCCCAAATTCTGGTCCGATCCCCTGAAATTTGACCCAGACAGGTTTTTACCAGAAGAAGTGGCAAAGAGACACCCATGCACATACATTCCGTTCTCATATGGACCTAGAAACTGCATAGGTAGAGTATTACTAGATTCCACGCCCTGTATATTCAATTTCGAGTCTGTGCCACTGAGATCTCGGTAAAGGGTAAAGGGGTGGTTGAATGGGGGGAAAAGTAGCGTATTCCTAAGGTTAATTATGCGAAGCAACAACATCTCATTTAGCTTGTTTAGTTACGGAGTTATGCAGGAAAAATCGAAAATTTCGAAATTATTCTTTCGATGATATCTTTTCATTTTGTGAAGATTATTTGAAACTTTTCGTTCTTTTCCACAATAAAATTAATTTTTTTTCCAATTCCATAATTGCTGCAATTCGAAAATATCAGATGATAAAAAGTGAATGAGATATCTTTCGCTTACAGTTCTTGTAGAAGTGAAAAAAAAATCTCTATTAATAGTTCAATATTTCCAAAACATGAAATATTACTCTTGGTATTTGGAAAAATGCAATAAAAATACAGGTCTGTATTTGAAACTGAAAAGTTGAGGGACGTCTAATTTGCCCGATACTTTGTATTACATTTTTATTCACAAATTTGGATATTATACAAAATAAAGTATTCCCAAAATAAAAATATATACTCGCATAAGAGAATAATTTAAAAAATTTCGATTTTTCCTGTATCTATAACTCTAGAACAAATGGAACCAGTTGACATCCCAATGCATAGACTCGAACTTGAGTCCTATATATACAGGGTGATAAGTTCAATAAATAATATGAGAAATCTTAAAAACAGCTCCTCCTTTCAGTAGTAAAATAATATGAAAAATTGAAAAGACATCAATTTTATTTTCATGGGAGGCACTTTCATAACATTTTGATGGGCATTTAATTTTCTTCCTAACAGTACTCTGACTAATTATTTTTGATGAGCAGTTTCCGAAAAATAGCGTTCTAAATGTACAGATGTTATTAGAAATTGAGATGCTTGGTTTTTAGGTTATCATTCAAAAAAAATCACCTTTTAGTAAAACTGGTTAGAAGATTAGGTGGTACCGTTCCAATCCTTTATTAGGGGCAACATTAGCCATCAGTTCCAAAAAAATTACATCAAAAAGTAATCTAATACTAAAAATGTACATGGTAGTTGAGTTGGGTTTATTAAATGCTGGCATTTGGATTCCTATCCATGAAATTCGACAGAAAGCCTTTCTATTTACGACATCTGCTATAAAAAGTTTCTGTTTCTAAGCCAAAAATTGTCCAGCCAATTTTAACAATTGTTAATGCAGTTTGTTTGGCTCTTCAGTAATAACTTATGATATAATAACAATGAGTATATAAAAGTATGAAAAGGGTTCACATTCTTGAAGAAATAATTGAAATGATTTTAATTCATAGAGGTTGGAAGGTGCGCACGAAGGGCGTCATTTCTCTTCAATGAAATAAATCCAAATTGTGATGTATTGTGCTCGATTTGGTAACAAAGATTTACGAAAATGATTTGGTGAGAAATAAAAGAGATGAATAACCCCTGAGTACAGAATGAAGAAGCTCAAATTGAATTTTTGGAAACATTTGCTGCAGAACCCACTAGCTCCTTACCATCAGTAGCAGAACAGAATGTAACACGAAACTGTAAGAAGAGCACTGAAAATGCATAAATTTCATCCATGTGAATGGCGGATTCTTGAAGAGCTTCATGAGGATGATTTTAATAGAATAATATAGATTTTTATGAAACCAGATCACATCGACTCATTGCCATCCATAATCTTTCGTTAAACATCTGTTTCAGCAATGAATGTTATTTTTTCTTAATCGCAATGTCTAAACACAAAATTATCGCTATTAGAGTGACGAAAGCCCGAATATTTGGTAATGTTTTGCCTGGTGTTCTTGGAAATGTCATTATTGACCTTTCATTTATCGAAATAAAACTCAACGGAAAATCTGCTCAAAGAGTCTATCGATCCTCTTACAACTCTTCAGCTAGAAACTCGAATTGATGCAGAAGAAGATTTACTATTACAGGAGGATCTGTTATATTTCCAGCAGGACGGTGCTCCATCTCATTATCTTCTTCCCGTCCGATAGTGATTGAACGAGAACTTCCCAGGTAGATGGATTGGCAGAAAGAAACAGTTGAATGGCCTCCGAGATCACCAGATTCAATACCCTTAAATTTCTTTCTTTGGAGACCTCATCTATCCTTTGTGTTTAAAACACAACCTTCTGAAATTAATGAAATCAAAAGATTACTCTAGCATACTGGTCAATTACCAGTAAAGTTTTCCGAAATGTCAGAGAGGAGTCTCACTGTTTAGAGCAAAATGGACAACATTTTGAAAGTTTCATAAGATAGATCACTATTTTTTATTTTTTTTTTGCAAATTGAAATTTTCTTTGTAAAAAGAAAATAACCAACAAATTGAGAGTGTAGAATAGATTCATTCCTGATTACTCAGATTTTGGACGTCCGTCTTAATGGGTTTGAGAGATATTTGACTTCATTCACTTTTTCACGTTTCGATTGCTTGTATCCGCAATTTTCTTCAGTTGATACGAGGTCTTTATATATCTGTTGATATGGTGTAACCAAGGTGTGAGTATGGCGGTGTTGTGGCGCGTGTTTATGAACGGTTTCCATACGTTTTTGATTTCCACGCTCGGCTGACTGAACGCGCCATTGAGTTCGATATACGCTGTTTCAATGAATTTGCATTTGAACCAATGTTCTTCCTTATGAAGAACACTAGCCTCGTTCCAAAGAATTCAATGGTGCTCAGTCCAAGCATGGTCTTTAATTCCCGATTTAAATTTTTCTCCCCGTCGAGTCCACTTTTTGGGTTCGGTTATTCTCACAGAAAGAAAAACTTACACAGGACAATATCTTAACTTCTGCTCAAATCACCCAATTTCCACAAAGAGGGGGGTTGTAAGAACATTGGTAGGGAGAGCGATGCAAATTTGTAATAACTAGGAGTCAGTAGTCACTAGATGCAGAGATAAACCACATCAGAAAGGATCTACGCTAAAACGAATACTCTAATAAAATCCTAGGAGAAGTACAGAAGCAAGTAGTAAGGACCAAAACGAATGTTGAACGACCACAAAATCAATTTATCATCCTTCCATACTTCAGAGGTATCTCCGAGAAAATCAGGAAAATTGGAAACAAGTACAACATCAAGAGCTGCTTTCAATCCGGCAGTACCAAGACCTCACCAAGACGAAACCTGAAAATACAGCAGAATCCAGCAAAAACTGCATTTACGAAATCCCATGTGAATTTGGAGATTCTTATATAGGAGAGACAAAGAGACCATTATCCGTAAGAATAACCGAACACAAAAAGTTGAGTCGACGGGGAGAGACATCTTAATCGGGAGTTGCTGACCATGCCCGGACTGAGTACCATCGAAATCTTTGGAACGGGGCTAGTATTCTTCATAGGGAGGAACTGATTCAAACGAAAATTCTTGGAAATTGCGTATATCTAAGCCAATGGTGCTTTCAGTCAGCCGAGCGTGGAAATTAAAAATGTATGGAAACCGCTCATATACCGCTTTGGAGGGAACAAAAATGCGCAGAACTACACATCTGAACTTTTCAGTATTCACCTGACGACAATTGCGGATACAAGCAATCGAAACGTGAACCATTTTTATTGAAAGGTGGATTCAATATCACCTCAGTGCAGGCAAGTTCTTATTACTTCTGTAAGTGTAGATATTTCCGAAAACTGTCTAAATATATTCATCACAAGTCTCCCTAAAACTAGAATTAACGTGTTTTTCCGAATTTTATTATTTTACTACTGAAAGAGAGATATTAAGGGTGGGAAGTTTTCAAATTGACACCCCGTATGTATAAATCAAATTAAACTTATAACAACATTTTCTCTTTATATGTTCATATTCATATAATATTACTATATTATATTATTACGAATCTATTGATCTCTACGAAACAATTCTTTGAATTCAAATCAGTTTCATCCCCTTTCAGGATGGAAGTATGCTATTGCCAACCTGAA
The DNA here is from genome assembly GCA_958502065.1 of Chrysolina americana. Classification (NCBI taxonomy): domain Eukaryota; kingdom Metazoa; phylum Arthropoda; class Insecta; order Coleoptera; family Chrysomelidae; genus Chrysolina; species Chrysolina americana. The sequence continues at coordinate 87,302,032 of OY293410.1, forward strand.
AACTATAATAGCCACTGTGATCAGGCAATATAAGATATTCACTTTATATAAATCTGTGGAGGAGATAGACCTGAAGCTCAATGTACTGCTGAGGATGAAAGATGGACCGAAAGTGCGGATAGAAAATAGATAGAATATTACTAGGATATTTGATTGAATACGTTCATCACAATGTTACAGAAAAATATTGTGGCTGTCGTTGAATAGAATACCTAGAATGAAATGAAACTTTATTGATCCATTAACCAAAAATACATGGTATCGAACACGTCAAGGTGTAAGTACATTCACCCCTGCATTAGCAGGGTGAAAGTATGATTTTTTTGGCGAAATAATGCCATCTGAAGATGCATACCGAATAAATATCACTGAGAGCGTTCGATATTTACGTTGGATTGTTGTTAGTCTTTGAGGGCTCTTATGATAGAAGGGGTTACGAAATGTCATCGATTTTGTCCGGCCATTTTGTTTCGTCATTGGAGGGGAGGCGCCGAATTTGAATTACAATAATATATCCCGTAAGAATTAATTCGAAACCTATCAGAGAAAAAATTTCATGCGATTATTAAATATTTGTCATTATCTATTCGTTAGCTTCCACCAGTCTGTCGAAGACTTCTGAGGGTTTTTCGTACGGATGCAGTAAGTAATAGATGATGCATTAATAATTATCAAAGTGGATTTACTGATGAAGAAGTGAATTCTATACAAATTGAGCCGTTTCTAAAACGGAAAAGGTGGAAAAATCACATAATTTGAAATTTAAAATGTTGTAACATTTCAAATACTGTAAGAAATGCTAAGGCACTTGTAATGCAACGGTAAAACATTTTTTAAAATACCATCCTGTATAACAACCCACATCGAAATATAGTTTGTACAATTATCGAACAAATTCTTGGTTGCGAAAATAAATAATCTTTCGAGACTCATTGTGATGTATTCGGCCAAGTGATAATCAGTAATTGAATCAATGGTTTCCTTTCATACAAAAAAGCTAATCCTAACTCATTAAACAACGGAAACACTTTTTGAAACTTAACAAAAATTTTGTTTTGAATATAACCAAAATTGCGATAAAGCCATTTTGGCATGGGCGGTACCAATTTTATTGTAGTATCAGAAAACAATTAATTACGGAATTGACGAATGAGAGAGGCTTCAAATCTGTGAGTAGGAAGGCTTCTGCTATTCCGGCCCACGGGGATAGAAAAATCTCTCTTGGACTGGAAAAGGATAGAGGAGTCGTAAATCGGGTTTCGAGTTAAAAAAGTTTCGTGAGACGGAAAATATACGGAGGGGATTGGTACCGGCATTAAAATTAAATTCAAAATTTGGACTTGTGATTTCAGAGGGTTGTGATATTTGTATGTGAAGAAATTCGTTTGATTGTTGCTCGGTGATTTGATAAGAGTGAATCTAAATTTCGGGACGGAGTGCAGACGAAGTGAGTCGTTTACCAGACTCGGGAATAACCCCAGACACATAAGAAAACTGTTTCTGTGTAATAATCATTCTAATATTTTTATCCCTGATTCGAAAAAGTTGCTATAGTGTGTTTGAGTATATGTAAATGTGAATAAGTAGACATCGCCGATTTTTCTAGACCAAACCGTTCGTAGGGAAAAACCTTTTTTATTCTATTTTAGTAGGAAACTTGGCTTCAAGAGGTAGAAAGTAGGCATATTGATTTTGATGAGTTATTTATAATTTGCCAGAATAACTTTAGTTACCTCCTTCTGAGAAGTTTTTATTTAGTTTTTTTTACATACAGGGAACGCTCGACTTGTCGAGGCCCTGACAATTTTTGTCAAAACAAAATTCATTTATTTTCATTAAATTTCGGTCCTAAATGATTGTGTATAATTTTATATCCCTCAACCCAAGAAAACAAGTGAAAACAAAAAGAATCAGGAAATTCCACAATAGCTGAGCAAAGTATTAGTATCAATAAAGTCTGTCCCGTTTGCTGGACAGCTGAACCCGGCCTATAGAATAATTCGGACAGACAAAATCAGATCAATCCCAAAATTAAAAATTATTTTACCATCAAGTCTGACTTCTCCGGGTCAGGCGAATTTAGTCCTTTACGGAGTGGTGACAAAGCAAGCTGCCCTATATATTGATCTGGTTTTGCGCTGAGCCTAAAAAGATCCTTTCAAAAGGAACCTAGAAAAATTGGGTCTGGAGAAACTTTTTCTCCAGCCACCTGTAGTCAGTGAAACTCCAAGGAAGGCCAAGAGAAGCAGAAATAAGATAATACAGGTAAAACCAGATTTTTTTATTAATATTGTAACGATTTCGAGTCCGGCCCCGAGACCGGCCCTGATCTAATTAATTATGCACCCTCGTTCAACTACAACAGCATATCTGCTGGCCTATCACCGAGAACAAGCTGGAATAAAATCGATCACTTCGATACTGTTCGAAGAGCCATCTAGATGAAATGTTCTATACTCCAGAATAATCGAGAGAGCCGTGGATGGAATCTGCTTGCGACTATATAACCGCTGGAGGACAGTCAGAGTTCAGATTTAGTTACAGTTCCAGAGTTCGCAGATAGAGACTGACACCGTAGAAATAAATTAGTGAAGTAAATGTTTTAGTGAATAATTGTTGTAAATAGTGTTTTAAATAAATTAGAACAATTAGTTAGTGCAGTTTTACTACATTTGTTGTCAGAAGTCGGATGTTTAAAATAAATAAGTGTTAAAGTGTTCGTCGCGTTGAAAAACTGATAGACATTTATCGGGCCTAATAGACAGTTAGTGACCCGTTGAACATTTGAGTGTTTGCAAACTGAAAACTCTTTGTGTGAAATAAATAATAGACTGATATTTGGGTTAAAAACAATTAAAGACAAAATGTTTTCGAGAAGAGTTCATCTAGTTGACCTTAAAGTTAGTGAATTGAAACAAGAGTTAGAGGAGCGTGAATCAGAAACAACTGGAAAGAAGGCCGTACTCCAGAAAAGACTTTCAGATGGACTAATTGAAGAAGGAGAAGACCCCGAAACATTTTTGTTCGAAGTTTCTGGAATAGATTTGAGCTCTATAATGAACAAACTCGACGAAAACACGAAATCATTGGAGGAGAAACTTCAACAGAATTCGTTGAGTCTGGAAGATAAGCTCCAACAAAATTCGGTGAGTCTTGAAGATAAATTTTTACAAAATTCAAAGAGTCTGGAAGATAAGCTTCAACAAAATTCGGTGAGTCTGGAGGAGAAACTTCTAGAAAATTCTGTTAGCTTGAAATAAGAACTTCTCGAAAACTCGAAAAATCTAGAAGAAAAGCTGTACGAGAATTCGAAAAATCTGGAAGAAAAACTTGAAGAAAATTCGAAAAGTCTTGAAGGGAAACTTCAAGAAAAGCTTCAGGAGAACTCGAAAAATCTAGAAGAAAAGCTTCAAGAAAATTTGCAAAATTTAGAAGTGAAGCTTCTAGAACAAAGAATGGGAACTGTTGAAACAGAGATGGAGGAAGTCAAAGATGAAATGGAAGAAGAAATGAAAAAAATTAAGGAAACGCTCCACGATGAGATAAAAGGCGGAATCGAGACAGAAATCGACAGAATAAAGGAAACAATCGGTAAGCTGAAAAAACAAATGGATTCTGCTCACACCTTAGAAACTTACAGCAAAAACTCAATGCTGGACATAAGTATGAACTTGGAGGAAGTTCAGGAGGACATCAAAAATTTCAAGATCAGTGCTGAACCTGGAAAGCTCTCATTAAAACCGCCTCAGTTTGACGGAAATACTCCATGGGCAAACTACCGACGACAATTCGAAGCTGCTGCGAAGGCAAACGGGTGGAATGCTGGGAAAAGAGCTTTAGCATTGACACTGGCATTGCGTGGCGAAGCAACAAACATTTTACAGACCCTCACCGCCCAACAACAGGAGGACTATGAACAGCTAGTAAAACATCTGGAACTTTGCTATGGTCAAGGCCACCTTGAACACGTATATCACTCGCAGCTAAAACACCGATGCCAGAAATCAAGCGAATCATTACAAGAATTCGAAGCAGACATTGCACGCTTGGTTCGTCTTGCATATCCAGCTACACCGGAAAATGTAATGGAACGACTAGCGGTTCAGGAATTTTTGGATGGGCTTCGCGACGAAGAAACCCGGCAAGCATTAACATTAGCTCGTCCTTTACATCTTGTAGACGCATTGATGCGGGCTTTGGAATTTGAAGCTGCAAAACAATCCTGCAAAAGCCAGAGTTGAGTCCGGATGATCGGGGAAGACCGACAGGAGCCTACTAGTATGGAAGCTGTGATGCGAAAAGTGCTGAAGGAAGTTGTGCCTGAGAGAAGACTGATACGATGCCGAAATTGTAGAGAACTTGGGCACGTGCGTAGCAAATGTCCAACATTGAAAAAATCGACATCAACGATGAAGGTCAAGAAGGAGCAATCGTCAGCCCGTATCCAACAAGCCCCAGTTAACAATGCATATGTCGCTGTACTTCAAAGACAAGACAAAGGGGTCTTCGTAGACGGTCTCATTAACAACGAGCCCCGCACCATGCTCCTTGATACGGGTGCGACTAGGACAATCCTTGGACCTACTTTTGCCAAAACACCTGCAATAATCGAATCGTCGAATTGGAAGCTACGCACAGCAACAGGAGAGCCGGCAACTGTGTATGGTGAACTTCCGATTGATCTGACGAGGTAATAATTGGAATGGACATCATGAATTCTAGAGGATTCGAGCTGAATTTCAAAGACGGCGTCCTTCGTGTGAACGGAGAAGAGCTGGTACTTCATGCGAGAAATGAAGAAATGGTTCGAGTTCTGCTGGCTGAAGACGTAAGCGTACCGGAGAGGGCTGAAACCATTTTGGAGGCTCGCCTGGATGGAGGTGCGAGCAGTGGAAACGTGGTGATGTTCGAGCCCAAGATACGTGATGAGAAAATTGGACGAGGAATTGCACTAGGAAAAACCTTGTTGCGTGCTGATAAATTTGTGCCAGTAAGGGTAATGAATGTCAATTATTACCCGGTGACCTTGAAGAAGGGAACAATTTTGGGGCACTGCTCGTCAATTTCCTCTGTGATTAGGAGTGTACGCGGCACTGTTAGCCAAGCCAGTAACATGCCAGCAGAATTGGAGAAGTTGGTTGCTATTTCGTCCAAGGACATGGGGCCAGCACAAAAGACCAAACTGAGGGAACTAGTCAGGAAGTATCAGGAAATCTTCGATACCGGAGTAGGCAAAGGCGGTAGAACAAAGGTGGTTCAGCACAAGATAGATACTGGAAATGCCCGACCAATCAGGCAATCAGCCAGAAGACTTCCTCTCGCCAAAAAGGAGGAGGCTGACAAAATAGTCTGCGACATGTAGAAAGACGGAGTCATCGAGCCATCCGACAGTCCCTGGTCCTCTCCAGTCGTGTTGGTGAACAAGAAAGATGGATCAGCACGGTTTTGCGTAGACTACCGTCAACTAAACAACGTGACGAAAAAGGACAGCTACCCTCTCCCAAGGATAGACGACACGCTAGACACGCTGGCTGTATCTACGATTTTCTTGATCTTAGATTTGAAGAGCGGATACTGGCAGGTAGAACTGGCACAAGAAGATCGAGAAAAGACAGCTTTTACCATCGGCTCCGGATTATGACAGTTTACAGTTATGCCATTCGGCCTCTGCAATGCTCCAGCCACGTTCGAAAGATTGATGGAGATGGTTTTGAAAGGACTATCATGGAAGACGTGTCTGGTGTATCTCGACGACATTATTGTGTTGGGCAGATCGTTCGAGGACCATGTAAAAAACTTGGAAGAGGTATTTCAGCGACTGAGAAGCTCCGGACTGAATTGAGCCCTAAGAAATGTCATCTGTTTCAAAAAGAAGTACGTTATCTGGCCACGTTGTCTTTGGGAAAGGAGTGGCAGTAGATGAGCAGAAGATCAAAGCTGTTAAGGAATGGCCGTTCCGAAAGACATTCACCAGCTTCGAAGTTTTCTTGGCTTGTGCACTTACTATCGCCGATACGTGCTGGGATTTGCTAACATCGCAAAACCACTGACCAGGCTCACGGAAGGACAGACAAAGTTCCAGTGGTCAGATGAATGCCAAGATTCTTTCAGGAAGTTGAAAGGAGCTTTGATCAACGCACCAATTCTGAGCTACCCCCTTCCAGACGTAAATTCATTTTGGTCATGGACGCCAGTAACGTGGGACTTGGAGCTGTCCTGCCTCTGATCCAAGAAGGACAAGAGAAGGTCATCGGTTACTTCAGCAAGACCCTCAGTAAACCTAAGCGGAATTACTGTGTCACCAGGCGGGAACTGTTGGCTGTTGTCAAGGGAGTTGAGCACTTCTACAAGTACGTGTATGGACGAAGATTCCTACTGAGAACTGACCATGCGTCTTTCAAATGGCTCCTACAGTTTAAGAATCCCGAGGGTCAAGTGGCACGCTGGATTGAGAGGCTCCAGGAATTTGACTTTGAGATTGAACATCGGGCGGGGACCAGCCATAAGAATGCGGATGTCCTATCGCGAAGACCATGTCCAGACGACTGTTCGCACTGCCGACGAACAGAGGAAAAGGAGGCGACACTCTGCAGAACCATGGCGGTCGATGATAACTGGAATGACCACAAGATCCAGAAAGACCAGAAGAAAGATCCAGATCTTGGTTTAGTCATCGGCTGGAAGAAGAGTGAGCGAAGATCGTCGTGGCAGGAAATAGCCAGTTGTTCTCCAGTCGTTAAAACTTACTGGGCCCAATGGAACTCTTTCACCGTAGACAATGGAGTCTTGAAGCCTGTGTTGGAGTCGGAGGATGCCGGGGAAGAAAGACGTCAGGTAGTAGTTCCCAGGAGCAGAAGACAGGAAGTGCTCCGAGAAATCCATGATAGGGTCACCGGAGGACATCTGGGAGTGACGAAGACCCTCCAGAAAGTTAGGAAACGGTTCTACTGGGCCAATTGTCAAGCTGACGTCAAGGACTGGTGCAGAAAATGTGCTGTATGCGCTGCCAGTAATGGGCCTCGAACAAGACCTAAGGCCCCGATGCGCCAGTACAATGTGGGCAGCCCATTCGAAAGAATCGCCATTGACATCCCTGGCTCGTTCCCACAATCTGAACACGGGAACAAGTACATCCTTGTGGCGATGGATTACTTCAGCAAGTGGGCCGAAGCCTATGCCCTGCCCAACCAAGAAGCCATCACCGATGCCGTCGTCTCGGTGAAGGAGTGGATTTGTCGATTCGGTGTCCCGTTAGAGCTGCATTCGGATCAAGGCAGGAATTTCGAGTCAAACCTGTTCCAGGAGATGTGTCAGATGCTGAACATCCGGAAAACGAGGACCACAGCTCTACATCCACAATCCGATGGAATGGTGGAGCGGATGAATAAGACGATAAACCGCCACCTGTCCAAGGTAGTCTCTGACCACCAGAAGGATTGGGACCAGTACCTTCATCTGTTCCTGATGGCGTATCGTTCCGCAGTTCATGAGTCAACCGGCCAAACCCCTGCTAGTGTTATTATGGGCCGAGAGCTGCGACTACCATGTGACCTGAAGTTTGGGACGCCACCAGGAAAAGACACTGCGAGTTCCATGTGACTTCATCAGCAAACTGCGACAGAGAATGGACGACATCCATGAACGGGTCCGTTTGAACATCCAGAGTACCAGCGACAGAATGAAGGAGACCTACAACATCAAGGCGGATGCTGGTGGATATCAGACAGGTGACCTTGTCTGGCTATACAACCCTAAACATCGCCGTGGACTATCACCGAAACTTCGGAACTCGTGGATAGGTCCATATAAGATCATGAAAAAGATAAACGACCTCGTCTACCGCATATATAAGCCACCACGAGGAAAATCTAGGGTGGTCCACTTCAATAGGTTGTCCCCTTATGCCGGAAACCACGATCAAGTCTGCACAGTCAGATCACCGGAGGACGAAATGACGTGAACGGACAGAAAGTTCAATATGGGGTAACCCGAGAGAAGTCACGAGATCTTTTCAAGGTGCCTGATGATTACGCGTTAGCTCACTGTGTGGCAGAAGATCTCCAAATGTCTTATGAAGATGTTTGGAAGAGCCTTACGAGATTGAGAGACACTATGCTGGACTAGAATATTGTAGACCTGGCAATCCCAAAATTGGCCTGTGGGCTTGATTGGCTGGACTGGAGAGTTATAAGAAGCATGTTGGAGACAATATTCAGATCCGGCGGCATCAACATTCTGGTGTGTTGCAACCATCTTCCTCAACCCAACTTGAAGACTGTGGAGTGCTACTTCCATTGAACGTCCAGGTGCAGATATGGAGAATCTTGCAGATATCTTTACACTCCAAGAATGACGTTTCGGGCGAAACGTCTTTGAGAAGGGGGCAATGTAACGATTTCGAGACCGGCCCCGAGACCGGCCCTGATCTAATTAATTATGCACCCTCGTTCAACTACAACAGCATATCTGCTGGCCTATCGCCGAGAACAGGCTGGAATAAAATCGATCACTTCAATACTGTTCGATGAGCCATCTAAATGAAATGTTCTATACTCCAGAATAATCGAGAGAGCCGTGGATGGAATCTGCTTGCGACTATATAACCGCTGGAGGACAGTCAGAGTTCAGAGTTAGTTACAATTCCAGAGTTCGCAGATAGAGACTGACACCGTAGAAATAAATTAGTGAAGTAAAGTTTTAGTGAATAATTGTTGTAAATAGTGTTTTGAATAAATTGGAACAATTAGTTAGTGGAGTTTTACTACAATATAAAATATTGCGACGGAAGTGGTTTAACGTTAGGTGATAGCCCGTTGGATTTAGTTCCAAATTTTATTATCATACAAGTAAAGTATCAACGTCGAGTATAACAATACTATAATCTTCAATATTTTTGTTGTAACACTAGATGAATAATTGCTCTCTTCAAAGAGACATTATCAAACATCAGTCAAATGAAAAACAAAACACTTTCTAACGGAAATGGTGGAAATATCGCATAATTTGAAATCCAAAATGTTAGCATGTAACATTTCAAATACTATAATCTTCAATATTTTTGTTGTAACACTAGGTGAATAATTGCTCCCTTCAATGAGAAATTATCAAACAACATTCAAATGAAAAACAAAACACTCTTTAATGTTAACAATATTCTAGAATCTAAAATGCCAGAACCATTCATATTCTGCTTGATTTCTGTTTTATTCTAGGATGTGTGAATGTGGAAAAATCTGGAAGTAGAGTCTATGTTCAGGATAGTTTTCTTTACCTACTCTCTTGTTGTATTTTGATTATTTTTGATACGCCCTGTGTTCAGTTGTCGTAGTAAAAAACCAAGAGCTGTCAGTTTTTGAGACAAAAAATAAATCGAATTGTCTAATCAATGAAGTTTTCCAATTACGAAAGGACGATAGTCTGTCTAATTTAATTGGCATAATCTCAGGATAAGTGTAAAACGGTGTGGTTCCAGTACAGCCGACTTATCTAGATACTTCATATAGTGAAATCGCGTGGGCAGCCGACTAAACAAGTAGTTTAGAAAGAAAGCTGTACACAAGATTCAACATTTGGTGACCCCGACGTGATTCTTTGAGGACATCATAACGAAAAGTCTATAATAATGGACCAGATCAAGAAAGGGCGGAAGACCATCAGGGCACCGGTTACCCGTTTATGCAGTGAATGCGAAACCCTTCTCCGTGCTAAACCTTTTGAAAATCAAAAACTGGAGGTGAAGTTAGAGATGCTTACCATTCAGCATCATAATCTTCAGGAGTATGACCAACAAATCTTAGACGATCTGTACAACAATGATGATACTGAAGAACTTATCCAGAAAGAGGTTGAAGATCAGGAAGGATATATGGACAAGTATCTGATGATGAAGAAGAAGAAAAATGATAAAGGAAGCATCCAAACCTCCTACTAATCGCGTTTGCGAAGACGAAACCTCATCAGAAGCAGGATCCACAGTTGGAATTGGGAAAAATTATTCTCTAAAAGTAAAAGTTCGTGAATTTTCGGGACAGATACTAGATTGTTTACCCTACTGGTCTCAATTCTACTCCATTCACGACGACGAATCTATTCCGAAATCAGTAAAATTTACTTTGCTGTTGCTCATCACAAGGTTATAAAGGTACTGACAAATAGATATGGCCGTGATGATATACAGATTCAAGAGCACGTCCGTCGCTTGCTGCTTTTACAAGATTCATCCGAAATCTGAAGAGTTTGAAAATGGATGGCGTTGATTCTGAAACATGGCTGTACCTAATTCTAGAGGGGACAGTTCCCAAAGATATTAAGCTGCATTGTCAATTATCACTAGAAGCAAAAAAGGGTGGCAAAAACGAGGACCCTCCTAAGACACGACTAGATTACTTCAGGAATTTCATAAATCAACAACTTGAAGCTAGATTGAGCGTCGACCTAGCTACCATGAGTATCCAGAATGAATCAAAATCTAACAAAACAGTGAAATCACAACAAAAGAAGGGTCAGAAGAAAGAGGAAAAATTTGCAACGGCAGCGGGACTCTATTCGGGACAAACAACATCTGGATGTGTTTTTTGCGATGGACGTCATGCTTCAACAGAATGTGGCAAGGCTAGGAAGATTACTTTGGTGGAGCAAAAAGAAAAGCTTACCGATATGAGAGCATGCCTGAAGTGTTTCAAGAAGGGTCATCTTGTAAAGATTCGTAAGGCCTTTGCTCAATGCTTTTACGGTTCGGGATATCATCATACCCCAAACAGGTGTGAACCTTAAGGTGGACAGGAGAACAAGTTCACGTATCCGACCCTAAGACAAGTGCTTCATCTTCCATCCCATCATCTACAACAGCTAACCAGTCAAGCATATAGTGTACAAACGAAGTACTGATGCCAAGATTTCAACGAGATCAGAATAATAGTGAGACTTCTCTTCGATGAAGGTTGTCAATGGAGCTTAGTTTCAATAGATGCTTTGAGATGCGACAGCTCAGAAGTAAACCGATTGGTCAAGAGGTATCAAGGGAAGTACTTGGAGATAGTTCAGTAACGAACTATCATCGTGTTTTCCAATATTCAATCAGGCTAACAGGAATAAGAAATAACTTCAGCATGAATGTCGTACTCAGGGAAACGAATAAAATCGGAGGAGGCACACCAAAAATTCCTATCGGGCCATGACTCAAGACGCTTCAGGATAAAGGAATTCATTTAACCGACTGTATCAATACATTCTTTAACTGAAATGATATTGATATTTGCATTGGGAGTGACGCGGTGGCTCTCATAAAAACAGAAGAAAAGACTGATTTAGCCAATGTTCTAGCAGCGTGGAACACCAAACTCGGTTGGACTCTCAGTGGATCTATCGCTCAGGAATCAGTTATGGTTCAACTAATGATTTTCCAAAAGACTGTACAATGTTGATGATGGATGCTCAGATGCAAAATAAATTTATATTTTTAGGAATATTCAAATGTGAGTTATATACACCTTGTACCTGTAACTGGTGAATATTTTTTCAATGTAAAGTCCAATGAGTTTCGAGTTTGTGTTTTAGTTGTATTATGTTTAAAGTATGTTTTTAGTAGGAATTCATTTTTATTATGACTGAAGTATTATTGAATAAAACAAGTTTTCATTCATGTGTAGGTATTTATTAAAATTAATTAATTGAAATATCTCTCAATCAACTGCCTCCTTACTTCACTACCTCTCTGATCATCATTGACATTATTCAACTCTACTTCTACTTTATTATTTGCTGGTGGATCAGGTACATCAAAATTCTCAAGTAATTGTCCTCTTCCACGAATGTTATGCAGAGTCACACTTGCATTCACAATTAGTCCAATAAAATCTGGTTTATATCTCAAATTTCTGTCCCCTGAAAGGCAACGAAACCGACCTTCTAAGACACCATTGCAGCGCTCTATGCAATTTCTGCTTCTTACATGCCTAGCTGTATAACCGAATTCTCTTGTCCCAGGAACTGCATTCAGAATCGGGGTTAAGAGATAAGGTTTTAGGGGATAACCAGAATCACCCAATAGCCAAGTATTTCTTTCTCCTGAAATAAAGAACCATTATGAATTTGATTGCTATCATATTACACTCCAGAAAAGTTTTCTTTGTAGTTATCATACATTTTCATGAGAATATTCAATTATTTAACGGCATTGAACCTCCTTTCTGATTCATCTGATATCAGGGATTGCCTGAAAATATATGAGTCATGAGTGGCACCTGCATATCTGTCCTTTACATTCAAAATATTCAAGTCATAGTCACATATCTGCAATTGAAAAAATATGGAGTTAACGTTTTGGAAACAGGACGAAACTTTACTCACAAGTTGGACATTCTTTAAGTGATCCTTTCCTGTTGACATAATTATGCTCTTCTTCTTTGGGCGCAAGAATACTCACATGAGTGCATTCAATAGCACCGAGTACTCCAGGAAATCTGTTTTTTTCCATAAATTTTGCTTTGACCTCTGCCAGATTGTCAACAATAAGATGTGTCACCCGTTTAATGCATTTAGATACAAACTGCTGTGATGCTGGAAAGGAATGGCTCTGGCTAATGGTTTTTTGGTAAGAACCAACTGCATAGAAGTAGAGTCATTAAAATTATCTGTGGAGGTTCTATGGCTACTCCACTTAATGTTTCCATTTGAGGAATCAAAACAGGCAATAGTATATGATGTACCATATCCTTCGTCAATCTAAAGAAATTGACAAAATAGTCATCTGGCAATGTGAAAGGGTCTCTATCCGAATGCGTTATTCTCCTTTCCATATTAAAGTGTCTAATGACGTTTCTTCTGTTTTCCTCATTAGCAATGACCTGATTGAATATTTGGATCGGTAACATCTACAAAGTAAACAATGGTACAGTTCAATTATTTGAATTATTGTTCACCTTCTACTTCTATAAAATAAAAATAAATTATGGGCGATATCCATATCAAAAGGAATTTTCTCATCCTTACCTTTTTTCATTGTTTTATCGTGTTTGAATAAATGCAAAGACAAAAACACAAAGGTTATATTATGACTGAGTATCTCATCACTATTGATTTGATCAATTCCTGTCCTTTTCTATCCCCATTTAAAACGAGTACAACCATCTACAGCGACTAGACTCGGTTGTTTTCTGGCGACATTAGTATTCGAGAGAGAAGATACCAAGTCACTGGCAGGCTACTGAAAATTATGAACATGGTGGCCATTACAGTAGAATCAATTCGATGTCGCTAAGAACAGTAAACGTAGTTCCACTGCTGGTTAATAATTTTAAGATAGTCGAAAAGAGACTTGTATCAACAACAACAAAACTAGAAATAAAGAATCGGTGATTGGCTAGACGAAGGATTTATTGAAAAGATTTCAGATGACGATAAGAGCGGTCACTATCTTCTCCATCACCCGGTCTTCAAGGACAGTTCCACCACCACTTCAGTTCGACCAGTTTTCGATGCAAGTTGTGAAGCTTATAAATCTCCTTTAAATGACTGTCTTTATTTACAATGGACCAAATTGTATAGAGCTGTTGCCCTCCATATTAATGAGATTCCGTAAGGGATCAGTGGGAGTGATAGCGGACATTCGGAAGGCTTTCCAAATGATTGACGTCAAAGAAGAGGATCGGAAATTCTTTAAATTCTTATGGTGGAAGGAGGAATGCAGTCGCACCAAAACGTATCGTCATTGTCGTGTTGTTGTTAGAGTAAACTCCAGTCCTTTCCTGTTGGCATCTATTTTGAAACTGCACCTCTCAAATGAACGGATTGACCAGGTCTTGTGCAAGAAGATCCTGTTATCAATGTATGTTGATAATTTAGTGACGTCTGTCAGTTCCCATCAAGAAGCCGAGGATTCCAGAAGTAACTCAATTCATATACAAAAGGATGCACAGTGGGAATGCACCCTTGTGGATGATTCCAAAGTCAGTTATTTCACCCGCGACTGGTGTGAATTAGAATCGGGTAAAGAAATAACGAAGGTACTTGGTATAAATTGGAACAAAAGAGAGGATAGCCTTGAAATAATCATACTAACAGCTGATCCTTTCATCAATGCAATAATGACAATACGATCGTTACTATCATTTGTAAGTCAAGTCTTTGACCCGATTGGTGTTACAAGTCCAGCTACTATTGTTACCAGACTGATCATACAGAATGTTTGGAAGAAAAAGCAAGATTGGGACAGAGAGTTATAGATGAAATTAGCATACAGGTTAATACCTGGATGGAGTCGGTGTCCATGTTTAGCGGAATACGAATCCCGAGAATACATGGATTTTGCAATTCTTCTTACCAAGAACTGCGTACATTCAACGATGCAAGTAAAGACGCCTACGCTTGTGTTGTCTTCCTGAAATGTCAGTTCAACGAGATCTCGTTGAATTTTGCGGATAACACCAACTTTCGCCAATCGTATTTCTTGCAATGAAATATATTTTGACTCTGCCAATTTGCGTCGACACTTAAAGTTCAAAAATCTTTGCCACCAAGCAATTGTTTTCACGTTCTTCATGTAAGAAACTGATCTTGTGGGAAATATTTTATCTGATGAAAACATGTTGGCCTGAGTCCTTTTCCTTTATGTATTCATGGAAACTTCATCTTCTTCAATTTGTTCTGATGAAGGCCAATTTTCTTCGTGATAAATCCAGCTCTCCAGGCGTGCAGCCTCTTGACGGGAGATCTGCCGGGTTCATTGAACCTGGAACGTAACGCCACTGATTCTGTTCTGTGAGTTGAAGTATTGACTTGACTCGGTTTCCCACGAAAGTTCCCCAATCGCCGTTTCGTTCAATCCACGCCAAGGCTGTCGCGGAGTCGGTCCAAAAATAAGACTTGATATTCTCAAACTTCAACGCCTCTTTTACAGCAGATGTCAATCTTGGCCCGATCAAGCATCCCATAAGCTCTGACCGCGGAATGGTTGGCCGTTTTTCCTTTTGAAATGGAACAACTCGAGCCTTCGCTGCCAGAAGTTGAACTGACACTTCATCATCCAGTTGACATTTCAGGAAGACAACACAAGCGTAGGCGTCTTTACTTGCATCGTTGAATGTGTGCAGTTCTTGGTACGAAGAATTGCAAAATCCATGTATTCTCGGGATTCGTATTCCGCTAAACATGGACTCCATCCAGATATTAACCTGACGTATGCTAATTTCTTCTAACTCTCAGTCCCAATCTTGCATTTTCTTCCAAACGTTTTGAATGATCAATTTTGGAACAATAGTAGCTGACTTGTAACACCAATCGGGTCAAAGACTTGACTTGCAAATGATAGTAACGATCGTTTTGTCATTATTGCAATGATGAAAGGATCAGCTGTTGGTTTATTCCAAGGCTATCCCCTCTTTTGTTCCAATTCATACCATGTACCTTCGTTATTTCTTTACCTGATTCTAATTCACACCAGTCGCGGGTGAAACAACTGACTTTGATATCATCCCAAGGCATTCCCACTGGCGTAAATCCATCTTTGCATCCTTTAGTATATGTATTGAGTTACCTATGGAATCCTCGGTTTCTTGATGGGAACTGACAGACGTCACTAAATTATCAACATACATTGATAACAGGATCTTCTTGCACAAGACCTGGTCAAACTGATCATTTGAGAGGTGCAGTTTCAAAACAGATGCCAACAGGAAAGGACTGGAGTTTACTCTAAAAACAACACAACATAAGTTTTGGAGATGATATAAATTATGTTCATAATATCACGAAATCAACTCAAGATAAGATGAAACTTTGCAAGTGACTGTTGTAAGGATGAATAATTAATCGAAAAATATTGAGTTAAACCTTGGAACATAAATAAACTAAAACTAAAGATCACTAAAACTGAGGCCATAATCATTACAACAAAATAATATTGTAGTGGATCCAATTAAAATTGAAATGAGAATTGTGACTGGAATTAAATATATGAGGTTTCTTTCAGACCAGTAGAAATTGAACCAATTACAAAAAATGCAGGATCGTGGAAGCAGAATAGTACCTAATGCATTGCAATAGAATGACACCCACAGTTGAATTTTATTTTCATTCCAGTGTCAAATTTGGTACGACGATATATCACTCGAATACGCATATTTTTACTCCATTACCGAAAAACAGTGTTATCACAAATAGCGTGTTCTTCCGGATAATTGAATGAATTGTACAGGGTGTCATTTAAAAAAAAAGTTTGGGATCACTTCTGGTTAAACCGGAAGTGGTGAATTTTTGGTAGTTGAGTCAAAATGTGCGCATTTCAGTAATATATCGACGTACCAAATTTAAAACATGTATATTTAAAACTATAGAAAAATTGAGAGGCGTACCTCACCTCGTGGTCACCAGGTATATCCAGTGGATTTGTTTGGGACCAAGGCTTCAAGATTTTCCACAAATTCTCCTACAAGTCTATATGAATATTCTGGCTTTGTGGAGAGCCATTTCCAAATGAGCGTTCCACGTGAGTTTTTCATTTAGGGTGACCCCTAGATATTTTACTTCTGCCGCAAATGGAATAACCTTGCCATTAAAAGAAAATGGAGTTAGGTCTTCCAGATTCCTTTTTCTGATAACAGTTTTGCTGTTTCATCTGGCACCAACTGTGAACGTCGTACAACTTCATTTGGATTATATTAAAGGCTACCCTTCCCGACGTGGTCTTAGTATGTTGAAGAAGCCATTATTTAAATGGACCGATGAAGACTATCAGACTATCCGGGACTTGTAGGGACTTGTATGAATCTCCGAATTAGTTGGAAGGGTCAGGAACAAATATAACAGTAAAGCTCTTTCAAATGTGGAAATACATTGATCAAGATTAGAACTTATGAGGTTCCATGCGAATACGGCCTTTCGTACATCGGTAAGGCCATGAGACCCCTGGCAGTGACGCTTTATGCAGCGAGGTGATACGGCAAAGTCCATTATCGCACAGCATGTGTGGAAGGAACATCACCAAATTTTATGAAATAAGTACATGGAAAGCTATACTGGTTCAGACAGAAATCCAAAGAGGTTATTTATATCCAAATAAAGGGGCCTTTAGTCAGCCAAGCGCCAGCGTAGAGGTCAGAAACGTTTGCAAATCGCTCATTGATGGTTTTAGTGGAGATCAGAGAAGTAAATATCAGTCTGACCATAAAGATAGAAAAAAACTGGAAATGAGTAAATGGGCAAAGTCACCATGGTATTTAAACTAGTGTAAGCCTTTGAAATGTTGTTAATATCCACCTGAATACGACTGCGAATAGGAGCAGTTGAAACGTTGCGAAATATATGCAAATAAAAAATTATAATAAGACAATGGAAGTCGGAAATGCATGCACTCAAGAAAAATGCTGTTTCGCTAGAGAAATGATCGGCATTGTCGATTGCAGCATATAATTAATATCTATGCGGTTATTATTGCAGAACAAATGCAAGGTTATCGAGTATATTTTTATGAACACAAGAATTTCACTATGCTTTTATTCTTGCCTACCATGAACTGATTAGCGGAGTGAAGAAGGCTTGAATGGGTTATTATTCCAGCAACTGAAATGACTTCATTGCGGGACTTTTCAATAATGTTGATTGTGGAAAAACTGCATCGAAAAATGTTTAAATTCATGAAGAATGAAGGACACTACTTCACGGAAACCCTATACAATAAGTGTTTTCGTCGTCAAGATCCAAGAAATATCACCGTTAAATTATATCTGTTTGATTTATGGCAAAGTTCTCTAACAACTACTTTGTGTAATGCTCTTTGAAAATGAAAGTTGAAATCATTTTTTCTACTAGCGTGCGGGAAAGTCCTCTTTTCCGTGTTGAAATAGACACTTTTCCGCACTGGTGCGGAAAAAACATTTTCCGCACTAGTGCGGAAAAGTTAATTTGTTAAGTTTTTGGAGAGTATACTGACATTTGAATATTTGAATTATACATATATGTATGGTTGTAGTTCACAAAATGACTGAAAAGTGAAGTTTATTAGAATTCTGCTATTATTTTTAATAAAAAGAAAGATATGTTTCAATTTTCTTTTAATGGCCCTGGTATATGCCTCATCATATTTTTTATTTGTCACTTTGAATCACCGTATATTATGGACTTGAATTCATGAACCCAACGTCGGAAATGGAATGTTTTGTTATTCGAGTTGACGCTGAAATTCCTGAAATTATTATGGCACAAGGTAAAATACAAGCTGCTGCTGCTCTTCTCAAACTGATACTTATTTTCATCCGTCAGTTGCAAAAATTACAAACGGATAGTTATTTCTATCCATCAGTTCTCGTTTTCTATCAGCATTGGAGGAAGTATATGGTTGACAGATTATTCAAGTGGAGTATGTGTTATAGCTACTCGTTCTTCTTGATAGTAAATGTACAAAATTAGTGAAAGTAATGTAATTTGTTTTTATTTTGGTTGATTTTGATGATTATGTATGGTTTGGATTTAATGATATAAGAAAACAATATTCTCATTTTTATTCTTCAAAGTACTGTGTAGTTGTTACCTACAAGTCCCAAACCCTTTCATTTCATTCACGAATGATTTCACAAGGTCCACGAACCATTTACTGTATATATTTTAGTAGTAATTGATTTTTCATTCCTCTATTGCATATGAAACAACCATTCGTATGAAATACAGGAATGGCAAATTGATCAATGATAAAATATATACCTTATCAACCATATAAAAGCAATACGGTTGAAAAAAACGCCCTTTTTCAATCGGTAACTGAAAATAGAAATCTGTTTTACCCACCGTATTAAGTTAGTTTACCCAGCTGCACGGTAGGTCGCCACTGCTGAACGTGGTGCAAACTTTTACTGCAGGTTTGACAATTACTCTCTTTATTTTTCGTTTCTCTATGGTCAAAACACTACCTTGCCAAAACCAACTCGGCCATCTGCAATCGCGTACGGAAAAATATCACTTTCCGCACTTATTAGGTGAATAGTTATTATCCTAACAAGTACGGAAAGAGTACTATTCCCGCATGAGACTGCCGTTACCCGAACGACGCAAAGCGGAGTTCGGGTAAGCAGTCGAATGCGGGATAGTACCTTTCCGTATGAGTAAGGATCAAGATTTTTTCTACAAGAGCATTGAAACATCTTATGTGATGCTCTTGAACAAACTTTCACGTGCGGGAAAAATTATTACCGCACTAGTGCGGGAAAAACTCACTTGAAGTGACATTAGCGTGCGGGAAAATTATTCCCGCACTAGTGCGGGAATATGACACCTCTCAAACTAAATTGCGTGCGGGAATAGGGCGGAACACGCACGCTTGTAGAAAAATTCTATTTCGATTTCGTATCGATTTCATGGTTCTTGTCAATCATCATCGACGGCTTGTTCAACCCAATTAAATCCAATTCAGGTTCCAGGAAAAGCACTCTATATGATGACTCCAATATGAAAGGAAAAGTAATTTTTTCCGCTAGGAATTTCCCAGTCGGGCCCGGAGGGCGTAATTGAGTCATTTTCCCTGACTCACGTCCATGGTGTTAGCGATTACATCCGATAATCACGTGCCCTGAGTAGACGAAGTAAACCAAGGATGACGGCCTCCTGAGCCAGTTTAAATTTCAGATTCGAGAGTAGCGTTAAGTACCCATATGATCAGAACCACTATTTTAACACAGTGGTGATGTTCCTTTTGTTTATACTTTTATAAGATAAAATAATATAACATTCTCTTTTAAATAGTTATTTTATATTGATTGTCAATCTGACGTCTATTTTGAAACATCACGATTCTTTTATTTTAACAAACATTGGAACTCTCATACAAGGTGAGTATATTAAACTATAACACCTTTCGCCAGGAACTGCAACTCTATATGACGAAAATCGTCCCAGTTTGTTAGTTCAGGAGGACAACATCAGGCTTATTGGCTTTTATTTGCCTCAGGGTGGGAAATGAGTAGTTTCAATAGATTCGGCACTGTTCATCCACAACGGACTCAAAATCCCCTGGAGTATAAGGGAACATTGGTGTCTCGTCTATACCGTAAAAGTGTCGTAGGAATAGTTTGATACTCGTAGCGTCGTGTCATGCTTGTGGATGTAGATTGAGACCGCATAAGCTTAGCAAATTGACAGCATATTTATTATCTGTAGCCCCACAACTCTCTTTACATCTAGTGTCTAGTGTGTAGGTCTTGAAGACACCGTCCTGGAAGACCATTATGAATCCCTTGGTTTTCGACTTCAGCCCACTTGACATGAGGAAGGAGAAGGTGAAATTTTTTGATTAGTCAACGTATTCGATGTTTTTGAAGAGAGTCTCGTTTATCGCTGCCGACATTATGAAAGTTGTTGTAGCTCCATCACGACACAGAACATTACATGCCATATCTTCACCAAGGTACGATAAAAATTTGTCAAGTGTCCAATCGAGTCCTGCTCAATTGCCAAAGCTGTGGAAGAAATTTCCACCAAATAAAAAATTTTAAGAAGTTGAAGTACTTAACTACAGATCTATCCAATGCTATCTGCTATCTCGAGGTCATGGAAAATGCTCATGAAATATCTACACCCAGGATTGTGAATGATCATCAATATGAGGGTAGGAACGAGAACGACTTGTATCAGAAAGTAGTAGCTTCTTTTTTATTTCAAATAAAATACACTGTATATTAAATAATTTGACTCCTTTTTGATTTTCATTTGGATGGTGAAATATCATACATGATTTATGTGAAATGTGCAGCGTTTCCTACAAAATAGGGAATATTTTATAATCGACGGGTCAAAATTCTAGGAATGAGATATTTGGCAAAAATTGTACAAGAAAGTCCGTGATAGTAAATATCTGAGTTAGGTGGACTTTTTTTGGATGAACTAATTTTAAAATGTGAATAAAAATAAATAAATAAACTTTTTAAACACATACTTGTATTCAAATGTACTAAAAAGGAAATATTTATTTATTTAGGGTTGTGACAAAAACTTGTCGCTCAAGAATTTATGTTTGTGTTCCAACTGAAAACATCGCACGGCAAACTTTTAAATCTGTAACTCTCAGAATGGCGCGACATCTCTGAAGAAATGATTCATATTTTTTTGTGAATACATTTTGAAATTATTTCATTGAAAAAATGCCCACAAAACATTTATATTCATATCCCTATCGCGAACTTCCTTGTAGAATTTGGGAAGTATTATACCTTCATCGTCCATTCTGTTATTATATGCCAAATATCCCATTCTTAGGTTTCGTCAGTTTGAAAAATATTCCCAATTTTGTAGAAACCCCACATGTCACAGAAAACTAATAAAATATTTCTTCATTAAAATTGAATTAACTTCCAAATAATAGAGAAATTGTCCCAACCGTGAGAGGGTTATTGCTTCCTATAAAAGTCCATCTCCTCTAGTTTATTTGGAAACAGGGCTTCAAATGAAAGACATCTCATTCACCATGTTTATTAGGTATTGCAATTTTGGATTAGGTACCGTAGTAATCTACTCTAAATATTTTTCTTCAAAAATAATGGGACGATGGCCCATTTTGGTCCTGGACGGGGTATCAAAAAAATCCGTACATTTGAAAGTATATAACCGACAAACACGAGTCCGGAGACCTATGCTGATATTGATGACAATATCTCGAACTCCTTAAACCCTACATTACATCAATAATGCATGAAAATTAACCAATTCTTTTTCGAAGTACAGGGTATTCATTAAAAAAAAAAACACATTTTTGTAAGAATATTGGACTATTTTTATTAACTCACCCTGTATATATCGAGTTACTGCGACATTCTCAACATTGAAAAATGTTTCATATATACAGATTGATTTAAGGAGGCGGTGCATTAGAAGTTTTTCAACTTGCAGTTGGATTAGAAACTGGAAATTTAGTATGATGTCATAATTGATCATGATTGTTCTACCTCAAATATTTTCAGTCCTACAGCTATACAGGGTATTCCAAAAGTCGGTACCAACTCTCTTATTTTAAATGGAAACCAAAATTTTTTATATCATGGTTCAATTGGCCTTCTGATTATGACTTTAGACAACCTGAGTTATGTTAATTTTACTATCGCATTTGATATATTTCTATTTTCCATTATTCGGCACTTCTTCATTTTTATTGAATAACTTGATAGAGGAACTTGGGTATAGGGAAAGCTGAAATAACTCATCCTAAAATTCAATTTTATTTCGAATGATTTAAAAAAAATTGTAGGTGCCATTTGCAAAATTTGAGTTTTTGACAATTTTATAATGCGAAATTCGGAAATCGCCTGCGCCCATACGGTACAGAATGGGACCGTCGATGGGATATCAAGTGTTAGCATGGACTACCAGCTAACTGCGGGCTACAGGTGTTTTCCCCAACTACTACAGCGGTAATTTCTTTCACAAAAATGGAAATATATCAAAAATCGTAATAGTAAAGTTAACATTACTCAGGTTGTCTGAAGTCATAATTAGAAGGTCAATCGAACCATGACAAAAAAAACATGGTTTCCATTTACATTAAGAAAGTTGGTACCGACTTGGAATATCCTGTATAGCTGCAAATATTTGGGATAGAACGAACATGATCAGTTATGACAGCATATGAAATGTCATGTTTCTAGTCCAACTGCAAATTGAAAATTTTCGAATGCACTGCCTACGTAAATCACCCTGTATATATAAGACATGCTCTTCCCTATCCGAACTCAAAAACTAAGGGTTGACTTATCCCTAATTTCGAACCACCCTGCATAATAAAAAATAATGTCACTCAATTTCGATCAAGATTGGGACAGTTCATCCAAGATAAATTGAATCTTAAATTCCCATCGGAGAACTGACACTGGTTGGTTTAATATTATTTGAATTGGGTTTCCCATAGTTCACCCCGCTGTAGAGCACAAAACAAAAAAGTATAATGGATAGGATATCAACGTGACATTGTACTGTTATTGAGGCATGGTATTTCCAGAATGAATAGGCGATTTGTCAATTTTCGGAATTTTTAAGAATTCTGATACTTTTCAACTTTGACAACCTGTATCTCGACAACTGGTAGGCCAATTTTTTTGTGCTCATTGACACTTTGGAATTGGAAATCAAAATCTACAATATATCCAAAATTCAGGAAATTGAACGGAAAGCCATTTTCCATAAGGGTGCTGCGGAGTCGTTTGCACTGTGAAAAAATCATTAATTTTCAATGGTCACGTTTTGTACAAAAAACACACTCGTATGATTAGCAACTACTTTCAAATACAAGCAGCAACACTGTATTAGTGTAAATATTCTAGAAGGATAGAGCAAGTTCTTTCAATGAACGGCAAAGTTGAAATCTACTTCATCGGAAGGTGTCTTCTGAAGAAGAACATCAATTCTCGCGTACCTTTCCTAGGCTCCTACGATGTTATCTGAATATTTCATGATTTTTTTCTTCGTGGGAACAGAAATTTAAATCAACTTCGGACCGGTTGATACGTGGTGAAACAAATATCACTGTTAAGCCGGATGGACCTATAAGCGGAGATTATTAAAATTGAAATTGAGAGATTTTTGGTGGGCGTTGTTAATCCATTTCCTTCAGCAATCATCCAGAACAGGTCGTCGAGGAAATATCTTACAGAAAATAACATCTTCCCTAACTAATACCCCGAAGGATACTAGACTTCATTTGACTTGCAAGAAGTTTCTCAAGGAACACAGTATTGTAAGTGCTTCTTTCATTCGAACAGCTGAGCTGAACTTGGATATCACGCAGGTAGTTTTAGCTTATATACGCGCTTGCGTTATTTGATACTATGAAAATTCTAATGAGCGGCTGGTTCTTGTAGTTGACACTGGTTGGTAGTTGTTTTTGCTTGGAACCAGGTGTTGCTAATCCAAAACTTAACTACCCTGTACTGATGAAAGCTAAAAAGTTCAAAAGACGTGTGTTTGGTTCGAAGTTATCTCTGAGAGTTGTGTCCGATACATTTTTCTTGCATCAAAAAACTCTACACTTTCACGATCATGATTTGATGTCGACATCAGCGTCTACGATTGAAGACGAGCTGTGAGTTGCAACAACTGGCTCATGACATTCAGAATTCTCCTTCAGTTTAAATCATCACCAGCGGATGACTGTTTCTGCCTCTCGGGCATATCAGAGCCATAGGTAGACACTCTTCGATTCAAACCTCAGTCTGCATACAGAACACAATGCCTAACATATCACGCAACTCTTCTATTCAGATTACGGTTCTTGATTTAGAGCTGGCAGAAATGCCGAAGTAGAACGAAATACTTACATTTTGGGGATTCTGCAGCCTGAGGACAAATATCAGATTTTTTGACATTCCATGGCCTGCGAGGTTCTTGAAGAAGATCAGTGCATCGGTTTGGCTCATCTTTACATAAATGCAAGAGTACCTGCTCAGCCTTCGCAGCTTTTAAGCGAGCTAATTTTCATTATTATTATGGTTGTGGATAACCCTGTGTTGTAAAAAGTTTCAATTGATTCCTGGAATTGCCTATTCAAAACTGAATGGAAAAGAGAAAGGAATCGACAGACTCGGAATAATTACTCTTATACATTATCTGTTCAATACAACTTAGCAATACGCACGTCAGTGATCTGGTTCTTTTTTAACACTCATCGAAAAGGCAAAGTTCGAAATATTATTTTAAGTATTGTAACTTCTCCGCAATAGGAATTGATGTGAAGTTGAGGAAAAAATCGAGTTTGGATAGTATTTTCAACGCCTTCTGGTATAACTGATAAATGTGAGTACTCTGATACTTTAGCTCATCCCGCGTAATGATTGATAATGAAAATGTTTTTTAAGCATGCTCGATTTGGTTGTATTTTTGGGTGATTCACCGCTCTTCATCTCGAAATAAACTAATATAGGTATGTTCAGTATAAAGTATTGAAATTTGAAACTATTGTAATATTATAAAAATTACTGGGTATTCCTGAAAAAAAATTTACAATACCAGATGCCAACATATTCATCAGACAAGCCATGTTTTCCAGGGTTCTGGGAATTCAAACTTGGCAGGGTTATTGGATTCAAGAATTGAAATATTTTTCAATATTTCATCAATTCCAGATTCACAGAAATCAACCCCAACCTGGGAATTTCAAATGTAATATCCTGTATACTTCTACAGTTTATTACGAACACATTGTTTTGATACGAAAAATGGTATACTTGAATTTCAGAAACATTTTGGTTATTTTGAATCGGTGTAGTCAATATTTGATGAAAATCTATATTAACTATTATGTAATTAATCTCTAAAATTATTGACTTTCGCAGATTATGGAAAAACGAAACCGCAATTGTTTCGTCAAACAATAGCTGCTTGAAGTGAATGTACTGAAATGTCATTTGCGGCATTACCCGTATACAGAGCGACGCATTTGAAAGGGCAAGCATCAATTTTTAATTTGTTGCCTGATTTGAACGTTTTTTTACCGTTGAAATGAGCTTCAATGGCTCTTTTATACCACCACGTCATTGAAATTGAATAAGAAATTTCAAGGCATTCTTAGAATTTTTTCAAACATGGTGGCAATTTTTTAAAAAAGTTTCCATAATTGGTTTTACAAAACTAATAATAGCTGTCAACAAATATTCAGAAATCTGTCTATTATGCCTGTCATCTAATTTTTTATCCACACTACAGTGCTTGAGGTACAAAACAAATTATTTTTGGGTAACCAAACCCACTCAATGAAACTGGAATGAATTCACTGGATGTCGAACTCTATGAGTTCAGAATTACCTGGAAACAAATTCAACATTAATGGTTATTTCCATTATGTCGACTCATTAATTAAATTCTGAAAATTCAGCCAATTACCGATCTCCAAATTTTTAGAATCATCCAATTTCATGCCATTGTTTTCAACATGGAGTGTTTTGAAATCATGTCCAATTATTTAGTTTCCACTGAATGAATGGTTAGCAAAAGTTGAATTTACTTTTCAGTTACCTACCAAAATTATTTTTAAGATCAGTCAGGGATTCTCATTTTGAAGCTATCACCGGTTCAATCCAATATTCAACATAAAATATCTAACACAGGATGATGAATGCTGAGAACTCGTTTTTTATACACTCTGTGAAAGGTGTGAAACCACAATATCAAATAATTTTTTTCATGGATTAATTCAAAGCCCTATGGATTGATTTGGGGGTAAATTATTACCACTAATATATGAGGGTATCTAAGCTTCAAGATGTACAAGGTGTGTAATTTGCCGAAAGGTATTCTATTCTGAGATAAGTACAAAAACAATGAACACTCTGTATTCTGAAATTTCCTCAGTCAAATGTTACTATTTTCTCAGTATTTGCTTATTTCAATAACGTCTTGGGAGGTATGATTTCCATATCTGATCCTATGACCAGTTTTCTAGATACAGTGCGTTAAAGTGGAGAAATACTGATTTCATCAATTTCTTTCCTCAAGTTGAAAAATTTCATTGATTCATATTGCGGATGTAAGTTCAATATGAGTTTCGGTCAGATGTACATTGAAAGGTACAGCTAAATATTTACTGCTACAGAGTGATTTACAAATGATTCACAATACATTTGGAACCCTCAATAATTTAATATTTTCGCAACAGAGAACTTATTTTTTGATGTTTATACTTACAAGTTTACAAACATTTTGAAGCTAGAAGATTTCGCTATCATTATCATATGGTTTGTCATATGGCTCACCCTGTACAAAACTAATGATATCGAAATCTCTCAGCCTCAAAATTGTGAACGAATAAGTAAGTATATACTTCCAGAAATAAGTACTCTGTGGCGCATATGTTTGAAGAAACGTATTAATTGTGAATCACCCTGTAGTAGTAAATATTTCTTGCTGTAAGTTTCAATGTACCTCCAACCAAAACTTATAATGAAGTAACATATGCAATATAAATCATTGCAGTTTTTCAATTTGAGGAAAAAAAACTGATGAAATCAGCATTTCTCCATTTTAACGCCCTGTATCTAGAAAAGTGGTCATAGGATCGGATGAAGAAATCATACCTCCCAAGACGTTATTGCATTTATTATATACTGAGAAAATGGTTCAATTTGTGCAGGGAAATTTAAGAATACAGAGAGTTCATAGTTTTTGTACTTATCTCAAAATTAAATACCGTTCGCCTTATAAACCACCTTTCATATCTTGAAGCTCAGGGAAACTCATATATTAGTGACAATAATTTACCTTCAAATAAATCCATAGGTAGGTGAAGAATGTTGAATCAATCCATGAAAAAATTATTTGATATTGTGGTTCTCTCTATGCGAAACACCCTATATAGAAAATGTTTACATCTGATAATTTCCTCTCAAAATATTATATCGAGAAGTACCTATCGAAAATATGCTTTGTAAGGTCACAGTAGAGAAAATGAGATTTTGTGAGTCACCCCGTAAATATAAATATTTTTAGTAATATGTATTCACCATTGTTTTACTGAAACATGTAGTAAACGTATGTATGCAACAGATATTCAATCTCGTTCTTGAGTTAACCAAAAAAATAAAAAAAAACTGGGCAATTATCAATTTCAACACCCCGTATCTAGAAAACTAGTCATATGATTGGGTCGGGCACATTGACACTTTTGGTTAATAGGTCCAGTACAACAACATACCAAAGTTTCAGAAAATTTGAGCGGTCGCCACTTTACAGAAGAAAAGTGCGGGGTCCTTTGTAGTGGTATATAGGTATACTATGTGACAGGTTATCAAGAATTATTTGACTTGTGTTTATTTTATCCAAGTCACTCATTTTCCTTGTCATAACCTTCTTGGTAACTGTCGTAAACGTTAGAGAATCCCTCAAGTTATGAAAAGTGTTCGTGATATAAATATTGAACGAATAACATTTCCATATATTTCAAGTTTTATCAGAATATGAAACCCTCATACAAGAAATAAGTATTACTGATTTCAAAAATTCTTTACGAATCGTACCACTCCTACCTGTTTGGCCTTTGACCACCATATCATCGACCCATATGTTATCATGGGTCTGATAACTCTGGCATAGAGCCATGTAATCATTTTTTCTACACATACTCCTGCACAGAGGATACTTACTGTAATGGTCATGATGGTAGAGCACTTGTCTCTTAACCTAAGGGTCATGGGTTCGATTCCCAGCATGGTCATCGGTCTCGTGCATGGCATCACACGTTAAAAGGTAAGAGCTGCGTCTTAGACAAGTATTTCGAAGAATTTTGAGGATTGTACTCTTAAGGGTGTGTAGCTGGTTGACGGAAATAATAATTTTAACAATTTTTTTAACAATTTTTTATGTAGATAATGATTCTATGTTAATTTCTGGTCAAAGATTATTCCCAAGTATTTTGCCTCTTGGACAATAAGAATATCTATACCATTTAGTACAGTTGGCCTTTTTCCCGTGTGAATGCTACTATTGTGTTTTCATAAGGGTTCACTGGCAACTCCTCCTCCTTACACCACCTGTCATGTACTTCTATGGCTGTTCGTGTGAGCTCCGAGATTGTCTACGCGAATCGTCTTAGACATTTGAAAGCCTCTGGATTCTATTATTTCTAAATATTCGTTCATCAGGATGGCCCATAGCAGGGGTGATAACACTTATTCTTGTGGACATTCCTCAATTGCTCTAGCCATCAGTGTTATTTCTCTAATTGCTGATATAATAATCCTGTTTGTCAATTTGACGTTTATCCACTGGCACAATTAATAGCGGAGGTACTCCTTTTTATCCTATAGCGTTCACTATGTGGATACTTTGTTGAAGGCACTCTAGAAATGTTGTCTTTGTCCAAGGAATTTGTTAGTAGCCTTATATGGGATCTTCCAGTGCTAAGTCTGTTGACTAGCCAGGCTGATATGCATATTGGCGTATGCTAAGGGGGCTTGTTCGTAGTATCAGGACATTAGACTTATGGGACGATATGCTTTGGGTGTCTTGTCACCTATTCTCCCTACTATTGGGAGATAAATGACTCTCACCCTTTGCCTCATTGTAGGTTCATTTCGTTGTGCTATGTAAGCCTTGAATATTCGACACAAGAATGGAATTAGTATTTCCTGACTTTCTTGAAGAAAGATAAGGGAATGCATAGTATACTTACTCTGGGATTTAGTTTGAATTTGCTGATAGTCCACCTGATTCTATTTCACCTTGGTATTTCCGTAGCTAGCCTCCATTCTGAAGCTGTTGGCCTGTTTGACTGGCTCTTGGTTCTGAAATAGTGGGTACGAATTCTGAGACTTGGTATTGTTGTAACTAAATACGCGCCTGGCTTCATTCGACAGGTGTACACTCTTAAGCAGGCGCTACACGATGCGTCGAATATTGGCTCCAATGCTGGACCGAACATTTGGGTCAAAAAGTTCGACAGTTGGGTCGATAAACGTTTCTGCTACACGGTGAAACGAATGTTTGAAGCATAAACACTTGATGCAAGTGTGGTACAAACATTTGCTTTTGATATTGATTATGTATTATTTTTCTAATACAATTCAGAAAGTCTTGTTTGAGGGAATACGAAATAAAAAACTATTGCCAATTATAATAAAAAATATACACACCTTTTCAAACCACATGAATTCATTATCAAACCCTACCACTGCTTATGTCGAACAACTCTACGAAACTACGAGTCGTGTAGCAGTGCATCAAATCCACGAATGTATTCCTTCCAACGTTCTAGGAATTCCTTCGACTCGGGTCATAAATACCGACAATAGCCCGAACGTTGGAAGCTCGACATTGGTAGCTCGCAGGTTTGAAGGTCGGCCACACGATGTGACGCACTGTCAAGACTCCAAAGTTGGAGGGTGTTTGTGGCATCATGTAGCGCCGGCTTTAGCCAACGTTGTATGCTTCCAACCCATATTCATTCAAATAATGTACTAACTCATGTTAAAAGCCTTTATTGAATTAAAACACACAAAAAACGACCACGTCTGAGTGTAGGAATATTGAATATTGTCGATAATACACCTTGTTTTTTTTTCAGGTTCAATAATATAATGGATAATTTATTTTTTACTGATAATAACCCGAGGGGTGCGGTCCAAAACTATCTCATGATGGGCCTAGCTGTAGCTTTGTTGGTATGGTATATCCAGTACTTGTGGAAAAGAAGATATTTGTACATCCATTCCTGGAAAGTCGAAGGACCTCTCTCATTCCCAATTATTGGCTGTGCATATTTATTTTTAGGAAATGGAACCGGTAAGTTCATGAAGTGAATTAGCTCAAAAATCATGAAGGAATCAAGTAAATGACCAAACTTTCTTCAAACGCAGAAGCAAGAATTGTTTAGGTACTATAGTTTCTGAGTTCCATTACACAAATAAGACAGAAAGTAATTCTCTACGGTTCGAGTCGTGACGTTTCGTATATTCGTAATGTAATGATAAAGCACTTCAGTAGATGGACAATGCCGAAGCTGCCTCACTTGCATGAGGCAGAATCGGCATTGCTCCACACGGTGAATCTCTCGATGGCCGCGTCCATCGAGTTCTTGCCGTTGGTGAAGGGTTGGTGCTGAAGAAGATGACGTGTTCGCCGAAGAGTTTCGGGGTGGGGGGCTTCAAAACGTTTCACCCTAAGTGGCGCGCGTTTTTTCTGCAAAAAAACATGGCGGCGATGCAGCGGAAGGCAAAAAAACATGGCGCGATGGAGCGGAACGCAAAAAACATGGCGGCGATGGAGCGGAAGGCAAAAAAACATGGCGCGATGGAGCGGAACGCAAAAAACATGGCGGCGATGGAGCGGAGGGCAAAAAAACATGGCGCGATGGCGGAAGTTATGAAAAAACTTCTTTCCCTCACGTGATTCGATGAGAGCAATTGGCTGAAAGAGAAAAAAACGTCACGTAATTCGCTGAGAGCAATTGGCTGGAAGAGAAAAAAACATGGCCTCCACCGCCGCCACCTTAATTGACTAAAAGAAAAAATTAAATCTGAAAAATTTCTACTGTCTTAGAACGCACACAACAGAAAATTATGATGGACGACTTATTATTAATTCACTCGCTCTCGAATGAAATTCCAAAAGAAAAAAAATACGTCTCCTCGCGCTGTAGTCGTAAACAGCGATAAGAGCCACATCTGGTGTTTACTCTCTCTCCAATGAAATTCTAAGAAATACGATTTGGCCTTGGACTTGTTTACTGTCTCAGATGTTGTTTTCCAGGAAAATGATGAGTCAGCAGAGATAGGAGAGTTTAGTTTGAAGCCAAATTGATCGATTCAAGGCATTTTAAGTGTCTCACTCTAACCCATGGCATTGTATATCGGTCTTTGTTTGTTCGCATTTATTGAAATGAATAATGTCAGTTCGAGAAAAATACGTTTATTTTTTCAAATAAAAAATTATACTTCAGTGCCATGGTAATATTCACCATCTTTGTTCGAATTGTTGAATATGTATCTTTGTCGAATTGATTGCAACAGCTTGTACGATGATTATAAAGATACAAAAACATAAATCCATCGTAGGCGTCTGTAGGGTATCTTGACGTCGTCGTCGTTACTCGGGGCACTGCAGGCATCGTGCGAGGGGTCACCTCCTCCACCACCTGAGATGCTGACGGTTGCAGCAAAAACCAGTCAGTTTCTTGGCAAGTTTCGTTGCGAAAGACTTTCCTCAGCGGGTGGTGGGGACATGTTTGTTAAGTCGTAAAAAGCAACGTTTGGTCGTCCTACCTCCACCACACCCATGCGATACGATTATTTAGCGAAATTACCCGGAATATTTTGGCGGGTGCGAAAAATCTAAAATCCAAGCCCAAGTGTTTGAGAGAATGCATGTTTCTCACGAGTGTTTATTTCGACTGTCAGTTGTTTATATTAGCATATTCGAATAATTGATATATTGAAATCCGTCAGTTTTCGTGAGTACACCCTGTATAAATAGTCTCAAATCGCTTCAAGAGAGCTCGGTAGGTAATAATCGAACTTTCAGACATTTCATTCATATAGGTAACACGGTATATATATTTTATTATCAAAACACTATGTGAATTTTTGCCAAAGAATCAAACAAACTTCAAGTATTTATTCGCATATAATTTGAGTTTATTTACCATCTCGATATTCATATCTATGCATGGTCAACGATTTCAAGCAGGTAGGTATTGCTGACACAACAAACTAATAATCCCAGTGGCTTGGACGTTTTGAATGCTCGAGTTCATACATATTTGTCATTGCTGTTTCCTCAATACGCCATTATCGATGATATTTAAGAGAATTTCGTATTCCGAGAATTTGTTTGCAAAAATCGGAAGTTGAAATATGTAGCGAATTTCTTGAGTGTTTGTGAATAAATTTGGTACATAAATTTGTTTATTACCATATTTGCGTTCCAAAGAATTCTCGATCATATGATGATGCAATCGAACACCTGAATAAACAAAACCAATGGGATTTTGAGACCAAAGCACTCGATTCTAGGTCTGTATATCACCTCACTTATACCATTGGATTTTATGTCTATCTCCCTTTGCATTCATCATTTGAATAGAGTTTGAAACCGAATAGCTCGGAATGTTCTGAAAATTAGAGTCTGATCACGTCATACCTGGATTGGAGGATGATCCAGCAGCACCTATTAGGTAAAAGCTAAACTAACATTATGGTAAAAATTGCCACTTGTCGATTACTTTTGCGAATTCATACAAAGTTGAATACTGAATAGTTGAAATAGACATGAGTGAGAGATGGCGTGGAAAGACCTTTGGGAAATCACATTTTTGAGTAAAATTCATGCTTTTTTTAAATTTAATTGAGTTCGTGAACAAGATTTCCGTTTGAAAAAAACAGAATAACTTCGAGCGAACACAGTATCGAGATGACTTGGAATATTTTTGAGTGAAGTCCATGTTAATTCAAATGGGCAACGATGGTCTCGTAGCGACGAGGTCCGCATAAAAAATAATGCGGTACTGGACTTGGAGTATTTCAGGCAGGTAATCGAGTTCGTGAACAAGATTTCCGTTTGAAAAAAAAAAGAGAATAACTTCGAGCGAACACAGTATCGAGATGACTTGGAATATTTTTGAGTGAAGTCCATGTTAATTCAAATGGGCAACGATGGCCTCGTAGCGACGTGTTCCGCATAAAAAATAATGCGGTACTGGACTTGGAGTATTTCAGGCAGGTAATCGAGTTCGTGAACAAAATTTCCGTTTGAAAAAAAAAAAAAGAGAATAACTTCGAGCGAACACAGTATCGAGATGACTTGGAATATTTTTGAGTGAAGTCCATGTTAATTCAAATGGGCAACGATGGTCTCGTAGCGACGTGGTCCGCATAAAAAATAATGCGGTACTGGACTTGGAGTATTTCAGGGTAGTAAACGAGTCCTCTGTCGAAGAGCCAAATAACTTCGAGCGAACACAGTATCGAGATGACTTGGAATATTTTTGAGTGAAGTCCATGTTAATTCAAATGGGCAACGATGGTCTCGTAGCGACAAAGTCCGCATAAAAAATAATGCAGTACTGGACTTGGAGTATTTCAGGCAGGTAATCGAGTTCGTGAACAAGATTTCCGTAGGAAAAAAAAAGAGAATTACTTCGAGCGAACACAGTATCGAGATGACTTGGAATATTTTTGAGTGAAGTCCATGTTAATTAAAATGGGCAACGATGGTCTCGTAGCGACGTGGTCCGCATAAAAAATAATACGGTACTGGACTTGGAGTATTTCAGGCAGGTAATCGAGTTCGTGAACAAGATTTCCGTAGGATAAAAAAAGAGAATAACTTCGAGCGAACACAGTATTGAGATGACTTGGAATATTTTTGAGTGAAGTCCATGTTAATTCAAATGGGCAACGATGGTCTCGTAGCGAAGTGGTCCGCATAAAAAATAATGCGGTACTGGACTTGGAGTATTTCAGGCAGGTAATCGAGTTCGTGAACAAGATTTCCGTTTGAAAAAAAAAAAGAGAATAACTTCGAGCGAACACAGTATCGAGATGACTTGGAATATTTTTGAGTGAAGTCCATGTTAATTCAAATGGGCAACGATGGTCTCGTAGCGACGTGGTCCGCATAAAAAAAATAATGCGGTACTGGACTTGGAGTATTTCAGGGAAGTAAACGAGTCCTCTGTCGAAGAGCCAAATAACTTCGAGCGAACACAGTATCGAGATGACTTGGAATATTTTTGAGTGAAGTCCATGTTAATTCAAATGGGCAACGATGGTCTCGTAGCGAAGTGGTCCGCATAAAAAATAATGCGGTACTGGACTTGGAGTATTTCAGGCAGGTAATCGAGTTCGTGAACAAGATTTCCGTTTGAAAAAAAAAGAGAATAACTTCGAGCGAACACAGTATCGAGATGACTTGGAATATTTTTGAGTGAAGTCCATGTTAATTCAAATAGGCAACGATGGTCTCGTAGCGACATGGTCTGCATAAAAAAAATAATGCGGTACTGGACTTGGAGTATTTCAGGGAAGTAAACGAGTCCTCTGTCGAAGAGCCAAATAACTTCGAGCGAACACAGTATCGAGATGACTTGGAATATTTTTGAGTGAAGTCCATGTTAATTCAAATGGGCAACGATGGTCTCGTAGCGACGTGGTCCGCATAAAAAATAATGCGGTACTGGACTTGGAGTATTTCAGGGTAGTAAACGAGTCCTCTGTCGAAGAGCCAAATAACTTCGAGCGAACACAGTATCGAGATGACTTGGAATATTTTTGAGTGAAGTCCATGTTAATTCAAATGGGCAACGATGGTCTCGTAGCGACAAAGTCCGCATAAAAAATAATGCAGTACTGGACTTGGAGTATTTCAGGCAGGTAATCGAGTTCGTGAACAAGATTTCCGTAGGAAAAAAAAAGAGAATAACTTCGAGCGAACACAGTATCGAGATGACTTGGAATATTTTTGAGTGAAGTCCATGTTAATTCAAATGGGCAACGATGGTCTCGTAGCGACGTGGTCCGCATAAAAAAAATAATGCGGTACTGGACTTGGAGTATTTCAGGGAAGTAAACGAGTCCTCTGTCGAAGAGCCAAATAACTTCGAGCGAACACAGTATCGAGATGACTTGGAATATTTTTGAGTGAAGTCCATGTTAATTCAAATAGGCAACGATGGTCTCGTAGCGACATGGTCTGCATAAAAAAAATAATGCGGTACTGGACTTGGAGTATTTCAGGGAAGTAAACGAGTCCTCTGTCGAAGAGCCAAATAACTTCGAGCGAACACAGTATCGAGATGACTTGGAATATTTTTGAGTGAAGTCCATGTTAATTCAAATGGGCAACGATGGTCTCGTAGCGACGTGGTCCGCATAAAAAATAATGCGGTACTGGACTTGGAGTATTTCAGGGTAGTAAACGAGTCCTCTGTCGAAGAGCCAAATAACTTCGAGCGAACACAGTATCGAGATGACTTGGAATATTTTTGAGTGAAGTCCATGTTAATTCAAATGGGCAACGATGGTCTCGTAGCGACAAAGTCCGCATAAAAAATAATGCAGTACTGGACTTGGAGTATTTCAGGCAGGTAATCGAGTTCGTGAACAAGATTTCCGTAGGAAAAAAAAAGAGAATAACTTCGAGCGAACACAGTATCGAGATGACTTGGAATATTTTTGAGTGAAGTCCATGTTAATTCAAATGGGCAACGATGGTCTCGTAGCGAAGTGGTCCGCATAAAAAATAATGCGGTACTGGACTTGGAGTATTTCAGGCAGGTAATCGAGTTCGTGAACAAGATTTCCGTTTGAAAAAAAAAAAAGAATAACTTCGAGCGAACACAGTATCGAGATGACTTGGAATATTTTTGAGTGAAGTCCATGTTAATTCAAATGGGCAACGATGGTCTCGTAGCGACGTGGTCCGCATAAAAAAAATAATGCGGTACTGGACTTGGAGTATTTCAGGGAAGTAAACGAGTCCTCTGTCGAAGAGCCAAATAACTTCGAGCGAACACAGTATCGAGATGACTTGGAATATTTTTGAGTGAAGTCCATGTTAATTCAAATGGGCAACGATGATCTCGTAGCGACGTGGTCCGCATAAAAAATAATACGGTACTGGACTTGGAGTATTTCAGGCAGGTAATCGAGTTCGTGAACAAGATTTCCGTAGGAAAAAAAAAAGAGAATAACTTCGAGCGAACACAGTATCGAGATGACTTGGAATATTTTTGAGTGAAGTCCATGTTAATTCAAATGGGCAACGATGGTCTCGTAGCGAAGTGGTCCGCATAAAAAATAATACGGTACTGGACTTGGAGTATTTCAGGCAGGTAATCGAGTTCGTGAACAAGATTTCCGTAGGAAAAAAAAAGAGAATAACTTCGAGCGAACACAGTATCGAGATGACTTGGAATATTTTTGAGTGAAGTCCATGTTAATTCAAATAGGCAACGATGGTCTCGTAGCGACATGGTCCGCATAAAAAAAATAATGCGGTACTGGACTTGGAGTATTTCAGGGAAGTAAACGAGTCCTCTGTCGAAGAGCCAAATAACTTCGAGCGAACACAGTATCGAGATGACTTGGAATATTTTTGAGTGAAGTCCATGTTAATTCAAATGGGCAACGATGGTCTCGTAGCGAAGTGGTCCGCATAAAAAATAATGCGGTACTGGACTTGGAGTATTTCAGGCAGGTAATCGAGTTCGTGAACAAGATTTCCGTTTGAAAAAAAAAGAGAATAACTTCGAGCGAACACAGTATCGAGATGACTTGGAATATTTTTGAGTGAAGTCCATGTTAATTCAAATAGGCAACGATGGTCTCGTAGCGACATGGTCTGCATAAAAAAAATAATGCGGTACTGGACTTGGAGTATTTCAGGGAAGTAAACGAGTCCTCTGTCGAAGAGCCAAATAACTTCGAGCGAACACAGTATCGAGATGACTTGGAATATTTTTGAGTGAAGTCCATGTTAATTCAAATGGGCAACGATGGTCTCGTAGCGACGTGGTCCGCATAAAAAATAATGCGGTACTGGACTTGGAGTATTTCAGGGTAGTAAACGAGTCCTCTGTCGAAGAGCCAAATAACTTCGAGCGAACACAGTATCGAGATGACTTGGAATATTTTTGAGTGAAGTCCATGTTAATTCAAATGGGCAACGATGGTCTCGTAGCGACAAAGTCCGCATAAAAAATAATGCAGTACAGGACTTGGAGTATTTCAGGCAGGTAATCGAGTTCGTGAACAAGATTTCCGTAGGAAAAAAAAAGAGAATAACTTCGAGCGAACACAGTATCGAGATGACTTGGAATATTTTTGAGTGAAGTCCATGTTAATTCAAATGGGCAACGATGGTCTCGTAGCGAAGTGGTCCGCATAAAAAATAATGCGGTACTGGACTTAGTATTTCAGGCAGGTAATCGAGTTCGTGAACAAGATTTCCGTTTGAAAAAAAAAAGAGAATAACTTCGAGCGAACACAGTATCGAGATGACTTGGAATATTTTTGAGTGAAGTCCATGTTAATTCAAATGGGCAACGATGGTCTCGTAGCGACGTGGTCCGCATAAAAAAAATAATGCGGTACTGGACTTGGAGTATTTCAGGGAAGTAAACGAGTCCTCTGTCGAAGAGCCAAATAACTTCGAGCGAACACAGTATCGAGATGACTTGGAATATTTTTGAGTGAAGTCCATGTTAATTCAAATGGGCAACGATGATCTCGTAGCGACGTGGTCCGCATAAAAAATAATACGGTACTGGACTTGGAGTATTTCAGGCAGGTAATCGAGTTCGTGAACAAGATTTCCGTAGGAAAAAAAAAGAGATTAACTTCGAGCGAACACAGTATCGAGATGACTTGGAATATTTTTGAGTGAAGTCCATGTTAATTCAAATGGGCAACGATGGTCTCGTAGCGAAGTGGTCCGCATAAAAAATAATGCGGTACTGGACTTGGAGTATTTCAGGCAGGTAATCGAGTTCGTGAACAAGATTTCCGTTTGAAAAAAAAAAAAAGAGAATAACTTCGAGCGAACACAGTATCGAGATGACTTGGAATATTTTTGAGTGAAGTCCATGTTAATTCAAATAGGCAACGATGGTCTCGTAGCGACATGGTCCGCATAAAAAAAATAATGCGGTACTGGACTTGGAGTATTTCAGGGAAGTAAACGAGTCCTCTGTCGAAGAGCCAAATAACTTCGAGCGAACACAGTATCGAGATGACTTGGAATATTTTTGAGTGAAGTCCATGTTAATTCAAATGGGCAACGATGGTCTCGTAGCGAAGTGGTCCGCATAAAAAATAATGCGGTACTGGACTTGGAGTATTTCAGGCAGGTAATCGAGTTCGTGAACAAGATTTCCGTTTGAAAAAAAAAAGAGAATAACTTCGAGCGAACACAGTATCGAGATGACTTGGAATATTTTTGAGTGAAGTCCATGTTAATTCAAATAGGCAACGATGGTCTCGTAGCGACATGGTCTGCATAAAAAAAATAATGCGGTACTGGACTTGGAGTATTTCAGGGAAGTAAACGAGTCCTCTGTCGAAGAGCCAAATAACTTCGAGCGAACACAGTATCGAGATGACTTGGAATATTTTTGAGTGAAGTCCATGTTAATTCAAATGGGCAACGATGGTCTCGTAGCGACGTGGTCCGCATAAAAAAAATAATGCGGTACTGGACTTGGAGTATTTCAGGGAAGTAAACGAGTCCTCTGTCGAAGAGCCAAATAACTTCGAGCGAACACAGTATCGAGATGACTTGGAATATTTTTGAGTGAAGTCCATGTTAATTCAAATGGGCAACGATGATCTCGTAGCGACGTGGTCCGCATAAAAAATAATACGGTACTGGACTTGGAGTATTTCAGGCAGGTAATCGAGTTCGTGAACAAGATTTCCGTAGGAAAAAAAAAGAGAATAACTTCGAGCGAACACAGTATCGAGATGACTTGGAATATTTTTGAGTGAAGTCCATGTTAATTCAAATGGGCAACGATGGTCTCGTAGCGAAGTGGTCCGCATAAAAAATAATGCGGTACTGGACTTGGAGTATTTCAGGCAGGTAATCGAGTTCGTGAACAAGATTTCCGTTTGAAAAAAAAAGAGAATAACTTCGAGCGAACGCAGTATCGAGATGACTTGGAATATTTTTGAGTGAAGTCCATGTTAATTCAAATGGGCAACGATGGTCTCGTAGCGACGTGGTCCGCATAAAAAAAAATAATGCGGTACTGGACTTGGAGTATTTCAGGGAAGTAAACGAGTCCTCTGTCGAAGAGCCAAATAACTTCGAGCGAACACAGTATCGAGATGACTTGGAATATTTTTGAGTGAAGTCCATGTTAATTCAAATGGGCAACGATGATCTCGTAGCGACGTGGTCCGCATAAAAAATAATACGGTACTGGACTTGGAGTATTTCAGGCAGGTAATCGAGTTCGTGAACAAGATTTCCGTAGGAAAAAAAAAGAGAATAACTTCGAGCGAACACAGTATCGAGATGACTTGGAATATTTTTGAGTGAAGTCCATGTTAATTCAAATGGGCAACGATGGTCTCGTAGCGAAGTGGTCCGCATAAAAAATAATGCGGTACTGGACTTGGAGTATTTCAGGCAGGTAATCGAGTTCGTGAACAAGATTTCCGTTTGAAAAAAAAAAAAGAGAATAACTTCGAGCGAACACAGTATCGAGATGACTTGGAATATTTTTGAGTGAAGTCCATGTTAATTCAAATAGGCAACGATGGTCTCGTAGCGACATGGTCCGCATAAAAAAAATAATGCGGTACTGGACTTGGAGTATTTCAGGGAAGTAAACGAGTCCTCTGTCGAAGAGCCAAATAACTTCGAGCGAACACAGTATCGAGATGACTTGGAATATTTTTGAGTGAAGTCCATGTTAATTCAAATGGGCAACGATGGTCTCGTAGCGAAGTGGTCCGCATAAAAAATAATGCGGTACTGGACTTGGAGTATTTCAGGCAGGTAATCGAGTTCGTGAACAAGATTTCCGTTTGAAAAAAAAAAGAGAATAACTTCGAGCGAACACAGTATCGAGATGACTTGGAATATTTTTGAGTGAAGTCCATGTTAATTCAAATAGGCAACGATGGTCTCGTAGCGACATGGTCTGCATAAAAAAAATAATGCGGTACTGGACTTGGAGTATTTCAGGGAAGTAAACGAGTCCTCTGTCGAAGAGCCAAATAACTTCGAGCGAACACAGTATCGAGATGACTTGGAATATTTTTGAGTGAAGTCCATGTTAATTCAAATGGGCAACGATGGTCTCGTAGCGACGTGATCCGCATAAAAAAAATAATGCGGTACTGGACTTGGAGTATTTCAGGGAAGTAAACGAGTCCTCTGTCGAAGAGCCAAATAACTTCGAGCGAACACAGTATCGAGATGACTTGGAATATTTTTGAGTGAAGTCCATGTTAATTCAAATGGGCAACGATGGTCTCGTAGCGACGTGGTCCGCATAAAAAATAATACGGTACTGGACTTGGAGTATTTCAGGCAGGTAATCGAGTTCGTGAACAAGATTTCCGTTTGAAAAAAAAAAGAGAATAACTTCGAGCGAACACAGTATCGAGATGACTTGGAATATTTTTGAGTGAAGTCCATGTTAATTCAAATGGGCAAAAATGGTCTCGTAGCGACATGGACTTCGAAACGTTCACAGTGGGTGGTGCTACGCATCTTCAACAACATTATACTAATTCGAATTTACAGGCGGCTCTCAAACTTGATCGATAGTACATTTTCAGTTCGAAAGATTCATAGTAGATGGCGCTACGCTTCTGTCGCAATTTTATACCCAGTTGTGTTCATACGACAGCTTGAAATGTGACTGGATTAGTTATTATTTGCTGAAAATGAGCTGTGGCAGATGATCTACCACCTCAGACGTTGTACATTCAATACTTGGAAACGGGAGACGAAATTTGGTGAAGTTGAATTGAAACCCAGCTCAGAGCATACCAGACCCGGAGCATATTATACCTTTCTATCGAAACAATAGAAGAGTAGCCTACTGAATCCAAGCCAGCTGTCTACCATCGGAAGGGTAAGTTTCGATTTTCATTTTTCACACACATTCTGTATCAGTTTCTTCATTCAGTGAACAAATATGAATTCTGAAGACATCACTACTATTTACGCAGACATGGTTGAACTATGTAGGGAAATTAACAAAAGTTTGAAATAATTGGAATTCAAGCAACTTGATACTTTGAGTGAAAATATGCCTGCAAATATGAGTTCTGAAGACATCACTACTATTTACGCAGACATGGTTGAACTATGAAGGGAAATTAACGAAAGTTTGAAACAATTGGAATTCAAGCAACTTGATACTTTGAGTGAAAATATGCCTGCAAATTTGTGTAGAGCTATGAAACTCATCAGAAGCAAACTAAAATTCGATGATGTTTTATCTACTGTATGCGTAAACATAATCAAAAATTTGGAAGAAGCGGTGTCAATTCTCAAAATGGACATCTCAAAGAGAAAATGCAATATTTGGTTGGCACATTGTAAAAGAACTGCTCGCATGCTAAATAAAGCTATATCATCAATCAACGAAGAGCAGTCAATAGGGACTTTACGCAGACTTCAAACGTTGGCGGGAAATTTGAAAATTGTAAGAAATTCAATTGCAGGAGTGGTTGGAGGAGGGGCAACATCAAAGTTATCATCACGAGTGAACTGGGAAGATATGAAATCCGCATTTTCGTCAGGTCTGCGTACAGGAATAATAATGAATTTGACACATAAGGATATTGGACAATTTTTTCAAGACGCTTATACCTTATCCAAACGCAGAATAAAGAAATTGCTGAAAAAACATCCAATGATTGAGGTTAATAATAAATTTTGTGCTGAATTTGTCAAAGATAGCTTGAATATGGAATATAATAATATAGAATATTTCAGTACTAAAAACAATATCATTGACAGGGGTACAAACTTGAAAGGGTGGTTCCAAGAGAACGTCATTGACCATATTCGATATAAATTGTTGAAATCATTGGAACAGGAAAGAGATTCCACACTTAAAAAAATTGTTAATTTGGAAGTATATATTAGTGAATATAACATTGAACACGGTTCATCTTTCATCGAGCTTCCAAAGTCCATAGCCAGAAAGCAAGCGTGCATTAATATAAAAAATAATGATGAAGCATGCTTTGCTTGGTCGGTTGTTTCAGCTCTGCATCCAGCACGAAAGCATAGTGACAGGACAAAATCATATCCACATTACACACAAATCTTGAATTTGGACGGTATTCAATTTCCGATGAAATTGGAGCAAATTACCAAATTTGAGAACCTGAACAACATATCGATCAATTTGTACACCTTGGAATTAATTCAGCCGCAGGCGGACAGAGAGGCATTTTTCGTAACTGTTCCCAGTCGACTCACCAAACGGAGATTGAACCGCCATGTTAATTTACTTTTAATTCAAAAAGAATATCATTCAAAATTGAAGGGTTATAGAGGACCGCCAGAAACATTTGATGATACCAAAATTCGATACCACTACTGCTTCATCAAATATTTATCCCGACTGCTCAGTACACAAATAAGTAGAAACAGGCATAAAGTATCTTTTGTGATGGATGTTCAAGATACTTCACGAGCCACGGAAAACTCATGAGTCATACTATTGACTGTCAAAAAGAGGCTGAAATGCAAACAAACTAGATAAATCACCATATTGAATGAAAAATATTGATTTGTTCAGAACCCGCATGATGATGAATTTTTTACAGAATATGTGTGAAAATGGAATAGAAACTGTGCTCCAGG
The DNA here is from genome assembly GCA_958502065.1 of Chrysolina americana. NCBI lineage: Eukaryota > Metazoa > Arthropoda > Insecta > Coleoptera > Chrysomelidae > Chrysolina > Chrysolina americana. The sequence continues at coordinate 87,344,821 of OY293410.1, forward strand.
CGGGACGTCTATATCCACCATATTATGTTAAGTATATAAATATATACATGTAATTAGTAAACATTATATGCTGAATAAAACAACTATGCTAACAATATTTAAGAGTATTTTTCCCTATTTTCCCTACGCAACCATTATCCATCAGTTCCCAAAAATTCACCATTTAATACCACAGTTTTCTGTCGGAAATTACAGTCATCACCACCACCGACAGATGGCGCTGATGTTCCTTCACAAGGATGAGTGGGCAGATGACACTCCGCCCACAGTTTGGGTATCATCATCACCAACACCGACAGTTGGCGCTGATGTTGCTCCAGAAGAACGACAAGTGAAAGGTGACATGAGCAGCAAAGTGACCACAGATGCCATAAACATAGACTCACAGAATGAACTAAGTGTATTGTTTATGCCATGTAGACACTTGGTGTGCTGCTCACAGTGCGCCATCACGTGCGATACATGCGTAGTTTGTAGATCGTCCATCAATACTTTTATGAAAATATATATATCTTAGAATATTTTTGATTTTAATTTTGTTACTCGAAAATATCCCTCCCTATTTTTTCGCTTCAAAAAACATGTCAATTTTTATGCAAAAAAGTATCACATTTTTGATTGAATTATTCATCATATTTTGCTTCAAAAAACATGCTCATTTTTTATGCGAAAAAGCAGCACATTTTTGAATTATTCTTCCAATTTTGGTGCAAAAACGTGTTCTTTTTTTATGCAAAAAAGTGACACTTTTTTCGATCAAAAAAAATGACCGAAAATTGACATTGTGGAAAAAGCTGAGTGAAGCATTTTCAGTGAATTTTGAGTCACTCAGCATTCACTCAGCATTCACTCAGCTTTCACTCAGCATTCACTCAGTTTTTTCCACCATGTCAATTTTCGGTAATTTTTTTTGTCAAAAAAATTGTCATTTTCCCATAAGAATACATGTCAATAAAAGTGTTACTTTTTAGGGCAAAAAACAGGCACTTTTTTGCATAAAAAAATTACACTTTTTTGCATTAAAAAAGTTACAGTTTTTGCATAAAAAAGTGACAGTTTTTTTCATAAAAAAAGTGACAGTATTTGCATAAAAAAAATTACACTTTTTTAGTGGTACTTTTTCACCTCAAAAAAGAAGCACTTTCTTGCACAAATTTTTTTAATTTTTTTAATGAAACTGGTAGATTGACCGAATAGAGTGATATCCATACAGAACGATAGATGGCACTGATGTTTCCAAAAAGAAACATATCTTTACCTCGAATAAGGTACATCTTCATCCCCACAAGGGTATTTTTTACTCTAGAAATCGGTCAATTTCTCATCAAAAAAGTAACAATTTCCGACAGAAAACTGTGGTATTAAATGGTGAATTTTTGGGAACTGATGGATAATGGTTGCGTAGGGAAAATAGGGAAAAATACTCTTAAATATTGTTAGCATAGTTGTTTTATTCAGCATATAATGTTTACTAATTACATGTATATATTTATATACTTAACATAATATGGTGGATATAGACGTCCCGCCTGGAGCACAGTTTCTATTCCATTTTCACACATATTCTGTAAAAAATTCATCATCATGCGGGTTCTGAACAAATCAATATTTTTCATTCAATATGGTGATTTATCTAGTTTGTTTGCATTTCAGCCTCTTTTTGACAGTCAATAGTATGACTCATGAGTTTTCCGTGGCTCGTGAAGTATCTTGAACATCCATCACAAAAATATACTTTATGCCTGTTTCTACTTATTTGTGTACTGAGCAGTCGGGATAAATATTTGATGAAGCAGTAGTGGTATCGAATTTTGGTATCATCAAATGTTTCTGGCGGTCCTCTATAACCCTTCAATTTTGAATGATATTCATTCTGAATTAAAAGTAAATTAACATGTCGGTTCAATCTCCGTTTGGTGAGTCGAGTGGGAACAGTTACGAAAAATGCCTCTCTGTCCGCCTGCGGCTGAATTAATTCCAAGGTGTACAAATTGATCGATATGTTGTTCAGGTTCTCAAATTTGGTAATTTGCTCCAATTTCATCGGAAATTGAATACCGTCCAAATTCAAGATTTGTGTGTAATGTGGATATGATTTTGTCCTGTCACTATGCTTTCGTGCTTGATGCAGAGCTGAAACAACCGACCAAGCAAAGTATGCTTCATCATTATTTTTTATATTAATGCACGCTTGCTTTCTGGCTATGGACTTTGGAAGCTCGATGAAAGATGAACCGTGTTCAATGTTATATTCACTAATATATACTTCCAAATTAACAATTTTTTTAAGTGTGGAATCTCTTTCCTGTTCCAATGATTTCAAGGTATGACGTGATCAGAATCTAATTTCCAGAACATTCCGAGCTATTCGGTTTCAAACTCTATTCAAATGATGAATGCAAAGGGAGATAGACATAAAATCCAATGGTATAAAGTGAGGTGATATACAGACCTAGAATCGAGTGCTTTGGTCTCAAAATCCGATTGGTTTTGTTTATTCAGGTGTTCGATTGCATCATCATATGATCGAGAATTCTTTGGAACGCAAATATGGTAATAAACAAATTTCTGTACCAAATTTATTCACAAACACTCAAGAAATTCGCTACATATTTCAACTTCCGATTTTTGCAAACAAATTCTCGGAATACGAAATCCTCTTAAATATCATCGATAATGGCGTATTGAGGAAACAGCAATGACAAATATGTATGAACTCGAGCATTCAAAACGTCCAAGCCACTGGGATTATTAATTTGTTGTGTCAGCAATACCTACCTGCTTGAAATCGTTGACCATGCATAGATATGAATATCGACATGGTAAATAAACTCAAATTATATGCGAATAAATACTTGAAGTTTGTTTGATTCTTTGGCAAAAATTCACATAGTGTTTTGATAATAAAATATATATACCGTGGTACCTATATGAATGAAATGTCTGAAAGTTCGATTATTACCTACCGAGCTCTCATGAAGCGATTTGAGACTATTTATGCAGGGTGTACCCACGAAAACTGACGGATTTCAATATATCAATTATTCGAATATGCTAATATAAACAACTGACAGTCGAAATAAACACTCGTGAGAAACATGCATTCTCTCAAACACTTGGGCTTGGATTTTAGATTTTTCGCACCCGCCAAAAAATTCCCGGTAATTTCGCTAAATAGTCGTATCGCTGAGGAAAGTCTTTCGCAACGAAACTTGCCAAGAAACTGACTGGTTTTTTGCTGCAACCGTCAGCATCTCAGGTGGTGGAGGAGGTGATCCCTCGCACGCTGCCTGCAGTGCCCCGAGTAACGACGACGACGTCAAGATGCCCTACAGACGCCTACGACGGAGGCTCTTATCGTTGTTTACGACTACAGCGCGAGGAGACGTATTTTTTTTCTTTTGGAATTTCATTCGAGAGCGAGTGAATTAATAATAAGTCGTCCATCATAATTTTCTGTTGTGTGTGTTCTAAGACAGTAGACATTTTTCATATTTAATATTTTCTTTTTGTCAATTAACGTGGCGGCGGCGGAGGCCATGTTTTTTTTTCTTCAAGCCAATTGCTCTCAGCGAATCACGTGACGTTTTTTTCTCTTCCAGCCAATTGCTCTCAGCGAATCACGTGAGGGAAAGAAGTTTTTTCATAACTTCCGCCATCGCGCCATGTTTTTTTGCCTTCCGCTCCATCGCCGCCATGTTTTTTGCGTTCCGCTCCATCGCGCCATGTTTTTTTGCCTTCCGCTCCATCGCTGCCATGTTTTTTGCGTTCCGCTCCATCGCGCCATGTTTTTTTGCCTTCCGCTCCATCGCCGCCATGTTTTTTGCGTTCCGCTCCATCGCGCCATGTTTTTTTGCCTTCCGCTGCATTGCCGCCATGTTTTTTGCGTTCCGCTCCATCGCCGCCATGTTTTTTGCCTTCCGCTCCATCGCCGCCATGTTTTTTTGCCTTCCGCTGCATCGCCGCCATGTTTTTTTGCAGAAAAGACGCGCGCCACTTAGGGTGAAACGTTTTGAAGCCCCTTACCCCGAAACTCTTCGGCGGACACGTCATCTTCTTCAGCACCAACCCTCCACCAACGGCAAGAACTCGATGGACGCGGCCATCGAGAGATTCACCGTGTGGAGCAATGCCGATTCTGCCTCATGCAAGTGAGGCAGCTTCGGCATTGTCCATCTACTCACTTCACTGTGATCCACAAATTTATTTTAATAAGTTTTTGAATTATATTCACATCAGAGGTGTACCCAGCACTGATAAAAAGTGCTTAGAGCAATAAGCACTAGGCACTCCTCAAAAGTGCTCCAAAATCTTGAGCATTGAGTATTTTTATAAAATGTTCACGATTACTAAGCACTGTCAAAAAGTAATTCTAGTCAAGGACCACTTAAGCACTTCTCAAACTGTTGAAAAATTAGGATACCGAAACTTGATTTAACACGTAAGACTACCAAAAATATTATCTATTACATCGCGACATATTTTGCAATATAATACTATTGCTATGTCAAGCGGTTATTGTATTTACCGCTTTGAAAAACTACAATGGCAAAACAATACTTATATTGAGACTGTGATATCTCGAACGTGCATGAGGAAGTGAACAGAATTTTTTGGTGGGAGGTGCCTCCAGGTGTCATCTGCCGCAACTTTATGTTTCGCAAGATTCATTAGAGTATACGGAAAGACTCAGTGCTTGATCATCTCGAAAAGTGCTTCAAAGTACATTATGAATATTTATATGCAACCAGGCTAGCGTTTGTATTTGATGTAAACTGACTACTGTAAAACTATCTCTCATCTCTATCTCGGGTCGAACTTTATACTCATAGAACGTTTCTATTGGACCATTCTAGAAACGCCGAGAGACTGCATAGGAGTTGCCGTTTAGGTGACTCATCTAGATGGCTCTCGTGTCTTCTTCGATGTGAATAGAGCAGAGATGATGTCATGCTTTGTCAACAAGCCAAGATCGATAATCCAAACACGAACCGTCGAGCCCGGCACCAGAATCGTTTCATTACCCTGTTGTTGGAGAAAGTTCGACCCGAGATGTCATCCTAGGAGTGTGTGCAAGATTCCACATATCTGCACACATAAAACTTGATAGAAGTTACACTCCACAGATTTCATGTTCGGTCGGAGAAGAAGGTTACAGTACACCAAAATCTTGACACCGCTGGATGTGAAAATGCTTTTTGGAATTACCAGGTCAACAATATTCTGGTCCACTATCGTGTTGCTTAGTTTGGTGAGGCTCTTCCAGACATCATCATAGGTCGGTTTATTACGAGAATGCTTTTTGGTAACCAAGTAGTAGATGTTTTCTCTGTCTCCTTCAACTTCTGTTGTGAAGTAATGCTTATAATTTTTGTGTAAATTGGAAGCTTTTATTTCCTCTGTATTTATCAGTCATGATGAATTTACACAAAGAAAAATGCCTATGCCTATGTAATTACCTTTGGATTTTAGAGTTATAAAAATGGTGATTATGTTAACCCTGCCTACCTTTATTTTTTCCAGAAATAATGCATACACTTATAAAGATACAGCACAATATGTCATCGAAAATAATGAGGATTTGGTTGGGGCCAAAGTTGGTTTATTTCATATCTAAGCCAGAACACATAGAAACGGTATTAAATCACTCAAAAGCCTTGGACAAGGACGCTGTTTACAATTTCATAGCCGATGGAGTTGGATTTGGCCTACTAACAGCTCCAGGTTAGTGTGAAAGTATGACTTCACCAATTAGGTGAAATCAAATGAAATATATTCCTACGAACTGGCATTGTACAGTTCCTAACAGTAAGCAAATAGTGCATGTTTTTATATATTAGGGTCCCATTACTTGTACCTTGAGGTACTCCTGCCTCAACTATCGATTCGTGGGTCAACACATTTCCTGTCATTATTTTCTGTGTTGTGTTTTCTGTATAGTTCTGAAAAAGACCTAACGATAACCGTTGAATGCCGTAGTAACTCATTTTAACTGGTAATTTTTTTAAGAAACAGTTTCAATGAATGATCTATTTATAGTCACGAAGTGGAAATGCCACAGAAAATTGCTGGCGCCATCCTTCAATCAAAAAATCCTGGACTCTTTCGTGGAAATTTTTGCAGAGAAGAGCAAAATATTCGCCGATGAACTGAAGAGCGTTGTTGGGCAAAAAGGCTTGGATCTGGACCAATTTTCAGCAAGGCTTACATTGGATGTGATCTGCCGTGAGTACTTATTTCAATTATTTGTTTTATCCAATGCATCCAAATTTATCACTGGATTCTGTTTTTGATATGAATCTCACACTTAGCAGAAATGCTATTTTATTTTTGTGAGAATCATCATATTTCAAGAAAACAACCAATCAAATATACTTTATTGTCGAAGATAAGAAATATTGCGGACAAATAAATACAGTTTGATCATGAAAAATGGTGGATTGCGTAACCTAATCTTCCGCAGAAAATCCTATACAATATATAGGTATGGCCGTCGGCAAGTATTTAACAGAAAACAACTACTGCCCCCTACGACCGTTGAATGATATCTGTTTAATACTTGGCAAACTTTTCTGCAAGAACCACTTTGCAATGCATTTTAAATATAATTATTTTTCGATTTAATCAAGGGAACACTTCCGTACCGATTTCATGGTCCTTGCCAATCACCAGCGAAGGCTAGTTCGACCCAATTGAATCGAAAAATCCTTTCAGCTTAATTGGAAATACGTGATAAAAATACTGAAGTATGAATTCAGCGCCATCTCTGGGTTCCAGAATTAAAATGGGTTCCGACTGCGTGTCATATGAAGCCAAAACATCATGAACAGGGGCGACACTACTTGACGGAAGACCATTATTCTAATCGTGAAAAATGGTGGATTACGTAATCCTATTTTTCTGCAAAAATCATATACAAGAGGTATGGTCGTCAGAAAGTATTCAACAGAAAACAACTACTGTCCCCTAAGTCCGTTGAATGATATCTGTTTAATACATGGCAAATTTTTCTACATGAACCACTTTGCTATGCATTTTAAATATCAAAGCAGAAATTATTTTTCGATTCAATTGGGGGAACACCGCCGTACTGGTTTCATGGTAATTGTTAATCATCAGCGAAGGCTAGTTTGACAAAATTTAATAAAAAAATCTTTTGAGTCCAATTGGAAATCCTTGAGACAACTACTTTAAGGATTAAATGACTTACCTAAGGAAATTTAATCCAAATTATGCGAACTGCTACTTCCTCGTAGATCAGATTGTAGATTGTAGTTTCCAATATTAACGTACTCAACTCACGATGTCAAAGCAAAAACGACCAGCCACCTCTCGCTCGCCCGGCTATCATATAGGTACCTGATAACTCATTCCAAATTTGTAGGCTTGGGTTAGATCTATGGGGCTCATATATTTTTGGTTACCTGCGTGATATATAAGCCGGTGCCCCAGAGCTAAAGTTTCAGTTAGTAATAGATATTACCTAGTTGGTGTTGATGAATATTTCGCAGCTCCCCAGAACACTAATGAACACAATAGGATTACCGACTCTATGATTGTAAGTGGAACAGTTGTATAATTTTTGGTTTGATTTTTCAAAATTCCTAACATGTTTTTGCAGCTTTTCTCTCCTGAAGAAGCTAATAAAGATTAGCGAAATATTGAGATATAGAACGAATAACCCGAGAAGTCCCCAGCTGATTATATATATATATATATATATAAGAAGGAACATTTTATTGGACTAAGCCCTCTAGTAAAAATGCAACCGTAGACACGTGTTTCGATCTTAGGGATCTCATCAGTACGGTGAAAGCAAGTGTAAGGATGTGCAACACTTGATTGCAGGTGAAACAACAAATGAACGGAGTCAACAAACAGGAAGCCAACCGCACATTTGTGGCTTCAGTCGTAACACCTCGTGTTTACAAGGCAAGAAACGACGTCGCCACGGAGGCAGCTATAGCTACCTGCGTGACATCCGAGTCCAGGAATATAAATGAAACAGGGATATGCTCTCGAGGGAAATTGTGAATAACAAGAAGGAACATTTTATTGGACTAAGCCCTCTAGTAAAAATGCAACCGTAGACACGTGTTTCGATCTTAGGGATCTCATCAGTACGGTGAAAGCAAGTGTAAGGATGTGCAACACTTGATTGCAGGTGAAACAACAAATGAACGGAGTCAACAAACAGGAAGCCAACCGCACATTTGTGGCTTCAGTCGTAACACCTCGTGTTTACAAGGCAAGAAACGACGTCGCCACGGAGGCAGCTATAGCTACCTGCGTGACATCCGAGTCCAGGAATATAAATGAAACAGGGATATGCTCTCGAGGGAAATTGTGAATAACAAGAAGGAACATTTTATTGGACTAAGCCCTCTAGTAAAAATGCAACCGTAGACACGTGTTTCGATCTTAGGGATCTCATCAGTACGGTGAAAGCAAGTGTAAGGATGTGCAACACTTGATTGCAGGTGAAACAACAAATGAACGGAGTCAACAAACAGGAAGCCAACCGCACATTTGTGGCTTCAGTCGTAACACCTCGTGTTTACAAGGCAAGAAACGACGTCGCCACGGAGGCAGCTATAGCTACCTGCGTGACATCCGAGTCCAGGAATATAAATGAAACAGGGATATGCTCTCGAGGGAAATTGTGAATAACAAGAAGGAACATTTTATTGGACTAAGCCCTCTAGTAAAAATGCAACCGTAGACACGTGTTTCGATCTTAGGGATCTCATCAGTACGGTGAAAGCAAGTGTAAGGATGTGCAACACTTGATTGCAGGTGAAACAACAAATGAACGGAGTCAACAAACAGGAAGCCTGTTTCACCTGCAATCAAGTGTTGCACATCCTTACACTTGCTTTCACCGTACTGATGAGATCCCTAAGATCGAAACACGTGTCTACGGTTGCATTTTTACTAGAGGGCTTAGTCCAATAAAATGTTCCTTCTTGTTATTCACAATTTCCCTCGAGAGCATATCCCTGTTTCATTTATATTCCTGGACTCGGATGTCACGCAGGTAGCTATAGCTGCCTCCGTGGCGACGTCGTTTCTTGCCTTGTAAACACGAGGTGTTACGACTGAAGCCACAAATGTGCGGTTGGCTTCCTGTTTGTTGACTCCGTTCATTTGTTGTTTCACCTGCAATCAAGTGTTGCACATCCTTACACTTGCTTTCACCGTACTGATGAGATCCCTAAGATCGAAACACGTGTCTACGGTTGCATTTTTACTAGAGGGCTTAGTCCAATAAAATGTTCCTTCTTGTTATTCACAATTTCCCTCGAGAGCATATCCCTGTTTCATTTATATTCCTGGACTCGGATGTCACGCAGGTAGCTATAGCTGCCTCCGTGGCGACGTCGTTTCTTGCCTTGTAAACACGAGGTGTTACGACTGAAGCCACAAATGTGCGGTTGGCTTCCTGTTTGTTGACTCCGTTCATTTGTTGTTTCACCTGCAATCAAGTGTTGCACATCCTTACACTTGCTTTCACCGTACTGATGAGATCCCTAAGATCGAAACACGTGTCTACGGTTGCATTTTTACTAGAGGGCTTAGTCCAATAAAATGTTCCTTCTTGTTATTCACAATTTCCCTCGAGAGCATATCCCTGTTTCATTTATATTCCTGGACTCGGATGTCACGCAGGTAGCTATAGCTGCCTCCGTGGCGACGTCGTTTCTTGCCTTGTAAACACGAGGTGTTACGACTGAAGCCACAAATGTGCGGTTGGCTTCCTGTTTGTTGACTCCGTTCATTTGTTGTTTCACCTGCAATCAAGTGTTGCACATCCTTACACTTGCTTTCACCGTACTGATGAGATCCCTAAGATCGAAACACGTGTCTACGGTTGCATTTTTACTAGAGGGCTTAGTCCAATAAAATGTTCCTTCTTGTTATTCACAATTTCCCTCGAGAGCATATCCATGTTTCATATATATATATATATATATATATATATATATATATATATATATATCTATATATATATATATATATATATATATATATATATATATATATATATATATATATATATATATATATATATGAAAACTAAAAGTTCGGGTTGAACCGCGTCTGAAATTTGTTGGAATTCGAACGTTTCGGATCCGATTTTGGAGCCATTTTCAAGAACTGAAAAAGAAAGAAAATTAATAAATGGTTGAAACGTAATTCCACGCTGAGGTCTCAATCTGCCTACTCCTCAGGTATAATTACGTTCGGTTTTTGTGACATGCCGTCGGGGTCTCAATCTGCCTACTCCCCATGTCTCGTCACTGGTTCTCTCTAAGGTCTCAATCTGCCTACTCCTTCGAGAGAACTGTTCTCTCTATGTCTATGACTTGACTATGACTATAAGTATATCATATTATATTCTGGCAGATACTTATATATAGAAGAATATGACTTTGCCCAGATATGTATGAAATAAGAATTTTTTTTGTTTTTTTTTTTTATTTTTTTCTGCTTGAGAATAATAACAGAGGTTTATGTATCGTGTATTTATACATGATGCATGACCACCTGATCTTCGGCAATTTCCCATTAATATATCTGCTTATTTTTTTTAAGTACTTTTTTGTGATATTTATTTTATGGGAAATGAAGACCAATTATTATTATTATTATTATGTATTTTCAGTGCAAAAATGTTTGCACTCTCTATTATTTTAATATGCATCCACCCATATGGTATATCTGGGCATGCAGAAATTAAAAAACCTATAATTTTTGCGAAATAACGTATTTTGCAACTTTTCATTTCTTCAAGTCTTTTCAATTCTGCCAAGATTTTCTGTTTTTTGGTATCATAAACAAATCCTAAAATTTTACAGATTTTTTTGGAATTGTGACGCTTTTTTCAGGATTAATAATAAAACCCAAAGAACATAACGGGTTTTGTGTCTCTCTAACATTTTCAGAGCAGTTTTGAAAAGAAGTTCCCACCAATAAAAATCATCTAAGTAATTAATAATAATAATAATACTCCCTCATAAACACTCGTTGAGTGTACCCAAAGGCATAGCCTGTGCGGGTAGAGGACGGCTATTATTATTATTTGCCGTGGCGCTCCGGGGCGACTTACTGATGTTATAGGTGATGTATTCACTTTTCAGCTGTAGGAAAACCCGGAAAACCTACAGCACCACCTCGATGGATTGATGGAAGTAAATCCCCTATTTCGTAGGTTTTGAACCACTGGGTTCAAAATTTTGCAGAAGATAAACGGAGCTACTGAAAGGCCGAAAGGCAAACAGTTGAACTCATAAAGACAACCAAAAAATGAAAATCTCAAATATTTCTTGTGTTTTTCAAATATAGAAAGCAAAACAAACAATAAAATATGCATCCTTCAAGTCTATTGTAGCCAAATAAGCCTTTTTGAAAATAATATGTTCCACAGTTTTGTGAGTCTCCATTTTAAAATGTTCAACTCTAATGAATGTATTCAAGTTTTTGAGATTTAGTACAAATCTATAAGAAAATTTTGCGATCAGAAGATGAAAACTGTCTGAATTTTGGTGAATGATGTTGACGGGGTCTTTTAATGAATGGTATTTTATAACCAGAAACCCATTCCAAAATTATTTTATTTTGTGTTACAGTTTTCCAGTACGGTTGAAAACGTTTCAACCTGCCTGCATAATTAACCTGCGTTCTCTCTCTTGCCTCCGGGTAGAATATTTTTCTCGATATTTCTTGATGTATTTGTCCTTCGTTGTTGGCCTCCCTTTCATCTTGAACTTGTATACGGGGCGCCGGAAGTTTAAAGTCGGCTTAAACCCTGACGTTGGCTTGACTTTCATTTTTTGTGTGGATTTTTCTGTCTCATTTGCCAACTTGAAACGCTCAGATAAGTCATTACCAAATAATGATTCATCAGTCTTGCCTAACTCCAAAACTTTCTTAATAGAAGAACCCACACTAGGACTGATGCAGAAACGTCGGTGGCCCGAGAGTGTAAAATGGAGGTCACCCAATAGTAGCCGAATCAACCAAGGGTGATATTATTTCATTCTGATCAAGGTGTTCCGTATTCATTAGAATACCCAAGCTCACCCCCAATTCCCTCAAACTCCTTCCGATCTGATCCTGTAGTTTGGAATAAAAGGCATCCTGTTTGAGTGGTAACTCTTTCAGTAAAGGGGATATTTCGGCATTTAGTTTTGGTCCTGCGAGAAAAGTACTATTCGGAGCCAAAGACCAGTTGTCCTTGAGGCAACTTTTGGTTTCTTTGTCTAATCCAGTGGTACAGTAACTAGGCCATCTTGACACCAATTCATTTGGGAGGGGTTTCCCAATTTGTTTAGGAGTGTTTGGATCCTCCCCAAGGATTTTCAAAATATCTGGACCTACAGCTGGTGCGTGTATTTGAGGTTGTACTGTTATAGCATTTGCCGAACAAATACCGGTGGGAGCCGTGGAGGTGATTGGTTCATCTTCGCTCAACTTATCCCCCACTGCACTTCTATCAGCATCACCGTGTCTCTCTTCCAGTGAAATAGAAGAGTCTGAGTCATCAGCACCTGTATAAAAAGAAACCGGAAATAGCAATTTCCCTGTATAACTCTTTACGATTCGTACAATATCCATCCCCCATTATCCGTAGTGGCGTAATCCATTTTCTCTCGAATGTCACAAAAGCGGCCAGGTCTGGCTCCAGGCTTGTTGCAATACGATTCGAATCAAGGGCTCTTCAATTAGTAAAATGTTGTGAAACTGGTTTTCACTCGTGAAAGAAGAATTGAAGTTATGTGCATCTGAGGAGCAGAAAAATGTGCACGGTGTACCAAAAATCTGAAACTTAAGAAAATAAATGAGATTACCTCAATTCTAACCGTCTAAAATGCATATTCTTCATAAAGATAACGGACTCGTTGGATAATTTCTCGTCGCGTGCATAAACAGTTACTTTTGACACATAAATAATGATTCTACCAATGTTTTCTTGATATTACACCGTTATTGGCCAAATATACCTGTGCTCTTGCAATTAAGTACATTAATAATGAGAATATGAATTCATGTAATAGAAAACATCACAATTGCTATAACAAAGAAAACACTAACTGGGAATTGCAGCAGTCCAACAGACTTTCTTTTAAAATTATTAAGAATTCAACAAGGACGTTTATTAAATTCAATCAAGGCTTTTTGAAAATAAAGGTAGTATTACCAAGGATATTTAGGCATTAGGTTGATTATTAATAAGGGCTTCATCACGATATGGCCAACAACTGGCAGTGGCCGACTAACTGGTACATTCACCTTGCCTGATCAGTTGTGAAATCAAGAAAAGATAAACATAAACTTACTAGCGGGATTGATCTAAATCATTCGAAATACAAAATGGTAATGCAACCTAAGGATGTAATTCTAGTACTAGTACTAGTATTGCGTATTATCCAATAGTTCGGAACAAGAAAATACATATACATGTTGCATTTTTTGTTTCAGAAACGGCAATGGGGGTGAATATGAACATCCAGAAAGAGAAAGGGTCGTTTGGAAAAATTATTGAAGAGTAAGAAAATTATCATTATTTCTAATTATTACCTTATTCTGTTCGTCAATTATTAATAAACCGTGAGGATATAAAGTACTCCCTAATTTACTGAATAATGTATGAATTGATATATGAGCAGGAAGGGGGTCGCTGGCTGCAAGGAGAACCTGCTCGTCGACAGATGTATCTCGCAGGACTCCATGCAGTATAAGCGTAACCTTTCCTGAATCAATTACCAAAATGCATTTGACAATTTGCTCAGATGCTTCGTAGTATTCAATCGAATAGTGAGATGCTTTGGACAGCTGATGTCGCTTTGGATAACTCGCTTCACCTTGAGATGTCATCAAGTCAGAGTCCAGACAGATCAGAGTCACCATAAGTTGTCATAAATGTGGTTACAGCTCGTCACACAAAAGATGTCCTGCAGAAGGAAGATGTAATCGTTGCAATTGATTCGGATTTTGGGAAAGTTTGTTCATTTGAAATGAAACATGGAATATGTCATTTAGTTAATACTAAATCATAGCAAGGATTACGATGGAAATGATGAGTTTGTACCTGGTTTGGCCGAAAATTGTTCCAATAAGTATGAGTGGTGTGTTCCACTTAGAATTTTGAATGGCAACAAAAATATTGCTTTCAAAGTTGACACTGGGGCACACGTTAATGCTGTACCTTTGCATATATTCCAGGAGTTGTGTATGTCTCACAATTAAAGACTATGCAAATCAAAAATAACGAATTTACGTCGGGGCGTGGCGCAGTGGTATGGCGTCCGGCATCGGAGCTGAATGTTCCGGGATCGAGCCGCCGCCGAAGCTGGGAATTTTTCAATTTAATTTCACCAATTAAATTGTTAAAATCTCATGGCTTGATTCGGGTGAGTCCTGCACGATTCACTGTTGTGTTCAAGTCAATATTGCTGCTCCTAAGGTAACGTAAGGAGTTAGTAGAGCTTGTGGATTTTCTGATGGGCTATGACGTTGAATATATCTCTCACTCACACTCATTGCCGATACGTAAATGTGTCCTCTGCTACGGTATGAGTCATAGCCCATAAGAAAATCCACAAGCTCTAAGACAGCCTAATAATCTGTTTTAGGCATACAAATAAAAATTTTGATATTATTGGGTTATCAATAGAATTTCACATAAAAATTTTTTTTTGGAATTTGTATTTCTTGAAACTACTAAGGGTGTCCATCCGATTTTGGGACTGAAGTTTGTTGAGATGTTAGGTTTGATAAATAGAGGAATCGGAAAAATTGTATCTGAACCAATCAATCTCAAACTGAAACTAATAATTAAATTGAAACATGAGTTGAGAAAGTGTGTAGGGATGAAAATCATTGTAAATGTGACAGGGCCAACTGAATTCTTGAATCCCGTTACAATTGATGAAAGAACTAACAAATAAATACGAATTTGCATTGATCCTCAGAAACTGAATCAAGCTAGTCCTAATGAACACTATAGATGATATAATTGTTAAGAACATAAAAAAATATTGAACGAAACATTACCCAGAGCAATTGAATAGTGTATTTTGCTACTGAAGTAAAATACATCGGTCACATTATTTCCAAAGACGAAATAAAATGTGAGAATAAAAAAAGGGAAGCAATTTAGCGGATTCTAGCGCCAACTGATATTAAACAGCATAGCAGATTTCTAGGAATAGTAACTTATATTTCAAACTATTCTCAACTCACCAGTAATTTACTAGAATTAACAAAAAATAATATGAACTGACTTTTGACGGAAATACATTCGAAAGAAATTGAAATAAAAATTGTTTCGTCAGTTGATAGTTCGAAAGACAGTATGGGTGCAGTTATTATGCGGAATGGAGCTCCGATTGCCTATGCCTCTAAATTCTCACAGAAAGCCAACAGAATTATGCCCAAATAAAAGAGGTGATGTTTGCACCAAAATTCTACAACTCTATACCTGATAATATAAAAACGACAACAAATTCATATACTCTTTCAAGACACAATTGAAGTACTTGAAACAAAAATCCATACATTACATTACAAAAATGGACAAAACGACCCTTGGGGACTTGCTTACAAACTACTCAGAAGGAACAAGAAACAAAAAACACAACTAAACAATTCAAAGAACAGATGGCACATAGACAAAAAACGAAGACGAAATACACGAATAATCGATAATCTGTAATTGTCAGTCAGTCACTGAATACATTATTGAATTAATTGGATTAATAATAGAAATAAGTTAAGAATGCCACCAGTTTATAACATAAACGAAAAAGTGGATATGCTATTAGTGTATGGGGAATGTCGACAAAATCCATTTGTTGCTCAACAGCTGTACTCGGAAAGTTACTCCGAACGACAATGTTCGGCTCAAAATTATTTCAAGCGTCTTGAAGAGCAGTTTAGAAGAGGGTCTGATGTTGATACTGAGCATAATATTGTTTCTGAAGACATGTAGATAAATGTTCTCATGAGAGTGGAAATCGACAAAACAGTATATCTTAGGGAGACCGCTTCCGAGTTGGATACCAGTCGTGAAAATGTCAGAGGACTTTTGAAAAAAACATTAATATCCGATCATATATATATCAAATTCGAAGACGATAGTATAAGAAGGGTGGAATATTGCAGGTTGGTACTATGCGATAATACAGAAAAATAATGAGTTCCTGAAAACAATTGTATTCTCCGATGAGTCAAGATTCACCAATCTTGGTTCATTTAACAAACAAAATACTCGATATTGGACGCAAGAGAATCAGCATATATTCAGGCAGGGGAATTTCCTAGAACGTTTTGGATTTAATGTATGGCTGGGAGTAGTTGAAGATCGAATAATTGGTCCCATAATATTTGATGGACCTTTGAATGGTGGTAGATACCTAAGTTTCCTCAGTAATGAAATTGAAGATTATTTAGAAGATTTACCGCTGAATCTGGAAAATCGACTGTTCTTTCAGCAGGATGGTGCACAATAGTAGGATCGGGACGGACTACCTTCGGAAATGATTTAGGGAAAAGTGGATAGGAACACATGGTCCTGTTAGGTGACCTGCAAGATCACCTGACTCAACCCCTTTAGATTTTTTCATTTGGCGTCACTTGTAAGACCTCGTTTACAAAACCTACCCAACGACCTGTGATGACCTGGAATTTCGATTTAGACAAGAGATTCAAAGTATAACGCCTCAACAATTGAACAATGCTATTCGAAATATCGCCAAACGAACTCGAAAATGTTTGGATGTTGGTGGTGGACATTTCGAACTGCTATTATACGATTTCTCTTTTTTATTTTGTTTCGTCATTAGTTAACTTTGAGCCTTCGAGATTTGGGAGCTCTATCGGTGGGATGAAATATTGACTAGATCTCCGTGAAAGTCGAAATGTCAAATTGTTGTTTGTGTTCCATAGCCACCTTGATAAATTATAGTAATTGAACCGAGAAAATACTTTAACTTGTCTAATCTCCATTATCGTGTTTGTATTGGTTATACAGAAAAAAAGTTAATATGGATGGATGATACCCCATCGATGGTACTTTCGAATGACGTCAGAGTACCATTATGGTACCATTTGAAAAAACGGAAGTTCACTTTTTTGATACGTATTTCGAACAACGATACTTTTTAAATCGAAATTACGGTAGTGTAGCATTATTTTGATTATTTGGAATAATTTTAGGGAGTTCATGGCTCTCTAGATGGAAAATAAAATGGGTATTTTGACGAATGGAATATCAACTATGAAGTATCATTGGATTCAGAAAATTATGCAGATTTCAAAAATGTAAAAATATACTGGGAGTCCCATCTGAAAATCGAAGGTTGATGTCATTTCCAGAAAAACCAGAAGTTGGATTTTTTTCCAAATATGTCAATAAGTGCCCTATAGTGAGCATATTCAATATTTCAAATTTCAGAAATATAGCTACAGAAACAAAGGAGAAAAATGCGTGTACCATGAGTCTGTGTCACACGATATATATTTTTTTTATGAGAAAATATATTATGCTTACTTTCATTAATTGTATGACACATATATCAACAGAAAGTCATGCATGAATGACTGATGTAAAACTGACAATATATAGATTTCGTTACAAGATTGATAAAAGCTATAATGATTGAATTATTACTCTTATAACAGAATGGAAAAATATATTTATGGGGACATATCTTACTTTGATAGTAAAATGTTGATTAGAATATCAATGGATTATGAAGGCAAGAAAAAGACGGAACTAATTGAAATAGTTTCAAAATACGTAACTTTAATTGTATTGGATAACTTGGGATGTAACATTCAGACATTCAGAAGCATTTCATGTCCATATATGCGTGAATGAACATTTTGGGATAGTCTGATTTTGAAGTGTTCAGTATTTTTTTAAATGCCGTATTTATATCTGGGAACCATGGATCAGATCTTCTGTTTTTTTTTTGTCATTTCGATCGTATTGCCTGAATTTTAATCTACTGTTTAAAGAATTTGTAGATATCTTTGATTTTTTTAGTCCATCATTTCATGAACCACTCTCCTATATACATATATCTTGACGTGCACCTGTGTGCTTGGCTCCGCTGAGTAAATGCAGTAGCCGATAACCTCTTTGCCTATGGTCACTATTTATTATTTATTCATTCAGTTCGGCATCAATTCTAAAAATATTGAAATAATTGAGCCATTTTAATCAGTTCCCCAGAGCACAACTCGTTGAACATTCGAATTATCTCCATCTTTGGAATCGATCCTGTTTCCATACCAATTATGTCTGACTCTGTTTTTTTTTCTGGTATTGAAGTCAAAATAGGAAAAGGGTATTACCAAATTGCAGTATATACTGAAAATTTATTAATTAATTTTAGTGTCTTAGAAGTGTTGACGTACAGGATATTTAGAATTTGGCACCATCCAGATTTGCTCTGGCAATTCTCACCTCTCAGAGTTTCATTTGAAAAATACAAGGAACAATTTCAAGACGTAACGGGGTCTGTGAGTTATATTTCCCATTTTTCATATGACTGTCTGATGAGAATCACGGTTTCAGGTCGTCGCGAAGAAAATGGCAGAACAACAGGAGAAAATCGAATTGACACAACATTGCTTGGAAGCTGAAATTGACGAAGGTGAGTTAAACCACCGTATTCTAGCCAGACGTGAATGTTGGCTCATTTGGATGTATTGAAATCAAGTTAGATATCCACAAACTATCTCTCTGCTCATTAATTCTATTCTAATTTTTTTTCAAATATTGTCTCTAAAGGTCCCAAAAGATCCAGTTTGATATCTTTGTTTTCGAAATGGAGGATTGTTACGAAGCATCTCTGAACATACTTTTATAATTCTTTTCTTTTCGTTTTCACAAACATGCTTCGTATGCCTTTCCAATGCGAGGACACGTGGAAATTGGTCTATTTTGGCCGGAAAGATAATAGTACTTTATTTCAAGGTACGATTTTGTTTAAGGCCGAAATTTATGTTCCAGTAACCAGACATTCCTGTTCAAGTAAATTGCATCTCTCAAACCGTGATAATCATTTTCAAAAGACTACCACCTTCGCGATATCAGTACTGCATTGATCGTACCAAATGTTAGACCTTCACAACTAACAGAGCGCTCAGGCTTGAAAACTGGGGTTGGCACCGTTTGACTCAAACTAGCTCCTGTGTGTTCTGCCGTTACGACGTTCTGTAATCAAGACAACAAAAATTTAACATGGTGAGGAATTGAAATTCGAGTGTAATCAACCGCTCAATCTGTTATCATCATATTCAGAAACACGTTGGATTACTTCCACAATTGTGATCACTGGGCAGCGTTTCCAGTTTTCAGGAAGATGCAGTCACCAGAGTTGAATCTGTATCGCTTCAATGAAAGCTCAAGAAACCGGTTGTTGGAGTTCCTACATTTCGAAGGTTCAGATTTTTCTACCGGCCGGAACTAGCTGAGTTCAGCGATTCCGCTGGTCGAAGGGGTCTGTTCAATATTGGCCACGTTCATACCGTGTTCGAAATTGGTACTCTAACCAAGCTGACCATACCAAATTCAAACCAAAGGAATGAGTCACTGCCTATTTACTTTATGTTTAATCGGTTTCATTTGGTATTGATTTCATCATCTAGACAGCTTACCCCAAACTATAAAAGAGGTTGCAACTCTACTCACTTATATTTTATGACCGAAAAACATCATGGCCAATGAGAAATAGTTACTCAAGTATTGATAGAAGTTCCTGCTATACTTAGTATAGTTATATTTTCCAAGATAGTACGAGGTGCCACGTAGGAACAGAATTCACTTCGTGTTTTTTATGTGAACATTGTAATTTTTGTGATAGAATAAAAATATTACTTTTTATAGAGGGTGGAAGGATTGCTTCGAGCAAGACCCCACTCCATCTCACGACCAAGTCCCCACTACTCAGTGGGGAGAGAGATGGACATGTGCACCAATTGCAGCAAGGTCAAACAAATACAGAGTAGGAGAAGTGTAGATACAGAAATATTATCATTCAAGGTTACTTCGTTATAAAAAAAATATTTTAACAGCCTTCAGGTTTAATGAACTCAAATTGTCAATTAATTATTTAAATAGCTGTTAGACTGTGACTAACAAAATTGAGTTGCAATGGGCAGCTAGTCACAGTCTGACAATTATTTAACCTTCATGTCACTTTAAGTTCATTATGAAATCAGACCTTAGTACATTAGAATACAACTTGGGATTTGGCAAGGAATCAAACCAAATTTCGCATCATACTGGATAGTCAATGCCATAAGTGGTAACGCCATTTTAGTCGGTTCCAACCAACCTTACAAAGCTGGTTATTCAACCTAGCGTATTGTATCCACCACGATGACCAACAGAGACTATTTGGCTAAAAGAAGTCATCAATCAGCTTACCATGAGACGCTATGAACGTGGCCATTGTTCTGCCAACAGCCAGGAATACCAACACTTCGGTACTAGCACCAGAACTGTACAGCTATACAATTCTGAAGGTGTGGACTTTACTACTGGAAGCGTGGGATAACGCTTGAAACTACTACAGAGTAAATTATTCATTCCAAATTGAACGGCAATCATTTGTCTCAAGAATCACTTTGGTATTCTCTTCCAAACTGTAGTACTAGAGTCGATCAAGAGAGTTAGCTATCCATGCCCGACTTCATAATATCCCGTCTTATGTTCTAGTCCTGAAGTGAGATTGCTTTCCGGTTGATAATCTGGTGAGTGTATTGAATTGAGTTTCACTGATGGCGTAGACCTATAATCGATACGTATTTTACTGGAAGCTTGGAATTCTGCTAGAACTGCTCTGTAAGAGGTAAATTTTGGCACAGCTAGTATTCTAAATGAGATAAGGGTAACTGAAGCCTATCATTCATTATCAGATCCCTTGGTGATTACAATTGGAATACCGTTTCTTCACTGTAACTGGCCTTGGCTTTCTTTTGTATCATTTTGGAGAAAGTCGACCACTATAATCCTACTGGTGCCCGAGGGTTGTTAGAGTGGAGGTGTACCATTAATCAAGACACTTCATTACCGTAAGCGTCATTGTAACGTCCGTCTAAATGAGGAAAGAACATTACATGATTTCAAAATCATGTTTGGAAATATGGCTTTCTGTCGGGAATTAGGTAGCAGAAGTTGAATTTTGGTTCTACTTCCAAAACTATTCCAATGTTCATTAAGACTTTATCAGAAGGTTCCACCTGTTTGTCCAATGTAACATGGATACGTACCACAAGGTAATTTTTGTTGAATCGTTTACCAAAGTATCCTTCGACGCTTTCAGATCTCATCTCAAAGTTGAAGTTTCCCGAGAAATGTCATTTTGAGACAAGGCTGCTGAATCTTGATAGGCTGAAACTTATCCCGAGTATACAGTTCGGATTCCGGAGAGGTCATAACATAACCTCGCACGTGGGCCAGATTGTGCAAGTGGTGAACGAGACCTTTCATCGGGGTCACAACACATTCATGGACCTACTGGATATGGGGAAGGCCTTCGATACTGCTTGGATGGTTGGTTTCCTCTGCCTACCATTTGCTAGAGTCAAGTCAATATTATTTCTATGAGTATGCAACCCTTGATAACTAGTTGATGAAATACCATGGGTGAATTTTGTTGAATTAACGTCTCTCTGATTGTAACTTCTTTCCGGGCAAGTTGTTCTATCAAACGTTCACTTGGGTGCGAATTTGATCCCCATTATCTTGTGAATTAGTTCATCAATTCACAAAACTATTTATATGTTCATTTATTCTCTATTAGAAGTGTCCACCTGTTTGTTGTTGTTCAACTGCTTTGTTCTTTCCAGAGCCCACATATAGAAGACTGGCTTTTTTGGATCTGATCTTGAAGAATTCTGGGTTCACAGAAATAGAGTTGCGAGAAGAGGTTGACATATTCTTAGCAGCAGTGAGTAGGACAATAATCAACATATCAATTACAAGTCTCAAGTACAAGTTTCGACTTCTGAGAGCTGTCGTTCGTAGGGGGATGACAGCTGGTTAACGAAAAAAACAAAATTATGAATAATCTTAGCTTATTTCATTAAAAATATTGAAATATTCTAAAATGAATATTGATTATAAATAATCCAGCCTTCAGCCTATTTTTCTATGATATAGGATTGTCGGAACCGGAAATATCTCTGCCTTACGCCTGGCAAAGTTTTTCTAAAGGAACATACTTTGCAATACTATCTGTTACAATCACCAAATGGTAATTAAAAACAGGTGACTATCTGCTTACTAGTTTCACGGTTCGGATTATTAGTGCAGACCTGATTACATGTTATTGAATTCCAAAGTGAGCAACAAGGCTATCTCTTCGTTCGAAGCCAAAGAAATTTGTTCTATATTGAAAAACATTAAAATATTTTTGCTGTGAAACTTGACGAAAGGCAATAAATTTCTAAAATAATGCAGACTTCTACCAATTTTCCCATACTATAGAATTATCTTCAACCGTCATTTTCGACAAACCATCCTGAAATATTCTTGATTTATCTCCAGTTAGCTGATGGTCTTGATAATCACCTTCCAACGATGAATATCAGTTATCATCCGTTAGAAAACTTTTATTGCACATTTTTGTTAAAGGGTACTGAAACAACTGCGACATCCATTTGCTGTTTATTCACGATGTTGGGGCTACACCAAGAAGTTCAGGTAGGTGTCAGTTAACTAACTGAATTTCAATGTGATGCAAATTCAAAAGACAGGTCTGAAATTCACGTTTTTGAAATAATCTATGTGGTCAGTATAGAAAACATGGGAACTGTTTTTTTTTATTTACGACATTAGTTCTATTATAGTATCGTTGCAGGTTTTATTCTATTAATTATCATGATTTGAAGGAGAGACATCTATACTGTTGATAGCTGAAGTCAACAACAAACTATAGGAATGGATGATTGTAAGGGTACAGCTGGTTGAGGAAAAAAACAAATCATAAACAACAACTTACAAGTTATTACTTACTATTTAAAATTAAACTTTTCAGAATACAAACAAGGAATCACCAATCTATACTCCATTTTCGTCCGTTTGTTTCGAAGTGTTTGATGATCTTACGGCAATATCTCACTTGAAGGAATAATTTAATTCTGAAAATTTGTTTTCATATATTTCCGAAAAGTGGCTGGTACATTTTTCATACCAAAGGGCATTCTGAAATATTTGCATTCTGTTTGTTTTCAGAATTGAATTCTGAATTTGGATGCATTTTAGTTTGGTAAAACTGAGTTCTAACGTTGAGATATTACATTTTTCATATCAGATTTTTCAACTATGTATTCATAGTCAACGACTACCCGTCAAATCACCTTTATGCATGCATCTGATTTCACCTGTTAACATGCAATCCCAATGAAGTCAACAATAACGTCTTTCTGAGTTGACTTCAGCTATAGACGACACCTTGAATTGTCTCTT
The DNA here is from genome assembly GCA_958502065.1 of Chrysolina americana. Classification (NCBI taxonomy): domain Eukaryota; kingdom Metazoa; phylum Arthropoda; class Insecta; order Coleoptera; family Chrysomelidae; genus Chrysolina; species Chrysolina americana. The sequence continues at coordinate 87,368,309 of OY293410.1, forward strand.
ATCAGCCGATAGATCAGGATGGTTCGATTGTGACACCATTCTTTGCATTGGATCGAAACGGTCTTGACAAGTGGCGTATGTTATTTCGCAACATCATTATCAGTGTTATTATCTGGACCATCACCATCACTTATATCGGATTATACTGAATGAGAAAATAAGTAGCTAGAATATTCGGTGTATTTATAATTATTTTCCTTGTTGATTATATAGCAAAAAGTCTTCGAAGAAGTGATCGACATTCTTGGTCCTGAACGCACTGTGGAAGCAATTGATTTACCAAAAATGAAATATACTGAAAGGGTGATCAAAGAAAATTTGAGGCTCTTTCCCATTGCAGCCGTCTTTGCTAGAGCGGTTGAGGAGGACATTGATCTTGGTGAGTAATATTTCTTTCATTTATATATTCCATAAATGTCAAGTAGATCTTAATTGAATGATTCTTGCAAACTCACGTATGTATTGGGTGTTTTGGATTTTTATGATTCACGTTATTATGGATGATATCATAAATTGGGGCTCAGCTGAATATCACTTCAAATCATCTGAGCGGTGTGATTATATCCTGCCAAATGATTGCCGGTGATAATAATCTGGTCTGGCCAAGAAGCTCCACTCTAGAGTGATTGCTTACTCATGACATACCCAAAAAGAAGAAGAAGAAGTAGTCAGTCAATTCTTCTACTGTCTTCGTGTATGCTATCAGTTCTGATTATAGAGCTGTCAGTATTTTAAGAATTCGTAAATAATATTTCATTCAATCCGAAATCTTCACAATACCTTGTCATCCTCGACTTCATGTCTCGTTCGACAGGTGGAAATTCCAATTCAAGCCACATACTAAATTTTTTACCTTGCTACCTTTGAATGAATTGTCTGGGTTCTGCTCACTATAGGAAAACACTTTGGAATTTCATTCAGGTATGCTTGGTAGACATCAAAGTTCTTTCTTCAGGTTTTCTATGATTCTGATCAATTTTGGGATATTTTAAGTATACTTGAGTGTTCATGGAAGAACGTCATCATCGCATATTTTATTGAAACAGGATCAGGTTACTGTGGAATAATTGAGTAATACGGAATATTGAGGTTAGGTCTTGCCCTGACTTTTTTATGGAATTCGAATATACTCACTTTCCTTTTGTTGATTTTCAAGTAGTCAGAGAGTGGTCTATTTTGCCTGTGTTGATATTGAAAACTGATCCCTATTTTGCAGGAGACGTCATCCTTCCCGCAGGAAGTTCCGCTGCATTCGGAACTGTCTTCATACACAGGAATCCCAAATACTGGACAGATCCGTTGAAGTTTGATCCGGATAGGTTTTTACCCGAAGAAGTGGCAAAGAGACATCCTTGCACCTACATCCCTTTCTCATATGGACCTAGGAATTGTATAGGTAAAAATTAAACCCAATTCTAAAACTACACAGAAGTTACATGTCAAATAATATTTCAATTTGAATTTATGAGATAAGATTATTAAGTTACAGCACTTCCCAACTCGTCCAAACCATAAACTGAAAATAGAAATTATTTTGATATACAACACCAGTGTGCAGGTGCAAGGATCGCATCGTACTTTTTTCAACTTATTCATCAATAATATTCAATAATATGTTTTTGGTCAGAATACCTTCACTTTGCAGATGATTCAAGAAAGTAAAACAAAAACGATCATTTCCTGATGCTAGAGAATTTGAACAACCTGCGTCCGCAATAAGAAAGAAAGAAATATGAAATTCAATACCTTTCAGAGAATTAATAGTGAAACTATCTAATATGTCAACCATGTAACAGAAAATTTGTCAGTAGTAATACTATAAGTACTTCAAAATTATCAGGTTATACATCGATAACTTGTTGCATAATTATAAAGAGTGTCAGTTTGTCAGTTTAAATTCTGTCAAACTGACACGATTTGTAATTATGCAGGAAGTTTGAGATGTATAACCGTATTTATTTTGAAGTACGTATTGTATTTGATACGATTATTTTTTGAGTAAATTAAGTAAATATATAAACAATTTATTAATTTAAATACAAATTGGTGCAATGAAAGTTACAATTATTATATACTACGTTTTTTTTAACTGAGTTATTTTCGGCGCAGGAAACGTGGCCACTGCTCATTGAAGTGCTGGAAATACTGGAGGTGTTATTACTTGAACCTGCAGCGTTTTTAAAATTGGATCTCATCTTATTTATTATGTTTTGGTGATGTTGTTCATCTATCTGTAGGTAGGGTTTGATAGAATTGCTATTACCATGTCCTGTTATTTTAATAAGTTCTTGTTCCGATACACCTGCTTTTGCCAATTGTGAAACAGCAGTGGCTCGGTGAGAATGATTTGAAAATTTTTTGTTTGTCATATTCAAATTTGCCAATTCTGCAGACTTTTTGGTCCATTTACTAATTTCATGTATTCCAATTGGCATATTTTTGTACCAGCCTAGGGTTTTTTCTTTTCTCCAGTTGGGATTTACTGTCAGAAATATCCTATCTGTTTTAATATTGATGTTTTCGCTTATTTTCATCATTAGCTTATGGAGAAGTCTCACTGGACAACGACTCACTTCATTATGGTTACGTACAAGCCATTTATTATTAGCACATGGTTTTGCTCCTCCCTGTGTGGTTTCGGTGAAAATAGGATTATATTGCATTCTACCAGTTGGAGTATCATCATTTCCAGTTTCTTTTTGAAAATAATGAGTCAAGCATGACGCTCCTTTATTTCCTCCCCATGCAAGTTCTACAGAAGCGATTAAGAAAAATTTTATTTGTAATCCTTCCGGTGTATTTTTATCCCACGCTTCAATCATTGCTATGTACTCGTTATCTTTAAATGCTGATGCACTAACCTTTCTCTTGTCCAGTAACATTTGAAGTTCCCTTCTTTTTGAATTTCTTGAGTTTCGTGCGGCTAAAAATATGGGACTATAGAATAGATCAATTACTCTATTAAACTCCTTCATATATTTTTCTTGTACTTGTTTTGCCGTAATGTTCCACATCGTTTTAACCACATTTTCTTTATAATTTTCTCCATTACATTTTCGCATATTGAAAGCCCAATCTTTCAAAATGGACGCTATCATTTCAGTGGAAATTGATTCATTTAGCACATAGTTTCTTTCACTGCAAAACGTACGAAATTGTTTCCATACGTACTTTTTTGTTTTCACTGTATTATGAGGCTCAGTATTTTGTATACTTTCGTCTATTGCATTTCATGATAAATCTCCGAATCGACTCATTTTTGAACAATTTTTGATAAATATCACAATTTGACAGTTCTGTTTGTTGTGTATTGATGTCGATTTGGTTACTATGAAAATGAAATTATTTTAAAATTTTCGATTGGTGGAGCTACTCTATGTATAATCAGGTATTATCGAAATTATACGAGGTAACTTAACTAAATTAGACATTCTGATTGGTTGAAAATCATACGAAAAAAATAATCACTTATAATACCACAAGAGCTTCAAAATTATCGGGTATTTCCCGATAGGTTCGTTGCAAACAAATGAAGGAGTCAAGTTTTTCAGGTTAAAAAATCACGAGCGCGAAGCGCGAGTGATTTTTCCTGAAAAACTTGACGACTTTATTTGTTTGCAGGGAACCTTGAGGGAAATGCCAGATAATTTTGAAGCTCGTGTGGTATTCGGGGGATTATTTTTCCGTCCCAAATGTCGGCCAATAGAATTGCACCATGAGACGAAATGTACAGTTAACAAATAAGAATTGTTTTTATTGTACCTTCTTTATAGTCTTCTCCATCCATTTTCTTCATATTGTAAGCGTAATCTTTCATAATGTTTGCCAATTGCGCTTCACTCGTTTCAGCACTCAATGTGTATTCCCTCTCAGTACAAAAAGTAGTAAATTGGTTCCAAACTGTTTTTTTTGCCTTCTCCGTATTAATGGGAACATTTCCTTTGACTTTTTTATCGATGGTGGACAGAGAACAAACTCCAAATCGACTCATTTTCATGCAAAATCTCCAATTTTCACAATTGAATTCAACTTGTCAGTTTGACGTGTGGTTAATTTGACTGGATCATGTTTTGTTTTTTATATATAGCAACTACCAGAGAAAATTTTCAAAAAATTATCAGTATAATACCATGTAGGTTGTACCACGTGACGTCGAATGGTGCAATTCTATTGGTCGATATTTGGGTCGGAAAAATAATCAAGAATATTATGTTTTATATAACGCAACTTTCATGAATTCTCGATAACCTAAAACTGGATATACAACTCAGGTTAGAATATGGCCCAATGAAAAAGTTTTAAGAATTAGTCCTAACGAAGGTAGAAGATGAAGAAATAAGGACCGTCGATATTTTCGGGAATGCCATGACACACAAATACAAGTAAAAGAAAAAATATTCCCATAGGAAACAATTATCATAGATGAAATTAATAGTCTGCAAAATACGATTGGACATAACCTCAAAACAGTAATACCCCCTTATCTTTGTTAGGTTCGTCTAAAAACTGATTCAATAAGAATTAGCTAGATATTTATATGAATACTAGTCGGGACACACATCTCCGGAAGACGGCTTTTCAAAACTTTCACATTCAGCGCAAATGAATTAGTTCACTGTACATATTTTCAATTTCCGGAGGTTGGATTATCAGTAAAGTAAATCAACTTATTCATTAAATTTCTATTTCCAGGTTGGAAGTACTCGATCGCAAATATAAAAGTAGTAATTGCAACAGCGATTAGGCAGTACCGAATATTCACGGAATACAAATCTGTGGAAGAGATACAGTTGAAAATCAATTTACTTCTAAGGTTGACAGAAGGGTCAAAAGTATGGTTAGAATACAGATAGTATAGTGTGTTGTATGTTTGAATATTATATTTGAAATTGTGTGTGTGTTTTATTTGAGGCGTTAAAAATTTCTTCATCAATGCAGTTCCATAATCTTCAGCGGGCAATTTATTAAAATTTTCTAAAGAACTGAATAAGGTAAGAAGAAACTCACCTATATTATTTAGGTACGCAAAATCGAACCAAACTAATCGCTACAAAAAACAAGAAAAGGGTTAAAATACAGAAAATCATAGGTGAATTAAAGAATAGGGAGCATTGAAAACATGAAACAAAGAAATTTGGCACAACTGCGGGATAAATTAGTAATATAATTGTGCCATTGGCAATTATGAAGCCCCGATGGAATTCTGGTGTCAATGATAATAATATCCAGTTCTGCCATAGATAGATAGATAATAATAATAATAATAATAATAATAATACTCCTTCATAAACACTCGTAGAGTGTACCCAAAGGCATAGCCTGTGCGGGTAGAAGACGGCTATTATTATTATTTTCCGTGGTGCTCCGGGGCGACTTATTGATATTGTCGGTGGTGTATTCACTTTTCAGCTGTAGGAAAGCCCGGAAAACCTACAGCACCACCCCGGTTGGTCGGTGCGCACTTCAAGCTAGCACCAGACGTCAGGATTGGCATCTAGGCAACTCATATCACACTTGATTCACAACAAGGCATGTAGCCACCTAAAGAGACCCGTGTACTTGAGAAAAAAGATTCCGTACCCGAGCCTCGAGCGTCTGTCTGATGCGAGCTAAAAGTTCCGTTGCTAGAATAAATAAATAAATAAATAAATAAATAAATGTTTATTGTTACATAGTTGGCAATTAAAATACACATCATTTGATATACAGAAACTCCGTCCTAAGCTCAATTCTTCGCCCAAGAGGGACCAGGAGAGAGGAAGGGTCGGGAGGACGCACTGAGAGCCGCCTCCCTTCCTCCACAGACATTTCTGGCTGCAGAGCAAGAGGCACATAGGGTCCCGGTCAGAGACGCTAGTGTCCATCTCCGCTGGTGTTAGCGGATGGCCGAGTATTCCAAACGATAGTGGTTGCAGTACGTATGATACATGCCTCCTGCAAAGCTTATGCATGTCGTCGGTCGGTAGCATTCAATGTAGATACTGCATTGTCGTCTAGTTTGATCAGAGGCGGTTGTTTCATGCTACCCCGGAAAAGGCTGATGCAAAAAACCGGGTCATGGTACTCCATTGCTAGAGACCTTAGCCACTGAGCCACCGATCGACCGAGATAGATAGATAGATAATTTTGTTGAACTAATGTTAGAATTCAGGGTAAATGCTATAATTTAGTATAAATACATTGCACCTAACTTCTGTAGAAGTTGTAGTGTGCCTGATTGGTACATTTGAGTAGCAAGTAAGGTTTTAAAAATCTTATTATCAACGCGTCAATTTCTTATGAAAATTATCAAATTGTTCATTTGTCGAAAGAAAAAATAAGTTGTTACAATAAATCTATTCCATCAAGAAAAAGAACATCGCATACATTGTTATGTACTTATTACTATTTTTTATGTTATAGTTACTCTGTATATGTGAAAGGGAAACTAGCAGTTTCTGATATATGTCATGTTTGAATTTTATATTTTTATTTGAAATCAATACATTTTGTCATTTTACACACTTCGAGACTATCAATTACTTAATTTTCGTACTTCCGGGCCTAAAGTAACAACTTCACTCCCTTGTGACAGGTACTAAAGTGTCACATTTAATCCCTCCGGGATTAAATATTGACGAAACTCCCGGAACGATTAAATCACAAACAAACGAATTCAAGGGATATTTTATTGAAAAATATAATTAATAAGAATGGTAATTAACGTTAATATTCAAATTAATATTGTGACAGTTCGTCATATTGACCAGTCTTTCCTGGGTTAATGCAGCAGGTAACTGACGAGTAACAGATAGGTCCTTTTCATATTGAACTGGTGTTTGTTTCGAAGATCCTGCGGAAACAGGAAGCGAGAATGAGGACTGTGGCATAACTATAGTGGACGAATCGGCGACTTGACCAAATATTTTATCTGAAATTTTTTGTTTATTTTTAATAGACGATTCAATATATCCCTCGGCCACGTTGGAGGATTTCCATCCTCCATGTCTCTTCAGCACGTCTATTGTTGCTCCCGAATCAGCTAACAAAGACGCAGATGTGCGTCTAAAACAATGTCCCGTATAAGACGTCGCATTTTCTAATTTCAAGAAAGCTGCTATTTGCCGTGGAAATGTACCAAACATGTTTTTTCCTACTACTCGCGTAGTACATTCTTTGTTGATGTATTGAACAAAAAATTTTGAATGAGTTGTCCCTGTCTTTCGCAATGCCACATATTTCCGAAATATCGCCACAAAACTGATGGCACTGTTTTCTGAATTTTTGATCACAAAATTTCGGTCAATTTTATTTTTGGTGTTTCTAATCGCAATTAGGAAGGAATCACCCAAATCTCTCACATCGTCGATTTCTAAATCAACCAACTCTTTTCCACGACAAGCTCCCGCAACGCCCAAAATAAGTGCAACCTACAAAAAAATTGATTTCTTAAAATTTCTGAATATAAACAAATTTCCAAATTTACCTTAAGCATTAAATATTTATCATCCGGAGCCTCCCGTAAGAACTGATCTACCTGCTCAGACGTGAGAATTCTTGACTTCTTTGGCTTAAATCCCTCATTTCTTCTCTTCAAAAAAGCTAATAATTTTGGAAATTTACTTATATCAATATCTTCTCTAATGTTAATAACCGATTTCAGCATTGAGTAATGTGCCCAGAGAGTTGAGGCACAAACCGCTTTTGATTTATCATCGAAGTAGACTAACAGCGCATTTTCAGTAGGTTGTCTAACATTTTTTAAGCGGCACCACTTTTTAAAAGCATCGTACTGCTGCTCGTATAGTTTTCTAGATTTCGGTGGTAACAATTCTTCACCTACTTCGGCTGCTCTTTTATCAATATCAGATACACCTTCTTCACTCATGATACCAATAATTATCAATAACAATGTTTCTTTACAATGACACTAGTAATGACAATGTTTCTAAATTATAACTGTCACAACGCAATGTTACTATGGTAACTTATTTTAAAGACAGTTTATTAAATGCGTTGAAGAGAGAAAAAACTGATTGAAATTATTGGAATAATTAATAAAATCATACCGGAAGTACGAAAAGTATCGTATATACCTTGCGACTGAAGTACATTTAATCCTTCAGGTAAATTATGGCCCTCCCTGCGGTCGGGCCATAAACTTTACCTTCAGGATTAAATGTACTACTTCAGTCCCGCGGTATATAATGTACTATTTCTACTCGACTAAACTCCTCCTTCATATCCAGAACTTCCCTTACATTTCTTACCCTACACGCTGCCTTAAAATGATTCAGAATTCCACACTCCGAACATTTCTTCCCAAAAGCAGGACACTGATTTATCCCATTTTTGGTGCAACACCTCGTACATAAAAATGTTTCATTTCTTTCATCATTTCTTCGTATTTCTTCTATTTTCATATTTCTTTCTATTCATCACATCTACAACTATATTTTCTTGAATTATTTCAACATGCTCTATCGTGACTTCACTTGCTCGAAACCTCTCAATTGTTTTTTGCAATTGTAGATTTTCTTCACTGATAAAGCTCTCTGAAGTGCTTCTTGCTGTTATGCTTTGGGTGTTATCGTTCGTTGGGTAGGACAGGATGACTTTAATATTATCTGACCTATTTTAACACTAATGAGAGGAGAAATGGAAGCCAAAGAAACATCAAAGTATTTCCCTAGAATATGACTAAGGTATGTGGATGATGTTTTTGCAATATTACAACAGATTTCCTTCAATAAAATTCACATATGAATAAGAAAATAAGGGACAACTTCCATTCCTTGACGTTCTGGTTGAGGAGTCAAAGTGGACCGCTAGAATACGATGTATTTAGGAGACCAACACTCAAAGGAATATTCCTGAAAGTTCATATCACTGTGGAGAACACAAACGCTCTGGTTTGAATTTTCTGGTGCATCGTCTTTTGATGTTTCCTCTTACACAGGAGAGGTTTGACAGAGAAAAGGCGACAAAGCAGTTAGTAACGGTTTCTCGAGGAGTATTATCATATGGAAGAAAAAATTTAGGTTAAGAATGAACGAAATCTCAACTTTTAGAAATGTCGAGAACCAAGATAGATATCTCTCAGTATCATGCCACCATTACACAAAGAACTTTGGAAAGATTTTCATGAAACTAGGTATGAGAGTGGTATTTAAAACAAGTCAGATACTACAGAACCTTTAGAAAATATTATGGACAGACTAAAAGATCTGAGTAAGGTATAAAGAACACTTAGCACATCTAAAATATGGAAGAACAGAAAAATCCGCTATCGCCAATCATGTTTTTCGACAAAACGATTCCATAAATAATGATACCCAATAGTTTATTGTATAGCTTACTGAAATAATTTGTTATCACATGATGCAATTAGCATATCCCTTCAATTTAACATTTACCTGAGTAGGAGATAACGCAATATCGTGAAATTACTTTAGAATAATGAAGAAGCAGGTATCTAGCAGAGCTATCTAATGGATATAAATAAGGACAACTTTTGATTTAGTTTGATCTTTCTCTTGAAGATGATCTCTTGATGATCGAAATACGTGTCGAGGTGTTGGAAATAGTGGTTTGGTGTTGGGATAAAACTCCAGTTTATTCATTACTACACCTAAGGTTCCAAACAGTCCAGTGCAAGGACCTTTTGATACATAGAATTCTATTACAAATCTTTCCGAAATCAATTGTTTGATACATATACTGTTCTTCCATTTAATACTTGAAGAATTTTTTCATTATTATTATTATTATTATCATCTTCATACACTCATACATGCCTCTGTCAATAAAAAATCGTTTCTGTCTTCCTTTTTTCTCAGGGATGAAGACCCTTAAGATTTATATCGCTCATTGTCGTTTGTTTCTGGGGTGAAACAAATGATTATAAATAATAGTAATAAGTCCCCTTTCCATTATACTTCACTCAAAAATTTAGGCTAGTTCAATATGAAGTCCTTGAATTTACTGGGAAGAGAGATGTTACGTTTACTTCTGTAAACTTGTAGATTATGATGTCTCCGTATTTGATGTTGGCACTTGTTCATCATTAAAAGAAATCAATATTTTCCAATGATAATATTTTGATTAGTAATCAATCCGGCTTTCGTAAACAGCATTCATGTGAAGCAGCATTGCAACTGTCCATAACTAAGTTTAAAAATGACATAGATAATGGTAAATATGTTGTGGCAGTTTTTTAGACCTTAAAAGAGCTTTCGAGACTATCGATAGAAATATATCATTAACTAAATTAAAACAATATGGAACTCGAGGTATAGTAAACAAATGGTTTGAGAATTACTTGGAGGGCAGAAAGCAGAGAGTTAGACTTAGGAATACACTTTCAAATGAAATTTGTAATAATATGGGTGTGCCTCAGGGAAGTGTCCTAGGACCACTTCTCCTTATATTATATTTAAATGATATCAATCTTTATGTGAATTGTGAATTTATAAATTTATTTGCGGATGACACATTATTAGCATGTAGTCATGCCTGAACATTGCTATAAAAAAGATGAATAATGATTTATTGAGTGTGAGGGATTATTTGAAAATTAACAAGTTAAAACTGAATGTCCCAAAAACCAAAGCAATGATCATGACAACTAAATACAAATATAGGCTGATAAATGTGAATGACATAGATATCAGGATTGATAATGGGCGAATTGAAATCGGCACAACTGTCAAATACCTTGGCTTTCAATTGGATAATATACTTACTTTCAGTTTCAAAACGATTATACTTCCTAACGATGATATTCATTTATAAAATAGTACATAAGGAAGCACCTTCATATTTTCGTGAATATGTTGATTTCATGCATGAGATTCATTACCATTTTACCCGTAATCTGAATAATATCCATGTGCCAAGAGCAACACTATCAAACACAAGAAATTCTTTGTTCTTTAAAGGTATGATAGAATTCAATAATCTACCACAGATTGTTAAAGCTAGTGAAACTACTGAAAAATTCAAACACAGACTGTTGAAACATATAAGAGATCTAAATTAGGCGTACTTTGATATGCTGTGAGAATATTTTTTTATTCCTAATGAATTGTTTAATTGTTTTAATAATAGGATTAAGTGATATATTTTTTACTATATATGTATATTCATAGTAGAAATATTGTATATTAGGGAAACCTATTTCAATAAATATTCTTCTTCTGAATCACTACCTGTAACATCTCCTTCTTCCGATCCAGAAGAGTCATCATCACCCGTTTGTCTGTATTTATCAATACCGAAGAAGGTTTAGATGTTTTCAACAATTTTAAGATGAGTGATGCAGATAGAAAAAATATAACAAAGTTATTGACCAATTTGAGTCTTGTATAGATCCATTTTTTGACATAATTGGAAAAAAAAGGAAAAGAGAAAAGGGGGGTGTACCCATGAGTGTGTGTCACACGGTATTGTGTTGGAACTAAAGAAAAAAGTCTCATTGTCTGGTGGTTCGCCATTTCCATTAATTTGAAAATGTTGATTTAGTTAATTTAGTAATTCATTATCCTATCTTATTACCTACACGTTTCAATTTTATCGGGATATTAGCCACTGCATTCTACATTTAGACGTTATTTTTACTAAAACGTCTCAACTTATTTCATATGCATAACAACGCTTAGTGATTTTTTTTCTTTTGTGATAGGATCTGAATAATGTGTTGGAATGTAAAGAAAAGCCTACAAAACATGGATAGTAACACTTTGAAATCTATGGTTTGAAACGCTTTGCTGAAGTCTATCAGGACTGGTTCTGTAACTTGTTTTTGATCAGTTGCCCTATTTGGTCAGTTATCAGTAGTAATAACCCAAGGACATTGATAATTATTCAAAAAAAAATTATAAAAGATTTCGAAAGTTTGTTGTTTGGAAACAGACCGACGCCGTAGACTGTATAGGTCTCCGGCGGAAGATTGGATTACGTAATCCACCATTTTTCACAATGTTGTGTTCAGTCAAATGACCTCAAATTAATTGGTTTCATTGGATTTCTACTTGAGCAAAAAAATTTCATTGTGAGCACTTGACGAAAACATGAATGGAATAAGTTCTGTATGGAGCAATGACTCACTTAGGAAAGTCTGACAATGATTGAAGTTTTCAAAAATCGTTATTAACCTTATACTGCGTGAGGTTTCAATTGATTATTGAAATTACCTTGCATTTGATTAAAATCGTAACGGAAAAGAGAAAGGAATGCCACAGAATTGCATTCGTGACTTTCATCGTTATTCATTCAATAAAGCTTTGTTACATACGCGAACGTGATTTTGTTTCCTTATAAAAAATCATAAAAAGGTAACGCTGAAATAAATTATCTTTACGTATCTTTATATGTGATTTCATCTGCAATAAGAACTTTGAGACAAAGAAAATATCATGAACATGTCATGTGAGTTTGTATAGCTGATACAGTGTGTCGATTTGAAAACGCACCATCCTGATTATTTCAGTCATAATGGAAAATATTAAATATCTAAAAACACATCAATTCCAATTTTGAAAAAGGCCTTACTTAGGCTGGTTTACAATTTAATCACATCAACTCCATCGGGAATGAAAATAACCTCAATTTTCGCAGTAGGATTTGCTCTACTTGTTCTCTTGAATATGTCACTTTCAAATAGAAATTCTTCCAGTCAGTGTACCTCAAGGCAGCATGTTCTCGCATGCCATGGAAAATGTACCTACTATAGTTAGAGCAATCAAGTATCTGGGGATCCACTCCTGCGATGGACTATCCTTCTGTATCTTTATGATTTTATGCATTATATCTGGAAAGGGCATGGAATCAAACAGCGGTAGATTATCATGCTCAGTTATGATATTCTGTGGCCGGGAAAATTATAGAGCAAATTATCTGTACAAAACATATAGGGTTAGCCAACTTCAACTCCGCGAAATGTATTTCCTACACTAATACAAGCAGAAACCGTGGGTGGTCGGGGATTTATGAGATTGGTTATGAGGATTGTGATAAAAAGTTTGTTTCAAACCAGAAGGGCAACGGAAATTCGGTTCAAGTGCCAAAACATAAGCTAAATAGTAAACTTATGTACCGACTTCGCACTCTTGTAGTAATTATTGGTTCAAATATTCACCATCAAATGCCTGAAGCCGAGGGCGCAACAGATCGCCAAAAAAAGCGGCAGATGATGAAAAAGGAACGTAAAGACGTAAGAATGTACAATTAGCAGAGGTTGAGTGAAGCGAAAGGTCTCATACAAGACCACCACACAGATCAAAACCGTGGCGCTGCAGGCCACACTAGGACTCATAGGTTCAACCAACGCAACGGAACCGAAAATGGCATTAGACACTCCAAGCAGTGACTGTCTGATTCAGCGTTGTTGATAGAAGTGTTGATCCTCACGAAAGTATAGGTCTGAAGCGAAGAAAGCAAAAAGGAAGAAAAATATTGCCGAGGGGCATCCAAATGTGCTTTCTGCTGCACCTATAGTCTGATCCACATTGAGAAGTCAGTTAACGTGACATACGTCAATGCATTTCAAATGGGACATTTCACGCCAATGTTGCCTACGTCGCTCTCAGGTCCGGCCAAGCAATAAAGTTTGTCCTTTGGTTTTTTGGTTCAACAAAATGATTTATTGAAACGTTTTGAAAAATAACTTTCGTTTTTTAGAAATGTTTTAAATGTACATAGTTTGTATATGATTGATATCATTTATTGTTCAAACAGTAAATAAGGGTATTACTACCATTGTGAACTAAACCCCATTGAACTGAGGTGGAGTGACGAAAAACGTTTTGTGGTTTCTTATAACACCACTTTCGAATCAGATGAGGTGAAAAAGCTATACTTACACGATGACAAAAAAATATAATTCTAAGACAACAGTTATGGAATAAAATATAATGAACCTGCCATACTTCTTGAAGATGATATTTGGGCTGTTATCCATTATCTAAGTAATATTCCATGCATTATAATTTCATTGCAAAACGATTTTGATGCAAATGCAAATGATGATTAATGTTTTTCAATCCAAAGAAACTAAAATAACGCTCTTATATCATAGTTTTTCGAACGGATGGTCTATTGAAGTAGTTGTTCTTTATAAAATTACCGTCATTTAGGTAGTTTCCCTGTGCCCATAAACAAAATTCCATCCGTCTGTTTTCGTCTCCTGGATGTAAGGTGTGGAGAAATTTGGGTTTGAATGCTTGCATTTTATGTCTTTTCAAACACCTCCAAATTTTAATGTAGCTTATATTGAGCCGAAGTGATAAATTCCTCAAACTTATATGAGGATCAGCTCGATAAGCCGCCATCATCTTCAATATGGTGCCTAACTAGTTTTCTATCCATCGTAACTTGGCCAATGCTTTTGAATAGGTTAAATATTTTGAAAACTGTTCCAGGGCCAATTGAAGGTTCGTGCGGATGTCTTCTGTTGAATTCGGAGGCTGCTTCACGGTAAGACGTCGTACCTTCACCAACCAACAACACGATTTCAACTTTCAACAGATCTACGAACCATCTTCAAAAACTAAAAAAGCGGTAACAGCGTAAAAACAACAGGAACAGCAATAAACAATATCAATAAATACAAAAAAATTCGTGGAAACTAGACTGGTGGTAATATTGAATTGTCGTTTCTGAAGTTGTCAGTAAATATCAATAAGGAATTGTTTTCCATGGCGATGTCAGGCACACCCCGCTTTTTATTGACTTCAATCCTTTAAATTCGATGAAAAAATTATTTGTTCGTTTATTCATAATATTATGTAGATAATGTTGAAGAGATGTCAGATTTTGCAGTGAATTGTAAAGATCAAATAACATTTTATGAAGTAAAAGTTTGATGTGCGATCAAAATCTGAACAAAGAAATTATAAGTTCATTTGATCTAGTGTATCTATCGATCCTGAAAATTTCATGGTCCTACGTCGAAAATTACGGAAGATACGGGGGCATTTCCATGAGAAGTGAAACAAATTTGAATTTTTCAGGACTGAAAATTTTTCAGGAGACAAGTGTATTTATAGTAATTTGTGGGTGCTGATCACGAATCTGAAAGAATTTTGAGCGAATTTTGCCTCCTAGTATGTTTTACCCTTAAAAATGGGTGGTTCCATCGCTGCTGGCGTGCAGTGTATATCACGTAGGTTGACCTTTTTTTGTGCAGTGAGTTCAGTTCTAGTGTATCTATCGATCCTGAAAATTTCATGATTCTGCGTCAAAAATTACGGAAGATACGAGGGTATTTCCATGAGAAGTGTAACACACTGTATATTATCCAAAAGATTTTTATTTCTATTTTATCCAGTTTTGTATTACAACACATAGTGTTTGATATTTCAAGAACATTATTCGATTGTACTTTTGTCGAAAATCACGTCTTTTCAAATATTATACAATTTAAATATGAATCGATTATTGAATATGTGAAATAAATCAAGAATTAAAGTTTTCCCTGATAATAGCGTGATACCCATTTCATATTAGTTGTTACTGACAGAGTTTGTCAAGCCTGATCAAACTGCAATATTAAACAACTGCGTCCTCTTTCACGATATTCAGAATTCACTTCAAAGTTCAGGTAAACAATTTCAAACTTAGTTTATACAAGATGCAAACTCAAAGGGAAGAACGAACATTTCTGAAATTCACTTTGTCGTCGGTTCTCCTCTGATCTACGTGGTCAGCACAGAAAAGAAGTTAATCTTAATATTCAGTAGATCTGCTTTACTACAACGCAATGCAAAAGCTTTCATCTAAACATAGTTTTTTTCAAAAGTATTGGTTAGTCAAAATTCCTGAATATGATATGATTTTCAATTATGGCGAGTTGAACCAAAACTAAAATTTATAGAAATAAATAATATCCATCAAAGTGGACATATTATATTTGCCCACAGACGTAAATAATATGTTGAATCAGTTGATTCTAAAATAAATAATTACACAAATTATATTCAGAACTTGTGTTCACTCCTAAATTGATGTTAAATCAACAACAGAGGACTTCAATGTGAATATTGTTGGTGAATATACCGAAACCATTAAAATTAAAAGGGAATGTTAGAAAAAAAATCAACTTGTATGACAAAGCCTCACTCACATCTGTGAATGTAAAAATAATTATTCAAAAAAATCCAAAAACAACAGAACGATCTTGAATTGAAGCATGAGTACTTTATCATGAAAATATTGTCATTGTCAAACTTTGAAAGTAGGCCTTACGAGGAAAGGTCTGGGGAGTGTGGAACGTAATTCTCAACTTTCCTCAAAGCAAGGCTGTTCAACCATCATATACTTGTAATGTAACATCGATAGATCCAATAATTTTCCTTCTCAATGATAAAGAGACGATAATATACAAAGAATTAATTGAATAGGCCTGCTGTTATAATTGGATATGTATTGTAACGTGCGGAAGCCGGACCTGTCCAATGGACCTGACCGCTCATCCAGCTCGGCTTGTTTATATAACGCATGATGTCGCACGTCGGTGCCCCAGATTTCCATAATATTGTTCTTGATATCTGGACGCGAGCGGAGCCTAAAAACAGAGAAAAAAGTTTTGCAGGTATTTTCAATGACAGCAACAGGACCCATTTAGGATAAATGCATGAGTACAACTACATCACCTTGAAACCGGAAATTCCTAGATAAGATCACACTGATCAGATAATGCCACCTAGGCACAAAGATATGGAATTTCAGCTCAAGTGAAGCAGCTACTGCACGACTGACATTACCCCAAACATTCCAGCTAGCTATCACCGTGAGCAGAACTGCAAAAATAGAATAAGTGCTGAAAAGTGGGCCAGTTGTAGGATTTTTACCTACCATCTGGTAAATTCCATGGTGGAGTTAGTCTTAGGTCCACTTCACTGAGCCTAGGTGGCATTTTTCTGATCAGTGTTGATCTTATCTAGGAATTTTCGGTTTTACTGTGCTGTAGTAGTACTAATGCATTTATCCTGAATGAGCCCTGGTGTTGTCATTGGTGGTACCTGCTGAACAGCAACTTTTCTACCATTTCTAATAAATGTACATTTCATTTAGTGGGCTTGAATGATATTCCCAGCTTATCTTATCTTTCCTAATATCTTACCTTTTTCTTATCTATGTGATCTGGACAATTAACGTCAAAACGTCAGCACTCCGATATAAATTGTTCTTGGCGGCAAACGAAAAGATACGATTGTCAGCTTGACAAAATGGTGTCGCTTTCTGGTATGCAACATGCATCGACAAATAAATATTTTATTTGACACAGGTTTCTTGGTAGATTCTTTTCCACGTGATCACACCTCAGGAATTGCCCTAGGTGATTAATGACTGCTTATCATCGCAACACTGGATCCAACTAGAAGGCCATCATCGATGGTTGATCAACAGGTTATTAGATCATGAATTCCGTTGCAATTGGCACTTCCTTCTGCATTGGAGTTGATCGACAATATAATTCCCAGTATTATTCAATTGAGGTTCATTCAAAAATACTTATGATCGCATCAATTTATACGGATTTAGATTTATTACCGTCACCTGACATACACCACTAAGCCAGTTGTTAACACCTTGACCGCCAAACTAAGAAGAGAGCGATCCTTCCTCTCCCATTCTCAAATTAAATTACTGACATCAGCTCAGTGACATCTATAGAAACCCAACGCATCAACAAATATGGCTTTAGAAAGGCCTATTTACACTTTTAGTTATTAGGTGTCGCTCCTAGTACGATTTTGGAATTAAGTGGACATTTAGTTGTAACAATATTTTTGTTACAGAATATACGAGAGTCTTCGAGTATTGAGCCGGTTGCTCAAGATAAGTAGAGAAGTCAGTCAGAGCAACTAGACAGAGCTGGTTTAGCCATGGAGACAATGATTACTATAAATGTATAAAATTAATTAGAAGTTATAGTTTACGAGTTGATATAAATTAGCGAATTATAGTTAAATGCATTTTCATTAGTTATGTCAGAAATAGGTTTTTTAACATAAATAATTGATCGCGTAGTGGACAGTCTCCATGATGTGAAAACGAACTGATAGACCTTTATTGCGCGAAATAGAATAGTGACCGGCTGAACAAATAGGTATTCGCGAAGAGAGCAGTTTTGAGCATTAGGGGACAATTAACTGAAGAATTTTTGGTTGAAATAGACTTATTCGGGGAAACTTCGCCTGGTTGATTTGAAGGTCAGTGAACTGAAGCAAGAGCTAGAGGAAAGAGAGTTGGAAACAACCGGAAAAAAGGTATTATTTCAGAGAAGATTCGCTGAAGGATTGATTGATGAAGAAGACCCAGAATCCTTTTTATTCAAAGTATCTGGAGTTGATAATGAATAAACTAGAAGAAATTCCTGAAAGAAGAACTCCAACGAACCTCGGTGAATCTAGAAGATACATTTCTAGAACAATTGAAAAGTCTGGAGGCAAAGCTAGAAAATCCGGTGAATTCGGAAGATAAACTACAACAATACTAAAATAGAATTTTTTTAACGACCTTACTGATGATGATTGTGGAGTATATTTTGGGATTTAGGTCTCAGATTAAAAAAACGATATTTCTTGAAAGCCAACGTTTCGTCAGTTTATTCTGACATCTTCAGGGCACTATAAGATAAATGAGGATGCAGAATTATTTTTTTATCAACTAATTACATCCATTTTTGCACTTTGTTATTATTTTTCCAGAAAACAAACATTAAATATTGCAAAAGTGAGTAAACTTGCTTATAAAGAAAATAGTTTTTCTACTTACAAAAGAAGAGTTTTCCACCAAAGGGTTATCCACCATAACAGGTTTCTCTCTCGACAGATATACATATAAAACTCAGCTTAAAAAAAGAACAACAACCACAACAATGAAACACGTTAAAATTAAAATAAAATAATGAACAAGTAATGTGAATTCGAAATGGAACTGATGAATGCCAGGATTATAAATTTGAAAAAGTAGGGAGTTAAAAACAATACCTATTCTTTATAAGAACGTGTCAGTTTTTGTTGTTTATTTTTGCTATTAGATTGAAATATGCGGTGTTAAGTTTTCCAGATCCTTTCTGTAGTTAACTGAAGCGTGCTTCATTATGTTTACCATTTCAGAGAAATTTCTTTTGAACAAGGAAGACTCATAGCCTAATATTTTTGTGTTTGTAAACCCAAATTTATGTTCAGTTGATATACAATGCTCAACTAATGATGTGGGGTTTCTTAATGTCAATTTATTTTTCATGTCCCTCTTATGTTCTTTGAGGCGTGGTTTTAGGTATCTTTTGGTCTGACCTACGTAAATCTTTTCATAGTCACGGCAAGGGATTTTATAAATTACATTCGACCTGCAGTCCAGAGGGGTTTTTTCTTTGGTTCTACTAAAAAAGTATTTTTTAAGTGTGTTTTCATTTTTGAAAGTTATCTTCATATTTGAATTGTAATCTTCTAGAATGGTACCTAATTTTTCAGAAAGAAATTGTACATTGAAATATCTTTTATTTTCTATTTGGTTATTCTCTTTTATAGTTGTGGTACGAATTTTATTTCGAATTCTGTTAATCATTGTGATTGGATAATTGTTTTTTATTAAATAACTTTTCAATTGCTTCAAATTGTCTTCAATGAAAACAGGGCTGCAAATTTTTAACATTTTGTCTGTCAAATTATGTATAATATTTAATTTTTGTTTCATGGGGTGGTGTGAATTGAAGTTTAGGTATCTTTCTGAAAATGTAAGTTTGTGATACCAATTTATTAAAAGGTTATTATTTGGTGCCCTTATTACTAAAGTGCCCAAAAAAGCCAAACAGTTATGTTGTTCCAATTCAATTGTGAAATTGAGTTTTGAGTTGTATTGATTAAAAACATTTAATAATTCATCCTGTCTTCCTATAGGGATTATTCAAATTTACAATCCTGGCATTCATAAGTTCCATTTCGAGTGCACATTAGTTGTTCATTATTTTATTTAAATTTTAACGTGTTTCATTGTTGTGGTTGTTGTTCTTTTTTTAAGCTGAGTTTTATATGTATATCTGTCGAGAGAGAAACCTGTTATGGTGGATAACCCTTTGGTGTTTAACACGGAAAACTCTTCTTTTGTAAGTAGAAAGACTATTTTCTTTATAAGCAAGTTTACTCACCTTTGCAATATTCAATGTTTGTTTTCTGGAAAAATAATAACAAAGTGCAAAAATGGATGTAATTAGTTGATAAAAAATATTTTCTGCTACTGTTTATAAAATTGTAACATCCCCATTTATCTTACAGTGCCCTGAAGATGTCAGAATAAACTGACGAAACGTTGACTTTCAAGAAATATCGTTTTCTTTAATCTGAGACCTGAATCCCAAAAAATACTCCACAGTCAAAACTAAAATAGATTGAAAAAAATATCAAAGAAGAACTTTGGTGTGTGGTAAATCGTTCAGAACAAAGAGTGGGAACTGTCGAGACAGAGATAGACAAAATGAACACTGAAGTAGGAAAAATCAAAGATGAAGTTGAAACAGAAATGGACAACAATATTTTATGTTCGAGGAAAAATCAATATTAGATTTTTTGTTCCCCCTCATTATTCACACATTCTACATTCTTATGTGCCAACTCAAATGAACCCTATACCCTATACATTGAGTCGAGAGTATACATATTCAAATGACTTCGTGAGACTACAGAAAAAAAACGTAAAAATACTAATGACGGTAGAAGAGAATGCTGAGAGGGGATCGCTTGGACTTTGGCGTGGAAGTATCTTAAACGCGTCGTGTTATCGGTTTTACCATTGAATTATCAACTACAACTTTTCAATTTTTCCCTGTAATGTGCGCCTCTTCCAGCTTGTGCCCAGGCCATGGCCTAGATTGGCCTAATGGGTAATCCGGGCATGATTACGAATAAAAAAACTGATGGCAAACCTAAATATCAGCGTAATCTAAATTCAATTCTCATTGATGACAGCACATTTTGGACTGGAGGATACATGTGTATCAAATGGCTGAAGTTGGTGTTGAAATAGGCGAAAAAATTGAACATCATGTATGTGCAAATGATTCTTTTTTGTTCATTCGAAAAGGTAACAGCGTTTAACATGGTCATCCAGCAGGAATGAATACTGTCGTACCAATCCCACATAGATAAACACATTACAACCTTGCATGTATACCTACACAGCATTGATTCGGATCTCAAAATACCCACAGATTCATCACAACTCTGGTAAGGCTGAAGTATGTTACCACTTACTACATCTTTTTCGGATAAACATTTTCCCCCCAGAAACTGTGATCATTGTGATGAAGGAGACCCATGTAGATCATGTATTTTTCGCAAGTAATCTGATCAGTCCTTAAAAAATATGCCGAATCCTTTCAATATCATGTTAATCTCAGCTTCAAACGGCATAAAACTGTATGAATGTTTCATAGAATTCCTAAACAAGACAAATATCAAGTTAAAGTTTGTTTTAGAGTTGCTTTTTATGAGTGGACCTATTCTTGTGTTGCATATACCTACCAATCCGTGGTCTAGGCGTGTTGTACGATCTTCTATTTCAAGTTTCCATTTCTTTTTTTTTAGGAATTCTCTTCATGGAAATAATTCTATACTATAGACTCCACTTGTGTTTAGCTGGATGATGGGATGTGAAAGCCAAGAAAATATATCAAATAAATACTGCTGTGAATGAATCTAATCATACGTAATGTTAGTTTAACGTCAGCAGCAGGAATATATTGAATATACTTGTCGACAGAGTCCGCCTACCATTTGCATTAAGTTTTACTACACATGTATTCCATATCCAAAAAAAATGTTATATGAATCTCAGAACAATCTATTCAAACAGAAATATCATGATTCAAAAGAGTGAAATTATACTTTGTGATCATCACACGTGATTTCTGGACCAGGACTGATGAAATCTGAGAAATTGAGACTCCATAACTGCAGAATTCATGTGTTAGACTTGTAGTGATTCAGACATTCATAATGACTCGTATGTATGAACCTTGAATGCTTTTACTCGGATTTATTGAAACAGACGTTTTCATTTATTTCATTTATGAGAGAGACAAAACTGTAGTATAAGCATTTGCTAACTCATATGGCTACCATCCAATATCTTGATATCGTTTGCCTTCATATGTATAACCCTTGATTTCAAATTAGTTCGAATGAAAATATTCAAGAAAAAAGTTATCAATATTAGTTGATATCAGTTTTCTGAATTTATTTGATGATGTAATAACTATAATTGAATCGTCTCATACCTTTTTCTTCGCCTATAAATCATGTGTTTTTTGATTATTTTTTCTTCTTGGAACAGTTGAATAGCCTAACATCTTCCATCATGTATTTGGGGTTAGTAATTGTTGTTTTAATGATTTTTTATGATTACTATTTGTTTTACAGTATGTTTTTTTCAAAATAAAATACCAGACCATTCTTATGATAATTTTTTACTAAAAAATTTTCGATAATTAGTCATAAATAAACACATATACTACGTGAAATGACTTTCGCCTGACTTTGCTCAAACAAATTTTTTTATGTTGTAAATCCTGGCATCCAATTCACAGATCTATTCTATATCCTATGACCAATTTTTGAGCTACAGGGTACCAAAAATTCGATTTTTCCTCTCTGATTCGAAATTGCATCTTAGTTGTAGCTCATGAGTCCCCCGATTCGAATGAAAAATATACGAAGGATGTTGCATAACAGCATGGCAAGACAATGTTCGTATAAATAGATAAATATCATAAATAATATCAATATATAATAACATATAATGATAACATTATGCAAATAATCGCTATTATTAATAATGAAGTAGTTTTACGTCTGTAATTGGATTTGAATCGACTAGGAGTTTTGGGCGTACTAGACAGGAAGACGAAAATTAGATACGAATAAAAAAAATGTGGATCAACTGGAATTGGAATCCGGGATCTTTTGTATTCTAGCCACTTGCGTTAGACTGATCCTATTATTCCAAATTCACTTTTCAAATTCAGCTCTGTGTTGATATGCGATTATGAGGGTTAATTTTTGAAGACAAACTAAAGATTATGTAAAATTTTGGGTGTCTAGTCGGTCGATAATCCTATATGAAATTGACACCAGCTGCTACACCAATAAAATTTTACTGGGTCTGCATGCGAGAATATTTACGTCTTCAAATATTAACGTTCATGATCATCGCATACTAACACAGAGCTGAAATTGAAATGTGAATCGCCGGTTTTTGAAATAGGATTAATAACGTAGCGGTCTAACGCACTTCGCCGGATTCCGGTAAACCCGGCTAAGTCCGAGGCCATCAACTTCTCCAAGAAATTCAAGTTCTCGAAAGTCTTGCAGAAGTTGAGGGTCAAGGGCAAAGCTGTGGAGGTCAAGACCAATGTGCGATACCTGGGAGTACAGCTCGACAAGCGCAAAACATGGCACAAACACATCAACCTGGCTATCCAGAGGGCAGCGGCTGCGGTAAAACGCACATACCCACTGATAGCCAGAGGTTCACACATGTCTTTAGAGGCCAAAATGGCCATATACAAGCAAATGGTCCGGCCAGCTATGTTGTACGCATGCCCAGCGTTGTGTGACCTGCCCAAAACTCCCTTTATGAGATTGGACAGGATGCAGAACAAAGTACTCCGTATCATCATCAAGAGTGATAGATACATTCGACTGGATGCGCTGCGCGCCCTTGCTGGCGTCGACTCCATCCCGACACATGTTAAAAACCTGTCGGAGAAATTCTACAGGTTTCACCTCTCCAAGAGTGCGATAACGAGGGACCTTACCAGACTCCGAATACATGATAATCAGCCCCACAAACACGGCGGGCTGATATATCAATCTTTGGAGATCTTCCAGGAAAGATGGGAAGAACCGGTTCCCTAGGGAACCAAGCCGCCTCTATGTAGTGCGCGAAGTACCATGACCCGGTTTTTTGCATCAGCCTTTTCCGAGGTTAGCACGAAACAACCGCCTCTGAACAAAATTAGACGACAAAACAGTATCTATATTGAATGCTACCGACCGACGACATGCATAAGCTTTGCAGGAGGCATGTATCATAGGGCGTAGCCCATTTCGGCCTGAGATGGCAGGTACCGTGCATAAAAAGAGCCCATTTCGGCCCCAAACACAAAATGTACCTATTTTAAATGTACCCATTTCGGCCCGGAGGGTTTAACGGTGGACTAGTAATTAGGTACCTAATTAGAATTTTAAATCTAATGCGTTCACAAGATCTGTAACTATACACAGAGAAATAACAACATATATCAGGTTTCCTTTGTCCATGGAAGAATACCTACGCTTCTCATTGAATTCGGGGCATGTACTTCTCCTATAGGCTGTTTCAGATAATAGGTGGGAATAGTGACTCTTCAGAAATATAAGTATCTACTAAATAGTCGGCCTACGATACAAGTTTAAACCGAATCACTTGCGGACCTTTCAATAATATATTACCTGAGATAAACAACAACGTAAAGAAACCAGACCATATTTGATTCATTTTACAATACAGAAGGGTGAACAACAGATTTTCCAGCCTTGCAAAAAGGCGAATCTGTCACTAGGTTAGTTCGTTCAGGAACAATCGAGGTATAAAAATACAAAAAATCGTCTTTTTTGGTCGCTTCTTTTACTAGATTATTACAGTTTAGAAGTTACTGTGGAACTAAATAATCTAAAAATAAGCGCCCCTAACAATCTATAAATAATTATCCCAATCCAAATATCCTTCAAATTACCTTTTAATTAGTTTACCTATCGTTGTGGGCCGAAATGGGCATTTACCCAAGCTCATTAAAATTCATCTTACCTGGTATTTCACATTTTCGGGCCGAAATGGGCTGCGCCCCTATCATACGTACCACAACCACTATCAGTTGAAATATTCGGCCAACCGCTAAGACCAGCGGAGGCGGACACTAGCGCCCCCTCGCCGGGACCCTATATGCCCCTTGGCACAAGCGTTCCCTTGCTCTGCAGCCAGCAATGTCTGTGGAGGAAGGGAGGCGGCTCTCAGTGCGTCCTCCCGACCCTTCCTCTCTCCTGGACCCTCTTGGGCGAAGAATTGAGCTTAGGACGGAGTTTGTAATATGTAAAATGAAGTGTAGATATATCGACAACTATGTACACTAAACCGGATTCCAAGATATCCCGAGTTCAAATCCCAGTTCATCCACATTTTTGTAATCCAGTTCTCATTTTCATCTTCCTATCTGCTATGTCAGTAAGTTAGTTGCTATTACTATTATTATATCGCGGCAGCTTCTGTAGAAGAATTTCATCATCCAAACAATCAAAGCGCCACTTCTTCTTCTTCAGGACTTCAATTATCCCAAACTTATTTTATGGTTTGATAAAGATTCTCTGTATATCCCTGATATGAAATTAGCCTGGGGTTCAACTAGAATTAGTTTCAGTAAGTCCTGAATAAGATATGAAAGCGATTTTCAGATACATGTGATTGCTGGACTTACCTATGTAATAATTACAATCCATTAAGTACTTTTTTTGTAATCATCTACTGTATGACGTTTTCAACTGAAATTGTGCATCCATAAAAGATGAAGGATCGAAGCATTTGAAGCTTTCCGCTTCGATAATAATATACATCCAACTATTATCGAATAACGGTGATATCTTCATCGGTAAATTTCTGCTAACTACTCGTATAACCCATCAGGATTCCGTTTTATATCATATTTCTGGAATCGCCAATCAATTGTCTTCGTTCTGCTCTATAGGGCGACTATGGGAACTTTGAAGCTCTTGAGTTACGTCGAAAAATACGTTCCCGAAGATTTTTTCAGATGGTTAGACTTCTTTCATAAAATTGCTGGGATATTACCTCCAAAAAATCCCGTGTTCAAGGCTCTTTATCTCTTAGTTGCTGTACCCCATGTTCTCATGTGCACCTTTTTGCTAGTTGCTCTTTCTTGTGCGGATCTCCTAACAACTGACAGACCATTCAAAGAGGCGGTATTTGGAATGAGCCTCGTAACTTTGAATGGTATCATTGTAATACGAACCACTTTTTGGATATTTTCTAAAAGTAAGTTCGAGAAAATTAGAAATATTCTAAGGAGAGATACTTTCAATTTTGATTACTTCAACCTGCAGAAAATTGAGTATAAGGGCGTTTTCAATGATGGAGAAAGAATCGAGATCAACCAAGGAAGAAGTTTGAATTATAAGCAGATCGGAAGATTGTGGGGGAATGCTGTATTGGTTTTTGAAAACTGTGGGTAAGAAAAAGATGCATAATAACTATATCTTTATTTGGAACATCAAGTGATAGCTTGCCACCCGACAAAAAGAGTTACCGCCCAAAGCGAAGCGGAGAGCTCAAAATACAAACAAGATTTTTTCTACAACTACAGGTCTTGGACAAAAAAAAAACACAAAATAACATAATCACACACACACACCATTGGAAATCACAACATATTGCACCAAGTATGAATGTTTGCTTACACTTGTAAAAAATCTTTGCAAGTTAAGTGTAAGTATACTGTGAATCTGTTTTCCACAGTTTTCAAATGAGAACTCACTATAATAATTCTGCGTGAAATTTACAGAAACTCAATTTCTGTAGTCTTTAAAAGAATATTTTACTATAAACTTCAATATGAGAGTTGGTGATGAACTTCCACATGCAATTTTAACTGATTCACATTGACTGCAATATCGCATTTCCACGAATTCACTCATACTCCAACTCAGGTACGGATATCACTTCTGCGAGATGCTCTCAGATTCGATAGAATAAGTTAAAGTAATATGAAACACAATTCAATTCATTTTCTGCATTCTTTCAAAATGATTCAGTTAATTTTGATGAATAGGTATATATTATTCTCCAGTTTGTTGTTGGGAAGGTATGTTTTAAAAAACTCGATATGATCGTTTTCAATGACATTCTTGTTTTAGTTTAGATACTACCTATTTCTCGATTTAAGAAAAGCGAATTAAGAAAGCGTATATTCGAAAGAGTTAGGACACTATGTCTAGTCATCCTGTAGTGTTATCCTTAACAAATTCCACACTTTACAAGGAAGAAAATAACATGACTTCGAGTTTTGTTTCGGTGCAACTTTTAGGTTAGGACTGAGATCCACGCGTGACAAACTATAGTTCTCTCTCTCTCTCTGTTTATTGGACCTTGCTTCCTATTGGCGCACTTGTCCAACACTCTCCCCACTACGTAGGGATCCGCCCTACCCCAGCCTGGTTACTGGCCTGAGTAGTGGGGACTTCGTCAGGGGGTGGAGGGGGAATCTTGCTCAAGGCAATACCTCCCAAAAAAATTAAAAAAAAATAATTTCTTGTTGATTGCACGTTTAACCACGGTTAAAAAACTGTAGTGTACGGCAGACGTCACAAACACTTAAAAATCGGGTGATTGCACGTACTAAAGACGGCAGACAACACAACACAAACTACACTATAACAATCACACACATGTACTTGACTTGAGACACGAGAACGCCGTCAGTCCTCCACCATTGCCGGAAGTCGAATCGGAAACTATAGTTTCTCCTTTTGCTCCGAACAGTTGACGTTTTCTCTGTGAGATTTTAGAAATCCATAGATGAAATCTGCCATATTATTTAGTTGATGAGTTCTATAGATAGAGGTAAAACAAATAAATGTTTGAATTTAAGTAGCAACTATATCAAATTGCACTTGCACTTAAGAATCAGATAAATTATGTAAAATGGTATGTCAATTATATCAATACTATCACATTCTGATTCATGAAAAGCGTCGCTCAAAGCACTAAGCGGAGGTGGTGGAATCGGCCCTGAGTTTATATATTAGCCCCGTATAGCAGTAATAATCAAATGTTCCTTCGGGTGGTACTAGTTATTTTAAATTGAACGAAATCCTTATCAGAACGGTTTGATACATTTCAATCCTCATTGCGTTCAGATTCATCTTTTTTTCTTAAATTTTTAAAATGACGCTATTGTTTTCAATCTATTTTCTGATATTATTTGTTTGTCTGCATTTCTCCGATGAAAAATTCTATGAGCTTTTGTGAGTTTAACAACTTTTTTCCTTCTTGACGAAACTTTTTTATTCATGTTTAAAGCAGTTTGCGATGAGTAATGTATATTTTGTTTGTTCATTGTTCTGAGAGAAAAATAAAATAAATTGTGGAAGACTTTCGAGGCCTTCGTTACTAACATGAAGACTTTTCGGGATGTGAGGCCGACATTGATTGCGAATTTGACACGACTTTTCAACAGCACGAGTGGTTGGCATTCCCAAGAGATTTTTTGTATTCAGACGGCTATTCAATTCACTGTCGATTGATTGACATTTGACATTCGTTGTCGCAATAGGTATCTGTGGGTTGACATTCTTACCTCTGATTGGCCCATATATCGTTAGATAACATTATTGAGTTGTTTATACCATTTTTATGTGGGTAAGGAGCTAATGCAGTATTTTTGAAAACTGGTAGCCAATCTTTGTTCAGTTCTAGTCCTTCTTATACGAGATTGAAGCTATTTATAAACCTTCGAAAAAACTGAAAGACAACTTGAAATCAGCGAAGGACAAACGAGACGTGCCAAGCTCTTCTGGGGTATACCGCTTTTCTTGTTCCTGTGGTAGCGTTTATATCGGAACCATAAAACGTTCCGTTAGAACAATAATCAAAGAGCTCAAGGCCAATAGAGGACTTCGGATAAGGATTCAATCATGCCACCACACAACTTTTGGCTTTAAAACTACTGACACGTTTTTCGATAATTTTTCGAGGTTCGGGGCAGCCTCAGGAACCTCGTACTAGGATTGAAATTGTCCATAACAGTGGAAATATTAAGATTTTCCATAAAATACCAAACACTAGGGACCTCAGTTTTTTTAAGGGGTTTTTGTTCAACAATTGCGCTGAATTAAAAATTAGAGGAGAAGTGGTCGTGGTGCTAGAGCGTTTGCCTTTCACCCAGGCCACCCGGGTTCGATCTCCACCGCTTGTCACTGAGCTAATATGTTTTAGAATACACTTGTATGTAAGCTGTGGCTCCCGGGTCTTCCTTGCTCGAACAAGCTCTGCTTTTGAAGTGTTATCTCCGCAAACAAATTTTACAGAAATAGAATAAAAAGATTAGTCTGCTAGATCATCCTTATCGAAAGAGACAAAGATTGATAGTACAGTGTAGAGTTGTTTCTTTTGTTCTAAAAAAACATTTTACAGTTCGATTATTTTATCGTTACCCGTGCGTCATCATAACAATACCATAATTCTTAGCTTAGCAGACAAATGTAAACGAATTTTGAATCGCTCATAGCGGTTGTTAGAAAGATATGTTCGATAGAGGATGTGTGATTTCTTCGATCATGGGTAAAGATACGATAATCGAACTGTATGTAGAAATGTTCTCTACGTGTTGTTTATGAATATTTTGTTTGTGTGTCCATAAAACACTAGAATATTTGTGAAATGATATGTATATTAACACAAAGAGGTAAGGAAAGCACTTTTGAAATACTGATGACCAGAAACACTATTTGGTGAATGGGTTGAGAATAGAAGCAACTTTTCCTTTTATAGATTTACTTTTGACAATACAAAGATTTTCTTATGACAACTATTTTTTGTTATACATAACAGTAACATTAAATTATTCAATTTAATACCCATCTTTAATAAAATATTTCTTGAAGTATTCGATTGTTGATTTCTTTAGAGCCTTGGTAAAAATATCTTTCATCTTCAATTTTATCATCGATGAAATGAAACCTCGTATTGAGATGTTTAATATGCTTGTGATCTTGAGCGTATTTTGAAATCGCTATGTAGATCCTTGATTGTCTTCAACTAAAGTGGTTGGTTTCGGAAACCTTTATGTTCAAATCGGTTGAAATATTTTGAATTCATATTCCTTCTCAAACAGCAGTACTAAGGGAAATATATTCAGCTTGGATTGAGTTCTGTTCATGTGTTCACTAACTCTGTTTTGCTGCGGGGTATAGTGAACAGTTTGTATCGCCTCTGGAATTCTACCTCCAAAATGGACAGTGGCCATTATACTTGATACTGTTTGAAATACTTGTAAACTTCATCTTTACTATGGAGTAGGTATACCACAGAAAAATGGGTGTGACCATCGATGAAAGTACGTAACGAAGTATTTCTTTCCATCTTAAGTTTCATGTATAATGATGCCATACATACATCGCTATGTACCAATTCTAGTGGACATCTGAATTTAATAAGGAATTCTTAATTATTTGAAAAACGGTAGTTGAAATTGTTTCCACATCACCGGAGATGAGTAAACAGAAGTAAATTCACTCGCCGCCATATTTGTGTCGATATCCCCACCTCAATTTTTTTTTGAGTCAATTTCACAAATAAGACAAGATGTAAAACAGTATTGGAAAATGAAGATTGAATTTTACCTACAAGATTGGTTATGTGGCGTGATCAGAATAATAATGGCAATCGTAGTTTCGCATAAAAAAATATCGAAAATTATGAAAATTAACACCAAAAACATAAAACTTTCAGTGTGTTTCATCCTTTATTCTGTGCTATGGCGCAACCAAAATAAATCCATGATCAAACGCCGTACGTGAGACCAAATGAGACAGGACAACTCTCAATCGACCCCTCTTACCCCTCCGCAAGCCAGAAAAAAATAAAATCTAAACCCGATACATCAAAGGCGCCGACTGAGAGTAAACCTACTTCTGTTCACTTAGTTGCGATGCCATCAGAAAAATGGTTTGAACGACTTTATTATGTTACCTAATGCTATGGACCAATCAGAGATATGAATGTCAACTCACAGATACTCTCTCTCTCTCTAATTTGTTTTTGCTCTTACTCATGTCATATCCGAGGGCTACAACTCTGTCTGATATGTCATCATATTGTAGCCCAGGACTCACAGATACCTATTGAGTCAACGAATGTCAAATGTCAATCAATCGACAGTGAATAGAGGACTCAGTCATGCCACCACACAACTTTTGGCTTTAAAACTACTGACACGTTTTTCGATAATTTTTCTTCATGTCGAGGTTCGGAGCAGCCTCAGGAACCTCGTAATAGGATTGAAATTGTCCATAACGGTGGAAATATTAAGATTTTTCCATAAATACATCGCTATGTACCAATTCTAGTGGGCGTCTGAATTTAATAAGGAATTCTTAATTATTTGAAAAAGGGTAGTTGAGATTATTTTCCTTCACAACAAAGTTCAATTATTTATAACTCGAACCAAATTTAACCACCACCCACCCCACCACAAACATCTCTCGAAGTTAGGTTATGTTATTGTTATTAAATGAAATGCTGAGAGATTTTGTCAAAAAGGTAATAAAAGTTTGTTTATCCGTGAAATTTGCCAAGCTCAGAATATTTTTCAGATCGATTCATTATTTATCAACTATAAAATATGGAATAAGCGATATTCTTTGAATTCAGAAAAATTACATATTTTGAAATTAGCGCCATTATTATACAAAAAATCCTAAAAAAAACAAAGTCCCTAGTGTTCTGTATTTTATGTAAAATCTTAATATTCACACTGTTATGGACCATTTCAATCCCTGCCCCGATCCTCGACATGATGAAAAATTATCAAAAAACGTGTCAGTAGTTTTCAAGCCAACAGTTGTGTGGTGGCATGGATGAATCCTCTATTGAGTTGCTGTCAAATACAAAAAATCTCTCTTGAGAATGCCAACCAGTCGTGTTGGTGAAACTCGCAATTAATATCGACCTTACATCCCGAAAAGTCTTTGTTGAAAAAAAAAGGTAGATATTCAATGCCTGTGGAATCAGTATTGGAGCAAAACTCGAGTGCCATCTAGCGTTTTTAGTTGAAAATTAAGAAGAACTACAAGAAACTGTAGGTTTTTACTTAAAACAAAATAGTTCATGGAGTTTTCTTTGCAATTTCAATTCATTTCACAAACTGAATGATCTTGATTCTCGAATCGCATCACCAAATATAATTTATATCTATAAACTATTCCTTTTTTTGCACTAGTCTAAAGAACAGATTCCGAATAAATATTTTCTTTATCTTTTTCACTGTTATATTTATAGACGGCATCGAATCTAAAATTTAATTGCCACCTATTAGTTGGTAGTTTCATTGCATCAAGTTGCGACTATCGGATACTGTTCCTCAAACAGACCAAGTCGTCTCCCATCGGATCCAATCGTTATCCCAAATGATTGTCTCACTATCTTATAACTCTTTATAAAATGTTTGAATCATTACCTGAATCTGGGGAATCCTTATTTTCTTGCAGAATATCAACAAAATAATATTGTGTATGCTCATTGGGAAGGAATAAATAAATCGACAACAAATAATGTACTCTACTATCCACACTGACACCGTGATGTTACTTGTCTAATTAATACTAATGAATGCATAGATTGACAGTGCATAAAACCTCAATGAATATTCTGAAAAAATTAAGTTATGAATATGTTCCAGGGCCGTGTGAATTTAGTATGAACTAAAATAGGTCCATCAGATTACAGTTTATACTTTTTATGAAGATAAATACATATGAACCAGAATTTATAGGAATAGAGGGTAGAACCCTTCATTTGAAAGGGATGATGACCATAAATGTAACGATAATTCCCATACATATAATGAGTTCAAAACCGCTACGAATTACAAATAACCAGAGCGTGGTTTGGAAAAAATCTTATTTGATATAATGATTAAGGCTTTCACGACCCTCGCCCAAAAGCCATACAGACATCTAATTTGATCCTCGAAAAAATCTTATATTCACAAAACATAATGACAGTCCTACATTGATCAACTGACTCGGATACCTATTTTTCAGCAACAAATTGGAGACTTTCCGCAAAAAGAAAATGTTCTACACAAGACTGGTCTGTTGTATCAGCTATCTACTCTTGAACATCTTCAGTGTAACAACGGTTCTCTTGTATTATGTCAGCGAGATCTTTGCCGAATCATTCGAGGCATGCAATGCTCATTTGAACAAAACCTCGCAGTACAAAAAATATCTTGTACCGATGTTCCTGCCTTTTGATACGTCCCTTGACGGATACTACCAACTGGAGTTTGTTTACAGTTTCTACACGCATCTTGGGAATGTACTTCTGTTTTTACGTAAGTATTATAAGCAGTCAGAAATAGTATATAACACACCGAGGTGGGAAGAGATTCATTCCTGTCGTGAGATCAGTTAGTTAATCAAGACGCAAAGCGTCGAGGTTAGCTATGATCTCGAGACAGGATTGAAACTTCCTACCGAAGTTTGTATACTATTTTATTTGCAACCATCATATTTCGATCAAAATTAATAAATCTCTGTTTCGTTCTGAACATACCTAAAATATTACATTCAACGACAAATTACCAAGAACGCAGTTTTCTCAGAATAATCAAGAAGATATACCGTGACTACGGGGTATGCAATTGTCACCAATAAAAATGAATGTCAGATAAAGTCAATAAATGTCAGATAAAGTAAGATATTAAATTCGCGAATAATAAATTGAAAAACATGTCTTCCGACAAAGAATTTATGGATTGTATCCCATCAGAAGTACGACAGGCTGCTCACGCAGCAGTCCCTGGGCTTGGTGCCAGAGAAAAGAATAGATAGAATAGATGAAATGAGGGCGGGAAATGAGGGCGGGAAGTGAGGGCGGGAAGTAGAGGTGTGTAATGTGACACTTCCCAACCTTCAATGACGTTAGTAATGACAGCATTACATATATGGTTGTAAATAAAAAACCAAAAAACACTTCTTTCTTTATTTTTTCACTAATAATGGTGTTACTCAATAGGAGTAGTATCACCAACTCTCTTACGTAATATTTCTATTACGCAATCAAGACTTCGTCTGTAACGAATATAGGTGGTCTTGCTCGAAGCAATACTGTATCCGTTGATCACTAAAAATATTTATTTACAACCATATATGTAATGCTGTCATTACTAACGTCATTGAAGGTTGGGAAGTGTCACATTACACACCTCTACTTCCCGACTTTACTTCCCGCCCTCACTTCCCGCCCTCATTTTCCGCCCTCATTTCATCTATTCTATATGAATATTTTTTATATTAAAAAAAATAACACATTTTCTTGACAAATTTTATAATACTTATTTAATGGGGTACAATCCATAAATTACACGTCGGAAGACATGTTCTTCAATTTATTATTCGCGAATTTAATATCCGACTTTATCTGACATTTATTGACTTTATCAGATATTTATTTATATTGGTGACAATTGTAGTAGTCACGGTAACAATATATCTACTTGATTATTCTGAGAAAACCGCGTTCTTGGTAATTTGTCGTTAAATGTAATATTTTAGGTATGTTCAGAACGAAACAGAGATTTATTAATTTTGATCGAAATATGATGGTTGTAAATAGAATGGTATACAAACCTCGGTAGGAAGTTTCATTCCTGTCTCGAGATCATAGCTAACCTCGACGCTTTGCATCTCGGTTAACTAACTGATCTCACGACAGGAATGAATCTCTTCCCACCTCGGTGTGTAATATACTATTTCAATGCGAGACACGTTATACGGTCGGACAAACACACGTAAAATGAAATTTTTCCAACATGGCGAATTTCCAAGCTGTCTTGATCTGGCCTCGATACCAGCGAAGAGAACAAAAGTTTGTCGATCGAATATAATATCCTATTTATTGTTACAATTCACTATATTTTTAACTTTGACTTTGCAATACACGTATAATACGGCAGACACTCAACCATAACCTATCATGACTCCTGCCTACACGACGGTAAGGAGTCAAATTACACAAAAACACCCTCGAAAGGTAGGTTTTTAACATTTGACAGAAGAGATGCTATTCCATTTTCAGTCTTTCTCAGTAAGAGATTTGAGCCGGTTCTGGGCCTCCCCCCACTACTATGACGTCATCAGTGACCTTGGGGTGACCTTCAGGGATGACCTTGGTGCATAGGTGTCTGTGTGGGTCTATGACCTTGGGATGTCCTTGAAACGATTTTTAAATTTTGTAATTTTTGACCTTGATGTAGGTTTTGATGAGGTGTTCAAGGATTTTGTTTGACCTTGAGATGACATTTGGGTGACAGAGATTTTTTTTCATGCACGGACAAGTACTTTTTCCAAGTACACGTCCACACACCACGGAGATCCAGTCAGATATGTGAACTCTGATTCCTCTCCGATACTTACCTTGTAGTGGTGGTGGTAGTAAGCGTGTGTGACGTCATCCGACTATGAGGAGTGCATCTGAAGTAGCCCATGCTCGACGCTTATAATATATACGGACAAGTACTTTTTCCAAGTACTTATATTTTTTTTTACCTCCATGACTACTATTACCTTCATGTGTATGTATACTTGTTACTGTGCATGACTTTCATGTGTACCAACACATGAAAATCTAGAGAAGGCACACGTCCGCACACCACGGAGATCCAGTCAGATATGTGAACTCTGATTTCTCTCCGCCAGTGTATACCTTACAGTGGTGGTGGGAGGAAGCGTGTGTGACGTCATCCAACTGTGAGGAGCGCATCCGAACACGATCCAGTCATACGTATCAGAAGCAACCCTCGCTCGACTCTCGCTATAGTGGGAATGGTCCGCTGACGTCACACATCCACACGATGCAGTTATGTAGCGACTACTGTTCACTCTTCATCTTGTATGTATCGATAGCGAGTTGGATTAGAAGTGTGCATGGTGGGGGCTCTGTGACGTTGCATGAGTAGTCGAAGCGGATAGAATTTGTTCATCCTCTTCCCCACTCATTGAAATTATATTTAAAGGAGGTGGGAATGATTGTTAAATCAGTATCTCATAGAGTTTTGTGCTGAGAACACATCGAGAAAATGTATTCCTGTGACTGTGGTAAATCGTTTACTCGTAGTGATAATCTCCGTCGTCATCAACTTCAGAGTTGCCAAGGTGGGCCTTCTGTGAAAAGGATTAAGTTAGATGCGGCTGCATCGACGCCAATGTACACATGTCATTGTTGTAATGTGACAATCCCTGCATCCCAAGTTAGTTCTCATAAAAGAACTCTCCAGCACAAGAATAATGCATGTGTCCAAGTTAGTGATGGCATACAAATTATAAGAAATGCTTTCAAGTGTAGAATTGTAAGCTATCGAGTGGAAAGTCCGAATGTGTACACTGACTATATGTCGTTCTTCAATGAGATCAGGGAGAAAGTTATTGGATTACTTGAAGAGGCAATAAAGGTTCACAAGATATTCAAAGTGAATATGGAGGTATTTGGCAGCTACATTGTCCAAACACGGGATTTGATTGATACCAAGTCATTCAACTCACAAAATAAAATTGTGAACCAGTCTACGGATTTGGATGCGTTATTTGATGGATTCCGTGATGCCATCATTGCTCAGACTACGGAATTTGAAGAACGTGATTCAGGTATGTTTAAAGTTTAAATTCTATATACACGAATATTAAATTATTTTTATGTTTCAGGATGGAGCTGTGAAAAAGTGATGTTCCTCGAAGTGAACATCAACAAGTACAGTCCACTCAGCGGATGTTCATATGTGAAGCTGCCCGAGTTCATTGAGACACGAAAAGGCGTTGTGAATATTCGCAATGAGGATCAACACTGTTTTGCATGGGCCATCACATCTGCTTTGTTTCCTGCGAATGGTAGAGTGCCAGAAGTTTCCTCATACCCCCACTATTCCAATATTTTGAATGTAACAGATACGGATTTTCCAGTTAAACTTCAAGCTATAAAAAAGTTTGAGGACATGAATGATATTTCGATCAATGTATATGGATTAGAGTCGAAACTTGATAATGGTAAAATGAAATATGAAGTGGTTGGTCCGTTGCGTTACTCACAGAGAAGACTAAGAAGACATGTCAATTTGCTACTTATAACTGATGATTCTGGCAATAGTCATTATTGTTGGATTAAAGACCTTTCTAGATTAGTTTCAAGTCAACTATCTGCGCATGAGCATAAAAAATATTTTTGTGATGGATGTTTATTGTATTTCTCTCACGAGCGATTACTATTACGTCATCAGTTGCATGACTGTAATCATTTGAGTACTACAACACCATCAGTCAATTCCAGAATTAATAAATATGGTAAAATGATACCGGGGAATTCACTTATGTTTGAAAATTTTGAGAGACAAATGAAGGTGCCATTTGTAGTTTATGCTGATTTTGAATCAGTTCTCAAACCCATTCAAACTAGTCAACCCAACCCTAAACACTCATACTCGAATAAAACATACAAACATGAACCTTATTCATTTGCTTATTCGATAAAATGTTCATATAATGACAAATTATCAAAATTTGTTACATATAGGGGTGAGGATGCAGCCGAGAAATTTGTCACAAAGATTGAAAATGATTTGAGAAATATTTATCACAATCATCTGAGATATCCAATTCCTATGGTTGCACAAACCCCCGCGGAAGAAGAAGAGTTTTCTTCTGCACAATTTTGTGGAATATGTGATAAACCATTCACGGGTGGTGATGTGAAAGTGAGAGACCATTGCCACCTCAATGGAAAGAAAAGATCACCTGCCGCTCATTCTGTATGTAACTTAAATTTCAAATTACCAAATTTTGTTCCGATAATTTTCCATAATCTTAGTGGGTATGATTGTCATTTGTTCATAAAAGAACTGTATAGAAACAAAGACAAAGTGGATGTTATCCCACAAACTAAGGAAAAATATATATCGTTCACCAAGCATCTATTCACTCACACATACACTGACAAAGATGGAAAAGAGAAAAAGAATTATTTGAAAATCAGATTTATAGACAGTTTCAAATTCATGTCGGATTCTTTGCAGAACTTAGGTGCTAACTTAACATCCGATCAGTGTATTGAGATGCATATACATTTTCCACAAATTGACAAATTCAATTTGATGAGAAAGAAAGGTGTTTTTCCATATAACTTTGTTGACCATATTGACAAGTTGAATTATCCAACTATTCCCACTAAAAATCAATTTTATGACAATCTTAACGAAGAGCATATATCAGATAAGGATTATATGAGAGCAAAACTTGTTTGGCATTTATTCGAGTGTCAGAGTTTAGGAGAATACTCGGATTTATATTTGAAGTCCGATGTGCTTCTATTATGTGACATATTTGAAAACTTTAGAAAGATATGTTTAGATAAATATAAATTAGATCCGGCACAGTATTATACAGCACCCGGATTATCATGGGATGCAATGCTAAAGTATACAAATATAGAATTGGAATTATTGACTGACATTGACATGATTCATTTTTTCAAGAAAGGAATACGTGGCGGAATAAGTCAGTGTAGTGAAAGGAAACATATTGCTAATAATAAATTTTTACCCGATTATAACTCCGATGAACCTTCATCGTTCATATCATATTTAGATGCCACTAACCTATATGGTCACAGTATGTCACAACCATTACTCACCAACGATTTTGCTTGGCTAACTCCCAATGAAATTATCAATTTGGACGTAATGGGTGTAGCATCTGATAGTCCATATGGTTATGTTCTTGAAGTAGATGTTCATTATCCCCAAGAATTACATGACAAACATGCTGATCTCCCTTTTCTCGTTGAAAGTTTAATACCTCCACATTCCAAATCAAAAATTCCCAAATTAATTCCAAATATAAATGACAAAAGAAAATATATTATACATTATAAAAATTTACAGCAGGCTGTGGCCAATGGTCTTATTGTCATGAACACACATAGAGTGTTGAGATTCAAGCAGTCATGTTGGATGAAACCTTATATTGATTTGAATACTGAAATGCGAAATCGATCTAACAACAAAGCTGAAAAAGATTTCTATAAACTCATGAACAATGCAGTTTATGGGAAAACAATGGAAAACGTTGATAACAGAATTGATGTAAGACTGGTTACGCATTGGGAAAGTATCAAGAGGAAAATGGGTGCTAGTGCCCTAATTTCACGTCCAAATTACAAAAGCTGTTCAATATTTTCCGAAAATTTTGTTGCAATTCAATTGGGAAAAGTTAATGTATTATACGATAAACCACTATATTTGGGATTTTGTATTCTAGAATTATCCAAAACAGTCATGTACAACTTTTTCTATGGTTGTATTAAACGTCATTACGCAGAAAATGCCACCTTACTATACAATGACACGGATTCTTTAATTTTGAAAGTAAATACCGATCATTTTTATGATTTCATTATCAACAATATAGGTGAATTTGATACTTCCAATTACAAAGTAGGAAATCAATTCAATATTCCTATTACAAAATCAATTCTGGGTAATTTCAAAGACGAATTTCCGAATGATCCCATAATTAGCTTTTATGGTACCGGTGCCAAAGCATATTATGTTCAGTCTGTGGGTAGTGAATTTAAGAAAGCAAAAGGAGTCAAAAGATCCGTTATAAAGAATGAATTAACATGTGAAGATTATAAGAAAATTGTCGAACAGGGTGGTTTAATATTCAGGAAGATGAACTCGTTTAGAAGCATATTACATGACATGTATACTGAATTGAAAAACAAAGTTGCATTGTCATACCATGATGATAAACGGTTCATCATTCCCAATACGACACAAACTCTTCCTTGGGGTCATAGCGATATAGAATTCTACCAGAATGATCCAGAAGAGAATATTCGTTGGGTTTCCAATATTATTCAATCTTTTTCTCAAGAAAGTCCGTTAGATCAATTACTTCATTTATTAACAGCTGAATTGAACAAATGAAATATCATTCTAAATGGAAAATTCACCACCACCGCCATAATTATTTATTTGTATTCTTGATGTGATTAAGCTCAATGGATAAAAGTCGAATTATACTAGTCAATTTTAGTAAATCTCTTGTTTTCCTGTTACCAAATATATATATTTTTAAATAAACACGTTATTCTGATTTCCCATTGTTTCATTTAAGTGAGTAAAATACCTACTCAGAGATATATAGAAATGGTTGTTTTGAAATTATCAGTATGAAAGATATCGAGGTGGGAGAAAGATGTCCAAAGCTATTGATAAATTTGGTCGTAGACGATAATGGGGTACTGTTAAAGTTCGAGTTCTTCAAGGTTCTCAGGGTCCTCAAGGTATAGGATTCAAGCTTTCACCTGATGACCAATATGATATGCA
Organism: Chrysolina americana; assembly: GCA_958502065.1. NCBI lineage: Eukaryota > Metazoa > Arthropoda > Insecta > Coleoptera > Chrysomelidae > Chrysolina > Chrysolina americana. The sequence continues at coordinate 87,408,501 of OY293410.1, forward strand.
AGGTAAAAGACTGAAAAATGCTGGTGAACCGATAGATGAGAGAGATTGTGTAACTCAGTTATATCTCAATGAACAAATCAATGAGTCGAAGGCCCTTGTCCTCAAAGCCTTGCAGGCTGCCATACTTGCCACAACGGCTCAAATTGTATCTGATGCCAGTCAAGCTTTTAACGAAAAAATAGAGGAGGTGACAGTTGAACTGGATCGCAAGTACAGTAATCTAAAAAGTGATGTGGATATCAAAGTATGGGATGCTACAGCTACAATGACACATTACAGAGTTGACAAGTGAATTCAATCACAAATGCGATATTCTGAAAAAGGATTCGGATAATGCATTGGATATAACATCTACAATGATGCAAAAATATGACGATATTGAGAAGAGGTTAGTTGTATTGGAGAAGAAACATGAGAGGTTATTCGAATTGGAGAAGAAACATCCTGATATTTGGCTCACACATAGACCAAAACTTTGGGCTCCAGGCAGTGATCCACACCCAGCTGTTTGAAAAATGAATTTATATTATCATAAAAATATATAGATTAAATTTAGTCAAACTAAAGTTATTTTTATTTCAATACTATCATGCTACTTACACATTCACGTACAATGATGTTCTCGCTAATACTGCTTGGGAGACTCGAACGCTCTCTACTCTTATGCAGAAGAATTGTGGTGGTGGTAACCCCCATACTCTGAATGAAACATATAAAAGAAGAACTGGTCACTGAATACTTCATTCGAATTTCATAGTTCGAATATTCTATTGTATTGTGATGGATAGTTATATGGAAGTCCTAGCCAGCCTGTCCCACATGGACATTAACAACTTCGAGGAGTACTGGGACGACGACCTAGAGGTGGAAGTTGTGGATGGACCAGCGGTCCATGAGCTGGAGGAAATGGTGGATCAGCTGGTGTTCGAGGACCAGGTGGAGCTAGTGGAGGCGGAGGACACGGTGGAGATGGATGCCGCTGAAGATGAGGCCGTCGACGAGGGCAATGCAGAAGATGACGTCGATGAAGGGATTGAGGCGGATTCTGTCAGCGAATTCGACTCCATCATAAGTCGTACCATACCAATCAACATGTCGGAGACGTTGAACAATTTTGCAACCAATTTGTATTGTTGCACATTGGCCTTCGTTGCAATTGATGCTGGTGATGAAGGCCAATTCTTCGTCTGCCGTATGTGTTATGTACGGTACTGTGGTATGAATGACAATGGTGGATTGTATGATAATCACCATTCACATGTGACTGTCGAGTATGCTGATACTCCAACCCACCATTGTTATGCATGCCAAACTCCTTTGTTTCAACTGACTCCACTAAGGACATGTATCCTTTGTAATACTTAGCGGAGTTGGAATAGGGGCGGGGTTATGACGGAGGGAAGGGTTTCGATGGAGGGCGGGGTTTCGACGGAGGGCGGGGTTATGACGGAGGGCGGGATTTAATTTGGGTGGGATCATGAGAGGGGTGTGTCATGCGCAATTCAACCATTGCGCATGAGAGGTGAAGTGGAAGGTGGGGCAATTGTTTAAAAGGAGAGTTCCCTCTGAATATTCTTCAGTTGACTTCGAGTTCTCAAAGTCAACATCTCCAGCACCAGCAGCAGTTTCCAGTCTCCAGAATCCAATTTTCATCGGTAAGTACACAATCTTATATTCATGCATTTGTTTAATTATTTTTTCAATGTATAGCAATGGATTCTTCAACACCAGCCGCCAACTTCCTCATGGTAGCAGCAGCCCTAACTAACGTTAGGGTCGAGGAAGAAGTCAGACGTAGAGGACCGTCTCCGCCACCTCCACCAGGACACCAGGACATCGATGATGATGCCTTCTTCAAAGATGTCATGGAGACGATCAGGCAGGACGCGGATATCCCGGAGCCACTGACGCCGATGGCTTCACAGGAGCAAGGTGGTGGTGTACGAAAACGATATGGCGATACCATTGACGATGGTGCCCCCATACGAGGAAAACCGTCAAAGGTGAAATCGTTGGAAATCATTGAGGATAGCGAGGACGAGTTCGAGCTTACACCACGAGCAAGTGGTAGCGGATTGAAATCGTCATCGAAGAAGCAATTGGGGCAAAGCAGTAGGCGTAAGGTTGGTGTTATTCCCGCATACCGTAAGAAATGCGATAAAACCAACCCTTACCAAGGAGGATGGCCATCATCCTCAAGAGCTGCGGTCCCTGTTGTGACTCCTGTCCCACCACCTGCTAAAGTGCAAGTCATCAGCATGGATGTAGTGGCACCACCGCCAGCTGTCCCTCCACCAGCCCCGATCGTGGAGGTAGTTGCCACCATGGATCCCGTCGCTGGACCTTCAAGGGCAAGGGAGCCGATCACACACGTCGTCGCCTTGGAGCCTATCGCTCCCACGCTAAAGACGTACGTGGACCAGCTACTGGGGGAGGTAGAGGAGGCCGAGCGCGACTGCCAGCGGAGTCAACTAGCGCGGGCAGAAATTGCCCGCCAGCTGGCCGACCTGATGGTGCGAGATCGGCAGGAAGCCATCCTGGAGGCCGATAGGGTCACCAGGTTGGAAACTGCCAGAACGCATGTGACGGCTACAACGGAGAGTATCTTGGCAGCCCTCCGACGTTTAGAAAATAAGTAGATAATTAGGTATTTTATATAGGTTTAGTTATTTGTAAGTGTGTTTTAAAAATTAATTTAATTGTAAGTTGTAAATAAAAGTAGATATAAATAATAAAAAAAAGATGAAGTGAAAAAAAAGGAGTGTACATTAAATTTATTGGTTTGGTACACACTGGGCAATGCGATGTTTGGGGCATTGCTCTTCACTTAATCTTAATTTTATTTTCTGATACTTGTGTTATTCAATAAGTACCTATATAATTCCAACTCTGAAACATTATTCAGGAAATCATCTCAATTGTATTATTCAATAAGTATGTTGAGTATTTCTACCACTACCACCATCTATAACCTCCACCTTCTCTCCCACCACCTCATACAACCCCTACCCTTCTCTCCCACCATTTCTATCTCATGAGTTAGTATATATTCAATGTAAACTCAGATTATAGTATCAGTCTTCTAAGATGCCTCTCCCAGACTCCACCACAGCTAATTCGGCAGATGCCACCGTCGTTGTACCCGGTCCAGGTACACCAAATATTCCAAGAGGCTCTCTATCATGATAGGAATGATGATAGAGTTCCCAGAGGGCCAATTCAGGTGGCCGAGATCAGCGACTCCTGGGATACGTGGAATTTCCCGTCCCCGTCAACATCATCATCATCATCAGAATATGGTGATGAAATGGAGGAGCACCAGGAGGAATGGTCAGATGAGTCTGACATCTCCGAGGATGATGTGGTCGAGGATGACCACCTAGAAGATGACGAAGTGGTCGAGGATGTCGAATTCATCGGCATCGAGGATGTCGACATGGATGACCACCCGGAGGTGCATCACCTGGAGGACGATGACTCCGACGATGACACCATCATCGTGGTATCATCGGATGATGACGATGTCATCTATGTCATCTGAGTTCCCTTCCGTGGTCGTCCCGCATAACTATGCGGGATGACACCCAGCTCTCCGGAGCACCCCATCGGCCCTTTTCAGGGCCACACAAAAAACACAAACATATGCATTTGCACCACTTAATGGTGAAAATGTATAAAGTTTCTATAACTTGAAGAGTTGTAGATGTTTAGTGATCTTTCGTCGTCTCACATAAACATGTGTGGATCGACATACCCTGGCTCTTCGAAGCAAAACAGCCCTTTTAGGGCTAAAAAAAGAGTACACACGCGCATGCGCTCTCAACTGGAGGAAGATATTCGGATGTAGGTTAGGTTGTCAGATTTAATTGAGTAGAAAAAAAAAGAATAATGTTTATCAGTGCAGAAAAATAAATGATACTAGGGTGCTAGAACATTGGGGTTTCGACCCGCGAATTAAACCGCGGATTAAGATCGCGGCCGCGGCCGTGGCCGCGACCCAATTCGCGGCCGCGAATTGGACCGCGGTTGCGTTCGCGGTTTTTTTTCTATTTTTAGGCCGAAGGCCGCAGGCTGTAGAATTATAACTTTACAATTTTCTTCTTTTAAATTTTCCGGAAATTTTCCGCAGCCGCGATGTTGATTCGCGACCGCGGATTAATCTGCGGTTTAATTCACGGGTCGAAATTTTTTTTTCTATTTTGAGGCCGAAGGCTGTAGAATTATAACTTTACAATTTTCTACTTTTAAATTTTCCGGTAGCCGGAGGCCGGGTGCAGATGATAGAAGGAAACACAAAATCCTCCAAAATTCTAATAGAACCTGCGCAAGCGCCTAATGACCACTACCACTAAGCTATGTTACACATCCCCACTCCGATCCTTATAAATACGATGACTACCTACTCAAAGTATCATTCAGCAACTCATCATGTCTTCAACAACAGCACAGGAGATCCCACATACCACAGCGCCTCCGCGGCACTCAACAGGAGAGCATGGGTCCGATGATGACAGTTTTATAGGAGATGCTACAGAATTTAATCGCGTGTGGGCGGACACGAAGGAGCGGGCTAGGGCATTCTATGCTAGGAATGTTGGTAATGTTGGTGAAGACTCAAGCTAATCAGTCTTCACCCAAACCCCTTGGCTCTTTGGAGCAAAACAGCCCTTTTCAGGGCTACAAAAAAAATACACACTTCCATTGGGAATTATATCTACAGTGGATAATTTACTATGAATATATGCAATACGAAGGTGTGAATTAGAACTATGACTCACTTGGATCATTTTGTTCTAAATCACACCTTCACATTATATTACAAAATGATTTCAATATTTATTGTCAATTGGGCAAAGTTTATGTCTTCTTCTTCTTATTACTATGAAATTTGTGGAGTCAACTCCTGGAAGGGATATCTACCCCTTCTCCTCTTACGGCAGATTGTTGTCATATTCATGTGCGCATGTACCAGTCGGCTTGTTCGTATAAAACGTGAAGTCGCATCAACATCAGCACCATTTCTATCCACATCCCATTGGTATCACACAATCCCTCCGAGCTAAATAATCATGACTTCCCTACCAAATGTTTCTGTTGAAGAAGGTGCAATGTCACGTATTCCAACAACAAATGATGAGTTTGGTTTTGAAAATATTCCGGTATATCACTTGTCATCCCAAGAAGGTTTCACCGATGACTATAACATTCTTGATTATCTGAAGACGTTAGATATACCGGAACCTTTCACAACTGTCACTACCCATATGCCCTCCACTTCTCTCTCCTCTTAGTGTGGATACGAAACCAAAACCATCTAAGAGGAAAGGTACATCTACTGCTTCTAACCCTAAGAAAATAACGAAGGGTGTACGGAAACCTCGTAAGAAGAAGGTAGATGACACCTTCTTGAATGTGATGGGCGATTTGGAAGATGTTTCGCTTCATTCTTTCGGTCCACTGCAGCGCTGTGGGGACATGCTGAAGAAAGCGAAATGCCGCATTATAAAAGCGAAAGCCACCATCGTCAAATGCGATGATGATGTTCGAAGTGGTAGCTTGGACGAGGTGGCTCTTCAGGAGCTCGATGCAAAGATTGCATTAACAAAGGCTGAACTGATCAAAATGTGTGAAGATGCAGATAAACTCCGATTCGAAATCACACACAAAAATCAGTCCGCCCATTGTTTGAAAATGCAAGCAGAGATGGAGCTTCAGGAGTCAACAAAACTTTTTGATACGGCAGCATCTGTACGTGATAAGTGGCGAAAAGAGTTTGATCACGCATTTCAATCTGATATTGATTAGCTCTGAGGATTATGAAATGTTATCAATGTTGTGAGTTGAAAATATCTAAGCGGGAATGGGGTATGCAGTTAATTTGGTTTGGCATACACAGAACGTTGCGATTGGCTGGGGCAACGTTTACCGCTACAAAATATTTTTTTTTTTTCAATTCACTTCAACAGAGTCTACTCGAAATAAAAAAAAATTGCTTTTAATAGTTGACTTTACGAAACATCTAAGTTAATACATATATTAAACCATGTCACGTTTATCAATCCATGAATTGTGTTCACTCGGAAGGCCTAACCACTTCACATACAGTTTATTATTTTTCTTCTTCATCACCTTTTCAACTAGATAAATGTCAGGATTTTTCGTTTTTAATAACTCTTCTTCATAAAAACCACCTTTAATCGGTTGACCATTCATATCTTCAAGAATATACGTTGTGGGATATGTCCTATTAATTTTAATGATTTTGAATAGTTCAGTTGTAAAATTGGCAGTGTACCCCTTTTCAAAGATATTTTTGTACTTGCTTATACGTACAATGTCATTTATTCGGAATTTGGAAAGACTTTGTTTTCCACGGATGACTTTGGCACTTTTAAATTTTAGTTTTGTTGTTGGCGTAACATTAATTGGTTCAATACCAGTTGTACGATGCACTTTATGGTTATATTTTCTTGTTATCATAGGAAGAACATCTAACCACTTGTTGTGTCCCATCGCTGAAAATTATCTATATAGCCACGTCTTTATTGTTCGAATTACTCTTTCTGCTATGACCGCCTTCATAGTGCTGAATGTTGAATAATGATTGATATTATATTTGCCCATAGAGATGAGAAAGTTTTGTTGAAAAATTCTTTTCCTTGATCGCTTTGTAGATGTTTCGGAGAATAGTCGGCTTCTTTCAGCACATCTTCCATTGCATCCGTTACAGCACCACCTGTTTTATTTTTAATCGGTTTTGTCCATAGATATTTTGAGTAACAATCAATTACTACAAGAACATATCTATATCCTTTATTATGTTTAGCATAGGATTGTAATTCGGCAAGATGAATCTGCCATAGATCTGCAAAACCTTTGAGGGTGGTGGTTCTTCTGGCGAAATTACGTCTCGCCGGTGTATGTAATTCATTGACAACTTGTCGTTTAAGATCACTTATTTCATTATCCATCCTCTCACTATAACTGTTCTACTTCGTCTCCGTACACATAATTCAACAATGTTACTGCATCATATAATGAGGACAAAGTGACCATTTTCTTGAACGTTTCAATATATTATACCTTCCTCACGTAATTCTTCAATTATTGAAATTATTTCATTGTCGTGTCCAGTATGTCCAGACGATTTCGAGGATATCAACAGTCGTAAACGATCGACTAACTCGTCAGGTGAATTCCAGTACACGTAATTCGCAGGTTTGGTATAATACTTTTTTTGCATCCGATTGAACCCTTTACCTTTTTTTGTTCTACTCCTTGTCGACAGATGATGTGATAAGTTCAGTATTGGTTTGATAACTTCACGAAATTTTTTAGAATTCGTATGTTTGAAACCATGTCTTAGTTGATGTTGTTTGTATGGTGCATTCGTTAGTCTCAATATTTTAGCATATATATGACGAATTTCATCATTGAAATTGACTTCAGGTGGATTTTTCAAAAAAATCATGTCGTATAACTCCGGACTACCTGGGAATTCATGATATTTTGTTTTATTGTCATTACAAAATATAATATTCCCATCACTGAAACGTACATTGAGACTACCCATTTTCAGTTTTTGTGTAGTAGGATCTAAACGTATACCATATATTGTATCATATGCAACATTCTTTGTTTTAACATTTTCCAAATGTCTTTTCAAAACATCTCCAATATTATCTTCAAAATCAGAGAAATCAGAATCACCTATTCGAGATGATGACGGTGTTTCGAATATGGACATTTCATTTTCTCCGAATTCTTTGATAGTACCTGTCTCACTGTCAGCAGATGATATTTCACTATTATATGAGGATGGATCCTTCCCTATTGAGGTACTCGTAACTTTTGTTGGAGTAGACTGAATATTACCTTGCTTCATTGGAAACGTTGACTTTGGTGATTTGATGGTAGCAGCTGAAGATAGAACCTTTAATGGCTTCATTATGGGATCATAGAGTTTTTCAAGCGCCATTCGATTTTCAATAAGTCCACTCTTGATAGAATTGAATTTCTGCCGTACAGCTTCTGTTGTCTCAACCAGTTGACGTTTCAAATTCAATTCATTGTTTTTATTTTCAGCTACTGAATCATTTTTTGTCTTCATTTTGTTTTTGTCAAGAGAATACACTGAAGTAACCTCTATGCAATTCAACGATCGATTGAATGTGGATTACAGTGTCATGGATATATAAAACTATCGAACCCCATGCGATATCTACCTTCATGCATTTTTCTATCCTTATCAATGACCAGAAATCCATATTGATCCTCCCAACATTTAACACACATCAATTGGAATTGTTTGAATGTTACATCGGGTGACACGTGATCAGAATAAATATGATGTAGATTCGTTTCATCTTGCTTGAACATTACAATAAAGTTTGTATTGTCTCGCACTAACTGTTTGGGCACTCGTGAATATGTTTGAGCAAGATAAAAACAGTCAACATCTTTATGATGTCCCATACAGAAGTATGATCTTATAATGTCCTGTTTTTCACATATTACATCATCGAAAATGAAAACAGAATTTGGTTTGGCATCGGACGGTTCCACTATTTCTGCATTATTACTGAACGTATAAAATCCCAAACCCTTTATGGGTTCCAATACATTTCGTAGGAATTGATATTTGGGCTGATTGAGTGATTTCGAATAGAGATAAACGTTTGTGAATCGTAGTCCTTGTGGATGTGTCAGAAGAGAGATCATGGCATTCGTCTTTCCACAATTCGACGGTCCAATAATGAGTCCTCGAACAGATGGTGGAAGTAGCGGACCATGCCGCAACACATTCTGTCCATTCAATCCACAACCGAATTTTTCATCTAGATTATCTACAGCAAACTTTTCTTTCTGCTTTACAATGCGCATCGAACCGTGGTTGGAGACTATGTAAGCGATGATATGTCGTGAACGTTTCATTTAAATGAGTACCATCAAACGATACGGATGTGTTCGTGGTGTATCCAGAAAGAGCGGACGTGGATTTGTTAATAATTTGATAAACAAACTTCCGTTCGAATTACATTTACCCGGAGGATATCAATACTGTGGACCCGGTACAAAATTGGAAAAACGTTTAGCCCGCAAAGATCCCGGAATCAATAAATTGGATATTGCATGCAAACAACACGATATTCAATATTTGAATCATCTAACTGATCTCACAGCGAGACATAGAGCAGACAAAGAACTCGAATACGCAGCTTGGAATAGGGTTAAATCGAAGGACGCTGGTATCAAGGAAAGAGCAGCTGCCCTACTCGTTACCAATATTATGAAATCAAAGAGACGTTTCGGTATGGGTTGTAGTACTACTATAAAGAAAAAGAAGAAATATCAACCGAAGAAAAAGAAAAATAATCTCAGAAAAATCGCCTTTGGTTCTGGGGTGTTCATAAAGTGCGGAATGTACTGAAAAAAGCTGGGGGTGAGCAATTTGTAACGAATAATTTGAAGAAAGCTACCGTAGTGGCATTACATGCGGCACGTAAATACCTCAAAGCTGCTGGTGGAAAGAAAACAATCCGCACACCCCGCATAATTCCAATTCCTAAGGTCGGAGGGATTCTACCACTGATACCGATTTTTTCTGGATTGTCTGCGCTCGGAAGTTTAGCGGGTGCTGTTGCAGGCATCACCAGAGCTGTGAATTCAGCAAAAGCAAGCAGAACCGCCCTAATCGAAGCGAATCGCCATAATAAGAAAATGGAAAGTGTGGCATTGGGTAAAAGTGGTAGTGGTGTATACCTTAAACCATACCGTAAAGGACTCGGACTCTACTTGAAACCATACAATCCAAAAAACTAGTTGATTCCCTACCTCGACGACCCCTCACCGACATCGATCTCAATTATTATGCCAAGAAAATGAAAATTCCATACTTTCGTGGTATTTTCATGCGTGATACATTACCCACTAGAGGTCCACGACACCACGAGACCGCCATTGTCAATTTAGATGGAATAAGAGGATCGGGAACACATTGGGTGGCATACAGCAAATGTGGGAAAGACATTGCATACTTTGATAGTTTTGGAGATCTACCCCCACCAAAAGAGTTGATTCAATACTTTCAGAAATGTTCGAAAGTGAAAATTCTATATAACTATGATCGCCAGCAGAAGTTCAACACAGTTTTCTGCGGTCACTTGTGCTTGAAGTTTCTCTCTGAATTATTACAAAATGGATACAACTCCAGCAATGACTCGAGAGGCTATTAAGGGGATGGGATTTTCACTTAAGATGTATTCAAAATATCGCACCCTGACAAGAATGGATCGAGTGATGCTTGCAAATATGCCGAAGGAAGTAATACTCGCATGTGCTGCACATGAGATTGCTTATGTTTGGGAAAAGTTACCTAAAAGTCTACAAGATGATGTCGACATAATGAAATATAGATATTGTACTGACCACCACAATCTTGACGGCAATAGCATTCCAGATTCTGATGTGAATGATGGTCCTCCACCACGGAAAATATTCTGTTGTTACTGCAATATAAATGATATGAATATTGGTGCTAATAAAAATGAAATGGATATTGATGAACCATCTCCGAAAAGGCGTAAGTTGTCTCGAGTGTGTTGTAGACAACAATAAATTGAAGTGTTATTCATAAAATTTGTCAGTCATGTCACGGAAGTTCGAACTACAAGCTGTCGGGACGAGTGTCTTGAGTGCAGACTTTTTCCCACCCATTGAATTGGACAGAAACAGTCGTTATGGATTGGGACTTTTAGGATTCTATGAATGCAACACAGTCAATAATATAACTGAAAAAAACAATGTGATCAGTTTCAGAATCAGTGATGTTAATTCACCAATATTTCAGAAATACACAATTGAAATACCATGTGGTGCCTATGAAATAGAAGAAATCAATGCAGTTATTCAGAAACATATCATGTTCAGATTGTTTCATGGTAGAAAACAAAACGATACCGATGCAGATGATATATTCTACCTACATGCCAATAATAATACTTTCAAATGTGAGATGCGATCAAAATATGAAATTAATCTAACGAATCAGATACATGAATCCTCACAACCGATAAACATAACAACTGTAAGACTCATCCGCTTAGATTGCAACATTATATCTGGTTCATACATAAATAATGACGAATCCCACATTATTTTTTCATTCGATATCGATGTGGAGCCTGGATTCAATCTCACAAAAGAACCACACAAGATTATATATATGCCCATTAGTCCAGAAGGTCGTCAGTTGATTCACAACATCACAGTGCGTATTTTGGATCATAAAAATAATCTCATTGATTTTGGAAGTGCAGAAGAGATTGTCATAATTTTGGAATTGAAAAAAATCTCATAACTATCATGGGTTTTTGTTATAATATACAGAATCGACGAGGATTTGAAAACTTTCCACAAACAGATAAAAAGGAAGGCTCGGCTAGAAAAAGGCTCATTCTGAAAGTGTACGCTAAGCAGTTAGCACACCACGCTCTGTCAGTGAGAGATCTCAAATTTTTGAAATCAATTGGACTGAAAATAAGGAACAATGGTGCTCGAAACAAATAGTGAAAAATTGAATATATTCGATGAGCCGATGCTCGATCATTCCCTCACAAGTTTACATGAGCACACATACAAACCATATGGATCACCATTATTCAGAAATTCAGATGAAATTCGAATTGCAATCAATAATCTAGATGTTATACTCGATATTGCTGAGAGTTTCATTTATATAGAGGGTAAATTCACACCTAAAGATGAAACGAAATCATGTTATCTCTCGAACAATGCTATCACTTTCCTTTTTGATGAAATTCGCTACGAAATGGGTGGTGAACAAGTTGCTGTCGTCAGGAAGCCGGGGATAACATTTACAATGAAGACTATGATTTCATTCGGAAAAACACATGCTAATACATTATTAACCACTGGATGGGGACTTTCGGAAACTAAACAGGATATCTTGGATACAACCAGTCATGTATTCAATGGCAAATTACCACTAAAGTATTTGATGGGTTTCGCTGAAGATTACAACAAAAGTATCTTGAATGCCAAACAAGAAATGATCTTAATAATCGCTCGATCTTTCAAGAACTCATATATTGGTGAGGTTGATGCTGATTTGGAAATTAATAAAATTGAGTGGAAAATAAGACACATAGTGCCAGAAGATAAGCACAAGCTAAAACTTTTGAATAGAATCAACAAAAGTGGTCTGAATGCTAAAATCAAGTTGGCTTATCGCATGTGGGATCTCTATGAACTTCCATCACTACGTGGCACATCTTCAGACATATGGGCTATCAAGACAACCAATGCCCTTGAAACACCTCGTTATTGGATTCCAAAGCACTACCACGTCTGAAGACAGGGCAAAGGACATCACCAAATTCACAACTGCTGATATCAATAACATTCGTGTGTACTTGAACTCTGAAGTATACCCATATGAACGTTGGAATTTGGATTTCGATAAGAAACTTGATACTTCAGCATATTATGCCTATGAGAACTTTCAACGAAGTTATTATGATAAAGATATGAGTGAACCTCTCATGGACATTGGGGAATTTCGACAAAATCCACTATTCATCATCGATCGTTCACATCAGCCGAATGCCACAAAATCATCAACTATTGATATTAAGCTCGAGTTTGAAACTAGGAAAGTCAACTTCCCAGCCAACACCAAAGTATATGCACTCATTCTACATGATACATTTTTGACATACAATGCATTGGACGGATCAGTTCACAGCAGATATTGAAGACACACACATTTTTCATTATTTTGTATTGATTTTTTTCTTTCTTTATTCTTGTAAAAGAGGAATAGGTAAATAAAACATGTATGAACTATTTTATGTTTTTATTCAGATATCACTAGCTTACAATTCAATTAGTCTTAGGTATATACAAACAATCTAATATAACTTCTTCTTCATCGTCATGATTTTTTTGACCATTTTCGATTTCATTACCATCGATATCCAGTTGGTACTTTTGGATGATTCCATTAGGTAGGTATGGCAAGAGACGGTAGAGAAATCTCCTCAGCTCACATTCAACCATTGCATCGCAGAGTTGATCTAGATCCAAAGAACCATCTGTATATTTCTCACAAAGATCCACACCTTTCTGATAGTTCTCAGCGTCACGCAAACATAACTGGATCTGCTCTTCATCATAACACACGCTCAGGTCATAGCATGGTGAGCATCATCACTCAAAGCATCCAATTCAGAAGTCAATCGTTCAACAGCTGAAGTGATGTCTACAGCTTCGGTCCAGTTTTGGCTAGCATACAGCATCCACATCTTTCTCGAAAATGAAACTGAAATCAAAGAAAAATTATTGAAATAAGTATGCTATAATAGAATTCATAAATGAAACTCACATATACTTTCGATGATGCCAACCGCCAAAGAGTGTGTTTAACAATGTATGAAAACTTTTTATTTTTTCCTTACAATTAACACCTATAATATAATTCGACTTAGCCTATGATATGTGAAAATTAACTATTACTCAATGAGATCGAATTTAACCAACGATCGTGTTTTCATACCAGCAAAGCTTTGTTGAGTCTGACCCAAATATGCTGCGGTACATTTACCATCAGATGAATTGATGCAAGTAACATCGTCGTCACTGAATTGCTCTGAAATACGTTTTGGTAGCCATGTTTTGAACAATGTGTTATTGCTCACATCGAGTAATGTTAACAAAATGGATTTACCAAAACGAGTTGAACAAATTGACATATTCTTTATTGGATAAGCTTCATTTAGTGGCAAAGATGATATTACTCTTTGTTCTAATACTTCCATCTCTTGTTTAATTACAGAATTGATTTTTTGTAAATCCACCTTTGGAACTGACATGATGAAAATATATAAGGAAAATATAAATAATTCTCGATAGAAAAACACACTCACTGATATTCCTGTCTCTGAATGCACTGAATAACTTCACTACTCTTGCTGACTACTCGACTGATAGGTATATAACTTCTGATTTTGTATCACAATATCCACTTCTTTTATAATGGATAGTGAACCACTCCCCCACCACCGACTTGTATAATATACTATCGCAGACATCATGTCACAAACAATCCCAGAGCGTCGAGCTTGGGTTGCTTCTGACTGGATCGTGTTCGGGTGCGCTCCTCATAGTTGGATGACGTCACACACGCTTCCTCCCACCACCACTGTAAGGTATACACTGGCGGAGAGAAATCAGAGTTCACATATCTGACTGGATCTCCGTGGTGTGCGGACGTGTGCCTTCTCTAGATTTTCATGTGTTGGTACACATGAAAGTCATGCACAGTAACAAGTGTAAATACACATGAAGGTAATAGTAGTCATGGAGGTAAAAAAAAAATATAAGTACTTGGAAAAAGTACTTGTCCGTATATATTATAAGCGTCGAGCGTGGGCTACTTCAGATGCACTCCTCATAGTCGGATGACGTCACACACGCTTACTACCACCACCACTACAAGGTAAGTATCGGAGAGGAATCAGAGTTCACATATCTGACTGGATCTCCGTGGTGTGTGGACGTGTGCCTTCTCTAGATTTTCATGTGTTAGTACATAATATGAAAGTCATACATAGTAGCAAGTGTTCACATAAATGTTTTTAGTCTTGGAGGTAAAAAAAATATATAAGTACTTGGAAAAAGTACTTGTCCGTGTATGAAAAAAAATCTCTGTCACCCAAATGTCATCTCAAGGTCAAACAAAATCCTTGAACACCTCATCAAAACCAACATCAAGGTCAAAAATTACAAAATTTAAAAATCGTTTCAAGGACATCCCAAGGTCATAGACCCACACAGGCACCTATGCACCAAGGTCATCCCTGAAGGTCACCCCAAGGTCACTGATGACGTCATAGTAGTGGGGGGAGGCCCAGAACCGGCTCAAATCTCTTACTTTTCTCTATTTTTATTGTATCTTGCTTTCATTTGCACAGTTGTCCAACTTTACCCCCACTACGTAGGGATCTGCCCTATCCCAATCTAGTTACTGGCGTGAGTGGTCAGAGCACCCAAGTCAAATTTAACGCCGTATGTTATTGTTTACACGTGAAACGGCGGACTTCACGAACACTAAAAGCTTTGTTCCATGCACGAATTAAATAGTGGGCGGGCATACACAAACACATATCGAGTTTTGTTTCCACGTGGCATTCTCATATCATTTTTGTGGACAGACGAAATGTCATGTCCGACCACCGCTACTGCCGAAACGAAACTAACTGTTTTTATATATTTATTTGGAGGGCGCGCAGGATGTTTTTAACCCAAACAGCCCCTCTCCAACATCCATGGGCAATTAAATATCAATAGATTGAGCTCAAGGGGTATTTCACAAAACCGTTTTGGTTTCTGTAGTCATTCGTATAATTTTGTGTACCACTAATGTTTTTTATCGATTTCGATGAATCGGATGAATGATACAGAGAAAAACTGTTAAAACGACAACGAGTGCAGATACATCATCTTCTGGTTATGATGAAATTCCCATAATTTGGATAACGAAAGTGAAGACAGTACTGATGGAACCCTTTATATATTGTTAAGATAATTTTGACTGACTGAATAAAATTTAGAAAATTTGAACTCAGAATGGTGTATAATCTGAATAAAAAAATGCTGAAAACTGTAACTGAACTCGTAACATATTAATCTCTACAAATAATCATAAATTTCTTTATCAAAGTCAATGATAAAGGTGGCAGATAGTCACATTACACTACGTTCCGAGCAAACAACCCATAATCATTTGAACATAAACATTGGAAAATTATGAGGACAATTACTGATACTGTTTTAAAAAATTTAATAGATTATCAAAGTTCTATCAACAAAACAAGAATTTACAGAAATAACACTCTGTACACTATAGTGAATATAAAATCAAAGGTCAAAATAACAATTGAACAATGACAAGTATGAAAATTGATTCATTACTCCCATATTGTCAAAATGAAAGTACATAAAGGAACAAGACTGGTTTGATCTTATGAAAATAATGTTTAAACAAATGCAATAGTTAATAAGTTAAGTGGTATTGTCAGGAATACCAAGAACCAAGAACCAAGACCAAGACCGAGACCGAGACCGAGACCGAGACCGAGACCGAGACCGAGACCGAGACCGAGACCGAGACCGAGACCGAGACCGAGACCGAGACCGAGACCGAGACCGAGACCGAGACCGAGACCGAGACCGAGACCGAGACCGAGACCGAGACCGAGACCGAGACCGAGACCGAGACCGAGACCGAGACCGAGACCGAGACCGAGACCGAGACCGAGACCGAGACCGAGACCGAGACCGAGACCGAGACCGAGACCGAGACCGAGACCGAGACCGAGACCGCGACCGCGACCGAGACCGAGACCAAGACAATTTTCCATTCGAAATTCTGAATAAAAATGAGGAGTGATACACGTCCAATGCATATCTAGTGTTATGATGACTATTTGGAAATATCACACTCACTCTCAACCTTGTTGGCTGATTATAATTTTTTTCTGTCGCAGCCGTAGAAACCACTCTGACGTGTTCCATCATTCATCTCATCAGCCAAACTGCTGTGTTGAGGAAAGCTTTCAGTTACGTTGATAAAAACATATCGAATGATCAGGACTTGAGGAGTATTGCTATTATAAAAGAATTCAGAATCGTCAAATGTATCAACGAATTGCAACAAATCTACAGGTATACTCAATCACAGTTAAGGAAGTTTCACTTCCAGTACAACCGTAAGTTCCACATTCTTGAAAATATTTTAGCCGGATAGTCCCCATCCGTAATAGTAAACTACTAAATTTTTAAATTTGACTCACTTATAGTTTTCCATATCAATGGAGTTCCCGGAGGAACCAACCCCCTGTATATAAATATCCTATACCACATGGTTTGAATGAAAGAGCCCCGCTATCTTATAATGGAGTTTTGTTTTTATGATTCGAGCACAAACTTTTCAAACACTCTAATAAAAGCGGCACTTCCACTTGTCGTTGCGTATTTGCTTTCTTTGGCCAAAAACGGCGATATGTAGAGAAACTATTTGGTAGGTACGTTTGTCTTATTTGTACAAATAAGGCAAATAAAGGCTGCTCCACACATTCGGGTATTTGGCAAATACAGGTATATTTGTATATTTGTCTGTATATTTGCGTTTAAATATTTTGCTTTATGCCAAATATATATCCCCACATTTGCATGTATGTCTTGGTGTATTCGACGTGGGAAGCACAAATATTCATACGATGTTAGTGGAAGGTGAAGACATTTCAGTGATTGCATCAATAAATAATTAAAAATGTAACTTTTCCAGGTATAATGGCACACACCTCTGGTTCATTTGCAAACTTCTGCAGAATGTCTGAAATAGAGCAGAGCACTGCTATCTACTAAATGATCGCACCGTACGAATATGTGGATCAGACAGGTCTTTGCTTGTTCTGCCAATATTTGCGCCTTTGATTTGTGTTCATTTACCGACATCGAACGGCAAATCTTTATTATATTATTTATTATATAATATTTTATATAATAAATAATTTATATATATTTGCCGAATATACCCTTTTTAGCGAATATTTGCCTGTAAACACTCCACACACATATTCGTCTATATGACAAATATTTGGATATTTGTGACAAATACCCGAATGTGTGGAGCCGCCTTAACGCGAATAGGCAAAAACGCATTTCCGTCCACTTGTCGGTTTTTAATCACACATCAAAGGACTCAAATGAGCCGAATATTTATTTCGACCGTACAGACCTGCCCTGGGATTCCGAACTTTCAATTCGATCACGAACGAACGAACGATCAACGATTCGAACTTCAGACGACAAGAAGTATTCGTCGGGTGTTCTCGGTACTTGATGAAAATGGAGATAACATGATCGTAGATCGTAGAAAATAAGAATAAATGAAAAAATGAAGTAGCATTAACGTATGTAATTGAATTCAAACTCCAGAATAAGTTTTTGGCATAGCAAACGGAAAGATGAAAATTAGAAGTTAATTAAAAAAATGTGGAAAAACCGGGAATCGAACTCAGGACCTCTTGGTTTGATTGGAAATTTACTAAAAAAAATAAATAAATAAAAATATATTTTGTAAAATTAGGTCTAACATTTTCCAACATTCTCTACAATTCATAACAAGTATATTCCCGTGTTTCTTCGCCTCACGTAGGCTTGGACTTCGGGGAGTAGGAACTTGGACGCACGGAATGCCGCCTCCCCCTCCACCCCATTGCTGGGGAGGAGGGCGAGCGCTTGTGTCAAGTGGTGCCTAGGGCCCCGATCAGGGGGCGCTGACAGCCGCCTCCGCTGGTGTTGGCGGTTGGTCAAGCTGTAGAGCCTGTGTGGGTCGTAAGTGACATAATAAACACGCCTCCTGCAAAGCTTATGCGTGTCGTTCATTGCATTCCATTGGATACTGCTGTTGTCTAAGTTCACGTGAGGCTGATTATTGCGAGCTTACCCCGGAAAAGGCTAAAAGCAAAAAACTGGGTCGGAAATTTACTGTTAATACCTACCTAAATGACATTCTTAGACGATTCGACTGTAATAATTGATTCCCAATAAAATCGTCGGGTGATTTCGGACTCGATCAGTCAACACAATAAAATCAACATGAAACGGTAAGATGATGAATTAAACCGCATTAAACATAAAATTCTAAATTGATAATTGACATATTCTCGATATTCTCAATATATTTTATTCAATCTGCTAGTTTTTTTGTGATTTTAAATTTACATTATTAGTTGAAGGAGTCCAGAGTATTGATTGAACATTTTATTCTGTGAAGGAAATTCATTTCTTGAATGTTTGTTTTTGCGCTTAATTCTACCTTGTATAGGTAGGTACCTAAGGCAAAGAATATCTACATATATTCTTTGCCTAAGGTTTCCTTGAATCTAAACAAGAGTAACAGAGGAGAGGTATTGTACTGAAATTGCAAATATATTAAATAAGTGCAAGTTTGTTACAACTTTCATATACCTACTCTGCAAGTTTGCTGTAAGAAACTTGTAATCACTGCGCATACCTGTAGGATGCTATAAAGTAAATGTTCTATTCAGAAAACATAAGCAAGTTATATTAGGGACAAGTATTCATGATAGATAGGTGTACCTCTACCAATTCCAATTAACGTTGAAAAGATAATCGTGACCGTTGTTTATTGTTTAAGAAGTCGAAATGCATTTACAGAAGGTTTGGAAATTTCCGATTGTCTACAATTTCACTGAATTTGTTAGACAAATTGCCTGACTATTTCTGTAATCATTCATCCGCTGTCTTTGGAGCATTTAAAAAATAAAGAAATTTGTAATCGCAATAGGTATAAGGTAACCTATACCATTGTTTGAATATTATTTAAACAATGCCTATACTTCTATGTAATACTTTTGAAGTAGCCTCTTCTTTCATTGCAGTGTATAAATTATATTACTGGCATAAAATTTGATATTGCAGTAAACCGGGATAGGTACTTATACGTAACTGATAGGTATAATACACTATAATAATATTAATAATTATTGTACTGCAGTTATATATGTACACACTACTCCTCTTATTATCATTATAAGATGTACCTTTAATTGTTAATGTATATCTTTGTTAGGAATCCATTCTCGCATAGTGTATAGGTTCCAGTAATTCTGTTGCTTTTTCTGTTGAAATTTAATTCAAAGGAATACGTACATTTGGTGCATACTTATTTGTATATCATTATGCCTAGGTACCTACATCCTATTCCTTGAACTCGTTAATAATATTAATATTCCCAAAAAATATTGCAACAGTTGTAATGGTACCTTGAAATAATAATAAAAAAATTGTTAATGTTTCCGTCAACCGGCTGTACCTTTACGAGCACAACCCTCAGAAATCTTCGAAAGAATTCCCCATTTTTTTCAACAGGGTAATCTATTCGCCACTTAGCTATGCCCTTTTCCCCATGAAATTCATTATCAACTCTCAGTAAACTTTTGGGTTGCTCTTAAAGCCATTCTGACTAAAAAATCCCTACTGCAGAAGTATGGATCATAGGTAAATAACGGGATGAAAACAAATACACAAGCAATAATGACCACTAATAAAAAGAGCAACACACACAGGGTGTCCCAACGAAAACTTTCCACACGGATTTACTGGGAAATGACAAATTATTTTCGGAAACGCTGAAACACGTCGATTTTGATTTCTAGGGGGACACATGTCATTGATGAATTTAGTCACGCAACTTCATCCACCTGACAGGGGCGGCTACCCCATTGCGAATCATCATAGGGAACTTGGGTCGAGTGATACATCATCTTAAAGCTCTCGTCATTCTCTACCCAAACGTTCATATTTTTTCAAAATCGAATGACTGGTAATTGAGATTAGTGTGGTAATAGGTTTAATTTAAATAATCAATATCGTACCTGTTCTTATCAAAATTCAATTTATTAATTGCTCGAAATGAGCCCCTCCTACCTCCATACAATGATAAAGTCTACTTTCGAAACTATTACGAACGTTTGCCAATACTTCTGCAGTTATTCTGCCGTACTCGTTTACAATTCGACCACGTATATCCTCTAATGACTCTGGCAGTGTGGCAAAAACTTTGCTTTTGAGATGCCCCCATAAAAAATAATCCGACGGGTTGAGGTCCGGTGATCTAGCTGGCCACTCAATTGGTCCTCGTCGCCCTATCCAATGATTGGTATATCGTTCATCCAGAAAGTTTCTAACCGCCACTGCATAGTGAGGTGGTGCTCCATCTTGTTGAAAATGGAGGTTGTCTTCCGAATAATCCCCATCGTTTTCGATAATATCCGTTATCATGGGATCGATGGCATTCTCAAGAAGATATAAATACATTTGTCCATTCAAATTATCATCTATAAAAAGTGGTCCAATAATATTTTTGCCAAAAATACCACACCAAACATTCAACTTCTGCGGAGTTTGTGTGTGGACCTCACGTATTAACCTGGAATTGGTATCGCTCCAGTAGCGGCAATTGTGACGATTTACGTTTCCATTAACAAAAAATGTACTCTCGTCTGAAAAACAAATATTGAAGAGCAAATTGAGATTTGTTCTCAGACGCTCAGACATTTCCTCTCAAAACTGTTGACGTCTGTCAAAATCGTCTTCGTTCAGTTCATGTACAAGTTTTAGTTTGTATGGATGGAATCGCTGTGACTTGAGAATTCTCTGAATACTCGATCGCGCTACACCTGACGCGTCAGCCAAGCTTCGAATACTTTGAGTAGGATCCATAGCCACGTGTCCCAAAACCGCTACCTCAACAGCCTCGTTCCTTATCAGACGTTCAGGATGATGTTTCTGGTTTCCCACAGACCCAGTTCTTTCGAATTTCTCAATCAACGTTTGAACATAGGTATGAAATGCATTTTTCCCTGGATGCCTTGTATTGAAAATTCTAGCTGCAGCTCTTAGACAATCATCATTTTTGTAGTAAAGTTTCACTAACTCAATTCGTTCTTCTAATGCGTAAACCATTGTCAGGCAGAAACTTAACTCACAGAATACGAATCAAATGATATTTCCATAAGAATCATGCGAACTGTGAATTCATGCTGAGAACATACACGCAGGAGAACCATAAAAAACAGGTATTTTTTGTCTATGAAAACTAAGAAATATGGTTTCCGGGCTTCAGTGCCGTGGTCGGTTCACCTCTGTGGAGGAGGTTCCTTTGGACGTTTCGCTCACAATTGGGGTGGGCATCTTCCGCTTGTAATGTTGTATTCGCGAATAGCGACATAAAACTGATACTTGGTTGAAAGATCTTCGCAATTAATAGTCCCAGCCTGGCTACTTACTTTGTTTTGACTAATTTGTTTTCGTTTTTCGTGGGGTGACTGGGTTACCTGACCGGATGGGATGTTGCCATTTTCTATCTGTCCACTCATTGAGTCTTAAAATAGTTAATAAATTGAATTTGAATAGGAACAGGTAAGATATTGACTATTTACATTGAACCTGTCAACAACACTAATTTCAATTACCATTCATTCGATTTTGAAAAAATTATAGACGTTTGGATAGAGAATAAAGAGAGCTTTAAGATGATGTATCACTCGACCCACATTCCCTATGATGATTCGCAAGGGGGTAGCCGCCCCCGTCAGGGGGATGAAGTTGCTCGACTAAATCCATTACTAACATGTGTCCCCCTAGAAATTAAAATCGACCTGTTTTCGCGTTTCCGAAAATAATTTGTCATTTCCCAGTAAATCCGGGTGGAAAGTTTTCGTTGGGACACCCTGTATATTAGACCAAGATAGATATACTGACGACAAGAAAATAGTTCAAAATCGTCTAGACGACACCATTGCGGCCTAATCGTCACTTCGGAATCCACTTTTCGTCAACTAATTGTATGCTATTTGCAACACATATACGATTGGCGTATAGGCTCGGAATCGTCAAATTCGTGAAAACGACACGATTCATGCTCGATCGTGACTTCGGAATCCCGGCCTTGGTTCGCTGAGTAGCGTACTTAGCGGTGGATGTAAAAGTACGTTTCTTATGCATTGTAATCATCCACCACTGCCTTATTTTCCATGATCTTTAGTAACTTTGTACATATGTAGATATAGAATGTATTGGTAAGATGCATTCAGGTAAAAATAAGCTGCTGCCGCTGTCGACACCTCCATTAATGTTGCGTTCACTGGTGAGCAAATATATTTGGCATGTTCGAGTTCTTTGCTGGTTTGGTTCAATGTATGTTTGTGATATTTGAGGATACAACAAATATTTGGCCAAATATAGCGAAACCGCCAAGTGAAGTGCCGCCTTATAGTTGTTCATGTCAGTATCAAGACACCACCAGCATGAATGCTTTGATGATATGATTATTATGGAATGGTTGAACACTATCATTTCTATTTCTTGAGAAACTGTCGAGAATGTATCCCAAACTAACAAATTTTTCAGAGCAATGGAGAAATTGGAAGATTTTTGTAATATTCAACTGATGATTCAGTATGGATTTGCCACCTTTCTTCTATGTACTATCTGCCACGTTATTCCACTGGTGAGTAAAAGTCAATCAATCATCAATTGCAAAAATTTATCAATGTATCGTGGTAAAAATAATATTTTTGATTCATGTCAAAACCCTTCATATATTCATATTTCGTGATGAAGATCTGTGGTTACAATAAATTTGTTCACTGCTGGTTGCGTAAGTGGATCAAATTAGATATCCTTCCAACAACTTTTAGGCTGATGCTGTGGAATCTGTAGTACGCTTAATCTTCCAGAGCATTGGTTAAGATTTTCTCGATGCTCTGGTGGGTATTCATTATTATAAATATCAATAATAATTATATTAAATAGTTACTGGAGAACACGGCCATGAGGAAGCCAGTATATTTAATGGAGTAAATGAAAATGGAGAATTGCTAGTCGTTCTCATGGTACTGTTCATGCCCCGTTATGGAATTCAGAAAGTTTAAAGGTAGCATGTGTAGTTAACCATTGATCATTTCATTTCCAGATGGACAATATGATGGAAGGCATAAGCAATCTGATTTTCGTCTCATTATCTCTAGGACAGATTTTTGTTTTCTCGTACTGCTGTCAAACATTGTGCCTTGAGGTTGGTATCTACTCTCAATGTGAGAAAAATAAATAAACACGGCACAATCATTTGTCTGTAAAGTATTCAACCTCTCCCATGGTTTGGGGTTGTTACCACGAGATAATTAAAAACCTACATATAATTTATGTTCTTGATTTAGCCTTCCCAGATGTGAATCAGAAGTTGTCAAATGAGAGATTGAATAAAATTACAGTAACAACTATTAAACATTTTAAAGAAATTATTGGTACCATAGTTCCTCATATTTGAATTTATGGATAGCTTGATGTTTAAATAAACACTTTCAACTAGTCTAAAATTAGCTACAGTATTTCTACCATAGAAAAATAATAATGATCTCGTTGATGTCAATAATCATTTAGCAATTGTTTCGACGAAGATTAATCAAGAAGTGATTGGTGAATCTCAACCAAGTATTAACACTATCAGTCTAAGATATAAAACGACCTTCACCGAGCTGGTTAATGGATGAAAAGTATTTTATATCAAATTAAATAATATGTCAATAAACATATTGCAAATGGGTTGACTAAAAAATTTCAGTCCAGAATATGATTAATTAACAATTAATTTTTTTTTACATTTCAATGATTTGGTTGATAGACAAAAAATTCCATACCAATCGAAAGTATGAAGCCTATATATTTTAATTTTGATTTTTTTTCAATTTTATAGAGTAGGCAAAATTAGGTTGACTATTTTTTTCTTGTCAGAACTCTTGGATACACTGAGGAAAATTCTGCTATTGAAGTTTTTGCTGGGATATTTCTTGCTACTGTAATGAGAAATACTATTACTCTAACAAATTAAAGAATAGAAGTAGCACATTCAAATTCTATGGTAGAAAAAACGATTTTTTGACAGTGAGTTTTTCAATCAGAAAATCATAATTTCACAGGTGCGTAATCACTAATGATTTACATGCCTTTGGCCGTAAGGTTTTCGTTTACGAAAAGTGGATAATCGCATAGAAGTTCATCCACTTACGGTAATACAGTTGTCAACATGCCACTAAAATATTACTCGAAGAACCTACTTACGACTACTTTGTTCCATGCTGTGGTTATTCGATGTTTTGCTGAAATCAGGACGTTTTTCGATTTCGATGGCTTCTCTGATGAATCTGCCATTTTTTAAGAACTGAAATAGAGAGAAAATTAATGAAAGGTTGAAACGTAATTCACGCTAAGGTCTCAATCTGCCTACTCCTCAGGTATAATTACGTTAGGTTTTTGTGACTTGACGTTCGAGAGAACTGAGGAATTGTGGGTTGAGGAACTGTATTTATAGTTGACGTGGCTGTAATGGCCGTGTGCAATGTATTGGCGCGAGGTGAAGTATGGGCGGGAGCTGAGTTGGCGCTACAAGGGCTGGACAAACTGAAATCAGCCTTACTTCAGAATGGTTACAACAATTCGCTAATCGACAAGTCTATCCGCCATCAACTGACCCGTCCTCCAAAAACAAATGATCCACTAGAGAGTATCCAGCCACACAAAGCTTTCCTACCATACATCAAAGGTGTGACAGACAAAATCAGTAATATCTTGAGAAAACACGAGATAAAAACAATATTCACGGCCAACAACCAAATATCCAAATTCCTCAGATCTCCCAAGGACACAATACCAAACGATTCTCAAGGTATATATGAAATGCCATGTTCAGACTGCCCGAGAACTTAAATTGGCCAGACTAACAGACGAGTAACTTCCAGAGTCTACGAACACGAACTTGCTGTGCGTCAGGCATCTTCCACTTCCGCACTTTATGAACATCGAGAAGACACAGGTCACAAAATAGACTTCAAAAACACAAAAACAATTTCCACCGAGAAAACTCTGCAAACCAGGATTATCCGAGAAGCCCTTGAGATAGAGAAGCGCCCCAATTGCCTCAACACTCGCGACGACGGACGTAGACTTCCCAATACCTGGAAGCCTCTCATTGCACGCATCAACTCATTTCCCACCAACCCAGTTCCCGCACACAGCTCACTTAGCGCCAACCAAGTTCCCGCACACAGCTCATCTAGCGCCAACTCAGTTCCCGCCCATAGTTCACCTCCACTGTTTACGTTTTTCGGTGATTACGGTTTGTGAAATTGAGAGCATTATATATATATTTTTTTCTTATATATATATATAAATCAAACACAATAAACTATCTATATAGGGTGGTATGCGAGAAATCAGTCCTCCAGTTGTCAAGTTTTTAAAAATGAAATATTGCCGTGGATGAATACGTGCGACAGAGAGGTCCCAGCGAACCATCCCATGCGATAGAAGAGGACAGCTGTGAATAGTTCGTTCATTGAATGAAAGAGAGTGTGCATGCAATTTGTCAGTGAAAATGCAAAGGATAGCGATAAACTCGTATATGCTGTGAATTATTTTGGAGAAATTTGTCGCTATAGATATTGTTGTTGAAAAATAGCCAGAAATAGTTTTTTGTGTAATCAGCCTGAGAACTGTGGTTGGTTCTTAGATGAATATTTAAAACAACAGGGGTTCATTGGGGATCAAACACCTTCAAAGATAGAAGACATTGTAGAAACAACTGAAATAGAAAGCGATGACGAAAAGTGTTCTGAAGTTGGAGATCACAATCTTATGTCCGATGACTCGGATGCTGAATAATTTGTAAATTTAAAAACTTTTGTATTCATATTTTATCTCAATAAAATTTTTGTATAACACAACATCCTCATTATATATAATTTTTTAATTTCTTCATATATTTCTGCTTTGTTTAATTTTGTCTGATGCTGATAGAAGAAATGAAATTTGCAAGATTAGTATTATATATGTATCACTATCACCTTTTTGTTCAATAAAGATGAGATTTAATACTTCTGTTCTAATACTATGTTTTCTATTTCATTATTAAGCTACTCCAAAATGATGGATGAAGTACACACAGCTGCAATGCTGTGTCCTTTTCTATCACATGGGATGGTACCTCTGTCTCGCACATGTTCACTCGCAGCAATATTCCACTTTTTAAAACAACCAGAATTCAGGACTAATTTTTCGCAGACAACCCTATATTGCCGTGATCGAAATGAAATAATCTTTACTTTAATTCAACTTTAATGCATTAACCAGACCAGTGCAAGTTACTAGTATCAATTTTCCTGTTTATACCTGCCTATCCAAGAGTTGTGATGGGAAAAAAATAGTCAACCTAACGTTTGCATGTTCTATAGGCTTCATACTTCCGAATGGTATGGAATTTGTCTATTAACCAAACCAGTGAAATGATTAGATAAAAATAATTTTCAAATTGTTAATCAATCATATTCACCCATAGTCAATCCATTTTCATTATATTTATTGACTTATTCAATTTGATATAAAATAATTTTGTTATAATTATTAACGTTACAAGGCCGATATGTAGCAAATAACTGATGAGGTTGAATATTGTAATCCGAGGCGCAGCCGAAGATTGTTATATCCGAATCCGTTATTTGCTTATCGGCCGTGTGTCATTCAAGACTTTTTGTAAATCCGCTGAAAGATTACATTTCGATTCCGAGGAGAGAACAAACCACGTACCTCGTAATTCTACAGAAAAATCTCAACATCGTGTTGTCATGGCACAGCCTAACAATATCACAATATTATAAACAACGACCATGCATAAAATTGAAGAAATTGAGGAACAAAATCTTCCTTCAGAAATATAGTGGGATTCATGTGCAGGGAAGTGATTTCTTAACGGCTGCCAGCCGTTAAAAAATATTAACGAACGGAGGCTGTCAACATTAATTTTTTAATTGTCATCTGAATACCGTTAAATCAAAAGAACAGTATGAGATTGCGAAAATAACTAACCAGCTCGGTGAAGTTCGTTTTATACTGGGATCCTATACTTTATTTTCAAGCTGACAAAATTAATTAATTGTGCATTATTTACTCAATTCGACATGTTTTGGTATGGTGTGATTTCAATAGAAGGCATCTTTGGCGGATCTCTGAATAATCTACCAAAAAGTAACTACTAAATTAATTGATTAAGGAATTCTTCCAAAACAGAATGTAGAAATATTATCGTGTTATAACGGTACAAATATGTCTTATTTCTCACCAATAATCTCTTCAAATCCATACATTTCCGCAAATTTTAATCCTTCGTGTGCGTTAATGCTATTTTTCCAGTTACAGGCTGTTGGTATATCTATATACAATCTTCGGTGGATAGATTATCCACTGAAAGTGCAGCGTAGTTTAAGGTTCTTGATTAGAAGATTACAAAAGCCTGCCAATTTAACTGCTGGAAAGATCATCATCATTGACTTGCTGTTTTTCATACAGGTGTGTTCCAAACCAAATTGTATTCAATAATAAGATGTGTTTTTGCTACTGATTGTAATTTTTTGTAGGTTGTTCAGAAGTCGTATTCATTTTACACCCTTATTACCAACACTAACAAGCCAAAATGGTAAAAATGCTGAAGTATAGTACATGAAAATGCACAAACAGAAATGATGTATTTGTCTCACTTTTACACATTATACCAAATTAGAAATAGATTCATTTAAAATGTATCGTCTCTGTCTTCAAAAGTTCACAACCAATTTTCAGAATAAAATGTGAATGTGCTAATTACACCAGATGTGAAGACAAAACTTTCTTCTTCTTCTTCTTCTTCGTTTAAAATCCTGACTACCAGAGTTGACACCTTCTGTATCATCGAAACATATATTGATAAAGAATGTAAGAAAAGAGATTCGGAAACGCTTCGGCAATAATACAATCTAGACCGAAACGAAATAATAAAGACAACAGAAAACAATACAATGAGCAAAATCTGAGTATCTTGAAAGAAACTGTAAAAAAACCTGGGAGAAAATAAATGAGATCTAGCACTTTATTGAAAAGTTCTTAAGTTGTACTGATACTAAATGGGGCCGGTATTTGAATGTTACCTTAATATTTAGACTTAGCTAAGGTCAACCTTGAAATTGTCTGATGTACTTATTTCAATTGCGCCACACTTCGAACTTAGCTACGGAGCACTTAGATTCGCAAATCTCACTAGAAGAAGAAGAAACGAAAGCATCTTATTTGATTGTGACGTTTTGAGATGAAAAAGCTTGATTATAGTGTATGAAATTTTGGATTGATGGTTTAGGATACTAATAATTTTATTTGGTTTTTATTTAAATAAGAATACAAGTTGTTTTTCATGTTGGTATTTATTTACATATATCTTAGCATGGAAAACACTAGTAGCAGTTCAAGTAGTGATGATGAAGACGTTATCAATTTTCTGCAACATTGATGTGGATATGAAAATTTCATTTCATTCATCAGACAGAAAATATTACCATTATCTTGGTCCGAATAAAAATATGATTTTGTGCCAGTTACTTGCAGCTTACTAACATCAAACACATCTTTTTCATCATCGTTCAGATTTGGCGAAGGTAGAGAGGGCCATCTCTACCTCCAGTTCCTAAGGCATACTTCCGTTGTCCTGTCATTTTATCCTTTATAGTACTTTTGATATTGTCCCCCTTTTTCCTCAATGTTTCAGCTGATCGTGGAAAGTTAAAATCTGAGGCTATCTTTTTCCAACAGGCCTTTTTCTTTTTCCAAGTTACTGAATCAGTTTTTCTGTTTTCTATAACCGAAACATATTTCTTAGTCAGATGGGTCAAGAGGGTAGACTCTGTTGCCGTAAAAATTGCCCCCTTCTCACTTTTTCCTCCATATTTGAACTGAAACAAAAATTGATGCTTGATTTGAGCGAGCAATGGGTGACAATGATTTTTGACAAGAAATATATGAATTGCTCTAGAAAAAGTTATTTATCCAGTTATAAAAAAATGTATACTAACCTTTAGTGGCCAAAAACTCCAAATAGTAACAGTAACGCCAATTCAACAAGTAAATCAAACATTCAAAATAACATACATATTAATCATCCTCTTTGTCCACGAGGCTGTCAGTTATGTCAAAATGCGCCATACGTACCAATTTTATACTTAATTTGAGTCGTACTTAACGCGTCAGGTGGAAGATGATCTTGCCCTTAAAAATCTATTCCTTAAAGTGGGTATTAAGGTAAACCTTAGATTAGGGAGACTTTGATATACGAGGTTATTCCAATTGTGAATAACTTAAGGTTATTGTGGACCCTAAAGTGACATTCAAATACCAGCTCTGAATTGAGCTTTAGTATTTGATAACGAAAGAACAATTCAAATAGACAAATCGTCTTCTTCAAACATGACTGAAGAGTAAACGAAAAGAATGGGATCTCTGCTAGTTTTACGTACGATATCTCGGCAGATTCGACAGTATTTCTTGAGTCAGTTACATGTAATGAATTTAAATCAGTTATACCAGATCTCAAAAACAACCATGCTCCTGGACCGGACGAAACGAAGTCAGAAACAATTGAATAAATACACGGCGTACAGTGTTCCTAAGGAATTGGAGCTCCAGATTTTCTTATGTTTTGTAAACTTCTTTCAGTCGAAACACGTGTTCATGAATCATGGGTGAGTAAATTATGATGTTGTATTCTCTATAACGTTGTTGGTGCGTTCTTTAGTCCAAATGGCATTCTTATAAATTCATACATGGAATTCCTTCTTAGGATATCTAAACAATTAATAAATATCTGTTGAGAAATAGCATCTCTCATTATTTCCTCCAGTAGTTATAATCACTTATTGACTTTCGATATCAACATGTAAAACGAATAAACCATTTTTAGCAGCTGAAACAATAAAAAATTTCAGATTATTTCTGATATCTGGTGTTGTGGATCTCACTCACATTGAAGAAAAAGAGCATATCAATTTTGTTCCATTTCGCCAAAGTGAAAATTTGAGGTTTTTGTAGCCTCGCCATAGTAAAAATTATCATTTTTCTTAGCTTGGGCGGATATCTCAACCAGTCCAACTCGTACATAGCTCTCAGTGTGTTAGAAAACTGAAACAAGAAAGGCACCAGTGAATAGAATATACTCGAAAAAAACGATAAAATTAGTATACACTGAGACTGGAACGTTCAACTCGTCACTTGTTCTCACTACGGAGGCCTAAAACAATCTTTTTCTTTTCCCGATGTTCCGGTTTTGGATATTCTGTCAGACTCTGCTCGCAAAATGTAGCGGCACTGACTTCATTTTATCAGCGCTAAACCAGAGTAACCAAGTTGCATAAGTGATGTGATGCTTCGGAAAGAGGTGTACAGCCTCGAAGCTGTATGTATCGACCTATCCTTGCACTGATCAGAGGAAATAACCTCAAAGGTAATACTAGGCAGGTATCCGGATCATATCATGATTGTGGTAGTTGGTTTTGGGGAACACTTCTAATAGTGGCCACGTCTAGTTTTGATACAGTTGTGAACAGTACTGAATGAGTCGAGTGGTGTCTTTCAGAAAGTTAAGCAACTGTTGTTGCGGTTACCGTTTGAGTGGGCGACGGACATGTTCATTAGGAATTCTCGATCGTGATAAGGATCGCATGTTACATCATTCCTACCTCTCTTGAATACCTTCAAGGGATGCTTATGGGGGTGCAATAGATAAAACAAAAAAAGACAAATTGTTAGTTGAGTTGAATAGGAGTTAAGAGGGAACAAATCTCGGTCGATAAGAACGGGTGACGGTGATCGTTAGTCGAACCTCAATGTTCGTCTAAACCATAAACACTTGATATATGGTAGCCACAGACTTTTTTGGTAAGGTTGGTGCAAATACATTTAACAAAATTGTTTAAGTACAGTTTCTTTCATCAAACAGCTGCAAAAATATAAACCATTTCAATAATGTAAAATTATATTGAAGTACAACATAGTATAAGTTTTACCTCTGACGTGAAGCTATTACAGAACCAACAGTTGGTGAAAATTTCAACTAATACAGCTGAAGTCATCATCATCAAATGTGGCAAGGCAAAGGATCCGGCCTACAATATAAAGTGACTCGTGATTGACCAATTGATTTTCACTCTTGGTAGTACTTACATTCGTTGCTGTATATGAGAGGCAACATAACATGAACAGACCCAGTCCACAGTGAATCAAGAATAGAATATTCAACATATCTTCAAGTTTTTTGGCTGCCCTATAACAAGTAGATAATGAAGAGAACATTAGCTATAAGGAGAATGTTTTAAACATTTTTAGGAGTACCAATAACGGAAGTTAAACTTCATTGTGTTCTGAGAATGTTAACAGTATTGATTTTCATTAATTTCCATTTTATTTCATGAAATTAAAATTGTAAAATCATGTTGAAATAAAGGTTTTGTATTTGTTAGTAATACTTGATTTGACATTACAAGGTACTGCTGTCAGATCAGTGATCAAATATCTGTCATTTAGACTTCACGTTTCTCGTGTTGTTGATGTTACCATAGTAACTATAAGAAACGCGCGTTGTTGAAAGTTTGATTTAAACACGCTGATGCGTACTTCAAACAGGTAAAATGGGGCCCCAATGAAAAATATGGAAAGCTTCTCCTTTTAAAATTTAGAGTTTTAACAATGTTTTACTGCTGCAGATAAAAAACGCCATTCTAGATGCATACTATATTTCATCCACACAAGAAAATGTGCCACACTCCCAATATGGACTTTTTCATCGATCTTATTCCAGACATTTCTTCAGATGAGAATATGAAGGAAACTTTTCAATACTGAAACTCAGTCTTTATAATTTTTTATAAAAATTTCAAACCTAACTTCATCAACAGATTTGCTTTTAGAGCTGTATAGCTTGCATATGTACTTCTCTAAAACAGCAAAATTTTCATCTAAATTGATGCTAGCACAATCTATATTTGAAATATTTTTCAAACTTTCAATGAATGATTTGTTTTCTCTTAAAATTTTTAGTGGTCTATTTTTCCCTTTCTTAAAAAATGCTGGGTTAAAATCAAAATCCGTAAGAGCATGAAAAGCGGGTAAAGCATCACAAAGATCTGGGCCCAGGTTAGAAAATATTTCATTCAAACTAATAAGTCGTCTATGTTGTCCAACTCCGACGCTCATCCAAACTTGCATGCATCCAGAATTAAAAGTTTGGATGAACGTCGGAGTTGGACAACATAGAAGACTTATTAGTTTGAATGAAACATTTTCTAACCTTTTCAAGCTCTTACGGGTTGTGATTTTAACCCAGCATTTTTTTAAGAAAGGGAAAAATAGACCACTAAAAATTTTAAGGGAAAACAAATCATTTATTGGAAGTTTGAAAAATATTTCAAATATAGATTGTGTTACCATCAATTTAGATAAAAATTTTGCTGTTTTAGAGAAGTACATATGCAAGCTATACAGCTCTAAAAGCAAATCTGTTGATGAAGTTAGGTTTGAAATTTTTATAAAAAATTATAAGGTTGATGAAGTTAGGTTTGAAATTTTTATAAAAAATTATAAGGTCGATAACAGAAAAGAGGTGTTGGCATTGGACAAAACAAAATTTGATGGATCTCTCTTACCTCCATGTAAAACTGAGCTGCGTTAGCAGTTTTTACGAACAGCTTACATTGCTACAATTTGGACACATGCTTCCCAAAACATACCCACAGAATGCGAACCCCTGAATTACGGTTGGATCGAACAGGACGGCAGATACACTTTTCATTGGTTTGATGGCGAACAATTACCTTCATCACTTGAAGATGTCACTCTCGATGATCGACAACAAGAAACGAGCAATGATAATGGTATTTTTTTTTTCATTTACAAACTTTTTTAGAAAATATTGCTTTTAACATTTACGATGTAATTTTTTTCAGATATCGAAAACAACGCAAATTTTCCTGCAGCGTCAGATTCAGAAGATTCGGACGATGAACAAACATCGGACGAAGAGGATGAAAATTAAAAAATTATTTATTATTTTCATAAGCATGGAACATTGTACTGAAAACAATTAATTACTAGAAAGTTTTTGAGTTATATGATTTTTTTGTCCGTTTATTAATTTTTTGTCTATTTATTCATTCATTTTTGGTTTTACAGACGGCGTATTTACACCCAAAATGTTATTCTCCATTTTTTGAGCAAATAAAATTTTTCTTTACGTCCTAAATAATTGAAAAGTTATTAGGTATTATAAGTGAGAAACTCGATTATTTTTTCAACAAGTTTCATTTTTCGAATACATTTTCATGTGTAATTTTAAATAAATTGAAAATAAAATTTGTTGAAAATGGTAACTGATCGGTAATTTAATTTCCAACATCAAGGTATTCCATCATTTTTCCATAATATTGACGTCATTTTGATGAGTAGCTAAGAGAAAACCGTGACACGTGGCGGCTGACTGCAGGAGTTCCGCGCAATGTAACCGCCGCTGGCGGCAATGTTAAGCCAAGCTGTGATGCTGGCGGCATTGCATTTTTAGCAATGTTTCATTATATTCTAACACCTTCTCCAAGCTCAACTTTGCACTGATGATGCATTTTGTTTTTTTTATCGCTACTTAAGGGGCCAGGCGGCCATGTAAAGCCACGGCAATGACACGTTGCTTGGATAAATTTTAGCACTTTGGTACATGAACTATCATTTCCAGTTGAAATTTTTCATGCGTTTATCCTTACAAAATTTTTGACTGGGCTCTTGGTCTACAACTGATGTAGCGTTGTTGGCAGTTTTTGCAACAGCAATTTGCCTACAAACTATTCTCTCTGATCCGATCTGCTGGAATTCGACGAACAGTGGTTCCCAAAATGCCAACAGATAAATTTCAAAAATCGAAATAAATGTAAACTTTTTTTTTCAAAAACAGATTTGTTATGAAATGGCATCACACACCTTTCATTCCTGAGAGTG
The DNA here is from genome assembly GCA_958502065.1 of Chrysolina americana. NCBI lineage: Eukaryota > Metazoa > Arthropoda > Insecta > Coleoptera > Chrysomelidae > Chrysolina > Chrysolina americana. The sequence continues at coordinate 87,443,001 of OY293410.1, forward strand.
CAAGGGGTTAGATTACACTCTGTATATATGCCGCTTGTTCACAGTTGAAATATTGTGTACGCGAAGAAATAGTTTTTTTTCTCGATTTGCAACACTAATTCATTAATCAAAACAAGTTCTTATAAATATAATTATTCATGTTATATATACACATTCTTTCTTATGTTCAGTGACGGGCAGATTTATTTACTCCACAATTCACAGGCATATGATGTTTTGTGATGATTGCAACATGCACAGAATTTCATAAGGGAAAGGGTATGTTGAACTGAAATATATGGTATGTGTATACATTTTTTTCGATAACCTCACCTGAAAATTACTTGCAGTTCTTGTATGCACTTAACGAGTCTAATTTCCTCTTTCCTCCAATCATTGTCAGAGTCAGGTATTCGCAACCAACCGACATCCACATGCAACAGAGCATAGGATATAATTGTTATCTGACTCCTGAGCTGTGTTATAATATTCAAATACAGGCAGTCCAATGCTGAAAATATAATTATAGAATACACGATGATATAATTGAAAATGTCTCAACAATACAAAAGGGAATGTGTAAGGGTTAAAGTGCCTTGTTAATTTGAAGTAGTTCAGCAAGACATGCATGATACTACTATTAGGGTAGTTCTTCTGTTGCTTTAGTGACAGCTCGCTTATGAATGCTAATTTATTTTTATCGAACTGCTACAGCTGATTCTATGGACACGATACCATGATGCCATATGTTGTTATGGATATAATCATGATTTATAGCCATATATGATAAGTTCTGATTGCCTAACTCAGCTTCCGCAAATTTCCAGCTAACGTGGTTATTTTTTTGATGGTGTTGATTCTATTAATTTTGGGAACTACAATAATCCCTAGGTATGAGTGAAATTGTTTTTGGAACTCAAACCAAACTGAAACATTGTTGAAACATTGGTGGTCGGTGGCTTAGCGGTCTAATGCACAGGCCGTTCGAAACTCCAATATAGCGATAGTCGGTTCGAGCCCGATGTAGTTCAAGAGAATTTTTCTCAACTACTTTATATCGGATCGATAGGCGACCGCATACCTTGTTGAAAAGCAATTGTATTGTGAGATGTCTAGATGCCAATCTCGTCTAGTGCTAGTTTGGAGTGCACATCAACCACCCGAGGTCGTGCTGTAGGTTTTTCGGGTTTTCCTACAGCTGAAAAGTGAATACATCGCCTAAAACATCGGTAAGTCGCCCCGGAGCGCCACGGCAAATAATAATAATAGCCGTCCTCTACCCGCACAGGCTATGCCTTTGGGTATACTCAACGAGTATTTATGAGAGAGTATTATTATAATTTCAAACATGAGTACTTTGCGTTTTGCAAAGTACCAATCGGAAACGTCATTCTGACGCGTGACTCCATACCACGATTTGATCATATCCAGCTGATCGCAAATTAGCAGAATGAGAATCCATTCTGAAAACGACGTTGGTGAAATAAGAGTAGAGCTTCGCGAGACCACGAGATTAGTTTTGGTGTCGATACAAGTCCAAGACCAAGATCAAGACTCGAAAAATCTCTCCAAGACCAAGACTTGACTTACGAGACCAAAACCAAGATCAAGACTCTCCCCCAAGAGTATTGGTCTTGTCTTGGTCTCGAAAGAAAAATAGTGAACTTAAATCTTCTCAACATTACAAAAATTTTTATGAAAAATGTTATGGCATTTTATTTCAATTATTCAATTTTCATATGGTAGGTTTTTAAATTTTGTTCATTCAATCGAAAATACATTTTTTAAAATCTGTATTGCAGTTATACAGTTTACAACAAATAGTTGTATGTTCTAAGGTTGCAGTCGTTAATAAGTATTGTAATTTCCTCGGGAATCCAACTTCACCACTCTGCCGCAACCGCATCTTACTGCTCACACAATAATCCATTGTAAAATGGTCAATAAAAACCTAATTAACATTCCTACGATTTTGAATCTCTTTTCTGGTCTGTTGGGCGTCGACCTGTGTGCTGTGTGGGTCTAATTTAATATTTATTTAAGATTTCTTAAAAATTATATTAGGTATGATGGTGAAATGAGAAACTTTTATTTCGCCTACTTCACCCGTATAAACCGACAATTGTTAAAGACTGAGAAGTACGAAATAACTAATACATATAAACTGTTGGACAGAAACTTTCGATTTTTAAATGGTATATTTTCGATTTTTTTATGTCCATATGACATTCAGAATACAACCATGTATCATTTGTTACTTTTTGAAACCATTCTAGTGGGCTATGGATAGGTTCAAATAACTGATATCAGTCCTTTAATGTGTGTAAAAATATAACTTTAATGTTGTTGGTCGAAATGTTTCAGCTCTGTGAAGTTTGATTGTTGAATTTTTATTACTATTTTTTTTTCAAATTTTAACGTGGTGGCTCGTCGGGTTAAAAAAAGAGCATCTCAATACGATGAATTTCATTCCGCACACCATTAGGTTTTTGACATAAACCTGTTTCAAATGGACCCCATGAAAAAATGATCTAGAGGCACCGTAGATAATTAAACTGAAGTAGATTCACTCCCAGTCGGCGCCTATGATGTATCGGGTTCAGATTTTATTTTTTTCTTGAATGCGGTGGGGTAAGAGGGGTCAGCTGAGAGTTGTCCTGTGTTACTTGGTCTGACGTACGGCATTCTATCTCGGATTCATTTTGGTTGCGCGATAGCACAAAATACATCGGCTAAACGCAAAATTCGAGGTGGGGATGTAGACACAGATATGGCGGCGAGTGACCCTTCTTCAGTCACAGTGAAGAATATACAGTACTCCTACTCCAGCCAAATTCTGGCTTGAATTTGCAATACGCATCGCCAAGAGCTCGTATCACAGCTCTGCGCATACGACGAGTTTGAGAATGAGAGCAATTCTTACATGGTTGTCGCATTTCAAAAGTTTCGCCTAGTCTACTGTAGTCAAATTTATTGATACTAGGGCTATACAATACATATATATATATAAATATATATATATATATATATATATATATATATATATATATATATATATATATATATATATATATAACAAAACGGAAACTATGACATCTACAGTCATTAGTTATATATATATATATATATATATATATATATATATATATATATATATATATATATATGAATTTTTTGTTAGAATAAGATTTATTAAATTTAAGATGATTTTATTCTTCTGAATAATAAAATTGACTTCATCACTTTACATTTTAAATTCATAAGTTTGATTAAGTTTAAATGATGAGGCATTTGACATTGAAATAAATACTTTTAAAATTTGATATGAACTTTTATTCAAATCCACTGAAGAGGAAATAGTTATTATTGTTAAAAGGAAAAAAAGTGGTAGATTGACTATTGAGATTGATAGTTCTTATCCAAGGGTAGCGAGACTGGAAATTTAATCAGTGTATTCAATACGCTTAGGTACTGAGTTGAATTTCCATAATCTCTCTTCCTGTCGTGCCAAATTCAATAAAAAAATCTATAGAAACTGCAGTTGTTGATTGAAAAGTTGCTTACTATAGAAATCTGTATGTTAATCAAAAAGTGTGACATTGTGAAATATAGTAAATGTCATAAAAAAGATGGACAGAGAAGGAAATATACACGGTTTAAGAATTTTGGCTTTTAACTTTAATTTCTTGAAAAGAGTAAATAAAATTACTTTTATAAATTTTTGTTGGAAATATGTAATTGTCGTGTTTTAATACAATTTTCTTATCAGAAAAAGTTAAATGATCAGTTGCCTTAGAGGCCCAAATTAGAATTTTGTTGTCGATCAGAGATACAATTTTCTTACAAAAATCAAGATATATTCTTTTCTTTGTGATTTTTTTCATTTCCTGCCCCAACCAGTCCTTGTTTGAAACTGATCACAATAATGGTCCAACATCTTGAATTTTTCATGAAAATTAAGATCTTACCCCAAAAACTATGAAGTACCTCTTATAAAGTAAATGTACATTTGGAAACTGTGGTGTGAATACAATTCAAGTAAAATAGAAACCCTCTACAAACCAACTACGTCGATTTCACTAAACGCGCGTTGAGTAAAACTGAAACCTTTAGCTCCTGACGATGTTAACTTTGTTGGCAAAACCAGTGTTGAGTGAAATTAATGTAGTTTCTGTAGTTGCGACCCTGATGAATGATCAATTTTGAATACAATCGAATCAGCACTCTCGTTTGCCATCTTGAATTCTCAAATTAACAAACTAATATGCTACGTATTTGGCCCAAAAAACTACTACAAACCAATTTTGAATGAAATCGGACAATGATTTACAAAACTCGTTCACCTTCTTTTTTTTTCTTATTCGAATATCAATGCATTTTGTTACATCCGAATATCAACATCTGCGAAATTCATTAATTCTCAGAATCTCTTTGCTTATATTTTATAATTTTTCAAATGCCCTGGGTTACCTAAATACCACGCAATACAATTTTGTTTCAATTACCCATATGCCTTACGAAAATTCCATCATCTGCATTTTTTCGAGCAGTTTATATCAATCGTTGTTATGTCGAGCAGTGTATATACGCTGTGGTTGGGATTGTAGTAGGGAGAAATGTCATTATTGTCATTGACGTCAGCATTATAAAAAACTAATCTCCTGGACACCAACATCAAAGGTTCCGTTCGAACTACTGGTGCTTAATCTACGGTGCTAGAGGCGTGAAGTCGGATGACCTGGAAAGTTTTTTAGAAAGGAATAAATAATGGTGTAAAGTGAAAACAACCCTATATTAACTCGCTGGCCACTAGACTGGACCCATACATTCAATCCAGTATTCTTCGTTCAAAAAATGCTCAATTTCCTGCGAGAGGAACTTTAGATATCCACCCCTGTCTTCTGGGAAAATTCCTTCCTTCATCTTGTGTAAATTTGCATCGGACCAATATCGCTAATTATTTTTGTTGAAATATCCCAAATAAGTGAAACGGGTTTTGTCACTATAAAGAATTTTGTACGGAAATGTGTCTGTCATCTTACAAATATTTTCCAAAGAACCAATTGCTGTACTCCTTGTATTATCGTTTTGGTACAGGTGCTGGTGTAGTTGATATTTGAATGAATGATTTTTATGTTTCTTTGGTAAAATTCCTTTAATTAATAGCCACAAGCTATCAACAAAATTTTGAGTGAGTTTATTTCCTAAAAAGTACCGGCTTCAATAAAGAAAAAGCGTAAAAAATGCCAGTCATCGCTCAAAAATAGGTCCATATCTCCAAAATTACTTGAGATCGCCAAAAATCTCATGTAGATTTTTTGTTCAGGAGGCCAAACTGCGTGAGTTCAAGAATTTTGTAGATAGCTTGTGGCTATTAGTCGACGGAATTTTACCGTTTCTTCAAAATGTTAGCTGCAGAGGACTTAAAAATGTCACATTCTCTTGCGATTGACCTATTAATATTTAGTGAAACGTATGCCAGAACATCTGTTTCTTTCTCTTTACTCACAACAAATAAATGGTTTTCATTATTTTTAGGCACATTTCGCATTTTTGAAAAAGTTTTGGAAAATAATACCGGGTCGGTGGACCTACAGCATCGGTTGAATGTTGCCTACAATCTCCAAAAATTAATAATTGACATTGTAGAAGAGATGTCAAATATGTCAAAACGTTAATTTTTACCGCTACAAATCAATGATTTTGTTTCAGTTGTGTTGGTCACACGATACTTGATGATCTTGAATCTTATTTCAATCTCAATAAAATTCTTCATCTAACGTAAGTTCTAAAGTTACATTTTCAGTTTTTTATCTAAAGATTTTTCACAACCCAATAGAGTGCTGTATCAAATTAATTGCAATAAAAGGTTTTTTTTAACCCGACAAACCACCCATGTTGCCATTTGAAAAAAAAAAACAACTTCACATAGCTGAACCGTTTTGACCTGAAACAGTAAAGTTATATTTTTGCAAACATTTTAGGATTGAAATTAGTTATTTGAACGTATCCATAGCCCTCTGGAATAAAAAATAAATTGAAAAAATATTGGTTACAAAAAGTAAAAAATAACACATGGTTGTATTCTAAACATGATAGGAAGAGAAAAAATTAAAATATACCAGGTGTCTCTTTAAAAATCGAAAGGATATGTCACTTACAGTAAATCCGAACTTTACATGAAATTTGGGTCACTTCTCAAAAAATGCAGTTTGTGCCTTAACCCGATCTTCCAAATTTCATTCCATCATCTCCGAAACCAAAAAGTTATAGACGCGAGCCACCATTCGTGGACACCCGGTATATGGTGTTTAACTGTCTACAGCTATCCCTTCTGGTCTTCAGTCCAAAGGGGTGCGAAGTTAAGTTGGGAAATCAATTCATTATCATAACTAGCAATTACACTTACTCAAATATCCTCCCATCAAAAACCAGAAAGCGTATGGCTGATAAAAGAAGGCAACCAAATAATATCCATCAGAAACCGAAACGTCGAATGGGAGCCACATAGGATAGACAAACTCCTTATACGTCGAAGTTCTGTTCAGCCAAGGATTGAACTCTTCGTGAGTGTCTTGAAAGAAGTTGATGGTGTACGAACTGGATAAGTTGAAAATGAGATACAGCATGAAAGAGATGTACCAGACACTGCAGAAACGAGAAGTTTTGTAGGTGACGTATTCCTGGTACGTAGGAACAGAAACCCTGAAGTAGAAATGAACACTGTAGAATGAATCGTTGTAGGTATTTCATGTTACACTACAAGGTGCGGTTTTTGATCTGTTCTCGGTATTGATGAACAATTTTTGAGGTCAATATTTGACTCGAAGATACCTAATTGTCCAAAAAATATTGATTGACGTAAAACCATTTATTGGTAAATTTTAAATTTATATTTATATATTATTTTATGAAATAAATTCATGAACATGGACATTTTACTCGACGGAAGACCATCAAACTAATAATAGAAAATGAACTAAAATATTAAATCTCCCGCAAAGAACCCTAAACAATAGATATTTTCGTCGGCAAGTATCCGGAAGAAAACAACTGTACGACCGTCGAATTATACAGGCCGTGTCTTTTATCATGTGGTAACATTGCTATATTCTAAACGAGTGCATAAATTTCATGAGTGCGTAATGGGCTTACAACTCGTGTAACGTACTATACTTTTTCTACGCCCATGCATTTTCTTCCATTAAATAAAAAACATCCCAATCATTTAAACTTTATTATAATAGTTGTTAATTGAATCGAGAAAATGTTCGGACACAATTATATTTTGTTCAAGAAATTGACAATATAAATGACATGACATTTATTTTTATAGCATGCTACTTAAGAATACGTGTCATATTTTTAAAGAAATTGCATAACGTGCTGCCTACATTTAGGGGCATCACTCTTTCAATCCTAAATATATGTCGCTAATGCTAAAAGTTCTTATGTTTTTTAATTGACTAAATTTGTGTAAATAGACCATATAAAGTCTTACGTAAATAAACATTTTATTGTAATTTGATTAAACCAAGAAGTTTAAGTTTTCTTCTCAAAACGCACGTGTATGTTATGAGATCTCATTACGTGCATGTTATTGTTAAATGTCATTTACAAGGAATGTTGACAGTGCGATTTTTGACGTTTACAGACATGGGCGTTGAAAATAATATATTACTTATCAAGTGTTGTAAAAAGCATATTACGCACGACTGGAAAAACAGTGTGCTGTGTAACGATTAAGATTTTGTAGTTCAATAAATTCTGCAATATTTTTCATTTATATAATAAAAGAAAGGTACATTTTCTTTCAGTATTGTGTTGGGTATAGTGTAATATTTCTTTATTATAGAATAAAAATGTTCAGAGACCACATAAAAGAACGTTGAATTTTGGTATTTGTATTTACAATTTTAATAATGGAGGATTTTCCTCAACATCTTCAATTTTCATTTCTCTCAGTTCCTGTTTTCGGCATGCACGACTTACGCCAATTATAAGAACAATCTAAAAATAAAAATTACTGTAAGTGTGGAAAATGGTATTAGCGGACATACTTTACTTCCATAAAGAAGTACTGATTGTCAAGAGCCATTTACTTGGCAGTGAATCATTCGTTGCCATTTTTGCCATTGCCATGACGTTGGGGGAGTTACATTTTCGTTTTCACTATCACTTAACATATTGAAAATGTAGGTATTATTTTTTGACCAGTATGTATCTTATAATTATCAACTAGAACTTATTTGTCCTTTTTTGGCTGTTTGAAAGTTTTTTACTCACGTTTCTATCACAAGAACATATTTGGTTCTGTAATATTTCTGGCAATGGTGGAGTAAGGCTATTTGATTTTTTCAAATATTAATATCATGCAGAATGGGCACACATATTTATAAGGCAGTGAAAAATACATCGGGATAATTTGAAAAACTGAAATAGCATTACTCCAGCATTTACAGAATTTTTACAGAACCAAATGAAATATGTTCTTGTGATAGAAACGTGAGTAAAAGGCGTTCAAACCACCCGTGCTTCAAAAACCCTGCATGGGCACGCATGTATCTGAATGGGCCTGAATGAGCTATTTACTGAAGCTGAGTGTCGTGTGTTTTCGCCTGTTTTCTCCAGTGGCCGTATGTAAAATAACTAGCATCATCAGTGACAACAATTTTTAATTATGGTCCTGTCGTTATTTCGTTTAGGAATTCCACAGAAGCTAACGCTTCGATATAAGAATAATCAGTGACGTTTTGAATAAATGTATGTATCTATGAAAATGATCCAACAGAGCAGAACAGAAAAAATGGGAGATGGGATGATCACAAGAACGCCTCGTCCATTTTCAAAAAGGCCCTGAACAAATCCAAGAGAGATTCCTGGGCCCGTATTCTTGATGGTGATAGAGTAGAACGATCGATTTTCTGTTTCACACCAATATACAATAAATATGTACGTCTGTCTCTTTTATTTGTTTCCAAATTTAAGGCGAACGATTCAAGAATCGAGACCCTGGAGAAGACACTGTGGGGAGATAGAAGGCTCTCGGGAGTGTGCTAGACTCCAGAAAGTACTCTTGAAGGATACGCAACAAGTAATATACTCCCTGAAAAATGAACAAGGGGAGCACACCTGTACAGGAGAAAAAACAATAAAAGGGCACAGATAGATCAGACACGAGCTATGGGAAACCCGGAAGTACTGGAGACTTTGAAAAGAGGCTCCAGGCTGGTCTGGGACATAGCAAAGAAGGTCGTGACCTGTGACAAAGTTCAATTGACAATAGGCACATTTGAACCCTTCAAATCACCGGGACCAGATGGGATCTACCCTGCAATGCTGCAGAAAGGACCCGAAGAACTACAAATCAGACTCTGTGATGTACTCAGAGGCAGTCTGGCCCTCGGGTATATACCAAAATCATGGAGACAAGTTAGGATTACCTTTATACCGTAACTTGGAAAAGCTGGTCAGGATTCGGTGTCCCTGTCATTTGTACTCAAGACTTTGTGGGACGGTGTGTTGGTGGAAAGACCGTGAACAATATGCCTACAGGACAGGCTGTTCAACGGAGACAGCACTCCACCAACTAGTAACGAGGGTGGAGAACACGCTGGAACATAAAGATGTACTGTTAGCGGCCTTTCTAGACGAAGAAGCTTTCGACAATGAACTCAATCATTAAAGCTCTCAGGCACAGAGAAATCGAGAAACCATGTGTGGCCTGGATAGACTCAATGCTGAAGAATAGACTGATACACATCACTGTATTAGAGAAGACCATAGTAGCCGGGGTGAACAGAAAATGCCCACAAGGTGGAGTTCTATCAACGCTTCTGTGGAATCTGATGGCGGACTCGCTGCTAGAAACACTGAACGAAGTAGGATATCGAGCCCTTGGCTATGCCGGCGATATCATGGTCTTAGCACAGAGAAAATTTAACACAACGGTTAGAGATCTCATGCAAGAGTCCCTTAACCTTGTCACGGCTTGGAGGAGCTCAACGTCAATCCTAACAAGGCAACCATAGTAGCATTCACCCGAAGACGAAAAACAGAGGGCCTATGACCCATACGATTTCGAGGGGAGGACATACAGATAAAGGGGGAAGTCAAGTATCTTGGAGTAATACTAGACTCCAAGCAGACCTGGAACCAGCATATCGAAAAAATAACCAAAAAAGCGGTGACTTCACTAGTGATAGCCAGACGAATTTTTGAAAAAAATGGGGATTAAAACCACATATGCTGCAATGGTTGTACAGCACGGTGGTCATGCCATCCATTACATATGCTTCTTTGGTGTGTTGGCCCAATATACAACAAAGAGGAGCCGCACCGAGACTAAGCAAGGTGCAAAGACTTACAAGACTTACTTGTCTTGGAACCAAAGAGGCCATCAAATCAACACCAACTGCAGCGATGGAGACACTCCTGGGACTGCCACCTCTCCACTTCGTGGTTTAGGGGGAGGCACCCAACCCCAACGTTGGAACGGGACACATGAGAATCATTAGAATTGTGACCGGGGACGCGCTAGGAACGAGAATAGACCACATTCTGAAACTGTACTCCTTCTACAATCAGTTAAGAGTGCTGGTGCCAAACAGAGCTGAATGGAATGGCTCACAGCTCAAGGACGTGCTACAGGGGAAAATCTGGTACACAGATGGATCCAAGACTGGGAATGGAGCGGGCTCAGGAGTGTTCTCCAGGAATCCGAGTATTAGCATTAGCTACTCACTGGGCACCCATACCTCTGTTTTTCAAGCAGAAGTGTACGCCATCCTTGAAACGTTGAAATTGCGCATAACATCAGACAGTCAAGCGGCACTGAAGGCCTTGTGTAGCAAGGAAGTAACGTCCAAACTGGTATGGGACTGCAAAGAAAAACCGAAAACTCTGTCAGACCGGAATCAAGTCGAACTGATATGGGTCCTAGGTCATCAGGGAATTGAAGGCAATGAGAGAGCAGACGAACTCGCACGAAGAGGATCGAATATGCTACCAAACCAAGGACAGATGCTAGGGGTACCGAAGTGTACAATAAGAGCGTCTGTAAAAGACTGGATTAGGGATAAGCACAAAAACAACTGCGACAAAGTCCCAAGAAACAAACACGGAAAAGAATACATCAAAGGACCGTGTAACAAAAGAACGGCAGACCTGTTAACGATGAACAAGAGCCAGTTGAGAACCGTTACGGGACTCCTGACTGGACATGTACCAGTGAAGAGGCACCTCAAAAAATTGGGGCAATACGTTGGAGACCTGACCTGCAGACTATGCGGTAAGGATCCAGAAACCGTGAAACACATACTGTGCTATTGCGAAGCTCTAGACCGCAAAAGAGAGGCAATTTTCGGGCGGCCATCTGGTGACCCAGAACTATATAGCTCCCACCCAATACGAAACGTGTACAAACTCGTACAAGGCACAAAGATATTGGACTGGGTACTGTGATATTGAAACATAGCGGTGCCTTGGTTCGCGGACCTGCTGGCTCCATTGATAAAACGTGGAGTTGGCGGGTTTCAGAATTAAGGCTTCGATAGGTAATATACAATGGCTAATAGCCTAAGTGTCACCGGAGGCAATAGCCAACCGGACCTTCCCAGAGGTGGAGGTTTTAGTGAGTATGCCTAATATGGAGAGTCTCATAGTATTTATTTCCTCAACCTCCCCAAAAAAAAATCTTAATATTTACACTATAAAAATTCATAAAAGATATTTGTACTTTCAGAGACGAACGATAATAATTTACACCAAAAATACATTTTTTTTTCTATGATATAATATTTGCTTATCCATCGGAGGCGATCCATCACATACAGTGGAGGTGGTAGGTAAATAACTTTTGGTCAACTCCAGCAAAAATCGATCTCTAATAGTGATGTAGTCGGAAGACTTACATCAGCTCAGACATTCGATAACCCCAACGAACAATGCCGTAACTAAAATTACAGCTATTTTCAGTTATAGGTGTAGGCGTATTCAGCTTAAAAAATTGATGCTGACGATAAAAAAGCCGTATGTCTAGACCAAGTAGTTACGAAGAAATCTACTTGAAAAAAGTTGTATTTTGACTCAAATATTGAAAAAAAAATCAGTATTTCGACTCTCCTGAAATATGATGAAAAATTAGTTACGTCTTTGTTCGTTGGGAGTGTCGATATTTCGATGGATTAATCCTTCATCATCAGTGAAAAGGGTTTGTTACATTATGAAGATCAGTTTGTAGTGGAAAAACGTCTTAAAATGGTAACATGTTATAAAAAAAAATAAAATTGAAGAGAAAAAAATCCTGGTCCTAATTAATAATAGAATAAAAAATATAGTATTGGACGCGTTGAACTATAAAAAATTGGTTGTTGACAACACGAGAATATCTAAATTAATAGAAATGAAAACAGAAAGAATCTAAGTTACCCTGAAAATGAAATATTCTGCTACTGTGTAGTGACGTTTTTCAGTAAGAAAGTATTTCATACTACATTCGAATTGTCTAAGACTTTTTGAAGTCTTGGGGAAGATTAGCATTTTTGGACGGCAGGTGTGACTGAGAGTTGATGTTACTTTTATTGTAATCAAAGAATGGCATATGTGAGTGAGTCTAGAATGGATATTGCGTTTTTTTTCTTTGGAACTATGATCCTTTCTCTCACTCTAACTATTCCTATTCATAGTATACATGTTGATTGAACAATAAACATATATTAATTCCGTCTAACTACTTATGGTTTATCGCTATAAGCAGATGATTATGATTGTTTTATAATAGTTTTTTATAATTCATATTTTTATTTTGTGACTGTAAATAACTACATTATTTTATTTTATTAATTCATATGATTACCTACTACTATATGATATCTGTTGTTACCTGCCATAAATATACTTGTTATATAACATGTGGTAAACTATCTATCTATCTATCTATCTATCTATCTATCTATCTATCTATCTATCTATCTATCTATCTATCTATCTATCTATCTATCTATCTATCTATCTATCTATCTATCTATCTATCTATCTATCTATCTATCTATCTATCTATCTATCTATCTATCTATCTATCTATCTATCTATCTATCTATCTATCTATCTATCTATCTATCTATCTATCTATCTATCTCTATCTATTCTATCTATCTATCTATCTATCTATCTATCTATCTATCTATCTTCTCTATCTATCTATCTATCTATCTATCTATCTATCTATCTATCTATCTATCTATCTATCTATCTATCTATCTATCTATCTATCTATCTATCTATCTATCTATCTATCTATCTATCTATCTATCTATCTATCTATCTATCTATCTATCTATCTATCTATCTATCTATCTATCTATCTATCTATCTATCTATCTATCTATCTATCTATCTATCTATCTATCTATCTATCTATCTATCTATCTATCTATCTATCTATCTATCTATCTATCTATCTATCTATCTATCTATCTATCTATCTATCTATCTATCTATCTATCTATCTATCTATCTATCTATCTATCTATCTATCTATCTATCTATCTATCTATCTATCTATCTATCTATCTATCTATCTATCTATCTATCTATCTATCTATCTATCTATCTATCTATCTATCTATCTATCTATCTATCTATCTATCTATCTATCTATCTATCTATCTATCTATCTATCTATCTATCTATCTATCTATCTATCTATCTATCTATCTATCTATCTATCTATCTATCTATCTATCTATCTATCTATCTATCTATCTATCTATCTATCTATCTATCTATCTATCTATCTATCTATCTATCTATCTATCTATCTATCTATCTATCTATCTATCTATCTATCTATCTATCTATCTATCTATCTATCTATCTATCTATCTATCTATCTATCTATCTATCTATCTATCTATCTATCTATCTATCTATCTATCTATCTATCTATCTATCTATCTATCTATCTATCTATCTATCTATCTATCTATCTATCTATCTATCTATCTATCTATCTATCTATCTATCTATCTATCTATCTATCTATCTATCTATCTATCTATCTATCTATCTATCTATCTATCTATCTATCTATCTATCTATCTATCTATCTATCTATCTATCTATCTATCTATCTATCTATCTATCTATTGGCATTGTTGAAGAAAACACTAGCTGGAAAATATGTTTTTCTACAAGCGTGCGTGTTCCGCCCTATTCCCGCACGCAATTTAGTTTGAGAGGTGTCATATTCCCGCACTAGTGCGGGAAAAATTTTCCCTCACGCTAATGTCACTTCAAGTGAGTTTTTCCCGCACTAGTGCGGTAATAATTTTTCCCGCACGTGAAAGTTTGTTCAAGAGCATCACATAAGATGTTTCAATGCTCTTGTAGAAAAAATCTTGATCCTTACTCATACGGAAAGGTACCATCCCGCACTCGACTGCTTACCCGAACTCCGCTTTGCGTCGTTCGGGTAACGGCAGTCTCATGCGGGAATAGTACTCTTTCCGTACTTGTTAGGATAATAACTATTTCCTACAAGCGTGCGTGATTCACTCTATACCCGCTCGCAATTTAGTTTGAGAGGTGTCATTTTCCCGCACTAGTGCACGCTAAGTCACTTCAAGTGAATTAGTCCCGCACTAGTGCAGGTGAAATTTTTCCCGCACGAGACATTTTGTTCAAGAGTGATACATACTTTTTTTTTATTCGCTTGTAGAAAAAATATTGATCCTAACTCATACGGAAAGGTACTCTCCCGCACTCGACTGCTTACCCGAATTCCGCTTTGCGTCGTTCGGGTAACGGCAGTCGCATGCGAAAAAGGTACTCTTTCCATACTTGTCAGGATAATAACTATTCTGCATGTTATGGTATATTCAGATATGAGTTGTATTCAAATAGTAATTCCCAGCTCGCACAAGTTTTCTGATGTTTAGAATAAATTTTTATTTTAAATTATTTCTTTTTTTTCTGTCCGATTCAGATACATGAGTACCCATGCAAGGTTTTTGAAATACGTGCAATTCACACGAATATTCAATTTTGACCCTCGACCATTTTTGAAAACTGCATGACTCATTTGAGTTTTTCACATAACCCCGACGTATTTTTCACTGTTTCTTCTTTTTATTTACTCATCATCTGATGAAGAACTGAAATTTGATGAATTCATATCTTATTGACAATCAAATCTATTTCTGCTAAGAGTGGATTTATGCAGCATAAATTTACACTAAACTACAACTTGAACTAAACTTAGGAAAAATTAAACTTGGTTTGTATGGCCTTTATGCAAAAAAATTAAGACAAATTACGTATGCGTGATATGTGTTTGGTGAAGAGAATCTTTTATCCTATCTTGGCATTATTTTGTATTTCACGTCCACCCGACTTAATTTGTTGATTATTGATGTAATTACTAATTATATTTCAGTATTTTCAATTTGGTTTAGAGGTTACAAAATTGAAACATAATGGAATATTTTCATGTCATTCCAACCCGCGTAATTCAAAATATGCGCCAATGACTGCGCAGTAGTGTCAAAAATTAACATTAACATTAGAAAGATAAAAGTTGGCCAACTATTAATTTAAATTTAGTTTTAATTTCCCTGCATAAAATGAAACATTACAAATGAGAGGTTCATCTTCTTAGTTGAAGTTGAAGTGTTAATGTTAATTGAAGTTTAGTGTAAATTTGTGCAGCATAAATCCACTCTAACTTTCAACTCCAATATTAAATTAAAATATGACAGGGAAAATATAGGTTATGTTTCCTCAAAAAGATACTTTTCTCAAATAAAGAGCCGATATCCTGACTTCATTATTAGGCAGGGTTTAAAGTGAACTTTCGTTTCGAAATTGGTTTACGAAACTCATTTTGCCACCAAAGTTCTCTATTTCAAATGAAGGGACTGACTATAATAATTTTGATTAAGGAACTGGCCGTAATATATTTTCACTTTAGAAATAGTCCTTTACGAGCTTTAGGTGCTTCTGTGGATTTTACTTTGAGTCAATAATCACAAACAAGCACTTTCTGTTTCTGTGATATTTCGGTTATTTTCTAAATCTTCATACCAATATATATGTTTTATTATAATTTTCTTCTAGGTGAATACACATTATTATTATTTCTTGAATGAACACGACAATACTGAGAATGTATTTATAGAATACCGAACCGGTCACTCAAAATTCATACTCAATAATTTTTGTCCATGATGGCAAATAGATCTGGAAGTGTTAAAATCCTCACCTAGTCTGTTCATTTTCGTCTAGGAAAGTTTGGTCATTAGTATGAGTGTGTTCAAATATATTGAAATTGAAGGAGGTCCTTTTAATAATTGAAATCACTTCTTCGATTCCATCCCTCATTTTGAACCATGCGATAATTCTCACTAAAAATAGATATCGATGAAAACTAGAAAAATGTGAATGAAAATCCAACATCGCAAATGAGCTTGAGGCATAGCAGAGAGGCAAATGAAAAATCAAACTGAATTTGAAAGGAATGGGTATCTAGTCCAGCGCATTTACAACTACGCTCTTGATCCTATTTCGAAAACCGGAAACTCACATTTCAAATTCAGCTGTATGTCATCATCCTCGAATACTATAGGATGATGAGGGTGCTATAAGATGATAGGAACATTATCGAATGAACGTACAGTAAAATTTTGTTGGTGTTGCATCTGGTGTAGTGCTTAATCAATATTTTTTCCATAATTTTTTTTTGCATTCGCCAGTCTGCTATACTATAAATTCATTATTGATTAAAAAATTCAATCACAGTCATTAACGACCGCTTCATCATCATTGGAGTAATTAAAAATGTGGAAAATTGTAAAAAAAAGTATAAATGAAGAGTATTAGTCGACACTGCTTGACGGAAGACCATTAGGTTACTAATGAAAAATGGGCATGTTCCTATATTCTGTATCCAACAGAGAATTCAACGGTCGAAGGGGCAGTAGCAAAGGAGTCACTACGGAGAACCCAGTTATTAAATAACTAATTCATTGAAACAGAAAGATATTATTATTGCTTTAAAGACATACTGCCGTCCTTTGCGAAAATGCCGTATCTACATCCTCTATCTTGCTTACAATTTTGTAAATCCGACCTCCATACGGAGGAAATTCTCAAACTTATGTACATATGGCAAAATGATTTATTAAATTTGGCTGTAAACCTGGAGTATACATCATTTTTGCTTGGTAAAACGCAAAATTTATAGGATTTCAAACCAAAAGGATCCAATATCTCAATATTTATATTTGTTGTAGATACGGAATTTTCGCTAAGCACGGCAGCATATAACACGTCAGATACACAGATTAGAAAACAACTTGTTTTTCGTTGTACATACAGTTCTCTAAAAAAAGAACAAATGAACATAGAAATAGTTTTGTACAACGAAAAAGAGTCAACTTGCATTTTACATAAACTCATATGTTCAAACAACATTTTGAAATCCTTCTTGTCGAGAGCAAAGGCATGAAACATCTTCTTAATGGGTTTGAAAGATATTTCACTTCTTTCACTTTTTCACGACGATTTGATTGTTTGTATCCGCAATCATCTTCAGGTGAATATACTGACAAGTTCAGATGATACAAGGTCTTCATAGATCTGGTGATATGGTGAAATCAGGTTTAATTAGGGTGGTGTAGTAGCGCGTGTAGTTTCGTGCTTTTTTGTTTCCTCCAAAGCGGTCTATGAGGGGTTTCCATACGTTTTTGATTTCCCCGCTCGGCTGACTGGAAGCGCCATTGGCTTCGAAATACGTGGTCTTGATGAATTTTCCTCCTATGAAGAACACTAGCCTCGTTCCAAAGATTTTGATGGTGCTCAGTCTAGGCATGCCTCTCCCCGTTGAGTCCACTTTTGGTGTTCGGTTATTCTTGCGGATAATGGTCTCTTGATCTCTCTGATGTAAGAATCTCCACATTCACATGGGACTTCGTGTATGCAGTTCTTGCTGGATTCTGCTTTATTTCCAAGTTTCGTATTGGTGAGTAAGCTCCGTAAGGTACTGCTGGATTGAAAGCAGCTCTTGATGTTGTACTTGTTTCCGATCCTCCTGATTTTCTCGGAGATACCTTTGAGGTATGGAAGGATGATAACTTGATTTTGTGGTTGTTCTACAATCGTCTTGGTCCTATCGAGTTGCTTCTGTACTCCTCCTAGGATTTTTTAGAGTATCCATTTTGGCGTAGGTCCTCTCTGATGTGGTTTATCTCTGCATCCAGTGACTCCTAGTTATCACAAATTTGCATCGCTCTTTCCGCCAACGTTCTTACAATGCCCCTCTTTTTGGAATCTGGGTGATTGAAGCGGAGTTAAGATATTGTCCTGTGTGAGTTTTCTTTCTATTAACAGAGGTGCGGATGCCAATGTCTGTTCTTTCGACGTTCACATCGAGAAACGGCGAAATACTATTGTGTCCCTTTTCCAACGTGAACTTGATTGAGTTCCTCATATTCTATAGTCTTGAGAGGAAGTCCTCAAGGTGTTCATCTCCGTGGTTCCATATAATGAAGTTATCACGCACGTATCTTAGCTATAATTTTTTCATGTTCTGCCTCTTTAATAGTCAATTCCTCGAACCATTCAATGTACAGTTGTATTCACTGAAAATGGGTACAAGTCTTATGACTAGATTTTGCCATATTTGCGTAAATCAGGCTTTTCTTATCGACGGCGATAGACAAAACAAAAACATATAAAATGTGATAAATGATTTTAATGTATTAGAATATTTCTACAACGCAAATTTTTAAACACAACGTAACCAATAACAATAATAAAAACAGAAAACTATGTATAAATGATGTTTAATTATAATGTAATATATAATTTATAATTAAATTATAAAAATTCAATATTTGGTCATATGACTATTTGAACCAATCTGCCTGGAATTGAGTTAATTAAATTCCCTATAACATTTGCATCCAGCTCTTCCCAGCACTCGTGAATAACTTCCCATAATTCATTAGAATTGTTTGGTCTAAAATTTCTTTTATATATTTGTTTTACAATTAGACCCCAAACATTCTCTATGGGATTAATATCGGGACTGTAAGCGGGCCATGGCAAGACTTCAATATTATTATGATGAAACCATTCCCTTACAGCATTTGCGGTATGGACCGGGCAGTTATCCTGCTGAAAGACGAATGAGTTATTTGGATATATTTGTCCAACAGATGGGAGCATTATATCTTCCAGAACAGACATATAATGTTCGGCGTTAAACCTTCCCTCCAATCGCCAGCAGACACCAAGTCCATAAGCACTTATCCAACCCCATACGTTTACTGAAAATCGCCCAGGTCTGAAAGCAAGATCGCTAGTGTAGCGTTCTTCGAATCTTGTATTGTCTGGCCTGTAGACACGAATTTGTCCATTATATGTTGACTGAAAAACCTTTTCATCAGTGAACACTACCGTGTTCCAAAACTGATGGTAGCGGTAGATATAATTTAGAGCGAAAAGTAAACGAGACTGTTTCCGTTCTTCTGTGAGCATCATTTTTTTCGCAGCTACGCAGATTCTTTGACTCTTCGGCTAGCGGTAGGTTGAGACCCAGAAAATCCTGTGTCAATGACAGCATTTCTTGCAGTTTCAAAAGGATTTGCCCTTAGATATCCCAGAAATGCATCATCTTGTTCAGGGACGGAAATGCGTGCCGGACCAGTACCAACTTTTCTTTTCAAAGACTCCTCTTGAATCCAACGTTGCTTAATTCTTAAAATAGTGTTTTTGCTTCTTCCGGTAAAATCTGCTAATGCACGCATTGACCACCCATCTACGATTCTGGCTATTATTTGAGCTTTTTCAATTTCAGTTAAATGACGAGGCATTTTGAAACGTTTTGGCACTGACAGGCTTGTCAATGTCAACCATACATTATTTTTAAGTCAAATTCAATCAAACCCGAATTACACTATAACAATTTTAGTGGACCCATTTTCTATGAATACAACTGTATATGTTGGCGATTACAGGGAAATCTGCAGTCTGTCGACTTGTGAGAAGAAACGGTATTTTTCTTGAAAGTATGAATTATGTAGGTAGCACTGCAGTAATTCCAATATAGCATGTACGGAAAGGTCAGTTCATTAGTGAAGAAGAACGTCTTCTTCCAGTATCCTCTTGATGATGCTAATGGATTATTGTATAGAGACATTGGTGTAAAGGCTCTCTATGTCAAAGCTGATGAAGCGATCTTCAGTTCCTACTTGAACCTTTTTGATGGTTTTCACGAAATGCCTTGAATTCCAGTACTATAACCCTGCAAGGGTTATAGTAGTGGCAAGAGATATTTTGCTGGATTATGGGTCGGTGAGTTCCGGGAGCTGGTGATTGGTCTCAATGGCATGTATAGTTTATAGATTTCTTGAAAACAGTAGAGATGAGGTGGTTTGCTATAATGTGGCGTCAGATGTATCCGTTCCTTATCGTAAGAATTTTGGTGGTGGAGGCCATTTGCAGTGTTTTCAGGGCCTTCTGTTCTCCAGCCCTGATGTTTTTCGGGGGTTTTGCTCCTGCTCCAGGACTTCCTTCACTTTCCATTTGAATTCTTCTGCCTGGATGGGGTTCATTTTATGATGCGTTGGCTCTACAGAGCTCACGATGTCCAGTATTGGTATCGATTATGGGATAACTGCGAAGTTCAATCCTCTTTTCAGCCATGACTCCTCTAATTGTGTCAGGGGGTTTTTCATGAAATGTTGATTATGGTAGTTATGGTAGTTGTCGTTGGGTCGTGGTGACTGTGTTCCTCTTGCTAGTCAATTCCATTTCTTCTGAGGTCTCTTCTCTTCGTTTTTGTGAAACCTCATGCAGGTGTTATCAATTTTCGCAAATATGGGTTGGTTGTCTTCTTCCAAGGTATACTCTCTAATTTCTTAAAATAAGGTCGTTGCATCCTGGGATAGCATCTCTTTCTTCCAACGGTGGTGGTTGATTTGTGACCTTGATAGTGTGTGGCTGGATCGTGTCATGATGCGCTGTGCTTGTTCTCCAGGGATGGGTAACTTAACTTCGAAACCATCCGGTCTGATGTTGCCTCTGGATATCCGTAAGAATTGAATGTGGGTGTCTTCTTTGATAAGTTTAATCATTGTCTTCTCGTACATTCTTAACTTGTCGCTGATGCCGGGTCCCTACCAGGATTCCAACGATTGTTTGAATGTTGATGACGATATAGTAACTTGATTAGGTAGGTTCCGGAGGTCCATCGTCTTAATGGGTTTGAAAGATATTAGGGAGACAGAACACAAACCAAAATTATTGCTAAGATACGTGGATAATACCTTCCTTATATGGAACTACGGAGATAAACATCTTGAGGACTTTCTCTCAAGACTAAACAATATGAGGAACTGAGTCAAGTTCACGATGGAAAAGGAACACAATAGTATTTCTCCGTTTCTCGATGTGAACGTCGAAAGAACAGACACTGCCATTCGCACCTCTGCATCTCTGTTTACAGAAAGAAAACTCAGACAGGACAATTTCTTAACTTCTGCTCCAATCACTCAAATTCCACAAAGAGGGGCATTGTAAAAACAGTGGTGGAAAATGCGATGCAAATTTGCAATAGCCAGGAGTCACTGGATGCGGAGATAAACCACATCAGAGAGGACCTACGCCAAAATGGATACTCTAAAAAATCCTAGGAGGAGTACAGAAGCAACTCGATAGGACCAAGACGATTGTAGAACGACCACAAAATCAAGTTATCATCCTTCCATACCTCAGAGGCATCTCCAATAAAATCAGAAGGATCGGAAATAAGTACAACATCAAGAGCTGCTTTCAATCCAGCAGTACCTCACGGAGCTTCTTCACCAAGATGAATCTAGCAGAAACTGCATTCACGAAGACCCATGTGAATGTGGAGATTATTAATCGAAAGAATAACCGAACACAAAAAGTGGACTCAACGGGGATAGACATAAATAGGGAATTGCTGACCATGCCTGGACTGAGCACCATCTAATTGTTGGTAGTGTTATTCTTAAAGAGAAACATTGGTTCAAATGAAAATTCATAGAAGCTAATGGCGCTTTCAGTCAGCCGAGCGTGGGTAGTAAAAATATATGGAGACCGCTTTGGAGGTAAGAAAAAGTGCAAAATTACACGCGTTACAACACCGCCATGATTACACCATATCAACAGATCTATATAACGTTGTGAAAAAGTGATAGATGTCAAATATGTTTCAACCCATTAAGACGATTGACGTCTGAAACCTAACCTAAGTTTCTACATCGTCAACAGCCTTCAAACAAACAGATGTATGAAACGAGAAGAAATATCATAAAGTCATCTCCACAACTTTAATCCGAAAGTAATCAAACTGATGGGTACATGTTTCGGATTCAGCAAGAATCCATCTTCAGCCTTTTACAAGTTATGGAGAGGAAAATATCCTTTTTTTATATGATAATAAATGAAAGGACCTCTTCCTCTCCATAACTTGTATAAGGCTGAAGATGGATTCTTGCTGAATCCGAAACATGTACCCATTAGTTTGATTACTGTCTAATTAAAGTTGTGGAGATGACTTTGTGATATTTCTTCTCGTTTCATCTATACCACTCCACTTTGAGCTGAAATGGACTTCTTCCAGAGATTAAACAGATATATGTTATCAGAGTGAATAAACAATTAATTAATTTGATAAAATTGATCAGATGTGTGATACACCAACTGAATCCTAATCAGAGCATGTACTGCTGGTATATGAGAGTAACACTGCAAAATGCAACTTACTATAGTTCCATTTGAAAATGTCATTGTATGGCGAAACAAGTGTCATGGTTATGTAATTATTAATCATTGCTGATCGGTAGGGGCTAGCGGCCGAAATACATATTGCTCTGTTTAGAACCATTCTGCATCTGAATGCCCAGTCTAGCTCGTAAGTACTCCGGATCTTCTGATGAATTCCTGGATATTTCTTACGGTTATGTAAACTCATAATACTTAAAAATGATTAGAATTGATTAAATAAGGTAACGGTAGTTCGATTCATGAAAGTGAATATTTGCTACATCTACTATCAACATTTTTGGTCAAAGATATGAAAATAAATTAATCACAACTTACCTGCAGCCTCAATGTGCATGCTCAACATACCAATAGTCAGAATTTTTCGTTCGTATTTTTCGTCGCTTATGATGACATCGGTCAACTCTAAAATGATTGGGGCAAAAATTAAAGAGAAGTGGGGTACAGCTAGAACCGAATAAAGTAGATTGGGTACTATCTTCTTTGGAGGATACAATCCCATCAACTTCAGACAAATTATTTGGAACGTGAAATAATCCTTAGGGGTTATTTTCCTGAGAACATTTTCCATTTTTCTTCGAGTAGTGGAAACCAACTGAAGTACTCTCGCATAGAAAAAGTTTAGTAAAGTCCGAGACAATCACCATGATAAGTGCTGCAATCATTCTAATAGCATATAACTTTTCGTCTTTTCGAGCCGGCAACTGAATAGTTCGAAATAATCTAGGATTTAATGTAATGATTGCGTTTTTACACTCGATTGGGAATGAACTAAACTTTTTCATTTTTCTTTCTCGATATGCTACTGAAACTTCATCATTGATGTATCATAATTTTAGATTTTAACCAAAACTTTGAACACATTTATAACGTACAATTACCAAGTCTAACCTTTTACGAAATACTCATTTAAATTTTTATATACTGGAATTCTTTCCAACACCAAACCTCAATTTTCACACCTTGATACATGTTTCGTTCACCATCTTCTAGAGAAAACAACTCTAAGAAACAATATCTTTAGACATCTTATAGAGGTATCTGTGTCTCAGTTAATTATAATCTACCTCAAATTAAAATCGCAGTATTGCCCTATTCACTAACGTAGTACTAAAATATCAGGTAGATTATTATTCAAACTATTCAGGGTTTTTATTGAGTACCTACTTGTACAAACTTCAAAGGGCAATTCTTTGACTAATTTCAAGATATAAAGTTCATATGAATATGTACCCGCATATGATTCTATTTAGAGATATAGAGGGTGTTGAAATTTCATTTTCAATTATTTTTAATAAGTTTTGCAAAAAATAATTTTTTCGCACCTTTGAGGTAAGCAATGACAATTTGGTATTAATTTTTATGTAAAACTCAAAAGGCGCTGCGTACACTATCATTATTTATTTTAATTTGCTATAACTTTTCAATTCTATTCGATATCGGGTATCGAAGAAACAGACATTTTCACGGATTCGTTTGGCTGTGAGATGCTATCATCCATTTTGAGCGATTATAAAAAACTTTCTTGTCAGCCCATTGCCAGATAATCAAGATTTTCAAAAAAAATCACGTGTCATACATATCTCCAGAATATGCCCATAATATGTTGATTTTCGAAAATAAAAATTTTACCTCTGTAGAGGTATTTCATAGCATGTATAGATGAATGGAAAATTTTGGAATTTGTGTCACTTTCCATGGCCAGTTGGAGCAGTGTATGGAAAATTATCAATGGCAGAGCCTAATATAACTGAGAAAGAACATTTGTTAGTCTAGATTAGTACGCCAAACATTAAAAATCAGCCCCAACACGAAATAAGTGCTCTCCAATTGATGAGTTAATACCGCAAAAATGAAAGAAATCCATTTTTGAAACTTTATATCTCGAAAACTGTTCATTTTTGAGCTTTGTCTGCTTTGCCATTCGCACCTCTGCATCTCTGTTTACAGAAAGAAAACTCAGACAGGACAATATCTTAACTTCTGCTCCAATCACTCAAATTCCACAAAGAGGGGCATTGTAAAAACAGTGGTGGAAAATGCGATGCAAATTTGCAATAGCCAGGAGTCACTGGATGCGGAGATAAACCACATCAGAGAGGACCTACGCCAAAATGGATACTCTAAAAAATCCTAGGAGGAGTACAGAAGCAACTCGATAGGACCAAGACGATTGTAGAACGACCACAAAATCAAGTTATCATCCTTCCATACCTCAGAGGCATCTCCAATAAAATCAGAAGGATCGGAAATAAGTACAACATCAAGAGCTGCTTTCAATCCAGCAGTACCTCACGGAGCTTCTTCACCAAGATGAATCTAGCAGAAACTGCATTCACGAAGACCCATGTGAATGTGGAGATTATTAATCGAAAGAATAACCGAACACAAAAAGTGGACTCAACGGGGATAGACATAAATAGGGAATTGCTGACCATGCCTGGACTGAGCACCATCTAATTGTTGGTAGTGTTATTCTTAAAGAGAAACATTGGTTCAAATGAAAATTCATAGAAGCTAATGGCGCTTTCAGTCAGCCGAGCGTGGGTAGTAAAAATATATGGAGACCGCTTTGGAGGTAAGAAAAAGTGCAAAATTACACGCGTTACAACACCGCCATGATTACACCATATCAACAGATCTATATAACGTTGTGAAAAAGTGATAGATGTCAAATATGTTTCAACCCATTAAGACGATTGACGTCTGAAACCTAACCTAAGTTTCTACATCGTCAACAGCCTTCAAACAAACAGATGTATGAAACGAGAAGAAATATCATAAAGTCATCTCCACAACTTTAATCCGAAAGTAATCAAACTGATGGGTACATGTTTCGGATTCAGCAAGAATCCATCTTCAGCCTTTTACAAGTTATGGAGAGGAAAATATCCTTTTTTTATATGATAATAAATGAAAGGACCTCTTCCTCTCCATAACTTGTATAAGGCTGAAGATGGATTCTTGCTGAATCCGAAACATGTACCCATTAGTTTGATTACTGTCTAATTAAAGTTGTGGAGATGACTTTGTGATATTTCTTCTCGTTTCATCTATACCACTCCACTTTGAGCTGAAATGGACTTCTTCCAGAGATTAAACAGATATATGTTATCAGAGTGAATAAACAATTAATTAATTTGATAAAATTGATCAGATGTGTGATACACCAACTGAATCCTAATCAGAGCATGTACTGCTGGTATATGAGAGTAACACTGCAAAATGCAACTTACTATAGTTCCATTTGAAAATGTCATTGTATGGCGAAACAAGTGTCATGGTTATGTAATTATTAATCATTGCTGATCGGTAGGGGCTAGCGGCCGAAATACATATTGCTCTGTTTAGAACCATTCTGCATCTGAATGCCCAGTCTAGCTCGTAAGTACTCCGGATCTTCTGATGAATTCCTGGATATTTCTTACGGTTATGTAAACTCATAATACTTAAAAATGATTAGAATTGATTAAATAAGGTAACGGTAGTTCGATTCATGAAAGTGAATATTTGCTACATCTACTATCAACATTTTTGGTCAAAGATATGAAAATAAATTAATCACAACTTACCTGCAGCCTCAATGTGCATGCTCAACATACCAATAGTCAGAATTTTTCGTTCGTATTTTTCGTCGCTTATGATGACATCGGTCAACTCTAAAATGATTGGGGCAAAAATTAAAGAGAAGTGGGGTACAGCTAGAACCGAATAAAGTAGATTGGGTACTATCTTCTTTGGAGGATACAATCCCATCAACTTCAGACAAATTATTTGGAACGTGAAATAATCCTTAGGGGTTATTTTCCTGAGAACATTTTCCATTTTTCTTCGAGTAGTGGAAACCAACTGAAGTACTCTCGCATAGAAAAAGTTTAGTAAAGTCCGAGACAATCACCATGATAAGTGCTGCAATCATTCTAATAGCATATAACTTTTCGTCTTTTCGAGCCGGCAACTGAATAGTTCGAAATAATCTAGGATTTAATGTAATGATTGCGTTTTTACACTCGATTGGGAATGAACTAAACTTTTTCATTTTTCTTTCTCGATATGCTACTGAAACTTCATCATTGATGTATCATAATTTTAGATTTTAACCAAAACTTTGAACACATTTATAACGTACAATTACCAAGTCTAACCTTTTACGAAATACTCATTTAAATTTTTATATACTGGAATTCTTTCCAACACCAAACCTCAATTTTCACACCTTGATACATGTTTCGTTCACCATCTTCTAGAGAAAACAACTCTAAGAAACAATATCTTTAGACATCTTATAGAGGTATCTGTGTCTCAGTTAATTATAATCTACCTCAAATTAAAATCGCAGTATTGCCCTATTCACTAACGTAGTACTAAAATATCAGGTAGATTATTATTCAAACTATTCAGGGTTTTTATTGAGTACCTACTTGTACAAACTTCAAAGGGCAATTCTTTGACTAATTTCAAGATATAAAGTTCATATGAATATGTACCCGCATATGATTCTATTTAGAGATATAGAGGGTGTTGAAATTTCATTTTCAATTATTTTTAATAAGTTTTGCAAAAAATAATTTTTTCGCACCTTTGAGGTAAGCAATGACAATTTGGTATTAATTTTTATGTAAAACTCAAAAGGCGCTGCGTACACTATCATTATTTATTTTAATTTGCTATAACTTTTCAATTCTATTCGATATCGGGTATCGAAGAAACAGACATTTTCACGGATTCGTTTGGCTGTGAGATGCTATCATCCATTTTGAGCGATTATAAAAAACTTTCTTGTCAGCCCATTGCCAGATAATCAAGATTTTCAAAAAAAATCACGTGTCATACATATCTCCAGAATATGCCCATAATATGTTGATTTTCGAAAATAAAAATTTTACCTCTGTAGAGGTATTTCATAGCATGTATAGATGAATGGAAAATTTTGGAATTTGTGTCACTTTCCATGGCCAGTTGGAGCAGTGTATGGAAAATTATCAATGGCAGAGCCTAATATAACTGAGAAAGAACATTTGTTAGTCTAGATTAGTACGCCAAACATTAAAAATCAGCCCCAACACGAAATAAGTGCTCTCCAATTGATGAGTTAATACCGCAAAAATGAAAGAAATCCATTTTTGAAACTTTATATCTCGAAAACTGTTCATTTTTGAGCTTTGTCTGCTTTGCCATTCGCACCTCTGCATCTCTGTTTACAGAAAGAAAACTCAGACAGGACAATATCTTAACTTCTGCTCCAATCACTCAAATTCCACAAAGAGGGGCATTGTAAAAACAGTGGTGGAAAATGCGATGCAAATTTGCAATAGCCAGGAGTCACTGGATGCGGAGATAAACCACATCAGAGAGGACCTACGCCAAAATGGATACTCTAAAAAATCCTAGGAGGAGTACAGAAGCAACTCGATAGGACCAAGACGATTGTAGAACGACCACAAAATCAAGTTATCATCCTTCCATACCTCAGAGGCATCTCCAATAAAATCAGAAGGATCGGAAATAAGTACAACATCAAGAGCTGCTTTCAATCCAGCAGTACCTCACGGAGCTTCTTCACCAAGATGAATCTAGCAGAAACTGCATTCACGAAGACCCATGTGAATGTGGAGATTATTAATCGAAAGAATAACTACTGTCTTTGGACACTTTTGATCAGCACAACAAATTCAGCCAAATCCACGGAAACTCATTTGCCATAAGAAATATGCGGGATCCTTGGATTGTATTTTCTTCTTCAGCGCCAAACCATTCATTGTCTAAGAGCATTGTTTGAACAGAAATAAGATAGTCAAGTCTGTGGAGTCAGTATTGGAGCAAAACGCTAGTGCCATCTAGCGCTCTTAGTTGAAAATTGAGAGGGACTACAAAAAACTCTACAAGGTTTCTACTTAATGCAAAATATTTCATGAAGTTTTTTTCGCAATTTCAACATTTTACAAACTGAATAATCTCGATTCTCGAATCTCGTCACCAAATATAATTTGTATCTAAAAACTACCCCGTTTTTGCACCAGACCAAACAACATATTCCGAATTGATAATTTCATTCCCTTTTCCAGTATTATTTTATAGACGGTATCTGAAGTTTAGCAAGGAAAGTGACAGATAAAAAAGGATGTTTATGTATAGGTGCGTTGAGCAGGAAAAACAACAAGACGAAATTACCGATTTTTTTTAAAGTAATTAATTCAGGTTAAATGCACATATTTAACAGTATCATTGAATTTGACAATATAAAAATAGAGTTATGTGTGGCCAGGCTGAGCTACCTAATCGAGGATTGAGTTGTAGTGATCAGCTTGGGTAGGATTATTGATATAATTACATAGACAAATTCAGTAATAATATTGTCTGAATATCAACGTATTACTTTGATGCTACATTTTGTTAAATTTATTAATATATATTTGTTTTGAGATATTGTTTTATTGTTGGTCTGGTTACAGAAGGAAGTCAATTTATCTTATTTCAATTTTCTATCATTAGGTATTTTGTACTTTTTATTCCTGTTAAATTAAAAATTGCTGGCGTCCAGCTAGTCAAATTCTTGAAGTTCAAAATTTAAAACACTTGCCTGCCACATAAAAAATCTGAAACTGGCAATATAGTCCAAAGAACCTACACAGTTCTCTGCTGAGCAGTCAGGCAATCAAAGTAACCCTGGTTACGTTACAATGAAAAGGTTTGCAAGGACTGGAGAAAGGGGGGAACCCATGGGAGCACCTTTCACTTGTTTGTAGTAAGTTCCTAGGAAGAGGAAGTACGTGTTGTTCATACAGTGACTGATGAGGTCCAGGGTGTCTTTTGGAATTCTGTGTTTCGTTTTAAGGATTTCTAGCGTGTCCGTTAGGGGAATATTTGTGAAGAGGGAGACAACATCATGATCAATAATTCTAAACTACCAGCCGAAACCAAGAAAGCCACTATCCCTAGAGAGAAGTCATCATGCACCCCTCGTATCTACGGACTACCAAAAATACACAAGCCTGATATCCCACTCCGACCTATCGTCAGTGCCTTTGGATCACCAACCCAGAACCTCGCCAAGTATCTAGCGAGTACTCTTCAGCCACGAGCAGAAGAAGCTTCATCCTACGTGAAAAATTTATTCCACTTCTTAGACCTTCTCAAATCCTATAGAATCCAGAACACAGATATCCTAGTGAGCTTCGATGTTGTCTCCCTCTTCACAAATATTCCCCTAACGGACACGCTAGAAATCCTTAAAACGAAACACAGAATTCCAAAAGACACCCTGGACCTCATCAGTCACTGTATGAACAACACGTACTTCCTCTTCCAAGGAACTTACTACAAACAAGTGAAAGGTGCTCCCATGGGTTTCTCCCCTTTCTACAGTCCTTGCAAACCTTTTCATGGAAGACTTCGAAACCAGGGCTGTAGAAGCATTTGACCACAAGCCTACTTGCTGGTTCAGATACGTTGACGTCATTTTCGTCATATGGCCTCATGGTTACGAAATCTCAAACACGTTCTTAGATCACCTAAACGATATCCATCCCAACATGAAATTTACAATGGAGACTCCCTAGCTTTCCTGGACGTTCTCATCACGAAATCCAATAACTCTTTCACCCACACAGGAAACAGACCCACACCAACCGATACTTACACGCAAACTCTCATCACCATCCAGCACAAACAAACTCCGTATTAAACTCCCTGATATACAGATCAATTCAGCTTACCTACAACCAGAATAGACCACAAGAGCTGGACAAACTGAAATCAGCCTTACTTCAAAATGGTTACAACAATTCGCTAATCGACAAGTCTATCCGCCATCAACTGACCCGTCCTCCAAAAACAAATGATCCACTAGAGAGTATTCAGCCACACAAATCTTTCCTACCATACATCAAAGGTGTGACAGACAAAATCAGTAATATCTTGAGAAAACACGAGATAAAAACAATATTCACGGCCAACAACCAAATATCCAAATTCCTCAGATCTCCCAAGGACACAATACCAAACGATTCTCAAGGTATATATGAAATACCATGTTCAGACTGCCCGAGAAGTTATATTGGCCAGACTAACAGACGAGTATCTTCCAGAGTCTACGAACACGAACTTGCTGTGCGTCAGGCATCTTCCACTTCCGCACTTTATAAACATCGAGAAGACACAGGTCACAAAATAGACTTCAAAAACACAAAACAATTTCCACCGAAAAAACTCTACAAACCAGGATCATCCGAGAAGCCCTTGAGATAGAGAAGCGCCCCAATTGCCTCAACACTCGCGACGACGGACGTAGACTTCCCAATACCTGGAAGCCTCTCATTGCACGCATCAACTCATTTCCCACCAACCCTGTTCCCGTACAAAGCTCACTTAGCGCCAACCAAGTTCCCGCACACAGCTCATCTAGCGCCAACTTAGTTCCCGCCCATAGTTCACCTCGCGCCAATACATTGCACACGGCCATTACAGCCACATCCACTATAAATACAGTTCCTCAACCCACAATTCCTCAGTTCTCTCGAAGGAGTAGGCAGATTGAGACCTCAGCGTAGAATTACGTATTATCCTTTCATTAATTTTCTTTCTATTTCAGTTCTTGAAAATGGCTCCAAAATATATATATATATATATATATATATATATATATATATATATATATATATATATATATATATATATATATATATATATATATATATATATATATATATATATATATATATATATTCCGAGCAAACCAATTTCTTTATAAAAAGTGCCTCAGTGGAATATCTTCGGTCCTTCTTCAAGATGATTTTCAAAATTGTGTTTTGCGTAACTTTGATATTACGTATTGCCGTTTTGGATAGACCACCCCATATTATGATACAGTATCTAACGATCGATTCTACCAGTGAGTTATATATATTTAATAGAAGTTTGATGTTATTGAGATTTCGGAGCTGATACAATTTGTAAATTAGTTTTCTGAGTCTTTCAACAGTGTGATCAGCATGTACTTCCCAGCGCAGATGCTGGTCTACAAACACACCCAGGTATCTGATGTTTTCTACTCTTTCAATTACCGGAAAGTGACATTGAGTCAACCTTTGACAGGAATGCTTATGAACGGTAAGAGTTTTGGTGGTAGAGAATGTAATGAATTTAGTTTTATCTACATTAAGACTTAAAAGACTTGTGTTCAGCCAGTTGTATAAATTTTTCAGTGCGTGTTCAGCTTTCTGGTAAATTTCATCCCAAGTATCCGCCTTGAATACGAGTGCCGTATCATCTGCGTAGGATATTATTACGTCATTATAGTGTCCAAGGTTATATATATTATTGATATATACTAGAAATAGGATAGAACCCAAAACTGTTCCTTGAGGTACGCCCATGATAACAGGTAATGTATAACTAACTCATCATTGATTTTTACCCCTAACTCCTGTGTTTTCTAAGCGATTCAGTAAAGTTTTATGGTTGACAGTGTCAAAGGCTTTAGCTAGATCTAGAAATACCGCTAAGCATTTATTTTCTTTGTTGAAGTGGTCCCAAATGTTATGAGTTAATTGAAAAACGGCATTTTCTGTAGACATATCCTCTCTGAAACCATACTTAGTTATTTCATATACATTTTGCCACATTCTTCTGTAATCATTTTGGGCATCTTGGATTTTATTTATGTAATAGTTATTTTTATGGTTTTTAATGAGTCTGTTGAGGTAGTACCTGTAGTTTTTATATTCTAAGTGGCGTTCAAATGAGAAATGTTTGTTTAATTTTTTTTCCAGCTCATCCTATACCTTATCGAAGTAAGGAGTCCTGTGGTCATCCAAGGTTTCAGTTTAGAGTTATAATTTTGTTTCTTCGAAAGCGTTTGAGTGAATAATTCTTTATTGTTGATCTTATCTTTGAAGAGATAACATCTGTAACAATTATATCGTCCCACATTTCCCTTTCAAGAAGTTTTTGTAATTTATTTTGATTTATAAAGGTGTCTGTAGTTTTTATGGTACTTCTGTTTGAATTAGATGAATCAGATAATATTTTTATTGACAGCATAATGGTGTAGTGGTCGGTTAAATTTGTTTTATAAATATATGATTTCAGTGATAGTTTATCAAAAGTTTGTTTGTTAAGTATTTTTATATAAATGTGATCAATTACACTAGACGTATTTTTTGTTACTCTGGTGGGCTTATTGATATAGGGGAAGTATCCTGCTCTGCCATCACACAACTATATATATTTACCTTAGAGTCAGTTATATTCAAAGTATTTATGTTTATGTCGCCCATGAGTATGTTGACATCAGAATGTTCAAGCCCAGCCAAGTATTGTTCAAGTTCTACAATAAATAAACTGTCGCAGGTGGGCAGTAACAGGCTATTGTGGTGAATGATAAGTTATTCCAGGTATATTTAATTTCCAAGAATTTGATTTCAGTGAGATGTTTAATAGAAGTTAAATAGTCGATATCACTTTTGACGTATACAATAACCCGATCGTTTTGATTGAAATGAGAATCATTGTATAATATTTCAAATTCAGGTATCTTGAAGTCACTGATGTTACTGATCGACCAAGTTTCTGAGAGGATGATAACATCCAGATTTTCTTTATTGAATGTTTCAACATATAAAAGAAACTCATCAAAGTTCTTACCTATACTTCGTATATTGAAATGAATTATATTCAGGTATTAGTTACCAGTGAAGTTTTTTATGTTTTCATCAATATTGTCGAATACAAGAGCATCTCTCTCCTCGCTATTCTCGAGCTCGTCCAAATATTCTAACATGCCAATTTTTTTTTTATCAATATATTGAGAAAGAATATATCTCTGTGTATATAGAACAAAACAACGTTATATGAAAATATGTATATAATAGAGCAGAATTGCCCCTAGCCTATCAGCTTGCCTAACAAAAGGAAATTTCATTGCGGAGAAAAAAATAATAATAATAATACATTAAAAATCTACTGCACGCACTTGATAATATCAGCATTAACATTAATCTTTATATTATTTCCGTTGTGTTTTGAATAAATTTGGCCCTAGAATGTCCAAACAGCTTTAACTCAAGGCATTTGGTCTCTGCCTGGACAGTGTTACTTGATCTGTTGGCGGATAGCGCTGCGAATTACTTTATTGTGAGTCGCAGCTCCATTCGTAGACGGATACTATAAGGCTTTTGAATATTATTATTCATATTTGTGGAACAAGACGACTATATTGTCGTCTGACCTATCCTTGCACTGATGAGTTGATGAGAGGAAAATAACCTCGAAACGTGCATGTATGCAGGTGATCATTTCCAACAAAAATGAAGGATTTAATATTCATAAGCTTTATTACAAGTAGAATTATGTGTCCGTGTGGAACGTTGAACAAATAGAAGACAGATATAATTCAATATCCGTATGGGAAAGTAGTTGTTTTCTGTCAGATATTTGCTTTAATATCCGCTTTGTGGAATTTTGTGGAGAGACAGGCATTTTTCGGTTATACGAAATATTTTATTTCTTAGAATTGAACTCTCCAGTATACACTCTCGAACTTTGTTCGTTTTATGAATATAAATATAATGGTGAGTTTTTCTAGAAGGTATAAAAATCAGTTACTTTTTTTCGACTACGAGTAAACCTTATTCCGTCAGTGGTTTTATTCTGATTCTTCAGACTGTACTGAATTTTTGCAAGTTTTCTCTTCATGATAGGTTTATCTCCTGTTGTAGATTGAGTATCTTCTTCATCAGCTGAATCCCCCTCACTTACATTTGATTCTTGCTTTTCTAGTTCTAATAGATCTTTCACTATATAGATAATGCTATTTATAATTAAGTCTCGGCCCTTTATTCTTGCATCCAAATTCTGCTCCTTCGCTGTCTTCAAATGAGCTCTCAAGATTTTCTGATCTTCCCTATCTGCTGGACATAAATCCTGGGCTATGGAAACGCCGCTCCCTTGAGATTTTTTATTTGCTTCAAAATGGATTGCTTTTTCAGATAAGAAAGGAATTCTATCAAAATCGGAGAATTTTGCGCTTTGCCTAATCTATCTTCTATATCACTATCAAGAATATTGGTTTTCAGCAGGTCGTTCAACACCACAAGTGTATCTTTGAGGAGATCGGCCTGGTTCACTTCAAGTCCAAATATCAAAATATTATTCCTCTTGATGTTCCTTTCCAGTCACTTGAGGCTTCAAGTCATTCAAATTATTTTTAATTTCACCAATACTAGCGTGAAATTATTTTTTAATATCCTCAGTTTGGTGGTTTGCTCTCACTATTAGGTCATATAGTTCGTTATCAGATCTTCCAGTCATAGTTCATAGGCACTTTGTCGCAATAATAGAAATAAAGATACTTAGTACTTTAGGTATATGCCCTCACTCAATACTCGCGAGCAATAATGAACCTTATGTACGAGAAACAGACTGATTTAAGAGTATTAAATGATGAAAATCATATATGCAGCTACTGCAATTTGCATACCTTCATGTACAGGCGATGACCAATGGGAAGGCTGCTTACTGTGCTCTTTTGAACTATTTTCGCAGAACGTTTCACCACTTCAAATAAAGAAAAAGGCGATTCAGGCAGACACACACATTCGCTCGCTCTGTATTTGTGGAAGATATTGGAACCTGATCAACTCAAAGATCCATTGGATGCAAAGGTTCTGTGAAAATCGTCATTGGTTACACTGCATGCCGTCCGTACCCAGGTCAAAAAATTGGGGGGTCGCAAATACATCAAAGTACCCAGAATAATATTTTTAGAAGCAAAGAGTGGGGATTTGCTTCCTTTGCTTCCAGCACCATAGCCAGGATCATCATTTCCTCCAAAAAGCCAAGAAAAAATTGGACGAAGACAGCGTCACCACAATGTCATGGAGAATATTGGCAGGCAGGGATCCGGCTTGTTTCTGCGCATCGAGAGCACACTCTTTTCATAATCCCACTCTCTCTTTCTCATGTGTACAGTTTCACAAATCCCAGAGACATCATTTTGACAAAACAAGTATTCGACGTGTACAATCATCCAGAGTTCGATGAATCCGTCTAAATATTGAAAACATGATTGCACCACCCATATGTCAAGTCCTGAAAATAATGACACATATGGATACTGGTGAACGACGCCATCATATGCATAGAGGGAACTTCAACCAGAACTGCTCAAGCATCTGTTTGGGATATTCCGTTCGACTGGTGAGGAGCAGAAAATAGTAGGGGAGCCCAGTAGGGGAGCCCAATAGGGGATTTTGGGATCTACTCGAGCGCGACAGATAAACATAAAGGGGGATACCTTACACCCTGTTAAGTACCTCCACCATACATAAACCCTCAATATAGGATCGCATCAGATTAATAAAAAAAAATCGATCGTTCGAAATACTCGAGCGTATCAAATTAAGGTAAGGTGAGGTAATCACATGCTAAAAGTGTGCATTTCAATAATCCGACGTTTTGAGCGTGACGCAAGGAAGTGGAAGGGTCACAAACTTGCAAAAAAACGTGTCCTTGACATTCTCGAGAGCGGTCGATTTATTTTTTATTTTGAAGGAAATAATTCAAGAATAATGGAAAAAATATAATCTGCCGATTTCCACTAGCCGAACTAGCATAAATCGCCATTAAAGTCAGGGCGTGCAGCTGCGGTGAAGCTTGTATTGCCCACTCCGCCACAACATATCTAACATCCGCTCCTCTTTTTCCCTTTCACATTTTCTGTATCTCTTACTCTCTCGCACTGTATCATCAATTTTGTCTTCTATATAATATGCACCAGGCAAAGGAATCGTTAACTGTTGCAATCCTTTTCATTCATCTCAGGGTGCATATTTTCCTCAAAATAACTCTCGCCGAGGTATGATTTTGGAATGGTTCAATCATACTGAAATGTCTCCTGATCAGGAATTATCTGATAAAATTCTTGAGGTGTAGGCCGGTGGTTGATGCGATTTTTGGGTTGTCTATCAATCGACACTCCAAACATTTGGGGGTGAATGGGGTGAATTAATTTTTCGTTTCAATTAATGTTTCAACCGAGTCGTTGGAGGTTGTTGAACAGCTTTAAAGAATTCTTTCAAAGGTTGTGTGATTGGTTTATAAGTTTTCTGAAAAGGTAACTGAGATTCTGATATATCAGATTTCAGAGTCTTATATTTTCTTTTCAAAGCCTTTCTCACTTTTAATAGTTGTTCATGTTTATGACTTTTTAATAGGTGCTAGCAAAATCCTGAAATAATTATACTCAGGTTGGTAAACTGATTTTGACAATTCTACAGATGAAGATGAAGACTGAAAAACAATATAAAAACAATATTTTTAAAGTTTATATTTAATTTTTCCATTTTTTCCAGAATATATTATCATTGGAAGGAATATTTTTTTGTGTTTTTCATTTGTCACATTCAGTGATTTAATTTTTTTTCTATTGAAATATTTCTTTTTGAATTCGTCAGATTAACAAAATACCTCCAAATCGTCAGATTGAGGGTCAGCACAACTAGGACTTCAAGCTGAACCGCCTGTGTGATGCGCTCGAGTATTTCAAAATGTCGATTTTTGTTTGCATTTTCAAACAGCCGCCACAAGCTCGTGTTATATCCAAATCGTCAGTCTTTTGAATGGGAGCTTCTTTCGGACTCACTTAACATCACTTATGAATACCTGACGCGCTCGAGTGAATGTTTTTTTCTCCCGTTTTCAACCCTTATGTACAGCCACCTCCACCATGCAAATCGGTATATTAACATACCTCCAATATCAGAGACACGTGGGGCATATACACTATCAATCAGCCCTATGCTGTATCACTTCCGTTAAAAATAATATCACCGTTACTCGCCATTTCCGTTATTTTGCTGTTACCAATCATAGCAAAATAACTGAAATGGCGAATAACGTTGACGTTATTTTTAACGGAAGTGATACAGCATAGGGCTGAATATCTAACGCGCTAGAGTATTTTCATGTGACCATTTTTTTTACATTTTTGAAAAACTATAGACGCTTCTCCCACCGGTTAAATGGAATATATCAAATAACCTTTTTTTTCTACTATCTTATCTTCAAAATTAAATAGGTCTCTACGACGCTCGAGTAACTCCCCATTTAGCATCGTGGGCTCCCCAACTACAACATTTGCATGGTGCTAGCATAGATCGTGAATCCGCAGAGGGCAATCACAGCCGCCATAATAACCAAATGCATCGTGCTAGGAGTCAAACACGTTGTACCCAATAATAACATTCGCTTGCAGTTGCTGCAACCTATCAGAAATTACGCTCCTGTGTTCACGTAAGAAATGCACTAACTGCCTGCGCTTACGATAGGTTTCAGACATTCGGGCTGTCAAAACTTGTACGGCTTTGAAGATTCCTCGATTCGTGATTGAAATGCAACATATTTCGACCACAAGTTGTTGAAATCAATTTGGCGAAAATTTATAATTACTGATGAAGATGATGATGGCGAGTACTATCATGTTACTGAAGTGTAATTCAATTTAAATTTTTTTTTGTACTACTTCCTTTTTTAGTATTTTTAATATGGTTTGGTGAAGACAGACAAAAAAATCGATAAGATAAAGTGGGATGCCGAGCACATCTTAAAACGAGCATTTCCACCTAGTAACAATCTAGCCATGTTGTCATAGGTGTTTGTTATTCTTCAGAATTAGCTCGGAATAAAGACTAACAACAATCCAACGTACCTAAATACCGAATGCTCTAAGGTAGGTATGTACTCACTGAGCGAAGGCGAAGAGATCTGAAAACGAATACAGTATTTTGAAAGTTCGCTGTTCGCTTGGCATTTGGCTTCGTCTTACAATTATCGCAAAAATGTTTGACAAAATTATCGCGGCATCGTCTTTTATAACTATTGCGGGATTAGTGAAAACCAGTAGAAAACAAAAAAGAAAACGAAGATATTGAATGTCAAAAATGTATCAAAGTAGAAATCGAAATCGATTTGGGGCAGTTTAGCAATTTTTATACAGTGAGGACCAAAAGTCCGTCGCCCCCCCCCGTAACTTCTTCATTTTCCATATTACAAAAAAATGTTAAATACATAAGTTGTAGGGTTTCATTCGATCTCTTTAATGGTTTAAGTTTCATCCATACAGAGTGTCTCAAAAAAGCACGGTGACTTAGAAGTTAATTTTTTTAAATGGGACACCCTGTATTTCATTGCATTATTACATTCTACGTTGAATTCTGAACAAGTTTGATAAATGGTTTTCTATCAAAAAAGTTAATAGTTTTTGACTTATGAACACTTGTAAATAATTATTTCGACTACTTTTGCGCCAGTTCAATGAGAAAATCGTAACAAATGGATCACAATGTATTCCACTTTCCTATCCTAACTTTTTAAAAGCTATCCAATGTTGCAAACTGCTGATGGCACCATGTGTAACTTACCTCGTCGTACCATTTTACAATTGTTAGAATTGTTGAATCTCACGAAAAACTAGTTCAAATGAAGTTGAAACATTTTATTAACAAATAAGGTAGTCCATAAATACAGATCAAGAATCATTAAAAACTGAAGAGATGTTTTAATTTATAACTAAAAAGGGTGAGTTTTTATCTATTTCAAAAGATGTTCGACATGTCCACCATGCATTTCTTGACACATAAATAGTCGGGTTGTAAACTCTTCCCTAACATTAATCAAGGTTTGAGGTGTTATTTCTGAACACACTTCAATAATTCGACGGCGCAGTACATCTAACGACCCACAAACTGTCTTGAAAACTACGAATTTCACATAGCCCCAGAGAAAGAAATCAAGCGGTGAGAGGTCCGGTGAGCGAGCTGGCCACTCTATTGTACCTCGACGTCCAATCCACCTACCTGGATACCTTTCATGTAAGTAATTTCTCACCTCCCGAAAATAGTGTGGTGGCGCTCCATCTTGCTGAAATGTTACATCCAAGTAAAATTCATTTGGGTTTTGCGCAACGATCTCATCGATACTGGGACTTATTGTGTCTTGCAACATTTGGAGGTATCTGGGACCATTTAAATTTTCTTTCAAGAATATGGGACCTACACTGTGGTTACCTAAAATACCAGCCCAAACATTAATTTTCTGGGGAAATTGAGTATGCCCCTCGCGGAATTCATGGGGATTCTCATCACTCCAATATCTACAATTCTGGGTATTCACATTTCCATTTAGGTAAAAAGTGCTTTCATCACTAAAGCAGATGTGTTGCAAATAAAGTCGATTTGCAACAATTCTTTCTGCCATGGTCTCGCAAAATTCAAGTCGCCGGTCTGGATCATCTTCTACCAATTGGTGCAAAATTTTTATTTTGTAAGGATGGAATTTATTTTGTTTTAAAACCCTCTTTACTGATGTTTTAGAAACATCACATGTCTCAGCTACTTGCTTAGTTGATTGTTGTGGGTTATTTACCATTTCGGCTAGTACTTGAATTTCAACATCTTCCGTAATTATTTTCGGCCTCCCAGATCTCGGAGCATCTTTCACGGTGCCAGTTTGGTTAAATTTTGCCACCAATTTCTGCAGATATTTTCGACACATCGGACGTTCTGGAAACCGTTCATTGAAAATGCGAATAGCAGTGTGGTAATTTCGGTTAGCTTCACCAAATATGATAACGGCTTCAACTTTGTCTGCTACTGAACGAGCCATATTAATCAACAAGAGAAATTGAAAACCGTTTGAAACAAAGTTTTGAAAACCTACAAAATGTCAATGACATTTGGCAAAAACAGATAAGAGTTTTTTTCGTTGTCATGGATAAAATAAACGTACCTAGCGTGCATAGCCTACCTCATTAATTTATTCATGAACTGGTGCAAAAGTAGTCGAAATAATTATTTACAAGTGTTCATAAGTCCAAAACTATTAACTTTTTTGATAGAAAACCATTCATCAAACTTGTTCAGAATTCAACGTAGAATGTAATAATGCAATTAAATACAGGGTGTCCCATGAAAAAAAATTACTTCTAAGTCACCGTGCTTTTTTGAGACACTCTGTATGAATGATACTTAAACCATTAAAGAGATCGAATGAAATCCTACAACTTATGTACTTAACATTTTTTTGTAATATGTAGAATAAAGAAGTTACAGGGGGGGCGACGGACTTTTGGTCCTCACTGTATAATATCCCCTTCAGACTTGGAAAAATTAGTGAAAACATTTGTAAAAGTTAATGTTGAAACTTATTTAGTTATTCAGAAAACCCCTCAAAAACATTCTCAATGCAAATTCGAAGTTCGAACTGAAACTAGATGTTGGTGGCATTTTTCAACAAAAAAATCATACGTTCACTATCGCAGAGGTGAATGTACTTCCACCTTGAAGTGTTCGATACCTTGTATTTTTGGATTATGGATCAATAAAATTCAATTTCATTCTAGGTATTCTATTTAACACAGGACAGCCACAAAATTTTTCCGATACATTGTGATGAACGTATTCAATCGAATATCCTAGTTCTAGTTCTATCTATTTTCTATCCACACTTTCGGTCCATCTTTCATCCTCAGCAGTAGATTGAGCTTCAGGTCTATCTCCTCCACAGATTTATATAAAGTGAATATCTTATATTGTCTGATCACAGTGGCTATTATAGTTTTCAGGTTGGCAATAGCATATTTCCATCCTGAATGAGGATGAAACTGAATTGAATTCAAAGAATTGGTTCGTAGAGATCAATAATCAATATACCTAATATAATATAGTAATATTATATGAATATGAACATATAAAGAGTAAATGTTGTAAATTTAATTTCATTTATAGATACAGGGTGTCAATTTGAAGACTTCCAACCCTTAATATCTTCCTTTCAGTAGCAAAATAATATGAAAAATCGAAATAACACGTCAATTCTATTTTTAAGAGGAAGACTTGCCATGAATATGCAGACCTCATGGTTTAACCCCCTAGGAGGTCAAATGTTACCCATAAAAATTTAAATAGGAAAGGGGGTCAAGTGACACATTGTTTAAAAGATCGCTCATTTGACTTTCCAGTGGTACGCTGACTTATTATTTTTTGATGAGCAGTTTTCGGAAAATAGCATTCTACCCTTACAGAAGTAATAAGATCTTGCCTGCACGGAGATCTATAATCAGCAACGAATTTTCGATCCGAATAACCCTGGAACATCAATAAATGCTCAAAAAATGTTTAACAACTTTCTCAAGCTTGTTGCATTTGAAAAAGACCTCCGCCTACGGTATCTTGGTGTTGTTAACTGATATTTTGGTGGGGTGACCAAAGGGAATTCCCAAGAAGAAACCCGCCAGATAACCGACATGGCCGGAAAATACCCTAGGGTTTGAGTGTTTGGGGATATACTTGAGCCTTAGTCGAATAATTTTTTTTTTCTAGGCGGCTTCACCTCATAGTGTCACATCCTTCTTTTTTCCAGTCCCTTCTCGTATTAGGGAAGATTAAATCTGTTGTAGATTAGTAATATCGTTAGATCTAAAAAAAGTCTACAAGTTATTTTCTTCGAACTCATCGTAGAAAATTAGGCTTCTGAAAATTTCAGTTAAAAATTTTTTTCAGTCTGAACGAATGAATACGCAGACAGTTTGATAGATTTTTCTCTAAAAATAATGAGTCTCGAATCGATTTTTCTTGGACTGTACAGAGAGCTAGACTATCATCATTGAGGGACGACCTTCTGCATCGATACGAGACTAGTGAACCGGCCCGAAAAGAGTACATTGCGAGAATGCATGCTCTATGGTGTAAATAACAGTCAGAATATGCCGCCTTTTTCGCCCAAAACCTAAGAGATTATGTGTCTCATCTTGGAGTTTGAGGCTATGTCAGAGTTCATACTCAGCCGGTTGATGAAGTGGCATACGTGTCAGAATTAACGCATGCTGTATACCATCAAACATTACTACCTTGATAGGATACGAATGCTGGTGGCTGCAAAGAATGCACTAGTAGGGCAGGCGAGGAGCATCACGGAAAACTGGAAGTTCTAAACATAATCGCTAAATCCAAGAACCTCCACGTGTTGTGCTAACCTGCTGATCGAGTAGAAACCTTCTGGCAGAACACATATGAGTTTCCGCAACGTAGATAAGTCACTACGAAATGAATTATTTTTGGAACAAATTGTTCATGGTCAAGTTTCTATTTTTATGTTCGAACAGGATTTCGTGTATTTCAGAGAATTAGTAGACGTCTAAAAAAAAGTTTGACAGGCCCTTGAAAGCGTTTACTCAGCACACATTAGTCATTCACCCACTAACCCCACAGACCTAAGGAGACTATCGGGGTGAATGATACACCAGCGTGGCCTCCAGGTGAATCCCAATGGGATAAATATATTAATTGTTTTTATTGGAAGTCTTCAAAATATACATTGACATACGTATACAACACATAGTCATATATAGATAGACTGGTTAGAAGGCCGAATTTCAATTTAGTTGGAGGCTACACGGAGTGACCTCTACAAAGCTTGCTCTTTCTCTTATCCTCCTATGATGGTGATATTAAAATATTTATCCTGGAAATCTCACCTTTTAAGAAAAATGGTTAGAACAGAAATTAATCTGGTAAAAGGTTTTAGACGATGTAGTAACTTGATTACTTAGGTTTCGGACGTCCATCATATTGATGGGTTTGAGAACTTTCACTTTTTCACGTTTCGATTGCTGGTATCCACAATCGTCTTCAGGTAAGTACTGACAAGTTCAGATGATACGAGGTCTTTATAGATCTGTTGATATGGTGTGATACAGGTGTAACTATGGTGGTGGCTTGTGTAGTTCCGCGCTTTTTTGGCTTCGATATACGCGGTTTCGATGAATTTTCGTTTTAACCTTATGAAGAATACTAGCCTCGTTCCAAAGAACTCGACGTTGCTCAGTCCAGGCATGGTCAGCAATTCCCCATTTAGATGTCTCTTCCCGTTGAGTTCACTTTTTGTGTTCGGAGATTCTTACAGAAAGGAAAACCCACACAGGACAATATCTTAACTTCTGCTCAGTTCACCCAAATTTGACAAAGAGGGGGACTGTAAGAATATTGGTGAAAAGAGCAATGCAAATTTGTAATAACTAGTAGTTAGTAGTCACTAGATGCAAAAATAAACCACATCAGAAATAACCTACGCCAAAA
Source organism: Chrysolina americana (assembly GCA_958502065.1). Taxonomy (NCBI): domain Eukaryota; kingdom Metazoa; phylum Arthropoda; class Insecta; order Coleoptera; family Chrysomelidae; genus Chrysolina; species Chrysolina americana. The sequence continues at coordinate 87,486,923 of OY293410.1, forward strand.
CAGATACTCTAAGAAAATCCTAGGAGAAGTACAGCAGCAACTCGAAAGGACCAAGACAATTGTAGAACCACTACAATATCAAGTTATCATCCTTCCATACTTCAGAGGCATCTTCGAGAAAATCAGGAGGATCGGAAACAAGTACATCATCAAGAGCTGCTTTGAATCCGGCAGTACGTTACGGAACTTCCTCACCAAGACAAAACCTGAAAAAACTGCATTCACGAAATCCCATGTGAATTTGGAGATTCTTACATCGGAAAGACCAAGATACCATTATCCGTAAGAATAACTGAACACATTAAGTGGACTCAACGGGGTAAGACATCTTAACCGAGAATTGCTGACCATGCTTAGACTAAGCACCATCGAATTCTTTCGAACGAGGCTAGTATTCTTCATAGGGAGGAACATTGGTTCAAACGAAAATTTATCGAAACCGCGTATATGGAAGCCAATGGCGTTTTCAATCAGTTTAGCGTGGAAATAAAAAACGTATGGAAAACGCTGATAGACCGCTTTGGAGGGAACAAAAGAGCGCAGAACTACACGCGCCACAACACCGCCATAATAACACCTTAATTAATTCACATCAAGACATCTATAAAGACCTCGTATCATCTGAACTTGTCAGTATTCACCTGAAGCCCATTGCGGATACAAGCAATCGAAACGTAAAAAAGCGAAAGAAGTCATCTACCGGGAAAGGTCTCGTTCAATCAATGTCGGACGGAAAGAAAATAATGAGCACCGTCCTGCTGGAAATGTAACAGATCCTCTTGCAAACGTGAATCACCTTCTGCATCAATTCGCGTTTCTAGCTGAAGAGTTGTAAGATGATCGATAGACTCTTCAAGCTCATCAAGGTACAGATTTCCCGTTGAGTTTTCTTTGAGAAATAAAAGACCACTAATGACGTTTCCAAGAATACCAGCGTGTTTTTGTCACTCCAATAGCAACATTTTTGTGTATTAACATTGCCATTAATAAAAAATATCATTCATCGCTGAAACAGCTGTTTAACGAAAGATTATGGATGGCAATGAGTCGATGTGATCTGGTATCGCGTTACGTTTCCGTCTGTTCTGCTACTGATCGTAAGGAGGTAGTGTGTTCTTAAGCAAATGTTTCCAAAAATTCAATTTGAGCTTCTTCATTCAGTACACTGGGATTATTCATCTTTTTTATTTTTAACCAAATCATTTTCGTAAATCTATGTTACCAAATCGAGCACATTACATCACAGTTTGGATTTATTTCATTGAAGAGAAATGACACCCTTCGTGCGCACTTTTCAACCTCTATGAATTAAAATCATTTCAATTATTTCTTCAAGAATGTAAACCTTTTTCATACTTTTATATACTCATTGTTATTATATTATAAGTTATTACTGAAGAGCCAAACAAACTGCATTAACAATCGTTAAAATTTGCTGAACAATTTTTGGCTTTAAACAGATACTTTTTATAGCAGATGTCGTAAAATGGAAGGATATCTGTCGAATTTCAATTTAACTACCATGTACATTTTTACTATTAGGTTACTTTTTAATGTAATTTTTTTTTAACTAATGGCTAATGTTGCCCATGATAAAGGATTGGAATGGTACCACCTAATCAGTTCAGTTCAGTTCACCAGTTCTACTAAAAGGAGATCTAACACAATTTTTTTTTATGATAATATAAAAACCATGCATTTTAGTGCAGGCAATTTCTAATTACATCTGTAATGGTAATGGTAAAAATGGATGGTGACTGATGCGCTGCGACCTAATTAGATCTATTGTGCCCCATCTTCTTCTGCTATTTCAAGGTGTTCTCGTTCACAGCAGCCCCTCAAGCCCCAATTCCTTGAGGAATTTAAGGATTTTGAGGAGGTCTATTCGTGGTATTTCTCCCACAGTCAGCTGGTGTGATCCCAGTATATTCAATCTTTTGTGATGTACAGCATAACACTCCATCAATATATGGTGTGGTGTTTCTGGATGTTCCCCACAGAATCTGCAGGTGCTGTCCTCCTCTAAGCCTAGCTTCCTTAGGTGTTCCTTGAGTCTGCAGTGCCCTGTAAGAAATTCCGTGATTGTCTTTAGACTAGTTTGCTGAAGATAATCAGTGTCTTCGATCTTGCTCGGTTTAAGTTACCGAGGAGATCTTTGGCCTGCCTTAGCCCTGGAAGTCTTTGCCAGTAAGTTGCTGCATTGCTTCTTCAGTTTTATTGAGTTCGTCTTGAAAGTAAGATTTTCCAAGTCCGCAAAATGGTTCTGGCCCGATCAGTGGCGTTGATGCTGCTTTTCGTGCCAGGGTATCTGCTTGTTCATTGCCATCCACTCCGACGTGCCCCGGCACCCAGAGGAGGATCACCTTGTTGTTCCTGCCTAGATCATTAGGTTTGTCAAGGCATTCCCAAACCATCTTTGAGTTGATGTTATATGAGCTCAACGCTTTGATGGCTGCTTGACTATCGGAGAGGATTGCGATTTCCTTGTTCCGAATTACATCTGTAACTTTAGAGCGCTATTTTTCGGAAACTTCTCATCAAAAATGATTGGACAGGGTGCTGTTAAAAAGAAAATTGAATGCCCATCAAAATGTTATGAAAGTGCCACCCTTGAAAATAAAATTGATGTGTCTTCGATTTTTTATATTATTTTACTACTGAAAGGAAGACCTGTTTGTTAGATTTCTCAAGTTATTTATTAAAAGGAAGATATTATGAGTATAAAATTTTCAACTTATCACCCTGTATATATAGAACTACTCAAGTTCGAGTCTATGCATTGGGATGTCATCTGGTTCCATTTGTTCTGGACTTATACAGAAAAAAACAAATTTTTCAAATTATTCTTGTATGTGAGTATATATTTTTATTTTGGGAATACTTCTAAAACGTATGTGAATAAAAATGTAATACAAAGTATCGTACAAATTAGACGTCCCTCAACTTTTCTGTTTCAAATACGGACCTGTATTTTTCATTGCATTTTTCCAAATACCAAGAGTAATCTTTCATATTGACGTAGTGTTTTCATCTGAACTACAGAGTGTTTTGGAAATATAGAACTAATAATAGAGATTTTTTTTCCACTTCCACAAGAACTGTAAGCGAAAGATATCAATTTGTCATTAATTCACTTTTTATCCTCTAATATTACAGCAGTTAGGGAATTGGAAAAAAATATTGAATTTGACTACGGAAAAGTACGAAAAGTTTCAAATCATCTTCACATAATGAAAAGATATCGACAAAAGAATAATTTCGAAATTTTCGATTTTTCCTGTATAACTAACTCCCTAACTGAAAAAGCTAGATGAGATTTTGTTGCTTCGCATTATCAACCTTAGGAATACGCTACTTTTCTCCTCATTCAACTACTCAATTACCCTTTACGGAGATCCCAATTCACAGACTCGAAATTGAATATAAAGAGCGTGGAATCTAGTAATACTCTACCTATGCAGTTTCTAGGACCGTATGAGAACGGAATGTATGTGCATGGGTGTCTCTTTGCCACTTCTTCTGGTAAAAATCTGTCTGGGTCAAATTTCAGGGGATCGGGCCAGTATTTGGGGTTACGATGTGTATGAACGGTGATGAATGCAGCAGAGCTTCCTGCTGGTAGTATGACTTTTCCTGCAAAATAAAATGTAACAACATTAAAAGAAATCATACCAGTTCTTACTCCAACTCTATTTTCGTCCCTCCGTTAGCTCTTTCTTTCTCGTTCTCTCTCTCTCTCTCTCTTGTGCTTTCCATCTTCCCTCCTTCTACACTACCCCTACCTCCTTCTTTTCTCCTTCCGATCTGTCCCATTTTCCATTTCTTTCTCTTCCTCTCTTTCTCATTATCCCTTCCTTCACCATTTATCTTCTCTCCACTTTTCCTTCTTCCCCTATTAAATTTTGTTTCCTGTCCCGATTTGAAGTCATGTTGAGTCTACTTGTAAGGTCGCTATACAAGTGAGACGACATGACATCATGAAGCAACATAATCTCCATGAAAAAGACATCAGACTTATCCGCATCAGATACTTCGCATAGACATAACTGATACACGCCCAGCCTCAGCTATGAATGGCCCTTCGATTAGCTCTTCGAAATTCTGAGTTTTCGGGCAGCAGATCTGAGTCCTGCTGAAATATTGCGGGAAGAATTAGATCTGGGATCGAATATTTGTCAGGCTCAAATGAGTCCACCGTCCATTTGTGAGTGAACCCCTTTCTAGCGACTAAGCAAACGGCTATGCATGTCCTGTTTCCACATATCCATATCATATTGCTTAGCCAATCCTCAAAAAGATGACCACTTATGACGGATCCAGGATAGTTCCTCCATCGTCTGACTTACTGTCTCTGTGAATATTTCTGGTGCCGTTCCTAGAGTTGATAGTATTGTAACAAACCTGGAGCTGGACCTGACCAAGACTGTTTGGATATTCACGCTCAGTTCGCACACATGATATCATCTTTGCTCGTTAACGATACATGCATGAATCGTCACATCCAAGAAGGAACGAGAACCGTGTTAAAGAGATCTAGACGAGTCACTGAGTGACACTGACATCGCTTGGCCACTCTGGAATGCTCCAACAGAAGATTTTTCGATTTAAATGAAGAAATCTTAAGCGGAGTTCTGAACAGTTCAATATTAGAGACAGTTTTCTACAGTTTGCAATTAGTAGTCAGTTTACATTGTACAGAAGCTAGCCAGGTTGCATATAAATAATCATAGTGGGCAAATGAATTTAATAAGTCAAAATGAATTAGCAAACTATAGTTAAGGGCATTTCCATTATAGTATTTTGAGAATTGTCGGAGAGAAATATCTAGTCTAAGACATTTAGGGAGTATCTCTATATCATCAAATTTGCATCTTACTTACTTCCTCGAATCGGAAAGTATTTCGTTCCACCAGAGGCTGTTTTAGATTTCTGCTGAAATCCTAAGTCTTCAAGTCGCGTCGTTCTTTCGATGTCAAAGCGACTGCGTCTGAGATGGAAACAATTGTCATAATCAGACACAGGGCAGTAATGCCCAGTTCTGCCTTTGCGAAATCACGAAGGTAGGTCGGTTATCATTCATTAGTCTGCACATGTTTTATCGGAATTTCTCTTAAGTACTTGTTCACCAATGATTTTGCTATTTTAGATGCATTTTGGTCATGAATGGTAAATGCCTAATCACATTTACTGGAATAGTATATAACAAAGATTATATTGCTACATCACTAGTGAACCATTCAAATTGTAAAAAAAAAAGTTGTTGTTAAAATTGTTATATTCGTCGACCGGCTGCATCCTTATGAGCAACCCTCCGAAGTCTTCGAGGAACTTGTGCGTGCTAAGGAAGACGTAGCCCTCACCTTCTCAAATGTGTGATGCCATGCAAGAGACTCATGTACCTGAAGATGATTGGATTAAGAAGCGATTGCTTAACCCGCGCGCCACCAGGCGTCTGATGTAATAAATTATGATTACTGTTTGAAACAACCTTCCATCACCAACTTCACATAAAATAACTTTTTTCCCATACTAACCGAGATCTATGTCTTCTTCTATGGATCTAGCGAACATAGCTGCTATGGGAAACAGCCTCAGATTTTCTTTTATCACCCTCTCAGTATACTTCATTTGAGGTAAGTCCGAGGCTACCACGATACGATCAGGTCCGAGTATGTCGATCACTTCTTCATAAACTTTTTGCTTTGAGATAAAAAAAAATTCTTCAATATGTAAATGTGTGACCATATGTGTAATGTTGAAAATGTCATTTTCATATTGGTATAGTTAGGATATATTGATTGTTAGTGGGTTAATAATGACACCTCAACTTTAGATAATAACAAAAGTATACCTGTATATCGGGATTCATTCCCAACATCGTGAATAAACAGCATATAGATGATGCAGTCGTTTCGGTGCCCTGAATCAAAAATTGATGAGAACAAATGAAAATATTGTTAATTCTCTGTTACTGATAGTGAATTGTTACGAATCTGGGGATCGCATCTAATGAAGCACTTGACCAAGTATTCTCCAGTTTAAGAAATTTCACGAGTAGAATTCAATTGGGTAACTAACCATTCTTGTGAACCAAAAAATGTTGACGACGCTGACGTTTATCTCTGCTTGGAATATACAGGATTGGGTGCCCACTGGCTCATAGCCTCGGTCTTTTCTTGAATATCCCAGAGCTTGCTATTTTATTTTAGAGTGTTCTTTGTGCCATATCTGCCCTATTTACAGCTTTGGTAAGCCCTGTATCATGTATGATGGTAGTATAGGTTCCATCATAGTCATTTTGTCCAACAGCATATACGACATGTTGATTCCTATGTTGTAATGGCATACACTGTCTCCCCAACATTAGCCCAGGCACTTTTCACCTTCACTACAATATGCAGAATGAGAGGGTAGTTCAAAATCACCTCCAGACTGATCGTCGATGTGCTGGTCTTTGTGAGCTAGCTAGGCACTCTCTGGATGTCAGTTCTGATAAAACAGAACATTGGTCATAAAAAACGCATCGTGTGCTATTGCCAGCGTGGTCGATAGTATAAAAAACAGCTGACTGTGTTGCTCACTACTAGGAAATAGATGTCCACTCGTCTGATTTCGAAGTAGGATCAGGCAAGATACGCTAATGTGACTGCTTCATAACACGTGGTATTTTGAAGTTATTTTGCGCCACGTGGGATCGCCCAAGGATTAAGCGGATGGTCGTTGAGGGAGAAAACAATTCATGTCACTCATTTCAAATCATACCAAGGAATCGGAACAATTCGTACGCGACTAGCATCTCGATCCGAACGGCCAAGTCATTCCTGTGACTTGACCCAATTCATATAAGAACTTTTGAGGGCCGTAGTGGCAATTCGTTGCATAGTGCGCGCATCTACACCAAGTCTCTCCACATGGTCCATGCTACTTTGGCTACAGATGCCTCTCCAGGAAACCGTTCTGACCTAAAGCTAACATTGGCGGCCAGTACTTCAACCCCGCCCATGTTCCACCATTTCCGCTTTCCCTTTCTGTGGTGGAAGCGAGCCGTGTCTCGTCTCAGTATTTTTTCTCCTCTGCATCTTGCGCTTTAGTATGGTCATTAGTCGGTACTACTTGAGCGTCTGCAATGGCCACACGATTCTGCGCCGTGATATCGTCGGTATGGTACGGTTTGATACGTATTTACTTTCGCACACACGTCCCGTACCATGGGGGCGGAAATGCCAATCGACAGGCTTCAAGTAGGCCTTCATGCAAAACATTGTCTCAAAGGCTTTGGACACGTCTAAGGCAGCCATATGCACTATCTTGGTCCCACTTCTTGCATCCGTGAGGACTGTGGTCAGGATGCAGAGTTTATCTAATCCCGTCGACCTTCCTCATGAAAGCCCTCTGCTCTTCGTTAAGGATCCCGTTCACTTCTCCGACTTTTGATGGAAGTGCCTAACGATAAACAATGGTATCGTTGAAGGTCTGAAATCAGACGGTTAAGATGTTTGGATTTCCCCAACGTGCTTAATGATAAAGACCGTCCTAAACGCATGTAGTTCTTCGGAAAGCGCCCCTCTCCCCATGAAGCAGTTGAAGATAAGATAATTACTGAACTGGGAATCTTCTTCCGCTCCTTTAGCGAAATATTATCTGGTCCAGCTGCTTCACATTAACATAATGAATTCCTGGATTGCAGACGTGCCCCAATTTGCCACCATAGCAGGGCTCCATACTCTCTACTAGGGGCCTCAGTTATTGTTTGGGTCCAAGTGCCCATGTTCTGCAATAGGAACGCTTGGCTATCATCAGTGAAATTCTTCCTTTCAGCACTTTTTAGAGATGTTTGTTCCTGATGAACTTTTATTCCAGGTTTCACTAGGATTTGTATGCTCTTACTAGAAATTTCTCTTTTAATAAGAGTGAAAATCGTGTTTTTATGGTATTTGACTTCGAGACTCTTTCTCATATACCACGTTTATACGCCTGTGATTGCTGATTGCATTAAAATCGACGTGGACCTGGGCAAGCACCCCTTACTGGCTTAGTTCTGTAAGACAATAATAGTGGGAACAGTACTCCAGCCCCTCGTGATTTTCACCTCCCTTATCCCCAAATTCAGGTTGGAATTCGTTTGGCTCCGAGGTTCCTGACTCATCAAGTGCTAGGCTATGTCGGGTAACATCAGAGTCGCACCGTTCCTTCCAACGAATAATTCCTGTTTCAATTGCATTTTCTATCGCAGAATCTAACGCACAATAACAATTGCCAGCATGATAATATTGCCAGCTATGATCTATGTGTGAAAGTATTTCCAAATAAACTGAAGCAAATAAAGTTCATCGTAATCGATTTTGGGGAAAAAATTAATTTTTTTCAAATGGAACCATGTTGGTACCGTGGTACCTACTAGATCTATCAATAGGGAATTTATTCAAACGTGGTAATAAAATGTGCGATAAAAACAATCAAAATTACAGCAGAAAGAAAACAAGAAAACACAATTATTTTGTTCTAATTTAGTGTTAAGAAGTTACTAGGGAGGCTTTGAGAACAATGAATGAAACAATTTTATTAACAGGTATGAATAAATTCCTTATTAATAATACTAATAAATGGTACCACGGTACCAATATGTTCCATTTGAAAATATTGGGTTTCACGCCAAAATCGATCACGATGAACTTTATTTGCTCATGAAAAACGCAATTTAGTACTTTTGACGAGATTTAGATTTTTCTAGCATGAGACGGAACCATACCAAAAAAAAATTTTGACGTTTGAAAAGCCACTCATGGGGTATAATTGGATTCAGAACATTATGCAGATTTCGGAAATGTAATAATATACAGGGTGTTCCTTTTAAAAATCGAAAATTGATACCAACTTCCGGTGAAATGGGAAGTGAAAAAAAATAATTTGTAAGTCAAAAAGTGCCGCTTATTATGTATATGAGGTATCCCAAATTTCAATCAATTGCCTTTAAAACTAAAGAAGATACGGGGGGTGTCCCATGATCCTGTTACACCCGGTTTGTTAACTCCTCATGCATGAGATATTTTTTCCTTACCGCTGCTAAAAATATCGCAACTTCGTCTTCCAATTCCTCTTTAGAGAAAACCGAATCCTTCAACATCAGATCCAAAAAGGCTAGACGTTTGTGGGAAGGTTCTGAAAAATGGAAACAACTCATTGTAATTGATTTCGAATTTGAAAAGTAGTAATATTGACGAAGTGACTGGTTACTTAATGTACTCGATGTATTGATAATAACGATGATATCAATAATGAGATTGGTCTTTGGAAATAGTTATCTATGTATCAAGGGAATCGTAAGGATTAAGAAATGAACAAAAGAATACCCTTCCTCTCAATACGTTTACAGCAAGTGGAAAAATTATTCAAACATCTGTCAGAAAACAACTACTTCCCTGGCTTATGCCACGACGGACATTGAACCACATTTGACAGATATTTGTGCAAAATTCTTCCAAGAAGACCAAATTAAAATTGTGTATATTGAAATTAAACAGTAGAGTATCCTTCATTTAGCAAAGAATGACCACCTGCAGACATGTTTCGTGGTTTTTTTTGCCTCTCATGCCAGGGTAGGTAGGTCGGACAATATTATAATTGTACTGTTTCTGCTAAATGATTATCTTTAACTAATATTTCCCAACGGATAATGCTGCGACCTAAAACTGAGTTGATCATAGCGCCATTCGCTATCCGCATGGAAAATCAAGAAACACACTCCACGAAAAGCACAGACTCCATCCAGGAAGAGTTAACTTGGTGGAAACGTGTGGAGAAAGAGTACTTCGACTTTGTCGATTTTATTCATTTTATTGTAGTGATAATCTCCTGCACATATTTTCGAACTTGGTTCGAAATAATACGTGAGGATTAGGACCCATTCATTTCAATAGTAACTAGATAATTTTATTCTGACCGCTTTTGAAGAAAAAATTTAATTTTTCTGAAATCGTTCAAGAATGCCCACTTTCTCGGAGCAACTTCAGGCCTCAAAATACGCTAATCTAGTATTTTAGTCCGTTGCTAAGCAACGAACTTTCCCGGACCGTTTTCGGCACTAAACTGTACGAGAATAGTATATTGTGTATCTAGTAGTAAACGCAATACATTCCCGGACGACAATGTAAATTGTTGGCCGAGGCGATAAGCCGAGGCCAACAAGCATTGAAGTCTGGGAATGTGCTTTTACTACGAGGTACACATACTATTTTTTCTGAAATCGCAATCAGCATTATCATAAATTAAGGAATTATACTTATTGTTTGCGTGCATTCATTCACTGTCTAAAATGTATACAAGCCGTAAAAAATTTTCCCGGATCGTTTACGATACGGGAAAGTATTTTTTCTGAAATCGTTCAAGAATGCCCACTTTCTCGGAGCAACTTCAGGCCTCAAAATACGCTAATGTAGTATTTTAGTCTGTTGTTAAGCAACGAACTTTCCCGGACCGTTTTCGGCACCAAACTGTACGGGAATAGTATATTGTGTACCTAGTAGTAAAAGCAATACATTCCCGGACGACAATGTAAATTGTTGGCCGAGGCGATAAGCCGAGGCCAACAAGCATTGAAGTCTGGGAATTTGCTTTTACTACGAGGTACTCATACAATTTTTTCTGAAATTGCAATCAGCATTATCATAAATTAAGGAATTATACTTAGTGTTTGCGTGCATTCATTTACTGTCTACAATGTATGCAAGCCGTCAAAAAATTACCCGGATCGTTTACGATACGGGAATAGTATATTGTGTATCTAGTAGTAAAAGCAATACATTCCCGGACGACAATGTAAATCGTTGGCCGAGGCGATAAGCCGAGGCCAACAAGCATTGAAGGCTGGGAATGTGCTTTTACTACGAGGTACACATACTATTTTTCTGAAATCGCAATCAGCAATATCATAAATTAAGGAATTATACTTATTGTTTGCGTGCATTCATTTACTGTCTAAAATGTATACAAGACGTCATAAATTTTCCCGGATCGTTTACGAAAGTTCTTTCCCGTAAAGTTTAGTGCCGAAAACGGTCCGGGAAAGTTCGTTGCTTAGCAACGGACTAAAATACTAGATTAGCGTATTTAGAGGCCTGAAGTTGCTCCGAGATAGTGGGCATTCTTGAACGATTTCAGAAAAAGTACTCTCCCGTACAGTTTAGTGCCGAAAACGGTCCGGGAAAGTTCGTTGCTTAGCAACGGACTAAAATACTAGATAAGCGTATTTTGAGGCCTGAAGTTGCTCCGAGAAAGTGGGCATTCTTTAACTATTTCAGAAAAAGTGCTTTCCCGTATCGTAAACATTCCGGGAAAATTTTTGACGGCTTGTATACATTTTAGACATTAAATGAATGCACGCAAACAATAAGTATAATTTCTTAATTGAATCGTTTATTTCAGAAACCACCTAAGGGACAAAATATCAAAAAATGTATTTTTGGTGGTACTGTACAATTTAACGGTAAATACATCTTTTTGTGCAGAAATAACCTATGTTCCATAACAGCAATGCTGTTTGGCAGCCTTGAAAATAATCCGTTTATTTCAGAAAGAACCCAAGCGCCGTCGCTTAAGTTCTTTACGCGGTAAATTTCACTGCTAAAAACTACCAGCACTCCGGAACTACCAACGGAGAAAGCTTATCCTTTGGGGAAGGTATGTTTTCTTTTATTTTACGAAGGTTATTTCAAACGTTATTTTACTTTTAGCTAAACATTTTTATAGGCTGTAACAAATTTTAAAATTTATCGGATTTTAGGTCCCAATCAACAAAAAAAAGATAGACGATATAAAAAAGTTGATGGAATACACTGTTGGATATGAAACCTCCTATGACACTATCATTCAATGGCCAACAACTGACAAGGAGTTGCCAGAAGACTTGCCAGAAGCTGAATGAATGAATAAGGCCACATCATTGTAGACATGCTGTAGCGTGTAGTCTATTTGTATTTTTCGATTTAGGCCTAGTAAAAACACTCTTTGTCATACTAAGTGTGTGTCTTACTTACCTTTGATACCAAAAAATAACTTTGGATACACTCATTTATTGCAGAAACCACTTAAGTGCAATTTTTTCAAAAATTTATAACTCTAAAACTTGAAGGAAAAAAAATATTTCAAAAATTGGTTATCTCAATAGCATGTTTTTGATTTGGTAAAAAAATGTTTGAAGGAGACGAGACCTATACTTAAGCTACAAAACGGTTTTTATAGTTTTCCGAAAGTTGAAAAAAGCGCACTTGGGTGGTTTCTGAAATAAACGATTCAATTTATGATAATGCTAATTGCGATTTCAGAAAAAATAGTATGTGTACCTCGTAGTAAAAGCACATTCCCAGACTTCAATGCTTTGTTGGCCTCGGCCAATAATTTACATTTTCGTCCGGGAATGTATTGCTTTTACTACTAGATACACAATATACTATTTCGAAACGGAATACGTTTCAATTTGTTACTTTTCCGGTATGTATATTTGAATCAGTTACCGTGGATTAGGAGTTTTGGTCATCGCCAGGTTATTGCTATGTCAGTTAAATCAAAATGAACGAGAATTCATATTGTTACAATATTTCTAAATAATAATCCTAGCACACTGACCAATAGAACACTTGGACCTCTTTTAACTGCTGAATATTTCAAAAACTTCTTCTCCCGAGTGAAATGCGTCGCCTTATACAGGCCGTTTCTTTTATCATGTGGTAACATTGCTATATTCTAAACCGTAATAAATACAAAGACGATTAAATGGAAAAAAGGTAACTATTGTGGTGAGCAGTAAATTGGTCATAGAAAATTCACGGGGAATCTCGCCCTTTCTAACTTATACAGGGAAAACTGAAAATGCTGTTTTCGGTTTTTAACGAATAGAATTGTTATTTCGGAAAATATAAAAAATTCAAAATGGAAAGTTTTATTGTATTCAAAATGTACTAGAACTTCGTAACGATAAATTTTCAATCAAACGTTTCGTGTCAACACCGCCATCATCAACAATTCTTTTCAAATACGGACCTGTCTATTTCATCACTAATATTGATAGAGCGATAAAATCACAATTCAGTGGTATATCACACTCGATATTTTTATAACGTTTCATATAAAATATCTAGCATCATCAGTGACAACAATTTTTAATTACGGTCCTGTCGTTAGTTTGTTTATGAATTCCACAGAATCTAACGCTTCGATATAAAAATTATCAGTAACATTTTGAATGAATATATCTATGAAAATTGTATTTATTCTATAAAAATTCATAAAATATTTCTGCAGTTTCAGAGACAAACGATAGCAATTTGCTCCAGAAATAAACTTACTTAAGAGGAGAAGAAATCAAACAAACAGAAAAACAATTTATTTCATAATGAATTTGTGGAAGAAAATAAAATCAATACAGAAAAAGAATTCTACATTAAAAGCTCGAATTGACAACCTCTTTGTTGAATGCACATGAGTTGTCTGTCCATACAATTTCTGTGGCAATTTTCTGGCATGATGGTTGTAATGCTATTACATGCATCTCTTATTTTCTGTTTGAGATGGTCGATATCGGTACTAGGTGTCGAAAAAACTTTATCCTTCATGTATCCCCAGACAAAAAATCCAAAGGAGTAAGGTCTGGGGATCGAGCTGGCCAGGCAATTGATCCATTGTTTCCAATCCACTTTGTTGGGAATATTGCATCTAAATGTTTCCTTACTATTGCTGCATTATGGGGAGGGGCACCGTCTTGTTGAAAATATTGTGTTTCACGGCGGGTGCTTAATGACAATTCATCTAAGTAGCCATCAAACTCATTGGATGAAAAATTTAAATACATTTCACCATCCAAAGGCTCATCGTATAAGAAAGGACCTAGTATGTTTGTTCCCAAAATTCCCAACCAAACATTTATTCCGAACCTCTCCTGGAAATTGGTTTCAATATGTAAATGTTTATTCGTATTATTCCACCTATAATGGATGTTTCTGTTAAACCAACCATTGTTGGTGAATTTTGATTCTTCCGTCCATATTATTTTTTTACAAACATTTCGAACTTCCCTATTTCTACGTCTTAACCATTTCGCAAATCGTACTCTGTAATCCCTTTCATTAAGGTGATGAACTTCGTATCCTGTAGCATTTGTATTTGTTCTTTTTCAAAATAATTCTGGTAGATTTTACAGATATCCCAAGTTCGTGGGCAATTTCTCGTAAAGAACAATCTTGATTAGAAATATTTTTCTAACTGACCAATCATAGAATAAAAAAAATACGATATTTTTCACTTTTTAGTCTTTATAAGGTAATATTTGCTTACCCAAAACATTTATTTGGTTCCTTATACTTCCAGTAACAACACATTTTCTAGTTTTATTTCTGTCAAATGCACCACACTCTATCAAATTTCATTCTAATCGTCTAAACATTTGAATGTTTGGAATGCGACGATTCGGGTATATCTCACCATACATATTTCTTGCCAAAAGAGGATTTCTATTTGATTTTGCATAAGTAAATAGCATATCAGTCCTTTCGTCATTCGAATACATCTTTAATACCTATGTAACCGAGTGCTTGAATGTCTGACAGTTCCAAACAGATATCAACAACTCATTTATTTTTCCTGCCATAGAAATCAAGCCTACGTGTTTAAATATGGTAAAAGAAGTGAGATGCTATTTAATTGTACCAAATTAGACAACACTTGTATTTTGATCAAAAACTGATATTTTCATTACTTCCAGGACTGAGAATTATGAAAATAATCCGTGTAGAAATTGATACAGGAGAAATCAGCCTTGAATCAAGGATTACGGTAATACAAAAATCCCCAAAAAGGAAAAATACGAATGTTCGTTGTGTTGGGGTATCTTCCTATCGAAAGTATTGGGTAATGACTGAAGTATCCTAATAGTTGAATGAGTTTTGAAGAAATCAAAACAATTTACAAAAGAACTAACGACAGGACCGTAACTGAAAATTGTTGTCACTGATGATGCCAGTTATTTTATATGAAACGCGATAAAAATGTCAAGTGTGATATACCACTGAATTGTGATTTCATCGCTTTATCAATATTTGTGATGAAATAGACAGGTCCGTATTTGAAAAAAATTGTTGATGGTGGCCGTGTTGACACGAAACGTTCAATTAAAAATTTATCATCACGTAGTTCTAGTACATTTTGAATATAATGAAACTTTCCTCTTTAATTTTTTTATATTTTCAAATATAATCATTCTCTTCGTAAAACACCGAAAACAGCATTCAACAGATTTTCTCTGACCAATGTACTGCTCACCACAATAATTACATTTTTTCCCATTTAATCTTCTTTGTATCTATTACTGTTTAGAATATAGCAATGTTACCACATGATAAAAGAAACGACCTGTATACTCAATTCGAGCATAGTAGATTTTTCGGAAGTCTTCCTTTCTCCAGATTGATAAGTAGAAGAAATCATCAAAATAATTCCAAGAATGAGGAAATGATTACTGCGATCGGCGCCGGTTTATTCGTTATGCAAATGAGTTACGTTTTATAGTCGGTACTCAACCGCAGCGTAGCTAGGGGGATTTTTTTCCAATCTCGTAACAATATGAATAAAGATTCATCTGAAAAACAACAAAATCATTGATTGAAACTTTAATTTTGTTCAAATTGTTCCTAAACATAGTCTATTTGGAATTTTAACCTCCCACAGAAAATAATGGTTAAAAAAAATTCTCTGTTGATATAAGGTTCCTCAGGATTTATTTAAGGCGAGTCTAGAGATATTGCAAACTTTGCCACGATTGGGTAGGCCAATCTTTTGTCATCATATTGGCAAGTTCAAAAGCTCCGCTTTTATTCAGTAAAGGAAGCACAGATATGAACAAGATATTACCTTCTTCAGTTTCAGCTTCTATGCAAGAGTTTTTGAGTGTCATATTCTTGTTGTGTTCTGCTAATTTCTTCGAAACGACCTGGAATGAGTGTCAAACATTAGAATAACATATAAAAGGAGGGTTGGAATCCAACTCACCGAACCAGTCACTTCTCGCAGTATCTTCTTATTTTCCAGAAGGACTTTTCTTGGATGTGAAAAACGCCAGGCTAGATTCAAATGGTACCATACTCTGAATATTCTGTACGTAATTATTTCCATAACTCTGAAATAATTGTAATGAATGAGGAAACGGCAGTGTCAGCACTTTCCGCAAGAGCGAATTTGCTAACTAGCAGAAAAATAGAGAGATTGGTTATACAAATAATATTATCATAGATACATTTCACTCTTATTCAATTTGAAAATCGCAAAACAATAGAAATTAAAATATCAAAAGTATATTGCAAGAATGTTCGAGAACTTAAAGTAGCCAAATGTGAATCTATGTTACCTATCTATATTTCTCAGAAGTACATAGCGGATATTTTTGGTAATGGAAATCAGACCACCTTATTATACAACAACTGACAATGTAATCCAGTTTTCAAGTTTACAGTTCAATTCAAAATTGAATGGCGATCCATACAAAGATGAAAACTTTAGATTTCATATATAATTGACATACCTAACGTAACAATCGTCTGATAGTCTGATAAGTCTAGAAGAGTACTTCGACCACGCCACTGTGCAGTTGCAGTTGAAACGTTTGGAGATTTAAACCAAAGAAGACCACGGCAGAACCCGGAAACCAACCTTAACATTCCTACCTATGTGCTATTTTTTCCAATTCCTAAATCCCAAATTCTCTTGTTGAAAGGTCATTGAATATAGAATAAAATAAGACATCATTTATTGGGCTCTACGAGATGAATTCTATAATATTCGAATCATTTGGCTAAAAACAGCAATAAATGCGTTACAACCAATCCTCGTTCAAACATCAACTATTGCATCTTAAGTCTGTACTTACTTATCCAGAATTGTACCGTAACTACTTTTTTCCGTTTGAGTGTGCATGTTCACTCCCATTGCAGTTTCTGGAAAAAAAATTGATTTAATTTTCAGTTTCTATAGTATCAAAGGCTACTATATAAGAATTCCAAAACACATTATAACATCTTGCATTTTGATTTGTCAAATCATCCGAACCTTATTCCTTGGGCCCCTCCTTTGACCAAATCAAATGTCCATATCGATTCGATAATACAGAGATATTGCAGATCATAATATCGTCAGTCAGTAATAAAGTTGTCCTTATTTTGTCATATATGCACGCGCAATGTTAATCTGGAATAAGAACAACTTTATTAAAATACTGCCTGCCTTTATTAGAGGACGATTATGACCGGATTTAAAGTTCCTTTATTTTCACTTCGGGTGATAATTATCGATATCGAAGCACCCTTTGGTAATTCTATCTTCACAATAATTGTATCACAGTATAAAATAAGTTATGTAGAATGAAAAATCTGAGAAACTAGATTTCATTTATAGGTTATGAATAACGAACGCCTGTGTAAATAAGGGACGAACAGATAAAACTGCAATATCTCTGTTCCTAATCACAGAATAGTGCCAGTCACTATTAAACTAAAGTTTCCTTCAATACTGGCTGGCGTTATTGCAATACTTATCTCTCTAATAACAATTCAATGTAGGTACTAAGTCTTCTCAATTGCTTTTTGAAGCGCATAGAAAAAGGGTTTTTGTGATTCTTTTTCACTTCATAATTAGGGATAAATAGGTTTTCAGGGATTGTTTCTTACTTTTATAGCCAATTCTCTAATATTTTATAATGTATATATTTCAAAATGCGACTTTGTCCCCTCCTCCAAGCCACTGAAATTACTAACATTATTCATATGTCAACGACGACGAGAAAAAAGATTTCTCTTCAATAAATTATAATATGTTCCCTCCAACCTGAAATCCTGGCTGCTCCACTGGTGCTTATTATCTACATGATACGTTTAAATTTTAACTCACGACAAACGACATCCAACGTGCATCTTGTCGCAAGAAGATATAAGTCGAAATCTGTATGTCCCACAACACTCTTCAGTTGATCAACAAACACCATACTTTGTTCTGCAAAAACTTCTACGAAAGTGTCCAGTATTTTTTGATTGAAGGATGGAGCCAGCAATTTCCTGTGTTTCTTCCATTTTTTGACTAGAAACAGATCATTTGTTGAGTGAAAAATAGGGAATTTACCAATAAATATGAATGTATGAATAGACATTTGATGGAATTCGGCAGGGAAAAAACACTGCTGACCATAATTTAATATTTCCTTGATTTCAGACCTTTACTGCGAATACTGAAATAATATTAGGTACAACAAAGATATCTATGAAGAAAAAAATTTCTTGCCACCTGTTAACTACTGTATTCTATGATTTTCTGGAATTTTTATTGGGTGAGTCATGAAAGATTTCTACTTGAACTTCATTATTGAAAATTATGAATAACATCTTATTTCTTGCACTAACCTGGAGCTGTGACCAAACCCAATCCCATTACGTCGGCGACAAATCTGTAAACGGGTTCTTTTTCCAAGGCTTTTGGATGATTCAGTACCTTCTCTATATGTTCTGGTTCGGATATGAAATATACCAGCCTGGGTCCCAACCACACTCTTGATAATCCCGAAGATATACTCTCTTGCATTTTCATAAGAGTGCTGATAACACCTATAAAATTCAAACGAAGGATAGAAGGCGATGATGAGGAACAGTATGAAGATACAAGCAAAATTTTATATCTTTGAGGAATACCGGCCATGTGCGTAATGGGCTTACAACTCGTGTAACGTAATATACTTATTCTACGCTCATTCATTTTCTTCCATTAAATAAAAAACATCGCAATCATTTAAACTTTATTACAATAGTTGTTAATTGAATTGAGAAAATGTTCGGATACAATTATATTTTGTTCAAGAAATTGACAATATAAATGACATGCCATTTATTTTCATAGCATGCTACTTGAGAAAACGTGTCCTATTTTTGAAGAAATTGCATAACGTGCTGCCTACATTTAGGGGCATCACTCTTTCAGTACTAAATATATCTCGCTAATGCTAAAAGTTTTTATTGTTTTTTAATTGACTAAATTTGTGTAAATAGACCAAATAAAGTCTTGCGTAAATAAAAATTTGATTGTAATTCAATTCAACCAAGAAATTTAAGTTTTCTTCCCAAAACGCACGTGTATGATATGAAATCTCATTACGTGCATGTTATTGTTAAATATCGTTTACAAGGAATGTTGACAGTGCGATTTTGGACGTTTACAGACATGGGCGTAGAAAAAATAAGATAAAAGCTGATGAAAGCTGAATTCAAGTAGGCGAAGCAACTCGAATCCCAACGCGCGACGTAGGGCTTCGAGAGACCAAGATTGTAGTCTTGGTTGTTGCGGGTTAATTTTGCACCATGAACACCTTTCTCTTTTATTCTTGTTTGAAAATAATAATGCCTAGAATGCCATGTCGATTGAGATAAACACTCATCTCATTACTACATTATTCCCCATATGATATCTTTATCATACCCTGTATATCTCGTTCGAGTTTAGTTCGAGTAATTGCCTTCGCTCTATCGATTCGATCATGATGAACATGCCTGGACTTCAATGTAAATCCGATTGTTTTAACGTAAACATTTCTTAGTTCCCATAATTAGTCAACCCCGTTTGTTGTCAATATCGAGTGACGGTTATCATACAAATTTTAAGTCGTGTTCGACGTACATTTCACATCATTTCACGGAAGACCAACCACGAAACAATGAATTCAGTTCAATAAAGAAATACTCATTTAACAACTTTTATTCATAATCTACATTTTTGCTCCATAACCCTGAAAATTAGAATTTTATATTAACTATGCAATTGTTACAATTTTGAATATTGATGGCGGGATATTCACTCTTCTCTTGAAAATAATTATTCCCTTTTGAAACATCCTCACCACTCATTTTAGATGTGGATGGTAGGTCCAAATAATTATTATTTGGTATCGGTCCATCACCATCGCCGGCAATTTTTTTGGCAATATTCAATTTATTTGAAATCGATTGTTCAATGTAGCTCTCTGCTACTGTAGTTGATTTCCAACCAGCGTGTCATTTGATATTGGTGATACTTTCCCCAGCATCAGCCAATAAAGTGAAGAACGCCTGAAACAATGCCCGAATACTCTTCTGGGCCTGGTAGCTTCAAAAATGCTGCAATTTTTCTTGGAATTTGACCGAGGATATTCTTCCCAACAATTTGTTTTGTACATTTGTTGTTCTTATAGAACACCGTCTAATAGGTGGCACAAGCATATGTTTTCAAACCCACTATTGCAACTGCCCCATTATCACATACACCCCACTTCACATATAAATTTGAATTACCCAAATCACAAATATTGAAAAAATTGCGTCCTAATTATATAAACCAATTACCTTGTCAGTTCCAGTACCCAAAATAAAAGTGTATGATTTATTTTCAATCAAAAGTTCTAAGAAAACGGGACTTGTTTTTGCTTCCAAACTGAATAATGAATATTCTTCCGAATCTGAAAAGTTATTATTCTAGGTGGTCGGTGGATCAGCGGTCTAATGCACAGGCCGTTCGAAAGTCCAGCATAGCGATAGTCGGTTCGAGCCCGGTACAAGAGAATTTTTCTCAACTACTTTATATCGGATCGATAGGCGACCGCATACCTTGTTGAAAAGCAAGTGTATTGTGAGTTGTCTAGATGCCAATCTCGTCTGGTGCTAGCTTGGAGTGCACACCGACCAACCGAGGTGGTGCTGAAGGTTTTCCGGGTTTTCCTATAGCTGAAAAGTGAATACATCACGGCAAATAATAATAATAGCCGTCCTCTACCCGCACAGACTATGCCTTTGAGTACACTCAACGAGTGTTTATGAGGGAGTATTATTATTGTTATATTATTATTATTCGCGTTCTTTTTATATGAACACAATAGGATGCCCCTTTTTATCGCGAATATGGCAATAACCATTTATATAAGAACACTCGTATGTTTTATGATTCTTTCAACAGCAAACGGAGCATCTGGGATTGTGAGAAACACTTCCACCTCTCCCCGTTTAATTACTGTTGTCTCCTGAATACCCACTACTGGCACCCATTGAATTTCAGTTTCCTCTTGGATTCTTCCATGTGGCGGTAACGATCTGGAAGAAGAGGTTCCAAAGGATCGTATATGCATGTGTACCTAGTACCTCTGGTATTGACATAATAGATTTCTGATTCGATTTTTACAACCCCGTTGCTATTCTGCCCGGCAGTACTTTTGGACGAAGCAATTTCCAATATTGCAGAAAATTTTAAAGTTTCCTCTCCTTCTTACAGTCTCTCCTACCATTCTCATAACCAATCACGAAACGATTTCATCTGCTCCCAAAAACTTACAATTCGCCACTGATCTTCGCAATCGTGCGGCGCAGTCTTTCGGTGATTCGGAATCTGATTTTAGTACTTCAAAAAATATTTCGCGACTCGCGAAAATAGACACCACCGGTTGAAAAGGAATATATATTAACTTCACGATATCCGTGTACGATTTCGTTTCAGGTTCATCCGGAATGCACAAATCAAACAGTGACTGATAAGTCTCTTCGTTCAATAAACTTGAAAGAATTGCACGTTTACTTTAATATTTTTTTATATCATTCGCCGGGAAAAAATTGTTCGAACGACGTTTATAAATTGACCAATCGGACGTGGTAGGATCAAATTCCTGAACATGTCTAGTGTATTGTACGTTTTCGGTCATTTTTGTCACCGCGAGGTTCACTATTGAGTACCTATAAAAAACCAATTTACTTTTTATTACTCGATAAAAACTCTTCGTCGCCACTTGTAATGTGTTTTGATCACAAATATGCTCAAATAATCACACTACTGAAAACTGAGTCCTTTAATTTGCATGTTTACTTGACAATGCATCAGTTGGAGCAGAAAGAAAAAAAAAACACCCTGAAAGATGCTGAAGTTACAATAAAAAAATTGCCAACAGGTGAATCACAAAATAAATGCTTCATGTTTGGAGTCAATGAACGAGATAAATAAGAAGAAATGTACAAACAATCCACATGGCCCAGAAGTGTAGCATTCAGGCGCTTCGATTTCAGAAAATATCATAATTATCAAAGAATGAATGAGGATTTTTGATTGATGATAGAACCTATGAGAATAATCATGATCCAACACAATTAATAAAATACACAGCAAATATTAAACAATCTATGAGTCTGATTCATATTATAGATCCATTAAATGCACTTTTAGACCAACATCCCGATTGTTATTGTTATTTTTTCGCAGCAACAGAACATTGGAAAACTGAACGCGAGTTGAAAACTTCACATTAGCATCCTGCTACTGTCGGCCAAAAGGTAAACATGGAGCAGTAGCTGTCTACATCCTTAATGGAATTAGTTATAAAATGGTGGAAAAAGTTAATAAATTATCAAAATGTGACATATTTGAGTGTGCTGTGATATGTTTACCTGGAATATTGTTTGAAATAGTAAGAATATCCGGTAGGAAGAAGATGACATTATAATAATACGATAACAATGAACTATGAAACATGGAAACCATTTTCACGGCAATAACTGCAATATGCTGGAATTGAAAGCCGTGTGAATAACACTAATTTCTTAATTATAAGTGTCTATCGACCTCCTTACGCAGAAAATTTGGGACTCTTCTATGAAAAACTCGAAGAACTGCTAGAGGTAATTACTAATGAGAAAAAAGTGATATTCATTGTTGGTGACTTCAATATTGAACTGAAGGACACTGTTGAAAATATTACTAAAATGACCTTCTATTGGGCCACGGTGGTGTGCGGGTTGAGTCCTCGCCTCATAAGCCAGAGAGCGTGAGTTCGAATCTCAGCATTGCCACCGGTCTCGTGCATGGCATCACACGAATTAAAAGGTAAGGGCTACGTCTTCCCCTAGCTCGCACAAGTCTCTGACTTTTGAGGGTTTCACGTAGGGGTGCAACCGGTTGACGGATATAACAATTTTAACAATTTTAACAATTTAACAATTGAACTCTTATTCTTTTGTGTTCACCATCAACGAATACACAAGAATAACACCAATTTCAAGAAAGTGTATTGACAATATTTTTACAAACATGAAAGACAGCTATACAACAGACATTCTGAACTCTTCTATTTCAGACCACACTGCACAAAAAACAGTTTTTTCACAAACAAACCAAAAAGTAGAGCCTTTAAAAATATTAGAATTTTTTCAGAAGAAAATGAAAACATTTTCATAAAAATACTGGATGATCATGATTGGTCAGGCATATATAACTTCAAAGAAAATGAAGTAAATGAACAATGGGAGATATTCAGGAGTTATTTAACAAACATTTTCGATAAATGCTTTCCTATAAAACGAACTGAAGTAAAAAATCATCTACTGCAGAAAGATCCTGAAGTAGAAGAGTACAGAAACAAATTGAATGCCTGGTTAGTTATATCAAACAACCGCCCAGAACTTAATTATTCGGAAAAGAAATGATATTTATGAACATAAAATCACCAACTCAGATAACAAAATGAAAACTATGTGGAGTGTTCACAACGAAATTTTAGGAATGCAAAAATTTTCAGATTCAGCATTCAAAGGTGAACCGAGCAATGTTGCAAATAGGTATAGTGACTTTCTACTAAACGTAATTCCTAATATGTTGGAAAATCTAGAAGCTGAGCAATTCAGTTGTAACAACTCGAGTAGTTCACAATCTATGTTCATCAAACCAGTATCAATAAATGAAATGAAAGATTTAGGAAATAGAGTGAAAAATAAGCATACCTGTAGTGAAGATGATATTCCAACTAGTATGGTAAAACTATGTTTAGGATCAATAGCAAGCTTGCTCTTTTACATAATGAACAACTCATTCCAATATGGATTATTTCCAGAAAAGCTCAAAATTGCCTCAATAACACCGATTCATAAAAAAGGTGATTTTGAACTATTCGAAAATTATCGACCAATTAGTGTCTTGCCATCCTTCTCAAAATTGTTCGAAATGGCTGTGTGATCACATGGATCACATGAAACATCATAAATTTTTCAATGCAAGTCAACATGAATGCATAAAAGGCAGATCCGTGGAAACTACAATTACACAGTTTACTAGAAAAATCCTTGACTTATTCGAAAATGATGAAACTGTGCTGGGTATTTTTCTAGACTTATGTAAACCATATGATTGTTTGAATCATAACTATCTACTGATAAAACTCGAAAAATAGTGCATTAGAGGCAATGCTTTAGATTGGTTTGAATCCTATTCAACACATCGTCAACAGAGAGTCAAAATTATGAATGATGGACAGGCGACGAGTCCCTCAAGGTAGTATAGCAGGGCCAGCACTTTTCATATTGTTTTATGAATGACATTTTGGAAATCTTAAATGGCTTCGATGCTTCTGCACATCTGCCTAACTATGTTGGTTTGAAGTTCAGATTATCCAGATCTAATACAAAAAGCTCAGAAAGTATCGAGAAATATCTACGAATGGTTTACAAAAAATAAGTTGTTTCTAAATGTTGAGAAAACCAACGTTATATTGTTTAGACCAAACAACAGAGAATTGAAACACCAGACAGTATATACCTCTATAGTCTAGTTCCTAAATTGTAGATAGTGACTCATCGGTTGTATGGTTCATAATTCATATAAAGCAGGTCAAAAATAGAACAGAAATAAGCTAGGTACTTTGTCTTCAAATCAAGTTTTACTTTGCCATTTTCGTTCATCCCCTCCGCACTTTCGAATCCCGTAAAAACCAGAAAATGTACGATGAGTCACTATCTACAGTTCCGGAACTAGACTATAAAAAATATCAAAATAAAAATTCAGGATAACACCAAATTTCTGGGAGACTTTATAGAGGAACATTTAGAACGGAACGTTCATATCATAAGCTTAGGAGCAAAACTGAACCAGATATGTTATAGCAGTAGACTCATAAATGAATATCTTGAAATTTTGAATACTGTGCTAAATTTGGAATAATATTCTGGGGATCTCAAAGTAACATTACTGACTTATTTTGCATTCAAAAAGAGAGTGATTAGAGCTATGTTCAAAATGAAAAGCATCCATCATATGCCTCTATAACATTTTTCAATAAATTACCAAACAATTTAATAATTTTGAAGAGCATCGGTAAATTCAAAAGAGAAGTGAAGAAGTTACTTATCGACCTTTTGAGCCTTACTCCCTTGAGGATTATCACTTACATGCATTCACAAAGCTCTAATCCTAGTCACATTTTCAACTATGATCTTGTATTTCGACGCTTATTTTAGTTTTTTGTTTTATATTCTTTCTCTGTACAAAAAAGTATGAAACAGACCATGAAATAAAGATTATATATTATTATTATTGGAACTGGCTTTTGCCAGCGCAGC
Source organism: Chrysolina americana (assembly GCA_958502065.1). Taxonomy (NCBI): domain Eukaryota; kingdom Metazoa; phylum Arthropoda; class Insecta; order Coleoptera; family Chrysomelidae; genus Chrysolina; species Chrysolina americana. The sequence goes on from OY293410.1 coordinate 87,512,338, forward strand.
AGGGTATGACCTAAGGTACTATTATATATACAGGATGTCACAAATATGAAATCGCAAAAATTATTCCATCTTTGATAGTCACCTGCACTCAAATTCTGGACTAATGACTTGTAGGTCAATTTTTAGATAACAATTTCCCAGGGAGATGGATTGAGAGACGAGGACCAATAGAAAGGCCTGCTAGATCTCCTGATCTACCACTATTAGACTTGTATTTATGAGGACATATGAAATCCGAATTGTTTATCACACGGTCTATTTCTCTTGATGAAGAATTGTGGATGAGTGTCGTACAATAACTACAGAAATGTAAAGAAATATGCGAAGATATTTCAAAAATCGCTTATACTTCTGTATGGATCTGAATGGTTCACATTTCGAACCTTTCATATGATAATAACAATACAGGTACTTAATGAAATAAAAATATTCTGATAAAACTTGGTTGTCGTTACAATTTCCACAACACGTAGAATCCCTCAATTGCATTACACCGAGTTACCTTCTTGTGTTTAAAATCCCTTGAAAATTCTGAAGTAGGGGTGTGCTGGGGATGAAGAAGTTGACAGCACGATGATGACGTAATTGGTAGGAAATTTTCCTCTCGCAATAAAAATCGACGGCTCTGAGTGATTTCCAATGTTTTCTACGACTTGGAAGATAAGTGGTATAACAATTCTCAGCTGGGACACACTGTATACATATATAAGCGTTTATCTTTTATTGCTCAGTTTGTTTTTGTTTCATTGCATCTGAATGTATTATTGTATGCATTGTTTTGTATTCTGATGACTTGCTACCAATGTTTAAAATCGAATTAAATTATATCGTCTTTATGCTTTCATTTACAATAAATAAGACGTGTCAGAAAAAGTGTATAACTTCATAAGAACAAATGTCAACAACAGGTGTTTGAAATAAATAATGCTGATATAGTTTACCACAGCATCAAGTAGGTACAGAGAATATTTACACATAATGTAGTCAAATGTAAACATTGATCCATTCAATACGGAAAAATATACCAGAACTGTATTTATCAAAAGCTAAGAGTATATTTCAAATGTTCTGAACGTACCAATTTTATTTCCTATCATCTTATAACCACAGCCAATAAGCGGAAATGAGAGCGGACCTTCCACATTCCATGAATAGATGTAGAGATACCTTCGTTTCCACAAGAACTGAGCATACCAAACTACCAAAGTGCCAGTTAGGAAAATAATTAGGTAATTGTGGGCTTGATTTGATACTGCATTTTCGTTATTTCCTCCACTGGAAGTAGAAGTATCCATCATTTAGTCAACACTAGAAAAAAGGAAAATTGTAATAGGCAGTTCAAATACAAATTGAAATGAGTAGCTAAATAAATAATTCAAACCGACTAGGAGTCGATTGTATCATTAGATCAAGTAAACAGATCTGAAACAAGCCTCAACAAGCGTTTTAAAATACTGTTAAAGGCGAAAACATACTAGTCTAATTGCACAATTTTTCTTCGAATAAAATGACTGACAGGCATTCCGCAATAAAATTCAAATAGGTACTTTAACACTTAATCGTCTAAAAACACAGAATTTTGTCTCTGCTTTCGTTAAACTTAGTGTAACGATTTCGAGACCGGCCTCGAGACCGGCCCTGATCATCCAATTACACTCCACACTCGAAATGTAAACAAGTTCTCTTCTGACAAACACATGACTCATCCGTGGAAAAGACGCGAACGTTCTAACCGAAGATTCTAGGGACCTCTCAGAAGTCGCCGAACAGACTGGAAAGATCGAAAACTGTAAATGCTTCTATATATAGCCGCTGTATAGCAGATGGCGGAACAGTCAGAGTTCAGAGTTAGTAACAGTTCCAGAGTTCGCTGATAGATGGCCACAGTAGAAATAAATTTAAATCTAGTGAAGTCTATGTTTTAGTGAATAATTGTTTGAATAGTGTTTTAAATAAATTAACAATTTAGTTTAGTGCGTTTTTATTACAATAGATAAAACCAAGCTCTTGTCATTTGAATGTAATTTACCATTTACCAGACATCCCTTTGGGCATCGATATTGTTTGTCATTGAACAAACATATTATACAGGTAAGTTCCTTGAAATTCATCTAGATAGCAACTTGAACTTTGAGAACTATGTGAAGTCCTTGAACGGAAAACTAGCATTCGGCTGTTATGCTGTACGAATTGTGTCGAGAGAACTGGGAGCAGCTACTGCGAAGGTAGTGTACCACGCTCTGATAGAATCACATATCAGATATGATATACCTTGTTGGGGTATTTGCAGCCAACAACATTTCAACGGTTTATTTGTTCTTCAAACGCGCGCATTTCGATATCTTTGCAAAGTTGAACCCAGAATCCTTGTTCTCATTTGACCTCCTTCCATCGTTATATATTCTCGAAACAGTGTGTTTAGTACATAAAAACAAAGCATCATATGATGCAAATTTAGGTATCACTCGCCAAAATAATAATTTGAGACTTCCTATTCCGTCCTCAAACCTAACGAAGAATTCTCTGATATTGTGCGGTCAAACTATACAATCATCTCCCTCCTACCGTCAAATACATCGTTTCGCCATCTCATTTCGAGAGTTCTGTCAAACGCTTCCTTATCGATAAGGGGTTTTATAGTGTCCACGAGTTTCTGGAGAAAGACTGGAATAAATAATGCAATGAAGAATTATATTTGAACCCTTATCAATTTCATTTATACTAATTGCACAATTGATTTGATACCTGTTTATTCCCTTCAGTGTTGTCCGGACCGCCGTCGCGAACGGACGCACTTCTCATAGCAGCCGTTCGAGTTATTCTGACATTAATAACCCGTATCGTTATCGCCATAACAAGTAACTGAGTGAGTGAACCGAGCGAAGACGCCAACTCCCTCATGAGCAGCGGCTATGAGGGAGTTACTGCCCAGAAAAAATCCTCCTCCCTTGGAAGAGCACGTGCCCCACCAAGACTCCTCTCAAGACCTGGGGGAGGAAATGAGCATACAACTTCAGGAAACGACAGTGATAAAAAGCCGATGAAGAGGAAAACCGCCCCAAGAGAGTCGAAGACGAAGATCATCGTACGCCAGGATATCGTCATACATCCTGAGCCCGCTAAGGACACAATAGTTCCAGTGAAATGTGATAGTGACACTCAGTCCACCCGCGAAAAGACGCTAGTTACCCCCGTGGAGACATCTTCGTCTTTGGCAGGAAGCCCTCCCGACAAGAAAGCAAAAGCCTTCGAGGAGAACAACAATGATGAACAAAAAGCCCTGGATCCCCAGGCCGAAAACAAGGATACCGGTCTTTCAAAACTCCGGTATGTCCTCAGGGGGTTGTATCTGTCCCAAAAGACCAGCCCAAAAGCTCCCCAATCACTCTCCAACAAAAATGGAAAGTGTTTCGAACGCCGGAGAAACGAGAGCTATCGGCTCCAGAAGATCCGCGAGGATAGTGACCTGCACCAGAACCGAAGACACGGAACTCGATATCTGGAGCGAGACCCCTGAGGACGGCATGGTGGAGGTCGCTGAAGACCAAACCGAGTCTGCGGGGATTACATCCAGTACCCCAATCAATTGGATGGAAACCGGCAACGAGGAGGGACTCAGCACTAGCCCGATCCTAACAGAGAATCGAGGACAGGACCATCCCTCCCCCCACCAAGCCGAGAGGGTGATGAATTGGAAAGTGTTGCGAACACCCATATCAAAAGTACTTTGGAAAGTGATGCGAACCGAAAAAATCGCACAACTAATTCGGAAACTGTTGCGAACAGATCTGAAAGTGTCGCGAAAATATTGGAAAGTGTTGCGAAACAATACCAAATCACAACTATATTGGAAAGTGTCGAGAACCAGAAAACTTCAACGACACAAATGGAAACTGTTGTCAATAAAAAGGAAATTCTGCAAAACCAACTCCTCCGCTCCTGGTAGGCTTCCAGAAGGCGGTCCTTAGGATGAATACCAAAAAGGAAGAGAAAGCCGCCAGGAGAAAAGCCGAAAATGAGGAAAAGATCAGAAAACAGAGAGAAGAGGAAGCTGCAAGGAAACTAAAGATGGAGCAGCAAATAGCAGAAAACAAGAAGTTGCTAGAAGTCAGAGTAAGAGAATCACCACGCAAGGTGCAGTTCTCGAGCTCTGACTCAGAAAGTTCCGATGAGGGGAGGTGCAAACAACACCTCAAGCGAAGGAAGTCTAGTGAGGAGCCGGTGCTCAACAGCACAGAGAGCATCGAGATGCGAATCCGGGACCTCCAAAACTTGATTAAAACCAAAGTTCAAGCCGTCATTGACCGCAATAGACAACACGAGTTCTTGAAACCGACCGAGGTCCAGGAAATGCCAACGATTATGATACGTGATGCAATGGAAGAGCAGATAAGAGATAAGATAAAAAGTATAAGGAACTCTATCATCCAGAGATACAGAAACTTCAACACATGCGGAAGCTGGTTCGCTCACCAAACCGGATAAGGGTAAGAGACGAATTCCCCCCCTCCCCGAAAAATCAAGCTGCAACGAGGACGGCTTTACCAAGCCAAAGTCCCCTGACAAAGCTAGGAAAGCTGTTAGTGTGGAACCACTGACCACGAAGAACGCCTACGAGTCCCTCAACGAGGATGAATCCCTCTCAGAGGGTTCGCAGCGTTCTTCGAAAACACCGCAGAAGAAGGCCAAAAGCCAACCCCCGAAAAAAGAGGCAGCAAAACCCAAACAGGATAGGATGCTGTCCCCTATTGTGATCCAGGGGCGACTCAACTTGGACCGATCACTCTCGGTCCAGCTGAAGTCCGAGTTAAAGGGTGATTTCAATCTGAAACACACCACCAACGAAACTCAGGTCTTCACTGAGAACGAGGATGATCGGTCGAAGATGATCGAAATTCTAAAGTCAACCGGAATAGAGTTCCACACGTACACTCTGCCGAAGGACCGGACGCATGCGTTCGTATTAAGGGGGCTCGATTCGGACGTGAATCAACAGGACCTCATTGATGAGATGCTGGAGAAACACGGTATCCAAATCGCGTGGATGATGAGGATGAACACGCGCCATAGGCCACTGTATCTCCTCACCACCCCTCGAGACGTGACATTGCCACAACTGCAAAAGCAGGTACGAGTATTGCAACACATTTGCATCTCTTGGGAGATGCGACAAAACGAAAGAGCAATTGTACAATGCCACCGATGCCAGCGGAGGGGGCATGCTAAGTGTCAGCGTGCACCACGCTGTCTGAAATGCACAGGTGAACATCCAACGCACCGGTGCAAAATGTCACGTGAAATTCAGGCAGTGTGTGTGAACTGTGAAGGTGCCCACACCGCTAGCAGCGTAGACTGTCCGGTATATCGGTCCAGGATCCAATTTCTCGAGGAGAGGGTGGAAAAGTCGCGAAAACCGGCTCCGGTAAGGTACGTACCGGCCCCTCCGCCAAAATCTAATGGTTGGCAGAAGAGGTCTCAGGAGCAGAGCGCTCCTCCCGCAAAGCCAGAAGAGGCCGGGAGAAGACCACAGCAGGCTGCAGGACTACCACCGCTACCATTCACCCCTCCGCCACAGTCGCCATACCACAGGCACGTCCGGCAAGAGGCAGATGGTCAGAATCACATAGTGGGACTGGTAAGCAAAACTCAGCAGGTTGGATCGTTACTAAACATAGGCGAACTGTGCCGTGCCATGGACGATTTATTCGTCAGGCTGACACAGGCCAAATCGCCCCTGGAGAAGGCCATGACTGCCCTGAAAATTCTGGGAGACAGCCAACGGTGTAATTCATGAAAGAGGGGCGACACCACTTGACGGAAGACCATAAAACTAATAATGAAATATGGTGGATTACGTAATCCAATCTTCCGCAATAAAACCTATACAATAGGTAAAGTCGTCGGCAAGTATTCAACAAAAAACAACTACTGCCCTCTACGACCATTGAATTATATTTGTTTGATACTTGGCAAAGTTTTCTACAAGAACCACTTTGCAATGCATTTCAAATATCAAAGCTGAAATTATTTTTCGGTTTAATTGAGGGAACACCTCCGTACCGGTTTCATGGTCATTGCCAATCATCAGCGAAGGCTAGTTCGACCCAATTGAATCGAAAAATCCTTTCATCCTAATTGGAAATCCCTGAGACAAACACCGACTAGTCGGAGTGCATTTTAAACTGGAACCCAGAGATGGCGCTGAATTCATACCTCAGGGATTTCCAATTAGGATGAAAGGATTTTTCGATTCAATTGGGTCGAACTAGCCTTCGCTGATGATTGGCAATGACCATGAAACCGGTACGGAGGTGTTCCCCCAATTAAATCGAAAAATAATTTCAGCTTTGATATTTGAAATGCATTGCAAAGTGGTTCTTGTGAAAAACTTTGCCAAGTATTAAACAAATATAATTCAATGGTCGTAGCGGGCAGTAGTTGTTTTTTGTTGAATACTTGCCGACGACTTTACCAATTGTATAGGTTTTATTGCGGAAGATTGGATTACGTAATCCACCATATTTCATTATAACGTTGAGCGTAGTTTGAAGGCATGCATGTTTAATGCCAGTTCAGTCAATAATGAGCTTCCGCTTATTATTGACTTTATTGGCAGGCATAGATTGGACGTGATGTTCATTTCGGAGACTTGGCTTCGACCGGACCATCGGTTCAAACTTAAGGGCTTCTCCACTGTCAGGGCTGACAGCCCTCAGGCAGTGAGGGGGGGTGTGGCCATCCTTGTCAAGGATGGTATTGCGTTTACGCGGCTCCCGTCCCAGTAAAGCTTGATAGAACACGTCGGCATAAAACTGGCTGTTGGGACCTGCGTATTCGCAGTCTACAACCAGCCCAGAGATAGGTTTACACAGTCCGACAATCTGTGTAACACGGGCCACAAGGTGTTGCTGGTCGGGTACCTCAACCCCAGGCGTCCTGAATGGAGCTGTGACCCTCCACAGCCCAACGCCAACGGTAAGACGCTGTGGGAATACTCTCTCAGCAGGGACGTGGTAATTGTGCACTCTGACGAGCCCACACATTACCCCTGGAACGGATCCACTCCGACTATCATCGACTTGATAATCAACAAGAATGTTACGAATATGAGTGACCTCAAGGCCATCCACGAGATGACTTCGGATCACGACCCAGTGCTTTTTAGTATGATGTATCGAGGGGAAGATATTCCCCCCGTAATCCGATACGATTACAAAAATGGTGACTGGGCCGAGTTTCGAAGAGTCATGAATGCCCGGACTTGTGTAAAGTCCGGCATTTCACGTGATGAAATTTAGGAAGTGACTCTCACTTTTATTCGTGATATTCAGGCCGCTCGCGACCAGGCTATCAAGAAGATGGTAATCAGGAGGAACCGGAATATTGTTCCACCCGAAGTTCGGGCGTTGATCACCTTGAAGAACTCTCTGCGGAAGAGGTGGCAAGCCATCCGCAACCCAGAACATAAGAACGACATGCTTAGACTGGGGAGAGAGATCTCCGAGTCGAACGATACGATGTGGAAGAATAAGCTGGATAAGCTGGACGTTCGGGACAATTCGCTGTGGCGGATGACGAAGCGCATCTCGAAGCGCTTCGAACCCATCCCAGTCATAGAGAAGGGTCCCGATCGGGCAGTGATGGATCCTCAGAAGGCGGAACTGTTCGGAGAGCACTTCGCCATTGTCCACAAAAGGGTGCCGGACGTTAGTGACGGTCATAGAGAAAGGTCTAAGATAACGGAAGACTTTAGACCTTATCGGTCCTCAAAGGTTCGCCAAAGTTATGGCAACTTTTGAGGAACTGACGGAAGTCATTAAACGACTTCCGACGAATAAGGCACCTGGGCCGGACGGTCTTGACGCCATTCTGCTCAAGAACTTGCCGCGGAAGTCCCTCGTGCAGTTTTTTGCACCTTGTGAACGCGATCATCCAATGGCAGTGTTACCCTGATTGTCTAAAAAAGGCACTGGTAATACCTATCCTGAAGCCGGGCAAGGATGGCCACTAACTCGATAGCTACCGCCCTATCTCGCTACTGAGTGTAGTCGCCAAGATAGTGGAGAAGATTCTCCTCAAACGTTTGCTATCTCTCGAGGAGCATCTCAAAATGATCCCCGCTGAGCAATTCGGATTCCGTGCAGGTCACAGTACGACCTCGCAGATCGTCCGAGTTGTTCACGAGGTCAAAGAGGCGGCTCACCGAGGGATGAACACCGTCATGGTCCTGTTGGACATGCAAAAATCCTTCGACTCCGTGTGGGTTGAGGGTCTAGTCTCTAAAATGCTGAGAGCACGAATGCCTTCATACATGGTAAGGCTTGTGAACTCTTTCCTGACTAATCGAACTTTTGCGGTGAGGGTCAACAGCACAAGATCCGCAGAGTTTCCGATTGAAGCAGGCGTCCCGCAGGGTTCTAGTCTCTCCCCGCATTTGTACTCCTTACATACGCATGATTTTCCTATGTGCGAGAGAACAAAGACGGCTATATACGCGGATGATACCGTTATATACGCCCATTCGTTCTCAAGCGTTGCAGCTGCTATGCAGGTCCAATCTAGGTTGGACAGGAAAATCCTGCCGTATCTTGAGGAGAACAAAATTGTGGCAAATCCGACCAAGTCCGAAGCCATCAATTTCTCGAAGAAATTTATATTCTCTAGACTTCTTCAGAAATTGAAGGTCAAGGACAAGGCCTTGGAGGTCAAGATCAATGGGACATACCTGGGGTACAGTTGGACAAGCGGACAACATGGCACAAGCACATCAACTTGGCTATACAGAGGGCCGCTGCGGCGGTAAAACGCACTTATCCTCTTATAGCCAGAGGTTCAAGGATGCAGCTTGAGGCCAAAATGATGGTCTACAAGCAGATTATTAGATCTGCTATGTTGTACGCTTGCCCAGCGTTCTGCAGCCTGCCCAAGACTCCGTTTATGAGACTGGACAGGATGCAGAACAAGGTACTTCATATCATCACTAATAGTGACAGGTACATTCGACTGGATGCGCTGCGCACTCTTGCTGGCGTCGACTCCATCCCGACATATGTTAGGAACCTGTTGGAAAATTCTACAAGTTTCACCTCCCCAACAGTTCGTTAACCAGGAGCCTTAGCAGACTCAGAATTAATGATGATAAGCCCCGCAAACACGGTGGGCTGATCTATAAATCGTTGGCCATCTTTCAAGAAAGATGGGAAGAACCGGTTCCATAGGGAACCAAGCCGCCTTTAGATAGTGCGCGAAGTACCTCGACCCGGTTATCTGCATCAGCCTTTTCGGGGGTTTACAACGAAACAATCACCTCTGAGCAAAATTAGACAGCAATGCAGTATCTGCATTGAATGCTCACGAACGACGACATGCATAAGCTTTGCAGGAGGCATGTATTAGCGATCCACTACCACTATGTGATTGAATATCCGACCTACCGTCAATATCAGCGGAGGCGGATATCAGCGCCCCTTGCCGGGACCCTGTGTACTCCTTGGCATAAGCGCTCCCTCACCCCGTAGCCAGCAATGTCTGCGGAGTGAGGGAGGCGGCTTTCTGTGCGTCCTCCTGACCTCTCCACCCTGGGCCCTCTTGGGCGAAGTGTTGGTTGAGTGTTGGATTTTTGGATATACAATTCTTAGTGTAGAATGAAATGTTAACTATGTAAAATAAACCTTTATTTATTTATTTATTTATTTATTTATTTATTTATTTATTTATTTGTTTATTCCCTTTGGTTATTTTTGTCCTGTTTTAGTAAATAAATATTTATCATAATTGTGACAATGTTATAAGTACCTGCTTCATACTATTTATTTTTATATACACCTATTTATTCAATTTTGTATTTATATTTATTATGACTTTGTCTATGAGATTTAAATCTTCTGATAATAAAGTATATTTTGGTTGATTGATTGAGAGCTGTGCACTGGACATACGGAAGCTCCCAACAAATCATTGATGTGTAGCAGTGATGGCGCTAGAATGGATTCCCGAGGAACACGAGCATTTATAGCTAGAGTGTTGAATAAAACTACATCAAGTCTAAGAGAAAGGTAACCAGCATGAATCACAACTTTTTCAACTTGGCAGAAACGTGTGGAGAGAAAGAGTACCTAGACTTTAACGATTTTATTCGTTTCACTAATGATCAAACTTCTTTGAAATATCTAATACCATATCAATAGATCGTTGCTATATAATACATCTATTCCACAGTACGTATGTATAAATTGGCTGCCAGAAGTATCCATGAAAATGAAGGGAAATGGTATAGTTAACCCTTAAACAGTTGCCCTCGAGCATTGGTATGGAGAAAAATGGACATCACTTATTTGAAGTACAACAATGCTCTACATAATATACAGGGTGGCCCATCAAAAACGTATCGCAAGGCATTATAGGGTGGTAAAGAGTTTTTCGGCAAAATCGAAAAGTTGCAGTAGACAGTACGCTAAATACAAGACAATTGGCCATTGCGTCGGGTATGTCTCGTACTAATGTCCAACGGGAATTAAATAAATACCAGTTCCATCTTTATAGAATTCTCTAAGTGCGCAAACTAAGTGAAGACTACTTTGATCGTCGCTTGCAATTTTGCGAAGTTATGAGTGAGCGAGCGTTATTCTTCCTGGACATTTAACAGGCGATATGTACTCGGATTCACTACAAAATGCCATCGACTCAGCTCTATCAAATATCATTGAGAACTATCCCGCATACAATGAACAGAAACTGATTTTCCAACAAGACAGAGCTTCTTCGCATTACTCCCAAAATGTGCGCAATTATTAGAATGACACGAGTTACGTACCGGTCACCGTCCGCTCCGTACATTCAACCATCCAGGAAGCACGGACTCAGCAGAATCATATACCTTGCATTTTATTACTTGTCTACGTTATACTTTTCACCTTGAGAATGAAAATGAGAATTTATTCAGTCTTGATGTAATGGCTGAACTATAAACTTGTCTAATAAATTATTTTTCGTGTTTTCAAAAACGTTATTCGTTATTTGAAATACATATTTGGCGCAGTCGTTGTAGGATCTCGAAGGCATCTATCGCTTACATATCCTTGAGTTTCAACTCTTCATCGAGAAGAACCGGTAGAAAAAGTTCAAAAAACGAGAAAAACTTAGTTAAAAAACTGCGAAAGTACCATTATTGGATTAGCCACAGTTGGAAGGCAGATTGCAGAGTATCAACTCCAGGAATCAACACCACCAGATGATGAAAAGGATTTTTTCGTGAGTTACTCATTGTTTTCCTTTTTCATTTTCATATGTCAGACTCCTCAATTTTTTCAAATTCCTTGAGTGATATTGGCGCAAAAATTGAGATAGATTTAATTGAATCATTAGAAGCTCTCAGCTTAAATAGTAATAAAACAAAAGAATTATAAAAAATAGTAGAATCAATAATGGCAACTCCAGTATTTGATCTGAAACTTTTACAAATTGTACCGGAATTTGATGGTAACCCATGCAGGCTTAGAATTATTTCAACATCAACTGATTAACTGAATACATATTGGGACCCGGCAAATGTAAATTGTGCACAAAATAAACTCTTACTAAACGGAATATTTTCCAAGTTGATTGGACCAGCTGAGGGAGTATTTTCGCTTAGTGGTAGTAACGATTTCAATACCATACAAAATTTATTGATTAATAATTTTGGTGATCAAAGAAATGAAAGCAGTTTATTATCCGATCTTGGCTCTTTGAGACAAGGTTCAAATGAAAATTCGTTGAATTTTTTTTCAAGGGTGGTTTCTACGCTCAATTTACTTCACAATTTCGTTAATTTACATGAAGTTAATGATCAAATTAAAGTAAGTAAAAAATCACTTTATGATTCTCATGCACTACACACATTATTTGTTGGTTTAAGAGAACCTCAAAGTTCTATGATAAGGTCAATGAAACCCAATCATTTGGATGAAGCGCAAAAATACATTATTGAAGATAATAATATTAGATAATGTAACGATTTAGACCGGCCTCCAGGCCGGCCCTGATCATCCAATTACACTCCACACTCGAAATGTAAACAAGTTCTCTTCTGACAAACACATGACTCATCCGTGGAAGAGACGCGAACGCTCTAACTGAAGTTTCTAGGGGCCTCTAAGAAGTCGCCGAACAGACTGGAAAGATCGAAAACTGTAAATGCTACTATATATAGCCGCTGTATAGCAGATGGCAGGACAGTCAGAATTCAGAGAGTTAGTTACAGTTCCAGAGTCCGCTGATAGATAGCCACAGTAGAAATAAATTAAAATAGCTATTGAAGTCAATGTTTTAGTGAATAATTGTTGTAAATAGTGATTTAAATAAATTAGGAAAATTAGTTAGTGCAGTTTTACTACATTTGGCGTCAGAAGTGTGGATGTTTAAAATAAATAAGTGTTAAAGTGTTCGTCGCGTTGAAAAACTGATAGACATTTATCGCGCCTAGTAGACAGTTAGTGACCGTTGAACATTTGAGTGCAAAGTGGACAGTTTTTCGCGTCGCGGGACAATAAACTGAAAACTTTTTGTGTGAAATAAATAATAGACTGATATTCCGGTTAAAAACGATTAAAGACAAAATGTTTCCGATGAGAGTTCACCTGGTTGAGCTAAAAGTAAGTGAATTGAAGCAAGAGTTAGAGGAGCGGGAGTTAGAAACAACTGGAAAGAAGGCCGTACTCCAAAAAAAAACTTGCAGATGGACTGATTGAAGAAGGAGAAGACCCCGAAACGTTCTTATTCGAAGTTTCTGGAATTGATTTGAGTTCCATAATGAATAAACTCGACGAGACCACGAAATCCTTGGAAGATAAATTTCTGGAAAATTCGAATAGTTTGAAGGAGGAACTTCAACAAAATTCTGTGAGTTTGAAGGAGGAACTTCAGCAAAATTCTGTCAGTTTGAAGGAGGAACTTCAACAAAATTCGGTGAGTCTGGAAGATAAATTCCTTCAAAATTCGAAGAGCCTGGAAGAAAAACTTTTAGAAAACTCGGTCAGCTTGAAAAATATGGAAGAAAAACTTGAAGAAAATTCGAAAAGTTTAGAAGTGAAACTTCAAGAAAAGCTTCAAGAGAATTCGAAGAATCTAGAAGAAAAACTTCTAGAAAATTATGTCAGCTTAAAAGAAGAACTTCTCGAAAATTCTAATAGTCAAAAAGAGGAACTTCAAGAGAATGTGAAGAGTCTGGAAGAAAAACTTCACGAAAATTCAAGAAACCTAGAAGAGAAGCTTCTAGAAAACTCAGAAGGCTTGAGAAGAGAACTTTGTGGTGTAGCGAATCGAATGGAAACTTTTGAAGCAGAGATAGTGAAAATCAAAGATGACATGGAGGAAGAAATTAAAAAAATTAAGGAAACGCTCCGTGATGAAATAAAAGGCGGAATCGAGACAGAAATCGGCAGAATAAAGGAAAAATTCAATGAATTGGAAAAGCGAATGGATTTTGCGCATACCCCAGAAACTTACAATAAAAACTCAATGCTGGACACGAGTATGAACTTGGAGGAAGTTCAGGAGGACATCAAAAATTTCAAGGTCAGTGCTGAACCTGGAAAGCTCTCATTAAAACCGCCTCAGTTTGACGGAAATACTCCAAGGGCAAACTACCGACGTCAATTCGAAGCTGCTGCGAAGGCAAACGGATGGAATGCTAGGGAAAGAGCTTCAGCATTGACACTGGCATTGCGTGGCGAAGCAACAAACATTTTACAGACCCTCACCGCCCAACAACAGGAGCACTATGAACAGCTAGTAAAACATCTGGAACTTCGCTATGGTCAAGCCCACCTTGAACACGTATATCACTCGCAGCTGAAAAACCGATACCAAAAATCAAGCGAATCATTACAAGAATTCGAAGCAGACATTGCACGCTTGGCTCGCCTTGCATATCCAGCTACACCGGAAAATGTAATGGAACGACTAGCGGTTCAGGCATTTTTGGATGGGCTTCGCGACCAAGAATCCCGGCAAGCATTAACATTAGCTCGTCCTTTACATCTTGTAGACGCATTGGCGCGGGCTTTGGAATTTGAGGCTGCAAAACAATCCTGCAAAAGCCAGAGTAGAGTCAGGATGATCGAGGAAGACCCGCAGGAGCCAACTAACATGTAAACTGTGATGCGAAAAGTGATGAAGGAGGTTATGCCTGAGAAAAGACCGATAAGATGCTGGAATTGCGGAAAAGTTGGGCATGTGCGTAGCAAATGCCCAACATTCAAAGAATCGACGCAGGAAAACTAAAGAAGGTCAACGACAGAACAAAGGTGTATTCGTAGACGGTCTCATTAACAACGAGCCTCGCACAATGCTGCTAGATACAGGTGCGACAATAACAATTCTCGTACCTACTTTTGCCAAAACACCGGCAAGAATTGAACCGTCAAACTGGAAATTACGCACAGCAACAGGAGATCCAGCCACTGTATATGGCGAGTTAACGATCGACTTGGTTTTAGGCAGCACGAAACTAAGACACCGAGCACTGGTCGCGGACATCGAGGACGATGCAATCATTGGAATGGACATAATGAATTCCAGAGGTTCGAGCTGAACTTCAAAGACGGCGTCCTACGTGTCAACGGAGAAGAGCTGGTACTTCACGGGAGAAGTGAAGAAATAATCCGGGTTGTTTTGGCTGAAGACATGAGCATTCCCGAGAGAGCTACGGGAGCGTGGTGATGTTCGAGCCCGAGCTCCATGATGAAAAAATCGGACGAGGAATTGTCCTTGGGAAGACCTTACTGCGCGCCGATATACTTATACCATTAAGGGTCATGAACGTCAATTACCATTCAGTGACGATCAAGAAAGGAACAACTTTGGGCCACTGCTCGCCAATTTCATCTGTGGTCAGGAATGTACGCGGTACCATTAACCAAGCCAACAATATACCCGCAGAATTAGAAAAGCTAGTTGCCATAATATCGAGAGGCATAAAACCGGCACAGCAGCCCAGATTAAAAGATTTAGTGAGGAGATACCAAGACGTCTTTGACACCGGACAGGGAAAAGGGGTAGAACGAAGGTAGTCCAGCACAGAATTGATACTGGAGATGCCCGACCAATCTGTCAATCAGCGAGGAGACTGCCTCTTGCCAAGAAGGAAGAGGCAGACAAAACAGTCAGCGATATGTAGAAAGAAGGAGTAATTGAATAACCTTCTGACAGCCCCTGGTCATCTCCAGTTGTACTAGTAAAGAAGAAAGACGGATCGACAAGATTCTGCGTAGATTACCGACAACTGAATAACGTGACAAAGAAAGACAGCTACCCACTACCTAGAATAGATGACACCTTGGACACGCTCGCCGGCTCTACAATCTTCTCCACCTTAGACCTGAAGAGCGGATATTGGCAGGTAGAACTGGCTCCAGAAGATCGAGAGAAGACAGCTTTCACCATCGGCTCAGGGCTGTGGCAATTTACCGTTATGCCATTCGGACTTTGTAACGCTCCAGCCACTTTTGAGAGATTAATGGAGACTGTGTTGAAGGGATTCTCCTGGAAGACTTGCTTGGTATACCTTGATGATATAATCGTAGTTGACAGAACATTCGAAGACCACGTGAAAAATCTGGAGGAGGTATTTCTGCGTCTGAGGAACTCTGGATTGAAATTGAGCCCTAAAAAATGTCACCTATTTCAGAAAGAAGTCCACAATCTTGGCCACATTGTCTCTGGGGAAGGAGTAGCAGTAGATGACCAGAAGATTAAAGCTGTTAGAGACTGGCCCATCCCCAAAGATATCCATCAGATTCGGAGTTTTCTTGGCCTATGTACCTACTATCGTCGGTACGTGCTAGGGTTTGCTAACATCGCCAAACCATCGACCAGGCTCACGGAAGGACAGACAAAGTTCCAGTGGTCCGAGGAATGCCAAGATTTGTTCAGGAAGCTGAAGGGGACATTAATCAACGCTCCAATTCTAAGTTATCCTCTTCCGAACGGAAAATTCATTCTGGACACGGACGACAGCAACGTGGGACTTGGAGCTGTCCTGTCTCAGATCCAGGATGGACAGGAAAAAGTCATAGGGTACTTCAGCAAGACCCTCAGTAAACCGGAGCGAAATTACTGTGTCACCCGACGGGAGCTGCTGGCTGTGGTCAAAGGAGTAGAGCACTTTTACAAGTATGTGTATGGCAGGAGATTCCTGCTGAGAACTGACCACGCCGCCCTCAAGTGGCTTCTACAGTTCAAAAATACTGAGGGTCAGGTGGCACGTTGGATTGAGAGACTCCAAGAATTCAACTTCGACATAGAACATCGAGCAGATGCCTTATCGCGAAGGCCATGTCCAGATGACTGCTCACATTGCCGACGAGCAGAGGAGAAAGAGGAGACAGTTTGTAGAACAAGGGCGGTAGATGATAACTGGAATGACAGCAACCTCCAGAAAGACCAAGAGAAAGATCCAGATCTTGACTTAGGTATAGGCTGGAAGAGGAGTAACCGAAAACCGACATGGCAGGAAGTAGCAGGATATTCGCCAGCCTTCAAGTCCTACTGGGGTAAATGGAACTCCCTTACTCTGGACAACGGAGTTCTGAAGCGTGTGTTGGAGTCCGAGGATGGTGGAGAAGAAAGACGTCAGACAGTTGTACCCAGAAGCAGAAGACCGGAAGTGCTTCGAAAAATTCATGATGGGGTCTCCGGAGGACATCTGGGAGTGACGAAGACTCTCCAGAAAGTGAGGCAACGGTTTTACTGAGCCAATTGTCAGGCAGACGTTCAAGACTGGTGCAGAAAGTGCGCTGTATGCGCCGAAAGTAATGGATCTCGAACGCGACCTAATGCACCAATGCGTCAGTACAACGTTGGCAGCCCATTTGAAAGAATCGCCATCGATATTGCTGGACCGTTCCCACAATCTGACCACGGGGACAAATACATCCTCGTGGCAATGGACTACTTCAGCAAGTGGGCTGATTCCTATGCCCTGCCCAACCAGGAAGCCATAACCGTCGCCGACGTCCTGCTAAAGTAGTGGATTTGTCGATTTGGTGTCCCACTTGAACTGCATTCAGACCAAGGCAGAAATTTTGAGTCCAACGTGTTCCAGCAATTGTGTCGAATGCTGAACATCCGGAAGACGCGAACTACGGCTTTACATCCGCAGTCTGATGGAATGGTTGAGCGGATGAACAGGACGATGAACCATTTGTTCCTGATGACCTATCGTTCTGCAGTACACGAGTCGACCGGCCAATCCCCTGCTAGTAATATTATGGGCCGAGAGCTGCGACTACCATGTGACCTGAAGTTTGGGACGCCACCAGGACAAGACACTGTGGGAGAGGACTATGTCAGCAAACTTCGGCAGAGAATGGAAGACATTCACGAAAGAGTCCGTTTGAACATCCGGAGTGCCAGCGACCGAATGAAGGAGACCTATGACATCAAGGCCGATGCCGGAGGATTTAAGGTTGGTGACCTGGTTTGGCTGTACAACCCCAAACGTCGTCGTGGCCTATCACCAAAGTTGCGGAACTCATGGGAAGGCCCTTATAAGATCTTGAAGAGGATAAATGACGTGGTCTACAGAATTAAAACACCACCTAGAAGAAAACCCAGAGTCGTCCATTTCAATAGATTGTCCCCTTACGCCGGAAAGCACGATCAAGTCCGCACAGTCAGATCACCGGAGGACGAAATGACGTTTCAGAGGTTCATGTCCCTGTACTCGAACGGACAGAAAGTTCAATATGGGGTATCCCGAGAGGAATCACGAGATCTTTTCGAGGTGCCTGCTGATTACGCGTTAGTTCACTGTGTGGCAGAAGATCTCCAAATGTCCAGAGGCATTGCAGTAGTTTTCTCCAAGAAGTTCGGTTGAATCCAGGAACTGAGAGAACAGAACCCGGAAGTTGGAGGGGTGTTACAGCTGAGGAAAGGCCAGAGAAACATCTGCTATCTGGTTACCAAGAAGCGTTCTCGAGATAAGCCGTCTTATGAAGATGTTTGGAAGAGCCTTACGCGATTGAGAGACACGATGCTGGATCAGAATATTGCAGACCTGGCAATCCCAAAATTGGCCTGTGGGCTTGATGGGCTGGACTGGAGAGTTATAAGAAGCATGTTGGAGACAATATTCAGATCCAGCGGCATCAACATTCTGGTGTGCTGCAACCATTTTCCTCGACCCAACTTAAAGACTGTGGAGTGCTACTTCCATCGAACGTCCAGGTGCAGATATGGAGAATCATGCAAATATTTACATACTCCATAAATGACATTTTGGGACGAAAAGTCTTTAAGAAGGGGGCAATGTAACGATTTAGACTGGCCTCGAGACCGGCCCTGATCATCCAATTACACTCCACACTCGAAATGTAAACAAGTTCTCTTCTGACAAACACATGACTCATCCGTGGAAGAGACGCGAACGCTCTAACCGAAGTTTCTAGGGGCCTCTAAGAAGTCGCCGAATAGACTGGAAAGATCGAAAACTATAAATGCTACTATATATAGCCGCTGTATAGCAGATGGCAGGACAGTCAGAGTTCAGAGAGTTAGTTACAGTTCCAGAGTTCGCTGATAGATAGCCACAGTAGAAATACATTGAAATAATTATTGAAGTCAATGTTTTAGTGAATGATTGTTGTAAATAGTGTTTTAAATAAATTAGGAAAATTAGTAAGTGCAGTTTTACTACAATACCTACAAAAATCTTAGGTGAATAATTTTCAAAAAGTTCCAAACTGTATAAGACCCCAGATTGAACATTTTAGGCAACAACATACCCAAGTCACCAAAATTTCTCAAGTCAACCTCAATTTCCTAGAAGACCAATTCATATTCAACCACGCCAAAGTACCACACCACAAAGATATTTCAGTAACAACGAAGTATTTGGTGCACCGCGAAACGTGTGGAAACCTCAAAATGAGACATCCACTTCCAAACCTACCCCTATGAGTATTGTTACTAGAACACAAAATCTTCAAAATAATGCCAACAGACCCTCTTATCAACAACAACCCCGAAACTATTTCTAATCTAACCCACAGAGACGTAACTTCGTCTCCGAAGAACTTTATAATATAGAACATGACCAAAATTACGAAACATTTGACGAACCTTACTCAGAAGAAACAGAACAATTTGATTACCAAGACGAGACACAACAAAATTTTCACGAGATGAGGGCCTACCAAGAAGAAACATAATTGAACTGAATTCTATTTACGAAAAACAGAACTCCCGCACATACAAATAGAAAATCCACCCATTAAACTTTTAATAGTCACAGGAGCAACAAAATCTTTTCTAAACCCCGAAATTGCAAACAAATTTTACCCCACCTTTGCAGAATTACATTCAATACTATGAAACGAAAAAAAGACTATTATTTTATATCGAACTAGAGTCCAATACACTAACAAAATGCCTGTATCAATCGAAGGGTGATATTATTGTGCCCCCAATAAAAATAAACGATTGTTTGATAAAAAAAACACTAACTACAGCTAATAATGGATACGCGTGGGTGGAGTTAGAAAATAAGAATGATTATAATTGTGAAATTCAACTATTTGAACCTCTTACAACACAACCATTTTCAACTAAAAACTTTGAACTTTACCATGCAGACATTGACTCTTACCCAGAAACAACCACGATATTCGTAAGCTCATTCGTATAGAGCATATGAATCAAGAAGAACAGACACGCATAATGAACTTATGCCAAAAATACTCTGACATTTTTCATTATGAAGAGGAAAAACTGACATTCACCAATCAAGTTAAACACACAATCAAGACTAAAGACGAAATCCCTGTTTATTCCGAATCATACTGGTATCCCTTCATTCATAAAGCGGAAGTAGACAAACAAATAAATTCCATGCTAGAGCAAAACATCATCCGTCCCAGGAATTCGCCCTGGTCATCACCTATATGGGTGGTACCAAAAAAAGCAGATGCCAGTGAAAAGAAAAAATGGAGGATCGTTGTCGATTACCGTAAGGTGAACGAAAAAACCATCGACGATCGCTATCCCCTGTCAAACATTAGTGACATCCTAGATAAGCTAGGGAGGTGCCAATATTTTTCTACCCTAGATTTGGCTAGCGGTTTTCATCAGATAGAGATGGCTCCTGAGGACGTTCCAAAAACGGCCTTCAATGTCGAAAATAATGAATAAATATGGAAATCGATTAGATGAAAATACGAGAAACACTATTCAAAATGCGACAATAAACTTCTATCTAAAATATTAAATTTTTTCAACTTGTCTGTTTTTTAGATAAATATGAATCTCTGGTAAATTTGAATCAATATTGGTTTCAACACGACAGTACCCCTCCACATAATACCAGAGCAGTATGAGAATACCTGAAAAAATGATTCCCAGATAGGTAATTGGAAAAAATGGTCATTTGAAATGACCAGCAAGGTCGCCTGACATTATTGCACTGACACATTTTTATGGGGCACATTAAAAAACCAGGTTTATGGCAAACAAGAATTCAATTATGTTGAGGATCTTAGGAGAAGCTAATACTAGAACAGTGTCGGACAATGAGAAGAAGTGATATAGCAAGGGCTGTGGAAAACTTGGAACGGTGAGCACGTCTGTGTATTCCAGAAAAAGGCAGAAATTTTGAGCAGTTGCTTTGATGTTTCAGATTTTTCTTCGTCAGTGCTGTGTTATTTCGTTCGATCATTTGTAGTTAGAGACAGATATTTTCAATAGAATTCATTAAAAACTAGTTCAATCAGATTATATCTCGTTCCTTTAAAAAAAAAAAACATTCTACGTGATTATTACTCTGATAGTAACAGCAGACGTGACAGAAAATGGGGTAACAACAAATCGATTAGTTTGACAACTGTTATTTGATAGAGTCAAAGCCAACTAAAACTTTTTTTAATGTTATGCGAAGTTGTGACATGACAAAGTATCACATATTAAGTATATATTGTTTGAATCAGAATGAAAAACTCTGTTTCAATTCTTTAACAATTTATTTTGAGGGGACCAAATGGCAACTAACGCAAAAAAAAATAAAAATGGTTTTTAAAAAATTCGATTTTTCCCGGATATATTCGGACAAACTCGGAATTTTGAAACTTTCTTCGTCACATAGATGATTTACAATATGGTTCCCCTACAATTACCGAATTCAGATCATTGATCCACTTTTCATTTCAACAGAAGCAGCAAACAAGTATGTCTCTTTTTATACACAAACAACCCAGAATAAAAAATACTTCAACATAGCAATAAGTATTCAATCAAACTCACTCACCAGAAGATATAACAACACAACACGGGCACGTTGAGGAGAAAGAAGAAATATTATCCTTTATAGATAGTTCTACCGAACCTCGGGGAACTCTGCATTATCTTCGACGTATTGAAAAACCAGTATTTGGTTGTTTCAGCGAAATGCACCTGTTGTAGCGTTGCATTCCTAATTGGGGGGTCGATGCAACTTAGAGGTCACGTACGCAGTCTGCGCCAATTACAATTTTAGCTCATAATATGTGGGTATACAGGGTGGCTATTTGAGAACATACCATCCTCTCACTTTGAGTGATTCTCATCTAAAAGGAACTGAATTTCTCTCAAGTCAGTATCAAACAAAACAGAAGAGTTGGTTGTTGAGAACCATCAAGTAACAATAAAAACATTGGATAGGAGATCCATGTGATGAAACGATTCAAACATTTTCAAACTCGGATACCTACCACAGACAATGCCATTTCATGACGAGGATCCCAAACCCTATGATATATCCTTCATGGAGGAAATGAGCAATATAATGAATAACCAAACCAAAAACTTTACTTACAGTGTCTTTATCGGTGACAACAATATTGACTTGACTGGAATAACTAAATAATCCCAAACTTATTTGAACACATCACAAGAACACGACTAGGTAGGTATATCTTTTCAATGAATACACCTACCAAACGTGAAAACGTCGATTCCATACTTTCAATAACAATAGAAACTTGTATAACAGGTAATATTCAAAAATGAACAAAAAATTTCAAAGAAACTTGACTCGAATTTTTTCGAACAAATAAAGGAAAAAAAGTTATTGGAACATATGGAATGTACAGACAGGGAGATGTTTTCGAAATCGATGATTTGGATCTGTATCCAAATTAGATGAACTTATTGACAACGCTGCATACAGAAAGTCCCTCAATTAATATTATTGATATTGTTCTGTTACAGTACTGTTCAAAATAACTGGTTGATTTATAATATAAAAATGATATTAAAAAATTGAGGACCATCGTTATACATTGTCTTTTTTTTTGATCGAGTTCATTCTTGTTGAGTCTGAGTTGGGTATAGTATCAAACAATTTATTTCGAAAGCTTAGGTAGGTAATAGAATTTCATTTACCAATAGGTATCGTAAGACCGTAAACTTGGTTCATATATCTTAGAAACGCAATAGATAATATTCGACATTTTAGAAATTGTATGAGTAGAGTTAGGTCCTAATTAACTGAATAGCTTTTGAGATATTCAATAAGAACATTATGAATTACCTGAAAAAGGAAATTTAACGCACCCTGTATCTATTTTTATCAACAATACCAAAGAATAATTTTTTTCTTAGTCAAAAACTGTAATGTTCTAACTTCGTCAAGAAATAACAGTTTTATCAACTGAATAATGTTTTTTATTTCACGTATTGATAACATAAAAATTATATTATTTATATCTATAACAACCCCTTTCCTTTTCCTATTTTCCATGACTGATCATATTGATGATTCCCAACAAAAACGATGTGTCAATTATTTTCATAGAGGTATTTTCCAAAACAAAAAAAAATCGTAATTCAAACAGGGAGAAACAAAATACGTTTCAAAATAATAGAATAGAATGAAATTATGAGCAAGGGTTCTTCACGTTTGCCCCTCTTTTCAATTTATTTTTGGCGTAGTTATTATTAAAAGTATAGTAGTAGTAGTAGTTGGTGGGGAGGATGCTACTGCAGCCAGCCAAGTAGGCCCCCATGGGCCCTTTTTACAATCCCCGGATCTCCTTATTAATGACATGCTCTGCTTGTTCCGCTCTCAAGTGTGCTCCTGATTTCCTCACAGCGTGGGCTCATAGTATGTGTGTTTATGTGTTGGTGCTTGTAAAAGGATCGAGTTCCTTCAAACCGTCCCCTTGTAAAAGCTACGGTAGGGCTGGTTCTCGGCCGGACAGTACGGCGGCCGCGGGTGATTCCATCACCGCCTACCAGTCCCGCAGTATCTCATCCGGAGCCCCTCCTTGGGTCCCATTTGAGACAGGTTTTCCAGTTCTCGCAGCGAGGTCCTTCAAAGCGCTCTCTCGTGAATGTCCTGGTAGGGCTGGTTTTCAGCCGGACACTACTGCGGCCGCGGGTGATTCGTTCACTGGCTACCAGTCTCGCAGCGTCCAATACGAGGCCCTTCCTCGGCTCCCACTGGAAACAAGTTTATTAGTTCTCGCATTCCCCTATAATGTATAAATGTGTGTTTTGGGTGTCGGAGGAATCATGTGTGTATTTGGCGTCGATGTATGGTGAGCTAGGGGCCCACCGGTCCGCTTCACTCTCGTTAGCCATCATTGTTTGAATGTAGATGAAGAATGAACGCGCTGGTTGCAATTCTTTTCATTTAATAGAAATTACAAAATATGAAAATTTTTAAATTCAACTTATTTATTATTTTTCTGACATCATCAATGCGATTTTGTTTTCAACGTCGCTAGGTTCACCAGGAGCAATCATGGGCGCTTGGGAAGGAAACTGGACAGTCATGACAGATCATGCCGTTGCCCAGGATTCACCACGTGGAGGTGAGAGTAGTGTTGAGATGCCCGGTCTCCAGGCACCCCCTTGAATCTCATTAAGAGTATAAATAAATAATTCAATTATTCTGATGTCGAACATGGAAATGGTCGCAAATTTGGAAAATGATAAAAAATTAAGTATATTTTCTTTGTTCTCACCATTTTGTGACTCTTCGGCATTTTTTCTTTAGTTTATAATTTATATTTTTAACAATGTTGCTGAAGTGATTGGCCTATAAACACTATTAATGAAATGAAGTGACTCTAAGTAACTGAATTTTCTAGAATCTTGGCAATTGAATATTTATTGTGCGATAAAAATTGGTAGCCGTCGTGGCCGTGCATTTTCTTCAAAAGTAAGTTAACAACAGATGTCGATTTGGAAACAAGAAGGACCGTGGTGCCGTGCGGGTTAAGCACTCGTTTTCTAATCCAATCATCCGTTGGTGCATGGGTTCGAACCGCAGCACAGTCACTGGTTCCGTGCATGGTATCACACGTTTCAAAAGGTGGGGACTACGTCTTTTCTAGCTCGCACAAGTCTCTCGGAGACTTCTGAGGGTTGCTCGTAAGGGAGCATCTGCTTGACGGATATAACAATTTTAACAATTTCACAATTTTAACAATTTTAACAATTCTAAAAATTTGAACAATTTGGACAATTTGAACAATTTGAACAATTTTAACCATTTTAACAATTTTAACAAGTTCAACAATTTTAACTATTTTAGCAATTTGAACAATTTCAACAATTTTAACAATTTTAACAATTTTAACAATTTTAAAAATTTTAACAATTTTAACAATTTTAACAATTCTAACAATTTTAACAATTTCAACAATTCGGACTTTCACTTACCAAATAATTTTTGTATTCCTCTCAATATAAATAATTTTGGTGAATGTTCTTTTCTATTCTAGAATTTATTCATCTACGATTTTGTAACAACAGATTTAATATCTTTGAAGTTTTTTATAGTTCTCTTGATAATATTGTGTGGACGTTTCTGTTTGCGGATACCGAATAGCAAAAATCGTTGCATTACATATTCTTGAGATAATCCCATTACATTCACCTTAAATAATAAAAAGTTTCAAGTAGTCTTCATGAAATATGAGTAAAACAAACGATATAAATTATTTATGAAGAAAGTGAGTCTGTACCTACTCACTTTCATATAAAAGGACGGGGAAAGATTCAAACTTGACCAATCGTTACAAAAAAAAATCTTCTTTGACAAAATATGTGAAAACTTGGGCACAACAAAATCCTCATTCTATTGTGGAGCAGACAAGTCAAGGAAGATTAGGATTTAGTGTGTAGAAATTTTAAGGCAAAATATTGAATCTTGTTGATGAATTGCCACCAATGGTTTCATTTATCAGTAGTCAATTATATAGTATTGTTTTATTGAAACTATGACTCTAAATTACGCAGAAGAGCTTTCTCAACATTTGATAGCTACTACCGAACAAAATCTTCCTGTTTTATCGCTTCGTCATCCAATGCCTACTTGTTCAAAGTGTGCGTTTTAAAGTCTACATGACAAAGCTCAAAGCTTGTATTTCAAAGATTACTCTACCAAAATATCAAGTGTGCTACATTTTTGGAAAGGTGATTTTAAGTTCTATTGAAACATGCAGGAATATAAAGGGTGTCTCGTTTAAAAAATATATTTTTCCATCAATAACTATGAATATCTTATTTGAAAAAATAAGTTACTCACACCTTTGAATTCTACTTAAAGAAGTGCTCTGGAAATGTCTTCATAGATAAAGGAAATTTTTGACAAGAAAAAAGTTACAGCAACTTTTCGAAAATTCACAGTTTCGAAAAACATTCTGTAACTCAGAAACGATGATAGATATCGATATGCGGTTCTCATCATTTAGTTTGTCATAAAATTTGACCCTCAGGCACAGCCATCAGTTCTCATCTATCTAGTTTGAAAACAGGACTTTCCCTTCAATATTTACTCAATCCTCAAATGATAAAATGAAAAATATAGCTTTTTACATATACCAAGGCAGGAAAATAATGCTTTTTCTCCATAGCCATAAAACCAACAGTGTTTTACATTTCAACTAAACTTGCCAAACAGTGTATTGACTATCGTAGTACCATTAATTGCGTCATTGTTTTCTGTCATTGGGGTATTGTTTGTCGCCAGTTTTACTTTGTTTTGCAGTCGAATATATTATAAAAACTGTTTTTTTTTAAAGCAAAGTAGGTAAAATACAATGTGTTTTATTCACAAATAGTCTTCAAAATTTTTAACCTCACAATTGACATTTGTGACTATAACTCCGTACTACCGGGATATTACCAGATTAACACAACAGTTATTCATAGTGTGGACACCCTATTGAGAGAAAAAAACATTACCTAGATCTATAAATACAGGTCAAAAACATTCACAATATATTTTAATTCTTTTGCAGATTATGCCTGGGACTATTCTCCATTCACAAGCACAACAATTTGTGTTGAACTTGTGCGAGTATTTTGAAAAGAAAAGAGCGAATGGTGGATCTTTTTTACCACTTTCATCTGTTCAAGAGGTAACAATTGAAACCACAAAGGAAATGTCATAACTTTACTGTATTTTAGAGAGTTGCAGATGCACTTAAAATATCTCGAAAATGGTGTACAACATCAAAGTAAGAAAACGAAAATAAACCCATTCCATCAACTCCAAGAAAAAGTAGACGTCGTCTCAAAAAGAAAACAGCTGATTTACCTGAAGGACAGAAAATGGCAGTACGAAATACTTTGTACAATATGTATGAAAAAAGTGAATATACCTCCTTATAACATGGTAAGGGAAATTAAGACAATATTGATTGTTCAGTCGTTGGACGTGACACTGACTAGTCAGAAGAATTTCTGAACAAATGTAATTTTCATCAATTACAACTTCATCAGGAAAGTCATTGGATTTATGTATATTCGTTGAAGTCGAACTTTATTGTTACATCTAGTTTTCTTTTAAATTTGAAACTTCACTTGTATCTCGTTTTCGAAATACAGTTATAATATCAGTCCTCCTATCGTATGAATTTTGAAATGTACCTATATTTATATGAATTTTTTTCTTTCAGAAAAACATGTTACCCTTCAATCCTTGAACGATGAACTGAAAAATATGGAGATTGTTTCGATGTGCAAATCATCTTTGAATGTTTTACTGAAAGAGCTAGGATTTAAATTTAAAAAAGATGATAATTGAAGAGCTTTGATTGAAAAAACTCATATTGGTTCACAAAGAGCATATTTTTTACGTAAATACCAGGAAAACCGAAAAAGTTTATATCCACGAGAAGTGTTTTTTTTTTAGATGAAACATGGATTTAGTCTAGAGGAAATAAAACCAAGTCGTGGCGGGATGATAATGTCAAAAGTGTACGCAAACCCGAAGGATATAATGGTGAACGATTTATTGTTGTGCATGCTGGTTCTGCGAAAGGGTTTCTTCCAGAAGCCAGTTTATTGTTCTGTTCGAAATGTTTGACTCCGTATTATCATGGAGAAATGAATAGTACAATGTTCACCAATGATATGATCATGACCCAGTACATAGTATTAGAATGACATGTCAGTGAGTTGAAGTTGATAGAAGTTAATAAAGGTTTCATAATTTCGTTTATCAGTCTTAACATGACGCAGTCGATATTTGAACTATAAGCAGTAATCAGTTAGTGTAATTATTCGATACTGAGTATTTTGCAAAGCCTAACAATGCCTAGATCTTCAAGGAAATCGAAAATTAGTAACGAAGAAGATCTTATCAATAGCAGATTGGCTCCCATTGAATCGTCCATTGCATCGTTGGAAGAATGTACAAAAAACTCTCTAACGAGTATAAAATCAAACTTTAATGCTCAAATGAGAGAAACACAAGCAGCTTTAGATAAAATTCTACATAAA
The DNA here is from genome assembly GCA_958502065.1 of Chrysolina americana. Classification (NCBI taxonomy): domain Eukaryota; kingdom Metazoa; phylum Arthropoda; class Insecta; order Coleoptera; family Chrysomelidae; genus Chrysolina; species Chrysolina americana. The sequence continues at coordinate 87,540,085 of OY293410.1, forward strand.
AATAATGAGAGTGTGGTACCAGAAATCAACGATACCAATGATCAGACACAACCAAGTTGCAGTACAGATGGTGCAAGTAATGATATTACTAAATTCATTCGTATTTCGGAAATAATCCCTGACACCTTGGGGCCGCTACTAATTTCTACGTGCTCCAATGGGACTAGTAAGTTCTGGTGACGAATTTTGTCGTAGAGGGGATTTAGCTTTATCAGGCATTGATAATATTGAAAAAGTCGTTGACAATATTCTTGTATTCGATGAAAGATTTGAACAGCATCATGCGAGAGTCAAAGAGCTGCTAGATCGTTGTCGAAACAATGGTATAACATTTATTCCTGATAAATTCATATTTGCACAGCCAGAAGTCAAATATGTAGGGTATGTGTTGGGAGTAAATGGAATAAAAGCAGATTCGGAAAAAAGGCAATTCAAGAATTTCCCAAGCCGAATAACCTGACGCAGCTTCGATATTTTTTGGGATTGGTAAATCAGCTAGGCAATTTCTCATCAGAAATTAGTACACTGGCAGCTCCTTTCAGAGGACTTCTGAAACCCAAAAATGAACTCATGTGGTCGCTGATTCACGATAATGCATTTGAAAAAATTAGAATCCCCACCTATTCATCTAGTGTGGCTCTAGATTTCATTCCGAAACAGAAACTCGTTATGCAATGATTGAAATAGACCTCTTAGGTATCACATGGGCTGTGAATAAATGTATTATAACTGGCAGGCATGGAGGAATTCAGAATTATGATCGATCATAGACCACTACTTCCAATTTTGAATAGTCGAACTCTAGACAGCATTCAGAATCCACGAATTCAAAGACTAAAAGAGAAACTAGCGGGATTCAATTTCAAGGTATAGTGGATACACGAAAAAAAACATTCAATTCCAGATGCCCTTTCTTGTGCTCCTATAAATTTACCTATTTGTGACGACTTACTAGCCGAAGAAGCCAATGTGCACATAAGTTCCATGCTAGTTCAGCAAATATTTGTAGCTTGTTACCAAGAAAATATTGGTGAAAATGCATCTCATCGAGACCCATTACTGGAATAACTACAGGGTGCTGCTCATGAAGATGATGACTATCAATTACTAATGAGATAAATAAGACAAGGCTTCCCAAAATCAAAAATCGACCTTCCTGTTGTTCTTAAACCATACTGGGGTGAGAAGAGCTGAGTTGTGAAGGCGATTTGATATTGAAGGGTTGTCAAATTGTCATTCCTAAAACACAAATAAAACGTGTAATCAAAAAATTACATGAGTCTCATCAAGGTGTTGAAAGAACAAAACGCAGAGCAATGAATAGTTACATCAAAATGTTATTGAAAATTGTGAATTATGCCAAACTTTGCTTCCTTTCCTAACAAAAGAAACTATTATTCAAAAACAAAGGCCTGAACGACCATTTGTGAGTGTTTCCGCTGACTTATTCACTTGTTCTTGAAAACATTACTTGGTTTACGTGGATCGTCTGTCAGGGTCGCCCATAATATGCCATTATAGAAGTAAAGATCCAAATAGTTTCAGAATTATGCAAGGCTTGAGGAAAATTTTTGCTATACAGGTGTTCCAATAAAATTCCGTTCAGATAATGGACCACAATTCAGCTCCTATGAATTCCAAAAATTTCTGAAAAACTGGAATGTTAATTATTCTCCATCAACTCCTTATTATCCACAGAGCAATGGCCATTCGGACGCAGGGGTGGAAACAATGAAATCATTGATAATGAAGTGTACTGAGGCTGGACAGTTGAATGAAGAAAGATTTTGCGCAGGACACCAAAATCTGATGGTCGTTCACCAGCACAGTTACTCTTTGCTCACCCATTGAGGTCTTTGGTTCCTGCTCATGCAACATCGTTCAGTATAGAATGGCAAAAATCCGCTGATCTATGTGATGAAAAACCAGTTGAAATACTAGATAATTAACAAATTATTCATAATAGGAATGCAAAAGATCTCCCACCCATTGAAATTGGAAGAAAAGTAAGGCTGCAGAATCCTATTTCCAAGTTGTAGGATAAAATGGGAACAATTACTGAAGTTGGAAGATACAGGAATTATACGATTAAACTACCTAGTGGTCGTGTTATCAATCTTAACAACCAAGTGGACCACTTCACACTTAATTCCTAGTTTGGAATAGCCATCTTTGATAATAATGGACAATACCACAGTGAAATTTTGAATGAACAGCCTACCACTTCTTCAAGAAAATCGGAAATCGTTAGTTGGCTACAAGAAAATAATAATAATAATAATAATTATAAATGTCTTTATTACCAATTGATAAGAAAATAAATACATTTGGTTTATACAGTTAGGACGAGATTCAGTTTGTATGTAATAATAGTAAAATATGAAATATAAGGTTTACAATTAACATACATCTGCTCTTCCATCTAACCCCAAAAAAGAAGTCGAAGACAGCAAATAGAATAATAAATAATTGATAAATTAAACTAAATTACTAGAGAAAGAATGAAAGTTTAGCAATCAGTTGTCCAAGGGAAGATATTTTATTTGGAATCATGTAATAATTGTTGAGAAAAATAGTATTCAAAAAGAACTCGTTTGAGTTTATGTAGTGATGAGTAACTATAATCATGAGGTAAGTTATTGAGACGTTAACAATACAATAAGAAAACGATCGCTTGAAAAACTCAGTGTACTGACGAGGTATTGTAAGAGTATTTCTATGTCTCAAGTTGAGAGAATGTACATCAGTTCTATATTTTATTTTACGATACAGATATGGTGGAGAGTTTTCCTTCAGTAGCTTAACATAAAACATGGTAGAATGCATTTCTCGGCGATTTTTTATATGTAACCATTTAGTTATTTTGAATGTGTGTCTGATATGCTCATATTTGCGAATACCAAAAATAAGCCGTACGCATGAATTTTGCAATTTTTGAATTCTATTTATATCAAATGAATTTAAACAAGAATTATATAAGATGTCACAGAAATTTAGTTTAGATAATACTAATGACTCACATAGAAGAATTTTAACCGATCTATCCAACACATGACGAAATTGAAATACGAGTTTTTAATATTGATTTTGATGAGAAATTAACAAAACCAGAGTCATTGCAGTTGGCTAAGATGAACCGAAAGGAAAACATATATATTGTAGATGAACTGGTACGAGAACATGGGCATGAAGTATTAAGATTACCACCTTATCACCCAGACTTAAATGCTATTGAATTAATTTGGGCTAATTGTAAGACCTACTACAACAATCATATTGGCACTGATGGATACAGTGATGAGAAAGTATTGGGTATGTGGAATGAAGCATTAGAGAAGTGCAACACTGAATCCTGGGCAAAATGTGTAAAACACACCGAATCACTCATTGAAAAATGGTATGAACGAGAAAAGCTCCTCTGTGATATTGAACCCATTATTATAAACATTGTTGACAGTTCTGAATCTGAAAGTGATTAAATATATTAATTTTGTTTTTACTTTCACAAATGGTACATAGTTCTACATGCTCACATTACATACATTTTTTGTTAATCATGTGTTGAGTATTTCATTACCAAATATATTTTAACTGGTGTTTTATTCACTTTTCAGATATTCATTTATTTATGATTAGACAGTGGGTCCTTGTATCCATGCACGAATAAGTAATTGAAAAAGTTTGAATACCTAAGTCTAGAAGATTCCTTTTCTGAGTTTTAGTCATGTTTGAATGGAAACTCATTTTTTGATATCAACGTATGCAAAGGTTTTGGAAATATTGCACTCCAACCTAGCTTTTTTAACTTCTCTTTTCGTTAACTATTACCTATGACGGAAGATGGCGGATAGATAGGCACAGAGAATCGCAGATACAGTTCCAGAGTTCGCAGATAGAGAGTGACAGTGAAGATAAATTTGAAATAGTTGAATAACTGTTTAAGTAGTGTTTTAAATAAAGTAGCAAAATTATTTTAGTGCATTTTTACTACAGTATGTTAAATGATTAATCATTTTTTCACCTACAAGGTAAAGTTACTCATTCTAAGGCCGCAACTACGAAATCTGTTGATCCATATGACTTCATTATAAGTATAATATCATGTATATTAGATTAAATATGTGACTTGAATAAATAGGCAGTTTGAACAGAACTTCACTTTAGAATAGGAACAGTCTGACATATGTATTCAGAATAGATAAAATTGAACAACACTTTTATAAAAACATCTCGTTCTCAGGGAAACCATGGTTAGCCAGGATGTTGTAGGATTCGGCGTACATTTCCAACAATGTATATAGAACTCAGTAACATCATCATTCTTATTTCTTTTTGGGTATTCCTTAGCAAAATGATTTTTTTCTTTGGGGAAAGCACAGATCTTTCCAAATAAGGGACATGCTTCATAATTATGAGTAAAACACCATTATTACATAGAAATGCATTATAAGACTTTTTTGTTTTTATTTGATGACAAGACCTCTTTCTACTTTAGCAGGTAAATCTTTCTCTTCTGGCTCTTGCAGATGTATCTTGCTAAGGTCACATGAGCGTCAGTATGCGATGGTTTTTTCCAGATCCGGATAGTTTTGTATCAAAAATTTTATATTTTTCTCATTAATACCGTATAGTCCTTGATCTCTCAAATTTCTGTCATGGATATCTCCATATTCGCACACCTTTGCAGCTTGAAACGCTCCATATATACATTCTGTTTAGGGAAATAGTGAGTGTCACCTCTTGAAATATATCACTCAATGTAGAATTTCCATAGTCTAAGCTCAATGAATTGAAAAGCTTTCTTCCTTCTTTGCCGACACAGTTCAGAAAAATTGCAACTTTCACATTTTCCTTCACATTTTCATTGTTGAAAGAATCCAATAATTTGTATTAAAGTGTATATTGTAAAATTTACAGCATAGCGCTTTCGACTTTCGTCATCTTCAGTGCTTACTTGTCAGTCAAGAGGAAGTATCAAATTATGTAAAATATTGTACATTTTAAAATTAATTAGCCAAATATCCAACGAAAAACATGTTGGGAAATTGAGGCCATGTGGTTATTCAAAAGGTGCTGTAGAACAAGGACGTCTTGTCACTGAATGTGTCAAGTGTCATCACGAGATCTTTTCAAGGTGCCTGCCGATTACGCGTTAGCTCACTGTGTGGCAGAAGATCTCCAAATATCCAGAGGCATTGCCGTAGTTTTCTCCAAGAAGTTCGGTCGAATCCAGGAACTGAGAGAACAGAACCCGGAAGTTGGAGGGGTGTTACAGCTGAGGAAAGGCCAGAGAAATATCTACTACAGATTTATTCCTCACCCCGTGCAGCAAAGGTTTGTTGACATATATTAATGAAGGATGTTAGTGAAAGATATCAAACTCGTCAAATCTTAATTCTAATATTATAAGTAGGGGGCAGCGTTAATAAGACACAAATTTTACGATCTTAGTTTTTAATTCATTATTCTATTAAAACTTTTTTTTAAATTATCATAACCAAAAATCACTGAAGTTCCCGAATTTACACAAAAACGATTTACCGTGCTTCGTGAACAGAAGAGAATCTGAATATTTGTGAGTTTCAGAACAGTTCATTATAGTGTTACGAGATTGATAAAAATTCCCCTCTCTACGCCGCTGAGAGATATATAAAAAACAAATCGCATACAAATGTGTTAACGAAGAGCCGCAAGTATTTAGGTAATCGAGCAGTTCTAAGAAGTGATTATTTGGACGGCCTTCTGTCCCGAGTATTCTAGGGAATTTTGCGATTGATCCAGTCGGCACAAATGGACTATATAAAGAGATTTCGCTGAGGATTAAGAAGATTATGAAGAAGTGATAAGCAATTTTGGAAGAAGTATAGAAGTGTTTGGAATATTTAGTTAGTTGTATTGTTGTATAGTGTTTATTTAGTCAGAGAAGTAGTTGTATGTTTTTAGTGAAGTTAGAAAATGAACAGTTTAGTAGTGTGCTCGGCATTATTATTTAGCAAAACCGTAACAGTGGTGTCCGAAGCGGAATATTAGTGGAAAACAGAAACTATTTATAAACTATTTATGGTGAATACGAGGAGTACATCGTACGATACGATGGAGGATATTGTGAAATTCATCCCAAATTAATTTGCGGATTTGGAAAGAAGGCGCCAGGAGGAAAAACAAGAAGAGGAAAAGCGGCGCCAGGAGGAATATCGAGAGCAAGAAAATGAAAAACAAAAAGAAGAAACACGTCGGTTGAAGGAAAAGAAAGAACGAGAAGAGGCATTCCAGAAAATTCTCGAAGAACAGAAAAAAGAGCGAGAAGGTGAAAAGCAAGAGCGAGAAAAAGAAAAACAAGAACGAGAAGAAGCACTCCAGAAATTTCTCGAACAACAAAAGAATGAATTGGAACGAATAGAAACACAAAGGAAAACAGACTTCCAGAAGGTTCTAGAACATCAAGATAAGTTCTTCCAACATGTTTTACAAAAAAACGAAGTAAAAATGGAGGAACTGAAAGGAAAAATAGAGGAAGACGTCAATAAGAAAGTGAATACAGTACGAGAGGAGGTGAAAGGACTCATCGAAAACGAGATAGCTCTCCTCAAGAACCAAGATCGTCGAGACAGAGTTGCCACATCAGGAATTTCCGTAAAACCACCGACATTTGATGGACAGTTGTCTTGGTCAATGTATCGTCGACAATTTGAAGCTGCAGCAGGGGCTAATAGATGGAGCGAAGAAGAAAAAGCTACGGCTCTTATGGTAGCTTTGAGAGGGCTAGCTTTGGGTATGTTGCAGACGATACCCGTCGAACAACAAAATAAATATAAAGACCTGATTACTGCATTAGAGTTGCGGTATGGCGATCAACACCGAGAACAACTGTATCGGGCTCAAATGAAAACGCGCACTCAGAAATCAGGTGAGAGTCTGCCGGAATAATTCAGCTGGCTTACCCAGAAGCACCGGAAGATTTTAAAGAACAGTTAGCGGTGCAGTTATTTATAGATGGACTGAGAGACACCGAATTACAAAGGATTCTTCAACTGACACACTTCAAGGGGAGTAGCGATGCCTTGGTACGATCTTTAGAAGTGGAGGCGGCCCTCAACTCCTTGAGTCCGAAAGTTCGAGCGTTATCAATAGAAGAGCCCGAACAACGATCAAGCGCAGTTACCAGTTTATTGGAGAAGGTTCTGGATGCGATTAAATCTTTGAAGCGGAATGAGCACTCAGGAGAACAGGGCTTACTATCGATGTGGAAAATTAGGACATTTTATTAGAGACTGCAGGATAAGAATGCCACCACGTTCGATATCACCCGTGTGGACAAGGTCTTCCAGCGAGTCCTCAAATTGGCGGCAGGAAAAATTTTAATCAGACAACATTTCGGGGCGCATACCGGCTAGCAAAGATGGAGCCCCCAGAATCATCCCTGTTAAGAGGCTACAAACAACCGAATTGATATCGGGGCGCACGTCGGCTAGCAACGATATAGCCCGCAGGGTCATACCAGTGAAGAGAATGAGAACCGAACTGATATCGGGGCATATGCCGACTAGCAGTGATAAAGCCCCCGAGTCCGTCCCAGTTAAGAGGCTAAGAACAACTGAATTGCCCAACAACACAGATGCCTTGTCCAGAAAACCTGGTTCGGATACTTGTGAGCGAATTGTACGTCGAAAAGGAATCAACCAAGTGAGATTTATGATTGACGACAATTGGACCACAGCGAAAATGAGGCAGGGCCACAATGGGATTCCCTGATTGTTGAGAATGGTCTATTGAAGAGAGCTTGGGAATCGGCCGACGGCAGAAAAGTGATTCCTCAATTGGTTGTGCCTAGGTCGAGAATAAGTAATGTCTTGGAGGAGATTCATGGCAGCAAATCAGGTGGACATTTTGGAGTGAATAAGACCTTGGATAAAATACGGCAGAGATTTTACTGGGTCCAATGTCGTGAAGATGTAGAAAGATGGTGCCGAAGATGTTCGAAGTGTAAAACAAGCAAAGGTCCCAAGACAAGATCGAGAAGAGAGATGAAACAATACAATGTAGGTGCTCCCTTCTAACGAATAGCCATCGATGTAGCAGTACCGTTTCCGATGATGAATGATACATCCTCGTTGCCATGGATCACTTTAACAAATGGGTTGAAGCTTATGCCTTGCCTAATCAAGATGCATCCACATTTGCAAGAGCTCTGGTGGATAACATGTTTTCAAGGTTTGGAGTCCCAATGGAGCTACATTTCGATCAAGGAAGAAATTTTGAATCAAATTTATTCAAGGAAGTTTGTGAATTGTTGGGAATTAGCAAGACCAGAACAACAGCCCTCTATCCACAGTCTGATGGCATGGTTGAAAGATTCAACAGGACTATAGAAGAACATCTTTCCAAAGTAGTAAAGGAGCACCAAAAGACCTGGGATCGACATCTTCCACTATTCTTGATGGCATACAGGGCCTCTGTGCACGATTTCACAAAGCTCACACCAGCCAGCATCATCTTTGGGAGAGAACTTCGGTTGCCCTGTGACTTGGTATTCGGGTCAGCAAGTTCTGAAGAAGAATAGGTACAGGATTATGCAGACGAACTGCGAGATAGCTTGTATGGGATTCACGAATTTGCAAGAAAAAGATTGAAGATAACTAGTGACAGAATGAAGCCTCCATACGATCTTAAGGCCAATACTGGTGGATTCAAAATAGGAGATCGAGTGTGGCTGTATAATCCTCATCGTAAGAAACGATTTTCTCCCAAATTAACACCATCTTGGAAAGGACCATATACGATAGTGAAAAGAATAAACGACGTGGTCTATTGAATTCAACGCAGCCCGAGAGCGAAAATGAAAGTCGTTCATCTAGAATGACTCAAACGTTATAATGGAGACAACGACACATTGTTTGATCGGGACGAACAAAATTGAGAGGGGGATAATGTTACGAGATTGATAAAACCCCTATCTACTCCGCTGAGAGATCTATAAAAATCAAATCGCATACAAATGTGTTGACGAAGCGCCGCAGGTATTTAGGTAATCGAGCAGGTCTAAGAAGTGATTATTTGGACGGCCTTCTGTCCCGAGTATTCTAGGAAATTTCGCGATTGATCCAGTCGGCACAAATGGACTATATGAAGAGATTTCGCTGAGGATTAAGAAGATTATGAAGAAGTAATAAGCAGTTTTTGAAGAAGTGTTTGAAATATTTAGTTAGTTGTATTGTTGTATAGAGCAAAGTGTTTAATTAGTCAGTGAAGTGGTTGTATGTTTTTAGTGAAGTTAGAAAATAAACAGTTTAGTAGTGTGCTCGGCATTATTGTTCAGCAAAACGTAACAATAGTATTGAGAACGGGCGAATAACGTTCAATGACATCCTTGAATTGTAGCATTAGCCGAACAAGGAAATATCAAGGACCTTTCTGCTTTCCTTTTCCAGGAATACCAAGAATAATCGAATTAAATTCGTATCGGAAGAAATTCTCTAGTCCATTTCCAGCACGAAATGATTTTCAATTAGGCAAGTTCATATTGTATTCGAATTCTTTCTGTTCTGAAAATTAGTTTTGTGAATGGATCTCACATTTTTCAGTGATCAAAGAGATGTTGTTATGCATCTATCAGCAAAAACTCGAATAGCCTGAATGGGATGGGACTGATTTATGACCCTTTTGATGCCACAAAAATAATGTGCGATGTAATTAAAAGAACAGAGATTCGAATAACGACACTCATCTATTGTTATAGGAAAACGCCAGTTCATGTAGAAACATGTTGAAAAGCCACTCCAAGATATCATAAAAAAAGTTTCTTCAAAAATTTGTACACAAAATGGATGTGTAATTTTTGCAATGAGAATTACGTTTGTTTATTGAAAACATCATAATCAGTAATTTCAGAATTTCACATATTAAAATAAAATGCGATGCCAAAAAATCAAACCTATGTGTCACAACGGTAGTGTGTCAGGTCTCATGCTTTATTTGTTCTGTGAACGATTAATTGCTTCTGAACAGTTGTGAATACAAAATTACAGAATGAATCCCTTCGCATATTATACAATCGAAAACATTCCGGGTGATATATGGCTTTTAGCACTACTCACCCGTCAATTTGTTTTTTGTATCGACAAAAAATCATAACTTCTGACCCTGAAAATCCCCACATACAAATTTTGATTTGAATCGGACCATAATTACAAATTTCGTCCGCCATCTTGGAGCCATCTTCTTTTTTTTTGCATTGACAAACAATTTATAATTTCCGAGCCTGAAAACCACCACTTATCAAGTTTGAATACAATCGGAAAATAATTTTAAATCTTGTCTGCCATTTTGGAGCCACCATTTTGTTTTTTTCCTCAGAAAAATTCCCTAATGCATTGTCACCGAATTTATGTCAAATTAGCTTGCAAATGATGTATCATAATTTGGAATACGGATCAGTTGTTTCTCCCGCAAGAGGGCGATAAAATTGAAAGTTAGGTAGCAAAAATTGACATGGATGAACTCCTGATGAAATTATCTTTTTAATGATGTGTCACACATACTACTTTACCTATTTAAATTGTTTGAGTGATAGTGACCAAGGGATGACCAAGGGGGAGAGGTATGACAGTTGAGGTTATGGTAGGAAGATGTCCCCCTTGGATTAAAAATCGACGTGTTTTTGCATTTTCTTCACAACAAATGTATAAAAAACATTGTTCTTTATTCTGGATGATTTTCTCAATTATGATGTAATTCAATTGAACAATCACCAGCCTTGGCAAGTTTCATTCGAAGATGGCACTCTTTCACAACTTTTAGGAGAAAAAGTTTCATTTAATGACTCCAAACAGGATTTTATGATTTTACTAGAGCTCATTAATAGCAATCGAAAAGATCCTCATATGGTAGAGCTCTAACATAATGTACCTCTATTTTGTTTTGGATGAATGTTTCTGTTTGAAATTTTGTGGACGTATAGAGAATTGTAGGACGTTTCGAATGAAGTATCACTCGACCCCTCATGCTTTTTAAAATGGCCGCCATTTTGTAGGATATACATTTTTTGTTGTCAAAAAGTAGCTTATGACCTACCATTTTACCAAAAACAATTTCAAAATAAAATTCCAACTCATTCAAAAGTTAGCAGTGGGATTACTTTATGGACAGACTGTATATAAATTTCATTAAGTTTATTTATTACTGGAGGTATGATAATTGTTATGATGATATAACTACCTAACCTACGTTGTTTCTTGTGTTATAACACTGTTCTGGACTGTCAGAATCGAATGACTTCTCAAAAAATCAAACTGTGACATCAAAATTTCTGTGATATTCTTTCAAGTTATGATTTCTATGCATAGAATGAAACATGGAGTAGATATTTTTTTGCACAATATGTTCGGATTTCACCACTCTGAAATCTCGTTTCTATTTGTGTTTGTACAAACAACGCACAGAACCGCCAATGAGTGTTATGTTTGTTCCTATTGAGATTTTTATAGGCGCGTATTCATACAGCGAACGAAGACGAAATAATTCGATCAAATGAATTCGCCCGAATGCTGCTGTCTCTGCTGTCATCAAGGCGTACTCACACATGTCTCTCTCTCTCTGTATTTATTGACGCACTTGTCCAGCACTCTCCCCACTACGTAGGGATCCGCCCTACCCCAGCCTGGTTACTGGCATGAGTAGTGGGGACTTCGTCAGGGGGTGGAAGGGGAATCTTGCTCAAGGCAATGCCTCCACCCAAGAAAATGTAAAAAAATGTTTTTTTTTTATTTCACGTTTAACCACGGTTAAAAAACTGTGGTGTACGGCAGACGTCACAAACATTTAAAAATTGGGTGATTGCACGTACTAAAGACGGCAGACATCACAACACAAACTACACTATAACATTCACACACATGTACTTGACTTGAGACACGAGAACGCCGTCAGTCCTCCACCATTATCGGAAGTCGAATGAAAAAAAAAAACGAATTCTTCACAAATTTCTTTTGATGTTCTGTCGAGCAAACTCTAGCGAAGGCGAACGAACGTGTTCGGTCTTATTTTTCGTGATGTCCACATTAACCAAACGAATTTATTCGGTTGGATTCACTCGCGTTCGTTCGCGTTCGTTCGCGTTCGTTCGCGTTCGTTCGCGTTCGTTCGCTGTATGAATAGCAAGAATTCCTATCCACAACACTTCCCAATAGGCAATCCGCATGGATCATGTTCCCTTCTTTTATGGCTTAAAAATGAAAAAAGAAGGAAACATGATCTAACCTAACCAAACTAACCTTGCTATCTAAGTTAAATACTTGGTACTACTATACCGCCCTAAGTTTTCATGCATCCGAATTTTCGATTTTTCGTAGGAAATTTGAAAGAAATGTCACCTTTCCGTACGAATGATATTTTGAGCGGTTTTCATTTGTATGAAATACCTTCACGGGATAAATGAAATATTCAACGTCAACCCCCTAATTTACCGTTCATTTTCTCAAGTGAATTCCTCAGCACGTTATTTAAGCTGTGGTAGGTAATTGCCATGTAATTTTCGTAGTTTGAAAATAGGTCTCACCGAAAAACGTTTGGGAGCCCTTTTTCTTTTTTCTTCAATTCAAAATTCTAATACGTCAACAAAATCAGTAAAATATAAAATATTACGGCTGTTCTTATCCTTATATTGCTGTCCATATTTAACATTTAAATTTTCAATATGCCTGGAAACCAACATACATAACTTTATTTCAACTTTTTGATTTTATTTGTACTATCAGTTAAAATTTATATATATATATATATATATATGTGTTCAGATAGGTTTCCGCGGTCAGATATTTGAAAACTAAAAGTTCGGGTTGAACCGCGTCTAGAATTTGTTGAAATTCGACGTTTCGGCTCCGATTTTGGAGCCATTTTCAAGAACTGAAACAGAAAGAAAATTAATGAAAGGTTAAAACGTAATTCTACGCTGAGGTCTCAATCTGCCTACTCCTCAGGTATAATTACGTTAGGTTTTTGTGACTTGACGTCGGGGTCTCAATCTGCCTACTCCCCATGTCTCGTCACTGGTTCTCTCTAAGGTCTCAATCTGCCTACTCCTTCGAGTATTGAGACCTTAGAGAGAACCAGTGACGAGACATGGGGAGTAGGCAGATTGAGACCCCGACGTCAAGTCACAAAAACCTAACGTAATTATACCTGAGGAGTAGGCAGATTGAGACCTCAGCGTAGAATTACGTTTCAACCTTTCATTAATTTTCTTTCTGTTTCAGTTCTTGAAAATGGCTCCAAAATCGGAGCCGAAACGTCGAATTTCAACAAATTCTAGACGCGGTTCAACCCGAACTTTTAGTTTTCATATATATATATATATATATATATATATATATAATTCTAGACGCGGTTCAACCCGAACTTTTAGTTTTCATATATATATATATATATATATATATATATATATATATATATATATATATATGAAAACTAAAAGTTCGGGTTGAACCGCGTCTAGAATTTGTTGAAATTCGACGTTTCGGCTCCGATTTTGGAGCCATTTTCAAGAACTGAAAAAGAAAGAAAATTAATAAATGGTTGAAACGTAATTCTACGCTGAGGTCTCAATCTGCCTACTCCTCAGGTATAATTACGTTCGGTTTTAGTGACTTGACGTCGGGGTCTCAATCTGCCTACTCCCCATGTCTCGTCACTGGTTCTCTCTAAGGTCTCAATCTGCCTACTCCTTCGAGAGAACTGAGGAATTGTGGGTTGAGGAACTGTATTTATAGTGGACGTGGCTGTAATGGCCGTGTGCAATGTATTGGCGCGAGGTGAACTATGGGCGGGAACTGAGTTGGCGCTAGATGAACTGTGTGCGGGAACTAGGTTGGCGCTAAGTGAGCTATGTGCGGGAACTGGGTTGGTGGGAAATGAGTTGATGCGTGCAATGAGAGGCTTCCAGGTATTGGGAAGTCTACGTCCGTCGTCGCGAGTGTTGAGGCAATTGGGGCGCTTCTCTATCTCGAGGGCTTCTCGGATGATCCTGGTTTGCAGAGTTTTCTCGGTGGAAATTGTTTTTGTGTTTTTGAAGTCTATTTTGTGACCTGTGTGACCTGTGTCCTACCATACATCAAAGGTGTGACAGACAAAATCAGTAATATCTTGAGAAAACACGAGATAAAAACAATATTCACGGCCAACAACCAAATATCCAAATTTCTCAGATCTCCCAAGGACACAATACCAAACGATTCTCAAGGTATATATGAAATACCATGTTCAGACTGCCCGAGAAGTTATATTGGCCAGACTAACAGACGAGTAACTTCCAGAGTCTACGAACACGAACTTGCTGTGCGTCAGGCATCTTCCACTTCCGCACTTTATAAACATCGAGAAGACACAGGTCACAAAATAGACTTCAAAAACACAAAAACAATTTCCACCGAGAAAACTCTGCAAACCAGGATCATCCGAGAAGCCCTCGAGATAGAGAAGCGCCCCAATTGCCTCAACACTCGCGACGACGGACGTAGACTTCCCAATACCTGGAAGCCTCTCATTGCACGCATCAACTCATTTCCCACCAACCCAGTTCCCGCACATAGCTCACTTAGCGCCAACCTAGTTCCCGCACACAGTTCATCTAGCGCCAACTCAGTTCCCGCCCATAGTTCACCTCGCGCCAATACATTGCACACGGCCATTACAGCCACGTCCACTATAAATACAGTTCCTCAACCCACAATTCCTCAGTTCTCTCGAAGGAGTAGGCAGATTGAGACCTTAGAGAGAACCAGTGACGAGACATGGGGAGTAGGCAGATTGAGACCCCGACGTCAAGTCACTAAAACCGAACGTAATTATACCTGAGGAGTAGGCAGATTGAGACCTCAGCGTAGAATTACGTTTCAACCATTTATTAATTTTCTTTCTTTTTCAGTTCTTGAAAATGGCTCCAAAATCGGAGCCGAAACGTCGAATTTCAACAAATTCTAGACGCGGTTCAACCCGAACTTTTAGTTTTCAAATATCTGACCGCGGAAACCTATCTGAACACATATATATATATATATATATATATATATATATATATATATATATATATATATATATATATATATATATATATATAACAGCTTTTGACAGATTTCGTACGAAAAACGAATAATTCGTGTACATGACAACTTAGCTTTAACATCGATTCAAATGCCTTGATGCCTTGGCCAGGATAGTTCTGATTGGTTCATGCGGATTGCCTATTGGGAAGTATTGTGGAAAGAAATTCTTGCGCATTATCAGAAGTTGTTGGCGGGAATGGTGCTACGGTGTGTACTCGTCTGGGGTTAACTGCATGAATTCTGAGGCTTATTATTCATCTATTTATTTATCAGAAACATACAGATTACCCTAATACATGTATCTGCCTCTAAATTACAAATATGTGAAAAAACAACATAGCATCACAACTTATGAATATATAAATTATTCAAATCTAAACATGATAATATGTAACGTGACGTTAAGGGTAAGTCAGTACAAAGACAACATCATTAGCATCATCGTTCATTTTTTATTGCTAGGACGGCTCTTCTGAATGATCCAAAACTTGAGCTTAATATTTGTAGGCTAAATTCTAAATGGTATCTATTATACAGTTCGATTATTATATATTTACCCATGTGTCATCAATTTATGATCGAAGAAATCACACACCCTCTATCGAACATCTCTTTCTAACAACCGCTATGAGCGAATCGAAATTTGCCTTCTAAGCTAAGAATTATGGTATTGTGATGATCGATTAAAATTCAAAACAGTGAAAAGAGATAGCCGTAATACCGACAGTGTTTTACATTTCAACTAACCTTGCCAACAATCAATTGCGTCATTGTTTTCTGTCATTGGGATATTGGTTGTCGCCAGTTTTACTTTGTTTTGCAGTCGAATATATTATTAAAATTTTTTTTTTCAAAGCTAAACGTCTCTTGGAATCATTACTTTCAAAGTAAGTACAATACAATGTGTTTTATTCACAAATAATCTTCAAAATTTTTAACCTCACAATTGTCATTTGTAACTATAATTCCGTACACCGGGATATTAACACATAGTGTGGAAATCCTATTGAGAGAAAAATACATTACCTAAATCTATAAATACAGGTCAAAAACATTCATAATATATTTTAATTCTTTTTTAGATTATGCCTCGAACTATTCTACACTCACAAGCACAACAATTTGTGTTGAACTTATGCGAGTATTTTGAAAGGGAAAGAGCGAATGGTGGACCATTTTTACCACTTTCATCTGTTCAAGAGGTATCAATTAAAACCACAAAAGAAATGTCATAACTTTTTTTACTGTATTTTAGAGAGTTGCGAATGCACTTAAAATATCTCGAAAAACGGTGTACAATATCAAAATAAGAAACAAAAATAAACTCATTCCTCAACTCGAGGAAAAAGTAGACGTCGTCTCAAAAAAAAAACAGCTGATTCACCTGAAGGACAGAAAATGGCAGTACGAAATACTTTGTACGATATGTATGAAAAAGTGAGTATAACTCCTTATTACTTGGTGAGGGAAATGACGATAATATTGTTTGTTCATTCGATGGACGTGACACTGACTAGTGAGAAAAATTTTTGAACAAATGTAACAGCCCCATTTTCATCAATCAAAACTTCATCAGGAAAGTCGTTGGATTTATGTATATTAGTTGAAAAGTCAAACTTTATTGTCACATCTAGTTTTCTTTTTAATTTGAAACTCCACTTGTAACTCGTTTTTGAAATGCAGTTATAATATCAGTCCTATATTGTATGAATTTTGACATGTACCTATATTTATTTGAATTTTTTTCTTTCAGAAAAACATGTCACCCTTCAATCCTTGAACGATGAGCTGAAAAATAAGGAGATTGTTTCGATGTGCAAATCATCTTTGAATGTTTTTCTGAAAGAGCTGGGATTTAAATTTAAAAAAGATGACAATCGGAGAGCTTTGATTAAAAAGACTCATATTGTTTCACAAAGAGCATATTTTTTACGTGAATACCAAGAAAACCGAAAAAGTTTATATCCACGAGAAGTGTTTTTTTTTAGATGAAACATGGATTTATTCTAGAGGAAATAAAACCAAGTCTTGGCAGGATGATAATGTCAAAAGTGTACGCAAACCTGAAGGATATGATGGTAAACGATTCATTGTTGTGCATGCTGGTTCTGCGAAAGGGTTTGTTCCAGAAGCCAGTTTATTGTTCTGTTCAAAATCTTTGACTCTAGATTATCATGGAGAAATGAATAGTTCAATGTTCACCAAGTGGACCATTTCACAGTTAATTCCCAGTTTGGAAGAGCCATCTTTGATAATAATGGACAATGCACCATACCACAGTGAAATTTTGAATAAACGGCCTACCACTTCTCAAGAAAATCGGAAATTGTTTGTTGGCTGCAGGAATATAATATTGATTTTGATGAGAAATTAACAAAACCAGAGTTATTACAATTGGCTAAGATGAACCGAAAGGAAAACATATATATTATAGATTAACTGGTACGAGAACATGGGCATGAAGAATTAAGATTACCACCTTATCACCCAGACTTTAATGCTATTGAATTAATTAGAGCTAATTGTAAGACATACTACAACATATTGGCAGAGATGGATACAGTGATGAAAAAGTATTGGGTATGTGGAATGAAAGCATTAGATAAGTGCAACACTGAATCCTGGGCAATATGTGTAAAACACACCGAATCGCTCATTGAAAAATGGTATGATCGAGAAAAGCTCCTTTGTGATATGGTTATTGAACCCAATATTATAAACATTGGTGAAGGTTCTGAATCAGAAAGCGATTAAATATATTAATATTGTTTTTACTTTCATAAATGGTACATAGTTCTACATGCTCGCATTACATAAATAAATGTAAGAATACATTTTTTGTTAATCATGTGTTGAGTATTTCATTACCAAATATATTTCAACTGGTGTTTTTTTATTTCTTAGATATTCATTTATTTATCAGTCCTTGCATCCATGCACGAATAGGTAATTGAAAAAGTTTGAATACCTAAGTATAGAAGATTCCTTTTCTGAGTTATAGTTATGTAAGTATATGTTTATTGTACATAAGAACAATTTCTTGTCGACCAACACAGTTGAATTATGAAATATAATAATAAACTAATAACATGTGATATCACAGCAACAAAATATTTAAAATTCTAAAGTACATTAGAATGTGTCGTCATAAAACTCTGCCATGTTTGAATGGAAACTATTTTTTTGATATCCCCGTATGCAAAGATTTTGAAAATATTGCACTCCAACCTAGTTTTTTGAACAACTTATTTTGTTAACTATTACCTAGAGAATTTGCATTAATGTGGATAAAATTAGGATGTGATAGATTTGTGTCAAACGGCTGCGGACGTATGGATAAAACAACTTCCTTATATGAGTGTGACTGAAATTAGAACACAGTAGGGATGTCAAAAGTTTCTAGTAAACTCACTGCCTCCATGTTTTATTAACCTGTCAAACCTGGTGTTACTAGATTCGTAATAATTGGAATACACCGTGTGCTAGGAATCGCACGTTAAAAGATAAGACCTCGTTAATTCCTGGCTCGCACAAATTTCGACTACTGAGGGCTGCCGTTCGTAAGGGGACGACAGCTGGTTAACGGAAAAAGTAATTTTAAAGATTCATTCCTTTTCGCCTTTGTATCTCCAGCAATATTTTTTATATTTAGAACATTGAATATGCTCACTGGACGGCACTTTTTGACATATTTAAAAAATAAAGGAAAAAATTAAAGGAGAAAAGGGGGGTGTACCCATTAGTGTGTCACACGGTATTCTGTTGGAACTAAAAAAACACTCTCATTGTCGGTGGTTCGCCATTTCCATGAATTTGAAAATGTTAATTCAGTAATTATTATTATTACCTACACGTTGTAATTTTATCGGGATATTAGCCACGGCATTCTACATTTAGACGTCATTTGGCTTAAACGTCTCGACTCATTTCATATGCATATCATTGATGACGCACGGGTAAAGATACAATAATTGAACTGTATAATTGACAAATTTTTTGTAAGCTATCTGTGGTACGTACGTATTTATCTGTTGTAGTAGTTCCGGTGAATTAACATGATAATTCCATAATTTATATAGAAGAAACAGACAACATTGGATTATACCTCAGAAGTATGTTATGGTTGAGATCGGTAGAAAATAATGATAATTTGTTATAGGATAATTAAGTGTGTAAATCAAGACTTCACAACCCTCTACTGTGAACAATCATCTACCCAATTTTTCCCACCAACGTCTCGCCATATCATCAAAGATTCATGCATCACTCTTCAATAGTGACACGAAAACCAAATCAAAGAAAAACCCATTTCAAACAGATCGAGAGTCCAGAGAAAAAGTCGTAAGATAAACAGGGTTAACATAAGATCAGACGATACCTGTCCGTGACACACATATAAAATATTTTTGTTATTGGATCACCGAAAATAAAACAAAAGTTGCGAATTAATTCAAAGAAACTTTTATCGTGTTTGCAAAGTTAGAAAGTGAGCTTTGGAGGTGACGTGTGTGAGACTCGAAATATTCAAGAATATGAAGGACCGGATTCACTAATATCCCTTCGGGAATGAATAGTTGAAAAAACTGCGAATTTTGCTCTGTCTGGGTGAAATATTATAGTAGTTGTGGATACTGTCTCGCTATAATAATAATAACGGTTTTATTTGTACGCGAAGGAAGGAAATACACGGTATATATAAATTGATGGAAGTAGCCGTATATGATCATCATCAAAAATTATAAATGAAATTTAATTTGTATTTCTATCATTCGAATTTGTAACACTACCTGACTGCAGTTTCGTCCCATATGGACATTCTCAAAAATATAGGACGAATTGTCCCATTTGGATATTGAGGAAGATTCATTTATTATTGTGATGATTTTTGTCTAATTGAATTTGAAACACCTTGTATGATATTATTGGAATGAGTGGCAGAAAAAATAAACGGCTATAATTTCTGTTTATGACTTTAATTCTACAATAATTTTGAAAAGTATAGAAGCACAATTCCATTTGGTCCTTTGAGTTTGAGGAATACAAACGAAATAGAAGTATGTCGAAGAAATCTGTTTCGATGATTCAGTATGAAGTACACTATGACAAAATGGTCAGAAGGAAAAAACCGTGGAACCCAATGAGTTATGTGGCGAAGAAGGAAATCTTTCTCTCAAACCAGGAGTGAATGCAGAAGATTCCAGAAGAGAGATGACATCAACGTGTACCAGTTTGTTGAAAAAACAAATTCTTCAAATACGTTTCGAAGCTGCTAGGCAAAAAAATGCGCTAAAAAATAAACAAGGAGAGGAAAAAATTGAACAAGAAGAGGAAAAAATTAAACTAGAAACAGAGAAAATCAAACTAGCAGAAGGAAAATTGATTGATACGGAACTATAGAAATGCAAGTCAGTAGAGCAGGTGGGTCAAATATTTAGAAATCATGGAAGCACTATTGAAGTTAAAATAAATAATATTAAAAAAGTGCATAATTGCCTGAGAATTTCAGTATCAAATCAAATTGAATATGAAGGGGGACATTCTGAAAACAGAAGTGATGAATCAGGTGAAAATTATTTTGAAATATACCAAAACGAATGTCGTTTGTAAAGATGACAAATTTGAAAACGAAAATACAGATGGACAATTTGAAAAATTTTTTGCTCGTCAGTTGATTCGACCACTACCTATTCAGTGGTGATCCAGGGGAACTGCCGTTATTAATTTCTCAAGTGAGAAATCAACCAAATCATGCCAATTTTCAGAAGAGGAAAATTTCATAAGACTCCAAAAATGTTTTCGTGGTCGTGCACGGGATACTATTCAAACCATTTCTGATTAGTTCTAATAATTTGCAAACCATAACCGAGACTTTGGAAATGACTTCGGGAGATCAGATATGATAATATCGATGTTGATAGAAAAGGAAAGCAAAGTCGCATCGCCTGCAAAGGGTAGAACAGATTTCCTGATTCACTTCTCGAACGCAGTACTTATTGAATTTAACATCTACTGTTGAATTGTTGAATCACTTAATACAAAGTCACTTATGAATAACATGCAGGTTCCAGAAGAATTATCCAGAAAACTTCCATATATTTTACTACTTGATTGAAACTGCAAGCGGATCTGGAACTGGAAAATTCCATTTTTAGCTGATTCCAAAACTATCATTCAGTGGATAAGAGCTGATAACATCAAATACAAGATATTTGGAGCACATAGAATTGGTGAAATATCAGATGTGACAGAGAGACACTATTGGCACTGAATCACAACCAAAGAAAACTGCGCTGATGAGGCTACTAGGCTGAACAAAGAACAGAAGATTTCACAAGGGTAGTTTGAGAGGCCGTATTTTTTTACAAAGAGATAAAAGATACTAGCCACGTGAAGTTGGAGTGGACAAGGATATTTCAGAAGTAGAAATAAAAAATCACTGTTGTTTGTGCATCAGTATCAAATACCCCAGTTCCTACCAGAAATTTAAAAAAAACTGGTTAGAGCAACTGCTTGGGTGAAAAGATTGATTGAGAATTATTGTAAGAACAATGGGAAGTACAAGAATTATTTAAAGTTAACATAAATAAAACATTCTGAAAATCATTGGTATCGAGAAGTAGAAAATAAATGTCATGCCGAAGAAATCGCCGTATTGACGACAAGAAGAATAATCCAATAGCTAATAAAATGAGAAAGGATTGCTGGACTGACCTACACGACAGATAATCACAATGCCCCAGAAAGCTTGACTCCCAATCAATTCCTCATGGGTCAACGAAAGGCGGCTTTCCAGGTACTATAGAAGACTCCGATATCGATTTAGGGAAATTCTGGAAATCAGTCCAAGTTTCAGCAGAACATTTTTGGAAGAGATGGAACAAGGAATATAAGCCTGAACCGAATAAGCACACGAAATTTGTGAAGACTTCACCAGGGGGCAGAATGTTGAGAAAAATTTATTTGTCATCATGATGTTTTTTACCTAGTTGAGTTTAAAACACTTCGTATGATATTATTGGAATGAGTGTGTGACAACGGCAGAAAATAAATGAGAAAGTTCAGGACTTTAATTCTACGATGATTTTGAAAAGAGCAGTAGCAAAATTACAATGGACAAGGTTCTAAAAGTGTGCGGGAGAGTTTCACATAGATGAAACAAATAATTTCGACAAAGTCAATATATCAATAATAATAAATAATCCACCTACATAGCAAATACTTCAAATTGTATAGAACGCGACCAAGAAATGAACTGTGAGAAAGTTTTTGTTCTATGGTATTAACTATAGTTAATACCATAGAACATAATCATAAGAGTAGAAAGCCAACTAACCAACAAATGTTGGTCCTTCGAGCTGGATACGGCAACTAAGGTTTTCCAAAAACCTTGAATAAGCGAGCAGCTGGGCAATCACTAATAGGGTGATAATATGAATTCACACCCAGAATAAAAACCTATTCGGCAAATTACGAAGAATTTACTGGTGATCATACTTATTATTCATCCCATTCTTATTTCCTCAATCCTTGCATTTCTATATTCTTCCATAAAATCTTCAAGTGTATCTCTAGGTCTCTTCTGAACCAATCTTTCGATTCAATCACAAAAAAGGTCTGGTTATTCAATTACTGCCACCTTCGAAAATCGTCAAGATGGCAGAATATAACTATTTCTGAATAAACCTCATGGTAGACTCAAGACACGATTCGATATATCGATGAATCTGAAAACGGTGGATGGATGAGTTCATCGGCAATGAAAATATCTTTAAAACAGAGCATTGGGCGAAGCAATACCGACGAAACGAATGGCTCTTACTGAGGCAGGATTTAAAAGTTTGATTATTGAAATGCGTTTCTAGGATCTAGTGAAAAGGGTGTGGTGAAAGTTGTTTGTTTTGTTCTTTTTCATCTAGTGCTCTTTCTCAATTCCATCATTTTATATCACACGATGTAATTCTGATGGCTCTTGAAGATATAAGATACATGTCATCCTTCTTTCTTATTTTTACTGTCGAGGTGACTCTGGATAGTCTAATAATAAAAAAGTTGAATTAATAATCTCACCTTGAACCGTTCTATTTCATCGGTATTATTTAAAGAACAAATTATCAGCCAACTATTTTATCAAACCAGTTTCAACTAGAATAGTTGAAAAAGTTGAAAGGTTAATAACTTTGAAATCAAATTACATGTGAGAAATCCATTATCAATGTTTATCTTGCACAATTTAGGAATCATGATGAGAGAATATGATGACACAACCAATCTGTCTTTGAACAACTCAAACTCTGTATTTTAATTTTAATGCTTGAACTATCTTCTACTGAAACCGTAATCACGATAAATAACCGGGTTAATTGACAAAAGAGAAGACAACCTTCAAAAATGTACATCTTTATCATATATGCTTCTCTGTGAGCCATCAGTTTTCAAGGCTTTCAAAAGCATCGATCATGGTATTTTGTGGCAAATTATGAAATTTATTAGTACGAAAGCGTAGAAGGGCCAACAACAATTGCCACTTTGATCTGACAATTGTCACTTTGATCTGGCAATTGTCACTTCAAAGTGGCAATTTCAACTATTTTGAAAAATATTTTGTTGTTGGCCCGTCTACGCCTTCGTAGTTGAGAGAGTGGTGGAATGCAAAAATAACGGTCCCAAAATGAAACAACAAAAGGTGAACGTTTATGATGATCCATTGACTATGTCTCGCGATGTACCACAGGGCACCATTCTGGGACCCATACTATTTATCATTTACATCAACTTTTTACCAACGCGCTTGAAATATTGTGAAGAATGTACGCAATCTTTGTAACCTGGAAGTATAAGATGTATCAAACGCATTTTGATGAGTTTCAACACAACCATAGCTGGCGGATTTGACAAAAATTCCGCTGGTTATTCTCAAGAAATGTGTCCCCGAACTAAAACCTCTCTTATGATTTTGGGAAATTTCCGTCCAACTGGAAAATTGCTAAAGTACCGAGTGGTCCAAATTGGACACTTTTGAAGGGAGAGTCCTGTTTACAAACTAGATAGATGAAAACTGACGGCTGAGGTTCAAATTGTATGACAAACCGCATATCGATATCTATCATCGTCTCATGTTTTTCGAAAATGTGCATTTTCGAAAATTTGCTGTCAAAAATGTCTTGTTTCTATGAAAATATTTATACGCAGAATTCAATAGTGTAAGTAATTAAATTTCTTCAAAAAAGATATCCATAGTTACTGATGGAAAAATATGTTTTTTGAATGAGACTCCCTGTATATTCCTGCATATTTCAATAGAACTTAAAATTACCCTTCTAAAAATTTGCTAGAGATTTGAAAATCAGAGCTTTTAGGTTTTTTCATGTAGACTTTGAAACGCAGCGATAAACTACTAGATGAACTAATAGATGACTCAAAATATCAATTTTGATTCTGGGATGCTATTCTCAAATCGTTTTGTAGATGACTTTGCTCTTATAAGCATACGAATTAAAACCGGACGATTTGAAAATAGCACCCCTAAACTTTGGTATATTTTTTGAGACTAGATTCGAGAATTCTTCAGTTTGTTCTTCGAACGTCCATCTTAACTTTGTTAGTGTGCTTGGTTATGCCGGTGTGTAGTATCAACTATTGACTAGATATTGTTACGAGATTGATAAAAATCCCCTAACTGCGCCGCTGAGTCGACTCGCAAGCGTATCATCGATAATTGGTTCTGAGAAAAAGGCAGATAATTGTCGGTATTGAATATTCGGGATAACGGAACCGTCGCGAAGAATCTGGTTGCACTACTTGAGTGCCTATACCGGGTGGCTACGGAAGTATTGCCTACGGAATATCTCAGTTATTGTATGAAGTAGGTTTGTGAAATTTGGAGCGTCGATATAATGACATAAGAGCTAGAATTTGAGCATATTGACATGTCGAAGTTAACTTCCGGTCTGACCGGAAGTAACATCAACTTTCTTATTTTAAATAGAAACCCTATTTTCTTTTCGCTTTATTCAGCATTCAATTCCCTTTCTAATGACATATCACAAGTTGGTATCTAACCAGAAACTAGATCAGAAAAAGATTATTATTGAAATTCACCGAGTAGGCCGTGGAAGCAAAATGAAAGCCAAAAATTGAAAAGTTGGCTATGGAAACCATACGTCACTTGATAACAGTTGCTACTACTGTGATATTTTATTTTCATTCGTCGGCGTTATAAAAAGCCGCCAAAAAAAATATTGGAAAAATTGGGAAAAAAACAATACTCTGTAGGTCCATAACTTAAATAGGAACATACAACTTTTTCTTGCCTGAACTATTCAGCATAACCATTCCTTTCTAATGATATAATAGAAAGTAATTTTTTGAAATGAAATCCCAAAAAATCCAATTATTATTATTCAAATAACAAAAAAACAGATTTATCGAAAAAAAAAAAATTCAAATTGATAGGATTAAAGATAAAATAAATTCAAGACAAATATTCGAAATGCATTCCCTCAGCGTCAATACATTTATTGACTCTGGTGATATTTTCATGTAAAACATTTGGGGCGTGATATCTTGGAAAGCTCTACGAATTTATACTTCTAGCTCATGTAGAGTTGTAGGCTGTGTGGAATTCACCCTATTTTTAAGATGCCGCCATAGAAAAAAGTTGTTATAAGTCTCTCTTGAAAGCGATTTTGAAGATAATTTCTCGCTATTCTTGAATTATGTGGAGGGGCGCCATCTTGCTGGAAGTACATTCTCTCAGTTATTTCCGCTGGTAGGTTGTTAATGAATTCCGAAATTTCATTCGTTAAAAAATTAAAGTATCTCTCTCCGGTTAGTTGGCCTTGAAAAAGAATGGGGCCAACAATATGAGTTCCAACTATTCCTGCCCAAACATTCACACCAAATCTCTCCTGGAAGCCACCTTGTCGAAACCGGTGCTCGTTTTCTATCGCCCAGTACCTGAAACAAAAGACCGTTCACACTTTTAGCACTTTACACTTCGACTATCGACAATAATCCAAATAAAGTACAGTACCTACCTTGTATTATTCCTGTTAAATAATCCATTGTTGGTAAATCTTTACTCGTCCGTAAACAAGCTATAATAGTTAAATAGGTGATTCTCAGCATTTTGTCGAAGAAACCAATTACAATATTCCAGGCGCCTTTCACCGTCATTTTCATACAAATGTTGATGCAACTGATACTTGAAGGATTTAAATCGATGTTTTTTCAAAATTTTCATAGCAGAGTCCTTACTTATAGCTAATTCGGCGCCAATCTGCCTTGAGGAAATTGTGCTATCATATTGTACTAAAGCTAATACATTAATTTCAGTTTCCTCATTAATAACAAATGCTTCTTGGTCTTCTTGAACATCAGGCTCAGTTCTTAATTTTTCTTCAAGCCACTGGAAATACCTTCTTGACGGTTGCTGCCTCCCTGGATATCGCTCTAAATACAATCGTTCAGCGGCATAAGAATTTTTTAAACATTCACCATAAATGAGAAGCATGTCAATTTGTTCGGTTCGTGAATAACGGGGCATTTTTTGAATATTCCACTAACTGATTTCGATTTCCAAACCCTTTTAAAATGGCAGAATCAAAAACACTACTTCGAACGTCAAAATAATATGGATAGCAGCGTTCGTGAGAGCTCTCGTTTCTTTTTTGTATCATTCCAAAATACATCTTAATCAGCCTACTTGTTAATATTTTGGTTCGAATGATTATTGCAATGGAATGATTATTCTGAATAGCACAAACATCGTCCATAGGTAGATATTAGAATATCTATGGACGATGGCACAGACCAAGTACGTTTATGTTCCTATTTAACCTAGAACCTACAGGATATAATTTATCATTCCACATTATTTTTAATGTTATTTTTGCGTATGGCGATAATCTGTTTTGTTATATGAAGAATAATAATTGGATTTTTTGGTATTTCATTTCAAAAAATTACTTTCTATTATATCATTAGAAAGGAATGGTTATGCTGAATAGTACAGGCAAGAAAAAGTTGTATGTTCCTATTTAAGTTATGGACCTACAGAGTATTGTTTTTTTCCCAATTTTTCCAATATTTTTTTTGGCGGCTTTTTATAACGCCGACGAATGAAAATAAAATATCACAGTAGTAGCAACTGTTATCAAGTGACGTATGGTTTCCATAGCCAACTTTTCAATTTTTGACTTTCATTTTGCTTCCACGGCCTACTCGGTGAATTTCAATAATAACTTTTTTCTGATCTAGTTTCTGGTTAGATACCAACTTGTGATATGTCATTAGAAAGGGAATTGTATGCTGAATAAAGCGAAAAGAAAAAAAAATAGGGTTTCCATTTAAAATAAGAAAGTTGATGTTACTTCCGGTCAGACCGGAAGTTAACTTCGACATGTCAATATGCTCAAATTCTAGCTCTTATGTTATTATATCGACGCTCCAAATTTCACAAACCTACTTCATACAATAACTGAGATATTCCGTAGGCAATACTTCCGTAGCCACCCGGTATAAGGGCGAGACATTTCACTGGGATTGTTAGGAAGAAGTTTATGAAGAAGTGATAAGCAGTTTTTGAAGAAGTGTATAAGTGTTTGGAATATTTAGCTAATTGTATTGTTGTATAGATGTAAATGTTTTATTAGTCAGTGAAGTAGTTGTATGTTTTTTTAGTGAAGTTAGAAATAAACAGTTTAGTATTGTGGTCGGCTTATTATTTAGCAAATCGTAACAATATATTGATTTGGATATTGATAAGTTTCAAGTGAAGTTTAGCGTTGAAAATAGACTAGGTACAATAAAAATTAAAAAAATGTACATAATGGGTATTGAACATCTGCTGGTTACACAGGATGTTGTACTCCGAAATAAGTTATGTAAATATTGCTATCATCAGACTACTGAAATGTTCCAACAAGACCTTCTCTGGATTAGTGCAATAAGTGTTCGACTGTGTATTGTTTTTCTTCGAATTCTGTACATAAGAGAATTTTAAAAAACCTTTTATAGATGATTTTACCCTAATTATTATCTTCTTATTTTCATGACAATGTGTAACAATTTTGTCAATTTGAAAATGAAAGTGTTCTATTGAATAGCTCAAAATTTTCCTGTATATTATTTTGAATATTTAATTGTTCAGTGATCAATGAACCTTTGTTCTATGGAGTTACTTATGTTTTAATTATACGTACTATACTTTTATAGCGGAAAAGTGTTCGAATTCAATATACTTTGATATGGCTCTTTGGTGTAAATATTTTAACACTAAATGATCCTGATTATTATTCGAATTTCCACACAAACACCTATTCTTTCCATTCCTATTGAAAATTAACCAACTACAGAAGTTACTGATTACAGTAATGATCTGTTAAATATAGCCAGAACTGAGGAAAGTATACTAAGAATTTATTCTTTTATAAACGTTCGATAGTTGACTCGCTAAATGCATCACCAATCTTAGATCTGTTAATCGTTCAAGGTCGCTATCAGTGATATTCTATGTTATGATAAGGTTGTGTCCTGTGTTGTCCTATTTGAACAGAACAGACGATATTTTGAATTTTTCCTAATTGTTCTGGTTTTCAGGGCACTATTTAATTGAAAAGTAATGGGTGACCTGGTTGTACTTATGAGTCCACCACTATTATTTTTCACCAACTACCTTTTATGTGGCGAGCAGAAATATTGAAGGACAACCATAACCGGTAATACAGTCTTACGAAAGTGTATTCATACTTACTTCAATTACAAGAATTCATACTTGAAAAGAGAAGAATCAATATTATGCAGATTGAATCAAACAGTTTTTTCTTCAAGTATTTTGAAGCATTCAAATATATTGTTGTTTACATTTGTTATTTGCAGAGTTAATATCATTCAAACTTGTTATACTTGGGGCAGTTATGCTGATATAAACTGAAAACTATTGCAAAATATTCGTATATCACAAGACCTATTTTAATCGATCAAACTATCAAATATTTTGAGCATGATTTTGCTTGGAAAATAGTTGAACGCACAATAATTTAATAAAATTTCGGTTTTATTGTGCTTGAAATTATTTATCAAAAAGCACAATCATGCATAAAATATTTTGAGAGTTTAATCCATTAAAATTTATAGGTCGTGTGATATACGACAAGATTATTTCTTGAATGCTGATTTTTGATTATATAATATATTACTTTGGTTACGCATCCCAACAATGCATTGACGAGGCCTTTGCTGCGAATTTTGCATGTAAACATTTCAAATTCTGACTTATTTTCGTTGCCTCATGTCGAAATATTTGTTTGGATATCCTATCGAAAATGGAGATTTCACTGGTACGATTAAGAAATTATTGTTTTTTTATAAACTGTTGCCAAGAATTGTAAGAATCCCTGAAAATATATATATGGAGGACGAAAATTTAATCGCGATTAAACAGCTCTTGTGTAATAATCACTTATTTGAACAAAATATATTCGAAAAATGATGGTGTCTAATTGGTCTATTCATCATGAATTAAATAATCGCCTCAAAAAGTTCCAGATTATTAAGCTGATACCTCTGAACCACATTTTGAGTATAATTTCAAGCAGAGAACATAAAACGAACATATCTGTGAATTGATATTGAATTGTTTTTTTTACCTGATATAATATTTCGAACAAAGTTCAATAAATATGTGCCGGAGAGTATCACAATAATGAAATGAATAAAATCGACAAATTTGATGTACCCCTTTTCTCCACACCCAATGAATCAAACATCTATCAGAAAACAACTACTACCCTGTATTGAACTACATCTGACAGATATTTGTGCAACGTTATTTCAAGAAGACTCAATTGCAAGTGCTTATCTTGTAATTAAACTGTAGATTAGCCTTCATTTGGCAGGGAATGACCACCTGCAGAGAAAAAGTTACAGCCTATTCACACCACGTTTATTCAGTAAACAGTTCGGTTTTTATTTGGACTGCGTTATGCATTACTTGACCAAGCACCATTGCCAAATTTCGAGATACTGGTATTATCTAACGAACAATGTTTAACTTACTCATGAAAAAATTCATCCAAACGCAATAACTTGAATTTAGAAGTTATGAGGTGTTGAGCTCAACACCAGGTTTCAATGTGGAAGTATTGATTTGTAATAGACTGAACAGTTTTTTCACTATCCTGAAAAAAAGCATGTTAACTCTTGGTCGAGTCATGCATAACGCGGTAATCATTAAGACAGTATACCACTGAAATATGAAAAGGTTGCAACACTATTATCCCATATTTCATGACATGAAACAATCCGATTTAGATATTCAAGTGTAGATTAGAAACATTATCCAATCGAGGTTATGTTGCTAGAAAATTGGATATGAGGACACTGTACATTAGAACTCAGAAGTTAGGATTGGCAAGGATTCAATTAAATTTTTCTGGAAAGACAAGGCAGTAGATGTTTATACCATCTTGGTCATATAACTATTGGTCTGGTACGCAACAACAATTTTCGGTACCAAACCGAGTGTACTTTATACACCAAGATGTCCAATGGTATTTGGTTAAAATAAAGTCATTAATCAGCTTACCAAGAGACATTGATATAAACGTTCGTACTTCTGGGCTTAGTCATTATATCAATGTAACCTTTCATTTGAAGAGGGTAACAAGAATAATGTGAAAATATTAGGTACATTATGATATCCGCAACATGAGTAAAAACTTCGATGAATTCAAAATTATACTCAACGACAATGAAGATGAAATGAACCAAAATAATAGTTATAATTTATTACAGTGAAAATTTCGAAAAAAAATTGTGAATCTAGATGATAAAATTATTTTGCGATAATATAATCGCTCCGATCAATCATATCATCAATATAACGTTGATAACAAGAGTATGCCCAAAGGCTCTGAAAATTACAAAAATAATACTGGTTTTTAAAAATGTAAGTTTTTCTTGATAGCCGCCTGAAATGGAATAATCACACAAATTATGTCACCTAAGGAGAATGCTGTATATAACCTAGGGCAGCACCACAACAAATCACCTTCTCCATCTACAAATAGTACAAAAATTTAATCATTGAACGAGTTTATAAATTTCCTCTGACTCACCCGAATGATATAAGACAATTCTTTGATTCACTCCTTGTAAGACAACACCAAAACAAAATCATGAATTAATAGAGAATCAACACGAACACAATATTCGCTTTGAAAACAATGCATCTTTCATTCCAAAAACAAGCAAAACAAACGCCCAAAGATGTTTCAACTTCGTAAAAAGTTAAAAACTGTATATTCCTGAAAAAAAAAATCACAAAATAATAAAATTTTGTAAGTGAATAATAGGACTTACTCAACAGGAGATGTTTTATTTCTCTTTTGAAGATGCATTATATTCTTCGAGTCTTTTATGGATTTTGGAAGAGCAATAAATAATTTACGGCCGTTATAATATAGTCCTGTTTGATATAGAGTAGATCAATGTTTAGGAGGTAGCAATCTGTTTTTTATGGCCATAACACAATACTGCTCTTTCCCAACTGTTTTTGATTGAACAATGGGGTACATTGAATGTCTTCAATTTCGTTTCCTTACGTGATAACTGAATTAAGTCAATGTGTTTTTATTTTACAATTTTTTCATGTCTCCCATGGAATGTCATGGAGGTTGGAAATCAACCATGATAGCAGAAAGATAAACTGATGAATCTATGAAAAATAAATTTGATGTCGCCAATAAAATACTGAATTTTATCAATGGTTCTGATAACCTGCCATCTACTTCAAGATCCTATACTCTGTAGCACAAGGAAAATACAAACATTTCATTGCTGTGCCCAGATGCTTCAAATATTTCATTTAATCACTGTAACATTATACCCTCGCATGATTTTCAGCATTCGCCTACGGCTCAAACTTCATACTCTTGCGAAATGACTATCATTCCGTGCTAGTTATACAATATACTATTTCATTCTCCTTCCGTGGGTATGTTAAAATTGACAGGATTTTAATGTGTTCCCTGCAACAGTCCATTGGTTCAATATTACTCAAAATACGGTCTTTTCTGTAGAATAAAGATTTTTCGATAGGCATCAGTAGAGTTTCCCCAGTGCATTATACCGTACTTCAGATTTGAGTGGAAACAACCAAAATAAAGGCTCCTAATTTGGGTAATTGATGACCTGTTTATTTTGTCAAAATTCATGATCAGTTTGGCTTCTAACAATACTTCTGCTACACTTTCGAGAAGATATGCCGGGTGCATAACACATTTTCGCAACTTTTGATGGCAACGAAGTAATGTGAGTATTCCAAAGAAATATATAAAATTTAGATGTATATTTATATTCTGTTTGTTCTGTTGTAAAGTTGTACTATTATGAATGCACTTTATATCCATTTTAATTCAAATAAACGTTATTATTATTATTATTATTATTCATATGTAATCAAGTTCACAAACATCTACATTTGCACACCCCATTATGCACATTCTGTACCTACAGGTGTACTCCGTTGTTCAATGTGAGAAGTACTTTATCACACATTCAAACAAACCACATTCTCACGAATCATATTCACCCACATATACATATACCTACACACATATTTACTTTCAATATCCCCGCTCAAGTACCTACATACTAATTGGGATTATTCACTATTTATTTCTCTTTAATATAAAAATCATTGAACATGAAATTTGTCTAAATTTGTTTTTTCCGTTAGAAATTTTTCAGACAGGCCCTGTCTCCGGAGGCCTGATACACACTGAGGGTGCGCTGGTGTGTCATTAACCCCAGGAAACAGTCCCCACGTCCGTGGGGGTAATTGACAACTGGTTTCAAAACTCATGTACCCTGAGTAGGAGGAGTGAACCAAGAATTACGGTAAAAGATTTCTGCCGCATCACGGGAAGCCGGTATAATATACGATCAGAACCATCGCTTTAACAGAATGGTTTATTTAGATAATGCCTGCGAAGTTAAAAGAGTGAGTCTTGATATTTTCTCCGTATTACGAAAATCGTACTAATTTGATGATCGAGAAAAACTACGTCAGGCTTACTGGCTTGATTTGCCTGAGGGTGGGGAATCAGTAGTTCCAACAGATTTGGCACTTATCATTTTCCACAACGGACTCAATATCCTCCAGAACATAAGGCAACAATGGTGTCTCGTCTATACCGTACGAGTGTCGAAGATAGTACAAACACTTTTAGCGTCGCGTTATTCCCGTGGATAAAGGATTAAACTGCATAAGCTGGACAGGCTGATATCAGATGCATTATAGTCTCGGCTGCCCTAGTAACAGGTTACCTCTTGGGAGTGGCGTTATTCCACCCCTAGGTGGCATCAAATTTGAGTACGATGGTTCCTTCTACGAGCTGAACATCTTTTCCATGCCAGTTGTTGTATCTATTGATTTATGTATGCAACAAGCCTTTAGATATCCAAATAGTTTTCTTTTTCAAGGCCAACTAATAATTTTTCCAATTCAGAAATGTTAAGAATTCATTAGTATGTTTCCAACCAAAAATCTGAACACACCATTGCATTCATCAGGTTTGCAATTGAAATTCAGTTGATGCGTGTTCATACAAAAATGTATGATTGATTCGGCCGTTACTTGATGAAGACTTTTATAGATATAGATTCCATATATTCTGTACAAATTGTAACAAAAAATTATTCAAATAAAAGATAATTACACCAACTGAATTCAGAAAGTATCGTACGTGTCACTCAAATATTCCATTATGATTATCGAATCTACTGGAGATTTATTGAGACACTAAACCATTATTTCTACACCTCGACATGTGTTTCAGTCAACAAGTGTCCATCTTCCGGAAGAAAAGTTCAGTCTTGGTGACAGAAATACATGTCGACGTGAAAAACTAGCTGTTTGGTTTTGGGGGTTTTGATGACCTCTTTCCTGTCCTATATTCGGCAGCCTTCCCAAATATCAAATGCTGAGATTGAAGAAGATGCAAAATAAAGTGCTCCTTATCATTACAAATTTGAGAGCTGTCAAGAAATATGTCAAGAAATATATGTTTGATAAATTCTACCATAACTTTGTCCCTGGAAATACGTTAACAAGTAATATGACAGTGATAGGAGCCCACCATGACAGACCAATAAAGTACGGTGGGCTCATCTACCAAGCATTGGATATTCTCCGTAAAAACACAGAACGAATGATAAACCACTAAGAACATAATGCAGGACCAAACCCGGTCTTTTCGTTATTTTTTTCTGGGATCTGTATCAAAAACTCTACAATGGAGATTCTGATGAAAATAAAAAAAATATCATAGAAAACAATTCATCTATCATAATTGGTAAATTGCAAACTATAGCTACAGAAAGGCACGTAGAACGTTTTCTGTACATTAGTTCATATTATTATGAAACAATCTTTTCATGAGAGAGATCAGATGCTACTTTTTTCTTCAATTGAGACCATGATTCTTTTTCATATAGAATGACCCTGTCATCAGCGAAAGTTATAATACTGCCTTCAGATTCCACCAAGAATGGGTTGGGTATATTGAAGGGTACTGGTCCAAACACCCTTTCTTGCAGTACTCCATACTCTTACTTTTGTGCTGCTAAATTAGTCTTGTATATCGACTTGTTGAGTTCTGTTGGTTAGGTATGATTTGAAGAATGATTGTACCTTATTTATCTTCTTGGTTGAGTGCAGATTGAAATGTTTTGTTGATTTGTTCTGAAATAGGGCCAAAGCTAGAAATCAATGCAATCGGTCGTTTATTTGATATTTATGTGATTAATATATGATTTGTATCAGTGGCTTTATAATTTGTGGTATAACAGATTTCATCAATATTGATTTTATGCCATTGGGACTTGTTATATTTGATACCCACAATTGTGTTTATTTTTTCCTTTTATTCAGCTGAAAACAGAAAAACGCAATTTGAATTTTCAATTTCTTTTTCTTCATAATTTTTGTCAAGAATAATATCTCTCGACCATTTTTTGCAATATTCTCATGATTTTCATGATTTGCGTTTTGAAAATTTGGATAATAGATAAATCATTACTCTCCAAAACAATATGAGACAATGTTGTGCGTTTACCTATTTACTGAACGAAAGCTTGATGCAGATTCTTTCTTGGAAATTACTGCATGACTACTCGATATAGTTTCATTGACGCAGAAGGTTTCCGATGTACTTTTCAAAAACACAAAACTGGTCAGTTTTACGTCAGAGGTCTTCCTAAAATACATTGTGCACGTACTCAAATTCCCAGACGGACGAACCTGCTGTGGATGGCACTTCTTCACATTCATTAACCCAATAATTTGTACTATACTGGGTGACCATCTGATGAAAGTCGGTTTGGTATAACTTTATTGAAAGGATAATTGAGTAAAAATCTATAATCTCGGAATGACAAGGAACATGACAAAAACTTTTTATCAACAAACTTTTTATCAACAAACTTTTTTTAAAATTTTTCTATTTCTTCAATAACAAATGAAACTCAATATTACAACACTATCCTGTTCTGATAGTTCTTGAATTTAGAGTTAACAAGAGGCAGTTCACAAATTTTTACACCAAATCATTGATTAATTTGTTATTTTGATGAATATGTTGTTGTTTAAAATTGTTGTTGTTGTTGATATTCAAGGAGTGTAACACAGTATGGCTTGATTAGCACCTTGTGATATGAGGTTTGTTCTCTAATTTTGTAACCAATCAAATTATGTTTCATTTCCTAATTTAATATGCCCAGGCATTGAATATTTTATAACTCAGATATTTCCACGTTAAGAGTAAAAACCCCACAACGGAATTACTGCGCGTTATGAAGAAAGAACTCTCTATATTTAAATAAATCTACTCATTCTATGTACTCGATCTCTGTAACACTTATTCATGAGTTGAATCAAGTATTGAGGAAAATATGTCATCAAATTTATAATTAAACTGACTGGTTGATACAAACTATTATATTTAAATTGATAAATTCTCCTCGTATCATTTTATGGGCACTCGAGGACTGCATGTGAGTTTAATTTTTGTGCTCCAGAATGTGCGTGTTTGTCCCTCTCATGAAGAGTGGATTTTTAACGGTTTTCAGATTTGACCTGAATTAATACTTTGTCTATGCCTTTCACAAATTATTTTGAATATCTTCCGAAAGTACGTTTTCTTACAGGTATTAATGTACCTGTCTTGTCATTTGAGTTCCTTTCTAAGATGGAAATTATCTGCCATTTCGAGGGACAAAGCGCTTTTGTAAATACGAAAAAATTATTTTTTATTTAGCTAATACGCACGTTTAAAGCCATCTAAAGGATCCTTAAATGAGAGTCCTAACGTTATACAGAGTGGCCACTTTTTTGATGGGATCGTATTGGTAACTTTTAAACCATAAGAGTTAGAAGGTCGGTCAAATGGAGAAAAAGTTGCATTCATAGAAGCATTGTCAAGTAGTTCAAACAAATTGAAATAATCAGAGCTGGTTATTAGGATAGAAGAAAAGTAAATTCTGTCATTTTGATTTTTCTTTTTTCCCACTTTATTTCAAATATTATCAAAAATTATTGCGGGAACTTTCTATTCGACAGTCAATTTTCCTCAATTTGACGTAATCAGATTTTGTATCCAACGATTCGTACTATCTGGGCCACCCTCAACCTCATTTTTTTCAATAAGGACCTGCATATTTTATGACACTATATCATACAATGTCATTCAAAGTTGATTTCTTTGGGTCGGATCTGTATTACATTTACCTTTAGTTTAATTAACAACATGCAATACATTGTGATAAGAAACTCAACTTACTCATCTTAAACTGAATGGAACCTATCAGATTCAAAGCAAGAAACAAGTAATAATTATTTACATATTTCAAGAGGGGAACAACCTAATTCCACTGGCGGATATGAGGGGGGCCATCGGGGCCATGCCCCCCCCTTAGAGTTCTGAATAAGTACATAATATTGGTTCAACAACCAGTATGGATATGCAGCTACACCTGAATTGATTTTTAACAAGAAGAAAACACACGTTATACAAATCTAAATTACTCTTATTTGTATTGAATGTTTCCTCAAAAATTCAAACATCCCAAATCAGCACGTTTTTGAATTTCATAGGAGCCATTTATCATCCAATACAATCATGAAACAGAAATATTCTTCTATGCAGTGCGAATATGTGAAAATAACACAGGCGGCCAAATCAAAGGGCAGCAAAACATATTACGATAGAAGAAAAATAATTACTTTCGAGGACCGGTGGCGGTGACATATCAGTGAGATTCAGTTCATATTCCTATGGATTTTATTACTTTGGTTACAGGCGCGTATATAAGGGGGAGTAATAGGAGAAAACACCTCCCTACAATTGAAAAAAATTCAGTGTTTCAATCAAAATTATCATTTACCTATACTTATATGTTAAAGTAAAATGTATTTAGTTTCAGAATGCATCTGTTAATATCGATAAATTATTTTTTCTTTTTCCATATTAAATTTATCAAACTGATTTTGACATCCTTTTTTTCCCACCTTAATGGTACCCCGCTGACAAACCTAACTATCAATTTAAAGGCATTTGACCTTAAACAGAAAAAAAAATTCGGATACACACCTGTTTAGTTAAAAAAAATGTATCAACTCATGATTACTCGAAAGTAGGTGAAAATTAATGAAGTAAGTGTTCGAAATATCCATCATTTTGTAATATGCACCCATACTTCTTATACATTTGCTTATTTCGTCTCCTTAAATACCTTCCAATACATTCCAGGAACCACGAGCATCACGAATTTTCATTTTAACCGAGTAGCAGACTATACTTGTTCCACGATCAAAAATTTTAAAATATTTTCAAATAGAAACGAACAAAAATATTTCCGCACTAAATAATAACTATTATTTGAAAACACTGTTTATCAGAAAAGACTAATCCTGGACTAACCAGAACTAATTTTTTTATCGCAAAGATGCATTAAGAATAGACTATTAAATTAAAAATAAAACTGCCTTGCTGGTGGGTTGAACCCACAACTTCTCGTTTACTACCATCTGAGCCATCCAGGCTCTCATTAAAACAGGTTTGATAAATATTATATTAACGACATTTATATTTTTCATACCCATTCTTTGATTATTTTGGTAGTAAACTTTCCAGTATATTATTTGTACTCCTTGTAATTTCAGGTGGTGTATTTTCACACTGGATAAATTCATGATACTTTTTATATTTTCGAATGAAAACGTGACAGCAATAATTTTGACACTACTGAAATTTGCCACTACGGTGACAATCAACTGCGTCAAGGCTAATGTTATTATTGCTAACCAGTGTGAGAATATTATTCTATTACAAGAGAGAGAATGTAAATACATTTGAATTGCATGGGGGCAGAGGTGTTGCAGAATATTTCTTCAATCTCAAGAGAGAGAATTATAGCATTCTGTAATAAAATTTCATTTCAGAATTAGCAAATTCTGTGATGATCGTGGAAAAAGGAATTTTCCAAAATTAAAAAAAATCATATTTCAAACAGATAGAGGTATCAAGAAACAAAATAAATTTCAATTCACTAGAATAGACTCCTGTAAAGGACCACGCACACACCTTATGGAAGAAAGTCTTCTGTCTGTAAATTCAATTTTGATATTAATCCAAAACCAAAAATAGTTTATTTTAACTTCCGACAATAAACTATTTTGACTTTGACTTTGCATACCCACAGCATGATTTGAATTTAGCTGTTCGAACCGTTATGTATCCTATTGAGATGTTGCGAACTAGAATATCTGATATCAGCCTCATATCTGGCATATATGAAGAACCAGAAGAACAAATTATCTACGTGTGCACATTATTCCAGAGTCAAAGAGCCTTGCTTGCAAGTGTAGTAATATCCATCGATCAAATCAGTTACTAGACTTTCTCAGCCATCCGTATTTCAGTATTGAATGCGTTCCACAAATGACACATGAATTGCTTATTCTTCGAATCAAAATATTCATCCTCAAACAAGCTGGATCCTCTTCAGTTGATCTCAATGTTTTTCGTTCATCTGATTCCACCCAAAAATAATAAAATTCGTGATTTGTTTTTTTTTCCTCTTGGATGCTGGTTCTTTCGCCAGCTACACTTCAGCCTCTTGGGCTTTTTGTGTTTTACAGGATATTTTTTTACAGCACCCACTCCGTAACTCTAGTCTCCTGTACCAGTCTGTACAGGTTCTTCACTGGTTGACTGTTGTATTCTTCGGAAGTTGGTCTAGGATTCCCATGTTGAGTACATGTTTGGCTGTTTTCGTCTCTTTACCACATTGTCTGCAGGAAAGTTCTCCGTTGCACAGCCCCATTTTATGCAGGTGTTTTCTCATTGGACTGTGACCAGTGAGAAGGCACTTTATTATTCTAATTTTATTCCTGCTCAGCTTGAGTAGTTCTTCAGGTTTTATGTTCTGACGGTTCTTTAATGAATGTTTTCCCATGGTGCATTAGAGGGACTTCATGGCACCTCTCCTTTTGTTTTCGTTTGACCCAGACCCGAATGCATCCTCGAATATATGATTCATTAATCCCGAGTAAGGGTTCTGGCCAATATATGGAGTTGATGAACCCTCTCTGGCTAGCTCATCAGCTTTTTCATTGCTCTCGATACCATAGTGTACTGGAACCCACATCAAAGTTAATTTGTTGTGTTCTGTGAGAGTACTGAGTTCTTCTTGACATTCCCAAACCAGTCTTGAGGTCACTTTCGGGTTCATAAGAGCCTTCAGTGACGCCTGGCTGTTTGTGCATATTTTAATCCGTGCGTTACGCATTTCCCTTATACTGATTTCTCTCGCACATTGCAAGATGGCGTACATCTCTGCCTGGAATACGGAGTTGTTTCTTACGAGTCAGACGCTTATTCTCCCCTCACTGTATATTCCAGTACCAGTTCCTTCCGTGGTTTTGGATTCGTCCGTGTACCAGATCCTCTCTCCAGGTTTGCCTCTGATGTTGTCATCTGTCCATTCCCTTCGATCTTGTAAGATAACATCGAAGTTGATGTTGAAGAAGTACCTAGGAGTCATGTGGTCCGTTGGGTTCATTTCGAGAATGTTGCCTCCCACTATTTCCTTTATCTTATTGTGATCCGGTCTGTTGCTCGTATTTTGTTGCATCGGGAGTCCCATTCTTGCCTCTCCCATGATTGTTATGTCAATCGGTGGGAGGTCCAACAGTACTTCCATGGCTGATGTTGGTGTTGTTTTTATAGCTCCCGTTATACTAAGGCATGCAAGTCTTTGTACCTTTCTCAACCCAGCCGCGGCTAATTTTTGTGTTATCTTTGTCCACCATACCAAAGATGCATATGTGATCATAGGTTTCACCACAATGTTGTATATCGAATATATCGTTTTGGGATTTAGCCTTCATGTTTTCCCGTATGCCCGCCTGACTAACATCAGTGTCATTTCTGCTTTCTTCTGCACCTTTGCCAGCTGTTGGTTCCAGGTAAGTTTCGAGTCTAAGAACACCCTGTGATATTTGATTTCCCCTGACAGCTGTATGAGGGTATCTTGAAGGGTCAGAGGTCCTAAGTTCTTTAACGTCCTTCTACGGGTAAACGCTACAATGGTTGATTTGGAGGGACTGATAGTTAGGCCCTCCTTATCTATCCATGCACTAACCAGATTCAGGGTCATTTGCATTGTTTCCCTAACCATGGTGTTGAATTTACCGTGGACCATAATAACTATGTATGTCATCTGCGTACCCAAGCGTTTTGTGTCTAACAGGTTCTCCACCACCAGGTTCCACAGCAGTGGGGATAAGACACCCCCTTGTGGACAACCCCTGGTGGCCTTGGCTGTCAGTGTTTCTGGAGCCGATAATTATTTCTCTTGGCATACAGTCCATCCACCTGCAGCAGATCATATCGATGCCTTTTCGTCCCGATGCCCTTGATTTTGAGTTTAAGGATGTGTTGTTGAATGCTCCTTTGATATCCAGGAATGCACCCAACAACGAGATGGTGAAGTGCAGTTTCTGTAGATTTGCCTGTTGCATAGGCATATAGGTCCTTGTGTAGGGGTTGGTTTACCAACACCGTATCCCTGATGTGCCTGTCTAGCAGTTTTTCCTGTGTCTTAAGTATAAATAACTTATTGGCCTCAGTGCCTTCGCTCCTTCCTGTTCCGTTCAACCAGATTTAGGGAGAAGACCACTGTGACTGCTCTTCATGCTTTTGGTATGCATCCCAGTGCAAAACTGGCCCTTAGTACCGTGTATAGTTTGTGTGCTAGTAAGTCTATACCTTCTTGTAGCATGATGGGATAAATACCACCCGTGCCTGGTTATTTTCTACGGTTGGAATGAGTTGATTGCCCATTTCGTTTTTTTCTACATCTATCACTTTCTTTGAGATCTGCCACTCTTCCCTGGAGGCCCATGAGGAAGGTCTTAGTTCTGAATGTCTCCAGGCATCAGTTGATAGATTTGTGTTTATTGATCTTCGAAAGTGTTCCCTGTTCTGCGTATATACCCCTGATTCTGCCCTAACGGTTCTAATCGTTTGTTGGGGTAGTGCTTTATTGTACTCGGTGAGAGAGTTCTTATACTCCCTCCATTCACCAGAGTGTTCAGCTTTGTTGAAGAGTTTTCTGACGTTTCCTAGCAAGTACGTTCCTGCTAATAGGTGGACAGTTGTCCGTTGTATGCTGAGGTGATTGCGTCCTGTAGTTGTCCGCCATCAGCTCAAGTTCATTTGTGTTTTGAATTTTTATTTGAATCCCCTTCAGCCCATTCTCTAGGTTGGTTTTGCGGGGTTTCTGTTTCGGTCTCACTTCCCGTTAGTTCGAATTGGATGTGTCTATAGTCTGAACATCTCACCTCATTAGACACATGCCAATTTTTTACGATGGTGCTTATATATCTCATTCCCATTGTTATGTCAATTTCCTCTTTCCTAATTGATGTTACGAAAGTCGGTTTATTGCCTACATTCAGTATATCTAAGTTATTAGACATGATAAATTGTATTAAAGACTCACCTCTGGCATTGGTGTTCGTATTTCCCCACGCTGCCTCATGATGGAGTCGTAGCCGACGATTGAATGAGATCCGTTTGCTCTACATTCACCACCAGCCTCTCTAATTCATTGGTAGGTGAAAGGTTCGGGTCATCATATGGGAGGTAGGCTGATGATATTACTATCTCCCTCGGCCCCTTCTTTCCTGCCATCTTCAGTTTTACTGTCATTAGGTCCCTAGAACAGAACTTCCCTAGCGGAAGTATTCGTAAGTTATTTATAACTATTATGCAAGTTCTCGGTGAGGCGGATGAGTAAATTATCCTACCTATTCCCCCGAGTCCCATGATTTTTCCCTTGTTGATCCAAGGTTCTTGTATAAGGGCCAGATCAAATTCCTCTTTCCTAGCAGCCGAAGCTCCCTTGCTATGATGTAGGTTGATTTGAAGGACCTTGACCATCGCTGTTGTCCCCATCTGTGAGACCCTTAAGGACCCGGAACGTCACCCTGTTCATCTTGTGGTAAGCCTTAAACTGGTCTTGCTCCAAGGCCCTAAAGGACTTCTCGTCGACGGATTACGCCAGTATCTGGCCTCCCATCTCCGCTTTCTTACTCAGGAGTAGTCAGCTCTCCACTTTTAGGTTCGGGGTTTGTTCCACTAATCGTGTGCGTGCTGTCTTCTCCTGATCGCTTTCTGGTCCCGGGAAGAAAGCCAGGACCCTGGGTATTCTTGGGAGATCTTTTGTCTCCACAACAGTGATGTTAGCACACTCCTAGATCTGACTCATCTCTTCTGCCTTTTTCCGGAGCCAGACTCTTGTTTTGTCGTTCGCGCACGTTACCCAGAGTACCCCTCCACTGAACGTTATTTTGAGAAACTGGACTGGTTCTTGGCTCCTCGAAGGTGCTTTGTCCATTTCCTCGACAATTTTCTCTTGGATCAGGTCCACCTACCTCTGATCCAGGGAAATCTCAGGATGGCGTTTGTCAATCACCGCCATTCTGAGTGTATTTGCGACCTCACTGTAGGTACCAGAAGGTTTTGTGGACTTCCTGGCCTTTTTCGTCGTTTTATCGGACGTCTTGGATTCATCCCGAGTTCTTTTTCTACCCTTGGTTTCTTTGTCGCCCTTGGGTTGCTGTGTCTCGCGTGCTTCTCTCCGTGGCTATTCCATTGTCCACGTTCCCGCTGCGATTATTTCCGCCTTCACCATTTTCCTCCACTGGGCGCCCGACATTCCAGTGGGTCTTCTCTGCAGGTTCAGACTCTTAACTCCATCTGAAACTGTATTGTAGGTTCCTTGCGTCCCCGTTGATTTGTTACTACCATGGTCCATCTCTACAGTAGTGGTGGTTGAGGTGCTTGCTGATAAGTCTTCACCAGCACCATCCCTCTTAGGTTTGGGTTCTTGTATATCCATTATATCCCACGAGTATGGGGGAAATAGTCCAGCCCTACGGTGCCCCCTGTGTAGTGCTGAGGCTGCTTACTCTGGGGTTTCGCCCGTTACCCAGAGGCACCGTTGAAGACCATCTAACGCTTGGCCATTCACCCCTCAACACGGGT
Organism: Chrysolina americana; assembly: GCA_958502065.1. Lineage (NCBI taxonomy): Eukaryota > Metazoa > Arthropoda > Insecta > Coleoptera > Chrysomelidae > Chrysolina > Chrysolina americana. The sequence goes on from OY293410.1 coordinate 87,583,796, forward strand.
CGCTTAACATCTTGGGTCGCAGATTTTTGGAAGGGTTTACTCCCTGGGTGAGATAGTTTTGGAAAGGAATGACCCCTAGCCCTCGAGTGAAGTTGGGGTCGGAAGTGAGCAAGGGTTGGTCTAGGGTGATCGAAAGATCATAGATAAAAGACGAAGGCGGATCCACCCAAGACGCGTTGAAGCAAGGTGTGATCCGTTGCTGGGAAGAGCCAATTGGTAGAGGTGCAATGTCCGGATTCCCAACTAAAGCCACTCCTCCTTTATCCGGGCTTGTGACCGGCATGGGAGGATCTGCCCTCCTCATCAGAGGACGTCACCATCCATGGCGGATTTGGAATAATTATTCATAAATAATATTTATTTATTAAATCATTCATTAAAAAATTTTACGAATACAATAAAATTGTATCATTGAAAGCTATGAGTATATTGAGTAAATTAAGTACATCAAAGAAAAAAAGGAAATTAAGTATATCCGTTTCCTATATTTGTAAAATATAAAAAAGAAATACAAGTTATGGTCCTAACGGAAAAAAGAATTATACTGAGAAATGTGTCTATTGCATTTTTAGAAACGTTCGATGACGTCAACTGCACTATGTTCCCTGGTAAGGTATTCCATATTGCAAACAAACGATTAAATAATGTATATCCCCTAACGCACCTATGGAACCTTCCAGATCTGTCCCAATGCACTGTGCTTAGTGCTCGTGAAAGTGCTTAAAGCATTTTAGTGCTCGTAAGCACTGTGCTCCCGAGCACTTTTTGGATTCAGTGCTTAGTGCTTCGAGCATTTTACGAAAAGACTTACTGCTTAGTAATCCCGAAAAGTGCTCCAGAGCACCTTAGTGCACTAAGCCTTTACTCAGCTGTGGATCTATGAATGTTGTTGAAAATATAAACGCGGTCAGTGGTACCCCCATCCTCAAGAACTACTGATTTCGTCCTAATATCATGCACATTCTAGTTTCGGGGGCTCAGTCTTGAGTCTTGACATAAATGTAGTTAAAAGTGTTTATAGCATTCGGAGTGAATTTAGTGCGCAGTTGGGTAAGTTCTAGTAAATTATATTTCATGGTTGCAATTGCAAATGATGATATTCTATTTAGGAATCTTTAGAACAGTTGTAGACTGGACCAGACAAGTCGTCAAAGTGACACCGATTTAAATTATGTTATGACTACTGGAATATTTTTGGTAAGGTGGGAATCATTTCGCGCCGCTCTATATTTCAATTTGGCTATCGTTGCCCATTTCGGAAATCAAATTAATCTCCCAAACGACATTGTCTGGATATTCACTATCAGTTGAAAGTTGCACTGTTTTTATGGGTCTTTCTATTGAAATAAAACAAAAGCAATTATTGAATCATTTCCTTCAATTGCCGACCAAAAAAATCTCAATATCAAATCAATGTCAATATATTCAATAAGTACTCCAATCCTTCCTGAGTTCACCTACCAAATTTGAGTTTTCCAAGTAAATCCGTTTCCAAATGCAATATGAACTTGGAATACACGAAATTGAACGCCCACTTTAACGGTCTCGCCCTTTTGAAAAGTGCTTAGTGCTCGCTAAATCGAATTACTCTTGGAAAGTGCTTAGTAATCGCAAGCACTTCGTGAAAAAAGTGCTTAGTACTCGAGACGGATTGAGAAACGCTTTCTTTAATAGAAATAATTTTGAGTTGGCCTTCTTTACTGTTCGGATTACTTGAAGTGAACAAGATAGAACTCCGAGGTCTATTTGATTATCAACACATTTCAAAACTTTTAAAGGTAGTTGCCACTGGAGTCCCACGCGTAATTGTGTTGAGTCGCTTTGTAATATATTTGGGTATTTCAGAGGCTAATCATCTTCAGGTCGTCTGCAAATGTGAGTGAGAATGAATTTATTTCTCTTCGTAGATCTATGATATAAATGAGAAAAAGAATAGGCCCCAATACAGAACCTTGGATAACTGCACTAGTATAGGGTTTTTTCCTAAGAATATTCGCCCTCAATTCTGACCGCACACACTGCATTCGTGAGAAATTTTTCGATCCACTTCAGCAATCGTCCCCTGTTACAAAAATGTTCCAACTCCAATAGAAGATATCTGTGGGAAACTTTATCGAAGGCTTTGCAGAAGTCTCAATCCACTGGTTGTAATTTTTGATTTGAAACTGAGGAACACTCACAGAAGATAGAAGTTCCAATCTCTTGATCCCAAGCACCTTGACTAATCATATTTGTTTATATTCATTCGTGTATATATTTTTTTTAAAGTTTGATAACATAAATTTATATTAGAAACTACAGCCATAACACATTATTTTTCATATCAACAACTTTTTCATATACCTAGGTCAGTAAATTCAACACACCTCCAGTTTTTATTGAGCTACAAACAAGGTCGACCTCTACGTCCAGTGAGGACAATAATAACCACGATAAATCGTACAGACTGTCGGAACAACAATCTCTTTCGCAAATTGTGGAAGTGAAAGAAGACATAATGCTCATTATGTTAAACAAAGTGACACGAAACGTTTTAAAATGGGTTGATTTCGGCAGATCAAGCGTATCATTTCTCTTGACCCAAGGCAAATAATATTGCGTAAGTATCAATTTCAAGTACGCCTTTCTTATTTGATTTGTCAAATTTGAATAATTTCTCTCATTTAATTCTTTTCAGTTTTGATAGCGATCTATAACTTGGAATTTTCAAAAAAGGATAGAATGGACAATAAGGAATTGGTCAAATTTTTAAATTTCATCCTGAACTGGCTGACATGTTGCAGAATCAGAAGCTCAGATACGTCGACGTATGTTCTTCATTAATAGTTAATTTACTCAAGAAACAGCAGAGTGTGCCGCTGAACTGAATTTAAAGTACGTTGTTTACCGCGATCCAACATAAGGTTCAACTGCACCATGGTAAACAGTGTATTTATGCCATCCGGTAGAAAGCGGTAATGAGAAAACATTTGATATTTGTTGATGGAGATGAACCGGTTGTTGTTAATAACAGCCCTGACTTTTGAGAATATGTGTACGTCATTCACTTAAGCTGAAATATTCATTTGATATATGATGAAACTGCAGTAACGGAAGTGTTACAGATATGAGATAGATATAATAGAGGTTTTTGGGCGGACGAAACCATAAGCATGTTGGGAATTGGTTCAATTTTGAAGTAGCCTATTTCGCGAGAAAAATAGACAAGCCCTTTGACTGATCCCTTTCTCACACTCTCCGAGTTCAGAAAGATGCTGACTTCTCATCTTCCAATCCTGACGGTTCATCACAAAATCGAAGAAAGTTGCATGGCGCACATCCAGTTCTTTTTGAAAGGCCCCAAAGCTTCCACCCCTTGTGCTCCACGGCAAAAAGCAGCTGCTTGTATATATATATTTTAATCGAATAAACATCCTACCACCCTTGTGGTCTGTATAAAAACTATATACAATAAAATAAATTGATAGAATTAAAGGAAAAGGTAAAAACTTAGTAAATTAGTCAATAAACGTATAAACAAAAAAATTATTCAATAAAAATAAAATAAATAATTATTTTGTATATATATGATTTCTCAATATTTTTACAGAGTCTTTGAGTGCCTCTAATCCAATGAATTTAACTGTTTTCATTGGAATTCCGAATTCTGTTGGTTGATTTTTATTGTTTTCAAAGCGTATTGTAGGATCGATTATGTAAGCTGTGTCGTTACTCTCGTTATCAGCAATACATTTAATTTTGCAGTCAGCTCCATTGCAATGAATAAACCAATGTTGGCCAAATCGAATAATTCAAAATTTGAAATTTCTGATGACATTTCAACAGGGGAGAGCAAACCAAATTATGGAGGTTTTTTTTTCAAGCCATTCATAATTCTTTCTTCATTGAACGTGATTCCAAGATACTTTATTGTCTCTTTATAATCCAGAGAATGAAGTGGACGTGGAAAGAAAATTAATGGTACCAGTTTTTCATTTCTAACATTGACTACTTTCGTTTTTCCTTCATTCAGTTTTAGTCCTATTTCCAATAATTTTGATTTTGCCATATCAAGAAGAGATAATGCACTTTTCTCATCATTTCTTGTCAAAACAGTGTCATCAGCAAAACCAAGATTATATAGAGCTGGTGAAAGAGGGGCTCCTTGCATTACTCCCCTTCTTATTTCAATAGGTTCTTCCTTTCATTGTTTCTATTTGAGTTGAATTATTGGACTGAAAATCTATCAGAACATTTTGTAATTTCTGAGGTAATGACGATGATTTGATAGTGTTGTTCAGATGTTCATGACCAATATTATCATAAGCTTTACTTATATATCTAAGAATACAACTGTGAGATCTTTCTTATTTTTCTTAGCATCTTGCAATATACTAATTTGTATCGATGCATTAATATGAGCTCCAGGAAAAGGACTAAAACCTCGTTGATTCTCATTAAATTCAATGTAATTTCTGATTCTTCTGTCAAACACCTTCTCGATAACTCTTCTCACAACGGAACAGATAGAAATAGGTCTCCAGTTATTTGCTTCATTTTCATTTCCATCTTTATAAACTAAGACAGTTCTAGCTTTCTTGAAAATATCTGGAACGTATCCATATTTCGAAATATTTGTTGTAATAGATGTTTATTTTTCAGTACTTTTACTATAATTTTATCTATTCCAGAGGCAGTATAGATTTTGATTTTATTTAAAGACTCTTTAGTATCATTTACACTTATTTTATGATCATAGCTGAGATCAAGTGAATTTTTCTCTTCGTTGGTTACTTTTGGTGGATATTCATTTCTAACGCTTTCATTTTCATGGGAAAACGATCATGAAAATGCGTGAAGATGTCATCCAATGGTATTGTTACGTCTTGCTAAATAATAGGCCGAGCACACTACTAAAATGTTTATTTTCTAACTTTACTATAAACAAACATACAACACTTCACTGACTAATAAAACACTTAGATCTATCTATACAACAATACAACTAGCTGAATATTCCAAACACTTCTGCTTATTATCACTTTCTAATCTCCTTGAATAATTCTCTTCATAAAAACTTCCTTCCCAGTCAAACGTCTCCGTTTATATAGGCGCTCATCATGTAGACTGGATTAATCGCGATAATTCCAGAATACTCAAAACGGAGAACTTCTATACATTTCCAGGAATTGAGCGATGACGCGGCAGCTCCGTTAGAAAACAATCCATCCAAATAAACACTTCTTGGAATTGATTTATCGATGGACTCAGCGGCGCAGCTAGGGGGCTTTTATCAATCTCGTAACATTATCCCCCTCTCAATTTTGATCGTCCCGATCAAACAATGTGTCGTTGTCTGAACGACCTTCATTTTCGCTCTCGTGCTGCGTTGAATTCTATAGACCACGTCGTTTATTCTTTTCACTATCGTATATGGTCCTTCCCAAGATGGTGTTAATTTAGGAGAAAATCCTTTCTTACGACGAGGATTGTACAGCCACACTCGATCTCCTTCTTTGAATCCACCAGTATTGGCCTTAAGATCATATCGAGCTTTCATTCTGTCACTAGTTATCTTCAATCTTTTTCTTGCAAATTCGTGGATCCCATTCAAGCTATTTCGCAGTTCGTCTGCATAATCCTGTACCTCTTTTTCTTCAGAACTTGATGATCCGAACACCAAGTCACAGGGCAACCGAAGTTCTCTCCCGAAGATGATGCTGGATGGAGTGAGCTTTGTGGAATCGTGCACAGAGGCCCTGTAAGCCATCAAGAATAGTGGAAGATGTCGATCCCTTGTCTTTTGGTGCTCCTCTACTATTTTGGAAAGATGTTCTTCCATAGTCCTGTTGAACCTTTCAACCATGCCATCAGACTGTGGGTGGAGGCCGTTGTTCTGGTCTTGCTAATTCCCATCAATTCACAAACTTCCTTGAATAAATTTGATTCAAAATTTCTTCCTTGATCGGAATGTAGCTCCATTGGGACTCCAAACCGTGAAAACATGTTATCCACCAGAGCTCTTGCAACTGTGGATGCTTCTTGATTAGGCAAGGCATAAGCTTCAACCCATTTGCTAAAGTAATCCATGGCAACGAGGATGTATTTGTTGCCATCATTCGTCATCGGAAACGGTCCTGCTCCATCCAAATAAACACTTCTTGGAATTGATTTATCGATGGACTCAGCGGCGCAGCTAGGGGGCTTTTATCAATCTCGTAACAGTATAATGCAGGATTTATTATTATTTTTATCAATAACCATTCGAATGGCTTTTCTTCTTTGGTTATGGTATGAGTATTGTGCCAATTCATACTGATGATTTTCCTTCCTTCTGGATCTTTCCATTTTTGATATATTTTGTGGATTTCGAGAGTCTTTGTATGATTTATTTTGTGGAAAATCTTTCTTTCTTCTCCTTAGTTCATAAAATTTCGATGCGGAATGTTTTGGGCCAGGTAGAGTATGGATTCTATTTTTGAGTAAGGCAGATAAAGAACTGTCATCTGACATTTCAAGTAGGAGACAAAATTTTATCTTGCATTTAATAATCGATGATATATTTCCTTGCAACGCCATTGGTTGGAGCTTCTCAAGAAAGCAATATTCCTGCATGCCTCATGTTCAATGAAAAGGTGCAGTCCTCATCGCATTTGTCGCAAGACAGGCAAGTCTAACTGGGGATTTTGACTTACCGGATGTTATACCTTGCCACCATGCGGTGGCTTCGTAAGTTATCATTGGACGTACGAAAGGCGTGTAGATCCAGAATAAAATCTTGAGACTGAGTCCCCACATACTGCCAAATACCCAGAAAGAAGCTGATGTTCGATATTATCCTTTCAGTTCAGCTGGAACTTTTTTATCACAGGAACCTCTCAGTGAGTTGAACTTTCAGGATGTCCCCAAGTTTGCGTTTCCTGGTGAAAAAAACCAGCTCCGTTTCCTTAGGCTTAACACTCAGCCCTACTGAACGCATCATTCATCCACCTCGTCGAGGGCTCTTTGTATCGCGTCCCTTAAGATGCTGGACCCCTGATTATTGACCTGGCTGTAGTGATCCAAGTTCTTTATTTTCACCAGAACGCCAAAACAGAGGGAACAAAACTCCTCCCTGCGGACAGCCCCACATGAATATAGCATCGCTGTCAGTTTCGTTTTAGAGTGGAATCCAAATTAATACCCCAAAGTTTATTTTTGATTCATCATCGCCGGGGTTGCTATGAGGGTTCGTTGAAAACTGAATTATTTGAATTTTATAAGGTTGTGTTAAAAACCATTTTTCAGGTCCTTGCTCAGTCGATTCCATTGAATTAGTTAAGTATTCTCTACATCAATGTCTGTCTCATATATTGTTACATTACCTGCGGTTCATACAAGTTGACGGTACCAAGTTTGCTGTTATGTCGTTGATACATGCTATGAAAAGGAGGGGACCTAAAACAGACCCTCGTGGTACTACATGTTTGATAATTACGAATTTAGAGTGGCAATCATTATATTGCACAGATTGGAATCCATCAGAAAGATAAGAGGTGAAAAATTTAAGTGTGATTCCGCGTATTCCATTTTGCAAGAGTATATCATGAGAGAAACAGTCAAAGGCCTTAAGTGTCATATCAGTTACTTCACCTGCTTCAAGGCCTTCCACTATGTCACCCAAAACTTCTTCGATAGCTGATATATACGAAGGCGTAAAAGGGCCAACAATAAAATATAATTCAAAACATTTGGAATTGCCACTTCGAAGTGACAATTATCACTTGCCTCTGACAATTGTCACTTTGAACTAGCTATTGTCACTTTGAACCGACAATTGTTACTTTGAACCAACAATTGTCACTTTGAACTGGCAATTGTCACTTTGATCTGATAATTGCCACTTTTATCTGATAATTGTCACTTTAAACTGACAATAATTGTTACTTCGAACTAGCAATTGTCACTATGAATTTGACTGAAAAACAATATTTTTGCATGGAGTTGGCAAAAAATGTTTCAGTTTAAAGTTACAATTGTCAGTTCAAAAGGGGAATTGTCAGTTCAAAGTGAAAATTTGTCAGTTCAAAGTGAAAATTTGCCAGTTCAAAGTGACAATCGTCAGTTTAAAGTGGGAATTGTCAGTTCAAAGTGACAATTGTCAGATGCAAGTGACAATTGCCAGTTCAAAGTGAGAATTGTCAGATGCAAGCGACAATTGTCACTTTAAAGTGACAGTTCCAAATGTTTTGAAATATATTTTGTTGTTGACCCTTCTACGCCTTCGTAGATAGAATAGAATAGAAATAGAAATATATTTATTCATGTGTTAAAGTAATCCAAAATATGATAATACATAGATGTACCTACTTTATTAGACTAGTCATACATATCAAGGTGAGTGAATGAGTGAAATCATGCACCTGACAATCATACATTTATATTTGCATTAAAATACCTAAATGAACATTCAATAACACGTTAAAATTTATATAATATAATATATATTAAAACTTATGTACCTCCAAGAGAATATTGAAAGTTAGAAAAAGTGAATATTTTTCAACTCTGCATGACATCTTCTACAGAATAAATAGCCCTTCTCATCAAAAATGTATATAACGTTAAAAGGTAAGACCTCGTTAATCCTAAGCTCGCACAAGTTTCGACTTCTGAGTGCTCTCGTTCGTAGAAAGATGACAGCTGGTTAACGGAAAAAACAGTTTCAAAAAACGATATTAGAATTTTGGCCAATGAGAATGGTTGACTTGAGCTTCCTCAGAATATCAATCCATATGACAGATTCGACTGTACCAGACCATAGTAGACCAACATTAATATGTCCTGAGATACCGTTCCCTTGAGTTGGCTCAGTACAAAACAATTTCTACTTAGTTTGTTATTCAATATGTTTTATGATTTTCCCAGCTCATTTTGTGATCAAGAGTGATACCTAAGAATTTAGTAGCTATAACCTGTTCTATACTTTTATCATATATTTTTATTAAAGAGCAAAAATTGTGAATGATATTTCTCGGAATGAAAGAGGTGAATTTTGTTTTTTTCTATATTAACACATAAACCATTATTAGTACACCATTCATAAAATTGTTGCGCAACAATGTCGGCAGTGTGCACTGTTGTTTCAATATTTTTGTCAGATATCATCATGGTTGTGTCATCTGCATACATAATATTTTTTGCTTGAGTGCATGTTAAATAAATGTATAGATAGTAAAGATAGTATTGGACCCAATATTTACAATTTTTTCTTCGGATTTCGCATTTTCCAACATAACTATTTGTTTACGGTCTTTGAGATATGGAATTATCCAATTAAGTGGTGATCCTCTAACTCCAATGTGGTACAGCTTTTCAAAAAGAAGAGCGTGATCAACGGTATCAAATGCTTTACTCAGATCAAAGAAGAGAGTAATACAAGTCTTCTTTGAGTTCATAGTCGTTAACATGCGAACATAAGTCTGCAATAGCAGAAATTGTTGATTTATTTTGTTGAAAGCCATGTTGAAAGGTACCTAGAAGATTTTGGGATTCAATGAAATTTGTCAGTCTAATGTTGAACGCCATATCTATTTTTGCAATTTGACTTTGTAAGCAGATGTTCCTATAGTTATTTATATCATCTTTTGATCCTTTATGTTTGTAAATGGGAATAGATTTGTAGGGTTTCAAGTTATCAATATATTGTCCTGATGGAAATGAGTTGTTCATTGATATATAGTTATAGAAATGCAGTTATTTATCTCGTGTCATTTCTGAATATTTTTTTATGTGATATGTAAAATGTTCAAGTTCAGTGAATAAGTTTTCATTAATACTCAATAGAAGTTTGAATGAAAATCACGCTTGCTATTTTTACGCTCCCCTGTGAAAATGTGTTTCGAAAGTGTGGACAAATGGATTTTTGATTTATAGCAGCTTAATAAACAGAAGCAATCAACAATCAAGCACGTCAAGAACTGATAAAACTTTCTCTTAATTTGTTTCCGATAAAGCTACTTAATTCTTTTACAGTGCCAATAAATAATGCCTGTAATAAACAGAATTTATTCACTCCTGTGGGTATGTGATAATCGGCCCTCGTAAATATTTAATTATATGATGTCGCTTGTGCTTTGATGAGTAGAAGGGATTTTGGCGTTCATTGATAAAAGTTTTTATTTGAACGCACGAAAAAATGCCCAGTTTCGAACGATGATTAATTTGGTTTTCATGAACTACCTGATTCATATACGCGAACTAGGTATCGGCATAGGCGTATTAGGGGGGCGGCGATCGGTGGCATCGAAATTGGAAAATGATACAGTAAGTCAATTGAAAAACAAATCGTAGAAGTTGCATTTGGTCGGTCTGGTCCTGTTTTGAATTTCAGTGACCTTGCAACTTGGGATGTCTCTACGGATCATCTGTAGCAAATTCTCATCGAAGAAATTGCAAAGTATCTGACTATAATTCACTCATTTATAATTACTTTCTTAACTGTGAAACTATTAACATGGAACCACTTCAGGGTTTTTATCTACCGATAATTGTTAATGAGTTCAACTCCCCTTGTATATTTTCCAGCCCTGTATCGCTCAGAACGTCAAAAAACCGGCCAGAAGTCCCTGCTAATTCACAACCCACGTATCCAGAATAATTCCCAATATTTCAGCTTCAATAAACATTTCAAGGAAAACGAGAACAAGCATTTCTCATATCATCAGTCATTTAGTAGAGAGAAAAATATCCAATACGTATCATGGTTAAGCTCGTGCCATTCATAAGATTCACTCCTATCAACTCGACACACTTCGATTCTCTTTCGTTCTATTAAACAACCTCGTTTCGTTTCCACTACGACAATTTCCAAGATTGATGACCGCAATTAAAGAGCTTCATGCAGCATAGAAATATTTGAAAAAAATGCGATCGTCTTCAAAAATGATTTGATGGAGAATAGTACGTTAAACAGCTGGGACAAATTGAATTGGTTTTGAAGTGTGGACAGAATGGGTATAGATGTGGTGGAAAAGTGGAGTGTTGCTACTAAAGGACAGTCTCGATATCAAAGTTGATATGTTCGCATCCCCAGTCTTATGATCTCATATATGTTGTACCGGCAGTTCAAAGTCTTCCGACGCCAAACTGTCTCTTGAGTTTATTCTAAGAGTCACAACATTTGTACCAAAATCGAGAATGGAGTTCATAAACAGGAACATACGGACCTTATAGGTGAAAAAGTTGACTGTATCTGCTTTATTCGCCTGTAGATGATATTAAATGTACGTGAAGTCTGAGTGCGCTGATGCAGTAAAAGTGCATATTTAAACTGTTTTATGGAACAAACAATGAAGAAGAGTTTGAGTAAGGGTGTGTTCCAGGAAAACTGCTTTAGCCCTTTTTATATCTGCCACTGAACGCAGTGGTAAGGAAACCCCTTGGATACAACTGCGGTATTCTCAGCAATCAGACGCTCAAGTTAAACTAATAAATATACGTGAATGAACTCAAACTGTATGACTCGGGAGAAAAAGATCTACATCAGTCCTTAAAGATGGCGAAAAAGTGCACGCCTGCTATCGGAATGCAGTTCCGGAATCGACAAATGTCGTGGCAAGTATCAGCACAAACTCAGAGAGATCTGGTCATCAGAACTATCGGGGAAGAACAAAGCTGCTGCCATTCTGAACCTACCCTACGCCTTCGAAGTGAACAAGAGCTGCGACAACTCAAAATTGTGAATCTTCATAGGAGCTTGCATTCTATCCGTTTCACGGTTATACTTTCCCAGACAACAGGAAGGCCATGAATTTTTGAGTATGGAGTGTCTATATAACAGAATGATACTAGATGGAGCATGTTAAATCACCAGGAACTCAGATCCTTCTCTCTGCATGGTCCGTGACTATTGAAAAGCTTTGAATCCAGTATTTCTTTCCAATGCAGCACTCCGTGCAGCTGATGAGCTTGGTGACCCAAAATCTGTAACTGATTGTAAACCTATCAGCAAAAGGCTCGAAGACAAAGATACGTAAGGATAAGCTAATATTGAGGACGCTTATTCGACAATTTGATAATGGTATCGAGGAATTCCTAATTGCCTGCCAAAATTTTGTCCCCAACATCCTGGTCTACTGCAGCCATAATGCATTTGCTGACAGCGTGTCAAGCTCATGAGTATTATAGTATCATCTAGGATACTCGTACGATATAGACGAGACACCTGTGTTGCCTCATGCTCCGGGAGATACTGAGTTCATTGTGTATAATGAGAAGAGCTGATAATCTATTGAAACTACTTAATTTCCACCAACAATGAGCCTGATGTAGTCCTCCTCGACCACCAAAGTAGATTTTTTTATATCAAGGAGTGTTCCGCTCCAAGCGAAATGGATATCGTTCGAAAAGAGGAGGACAATCGGATAAAATATAGAGATTTACCCTATAAACTCCAAAAGCGTTATTCAAACCATTCTATCGAAATGGTGGTTTTGATCATTAGGTATTCTTAGTGGAATGATGGATACATTTCTAGCTAATCCAAAAATTATACCGTATTGCCATACTCCGGCAGAAATCTCAGCCAGACGATTGAAGGAAATCTTCCTTGATTCATTTCATCCGTTCAGGACACATGATTCTCGGACCTAATTTTCACCTATTCCACGGTTGTGTTTTTCAATGAAGGTTGGTGTTTTCCTGTTGTACTAATTTATTACGAATTATTGTTCCAACACAATATCACTGTTCTATTAACAATCGAAGTATAAGCAGTTTCATTTCTTCCCTTCTTTCTTCACAGGAAGTACCCTATAGTTTCCAGTCGACTGTGCCACATGCTTATTATCTTTAGCAGCCGGTTCTTTTGCTTTCACTTCTTTAGCTACTGCTTCCTTGACTGCCCCATCAACGGCGGAATCTTCAGGATCTTGAGTATCGATAGTACTTTCTTCTAGTGTGCTGCGCCTACGTTTATCTTTTGGTTTCCCCTCAGCGTCGAGTTGTTCTTTTGTTATCAATTGCGGAGTAATGATTTCTTTCGTGTCTACAGATATTTTATTATTTTCATCCTTATCTGTTTCGTCGGTTTCGGAAGAAATTGAGGCGCTACCCTTGCGGTGGCTGGTCCCTTAAAAAAATTAAGGCAGTATATGAATTTTTGAAAAGATTCATTTAAAGTTTGCGAAAACCTAGAGCCGATTAACCCATTGCGAAAACGAATAATTAAATTAAACATTTAGAGAAGAAGAACGAATAAAATTGCTATTGGCAATATGCTTGCTTTTCCAGTATCACTCTGCCCTCATGTAGTGATGAAATGACCTCTGAAAGAGCATGTCTATGGACACTCTAAATTATCTCTCACACAGTTATACTTCCCGTACATATAAGTTTGTTGTATTTTATTCACTGAATGATACTGGAGGGAGTCTGTACAATTCTACCTGGCTCAAATTCCATTATCACGTATTGTCTAGAAGAACTGGTCGGTCTATACACATGCATACCAGATGTCAACAACCATTATTACCAAACACCTGACCTTTTTCTGACCACCAATCCTTATCTATAAGGGAACTTCGACCATTACCTCATATTCACTCTTTGCTCTTTTTTTACTACATCGAACAGGACGATCTTCGCATGATTTTCTCAGAGTTTCTGTAGGGTTATGTGTGTTTCTCTTCTGGAGATCCAACAGAATGCGCCGAAACAACTCCCTAATCATAATTCTGAAGATGCATACTTATAAAACAAACACGTCTAGGAGAACATCATTTGGTTAACTCTGCTTTAGCAGACACCACTCTAGAGCTGTTGCCTCCAAGTAGGCAGCATACCATCGATGGTATCAGAATATGAGACCAGATCGGAATATAGAGCTAAAAACATATGTAAGGAGACAATCGAATCCGTGAAAGAGGCTTACAACGCCAAGATACAATCAAAACTCATCGAGTGTTTTAACGGGGCTCGTTTTGGTTAGTTGCCACAGCTGTGGGGAGAAATTCATTCACAATTGAATTTTTGAAAATATTATTTATTATATCTTAATTACTGAAACAAGGTCAACAACTGTCGAACAATCTGATAAGTACCTGGCTCGTAGTCATCAGCTGTGAACCATGTGTCTCTTCTTATACCATTCACTCTAATTCTGACTTTGAGTGGAGCTAAAATTTGATTGATAAGGGATCTGCAGCTGCTGGAAACCTTCGAATCTTTGGGAAACACCACTCTGTTGGACACCTACGGAAACCGGATAAAAATACTTTAATGTCAACAGTTTTACAGCTTGTGCGCAATAATTCATTATGTTAGGTTATTATTATCAATGTTCGGTGGAGCTACGCTAACCGAGATGCAGGTAGTTCTGCGTAAAATCTGCTTTTCGCTGTCATGCAGGTCTATCTCGTGAGTACTCCGGATCTTCTGATATATTCCCGAAGATCTCTTACGAAGTTTTTCTATGGCAAGCATGAATCTTCTGTGAGTATTTCCTCAGGCATTCTCCCAGTAAGATGAAAGTAATTCCTTCTTGTCTTGCTAATGTCCTCAAACGGGATTCTACAGGCTGGTTCTACTCTTATTGTTACTGCTTCCACTCTTGCCAGGGCATCTGTATTCACATATCCTTGTATATCCCTGTGACCTGGTACATAGACAATTTTTACCCTGTTCTGTGCTCCTAGGTCAAAGGTAATAGATATCCCCCTCTACCAAGAGTAGTCACAATGATGCAGGAAGTTATTTCAGAAAAGCATCCATACCTTGCTTCCATTGGCTTGGACCAAAATAGCTCTGTTATCGACAAGCACACTACTTTTCTCTATAGTCCGTTCACTTTGTCATTGGCCATGTAATGTTGACCTTTACTCCACCAGATTACAAATTCATACATGATCATTGGATCATTGGTCGTATGGGACATCTCCATAATGATGGGGTTACCCTTTCAGATTGTTCTTTCCAGATGTGAGTTCCACTGAAGATTTTTATCAACGGTTACTGCCAGATTCACCCGCAACATGGGAGGAGATTTCAAACGTTCCAGCTTCTTTTTCCTGGTGTTAGGTACTATGACCATTTTTTATGGGTTAATAGACATTTTATCCCTCTCGCTACATTCAAGTATGTTTTCCAGAATATACTGAAGGTCGTAGGAAATCGTCTCTTGTTATTGAATTTGTTATTCATAACTAGGATCACATCGTCAACATATGCTTTCAGATTGACATCCCAGAGCAAAAATATGGCCAGTAGATGGGAGAAAATCCATCTGGTGACATCCCCTGGCCGGCGTGGAGCTGGACTCTCTCCGTGTCTAGAGATGAGTAGCCCCTGTTAAACAAGTACATCTTTTTGCAGTAATGAAGATGAGTGATTGAATATAAATAGTACAACTCGAATCTTAGAGATAATCGAAACGTATAACATAAACAAATATAAATTGCTGTAATAGGTTGGGTGGTTACATCAGCTTGAAATTGGTACAGTAGTTACATACGTGTTAATGCGTTGATTATGAATGATCTTGTCTGATCTACTGCTACAAGAAATAACCTATATAATTACACAAGCCTGAGGTCCGTTGGAAAAAATTAGGGTTCAGCTATATTACGGAGATTTTCCATTACTAAGCATTTGCGGTTGTTGACAGAGTTGGAATCGTTTACAATAATCTAACAGATTTAATCCAGTGGTCATAACAGGCCATAGACATGCCGATCACATTTTTCTATTGTTTTGATTTATGAGGAGATATTTCCTGATTAGTTAATGATCTTACGTCATACATGAAAACCTTAACCCTCTTCTAGGAATCTGGTCACTGATACTCTCATGCGATGAGGAAAACAGAACTTGAAAAATTGGCTTTCCACATCAAAATTCACTCCTATAAGAACAAATTCTATGGAGAAGAAAAGTATTTTGTGATAAGAAAAAAGAAAAGAAAATTTCTATGTTTTCATACCACTTTAACTTGTAATACTCCGTTACTGCAGTTTCGTCCTATATGGACATTCTCAAACAACGAAGTGTTACAAGTTAAAGTGGTATAAAAACATAGAAATTTTCTTTTCTTTTTCTTATGATGATCTCCTACCACGTAGTAACGGCTACATCCATCAATTTATTGTATTTTGTGGTCTTTCCCGCTGAGGATATATTCAGCTACTGCCAATTCGTCTGTTTGACCTAACCTGCAGTTTCCTTCATGTTCTTTCAGTCTCTCGTACCGCTAGATCTTCCAGTGAGTTCAATACCTTTCCACATCGCCACGAATTTGAAGGAATGTTTGAAGTTGGTGTTCGACGTGACACAACATTGGGGGGGAGTTGTGGATATAATGTTGAATGATGTTTATTCTTTGTTTACGTAGGTCATAATATTGTTTATTATGAGAATGATTCACGATGCACAACAGAATAATAAAAATAAATATTTTTTATTGGATAACGCCACAAAATGAAGATGACAAGCTGAAGTTGAGAATGTTTTTGGATTTGCTGAACGTGGTTGTGAAAACTGTCAGTATCTTAGATGAAGGACATCCTGAAAACTGTTGTTCGTATGATGGCGGAAAGTTTATTCTAGTGAAGCAAGTGTTCAAATTGTGGATATAACTACGAAATATTATTTTGTTCTGAAGATAAGGAAGGGTTATGTTGAGAATAACTGTGAAATCAGGTCCCTGATGCAATTCCTCCTAGCAGACATACTAAGCCAATTCGTGTCGTTCAGTTTAGGTGAGAATAGTACGCGAGCCTTCGTACAGAATCTGAAGTTGTAACTTTGTATACTGTTTAAGAGTACCAAATCTGACAAAATGTCGTAATGAGGAAACCTTGAAAGTGGTTAATTTCCCTTTGTCGTCAAATCGACATCTAGGGAGCGTCGGACTGCTGAAGATACTTATTAATTTTGTCGGACAATGGTGCCATTGAAAGTCTCATTTAATTATTGTATTCTTCTAGAAAAAACATACGAAATGTTCGGTACTTCTAGGTTGTCGATATCATTACTTTGGTTGGCGACAGGCAGCAATCTGATCAATGGTGCCATTGGAAATCTCATAATTTTTTTTTATTTTTCTAGAAAAATCAGATTGCTGACTGAGGAAGTCAGTCTCACCTGCTTGATCAATTCCCTGTAGTTGCTGTCATCGAAGGGCAACTTCCCGAACACCATGGCAAAGAGAACCACGCCCATCGACCATATGTCTGCGTGTTGGGGTTGATAGGGGATACCCCGTAATATTTCCGGAGAGGCGTAAGCATAGCTACCACAGTACGTTTCGCTGAGAACGATTTGGCCGTTTATGGAGGTCAGGTCGGCCCTGGCAAAGCCGAAATCTGACAATTTGACGTTCCATCCCGAGTCCATTAGCATGTTCTCACATTTTATGTCCCTGTAAACAAATACATAGACTGAAAACGATAGTTTAATGAACAAGACCTATAAAAAAATGTGTGAAAATTTAGTTTACTGAAAATTGAACATTAGCCGGTTTTGATGATACCATTTTTGTTCTGCGGAAATGCGCTCTTGGCAAGTTATGGAGCGTAAAATCATTCGGAGAACCTTTATTGGAATTTTGATTGAAATATATTGATATAAATTATATAGTACCATTGTTTCTTTGCGGAAATGCGCTATTGCAAGTTGGTCAGTCAATTAGTAGTACTGGAAATCTGATCTCGAAATGGGTCGAGTGGGCAATCAGGTAAATTTAGCAAAGACATTTTGTCTTTCGAAAATTCGATTGAAACAGTGATTTTTTTATCTATTTCCACCATGAGTGTACACAAAGGTATTCTGCAAACTTTTTCATGTGGAGTCTTAACCAAAGTTTCGTAAGGCTCAATTTTGATATGAATAGCTGTTAGACTGTAAACAGCTATTCAAATCAAAAAACACTTTGAGTTCATTATGAAATCTGACCTGTACCAGTCAATGTATATAACCAATAACTGATAACCCAACACTACGGTTTACAGTTCTGTGTTAATGTCTCTTTTGTGTCCACTAGAGTTAACCGCACTATCTATCTGTGTTGATAAAAAAACTAGAGGCAACGTACCCTTAAGGAAAAAATATGCCTCAGACTGAGAACAGCCATATTTCCGGCGGAGCTAGGAAGGGAAGAAAAATTAAAGCTTCTCCCAAGCCACTGACAAAATGAACAAAAAGCTCAACTGTCCTCAAGTAAACCTTCAACATTCAAAGAGTGTGCTTAGAAGTAGATTTATTGAAAGTTATTCACACATAGGGGCACTTCAAGATCCCTAGATAAATGGATAATTGCTCGCACCTACTATTAACTGTATTCCCGTTCCAGAGTTCATCACTGGATATTTGGCAACCATCATTGTGGAAGTGCCAACTGAAGCAGGGCAGAGGAATTTCGAAGCCGCAGATGGTGTAAAAAAGATAACATGCCATGGGGAAGCACAGATACCAATGTACGGGGTGAGTACCTTTTAGGATATTTGTCGGCCACTATCGAGATCATCAATGAAGAAATAACCCACCTTCATAAATGCTATATTATGACTAATGATATTCACAACTGGCGTGTCTCTGATGTCTCCTCAACGTCGAACCATCAGCATATAATGTTCGACTTGACATTGATGGGAATATGCTTCGAGGGATACAGGGTACCAAAATAAATCAACTGGGATGTTTACCAAGAACATTTCGAAAGTGAAATGGAGGATCACCAACTATCTATCGAATCAATCGAAGAACTCGATGCAGCCTCAAGTCAACTTCAAAATACTATAACAAAAGCCGTCCTCAAAAACAAAAGGCAACCACTAGATACGTTCCCTGGTGGAATAAGGAATAAGCAAAACTTCGAACAGAAATCAGAAGACATTTCAATAGTCTAGGACACTGGGAAGTCTACAAAATACCTCTTTCTGATTACAATGAAGAAGTTAAAAAATCAAGAAGAAGAACATGGCGACAAATGTGCGATGGGACCACTGAACTGGCCCCAGCGCAACAACTATAGGAAGTTCTCTCAATAAAACACTCCAACGGCATCGGTCTGATCAAAACACCGAACGGGGGATATACTGATAACCCAAAGAAAAGCTTTGGTGTTCTCTTGCACTTTCTTGATTCTGAAGCGGCTGGAGAATGAGCAGCAAATTATCCACAACCTCTATAGAGCCAGTAGATGCCTAGCTGGAAAAATCTTCATAAATCAAATGGGTTATCAGAGGTTTTAAACCATTCAAGTCGCCAGGAGAAGATGGAATATTTCCAGCCTAACTGCAACATGAACTTGAAATATTCAAGCCCTTCTTTCGGCTATCCACCGCAGATCATCATCAGCCTTACCTCCTTTCTCCTTAAAGAAATTGAGAAAATAATGGACTGTTACATCAGAAGCTAACTTCTCGAGTTAAGACCACTCTACAAGAAATAGTTTTCTTACCAAGCAGGTAAATACACGATTAATGTACTACAATGCCTGATTGATAGCATTGATAAGACTCACGTGGCAAAAGAAATAGCTCCTTTTGCCTTCATGGATATAGATGGTGTATTCGAGAACACCTCACATGCCTCCATAACCAGTTCACTAGTAGAAAGTAATATCAATGCCTCATTAATCAGATGGATACAAGCAATGCTGCACAGCAGAATCATTGTAGCGACTCTGGGAAAGAATCAGTCAGGATGACAGTGGAAAAAGGATGCCCCCAAGGGGGAGTTTCATCGCCTTTACTGTGGTCACTGGTTTTTGAAAACCTGCTAATAAAACTACAGGAATTTGGGTTCACGACTCAAGGCTATGCCGATGACCTGGTCGTCACCTTCAGGGGCAGACATGACGAAGTAATCTCCGACCGCATGCAAGTAGCCCTCAACTCAATGTCAATCCTAGCAAAAAAGTACTGGTCACATTCACCAGGTGGTGAAAGTATGAACTTGAAGCGCCAACTCTGAATGAGACCCATCTAACATTTTCCGAATAAGTTAAATAACTGAGCGTTTTAACGGACAAATAATTGGCATGAAACAGCCAAATTCAACCACATTCTTTCCAGAGCTTGAGCGTCAAGCTCGACATGCTGCAGAGTCTTCGTTAAGATATTTGGTCTGGAAGCAAAAATGATTTATTGGTCATACCAAACGGTCATCAAACCTGTGGCCACCTACGCCTCACTGGTATGGTGGCCAAAAATGAAA
Source organism: Chrysolina americana (assembly GCA_958502065.1). Taxonomy (NCBI): domain Eukaryota; kingdom Metazoa; phylum Arthropoda; class Insecta; order Coleoptera; family Chrysomelidae; genus Chrysolina; species Chrysolina americana. The sequence continues at coordinate 87,603,968 of OY293410.1, forward strand.
CAAATTCCAGCACGAGTCAAGCTGCAGAAAAAGGAACGGCTAGATTGCATGGAAACCACGGGAGCAATATTTACGTGCACTTTTTTCAATGTAAAGCAGCAAATAGTGCCTTCAGAATGTACCGGACAAAAAACTCAAAAGCAGGAAACCTGCTCGAACATCTAAAGATTTTGGAACACATCTCCCTAGAAGCCATGTCTAAACCGACAGATATCATACCGATCCGGTACGACTTCGAAGTACAGTTTGAAGTGGTCATAACAACCAATAGATTTACATAGAGAACGGTCCTCAATTGGCAATGGATGTGGTACAGAGATGGATCCAAGATGGACGAAGGGGTTGGAGTGGGCGTTATAGGTTAAAATTTCAGGCTCTCAAAACCCCTTGATAGGATCTAAACCATCTTCCAAGCAGAAGTACATGCTATAGAGATATTTGACCAGGAATCCCTTGAAAGGGGCAACCGAATGGTAGAAATCTATATACTATCAGATAGCCAATTAGCACTAAAAGCTCTGAAGTTGTGAAACTGAGCTTGGGACTGTAAACAAACCCTGAGACAACTGACAGCATGACCCACAACCGCGACGATCAATAATTTTTTTCATATTAGATTGCTAGTAAACCAAAGTTCAGCCATAGTTTCAATATCTGAACTGAGCGCTTTCGGCTAGTTTGAGCAAATTCGGATTTTTTTATTCTTTTTTCTACATTCATGCAAAAAGCAAAACTTTATTGAACCATATTCAGTGGAAAAAGAAGCTCTTTATTGCACTAGTGCAATAAAGTTTTTATTGCACTCATCTGTCATTCTATACTTCAACGTGCTGTCATCATGATAAACATAAACGTTCAAACCCACTACATATTCAGCAGATATTCTGTGAGATTGGCCATACGTTTTTAACAGCTACATATTTTATATTATTTTGTATTAATGTTAGCAGTCAGAGTTGAACAAACAATACCTTCCCGAGAATAACTCCATAATCAAAACCGATCCGCTAAGTTCTAAACCGTCTACCTGCATAGAGCAAACTGTCTGTACTATGACCACACCTCGTGATAACATACGTGCTCATGGCTACTCTGATTTTGATTATTATATTGCAACTGTGGTTATATAAACGTCAGTCAAAATGTAATTCTGACAATTACAGAACTGAAAGTTTTAAAATGTAATATTAAGTAATATTAATGGAAAACTAGATGATGCTGATGAAATCGATAGTAATAATTATTTATTTAAATTGTGTATTTCATATTCCTTCACCTAGTGCCGCACCTAAATAAATAATTTTTTGCTTTTTGCATGAACGTAGAAAAAATGTTGTATGCAACTCGTGCAAAAAATGTTTATTGCACTCGACGTGTTGTCCAACTCGGCCTAACGGCCTCGTAGGACAATTTCACGTCGAGTGCAATAAACACCTACTTTTTGCACTTGTTACATAAATAACTATTAACCAGCATTAATGGCAAGATCGCTATACATGTATCAAGTTAACAGTCCTCAGGATGAATATACAAGTGAGAGTTAACGGATATCATCCCTTGTTGAGTAAACTATGGTTTCAAAATATCTTGTTTTTTGATATGAGTATGTTCCTGTTTGTCCCTTATTAGGAGGCAAATGCAAATTTTAACAGATTTCTGCTGCAGAAATCACAAAAAGCAGAACTGTCTATGAATGACACCCTAATGAAAAAAATAAGAACCCAATGGACGAATCAAACTTTGACAAAACTTCATCAGCATAAGAACTGGATGCATTTGATTTGGGAGCAGTAGATACTCAATGTAACTCCATATTCACATACCTGTGAACAACTCCTTTATCATGGCAGTAATCCACAGCATTCACCAACTGCCTGAACCACTTCCTGCTTCTGACCTCGTCAATATAGCGATCTTTCCTGATAATATCTAAGAGACTGCCATTGTCCGCATACTCCATCACAATGTACACCCTGTGAGTCGTCTCTATGGCTTGCAGAAATCTTATCAAGTTCGAGTGCTTCAGCCCCTTCACCACGTCTATTTCTCTAGGCAAAAACTTCTTCAAGTAGTCTGAAGGGGCGGAAAATTTGCTCACTATTTTTATGGCCACGTTTCCCTTGTGTCTGTCTGAATAGGCTACTCTGACGGTGGCATAGGATCCTGAACCGATGGTTTTACCAAGGTAGTACCCGTGGGACTCGAGTACGCTTAATTTTTTTTCTTTCTGGTCATCTTGGGACTCATCGTTGTCTTCTGTGGGTGCGGTTGCTTTGTCGATGCTGGTTGCTGAAGCCATCCTGGTGTAGCATCACCAAGAGGGTCATGTTATCAGAAATTTTTTGGCTGACATTTTCACTCAAAATTTTGACAGGAGAAAACAGAAATTTTGGAGTTTCCCAATAGGTGTGAAGGTGGGTTCACAATAATTGCCGTGACATGTGATGTCCACTTGTCTGAAAAGGGCAAGGACATTTTCGACATTGAAAGATGCGAGTGGCTACTCCAGTAAATCTCTAACTTACTGAAGAGCTAGTTTCCTTGCGACTGTCGACAATGGCGTTCGACTTTTGCATACGAAGGTGATGTACGGACATACGCGACCATCGTACACCGTCGACAATTTGTTGTCTGCTCATAAAGCAGTCGTGGCATTTGTCGATCAGGGGTGGGATTCCGTGTACCATAGAATTCTATAAGTAGTCGACTGGTATGTCTCTTTCTCTCCCATGAACTCAACCATGTTGTCATCTCACTTATTGTGTCGACTATAGAATTCTATGGTACACGGAATCCCACCTCTGGTTTGTAATTAATTTTCCTGTCAGTGTCAGACTAGCTTGAAGCTACTATAGACCTTTTCATTTAAGAAACGATTAGCTTTTGTTCTGTATATTGCGGAAACAACGACATGGAAGGAGGTATTCCAAATTTATTAGGGTACAAATAATTTAAAGCTAAATTCTTGAAGATCTAGAAACTCAGATCCCACTCAGAATTTTGCTAAAATTAAATTTTTTTATAAAAGTATTTGGAGTGGGAATTGTTATTTTCAATGTTCTAATTCTAATGAAAACTAAAAGTTCAGGTTGAACCGCGTCTAGAATTTGTTGAAATTCGACGTTTCGGCTCCGATTTTGGAGCCATTTTCAAGAACTGAAAAAGAAAGAAAATTAATAAATGGTTGAAACGTAATTCTACGCTGAGGTCTCAATCTGCCTACTCCTCAGGTATAATTACGTTAGGTTTTTGTGACTTGACGTCGGGGTCTCAATCTGCCTACTCCCCATGTCTCGTCACTGGTTCTCTCTAAGGTCTCAATCTGCCTACTCCTTCGAGAGAACTGAGGAATTGTGGGTTGAGGAACTGTATTTATAGTGGACGTGGCTGTAATGGCCGTGTGCAATGTATTGGCGCGAGGTGAACTATGGGCGGGAACAGAGTCGGCGCTAGATAAGCTGTGTGCGGGAATTTGGTTGGCGCTAAGTGAGCTGTGTGCGGGAACTGGGTTGGTGGGAAATGAGTTGATGCGTTGAGGCTTCCAGGTAATGGGAAGTCTACGTCCGTCGTTACGAGTGTTGAGGCAATTGGGGCGCTTCTCTATCTCAAGGGCTTCTCGGATGATCCTGGTTTGCAGAGTTTTCTCGGTGGAAATTGTTTTTGTGTTTTTGAAGTCTATTTTGTGACCTGTGTCTTCTCGATGTTTATAAAGTGCGGAAGTGGAAGATGCCTGACGCACAGCAAGTTCGTGTTCGTAGACTCTGGAAGTTACTCGTCTGTTAGTCTGGCCAATATAACTTCTCGGGCAGTCTGAACATGGTATTTCATATATACCTTGAGAATCGTTTGGTATTGTGTCCTTGGGAGATCTGAGGAATTTGGATATTTGGTTGTTGGCCGTGAATATTGTTTTTATCTCGTGTTTTCTCAAGATATTACTGATTTTGTCTGTCACACCTTTGATGTATGGTAGGAAAGCTTTGTGTGGCTGAATACTCTCTAGTGGATCATTTGTTTTTGGAGGACGGGTCAGTTAATGGCGGATAGACTTGTCGATTAGCGAATTGTTGTAACCATTTTGAAGTAAGGCTGATTTCAGTTTGGCCAGCTCTTGTGGTCTATTCTGTTAGTCGGTAAGCTGAATTGATCTGTATATCAGGGAGTTCAATACGGAGTTTGTTTGTGCTGGATGGTGATGAGAGTTTGCGTGTAGGTATCGGTTGGTGTGGGTCTGTTTCCTGTGTACTGTGTGGGTGAAAGAGTTATTGGATTTCAAGATGAGAACGTCCAGGAAAGCTAGGGAGTTGTTCATTTCGGTCCCCATTGTAAATTTCATGTTGGGATGGATATCGTTTATCCCACTCAGAATTTTGCTAAAATTAAAAATTTTTATAAAGGTATTTGGAGTGGGAATTGTTATTTTCAATGTTCTAATTAAAACTAAAAGTTCAGGTTGAACCCCGTCTAGAATTTGTTGAAATTCGACGTTTCGGCTCCGATTTTGGAGCCATTTTCAAAAACTGAAAAAGAAAGAAAATTAATAAATGGTTGAAACGTAATTCTACGCTGAGGTCTCAATCTGCCTACTCCTCAGGTATAATTACGTTAGGTTATTGTGACTTGACGTCGGGGTCTCAATCTGCCTACTCCCCATGTTTCTTCAGCTGTGTTTTCTGGTAGATGGGTTATAGCGCTTTCTATTTGTGTGATGATGGTTTCTGTTGGGATACTTTTTGGTGTGATGGAATAATTGAATCCTCTTGATAGTAGTGCAAGGCTAGTTTGATCTAGTGGTGTGTCGGAGAAGTTGTGTACTAGTACAGGTGATGCAGCTGGGACCAAGGGTGTGATGGTATTCGTTAACAATGCACAAAGTTTGTTTTTCTGTGTTTCTGTTTTCTTATTGCTGATGTGATCTGCTTTGTCCTGAGATATCCTGGTCAAAGTGTCCCAGATGACTGGATGGAAATCTACGGTGGATAATTTGTCAAAACATTTGTAGAGTGAGGTGTTGGTGATGTCCAAATTACGTCTGATGTCGTGAAGTGTTTTTCGAATAAGTGCTTGGCTAGCTTTATTGAGAATACGCTGGGCTGACGATGAGGTATCATGATGTTTCAACCGGAAGGCTTTGGGAATGACTCTGTGGTATCTGCATGATTTGAGGAACGCGAGGTCGCACAGGAGTTTGGATCTTCGGATAAGGAGTGATGAATAGTTTTTCGTGAGATGGAGAATATCCTCCCCGTAGAGGCATGCAATGTGTTCAGATAGGTTTCAGCGGTCAGATATTTGAAAACTAAAAGTTCGGGTTGAACCGCGTCTAGAATTTGTTGAAATTCGACGTTTCGGCTCCGATTTTGGAGCCATTTTCAAGAACTGAAAAAGAAAGAAAATTAATAAATGGTTGAAACGTAATTCTACGCTGGGGTCTCAATCTGCCTACTCCCCATGTCTCGTCACTGGTTGCCCATAGTTCACCTCGCGCCAATACATTGCACACGGCCATTACAGCCACGTCCACTATAAATACAGTTCCTCAACCCACAATTCCTCAGTTCTCTCGAAGGAGTAGGCAGATTGAGACCTTAGAGAGAACCAGTGACGAGACATGGGGAGTAGGCAGATTGAGACCCCGACGTCAAGTCACAGAAACCTAACGTAATTATACCTGAGGAGTAGGCAGATTGAGATCTCAGCGTAGAATTACGTTTCAACCATTTATTAATTTTCTTTCTTTTTCAGTTCTTGAAAATGGCTCCAAAATCGGAGCCGAAACGTCGAATTTCAACAAATTCTAGACGCGGTTCAACCCGAACTTTTAGTTTTCAAATATCTGACCGCGGAAGCCTATCTGAACATATATATATATGTATTATATATAAAAAAAAACAATTTATCTAAGAATATTCTCAGTGAAAATATCCCTTGAGGTTGCAGTCAGAAAAAGTGGCCTGGTAAAGAACAACTCTTTGTTAAATTGTCGAGCTTTCGAAAATATTTATTTTCATTTTCAAGACATCTGAAAATATTAATCGTGTGAACAAACAGAACACTCTTAATATGATGTAAAACAACTTACGTGAGATTAATTTTGTGAAAACAGCAGAGAAACTTCTTGGTCATTCCTTATGTATGTAAGGTTATGTCACAACACAAAACGAGATGAAACAACAATAATAAAACTATGTCATGTACATGAACACGATTAAAAAACATTATGATTTTATGAGTTATGAAGGAAAACTTTTAATTAAAATTTGGAAAAATGTTAATCATTTTAAAACTCGCCTTTGAGACCGCACGTGGTTCAAGGGACGCACAAGGGCGGTAAAAATATGTCAAGAAAAAGAAGAAGAGAGTATTGACAGATTTCGACGTCAAAACACGTCAAATGTCAACAGTCAACCTTGTATGTTCCATGAAACACGCTTCAGCTCTGTGCTGAGTTATGCCCTCTATGGGGGATTGTGAGAACTGTTATTAAAGTTATTTGAATTTGCAACATTATTTTTGTGGAGAGAAAGAATATAATTATAAATTATACTAAGATTGGCTATATCAGACCGCTTATTCATACTATTAGGTTCTTTACTAACGTAAACCATCTCTAGAAAATTTCTCTTGGAATAAGTTTCTTCAATTGCTAAAATTGTGGGTTCATTGAAATTAATATTGTGAAAAGTTGAAATGCTGTGTTCTGCAAGTGCACAGCTGGTTTTTTTTAATTTGCAGTCACTCTTATGTGAAGCAATACGTCCGGAGAGATTTCTACCTGTCTGTCCAATATATATTTTGTCACAATTGACACAAGATAATTGATAAATTACATTAGTTTGTTCAAATTTAGAAAGAGGAGTTTTGGTTTTCGAGTATAACAGATTTACAGTTTTGAGATTTTTCTTCGCTATGCGAATTTCTGGAGATTTAAAAATATTGGTGAGTTTGGGTGTTAATTCCTGTATATAAGGAAAGCTCCTATATTTACATAAGATTCTTTGCTGTGATTGTGTTTGATTATTCAAAGTGTTAACGTTATTTTCAATGATATTATTAGAGTTATTATTATTTATGGTAGAAGTATTAAAAAGAAATTTATTAATCATGTATTTAGGATTAATGTCATAACTATTGAAATAATAGAGCGTTTCTTCCACTCTTTCTGATGGAACAGAGAGTATCAGATCATCAACATACCTCTTCACAAACGGAACGTCATAGGGAATCAGAGATAGAACGTTCCGTTTGTGAAGAGGTATGTTGATGATCTGATACTCTCTGTTCCATCAGAAAGAGTGGAAGAAACGCTCTATTATTTCAATAGTTATGACATTAATCTACAATTCACTTCAGAGGTAGAGGAGAATCATAGTATCCCGTTCCTCGATATGAGAGTTCGTAGAGACAATCATAACGTTCTACGTACAAAGTGGTACAGGAAGCCGATTTGTTCAAATCGTTTCCTGAATTTTCACTCTTATCATCATAAGAGCATGAAGCAAAATCTGATTGTCGCACTGAAAAACAGAGTGACAGGTCTGTCACATCCTGTTCATCGACAGGAGTGTTTGAAGGAGTTGGGAAGGATCCTCTTGGACAATTCTTATCCTAAATACATGATTAATAAATTTCTTTTTAATACTTCTACCATAAATAATAATAACTCTAATAATATCATTGAAAATAACGTTAACACTTTGAATAATCAAACACAATCACAGCAAAGAATCTTATGTGAATATAGGAGCCTTCCTTATATACAGGAATTAACACCCAAACTCACCAATATTTTTAAATCTCCAGAAATTCGCATAGCGAAGAAAAATCTCAAAACTGTAAATCTGTTATACTCAAAAACCAAAACTCCTCTTTCTAAATTTGAACAAACTAATGTAATTTATCAATTATCTTGTGTCAATTGTGACAAAATATATATTGGACAGACAGGTAGAAATCTCTCCGGACGTATTGCTTCACATAAGAGTGACTGCAAATTAAAAAAACCCAGCTGTGCACTTGCAGAACACAGCATTTCAACTTTTCACAATATTAATTTCAATGAACCCACAATTTTAGCAATTGAAGAAAATTATTCCAAGAGAAATTTTCTAGAGATGGTTTATGTTAGTAAAGAACTTAATAGTATGAATAAGCGGTCTGATATAGCCAATCTTAGTATAATTTATAATTATATTCTTTCTCTCCACAAAAATAATGTTGCAAATTCAAATAACTTTAATAATAGTTCTCACAATCCCCCATAGAGGGCATAAATCAGCACAGAGCTGAAGCGTGTTTCATGGAACATACAAGGTTGACTGTTGACATTTGACGTGTTTTGACGTCGAAATCTGTCAATACTCTCTTCTTCTTTTTCTTGACATATTTTTACCGCCCTTGTGCGTCCCTTGAACCACGTGCGGTCTCAAAGGCGAGTTTTAAAATGATTAACATTTTTCCAAATTTTAATTAAAAGTTTTCCTTCATAACTCATAAAATCATAATGTTTTTTAATCGTGTTCATGTACATGACATAGTTTTATTATTGTTGTTTCATCTCGTTTTGTGTTGTGACATAACCTTACATACATAAGGAATGACCAAGAAGTTTCTCTGCTGTTTTCACAAAAATTAATCTCACGTTAGTAAGTTGTTTTACATCATATTAAGAGTGTTCTGTTTGTTCACACGATTAATATTTTCAGATGTCTTGAAAATGAAAATAAATATTTTCGAAAGCTCGACAATTTAACTAAGAGTTGTTCTTTACCAGGCCACTTTTTCTGACTGCAACCCCAAGGGATATTTTCACTGAGAATATTCTTAGATAAATTGGTTTTTTTCAACTAGTCCAGTCAATATATATATATATGAAAACTAAAAGTTCGGGTTGAACCGCGTCTAGAATTTGTTGAAATTCGACGTTTCGGCTCCGATTTTGGAGCCATTTTCAAGAACTGAAATAGAAAGAAAATTAATGAAAGGTTAAAACGTAATTCTACGCTGAGGTCTCAATCTGCCTACTCCTCAGGTATAATTACGTTAGGTTTTTGTGACTTGACGTCGGGGTCTCAATCTGCCTACTCCCCATGTCTCGTCACTGGTTCTCTCTAAGGTCTCAATCTGCCTACTCCTTCGAGAGAACTGAGGAATTGTGGGTTGAGGAACTGTATTTATAGTGGACGTGGCTGTAATGGCCGTGTGCAATGTATTGGCGCGAGGTGAACTATGGGCGGGAACTGAATTGGCGCTAGATGAGCTGTGTGCGGGAACTCTCGTCTACGGCAGAAAATGACTGAAATAAGGGCTACTGTTCACGTTCACAGTAGCGATATCCAAAAATATTGAAAATCAACCTATAGTATTATTTACGGATCGTGAGTGAATAGTAAGTAGCCTTAAGTCTAGTTCATACCCTCGCGAACTTCGCAATTTTTCTGCGAATAAAATGGCTTCCAGTCATACCGGACCAATCGTTGATGCAGATCCATGTCGGCAGCCATTTTATTCGCAGAAAAACTTCCAAGTTCGCGAGGGTTTGAACTAGACACTAGATTTAAACTCACGGAGTTTCAATTTCAAATCGTTCGGCGTTCCGCCGTACGTTGAAGTTAGGTTTTTATTCATAAAAAAATACAAACCAAAGCGTCTGTATATTTAATAATACAATCAAACTGTAAATGTCAGGATCTCTACCGATCAAGCTGTTAATTTTATTTTGTGATTACTGCAAAGAACTATCCTATTTTTTTTTTTTAACAAAAAAACTAATTGTATCTCTAATCGGTTCACAATGAAATAATGCTCAGCAAGTTATCTATCTAGGACATCTTGGTGTCGTTTAACCTGAAGCAGTCAGTTTCATTCTTTATATTATAGGTTTTGATGTACCTATTTCCTCATAATTTAGCACTAAGAATATTAATTATCCATTGGGAAATAATGGTATTAAGAAAAATTGTATAGTGTTTTCCAAGCAGTTATTCGATGTCCATATGAAAAACATTAGTGCTATGTCCTCCCTTTTTTATGACTTGAACTTGGCTCTTCAAGTTGACTGTCATTCGATATCTGAAGAAACTTGGACTGTAGTTAGTACTTTGAGGAGTAACACTTATATCAAAAGCCCAAATAGAGTAGCGAATATAGCATATACCTGCAGATGATATATCAATGAACTCGAGATATAATGTGAAGGTCAAGCCATCCTTCGGAAGGGACGTTAATCTGGAGTCAATGGATATTGGGTTTGTTAGAAATCTAAGTGTACACAGTGGCTTCGGTGATAAACCTTGGTAGTAGAAATATGATGAAGTTAAATAAAGCACAAAGGGAGAAATCTTACATGTTCTCGCTGAAAACCGATGATTGAACTTCCTGTTACAACTGCTGCATAAATCCACCATATCACATAGAAACAGAGCTAATAAATGTATCTGCAGATTCATTGAATGTGTTGGATCTCCTCATAGATCTTTCAGATGATAATTTAATTGATTACTTACCTCTTGCTTCACTAGAAGAAACAATAAAATAGACGGAGCCAATGGCTCAATGGTTCTATAAATATGTTTTGTGTTTCATTGCATTTTATTGAAATTACAATACAAAACATCAGAAAATATACATCACATAAGTTCTTTCAAAAGACACTTAACTAAGTATACTAAATAAACAGTATAGTAAATAACATGATTCATATTGAAGTAATAAAATAAAACCTTGGTAATCAAAACAAGATTTAGATTTATTTATCATTCAACAGTAATATAATTTGTTTGGAATTATATTATTACTGAAAACACATTTCATCCTTGGAATACATACATACTTATTCAATTCGCTCAACCAGCTGTTATATGATAGAACTGTTCCAGCAAATAATGGGACAATTATCAAGCAAATTCGACAAAAATAACTCAACAATGATACAATAAGGACAATTTGTTAGAAATAAAATTTTTCACATCGTATTGCTAAGAACCAACAACTGAACTTATCTTCATGCAAAAACTTTTTTTGATAATCTGTTAATCTTCTGGTCATTATTACTAAGTGGTTGTCAATTCATGTACCTATCATACATAAATCACTTGTTAAAATCATCAATTCTTTATTGGAATTAACAAAACTCAAAAATTATCTTACAACATTCAAATGAAGTCTCAAGTCTTTTCTACTTGGTAAATGTTTTTATACGATCCACTGTGTTCTCCTGTACAGAACGAATTTGTATTTTATCCATGTATTACTTTTTTATAATTATTGTTTGTATTTTGTCATTGCTCCTTAGTATTATTAGACATTTTCTTAACTACTACACAAAATGAAATTTTTTTATATTCGAAGGAAATGAAGAATTTGAATACCTACAGGTTTGAACTCCTATCGATGCAATTTGATTTATTACATTTTATGCCAATAAAGCTCTTTTATTATTATAACTATCCAAAATATCAATTGTAAATGTTAACAAGTGAAAATCTCATTGACATAAACTTCAATTGATATTTGTTTTCCTTCTACTAAGCTGGTATCGCAAAAAAAGCAATGTTACTAAAATACAGCCTGATTTTTTTATGCATACAATTATATACTTCCTGTAATACAAATACTCAAATTATGGGTCTCTGTTGTATTGCTCGAATTTCTTCAGTTTAACTTTGATGAATACTTTTACACTGGGATCTCTGTTCTGTGTTTCATGGAAAATATTTCATTGGATAACAGGATACATAATGAAATGATGGACAGGTTGAGTTTTTCTCATGCAACGTCTTCACTCAAAAGGTTTACCTGAATACACTATGTAATGTACAATTGTTGGAATGCTTGCTGTGGAAAAAAAATTAATACGCTCTGAAAAAATATCACTATGTTGAAAGAGTAAATAAAAAATCAAGCAATAAGCGAAAAATAATTTATTTTGTTTTTTGACCTGTTTTTGAATGTTTCTTCTTTCTAAAAAATTGAAAAATTTAATGAGGCGTGTTCGATGGAATACTGAATACCTGTCAAATTTCAAGTTAATCAGACAACTAGAAGAGGGTCAAAACAGTCTGAAAGATTTCAACTGAACTTGAAAACAAAGCTAACGAAAAAGAAATGAACAAAGGAAGTTAAACAAAAGTTTATACATAAGAAAGTTAGCAGCCTTATCCACAATAATTAATTCTTCAACATGTTGAAACTTCCTTGATAGTTAGGATAAAATGTAAGTGAATAATTTGATAAATTGTAATTCTCTTCAATTTGATGCAACTGCTTTATTATAAAATAATTAATAAGTTGGGGCTTCCCTTCGATATTTTTTGCCATTTTTCAACCAATTTCTTTGGCCTTGAAAGCTCTATTCTGTAAAAAATAAAAAGTTATTTTATGAATACAACCCAATGTTACTAATATTTTCTACTTTGAATGCTTGATAGTTACTTCTTTTTAAACTTTGTTTTATCTTGATATTCGATTAAGATAGTAATTTATGAAAATCTTTGGATATTTTTTCTAATGAGATTTCAATACATTCTGTTAAAATTCTATTTTCATCTAGTGGTACCTATTGAAAGATCTTCAAATGTTGCTTCAACAAAAATTGTCCTTGCTGAATTTGTAAAGTTCTCCAGTTTAATTTATGTCTTGCATTCCTCTTTCTTCAGTTCAGTGGATTTAAATTGTTTTTCATATTGGAATAAAAACCAGAGTGAAATAAGAAAGTTTGTTTAGTACAATGACTATTATACCATTTAATTTTTTCAATCCCTACCTAGAAGTATCCAAATTTTGAAAATGATTTTAAATGCAGGATCTCATATATTCCTTGCAGGAATACTTGAAAACAAGAATGCAGAACAACAATTAAATGTTTTTGTTGAAACATCATCATGTTTTGATTCGTAAGTAATTTTTTCCACCATTTCACAGAAAACAGAAATATTATTTAAATGTTATTGAAAGAGTTAAGAATAATATTTTTAGCAACTTAGTACTTGCTTGAAATGTTTGTATTTAGAAATTGACAACAGAAGAAAGAAAATACACATGAGTAAATTTTATGTACTTAACTGAAATTGTTCACTTGTACCAAATAAATAAATCTGAGTTCAGAAGGTTGATCTACTGCTTGGAGCAAGAAACCCATTTGTTGTATGGACCCGCATCATATGAAAATGAAAGCTAAGAGTGGTAACGTAAGTTATTCATTTCAACATACTGACACTTGAACCAAACTACAGATTCGTGATTTTCTTTCCATTATGATCATACAATAGATTTGTATTCAGAAAATATATTTATATTGAAAACATGTGATCATTAGATTAAAAAATAAAATATAATTAATAATCAATGTAAATTCAAATTGGTTCCTACCATCAAACATATTTCTTTTAAAAAGTCTAAATGAATTATAATATTGTATATAATCAATTTTTTCAAAGACATTCCATTCTTAACCTGTTATAGTTTCAAGCCCATCATCACTCTGAATAATAGGTCCAGATGTTTACGTGGATGTTGAAGAAACTGAAGACTTTGAATCCGTAAATGGAAAGAAATTATGAAACACAAAACATAGGGCCACCACATTTTCTAAATTCTTTCATATGTACATTCCACATAAATAGGATAACATATTGGTGTTTCATGAAGAATGGATCATTTAAATTTACTGTAAAAGAATAATATTCTTGATTATTGTTTGTGTGTTTAGCCTTCGAATGCCACACTTTTTTAGAGACTATACAATTTGATAAATAATTACATTTTCTGAGAAATCACTCATAATTATAATCTTATAAGCCATAAACTGAAGATTGTAATACTAGTAACAATATGTTATTATGATTAGCAAAAATTTCATCAATGAGAAGATGCAAGTTTAATGAAAATGGGGTTTTTCATCATTGACAGTTTCTCATTGATATAACGTAGAACAATACTACCTACTGAACCAAATGAAAAAAAAAACTCACATTATTGGAAGTGTTCTCACTGGATGCTTTCTATGAATAATGGGCAGGTACCAAACTTCAAATATCTTTTACCACTGGGTTTCATGATAAATTCATCATTTATCTTCGGTGAAATGGTCTGGGCAAACAAATTTGGCTATAGTATCTACATTTTCCAACCCCAGAAAAAATATCCATTGAGTTCTCCCAGGTTCTACATGAAATCTATTACATTAAAATATCACGTTGATAAATTGCGTAATTTGCGTAAATAGGTATTATGTTTACCTTTTCAAATGGAATGAAATGGTTTTTAACAATTCGAAAAGAAATATACACAATCCAATTATCTCCACTTTCAAATGATTGTGTATATTATAACTACAGCTTATAGTGCTACATATCTTAAAATTCCATTTTAAAACCAAAATTCGACAACAGTCGATAGAATGAACTCGATTTGAAACATACATACCTAACCATTATAAAAAAAAGATCAGCAAAGAGTTAAAGTATTTACAGAATTGTCTTTTTAACGAAACAAGACTTTAGATGAATAATTTCAATAATGGAAATATGATTAGTCAAAATTGTAATCAACAGCAAAACTTGGCGTGATCTTGAGCGATTCGATTATACACTATTTCTGTATTTTCATTGTATTCATATTATACAAATATATATTATTAACATTACATGAAAAAAAAAAGTTCAATTCTCATTATGAATATGTTTCAAAAGTTCACTCTTGAATAATTTCAATGATGACTTAGATTTCAATGAATAAGGCAAATCATTGAATCGGAAAAAACCTTTGAAGAACAAACTGCTCATACTACATCTTAAATTTGTTCTGTTTATATGAAGTTGATTACTGGTTCTCGTTGAATATTGATCAATGTCGTTATTGAAAGTTATTAATGATAATAAGTACGGTGGGGTCATCTTAATTAATATTTTATAAATGAAAATCATGGAACAATCCAGTAGTATTTGTGATACTAAAATCCATTGTAGAGTAGATAGCATGCTAGTGATTGGTGTATACCTATTACATTTTAAAATTACTACCATTCCACGATTTGTAATTTTTGCATTTGTTGCATTTTGTTTAAATTAAATGAGAACAAAATAGATGCACAGCAATCAAAATGGGGTTGAATTATTGATTTATAGACAACAATTTTTGTTTCCATTGATAAATTACTGGCGATTCTTGAAAAAAAATATAATTGTTTGGCGATTTTTTTTTAATATTCTTGAAATGGTCATCGAACGTTAATCAATTATCAAGTTGAAAACCTAGATATTTTACTACCTTTACTATTTCTATACTTTCATTTTCTATTTTTATACTTAGGTTGTTGGTATTTATTTTATTGTATTTAAATTTAAAAGTGATTATCCTTGCTTTAGTTTTTGTTACGATGAGCTTCATTTTATTTATTTGTACATATTTTCCTACCTCTGCCAAAACTTTATTCATTTTAACAATAGTTTCTTCTGAATTTGTTCCACCGCAGGCCAATAAGGTATGATCTGTAAATAAGTGTATATCATTTAGATACAAAATAAAATATGAGAGGCCCAAGTACACTACCCTGTGGTACTCCTGTTTGATTTATCACATATGAGAAAGATTCATTAACACGTACCCTCTGTTTCCTATTCGATAAATAACCTCTCAATCAATCATAAACCGTTCCTTCAATCCCATACCTTCTCAGTTTCTGAAGCAATACCCACTATCAATAGTTTCAAAGGCCCTTCTTAAATCTAGAAATACCGCAACCTCATATTTTCCTTAATCTATATCGTTAGTAAATTTAGTAATTGACAACTGTAATGCTGTTTTGCAAGAATGTTTTTTTCGAAAACCAGACTGATTAATGAACATAATATTATTTCTGTCAATGAACTCTAATAATTGGTTATATACTGTCAATTCTAATACCTTCTCTATTGGCGGTAGGGTATTTATAGGTCTAAATTCACTTGCTTGTATAGTGTTTGTAACTTTTGGTATAGGTATGATGGTACTTATTTTTAAAGATTCGGGTATATGAACTTTTTGAAGCGATATGTTGATCAAATTGAGGATTGTATGACCAGCTGTTTCAAATACATCCATTTTAGAATTCAAGGTTTCATGTATACTACATTTATTATCTAATGACACAATTATATCCTTCAACTCACCCAAAGTAATCAATCGGAAAGTGGTAAAGGGTAGATATAAATTATTATCTATATTGAACCATGGCTCGGAACTCTCGATACCTTGGATTAAATGTTGAATGCTATTGAATTGAAAGTTTCAGCAATGTCAGCATCGCCTTTTTTATACTCATTTCCCCGCCTTTCTCAAACTCGTTTCTTAATTTTGATGAATACTTCATTATCAAACCAAGGAATGTTGTTTTTGAAGTTGCTTATTTGTATGGGAGAAATATTATTTATAATATTGGAACATTTTTCGAGATATTCTTCGTAAAGTAAATTCACATCTATACAGTGTAAAGACCAATTACATAAAATGAGTTCATTCTTGATTACACTTAAATTATCATCACAAAGATTTCTGTACTTTCTTATTGAGCTTTTCTTGTTCAATTGACAGGAGAGGAAATTGATAGAAATAATTGAGTGATCAGTAATTTTTGGAGTCAAATGAACCATAGAAGTTATATTATCATCATTAGTTAATACCAAATCTATTAATGAGTTTGAATCTATTTTGTTTCATGTGGGCTCAGTTAAAGTTTGACTTATACCATAAGTTGTAAAAAGATTCTTTAATTTTTTATCATAAAAACTGTCTTCTAATAAATTTAAATTGAAATCACCTGCCAGAATGAAACGGTTGTTGGATGATATAAGCTTGTCACAAATATCCTCAAGATCTTCTAAAAATTTTGCATGAGAACTAGAAGGTGAATGATATAGACATCCAATCAACCATATTGAAGATTTGAATTAATTTTCGCAATTTTACTTCAGTAAAAATTCTTATAAGTAGAACATTCAATTTTTTTATTTATATACATGACGATGCCACCGGTATGCCTATTTTCAGAATCGCATCGAATACAAGTATAATTGTCTATTATCAGCTCCTTATCTTCAATATCATCTGTTGTTCTGGTTTCACTTAGTAGGATTACTTTTGGATTGTAGCAAAGAATACTCTCTTAAATTTCATCTATATTTTTCAGTAGTCTTTGTGCATTGAGGTATATAATATCACTGTTCAGCTGTATATCAGGGATATTTACTAGTTTTTTCTGACATGACTAAGGATTTTTTTCACAATTGTGGGTTTTCCGTTCTTGTATTTGATGGTACTAGTATTATCCCCCGCTGCAATCATTTCATCCAATTTAGATTTTACTTTACGGAAGTACTCCCTTTGTTTTGGAGTTTGGTCACTTGATATTTTCACTGAGTATTTTTATCAGTGGTTTGTTCTTCAAAATAAATCTAGCATCACCCTGTGATTTGAAGATAACCTTAATGGGTCGATTTTTATTTACTGTTGGTTTTCCCAATCTAAAATATTTTATTTCTTCCTTATCCACATTGAATTCCTGAAGTATATTTCTCTCTCTTCTTCTCTTCTCTTTCTTGTACTGTTCTCTCACTCTGAAGCTTCCCCTGAGGTTCATTTATATTGTAAAAAAAGTTTTTGAGAGGCACTTCCTACAATGGACCAACCATGTGGGGTCCAAGAAAGGGTACTCCAGATGGTAATACCGAGCATCGAAATGGAAGACTTCAGTGGAATGGATACACCTGACATAGTTACCCTGGCCATTGTGAAATCGGTGTGAAGGGTACTATTATTATCCGCAAAGCTGTGCACTGGGTTATGTAGCTCCCAACAAGTAGGAGTGTATATAGGATGAAACTCCATCAACCTCCACATAGAGTGATCAGCCTGAGAGAAAGCTACATAGCAACGAACATAATTGGGGGCAAGCCATAAGATCGAAGCTTGACGAAATGTCTCTGGTGCTAAACGTAATCAAAAGTCTTGGAAATATCTAATGCAGGATTTCACTATATTCGTGAGACATTAGCTAGTTGGTCACCAATTCATCTCTGATGATAGAAACCATATTGTCAATCATTCATAATTCCTGAGCGTTTTAAGTATTTCATGGGCTCAATGTTGATGGCTTTCTTCATGACCTTCGAGGTATCAGATAGCAGTGCCATTGGTCTGTAGTTACTAGATAGTATCTTTTTCCCCTTTTTTGGGACTGGTTGTACTCTAGCAATTTTCCAGTTGAACGGAAATACACCCAAATCATAAAAGAGGTTGAATAATTTGCAAATAACTGGTTTCAGTTCGGGAGCACATTTCTTGATAACGATCGGCTATATTCTGTTAGATGAACTCGCTTTGTTGGTGTTATTCCAATGATTTTACAAACAAACAAACAAGTTGCATTCAATGGTTGTCCCTCAAGTCATGAAATTATTGCCATGTCGCAATTTTTTAAGGATACAATAAGCACGTCTTGGATGAAATATATAGCAATAAGAAGGCAATTGAAACGTTCATTGCAGGTTGTTGGGAGCATGTGAAAACAATAGTATTTATATCACCGAACGGAGATTCTTCGTTGTCGATATACTCTGGTCAGTACGGCAACGCTGCATTTGAAATATCAAATGTCAAATATGACAGCATAACAACAAAACATCTCTGTTCTCGTATTTGGCTAATTGGAGTGTTTTTTTCGTGATTTAAGGCAAATTCTGAGGTGATTTGTGTTAGTTTTTATTATTGTGCAATGGTGAAGCATTATGAAATGTGTAAAAGACCATTTGAAGCTGGAAATAAAAACATATTTTTTTATTTTTATTTTATTGAACCTCAATATTTCTGTTAACAACGCACGACACTGCCGTTGGGGGAAGATGTCCCTTAACACACAAATTTTAATGCGTGTGCGCTGAATTACTCATCTAGGTTGTGTTATTTGATCGGAGGCTTGAATCCACATGGAAAAGAAAGTTACGGAAAGTTGTCAAATGTGTAATTTTTGTTTAGATTTATTGCTCCAAGCTGTCAAATTTATAATTTATTATCACAAAAAACAATCTATCAGTGTTTTTTTTATCTTCACAATAGAAAAAAACTTAATATCGGAGGGAATTGATCCCGCGTACTAATGATTGCAAATCACATCGCTTCATCATGCAACTAAGGTAGCTCGTAGATGTTATGCCAACGAAAATATTTTGCGTTTCAAAATAATTATACAAAATAGATGAAGTTTGTTGAAATGGTTCTGTCAGTCATTTTCTTAGAATTTCTTGTACACATGTCAACAATATCGATATTGGATGTTAAAGTTATTATGGATTACTCGTAGGAAGAATAGTGTATATTACTTGTGCATGCGCCTCGTGCTAAATAAAATATTTTCCACTCGTGTGAAAAATGTCACTTTCCGCACTCGTATACAATATACTATTGTAAACGCAATAACTTATCAGGGAAAATATATTCTTCAGAATACTCAAAAAGCCATATCATGAAACTAATTTTATCTCCAAAATCTAATTTTCAATCAATAATCACTGTCTTCCTCTTACAAGAGCAAAGTAGTTACTAGCTGTCAAATTTTTTATTATTTCAAAGAGAATACATTTCTTGCAAAGGAAAGTCTGAAAAAAGTCGACGGTCGTAAAAAAAACCAGCCCTTATTGTGTTTCGACAGTTTCCTCGGTCATTTAGATAATTTAATTTATGGGGGCGTTTGACATATTTATCTGAAGTTTTTCCGAAGTATTCAAACAAATTCCACCTATTGATAAATAGACTATCAGTGATAAAAAAGAGCTTTGAAGTACCACCAATGATATTCATGTACTGAGATTCATCTGTTGTGTCTTTGCATATTTAGTTTAGCTGCCTCAAGGTGGAATTTCTTTATTTTAAATTAAAGCTGCCCTTCCCTGCCCCGCCTGAAAACTTCGAAAGAAGTTCAACGGACCCTTAAATGCTCGAAGAATTTGCTGCTCTAGGCACTGTTACATATCAGTGGAAAATATTCCAAGCTCCTACCATCGTCTTGCAAGAGTTTTCAACTCACGACTAAATGAAGAGTGTTGGAGTCTTGGATAGACGAATATTTTTCGATAGAAATGAACTATCATGGAATTCTTAAATTTTGAGGGGTCAATGATAACAAACAAAGAGAGTTGTGTTTTTCCTACGTGGCTTCTTGTCCATCTATCCATGTAGTTTCTTCCCAAATATTGCGATTTCTCTAGAGAGATCAGAAATCCTCCTGACCAGTGCTTGGCGATCTCAAGTATAGGGAACCTTCAATATATTCGGAGTCAAAGAATAGAAAAACGCAGCAACAACACGAAAAATAAAATACATTTATATACATGCGAATACTCTGCCGTTGATCCAGTCTATGAATGGATATAAGGGAAAACAGGGTCGAAAAAATGGGTAAGAGGCTGCAAGAAGAACCGACTAATCGATAAACGGATGACGCAGGACTTCGTGCAGTATAAGCGTAACCTTTCGATGATCTGAATGCGTTTAGTACAATATCGCATGAGCCCAATTGCCTTGCGGTGCCCTATCAAATTGTGAGATACATTGAACAGCTGATGCCGCTCTTGAGGACATGCAATCTAGTAAGTCCGAGTCCAAACTGAGCAGGTAATCTTAAGAAGAGACGTGTTTCACCCATTTATTTTACATGGAAGTATTCAAACTATACCAATAATATAAATACCGATAGGATGTTCAGCTCATAGATAGAAGCATCAAAATCGTCAAATGTGCCAAGGTTCATCTCAAAAGAGGATGATGCGAGGACTACGGAGAGGATGTTCAGCTGGTATAGAAGCATCTTGCATCATCTTGTACCGGAGAGACGTATACCCACCTAGGGGTGGAACAAAGCCACTCCCAAGAGGCAACCACAATCAAAAACTCTCTTCGCGGTAAAAACAGTATAAACTCTATCGATCAGAACAAAATCGATGCAACTAATATGGTTGTCATTCCTATTCTACTCTACTCCTTTGGAGTGATAAACTCTATTGACTCAGGAGGAGTTGCAATATCTCGGCGTGAAAACTCTCAAAATGACGCATTTTCATAGGAGCTAGCAACCTCAATCGTCCGTTCCACGATCATACTCCACCATACAACAGGGAAGCCGTTGACTCTTAAGTTTGTTGTATTCACATGATAGATACTGAATGGAGCATCTGAAGTTATCAGGAGTTCACATCCATCCCCTTCTCTGCTCAGTCTGCGACCATGAGAAAGCCCGTGCTTGGTAACTCTGTTACCAAGCCGTTCAGCAAAAAGCTGCGGAGACCGAGGTACTTGCAGTTGAAAAAATATTGACAACTTTGGCTTATCCAAAAATCTGTCGTTTACAAGTCAATTGGGCTGAAGTTGGCTCCTAAGACAATAATGCGTTGACTGTCAGCTTGTCAATCTTAATCGGTAGACGAGCCACCAGTGTTGCCTTATGTCTTGGGCGATATTGAGTCCGTTGTGGAGAATGAGAAGTGCTGAATCTAGAAGGAAGAGAAACGGAACAAATATCAAGATTCACTTCTTGAAATCCATAAGCTTTATACACACCACTCATTTCATATGGTGGAATGTAATTGTAGAGGTACTCATTGGAATGATGGACACGCTGCTACCGAATCTAAAAACTATACCGGCTTACCATGGCTCGGACGAATGCAGCAGGCCATCAGGCCATCATCCTTGTTTCACTTCCTCCGGATGTATCGGGGCTCCAGAGACAGGGCCCGACTGGTAAATTCTGAATTTAATGATAAATTATAAAAATAATAATAGTCTTGTGATAGCTACGGTTCTGTTATGTATTGGCCGTTATCTATGGACCGTGGTGGTCGTGATGATAAAGCACTTGCCTCGCAATCACAGGAGTGCGGGTTCGATTCCCAGCATGGTCACTGGTAGAGCAACTAGGGGATGTCCGCAGGGAGGGGTACTATTGCCCCTACTATAGGCCATCCTAATGGACGATCTGATAGCAAGGCTAGCATACCGAGGCTTCTATTGCTTAGGATATGCTGATGATCTTGCAATTATAGTAAAAGGCAAATTTGCAAGGACAGTCTCGGAGCTTACACAAACAGCCATAGATATAACCAACAGGTGGTGTAAGGAGGAAAAACTGAAAGTGAACCCTCATAAAACCACTATAGTCACATTTTCACGAAAGAAAACACTCGAAGGACTATGGTCGCCTGTGCTAAACGGGATAGAAATTCCTTTTGCCCAAAATACTCAAGAGTCATCTTCGACCATAAGCTAACATGGAAGCAGACAACTCTATGCAAATTACCTCAAAACTAGTTTGGGACTGAATAGTAGCCCTAAAAGAGCTGGGCAGTCAGAACAGACTGACACTAGCTTGTGTACCAGCACACACAGGTTACAGAGGCAATGAAGAGGCTGATTCAGGAGCAAGTCAGGCCCTGAATGGTCCAGAACCGTTTTGCGGTATAGCAAAAGTTTCACTAAAAACCAACACCAAATCATGGATTCAGCAGAAATCTCAAGAATGGTGGAATGATTCACACGGAATGAGACAGGCCAAAGAGTTTATCAAAAAACCGCTGCCAACATTCACAGAATATCTACTAAGCCAGAGAAGAAGCACTACTAGAATAATAGTTAAACTTCTCACAGGGCATAGTATAGGCTCAATAAACATATGAGCCACTGCGAGGGCTTGTCAAGGCTGAGGTTTCTAATGCTGGGAGAAAAAAAACCAGAAGCTCCCAAATATATGGGAGTTCTAAAAACTAGCCAATGGAGTCTCCTGATGAAGACAGGGCTAGACAAAGAACTTTCAACGATTTCAAGGGCACACGCAATAGATCTGCAAAGGTCGCCGTGTAGGTGCTTATGGCACAGAAGCCCCAAACTAATCTAATCTGATCTAATGATCACTGGTCTCGTTCTAGTTTCGACTTTTGAGGGCTGTCGTTCGTAGGGGGACAACAGCTGGTTAACGGACCAAATTATTTTTAACAATATTACTTTTATCTGGGAAGTATGAGCAACTGAAATATAATTTAAACATTTCATGAAAGAATGATAAATAAATCGTAATTTTAATAAAAGTAATTGTTCAAAATGTTCACCGTTCAAAAATATGAAATGTGGTTCTGGAATTCACCCTTAACGTTAATGAATGTTTCCGTAATGAAATGGCACACACGTCTTATTCTATTCGTAAATACCTCGATTGACCCAGGTTGCGTTACCTCGAATTTTACATTACCTCAAAAATAAATCCATGCGTG
Source organism: Chrysolina americana (assembly GCA_958502065.1). NCBI lineage: Eukaryota > Metazoa > Arthropoda > Insecta > Coleoptera > Chrysomelidae > Chrysolina > Chrysolina americana. Next base: position 87,627,259 of record OY293410.1, read on the forward strand.
TTATATCAGGCAACCGACTGGCCATTTCAGGGACATCTGTTCATTTACAGATACGGTTAATAGGCGACACGACAAATTTTTCAAAATAGGTATTGGTTGGATTCTTCGAGTACTCCGGCTAATTTTCCAAAAAAAATTTGGAAAATGTGTTTTCAATGATCTCAAAATTGCACGTTGAATCATAGCATCATCCAAATGATAAGGCTGATATATCATTAATTTGTTACAGAAACGCCAAAATAAAACCAAAACTGATTTCTGGCAACCTTTTCTCTCCCATCCTAGATTACCACAATGTTTTCTGAATAGACGGGATTTTCACTTTAGTTCAGATCTGAAGAGTAAACGCATCGATACTACTTGATGAACTCTGATCGTAAAAATAACTTTTCTTGCATTCCATGCGAATGCAATAAAAAATATACTAACATTTTGACACGATATAAATAAACAATTCAAGACTTGTCTTTTGTGTTATCAGAGTATATATAAATACGTGCGTATTCAAATGAAACTTTAAATTAAAACGTAGAAATTAATGGTTTCATGATAATGATAATTAAGTCATCGGCACTTTATAGTAAATCACAACAAATGAGCATGTTCATTCATCGATTTCTATTAGTACGAAGGCCAGCTAATTAAAACTGTCACAAAAAAATTGCTTTCGAGAGCTTCCATGCTGACTTGCCAGGGAATTTCAAGCAATTTCAATTCAATAATGCTGAATATAGGTACACCAAGATGGTAATAGTATTTTATACGAGCATCAACACTATAACCGGAAATTTTTTTGGGTATAGTGAATGAACAATAACACGTTATTACTCACACAAGAAGAAAAACGTCATGCAGTAGATTTGAGATAAAGAAGCCAAGACCTATCGTGATCTATTATGTGGTGTTTCAATGTTTTGAGTGAACGTAGTGAAAGTAGTAAGGGAAATATGTGGAGAGAAGGGTAGGTATATTCGGCAGTAGTAGGAATTATTTCTTTTGATTTTGATCTTCTCCGTATACACTTTTTGAACTTTCATTTATTACGTTGAACAATACTATACTTCAAGAAGACGGACAGCAACAGGAAGAACAGCAACAAGAAAAAACGAAGAAGATGAAGAGTGGCGAAATTTGGAACAATAATGTTACAGAAACGAGGAAATACAAGTACTTTATATTCTATCAGATATGAAGAATATTGATTGATTGATTGATTATATATATTGATTTTGTCCAAAATCAAATGCTTTCAAAAAACAAACTATAGGTGAGTACCTATATGTAAACCACTTTGATGTCAATCAAATAACTGAAAACTATCGAATACTTCTTTGAATTTTTTATCCCTGAGAACTGAAATGTTCTATTTTCATTTTAATGTGAAAAACATCAGTTTGAAAAACAATTTTGTCTTGGGTTAAGGGCATTTGATATACATTGGGGCGATTATCACCTGTGTACCTTGTAAAGACCAGTTTCCGTCAAAAATATTTTTGGGAGAAAAACTAGATAAATCTTTTAAATTCATATTAATAAACCTGAAACCTGAAAGTGTTGAAACTGAACATTTCAAGTAAGAAAATAAAATAACTGCTACAAAAATAATTTTTAAAAGCTGATTAATTCAAATGTTCACATTTGAAAGAAACTTATTTTTGTATGAATTTTCATGCCAACCATTTGATATCTCAATAGTTCCTTGGATCTTGACAAAATTGATGTGACTGTTAGTCTCATTCCTTGAAGAGAAAGGACTACATTTATATGGACGATCTATTTTTGATTAGCATTACTTTAAATAATGTTCAAGTAATGTTATAAATCCAGAAAAAAGTCAAATGACACCTGGAAAAGATTACAAATTCTTAGGGTTTTCATTAAACACTTCAAATATGATCATTGCACTTCCTATCGAAAGAAGAAACAGAATATGGTACTATTCGAAAACTTTTCATTGGAAGAAGTTGGTTCATAAGGGATTTTGCAAATTTTATAGGGTTTATAGTATCAGTATGCCCTGCTCTAAAATTTTCCCTAGGATATAATAAAAAATTTAAGAAAGAAAAGTATTCACCCTCAAATATATCTAGAGTGAGATTTGATGAAATGATGGTGATCCCCCCAAAATTGTCAGATGATTTTGCATGGTGGAAACCAAATTCAAATTAGAAATATTCTCTGACTCTTCAACTTCATGATAGGTTGTTTATAGCGAAGGTAAAAGGTATCATGGACATTGGAATGAGCACGAAAAAACAAACTATATTAATTTCCTGGAGCTGGTATTATACAGTACCCATTAATAAATGATTTATCAAAAGAAAATTCTAACGATGTGAAAGTCCTAATCTTTGGTTGTTTGCTGCTTATGAAAAATCTTCTAAGAACTGTGAGTTTGATTACGAGTCAAGAAGATCACCACCAGAAAGAGAAAGACAACTTGGAAATAGGGCATTCGGTAAAATAGAAGAACTTTTTGGGGAAACATAATTCGATCTATTTAATAGTAGAGATAATGCTAAGTGTGAAACATTAATCTCTTGGACGCCGGAAGCAGAAGCACAGGCCATTGATGATATTAAAGTATTATGGGAAAATCTATTTTTTCTATTCTCTCCACCGTTCTCGAAGCAAAGTGGTCGTGGTATTAGAGCATTTGCTTCCCACCCAGGTTTTTGGGTATTTCTCAAAAAAAATTTCACTATTTTTTTTCCTCTTCAATTTTAAGGATTTTACAAAAATCATGCCAGATAGCGCAGGAGGCATTTTCGTAGTGCCACTGTAGCCAACGCAACCTTGGTTCCTGTGGTTCGAAAAATAAAAAATACAATCAAATCACCAAATGAAAATATATTTTTTTTCCAACGGGAAACCTCATCCTCTATGGGAGTAGCTGACCCTGGTGTGAGGATATTAAGATTTTGCACTGAAGAAAATTCCGGGTTCCACAATGAAAATTCTGTTGTCTACAATAACGAAAGCTACAATGAAACAATATGAGGAGGGTGGTGAGCAGAAGGAGAGAAGGGGAAGATGAAGGAGTGAATAGGAAGAGGAGACAAATGAGGTACGCACATTGAGCTATAGTCTTTGAACACAAACAAAATCAATCAAGAAATTATATATTTCTTTCTTTCACTATTGACAATATGTCCATCGACGGCATAATTGTGGCAGTCCATTTTTCTGACAATTTTCTCATTCAATCGTGACTCTCGACGCAATCAAGGGACTTGGAGAACAAACATGAGAGAAAAAATTGACTTGATTGTCGTGAAACCAGTGTTTCTATTACCTTTACTAGCATGAACACCGAAATTAAATTAGATTGAATGTCTGGACATTTTAAGATGGTATGAACGAATATTTGTAAATTGATTTGGAATGAGTTTGGTACCGATACAATATTGATACGGTCAGGTTTGAGCAGTTCATTGTCACTGTCTGGATGATAATAATATCGATTCGCGATTGCGTTTTGACCCTCAGACTATAATGGATGCGACTTTTGCAACGACTCTATATCGGATAACACTTGGTTTTTTGTGAACTGAGTGACTCCAGAATTGAAGAACGCTGATGCAATGTCTATTCCACTCCATTGATATTTCGTAACACAGAAACAGATTTTTGCGTCTTAAACCTGGACGCAGACCTAAAATCCAAATGAGATTCTGCAAATATGTGATGCTATTGCAGCAGATGATCTTAGTCTAGCTTTCGGCACTGTACGTACTCATAGATCAGCAAATGACACCAATATTATAATATTTATTCACGAAATAAAACAACAGATAGGCAAAGTATTCCAATATATGGAATAAACACCAAGGGTCCCAATTTGTGTGCAATGATATGAGAATATTCAAGGGTGTGATTCTGCATGGAGAATAATCATAGTTTGATATATCAATTTAAGTCCAAAAATATTTTTTATTACAAAAATTTGGATTGTTGAAATAAAAGGAGAAATAGAGAAATTATTTTATATTTCCGACACCGCATAAGATAGTCCAGTGATATTCGGTAGACAATGACATTACATTTTTTTCAGTACCAACATAACTTTCATCCTAAACAGTGGTGTGCTGACAAGCAATGATTTTGTCAGTGGTATCTTGCTAATGTTGCGCCAAATCCACAATTCCAATCACATTTTCTGTTCACGGGTAAAGCTATTTAAAAAAAATGTCATTTATATTTTCGAGGATTTGACGGACAATTTTGCCCACCTGGACGACCTGACGGACGACAATCTTACCTCAGTTTCCTTCCTTGTCTTTGCTGCTTGAAGATGTTATTTTAGCAATAAGAAACCCAATGTGGTACATGCACGATGGTGCACCAGCACATTTCAATATAATGACACTCGAAAGCATCCCATTGATTTTTGGAATCATATTTTTGTAACCATCATTTAAAATTTGGCTTGTAAAATGCCATTTCTGGGCGGTTAATTCAAACTATCGGTTTAAATGAATTTCATATGATCGATTTTACGCATTGGGGCTCCCTGAACACAAATTCGAATTCAAGATGTGGCGTCACCGCAGATGATAGAGAGAAAGTAGTGCGGAAGCATGTATATTGAAGGGGCTATTTTCAACAATTTCTGTAATGATTATTCAGAGTTAGTTGTAATGTTATGTTATTGTTTGTTATAAGCTTTTTTTGATTTTACATATATTTATTTTTTCGGGCAATAATGTTTTTTCAATTGCGCATCGCAGAAAAATCACTAGAGAGAGCATTTATCTTTCAAAAGGAACGGAAAATTCAAAAATAATTTTTATTTGGAAAAAACTATGGGCGTGCCATTTTCAAATATATCAAAGTCGGTGCTCGTACGCATGCAACTGTTGAAACTAAAAATAAAGTTTGTTCAGGAAAATTTTGCCTTATTCATTAAATATCACTACCCTCTGAATCTTACTGAAATGTCTTAATCAGTTTCGTAAATATCAATTAATTTCCCCGTATTTTCGTAAGGGACTAAAGTTTATACAGCAAACTATTAATAATTTTTCATGTAGAATCGCATTTTTTCAGGAAGCACCCTGTATTAACACGGTAAAATACGAAAATGTAGGATTGAAAAACCATAGATAAAACATGCTTTTATGTATAAAATATGGAACTGAGAATTGTGAAATAATATTCAGTTTATGAAAATTAAAAATATATATACTTTCTTGACAGTTTCGGGCTTCACAGGTGGAATGACTTTTCATCTCTCAAGCTTTGGAACACATTTTTAAACATTTGAAAGTTCTTTGTTTTTTATGCACTACAATTTTTTTTATCCTTAGGTCCATAGTTAATGTTAAAAAAAACATTTGACCCTTTGACGATGACGTCTAAGTCTCTTTGACAGTGATGAAAAAGGTGCATTCTCTTTTATCCAGAAAAAAATGCCTTTTCCTCAAATCTAGGAAGCGACCGTCACATCAATTTCTCTCTTCAGCTATGATTTTTGAGTATTGTTGATACAATATATGAGTCGTTTTGGGTAAGCTTCATCTGATTAAATCACGAAAATAGTATAAGAATTGTGTGTCCAATAACGGATGCTCCTTCAGATAATCATTTCAATGAAGGTTATTATTAATGTGGTGCATTTATTCATTGACGTTAATTCTTCATGTCAAAAAACACTCGAACTTTCATGTATTGGATACATTTCTTTCGAAATTCATCCTAAACTTTTTTGAAACTAACTCATTTGAAGATCGGTGTATTTTATGATTTATTTCGGTTTTATTTTCGAAACAGGTACTATCATAGCACACCGTTTTGATTGGTCCTCATATTGCAGAACATTAGAGTGTTATTAAGCGAGTGAAATTGTGGATACAATTAATTCACAATGATCCTGTATGCATTCTCATAATTCCATCATTTAGCCAGAAATATTCATAGAAAACAAAATGATATCAAATGCATCCGTCCAATCTGCATAGGTCATCAAAGCTCACTCATGAATCACAGCATTTGAGTACAAAGATTCATTGAATCTCCAAGAATTTAGTTTTCCTTTGTTTAGTCAATGAACAAAAATGTTCTGAACTAATATAAACAAGTCAAAGGTCATTCGCGTAACATCAGATTTACTACGTCTCACAATGAATAACAATAATAAAAACGAAAGTGTTATCTGACCTATTCTTACTGAAAACGCGAAATATTGCGATCTCAAAAACTTGAGCCGTATTTTTGGTAATAAATTCCTTATCTTTTCAAAACAGTTATGGGTGGATATATCAACAAAAACTTTTTATAGTATATATTTGTATGCAGAAAACCAATACACATTGAAAATATACAGGGTTTGATCTTCTAAACAACGAATACTCATTCATACTCTGACCACCGCTACATCGTAATTTGTCTTTTATCATCGCAGCCGACATGAAATTTTTGAGGCCAAGCATCGAAAGATGGTTGAAACACCACTTCCTTCGTACGATCCGATCCACTGTCTTCCTTCTCGAAATAGTCAAGAGCCAGCCATTTTTCTCTCAAAACTTGAGTTTCATTTCAAATCCATTCACTTGACTAGTCCTGAAAAAGCCGCATCCAGTGAGAGCCACTTTGATCCCTCTAGAAAATTCCTCTTACTGAATCCTAAACGGTAAATGATGAATCCTTTCGAAATAATTAATTATTCTTCAACGTCAAATTATTAGCAAATATTGTTTGTTCACTTCAGCATTTGTTTCTTGTCGATTCTTTCAAAAAAGCCTACTGATAATGTCATGATTACACATTTTCAAAAAAAAACTAAAAAGCTGAATAAAGATTCACTGAAATTTATAGTAGTTTCTGAAAAGGCAATAAAAAACACGGTGTTCCATTTAAAAAAACAAAGTTGAGGTCCACTTCCGAGATAAGCGGAAGTCGTAGACAACTGAAACGATCTCCTTGAAAACTCCCAAACAATACAAAACTTTCCAACTTGTTCTCCAAAATCAAAGACAAAACACCAACTCCACTCCTTAGCAATGTAATTTATGAACTACCATGCCAAGGTTGTGAAGGTAGTTATGTCGGACAGACCTCACAGTGGTTAAAACAACGGCTAGCTTTGCACAAGAGTGATGCCAAATTGGGAAAAAACTCCTGTGCAGCAGTCGACCACACCCAGAAAACAGGCCACCGGTTTGATTATTCAAATCCAAAAATTCTAGACAAAGTTAGCAATCAAAAAAACAGGTTATTCCTTGAGATGGTCCATATCAACAAAAATCCTAACACAGTTAACTACAAAACCGATACAGGACAACTTAGTAGTATATATTGTAATATTTTAAATTCCATTCAACGTTGTGTGTAGTTTGACAGTTGGTGCCAATGGAATACCTATACTAATTAACTCCGTTGTATTTAAACGAATCCTTATTCAAACCATAGTAACACTCCAGTCAGGTAAATTAAGCGATTAGTCTGCAGCGGAGAATAACAATTGTCCTTCCAAATGTTCCATAGGTTAGAAGTAACTCTGTGAATTTTGTAAGTTATCATGTTATTTTTATGTAGTCCTTCAACAACTTATATTCCTTTTTAATTGTAGCTCTTCCTGAAGAAGTCAATAAAGGTTGACGAAATATTGAAGATTTAAATCGAATGAGTTTCATTGTTCATCAGACCGCTACCCGAGAATTCCTACTTAATTATATATATATATATATAGAAAAGGGTAGTCTTGTTTGCTGACTAGTTAGGAAATGAGTTTTTTAATATTTAGGATATGCAGCAGGCCAATAAGGGTACTCTTATACACTTGTTCCAAGCTTTCAATAACTTTTTATTATCATCTTCAGGGAAACTACAAATATGTAAAGACAACTATGAGAATTAAGCCAACGAAAAACGTGGAATAACTTACACTGTTTCGAGGTTACATGGCGTATATGTTAAAAATAATCATGAAATATGGACAGCACTGGGAGTAAAACATCATTGATAACAACCAAGAGTAACGTGGATGCACACTCATTACTGATGATACATTATGACATGGATTTTAAAATTGTTAAAATTATATAAGAGCACGTGTTGTCCTTGAAGAGGCAAACAACCGCGCCGAGTAATTTTATTCGACTGACTAGCCAAGACCACTGACAAATGACATGAGACAATTGATAAATGATATATGACAGGTGACATGAGCCACACGGAATCTTAATCATGGGGAGTGAAAGATGACACTACAACCTAATGATACAGATCTGTAATGGAGCTACATGGAACAATGATTATGAATTGTGAAATTTGGAATATGAGAACAATATATTTTATATTAATGGTGTAGGTGACAAATGAGCTGAACCAACAAAGGAAACATATCCTGAACACATGAACACTCGACCTAATGCTAACAATAATACATTACTGAAATATATGGAACGAAGATTGTATGAACAGTATTTTGATGGAGGAATTGAATTATATTGAATTAATTTGTGAAGTCAATATTCATTGAAGTAATCCGTTGATTGTCTCCAAACCTTGTATTGTCTGCAAAAATTAAATAAGAGTAAATTTCACTCAAGTGATTTACGTCTGTTTTTTTTATTCAGCGCATTATCCGCTTGTGCAATGTGAACCATTTCTAAAAAAAGCCTTTTGGCTGTGTTTTTTTCTGTAGATAAATTTTTTACCGAATTATAATCCATACAATGTCCTTCCTTAGCAACATGTTCACTCAGTGCACATCTCTCCGGGTTTAGTCTACTGTCGCTCTTGTGTGACACAATGCGGTCCTTAAGTGGTCTGGACGTTTGTCCAATGTATTGTTTTTCACAATTTTGACACTGTATACAATAAACTACGTCCGAATAGTTTATGCACGGAGTCTTGTCTTTTAATTTGGAAAAAATTCTCTTGATAGGCAAAACATTTTTATTGGATATTTTAAATTTTCTGAAAAAGATTTGAAAATTCTGGATAGTCCAGGGGTGATGTCTTTAATGAACGGTAAAGAAGCATAAAAGGAAAGAGTCCCAGTGACTTCAGCAACTTTCGTATTGACTGGAGATGGAGAAAGTGTATTATTAATATTATTACTATGTAAGTTTATGTCATCCATGGATGAAGTATTATACAAGATCTTTTTTACAAAGGAAGCAGGATATGAATTTTGGAGAAAAAGATTGTAAATTATGTCTAAATTTTTTTTAAGAAAGGAAGTGTCAGATATTTTGATGACTCTTGATTTCATTTGTTTAATCAGATTGACCTTCATGCTCTGTTTATGATAAGACCAGTAGCTCATATATCTTCCAGAGCTCATTGGTTTCCTGTACCAATCTATAAGTACGGTGTTCTCTGGTGTTCTGATAAACATGGTATCAAGGAACGGAACGCTGTTATGTTCGTTTTCTCTCTCAATGGTGAACTGTATGTGGGGATCGTAGCTGTTGAAAATTAACAAGGTGTCATCTATGGTATCTGACGGAATTGCAATGATAATGCCATCTACATATTTCTTAAGGAAAGGTGGATTGAAAGGGAGAACATGAGTGACCATGTCTAACAAATCATCCATAACGTATGCTGCCAATATAGGGCTAATTTTTGCACCCATTGGGGTACCAAAAGTCTGTTTATAAAATTTATCATTGAATGCAAAATAAGTATTTTCAAAGAGGAAAGATATTAAATTCAAAAAAGTGTCTTTTGTCAAGTTGCAGTAACCACTGATCACGCTCCACTTTTTTTCAATGGCCCTTAAACACGCCTGTAAGTAAACATTAGATGTGGTCTCTCTATTTAGTAATATCCAATAAAAATGTTTTGCCTATCAAGAGAATTTTTTCCAAATTAAAAGACAAGACTCCGTGCATAAACTGTTCGGACGTAGTTTATTGTATACAGTGTCAAAATTGTGAAAAACAATACATTGGACAAACGTCCAGACCACTTAAGGACCGCATTGTGTCACACAAGAGCGACAGTAGACTACACCCGGAGAGATGTGCACTGAGTGAACATGTTGCTAAGGAAGGACATTGTATGGATTATAATTCGGTAAAAATTTTATCTACAGAAAAAAACACAGCCAAAAGGCTTTTTTTAGAAATGGTTCACATTGCACAAGCGGATAATGCGCTGAATAAAAAAAACAGACGTAAATCACTTGAGTGAAATTTACTCTTATTTAATTTTTGCAGACAATACAAGGTTTGGAGACAATCAACGGATTACTTCAATGAATATTGACTTCACAAATTAATTCAATATAATTCAATTCCTCCATCAAAATACTGTTCATACAATCTTTGTTCCATATATTTCAGTAATGTATTATTGTTAGCATTAGGTCGAGTGTTCATGTTTTCAGGATATGTTTCCTTTGTTGGTTCAGCTCATTTGTCACCTACACCATTAATATAAAATATATTGTTCTCATATTCCAAATTTCACAATTCATAATCATTGTTCCATGTAGCTCCATCACAGATCTGTATCATTAGGTTGTAGTGTCATCTGTCACTCCCCATGATTAAGATTCCGTGTGGCTCATGTCACCTGTCATATATCATTTATCAATTGTCTCATGTCATTTGTCAGTGGTCTTGGCTAGTCAGTCGAATGAAATTACTCGGCGCGGTTGTTTGACTCTTCAAGGACAACACGTGCTTTTATATAATTTTAACAATTTTAAAATCCATGTCATAATGTATCATCAGTAATGAGTGTGCATCCACGTTACTCTTGGTTGTTATCAATGATGTTTTACTCCCAGTGCTGTCCATATTTCATGATTATTTTTAACATATACGCCATGTAACCTCGAAACAGTGTAAGTTATTCCACGTTTTTTGTTGGCTTAATTCTCATAGTTGTCTTTACATATTTGTAGTTTCCCTGAAGATGATAATAAAAAGTTATTGAAAGCTTGGAACAAGTGTATAAGAGTACCCTTATTGGCCTGCTGCATATCCCAAATATTTAAAAACTTATATATATATATATAGAATTTACAAGTCATCGGTTAATTTTTCATAATTATACTGGATTTTAAAGAAAATATTGTTTGATACAGAGTGAGTAGAGCATTATTCAAAACAAAATTCTCAATAAAGTAGTCGTTCATCGTTTGATTGTGACATTGTACAATCTTATATTTATTTTGCTCCAACCCCCTGTATTGAAGTTGTTGGTTTTATCAAGAACTCTCCGTTGCCCTTGGCGACATCACGTTGTATAAATAACTTTTTGATAATTCTGATGTATGAAACGTCAATAAATAAAAAACTAAAATAAAAACGAATACAAATTCAATCATACAAATTAAATCAAACAGACATAATTGTCCTAATCTTGTACTGTGTGAGTCAACAAGTCACATATTTTTTGGTGACATTTTGTACACCATTATTTGGTACTTTTTATGAACCTAATTTTTATTTATATTTTCGGATGATTTACAAAAAGTTGCTATGGGAAAGTGCAAAGAGTTTTGAAAAGTATTATTAAAATAAAAATATAAGCTTTTGAAATTTTTTTTTTTTTTTCTATATAACACCAGAACTATATTATGAGCTAGATGAGATTTTGTTTGGTTCATATAATTGACCTCTGAAATACGCTACTTTGTTTCCATTTAAGCACCCCTCTATTTCTTACCGTTATCGAGATCCCAATATATGGACTCGATTTTAAACAGCTCTGTATATTCGATATCATCATAAGTCATCAATAAAGTTGTAAACCATCCAAATGTCATACTTAAAAGTTAAAATAGTTTCTGATCATCCTTTCATACAAATAAACAGGGTGATACTTGTAGGAGATATGTCACCATCGACAATTTTTTGAAAAAGAAACGCTCTATTTTCAATAGGGATTCTAAATGAGCATTTTTCCCGTACGATAGGCTGATTTTTGGTTATACAAGGTGTCCAAAACTAATTCAAGTGCGCTCTAGCTTTCAAAGCGATTTTAATCAATGAAGTAATGGATAAATTCATTCGAATCGTAACCAAAAACTTTTTGAGAAAAGCGCTCAAACGGGGTTTTTTAGTTACACAGGGTAATTTGCGAGGGTAATATTACGTATCCCAATTTTATTCAAATAAAAATCCAATTTTTTTACCGAGAATTCTGAAAGAACACTTTTTTTGAGAATATAGTGATTGATAATTATACAAGGTGTCCCAAATCCAGAATTAAATTATAACAGTTTGGAAAGAAAGACTTGGCAAAATTTTAATTCCCAATTTGATTTAGCATAATAATTGTAAATTGTAAAAACCAAATTTAATGATTTGAAGGAGTTATGAATTTTAATTTACAGCTGGGGATGTATTGAAACGAAAAAAATTTACGTAGAAAATATTCAAAATGTTCTTCTTGGCAGTAATACAACCTATTTTTTTGTTTCTTTTTTAACTTTTGTAATATTTCTTGATAAATACCTAGCCATTCGGCCATAATTTTCTCGCAAAATTGATTAGGCGAGACTAGGGAGGCTTGATACTGTGGGAGGTTTGATACACGTTTAAATTAACCGCCTAAAATATGTTGCCATTACTAGATTTGACAACAGCTGAGTCCGTGCACGTGGCCGTTACACTTAATATCAGATTTTTTTCGTTAGACGCAAAGATAACTTGTTGGTGACAAACATTCGTTATTGGTTACATATTTTATACATTTTGTAAAGATAAGTGTAAATCTTTTGCAGACAACTGTTTCAGAATATCCTGTTTATTCAATATATATGAGATAATATATAGATTTAGCTTTAATTTATCATATGATTTAGATTCGCAATATAATTAGAGTTTTCCTAATACGATGTTTTGTAAGATATTCTACATTAGGAAGGATTGATACATGTTATGTGAGGGAGACCTGATACATGTACCATGCTTCCCGTAATAGTGGCATTTAAACGATAATATTCCTTATCACTTCAGATGCCATTCAAATGAAAAAAAAAACAAACAGAACAGTAACATCGCCTGAAATAGCTCTTTCACTTACTGAAGAGCATACCCAGAGGTAACGTACACCAGGAGTAGGAGCAGCATACTTGTTGAACACACACCATCAACTTCAGATCATACAAACCATACACCGTAATCTGATTTTGGGCAGATTAGACATAAGAAGACGCTTGAGGGCATACGACCACTTCCTCTGGCCCCGCCAAGGAAACAATAATTGAAATTCTTACTGAAACACCTAACATGGAGGAAATTGAAGTAAGCATGGAAAGAGGTCGAAATGAAAGAAACAGGGAGCGCAATATAAAAAGAACTTTGAAGGAAAAATTGTGGACGATACAGTAAATAAGACAAAAAACAAAGGTAAAATGAACAAGAAACAAAAGAATATTGTTGACTAAGATTCTGACACATCAGATGAGCCAAAATTCGACGGATCATCTGATGAGCTCACTGATATAGATAAACAAATTGAGAAAAAAATAGAAGAAAATTTTGTTGCAGGAGTAGTAAATGAAAATAATTACGTGCTAGTATGATTTGCCACGAAAAAGACAATAGCATACTACATTGGCCAAGTCTTACAAAAAGTCGAGGATGAATATTTTATAAAATGTATGCGTCGCAAAAAAACCTGCTCTCCATTTTGTATATCTTGATGTAAAAGATGAATTTTTTGTGCCCGAGGAAGATGTCATCAAACTACCACCACCGATTTTTGTGGGCGGAACTGCCAGATTTTCAAAAAGTTGAGATTTCCCATTAATTTTTTAAAATAGAATAATGTTCTGTAAAAGTTTTGCATAGTAATTTATAATGTTTTCAAGAATAAAAAATGTTTTGTAAATAATTTTTCGGGTTTACTTAGAATTACCCTTACCCACAAAAATTTAAAGTGCTAGATGATTTAGATTATTCAAAATTCAAAACTTTCAGAGGTAAAAGCCGCTCTAAATAAAGTTATGTCTATAATAATTGTAAAAACCTAGTCATGTATCAAAGCTCCCATATATTGTATCAAAGCTCCCTCACTATGGAAGGACTGATACACTTTGCATATTTTAGTAAAACAGTTAATAACTCAATGCACATTCTAAACTGACATCTGTAAAGTATCCGAAATTGACTGCAAGTTATTCAGTTGTGTGGGTACCCATTTAGAGAATTTGGACGATGAATAGTTTTTTAGTTATTTTGGATGAAGTGTTGAGTGTATCAAGCTTCCCTAGTCTCCCCTAGTTGATATAATTTGGGTTTTATACACCTTTGATTCTCAGTGACCTCATAAAAAAATCTAATGGAGTTAGATTAGGTAGTCTAGGTCGCCACTCTATAGGTATGTACTCTTGAGCCAATCCATCTTGCCGGAAAACCAGTGTGTAAATAGTGTCACATTGAGAAAGAAATAATACTTGTGGAAATTCTTTAGGGTTGCTACCCCTATATCTCTTTTTCCAACATATTTAAATATGGTTTACCATTTGGGCCGCGGTGGTTTGCGCCGAGTTGAGTCCTCGCCTCATAAGCCAGAGAGCGTGAGTTCGAATCTCAGCATTGCCACCGGTCTCGTGCATGGCATTACACGTATCAAAAGGTGAGGGCTACGTCTTCCCCTAGCTCGCACAAGTCTCTGACTTTTGAGGGTTGCACGTAGGGGTGCAACCGGTTGACGGATATAACAATAACAACAATTTCAATTACCTATTATGCCTGCAAAAAAGTTGACTTTTTTCGAGAATTATGAAGATATAACCTTCCCGAAACAGTCTAGGGTTTTCATCGGTCTAGTATCTGACATTTTGCCAATGAAGGTTAGCATTTAAAGAAAGGTTGCTTCATCGCTAGAAAAAATATGTCGGAAATAATCAGGATTCTGTGCAATATTCTATGCGTCGATCTGGGTCATCTTGTGCGAGTTCATGTACCATATTTATTTTATAAGGGTGGAATTTTTGTTTAGTACTTTTAAAATTTTCTTCTGATCTTTATTTCAGATACCGACCGTTTCAAAAAATATATCAAAAATACTTATCAAATAATGTCTTTTATTGGGCGATCAGGAAAGATATAAATAAAAATAATCTCATTGTAGTTCACAATAAATAACAATAATTTCTCATTTTTCTACTAAATCACCATTTTTCAAATTCACAATAAGCAACTTTATTCTTAGATACTTGATTTCTATAAAATAAATATAAATATGACATCTGATAATTGAAAGATTATTTGCTAAATAAGAAAAGATGATATCTTATCAACAGTTCCACAGGTATACAAGGTGACCCAGGATTAAAACACCAAATGTTCAGTATCGATTTTTTAGGTGAAAATAAGATGTTTTCTTCATATAAACATATATCCCAACTTGATTCGTTTTCGATATACAGAGTGTCAAATATATATATTTTTTTAACTTTGTCACCCTCTATCTTGAGAACGAATCAAGTTTTGCCACATGCTTATATGAAGAAAAAATCTTATTTTCACCTAAAAAACGATACTGATCGTTTGGCGGTTTAACCTTGTGTCACCCTGTATATTCGAACTTGATTTCTCACAAATCAGAATCCGTAAATTTGGCATGGTCCTTTCACAAACTGTATAAATTTAAGTAGGAATTTGAGAAACCCTGTATCTTCAATTACTCAACCGTACGTAAAAATTTGGGGTTGCTATTTAATAAAAATGACGTCATAGTACCGACGGAAATGTTTATTTCAGTTTCAATGAAAAATACGAAAAATAAAAAATTTCATGTTAGAGAGTTTTTTCCAAAAAGTATATCGAAGCGATTTCAACTAATTTATTCATTTCATTCAATTGAATCGATTTGAAAGTAACGGTTCGCCAATCGTTAGTAAAAAAATCAGCTTGAGAATCTGCAATAAAAATTGAAGGTTTCTATTTAAAAAAATTGACGAAGACGTTATATCTTCCACAAGTGTCACCTTGTATATTTAATTTTCTATTTTGGAAAAATCACAAAAATGAGATAAAAAATCGAACTGTATGAGCGTTTTGCTAATTATATAAAAATAAAGAAGTTAATAGGGGGTGGGGGGTAACACTTATTTCAGCGCACTGTATAACTGGTCAGTATCCCTCTTAATGTATTACCAGTGTATTTCAAAAACTGGTCATGGCAAAGACATACTAGGTGTTTGATATTATGATAGTGTACTAAAACTGAAAGTAATGACAAAAACTTGAAAAATTTTAAAAATGGAATTTTTAAATCTCTTGGTGTTTGCCTAATAGTGTATATAAATTTCGGACGAGAGTTATTTTGAATGGTTTGTAGTCAAGTATCTGTAAAGTTTAAAATATTAAACCCAGTACAAGGTTTTAATATTGTCAATTATGACGCAATCAAATGAAACATTTTGGTATGATACTTGGTTTGGTCTCATCTTCATTTTATGGGACCAATTCAGAATTTCACCAAATAATGTCCGACTTACACTGTATCTAACATTATTTTCTATAAAGATCAGTGTAAAATAAACATCGAGTCATAGAAATTAATTGTGCCTGCTGACACTATTCAGGAGGTCAGATATACCAAAAATTCTGAAAAATGCCTGTCTCGAAAGCCTAAACCAATTCAAGTACTCAGTAGGTTTTTAAATACCACTGAAAAATGACTCCAATACTTGTCGAAAAAACACTTCCAAATCAATACAATAATGATTAATAGATGGTCGTTATAAAACTGACAACCCTTATGTTGAGTCGATCACAGTGAAACCCCCTCGGTCTGCTTGGTTTGAGATAACACGTTTTCTCAGACAACGATTGATTTTTTCATCAATTTTCCAAATTGTCGTTAAATCATTTCATAGAAGTATAATTAATAATACACCGCAGAATGAATATAATATACACTGCTGAAATATTGATGTCTGAAACAAACTGATGCGTGGTTTCGAAATTCACAACAGGACATATTTCGATTTGAAAGTAATCTGCCATTCTGAGAAAGCGTTAGGAAGCCAACTAATCCCTTAAATTTTCGGCATATTATGAACCCAGCAGTGGCAGAGAAAAAGTATTTCAAAGACTGGTTTGATGGATTACTTTTTAAAATTAATTTATATTATACAGGGTGGGTCCAAATTGTGACTTCCAGGGGTAATCGTAACTACCCCATATGTAATCAGCGATTTTTTAGTTATCGAGTTATAATTTGTTTTGTTATTCGTTAGGGTGTTTTGCCGGTGGGGCTTCAAATATACATATCTGTTTTTGTAGTCGGTAATTTTTGATTTTATTTTTTGCGACATGACCGTCTTGAATGTTACTCCCATGCGAAAAATAACAATAACAATCCTACAAGATAAGTACTCAAAAAATTATCGATATTGAGAATTTAGTGGGATAGACTCAAATTTTCAACGTAATTTAAAAATACGAAAAGGAGTGTCCATATCTACTTGACCTTAAAAACTTTACAGGTTTCTAAGCTTTCCAAGACAAAAAAAATTGGTTATTATTCGCTATAATCGGCTAAAAATTCTTTAAGCTTAAAAAAAGTATTTCGACTATTTTTGTCACTCCCATGGCAATTTAAAGTGAAAAATTTCTCATAGGCTTTCAAATAAACAAATCGATTGATTAAGATGACAATTTAGATGGTCTTTAATGAACAATTCAAGAAATTTGTTGTCATTTAATTCAACAGTCGTTTAAGATTGCTTTTGTATGACTATGACTATAAAATGAGACACAAGTGAATGTAACAAACTTTTTATTGAAGTAAATATTCAAAATGACATCCTCCAGCTTGGAGACACAGTCGACAACGTCTCAAAAAGTCATGTTCCAATCATCAGAATGCACTTGAATTGTTGTTGTTATATCCGTCAATCGGCTGCCCCCCCTACGAGCAACCCTCAGAAGTCAGAGGCGAGCTAGAGGAAGACGTGTGATGCCATGCACGAGACCGGTGGCCGTGCTGAGATTCGAACTCATGCTCCAACGGATGATTGGATTATAAAGCGACCAATTAACCCGCACGCCACCACTTAACCCGCACGCCACCAATGTTTTTCTTCAATTTTTCTTGCAGCTTTTACTAATTTTCCCCGTAATTCTATTTTGATATCGCTTCTCCGCACATACACTGAGTTCTTGTGAAATCCCCAAATGAAAAAGTCGATAAGGTTGAGGTCTGACGAACGAGCAGGCCAGTAGATCGGTCCTGTCCGCTCAATCCATCTTTGCTGGAAAGTTACGTTTAGATGCTGTCTTACTTTTCTCGCGTATTGCCGAAGAGCACCGTCCCTTTGGAAAATTATTCGTTGTCGTAACTCATGGTTCACGTTTTCTAACAATTCACGAGGGTGATTTTCTAAAGAAACTAAATAAGCATCTCCATCTAACTTGCACGTTAATTCCAAGGGTCCAATAATCTTCTCGTTTAGGATCTCCGACTACAGAGTACTATACTTGTGATTCATCATTTTAAAGTAATTCAATCAAAAATTCATGAAAACTAAGTGTTATATGAATATTTTTATTTTTCAATACTCGATGAAATGATATCATATGAAAAGTTCGAAATGTGAACCATTCAGTTCCATACAGAAGTGTAGGTGATTTTCGAAATATCTTAGCAAATTTCTTCACATATCTTCACGACACTCATCTACAGTTCTTCGGCGTAGATCATCAAGAGCATTTGGCGGTATGATACACACTTCGATTGTCAAACGTTTCCTCAAAAAGAAGTCTGATGGTGATAGATCAAGAGATCTAGCATGCCATTCCTATGATCCTCGCCTTCCAATCCATCTTCCTGGTAAATTGTCATCTAAAAATTTACGTACAGGTGTAACAAAATATGGAGGATATTCATCTTGTTGAGAGGTGAGCTGACCTTCAAGTAGATTATCATCATCTTCAAGTAGTTAAGTGATTCTGGATTCTGGAGTTCATAGTTGCATCAAGAAGTTCAAAATTATCTTGTTCGTTGAGGTTACCATCAATAAATTATGGACCTACAATCAGAAGACTGGGATGCGGCTCTAAAATAGTATATTGTGCAACTAGTGCGGAAAATAGGATATTTCATACGAGTTTTGACAAGATTATGAACCACGAGCCGCCCTACAATATGGTCTTCCAGAATCCCAGCCCAGACATTAATTTTCTGAGGAGTTTGTGAATGAGTTTCCCTGTACCAATGAGAATTCACGTCTACCTAGTATCTGCAGTTCACATGTCCTTTTGACTGAAATGAAACCTCGCCAGGAAAGCACACATTGTAAAGGTTATTTTTATCACCAATCCATAACTGATTTCACAAAACTTTCGATAGTTGTCAAATAATTGAATGAAGTAGATCGAATACATCAGTATATCAATACGAAAGCGTAGAAGGGCCACAAATAATTTTTTTTTATTCCATAGTTTTTTCCGACTTAGATCTCGGAATTCCGACTTAGATCTCAGAATTCCGACTTGCATCTCAGAATTCCGACTTAGATATCGAAATTCCGACTTAGATCTCGGAATTTCGACTTAAGGTACAAACATAGGAAGAGTGACGCGGCAAGAGGCAAGCGATGCGACTAGCGACGAGACAAAAAAAGGTACATAGTAACGATACAATTATGAAACTGTCGCATGAAAACATAAGTTCGAACAGAGTGGACGAATTTTTTTATTCAGTCAACTCAACACTGCGTTTGTTACTTGCAAAGGGTTATAATAGAGAATACGCCGTACTTCCCATAAATCTAAAAAGAAATGCGTTGAGACAACATCATTCTCTATTTTTGACATTAAGAAAACATCAAGATGAATTTTTTGAGTATCTGCAAATGGATATAAACACTCTCAGCTACATAGTGGAGAGTATTGCACCGTTTTTGATGACAAAATTAACAAACTTTCTACCCCAGCCTTTAGAACCAGAAGAAAGACTCGTTGTTAATTTGAGGTAAGTAATCAAACATAACCTTTATTAAATAAAAGAATTAACAAAAAATTCCTTGAGTTTATAAAAAATTAGAATAATATATATTTTTGGCCCTTCTACACCTTTGTATATTAAGGGTTATCCGAAGTCTTCCCAACCTCCCAAACTATTATTTCTGAACGCAAACAATTTTTTATTACAGGGACCCACTGTGTTTTGCGAACAATAGCATAGGAAGTATGATTGTTAGCAAATGTACTTCAAGAATTTCAGAGTATCGTGACTTTTCAACAAAATGGAGGTCCTCCACCTTTTGTTGGACCAGTACTCAAGTTTCTGAAGACAATAATTGTAATGGAAGATGGTGGAGGCGAGGATCAGTATAATTTGACCTACTAGATCTCCAGATTGTTACATCCGTTAAATTGTTACATTCGTCATTCGGTTGCACCCCTACGTGCAACCCTCAGAAGTCAGAGACTTGTGCGAGCTAGGGGAAGACGTAGCCCTTACCTTTTAGGTAATACGTGTGATACCGTGGATTCATAAAAGCTGCTTTCACATGATGATATCATTTCAAGTAATTAAAAAACGAATAATCTTGACTACACCTATTTTTCATGAAAACTTTCACTACCGCCGATATATTTGTGAATGAATTCCCTTCAAAATGATATATCACAATTATAGTAGTACAATTTCGAAATTTGAACTAGTAGGTTCTGATGGAAGAGTTTTCCCTTGCAATCAATTTCAACTGGTCTGAGCGATTTTCAATATTTTCTACTACTTCGGGGTTGAGGAGCTGACAAGTTTTAACTGGGACACACTGTATATTGAAATATAAGCTAAAAAACCAGAGAAACCCACATTGATGCATTGATTTATTTACCACCCATCGACATTTAGTACGGATTCAACTCAGGTATATGCTATCAATATTATCGAACTTTAAAATCTTCAAATCAGTAAAAACAATCTTGATAGCATATTGTTTGAATATTATGTCACCAATATTCAACAACTAGCCTGTTTATTTTGTGGTAGTAGGAATATTATACTGTTATAGGTATTATCAGATTTTTTGTTTATATACCCATATTGATTTGGAGAAAATATATTATTTTTCTGGTAAAATACACCTGAACATGGACCCCATTGTTAACGTGTTTTTGCAAATTTCTAGATTTTCTCTAGGGGATGTTTTCAACTCTACATACTATATAGAATGAACGCGATTCATCACGGGCTCACATTAGATTTTGTAAACTGATAACATGGTGTTGTTTGGGAATATAGAAGATGTACTTACTAGGTGGGGGAGCGTGGTTCTGATTTTCACGAATCAAACTTTAATTATATGCGTTTCTATAATTGCCAAGAACAATGCTTTAAAATGATTTAACAATTTTTCTATTTTGTATTTGCATGAATTTTTTATTTTTTCTCCAATCGAACGTAACATTTCACAATGTTCGAAATATGTTATCATCTTTATCAGCAGTCCTAAATAAATTAGGAACTTCTGATTGAACTATGCCTTCGCGTGTCATTTTTTTACTTAGGAAATTTATCTTTATTGGGAGATAATTTGTTGTCAGCAGTTTCAAAATCACACCATATATTAGGATATGGTGATTATAAAAAAACAAACTTCCTGTTATCTTCATAAATAGTCGGTAAGGAGAGGATTTTCTCTCCACCAAATTGAAATTCATTCATTGTGATGCAATGGTCCTATCCTTGAACTGGTCAACTTGTGAAAAAAATTCAAAAAGTATGCATGCGATTCATTCATATAGAATTCGTAAATATAAAATAATCTCACATATACTTAGTAAAATTGGTTGATTCAATATGGACAATATCGACAATGATCTTCGATAGAGGAAATACTTCTTTCTTGAGCTACAGTTTCGTCTGCATTTAAAACTCTCGGTGGATTCTTTAAAGTGATAACAAGATCTCTATATATATGGAATATGATAGGACCATACCTCTTTTGACTACTGGGCCAAATTCTCGTCGGGGACATTTGCTTGAGAATGAGATGAGGTTTGATGAACACTGTCTCCGATTAAAGGTAGCATTGCTGGAGAGAAACATCTTATTATTTTTCTCCTAGAATTTTTTTCTAACCTCAACTCTCTTATTAGCCTCGCAACAGTGATTATGAAAGTTTGTTTTTTTACTGTAAAACCAGTCCTGACCATGGTAGAATAGGTGAACTACGCAATAATATAAAACCCACGCACTACCTGAGACCTGTAAACCAACCAATAGTTGGCACTAAATGTATTTACTTGATCGCGGAAAAGAAGAACAATAATTTCGAATGTAAGTAGAAGAGACATTTGGTGAAGTTCACGGAATCGACATTGAACTTCGCCTTTCGTCTTCTTGCGAACCGATTTAATAATCATTCATTCATTTATTAGTATTATTATATATCTACTACACGTAGGTCAATAGAAATAGCAAGATATTCTCCTCATATTTTTCACTTTTTGACATAGTCAAAATTATTTGTTTCTCCACATTATGATTAAAGTTTTTCTGCTGAAGTTCCGTTTATTGATTATATGAAATGTTCGAGGATCAGTGGTTTTGTTGAAATGAGCCACACAAATTTTCACCTCGCTCTGCAGACCTGACTCAACCGAATTTTTTTATTCGGTGTCCAGAACACCGTTCATATCTGTACAGTTTTCCAACTCATATTAAATTATTTCACACCAACATAATTTGGGAAATTTTGACAAATAAGCAGTATGGAAAAGGACTGATGACTATTTTTCTCAATCCTTGTATTCTGTGATTTTTCAGAAATTTGTGAATTGACCCTTATAAAAATTATCAAGTTCAAAATATGCAGTCAAGGAAGCGTTAATATTTTAGCTTTTCTGATGATAGCTTACACATTTCTGGAGAGTTGGTTTTGATCATTAGCTTCAACATTGTAGGTACTTGTCACTACTTTGTTTGTTTTCAAAACCTAGTACAACACCTAAAAACTTTGTACTGTTTCTGCTTTCAACAGATTTTCCATTAACTATAAGGATCATTATCAGCATTAAAACGTTTTTGTAAAAATCGAATACGATATGTCTAGCGGTATTTTGTGCTAGGCCATTATCCATTACAATAATAGTTCCCAAGTTTCTTTGATGTTTTATTGGCATCATTTACTGTACATTAAGATATTTGTATCATCTGCATAGAGGATCATTTGATTTGCAGCAACACAGGTTCCTTTCATGTCACATGTAAAGATCACAAAAAGAGGCCCCTAGATGGAACCTTGAGCTGCTCTTTTTTGAAAACTTTCTCTTGTACTGGATATCATGAAATCTAACACCACAGTTTGTTTTAGATAACCCAACTAAAAGATTGCCCAATCCATGTCCAACCACAAACTCTCATAGCATCTATTTGGGAATTCATAAATCATGATTTATTGTGTCAAATGCCCTGCTCAGGTCATAGAAAAGGTCTATGACATTTTGATTTTATTGAAAAATGCAGAGGTGATTTTGCAGTCGTATAGGTTGTTGAATTATTTTCTCTTCGATGCTTGCCGACAAAACACCTTTAGTGAAGATAATTTGCTAAACACTGAATTAATAATGATTCATTTTCATTTAAGAAATTCAGAACTCGATTAAACTCAAGAAGCGAATTTCCTCCACAAAATATTTCAGTAAATTTCCTTTTCTTCACTATTACTTACTAAGTTTTGAGTAAATAATTGAATCCAATAAATGAATAATTAAAGCCTGTCTTATAATGTCTAGCATAATCATGTCCTAGGCAACGTCTCCGGTAGTCATTCACAGATGCCAATGAAAAACTATGACGTGAACACCCTACCCACGAAATTCAAACCCACCTACAACCCAATTCCCAAAAAAGCCAGCAGAGAACTCAAAGCCAACCCGCCCACCTCGGCCCCTAGACTATTTTCTCGGTCCATCATCTGCCGCCTAGATCGCGTATGCGCTGGCCCATATCACAGCTATAAAACGGGAAAACGCGGTATATTTCGTCATTCAAAAAAGCGAACTTGACATATCGGCGAGATAGTGCTTGACGGTGGACTACTGACTCGAAACGCAGATAAGGCAACTTGACAGAACTCGTTTTTGTTCGCGGCAACGCTCCACAGGTGACTAGATTTCGCGAACTTTGACTTTTCCGCAAGTAGTTAAAGCCACAGTCGAGATGAAAGTGGTTGTGATGACAGTTTTGGCGGGTTTTGTTATTGTTTTTGGAGTGCAGCAGGTTGTTGCAAGACCCAATGGCAGGTAAATAATTTTTTACACAGGGAATTAATTTAAAAAAAAGCAACAATCGCAATAATTCTGAAGGTCCGTTGAGACTGACTGAATTTGGATGTCATGCAAAATTTCCCTCATAATATTTTTTTTTCAAGTAAACTTATATTATTAGTGTTTTAGTGGCAAAGAAAGCTGTCTGTCGCATTTTACATGAAAATGTGCAATTTCGCTTATTGAACTGTCACTTCATTACATTATAATAAAATGGATTAGAATTTTCATTGATCTAAAATAAAACGGCGTACCGTTTTGAAAAGTGAAATGTAAACCAGATGACACATGGTATCAGGCCTCTCCCCTTCAACTTATGCATTCGTGAACGGATTTTTCTGAAAGTTGGTTTAGTTATATAAGCAACCAATTCGGATTTCTTCACATTTTAATTCAATAAGGCGGACTTCCGGTTTTTCTGGAAATGCAATAAACTTTGTTTTTTCAAATCGAAAACTCTGTATATTTTCATATATTCAAGTTGTACAAGTCAAAACAAGTTCAAACGTTGTCGAATGATATTTTTTCGAAACAATATTTCCATATCATTATTTAACCTTTTACTCACAATTCAACTATTTGTATCATCAGTTTCATAATATCATTATGACAAAACATTCATTTAATTTTTGTTACGTCTATCAGCTTTATGTATTTTCTTCACCAAATTCTGTTTTGCAATTTATTTTACAATGTCACTGTAAGTAGTCATTTATGACCACATAAATAATTGTTTATTCCATTTTCAGAAGAAAAAAAATCTATTTTAGAGTTTTGTCAAAAGATAAAAAATCATTTATTTCATACTCTCCCAATA
Organism: Chrysolina americana; assembly: GCA_958502065.1. Lineage (NCBI taxonomy): Eukaryota > Metazoa > Arthropoda > Insecta > Coleoptera > Chrysomelidae > Chrysolina > Chrysolina americana. The sequence continues at coordinate 87,652,285 of OY293410.1, forward strand.
GCCCTGACAATAGACTACCTAGTATTGTCGTCACGATTGGGCGGAGCTTATAACCCAGAAAAAAAATATTGGATAGATGATTTTGCTCATTTCCGTCAAGAGTAAGGATGAACGTTATTATTTTCAATAAAGGCTGAAGCCCGTGTTGTTCCATTGTTTAGGAAGGTTCACCAAATTCAACCCAATTTGACGTCACGCTTAGATAGTCTATTACTTCATTTATTTATAGATACAGCCTACTGGCGATGACCAACAGTCTGAAAAACGTGTCTACACTTGCTCTACAATTTAGGGGTTATACCCGATACATTTTTTCTGTATTTATATATAGCCCCTCGCTAAATTTGACTTCATATAAATATATACTTATAGCAGAAATAATATCAAAAATGTATTCCATGTAATAAAGATATACTGAAGAAGCCTTTGGTCAGAGGCGAAAAGTCTATTGTGTAAAGAAAGGACCTCCCAAACGAAATATATATGCGGTTTTTAATAGTCCCCCCCTGTTAACTTTTGAACGGCTTGACGTAAAGACATAAAAAATCATTTGAAGGGTATCACCGACACTATTTTTTGCAATGTGCCTCGAAGCCCATCCTGTTACAATTTATTCCAGAAAATGTGCAATAACAAGTCCTCAGAAGTAAATAAACTTATGTACCACAAGCACTAGAGTTATTGATGTTGATATTTTCGGTGTCGTAATCTGTTACTTTCAACTTCATTTGAACAACAGAACTGTTTAAGTGAAGTAAAAATAGCAGTGCTTGCTTGGGATACGCCCCGGCAATTAGGGTGGTGCTGTCGATGTTAACGAGTTTATCTAAACCTGAAAAAGCTATGCCTTTGGGTACACTTCACGAGTGTTTATGCATTAGTATTGTTTCTTCGTGGGATCTATGAATCTGGATTTAATCAGTATAATTTGTTGTTTGCATTACCACGCCATCTATCACTACATAGATTTCTCGTGTAGCGGACAATATCGCTCCCAATGTATGTATTTTGCTTACAGTGACGGAATTTAGGTCCACGTTGGCATTCTTGGCAACTTTGCTCTCATTTTCAGTGATATCAATGTGAGATGGAATCCATACTAGTTGAATGGTTCTATTCTGAATAATTTGCGGTTCGTGCTGTTTTCCCTTCATGCGTCGTAGTAGTGACTGTTTTCGGTTCACTTCTAACCCTGAATAGAGGTTATAGCCATGGCATAGATGCTGCAGGATGGTGGTAAGCTGAAACTACGACTGCTCTCGTTGAAGATAACTGCTGCTCCGATACGTGCATCTCCTGATGTTTCAGAAGCATCGATGTTGAGAACATTATTGACACTGTGTTCAGCTATCAGCTTTTATTTCGGTATTTTTCTGAAGAAGGAAAAAATTTTGGGTCTTGGATTTCTACAAGCCAAGGGTGGAATTATATTGGTTTTAGATATAGTGTCAGTGAAGTTGATGCCGTCTCTTAACTCGTATGTAGATTGGAGCTCTGATGCTAGTGTTTTCGAGAGAGTTCCGTTTAAGATTATTAAATATGCTGAGTTGGAAGGTTGGGTTGTCTCGATCGGTACAGATTTTTGCAGCATACGTAAAACTCAAAAAGTTATTCTTATTTCCAGATTTGGGCGTCATTTTCTTCGACTTTCAACAGGACTATCATGAAGCGAAGTGGTCGTGTTATTAGAGCATTTACCTCTCAACTAAGCAGACAGGGTGCAATCCCCGTCACCTGCCATTGAGTTAAAATAGTTCGATATCCACTTGTATGTAAGCTGTAGGTCCTGGATCTCCCTTGATCGCACAAGCTCTGCTTTTGAGCGGTTTTCTCAGAAAACCTGGGTGATTCGTGAAAAACAAAATCCAAAAATTTTTTATTAGTTCGGTAAACACCCGTGTTAGAGGAAATCTTCTCTTCTATCTTTCGAGTGAGATATTGCACCATATTCTATTTTGGTACAGATGAGAAATCTATATATCTTCAGCAGGTTGGTACTATCAGGCCATGCACTGTCGTTTGAGTTGCCTGATATAAACATTCCATTCCGGTTTTGTCAAAAACCATTTCCAAGAATGTGAATGTCCCCACAAATTTGAATTGTTTTCCGTATAGTTTCGTTTCAAGGTATGTTGAAGTGTTTCTCCTTTGAAAGAGCATATATTTCGTTACCGAAAACGAAAACTGATATACAAAACAAGATCATAGGCATACAGCCCCATATGGTTGATGTATCGATAAAGTAAATTCATAACTAAAACACAGAACTTGTATCAACATCAACAAAATACTTTCATTAGGTGCCAATTTTTTTTAAATTGATCTGTAAAAGACTTCGGTACATAGGGTATACTATTCAATTTTGAGGGAATATCTGATGTATATTTCTTGTTAGTTCACATACACCGTATCTGTAACTTGTTGGCATAAACGATAAACCAGCCAAGGCCAAGCACAGTTCCTTGAGGCGCCACTTGCCAAACATCGAACGCCACTGCGTTCAGTTAGTAATCATTCACGTTTATTTTTGGAGAATTGAAATAACTTCTGCGTGTACCATTTTTTTATTCATTGCCATGGCAATGTTTCTCGGGTGGTTTGTTTTCATCAAATTTCAAATATACATAATTACATATTATGGCTACGATGAATACGCCTCTTCAATTCTCTCTGTACTTTCATGTTAATTTGCCCATTTAAATGCAATCTGGTTCAAAGGCCCGAACAAAACAGTTGTGAAAGTGCCTTGCTCTTTTGAACTGCATAAAAGTCCCGTCAAAATCATATTTGGATAGCAAATGCATTTTTCCCAACCACACTTATATGACCTCATTATTTCATAGTATTTCATAACAGAAGTAGGCTATTGAGGTAGTTGTTGGAGTTTCCATGACAACTGTACATAAAAATCGTTTCTGTACTGCACTCGAAAGAAGTCAAAACAGATGAAACTCTTGATTTTTTAACTATAAAAATTTGGATTATTCAACTGAAATATTTAAATTATATCTGTTACACGGTGAGCAATATCTTTCATATAATAGCTATAAATCACATAAATATATAGCATCTTCTGGATTAAGAGTACATTCATTTCAAACTTACATCTCATAATTTTTGATCTTCACATATATCAAAACGTTTCAACTGCTTCTATACGTTTTCAAAAGCTTACATTCGTTTGAATTCCATGATAATCTCAATCGTTAGTTGACACCTACTTCCCCGTTTGGAATTCGATGATGTTCATCTAGCCTCACTGCCTGGGTTCTCTTGATCTCACCGATGTACAAAATGCCACATTCACATGGAATCTCAAAGACCCAATTCTTGGTGGAGATGGTAATACTTTCCGGTTTGGTTTTCGTTAGAAAATCCCTCAACATATTCAAAGTTATATTTGTTCTCAAACCATCCAACCTTTCCGGAGATTGCTGTGATGTAGGATAGTTATTGGACTACAATCCCCGATTATTCTTTCTTGGTTGGTTCAGAGTCAATGGCTTGTCTTGTAACATCTGCCCAGATTTTGTTCTGACATCCATTGGACGCACATCACTCCTTATATTAGCCAATTTCGGTTTGAAGCACATACCACCTGTTCTATAGATGCTTCACTCCAAATTTTGTAGTTTGTGCCACAAGTGAAGGTCGCAGCAGTAAGCTGTCAAATTCTGTGCTTGCGCAGATGACTAAACAGAAAAACTGGAAAACTTAAACGCAATTTGTTTTCTGGTTGTTTCATTCTGACATTGTTGCATATGAATGTTCTTTCTATTTTGCTACTAGAATCAACGTAAAGTTACTGGTATTGTTCCTACTGAAACTATACTTTCAAGATAAAAATAAAAATATTTTTATCAGCAACAGTTTCAAAGTGAAACCACTGGGACAGAAAATGGCTATGAGGAACCATAGTGTTTGATCATAATTGTCAAATATTTCATTTTCTTCAAAATATGAACGATATAGTTAGTTTACTATTAGTGTGTAGCATACCAGACTCGTCAGATCAAGTATCATGTACCTACAGTGAAAAAAGTGGGAACGAAACATAATCAGCATATGAAGGGTAATTTAATGATCTGTAACAAACTGTAAGGGTGGTTTATTGGTTGAAATCAGTATTTAGTGAGTGATCGCAGGGAAGTCAATATTGTCTGAAACTATCAACCTCATCCGTCGTGATACTATACTATTTTTGCATGGTCGATATAATGTACAATGGAATTCTTATCGAACAACTAACAGTTGGCCATTGATGGCACTGATATTATTCTGATCACATAATACTGATATAGGTTCTAGACCGATGTTCATGAATTTAAGGTTTCCACCCATGTTTTCGAAGCCTTCTAAAAATCCATTTTGTCCACTGGAATGGAGATTAAGCATAATCGCCATTCTATTGAACAGAACCACTTTATAATTTTCAGAGAATTTAATTTCTTGTGATTTGGAAATTGGATGCCTTGTTCCCCCAAAAACTTGGACAAGGAGCCTCCCTAAATAATGAATTTTGACTTGCTTGGCAAAATGAATATTACCAACAATAATGCATTACATTTGGACACTGTAAAGAGTGCAGACAGTTATCTTTCGTCAAGGGTAAAACTCCTTAGTTTGTTGTATGTACTTGTTTGATACTCGCAATTGATATAAAATCAATATCGCTACCAAAAAATTCAACTTTTCCACATTACCCTCCAATTCGTATTTATATCCTTAATGTCATCTTTTGCCAATTGATTTTCCACTGTTCCTGATTTTGAACACCAGTGATGTGTAGATTCTGAATTCCAAAAATTCTGAAGTAGTGAAGTGTTGGCATTTGAACAGCATTTTTCTACTAGCAATAATGCATAGGAGTCATCTGTTCATGCGCATAATTTAACAGCTTATTACTGCGACCTTTGTATGTGGGGACCACGAACTACCAATTGCTCCCCAACATGGACTACTATTTGCGAAAAACGTCTGTAGAATAGTGGTCTGTTATACATCATGATACATTTTCTTGTTGAATTTGGATGGTTCGTCATCTTTCCGTAAACCGATGTACGAATGGAATCCCTTCTTCTCTCAACTTTCATGTCTAAGAAAGTTTATGAGTTGTTTACTTCCTACACCATTCTCAAGTAACGATTGCCGAAACTGGTTGTAACAAATAAAATCCTAGTGGAAATTGGTTCAAAGTTATTTTCTTCATCCTGTTTTACTCTATACTATGATTAGTCAGGATCTAAATTAAGTATGGATTCCCTTTCATAATTATCAGATGTCAGTGTTTGATAATGTCCACAACAGATGGTTGATGTGTTGGATCATAATATCTGTAAAATTAATGTAGATACAAATTTATATCAATGTAGCGTACATATGAAATATTTTGTTGTCTCTAATTAATTACATAATCATGTTCTTATTTTAACAGAATTTCCACTGAATAACGTATCAATTCTGGTAATAATAAAAATTACAATTGAATAGTATTGCTACTGAATTGCCCATTAATTTTGATGAAAATTAATAAATTGTGTATATAATTGTGTTAGATAGCTTCAGGCGACATAAACTCCATAGTATGAATATATTGAGTTAACTTTTGATCCCAAATTCTCTTTGTTTTTTCTTTATGTCTATATTTACATTTTTTTGCTTTTCTATGAATCAATTTAGGATTTTCTATATTGAATTATAAGTGAATCTATGACCATATCCAAATTAATTTTTAGTTTGATGTAATGTGTAGGTGAAATATAATTTGTTTTAACTACTGTGTGTTGGAATAATAAAGTATACTTATATTTTTTATTAAAGTATTTCCATATTTTTAACGCTCTATACCTATAAGATGAATGAATAAGTTTTGATAACATCAAATTGCAGAGCGGTAAACTTTCATTTTCTTTAAATGAATTAATTTCCTTGTACATTCTGATTAGTAGGGGTTCCACTAGTCAAAACACAACTAGATGGGTGAAATATACTTTCAGTCAATCTTTTTCCGAAACCTGTTGCATCATGACGCTTCCACCTTGTATATCGACTTTCATTTCCGAACATTTCAAGTCTTTTTCTCCATCACTTCATCACATTTATTTTGTTCAAGAATTGCAATTTGTGCCAATTGACATTTCGAACTCAATAGCGATCCTATTTTACGAGTATTCTTTTCTTTTGAGACATCTCAAAGTTGCTTCCGTATAATTAACCTAAATTCTTCACATTAAATTCCTCGCCCATCTTGTTAAATGTTCTGTCCCTCTCACCCTCTGCCGTAATTTATAACTTCTGTCAAACGAAAATTCCAGTTATTTATTGTACAATTGTCGTATTAGCCATATTATTGTAAAAAATGGAAGGAAAGCAAAACAAGAGAGCGCAGCTCTCGTATTTCTTTTCTTGTCTGTTTTATATGCTAATGACATATGAAATGCAATACAAAATTTTAGCCACGGGATATGTTAAGGCCGATTCAGATACTCGCGTGCCCATGCAGGGTTTTTGGGGCACGTGCAATTGACTAGCAAATGCATTTTTGACGTTTTTAGGCACAAACGTCAACTGTACCATAATTCATATAAGTGCCTTTCACTTGAGCTTCTATGACGGGGCCATATTTTATGTGGTTCTGTAATAACTTTGTCAAAACTGGAGTAATGCTATTTGAGTTTTTCAAATTATTTCATCGTATTTTTTACTGTATCTTTCATGTGAACTAGAACATTTTCACGCATTGGGGCATCAAAAAATAATCTATTGAATATCACACGAGAGTTTGATAAAGTAGAAAATAATTCTCCAGATTTTTTCTCTAACTTGTTGCCATTTAGCAATTGCCTGGCAACAAGTTTTCGAAAAATCTATCAAATTATTTTCACTTTATTCTCACTTTCTTGGGATATTACAACTGAGAAAACATGTCATAACATTTGTGGAAATCTCATCGTGCTTAACTTAGGGTCATATTCAGGCACATTATGGGTGTATAGTAAAGAGCCTGGCACCGACCCTTGGGGTAAACCTCTTGTGATACATAATTCAAGTAACGTATGCTGTTCTCTGATACCATGCTTTGGCAATTTCTGGACCAGTATATGATGGTCTACACTGTCAAATGCATATGACAAATTAAAATTGACAGCTGTGGTGGAATTTCCGCTGTCAATCACTTTACATAAAGCTCGAGCTCTAATAGCCTATTTCTTTTTCCCAAATCCATTCTTGTGTATCACTTGAATTATTATTATTCTTAAGATATGTACCTAATCAGTCTACTGGACACAGCCTATCATTTCAAAGACTGCTCATGTTTGGAAGTACTGCCATTTGACAATAATTAATAATGTCACGTTGTTTCCCTTTTATCTAAATTGCTTTGGCATGTACAATTTTGAGACTGTCCGCAAAAATATCAGTTGGAAAGAGTTGTTAATCATATATGCAACTAGTTCACAAAAATCAAATGCTACAAGTTTCAACAATTTAAGTGGTAAAGAGTATTTTGTGAGTTACTAATAATGTCATACATTTGTTTTCATTTGTAGTAATTTTCGTCGAAAGCATTATTTTTATATTTTCGGTAACAAAATCCATTTGGTTCTTGTTGTTTGTACCAATAAAATATTCAACAAGATTCTGTATTGCCATGTACTTATTAGTGGGCGTTTGGATATAATTTATATGACAGCGTCTTTTGGCTTAGGATTGATCTCATATTTTATACAGTCATTCAGTTGTTCTGATTCTGGCTCCAAAGCTATTGCTTGTGAACACAAGCACTCTATACCACAAAGAAGTAATGAAATATCAAATGCAATTTATTCACCGCATAAAAATAAAAAGCCCTGAATAAAATATTCATAGATCTGAAAGCCCATATAGGAAGTTGACTTTTTGCCTCTTGCTCAGGTTTGTTTGGAATATTAAATTTTACTATAACCAGTTCTGCCAAACAAAAGTATTTTGCATGCTTCAAATATCGAAATCCATTAGTGAATATTTGAATACAGAATGTACCGTGGCTTTTATTTTAGAGCTGATTCAATACTGCAACTGACTGACTATTGAGTTTGGCAAATCTAATAGAAAAGCGGATGGACAGTCCTATCAGTTATTATCATTTCGGCGAGTTCAGTTTAATATTCTTTGATGTTTGGTCTCAAATGAAACAATGGGGTCGTGAATGGCCTACTACTACTATATTTCAAACCGAAACTGATAACGAAGTTGAGTAAAAACGTTTTCATTCCCCGATTCCTACGAGAAAAAAAAATTAAGTGAATCGCATTGAAAAATGGATGGAAAGTGGGGAACACCTTCATGAGACGATGATTTGAAACTTTGTCATTCATTGAAAGAACTAGCTCAGAGCAAGAGAAGTTCGACATTCGGCAAGAATCCAAAAAGATGACAAAGTGGTGTGGACATTTAACTTGTCAGGTCTGTCCTGACAACGGAAGTTCCATTTTTTGAACTATTGATTAAATTTTAAAAAAGCTTCGGCTGTGAAAACTCAATAAAAAAGTAGTCGAGTTTGTGAGCGAGACATCACCGAACCGACGAGACGTATTCATCTTTTCTAGCTATTATCTGAGAGTTTTGGTGTACGTTCTTCAAGACATTAACATACCACTAAAAATCGGTCACAATTTCAAGCACGATTTTTTAGCGAACTGTCAATCTGTATCGATCATATATGTATAATGCAGCTAATTCCCAGTCTGAATCAGAAGGAGTTCTGTTTCATTTTTGTCTCACAGAGCTTTCGCAAAGAAAGTTTTTCTTTCTAGTAAGAATCTTCGCACACATGTCTGTCAGCTATATTCAATGTCTGTCGATGCATTACCAAGGAAAGCAGTTGTTGTATGTTGGATGTATGCTATCAAATAATGTATACAAAAGTTTTCGGATATCTACATGAATTCTGAAACTCTAATCTGGAATTGTATCTGAGATTCGACAAAAATATCATTCAATTGAGAAATATTTTCATACCGTACATTAATTTTCAAAGAAATGTACTAGAATTATTGTTAATATGAGTGGACTGAAAAGACTTTTCTACTCAGGTTTACCCAGAAAAAATTTACATTCGAAACACAGAAAACAATCAAGTATTTTCTTTTCTTTTTATAATTAAAAAAATCAACAATTTTCTTCCATACATATCAATAACATGATTATTAAAATAATAAATAAAATTATCGCGTGGTCGTAATGTAATCAACTAGTTTTCACTGAAGAAAATCAACATTTCATGGTTGTCAAATACTCTTTATTCAACTCTACTCATCAATCGAAACTTATTTTCCATAATTCTGCTATGTAAATTTTTTTCAACCTCAATTTGACATTTTCATTTGATTATTATGCACTTTGACATATATTATTGGATCTCTTTTCACAATGAAACGCTAAAAGAAGTTGAGAGAGGAAACTTGGAAGTCCATTCATACGCGCCGCTACTTCATTTTCAGTGAAATCGGAGAGCTCCTAACTTTCTGGGAAGTTTGATTGATCAAGGGTGCTACATTCTGAATGAGAAAGACAGAAAATGGAAAAGAATATACACATGTCCATGAGGAAAAAACGTGTTACACATAGTATCGGATATCCAGTTGAAATGATAACAAACTCTATCCTTCTGAAAGACAATATATATTTGGAAATTGTCAGTTATAACAATAGTTTTAGAAATCCTCCGTGCACTCGTACAAAAACACAACTGTCATGGCAGTTGAATCCGCACTTCTCCGCTTATACACTCTAATATTAAAAAATATTAATGAATATATATTGGATTAGATTTACAATAAAAATGTATAACCCTCACAACATATAAATATATAAAATCCACACTAAAACCATCATTTTACCACAGGGTAGGGGTAAAGCAGAAGGTAGCACTGCGGAGGTGTTTTGGTTTAATCCTGCCCGTCCGGGATTTCCGGAGGGCTGGCAAACCAGCCCACGATCTGTTCTAGTTGCCCAGAACAGGTTGCAGGTTTCTATACGCTGTGGGTGTTAAGTCGCCGTTCTTTAGGCTTCCCTGCCTCCTCCAAGTTATGCAGGGTGTCGTTTTCTTTCTTAATTGTACGACATCAGGCTGAGTGGCATTTCATTCTCGAGTTTTCAATGAGCTCCCGGAAAAGCAACATAAAAAACCGGGTTTGGACATTATTTTGTATGGTTAGTGGCTAGAATAGATCACATTTCTCTGGGTTTTCTTGGAAAATATCCAATGCCTGGTAAATTAGCCCACCGTGCTTCTTTGGCCTGTTATGGTGGGCTCTTATCGCTGTCATGTTCCTGGTTAGTGTACTTCCAAGGATGAAGTGTCTGTAGAAGTTTTCAGACAGTTGTCTGATAAATAATTCGATGGTTTGAATATCGGCTAGCTCGCTCAATGATACACTCTAATAGGCATTATAAATAAAACTCTACAAGTCGGTGATCATTCAAAGTTCGTAACCCACGTGACTGCTCTGGTAGATATCAAGAATCGCTCGCTCTCAAAATATGCATATGAAAGCGTAAAGTCAGAAAATCCATAGTCGGTCCTAAATAGAATGATTGATTTTATATGAAGGTAGTAACACCAGCAATTGAATAACAATACATGAATAATAAGAGTGAATTAAGAATAAATGATACATTTCACCAGTTGCTAGTATCTACTGTGAAGGTATAGAATTATGTTGCAGATGAGCCTGAGCTATTCAATACAAAACGTTTCCCAGAGATGATTCGGCAGTCATAGCGGACTATTGAACTATTTTCTGTGCGATGCATGTTTGCCGACAAAACTCCTACAGGATAGGATTTTTGCTTTTCTTTTCGTTTTATAAAGATCTGAATGAGTGACATACAAAGGTTTCAAAATGATAACGCCTCTAATATAGGCCACTAGAATACTGAAATGCAAACAAACTGACAAAACAACAAACACCTCATGCATGGAATTGCCCGCTTCGTATGTTGAGAACTATGGTGTGGTATCAGTCCTCATTTCTATTTTTGAGTTGTTTCCTGATTTGATGAATGATTGATAAAGAAGCATTGATCTAAAACTATAAATCATATGCTGTGTTTTGAATTGATTTTTCCAAACCTTACACATTCCTCCACTCATAGATTTGTGAAAGTTCATTCATAAAGTTTCTTTTTATGTTACAGGGTGAAGAGGGTATCCGATTCTCACTTAGCAGACTTGGAAACGAAGATTGCTCTCAGCAACAAGTTCAAAGGATTTGCAATAACCATGCCGATTGGAGCAGGAAAAGTAGATCTCATGAAAATGTGAGTGAAAAAGTACTGTTGTTTGATTTGAAAAAGTTTTTTATCCAGTTTTGCTGAGAAAGAAAAATACTTTCATGTTATTGTCCAGTATTAATTTTATATCAATATTTTCACTGGAAGCTTTCGTAGAACAAATCATCTAATCCCAACCCCTTTGCCACAAATCATTTCAACTGACACGAACATAAGTCCTATATCTACAAACTCTCTAGAAATATTCCCCATTTCTAAAATTGTAGTGTGTTTAGCAAATACCTTGTAAGAGTAACCACTTCGAAATTCCGTATTGACCAATTCAATATTAGTTAGATTCGAATGTTTCAATCGAAATTCTGATAAAAAATGCCCAAACCGTTTTCTTAATTTTTGCAGTGATTTATAGGATCATAGTAGGTTATGACATTGTCGTGAACAAATATTTTTTTATTCAATAAAATGAAGCATTTTGAATAATTCCTACGTCTGTACGTCATAATCATCGAATAGTAATAGCTTCAGTTTCGTCTCATATGACTAATTCATTATTTTTTTTTCAGAGGAAGAAGAAGGCGTTCAGAGACCAAACTTCTAGACGCACTTCTCAATCAGTCGGAAGAAGACAAAGGGGACCCCATGCCGCTAGATTACAGTGACTTCCTGTACGACTACAACAACTATAATTATCCACACTAGAAGAATTAGTATCAGTAATTTTATTCAAAAAAACAACAAGACAACAGTTCGGAAAAAATTTCAAGTGTAACTTTGAAAAGGACAAAACCCAATATTGAGTGTTTCACGATAAGCATCAGGGAAGAGGGGGGCAACATTTGAATATTTGTTCCTAACTTTCTAGTCAGTTGCTTTCCCTCAATTCCCCCCCAGTATTATGTCAATATCTAGTCACAGCAATCCATTGCTGATTACAATTAGTTAATTTTATTTTATTTATTTCATCTAGTCATAAAAACTCTAGGATGTATCTGAGTTTTATTGAATTTAATAACTTATTTTCGTCATTTTTATGAGTCAAAGTTAGCCATAAATAAATCTGAATAAACTAGATCTTCTAAGCACATCCCTAATGAGTGATATGTAAAAAAACAAACTCCGGAAGAAATGATTTCAATTCTTTGAATTTGCTTCAGCTTCTTCTAGGAACGAACAGGGTACATATATATTTATTATTCATTCCATTTCAATCGTTATTTTCATTCCTTTTTATAATTTTGCTAAGCAATAAAATATACTTATTGAAATCATTCAGTCGTTTTTTCTAACGCAATATCTTCTTTGTACATAATCTTTCAATGAAATCAAGCATGTTAGAGGATGCGGTGTATCTCAAGGAAGTGTCTTGGGCCCTATTCTTACAGACATTTATGAGAATGATGTGTTCTCGGTTCAGAACAAAGGTACCATCATAACTTACGCATTATACCATCAGTCTGTACAAAAATGCGTGCTTCTGTATTTCCAAACTCTTCAAGTTTCCAACGAATTCACCATCAAGGCTGCTACATGATTCAAATATCTAGGGATAACCTCAAACAAACATTCTGAATGGAAGAAACATAGTGGGTTTATTACAGAAAATATAAGTGGAGCTTATGGGATACATAGTTATTATTGATTGACACTTCATTCGATATAACATTGCTTTTGATGCTGAGGTACTATATCGAAGCCCCAATTATTATTTTCAGATTGAAAACTTTCCATTACCAATTCGCGTCATTAATTACCAGGAAACAACTAATATTTTGTTCTCTTCTAGTTTCAAGAAATATAGGTTTGGGATATCAAAATCAAGTGTAGTTCATGAAAAGTGAAGACTTATCATCAACTCCGCATGATTTTTGGAAGTCACAACAAATTCCACCAAGCATAGCGGTATTCTGAGCTGTGAATTGAAATTTTCATAATTGTGTGTCGACTTATTGTTCTTTCAGTCTATAATACTAGTTAGTGACAATTCCTGGAAGCTCAGCACTAACTCCTATCTATTATTAATAAAAATGATTTGTCATTCAAAAATGTTGTCTTGAAATCAATATTTTCACTCGTGGATATTTTCTTCTGGATTCATTTTGTTATTACTTATATTATTGAAAGCAATTATTAAATATTCTTAACTAAATTTATCTTCCACTCAAGGTAATTTTGTTGATTTTCATGGGATATTTTCTAATAATGGAAAAAAGCTTTCCTTAGTATAATATATTTCCCCTTTTCTCTGTAAGTTCTATGTAAGTTTATTACTAATATGCTTACTTTGAAGAACACTGAAACTTTTAAATAAATTAATCATTTAAAAATGACATATTATGCACCCAATAGGTTATTGAAATATAATGGGAACGAGGTCATTATTATTACGAACGCCTCATATAGTTTATGGAACTGATAACTTCAAACAGTATAAATATTTACAAGTTACTCAATATTGATCCATATTATTTTGGAACAATTTTTTTAGTGTTTTTATCTTAATTTTGGAATTATTACCACATAGGCGATCAGTTGAGAAATTTACTTTCGAAATTATTATACGCAAACAGCTATTTTCGTGCTGGTATTTTGTTTTCATTAATAAGTCCAATAGTCTCTGGTTCATCTTCCTTCACTGGTAAAATGTGTGATTTGTAAAAATGGTAGACAAGCATCATTAAAGAAGTGAAAAATGTAAACACATCCACAATAATGATTCGAATCTTCATCATACCAGGATTCTGCACAAGAGTAATCTGTCATTCTGCAAGTGTTGATTGTAATCAACCAATTAAATGGTATCTTACATACCCCATATCTACCTCACAAATAGATGTTGTAATTCAATATCCATAAAGGTAACTGGTTGTTTCCTGAGACATTTGCATCAAATTTTATGGGATATTGCAGAGAGAAGATAATTTCGTCAAAATTATTCGTTTTATTCATTTGAAACTCTCCAATACCCTTTTCGAACTTCTTTGAATTCATGCAATTACGCTCCCTAGAGTCCGTGCTTCCAAGGAGTGCTTCTTGCTGTTGAGCTTTGGGTGATATTATTCGTTGTGTGGGACAGGATGACTCTAATGTTGTCTGACCTATTCTAATACTGATGTGAGAAGAGGAACCTTGAAACATGTCATGTATGTAGGTGAACATTCCCAACCAAATGGGGAATAGTATTCAATGATTGATTACAATCAGCACTTGCAATAATGTCCTTTTGGAGGAACATTGCACAAATAGATATCAGATGTAAATTAATGTCCGTAAGGGGAAGAAGCTTCTGATAGATATTTGCCCCATACTTTCCATTGTGTGGAAACGAGTGAAGAGGAGGGTAATTCAACTCGATTCGAAACACGACATACTTTTTAAACTTTATTTGAATTCAGAAAAGGACAAGTAGATCTAAACACACTGGTGGAATTCGGAAATCGAAGGAAAATAACACGAATGCTGGTGAAATTGAGAACATCATTCACGGTTCTGATGGAAAGTTAGAGTGGCAGAAGTCGAAACACAGTATGGAATTTTTCAAAATTGCAGAAAGTGATGAAGTCAGCCAGGCAAGTAAACCCCCATGAGCCCTTCTTGCCATCCCCTGGTCTCCCCATCCATAGCATGCTCTGAAATAACTTTCTGGTTTTGCCCTCTCATGGTTTTCCCTCAAAATAAAGCATGTTGAAGTGCATGTAATGTGTTGGTGCTTGTAGTAGGAGCGAGTTCCTTCAATCCACCTCCTCGGGAAAGCTCTGTTTGTGATAGATTCACCAGTTCTCGCAGCGAGTTCCTTCAAACCTCCCTCTCGTGGAAGTCCTGGTAGGGGTGGTTTTCAGCTGGACGCTACAGCAGCCGCGGGTGATTCATTCACTAGTGATCAGTCCCGCAGCGTCCGATGCGAGCCTCCTCCTCGGCTCCCATTGAAGACAGGTCTTTCAGTTCTTACTGCGAGTTCCTTCAATTCACCTCCTCAAGGGAGTTCTCGTAGGGCTGGTTCCCAGCCGGGCGAATCGTTCAACGAATACCAGTCCCGCAGCTCCCGATCCCAGCCTCCTTGGCTTCCATTGGAGACAGGTTTGTCTGTTCTCGCTTCTCTCTCTGATGTATGATTGTGTATGTTTCGAGTGTCGAAGGATCATGTTTGTTTTTGGCGTCGGTGTACGGTGAGCTAGGGGCCCACTGGTCGCTACTCCGGTTGGCTGCGGCGCCTCAGCCACCCCTAGAGTCCGCTTCACTCTCGTTAGCCGTCATGACAGGTCATGCCGTTGCCCAGGATTCACCACGTGGAGGTGAGAGTAGCGTTGGGATGTCCAGACTCCAGGCACCCCCTTGAACCCCAGATAGTGAAGAAAGTATTTGAAACATTTCTTACTACGAAAAGAGAAATGTTGCTGTTGGATTTCACATGGTGGTATTTCTAAAATTATCTGTGGAAAAAAAAGAATTTGGTTGTTGTTGTCATGCTTTGACAACTCAGAGGATATTTCTTCCAAACTTATATAAATAGAATATATTTTGTGCACGGAAAGAACTATCTCATTCGGTCCTGTTATGCATCCACCGCTGCTGGGAACTGGTTTCATTTTGAGGGTTGCTCATTTCGCGAGTGAAAGAAGCCAGCCTTCTAACCGATACTCGTTCTCAGATGGCAGTGACCCGTCAAAAGCCCTACAACTATTCTAATATCTTTTTTGCTTATTGAGAACAGAATCTCGGTCCTCCCAATAGGAGGGAGTTTTGATTGGCTCATGCCTGGGTTCTCTTTCCTTGTATACTGGAATCTGACTTTCAGGATATCCTCTATGGTTGAGACGCTTCATGACTTAGAAACTCCTAGGATATGTTCTGGTCCAATTGTTGAGATTTTCGCACCTTGTCTGGCCAGATTATCGGCCTGATTGTTTCTGGGCACTCCGGTATGACCGGGGACCCAAACAGGTAGCTTCTCCGTATTGGCAGTGGATAGCCCTCAGACACCAGCAGCGAACTAACTCTGTATGATGTGAGGGCCTTGATCGCCACTTGGCTAACGGTAAATATCGTGATTTGCTGGCCGTGGTAGCCTCTGCTGATACTCTTACACAGGCGAGTATGGCATAAACTTCTGCCTGAAATACAGAGGCAAAATTTCCCAGGGCATAACAGAGTTCCGCTCTCGGAGATTGCCCGTATACCCTCGCGCCGGCTGATTCACCCATCCTGGAGCCATTTTTGTACCAGATGATCCCAGTGGTGGTAATCAGGTGGTGTCCGATCAGCTCCCAATCATCCCTTTTGGGAATGACTGACTTCGGCCTTTTGCTGAATCGTATGGTAGGTGAGGAACTGTCATTCGGCATCTTTAGGAGTGGCCAATTCTTCACCGTTTGATTCCATAAACACGAATGTCCATACATTTCCTTGCTCCGCCATTGTTTAGAGCTTTTCAGGCGAGCAATGGCTTTGCGTACCTCATGTTCAGGGGAGGCAGTCCTATGAGTGTCTCCAACGCACTAGTGAGTGCCCTCCTCATTGCACTTGTTGTCGCAAGGCAGGTCTTTGTACCCTATCTAATTAGATTTTTGATTCGCCAGATACTGTACCTTGCCACCATACGATGGCTCCGTATGTGATCATTGGGCGAATGAGAGACGTCTTCCAGACCTATGGTACAGTTTTTGTATGGTAGCGATGGAGAATTCAATCTATGGATTTTTACTAATGGTTCTAAGTAACCGTGACATGATTGAATCAATCTAATGAACGACTAGTTTCAATGTAGCATAAAGGGTTGGGTAAAGGGTTGGCTAAAGTTAGTTGTTAGTTCCTTGAGAATGGTGTTGAGGCCAAAACCGGTGGTAACAAATTGAGTCTCAGTGGAAGCTGGAAAAAAGTTATTTTCATCGTCCAGTATTTTTATTTTGAAGAGCTAGGAAAGAAATAAACTAGACAGGGGAAGAAAGGAATATGCACGACCGCTTTTATACCATCCACATCAAAATCTGCTAACGAATCGAATTTCATTTTGTCAATGACCACTAATATTTTATGATTGCTATAGGCACTATAATGATGGATTGTAACATTCCTGAAATCATTTCTTTAAAATTCTCCGTTTTAAGCTGAAAAGGATTGTTTTCGTTTTCATTTATCAACTTATATTTCCATATAATTTGTGAAGAGAATTATAATTTTAATGCAATGAAAGAGTTGTATTTCGTGTAAAATTTTACAAGAAATACAACTCTTCCATTGCATTGAATAGTTACGTGTACACAGCTTCAAGAACTTCAATTATAATTTTCACTGTTTTCAAATTATGATTGGAAAACTATCTCAAGGGTAGGTAGCCTGATTCTCGAGCAGTCTAGGTATAAGCCATTCCATGAGATCAAATCTACTGAATTCATCGGAGTGTAATATGGGTTGCCTAGATACCAACCCTGACGACAAATTCTTGAATGGGTTACAACAGCAACCGAGTTTTCTCACTGCTGAATAGCGAAAGCGCCACCAAAAGCCAGTTACCCGCCTCGGAGCACAACAGCTAATAATAATAATAGCCCTCCTCTGCCTAGCACATGCTATGCCTTTGGGTACACTCATATTTGCGTTCAGTCTGAAATTATTAGTAGTATGCTATTTATATCATTTACCTGACCACCAGCTCAATTATAACTAGAGAATGTACCAAATTCAAATACCATATTCATACAAATGCTAATATATACGCATAATTACTGGATAGGGCCAAAGATTCAATTCACTTCAATTCTAATATCCTTCTGAAATTTTTGAACCACCTCTATGTCTTGAGTTACACAAAATATACTTTGAAGTATTTTGAAGGGTTGAAAATTTTGATGAAAAAAGTAAGTCCATACCGTGACATCTATAGGAGAGTAGATACACTGTATGAAGAACCACTATTTTCATATGTATAAAGAATAAAAACATTAGAGAAATCTATCTATAAAAGAATCATTCGTATCCTTCATAGAGGGTTTTAACCATTGTTTCAATATTTAAACAATGGTTTAACATCTATTTATAATTATTTGGATGAAATGATATAAATTAATAATGAAAAAGTGTTGTTGTTAATTTTTTTTAAATTGTTATTTCCGTCAATCAGCTGCACACCCTTAAGAGTAAAACCCTCAAAAGTCTTCGAAAGACTTGTCCGAGCTAAGGAAGACGCAGCCCTTACCTTTTTACTGGTGATGCCATGCACGAGACCGATGACCTTGCTGGGAATCGAACCCATGACCCTTAGGTTGAGAGACAAGCGCTCTACGATCATGACCATCACGGCCCATACAATATATAATTCAATCTTCTACAAGCAATATGTATTTTCGTCGGTGAGTAACCAACAGAAAACAACTACTGACCCTTACGAACATTGAATCATATCTGTTTGATACTTGGCAAAGTTTGCTCTTTATACAGGGTGTTTCAAAATTCAGTATCAAGATTTCAGGGTCGTATTTTTCAGGTCAAAATGAGCCTCTTTTCCCATAAATACGTGCCCGCAAAAGCTTTTTTATAAATAATTTTTCGTCCTCTAAACTTCTTTGTGGTGTGCCGCTGGTGTATTCTGTGGTATGGAATGCATTTTTTCTTTGTTTTAAAATTTTTTTGTATTGTAATTTTTAGGCATTTGAGACCGTTAACGGGAAAAAATTCAAATGATTTTTCGAAATTAATACATAAGGGACAACCTATCATCACAATGAAAACAAATAAAGCTACTTTTTTAGTTTTTGATCGAAATTATAAGTCTCCTTAAACATTACCTGAAAAATCAGGTACCTAATGAACCTTGACTTTTTTATAAAAGTCCTCTTCCTTATACAACCCTCCACTCTTCTTCTTATAGATTGCCGAACGCGTACTAAAATTCTGGAGGTGTTTTTCACAGTTTTGAAAGCCAACCATGTGATACAAGAAACATGTGTACGTGACATCACATTGTGACGTGCGACATCTCATTTGAAGTCACAAACATGTATCCAATACATTGAGGCGATGTGAAAATGTTCATCTCAAAGAAAAGCTTTTGGACATAGAATGAGAAAAAAAACATTGTTTGCTCCGTGACATGCAGGAGGATAGAATGCGGGCCGCCTGGATGACAAGCAAGCGCTCTAACAACACGACCACTTCGCTTCATAACATAAAAAGTCACCAATAGGTATTAAAAAAGTCCGCATTTCATATCATCACAAATGTGATATCAATAATTAGAGGATACATTTAGGATCATTGTGAAAAAAAATTTGTATATAAAAATTAAAAAATCGAGATGATCTGACACATAATGAAACTGCCATTTGTGATAAATCATTATATTCAGAATGAAAAATACTTCAAAAATATGTCTTGAGATGATCGTATCTTTCAGGGTTACGGCTTGTAACGTGCCGCAGCAGACCACCATATAGGTACATGAAAGTGGAGTAGATTCAGGCCAATGCGAAGTAGTACTTGAGAATTTGCCTACCATTCAAAAGGTTGTGATAGAGTTCAATAAAATCTACAGTACATACTTGTATTTGATACGAAAATGTAACCTATAGTATTCATCTCATAGATGTCTCGATGTGATAACATGAC
The DNA here is from genome assembly GCA_958502065.1 of Chrysolina americana. Taxonomy (NCBI): domain Eukaryota; kingdom Metazoa; phylum Arthropoda; class Insecta; order Coleoptera; family Chrysomelidae; genus Chrysolina; species Chrysolina americana. Next base: position 87,672,160 of record OY293410.1, read on the forward strand.
TTTGTTGACGTCGAATTGGTGTGGTCTGATGAATGTTGCTGCCTAATCACAATTTTTCCTGTTTGTGATGTGTTATTCTGACTGTAATATCAAATATCCGTTGAATATAGGTAGAAAATTGACATCGCGTTGGTGCAACATTGTTACATCACATAACCCTTCATGTCATACGATGGTTGTCTGGGAAGTTGGCTAGGAAATAATAAATAGTTAGAGAATTGAACTTATCTTTGATTCATCAAATAATTCAAAAGTTTTTGAATCTACATATTTCACATAGTTCTGCACCATAAACTAGGCCCTTTACATGTCCCCACAAAAAAGAAGTCCAGCTGGTTGCAATCTGGGGACCATGAGGGCCAAGTAATTGAACCTGCTCTGCCAATCCACTGATTGGGAAACACTGTACCTAAATAATCGCAGACGGCGACTCGAAAATGAGGAGTGGGGTATCGTGCATATACATTTGTTGTCAAACTTGTATAGGCACGGCCCCCACTTATGCAGGTAACTCGTTTGGTAGGAAGTTCAAATATGTGTCACCCTTTAAAATTATCGGTGAAATAAGAGAACCAACTGAAGTATCACCTAGTATTCCTGCCCATATGTTTACACTGAACTTTTCCTGGTGTTGAGATTGTCTGATCATAAGTATGTGGATTTTTCAAATATGAACGTTGTGGTAATTCACTACTCCGTCGCGTGCACATTGAGATTCGTCGGTGAAAAGTTTACGAGATAAAAATTCAGGATCTCTAGTACACTTATGGGCAGTATCCATCTAGAGAACAGCAAACGCCGTGGAAAATCTCGAGGAAGTAAACCTTGGACGTGCTGGATATGATATGGGTATAGCATGTTTTCGTGTAAAACCTACCAGAAAGTTCAACAAGGAACATTCAGATTCCGTGCCCTTTGTCAAGTACTCATAATATGATTTTCGTCGATAACATTTGAAATATTTTCATCTTTTACTGGTCTGCCAGCGTCCTGTCTTGGAATCTAAAATCAGTAAAATCTGCTGTATTTCCGAAGGTACTGATGGAAAGGACCCCGTCGAAAACATATGGGAAATTGGCTCTTGGTCAAATTGGCTGAAATTGTATTATATTCATTTGTTTCTTCATTTAACAAAATTTGGATAATTTTCAGAGTTCACTTGAAAAGTTATCGAAAAAAACTTTTTTTATTTTGTTACTTCTAGAGAAAAAGTCATATGAAATACAGGAGATATTTTGACCCCATCTAAATATTAAGAAGAGAAGTGAAAATCCTGGGACACTCAGTATTTGTGCAACGTTCCTCGACCCTATTTCAAGTGCTCATAATTTTTATTCTACCAAATAAATTAAGATACGACAATGATAACTCTTTCCTTTCAATGTATTTTTAATTATTTAATAACAATTTTTTTCTGTGTCTTTTATTACTGCCCCTTGTTTTTTTGTGGAACGACAGAAGCTTCGACAGGGGAATTGGATGCGTTTTGGTTCCTCGATTGGCGATTTGGATTTTTTCTCTTCACCACCAAGGACGTATCCACTACGATCTCATCGAAGGCCACCCCAAACGCAGCTGAAACAAATTAAAATAACGGTTGACGCATATTTCAAAGGGTGAAGGATACAGTGTGTGCGATTTGAAACCGCAACACCCTGTTATTTTGGAACCCATTGAATCGAACACGATTTTGAAAAATGAAAATTCCAATCTATTGTTTTGTAGATGGATATGACTCATATCACCTCAGATTATAAAGTTACGTTTTGGCTGTCGAACTATATCTTTAATCGGTATGGACCCGTGCCACGTCGATCTTTACCATACGCTCGTATGACTCGAATGAAGATATTTTCAAAACGTTTTCAAATTCATGCTTTTTTTATTGACCCTGTATGAAAGTCTATCAACTTTACAGAAAAGATGAATTAGCCATTCAATGAAAAATTTCTACGAATACTCAGGTACTCATGTTACGTGGTTGAAATCGTTTCATGGAGTTTTCTCTAGTTTAACCAAAATTAATAATTCAAAAGTTGAAAACGTGTATTTAATTTAAGAACAATAACTAACAACTGGAATAAATGGAACAGTTTCCTCAGATATTGCTATTTTCAATATATCCCCATTCACGCTCTATACATTTTTCATAACACTGTCTCAAATTTTGGCAGGTTTTCCTCAGTTGGTCTGGTGTTATTTCACCACACTTTTGCTTTATCCTCTCCTTTAATTCGTTAAGTTGTGTGGTTTATTTTAATAAACACTTCCTCTCAAATATTCCACCAGAAAAAATCGGGGAAGTTGTCATCATTGAATTATTCACCTTGGCAGAATAAACAGAATTCCAACCTCGTTCTAACGTGTGCATGCTTTTCGGTTTGAAGGGAGAAACTTTAATTTTTTTCAATCATGTACGTATTTTAGTTACACTAACGTGTAAATTTCGTGAAATCTGCCTCAAGCTATTTTTCGGTTTTTCCTGAACATACCTACTATAGAATTTGTCCGTATTGCTATAGATTTTCTCTTTGTCTCGGTACTTATTTTTTGTTAAATCTCCCGGTTCTATTGAATAATGTTGTTGGATATCATTGTATTCATCCCGTATATGGAATCTATTCATTGAATTTTGCTGTTTCAGTTTTGTTCTGTATGGATTGGAGATATCGTTTTTGTTTGTGTTAATAATATTTTATGGCAGATGTCAAGTGACAATTTTGATATACCGATATATTTTGTACAAGAAATGTATTAATCCTCAAACTTGAGAGGGTGGTATGGTGAATTGGTTCACGATCTGAATGTTTTATGTTGAATTCTTCTATCACAAACTGAACGCAAAATATCAATTCTCTCGACTAAGTTGAGATTTACCATTTTGAAAACTCGCAGAACCCATTTATAACTTACTTCACCAAATACTCGTGAGAAGCGTTTTGGGAATAACTATCAAAACTATAACCAAAAAAAAGACAATTTATTTTCAAACCCTGTTATTAAAAACATTGTGCAGAAAAGACTCGCAGAAGGATGCATTGAAGAAGAAGAAGAAGACGACATCTTTCTATCTAAAGTATCTGGAATTGATTTACAACGAAATTCTTGGGAGATAAACTACTAGAAAATTCGATTAGATTGGAAAACAATCTTCCAGAAAATTCGGTGATTCTGGAAGTAAAATTTCTGGAATATTGAAATAGTTTAAAAGAACTTCAACAAACTCAAAGAGTCTTGAGAAAAATCTTTTAGAAAATTCAAAGACTTTAAAGAGAAACTTCAAGTAAATGTAAGGAGCTTGGAAGAGAAACGTTAGGAACATTCAAAAAGCCTGTAAGAGAAACTCCTAGAAAACTCGGATGGATTGAAAAGAGAATTTTGTGGTATGGCGAAAAAATTCAGTGAGTTAGAAAAGCGAATGGATTCTGCGGACACCAAAGAAACCCCCAACAGAAACTCAATGCTGGATCTGGGTGTGAACTTGGAGGAAGTTCAGAAAGACAGTTACCCTCGTCCCAGAATAGACGACACTCTAGAAACGTTGGTCGTCGGTTCAGGTTTGTGGCATTTCACAGTTATGCCATTCGGGCTCTGCAACGCTCCACAGCCACATTAGAATGGAGACCGATCTGAACGGACTCTCATGGAAGACATGTCTGGTGTACCTCGACGACATAATTGTGGTTGACAGATCGTTCAATGACTACGTATGAAACTTGCAAGAGGTACTCCAGCTACTGAGAAACTCCGGATTGAAACAGAGCCCCAAGAAATGCCATCTGTTCAAGAAGGAAGTATGATATCTCGGTCATGTAGTATCTGGGAAAGGGGTAGCAGTAGATTGCTTGAGCACCTAATATCGCCGATATGTGCTGTGGTTTGCAAATATCGCCAAACCACTGACCAGGCTCACGGAAGGACAAACAAAGTTCCAGTGGTTTGAAGAATGTCAATATTTGTTCAGAAAGCTGAAAAGGGCATTGATCAACGCACCAATTCTGAGCTATATGCCCTTCCGAACGGAAAATGTATTTTTGATCCTAACGCAAACAATGCGGGAATTGGAGCCGGCCTGTCTCAGATCAGATTACTGTGTCGCCAGGTGGGAGCTGTTGGCTGTGGTTGAATGGCTTTTATAGTTCAAAATTCCTAAGGGTCCAGTAGCACGTTTGATTGAGAGGCTCCAAAAGTTAGACTTCGAGATTGAACATCGAGCGAGGACGAGCCATAAGAATGCAGATGCCCTATCACAAAAACCATGCGCAGATGACTGTTCGTACTACCGACGAGCAGAGGAGAAAGAGTCGACACTCTGTAGAACCACGGCAGAGGATGATAATTGGAACAAAAAAAAAAGATTCAGAAGGACCAAGAAAAAGATCCAAATCTTCGCTAAGTTATAGGAGGACATCTGGAAGTGACGATCTTCCAGAAACTAAGGCAACGGTTTTTTTGGGCCACTCGCCGAGCTGACGTTAAGGACTGGTGTAGAAAGTGTGCTGTATGCGCTGCCAGCAATGGACCTCAAACACGACATAAGGCCCCGTTGCGTCAGTACAACGTAGGCAGCCCATTTGAAAAAACTACTTCAACAAATGGGCCAAAACCTATGCCCTGTCCAACCAAGAAGCCATCACCGTCGCCGAAAACTTGGTAAAGGAGTGTATATGTCGGTTCGGTGTTCCCTGTGACCTGAAGTTTGGGACGCTTCCAGGACAAGACACTGCGGTAGATGACTACGTCAGCAAACTACGACAGACAATAGACGACATCGACGAACGAGTCCGTTCAAACATCCCGAGTGCCAGTGAGAATTAAGGAGACTTATGACATCAAGGCTGATGCTGGAGAATTTCAGGTAGATGATTTAGTTTGACTAAACAACTCCAAACGTCGCCGTCGACTATCATCGAAGTTGCGGAATTCGTGGGAAGGTCCGTACAAGATCATGAAGAGGATAAACGATATCGTCTATCGAATATATAAGCCACCACGAGGGAAACCCAGACTCGTTCACTTCAATAGGATCCATTACGCCGGGAACCACGACCAAGTCCGCACCCTCAGACCATCAGAGGATGGAAGGACGTTCCAGAAGTCCATGTCCTTATACTCAATCGGACACACTAAATTTTCAAAATGTTCTAGATGACTCCATATGGACGCGAGCGGAACAATGAAGAACATACGAGAGTGTTCTACAACGATATATAAGCCGGACGCTCAACATCGGGGGGATTAGTTGCAGATATAGTAACAGAGTTCACATGAAATACTGATTGAAAATAAATAGTCATAGGTACATACTCTGAAATATAATTGAAATTTGTGTAAATAAATTAGCGGATTGAAGTCAAGTGCATTTTTATTACAATAGGTATATTCAAATCAATCAAAGAAATGTGAGATTTGCAGTGAGAATTGCAATGAGAAATCTATTTCTTCACCGCAATTTAATGATCCATTAGGCAAATACACCTGCGTATTGAGATGAATTTTATTTATTCGGGTCAAGCAAATGAAAGTTACCAAATTTTGGTTGAATCTTTTTTTTTTTTTTTCGTTTCCCGGTATTGCATATGCAAAATGACTCGTAAGATGATTTCTTAAACCTTTTCATTATTTAAAGTGATTGGTGTAAGACAGGCCAGAGACATTTCGAGTGTTTCATGGAAAAAAAATTTCTTTTTTCAATTTAGGACGTATCTTGATAATTCAATATAAAATATAATTGATGCTCCTTCAAATACATGAAACCTAGAATATCCACTCAACAATAAGAGTCTGAAAAGGTTTTTGATGAGGTGAAAAACAACACTAGGTAAAGGTACTTTTCTCCGGGAAAGTTTTGGAGTATCGATCATCGGGGTTAACCCCTTTCTGACTTTCAAGCAAAATCACTGTAAATTTGCCTAGCCAGCACAAAAAAAAAGGTTGATTTTCAATATTCTCTTGAAAGGATATCAAATGAAAATATTTTTCATTTTATAGTGTCAAGCGCTCTGAACTCAGTGAGAAGCTAGGGTTCGAGGAAAATATTATGTAAAATATTAATGATATTTTGAGGAAAAACCAAGAAGGAAATAAAACACTCTATTGAATCATTTCAAAGTTAGGAGATTTAATGCGATAGATGAGAAATGAGATTGTAAATATTGTAACCATTCGCTCCAAAACATTTTGCCAATTTGTAAAGTTCTGAACGAAGTTTGAATTACGTGAACGTTTAATAAAGGAATTGGCATATAAAAAACTACAAAGCTTCGGAAAGCATCGTAGACGTTTCACACCAATTTTCATTTCAAACAAAAGGCATTAAATGAATCTGTCCTTGCTGAATACCGTCGGAATTTCTGTTCCTTTCACTGACAAAGAATCGTTAACAAGCCTCTTACTCACATTTAGCATCACTACTAGCCTCACTATTTCCTTCCAGGGGTAAACAATTGACGGCAAAAGTGACGAAACACGCGAGAACAACAAAAACCACCAGCTGCTTCATCTCGAACTTTGACCAGTGAAAACTGAGAAGAAATCAACAATTCCTCAGTGAAGAACGTAGAATAAAGTAACAAACGAACCGGCCTCGTGTGTGTGGCACGATCTTTTCCGCGTTTGAGACCACAGCTAATATAAGGCACGTAATCACAGTTATATACCACGTGAGCAAAATAAGGAAAAATAATTTGATGATTGGCAATAACGTAGCGGTGTTCCGCCATTTGAATCGAAATATAATTTGGGCTATGAGATCTACAGATTGTTGAAAAATGGTTCTTGTCGAAAGCTCTTCCAGGAATTTAACAAATATAATCCAACGGTCGTAGGGGGCAGTGGTTGATTTCTGTTTGATACTTGTAGGCACAAACGTGAATAAACTGTTCTTCTTCATGAAAAAACGATTTTATTAGCCCAACGGGCAAATACCTTACTGCAGGACCTGAATACACAGTTGAAGAAGGGTTATTTGTACACATAAAAAGATAATTTTTACATGAATTCATTGAAATTTCAGTTTCCTATTTCGATATAGTCCCTTATTTCGTAGTGTCATAACTCTGCAGACCTCACAGTATGCACCTCTGTGAAATGCTGTATTTCTTTTAATAATTAGTGCATGAAGCAAAACCTCAGAGCGAAAACCATTGCCAGGTTGACGGCTAGGTCAGGTCTAAGAATATGGCTAAGATAATCTAGATGTTTCTGCAGTATGCGATAGTGAAAACTCGAATATTGAGAACTTTAAACTAAACAAATAATGTTGAGAAAGCTGAAATAGCCTTCTCTCCACACATTCCCTAAAATAAGAAGCAAACATGCGACAGAAAACAACTATTTCCCTTACGTATATAGAATTACATCTGGCGTCTATTTGTGCAACGTTCTTCAAAGAGGACACTGTTGCAAGTGCTAATTGTAATAGTATTGAATACCGTCCCCCATCTGGTTGGGAATGACCACCTGCACATATGATATACTTACAAGGTTGTTTCCTCTCATCAGTGCTTAAGTAGATCAGACAACGTTGGTGTTATCCTGTCCCACCCAACAACAAATTCACTTCAAGGGGATCAATTCTCGAGTTCATGCGAAAACATTTTCAAAGGTTTGAAGTAACATAGAGCGATACAGACACCGCTGGTTGAAGAGAGATACAACATCGAATTCGTATACGTTAAATTTCCAGAATTGACCCCCAGAAAGGAAAGTATGTGTTGATTCGACGTCGAGTCAATGAATTTTGCACCGGAGAGTTTTAAATAAATTAAAAGAATTTCGTCTAAGTCAACACTATTCCACAAAATGGGAAATGTGAGGAAAATAACTATCAAAAAACAAATACTTTCTGCAGATGGTCATTCCCAACCAGATGGAGGATAATATTCAGTGCTTGATTACAATTAGCGCTGACAAATTTTACTTTGTGGGATAGTGAGGGGAAAAGGTGACTTCGACCAATTCGAAATCATTCATTTCATTTATAATGAATGCCCCCTCCTTCCATTTTCCAAATGAGGCTAGAGAGATTAAGGGGACCTACAGATTCCTAATTTTTACATATTTACTTCGTACTTATTCAAACTTATTCAAAGTAAACTAAATTTACTAAAAAAAAGTGGAAGATGTAAAGGATGCCGAATAAAGTAGGTGAAACGAAGCGAATGTAGGGTGATTTCAAATTAGTTCAGTAACCGACCTTACAGGCAAATTTTCTCCAGTAATAGAACCACTTTAAAATACAAGAAGAGGTCTTGTGTCATCTTTATTGTTTCGTTTAAGACAGCTGAAGTATGACTAACCGGTGAAAAAAAGCTGCTGTAGATATAGATAATAATAAAAATAATTTCAATTTTTACAATTTTTTTCGGAACATCGTGCATCATGTGTCTATTCTCTGAAGCTCAGAGATCAATATGGGTTCCAAATGAAATATTCTATGATTGTGATAGTTGACTCTGCAAAAAGAAAGTCCAGAAAGATTCATATTCTTTTCATAGTCATAGTCTTTTGCGTGATACATATTTTTCATTATTTTTTTATAATGAAATATTTTTTTTTTTTGTTTTTTCTTTTCTCAGACTGTTATTTTTATTTTTCAAATTTCATTTAATGAATTCGTATGAAAAACTGTTTTTGGTTTTTAAATATATGGAGGAAAGGGGCGCTGAAGTCAGTTGCGCTTCAGTCTGCCAAACGTCATGATCCGCCACTGTTTGTTTTGTTCTATTAAATTTTGTAATTAAATTATCAAATTATCTTGTATAGAGACTTGTGTTTTTTTACCTTTACAATATATTTCCAAAGTATTTCCGATTGTTTACAGGACATCTAGTATAATCTTCATTAACTGGATTCATTTCAGACATACAATGGATGTAGGTACTATTTATGGACATATCGATACACACTATGGAAATATCCAAAGTGGTGGGTATTTGGATATATTCTCTGGACGTCCATTTTACCAAATGTAGTCATAAAATGGATGCACAAAATACGCACATCCATGCATGGACGTTCTCTGGGCTTTGAATGTACGTCCATAGTAGTGTCCTATTTCGGATTGATTCTGTACTACTGGATATCTTTAACTTTCATGTTCAACGTCCATTGATCATCCATTGTTCATGTGCTGTATGGGGTAATACTTTCTGAGACTGAGGCAGTGAGTTCTAAACTTTTGCCGCTTGTTGGAAGAACGAGCCCGGGAAAAAGATGTTTGGCATGTCTACAAAGTGAAGACAAATATGTGTGAGGCTGAGGCTGACGGGTCAGTCTCGATGGGATCGGATGACATCGGAAGAGCGGCATCCATCATAGACGAGACCTATTAAACTACGTACGAACAGGAGCATTGATTAAAACAATGACATGACGGAGAACAGAAATATCAGCAGTCGCTCATCATGTACTGCAGCAAAATCAATCAATAGACTTATTTCAAGATTATATTCTAGCAAAGCAAGCAACAACAGACAGATGATTATATGAAAGCCTAGAAATGAGTAAACACAATACAATTATAAATAATTATGCATGTCTACTTACTGTACAGCTTGTTGAACACATTTTATTAATTACTAAGTATATAACCAACAAATGTATATACTTGGTGAACAGATATATCGTACTTGTATACATATGGCAAATTCTGTTACATGAATTTGTCCTCTTTCAGAAGATGGTCACTTTTTGTGACTGTAGCGCATGTCGAGGTGTTAGAAATAGTGGTTTACTGTTGAAATAAAACTCCTGTAAGTTTTATTTGTATGTTTATGAGGGGACAACGATTCTTTCCATCACTGTCAATTCACCCACCCAGTAGATACAGGCAACGAAAGAAAAAAAGTGAAATCCTCCGTAGTATTGCATGTGTTAGTTGTTCTCAACCGGTTTCTTGAGGTGAATTGGCGATGGTGAACAATCTTCATCATAAAAGCTAACCTACATCTAAGTATAAAGTTCCGTACCTGAGTTGGTCACTCAGTTCCTTCATTAATTTCACAGAATGTTATCAGACTTTCACTCCCAGCCTTTAAGATTGCACTTAAAACATAGGCAATTTAATGTTCATAACTTATAAATAAATACTTTTTCATTTATCAACGATGGTCGTAATGGATTGAAGGTTTTTCACCATTTTTCGATTTCTTTCATCTTCAATCTTATAGACACAACAAAACCCTTTCAAAACAATAAATTGAAGGGCTTAGAATACAAAGGGTATGAGTACTCATTTAACAATTTCGAGTAAATTAAGTTTAAACTTAACTGGCCAAAATAAAAACTATGAATGACACAAGGTTGAAACTTTCATTTAGAAAGTTTGTATAAGGACGATTACATGTGAATATCGTGAGTAAAATGAAAATCGTGAAGTTTTTCACAAAAAATCCATTAAAAATTCACTTGTCACCTTTGTATCCCGACGCAATAAAAAAAAAAGAAATAAAATAATCACTTTCTTGTGTTATATGCTTTATTGACCCAGTGACAAACAATTCAATTTATATTTCCATAATCATAATTAATTATGACACTATCATCCATATCGTTGTCTGAATCGGATTTATGCTCAATCCTAGACGTTGAAGTTGTATTGGACTCCTGATTTTTTTTGTTTTTTTTTTGCCTCTGTTTCTTTCGTTTTTCGATCTCCATGCGCCAGATTATTATAAAACTGATGATAGGTGGAATGTAGTCTAATAATGATTAAAGGTCCTTCCACTTGGCTGTGGTAATCGGTATCGCACCAGTGTTTGTTGGAAATATATTGTCCAATTTAAAGGAAGGTCGACCTCTTGGTACAACGGATACCCATCTCGAAAAAGGAAAGTCTTCCTGAAGAGTGTGTTTAAATTCAAATGAAAATTTTGGAGCATCTTTGACATATTTGAAGTGATTTATTTCTCTAAAATGTAGGGGTTTTTGTTCCGTCTAATTTCGGATTGTTTATTAAGGGGTCTAAGTTTTCAAAAGAAACAAACATTTCCTATGTCATTTGATTCACAATAAAACTTCTAGCAGACGCTTTTATGACGGGAGTCCAATGTTCGGGGATGAAAACTTGTGGATGTTTTCTTTTCGATTGTTCAATAAGCGCGAATGCACGATCGCATTCCATATAAGTGTGTCCAGGTTCCAAAAACTTATGGAGAATTTCTTCTATGTGAGTAGATTGGACTATAAACATAAAAAACTTACATAGGTTTTTATTTTTATTTTGCCCTCCACACGAATCACTGCACTGAATAACTGCTTGAATAATGATATTATTTACGTTTGCAATAATATAAGACCACCTGTTGAAAATTATCCACAGTGACTAACTAGTGAGATTACAAAGGGTACCAGTGTACTTACACCCATTGTATGCTGAAGAAAACTACATTACAATTCTTATACTTTTTCTAGTAGCTATGAAATGGCGCTCAAAGTCTACTTTTCTCAGTTGGACTTATCTCATTTTGACCGAAAAATGTACTTATACCCTTTGAATTCTAAGCCCTTCAATTATCAACACTTGATTGTGGGATATAGAACAGATAAACTCTCTTCTTCTGTAGCTAAACTGTACATAAGGATTCTTCCCAAAGATGACTAAGAGCAAATATTTTTTCTACAAAACTAATAAAATCGAAATTCTGAAATATCCAGCTTTGCATCGAAAATATATTTTTCCGTCGACTTCGAATCAAAATGAATGACACCTATTAATATTCGATTTCGTAACGCTGCCGTAAAATGCGAGTGTACAGATGGAATTTATCTGTACATTCTTTCAGTTTCTCTAATTTTGCCATTACAAATTTCAAAATAAATATTTTGAATTAATTAAAAGATGATCATCAAATGTTCAATAAAGTTTTTATATCTATTATTCGTTTCGTTGATTAATATATTTTGTAATGAAGAATTCCTTTATTTCAACAAAAGTGAGGTCACCGGAAAAATATTGTATATCGAAATGCGATTGATCTCGAAAACAAACGTGCGGGCTTCTCTCACGCTTTAAAATATCTCATCCTAAATGACCTTCAAATACATTAGTTGATTGAATCACTATTTATTCATATTGGAAGTGGACTCCAACTATGTTTTTTTAATGGAACATCCGGCTTTTTATTGCATACATACATACCTAAGTGTTAGCATAGCAGACAGACGTAAAATAAAGAACTGATCATGCGAAATAGACCCGACAAATAAGTGTTCGCGAAGTTGGCAGCTTTGCGCATTACGGGCCAATAAACTGAAAACTTTTTGTGCGAAATAAATAGACGAAATGTTTTCACTTATAATATCCCAAAGCTATTGATAATTTCGAAATAATTTGTCGTACTTTCGAAAGCGAGTTGCTTGGTAACAGCCCGACGCCGAAGGCGGAGGGCTGCGTTACCTTAAAGCAACTCGCTCGAGGGATATTCAGTAAGAAAATTTTTTCATAGAATTGTCACTTATAATTATATCGATCGACTAATTTTGGATATTTCCATATCTACTCGAAGGGACTGACATTTTGAAAATTTAATTGAGTAAACGTCAAACTACGTCTTAACCATGGTGACTCGATTGTTCAATAGTGATAATTTAGGTACCGGGGCACTCATCAGTAATCATATCCTTACAAAATGCTGAATTTTCAAAAAATACTTTCACCTTGCTGTCACGAAAACTGTGTTGCGTCGAAACGCCACGAGAGCTTGCTCAAGTGGTGCTTTGTACAGCAACGCAATTTGAGCAACTGGCAAGGTGAAAGTATTTTGAAAATTCTGCATTTTGAAGGGATATTCGATCAGACATTTTCACAAACACATTAAATTATTATGGACTAAATGCGTATTGCAGGAACGGTTCATCGTGTGTCATTAATGTCAGTTGAAGAGTTGAACTAAGATGCCTAAAAACCCTGGTGTGCCGACTCATACCTGTAAAACTGTAGACTAAAATGCTGGACATTCGCTTGCTTGATAATGAGAAAAGAAATGAAATCGCGGTCTATTTTCCAAAAATCCCGCTATACTTCGTGAACCACCACCGTCGATTTTCTTGTTAGGGTGAATTTTCATGAACAGAAGTTTCAAGTATTACGCACGAGCATGAAATGAATAAAACAACATTATCATTCAAATGGCGAGTTAAGAAATAAAATGTTATGTTTCAAATTGGTTCCAAAGTAAATTTTATAACTTTTAAGTAGTAGGTACTCAGTTTCGGTACTAGACATAAATGTTCATCTCTCTATATTTTGTCCACACAAAAACGGATTATGGTCAACTTATTTAGGAAAATAATATAAAATACAGAAAAATAATGAAACGATCATCATCAATAGTCATTAATATTGCACTACGAAATTTTTTATTCTGCCACAACTATTTTGACTTTCAAACGGTATTTACATTATTTTAAAAAAATAACACATTTTGTGTGGTGTTATTTTTCCAAAAATTTGGTCTTCCACTTCGAGTATGGAAACTATATTACTTTAGAATGATATTCAAAAAGTTTATTGACATTCCGTCAAATTCAATCAACAACAATCACAATCACTATGTCTCTGGAATATTGACATGAGGACGAGGCGCCATCTCTGGATCCGATTAAAGAAATAGACCACGATTTCATTTGTTTTGTCTTCAAAAAATATAAACAAAATCTAATCAGTCAACCCTCCAGGGTTTTTAGACATCTTAAGTTGAACCGTCAAACTGACGTTTCTATATTTACCGTGATTGTCGTAACTATGAAAATGTATACACAACTAGAAGCGAAAAATCGATTTGAAAATACCACGGGCTGGAGGAAGTGTTTTCAAAAAGTCCTGTTCTCATTGGTTCGAAATGAGAAAATTATGACATTTGATTGGTTTATATTATATGAGGGAAACTGTCGGTTAAATGTTTGTCTGATTGGCTATTTCTGGTCACTTGGTCACTAATACGTAGATATGATAGGTTCAAATTACATGGAAAAAATGTTCAAGGAAAGTTCGCCTTGTTGATTGGAAAGTCAGTAAATTGAAACAGCCGGAAAGAAGGCCGTACTCCAGAAAAGACTTTCAGAATGACTGATTGAAGGAGAAGACGCTAAAACATTTTTATTCGAAGTATCTGGCCACTGACATGGACAAAATGAACATGAAAGTGGGAAAAATCAAAGATGAAGTAGAGGAAGAAATTGAAGAATTCAGTAGGTGATAAAATCAAAGACGGAATCGAGGCAGATATGTACAAAATAAAGGAAAAATTCAGTAGGTCAGAAAAACGGATGGACTCTGCGTACACCCCAGAAATTTCCAACAGAAATTCAATGCTGGATCTCAGTGTCGACTTGGAGGAAGTTCAAAAGACATTAAAGATATCGAGGTCAGTGCTGAACCATGAAAGCGCCTCAGTTTGACGGAAAAACTCCATGGACAAACTACCGTCGACAATTTGAAGCTGCGGCTATAGCAAACGGGTGGAATACAGGGGACACATATGTGACATTGACACTGACATTGCGTAGCAAAACAACAAACATCTCACAAACCCGAACTGTAGATAGCTAATAAAACATCTATCTAGAATTTCGGTATGGCCAGGCCCACCTAGAACATGTATACCACTCGCAGCTGAAAAATTGCTGCCAGAAATGAATCGAATCCTTACAGGAATTCGAAGCTGATATTGCACGCTTGGTTCGTCTTGAATATCCAGCCACGCCGTAAAAAGTAATGGAACGATTAGCGGTCCAGGCATTCTTGGATGGTCTCTGCGACCAAAAAACAAGGCAAGCATTGACACCAGCTCGTCTCACACATCTGGTAGATCCCTTGGCACGTGTTTCAAAATTTGAGGCCGCGAAACAATCTTGAAAAAAGTCAGAATGCTGAAGAAATATCCACGAGAGCCTGTCCATATTGAGGCTGTCATGAAAAAAGTAATGAGGAAGTGCTGTCTGGAAAAAACAGATGAAGTGCTGGAATTGTGGGACAATTGGGCATGTGCGTAGCAAATGTCCAATATTCAAAGAATCGACACCGACGCAGGAAAACTAAAGAAAGTCGATGAGGAGAGACAGTCTTCGGCCTGTATCCAGCAAGACCCGGTTAATAACGCATATGATGCCATTCTTCAACGAGAAAGCAAAGGTGTCTTCGTAGACGGTCTCATAAACGAGCCTTGCACCATGCTGCTAGATACAGGTGCAACTAGGACAATCTTTGGGCTTGTTGAGTCTTTTTAATTTCATATAGAAATATTATATTATGCGCGACTTACGATTATTAAGGTTCCGCGCTCGTGTGAACAATGCCCTGTAGACGAAAGGACAATTTCCAGAGAATCGAGTATGTTGATTGATATTTTCAAGAATGTTTCGAACACACCGTATATTAATTAAATCATTCTTTATTATTCAGTGGGTATGTTATGAAACTATTGTCTTGAAACACAACTTGTCCTCAATTACTTTCGTACGTTTTCTGAACAAAAAACAAGAGTTTGAAGGAAGGCCACTGATAGTTCGAACAGGGAGTGGAAGTTAGGCCTCTGCCATGCCCAGAGGTAGTGAGGGCAAAGGGGGGAGTTGGGAAGTACATAAATTCAGGACCTTAAGGGAATGGTTAAAAAAGTTATGATTGTAAGTATAGGTCTTTTCTAATTATTTTATCAAAATTTATTAAAATCGAACTACGAGAGATTCATTAAATAATTTCCATTGAATTTGAATTCACAATACTTAATTATTGTGAATTGTAGTAGATTAATAAATGTTTTTTTCTTTATTGTTTCTGAAGTGTTTTAAATCTTTCAAGGATCAGAATCTGCCTAGTTAGTCGTGAACAACCCCAATACACGACAATATGTTGTATGAAAAAAAAAATTAATTGTTGAGTATCAGATACACTTGTAATTTTTTCAGCCTGATAACACTTCTAATGCTCCCGGCCATTCAAATTGGTTTGGTCAGTCATAAAATACGTTTCCAGTTATCGGGTGCATTAACTTCAGCTCCTTTTATTTGCAACACTTGGATAGCCAAAGTTACCGGCTCAAGTAAAGCAAGTTGTGTAGACCAAGAAAGGAACAGTTTCTGCACAACAGGGCCTGCTTTTTCTAATATAACAGCAAGAATTGAACCTTCAACCTGGAAACTACGCTCAGCAATGAGACAGCCAGCCGCAGTATATGGCGAGCTACCAATTGAAGTGATTTTAGGCAGCACTAAATCGAATTTCAGAGACGGTGTCCTACGTGCCAATGGAGAAAAGTTGATGCTACATGGAAGAAGCGAAGAAATGATTCGTGTTCTGTTGGCTGAAGATGTGAGCGTACCTGAGAGGGCTGAGACACTTTCGGATGCTCGCCTGGACGGGGCTGCGAACAGTGGAAACATGGTAATGCTCGAACCAAACTTTCATGATGAAAAAATTGGACAAAGAATCACACACTAGGAAAGACCCTGTTGCGGGTTCATAAATGTGTGCCTGTAAGGGTGATGAATGTCAATTATTACCCGGTGACTTTGAAGGAACGAACAATGTTGGGACACTACTTGTCAATTTTCTCTGTGATTACGCGGCACTGTTAGCCAAGCCAGCAACTTGCCAGCAGAATTGAAAAAGTTGGCTGCCATCTCATCCAAGGACATGGAACAAGCACAGCAGCTCAAACTGAGAGAGCAGTGTCAAGACATCTTCGATACCGGACAAGGAAAAGGTGGCAGAACAAAGGTCGTTCAGCACAAGATAGACATTGGGAATGCTCGACCGATCCGCCAACCAGCTAGAAAAGATTTCCCCCGCTAAGAAGGAAGAGGCTGACAAAATAGTCTGCGATCTGGAAGAAGAAGTTATAATAATAATAGTCCCTCATAAACTCTCATAGAGTGTACCCAAAGGCATAGTCTGTGTGGGTAGTAGACGGCTATTATTATTATTATCATTTGCCTTGTCGCCCCATGGCGACTAACTGATGTTTTTGGTGGTATATTCAATATTCAGCTGTAGGAAAACCTACAGCACCACCCGGGTGGTCGTTGCGCACTTCAAGCTAGCCCCTGACGTCGGGATTGACACCTAGGCAACTCACATCACACTTGATTCACAACAAGGCATGTGGCCACCTAAAGAGACCCATGTACTTGAGAAAAAAATTCCCGCGTTCCGGAGCCTCGAACGTCTCTCTGAAGCGAGCCAGAAGTCTCACTGCTAGATACCTTAGCCACTGGTTCACTGACCACCTCGAACCATCTGATAGTCCCTGGTCCTCTACAGTCGTGCTGGTGAAGAAGAAAGATGGATCAACGCGCTTTTTCCAACTTAACAACGTGACGAAGGACAGTAACCCTCTGCTGAGAATAGCCGACACGGTAAGGTAAACAAGCTGACTGACGCTAGATATGAAGAGTGGATACTGGCATGTAGAACTGGCCCAGGAAGACCGAGCAAAGATAGTTTTGGCCGTCGGCTCAGGATTGTGGCAGTTCACAGTTATACCATTCAGGCTCTGAAATGATCCAGCCACATTTGAAAGATTGATGGAGACGGTTCTGAAGAAACTGGCATTGCCTGGTGTATCTCAACGATATAATTGTGGTTAGCAGATTGTTCGAGAACCACGTATTCCAGAGACTGAGAATCTCCAGACTAAAATTGAGCCCCAATAAATGTCATCTGTTCCAGAAAGAAGTATTATATATCGACCATGATGTCTTTGGGGAAAGAGTAGCAGTAGATGAACAGAAGATCAGAGCTGTGTGAAAGAATGGCCAATTCCAAAACACACCAGCCTCGGAGTTTCCTAGATTTGTTCACCTACTACCGCCGATACGTGATGGGATTTGCTAACATCGCTAAACCACTTACCATGGCTCACGGAAGACCATGACCAGATGACTGTTCACATTGCCGCACTGGCGGATCTGAGAGGAGGGGCATGGGGGCCATGGCCCCCCCTAGAATTCTGAATAAGTACTTAATATTGGTTCAACAACCATTGTGGATATGCAACTAAACCAGGATTGATTTTCAACAAGAAGAAAACACACGTTATACAAACCGAAATTATTCGTATTTTTCGTATTGAATGTTCACTCAAACATTCCAAATCCACTCGTTTTTTAATTTCATTGCAGTCATCATCCATACAACCATGAAACAGAAATAATCTTCTATGCAGTGCGAATATGTGAAAAGAATACAGGCGGCAAAATCAAAGGGCAGCAAAACAATTTACGATAGAGGAGAAATAAAAAATCGGGGAATGGGTACGACTGGGCTTCAATAAAATGCATTGTACCATTAGCGTTAAGACGTGAGCGGTGGTGGTGAGCGGTAATATTCAAAAACAAAGAATAATTCTATTCCTCTTGGTTTTTAAGGAACAGGGTCATTTCACATTAGGTCCTCAAACACATCAGTAAGATTCAGTTCATATTCCCATCGATTTAATTACTGTGGTTACAGGCGCGTATCATAAGGGGGTGGGTAATGGGGGTAAACACCCCCCCTCACAATCGAAGAAAATTCAGTGATTCAATCAAAATTAACATTTACCTATATAAGTTAAAGTAAAATGTACTCACTCTCAGAATGCATTTACTAATATCAATCATCTTTTTTTTTTATATTAAATAAAACAAACTGAATTTGACATCCTTTTTTTCCCACCTTTATGATACCCACTGACAAACCTAACTATCAATTTAAAGGCATTTGACCTTGAACAAAAAAAAATACGTCTGTGGCGCTTTTCTGTTTTCTGTCACTTTCGCGCCACTTTGTAGGACCATGGCAGCAGATGATAACTGGAATGACAAGATCCAGAATGGCCAAGAGAAAGAACCAGATCTTGGTTTAGTCATCGGCTGAAAGAAGAGCAAGACCATCGTGGCTGGAAATAGCCAATTATTCACCAGTCGTTAAATCTTACTGGGCTCAATAGAACTTTCTTACAGTAGACAACGGAGTTCTGAAGCAGTCGACGAAGACCCCTTCAGAGATTGAGGTAACGGTTTTACTGGACCAATTACTAGGCTGACGTGCAGACGTGTGCTGTATGCGCTGCCAGCAATGGATCCCGAACACGACCCGAGGCTGGATAGGAGAGTTGTAAAAAGTATGTTAGAGACGATATTGAGATAAAGCGGCGTCAATATTTCGGTGTATGTTATGATTTTATATTACTTCAGCTCATAGACTATTATTACATTTGTTGTTGTTTTGTTATGTTGAAAAATAGAATTAGTCAGTCTGTCAGTTACGAAAGTTGTCGAATAAAGTTTGAGAAAAAACTTCTTTTTGCCGTTTAATCAAAGATATTTAAGTTGGACCACAACAGTGTACTTTAATCATCTTCCACGACCGAATATGAATACTGTTACACAAGAGTGTTACTTCCATCGAACTTCTCGGTGCAAATATGGAGAATCTTGCAAATACCGCCACTCTACAAGAATGACATTTTGGGTCGAAAAGTCTTCAATAAGGGGACAATATAAAGATCCTGGAGCCGGACCTGACCACTTTTGGTAGGATAATCGAGCTCGGCTCGTTAACAATATCACTCGAGACTGCTCTTATCACATCGAAGAATAAACAAGAGCCAAATGAGAAACATCTACGACGAGTCAGAGTGTTCTATATGACAGTGACCTCTCTCGTCGTTGATCAGATGGGGCAGTTTTTACACTTTATAGTTACAATCAGTCAGAATTTACATACTTATAAGCTTTGTTCTGGTTCTGAAAAATAGTGGTTCTAGGACGACAGGATTACGCGAAATTGAATAAAAGTGGACGAATTTGAACCTTAGGTGCATTCTTCTGATCAACTGCCCATGATCCCGACGTCCCAGAACCACTATTTTAGAGAACTACAACAAAGCTATAGACAAATAGACAATAGGCAAGACAAAGTTGAATTAGCGATATAAATTGGTTAATATAATTCAAAAGTTATATTTTACGAGTCCAAATAAACGTGTGGATTCATTTTGATTACGTTTTCTTCTATCCAATAAATTGCCATAAGATGCTGTCCGGAATAGTGAATCGAAAGAAGAAAGAGAAAATTTTATAATTCAAAAATGAAGTGTGAAAAAACTATATGATGTACTAAATACCCAAGTAGTATCAACAATCGATATGGCATTTAATGAAAATCTTTCCAGTGATAATGAAATTGAGAATTTTCCTTCACAATCAGTTATACGAATGCAACTAAGACTCAGCTTGGATCCTTTTCTTTTTTTCCTTATATGAATAAAATATGAAAACTGTAGACATTTTTTTACAGATGCTCGCTCATCTGAGAAATGCCTTACCATGTCTACCAACAAATTCATCAAATTGTTGATTCAGAATGTAAGGGGGCATCCATCAGTATCTACCATGGATACTTTGACCTGGTGTCTGAATCTTTTTGCTTACAGAATATTGAGTGCTCTTGACACAGGGTTTATTTATTCACAATTTTCTTTCAATGAAAAGCGCAGGTGAATTTATCCAACTACAAATCATATGAACAATAAAGACAAGACAACTATAACCTACCTTTATTCCAAATCTGAATTATTGTTTATTTATGAAAAAATCACTAAAGAATTCTTTTCAGAGATACCTGCAATGGTATCCGCATAATCAAACTTTTTATCAAAAGTTCTCCTACAAATAGATATCTTTCTCTATAGAACTTTAGAAGTAAAGTTTTTTTTAAGAGCTGGAGTCTACATTAATCTGCTATTTCACTGGTACTTTGGATTTTATGGCTCGCAAAAAACTCATTCCCAACCTTCATTAACTCTCAAATGTGCCAGTCTAGATTCAATAGTAACATGATCGAAAAAGGGTTTTTGTTTTGTCTTGGTCTTGATAAAGTTCTCTTCGTTCTTGCCCAATGCTCTAGCATGTCCAGCAGACTGTTCCTGTAAAATGAAATAATTTCTTGAAATAATGGTAAAATCCAATTACAGTACACTTACAGGAGTGAGATAGGCATGCCTCAAGTAAAACATATTCTGTTCTTCTATTTCAAACTGTGTTTTCAGTTTCAGAACGTCTTCTATTGTTGGCTCTTTTATTATTTTATTTTTTCCCCTATATATGTGGCCATTTGGCATATGCTTCCGGCGAAACAACGCTTGGAAAATTCGCATTTTGATAGAAAAGTAGACGGGAGACGGTCAACGAAACAACTTCGACATTAGATTTAATTTACAGGTTATATTTGGCTTCTTCCTTCTTCTGTCCTGTCCTGTCACAATTTTTTAGCAGTGTGATTGGCTGCCAGCAGTGCCAGTAGCCAGCTACGGGGTACCCGATTAACACTATTTTTAAAGGATGGTCCAATCCCTATGTTGCAATGTTAACCCTCATTTGACGTCACCTTACGCATGCTTCCGTACTCCGAGCAATAAAAATGTTTATTGCTCGGAGCTTCCGTATAGTTATATATAGATATACTTTACGGGATCATGAAATCGGGAGATTGAACCATCCTGTACAAATAGTGTTCAATGTCCTTGACCCGAATATAGCACAGAACTCAATCATATCTTATGAGAAGATTACATGTTGGCTTTTCGCTTAATGGCTTATAGCGTATTGTGATCTCATTGGCCAAATAGTATCCAAAATATCTGAAAGCGCTTATCAAGGTCATAAGCCAAAAAGTCAATTACAGTCCGACTTTTCGCAGACAAAAGGTACAAAAATTAATAGTTATAGGTTAGAAAGCGAAGCGTTGTCATAAAATTGATGAAAAAAGTGTTCTAAATTACGAGACAAGCACTTGCAATTGGGTCTTCTTTGAAGAACGTTGCACAAATATCTGTCAATTGTAGTTCAATGTCCGTCGTGGTATTAGCCAGGGAAGTAGTTGTTTTCTGACAAATGTTTGCCTTCATTTTCGACTTTGTGGGAACACTTAGAGAGAAGGGTATTCTTTCAATATTGCTTTGTATTTATTTGAGACGTGTACAACAACGGCATTTTTCTTATAATCTCAGATACTCGTGCTCTTACCAATTCGAAACTTGTTGGATGTAGATACCATATCCTATCTCCTGAAACGAGAAATCTTAGAAGGGAATAACATAGTTGAAACGAATATTTCAATATGAAAAAAAAAGGTATTGCCTCAACGTATAAGAGCAAGTTTTGGTTTCTGAGAAAATTGCATTCCTCACAACATAAACGGTTTGATGAGGCTATATAAAAATATATGAGGCTATGAGTGCAGTAACGGACTAACCCACAATAATTCAACAAATGGTTTTTTTGCAGAATCTCACTTTGCTTCTAGGAATTCACACCTGTTATGAAAATCCAAAACAAGGTCATTGATGCTGTCACCTAGTGACGGGAAGAAAAAGGTTGGTTCGTCCATTTACGAGTTAATGAATTTTGACATGGCGATTGAGATTCTGCAAAAAAAACATTTGTTGAATTATTGTGGGTTAGTCCGTTATTGCACTCATAGCTTTATATGTGAATCGAGTTTGGTCCATTCTGAAATAGTTCCTAAAGTTTTCTACATTATTTATCAATCTCCTGTTCACTGAGTTATCACCAACACCTTGAGTTTTCTTAATATTCTCAAGAAGGATGGGATCACCCAGATCCTTCGATTCTTTCTTTTTCTATTTTTTTTATAATTATAATTCAATACCGCAGATTGAATTTTTTTTTTCTCAGAAAGAACACATCATTCAAATCATGTAAACTATCTGAAACTTCTTCCAACTCCTCAGAAAACATTTCTTTCCACTCCACTGACAGGATAGTAAGCATGGCCTATGGCTTTTTTTAACATTGTTCATGTGAACAGTGCGCTATCGTTTTTTTCAAGCTTTCTGCGATGGGTGAAAGCTGTCATGTGAATGCGGCATTATGCTATATAATAATGACTTCTGTGGAATATACTGGCGTCCCGAATTGCCAGTGCTAGTATTTCTGTCTGAAAAATGAGATGATATTTTATATCAAAAGGAGCTACTGTACGTCAAAATATTAGACCTCCACCCTCTCTTCGCGTTATTGGAGCAAAAGTAAAGTAACCCGGCGCACCTGAATCGGGAATGGGGATGAGCATATGTAGACTTTCTTGAGTGAACTTAAATAATTTTTTGTAAGGGCCAGAATATCAGTTTTTTTCGCCTGTAGCTGATTGATGTTGGTGGACATCATTGTTATTCTTTTTGAGTCAATATTTTTTTGACATACTTTTACACCAAAACTTATCATAAAGTCAAAAAGCCGAAAAATTATCCAATCTGAACAAATAAACAATATCCAACCATCTTGGACCAACATAACCTCACAAATTCAGAATGATCGCAGGCCTCGGTCAAATCACTTCGAGCGAATAGATCTTCCTCCGATCGATCTGATTTCGCTGTCCGAACGATCGGGATTTAGCTCAGACACATTGCAATAAACGAACGATACGGTACAGATCTGAGTGGTCCGACTATTGAACAAATATTTTTCATACGATTAACAAGATAGAAAACTGGTATGAGCTGAATATATATTAAGGCTCATGCATGGTTTTTGAAGCACGTGCGGTTTAAACGTCTTTTACGTACGATTCTATAACAAGGACATATTTTATTTGGTTCTGTAATAATTTTGTCAATGCTGTAGTAATGCTATTTGACTTTTTCGAATAATTCCGATGTATTTTTAAGGCCGATTCAGGTGAACGCGTGCCCACCCTGCTTGAGATAAAAGATACAGTGAAAAATACATCGGAGTTATTTGGAAAACTCAAAAACTCCAGAGTATCTACAAAATTATTACAGAATCAAAAACCCTGCATGGGCACGTACCTATATATCTGAATCGGTCTTTACATTTCCTTTAATTGAATAGAAAAATGTTCAGCAGTTTATGCAAAGAGCCATCCCAGTAAACATAAAAACATAACTTAAACATAACTGTTATATCACATTGTGACTTGGTGATGTTATTCAGAGATATGCTTGATGTTACACATACGTTGCGTCCATATATGCCTTTGTGCCTCTTTTAAATATTACAATGTAATGTTAATTACTTAACATTACATAAATGTATCATATTTTGCGTAACTTTAATGTGACTTTATTACATACATATAATGTTATTCAAAACATCTTTGCAACATTTGTAAAATGTTACATTGTAACATCAGGGTGGAGCATATACTCATGGTTTACCAACACTTTTTTCTATATTTATAGGTATATTTCTGGAATTTCAGTAGTCACTTTTCAGTAGATGAATAACAAAAATAGCAATTAACAATAAAGTTATTCATCTACCAAAGAGTGGCGACAGAAATTCCAGAAATACAACTTTAAGTGTAGAAAAATAAGTGGTGGTAAACAATGAGTATAAGCTCCACCCTCTATACTGAGAAATAAAATATGTATATAAGGGGGTAATGATGTAAAACATACCAATCAATCAAAAAACTTTATTGTCATTGATTAAAATCTCATGGATAAAGCGTTATAAAACAAGACAGTACATCATTAACAATTAAATTAAAATTAGCAGTATAAAAAATATAATCTTGAATCACTATGAACAGACCAAAGTACCTAATAATATGACTTACCACCTGAATCAGATGAAAAATTTATTACCAAAGTTAAGTGTTAATAGAAGAATAATATTGAATGAAAACCTATATTTCTTTTGAAAAATAAAAACAGATATCACTGAATCAATAATTATATATGGTTGTTAACTCGGTCACTTCTTCTTTCTTTTTAGTTTCTGCTCTGCTAATGTCATCCAATCCATCACTATATGAGTCAAACTCTTCATCTGTGATTGAACTGCAAACATCTTTTACATATTCTGAAAATATAGTCATTACATCAGTCACTGAAAACTCATATTAATCTTTATGATATAAGAAAACGACCATCCAATAATTATTGATACTTCTATGTTGCCCCAGAGGTAAAAGAAAAATAATTACTTACGTTTCAGTATGTCCATATAATTATCAATTCAAAACTTTTGGATTTTTTTCTTTGCCCAGTCCAGAAGGGGGATAGTTCGGAAACAACAACTGCTACTTAAGTTTTTGTAATCTGATCATTCAATAAGTACCAGTTTTTACATCAAAACTTAGAGGAATGTGAAAGAACACTACCAAACTGAAAAGAAAGAGAAAATGCAGTTAGTTTATTGATAATTTGTATTAAACAATTCAAGTGATTTCTCTACAATCTCAAGAAACGTTAATATTATCATAGATTAATGAAATTAAGAAAGATACCAGAACACTCTGTATAAAATATATAATTTTGAGTTCACTTACAAATTAAGCATCTCCAATATTGTTTTTTTAGCAAGCTAAATTCATTTTGGTTTCAGTTCCAAAAATTCCTTCATCAATATCGGTTCAAAATAATTTGACACAGCTCCAGATGTCATCAACCATTTCCATACTGTCCAATATCTGATTAGCAGGAACCACAACTGACAGCTTTTGTACTAGTCATAGCATCATATGTAGATACTCTCTAATCAATAGTAGATATCACTACATTCACTACATAACTTAAATGATAAAATAACAATTAGTGGATGGAGTAGTGGAAAATCATAATCATACCATGAAAATCATGAGTTTTGCAATCCTATTGATTCCAATAACTTTTAAGTAGTTTGAATTAAATTTTAATTCTATGAACTCAAAACTCCTACCATGTCCGCCATGATTATAAGGATAAAATGAACGATGGCGTCAGTGATATATTTATTTCATATTTACTGGGTAATATTGTTTGAACGTGGATATCATTTTTTTAAGTTACGTAGATTTTGAGTTTCTGTCGACATTTATGATATAATATTAATTTCAAGGCTCCCTGTACACATGTCAGTAATGTCGTTTTAAGAAGGTTAGACAAAAATATCGAACAGATAACATAACTACTCTGTCTAAGACATATCTGGGCAACATATAATCAACATTATATGTATTATCTAATGAATATTATTGATTACATTATTTTGATGTTACATATAGTTGAAAACACTGTGTTGGAAACGTCAAGATGACATTAATATAATGTTAGTTTGCCAATATCACAAAATTGCACAAAAGTTATATCTGGAAATTACTGTTGTTATGTATCATGTTTAGTGGGATATGGATTCGGAATCTGTCCCATATTTTTATAAATATGTTTATCACTTTTATTTCACCGCTGAAGTAGCTTAGGGTACCAAATATACATGTCTATTTATCATATTCAAATTTAAGTTAAGCTGGATTCCCACAGATTCGGCGTCCGAATATACGATGATCCGATAGTGTTATCTCCGAGTTCCTATTGGTTAATTTCAAATAATTTCAAATAATCAACCAATGGTAACACTTTCGGGTCATCGTATCATCGGACTCCGGAGCTTTACGCCTACGGCTGAGTTCATATACTCGCGAAATGCGAATTGCGAAAAGCGAATCAGGCTTCCATTGGTCGATATTTAAAAATATTTGAATATCGACCAATGGGAGCCAGATTCGCTTTTCGCAATTCGCATTTCGCGAGTATATGAACTTACCTTATGGCGACAGCCTACGACTAAAGCTTACTGTTCACGAACACGATATCCGACGATACGATGATCCGAAAGTGTTACCTCGGAGATCCTATTGGCCAATTTCAAATAAGCAACCAATAGTAACACTTTCGGATCATCGTATCGTCGGATATCGTGATTGTGAACAGTAAGCTTAATCGGCCTGAGGCCGGAGTCTCATGCATCCGTTTATCCGACGGTACGATGATACGAAAGTGTTCATATTGGTCGAAATTCAAATATGGAAGGATAAAATTGGAATTTCGACCTATATGAACACTTTCGTATCATCGTACCGTCGAATAAACTTATGCATGGGCACAGTAAAGCATATATGCTTTACTGTGGCATGGGACTTTGGCCTTAGACTAACCGGCCTAACCTCAAAGTGAAGTTGAACTAACCTACAATTCCTACAAATAGTAATATAATCAATGAATAATAATTATTGCCATAATGAAAATAACTCATGTGCTGAGAGTTATAAATAAACAATCACTGGACTCCATGAAAACAACAGTGAAAGAAAATTTTGCAGAAGCACCACAATATCTCAAACTCGTGAAAGATGAAAAGAATAAAATGATAACCAATTTGAATAATTGGTATACGAGGGTTACAGGGACCGAGGACAGTGGTACTGATGCCTTAAAAAAGGCCATGAAAGCAACAATAGCAGAAGCACCGCAGTACCTCAATAATGTGAAAGAGGAAAACAAAAAAATTGTATATGATAAAATAGCGGATTTAAATAAATGGTATGTCAAAATAATCGGGCTGGATGAAGTCAAACTGTACCAGGATAGAGTCACGGCTTTGCAGGTACGCACAAAGCCTTCAAGATGATGAATACTGAAGAATTTCTTCCAGGAACAACTGTTGAAAACACAGGAAAAACGTCGAGAGGTGTCCAAGCAGCTAAACGAGGTCCGACAGAGATCTGTGGAAGTCCAAAATCAAATTCAACACATCGACAGAAAGGAGAATTATGATGTGTATTGTGAATTAATAAAAGAAGAAAGAGAGGTAAGGTATATTTTGAGCAGTCTCCAGAAATAATGCTGCATTTTTCAGATTGTAACTTTGGAAAGATCAGTAATGAGCACGTTTCAAGAATATGATCAGACAGAAAGAGAACTCTTCACAGCTTTTGCCAATGCCATTCGTGATTCCCATGAAAAGCAGAGGGCCCAACTGGAGTACACCAAATACCTGGGGCTTATACTGAGCATAGCTGGTTCTTTTTTAGCCTTTGTGTACACAACCTATAAGAAACATGATTTAAAAATGTTTATTGATGAAAAATTATCTACTCTAGTCCTAAATGCCAACTCTGATCCGTTGGTTTACAATATGGTAGAAGCAAACCAAAACACGATGAAAGAAGTTGTCAAAAATAGAGAAATCTTACACCAGGTGATAAATTCAGTAACTGTAAGTGAGAACCTGCTACAGGAAGTTATGAGAAACAGGGAAACTTTGAATGAGGTTATTAAATCCCTAAATAGTGGAGGAAATAATCAATTCACACAGCTGCATTCTGCTAACATGCTAAGTTCCAGAGAGCAACATGAGGAGGCGGTTCAATTTACGATAAATGTTATGAAATATGTTGGAGGATTTGCACTTGTATTAATTCTTTTGAAGGCTATATCTGGATAGATAATCAAGTTGATTATAGATAAGATCTAAAAAGTAACTGATGTTTCTGTTGAAATCAAAAACAAAATTATTATTAATAAATAACTATTCACATATTAATTCAACAAAGTTCGGAAATAGGGTAATGGCACCAATTGTCGCCACTGTACCAGTAGTTGCCACTCGCTAATGTATTCGTAAATTATAACTAAAGAGTTCCAGTTTCATAAATGATATCCCCATCTGTTGCATTGATAAATATTTCTGAAGTACTTCTAATCAGCTATCAATAATAAGATGTCGGTGTGTAAGGTAAGTAAATATTGGTTTTGTTTTTTTTACATGTATACATTTATGAATGGTTCAAAGTTTTTTAAAATTTGTGAAATGAGAGTAACCATATTTTATATAATCATCTGAAGAGTAATGCTATTTTGGGGAAAAAATAGAAGGTGGCAATTATTGTATACAAAATAAGTACAATAACCAGTTATTGCCAGGAGGTAGCAATTACTGGTATCTTCATCAGATCTTGATAAAATACAAGTTTTTCTCATGTTTCAAAGGTTTATACATTTTTGTACCTCTGGTGAAAATTGCAGTTTATTCAATAATATAAATTAAAAAATAAATAGTTGCCATATGTCGGCAACTATTGGTAAAATGGTAGGCAATTAGTGGTTACTTGGACTTGGCATTAACTTAGGTTTTTCTTTCAGACAGTATAGATCTGGCAATAAAGAAGTAAGGACTAATTTATGCAACTTGTCATTTCCATAGTCACAATCATTATCACAGTCCTAGTCTCAGCTGGTGTTGTTTGAGACTAAAACTAAGGAAATTGCATAAATGCTCCTACTGAAATGTTCAGTTTCAATTTTCTCTTATGATTAAGACAGTGACTGTGAATAGGACTATGAGATAATGAAAAAGTTGCATAAATTGGTCCTAAGATTAGGACACTCATTAAATGCAACAGCCAAAAAATATAAGGCTTCTCAAAAGAGGAAAGCAGAGAGAGAACTGAAGAGAATGAAAAGAAAAGAAGAAATGAAGAAAAAAAGTGCATGAAACTGTTTTTGAAATGGAGAAAACTGAAAATGAAAAAAGTATATCAGAAGAAAGTAATGAAGAGCCAATAGGGTACGAAGAGTCTTTAAAAATGAAATTGAAACTACTGATACTGTAGAAGAAGTTTATGCTTTGGCCTCTACTACCATTAATATTGAAATTGAATAATATTATTCTGTTTTTTGTCAGGAGCAATTTCATGTAGGGCTAATGATTACCATAGAAAAAAAATGGTTCAAATAAAATTTCCCAAAGAAAGAACCGAAATTCCATTAGTAAGGCCACAAAAAGAGGACAGAGGTATTGTTCACATGAACTACAGATTGAATGGTCCAATAATTTTGTGTCGCAATGAACTGTTGTCTATGAACAACCTGACCCTCAGTACCCTAAAGTTGAATAAACAGTCATAATCTTTTTTGTCTGAACATATCATTATTCATAAGGTTCTTTACATGAAATATTTCCTAAATTTGATGGCAATTATTGGGTGAGAAATACGGCAATCATTGGTAAATTTCAGTTATTGCTTGGTGAATCGATATGACAATTTTTCATTGCAGTTTAAAATTTCACTAGAGCTCTTTCAGCACCAATCATGCAGTACCACCAGTCTAGAGATTCATTTTCAACAACTAGTATAGCCATGTCGACATTTGTTTCAATAACAAAGTCAAAAATGAATCTAAATACCAATTCATTCCTTAAAGTGGCAATTATTGGTGCTACCACCCTATGTGCTAGAGATTATCACAATAATGAAACAAATGAAATTGACAAAGTCGAAGTACACTTTCTCTCCATACATTTCCACCAAGTTGAAAAATGAGGCAAACATCTGTCAGAAAACAACTACTTCCCTGGCTAATACCACGACGAACATTTAATTACATATTACAGATATTTGTGCAACATATCCCAAAAAGACCCAATTGCAAGTGCATATCTTTTGATTAAACAGTAGATTATCCTTCATTTGGCTGGGAATGACCACCTGCAGACATGCATGTTTCGAGGTTTTGCCTCTCATATTAGCCAGGGAAGTATCAGAATCAGAAATGCTTCATTGTCATATAATATTAATTATGTTGACAAAGCTTGCCTAAAACTAAGACATGTGAAGAATAAAAAGATAAAATATAAAATAATTATATATAAATAAATGGAGTTTGATGCAGTAAATGCATAAGTACTAAAATTAGAGTTTATATGTAAAATGAATTAACACAGTACAATTTGTCACAAAAACACAAACAATTTAGACACATTAAACACCATTATAGTAGGTTAAAATACCTATATAAAAAAGTTTTTAGTATATTTAGGAGTGAAATGTGAGGTTGTCGATGAAGTATTCAGTTAAATCATAGTATACTTTTTGAAGGAGGAGTTTTTTTACTTCATTACGAAATTTATATTCCCCTTCCAGTTTTCTTATAGTAAGTGGAAGATGATTGAATAGCTTTTTTCCGTTATAAATTATTGAATTCTTGATTTGCGTTGTTGAGGGGATAGGAAGGCTGATGTTGCGAGTTAGACGGGTTGCTTGGACTGACTGGGACATAATATTCTCAATGTATTTTTTACGAATCAGACAGATTGTTTCTAAAATAAAGATGCATGCTAATGGTAGGATCTCCTGTGCTTTGAAGAGAGGTCTACAGGAATCTCTGACTCCCGCTCGACAAATGTATCTGAGAGCCTTCTTTTGAACTATAAAGATAGGGTTAGTAGAGTTATGGCAGCCAGCACCACAGTAACGTGCAATATAGTGCAAAATACGCATTTCTAGCTGTGTTGAAGTCAAGAGTATTAAGGATGGTTCTAATGGCATAGCAGTTAGAGGATATTTTTTTACACAAATGGTTGATGTGATTATCAAATTTCAAATTTTTATCAATATGTAGACCTAAAAATTTGTTCACTTGTTTGGAGTCAATGGTTTCGTTATCAAGAAAAATCTGTTCTATATTACATTTGAATGTTATGATGTTTGTTTTAGAGATATTAAAGATTAATAGGTTTGCATCGCACCATTTTTTAACTTCCTTCAGGTCATTTTCAATAGTGCTCTGCAGAGTATTTAGGCTACTGTTATGCCAAAGAATAGACGTGTCTTCTGCAAAGATTGTGAAATTTCCACCAATTGAAATAGTAGACAAATCGTTGACATAGAGTAAAAACAGCAATGGGCCGAGAACGGAACCTTGTGGCACTCCGCATGTGATTTTCATTTCATTAGATGTTATACCATTAAAGCTTACTTTTTGCACTCGGCCTGATAAATATGATTGAAACCACTTTGAGATATTTCATCTAAAACCATACAATTCGAGTTTCTGCGGCAGTATGTTATGGTTCACACAGTCGAATGCTTTCGATAAATCACAAAATACAGCCGCAGCAAACTCTCCATTATTTATCTGAAGGTAGAGGTCCTCAAGAAGAGAAAAAATTGCATCATTAGTGCTTCTAGTTGCTCTAAATCCAAACTGTTTGGGATGAAGATTATTTTTATCCAGAAAGCTCAAAATTTTTTTTTTCCATTAATTTTTCAATAATTTTTGCTAGAGTGGGGAGTAGAGAGATAGGTCTGAAGTTTGCTGGAATATGAGGATCGCCCCCTTTGAACAATGGTAATACAATAGCTACTTTCAAACAAGATGGAAATATGCCTTTTACTATAGTTGTGTTGATAGTGTCTGAAGTAGTTGTTTTCTGACAGATGTTTCCCTCATTTTTCCACTTGATGGAAACGCGTGGAGAGAAAGGGTACTTCGACTTGGTCGATTTCATTCAATTCATTATCGTGATAATCTCCAGCACATATTTTCGAACTTTGTTCAAATTAATACAGTTAACTCTTCCTGCAGTCTGTGCTTTTCAAGGAGTGTGTTTCTTGATTTACCATGCGGCTGGCGCTGCGATCAACTTAGTTGTGGGTCGCCATCCGTGAGAAAATATCAGTTAAACAGTTGATTATTATCCATTTGGCAGAGACGGGACAATTTTAATGTCGGACCTACCCTGGCACTGATGAAAGGCAAATCCTCAAAACATGCATGTCTGCACTTGGTCATTCCCAGCCAAATAAAGGATAATATATTGTTTAATTACAAGATACGCAATTGCAATTGGATATTCTTGGAAGAACGTTGCACAAATATCTGTCAGATGTAGATCAATGTCCGTCGTGGTATCAGCCAGGGAAGAAGTTGTTTTCTGACAGATGTTTGTCACATTTTTTCACTTGGTAGAAACTTGTGGAGGGAAGAGGTACTTCGACTTTGTCGATTTTATTCGTTTCATTACTATTTATTCTTTTTGCAATTATTATTCAAACTTATGTGCTAAGTCAAACTTTACACTAAAGAGCTGGCCACCTATCTCCATGCAAAGTGTAGAATCTTCATTAATAAATTTGAATGAAAATTACACATGATCAATGTCCCACAGTTTCAAACAAAACTATATCTTTGAAAACCATTTTGTGTGATACTACTTCATGTTCTTCAAACATCCTAATATTGAAAATGGAACAGCCTATGTATTTTTGATATTTTAGAAATACCCTTTAAAAAATACATCAGGTTTCCTAGGTCTCTTAATTTTTAGGATCTTGGGTGCACATTCCACTCTAGGTCTCTTCTTTAGGATCATGTACCAGTTTGTAGAATAAATAAAATTGTTCTGTATATATCACAATACAATTTTTTGTAAGGTCAATGTTCAGTAGGTTATTGTGATTCACGTTGCAAAATATATCCAAAAGTTCAAAATGCGTTTGTTATTTTTATTTCATTTTGTTCATTTCCACTGGGAAAATCTTCACTTGAGTAATATAATAATTACAGCACAATAATTAAGAATGATCTATCAATAATGTTATATAAGTACCCATAATGATCTATTTCAACCAAAATCCTGCCAAAACTATGACTAAAATAATCTTGTAAAATTTCAAAGTTGTTGCTCTAGATATAGTTGTTTGAATCCATTTGTCGAATTCTGATATCCTGGTGAAGACAGACGGGAGGGAGCGGGTACAGTTTACAGGACCAAATGAAACTATACCCACTTGGATACCGCTCACCAACAAAGGCCCTCCTGAATCACCGCTGCAGCTTCCTCGAGGACCTGTCCCAGAACTTCCAGATATACAAAGGTGGCTGGAGATGATTACCTGAAATATAAATCATTATTTGGTACACATGGTGATTTTTAATGAGTGGTAATAATAACTTCATTCACATGATATATTCTCACCCAAATGGAGTATTTTAGATAATTTAGCTCGAAAGAAGAGGAAAATATATTCCAATTTTAAGTAATAACTCCTCAAAGAAAAAGTCAGGGGTCGCCTCTGTTGATTCTAAAATTCTTCTCTCAGATCAAGTACATGCATAATTACCAGGTAGGTCAAATCAGTTGTGTAATCTTTTTCTCGTTTATTGCATCAGATTTAAAAGTATTTTCTGAAGAATTTCTATATTATGACTAACATGTCTTTTGAGATCTGAGCCCCAAGCAAAGATCACATATTTCATAATATTTCGGGTGACTTTCAACAAGTGCATTATTCAACTTTAAGTTTTTTCAATGCATTATATCGCACAGACATCAAAAAGTTATTAAATTATTATTTATTACAGTTTTTTATTTAATGTAAATGAATGTCCCATGTCTCAGCATCAGTTAAGGTTTCTAGATAATGAACACTTTTTGTTGATGGTATATTCGATGGGTAGGTCGAGTGTAGTTGTTTTCTATTGGAGACTTGCCGACAAATATACCTATTGTATAGGTTGAAGTTTTTATTATTAATTTAAAATGTAATAAATGAATATTTTACATATAGAATTGGAAATGAAAATATTAGATTAAAAAAATAATCGAGCCTATAATAAAAGAGTTATGTCGGCAAATATCGAACAGAAAATAATCCAACGTTCCCATACAACTGCCGAATCACATTTGCTCAACATGTGGCAAAAAATTTCTCCAAGAACATACTTTGCAATGCTTCTATAACAACTAGAAAATGTTAATCGAAACAGAGAGGAGTCTTTATATCTGCATACTAGATTGAAAGTTTCTACCGATCATCAGTGCAGACCCTGTCAGGAAGGTGAGCTAATGCGCAAATTCATCATTCTGGAATTAATTCCCATCTGGTTTGTCGTATATAACTACGATAACTACAGATTACCTACTAAGAACGTGGAAAAAGCAGACACGATGATATTCAGATCCAGCGGCTTCAAGTTTCTAGTGTGTTGTAATTATGTTTCACGAACGAACATAAAGACTGAGGAGTGTTACTTCCATCGAACTTCACGGTGCACGTATGGAGAATCTTGCATGTATATCGACACGCTCCAAAGATGGAATTTCGGGGTGAAATATATCGTCAATGTAACAAGACTGGAGCAGGACCTGTCGACCCACATTTTTCTAAAGAGTATATTTAGATCACCACTGTAATTTTAAGAATAAATCAGTGAAACAAAGTTTATGAGTTTTTCAATTAAATTATTATTCTTTACCTGGTTATAGGAGCTGATACCTTTACAAACTTTGTTCGACAAAATGGGTGTTTCTACACTCATCAGCGTACTGAATGCGTTACCGGTTTCAGTTCTTCCCCATCCCAAAGTTGTACCCATCTTCCCTTGGAACTTCTCGATACCTGAAGCAAGACGAACGGTTCCTACGATGGAGTTCAAAGTCGCATTCTGGGGTAGTTTAATCAGAGCGATGTCGTTTTGTAAAGTCGTTTCGTTCCATCTTTGATGTATTTTGTAGGTGGTTGTTATATATTTCTGTCTGTTCCGCTCTGTTGGATCTGACAAGTTGTGAGCTCCCAAGATAACTGCGATGGAAATCGGATTGCTGAAATGGAAACATCTTAATGAATTGAAATAAACTTCATTTCTTTACTTTCAAAGATTCGCAGACTACAAAAGACGTTCGGTCTAGTGAAAAACTAATAAAAAACAACGGAAACACGATAGCTACTGTATAGGTATCTGCAATCGCATAAAACCAGTTTTTAACTTAGGTAAGTACTTAAAATATACTTCCAATAGGTACCAATTCCATAAGGGGTTAAAAAACAGAATAATTCATCAAACGCAGGGTAGAAGTATGTGATGAACAAAATTAACAATCCATTCGTATACCGGGTGTCCATACTGAAGATGGCTCGCGCTTATAACTATTTTGTTTTCGGAGATAATGGAATGAAATTTGGAGGATCGGGTTAATTTTTTGACAAAGGTCTATTTTCAGTTTCTTTGTCTCCATATAACATTTTGAATACAATAATAATAAAGATATTTATTCACGAGAGAAAAATAAAATAAAGATATTTATTCACGAGAGAAAAAGAAACAAGAAAAACAATTCAGCAATGTAAACTAATGTGAAATAAATACCAAAGGTCTCAATAAGTGTAAAACACTTGTTTTGAGATGAAAAGTATGAGTACCTATGAAAAATAATGAAAATATATATCTGCAGTGCAGTTAATATTAGAACAATCATTTTCACTTATACTAACTATGTAAGGATAAGAAACGTGATGTATAAATATAAAATATAAGATAGGATGGGTCTAACTATAAAAACATGTAAAATCAATAGGTATAGAATAAAGCAATGATAAAAAGTGAAATAAGTACATAAGTAAAATACAAATATAACAATATTAAAAGGTAAAGATGCAATAGTATATTTCTAACTATAAAAACATATTGACACAAGATGAAATGAAACACAGTGGAATCAAACATTAAACATTCAAATAGAAATACTATTAAGGCTCACAATTGGTAATATAACCAGAGTGTCACATATGAAACATCAGATATATAGAAGTGATTGGAAACAAAGCATCACAAATAAAAATTACCATAGCAAAGAAAATTCATTTCAACTAAATTGGCAATAGTTAGTCGTGGTTGCGTGAAGATGAATGCTTTCAATTCTTTTTTGAATACTAGTAAGTTACTGATTTTCTGTAGTGGTTGAGGAACAGTGTTGTACATTTTTGGAGCTATATAGTGATATGATCGCTGACCAACAGCTCTATGCATTTGCTGAACTAAGTGGTTATGTCTCTGTTGAGTTAGGTGAGAATGACTGGGCAAATCGAATTTTTTTTACTACAGTATTTTATAATTATATTGTAGTAAAAAATTTGACGAATATCAAACACACTTGCTTCAGAAAATAATCTATTTGATGGATATTCAAACTTCTTAAACATAATCAGTTGGAGGAATCTTCTTTGTAAGATCTCTAGTGGGCGAAGATGTGTCTTTAGTGTTCCTCCCCAGCTTATTATACCATACCGAAGGTGACTCTCCACCAAAGCGTGGTACAGCACTTTCAATTGGGGAAAAGGTAATATGTTTCTCAGATATTTGAATTTATATATTATCGTTCGTAATTTATTACAGACATAATTGATGTGTGCATCCCATCTGAGGTTAGTGTCTATAATTACTCCAAGATATTTAACGTTCTTCTCGGGAAGAATGATTTGTTGCTGTCCCATTGTCTCAATTGTAAGACTATTGAAGAACGGAGTATTGGAACGATTGCAACTGAACGGTAGGTAGTGAGTTTTTCCTAGATTGACAGTTAGTAGTTTGTGCTCTAGCCAATTTTTTATTGAAGGGAAATCAGATTCTACAGTAACCTTCAAGTCCTGCCAGGTTTTCGCCTTATAAAAGATCGCAGTATCATCAGCAAATCCTAGAATTTCTCCCTGGCTACTTATTGAAAACATGCCATTAATATATAGATTGAAGAGAATCGGGCCTAGAATGGTTCCTTGTGGAACTCCATACTCGATTCTCTTTTTATCATCATTTATCATTTGTTCCATCGCATAGAAGTTGCAAAGAGTTACTGATGGGATCTGCGACTTCGCAATGTGGATACAAAATAGAGGCACTAGTAATTATTTGGGAGTGCCTAATGTCCGCAAACAACGCTCATCGCCAGTAACAACCCAACACGTCGCAAAAGTGTACATTTTTAAGTTCTATAGACAACCTCAAAGCGAATTCACAAAAGCTGCGTTTTTTTGAAAGATTATGAATATTTAAATGGAATTCAAATGTCTCACGGAAATTAAATGAATGTACCATTTGTAATTAATGCATTGAACTTTTGAAAGCATTCCTTTTATATTTACCAAATTGATGAAATAAATGTAGGTTTGGGAATTTCTCTGGAATGAATAAATGGAAAACAATTTGATATAATTTTCAACATATTTATTATTAACACTCTAACTAATATAAAATAACATAAAACAACAAAATAATAAAACATAGTCTTCAAAAAATATATTTATATACATAACTGAAACAAAATTTTCAATGGTGGCTAATCACAAAAATCGACGCAACTAAAAAAACTTTCTTCATTGCATGCAACCTCCACAAACCTGAAATGAAAAGTTGAGGATAAGTTTCTGCGCTATTTTAAGGCAGTAGTTTGGGGAATACATTTAATGTGCGTTATCCTAAAGGCACCGCCTGTAAAGCCATCCCCATACTACACCACTTTCATAATCTTCAATATTTCCTTCTCAAATAGATTATATGAGTGAAAAATATAATTATTTGGAGAACACAGCATCAGAAATCAGAAAATGGAGATTTTTCAAAATTATGAAGTGGGGGTGGAAAAAATAATTATCGAAGACTCTTATCAAAGAAGAGTAAACGACCCTACTTGATGGTATATCCATCCGCATAGACCTATACATTTTCCGTTTGCAAGTATTCAACAGAAAACAACTAATGAATTTTTATAATTTTCAGTTGCTCATTTTCACTAAAATCATTTTTAGCCACCTTGTATAATTTGAGAATGGATCAAAAATATCACACATCTGTCTATGATAATAAATGTTATTATAATTATTTCCTTTATTATTTCGATTTGCATCTGCATATAGAAGCCTATGGCCCATAAGTACATTTTTGAATCTAACCTAATCATAACCAATAACGTTTTCAGTTATTTATAGTTGTTCCACTTGAAAAATGTATCGCGTAATTTTTCATCGAATATATTTATAATTTTGTTTATTTTACGATACAAAGTCAAAAAGTTTCACTTACCCTTAGAAAATTTGCAACTTTTCTACACCAAGGGATTGAATAACTATGCACGAATACCTACAAAATATCACAACTCTATAAAGTACCGATACCATATAATTAAGTTTTGTTAGCAGCTTACAATTCTAAAACTAAACAAACAATAGCGCTACAAGCTACAAGTTCATCAACATCAAATGACAAAGTCAAAATGTCTGCCATGGGCCGGCCGTTGCCAGTTGATATCCTCTGCCGCTAGTGTCGAAAGAGGCGCTGTTCATTTCTCACATTTGGCATCTAGACAACTCACAATACACTTGCTTTTCAACAAGGCATGCGGTCGCCTATCGATCCGATATAAAGTAGTTGAGAAGAATTTTCTCGTACCTACATCGGGCTCGAACCGACTTTCGCTATGCTGGAGTTTCGAACGGCCTGTGCATCAGACCGCTCTGAGCCACCGGCGGCCACCTACACAAATACAAACTCGTATATCAAACGCAAAGGTCTGCAAATGTTGATAACTATGCTAATACTGCTATAAAGTCAGCTAAAAACATAATACCAGAATAAAATTTGCAATACACAGCTACATTTAGAACACACCAAAATGTACAAATTTGATATACTTCTCTCATAGCGAAACAACAAGTTTTCGATTTTTGTCAATAAAATCAGTAGTAATATTAAAAGACATGACGAAAAAGTTAGATATATTCCAGATAATTATAACCAGACTAATATAACGGGCGGGAGCCGGAACCTGATCGCTTGTGTTTGGATGGACGACCTCTGCTTGTTTACAACGCATGACATCATCGAATTCCAACACACCAGATTTCCAAATTGTTCTAGATAGCTCCATCCGAACCCGAGCGGAACAATGAAGAATATTCGAGAATGTTTGAGAAGAACTCTAAACCGATATATAAGCCGGATGCTCGTGCATTTTCATTACAGCTTTCGCGGCTTTCTGTGAAGGTAAAAAAAGGTTCCTCAAAGTTCTAAACTGTTGTATTGATCAGATATGGCCCTTATACCCTTTACGTGTAATTATTTAATAACGAGAGGAATATATCTTGCCATTATTTCGACAAAGTCTGTTTAACTTTAGATTTTGCTATAAGAAATTATTAGATCTGGTTACTTTCGATCGATACTTTACAGAGGGCTCGATTAACATGCAAACTTTCTGTCAATAAGCTCAATTTATTCAGTCATCTAAATTTGACGTTCAAAAATGATCTGTGATTAGAATGTTTACAAACAGCAATTCTATCCTCATTTTGGAATTCGACTGTAGTGGTTTCACTGTCTATATATAGGTCAACCTCTCTCTATATTCTTCCCCTCAACTGTGGATGCGGTTTTATTATAATTTCAATAGGGCGAACGAACGCGCCGTCGTTGCATGTTTCCAATTCTCTTGTTGTATAAGATGTTATAGGCAGATTAGGGGCCAGTTTATCAATGTTGTGTTAGCGTACTTTGACTCCCGGTTAAATTTGACTCGTGGTTAGAATTAATATGACATTTGCTAAGGTCCGGTTTTTCAATCGTCTGCTAAAAGTCCCAGCTAGCTGGCTGTCGGCTAAGCTTAACCGACGGCTAAAGTGTCTGCTACAAACAATTGCGTTTCTTCTTCAAATATTTGGCTCTAGGCTATCTAGCTTGAAGCTAACCTTGTTTTAATTTTCGTTAGCAGCAATGATATTTCAGCTACCCGCCCCGATTCGCCAATATGAATATCAATGTGTCAATTGTCATTCCTTATTAATTTATTTCATTATACATTTGTTTTCCACTTATTGTTATTGTAGGGAAACTCTTGTCTATGTATTGTGGGAACAGTGTCAATTGAACGTTTATTTCGCGTGGCTTCGATTTTTTATTTTCGACTAATTTTATATAGATACATTAGTTTTATCGAAGAAAAAACGAAAATCAAGACTAAGTTTTATTGAATGCACAAAAAAGACTTTTCAACACGGAGAAACAATAAGCTGGTTATCTGGAGAAAAATTGAAGTGATGATCACCACTGGAATCAATTAATTTCATGGAATTACCTTCATACAAAATTGGGGTTTTGGAAAGACTACCTCTTTGTTTCTTCTCTTCTGTACAGGCATATACAATGAAAAGAAATATTTCAGCAACAAATTGATTTATTACAAACGCAATGGAAGTTTTATGTTATTAGTTTCAATTTTTATAATTTTAATTTCCTTTTTACACGAAACTATCATTGCCAATATTATTCTGATCACGCCCCACAAACAATCTTGCTTGTAGAATCCAACCTTTATTGTTCAATTCTTTTTTGTATCCTGTTTTATTTCAATATGGATATTCAAAATCGCAAGACTCTCAAAACTTATTACATAAAACTTCCATTATGTTATGCTTAATACACAGGGTTGCCAGCGCTTCAGAGGTTGAAAAATAGTAGAATAGTGACTTAATTTTCACAGAAATAGTGACTACTTATTGGCTTTTTTGTCTAAATATTGACATTTTCCCAACCAATTGAGGAACTTCTATGAAAGCTGGTCATATTTTCCTTCATCATTCTAGAGCTCATTTGCAGACAAATACTACAAAAAGAAGATAAAAATATTTATCAAGATTAAAGTAATTGAAGTAATCTGTACTATGAGAATTGTACTTAAAAACTCACTGAAACTTCTACCTATCATTCAAAGTTAAGCTTTGGAAAGAAAAACTTTTTTTTGGGCCAACGTTTTGAACTATATTTAAATCATCATCAGGGTTCTGTAACAACGGATTTTTTTTTTGAAATTTTTTTTACTTGCCACCATGTACTAAAATTTGACGAGAATAAAAGTTTGGATATTCGGAAGGACTGACGAAAATTTTGTTTTCCTCTACTTAAAATGCTTGAAATAATTCCAAAAACGAACATTTCAAGATTATTTGAACAATTGAAACATCAACACATACACGAATACTGAGAGCCAAGTACAAATGTTTTTTTTTTCTGAAAATTTCATAAAACTGACTAAAAAAGAAGGGGAAATAAAAACATCAAAGACATGAATATATGATTAACTTCAAACTAAAATATATTGTGTTTGAATCTTCAATTCCTTCTGGTATTGACATTGTTATGTTTGAATATGTGAATAATTTCACATAGTAGTCTTTTAGATAAAAAGGGTTGCGTATCAAAAACGATGGGTGTCATAAAGTTAAAACTGTGATCTTTTTTTGTGATGTGTTACAGGTAACATTTAGTATGTCCTATATAGCCCTGAGGGCAATTCTCACACTTAATTTGGTTAACCATATTTGATGTTTTTGTTTTTTGGTGTGAAGAGAAATGTCTTCCAATGGTTTATTTTCAAACGCTATTTTTGAATGTTCATCTTTAATAACCGCTGCAAGTCTTTCTGAAAGATTTTTTACATATAGTATTTTGTTATATGTCAATTTTGTTGTTCTATACTCGTTTTTTCAGTGTTTTGTTTTTCGCTTAGTATTATTTTTGACTAATGATGTTTGGTAATTATTTTGTACAGGGTATTTTTTTATCATTTCTAAATTTTTTGGTGGTATTCTGGATTGGTAATTGCAAGTGCTCTTGGTTTTAGATTTTTAATGGTGCAAGGTATTCTAACGAGCACCTTATTCTAACCAATTCTAAGCTCTGAAATAGTGACAATAGTGACCAAATTTCGAAAATAGTGAGAAAAGTGACACGATTTTAAAATAGTGACCAATAGTGACAATAGTGACTCACTGGCAACCCTGTTAATACTGGAACATATCGATGTATTGTGATATAACTGAAAAGTACAAATCTGTTTGTGAAAATTCTGAGTTGATGTTAAGTTTATTTCAATATTGCGAAAACTACCCTTTTGAATTACAAAATTTTATATGAAAGTCCAAGTCATTATATCCCTCGAAGTATGTTAGTACCTAATTATTACATGTGGGACCTTCTTCCATACTCGACGAAATAAATTATTTCTTCATCGTTGACACTGATGAAATCACTTTCATCCATTTTATCAACAATACAACTATCAATCAACTATTTCTATTCTAATTTGCAAACCTATAGGTAAATATAATTATTGAAAAGGTCACTTCTAACCTAACACTTTTTCTTTAGAATGCGCTTGCGCCACTTCGATAGCCATCAGTTAAAAGCTTGACTGGCACTTCGAAGTTGCTGCTAATGTAGCAGACAGAATAGCTACCGGTTTGGCTTACTGTGAATGAAGAAACAGTTTGGCTGGAGGTCAGAGATAGCTGACAGCTAAATTTGCTTAACTGTCGATTGAAAAACCGGCCCTAAATGAAGGAATCGACTCACATTGTAACCATGAGTTAAATTTAGCTCGAAGTTAAAGTACATTGAAAAACCGGCCCTAGATGTTGAATATTGACGATTTCGAGACCGGTCCTGTTAACGCCCTCCCCGTTTGTACTAAATCGCCGCTCGAGCATCACGGTGTAAG
This sequence comes from Chrysolina americana, assembly GCA_958502065.1. Classification (NCBI taxonomy): domain Eukaryota; kingdom Metazoa; phylum Arthropoda; class Insecta; order Coleoptera; family Chrysomelidae; genus Chrysolina; species Chrysolina americana. The sequence goes on from OY293410.1 coordinate 87,715,060, forward strand.
GTTATGTTAGGTTAGAGGACGCCATGTGGTGCTACGACCCAAAGTAAGTTTTTTTACATTTCTTCATTTAGTGTTTACGTAGTGTTAAAATAATGATATCAATGTGATTTTTGGCAGAGTAATTCTTGATGGAATTATGTACGCAGTGTTTTAATCGGTTTTTGTGTAGCACGTCCTGGTTTTAGGTAGGAATTCATAAATTGATAAAAAAGTGGTAAGGTACAAAAGTAACATAGCACTATGGGGACACAAGTAACATGTTACTTTTGTCCCTGTAATGTGACGAGTAATCGAGTATGATTCACTTACAAATTCTTTTCATGGTACTGTAACAAAACATTTCTTTATCTCAACAGACTGCCCCTCCAATAGCGAGTAAGGAAGACGGCCTGAGGAACCACTGACATGGAAGCATACAGAAAAACAGCTGACGAACATTTTGAGCACAGTGAAAAAATTAGAGCATTCGGCAAAAAAATGCAATGTTTGCAATATGACATTGTACAGGGATACCGAACTGGAATAAAATTATCGGAATATCGGTCCAGTAGACCAATACAAAATATACCAGATAGACGCAATGGATAATGGATAATAGTGGTTCAGTCAAATACTTGATCTTCCATTGCATGTAACTGGTATATTTTGTACTAGTCGACTGGATCGATATTCCGATAGTTTTATTCCAGTTCTGTATAAAAGAAAGCAGGAAATAGTTGGCTACCATCGCGTCAACTGTGTGTTTACTATTGATGAAGAAAAACAATTACAGGACTATTCAATTTGGTGCTCTGGATTTTATTTTGGATTGACCTCATCTGGAGTACGTAAGCTGGCGTATGAGTTAGCGATTGAAAATGGTAAATATTTCCAGAAAAATTACTCAAATGACGGGAAAGAAATAGCTGACTGGTTTTTTTAAAACGACACACTGTTTTTGAGATTTCCTCAAGCAACTAGAAGTACTAGTTGAATGTTAAAAGTTACAAATGTTTATTTGTATTACAAATTCATATTTTTCCAATAAACAATGTAACGATTTCGAGTCCGGCCCCGAGACCGGCCCTGATCTAATTAATTATGCACCCTCGTTCAACTACAACAGCATATCTGCTGGCGTACGGATCGCCGAGAATAAGCTGGAATAAATCGATCGCTCGATACTATTCGAAGAGCCATCTAGATGAAATGTTCTATACTCCTGAATAATCGAGAGTCGTGGATGGAATCTGCTTGGGAGTATATAAGCGGGACAGTCAGAATTCAGAGTTGGTAACAGTTCCAGAGTTCGTAGATAGAGACTGACACCGTAGAAATCAAATAGTGAAGTAATGTTTTAACGAATAATTGTTGTAAATAGTGTTTTAAATAGATTAGGAAAATTAGTTAGTGCAGTTTTACTACATTTGTTGTCAGAAGTCGGATGTTCAAAATAAATGAGTGTTAAAGTGTTCGCCGTTTAAAAACTGATAGTCATTTATCGCGCCTAATAGACAGTTAGTGACCCGTTGAACATTTGAGTGCAAGTGGACAGTTTTGCGCGTCGCGGGACAATAAACTGAAAACTGTGTGTGAAATAAATAATAGACTGATATCTCGGCAAAGACAATAAGAGACAAAATGTTTCCGAGAAGAGTTCACCTAGTTGACCTTAAAGTTAGTGAATTAAAGCAAGAGTTAGAGGAGCGTGAATTAGAAACAACTGGAAAGAAGGCCGTACTCCAGAAAAGACTTGCAGATGGACTGATTGAAGAAGGAGAAGACCCCGAAACGTTCTTAATCGAAGTTTCTGGAATTGATTTGAGTTCCATAATGAATAAACTCGACGAGACCATGAAATCCTTGGAAGAAAAACTTCGAGAAAATTCGAATACTCTGAAATAAGAACTTTCGAAAAATCTAGAAGAAAATCTTGAAAACAATTCGAATAGTTTGAAGGAGGAACTTCAACAAAATTCGGTGAGTCTGGAAGATAAATTTCTTCAAAATTCGAAAAATCTAGAAGAATAATTTCTAGAAAATTCGAATACTCTGAAAGAAGAACTTTCGAAAAATCTAGAAGAAAAACTTCTAGAAAATTCTGTCAGCTTAAAAGAAGAACTTCTCGAAAATTCTAATAGTCTAAAAGACGAACTTCAAGAGAATGTGAAGAGCCTGGAAGAAAAACTTCACGAAAATTCTCAAAATCTAGAAATGAAGCTTCTAGAAATCTCTGAAGGCTTAAAAAAAGAACTTTGTGGTGTGGCGAATCGGTTAGAAGAAAGAATGGGAACTGTCGAGACAGAAATGGAAAAATTGAAAGAAACAATAAGTGACCAAGTCAAAGACGACATGGTGGAAGAAATAAATAAAATCAAGGAAACGCTCTACGATGAAATAAAAAGACGGAATCGAGACAGAAATCGGCAGAATAAAAGAAAAATTCAGTGAATTGGAAAGGCGAATGGATTCTGCGCACACCCCAGAAACTTACAACAAAAACCCAATGCTGGACCTGAGTATGAACCTGGAGAAAGTTCAAAAAGACGTAAAAGATTTTAAGGTCAGTACGGAACCAGGAAAGCTCTCATTGAAACCGCCTCAGTTCGACGGAAATACTCCATGGTCAAAATACCACCGACAATTCGAAGCTGCTGCCAAAGCAAATGGATGGAATGCTGGAGAAAAAGCTTTAGCATTGACATTGGCATTGCGTGGCGAAGCAACAAATATTTTACAAACGCTCACCGCCCAACAACAGGAAGACTATGAACAGCTGGTAAAACACTTGGAACTTCGTTATGGCCAAGCCCACCTTGAACACGTATATCACTCACAGCTGAAGAACCGATGCCAGAAATCAAGCGAATCCTTGCAAGAATTTGAAGCAGACATTGCACGCTTGGTTCGCCTTGCATACCCAGCCACACCGGAGAGTGTAATGGAGCGGCTAGCGGTCCAGGCATTTTTGGATGGACTTCGTGACCAGGAAAACCGGCAAGCCCTAACACTAGCTCGCCCCGTACATCTCGTGGATGCATTGGCACGCGCTCTGGAATTCGAAGCAGCAAAGCAATCCTGCAAAAGCCAGAGTAGAGTCCGAATGATCGAGGAAGATCCACAGCCACAGGAGCCCGCTAATATCGAGGCTATCACGAGAAAATTAATGAAGGAAGTCCTGCCTGAAAGAAAACAAATAAGGTGCTGGAATTGCGGGAAAATTGGGCATGTGCGTAGCAAATGCCCAACTTTTAAAGAAGCGACACCGACACAGGAAAACTAAAGAAGGTCGATGAAGAGGGGCAGTCGTCGGCCTGTATCCAGCAAGCCCCTAATAACAATGCATATGTTGCTGTCCTTCAACGACAGAACAAAGGTGTTTTTGTAGACGGTCTCATCAACAACGAGCCTCGCACCATGCTGCTTGATACAGGTGCGACTAGGACAATCCTTGGACCTACATTTGCCAAAACACCGGCAAGAATTGAATCGTCGAATTGGAAGCTACGCACAGCAACTGGAGAGCCGGCAACTGTGTATGGTGAACTTCCAATTGAACTGACTTTGGGCAGCACTAAAGTGAAACATCGGGCTCTAGTAGCGGATATCGAGGACGAGGTAATAATTGGAATGGACATCATGAATTCTAGAGGATTCGAGCTGAATTTTAAAGACGGCGTCCTTCGTGTGAACGGAGAAGAGTTGGTACTTCATGGGAGAAATGAAGAAATGGTTCGAGTTCTGCTGGCTGAAGACGTAAGCGTACCGGAGAGGGCTGAAACCATTTTGGAGGCTCGCCTGGATGGAGGTGCGAGCAGTGGAAACGTGGTGATGTTCGAGCACAAGCTACATGATGAGAAAATTGGACGAGGAATTGCACTAGGAAAAACCTTGTTGCGTGCTGATAAATTTATGCCAGTAAGGGTAATGAATGTCAATTATTCCCGGTGACCTTGAAGAAGGGAACAATTTTGGGACACTACTCGTCAATTTCCTCTGTGATTAGGAGTGTGCGCGGCACTTTTAGCCAAGCCAGTAACATGCCAGCAGAATTGGAGAAGTTGGTTGCTATTTCGTCCAAGGACATGGAGCCAGCACAAAAGACCAACCTGAGGGAACTAGTCAGGAAGTATCAGGAAATCTTCGATACCGGAGTAGGCAAAGGCGGTAGAACAAAGGTGGTTCAGCACAAGATAGATACTGGAAATGCCCGACCAATCAGGCAATCAGCCAGAAGACTTCCCCTCGCCAAAAAGGCCTCTCCTCTCCAGTCGTGTTGGTGAAGAAGAAAGATGGATCAACACGGTTTTGCGTAGACTACCGTCAACTAAACAACGTGACGAAAAAGGACAGCTACCCTCTCCCAAGGATAGACGACACGCTAGACACGCTGGCTGGATCTACGATTTTCTCGACCTTAGATTTGAAGAGCGGATACTGGCAGGTAGAACTGGCCCAGGAAGATCGAGAAAAGACAGCTTTTACCATCGGCTCCCGATTATGGCAGTTTACAGTTATGCCATTCGGCCTCTGCAATGCTCCAGCCACGTTCCAAAGATTGATGGAGACGGTTTTGAAAGGACTATCATGGAAGACGTGTCTGGTGTATCTCGACAACATTATTGTGGTTGGCAGATCGTTCGAGGACCATGTAAAAAACTTGGAAGAGGTATTTCAGCGACTGAGAAGCTCCGGACTGAAACTGAGCCCTAAGAAATGTCATCTGTTTCAAAAAGCAGTACGTTATCTCGGCCACGTTGTTTCTGGGAAAGGAGTGGCAGTAGATGAGCAGAAGATCAAAGCTGTTAAGGAATGGCCCGTTCCGAAAGACATTCACCAGCTTCGAAGTTTTCTTGGCTTGTGTACTTACTATCGCCGATACGTGCTGGGATTTGCTAACATCGCAAAACCACTGACCAGGCTCACGGAAGGACAAACAAAGTTCCAGTAGTCAGATGAATGACAAGATTCATTCAGGAAGTTGAAAGGAGCTTTGATCAACGCACCAATCCTGAGCTACCCCCTTCCAGACGGGAAATTCATTTTGGACACGGACGCCAGTAACGTGGGACTTGGAGCTGTCCTTTCTCAGATCCAAGAAGGACAAGAGAAGGTCATCGGTTACTTCAGTAAGACCCTCAGTAAACCGGAGCGGAATTACTGTGTCACCAGGCGGGAACTGTTGGCTGTTGTCAAGGGAGTTGAGCACTTCTATAAGTACGTGTATGGACGAAGATTCCTACTGAGAACTGACCATGCAGCTCTCAAATGGCTCCTACAGTTTAAGAATCCCGAGGGTCAAGTGGCACGCTGGATTGAGAGGCTCAAGGAATTCGACTTTGAGATCGAACATCGGGCGGGGACCAGCCATAAGAATGCGGATGCCCTATCGCGAAGACCATGCCCAGATGACTGTTCGCACTGCCGACGAACAGAGGAAAAGGAGTCGACACTCTACAGAACCACGGCGGTCGATGATAACTGGAATGACCACAAGATCCAGAAAGACCAAGAGAAAGATCACCGGAGGACATTTGGGAGTGACGAAGACCCTCCAGAAAGTTAGGCAACGGTTCTACTGGGCCAATTGTCAAGCTGACGTCAAGGACTGGTGCAGAAAATGTGCTGTATGCGCTGCCAGTAATGGGCCTTGAACAAGACCTAAGGCCCCGATGCGCCAGTACAATGTGGGCAGCCCATTCGAAAGGATCGCCATTGACATCGCTGGCCCGTTCCCACAATCTGAACACGGGAACAAGTACATCCTTGTGGCGATGGATTACTACAGCAAGTGGGCCGAAGCCTATGCCCTGCCCAACCAAGAAGCCATCGCCGTTGCCGACGTCTTGGTGAAGGAGTGGATTTGTCGATTCGGTGTCCCGTTAGAGCTGCATTCGGATCAAGGCAGGAATTTCGAGTCAAACCTGTTCCAGGAGATGTGTCAGATGCTGAACATCCGGAAAACGAGGAGCACAGCTCTACATCCGCAGTCCGATGGAATGGTGGGGCGGATGAATAAGACGATAAACCGCCACCTGTCCAAGGTAGTCTCTGACCACCAGAAGGATTGGGACCAGTACCTCCATCTGTTCCTGATGGCGTAACGTTCCGCAGTTTATGAGTCAACCGGCCAAACCCCTGCTAGTGTTATTATGGGCCGAGAGCTGCGACTTCCATGTGACCTGAAGTTTGGGACGCCACCAGGACAAGACACAGCGGGAGATGACTACGTCAGCAAACTGCGACAGAGAATGGACGACATCCATGAACGGGTCCGTTTGAACATCCAGAGTGCCAGCGACAGAATGAAGGAGACCTACGACATCAAGGCTAATGCTGGTAGATATCAGACAGGTGACCTTGTCTGGCTATACAACCCTAAACGTCGCCGTGGACTATCCCCGAAACTTCGGAACTCGTGGGAAGGTCCATATAAGATCATGAAAAGGATAAACGACCTCGTCTACCGCATATATAAGCCACCACGAGGAAAACTTAGGGTAGTCCACTTCAATAGGTTGTCCCCTTACGCCGGAAACCACGATCAAGTCCGCACAGTCAGATCACCGGAGGACGAAATGACGTTTCAGAGGTTCATGTCCCTGTACTCGAACAGACAGAAAGTTCAATATGGGGTAACTCGAGAGGAGTCACGAGATCTTTTCAAGGTGCCTGCTGATTACGCGTTAGCTCACTGTGTGGCAGAAGATCTCCTAATGTCCAGAGGCATTGCAGTAGTTTTCTCCAAGAAGTTCGGTCGAATCCAGGAACTGAGAGAACAGAACCCGGAAGTTGGAGGGGTGTTACAGCTGAGGAAAGGCCAGAGAAACATCTACTATCTGATTACCAAGAAGCGTTCTCGCGATATGCCGTCTTATGAAGATGTTTGGAAGAGCCTTACGAGATTGAGAGACACGATGCTGGACCAGAATATTGTAGACCTGGCAATCCCAAAATTGGCCTGTGGGCTTGATGGGCTGGACTGGAGAGTTATGAGAAGCATGTTGGAGACAATATTCATATCCAGCGGCATCAACATTCTGGTGTGCTGCAACCATCTTCCTCGACCCAAATTGAAGACTGTGGAGTGCTACTTCCATCGAACGTCCAGGTGCAGATATGGAGAATCTTGCAGATATCTTCACACCCCAAGAATGACGTTTCAGCCCTGATCTAATTAATTATGCACCCTCGTTCAACTACAACAGCATATCTGCTGGCGTAGGGATCGCCGAGAACAAGCTGGAATAAATCGATCGCTCGATACTATTCGAAGAGCCATCTAGATGAAAATGGTAAATATTTCCAGAAAAATTGCAAAATATTCACTCAAATGACGGGAAAGAAATGGCTGACTGTTTTTTTTAAAACGACACATGACCTTGTTTTTGAGATTTCCTCAAGCAACTAGAAGTACTAGTTGAATGTTAAAAGTTACAAATGTTTATTTGTATTACAAATTCACATTTTTCCAATAAACAATGTAACGATTTCGAGTCCGGCCCCGAGACCGGACCTGATCTAATTAATTATGCACCCTCGTTCAACTACAACAGCATATCTGCTGGCGTACGGATCGCCGAGAACAAGCTGGATTAAATCGATCGCTCGATACTATTCGAAGAGCCATCTAGATGAAAATGGTAAATATTTCCAGAAAAACTGGATATTTTAAAACGACACATGACCTTGTTTTTGAGATTTTCTCAAGCAACTAGAAGTACTAGTTGAATGTTAAAAGTTACAAATGTTTATTTGTATTTTTCCAATAAATAATGTAACGATTTCCAGTTCGGTCCCGAGACCGGCCCTGATCTAATTAATTATGCACCCTCGTTCAACTACAACAGCATATCTGCTGGCGTACGGATCGCCGAGAACAAGCTGGAATAAATCGATCTCTCGATACTATTCGAAGAGCCATCTAGATGAAAATGGTAAATATTTCCAGAAAAATTGCAAAATATTCACTCAAATGACGGGAAAGAAATGGCTGACTGGTTTCGCTCGATACTATTCGAAGAGCCATCTAGATGAAATGTTCTATACTCCTGAATAATCGAGAGTCGTGGATGGAATCTGCTTGGGAGTATATAAGCGGGACAGTCAGAATTCAGAGTTGGTAACAGTTCCAGAGTTCGCAGATAGAGACTGACACCGTAGAAATAAAACAGTGAAGTAATGTTTTAGTGAATAATTGTTGTAAATAGTGTTTCAAATAAATTAGGAAAATTAGTTAGTGCAGTTTGACTACAATAATTTATTGATTAGATCTTGATTTATATATTTATTTCATACACCTCATGTTACTTTCGACCCACACTATGTTACTTTCGCCCTCACCTCGGAGTCGAAAGCAACAATCAGCAATTTTTTTTGTTCTCTGATATTTCATAAAAAACAGCGAATAATGGGGTGAGTTTCCATTCAAATTTGTAGAGCATAAATGAAATTTATATATGGCTATATTTATTTAATAAAAAATACGATAGCTAGCCAGAAACCATTGCTCAAGTACAAAGTGTTACTTTTGTACCCGGTCTCCCCTATATAAAAGGCGCTGGATAGCAGAGGGCAGGATAGTCACAGAGAATCGCAGATATTCGAGAGTTCGCAGACATGGAGCAATAGTCAAGATAAATTTGAAATAGTGAAGTCAATGTTTTAGTTGAATAATTGTTTAAGTAGTTTTTTAAATAAATGACAAAAATTAGTTTAGTTTAATATCAATTTGTTCGGTAAATATTTAGTAGCCTGCCGTAAAGCACTGCTGGGAAAAAGTTGTAGGCAAGACTAACAAAAAGCATATTCGAAGTGATTCCCAATTATTTCTTATCATTCCGAAATGAAGTTTACTTACTTATCTATACAGTGTGCTGCCGTAAGGACCCATTCGGTGGTTATCAAAGTTCCGCCGCAAAAAGCTGTTAATACCGTATATGATGCTTGAACCACCGCCTGGAAGGGGTAGGAGTTTGGCGCTACTGCTATTCCGCCTATTATTCTGGGATTGAAGTTGGTTTCCGAGACGTTGGAAAATCGAATCTCTCTTGTTATTGACTCTCCATGGGTATTATCAACCTGTGAATATAGGTAAGTCTGGTAATACGAAGTTACTATAACAGAGCATCCTTTTTTTATTCCTCTGCAGATACATATAAAATGTAATTTTTCCATTATAATTATCATTTCTACAGTTTATAGTATTTTTTTGGGTTCACGACTTCAGTTTGTAACCTCGAAAAAAGGATTAAATATTTGAAGTATGCGAAACAGAACAATTGTTTTAAAATTCATTCATCTAGCTTGTTAATTGTTTTTTTTTTTTGAATACATAACACCACGACACTCCAAAATTTGGATGTCAAATGTGACGAAATGCTTTGGAGATATCTAGAGTATCGCCATATTTTTTGATAGATATATATATAGCTGCTCATATTATATTTGGGACATAAGAACAGGTCATCAGTTGATCTCTGATGACGAAAACCGTGTTCACAATTCCTAAGTGTTTCACATGTTATTAGCTTAGTGGCTTATTCCATGGTCTTATTATTTCAAAAGGCGTTTAATCGCATTCGGCACCACGCTTTTCCTCGCCATTGAGTTGTGTTCCGTTGCTATCTAGCTTTTTCTAGAGACATGGTGGAAGGTTTGGAGAGCAGCAAAAGTGTATTCAGTTACATTATGTGATTTCTCCTAGGCATTCGACTGCGTCTCTCACTAAATACTAGTCGAAAAGCTGACGTTTTTTGGAATGGGGGCTTTAACGCTCTACTTCTTCAGATCATATCTGAGTAATCGAAAACAATGTGTGAAAATTAACAATACATCATCTGATTATAAACCAGTCATACATATAGAGTACCTCTGTTAGGGCCTCTCTCATCCATAATTTATATGAATGACTAGTTTCACAATATGTATCCCAAGATATGTATAGCTCTAGCGGATGTCACAAGCTTGGTTGGTGCTAGCTTGGATGTAGAGATAATTCTCTGGATTTGAATTTATTCAATCACTTACCCAGAATAACTGAATGATATTGGTAAATTTGAATCCAAAATAAAAAAAAGGTTAATATCATTGCATATTTTTATTCAGTTGAAGAATATATTTCCACATACCATTTGTTTAATTCGAGCAATACATTTATAAAACGAACTGCTATATCAGTGGTGATTAATAACCAAAGATCATCTCAACGATTTTAGATTTTATGTATTTTTTTATTCATTCAATACATATTTGTCCATTTTTTAATGTACATGTAAGATGTCTAAAAATCTTGGTGTTTGCACTTATACCAGCCTATTTGATTATGCTGGATTTTTGACAGTTACGGCTTAGTACCGGATCAAGAAACCCTGGTGCGATCACAGATTCGATTTTGTTTCTACCAAAGTTGTACTACTATAATTGCATTGATACCGTTGGCTTCATTCGTCGATGGATGGCGCAGAAGTCGAAAATAGCCAAGTTTCCAACATTCCACGGTGACTTGATTTGTCATTTGATTGTTTTTGAATGTTGACATGACACTTGTCGCTTGTCCAACCGTCAATCGTCAATGATAACATTAATCTGTTATTTTGCCGCCATCTGTGCTAAAGAAGTGAAACGGTACCAATGCAATAAAAATAACATGAATCAAGTAGGCCGTACATCAACACTTTTGTATGTCGGTATCACAGGTATAGGTAAGTGATCACACCAGGGTTTCTATGCATCTTGTACCGAATGCACTAGGTACCAGAGGGCTGACTCAGTTATGTTTATACACAAGGTGCTCATATTGTCGTGTCAATTTTTCTTGACCGATGGTGATCGTTCGTGTTCGAGGTTTGGACTGTTAGGAGTGGTTTGATTTGATTGAGTTGAAGTGATGTTAGGTTAGGTTAGGTTGATAAATTACGGCAATGGTAGGGAATATGGTTAAAAGTCGGATTTGTATGAAATTTTCACAGATGGGTTAAAACATGATAAAAACACTATCAAAGTAAGAATTCAATTCCAGAAATATTCGAAATAGGAATATTTTAGAACAAAAATAAAAAAATTAGAAACTTAAATTGCGAACATTCTGAAAACAGGTGAAGATGTGAACTTCATGGAATATATCACGCCACAACCTGACTTGGCACAAGGAAAGCCATGCAGCGTTATAAGGGCGAAGAATGCGAGAAATTGTTTTCGATAAATCTTCGGTTCAGTAATTGGTATGAAAAAGTGAAATCAAAGCAGGTGCTCGCACACAACCTGCCGATAAACTTACCTTTACCTTGCTTACTGACTAGACCCGAACAATCCTATTCTCATTTTAGGTATGTGGATTAAAGTCATCAAGTAGGTACGTTCTATTATTTAAAAAGTAGTCTTCATTTTTGTGAAGCTGAACGCTGAATTTCTCTCTGCGTTTACAGAAAAACATTACTTACGCATATGCGTGTGCGCATATTAACGCACATGTGCGCGCGCATGAGTATACATGTTCGCGCATATGCAAAAATAGTTTTCGTGATTCTATCATACGTTCTTTAAATTCTGCAGTCTGCATTCATTTCGAAACATTTTGAGTACAAACATTCCAACATTTTAAATGTGCAGTTAATGTTTGAAAAATTTGGTATAGGTATCTACTCATTTTTCATAAAATATCTCGTGATAGTGAATTGAATATTTCTGGAATCAAATTGGCAACGTCGCAAAATTTGCTTCGCTGTTACGAGAGAGTAGAGAGCTGTCATTTGCCATTCAAAATTATTGCATGTCTATTGAATACTATTTTTTTAATTTTTGTGGATTACTTTACTCATGAATTGCTACAACTATATGTTTGAAGTATTTTCGTCTTAACACAGCGCATTTCAACCAAAAAGATACAATAAAATACGATTCCAATGAATTATGTGTGTGTTTTGAAAATTAGTATAGCACTTTTAAAAAAGAAAAATGTGAAAATAACATTTCCGCGGAAAAATTTCGTGGGATATTTCATTTTTATCATGATTAAGGGCCAGTTTATCAATGTCGTGTTAGCGTACTTTAACTCCCGGTTAAATTTGACTCGTGGTTAGAATGAATATGACATGCTAAATGATGGAATCGACTCACATTCTAACCATGAGTTAAATTTAGCTCAAAGTTAAAGTACATTGAAAAACCGGCCCTAAATATGCCATCTGTGGAAATTTCGTATGAATTCGACATTCACTCATATTTCCTACTCTTTCCGAAACTACAATATCTACACGAATTATATCACAACTATATCAGAAATTCAAAATGACTACGGAAATCAGACTAACATAATAATAATGTCAAATGTATGACAGCTTCAATAGTTTTTAAAGAAACCAATAAGATAACAGAATATAAATAAAAGCTGCCTAACAGTTTTCTGTCAGCGATGTAAGCACAGCGTAGCGGAGAATCGGGAACTAGGACGTAATACAACAGGTGGTGCCGTCCGAAAAGATCAAAACAAAATCGAATCATTGCAATCACCAGGGTTTTTAGACATCTTATGTACATGTATTTGTAGCTATATATTCTATAAATAAATCGAACAAAATTCTGTGTTTCTCCCGACTGTTATCAAATGAATGAAAACAAATAATTCGACTACGGTCGAAAATACCCTTTTCTCCACACATTTCCACAAAGTGAAAAAATGAGGCAAATATCCAACAGAAAACAAGTACTTCCCCATACGGACATTTAATTACATCCGTCATCCATTTGTGCAATGTTCCTCAGGGAAGACACTATCGCAAGTGCTATTTGTAATCGAGCCATTGAATATTATCCTCCATCTGCATACATGCATGTTTTGAGGTTTTTTCATCCCATCAGTACTAGGATAGGTCAGACAACAGTAAAGTCGTTTTATTCCACAAAACGAACGATAACATTCAAAAGCTTTATAGTATTCCCCTAAGAATGAAGCCGGGAATAGTGAATGCAATAAATAAATCGAACAAAGTTCGAGAAGTGTTTCTACAAAGAGTAATCAAATAAATGAAAACAAAACTACCCGTCTTTCTATTAATTTCAACAATTAGCACTTGCACAAATGAATGACAGATATAATTCAATGTCCATATGGAAAAGTAGTTGTTTTGTAAGATATTTGCCTCATTTTTTCACTTTGTGGAAATGTATGGAAAGAAGGAAATTTTCCAAAGTACAAATTATTTGTTTTCCTTTAACTATATATTTTATCTTTTGCCAAAATTGCGGTTCGCCGAAAACAATTTTTTTTTCAAGTTGCATAATGATTCTTTTATACAGTGTCTTTCAAAAGTATCGGAACGGTTTCATATTTCAGAAACGGCCCTGAGAAAATTTATGGAACTTTTCGTGGTTTTTGATGAAGCCCGATTCAATGGTGATATCAGTAATGTTATTGCCAAATCAACAGTTTTTCAGATATTGAGAATACCTCAATTTTTTTTTTGGAACACCCATTTGTTTTCATTGCAATCAATTCAGCGATGCCTCATTACTTATGTCTCCAAATATTAGATTTTAAATTGATGAAGTTTGAGCAACCAGCAAATTTAGAAATCTTAAAAAATAAAATGTCAGGTAGCTTTTTTATTCACGCCTCATTTTCATGACCGCTGTTATTTGATTCAAAAACTCGCTTGTAAAAAAATTCAATTATTAAAAATTTGTTTTAACTAAAACCATTTTGTATGAAATTTTATGATATTTTCTCGAGCCCATTTAAAAATATTGGAACGTTCGCAGATATTTTAACGAATCATGTTCTCATATTTCGAAACCCACATTAATTCACAATCTACTATTTGAAGACATAAGCAACGATGGGGCGCTGAATTGATTGCAATGAAAATAAACAGGGTTTTCTATTTGGAAAAATTGAGTTACTCTCAATATCTGAAAAACTTTAGATTTGGCAACATTGCCGATATCACCATTGAATCGGGCATCATCAAAAACCATTTTGTATGAAATTTCACGAATTTTTCTCGAACCGTATTGAAAATATTGGAACGTTCCCAGACTTTTGAACGAAAAAGCCATGTTGTCATATTTCGAAAACTGCATTAATTTAAAATCTGATATTTGGAGACATAAGTAATGAGGCGTCGCTGAATTGATAGCAATAAAAACAAATAGTGTATTATTCCATTTGAAAAAATTGAGTTACCCTCAATATCTGGAAAACTGTTAATTTGGCAACATTGCCGATATCACCGTTTAATCGAGCATCATCAAAAACTATCCAATCGAAATTTTCGTAAAGTTTCTCAGGGCCGTTTCTGAAATATGAGACCGTTCCGATACTTTTGAAAGACACTGTATACTATATACAAATAGATACACACTTTTAGATTACGCCCAAAAAAGAGCCGTTCGTCTCGTCGGTGATGCTTCGCATACAAGCTTGCTCACTTCTCAGGAACACCTCAGAAAGTTTGGCGACCTGTTTCTCTTTTTCAGATAATTTCATGGACGATGCTGTTCTGAAATATCATCAATCGTTCTACATTAGCGGTCCCGTCGTGCTCAGCCTTCACATCCCGTTGACGTTACCTTGGAAACATGGCAAACACCTCATTCTCAGTTCTTATTCTTTCAACAAAAGGCAAGATGATTTGGAACTCACTGCTTCGGGAGGCGTTTTCGTGAGGCATACAGTCTTCACAAACTCAATATCAGGAAGATGTGCACAGGATTTTTCTTACGGTGGAAAGCGATGGTCTGTTATTAAAGTACTGAATATTATGTTAATAAATTTTAATTATTCAAGGGTATATAATGGCGTCATTCTATAGAATTGTTATCATTCACAATGGAGTTTTTTAATTAGATATTAAAGAATGCATTGCTCAAAATTGAGAGACAATCGGTTTTGTCAACAATGATTAATTGAAGTGATTTCATTATTTCAATGCAAACATATAGGTACCCAAATTACAAGAATATTTACCTGCGCCTGCACTACAGCACACATACTAATCAGAACGAAGGGTACTACAACTTTCATGTTGTCTTGACTTGCCACTGATACTAAATTTCTACTTGCGACTACTGCAAAATTTCTATTTACCATCGATCAGGGAAGATTTATTATTAATTTATCTTAATCCAGGTATTCAACATCTTATCTTTATAGTAAAATATAATTCAAAACTATGATGCTTTGTCTTTGTTCCAGTGGAAGCGTGACTAAAGGCTGAAACACAACGGAAGTTTTATGTTTTTAGTTTTAATTTTCAGAATTTTTGATATTTTTTAACGCGAAACTATCATTGCCATTATTATATGCTGATCACGCCGCATAAACAATCTTGTTGATAAAATTCAAGCTTCATTTTTCAATTCTGTTCTGCATCTTGTTTTATGTGTAAAATTGATATCCAAAATCCCAAAACTTAAAACTTATTACATAAAACTTCCATTGTGTCTACGGCTTAAGAAACAATCCAGTTTTATTATAAAAAAAACTGTCTCATTCACGGTACTAGGAGAGAACGCAAACCGTTTCAGATTTTTTTTTGGAATGATGATATTAGTCTCCAAGCCTTGGCACTCAACCCTCTATATTCCATATAGACAAAAGCAATGGGGTAGAGGTGCTGGAATATATCGGGAGAGTTCTAGGCAAGACATTAGTCTAAGCTTTTCTTTGGTTGAGTTGGCCGTTGGTTGGTTGCTTGGTTTGAAGCTGTCGGGACAGATGCAGGGTTTACCAGTGAGGGTGTCCCGTAACACTGAGATCTGCTGGGGTCTATTGTATTATTCTGTCGTCAGTGGTTCCTAGTTGAATGGGCCTGTGTCTTTTATCAGGTTTGATAGTTCATTCACTAGGTGTTTCGGATTCATGCCTTTTTATAGGTTGGTCTGTCCGAATATTCTGTAGCGCCTGTTGTGCAGCGCATCGCATTCGAAGATGATGTAAGAGGCTGTTTTTTCCTCGTCACCACAAAGTCTGCCCTCCACGGTTCTTCTGTTTATTCCCATAGTGTGCAGGTGTTTCCTAAGGCCGGTAATTGTGCGTATCTTAGATCTGTTTAGGTTGAGAGTGTCAGCCATCAGTGTTCGGCTTAAGTGATCAATCAATCAATCAAAGTACTTTATTGCCAGAAGATACAAAAAATCTCATGGACAAAGCAATAATAATTATGCATGAAGAGTGATAAATTTAAATGTAAATCAAAATTGTCACACATAAACATAAAACATACACTTATTATAATTATATAAAAATATAAATACTTATATACACACATATGGACAGATACACTTTTAACTATACTTACATCAATAAAAGGTAAAGTTAAAACGATACTATAAAATAAAAATTATAGACAGTTATTAATGCCTCGTCTAGTCGAAACTGATTCACAGTTTCTGTCATATTCTTCAACCTAATTAATCTAGGTAGAATAATTCTAGTGTATAATAGGTATTAATATGGTGTTTTGTTTTCTCCCACTCATTTATTAGGTTTCCGCATCGGGATTTGCTAATTCCAAACACTGGTTCTGGACCTATGAATGGTAATTCAGATGCACGTTTTGCAAGTTAGACTTCCTTTTCGTTACCTTCTAATCCCCTATTCTAAAGAGTTGGCTGTTAGTTGATGAAAATCCATAGCATATAATCGCGACATGTTTCGCTACACCGGTAGCTTTATTAAGCGATACTGTAAATATGTCGCAAGTATAATAAATTTGTGGAAATCCAGTCGTGTTTACCTTAGTATCATACATTAGTCGAATGCTCTATATTCCAAGCAGAAATTATATTGCTTTTCTCCGACAATCAAGGGAAATAAACATCCTACGATCTTGAAATTAGTTTGGGAGACACAGTAAAACTTGTCTATGTACCACGTCACGGAAGTATACTGGGGAAGGGCAGTCGCCCTGTCAAGAAAGGAGCAGCAACGACTCTCATTGGACCAGAACCAGCCTGTGGAATCCTGTTTGGAGACATTAGGCAGAGTGATACGAAACGGGTCCTGGGAATTCGTCAGACATTGCTCACGGAAACTGACCAACCAAACAGTTATCGACACTCCTACTCGAACGAATCTCTCAAGAAGGTGGCAGGACTACTGACAGGGTACGTTCACCTGGGAACCCATCTGCCCGAACACATCAAGACTCCACACACACAAAGCTATTGGTCGCATAAATATTAATACTTCCCTACACTACAATGCAGAATCACATAGGAAAACCTCGTTTGAAATCTCCATGAGTTCATCAGAGTATCTGGACTATTGACACCGAGAAGCAGATCTACCTGCATGTGGAAATGTGTACTTTGAAACCGTCTGAATTATTCGTGGTCGGCAACGCCCTAATTCAGTCCTCTCTACCTGTATATCAGTCAAAAATGCGAAGAGTGTTTGATTTTTGATTACACTCACCCTAATAATTTCAATTCAACCCAGTATAAAGCTGATTTTCTGGCTCATCTTACTTTTGTAATCTTGTTCTCCCATCCCATTAATTCTCTGGATGGGTTGAAATATAATTGAATCATTCATAATAATTAAATACAGGAAGGCTAACCAACACCTGAGACTGGTGAGTTGCGATATCACGTATCCGAGCAAAGAATGCAACGTTATTGGGTAGGCAGATCATTCACACCAGGCACGTACCTGAGGTGTCACTGAAGTTTAACTTTTTAGAACGTATGAAATCTTCATAGTAATAAATAATATGACCGAAAAGGGTGCTCTCTTCCACCCCCCATGGAATGGCTCTAGACCCGCGCCTGACGTCCATCCAGGAGAAGAGAAATAGCAACTTTCCTTCTGGAGAATAATAATAATAGGAACGATGGAGTGTCACCTAATGACGACCGCAACGACAACGGACGCTTTGAGTGGACGGACGAACTATAAGGGACTTCTGCATTGCTATGAGGGCAGTGTAAGGCCGCCCGAGGATACATGGATAACATGTATGCTACCTTTTCCGCCCAAAATATAAGGAATTAGATCCTCCCTCTGCATGGTCTGCAACCATAATAAAGCAGGAATTGGAGCATTTAATTTTAAGGCAAAAACCCGTGCAGCCAAACTCGTATTCGTATTCGACACTGAACGGACACTGAATGGACGACGAACCCAAACTCTGTCACCGATTCGGAATCCGTTCAGCAAAAAGCTTACGTCAAAGCTACGGAGAGTTAGAATCTCCAACATTTACATAAGGATGAGCCAATGCATGGGATCTTCTTCAAGAACAATGAAGACTTTGGATACACCACATCAGTGATTAAAAGTGGAAAGAACCATAGAATCACAGAGTATCAGTTTGGGGATATAATAATTTAATTTCACCTTCTGAAATCAACAGTGAAGTATGCTTATTAAATTTGAGATTGTCATCAGTTGCAATTCCCAAGTTTTTTACTCGATTCTTCGCAATTTTTCATATCCAAATCACCAACTCTCAAACCCTCAAACTCAGTTCCTCTAAGATGAGAAGTGGTGCGACTTAAATGATTCTTTAACTATTACCATTCGTTGGATGGAACAAGACAACGAGCGTTAAAAGGTAAAATATGAACTGTAATGTAGTCTGACCTATCCTGGCACTGATGAGAGGCATACCTGAAACATGTCATGTATGCATGTGGTCAATTTCAACCAAATGAAGAATAATATTCTTTGTTTCATTAAAATTAGCACTTGCAATTGTGTCCATGAGAAACGTTGCACAAAAAGGACGTCAGATATAATTCAATATCCTGAAGTAGTTGTTTTCTCTAAGTAATTTGTCTTATATTTTCCACTTGAAAATGTGTGGATGGATGTGTATTTTTGCTTTGTCGAAATCATTTGTTTCGTCAAATTGATACTCATCCATTCTAGGTTCCAGTATTTATCTTAGGGATTTCAAAATAAAAGCTGAAATATTTTTTTGATGATTGGCAAGAACCATGAAACGTCTCTGTAGGTGTTCTCCCATTTAAATGAAAGAATTATTTCAGCTTTGATATTTGAAGAACGCTGCAAAGTGGTTCTAGTGAAAACTTTGTCAAGTATGAAACATATATAATTCAACGGTTATAGGAGGCTGTAGATGTTTTCTGTTGGTTGCTTGCCGATGAAAATACCTACTTTATAGGTTTTTTGAAAAAAATTTGATTATATAATCGTATTTTCATTATTAGCTTCGAAGGTCTTCTCTCAAGTAGTGTCAGTCTGTAGTGTTTGTGAAAATAAAACAAACAATTTTAGAATAATATAATTTATTCAAACTATCTTACTGTCACATCTGAATTTTTAGCAATCCACTCTGTGTATTCTGTAAGTCTAGTAAATACTGAAGGCTTGCCAGAAGAACAGTTGTTACTCCCGAAAGATACCAAACCGATTTGCACTCCATTTACTGCCATAGGTCCCCCAGAGTCACCTTGACACGATCCTACATTACCCACACCTAAAAAAAAATTAAAATACGACTTTATATTAGCAGTAAGTAAAAGGAAAATGTGAACAAAAATGTATGAGGTGAAGACGAAATATATGTTCTCATCGTGTAATAATAGTGCGCAAATGATACCCTGGCACCACAGTACAGCTGGAGTCTGAGCTACCGAGGAGTGCTTCTTGCTCATGAGCTTCAGGTGTTATCGGTGGGATAGGATGACGCCGATGACTCTCATGAGTCTCATGTTGCCTGACCTATCCTAGCAGTGGTGAGAGGAAACAACCCTGAAACACGTTTTCACTCTGCCTTAGATGTTTATTTCACTCTGGACCCTATTGACTTCAAAGAAAACTCAGATTCAAATCTGCTACAGTTTCACAAAGCCAACTTCAACGTGATCAACGAAAAGCCAACGAATATAATCAGCTGGGTTCATTCATTCATTCATCCATTTAGAAATTCAGGTTGCTAACAAAACATCGTTCCAGAAATAGCATCCGCTATGAAATCATTTTTCTAAGTTATTTCCACAATAATAAATAACTCATTGTGACTTGAAATACGATATGAAATTTTCATATTCATAATGTAGATTAAGAAATAAAGCAAGTACATGAAAAAATGACCGATTAATCTGAGCTGAGTATCTTTTTTACAATAAAGTTCGAAACGAGAAAAAGACATCAAGAAAATGTCGAAAGATGAATTGGGACCATGACTGTGTAATATTAAATGCTTTCTGCATACGAACTAGTGGAGAGTGTTTTCCTAGGTTAGTCAAATCCAATTGGAAATATTGAATGGAATGTAATATCCTCTACAAGTCTGTCACTTTGAATTTTCAAGCAGTCTTCATATAGTCTTTCACCAGAGAAAATATTCCCAAGTCGTCATCGGCAATGTTTAAAGCAGGTTCTTATTGTATTTATATAGACTATGAAAAATAATGGACCAAGGTGGCCACCCTGAGGTAAACCAGAAACTGCTTTGAAGACTTGAGGTTGAATCCATTTACTGACACCATCATCTCCCTACTAGTTGAGTAAGATCAAATCTATTTCAACAGCTATTTTTGTACACCGACCTCCGCCAGCCTCTCTACAAGAATGGAATGATCTATCTTATCGAATGCTTTGCTGAAGTCGGTGTATACAGTGTCTACCCGAAATTGTTCATTAAGGGCATCGCAAATAATAATAATGAAAATATTCATGGATTTGATTGGTTTGTCGAGGGGCGAACCGTGCTAATTCCCAAAAACGGAGATCTGTCTGATGCGAAGAACTACAGACCGATAACAAGCATGATGTTATAAGATGTTTACCCGCATCATATACATGCGAATACTCTCCGCAGTTGAGCCGGTGTAAGAACAGATATATGAGCAAAAAGGGGGTCGCTGGCTGCAAGAGAACCTGCTGATCGATAGATGCATCACGCAGGACTCCGTGCAGTATAAGCATCACCTTTTAATAACCTGGATCGATTATCGCAAGGCATTTAATTCAACATCGCATGAGCACATCATACATTTGCTCAGATGCCTTGCGGTACCCGATCAAATAGTGATATGCATTGGACAGCTGATGCCACTCTGGAGGACTCACTTCACCATAACATCTGGTCAAGTCAGAGTCCAAACTGAGCAGCAACCGGAGGCATTAGGTCACCCATCTGTTCTACATTATGTCTCCGGAGGAAAGAATCTTCATCAGTCCATAAGGGTGGTGCAAGAGTACACGCTTGCTATCGGAATGGAGTTTGAGATCGACAAATGTGCCACGGTTCATCTCAAAAGAGAACGATGCGAGGAATACAGAGAGGACGTTCACCTAGGGATGGAACAACGCCACACCCAATCCTACTTAAAAACTCTCTCCGCGGCAAGTATCAGCATAAACTCTGACAGATCTGGTCATTGAAACTGTCGGGGAAGAATAAAGTTGCTGCAACTAATAATAATAATAATAATAATAATAATAATAGTAATAAAGTCATCAGAAGTTTAGATCCCCTTCTCTGCTTGGTATACCATTATGAAAAAGCAGGGATTGGAGCATTTCTTTTCAAGGCAGCAACCCGAGCAGCCGATGAACTCGGCCTCGTATTCGACACTGAACGGAAGAACCCAAACTCTGTCATCGAGTTGGAACCCGTTCAGCAAAAAGCCCACGTTGAAGCTGCGGAGAGTGAGAGTCTTCTGCAGCTGCATGAGAATAAGCCAATGCATGGGGTCTTCTTCAAGAACATTGAAGACCTTGGCTAATCTAGAAACCTGACATATGCATTTCTTAGGTCAAGTGGGCTGGAGTCGGAAACCGAGGGATTCATAATGGTCTGCCAGGATGGTGTCTTCAACACCCTCGTCTACCGTAGCGGCCCCTAAAACTAGAGGCAGAGCGTGTCGTGGGGCAGCTGAGACCGTAATGCATTTGGTGTCAGCTTGTCCAGTTTATGCGGTCTCAGCCTATATCCACAGGCATAACGCGGCCCTCCCTACGAGTGTTATACTACCATCTACGAAACTCGTACGGTGTAGACGAGACACCGGTGTTGCCTTATGCTCCGGGCGATATTGAGTCCGTTGTGGAGAATGAAGAAGTGCCGAATCTATTGGAACTACTCATTTCTCACCTCAGGCAAATACAAGCCAATAAGCCTAATGTAGTCCTCCTCGACCATCAAAGTAGGACGATTTTCGTCATTGAGTTTTCAGCTCCCGGCGAAACGAACATCGTTTGAAAAGAGGATGAAAAGTGGGCTAAATATCGATATCTACTCTTTGAACTCCGTAGGCTCTACCCAAACCATTCTGTCAAGATGGTGGTTCTGATAATAGGGGTCCTTGGTGGAATGATGGACACACTGCTCTCAAACTTAAAAATCATACCGGCTTGGCGTAATATGGCAGAAACCTTAGCCGGGCGAATGCAGAAGGCCGTAATTCTTGGTTCACTCCGCCTGCTCGGGGCACATGATTCTTGGACTACATAGTCACGTACCTCACGGTATAGGGAATGGTTATTGGGATGAATGATCCAGCAGGCCCTCGGGAAGTGTCGGGGCTCCAGAGACAGGGCCTGACTGGGATAGTCTTGACAGATTAAAAAAAAAAATCTAAACTTCCGCTTGCATTTGTAGGTTGTCCAGATGTAAATCCCCTGGTGCTTGCTTGGAGTTCGCGCCGATCAGCCGGGGTGGTGCTGTTGCTGTAGCTGAATAGTAATTGCGCCACCAAAAATCAGTAAGTTGCCCCGGAGCGCGAAGGCAAATAATAATAATAGCCGTCCTCTTCCCGCACTGGCTATGCCTTTGGGTACACTCTATGAGGACGGCTATTATTATTATTTGCCGTAGCGCTCCGGAAAGATTTACTGATTTTTGGTGGCGTATTCACTTAGCAGCTGTACGAAAACCCGGAAAACCCACAGCACCACCTGAAATCAGAAAAACAAAATGGGGAAAAACCGTGCCGCTATTCCACGATAACATGTTTTACTGATGGTAATATTTCTTGATATTGTAGTAAAACTGCACTAACTAATTTTCCTAATTTATTTAAAACACTATTTATAACAATTATTCACTAAACGTTTACTATTTCAATTTATTTCTACTGTGGCTATCTATCAGCGAACTCTGGAACTGTAACTAACTCTCTATTCTGCCTGTCCCGCTTATATACTCCCAAGCAGTTCCCATTCACGGCTCTCGAATATTCAGGAGTATAGAACATTTCATCTAGATGGCTCTTCGAATAGTATCGAACAATCGATTTATTCCAGCTTGTTCTCGGCGATCCGTACGACAGCAGATATGCAGTTGTAGTTGAACGAGGGTGCATAATTAATTAGATCAGGGCCGGTCTCTGGGCCGGTCTCGAAATCGTTACATTGCCCCCTTCTTAAAGACGTTTCGCCCCGAAGCGTCATTCTTGGAGTGTGAAGATATCTGCAAGATTCTCCATATCTGCACCTGGACGTTCGATGGAAGTAGCACTCCACAGTCTTCAATTCGAGGAAGATGGTTGGAGCACACCAGAATGTTGATGCCGCTGGATCTGAATATTGTCTCCAACATGCTTCTTATAACTCTCCAGTCCAGCCAATCAAGCCCACAGGCCAATTTTGGGATTGCCAGGTCTACAATATTCTGGTCCAGCATCGTGTCTCTCAATCTCGTAAGGCTCTTCCAAACATCTTCATAAGACGGCTTATCACGAGAACGCTTCTTGGTAACCAGATAGTAGATGTTTCTCTGGCCTTTCATCAGCTGTAACACCCCTCCAACTTCCGGGTTCTGTTCTCTCAGTTCCTGGATTCGACCGAACTTCTTGGAGAAAACTACTGCAATGCCTCTGGACATTTGGAGATCTTCTGCCACACAGTGAGCTAACGCGTAATTGGCAGGCACCTTGAAAAGATCTCGTGACTCCTCTCGGGTTACCCCATATTGAACTTTCTGTCCGTTCGAGTACAGGGACATGAACCTCTGAAACGTCATTTCGTCCTCCGGTGATCTGACGGTGCGGACTTGATCGTGGTTTCCGGCGTAAGCTGACAACCTATTGAAGTGGACTACCCTAGGATTTCCTCGTGGTGGCTTATATATGCGGTAGACGAGGTCGTTTATCCTTTTCATGATCTTATATGGACCTTCCCACGAGTTCCGAAGTTTCGGTGATAGTCCACGGCGCCGTTTAGGGTTATATAGCCAGACAAGGTCACCTGTCTGATATCCACCAGCATTAGCCTTGATGTCGTAGGTCTCCTTCATTCTGTCGCTGGCACTCTGGATGTTCAAACGGACCCGTTCATGGATGTCGTCCATTCTCTGTCGCAGTTTGCTGACGTACTCATCTCCCGCAGTGTCTTGTCCTGGTGGCTTCCCAAACTTCAGGTCACATGGAAGTCGCAGCTCTCGGCCCATAATAACACTTGCAGGGGTTTGGCCGGTTGACTCATGAACTGCGGAACGATACGCCATCAGGAACAGATGGAGGTACTGGTCCCAATCCTTCTGGTGGTCAGAGACTACCTTGGACAGGTGGCGGTTTATCGTCTTATTCATCCGCTCCACCATTCCATCGGACTGCGGATGTAGAGCTGTGGTCCTCGTTTTCCGGATGTTCAGCATCTGACACATCTCCTGGAACAGGTTTGACTCGAAATTCCTGCCTTGATCCGAATGCAGTTCTAACGGGACACAGAATCGACAAATCCACTCCTTCACCAAGACGTCGGCAACGGTGATGGCTTCTTGGTTGGGCAGGGCATAGGCTTCGGCCTACTTGCTGAAGTAATCCATCGCCACAAGGATATACTTGTTACCGTGTTCAGATTGTGGGAACGGGCCAGCGATGTCAATGGCGATCCTTTCGAATGGGCTGCCCACATTGTACTGGCGCATCGGGGCCTTAGGTCTTGTTTGAGGCCCATTACTGGCAGCGCATACAGCACATTTTCTGCACCAGTCCTTGACGTCAGCTTGACAAGTGGCCCAGTAGAACCGTTGCCTAACTTTCTGGAGGGTCTTCGTCACTCCCAGATGTCCTCCGGTGACCCCATCATGGATTTCTCGGAGCACTTCCTGTCTTCTGCTCCTGGGAACTACTACCTGACGTCTTTCTTCCCCGCCATCCTCCGACTCCAACACACGCTTCAAGACTCTATTGTCTAAGGTGAAAGAGTTCCATTGGGCCCAGTAAGTTTTAACGACTGGAGAACAACTGGCTATTTCCTGCCACGACGGTCTTCGATCACTCTTCTTCCAGCCGATGACTAAACCAAGATCTGGATCTTTCTCTTGGTCTTTCTGGATCTTGTGGTCATTCCAGTTATCATCGATCGCCGTGGTTCTGCAGAGTGTCGACTCCTTTTCCTCTGTTCGTCGGCAGTGCGAACAGTCGTCTGGACATGGTCTTCGCGATAGGGCATCCGCATTCTTATGGCTGGTCCCCGCCCGATGTTCGATCTCAAAGTCGAATTCCTGGAGCCTCTCAATCCAGCGTGCCACTTGACCCTCGGGATTCTTAAAATGTAGGAGCCATTTGAGAGCTGCATGGTCAGTTCTCAGTAGGAATCTTCGTCCATACACGTACTTGTAGAAGTGCTCAACTCCCTTGACAACAGCCAACAGTTCCCACCTGGTGACACAGTAATTCCGCTCCGGTTTACTGAGGGTCTTGCTGAAGTAACCGATGACCTTCTCTTGTCCTTCTTGGATCTGAGACAGGACAGCTCCAAGTCCCACGTTACTGGCGTCCGTGTCCAAAATGAATTTCCCGTCTGGAAGGGGGTAGCTCAGGATTGGTGCGTTGATCAAAGCTCCTTTCAACTTCCTGAATGAATCTTGGCATTCATTTGACCACTGGAACTTTGTTTGTCCTTCCGTGAGCCTGGTCAGTGGTTTTGCGATGTTAGCAAATCCCAGCACGTATCGGCGATAGTAAGTGCAAAAGCCAAGAAAACTTCGAAGCTGGTGAATGTCTTTCGGAACGGGCCATTCCTTAACAGCTTTGATCTTCTGCTCATCTACTGCCACTCCTTTCCCAGAGACAACGTGGCCGAGATAACGTACTTCTTTTTGAAACAG
Organism: Chrysolina americana; assembly: GCA_958502065.1. Classification (NCBI taxonomy): domain Eukaryota; kingdom Metazoa; phylum Arthropoda; class Insecta; order Coleoptera; family Chrysomelidae; genus Chrysolina; species Chrysolina americana. Next base: position 87,741,069 of record OY293410.1, read on the forward strand.
ATGACATTTCTTGGGGCCCAGTTTCAGTCCGGAGCTTCTCAGTCGCTGAAATACCTCTTCCAAGTTTTTTACATGGTCCTCGAATGATCTGCCAACCACAATAATGTCGTCGAGATACACCAGACACGTCTTCCATGATAGTCCTTTCAAAACCGTCTCCATCAATCTTTCGAACGTGGCTGGAGCATTGCAGAGGCCGAATGGCATAACTGTAAACTGCCATAATCCGGAGACGATGGTAAAAGCTGTCTTTTCTCGATCTTCCTGGGCCAGTTCCACCTGCCAGTATCCGCTCTTCAAATCTAAGGTCGAGAAAATCGTAGATCCAGCCAGCGTGTCTAGCGTGTCGTCTATCCTTGGGAGAGGGTAGCTGTCCTTTTTCGTCACGTTGTTTAGTTGACGGTAGTCTACGCAAAACCGTGTTGATCCATCTTTCTTCACCAACACGACTGGAGAGGACCAGGGACTGTCGGATGGCTCGATGACTCCGTCTTTCTCCATGTCGCAGACTATTTTGTCAGCCTCCTCCTTTTTGGCGAGAGGAAGTCTTCTGGCTGAATGCCTGATTGGTCGGGCATTTTCAGTATCTATCTTGTGCTGAACCCCCTTTGTTCTACCGCCTCTGCCTACTCCGGTATCGAAGATGTCCTGATACTTCCCATGTCCTTGGACGAGATAGCAACCAACTTCTCCAATTCTGCTGGCATGTTACTGGCTTGGCTAACAGTGCCACGTACACTCCTGATTACAGAGGAAATTGACGAGTAGTGCCCCAAAATCGTTCCCTTCTTCAAGGTTACCGGGTAATAATTGACATTCATTACCCTTACTGGCACAAATTTATCAGCACGCAACAAGTCTTTTCCTAGTGCAATTCCTCGTCCAATTTTCTCATCATGTAGCTTGGGCTCGAACATCACCACGTTTCCACTGCTCGCACCTCCATCCAGGCGAGCCTCCAAAATGGTTTCAGTTCTCTCCGGTACGCTTACGTCTTCAGCCAGCAGAACTCGAACCATTTCTTCATTTCTCCCATGAAGTACCAGCTCTTCTCCGTTCACACGAAGGACGCCGTCTTTAAAATTCAGCTCGAATCCTCTAGAATTCATGATGTCCATTCCAATTATTACCTCGTCCTCGATATCCGCTACTAGAGCCCGGTGTTTCACTGTAGTGCTGCCCAAAGTCAGTTCAATTGGAAGTTCACCATACACAGTTGTCGGCTCTCCTGTTGCTGTGCGTAGCTTCCAATTCGACGATTCAATTCTTGCCGGTGTTTTGGCAAAAGTTGGTCCAAGGATTGTCCTAGTCGCACCCGTATCAAGGAGCATGGTGCGAGGCTCGTTGTTAATGAGACCGTCTACAAAGACACCTTTGTCTTGTCTTTGAAGTACAGCGACATATGCACTGTTAACTGGGGCTTGTTGAATACGGGCTGACGATTGCTCCTTCTTGACCTTCATCGTTGATGTCGATTTTTTCAATGTTGGACATTTGCTACGCACATGCCCAAGTTCTCTACAATTTCGGCATCGTATCAGTCTTCTCTCAGGCACAACTTCCTTTAGCAATTTTCGCATCACAGCTTCGATATAAGCGGGCTCCTGTGGCTGTGGATCTTCCTCAATCATCCGTACTCTATTCTGGCTTTTGCAGGATTGTTTTGCTGCTTCGAATTCCAGAGCGCGTGCCAATGCATCCACAAGATGTGCGGGTCGAGCTAGTGTTAGGGCTTGCCGGGTTTCCTGGTCACGAAGTCCATCCAAAAATGCCTGGACCGCTAGTCGCTCCATTACATTTTCCGGTGTAGCTGGGTACGCAAGACGAACCAAGCGTGCAATATCTGCTTCAAATTCTTGCAAGGATTCGCTTGATTTCTGGCATCGGTTCTTCAGCTGTGAGTGATATACGTGTTCAAGGTGGGCTTGGCCATAACGAAGTTCCAAGTGTTTTACCAGCTGTTCATAGTCTTCCTGTTGTTGGGCGGTGAGCGTTTGTAAAATATTTGTTGCTTCGCCACGCAATGCCAATGTCAATGCTAAAGCTTTTTCTCCAGCATTCCATCCATTTGCTTTGGCAGCAGCTTCGAATTGTCGGTGGTATTTTGACCATGGAGTATTTCCGTCGAACTGAGGCGGTTTCAATGAGAGCTTTCCTGGTTCCGTACTGACCTTAAAATCTTTTACGTCTTTTTGAACTTCCTCCAAGTTAGTATTCAGATCCGGCATTGAATTTCTTATGGAAATTTCAGGAATGTGCACAGAACCCATTTGTTTTTCTAGCTCACTAAATTTTTCCTTTATCTCATCGTGGAGCGTTTCCTTAATTTTTTTCATTTCTTCTTCCATTTCATCTTTGATTTTCTCCATCTCTGTTTCAACAGTTCCCATTCTTTCTTCCAACCGATTCGCCACACTGCAAACTTCTTCTTTCAAGCTTCTCGAATTTTCTAGAAGCTTTTCTTCCAGGCTCTTCACATTTTCTTGAAGTTCCTCTTTTAGACAATTCGAATTTTCTAGGAGTTCTTCTTTCAGGCTTACGGAATTTTGTTGAAGTTCCTCCTTCAAACTATTCGTAGTTTCCTCGAGTTTGTTCATTATAGCACTCAAATCGACTCCAGAAACTTCGAACAAAAATGTTTCGGAGTCTTCTCATTCTTCAATCAGTCCATCTGAAAGTCTCTTCTGTAGTACGGCCTTCTTTCCAGTTGTTTCTAATTCACGCTCCTCTAACTCTTGCTTTAATTCACTAACTTTAAGGTCAACTAGGTGAACTCTTCTCGGAAACATTTTGTCTCTTATTGTCTTTGCCGAAATATCAGTCTATTATTTATTTCACACAAAAAGTTTTCAGTTTATTGTCCCGCGACGCGCAAAACTGTCCACTTTGCACTCAAATGTTCAACGGGTTCACCAACTGTCTATTAGGCGCGATAAATGTCTATCAGTTTTTCAACGCGACGAACACTTTAACACTTGTTTATTTTAAACATCCGACTTCTGACAACAAATGTAGTAAAACTGCACTAACTAATTTTCCTAATTTATTTAAAACACTATTTACAACAATTATTCACTAAACGTTTACTATTTCAATTTATTTCTACTGTGGCTATCTATCAGCGAACTCTGGAACTGTAACTAACTCTCTATTCTGCCTGTCCCGCTTATATACTCCCAAGCAGTTTCCATTCACGGCTCTCGAATATTCAGGAGTATAGAACATTTCATCTAGATGGCTCTTCGAATAGTATCGAACAATCGATTTATTCCAGCTTGTTCTCGGCGATCCGTACGACAGCTGATATGCAGTTGTAGTTGAACGAGGGTGCATAATCAATTAGATCAGGGCCGGTCTCTGGGCCGGTCTCGAAATCGTTACAATATTATGATCTTCTCGAACAGTTTTGCAAAAATGCATAGTTTGTTAATTGGTCGATAGTTTTTTTATCAACTGTCTGTGATCGCTTTTGTATAACGGTGAAATAATTGCAATTTTCCATTGAAAAGAAAATGTACATGTTTCAAGTGATTTGTTGAAGATTTTTTTTATGAATGTTCTTATTAAGTGGTGAAATATTGCCAGGCCCAGCAGATTTGTTCCCATATAGTGATGTGAGTATAAGGAATGAACAGCTTCCTCAGTGATCGACCCAATTCCATTTGGTGAATTTTTGAACTAAGTTTCTGTATTATTTTCGACAAATACACTACTGAAGTATTCAAAAGGAAATAAATAAGTGCTTGATTCCAATAAGCACTTGCAATAGTGTTTCAAATAGATCTCAGACGTAATTCAATGTTCGTAGGTGCAGTAAGTAGTTGTTTTCTGACAAATGTTTGCCTCAAATTTTCCTCTTTGTGGGATAGTGTGGAGAGAACGGGATTTCGACTTGGTCTAAATTATTCCACATTGCTCCAAACTCTCTTCACGATAGCATGATGGCTCAGTTGCCCGTCATAACACATGCAGCACGGCACGTCCCGTCGAAAAACGGATTGAATTAAAACAATGCAAACAAGTGGACATCTGTCCACTAGTTCAGTACGGCACAGCCCAGCACGAACACTGACCGAAAGCATTGCTGGTCTCCAATCCATCCCATTAAACAACGGAACGTGCTGTGCTGGATTGGTATGAGTCTGGGTCTATTTACTTGAATGACCATAAAAGAAGAGGAAACAGAAAAGAGGCTCACACCACCTTTGAATCTGAATCGGGAATGGAGTTCGTAACCAAGACAAACAATCAGCCCTATGCTGTATCACTTCCTTTAAAAATAACGTCACCGTTATTCGCCATTTCCGTTATTTTGCTATTACCAAGCAATAGTATTTCCGTTATTTTGCTATTACCAAGCAATAGCAAAATAACGGAAATGGCGAATAACGGTGACGATATTTTTAACGGCATAGGGCTGTTGTGTACCTTGTTGGTAATGGTGAATATGACGCGAAGTATTCCGTGTCGTGTAGAGATTCAAAAAAGAATCATGAACATAGTCGGAGTTTCATTCGGTTCCGGAAGGAGAGTAGACACTACTTATCATTTGCATTTTACTCACCTGAAATACACATATGACTGGGTTTGATGACTACATCGTAATTACTATCGACCTTCTTGCAGTCATCGTTGCTGAGTACGGTACTAACAAAATATTTCAGAATCGGAGTCACTTCTTGTTGCGGTTGGACACTCCTGCCCCATCCAGATACAACAGCTAAAAAAAGAGTTACTTACGTTACATTACAGATTGAAAAAGATTATTTATTGACCACATGATGCATGAAATACATAGGTAGCAAGTCAAAAATTCAAAGAAAGTAGGTACTTGTCCAAAAGTAAGAATTAATAATAATAATCAATCTTAATGCCTTCATTTCTGACATGGAGTATTTCTCAAGTTTTCGTCAAAGTTGTGATATTCTTCTGAAATCGATGTTTATGTATGCGCTTTTTGAATGGTCTACCTGTCTGCCTAACTTTGAGACAAGACCCACAATCAATTTATGAACTCCTGATTTTTCTAATGATGTTATCATCATCATTTTTGATGAACCTTCCCAAAGTTTTATTTATTTTATACTCTTAAATTTAGTTTGAGTAAAAATTCTGGGGCTTGGAACAAAAACAACCAAAGTAAATTTTATAGAATGCAATAGCATTCAATATTCTTAGTACTTCCCAATCAACCCAATTCTTGAATCGGATAGCCCAATCTCAGACGTTGATACGAAACCAACTATTCGGAAGAGCAACCAATTTTTTGACATCTGTCGTATTTGTTCTGAACCACAGAATTAAAGTAATTTTCTGTAACTGTTCCTGAATAAGTACTGTAATAAATGTCATCGTTCCCAATTATAGTGGGATAGGTACACTTTCTTCTTCTTTTGATATTTTTTTCTAAAAAAGGAACATTTACTAGTATGTGTATCATACTATTATGTGCTGATCTTTTGTTAATAACGATGTACAGAACTATTATGAATTATTGCGAAGGCCGTATGTTGAAGGTTTATGCATAATTGGTGTTGAAAGTGCGAATTTTAAAATAAATAAATGTTCGCGAAGTGGACAATTTTGCGTCACGGGAAAATAAACTTTCTGCATATGATGGACTGGTGGCCCGTGAAACAAGTGCTCACAAGCTGATAAACTTTTGTGTAGAATATAGGTACTGATACTCCCTTCAAAGGCACTGAAATACAAAATGTTTCCGAGGAAAGTGCGCCTTGTAGACTTGAAAGTCGCCGTGTTGAAGCAGTAATTGGAGAAGAGGGAAACAACTGGTCAGAAGGCCGTACTTTGAAAAAAACTGCGGATCTTGATTCAATTAGAATATCCCAAAACCTTTATATTCTAATATTTTTGAAGTGCTTTAAGTTGGATAATCAACAAATTCGATGAAAATACGAAATCCTTAGTATTTAAGCTTTGCAGATTCTAAATTTGATGAGTCTGGAAGACAGACTGATTGAAAACTCTGAGAGTTTGAAAAAATAACTTCAACAAGATTCGAAGAATGTGGAAGAAGAACTTGTAGAAAATTCGGAGAACTTGAAAGAGGAACTTCAAGAAAGTGCAGAGATTGAGGAATCAGTTTCTAGAAAACTCGAAGAGTTTGAAAAGAAGAATTTTGTGTTGTGCCAAACCTATTAAGAGAAAGATTAGGGACCGTCAAGGCAGAATTGAACAAATTGAAGGAAAATAATAATAATGAAATCAAAGACAAATTCGAGTCATAAATGGACAAAATGAAGGAACTATTCAGTGATGAAATCAAAGACGGCGTCAACTCGTTACAATATTATAACAATCGATAGGTCTTAATTGGTTTAAACTCGCAGATAATTAATTCATTCCTCTTTTTTTAGACAATGGAAGTCCTGAATAACCATTTTACTCAAAATAATGTATCTGTACCTCAAATTATTGACTATCCCCAACTTACACCTCTCAAAGATCATCACTTACCAGCGTCCCCCACAAATTGTTGTGATCCAGCAGCGATATCGATTATTCTAATGGCAGGTGTTTCTTCGACAGGTTTAGGGAGCTTGATCAGAGCTATGTCGTTGACCAAGTTGTCTCTGTCCCACCCGTCATGAATTATGAATTCGGTAGCAATAAGACGTACCTGAGAATCTTCTTCCGTAGTTATGTTGTGGGCACCCAAAATCACTTCTATTTGAATAGCTCTGCGAAAACATAATGGGGTATTATTATTTCAATTAAGCCGTATGAGCTCAGTCAAATAATGATTGATTATCAGCTGACCATAGAGTTTTTCTCGAAATATAAACTTTTTCTCGAATTTTCGACTTTTTCTCCCGGTCATTAATAATAATAATAATACTCCCTCATAAACACTCCTAGGAGTGTATCCAAAAGCGTAACTAGTGCAGGTAGAGGGCAGCTATTATTATCATTTGCTGTGGTGCTCCGGAGCGAATTACTAATTTTCAGTGGCGTATTTACTTTTCAGCTGTAGGAAAACCTACAGCACCATCTCGGGTGGTCGGTGTGCACTCCAAGCAAGCACCAGACGTAGGGATTGACATCAAGACAACTCACATCACACTTGCTATTGCAAACAAGGCATACGGTTGCCTATCGACACTAATTAAATTGATTAAAAAAATCTCGTTTCCAGGATTCAAACCTGGCCAAATGCTAGCAGAAGTTTAAACGGCCGGCGACATCTAACTGCTTCGCTACCGACCACCTAAAATAATAAGTTACATCAATTGTCTATAACCTACCTACCTCATTATTAGATGTATTAATAGTTATTGTCCTAACAAGTACGGAAAGAGTACCTTTCCCGCATGCGCCTGCCGTTACCCGAACGACACAACGCGGAGTTCCGGTAAGCAGTCGAGTGCGGGAAAGTACCTTCCCGTATGAGTTGGGATCAGGATTTTTTTCACAAGCGTATTGAAAAATCGTATATAGCGCTCTTGAACAAACTTTCGCAGGCGGGAAAAGTTGTTACATGTGATGAAAATATACTCAACTTTAATTCGCTAATTTATTTCAACTCGTAAACCATAATTCTTAACTTATTTCATACATTTATATCAATGTCGCTTCGCTGTCTGTTAACAAACTCTGGAACTAACTATATCTGCAACTGACTAACTAACAAGTCGGTAATTGTGCACGGCGACTTTTAGGGTTGTATCCGCCAAATTAGGGCACCTGTTTGAAATCCTCAAGCATCGGCCTTAATCCATTTGCTTTGGCCGAAGCTTCAAATTGTCGGTGGTAATTTTCCCATGGACTTTTTCAATCGAACTGATATGGTTTCATGGAAAACTTATTCTCTTCATCTTTTATTCCTTCTTGAACCTCATCTTCAGACTCAGGTTCAGCATTGAATTTTTTTTGATAGTTTCTGTAGTGTAAGCAGTATTAATTCAGTTTTCCACCTTACTGATTTTTCATTTCTTTATTCATTTTGGACATTTCTGCCTCAATTTTTTCTTTGATTTGATTCTTCAATTTTTCTATTTCTATTTCTTTCTTCTAATCTAATAAAGTTCTCTTTTCAAGCCTTCTGAGTTTCCTAGGAGCTCCTTTTCTAGGTTTTTCGAATTTTCGCGTTAAGTTTTTTCAAACCCTCCGAATTCTCTAGAATTTTCTCTTCCAGGCTCTTCGCATTTTCTTGAAGTTCCTCTTTCAAAGTCTTTGATTTTTCTAGAAGTTTATCTTCCAAACTCTCCTAATTTTGTAGAAATTTCTCCTTCAAACTATTTCGGATTTTGCTTCCACAAGACCACCGAATTTTGTTAAAAAGGTTCATCTTTCACGCTTACAGAGTTTTGTTGAAGTTTTTTTTTTCAGAGACTTGGTAGTTCCTTCAAGTTTATTATCATTATCGTCCCTAAATCGATTCCAGAAACTTCGAATGGAAAGGTTCCAGGGTCTTCTCCATCTTCAATCAGTCCTTCTGCGAGTCTTTTCTGAAGTCCTTCTTTCCGTTTGTTTCTAACTCTCTTTCCTCTAGCTCTTGCTTTAGTTCACTGACCTTCAAATCAACCAAGCAAACTCTCCACGAAAACATTTTGTCTTTTATCGGCTTTAACCGAGATATAAGTCTATTTCACACAAAAAGTCTAATAGTTTTTTTTACATTGCATTGAGACTGTTCGCTACCTACGCAAATACTTTTTCATTTCAAGTAACCTATTTCTGAAACCACTGTAATGAAAATACACTTAACTATAATTCGTTAATTTATTTCAACTCGTAAAATTTATTTTATACATTCATATCACTGTTGCTATCTATGTACAAACTCTGGAACTAACTATATCTGCAACTGACTAACTAACCCGCTTGATATTCCTTTATTTATATCAGAAAGGCTTCTGTTGGAACAATCCAGAGTCGTAGAGAGATGTCACCGTCGCTCGTAGACTCGACTAGATCTTCCTAACCTGGTTCTCGTTCCTTCTTAGATGGTATGAGTCATGGATGTATCGTTAACGAGCAGAGATGAGATCATGCGGGCGAGCTGAGCGTGATTATCCAAACAGACGCGGCCAGGTCCGGCTCTAGGATTGTTACAGTCCTTTTGATTTTAAATGGAATATGGAAGCTTTTTTATGTGAAAATTTCTACTGCTAACACTCCGTTTATGCACAACCAAATCCTTCACTGAAATAATTGACCTAACACGATACTTACGTGTCTGCGCAGTGAGCTGCTGTCAAAACGTAATTCGAAGATATGAGTGATCCTCCGCAGAAGTCTGTGGAAGAAGCGCCGTACACGTACAAGCCGAGCTGGTAGGGGAACTGGTGAGGCTGTGCATCTCTTCCTCCAACTATGCGAGGACCTGGAGTTATAAAACTGAAGCTCCTCTGGTAAGGGTGGACGAAGTAATCGTCAAGCTAAAATTTCAAAACAAGGGGTTATGGAAGAAATTGTCCAAAATAAACAAACATTCCGCACAAAATTGATTTATTTGGTGTTATAATGAACGGGCATTGTTTCTATTTCTTGAATTCTATTCACACCAAAGGCTCCAAATATTCTGTAGTAAAAATGCACTGAACTTTATTTATTTTAAAACTTGTCTTAAACAATAATTTATATCACAGTCACTCTCTATATGCGAACTCTGGAACTATATCTGCGATTCTCTATGACTATCCATGACTACTCTGCCCTCTGCTATGCAGCGCCTTATATACCAGCAATCAGATTATATTTATAGTTCTCGATCAATCGAGACTACACGTCGATCCAGTCAGATGGCTCTCTCGAAGCGTTGAAGGCATGACTTGTTTACTTGTCGAGTGTGCATTATTAATGAGGTGATCAGGGCCGGTCTCGAAATCGTTACAATTCATTTATTCGACATTATTAACTTGGATAGTGATCATTTGGTAATGGGCATATAGGACGAAACTACAGTAAGATTGATGTTATAAATACACCTTTAGGTGTTACAGGTGTAATTCAAACTTGATAATATGGATGAATTCAGTTTGGGGACATTTCAATACAAAGCTGTCAGATATGAGTTGCAAATTTCTTTGGCTGTGTATAGTTTGTACAGCCCCCCCTCGTGAACCCATTAAATATCAGAAATTTAGATATCGTAGTCAAAAGAATAGGAGACTGAAAATGGTTATTTAGTTTTTAATATTTGATTATTTGTTTTTTACATTTTTATATTTGGTTATGTTTTATGATTTTAAACAGAAATATCTTTTTATTTACTTTTTTCGGTCCAAGTTTTCTCATAAAATAAATGTATACATATATTTATGAAATATATGAATAAGTTTGAACTTGTTTTTTACTACAAAAATTTTTACATATGAAAATAAACTAAATGATATCCTGTTTACTAAATTCAATATTTCTGTGAAAATACACTTGACTGTGACTCAGTAGACCAACATTGCTTCAATTGACACCAATATGATACTGTTACGTACCCTTGATGTAAACTGCCCACTGAATTTTGGGTGAGGAATACTGTAGAACGTACTGCTAGTAATCAGGAGCGGTATGTGGTTCCCGCATAATACATTTTCATTTTCTATTCATAGAAAGAGGCCATTTGAACAGGAAGTTTCTGTACCGGCGATGGTTTGGTCGTGGAGTTCTATAGCTGTAGCCACCTCGTAATCTCAATCTGAACCCATTGAATTTCAAAACTGGAGCTCAAAAATTCAGTGCATGAGACACCGGTGGAATTTGAGGACAGAAACTATTTATAACAATCCAGGAATACCTAGTACATAATCAATATCTCAAATATTTGAACTGAAACTCATATTCTTCCGTTCTGTCTGATTTCGTATTTCAGTAAGCAAACATTTCTTTAATACGTTTTGATAAGAAGCAAAAACAAATTTGGAAATTTCATCAGAATGTCCGGAATAAAAAACTTTCCTGCTGAACCAATTGAACTGATAAAATTGGAACAAATCATATTTTCTTGGAAAGAGTTGCTTTTTCTGCTGGCCTGGCTGTCTTAACAACTCACAACACTCGAATGGTTCTGTGTTGAACATTGTTTAATATCGGAATTGACTTGTCAACATACTTCAATGATAGATGTATTACAATAAAATTACAATAACAATCTGACACGTCTATGACACTTCTCATATATACAGGGTGTCCCTCCCAGGACCTCCTCTTTTCCTCTTGGTATTGAACGAATCTGGAAAACTCTTGTAAAGTCTTGTAAATGTTTGATGTCTCGTGATAATTGTGATGGTTTTTCAAGGCTGCTTTGTCTTATAGGTTCATTTTAACATTTCACATTGATGATTCCTGAATGTTCATTTAATGGCTTAAAATTTTACTATTTTCTATTGATAATGATAATAATACTCCCCTATAAACACTCATATGAGAAGTGAAAAAATGTAATTGTTCACTACAAATAATGCACACACATTTACCTAACAAACCCATTGCGTGTTGTGTTAGAGAATCAGGAACGCTCTTCTCGCACTGGTCTTGTTTGAATGTACGTACTACTATTCTGGCCATTTTTTGTCTTACGTTGAACAACTTCGAAATATCTGAGTCCAGTTGAAAGTTTGTGGTGTTGAATATTGGGGGTAGACCGTTACTGACTTTCTTACCCAATGCTATGGAATTTGTCAGGTAGGTACTTGTGTTTGAATTATGAACATTTATAATGAAGAATCTTATCAAAACAAACAAAACAACTGACTCATATATGGCATACTGTAACGATTTCGAGACCGGCCTCGAGTCCGGCCCTGATCCTCCAATTAACTCGAAATGTAACAAGTTCTCCGCTGACAAACAAATAAATCACGTGGAAGAATCGCGAATTTTCTAACGAAGGTTCTGGGGACATCTAAGAAGTCGCCCGGAAGGCCCGAATGGCCGAGAACTGTAAATACGAGTATATAAGCCACTGGGTATTAGATGGCGGGATAGTCGTAGTCAGAGATAGCCACAGAGAGTTACGAATATAATAGTTCCAGAGTTCACAGATAGAGACTGACAGTAAAGATAAATAAAAAAAGTAACTGTGATTTAAATTAATGTTTAAGACGTGTGTAAATAAATCATAAACATTAGTTTAGTGCAGTTTTACTACAATGCCTTATTGACTGAATTCATTTGTGTCGTCAATCAAAAAAATGTTATCAATTTTTAATTATTCACTTGCTAATAAGTTGTTATTTTGTACGTTCCAGGGCTCATAACTCAGAAAAGAAGGACAATAGAAAAAAAGTTATGTGAAGTACTGGTGATATTTTGAGCCTATATAATAGTATCAACTCATTTAATACAGAATTATTAGAAACATTTTTTCTTCAACCGCTCACAAAGAAGCTTTTGACACTTTCAGATCTCATCGCAAAGTTTTCCGAGTAATGTCATTTTATGACAGCATTCCCGCTCTAGATCGGAAATATTGAAAAAAACGCTAGTTTTCCACCTCGTTTGTTGAAAACGCGCACGTGTTTTTTGCATGATGGCAAATAATCTTAGTGGCTAGGTATGATACAAAGCTTATAGAGCAGAGACGATCACAACCAGCGGTATTTCCCCTTTTTCTTAGAGATGTGAATCATTGAACTGCGCCGCGCCCCTGCTTCATAGTTAATATTATGTGCATATGTTGAATGAAGTATCTATATAGCGTTAAGAGCTATGTTTGTAGAAAAAAATCTAGTATGTATTTCGAGCATGCTCATTGCCGCTCCCCAAAGATTACTGTTACTCTCTTTCGCACATACCTACATACATACATAAACAGCAATTTCATTTTATAACTTCAAGAGCCCGAAACTTGTAAGTACATTCTCGAAAGGAAAAGAGGAAGTCCTGGGACATCCTGAATAGTATGTACCAGAAACACCGAACATACTTGAATCCATAAGAACTAATCTCTGAAATAAAGATTCCGCAAACATTTCATTTTTATCCATTCTAATCGCTCCTTAACTCTGCACACGTTTCTTACTTCCCTGTATAATAGTATAAGAAGTACTTATGTATAACATTATACAAAGCTCAATCGAAAAGCAGATGACATGTTTTTCAAAACACTGTAGCAACTTTATAAACAATAGAAAATTCCATCACTAATTCATAACTTACCTTAGGAAAAGCTTGGGATACAGAAAATGCTGCAAAAAGGAAAAGGATTTTCTTCATCTCCTCTTCACCAGTTTGCTTGATACCTACTAAAGTACCTACTCGTTGCACAACTAGGCGACTGATTGGGGTGCTTCAATGAATTTATAGATAAGTAATTATTGGCATTTTATCAAAGTGATTCAAAGTTAGAATAATTTGGATTATTTCGCAATGAGGATTATCTTATCAATAATATAAAACAATTGAAGGTGAGATTACATTTTATTGATTATTGCACTGCTGGCTTACAATATGCCAATTTTTACAGACAGAGAGTTCCAAGAAGTAAAAAACAAACAAGTCAATTCGAAATTTTATTGGTTTGGTTTTTATTTATTTATTCATTCATTTATTAGAGTATGGCCTACATCAGAGCAATAATAGGATGAAAATTTATGGGATAGTTCTATACTTTTATTAGAAGTTAGAAGTATTGCCAAGCAAGTGGACTTGAATGATACAGAACAAGTCGTAAGTTTTGGCAGTTTAAATCTGAAGAAGAAGAAATAGTTATTTGTTTTACTAGGCATAAAAGCACAAGATTTAATGCCGCGGCTGATGTTTCATAGCCGAGCGTAGCGAGGCTATGAAACCAGCCAAGGCATTAAATCTGCTTTTCTGCCGTGTGAAACATATAATTTTTTCTTCAAATTTGTTCCAATTCCACGCAAAATCGACTTTTTCATATTTAAATTGCGTTTCATTATCAATATCCAAATAACTAAATTATTTCATCAAAGGTAACTGGGCCCTGCGTTACTATGTTTACCGCTGATGACGTTTGTTGAATTTGTTTGTTTACTGTTTACTTTTTCATTGTCAATTTTAATAACCAGTTTGATTTAAATTATTACTTGGAAGGTTGCCTAGCAACGAATTTTTTCTGCCTAGGCAGTAAAAGTGGACTTTTTCTTCCTAGGCATTAAAAGTACAACTTCTAAGCCTGCCAAGTGTCATTAAAAGGCCGCTTTTAATGTCATTTGGAGAAAAAGTACTTTATTGAATCCTGAGATTTTACATTCTATACAGATTCATCCTCTAGATATAAGAAATATGTTTGGAATTTACATCTATTATCACCAAAAAAAAATATGTATACGAAAGTAAGTGGTAGACAGGTACATTTACAATTTGCATATGTTATTGTACACAAATAATAGTAATACTGATAGATTATGAATACATTTACAAGTGTAAAAAGAAAAAATTCGGAAAATACATACATTAAGAAGAATCCTCTGCAAGTATCGGAGTACCTCCAGGGATCAATTTATGGGTCCTTTGTTATTTATACTATTTGTGAATGAAGAACAGGAAGTCTATGAATGAAGAAAGTGGTATATGCGGATGATACTGATTTTGGTATACATGAAAAGACCCTATAAATGGATTATTGGCTAATATTGATGAAAGTGTATTCACATCTTTCATGACTAAAATGGCAAACAAAATTATAAAAAATTTTAATTCAGATGGTTGAAAACAGAATTGAATTATGTATATTTTCAATGATGTGGCACATGACCCCATGCCTTTTAGAAATTTTTAGCTGTGTCCCTCCGCGCCATTTATCGAAGAGTCACAATGTGTTTTATTTCAAAAAGTAGTATCGGTGATACCCTCCAAACGTTTTTTTTTATGTTTGTACGTCAAACCGTTCAAAAGTTAACAGGGGGGTAGGGCTACTAAAACCCGCGCTATATAGTACTATTTTTAAATAAGGTGACTCAAGAGTTCCAAATAGCCGATTCGGGAAAAATTCCTGAAATACCATTTGGGTAGAAACCATAGTAATAATAAACTGTGTTTTAAAGCAATGAAGCCTCATACTCTCCTAAAGATTGAAGCTGGGGAAATCAAAATGGCGGAAATGAATAGTTTTAATTTTATTTCCTTTATGGACATATCTGACTGATCTGAAACACTAGACACCATTTATTTTGCAAAATGAACATGAAAGTGGTGCGTTGTTCATGTTCTATATCCTTGAACATCAGAATTTGTTATAAATGGTTCTTTGTGTTTGAGAACATTAACATACATTTTGAAGATGAAAAGATAAGATATTGTCATATTTTAATGTGTGAAAATTATTCTACAAGTTTTTCTATTACATCTTCCAAAGATACATCTAAAGGTCTGTTTTGACCAATAAAAACCTCTCGATTCAACTTGATCGTAATACACATTCATCATCTAATCCAGTTCTAACATTTATCGTAAATTAACGAAAAGTGTATACCCAAAAATTTAACCTCACTGTGTGTTTTACGCAAAATATTTTCACCAAATGAAATTATATGGTGTTCAATATTTTTCATGCCAACTGTACATCCGCAACATTTTTGGGCCTTTTGGATATTGAAGAATGAGTTTCTAGGACTGATGGAAGATTAAACTCTATACAGTTTTTCAGTGTATTTTGTTTGTAAATTTTCAGTATCGGCGGCGAATATAAATAACGATAAGTCGTTTGCATGCTCTATATATTCTGTATTGCCAGCTATCGAATCCAAGTGGTTTACATACAAAATAAAGAATATAGAACCCAATATCGAACCTTGAAGGACACGGATTTCAAGTTCCCTGCTAACCGACCGTATTATAATTTGGCTATCCTGTTCGTCAAATAAGGGAAAATCTAGTTCCGAGGTATGCATCTGATACCAAAACTCTCCAATATATCTCTTCATTTCTTATGGTCCACACAACCAAATGCCATACTCAAGTCGCAAAATATTCAAGCTGGACCTTCATCTTCCCTAGATGTAGACTTTTCGAAAAAGATACCATATTTTCGATGACTAATGACATCGCATTTTTATAAAAGAAGTATCTAATTGTTGTTGTTATCTAAAAATTAATACTTAAACACCTTTGCGAGGTTGTAAGGCATAGTCACCAAGAGATAGTTCTCCAAAAGAGCGGTATTTTTTCTCAAAAAAACAACCTTACCAAATTTGTTCACTAGAAGTTGCAGTTGCTCTATAATCACCTTCAACACTTTCTGTAATGCAAATTTGGAACTTCATGTAACCCAGCAGATTATTTGCTTTTCAGTCAGGAATTCAACAAATTGTTCAATTTATTCTCTTGATAAGTATGGCTTGAGGAGTATGTGACAATCGAACGTTTTCAGGTAAGGAGAAATGAGTATCACGAATTATATCAATTGTTTAGTGGTGTCTAAGAAAGAGCAATTAAACGTTGTGGCGTTTATTTTTTTGGGTATTCTATTAAATTTCCATTCAAGTTCAATATAATAATTTATATTTCCTTTCTCTGGTTTGTCAATTCAGCCTTTCCAGGAAGAATGCATATTGCTATCAGCATCCGAAATACGATTCTGATGATGTCATTCACGTTTGTTTGAGCAGAGATGTGTACTTCTTTTTCGATTCTCTGAAAGCAATTCTCAAGTTTGCATGAGATTTCTGCAGTCTATAAAGATCTTTTAGAGCTTCACTGGATCAAATTACCGCGCTGTGAACCGATTTTTTTCAATTTCTTGAAATGACTATACGTTTTGCATATGCAATAAAAACATTAAAAGCATCATGGAATTCACGAAGAGAATCAAGATCACTCCTTGTTTCCAAGTTCAAGTGATATCATTCATATGGAATAAGACAAAATGAATCTAGCAGACTAGAGAACAAATCATTTATTGAAAGAGAAAACTTAGAACTACTTATACACTATATAACACCACAAATAGTAAGATTCTTATTTCAAAAAATATACTATATTTAAGATATACCTGATATACGAATGACTAATTCAGTCAATGAAACCTACATTTAGTAAAAATACAGACCAAGTCTAAAACCTGACAACTACATAAACACAAAGGTCACCGAAAAGTAAACATACCACCATCTTAGACAACATGACATTTATAATAGGTGAGTACTTTTTGGTCTAGTTTTACAAAAACATCAGGAATAAATTCCGGGCGCACACCGAACTAGGCTGGAACGGAACTCATGTTCAACAAAAACTGGGGTAATACAATTCAAGATTAATTTCCTGAGGATGTTCGAAACAGGACCACTAATACTAAATGATGATACTACTAAAACTACTACTTAGAGGTTATGCTTGACAGACATCAAAAATGGGAAAAAAATAGTATTCCTATAGGTTCATTATCAAAATTAAAATATCTCAAAACTTTTATAGATAAAACCGTAAACATTCCTTATTTTTCATGAATACAGTCCCAATTGAACTATGGGATTTTGGCTTGGGGAGGAGTCATGATATCCCACCGAAGATATTCTGCGGTTTTTAAAAATCATACCCAAGTAAGTGTTATTTATATTCAAGTGTGTACAAAGAAAATGAGCATGAGACAATTTTTGGATACGACATAATGATTTGTTTATATCTATAAACATATATCAAATATAAACTTCAACGATCATATTTGTAATACAAGGAATAAAAATAAGGTCACTGTACAAAATTAGGTTGATACAAGATCTCAGAAAAATTGCCATTCATTGCTATTCTACAAAGTATGATCAAGCAATCATTATTCTCTTTCGAAAAACAAACTAAAAAATTGATTAACGAGTCTCATGGAAGTCAATTTCATATCTTTCACTTCGGTCAACTAGGGCAGTTTTTCACTACTGTAATTTTCTCGCAATACGTTTTAAACTTCGCGGGTTTAATTAAACCGTTTATTCACCTTTTGTATGTACATCCTTTTTTTTTAAATTTGAATAAACTTGAATAATATTATTATACGAATTACTGATATATTGACTCTCTCTATGAATCATAAAATTAGTGGAAATTAAATTAAATTATAGTTATATTTCAAATTCATTCGATTGTGTACAAAAATGCATCTGCAACACAAAATTATAAGCATCTTCTAGAAATTCAGTCATACTTTGGCATGAAAAATATTAGAAACTCTACTAAATTTCGAAGATTATATCCAAGACTACATGATACTATAATAATGGAGAATTACAAAATTGCTGGAATAACACAAGATTTTCATTGACACACATTAGTGTCACTGATCTGGTTTTTTCTTGGATACGGCTTTGTAAAGGTGGTTGGTCCTTCAAGACCTCCAGAGCTTTGCTTATCTTAGTGAACAAAGAATCGTGTCTACGAGCTCTTCCTTATTGTTACAAAAACGGATACACAAACACAAAAACGTTCGGGGAAAATTGAAAAAGTGTGTCGAAAAAAATTGTCGACCAATCGCTTTCGTATTGGGCATGCCAATTCCATTTCAGATTACCTCTACTTCAAGTATTCGACATCCCATTCCGAGAAAGAAGTAGGATCGTTGTCGGAAGGTTTAGACAAAGTTGAAGAGATTTTCAAACATTCGATGCGTAACCGAAGCTCCCTTGGTGCCAAAGAAAGAAAATAAATTTACGAATCTATTGTGGATGAAATATTGAAAAATAATCCAGATGTCTTCAAAAGAAACGATATCGGTATTTTAGTACCGGGTGCTGGACTTGGACGACTTGCATACGAGATATTTTTTCAAAAAAATTTCAATCCAATTAATAGAACAAAATTCAGTTTCCTTGTGATGAATTCGTAATATACACGTGATCATTTTTAACCATTGCCCGAGTGGTGCACACAATCTACATTTCGATATATTATCATTCAATTTCTCAAACAACGGGCTTCGCACTCATTCAACTACAAATGATTACGACAACATAGCTTTATTAGAGTTGAAATTTTTTCCTAATGAGGAGCCAAGTCATTCAGTCTATTTATAAATATCCCACTTGGAATGGGCCATTCCTAAATTTTGGATATTCAACATTCCCCTCTGTTCAACTGTAAATGTTTCTCGCAGTTCCTAGGAGGAATGTTTAAACTCTCAACAAATTTTCATGCCTAAGTGAATAGTTTTGATTATATATCAAGTCTGAAAATAACTGAATGAATTTGAAATATATCATTCATTTTAACTAATTATCCGGCTCATTAAATTAGGATTACCTCATTTTCTAGAGTCCTACTGGAACATCACAGCTTCCTGAATGGATATATTTCTTACATAGAGACAAATCTAGAAAAACTCAAACGTATGTATTGCATTTGTCTTGTACTTCAAAATTTTGCTTGGATTTCATATGTACTGCTCAACCTTGAAGAGTTACTTCAATTTTTATAATGGACATTGAAATATCTATCTGCTCGAAATTCGAAATACAAAGCATCTCGGTAGGAATACACAAACCTTTCCGGTAAAATCACAACTTCGATTTACAGGCTTTTCAAAACCCTTCATCAGCCAATCAAATACCCGTTTTAATATAAACACTTCAAGGATAGGTAACGAAAATGTTACTGACGTTGTTGGTACAAGGTATATCCCGGGAATTTTAACGTCAATACATGAAATTTTCCGATTACATACTGCAAGAGGTATTCTTTAGCCGCCTGAACTATTATAATAATCTCTCAACAATTATGTATAACACAAGTATATCTGTAGTGTTGTCAGACAACGTATAAATGACTACAGATATTTGCAAGTGACAGATCAAAATGGAACCCTCAACACTCTCCATCCCGATGGTAGCAGTTTGGATAAGTTTGGAAATATTTTATCGCATCTTGAATGTCGTACTGTATTAACCTATTAACAGCCAAAGGTGCGTATACGCACCCTTTTCAATTTTATTTTTTTAAAAAGCTACCATAATTGTTTTTACTCTAAAAAGTATTTGTAGATGTTCTAATATGTTTTTTGACCTTGTACACATGTTAATCAGATTTTAGATACATAAAAATATGTTTCACAATTGTCAAATTGTTAAATTGTCATTTCCGTCAACCAGCTGCACACCCTTAAGAGTACAACCCTCAAAAGTCTTCGAAAGACTTGTCCGAGCTAGGGAAGACGCAGCCCTTACCTTTTAACGTGTGATGCCATGCACGAGACCGATGACCATGCTGGGAATCGAACCCATGACCCTTAGGTTAAGAGACAAGCGCTGTACCATCATGACCATCACGGCCTAACTTATCCATTAGCGAAACCAACATAGTTTTTCAACTATTTTACAACATTATGAAATCAATAATTCTTTATTCACTTCTAGATGCACTTAAGACTCATTTCTTAATAATATACGTTTAGTGTACCACTATGCATCATCCTGAATTATGCACTTGAATAAAACTCAGTTTGTAAAATTCTTATTAGGATTCTAATACCGCGGGTGCACATACGCACCTTTGGCGCATAACAGTATCAGTGCCGGCAATCGTGAATCATTCAGGCCAGTCAAATTGTACTTTTGCAAAAAAAATTGCAGCACAAACAATCGACTCGATTGACTGAAACGTTTTATCAGCATTTGCATTTTATGTGGCTATCACACTTTGCCACAATATGAGATGTATTGGTAAAAGGATGAGGACAAAAAGAATATTTTGGAAGTCAGTCATGAAAAGTGTTCATTCGGGGAAAGCCTGGGAGAAATGGTGGTAGCCACTGTTTATAAATTTGATTGATAACACAGTCGTAAATAGCTGAAAAATTTACAATATAGACAATGGTGCAAGCTTGAAGTGCGCACCGACCACCCTGGGTGGTACTGTAAGTTTACCGGGTTTTAGCTACCAAAAACATCAGTAAGTTGTCCCGGAACACCGCGGCAAATAATAATAATAATAGCCGTCTTCTGCCCGCACAGACTATATTTGATATTTCCCCATGAAAGCGCAAAATCAGGGTGCATGGGAAGAGAAAAAAAACTGTGACAAAAATTCAATTTCATATTCATTATTCATTGTCAATATATTTTCAAAAGTAAAGATAATTGCATTCAAAGATACTATTTCATTTCAAAAATCATTTACGAAAGATACACGTTACAGAGGGAGTATTATAATAATTATTATAATATTACGTAACATTTTGCAGTAAGAATTTCGTTTACTTCTAACACTATCGCTTATGAAATTTGAGACACTTGCTTGTAATGTCACTCAAGCTATGGACGTCCCTCTAAAGATAGCATGCCATACGACGCAAGATTTGACAATATTGGCCATATGAACAAAAGGAATGATAAAAGTGCACGAAAAAAAATTTAGATTATACAAAAGTCATACTAAGTATATATTTGTGCAAAAAATGTAAAATTCAACTCAATCCCGAATGTTTTGAGGTCTTTCTTAAAAAAATAATCAAGACTTTTTTTTTTCAAAATGTATAACTGTAATGGCCAAAGGAGCGTATATGCACCCTTATGCTTTTTGGTGTTGCTGTTGGTTTTCTGTAAACATATGATAAATATGTCTTAGTTAGTATATTTTGAACCATATTCGATGGAAAATTTGAAAAAATTGTTTTTCTTTATTGCTTGGCCGTTAATGGGTTAACCCATGTAATTCGTTGGAAAAACGTACATAAATATGTTGCGATTTTCAAATAAATAACTGTTCATAACATGAATTTATGTAACTTTCTTAAATTGAGCAGTACACATGATAAACAGACAGAATTCAATAGTACAAGGCAAGTACAAAACATGCATGCAAGTTTATCTAGTTTTGTCTCATCAAGCAGTACAAATGATATCCAGATGCGTCTAATCAGGAAGTTACATAGTTGAGATATACCAATAGGATCTAGAAACATCAGCAGTGTCGTTGGGGTTAGGAATATAAAGATTTGCTGAAATTATTAGTACTTCGAGCCAGGTAACTAGGAAAAATAGTGGAATGATTAAAATTCATTCAGATGTTATCAAATTCAATGTATAAAACTATGTGTAAAACTATGTTTTAAAAAGAATCTGTTGAATAAAATTCAACGGAAGTTTACAATTAACTTCAGATAAGAATTGCGAAAAACACTCACAGCAGAACTTTAACTGAAATTTAGGAATAGAATAATTACAAATCGATTATCCTTAGTGATTTGTAAAAATTGATATATTTGAACCTAATCACTTCTCACCGAGTAACAATAGGTATATGGAGATTTTTTCACTACAAACCAGTATGTTATATAATATTATTAATCTACTTCCCATTGTGACATTTAACTTTTCTGTAGATCTTGACGTAACCCTCCCTTATTACTGATGATGACGGATTAATCCTTCGAAACATGTCTGAGCTGATGTCTTCCGACTTCATGTTAACCTATTAAAGATTAATTTGTTGGTGGAGTTGACTGAAAGTTTTTTACCCAGTTATGATTTTGTAAAAATGTATGTCTAGTGTATATTTGGAAAATGAGCAAGTTTTAACTGACTATGCTCCTCATTAGGAAAAAATCTCGACTACAACTCTACTAAAGCTATATTGTTGGAATCATTTGTGGTTGAATGAGTGCAAAGCCCATTGTATGAGAAATTGAATGATATTATACCGAAACTTTGATTGGTCGCACTAGTCGGGCAATAGTTGAAAATGATCACATATATATTACGAATTCATCACAAGGAAACAGAATTTTGATCTATTAATTGGATTGAAAATTATTTGAAAAAATATCTAGAATGCAAGTCGTCCAAGTCCAGCACTCGGTACTAAAATACCGATATCGTTTCTTTTGAAGACATCTGGATTATTTTTCAATACTTCATCCACAATAGGTTCGTTAATTTATTTTCTTTCTTCAGCATCAAGGGAGCTTCGGTTACGCATCGAATGTTTGAAAATCTCTTCAACTTTGTCTAAACCTTCCGACAACGATCCTACTTCTTTCTCGGAATGGGATGTCGAATAATTGAAGTAGAGGTAATCTGAAATGGAATGGGCATGCCCCAATACAAAAGGGATTGGTCGACAATTTTTTTCGACACACTTTTTCAATTTTCCCCGAACGTTTTTGTGTTTGTGTATCCGTTTTTGTAACAATAAGGACGAGCTCGTGACACGATTCTTTGTTCACTATGCCAAATAAAGCTTTAGAGGTGTTGAAGGACCAACCACTATTACAAAGTTTTCCTTAAGGAGAAAACAGATCAGTGACATTGACATATTTTTATGTAGAATTGGGCTACTGCAGAACATATTGAAAGCCACATATCTGAAGATCCTATGCCATTATTTCATTTACGTTATCTATTCAAAATCAACACGGTGAACAAACCACTATTATAAGGTTTTTTTGTTATAGTACACAAAGTTCTCTTGATATCTGAGTGAAAACAGTAGAGTTACCGGAAACCCTTCTGAACAACAATATTCATATATTTAATCAAGCAACGGACTTTCTTTATGCATTCATTCAATTAATTAATTTCTAGTATTCATGTAAATGAGCAGATAAATTTAAAATGTACCTATAAATTCCTTTTCACTAATGAGCCGGCTTCAAGGACCAATTGATATACTACCCCAGACTCTAATCCAGAAAGTTCACCCAACAGTTGAACTGAAATATAATTCTTGCTCTATCTAATCGAAGGACTTGGTAAACAAACATTCAAGATTTTGTTCAAAGAATTTATTGGCTAATGAACTATTTTCAGTTTACATATGCTCATCGTTTCCCATTATGAAATCAGAAATATATACGACCGATTCAAGACACCAATATATTTTTCTGCATATCCTTAGGTTTCCAACATTCAACATCAACTTGATTCAACTGATGTTTTTTGTAGTTTTCTTATGCAATTGAGTGTTGAATTTTTTCCAGCTGGTCTAATAATGTTATAACTAACTCACTCAACTCACCAATTCACAGATAAGTTTGATTGAATATTGAATCTCTTATTATAAGCAAAAATGATCAAAATTCGATTAAAATAAATCAAAAAATTAATTGCCCCTGGTGATCTAGTTCGAAGAACCAATCGATATCTCTTTTTAATTCTTAATCTTAGGTTATGATTTCTTAACTTCATCTCCCCCGGAGTTAACCTGTGAAATGGACCGAATAAATGAATATTTGTAACTTTTAGTGTGACTACAATTCAAGAAATGTAAACTAGCCCCAAAACACCAAAATTACATCAATTTCAGGAGCTCAAAGCTTAAAGCACATGAGGATGCCAAGTTTGTTGGTGATACGCGAGTCGACTGAAATTGACGTAGTTTCGGTGTTTTGGGTTGTATTTAATTCTTGAACTGTGAAAAAGGTGTCGCAATCTTAAGCTTGAAAGACATGGATTTTTGTCTTAATAAAATATATTCAATGTATGCATGCTTATTTTATATTATACACTAATTATCTGTGAATTTCAAATATATGCATGAATCATGTTTCATCTCGTTATATCCCTAATTTTCCAAAATTGAATCCAAACTTCGACTACAAATTATTTTCGTCCTTCCTACTTGCATGTGAAATTTCTTTATAGCTACCCTGGCAAATTCACCTTAACATGCATTAAATTTAATATTGCGAATATATCCATATATTAATTTTTACCAATTATCAATTTCATTTCCAAAGAACTGATTGGCTTGCATTTACTTTTTACAAAAAAAATTGTTGAATCCTGTAAACAACAGAGTGGATTTGAATATAACCTTTATTTTTACTAATTATCCGGCTCTAAAGATCAATATTTTTTTTATCAAGTTCCAAACCACGATTTCACTAATAATGGTTCGCGCAGTTCACAAGAATCAACTTTATTATATTACCTAATTAGTTCCAGACCAGGTTTTCACTGATGATGTTTCTCGCAGTAGTCCTATTGATGATTCTCAACTTTGAAACTGATAGAAATATTACTAACATAGAGACTAAGCTAGACAAATATTCGTACGTATTGCACTTATTTATCGAAATTCCTTGTAAATAAAAATCGAATCAATTTATACTATGGACACTAAAATATACTCAAAATACAAAACAACTCTCATTAGGATTATACAAACGCTCACCTTCTAAAAATCACAAAATGCAATTTTTTAAAAACCCTGACGACGAATAAAAATTTCTTGATATCACAATACTACAATAGCTGCCAATAGTCTGATTAGAATACCTTCGGTGATAAAAGACCTCGCAACATATCAAAAGTGTTACCGTCGGGATGGACGGTCCTGATGGCTCCATTCTGACCTCTAACTCGCAAATAACCGACGTCATCTATACCGACGATTTTAACAGTTTCGAACGTTCCTTCAGCTGTTGAAACAGTGATCTCAGAATCGCTAAAAAAAAAAACTTATATCAACTGAGAACACGACAATATTCTTTTATCATGAATGACTATTGGTAAGGGGTCCAGAGTAGGATCTTGTGGTACTTTGGATTGATGAATATATAAGTAACATTGAATTGATAATAAATACCGTTTGTACAGCCTATTCAAATTAGAAGATTGTATGCATATACGTTGACTTCTAGAATACAGGCGGCGGTTGATCAATAGGTAATAGCGTTTTTGAGAATCGGTTTCCTCATTCCTATTGAAATAATCCGTGCGTTTATGGATTTCAATTGCTTCTCGTACAATTCGGTTGTGATGCCCTTGAGTAGGGGCAAGAGGTTCCACGTCCCCAAAAACTATTTTGTGGCTGAGTGCATGTTTGTTCGACCTAACCTGCAGTTTCTTTTAACGGTTGCATGTGTATTTTTACCGTATATCCCCGGGTGATGAAAAAAAAAAAACGGAAAAATCTTGGTTAAAACAAAATTAAAACCATTTTCCAGCCGTCAAAGAAAATGTTACAAAGTCTTAGATCAGAAAAGAATAGGAGAGATCTTTCATCAGCTGTCGGAGTGTATACCTCGAGCATTTGGAAAGATGTACAGGGATATTCACTATAAATTACCCACCCCTTATCATCGTTATTATTGTCTACATAAAAAAAAGTTAAATGTAAAAGTTGTGTGCTTGTGACTAAATTTTGATAAAGTGCTATCAAAAACCCAGTGGCGTACAGACTTCAGGGGATACAAATTTTTTAATATTTTTTTCAGATGGGATACCCTGCATATTATTGCATTTTTGGAATGGTCTTTTTTTCCTGATTTCAAAAATATACCATATGTTACCCCTATCTTATAACATTTTTGAGTTATTAGAAGTGAGGAAGAAAAAATTCAAATATTGACAAATAGAAAACAAAAAATTTATTTAGGAAATTTAAATATCATGATAACATAAAAGATGTTCAATATGCCCACCATTATTGTCAATGCGTAATTGATAACGTCTTCTTATATTAATAAGTGCATCGGAAATTGGTTCATTATTGACATTCAAATTTATTATTTCAAGTCGAATCGTGTCTTTAATTGATTGAGTATTATTATTATTGTTATTAACAATGTCTTTTAGAAATCTCCAGAAAAATGAATCCATAGGGGTCAAGTCTGGACTGTTAGGTGGCCATTTAATGCTTCCATTATATCCTATCCGTATTGGAAATACATTATTCAAATGTTCTTGAACGGGTAGGACATACTGGCAATCTCGTCTTCCGAAAAATTTTGTGTAAGAATATTTTCTACTTCTGGGATAAGTATTTCTTGATAGGTAACCCTGTCAATATATAATCATAAAATATTGGACCAACAATTTTATTTAAAAAAAAATCCGCTCCAAACGCCAGCGAAATGAAGCAGTATATCTAGCTGTTCTTCCTGCTTTTCTTAAATAACACGCTTTTTTATACTGAAACTGAAGGTATGATTCACCTTTTGGTAAATATTTTTGAATGTATTCTCTGACAGTGTTGGGCGATTTGGATACAATACCCTATATGCTCTTTTTGCTGCACGTTTATTATTGTTGTTTTGTATATAACAAGTATATATTTGAACTTTTTCTTCCTCACTATAAATCATTTTGATTATTCTGTTGAAGAAATGTTGCTAAACAAACATAGCTTACTTGAAAAATATCAACTTTCATAGGATAGGTATTTACAGTACCTAACAACTAATCCAAGTGGGTTTTGGTGAATTCATGCACGACATAACTTAGTCTTAACTTTAGACTGAACTTAAGATTGCCTTAAAAATACTTGTTGGATGTTCATGCACAACTTAACATAAAGATAGATAGTACAGTAAGTGTATTTATTGTCTCGAGCACTCGTCGTTCGATCATTTAATTCGGTAGTGTATCTTTATTCTGAACTGAACGATGAGTTATTTAAATAATTAGAATCATTTCCAGTTCGCGATATTCACAGCATAATTCGAATACCTGACTGACCTGATTTGAAAGAAGAATTGAAAGTTGGCCAACTTATGACTTTCTTAAATCACTCTTAAGTCTTTAAGTCGCGTGCATGAACATCACCATAAAAAGTTATAGTTTCATCTTATGTTTATGATTAAGTTATGTTAAAACTAAGTTACGTCGTGCATGAATTCACCATTAATCGACGTCTGATAACTCGAAAACGGTATAAGATAGGGGTAACATGGTATATTTTTGAAATCCAGAAAAAAATACCATTCCAAAAATTCTATTATATACAGGGTATCCCATTTGAAAAAAATATTAAAAAAGTTGTATCCCCTGAAATCTGCAAGCCTCTGTATTTTTGATAGCATTTTATCAAAATTTTGTCACAAGCATACAACTTTTACATTTAACTTTTTTTTCTGTAGGCAATAATAACGATGATAAGGGGTGGGTAATTTATAGTAAATAACCCTGTACATCCGAACCACTAAAAGATGTATGGGTACGAGGCTGAAAGAACAGGCTGAATGCAGGTTGGGTAAAACAAGACAAATAGACAGTAACTAAATAAACATGCGCTCAGCGAAGAGATCACAAAAAACTTTCTGGAGACGTGAAACTTCTTTTTCTCACTTAAGGGTAACACAACCGACTCGGAAGAGAAGCAACTAAAATCCATGAACACAAGTATAATTTCAATGTAAAGAAGGAAACCTTGAAATAAAATCAAATCTGAAATTGAATTCTTGAAACCACAGTGGTATTTTAGGAAATGAAATAGTAGATCAGGCAGCTAAAGAAGCACGAACTTGTATTAATATTGATGAAATTCCTTGTAACAATGATCTACCGAGTATCTATAAGCAAAATGTGGACAGAGAATGGTTTGAAAAATGGTTAGAAATAGCTGGAAAGTACACCATTACTTCCTCATACACAAGTATCTACCTAAAAAAGTTCCCCAGTTTTTATTTGATGTTCCAAAAAAATATTATACTATTATAACACGGCTCAAAACCAATCATGGATGCTTTCCTGTCAATTTACATAAGATTGGAATTCTTGAATCATCTCTGTGCCAACATGATAATGAAACTGCTGATTTGATTTGAATCACCTAATTTTCGGCTGTAGGAACAGTCCTGGAATTGATATTTTCTTTAACAAACTCCAACAATTAGATTTACAAGTTCCTATCAATATTTAAAATTTATTAGAAACGTTATAAAGGCTAAAGGACTGAATCCAAAGCAAATTTAAAAGAAAATATTAAAATCGCTAAAATCAGATATCGATCAATAGCCAGCCAATAGGATGCCATCAGACCCCATAACCACGTCCCCAGTTCCAGGGGCCAAATATAAATATAGCCGTTGATCAATATTTATGCAATGTTCCTCGCCAAAGAGAACTCTGCTCAGTATCTGAATTAATTTCTCAACCCGGAGACTCGGAATTGTTTCTTACTCTGCTCGTAAGGTGGACCGGCCTGAACCCCGTTTCATTGCAACGGGACCAGAGCAGCCAACTAGCTAGAATGAGGTAATTATTGGGACGGGGGACATACGACCTTAAAACTGTCGGTATTGACAAACCCTTGCACTGATGAGAGGCAAAACCTCGAATCTAGTCTGCATGTGGTATTTGTTACAACAGCCTACATTGTACGTGTATGGGAGTAAAACGGGTGAAACGTCGGTCGGCAACGACTATCGTTACTAACTTAGCTTTATTTAACTTTTTATTATTATTATTTCCTCAAGTTATTTTTGGGTTGTGAACATTCAAGTGTCGGAACTTTTGCCCTTGTTTTTCATTGCTCAAGTTTCGTTGCAGTTTTTTCAGTTCGCGACAGCATGAAAGAGTGAAAATTATTTTATCTGTACTTATGGCCTTTTCGTCGATATTTTATAAATATAAAAACTTCAATTTTAATGACTGATGTGACTGATGATGATTTCACGCACTTGTCAAATGAACCAATCAGAAGCTCTAGTCGAGTTCGGATTATCGATAACACTTTTAACTCTGATTGGCCTGTCAAGTTCGGTGTTTTCAGATATGTGAATGTGTTTAACAAATATAAGTAATCACGCTATGCACGCTTTTAATAATTAGCAGGTTACTGGTTCAGTTAAATATATATTTCGTTCGATGTCAATGTTTCCTGATTATTAAACTATAAATTTCTCAGATCAACTTCTTAACTCTTTTCCTAACTTCCTCTAATTCTGCCGAAATTCAGACTTTTATCGTTCACTTTAATAAATAGTCTAATACAATTTCACTCGTGATTGAATCTACCTTATAAGTCTCTCTTATTTCTGAATTCAACTGAATTGTTTCTAGAAATCACTCGTCCTGCGGACTCGTGGTGTTTTTTTGAACCAATTCAGATTCGTTCAGAAATGAATCGATAGACTTATCGCAAAGATTCAATCACTTGTGGTATTACTGCTGATAATCATTTGAATCTAGGTTACATAATTGATAACAATTTAACATTAAATACCCATCTTTGTGACCAAATTTGAAGAAACGGGTTCCGCATAGAACAAAAATAGGGCTCACACCACAATAACTTAAAGAAGCTGCTAATGTGGGAGAAAGTTCCGAGGCAATTTGCAATTATTATTCAATATTCGTTGCGAAAGGCTGTGAGAGGAACAAGAATTTCACGTGAATCGGTGCGGAAAATCCTGAACATCATAAGGTTTTTTTACTGTACTAAATGAAAATTTTATATGAAATGTATCTCAATGTGGTCAGTAGCACAGAAGCTCGATGTCGGCCGTTGAAATTTTGCTAGAGCTAGGTCAGCTCGAGTCTGTGAGAATCAAGTTTCTCTGGGTCGATGGAACATCATATTGATCCAGACGGCAACTCGAGTGTTACCAATAAGATAGCACTGCACTATTAAGGCCTTGTGAGACAATGGTAGGGTAATCATTGTAATAACCGTTGAATTGGAATGAGAGGACTTATCAAGAGGCCTCAAAGATTTCCAAAATCAACTCTATTAAAATTATTGTTGGAATTTCAGGGAATACTTTATTATCAGATTTGCTTAGTACGTGATTCTTCAGATTTATTTTTGTAATTCAAAAGTTTTTCAAACCCACTGTACACAAAGAATAACAAATATCACAAAGTGAGAGCCCTAGGAAAATAGGAAAGAATTGGTGAGTTTGAATTCCTGAACCATGGTTAGACTCCTTATGAAAAAAATGCACTTAACTATAATTCATTAATTTATTTTAACTATTGGTAGTGAATTATTATGTCACTACCGCCAAATCTGTCTTATGTCTATCTGCACACTCTTCCCTTCAGCTGTCTGGGTTCTTTCATATATCCCTCCGGTCTAGAGAAGCAATTGTAATACTCGGTTCGGCGAATTGTGGGGGTTACATTACCCCCTTCTTAGTCATGTTTCGTCCTGAAATGCCAACTGTGGCGATCTCTGCAGGATTCTCCATATCTGTACCTTGAAGTTCGATGGAAATATCATTCCACAGTCTTCATGCTGGGGCGTGGAAGATGGTTACAACAAACCAAAATCTTGACGCCGTTGGGCCTGAATATCATCTCCAACATACTTCTTATAACTCTCCAATCCATCAATCTCACAGGGCAATTTGAGATTGC
This sequence comes from Chrysolina americana, assembly GCA_958502065.1. NCBI lineage: Eukaryota > Metazoa > Arthropoda > Insecta > Coleoptera > Chrysomelidae > Chrysolina > Chrysolina americana. Next base: position 87,772,001 of record OY293410.1, read on the forward strand.
CAGGTCCACCAAATTCTGGTCCACCCTGATCGTGTCTCTCAGTTTGGTGAGGCTCTTCTGGACATCTTCATAGGTTGGTTCATCTCGAGAGTACTTCTTGGTAACCAGGTAGATGTTTAAAGCACTAAGGTAAACGATTAAATTTCCACAAAACTTTATTAAATTCGCGACATGTTTCACTACACTGTAGTTTTATCAAGCGATAATGGTTTACTAGAGTAAATGCGAATTTAATAAAGTTTTGTGGAAATTTAATCGTTTACCTTAGTGCTTTATACTATGGATTTCCATCAAGTAACGACCAATTCAATCCAAAAAAAGGTAGATGTTTCTTTGGCATCTCAACTGTAGCACCCTTCCAAGTTCTGGGGTTTGTTCTAGTAGTTCCTGCAGTAGACCAAACTTGTTGGAGACTATCACAGCGATGCCTCCGGACACTTGAAGATCTGCCACACAATGAGCTAGCGCGTAAACGGCAAGCTCCTTGAAAAAGTATCATGGCTTCTCTCGAGTAATCCTTTGTGGAACTTTCTGTCCGTTTGAGTACAAGGATATGAACTTCTGGAACGTCATCTCATCGTCCGGTAGTCCAAGGGTGCGAACTAGGTTTGCCTCAAGAAACACCTCCCGAGACGTGAGTTTGACGGGTACGAATTGATTTTTTTTTGGAAAAGATCCCCCCCAAAAAAAGATGGTCCCCATATGCCCCCCCCCTTAAAAGCCCATTATTCCATATTCTCGAAACTGGATGAAAATTGTACAGACAGTTCTCAGAATCGAGGTTGGTTGTCACCTTAAAATCTCCAGTAGAATCCGATTTTTTAGGTAAAATCGAAAAATGGGCCTTTTTGAGGGCCATATTGGAACCACTTATGTGAATTACAATTCTGACTCCAGATTCGTTATTAGCGACCCTCAAAACCCCCTGAGTCAAGTTTTCATCAAGTTTCTGGACTATCGAGTCGTTGAAACAATTAACCTGTTATTGGCGTACGGAACAGCTGAAACCACCAATTTGACAGCCACAGCCTTTGTTCTTGATTATCTCAAAACCTGACCATGACGATATTCATATAAGACATCGATATTTATAATATCCTAAAGTTTCAGCCAATTTCACAGAGAGCCACTTTCCATAAGGTCATTTTTAGTTTTTAGTACAATTTGTACAGCGTTATAAATCTGTATGGGGCTAAGATAAATTATTTTTTCTTCATTCATGCAAAAAACAAAACTTTATTGAAATATATTCAGTGCAATAAAGATTTTATTGCACTCATCTGTCATTCTACTTCAACGTGCTGTCATCATGATAAACATAAACGTTCAAACCCACTACATATTTAGCAGATATTCTGTGAGATTGGCCATACGTTTTAAATAGCTACATATTTTATATTTGTTAGCAGTCAGAATTGAACAAACAATGCCTTCCCGGGAATAATTCCATAATCAAAACCGAAAATTCTGACAATTACAGAAATGAAAGTTTTAAAATGAGTAATATTAATAGAAAACTAGATGATGGTGATGAAATCGATAGAATAATTATTTATTTAAATTGCGTATTTCATTTTCCTTCACCTAGTGCCGCACCTAAATAAATAATTTTTTGCTTTTTGCATGAACGTAGAAAAAATCTTGTATGCAACTCGTGCAAAAAATGTTTATTGCACTCGACGTGTTGTCCAGCTCGGCCTAACGGCCTCGTCGGACAATTTCACGTCGAGTGCAATAAACACTTACTTTTTGCACTTGTTGCATAAATAACTATTATTACTTCAAGCACGTTTAAACAAGTTGGTATATATTTTTTGTATTTAAATAATTATTCATATTGATTAATGATCTTTCGTCAAGAAGTGTATGTCGTTCATACTTCATGTTCAAATTTGTTGATTATTCATGAATACGCATCTGTGACAATATCCAAATTAATCAATATTCATTCGGATTATATCAATGGAGATCATTTTCATTTAACCGTGATTTACGGTATCATCGATCAAGCACTTTCACTCATAGATAACCTTTTAATCAGATTGTGAAAACAAAACAATTTTGTTCTCCAAATCGTCAGACGCTGTAGTTATCTTGAAGGATTAATAATCAAATATGTAACTCAATAAAACACTACAATTCAATAAAAAAAAACTTTAAGTATTACGTATCAATGAGTCAAGGTTCAATTGATCTTATCAATTCAACTCGGTATCTGTACCGAAAGCAAACACGTCTATTTCCGGCTTGACCTTATCGTACAAATGCGGAAAAACTCCCTCGGCTCCATACTTCTTCCTGACGACTTCGTACAGACTCAAGTCGAACATTTCCTCGAACTCCTTCCTAGTCATGAATATGTCCGCGTACAAGAAAGAAAATCCCCCCACATCTCTAGTAAACGTCTCCATTCTCCTCATAGCGTACACGGGATTGTACTTCTCCTTGCGCTTCACAAAACCAGGAACCCCATACACTCCCAAATCGTTGTACATTGCGTAATCCGTACCCTCCACGAGGTACTCCTTTTTGGGCGACTTGATTTGCCCCGAACTGGCGCCATGATCGTACACCCTGCAAGGATATACCAGGAGCGGGTAGGCATCGAACAACTCCTCAGAAGTCTTGATCTGCTCCTCCAGCTTCCTTATAGGCAGTACTATATCTTGGAACACCTGCTTGGTGAAAGTGAAGCTGCGTATCCCAGGAGTGGTTGTGAACTTCAAGAACGCGGGTTTTGGCGGCAGCAACCACCCGAACAGCAGCCGAAACAGGGGGTGGTTGCCGAAAGGGATCATAGACTCCACCACCCAGAAGATGGCTCTGTTGTGCCTCAGGAGATACTCGCGTAGGGGTATCAGCTCGGTGTGCTTGCCTTTGGTCAAGAACGTCTCTGCGTACTTGTAGAACCACGGTTTAAACCACGCCGTTACGTGATTTACCGACAGACTGGGGTCGTATTCTGAGTAGTCCCCGGTCATAATAACAGCTGCGTTCCTGTTGAATATGGTAGCTTCCACGTAGTTAGCGGTGGGGTAGTCGGCGCTGCCATCCCCAGACAACATCCTCAACATGTCGCAGTAGTTTTTCTCGCCTTCAACGGGGATGTAACTGAGCTTGATGTACGGCTTGACCTTGACTATCTTCACTGTGAGAGCTACGACGAACGCCAAGCTTCCGTGAGACCACGGCAAGGCCTTGTAGAGGTCTTCATTTTCTTCCTTGGATGCTTTGACGAGACTGCCGTCTCCGAGCACCGCCTCGTATGACACGACGTTTTCGTGGTACAGCCCCACTTTGTGCGAGTGCGTCGTCATCCCCGTCCCCATAGCCAACCCCCCTAACGTAGCGTCGGCCATCTCCAAGGTCACAGCTAGCGTGTACCCCTTAGGCACCAAGTACTGGGTGATGTCCCCTACAGTAACCATCGGCTCCACTCTCACGGTGAGATTCTCCTCATCCAGCTCGAGGATATCGAACAGGTCTATGTTCACCTGATGACACTCGTCCTTCCTGAAGAAGGTGGTAGAGAGGCTCAACCAGTTGGGGCGGGACGAACACAAGAATCTCCTGCTTCCTTTCGGGAGCCTGTTCCAGGCTTGTACTCGCGACTGAATCTTTCTCACGCGATGATCGTGGAATTTTGGACTGCTGAACATTATGCGGTGGAGGTTTTTTTTCGCCGATAGAAACAAATCGAAGATGAAACTTGCTGGCAAGCAGAAGAGCAAGATGACTAACCCTCTGTTATTTTCGAGGAAGTTTATGAGCAGGTGCTTCCACGTTTTGTTCGCCATCTGAAATTACAAAGTGTTTGGGAAGACACGTTTGAGTTTTTCCCCAGTGGGAATCAGATAATCAAGTGAAATATCTTTATAGATTTACAAAAGAATGTCTCTGATTAAAACAGAAGAATATTTTGGATGATTTTGACTTGGGATTGATGTTGACTGACAACTGATTGTTTAGTCGAATGCTGAGTCTGGTGAACGTAAGTTAGGTAGATATTATAGGGTGTATTATTAGTGTTCGATTTATCAGCGAAAGTGTGGTACATCAAAAATAATGTAGAACTCAAATGGGAGTGGGAGATTATCTACCTGTTCCATTTTTCGCTTCTAGATGGAATGTCTACATTATTTGTGCCTAATTGTTATTGTGTGACAGGATGTAGTCGAATTACGATTCCCAAAAAAAACATATCTTAGTATTTCGTTTCCCAAAAGATGAAGAAGGTTTTTAGTATGTGTGGTTCATTTTCATGATATTGATGGTTAAACAAATGTTGCTCAGACGTCAAGTTGATAAAAATGATAGTTCCTTTTTTCCGAATTTACCAAAATATTTTTCGAAACCTGTAACATCACCTCTGACGAAAGACGTCAAAAATGTTTACATAGTCATAATAATTCAATAGATGGCTTTGAATAATCAGGTCTTATTCTATCTACAGTTGCGATCAATTAGTTATGGAATAAGCAGAACTTAAAATTGATACAATTGGATCAGTCTGATAGTAAACTACTGTATTTCTATTTATTATGTTTGCAATCAAATGTTTCATTTCCTAATAATAAGAATAAGTTTGGCACTAACAACAGCCTGAGAACATACTAATCAGACACAATCCGTAGGTGTACCTTCCAGAATATGTTTGGCACTAACAACAGCTGAGAACATACTATTCAGACATAACCTGTGTGTGTGTACCTTCCAAAAACATTTTCTTCAGTCAGACTTCAACTGAAAAATCTGAAAGAATTGAGAACTTTTGTATGTGGTTTGCATACTTATCAGAAAAAAAATCATTCAGAATGTGAATTTAAGGTCAAAGAAAAATCGAACGTTTCTAAGAAATTGAATTAATTTCTATTCCAGTTTGTGATAAAGAAAATGAAATAACCACATTTATCTTCGTTACTTTCTCTACAAATTCATTTTCCTATGTCTTTTACTTAGGTTTTCGAATAAGACGAGAAATTGATGATAACGATTGAATAAGTCGGTCGTCAAATTGATTACCTTGCGGTGTACCGATTTTTCCTCCAAGGCTCTGATTATTAAGGTCTGCATGTACTGGGTAATAGTGGATCGAATTGGGCAGTGACGGCCCAGTAACGTGTGTTGCCACATTACAGGCCCTATTTATACCTATTTGATGACGGGTGTATTGCAACTAATCAAAGGAATAGGATGTGTGGGTGTTGATGTCAACTTATGTTTAATGTAATTGACGAGTTCTATACATTTTACGAAACTGTCAAAAAAGATAATAATGTTTGTTTGAAAGTTTCGGACGATGATGTAAATTGATCACTTTTATTGCGGAGTTCCATTGTCTGGATTATTGTTATGAGCACCTAGCAATAATTTCGACAATGGGAGTCTGCAATAAAAGGATAATTAAGTGATTTTATTTGGTGTGTACAGCTAGCTAACAGATCCAAACATTGAAATGATAGTTTTAAGAATCTAACCACACTTTCGATAGGAACTTCTATGCTCAATGTTCATGAAAACTCGAAGTAATAATCAGAGACATGCGTTTGATAATGAAATAGGTGGCTCGGATCGTATCTTTTATTGATTTCGTTGTAAACATTGGCCTAGGTCGGTGCAATGGAGATGAAACCGTGAGTTTTGAAGCTGACAGGGTTTGAAATAATTTAGAATTGGATCGGTTCACAAGCCTGATAGAAATTCATAGTGCACATTCGAGAAAATGGGGCAGTAGATTTTCCGGCATTTTCGGCTAATTCGCACCATAAGTTCTTCAATTGCGGCTGGTTGAGTAAAAAGAAATGCAGATTTCAGATGACTTCATTGGAAAACTTCTGGGGGATCAGATCATTTCATTCTGATTCGACGATTGTTATAATCGTCATCCAACCATCACTGGGCCATAACAATATTTTGAAGCGCCGTCCTGTTGGTAACGAAGCTGATCGTTTCCGTCTGAATCAATTCAAGTCTCTATCGTAGTTTTCCATATCGAGATACTTGGTGGTGAGATACATAAATATGGTCGTGTATGATGTAATATGCTAACTCGTACAAATCCATTATCCTAATTTTCCCTCTTGACAAAAATCAGTTTCAAGAGTCATCCTGTAAATCCAGGTCATTGAAAAAAGCCCAAAACCCTTTCAACAAAACGCCACTGGTAAGGCTGAGATGAGCCTTCACTTTAGCTCTGCCGAGCATTAATTGTCACTAATAAAACTTTGTACTCACAAACTAAACACGAAATGGATATAATTACATATTCTATTATTTACTAATAGACATGGTAACAGTGTGGTTCGCAATCGTAATAAACATTTGCTTGGCATATTGAATGACTCCGCCAAACTGAAAATCACACGATTCAATAAAGATACGATCAAACGCGAACCTATAAATAAACAATATTTCATGTGTTATAACAATTCAATTTCGATTACCTTGTTAGAGGTCGATCACACGAAATGGAAGACTGAAAGAAGCAAATTATCCAATGGAATTGATTTATATAGTGTGACGCCGTCTTATCAACCAGATGTGATCGGTTGCTCCAGTGGCGTGTAGTTAAGCTTCACAAAGTTACGAATTAATCAAAATTAAAATATCGCCCGATGAACAATTGTGGAAAGTCACGAAAAGTTATAAAAGAAACAATAAATTGGTCATAGGAATCGAATATCTGGAGTATCCACAGCTTGGTGGATATAGTTTTTCATGTTCTGGTAAATCTAGTAATGTTCAGAGAACATCGTGAGGGCCGAGGGAAAGTAGGTAGGAATTTGTATTCTTCTTGAATTTCTACTGGCTGTATGACTCAGGGAACACATAACGAGTCAGTAAGTTCCGAAGCTTTGCCATTCGTTGGAAGAACGAGCCCTGGGAACGAAAAGTTCGGCATGTCTCGCAAAGTGACGACAAATGACGAATCAGTCCCAATGGGACCGCTAACGGCGGAAAGATCTAAATTTCAGAAGATCATAGTCCATAAAAATATGAAACAGCGACAGATCGCCAACCGACGAGGCGAATGGTTCTCTCTTTTGGACAGAATCTAAGTGTCAGTGTGGATTTAGAGGCTGCACTCCATATAAGGGAACAGGTCGAATCTGTACTGAGTTGACGGGAAATGAAATAACTTTTAGTACAAAGAACAGAACAGGAAAGTTTTTGAGAGGTACTTCGAAAGACTTGTCCGAGCTAGGGAAGACGCAGCCCTTACCATTTAACGTGTGATGCCATAAACGAGACCTGGGAATCGAACCATGACCCTTAGGTTAAGAGACAATCGCTCTACCATCATGACCATCGATTGATAACAAAAACAAAACATGTGTTATTGGCACGGCTATGAATATTTCAACGAACTTTTTTATTGAATGAAAATGCCCGTAACATTAACACGAAACCTGAATGAATACAAGATGGCAGTTAACAGTGAAGAGAGTAGACGGTGAAGAGTCGACAGTCGACAGGCGAACCCATAGTGGATTTGCGACACTGTCGAACTCAGAGCGGGTTTTCGACGGTAAAGCCTTCTCAGAAAGATGTCCTCAAGCGAGTATTTATAGTGTTCATTTGGTGAGAAACTAAAATAGACATTTTTTGGAATCTGGTGAATTTGTGACTTGTTTTATTTGTTAGTGGGAAGCCGAGAAAATACCAAATTTCTCTGTTTGTTCTTCCTGACTACGTCCCAAGCGATAGGGCTTATAGCTTCCCTAAAGGCCCTATTCGCGACAATATTTAAATTATTTACGATCCTTCCCGGTTCTTTAATGAGTTCAAGAAGAAGAAAAAACGGTCTCTGAAGAACTAGGGGAGTGCAGGGCATAAAATGGGAGTCCCTGGTACCAAACGGGTTCAAACGCCTTGGATATGTCTAACGCAAAGGGCCACTGCTTCATCATATTTTTCGATAGACTGTTGCCATATATGTATGTGAAACAGAAGCGAGCAGGTCACCAGTTGATCTATGATGAAGGAAGTCCAATTATTCACAATTCCAGAGCGTTCTAGACATTTCATGACCTCAAAGTGGATGGATTTTTCCATGATCTTCCAGGTAACAGACAGCAGTGCGATAGATCCACAGTTGATAATTTGGATAATTTGAACTATAACTATTTCTTTTCGGATTTAAAGGCCGTCGTTTTTTGGGATAGCTTCTCAACGTTTCGACCGAGCAAATGGGAGGTAGATGTAGAGGTCCATCTAACCGTGAATTCATCACATTATTCTCTATATACATCAACAAATGCATTCTATATGCAAGAAGTATTAATCACCATTTCTCATTAAATTATCATTACTACGAACAACTCGATCTTCAAAACGTATTAGGCCTTCCACTACTACGAAAAAGGCGAAGAACTTTTCATGTTATGAATGTTACTACGACATAAATGATTTATTGAACTAAAAGCTAAAGCAGTACATTATAGACCTGTTTGTTGTATCTAGGTGAGGCACTTCTCCCCTTTGACTTTATCATGGTATACAGTGAGCACGTAAAGGTTGGAACAATTTCGTTAAAAGCTTGATGTGGCCATTGGGGGAAAAATGATCAGACACGTCGATTTTCTTTTTCAGTTGGTAATTTTTTGGTATAATCATATTTTTGATGACGTCATCACAGTTTGAGTAATGACGTCAATATAATTTCTTTTTCAATGGCACTACCCCATTTACATAACAACATTTCCAGAAATTAATTCAAGATATTAAAAAACGAATGTTTTAAAATTTTTGTTCCGATAGTAACACTGACTGTAAATAAGCTTTCAAAATTACTCTTTATCGGCTCTGTACCCACACGATCAAACTCCTCTGTTACCTGACCATTCAATATGGGTACCAGCAAGATGGAGCGCATAACGCACTACATGTACGTGAATACCTGGTTATGTTTCCCAATAGATGGATTGGCAAACGAAAATTTTAACTAATGTTTTCCAAGAGTTTCAACATCGCCTTGTATATTGTCAAGATGCAAATGGCTTGCAATTCGAAAACTTGATTTAATAGTTCATATTTAGTCCTGTTGTCATGTGTTTGAATTACATCATTATGAAAGAAATATCTTTTATTTCTCGGACAAACGGTTACGCAACGAGAAAAAATATGACATCCATACACAGAAAAATGCGTTCTTTTTTAAAGGTAGTTCAAAATAATGTATTGCCATTTAAAAAAAATAGTGACGTCGTAACTTGAACAGTGATGACGTCATCAAAAATATGAGTTAAACAAAAAATGCGCAAATGAAAAGTGAAAAAGAAAATCGACGTGTCTGAGATTTTTTCCCCAATGGCCATATCAAGCTTTTAGCGAATTTGATCCAACCTTTACGTGCTCACTGTATATGATCATAAAGTAAGTATATTATTATCATCTCCGATGTTGGTCTGAGGCCACAGCAAACAGGATTAGCGACCCATTAACCCTAGCTTACCGTACACCGACGTCAAAAACACGCATATTCCCCGACACATACCCACTCACATATTACAGAGGATTGCAAGAACCTGCAAATCTGCCTTCACTGGAAGCATGATTGGGTGCTGCGGGCCTAGTAGCCGGTGATGAATCACCCGCGGCCGCCGTTCCGCTTGGTTGAGAACCAGCTCCACTAGGATTTTCTCGATGCGCATAAAAGGAACTCGCTGCGGGACTGGTAGATCTGGTCTTCGGTGGGAGCCGAGATGCATCGGATTGGGTGCCACTGTATCACCCGATCAAGAACCTGCCCTACCAGGACTTTCACTTTACAGTCAGAAAAATTGTAGTGCCTGTTGTATGTATGTATGTTGTAGAAAAAGAGCAAAGAGAGGAGATGAAATTGTGTTTGTCGGAGTTTCCAAGTGGAGCACAAACTTCTGTACAGTATGGATCAGGATTGGTGGTTAGAAAAAGATCAATAATATTAGGATACTGGTTGCTCGATTAGCTGTTCTCTACTATACATCAGTGGTTCTCAACCTGGGGTACGCGAACCCCTAGTGGTTTGTGATGGGTCGAAAATGTGTAATGGCCGATATGTATATCGAATGACTGGCGAATAATTGTCGCGCCGTAGTAGCTTAGCTAGTGACGAGGAAACTGTCATAGCAATAATAAAGAATGGCATGTACTTTGCTACTCAAATTGATGAAGTACCGATGTGACTTTTCTAGATGTAATCGTGCTATCTGAAACACGAACAATAGATTCCGTAAGTAATTTCACAATTCCAAATTACCAACAGTATTACAACGAATCATCTATTAACAAATGTGACGGTGTCATGATTTACATAAAAAATAATATATCCGCCGATATCACAGTGATACCGATAAATGAAACTCAATTTCTGAGAGTTACATTCACGACAGAATTACTTACGCAAAATAATAAAATCGGTCTAACTGCATATTACAGACCACCAGCAACCAATCCTTTAAACTATTTAAACGATTTAGAGACTTTCTTAAATACAATGCATAAACAAGATATAGAAATTTACCTAAGAGATATAAATATCAACGTATTAAACACAGAGAGTAATGAGACAAACAACTATTTGAGCATATTAGGTTCACATGGATCATTATCGTATATAAACGTACCAACTAGAGTTACCAAAGATTCAAAAACAGCTATCGAGAAAAATAATTTTTTGGAAACCTCAATAATAAAATATCAATTACACCAATAGTTTTTCAAACGGACATGACAGATCACTTCAACACCATTTGTAAATATTTCATTCCTGAAAACTAAAGTGGCTGTAGAAACAACACAACAAAATTATAGAAAAACTGACTTTACTAAATTAAATCAAATGCTAAGCTCAGAAAAATGGGAAAATGTTCTAGCAGAAACAAACGCTCAGCAATCTTATAATATGTTTATTGATAAACTTACATGCTATATAGAATCGTCAACAAAGATGATTCTAGTAAGAAATAAAAAGTTATTCAAAATCAAACCTTGGATCACCACAGGACTTATAAAATTCGATCAATGAACGTGATAACCTAAAAAAAAACTATTAAAAAATTACTCTCCTGAATTAGAATCAAATTATAAAAAATACAGGAATAAACTCAGTACTCTACCAAGGAACGTTAAAAATAATTATTATAAACAACAAATTGTTGATTCCGGCACAAACTATAAAAAAAATTGGAATACAATAAGAGACATATGTGGAGAAAGTAAAAAAAAAAGAGTAGAGAATAATATATAATACTAGAAAACGGTGATAATACAAATAATAATAATAAAAAAAGCAAATGAATTCAATAACTATTTTGTGAACATTGGTAAACGCATGTGTAAAAATATTGATAGAATAACCTTACCTGAAAACTTTCTCTTCGAAACCAAATTGGATCGATCAATTTTTCTTGAACCTGCAACTAAATGAATCAATAATAATAATTTCGAATTTAAAAAATAACACCTTACCTGGACCGGATAGAATTGCTTCCAAAACGCTTAAAAAAATCCATAACAATATACTAGATCCATTAATACATATCATCAATCTGTGCTTCTCTACTGGTCAACTCCCACAACAATGGAAAATTTCCAATGTTACCCCTATTTTTAAAATGGGAAAAGTCTCTCTTTTAAATAACTACAGACCTATATCTGTCATAAGAAATCCTGCAAAATTTTTTGAACAATGTGTCAAAAAACGACTTGTTGACTTCTTTACCAAACACAATGTCCAGAATGAACAATTTGGATTTATGAAAAAATGAAATACCGAAAACGCCATAATGGATTTTGTTGATACAACGGTGAAAGCATTAGACAAATCGTCTAAATTCCTTGCAATTTTCTTAGACCTGGCTAAGGCTTTCGATACCGTTAATCATGAACTATTACTGAGTAAACTATACAATTATGGTATCAGAGGTATCGCATTAGAATTACTGAAGAACTACCTTACAGGAATAATACAACGGGTAAAGATTGGGGATAAAATAAGCCATGATAAAGAAGTGCAAACAGGAGTACCACAAGGAACAGTATTGGGTCCGATACTGTTCCTGGTGTATATTAACAGTATAACTAAAATAAATGGTATGCAAGGCCATGTAATATGTTATGCAGATGATACCGCCATAATCTTTACTGGATCAACGTGGAAAGAAATAAAACAAACTGCAGAAAAAGACTTAAAAAAAAAATTCACGCTGGGCTAAATAGCAACATGTTACCCTAAACGTTGAAAAAACAAAGTTCATAACTTTTTCTCCTACGATTCGAGATCAACCAGAAGACCTCAAACTCATACTGCATATTAATTCTTGTATTGGTACAGATAATTGTAGATCAGCATTTAAAATGGACAGATCATATCAATTACGTCACAAATCGACTACGAGTTATTATGCATAAATTTTATGAATTACGTGACATATTATCGAAAAAAAATCTAACAATTCTATATACCTCACTTGCAGAATCACTAATACAATATTGTATTCCGGCATGGGGACCAACAAAACACATCTAAGCCCACTGCAGATTGCACAAAATTTATTATTAAAAATTATTTTCAAAAAACCTCGACTTTTTTCGACAAATCAATTATACCAAGAATTTAAAATATTACATTCACTCAATCTGTGCTTATCAATGCTTAAAATGAATCTTTCGAGGTCAACCCAAATTCACATAACAACACTCACGAGAAACTCGATTAGTAACAAACTCAAATATTAAAGTCGAATTTTTTAAAAAAACTGTTACACAAAATTCATTTTTTCACTACGCCCCAAAAATCTACAATACTCTACCAAAAAATCTTAAAGAATTGACAAATTTTAAAATGTTTAAAACGGAAACAAAAAAATATATATTGAGCCACCCCGACATATCTTTCTAGTAATCACAATTATACATTTAAATAATTTATGATCGACCAGCTCTGAAACTTTCGTCCAATCTTCCATCCTTGAATATAATGAAATAATAGTTAACATATATCATTCAATTTATAATTTGCCACCTCAAAATAAACTACATAATGCTTTGGGTGTCTTACATCACAGAGATCACAAGACAGTCTTCAAGTCTAGCGTGACGATGTTTTGTAAGACACTCAGTAACCGAAAAATTGTAAATAGGAAAAGGAAAGGAAATAGTACATAATATGAATATGAATTAATTACAATGATGAATACATTTGTACCTACATGGAATTCTGAGAAATAAAATTGATATTGAAATTGACTAAATGTGCTGCACTGCTTGTAATTGCAAGGTATGTCTATGAAAGTGAAGTCGAAGAAAATCTTTTACTCGGTTACCTGCTGCCAGAAACAACGAACGGACCTGATATATTTGATGCTATATGGGTACTATCAAAAACAGCATAACTTGGAACACTTGTTGTGGCCTATCCACCAATGGAGAAAAATTTATGTCCGGCTGTTTATCGGTCTTCGAGCTTGAGTCAAAGAGGTCACGCCCCATGTAAGCTCTTTGTGAAGGAATGGTCAGCCCCGATACCAGCTCTATTTACCAGACACAGGCTAGGTGGCTTTCTTGTGGAAAAGTCCTCCAAAGATTGTTTGAGCTTAGGTTTAAAGTGCAGTTGTTTTTTCAAGATAATCCTTTCCGCTTGTCTTCCAGGTTACATGACATCGATTGGTTGAAGAGTTTGGCTTACTTATCTAATATTGTTCAACAAATCAATGAGGTAAATCTGAGCTTTCAGACAAGTTCAGTCACGATCTCCAGAGTATCGAAGACAGAATCTAAGAAGAATCAGATTTATTTGTAGACGCATTGAAATTATTCAGGGCGAGACAGAAGTATTTGAGACTGTGCATGACTTTTTGGGAAATGATGAGTTGCAACTCTCTAGTGACGTTAAACTTCAAATATCTGAACACTCGGGGGGATTGAAATCATTACTTCTAAGATACTCCCCAAATCCTACTGGATTCAAAATCCTTTTTCTGAAGAGAATTTTCCATCAGCACAGTTGGATGTTGCACAGAAAGATTGAACTTTCCACTGACACCAAATTGAAATCAGCTTCCAAGGTGAATATGAACGTCTGTCTGACCTGGCAATGATAGTTTTGTAGTCTTTTTCATCCACTGTATTGGTGGAAAGGAAAGAGCTTTTTCATCTTACGCTTCCATTAAAAATTAATACAGAAAAAAGTTGAATTCTGACCCAGATGTACTTGGCATTTTTCGAGCCCAAAGAAGCTAAGCAAGGACGAGGCTCCCATCAACGGTCTTTATCCCTGAGATATAAGGGAGTCGGAAACTATTTTTTTTTACTCATGTATATGAAAATGATAATTTTTCAACCGGATACCCTACATGAAAGTGAGGATGAAAATGAAGCAAATGAACATATTCTAAAAACATTAATGACAGTTGATCTGACTACTTGGCACTCGAATCAGCAAACGAACAGTTTATAAACATTTTCACGATTATATTTGAACTTCTCTCTATAACTACACCGAAGTCTATCGTAGATAAAATATCATTTCATACTCGAGATGAAATACGTTTTTTTGTTCGTGAGATGGCCACACTCGCTCCGTTCCGCTTCCGTGGAAAAACTCAACAAAAAAAAGTATTATCATCTCTTATTAAAAAGTATATAACTTTTTTTTTATTTTCGCCGAAAACAACACATTCTTGTAAAATAATTTATACAAAAATTGAAGTTTCGAAGAAAAAGTGAGATAATCGTTCACCTAAGTAAATGATAGACTTCAATACTGAGATAAAACCACACAAAGATATTCGTTCATTTTGATGGTGGCAATGAACATGAATGAGAAGAAATATACTGTTCATTCATTTAATACTTGGGGAATATTTTATTATTTTTATCTTCATGCTCCTCCATCTATAAAAAAAATCGTTTCTGACTCCGTTTATTCCTCAAGGATGAAGACCCTTAATGTGCAAGTAAACTTAAAGTGTGTACGGTTTAAAAAAATCAACTTTTGTATATAAATATCAAAACTTGAGTACAAAATGTTGAATTTTCGAACGTCTTTAGTTGAAACGTATTTGATATTAAAATTGTAGTGCTATAATGTTATCACGAAATATAGTACTAATACTATTTCTGTTATTTGTTAACCCAAATTTGATTTTGTATTATTATATTATATTATTGCAAAGGCGAAGGCCTCACTTGACGACCTGCCTCGTTTTTTTGTTTGTGTACATTATAATTTTTCATTAGACTCTAGCTGTTGGATGGTTTTGTTGGATAAACTCCATTTTGGCTGATTAAAGCACGAAGGATGGTTAATTGAGAGATGAGTAAAGGAAGCAGAGGCATTTGGTCTGTTTAGCATTAGCCAGCTTGAGCCACATCACGTCATTCCACTCCAAACTCTCTTCAAACTATTTCAATAAAACAATTTTACTTCACCAATAATATTCGAAAAAAATTTGCATTCTGAAGTTAAAACAACTAAAAATACGCAAAAAAATGAAATATGACAAAATAAAAAAAATTCATCAAACAGTAATTCTGGTCAAATAACACAACTCAGATTGATCAACCCAAATTGAAGAATAATAAAATATTTTGTTGAATTCATTTGAATCTCCCGTTATTACATTCGCCGACAGCCGCGCGATCGTCAGTCAAAAGAGTATGGTGCTAGAGTACAGGTACAGTAGTTGCTATATTTTTGTAAATATTTTAGTATCATACGTCAAATTGACGTTATATTGACACTATTCAAAATTATAAATTATTTTATGCTTTTTCACAATTTTTTTACAATTTTTTATTTACCATTAAGTGCTATCTACTTAACCTCACATCATATGAAATTCGACACAAAATACGTCTATTTGAAAATTATTGATAGATACATCACGTGGGATGTGGGGCCCCCTTGGTAACACTTTCGGGGTGAGAATGAGATTGATATTTATCAAAGTCGCCCCGTAGTTTATAGGCAGTAACATTTTTGCGATCTTCCCTCGCTTACGTTGGTAAAGACCAATTTAATTTTTTTATTTTAATTTTTGGTCAGCTCCATTCACAAATTATGCGAAAACCTACAATGGGCCACTAGTCCTAAAGGACTAGTGATTTTATCAATCGGTTTTTTTTCATATTTTTGCCAAACAAAGAGTTTTTTTTGGAAAATAAAAAATTATCGATAACATTTTAAGCACTCATGGTATTACCTTTAAAAAAAACAAGCCACTTTAAAAATATATCTTTGGAAAGAAACTGAATTATTTGTGTATTTATTTACAGGTATCAATTTATTTGCTTCATATTCCAATTTTCGACAATGCGCACCTTGAGCACTATATCAACAAATTTAAAAAAATCCACTCACCTAGTATGCAGCCAGTACTTGTAATACAATTGATAGACGTAGTCATCGTCGTGATCGCTTTGCACGATCTCATATATCCTTTCGATTTCGTTAAAGACTGCCGCAAAGTATGTTTCATAAGAAATAATCTTCATCGAAGTGTTCTTGTCTTGATTTGATATCCGGATGAGATCGTTTATGCAGACTGTTGGGTTCGGGTTGTCCAAGTTGACGCCGCAACCTGAAAAATACCAAAAAAGAAACTGCTCGAATATTATAACTTCTTGTACACGAAAAACAAAATAGAAGTTTAATATGTGTCATGCTATTGATGTTGATTTTTACCAGTTATCCTTTGTTGGATACACAAAGGCAAAATGAATTCTGAATGGAGTTAGCTCTAGACCACTGAAATCAGAATAATTTAAATGAAGGGGTATGGTTAAGAGCCTGCCGATTTCTGAGACATAATCTCTATATTTTTCTCTTTCCATTATTTATTCTCTTTTTTGGCGTATTCAATTCGCCTGTCACGAAAATCGTCATAATTTGATGTCATGGAATACATTAAACTAATTAGATCGTTCATATATGACTGAGGATGGCTCATTGAAAGTTGTAATAAGGTGAATAGGGGATTTTGTGGCCGCCAGTAGGTATCGTTGTGTCAAAATCGTATGGTTTTCAGATCAGAAATGTCAGGCCCTCAGTCAGTGTATAACATTATTGTTTTTCTCTTGTAGAAAAACCAATTCCTTTCAAAATATTGCATGCATAATTTTTCCTAGATACATTTCGGAATATTTAGAAAGTGTTTCACATTTCCGAACCATCTATATTGATCTCTCCTCTTTAATTTCGGTTCCGTACCGTCTGCTGGCCAAGGATTAATTATTAATAGACATTTTTCGATTTTTATATTGAAACATCATCAGTGCTTTGTTATTATTTACTTGAAAATTATATTTAGAAATTGTCCTAACATCCCCATCTATCTGATGATACGATTCCTACTTACCAACATTCATAATCGCTGTATCCCCCATGGTGAAAGAGGTAACCAAAACACCACCAATTTTCACGTTTTCGTTTGCATAGATATCGTTGGGCCATTTTATACCGATATTTAGTTTCTGAAAAAAAAGGAAGCTCGATTTACTCTCAAAAGGCTAAAGATAATAAAATTTCGATAAAACCGGACCGGTAGAATTGAGAGAAAAGTAGCTTTAGATTGAATTAAAGTGGTAATTGATTCCAGGCTGAATGCCCTTGAATAACATTCACTCAATAGATCACGAGTGACGGAGATTTGTCTTTCAAAATTCTAGAGTTTGTAGTTAAGGTACAAATAGCTTGAGAGCTAAAATAGAACTGATTTTGCTATATTCTCATTTCTACCAATATGAATTCATAGAAATGTTATTATCTTATCAAGTTTTTGATGTAAAACTTTGAAATCAATGAGTTAGTATACAGTCTGGCTTTAAATGCAGCATTCTTGTCTTTGAATATTTCCAAGACCAGAAACGTTCATTTTTACGGACTATTTTCCTCCTGGCCAATGACCCGGAGAGTGTTTTAACAAAATCAAGAACCTCCAAAAACAACCTTTGATTACCTCATAACCCCTTTGGGACCTGATGGCTGATACAACCGCCACTGTCACCAGCTGTTGGACAAACGGTAAAACTCTACCCAGCGGAGAATCCAACGGGATGTGTAGTTGCAAGGAGAAGAGGGCGCTACCTACCGGACTCAGCCAAACGTTATTAGATCTACCTGAAATCAAAACAAAGATAAAATTATTCCAAAATGATGAAAAACCAATCGAGTACTAGCATCAGGCACGTCCGGTGTCTTAGTTCAAGATTAGACGTATTTTGTATTTTGCGGATTGTATTTGTGGATTTCGAGAGCTGTCATATATATTTAGACATTGGGTGCAGCTTGGTGTATGAGTGGGAAACAATGAGTTGAAACACTGTTTATTTTATTCAAATATCTGAGTGCCAGGGCATGACCAAAAGACGTAAGCTGAAAATACTGTAATAAAAATAGTCCTAACTTCGTTTCACTAAAATATTTATACTCAAAAAATATTACTTATAATTTATTTTAACCAAATACAGTAATTTATGTCACTTCTGCTAAGCCAACTCTGTACTGTCATTTGGTAACTGTCTCCACTTCGCTATCGCATCATTTATATCCATGCAGAGTTTTTTCCGAAGACTTTCATTTATTCTTAAAGTCCTATTAGTAGCGTCCTAATGGAATAATCTAGATCCATTCAGAACTCTGGAGAATCGGAATGAGACGGTGACTCATATATTGTTTACGAAGAAATCGGCTCGGTCAGGCCCGGCTTTAAGATCATTACAGTATGTAACGCCTCAGTTACTTAACATTATTGTCTTGATATAAAGTTCCTAAGACATGCATATACTGTTATAGGCTTTGGTCATATGGAATTCGAGATATGTACAGTTATCGTGCAATGAAGAGGGTGGTAAAAAAACATATTTCATCCTCATCTGGCACACGAGGAAGTTGAAGTTCTTCAAGATAGTGTTCTTGTTCCAGTTTTGTTCTCAATTTATCAGATATTGTAAAATACTTCACACCTTTCAAATTAATACCCTACGCCGATGTCCTCTCTAAACTATGGAATCAAAAGATTCTTTCAATTTCAATCAACAAACATGTATGCAACTCAAACTCAATTAAATATATGTCAGCATAGCTCCATCTCTAATGGGATAAGGGAAAAACAACCACCCAACCTCAGTATTAAGCAGGAATTACCCTACTTCAAATTCCAAAAAGTGTTGGTGACACATTTTTTGTTAACTTATTTTATTCAGTGAGTGAGTATTTATGATTATAATTTACTATCTTTGTTTCCAATACATACTTATGCAGAAACCAGTATTTATTTCCTATCCATACCCAGATACCTGTGTCTTAATTATAATCTGTGTTAAATCAAAATTACAATGTTGCCAATTTAAATCATCTGTTAGTAAATAAAGCAACATTGTAATTTTTAACGAAAATGGGATATTGGACGCCTGTTGTGTCACTAAATGAGAACAAAAAGTATTTTCTCTTAAACCAAAAAAGTATTTAATTCCGAAATGCGCAGTTCGAACCATGGTAGGCATTACTAAAAGAAGTTTAGTAGGTCAGTGATTTTGAACATAGAGTAAATAGATAAATGTTTTATATTGATAAAGTTGCTTTAATTTTTGCAGTAAAGATGTTACAAAAATAAAGATCGACAACATCATTACAAGTCAGCATAAAATAATTAAAAACGAAGGTGGACAGAATGATTATGGTTGTGGATTGGATGAAACCAATGCCCAGCTATTTTGGGCTCTTCAAGAAATATCGTTTGATACGACCAACACAAACTGAACAGTAAACACAAAATATTTTTGTTTTTTTAAAATATGAAGTGTTCTACCCAAGTGGTTGGAAAAAACACGTTTGGTCAAATGACTCGAAATATTGCAGTTTATTTGGCGCTGCGCCTCGAGTTATTTTATCCGTGCCATCGGGCGCTATTCGTCCGGGTAACGATCTAGACACATTATAGTATAGTAGTAGTAGGAACTAAAGTGAATGTTTTTATCCCGCACGTGATGTTTATTGCCTGAGGGCTCGTAGAGCCCGAGGTCCAATAATCACGTAAAGGGATAAAATATCTCTTTTGTCCTGAGGCATATACGCTATTTTTCGCACTTCCCCGTACTATAACTTTCAACATTAACGTTACAGCAACAGTGTCAACAAAATTTTTCAATTCAGTGACATTTCAATAATTAATGTTGACATTTAAACGAATCGTAATTTAACTAAAAGAATATTAAGAAAATGAATCAAGAAATTAATGAATCTATAAATTTTAGTATAGACAAGGGAGCTGATAATTTTTGTCCTAGTTATTAATAGTGTAGCTGCGGTAAAGTTTGATTTTTACTTTATGTCCCTAGGGATTTGAAATGCAACTTTATCTCCCCAGGGACTGAAAGATACATTTTAGTCCCTGTTATACGGGACTAAAGTTGGTAACTTTAGTCCCGGGAGTACAAAAAAAACTATTATTGATCCTACTATTTAGCACTTTCAATTAAGTTTATTTGATCAAAGAAATCACCCAGTCTTATCATCTCTTTCTATGAACCGCTATGAGCAGATCAAAATGTATTAACATTTATCTTCCAAGCAAAGAATTATGATTTTTTAATGAAAGATTAAGCTTCAAAACATTAAAAAGAGATAACCATACAAACGACCGTGGTGTCTTCTAAACTTACTAAACATATCTGGCGTAGTATCTGTCATTGGAGTAAAATTTTGTTTTATTTACCAATAATTTTTAAAAGTTCCAACATTATATTTAACATAATCGGACGTAGTTAAGCAGGAAACGTCCAACCCACAAATTATAAAAATTCATTTTGTCATATGTAGGGCAACTATACAGGCTGTTTCTTTTATCATGTGGTAACATTGCTATATTCTAAACCGTAATAGATACAAAGACGATTAAATGGGAAAAAATGTAAATATTGTGGTGAGCAGTACATTGGTCAGAGAAAATCTACGGGGACTCTCGCCATTCCCGACTTATACAGGGAAAACTAAAATGCTGTTTTCGGTTTTTTACGAATAGAATGGTTATTTCAGAAAATATAAAAAAATTAAAGAGGAAAGTTTTATTGTGATTTTATCGCTCTATCAATATTTGTGATGAAATAGACAGGTCCCTATTTGAAAAAAATAGTTGTTGATGGCGGTGTTGACACGAAACGTTTGATTAAAAATTTATCGTTAGGTAGTTCTAGTACATTTTGAATACAATAAAACTTTCCTTTTTAATTTTTTTATATTTTCTGAAATAACAATTCTATTCGTGAAAAACCGAAAACGGCATTTTCAGTTTTCCCTGTATAAATTGGGAAGGGCGAGAATCCTTGTAAATTTTCTATTACCAATTTACTGCTCACCACAATAGTTGTATCTATTACGGTTTAGAATATAGCAATGTTACCACATGATAAAAGAAACGGCCTGTATAATTCCTGTTTACTAAATTTGCAGAAATCGTCCACACAATCGTTGTGTTGAATCAAATGTGAAATCATTTTTTCAGTGATTAAATCTTGTTTGTATTGATATGACATATATAACAATTTCAAGTTGACATTTTGAATAATTGCTATTTTTGAGTTGGACGTTTTCTGCTTAACTACATCCAATTGTTACTACAATTCCGCAATACTGACTCCTGGGCAAAATGTGTAAAACACACGGAATCACTCATAAAATAATTATTGTATGAATCAGAGAAATGTATTTGTGATATGGCTATTGAATCCATGATCCTAAACATCAGTGATAGTTCTGATTCTGAAAATGATTGATATCTTAATATTTTTTTCTTACCCAGGCAACAAAAATTAGGCATAGTTCTATATGCCTGCAATACACGATGAAAAATATATGAATATATATTTTTTTAATATGAAACTTAATGTAAATCATGTGTCAAGTATTTTCTATGCAAACAAATATTTACCGGTATTTTGTTACTTCTTAGATAATCATTTATTAATCAAAAGTATGAATTTCTATCTCAGTGTAGAAATTTCATCTTCTGGGTTTTAGTCCTGTTTGAATGGAAACTCACTATTTGATATAAAACTATGGAGGGGGTTTTGAAAATATTTCTGTCTTAAACTACAGTAACTGTGAATTCGAATTCGAACGAAAATTTGTTCGGGCTAGTATGTACGAAATCCTCGTCGGAACAAGGCGGTTACACTGTGCGCGTTTTCTGAAATTCTGATATTTCTGCCGCTAATGAAATTATTGTTGTGAAATGGTGAAAAATCAGAACATGTCAACCTAGCAGAGGCAACAAAGGAGAGTTTCAAATATTATTTGAAGAATTGTAGGCCAAATCTAAGTTTTCTGAGTATTTCGGGATGAGACCTCCTAATTTTGCCGAAAAATATCTCAGTTATGATAGTTTTTGTCCTTCATATCCCACTAACACCTGTTCTCGTACACAAGACTTCATCAATTTCTTCGTATCCATGGTGAAATAACAAAATCATTTGAAACTCAGCTAACGAAAACATCCAAAACAGACACAGGTCGCATGATAAACTCTTCTCGTTAACTTTTTGTTACATCTACAGAAAATACATTAATTTGGAAAAAAAATCTTTCGATAATGATTAAGGTTCGAAGGGATTGCGTCAAACGACCACAGAGATATGTGCAAAAAACCCTCATATATTTCTCGAGTGTAACTGAAACTAGACGAGAGTAGGAAAGTCAGAAGTATGTTTAACACTTACTGGGTGAATGAGGAAGTTTCATGCATATTTCTTTGCAGCTATTTGACATAGTCCTATTAAATGTTATCAATGGATTCATAACGATCGGAATATATACTGAATGGTTGAATTTAAAAAATCTCAATGTCATATCAGCTCGCATGTGTACACTCTTCTTCTTTGGAAATGGTTTAAATAATTACCCCACAAAAAAAATGGATATCGCCCAGCTTTTTTAATGTTATAAATGTTGCCTTTTTTATGGAGGTTATTCCATAAATTTTGTAATTTACTATTCACACGTACGTAGTTATTTTTATCGGAATTTTAGCCACGTCGATTTGTATTTTGAAACTGTAGACTGTTCTAGCAGAAATTTCTCGACTTATTTCATAGGCATAGTAACGATGACGTGTGGATAAAGATCCAATAATCGAACTGTAATAGTTTTCATCCTAACAAGTATGGAAAGAGTAAACTTCTGTACAATAACATTTTTGCCATCAATAGCATCAATTGCTTCTAGACTATAGACTAGACAATAGAATCCTGGAAACTCACCCATTCCTTCCGTTTGTTGTTTTGCTATAACAGCCAATCCGTGGGTCAACTTTCGACTGAGGACGTGCTGAGAGCTAGTCATTACGTCAGAATAAAGTACCAATCTACCAATTTGATTCGTTTCCAAAGCCTGAAAGTTATTAAAGAAATTCAGTAAAGCCTTGTACAATTTTCTGTTTGCACCCCATATTTTTTTAAACCTACCTCAAAGTAAGCAACAGTCGAGAAGTTGGGGGGGCAAGAATGAACGAATACCGGCATGAAACCACTATATGCCGGGTCTGCTTCTTCTTCTTTTACATAAAACTTCACTGAAATCTTTTCGCACTTGATCGTGTATTGTGTGACGCTGTCGCATCCCGTCAACAGATTCAGTTTCATCTGCAAATTTCAAATATGAGACTAGCAAGACTTCTTTGAAATGTTCGCAGAGTTCCCTCAACGTTGCAAGTGCTTTAAGGGCACTTAAAAACGTGGGATTTCACAAGATAAATCAGAACTATTTTTTCCTATTGTGAACTGACTACTCAAGTGGTGTTATTTTATATTCTATAGTGTCTGAACAATAAAAAAAAGTTAAAGTGAAAGATCAGTAGGCAATAATTCATCATCATATTCTTCCTGCCTTCTCAAAAAACGGTTCATCTGAAATTATGAATAACATGTGGATTTTTGGAGTGGTTGAGGGGTCACAAATTATATCGGGGTGTCTATCATTTCAAAAAGATCAGCGGATATGGGGAAAAAATTCCAGCAACGGCTGTTTTAACCAATTTTTGGGAAATTTTTTTCTCCTAAAGAGAATGTAGAGGAATGAATTTTGGGTCACAAAATATTTCAATGCCGAGTGTGTGAAGTAGTCCTAAATAATAGATTTGCATGAGAATATTACCATCAACGGTTCATCTGGAATTTTTATTACTACGGGGTGGGATTTTATGGTGGTTGAAGGATCACAAATCATGTTAGGGTGTTTACTTTCTGAAAACAAACATATATGGACAAAAAATCCCAGCAATGGCTGTTTCAACTTCAAAAGTCAATAATTATACCATATAGTGCATGAAAACCATTGCTAGAAGAACCGTTTCTGCTGTACACCTGTTTGAAACTCACGGCTTCGGGAGGTGTTTCCTGAGACGTGCTTACTTTCCTTCAGCTATCATGATGTTATCTGAACATTACAGGATTTTCCTTTACTTACATCATGCCTCCCCAAAAAATACGCTGGTGTATAAGCCACTTCGCAACTACCACTGCCACAGTCCATATCGAGATGGTTGGAAAGAATGTCACTCAGAATCTCCAATCTTGCTTGATCACTGTCCTTCAGTGCTTCGAATTTCTTCTCGTCGTCTTCGTACTCATTCGGATCGATTTCCAAATGGACTTGCGAGAATATCGCCCTTCCTTCACTGCCTTTGACGGTGGCCAGGAGCAAGCTGGGAGTCTGCCACGTTTCTTCTGTGCCGAGGACTTGCACCTGGATGACGTAATCTTTGCCATTATGCTGTATTTCGACGGCAGAAGGCGTCCGAGGAGCGATGGGGCTGGATCCGTTGCTGCTGCTGGTTGTGAGAAAATGCGTCAAGTGAATTGATGCTTACACAAATATTACACTTAATAATACACTGAAATCCCCATGATACAGTGACAAAGTAACAACATATTTATTTATTAGATATAAACAATTACAACAACAAAAGAGGATCTACAACACAGTACATGCATCGGTACTCTCCACAGGTAAAGGAGACTTCATATATAAACAATGCCAGAAAAAAAGTTACATGATATCAATGTAGTTAAGTGTTCCACCATGCATGTCTGAAACAAGCCAGGAGGCAAAAAAAAATACAAACACGAAACCGAACAGACAAATTCTTACAATGCACCTTCCACAGAAGATGAGTTCATGAAGGAAGAAAAAGGCTACTAAAGCAAATCACTCAGAACCAAAGGAAATAATTATAAAGGAGAAAGAGAATATCATTCAACTACAAAATGAGAAAAATGCATATTTAGAAAATAAATTGAAAGTAATAATCTCCAAGAATGAACAGACCCGAAGATTCTTATGAAAAAATCACAGTTGAAAGTTATAAAATGGCAGATAAGCGCCATCTTCAATATTTTTCTATATATTATTCCGTATTAGAATTCTGCTCATAATTCTTAACACTTTACTCCTGAATTCAATTGTTTTCGAAATATTTGCGCTTGAAAAGTGACATTTTGGTCATTTCAAACCCAACCAGAAACACTACTGTTGCTTTCAAAGTTTGAAACAAATTTGATTGAAAGCAACATCATTTCAAACCAACCAAAAACAATACTGATGTTGCTTTCAATCAAGTTAGTTTCATGTACTAAAAGCTACACCAGCATTTATGGCACACTTCAAAAAAAACTATTATACAATTTTCTACACATTTATTACAAATTTGCGTCCCATCCAAAAAAATGTTAACACTCCCCGTTTTCTGGGAAATGGGCGTGGGATAACTTTAAACTAAAACTGCACCACGCACTTAGTATTTCTTTAAAATACGCAATTATTATTGATCGATAGGCTGCTGAAATTTCTTACACATTAATTACAAATCATTGACATGTTGAAAGTTCCAATATTTTGATCCCCAAAGGGTTAAATTCCCCTCTAATTATAAATAAATCCCCAATAAATATGGACCCAACGTGGCCAGTGCCAGCATTTTTCACAAGATTGTTTAAAATTGTCCTGCAAACTATCGAAGAGTTGAGAATTACAAAATGAAGGACCCTCAAGGTGTATACAGTGTGTCCATTCAAGTTGGTGACATACGGAAAACATTTTTATTATTCACTTTCGGAAAAAGTTTAATTCCCTTCAAATGTTCTGAAAATTCTAGAACTTAATTTTGAATGATCGTGAAACTTGTCAGCTATATACGAGTAGAGTCAAAAAATATGAATTCGGTAATAGAGTGAAATACTTTTATTTGTAGTGATGAAAAATTGTTAAGAATTGAAACTCACGTTTAAATGTGCATTCATATCCATTCAAATTTCGACGAGTGGGCTGTGTTTATAAATAGTTATATCACGATATGATGGGATATCCTACTTGAACTGCATTTCATAGAATATTAGAATTCTTTACAGTATCCCACATGCTTCTACTAAATATAGTTTGGTGCGTATGGACTATATGAACCAAAAAAATTGAAATTTTGAAAAGTGGGCTGTGTTAATAAATAGTTGTATCACGATATGACGGGAAATTCTACTTGAATTGCATTTCATCGAGTACTAGAATTCTTAACAGTATCCCACAAGCTTCTATTAAGTGTCCTTTGGTGCGTATGGACTATATCAAACAAAGAATTCTAATATTCTATGAAATGCAGTTCAAGTAGAATATCCCATCATATCGTGACATAACTATTTATTAACACAGCCCACTCGTCGAAATTTGAATGGATATGAATGCACATTTAAACGTGAGTTTCAATTCTTAACAATTTTTCATCAAAGCAGTCTTTGATATTGCCACAAAAAAAAGTTTTTCACTCTATTACCGAATTCAAATTTTGACTCTACTCGTATACAGCTGACAAGTTTCAGGATTTGAATTTTCAGAACATTTGATGGGAATTACATTTTTTCCGAAAGTGAATAATAAAAATGTTTTCCGTATGTCGCCAACTTGAATGGACACACTGTATACACCTTGGAGGTCCTTCTATTTGTAATTTGAAGGGCAATTCTAAACAATCTTGTGAAAACTGCTGGCACTGACCACGTTGGGTCCATATTTATTGGGGATTAATTTATAATTAAGGGGTATTCAACCCTTTGGGGATCAAAATATTGGAACTTTCAACACGTCAATGATTTGTAATTAATGTGTAAGAAATTTCAGCAGCCTTTCGATCAATAATAATTGCGTATTTGAAAAAAATATCAAGTGCGTGGTGCAGTTTTAGTTTAAAGTTAGCCCACGCCCATTTCCCAGAAAACGGGGAGTGAAAAAATTTTTTTGGATGGGACACAAATTTGTAATGTGTACAAAATTGTATAATAGTTTTTTTTGGAGTGTGCCATAAATGCTGGTGTAGCTTTTAGTACATGTTAGTTTCAAACTTTGAAAGCAACAGTAGTGTTTTTGGTTGGGTTTGAAATGACCAAAATGTTATAGTTTTTTCTAAAAAAATCAAGTCACGTATTGTATGATCAACTACAGACTTTTCAAAATTAATGTTGAACATATGCCAAATCATCATCTAGCAAACGAATTCCATTATCATTAAAAATAATTTCACCTCTCTTAATGTCGTTTTAGCATATTTATTATATCCCAAGTTGTTTAGACTTATTATCATAGTATTGCAACCACGCATTTTTTCTTTTTAATTAACTGATACTTGGATCCAGTAAGAATTCGTTCACAACTTGCTCATTCTTTATATTTGCTTTTTTATTGAATGCAATTTTTGAAAAGCTAACTCAAAACAAAAAAAAATATTTCTGTGCTATATGCCATATTTGGGCATTTATGAATACAAACACTTTCCCAATTTTCTGTCTGCAATAAATTAAGAAAACAATCTACATTAGGTTTAGAAAAAATTGCGCCCATATTGCTTTTATTGAGAAGTGGTCAGAGAAAATTGTCAATACATGCTGATGAGCCGCTCTTTACTCGATTAGGGGATCTTATGCTATCATTCATATCATACCAAGCTAGTAGATCTTCTAGTAAAGGTACAATTTACACTGTGGCTACTAAAATTGACCTTACCCAACATAATAGTTACTATGACCAACAAAACAAGAAAAAAAGCTCGATTTAAAGAATGAAAAATACAAGGACTTGTATGGAAAATTCCTAGGTTGAAATTTCTACTAGAAGAGAATGACAAAGATATACTTCTTATATCCAAAACAAAATAGTGAACTTTTACTGCTGGGAACAATATAATGGAGCGGTGTCTGTTTGATTGCAAGGATAGACATTACATTTCTAAAACTGCGCTATAGTAAATTCTGTTCCGAAAAAGTATTCGAACTGTGCAGTGCAAAAAAAAGCGGTATCGGGGAAACTATAAGTGTTACAAAATCTGATTTAGAAATTTTTATTGAGAACTTGAAATTTCATGAAAACAATTTATATGAAAAACTACATTTTTTTTGAATTCGTTCAGTGAATATGACATGAGAGAATCAATCGGCCAGCCTACTAGAAAAACAAGGGTTAGTAAAATATGAATTGACAATATATTTTTAAATATAAAAAATTACTCAACAATAGTACATGACACAAATATCAAATCATATTTATCAAGTAATAACTTTGAACCCAAATCTTGAAAATTCTACATCATGCAGAATATTCAATCAGACTAATATTCGGAATTTTGCAAAATACTGCAGTTGCTGTTCAAAATATTCTTTAACAGAATCGTACATTTTTTGAATTATCTATACCGCCTAAACCATTTCGTTCCAAAAACAAAAAATGCTGGATTACGCCAAAAATTAAAGCGCTGTCAAAGCTAGTCGGGGAAATAGCCGAAACATCAAAAACATTAAATGATGATAATAATTTTTTTTATTTGGGTATTTAAAGTGGCATCGATTGCCGAGATTATTAGCCACTATGTGTTCTGGGTAGGCTGTGTTACTTACTCCATACGCCACTTTAGGAGCAGTATTGTTAATTTGAATGCAACAGTGAATCGTGCAGGACTCACTACTCCAGTCAAGCCACGAAATTTTGATTTTAACAATTGAATCGGAGAAATTAAATTGAAAAAATCCCAGCTCCGACTGCGGTTCGAACCCGGGATCTTTAGTCCCGAACCAGGACGCCTTACCACTTACGCCACGCACCGACATAACGACGATAATTATTACATAGCAAGATAAAAATGTTTGAAAAAATCGTACGAAAATAAACTTAATATTCCAAAAAAATAAAAAAAAACAATAATGATAGAATAATTAGGCCAATCAATGTACACATTAAACAAATGAAAAGTAAAATATCAGAAATGAAAAACAACAAATTGTGAAATTATCATAAATGAAAATGACATGAGTAATTTTTTTAATTCATTCTTCAATGGAGTAACAAATAACAGCACGCTAAAAAATTAAAGTTAGACGCAGAATATATCATCCCGACTTCATTAATTATAAAATAAGCTCAAAAAAATTCTATGGAATACCAGGATATTATACAACTGAAAAATATAGAGGAAATGAAACTTCCAATTTACAGTACAACATTGTGTTTTTTGCCATATCAGGTTACTAACCAGTTGAAAACCTTTTAGCAATACTAAATATCGCGTATAAATGTTAAGGCGCCTCTACACTATCGGTTATGATGGACGAATACAGGCGATAACAAACGTGTGCATAATCGCTAGTAATTTGACCATGATCGCAGACGATCAAGCAGCATGGCCGCTGTGTCAGTTTTTCAAAAAAACATCAAAGGAAGTTCGGTCATGATTGTGTACGTACCTAC
The DNA here is from genome assembly GCA_958502065.1 of Chrysolina americana. NCBI lineage: Eukaryota > Metazoa > Arthropoda > Insecta > Coleoptera > Chrysomelidae > Chrysolina > Chrysolina americana. The sequence goes on from OY293410.1 coordinate 87,801,756, forward strand.
ACGATCGTCAATTAGAATTCAAATAAATGAAAACAAATAACTTTGACTACTGTGAAAAAACTCTTCTCTCGCGGATGCTGCGACTTAGGAAGTTCGGTCATGATTGTGTACGTACCCACACGATCGTCAATTAGAATTCAAATAAATGAAAACAAACAATTTTGACTACTGTCGAAAAAACTCTTCTCTCGCGGATGCTGCGACTAACTTATTGTAAGACAATTAACAATAACACGATCGTGTGGACAGCTGTGCAATGATGGTGGCAATCATGACAAATTCTGTATTCGTCCATCATGGCCAATGCTGTAGAGGCGCCTTCAGACTACACTAAAATGCACCAACCATAACTGATATAACAATTTTAAATGTACCTAGTCGTTGTAGCGTTAAAAATCATGTATGGTGATTCTGTCTACGATACGTCAGGTTAGATTGGCTAATAATTTATGCATTTTCCACTCAGTTTTTGAACGCAGCTGTCTTGTCATTCAAACTTCCCGCCATTACAGTGACCAATCACAGGGCGCTCACTTATTGCCTGCATTTTATTGTCGTTTATAACAGTTTTCCCTCCTCGCCCTTCTGTTGCCTTGCCATGGCAGTGCCACACCTAGCAATAAACTTCAAAAAAATGTAAGAACATGCGTAGACAGACTATGACTCTTGCTAATGTAGACTTTGTTCTCAGTTATCGGTTGCCAATTCGCTTTCAAAACAAAGAAAAAAGTTATAACACGTTATAACCACTATAATGAAAGAGCATTCATCATGGCGTAGTTTGATTTTAACTCCATTAAAATCACAAACAGTTCGTGATAATCGTTCAATATAATAAGAAACTTTCACTTACATACATTTTCAGCCCATTTTCAGTAACGCAGAATGTATTTCGTTCATGGCAATCGTACCACTCGGGCAACAAACTTGGATAGCCCTTCAGCGATCAGAAACAAACCGCATAACCGGTCTAACTAATCTTACTAATCTGACTTCTTTTCGGCCTTTTCCAGATTACTGAAAGCAAAGCGTGGCGTGTCATGGCGTAGCGCGTAGCACTTCCCCTCTCCCCTCACTGCTATTACCGACTTCCGTGCTTCCCCGAATCATCACCGACTCGAACCGCACAGAGTCGGGTGCATTTCACTTCATTCAAGGGACAGCTTTATTGCAAACATCATCGACTTAATTTCTTTAATTTATTGGCAGCAATGACGACTTTTTGCAAAAAGAACCAATCCCAAAATTATGGAATTTCTAGTTTCAGCATATTATTTTATTGGGAACCATAACTATGTTGCAAAAAAAATTCAACCCTTAATTTGGTATTTATCTTACGCCATCTTAGCGTCAATGAACACTCGTTGCCAATTGAAAGTAGGGGAGATAATTTGGTGAATATTTACCTACTAAAAACTAACAATAACGACTTTAACAGATTACGGGTTCTCAAAACCACTTTTTGGATTTTGTACTATTCATGTTCATTAAAATATTACCTTTGATTTGAGTGATCGGAATCTTTCGAGAACTGTTTCTTGGCCGGAGAAGCTTGGTAACAGAAAATGTGATGCATCATTTTAACTTGTTTCCATTTTCCGTATGTGAATCGAACAAGCTCATGCTCTCTGACCTGAAAAAACAAAAACTGGAAAAATGGCAATTATCATAAATTAATAAAGAATGGCAGAATGACAAGAGATCATTAAACCAATAATGAATCAATACAAGCTTTCGCAAAAAACCTATACAATAGGTATTTTCGTCGGCAAGTATTCAACTGAAAACTACTACTGCCCAATACGATCGTTGAATCATATCTGTTTGCTACTTGGCAACGTTTTCTACTCATAACTACTTTGCATTGCTCTTCAAATATCATCAATAATAATAATAATAATAATAATAATAATAATAATACTCCCTCATAAACACTTGTTGAGTGTACCCAAAGGCATAGCCTGTGCGGGTAGAGGACGGCTATTATTATTATTTGCCGTGGCGCTCCGGGGCGACTTACTGATGTTTTAGGTGATGTATTCACTTTTCAGCTGTAGGAAAACCCGGAAAACCTACAGCACCACCTTACGAAGCTTCCTCACCAAGACAAAACTTGAAAGTTAAACAGAATCCAGCAAAAAGTGTATGTACGAGGTTCTATGTGAATGTGGAGTTTCCTATATAATAATAATAATAGTAACGTTTATCATTGAGGGAACATCAACTGACGCATTGAAAACAATTTTAATGTACACATTCATAATTAGAAATTAGTAAAAGCAGAATAATTTGAGATGGAAATGAATAAGGTATAGAATTCAATGATATTATTCAGAGAATACAATATTTTCAAGTTGATTGATATTTCTTCAGTTTAATTTTGAAAGCTGTTAGACTTTTCGGGAGTTTGAGAATCTTTGGTAAATTATTATAATGAATTATAGCATTATGATGAATGGATCTTTTGTCGATATCTGTTACTTGTTTGTCTTGTTGAATGTCTATGATTAATTTGATTTACTTTTGATTTTGAATTGGAATGCTTCAGTTTATTTTTGACAGAAAAAAACTAAGACATTTTGTACTTATAAAGTCTTAGAGGTTTATAAAGATTTATAAGTGGTTCATGGATATTCTAAATAGAAAATACATTTTGCTTTGTTTTAAAGAATTTTAGTGGTTTGAGAATACATAACTTGGCAGTTTTCCATATTGAAATTAAATATTGTAGTTTTGAGTAAATCAATCAATTCTATACTTTAGAGGAGCTTGGTTTCGGATTCTATAGAGAACCCCAATAACCGTTGATAATCTTTTTCTCAATATTTCAATAAGTGTAGACCACGATAAATAAACCGAAACCGAGTAGCTGATCTTATAATTTTTTTATCGAATGGGAATTTTACAAAAATTTAACAGAGGTCTTTTAAAAACATGTGAAGATTTTGAACAATTTAACGTTAATTTATGAAAAGACAGCAATGGTGATAATATATCCATCCAAATCGTGCAATATTTTTTTATTAATTTCCTCCACATTTTTTCCTGCTGCTGACTTGAAAGCCATGCTGATATCTGTAGAGATAACCAATAGATTTTTAATTATCACAATCTCGCATTCATAATTTTTTCGATAATTTTGAAGATAATGGGAAAAATAAAGATAGGCCTATAGTTTTCCATTTAATTTTTTCACTACTCTTGAATGTCTGTCTAACCTTGGCAATTTTTATTTTTTCTGAAATGATTCCAATTTCGAAAGATGTAGTTATTAATTTGGTTAGTATGAAGGGGTTAATTCTGATTTTACTCCATTAACAAGTTTGACACTGATGTCATGAAATCCTAGAGCTTTCTTGTTGTCTTAACATCAATCACATCTTCAACTTCTTCATCAACAGGTTTCAGAAACATTGAAGTTGAATTTGACTTTCCCCAATATTTAATTTGTGTTGTTGGAATGAGAGCAGCTAAATTTGGTCCGACTTCTATGAAGTGTTCATTGAAAGCTTTCCAAATTCCACTCCGAATTTAATTTCTTTTTCCACCCTATTTTTTAAGTATTTATAATATTCCATGTAGTTTTTGGAGATGCATTAGTAAATTCTGATTAAAGAACTTTTCTTTTGCTTGAAAAATAGTTATTTTGGTTAACTTTTTATAATGATCACATAACTATCTATCTCTTGATTTCCTGGATTTTTCGTCTTTCTCAAATGAAATTTGTCCCATACTTTCATTAGCTTTGCAATGTTTTCATTAAACCAAACTTTTGATTTTTTTTTATTCAAAAATGTGTTCGAAAGTGCTTTTATTTTAATACATCCAGCAATTTGACATACATTTCATTTGGTTCTTCACATCTGCCAATGCTTTCATTCGAGGTGTTCAACTCACTTTTCAGTTTACTGATGTCTGTTTTTTCAATTTGCTTGTAAATTATTTCTTTGGATTTTATTTTCTACAATTATATCAGACAGAGTCAAAAAGCATTGCAGAATTCGAACATAATCTCATTTTGTATTATTATTAATAAAACATTTCATCAAACAATTATTTTATACTGTATTATATTTTATATAAACAGGGTCCTGCAGCAAGGGCGCGGTCTTCCATATCTCCATTATGGTGATAGATAGATGGGTCATTCAATGAGCAAAATTATATTATTTCCTGAGCTTTACAAATTGAAAATAATGGCACTCACACAGGGTGTTCAGTTTTTTCTGGGCGGGTCCCAACTTTGTTTTTTTAAATGGCAACCAGTATTCTTTATCAGTTATTCGGTTTTTACATGAAAAATAAAAGGTACTTTATATGGATCTTTTTTTCGAAAATATTGACGGTTTTCGAGATTTTTAGCATGACAGCTTTTTTTTCCTAAAATTCGTCACTCATACTATTTGAAATTATGAAGTTGTGCCAAGTTCTATTGAAATAAGTTTTTGTTCAAATTATGTACGTTGATGACTCTCTCGAACGATATATCAAAAAATCGACCTGTGATATACAGGGTGTAAAAAATAGCTTGCCAAACATTGTGAATAAAAATGTGCGAAATCTTCCTTATTTCAAACGGAGCATCCGGTATATTATCGATCCATAAGAAGCGCCAACAAGTGCTCTACAAATTTCATCAAATATTCTTAATGGTTAAAATCAATAGTGTTCTATATGAAATATGGAAGATTTTGCACATTTTTATTTAAAATGTTTTGCAAGCTATATTTCGCACCCTGTATACAGGGCTTTTCACGATGAGCGTTAATTAGACGTTTCTGGCAAACCAGACAACGGATCAACCTGAAAATTTGACAGTATGCATAAATGAACATGATCTACACGCCTAAAATATTTTAGACGATGCGGCGTTTCCGCTTCTACTGTAAAGTAGCGGTTACTTTGATATTTCAAAGGGAACACCCTTTATATAATATCATATTGTGATTTCTTATCACTTCGTCAACAACTTCATATAGTATCTCCCTATACCTATCTCTTACCGTTTAAGAGATATAAATTAATTTTGATTTTTTTTCACCAAACATGTACTTTTATAAACGCTGATAATCTTGAACTCTCTGGTACTAAGACGATCAAATTCAGAATGTAGTGAAGTGATACCATAAGGATCCTCACTTCGGAGCCATATTTTTTTTGCCTCATACAGGGTTAGAAAATGCGGATACTTTGTTCACATGAAAAAGTTAGTAGAAGTCAATTTTTTCAAATGGAACACCCTGTATTTTTCCACATTTTTGAGCACTACATCCAATTTTAGATTGATTTTGTTCAGATAGTCCTATTTCGATTTCGAACCGTTTTCGAGATAAACTGTTTCAAACAGAAACTGACGCTGTTTCCTTGCATTCATCACTTATTTTCGAGATTTAACATCTATTTTATACTATGTAATATTTCTTTTAGATTTAGTTTTTCAACAGTCACCAATCAGTCAATTCGAAAGTGATATGTTCCTTAGAAAAAGTTACAATTTGTATGCATTGAGGTATTGAGTGTCTCTACCGTACAACATTGCAAATTAGTATTTATTCATAGTGTGCTTTGGAAATATAAATGATCCAATTTTGAAACGTCAAACGTTCGTTGGTGGTTTTGACTGATTGTGATACCAATTATAACCAAAAAATGTCAAGATTAGGTTACAGTAATGAAGATTTCTTGAATTTATTACTAATTTATGGTGAGTGCAATAGAATTGCAAGTAGAACATGCCGAGTATTTCATGAAAGATATCCACAACTTCCGAAGCAGAATAATAATGTGATAAACCGACTTCTAAAAAACTGTAGGTCGAATGGAACCTTTCATCCAAAAGTTATTCGTAGAAAGCCTGAAGTGGATGATGATGACAATAACATAACAGTTTTGGGATTTTTTTATGCATTTCCAAATGCTTCACTACACGAAGCTGAAAGGGAGATAGGTATACCCTACGTGACAATTTATCGCATTCTTAATAAGCACAAATGGCATCCCTATAAATTTTACTGTGTCCAACATCTGAAAGAGACATATTTGCCTCGTAGAGTGGAATTCTTTGAATGGTTACTTGTCAAGACTCAAGAGGATGAACATTTCCTAGACAATATCATATGGACAGATGAGGCCAAGTTTACAAAAAATGGAATTTTCAATAGACACAACAGTCATTATTGGTCGCCAGAAAATCCCCATGTCGTTCGCCAAAGGGGTTTTCAAGAAAGATGGCAATTTAATGTATTTTGTGCCATAAAGAATGAGTCAATTTTTTATATCGAGTTTTATGATGATAACTTGAATGCTACAAAATATGAAGATTTACTGAGAAATGGAATTCAAATGATTTTAAATTATAGGCCAGGCAGAGAACGTGTATGGTGCCAAATGGATGGTGCTCCACCCCATAATTCTCGTTCAGTAAGTGAAGCTTTAACTGAAATCTTCGAAGATAGATGGATTGGTAATAATGGACCTTTTGGTTGGCCTCCTAGAACACCAGATGGCAATCCACTAGATTATTTTGTATGGGGTTACATTAAAAATATGGTTTACTCCGACCCAATAACAACAATGGAAGATATGAAATCGAGAGTTAGAACTGCTTTCAATAGTTTAACTCCAGAATCAATCAGAAGCGCTACACATGAAAATCTTCTGAAGAGATTACATGTTTGTTTAAGTAGAGGAGGAGATGTGTTCGAACATATTCTGAAATACAGTGATAATTGAATTGACTTACTAATTCATGAATTTATTTTCAGTCCGTGTGTCAGCGTTAATATAACTATTTTTTGAAGAGAAGATTCATTTGATAGTTGAAGAGTATTTTAATAATTATTTATTCATTGCATTATCTGTGACTGATGAAGGAACATCGAATGGAATCTGTTAAATTTCAAAAATAATTGATGAATTCAAGGGAACCACATCAGTTTCTGTTTGAAACAGTTTATCTCGAAAACGGTTCGAAATCGAAATAGGATTATCTGAACAAAGTCAATCTAAAATTGGATGTAGAGCTCAAAAATGTGGAAAAATACAGGGTGTTCCATTTGAAAAAATTGACTTCCACTAATTTTTTCATGTGAACAAAGTATCCGCATTTTCTAACGACCCTGTATGAGGCAAAAAAAATATGGCTCCGAAGTGAGGATCCTTATGGTATCACTTCACTACATTCCGAATTTGATCGTCTTAGTACCAGAGAGTTCAAGATTATCAGCGTTTATAAAAGTACATGTTTGGTGAAAAAAAAATCAAAATTAATTTATATCTCTTAAACGGTAAGAGATAGGTATAGGGAGATACTATATGAAGTTGTTGACGAAGTGATAAGAAATCATAATATGATATTATATACAGGGTGTTCCATTTGAAAAATCAAAGTAACCGCTACTTTACAGTAGAAGCGGCAACGCCGCATCGTCTAAAATATTTTAGGCGTGTAGATCATGTTCATTTATGCATACTGTCAAATTTTCAGGTTGATCCGTTGTCTGGTTTGCTAGAAACGTCTAATTAACGCTCGTCGTGAAAAGCCCAGTATATTAAAATTAAATTAATTTAAATTAAAATTGCGAAAGTTACACCAATTTTCAAAGCAGGTGAAAAAGATCAAATGAATAATTATAGACCCATCTCGATTTTATCAATACTTTCAAAAATAATTGAAAAAGCAATGCATTGTAGATTATTTGAATACCTTGAAAAATCAAAATTACTGTATAATGGGCAGTATGGTTTTCGAAGATCTAGCGATACAGAATCAGCAGTACTTGATGTCATTACTCAATTCCAACTTGATATAGATTCGGGTAAAAAATGTGGTATTCTATCGCTTGATCTTCAGACAGCTTTTGACACAGTTGATCACAAAATTTTATTGGACATCTTATATCAAATAGGTGTGCTCATGAATGGTTCAGAAATTATCTTTCAGACAGAAAACAGTTTGAATTCATGGAAGATAATGAAGGATTGTATAAAACAGTTTTATGTGGAGTGCCACAAGGATCAATCCTTGGACCTGTACTCTTTCTTATATATATTAATTCATTAGCTGCTTTGGAACTTGTTGGTAAAATCAAAATGTTTGCTGATGATACAACCATAATATACAACGGATATAGTTTACAAGAAATTAAAAAAAAAATGTTGATTGACATTGAGAAAATATCATCCTGGCTAATAAACCATAAACTAACTTTAAATTACAAAAAATCATCATTTATGTTTGTGACCAAAAGATCGACCTATGTCGATTTCAAAGAACCTATCAATTTCAAAGGAGAAATCATCAAGTATGCTCCTATTTTGAAGTTTCTTGGCCTGTATATTGATGAAAATTTGTTATGGTCCAAACACATTGAAATATTAAGAAAACAAATATCTCCAGTAATCGGAATTCTTTTCAAAATCAGAAACTTTTTACCCTTGAAATATTTAAAATTAATTTATTATTCTTTAGTCTTTTCCAAACTTCAGTACTTAATCTCAGAATGGGGATCGGCAACAAAATGTGTACTTAAACCATTGAAAACACTACAAAACAAAATCATCAAATATATATTCAAACTAGAATACAAGCAACCTACAATAAATTTATATAAACCAAAACAAATTCTAGATATCCATTCTCTTTATAAGATAAAGATTTGTACTTTTATTCACCTAGTTAAAAATAACTTCAAACACTCTGATTTGGCTTTCAACCTAATTAACAGTAATCATAACCACTTGACGAGGCAATCAGATCATTTATCAGTTATCAATTTGAGAACAAATGTGGGTCAACAATCAATATACTTCAAAGGAATAATGCATTTCAATGAATTGCCAAAATCTTTAAAATCTGATGGTAAAATGAGATTCAAAGTAAATTTGAAAAAATATTTACTTTCATGAATTTTATAAATATATGAAAATTAGAAATAACTAGTTAGTAATTAATTTAGTTTAGTTGAAAATGTGTTTATTTTTCCCTGTCATAAACTTGTATGTTTCTTGGGAAATAAATATTATTATTATTATTATTATACTCACATTTATTATATATTTATACTTACATATATGATACGTTATAGGTATGTCAACTATTTTTTTTGTAAATTAGGATTGTCCTACTTAAATAAATAAATCAAATCAAAGTAATTACAAGTTTGTGATCACTAAGTCCTAAGTTCGGTATTCATGATGAACATTCCAAAACTCAAATTAGATTTAGTTGTCTTGTGGTCTATCAACGATAATTGATCATTCACTTCTCGTGTAGGTTATTCTGTCATTATCAAGTTTGAAGTTGAGTTGTAAGAATTGTACATGTATCTCAATAATATACTGTATTTAGTATTCATCATTATTTCAATTTTCATATCACCAAAAAAGAAGCAGTCCATGTCCATGCTATTTCTTTATGGATAAAGATTCCCGAACCTCTTCGATCAACTTGGTTGTAGATCGTGGTGTTATCCGTGGGGAAATATTAGTTAAACAGTTGATTATTATTCATTTGGCAGGGACAGGACAATTATAATGTTGTCCGACCTACCCTGTCACTGATGAGAGGCAATAAACCTCGAAACATGATGTCTGCAGGTGGTCATTTCCAGCCAAATGAAGGATAATTTTCTGTTTAATTACGAGACAAGCACTTGCAATTGGGTCTTCTTTGAAGAACATTGCACAAATATCTGTCAGTTGTAGTTCAATGTCCGTCGTGGTATTAGCCAGGGAAGTAGTTGTTTTCTGACAGATGTTTGCCTGTATTTTCCACTTGGTGGAAACGCTTAGAGAGAAGGGTACCCCTGTATTCTTTCAACATTGTTGATACCTCTCTGGCACAATATATTCGAACTAGTTCGAATGTTTACTCTTCATCTTTGTTTTCTAGAAGAATAGGCAGCTCTGGAGTCGTTGAAATTATAAGTATTTACTTTTCTAACTTTTGAATTTTGACATTTTTTAAAATTTTGATGTAATATTTTCACTCTTGAATATTTTCATTGAATCTCCAGCAGATTCAGAAACCTTATACTATCAACTTTTAATCTGAGATCACTGAACAAATTTTATATAATAATAACCAGTACTTTTTCAATATTTTCTGGACAGTTCTATTTGACAAGGTGTAGGCTTATCTTTGTGTACAGAGAGGCCAAGAGACCGTTATCCGTAAGAATAACCGAACACAAAAAGTGGAACTTTAACTTTAAAACACCTCATAGCACCTAAACTTGTCATCAGTATTCACCTGAAGATGTTTGCTGATGCAAGCAATCGAAACTTTTGGAAAAAGTGGAAGAATTGAAAATATTTCAACCATTAAGAATCTTAAAGAAGTGAATTTCTTATACTTGCCCAACAAGTGAACTGTATAATACAAAATGGTTCTGTAACAAGTGTACTCGGACATTCAATTTTTTTTCTTAATAGCAATAGCTATTAGATTTAAAGGAAATAAGCCCTGAAAACGATGTTATTTTAGAACCGTAAAATATCAATTTCTCTTTTGCTATTCACGTACCTCTGCTGTAGTGAAAGTATGGAGCACGCTGTATAAGAAATCGCTGCACAGACATAACAATTGACCACCATTCAGCAAATACTGCAGAAGGTGAACAGTTAAATTCGGAGGCACGGTACCACATATCACAACCAGAACTGTGGAAGAGTTCCACATTATTTGGCTGGGATCGGTAGGCAAATCGTATATTGTGTATCTGAAACAAAAAAAAAATCAGTTGATCTGCATCACCAAACTTATGTTGTCTCTTACTTGTCTTTGTTCAACATAGATACCAGCGCAGTCTTGACGTTTTCCTTTGCGACTAAACTATCCGCGTAAATCAGTATGTTGGGAGGTTTAACATTATTTGGAAGGCCACTCAGAGCATCGTTTCTCTTCGCCTGTTCATCGACGTTCGAGTAGTTGCCGTTGGTCCCAGCGTGGCCCGAATTCGAAGAATTCTTCTGTTGTTTGTCGCACCGATCATCTTTCTTCGCCACTCTTTCTGTATCGTCATCACAAACAGCCATGCGTTTCACTAATTTCTTCTCAGAACTGGAGGTTCTCTTCGACATTTTGAATTTGTCAGCGCTCCTGCTAGGTTTCTCTAAATCTGCTTTGGACTTTAGTTTCGATGTCCTGAGAGATTTATGTGATTTTTCATCTCTTTTGTGACTTTTTTCGACTTTATCTTCTTTTCTGGTATTACTTGTTTCTCTTTTAGATGTTTTTTCTTCAGTTTTAACTCGCGAAGATCTTGTTTCATCTTTTTCAGTCTTAGTTTTATCAAGTTTTGTTGCGTTTTCATCAACCACTGTGTTGTTCCTAGATTTATTTTCGACATCTTCTTCATCTCTTTTACGTTCTTTAGTTTCCTTCGTATCCGTTTTGGCTGGATCTTCTTCATTCTTCTTTACTTTGGCATTTCTGGATTCATCTTTAGCCTCATCCTCATTTTTGACATCCCTTTTATGCTCCTTTGTTTCCCTGGCGTCTTTTTTGTGTTCTTCCTTAATTCCCGATCTTCCTACCTTGTGTTTATGTTCATCTTTTACTTTGTTTTCAATTTTCAGTGTGCCATCACTTTTGGAGTGCTTATCTCTTTTATGGTCACTTGATTTGTGTCTTCTGTAATCTCCTGTGGTTACCTCCAGAGTGTTTTTATCCTCTACTTTCTTGCTGTCCTTTTTTATTGGTTTGACTTCGCTTACTGGAACTTTTTTTATTTCGTCTGATTTTCCATTCTCGATAGTGATTTTTGGGCTGAAATCCAATTCACAGTTAAACTATGATTACATATAAGACGATTGAATGGAAATCATATGTATAAACAAAATAACTACTAGAAATGACGAAAAGTTGAAGATCCCACATATTCCGTGCCTCACAAAATGAAAAATTAAGTCATGAATTTTTATTTTTTGTACCAATCATAAAAACAATTCAAGGAAAAGTTATATGTTTGGTATTATCAGTGATAAAATGTGTTAGCAGTTATTCTGGTTAATACACAAGAAATACATCAGTGAAATGAACAACTCGTCTGCATATAATACACGTTTAAGACGCCATATTCCACTTCCAATCCTTACGTCAGCTCTAACTCAAAATTCCCTTATTTACAATAACAGAAAATTATTTATTCACCAGCAATTTGAAAGAAATATACGAAGTGTATTCAGATTCAGAAACGAAGTATAAAAGTTCTTGGATGTGAGGGCCCATTATACTACAGAGGAATTTTACGAAGATCAATTTAGCTGATTTTTTAATTAACGTGATCAAGTATGATGCAACTTTTTAGACTTTCCATTCTATTTTATTTTATATCACTAGCTGTTGATGTATTTCATCTAACCTTATTAATATTTACATTTATTTTACCACCAACACACACACATTGTGCGATGCATACCTACATATCATTGTTATGCTGTGTAGACAGCAATTTTGTACTTGTATCAATGATTGACTATCTTGTGTATTGTCCTAAAAAAACTGTTTATAGAGGCACTACTAACGTCTTAAATTTATGATTCCAGACTTTGTCGATGACATGTATATATCTTCAGACAATAAAGTATGTTTTATTTCTGCTACAAAGAACATAGAGGATAGAAGATGGCCGCTGAGTGAATACACGCTGTGCTACGTCTCCCAAGTTATTTCTATTTTAAACCATACAAAGTATTATTTTGGTGTGCTAGTTCTGCGAAGATATTTCATCCAGTAGTGACACGTAATCTTCAGTGTAATCAATCCTTTAAATTACTATTTATAGTTTGTGTGGTTACTACAGAAAAAGTACATTCCAATAATGGGTCTAACGAAACGAGACCTTGAAGAAATCGCATCTATTGTGGAAAGCAAAACAAAAAACCTCTTCACGCAGGATTATTTTCAAGGTATGGTTGACCAAGTGGTGTCTAGGATATCTTTAAAATATGATCTGATTCTGGAAGAACAGAAATCATCTCTTAAAAAACTTCATGAGGAAGTGGTCCAGCTGAAAACCATGACTCATAATCTTAGAGATGAACTAGACTTCATCGAACAGTATTCTCGTAACAAAAATCTTCGATTTTTTGGCATTCAAGAAAATCCCCAGGAGAATATTAGTGATATTATTATAAATCTGCTAAGAGATAACATGCAATTGAAAAACATATCTAGTCGTAGCATAAAAAGATGCCACCGAATCCCGCATAAAAACAAAAATACCGAGAATCCCAAGCGACCAGCTGTTTTGGTTCGTTTTGTTGACAACTCTGTGCGTGACAGTGTTTTGAAAAATAGAAAATGTTTCAAATCTACTGGAATTTCGGTCCATGAAGATCTTACTAAGTTGCGACTGAATCTCATGAGCAGTGCAACAAGTGTCTTCGATAAAAAAGATGTCTGGTGTCGCAAAGGAAACATTTATGCGAAGCACAATGGCAAAATACAACGAATTAGGTGCGTAACAGATATTCAGAAAATCTTAGATGGAAATCACAGCGAAAAATAAACTTTATTTATATTTCTCTAACTGATATACAGGGTTTACAAGTTCCGGTGACTCCAATCTTATCAATAATTTTTTACTGTTCTGAAATATTGAAGGACGCATCTAGCTGGAATTTCATTTGAATGTAGAATTCATTTCATATAAGCATTTTTTAGTGATTATTTTCTTTCTTTTCTTTCTCTATTGCCGTTTCGATTACTGTATCAAAATTATTCATATTGCACCACTACCATATATAATTATTTTTGTTCACATTTACACTTAGTTTTCTGTAGATTATAATTTTCATTGTTCAATAGTGTACCTACTTGGCCACTCTCTTAGATAGAAAATAGCATAATAATTATGCCAAGAATATAATTATTATATTCTTAGGTTCAGTCTTCAAATATATCTATATTAATATGCATGTGTTTATACATAACGGTCATTCTCTTGATATTTTTGTTTTCTCATTGAGAATACATTTCATTATAACAATATTTCATTTTCACTAAATAAATTTTTGTGTAAGTATAGGTCCTATACCATTACAACATGTTACTATTCATATTTTGCGTAACTGGCATAAAAAGAAAAAATAGCGTTTTTTTTTTCTGTAGTTTGGCTCAACAACATTGTTCTAAAAGCATTTTTTTTTTTCGATTATCATTAACTTTGTATCCAACAATTTAAATAGTAGATAGTAGCGCTTTGTCACTAGCCATTTCAACTTAGAGATTGATTTTGTTTTCTATACTTCTTTATCATTTTTTTTTCTTCTTTTCCTCTTCTTTCTATTTTTCTTATTCTCCACCTACTTTTTCATCTTTCTAATATACCTCACATATTCTTTTTTCCATTACAAGAACTTTTAACCAATCCCAGAAAAACCTGCCTATAATCATTGTAATTATTCTATTTCAATATTCTTTCTTTTCTAGATGGCTTTTAATGTATCTCATATAAATGTGAGATCTTTGATATCAAATTTCGAGTCATTTTCGGATTACAGCAACTCGGAAAAATACGAAATACTGAAACTTGGCTTCATGGTGGCATAACCAGTGATCGTGTAAGTCTGCAAGAATATAATTTCATCCGACAAGACCGTCCTTCCCGTGGTGGGGGGGTTGGTATGTATATTAGGCATCACTTCATTATAAAATTTTGATTAGCGAGTGTTCTGAGTATACTGAATACATATGGATAGAAGTAACATTCCAAAAATATAAAATCGCAATTGGTAACATATATCGACCTCCAAATTCTAATCATCAGTCTTTTTTTAGTACCTTTGAGGACACTCTAACTGAAATTTTTCCTAACTATGAATTTATCATATGTTTCGGTGACTTCAATATTAATATGTTGAACATAAACTTGAATCCCTGCATACAGTTAACTGGTATACTTGAGGCGTTCAATTTCAATCAACTAATCATGGAACCCACTCGCGTTACTGATACTAGTGCCTCACTTCTTGATTTATTATTTACTAACATATCTTCATTTAAATGTCTAACCCAGGTGATTGACAATGATATTTCTGATCATTTTCTCATTAAATGTACTTTTGATTTTCTTCCTCAATCAAATGTACCTAAAAAAAATATCGTATCGACCTTTTAATCGTATTAACATGGAGGCTTTCCAAAACGATCTTGTTTCTATGGTTTGGAATTCAATTTATGAAACTATAAATATTGATGAAAAAATCGCTATCTTGAACCACAATATCAATTTCCTAATCGATATTCATGCACCAATTCTCACTTTTTATCCGAAAAAAGGCCATATGCACCTTGGATTACCGATAATATCAAGCTTCTTCAAAACCTACGCGACAAAGCACTCAAAAAATACAAAAATTCCCGTACTCTCGAACATTGGTCATACTATAAACAAATTCGGAACTTCACTACTTCTGCTGTAAAAACCTACGACATAAATTCAAGAACTCTAATTCCAAAGAATCAAAGAATTAAAGAAACTCAATGTTACTAAAAATAAAAAGAAAGCCATTCCTGCTCACTTGAGTGATGTTGAAGCTGCCAATAAGTTTTTTGCCAGTCTCCTTATTCGACATCCGATAGTTAATGATGCTGCATATAATTATTATTCTTCAAATGTAAAAGGAAATATTGATGAGTTTTTTTCATTCAAACCTGTCAATGAGGAAATTGTATCTCAGATTATTTTGGGAATAAAATCTAAAGCAACCGGAACAGATAATATCAATATAACTATCATCCATTTGTGTTGCCCCTTTATTATACCTTTAGTAACACATATAATTAATCAGTGCATTATTCAATGCTACTTTCCTAAAGTATGGAAGAACGCCAATGTCATTCCTTCACCCAAAAACAATAAACCCCTGGAATTTAATCATCTTCGATCCATAAGCGTACTACCCACATTCTCCAAAATATTAGAAAAAATAATGGAAATTCAAATCAGAACGCATCTGAGTACATACGATATTTTACCTATAAAGCAGTCAGGGTTTAGACAAGGCCACAGTTGTGCAACAGCACTTGTTGATATTGTAGATGATTTACTGAGAGCTACGGATCAAAATCAAACGAGTGTACTGATTCTACTTGATTATACAAAAGCTTTCGATATGATAAACCATAAAACCCTTATTTCAATATCTCATTTTCTTGGATTCACAAATAGTGCTGAAATCTTTTTGAATTCTTTCTTAACTGATAGATTTCAACAAGTTAAGATTGACGAGAAAATTTCTTCTCCAATTGAAGTGACATCGGGTTTTCCTCAAGGGAGTATCCTGGGGACTTTATTGTACACCATGTACACTTCCAATTTCCATAAGTCGATGCGTTATTGTAATTATCATTTTTATGCTGATGACACTCAGATATATTATTCATTTAGAGCTGATAATTTAATTGAGTCCGTCCAAAAAATTAATAATGATCTGAATTCTCTGTACAACACTTCTAATGACCATTCAATAAAAATAAATCCAAGTAAGTCGTATGAATTACTTTTCAGCAAAGATACCACTCGCGAATTTTTACTGGATGCTTTACAATTGCAGATTGGAAATGAAAAAATTCCATTACTTGAATCTGGAAAAAGTCTGGGTCTTATTATCGATAGTAAACTTAAATTCAAGCAGCACATCTCAAAAAAATTGCAATTAGCCTACTGTACTTTGAAAATGATTTATAGTCACAGATTTTCACTGGATCGAGATTTGAAAAAAATGCTTTGTGAATCTCTGGTATTATCTCATCTGGATCATTGTGACGTTGTCTATGGATCCTGTCTTGATAGTGTGGATATAAAACGTATACAAAAATTACAAAACTCGTGTCTCCGACTTATATATGGCATAAAGCGCAGTCACCGGATTTCTCACAAATTAACTGAATGTCAATGGCTTGATATGTTTAACCGCCGTAAATTACATTTTGCGTGCTTTTGCTTCAAATTACTAAAGTTCAAGTGTCCCCCTTACTTACACGAAAAATTAAGTTATCGTACCGATGTTCATAATTTGAATATCAGACGCCAAAATATCCTCACCATACCCTCTCACCATAAAGAAGTATTCAAGAATTCTTTTTCCTACAAAAGTGCTAAAATCTGACTAAGCTTCACTTTTTTAATTTTAAATTGACTCCAAATGCTTTCAAATAGAAATTTAAGCAGTATCTATTTGGTATGCAGAGTAATTTGATAGGTCACGTGAGTAAAAATATTCTCCCCCTCTCTTCCCTTTCTCTCTCACTCCTCTCTCTCTCTCTCGCTGGCTCTCTCTCGCTCGCTCTCTCTTCCAGAATAATGTATATGCATATTTTAAGTTCACGGGTGCTCATCAAACTGTTGGCTTTGGTGGAAGAACAGACTCAGAGGTTTATCCCCTGACTTCTGAACCATAGTGCCATTTATATGCCTACCTTTTCAATTGTTATTGCCAAATTATGTACTTTTTTTTTTGTTGTATTCATGTGTGGGTATATAATAAACGTATTTATTATTATTATTATTATTATATAAGGGCATAGTACTGACGTACAGTGGAAATAAGACAAAATTCAACAAAGGCTGTTTGTCTTTATGTAGTAAAGATATTATCCGATACATTAAGCCTTCGTAGGAGTGGATCAGAGTAGAAGATGACTTGAATTTTATTTTTAGATTTACATTAAAACAATAGTGTACGGAAATTGAAATGACTGAAAAAAAAAATTCAACAGATGATGTAATTTTTGTTTTGTTTTTGTGAATCACCTTATTTATTGTTATTGAATTAATTAATTATTAAGTTATCTTCCTAATAATCTTCCTTTCAGTGGTCGTAGAGCATTCGCTTTTCAACCAAGTCAACCGTAAGAAGGTAGGTTCAAATGCTAGCGCTGTCTCCGGTCCTGTGCATGGCATCACACGTTAAAAGGTAAGGGCTACATCTTAGCTAGCTCGCATAAGCCTTGAAAACTCCTGAAGGTAGCTTGTAAGGGTAAGGTTAGGTTAGGTTTGAACGTGAGTGGGCCCATATTAGGCCCTCCACTGCGGCCTATGGTTATATTCCTCCCAGTATATCCAATCTCTTAACGAAATTAAGGAGTACATTGGGAGAACAATTTACCAGGTTCTCTGGCCTTACTGTTGTATTGACAAATGTTGAAAATCTGGTTCTGGCCGCTTCGAGGCATGTACTTAAAATGTGTTTAGCCGTTTCATCCTCCTCCATGCATAGACGGCACTTTGCATCTTGTGCAAGTCCGATTTTTATGCATGTGGTGTTTGAGTTTGCAGTGGCCATGGAGCAAACATACTATAACCCTGAGATGTGCTCTACTGATTTCTAGCGGTTTGTCGGAGTCCTGTTTTTTCCTTGTGCAAGCAATAAATGCTTTGGAATGGGCTGCCCGGTAGAATCCACCAATACTTGAGTCTTTTATTATCTGCCCAGAATGTTATAACATTCTTGGCAGAGCTATGTGCTATACCGATTACCGGTTCTGGCCCAGTGAACGTTATTTCGCCCCCCCCCCCCACCCTTTTGCTAGGGCGTCCGCTATTTCGTTTCCTTCTAGGCCCGTGTGACCTGGTATCCAGACTAGGTTAACATTGTTGTGTTGTGCCAGTCGGTTTAAAGTTTCTTTGCTGTTTCATACTGCTCTGAATTTAAAGCAGTTGGATTCAAGCGCTTTCAGTGCTGCTTGACTATCTGAAAATATTTTTATTGTTTTTCGTGTGTGGTGTCGATTTTCCAGCTCCCTCGCACATATTTCAATGGCATATACCTCTGCCTGGAATACCGTAGCTAATTTACCCATACTGAATGAGCGTTTCACTACTAGGTTCATCCTATATATTCCGGCTTCGACACCTTCCAGATTTTTGGAACCATCGGTAAACCAACGTTCATTTGCCCTACATAGGTCAGTTTCATTCCGAACCCAGTCTTCTCTTTCAGGGAAGACCACAGTGTAGGGTATGTGAAGGTTGATAGTTTTGGGCATGATCTCTGAGGAGAATGTCGTAAGCTATTATGCCCTACAGCAAGCTGCGGCTTCTCATTACCACTGCCTGCGGTAGACTACCTAATGGCCGCTTATGGAGTCTGTATGCTGCTCATCTTGTCTCTCCCTCCAGAAATATGTGAAGAGGAAGTAATCCGAGAAGAGCTTCCTTAGCTGCCGTTGACGTGGAGGGAATTGCCCTAGTAATCGCCAGACACAATCGTCTCTGTAGTCCGTTCAGTTTAGCCTGGGCCATTTTTTGTTGGCCCTTGCTTCACCAGACTACAGAACCATACGTGATTATTGGTCGTATGACGATCATGTACAACCAGTATACTTGTTTTGGTGACATGCCCCATGTTTTGCCACATATTCTGCAGTATGTCCTTAATGACAGGCTGATAGTCTTTTCCAGATGCGAGTTCCAATTCAGCTTTTTATCTAGGGTTATTCTCAGATATTTTGCTTCACTCGCAAAAGGAATTGTAACACCATTGATAGAAGGAGATATTAAATGTTCCAGCTTCCTTTTTCTGGTGAACGGTACTATGACCATTTTGTGAGGGTTAATGGACATTTCCTCCCTCTCACACCATTTATATATGGTGTCCAATATATCCTGAAGGGCGTAGGAGATCATCTCTTCAGATTTATCGCTTATTACTAGGACCATATCGTCAGCATATGCTTGCAGATCGACCTCCCATAGCGAGAGAATGGCCAGCAGATCATCCACCAGCAGTGACCATAGCAGAGGGGAAAGAACCCCCCTGAGGGCAGCCCCTGGCTGGTTTGAAGCTGACACTTTCCCTCTGTAGAGAGGTCGTTATAGTTCTGTTATGAAGCATAGTTCTTATCCAATCATATAGTATTGGTTCAATTCCTCTAGAGACAGTGGCCTCATATAGGGAGTGAGGTAGGTGAAATACATCCTTTTATGTCAAGGAATGCAGCGACTGCTACCTCCTAGTGTTCCAGGGCGTCGCTTATTCCTGAAACAAGGTTGTTGAGAGCAAGTTCTGTTGATTTGCCAACATTGAGTAGGTGCTTTGTTAATACACCACCCTTCATGTGCCCGTCCAGTATTTTCTCCATGCTTTTCAACAGAAAGGATGTCAGACTAATAGGTCTGAGCGATTTTGGGTGTGAGTCAGTCCGACCCACTCAGGAATATAGATCAACCTAGCTTGTAAGGGTGCAGCTGGTTAAAATAAAAAAGCTCTCTAAGTTTATAGGTATAAATTAAGAATTACCGTAAATATAACTTTGTAGGAATTCCTTTAGAATAAAAGAACGTACAGGCGACATTACAACAAATTTCTGTTATAAGCATTTCTTACTTTGTTGAATCCCTCATTTTGGAATACATCTCTTGCAGGTTTTCAGCGAATTTTTTCCAGTACACTGGAGCATGGGAATACTTCAAAAGTGACTCAGTGGAATACTTTCGATCATATTTAATTCTTGTTGGAATGCCTTCGACATCGACAGCTGAAAAATATATCATTAAATTGGGTCTTTGAATAACATGCTTCTCATAGATCACAATAAGGAAATCACAATATCCAAGTGTTACATTTTTTCGTGCTCACACCCCAGTGATAAATCTTCTATTCAGAAACTATCATAAAAGGAACTACCTGTTCTAAAAAAAATTAAAATATTTTTGGAAGTTATCAACTTTGATTTAAACTAGTCCTGAGAAAAAATCTAATAATGAAAGGGTGGATAAACGTAATTCCTCGGATCGAATCCAATTTATCCACTCAATGTATGCAAAAAAATCAAATCAACCAACTCTCCCTCCAATTTTTATCCGGTTAACCCCTTAGTGAACCAAAACATTCGGTTCTAGCCAACAGAGAAGTAGGTCCCCAGAAATCACCACAAAGAAAAAGGGATTAAAGGCACTGTGGTAGAGCCAGTAACGGACACTTTGAATGGACAATCTTCCAATGGGTAGATAAATGGTGTAGAAAACACCCAGAACAAAGGACCTTAGAGATTACATATCTCATCTTCGAGGTAAGTCAAAGCTCCTCCTAAGCCGATTAACGAAGTGGCAGATATTCTACAAGTTGTTCAGGTTGTAATGGTGGTTCAGCATCACACTACCAAGCCACTGAAGCCGCAAAAACTTGCTTTCAGAAAACGCTAACGAATAAATATTCCTGTGTTCCATAAAAAATAAAGAAAAGAAAATCGTTAAGAAATTATTCATCCACAATGTTGTTGTCTAGGACTGTATAGAAGAGAGATTATTGTGAAAAACGGGATATTGGGAACCATCATCTAATATGGTGTAGCCATTCGAGGTCGGAAATCTTGTATGAAACTCAGGTCATCAAATTGTAGATAAAACAACCAATTTTTTTTAATCTTCCTACTACTAAGTATCTATCCAAATACTCACTCTCAATTTTAAGTAGCTTCAGTTCGTGGTTTATATCTATATCACCTTGCGAGAAACAGTGAACCAACTTGGTGAGTTTATCAATGTCAGTCTTCAGTATGGCTTCAAAATAATCAGAAGCCCTCCAAGCTATTAGTTCTCCAAAGTTTTCCACCTAAAAAACGGCAAAAGAATGAAATTATTTAATCGTCGTACCTACCAAATAAGCTGAATTTTTGACAATTACCTGTAGTATATCAGCGGAATGTTTCTGGTACGTATCCAACATAGTTTCGATCAAAATATGAATACTAGGGGAAGCTATCTTTGGCGAGTTGTTTTTGAACAGGATAGGAAAATATTTACAATCTCTGGGAAAAATCGCCCAATGAGACAAGTTTATTTTTTGCTGAAACAGAAGCGACATCAGATACCCGAAACCCAACAGCATGCATCCCACAAGGGTATGTTTCGGGAGTGAATTATCCTACCTTAGGTACTATGGTACATCCTATTCTATCATCGGATCTGAACAACAAATTTTCGAAGCTCCTCGACTTTTTTGTGTCATAAATGACGGTTTCATCGCAGACCAAAAGTGCGTTTTTTGTATTCAGCGTTCCGTTGAGTTTGTGTTTGAGTGTTCCGAGACGCCACCATTGTAGAAGGGTCGCGTACATGTAGAATAACGTGAAAATCATCGTGGATGTGGTTCAGGCACCCATTTTCCTGAAAAGATATCAAAAACGGTTAATTCCGAAGTCTATTTTTTGCGACAACAGAAATATTGTCGTTAATATTACATCTCCAACAAAATTTTATGTGTTGGCTTAAATTGCTACAAGTGAACCAATTATGTAATTTCAAGCAGAGCCCTGAGTGGTAAACAGGTGAAAAAATTGTGTTAGGTAACAGAAGGTCCATTCATAAGGCTGTATACAAATTTCAAATATTAATCTTTCGATAACTCATCTTGTGAGAGCTTTAATAAATCAGAAACACTTCTTCACAGCAATTATTTTAAGAAGAGTTTAAAGTTGGCTTGAGAGGATGCAACTACAAACGGTTTACATCTCTGTCCGGTCGTAATCAGACAGTGAAAATCAATGATATCTCTATATTTCTATATTTTAGATTTCACTCTCTAAAATTGTTCTCAGAACTAATAAACTTCAAATATCCTTATTTAGTACAGTTACTTCCTGGCAAAAAGCTTTTTTATGTTTAAACAAATTTGTGCCAACTTAATTAGTATGAAATGCCCAATACCTCACAACTGGTTATTCTGTTACGCCGTTTGGGCTTAGGACGGCAGTATATGGATGATATGTCTAACTCAACCATGTCAGGAGATCTTACCCGCTTTGCAGATTTCTAACCTTATACAGATGGGACTGAAATATCATGAATTTTCAATAAATAGCTGTGAAAGTACTTTTAGGATTAAAAATGAAAATCGTAGGGCCCTTGCAAAAGATAATTGATATATGAATGGTTCATATTTGAAAAGCATCACAAAGTAGTTTTTATTGCATGGAGTTTTTTGATGATTGATTACCTAATCTATTTTTCATTATTAATTTAATGGTCTTCCATCAAGTAGTGACGTCCATTCTTTATGAACTTATTTTCATAACTTTTTATCAAAAACTCAAAATAACAAATTTTCAGAACAATCTGAATAGGGTTAGTAATCTGTATGAGGTTATAAATCTGTATAGGACTTAAAGAAAACATTCAGTTCATATTATTCCGTTTTTAAATCGTGGTATAATTTTTCTTTTTTATAAAAATAATTTTGTATTTACATCCTACAGGATAAATACAAACCCACTTGAATACATTCCCACCGTTGCACACGACACAAAAATGGCGGAGCTGAAATTTCTGGTAATTCGACTCTTGTCCAAAATCATTGTTATTTTCTACGAAACTCAAATCACTTGGAGTTTACAAAGATATAACGAATGTGTGAAAAGTCGAGGATTTATGAGATCAGTTTTAAGGACTGCGAAAAGAAGTATGTAGGTGCTTTCTGTGGTTCGTATAGATGGCCCTGTTCCTCACTTTCTAAGCAGATGCTGGAGTTATCGTGGGGCCAGTTGACAAAACCAACTGAAAATCGATTGCATGTAACTGTGTCAGCACTGATGATCAGTGAACCGTGAAACTAGTATGCAGATAGTCACTTGTTTTCGATAACCGTTTGGTGGTTGTTACAGGAAGTATTGCAGAGTACGTTCTTGTAAAAAAACGTTGCCAGACGTTGGGCACAAGTGTTTCGGTAGTCCTATGAGACCAGGTAAAGCAAGTGTTGCCCAACACTACTTCGTAAAACGATTACCGATTTGAATGCATGAATGCAACTATCTATCGGCTGCATTGGAGGGCACATAACATAATTTCAATTATTTTGGGACCTGAAGTTGGCGGAAAACTCGAAAATATATACTAAAAGTAACTTTTTTTTCTTTCTTGCAAAGATAAAATTACTATAAAAAATCGTACTTGATTCGTTTTATTTTTTTTGGCCTCTCACAATTAATTTTTTAGTCAATCTGATGACGACTGACTTTATTATGTATCATCTTGTATTTCCCTCACCTGAATTCATCTTTGTTTCGATCAAATGTTTGATCGTCATCTAGTGAGAACTGAAACTTTCGAGATGAAACGATAATTTGCACCGGAGTCGCAATTAATTGCAGTTTCAAAACCACAGCAGAATAAAGATATTGTAACGATTTCGAGACCGGCCCCGAGACCGGCCCTGATCATCCAATCAGTCGACCTCAAAAGCAAACAACTTGTTCTGGCCAACGGATCGCCGAGAACAATGTCGAATAAAATCGATCGCTTCGATACGGTTCTAAGAGCCATCTAGATGAATCGTTCTATACTCCCGAATAATCGAGAGCCGTGGATGGAATCTGCTTGTGAGTATACAAGCTGGATAGCCGAGCGCGACAGGGACAATCACAGAGAGTAACCAATTTAGTTCGAGAGTTCGCTGATAGATAGCCACAGTAGAAATAAATTGAAATAGTTATTGAAGTCTATGTTTAGTGTAATAATGGTTTTAAGTAGTGTTTTAAATAAATTAGAAAAAGTAGTTTAGTACAGTTTTACTACATTTGGTGTCAGAATCGGATGTTCAAAATAAATAAGTGTTTAAGTGTTCGCCGTATTGAAAAACTAATAGATGCTTATCGCGCCCAATAGACTAGTGACCCGTTGAACATTATTGTGTCTGCGTTGTTGACAGTTCTGCGCGTCGCGGTAAAATAAACTGAAAACTGTGTGTGAAATAAATAATAGACTGATATCTCGGTACAGGCAATAAGAGACGAAATGTTTCCGAGGAGAGTTCACCTAATTGACCTTAGAGTTAGTGAATTAAAGCAAGAGTTAGAGGAGCGTGAGTTAGAAACAACTGGAAAGAAGGCCAAGACATTTTTGTTCGGAGTTTCTGGAATAGATTTGAGCTCTATAATGAACAAACTCGACGAAAACACGAAATCATTGGAGGAGAATCTTCAACAAAACTCGGTGAGTCTGGAAGATAAATTGTATGGAGGAAATGCTTCTAGAAAACTCGGTTACCTTGAAAGAAGAACTTCTCGAAAATTAAAATAGTATGAAAGAGGAACTCCAAGAGAAGTTTCTAGAAAATTCGAATAGTCTAAAAGAGGAACTCCAAGATAAATTTCTAGAACATTCGAATACTTTGAAAGAGGAACTTCTAGAAAACTCGAAGAATTTGAGAGAAGAACATTCGAATGGTCTGGGGGAGGAGCTTCTAGAAAATGCAAGAAGCTTGAAAGAAGAAGTTTGCGGTGTGGCGAATCGGTTGGAAGAAAGAATGGGAACCGTCGAGACAGAGCTAGACAAAATGAACACGAGAGTAGAAAAAATCAAAGATGATTTCGAGACCGAAATGAAGGAAAATTTAGTGAGCTAGAAAAGCGAATGGATTCTGTGCACACCCCTGAACAACAGAAATTCAACGCCGGATCTGAGTACGAACTTGAAGAAAGATCAAAAAGACGTAAAAGACTTTAAGGTCAGTAAGGAACCAGGCAACCTCTCGTTGAAACCGCCTCAGTTCGACGGAAATACTCCATGGGCAAACTACCGCCGACAATTTGAAGCTGCTGCCAAAGCGAACGGATGGAATGCTGGGGATAAGGCTATAGCATTGATACTGGCATTGCGTGGCGACGCAACAAATATTTTGCAAACTCTCACCGCCCAACAACAGGAGGACTACGAACAGCTGGTAAAACACTTGGAACTTCGCCATGGCCAAGCCCACCTTGAACACGTATATCACTCACAGCTGAAGAACCGATGCCAGAAATCAAGCGAATCCTTGCAAGAATTTGAAGCAGACACTGCACGCTTGGTTCGTCTTGCGTACCCAGCTATACCGGAAAATGTAATGGAGCGACTAGCAGTTCAGGCATTTTTGGATGGGCTTCGTGACCAAGAAACGAGGCAAGCCTTAACACTAGCACGCCCCGCACATCTCGTAGATGCATTGGCACGCGCTCTGGAATTCGAAGCAGCAAAGCAATAGTGCAAAAGCCAGAACAATATCCGAATGGCTAAGGAAGACCCACAGGAACCCGCTAATATCGAAGCTGTCGTGAGAAAAGTGCTGAAGAAAGTTATGCCTGAGAGAAGACTGATACGATGCCGAAATTGTAGATAACTTGGGCACGTTAGCAAATGTCCAACATTGAAAAAATTGACACCAACGATGAAGGTCAAGAAGGAGCAATCGTCAGCCTGTATCCAACAAGCCCCAGTTAACAATGCATATGTCGCTGTCCTTCAAATACAAGACAAAGGGGTCTTCGTAGACGGTCTCATTAACAACGAGGCTCGCACTATGCTCCTTGATACGGGTGCGACTAGGACGATTCTTGGACCTACATTTGCCAAAACACCGGCAAGACTGGAATCATCGAATTGGAAGCTACGCACAGCAACAGGAGAGCCGGAAACTGTGTATGGTGAACTTCCAATTGAACTGAATTTGGGCAGTACAGTGAAACACCGGGCTCTAGTAGCAGACATCGAGGACGATGTAATAATTGGAATGAACATCATGAATTCCAGAGGTTTCGAGCTAAATTTTAAAAACGGCGTCCTACGTGTGAACAGAGAAGAACTGGTACTTCATGGGAGAAGTGAAGAAATGGTTCGTGTCCTGTTGGCTGAAGACGTGAGTGTACCGGAGAGGGCTGAAACCATTTTGAAGGCTCGCCTGGATGGAGGTACGAGCAACGGAAACGTGGTGATATTCGAGCCCAAGCTTCATGATGAGAAAATTGGACGAGGAATCGACTAGGGAAGACCTTGTTGCGAGTTGATAAATTTGTTAGTGCAGTTTTACTACAATATTTATATAATTCGCTCGAGGTTGGGGCAGTATGATTAAATGTTCATTGAAATTATGGCAAATATCGTGAATTCAAACCTTGAACGCATTCGTAGATATATTTTCTTCACTATCGTCAATTTGTCAGTAATAAGGCAAGAACATATATCTTATAATAACTTCGAACAACAGCATATAGGTCATCAACGATGAATGGAGATAATAACAATGTTTACCCGAGTTCACTTTTATTATTTACTGGAGATATTCCAAACATAATATCCTGCTGATAGGATTTGTTACCGAAAATGGCGTCATTCGGAGAAAACACGTATGTTTGGTAAATAAATATTCCTGACTGAAAAATTCTTTGTTTGAATATATTTTTGATTATATATTTAACGTGCTAGGAATCGCACATTAAAAGGTAAGACCTCGCTAATCCTTAGCTCGCACAAGTTTCGACTCCTGAGGGCTGTCGTTCGTAGGGGGATGACAGCTGGTTAAAAAAAATATATATTGTCCGAATCGAAGAACAATTATTAGTTATAATAAGACATTTAAGAAAGCTTCAATTGTATGTATCTATATAAAGTTAGCGAAACCGCTTGACTGAAAATCGATGAAAACTGTTTCAGTAATTGTCGAGAATGGTCGTGCTTGAAATAATTGTCACTTTGTGAGTTTTATTTTTATGGGGTGGCGGTGCTCACTTTATATCAAGTTAGCACTGTCACTAAAAAAATAAACAAATTTTCAACACTGTGGAAACAGAAAGTTTTTGAGTAATTAATTATAGATGTCTATTTGATTTGAAAATAATGCAGAAAAACTTTTCTTTTTAGCACATAATTGACTTTTTTTATTGTAATTTTAGGAATACGCGGAAATTTCGCGATATTGGCAACAGTGCATGTATGTAATAACCATTTATGTTATTATGAAAAACTGTCACATTTGCTGTGCATTTTTTTTAAACAAATGAAAAAGTTATTTTGAAATATAAAGAAATATAATTTTCCTACTACCACATAGGAAAGTATCGTATACCGCACTATACAGTCAGTGGCGGATCATAGGCGAGGCGCACGAGGCGCGCGCCTCGTATTTTTCCAGGCAGGGGGCGCCAAACAAACGGTAATTTACGGGATATATGCAAGGTTCAATATAAAAGAAGTATAAACACATCAAACTTATTGAACCACATTAAACGAAAATATCGATTTCTTTGGACAAATTCAACGAGTATAGGTGAAGTAGAAAAGAGTAATGCAAATGATGCAAGTACTTCTGCAATTTCTACACCAGAAAAAAGAAACAGAATTGTTAGTTGATACGACATAGAATATTGATTATCAACTCGTTCTTACCTTGCCTCATATTTGACAGCACTATCGATATGTCAATTATTTATTGAAAAATATCGGAAACTATTGATAGTCAAAACAGTTTTTTTAACGCTTAAAATTTTGTATGTACCTTCGAGGTATTTCATACGGATTCTTGACATATTCGTAGGTTCACGATCTCACTACTCAGTACTTCAGTTCAAGATGTTAATTAGCTACTACCTTCAGAACATGGCCTTTTATCATTGAATATACAGTCTGTTTCACTTGAAATGGTAACACCTCAGTAACTTCTTCATTTTTCAGTTGATACAAAAATTGAAAAATCCCTTATGTAAATCTTATGAAGCTTTTCAAGATGGGTAAGCTACATTTCAGCCATTGCAAAAAACTAGCCTACTGTGATTAATAATGTTTGCATTAAAAAACGTAAGAGGGATTTTGTGTCAAAAATTCTATTGGAAAAACTTGTTCAGAATTACCTCAAAACCCCTGATTCCAAATTTGGTTAAAAATAAAAAATAAAAGAAATCATCTTAAAAAAGTTCTATTATTTATTTCATTCTCAGAAGTCGCAGTCCGAAAAAGTAATCATTAATAATCAAACAACAAAAGATAAGTCTTTTTACATTTGGAAAATCATCAGCTGGAAAGTTTATCACAAAAAAATTTCAAAGCCCTTTCAGTTCTTTTTATCGAAAAGGAAGTCATGGAAAAACTTAACTTCCAACTTTGCAAAAAAGTCAAGAAAGGTTCATATTTAGGCTAGACTTTTGAGTGATACAAATTTTTCATTCATTTTTCAACTTCATGAAATATTTTGTTTAGTTTTCTCTTTTTTGTTATCGTTGACAGCAGCAGCAGCAAATTTTATGTAATGAATTCGTATAAAAAATGGAATTCGAGAAAAACTGTTTTCGTTTTTTAAATATATGGCCTACTGTGAAGGCACATTTCAGAAGGAAAGGGGCGCTGAAGTCAATTGCGCTTCAGTCTGCCGAAGATCATGATCCGCCACTGTATACAGTCCCGCGGAAAGCGGCTCACATCCACACGAATGCGGAAAGTTACTTTCTCAATTGGTTGTGCCAAGGTCGAGAATTAATGATGTCTTGGAGGAGACAAGGTCTTATTCACTCCGAAATGTCCATCTGTTTTGCAGCTATGAATAAGACATTAGATAAAATACGGCAGAGGTTTTACTGGGTCCAATGTCGTGAATAGAAAGATGGTGCCAAAAATGTCCGAAATGTGAAGCAAGCAAGGGCCCCAAAACAAGGTCGAGAGGAGAGATGAAACAATACAATGTAGGTGCTCTCTTCGAACGAACTGCCATCGATGTAGCCGGACCGTTTACCGACAAATGATGGCAACAAATACATCCTCGTTGCAATGGATTATTTTAGCAAATGGGAAGCTTAACCTTGTCTAATCAAGAAGCATCCACAGTCGCAAGAGTTCTGGTGGATAACATGTTCTCAAAGTTTGGAGTGCCAATGGAGCTACAGTCCGATCAAGGGAGGAATTTTGAATCGAACTTATTCATGGAAGTTTGTGAATTGATGGGAATTAGCAAGACCAGAACAACTGTCCTCCTCCCACAGTCTGATGGCATGGTTGAAAGGCTCAACAGGACTATGGAAGAACATCTTTCCAAAGTAGTAGAAGAGCACGAAAAGAACTGGGATCGACATCTTCCACAATTCTTGATGGCTTACAGGACATCTGTGCACGATTCCACAAAGCTCACCCCCGCCAGCATTATCTTCAGGAGAGAAACTCGTTTGTCCTATGACTTGGTGTTCAGGTTACCAAGTGCTGAACAAAAAAAGAGGTGAAGGATTATGCAGACGAACTGCGAGATAGCTTGAATGAGATCCACGAATTTGCAAGAAAAAGATTGAAGATAACTAGTGATAGAATGAAGGCTCGATACGATCTTAAGGCCAATACTGGTGGATTTAAAGGAGTTCGGATGTGGCTGTACAACCCTCGTCGTAAGAGAGTGTCCCAAATCAACACCATCTTGGGATGGGTATACGATAGTGAAGAGAATAAACGTCGTGGTCTATAGGATTCAACGCAGCCTGAGAGCGAAAATGAAGGTCGTCCTAGAAAGACTTAAACGTTATAATGGAGACAACGACACATTGTTTAATCGGAACGACCTAAATTGAGAGGGGGATAATGATACGAGATCGAAAAAATCCCCTAGTTACGCCTCTGTCGAGTGCCGATCATAAAACAATTCATTTGCATAACAAAGGAACCAGCGCCGATCGCAGATATTATTTGATCTTCTTGGAATTATTTTGATGTTTACTGGAGAGCGGAAGAATTCCGAAAAATCTGGTCTGGACAAATTGAGTATATAAGGCGATACATTTCACTCAGAACTGAAGTTTTAAGGAAGTTATAAGTTTTAAGGAAGTTTAGAAGTTTTTGAAGAAGTTCATGAGCGTTTGGAATATTCAGCTAGTTGAAGTAGACCAAGTGTTTTATCAGTCAGTGTAGTAGTATTATGTTTATAGCGAGGTTAATGAAAACAGTTTAGTAGTGTGATTGGTGTAATATTTAGTAATATCGTAACATTATTGTACATGGGGTACATGGAGAATATGAATGATACCTAATTCATATTCGTCGAAATATCCACATATCAAGACTATTAAAATATAATAAAAACATATTCTTATGATCTCATGCAGTTAATTCATTCTGACCTTTAACTCGTGAGACCTAACGAATGTATTATGATTAGGAAAAATGATTCAATCATCAAATATTTAATAGCTCATGAACTGATGTATTCATGGAAAAATATAAAAACCAACAAAATACAGATAATGCCACCATAATTTGCACAACTAGAATAGCATTTGAAGAGCGTTCCAATAACGTATCACGCATGAGATTTGTCATCAAAACTTTTGAATTAGGGGTTGATGGGGTGGAAGGTTCACTCATCCGCTATTTTGGTTCCCACGGCCTTGGCTCAAAACGGGTATGGGCATTTCTTAATATCTTGTTTTATTTCCGAGATGTAGTAGTAGTAGTATTCAAGGGGAGGCTGTTGTTACAGCCAAGCAAGTAGGCCCACATTGGGCCCTTTTTGCCATCCCCTGCTCTCCTTATGCATGGTGTTCTGCCTGCCTATGGTTTCGACCTGCTCTCCTCAAAGTCTGGGTGTGTAGTGTGTTTGTGCTTGTCAAGGGAGCGAGTTTTTTCAATTCGCCTCCTCAAGCCCTGGTAGGGCTGGTTCTAAGTCAGGCGGTGCGACGGCAGCGGGTGATTCTATCACCGGCTACCAGACCCGCAGTATTCGATCTGAGGCCCCTCCTCGGCTTTCATTGGAGACTAGTTACCCAGTTCTCACTGCGAGTTCCTTCCATCCGCCTCCTTGGTAGTCCTGGTAGGGTTGATTCTTGATCGGATGGTGCGGCGGCCGCGGGCGATTCATTCACCGGCAACTACTCCCGCAGCACCCGATTCAAGGCTCCTCCTTGGCTTCCACCGAAGACTAGATTTTCCAGTTCCCGAGTTCTTTCGATCTGCCTCCTCGTGAAAACCCTGGTAGGGCTGGTTCTCAACCGGGCGGAGCGGCGGACGTGGGTGATTCATCACCAGCTACCAGTCCAGCAGCACTCAATCCGAGGCCGAACTGTATTCACGTCAAGTTTGATTTTAATAAACTCTTGATAACCCTTTTATTGTAAAATTCGAACAAGTTCAATTTTTACAGATTTCTCTTCCCGGAGACTGTGCTGCTTGGGAGTGTTTTGTCTTGTTCCGTGCGGATGGCGCTTCGATCAACTTGGTTGTAGATCGTGGTGTTATCTGTAGGGAAATATTAGTTAAGCAGTTGATTATCATTCATTTGGCAGGAACCGGGCAATTATAATGTTGTCCGACCTACCCTGTCACTGATGAGAGGCAATAAACCTCGAAACATGCATGTCTGCAGGTGGTCATTCCCAGCCAAATGAAGGATAATTTTCTTTTTAATTACGAGACAAGCAATTGGGTCTTCTTTGAAGAACGTTGCACAAATATCTGTCAGTTGTAGTTCAATGTCCGTCGTGGTATCAGCCAGGGAAGTAGTTGTTTTCTGACAGATGTTTGCCTGTTATTTTCCACTTTGTGGAAACGCTTAGAGAGAAGGGTACCCCGTATTCTTTCAACAACCCTTTTATTATTTTCTATCGAACCATTTTCATCGTCTACATCATTCCTCCAGTAAAGCTTGACGAGTTGTTGGTTTCATAATTAAACAATCAAATTTGCCCACCAAGAGTCAACAAACCTACTTGGGAGTAATAAAGAAAAGACCGTTCATAATACCGTCATAAATTCAAGATAGGACGAAAACAACAAAGTGGACGTTTAAGTCGACGGGGGGTACATTTTTAAAACTATCCACTGAGAGCCGATGCAAGTATAAAATACACACAGATAAGAAATTTCGATAAAGCATGATAAGTAGCATACAAGCAAATTACAGAAAAGTGTGCGTTTTGAATATGAAAATAAATACTCTACTAATAGTTCAAACTGAGAAATAACAAAGATATGGTGTAATATCAATTATACGAGGAACTTCGAAATGCAATAGGAATGATAAACACACGATGTTCATTTGGTTATTTTATAAAGTTATTAAACTACTAACTGTAAACTATAAAGAGTTATGAATAAAAATAATACTTTTTTTAAACAAATGTGAAGGGGCTGGTTTCTTTGCGACCCCCGACGGCGGCATTTGTTCCTGTGGGTTTATGTACGACAGACCGCAACCATCATGCGATTTATTATATGCATAAAGCAGTCGCGGCGTTTCTCGGTCGCGTTCGTAATTCATTTTCCCGTCAGTGTCACGATAGCTGTGTTAATCGAAGAAGTGAAAATACAATGAAATGTACAGTATGGAGAAGATGGTAAAATTCCGTCCATCGCCATCAGTAGCCACACGCCATCAACAATTACAAAAATCCAAATAAAATTTTTAGCATTCTCTAGTCATTCGGATATACGGATACATTCTTGAATTATGCCTGGCATTTTCTAGCACATGTTCCTACCGCTAAAAATCACTCAAAATGCACCCTTCTTTTCACCAGCACAATGTACACTCGAATGTACCCGTATTACCATTTTTTTTTGAAAATAGAACTTTTTATCAAAAAAATCATTCTTTTAATGACCACAAAAACAACCAATCTACCAACTTGAGATGAATTAGATTCATTAAGCATTTTGTTGTCGTGTCTGCCTGGATTTGATGTTCAAAAGAAGGGATAGATTTTTATGAAAAAATACAGTTTTCAATCAAACAAAAAAGTGTAAGACAGGTGAATTCGGACATTTTGAATGTTTTTTTTTTTGCTTTTCGCGGTAAGAATGTGTGCTAGAAAATGTTAGTCATCGTTCAAAAATTGGCCGGTATCTCTGAAAGTATACTTGAGACCGCCAAAAATTGTATTTTAATTTTTTTGTTCTGGAGACCAAAATACATAAGAGCCAAAAACATTATTTGATGGGTAAAAGGTACCGGTTAAATTTTACTGAGAAGATATATTACATTTATATTAATATCAAGGAAACTATCTGGATGGATATTGCCAAAGTTGCTAAAAAAATGGTCTTCCTGTCCTGCTGCAATGGGAGTAAATCGACATCCTTTCCTAAGATGGTATATTGAAATTCCACGGTTTGAAAGGGAAAAAAATGTAGATTCACGGAAATACATACAAGTGAGCAGAGAAAAAAGAATTAATTTGCTTTTTCAAGGAAATATCTTATATATCATCCTCAGACATTATTAACATAGAGTTTTCAGCAAATTTTGATAAGGGATGCACATACCTATACAGTGCGAGTCTCAAACTTGGAAAAAATTCTGTAGATCAAAGACAGTTTTTTTGTTGGAAATATGCTTGAACAGGTCGATTAGTATTTTATATTGCGCCCTTTTTCATGTAAGAATATGTTATACAGGGTGTCCCAAATTTGAGATATGTCGTCTTTTTTTAAATAGCAATCCCGAGTTTTTATGACTATTCTCAAAGGGGATATCAAGTTAACATGCGTAACAAATATCAAATATGTATTCCTTATCGTAATATCCTCGCTAAATATCGGCGCTACTCTACATACTTGTTTTTATTCACCTTTTTTGTTTGACATTGTCAACATCAATTTGACACAAAATTATTTTGAAAAAATGTTCTTGAACTGCCTGAATTATTTCATTGAGATGAATCAGAGTCCTTCATTTTTCGAATTAGTTGATGTTTGTTAAATATCTTCCAAACGACAAGGAATGAGAATTTGATATTTGGTACGCATGTGGATCTTGATAAATCCTTTAAGAATAGCCATAAAAAAATAAAATTTAAGACACCCTGTATAACATTAGAAAGAGCGCAATTCAAAATACTAATCGACCTGTCCGAGCATATTTCCAACAAAAAAACTGTCTTCGATTCACTGAATGTATCCCCATTCAAAGACTTGCCCTGTATAGTCTACGAAAGATCAACCTTTTTTAAAAAAGAAGTATTTTTTGAGTTATTTTGAACTTATTTTTTCAGATAGTGATATTCAGGATACGATACGTCACTGATAAAATTACATAATTTTGTAAACGCAGAAACTTATCGGGCAAATCAATTAATTTGCCTTAATTTCGAACTGGAAGGTTAAGATACCCAAAAAACATGAATTTCATCCATTGAATCAAACTCTATTGACGAGTATCTAGCTCACAACCAAGTCTATTAATATCTTTAAAAACACTGATGATTGTTTTAATCAATGTTATTTTATGTCCTCTGTGATGTATAAACTGTGATATTCTTTGAAATGAAATTTGTTTATTATTATTATTTCATATACCTAATATCAGTACCAGTAAGCGCAGTGTCCATCACTTTTTCCCAATAAAGCATAAACCATTTGTACCATGTCCACTGAACAATAATTCATAATGCCCCTAATGTTAACCCCACTGGATTGGAGTTTGACAGTTACAGTTATTTACAAATTCTGAAAGTAATTTCTAATAACTAATCTAGAAAAAATAAAGTGAAATAATTTCTGTCGTAATTTTCCACGTCCAAAATCGTCAAAAATTTTTCGGAATTCTTGCGCATTCTCAATCCAGACTTGAGGGAGATACAATCTTTTGAAAATAAATTGTTTGAAGGTTCGTTTCTTAATTTTGCCCGTCCGAAATCATTGGAATTTATTCAAATTTCCTACGCGTTCTCTATCTACCTAGGGGCAGAGGGTAAAATTATTTGAAATTGATTTATGCAGGATCCGATGTTTTTCACTATTTTCAAGGAATTTTCTGATTTTATTTGTGCGGATTTCAGTTACAAATCAGTTATATATTATAACTTGCTTATCAGTATTATCTATGAAAAAATATGTAGGTAAAAATCTGCCGAATTGTTGACTTGCCTTTGAACAATTTCTTCAAACTAAAATATTTCAGAAACAGGTTTACATGACAAGAATTAAAAGTGTGCAACAGTTATTTAAATGCAGTTGATTTGAAAATATATAGTGTTCCAATTGAAAAAATTTAAATACCGATATTTGAAAATGGCCAAGTTTATGTTGTTTTATCGAACATACTGTACAATTTATTCTAAATTAACTATGGGGTAACAAACATCATATCAACTCACGATTCCCGAAATATCTCCACTAAATATTCGGTATATGTGAAATAAGTGATTTTTCAAAGAGAATCATACAAAATATGTAGTTTTTTCAAATTACTCGGCAATACTGAAACAGTACTAAAATTTTAAGCAGCCCATGAAACAGCGGTACGGAATATATGAAAATTTACTGGGTGTTTCACTTGAAAAAGAACTTTGGCAAATAATATAAGAAATTGAAATAGTGATTCACAACGGAACAAATCAACAAGGGAACTTTGTTGACTCATTCTTTTTATTAGGGGCCTGTATAATCTAAGATAGTAGAAGAATTTTAACCAGTTGAATGTGACTTCTAATATTCATTCTTAGACAGGTCATAATGTCAAGGATATTAAGGATTATGAAGGTACGATAATGATAAGGATAATAAAGGTACATTAAATGTTCAGGTATGCGTTAATCCAAATCCTAGTACCTACCACAGAACTTACTTTCAGTTCTGTGGTAGGTACACGCCCCTGGGATACGCTCCTGTTGGACAAATTCAAACCAATAATTTTCCATAATTCCGTTGAACCCCATACGGCCAGAGTCAATAAAAACACAGAATGCCGATAAGCAAATTAAGAAAAACAATTGAACTGTAAACGGCTTTGTTGTCAGTACAGCCAGATATCCACGAGGAAAACACCACGGCAAACCGGCATACAACAACCCAAGCCGAATTTCTGACAGTCGTTCTTCCAAATCTACCGGGTTCGTTCAGAGTGAGTGGTGTCCGACAAAAAGTGTGTTAAATGTATTCCGCGGACAACAGTCTGAAAGCTATTTGTGCGTGCGAGAATAATAATTTGTCTTCCTCGTTCCGAGCTATGAACAAACTTTTTTTCGCCGAAGGGAAGAAGCCGAAAAAAGAAACCAATGTCAACACCAGCCCCAAGAAGGTCGTCAAGCCTGTAGGTCAGTTACATTCACCATACTTTTTCTCCTACAACATTGCAGAGTTAACATCTTGAGATGTAATTTGCTGTTATCTTATAAGAAAATAGTTTCGGTGAAATTTGCCACTGAGTACTGAGATTTATTGTTTTCAAAAAATTTGTATACGGAGGTTATCCGAAAACTTCCATTCAGCTGAAATATTTTTGTTTTTCTCTGCAACGGGTTGCCACAATTATTTCAATTGAATTTTTGAATGACATGTTAATTAAATATGATAAAGGTTTGATAATAACACCGATAATACTTTTCAATACAAATGATGGAACTTCATCTAGCCCGGCTGACCTCTTATTCTTCAATTTATTTTGCAATAATGAGTAAAGTTCGTCCTCTGTATACGGATACAGAAACATACTGTTATTGTTGAACTGATTTTTGGATATAAAAATTTCATTGTCAGCTATTCTTTCATCTAAAAGAGACAAACCACACAATAAATAAAGACAACAGGAAAATCCTTCATACTTGCAGTAAAGGAAGAGAGATGAACTAAGAAGCATTGAAAATAAATGAATTGAATAAAAATCCATATTTTTAAACCCTTAATGAAGAATTAGAACTATGTACCTCTCCACTTTTGAATAAGTGAATTTTCATTAATAGGTTGGATCAATTATCTTATTGTCCTCGCAGGTACCTTCACGGGTAATGTTTTGAAATTCCAAATAGGTATACAAACATAATTACTTTCGTTTATGTATTAGGGAATGTATGCAGTCAGAAGTCGTTAATACTTGAAAATAGTGTTAAAATTAAAGCCGAAACCGCGCGGCTGCTCCATTCCAAAACCCAGTATGTGAAAAAACAAAATTGGGAGAAAAACGAGTTTTAGTGTTTTTGTTTGGCTTTGAAGGAGTTGCACATACTAGGTTAGGAGTATGTCATATCTCTGAAAATAGTACAGCTATCAACAAACAGGTCGTGTTGAAAGATGTGCCTTAAGTATACACTGTGTTTCACATCTCATGGAAACACCCTCGTATCTTCCGTAATTTTCAACGTAGAGCCATGAAATTTTCAGGATCGATAGATTCACATGAAATGAACTCGCTGCAAAAAACGTGTCATCCTACGAGATATACACTGCACGAAAACAGCGATGGAACCACCCATTTTTCCAGAAACTTATATTAGGGAGCAAAATTGGCCAAAAATTCCTTCGGATTCGTGTTTGGGATCCCCGAATTACTGCTGCTACACCTAACTCTTGAAAAATTTTCAGTCTTGAAAATTTCAAACTTGTTACACTTCTCATGGAAACGCCCCCGTATCTTCCGTAATTTTTAACGTAGAACCATGAAATTTCCAGGATCGATAGATACACTAGAGATGACCTCTCTGCACGAAAGGGGTCATCATCCGTGAAGTATTTGAACAAAAATTGAATTTTTCAGAACTGAAATTTTTTCAGGAGACAAGTGAATTAGTAGTAAATTGGGGATCCTGAACACGAATACGAAAGAATTTTGGGCCAATTTTACTCCCTAATATTACTTTCCGGAAAAATGGGTGGTTTCATCGCTGCTGGCGAGCAGTGTATATCACGTAGGATGACCCCTTTCGTGCAGAAAGTTCATCTCTAGTGTATCTATCGATCCTGAGAATTTCCTGATATTTCGTCAAAAATTACAGAAGATACGAGGGTGTTTCCATGAGAAGTGAAACACACTGTATATCCAAAAATATTGAAACTTCATTTTCTGAAAAATGTTGGATACTGTGTTTTGTAACGGAGCAGCCGCGCGGTCGCATTAAATTCAAGTCTTAGTGGACAAAAGTTTTATCTTCATCCTATACTCAATCATGAACCAATATCGAATAATTTCATTTCAGATATTGATGTGTTTCCATCCTGAGATATAGGTACTATTTTTGGATTATTTATGTAAACTTGAATCTCACTCGCAAGAAAACAAACAAATTCTTCGTCAACATATTTCCTCACTATCATTTCGATTTTTCACGACATAAATGAAGACGTTAAGTCTCAAGGTTGAAGAGAAATTCATAACAAAGTTGGGGCGAAATATGAAAGTTGAGAGAGTAAAGAAAGAAAAACAATCTATGATCAAGTTGCATTCATTTCGGTATGCCTAAGTAACTTGAAGGAATTACTATGTGCATTGTGAAATTTTCCCTGAAAAACTTTAGCTTCATTTACACGATTTATACAAGTCACTTCAATGAAAACTAACCACCCTCAATAACTTTTGAATAGTTAACGATCAGGAATAAAGCATATACATCTTGATGCGTAGGTACTAATATTCGGTATATCTTTCACCTCCATTTTTTTATAGTACGCCTCATTTATTATTTACCATCCAGATTTTCTTTGGCAAGTTGATTCCAAAATTATTATTTTATGAGGCGTTTGAACAGTCTAGCTTCGAATGCCTTGTCAGGCGATATTCTTGAATAATTCGTAAATGGCTAGTTTCACATATTTTTGTTTTCTATTTACCTGGCGAAAGAAAGTTCAACGGGCCCAAATCTGATAAGCCAAGTGGCCATTCCACATTCCAGCATCGATCCTCTTCTGCACAATTACCTGGAAATGTTTCATATAGGAACTTCCGTACATTGTCAGCGGAATGTGAACGTGAAGATACTCCTCGTATACTGTATACCATTTTGAAATTTATAGTAGCTCATGTTAAACTGTTACCATTAGTATATAAAAACATTCATTTGTAGAAATATTTTAGATTTTCAACGCAAGTCTGAATTATAGTAAGGGTGAAATGATTGAAAATTTGACATAGGTAGATATTTCACATTCCATTATCCTGTATCAGTTTATTTATCGAATGTATGTAACTGATTTCCTGGCGAATGCCATGGGACATTAAAAACTTAGATGATATTTGTGCATCATTCCTGAAAGAGATCGTGGTGACGCAATTGATGAAGAATTCACTTAAATCCTCATGATCTTCTTAGGGAGCATTACATAGATACCTACCAGTCAAATGAAATTCTATATCCCCCATGGCCTTAGCCAGAGAAGTTGTTTTCTGTCTGATATATGCCTTAATAAATATTTTGCTACTGTTGTTAGAAAGCACTTGGGAAGTATTTCTTGTACAAGCTTTGCCACCTGTCGAATATAATTTAGCGGTTGTAAGGGATGTACTTGTTTTCTGTCGGGTACTTGCGGCTTTTTTAGGGGATTACTCAGCAGAGGAATTGGAAATATGAATTGGGTGTTGGCTAGTAGTACAGAGTCCTTTACATAGGAAAAAGGGTGGAGGTGTCCCCCCCCAGGTCCCCAACCAGCTTATCGACGATGCTGCTACCAAATACGCACACCACTGAGTATTAGATAATAACATATACTGTGTTATCATTAAGTAATCATTAATTTTTTGTAACTGGATTTTTTAACGACTTCACCTGACCGGTCACCTTTTATATTGGTCTGTACTATAATATTGGATTATTGATTTCCTCATTGTTTTCCTTTCAGAAATAAGAAGAGAAGAAGTACTAGCCATAAGGAATAGATTTCCCAACAAAATCCCGGTAAGTTTATATTTGCAAATAATGCAGAAGTCAAAAATTATATCTAAATCGAATTCAGCTCGGATCAGTATTTTAGAGGGTATACAGGGTGGGGCACCCCATATGACGCGGTCCCTGTGAACCAAATCATTAATTTTTTCGAGAATTTCTCCTTTTCATTATATGTATATTGATGATTTCATACTAGGTTTTATGTACCTAACTATAACCGTTCTCGAGTTATTGATTGTTTTATAAAAATGCTAGCTACAATTGGAAACTGAATAACATCGCAATGTATAGAAATCATCCCTTCGAATTCTGACCATGCATAAAAGAGGTCGTGGGCTATTGATTTCGCGATAAAACCCGTTTCTCAGTATTATACAGACTCATCCAAACCAGTTGGTTTTCAAACGATTGCTACATGAATTTCGTAGGACTGGAAGTGTAGCTTATGAGAATGAATTTCTTATTGAAAACCCTCACACGAGTCAACGTAAGATCGAGAAAGATACAGAGATAAGCAGACGGTGCATTTTTAGGATAATAAAAAAATACAAATTTCAGCCGTACCGTATTCAGATACACCAAGAATTATATGAAATAGACTTCAATCGAGTTTTGTCTATGGGTTCTGGACAAGTTTAGTGAGGATGAACATTTTTATGATTATTTTTTACTTTCTGATGAATCTACTTTTCATACAATAGCTTAGTGAACAGACACAACTTCCATTATTATAGTGATGTGAATCCTCATTTTTTCCGCACTCTGGATCACCAAAATAGATGGTCTGTTAACGTGTGGGGACGAATTGAAGGTACACAAGTTATAGGACCATACTTTTTTGATGGGCACTTGAATGGTCAATTTTTTTCACAATTTTTACGGGATTATCTGCCTGAGCTTCTGGAGAATGTGCCGCTAAATATCAGACAACGGATGTGGTTACAATCGGATAGAGCTCAGACACATTTCAAATTCAGTGTCAGACAGTTTTTGAATATGTGCTTTCCGAATATATGGATTGGTAGGGGAGGACCACAAAATTGGCCAGCGAGATCGCCACATTTGACTTGCCTCGATTTTTTCCTTTTGGGATACTTGAAGAATGATGTTTACGACACTCCTCCAGCCACATTGGAAAATATAAAGGAGAAAATAAGGGCTGCTTTTTGAAGAGTGACGCCTCAATTGCTATTGAATTTCAACAGGATGATCGTCATTTCGAGCACCTACTTTGAATTGAATACACTTGTTTCATATTTTGTTGTTGTTTCAGTTGAATAATAAACAAACATTGTATAGTCTGTTTAATGAACTATTGTCAGAATATGAATGTAAATGACTTACTTACCTAAGCTGTTTCTTGGCGTTAAACCGCATTTAATAATGTTTTAAAAACTTGTTCAATTTACGTCATAGATTTGACTATGTGTCAGAATATTGCATTAGGTTTAAAAACATTCCGTCTATGACGTCAATGTTT
This sequence comes from Chrysolina americana, assembly GCA_958502065.1. Taxonomy (NCBI): domain Eukaryota; kingdom Metazoa; phylum Arthropoda; class Insecta; order Coleoptera; family Chrysomelidae; genus Chrysolina; species Chrysolina americana. The sequence goes on from OY293410.1 coordinate 87,843,551, forward strand.
CATCGCTAAAACGCAAAGTTTTTAAAACGGACCAAATAATTTTAAAAAAGTGTTACGCCAAAAATCAGCTTTAATTTTAGTGAACTATTTTCGATGAAGTGAAGTATAACAACTGTCAATAAGTATTCTGTGAGCAAATCAAATAAAAGTCGTTTCAAAGCTATCTTGATTCAAAAAATGCATTGAAATAGAACTACTATTCGAAAAAGCCAATGTCAGAAAAAGTATTTAGGTTAGGTATAGGGAACCAAAATATGAAATGAAAGATAATCAAATTTTCTATTCCTCAAAGCAAAAAAAATACAGGGGGTTCTATTTGAAATAACAAAGTTGTCTTTGTCCGAAATTATAAAAAAGTGACAATGATTATTTTCTGTATAATATTGAGAAACGGGTTTTATCGAAATCAATAGCCCAAAACCTCTTTCATGCATGGTCAGAATTCTATTCATTTCGATGTTATTAGTTTCTAATTGTATCTAGCAGTCTCATAAAAAAATCAATAACTCGAGAACGGTTATAGTTAGGTACATAGTACCTCAAATGAAATCATATAATTTTTTCCTGTCCTATCCAAAAGTGTAACGAAATACAGCTTGTTCCATTAAAAAAAACAACTTTGATGTCACACTTTTTTGAGCCACCCTGAAGACTCAAAATAATTTCCATTTGTAGCCTCAATCAATATACATATAATGAAATGGGGAGATTCCCGAAAAAATAAATGATGTGGCTTACAGGGACCGTGTCGTATGGGGTGCCCCACCCTGTATATTTAATTCTGAAGCATTACCCCAACAGTTAATAAGATCTCGGTATGGAGCCAACTAACCATTCAGAATAGTAAATTAGATCTTCATCAACAATTATTTCAATATTTTTATTGACTAATTGAATGGACTAATACTGTCTCATCTACAAGTGGAAATTTTTCCTTAATGCCTACACACTGCACGTTTGAGATATAGCATTGGAACTAGTAGGAACCCCTAAAGGAGTCTTATCTATATTGAATTTGCATGTTTTTCTACTCATATTAATAATTACAGTTTGATGGCTTCCGTGTTATAGGTACGTTTTGAGTAGTTTATGAACAGTCCCGCGAAATCCCATTTCAGAAAGTTTTTCGATAGAATTTGTATATCCACAGTATCCAATGCTTTTTGTGAATCTTCAAAGACAAGGATTACATAATTATTCTCATTAATCTCAGTCAGTTGATGCACTCAAGGTACTATTTGCGTCCTGGAAACCATATTAATATTTGTCAAAACCAAATGTATCCATAATGGTTTATTCTTTTTATTAAATCAAGAGTAATTTGAATTTCGTGTAAAAAAACAATTATTAAATTTCGGCTATTATGCCATCATCAGTGCGATACTCGTCAAGTATATACCAGAAGTTCCATAAAATCGGCAACCATTCTGGAATCAATACATTGAGTGCACCCTTTGGGTATCAAATATTGTTACATTTTGTTTAGAATTGGTTCATGTCCAACGTGCACGTGAGGACGACAGTTTCTTTTCATGACTATTTTTTCAATAATTTTTTAGGAAGATGCTCAACATATTGATATGGATAAATATCTGCCCTGCATGTTTATGTTGAATAATGAAAATGTTTACCAATAGTTTTGACTTCTGTAGTTGTCCTTTTCCTTTAGATTCCTACTAAGTATTTTTTTTTCTCATAGGTCATAGTCCAAAGATTTTCTAAAGAAACGCATTTGCCAACCTTGGATAAATCGAAGTTCTTGGTGCCTCAAGAAATAACAATGTCGCAGTTGCAGACGATAATAAGGTGTGTATTGAAGATTTTCTTAAATGTAGAACCTAAAACCCATACCTTGAAATACAACTTAGTCCAATGAAAACGAAATATGGCCGATTTTTCATATTGGAAATCTTTTGCGCATATTCGCAGCTTCGTCACTTCAAGCCCCTCCAGAGAGGGTTAGCTCCAACCCTTGAATCCTAAATGGAATTAGGGGTCAAATGAATTATAATGCATTGTAAAAGTCAAAAAGTCATATCTTTTCAACGCTTCCTAGTGTTTTGAATTTGATGCAGTAGTTCTCGAGAAAATATTGAAATTTTCATTAACTTTCAACTGGAATTGTTTTCATATTTTTTTGGTTTTTGGGATAAGTTTTTCTGAATACAGCTTTGGGTTTTTATCATTCTTACAAGAAGGATGAATCAAAAAATATATTGTAACGATTTCGAGACCGGCCCCGAGACCGGCCTGATCTAATTAATTATGCACCCTCGTTCAACTACAACAGCATATCTGCTGGCGTACGGATCGCCGAGAACAAGCTGGAATAAATCGATACTGTTCGAAGAGCCATCTAGATGAAATGTTCTATACTCCAGAATAATCGAGAGGGCCTTGCGACTATATAACCGCTGGAGGACAGTCAGAGAGAGAGTTAGTTACAGTTCCAGAGTTCGCTGATAGATAGCCACAGTAGAAATAAATTGAAATAGTTATTGAAGTAAATGTTTTAGTGAATAATTGTTGTAAATAGTGTTTTAAATAAATTAGAACAATTAGTAAGTGCAGTTTTACTACAATATATTAAAAATTTGATGCAACTACTATTTTACTTTCGTACTTTTTATTCTAACAAGTGTTCAAAATCCTGCGTCCATACAGTAATAAAGATTTTGTTCAAAACGGTTTCGAACATTCTGAAGCATTTCACGTGTAATGTTCCAACATTCATCAATAATCCTTTAGAGATTCTGGTTGAGTCTTATTAATTATACTCTTTAAGTAATCTCACAGAAAAATCTAACGGGCTTAAATCTGATTACCTTGTGGGCTCCTGCACTGGTTCTCTTTGCCTGATCTATCTCCCAGGTGATCCAGGTTTCATTTAAATGCCCAATCTTGTTGAAATGTCAACTCATTTGCATTTAAACAGTCACTATGTTCAAGAGCTTCCAGCTCAGACGTTCAATTTTTCAGGATCTCGAGTGTGAACTTCATGAAATAAGTGTGGTTTAGGATAGGATCTCAACAAACAAAAACATACCATTCTTAAATAATAATTGTGCTAACTACTAAATGAGAAAGAGTGATGAAAGCACTATACTTTTTAAATTTATCATCGAATTAAAAAACTAGGGAGCGTTGAATTCAACTTAGTATCACTTGTATTGTATTATATTGATGCAAATTACAATATTTTTTATGACTAAATAGAATCAACAAAACTGCATAATCAGAGTATACTTATATTCATTAATACTATTATTTTGTTTTCATCATTTCAGAAATAGAGTACGTCTGAATGCCAACCAGGCCCTCTACCTCCTGGTGAACAACAAGTCACTCATGAGCCTCTCCCTCACATTGGCAGAAGTTTATTCGGAGCATGTGAATGCTGATGGATTTCTCTATGTAACATATGCTTCTCAAGAAGTATTCGGCTCCGACAGTAGCCTCAACAGCTTCAATGATTACAAAAACAAAAAGAACTGTAAACAGAACTCCTTATCCTTTTGAATATTTTTGGATTAGGTTTAGGTAGGGTTTTTCAATGTATTTTTTCAATTATTGTCAGCGTAAACGTGTTGGTTGTATTTTTAGAAGACTGTAAGCATTTATAGGCATGTCGTAGATTAGACTGAGGTAAGTTTTTACATGTACCACAACAAATATATTTTCTCGTATTTTATGCGAAGCTTTTATTCACTTTCCTTCTAGAAAATGTTCTTTATCTAAGTGATGTTATCAATCTAAGTGATGTTATCAATAAGACGTTTTATTTTTTCTATGGCTGCTATGAAAAGTTTTCATATGATTTTGTCACCCAGTCGACTACCAACTGAATAGGCTCACCTATTTTTTCATCTAACAGATTGAATATATTATATGTTCAGTATGTATTCAAAAATTATTTTTCATTGTGTACTTTTTGATGAAATATGCAATGGATAAAAGTAATCAACACTATGAAAAGGAACATATATTTTTAGGAAGTATACAACTCAAAGAACTCTCACATTTGACTATGACAACTACTCTACCATGACTGTCATCATATACAGAGTATAATCTATGTCTATTAAAATTGTAAGAAATATATCCAACACCCCCTCATAATTATCATACTTCAAAATATGTAATAAATGAATTACTATAAACTTCAAACAACATTAAATTTTGCATGGAAAAATTCAAATTTTTGTTTGGGCAATGCTTTGGTTAAAATATCGGCTGTATTCTAATTCGTAGGAACATATTCAACTTTGATGACTTATTTTTCGACAAGATCTTTGATGAAATGAGCCTTGACATCAATGTGTTTGCATCTCTTGCTATTTTCGTAGCTGTGAATTCCTTTAATTGCTCCTTGATTATCTATGAAAATCGTAGCCGAGCAACGATTTCGATTCAATTGATTCGCAATGCCAACCAAATTAACAACTTCTGAAGCTGTGAGCGATGCTGCTAGATACTCAGATTCGTAAATAGATTTAGCAACACAATCTTGTTTCTTTGACTGCCAAAACACTATGTTTTCTTTGTAGAAGATAGCTGAACCGCTGATACTTTTTCGATTCGTTACATCGCTAGCATAATCGGCGTCAGAGTATGCAATTATTCCGACATCACTAGAGTTTCGATAATAGGTCAGATTCAGATTGCTGGTTTGACATAAATACCTCAAAACTCTTTTAGCCGCAATCCACAGTTGTTCAGTGGGCTTGTCAAGGAATCTGCTTAAAAATGAAACTGAAAACATTATATCAGGTCGGCTTATGACAGCAATGTACATGAGACTTCCAATAAGTTGTCTATAAGGTACATCAATTGGAGTCTTGTCTGTCACCTGAAAATTGTGCTCCATTGGAGTAGCCACACCTTTACAGTCCTTCATGTTGAATTTGTCAAGCACTTTGTTTATCAGCTTCTTTTGGGAGATTACACATATATCCTCTTCAATGCTGAAGTCTGTGCCAAGAAAATGACATAGGATTCCCAAGTCTTTTGCATTGAATTTACCTTTGAGTGTGTCGATTAACTTATCGCTTCCAGGTCCACAAACGATGATATCGTCGATCCAAATGGCTAGAAAAACATCTGATCCCACGTAGAAACAAAAGTCATAAAGTGACCTTTCTAATCCATACCACTCAGCAAAAATGTTGAAGTTCTCGTTCCATTTTCTGGGTGCTTCCCTCAAGCCATATAGAGCCTTACGCAACTTGAAAACGGCTCCATTGTTGCATTTGATGCCTTCTGGAATTTTGATATAAATGTCAAGATCAAGATCACCGTTCAGGAATGCCGTAGGAATATCGAGTTGTCTGATTTCCCATTTTTGCTGTTGGGCATGTGTAATCAACATTTTGATTGTAGCGTGTCTCACCACTGGCGAGTAAACTTCATAAGTGGGTTCGGTCTGAACGCCTTTGGCAACCAAACGTGCCTTTTTGGTGCCGTCTTGTTTTATAGTAAACACCCATCTTGTATCGATGGCTTGTTTTCCCGAGGGTAAATATGCTGGTTCCCATGTACAATGTTTTTTCGTGAGCATAAATTTCCTTGTCAATTGCATTTTTCCATCCCTCATCATTAACAGCCTCTTCAAATGATTCAGGAATATCCGAAAGCAAACAGAATGCTGAATACATTTCAAAGTCTCTGAATTTGATAGGTATTACGATATTCCTGCTGGGTCTTTTAGATGTTTCTTGATTTTGTTCATCACTTGTACTGGGGGTAGGGTAGTAGTGTTGGATATATTTCTTACAATTTTAATAGATATATATTATACTCTCTATATGATGACAGTCATGGTAGAGTAGTTGTCATAGTCAAATGTGAGAGTTCTTTGAGTTGTAACTTCCTAAAAATATATGTTCTTTTTTGTTCACAGAAATTTTTTGAAAACATGAGAAGTGAACTCTCCACCGTTATCACATCTGATGCGGCTGCATTTCACTCCATCAGATTTCAAACGTCGAACGTAATTCCTAATATTGTGCTGAGCTACAATTTTCTCTTTCAAAAGGTAAACTGTCATAAAATGGGTCTTATCTTCCACAATAACTTGAAACTTTTCTCCAGTCAATGTAGGAGGTTTTATTGGACCACAAATGTCACTGTGTATCAGTTCACCAATATGTTCCGATCGCGGAGGTTTCACTGTCATGAAAGGCAATTTGGTAGCATTTCCGATCATACATGGACCACAATTTTCATTCGGGGAATTAATGTTCATTAGTTTCATATTCATATCACATGGATGACCAAGTCTTTGATGCCACACTTTGTCCGAAACTAGAGCATTTTCATTTAAATATAAGGGAAATTCAGCAGCAAACAAGTTCCGTTCAAATTTCATTTTATTTTATTATTTGTTATAGTCGCATTATTGTTTACAAATATAACCTTCATCCCGGAATTCAAAATCTTTCGAACTGATAAAAGATTTTGTGTCAACGAAGGAACAATCAAAGCGTTCACGTTCACAGTTCTGTCATTCACTTTCAGTTTTAAATTTCCTTTTTGTCGTGCGATTAGTTCTCCGCCATTTGCGATCCGGATTTTGACATCACAATCCAAATTATGAATGTCTGTCATGAAGTTCCCCAGTGCTCTTCAGCTGCAATTTTTTTCTCAGAATAAATAACCTTATGAGCAGACTCTTGCGGTTGAATACTTTATCAAGATTGTCCATCATTGCTTTTGCCATGTTTGCCTCTAGGATATACTCAATGTATTTATCAGAAACACAAACAATGATACATGAAGCCTTGATGTCCTTAGCTTTGAATGTATCTAGTTCTTCCACTTTCACATCCTTTTCTTCGATGGTGAGGCATTCTTTCACTCCTTCCTTTGACAAAATAAACTCAAGACGAAATTTCCATGAGGAGAAATTATTTCCAGTCAGTTGAGGTAATGAATATCCAAGTGAGGAAGCCATGTCTACCAATTCAGTTATACTTTTATCCAACTGATTGAACTGATCCGCAGAATTCAAACGAATTATCGAAAAACTTTCAGTGTACTCAAAGAGCCGAATTCTGGGCACATAACCTTACGAAATATGCAATGGATAAAAATAATCAATGCTACGAAAAGGAACATATATTTTTAGGAAGTATACAACTCAAAGAACTCTCACATTTGACTATGACAACTACTCTACCATGACTGTCATCATATATAGAGTATAATGTATGTCTATTAAAATTGTAAGAAATATATCCAACACTTCTACCCTACCCAGTTATTGTTCAATGTTACTTCTCATGATCCAAAAAACGTCACTGAAGATAAGACTGTTTAATTTTTCATTTTGTGGATATTTCGGTAATATATAGTGACGAAAAAGATCCAAATGTCTCAATCTGACTCTAATTACAATTTTGTAGTGCTAACAGCTTTGGGCAAAATTTTGGTCACTCAGGCAGCACAATGCAAACATTGTCTTATATTATTTTAGTTGGTTTGCGGGTTTTGCCGTGGTCTTCTTTGGTTTAAATCTCCAAACGTTTCGACTGCAACTGTGGTCTAGAAGAGTACTTCGACCATGCCACTGAAGATGACTGCCGCAGTTGCAGTCGAAGTGTTTGGAGATTTAAACCAAAGACCATGGCAAAACCCGGAAACCAACCAAAATATTGCCGCCAGCCGTGAAATCTTACATTCCTACATTGTCTTATATTGTTTAGTGTGCTAGTTCGAATTCTACAATATCTGTACCTTTTTTAACGTTCTGGTTCCAACAAAAAGGAAAATCCTTAATATTCAGAAATAGATAATCATAAACTACCAGGAGAAGGAGGTAAGTTCGTGCTTCTTCAATTTTGCTGACTCCTAGAAAATACCCCTTTTTTTTAATATTCCAACAGAGTGGAAAATATAGAGATAATGTATGCAAATACAGAAACAAAAAGATCTTACAACGGTCAGATATCAGAGTTCCATTCCGTCTCAGTATGATCTAGGGAAATAGTTGTTTTCTGTCACAGAATGGCAAATATCTGTGTGAATGTTTGGAGATAAACGTATTTAGAAATTGACCAAAAGATTAATTTAATTCATTTATTGTTTCTCTGGTGAACTTTTCGGACTTTAGCCGGATCCATCAGATAATAAAATAATAAATAAAGTTTGTTAAGTATAATTATTCACACTGTTCAATCAAATTTTGATATTTTGGAACATGTACATTTTTATGTAGTTAGATATTGTTATTTTACCAGTTTACTGTTTTTTTTTTAATTGTTGAACGTGCTTACGGTTCAAATCAATCATAGTTTTTTAAATATTTGAGAAGCAAAAAAATAAATCGGTAATGTGGATACTTGCAATAAAAATAAAAAAAACTTTTTGCAACAGAGTTCCAGGGGTTTTCTGCGATGAATTGATAATTAGCTCAACTTGATTGATAAATGGGAAAAATGTTCGCTTTTATGGTAAGTACTTACAATTTGTAATAGGAAATGAAATTTTCAAACTAAACTTCGTTTATCGTTTCCCATTCGCACTTTTCTGACGAAAACTAAATAACGTGAACTTAGCTCGTTATAGGACGTCGATGTTCAGGGTTAATAGATGGTCGATGTTGATGAACGTCTTTTTCTTCTTCTCTAGCATTAGATGCCAGCGCCAAGTGGCAAAAACTGAATCACTTTCAACAGAAGAACATAATTTTTATCATATATTTCCACTAGAATTGTATCACCTATCATTAATCACTACAGATTTGATAAAATTTACCTAATTTGTGGCTAATATCTCCGTAACATCATAAGAATTTTAACGAAAACAATAATGGACCTTTACATTTACAAAAAATCAATTGCAAAACTCGTTTCAATGGATTGTTGATAGTCTAGAATGTCTATTTATCAACGAGTTCCACTCTACTTTTTTATTTAAGAAAAATATCACATTTCAAAGTTTGCCTCTGACGTCATGCATGTTCATCGGAAACATCCTCCACCATAATCCACGTTCCGAAATAGGGAATATCGATCTCCCATAAAATATAGCTAATGGCTGATTATAAGCCATCGAGAAATAATTGAAACTTTTTCACTGGAAAATTTTACGTAAAAGCAATTTTTTAGATTATATCTTTCAAATTTTCTGAACGAACCTGCCTTTTGATGAAAAACTATTGTTGGCAACACTGCAAATTTTCATAACAGATCTTTTGGAACAAAAGTTGTTATTGTCACAGAACACATACAGTTTATTCGAATTTTCACTGGTGTTCAGACAACCTGGTACAAAGCACTTTTTAGACATTTTCACGGTCATAAGGAATACAAAAATTACTTGACACAGACAACAAAACTTTGAATTTGATAACCGCAATATCCTCAGAAAATTAAATATTCAAGAGTCTGTTAGTTTCCAGCATACAGATTTGATCTTGTATCACATAAGGTAAGGAAATGAGTTAACAGAGAAAAAAATTGTTATTGATCTGCTCCGAGAGACATACAAACAAACCCATATGGTATCAATGTTTCAAATGGCAACTATCATAGAACACAATCCAGATGTAATGATAATTTGAGATTCCATGTTGTACAACTTGTATGACGTTGCCTTTGACGTCACAAAACCCCTTTTTTTAAATTATAGAAAAACTTGACGGTCAGAAAAAATAAATAAAAAATACCAAGTGATATAAGCGTATATACTTTCTAATTACAGTGTTTTCTCATAGTCCGTGGAAAGGTCCATTGCTATATATTCGTATATAGTTTCCTAATTCGACTACCTCTTACACATATGCATTATTGATATGTGGTTCTTCCTAGGGTAACAACAAAATGGACTTAGGACAGTGTGCTTCCCATATACAGATTATGCATATAGCTGCTTTCCATTCACCACAAGTAGTAACGTAGAGTTACTACTGAAGTGATTTGACAGGCTACAAAATATGATGTTCCAATTAAATCCTTTATAAAGTCAGGTGAAATTCAGTTCAGGGGTAACATGCTTTACTATGTGCTCCTTCCAAGCTGCCCCGCGTCGACGTGTGGGTTCACCAATTATTTTTTGTACAACTAGGTCCATAAAACACATACTTCGTAAAGGCTGATTCAGAATTCACCCTGTTAACAATGATATGATATCGATGTATACAAGATGTGACCTTGAGTACGTATGACAGATGTACTCATTTTACATCTATGCGATGTCCTAGGATATAAAGTTGGATACGAGATGTAACCTTGAGTACGTACTACAGATGTACTAGTTTTACATCTATGAGATATACCTAGTATGTCATGGTCATTTGCGTTAAGAATATCATGCTATATATAATGTACATGAGACGTAACATTGAGGACATGCTGTGTATGTACCAATACAAATTTACAATGTACAATGTGTACCTATAGGATATGAACATACGAATACATTATACTCTCCGCGAATCCGCGATGTATATTCCATATTTTTTGTGTTCTTTGTTCTTTAAATGGTTATCAAATGTGAACCGACAGAAAATAAGCTTCTTTTTTCTTTTAAAATCTGCGTTGAACCTTACCTTCACATTGAAAAAGTCCCAATTAGGTTTCCTTCGATCCTTCTCAACCAACCCTGCTAACATTTTTACATATCATGCGCCATGAACCAAGTACGTCAAAATCTGACTAGCCGAGCAGTGAAAATGTCATGCTCATGTTAAAATCGGATAGAGGTCTCCTGTATATCATAAAGTGAGATCGCCGGTACACCCTAGAAAGATTTTTCATAGAGGTCAACAACCAATATACCGGTTACATCCTGATGGTACCAAGAATATGCGTTCTGTGCATAATTTTTCATTGAATGCTTTCTTTCATTGGTCATCATCACCAAAAGAAGATTTTCAAAAGATACATGAAATAAATGAGCACTGCTTGTTTCACCAATCAAATATTTTGAAAAGTACTTAAATAAAAACGAATCTTGTTGGAATAAATATGTAATCTACCCATAAGAACGAACACAATGATCGAAAAACGAATATTAAACATTCCATCAAAATACTTTGTACAAACGAATGAAGGGGCATGTTTTTATATTCACCAAATTGGTGTGGTGGATTGCAAACTCGCCCTTTGATTTGTCCATTTGAAATTTAAAGTGTTACTATTGGTCGAATGGAATCCACCACACCAATTTGGTGAATATAAAAACATGCCCAAGATAATGCTGTTTTTTCTTTGGCCGTATATCTCGAACGACAAGCGGCCAATGAATGCCTCTCCTCTTCTTCTCTTTATTGATATCGAAGTTCTAAGTTCTAATGTTCCAAATTTTCAATCAAATTGTTTAATGTTTTGTAATCAAATTACATTACAGGTAGTTGGTTGAGAAATAATTATGTTATTCATATTGGGTGTGTTGGGTTAAATAGATCAGTGGACGAAGAAACAGATCACAACTCATTGAAAAATGGTGAGTCGACAGCATTTCATTCACCAAATAGGTTATGGTGAATTTCTTCATTTTAAGGATCCAAACTTACCGCCTCAAGGTTTCGTGCCTCCTCCGGGAATAGGTACTCCACCATTGATGCCCCAAGTCCCAATGCCTGGAATGGGAGGCTTTCCCCCAATGATTCCATCATTCAGTGTACCTCCCCCTGGTTTTGGTAATTTCGGCCCACCTGGAGGCATGCCCCCTGCAAACCCAGGAAACGAATGGACTGAGCACAAGGCTCCTGATGGCAGGACGTACTATTACAATTCTGTGACTAAACAGAGTTCGTGGCAGAAGCCGGATCAACTTAAAACTCCAGGAGAGGTTTGTTATTGTTTGCAACTAGTAGTGCAATACTGCACCAGTTATACAATTCATATTCATTATGGAGTTCTTTTGTATTGCAGCTCCTGCTGTCTCAATGTCCTTGGAAAGAGTACACTGCTGATAGTGGTAAAATATATTACCATAATGTCACCACAAAGGAGTCTAGATGGGTGATTCCCCCTGAATTGGACGAAATCAAGAAAAAAATTGCAGCAGAAGAGTAAGTTTTCACATTGCAATATTTTCATTTGACAAAAGCTTGTGGTTCTATGTTTACAAATTTGGATCAGCATGAGTGTTCCTTGACAGTTCTATAATAAAGGTGAGTATTCAGTAATTGCCATATTTGTGCACTGGTAACCCTTTATCTTCGAATTGTTTATATTTCTATATTTTCTATGTCGTTTTGTATGTTGTTACACTGACACTACTCTTATTTATAGCAAAACAAAACCAAATTATGAATTTATTGATTAAAATCCATTTCAAAAGGTAGGAGCAGGTATTGATGAAATCGGAGATCAAATGATATTCATAGTGTGTAATATCTCTTGCAAACCACTATGTCTTTCTTATAAATGTGTCTAAAAACATGTATTCCAGAAGTGAAATAGTTAATTACAAACATATATTAATTTGAATGAATATCAAATATTTATTCACGTATTATCAACATAATTATGTATAGAAAGCAAATGTTAGTAAATATATACAAATGAAAATAAAACTTGAGTCAAACTCAAGCACATGAAATGAGTATAAGCATTATACTAAAATATAGACTATAATAATCTGAAATACAGAAATAAATAACAAATAGACTAAGTAATCTGAAATACAGAAATAAATTACAAATAAAATATAATGAAATGAACATAAACAAATGTAAGAAAAAGCTTTTATTTTATCATTTTGTTGCATAAAATTAAAAATTAAACCTGTGTTAAGATTTCCTCTTGTGACAAGCTTCAATATCATATAAAGTTTTGGGTTTGATTTGTTTTAAAGTTTATTTTCTATTACATTTACATTTGAATTGAAGTGTTTTTTCGAATTTCTTTCATTTTGTACCTTTTTTGCATTAGAATTTGATCTGATTTAATATGTGCGCCAGGTGTCCAGTTTCTTGGCATGTACCCCACCTTACTGGATACATAGCCAGTAAACTTATTCCACAATTCGATGTTTTTCACAACGTATATGGATTTTTCAGATATCATTTCTATGAGTTTTCATATTTCTATAGATTTTGCCGATTTTATTTTGGCGAGATGTGCCCCAAACCAACATTTATTTTTTGTTTCAAGCGTTATCTATCTAACTTCCGAGGGGAATAAGATTTTTTTAAACTGAATTATTCGATGGTCAGATATTTTTCACAATTTTGTGTATTTTTTGATTTTAATTTAAGGAGTTTTCGCAATGTTTTTCGAGGAGTCGAAGTCCTTCCGACCGAATTTTATTGGATTGTCTAGTTTGGTGATTATGAATGGTATTGATTGAATGAAATTCTAGAGATGAATGTTTCCTGTATTTATAACAGAATGTATGAATATACATATTTTCAATTTGTACAAAGAATTGATATATAAAAGATTGTTTGGAACATAAAAATGGGATGTTGCTTCAAGGAATGGTAATTTAAAAATATATTTAATACTTTTTTTGTAAGTGGACGTAAAATAGTAGAATACTGTAATTTTGAATAAATTAAACCGAAATATATCATTTTCAGGTATTTCAATGTAATGTAATTTGGAATTTTGAATAAAATACCAATTATAGGAGATATTTTTTTCGAAGATTTCCAATATGGCTTTTCCAAGAAAGTTGTTCATCAATGTATAATCCCAAAAATTTTGTTGTTTCAGAACATTTTATATTTTTTCCATTGAAAACTAAATAATTTCCGATATGTCTTGATTTTCTTATTGGAACACGGGCCCATTTATTTTCACATCAGTCATTGTCCTTTTGGCCGATTTTAATTTGTTCTTCACAAAAAGTTTGAATAAAATCAATTGTTGCATAAGTTCGTGAATGGAAATATTCAAATGTTTCTTCAGCTCAATTTTTTTTAATTCATTATGATAAAGTCTGTTTATCTCAGCTTTTATCTCACAATTTTGAGAACATCCACAGTTGCGTAAGACCGTGAAAGGAAATTATGTTAAAATGTTTTTAAATATTTGGATGTCAGTCCGGTCCTGAAGTCGCGGCTGTTAGATCCGGCCACCACTTTCAGGTTCATAAGGTTGATGTCTGTGGTTAGTGATATTCAATGTCTTTAATAAAAAGCAGAAACAGGAATAATTTTGTAAATTTTTAGCTTCCTTATTACACTGGTCTTTTGTTTATTATAAGAACTACTACTCCTGAGATTAATGCACATAGAGCTTTAGCCCCTTCCTGTACCTTTTCTGTGCGTTGTTACTTATGTCTTTTAAAATTCTCCTTTGTTCCCTCATTTTGTAATATATACAGTTTCTTGAGATTAGTAGGTTGTTTAAGCCGGTTCTGGGCATCCTTCCCACTTCTTTGAAGTTATAAGCGACCTTCCAAAGACCTTTAGGTATATATGTGAAATTGTGCTGCTGAGACCCTGACATGACCTTGACATAACCTTGGTAGGGCTTTGCAAATTTTGTTTTTGTTTGACATTCATAGAGGTCGGTCATCTGGTTGTTATCAGGGTTTCTGCTTGACCTTTAGCATCGGAGAAATGTCTACTATGAGAAAAAGAGTTTGTGTCAGTTTTTATAATAGGAGGAACCATAATGACTTGTACATATTAAAGAGTATTTTGTTGAAGAGGATATTGATGGAGTGGCCAAACTTCCATACACTCGATGTTTGTAGCCATATTCGCTTTTATGATATCAAATGCCTGCAAATGGAGTGAATTGGCCAACTGCTTCCAGCCTATACTCTGTGAAATTTTTCAGGCTTAACCCACCGTCAGTACCAGCTGTTACACCAAGAGAGGTGATAAGTCCAATACCTATACCTATTCCAATTCCTATACAGCAGCCTCTTGCTGTAGCAGTTCTACCAACGACAGGACCAGGCTCACCTTCAATTCCCATACCAAGTAAGTTAAAATGTTCAGTTATTAGCTTCAAACCAGAATATAGGCTTTTATTACATGCATATTTCTGTTTGTGAATTTCTTACTGAGAGTTTATTATCTTTCAGCTCCCAGTCCTGGCGGAAAAAGCGCGTTGGAAGCAGCAATGGCTGCTACACTGGCTTCCATTTCTTTACCTATTCCACCGCCAAAACAAGGTAATTATTCTGTTTTTGTTAATTTATTGTTTACTTTGAAGCTTTGGGTACTTTGTCTTGCTGGCTGATTTGCTAGCTCAATAAGGCAGTAGGTACACTGACCAACCATGATCTACCGTCCAACTACGACCAAAATTTCCAAAACGTGTATTCTTATCGGACAACTCACACCGAATAGTCGTCTTCAACCGGTTTTCAAAGCCCATGTTTAAAATTGCAATCTGCTGAAAAAAATTGGTCGATCAGTGTAAGTTTGAAAGTTTCTATTAATCCCTTTCAATTTTTGGTCGTAGCTGGACAGTCGCGGACGGTCGATGCTGGTCGGCCAGTGTGATTCCTAGCCAGGCGCGCACCCACAGGGGGGGGCTAAAGGGGCTGTAGCCCCCCCCTCAACACAAGAAAAAAATAAAAAAATTACATTGTTTTTTAAATTTTTAAATCCGCCAATAGTGGACACATCGCATACTGAATACTGATTTGTGGGAGTTACACTTCACTACAACTACGAAATAAATAGCTGCATTGTGCAAAGTTTTCCGTTGGTTGGCCCAAGGACCCCCGGTCAGCCCCCCCGATAATTATTTTCTGAGTCCGCCACTGTTCCTAGCTAATAGCTGCGGTTCCATTTTTGTTTGTGAAATATCTCCTATTCAAACTGTAGGTGTATTCTTTTGTTATGTTCAAACTGATCGAACTGAAGTGATTTGACTGTTGAATTACAAGTTAGAAATGCAACAGTCGGATCACTTCAATCCATTTCGTTCAGTTTGATCAAAATAAAATGATATACCTTGTGATACCTTCGTATTGTTTGCTTTAGAAATTATAATCGTCAGATCTATTCAACTTTCTCTTCTTATTAATTAGGTATTATGCACAAACATTACACAATGCATGGTGGTGATAGTGACGTATATTAGATAGAGCAGTGGGCTTAATACTGATCCCTGTAGAAGTCTTACGGATTGTGATTTTGTTTCAGATATCTGGTAATTTGCTTGAACATACTGTATTATCTAATTCAGAAAGAATACTTTGTACCCAATTGTGTGCATTTTCTCATATACCGTGAAGTTTGAATTCAGTTAAGAGAATATCATGGTTGGTCAGATCAAGTGCTTTAATTAAATCTAGGTACATTTTATATTCTTGATACCTAATTCTTCGAATAACTTGTTTACAGTAGTAATCATAGCATTAAAAGTTTTTTATTGAAATCCGTATTGATTAGAGTTCACAAAATAATTTCTATCCATGGAATTATTCTTATCCATTATATTCGTTTATCAATTTCCATTTCATATTTGAAATTTTTTATTTAGCTGAATACCCTTTGAATTAATTATTGTCACAGTAATTGTTTCAGACGAGGACTCCAACATGTCGAGCCATAGCGACCCTGGCACCAAAGAGTCTCGTAATTCAACACCTGAACCAAAAATCTTCAAAGACAAGAAGGAAGCTATCGAGGCTTTCAAAGACCTACTGAAAGACAAGAATGTGCCCTCGAATGCCTCGTGGGAGCAGTGCGTTAAGATCATTTCAAATGATCCGAGGTACGAAGCATTCAAGAGACTCAACGAAAAGAAACAGGTCGGTAATATCAGTCATAGCAAGTTTCTGTGGATTTCTGTGAAGTAAATTGTTATTTCCACAAAGATATATGAACTAAATATATTGTGGTTATTTCTCACTATTTAATCCTGTATTCCATAAACTAGATATCAAAATACACCATGGAACCAGAATATTAGAGATGATATTGAATTGGTAGTTTACGACTGTAATTTATTATAAATCGAAACTAAGTTGATGGGATGACAGACTGAAAATGGAAAATAGAACTGAATTTCAAAAAAGTTGTGCATTAGCTGTGATTCGAACCCGGGCTCTCTCAATTTTCAGACGGGTACGAGTTTGTATTGATCCCATTTCTAGCTATGTATTAGTTTGCGAGGATGATGAGGATTAATGTCTGTCGATAATCCTATATGTAAGAAAGACACCAGCTGTTACACCAATAAAATTCCACATGGTGTGCATGCGAAAATATTTCATACTAACCCTCATCATACTCGCATACCAAAGTAGAGTTGAATTTGAAATTTTAATCGCTGGTTAACGCGCTCTTATGAAAATCGAGAGTCCCCGGGTTCGAATCCAGGTTAATCTATCATTTTTTAATTTTAATTCTGTTCTCTGTAGAAATAATGGTGATGCTTAAGGTAATAATCAAATAAAATGAAAACGTTATTTATTGTCAAGAAGTGTTACAACTTTTTTTATGGTGGTGCTTGTAGATGAAACAATCCTTTATACAGATATTAACCATACATTCTGTAGATGCTCGAAAGTTATTTGTAAAATATTCCAAAATATTTAAAAAGGAATAAATTAAGATAAATGCAAATGAAACAAAACCTATGATTATAACAAACAGATACAAATTCATTTCTTACCTTTTAAGATCATTTTGCTAAACACTAATTGTATGTATAAACAAATACAATAAAAAGAATACCAACATATTGCCAGAAAAATGTGATACATATATATAAACTACACAGAATACCTACATAAAAGTGAAATAAATAAATGCATAAATAATAAATGAATTGAACGTAATTCTGGTTCAATGAACAACATTTATTATTATTTCACAGTCAAGGATTGGCCATTGAAGTATTATTCTATTGTACAATATACTTTAAATATAAGAATGGTTTAGATTAGATTAGTTTGGGGCTTCTGTGCCATAAGCATCTACACCGCGACCTTTGCAGATCTATTGAAATCGTTTCGAGTTCTTTGTCTAGCCCTGTCTTCATCATGAGACTCCTTAGGATAGTTTTTAGAACTCCCATATATTTGGGAGCTTCTGGTTTTTCTTCTTCTCCTAGCATTAGAAACCTCAGCCTTGACAAGCCCTCGCAGTGGCATAGTATGTGTGCTGATGTTTCCTCTTCTTCCTGGCAGAACCTGCATAGCATTTCTTCTGCCAGACCGATTATGCTCATATGTTTATTGAGCCTACTATGCCTTGTGAGGAATCCAACTATTATTCTAGTAGGCTGCTTCTCTGGCTTAGTAGATAGTCAGTGAATGTTGGCAGCGGTTTTTTAATAAACTCGTTGGCCTGTCTCATTCCTGGTGAATCATTCCACCATTTTTGAGATTTCTGCTGAATCCATGATTTGGTGCTGGTTTTTAGTAAAGCTTTTGCTATACCGCAAAACGGTTCTGGGCCATTCAGGGCTCCTTCTCGAGCTAGTGAATCAGCCTCTTCATTGCCTCTGTAACTTGTGTGTGTGGTACCCAAGTAAGTACCAGTCTGTTCTGACTGCCCAGCTCTTTTAGGGCTACTATGCAGTCCAAAACTAGTTTTGAGGTAATTTGCATAGAGTTGACTGCTTTTATTGCCGCTTGGCTGTCTGAGTAAATGACAATGGTTTTTCCTGAGAAATCTTGCCTTATTAACTCCTGCGCGCAATGATGTATTGCAACGACTTCTGCTTGGATATATATGGTATATGCAGGCTCTGAACCTTCATCGGTTTTTGAGCCATCAGTGTAGACGGTGATTTCTGCATTGATGGGAGGTCCCTCTTTCCACGCATCCCTGTCCGTTGTGCTTATCTTGAAAGTTTTGTCAAAGCTATATCTGATGGCATTCTCATGATAAGGTCGTTTTCCAACTCTTCATATAGCTTGTTGTAGTCTCTCCCTTGCATCTTGCTTATGGGCGATTGACCTCTAAGTAATCTGCTCGTGACCGACCTGGCTTCGCCTTGAATTTGTATGTGTAGTGGTGGCAGGTTGAGCAAAACTTCTAGTGCGGCTGTTGGAGTAGTTCTCATGGCTCCGGTAGCACTCAGACATGCTTGTCATTGCAGTCCTCCCAGCCGTCGTACTGCCCCTGCCTGCTTTGTCTTTGGCCACCATACCACCGACCCATATGATATCATACGTTTGATGACTCTAGCATAAAGCCATGTGGTCATTTTTGGTTGTAACCCCCAATTTTTTTCGCACATTCTCCTGCACAGATTGAAGGCTACTGAGCTTTTTTCTATCACTTTTTGTAGACGTTGATTCCATGTTAGCTTATGGTCGAAGATGACTCCTAAGTATTTTGCCTCTTGGGCAAAAGAAATTTCTATCCCGTTTAGCACAGGTGACCTTAGTCCTTCGAGTGTTTTCTTTCGTGTGAATGTGACTATAGTGGTTTTATGAGGGTTTACTGTCAGTTCTTCCTCCTTACACCACCTGTCGGTTATATCTATGACTGTTTGTGTAAGTTCCGAGACTGTCCTTGCAAATTTTCCTTTTGTAATAATTGCAAGATCATCAGCATATCCTAAGCAGTAGAAGCCTCTGTAAGTTAGCCTTGCTATCAGTTCATCCACTAGGGTGGTCCTAAGTAGGGGCGATAGTACCCCTCCCTGCGGCCATCCCCTATTTGCTCTAGCTGTCAGTGTTATTCCGCCAATTGTTGATATTATGGCACTGTTTTTCAAGTTAGCGTTTATCCACTGGCGTAATAGGGGAGGTAACCCTCTTTTTACTAGTGCGCTTGCTAGGGACCTAGTTGATGCATGGTTAAAAGCACCTTGTTGTCATAGCTATATCTTTGTCTTCTAAGGACTTTGTAAGTAGCCTGTTGAGATCGTCCAGTGCTAAGTCTATTGATTTGCTTGGCTGATTTGGCGATTGCTAAGAGGGCTTGTTTGTAATACCTCATCTATTATGTATCTTTCTTTTAGTCTTTCCAACGTTTTGAGTGGGAAGGATATTAGTCTGATCGGACGATATGCCTTGGGTGTCTTGTCACCGATTCTCCCTACTTTTGGAAGATATATGACTCTCCCCTTTTGCCAAAGGTATATGTCAAAGTGCTATGCAAGCCTTAAGTATTCGGCACAAGTGTGGAATTAATATTTCTTTTCCTTTCTGGAGGAAGATGGGATATATTCCATCTACTCCAGGGGATTTATATGGTTTGAATTTGTTGATAGCCCACCTGATTCTGTTTGGCCTTGTTATTTCGTTAGCTAGCCTCCTAAGAATGGTTTTCAGACTTCCCTTGAATTTTTTGCCAGATAATAATTTCAGTGTTTTTGAAAAGGGAACATTTCTCTGTATGTATACCAAATATATAAGAGACAAGTTTTTATATTCAACAGATTGCTTTTGTTATAAAGTCAAATTTGAAGTTGATAACACTGCATTAGAATACATATCTGAGTTGAGTTGGGAGTTGTAGCAAACACATTATGTTTGATAGTTATGGTGACCTTGTAGAGGGACAAAATATTCAAAATGAACCTTGGCGTTTTCCCATGATATTTTCCATCGCTGACATTTGAACTCTCCCAGCACACTCTACTTCTAACTATAATATTTAATGATTATGAATAATTTGTTTTGCGAAAAATTAGGAGATTTAAACAGTTTACGTTATAATATCTGGAGAAATAATTTATATTTATTAATTTTTCTCGGTTCACTGTTCACTGTTAGCAATCATGGACATCCTGTTTGAAGTACAAAGGGTCTTATTTTATATTATTTTTAATAATTTTAGTTAATTTTTTATTGTATATTTTCTGAATTGGTCAAGTTTAAATAAATAAATGAATAAATTTAAACATTCGAACTAGTTCGAATATATTGTGCCAGAGAGGTATCAACAATGTTGAAAGAATACAGGGGTACCCTTCTCTCTAAGCGCTTCCACAAAGTGGAGAATAAAGGCAAACATCTGTTAGAAAACAACTACTTCCTTGGCTAATACCACGACGGACATTGAACTAGAACTGACAGATATTTGTGCAACGTTCTTCAAAGAAGACCCAATTGCAAGTGCTTGTCTCGCAATTAAACAGAAAATTATCCTTCATTTGGCTGGGGATGACCACTTGCAGACATGCATGTTTCGAGGTTTATTACCTCCCATCAGTGACAGGGTAGGTCGGACAACATTATAATTGTCCTGTCCCTGCCAAATGAATAATAATCAACTGTTTAACTAATATTTCCCCACGGATAACACCACGATCTACAACTAAGTTGATCGAAGCGCCATCCGCACGGAACAAGACAAAACACTCCCAAGCAGCACAGTCTCCGGGAAGAGAAATCTGTAAACATTCGAAATAGAATATAATTAAAATTGTAAACACATTGAATTTTTTTTTATTTTCACATTAGGATATTTGATTGAAAAAAATTGTTATCAATCATGATATCTATTGAGAATGTTCAGCAATTAATAGTTTTTTTTTTTTTCAATTTTTCATATTGGTCTGCCATATCCAATAACAATGAATAAACTTTATTGGACCAATTTACCTGAGACATTTTCGAAGATTATCAAGGAATTGAATGTTGCAGGTTTTCAATGCCTACAAGACGCAAAAGCAGAAAGATGAGAAGGAAGAACAAAGGTTGAAATCGAAGAAGTACAAGGAGCAACTGGAGGAGTTTTTGTTGAAAACCGACTTGATTACTTCTACTACGAAGTACTATAGGTGTGATGAGATATTTGGAACTTTGGAGGTAAGTAATAGCATACAAATTGTTCTTTTTTTCATATTAGATTGAACTCTGAAATTTTACACCCTAACACAATGGGTGGTATGAATAAAAGCTAGCAAATGCTCATACTATAAGTTGGTCTCTTCCATAACTTAATAAAATGAATAAGTCTGTTTCAAGAAATATAAGTAAAAGCATTTGGAAAAGGTGTATTCATACGACGTAGTATTTCACGAAATCTGTAATATTTATTTGCTTATTTTCCACAACAAATCAAAATAAATTAGTTCTCCACCCTGTAACAATTTTCAGATATGGAGCAACGTGGCCGATTCTGATCGTAGAGATATCTACGAGGACGTGATGTTCACTTTAGCAAAACGAGAGAAAGAGGAGGCTAAAACTTTGAAAAAGCGTAACATGAAAAAACTTGCTGAAGTCCTAGAATGTATGACAAAGATCAATTTCGATACAACTTGGAGTGAAGCACAAGTAAGTTCCACAATGTTTATAATGATAATAACAATATCGAACATTATATGCATTAATACGTTTTAAGTATTTGTTTTAATTTGTGATAAGAATATCGAACATTATATGCATTAATATATTTTAAGTATTTGCTTTAATTTGTCATTATTATTATCACTGAAAAGTAGTAGTTACTGCTTCCTTAGACGCCACTCCCAGTTCTAACCCACCTCCTTCCACCATCAGAGCGTATCAAGCTGTCACGTGATATCTCCATCTATATAACCTCTAACTTGTCATCTGTCACATATTTCTCCTATAACCTATAAGCTGTCACTGGTCATCTCTCACCTATTAGCTGCCGTCATCCGATTCTGTATGACTATCTCTGTTATTGTGCCTGAGGGTAGGTCCAGATTATGTGCTAAATGAAATCCGCTCTTTTATAATTTTTATATTCAATTAATCATCTGATAATTGAAAAAGAATTTGATATCTATAACACTTAGTAAGGATGCCAATCTCTACAGTATTTTAATTTAAAGGTCCCCCTTCGCTAACTCAGATGATTGTTCATCTAAACTAGAAATACTATTATCACGCTTACCTCTCAATGCTTCTGTCTTACTAACAGGAAATTTCAACCTCAATTATTTAGATAACGCATTGAATTATAAAAGATCGCTTGATGAATCATTTGATTCATTTAACATTACTATGTATGTAAATTCGCTTATTTTTAATTGTAAATATCCTCTTAGATTATGTTTGCTCCAATATTGATATTGAGGCAGTAAGTTTGAGTTGTTAATTGCTGGTCTTAATGAGCATGATACAGCCTTATGTAAATATTTCTGTGACCTCATAAAGATAAAAGTAGCTTCTGATAAGTATGGCAGGATCTACGGTAAAAATAACTTCAATTTATGTTCCGTTTCGACATGGGACCATTTACCAAAAACAGAGGGTCCTCTTAATTTTCACCAACAGACGGTTCTCTCAACTATTTTCACCAACAGATGGTCCTCTTAACTATTTTCATCAACAATTGATGTATTTGTTCAACGAGGCATTTCCTATTCAAAACATTGGAGTCAAAAAAAGGAATCTGTGATAACCAAAGGCATAAAAATCTCTAAAAATATGAGATATTTAAAAAATAATAATAAAAGTTGATTATTGAACTAGAATTACAATCAATTCAAAAGGCTATCGACCGAGGTCCTTCTGCCCGAGATGTTTACATTTTATCAGATTTTTTTACTGTTGTTTGTTTAACGAGGGTCTGTCCTCAACCTGTTCTTTTTACTGTATGTCAACAATTTGGCTAATATATCCATTGGTGGAAATTTCACTATTTTTGCAAATGACAAGTCCATCCAATGGCATAACAGAAACCTAAATGCTTTACAGAACAATATTGAAAATGATGAAATTAGTTAATGATTGGTGTGATGCAAACCTATTGGCCTTTAATGTCTTAAGAACTAGCATAAAGTTCAAATGCAATATGAAACAGATTTCTCTAGATAACCAAACTATTCACCCCAAACAAGAGAACAAATTTTTAGGCCTAAATATTGATAACAATCGGAAATTTGATAATTAGTTATTTGAACCATCTCTAATTCTCCCGATTCCAGTTCAGCTTGAACTGCCTATTTTGCATTTTGGATATGTTACTGGGGTGCAAGCTTCCAGAACTCTACTAACCCTATCTTTACATTCCAAAAACGGCCCTCAGATATATTTGAAACGGTATGTTTGATTCACAAAAAATACGTCAAGACTATTATGTCCCAGTCTACCTATGCAACCCGTCTAACCTATAAATTGATGCTTACTTCAATAATCTATAATGGAAAAAAAACTATTCAACTACCTTCCACTTACCATCAGAAAATTATAAAGAGAAAATTACTTTAATAAAGAAGTGAAAAAACTTCTCCAAAACGTTTACTATGACTTGAAACTTCATGGACAACCTCACAGCTCACTATTAAATAAATTAAATATACTAATAACTCCATTTTCTTTTTTCTATTCTTCAAACCTCTTTATTTATTTTTACCTATTTTAATGTGTCTAAATCTTTTGTGTATTGTGACAAACTGTACTCTGATCGTTTTATATTTAAACTTTAAGCACAACAATTTGTATTAGTATTTTCACTGAATTCTATTCTAGATTATATTTTTAATAAGTCAAAGTTTGTCAATATGTCAATGTAACTAACATGGCAATAAAACATTTCTGATATTCGATGATCAACTAGGTGTTGTTGCTGGACAATAACTCTTTCAAAAACGACGTCAATCTTCTGGCGATGGACAAAGAGGATGCATTAATTGTTTTCGAGGAGCACATACGAGTGCTGGAAAAAGAACAAATGGAAGAGAAAGAGAGAGAGAAAAGGAGGCTGAAGAGGCAGTGCAGAAAGAACAGGTAAACATTTTATTTTTTGTATTTGCCCTGAATTCATTTTGTTGGTTCCTTGCGATTTCTCACAATTTTCAATTTGTCGATAGGGATCAATTCTTGGCACTCTTGGATCACCTGCATGAAGAAGGAAAGCTAACGTCAATGTCTCTCTGGGTGGAATTGTATCCCATCATTTCTGCTGACATAAGATTTTCTGCAATGTTGGGTAAGTTGAAAGATGAAGTAATTTTATGGAAAATAATATTTGTGTGAAGTGTTTTTATAATTGGAAAACGACAAACTATAAACTGAGTCATAATAATGAGTTTGCAAAAATATGTCTTCATTCATACTGCAATTTTTTGCAGTATGTAAATAAATCAAAGAATAAATAAAATAGAAATAATATATAATAAGAGGATAATCATAATAATAACGGGTGTTCGACGTGCTCTCAAAGGCTTGAAGAACTTTGCTGCTCCATGCACTGATGGCTTAAATAACTATTGGTGGAAAAAAATTTCATGTACCCACCACCATCTAGCAAGAGTTTTTAACTCATGGCTAGATGGGGAGTAACAAATTCCGGATTAGTTTGACGAGGAACGAACCGTGCTAATCCCCAAAAACAGAGATTTCTCTGATCAGAAGAACTACAGACCGATAACATGCTTGAACGCATGTTATAAGATGTTTACCCGCATCTTATAGATGCGAATACTTTTCGCAGTTGAGCCGGTGTATGAACGGATATATGAGTAAGAAGAGGGTTGCTGGCTGCAAAGAGAACCTACTGATCGACAGATGCATCATGCAGGACTCCTTGCAGTATAAGCGTAACCTTTCTGGTCTGGATCGATTATGACAAAGCATTTGATACAACATCGCATAAGCTCATCGTGCATTCGCTCAGATGCCTTGTGATACCCGATCAGATAGTGGGATGCATTGAACAGCTGATGTTGCTCTGGAGGAAACGCTTCACCATAAC
Source organism: Chrysolina americana (assembly GCA_958502065.1). Classification (NCBI taxonomy): domain Eukaryota; kingdom Metazoa; phylum Arthropoda; class Insecta; order Coleoptera; family Chrysomelidae; genus Chrysolina; species Chrysolina americana. The sequence goes on from OY293410.1 coordinate 87,869,052, forward strand.
ATCTGGTCGAGTCAGAGTCCAAACAGAGCTGGTCATCTTCAGAAGGGACGTGTTTTAGGGAGACTCCCTCAGCCTTCTTCTCTTCTGCATCTCACTACTGCCATTGTTCGTTGCCCTACGGAAAACCCGTGGATACAGCTGCGGCACTCCCAGCAACCGGTGGCATAATGTCACTCATCTGTTTTACATGGATGACTTCAAACTGTATGCCTCCGGAGAAAAGGATCTTCACCAGTCCTTAAGAGTACATGCATGCTATCGGAATGGAGTTTGTGATCGACAAATGTGCCACGGTTCATCTCAAAAGAGGGCGATGCGAGGAATACGGAGAGGCCGTTCAGCTCGTAGACGGAAGCATCCTGCATCATCTGGATGCCGGAGAGACGAATACCTACCTTCCTAGGGGTGGAACAACGCCACACCCAAGAGGTAACTACTGTTGAAAACTCTCTCAGCGGCAAGTGTCAGCATAAACTCCGACAGATCTGGTCATCAGAAATGGCGGGGAAGAACAAAGTTGCTGCATCTAATATGCTTGCCGTTCCGATTGTACTCTACTCCTTTGGAGTAATGAAATGGACTCAGAAAGAGCTGCGACAACTCGACGTAAAAACTCGCAAAATGATGCATCTTCATAGGAGCTTGTATCCTAAATCGTCTGTTCCACGGTTATACTTTCCCAGACAACAGGGAGGCCGTTCACTTTTGAGTTTGAAGTTTCTACATAACAGAATGGTACTGGATGGAGCCTGTAAAGTCATCAGGAGTTCAGATTCCCTATTTTGCTTGGTATGCGATCATGAAAATGCAGTCGATGAACTCGGTCTCGTATTCGACTCTGAACAGACGAATCCAAACTCTGTCAACAAGTTGGAAACCGTTCAGCAAAAAGCCCACGTCAAAGTTGCGGAGTGTGAGAGTCTCCTACAGCTACATGTGGATAAGCCAATGCATGGGGTCTTCTTCAAGAACATTGAAGACCTGGGCTTATCCAGAAACCTGACATTTGCTTTTTTCAGGTCAAGTAGGCTGATGTCGGAAACCGAGGTGTTTCCAACACCCTCGTGTATCGCAGTCGCGTTATGCGGTCACCACAGGCATAACTCGGCACTACGAGTGTTGTACTACCACCTATGACACTCGTACGGTATTGACGAGACACCGGTGTTGCCTTATGCTCCGGGAGATATTGAGTCTGATTTGGAGAATGAGAAGTGCCAAATCTATTGGAACTATTCATTCCCTACCCTCTAGCAAATACAAGCCAATAAGCCTGATGTAGTCCTCCTCGACCATCAAACTAGGACGATTTTCGTCGTTGAGTTTTCAGCTCCTGGCGAATCAAACATCGTCCGAAAAGAGGAGGAAAAATGGACTAAATATCGAGACCTACTCTTTGAATTCCGCAGGCTTTACCCAAACCATTCTGTCAAAATTGTGGTTCTGATAATAGGGGTCCTTGGTACCCCATGGCGTGGGTAGTGGTTATTGGGATAAATGATCCAGCGCGCCCACCGGAAGTGTCGGGGCTCCGGAGACAGGGCCTGTCTGGGAAATTCCTAACGGATAAAAAAAATTACGGGTGTAAAGTGTGCTTGTTGGGTTGAATGACACCAGCGCATCTTCCGGATGCTCAAGGAACAAACTTCGATACAAATGTATACAATATAAACCAAAATATGCAATTTTAAACCTAATTTTTAGATACGTTGGGGTATTCTGAAAGGTATTCAGTGCTTCGATTCTGATTTCCGACTTTAGGTGGCTGTTTGATAGCATGCATTTTTACTTCAAGTTAAACTGCGGTGGTACTCGAGGAACTCAAATTTGGCAAATGCATTTGGAACATAGTGGAGTACTTTTTCATTTCACGTACAAATCGATAAATTGGACGTTCATCTTCCAACAAGAAGACCTATTGAAATCATTTAGAATTTTCCAAAGTCTATTCACATCGTTGTTATCAAAGTAGTAATTTTGAGCAAAGTACTTACCAAAAACCGGAAATTTCATAAGAAATTTTCGCTGTTTATCGATTGAGTCAGTTCAGAAGCTTTCAAAACGGAAGAGATATAGGAAAAGAAAATCTCGATTTTTTTTCTGTATAATTCTAAGACCAAAAAAGCTATATCAGATTTTTTTTGTTTCACGTTATTGACCTCTGAAATACTCAACTTTGCCCCATGTAACCAACCTATCTTTTACAAACTATACAGAAAACGATTCTATTTACACAAACTTTATTTTAAATATTACATGTTTTCCTAACACAGCAGCTTCTTCAAGTAAATGTACATAATCGTAACATTTATGCTTTCTAATCATTACTAATAACTACCTATTTCGAGGCAGGTACTACTCATACCTAACAAAGTGGTTATAACTATTATCTACATTAATATATTGACATCAAAGATCAAGATTAAATTCTATTTAGTTCTAAGAAAAGTAATTCAATAAAGGTGAATTATTCAAATCGATTTGGCCGTTAATATAAGAATCACATATAGAACAGATAATATATTGGGAAAGTTTATCAAAAATAATACAGAATTTGCAAATTCAAGAAATCAGGGGTATATAAATCACATCGTGGAACTTGCCCTTGGTCAACCTGTTAGAACATTCAGAAATAGCACTCAAGAACATCATATGTAAGAGGAAACGCACAACAAAGCTGGATAATATACAAATTGAGTGAAATGAATCATACGCAGAAAAATTAACTCTAAAATTACAATCTTATTATTGGCGACCACTGATGGGGACTCTCAAATTGCCCTTATGTATCTTTTTTCCATGGCTATACAAATGTAAGCTGCCAAGTATTCATGGAAATAAAAAACTTTGGGATCATACTTCTTACTTTATTCAGTTATGTGTAATATTTTATTCTGAAATATTCTGTAATGCTGATTTTTTTTGAATTAAAAGTCCGATGCAAACTATGACGTAAAATAGATAGTATGTATGACACCAACCTTTTTTTCTTTTTGTAGATTTCCCAATTTTTCTTGATGTCAATCTTTCGATTAACTGACTTATGTGATCGGAGATCGGTGGTGTTGATAGTAATAGTATGTTTTCCTACGAGAGTGCGGAAAAGTAACTCCGCGTCGTTCGTGCAACTGCCGTCATGTGCGGAAAAGTACTACTTTCCGCACTTGTTAGGTAAATAACTATTTTCAACAAAAGATGAAAATACTGTTTTTTTTTTGTGAGGTGATAGTTTGTCCACGAGCGAAGTGGAGCGGAGCGAGTGTAGCAATCTCACAAACGCAAAAAATACTGCAATTTCGCTATGAGAGTCCATATTAATTATATTTATAGAGAGAGAAGTTCAAATATAATCGTGAACATGTTTATAAACTGTCAAACGAAATGACGTTCGTTTGCTGATTCAAGTGCCAAGTAGTGAGATAAACTGTCATTAGTGTCAAAAATCTATCAATTTTTTTTTGGTATATTCCCATCGGGTCACATGATAATGTTCATTTACTTAATTTTCAACTGTCACTTTCATGTAGAGTATCCGGTTGAAAAATGATGAGTAGAAAACATCATTAAACCGTAGTTGTTCTCTCGCGAGAGTCGTGGGTGGCTTTTTCCCAAAAGCTTCCAGGGAAGTCTATGACCCTTCTTGTGAGTGCGCATAGGAAAGTGTCAACACAAATATATTCTAATAATAATTATAATAATAATAAATGTAACTTATCGGAACACCCAATAAGCCATCGACCAAGGTCCTTCAGGCTTACTTTAATTACTCTAATCCAATAACAAACTCAATATGTAACATACTACAAAAGAAATGTAATTCAATCTGAATATGAATTGTTAAGTTTCAAACTAGTGACTGTAGATGTCACAAGTTACTTTTCATTTATATTTTCTTTGCCTTGTGGTACTAATTCAGAGTAAATTCGTTTCAATTTCGAGAGACCTCATAAAGCCATGCTGATGAGTTGGTAACAACGAAACAGCGCTGTCCACGGATGGTGAGGCTCTCAGAATTGAATCGAAAATACTCTATTCACTTTTGTTAATTGAATATATAAAATAAAACGAGAATAACTGTTTCACCTAACAACAACGTGATAGCCATTTCATATTACTGAATTTCGATAACAATTCTTCATTTCTGTAGATTATTTATTTATTTTATTGAAATATTCATTAAAATAAGTCGTGGCAATTTCGAATTATTGTTAAGATTTCATAAAACTTGCATTTAAAAATTGTATTAAACAAAAATTTTCTCATGTTCGAAGGTCCATTTTCAGGGCAAGGCGGATCGACGCCTTTGGATCTCTTCAAATTTTACGTGGAAGACCTAAAATCGCGATTCCATGACGAAAAAAAAATCATCAAGGAGATTTTGCGGGAGAAGGAGTTCGAGGTCAAAGTAGACACGTCTTTCGACCAGTTCGCCACAGTGATTTGCGAAGACAAGAGGTCGGCAACATTAGATGCCGGAAATGTCAAATTGACGTTCAATTCTTTTCTAGAAAAGGTGACAAATATTTATATTATAATTGCAGTACTCAAATATTCAGTTACTACAGTAAACCAACACCCTGTATAATCGCTTTACTACTACTGTTTCAATTTTGTTCAGGCTGAAGTGAAGGAAAAAGAACGATTGAAGGAAGAGACAAAGAGATTGAAGAAGTTGGAGCTGAATTTCAAAACTTTGCTCAAGGAAATTAACGTTGATTTCGAACTCAGCTGGGAGGAAGTTAAGGTGAAACTCGAGAAGGAAGACGAGTTTATTGCATTTGACTCTGATACTGAAAGAGAAAAGATCTATAAGGTAAGTGACTTTTTTGTCAGTGAAATTGGTCCCATAACACAATTCTTACTCAAGGCCTCGAAACCAAGCCTTATGACGTACCTTGCAGTATGAATAATTATCGTTTTCGTTTAGGTTCAGTAGAGCAGCTGTTTAAATTTTCGGCAAAGTCCGGCTCACAAGACTACCTGATTTGACTCCTGTTTTTTTCAGGAATACCAACACGAAATGGAGGAATCCTGCAGCCATCATCACTCCAGGTCGAAGAAATCGAAAAAGAAGAAAAAGAAGGCGTACAGAACTTCGAGCAGCGACTCCGAGAGCGAACGGCACAAGAAATCGAAGCACAAATCGAAAAGTCCCACTCCTTACTCCGAAGACAGCAATGAGGAGTACAAAAAAAAGAAATCGAAGAAGAAGCATAAGAGAAAGAGCCCATCAGTGAGTTATTGACTATTTATTTATTTAATTTTAGTTAAGGTATTTATTATAGAAACAATACGTTTTGTTTTAGAGAATTTTTGGCTATAAAATTAAAAATCTAGTTATTAAATATTCGTTAATTGATTGGATGGTGTTTTTGATTTACTTCTTTTTTGTATTGGTGGTGGGTCAAACGTTTTTCCACAATGATTTTTTAGAAATTGGTATCAGTTTCAATAATGAGCATTGCCAAACTATTTTATTTGAAGAGAATTGACAAAGTAACGATTTTTCGGTAACAATCTTGCATAACTTCATAACGGTTTAGTTTACAAGCTAGAATACGATAGAATTTGAGAACAGCAGCAAAATTTATTCAGGTACTCCTTACAAACTTTTACTACTGATTCAGAAGCAATGGCACCATAACAAGCAAAAACAAAGTGTTCAAAGAAGTAAGTATCGCAAAGCTCTGTCTTAGGGCCTTAACAATTTTTAGTGGAAACATTACTTGACAAAGAACATAAAACAGACATGTCATAGTGTTTGGTTTGAAAACAAATCACACACTTTTTAATCTGCATTCCTAGCTGTGCATTTCAGTAATCATATCTTAATCAGTAGGATTACTGTAATATGATCTTACAGTACATATCTAAACCAGAAACTTTTACAAGCGATTCATGTATCTTTTAAATATTTCTATAAAACTTTAAAATTTCGAAAACGCCAAAGAATAAAAAAATTCTGAATGTTTATAAAAAAAATTGTAGTAGCTATGATACCTCCCCATCTCTTAGATCCCAGTTTTTCACCATTTTATGAGTAGATGTACCTGTGACAGTTCTACGCCACATCTTATGTAGAGTTACTTGTTAAAATCTTGAGTCCATTTTGCGACATTTTTATAACTCGGTTTCTTGTCCGTCTGTTTGTTTGTCTGGTACAGATTTTTGTATTGATATTAAATTCATTTCCCGATGAGAGAGAGTTGCAGGTAGATGCAGTCAAGGTGTAAAACTGTAATAAACCTAATCTCAAAATCAGTATCAGGTGCCACATTGCATTTTAAAATTGAAGCAAGAAGTAAGAGTAAATAGGTGATTTGGATGGTGTTAACAAGTTTAAAGAAAAGATAAAATTGAAAACAAGATATTATGAAATAAGTAAATATAAAACTCTAACATGACTCTGGCAGGAACTTTTGGATTTTAAGCAAAAAATGGAAGGAACTGATTTGTTGAAGTTTAAACACTATAAAAGTAAATGAAACGAATAATTTCAACGAAGTCAAAATCCCTTTCTCTCCACACTATCCTACAGAGTGAAAAATTTTAGACAAATATCTGTCCGAAAACAACTTCTTTCTCCTACGAACATTGACTTACACTAAACATCTATTTGTGTAATGTTCCTCCAGGAGGATTTTATTGCAAGCACTAATTGTAATCAAGCATTCAATACTATCCCCTATTTGGTTGTGAATGACAACCTGCATTCGAAGAAAAGGGGATTTCGACTGTGTTTCGTTACATTTATTGTAAACTCTCCGACACACTTTTTAAACTTTGTTCAAAATCAAACGTACAAGTTGGTAAGATTAAATAAAAAAGACAAGATAATTTAAAACTAAACAATGAATGGTCAAATTATGACATGGGGGAATTTTAGAATCAAAGAAATAAATAATAGTAAATAGGGGGTGAATACGTGATTTTGTCGGTGGTTTATCAGGTACAGGCCAGTAGAGAAAAATTTTGGGCCCAGAGGGGCTTTACTTTTGTGCCTCCTCTTACCTCCACCAGTTCAAGGAAAAAAGGATTGGTGAATATGAAAAAGGGGGCGGGATATAAAGTCAATTTTTTGTGTTTTTATTGAATTGCAATAAAAATATGTGCTGTTCATGCTTTCGCAAATATTAACTACATTTTTGTTCACCGCTAGCTACAGAAAACCCGGGGGTTTTACTTCATAGGCCTCCCACTTACCTCTATCGAGAATAAAAAAAAAGTGAATATTAAAGAAGGGGGAGGGAAAACATCTACTTCGTTATATAATTCACTTGTTTATATTATTATATTATTATTGATTATAGCTTTGTTCTGATATTTGTAATTATGATTTTTCATCAGTAGCTATGAATAAACTTGTAATGTGAGACGCATACAATGAATAAGGTACAGTAAGAAGTATAGAGAGTAGCACCTGTTGAGAAAATCTGCTCAACTTTCAGAACAATCTTAATGGGTTAGGAATATGTATGGACCTACAAATCTATGGAGCGCGGAGAAATTATTTTATTATTTTTAGTCCGTTTTAAAACGTAGCAAATTAAAATATTTCAAAACATTTCAAACCATTCTAACATAATTTCCTTTCATGGCTAGTAGTAGATGATAGATGATGGATGACAGATGATGAACGATTAGTGACGGGAGATAGATGCATGGTGATAAATGACAGATGGAGGATAATAAGTGTGAAGTGGTAAATTTTGGGTTATGGGTGATGGCTCGTCTGTTGTTGGTAGTATAGACTCCTTACTTTCTGGTGTGCGTTGAAAGTTTCAGGTATTAGACCAGGAGCTGGAGACAGGTGACGTTCTCCCATTTTACACTGCATGCCTTTTTAAGGCTTGATAATCAACTCTAAATTATGAAACATAAACGGGTTCCTGGCCGCCGCACGTGCGCACTTCATAAGGAAAAGCGCTGTTCTTTTTGGTAGAGATTTTTCGTGTTCTTCCGCGATATTATGGGCCGCAGTGGTCATGATGGTAGAGCACTAGTCTATCAGTCAGAGGGACGTGGGTTCGATTCCCAGCATGGTCACTAGTCTCGTGCTAGGAATCGCACGTTAAAAGGTAAGACCTCGTTAATCCTTAGCTCGCACAAGTTTCGACTTCTAAGGGCTGTCGTTCGTAGGGGGATGACAGCTGGTTAACGGAACAATTTTAAACAATTTTCAATTATACTGCCTGCCGTTGTAATATACGGTATTTCAAACAAATTGAAACGCTACTAATTGATGGCATGCAATTCGCAGCGGCCGAAAGGGCTCAAAGGGTTACGAAAAACTGAAAAAAATTAAAGGGTACTTTCATGTTTTCAAATTGCATGCCGATGTGAATAATTGAAGTTATAGTAACGAAAACACTCTGGAAAAATTGGCATGCGCTCCTCGTCTGACCAACGGGGGAAATCTGTGTAAAAATTTAATGCAGGTTTTACGTGATTCCAAACTGCATGCCATTAGAAAGATACGTCATTTGTATAATTAATTAATAGTAGGTAACTTGGCATGCACACCAGGATTTCGCAAAATAGAAGCGTGCATGACGAAAGTTGCAAAAAACACTGTGAAAATGTATGTGAATGTATGTGAATGTTTGCGAAATCCTGGTGTGCATGCTAAATTAACTATCAATTAATTATACAAATGACGTCTTTTTCTAATGGCATGTAGTTTGGAATCACGTAAAACCTGTATTAAATTTTACAGAGTTTTCCTGCAATTTTCCACTGTTGGTCAGACGCATGCCAATTTTTCCATAGTATTTTTATTAATGAAACTTCAATTCTTTACATCGGCATGCAGTTTGAAAACAAGGAAGTTCCCTTTAATTTTTTTCAGTTTTTCGTAAACCTTTGAGCCCTTTCGGCCGCTGTGAATTGCATGTCATTAATCAGTAACGTTTTAATTTGTTTGAACTTCCGTATATTACAACGGCAGGCAGTATAATATCGCAAAAAACTTTCTCCACAAAAAGAAAAGCGCTTTTCACACGTGGGGCGGCCATGAACCCATCTATTTTTCATATTTTAGGGTAAAATGGGAGAAACGTCACCTGTCACCAGCTCCTAGTCTATATATCGAGCGGCGGTGGCTGGGTAATAAAAATTAGTTCAATGAACCTTGATGTTTTAAAAACAAATTCACCTAAGAGATGTCATAGAACTGAGATAGCTACATCTACTTTTATGACTTGTCATATTTGAAACGTGACCGAACAGGTAAGTCAATAGATAGGTAGATAGATTTATTTTGCTTTTTTCACAATGGTTTAAGCACGTCGAAAAGTACAAAATTATCCTACAAAGATTTTTTTTAATAAAAAAGAACTGGGAAATTGAAGTAGAAGACCATACAACAGGAATAGACAGTTGCACACGCTTCACGTCCAGGATAAAGATAATACATAAAAACATTCAGTTTGTAAAATTCATATCAAAATTACTAAAAATATAAGCTACTTAATTACTTGAAATAAAAGAAAAACTATATAATAGATTAAGATAAGACTATCATTTTTAAATAGTTTATTACTCCTACACAATCTTTGTTGTTAGTGTCTCTTAACTTAGTATCGTGAGTAATGCCTCATATTAGCTGATACTGTATCTTTACTAATTATAATAATAGCGGAAGTATCCCTGGAAATAGAACAGTGCCGCTGCCATGAGGTAGTCACAGTCAGAACTATCCGCAGCAAATATCAGTACCAGAACTGTCGGGGAAGAACAAATTTGCTGCAACAAATGTGCATGCTGTTCCGATCTTTCTCTGTTCCTTTAGAGTGGTGAAAAGAACTGAATAGAAGATCTGCAACAACTTGACTCCTAAAATGAGGCCTCTTTATAGGAGATTTCACTTTAAATCGCCTGTTTCATGTTTATACACCCCACCGTAGTAGAGATACCGAGGACTTCTGTGTTTGAAGCATCTCCATAACACAATGGCATTGGATACAACCTGTAAAGTTAACAGAAAATCGGTGCTTCTTCTCTGCATGTCGGATATTGAGTCCGTTGTAGACAATTAGAAGTGCTTGAGATTGCGCACATACTATCATATAGAATAGTACAGAAATTTTTGAAAAAGTACGGGTTATTATTTTTATAATATTTTCTCAGTGATCTCATATTGAAACCTGAACTCGAAAGGATTTTAAATCTACTAGAGATCCCATTAAAACATTCTAGAGTAAAATATTACATAGAATTGAACAAAAAATTACAAGGACAAAATGTCAAAATTCAAAAGTTGGAAAAGAAGATAGTTTACCCGTTCCAGACACCCATGCCGATGAAAACGATCATTCAGATGAGGAAAATTTTTATTTACCCTTGAAATACCCAACAGATCACAGATTCAGCGAGGCTATCAAGGAATTCGTAATATCAAGTCAAGAAATAAAAAATGCTGGATCTTCACATCAAGTGATTCCTACTTCTAATCTTTCTACAATTTCCATCGAGTCCAAAGAAACTATCTCACAAAATAACTTCTGTACATCGTGTTCAACACATTTCACCAAAAAATCTTACTCGGTAAATTGCAACAAATGTGATAAATGGTACTGCTTGCACTGTAGCCAGATGACTAAAGCGGAAGCAAATTTATTGAAAAAATTGAAGAAAACGTGTATTTGTACCAAGTGCAATAAGAACGCAAATAGCCAAGAATTTGAATATCAAGAAAACACAAGCAACTATAATCTAGACAAAGTTGTGAAAAAAATTCTTGAAGTAGAAGAAAAATACAACATACTTAAATTGCTATTTGAAATTAAAAGAGATCTAACCCTCAATAAAAACATTTTCGAGACAATAGATAATCTGAATTCCATTCCTAATTCATCAAACGAAAATATGAATTCATACGCAAATGTCTTGAAGAAAACTCCAATCCTAGTGAAAAATCATCCCAGACTGATAATCAAACCTAAAATGAAACAAGACAGTAAAAAAACAAAACACGATGTACAAAAAAATGTTAATCCTATGAAGCTTAACATGGGAATAGAAATGATTAGAAATATAAAAGATGAGGGAATAATTATTGGAACAAATTCAAAAAAATCATTATCGAACCTTAAAACTGCTGCTATTAAGAAATTATCTACGAACTATAATATTGAAGAAGCCAAACAGGTTTGAGTGAAAATTACAGTGAACTACGAACTGGAAATAAATGAATATCTTAGAAAAGCTAACATGAAACTTAATGAAAACGATAACTTTACGGTAGTTCATTCAAGGCTATCAAGATTTAATAAATGGATATTTTATGTGGAATGCTCTGGAGTAACATACTGGAAAGTAGTTGACACCCAAATTAAAATTGGATGGGATACCTGCAGAATCTTCGAAAACATAAAAACAAAAAAATGTCTCCGATGTTGTAGATTTGGTCACACCATGAAACAGTGTAAAAATCAACAGAGAGTTTGTTTATATTGTTACGGTGATCATGACTCCAAGAAATGCCAACATGAGGACGGATGTTACCAGTGTACCAATTGCCTGTTCGCAAATGATAATTACGATACTCATTATGACACAAATCATGACGCAAATTCAAAAGAATGTCCCATTTATATAAAAAAACTAGATATATATAGACAAACTGTGGACTATGACTAGCCAAAATTAAAAAGTTAATTAATATGCATCCCTACTCGATTACAAAAGTGACCGACAAAAGAGTCTTCGAATTTTATATCTGAATGCTAGGTCCATGAAAAATAAATCAAGTGAACTTGAAATTATCATACATGAGACAAAAGCAAACATCATAATTATAACCGAAACTTGTAAATGAAGAATCATATTATAAATTTACCGACTTCAGAGCTGCCTATTCTTCTAGGAAACAAAGAGGAGAAGGTTTCTCAATCTTCATTCATAATGAAATAACATTCGAGACCATGAAAATAGTAAGAGAAAATTCATATATTGCAGTCAAATTGGAAGATTTCAAATTAATACTATGTGGATTATATCATTCCCCAAAACAAAATAAGGAAATGTTCAAAGAATTTGTGGACATGGAGCTACAAAATTTGAACAGTTTAAAAATGGACTGCTTTTTTTTTGGTGATATATACATTGACATAATGATGAATACTAAATATAGTAAATTATTGAGGGATACATACAATTCTTACAATTTCAAACTCGGAAATGACAGAAGAAGTAAATGATGAATTATCGTTGATAGACCACATGGTAACTAACTCTAATTTAAGTTTTGAAATGACCATCATCAATAGCGGACTTCGTGATCACAAACTGATACTGATATCACTGTAGAAAATAAAACAAAAACAAAGACAATAATTCTCAAGCGAATTGAAAAAAACAGATATTGATAAACTGAAAAGTGAATTGAACATTCTAAATGAAAGCATACGCAGAAAAAATGCACTTTTGAACAAATTATTCGACTTCAAGAAAATTCTAAAGTTTGGTTTAATGGAAGCATTGCAAAATTGATGAAAGTACGAGACAAGTTTCATTATAAAAAGAAGAAAAATCCTGGAAATCAAGAGATAGCTTACTTTTATGAATATTATAAGTTGACCAAAAAAACTATCAGACAAGCAAAAGAAAAGTTTTATAAATCAGAATTTACTAATGCGTCTCCAAAAACTACATGGAATGTTATAAATGGCTTAATTCATAACAAGAAAGTACAGAAAAATAAAGCAATGAAGTACGTTACAGTAGGTGGAAAGAAAATTGAAATTCAGAGCGAAATTTGTAAAGCTTTCAATGAATACTTCATACAAGTCGGACCAAATTTAGCTGCTCTTATTCACGTCACCAATGAAAAATTTCGGAAAATCCAATTCATCTTCAATGTTTTTAAAACCTGTTGATGAAGAAGAAATTGAAGAAGTGATTGATAGATTGATCAACAAGAAAGCTCCCGTTTTTTATAAAATCAGTGTCAAACTTGTTAAGGCAGTAAAATCAGAATTAACCCCTTTATTAACTAAGCTGATAACTATATCCTTCAAAACAGGAATAATTCCAGAAAAAATGAAAATTGCCAAAGTTAGGCCGATTTTTAAAGGCGGTAAAAAAAATTAAATTGAAAACTTCAGGCCTATTTCTGTTTTACCCACTTTCTCCAAAATTCTTGAAAATATTATGAATGTAAGATTATGTGATCATTTAAAATCTATCGATTATCTCTACAGATATCAGTATGGCTTTCTCAAGTCTTGTGATACGGAGTCAGCAGCAGTGGATGTAGTTACTCATTTCCAGATGGAGGTGGACTCTCATAAAACCTGTGCACTCTTGTCACTTGATTTGAAAAAGGCATTTGATACTGTTGATCATAATATACTATTGGGCATTTTATATAATTTAGGGATAAGAGGACGTGTACGCACATGGTTTCTAAATTATCTTAGTAATAGAAAGCAGTTTGTGTATATGGGAGAAGAAACGAGCCCCAGTAAAACCGTACTATGTGGCGTGCCACAAGGATCAATACTGGGTCCAGTTTTTTTTCTTATCTACATAAATTCCATCCAGTATCTCGGCTTATTTATTTGCTGACGACACGACACTTGTTTATTCAGGAAATAATGTGGAGGAAATTAATGGAAAAATATTGAGCGATTTAAATATATTATCACCATGGCTCTCTTTCCATAAACTGACGTTAAATTATTCGAAATCTTCATATATGTACGTATCTAAAAGACGTTTATCCGACATTTATAAAATTTCCATTCGTTTCAAAAATATTCCAATGAAATTAAATTCTTGGGTTTATACATTGATCAACATTTATCATGGTCTACACATATTGAAATTTTGAGAAAAAGGATATCTCCAGTTATTGGTCCAGTTATTGGGGTTCTATAAAGAATCCGAAGTCAAGTTCCGTTGAGGTATAGAAAATGCATTTATTTTTCATTGATTTACTCAAAATTACAATATTTGATTTCAGTATGGGTAACTGCCAAATCATGTATTCTCAAACCACTTAAAATTCTCCAGAACAAAGCAATAAAATTTATTTTCTATTTAGACTATCGTGAACCAACTATAAATCTTTATAAACCCAAAAATCTTTTTGATATTACCTCCTTATATAAATACAAAATATCTTTGTTGGTTTTTTCTGTCAAAAATAAACTGAAGCATTCCAATTTAAAATTAACAGTTGATCAAATTAATCAGAGCCATTCAACTAGACAAGCTAATGACTTATCCCTCATTCAGGTTAAAACAGATATTGGCAAAAGATCTATTTATCATAATGGTATAACTCAATATAATAATTTACCAAAGTTTCTCAAACTCACAAAAAGTTCAACAGCATTCAAAAGTAAATTGAAGAAATATTTATTGACATAAAAGTATTTTTTCGTTCTCTGAATATTCTTATACATTATTCATTTCTCCTCACAAATATTCTGCATTTACTGCTTTTTTACCATGAATGAATCTATTAACAATGGTTCTTAAGGTTCCCTATTATAAACATATTGTTTTTTGGGAATAATAAACGTTATTATTATTAATACTTCACTAATTACAAAGCTCAAATAATACGAACGAGATATGGGTCAATGATCGCCGCGCCTTCCGGAAATTCACTCTATGAGGGTTAAGGTCTTCAACGAACAATCCGGTGGTACACATTAACTAAGCAACACGCTCTGTGGATAGTTGGGTATACAAAATTGTCATTTTATTTTATTGAAGATAAATAATGAAAGTAGGTATCGTTAATATATGAATATAAGTTTACAAGGTATAAGGTGAGTAGTCTCAATGAAGACGGTGAGTTTGAGGCATAAATATAAATGAAAATATGCAAAGATACTCAATATAAATATGAACTCAGAGACTGAAGTGTTTATTGGCAATACTGTCGCACTCCAAAAATTTGTGCCGAAAAGTATCAATAGTGAAACGAATAAACTCGTTTCATCATGTTGAATGATCGTGGATTTCATTAGTGTAAATATTAAACAGCCCAAATTAGTTCAGTGCTTCACCGGAAACATATTCAAAAGTGATAACCACAGTGACAGAAAATGTTATTCTTTACTGAAAGCCAATTCAAAACTGGAAGCTTGTTTGTAACAGTTGTGAGACTATGACATTTTGAAAGCATTCTTCTATTTTGAAGCATCTGTAAAGTCTTTTCATATTAGTGCCGATCAATGATAATCAAAGTAGGGTGTCAATTTTACTTGTAGAGTCAAACTGGCGTAGTTTTGATATTTGGTTAGTTTCTATTTCTTGGGTCATAATCCTTGTCCAATCAAATGTTGATAGGCAACGTCAAGTTCTTATGTTCACATTTTCATCATATTGTCAAGAAGGGCACTTGTTCAGAATTTAAGCTATTTAAATAATATCAGATGATTTTTCATCCCAAAATCCACATTTAATTGAATCTGTATGATATAATTTCACGAGAATAAATGTAACAAAACATTAGGTTCGAAATCAGTCAAATTAATGAATAAGAAATAGAGTATGTCATTTGCATGATCATAAATACTCGACATATTGAGTTAAGAGCACGTATATCGAAAGTGGATAAAAAGTTGACAGGGAACCATTGAGTCTATATATATATAGTGATGAATGGTTGTTCAGACGTTAATCGTTATTATAGTTCATAGCCAGTATGGTTGAAGGCTTAGCCCTTTTGGGCCTTGCTGAAGTCTTGTTAAGGTATGGTTTTATGGTAATAATTTAATTTATTAAAAATTGTATTATTGAGAGTGCATTTATATTCAAAATCTGTTATTAATATTCCCCCAGATCCATAATTGGTATTCAATAAATTATTCTCTTTTCTTTTATAACCTTTGAGTTCCAATCTATCTACAGCTACAACCCTAAGTTCGCATTTAGGAAAGTGTTAACAACCCTATTCGCTACAATATGAATTTTCAAATAAGCTTATGAAATAAATAATTTTGGCAGATTTTACCAGCACTACTGGTTGGCTTATGCAGTAGTTGCGAGTCTAAAGATTATACTAACACTCTATGTCAACAATACGCGACATTATATGTCCAATACCTACCCGATTATTCTCATGTATTAAAATAACATTTTGTCCTATCTTAAATTCATTTCCAGCATTGTTTCTGAAGTCGTGATTGATGGCGGTATAATGAAAAATTTGATACAAGTGTATAAATGTTGCCATCACAGTTCTACACTATCTCTCGTTGCTTATGCTTAGAAAGTTCACTTATATACTTGTATCATAATATACACGAACACATTTGATGGCAGTAACGTAAAGAGTATTCTTTCATCTTGTACTCTTTGGAGCCTCTAGAGCAGATATTGGAAGAGCAGATATTCACAGTTTGACGAATCTCTTTAGCAATTTTATCCAGTGGATTCCAACTCTTCACATTTTGTGGTGTTACTGCACGTTTTTCCAGGTTTCCCTGCAGCTGTGAAAGCGAATGTGCCACC
Organism: Chrysolina americana; assembly: GCA_958502065.1. NCBI lineage: Eukaryota > Metazoa > Arthropoda > Insecta > Coleoptera > Chrysomelidae > Chrysolina > Chrysolina americana. The sequence goes on from OY293410.1 coordinate 87,885,525, forward strand.
GAATCCATTTATAATTGCTTCAGATCAAAGTTTGGAAAGAAATCAGTTTACCGTAGTGACAAAGTGAATTACAATTCAATGATTAAATAAAACATTGCCATTCGATAATGAAATTAAAAAACAAATTGGTAATAGAAATTTGAAGTTGATTTAATCAATTAATTACATTAATTTATACCAAATTGTATGTTGTATTTAAGCAAGTGTTTTCAATTTTGATGTTCTGAATTATTTGCTTGATCTTTATTGATCACATTCTCTGTAGGTTTATTTGTGTCAGTTTAAGATATAAGTTATTTTTTTTACGTTCAAGCAAAAAACCGAAACTTCATTAAACTATAATCTTGTGATCATGAAAAACCTAAACTTTCAAATCAGCGCCATATTTACTCCATTATCTGTGAGATTGTAGTACGTTTTAAACAATTGCAAATTATGAATTAATTTCAATTGCGCATTCATTACATACTGTATTACGAAATTATTAGAAAATGCATTTTATTCAAAATAAATTTCAACTAAATTACAAAAAATATTTTTGAATTTAGTGTTGCTTAACCAGGTGATATCTAGGATTACAAATTATGAACACAAACACAAATTCCTCAAACTTACGCGAGTTGAATTGTTCCTAACATATTAGCTCCTAACTTTGTCAATGTAAGTCGATAGTGCTAATTACTTATTACATGTTTTTCATACAAAGTGACTCCTGAAATAAACATTTTTTGTTTTTTGCATGTACATAGAAAAACTATTGAATGCAACTCGTGCAATAAACACTCACTTTTTGAACTTGTGGCTCAAATAACTATTTTACCCCTTCTATCAACATGTAATGTTTCTTGGGCTTGAAAAATAAAGAAAAAAACTGCAATACATGAAAATCAAAGAAAATTCATTAAATTATCACATAATACGGGAGTTTAAAAATATTCCAGATATAATCGGATATTTCCTTGGCAATTTTTGGCAAATATCGAGAGAAAATGAGGTTGTTATGACTGGATAGGGAGTTTGGGGTTTCATTGTACTATAAATTGGACACTCAAATAATGATAGTTTCCAGTTCATTAATTTCACATATTGTACACATTTTCCTGGGATCCATTCTGCAGTTTGTTAATAAAAAAATAAATAAAAAATGCCAATCTTTTAAAATGGTATAGAGATCGAGTGATAACTCATTCGAAATGTCTTTCAATACTCTATACGACAGCAAAATGAAATTTCAGACAAAAATATTCATTCCAATCAAAATGGCGGTACATGTAACATGTTGAAATATGTTAATACTTCTATATATTTCTTTTTTTAGTTGAAGAATTTTTCTTGTAGATATCGCGTGCTCTGCGAATCTTATATCAACTATGTTTACACCTGTACCCGGAATACTACAAATACTTGTGATAGGATATTATATCAGTTTTTATTTTACTTTTATTTATTTTAATCCTCGCCTATTTTTTTATTTTTGTCGATTGCAAATAAATTACAACCAGTTATCATTAATGTTATCTTCTTCATTTATTCATAAAATTTATTTGTTCCGCAAAACCGAGGTTATGTGCTCATATTGTGAGAGCGCAGGACAGTTCATAGCATCCATATAAATTAATGGGGTTATGTGCTCTCCACTGCTTCCAGTATAAATTTATGGCGACCATCTTGGTTATTTTAGCTCGCGGAGTCGGTAATACAGATTCCGCACTTTTTTGCTGGTGTGAACTAGCTACGTGGCACCAGGTCCAAAATCCTTACCTCGCCCAAGTGCCTCAACCGCTACTTTTTAGTGATTCTCGTACTAATTGGATGCGATCTATAGATGTTTTTCTTGAAGTTTCGTCTACAGCTAGATGGTTGATTTATTTATAGTCAATCAGCATCGTTACAATTGGCGCCCAACGTGGGGTCGCCAACAATAGATGGGTTCTTCACGTGACCTTACGCGTTCGTCTTAGTAACAACGACAGTTGGTGGTATCCTTATCGCACTGTCTGGCACAATAGATGGCTTCTTCACGTGACCTGCTTACGCGTTCGCCTTAGTAACAACGACAGTTGATGGTATCCTTATCGCACTGTCTGGTACGAGGTATTATAATTGGCTTAAGAAGCATATTACTAAGGAAGTTGTTACATTGCTGCTTTTATTCTCGCCTAAGATTCGAGTTTTCTCCGATTCCGTCAGGTTGTCACATCGCCTTTGATAATGTTTGCCGTAGTTGTAAACAACAAATAAGGTGGAATCACCTCTATGCCGTTCATTAAGGGGGTTTAGCTGGTTTTTGGGAATATTTTCTTATATTCTACAAATCTGAAAATTTGAATTTCAATATAATGAAATATGTATAAAATTCGAAGCTATTGTTTTGCTTCGAAAAGTAAGTGTATTCACACATTTTCAGATAACTAATGTTTAGGCAATATTTTTGAAATGTTACTGATTAGGAAACTTATTATTCTTGTGTTGGAATGATTCAGTAAGTTTTAAAGGAAACAATATTTATTTTTAACTTTACGCTTACACAGATTTCATTAAATTGTTTTTTTCCATAACTGAATGAAAATTTCCCAAAATCAGTCAAACCACATAGATGGTTTGTTTCTAAGTCAACAGAAACTACGTAAATAATAAAAACCTTGAGCCAACACCCCAAACACCAATAATGAATAACCTAGCTTGGATGTAGCTAATTTTTTTACGTTTCTGCAGAGCACTCCTACATCAGACAAATACAGACAAGAGGAAGCGCGGACTGTTGGCCCAGGAGAAATCAGCGAAACGGAACTCGAGAAACAAAGGGCATTGTTGTTAGCTAAGTTGAAAGAGAGTGACTGACATTTAATAGTGATACGGTTCTTACGAGATTTTGACTGTGTAACTTGAGTTTGATTACGTGGAAGGGTGATTAAATGGTGATTTTATGAAAATATGTCTTTTTATGAATGTAAAGGGGAATGCAATTCCCTCAAGAAAAAAAAAGAATCGCTTAATTTCACTGAATTGTGATATACTTGATATTTTTCTTCAAGTACAGAGCTTTATCAAACAGTACGCGATCATATCGGTAGTTCATTATGAATTAATAGTCTTCTAATAATGCACAATGCATGATTTTCATTTGTTTTGTAGATAACTTGAGATTGCTGTAATTCGCAAAAGAATGACTATTTATCCAAATCCATTATCGGAAATGTATTTTTTAAATTTACTCAATTGAATTGGTAAGTATGTCAAAATTACTCAATACCTCTATTCCCCACAAATTCGTTTGTATTCAAGTTGCAGCTTATGGGAACGAAAACAAATGACGTTTCTTCGTTATCACACATTTTTTCACATATGCGTGTTTGTAAAGAAGAAACTATTTTCACAGCACAGTGATCTGAAGGTAGCATTCTACTAATTAATATCTTGAATTTTTTTAATGTCTTAAATTTTTTTCAGGAAATGGTTTAGTATTGTTAAGTTGGTTGTACTTTTCTGTTCTAAAACTCTTAAAGTAGATTTTATTACAGTATAGAAAACTTTTCTATCCAAAAATGGCGAACAATTTTGAAAGTATTAAAATATATGTACTGTTTAAGAATGTGAAGTAGACCATTGTTATTGCATTGATTATCGACATGGAAACTAGGAAACAGGAATTGAAAACCTGATTATTGTTCTAAGTTACATTTCAAATTATCTTTTTTAGTTGTATGTATTTTCTCGTTTTGAGCAGCTATTCTTGGCAGTGTAATATCAGTAACTTGTCAATCGTGTTGATTTTTGTTTGAAGTCTGATAGTTCCATAAGCTGTATTTGATTATAGTATGTAGTTGTTTTAATTTTTACCCAAATGAGTCTCAATGTTAATTGAGAAGTTGAATGAAATGTTAAGTTATCATAAAAATCAGTGAAATGTCACAAAATCAAAACTTGTATGGTCCTTAAGCGATACAGGGTGTATCAAGATTCATTTTCCATGCCATTCTTGTTAAATACTGTCAAACGTTGCACATTTCATGTAATACAAGTATTTTTATTTTATACCTTGGCATATTTTTTCCTCATTTTTTTACCGATTTATTTAGAATAATTGAAACACCCTGTATTTGCCAAAGTTACATTACTTGCATGCATACATGGTGGTTATCTTTCATTTACTTACCAGGAACTGTTTGGTTGTTCATTTCAGTGTGCTGTCAGATGTTTTTTCATCTATAAGGACATTTTATCGATATAATCATGTTTTGTCACCTTACTAATTTTGTAATGCATTTTCTAAGAACAGAAAAAAACGAGTATCACGAGGAAGAAATAAAGAAGTAATGAAATAATCCCCCTTAGTGATTTTTTAGCCTTTCCTCATTGGGTTCGATCAAATGTATGAAAAAGTTGTGCGGCGATATAATTTCGGAACACTGCAAAATGGATTGCCACAGTACTCTGTCAGTCTCCGAATATTTGCACGATTTAACGACGTCCTGACAAACGTGAAGCAAAACAATACCAAGCTATTTCTTTGAATCCATACTTGTTAAATTTTTCAAAGGCAGCTCATGATTAACGCAGTCAAATGCTTGTGAAAAATCACAAAAGACTGCTGCTGCATCCTCAGCATTGAGTTTCAAATAAAGATTTTTTTAAAAAGGTGAAAAGAGCGTGATTTTTATTTTTGGAATTCTGGAAACCAAATTAATATTAAATGATGATAAATTGATAATCAATCATAAATATTATGTTTGTCTAAAAATCTGCAGATTTGCTTTTTCACTAATTTTTGATAATGTGGATAGTGGATAAAATAGGAACTGGGCGAAAGTTTGTTGGGTATCCTTCAAATAATGGAATCGCAATAGACAACTTACTTGAGAAAAATATCATCAATAGCCTTATCCCAGAAATTTATCAATATATTTAGTGCTGTTTCATCCTTATCAAATGATATTTTTCTGATTTCTTTGAACGATTTATCGGTAGAAAGCAAAATACTAAAATTTCAGTTTTCTCTACTCTGTTTTGCTTCCAAAAGCATTTTTCGGTAGTAGATTTTATACCTTTTGTGATCCAAGATTTTTTAGTTTTATTTCTGTTTTAATTTAATTCAGCAAATTGAAAGCTTGCATAAGGGTGCCTATCAACTTCACATGAAATGAGCACAGAGGGTCGTACGATCTCAACACTTCACTCCTAACTGTATTAGATAATAAATTTGATGAAGTTTTTGAGACTATCAATTTTATCAAACCTACCTTTGTTCACATTTTAATTTTTTTCTTTATTGTTAAAATCATATTTTACAATCGAGGCTTCATAATCTGAAAAACCAATGGGAAGCTCTTGCAAATGATTCCTCTTCTCTAAGGAACATTGCTCAAGTATATAATAACAATAATAATTATAATAATAGTTCCTTAGCTCTCTTCTTTTCTGCATCTCCCTGTTGCCATTATCCGTTGCAATACGGAAAACTCGCGGATACAACTGCGGTACCCTCATCAACAGGAGGCATAAAGTCACCCATCTGTTTCACATGGATGACCTTAAATCTCGGGAGAAAAAGATCTTTATCATTCGTTAAGGGTGGTGCAAAAGTACACACATGGCCATAAAAAAGCAGGGATTACTGGGATTCGGCAGCAACCGAAAGAGAGGAAAAACGGACTTTTAAATATCGAGACTCAACTTTGAAGGCATTTTGTGAAAATGGTGGTTCTGATCACAGGGAAACTTGGTGGAACGAAGGACAGTCTGCTCTCGAATGTATTCTCAAATGGCTAAGCAGGCTGTGTTATGTTATTTAGCACTTAGTATTGAATATCATTAGGAATGCAGTTTGACTCATACAACTTGCGCCCTCCCTTATTTGGGACATAACTGGAAAAATGTAAATCATGGTTACCAAAAACAAATTCATCATATAGAAAACTTAGAAAGTGTACACTTTGATGCCCTTTTCTTTTGGTCAGCATTGATTGAAATAAATATCAGTTGAAGTAAGAAACAATTTATTTTAATGACAATGTTTGGAACAGTTTCAGAAAGTATTCAAAAAGCTTATTATAATTAACAATTAACCCTAATTTGTTTCGATTTCCATATCGTCCTTATCGTCCACTGAAAAAAAAACAATTTTTATCCTTTACTGATGAGTAAAATGAACAGGAAGAAACAGGATGGAATTTCAGGCACAAAACATCACAATCTGATGGAATACTGGTTGATTGCTGATCGACAGAATTGATTAGAAACTACTTTGGATTATGGTGCCCTGTCAAAAATTTAATTTCCTCTAACTCGCAGAGAGTATCAATCAATCATCAATATATCCTGGAGAATCATTTATACAGGCAATAAACAAAAAAGGCCCCAAGATAGAGCCCTCTGGTATCCGATGACAAAATTTTACTACCAAAAATGTTCACCAAGAATAATAAGCCTGGTCCTGAGGTCCAAGTTTTTCTGATAAAACCAATTCAAATTAACGAAATTTACTCACAATCATTAAACATAAACTCCTGCTGGTACTCTCTCAAGAACTGCACGGACCTACCCTCGTCGAAGAACAATTCATACGCCCTTTTTATGTCCTGGACGTCGACTTCGTGAGCCTTACGTTTCCTCGCTATCAAACTCGAAGTCATGATGAGCTGCATACCGTACCGCAAGGAAGTTTCCTTGCAGATGCGAGTGAGGACGGCCAGAGCGTTGTCCGCCATTTGACAGTCTTCTTCTTCACATCGGATACTGGAGAAAAAAAAATTCAAAAATTGTCGCCCATTGCTTATTGTAACGATGCTGATCAATGAGTTAATCAAGGAGGGGTGGGTGAGTCTTCACTTTTGACACTAACGTGATTGGAATATTCACTTCCCCTAAAATGTGAGCAAGTAGCGAATACACACTTGAAATATGTAGTGAGAAGAGAATATACTCAACAACATTAAGGGATAATAAAGATAGATAGATAACTAGTGCTAAAGAGGAAAATAAAAGAAAGAGAAGAAATATAAAAGGTGGACTGACAAAGTATAAAATGAATATCATTAACAGATTTGTGATATAAGAATTATCAGAAAATCCTTGTAGTCATTATAAATATATGTTTCAGCAGCAATAGTTAATTTTTTTAGTTTTAAAAATTTCCAGATAACAAGAGTTAACGAATTACCCATAAGCTTTGGGTAGTATATAAGTTCTACTTACCTCAAAATTTCTCTCAACTCCTTCTCTTCATACGGTTGTGTTGGCACGATTATAGTCCTGTCCAGCAGATCCAAGGGAATGCCATGCGGAGACTTGTAAGTCGTCCCCCTGATTTTCGTGATGCCTCTGTTAGTCGCCATCATAACGATGGGCGACATCTCGTTCTCTAGAGCTCTGTTCAGGAAGGAGAAACACTCGATGTCGAGCATGTGCACTTCATCAATGAACAAAACTCCCGGAATGATCTCGGCCTTGCCCTCTTCCCGCCATTCGGCGACTTTGCCGTTGATTTGCTCGCGGACCTCAGGTTTGATTTCTCCGGTGTCGCCTAGAAATAGTTTCAACAAGGCTCAAGAAATTGTATTGTTCTTATTTAAATAAAAACATTAAGTAGATTAAACATCAAGTTGAAAAAAAATTTCAAGTCTGAAACTGAAATTAATGAATCTTATGTGGATTTTGTGAATTGTCTGCTGAAAATTGTGTCTAAAATCAAAGAATTCTTCAAATTTTTCCATTACTAGTTCAAGTTTGTTTACATTTGTCTATACATGGCCGCATTCATCCACACTCATCCTCACTGGTCCACGTTCCGTTCTTTCACGTTTGTACACACATATTCATGTTTGTACACAAAACTTTGAACTTGTGTCTATATGGTCAACGTTCTAGGCATGCTTTCGTTTACGCTCGCCCACGTTTATTCACAAACGTCATTATTCACATTAGTCCACCTTGGTATAATATTGCTCAAAAGATGGCTACTCTGTGAATATTCCTATTCGTTCACGTTTTCCCGCAGAAGTAAACGTTTGTTCATATTCTTAAGCTTAGTACTCATTCATCCACGTTTATACATACTCATTCAAGTTCATTTACATTCTTTAATACTTCTAAAGTCTTTTCCTAATTCTCCCATTTTCAACTTCAAAATTCGCTAAGTACATCTACATTAGTCCACGTTCAATCATTTATCAACAGTTATTCACATTCAACCACGGTTGTCCACGATTCTTCATGTTCGTCCACTTTTGTCTATTTATCCATACATGTCCACGTTTGTTCATATTAATCAAGAAAAAGGTTCTGAGAAATAGTGGTTCTGAGACGTCAGGATCATGCACAGTTGATCAGACGAATGCACTTTTTTACAAACCTGAATGTCTGTCCACAAATGTCCATACACATCCTATTTTTGTTTGAATGCATTTACGTTCTTCCGTATACGTCAACAAATGTCCATACACGTCCAGTTTTGTTAAAATGTATCTAAGTTTGTTGGTACACATAAAAGTTTTTTCACATTATTAAACTTTGCACTTATTCTTTTACACCCAATAAAAGTCATCTACGTATGTCCATACCCATAATAATAATAATAATACTCCCTCATAAACACTCGTTGAGTGTACCCAAAGGCATAGCCTGTGCGGGTAGAGGACGGCTATTATTATTATTTGCCGTGGCGCTCCGGGGCGACTTACTGATGTTTTAGGTGATGTATTAACTTTTCAGCTGTAGGAAAACCCGGAAAACCTACAGCACCACCTCGGGTGGTCGGTGTGCACTCCAAGCTAGCACCAGACGAGATTGGCATCTAGACAACTCACAATACACTTGCTTTTCAACAAGGCATGCGGCCGCCAATCGATCCGATATAAAGTAGTTGAGAAAAATTCTCGTACCTACATCGGATTCGAACCGACTATCGCTATGCTGGAGTTTCGAACGGCCTGTGCATTAGACCGCTGATCCATCGACCACCACTACACGTCCACTACACGTCCACATTTGTCCACGTTCGTTTATATTCATCAGTGCTTCGTCGTATTTCTTCACGTCCAGTTATATTAGTCCACATCTATCTAAGGACGTACACTTAAGTCTAAATTGGTCAACGTTCATTCGCATTGTAAACATCTGTCAACATAAACGAACGTTTATTCCTATACATCTACATTAGTCGACGTCCACTTTCGTTTACGTAGGTTTCTTGATATTCATATCCGTTTGTCCACATTCGGCAACGTTCGTTGACATTCACTCACACTTTTAAAAGTTTGATCACATTTTCAATGTTTATCCTAACACATACACTGTAGATTAGATTTGTCCATTTACGTCCACGTTCGCCGACATGTGTACTCATTATTTCACGTTCAATAACATTTAACTTTTATTCATGCATGTCCACGTTCGTCAACTGTCATACCCTTTGTCCATATATGTCCACGTTTTTTCAACTTTCATGCTACTTTGTCCATATATGTCCACATTTGTCTACATTCATTTATATTCAACAACGTTTCGCCGTATTCTTTCGCGTCCACTTATATTAGTCCACGTCCATCTATAGACGTACACGTATATCTAAATTGGTCCTAGTCAGCTTAGTTCCTTCACATTCTGAACATCTGACATTAGTGTACGTTCATTCATCCACTTTCACATTTGTCTATGTTCACGTTCATGTTCATCCATATATGACTGAAGATTAAATTTGTCCATACACGTCCACGTTCGCCAACGTTTTTTCTCATTATTTCACGTTCAATTACATTTCACATTCATTCATGCCGGTCCACGTTTGCTAACGTTCATACACGTTTGTCTATACATGTTCAAGTCTGTTATTATTCGTACTAGTGTGTCCACATTCATTCATACTTCCTAAAGTTTGATCATATTTGTCAGTGTTCATCCATACATGTCTACTTTGGATTACATTTCTCCATATACATCCACGTTGGTAGACGTTTGTCCTCATTTTTACTATTCATTTACATTTGTCTATGTTTATCTATAGATGTCCACATTCAACCATATTTGTTCAAACTTGTCTTGAACACATTTGTCCATGTTTGTCATATTCGAGCAAGTTCTTGGTTTCACCTTGGAAGTTCAATAGATAACTAGATGTGCTCACCTGAAAACAATGCTAGGAAACCGTGTGTTCTGCTGTTGATAACATCGATTTCGTGCAAAGTAACAGTATGAACCACTTCTTTCCTCTTCTGGAGTTCCCCTTCAGGGCACTGGACGAACCTCGTCTGCTGTCCTGTGGCGTCATAGTCTCTAGCTCTGGCAAACGACCTCCCCAACCTGGTGATTTTTCCTGAAAAAGTCATAAAATATAGATAACATGAAACAAATTTTTCTTAATGATGTAAAAAAAAAATGATTATTCCAAAATCGAATGAATCCCTGGATTGTTCTTACCGGTAGCTTTATCAATTGTGATTACATCTCCAGACTGGACTTTCTCCTTCAAAATACTGTCAATCATCTTCCCACCGAGATCGTATACGGTTTCCATGTCAGTGGTTTTCAAAATGAGTTTTCCAACTTTTGTGCCAACCCCTGTGGCAGGTCGCTCAATTTGTACCTCCACCACTTCACCTTCTATAATCTCACTTTCTTCCCTTGAATAAATACCCATTTTGTAGAATATACATAATATTTCTTTTTCAAAATTAAATCTTATAAATTCAAGCACAGTTCGAAAAGTGTGTTGGAGAGTTTCAAATAAATGAAATAAATAATTTTGACAAAGGAATGACCACCTGCATACATGAAAAATCTCAAGGTTGTTTCCTCTCATCAGTGCTAGGATAGTCAACCTGTCCAACCCAACAAACAATAAAACCCAAAGCTCAAAAGCAAAAAGAAACTTTTCGAGCTTTGTTTGAATTTATGCATTTGGTCTGTGCTACCAAGGAGTGCTGGTGTATAATCAGTTTACTTACTTTATCCTAACACCAATACTTTTCCTTATGGCCTGCGTTATAGCTTCAGTCTTGCTCATCTCTAAAGAATATATTTCAGATCCTGCCATGCTTGTAAATGGGGTGTCATGTCCTAAAGCAGCCGCCAAGGCAGTAGCAATAGCTGTTTTTCCTGTTCCTGTATAATGAATTATGCAAAAATTATAAAAAGCTATAATATAAGATATTGTTTATTCAAAATATTTTCTGTCAAAAGAAAAAATGATACAAAATGTTGACAAGGAAAACATTCCCAATAAAGATGATTTCTTCAATTTTGCTGAGATTTAATAACACGAGGTTTCACTCTACCTTATCAATCAAAATGGTGTCCCGACGCCATTTTGAGGGATAGACATTTTCGACTGTTGTCAAAGAGCAACTTATGAAGTACCATTTGAACAAAAGTTAACAAGGGAGGGGGTTTCTTATGGACAGACTGTATAGGTATTCAAATTTGAGTCTGAGCATTGGGATCTCAGTAATGGTAAAAAATAGAGAGGTGATTAAATGGGTCAAAGTAGAGTATTTCTGTGGTCAATTATGTGAAACAAAAAAATCTAATCTAGCATCTGTAATTCTGAACTTATATAACGAGAATCGAAATTTTTTAATTTTTTTTTGCCTATATCGATTTATTTTATAAAGATTTTTTTTTCAAGTTTTGGGGCTTTGTCCCTGCAACTCTTTGTAGACTATCCAGCTATGTGAATGAAAATTATATACGAATTGGGCCACCCTCAACTCTTCAAATATGGACCTGTATTTTTAATTGCATTTTTTCAAATACCTTGAGTCATGTTTCTTAGTGGCATAGTATATTCACCTGAACTACAGAGTGGTTAGAAAATATTGAATATTAGTCAAATTTAAATATTTTTTTAATTCTATGACAGTGTACTCAATTGAGAAATATCAGAAAATTAGAAGTGAATCAATGACAAGCATTTTTAAATTAGTTATTATGGAGTTGAAAAAAAAGTTGAAATTTTACTGATTTTAAAAACACTCTGTAATTCAGATGAAAATTCAACACCAATATGAAACATGAAAAGTTGAGAGTCGCCCAATTTGTACAATACTTGGTACATCAATTTTATTCGCATATTTGGAAAGTTGCTATGAAAAAGTGTGAAGTATTTGCAAAATAAAAAACTATAGGCAGAAGAATTTCGAAATTTTCGTTTTTGCCTGTATAACTCCAGAATCAAAGAAGCTGAAATATGCTACGTTGCCCCCATTTAACAACCATTTATCTCGTATTTGAATAGCCGTGCATATTGTAATGTGTATTTATAATTATGTAACGACAAATTATCTGAAACAGGCTGAAGGACCTTGGTTGATGTCCTATTGGGTGTTCTAATGAAGTAAATTCATTATTATTAGGTATTCTTATGTTTATATTTTTCTATTGTGTGATTGTATTTTATATATCGACAAGTCACATATTTTTACTACAAACTTTTTTACCTTTATACTATTATACTGTATATATTCTACAATATTTGACAATAAAAACATTTTTGTTTGATTTGATGGCTTGAACATTGAGCTCTTCCCGAATTTGATTAAAATCAATATTTTCCCACTTTCTGATCAAAAAAAGATTGATCAATACTTGAAGAAATCAATAATGTTACACTATATGCCCTTACCCGGTTGTCCTGCCAACAGTACAGCTCTACCAGCAATTCTACCCTCTCTTACCATTTGGAGAACGACACCAATGGCACGACGAGCAGCCACCTGTCCAACCATGCCTTGTGATACCTGTGAAAAGGTATATTTCAATGAACATCTTCCTCCCAGTCTAATAAAAAGAAAATATATGTTCTTACATGTCTAGCTTCAAGACTGTCATCTAAACCTAATCCTCGTATGTGAGAGTGAGCTCCTATTCGTTCGACTCGAGTTGTCTCGCGGACTTCTGCGATTTTTGCCGCAGCTGCAGCCTGAAATTAAAAAATATCCAATATTTGCAGTGTGCAAGATTGCTACTTTATTTTGAGGTTACACCGCATCGGAATTTGAATTAGTTCTAGATATAACAAATTATAAAGGATGTAGTTGAATTGGGGAAAACTAAGAAAGTAAAGATTACTTATAAATACTTACAGCCATTGTTTATATTTTATTTTGTACAAACAAGTTTTCAAATTCCAAGAATTCAAATCAAAACGATTACAACTCAAAATTGAAAATAACACAAGTCACAGTTTACCAGAACAGTCGATCAATGAATATAAACAAAAACAAAGTGTTACCAACTGTCAACAGTGCCAACCAGTGACCACAGAACATCAGTGTCGCCGCTTTAGATTTTTCTGTATTAATAATGTGTTAAAATTCAGATACATGCGTGCCCAGGCAGGATTTATAAAGCACAGACGGTTTAAACGCCTTTACTCAGGTTTCTAACACAAGAACATATTTTATTTGGTTCTGTAATAATTTTATCAATGCTGGCTGGTGTAATGCTCTATTTGAGTTTTTCAAATAATCCCGAAGTATTCTTCACTGTATTTATCTCAGGTAGAATATGGGCTCACATGTATCTAAATCGGCCTTAAAGGTTCATAAATGATTCACTGTTGCGCAGGGGCGTAGCTAACATCCCCGCAACCCCCGCGGTGTTGGGGGGCGAAAGATTGATAGGGGCGCAAGGAAACCAAAAATTTGTATATAATCATCGATCAGTTTATAAATTTGAGTTTATTAATAAATTAGGGGTTAGGGGGTAGGGGAGCAAGCAGGTTTATGCGGGGGGCTCGCTGAAAGTTAGCTATGCCACTGCTGTTGCGTTCAAATCAACAGTGCTGCTCCTAAGGTGGTGTATGGAGTTAGTAACACAGCCTAATCAGAACACATAGTGGCTAATGATCTTAGCAATCGATGCCACTATATAAACACCTAAGGATATGATATATATGATATATGATATATGATATGATATGATATACCACCCATAATATAATATAATATAGTATAATATAATATAATATAATATAATATAATATAATATAATATAATATAATATAATATAATATAATATAATATAATATAATATAATATAATATAATATAATATAATATAATATAATATAATATAATATAATATAATATAATATAATATAATATAATATAATATAATATAATATAATATAATATAATATAATATAATATAATATAATATAATATGAATATAATATTATATAATCCCCGTAAATCTCCAATCAGACAAGACTAGACAATTCGGTATTTTTCCCGTCACGTCTTCGATACCGCTGCATCGCGCTTCTGCGATAGTGACTCAGTGTTTGTTTACACCGAGCGATAGCAGGCCAGGCCCGACTTTTTTCTCGAAATGTCATCCTTGGAGTGTGGCGATATCTGCAAGATTCTCCATATATTTATGCACTGCGAAGTTCTATATGGATGTAACACAATCCCCACCCACTAAACATTGAATATTTCAATATATTGCAGCAAGTATATATGAATATTTATTTACAATTTTAATAAATCTTTGCAAGGTTGGTGTAAGTTTACTGTGAAAATCTGTTTTTCCTAGTTTTCAAATGAGAAATCTATACAATACTGCTTCGTAAAATGTACAAAAATTAAATGAGAGTTGAGAGTTAGTGATAAACTCATCCACATGCAATTTTTACTAATTTACGTTCACTGAAATATCGCATTTCCATGAATTGAATTTATTTTCTGCATTCTACATTTCGAAATGATAGAGTTCATTTTGATAAATTTATATTATCTAGTTTGTTGTTAGGAAAGATATGTTTTTTAAAAATCGATATCGTTTTATTTAACTGATATAAACTCAAGTAGAATAACTTTTTATTTAACAACTTTTTACAAAAAATATATGTCACACTGACTTTTTTATTTATAATAACGTTCAGATTAAGATGTCTAAAAACCCTGGTGATTGCAATGATTCGATTTTGTTTTGATCATTTCGGACGGCACCACCTGTTCCATTACGCCCTAGTTACCGATTCTCCGCTACGCTGTGCTTACATCGCTGACAGAAAACTGTTAGGCAGCTTACGCATAACGGCGTTTTGCGTTCACGACTTTTATTTTTATTCTGTTATCTTATTGGTTTCTTCAAAAACTATTGAAGCTGCATACATTTGACAATTTTATTATGTTGGTCTGATTTCCGTAGTCATTTTGAATTTCTGATATAGTTGTGATATAATTCGTGTTGTTATTGTAGTTTCGGAAAGAGTAGGAAATATGAGTGAATGTCGAATTCATACGAAATTTCCACAGATGGCTTATTTAAACATGATAAAATGAAATATCCATTGAAATTTTTACGCGGAAATGTCATTTTCACATTTTTCGTTTTTAAAAGTAGGTATGCTATATACTAATTTTCAAAACACAAATATAATTCATTGGAATCGTATTTCATTGTATCTTTTTGGTTGAAATGCACTGTGTTAAGACGAAAATACTCCAAACATATATAGTTGTAGCAATTTATGAGTAAAGTAATCCACAAAAATTTAAAATAGTTGTAGCAATTTATGAGTAAAGTAATCCATAAAAATTAAAAAAAGAGTAAATAGTATTCAATAGACATGCAATCATTTCGAATGGCAAATGACAGCTCTCTCCGCTCTCGTAACAGCGAAGCAAATTTTGCGGCGTTGCCAATTTGATGCCAGAAATATTCAATTTACTATCACGAGATATTTTATGAAAAATGAGTAGATATACCAAATTTTTCAAACACAAAATGTACATTTAAAATGTTGGTACTCAAAATGTTTCCAAATGAATGCAGACGGTCAGAATTCAAAGGACGTGGTAGAAAACTATTTTTGCATGTGGGCGAACATGTATACACATGCGCGTGCACATGTGCGTTAATATGCGCACACGCATGCGTAAGTAATGTTATTCTGTAAACGCAGAGAGAAATTCAGCTTTCAGCTTCACAAAAATGAAGACTAAGTACTTTTTAAATAATAGAACGTACTTGATGACTTTAATCCACATACCTAAAATGAGAATGGGATTGTTCGGGTTTCGTCGGGTCTAGTCGGTAAGCAAGGTAAAGGTAAGTTTATCGGCAGGTTGTGTGCTTTGATTTCACTTTTTCATACCAATTACTGAACCGAAGATTTACCGAAGACAATTTCTCGCATTCTTCGCCCTCATAACGCTGGCTTTCCTTGTGCCAATTCAGGTTGTGGCGTGATATATTCCATGAAGTTCACATCTTCACCTGTTTTCAGAATGTTCGCAAATTATGTTTCTAATTTTTTTATTCTTGTTTTCTTGTTTTTAAATATTCATATATGGAATATTTCTGGAATTGAATTCTTACTTTGATAGTGATTTTATCATGTTTTAACCCATCTGTGAAAATTTCGTACAAATCCGACTTTTAACTATATTCCCTACCATTGCCGTAATTTATCAACAATAACCTCACCTCAACTCACTCAAATCAAACCACTCCTAACAGTCCAAACCTCGAACACAAACGATTACCATCGGTTAAGAATTATTGGCGACATGATGTCTATTCTATCGTCATGCCCCCGGGCGAGGATGAAAAATTGGCACGAAAATATGAGCACCTTGTATATAAACATAACTGAGTCGGCCCTCGGTACTAAGCCGTAATTGTCAAAAATCAAGCACAAAATCAAGTAGGCTGGTGTCTTCTGTTTGATCCCACAGTTTTACAGGTATAAGTGCAAACACCCCAGGGTTTTTAGACATCTTAGTTCAGATGAATATAAATATTCCGAGGTGTCGAGATATATGAATTAATATTTCAACAATAACAAGCGAAGTGGTCATGGTAGAGCGTTTGCTTCCCACCCAGGTGGCGTGGGTTCGATCCCCACTGCCTGCCACTGAGCTAAAGTTATTTGGTATCCACTTTTATGTAAGCTGTAGGTCCCGGATCTCCTTTGTTTGCACAAGCTCTACTCTTGAGGATGGGTGATTCCTAAAAACAAACAAATACATTTTTGTTTTAGGTTAGGTACCTTTTTCTTGATGTAAGAAAAGCGGGACACTATCTCCAGTCATCTTGTCATGATTCTTATCAAACTCCAAATTTCGCAAGAAAGAAACTGACATGACTTCGAGTTTAGTTTTGTCACTCCGAAGGAGTGACGTTTTCTTTTTAAGATTTTAAAAATCCGTAGCTGAAATTTGTTCTCTAGGTAGATGTATAGAAGATATAAATTTTTAGCAACAGAGGATTGTGTGGTAAGTGGGAAAATCGTTACGTAAGGATTTATTCAAATATTGGTATGCATTGGAAATATAAAAATCTTGAAGATCTATATAATCCTAAATACTTTCATGCTTGCCATCTGATGCTGGGTGTCTTATATGAAGCAAGTAGAATTCTTTTACCATTCTCCTACAGCCGCGACTCTACAGTAACTCGTTTAGATGGCTTCCGTAAATTATCTGCACGGGTAGAACGATATGAGTCGGATTA
Source organism: Chrysolina americana (assembly GCA_958502065.1). Classification (NCBI taxonomy): domain Eukaryota; kingdom Metazoa; phylum Arthropoda; class Insecta; order Coleoptera; family Chrysomelidae; genus Chrysolina; species Chrysolina americana. The sequence goes on from OY293410.1 coordinate 87,902,984, forward strand.
TCTCGAGAATGCCTCTTGGTAATAAATATTTCTCTGGCCCTTTCACACCTCCAACTGCTGGGTTCTGTTCGAGGAGTTCTTGAAGTCGATCGAACGTTTTGCAGAATACCACGGAGATGCGTCTGGATATTTGGAGATATTTTGCTACACAATGAGATAATGCGTAATCGGCAGACACCTTGAAAATGTCTCGTGGCTCCTCTCGGGTTACCCCATGTAGAAGTTTCTGCCCGTTTAAGTATAGGGACATGAACCTCTGGAACGTCATTTCATCCTCCGGTGGTCTGAGGGTGCGTACTTGGTCGTGTCATTTTTTTTGTCATAAGGGGACAAACTTTAAGAAGTGGACTACCATGGGTTTTCCTCATGGTGGCTTATAGATTCGGTAGACGAGGTAGTTTATCATCCTCTTCATGACCTTGTACGGACCTTTCCACGAGTTCCGCAACTTCGGTGATTAGTCCATGGCGACATTTGGGGTTGTACAGCCAAATAAGGTCACTTGTCTGATATCCTCCAGCATTAGACTTGATGTCATAGGTCTCCGTCATTCTGTCGCTGGCATCACTCTGAATGTTCAAACGGACTCGTTCGTGGATGTCGTCCATTCTCTACCAAAGTTTACTGACGTGTAGTCTTCTCCCACAGTGTTTTGTCCTGGAGGCGTCCTAAACTTCAGGTCACAGGATAGGGAAATCGCAGCTCTCAGCCCATAATAATACTAGCAGGAGTCTGGCCAGTTACGAGGATATATTGAAAAATTCTTAGCTTACTATAGAACCAAACAAAATATTTTATTACTCAACATATTCTCCTCTTAATTGGATACATTTATTACAGCGAACCTACACCGTCTCTAGACCTTTCAAAATAAAAGTTTCTTCTTGCTCTGCAAACCAGACCTCCACAGCTTTTATTACCTCCTCGTTGGAAGAAAATTTACGACATTTCAAACTTTTTTTCAGTTGAGGAAAGAGATGATTGTCGGACGGAGCCAAATCTGGTGAATAAGGGGGGTGTTCTAGTAATTCAAACCCTAAATCACGAATTTTTTGCATGGCAACATGAGATTTGTGTGCAGGGGCGTTGTCCTGCAAAAACAAAACACCTTTGGATAGCTTTCCGCGTCTTTTCTCTTTAATTTTTTCCCGTAGAGTGGTCAGTAATGTCGAATAGTAATCTCCAGTTGTTGTTCTACCCTTATCCAAAAAATCAATCATGAATACTCCATGGCAATCCCAAAAAACTGAAGCAAGAACTTTTCCAGCAGATTTTTGGACACGAAACTTCTTAGGTCTTGGAGAACCGGAGTGTCGCCATTCCATCAATTATTGCTTTATTTCTGGATCGTAGAAATGTACTCATCCATAGTAACAATTCGGTTTAAGAAGTCTACATCCTTTTCAAATCGAGCACAGATCGAACGCGATGCTACTACCCTTGCAAACTTTTGGTCAACATTCAAACATTTGGGGATCCATTTTGCAGCAATTTTTCTCAAGTCCAAATTGACGTGAACTATGATGAACGCATTCGTATGAAATAGTCAGTGCTTCAGGTATCCGTTTTAGCCCAATTCGACTGTCTGTCAAAATAATGTCATGAAAGCTTCATTACAATGTGCATAGCTACCCAACTAGAAATAGAAACAACTTCTATGTTAGTTCTGTTTCTAAAAGTGCAACGGTATTCTTCAAAGACCTCATACATTATAATGAATTACCAAATGATATAAGAGGTGCTGATTCAGTAAATATATTCAAAATTAAGTTAAAGAGATATTTGATGAATCGATGCTACTCCCAGCAGTGATGATGGTCAATTGACGAACTGTTTGTCTCTATTCAATCTTGTTTGATTGATATTATTGTTGTAATGTGTTTCATCTTGAAATTTATACTTGTGTTGTATTAATTGTAAATTGACAAAAATTGTAAATCGACATAAAATTAGTGTTATAGCTAAATAAACAATAAACAACTGCATCGATATTTTCGGGGACTGACACAGAAACTGGCCTTCCCACGGTCGCATACGAAGGACATTGATCACCAAGGGTATCAAGCATATCTTCGAAAATCTGCTTACGTCTCAACCCTTTTAAATACAGGTACTTGATGATGGCTCGATACTCCAATTTTTCGATTTTCACAATTTCGGTGGACATATTTTTTCTTTTAATTCATTGCGTAACCTGGTTTATTTTTTTGACGTCAAACTTTACACTGACACTTCTAATAAGTTATTGTTCGTTGTTATGGTAACGTAACGCAATATTTTGTTTATGCAGGGAACTGGTCTAGGCTAACTAGATATCAATACATCCTCGTAACTTGTGTACTGCAGGACGATAGGCTATCAGGAACAAATGAAGGTGATCAATCTCAAATCTCAATCTTTCTGGTGGTCAAAGACTATTTGGACAGGTGACGGTTTATCGTCTTATTCATCCGATTCACCATTCCATCTGATGTAGAGCTGTGGTTCTCTTCTTCTGGATATTCAGCATCTGACACATTTCCTGGAAATTTCTGCCCTGGTCCGAATGCAACTCCAGCAGAACAAGGAATCGACAAATCCACTTTAACAAGACGTCGACGAGGGTGATGGCTTCTTGATTGGGCAGGGCATAAGCTTTGGCCCAATTGCTGAAGTAATCCATTGCCATAAGAATGTATTTATTTCCACGGTGAAATTATGGAAATGGGCCAGCGATGTCTATGGCGATTCTTTCAAATGGGCTGTCTACCGCTACTCCTTCCCCAGAAACTACGTGGCCGAGATTACGTTCCTCCTCATGGAACAGATGGCTTTTTTTTGTGGCTTGATTTCTGTCCGGAGCTTCTCAATCGCAGAAATATCTCCTCCTGGTTTTTCACGTGGCCCTCGAAAGATCTGCCAACCACAATTATATAGTCGAGATATACCAGACACGTCTTTCATAAAAGTCCCTTCGAAACCGTCTTCATCAGTCTTTCAAATAAGGCTGGAGCGTTGCAGAGCCCGAATGGCATAAGTGTGAAATGCCACAAACCTGAGCCAGCGTGTCTAGGGTGTCATCAATTCTTTGTTCTCATTGTTCAGTTGACTGTCAGATAACTACTTCTTTCTCGATGTCGCTATCTTCTAGCGGATTGCCGGATTTGTCGTGCATTCCCAGGTCTATCTTGTGCTGAAAAACCTTCGTTCTACCCCGTTTTCCTTGCCCGGTATGGAATATGTCTTTGGTACTTCTTGAATAATTCTTGCAGTTTTGGCTGTTGAGCGTGTTCTATGCCTTTGAAAGAGGTGGCAACCAACTCACGCAACAAGGTCTTTCCTAGTGGAATTGGTAGTCCAAATTTCTCATTATGGAGTTTAGGATCAAAGATCACCACTTTTCCACTGCTTGCTTACGAAAACATCTTTATTTTGTCGTTAAACGGTGGCATGTGGCCACCTAAAGAGACCCGTGTACATGAGAAGAAAGATTCTTGCGTACCGGAACCTCGAACGTACCTATGTCTCAATTTATTTGAATTTTATAGAAGCTTATATATTCCAGATTTTTAGAGTTTTTTTTTGAAGATCTTCTTTCAAGTTCACTTTTTTTTTCAATACATTGAAGATATAATTTGTTGTGGTACCTATATACCTACTATTTCCTTCGTTCGCTATGTAGGTGGAATTTGTTGAAAAATATTAAAATTGGGTTTTTTAATACAATGTTCAACTAATCAAGTCGCTATTTTCCATCGTTCAAGATGACATCTTGGAAGGTATTAATGTCGAAGAGGCCAATAATCTCATTGAAATTTGAAGAAATATGAATTTTAGGAAAAAAATTTAATATTGAAACAGTAATCAATGTTTTGAAAATGTTCTCAATTTCAACAGAGTCTTTTATCTACTCGCATAGTCTTATTATGAGCTAACCGGAATCTACTGCTGCACTGAACACCTGGGGATTTGAAAATGGCGATCATACCTCACTCTAATTTTCTGGAAAATGATAGTGTATATATGAACGTCAGAACACCTTTCTTCTTTGTCTTCTTAAGTGGTTTGCCTATTTGATATCATTCATGTCTTGCATTGCACCACACTTTAAAAGGTACGGACTACATCTTCCGTAGCTCGCACAAGTCTCTCGAAGACTTCTGAGGGTTGCTTGTGAGGGGCCTGTTGACAGAAAGAACAAATGCCCTTGACAAGATGTGGAGTATCAAGAATATGATGCACATATCAGCTATTCACCTGAAATATACAATTTTTGCAAACTCAGTTTGAGATTATATTGGATGAGAGCTCAAACATCTATTTTACATAGCTTGTTATTTTGAAGATACAAACAAAGATGATCGGATTCATATCTCTTTATTTTTAGTTTGAGTTTGGCTTATTTGACGTTATATCTGTACCTACTAACGCTCTTTGAACTCCTGAGGATGCCAACTTCGTTGGCGAAACGCGCGTCGAGTGATTTTGACCTTTTGGTATGTTTGAATTGGGATGTAAAAAATAAAAAGAAATCATCTTAAGAGGAGCATTGATTTACTAATTACAGAACTATCACTCTCATTTGGAATAAGAGAATGAATATTACACAAAACTAACACAATAATATCACATCTTGATCATAATCATTGCGGTTGAAATATATCTTTATACAAAATATTGAAAAATTATACACGTATTTCACAGTTATTTATATAATATCTAATAGAGAGTGTTATATCCTAATATCTATATAATACTATATGGAAGATTTCCCAAATCCGCTCTTTGGACAAAAACACAATGTAAACAAATTTTCTTCGATTATTTTCTAATTTGAAAAATGGTTTTCTTGTTCAATAATAAATGTTCTGTCTTTTCTTGGAAGTCACAAGCGGATTTCAAAAACCACATTACACCCAAAAAATCTATAACATTCGTCGACTTCAATGCATATCTAAAAATATATCTTTCAGAGCAACTCTCGTAAAAACCCTGTTGGCCAGCCCGTGAAAGATGATCCCAAAACTTTCTTCGTAACCCCCTCGTACATCAGCAAACACCTCACTCCAGTTGTCGTTGAGGACTTTGTTGATTTCGTGCCCCAACCTTTCATCTCCGTCGAACAGATCGTCAAATTTGTATATCATTTTCTCAGGACGAAGGGTCACAGTGTAGGTCTTGAACTTCCAGTAAGTGTTGCCCTTTTTCTCGAAACTCTCTGCGACTACGGTGTGGTTAATCTTAGTGTTTACTGAAAAGAAACGAAGTACCTATTAACATTTTTGACGGATACAGTTCACAACTAGAACTACGAAAAATGGTAAATATGTGCTTGCTTGGAGTGCGCATCGACCACCCAGAGTGGTGCTGTAGGTTTTCCGGGTTTTCCTTCAGCTAAAAAGTGAATACATCACAAAAAAGATGGGTTTCGGCAAATCATAATAATATCCGTCCTCCACCCGCACAGGCTATGCCTTTGGGTACACTTCAAGACTGTTTACGAGGGAGTATTATTATTTTTTCATCCGTCAGAAATTTACCAGACAGACCCTATCTCCGAAGCTCCGATACATCCGGAGGGCGCGCTGGTGTGTTATTAACCTCAGTAAACACTTCCTATATCTGAGGGGTGAGTGATTACTGGATCCGAGAATCATGTGCCCTGAGTAGGAGGAGTGAACCAAGAATTACGGCCTTCTGCATACTTATGGCTAAGATTTCTACCGCATCACGGAAAGCCGGTATAATTTTCAAATTCGAGAGCAAGTGTGTCCATCATTCCACCAAGTACCCCAATGACCAGAACCACCATTTCAACAGAATGGTTTGGGTATAGCCTGCGGAGTTCAAAGATTAAATCTCGATATTATTATTTTGTTAATTTTTCCTCCTCTTTCCGGACGATGTTCGTTTCGTCAGAAGTCGAAAATTCTATCACGAAAATCGTCCTACTTTGATGGTCGAGGACGACTACATCAGGCTTATTTTGGCTTGAGGGTGGGGAATAAGGGTGGGAAACGAGTAGTTCCAACAGATTCGGCACTTATTCTCCACAACAGACTCAATATCCCCCGGATCATAAGGCAACATGTAGATGGTAGAATAACACTCTTTGCGCAGCGTTATGCCTGTGGATATGGGCTGAGACCACATAAGCTGGACAGGCTGGCAGCAAATGCACCATGTACTCAGCTGCCGCACGACACGCTCTGCATCTAGTGTCAGGGTTCTCTATACCCATCACGTCACTACGGCAGACGAGGGTGTTGAGGATACCATCCTGGCAGGCCAGTATGTCAGTCAAAGTCAAAATATACTTTATTGTCGGAAGTTATGAAAAACTTATAGGCTTTTTGGTTTTAGATTAATATTAAAATTTCAGATTTGAGCCCACATGACCTAAAAATGCGAAGTTCAGGTTTTTGGATAGGCCTAGGTCTTCAATGTTCTTGAAGGAGACAACTGCTGTAGGAGACTCTCACTCCAGTTGCCGCGGAGAGAGTTTTTAACAGTTGTTACCTCTTGGGTGTGGCGTTGTTCCACCCCTATGATGCTTCTGTCTACGAGCTGGTCATCCATGTTGAACAGATGGATGACCTGCTGGAGGTGCCGCAGTTGTATCCTTCTCTGTTTGGACTCTGACTTGACCAGGTATTGTGGTGAAGAGAGTCCTACAGCGAGTATTATTATTAGTAGAATCATTAACAATAATACTAAATGGATTGTGGTAGATTTATTCATTTTTATTATGGCTTGGCGGGGCTAGTCATCGGCCGAAATGTAGAGGTAGTTTTCCGGATCTTCTGGTGAACTCCCGGAAATTTTTTACGATAGTAACTTCTGTACCATAGGGTCCGAAAGTATATATCTTCACTGTATCAAGGCACTATCTCTATGATTGTAATTAAGACGGCTTAGTAATGGGAAATCACATTTGCATATTCAAAATCAAATTGATAACAAAAAGTTATTGATTTAAGTTTAGTAAGTTATCGAAATAAGGTTTCCTGGATTTTTAGGCCAACGTTCATTAAGAGAAATCTTCGACGTTTCGCCAACACATCTCAAGAGAGATGCATTGTTGCAATAAGACAACGAGTTTCTGTGAGTTGACGTTCTTAGCTCTGATTGGTACATAACGTTAGGTAACATTTAACATTATCGAGTAGTTCGTATTGTTATAATGTGGGAAAGAAGCTATTGCAGAATTTTTGAGAACTGCTAGCCAAGCTTTGTTGTAGTCCTTCTTCGAAGAGATTTTAGCATATTATAAGTTTTGTGAACACATGACTGAAAGAATTCGCGGTGAACCTTAAGTTTTAAACAATACCTATTTGTTTCAGTGATGAATGTACTTTCATGCTGAATGGGGGAGGGATGTGAGTAAACAAAACTGTCTCTACTGGAGTGATGCGAACCAGCATTGATTTCGAGAAGATTAACGCTCAACATCCAGGATAACTGAATGTTTAGACGAGGATATTATAGGTGATGCTTTGATTGGCCCCTTGTTTATACCAGGCAATTTAAGTGGTGAAATGTATCTGGATATGCTAGAAAACACCAAAGAACCCTTAATTATCATAGATTAGAGAACCAAAGGGACGACCAAGGCATTCTTGCTCTAGACGAAGATTTGCTGCACTTCCTTCCAACACTTTTCTCTAGCTGCAGTTAGGCATTGGTTGAATACTAATCATCCGAACAAATGGATTGATTGGAAGCAGATGTCCTATTGAGTAGTGTCTCCGATGTCACCAGACTTAACGGCATTTTATTTTTATTTCTATGCGGTTACCTCAAGTCAGTTGTTTATGAACATCCACCTGCGTCACATGTGGGACTTAGGGAATTGCGGGAAAGAATTGCTAAAGTATTACGCGCTATAACCAGAACAACATTTGCCAAAGATCGTACAAAATTTGAAAATAGGCTGTATTATTGTTCACAAAATAAGGGAACCCACGTTGAACATTTACTTCATTGACATTTTTGACAGATAAGTATTTCAACAAAATACCATTGAATAACATTTTTTATATGCTTTTCAATGATGTATTGGTGGTTTGCATTTTTAGTTGGAGTAGTTGGGGCCTAGGGTATTGATGGGGATGAGTTCTCTTTTGTCATTGTAATTCTCCCTTCCTATCCTAGAAACAGTTTTAGGCATTTTTTGATATAATTTTTTGTTTGGGATATACTATAGCCCATTGTGAATTTCACAAAGTGAAAAGATATAGGAAAAAAAAATAATTTCTAGTTTCATGGTTCACCCGATCATCAGTCAGGCCCGGATTAGCAGCTATTTATGCCCTAGGCCAAAGTTCTAAATTACTCCCCCTTCCAGGTATGGGAAGTGTGGAATTTTTTTTGGTATGTTTAACTGTAATTATCGTTTGAGAGTTTCTTCTGCGCCTCTCGCAAGCGTGCGCCCTAGGCTATGGCCTAGGTTGGCCTTATGGGTAATCCGGGTCTGTCATCAGTGCAGACCCACCACAACATGCAAACGATTTCCACTTGGTTTTGTCAACTACGATAACTCCAGCACCTACTAAGTAAGTAAGCATCAGATCCATCTATAAGAACCACAGAAAGCACTCCGGCTTCGTTTGAAGCCAAAGACCTCCACTGTTTCATCCACCTCATCACAGAGCCTGGATAATCTGGGTTTATTCCCAGCTAATAAAGGCGTAGCTGTCTTGATGGACGTTTGGTTGGCCCTATCATAATTATTTTTTCGTGGGTTTTTTTCTGAGGAAACCTTCCAGGACAACGAGATTTCACAGACTAATTCTGATCCGATGAGAAATGTTGCTGACCCCTGAGTCATCTGCCCTCTCATTCCCCTGGATGCTCCTGTGACATGGCACCCAGATAAGATTCGCCATGTTTCATGCTCATAACAGGTCTCTGAGATTATTATGTGTGTTTTCCAGACTATAATTTGGAAGGAAACTTGCAAGATCGCAGGACCCTAATTGCCGCTTGAATGTCAGAGATATTTACTATATGAGTTGATTTCAGGACTCCTCCTTGAGTGCCAGGCTTAGACTAATGTCCTACCCGTACCTTCCCACTGTTTGTCGGGGTACCAAATTTTTCCTCGGGGCAGTATTGGTAAGGACCTTGATATGTTTTTCTCATCCTTGATGTGTTGATTTATGACCTCCATTATTTTGGAGTGGCCTAAGATTGATACCCTATTGGCCCAAGCATTTTAGTCTGAAGACTTCAATCCTTGTCTCTGCTACAGTATGCAGCTGCAGATTATGGGTTTTCAGAATCACCTCTAGGCCAAGCCCCAATGACTCCAAGCAGGGCTAGTTTCTGTAAGGTGGAAAAGTTAATAAAGGTTGGCTCTAATTATAAGCAGGCGTAAAACGGGCTCCCATCACGGCCCATGGTCTAAAATGAATCTTATATCATATTTCTCTAAGTACTCATGTGAAATTATATTGGAAAAAAATTGCATTGGGTTTTCTGACGTTATAAGGTACCGTATTGCCCAATGCAGAACCTGATTCTGGTCACTGCAGGTCGCAGGGCATGTAAATGAGATATGTTCATTTTCAGCTAACACAAAAATTTGTAAAATTTGTTTTGGTTGCGGTGGGGAACGAACCAGAGCCGCCAGGGTGGGAATCAAACGCTCTAACACCACGACCGCTTTCAATTGTTAGTGATATAGTTTTCAACTAATGATACCCCTCTTCAATACGAAAACAGATATAATGTCATTTTGAGGGACAAATTTTGATAAGGACTTAGAAATATCGTGTATATGAATATAGCAAACTCACTCAAAGTGACGTTGAAGAGACCATCCCCCACAATTGGCAGCAGGAGTACTCGTCCTTTCATGGTGTATTTACCCTGTAGTCTCAGCATTGGCGTCGTCGATCTCGCCGTTAAAATTTTCTTCTCGAAGTCAAAGCTGTAAACAAATAAGAAGTGAGCAAGAAAGATTTTTTTTATATCCAGTGCCTGTGAACCTACCTACTCAGACGTAATGTGCGCCCTATTGCCAAGGTAGTGTGAAAAGTATTTTTTCTTATCCTCATATAGGAGTCGCAGAAAAAACTGGAGAATGGCGTTAGGACTTCGCAAATATGAGTTTGAAAACGGGTTTAAAAATAAAGGCAAGGCATTCTAGTAAGCAAGTACTCTGGCTTTAAGCCAGACTTCTTTGTCATGTTTTTTGCAGTATAGTAGGAACTTGGTTAGGAGACATTTGTGGAACAGTGCAAATTACATCGACCATTAGAGATTTAAGTACATCAATTCAGATACAGCAGATACACAGCAGATATACTCCAGCACTATAGTTTATCCAATCTCAGTTGAATTTGACTTGACTTGAATTTTACGTGTAACCGTTCGAAGCGTGGATAGCAATCAGTAATGCGCTGACCGACCGCCTGTAGCATAAAAAATAACCGTAATCACCTCTTAATATTTTTTTTATTGCTGCGCGAAGCCTGGCGAAATCATTTGAGATGTTAATCCGGTTTTACAGCTCATTCAACTGAGATTGGATAAACTATATGATATGTATCTCCCTGTATTTATGTATGATCTTCTCAGATATGAAAAAAGATATATTAGATGTCAAATAAACGTTAAATCATTTTCCAACATATTTTCAATTTAATTGAAGAAATACATAATAATTTAGAGTGTTATGTATCTCCCTGTATTTATGTATGATCTTGTCAGATATGAAAAAAGAGATATTAGATATCAAATAAACGTTAAATCATTTTCCAACATATTTTCAATTTAATTGAAGAAATACATAATATTATACCAATAAATGATTGAGGTAAATAATTGGAAAACTTTTTGAGACAGCTCTTCGAAACTGTTGCTAATGTCCTAATGCTGTGCATGTTTTGCTGAAGTTCTTATAAAAGATTTAACGTGGGCACATAGACTAGGCACTACTTCAGATACCATCAGCTATCTGAATGTCAAGTTTCCTTCCTAAATATTAACCTGTTTGTCGATTTTGGGATTCATATTATCTGTATGTGAAGGAAAAATTAAGTGGGCCTAATCGCTTCTTCATGATAAATAGTTAGGCTAGCAGATTATAAACTGAAGTCAGACCCGATGGTGGTAGTGAATTTTAGCATGCTACCCTTGAATAAAATCAATTCCTTGGCATGGCTACGATAGGGGTGCATGTTCGCTTGCTTCGGTGGAGCTTTGGGGTTGAGCAAAAAAACTTCGTCATAGGTTGTTGCTAGATTAGTTTTCGCGCAAAGTGGATGGCAGGGTGTGATTTCGACATAACTGTACCTGTCTTCTTCTCGTGATTTAGGGTCAGACAGAAATGAGCAAACATTAGTATCTACGATTTGAAACACCACCTACTCGAACATTGAAAGAAGAGTAGACACTGACAGATACTGGTATCACGTTACTATATGCATTTAAGTGCTTGTAGTGTAGTGACTGTAGTGAGTATTTTCAAGTATATGTATGTATATGAATGTTTCTTACTGGACTGCGTGTACAGATGAGTCGGTCAGTCCATACAGATCGACGTCCTTGAAATTCTGGGCTACATTTACAGGACCTGTTCCTTCCCCTATAACCAACTCAGGAATGTGCAGTGGCTCAAATGTATCGAAACCCAGTTCTGGGGAGCCTGAAATATACAAAAGGAGGAAATAAAAAAAAGGTACTCGAGTTTTATAAACGATTTGTTTCAAATTATATTATTTAGTATCTAGCAGAAAAGGAAATTTCTTCTTGAAAATGTAATATCACTGATATTTATTCTACGTCAATTTGTTCGAATATCATTTTGTAGCAGAAATATTTTTTCTGTTCACTGATAGAGTGTCGTATGATAATTTATCAGACCCTAGAGGCTTTTGTGAGTGTTTACAAATATAGGTAAACAGGAATTGTTTTCGAAAATATGGTATTAAAACTACTTATCGGACATGATGCGTCCCAAAAAAAAATATTTCAATTATCTTCCTAATGATTCAAAACAGACAAAGCAGTTTTGGTATATATTCCAGGAAAATGCAAAATTATAATAAAATAACTTTCCAAACTTGCGGTGCATCACCTCTAGCACTCCGAATTGCGATATCGTAAAAATACCTACCAAAGGAATATCGGTCTTACCCGCTTTCAGGAAATGGATGGCCCCTTCCACGTTTTTCCTCAAACATTCGTCCATCTCGGGATCTTTGACGCTGCATCGTCCGAAGGCACTAGCTGAAAAAAAATGCATACACAGGATATAGCAACTAGAAGTGTGATCAGATGAATGAAATCACAAAATGTTTCGTTAAAAATCGAAAAATATTCAGAATAAAGTTGAGAAAAGAGCCTTCTCGAAATACTGAAGCCGAGTAAATAAGTATATTTATTTGTGTCAAATTCAAATGTACCTAATACGTAGAAAATATGTTTCGCGGAAATCCGATTCAGCATAATTTGCAATAGACGCTAGTTTCATCTCAACATGACTAAATATTTCATAAGGGTTTTGAATGAAATAATTTCTAATCTCTCAAAGGGCTTGGTCCTAGTACACAGCCATGCATGGACCCACGTTTTTTCGTTTTATATTTTTGAAAGATTACCTATCTATAGCTCCCTAGACTGTCATAGGGGCAGCTCTCTATCGTTTTTGTTCAACTTGAATAATGTGCTAAAAAATATTCAGAATAAAATTACGAAAAGAATAACGGATATGTAACCATCATATTGAAAAGCAGTTGTATGTACACGTTTTAAAATTGTTGATTATGTCGGACTTGTTCTGGGGTCAGGTGCGACTTCCGGAGGATGTGCAATAATAATTTTTCAACTACTCCTCACTATTTAACTAATGTTGAACTTTCTGTCCGTGAATATAAGGACATGAACTTCTGGAACGTCATCTCATCCTCTGGTGATATGGATATGCAAAACTGGTAGTGGTTTCCGGTGTAAAGGGAAAGTCTATTGAAATTAACTACTCTAGGTTTCCCTCGGGTGGTCTATAGATTCGATAGACGAAGTAGTTTATTATTTTCATGATCTTGTACGGACTTCCCCACGAGTTTCGCAATTTTGGTGATAGTCCACGGCAAAGTTTAGGATTGTACAGCCAAACTAGGTCACCAGTCTGAAATACTCCAGCATCGGTCTTGATGTCATAGGTTTCATTCCATTCTTTGTTGAAGTTCGCTGACGTAGTCCTCTCTCGCAGGGTCTTTTCCTGGTGGTGTCCAAAACTTCAACGCACAGGGAAGTCGCAGCTCTCGGCCCATAATGATTCTAGCAGGGGTTTGGCCGAAGAACTCGTGAATCGCGGAACGATGGGTCTTTAGTAACAAATGGCAGTACTGACACCAATCTTTCTGGAACAGGTTGGAATGAAAATATCTGCCTTGGTCCGAATGAAACTCCAACGGAACACCGAAACGAGCATCTGACACATTTCCTGGAACAGGTTTGACTCAAAATGTTTGCCTTGATCCGAATGCAGCTCCAACGGAACACTGTCTGACGCATTTCTTCCCGACCATCTTCCAACTTCAACACACTCTTCATTGTCCTGGGTAAGGGAGTTCCATATGGGGCCCAATAGGATTTGATGACTGGATTATAACTGGCTATTTTCTGCCATGGTTGTCTTTGATTACTCTCCTTCCAGCCGATGACTAAACCAAGATCAGGATGTTTCTCTTGGTCTTGCTGGATCTTGTTGTCATTCCAGTTATCATCTACTAAGGTGGTTCTAAAAATTCTCGATACCTTCTCCTTTGCTCGTCGGCAATATGAACCGTAATCCGCGCATGGTTTCCGCGATAGAGCATTTGTTTTTTTATGGCTAGTCCCCACTCGATGTTCAATCTCAAGTCAAATTCCTGGAGTCTCTCAATCCAGCGAGCTACCTGACCCTCGGGGTTTTTGAACTGAAGAAGCCATTCGAAAGCTGCATGGACAGTTCTCAACAGAAATCTTCTGCCATACACGTATTTGTAAAAATGATCTACTCCTTCAACAATAGCCAACAGCTCAATTCTGGTGACACAGTACTGGTGCTCCGTTTTACTCAGGGTCGTACTGAAGTATACGATGACTTTTTCCTGTCCTTCCTGGATCTGAGACAGTACAGCTCCAATTTCACGTTGCTAGCGTGTCCGTATCTAAAATGAACTTTTTGTTCGGAAGGGGAGAGCTCAGAACGGGTGTGATGATCAAGGCCGTTTTCAGCTTCCTTGACGAGTCTTAGCATTCTTCAGACCACTGCAACTTTGTTTGCCCTTCCGTAAGCCTAGTCAGCATTTTGGCGATATTGGCGCACCCCAGCACATGTCGGCGACAGTAGGTGCACAACCCAAGAAAACTTCGAAGCCGGTGTATGTTTTTGGGAATGGGCCATTCCTTAACAGATTTGCTCCTCTGCTAATCTACTGCTACTCCTTTTCCAGAAATATCATGGTCGTACTTTCTGGAACAAATGACAATTTTTTTGGGTTCAGTTTCAATCCAGAGCTTCTTTATCTCTAATCTCAAACTGTTTCCAGCTCTGCTCGAGAATCCTGTATTCATACCCGCAATGTTAAAACTGGAATATTACAAAATTGCCGAGAGATGTCTCCGTCATCTAGAACGATTCGGAACAATCGGTGACCCGCTTACCCGCCTACATGGTTTTCTTTCCTTCTTCGATGTGACCAGAGTGTCGATGATGTCACGCTCGTAAACAAGCCGAGGTCGACCATTCAAACACAAGCGATCAGGTTCGCTATACAAGTCCGGCTCCTGCCCGTTACAGTATATTAAAATTTCATAATGACAGACTATTTCGTTCCGTAAAGATCATTATCGGAATCATTTTATAACTTGGAACGTGATATATTTGTTGAGGCTACGATTATGAAAAAGTCTTGTTCGAAATACCATGCAATTGTCTATTTGTTTGGTTCAGCAAAAGACTAAGCAAAGTTGCCATAGAAGAATATTCGATTTGTATCGGGTTCACCATCGATGGGTGCTGTACAATTTAAACAAGAATATTATATCGATAATATATCGAGTAAGGTCTAATGTGTATACATTTTGAGATGTTTGTTTTGTTTTAATGTGTTTGAGTTATGGTATAAATTCAGGGTGTTTTCGTTTCAATTTGAGTGAAATTTGGGTATGAATTTGGGGTTAATGAAAATTACCCCTATATATGAATACAAACGAATTAGGTTCGCAACAGATGGAATTTTTCTCTTCAATAAAAAATACTTTCTTATTCACTTTCAGTAGCACGCAATATAGATTCGAAGTATATATTAGTAGTTATACGAAAAGGTTGAGAAGCTGGCCGATCAGCCATTTGGACGGATACTCCACATACGGAAGGAATTAGGGAAAGAAAAAGTGAAAATAATTGAAGGAATCAAAGGAAATAGTTGAACAATGTGCCAAGAGTAGTATATATGTAAAGGCAAAGGTGAACGTAGAGTTAAATCTAAACTGGTGAAGTGACAGTTTTGAGGATGAAGATGAAACTTTCTGTTTAAATTGTAGCGAACCTTTCTCGTTCGAAAGGAATTAGTTGCAATGCAATGCATTAGCTCGTCTGCATCCACTACAAATTCCGATGACAAGAGAGGATGAGTGGAGCTTGTCATAATCAACCCCATAAAAGTGTCACAAGCCAACCAGGTCAGGTTAGGCTGTGACATGTTGAGACTGACATATAATAACTATCGTTTCTAAGTTGTTCGTTTTATATTTTTTTTTACAAATATTTAAATAAAATATACCTATTGTAGTCTAATTATCTAGATCTTTACAAAAAAGAACTTATACGTAAAAATGAACTCAATTAACCCCGGTGTCCCCTACATCTGTAGCAAGAATGCTGACATTCTCTTTTTGATCACGCGTTTCACAAGAAACACAATTTTTTTGATTAATTCTCACGTTATTAAACTAGCAATGCTTACGAAATGGACATTCCAACACTAATAAACTATAATCAATAATTATATTCATAACTGATTAGAATTAGAATGAAAAAATAAATTATCCGTATCAATTTTGCATTAACGTTTATTCTTCATTACTGATTCCTAATTGTTGCAATATATTCAGATGTTTCACTTGAAACTAAACAATTATTGTAAGTTATTAAGTGTAATTTCTGGCAGAAGCTCATTTATTCTGATATTTTACATAACCGATTCGATGTTTTCTTATCATATTACTAATTACCTATTGGCTGAATATGTTATTAAGTCATTGAAATAACATTCTTGCAAAGAGAGCATGTGTATGTTTCGGGTAATTTCCGTTTCTGAGAAAAATTAACTCGGTGGATTTACTTGTAATGATAAATTATAACTAACGAAATTGATATAGTCGCTGACTGTAATTCTTTTTAAGACAATTTCTGTTCTATGGCTATTGAACTACAAGCCTACTGAATTTCTCGGAGAATGTTAACATGAAAATCAACCAACTTCGATAACTTTGGAATAACATTTCTTCCAAAATCATACAAAATACGATATGAGGCCAACATCTGACAGAAAACCACTAACTCATATAGCAAGCGATGTCTTGGATACGTCCAGGTAAAATTCTGGTCTGAACCTCTTCAGGAGGTACTGTAAATGTCTATTTCTGGACGTACTCGACATACTAAATGTTTTTGTCCATTTCTTGATGTGGAATTATAATTCGCAATATATAATAAATATTGACAAAAAAAATTATTTGAATACGAATAGAATCTCTATGCTATGCTAATCAAGAAGGTCGTATGCAAATATGCAGATTTCGAAAAAAAATTGTTTTCCTGTGGGGTTAGTGGTAACTTTTGCAGATAGGACATTTTTCATAAACTCATAATTTACAATTACGACGTTATTTCCTGATGGGATAGATGTAGTGTGATGCAGACATATACCTAAATAAATTCACCTTGGACAAATTTGTCAGATACGCGACATTCTTGCTTAGCACGACGAAAAAATATAACTACTCCGCCAAAGATTAAAGGTAAATATTTTGAAAACGCAGGAAAATTCCGCGAATGGCCTTCAATTTTTACTACTATTTACAATTCGTCAAATATCAAATTCTGTTCTTTTACAAGCACAAAATTGACGATGATTCCAAATTTTGCTAATCGATTTTTGCCAGAAATTCTCAAACCATAGCGAATTTGTCGAAGCTCAATAGTTAGAATTGAATTATTCTGAGGATGCTTTTAGTGTATTTTAATTTATTGTTTTCTGTTGTCATTGGCTCATACTCCTGCAGGGTTCAGTTGGGCTTTTTATAAAGACTTTTAGTTGGCTAATGTGGAAGGACATTACTTCCAGCCAATCCTTGATTTAATATACTTTATCGTTGATTTTCTTGTTCACCTCTTGTGCCACCTTTTGTTCCTATCTTCTTTTGATATCTTTTGCCTCTTGTTATTGTTTTCTATGTAATTCAAAATTATTGTGGAAGGTCTTCTCGTTTCTGATTCCTCTTGATCTCCTGTTCTTGTTTTCTTTGCATTTCACATTTTTGGAGAAGCTATGATTGTTCTTACTTTCTTTTGAGTTACTTCAATCTATCCACTGCTTATAGGGCGCTGTATTCCAGGAGACATGACGTTTGTGGAGAAAAAAACTTGAGGTTATGTCGTACAGATTAGAGCACCAAATGAATTAGGTACATGATGATAATTTTTGTGTACAGTGTCTCCAGAGTTACAATGATATATAGGCGGATACGGCGATTGGAAAAAAAAAGTCAAGAACTTTTCTAACCACCACCATGTATACATTCCGATAGAAACTCGAACCTATCATACATCTCAAAAAGAATATTGGAAATAACAGAAATTAATCGAATGTCCAATTTATCTTTGACGATTTTGAGTGTCGATTATGAAGTTACAAAGGGAATTGTATTGAAGCCAATTCTGATGTTCGATAAGTATTTGAATACTTTATTTGCACTCTAAACCAAAGGAAAACTAATGACGTCCGTACTTTTCTACAAACAGTATAGAACAGGTTGAAGCGTTCAGTGATAAAATCGTGTTTATTCAGCAGGTCTTTCAAAAATATAAATGAATCATGACGGCGCTTCTCACCTACTAAGTATTCTTCAACGCATAAAATAGTTCCAATACTCTCGCAAATATGTATATCAACATTCTTTCAAAGCTCACGAATTTGTTGCTAGTTCATCATCAACATTTTCATTAACATTCAAACAACGATTTCATTTGCTCAGATTTATCGTATCTAAACCAGTCAAATTTCTTTTAAAAAATAGTTCACGTAAATGTGAATCACATAATTGTAAGAATCCTTATGGCGTAATGTATAACTGTTTATGGCAAACTTGCGTCTAACGTAGTTTGACTGTATGTGTCGCCTTGAGAGATATTTTTTAAACAATATTATTTTATCAGAGTTTATATCTACGAAGGCACTGAAGGGCAAATCTATTATTACATTTTTTATTTCCTCTTGAAAAATGGGATTTCCGAGTTACTTGAAGGATATTTTTGGTTTGTTTCTGTAATATTTCTGAATCCTCCAATTGATTTATGGAAATCACCAGGTTTATCATTTCATGATTTACGGCGTATAAATTGGGTATTTTATAGAAATATTCAATAATGATAATATTAACTTATTTATCTTGTTAAAAGGTATAAATTAGAAAGCTTTTCTATGAATACAGTAACAAGGAAGTAAAGCATCGCGAAATAGGTAATTAGAATTATGTAAAAATAAAATATCACGATGAACAAACATATGTCAGAAAATCAACAAAAATAAATATAAAATATGTAGAAACCAGAAATGAACATATAATATACTTGCTCAGTTAATATTACAGTTATTAAAGAAAAGTTCTCATAAAAGTTAAACGGTATTTCAAGCTGTATCTTTTTGTGAATCCAAATATTTTTTCGATGTGGATGTGGCGTCATCGGCAATTTTTTCAAATGGGACCATGTTTTTAGTATCATCAGAAAGCTTGTTTATTTCTCATTTCAGTAATACTAATATTATTTCATGTTGCTACGTATTCAGGAAAACAGGACTTTTCACAGTTTGTCATTTCAAAACTGTAGAGGTTTAATTTTTTTCTTTCAGTCCTAATAACCACATGAAAATTTTCCTAGTTCGATCCCGTTGTCCGCACTGTATTTAATTGAAGATATGTCAAAACTTTGTATGGCATTATTATGGCTTGCTTGAATTACCAAACAACAAAAGTTTATGAATTCTGGAGTTTCTCAAGGATATTTACTTGATCTACTGATCTTTCCACTTTATATATCCATAAATCATACAAACCCCAAGTACCAGGTTCTTCTAACTATATTACCCGTCAAACAAACTAGTCGAGTTGCAATTTGATTTGAAAAATCTCAATAATAAATAATAATAATGTCAATAATTATAAACAGATCTGATAGATGCAGAAATGTACAATCATGCACCTTCCAAAGAACATTAGAGAAATCAGTTTATTTAAGAATATATTTACAGGTTGTGAAATATCTTCTGTTAGATGTCCCCACTATAACAGTATCATTGAATTTCTCAATGATGACTTGTATTATGTTGTAAAGTTATGATTCGCGTGTCCTGTTGTTTGATTTCATATTATTTTTTCAAATATTGTGTGTTATTTTCAATGGAAATATGGCAGTACTATAATTTTTTTTAATGATGATCTTTCTTTTTCTCTCACTATCATAAACATTCCTAAACACCGTTGCATTAAAAACATAGACAGGAGTAAGATATATAATTGAAACTGATTTTTTTTTCAACCCTTGGATTATCTTTTACAAGCAATTAAAGCTATGAATAATACTTACTTTATCGTATCATTCAATGCAGTTTTGACGTCAAAACGTGCAATTTCCGTTTCATGAACAATTTTCATTGATGAATTTTCATTGTAATTCTAACTATAATTATTCAGTAACAGAATTCGATCAAATCGTTTTTTGAATGAATCATCATTCCATTACCAGGTCGCGTGACAACTAAAATGGATTTATCAACTGAACTGTAATGACACTATTAATTATCATTTATCGCGTGGCGTCGCGACTACAGTAGACCAGGGTGTTGAAGACATATCCTAGCAAGATTATGAATCCTTAGGTTTTCGACTTCAGCCCACTTGTCCTGAGGAAGGCAGAAGTGAAATTTGTGGATAAGCCAAGATCTTTGATGTTTTTCGCTTATGCTTGTGTAGCTTTAGAAGTACCTCAATATCTGTAGTTTTGATGCCGAAGGGCTTTTAATATAAGTTGATGTTCATTTATATTTCATATTTCCTTGTATGTTCACACTTAGGGAGACTGTTGTAATGAACTAAAAGTTAAAGAAAAAGCCTAATCGATACAATTCAACTTGGTGGAAGCGGTGGGATTTTATGTTCTGAATATGAGGTTATCGAATTTTGCAATTTGCAAAAATCACTACAATTCAAAATGTTCACATAACTTCCGTTATTTATTTTCAAGTTGATGTATCTACCTTCTATTCATAACAAAAATGTATATGGAAGTGATTTCCTCCAGAATCAAGATGTTTGTTTGAGAGGAGAGATGCCAATCCTAACCTCAATCCTTTATTATTTAGCGATACTTCTCCAAAGGATAGAGAAAATACAGAAGTTGAAAAAAAGGCAGAATCAGACGTCGAGGACTTCCAGAAATACCGAAGAAGCACCAGAACGATATGGGCACATCGCCGATTAGACCTCCAAATCTGTTTCTTTGTTTGTTTATTTGGTGAGGGCATGTAATATAAGTTGATATTCATTAATATTTCATATGCCGTTGTATGTTCACACTTAGGGAGAATGTTATAATAAATCAGAGTATCAACGTCTAGTTGTTGCAACTCTTCTTGTGTTCACTACAAAGAAGTGAAGTAGAATCTGATGACTGAATCAGCCCTAGGTTAGTATTGGTATCTTTAGCATCGAAATTCTATCTACTCTGTATTCCCCGCAACGTTCTTTTTCGAAATGAACCGTGGCACTTGTTGATCCCGAACTCTACTCCGATAACATGCCTGTATTTTTCCACCACTGATGTAGATCATTTTCTTCAGAGGCATATATAGTTTGAGGTCATCCAAGTAAAATAAATAGGTGATCAGAACGTATGCTGTTGTCATTGTGGTCGATGGTATAAGACCTTATCATCAATTAGACCGCAATAGCTGACTACTGGGAAAAAATACCCACTCGGGTTATAGCGAAGTAGGATCTGGTACGACACACTGATATGACCGCTTCAGTACACGCAGAATTTAATAGTTATTTAGCGCCACGTATAATCACTGACTCCCTCGAATTTTGCAGGTGGTCGTGTCACTTCTCAAATCAGACCAAAGAATCGGAACCATTCCAACTGCTAGGAGGTGCCACAGTTGTATCCACGGGTTTTCCTTACTGCGACGGACAATTGCAATAAGAATAAGCAAGAAGCAGAAGAGAAGAGTGCCGAGGGAGTCTCCCTGCTCTCTTTGCTCATATATCCGTTCATACACCGGGTCAATTGCGGAGAGTATTCTTTGGATCAGACGAATCACCGCTTTTGGGAATAGGCACGGTTTCCCCTTAGTTATTCAATGCACCAGGGCCTGGAGAAGCAAAGATCAGCGTCCAGCGAGTTATCCATAACACATGGAGGCTATTGGAATGAGCGAGAAGGTTTATCGCGGAACTTCATGTTTTCCGCAATTCTTTTCTCCCGCCTTACTAGTGACTTCTTTGCAGCCACCAGCATTAGTATCTTATCAAAACAATGCTGTTTGTTGATAAACAGCACGCCTTGTTTCAGTGTGTGGTTAGCTCGTCGTAATTTTGCCACACTACGAGCGTGAAGGGCCTATTGACCGCCACGTAGTCCAACACACACTGGATACGAGACGCGAATTGTCTCGCCGACTTGATTTCAACTTTCATGTTGTATATGAGTCGCTCATGCCTCTCTGCCTGAGATAGAGTCTGGAGGAAGTCATACGTAGCAGTGTTGATTTGCCGGTAGCTCGGCGGTTTTAGTCTCCGTCCGGGATCTGCTCGCATCGGCGAGACCACACGAGAATGTTTTCTCAAGTGCATCGGTTCTGTTTGGCGGCCACATGCCGTGTTGTAGAGCAGGTGTGATGTGAGTTGCCTAGATGCCAATTCCGCCTTCTGGTGCTTGCTTGCTTGGAGTACGTACCTACCACCTGGGGTAGTGCTATAGGTTTTCAGGGGTTTCCTACCGCTGCCGCTGAAAAAAATTATTGAGTTGCCCCGGAGCGCCACCAAAAAAACTCAAATAATAATAATAACCATCCTATACCCTCACATGCTACACATCTTTGTGTACACTCTATTCTCTACAGTCAGACCGGCACAGGGATGAGCTCTGATATCCCCAGGGATGGATGCCTTACATGCATTCTTGCTAGGCATCCTCTCAGAAAAAATTGTCATACTTTGATGGACGAGGAAGACTACATCAGGCTTATTGGCTTGTATTTGCCTGGAGGTGGGGAATGAATAGTTCCTATGAATTCGGCACTTCTCATTTTCCACAACGGACTCAATATCCCCTGGAGCATAAGGCAACACCGGCGTATTGTCTATACCGTACGAGTTCCTTAGGTGGTAGTATGCTTCGCGTAATGCCTGTTGATATAGGCTGAGACCGCATGAGTCTGACAAGCTGACAATAAATGCATTATGATCTCAGGAGCCCCTTGACACGTCCTATATCTAGTGTCTAATGTTGAAGACAACATCCTGGCATGCCATTATGAATCCCTCAGTCTCTGACTTCAGTCCACTTGATCTGAGGAAAGCAAAGGTCAAATTTTTGAATAAGCCATTTAGCTTCTGTATCCGCTGTTTTCACTTGGGTTTTTTACTGAACGGGTTCCAACTCGTTGATAGAGTTTGGGTCACCTCGTTCAGTGTCGAGTACGAGATTAGGTTTATGGGCTGCTGCCATACCCCCCTTTTTTATTTCATTACTATTATTATTGGGAATTTGTAGAGTGCCTACTCTTCACAAAGCATTTTTAAAGAGCGTTCCAATGATGTGTCACACTTGTTACTATCTAAAGTTTTGATGTAGTGGTTGGTGGTTGTTGAGGCGGAGCGGGGGAGAGCTTGCCTTAAAACGGGTATAGACCTCTCTTGCTGAAACCTTTTTTTTATTGCCGAGATATTCCCATTGGCAACTTCGGAATTTGTTACATTGTAAACCCCATAAGGTGTGCAATGAATGCAAAGGTACAGTACGCAATTCTTAACGAGTTTGGTGAATGTAGAACAACTAGAACTTGAGTGACATTGGGAAACGACAAAATGTCAAGTTTGTTTTCAATTTACCATCTTTTTATGAGTATATGGGCATTTTTACGAAGAAATCATTGAAGATTCAGGTCAATTTTGTATGAACAATCCACTAGTAATGATTGACTAATGGTACAGAGTGGATATTTCTGAATCGGCTCACAACTTTGAATGAAAGAATGTTATAAGCAATTTAATTTGCTTGGCTGAGAAAAATTGTTGATATTGATAATTCATCATGAAAAATATTTGAATATGAACACGGTAGCTTTCAAATGTAGTTTTGTTGATGGAACCATTGAAAATAGAGATTTCACTACATTTTTAGTTATTTTTATTGATAGCAAATTGAAGTGTGAATCACACAATGAACAATTCAAAAATAGAATTTGGTCAGGGTGTTCTGCAGTGAGAGTTATTTTTAGGGGAGCTTGGCAAATAGTAAAACCAGTTTTGAAAAATAAAATTTGAAAAAAAGAATGTCATGTATGTAAAGGTAAGTTTATCGAGATCCGTCTCAAAATTAAAAAAAAAAATCACTGAACTCACGTAGTTTTGTCTCCTGAAAACGAATCAACGGAGATTCAACTACTTTTCGAGTTATGCCCGTCTGAATTTTGAAAATGGACCATTTTCAAACACAAATTTTTCTATAAAAAATCACACAAAATGCCTCCTTTTTTTGGATAACACTTTTTCTTAGAAGCTGATCTACCCAATTCGCAATAAAAATCACCAAAAACAACCGTTTTACACAAAAAATCATAATATCAAACATTAGTTATTTTCGTTGTCACGGTAGGTTGGTCACTTGGAATATATGCGGCCGACCATTCAAATTCAGTTATGAGCGAATATTCATTTTCCCTTAACTTATATGTTCAATTGTTTAATTTTCGCCATTGTTACGATAAAGAACAAATAGAAATAAAAACAAAAATTATAAATTACCAGAAGAAAGAGATACGCCTTCGGTCTCTTTCCGATGTGTTGGTAATCCGATCACTAAATAGTATGAAAAAGTGAAATCAAAGCAGATGCTCGCTGTGCTCGTATTCTATAAGTTATCAGAAAAAAGGGGCAGACACGTTCTCGGCACAATTGAACATATAAATTAAGGTGAAGTAAATATTTGCTCATATTTAAATTTGAATAGTCAACCGCGCATATTTAAAATGACCAACCTACCATGACAATGAAAACAACTAAGAAAAATGAGGTTATGTTTGTTATCACAATAGGACGAGTTTTTGTGTAAAATGGTTGTTTTTGGTGCTCGTAATTCTGAAATTAGGTAGATTAGCTTGTTAAAAAAATTTCTTCAAAAAGAAGAAGGCATTTTGTGTGATTTTTATCGAAAAACATTTTTGAAATGGGCGATTTTCAAGATTTAGAAGGGCATAACTCAAAGAGTAATTGAAATCCCCTTGAATTTTCATCGGATTCATGTTGAAGAAAATAAATTACGTAAATTGAGTAATTTTTTCAAATTTAAGGCATAGCCCGATAAAATTACCTTTACCGACCTGAATTTGAATGGGTTGAGAAATTTACGAAAACATGCTTAATACCCCTTGGCGATCTATGTCCCTTTTATGTGGCCTTGAAAAATTGGATTGCAAGCTTGAAAAGAGGTAAATATTCCATTGAAGATAAAGAGCGATTACAAAAGCTAGTTTCTGTGTCCGTCTCCAAATATACAGGGAGTCCCTCCGGGAACTGAATCGATCAATATATAGAAAAGCATAGGTAGGCAGAATTTGAAAATTTGGGAGTTCACTATTGTTGATAAGTGCTATCCGGCTAAAATATTTTGAAGATAGTGGCACTTTCGGTCGTACCGGAAGTGGACCCCAACTTCATTATTTTGAACGGGACAGCCTGTATATTATCAAAGTTTTAGATTTTACGCATGATTCTGAACATGTTTCATGTATAATGTCCTATACCCAAGTCTAACCGTTTTTGAAATATTTCAAATTTTAAGTTGAAAATTGCGTTTGCAGACCGATTTTTTTTATTTCTGGACATGATTATTTATTTTCGATTGTGTATCGATTTACTGGTAGGAGAGGACCCACTTCAGCAGAATTTTTATATCAATTCGATTAGAGTTATACAGGGCATTCGCCAGGAAATTATATAGATCCGGTTGAAAAAATTATTTCAAGTCCATTTTTTCAAATTCGATTCTCATTCGATTCGGCATCGAAAATAAAGCTAACTTTGAACAGAAGAAGAAGATTGTATGCAACAAGTGAGGAATTCATTTGAGAATCTCAGACCCGATTCAATACGAAAAGCGACACATCAAGAATTATTAGTGAGATGTGAAAAATGTTTGGAAGTTGAAGGATGTCAATTCGAACATTTACTGACCAAATAATTTTTGTATACCTCACAATATTGTTAATTGTTCTCTTTTCTTTATCTACATTTTTGTATCGGCAGATGGAATGTTTTTAAAGTTTTCTATAATTCGTTTAACAGTGTTTTGTGAGGGCTTCTGCTTCTGCGGATACCGAATAGCAAATATATCACATATTCTTGAGATAACTCTATTACATTCACCATAAATAATATATAAATGGATTTAAGTAATCTTCGAATAATTCATACGAGCCGGCATGATTGATTATAACATTTCCGTGACAGTTGATTGTTTCCAACGCAACCGCGGGCGCCATGGCCAACTAAGAATAATCCGAGATTTTATGGAACTGAGACATATTTCGAAAACTGAGAATATGAAATTGGGGGGTTTCCATTTGAAAAAATGTACTTACAATAATTTTTTCAAACGGATCTATATAATTTTCTGGCGAATGCCCTGTATAACTCTAATCGAATTGATATCGAAATTCTACTGAATGCAATGCAATTTTCAGTTTAAAATTTGAAATATTTCGAAAACGGTTAGAATTGAGTATAGGACATTATACATGAATCATGCATAAAATCTAAAACTCTGATGAAATACCCTTTAAAAAAAATGAAGTTGGGGACACTTCCGGTACAATCGGAAGTGCCACAATCTTCAAAATATTTTAGCCGTATAGCACTTATCAGCAATAGTAAACTACCAAATTTTCATATTCGGCCCACCTATAGTTTTCTATATATTGATCGATGCAGTTCCCGGAGGGACCCCCTGTAGTTTATGACAAGATTTTATCAGACCGTCGAATTGTGCTAAAAAAAATATCTAATGAGGCACTGAATATTCCATATGAACCCGTCCACCATATACTTCACATCGATTTGTATTTAAAAAATGTACACAAATTGAATCTCCAAATGTATGAATTCTGAACGTTTCATCTATGATCTGTTTGAAAAACGACCCCAAAACAAAGCATATATGAAAAAAAGACACCCTGGTGCTCCAAGGCCTAAGAAGTTTCGTGTTCAAATCTGCTGGGAAAGTTTTTGCCTCAGTTTTTTAGGATTGCCATGGAGTAATCATGGTTGATGGTCTGAATAAGGATAGAACAATAACTGGGAATTACTATTCGGTATTACTGACCACTCAACGAGAAAAAATTATAAGGAAAAGTCATGGAAGCTGTCCAAAGGTGTTCTGTTGTTCCAGCACAACGCCTCTGCATAAGAATCGCATGTTGCCTTGCAAACAATTCGCAATTTGGGGTTAAAATTACTCGAACACGCCTCTTATACACCAATCTGGCTCCTTCCGACTACATTTCTCTCCTCAATGAAAAAAAGTTCGAAAATCTTTGAAGAGTTTATAGAAGATGAAGAGACCGCCTGGTTTGCAGAGCTAGATACACATTTTTTAAGAGCTAGAGGCCTGTATACAGGGTGTTATGTAAGTACGTGGCCAAACTTGAAGAGGTGATCTTTTGAGTGATTCTGAGACGAAAAGTTTATATAAAGATAGGTCCAGTAATGCTTCGTTTTCAAGATACATGGTGTCAAAATTTTTAAAAGAAATCGTTGTTTCCATATTACTATTATTATTAGTAATATTATTGTTGCGTAAATTTCTAAGACTGGAAAGACTATTTAAATGGAAAAAATAACAGCAACACTCCAGTTTTTGATGGTTATTGTGTTCTTCCAGTGTCTTACATAAGTGATTTTTTTATTTTTTTCAAAAACAAACCAAGAAACAAACAAATTCTAGATATAAAAAAGTTGTAATTTCAGTTGCTCAATGTGAATCAAATATAAAAATTGCGAAAAATCAGTAGCACACATTTTTTCTGACAAAAATTTTGGTTGCGATGCCTTCCGGGACGCCCGATATAGTTAGGGTTCAATCAGCCCTTTACGACCCTTAATAACACTGCCAAATTTCAATAAAATTGGTTAAAGGTTAAGATATTTACGAAAAAAACGATTTTTTTTAAATGTTAACACCCTGTATCTTGAAAATGAAGCATTACCGGACCTATGTTTATATGAATTTTTAGTCTTAGAATCATTCAAAGAATCATTCCTTCAAGCTTGTCCACGTACTTGAATAACACCCTGTATATCTTATTAAAAAACATTTCAAAATTTTGAAGCACTCCTTCGCATTGTATCATTTCCTCAAACATTAATAAGAAACGATATGAAGAACTCCTTTTTTCTATAACGGCTTCAAAATGTTTAATCATTTACGAACTCGTACTAGAAGAAATTATGATAGTATCGGAAGTATTAAAAACAATTTTAAAAACTTTTGCAGTTTGCAAGAATTTCAAAATGAACTTTCAACTCAACAATTTGAGCTGTACAATAAATTTTTCTGTGATTTTTTTTTTAACAAATCATCGGATAACATCACACTTCGATTTTACTGTGGGTAAACCTACTCGTACCTATAGAACAATAGCTGACATCTCAAAACAAAAATTGACAATACTTCAATTTTTTATACTTATATCTTATTCATTCAGATTTTACAATACCCATTTTAATTATTGTATAGGTACCCCAAAGTTTTTTATGAAAATGTTTTGTCCTCTTGAAACCCCCCAAGTCATTTCAGGGAAGAAAACTACAACTATATTATAACCCCCTTCTTCACTTGGACATAAACCCCATTACCTAATGATACTATGTCTTTTTAAAACCATTATCTTCGAACAAAATATAAGAGCATTTCTCCAACTAGTCTAAATCCGAAGACTTTTCAAACCACGCGCTAAATTATAGCAGTCCTTCATCGAAAAATCTAACACAACTTACGTAATTTTGCCGCTCGCGTTGAGAAACAGAAGACTGTCACGAACAGGAGAACGACGTTGACACTAAAACCCATGATTCGTTGAGTAATCGCACTAAGGACAGGCGTTTTTCGAATAGACGACACTTTGCGGGAGATACGATATATGGGAACTCCCTACTCTTTTATATACTCTCACAGAGCTATTAATCGACTTGTAATTACACATGCAATTGGAAAAAATTATAATAAAAACGGTTTTCGAGTAGCATCAGTCGTGAGTGGAGTGTATTGACGTTTGCTTTCAAGGGCATGTCGTTTTTTGCGGAAGTTCTAGAATATGGATCGAAGGAAATGCATTTTTTTTTCAAACTTCGATAATTTTTCTTCTCTGTTAATCATTGAAAATGTATGAAAAGAATTAATCCCGACTACGATCGAAAATAGCCTGCCCTCCACACATTTCCCCAAAGAGGAAAAATGAGGCAAGTATCTGACAGAAAACAATTACTTCCCCATGCGGACATTGAATTATATCAGTCATCTATTTGTGCAATGTTCCTCTAAAAGGTCACTATTGCAAGTGCTGATTGTAATAAAGCCATTGAGTATTATGCTTAATTTGGTTCTGATCAGTACAAGGATAGTTCCCACAACAATAGACTCGTCTTGTTCCACAAAACGAACGATATCATCCCCAGAATGAAGCTGCGATCTACAATGAGTCAGTCACAGCGCCAACCGCGAGATAAAAACAAAACAGCATTCCTTGTTATCAGGATATTTTCGACCGTGATCGAAATTATTTCTCTTCGATTATTTGTTCCCTTTCCGTATACATACTTTTCAAACTTTGCTCGATTTCGATTTATTGAAATTTTCTAATGATTGACAGTAAATATGGGATGGCCCGTTCAAGGCCAATAATTTTGAATATTTATTTCTGTATACAGTGTGTCAAGTCTCGGATATAAAAATAATAACGTTCATTCAAGATTGTACACAAAAATTGCATTATTTGTATATTTATAATTGCCCAAAAAAACATTAAAAAAAACCTCAGTAAATTTTTTGAATTTATTGTGAGAACAATGAAAATTTATATCAAGAAATTCTCGAACTCGTCGAGGCAAGGTCGGGAAAACAAAATAGCATGAGAGCAAAACTTTACACACTCACCCCTTCCGTCTCATCAACTACCGGGAACCCCCCATATGTGATAAATCATTGAAAAGATATTTAAAAATATCTTAAAGTGGTATCCCGTGTTGCCGGTGTGGGGATGTTATTGTCAAAAATACTCGAAAAAATCCTATAAGTATGACAAGCTCAGTCAAATGCATTCCAAAAAAATTATCTTGATTCGCATACATCTTCGAGTTTTTATTACTCAAATTGGAATATACTGTACTTTTATCTCGGCACCACATGTTTCAAAAAGTATGATCATCTGCCGGAGGAAAAGATTTGAACAGTTTTAAACGTGTAATGCACTAAGAGGCAAATTTTTCATACTCGCCAAATTGTTATCCTTAATTTCATTGATTATCTGTAGGAGATCATACACATGCCTGGCGATTATGCACTAGCTCAATGTGTTGGCCGAAAACCTTCGAATGCCCATATAGTCTAAGCAAAAAGTTCTTTTTGGGTCAACATTTTTTCGCTCTCTCCGAAAATTATGATTGAGGTGTCATTCGATTTGGAATGGCGTGTAGATAGTTTTTGAGAAAATGCTAAGGCCGCTCGCAAAAATTGCAATAGTTATAAACAATTAAGTGAAAAAAAAGCGGGTGCGAGTTTTCGTCAATATCTCAAAAACTATTCAAGATAATTTAAATTTGAAAAAAGATTCAAATAGAGGAGGAAATTTCCTAAAAAATGTCTCAACTCGCGGAACTCTAGGACCAATATTTATAATTTTCCCAGATGGTTGAAAATACGCTCGAAAACGGGCACTCCGGCTTGCGCAAGCCACCTCCTCACGGACCTCTAATGAATAAATATTATTTAAACTTATTTAATATGAAAATAAAAAATTGAAAGAATTCAGGCGCCTGCAGGATAGATCAATGAACAATAATCCGTGGTCAATAAATTTTTATCGCGAATTTTCAAGAAATTATCCATTAGTAAATTAACAATTTTTTGTAGCACGAACATTAACATTGCAAGTTCGATTATTGTTAAACTAGTAAACTGAGAATTTTCCTTTCGTGGAGCTATTTATCAAAGGCATTAGAATAGAATAAAAAATTGTTAATTTTCGTTTTGTTAGTAACATTTTATACTAAGGTAAAAAATTATAAAGCTTTAGTAAACATTGAAAAACATTTTTGTTTTAATATTATTATTGACCCGTTTTCGTATGATCAGAAGCTACTAACAAATGATTTAAAAAAATTGTCATTGTTTATTTAATAAACAGTTTTTTATAAACAAATAAATTATCTCTTTGTATTTTATTTCTTTTTCTACTTAAAGAAACAAAAACCATGTATTATTTTACAACAACAAAAATTTATTTATAGTTGTTATTGAATTTTCAATTTTCTGTTATATGTAATAAAATTAAAACTACAAAACCAGATCAGAGTGGTGAAATTAAAGATAACAGAAACTTGAAAATTCAATAACAACTATAAATAAATTTTTGTTGTTGTAAAATAATACATGGTTGTTTTTGTTTTTTAAGTAGGAAAAGAAAAAATGTATAAAGAGATAATACAGAAACAATGACAATTTAAATAATAATCTATTTTTTTTAATATCAAAGACCAATGATGATTAAAAAAAATGGTTCCTTAATTTTCCTAATAAGTTTTAAAAAAAATTGTTATTTAACAAATTCATTTTTCAGCAATAATTTTTTTTAAGACATGTTTTTTTTAACTCATAATTATCATCAAAGATTATGTTATCAAAAAAATTAAATTATCTCATAAACAACGCATTTGTTCATAAGACTTTTTTAACAATAGGAGATAAAAATTACCAAAAATCATTTTCAAGTAGCTTCTGATCATACGAAAACGGGTCAATAATAATATTAAAACAATAAAATTACAAAACAAAAATTAATTTTTTTAAATTTTTCCAACAGTAAACCATTCTAAGACTTTTATCTTGAATAGTTTTTGAGATATTGACGAAAAATCAAACCCCCTTTTTTTCACTTAATTGTTTATAACTATTGCAATTTTTGCGAGCGGCCTTAGCATTTTCTCAAAAACTATCAACATGCCATTCCGAATCGAATGACACCTCAATCATAATTTTCGGAGAAGTCGAAAAAATGTTGACCTGAAAAGCACTTGTTGCTTAGACTAATAGGCATCGCCGTCAGGAACTACAGGATCTAGAAGTTGGGGAGAGGGTTTCTGCAATTAAAGAAGGGCCAGAGAAAGATCCAGACGAGTCGCCAAGCGACGGTGACATCTTTTGGCAACTCTGGAATACTTCAACAGAAGCCTTTTCGATATAAATAAAGAAATTTCTAGCGAGTAATAATTAGTTACAGAGATTTTGTTACAATGTTTGTAAATAGACAGAGTCGGCACGATAGTGATATCAATTATTGTACTTAGTGTGAAATAGAAATTAACTCCGTATGTAAATGAATTAGCTGACTAAAGTTAAGTACATTTTCATTACAGTGGTATTTAATTTATATTTAACACCGAGTATAATAATTTATATCACTGTCACGCCGACTCTATTTTTAAACTCTGTAAAATCAGAATCTGATATTGTTACTCCCTCTCTGATCGATAGTCCTGCATTTTATACTCGCAAAGCCTTCTGTTGGAACATTCTCAAAACGCTGAGAGGTATCGCCGTCATTTAGCGACTTCTCTAGATCCATCATAAACAAATCGAGGTCGAACATTTATGACGTCAGGTCCGGTTCCAGAATCGTTACAATAAGAAGAGATGCCATATATATTAGGAACCTCAGAGATATGGTTTCTCTTCTTATTTAGGCAATGGAAGTCCAAACAATTTCATTCAAACTGAAGCAGTCTGCTAGCTCGATAGCTAGCTCAATTCAATGTGTGGATGGCATATTTGTGATATTTGCGAATGGGATTAAATATTTGGTACAGTGATTCCGCCATACGAATACACAACGCCAGGTGAAGTGTCGCCTTCATCAAAAAAGGCAAAAACTAAGTAGTATATCCGTATACAGGATGTTTCACGGTGGATAGATCATTAGAAGTACCTACGAGGAGAACAGAAAAACAGATCATTTCAAAAATTTGTGGGCGTGAATAATAAAATATGCTCCATCCTATTTTCTTCAACACAGTGATCTCACATTTATCAGAAAGTAGTAGCTACTTTGTTATTTTAAATGGAACACCGCTTACATCATTTTTAGAATTGTTATCCTCACAACTTTACCAGATAATTTCCTATATCTATCTGTGACAGTTTTCGAGATACAAATTATTTTGGCAAATGTTTGTACAAAATCTGACCATTGAAAAATAAAACATTTTCTACAATGCAAATTTACCTAATATTGCAATTTGGGAAATAGCTACATAAGACCATTAGGTATTCTGTCGATGAACAAGATCCCAATTTCAGCCTACAGGGATGCTCAGAAGTAAGTTCCTTCAAGGGACTCATGAAAATGACTGAAACTAAGTTTTTTTAAATGGAACACCCTGTATAATGAATATTATTATTTATTTGAAAAGATGAGATAATTTCCCATTTATTTTTGTATACTTTCCCTATACCTATCTCGTACACTTTGTGAGTTATGCACCATGAAAGTATCAACGTAGAAAAGTTTTATCAGTGAACGTAAAAATATGTAACAGTGCTGAATCATTACAATAAATATTCAAATTGTTGACCAATACTTTCCAAACACTTTCTTCTTATGCGAACATCAACGGAATCCATTGAGATCTTTAAATTTCATTCCAGTTCTTCCCTCATGTTGACCGGTGTTGTGTAGACTGTTTGCTTGATAGTACCCTACAAATAAAAGTCTATTGGTGTAAGATCAGGAGATCTAGAAGGCCAGTTTTAATCCATCGATCATCAAAAAATATGCGGCACCTACACTTCCAACCCGAATTCTGCTGTGCATAAAACAAAATACGTCTAAATCGACTGGAATAGACTGAAAATATGATGTCATATCAAATTGTTTGTTCTGAAATAGTGCTAGGAAAAAATTCCGAGAAACGATCTTTTCGACTTTGCCTTGTATAGACCCTAATGAACTATAATATAAAAATAATAATAATAATGATACTTCCTCATAAACACTCATAGAGTGAACCCAAAGGCATAGCTTGTGCGGGTAGAGGACGGCTTTTATTTTTATTTGCCGTTGCGCTCTGAGGTGACTTACTGATTTTTTGGTGGCGTAGAAAAACCCGGAAAACCTACAGTACAACCCCAGGTGGTCGGCGCGCACTCTAAGCAAGCACCAGACGTCGAGATTGGCATCTAGACAAAATACATTGCCCATCGACTCCTATAAAATAGAGAAAAATTTCCCATTCCCAGGCTTCGAAACTGGCCAAATGTAAGCGGAAGTTTCAAAGACCGCCATCTAACCACCTCGCTATAACAAAGAAAATCCTGGACAAAGTGCAAAGACTAGCAGTCTTTGTATAACAGGAGCAATGAGGTCGACTCCAACAGCAGCAACAGAGGTAATTCTGGACCTCACTCCTCTCCGTATCATGGTGAAGGGAACTGCTTGGGAAGCAAACCTCAGGTTGGCTAAAGTCGGATTCAAAGGGACAGCACACATCGTAAGGGTTCAACCCCACCGAAAGTGCACACCTTGCCGATCTCCCAAATGACGAAATTTCCAGGAAATTTAGTTTCAAGAAATTCTTTCGAACGGAATTAAATACCAAGAGTAGATGGAGCATAGAATCCATTCGAGCACTGGAAAAGAATACCATAACATGGTACACAGACGGGTCCAAAACTCCCGACGAAACTGGAGCAGGAGTCTTTGGGTCTCGCACCAAATACTCCGAATCCATGGGCCTGTTCCCCAGTACTTTTCAAGCGGAAATTCACGCCATAGAAAAAAAAATTTGTTACGAATATTTTCATCGATACAGTGTTGCCACTTGTATCAGAAAGTAGTAGCTACTTTGTTATTTTAAATGGAACATCCCATATATTATAATTATAACTTGTTGGAATCTTTATAGGATTCTTCATTACTCTCCTAGATAATTTCCTAAACGTATCTGTGATGGTTTTCGAGTTGAAAATTATTCAGTAAACTTTTTGTGCACACGGAAACATTGACTCTCGGTTAAAATTGTTATATGTTGTAGTAGCATGGGTCGTAAGAAAAATGTGTGAGTTTAATTTATTTTGAATGTGTCGTTTTTAAGATATAAGCGGTCAATTGACATAGATAAAACAGTTTTGTTTGTCGAAATAAAACAAATTCAGGATGTATCGGAACTCTTTATCCTATCAAATTATAATCTTATGGGTGTTCGGTAGCGAGGCTGATGCGCTGCGATCTAGTTAGATCTATTGTGCCCCATCTTCTTCAGCTATTTCAAGGTGTTCTCGTTTACAGCAGCCCCTCAAGCCTCAATTCCTTGAGGAATTTAAGGATTCTGAGGGGGTCTATTCGTGGTATTTCTCCCGCACTCAGCTGATGTGATCGTAGTATATTCAATCTTTTGTGATGCACAGCATAACACTCCATCAATATATGGTGTGGTGTTTCTGGATGCTCCCCACAGAATCTGCAGGTGCTGTCCTCCTCTAACTCTAGCTTCCTTGAGTGTTCTTTGAGTCTGCAGTGCCCCGTAAGAAATCCTTGATTGTCTTTTTAGACTAGTTTTGCTGAGGTTAATCAGTGTCTTCGATCTTGCTCGGTTGAAGTTGACGAGGAGATCTTTGGCCTGCCTTAGCCCTGGAAGTCTTTGTTGGAGTTCGTGCAACGACCGTTATCTTCCTTTATATGTTTTTATATATTATCAGATCGATAAAATTCATTATATTGTCAGTACATTCTTTTCAAAACTATTCTTCAGTTGATTCCATATAATCAGGTTATGGGCCCAGGACATTAGTAGTGATATTTTAGTGAAGCAGATTACAAAAGTTTTTGAAATAATGTCGACTGTGACGCAAGTAGTAAATTGTCTAAAGGCAACTACGATACTTGGAAAATGCAAATGGAAGCAATACTAGTTAAAAATGACCATTGGGCTTATATTAATGGAGAAACCCAAAAACCGCTAGAAATCAACCAACAAGCTCCTTGGAAGAAAACCGATCAGAAAGCACGTGCCGATATAATCTTAGCCATGCAGCCTTCAAAATTATGCCTCGTCAAACATTGCCAAACATCATCCGAAGTATGGAATAAATTGCAGGAGGTTTACCTGTCAAAAGGTCCTGTAAGAAAGGCAACATTGCTGAAGAAGTTGCTTTTTACGAAAATGGGAGATAATGGCAATATCTCATTTAATTTTCAAATACTGTCGATAAGTTGAAGGAAATGGAAATTAACGTCGCTGACTATCTCCTTGCGATCTTGATGTTATACAGCATTCCAAGTACATACGAGAATTTTCGTTGCGCAATCGAAGCCAGAGATGAACTTCCAAAACCAGAAGCTCTAAAAATCAAACTCCTAGATGAATTTAATGTACGGAAAGGTAAAGAGAATAATGAAAATGCTCTTCTCACCAAATATAAATCGAACTGGAAGAAAACATCAGAGATTCGAATCAAAGAATAAGCCAAGT
Source organism: Chrysolina americana (assembly GCA_958502065.1). Classification (NCBI taxonomy): domain Eukaryota; kingdom Metazoa; phylum Arthropoda; class Insecta; order Coleoptera; family Chrysomelidae; genus Chrysolina; species Chrysolina americana. The sequence continues at coordinate 87,939,260 of OY293410.1, forward strand.
TACCAAGAAGCACCGTCTGAATTGAGAAACAGAAAATTTCGCTATAAATGTAATTTCTGTCGAAAACTCGGCCACAAAAGTTCAGAATTTAGAAAGAAGAATGAAACAAGTAGACTACATTATGCATCTAATGCAGAGGAAACCTTTATGGTTAATCATTTCCATGATATAAATGAACAAACCAGTGTAATGGCAGCTTACACTGAAACACAAACAGGTGGATGGTGTCTTGATAGTGGCGCGACATCCCATATGTGTAATAAAAAATCAAAGTTTTCAAATCTCATCGCTATCAATGGCGAAAAAGTGCGGCTGGCCGTTGATCAAACAGCAGAAATTGTTGGAAAAGGTACTGTTGAAATAACCGTCAAAAATGGGGCTTCTGGACTGAGACAAATAAGTTTGGAAAATACCTTATATGTACCTGATTTGAAAACAAATTTGATATCAATTTCAAAAGCAGCAGATAACGGAAAGCAAACGTATTTTTCGAAAGATTTTGCAGAAATTATGAATTAGAATCAAGAGGATTTATTGAGAGCAAGAAGGAGTGGTCAATTTTATTATATCCATGATTTTGAGACAGCAATAACAGAGTCAACAGCTGTAGTCAAGACTGAGAAAAGCGAACTTGAAAAGTGCCACCGGAGATACGGACATCTCAATGAAAATGACTTAAAAATTCTCATGTCTCAGGGTTTGGTTGTGGGAATGAAATTCAACCCATCCGATAAACTTTCTTCTTGTGAAATTTATATAAAATGTAAACAGACTGCAACTACTTTTACAAGTTCATCAAATTCAAAAGCTGAAGATTTACTGACTCTGGTAAATTCTGACGTTTGCGGCCTAATGAGAATAGAATCCTTAAGAGGAGCACGATATTTTGCTACATTTATCGATGATCATTACAAATGGGTGCAAATATTTTTCCTGAAAAGGAAGGAAGAAGTAGAGGAAGCATTCATTAAATATAAAACCTATGCGGAAAAAAGAACTGGGAAGAAAGTTAAGATTCTAAGAACAGATCATGGAATGGAATACATAGGAGCAGATTTCACAAGCTTTTTAGATAGAAATGGAATAGAAAGATAATTTTCAGTGGTATATACGCCCCAGCAAAATGGTGTTGCGGAGCGTACGAATCGCACATTGGTTGAAATGTCCCGCTGTATGCTTCAAAGTTCCGATTTAACTCAATCTTTCTGGGCAGAAGCGATATCAACATCAGCATATATAAGGAATAGGTGCATTACAAAATGTCTGAACAAACGAACCCCTTTCGAAATATGGAATAAAAAGAAACCCCAGGTATCACATTTCAAGATTTTTGGATCAAAAGCGTTTAGCTTAATAAAAACGCCAAATAGAGGAAAGTTCGAACCAAAGTCAAAAGAGTGTATATTTGTAGGCTATTCAACTGAATCCAAAGGTTACCGACTGTGGGACCCTGAAGCAAAATGAATTATTACAAGCAGGGATATTCGATTCATAGAAATTCCAGGAACTATGAAAAATTCCGAAAAGCAGGAAAACAGTCTGGGAAACTTCAATTCATTTGACATTAATGATAATAATCAGTCAAATAAGTCAGATAAACCTGCAATATATGAAAATTTGGGATAAAATTCGAAAGAATGATAAATGAAATCAGTGGCGAACAAAACGATAACCAGAGGCAAATCTTGAATTCAATTGACGATGAATTGGTTGATGAAGCTCAAAATGATCGAGTGGAAGAAAATGACTTGTAATAATCAGAGATGGATCTGTTGGGAGGCCAAGAAAGAGATATAACCTAGTTGAAATGAAAGAAGATGTTCAAATAGTAGTCGAGGAGAATTAAACTCCTACCATCGATGAAGCATTGAATGGAGAGCATGCAGAAGAGTGGAAGAAAGCCATGGAAGATGAATTTCATGCACTTCTTGATAGTGATGCGATGATTTTAGTTGATAGGCCACCGTCTCGTAAAATTGTAGGATGCAGATGGGTTTTACGAGTCAAATATAAGACTAACGGTGAAGTTGAACCCCGAAAAGCGCACCTTGTGGCAAAAGGCTATACTCAGCAACCTGGAGTAGATTATCACGAAACCACATCACCAGTGACAAGACAGATCTCTATACGTCTTTTACTCGCAATTTCTACCAATCTTTGTCTGACGTTATATCAAATGGATGTAATCATGGCATATATAAATGGTGATCTCGAAGAAGAGATCTACATGGAGCAAGCATGGAGAAGAAAACAAAGTCTACCTATTGAAAAAGTCTCTTTATGGATTGAAACAATCCGGTAGGCAATGGTTCAAGAAATTGGATCAGCATCTTCAGTCCATTGAATTGAAACCGATAAACAGCGACAAATGTGTGTATTTCTTTCGCAAAGGAAATGACCTGCTACTTCTAGCCGTTTATGTAGATGATTTGATTGTGGCACCAATTCAGAAAGGATGTTCTCTAAATTGAAACAGGATCTCATGGCAAAATTCAAAATAAAAGACTTGGGCTATTTACACTATTGTCTTGGAATCGAATTCAGACAAGAAATATCTTCGAATTTTATATTCGCCTCGCAGAGAAAATATATTCAAGATATTTTGAATGAATTCAAAATGAACGATTGCAAACCAGTGTCTACACCAATGGATGCTAATTCTAAGTTATCGAAAGGAATGTCTCCCATATCTCAGGAAGAGAGAGAAGAAATGGACGCCATACCTTATCGCCAGGCAGTCGGATCATTAATGTATTTAGCAGTCTCAACACTTCCAGATATTGCCTATACCGTGAGTGTTTCGAGTTAATTCAACAACAATCCTGGTCAGGCGCATTGGTCGGCTATGAAGCGAATCTTCAGGTGCTTGAAGAAAACAGAAAATTATGGTTTGAAATTTCAAAAATCCAAGGAAGAACTCTATGGATATGTGGACGCTGATTGGGGTGGAGATCCCAACTATAGAAAATCATATTCTGGATTTGTGTTCCTGTTAGCTTCTTCTGCTGTGAGCTGGGAATCAAGGAAACAAAAGTCAGTTGCGTTATCGAGTACGGAAGACGAATACATATATGGCTCTGTCAGAGGCAGCAAAGGAAATAGTTTACTTAAGGACTTTTCTGGAAGAAATAGGATTCTTCAGTTCACACAAAAATTCTACAGTTCTCTTTTGTGATAATCAGGGAGCTCAGAAATTGATCAGGAATCCAGTCAATCATTCAAGAACAAAACATATAGACATCCGCCACCATTATGTTAGAGAAATTTTTCAGCAGGGAGTACTCGATATCCAATACATACCAACCCAGAAAATGAGTGCCGATCTCTTAACAAAAGCACTTTTCAGACCAGCTCATGAAACTCATGTGAAAGCTTTAGGAATCGATACCTTACGTTGAGAGGGGGTGCTGGAGTTCGTGCAACGACCGTTATCTTCCTGTATATGTTTTTATATATCATCAGAACAGTTGAAGTGTTTTTATTTTGAAACAGTTGTTTATATAACAAAAATATAACTTGTCAATACAATTCATTATATTGTCAATACATTCTTTTCGAAACTATTCTTCAGTTGATTCCACATAATCTATCAGTCTTTGCCAGTATGTTGCTCTCATTGCTTCTTCAGTTATATTGAGTTCGTCTTGGAAGTAAGATTTTCCGTAAAATGGTTCTGGCCCGATCAGTGGCATTGATGCCCCTTTTCGTGCCAGGGTATCTGCTTGTTCATTTCCCCTCCACTCCGACGTGCCCCGGCACCCAGAGGAGGATCACCTTGTTGTTTCTGCCTAGATCATTAAGTTTGTCTAGGCATTTCCAAACCATCTTTGAGTTGATGTTATATGAGCTCAACGCTTTGATGGCTGCTTGACTATCGGAGAGGTTTACCTATTCTTTGTTCCGGTATTTACTGTCGAGGTTGAATTGAATGCACCTTTCTATGGCGTGAATTTCCGCTTGAAAAGTACTGGGGAACAGGCCCATGGATTCGGAGTATTTGGTGCGAGACCCAAAGACTCCTGCTCCAGTTCCGTCGGGAGTTTTGGACCCGTCCGTGTACCATGTTATGGTATTCTTTACGAGTGCTCGAATGGATTCTATGCTCCATCCACTCTTGGTATTTAATTCCGTTCGAAAGAATTTCTCGAAACTAAATTTCCTGGAATTTTCGTCATTTGGGAGATCGGCAAGGTGTGCACTTTCGGTGGGGGTTGAGCCCCTTACGATGTGTGCTGTCCCTTTGAATCCGACTTTAGCCAACCTGAGGTTTTCTCCCCAAGCAGTTCCCCTCACCATGATATGGAGAGTAGTGAGGTCCAGAATTACCTCTGTTGCTGCTATTGGAGTCGACCTCATTGCTCCTGTTATACAAAGACTGATAGTCTTTGCACTTTCTACAGGATTTTCTTTGTTAGATGGCGGTCTTTGAAACTTCGTAAGTTCGTGACAAAATTGGAAGAAACAAAGAGTAAAGTAAGGGTAAAGAACAAAAAGAGGATACCATCACAACCTCTACCTCTATCCGCACAGGCTAAGCCTTTGGGTACACTCAACGAGTGTTTATGAGGGAGTATTATTATTATTATTATTATCACTTGATGAGCCTGCTAATGTAGAAGTACTGAGACAATATTCTTTCTAATAATCTATTTATATCGGTGGATCAGCGGTCTAATGCACAGGCCGTTCGAAACTCCAGCATAGCGATAGTCGGTTCGAATCCGATGTAGGTACGAGAATTTTTCTCAACTACTTTATATCGGATCGATAGGCAGCCGCATGCCTTGTTGAAAAGAAAGTGTATTGGGAATTGTCTAGATGCCAATTTCGTCTAGTGCTAGCTTGGAGTGCACACCGACCACCCGATTAATTTCAACCAAGTACAGTCACTATTGCCGACTCTGTCTATTTGCAAACTCTGACTTCAACAAAATAACTGTGAAACTGTCCAACTCCGCTCGAGATTCTTGTATTTATACCGGCAATAGGCCTCTGTTGGATCATTCCAGAAGCGCCTAGAGATGTCGACGTCATTTAGAGCGGTTCGGAACACTCAGTGACTCATCAAGAAGTTTCTAACATGGCTTTTGTTTCTTCTTCGAGGTGATTAGATCATTCACGAGTGATTGTTCTATGTATTATTGTTAACAAGCCGAGCTTGATTATCTAAACACAAGCGGTCAGGTTCGGCTCCAGTATCGTTTCATCATATTCAATTGTGTATAAGAAAAATTATATGATATTTGTTGGATAATGCATCATTTGAGAAATGCTGGGAAAATTTGGCAATTTTTGTGTAAAATTTCCCATTGACGTTCTTCTGAAAGTACTCCTCCTCAAATTGAATATAAGTGATCATTAATGGATACAATTCACTCAGACAGGTTTTTTTCTCATTTTTACTTCGTTTTCACATATCCAATAGTTTTCCACAAAATCACGGAATTATCACAAATAAATTGTTTGAAATTTGGACAGGACAACGTCTTTCGGGTTAGCCAGTTTGCCATAAATCGACGTAGGCTTTGAGGAAAACAAGAATTTTTCATGAAGCAGCGCTGAAGCTGCATCATACTTTTTTCGGTATTAAATAAAAATTTCGCAAGAACTAGGTGAAAACGAGGCTAAGACAAGAACATAATTTTGCCCCCATTTAATCGAAAAATAATAACAACAAACTATGATATTAATTTAAAGAGCAGTGCAAAGTAGTTCTTGTAGAAAACTTTGCCAAGTATCGAACAGTTATTATTCAATGATCGTAGGGGGCAGTTGTTATTTGCTGTTGGAGACTGTTGTATTATGTAATCCATTTCTCACAATAGTCTTCGAGTCAAGTAGCGTCGCCATTACTTTATGCATTTCTTGTTCGTTAGCCTTTTTTTTTTGTTTAGTTTTTGAATTTTTACCGCTCTCTTTGAAATTCAGAAGATACAAACCCAAGAATTCCTTGCCTCTAGTCCAACATACATTAATGCGACCAAAAAGTATCACTTAGTATCTACCAAAGTGTATTTGGAGATGCATCTGTCAATGTTTGATCAAGATTACGCGAGCTCTCAACAAAAGTGACACTGTCGCTAATGGAATATTGATTCTTGCGATACATGGTAATATTGAAAGTTTCCTTCATCCACATTGTTGCATAATCGATGAGTTTGAGACGAGTTTTTAAATATCTAAACAAACAGAGTTATTGAAAGGAAATATTTTGAAGCATTACCTCAGAGAGTTATTCTCACACACTACATTTTCCTATTCATTCATTAGGTATATACAGTGCTTTCCAAAAGTAACTTTCGATGAAAACTTAAAAAAAAGTTAAATTTTAATTTTATTCCTATAGTGTGCGGAGTACGACGTCCTCGATTTTTGTGACAATCCAATTTTTGTTATTACGGAAATTGAAGGGACAATGTCTTTATATTTTAACATAATGATAACGTTGAATAAATCAATATTTAGAACCTTTGGTGAGAATACCATAACAAAAAGCTACTTAAACACGAAAACTACCTCAATTTCACTCGACGCGCGTTTCGTTAACAAAATTAACATCTTCAGGAGGTAAAACGTTCTGTAAGCTTTCAGCACACGAAAAAGTACTCAGGGTGATCCGATCGAAAGAGACTAAAAGTGTGCCCGGAACTATGGTTCACTCGAAAATTATTTCAAAGAGTAGCAAATCAAGTATGCAATGACTTCCAATCAGATTTTTTTATTCAAACGAGGATAGGTGGATCACCCTTTATACCATAATTTTGTGAAATCGAAAGCATAATAAATATAGTGATGAATTGAATGGAAGCAAAATTAGTCTTGATGCACATCGTGTATTCACAATCCACACGAATTCGAGAACCTTGGAAAATTTTTCAATGAGTCACCATTTCGTGAAAAATTATCATTACAAGCTTCTACTCCAGTTTCAAGTGTTTATTTCAATCACAATCATATACCAACCATTAGCAGAGGTGATTATAGTATGATTGTGTCCACTTAAGCAAACACAATTAATTAAAATTATTTAAATGATATCTCTAATAAAACATATTTATTATTTCAAGCTGTCATCGAACAAAAAACAAATCACAATCACCCAAGAAAAAAAATGAATTATTTTCTCATCAAGTTTTCAATCATAAAAATTAATGAAAATTTGCTAGTCCTGGGAAATTAGCATTTTAGTGTTTTATTTATCCACAGCTGATGTCTTATAACGTCATAATGCTTCTGTTTACTTTCAACCTAAAAACTCTCCACCTTTGGTGTTGCGTTTTTAATAGTTGACAGTTTTTCTCGTCTAATTGCTAAGCAACAGTTTCTCATTATACTACCCAAATTTTCCCGATAAAATACAAACCTCTCGTGTAATTATATTATAAGTGATATCGAACTAAAAAACAGTATAGAGTTTTCGTAGCTCTTTACCATTTCTCATTATAAATCCTAACATTTTGCTTCCATTTTCAGAAACATTATTTGAGTGACTCTTGAAGTTTAGTTGCTGATCTAAAGTTATCCCAAGGCCTCTTGCTTTTTAATAATAATAATAAATATGCTTTAATATCATTGGACAGAATCTTGTTGACAGAGCTTGAAATAATTACTTATATAAACAAATAATAGAGAACATAATAAATAATAATAAAAATACAAATGGTATGAGTATATAAACAGTTATAAAATAGACAGAATCTTGTTGAAAAAGCTTGAAATAAAAACTAATACAAACAAAGAATAGAGAACATACTAAATAATAATAAAAATACTGTCGAGTACCTTTCCACCAAAATTATAGTCATAATAAAGGACAGGTACTTATTCTTTGCGTTGAAAATGTGATAACGTGGCAATTCTTTATGTTCAAGTACAAATTGTTTATTGATGACCAATCACATTTAATATCCAATTCATTCTGAAACTTTTACTGTATAAGAAATCATTATAGCTAATAAATATAATTTGAAATAATCAGCAAACAGTAAAAATTTTGCATATTGAAGATAATTTCTAATGTCATATTCTAACAGATTGAACAATGATGGTCCACAATGTGAACTTTGTGGTACACCAAAAGCTGCACGAATTGTTTGTAAAATATAATTATTAATTCCAACATACTGATAACAGTGTTTTAAAACGAATAAGTAGGTACCGTTCTCTTCGCACGTTTCTATAAAGTGGAAAACTCATCATTTGTTACAATTGTGAATTTGGTTTTATTTTATTACAAATATCATTCACAGATTTTCATATATTTTTTGGAGCAAGTCCCTTTGCTAGCAGTAACTCCGGTTTCGATCAGAGACGGACCACTGATGAAAAGTATCTTCCGAAAAGAAGGTTATAGGTATTTGCTGTTATATGCAAACGAGTCTGCATCAGGAAAACCGCATTCGGCGACCCAGTACCTAGTTTTTAACGAGTATCATTCCGTTTAAATATTTTGACAGAGTACTTGAAAGGTATCATCATTAATTTAGCAAATTATTGCAATCAAACAATTTGTTGAGGTCTGTAATAACGTTGTAAAATCGCCAAGTAAATGGCACCGTAATTACAAGTTCATGTTCATTTTAGAATTTGGAAAACAATAAAACTTTTTGTTTCGACTAGTTACATCATTCCTCATCTCATATTTCGCAAAAGTACTCGGTTGGATTGTAAAGATGAACGTTTATTATTCCCGCAAGTCACGCGTGGAATTTCAAAATATTGTATCAAGGCTATGTGACAAAAAAATACCGCAATCATCGGGTTCCTTCTACCGAAAAATGGTGCTAGAGAAAAGTCTAGCTGGCGGGTGTCAATCAATAGTAACAATCCATAGTTTGAATCGAGAAGGAGTAAAAGTAGCACAACAGTAATAATTATTATAGCCAATATTAATGAAATAGAAACACTTTAATTTAAAGACCACGTAATCAGAGGACCGTTAACTCAACGGTGATTTTGTACTGTTTATAGTGCTAAAACGTGTTTCCAACACTAACTCTACACTATACTTTTTATACGAATGCATCACACCTGGTGTTCGCAGAAGGTGGCTCGCTTTTTTTGTTATTGGAGATAATAAAATGAAAGAACCCCGCACAGACCTTATGGAAAATCGAAAAATCAATGAAAATACTGAAAAGCTTGGAAAACTCATTTAATTTTTTTACACGAGAGGAAAAAAATGCATTCAAGCACGTTGTGCTGGACTCAAACAGGTTAGGTTAGGTTAGGTTAGGTTAGGTTAGGATTCAAACAGGTTACCCGGTGTTGCGCCTCCGAAACCTGGTCAGTTGAAAAGATGCGACCTTGGTTATTTAAATGTCAGTACCAATACCGACTGAAAAAAAAACCCTACACCCAGTTTGCATCTTGCATTACTCAGGATTATTCACATTTTGAGCGTTTAAAATGTTATGCAACAGTAACGTAGATGGATAATATTGTACTAGTGCATATCCTAAATACCAGAGTAGGACGCAACATGAGTACAAGTACTCAAGATTCTTGCTCCAGCTTCACAAGTACAATAATGACCTAGGATAGAATCGTTTTCATCTAATCTTTCTTCCTGGTTATTTTCTTCATTAATAGCAATACACGTTTGGTAGGCATTTTTTTCCTCTTGTGTAAAAAAACTAAATAAGTTTTCCAAGCTTTTCAGTATTTTCATTGATTTTCCGATTTTCCTACACTTTGGTATTAAGCGAGAGCTGTCAAGTACTGAAAAATAATTCTTTTTGTAAAAAAATCTAGACTGTTCACATCTTGACAGCATAAAATATAGATTTTAACCGAGTTCTCCACAATTTTTCAGGTTTTCCCGTATTTTCCGACTATACATCACTTACTTTTGAATGGTTGGGTTCAAAAATACAATTTTTTCAACAGCTTTAGCTTAAGTTCACGTTTATTTTGACTCCCAGCTAAGTCTACTTACAGGCGCAACATCATTAAGGGCCGGTTTTTCAATGTACTTTAACTTCGAGCTAAATTTAACTCATGGTTAGAATGTGAGTCGATCCCTTCATTTAGCAAATGTCATAATCATTCAAACCACGAGTCAAATTTAACCAGGAGTCAAAGTACGCTAAGGGCCCTAAGGGCCAGTTTTATCAATGTCGTGTTAGCGTACTTTGACTCCTGGTTAAATTTGACACGTGGTTAGAATGATTATGACATTTGCTAAATGAAGGGATCGACTTACGTTCTAACCATGAGTTAAATTTAGCTCGAAGTTAAAGTAACTACATTGAAAAACTGGTCCTTAAAGTCTTGGACTTGCATTTTTGGAATAGTGACTTAGCTTTATGCAACTTCCGGTTTTACCGAAGTGACATAAACTTTCGATCTTTAAACGTAATACGTGTTGGTGCCATGCTCAACTTTAAATATTAAATTTAGAGTCTTTCTAACCACACGGTTTTATTGTCTACGGTAACAATATTGATAATGGTTCATCAAATATTAATAGAGCTCGTGTTACAATCCACAATTTGAGTATTTCGGAAGATTGTAACAAATAAATTATATCGAATAACGATCAACAATTTCTTTTTATTTAGATTAATTGACAAAATATATGACAACCACTTTTTTTACTTTTTCCATTGACATCTCATCAAAAAACAACTGTCCTATAACAAAAAATATACAGGAACGTAGATAATAAAAATATTTAACATTCTCCAACCTCCAGCTTGAGAATATTGTTTACCGGTCTAAGTAAATTGCCCTCTTGAGTTTTGATTTCCACAGAGCGGATTTGACTGTCGTGTCCTGGCATTTGTTCGGTAACTCTTCCAAGGATCCATTTTTTTCGGCACTTGCTATCAGGAAGAGCTACAACATCACCTATTTGCAAAGGCTTTACTTTTTCGTACCACTTGCTTCTTTTTCTGAGCGAGGGAATGTACTCTTTGCACCATCTTTTCCAATATCTCTCCGCCATTAGTTGGGCAATCTTCCATTGCTTACGCCCGTAAATATCACCTGGTTCAAAAACTCCGGCAATATTCGATGAATTTGCTGAAACAATTAAAAAATGCATTGGCGTGAAAGCTTCTATGTATTTCATCATATTCGATTGAAACAACAAAGCTTATAGGTCTAGAGTTAACAATGCTCTCAGAGCTACAACATCACCTATTTGCAAAGGCTTTACTTTTTCGTACCACTTGCTTCTTTTTCTGAGCGAGGGAATGTACTCTTTGCACCATCTTTTCCAATATCTCTCCGCCATTAGTTGGGCAATCTTCCATTGCTTACGCCCGTAAATATCACCTGGTTCAAACACTCCGGCAATATTCGATGAATTTGCTGAAACAATTAAAAAATGCATTGGCGTGAAAGCTTCTATGTATTTCATCATATTCGATTGAAACAACAAAGCTTATAGGTCTAGAGTTAACAATGCTCTCAGTTTCTGCCAGAAGTGTTGATAATAGCTCTTCTGATGGATGTTGTTCGTTAAGAATGACATACAAGACCTTCTTGACACATTGGATCATTCTCTCCCATACACCTCCTTGAAACGGTGCAGCTGGAGTATTGAATTTCCACTGTATCTTATACTTGGACAAATCTTGAGTAATTTTTGCACGATCCATCTCCTCCAAACATCATTTCATTTCATTCTCTGCTCCTACAAAATTCGTTTCATTGTCGGAACAAATCTCCAAAGGATGTCCTCGTCTAGACATGAATCTGTGGATGGTCATCAAGGTTGAATCCGTTGTCAGAAAACTAGCCAATTCTATATGGATTGCTCGTGTATTGAAACATATAAAGATAACCCCATACCTTTTTTCCACGCTTCTTTTCAGCTTAACTAACAACGGACCAAAATAATCTAAACCACAAAAGCTAAATGGTCTTGTACAGTTCGATTATTATATCTTTACCCGTGCGTCATTATCACAATACCATAATTCTTAGCTTAGCAGACAAATGTAAACGAATTTTGAATCGCTCATAGCGGTTGTTAGAAAGAGATGTTCGATAGAGGATGCGTGATTTCTTCGATCATAAATTGATGACGCATGGGTAACGATACAATAATCGAACTATATATGGCTTGAGACGTGAAACTAGTAATGGTGCCATCTCAGGTTGAATTACCTTAGACTTTTTTATTCTGCAGAACTGTCATCTTTTCACCGTCATCTTCACAGATCGTCGAATTCTGACCATCCAAAATCTTTGCTCCAGGTTATTTATCAATGTCTCGAGTCCTGTGTGTTTCAATGTAGAATGAGCAATTGGACGGAAATATCTTGTTTTGCTGTACGGTGAAATGATGGGATATTTCAAATCATAAGCAATATCTGCGTACTCAATTCGACTGTTCATTCGCAGAAGTCCAAAATCATCTAAAAATGGAGATAATTCAAAGAGTTTTGCAGATTTACTTATGTAATCATGTATTCGTATAGAAGTTATTTCTTCTGAAAAATGTTTAGCTTGAACATTTTTCAGCCACAAACTTTCTGCACTCTGTAATTCTTCTGGTTGCAACTCAGAAAACTACGTGAATTTTCATTATCACATTTCTTTTCTTGGTGTCTTGATAAATTGTTTGTCTGTTTTGCTGGCTTGCAAGTTCAGACGCTTTACAATTATTGCATGATCTCAAGATCCATGCTATTGTACGGATAAACTTCAACCATTTCGAGAATCTGCTGGCTTCAGGCAAAGCAAATGAGGTTTCCTTCAGTACTGCTACAATTTCAATAGAGACGTCTTCTTGCAATCGATGTATCTGTTCTGTGGGCGATTGATCTCGTGGCTTCTTCAAAAAGGAGTGGGCCATTGATCTCGTGGCTTCTTCAAAAAGGATGGTCCTTGTAACCACAGTGGATTCATGAAATCTGCATATTTCCTATATTTTGTTGCCAAATCCGCTGGAGTCAAAGTAGATGGGACCCATTTCCAGTTTGAAATATCTGAAAGCTCTTCAATCTCCTGGATTCTGTGTGATTCGTGAGATTTTAATCTTCTCGAGTCATTTTTGAGCCATTTCAGAACTATTTCAGAGTCAGTCCATCAAAACACTTGTTGGATATGAAAAGTTGACTCCTTCTTGATCATGTTACCAAGTCTGGCAGCTAGATCAGCTCCTTGAAGTTCCATTCTAGGTATAGAAGTGACTTTGTTGAGTGGAACAAGTTTGCATTTGGATGCTACAATGGATGTCTCCACATATCCGTTTCTGGACGATCTGTAGTAAGCCACGGCACAAAAAACTTAATTGCTGGCATCAGAGAAGGTGTGTAACTCCACTTCACCAGGTGATGATGAAAAGTAACATCTACTCATTTTAAATTCTTTAATCTTTTTCAGGGATAATAGCCATAATTTCCATTTTTCTACGATGTTATCAGAAATAACCATATCCCAATCCATTTTCTTACTCCAACACTCTTGCATAATAAGTTTACCTTGGACAACTAGTGGTGCAAGGGTCAAAAATCGACATTACGATTCTATGAATTCCTCTCTTCGTAGGGATTTTGCCCCCTCTAGATAACTCCTCTGGAATGTTATCAAGTCGTATGGTAAAAATTAAAGTGTCTTCATTGGTGTTCCATCGTAGGCCTAGTACTCTTTCAACATTCCATGAACCAAAATTTAGTGTCATACTTTTAGCTAGATAATCCTGATGAAGAGCCCCCAAGAATTCTGGAGAGTTGCTGAGCAAGTTAACCATCTGGAATCCCCCACGACGATGGACTTCAATGATGTTATGGATTGTTCTTACAGCTTCTTCTATAGTGTCTGTGGAGTCCAGGAAATCGTCGACGTAATGTTGATGTGTTATTTTCCTCAAAATTCCTGGAAATTCATTCTCGAATTCTTTGGCATTATGATTTTTAATGAATTGAGCAATGAATGGCGAACAGACAGCATCTCTGTCCATAATTCGAAACAGAAATCGCTGGCATGATCTATCCTGTATTCTGATAGTGACCTGATGGAACATATCTCTGATATCACCTGCGAATGCCACCTTTCTCTCTCGAAATCTCTATATAAGTGCTACTAGTAGGGGATATAAATCGGGACCTTTCAACAGGAAATCGTTCAGACTTACTGTACAATTCTTCGCTGCCGCATCGAAAACAAATCTGATTTTGACTGGTTTATTGATGTTTTTCACAGCAAAATGTGGTAGATACCAGGTTCTTCCATTGTCTCGTTGGACTTCTTCCCCAGTTACCTTCTCTGCATATCCTTTTGTGAGATATTCATCGATTTTCTTACAGTATTCTGCTCCGAATTGGGGATCTTGATCCATCTTTTTTTCCATGCATTGCAGTCTTTTAAATGCTAACGATTTAGGTTCTGGAAAAACCAAATGTTCATGCTTCCACGGCAACCCAACTTCAAATCCATCGCCAATTCTCCTAGTGGAACGTTCTAACAGCTTCAGAGCTTTTGTATCATCTCTGGAAAATGTATCACGAGATGACAAACCTGAATCTTCTAGTTTGAAGTTGTCCTCGATGATTCTTTGTAAGTGCATGTCATCATGATCACAAACGGATACATTCAGGTATAATTCGTTACCTGGCTTTGAGCAAGGACCGTGTATGATCCATCCCAGCTTCGTTTTACTCATTGCAGGTGAATCAAAGTTTGGCTGGATGATTTGCTGGGATGATATCAAGAAAACGTTATCTTGGCCAATCAAAACAGTGGGTCGACAGTGTTCTATACTCTTCAAGATTGATTTATCTAGATATTTGCACTTTTGGTACAGTGTTTCCGCATCGATATCAATTTTTGGCAGAAGCAGGTTATCAATTGTTCTGGCCTGTTTCACCCTGTACTTCTTCAGCTCCAGATATCTCAAAATTCACTAACATGGATTCTTCTTCAGCATGGGTGATATTCTTAGTCCACTGCAAACAAAGTGGGACTTTCAGACCAACAAGCTGTATTGACTTGCATATTTCTGAGTCAATAAGAGTAACAGTAGACCCTTCGTCCAAGAGGGCAAATGTTTCGATGGACCTGCCTTGGCTGACGAGACGAACTTTCGCAATTTTCAAAAGTGAAGAGGATTTTCCAATAACACCTGAGAAGTCAGCCGATCCATTGCCATTATCTGCTTTCCGAACCCTTTCAACTTTATTTTCTTGGTCTCTACTCCTTATTATTTCATCACCTTCTTTTATCATAGGATGAAGAATTAACATTACAGAAAATCCTGGTTTGCTCTGGATACTGAATATTCTTTCTTTTTTCATCATCGATTTATTTGATGATATCTGATCGGGAACCGTAATGGACACTAACAAATTTACCTCAGATTTCAGCCATTCAGCAAATATTTTCAAGTTGACAACGTCCTTCAATTGATGCTTCAAAATTTTGACTTGACCCCAAGAACGTCTGAAAATTCTCGGCAATTTCTCCTCCAACCTCAACATTAGCTAACTGCAATGATATTCAATAAATAAATTATTATTTTATTATTTAAGCTGATTCAACTTTATGTTCTTTATTTGTACATCGAACGCATCTAAGGGCATTTTTTTCTTTTGTTAATTTTTTGCCATTTTGAACGTTTCAATCGTATAACAACAGGTATTGTAATTCATTCTTTAATTTCTGAATTGTGAATTTTGAAATATTTACAGGGCATTGAATATTCAGTCGATTGGGTTCATTTATTTTCGTATAATTTAAAGAAAAAACAGTAAATTTTTTATTGACCTATTTGTTGAGATTCGAACAAAGGTTTTGCGTATGATTCTGGTTTCTTTACAATTCATATTTTTTCTAATTTAACTCAAGGACTGACTACTATTATTTCCTTATACAGGATGTTCTCTCAACTGGAGTAGCAGTGAATTGACATGATTAATAATTTAAAAATATGTCAACTGAATGTTCGTTCACTTTTACCTCATTTTGCAGAAGTTGTCAATCTCCTTGATGGATATGATATAGTGGGCATCTCTGAGACATGGCCGAGTGATGTTGTCGATGACATAACTATTACAATTCCTGGATATGTTTTTTTTAGATTGGATAGACCAACTCGAGGTGGAGGAGTAGGTATATATGTTAAGAATAATATTTCATCTCACATACTTGATTTTAATAGTATCAATGAACATTGTGAACAGCTATGGATAAAAATTAAATTTAAAAATCTCTCTTTCCCGATTGGAAGCACATATCGTCCACCAGAAGGTAATTTAACTTCTTTTATTAATTCTATAGATGATTCTCTGTCTCAAATAGTACCTATGGTGGACGAAATAACAATACGAACGAACAATATCATAAGCGAGTTTTTTACTGGTTATAATTTTTCACAAACGATCAACGAACCCACTAGAATTGTTCAACATTCTATGTCGTTATTAGACTCAATATTCATAACGAACACAGATTTTGTTAGTAATTCTGGTGTGAAAGATGCAAGTAGTATTTCTGATCACAGCTTGGTATTTGCTGAAATGCATATTGATTATCCTAAACAGAAACCAAAAATCTACACCTACAGAGATTTCAAGAATTTCGATTATAATCAGTTTTGTATAGATCTAAAGAATGCAGCTTTTCATAATATTTATGCAATCGATGATATTGATGGTAAAGTTGAATTATTTACTGGTCTGATTCTTTCTGTTTTCAATAAACATGCACCTATCAAGACAGCGCGTATGACAAAGCCTCCTGCTCCTTGGTTAACTTATCCTATCAAAATTATGACAAAAGAAAGGGAGAAAGCTCTTTGTAAATTCAAAAAATCCAAATTGGAAAATGACTGGTCACACTATAAAAATTTGAGAAATTTTACTCTATCGTCTATTCGTCGTGAAAGGAAGGCTCATTATGATAATTTATTCAAAACTAAAGACTCTAAAAAATTATGGAAAGGCTTGAAAAGCATCAATAGTAATAAAAATAATATCAATTTGCCAAATTCTTTGCAAAATCCTGAAAGTATCAATAATTATTTTACTTCTGTTTTCATTGATGATGACATTGATAACGACCTCTTGAAATTCTATGATAATAACAAATACCCAAAATTGAAAAACCAAGAGAGTGTTTTCAAATTAAAATTTATCTCTGTAGATCAAATGAAACAAGTCTTATCTACTATCAAATCAAATGCCATTGGTTTTGATGGTATATCTGTCAACATGATTAACTACTGTAGTCCGTTTATAGATACTTATCTCACACATACCGGGTGGCTACGGAAGTATTGCCTACGGAATATCTCAGTTATTGTATGAAGTAGGTTTGTGAAATTTGGAGCGTCGATATAATGACTTAAGAGCTAGAATTTGAGCATATTGACATGTCGAAGTTAACTTCCGGTCTGACCGGAAGTAACATCAACTTTCTTATTTTAAATGGAAACCCTATTTTTTTTTCTTTTCGCTTTATTCAGCATTCAATTCCCTTTCTAATGACATATCACAAGTTGGTATCTAACCAGAAGCTAGATCAGAAAAAAATTATTATTGAAATTCACCGAGTAGGCCGTGGAAGCAAAATGAAAGCCAAAAATTGAAAAGTTGGCTATGGAAACCATACGTCACTTGATAACAGTTGCTACTACTGTGATATTTTATTTTCATTCGTCGGCGTTATAAAAAGCCACCAAAAAAAATATTGGAAAAATTGGAAAAAAAACAATACTCTGTAGGTCCATAACTTAAATAGGAATATACAACTTTTTCTTGCCTGTACTATTCAGCATAACCATTCCTTTCTAATGATATAATAGAAAGTAATTTTTTGAAATGAAATACCAAAAAATCCAATTATTATTCTTCAAATAACAAAACAGATTATCGCCATACGCAAAAATAACATTAAAAATAATGTGGAATGATAAATTATATCCTGTAGGTTCTAGGTTAAATAGGAACATAAACGTACTTGGTCTGTGCCATCGTCCATAGATATTCTAATATCTACCTATGGACGATGTTTGTGCTATTCAGAATAATCATTCCATTGCAATAATAATTCGAACCAAAATATTAACAAGTAGGCTGATTAAGATGTATTTTGGAATGAAACAAAAAAGAAACGAGAGCTCTCACGAACGCTGCTATCCATACTATTTTGACGTTCGAAGTAGTGTTTTTGATTCTGCCATTTTAAAAGGGTTTGGAAATCGAAATCAGTTAGTGGAATATTCAAAAAATGCCCCGTTATTCACGAAGCGAACAAATTGACATGCTTCTCATTTATGGTGAATGTTTAAAAAATTCTTATGCTGCTGAACGATTGTATTTAGAGCGATATCCAGGGAGGCAGCAACCGTCAAGAAGGTATTTCCAGTGGATTGAAGAAAAATTAAGAACTGAGCCTGATGTTCACGAAGACCAAGAAGCATTTGTCATTAATGAGGAAACTGAAATTAATGTATTAGCTTTAGTACAATATGATAGCACAATTTCCTCAAGGCAGATTGGCGCCGAATTAGCTAAGTAAGGACTCTGCTAGGAAAATTTTGAAAAAACATCGATTTAAATCCTTCAAGTATCAGTTGCATCAACATTTGTATGAAAATGACGGTAAAAGGCGCCTGGAATATTGTAATTGGTTTCTTCGACAAATTGCTGAGAATCACCTATTTAACTATTATGTCTTGTTTACGGACGAGTCAAGATTTACCAACAATGGATTATTTAACAGGAATAATACAAGGTAGGTACTGTACTTTATTTGGATTATTGTCGATAGTCGAAGTGTAAAGTGCTAAAAGTGTGAACGGTCTTTTGTTTCAGGTACTGGGCGTTAGAAAACGAGCACCGGTTTCGACAAGGTGGCTTCCAGGAGAGATTTGGTGTGAATGTTTGGGCAGGAATAGTTGGAACTCATATTGTTGGCCCCATTCTTTTTCAAGGCCAACTAACCGGAGAGAGATACTTTAATTTTTTAACGAATGAAATTTCGGAATTCATTAACAACCTACCAGCGGAAATAACTGAGAGAATGTACTTCCAGCAAGATGGCACCCCTCCGCATAATTCAAGAATAGCGAGAAATTATCTTCAAAATCGCTTTCAAGAGAGACTTATAACAACCCAAGGTCCAGTCAGGTGACCACCAAGGTCACCTGATCTTACTCCGTGCGAATTTTTTCTATGGGGGCATCTTAAAAATAGGGTGTATTCCACACAGCCTACAACTCTACACGAGCTAGAAGTAAAAATTCGTAGAGCTTTCCAAGATATCACGCCCCAAATGTTGAGAAACGTTTTACATGAAAATATCACCAGAGTCAATAAATGTATTGACGCTGAGGGAATGCATTTCGAACATTTGTTTTGAATTTATTTTATCTTTAATCCTATCAATTTGAATTTTTTTTTTCGATAAATCTGTTTTTTTGTTATTTGAATAATAATAATTGGATTTTTTGGTATTTCATTTCAAAAAATTACTTTCTATTATATCATTAGAAAGGAATGGTTATGCTGAATAGTACAGGCAAGAAAAAGTTGTATGTTCCTATTTAAGTTATGGACCTACAGAGTATTTTTTTTTTTCCAATTTTTCCAATATTTTTTTTGTCGGCTTTTTATAACGCCGACGAATGAAAATAAAATATCACAGTAGTAGCAACTGTTATCAAGTGACGTATGGTTTCCATAGCCAACTTTTCAATTTTTGGCTTTCATTTTGCTTCCACGGCCTACTCGGTGAATTTCAATAATAATTTTTTTCTGATCTAGCTTCTGGTTAGATACCAACTTGTGATATGTCATTAGAAAGGGAATTGAATGCTGAATAAAGCGAAAAGAAAAAAAAAATAGGGTTTCCATTTAAAATAAGAAAGTTGATGTTACTTCCGGTCAGACCGGAAGTTAACTTCGACATGTCAATATGCTCAAATTCTAGCTCTTATGTCATTATATCGACGCTCCAAATTTCACAAACCTACTTCATACAATGACTGAGATATTCCGTAGGCAATACTTCCGTAGCCACCCGGTATACTGAATTGTTGCTTAGAAAAAAGTCATTTTCCAAACCTATAGAAAATTGCTATTGTCAGACCTTTGAGTAAAGTTTCGAACCCAATGAATTTCACCGACCTTCGTCCAATAAGTATTCTCTCTGCAGTTTCAAAATTATTGGAAAAACTCGTTCATCAACAAGTTACGTCATATCTCAGTGATAATCAAATCATCCCTGATTGTCAAGCGGGATTCAGAAATGGATATAGTACCTCAGCAGATCTTATTCAGGTTACAGACGACATAATTCGAAACACAGATTGCCCTGGATTTTTCGAAGGCATTTGATACCATAAATCATACGTTATTGTGTTTCAAGTTAAAATATTATGGATTTTCGGACGAAACTGTTTTTCTTTTTATGTCATATCTCACAAATCGCTGTCAAACAGTATGTTATAACAATGATATGTCGTCATCACGAAATGTTACTTCCAGTGTACCTCAAGGGTCAATTTTAGGGCCACTCCTCTTTATCATTTATACCAGTGCTATTTTGACCTCAATACAATACTCTAACATTCAAGCATATGCAGATGACACACAATTATATACCAGCCTGAATATCCACAACTATGGAGCCGTTGAAAAACTCATCAACCTCGACTTGAAAACCATTACTGATTTAGCTGATCAGCATAACTTAAAACTGAACAAAAATAAATGTTACTTGATGCTATTTGGTAATAAAAAACATAGAGCTCTTATTTCACAAAATCTCTCAATAAAAATTGATGGTACCATTCTACCTGTGGTGAATTCCATCAAGAATCTTGGTATTATTTTTGATTCTGACCTTAAATTTGACCTGCATTTAAATGAATTGTTGGAAAAAACGTTCGGTACTCTAAAACTGATTTATTCAAATAGACAATGTTTCAGTCAATCAATCAGGAAACTTCTTACAGAGTCGTTGGGCTTATCGCGGTTCAACTATGGTGATATTGTGTACGGTAATCTCTTGAGCAAGTTTAATCAAAATCGGAGACAAAAAGTACAGAACTTCTGTTGTAGATTTATCTATTCTCTGAGAAAATTCGATCATGTCTCCAACAAAATCATCGAATTGAATTGGTTAACAATGAATAATCGTACTAACTATAATTTATGCAATTTCATTTACAAAGTATTAAAATCCAGAACTCCTTTATCACTTTACAATAAATTGATTCCAAGGTCCATGATACATTCTCTTGAGGTGAGGTCTAAAAACAAACTACATGTGCCTCGTCATCATACCTCATTGTTTCAGAGATCGTTCACTTATCTGTCCATGAAATATTACAACTCACTGTTATACAATTACATGCAATATTCGAAAATCAAAATCAGAACCGTTCTGAAAAAACACTTCTTCAATTCTAACATGAATTCAAATATCTAGTCGATAGTATTCATATGCCAATTTCTCAAATGATTATAACTTGAAATGTCATTGATTTTCTACATATCTCTCAATTTTGTGTCATTTTCATTATATTTTTATTTCGAAATGTTCATCATAGGTTAAGTGGAAGAGTAGCCATTGGCTAAACTACGCCTATTTTGTACATCAAACCAATAAAGACGATTTATTATTATTATTATTATTATTATTATTATCCAGGTGAGAGTTGTGGTGGTGCTCATAGCAACTACCATATTTGTGACAATAGTCGAGAAATACATGAAGGAATCAATATTATCTTCTCTAGGGTTCGCACAATTCTTAGCCTTGTTAATTTGGCTCAAAATAATCCAATCCAAGCCAAAGTTTAGTTTTAAGTTTTCGACGATGGTATCTACATTACCGGGGCTACAAGAAAGGTCTTTTACAGATTCTCTGGCTCTTCCCTTTAGACATTTGATGAGGCGATTCAAGTTATCTGAATGTGATATGTTTTTCTCTAAGGTAGTTCGTTGAAACTCGCTGAGCCAAAATGGGAATTCATGAATATCACCATTGAAATCCGGCAAAGGTTTTAATGTCTGCTTGGCTACCAATTTTTCAATGTTTGAACTTAGATTTTCCATACATTTAGTCAGTATTTCAGGAAAACAATTTGAAGAACTTTGAAGAGCTTTTCATTTTTATGCAGTGCTGCTCTGTTTACCCTCTGGCAAGGACATAATATCTTCCAATGATTATTTCTCTTCTCGAAGGACCAACAATCCACAATTTGAGTAGGTATCTCGGAAGATTGTAACAAATAAATTATATCGAAGAACGATCAACAAATTCTTTTTATTTAGATTGACAAAATATGACAACCACTTCTTTTACTTTTTCCATTGGCATCACATCAAAAAACAACTGTTATATTCCAAAAATTATACAGGAACGTAGATAATAAAAATATTTAATAGCTCGGTTTGTTCTTGACAGCAGTAGTCAGGCTCATTTGGTAACAGCTAGATGTTCGAAAAGACTAGGCTTCGATATATCAAAGTGTTTTACTTCTATACGAGGTTTAGGAGGAAGCATTTCAAATTCGGTTAGAGGGTCCACACAAATAAAAATCACATCCACTTACGATCTTAAAAAATAAAAATTGTCTGCTGAAAACACATTTGGTAGAAAAAATATAAGAAAATGCCGACAATGAGAGTAGATACTATCTAGTAAGTTTTCCAGTTTCAAACATGTACAATTATAACGGGTGCTCGGTAGCGAGGCGGTTAGATGCCGGCCTTCTAAACTTCCGCTTGCATTTGACCAGGTTCGAATACTGGAAAACGAGAAAATTTTTCTCAATTTCATAGGAGTCGGTAGGCAACGTAGTTTGTCTAGATAGATGCCAATCCCGACGTCTGGTTCAATAATTGTCTCCTTCGATGAAAAATATGAAATGTCAAAAATACTTAGACAATCCCGATCTTCTGAACAAATTAGAAGAAAAACTACCAAGGTATAATAGAAGAACGTGGGCTGAAGTAAAGGTTAAAAAACAAAATAATGGTTTTTCGGTCACTCTGGAACAATTTTGCGAATGGCTGAAATCTGAAGTTCATATTCTGATGTATTACCATTCCCTCGCAAAATATTCAGCAGAGAAAATTTTCCGCATTTTCAGAAAAAAGGGAACTTATGAATATTGTGGATACTCGCACTTGTATTTTATGTGCCGAAAAAGATCATAAAATGTCAGGTTGCAAGAAATTTTTGGGCATGAATGTTCAAGACGTCATTTTGTCGAAAATATCAAAATGTGCTACAAATGTTTAAGAGTTGGCCACTCTGCAAGAAAATGTTTTTGTAAAATATTTTGCATCGTTGGTTCATGCCGTGGAAAACACAATCGACTGCTTCATCAGGAATATTCGCAGCAAGAAAGAAAAGAAGGGAGGAGAGATGAAATAAGAGAAGGAGAAAGAAGAGAAACAAACGAAGTAGCAGATTCAGACAACCAAATATCCTGTTTCGTAGAAAAAAAGGCATCATCATTACTAAAAATCACAAAAGTACGAATTTATTAATTACAATCACTCTTATAGATTCTGACATTTCAGAAAAAATGAATTTGGCAGGTCCAACAGTGCCGATATGTTTACAGTGGGCTAATGAAATTTCTCCCATGGAAAGTAGTTCCAAATTAGTTAATTTCCAAATATCTGAAGCAGGTGATGATAAAAAGATTTACCACATTAGAAATGCCAGAACAATAAGAAATTTAGCTCTTCCAACTCAAAACCTCGATGTCGAATACTTATGTAATAAATATAATTATCTTGATCGAAACACTTTAGAAATGGTGAGAAATGCCAATCCAAAAATCCTAATTGGACAGGATAATGTTTTCCTCCTTTATCCACAAAAAAGTTATCCACCCTGCCTATGACCAACCTGCATTTAGTTTGACAAGACTTGGATGGTTAGTACATGGACCATACTCAAAAAATTCTATGAACTTTCACGTGAATCTTTGCAGACATGATGACGACTATGTGAGAGAAATCATAGAAGATAATTTAAAAATTGAAAATGGATACAAGACATCCAAATTAGCATTTTCCAAAGATGACCAGAGAGCTTTAGATATATTCAAAACAACAATCAGTAAAGAATAAGATCGTTTCGAAATTGGGCTCTCGTGGAAAAAAGATGAGTTTGTTTTACCAGAATGTAAAGTAGCCGCTTTCAATATATTGAAATGTATGGAGAAGAATTCGCAAAAGAATATTGTAACGAAATAGATGATTACCTGATGAAAAACTATGCCAAAAACATATTAACTGAAAATTCTCATTATAATGGACGAGTATGGTATCTACCACACATTGGGGTACGGAATGCCAATGAGGCCGGAAAATTCAGGCTTGTATTTGATGCTGCTTCCAAAATATCTGGAGTTAGCCTAAATGACTATCTTCTAACAGGCCCGGATTTGTATCCATCACTGGTGGCCATCCTTTGCAGGTTTCGAGAGTACCGTTATGCATTTTGCGGGGATATACGGGAGATGTTTCACCGGATACTGATTCGGAAGGAGGATAGGGTTTGCCAAAGATTTTTATTCAGAGACATGGACAGAGAAAGTGATCCAGATATTTATGAGATCCGTGCCATGATATTTGGGTCAGTTAGCTCACCATCAATTGCTCAGTTTGTAAAGAATTACAACGCCAACATTTTCAAGGATAAATAGCCAGATATAACACGTATAATGTGTAACCAACACTATGTGGATGACTATCTCGACTGTGAAGAGAATTTAAAAGAAGCAATTGATACGGTTAAATCAGTCATAGAAGACCATAAAGCTGCAGGGTTCGACATGGTCAATTGGCTGAGTAGCTCTAGAGATATTATGGATTCTATACCAGAAAGTCATAGAGCTATAAAGAAAACACTAAACATGGACTCGAAGAATCTTGAGAGAATTTTAGGACTATTTTGGAGTGTTGAGGACGATAGTTTCGTCTTTTAATTTAAATTTATGAAAATCCCTTCAGAACTAATGGATGGCCAGAAAACTCCAACAAAAAGAGAGCTCCTCAGAATCATCATGACAGTTTTCGATCCCATTGGTTTTTTGTCATCTCTGGTCATCAAAGGAAGACTTCTACTTCAAGATTGCTGGAGGAGATCTATAGGATGGGACGAAGAAAGCCCAGAAGAAATTCGGAATAATTGGCGAAGGTGGTGTCAAATAGTCAAAAATATAGAAATCCTTCGAATACCAAGGCAATATTTTCAGACAGAAGTGACTGGAGAAATACAACTACATGTATTTTGCGATGGTAGCAATCAAGCATTTTCGGCAGTTGCCTACTATCGTTTGAAATCAGAGAGTAATGGAATTCATGTATCGTTCATTTCATCTGAATGCAAAATTGGTCCCATGAACAAAATTTTAATTGTGCCTCGAATGGAACTTCAGGGCGCTGTTATGGCAGCAAGATTAGCGAATCTCATTAAAAACGAGACCAACTACTGCATATCTGATATTTATTGGTGGACGAATTCGAAAATTGTGTTGAGTTGGCTACGATCGAATTCTTGCAGACTGAACATATTTGAGGCACACAGAATCCAGGAAATATTGGATATAACGGAATTATCCAAATGGAAATGGGTTTCTTCAAACCTGAACCCTGCTGACCTAGCCACGAAACAGAGAAATGATCCCGATTTATCGACTGATTCTTTTTGGCTACAAGGTCCTGCATTTCTGAAGCAATCTGAAGAATTTTGGCCTATCAAGAATATGGAAGAAGGAAGCATTGTGGACCACGAGGACGAATATGTGAATTTAGCAGCAGTTAAATGGGATTTTTTGCCAATTGCCCATAGATTTTCAAGATGGTTAAGATTGTTGAGAAGTACAGCTTGGGTGCTTAGATTTATTTTCAATATGAGAGAATTGAGACCTAAACAGAAAGGAGAGTTAACAGTAGAAGAGCTATCTACAGCGAAGAACTTATGGTGGAAGAAAGTTCAGAGATGCCATTTCTGGAAGGAGATTATGAACTTGGAAAAAGGACAGGAAATAGATGGGAACTCGAAAATACATCAACTCTCTCCATTTTTAGATGAAAAGGGCATCCTGAGAATGGATAGTAGAATTAAATATGCCAAAGTTCATTACGACGTCAAATTCCCTATGATTTTACCCTCTGGAAAGAACGAAATGATCGTCAGAATGCTAGTTCAATATTATCACGAAATGGTCAAGCATATTGGACAAGAAACCGTTCTGAATAATCTGAAATAGAAATTTTGGATACTGAAGATGAGACAAACTGTAAAAATGCAAATTCATAACTGTCAATATTGTAAGATTCATAAAGCCAGAGCTATACAACCTGAAATGTCCCCTTTGCTAGAATGTCGTCTGAAAACCTATTGCAGACCTTTCAGCTACTGTGGTCTTGACTATTTTGGCCCACTAACAGTGAAAGTCAAAAGAAGCGTTGAAAAAAGATATGGTGCCTTGTTTACTTGTTTCAACACGAGAGCAGTCCATATTGAAGTAGCCAATTCTCTAGATACAGATTCTGCATTGATGACAATTAGAAGGTTCATTGCGAGAAGAGGACAACCAATTGAATTGCACTCAGACAACGGAACAAATTTCGTTGGGGCTGAAAACGAGATGAAAAAATATTTGGATGAATTTGATCAAAACAAAATTAGTAGCTGAGCTAGGATTGAGAAATATAAAATGGTTGTTCAATACACCTGCAGCACCCCATACTGGAGGAGTTTGTGAAAGAATGGTGAAGAGTATCAAGCAGGATTTGTACAAGATGTTGAAAGAACAAAATCCGAAAGAAGAAATCATCACAACTTTTCTTCTAGAAGCTGAAAGGATAGTAAATTCCAGACCAATTACATATGTTTCCTGCAATGAGAATGATTTGGAAGCTTTAACCCCTATGCACTTTTTTATTGGTACATCCAATATAGAAAATGCACCAATTTCTTTTACCGCAAAAGATATTTTCGGAAGAAAACAATGGAAAGTTGCACAAATTATGGCAGAAGACTTCTGGAAAAAAATGGATTAAACTTTATCTTCCATCATTGCAGAAACGACAGAAATGGCAAGACAAAGGTCCACATATAAAAGTTGGGGACGTCGTTGCTTTACCTGACCCCAATATACGGAGCAGATGGAAAATGGGCAGAATAGTTAAAACGATTCCCTGCAGAGATGGACAAATTAGGAGCGTCGAACTTTAAACAGCAAATTCAACTTTAGCTCGACCGGTAAATTCATTACTTCTGTTGGAGATTGGAGAATGTAAAGAGTGAATTCTGTTTTACCTTTTTATTGTATACCTTGTATGAAAAATTACGTTAGAGATTTGTCAAGTCAAAAATATAGATTGTCAACAGGAAATAAAAGTCAAGTTGAAAATGTTTATATTTATTCCTTGATTAAGTTATTAATCTTGAAGCTCCACTTTGTGATAAGTGTGGAGTTTACATACATCTTCACGACATTTTACCCAGTAAAATCTCTGCCGTATTTTATCCAAGGCCTTATTCACTCCAAAATGTCCACCTGAGTCTGCAATGAATCTCCTCCAAGACATCACTTATTCTCGACCTAGTCACAACCAATTGAGAAATCACTTTTCTGCCGTCAGCCGATTCCCAAGCTATCTTCAATAGACCATTATCAACAATCAGGGAATCCCATTGTGTCCACAATGTCTTGAAAGCTGGTGATCGTAATGAGATTTCCCCTCCAGGTGGGTCTTTTCGCTCCACTTTCCTTCCATCGTAGAATATCCGCAACGTTTGGATCACTTTCTTGGTCCTTTCTCATTTTCGCTGTGGTCCAATTGTCGTCAACCATTAATCTCACACGGTTGATTCCTTCGCGACGTTCAATTCGCTCATAATGCTCACAGGTATCCGAACAAGGTCTTCTGGACAAGGCGTTGTTGTGCAATCGTCCTGGTCGATGTTTTATCTTGAAGTGATACTGGTTCAACTTCTCAATCCACCTTGTTACTTATCCTTCAGGGGTCTTCATCTCGAGTAGCCACTTCAAAGCTGCATGATCTGTTCTAATGAGGAACTCTCTTCCATACAGATATTTGTGGAAGTGGTCTACAGCCTAGATTATTGCCAGTAGTTCCTTCCTTGTTACGCAATAATTTCTTTCTGCTTTGGTCAATGCCTTGCTGTAAAACTCAATTACTTTTTCCTGGCCATCTTGCTCTTGTGATAGCATGGCTCCAATCCCATTGTTACTGGCATCTGTGTCCAAAACGAAAGGGCCTCTTTGACGTGGAAAACTTAAAATTGGACTGGAACATAGAGCAACTTTCATTTTCCTGAATACCCGTTCACTTTCGTTGGATCAGACGAAATTGACTCAGTCTTCTGTCAACTTATGTAGGGGTGCCGCAATATCAGCAAATCCTTCTACAAACCGACGGCGACGGTAGTAGGTGCAGAGACCTAGGAAGCTCCTCACTTCATGTTTGTCTTTGAGTCTCGGCCAGTCACGGATCGTCTGTATCTTCCTTTCGTCTGTTCGGATGCCGTCTGATGACTCTGTGTTGCCCAGAAAATCCACTTCCTTCTGGAACAATGAGCATTTCTAAGCATTCAGTTTAAGGTTGGCATTCCTGAATCGTTGGAGTACTTCTCGCAAATTGTGCAGATGTTCTTCAAATGTCCACGCAGGACCATAAGTCTTTCAAATGTTGCTGGAGCATTGAAATAATCCAAAAGGCATGACAGTGAACTGATGAAGTCCGCTTCTAGTCGAAAATGCTGTCTTCTCCTTATCGTCTTCATGTATGCCCACTTGCCAATACCCGCTCTTCAGATTATAGAGATGAGAACCAACGTGAACCTGCTAAAGTTTTAATGTATCGTCTATCCTTGGTAAAGGGTAGCTATCCTTCTTCGTGAAATCATTCAGTTTCCTATAATCCACACAGAATCTCGTGGATCCATACCCTTCTTAGAAACTAATACAACAGGTGCAGACCAAGGGCTCGATGATTCTTCAATTACACCATCTTTCATCATCTTGTCAACAAGCTCTTCCACCTCTTATTGTTTGGCAAATGGAACTCTTCTTGGTGGTTGCCGAATCGAATGGACTTTGGCCAGTATCGATTAATCTGTGTTTGACCAGGTTAGTTCTTCCTGTTGTTGTTGAGTCAAAGATGTAGCTTTCACTTCTGATGAAATTTTTAGCAACTCTCAATTCTTCTGTAGGCAAGTATTCAAATGATTTTTCAAGAATTGTCATAACACTCTTTGAGGCTTCCTTTCTTTCCTGGTGGTCACCTGAATCATAGTTTGCTACCCATGAAATAGGTTCACAGATTCCAATGATATCGCCTTCTTTAGCTGTTATTTCTTATACATGTTGGCAACTCTCACAGGAATAGCTTGTTTTGTCTTCACCAGGGTTCGTAAGAACCAAATTGCTGGGTGATTCATCACATGGCTGTACTATTCCAACGCAGCACCCAGGGTTTTCATCTAATGTAGCACAAACTACTTTCTCCAAAAATCCAGGAATTTTTACGTGTTCCAGTAATCGTAGTTTCACTGACATTGCCCTTTCTGCTGGAGTTGTGAGGACAAATTATTCTCCTCCAAACTTCATGATCCTCTCTTCATTTTCAAATGAAAACCCGTAGTCACTGATGAAATCCATCCAAAGTATAAATTTATCTTCTATATCTGCGACGTACACTGTATTTATAATGGTGAGTCGGACAAGAATCAGTGTAATATCCTTCTCCTCGAATAGGTGCGTTTTCTCCAGTGACTGTTCGAAGCACAAGGTTTGAAGAGATAGATTTCTCGCTTTCTGGCCGAAGAATGTCACTGCGTACCAACGAAACTGCAGCACCGGTTGTTTTTCTTAGCCTGTTAATAGGGATGACCCTGGGGGCTCCATTATTGCTAGCCAGCATGCGCCCCGATATGCTGGCTAATTCTAGTTTTCCTGCCGCCCACTTGAGGACTCGCTGGAAGACCTTATTGTCCTCATAGGTGATTGCGAACGTGGTGGCATTCTTACCCTGCAGTCTCGAATAAGTTGTTCCAATTTCCCACAACCACGCCCTGTTCTTCTGAGTGCTCATTTTGCTTATCAAAAATTTAATCTCTTCCAGAACCTTCTCGAATGAACTAGTAGCTGCACTTGATCGTTGAAATCTCCCAGTGCTTCTGGGTGAGCCAGCTGAATTAGGCATCTCACATCAAAGCTGGCCCTCTCAAAGCTACTATAAGTGCCGTAGCTTTTTCTTCTCCGCCCCATCTATTAGCCACTGTTGCAGCCTCAAATTATCGGCGATACATGGACCAAGAGGACTGTCCATCAAAAGTTTGTGGTTTTACGGACATTCTTGATGTGGCAATCCTGTCTCGACGATCTTGGTTTTTAAGGAGAGCTATCTGGTTTTTGAGTCCTTTCACTTTCTTATTAAGCTCATCGTCGATTTTCTTGACGTTCCCCTTCAGTCTTCTTTCAGTTATTCTTCTTTCAGTTCCTCCATTTGTACTTCGGTTTTCTGTAATACATGTTGGAAGAACTTGTCTTGATGTTCCAGAACTTTCTGAAAGTCTGTTTTCCTTTGTTTTTCTGTTCGTTCCAATTCATTCTTCTGTTGTTCGAGAATCTTCTGGAGGGTCTCTTCTCGTTCTTTCTTTTCATTCAACCGTCGCATTTTCGCTTCCTGTTTTTCCTTTTCTCGTTCTTTCTTTCTATCTTCTCGTTCATTTCTCTGTTCTTCGAGAATTTTCTGGAGTACCTCTTCTCGTTCTTTCTTTTCTTCCTGGCGCCATATTTCCAAATCCGTAAATTGATTTTGGATAAATTTCACAATGTCCTCCATGGTATCGTGCGATGTAGTCCTCGTATTCACCATAAATAGTTTATAAATAGTTTCTGTTTTTCACTAGTATCACGCTTCGGACCAGTGTTGCGATAATTACTATATTATATTAAGCCGAGCACCCTACTAAACTGTTCTTTTCTAACTTCACTATAAACATAAAAACTACTTCATTGACTAATAAAACACTTTTATATAATAATAATAATAATAAGCTTTATTCATGCAAATGAAATATACAATAAATATATAGAAAAAATTCTTGAATAAAGAGGACAGTGATAAGTGCCATTGCACTTGTTTCACGAATATAAAAATAATTGAAAAACACAGTAATTTATCTAAAGTAAACATGGATGAAATCAAGTATACAATTATATATAATTACAAATAGTGATATCTCAAAGAAATAATCACACATATACAAATAGATCTAATAAAATATTCATTTCAGAATAAAAAATACAACATACATTTATAATAAAATTGAGGGTAATAAATAATCAATTGTGAATCGATATAAAATATTTGGTCTCATTGATAAAAATAATCGTGGTCATGATATAAAAAATTTAAAACAGGTAGAGAACAGGAATAAAGATAATATATACATTTTTGAAATGAACTAGATATTTACCATGAAATATTTAATGGTAAATTCAAAACAGCAGATATGAAAATAAGTAATATACTCGATGGGTAACTGAACATTTGTTTGAGAAACGAATTTTTAATAATTGAGTAACTTAATTTTTTAGTCCTCAAGGAACGTATCATACTACTAGGATTTTCTTTTATAAACGCTTTCAATCGTTGTTTGAATTTTTTGCTAAAATTTATACATTTCATTTCGTCAGGGATGTTATGTATAACGTAGGTGCTAAGTAGGGGAACATTTTCTGTGTGGTAGCTTTGACCATTAAGGGTGGTATATAATGAAGTTTTCTTCGAGTACTGTAGTTGTGGGTTGGGAGATGGTTTGATGCTTGATGTCGTGATATTTTTTGCATGTTGTGACTAAGGTCGAAGATTTTGGATTCAGAATAGAGCAAGTCCGATGAGTACCTGGTGTTTTTAGAAAATATTAATTTGATGAATCTTCTTTTAATTATATCCAACGGGTTCAGGTGAGTTTTCAATGTTCCACCCCATGCCAGAATTCCGTAGCGCATATGACTCTCTACCAAAGAGTTATATAGGGTTTTCAGTTGATGTGAAGGTAAATTATCTTTAAGTTTTCTGAACAGTCAACCCAGTCAACAGAGCAAATATCAGGGATGTCAATATCGTCAAAAATGGGATTTAGATGTCTTTGTGATATCATATCGTTGACATTCCTGCGATATTACACCGCGACACCCCTTAGATATTAAAATAAATAATAGCCGGATATAGATGTCTCTGCGATGTCATATTGTTGTCATTATTGCGATATCACACTGCGACATCCCTGTGATATCTAAATTAGTGATAGCTGGTTTTAGATGTCCCTGCGATGTCAAATTGTTACTTGCCATAGACATCATTTAGACATCAAAATCTATACTTATATATCTTTACTACTATATTTTTATTGAGTTATCTCCAGATTAGGTGATAATAGGACTTTCACTTGACTGCCGACCACATGGACGCCATCTGTCCTTCACCACGGTCGAAAGGCAAATCCCCAATTTGTGTTAAATGTTTATTTTGAATTAACGCGGTAATTTGGCAACACAAGATCGTAGGCAATGTTGGCCAACCTGAAAGCGGGAGGCGACGGCGTGACCGGCTGTTCGCTGTTACCATATTTAGTTCTAGTTCTTTGTTCTTTGTATCTATATGCATTGATCGAAGATCGAAGCTTTGTTGCTTTGATTGCTTTGCATACCGTTCATGTTCTGATATGAAGCTGTTCACATTTGCAAATTTTAGTGTCCATAAACTGAGTGTGATAAGTGAGTAGGTATCGTTGTATCATTTACCGTTATCGAAATACCAATAGTAGCATGACCTAAAAAATACGACCTGTATATTTGTAATCAGAAAATTCAAAGCTGTTCAATAGTGCCAAATTATACTAAGTATTCCATTACTGTCTGAATTATTTCATGTCCCACTACTATGTGGGATTGTATAGCTTTCAGTGCTCTCATATTGTTTTATTGATTTCCAGATATGGTGATGAGCCTTCACGGAGAGAACGAAAAAAATGTCGAAGCAGCCTGTTCCAATTGGTTCAGGCATGCCAAACAAAGGCTTGAGAGGAAAAGGAACCAAAGCAATTGACTTTCAGTTTTTTTATTAATATATTTTTAATTTTTACTTTGTTGATTTTTAATTGTGTACTTTTATTATGCCAGAATAATCAAAATTTTTGAAGAATTTTTTTATTAATAATTTTGTAATTTTTTTTTCGTATTAATAATATATATTTTTTTCCTATTAGTTGTTTCTGTCTGGAATATCGCATAGACGTTGACGTCTCTTGAATATAAAGGCGGATTTACCGGATTCATAATGCACAATTAAATGCATATGCATAATTTTAATGATTATATGAATAAGTAATTAAGTAATTTATATGAAACCATTTAGGAATTATAAATTATGAAATGGGTAAATGAATTTATATGAATCTGAGTATTGAAATTTTATGAATTTTATATTAAAATAACGCATATGCATTAAACTCTGTATTATGAATCCGATAAATCCACATTTACTTTGAAGAAATCGCTGCTATGTCGTTCTGTTACATCCCTGATACGTTTTAAGGAGGCATCTTTGCGGCGTCTCAGAACTACATCGCAAAGACGTCTCAAAACTACATCGCACAGACGTCGCCAGCATGCATCATGAGTGTGACAAAAGTGAGTCGCTGGAACGTCTGTGCGACGTAACGATGCAAGTCGCAGGTCACGAAGTGACATCGCAGCAATATCTCAGAGATGTATCTGTGTTTGCTCGATACGAATATTATGTTTGAGTCCCATTTCTTGTGACAATCAATGATGACGCCCAAGTATTTAATTTCTTTCACTGGTTCTATAAAAAAATGTTCATTATTAATTTCTATATCTAGTTTGCTGAGATTAGGCAGACCACGAGAGTTTCAGATGAATGGTAGTTGTTTTTCTCTATGTTGATAGTGAGTAATTTATATTCGAACCATTTTTTTATTGAGTGAAAGTCAGACTCGGCTTTCTGTTTCAAGTTTTCCCAGTTATCAGCTTTATAGAAAATTGCCAAATCATCAGCAAATTCAAAAATGTTCCCGCTACTGTCTAGTGAGAACAGTCCATTAATATAAATGTTAAATAAGATAGGTCATAGGATTGTTCCTTGTGGTACACCATAGTCAATTGGTTCGGCATCGCTAACCACGCCATCAACACTCACAGCCTGAGTTCTTTCGCTTAAGTAGCTTTTGAAGAGTTTTAAGCAATTGCCTCTAACACCTACATCTTCCAGTGACTGTAAGAGTAGGTCATGGCTGACGGTGTCGAACGCTTTTGACAAATCTACGATTATGCACAGACTGGACTGATTTCATTCAAAGATTCAGCTAGACTAGCTAAATATTTCAAACACTTATATACTTCTTCAAAAACTGCTTATCACTTCTTCATAAAAACTTCTTCGAGTGAAATGTCTCGCCTTATATACTCAAGCCGTGTAGGCCAGATTCTTCGCGATAATTCCGTTATCCCGAATATTCAATACCGAAAATCATCTGCACATTTCCAGGAACCAAGAACCAATTATCGACGAAACGCTTGTCAAATTGACTCAGCAGCGTAGCTAGGGGATTTTTATCAATCTCGTAACATTATATTCACCAAGGTTATATGCAAAAGTTAAAGATGAAATTGTTGGTTCATGTTTTTACATCCATTGCCATGCTGTGCTCAAGCCTGAGAATATGAGTACATCTATCAAAGTCGTTTTGGATGCTGATGGTGCTCCTTCCAACACAGGAATTTCGTTAAATGCCATTTTATACGGGGGTCCCAAGTTACAACCCGATATTTCGGCAGACGTTCGTATAATGTTTCTTCAAATAAAGGTGGTTAGGGATCATTGGCGGTTTCAACAAATACTTTTGCGCTTCAACCCTCAAGCTGAAGTGCAGGGTGTACGAATTGAATCGAGTCTCATTTGGAGTTGAGTTAGGTCATCGCCCTATTTGGCTTTGAGAATGGTTAAACAGCTGATAAGGGCGAGGAAGGTGGTAAGGGTATCCCTTTAGCAGGGGAGGTAGTGCCTATATAGAGATCTAAACATGAACGACCTGGTGTCGAATGTAGCTTCGGAAGATGAAGCTCACCGTATTTATACGGAATCAGTCGAATTATTTGCAAATGCAGTACGTGGAATCCCGACTAGGATAGTCTCTATTTCAAATTCGAGAAACCTGGTGAAAAATGCACCAAATGGATGATATTGTCGGTAGTGGCAAGAAGTTATGATCCCATCGGATTGGTTTCTCCATTTATATTTTTTGAAATTATTGGTTAAAGGTCATGGAGGCTCAAGCTAGGGTGGGATGACGAAGCACCCCTCGAAACCATGCGAACTTGGCAAAAGTTGCTGGACAAATGGTCCCTGTTAGGAGAACTCCAGCTTCCACGCCATATAGCAGCGGGCAATACACCACCTGCGTCTCTTTTAGGATCCACGGATGCCAGTACTGATGTGCATGAGGCTGAAGTATATGTTAGGTCTATACAATAAATAGAGAGGTTTCAGTAAACTTGCTCTGTGCCAAGTCAGAGGTTTCACCCTTAAAGCTAGTGACAATTCCTCGACTGGAGCTATATGTGCTGCGGTTCTCTTGGCAGGACTAATGAAACATGTTATTGAAGTTTATGAAAGTTGGATAGTCATATCCAAAATAGGTTTTTTTTTTCAGATTCTACTTTAGTCCTTCAATGGCTGAACACCCCTCAACCGTCGTATAGCTAGGGTTACTGACCCTGCAGCAGATGACTTATCGCGCGGCCTTACCCCCTCCAATTTATTAAAATGTACTTTATGGGCTACAGGTCCATCTTAGTGTTAGTTGCCACGTTGCCAGAAAGTGATTGGCCTATGACTTCCAATGTAGTCAGGAAGTAGTTTTTGTAACTATGGCAAAAGGGGTAACTCCATCCCTCATATGATATGATTGAAAGGATTTCATCGTGGCTTTCGATATTACAGATAACAGTGTGAGTCCTACGATTTGTGAAAATTATCCCTATCAGAAATTTTATTACGGCATCAGATTTATGGAGAGCGATAATCGGTTTTGATAAAAATAGTCCAGGCTATGCATTATCAATCGGATATTGAGTGTTTGAATAATAATATGAACCCCTCAAGTAAAATTGCGCAAGCTACGTCCATTTATTCAAGATGGGCTTCTGAGGGTGGGGGTAGATTGAACAATTCTTGTCTCAAGTTTGCGGTAAAACATCCTATCGTGTTAGTGGGTAAAGACCCTCTCACGGAAAGATTAGTGGATTACTGTCAAAAAATAAATTTGTACTTATCTGTTGGAAACAATTTTGAGGCAGAAATACTGGATTCTATAGGTGCTAGAAATTTTCGAATAGATATTACGAAGTTCAATATTAACCCATATTCGACGTTAACTTGATATTACGATGACAATAACACACATCACAAACAGGACAAATGTGATGTGGCAGCAACTTTCATCAAATCACACCTACAACGACGCCAACAAATTCATCAAGTCGTGTTATCACATTAAGACATGACACAGATGAATAATAAATAATACACCCTTCAATATCGCATCGAAAATGTAACAGATGTTAGTGACTTCCTATGTGACTTCACATTTCATGACATCACAATGACTTTCCTCGAGGCAAACATTTTCACATTGCCTCAATATATTGGATATATGTTTGTGACTTCAAATGTGATGTGATGTGTTACATATGTTGTATGTCACCCACACAGCACATGTACGTACAATGGATGAACAATGGACGTTCAATATGGAAGTTCAAGACATCCAGTGGATGTCCAGAATTAGTACAATGGACATCCATTGAACGTTCAATGGACGTCCAGGACACCACTATGGACGTACAATTAAAGTCCATAAAACTTCCAATGGATGTACATTGTACGTATTTTGGGCGTCCATTGTATGTCCATATTTTGTGAAATGGATGTACAGAATATATCCAAATAAAAACCACTGTGGATATTTTTTGGACATCCAGTGTACCTCCATTCAATATCCAAAATAATTCCAGAAATTATCGATTATACAAGGTGTTCTGCAAATAATTGGCAGTACTTAGGTAGATATTATAGAAGTAAAAATTATATAATTTCCCATATGAACATTATTTGTAATTGAATAAATAATTACAAAATCTTCTTACTGGAGTTATCACTAAAATACGGTGAAACAATAATTGAAAGGGAAGAAGCACTTGGTGTCAATTTTTTACCCATACCATTACCATTGTATATTAGCCTGAACTGAACTGAAACACAAAACACAACACTGCAGTCATATCTAACCTCACATATTCTTCTTCTGCTTCAGCTGATTATTCTTTTATCGTCACCAATCGGTATTTTGGTTCTGTGTCATCGATCATTATTTTATTACACCAAAGAATATCTAGAATTACCAATATTCAAAATCCATAACTATTTAATGCATTTGCATGAATTGAACGTCCAATGTTTACGATTGGACGTCCAATGGATGTTTACGACTGGACTTTCAAGTAATGTCCACTTAATGTCCTCTCAATATCCAGATATTGTCTGACAAAGTGCGTTTTATCTAAGTATTACATTTCCATTAGGGATGAAGACAAAATAGCATAAACAGGATATGTATCAAAAATTAATTTTTTTTGTACATCATATGTACGTACAATGGATGTACATTTTCGAATATCCACTGTACGTCCGTTTCCTGTACGTACAATGGATGTCCATTAAACATCCATGGACGTTTGGACTAGAGATGGACGTAAAACGGACATCCATTGGATGTCGTGTGCTGTGTGGGCACATGGGTGGCTGGGATTATGGGAAAGACAAAATCGGGTCAATTCTGTTTCTCAGTAGCAAGTAAACTTTCACAGCAGAATATCGGGTCAATTCTGTTTCTCACTAGCAAAATTTTGTTATCATAGCAATTTTCACAGCAGGATATATCTCGATTTTGTAGAAGTCTTGACATCTATCTTGCTTTATTGGCAGTAGATGATGTGGCAGCAACATCTCCTGTCGATATTTTTCAAGTCTTCTAGAAAATTGAGATATTTTTTGCTGTGAAAAATGTCTTGCTTTGATAATAATCTTGCTACTGAGAAACAGAATTGACCCAATTATCTCAATTCTGTAGCAGGCTTATTGCTATCTATTGGCAGAAGATGTTGTTGCCACATCATCTCCTGTCTATAAAGCAATGAGGATAGCAAGCCTTCCATAAAATTGAGATTTATTCTGCTGTGAAAGTTTTCTTGCTATGAAGACAAACTTGTTACTGAGAAACAGAATTGACCCGAATATCTGAAGAATACGATAAACAAACGTGGAATCATAAATAAGGTTATAGCTGCCCATGTATTTTAAGATATTGCTAAACTTATATACAGAAATTTTGACAAAATATCGAAAAAAATGTTTTCGGGGGAGATGAGCATGGATTTTTTGAGTCCAAACAGTTTCTTCATCGTATTCAGATAGAAAGTATCTGTAATTCATGTGTATCACATCAATCATATTATTATTTTGTTGGTGCAACATTAACACTCAATTCTGTTTTTTTTCTTCGAAGCATGTAAAGCCTGAGACACAATGGAAGTTTTTGATGTTTTGAGTTTTAATTCTTATAACTTTGAACTCATCTTAACACGAAACTATCATTGCCATCATTATTCTGATCACGCCTTATGAGGTCTGTAATCACGCCCCACAATCACTCTTGTTGGTAGAATTCAACCTTTATTGTTCAACTCTGTTTTGCATCCTGTTTTATTTCAAAATTTGATATCCTTATTGCAAAACTTAAAACGTATGACATAAAACTTCTATTGTGTCTACGGCTTAACTATACTGAAGTCCGACGCCGGTAGCCGGTAAACTTAAATAAAAGCTTAAACAATGTTCAGCTTTGACACTACATTATTTTAATAATTTCAAGTTGGCGTTGATGTTATGATGTTGCCATTCGATCACGTGACTGCATTTGACTCTAAAATCCGGTGTCTAGCGTCGCAAGAAAATGCACCTTATGAAATTAGGAGAATTATGAACCTCAAGAGTAATGGCTGATGGTCTTGATAGCAGTGGCTATCCAAGGAAGACAAGAAACTTGAAATTGAGAAGAAGAACTTTAATTCACTTTTACATTATTATTTTTTGTAATTAATGTTTGTTATTGTTGTACCCTAGTTCACGTGTTATTTTTTTGGCTCCAAATAGTCACAAAATGGGCAAACTAAATGTAACTATAATGCGATACCTCACTCATGAGGACTTTCAAGTGCTGACAGCTTTGGAAATCGGCATGAAGGACCACGAATTGATTCCTGGGCCGCTGGTAGCTAGGCTCGCACATCTCCAGCATGGAGGAGTGCACAAACGTCTTCGTGAATTGTGTAAAAACAGATTAATGAGTTACGAGAGAGGCAAAAAGTATGACGGCTACCGTTTGACGAATACTGGATATGATTATCTTGCCTTGCATGCCCTCACAACTAAAGAAATATTGGGTTCTTTTGGTAACCAAATCGGAGTCGGTAAGGAAAGTAATATCTACACTGTGGCCGATCCAGAAGGAAACCAGCTCTGCTTGAAGCTCCACAGGCTTGGTAGAGTGTGCTTTCGCAAGGTAGCTGAAAAGCGAGACTATCACAAGCATACGAAGTCTGCATCTTGGTTGTACTTGTCCAAAACAGCGGCGACGAAGGAATTTGCGTATATGACTGCTCTCTACAACAGAAACTTTCCTGTACCAAAGCCAATTGATTTCAACCGACATTGTGTGGTGATGCAACTCATCCAGGGACAGTTGCTGAACCATGTGGCAGAGGTAGAGTAAAAAGATGACAAGTATTATTTTCCAATTTTCAATCTGAGGTGATCAGTTTATTTTTCAAGATAACTTTGATACATTTTTCTCTTTGGCTATCTTATATATTCAGGGTTATAAAATTCTAAATTGTTTCAATTTCTGAGTATATCAGTATAAATGAATATATAATGCCCTCAAAAATTGCTCAAATATATTCCAGGCTCTTGTCAAAATTGTGGAGTATATAAATCATTGAAGAATACTGAACAAAGAGTCAAGAACATAACTCCCAATTTTGTAACTCAAGTGGTTCCAGAGAAACACAGGTTGTGCTAGCTTAATGCTTAAGCTGGCACAGCCGCCACATAACTTTTTTCCTGATGAATATATGGGGATGATTAAAATGTTGGAATATATTAATTTTTAACAACATCCAAGAGATATACAAGGAGTTTAGAAATAATCATATTGAATTGCATAAATTTCACAATTTGTAAAATTGAATACTGAGGGGACAGTACCTGATATCTCATCATTATGGCCCATTGTAGGGAAGAAATTTCAGTGCAAACTATTGAAGTGGTCTCTGAAATGCTATGAAACTGAAATCCTAAAAATATTTTTATATTTTTCATTCATTCCACAGGGATACATAAACCTAAATAAAATAATAATAAAATACTATATTTAGTGGATATTTACCAAAAAAGTACTGAATTCAGATTTTAGAAGACAGATAGCAAGATGAAACTACCACACAAAATAGAATTTCACAATAAAAATATAAATTCATAATGAAAAAAGTCCTTAATTCTGATTTTAAAAGACAGTTAGATAGCAAAATGAAACTAATACACAAAATAGAATTTCACAATGAAAATATAAATGCATAATATATTCATTACAAATTTTGTAAAAAAATAAACAAACTCTTGTTCTCCTATTTTCAAGTGTTTCTATATTTGTTTGGACTATACATTTGTGCTGACTATGGGAATATTAAATTTATAATAATATGCTGAATATCTTGAAAATGTATGCTGTATAGTTTCAAGCATATTTATATAATTGCTATAACAAGGATTCTAAACAATTGATACATATTCCATGTTTGAACGAAAGATTGCACAATGAATGATTTATATCCTAACAGTTTATGTGATTCCATTGAAATATTTTCTAATAACAAAAGAATTGAAGATTTTCATTGATTATATAATTAACAATAGGTATAAATATAAAAATGGCCATCGACCCAAGTCCTTCAGCCTGTAAAACGGTAATTAGTCGTTATTTTTGAGACAAGTATTTTCCTTTTAGAGTAAACCTAAAAAAAAATCAATTCATTATGGTTTAATCCTTTGATAATTCCTGTAAAATATCCAGTACTGTCTTCTCCAGGTTGCACCTGGGAAGGTAATTAAATTACATTCTTGAATAAGAAATCGTTAACATATATGATGTAAAGTAGTAACCCCAAAATTGAGCCTTGTAAAACCCTTGTCACTTACCAGTTGTTTAGATTTACTTCCATTCATAGAATTCCTTTCCATCCTTATTTTTCCTTCAAAGATATTTTAGGAATATTCATAATAATATTAATTATATATATTTATTTTATTTCCATTCATAGATACATAGTGAGTTCTTTGATGTAAGTAGCTCTTCAATCAAAAACACGCAACACCTCTAAAATTGTACCTGTCTAATTTATTGATAGAAAATCATTAGATCTACAAATATTTCAACGGCATTTGTGGCATGCGGGTTAAGTTCTCGCTTCATAAGCCAAAGAGCATGAGTTCGAATCTCAGCATTGTCACCGGTTTCGTGCATGGCATCACACGTATTAAACGTCTTCCCCTAGCTCGCACAAGTCTCTGAGACATTTGAGAGTTGCAAGTAGGGGTGCAACCGGTTGACGGATATAACAATTTTCAACAATTTGTGATTAAGCTGCCTTTTCTAAATCCGAATTGATTTCTGTTGAATAGTTTGCATTTTTTCCATTACTTCTGCAAATGAACTCGTATGTGATATGGGTCTATAATTTTCAACGTTTTCATTAGTGCCTGCTTTTTGAATTGGTTTTATTTAGGAGAATTTCAAGCTTCTTGGAATAATGCCCTCTTCCATTGAGCAAATTATTATAATAGATAAAAGTGTAGCAATTGAAATGGTAATACATTTTACTGTATTTGTAGAGATTTCGTCATCACCTACTGCATGTGAATTTTTTTGATTGTAATGATACTGGGTCAGTGCAAGGTATGAAACTTATGGAGAATTCTATTGGTAGAACTAGTGTTGCATCTACACTTCTGTTTGTCTCCAAAATGTGAACCAGTTCATTCTCGATGGAATACGAAATATAACTGAGACTGAGATATGCCAAATGTTTGAGACACATCTCACATAGATGATGATATTTCCTGCGAACATATAATGATGAAAATGTGTTGTACAGTGGGTTTGACGTCTAGCTTATACAATACAAAGTTAAAATTTGAAAAATCAAGAAATATATTTCACAGGCAGTACCCTACTAAATGGAAGTGTATTCTTCAGGTTGGAATCCCTCATCAATTCTTAATCAATACTTTCCCAAAAAAAATCCTTAGAAGAGAATATTTTTCATTTATTTTAGTATTCAATTCGAATAATTCTCTCCTTATTGTCTTACACATACATTACACCAATCCACTTTGAAAGTCACATACCTACCATAAAAATGCCAGCAGATGAGATTATAAATATATTTTTTCTCTCACTTCGCTTTATCACTGAATTTACGGACAATATTTTCTACAAAATTGTTATGTCTTCATCACTGCTTGACGACGATGTTAAAAATGCTACTAGGGGTCTCAAAAAGCTCGTGCTGAAATTATTGCACTGAGTTCAAAACTAGGTCCACCAGATTCTCAATGGAATACAAAACTCTACAACAGTTTTACCAATGGGATACAAAAAGTGCACTAGGTGCGTGCTAGTTTTACCAATGGAATTCGCTATTAATGAATGATTGTGCTCCCGTTGTGAGTTATTAATGAGTGTGCTAGGTATGGTGTTGAATACTCAATAAAATGTTAAGCTATTATTTGAATATTTTCTGTATTTGTATAATTTTTATATCATTGTGTTCGGTAGTGTTGTGCTTTTTTATTAGGCAAAAGGCAAGGCAAAAATGGTATATTATTTACGTTTTCATAAAATTGTATAGCGACATTACAACAGATAAATAAATAAAACACTGTAAAACTATCACTTCGTCACATTGTATGGGGGAATTTGACTGCATTCTACAGAGATAGTTCGCTCCTGCCCGTCTGAGTATTTCAGAGGGCTGGGCAAACCTGATCATAACTGCTCAATGGCAGGCCCTACGCTGTTATGTAGGTTATCCTCTGCCGTACGCGCTAAGTCTCAGTGTTGTCTTCCCCGCCTCCTCCTAGTTATGCGCGGGGTTTTCTTGGATCGTTTAGAAAACATGAACTTATTGGACTTTTACTATCGGATTTTTAGTGTCCTAAGGATTTCCTGGAAAAACAACGAAAAAACCGGGTTTAAAACATGGTTTGTTGAGCTGGTTATCGCTCGGCTTCTAGATCTTCATGACAAATATCCAAATGCCTGGTAAATGAGTCCACCATGCTTTCTTGGCCCGTTATGGTGGGCTACTTTTTTATTAGATTCCATTAACTCTATTTTGCTATCAGCTGTATTATACGTTTTTTTGGCTTCATTTGATAGATGTCTATACAGTTTTTTATATTTTTTATGGTATTCTTTCATTAATTGGTCATCGATGGTACTCAGATAATAGATGTTTTTCAATATTGAGTAAAGTTTTGAGAGAATTCTTGTAAGTTATTTCCAAACAACCTAATTATATGTTAACATAAACATGTTTTACTAATTTTACATTTTGAAAATCGATTTAATTGTGTTTTCAACTATTTTGTTTCACAGACTGCAAAAAATGGTGCAAATTATGCGTAACAATAATATTTTAATATTGGTATATCCCAGAGTAGTCTGGTCAGGTGATGTATGCCTCATGCTGAAAAGTGCAACTGCAGACGGCAGTGTCCAGTGGGAAGCCCCATCACCAATTTCAAGTCCTTCTTGTCCTTCTCAATAAGCTATTTAGCTTTCCTTGGTAATAATCTCACTTGCCTTTTTGCTTATCTTTGTCCTGGCACTTTATCCCAGTGAGATTTCATCTCATCGGTTACCCAGTGTCAGAATTCTTCTTTCAACTGGGCTTTCTTTGGCAAGGCAGTCTGTTTCCTCATTCCGTCTAATACCTCTGTGACCTGGCACCCACATCAAAGTGACCTGGTTGTTTTCTGCCAGTTGTTTCGAGGCACTCTATAGCATGAAAGATGGTTTGGGTGTAACAAGGGGTTTTGAGAGCTTGAAACTTGGCTTGACGCTGTAACGTCCACTCTAGCCCTTTAGCCCTTTCGTTTATCTTGGATCCATCAGCACCACACTGATGTATCCCTTCCCAGTTGAGGTCGGTTCTCTGTGCAAATTTTATTGCTTATTCATGATAACTTCAAACTGCATTTCGAAGTCGTACCTAATACGAATATGGTATAAATAATCAGATCCTACATTCTG
The DNA here is from genome assembly GCA_958502065.1 of Chrysolina americana. Lineage (NCBI taxonomy): Eukaryota > Metazoa > Arthropoda > Insecta > Coleoptera > Chrysomelidae > Chrysolina > Chrysolina americana. The sequence continues at coordinate 87,983,744 of OY293410.1, forward strand.
CTATTGAAACCAAAGATTTAGGCGTGATCCTAGACTCCTCACTTAGCTATAAATCTCACATTTCCAACGTAACTCAGAAATCTATGAAGATGCTAGGCTTTATAGAGAGAACCAACCACCTGTGATTTCACTAACATCACTGCTATTAAAACCCTTTATTCTTCCCTGGTTAGATCTCATCTCGACTATTGTTCCTCAGTTTGGTCTCCTCATTACGTTACATACAAAGTGAAACTCGAGGCTGTCCAGCACAATTTTCTAAGATATATAACCTTCAAGATGCATGTATACTGTGACTATGCTGCAGTAGAACGCATATTGAACATACCTTCTCTTGAGGTACGCAGAAAACAAAGAGACCTTATACTTTTATTCAAAATTATCAATGGACTATGCACCAGCCCAGAGCTTCTCTCCAAAATATCTCTACTTGTCCCTAGCCGTGCAACTAGACAGGTACAAACCTTTTATGTTTCTTTCTATAAATTCAATTATTCCTACTACAGCTTTATCCCCAGAACTCTTCGATTAGCCAACTCTTTGAACAACCTTCGAATCTTTGATATATCAGTCTCGCGCTTCAAAAACCATATTCTTGACCTTGCTATTTAATACTTTCAGCTTGTGCTCTTCTGTTGGGTTTAGTGTTACTAGGCCTACACAAATCAGATTAGGACACATTGTATATTTTTCTTTTTAATTCGATTTAGATACTGAAACTGTACTATTCACATAACTTACCTTTAAACTACTATATTATATTGTATTAACTACTTATATTACTGTAATACTTTTCCTGAATTGGGCTTGCCCGTGTAAATAAATGAATAATTTAGACGTGGCTTCTAGGGAAATGTGTTCCAAAATGTTCAGATGTCTAATCTCCTGCTTTTAAGTTTACTGTCTGGGTCAGTACGAAGTGCAATAGCAGAAGGTTTAGCAATACCTCTAATGCTGCAGTAGGGCACGTAGATGACGCCCGTGATTCCCAGACAAGCTAGTCGCTTCACTTTTTGCAGCTTGACTTGTGCCGAAGTTTGTTTGATCTTTGATCATCATATCAGTAAAGCATAGGTGACCACAGGTTGGATGATCGTTTGGTATGATCAGTAGATCGTTTTGGTTTCGGACCCTGTGTCTTACCAAAGACTCTGCGGCATGTCCAGCTTGCCGCTTTTCCGACGTATCTACTTCTGCCTCTTAGTGAATGGAACCAGCACTGTTTTGCCAAGAATGACATTTACTCCCTCCTTTGCACACTGGCTTCTGATTGTGTGTTAATGCATGTGGTTGAAAATCACTCCGTCATATCTTCTCCTTATACTGACGACCAGGTCATCGACATAACCTTGAGTCGTAAAACCGCGTCACGTGACTTCACTATCAGGTTTTCGACAACCAGTGACCACAGCAAAGGCGATAGAGTATAGAGCTCCCCTTTTGGGGGCAACCTTTTTCTGTCGTCTCCCCCCAAGATTCGCCAGAATGATTTTACCTTTCAACATCTGATCAGTGAGGTGTTTATATTTCTTTCTCCTAATGATCTTGTTATGGAGGCATGTGAAGTGTTATTGAAAGCACCATCGATGAACAGTCACAGTCACTAGCATAGAATGTAACACAAAATTCTTGTATGTCTTTAAAAAAGTTACAAGATCATCATATAATAATGAATATGCAAAAATATGTCAAATAAATTAAGACCACCATATTTTCCTTATATATTTTGCAGTTGGAAAACGTCGACGCCCTCTACGACGAATTGATGAACCTCATAGTTCGTTTCGCCGACTCGGGAGTAATTCATGGAGACTTCAACGAGTTCAACATCATCCTAACGGACGACGAGAAACCAGTCATCATTGACTTCCCTCAAATGATCTCAACGGAACATCCGAACGCAGAGTACCTTTTCAACCGAGATGTGAATTGCGTTCGTGACTTTTTCAAGAAAAGGTTTGGCTACGAGAGCGAACTTTTCCCGACTTTCTCCGATATCGAACGAAGCGACAACTTGGATGCGGAAGTCCTGTGTTCCGGATTCACGAAGCAAATGTCCAGACACATTAATCAAGAACTTGGGCTGGAGAGTGTAGAGGAATATGCTGAGTTGGAGAGTGAAGAGGATGATGCTCAGAAGGTTAATTCTGAAGAAGTTGAGTTGGATAAGGAACTTAAAGATGCTGAATCGGATAGTGAATGGAAAGATGCTGAGGGTGACGATTCTGAAGAGGTCGAGGTGAATGAGAAACACCTACAGTTTTTCGATGGGGGTGAGAAAGAATATGATGGTAATGATGAAGAGAAAAGGGGGACTGCTCTTTCTACAATGGACGAGATATTCGATCGAATGAAAGTTAATCCGGAGGCAACTCAACGGGGAAAAGGTATAGTTTCAGTTTGAGTGAAATAATTATTTTATCCATCACATGACAGTTATGACTCATTATTAATGTCATTTTAGACAAGTAAACTATCAAATAACACACTAGGATGTTATGGATTATAACTCACGTTCATATTTGAAGTAGTATTCTATTTATTTATTTATATTACAAGAAGAATTCACATTGGTATTGAAATTAAAGGAAAACGCTAACGGTTTATTCGAATTTGAAGTCTTTGTAAAATTCGTTGGTTCATTGGATTGGAACCAGACGCTTCCATATTGGTACAGCTGCTGATAGTGCTGGAAGACGCCAACACATTTTTCTGCAATTTGTGTTTTATTATGCACCGATTCTTCTAGGTATCCTTCTGCTACCGTCGAGGACTTCCATCGTCCGTGACGCTTCAAAGTAGTCATGTTAGCCCCTACATTATCCAAGAGTCGCCGAAGACCTTCTCAGGCAGTAAACAGTGTAGAGCGCTGGTTCCTCCAATTTCAAAAACATTGCAATTCTTGAAGGTATCTTCGACAACGTATTTATTCCCACACACTGGCTGGTACACCTCCCATTTTTTCTGTGAAAAAAAAAGGGGCTAGAACTAGTATTCTTTGGTCAATATATAGGGTTGACTGGAAATCCTTCTTCAAGTATGGTGAAACTTCTCGATTTTTTGGTTTTATTGTCTGAAAAAACTACGTAAAAATATTTCCTTTTGTCTTGAAAATTTTCTATTTTCAAATTGACCAATTCATCGCATCGATTTTTTTATAAAGGTGAATGAATAGTCGAGCGAGGCGTCGAGTATTTGGTCCATAGCGCCGATGGGGATAATTCTTTTTGCAAATATAAAAAATAAGTCAATAGAACATTTTCATCGATACCTTTTATCTTCCGTGAATTCATCCAAAACTCAAACATTTTGAACTCCTTGTAAGCATCTTGGGACTTTGCTGCTTCATCCACTTCCGTAGGGATATTCTCAGGAACGTAATTTTCATCGGTTTCCTCCATTTTCTATACGATTTTTTCCTCAAAAAAGCTTCAAAGTATCAAAATTTATTTAAAAATTTGCTAACAATGTATCATGCCTGTGGCAACCAAACAAACAACCTGCTTTGACCAAAATGTAAAAAAGTCACTGTCAAGTTATTCTGACATCTATAGGGTACTGAGACGCAAGTAGCTTTGATTTGATCACAAAAAATTATTATCTCATAAAAAAATTATTTCTTCCACTTGTTGGATAAAACAATGTATGCCACTTGTGTGTTATGTTTCATAAATCACTTAAGAATTTATTATGAATCTTTCTCGCTTGACTTATTTTCAACATAACACACTAGTACCATAAATAACTATTGGACTTCCATTGCCTTAAGTCACGATGTTTTATTTGTTCGTATCAACAATCGATCTCGATTGAGTGTGAAAAATTTCTTGGAAACTCGGATTCATAATGGGCCATGGATGGTTATCATGTTAATTATATGGTTATTAATGTCGGAGTGATCTACCTGCTCTAGCTCCGGTACCGACAGTAAAGAGCAAGTGGTTCCAGGTACAAAACGACAACAAAATTATCATTAGCATGGCACGTTGGCGCGCGAAGTTAGTTATTGGCGCGGACGGCTGATCAATCGCGTTGCTTCACTCAAATTTCAACTGATCCAGTTCAGAGGTTTCCACACATTTCGAAGTTTTAGGCTCGGTTAACAGAACACATCGTTGTTCTAGAGTTTTTTTTATGCTTCTTATATTCTTCTTTGTAGATGATTTCATATTCAGACCTGACTCCAATCTCCAATGAACGTTCCACATAGCGAAGGCATACAATGTGGGATGTGATAATTCATTTGTGTTCCTGGTTTTGTCTGCGGTCTCGAACCTCTCTTGTCAAAGATCTTTCTTGTTAGGTCCCATTCAGTGACAAGATTCTCATGATTGTTATTTGTTTAAAGATAGACGACGACGTAGCGACTTCCATCATTCTATAATTTCTACGACGATTCAATGACTTGCATCAACAATCATCTAGCGCAAGCCATTGAATATATTGCATGCTTGATTTAAGATCCCAGGAGGATAGAGTTGGAAAGGAAAATGAAGTATAAGTAAATTAAATCGAAGAATAAAGAATATGTGAGAAAGAGAGAAAGCACGCGAGAAGAATAAAACTTAATAGAAATAAGAAGTCTCGGTATTGATCCTCGTCGAGGGAATTCATAAACATTATATCTTGATGAACTCTTCCTATTTGTTATAAACACTTCATTACTTTCAGATAATTCAGATTGTTCTTCTGAATACTCTGTAGACAACTTTGATTCGAGGAGTATAACATCTACTGCCACAACAATTCATCCTGATGAAATAAAGAGGAGGATGCAAAAACAAAGAACCTCTAAAATTAAGAGAGCTTCTGCCAAGAAATGTGTTGCCAAAGGAGAGGCAAGTGCTCTGACAAGAACCAGGAGAGAAAACCTCCATACTATAAAAGACAGCAAGGGGATTTGGGGATATGATTAGTTTTTGTTTTGAACATTTTTTTTAAAGTTTATTAAAGTTTAGTTATTTATATTGTAGTGGTCTTTTCTATGTTAAAGTCCTCAAATTCAGGTCACTATCCATTTAATTTCCAAAGAATAAGTTGTGATTATTTCACTTTGAAAATTCCTAAAACATCAAAGATTCAACAAGCAGAAGTAATAAATGCTGCTAGTCCCTTCTTTCATAGTTCTGAAGGTATGACTAGGCTTTTAGCACCGAAATATATTTTTTTGTAATTGTCCTCCCACTAATGCCATCTATTAGTGAAAAGTATTACGGTAACACCGTCACCTGTATTGCAATTGGATTGAATTTCTGAAATTTCTTTAAGAACCATAACATCTTATTCTTTGCGTCGTTCGCGCCCTACAGTTGATTCAAGTGAGTTTTCCCCGCACGCGAAAGTTTACTCAAGAGCGCTACATAACATTATCATCCGAGAAGCTGACATACTCATAATTTGAAATTTTGTGTTTTCTTTCTATTAATTCATATTTGAAAATGCTACTTTTTCATCTCATTTGAAAACGTACTCCTAGAGACCCTGACGGGTGTACATATATATCGTTACTTCACTTCACACTCCACATAGTTCAAACTTTCACCGTTTTTTTCTATAGAGTCTTTACCAAAACCAAAAATTCGCAAAAACTAATATTGCATGAGCCAAAAAAAAAACAGTAAGTTGCATTCAGGGTATCTGAATCTGCGTTGAGAAATCATAATTCACCTTATTAAGTAGAACTCAATTTTTATTCCAATCAATAAACAAATGAAGGTAAAATTAATCGCTTATTAATGTGTTCGAAGTGCTGACTATTTGCACGCAAACATTCGTGAATCGAAGTCATTACATGGTTGGTGGTTGCTCTTTGAACCTCTTCTGGTCGAATTTCCTCGAAAGCACGAATTATCCTCTGTTTCAATTCGTCTCTCGAATTCACTGGTGTTTCATAAACAATCTGTTTGTTTTTTCCCCAGAGGTAAAAATCTAGAGGAGTTAGATCCGGGGATCGCGGTGGCCAAGGCTGTCCAAGCGTCTTATCCACCGATCTTCAAAGGTTGTATTCAGTTCTCTGCTCACTTCTTGTGAACAGTGAGGAGGGGGGGGTAACGTCCAACTGATACCAACAACTTCGATGTTCATGAAGCGGCAAATTGTCCAAAAAGTCATTAACTATTGTTCTCAATATATTCAAATATTTTCTTGAATTCAAGTTTTCTTCATAAATACTATTCGATAATTTATTGTTCGTCAGCAAACAAAATACATTTAAACTAAATTTTTCTTGAAATCCCCTTTCTTTTATAAAATGAGGATTTTCTGTACCCCAAAAATGATTGTTATATTTGCGATTAAATATTCCCTCTCTTGAAAATTTAGATTCATCTGTCCATATAGTTTTCTGAAGGAAATTTGGGTCTTCATAAGTCCATGTTAAAATCCATTCACAGAAATCAACACGTTTTGGAGGATCACCTCATCTATGTAGGGCATGAGCTTTTATGAATTTATAATCATGCATTTTATGTTTCTTTATAATTCTCCATATCGAAGTGCGAATCATACCTAAATCCACAGTAGCTCTTCTTAATGATACATGAGGATGGGCATGGAAATACCCCAAGACTTTAATTTGATTTAATTCATATCCAGTTATCGGCTTGATTTGATTTCTTGGCGCTTCAACATTCCCGTTGAATATGTATTATATAATCCATTTTTTATACTTCTTTTTAAGGAACACAATTCAATTCACTCTTCATCAAACCAACAGATTGTTTTACTCTTTTCTGGTCACGGCACACTACAGATTATTTCAAATGGGAAATATCACCTATTTCGAATCGTTATACTGGAAATTGAAAATGATAGTATAGTGTGCCGTGAATAAAATTTACGTTAGTGAACGCGCAAACGTTTTATTATTAATGTACTAATTTTCGAATTATCGTAATGACATGCTCCATATGACATTTCATATTTATCCAATACGAAATATGGCAAAATAATCCAATTTTTGTAGAAAACTTGCTTTTATTTCGGAAACCTGACTCTCTATGTATAGGAACATGATACATCATTTGAAAGTAAATTCAATTTTCTTTCAGGATATTTTATAATATATACAGGGTGTTCCATTTGAAAAAATGCCCTTTCACCACTTTAGTATGTATCGGTAAGATCACAAATTTTCAACGACCCTGTATAATGAAGACCGAATTCCCTTGGTTATTACTGAAAGACAGGACATTGTCAAACTACATTCAAAATCTCAGCTTTCTACGTAGTCAAATAATGCAGTTATAAACATTTAATTGAAGCTAATGTTTCATACAAAAAATAAGGAAATTAATGAATTTCTCGAAAACCACTAGAGATAGGTATAGGGAAGTATTATATGAAAATAATCGAAAAGCAATAGCAAAGCGAAAAATGCAATAATATACAGGGTATTCCATTTAAAATATCAAAGTTGTTGCTACTTTTCGATAGAAGCGGCAACGCCGCAGCATTGAATATATTTTAGACCGATAGAGCAGAACTGATTATCCAAGAAACCAAATTTTCAAAATAATCCTACTTTCCCTTTTCGGGAACTGATCAATCGGGAATGTTCATTGTTCAGCTAACTTCACATTGGTTTTCTTATGTTCTGTGATCTTCGTTCATCGCACAGAAACGATATTAGTTGTCTGTGGTTCATCGTTCAATGAAACAACGAATCGTTCATCTGACATCTGCTGAGGTTAATGATTAATGTCATTGTCATATTTCATATTTTGAGTTATTTTTTGTAAATAAATAATTTATCAAAAAAATCATGAATTAAAGCTTTTATTCATTAAGGAAAGGCCCTAAAACTTTAGATATGGAGCAGGGTGGATTGAATCATTATAAATCATTAGTGTCCGATAAGTATGGATTTGTTTGTTTTTCGAATTGTTCTAGTTAGAAAAAGTTAAATGGATTTGTTTGAATTTATCAAGAAAGTGGTTCCTTTAGAATTGACTTGTTTTGATAAAAAGAAGGGCATCAAGTTGATATGTTTTCATTTCTACATAATAAACAACTGAATAAAGTAATTTTTTTATTTATGTTGGTTATTTATTGTTTTAGTGAAGTAATTGAAGCCCTTATAAAGGAGAGTAAGGCTAGAGAAGGAGAATTAGAGATAGAGAAAACCAGAGTAAGACCCAATTTGAACTTTTTCCAAAGAACGGTGTCAAATATCGTGTCTTCTAATAAACGGTAATGGATATTTTTTATAAGAAAATGTATACATGAATCTATTGTAAAATATTAATATTAGGTGAATTTGGCTAAAACTTGATGTTGATTTCCAATTTCAGATTTTTTGTTCTTATTGAAGTTTCTTGAATTCGATTTATGTACCACTACCTCAGACTAGGAACTTGGAGTGAAACAATGGCAATGATTATAGTACTAGTGAAAGTTCCATAAACTGCTGCTTTGTTTCTCTATTGATGAACTCTTAGTTTCTAGGAAGAGGAGCATAAATCTTCTATTACTAAAATAAAATTTTTTAGAATTTCCAAAAAACAAGATGAAATCGTGGCAAAAGAGAAAGAAAAAAACACCAATTATAGACACAGAAAAGTCCCAGTGCGTAAAAAATTACCCATACAGCTGATACAGGAGATTTTGTCCAACAAAATTAATTTTGTGAAATCATCTGATAAGACTGATAAATTGAAAGAAAAATCCAGGAAATTGAAACAAAAACCTCTGGAGAACCGAAAAAAGAAGACACCTTTTCAGCTAATGCGGGAAATATTGACAAATCAGGTTCAGTTTGTGAAGGCCGAAGAGACTAGAAGCTCAAATATTAAAACAGACCCATGTTCTAGTACTGAAACTTCTGATGAGTCCTATTCGAGTCGTAGTAGAATGGATATCAAAAGAGCTGAAGGTGCTACAATATACACAAAAAGGAAGAGGAGAAAAGATTATCCCAACACTTCAGATAGTGTGATAAGTCTCTCAGATACGAGCAGTAATAGTTCTGTTGTTGAAGTTGGTTCAGAGATAATTGGGATTTCAGATGGTGATAGCAGTACTAATTACACCCCTGATAACTCTAAAAGAAAAAAGAAAAAGTTGAAGTGCAGAAAGATTTGCTTGTGATAAGGTACTTTGTGGGTTTTGAGGAAAATACATTGTAAAGTCTGACTGATGATTCTCTCACTGTCAGAATCATTGGTGGTGTTTATTTGAGAGTGAAGTCCAGACAGATAGATACTTTGGGTTTACTTTTGTGAAACAACTTTGTTCCCAAAGTAACAATTCATGAAGAAATATAGTATATGTGTATGAATTTATTGATACCAAACATATATTGTGTGTTGTTGATGAAGAATAGATGTCTTTTTGAATTAATCATTTAGTTATTTGAAGTTGATGAAACCGATAACACTGTTTTTTGACTTCTTACAAGTTGAGCATTTTTGTTATTTTAAGTTGATGAAAGGTGAACCTAAACTGATAACACTGTTTTTTGACTTCTTACAAGTTGAGCATGTTCTCATTGGAATATTTACAGACGTTGGCTTTATTTTCCTGGAAAGTACCACTAATCAGTAATATGTTGAAGGAGAAATTTACAAATAGTCATTATTGGTTACCAACTGAGAAGATAAGCAACTTGAAAATTTGAAACTTTTTGTTTCCTTTTTCATAATTGAAAATTAAACATGGTGAATGTTTCATCTTTAACGGATGTTGCATAGTTACTCATACAGTTCAAATTTTTACCTAGATCTCTTTAAGGATGTGAGGCTGTGCTGTGTAATTATTACAATACCGTAAAATGCACGAATCATGCGATCCGTCATAACTAACATACATTAACAATTTTAAAGTCATTACATTATATTCCTATGGTTATTCTAAGCTAGGTTATTCAGGTAATATTAGATAGGCTAATAGTAATAAATTAAGACCGATTCAGATACATGCGTGCTCATGCAGGGTTTTTGATGCACGGGCGGTTTAAACGCCTTTTACTCACGTTTCTATCACAAGAACATTTTATTTGGTTCTGCAATAATTTTATCAATGCTGTAGTAAAACTATTTGAGTTTTTTTAAATAATCCCGATGTATTTTTCACTGCCTTTAAGACCTCGTAGGTACATGTGAGCCCGTTCTGCATGAGATAAAAGAGTGACAAATATATCGGGATTATTTGAAAAACTCAAATAGCATCACTCCCAGCATTGACAGAATTATTGCAGAACCAAATAGAATATGTTCTTGTGATAGAAACATGAGTAAAAGGCGTTTAAACCGCTCGTGCTTCAAAAACCATGCATGTATCTGAATCGGCCTTTATGCATTTTGAACTCATTTGCATGCAGCTGCAATGTCATTTGAACTTCCCGCCATTACAGTGACCTATTACAGAGCGCTTGGTCTTGCATTTTACTTCGTTTGTATTAGGGAACACGCACAATTTTATTTTTTGGCTTTTCTGCATCAATTTGGGTCTCAAAAATAACATTTAATGAAAATAATTCATTAAATCCAATTTTTTCCGAAATTTCGAGTTTTGAAATTGCTCTTCGATTTAAACAGAATTTGACCTTGAAAACGAGTAACTTCCCCCAAACACTAGCGCTCCTTGTTATTGTTTCCGGAATGATGAGTAATTTTGACAGTTTTACACAGCTTTTAATAGCCCTCAAACGGTCAAAGTTTGAACCGTGTGAAGTAACGGTACATACATCCGTCAGAGTCGCTAGGAGTTCGTTTTCAATGTGATGAAAAAATTACTGAGTAAGTCACTCAGATTCTAGGACGATAACATTCATGTGCTAATAAAAATATTTCAGAACGAGGATATATCCCCGTTCCCTGGAGAACATGCATGATTTTATTTTATGCATTTTCTGAATCAGTTTGGATCTCAAAAATTCCATGTAATGAAAATAATTGAATCCTATTTTTTCCGAAATTTTAATACTTGAAATAAACACTGGCGCTTCTTGTGGTTGTTTCTAGAATATTGAGTAATTTTGACAGTTAATATTACACAGCCGTTGATAGCCCTCAAACGGTGAAAGTTTGAACCGTGTGAAGTAACGATACATACATCCGCCAGGGTCGCTAGGAGTACGTTTTCAAATGGAATGAAAAAAGTACCATTTTCTAGTAGAAAGAAAACACAAAACTGAGTATGTCACGTACCTTTTCGGATGATTGCTAAGGGGATAACGTTCATGTGCAAATAAAAATATCTAAGAACGGGAATACATGCATGTTCCCTACTCATAATTTCATCCCATTCGAAAACATACTCCTACCGAGTAATATTTGTATAAAACTGTCAAAATAACTCAATATTCCGGAAACAACTACAAGGAGAGCTAGTGTTTCGGGAAAGTAATTCATCAACCTCAAGGTCAAATAATTCTGTTTAATTGTGAAGCAATTTCCAAAAATTTTGAAAAAAATATATTATTATTAAAATAATCCAGCCTTCCGCATATTTTCCTATACTATAGTATTGTCGGCAAACGTTGAATATAAAATAAATCAACAGCCCCATACAACTATACCGACTCAACTCTACACCCAGCCTGACAAAGTTTTTGTACAAAAATATATATAATTTGCAATACTTTCTGTAACACCACCAACTGATGGTAATCGAATGGTTCCTATAGATGGCTCTGTTGCTCATTTTCTCAGTATGTGCCAGAGTATCGTAGTGCCAGTTAACAAAACTGATTGGAAATCAGTTGCATATCGTGGCCGGGTTTGCACTGATGATTGGGTGAACCGTGAAACTAGTATGTAGATAGACACATGTTTTCGATTACCTCTGTTGGTATGGTTGTTACAGGAAGTATTGCAAAGTATATTCTTGTAGAAAAACTTTGCCAGGCGTTGGGTACAGGTGATTTGGTAGTCGTATGGGACTTGATTTTCTGTTCAACGTTTGCTTATAGAAAATGGAGTATTGGATGCCTGTGATGTCACTCAGTGAGAACAAAACATAGTTTTTCCCTTCACCATGCACACTAGTAATTTCATTCTAAAATGCGCAACCAAGTTAACTTCATCACTAGGATTACTAAACAGTTTGATAATCCTACTGATGACAATTCTATAGTATAGGATCATATGTAAAAGACACTGGATTATTTTTATAATCAAACTCCATTTTGGAAATCATTGCCTTTCGTTAAGTACTCTCCGTTCCACATTAGAAAAATTTAAGTATTTTTCATAATGAAATTGCTTGGTTATACACATTCTCCGAATGATTCTTCACAAAACCAACATCTCAAAATACCCTCAGATATCTATAGGACTAATACCGAATTCACATGCTCTGTCCGGGTGTCCGATATCGAGCAATACCGTTTAAAGTAGCCCACCCGTACATGACATGTATTGTTTGTTTTCCCGGAGTTTGACATGCTATTTGGGTAATTTGAAAATATAAATGTCGCTCACTCCGTGGTGACTGCGAATAGACTTCTGCCGCTATATCAAGTTAAGAATACGATATCATTAAACTCAATTTGTTGTCTAAAAATCGCGAAAAGAACTAAAATAACGTTTATGACAGGAAAGACCTAATGTACTTTGATTAGTTCCACTGAATAACAATAGATGTCACATGTCACACCCTTTACGCAGACGCAGAATCCAGAATGTGAATCACAGACCACCTACTCTGGTAGAGTAATGTGATGTGAATTATTTACTTTGTTATTTATATTTTTTATTATATTATTGGGCGTAGTCGTTAGCAGTGATTTGTTCTGCATAAATTAATTAGTGAACCCATATTTTATCTTGAAGTAATAAGCCATTTCTTACTTATTCTTTGTAATCTTTGATTGGATATTTTTTCAGAAATGACTGACAATACACCAACCGCTTCGCAAGAATCGCAAGATGTTACCGAGTTGTGTAGTCTTGTTGCTTGTATTCCTACATTGGAAACAATTGTTATTAAGAAGGAACCTTTCAAAGTAGGAAAATCAACCCGTTGTGATTTTGTGTTTGAAGAAAAGAATGCCGAAAACCGCTCTATAAGAAATAGGATCAGCAAAGTACATTTTGAAATCACAAAAGATCCGTTCAATTCGGTTTTGTATATAACAGATCTTAGCAGGAAAGGCACATATTTAGGTGGAACACGTTTGAAGAAATTCGAGAGAAAAGATTTGAGAGATGGAGATATAATAGCACTTGGTTTGAAGAACTATAATGTATTCATTTTCCGATCCCCAAATGCATCAGTGGAAGTCAAGCCATGGGGTCATCTTATTTCCTGCATAGAGTATCTGGATTCTTTTGATCTCTATTACAACGAGTTCAAAGTAGGAAGATCCAAAAAATGTGATGTTATCATGAAGAAAATGAAGATAAATCAAAATATTAAAGATATTTTTAGTAAAGAGCATTTCATTATTTTCAAAGAACCTGATGATGCATTAGCTTTTATAAGAGATCTCAGCAGAGCTGGAACGTATCTCAATGGTAAACTCATTGGGAAAAATAATACTAAAGTTTTAAGACATGATGATGTGATCGGCATTGGCCTAAATAAACTGAAACTATTTGTTTATAAATGCGAACTTAATATGAACTATTTGCCAGTGGAACTAGAGGAAAAGTATGAACCTTCGACGTTAATTGGAAGAGGTACTGCAGGAGAAGTGAGACTAGCCTTTGAAAAGTTCACTGGAGAAATGGTGGCCATTAAAAAGGTTCTGAAGTCTAGAAGTTCCCTATCAGAAATTCACGAACAGACTCACCCCAATAAGGTTAAAACTGATATCAATGTTCTACAAACTTTGAGTCATCCATGTGTTATGAATTTGAAAGACTTTGTTGAAACTCCTGAAAATGTATTTATGGTTCTGGATTATATGAAAGGAGGTGAACTGACAAACAGGATTTTATCCAATATACCATTGAGTGAATCCAATGTGAAATTTTTATTTTATCAGATGGTTGCAGCTTTACAGTTTCTACATGGTCATGGAATAACACATCGTGATTTGAAGCCAGAAAATATTCTTTTATTTTCGGAGGACACTGAAACTCTGGTAAAAGTATCAGATTTTGGACTGAGCAAAATAACTCAGGGGGGCCATAAGATGTCAGCAGTTTGTGGTACTTTGAATTATATTGCTCCGGAGGTACTTGACAGTCGTATCCCTGAATATGGTAAACAAGTTGATGTATGGAGTTTGGGGGTTATATTGTTTTACATGCTCTCCAAGAAACTTCCATTCCAAGGTTCAGATAAAACAGTTTTAGCAAAACACATCATTACAGGGTATTATATTATGGAAGAAGTTGATTGGAAAAGGATATCAGCCAATGCCAGAGATCTTATTAAAAAAATGCTCAATGTTGATCAACAGAAAAGAATCTCTATTGAAGGTATATTTGAACATCCGTGGCTCGAAGAGGATGAAGGGATGAAATACAAGGTACAATCTTTTTTAAGGAACCATGTGTATAAGACATTTTTATCTGAGACTATAATGATTACTTATGGGATGGACCCTCCACTCAGATGTTGTTCAAGTGCGTTGTGATAGATACACCCCGACATTATTTTCAAATATGAACCAACATTTTGTTTCGTATTGTGCCAGATTTTTGTGATATTGAGTTATGTTTGTACCTTTCTTTATACTCTCTCGTTGTTTTGTGATTTTTTTTCTTATTTACATTTTAGTTTCTGTATTTATTTATTGTTTGTTTGTCGAATAGCTTGTTGTTAAGAAATATGAAAACCATATTACTTACTAAGTAACTGCTGGTTGGTAATAATTTTACAAGCTATGAGTGAATAATGGAGTTATATTGTTTTTTTCTGTTTTGTATTTTTATATCTTTTGTCTTTTCTAATGTGAGAGTCTAATATACTTTTTGTCAAACCAAATTGAGTCAGTAATTATCAGAAAAAACTAATCTTGGCCTTGGTGAGTTGCATCACCACTTTCCTGAGCAACGGGTGCAGAACCGGACCGGCAGCCAAGGCGCACCCTGGAGGGAATACCCATTCCCTCTAATGTTGGCCGTGGGTATACCCAACTACTCGGTTCCGAATAGACGAGGAATAGGCACCCACAACCGACCCCCACGGAATAGGGGTCAAGGCAAGGTGTCCCAGGACGATGGATTGCCACATATTATAATGACAACCGCAACCGCAAATAATAATAATAGCCGTCCTCTACCCGCACAGGCTATGCCTTTGGGTACACTCAACGAGTGTTTATGAGGGAGTATTATTATTATTAACCGCAACGACAACGGACGCTTTGAGTGGACGGACGAACTAAGGGACGGTCTTCTGCTGTGCTATGAGAGCAGTGAGCAGGCCATACATGTGGTGTGCGATACACAAGGAGCATTCTCTGCCTTTTCCGCCCAAAATCTGAATGATTATGTATCTCATCTTCGGGGTGGAAGCCATGTCAGAGCCCCTCAGCCAGTTGACGAAGTGGTAGATATGGCCCGCATCATACCGACAACGGAAGGCATCAGAACCCGCAGGGCGCTTCATAACACCAAGCTCCTGAAGCCACAACAACGGGCAGAAGAGGCTGACATTTGGCAAATCAACTCAGCCGTGTATGACGCCACTCTGACTTATTCTTAGACTGGGAGGAGGAATACCGCCCCTTCTGATTGGGAGACATAAGCGGCGCGTACACAAGATGGAAGCTAAAATCAAGTCGGCGTATCCAATATGTGGTGGACTACGTGGCGGCGAGTAGGCCGTTTATGCCCGCAGTACGGCGAATTGCAGCAAATTTAAGACGAGCTCACCACATACTATTTGCCACTAAACAGCACTACTGTCTTGATGCAAACGAGTCACTAGTAAGGCGGGCGTGAAGCATCACACCGTGATAAACCTCGCTTATTATTCCAAGAACCTTCACGTGTTGTAGCTAACCCGCCAGCCGCTGGTAAACTTCTGGAAGAATATCTATGATTATCCGCAACCACTCTAAGCAAAGTTCAAAGCTTTCTGAGCCTTACCTCAATCCCATAACTCATAATTTCACGGGCCCTCGATGAATGCTCAAAGATCTTCGCTGCTCCAGGCCCTGATGGGCTAACGCTAAATAACTATATTGTTAAAAAATATTGAACCACCCACCACCATTTGGCAAGAGTTTTTGACTCATGGCTAGATGAGGAGTAACAAATTCTGGATTGGTTTGTCGAGAGGCCAACCGTGCTAATCCCCAAAACGGAGATTTGTCTGATCCAAAGAACTACAAACCAATAATATGCTTGAATGCATATTATAAGATGTTTTCCCGCATCCTTTACATGCGAATACTTTCCGCAGTTGATCCGGTGTATGAACGGATATATGAGCATAGAGGGTCAGAAGGAGGTCGCTGGCTGCAAGGAGAAACTGCTTATCGACAGATGTATCACGTAGGACTCCGTGCAGTATAAGAGTACTCAGTAACCTTTCATTTGCCCGGATCGATTATAGCAAGGCAAATAGTGAGATGCATTGAACAGCTGATGTCGCTCTGTAGCAAAACCTATTAGGCTAGCTTTTGTTGCGATAAAAAATAGTTTTCTATTTCGAATGTTTGTGTCTTTTGTATTTGGCCACACAATTTGTATTTGGCCACACCCAGATAGCACAAAAATATTCCTGGAATATGCTCAGAATATTCTCCAAGAAGATTGCATTATTGTATGATTCATCCAATGATTATTCTAAGATTATTCAAATGTCCGCTCTGAGAAAGTATCAGGAATATTCAAATGAAAATTCCAGTTATATTCAGGATTATTATTAGAATAATCATAGGATATTCTTCGAGATTATTCCTGGTATATTCCATAGAAAGATTGAATGATTATTCCAATGGATTATTCTATGATCATACAAATGTATGCTCTGAGAAAGTCCCAAGAATATTGCAGGAATATTCTGGGTTACGTTTAGAATAATTATTGGATATTCTTCGAGATTGTTCCTGGAATATTCCATAGGAAGATGGGATGATTAATCCAATGGATATTCTAAGATCATCCCAGGAATATTCAAATAAATATGAAACAAAATATTTCGTAAAACCGAAGAATGCATGTCTCTCCACACAATTCCACAAATTGGACATTACGGCAAATATCTGACAGAAAACAACTACTTTCCCCTACGGATATTGAATTATATCTGTCTTCTATTTGTGCAACGTTCCTCACGGACACATAATTGCAAGTGCTACTTGTTATAAAGCCATTGATTAATACCCTTCATCTTCATTTTTGTTGGAAATGACCACCTGCATACATGCATGAGGTTATATTTTCCTCTCATCAGTGCAAGGATACAGACGACAATGTAGTTGCCTTGTTCTACAAATATGAATGACAATATTCAAAAGCCTTATAGTATCCTGGGGAAATTTGATAATAAATAATCTATTCGACTATGTCAGTAATATTCTCGGAAAGATTTTCTGGAATATTCCGTTTGATTAATCTTGGTTGATATTTACGGAATATTTTAAAAATATTCTAGCGTAATATGAAAATAATAATCGATTCAAATATTTTAGTAATAATCTTAGAAACTCTTCACAGAATATTCCATTTGGTTGACCTATGATCAATATTCTATATAATAATCTTCGAGGATAAAAATATTCCTGGAATATCCATGTCATATTCCTTGCGAATATTCTCTCATTATCCTTTTGGGTGATTGAGAGAACATTCCATGAATATTCTGTGCTATCTGGGCACATTCTGTATTTGGCCCCCGCATTTTCTAAGGTTGGCCCAGGCGGCAACTGCTGCCCTGTCACGCTGTTCAAGTCCAACTCTGACACTGAATGCTGAACGTGTCGTAGGGCAGCTGAGACCATAAAGCATTTGCCTGTCCAGCTTATGCGGTCTCACTGGTCTCAGCCTGTATTCACAGGCATAACGCAGTTGTTCAACTATCTACGACACTCGTACGGTAAAGACAAGGCATTGCCTTATGCTCCAGGGGATATTGTAATTGTAAATTTACTCAGGTAAGTAAAAGTTTAATTCACAATGTAAATTCATAACTAGAACTAGAAAAAACTATGAACTAAAAAATTGTGGTTCAGGCTGAGCTACCTAAGCAATGCTCGTGTTGTAGCCTGAATTGTAAAGTTTTTTATGTTCTGAAGTGTGAGAAGAGATAGTAAATTTAATTAAAGCAAGTTGAATTTGACGATATGAGAGAGAG
The DNA here is from genome assembly GCA_958502065.1 of Chrysolina americana. Lineage (NCBI taxonomy): Eukaryota > Metazoa > Arthropoda > Insecta > Coleoptera > Chrysomelidae > Chrysolina > Chrysolina americana. The sequence goes on from OY293410.1 coordinate 88,001,942, forward strand.
AGAGAGAGAGAGTAGGGTAGTATATAAATATTTTTCTTTTTCTGGCTCTCAGTCGAGTTCATACACGGTTTTTAGTTTATTATAATTTTGGTTTACATATTCTTTGAGTTTTGATTTCATTTTGGAATAATTAGGAATGAGTCTAATTTCTATAGGGACTAGGTTCAATAATTTGGGCCTAAAGTATGATATGAATCTTTGTGTGTGAGTTATTCTACAGAGAGGAGCATGTTCAGATTTAGCACGTGTGTTGAAAGCGTGGCTAATTTGGGAACTGGAATTATTTTGCATCCATAGTAGGCATTGATAGGTATATAGTTTTCCTACTCCAAATAAGCCAATTTTTTTGTAAAGGTCTTCAGTTGACTATATTTTATTTTTCTTAAAAATTATTTTCAATATAATATTTTGCATAACCTCTAGGACGTGCAATAATGTTTTACTGAGACCCCCCATATAGTGATACAGTACCTCAATAAAGATTCAGCAAGTGAGTTGTAGATCATAAGAATAAGGAGTATGAAACTAACTTATTGAGTCTTTTGACTGTATTGTCTAGGTGTTCCTCCCATCGCAGGTGCTGGTCCACATATACACCTAAATACTTCATGTTGTCAACTTTTTTAATTCTTGGTCTCAACACTGCGTTGGAGTTCGGTAGAGATATTTATGAATAGTGAGGGTGTTATTCAAGGGTTGATCTTTTTTGGTTGTGGTGAATGCAATAAATTTAGTTTTTTCCACATTCAAACTTTGAAGGCTTACATTCAACCAAGAGAGAACATATTTGAGCCCTATTTCTGCTTTTTGATAGACGTCATCCCAGGAATCGCCTTCAAATAAAAGAGCTGTGTCGTCCGCATAAGAAATCATCCTGCCATTGATGTTAGAGAGTTTATAAAAATTGTTGATGTAAATCAAAAATAAAATTGGACCTAGTACTGTACCCTGGGGGACGCCCATGGTGACAGGTAGTGGATCGCTGTGAATACTGTTTATTTTAACGTTTTGATTTCTAGCTGTTAGATAATAATATATAGTTTTTGAGTAGGCCTAAAGTAATTCCTCTAACTTCTATAGTTTCTAGACGTCTCAGAAGAATTTGATGGTTGACGGTATCAAAGACTTTCCAAATCCAAGAAAACAGTTAAGCTTTTTTTTTGTCATTGAAGTTTTTTCATATACTGTTGACCAATTGAATTATTGCGTTTTCAGTTGACATATTTTCTCTAAAACCAAACTGACCTTCAAATAAAATATTTCTTTCCGAAAAATCATTCAGTCTATTTTTTAAACACTTTTCGAAAACCTTGGCAAAATTATTAATAATGGTTATTGGTCTGTAATTTGTTGTAAGTTTTCTGTCACCAGATTTAAAAACTGGGCTGACTATAGATTCTTTGAAAGCAGCAGGTATATTTCCTTTTATAAAGCATAAATTAATGATATGACAAAGCGGACATTCAGTAGAAGTAAATTATATTTTTTTATAAATTGCACCTTTATACTATCAGGACCTGGAGAGCTGTTGTTTTTTAGAGTAGATATTATATCAATAATTTAATTTCTTGACACTGGGATCAGAAAAAGAGAATTTGTAATATTACTTTCAATTTCCGGGATATTGTCGTGTTTATCAATTTTATTTGCCATCTGTTGTCCTATATTTGCAAAGAATTTATTGAAGTAATCTGATTTTTCTTTATCATCGGTAATTTTTTGTCCGTTTTCATTTGTAATATTATATTTATCTTTTAGTTTCAAATTCTTGTTCATCATCTCATTTAAATTTTGCCAAATTTTCGGAAAATTCTGTTGAGCGTCGTGAATGTTATTTTATGTAATAATTATTCTTATGAGTTCTGATTAGATTGTTGAGATAGTTTCTGAAATTTTTGTATTCTGCAGTTCTTCGGTATAGCGTCTATTTTTTTTTTCAGGTTGTCCCTATATTTAATTGAGACCGAAGTGGAATATGAGAGGTCCCGAATCAATCAGAACCACTCATTCCCCAGGCAAATTCAAGCCAGTAGTCCTACTCGATATACAGACTTAAACGAACATCGTGTCCGAAAAGAGGAGGAAAAATGGACCAAATATCGAGATCTACTCTTTGAACTCCTCAGGCTTTACCCAAACCTTTCTGCGAAAATGGTGGTTTTGATAATAGGGGTCCTTGGCGGAATGATGGGCACACTGCTCTCGAACCTAAAAATCATACCGGCTTGCCGAAGTAATATAGTAGAAATCTTAGCTTGACGAATGCCGTGCTTGGTTCACTCTGCCTGCTCAGGGCACATGTTTCTCGGTCCCAATAGTCACCCAACGGCGACGGCGTGGGGAGTGGTTCTTGGGACAAATGATCCAGTGCGCCTTCCGGAAGTATTTGTAAGAAAAAAAATAATACTCGAACACCAATAAAGTGTGTGCTCAAAGGCATAGCCTGAACGGGTAGAGAAAGGCTATTATTATTAGTCGTGGCGCTCCGGGGCGACTTTCTGATTTTTGGTGGCGTATTAACTTTTCAGCTGTAAGAAAACCTACAGCATCACCCTGGGTGGTCAGTGCGCACTCCAACTAAGCATTCACATCAACAGCATTGCACATTTCTTACAAAATATTCAACAAGTTCATATCTTTTGAAGAAATCGGTATTTTTTTTTATTTTTTCTATATACTCATTCTGGCCATAGTTGGTACGGTAAACATGGACTTCGAAAATTTCGATATTCCTCATTTTCTTTGAATTCACATTTAAACTTATGACTTTAACAATTTGTAGGGAATTGATACAACTATTGATTATTTTGTGAATAATGGTAAGGTCTGATTTCAATATTCACAAAATAAAGTACCTATTCAATTTGAGAATGTCCAATATAATTTTGTAGATACATTCGTGATATTCCAGTACATATCAAAGAACCTCAAAAACTTGTTTTGAACACTCTCAAGCCAATCAATTCGAAGGGCTTCAAATTGTGAAGTAGGTATTCGAGTATTGATCTATATCAATTAATCAATAAATTTTTAGTGCTCTAAGAGTAATATTTTGAGAGCTCTGAAAATTACATTTTCAATGTGGGGTTTGGATTCAGTTTTGAGCCAAGAATTATTCCCAAATCTTCTACTGAATTGCTGTTTCTAATTCTGATTGTTCGATTTCATTTGAATTATTCATTGGATTTTATTAAAAAAATATGAATCTATGGCATTTGTCTATATTTAGTTGTCATAAGTTTATATCACACCAGGGTACAAAAGATAAATCACACTGTAATAATTCACCCTCAGGTGAGTCATAATGAGTAACTTATAATTCTATAGAAACAAAAGAAAATTACTATAGAGGATATAAATTCACTCAAATCGCCAACAAATGGATTGGAAAGTATTGGGATTCCTGTGGTACACCAGATGTTACTCCGAGATACCGAATTTCCATATTTTACATATTGGACCCTACTGTCAGAAGATAATTTCTAATCCATTTCAGAATTTTGTACACCCAAAGAAAGTTCATGCATCAACATACAATGATGATGCATTCTATTAAATGCTTTGGAAAAATCTGTGTAAATAGAGATTCAACCTGATGTGTCTATTTTCAAAAGCATTTATTATAAAGTTTTGATGAATGGGCAGATTTGTACTAGTAGATCGACCACGACTGAATTCATTATTATAAAAAAAAAACAATTTTTCCATCAATCTAGAAAGATTGACGTTTTCAAAGGATTATTGAATATCACATGAATATTTTTGGCCAAAGTGAAACATATGTAAGTATTATGTATTCCATCTGGGCCTATCACAGCAAAAGTTCAATAATTTTTGTAATATCTATCATTTAGCCAAATGCATGGACCAGCCTATTTTTCTCAGTTAATATGAGTAATTGAAAAAAGTGTGTACGAAAGTTAAACAGTATTTCATCATGAAGAATCCTAAAATATTTTTCATGTGGAGCTGTGTGTACGATATGCAATAAATTCACAAATTGAACATTGATTAAAAATAATCGAACCTTATCAGTGAGTAAGTACTTGGGTGGACGTAGGACCCGTTGACAAAACCCAAATAGAAATTATTTGCATGTTGTGTCCGGGGCTGTACTGATGATCGGGTTGAACCGTGAAACTAAGTATGCAGTAGATACACCCTTTTTCGAATATTATTTGGTAGTTGTTACGGGAAGTATTGCAGAGTTCAATATTTTTGTGGCAAAACCTTGCCAGGCGTTGGGCTGAAATGATTCGGCAGTCGTATGGGGCAGTTGAATTATTTACTTTTCGACATTTGCCGACACCCTATTCAATAGGGAATAAGCGAAAGTCTCGGTTATTTTTAATTAATTTTCATTTTGAGTATTTAATTTATGTATTCAGTTATTTTTACGTGCCATTAATGGAGAAGTGACGTCATCAGCAATTAAACTCTCGATAAATACAGTGTGTGTTTGTGTCCTATTTTTGTGTTCATCTTTGTTATTTACTTTTGTATGTTTTGTTCGATATCTTTCTCAACCAGGGTATGACAGTTTGAACCAGACAGTGGCGTACGTAGGTATAACATTCCCAGATGCTTATTTCCCAGACAACACATAATATCCGATGGATATCAGTTTCATGTCCAATTCTGGTCGGAATATCTCCGGATTTGAAATAATGGACATCCATAAGATATCCATCGAGGATGTGTAATGAATATATTATAAGCGTTAGAACGATAAAACCGCTGATGTCATAATATATTCTGCAACCCGCTCTGCGTGACCACGCAGATTTTCAACCTTATACGTTTCGAGTTGTTTCTGGATCGCAACGATAGAAGAACGACCACATTACCCAATGAACATCCTTCCGTATATATAAGAGGTATATCCGAGAAGATCAGAAGTTATGGAAACAAGTGTACAATATCAAGAGCTGCTTTCAATTCATATTTCACGAAGATTCTACATCGGAAAAACAAAGATACCGTTATCCGTAAGAATAACCGGATACAGAAAGTGGATATGTGGGGATACATCGTGAATGCTGACCATATGTCTGGACTGAATACTATACAATTATTTGAAAGGAGCTTTGGTTCAAACCTCGTATATCGAATTTAGCCAAGCATGGAAATGAAGACGTATGAAGACAGCTCGTGGATCATTTGGGATGGATGAAAAAGCGAGAAACTACACGCGCCATAACAACATACCGACAGACCTATCGTACCCTTCGTAGCTGCTAAACTTGTCGGTATATCTGAAGACGATTGCGAGTAGAAACATTAGAAACGTCATGAAAAAGTTACCTGAGAATGATTCTGATTTGCTAATCAGTATGTAGAATTCTAGCCTTCAGCAAGTAAATTCCTCGATCCGCGACAGTTCTACTTTGTTTTCATGAAGAACCAACTTTGTTCCATTGACACGTAGGACGCCGTATCTGAAAACCAACTATAACCCTCTAGAATTCATGATACCCATCCCTATTGTTTGTAAGTTTTAGACAATGTTGTGAGTTATGAGGAGAACTTTATATGTCCTAAGGTAATTAATCGGACTACCCTTAGTGAACCCTTATCGTTTGTATTCTTTGTTAATTAATGTTTTCCACACATTCTCAATCTCTACGCTAGGTTGACTAAAAGTGTTGTTTGCTTGGATGTGAAAGGACTCTTTGTATTTACGTTTAAACCAGTTTTGTCTAAGATGTCGGCATCTTTCGACAGGATGCGTTGGTGTTCTGTCCATGCGTGTTCTGCGACTCCCAACTTCAACGTCTCTCCTCGTTGAGTCCAGCATTTGTGTTCATCTACCATAACGTTGAGCGGTCTTTTGGTCTCTCCGATATAACGGCGTCCGCATTCGCAGGGTATTTGGTAAACGCAGTTTTTTGCATTTTCGCAAGGATTATCAGGTTTAGTTTCGGTTAAAAGGCTTCTCAATGTGTTCCCGGATCTGAAACAGCTTTTGACGTTTTACTTATTCCCGATCCTCCTTAGCAGGAGGACAACGTGGCTTGGTTGTTGATCCTTGTGTTTTTTGTTGCCTTGTTTTAGAACATCTTCCAGGAGTATGTCTGGGTACCCGTTTTATTTCATGTCTCTTTTTATGTAGGTGAGTTCAGTTTCTAGTTTTTCTTATATGTTCCTTGATCTTTCCATGAGAGTGTTCACGATGCCTTTTTTGGTTGATCTTGAATCGAAGCCCAGGTATTGTCCGGTGTGTTTTTTTTTGTAGATGTTTGTATGGAGCATCCAACTCTCTCGACTTTGACATCCAGGAACTCTGGCTGTCAGTTTTGACACTTGATAACGATCGGAGATACGAAACCGATTGAAACGTCGTGCTCATAGAAACACTCCAGACAATGGAAGTCCACAGTGAAAGTAATCAACCCATCCCTATGATTGCATCATCCTCGATGTCCACTACTATTAGAGCCCGGTGTATCTCTTTGGTGCTGCCTGAAGTCAGTTAAACTGGTAGTTCACAGTTGCTGGCTTTCCTGTCGCGTGCGTAAATTCCAATCTGATGATTCTATTAATTCTTGCCGGTATTTTGACAAAGGTAGACCCAAGGATCGTTCCGGTCGCATCTGTATCTAGGAGCATGGTGCAGGGCTCGTTATTTCTGAGAATGTCTACAAAGACACCTTTGTTTTGTCGTTGAAGGGCAGCGACATATACCTTGTTAACTAAAGCTTGCTGGATATAGGCTGACCATTGCTCCTTGTCGACCTTCGTCGGTGTTGATTTTTTTGAATGTTGGAGCTACGCATGTGCCCAAGTTTTCAATCATTTCGGCATCTTTTCAGTCTTTTCTTGGGCAACACTTCCCTCATTACTTTTCTTGAGGCAGCCTCCATGGTAGCAGGCATCTGTGAATCTTCTTCAATCATTTGAACGTAACTCTGGCTTTTGCAGTATTGTTTCGCATCCTCGAATTCCAAAGCGCGTGTCAGTGCTAGATTTGTTGGACGTGCTAATATTAATGCTTGATTTCTTGGTCACAAAGTCCATCCAAGAATGCAATATCTGTTAATCGCTCCATTGCATTTTTTTGTGTGGCTGGGTATGCAAGGCGAACTAAGCGTGCAATGTCCGCTTCAAACTCCTATTTGCCCTCTCTCTGACTTCGGTTTTTCAGCTATGAGTGATATACGCGTTCTACGTGGGCCTGACTATACCGAAGTTCTGGATGTTTTATTCGCTGTTCTAAGTCCATCTGTTCCTGGCCAGTGAGGGTTTATAAGATGTTTGATCCTTCACCACGCAATGCCACAGCTTTCTCCCCTGCATTTAATCCGTTTGCTTTAGCCGCAGCGTCAAGTTGTCGGCGGTAGTGTTTCCGTTAAACTCAGGTGGTTTCAATGAAAGCTTTCCTGGTTCAGCACTGACCTTGAAATCTTTTATGTCTTTTTTAACTTCATCGGAGTTCACACTCAGATCCAATATTGAATTTCTGTTGGAAGTTTCTGGGTTGTGCGCAGAATTTATCCGCTTTTCTAATTTACTGAACTTTTCCTTTATTTTGTACATTTATTCCTCGATTCTTCCTTTGATTTTATCACCTATTGTATTCTTCAATTTTTCCATTTCTCCCTCGATTCGCCACGCCACAAACTTATTCTTTCAAGCTCTTCGAATTTTCTAGAAGTTCTTCTCTCAAATTCTTTGAAATTTATAGAATTTTATCTTCCAAACTCTTTGAATTTTCTATAAGTTTTTCTTTCAGTTCCTCTTTCAATGTACATTTTCCAGAAGTTCTTATTTCAGACTGACCGAATTTTGTTGAAGTTCTTTCAAACTCAGCAATTTTTCTTTCAAGTTTATCGAAGTTTGTTGTTGTCTTTCAGGGACTCGGTGATTTCTTCTAGTTTATTCATTATCGATCTCCTTCTTCAATCAGTCCTTCTGCGAGTCTTTTCTGAAGTACGTCCTTCTATCAGGGTGAACCAGATGAATTCTCATCGAAAACATTTTTTCTTTCAGTGTGTTTGACCGAGATATAAGTCTATTTCACCCAAAAAGTCTTCAGTTTATTGTCCCACAATGCGCAAGACTGTCCACTTCGCGAAATACTTATCTGTTCAATGGGTCACTTGTCTATGTAGGTCTATCAGTTATTTTTTTTACATTGCAAACACCTATTCATTTTCAAAATCCTATTTCTGACTCCTGACACCAATGTAATGAAAATGCACTTAATCTCAATCTGCTAATTTATTTACACACATTTGATTAATCTTTCACATTTATGACATTCGTTTATCTGCAACCAGTATTTCATGTTAATTCTGTTACTGTGTCTGCCACTCAATCCCCTGATGTTGAGCGTCCGGCTTATTTATCGGTGCAGAGCTCTTGTCGAAGACTCGCGCACCTTCTTCATTGTTCCGCTCGCGTCCTGGCGAAGCTACCTAGAACAATTCGGAAATCTGGTGAGTCAGAATGCGATGATATTGTAACGATTTCGAGACCGGCCTCGAGTCCAGCCCTGATCATCGTTAACTCGAAATGTAAACAGGTTCTCCGCTGACAAACAAATAAATCACGTGGAAGAATCGCGAACCTTCTAACGAAGGTTCTGGGGACATCTTAGAACTCGCCCGAAAAGCTCGAATGGCCGAGAACTGAAAATACTAGTATATAAGCCACTGGGTATTAGATGGCGGGATAGTCAGAGACAGACACAGAGAATAACCAATATAGTTCCAGAGTTCGCGGATAGAGAATGTGTCAGTAAAGATAAATAAAAATAGTGACTGTGATATAAATAAGTGTTTAAGGAGTGTGTAATAAATGATAAAAATGAGTTAGTGCAGTTTTACTACAATATCATGCGTGTTTACAAATCCGAGGTCGACCATCAAAACACAGACGTTCAAGTCCGTTATACCGGTCCGGCTCTCGCACGTTGCAATACTATATCATATCAATATAACTTATTTGCGTTAAAGTTTTTGAGTATTCACACCCCCTTTAACCTCTAGGTTAATAATATTGTTCTTGATATGGAATATTTAGTTTAGTTTATTTTAGGTAAGTTCATTTGCTACATACCTGTTCAGATTCTATGACATCATCCGGATCATCTTCCCTCACTATACAGAGATGTGCCACAATACCGTCTCAATAAATTAGAACCATATGGAAAACTTTTCTATTAATAATAAAAAAAAAGTTATTCTTTATACAGAGTTCTGCATGTTCTAGAATCTAAAATACAATCATCAGATATCAATTTTTTTAGTCCTGAACGCGGTTGGTAAAAAAGTATGAATTTCAAAAATTGTTATTGAAAAAAGAAATTCAGAATTGAAAACTTCGTTCAAATAAATATTAGGTTTTGTTATCTTTTACTAATTTTTCTCGTTTCTTGCTATCAACAAATCATTTCTTTGTCAGTGCATATTAGATTCCACATAACTACAGTTAAATTTGCATTGTTACTTATTGTAGAAATAAATAGAAAACATTATTTTTTATGTAAATGGATGTGATTTCATATTTGAACATAGTTTTTTACTTCTGCACACATGTTTTCAATAAGAATAATAGATATTGTCAAGTATAAAAGGTACTTTACTGCCGGGTAAAATCTATATTTTTTGACAAACTTGCTAAACGACGTAGAAAATTTGATACCTGATGATTGTATTCAAGATTTTAGAACATGCAGAACTTTTTATGATGAGTTTTCCAGGTTCCAATTTAGTGAGACATACTATAATAATAATAATAACAGTAATAGATTTGAGCCGGTTCTGGGCCTCCCCCCACTACTATGACGTCATCAGTGACCTTGGGGTGACCTTCAGGGATGACCTTGGTGCATAGGTGCCTGTGTGGGTCTATGACCTTGGGATGTTCTTGAAACGATTTTTAAATTTTGTAATTTTTGACCTTGATGTAGGTTTTGATGAGGTGTTCAAGGTTTTTGTTTGACCTTGAGATGACATTTGGGTGACAGAGATTTTTTTTCATACACGGACAAGTACTTTTTCCAAGTACTTATATATTTTTTTTTTTACCTCCAAGACTAAAAACATTTATGTGAACACTTGCTACTATGTATGACTTTCATATTATGTACTAACACATGAAAATCTAGAGAAGGCACACGTCCACACACCACGGAGATCCAGTCAGATATGTGAACTCTGAATCCTCTCCGATACTTACCTTGTAGTGGTGGTGGTAGTAAGCGTGTGTGACGTCATCCGACTATGAAGAGTGCATCTGAAGTAGCCCACGCTCGACGCTTATAATATATACGGACAAGTACTTTTTCCAAGTACTTATATTTTTTTTTTACCTCCATTACTACTATTACCTTCATGTGTATGTACACTTGTTACTGTGCATGACTTTCATGTGTACCAACACATGAAAATCTAGAGAAGGCACACGTCCGCACACCACGGAGATCCAGTCAGATATGTGAACTCTGATTTCTCTCCGCCAGTGTATACCTTACAGTGGTGGTGGGAGGAAGCGTGTGTGACGTCATCCAACTATGAGGAGCGCATCCGAACACGATCCAGTCAGAAGCAACCCAAGCTCGACGCTCTGGGATTGTTTGTGACATGATGTCTGCGATAGTATATTATACAAGTCGGTGGTGGGGGAGTGGTTCACTATCCATTATAAAAGAAGTGGATATTGTGATACAAAATCAGAAGTTATATACCTAGCAGTCGAGTAGTCAGCAAGAGTAGTGAAGTTATTCAGTGCATTCAGAGACAGGAATATCAGTGAGTGTGTTTTTCTATCGAAAATTATTTATATTTTCCTTATATATTTTCATCATGTCAGTTCCAAAGGTGGATTTACAAAAAATCAATTCTGTAATTAAACAAGAGATGGAAGTATTAGAACAAAGAGTAATATCATCTTTGCCACTAAATGAAGCTTATCCAATAAAGAATATGTCAATTTGTTCAACTCGTTTTGGTAAATCCATTTTGTTAACATTACTCGATGTGAGCAATAACACATTGTTCAAAACATGGCTACCAAAACGTGTTTCAGAGCAATTTAGTGACGACGATGTTACTTGCATCAATTCATCTGATGGTAAATATACCGTAGCATATTTGGGTCAGACTCAACAAAGCTTTGCTGGTATGAAAACACGATCGTTGGTTAAACTCGATCTCATTGAGTAATAGTTAATTTTCACATATCATAGGCTAAGTCGAATTATATTATAGATGTTAATTGTAAGGAATATATAAAAAGTTTTCATACATTGTTAAACACACTCTTTGGCGGTTGGCATCATCGAAAGTATATGTGAGTTTTATTTATGAATTCTATTATAGCATACTTATTTCAATAATTTTTCTTTGATTTCAGTTTCATTTTCGAGAAAGATGTGGATGCTGTATGCTAGCCAAAACTGGACCGAAGCTGTAGACATCACTTCAGCTGTTGAACGATTGACTTCTGAATTGGATGCTTTGAGTGATGATGCTCACCATGCCACCAACTATGACCTGAGCGTGTGTTATGATGAAGAGCAGATCCAGTTATGTTTGCGTGACGCTGAGAACTATCAGAAAGGTGTGGATCTTTGTGAGAAATATACAGATGGTTCTTTGGATCTAGATCAACTCTGCGATGCAACGGTTGAATGTGAGCTGAGGAGATTTCTCTACCGTCTCTTGCCATACCTACCTAATGGAATCATCCAAAAGTACCAACTGGATAACGATGGTAATGAAATCGAAAATGGTCAAGAAAATCATGACGATGAAGAAGAAGTTTTATTAGATAGTTTGTATATACCTAAGACTAATTGAATTGTAAGCTAGTGATATCTGAATAAAAAACATAAAATAGTTCATACATGTTTTATTTACCTATTCCTCTTTTACAAGAATAAAGAAAGAAAAAAATCAATACAATATAATGAAAAATGTGTGTGTCTTCAATATCTGCTGTGAACTGATCCGTCCAATGCATTGTATGTCAAAAATGTATCATGTAGAATGAGTGCATATACTTTGGTGTTGGCTGGGAAGTTGACTTTCCTAGTTTCAAACTCGAGCTTAATATCAATAGTTGATGATTTTGTGGCATTCGGCTGAGGTGAACAATCGATGATGAATAGTGGATTTTGTCGAAATTCCCCAATGTCCATGAGAGGTTCACTCATATCTTTATCATAATAACTTCGTTGAAAGTTCTCATAGGCATAATATGCTGAAGTATCAAGTTTTTTATCGAAATCCAAATTCCAACGTTCATATGGGTATACTTCAGAGTTCAAGTACACACGAATGTTATTGATATCAGCAGTTGTGAATTTGGTGATGTCCTTTGCCCTGTCTTCAGACGTGGTAGTGCTTTGGAATCCAATGATGATATAACGAGGTGTTTCAAGGGCATTGGTTGTCTTGATAGCCCATATGTCTGAAGATGTGCCACGTAGTGATGGAAGTTCATAGAGATCCCACATGCGATAAGCCAACTTGATTTTAGCATTCAGACCACTTTTGTTGATTCTATTCAAAAGTTTTAGCTTGTGCTTATCTTCTGGCACTATGTGTCTTATTTTCCACTCAATTTTATTAATTTCCAAATCAGCATCAACCTCACCAATATATGAGTTCTTGAAAGATCGAGCGATTATTAAGATCATTTCTTGTTTGGCATTCAAGATACTTTTGTTGTAATCTTCAGCGAAACCCATCAAATACTTTAGTGGTAATTTGCCACTGAATACATGACTGGTTGTATCCAAGATATCCTGTTTAGTTTCCGAAAGTCCCCATCCAGTGGTTAATAATGTATTAGCATGTGTTTTTCCAAATGAAATCATAGTCTTCATTGTAAATGTTATCCCCGGCTTCCTGACGACAGCAACTTGTTCACCACCCATTTCGTAGCGAATTTCATCAAAAAGGAAAGCGATAGCATTGTAAGAGAGATAACATGATTTCGTTTCATCTTTAGGTGTGAATTTACCCTCTATATAAATGAAACTCTCAGCAATATCGAGTATAACATCTTGATTATTGATTGCAATTCGAATTTCATCTGAATAATGAATAATGGTGATCCATATGGTTTGTATGTGTGCTCATGTAAACTTGTGAGGGAATGATCGAGCATCGGCTTATCGAATATATTCAATTTTTCACTATTTGTTTTGAGATCTCTCACTGACAGAGCGTGGTGTGCTAACTGTTTAGCGTACACTTTTGGAATGAGCCTTTTTCTAGCCGAGCCTTCCTTTTTTTTTAGCTGTTTGTGGAAAGTTTTCAAATCCTCGTCGATTCTGTCTATTATAACAAAAACCCATGATAGTTATGAGATTTTTTTCAATTCCAAAATTATGACAATCTCTTCTGCACTTCCAAAATCAATGAGATTATTTTTATGATCCAAAATACGCACTGTGATGTTGTGAATCAACTGACGACCTTCTGGACTAATGGGCATATATATAATCTTGTGTGGTTCTTTTGTGAGATTGAATCCAGGCTCCACATCGATATCGAATGAAAAAATAATGTGGGATTCGTCATTATTTATGTATGAACCAGATATAATGTTGCAATCTAAGCGGATGAGTCTTACAGTTGTTATGTTTATCGGTTGTGAGGATTCATGTATCTGATTCGGTTGGAATTTATCAAAATTGAAACCCATCATCTTTGCTATGGAATTCGGATGAGTTAGATCAATTTCATATTTTGATCGTATCTCACATTTGAAAGTATTATTATTGGCATGTAGGTAGAATATATCATCTGCATCGGTATCGTTTTGTTTTCTACCATGAAACAATCTGAACATGATATGTTTCTGAATAACTGCATTGATTTCTTCTATTTCATAGGCACCACATGGTATTTCAATTGTGTATTTCTGAAATATTGGTGAATTAACATCACTGATTCTGAAACTGATCACATTGTTTTTTTCAGTTATATTATTGACTGTGTTGCATCCATAGAATCCTAAAAGTCCCAATCCATAACGACTGTTTCTGTCCAATTCAATGGGTGGGAAAAAGTCTGCACTCAAGACACTCGTCCCGACAGCTTGTAGTTCGAACTTCCGTGACATGACTGACAAATTTTATGAATAACACTTTAATTTATTGTTGTCTACAACACACTCGAGACAACTTACGCCTTTTCGGAGATGGTTCATCAATATCCATTTCATTTTTATTAGCACCAATATTCATATCATTTATATTGCAGTAACAACAGAATATTTTCCGTGGTGGAGGACCATCATTCACATCAGAATCTGGAATGCTATTGCCGTCAAGATTGTGGTGGTCAGTACAATATCTATATTTCATTATGTCGACATCATATTGTAGACTTTTAGGTAACTTTTCCCAAACATAAGCAATCTCATGTGCAGCACATGCGAGTATTACTTCCTTCGGCATATTTGCAAGCATCACTCGATCCATTCTTGTCAGGGTGCGATATTTTGAATACATCTTAAGTGAAAATCCCATCCCCTTAATAGCCTCTCGAGTCATTGCTGGAGTTGTATCCATTTTGTAATAATTCAGAGAGAAACTTCAAGCACAAGTGACCGCAGAAAACTGTGTTGAACTTCTGCTGGCGATCATAGTTATATAGAATTTTCACTTTCGAACATTTCTGAAAGTATTGAATCAACTCTTTTGGTGGGGGTAGATCTCCAAAACTATCAAAGTATGAAATGTCTTTCCCACATTTGCTGTATGCCACCCAATGTGTTCTCGATCCTCTTATTCCATCTAAATTGACAATGGCGGTCTCGTGGTGTCGTGGACCTCTAGTGGGTAATGTATCACGCATGAAAATACCACGAAAGTATGGAATTTTCATTTTCTTGGCATAATAATTGAGATCGATGTCGGTGAGAGGTCGTCGAGGTAGCGAATCAACTAGTTTTTTGGATTGTATGGTTTCAAGTAGAGTCCGAGTCCTTTACGGTATGGTTTAAGGTATACACCACTACCACTTTTACCCAATGCCACACTTTCCATTTTCTTATTATGGCGATTCGCTTCGATTAGGGCGGTTCTGCTTGCTTTTGCTGAATTCACAGCTCTGGTGATGCCTGCAACAGCACCCGCTAAACTTCCGAGCGCGGACAATCCAGCAAAAATCGGTATCAGTGGTAGAATCCCTCCGACCTTAGGAATTGGAATTATGCGGGGTGTGCGGATTGTTTTCTTTCCACCAGCAGCTTTGAGGTATTTACGTGCCGCATGTAATGCCACTACGGTAGCTTTCTTCAAATTATTCGTTACAAATTGCTCACCCCCAGCTTTTTTCAGTACATTCCGCACTTTATGAACCACCCCAGAACCAAAGGCGATTTTTCTGAGATTATTTTTCTTTTTCTTCGGTTGATTTTTCTTCTTTTTCTTTATAGTAGTACTACA
Source organism: Chrysolina americana (assembly GCA_958502065.1). NCBI lineage: Eukaryota > Metazoa > Arthropoda > Insecta > Coleoptera > Chrysomelidae > Chrysolina > Chrysolina americana. Next base: position 88,017,351 of record OY293410.1, read on the forward strand.
ACCCATACCGAAACGTCTCTTTGATTTCATAATATTGGTAACGAGTAGGGCAGCTGCTCTTTCCTTAATACCAGCGTCCTTCGATTTAACCCTATTCCAAGCTGCGTATTCGAGTTCTTTGTCTGCTCTGTCTCGCTGTGAAATCAGTTAGATGATTCGAATATTGAATATCGTGTTGTTTGCATGCAATATCCAATTTATTGATTCCGGGATCTTTGCGGGCTAAACGTTTTTCCAATTTTGTACCGGGTCCACAGTACTGATATCCTCCGGGTAAATGTAATTCGAACGGAAGTTTGTTTATCAAATTATTAACAAATCCACGTCCGCTCTTTCTGGATACACCACGAACACATCCGTATCGTTTGATGGTACTCATTTAAATGAAACGTTCACGACATATCATCGCTTACATAGTCTCCAACCACGGTACGATGCGCATTGTAAAGCAGAAAGAAAAGTTTGCTGTAGATAATCTAGATGAAAAATTCGGTTGTGGATTGAATGGACAGAATGTGTTGCGGCATGGTCCGCTACTTCCACCATCTGTTCAAGGACTCATTATTGGACCGTCGAATTGTGGAAAGACGAATGCCATGATCTCTCTTCTGACACATCCACAAGGACTACGATTCACAAACGTTTATCTCTATTCGAAATCACTCAATCAGCCCAAATATCAATTCCTACGAAATGTATTGGAACCCATAAAGGGGTTGGGATTTTATACGTTTAGTAATAATGCAGAAATAGTGGAACCGTCCGATGCCAAACCAAATTCTGTTTTCATTTTCGATGATGTAATATGTGAAAAACAGGACATTATAAGATCATACTTCTGTATGGGACGTCATAAAGATGTTGACTGTTTTTATCTTGCTCAAACATATTCACGAGTGCCCAAACAGTTAGTGCGAGACAATACAAACTTTATTGTAATGTTCAAGCAAGATGAAACGAATCTACATCATATTTATTCTGATCACGTGTCACCCGATGTAACATTCAAACAATTCCAATTGATGTGTGTTAAATGTTGGGAGGATCAATATGGATTTCTGGTCATTGATAAGGATAGAAAAATGCATGAAGGTAGATATCGCATGGGGTTCGATAGTTTTATATATCCATGACACTGTAATCCACATTCAATCGATCGTTGAATTGCATAGAGGTTACTTCAGTGTATTCTCTTGACAAAAACAAAATGAAGACAAAAAATGATTCAGTAGCTGAAAATAAAAACAATGAATTGAATTTGAAACGTCAACTGGTTGAGACAACAGAAGCTGTACGGCAGAAATTCAATTCTATCAAGAGTGGACTTATTGAAAATCGAATGGCGCTTGAAAACCTCTATGATCCCATAATGAAGCCATTAAAGGTTCTATCTTCAGCTGCTACCATCAAATCACCAAAGTCAACGTTTCCAATGAAGCAAGGTAATATTCAGTCTACTCCAACAAAAGTTACGAGAATAGGGAAGGATCCATCCTCATATAATAGTGAAATATCATCTGCTGACAGTGAGACAGATACTATCAAAGAATTCGGAGAAAATGAAATGTCCATATTCGAAACACCGTCATCATCTCGAATAGGTGATTCTGATTTCTCTGATTTTGAAGATAATATTGGAGATGTTTTGAAAAGACATTTGGAAAATGTTAAAACAAAGAATGTTGCATATGATACAATATATGGTATACGTTTAGATCCTACTACACAAAAACTGAAAATGGATAGTCTCAATGTACGTTTCAGTGATGGGAATATTATATTTTGGAATGACAATAAAACAAAAAATCATGAATTCCCAGGTAGTCCGGAGTTATACGACATGATTTTTTTGAAAAATCCACCTGAAGTCAATTTCAATGATGAAATTCGTCATATATATGCTAAAATATTGAGACTAACGAATGCACCATACAAACAACATCAACTAAGACATGGTTTCAAACATACGAATTCTAAAAAATTCCGTGAAGTTATCAAACCAGTACTGAACTTATCACATCATCTGTCGAAAAGGAGTAGAACAAAAAAAGGTAAAGGGTTCAATCGGATGCAAAAAAAGTATTATACCAAACCTGCGAATTATGTGTACTGGAATTCACCTGACGAGTTAGTCGATCGTTTACGACTGTTGATATCCTCGAAATCGGCTGGACATACTGGACACGACAATGAAATAATTTCAATAATTGAAGAATTACGTGAGGAAGGTATAATATATTGAAACGTTCAAGAAAATGGTCACTTTGTCCTCATTATATGATGCAGTAACATTGTTGAATTATGTGTACGGAGACGAAGTAGGACAGTTATAGTGAGAGGATGGATAATGAAATAAGTGATCTTAAACGACAAGTTGTCAATGAATTACATACACCGGCGAGACGTAATTTCGCCAGAAGAACCACCACCCTCAAAGGTTTTGCAGATCTATGGCAGATTGATCTTGCCGAATTACAACCCTATGCTAAACATAATAAAGGATATAGATATGTTCTTGTAGTAATTGATTGTTACTCAAAATATCTATGGACAAAACCGATTAAAAATAAAACAGGTGGTGCTGTAACGGATGCAATGGAAGATGTGCTGAAAGAAGCCGACTATTCTCCGAAACATCTACAAAGCGATCAAGGAAAAGAATTTTTCAACAAAACTTTCTCATCTCTAATGGGCAAATATAATATCAATCATTATTCAACATTCAGCACTATGAAGGCGGCCATAGCAGAAAGAGTAATTCGAACAATAAAGACGTGGCTATATAGAGAATTTTCAGCGATAGGACACAACAAGTGGTTAGATGTTCTTCCTATGATAACAAGAAAATATAACCATAAAGTGCATCGTACAGCTGGTATTGAACCAATTAATGTTACGCCAACAACAAAACTAAAATTTAAAAGTGCCAAAGTCATCCGTGGAAAACAAAGTCTTTCCAAATTCCGAATGAATGACATTGTACGTATAAGCAAGTACAAAAATATCTTTGAAAAGGGGTACACTGCCATTTTTACAACTGAACTATTCAAAATCATTAAAATTAATAGGACATATCCCACAACGTATATTCTTGAAGATATGAATGGTCAACCGATTAAAGGTGGTTTTTATGAAGAAGAGTTATTAAAAACGAAAAATCCTGACATTTATCTAGTTGAAAAGGTGATGAAGAAGAAAAATAATAAACTGTATGTGAAGTGGTTATGCCTTCCGAGTGAACACAATTCATGGATTGATAAACGTGACATGGTTTAATATATGTATTAACTTAGATGTTTCGTAAAATAAACTATTAAAAGCAATTTTTTTTTTATTTCGAGTAGACTCTGTTGAAGTGAATTGAAAACGAATTATTTTGTAGCGGTAAACGTTGCCCCAGCCAATCGCAACGTTCTGTGTATGCCAAACCAAATAAACTGCATACCCCATTCCCGCTTAGATATTTTCAACTCACAACATTGATAACATTTCATAATCCTCAGAGCTAATCAATATCAGATTGAAATGCATGATCAAACTCTTTTCGCCACTTATCACGTACAGATGTTGCCGTATCAAAAAGTTTTGTTGACTCCTGAAGCTCCATCTCTGCTTGCATTTTCAAACAATGGACGGACTGATTTTTGTGTGTGATTTCGAATCGGAGTTTATCTGCATCTTCACACATTTTGATCAGTTCAGCCTTTGTTAATGCAATCTTTGCATCGAGCTCCTGAAGAGCCACCTCGTCCAAGCTGCCACTTCGAACATCATCATCGCATTTGACGATGGTGGCTTTCGCTTTTATAATGCGGCATTTCGCTTTCTTCAGCATGTCCCCACAGCGCTGCAGTGGACCGAAAGAATGAAGCGAAATATCTTCCAAATCGCCCATCACATTCAAGAAGGTGTCATCTACCTTCTTCTTACGAGGTTTCCGTACACCCTTCGTTGTTTTCTTAGGGTTAGAAGCAGTAGATGTACCTTTCCTCTTAGATGGTTTTGGTTTCGTATCCACACTAAGAGGAGAGAGAAGTGGAGGGCATATGGGTAGTGACAGTTGTGAAAGGGTTGGATCAACACTTTCTGAAGGTTCCGGTATATCTACCGTCTTCAGATAATCAAGAATGTTATAGTCATCGGTGAAACCTTCTTGGGATGACAAGTGATATACCGGAATATTTTCAAAACCAAACTCATCATTTGTTGTTGGAATACGTGACATTGCACCTTCTTCAACAGAAACATTTGGTTGGGAAGTCATGATTATTTAGCTCGGAGGGAATGTGTGATACCAATGGGATGTGGATAGAAATGGTGCTGATGTTGATGCGACTTCACGTTTTATACGAACAAGCCGACTGGTACATGCGCACATGAATATGACAACAATCTGCCGTAAGAGGAGAAGGGGTAGATATCCCTTCCAGGAGTTGACTCCACAAATTTCATAGTAATAATAAGTGTTGAGAAGAGACAGTGTTCTTCCAACCGATGTCTTCTCCAGATGTGTATGTAGTTCCATGTCACCGACATAAACTTTGCCCAATTGACAATAAATATTGAAATCATTTTGTAATATAATGCGAAGGTGTGATTTAGAACAAAATAATCCAAGTGAGTCATAGTTCTAATTCACACCTTCGTATTGCATATATTCATAGTGAAAATTATCCACTGTAGATATAATTCCCAATGGAAGTGTGTATTTTTTTGTAGCCCTGAAAAGGGCTGTTTTGCTCCAAAGAGCCAAGGGGGTTTGGGTGAAGACTGATTAGCTTGAGTCTTCACCAACATTACCAACATTCCTAGCATAGAATGCCCTAGCCCGCTCCTTCGTGTCCTCCCACACGCGATTAAATTCTGTAGCATCTCCGATAAAACTGTCATCATCGGACCCATGCTCTCCTGTTGAGTGCCGCGGAGGCGCTGTGGTATGTGGGATCTCCTGTGCTGTTGTTGAAGACATGTTGAGTTGCTGAATGATACTTTGAGTAGGTTGTCATCGTATTTATAAGGATCGGAGTGGGGATGTGTAACATAGCTTAGTGGTAGTGGTCATTAGGCGCTTGCGCAGGTTCTATTAGAATTTTGGAGGATTCTGTGTTGCCTTCTATCATCTGCACCCGGCCTCCGGCTACCGGAAAATTTAAAAGTAGAAAATTGTAAAGTTATAATTCTACAACCTTCGGCCTCAAAATAGAAAAAAATTTTGACCCGCGAATTAAACCGCAGATTAATCCGCGGTCGCGAATCAACATCGCGGCTGCGGAAAATTTCCGGAAAATTTAAAAGTAGAAAATTGTAAAGTTATAATTCTACAGCCTTCGGCCTTCGGCCTCAAAATAGATAAAAAAATTTCGACCCGCGAATTAAATCGCGGCCACGAATCAAACCCGCGAATGCAACCGCGGAATTGGGTCGCGGCCGCGGCCGCGATGTCGAAAAAAAATTTTCAGAGGGAAACCCCAATGTTCTAGCACCCTATTATCATTTTTTTTTCTGCACTGATGCACATTTTTCTTTTTTTTCTACTCAATTAAATCTGACAACCTAACCTACATCCGAATATCTTCCTCCAGTTAAGTGCGCATGCGCGTGTGTACTCTTTTTTTAGCCCTAAAAGGGCTGTTTTGCTTCGAAGAGCCAGGGTATGTCGATCCACACATGTTTATGTGAGACGACGAAAGATCACTAAACATCTACAACTCTTCAAGTTATAGAAACCTTGTACATTCTCACCATTAAGTGATGCAAATGCATATGTTTGTGTTTTTTGTGTGGCCCTGAAAAGGGCCGATGGGGTGCTCCGGAGAGCTGGGTGTCATCCCGCATAGTTATGCGGGACGACCACGGAAGGGAACTCAGATGACATAGATGACATCGTCATCGTCATCATCCGATGATACCACGATGATGGTGTCATCGTCGGAGTCATCGTCCTCCAGGTGATGCACCTCCGGGTGGTCATCCATGTCGACATCCTCGATGCCGATGAATTCGACATCCTCGACCACTGCGTCATCTTCTAGGTGGTCATCCTCGACCATATCATCCTCGGAGATGTCAGACTCATCTGACCATTCCTCCTGGTGCTCCTCCATTTCATCACCATATTCTGATGATGATGATGATGTTGACGGGGACGGGAAATTCCACGTATCCCAGGAGTCGCTGATCTCGGCCACCTGAATTGGCCCTCTGGGAACTCTATCATCATTCCTATCATGATAGAGAGCCCCTTGGAATATTTGGTGTACCTGGACTGGGTACAACGACGGTGGCATCTGCCGAATTATCTCGGCATCGTCTTCAAATCTTTCGCAACGTCTCGGAGCTGTGGTGGAGTCTGGGAGAGGCATCTTAGAAGACTGATACTATAATCTGAGTTTACATTGAATTTATACTAACTCATGAGATAGAAATGGTGGGAGAGAAGGGTAGGGGTTGAATGAGGTGGTGGGAGAGAAGGTGGAGGTTATAGATGGTGGTAGTGGTGGATATACTCAACATACTTATTGAAAAATACAATTGAGATGATTTCTTGAATAATGTTTCAGAGTTGGAATTATATAGGTACTTATTGAATAACACAAGTATCAGAAAATACAATTAAGATTAAGTGAAGGGCAATGCCCCAAACATCGCATTGCCCAGTGTGTACCAAACCAATAAATTTAATGTACACTCCTTTTTTTTCACTTCATCTTTTTTTTATTATTAATAACTACTTATATTTACAACTTACAAATAAATAATTTTTTTAAAACACACTTACAAATAACTAAACCTATATAAAATACCTAATTATCTACTTATTTTCTAAACGTCGGAGGGTTGCCAATATCCTCTCCGTCGTAGCCGTCACACGCGCTCTGGCAGTTTCCAACCTGGTGACCCTTTCGGCCTCCAGGATGGCTTCCTGCCGATCTCGCAACATCAGGTCGGCCAGCTGGCGGGCAATTTCTGCCCGCGCTAGTCGACTCCGCTGGCAGTCGCGCTCGGCCTCCTCTACCTCCCCCAGTAGCTGGTCCACGTCCGTCTCCAGCGTGGGAGCGATAGACTCCAAGGCGACGTGTGTGATCGGCTCCCTTGCCCTTGAAGGTCCAGCGACGGGATCCACGGTGGCAACTACCTCCACGATTGGGGCTGGTGGAGGGACAGCTGGCGGTGGTGCCACTATATCCACGCTGACGACTTGCACTTTAGCAGGTGGTGGGACAGGAGTCACAACAGGGACCGCAGCTCTTGAGGATGATGGCCATCCTCCTTGGTAAGGGTTGGTTTTATCGCATTTCTTAGGGTATGCGGGAATAACACCAACCTTACGCCTACTGCTTTGCCCCAATTGCTTCTTCGATGATGATTTCAAGCCGCTACCACTTGCTCGTGGTGTAAGCTCGAACTCGTCCTCGCTATCCTCAATGATTTCCAACGATTTCACCTTTGACGGCTTTCCTCGTTTGGGGGCACCATCGTCAATGGTATCGCCATATCTCTTTCGTACACCACCACCTTGCTCCTGTGAAGCCATCGGCGTCAGTGGCTCCGGGATATCCGCGTCCTGCCTGATCGTCTCCATGACATCTTTGAAGAAGGCATCATCATCGATGTCCTGGTGGAGGTGGCGGAGACGGTCCTCTACGTCTGACTTCTTCCTCGACCCTAACGTTAGTGAGGGCTGCTGCTACCATGAGGAAGTTGGCCGCTGGTGTTGATGGAACCATTGCTATACATTGAAAAAATAATTAAACAAATGCATGAATATAAGATTGTGTACTTACCGATGAAAATTGGATTCTGGAGACTGGAGACTGGAGACTGGAGACTGGAGACTGGAGACTGGAGACTGGAGACTGGAGACTGGAGACTGGAGACTGGAGACTGGAGACTGGAGACTGGAGACTGGAGACTGGAGACTGGAGACTGGAGACTGGAGACTGGAGACTGGAGACTGGAGACTGGAGACTGGAGACTGGAGACTGGAGACTGGAGACTGGAGACTGGAGACTGGAGACTGGAGACTGGAGACTGGAGACTGGAGACTGGAGACTGGAGACTGGAGACTGGAGACTGGAGACTGGAGACTGGAGACTGGAAACTGCTGCTGGTGCTGGAGATGTTGACTTTGAGAACTCGAAGTCAACTGAAGAATATTCAGAGGGAACTCTCCTTTTAAACAATTGCCCCACCTTCCACTCTACCTCTCATGCGCAATGGTTGAATTGCGCATGACACACCCCTCTCATGATCCCACCCAAATTAAATCCCGCCCTCCGTCGAAACCCCGCCCTCCGTCGAAACCCCGCCCTCCGTCGAAACCCTTCCCTCCGTCATAACCCCGCCCCTATTCCACCTCCGCTAAGTATTACAAAAGATACATGTCCTTAGTGGAGTCAGTTGAAACAAAGGAGTTTGGCATGCATAACAATGGTGGGTTGGAGTATCAGCATACTCGACAGTCACATGTGAAGGGTGATTATCATACAATCCACCATTGTCATTCATACCACAGTACCGTACATAACACATACGGCAGACGAAGAATTGGCCTTCATCACCAGCATCAATTGCAACGAAGGCCAATGTGCAACAATACAAATTGGTTGCAAAATTGTTCAACGTCTCCGGCATGTTGATTGGTATGGTACGACTTATAATGGAGTCGAATTCGCTGACAGAATCCGCCTCAATCCCTTCATCGACGTCATCTTCTGCATTGCCCTCGTCGACGGCCTCATCTTCAGCGGCATCCATCTCCACCGGGTCCTCCGCCTCCACTAGCTCCACCTGGTCTTCGAACACCAGCTGATCCACCATTTCCTCCAGCTCATGGACCGCTGGTCCATCCACAACTTCCACCTCTAGGTCGTCGTCCCAGTACTCCTCGAAGTTGTTAATGTCCATGTGGGACAGGCTGGCTAGGACTTCCATATAACTATCCATCACAATACAATAGAATATTCGAACTATGAAATTCGAATGAAGTATTCAGTGACCAGTTCTTCTTTTATATGTTTCATTCAGAGTATGGGGGTTACCACCACCACAATTCTTCTGCATAAGAGTAGAGAGCGTTCGAGTCTCCCAAGCAGTATTAGCGAGAACATCATTGTACGTGAATGTGTAAGTAGCATGATAGTATTGAAATAAAAATAACTTTAGTTTGACTAAATTTATTCTATATATTTTTATGATAATACAAATTCATTTTTCAAACAGCTGGGTGTGGATCACTGCCTGGAGCCCAAAGTTTTGGTCTATGTGTGAGCCAAATATCAGGATGTTTCTTCTCCAATTCGAATAACCTCTCATGTTTCTTCTCCAATACAACTAACCTCTTCTCAATATCGTCATATTTTTGCATCATTGTAGATGTTATATCCAATGCATTATCTGAATCCTTTTTCAGAATATCGCATTTGTGATTGAATTCACTTGTCAACTCTGTAATGTTTCGTGTCATTGTAGCTGTAGCATCCCATACTTTGATATCCACATCACTTTTTAGATTACTGTACTTGCGATCCAGTTCATCTGTCACCTCCTCTATTTTTTCGTTAAAAGCTTGACGGGCATCAGGTACAATTTGAGCCGTTGTGGCAAGTATGGCAGCCTGCAAGACTTTGAGGACAAGTGCCTTCGACTCATTGATTTGTTCATTGAGATATAACTGAGTTACACAATCTCTCTCATCTATCGGTTCACCAGCATTTTTCAGTCTTTTACCTTGCATATCATATTGGTCATCAGGTGAAAGCTTGAATCCTATACCTTGCGGACCCTGAGAACCTTGAAGAACTCGAACTTTAACAGTACCCCATTTTCGTCTACGACCAAATTTATCAATAGCTTTGGACATCTTTCTCCCACCTCGATATCTTTCATACTGATGATTTCAAAACAACCATTTCTATATATCTCTGAGTAGGTATTTTATTCACTTAAATGAAACAATGGGAAATCAGAATAACGTGTTTATTTAAAAATATATATATTTGGTAACAGGAAAACAAGACATTTACTAAAATTGACTAGTATAATTCGACTTTTATCCATTGAGCTTAATCACATCTAGAATACAAATAAATAATTATGGCGGTGGTGGTGAATTTCCATTTAGAATGATATTTCATTTGTTCAATTCAGCTGTTAATAAATGAAGTAATTGATCTAACGGACTTTCTTGAGAAAAAGATTGAATAATATTGGAAACCCAACGAATATTCTCTTCTGGATCATTCTGGTAGAATTCTATATCGCTATGACCCCAAGGAAGAGTTTGTGTCGTAATGGGAATGATGAACCGTTTATCATCATGGTATGACAATGCAACTTTGTTTTTCAATTCAGTATACATGTCATGTAATATGCTTCTAAACGAGTTCATCTTCCTGAATATTAAACCACCCTGTTCGACAATTTTCTTATAATCTTCACTTGTTAATTCATTCTTTATAACGGATCTTTTGACTCCTTTTGCTTTCTTAAATTCACTACCCACAGACTGAACATAATATGCTTTGGCACCGGTACCATAAAAGCTAATTATGGGATCATTCGGAAATTCGTCTTTGAAATTACCCAGAATTGATTTTGTAATAGGAATATTGAATTGATTTCCTACTTTGTAATTGGAAGTATCAAATTCACCTATATTGTTGATAATGAAATCATAAAAATTATCGGTATTTACTTTCAAAATTAAAAAATCCGTGTCAGTGTAGAGTAAGGTGGCATTTTCTGCGTAATGACGTTTAATACAACCATAGAAAAAGTTGTACATGACTGTTTTGGATAATTCTAGAATACAAAATCCCAAATATAGTGGTTTATCGTATAATACATTAACTTTTCCCAATTGAATTGCAACAAAATTTTCGGAAAATATTGAACAGCTTTTGTAATTTGGACGTGAAATTAGGGCACTAGCACCCATTTTCCTCTTGATACTTTCCCAATGCGTAACCAGTCTAACATCAATTCTGTTATCAACGTTTTCCATTGTTTTCCCATAAACTGCATTGTTCATGAGTTTATAGAAATCTTTTTCAGCTTTGTTGTTAGATCGATTTCGCATTTCAGTATTGAAATCAATATAAGGTTTCATCCAACATGACTGCTTGAATCTCAACACTCTATATGTGTTCATGACAATAAGACCATTGGCTACAGCCTGCTGTAAATTTTTATAATGTATAATATATTTTCTTTTGTCATTTAAATTTGGAATTAATTTGGGAATTTTTGATTTGGAATGTGGAGGTATTAAACTTTCAACGAGAAAAGGGAGATCAGCATGTTTGTCATGTAATTCTTGGGGATAATGAACATCTACTTCAAGAACATAACCATATGGACTATCAGATGCTACACCCATTACGTCCAAATTGATAATTTCATTGGGAGTTAGCCAAGCAAAATCGTTGGTGGGTAATGGTTGTGACATACTGTGACCATATAGGTTAGTGGCATCTAAATATGATATGAACTATGAAGGTTCTTCGGGGTTATAATCGGGTAAAAATTTATTATTAGCAATATGCTTCCTTTCACTACACTGACTTATTCCGCCACGTATTCCTTTCTTGAAAAAATGAATTATGTCAATGTCAGTCAATAATTCCAATTCTATATTTGTATACTTTAGCATTGCATCCCATGATAATCCGGGTGTTGTATAATACTGTGCCGGATCTAATTTATATTTATCTAAACATATCTTTCTAAAGTTTTCAAATATGTCACATAATAGAAGCACATCGGACTTCAAATATAAATCCGAGTATTCTCCTAAACTCTGACACTCGAATAAATGCCAAACAAGTTTTGCTCTCATATAATCCTTATCTGATATATGCTCTTCGTTAAGATTGTCATAAAATTGATTTTTAGTGGGAATAGTTGGATAATTCAACTTGTCAATATGGTCAACAAAGTTATATGGAAAAACACCTTTCTTTCTCATCAAATTGAATTTGTCAATTTGTGGAAAATGTTTATGCATCTCAATACACTGATCGGATGTTAAGTTAGCACCTAAGTTCTGCAAAGAATCCGACATGAATTTGAAACTGTCTATAAATCTCATTTTCAAATAATTCTTTTTCTCTTTTCCATCTTTGTCAGTGTATGTGTGAGTGAATAGATGCTTGGTGAACGATATATATTTTTCCTTAGTTTGTGGGATAACATCCACTTTGTCTTTGTTTCTATACAGTTCTTTTATGAACAAATGACAATCATACCCACTAAGATTATGGAAAATTATCGGAACAAAATTTGGTAATTTGAAATTTAAGTTACATACAGAATGAGCGGCAGGTGATCTTTTCTTTCCATTGAGATGGCAATGGTCTCTCACTTTCACATCACCACCCGTGAATGGTTTATCACATATTCCACAAAATTGTGCAGAAGAAAACTCTTCTTCTTCCGCGGGGGTTTGTGCAACCATAGGAATTGGATATCTCAGATGATTGTGATAAATATTTATCAAATCATTTTCAATCTTTGTAACAAATTTCTCGGCTGCATCCTCACCCCTATATGTAACAAATTTTGATAATTTGTCATTATATGAACAGCAAATGAATAAGGTTCATGTTTGTATGTTTTATTCGAGTATGAGTGTTTAGGGTTGGGTTGACTAGTTTGAATGGGTTTGAGAACTGATTCAAAATCAGCGTAAACTACAAATGGCACCTTCATCTGTCTCTCAAAATTTTCAAACATAAGTGAATTCCCCGGTATCATTTTACCATATTTATTAATTCTGAAATTGACTGATGGTGTTGTAGTACTCAAATGATTACAGTCATGCAACTGATGACGTAATAGTAATCGCTCGTGAGAGAAATACAATAAACATCCATCACAAAAATATTTTTTATGCTCATGCGCAGATAGTTGACTTGAAACTAATCTAGAAAGGTCTTTAATCCAACAATAATGACTATGGCCAGAATCATCAGTTATAAGTAGCAAATTAACATGTCTTCTTAGTCTTCTCTGTGAGTAACGCAACGGACCAACCACTTCATATTTCATTTTACCCTTATCAAGTTTCGACTCTAATCCATATACATTAATCGAAATATCATTCATGTCCTCAAACTTTTTTATAGCTTGAAGTTTAACTGGAAAATCCATACCTGTTACATTCAAAATATTGGAATAGTGGGGGTATGAGGAAACTTCTGACACTCTACCATTCGCAGGAAACAAAGCAGATGTGGCCCATGCAAAACAGTGTTGATCCTCATTGCGAATATTCACAACGCCTTTTCGTATCTCAATGAACTCGGGCAGCTTCACATATGAACATCCGCTGAGTGGACTGTACTTGTTGATGTTCACTTCGAGGAACATAACTTTTTCACAGCTCCATCCTGAAACATAAAAATAATTTAATATTCGTGTATATAGAATTTAAACTTTAAACATACCTGAATCACGTTCTTCAAATTCCGTAGTCTGAGCAATGATGGCATCACGGAATCCATCAAATAACGCATCCAAATCCGTAGACTGGTTCACAATTTTATTTTGTGAGTTGAATGACTTGGTATCAATCAAATCCCGTGTTTGGACAATGTAGCTGCCAAATACCTCCATATTCACTTTGAATATCTTGTGAACCTTTATTGCCTCTTCAAGTAATCCAATAACTTTCTCCCTGATCTCATTGAAGAACGACATATAGTCAGTGTACACATTCGGACTTTCCACTCGATAGCTTACAATTCTACACTTGAAAGCATTTCTTATAATTTGTATGCCATCACTAACTTGGACACATGCATTATTCTTGTGCTGGAGAGTTCTTTTATGAGAACTAACTTGGGATGCAGGGATTGTCACATTACAACAATTGCATGTGTACATTGGTGTCGATGCAGCCGCATCTAACTTAATCCTTTTCACAGAAGGCCCACCTTGGCAACTCTGAAGTTGATGACGACGGAGATTATCACTACGAGTAAACGATTTACCACAGTCACAGGAATACATTTTCTCGATGTGTTCTCAGCACAAAACTCTATGAGATACTGATTTAACAATCATTCCCACCTCCTTTAAATATAATTTCAATGAGTGGGGAAGAGGATGAACAAATTCTATCCGCTTCGACTACTCATGCAACGTCACAGAGCCCCCACCATGCACACTTCTAATCCAACTCGCTATCGATACATACAAGATGAAGAGTGAACAGTAGTCGCTACATAACTGCATCGTATGGATGTGTGACGTCAGCGGACCATTCCCACTATAGCGAGAGTCGAGCGAGGGTTGCTTCTGATACGTATGACTGGATCGTATTCGGATGCGCTCCTCATAGTTGGATGACGTCACACACGCTTCCTCCCACCACCACTGTAAGGTATACACTGGCGGAGAGAAATCAGAGTTCACATATCTGACTGGATCTCCGTGGTGTGCGGACGTGTGCCTTCTCTAGATTTTCATGTGTTGGTACACATGAAAGTCATGCACAGTAACAAGTGTACATACACATGAAGGTAATTTTAGTCATGGAGGTAAAAAAAAATATAAGTACTTGGAAAAAGTACTTGTCCGTATATATTATAAGCGTCGAGCGTGGGCTACTTCAGATGCACTCCTCATAGTCGGATGACGTCACACACGCCTACTACTAAGTATCGGAGAGGAATCAGAGTTCACATATCTGACTGGATCTCCGTGGTGTGTGGACGTGTGCCTTCTCTAGATTTTCATGTGTTAGTACATTATATGAAAGTCATACATAGTAGCAAGTGTTCACATAAATGTTTTTAGTCTTGGAGGTAAAAAAAAATATATAAGTACTTGGAAAAAGTACTTGTCCGTGTATGAAAAAAATCTCTGTCACCCAAATGTCATCTCAAGGTCAAACAAAAACCTTGAACACCTCATCAAAACCTACATCAAGGTCAAAAATTACAAAATTTAAAAATCGTTTCAAGGACATCCCAAGGTCATAGACCCACACAGGCACCTATGCACCAAGGTCATCCCTGAAGGTCACCCCAAGGTCACTGATGACGTCATAGTAGTGGGGGGAGGCCCAGAACCGGCTCATATCTCTTACTATTAACATCATTAATTGATAAAGAAGAAGAATGTGAACAATAATGAAAAAATGTATAATTCATACATACTCGATAAGTGAGCAAACACTTGTTTTAGCAGCCCACATAGAAACGATTAATGAAAATAGTAGACTATTAAAAAAACACCACAATAATAAAAACATTTTAAAAGTAAAAAACTTTGACATGTAAAAGTTATCAAAGCACGTTTTTTTAAATTAGAACACATTATGTAAATAAAAATAGTTATAGAAATAAAACCAGTGCATGATAGATTAAAGGTGAGTATGAATATTGTGAAATGATTCAGATGGAAAAATCTGGTTGGAAGATTTCATTA
This sequence comes from Chrysolina americana, assembly GCA_958502065.1. NCBI lineage: Eukaryota > Metazoa > Arthropoda > Insecta > Coleoptera > Chrysomelidae > Chrysolina > Chrysolina americana. Next base: position 88,032,786 of record OY293410.1, read on the forward strand.
CATATGATGGCTCTTGGTGTTTCGTGAATGAATCTTTTCACATTATTTTTGAACATATTGTAGTAAAACTGCACTAACTAATTTTCCTAATTTATTTAAAACACTATTTACAACAATTATTCACTAAAACATTTACTTCAATAACTATTTCAATTTATTTCTACTGTGGCTGTCTATCAGCGAACTCTGGAACTGTAACTAACTCTGAATTCTGACTGTCCCCCAGCGGTTATATAGTCGCAAGCAGGTTCCATCCACGGCTCTTTCGATTATTCTAGAGTATAGAACATTTCATCTAGATGGCTCTTCGAACAGTATCGAACGATCGATTTATTCCAGCTTGGTCTCGGCAGCAGATATGCTGTTGTAGTTGAACGAGGGTGCATAATTAATTAGATCAGGGCCGCTCACGGGGCCGGTCTCGAAATCGTTACAATATCAAAGTTTATTATTTCTTTTATGTGGTCAGGTATAAAATTGAATGCCTTGGATGCTATATAGGAGAATGATCGCTGACAAACGGATTTGCTCATCTGTGGAATTACATAATGGTGTCTTTGTCGGGTACCATATAATTATGCGTAGGTAAACGGGCTTAATTTTTTATTCTTTTATATTTCAATGTAACATTCAAACAATATAGTTGTCTCAAATCCAGTATCCCGCTTTCCTTATATAAAAGATCTGTAGTCTGTAGAATATCGGTAGGGTTTTTCCAAGATCAACTTCAGGAATCTTTTTGGGATAATCTCCAGTGGTTTGATGTGTATTTTTATAGCTCCACCCTAAGCTACTATGCCGTAACGTAAGTGACTTTCTACCAAAGCAAAATATATTATTTTCATATAAGGTAAGCTCGGGTAAGTGTGACCGTGATTTTCATTAGTTCGCATTGAATTTAGTCCATCTGATGAACCTGAACTAATATAACAATGAATTTTTGCAGGTATTTACTTCGAAGGTCAGTCTTTGTAATACGCCACAGAAAACTGTTGAAAAACGTATTCTATGAATTTTATTTATATATTCAGATAAACATCTCCATAGGTCACACTTCCCCGGAAATTTGGGGCAAGTGTGATTCTGGGCAAATTTAAAGATATTAATGCACGTAAATCTCTCTTTGGGGCAGGTGTGAGTAAACAGTAAAGGAACTTTCACCACAATTTATTTGTTTCGAGATATCGTTATTCAAAACATAGTTAGGAAATTTTTAATATTGAATTTGAAATGCCCCATTGGAAAAAAACAAAAAATAATCGTGAAAGTGAACATTTCTTGAAAAGAAAAATTTACAGGTAGAAATCTGAGAAATCGAATGAGAATTTCATTGATCCCCATCTTCTGACGAGTGGTGATGGAAGCACAGTTGTTATTTCATCCTCAGAAAGTGTATCAATGTCTTCTACATCTGGCCAGGTATATTGTTTGGCTCTCTGAGATTTCCGTTTATAATTTCGTACTATAGCTGAAAAAATATTACTGTTTAGATTGACCAAATGAACCAGGTTCCCATTTACCCCGACAGATAGGTCACACTATCCCCAATAACATTTAATTTCGGGGTAAGTGTGACATGCAATGGAAAAATGTAAAAAAAAACAACTTCATGAAAAAACGGCAATTTATAGTCAAATTCATTGTTTAGGCAGAAGAAAAGTGTATAATATGGATTCTTACCTTAGATTTTAACAATACACTCAAAGCTTGAAATAAGCTTGTTATACTCGTTCGGCTTGATGAATTGTAGGTTAGAAAATTGAGGAAAATATTTGGATTTCACAAGATCTCTTTTGTATTTTATATGATGGTTATGGAATCATTATGAGTATAGGCTATTCGTCAATAGATGGCATTGGGCTATCGCCCGGTTTAGCGAAGATAGCGAGCAAACTCACACTTTCCTCAAATTCACACTTACCCGAGCTTACCTTACTTGAATGTTAAAATTTTCTTGAGGTACATGCATTTATGAAGGATACTCTGTAGTTTCTTGATGACGAACATAATGTGAACAAAAAATGGATATACGACCGAAAACCCAAAAGCCATACAGAACATTGAGCGAGGATCGTGAAAGCCTTAATCATTATTCCATTTCAGATTACTATCAATTATTATACGTAAGTACTTGATTTTGTCTGCAGGTAATATGGAGAAACTTCGATTTTGTGTAGTAACGGTTTCAAGATGATCAAAATCCGGCTTACTCACATTATTGCAGCTGATAGGTTGATAATTAGTTTTGTCATTGATAACTGTCAATAGTTTATGTTCGAGCTAGTTCTTTACATGTGGGAAGTCAGCCTGAGCTTTATCTCGCAGTATGTCCCAGTTTTCAGCATCGTACACTATATTGCTGTGTTATCGGCAAATCCAATTATTTCACCACTGCTTTGTAACGAGAACAATCCGTCTATATAAATTCTGAATAGAAGTGGTCCCAGAACACTTCCTTGAGGTACACCATATTCAATAGCTTTTTTTTTTTCCTCATTGAGGACATAGTCTATCTCTACAATTTGCCGTCTATTGGTGATGTATAGCTTTCAAATAACTTCAGGTTCACATTCCTTATACCAATATATCCTCTAATGTTTGCAGAAGTAGGTTGTGACTCACAGTGTCGAAAGCTTTTGATAGGTATATGAAAATGCACAGACAAAACTTGTTCTCATTCTTAGTATACATATACTGTAGGTATACATTTACAATGCACTATACAGTGTGCCCCGCTTTTCATGAATACACCCTAATATCTCAGTTATTAATAATGCGATTTTCTTGAAATTTTGGTGGTGATTATATGTTAGGTAAATGAAGTATTTTGGCATAGTGAACATTTTCATCGACCATAGGCGTGCGGTGTGGGGGGTAAAAAAAGCTGTTTTTTGGGAAAAAAATATTAGGGCTCATTTTAGATAACTTTTTTTATCAGAATTAGAATCAGCATCCCCAAAAACCCCCAATCCATATTTTCGAAATCTCAAGAGCTGATTTGAGGAGAAAAAAAAAAAAATAACTTTTTTCGTCAATGCACCCGAATATTTGTTATTAGCGATTTTCTTGAGATTTTGGTGGTGATTTTATGTTAGAAAAATGAAGCATTTGACATAGTGATCATATTCATTCACCATTGGCGTGCGAAGTTGGGGAGAGAAAAAAGGCATTTTTTGAGAAATGAATATTAATGCTTATTTAAGACAACTTTTCTTATCAGATTCGGAATCAGCATCCCCAAAAACTCATTAATTCATATTTTCAACATCTCAAGAGCTGATTTGAATAAAAAAAAAGTTCAAGTCTTTTTTTTAATAAGTTCTTTATTTGTAACAGTGGTAACAAAATTACGAATTACTTTATTTTAGATTCTTGTGTTTTCAACATAACTATCTTCTGAAACAATACACTTTTCAACAATTCTTCTCAAACGTACATTCACTTTTCTTAAATTTTTGGGAGTTATTTCCTGACACGCTTGCCTAATTGCAAAGCTAAGTTCCTCTCTATTACGCGGCCGAGTAGCTTACACTTTATTCTTCAAATGCCCCCACAGAAAAAAGTCACAAGGCGATCTAGGGGGCCATGGTTCCAAAGGAGAATTTCTACCTATCCACTTCATAGGGAAAATTGCATTTAAAAAGTTCCGAACTATCTCAGAATTGTGTGCGGGGGCCCCATCTAATTGAAAGATTAAGTTTTGTCCATAAATGAGCCCCTTATATCCTTGGAGAAGAAGTGGAGATTATCCGATTATTTGGTAATAATGAAAGATCTACGCGTCAGGTTGCTGGAATATTCAATGGAAGACATCATGATCGAGAACCAATTTCTCACGCCAAAATCAACAGATTGTTCGTAAAGACTAGAGCGGTTTTCAAGACAAGACCAGGGAGGTACAATTTAAATCAAAGACACTATCCGGACGACGAACATTTCGAATTTCGAAACAACCCAATTGGTACTGTAAGGGCAGTTGCGAGGACAATGAATTCAACGAAAAACAAAGTATAGAGATGTTTGAAACGCAACAGGATTAGGGCATTTAAACCAAAATTTCCACATACCGTGTTAAATGGTTATTTTGAAAGACGGTTTGAATTTTGCTTACAAGGACTTATTGAAAAAATAATTGAATAATTTTTCATTCAAATCAGCTCTTGAGATGTTGAAAATATGAATTAAAGGGTTTTTGGGGATGCTGATTCCGAGACGAAAAAAGTGAATTTATTTATTTTTTCTCCTCAAATCAGCTCTTGAGATTTCGAAAATATGGATTGGGGGGTTTTTGGGGATGCTGATTCTAATTCTGATAAAAAAAGTTATCGAAAATAAGCCCTAATATTTTTTTCCCGAAAAACAGCTTTTTTTTACCCCCCACACCGTACGCCTATGGTCGATGAAAATGTTCACTATGCCAAAATACTTCATTTACCTAACATATAATCACCACCAAAATTTCAAGAAAATCGCATTATTAATAACTGAGATATTTGGGTGTATTCATGAAAAGCGGGACACACTGTATATTGATGGCTATGTGATATGTCAAAATATGCAGAAATGATGTTCTATTAAGTTTTATTTGCATGAGAATTTTTTTTCATATATCTGTTTTTCATTATGGCCCACACTGCATACGATATTATCCATTGTGGACTAATTCATCAAAGCTCCCTCGTATCAAACCGAAAAAGATACTGGCTTACTAACGAATCCACCCCTCACATAACAGTGGAACTCCCCAAACAAATACTATCCCTGAGTTACGTAAGCGACAAGGACAATACGCAGCTGAGTTACTGTGTGCGATAAATCTATTAAGCCCTTATAACCGAGCATACATAAAGAGTTCAACTGTCCATAAGAAAACAAAGAATCAAACATTCCACGACATGACTTTCCCGAAAAAGTCGTGGAAAGATTCTGAACATTCGAATATCCTTCGGATCTGGGGAAATTTCACCCCGACAATGTTCCTAACTCGCTATTGATTTTCGCCACCCCTTGATATAAGATTTCAGTTTATTATTTGGTGGAAAACGGAGAGAAATGTCCGGGAAATCGTATTTAGACTCGCCGTAGCGAAAATGTGGATTCAAGGAAGCCATGCAGTTCGTTAAATAAGAACGGATAGTGTGAAAGTTCTGGAGAAATAGTTGAAAAAGTGAGAACCTCATCGTACCACTGCAGGAAGCAGGAATGGACAGTGATCAGTGAAGATAAGGACGAAGTTCTATAAATCCTGCTGTCTCTACGGGTCGTTAAAGATTATGTCGAAAATAATGTCGTTGAACGAAGTGGCGAGTATTGGTGTCTGTAAAAAAAATGTTGAATCGTGACATTGAAATTGAAATCCTTCAACACTGCCTGGGAAAATGCAGAAAGAAAATTCCAACCCCTCCCCTGAGGTGCACCAGTATGTGGGGCCTTATCGGCTGGAGAAGACTCTGGGAAAAGGCCAAACTGGTGAGTAACTCGAGAAAAAAATCAATCTTTTGATGGTTTGGGCATATTGAGAATGGGCGAGATTTTCAAGGATTAGTTTTTTGCAAGATGCTTTAACGATGTGATAAGAATTTAAATCGAAACTCTCTTCTGAATTTGAAATAGGATAAAACAATCATTGGAATTCGGAAGAGTATTGACTTTCATTCACAGAGAATACAATTTTTTTATCTTGTTTTGAAGTATTTCATCTACTCCAAGAATTTGGGTATACCAAAAACTGTATAATGTATATATCAGGCCATATCGAGAACTAGAGGAGTTGCATGAGGTCGAAAAATGAACATCAAGGGGATATTCTATAATTTCCAAATATAAACATCAGAAATATTAACTTTTCCTTCAAAAGTTTGCTAGTTGTAGTGACTGGAAATAATTCTTCACAGCAATAAATTCCATCGATTTGCGTTCAATGGAAGAATGATCCTCGGTAGACAACTATCGTGCTTGATTGAGCAAGGGGATGTGTACTGATAAGGTATGTCAAGTTCGTTTGGCAGAAATAGTTTGACATGTAATTTCCGAGAACATCTGTCGTTGAAACGTCAGAAGAACAAAGAAACGACGGTTACCTACCTTTCTATAGTGGATAATCATTGTCAAAGAAATGGTGAAAGAAAAACACTGAAGTAAACGATCTCGATTTGTTTGTTTATTCTTCAATTGTTATGAGCAAGTTCTCTGAAGATTTTGACAACCAGCTTTCATTTAAATTCCCATTTGGGAAATATATTTTGTATCCAAAAAGATCCCAAACAGATGTTCAGCAGGTCTCCAAAGTGAAGATAATTATATGTGAAGACTGAACTTGACGAATCCATCTTGATGCTAATGGTGGAACGCTTGATGTTATCTCAGAAGAGCAATGAAAATATTAAAACTTTTGCTACGTTTTTGTTTATGTTCTGATACCCACGGAAAGAAAAATCCGGTAATGTTCAGGGAGCATCGTAAAAGCCATGGAAAAGTAGGTAGGAATTGGTATTTTTTTATCCATGCCGTTATGTTCGGGTATCTGATGGTAACGGGACGAGTTCATACTTGTTATATTACAATGTAATCAACTTCTATTTCGGGACCTCTTAACAGACACATATATGACAGTGCGATGCCAAATATTACTCACATGCAATGGTCTAAAAGTGACATACAGACTTTTTGAATTAGGACGCACATTAATCTGTACGGACATTAATCTGTTTTAGTATCGCAATGTGAAGTAAATCGTTACTCACATGCCGACTTACTTACGTATCACAATGGTCTGGATGTGACATCCCATTTAATTTTAGGATGAACATTAATGTTTTTTAGATTCTCAACACATTTTTCAATGATGACACTGTGTCAAAACAGTTGTAAGCATGACTAGACTGAAGACATAACATTTACTAATAGTGACTCAGACATCAAACAAATTGGTCCACCTCACAGTCTGACATAAATTCCTTAATGCTGTAGTAGCCTCTTTGTTCTCCTACCCATCAATGAGCAACCCTCAGAAGTCTTCGACAGACTTGTGCGAGCTAGGGAAGTCGAGGTCCTTACTTTTCAACGTGTGATGTTATGAACGGACAAGAATTCATACTATTTAAAGATGGTTTAAGTAAGTCGATCACCCATCTAAACCGATAGCCACATTCACCGTTGCTTGGCTTCAGTTATCGACAGTATCCGACTTATCCGCTACAGCTGACTTTTCGAATTAATAGAAAGTAATAAGTTCACTCTGATCTTGAATACTTTTTTCATGAGATTTCTCACGATCTCTGGCAAGGAGATTGTTCAAATATATATATATAAGTGAAGTAATCTCCAAACATTATTGCAACATTTCCTCGTACTGTATATGTATCTTACTTTACAATTTCGAGTGTTTCATTTTTGTGTGTTTTCTGTTCTACCTGTTTATAATTACCTAAAATATGCGTCTATAAGTATCCGCTCGTAGTGACCATCACAATGTTTATGGAATTTCTTGAAAATTGGTTAAAAATAATAATACAAGTTTTTTTTCTGTCGTTATTCACGTCTTGCGTGCTGCTTTTTTTTATTTCAATAAACCTTTAAACTATTCAAAATTGTATACAGGGTAATTCATATGTCAAACAATCAAACTAATAAAATAAAATCCAACATTCAAAGACGACCTCAGTCTTGAATGCATCCTTCCAAACTATTCACTGGGCACAACTTGGCAACGGGTCGACGATAAATGCTGTCGTTGATCTTGATATCGACGACACGAACTTTTCCATCTTGTCCTGGATGAACTTTAACAATCCTTCCCGCGCGCCAGTTGTTCCTTGGTAGTTTGTTGTCCATAACTATGACTATTTCTCCCTTTTCCAAATTTTTCTTGTCCTGAAACCATTTGCATCTTCTAGTGAGTATTGACAAATATTCCCTGATCCAACGGTTCCAACAATGTTCAGCTAATTGCTGAGAAAACTGCCATTGTTTTCTCAAATTGTGCATCAATTCATTTTTGGTAAACACAATAGGTGGCTTAGCTATACTAGAAGTACCTATGAGGAAATGATTGGGAGTAAGACTCTCGGGATCTTCACAATCTGACGAGACATATGAAAGAGGTCTGCTGTTGACAGTATGTTCCGCTTCGGCTAGTAAGGTCAATAAAACTTCCTGTCTAGGTGCCTTTTCTTTAAGAACGATTTTCAGAGCATCTTTGACAGAACGTACCATACGCTCCCAAACTCCCCCCATATGTGGACTCCCTGGTGGAATAACTTTCCATTCGATTTCATCAGCTATTATTCTTCTCGAAATCAAACTTTTATCCATATCTTTGTTTGCAGAAGTCAAGTTCGAGCCATTGTCACTCCAAATCTCAACTGGATGACCTCTTCTGGAAACAAATCTTCTGATTGCTAAAATTGCTGAGTCAGTGCTCAGAGTTTCTGTAAGTTCTATGTGAATTGCCCTAATCGAGAAACAGGTAAAAATTACACCATATCGGTTTTCTCTTCTCCGACCAATTGAGACTTCTATGGGTCCAAAATAGTCCATACCAGTAAAGTTGAATGCTCTTGGTGGTCTCTGCAGTCGCACATGCGGAAGTTGGCCCATTTCAGTGAAGTTTCGCTCTTCTCAGTCGACAGAAATGACATTTTATTGTTTTTGTCACTAACTTTCTGGCTTGTAATATCCAAAATTTTTGTCTTATTTCATTCAGAGTTTGTTGAACACCAATGTGATTATTTTTGGAATGGTAAAATTTTACAAGAAATTTTGTGAAAGAATGTTTGTTATCTAGAATGATTGGCCTTTTTGTTCGAAAGGAAAACTCTGTAGAATTATCTGTCCTTCCTTTCAAACAAATGATGTCATTTTCTAGATATGGAGATAACTGATGAATTCTACTGCATCTTGGTACAGTTCCATTTTTTTTCAAAAGACGTATTTCCTCTGCAAAACAGTCTATTTGTACTTTCATGTGCCAACTTCTCTCTGCTTTTTGTAATTCTTCAGTGGTCAGTTCTTGATTCTGAATTTTAATTCCTCTCATCTTGATGTTACTTATAAATCGGAATACAAAAGCTGTACTTCTTATCAATTTCATATAGTTTGAAAATCTTGTGATATCAGGTAAATATTCGATAATTTTTGAAGTAGAAATTAACAAAATATATTCTTGTTTAAGTTCGAATTTTTCCGGTTCCTCTTGAATTTTCCTTTCTTTTTCTTTATTTTTCCCTTCCTTTGGCCATAACTCCTGATTTGAGTATAAAAATCTTGGACCTTGAAACCATGTGCTACTTATCTGTAGATCTATATCTCTTGTATCCCTCGTGGCTTCATCTGCTATGTTTAACTTACTAGGAATCCAATGCCACTCAGAAATGTTGGTATTTTCCTGTATTTCACCTATTCTGTGTAAGACGAATGTCTGGAATATCCTTGGTTCTGATCTTAACCAGCATAAAACAGTTATAGAATCTGTCCAAAAGAAGAATTGATCTATTTGAAGTGAATGTTCGTTCCTTATCATCTTCGCCAACCTTGAACCCATCACTGCAGCCTGAGATACTTGGATTCCATCTTTTTCAAACCGAAAATATCCCACAGCTGCAAACGCTTGTTCACTCGAATCGGTGAAAATGTGGAGTTGTAAATTGAAATTTGATGAAAATTTCAAAGCATAATATCTGGGGATCTTCATTTCTTCTATATTTCGACTAGCATCAATCCATTGTTTCCACTTCATATCTAGGTTTTCGGTCACTTCATCATCCCAACCTACACCACTTCTCCATATATCTTGTAGTAATATTTTTGCTTTAATAACAAATTGTGCAAGAAGTCCTAGAGGATCATAAAGGGACATGACAATCTTGAGTACTTCCCTCTTTGTTGGCCTATTTGTTCCTACGCCTATCTTATTTATCCTGTCGACTTGCACGGAGTACTTCAGATGGTCAGTAGACGGAGTCCAAGAATTCTTTGTGATAGATCATTACTTCCTTCCAAAAGTTTTTCGTCACCTCTCAGTTCTTCGCTAATATTTCTGTAAACTTCATTAGAATTACATATCCACCCTCTCAGCTCGAATCCTCCTTGTTTATGAATGTGGATTACTTCATTTATCATCCGAATAACCTCTTGTTCTGTATATACATATAATGTCTGTTGACAATCCCATCAACAGCCTGAGGATATTATACTTGAAATTCTAAAGCATTTCGATTTTTTATATACTGTGCGGAAAAAGGTGAACAAATGGAACCGAAAATCATCACCTTCATTTCATAAATACCAATTTCTTCATTCGGGTTGTTTTTCCAAAGGAATCGTTGTCCAGCCCGATCTTCTTTCTTTATTGTTATCTGATGAAACATTTCCCGAATATCTGCTGAGAAGGCTATGTCTTTCTCCCTGAATTTGAAAATAACTCCTACTAGAGAGTTGAACAAATCAGGTCCTCTGAGCAAAAAATCATTCAGACACATACCATCTACTTTGGCAGCCGCATCGAAAACGAATCTCAACTTTCCTGGTTTATTTTCATTTACAACTCCAAAATGAGGCAAATACCATATCCTTTTCAATTCTTCTTCCTCTTGTTCCACCTTTTCTGCATAGTTCTTGTCCAAATATTCTTGTATTCTTGTAAGCCTTTGAAAATTCCGAATCTCGAGCCATTCTTTTTTCAATGTTTTCCAACCGCTGAACAGCGTTGTGTTTACTTTCTGGCAAAAACAATTCATCGTCTTTCCACAATAAACCAGTTTCCCATCGCTTTTCATAATCCATTCTTCTTGTCACTGTTTCAATTATTTCTATGGCCCTCTTATCTTCCAAGCTCATTAACCTTTCTTCTGGAATTTTCACTCCAAATGCTTCTGTGGAAAAATATCTCTTTACTTCTTCGTGTAATTCTTCGTCACAGCTTCTCTGATGAGAAACGTGGAGAACAATGTTGTCATCCACCCTACCTCGAAATTGTCGTAGATTATCATGTGCTATCCAACCCAATTTCGTTCTTGATAATGCTGGAGAGTTTTTTGGGCCTTCAATTACCTCACGAGTCGTGATAAGGTCTCAATTGTCTTGTCCTATAAACAATTGTGGTTTGGCTTGGAGCATGTTCGCGAAATCTATCAGCTTCAGATGACTCCACCTTTCTTTCATTTTTCTACCATCAACAGTTTGTATAGGTAAATCTAAATTTTTCACAGTATATACATTTTCCATCCTATAAAATGTAGATTTGTTTCTTTCTCCTATTTCTTGATATTATTTTCCTACATGTGTCTTTTTGAGTCCACTTCAAACCTACCTCTATTTCTTCCCCAGTTAGACCTAATTTGTCTGCCAATTCTTCATCTAAAAGGGTAACAGTTGAAGCTTCATCAAAAAGCGTGTAAATTTTAAGTTCCTCGCGTGAAGTTCTAATTATGACGGGTGTTATTTTCAATAGAATTTCCGAACAATATGATTTTGTGGTATGAGCAATTACTTCGAGGCCTGTTGTGTCTTCTATGTTAATATTTTTGTCTAATGCCTCGTTATGAAGACTTTTATGATGTACCTTTTCACAATTGTTCCCTCCACATTTTTTCTTAAAACGACAAAATCTGATTCTGTGAGATGTGTCCAAACAAGAGGAACATACGCCTTTAGTTTTTATTGAATTCTATTTATCATCAATAGAAAGATCTAAAAAAGCTTTGCATCTTATATAAAATCCAACACTACCCATATCTTAATCAACTAAATTCCATACAGATTTTTGTTTGTTACTAGAATTGCTTATCAGTTTTCTTCAATTTTAATTTGACTTCGGTGAGCATTCTTACAGTTTCGTTTAGCATGTTTATAATTTTTTTTTCACTCAATCCTGGCTACGTTTCCGGATAGTGGTTGTTTTCCAGCTTAGTGGATTTCGCAAAAAAATCTGTTACTGCGTTTTATTGGGCAGAATTAATCTAGAATACAAATATGACAAAAAATTCAAAAGTAGAGTCAATATCATTTTCACGACATACACTGTGTTCCTAGACCAGTGGAATATTATGTGAGATAACCAGAATGACTATTTTTCATGCGAGGTGTCCAAGAAAGGCTCACAAAATCGAATATCAGTTTTTTTTTTTAAATGGAGCTTGTGTATCCTTCACACGATCGAGGACAAATTAATAACTCAAGCAGTCCACGGTGGAAAATTTGTTTTTGCGAATCACCCAGGTTTGAGCAAGGGAGATCTGGAACCTACAGTTTACGTACGAATGGATTCGTAACCACTTTAGCTCAGTGGCAGGCGATGGGATCGAACCAGGGCCGCCTGGATGTGAAGCAAACGATATAACACTGTGACAACTTCGCTTCTTAACATTCTTCGGTGAACATTTTATCATACATATACCAAAATTCCCATTTATCGGTGCGAGGAGTTCAGGTATCGCAAACAGTTCGGTACATAGGATTTTGAAGACCTTCAAGAAACATCCATATAGAATAACTTCAGTTCAAACTACAGAACGAACTGACTATGATAGGAAGATGAATTTCATTTTTGAGATGATGGTAAGAATCCATGATGATAGTGATTTTTTGTTGAAAATGATGTGGTCTTGAATCCCGCTTCTACAATATTCGCAATACGCACTGGAAGTAAATGTTTGGTGTGGAATTTTCAAGAATAATTTAAATGGGCAATATTTTTATCAAATCCAATGATCATCTTGATAAGGTTCCCCTTGGACACATCAGAGAAATGTTATTCCAGCAAGATGGAGCGTCACCTTATAATGCTGGGATCATGACAGACCAATTGAACGTTCTTTTCCTCAAAGATGGTTTGGAACAAACGGATCAATAAAATGTCCGGATTGACCACATTAGACTTTTTTTTGTGGGGTATCTAAAACCAGAGGTGTATACTACTCATCCATTGAATTTGGAGGATTTGCAAAATCGAATTTTGAAGGTTTGTCAAAGTATATCACCGCGAATGTTGAAGAAGGTTACAAGAAATCATAAAATGAAAATTTTTAAATTTGCCTTTTAGCAAAAGGAAGGCAATTTGAACATTTATATTAATATCATTGTACCTAGTTATTTGTTAAGATAGTTTTTTCTTGTCTTGTTGTTTGCAGTATTTGATAATTGGTGAAGAAAGTTTGAATTTCATGAACATATTTTTCTGATCACCCTAACTTTCGATGAAGATGAATATTTCATATGATATGATATGCTAGCGACTACCAATCGTCTTGAATGATCCCATAAATTCTTTATATAACTTGGCAACTACTGTCGGATTTTCAATAATGAAAAACTGATAATCAGCCTAAATGAATAAGGATTCAGATATGTTGAAATATATGGGGTGTTCCAATAAAAAAAAATTGATATTCGATTTTTTTATCCTTTCTTGCGCCTCTCGTATAAAATTAGTAATTTCTGAAGTTACCTCCCATAATACCGTATGATCTGAAATCATAATATTTTAAAGATTCCTATTAGTTCAAGAGATATGTAACTACCGGAACTGCCCCACTAGTCTAGGGACACACTGTATGTAACTGAAGTCAGTGTCGCATATTGGGGCACATTTTCATCAGTTTTTGAGTGCAAAATTTCAGTTAGTGGTATGCGTGTGTTTGCTATTCCTTGCCATCCAGCTTTCTTGACACGCACCCCACCTCAATGGATACAATTATACACGAACTAGAAAAATTATTCGACAGAAGACTTTTTTTTTACTAATTTTACGGATTTTTTCAATTAAATTTCAAAAAGTTTGTACAACTTTTTCGAGAAGACGGACGTGGCGCGGAGGGAGTCTGATCCCCGTACGACATCCGTACCTAATTTTCCACGAACGAAACCTCCGAATTTTTTTTCGAATTCATACGCATTCTCCATCTAGACTCCGCCGGAGCAAAAAGTAATTTTTTTTATTTTTTATTACATCGATTCTTGAGTGTGAAAAATTTTAGCTCAATCGGATGCTTGAAAAATGGATTTAAAATTTTTAACCGGAAAGATAGACGGACACACAGACTTACGAAAAAGGAAAGTTAAATAAAAGTTTGTAATAGTCAATTTAACGTTTTCCTTTTTCCACCCTGTGAAGTTGCCCTTGTAGAATATCTGCACAAGGATCCATGAGATATAATTCAACGCTCATGAAGGACAGTAAGTAATTGTTTTCTGTCGGAAGCTTGTCGATCAAATTTCCAATGTATGGGATATTAATAATAATCATCGTCTTTATATATCCTCTAAAGCTGATTTTATATTGTCGACGGAAAAGAAATATATACCAGATGTCCCACGGTGGGCGGAACATTGGAAGTATATGGGCTTAAATATTCAATTATACTCCATCCTTGTGAAACAGTTTCATCAACATAGTATTGCCGCTTGTATCAGAAAGTAGTAGCTACTTTGTTATTTCGATTAGAACACCCCGTATATTATATGCGTTATGCGTTTAGGATTCCTCATAACTTTCTCTCGAATAAATGAGTATTTGGAACCTTTGGTATGAATAAAATTCAAGAAATGGAAACTACCCAAAACACTAAAACAACATCAATTTCATTCGACGCTTTTTTGAGCTCCTGAGGATGCCAACTTTGTTGGCGAAACGCGCGTCGAGTGGTATTGACGTTGTTTTGGGTAGTTTCCATTTCTTGAATAACTTTCCCTGATGATGGACTAATCTGAGACAATATTCGTCATTAAAATTGTTATGTCAGATATTTATGCAAAACGTGACCATTGATTGATTTTTTCACAATGGAAATGAAAAAAATATTGCAGTTTGAATAAAAGCTGCATGGATATTATTGAGTATTCTGCTAATGAACCGGGTATAACATTCAATATACAAGGAGGATGAGAAATAGTTTCCTTCCGGTGGTCATCAACAAATATATTTGAGTAAAAATAAAATATATGAGAACAACTACTTTTGACACTAACGGCGTCCCATAAAAGGCAATGCTCAACCTTCCCGCTCATTGTTATATGTAATGAATAAAGCAGCAAATAGTGCCTTCAGACTGTACTAGGCAAAAAATCACACATCTCCCTAGAAGCCATGTCTGAACCGTCAGATCATGCCGATCAGGTACGACTCCGATGTGCAGTTTGAAGTGGTCATAAACAACCACCAGATTCATAGAGAGAACGGACATCAATTGGCAATGGATGCCTCAGTGTGGTACACTGATGGATCCAAGATGAACGAAGGGGTTGGAGGGGGCGTTACAGGTTCAAATTTGAGACTTTCATAACCCCATGGTGGGACCTCAATCATCTTCCAAGCAGAAGTACATTTAGTAGAGTTATGTGCCCAGGAATGCATTGAAGGGGAAACCGAAGGGCAGAAATCTAGATACTACACCAGATAGCAAAGCAGCAATAAAATCTCTGAAGTCACACATTTGTGAGTCTAAGCTGACTTGGAACTGTAAACAAAACCTGAGACAACTGGCAGCAATCAAGTAACCCTGATGCCGGTGCCAGATCAGAGAGGCATGAGGAAGCAGACTGTCTTGCCAAAGAAGGGGCAAACACACCACTTCCCCTATTAACCCCTATTAAATCTACAATCTACATAGTTTCATCTCCTGAACACGAGTTGCTAGATGATCACCAATACATTTCGAGATAATCTAGGAAATCGATCATTTTCAATCATAAATTTTTTTGATAAAAATCATGTACGATTCTTACTAACGCTCAGTTGAATGACAGCTGAATATCGACTAAAAATAAAATTCGTGATTTGGAGTAACTATTTATAAATCTTTGAACCCTTCATTATTCCAAACTTTCTGTATTCTGTATTCCTAGATTTACTATATTTTGGTCGATCCACAAACAGGGGCGCACCAAGCCATGCGGCCGTCTGTATGCAAAATATAATTTTACACCTCTTACCCCTTTTTAGTAAAAATTTGTATATAGGTGGGAACACATAAATAAAATTAAAATACGTGGTAATACTAATATTTGATTTTGATACTGATACATCAGAAAAGGGGATACACACAAAATTTAAATAATCGCTACCACATGTAAAAAATCTAGCTGTTTTCACTAAAATACTTTTTCTCATCAGATGTGTGTGTGGTCCTTTAATTATTTTTTTTTTCGTCTGCATCAAATATAATAATTACACAATTACAAATTATTAGAGAAAGTTATGAGGAATCCTGTGGGGAATTAAAAAAAAATGTTTAATATATTGTAACGATTTCGAGACCGACCCTGATCATCTAATTAATAATGCACACGCGACAAGTAAACAAGTTCTTCCCTCTCAAACACATGAGTCCCGCGTAGAAGAAACGCGATCTTTCCCGATTGATCGAGAACTTTAAATGCGAGTATATAAGCGCTGGATAGCAGAGGGCGCAGGAGTCATAGATAGACCAGAGAGTTATAAATTCAGTTCGAGAGTTCGCAGATAGCCACAGTAGAAATAAATTGAAATAATCAGTGAAGTCTATGTTTTAGTCGAATAATGAATAATTGTTTTAAGTAGTGTTTTAAATAAATTAGAAAAATTAGTTTAGTGCATTTTTACTACAATAGCAAAGTAGCTACTTTCTGATACAAGCATCAACACTATTGTAGTGAAAATATACTCAACTAATTTCGCTAATTTATTTAAAACTTTTCTTAAACAATAATTCACTTGAAATATTGATTTCACTATAACTATTTCAACTGTCGCTGTCTATTTGTGAACTCTCGAATCGCTATATCGGCAACTGCAACTCTGCGACTGCGCCTGCCATCTCATGTTGAGCGTCTTATATACCGGCAAGAAGATTCCTGTTCCACTCTCGGACTATCGAGAGTATACGTTGACCCATTCAGATATCTCTGGTACACTCTTGAATGTGGATAGAAGCGCCAATTTCATTCGAGCTAGCTCTCATTTCTTCTTGGAAATGAGTCATGGGTGAACTGTTAGCGAGCAGATATGCGTTGTTCACAGGCCAAAGTTGACTAATTAGTGGTCAGGGCCGGCCTCAAAATCGTTATATTGCCCCCTTCTTAGAGAAGTTTCGTCCCGAAATGTAATTCTTGAAGTGTATCTGCAAGACTCTCCATATCTGCACCTTGACGTTTGATGGAAGTAACACTCCAGTCTCCAAGTTGGGTCGAGAAAGATGGTTACAGCACACCAAAATCTTGATGTCGATCTGAATATCGTCTCCAACATGCTTCTAATAACTCTTCAGTCCAGCCCATCAATCCCACGGGACAATTTTGGGATTGCCAGGTCCACAAGTTTCTGGTCCAGCATCGTGTCTCTTAAGGCTCTTTCAGACATCGTCATAGGACGGTTCATCTAGAGAATGCTTCTTGGTAAGCACATAGTAGATGCTTCTCTAGCCATTCTTCAATTGCAGCACCCCTCCGACTTCTGGGTTCTGTTCACGTAATTTAGATGACGATAATCACCGCAAAATTGCGTTGACCCATCTTTCTTCTTCACCAGCACGACTGGAGAGGACCAGGGACTATCAAATGATTCGATAACACCTTCTTTTTCCATGTCGCAGACTATTTTATCAGTCTCTTCTTTACTAGCGAACAGGTTGAGCATTCCCAGTGTCTATCTTGTGCTGAACCATCTTTGTTTTGCCACTTTTTCCTTATCCGGTACCAAAGATGTCCTGACTAATTCTCTCAGTTTGGGCTGCTGTGCTGGTCCCATGTCCTTGGACGAGATGACAATCAACTCCTCGTATTCTGCTGGTAAGTTACTGGCTTGGCTAACAGTCCCGCATACACTTCTAATCACAGAGGAAATTGACGAACATTACCCCATAGTTGTTCCTTTCTCATTAAGTCGCGTTGATCCATCTTTTTTCTTCACCAGCACGACTAGAGAGGACCAGGGACTATCAGATGATTCAATAACACCTTCTTTTTTCATGTTGCAGACTATTTTATCAGCCTCTTCTTTATTAGCGAGTAGCATGAGCATTCTCAGTGTCTATCTTGTGCTGAACGATCTTTGTTCTGCCACTTTTTCCTTATCCGGTATCAAAGATGTCCTGACTAATTCTCTCAGTTTGGGCTGCTGTGCTGGTCCCATGTCCTTGAACGAGATGACAATCAACTTCTCCTATTCTGCTAGTAAGTTACTGGCTTGGCTAACAGTGCCGCGTACACTCCTAATCACAGAGGAAATTGACGAACAGTGCCCCAAAATTGTTCCTTTCTTCAAAAGTCATCAAGTAATAATTGACATTAATCACCCTAACCGCCACAAGGTCTTTCCTAGTGTGATTTCTCGTCCAATTTTCTCATCATGCAGCTTGGGTTCGAACATAACTACGTTGCTCGCACCCCCATCCAGGCCTCCAAAATGGTTTCACCCTTTTCCGTTACGCTCACATCTTCAGCTAGCAGGACACGAATCATTCCATTACTTCTCCCGTGTAGCACCAACTCTTCTCCATTCACACGTAGGACACCATCTCTCAACTCGAACCCTCTGGAGTTCATGATGTCCATCCCTATGATTGCATCTTCCTCGATGTCCGCTACTAGAACCCGGTTTTTCACTTGCTGCCTTAAGTAGGTTCAACTGGTAGTTTACCTTATACTGCGGCTGGTTCTGCCGTTGCTGTGCGTAGTTTCCAGGTTGACGGTTCAATTCTAGCTGTTGTTTTAGCAAAATTAACCCCAAGGATTGTCCTAGTCGCACCTATATCTAGCAGCATGGTGCAAGGCTCGTTGTTGATGGGACCGTCTACAAAGGCACCTTTGTTCCATCGTTGAAGAACTGCCATATATGCGTTGTTAACTGGAGCTTGATGGATACAGGCTGACGATTGCTCCTTCTCGACCATCTCGTGTCGATTTTTTGAATGGGGGACATTTGCTACGCAAGTGCCCGAGTTTCCTGGAATTTCGGCATCGTATCGGTCTTTTCTCAGGCAACACTTCCTTTATCACTTTTCTCATGACAGCCTCGATATTAGCAGGCTCCTGTGGACCTTCCTCTACTTCTTTTACTTTGGCTTTTGCAAGATTGTTTCGCGGCTCAAATTCCAAAGCACGTGCCAAGGCGTCTACAAGGTGTTTGGGGCGAGCTAGTGGTAAGTCTTGCTTGGTTTCTTGGTCACGAAGTCCATCCAAAGATGCCTGAACCGCTAGTCGCTCCATAACCCTTTCCGGCGTAGCTGGATATGCAAGGCGAACCAAGCATGCAATGTTTGTTTCAAATTCTTGTATTCGCTTAACCTTTGGCAGCGGTTTTTCAGCTTCAGTTTTCAGGAAATGGTATACGTGTTATAGGTGGGCTTGACCATTCTGTAGTTCTAGATGTTTAATCAGCTGTTCATAGTCCTTCTGTTGTTGGGCGGTGAGGATGTGTTTTCCCCAGAATTCCATCCGTTTGCTTTAGCATCAGCTCTCAATTGTCGGCGTAGTTTGCCCACGAAGTATTTCCATCGAACTGAGGTGGTTTCAATGAGAGCTTTTCTGGTTCCGTACTGACCTTGAAATCTTTTGTGTCCCTTTGGATTTCATCCAAGTTCAAACTCAAGTCTAGTATTGAATATAAGTTGACTGTTTATCTGGTGTGTGCAGTATCAATTTGCTTTTTCAACTAACTGATTGTTTCTTTTATAATGCCGATTTATGTCTCGAATCCGCCTTTTATTCCATTGTGGAGTGTTTCCTTCATTTTTTAATTCCTTCCTCGATGTCATCTTTGATTTTATCCATTTCTATCTCATTGAATTTCTGTTGGAATTTTCAGGGGTGCGCACAGAATCCATTCGGTTTTCCAATTCACTGAATTTTTCCTTGATTGTTTTTACTTGTTCCTCCATGTCATCTTTGATTTTCTCCATCTCTGTTTCAACAGTTTCCATTCTGTCTTCCAACCGATTCGTCACACCGCAAACTTCTTACAAGTTCCTCGAATTTTCTAGAAGCTCCTTCCTCAGACCATTCGAATTCTCCAGAAGCTCTTTTCTCAAATTCTTCAAGTTTTCTAGAAGTTTATCTTACAAACTCTTTGAATTTTCTATAAGTTTTTCTTGAAGTTCCTCTTTCAAACTGTTTGAATTTTCCAGAAGATGTTGTTTCAGACTCTTCGAGATCTGTTGAAGTTCTATCAAACGCACATAATTTTTTTTCAGTTCTTCTTTGAGGGTATAAGAATTTTATATAAGTTTGTCTTTCAAGGATTTAGTAGTTTCTTCAAGTCCTTCTGCGAGTCTTTTCTGAAGTACGGCCTTCTTTCCGGTTGTTTCTTATTCTCTTTCCTCTAGCTCTTGCTTCAGTTCACTGACCTTCAACTCAACCAGGCAAACTCTCCTTGAAAACATTTTGTTTTTTTTATTGCCTTCATCAGTCTATTTATTTCAAACAAGAAGTTTTCAGTTCATTTTCTCGCTATGCGCAAAACTGTCCACTTCGCAAACATTGATTTGTTCAACGCGTCACTAGTCTATTAGGCGCGAAGTTTTTTCAAGACGGCGAACAGTTAACAAAATTGTATTGGTTCAAATTGGTTTTTCTTAGGTTATCGTGACAGTTTCAATTGATATACCAAGACCTACTCTGTCGGGCGGGTTTTCAAAATAAAAAATAACCATAGTGATGTATTTGAAGGATAGAGTTGACATGGTAGAGTTTTACAAAAATCGATTGTAGAGAGATTTGAATTTTATAGCTTGAATCGTCCTTACGGGCAAAAACTAAGTTGCCACTTTCTTCCCCTTTTCATAATGAAGTTTCTTATATCGGATTTCTGATTCCACCTGGAGCCCTACTTCTTTTTGTGTACAAGAAAGTTCAACAATTCGTTTTTCAAACTCCAGCGCGCTTTGGTAACTTCCATATAATGAAACCACTTTACGTCGTTTTCCTAATTACGCTTAACAGAAGAGAAAGAAGGAGCATGAAAGACTGCAGGAATTTGGCAAGGGTGCCCGGGGGTGTTCTTGTATATTCCTCCCCTGTACAGCGCTACGGGCATTATCGGGGTAACATTATTATGAATAAACAGGGGTGACGGTAAATTTGAATTTGATTGTCGAATATACGAGAGATCCGGCATCTATCGCGGTTATTTATGGTGATAAGCATAGAAACGTGGTCCCTTCATTTCAGCGAACATTTCAGAATGCACGAGATCAGAGAAGGACACCGAACCTTTTTTCTACATTATGTATACTTACTTGGTGTCCTAGATCTTTTCGTACACAATGTCATACTTCTCCGGTGTAGCCATTCACGGTAATCACCTTGCCATACGTTCCCGACGGTTCACAATGGCCGCCATACCACCGCATGGGAGTATTTTTTTTTTTGCTAAACGATTTGTTCCAGCCTAAAACTTTTTTTAACACTTTTCTGTATAATCATAAATAGAAGTCTGATCATGCCATACCTGTGGGAGGTGGCGAAAATGTACAATATTTTTTCAAAATTCCAAGATTTTATTCGTAATTTGATCGATTTGTACCAGTATGGCACTAATTTTTCCTGTAAGTTTGAGGTTGAACGAATATAAATCCAAATTTTCAAATACCTAGGTGGCGGTAGTCTTGTCTTATAACCAGATGTTATGTCGTACAATATTGTGCATTAATATTGATATTGCATATAATTTTTTTCATGTAACTGTCGCGATATTACAGATGAGTTATTTCGATAAATGGTTTTAAGATTGTATTGGTTGTCGACATATCAGAGCGAGTGTGGCAGCTCCAGCCCCCTAATGACGGTATAGGCTTATTTTTCAACACAAAAAAAAAATCAGAAAATTATTTTTTCGAATCCACCACTTTGGCACTTCGCCATAAGCACAATGTAATTTTCCCAAATCGTAGTTTTTTTTCAAGTTTGAAAAATTTAAAATGCCATACTGTTACAATTCAATCCAATTTTTTTCTCATATCTTGCTCGCGTGTAACAGACTTCCGTCCCATAGTTACAGTATGGGATTTTTTTTTTAGGTTGAATTTCATCCAAACGAACCGAATACGATGATGCCATACTGTACCAAATGATTTTATGTCTTGTACCTTGAAAACGTGTCGAAAAACGAAGTTTTTCAAGTATGGCGCCACTTTTTCTCTCTACTAGAAATATGGTAAATATAATAATGGTCACATTGTATCATATAATTTCCAAAAATCTAAATGCCATACTGGTACAAATCGTCAAAATTATTATTTTTTTTAATATCTTGGCTTAAGTCCGACAGTCGGACGCCCCATGGGTACAATCTGGAATAATTTTTTTTAGGTAGAATTACATCCAAATGAACAGAATACAATGATTTCATGATATAAAAAATGTTTTTACATATTTACAGTCGTATTTTCAAAACATGTCGAATAAATAAGTTTTTCAAGTATGACAGCACTTTTTCCCCCTACTAGACGTATGGGAAATATAATAACGGTCACATTTTATCGAATACTTTCCAAAAATCCAAATGCAATACTGGTACAAATCGTTTGGCAAAAAAAAAAATACTCTCTTGCGGTGGTATGGCGGCCATTGGGAACCGTCGGAAACGCATGGCAAGGTTATTTCCGTGAATGGCTACTCGACGATGATTAGCTGTGCAAAAATTAGCCAGGTACAATTGGTTGAATTGTTTTTTTTTTAATTAATGTATTTGTGTCGGTATGGCGGGCTGTAAGTCACACCGGAGAAGTATGGCATTACGCTACCGCCTACTTCTTTTTTTATCGACTATTGGAAAATACAAGCATTTTTGTGGAAAAGATCATTTGACACTCGTTATTTATCTGACACGTTCGATTACCGCCCACGCGATTGGGCCGCCGGTACCAGTGCTATGACCATCATTTTATTATTTGTTATTCCGTAATTAGACCCCTGAAGAACCGCCAAACTGGTACAAATGACCTAATATTTTGTGTAACCATCTCCCGGTCTATTAGTACGAGGGAACTGTAGGGCATTGTGAAGCACTTTGAATAGTAATTTCATATCAATATGCATTAAACATAAACTCCTAATTTTGAATAATTCTGTGCATTTTTTAAACTTTGTCCCGGTATATCGAGTCGGGTTCCCCAATTTTTTTAACATGTGTTGAATCTACGAAAGCTTCAATTTCCAATCCATCGTTTTCTGAAACGTTCTATCACGGTAGTCTGTTATTACGTTATAATTACCTATACGCGAAGATGTTCCATGTTACTTACTTCCTCTGATAAAATTTCTTCGAGAAATTCAGGAGGTTCATTTATGAGGAAGTCAATCTAGATGGTATGGAACTGCGTTGATCTCAGTCATTGAGGATTTTCACGAGATCAATAATGCATGTTGTGACGATTTACAACAGCATCACTGTATGGTGTTAAGACTCAACTTTTTGTTCCAGGCCTCGTGAAGCTGGGCATTCACTGTGTCACTGGTAAAAAAGTGGCGATAAAGATCATAAATAGGGAAAAGCTTAGCGACAGTGTCTTGATGAAGGTAAGTTCACCTGATTGAATTTACAACAGACACTTTTTGTCGTTTTTTTACCCTTCTAGGTGGAGAGAGAAATCGCTATTATGAAATTAATAGACCATCCTCACGTGCTGGGCCTCGCTGATGTCTACGAAAACAAAAAATATCTGTAAGTGTACACAAACGAGTATTCAACATGATTTAAGGTGAAACTATTTAGAATATCACGTATTGTGAGAAATTAAGTTCAGTTCAGAAGAAAAAAGCATAGAAATAAAATTAACTTACGAGAATTGAGTGCTCATTCATGAAAATATCAAATGGAACCAGTAAATAAGCTAGAGTATTCTGGATGTAAATTTCATGCTTTCTTCTTATACATATTTTTGTACCTCAAATAACGAGTTACAAATACTTTTTTTTTTGATGTTCGGTTTCCGTATGAACCTTATTGTTCCACCGACTTATATATAAATGCGCATTTGTGCACATGCAAAATAATTACTGGTATTAATTGCACGGAACATGCCACTGTTTACTAAGCAGTG
This sequence comes from Chrysolina americana, assembly GCA_958502065.1. Taxonomy (NCBI): domain Eukaryota; kingdom Metazoa; phylum Arthropoda; class Insecta; order Coleoptera; family Chrysomelidae; genus Chrysolina; species Chrysolina americana. Next base: position 88,056,797 of record OY293410.1, read on the forward strand.
GCATAAACTAATTTCATGAATATAGGGATAGGTATCTCCATATATTTAAAATTTTTGTTTCAGTTACTTAGTACTAGAACATGTCTCAGGAGGTGAGCTTTTTGACTACCTAGTTAAAAAAGGGAGATTAACACCAAAAGAAGCTAGAAGATTTTTTAGACAAATTATTTCCGCGTTGGATTTTTGCCACAGTCATTCGATATGGTAAGCATAAAACACATTAATTTGGGGCACAGGATGACCCATTGTTGATTTGTTTCAGTCACAGAGACCTGAAACCTGAAAATCTCCTCTTGGACGAAAAAAATAACATCAAAATAGCTGATTTTGGAATGGCATCTCTGCAACCAATGGGGTCTATGTTAGAAACCAGTTGTGGATCACCTCACTATGCTTGCCCAGAAGTCATAAGGGTAAGAATGGCGATCAATTCTGACAGAGTCTACAGCGTCCAGGTTTTTTATACTTTTTAAGGGTGAAAAATATGATGGACGAAGAGCAGATGTTTGGTCCTGTGGTGTAATCCTGTACGCGCTTCTTGTGGGTGCCTTGCCATTCGATGATGACAATCTAAGACAGTTACTGGAGAAAGTAAAGAGAGGTGTTTTCCATATTCCCCATTTTGTACCTCCAAACTGCCAAAGCTTACTCAGGGGCATGATCGAAGTTAACCCAGAAAAACGATTATCTGTAGGTCAAGTTATTACACCACTTTTGTTTTATGATATTCGGTTCGTGAATCTTTGCCTAGAAGCCGGTGCATTCATTAGTCCAAACGGCATTACCGATTAATAAAATTCTGGCATATTACAATTTCATTATTTTCGTATTCATTTTTCAGCTGGCAGACATCAATAAACACCCATGGGTGACTGCAGGTGGTAAAGGGGAATTGGAACTTGAATTACCGATGATGGAAGTCGTCCAGACCCATGTGTTACCGTCCATTGAAGCAGTGGATCCGGATGTTCTACAGGCTATTTGTAGCTTAGGTTGTTTCAAAGAAAAAGAAAAGTTAATTCAGCATCTACTTAGTCCTAGGTGAGGTAACAGCTGATTCACATCCTACCAGAAGAATAATATTTTTCTCTTACAGTCACAATACCGAAAAAGTTATCTACTTCTTGTTGCTCGAGAGAAAGAGGAGAAGACCGGCCTGTGAGGACGAATCTGACTCGATGTTGAGAATGAGAAACCCAGAAAGCCAAGACCCACCCAAAAAAAGAATAGATACCTGTAGAATAAACGGGCAAAATACGTTACAATTTGGCCAGATAAGTGAAGGATCGCCATTGACTCCTAGACGATCTCATTTCAAGTGAGTGAACATTTATGAATTACACCATCTCAGTCATGTCTCATTTCACTCAGTGGCGGATCAAGGTCATGGGAGCCCTAGCAAGGCAAATCTGGGATTCTTCTTCGTAAGGGCTTTGTCTTGGTGATTGAATACTTTTTTTTCTGTTCACTCAAACAGTTTATTAGTAGTAAGTGAAATAGAGGCTATTCAGAATGCTGATCCGCTACTGATTCCACTAGTGTTCTTGCAGTATAGTTTCAGCCTTGTGTTCTACAAACGCTGAGGAAAAATAAGTGTTTGTGAGGAAAAATTCAACGTATCATACCGTTCAGATATTGCAACCATTTTTTCTCCGAGTTTGTAGAACAGAAGATTGATACAGTTTCCTCAAAATTTACTTGGCAAGGCCAATAAATGAATTCACATGTATTCTCATCTTCACGAAGTTCACTACATGAATGTCCTAGAAGGCATCATGCTAGAAGAAGTCCGTCTACCGGCAGTACGCATAGCAGCCTCAGTATCCATTCTCCTACAAGGTCCTCAGGGGCGTCGAGTCCAGTGATGTTAAATAGTGCTATAACACCTACTAACACCCACTGTGAGTAAACTCGATGATATTTGTTCCATACTGACTTTGTATTTTCGTAGCTGGAATGTCTTCTCCAGTTGGGCAAAGGACCCCACATCATACCCACAGGAGCTCCACCCATGTAACTTCCAATACACATGTAACTGTTACACCTCCACCTCCCACTCCCACTCATCATAGGGCCAATAGCAGTGGTGGTGCACCGGTAACGACAGGAATTACTTTGAAGTCCCCCGAGAGTGACACTACGAGCTTGGTAACAGGTTAGTTCGTAAAATGGGTTAAATCGGTATAAGAATTAATTTAGAAAATTCTACATGCTCCAAATGTCTGATATTTTGCAAGAAAATAATGAATTGTTTGCTCATATACTCTGTCAGTTTCGTCTGTATTCATTGCCGACAAGAAAGAATTTCTTATAGGAAATGAACACTGAGTTCCTAACCGATAGCATCAGTGCACCTAGGCTGATCATCAAACTTTTGTTTGAAAATGTTTGATATATTTCAGTGAGAATCCCAGGTCCAACAATACTGGCCCCCATGACGCCCCCGGGTTCCCCACACTCGAGCACGACGAGTCATCACTGGCGGTCACGACTGACCACAATCAAAAATAGTTTTTTAGGTTCACCGAGATTCCACAGGAGGAAACTCCAAGGTAAAGTATAGTAAAGGGTGCATATTGTTATTCTCCCATATTGGCATTTCCAGCGTCTTCTGAAGAGGTTCATCTGACCCCCGAGTCTTCACCAGAACTCACGAAGAAGTCCTGGTTCGGTAGCCTGATGACGACGGAGAAGGACGAAACGTTTACCATATTAGTCAAAGGCAAGCCGCTGGCATCCGTCAAGGCAGATTTGATACACGCATTTTTATCGGTATGCCAACTCAGAATTATTACAAAATTATAATTGGAATCAATATACCATTCGTAATAAAAATTTATTGAAAGCAGATCGTTTAAAGTCACCTTTATTGTTGTCTTTTCAGATAGCAGAATTGAGTCATTCAGTATCAAGTCCGATGTCCTTTAGAGTAGAGTACAAAAGGGGCACTACAGGCCCTGCAATGTTCCAGAGGCACGTTCGGTTTCAAGTGGACATTTCGCCAATAATCAAACAATCAAGGGATAACACCAAAGAACACATTTTTGCTATAACTTTCACATTATTATCAGGTGAGTAGCTATGCCACGTGTTCTTTCTTGTTTATTTCATAAATATGTATAGTAGGTTTATTATTTTTTCTGACCTCGAATGAAACGAATAAAATCGACCAAGTCGAAGTACCCTTTCCCTCCACACGTTTCTACCAAGTGGAAAAATGAGGCAAACATCTGTCAGAAAACAACTACTCTCCTGGCTAATACCACGATGGTCATTGAACGACATCTGACAGATATTTGTGCAACGTTCTTCCAAGAAGACACAATTGCAACTACGTATCTTGTAATTAAACAGTACATTATCCTTGATTTGGCTGGGAATGACTACCTGCAAACATGCATGTTTTGAGGTTTTGCCTCTCATCAGGGTGGGTCGGACAACATTATAATCGTCCTGTCTTTGCCAAATGAATAATAATCAACTGTTATATTTCCCCAAGGATGAAGTTACGACCCACAACTAAGTTGATCGCAGTTGTTTTCCAGCAGATGTTTGTCTCATTTTTCGACTTGGTGGAAACGTGTGGAGAGAAAGGGTTCTTCAACATTGTCGATTTTATTCGTATCATTCGTGACAATCTCAGTTAACAGTTAACTCTTCTTGGAGTCTGTGCTTTTCGTGGAGTGTGTTTCTTGATTTTCATGCGGATGGCCAATTTCTACTTGGACCCTCTTGATCATTGAATTTTGAGAATGAATTATATGTTTTCCCTACTTCTATACTGAATAATATAGGAATAATACGATGAAGATAACTCTGTTTTCGAAATAATCACCCAGAAGTTTATTTTTTATACAAAGCTATTTTTGTCTTTGGTCAGTTGACATAACTTATTTTGAAGCTTTCTTGAATAAATAATGTTATTATTATCATCCTCTGAGAAATGGAAAATTTACTCAATGACTATTACGAAAGTGCCAGACAAAATCCTTAGTGCTTTATTCCTTATAGAAATAAAAGTAATCGCACATTTGAATTTCATGCTGACAGCTACATTCTTACTTTTTCTTTTAGGGAATATTAGACGATTCAGGAGAGTTTGTGAACACATTCAAGCCCAGGTGTGCACACGGAGGCCACCACCAAGTCCAAGAGCTCAAAGAAAATTCACAACTGAGCTTAGCGAGAGCTCCAGTTGTGGATCCGACTCTAGTGAATTATTTTTGAACTCAAGACAGGTGAGTATTACATAAAACTTGTACGGCTTTGTTGTACAATTTCTAATTGTTTTAAACGTTAAGTCGCTTCAAACGACTCGTGTACTTGGCAAATACACAATTATGTGCGTACTTGGAAAGTATACGAGCTTTGCAAATTGCGATGGCGAGCAAGCAAGCAAGGGGGCGATTTTTGACCATTCGCAATGATAACTTGTACTCGTTGACATGCTAACCGTTACTCAAAATGCAACAACACGTGTACTCGTTGACATTGCGAACAGTCAAAAATATCCCCTCAGAACGTTCACACGACGTGTACAATGTACAAGTACGCGACCGCGAACATTTGGCTTAAAACCTTGATAAATGAATCAGTGGTGTGGCAGTCAATATGGATAGCGGTCGTCTGGAAAATCTCGTTGTTGCTTCCGCGGCTTTTGTTGGTATGAGCTCTGCTTATTTAATTCTCCAACACAATGTCATTTGTCCATTCCATTTCTATTATTGAAAGAACACAAATAAAACGTCTGTACGCTTTTACTAGGTATTTGAAAACCAATGAATAGTCGCAAGAAACGATTATTCGCCAAGTACACAAGTCGTTTGGGCCCGGCTTAAGAGGGTGTTACTATGGGGTGGAACTTTCACAATACATACTATAGGGTGGGGAGAAACTAAAGTGACACCATTACTACTTTGCATAAATATATTTTCAGATAAATGTTCTCCAGTTAGAAGGCAGCGATCTCGAGAGCGAATGCAGCGTCTTTGATGTCAGGACCGCTACGAGGGAGGTTTCGAGAAGGGCGTCTACGAACAACAACACAGAAACCTGTGAGCAGAACAGCCCCGGTACTCCAAAAGCGGTTCGTTCTAATTCGGAAAACACGGAGACGTGCGAGAAAAAATGCATAACGACTATGTCGGGTAGTTCCATTGCGTAATATATTTTATAGCCTATATTTCGGGTGATTGCTAGTCGAATGAAGACCGTGTTGTTGAGGTTGTGGTTGATATTTTGCAGTGGCGTACGGCGATGGGGTTGGTAGTTTCATGAGTTCCTACGTCACTGTGACTTTTTTGCGATTATGGTTATGTATAGTATATTAAGGGTTATTCGGTTTGTGTTTTGGGTTGCTTGATTCATTGTGAAGTGAGTTCCAATAATCAGTGTTGTTTCTGAAGTGAAAAATTACACATACCTTACCCTGAAGTAAAAAAAAACAACTTTAAATATTTTGTATCAGTATTTATAAAATCAGTTTTTTGTTTGGGAATGGTTCGAGAGTATAATAATAAACATTGTTCAGTCAAATACCTCAATGTTCCAAAATATGGAAAAGGCACAGATGATGTTTAGCAGCTGAGTTGATATTATAGAAAATGGAAAGTTTTTATGATGCACATTTGAAAATTGATTTATTGATTCTAGACTCTAGATATATACCAGAATCGAGCAATTCAAACCACACGACTTTTTGTGAATTCCAGTTATGTATCGAATGTAATATGTAAATTTCAAAAATAGCCATCATCAATATTTTTTAAAGGACAAATTCAAATGAATGGTACAGTAGTTCTTTATGATGAAAATCATTTAATCAATAATCTGCTTCGATTCTAGAAATTGAGGAGTTTGGAGCCAGTAATAATTTCTACACTTCCCTTTCAAGTTGGTGGTGATAGCATTGTTTGTGATGAAACAACTAGGATAAGCATTCCGTTTATTCTTTGCGATGTTAGCCATTCGTGTTCAACCTGCCATCAAGAACACTTTTTTCAAACTACCCAAAAATTAATATAGACATTTCTTCGGGTGGGTAATTTTACAGAACTGAATCAATTGAAATTTAACAACTTTTCAGAAGTTAGATAACTATCTCAGAAATTGGCGGCAATATTCAAGAACATATGTTGAATATATTTATCTGATTATTACTTGAGATTCGCATACGTAGACAGACACTTTCAGTGGAAATTATTGACCGTGCTTTGGATCGCACGTCATTTCCAGCTTACACAAGTATCTTGAGGACTTTGGAAGTTTGCTCGTAGGGGTGCAGACGGATAACGGTTTGTAAACGTTTTCAACAAAATTTTAACAATACATTGCGAAAAAAAAAATCATATGGAAATTTGAAATGGTACAACTCGCAGATGATGTTGTTCAAGAAATGTGTCTACCGTTGTTGAACAACGATCAAATTGAGAATATATACTAGTAATCATACAAAATTCAGATAGATTGTCTATTATATACATACTTTATTTTGTGCCATTTTCAAGCAGCGTTCGACGTAGAAGTTGTTAGGATAGAATTTCGGGTTATTTTTCAATTTCCATTATCTCTTGAACAACATTGACTTATTATTCCAGATAATAAGTTGGAGAGTTTAGAATCCTTCGTTCTATTAATGATTTGAGGAATGCCATCATCAAAACACTTTCAGGTGAAGTTATTTCACTAACAGTGTTAGCATCATTAGAAACTAGGGAACTTTGATAACAATCCACCTCTTCTCGAACGAGTTTGCGTGTGATATCCTGAAGCAGAAGTCGATTTGCCCGTTTAACTCAGCATGCAGTTTCTTTGATGCTCTTTCATTCTAGTGCTCATGAATATGTTCGTCGTACCTATGTATACGTTAACCGTATGTGCATGGTATTCGGTAGACACGACAACTGATAAAGAGCATTTCGTGTCTTCGCCGACTTTTTGTCGTTGGTTTTACAATTATCTTTATGTTTTCACTCAAGACTCTCTACATCTCTCAGGTGACAGACAGGCTCGGAAAAGTTTTGAATGAGATCGCGGCAATTGATGGAACCGACGACGACGATGTGCCACAGGCAAAACAGATTCTTTATCAGTTGCCGTATAGTAAAGCGTGTACCATGTTAGTGTGGAAAGATTTTCAATGAACCTATAACGTTTTTGTTGATTCCGTCCGAGTTTGTCCTCGTTGAAAGGCTATACGCATACATTGGAGCTTATGACGTCACATCCGAATGCTTGTTTCCTCTGCTTGGAAGGGAAGATACCTTGGGAATGTATTCCGAAGGAACTAGTTATGAAAAAAACATTGAAGATCACGCTAGGTTTTGTGTACGACGAAAATTTCGCCTATTGTCTAGAATCTCCTTGGGACCACCCAAAGAGCACATGATAGCTCAGAGTCGATCAATGTACGTGGAATTGTTGAAAAAGGGTTTTTTGTCGTGAATATCGGATATAATTGAAATTTTCACCATGTTATTGGCACAGTCTCGCGTGAACAAAAATATTGATTATTTTAGGTAGATAAGATGGATAGTTAGATATTTAATTGATCCATTTGAAGAAGTCACGCAAATGAAAGTAGCTCGTTTATATAAAATAATAATTGTGAACATATCAAAAACACGAGTAGAACATGCAGAGTGTAATCCAACGTTTTGCCCTCCCGTAAACAGAGGTTAAAAATTTGAAAAACATTATTGGATTTCGAACTGATTATACGATAAGTGTCAAAGTGTCTTACACTCGTATCATTTATTGCAAACTTATGGTAAAGGTACACAATATCACAGAAAAAACAATACTTCATTATATTCAACCTGGTAGGAAAAGTCAGAACTAGTAGATGAATTAAGGACCACACACAACACACCACAATTATAAAGAAATAGTTATTTTCGTAACAAGTGCGCAAAGTGTTACTTTTCAGCACGCAAATACAATTATGCGAACGACGCGAAGTGGAGTTTGTATAAGTTTTTGCGTGCGGTAAAGGCACTTTGCGCACGTGTTAGGAACAACATGTTTTCTACGAGCTTCATTTCAAATAATAAAAAAATCATAACTCATCGAATAATTTTTTGGTGAACTTGATTGAGAGAACAATAAAACAAACAACTACATAACATTAAAGATTAATAATAGAAAATTAAATTATTTGTTCGAAATATTCATAATGAAAGAACAATCAATGACATTTTGCAAACTGATTGCAGATCTAGTCATTTCATTTAATGGGTGGCTTTATGGTACGGCTTGATGAAGGTTGACTCAATGCAGAAGGGTAGATGTTCGTGCCCAACATTTTATTTCACAAATCCTTTTTTGGATCCGTCGAATCGATTTCCAGTCACTGAGTCTCTTGACATAAGTGATACCTGCTCCAGAATTAGCCAACATGGTAGCCGAGAAATGATGGAAAGTAGATACCCCAGGAATTCTGAATTATCTTGCTGATGTCCTGGAAGGAAGCCGGAGGGGCCTTGAAATAATTGATATTTCATTTGGTCATAAGGAAGACTTATTGGAGAACTGCAGCAAAGCAAAAACGTCTTGTAGCCTCAAAAACAGCTCGGAAAAATCCCTCTTACATAACAAATCATTGTTACGGAAAGTCTTTGACATAACGCTTGCAGGATGTTATTCATGTATTACCTGAGTTGACTAAACCAAATTTTCCTTCAGAATCCATGCCCAAATCCGAAGACGATATGATGGAACTTACAAAAGTTTTCTTGAAAAAAAGAATTCATGTCAGGATATCTTACTTTTTCTATGGAGCTGGCGATATTCAGGCATATTGGACTACAAATTCCTCTACTCTCTTCTTCTTTCAAGTAGACTCTATAACAAATTTGTTGATTTTGTCGCTGAAACGTCTTGGAAAGGAATTCAAGAGGTATCACTACTGGATGAAGATTTAGCGGGCAGTACATTTCAACTTGCATAGTTTGCGGCATCTGGGATGGAATCTCTAGCCATAGAGCTGCTCATTTAAACAGATGTTGAACCTCTTTATGAATTGATAAATACCTAGAAAAGTGTCGGTGTTTGTAGATTCTTGTTAACAGGAAACTGAGGAAAAATCTGACATCATTTGTCAAAGTTGAGTGCAATTATTGTTACTTGGCAATATTATAATCATTTATCATTATACAAGGCATTTACACAGTAATTTTTTTTGTTTCAAGTTGAAATACAAATATAAAGAGATACGATTGAAAGGTAACTTGTACACTTGCAACGGCTTCTCATATTGCATAAAATAATCTACAGTAACTAAAATAAATATAAATTTTCCATACCTTTGAGTAGATTTTTGAGTAGTTTTAGTTTTCTGCAATCAGTGCGGAAAAAAATCTTATACGCACGGCGTACGAAAAGTGTAACATTGCGCACACAAATGTATTCAGAGAAGTACTACTTGGCGCACGCTCGTTTGAAATAGTATATTACATTACTAGTGTGAAAAATAACTTTCGCACGAGTAATGTACACTATTTTTCCTACGTCCACATAATAATTTTACCAAATAATGCATAAAAATATTTTTACGTTTCACAAAAATTTTCAAAGCCTGCTTCTCATACGAGTATACCTACAATAAATAACTAACAAGACGATTACAAGATTGCCTGACTAAAGTAGAGATTTGATATATGAAACTATATATGTGGTGGTCGGTGGATCAGCGGTCTAAGGCACAAGGCCGTTCGAAACTCCAGCATAGCGATAGTCGGTTCGAGTCCGATGTAGGTACGAGAATTTTTCCCAACTACTTTATATCGGATCGATAGGCGACCGCATGCCTTATTGAAAAGCAAGTGTATTGTGAGTTGTCTAGATGCCAATCTCGTCTGGTGCTAGCTTGGAGTGCACACCGACCACCCGAGGTGGTGCTGTAGGTTTTCCGGGTTTTCCTACAGCTGAAAAGTGAATACATCACCTGAAACATCAGTAAGTCGCCACGGAGCGCCACGGCAAATAATAATAGTAGCCGTCCTCTACCCGCACAGGCTTTGGGTACACTCAACGAGTGTTTATGAGGGAGTATCATTATTATTATTATTTAAAGAAAACAAACATGAATTTTGAAAATTCCTTGCTTTATTTACTAATATCCAAGAAATATACATGATAATCAGCCCTATGCTGTATCACTTCCGTTAAAAATAACGTCACCGTTATTTGCCATTTCCGTTATTTTGTTATTACCAAGCAATAGCAACATAACGAAAATGGCGAGTAACGGTGACGTTATTTTTAACGGAAGTGATACAGCATAGGGCTGATTGACATGTGTCCAAGAAAATGGAATGAATAATCCGACTGAGAACCATTTTGACTTCATTTATTTTTGATAATTTAATTTAAATATAAAATATTTTCCTTATGATATAATACCGACGAGATCAAAATCATAATTATAGACAACTTTTATTTTTGATAATAATTACTAATCAAGATACACTCTAATACATTATATTTTCCTGTCATAATATGTGTACAATAGCTCAGTTGTGATTTCTGACGAAGAGCAGGCGGGTTCGATCCTCGCCCACGGAAACTTTTTTTAAGAAGATGAAAAAAATTAGTGCTACTCGTGTCGGCGCTAACAAAAAAACGTTTTTTCTCAATTTGACATACAATGATCTATTCTGAGCATTCATGTGCTCTTTGAGATCGTGTCTAATTTGTTCTTGAATACACAGACCGAGAAAAAAAATTGAAAAAAAAACGTGAATCAATAAAATATTCACTTGTCTTATTCAGAGATTTGTACACGATTCTGAAATGGGGTGTGCCTGGTAGGGCTGTATCGTCATTTTGACTCGATTGAATTTCGTTATGCTTTTGTAAATATGCGGAAAAAGCTTATGTGATTTTGAATATTGTTCATCAATGTAACTGTAATAAATTGTTGAATATTCGCAACAGAAATATTATGAAATCAATAATGTTCCGTGAAAATGATTGTGTAAACTCACGTATGATGACGATAATGATGAGCAGATTTCAAAGCACTTTCGAAAATGAACTGCTCCTAGAAAACTGTTCATTGTTCTATGCATCTCAACTTGGGTGAGATAATATTGGAGATACTTGTAAGGATTTCGACTATAATATTAACAATATATTAGAAAATTGCCGGCCATATACGAAACTGTCAAAAAACTAGATGATAATAATATTAATGTAAAGGTTTTCTTCATCCTGGAAATGATGTGGTGGGTAAATAATTCTCGAAACATATCTCAAATTGATCAATGATTTGTGTTTAATCTAACAAGATATTTTTTCCACAGAGAGATATTTACCAAGCTCTCTTTCCTTGAAATTTGAGTGAACATATCAAAGATTTTTTGAGCTCATTTTCTTTTTCTCCGATTTTTAATTCCAAAGGCATTCGACCAGTTTCCGACATATTTCTGAATATTTTCGTTATTCAATTTTTGATGACTATAAAATTTTTGAAACAAAAGAAAACTATATACGTAATTTTGTAGTTTCTTTGAGGAACGTTTTCAAAGGGCGATTTTTTCTGGTGGGAAAAGAATACTAAGAAGGCTTGATCTGGTAACAACTGAATCTCTTTCTTGGAAAATATAATTTATGTGGATTTATATTCTACAAGGACCATTGCGTAAAACTTCCTGATTTTTCAAAATATTCAGATGTGGAGACTTTGGTTATGTTTGCTATACTCAAAACTTGTTTTTTAATCCAGTTGAAGCGATTTTTGAACACTATGTCGAGATTACAGTTTAAGGTAAGCTCGGGTAAGTGTGAATTTGGGGCAAGTGTGAGTTTGCTCGCTATCTTCGCTAAACCGGGCGGCAGCCCAATGCCGTCTATTGATGAATAGCCTACACTTATAATGAATCCATAACCATCATATAAAATACAAAAGAGATCTTGTGAAATCCAAATATTTTCCCCAATTTTCTAACCTACAATTTATCAAACCAAACGAGTATAACAAGTTTATTTCAAGCTTTGAGTCTATTGTTAAAATCTAAGGTAAGAATCCATTTTATACACTTTTCTTCTGCCTAAACAATGAATCTGACTATAGATTGCCGTTTTTTCATGAAGTTGTTTTTTTTACATTTTTCCATTGCATGTCACACTTACCCCGAAATTAAATGTTATTGGGGATAGTGTGACCTATCTGTCGGGGTAAGTGTGCACCTGGTTCATTTGGCCAATCTAAACAGTAATATTTTCTCAGCTATAGTAAGTATGATATTATATACGGAAATCTCAGAGAGCCAAACAATATACCTGGCCAGATGTAGAAGACATTGATACACTTTCTGAGGATGAAACAACAACTGTGCTTCCATCACCACTCGTCAGAAGATGGGGATCAATGAAATTCTCATTCGATTTCTCAGATTTCTACCTGTAAATTTTTCTTTTCAAGAAATGTTCACTTTCACGATTATTTTTTGTTTTTTTCCAATGGGGCATTTCAAATTCAATATTAAAAATTTCCTAACTATGTTTTGAATAAAGATATCTCGAAACAAATAAATTGTGGTGAAAGTTCCTTTACTGTTTACTCACACCTGCCCCAAAGAGAGATTTACGTGCATTAATATCTTCAAATTTGGCCAGAATCACACTTGCCCCAAATTTCCGGGGAAGTGTGACCTATGGAGATGTTTATCTGAATATATAAATAAAATTCATAGAATACGTTTTTTTCAACAGTTTTCTGTGGCGTATTACAAAGACTGATCTTCGAAGTAAATACCTGCAAAATTTCATTGTTAATATTAGTTCAGGTTCATCAGATGGACTAAATGCAATGCGAACTAATGAAAATCACGGTCACACTTACCCGAGCTTACTATATATGAAGAAATTCTCGTGATAGAAGTGTTCAATATTATTGAATTTGAAGTCGCTTTGCTGAACGAGATGTCTCATGAGTTAAAACTGTTCCTTAGTTTGTAGGATAAGATCTACTTTGTTCTTGGTACCATATAATTATTTCATGAATTGATGATAATCATATCCACTTAGAATCCAGATATCCACCAAATGTCTTGCATTCAGATATTTCTGGTGAAATGACACATCACCATTGACCATTGAAAATGGTTTACATATTTTACACGTTTCAGCTTCGTTTGGGCGATGTTTATGATATAAAATTCTCAAATCATCCTTGAGTTTTAATGCAAATAATCTTTCATAATTTATGTGAACTTTTTATTTTCAATAGTTTAACTTAAGTAAGAAATCCATGAAATAGGGCAAAATGGATGAGTGTGTGTGAAATAACGAAAACATCACAGTTTGAGGTTCTCTACTTCCAAAATCATGACATGAGAAATATTTCCACAATGGTTACTTTCTATGAGGATAATATAAACGATATCTTATTGAATCTTCTTTTACATGAGATTTCGAGGGTTTCTTCTAAAAAAGTATCTCGACATTTCGGAGGAAAAACTTCTAGTAAGTAATAAATTCATGCTGTGTTCATCTTGAAGTGGTTCTCACTCTGATAACTCTTTATTGTACCAAAAAAAGGTGGGAATGAATGTCAAGCCTCTTCTATTAAAAATCTCTAGTTATTTTTAGTGCCCCCTAAGTTCCCAATGAAAGCGAGACTCTCACATACTTCGAGAAACTAGATCAAAAGTTTGTAATGAGCGAATTAAGCCATCGATTTGTGAAATTTGTTCTTTTTGAAATCATAATTGGGGGTGACATTCTATCTTTGTAAATAAACAAATTCCTTTTTCTCGATTGACGGGACTTTTATTCCTATTAGTCCAATATGTTACTTGTTCGGTTATTACAATCATTATTATTGAACTGTTTCTGTTTCAGCACACAGGCATATGTTAGTGTGAATTATTTTATATAAATTGAACATAGTTTATGTGTAAGTGCTTGTAAATAATATTGTGATAAATAAAATAATTTGCACAATCAGGCATTCTTCTTCATTTTTCAAATGAACGTGTATCTTCATTTTCACAAAAAATAGGGAACTTCCACCAGTAACGTTGTGTTACAAATCAGTGGCGGCTTGAGAAGTTCAAAATGGACGATGCTCGAGTACTTTTATGATAAAAAATTAGGAAAACTTTCAAATAATGAATGTTTTTATTTTAACACCACTGTTTTTTCTGGTAATTCAGGGCGTGGAAGAGGAACATGTAAGAAAGTAGTCCAAGATTTTTGTTGAATCAGATAAGTCTCAGCCTTATGGGGATTGAGTGGCAATAGCAAGGTCTAATTTTTGGTGGGCCATAATCCTTCAAGAAATAGGAACTACCCACCAAACTTCACTCGATAAGCGTTTAGCCAACAGGGTTGGAATTTCCAGGAGCTCAAAGATGCCAACTCTGCCTCTTGTCAGGTAAGATTGTTGATATAATTGTATTTCATTTTGATTTTCCTCGATCTATCCAATAAAAATGATTTTTTTTCTTAGGAATTTCCTAGTCAAGCCCTGTCTCCGAAAATCCGACACTTCCAGATCATTTGCCTTGATAACCACTTCTCACACCGTGGTGACTATTGGGTCCGAGAATCATGAGCCCTGAGTAAGCGGAGTGAACCAAGAACTACGGCCTTCTGCATTCTTCCGGCCAAGTTTTCTAGCGCATCACGGAATGAGTCCATCATTCCACCAGAGGCCGCTATCATCATAGCATATGAGCACATTTTCAGAAGCCTTTTTTACATGTTTCTTGTCGCACCATTCACGAAATTGGTCAAATGTTTTCTCATATACTAACTTGAATTTGGCCGGTAACATATTAGATACTATTGCATTTGCTTTCTCAGATATATCTGATGCGGTACTGACATGAAGAAAAATATCAGAAAGTTCACATTGTTATTGGGAACGGTCAAAAATAGCAGCCCTGTGAAATTGTATTGGAAGTATTGATAACATTAAGGATAACATATGTAGAAAAGAGAAAGAAGTATTATTTAGTTATTTTTCTCAGACAGAAAATATTTTTGAATACGGAATAACTTATCGGGACAAAAAATCACGTAAAGATGTATTGGAAATATTTATTTTTAATATACTTCAGACGATGTAAATTAACATTCACAGTTGTTCATAAATTGTACATAAATATATTGATATTGCTAAAAATAATGCAACGAATATCGACCCAATATACTTTGATATTATGTGTTGAATATTAATGAGATATTATTTAACAAATATGCTATCAAACTTGGACATACAATATTGTTTTTATCAAGAATTTGATATTCCGTAGAGCACTTGAACTTTCGGTCACTGACACACAAGCCTATTTCTCTCTGAAAATTACTCACTACGCCGAGAACTACCCAGAAGATATTTTTACAACTTTGCATACCCCTGATTATCGCGGTTTCAGTTCATCAAACTAATTAACCCGTATAATTTACACTTAATAATTCTTGTCATCGTATCAACCTCAGAATCATAAAACCGAGCTCATGTTCATTTCAACGAAGGATCAATGGTTATTTATGAAAGCGTTTCTACTCTTGTTCCGGGTGGTGAATTCATTAGGTGCACTGAATGAAATTAAATTATATTCATAAGGCGAGCATTTCATATCCATAATTTATAACATTAGGATCCATATCAGATGGTGTGGAGAAAACAACAATACGCGTGCATGTGCGAAGAAAGAATTGCCGTCCAAGAGAAATTACTTCAAAGATTCTTGGTCCGCTGTTCTGATTTGCTATATTTGTTACGAGTCGATGAAAATGTGCTTTCCATTGACAACTATTTTGCATACAGACATAGAGAACAGAAGAGATAGACATACGGCAATGGCACTATCACTGGCATTTGCAATAATATTACAAATCTTCTGCTTGTCCTTCACAGTGCACAAAAAAAAGTATTTATTACAAAACTATTTAAATTCAAAGTGAATAAGTAACGTAACGCAGTACTTATAAATATGAATCAACTGATATAAATACAGTAAATGAAAATAATATTTTTTTCTTTGCAAGAATAGTAATAACAAAAATATTCAACACACTTCGTAGTTTTCATAACCATTATCACAATCCAATTTTGACTGTTGTGCCAGCCTATCATTCCAAGCCATCATCACAAAAAGTGCAATATATGATAATGAGGTGGAAACTTAGATATTATATAGGTACACACCATCAACCAATGAAATGGATGCGACTCGTATCTGAGAGGGGGGGGTGATGTGCCACATGAACGCCTTAGTGTAAATAATAAGCCGAAAACGGTGATTACTCTCTCTCATCCATGGATATAAGCTATTGTTCGCGACCTTCAACATGCAGTTCAATCAACCGTTCAGAATTAATAATGAAAAATGGTTCATAATCCAATCTTCCGCACAAACCCTATGAAATAGGTATTTTTGTCTACAAGTATCCAACAGAAAACCAATTCTGCACCCTGTAACCATTGAATTACATCTGTTTGACAATTGGCAAAATATTCTACAAGAACGACTTTTCAAGGCTTTTTGAATACCATAGTTGAAATAATGTTTCAATTTCACTGGGGTGAAACCTACTAACTGGTTTCATGGTTCCTACCAATCGTCAGATAATTCAACCCAAATGAATCGAGATATCCATTTAGCTTTCGTTGGGAATCCCTAAGATAAATACTGAAATTCATATCCAGCGCCTTCTCTAGGTTCCAGAAAAAGCACTCCTTCATCTTAGGGATTCCCAACAAAAGCTGAAAGGATTTTTCGGTTGAACTAGTAATATTGGTGCTTGGTAAGAATCATGGAATGTGTTCCCCTATTCAAATCAAAAAATAATATCATCTGTGATATTCAAAGATCATTACAATGTAGTTCTTGTCGAATACTTTGCCAAGTACCAACAGATATAATTCAATGACCTTAGGGGGGCAGTAATTGTTTTTTGTTGGATACGTGCAGATGCAATTTGTAATACATTTTTCATCAAGAAGTGTCGTCCTTTCTTTATGAATAAATAAATCAAAATATGCTTTATTATCGAAGAAAAGATTCCTTATTGTCAACGCGTGTGGTGTGTGGATATAAATTTTATTTTTTTTTATTTTTTTTGTTACGAATCTTCCATGTTTCCAGAGAGAGAAAAACCCCTCAGAAGCTCCTAGGAGCTTGTGCGAGAAAGGAAAAGATCCGGGACCGATGGCCGTGCTGAGCTTTGAACACACGACCTTATGCGTGTAAGGCGAGCGCTCTACACGATCATCACGGCCCATAATATAATATGATAATTGAAAACATTTTTGAATAATGTGAATATACAGGGTGTTCCAAATTAAGTCGGCACCATTGCCAACTCCGTTATTATTGATGCTACGAATTCGGTTAAATGGGCAAACTAGTAGCATTTTTAATGGCCTTCTCGATGCCGAAAACAAAAAAAAAACGGTCGCGTTTTCAGAATATTCCATAAAATAATATTTATTTCAATGGAACACCATATATTTTTTCATGCATTTCGATTCGTAATAACATTCTCAACAACAAAGCTCATATCACCTTTCTTCCTAAAGTGGAAAGTGAGCGACTTATGAGGAAATATTTATTTCTTTCACTAGTACATAAAAATTTCTTTGTTTTGGCGAATAAAACCTCATGATTGTCCAAACACCCAATTTTGGTACTTATACGAATGACAATATTTTGTTACTAACAACAAAATAAGACAGTAAAAATAAAAAATTGCGCTGGGATGTGAACTCGTGAAACCCGTGATCATCATGTCGCACCACTCAATTGACACCACTGAGCTAATTGGTATTGATTTACAAAACGTTAATTTCCATCTTAAAGCCATTCCGCCAGTCGCATTTATTTTGTGAATCAAAATATGTCGGCTGTAATGATAACTTTGAAGCCGTTTTTGTAAAGAACAGAAAATACTGAACAGTCATATGAATGTGGTTGGATAAAACATAATTATTATGAGCAATCAAGTTTTTGAAATATTATGTGTCAAATATTCTCAAGTATATCATGACAATGTCATAAATTATTGTAGCTGTCAACTACTGTTCGAATATTTTTCGAAATGCTGTTTTCCCATCACGAAAAATGCGATATGTTAGAATCCTACTTGGTTTGCCAGAAAAATAGCGTAAGAGCACTCCAACACTACAGCAATTCGTTCCCCGATCGTAAATTACCTAATCGGCGTTTTTTTGCTGTGCTTCGTCGATTTAGGAACAATGAAAAAGTTTTTGGGAAGAGGAGAACTAAAAAACGTTTTGTTATATCTGAAGATACAGAAATTGACGTTTTATCCTACTTTGAGGTATATCTAAATAATTCCATCAGAGTCGAATGAGATTTGTTGTTGAGAATGTTATTACGAATCGAAATGCATAAAAAAATATAGGGTGTTCCATTGAAAGAAATACCATTTTATGAAATATTCTGATAACGCGACTGTTAATTTTATGTTTGTTTTCGGAAACGAGAAGGCCATTAAAAATGCTACTAGTTTACCCATTTAACCGAATTCGTAGCATCAATAATAACGGCGTTGGCAATGGTGCCGACTTAATGTGGAACACCCTATATAGTTACATTTTGAAAAATTATTTGAATTTATACAGGGTGGGCCAATGGAAACTTTCTATCCCAATTCGTAGGATTTGAAATAAAATTTTTAAAAACGCTCGAACACATCGATTTTTGATTTGAGGGAGAACTGATTTCCAGCTTTTTTCACCACCGTAACCTTGATCCTGTAGCTGGGGGGTGAACAACCCCTCAAATTTCGAATATGGGAAAGAGATTGTGCCATTCCCCTTTTTGAGGGTCTCATCGAGTTCTTAATACCCTATAACTCCGCCTTATTATTTTCATCGAAAACGAAAATCTTGGAGATAGATTATGGCTTTCTTAATAAGTTTAAATTTTAATAATCAGGTGTACACGTCAAATTTATCTTACAAACTGTTCAAAATGTCATTAATAAAATCACCCCGGTTTTCTTTTTACATTAGAGAACAGACCAGAAATAAAATTGATCTCAGCCGCAGGAATTTTAGTATTCACCTATTAACATAAAACTAGCAGCAAAACATCGGTTCTTTTGGCCTTCAAGGCTCTTTTCGAAAAACAATCCATATCCGATCAAGTATCCTAGTTCCTTTGTTGCTATTCTCAGCATAACAGACCGAGGAAAACTTTTTATTTAAGATTTTCAAATTTTCATTAAAGGACTCCGCAAAATCCTTATAGAATTTGGGTCTCGTTGTTTTTTTTTGAATTTTTGATATGATGTAGTCCATGTAATTCTCAACCAATGTTACCATTGCGCCAACATCAAAAAATGGACAGTTTTGCCGCTAGGGGTCGTTAAAATCACCCCTTCCTCAGAATAGACTATTTATTTCCGATACCGGGAACGACATTTTCACTCGTTTTATTGTAGATAATGGTGCATATGATTATGCTCTTTTATAAAAAAAAAATTCACCCCCCTCCCTCTTCCCCCACCACATATTATAAAACACAAAAAATCTGGATTACTTTGAAATGCATCGTCAGATGTTTGAACATGCTTGAATTAGGGAAATAGCACTTTTTCATGATTATCCCCCCTCCACCCAAGGGGTACAAAACAAAAACATTTCGGTGGATTTTTCTGAAATTTTAATATGATGCAGTTCATGTTATTGTGAATAGAAATTAGTCAGGTGATAAACCCAAAAAACATGGATAGTTTTGGTGCTAGGGGGCGTTAAAATCACCCCTTGCTCAGAATTGACTATTTATTTTCAAGACCTTTCCACCAGTTTCATTGTAGCTAATGTTGCATAAGATTGTGCTCTTTTAAAATAAAAAATATTCTTCCCCCCTTTTCCCCCCACCTCCTATTATGAAACGCAAAAAAATATATCCGGATTATTCTGAAATGCATCGTCGGATGTTTGAATAAGCTTGAATCAGGGAAATTGCACTTCTTCATGATTTTCCCCCCTCTCCCGATGTCAAAACAATTTCGCTGGATTTTTCTGAATTTTTAAGATGCAGTTTATGTTACTGTGAATAGGAATTAACTAGGTGAAAAAACCCAAACATCGGTAGTTTTGATGCTATAGGGGGCGTTAAAGTCATACCTTGCTCAGAATAGACTATTTTTTGCCGCAATTTCCTCGCCTTACTTTGGAATATTTAAAACGGTTATCTCTAGGTGAGATTTTGGTGTTGTAATAATAGACTTAAACTGAATTTTTAACTTCTGGTATCTTTTTTAATTCACACCTATGATTTTAGGTGTCTATCAAGTTGTGCTGGCTCCATCCTATATTCAGGACAAGTTTCAGAGAGATGCGGGTGAAACTATTCAAGTAGATGAACATTTGAATGAGAATGGGTTTATTAGAATGCGTATTTACTCAAGATATATCAGGCTCTTCAAACATCAGCTTTGGATTGCTTTTAACCCCAACATGCAAGACGAAGAGGAGGTTGTGCCAATTTTAGGATATTACTGCACCTGCAAAACGGGGGCAAGAACTTTGGGCTCTTGTGCACATGTGGCAAGTGTGTTATGGTTCTTGAGCTTTGCACGCCATGAACCGAATATCACATACCCATGGACGACACTCTTGGATGTAGTAATGGATGCCGCCAACAGGCCTGCACAAATTGATCCAAATCAAGCACTACCCAAAATTCAAATCGTTGATGTTTGAACTTATACAAAGTCTTACAAGACTATGACAGTACTTAATATAGGCATGATACGATGGACGGCAAGGCCTGAGTGTCACCGGGGGCAATAGCCTGACGGGTCTACATAGAGGTGGAGGTTTTAGTGAGTAGCCCTGACATCTGAGAATCAGTGGAGTCTCACAGTAGGTCTTGAGTTTTGAGGTTTTGAGACTCATTACCTCTCTATAAAATATATCCTTCAAATCATACGAAAAAAAAAATCGCGTTATTCACCCTAATTTTTGTGGGGGAAGTATAAATGAACAAGTATGATTTCCCTCATTTGAGCTGAAGGAAACAATTATTTTGACTACTCCTTCAAAAGTATAGTCAGGAATTATTTTTTAGTGTTTTAAAATAGGGGTTGAGGGAGGTTTAAGAATTCTTCTTATGAAATATTACAATATGACTCATCGTAATCTAAAATTAAACACGTTCAAATATCTTTCCCTCTTATAATAATAAATAGTCTATTCTGAGCAAGGTATTACTTTGAAGCCCCCAGCATCAAAACTATCAATTTTTGGGGTTTAGTTAATCTCTATTTACAAAAACATGAACTGCATCATATTAAAAATTCAGAAAAATTCACCATTTTTTTGTTTTGTACCCCTCGGGGGAGGGGTGATTATCATGAAAAAGTGCGATTTTCCTAATTCAAGCTTATTCAAACATCCGACGATGCATTTCAGAATAATCCAGATATAGTATTTTTGCGTTTCATAATAGGTGGTGGGGGGAAGAGGCGGGGGGAAGGTGAATAATTTTTTTGGTGAATAATATTTTTATAAAAGTGCACAATCTCATGCAACATTAGCTACAATGAAACTGGTGGAAATGTTGTTCTCGGTCTTGAAAATAAATAGTCAATTCTGAGCAAGGGGTGATTTTAACGCCCCTAGCACCATAACCATCCATTTTTTGGGTTTATCACCTCATTAATTTCTATTCACAATAACATGAACTGCATCATATTGAAAATTCAAGAAAATCCACCGAATTTTTTTTGTTTTGTACCCCTCGGGGGGAGGGGGATAATCATGAAAAATTGCTATTTCCCTAATTCAAGCATGTTCAAACATCTGACAATGCATTTCAAAGTAATCCAGATATCATTTTTTGTGTTTCATAATATGTGGGGGGGTAAGAGGAAGGGGGTGAATTTTTTTTTATAAAAGAGCATAATCATATGCAACATTATCTATAATGAAACGGGTGAAAATATCGTTCCCGGTTTCGGAAATAAATAGTCTATTCTGAGAAAGGGGTGATTTTAACGACCCCTAGCGGCAAAACAGTTCATTTTTTGGGGTTGGCGCAATAGTAACATTGGTTGAAAATTACATGGACTACTTACATCATATCAAAAATTCAAAAAAATCCACCGATACCCAAATTCCATAAGGATTTTGCAGGGTCCTAAGACCATTATCAATGTATAGCCCTATAGAAATTCAAAAAAAACTGATAAAAAAATATCAGCTGCTGCACATCTGAAAGACACTCTCTTGGTTTTCAATATATTGAATGACGAAAGGTTTAGGTCGCACGACTTGTTCATATCTGAATTGATTATCTTTATGTTTCATTATGGTGGTATTATCGGCGAAGAGGGTAAGATTTCCTGTAATTTCAAGCGATGTGAGATCTTTCATGTACAGTAAGAATATACCTTTTTGGACCTGAGACTGATCTTTGTATACCAACTGTATATTACTCAAACTTGTAGCTGATTCTTTCCTAACGATATTTGAGCGACCAGATAATCTATCTTGAACAATTCATGTGCTTTATCTCGAAAGCCGTAACGATGAAGTTTCTAAAACTGTATTTCATGATTTTCACAGTCAAAAGTCTTGGATAAATAAAAATGTTTCTACCATCATTGCCATCCCAGAATACAGTTGACATGGACACATCCAGGTTCAGACTGTTGGCAGCGGTATGAGGGTATCATCTGCAAATACATGTATGAACTAGCATTTAAGAATATGTAAATCATTGAAATAAAGAATGTAGAGCAAGGGTATCACTACACTGTTCTGTTCATCACCGGTAAATATGCTATTTTCAATGAAATTACACCTTTACAGAACACTCTGTATAACATACCAGTTTTAAAAAGAGTAATTGACAAAATTTTTCTTTCACATTTTGAGTGAGTTTGGAACTTTGGTATACAGTTTTCAAAATGAATATTGATTCTAAACTTGAATAAATTATTATTTCTTCCTCTGAACCAATCAATTAATTATTCTTTTTTGAATCACAACTAGCAACAAATCATTACAGGAAAATTATATTCAAGCCACGAATCATAACACTTTCTCAAATTGCTTGCATACTAGCCATGCCGAATAACAAACAGTGACCCTGGTTTGTTGAGGTTGCCGTAGAAAATATTATCGCTACTTCTTTGGCTTATTCATCGTATTTTCTATTGTGAACAATAGCAAAACTTGCTTTCTATGATAGAATTCCAGAAGACATTTGGCGGACGATATTTTTTAACCGGATATGGTTTCACTTTTATTCATTATCGATGACGAAGCTGAAATTCATTGGAATTCTGGTCAGGACTATCATAAAATTGATATTCAGGAAACGAGTTGTTTTTTGGATGATTTACCGGAATATCCACCTTGAAGGAATTGTTTAAAAAAGAGGTCAAAGATATGTCAATCACCATCACTATGAGAATGCAACAAAATTTATATGTGCACATCATATCTTCAGTACAGAGGTTAGAAGGAAGCTATTATTTTTCTAGACCAGGAGATGGTGACAGGTGACGTTCTCCCATTTTACACTGCATGCCTTTTTAAGGCTTGATCATCAACCCTAAATTATGAGAAATAGACTGGTTTCTGGCCGCCGCACGTGTGCACTTCATAAGCAAAAGCGCTATTCTTTTTGTGGAGAATTTTCGTGTTCCTCCGCGATATTATACTGCCTACCGTTGTAATATACGGAAATTCAAACAAATTGAAACGCTACGAATTGATGGCATGCAATTCGCAGCGGCCGAATGGGCTCAAAGGGTTACGAAAACCTGAAAAAAAGTAAAGGGGACTTCAGTGATTTCAAATTGCATGCCGATGTGAATAATTGAAGTTTTAGTAACAAAAACCCTCTCGAAAAATTGGCATGCGTCCCTCGTCTGACCAACGGTGGAAAATTGCGGGAAAACAGGTTTTACGTGTTCCCAAACTGCATACTATTAGAAAGATACGTCATCTGTATAATTAATGAATAGCAGGTAATTTGGCATGCACACCAGGATTTCACAAAATAGAGGCATGCATGACAAAAGTTGCAAAAAACACTGAAAATTTATATGACTTTGTTTTGCGAAATCCTGGTGTGCATGCCAAATTACCTACTATTGATTAATAACACAAATGACGTATCTTTCCAATGGCATGCAGTTTGGAATCACGTAAAACCTGTATTAAATTTTTACAGAGTTTTCCCGCAATTTTCCACCGTTGGTTAGACGAGGGGCGCATGCAAATTTTTCCAGAGTGTTTTTATTACTGAAACTTCAATTCTTCACATCGGCATGCAATTTAATAACACGGAAAGTTCCCTCTAATTTTTTTCAGTTTTTCGTAACACTTTGAGCCCTTTCAGCTGCTGCGGATTGCATGCCATCAATTAGTGGCGTTTCAATTTGTTTGAACTTCTGTATATTAAAACGGCAGGCAGTATAATATCGCGAATGAAAAACATGAATATTCTCCACAAAGAGAAATGCGCTTTTCCTTATGAAGTGCACACGTGGGGCGACCAGGAACCCGTCTATCTTTCATATTTTAGGGTTAATTATCAAGCCTTGAAAAGGCGTCACTTGTCATCAGTTCCTGATCTATTCCTGCTGGCCAACTTCAACAGCCTACATCTCGAAAACTTGTGGAATTGAGTTGTAACCAGGAAAAACTCTTCCGTATGACCATATAGGAGAGTAAAGTATATCGCACTGTACAGTCCCATGGAAAGTGGCTTAAACCAACACGCGTACGGAAAGTAACTTTTCGCACGTGTGCAGAAAATACTTTCATCACGGGAGTGATAAGCTGTGAAATTTATATTTTCTGATCACCAAAATAATCTATTTGAAAAGTGTAATTTTCTTCTTCACAAATTAAAAAGTTATTACCGGTGGGAATCGATTTCGCGTACTACCAATTGCGAGTTCAAAAATTACATTGCTTTACTTACCAACTAAGCTAATTGGTCAAATTTAGTTCTTTTTCATAAAAATGTAACTGATTCAATATGTGACCATTTCTGATGGAATACTTTGTATTTATATAATAGTGTGTCGAATTATGATTTTGATCTCGTAAGTATTATGTCAAAGAAAATATAATTATTCAAAATAGATGAGATTAGTAGAAATGGTTCTCTCTCTCTCTCTGGAATCCTGTAAAATTATTTATTTATTTAGTTATTCATTTCAGTAATTATTGATTTGTACAAGATCACAATCAAATTGCGAAAAATGTCAGAAAAGGTTGATAGGTATAAATAACAAAGCATATGATACTAAAAACTAAATCATTGTGGTAATACATATACATACAGGGTGATTCAAATAAGTCGGCACCATTGCCAACTCCGTTATTATTGAAGCTACGAATTCGGTTAAAAGGGCAAACTAATAGCATTTTTAATGGCCTTCCCGATGAGGAAAACAAAAAAAAATTACAAATGGAACACCCTATATTTTTCACTATTCTCACTATTCCACTATTAAAATGTTTTTGTCATCTGCATGACAGGTTGCAGATATTTGATTGTGTTCATTCAGATATGATATGAATAAATAGAAGAGGGTCTAATATTGATCCTTGAGGGACACCTAGAGTAACGAATAATGAATGACTACTGATGTTGTTTATTTCAACGATTTGCTGGTGTGTCAGGTAAATATGAAAGCAGATGAAACGGTGTTCCCCCCAATCAATTCCTTGATAATTTAGATAAAATAGTCTCATAACTGACACAGTCGAATGTTTTAGAAAACTCTATGAAGAGGCCCATTACAAATTTTTTATTTTCATGAGAATTTATACTCTCGATACTTTTTTTGCTGTGAAACTGTGTAGTGAAGACGATACTAATTTGGTCGACATGATGAAACTGTTTAATTGAGATTTAATGTTTATTTCTTACTGCTCAGATATGCTGACTAACAGGCTTAAATATAGATCTGTAGATGTTAATTTCATTTGTGATCTTCTTTGAAGATAAGTTAATGGGTAGGTTAATTCGTTTTGACATTGTTTGAGTGATTTATTAGGCATATTATCAATACTACTAGATTCAAACAGGTTAAAGGTATGATATCATTTTATGTAATCGGATGCATGAAAAAACCATTCAAATTGTTTTGAATAATTTGCGGTACCTATGAAATATGAATTAGGCTCGGTGTTGTTTGTCGGTGGTTTTGTAAAATGTACCTATGTTGAATTCATTGGATAATGCTGTCTCATCACTTAATAACCTTCAGCATACCTGTTTTACACTTTTTTCTTGTTTTACATAATGTAAGCTCTCATTTTATATGATTTCTCATTCCCCATATTTTTCAATTGTAATAATAATAAATATTGTTGCTTCTAGAAAGCGGCGTTGTTCAACCCCCAGGTGAATATACATCTATCTCGTATTACGATGATGTAGGATTTCTTGCATTATTATTATTTTTTTCCTCATGTCTGTGATATTGCTTCACATAGGCCAAAACTCTAAAATATTTCATCTGTTTGTTAAGCGTTTATTATAATTACACAATTAAGTTCATATAACATTATAGTGTTTCAACATAAAATACAAGATGATTTCTTCACCAGTTCATACGCGCCTTCATAAGTATTCCGCATATAAATAATTTCGACGCGAAGGAACTACACAATTTTTAATTGGTATTAGGTAGTTAACTTCTGTCGTCAAGTTTATGACTCCATTGTGCGTGGATTAATTGCTTAATGTAAATTTCCCAACTGGATCACCAGAGTTGGTTTTCAGAGTACAGAGAGTAGTCAACAAAAATAGTTTATCTTAAGGTGGCCCTTTAATAGCATGCTCTCTTACTTAAAAAATTCGTGAACTTTTTATTTTAGAAATCAACAAACTGATAAATTGAACGTTTCTCTGTAATTTTAACAAAAATACCGATTGAAATAGTTGATAATCTATCATAAAGCACGTTTATACGCTTAGTTGTTGATAGAAACAACTTGATTTAAGAATTTAGTGGCAACGTACCAAAAACCGGCAAATTCATGAGAACTTAACGCTATTTCACGATCGAGTAAATTCAGCAGTTCAGTTATGAGTCATTGAGGGTAGAGTGGTTTCAAAGGAAAAAATTGTTAAATTGAAATGAAAATTGTGGGTTACAGCAATAGTATAGGTCCAGAGCTATAATTAATAACACGAGGAATACCGAAAAATACCAAAATTCCCAACTGCAGCAAATCCGAAGGCACAGGAATATTAAAGAATGAAATATCAACTTTAAAGAAAAAAGTCTCCCAAAACAAATCAGGAAGACCCGGGGACCTCACAACGTTCGCAGTTATGTTTCAACAGAGACCATATATTGTGAATGACGATATCCCCGAGGTCTCCATCATGGAGAACCAGGAGGCGCTGCGAATTTCATGAAGTTCGTAGTCAGGATACAGCAGATTCCACAGATTTCTAACAAAATTAGGTTTCCGAGTCTAGACCAAAATAAAAAATTCAGGCACTAAAAATTCCACCGCATTTATAGACAAAACTCAGCCAACAGAGGCCAACAAACAAATAACTGGAGGCACTACAAATTTCACCAAATTCACAGACACTACTCAGCAGAGGCCACTGATCTCGAATAACGAGGCCCCCGTAGTCTCCAATGAAGAAAAAACTGGAGGCACTGGAATTTCTGTTGAATTAACAAATACTTCTCAGAAGACGACACTGATTCCGAATAACGTGGTCCTTGAACAGAAAACTTGAGGCTATGCAAAATCCATCACATACACACACTGGACTCAGCTCCAGACAAACTGGAGACGCTGCAAATCAAATACACCAGTTGTTTAGCCTGTATAAATAACCCGCAAGGGCCACTAAAAATCTCCGAAGGCACTGCAAACCTTGAACCTACAGCTGTAAAGGACCACAATCCTATACAACACCGGAACACAAAATAAAATCAAGCAAGGATACAAATAGCGAATGTATTACATTGTTGTTGAAATAATTCTATTCCATTCGCCAAAAATAATGAAAATATTTGTGTTATGGGCCATGGTCGTACGCGGGTCGAATCATCTGCAGATGCATGGGTTCGAATCCCAGCGCGGTCACCGGTCCCGTGCATGGCATCACACGTTAAAAAATGAGGGCTGTCTTCCCTAACTCGCACAAGTCTCTCAAATACTTCTGAGGTTGCCCGTAAGGGTGCAGCCGGTTGACGAAAATACCAATTTTCACAATAGCATCAATCTTCAATTGAATGATTCAAACAAGCCAGCATGATTACTACAATGACATTTTCATATGGCAGTTGATTGTTTCTAATGTTATCGCAGGCGCAATGGCCAATTGAGGATACGTAATTTCCTGGAACAGAGACGAGATTATAAAATTGAGCGTTTTCCATTGGAAAAAATGTACTCTCAATAGTTGTTTCAACCACATCTACAGTGTGTTTCACTTCTTATGGAAACACCCTCGTATCTTCTGTAATTTTTGACGAAATACCACGAAATTCTCAGGATCGATAGATACACTAGAGATGAACTTTCTGCACGAAAGGGGTCATCCTACGTGATATACACTGCTCGCCAGCAGCGATGAAACCACCCATTTTTCTGGAAAGTAATATTAGGGAGTAAAATTGGCCCAAAATTCCTTCGGATTCGTGTTCAGGATCTCCAATTTACTACTAATTCCCTTGTCTCCTGAAAAAAATTCAGTTCTGAAAAATCAATTTTTTTTTAAATACTTCACGGATGATGACCCCTTTCGTATCTATCGATCCTGGAAATTTCATGGTTCTATGTCAAAAATTATGGAAGATACGGGGGCGTTTCCATGAGAAGTGTAACAAGTTTGAAATTTTCAAGACTGAAAATTTTTCAAGAGTTAGGTTGGACTTGGATATAGGACATTGTACGAGAAATATGTTCAGTATTTTTCGTAGAATCTTATTTAATAATATAAGTATTTGAAATAATGAAGTTGGGGTCCACTTCTGGTACCACCACCCGGAAGTACCACATTCTTGAGAATATTTTAGTAGGATATCCCCCATACACAATAGTAAACTGAAATTCTCAAATTTGACCCACTTATACTTTTTTTCATATGGATTGATGCAGTTCCCAGAGGGACACCCTATATACTTATCTTTATCTTTCAACAAAAACTTGGGATAAGGCCTCTTGAACTCTCAATGAGCATGCAGCTCATACATATCGACGAGAACAATTTGAGTACCTACTCAAAATATCGAAATGATGGATCATCTTTCCTACAGTTCCGATTGGGCACCCAATGACTCATTTCTGTTTCCATATGGAAAAAGACCACTGCGTAGACAACTATGCTCGACATCGAAAGACGCAAAAATGTTGATATTAATTCGTTGATGTCAATGACAACAAAAAGTAGATCGGTTACAGAAAATCAACAATGAGGAGAAAGAGAAATTAACTAATAACATTAAAGAAATACAAACTAGATGTCAATTATTCAGAGCATTTTTGTCAAATTACAGATTCCATATATTGCCACTACCTTATTTGGTATTCAGCGAAAACACGAAGTGAAGTATGACTGAGAATGTGTTATTTCAAGCATAATTTGGGTGTATTTCGACAAAAATATATAATCATCAAAAATAAAACAAAAAGAAAGTTATATTGCTTCAAAGATAATATTGTTGTATTCATTATCAACAGCTTTGGAAAAGCACATTAGATACGAATGCATTATTAATGTCGATAATAGATTTGGCGTAACTTAGCTTCTTAGTAGAAACTCCAATTTTGGTTATTTATTATTAAATAACTGTTGGCCACACATATCGAAACTAATAAGCAAATATTTCATTTCTGAAATTAAACACGATGAGAGCAAAAAAAATGTAGTTTAAACGACTCTCGATTTTAGAGTAACATGAAAGAGCAACTTCAAGGACAAGTTGAAAAAATTGGATGAAGGGTTGTGAAGCAACCGTTGCTCATATCTCACTTTTAAAAGATCTTTCAAAATCATGATGAACTTCAATAACAACTGAAATAAGCAGATTCTCCTGCATTGAATTCAAATCCTCCAAAATCTGAAATTTCACGGAATAAAATGTGTCAGCAAGTAGAATGCTCTGTCGAGTAATATATATTTATAACTATTACGTCTTTGTAACGAGCTGTAGGCGAAACTTTGTACTTCCTTTCAACAGTTATCGTTTTTATTTCATTAGGCCAAAGACTGAATATTTTTGTCCTTATATATAGTAGAGTTCTTTATTTGTACAGACCTCGGATGTTATATATTTCTGTGGTATGAACTCTATATCTAAACTTAATGTGTAAGGCAAACTATGTCCAATATATGGATACAAGGTAAGGGTGAGATTACTTGTTTTATGAATAAGGGCTTATGAGAGTCACTAAAGTTGGCTTTGCATAATGTTACGAGATTGATAAAATTCCCCTAGCTGCGCCGCTGGGTCGACTCGCAAGCGTATCGATGATAATTATTTCGAAGAAGAGATTATTATTTGGGTAGAATTCTGTCGTGAGTAATCTGGAACGGATTCGCGAAACATCTGTTTACAATACTTGATGGCGAGTCATATCACTAGGATGATTAAGAAGATTAAGAAGAATTTATGAAGAAGTGATAAATAGTTTTTGAAGAAGTATATACGTGTTTGGAATATTTAGAGTTGTATTGTTGTATAGATCTGAGTGTTGTATTAGTCAGTGAAGTAGTTGTATGTTTTTAGTGAAGTTAGAAAATAAACAGTTTAGTATTGTGCTCGGCATTATTATTTAGCAAAGTGGTGTCAGAAGTGGGATCTTAGTGAAAAACAGAAACTATTTATAAACTATTTAAGGCGCCAGGAAGAAAAACAAGAAGAAGAAACACGTCGGTTGGAGGAAAAGAAAGAACGAGAAGAGGCACTCCAGAAAATTCTCGAACAACAAAAGAATGAATTGGAACGAATAGAAAAACAAAGAAAAACAGACTTCCAGAATGTTCTAGAACATCAAGAAAAGTTCTTCCAACATGTATTACAGAAAAAAAAGTACAAATGGAGGAACTGAAAGAAGAACTGAAGGAAGAATGGAAGGAAGGATGACGTCAAGAAAATCGACGATGAGCTTAATAAGAAAGTGAAAGGACTGGAAAACCAGATAGCTCTCTCTAAAAACCAAAGATCGTCGAGACAGGGTTGCCACATCAGGAATTTACGTAAAACCACCGACTTTTGATGGACAATCTTCTTGGTCCATGTATCGCCGACAATTTGAAGCTGCAGCAGTGGCTAATGGATGGAGCGAAGAAGAAAAAGCTACAGCACTTATAGTAGCTTTGAGAGGGCCAGCTTTGGGTATGTTGCAGACGATACCCATCGGACAGCAAAATGAATATAAAGACATGATTACTACATGAGAGTTACGGTATGGCGATCAACATCGAGAACAGCTGTATCGGGCTCAAATGAAAACGCGCACTCAGAAATCAGGTGAGAGTCTACAGGAATTTGAATTGGATGTGAGACGCCTAAGTCAGCTAGCTGACCCAGAAGCACCGGGAGATTTCAAAGAATAGTTAGCGGTGCATTGATGGACTCAGAGACACCGAAATACAAAGGACTCTGCGATTGACACACTTCAAGAGGAATAGCGATGCCTTGATACGTTCTTTAGAAGTGGAGGCGGCCTTCAACACCTCGAGGCCGAAAGTAAGAGCGGTATCGATAGAAGAACCCGAACAACGATAAAGCGCAGCTACTAGTTCATTCGAGAAGGTTCTGGAAGAGATTAAATCTTTGATAAGCGGAAAGAGCACCCAGAAGAATAGGGCGTGCTATAGATGTGGAAAATTGGGCCATCTGATTAGAGACTGCAGGGTAAGAATGCCACCACGTTCACAATCACCTAAGCGGACAAGATCTTCCAGCGAGTCCTCAAGTGAGCGGCAGGAAAACTATAATTAGCCAGCATATCGGGGCGCATGCTGGCTAGCAATAATGGAGCCCCCAGGGTCATTTCTATTAACAGGCTAAGAGGAACAACCGATAGCATTACCATTTCAGGAATATCCAACGAAATAGACGTCGTATGCACCTTAGACACCGGTGCTGCAGTTTCGTTGGTACGCAGTGACATTCTTCGGCCAGAAAGCGTGAATCCTATCTCTTCAAACCTTGTGCTTCGAACAATCACTGAAGAAAATGCACCTATTTGAGGAGAAGCTGAGATTACACTGATTCTTGGGCGACTCACCATCACAAATACAGTGTACGTCGCAGATATAGAAAATGAATTTATACTTGGGATGGATTTGATCAGTGACTACGGGTTCTCGTTTGACAATGAAGAGAGGATCATGAAGTTTGGAGGAGAAGAATTTGTCCTCACAACTCCAACAGAAAGGACGATGTCTGTGAAACTGCGATTAGTCAAAACCGCGAAAATTCCTGGATTTTCGGAGAAAATAGTTTATGCTACATTAGATGGAGACCCTGGGTGCTGCGTTGGAATAGTACAGCCATGTGTTGAATCACCTAGCGATTTGGTTCTTGCGCGAGCCCTAGTAAAGACAAAACATGCAATTCCTGTGAGAGTTGCCAACGTGTATCCCGAAGAAATAACAACTGAAGAAGGCGATATCATTGGAATATGTGAACCTATTTCATGGGTAGCAAACTATGATTCAAGTGACCACCACGAAAGAAAGGAAGCCTCAAAGAGTGTTATGACAGTTCTTGAAAAATCATTTTGAGAGCTGCTAAAATTTTTATCAGAAGTGAAAGCGACATCTTTGATTTAACACCAACAGGAAGAACTACCCTGGTCAAACACAGGATCGATACTGGTCAAGCCTATCCGATTCGGCAACTACCAAGAAGAGTTCCATTTGCCAAAAAACAAGAGGTGGAAGAGCTTGTTGACAAGATGATGAAAGATGGTGTGATAGAATGCTACCCTTCACCAAGGATTGACGACACATTAACAACTCTAGCAGGTTCACGTTGGTTCTCAACCCTTGATCTGAAGAGCGGGTATTGGCAAGTGGGCATACATGTAGTCGATAAGGAGAAGACAGCATATTCGATTTGAAGCGGACTTTATCAGTTAACCGTCATGCCTTTTGGGTAATGCAATGCTCCAGCAACATTTGAAAGACTTATGGAGTTGGTCCTACGTGGACTCACTTGGAAGACTTGCATAGTATACCTCGACGACGTTTTAGGCATGGAAAAGACATTTGAAGAACATCTGAACAATTTGCGAGAACTACTCCAGCGATTCAGGAATGCCAACCTTAAACTAAATCCTCAGAAATGCTCATCGTTCCAGAAAGAAGTGGATTTTCTGGGCCACACAGTATCATCAGACGGCATCCGATTAGACGAAAGGAAGATACAGACGATCCGAGACTGGCCGAGACCTAAAGACAAACATGAAGTGAGGAGCTTCCTAGGACTCTGCACCTACTACCGTCGGTTTGTAGAAGGATTTGCTGATATTGCGGCACCCCTACATAAGTTGACAGAAGACCGAATCAAATTTGTCTGGTCCAACGAAAGTGAATGGGCTTTTGGAAAACTGAAAGTTGCTCTATGTTCCAATCCGATTTTAAGTTTTCCACGTCAAAGAGACCTGTTCGTTTTGGACACAGATGCCAGTAATAATGGGATTGGAACTGTACAAGGGCAAGATGGCCAGGAAAAAGTTATTGAGTTTTACACCAAACCAGAAAGAAATTATTGCGTAACAAGGAAGGAACTACTGGCAATAATCAAGGCTGTAGACCACTTCCACAAATATCTATATGGAAGAGAGTTCCTGATTAGAACAGATCATGCAGCTTTGAAGTGGTTACTCGAGATGAAGACCCCTGAAGGACAAGTAGCAAGGTGAATTGAGAAATTGAACCAATATCACTTCCAGATAAAACATCGACCAGGACGATTACACAACAACGCAGATGCCTTGTTCAGAAGACCTTGTTGGGATACCTGTGAGCATTGTGAGCGAATTGAACGTTGCGAAGGAATCAACCAAGAGAGATTAATGGTTGACGACAATTGGACCACGAAGAAAATGAGGCAGGACCAAGAAAGTTATCCAAACATTGCAGATTTTCTACGATGGAAGGAAAGCGGAGTGAAAGACCCAACTGAAAGGATCACGATCACCAGGTTTCAAGGCTTTGTGGGCACAATGGGATTCCCTGATTGTTGAGAATGGTCTATTGAAGGGAGCTTGGGAATCGGCCGACAGCAGAAAAGTGATTTCTCAATTAGTTGTGCCTCGGTCGAGAATAAGTGATGTCTTGGAGGAGATTCATGGCAGCAAATCTGGTGGACATTTTGGAGTGAATTAGACCTTGGATAAAATACGGCAGAGATTTTACTGGATCCAATGTCGGGAAGATGTAGAGAGATGGTGCCGAAGATGTCCGAAGTGTGAAGCAAGCAAAGGTCTTAAGACAAGATCGAGAAGAGTGATGAAACAATACAATATAGGCGCTCCCTTCGAACGAATCGCCATCGATGTAGCAGGACCGTTTCTGATGACGAATGATGGCAACAAATACATCCTCGTTGCGATGGATTACTTTAGCAAATGGATTGAAGCTTATGCCTTGCCTAATCAAGAAGTATCCACAGTTGCAAAAGCTCTGGTAGATAACATGTTTTCAAGGTTTGGAGTCCCAATGGAGCTACATTCCGATCAAGGAAGAAATTTTGAATCAAATTTATTCAAGGAAGTGTGGGAATTGATGGGAATTAGCAAGACCAGAACAACGGCCCTCCACCCACAGTCTGATGGCATGGTTGAAAGGTTCAACAGGACTATGGAAGAACCTCTTTCCAAAGTAGTAGAGGAGCACCAAAAGACCTGGGATCGACATCTTCCACTACTCTTGATAACTTATAGAGCCTCTGTGCATGATTCCACAAAGCTCACCCCAGCCAGCATTATCTTCGGGAGAGAAATTCGTTTGCCCTGTGACTTGGTGTTCAACGCAGCCTGAGAGCAAAAATGAAGGTCGTTCACCTAGAAAGACTTACACGTTATAATGGAGACACATTGTATGATCGGGACGATTAAAAATGAAAGGGGGATAATGTTACGAGATCGATAAAATTCCCCTAGCTGCGCCGCTGGGTCGACTCGCAAGCGTATCGACGATAATTATTCCGAAGAAGAGATTATTATTTGGGTAGAATTCTGTCGTGAGTAATCTGGACCGAATTCCTGAACATTTGGTTACAATACTTGAGTATTTAAAGGCTGGACATATCACTGGGATGATTAAGAAGATTAATAAGAATTTATGAAGAAGTGATAAACAGTTTTTGAAGAAGTATATAAGTATTTGGAATATTTAGCTAGTTGTATTGTTTTATAGATCTAAGTGTTGTATTAGTCAGTGAAGTAGTTGTATGATTTTAGTGAAGTTAGAAAATAAACAGTTTAGTAGTATGCTCGGCATTATTATTTAGCAAATCATAACAATATATATTTAATTGCTCTTTTCTTTAACTGAATACAAAAATTGTATGGAATTGAAGTCCACTACAAACATACAAATAAGGATTCCATATCTCAGATATGAATAAATTGCAGCAAAATATACATCTTGGCCATTTCCCTACCATATTCCCATGAGGTGGTTCTTACTTCAAAATATCCAGCGGTATTTTTTCTACCCAGCTTTATTATATGATCCTCAAACTTTTACTTTTTATCAATACATGAGCCAAGGAACTTTGTTGCTCTCTGCTTTATTTCCCAGAGAAAGTTCTGACAAATGATATTCAAAAGTGAGGATGTTAGTTTCCGATATGTTTAAAGATCATATTGTAATCACACCAGTGTTTTACTTCGATAACATCATTGATGATGCACATCATGTCATTTCCATTATGCCAAAGTAAGGTAGTATCATCTGCAAACTGAGTAAACTTTTCCGTAATATTTATTGAAGCTAGGTCATAATTGTAGTTCAAAAAGAGAATTGGGCAAAGCACTGAGCCTTGAAGTACTCCTCATTTAATCTCTGATTGTTGCGATGATTTGTTCTGAATAGATACGCTTCGAGTACAACCTGATGAGTACGACTCCAACCATTTCAGAACTATAATATCTTTATATTTTTCTAATGCAGTCAACAGGATTCTATAGTTGGCCCAGTCAAAGGCTTTGGTTAAGTCACAAAATCCGCTGCCGCATTGATACTAAAATAAACGGTAAAGGAAAAATTGGGCTCTGCTTTAAATGTAAAGTGATTGAACGAATCCTGAAAATCGAGGTGTTTCAATTACTTAATTGTGCTTCTAAATATTGAAAATCGACTATTTTCAAACGTGAACTTTTCTGCTAAAAATAACCCAAAATGTCTCTTTTTTGCCGGTACCTACAATAAAATCTACCTAATCTCACAATTACCAGCACCCAAAACAACCGTTTTAAGCAAAAATTTTAATTGTTTGATTTTTATTATTGCTAAAATTTTAAAATGTATTTGAGGTACAGGCCAGAAAGGGGTTTATGTGTTTGCTCAAGAAAGAACAAAGAAGGACCTAAGATAATCTAAGGTAACCTTGCTACCCAAGTTGAATGCAATCCTTTCACACTACAATCAGCCATCTAACCTGACTCAATGATATGAATTGAAATATGCTCGCTTCGCTCGCCACTGTATGGTTTAAGAAACAAGACAGGCGTTCAGCGTGTTTGAGAGATGAATGAAAATATGCTAGTTTCTCTATTTACACCTTATTAAAAAAATTAATAAGTGCTAAAATGTTGATCAAATTTAAAAAGTCGTAGATTTTCAACATTTTCTATTGTAATTAATATAGGACAAGCCTGGATCAAAGGTACGTACACTTGACGAAGGTCCAAGGTGGTATTCGTACCGAAGCCGGATACATCATCCTATGCCCTGGCCAAGGCATTCAGACCAATTTTCCTCTCATCATTCATGCTCAAAACGACAACGATACAGAGTATTCAGTCTTCCTAGAGTACCAACACGCCTATCAACACGGAAAGTCCTGCAGACTGCATTCCCACAGTCTAGTCTGCAGTATTGAAAAATCACTCTCAAATAAAGAGATTACACTCACAGTGTTTCTTGACGTGGAAGGAGTGTTTGATAACACATCATATGCCTCTATCACTACGGCCCTTGGGGAAAGAAACGTTGCTCCAGTTCTGAACCAGTGGATATCTGCCATGCTGAGTTGTAGGGTAATACAAGCCTCCTCATTAGGGGACACGATGGAGGTGGGAGCCACGAGAGGCTGCCCTCAGGGGGAGTACTATCCTTAATCGGGAAGGAGTATATGCCCAGGGATACCTCGACGATATCCTCATAATGGTAATAATGGTAATTGGGGGTTTGTGTGGATCTGATGCAATCAGCACTCACAGACGTACAAACGTAGTGCATGAGGAAAAAACTCAAGGTCAACCCCCAAAAAAACACGATTGTCTCGTCCACCAGAAAAATAAAATTGAATCCTAACAGACATCTTCAAATCTTTGGGGAAAGCTTACAGATGTCGGGAGATTCGAAATACTTAGGGCTGAACTTAAACTCGATGCTCACCTGGAACAAACATCTGGGAGAAGTGCTGACTAATGATGGTCAGGCGGTCCTTTGGCGACACATGAGAACTAGGACTCAAACAATCACTTTGGATATACACAATGATAGTGAGGCCCTTGATAACGTATGGGCCCTGCTGTGGTGGCCAAAAGTAGAACAAATTACAACCAGAAGGAAGCTGGCTCGTTTGCAAAGCCGCTTGCAAAGTTTGGAGTAACTAGTTCAATGTCCAGCACATCGACAATTTGTCTGGAGGTGATCCTGAACCTCCCTCCTCTGCCTCTGCACATTATGGCGAAGGCGAGGGTAGTAGCCTCCAGATTAATGTGCTTGGGTTAATGGAGGGGCAACAACTTAGGCCATTTCAACATATTGAAGGTCATAAGAATCGATGCATCTGAGATGCCGTCGGACGAAATGATCCCAACCTACTCCTTCGATGGAACATTCACCACCATCATTCAAGATGGGAGAATCACATCAAGCCCCTACCAATGCTGTCAAGTGGGCTCTAAGACAAGCAATGGGGTAGGGGCTGGAAAATACGAGCGGAGACCGAAGCATGACAATCAGTCTAAGCCTCTGTACTCAAGCCTACGTACTCCAAGCCGAGGTAACAGCTATTTCCGTCTGCAAAGGAGGGATTCTGAGGAGGAGTCTTAGACACCAACTCATAGTCACTCTCTTCCACAGACAGGCAGCAATAAAGGCTCTGCGATCATGCAGTTTCAATTTCAAATCAGTTTGGAAGACTCACAAAACTCTCAGCGACCTAAAAGCACAGAACAGGGTAAAACTTATCTGGGTACCAGGTCACAAGGGCATCAAGGGGAATGAGAACGCTGATGCCCTAGCAAGAGCAAAAACTCTCATTGGACCAGAACCAGCCTGTGGAATTCTATTTGGGAACATTAAGCAGGACACGAAGAAATTAAATTGATAAAAAAATTGTTTTTTTTGTTAACCAGCTGTCGTCCCCCTACAAACGCTCAGAAGTCGAAACTTGTGCGAGGCAAGGATTAACGAGGTCTCACCTTTCAACGTGCGATTCCTAGCGCTCTACCATCACAAGCTTTACGGCCCATGGATCAAAAATCATCATCAATCTTTCTGGGAAGGCGCCACAGGCAATACTCACGAAAGTATTATGGTGATGGGGCCAACCGACCGGCTTTTAAGGCATCTTTTCGAACCGAGCTGGAACTTCCTTAGGAAGGTGGTAGGACTAATAGCAGGACAAGTCTACCTGATAAAACACTTGCTGTGATGAGGACAATTATTTTGACAATATCTTCAGGAGAACCTCGTGCGAAATCTCCAGGAGTTCATCAGAAGATCCGGAGTGCTTACGAGATAAACCTGACAGCGGGTAGCAGAAAGGTTTTACGCAGAACTACCTGCATTTCGGCCGATGTCCAGCCCCGCCGTATAATAATAATAAAAATAATAATAAAAGACAAGATGGAGAAAATTATACAAATCAACAAATAACTGGTGGGGGAGTTTTTGGTTCTAGTAATTGCATATGAAATTAGGTAGATAAGCGTTTGTAAAAAGTAATTGAGACACCCTCAATTTTTTTCGGATTCGTATTCAGGAGACAAAAATACCTAGATTGAATAATTTTTTTTATGTTGAGGCGGAGCCGATAAACAGCTTCAGCAAATAATCATCCTGCAGTAGGTTAGAGATACCATCACATGTTCTGTTAGATCATTTGAACCCGAAATGAAGTAAATGTATAACTTTGTGCTTTTTCAAAGAAGTTATCAGTCTGTTTTTTTACTAGGTTCCTAAATAATTTTGAAACCAAGGGTATGATATTAGTCTAAAATTTGCTGGATTTTCAATATCTTCAACTTCAACTAGAATCACAAGATAATAATAACATAACTGACGAGAAAGATATTCTAATTCCAGATGTAGAAGATGCATATGAATGTTATTTCGAGTCTCACCCAGAAAGTATTAATCAACATAGTTGTGTCAGCAATTGAAGATGGTCATGATTCTAGAGGAGAAGGTTTAAGAAATAGTGTTAAAAAAATATATTGAAAGGTCGCCAAAACATGCGGAATATGTTTGAGAACAAGCATTCATCAGGATAGCAGATTTTTACGAATTGAAAAGAAAAGTGTTCATTCAATATTGTTCAGTGTAGATTATTAAAAAGCGACAGCGCGTTAGAAGTTTCGTTTCAATTTGATTATACTGTATTTTTACCGTTGGATTAAGTTTGGTTTTACGAAAGTGTTGAGCACCGTACATTGTCCTTGCAATCGCAGATGCTGCTTCTACTCTCTTAGTATCTTGCATACGCATTGTTATTAAATTGACATAAGGATGACGAGCTGTCAGATTATGGAAGCGATGCAACGTACGGCAGAGAAAGTAGGGTCGACGAAGAATGTAGAACGTCCGTCCACTTGTTTCACTCTTCGTAAAAGCTGTGTTTGTCCTTTGTTTTTGGCACCAAGGTCGTTTTGAATATCCTACAAATAGGTGGTGCACCGATCGTTATTTAGAGATATTTCTAATCTGCTATTGCTGATAGATAGGTAGGTTCTACTTAATAAAATTCATTATAAAATACGAAACACTGGTATTGTGTTACGAATATACAGAGCTACTTAAATTCGAGTCTATGCATGGAGATTTCGGTAACAGTAAAAGATAGAAGGGAGGTTAAATGGGGGCAAAGTTGCGTATTTCTGAGATTAATTACGTGAAACAAAAAAATCTTGTCTAGCTTCTTTAGTTCTGGAGTTGTACAGGAAGAATAAAAAAATTCGGAAAGTTTATTTTTTCTCTATATTTTTATTTTGTAAAAATATTCTGAAACTTTTAGCACTTGGACATGCCATTTTTTTGTAGACTATCCAAATATGCAAATAAAAATTATAAACAAAGAATCGTACAACTCGGACCACCTTAACTTTTAATTTTAAAA
The DNA here is from genome assembly GCA_958502065.1 of Chrysolina americana. Taxonomy (NCBI): domain Eukaryota; kingdom Metazoa; phylum Arthropoda; class Insecta; order Coleoptera; family Chrysomelidae; genus Chrysolina; species Chrysolina americana. The sequence goes on from OY293410.1 coordinate 88,097,327, forward strand.
TACGGAACTGTATTCAAGTCATTCCAATCTGAACTACAGAGTGTTTTGGAAGTTGTGAACTGTAAGCAGTAAAATTTTTTTCAATTCCATCACAGCTCTAATTTGAAAATGTCAACTTGTCATTGATTCACTTCTTATTCTCTGATATTTTGTAATTATAGCTGTTATACTTCCAAAACACTCTGTAGTTCAGATGAAAATACTACGACTCATAGCATTTGAAACAATATGATAAAAAACAGGTCCGTAGGTATTTGAAAATAAAAAGTTGAGGGTGGCCCCATCTGTACGATACTCTGAATATAATTTTTTTTGGTTATTCGCTTATTTGGATACCCTACGAAAAGTTTGAAAAAAATCTTCACAAAATAAAAATATATAAGCCAAAAAATTATTTCGAAATTATCGATTTTTCCTGTATTATTCCAAAACCAAAGAAGCTAAATCGATTTTTTTTTGTTTCACGTAACTGACCTCATAAATATGCAACTTTGTCCCCATTTAACCATCCATCTCTCTTTTACCGTTACCGAGATCTCCATAAAAAAGGTATCCTATCTACAGTTTCAGAGTGACTCACCTTCTTTCACAGTGACCATTTTGAAGGGATATTTTCTAACACCTTTGAAAAGTTACTTTTCCTCCCTAGTTTCAGGGTTGAAAGTGACACTTTTCTTCCCCAGGCAGTTACTCTTCCTCTCTAAAAATTAAATAAAGTTTCACATAAATAGATACAAATATTTTTTCAATTCATATTTCTATTATATATCATTTTTAAACAAATATATTAACAAAAATCAACAACTTCAGGACTTTATGATGAAAAAATTAAATGTATAGTTTGTAACATTGCTGAAGAAATGTTGCAGTTAATAGAAATGTTGGTGGAGTTGATGAAGGAGTTGATTCTGTTGCAATTCCTAAAATATTTCATGACAGCTGAGTAGGAGTATATACCTTCCATAATTTGATTCGCAGTTTGGCTTTTTCAGTAGTTTACTGATCTACAAATCCTTCCGCCACGCATGTCGAGTGCCAACCACCATTATTTTTAATGTTCGGTATATTGATCTGGATTACGCAACTTTGAATATTTGGCTATGTGTGAATGTATTTTTGATATGTTATTTCTTCCTACAACTTGTACTGAGCATTCTTGAAAAAAGGAACGACGGTGATCTGTTTTCGCTGGTCTCTGAGCTGCATACTTTTGATGTTGTCAAGGATGTTGACATTGTCAATGGTATTATTTGTAACAATAAATTCTCTTTGTATTTTGGATTTGGTGTCTGGCAGTTCTATTAAAATGATATTACCCTTATCTTGAATATTGTAACAATACTGAAGCCGAACCGGACCGCGTCTGTTTCGGTATTCACGGTCGTCACATCCAAGAAGGAAAGAGAACCATTTAAGAAAGATTTAGAGGAGTCGCTAAATGATGGCGACACCTCTCGGCGTTTCGAGAATGTTCAAACAGAAACTTTTCCGATATAAATAAAAGAATCTCGAGCGGGTGAGAAGATTAGTTGCAGATATAGCTAGTTCCAGAGTTTGTAAATAGATAGCGACAGTGAAATAAATGCTTGAAATAAATTGAAATAAATTAGTATTATTGGTTTAGAGTTAAAATGAATTAGCGAATTATAGTTGAGTGTATTTTCACTACAATATCTTCAACGGTTACGTAATTCGTCACATCGGCATACATCATAGATTGCAATTATCAGAGCAACTTACAAAAAAAGAACCGAAAAACTCATTAATGACTAAATTATACCTTTATCATCAAGTACTGGTCATCTTGTGCTCCAATAATAAACTTATTTCTTGGTCTTATAACCAACCCCTTATTTCTTTGAATATACTATCAACTTTATTCTTTATCTTCCCTTTATTGAAATTGTAGAACGTAGCGATAAATATTATGACCATTTTGGAGAAAATTTATTTATTTATTTATTTATTTATTTATTTATTTATTTATTTATTTATTTATTTATTTATTTATTTATTTATTTATTTATTTATTTATTTATTCATTCATTCATTCATTCATTCATTCATTCATTCATTCATTCATTCATTCATTCATTCATTCATTCATTCATTCATTCATTCATTCATTCATTCATTCATTCATTCATTCATTCATTCATTCATTCATTCATTCATTCATTCATTCATTCATTCATTCATTCATTCATTCATTCATTCATTCATTCATTCATTCATTCATTCATTCATTCATTCATTCATTCATTCATTCATTCATTCATTCATTCATTCATTCATTCATTCATTCATTCATTCATTCATTCATTCATTCATTCATTCATTCATTCATTCATTCATTCATTCATTCATTCATTCATTCATTCATTCATTCATTCATTCATTCATTCATTCATTCATTCATTCATTCATTCATTCATTCATTCATTCATTCATTCATTCATTCATTCATTCATTCATTCATTCATTCATTCATTCATTCATTCATTCATTCATTCATTCATTCATTCATTCATTCATTCATTCATTCATTCATTCATTCATTCATTCATTCATTCATTCATTCATTCATTCATTCATTCATTCATTCATTCATTCATTCATTCATTCATTCATTCATTCATTCATTCATTCATTCATTCATTCATTCATTCATTCATTCATTCATTCATTCATTCATTCATTCATTCATTCATTCATTCATTCATTCATTCATTCATTCATTCATTCATTCATTCATTCATTCATTCATTCATTCATTCATTCATTCATTCATTCATTCATTCATTCATTCATTCATTCATTCATTCATTCATTCATTCATTCATTCATTCATTCATTCATTCATTCATTCATTCATTCATTCATTCATTCATTCATTCATTCATTCATTCATTCATTCATTCATTCATTCATTCATTCATTCATTCATTCATTCATTCATTCATTCATTCATTCATTCATTCATTCATTCATTCATTCATTCATTCATTCATTCATTCATTTATTTATTTATTTATTTATTTATTTATTTATTTATTTATTTATTTATTTATTTATTTATTTATTTAATAATAATAATATAAGATCGCTCAATATATTTGAAACAGTATAATATTGGTGGTTTTATGCTGAAGGTGTTCTAAAAATTCATTTGTTCAACACTGGAGTGAATTGTCTTTTCTTCCTTTTGCATTTGCCGCCCTCGGGTCCTACTGGCCCTCTGGCTGCAAAATTCACATAAAGGAAGAAAAGTGACACTTTCCTCCCTAGTTAAAGAAATAGCTATTTGTCATATCTGCATCATAGGTAATCGTCAAATACACTAATAAGGGTGCAAAATCTTCATGAAACACGCCGTGCTGGAAAGATTGATGCTCGGAAACAACGCTAAGTTATCAGTTGTCAAATGTCAAATGAGTATCCATATTAACAATACGTCAGATAGAATGAATAATACAAATAAAATATCATTATCATTATTCTGATATAAAATTAATTTTCAGCATTGTGTTTGGAGACTCGTTAGAAGCATAATTAAAAATAGCGTATGACACATATGTCTTCAAATCATTTGCAACGTTAAGGGCACTCTGCTTCACAACGTTGAGTTAAACTGAATTAATGTCATTATTGTGTATACCTCTATGCCAACTCTGTATTGTCTATTTGCCAATTATCTCCTTCAGATGCCTTTCCTTTCCTTTAAATATTCCTGCAGATCGTCAGACCAATCTACACGGTTCGATACTTCTCCAGTTGATACTGGCGCAACGGTGACTCAGTCCACTATTTCGTGGAGCGACAAGTAAACGGAAAGCTGTCAGATCCGGCTCTAGGATAGTTACATTATCAATCTTCCCTCAGAAGATGATCATTTTATAATAATAATAATAATAATAAGTTTATTCTCAATTTAAAAATAAATTATCATAATATAAATATATTACATAGAAATAAACTGTAAAACAATCCCACGAAGTAAACTTGTGGTTGGATATTCATTGGTTCGTTTTCAATTAATTAAAATCAATTATAAGTAATATAAATATTTTGTGGTGCTCATTAGGTAGTTAGTATTGAAACACAAACTTAAATTTTTAGTATTTCATGGAAAATTATCCTTGGACTCTCCAAAATCAAAATTTTCAGATTTTTCTTATAAAGGAAAATCGATGTACCTAATGGGTTTTATTTTGTCAGGTACTATATCTTAAACATATGGAGCAATAATTGTATAATTTTTTTGGACAATTGTTTTTTTAATTCTGATTTTAGTTGTTATTTCGTTTTTGAATTTGGTATTATAAATGTGATTTTTGTACATTATTTTGTTTTTGTTTTAGAAAAGGTAGATCAATATATTATAACAGTATAATTGTCTGATGTCCATTTTTTTGCTTTCTCTAAATAAGAGATTAGATGAATATTTTATATATTTTTTTTTATAAATAATTTTAAGAAAAAATTTCTGAAGAATTTCTAAAGGCCTTAAATTATTATCATTCACACCCCCCCCATCCAAGAATGACGTAGCCTAGTTGTATCTGTATGAGTGAATAATAAAGCATTTCCAATTCAGAAATGTTTAGGAATTGTTTAAGAAATTTGAATTTTGATAACAGGATTCTCAATTTTCTCGCTGTAGAATTTATTTGTAAATTCCATTTGAGATTCCTGTCAATTATTATACCTAGATATTTAATACTATTTGTTTGTTGAATTGCGATCACATTGTCAATTCTGATTGGTCCTAAATTTGAATTTGAACATGTTTGAGAAGTAAAAGAGATATATTTTGTTTTTTCAAAGTTTATCGTTAACAAATTAGCATCAAACCATTTTTTTATTGATTGAAAATCGACTTTAACGAAAATAAATTGCACTTTCACTCTTTAGGAGTATCACAAAAGATATTCTTGAAGTTGAAATAGAATAAGTCATCAATATATCCATCAGATACTAGAGCTGACAACATTTCTTTCGCTCCAGCAATAAATAAATGAAGGTCCTGGAGGCGAATACAGATCATTTCAATGATATTTCAAATTGTTTGTATAAGTTTTTTAATGTCATCATTTTGAAATTTCTGTAAAATATACATTTTTTGCATTTCATCAACATTCTTTCGGTTCAGAGATGGCTATAATGTTATCACTGAAGTTATAGATCGATTCTAAAACATTGTTGGAATATCATTGGCTGACAGAATAGGCGTATATTATTCGCAATAAAAGGGCCTGTAGAGAAATTCATTGAATTTTCTTCATAGGTATAGAAAGAAGTACAGGGTTGCCAAATAAACAAAAACATCAGGTGTACGTACTATCGTTATGAGAGTAACCGGCTAGTTGATCCTCACACTAAAAGTGAATGAAGCTGTTAGAACCTGTTAAAAGCAGGTCATATCAGAGTAGCTGAAAAAGCGGTTAAATTGAAATATCAACGCTATAAAACTATGGGTGTGCATAATCGATTGTATACTGATGTATAATTTATGGCCGCTACATTTATTTCCCACGTCCTCCTTTATAGGATATTTCATCAATGATTCATTTATCGATTTTATCGATTTTGCAAAAAAATTTCGTGAGTACAAATTTTATATACAAGGTAATCATGGTACCTTTGCACCTTATGCTGGAAATAGACTACATATCAGTAAATGTTTAAATTCGAAACAAATTGTAATAAAAATACTCTTATTTATTTATTCAATCAAACAGGCCTACTGGCCTAATTATATGGATATGAAAAAATATATACAGGGTGAGTCAGAATAAGACCGACAAACTTCGACTACAAATTCCTCACCTCATTTCGAGGTGAAAAGTTTCTATCAAGGTATGTCCTAAAACGCATCCCCTCTGAGATACAGGGTGTCAAAAGTACAAAAAATTATACTTATTTAATTTTTTTTCTCCTCCAAAATTCCCGAAGCAAAAAATATCACACTTAGTACACTAATCAAGGTTTATCATTGTGATAATTTGAAGTTATAATTCTTAATTTTCGTAAACCAGTGGCGTAGTTACGTTGGTATGTGAAAATATTTTCCTTCATATTTCCTTTGGACAAAGTGAATGGACAAGTGAGCGTTTGACATCAATTAGGATCATCGATACTCAACTTAAAAGTCATAACATTCCATGTACCTAAAAGTAATGGTTTCTGAGAAAATTGAGAGAAACTGAAGATATGTCCTGTGTAGCAATAATCGCATAATGCTAAGTTCTTACAACATATCGTAATATTTCGGCTGCTCCATTCCAAAACCCAGTATGTGAAAAAATCAAAATTGGGAGAAAAATGAGTTTTAGTGTTTTTGTTTGGCTTTGAAGGGGATGCACATACTAAGATAGGGGTATGTCATATCTCTGAAATTAGTACAGCTATCAACAAACAGGTCGGATTGAAAGATGCGCCTAGACACAGTATATCCAAAAATATTGAAACTTCATTTTCTGAAAAAATGTTGGATACTGTGTTTTGGAACGGAGCAGCCGATTTGTCAACGAACTACTGGGTTCGGATCTTAGACTAATAGTACAGGTGAGTCATTCATTCATCATATTATTTGATAAAATTGATGTCGTGTAATCACTGAGTTAGGTCTCTTTCTGAATCACGCGTACCATGTTTCCGAATCACCCAACATTAAAAAATGTTAAGGAGGTTGACAAATATTCCAATATGTTGTGATAAATTAGTGTTATGAGATTATTTTACAGAGGAAATTATTTTGCTACTCCAGGACATATCTTCAGTTTTTCTCAATTTTCTCAAAATCCTTTACTTTTAGGTACACGGAATGTTATGACTTTTAAGTTGAGTATCGATGAGCCTTACTGATGTCAAACGCTCACTTGTCCATTCACTTGCCAAAAAAAAAATATGAAAGAAAATATTTCCACATACCAACGTAACTACGCCACTGGTTTACGGAAATGAAAAATTATAACTTCCAATTATCACGTTGATAAACCTTTATTAGTGAACCAAGTTTGGTATATTTTGCTTCAGGAATTTTGGAGAAAAAAATAAATTTTTTTTCGTACTTTCGACACCCTGTATCTCAGAGGGGATGCATTTTAGGACATACCTTGAAGGAACTTTTCACCTCGAAATGAGATGAGGAATCTGTAGTCGGATTTTGTCGGACTTATTCTGACTCACCCTGTATATATCGAATCTGCCACTGATTCAATATAAAAAAAAATATTTTCTATAATCAATATAGTGATGGAAATGTAAAGGTTTTCACAATTTCAAAATGAAATATTTAGTATGATATTTCTTTTAGGTCGTTGGAAACTCCAGCATAGCGATAGTCGGTTCGAGTCCGATGTAGGTACGAGAATTTTTCTCAACTACTTTATATCGGATCGATAGGCGACCGCATGCCTTATTGAAAAGCAAGTGTATTGTGAGTTGTCTAGATGCCAATCTCGTCTGGTGCTAGCTTGGAGTGCACACCGACCACCCGAGGTGGTGCTGTAGGTTTTCCGGGTTTTCCTACAGCTGAAAAGTGAATACATCACCTGAAACATCAGTAAGTCGCCCCGGAGCGCCACGGCAAATAATAATAATAGCCGTCCTCTACTCGCACAGGCTATGCCTTTGGGTACACTCAACGAGTGTTTATGAGGGAGTATTAATATTATTATTACTATTTACGGAACGCAGTTATAGACCGTTCTAATGGTCTAAGAATATTGTTACGAGAGTGCCAATCATAAAACGTAAATCATTTGCTTAACAAATAAACCGGCGCCGTTCACAGTTAATATTAATACCTCATTCTCGGAACTGTTTATTTGGATGTTTTTCTGTATTGATAAATCTGGAGAACGGAATAATCCCGAAAAATCTACTCTGGACGAATTGAGTATATAAGGCGACACATTTCACTCGGAGAGGAAGTTTTGAAGAAGTTCATAAGAAGTTTCTGAAAGATTCAGCTAGTTGATATCAGTTGAGCAGTTTAAAGAGATCTGAGTATTTCATTAGTTATTGTACCCAGTCAACACTGGACAAACATCCACATCTCAGGGATGTCAATATCGACAAAAATAGGATTTAGATGTCCTTGTGATATCATATCGTTGACATTCCTGTGATATTACACCGCGACATCCCTTAAATATCAAAATCAATAATAGCCGATGTCATATTGTTGTCATTACTGCGATATCACAATGCGAGATACCTGTAATATCTAAATTAGTGATAGCTGGATTAAGATGTCCCTGCGATGTCAAATTGTTACTTGCCATAGACGTCATACTGCGACATCTGCTACTATATTTTTATTGAGATATCTACAGATCAGGTGATGATAGGACTTTCACACACATTCACTTGAACGAAAAGTTGGCAACACAAATCGTATTCAATGTTAGCCTACCTGAAAGTGGGAGGCGACTGCGTGACCGGCTTGTATTGTATAACCATATTTAGTTCTAGTTCTTTGTTCTTTGTATCGATGCATTGATCGAAGATCGAAGCTTTGTCGCTTCGAATGCTTTCTATACTGTTCATGTTCTAATATTTCCAAATGGATTGATCACATTTGCGAATTTTTGTGTTCATAAACTGAAAGTGAAAAGTGAGTATCGTTGTTGAGTATCAACAAAGTGAGATTCCATGATTTCTTTCCTTACTATCTGGCATTGTAGCTTTCAGTGGTCTCATATTGATTCATTGATTTGCAGATGTGGTGATGAGCCTTTATTCACGTAGAGAATGAAACAAGTGTGGAAGCAGCCTGTTCCAATTGGTTCAGGTATGCCAAACAAAGGCCCGACAGGAAAAGGAACAAAAGCTATTGAATTTTAGTTTTTCAATTAATTTTATTTAATTTTTTTCTTTGCTAATTTATAATTTTGTACTTTGTTATTTTTTTTATTTATATTTTTGTTATATTTATTTTTTTTATACTGAAAATATATTTTTTTGTTTCTATTTGTTTCTGTCGGGAATATCGCATAGACGTTGACGTCTCTTGAATATAACAGTGAAGAAACCGCTTTGTTACATCCTTGATACGTTATTAGGAGGCATCTTTGTGGCGTCTCAGAACTACATCACAAAGACGTCTCAGAACTACTTCGCATAGAGGTCGCCAGCATGCATCAAGAGTGTGACAAAAGTGAGTCCCTGGGACGTCTGTGCGACGTAACGATGCGAGTCGCAGGTCACGAAGTGACATCGCAGCAATATCTTAGAGATGTATCTGTATTGGCTGGGTATGTTATTGAATCTGGAAGACTGTCTAATAATGAATCCTAAAATACGGTTTGCAGATTTTCGTTTTAACATAGGGCCAGTTGATGAAACCAATTGAAAATCAGTTGCTTGTTGTGGCCGGGGCTGCACTGATGATCGGGTGAACCGTGAAACTAGTATGTAGATAGTCACACCTGTTTTCGATTATGATTTGGTAGTTGTTACAGGAAGTATTGAGAAGTATATTCTTGTAGGAAAACTTTGCCAGGCGTCAGGCAGGAGTGATTCGGCATTAGTGTAGGGTTGTGGAATTATTTCCTATTTGACGTTTGCCGACAATCCTAGTATATAGGAAATAAGTGAAAGGTTTGATTATCAATTTGTGAATGTATTCGTCAAATACACACAATTCCACACGAAAAATATTGAGAAATTTTTTATAATGAAATAATAAATATTATTAATTGAAACACTTGTTACTTCTTGGTTCTTGCACCAGCTTTCCGAAATACATAAAATGTCAATATTCACTTGGGATTCTTCATTAAAAAATATAGTCAACATATTTATCTACTTCATTTCCAATGGCTTGAATGTTTTGATGCATCACATTGATTCGTAGATAACTATCACAGCTTTTTTTTCTGACTTCTGAGTGATCTGTACTGAGATTGGTTGAAATTTTGACTGGATTGTAGCACATTAAAAGCGATACACACTTGATACAATTTCAGGCTTGAAGTGTGTTTTGCAGTCTTTTCATAAACATAACGTATCTTATTTTTAATAAATGCCTTATGACCATGTTGTTTCGCATTTTTGAGATAGGTATGGTTTGAAGAATTTTCTTCATTGAAATTCCCTTGCTGAGAAGAATGGCGAAACAACGTATTTTTAATTTTAGAATTTCCCTGGATTTGTAATTTGTTTTTCAGAATATCATCGACGATAAAAATATCTATAAAAGATAGACATATCACCTTTCTGTGATGTTCTAGAAAAGTGAGCTAGCTTTCCATGTGATTTTCCATTTCGTGGGAATCATAACATAAATAACTCATATCTCGAAGGTCCTATTTGGATGTACTTTTATTAGAAATTGAATACAACAGTAAAACATCAACATGAAAAATAATTAATCAGCGCTCCGGGGCGACTTGAATGAATACGGTGGCGCATTCGCTTATGCAGCTGCAGGGAATCCCGGCAAAACCAGCAACACCACATCTGAAGAGTTTGAAATAATTAAAGAAAAACTTCTGGAGATGTTTGTCGAATCAGGATTATCTTCCTTTCTGCAAAATAGGATGTATGGTGTCTCCATAGGCTCCAATTCGAAAGAATGCATTCTCAAATCAAATAACATTTATTCAAGAATAAACAAGAAACTCATGCATTGGATAAGATAAATGATATCGAATTCTATTGACGAAACTATCATCAAATTTGTACCAGTCCGCTGTCTTTTGCCAAGGCATAATAGTGGCCAGAATCGCAGTGAACGATGACTGCATAAAGGCCATAACAGCATCCAGCTAGATCGGTATGTTTTTCTAGCTTGATTCGTTGTAATAATTTGATACTTCTGATGTGAGTTGCTGAATCGTAACTGAAGAGTTTCATAGTTAGGATCAAATTTGCAGGTGCTTCAACTATATGTTATTTTATAGCTGTCGGTTATTTTGTTACATATTCGGCAATACACTTGACTAATACCTGTTTGGTGTTCGGTTCTCAGGTGATGGATGAGTAGGTTCTGCACGGACTGGATTTCTGAAAGTTTGGGGATTGCGAGCTCTAATTCAAAAACATCACTGGGTTGTAAGGTCATTGGTATAGAGCAAGAACAGTACGGAGTATGGTACTGAACCCCGTGAGACACCGCATTGAGTTGCTGCAGTATGATAGAAGTTCTGAACAATAGGCCACGTTTTTCAAGATATGATTGAAACTACTGCAGGTTTGTTCCCTTGAAGCCATATAGTATTGAAGGTTGCGAAGCAGAATTCTGCATGGTTTATGTAGTCGAAGGCCTTAGATAAATCACAAAATACTGTCACAGCTGACTTTCCTACATTTGTTTCTTTATATACCTTCATCAGAAGAGAAAATTTGGCATTCTGAGTGCCTTTTAATGTTTGAAATCCAAATTAATCCTAACTCAAAGTCTTAATTTTTGATAAGAGCTCGTCTGAAGTAACCAATTAATCTTGAATAAAGTAGGTATGTATCAGTTATATTGGACCAAAAGGTTAGCTTTCTTCGGTTTTGTTAGCATCTTTCTCAATCTTAGTACTGTAATTTATCTCTGTTACCACTCTTAACACTTTGCGAATAATTATTGATTCTTCTTCATTTAGAGTAGTTTAATCGAAAATATAAATTTATTGTATATTATTTATACCCTTTCATTGTTTAGATTTTTCAGTGTATTTGTTTATAGGAAAATCTGTATCGAAGTTACTAAGAAAGAGATAAAATTTGTTTAATTTCAAGCAATAGTACACTAGATTTCATAGCCATATTTATTATATCAGGAAACCCAGTTCAAATAATTTTTCATGATTGTAAAAGTGTTACAAAGTATAATACGTAAACACAACATGTTTCTTTTCGAAACAGTTAATCCATTCATTGTCTAATTTAAATCACTCGTACTGAAACAAGTAAAAGTAATTGGGACCAATTTCGACGCCTCCTACTTGGAAGACGCGTGCCAAGAGACTTGAAGAGGGGCGACCGACTCTTCGCCAGCTTCTGGAAGGTAAATCAACAAGAACTTGATGACAGTTTAACGCGAACCAGACGAAAGACCGCGCGCTTGTAACGACCGAGTGTTTGCTGTATTATGTGCTACTTCGTCTGTTGTTGAAGTTTTTTTCTGTGTGAGAAACTAGGATAAATTTATTGAGGTGAGAAGCGCGACGGTCTATTCTTAAAGGCGTTACGAGTAGTTTTCAGCTGGTTTGATGAAACTGGGACATTTAAATGATCAAATTTTGAAAGAGAAACGAATATTGACTGCTACATGATTCAATTAAGTTTAATTTTGTATAGATAGTGTTCACGAAATGATGAATATAAAACAATTATCAAAATTGGGTGTTCCACAAGGGTCAAATTTTTGGGCCATTGTTTTCATAATTTTCATTCACAATTCAACTGGTTCGATTAAATGTTTTTTTCGACTTCGTATTGGAAAGGAGCTATTTTTGCCCTTAAATGATGTTTTAAAAAGGTCATTTCTCCCTCATAGGGTCTTTTTCTACTTCCAATCCCCCCGCTGATGAGAGTCCCATTACAGTTCTTACAGAAAAAAAATCCTCAAATAATGAACTGAATTCACGTATCTATTTCCTCACTTCACCACTGAATAATTCTTTACTTGTATAGGCGGTTGCCTGCAGGGTTGCTAGACCAATATTTTTCATATTCAACGTGCCTCCTGGCTGATTTGGAATTCAACATACATTCAAAAGCAAAACAGACAACGTAAAATAAAATCATTCGTTCAACTCGAAGGAAGCTCATATCCTTTTCCCGACATCCTGGTAACTAAGCTAGTAACTAAGCAGTATCTTGGAGTTGAGCTCATAGGACCAGGTGATCTTTGGCTATATATACTAGCAAATTATCCACTCAGAGTTTGACAAACTCCACAGGACTTCTGACCAGAGCATCAGACGTGACGAAACTAAATTTTGATATCGAACTCCTTTATAGTTGTCACCTGGTGATTCTTGAAACCAGATCTTTCTGCATCAGGATATGACGTAACGAGGTGAAGATTGATTTCTGAAGGCATCACGCTGCTCGCAAAAGTATGCTACTCAGGCTAACTCTGCTTGCATCGTAGTATACGTATTTGCTCTCCTATCATGAAGTAGAAGCCGTTTCACTTGTTTCGATTTCAATTTTTTTTTTTCTGAGAAAAACATGCTTTTTTGTGAGGTATGAGATTGGTTGAGCATAGGAAACGTCTCATGTCCTTAACATTTCTAGGCATAGAAAGATCTGAGACAGCTCCAATCTTCATCACTCCTGTATGTATACCTTATCATAACCTAAATAATCGACATCCTTCTGTAGAAAAAAAAACTCAATCTCAATATCATACCAACATCTCTGGACAATCCCATCATCGAATTCTGCCGTTCCATGCCATTAGGAATTGAGACATCCAGAGAAGGACGTCATCAAGGTAAACTGATGTAGAGACCTTGACAAGACCAAACGGCAATCCCAAGTACCCTTAATTTCCGTCTGGCTTTACAAATGCCGTTTGGGTAATGAATTATTTCTCTAAAGCGATTTCTTAACAGCTCTCATTGAGAGTTCCAGCATTATAAAAAATTACTGAACTTTCGGTGGTTTTCGGGTTTGTTGTTCGTGGTGATTCTTTCTGAAGTTTCATCTACATCTGCGGTAGATATTTTTGAAAGCAATGCGGTAACGGACGAAGCGTTCTTTTAAGCCTGATTCGGCGACTTTGCTGATTCGTTTTTTCGTTGTGCTCATCCTAATAGGGGGCGTGAATTCTTTGAGCCTTGATTCCGATACCCGTTTTTGTTTTGCATTTTGATTTTCATTGCTTGTATCTGGAAAGGGTTTTGTTTTGATCTCTCTGATTACCTGCCTCTACGTTATGCTCAGATTGAGGCCTTCTTCCTTTCGGCTGAAATTATTCCTCTGTTCTTGAATTTCAATGGCCTCTTTGAAAATTCGAGTACCCATATCTGCAGTTCCTTTTGTGTTCGCTTGAGTGAGTGTTTATGCTCTTTTTTGCGGTACCGATATATATGTCACCACAACTGCAAGGAATGCGGTAAACACCAGAAGTATAGAGAGGGGGTCTCCCAGGTCTTTTGCGGATCTCAGACTTTGCCCAATGGTCTTCGTTGGTTTGAATATCGTTTTTGACTTCATGTTTTTTCAGAAGCTTGCGAATCCTGTCTGTGATATTCTGAATGTTCGGCAGAAATGATCTTCCTTGTGGTGTGCGTTGTTTTGTGTCCTGTGTTTTGTTTGTCAGATAATAAAGAATTAGTTTCCCCTGATGGAATCTAACGTATTCTAAACTATCAACTTATACGGAGGATATATAGTAAACTATGCTTCTGCTTCTGTTGTCTGAAATAATTACTGGAAATATGCCTTGGTTCTGCTATTACCAAAGGTTGCCAACGTGTACTGCCTACCATTTAAACATTTCTAGAGAAGTCAATGAATGAAAATATAACTATTTCTATTTTCTCTTACGAGATTATTCTGTAAGTGCCTTAACCAATATTAGTAACCATATTGGGAAACCGTGTTTTGTCCCCTGTTGCTTGGCTATAGCAAAACATTTGATACTCTTGTTAGCGATATACTTACTTGGGAAAAAAATTAGATTCTTTGTGTTCAATGCTATCTCTATTTGACTGATACAAAATTTTGAGAATAACAGGAAGCAACATGCATCTCACAAGTGTAAAATTCTTTTCACCTATCGAAACGGCATAGTGTACCACAGGGATCTATTTTAGGTCGATTTCTCTTCTCACTTTACTTCTAACAGTCTTTGTTGAGTGACTTTGTTGAGAACTGTTCAATATATGCTTTGTAGTCAAAACAACATTGCACACACTTGACATTAACGCTTTTTGTCATCCCTAAACCTAAAACAGGTATCTTCAAGCATATTTTTACTTACAATGCATTTCAATAAACTTCAACCAAAATTGCTAACTCTATGAATTGAATTTTTCAGTGTTTCCAATAATTGTATCTGAAGGTCAATCAGGCTATCAGATACGAAGTTTACTGAAAAAAGCTTCACCTAGCCTTCGCGGAAGTCTATTTTTATTTTCACACTCACATCTACTAATTCCCAAAAAATATCAAGATAATATCTTAGTAGGTGATAACAAACTTTCTAGAAACATTTGGTCTACGAGATATAATAAGGAAGTGTAATAAAAGCAGACAACAACCATTATTACGATGAATAACCATAATTATCTATAAAAATGAAAGTGGACGAGTCGATAATCGAATAAACAATAATATACACCCGGACGTCAGCAAAATGGAGCATCAGGTTAGCAGTATTTCATTAGGAACGCTTCTAGATCGCCTTATATAACTTTGTGCATAATGAATGGTAATTTTCTAAACCAGCTACAAATCGGAAAATGTGTTAATAATATTGCGCAAAACGTATTATTTATATCTCATACTCGCTATATCGTTTTTTTGTTAGGCAACTGTGTTGAGAAAGTATGGGAATACTTGTAATTGTTTTATTATGAATATGATGGTGCAGCTGATTGAATCGAACGAAGAAACACTGCCTTTTCCTGATTTTGGGGTGATGAAGGAACCCAGCTGTCAACGGACGGGCAATTCAACTCCGTTATAGTTTCAAAAAGGGAAATGATCTAAGGCAATTTCCAGCCAAACCGCATATCTAGTCTGAAAGCTGATGAGATGCAAAACCTCGAAACTAGTCTGTAGGTTGTCCTCCTGTCCGAATAAAAATAAATAGAGGACTTCTGATACGGATTCAGTCATGCCACCACACAACTTTTGGCTTTAAAACTACTGTCACGTTTTTTGATAATTTTTCTCCATGTCGAGGTTCTGGGCAGCCTCAGGAACCCCTTACTATTTTTGAAATTGTCCATAACAGTGGAAATATTAAGATTTTCCATAAAATACAGAACACTAGGGACTTTCTTTTTTTTAGTGTTTTTTGTATAATAATGGCGCTAATTTCAAAATATGTAATTTTTCTGAATTCAAAGAAAATCGCTTATTTCATATTTCATAGTTAATAAATAATGAATCGATCTGAAAAATATTCTGAGCTTGACAAATTTCACGGATAAACAAACTTTTATTACTTTTTTGACAAAATCTCTTAGTATTTCATTTAATAACAATACCTTAACTTAACTTCGAAAGGTGTTCGAGGTGGGTGGTGGATAAAGTTGGTTCGTTAATCGTTAGTTATGAATAATTGAAGTTAGTTGTAAAGAGAAACAATCTCAACTACCCTTTTCCAAATAATTAAGAGTTCCATGTTGAATTCAGACGACCACTAAAATTGGTAAATAGCGATGTATGTATGGCATCATTACACCTGAAACTTAGGATGGAAAGAAATACTTCGTTACTTTCATCGATGATCACACCCATTTTTCTATGGTGTACCTACTCCAAAGTGAAGGTGACGTTTACAAGTATTTCAAACAGTATCAAGCAATGGCCAATGCCCATTTTGGAGGAAGAATTTCAAAACTGAGAAGTGATAACGGTGAAGAGTGCAATTCTTGAGAATTCTATGATTTTTGCAAGCAAAGAGGTATACAGGCAGCAAAACAGAGTTAGTGAACACATGTACAGAACTCTGACGGAAAAAGCAAGATCCATGAATCTTGAAGCAATCTAAATATCACTGTATATCACAAATTAAAGTCCTTACAGAGTACAATTTCTTCGTCATCAATCAAAGCTGAATATATTTCCCTTAGTACTGCTGTTTGAGAAGGAATATGAATTCAAAATATTTTATCCGATTTGAACATAAGGTTTCCGAAACCAACCACTTTAATTGAAGACAATCAAGGATCTACATAGCGATCTCAAAATGTCGTCAAGATTACAAGCATATCAAACATATCGATACGAGGTATCATTTCATCGAAGATAAAATTGAAGATGGAAGATATTATTACCAGGGCCCTAGAGAAATCACAAATCTAATACCTCAAGAAATATTCTATTAAAGTGGGGTATTAAAATGAATAATTTAATGTTGTTATGTATAACAAGAAATAGTTGTCATAAGAAAATCTTTGTATTGTCAAAAGTAAATCTATAAAAGGCAAAGTTGCTTCTATTCCCAACCCATTCACCAAAAAGGTAGTATTTCAGGTCATCAGTATTTCGAAAGTGTTTTCCTTGCCTCTTCGTCATATTGTACAAATATTCCAGTGTTTTATGGACATACAAACAAAATATTCATGAACAACACATATAGAACATTTCTGTATAAATTTTTTTTTGGAACAAAAAAACAACCCTGCACTATACTATCAATCTTTGTCTCTTTCGATAAGGATTATCTAGCAGGCTAATCTTTTTCTGTAAAATTTATTCTCACGAATCATCTTGGTTTGCGGAGGTAACACTAAAAAAGCAGAGCTTGTGTGAGCAAAGAAGATCCGGGAGCTACAGCTTGCATACAAGTGAATTCCAAACCACATTAGCTCAGTGACAGGCGGTGGAGATCGAACCCGGGTGGCCTGGGCGAAAGGAAAACGCCCTAGCACCACGACTACTTCTCCGCTAGTTTTAAATTTAGCGCAATTTTTTAACAAAAACCCCTAAAAAACACTGAAGTCCCCAGTGTTTTGTATTTTATGGAAAATCTTAATATTTCCACCTTTATGGACAATTTCAATCCTAGTACGGGGTTCCTGAGGCTGTCCCAAATTTCGACAAGTAGAAAAATTATCGAAAAACGTGTCAGTAGTTTTGAAGCCAAAAGTTGTGTAGTGGCATGACTGAATCCTTATCCGAAGAAGTCCTCCATTGTTTTAGTTGGTTTCAGTGAGCACAAACTTGTAATTGTGTCATCTGTAACGAGGAACATTGCATAAGTATCTGTTTGATATAACTCAATACCCGTCGTGGGAATAATTATTTTCTGGCTGATATTTGCCGTTATAGCCTACACTGTAGGTGGATAGGAGTAAAAAATGGTCAAATATGCCGGTGTGAAGTTAGCGGCTACTTTCCAGCGGCCGTTTTTATCTAGCGGCCAAACGACCGGTGGCGTGGGGTGAAATAAAAATTCAACAATCTTCAGAAGATCAACTGAATTGAATGTTTTGATGATGGAGATTACACTATATGATACACTTGCTGATTTGTGATGATGGGTGATGGTGATAAATTGACTTTATGATTTACAAAAGTCAACAGTTCATGAAATTCAGTATTTATCCTCTGAAATATATAACCACTTGATATTTACTACGGATACTTCCACATTAATGGTCGTTATCTGAAAAAGAAGTTTACCACACGGTTGTAAACCATGTACTTAATATTTCTGTGTAAGAAACTTAAGTATCACGGTCTCTCTCAAACCCCTATAGCCTTTGAAAAAAAAAATTATGTTTTTACAGATGACTCAAGAATGATATGATATGGACGATTTGGTGGCCATCTAGGGGTAGGTTATATTCATTGGAGTTTGGGAAAAGTCCTTGAACACCCTCTGAAATATTCACCCACTAGATGACTCAAAAATTATATACCAAGAGATAAATGATTTGAAGGCCGTCTAGGGGATAGTATGTATTCATCATTTGGATAAATTTGGACACTCTCAAATATTTAACTACCTTCATTTAGGATATGAATAATTCCAGATGACACAAAAACGATGTACCAAGAGATGAATGATTTAGAGGCCTTCTAAGACGTAGTACGTATTTATCAAAATTTGAAAAAAAATGTCAAACACCCTCTAAAATATTTGTCATCTTGATATATTCTACAGATACTTACAGATGACTCAACAATGATTTACCAATATATGCATGATTTGGAGGCTGTCTAGGGGGTGGTTTATATTTATTCGAGTTTGAGAATAGTCCTTGAACACCCTCTAAAATATTTGCCCACCTTGATTTTTCGTGCAGATAGTTTCAGATGACTAGTAAAATATTTAACCAACTCGAATTCTGCTACCAAGAGATTCGTTATTTGGAAACCGTCTAGGGGTTTGTTTATATTCATCCAAGTTTGGGAAAAGTCGTTGAACACCCTTTGAAACATTCAGCCACCTTGATTTCTAGTACATATACTTCCAGATGACTCGAGTCCTTCTAGGGGGTAGTACTTATTTACTAAAATTTGAAAAAAATTGCCCTCTAAAATATTTAGCGAACTTGACTTTCGATACAGATACTTCCAAGAATGATTTACCAAGAGATGAGTGATTCGAAGGCCTTCTTGGGGTTACATACATATTAATCATAATTTGTAAATGTGCGTTTGCCCCCCTCTAAAATATTTAGCCAAATTGGTTTTTGCAAAGAAAGTAGGCAAAGCACTATTTAGTGTAGTAGTAGTAGATTGCAGAATGATAGATTTGAGTGTCAGCTCTCCATCCTGACCGGGTCTACACTGATGATCGGCAAAACCGTGAAACTCTCCGATCAAATAACACAACCTAGATGAGTAACTCGCCGCTCACGCCTTACACTTTGTTTGTAAGGGACATTTTGTCTCACCGGTAGTGTCGTGCGTTGTTTAGAAAAATATTGAGGTTCAATAAAATAGAAATAATGAAAACCCAATATGGAATAGAAACCTGAAATTATGATGGAAGAATCTCCACAGGATTATTAGAACAACCGATGCTCTAATTGACATATTTTTTCAAAACTCATTCATTTAACTCTTTTCCAATTTCGGTTCCCTTTCTCGACAGTTACGACACTGGTAGCTTTTCTATGAAATGACATATTTTGATTTCCAACTTTTCTTTTCTTTTAAACATTTCACACTACTTCACGATTGCTTAATAATATGAACCAACGATAGTTTAACACAAATCAAATCAGAATTTGCCCTTTACTCACGAAGAAACACTCCATTAAGCCTAAGACGAAAACAAACACAAATGTTTTATTGTTGTTCTGTCAAATATCAAGCTGAAGTGCTTATTGTATCAATTAAAAATTTCGACACGGCAGCAATGTCATGATTCGAGGGATTACATAATGAAAAGATGTTAACTTCAGTACTATTTGAGTATTACTCATCTAGGTTGTGTTACTTGATCGGAGGTGAAACTAGTATGCAGATAGTCCTGTTTCGAATAACACTTGCTAGTTGTTATAGGAAGCATTGTAAAATATGTTCTTGTTGAAAAACTTCGCCAGGTATTGGGCAGAGGTGATTCGGCAGTCATGTGTGAATTATTTTCTGTTCGATGTTTGCCAATAAAACTCCTATGGTATAGGAATCTTGCGAATGGCTGGATTATCAATGATCTATTTTATTTTGTGAAAAATTCAAATATCATTCAAAAAATGGAAAACCGTGAAAATACTAACTCTGACCTATTTTGTTCATCTCGTGAAATTGGCCCTGTTTTCATACATCATAACAAAACTTCACTTTCTGCAAAAGCCGAAGTTGTTGAAATTACCTACAGCATATCTGCTATTTTAGGTCACTCCGTAAGTCCGTACAAACTATGCACGAAATCTAGAAACATTCAACACACTTCTTCACTTTGAGATAAACACTTATTAGTATCGCTCGCACTAAATATGCGGTTGAGAACTGTTTTTACATAGCTGTTTTATTTTAATAACATTCATTAATTTCACGGTGGTCGATTATTATGCGCCTATTAGCAGAATCATTGTTTGATATAAAATATTGCTGGTGATCACTCCTGGTATAAATACAGCTTTACGCATGATAATATCATTCATGCCACTTTCTCTTCTTTCAATCCGTGAAACACAAACGAACGATCTATGACTGTGAAATGAACATGGACCTTGTCTCAAATTGAGTGATATTTGTGAATCGATCTGTGCAATAATTCAAACAAAGTTCGAAAATTTGTGGCGAAGAGTATCAACAAAATGAAACGATGAAACGAATAACATCGATAATGTCAAAGTACCCTTCTCTCCATACATTTCCACAAAGTGGAAAAATGGTCACAAAAAATAACTACTTCTCTAGATAATACCACGACGGACATTGAACTGTTCTTCCAAGAAAACTGAATTTCAAGTTCTTATCTTGTAATTAAACAGATTATCTTTTATTCTATCTAATATTCACAAGTCGTCAATGTTAAAGATTTTTTGGAGGTGGACAAATGGACGGTTTCAAATATAATTTGATGTTATTCAATATACAGTCACTAAGGAACAAAACTTCTGAACTGAATATTTAAATATAATTTAACTCTTTTCCTAACCTAGTAATGCTTACTGAACACTGGTTAGATACATAGAATATATTTTGTGTGCGGACAGAACCATAAGCATGTAGGCCTCTCATTCGGTCCCGTTAAGCACTCAGTGTTGGTAACTGGTTCAATTTTGAAGGTGGCCTATTTCGCGATCGAAAAAAGCCAGCATTTAAATCAATGCCCTTCTCACACTCTTCGGGTTTAGAACAATGCCTCCGAGGTGCGCTTCCCGTATTGCTGCCACTATTCCGTGAGGATGTGGGTGGCTGACTCCTCATCCTCCAAACACCATCTGCATTCAATAATATCCATGAAACCTATAAGAGGTGCTTGATATGATGGCAGAGACCCGCCAGGAGCCCTACCACTATTCTGATTTCCTTTCTGCTCATTGAGAGCAGAATCTTGGTTCGCCTAGTAGAAAGACCTTCGATGTGGAGTTTCGATTGTCTCATGCCTAGGGCCTCTTTCCATGCATCCTGAAAATTGACTTCCTGAGATAGGTTCTGGGTCAATCGTTGAGCTTTTCGCACATTATCTAGCCAGATTATCGGCCTGTTCGTTTCCGGACACACCGGTATAACCGGGGACCCAAAGTAGCTTCACCTCATTGGCAGTGGATAGCCTTTGCAGATCGTCAATGCATTCAGACACCATCAGCAGCGAATTTACTCTGAATGAGGTGACAGCCTTGATCGCTGTTTGACTGTCGGTACATATCGTGATTTGCTGGCCGTGGTAGCCTCTGCTGATATTTTCTCTTACACAGGCGAGTATGGCATTGAGTTCTGCCTGAAATACAGAGGCAAAATTGCCCAGGGCATAACAAAATTCCGCTGTCGGAGGTTGCCGTATACCCATCTTGGAGCCATCTGTATACCAGATGATTCAGTGGGAGCCTTGCCCAATATGCCCCCAGTTCTCCCTTTTGGGAATGATGAACTGCGGCCTGAATCGTACTGTAGGTAGAGAACTGTCACTCGGCATCTCTAGGAGGGGACAGTCTTTCACCGTTTGATTCCATAATCGAGAATGTCCATACATTTCCTCGCTCCGTCATTGTTCGGAGTCTCTCAGGCGAACAATGGCTTTGCGTGCCTCATACTCTATGGAGAGGTACAGAAAAGGCAGCCCTATGAGTGTCTTCAAGAGCCGTAGTGGGTACCGTTCTTATTGCACTTGTCGCAAGGCAGGCAAGTCTTTGTGCGTTATCTTATTGAGTTTTCAATTTGCCGGATACTATTCCTTGCCACTATACGGTGGCTCCGTACGTGATCATTGGGCAAATGAGAGTCGTGTAGATCCAGTATAGAATCTTGAGGCTAAGCCCCCACGTACTGCCAAATGCCCTTCTGTATATATGATATACTCGTTCCAGTTCAGATTGGAGTCCAAGAGTCTAATCTTTAGTATTTAAGGGACCTTCCATTGAGTTGGACAATTGAGAGATCCCCTGGTTTGCATTTCCTGATGAAAATAACCAGCACCACCTTTTCAGGGTTTACACTCAGCCCTACCGATTGGTTCTAGCCATCCACTTCGTGAAGCGCCCTTTATATCGTGCTTCTCACGAGACCAAGATGACAAGGTCATCCGCGTAGGACTGAGTGAAATAACCCAGGTCTTTTATTTTTACTAGGAGGCCATCTACCATCCTCCTTGCGGAGAGCCCCTCACGGGCATGGCCCCGCTGGAGCTACTTCTAAGATTTGCTCTAGCTAGCCTCTGAGAAAGCATGGCGTGAATCCATGATATTATGGTTCACGCCCCTTTCCCTTGTTGCTTGACATATAGGGTAAAAGAAGGAGCAATGACAGCTCATGCGCAAATCGCAAAGTGTGCGGAGCAAGAGATCCCTATCTTCGCCCTCAGAGTTGAAAGCGCACAAGACAGACTGCGATGGATTAGAAAGTTTGCTCTTACTATTCCGTGTAATGAATAATAGGAAAAAGATACAGTGGAATTCGTCCAGGGATATGTTATACAGACGATTCGCGTTGACTGACGAACAGGCTTCCGGGGCAGGCATCTACCTGGAAGGAAGAGGTGGACAAGAAAGCTACGTTTAGGAAAGACATACAACTATTTTCAAGTCCAGCACTTGTACAGGAATACGGAGACGCTCTTTATAAACTAGCAGTAACAAAGGAAGTTCAGCTATAATGCATAGCAGGTCACAAGGGGGTGCGTGGAAACGAAATGGCGCCAAACCTTTTCAGCCCTCAATGAATGGGCGGAAAAAACCTGAACGAACTTTTGAGGGATAATACCGGCTGCAGGCAGGCAGTCGAAAGACTTTGTGACCGGGCCCAGCAAGTCAAGAACGACATGGCTCCTAGGCAGAAGTAGCCAAGCACTACGTCTTCTTATAGGAATACTAACAGAACATAACAAACTAGGCAGATATTAATAGGTAAAGAAGACAACCCCACTTGCTCCAAAACTGAAGAAAACGATGAAACTTCATTTCACTTTCTCAGCGAGTGCAGGAGGTTACGATTTTAAATCTTTGAAGACGAAAAACTCCAACAAGAGGAACTTTAACCTAGGCTGGACAGACATTACTACTGACTTTCATCCGAAGGTCATGAAGGTTCGAAAAGAAAGACTCCACGTAGATATGTGGAGAACAGGGGATGGCAAAAAGGATCCATGAGGGCCTAATTGCCTGGCTGCGATAGCAGCTTCCCCACGATTACTACTACTACTACTGATACCGATAAAGGAATAATTACCTGTTATTGGCATAATGGGGTGTGGTACCTGTGCACCAGGTAAGGTTACAGGTAGGCTCACTCCTCGGTACATAATATAAGTTCATGATAGGTATACATGATTTCATATTTCAGACTAGTTAACCCGAAGTAATCCCTTCTAATGAAAATAACATGGTTATCGAAATGCGCATCAAGGATTTAAATTACTTGTGTGGTGAAGCGGTAAAATAATTTGTTCTCAATGAAATCAGGAGTCCAATATCTCTCTAATTTTTGATATAAAGCATTGTCAACAAGTGCTATAATAATTATAATAAGAAATGAATGTTTTTTTTTGTAGTCAAAAACGATCTATCAATTGTTTCCGGTAAGATCCACTCTATATATTGAGTATACTGTAGCATTTTTGAGAACCTCTTGGTGTCTTCTTCTCATTGACATAAGGTGTTTCCATCAAACAAAACAAGTCTATCCATTGGGGCAATTGAAAGTAAATGACCCTGTCACGCGCAATAAACCATATAAGGCCTAAATACATTTTTTTCAATAAATTAGTCGAACAGTTATAAATAATAAAATAGTTCATTTACCAAAATCAGAATATATAAATAATAATCATGAAAACATGTTAGTTACTCATGTTGCATTCATGCTGCAGTTTCAAGTCAAAAGAATGAATAATCGTCCATGATTGGTTGGACTGTTCATTGCAACAATTCATTGATGAATATTTTTTCATATGACTAAAGGTTGCCGTTTGATGAGGCTTGACGAACTAATCTGACACTGACACAGTGACAAAGGAGCAGAACAACCAGCTATTCGAATAAATATTAAAGTATCCGACCGTGAAAATGAAGAATTGTAATCAAAATTGATTTCTACTACATCATACCTCGTCAGTTCGTTTCTATTTACTATGGAATAGGTATAACGCTGGTTTTCAGGCGAAATATTTATTCTTGTTTCAATTATTAATTCATATTATGGTTGAATAATATCTGAATAGACATTACTTTAGACAGAGGTAGAATAGAATAACGTTTTTCTAGTAAACATTGGAATTTTAATTTTTATCTATCTATGCTCGCCATTTACGAGATTGCATTTTCAAACGTCGATTTTGTGGATATGATTCCTTTCAACCAATTTGTACATTATTCGGCTTTTTGTTTGTGTTGGAGTGCATCAAAAAATATTCATTGAAGAAATTGAAATAGGTCGATAAAGTTTTATGGAAAGACGAAATCTAAAAGAAGCGATTTTGAGTTATATATATTGTTCTAGAAGAACTGAGAGCGCTCTATGAAAATTAGGAGTAATCTAGATTGTTCGAAAATAATCTGAAATTATTTAAAATGATCTAGATGATATAGAATGTTTGAAAATGTTCTAAGCTACCCATAATGTTTATAATATATTTAAATTTTCTAAAACAATCTCAAATGATCTGTAATATTGACAGAAAAGTCTATAAAACCGTGGAATGAACCAGAACGGAGACTCCGAAAGGTTATAGAATGCACTGATAAGACACTGGAGTTACCTTCTGAAGAGCTCGACCACCAGTGAAGGGACGTGGTGTGTGGAAGAAAATTCTAGAAAATTGTGACTCCGGACGGTTCTAGAACAACACACTCAAGTGAAATTATGGAAAGTTCGATCACCAGTGCGTGAAACTCTCTGCAAATATAAATAATATAAGAGATAAATATTTAAAATGTTTCGGAAAGTTCTCGAACGTACCAGAAAGACACTCAAGTGCAGTTATAGAAGGCCATATATTCTTACCCGGTAACGACGGTGCAGTTAGTGCTTTTCTATTTATTAAATTATCAAGTGTTTTTCTTGAAACTTGTTCGTATAGTTCGTCTATTCTGGTCCGAATTTGTTTTATCCTTATATGAGTTGTTTCTTGTTGAATTTGTCTTCCGATGAGCTTATCTCGGTTGTAGTTTTTCTGAATGAAGAGGCAGTCCGAATTTTTGTTGGATTTGTTATCATTGCGTGGAAATTGAGGTACTGCAAAAACTTGGCAACGACGTGACCAGAAAAAGCATTCTGCGCAAGTGCAAGGGTCGATTATCATTCCCTATGAGGGGTATTATTGGTATTGGTAGATATGGATGGTGACTGATGCGCTGCGACCTTATTAGATCTATTGTGCCCCATCTTCTTCTGCAATTTCAAGGTGTTCTCGTTTACAGCAGCCCCTCAAGCCCCAATTCCTTCCTTCCTATTCGTGGTATTTCTCTCACGATCAGCTCTCTCAGATCCCATTATATTCAGTCTCGTGTGATGTACAGCATAACACTCCATCAATATATGGTGTGGTGTTTCTGGATGTTCCCCACAGAACCTGCAGTTGCTGTTCTCCTCTAAGCCTAGCTTCCTTAGGTATTCTTAGGGTCTGCAGTGCCCCGTCAGAAATCTCGTGATTGTCTTCAGACTAGTTTTGCTGAGGTTAATCAGTATCTTCGATCTTGCTCGGTTGGAGTTGACGAGGAGATCTTTGGCCTGCCTTAGCCCTGGAAGTCTTTACCAGTATGTTGCTCTCATAGCTTAATCAGTTTTATTGAGTTCTTCTTGAAAGTAAGATTTTACAAGTCCGCAGATGCCCCTTTTCGTGCCGGGGTATCTGCTTGTTCATTGCCGTCCACTCCGACGTGCCCCGGCACTCAGAGGAGGATCACCTTGTTGTTCCTGTCTAGATCATTGAGTTTGTCTAGGCATTTCCAGACCATCTTTGAGTTGATGTTATATGAGCTCAACGCATTGATGGCTGCTTGACTATCGGAGAGGATTGCGATTATCTTGTTCCGGTATTTCCTGTCGAGGTTGAATTGAATGCACCTTTCTATGGCGTCAATTTCCGCTTGAAAAATACTGAGAAACTGGCCCATGGGTTCGGAATATTTGGTGCGAGGCCCAAAGACTCCTGCTCCAGTTCCGCCGGGAGTTTTGGACCCGTACGTGTACCATGTTATGGTATTCTTTCCCAGTGCTCGAATGGATTCTATGCTCCATCCACTCCTGATATATAATTCCGTTCGAAAAAATTTCTCGAAACAAAATTTCCTGGTAATTTCGTCAGTTGGGAGATCGGCATTGCTTCTCTTATACAAAGACATGCTAGTCTTTGCACTTTCTCCAGGATTTTCTTTGTTATGCCGAGTTCGGTTCTGCCATGCCACACTACTGCTCCGTAGGTGATCATAGGTCTCACTATCATGGTGTACATCCATCGCAGTATTGATGGGTTACAGCCCCACGTTTTTCCTGCAATTTTCCTGCACACCATCAGTGATGATTTTGCCTTGTTAACGATTTTTTCTACGTGTCTGCTCCAGAGTAGTTTTGAGTCTAGGGAAGCCCTAGGTACTTCACCTCTTGCTTCCATTCTAAGTCTGCTCCGTCGAGGCGAACAGCCCTTAGGTGCTGAAACTTTATTCTTCTAGTGAATGGTACCACTGTGATTTTTTATGAGTTAATTCTCAACCCCACAGAAAGGCACCATCTTCTGGTAGTCTCTAGCTTCCTTTCGATGAGATCGCAGAGGGTTCCTTCGAATTTGCCTTTGGCCATAATGACTATGTCGTCAGCATATCCAGGAAGTGACTCCGTTCCCGGTTAGTGTTCCGAGAAGTTCATCTACTACGAAACTCCACATCAGAGGTGACAGTACCCCTCCTTGTGGGCATCCCCTGTTTGTGCTGATTCGAAAGCATATATCGTCCACTTTCGTTTCAGAGTTCTTGTAGCCAGCATTTGGTTCATCCATCTGGTTCGACAATCACCTTACCTTCTCTGTTCGGCAGTCCTCCGATCTGGCCTCTGTTAACCCAAGGTTCTTGGATCAACACAAATCTCAAGATTGTTCTGGCGAACACCCTCGACAAGGAGGGTGATGCCCTCGCAGCGTGATGAGTGTTCACCTGGGCAACTTTGACGGGGGTAGCTGTCTTATCCATGTCGGTCCCACTAATAGCTAGGGAACCAAGAGTCGACCACGCCGGAGCCCCGCACAGCGTGGCAAGGCTTGGTACCAGAGGAGGTCGCCCGGTATTCTCGAGGCTCCGTACAAGACGGTGCTCTCCCACCGCCATGCATCCACTGGCATGGTTCGCGCAACACCTTGGATTGGAGGGTTGAGCCAACTTATTGGTTATCCGGTGGTGGCCTGCAGTGAGTCTGTGGATACTCAGTCTGGTAGCCATCCAAGCCACAGGCTTGAGGGGTCATTTATCTAAATCTCGAACGGTGTTCTAGGGTTTATTATATTTCTATGACTGAGATTAAGAATGCATAATATTGAACAGCCACCTTGAAACATATGGCGTAAGTCGTGTCAGTTTCCTTAAAAACTCTAACAATCAGCCCTATGCTGTATCACTTTTGTTAAAAATATCGTCACCGTTATTCGCCATTTCCGTTATTTTGCTATAGCTTGGTAATAGCAAAATAACGGAAATGGCGAATAACGGTGACGTTATTTTTGACGGAAGTGATACAGCAGTTCCAGGCCTATCACTGGCTATCACTGTTGAGTTTTTCCTGAAATTTTTCAAGCATTAATCCATTTACCAGTTTCCATACGCACGGTAACAATTTGCATGACATAACGATACAAATCACATTAATTATCTCTGTATTCAGACTGGCTAAGGATCTATTGACATGCTTTCTTACTTTCCTAACAACATTATCCGTAGCGTTCTTTGATTCGTTAGAAAGTTATGACTGAAATGAAGAATAATAAAAATTGAGGCAACGAAAATATGACGTGCCAGTAGCAACCACAAGAAGGCACGCCAGTAATTTCATGCCCTGATTGGTGATCGGGTCATCAGTTTTTCTTCAATTCATCACGTTCGCAGCGTTATATAATTTCTAATAGCTTGTATGCAGGACGTTAGAATTGACAGGGGCGCGATGAACCCAGAATATTCGATCTACTACAATATTACAAGTGATAAGAACAAATAAGATTGTATTCTACATCTTTTATCTCTATGTATTTAACATATCTATTGAAAGGGTGCAGCAAGAAGTCCTACTGGCCTATATTTCCTTCCATGTGGAAAAAGTCCTTTCTATAACTATTCATCTGTACAAATCTGGAAATTATATAAAAAGCAATCGAAAATGGGATATTGGTATCACTCAATGAGAACAAAAAGAACTTATTTTTTCCTTCCACCACACAAGTGATTTAATTTCTACATTCGCATTCCGACAACCATGTTCACAGAAAATCATACTATTGAACATAAGTTCGAAATACTCAATGTTAAAAACAAAAGAATGAAAATAAATCCTACTGATGAAAGTTTGGAAATCAATGAAGGGGCGAATTCTCAGAAATTAATAAATAACCATACAAAACTTAATAACTCGCCTCTTTTGAATTTATTTCATAGGTAGAATAGGTTAATTGTTATTATGTTAATTCAAAAACCAGAGCCGCCAATTGGACTGGAGAACGGTTACAGAACTAGTAGTAACATAATTTAACTTAGTATACTTATGCCTTGAAAAAGCCATCGTATGGCGAAGCAATGGTCACCAATTCTGGCCAATTCTGCCCCTCTTATCTTTGTACTCTTCATTAATGACTTACCGTCTATATGTGAGTGTGTAGTGGGTGAGTGCCTGTCAAAAGAACGAGTTCTTTCAACGCGCTTCCTCGGTAAGGTGACTTTCAGCCGGGCGATGAGTCTGTTGCAGATGATTCTGTCATCGGCTACCAGTCCCGGAGTATTCGATCCTAAACTCCTTCCCAGTTCTCGCATTCCTTTGTAATGGTAAATGTATATGTGTTAAGTATCGTAGAAAACATGTATGTTTTTTGGCATCTGTGCCACCGTTATACTCTTTACTAATTAAACTGTCTACTGTTTTCTTAGTGTAAACTGTAGTTACTTGATGGATACTTGAGAATGATGTAAAAGCTAAAAAAGGTCGTAAAAAATAACGCCTCAGTAGAAATTAGACTAAACCCATTTTCTTCATGCAGGATTATTATTATTATTACTATTGTTCACTTCCGATTTTTTTTTCAGAATTATGCCTCCAGTACGATGGAAACTACTATATGGTGAGTACTTTTTTCCAATTTCAGTAAAAAAAAATTAATAACTTCAAATTGCAACTATATCTAACTAATGGTTTGTTGAATGTTTTCTACTCCCACTTCTCCACTTCATTAGAACAACAGAAAATATCATTACACCCTCCACGAAATACTCCCTAATTATTACTATTAATGGAATTCTCAGAAAAACTATTTCTAGAATATTCTCAGATCAAGCACACTCGATGGTAAATATCATTATTGATAAAACACACCTTTCTCTCCTTTAATTATTACCAAGCGGTTTCTCGTACCATACTTATTCATAAATATCGCATACGCAATGAATTGGTGCATTTATGTTTGGCACTCATTATGCAATTATCTGCATCCTGTGCTCTTAGTTATTGAAATCCGACTTCTAATGAGAGAGGCATTAAGTGGTTTGACCAGATATTATGTTGCAACCATATGAGATTGCAAGAGATAGTTTGTTCTTGAACGGTGATTGCCAAGAAAACTTGTCCAGGAAATATCAAAAAATGAATGTCATTATTGGAAGGGGCCTTAGTTGTATTTTATTAATTCCAATGACTTGTTTCAACCTTCTGACTCAGTCTCAGTGCAAACTTTGAGGATGCTGAAATCGGCCAGGATTTCAATAGATGAAGCGACTTTGGATCTGTATCAAATCAAATCGTTTATTTAACTACGTTATGCAAAATACAAACATTTGTAGCAGGTCAGAGGTAAGGTAATGTGAGATCAGATTCTCAATTGAAAATGAATACATAGTAAAACAAAAAAAAAACAAAAAACATGACAAAGCACATGAAGATTAAAATATATACGTAAAAGCAATAACACTTCATTAAAACATTACTGTTCGTTAAAAACTGCGTGAAAACCCTGTGCTTATAGTGAATCGATCATTCATCCAAATTAGACATATCAAAGTCCAAGTATTCGTCCACCGAGTAATAGTTAAAACTTTCAAAATGACTTTTCATCTTTCTTTTAAAAGAGATAAAATCAAGATTTTTCCAACCAATTGGTATTTTGTTAAATAGATGCAAGTTCAGAGAATTACGTTCTGAGATTGCCAGATTGAATCTTGGAGGTCTCAAGTGGTCAGCATCTCTAATCGAGTGATTATGATAATGATTTTTATCAATTTCATTTTTACTTTTGTGTATCTCTAGTAAACTTTCATACAAATAAACGGAGGGAAGACAGATTATCCCAAATCTTATGAAATTTTCCCGGCATGGAGAATTATATGGTGCATCAGCTAACAAACGTATCGAACGTTTCTGGAGACGGATTTCCCCATAAAATAATTCCATAACTCAAATGGGAGTGAAATAGTGCATGGTATGACGATAATAAAGTAGGAAAGTTCACAGAACTTTTGAGACGTCGCAGCAGAAACAGCTGGGTGGATAATTTTTTGCTTAATACATCAATATGAGGCTGCCAACTCAAGCCATCATCAAGAGTCAAACCAAGCAATTTTACAGATTTAGATTCATTTATTCTTCGTTTTGATAAAAATGTAATCTTTTGTGTTTTTCCCCTTATTGAGATTCAAATCATTTGCTGTGAACCACATGTTGGCATTCTCTTCATTCCTATCTGTCGTTTCGTTGAGTACAGATAACTGTTTGTTGGATTGATTTAATGTAGTATCATCCGCATAACACACGCAGTGCACAGGAGATATAAAATGAAAAAAGTCATTCAGATAAATGATATGGGTAGTATCGTAAAAACACAAGCTATCTGAATCCCTATTCTCATTATAAACAACGATGGAAAGTGATGAGGTACATTACACAAGAATATTCCTGATACAATTTAATAACCGTCCTGGTGTTAGCCAGGGGAGCAGTTGTATTCTGACAGGTATTTGCCACTCTAGGTGCGATGTCCCAAAAGAACTCTGAGATTTGTGACTTTGCTATTATGCATATTTTATTGTAGTTTCACAATATGTAAAATACAATATTCAGAAGCAGTTACTGACATTAAGCCGCATTGAGCATAGGTGATCAAAAAAGCTGACCAGACTCTCATTTGTGAGAAGATGGGGACCCAGACCAGACATGCTCTACTGGTTGTATACCATGGTGGTGAAGCCATTAATAAAATAAGCTTCTTTGATATGATTGAAGTGAAAAACACAAATAAGAACGACTATGACAAAACTAAGCAAGGTCCAGAAACTTTCTTGTCTTGGAATCACAGGTTCACTACAGCTATGGAACTGCCTCCCTTCCACTTGGTGATACAGGGAGAGGCGAGGCTTGGTACCTTCAGAATACAAAACATACAGGAATACGTTCTCATTGAGCCAGAGTACATGAGCATCGTAAGAATTGTGACCAAGGACGTGTTAGATAAGAGAACAAATCACCTTTTAAAACAGTACTCTTTCGACAACACATTCAGGTTATGAATACCAGATAGGACAGAATGGGAATATACAGACATAGACATTATTTTTCAAGGAAAAATCTGGTACACAAACGGATCCACGACAGATAAATATACAGGTGTAGGGTTATATTAAAAAACCCAAAGACTGGCTCAAGCTATTCATTGAAGAAAGATACCTCTGATTCCTAAGCATAGGTATATGCAATATGCAGTATCCGAAGGAAAACAATCAGAAAACCATGAGAAAATCCACAAATTTAAGACAGACCGGCAATAAGAATTCAGGAAGTGACATCCTGACTGGTATGTGCATTTAAAGAGGAACTGAAAACACTGGTAGAACCTAAATGCCATTACATCAGGAAATTACAAGCAATGAGAAAACTGACGAACTTGCTACAAAACGGTGAAAAACGATCCAGATCCAGCAGAACTGACTACCGGAAGACTGGATTCTGAACAATCACAAAGAATAATGGAAACATTCCCAGGAAATAGACATACTAAAGAGTACATCATAGGCACCTATCATCAAAACTCGTCTGACGTATTAGCAGTTGATAGGATAAAATGCGCTAGTAAAAGGGCACCTGAATGGAGACCTTACACGCAGATTGTGCGGTAAGGATCCAGAAACAGTAACACACACAATATACTGGAGAAGATAATTTTTGGACAGCCAACCGGCGATCCAGAAGTATACAGTTCCCACCCAACGACGGACTTGTGTAACCTTATTTAAGTCACAAAAGTAATGGAGTGGTACAAAAAGGCCTAGGTGTCACCGAAAGCAACCGTCAGACGAACATTGAAGGGGTGATGTTTTCAGAGAGTAAGCCTGACGAAGACTCTGACAGTAGACCATGAGATATAAGGCTTATAGCCTCCCCATAAAGAGTTTTAGAAACACAGAAAGATTGAAAAGAGAACTTTGTAGTGTGGCGATTCGATTATGGAAAAGAATGGGAACTGCTGAGACAGAAAATCGAAGGCGGCATCGAGGAGGAAATCAACAAAATAACGGAAACAAACGGAATTTGGTTTTCTATTTTACTGACATTGCCCACACCACAGAAACTATCAATAGAAAGTCAATGCTGGACCTGAAGGCCAAGAAAGAGTAAAACATGTCAAGGACTCCGAAACAGGGAAGCCGTCTGAGTTTAATGGAAAAACTCCATTGGCAAATTACCGCCGACAATTTGAAGCTACGGCTTGAGCAAACGGATGGAATACGGGGAAAAAAGCAGTAGCTTCAAGACTGGCATTCTGGGGAGAACCAACTAATGTTTTACAAGCCCTCACCGCCCAAGAACAGGAGGTCTATGAACAGCCAATGAAACGTCTAGAACTACGTTATGGCTAGGCCCAGGTAGAATACGTATAACTTTCGGAGCTAAAAAACCGCTGCCAGAAATCAAGCAAATCTCTACACGAATTCGATGCTAATATTGTATGCTTCCTTCGGCTTCTATATCCAGCCACGTCGAAAAATGTAATAGAGCAAGTAGCGGTTCAGGCATTCTTGAATAGGATTCGCGAGACAAGGCAAGCATTGAATTCGAGGCCACGAAACAATACTGCAAAAGTCCTGAATGCTTGAAGAAGATTTACAGGAGCCTACTGCTATTGAATCTGTCATAAGAAGAATAATAAAGGAAGTGCTGCCTGAAAAAGGATTGATAAGATGCCGAAATTGTAGAAAACTGAGGCACGTGCGTAACAATAATCCAAAATAAAAAAATCGACACCCACGAAGGTCGAAGAGTATCAAATGTCCACCTGTATCCAACAAGCCCCAGTTAACAACGCATATATCGTTGTCTTTCAACGACAAAACAACAGTGACTTCGTAGACGGTCTCATCAAAAGCTAGCCTCGCACCATGTCCCTAGATGCGACTAGAACGATTCTTGGGCCTACTTTCACTGAAACACTGGCAAGGATTGAGCCATTAAATTGGAAGCTAGGCACAAAGACTGGGGAGCCAGCAACTGTGTGTGGTAAACTATCAGTTGAACTGACTTAAGGCAGCACTTGATTTCAAAGAAGGCGTCCTAGGTGTGGACGGAGAAGAGCTGGTGCTTTCGTGGGAGGAGTGAAGGAATAGTTCGTGTCCTGTTGGCTGAAGATGTGGGATGGCTGGAACCATTTTGGAGGCTCGCTTGGATGGGGGGTGCGAGTAGTGGAAACGTGGTGATGTTCGAGCTTGATGATGAGTGAATTGGACGAGGGATTGCACTAGGTAAGATCTTGTTGTGTGTTGATACATTTGTGCCAGTAAAGGTAATGAATGTCAATTATTACCTGGCGACCTTGAAGAAAGAATCTATTTTCGGGCACTGCTCGTCAATGCCCTCATTATGAGTGTACGTGGCACTGTTTGCCAAGCCAACAACTTGCTAGCTGAAATGGAAAAGTTGGTTGTCATCTCTTCCAAGAGTATAGAATGAGCTCAACAGCCCAAACTGAGAGAAGAAGTCTGGAGGTACCAAGATATTTTCAATACCAGACAAGTAAAAGGGGATAGAACGAAAGTCGTTCAGCACAAGATGAACACTAGGGATGCCCGACCGATCCTACAATCAGTTAGAAGAAATTTTGGTGATTGACTTAACAAATGAATTGATTCGATAAGGTGTCAGTTGTTAGAA
Organism: Chrysolina americana; assembly: GCA_958502065.1. NCBI lineage: Eukaryota > Metazoa > Arthropoda > Insecta > Coleoptera > Chrysomelidae > Chrysolina > Chrysolina americana. The sequence continues at coordinate 88,132,454 of OY293410.1, forward strand.
CTGCTCTCGAAGGTTCACTCCTCAAAACTTTGAAATTACTGAGATTTTCAACTATTTTTCAACAAATCAAGGTTTTCTGGCCATTTCAGTGGAGAAGAACTTTTTTATAAAAATATACTCTTATTCGACGACATCCAACCTAACCCCATCACATTCCTGAGATGGAAAAGAGAAGTCCTAGGACACCTTGTAGAAGAACGTCTATTTTTCAATAAGCATATTTCAATTTCTCATAAAACGTACCCCGCAAACATCACTTTCCCCTATAAATGATCAGCCATCTATCTTCACTTTTATTTTCAAGGCCACTTTGGTGTCAATATCACCATCATTTATTTCAATGAAATTACAAAGAATGCTTGTGAAATTCTTGTGAAATTTAATGTTTCGTTTTTTGCAGTGACGATGGCATTATTGCTTCAATTATGGACGACAACAGATGCTCAGCATATGCAGGTGAGTTTCAAGCCGCATTAACCTCATTACGAAGCATTTATAATGACTTTTACTGCACTGAAAGATAAAGACACTCGAAATATGTGAAACTTAGTGTGTATGTGTGTGTGTGTGCTGTATGGTGATTGGTTTCAAACCATCATTCAAGTTTTTTAAACTAATAATACTATAATTTGCATAAATATACAGTGCAGTCATAAAATATAGGAACCATACGATATTTCCTTTATCAATTCTATGGTAATGATTCTATAACAGGTGAATAATTAATGATAAAACATTTTCACTGGATATTTTGATGTTTTATATCCTGGTACCCTTACTAGACATTGGCTAGGCAGCAAGTAATGTGGATCGTAAACAAATGTGGACCAAAACGACTATCAAGTTGTGGCACCAGCCCAGGCTACGCACACCATGGTAGACCAGATATCCGTATCCTAGAACTGAGTCTTGTTTCTTTTCGAGCTGAACTCGGATCACAACCCAGTAGTACTTATGCTGAAGGAAGATTTGCCAGGACAGTCTCATAAAAAGGATCATAGAAAGGGAGATTTGGTCAGAGGCAAACGATCCCCGACAGTATCCAAAATTCAGCCGAGTTCGACGACGAAGTAGCACGTTTCATCAAAAACGCACTTGAAGCCTCCACCATCACGTAAAAAAGTTCCTTGAAATCGTACAATGAGCTCCCTGATAGGATTAAAAACCTTATCAGAGGACGTAACAGGCTACGGGGAATGTATCAGAGGACACCGTTTCCTAGTTAAGAGCCAGCCGTACGGCTAATGAAGTCAAGCGTGAAATAAACGACTAACGAAATTACAGGTGGGTAGAAGCCCTCTAAGGTTTTGAACCTGGATACAAGATGTTTTAGCGAATTGTTAAAGTAAGAGAGAACAAGAGGGTGGATCTTCCACATATCACGATGAGCAAGCAACAAAAGGTGACGAGATCTGCAATATGTTTGCAACTTTTTTTCAAAGTGTTTATGAGCCATACCAACAGATACCAATAAAATTGCCACCAAATTCAAATAACTTGCTGATCAATACATTTTATTTTGATGAGGAAATAGTTTTGAGTAATATTACTTCTCGAGATGAGAACAAAGGAGGTGGTTATTTTATGAAGAAGTGTGCAAACAACATACATGTGTTAGGGATTGCTACCCGAATAGAAGGAAACACTATTATTTCACGAACAAGTATAATCAATTATATAGTAGTAACAGTTCACATGAAAACTAGTTATAGACTGACTTCCGAAATCCCTTTTCCTATCTTAATCTATTGTAACCACGTAATCATATTAATGTGTCTGACTAATGCTCCAGTGGTGTATCGAGGTAAGATGATAACACTCAGCCATCCTGGTTCTCGATTGTCCTCAATTGATCTTCGATTCCCAACTTGCAATAAGAAATTTTCTTAATTTTGATCAATCCTAATTGAATACTGTTACTAGTTAGCATCCTTCACACCGTTCATTAGTATTAGTTCCGGTTATTTCCGGCGTATGACCATGTCTGTATTACCAGCATTCCGGCATGCCCATGTGTTACCAGCATACGGGCATGTCTATGTGTTGCCAGCATACGGGCATGTCTATGTGTTGCCAGCATATGGGCATGTCTATGTGTTGCCAGCATACGGGCATGTCTATGTGTTGCCAGCATACGACATGTCTTTCATGTCTATATGTTGACGCACCTTGTCTATGTTCGGATCCTCAATGGATCCGGAATTGATTGAAGTAATCTTGGCTTGTTGCCGCCGACAGATTCGTGATAAATGCAATGAAGACATGAGCCGATATACTTTCTTACGAAAAGCCTCATTTTTGGTAACCAATATCGCTCACGAATTCTTTCAACTGTCTTCTCTAACGCAAGGTATCCCGCGTCATCGTGATTCAACTTTACTATTTGCCTCCTACATTAACGTGGCACCTACCATCTTCTTCCTCATTCCTCATTCTGCAAACTTTATTAGCACGTAGATCATAGTCTTTGAAAATTGCATGTTTGTCATCTCTTGTTCAGAGATCATGAAAATATCTTGTTTCTTAGCATTGATGTTTGAATTTCTACTCAATGCGTCCACGTGTTGTATTTTTAAACTGGGTTTATGTTGAATTTGGAAATTGAATTCCTGCAATTCTTTTCTTTTTTGACTTTGCCCTTTTTACCGCACTACTGTTGGTGAATATTGTGAATTCAGAGCCTAATAGCTCTAATTCAAATGAGTGATAACTTTGCTCATCTTTGATTGTTTGTTTACTGTAATATGCAATGGGTTCCTCTCCAGCATTCGTTATTTGCATCAATATTCCGCCTAAACCGTCGCGACATGCGTCGGTATAAACGACACTTTTGAGACTTGGATCAAAAATTGTTAAGATTGGTTAAGCACAAATAATTTCTTTCAATTCATTTACTATCATTGTATGAGATTCATTCCATTTAAACTCACAGTCCTTTTTCAATAGTGAGCTAAATGGAAGTGTTTTGATAGCGTAATTAGGAATGAATACTTTTCCGTTATTTCATTCAAGGCTCTATAGTCTACGTTATTTTTTTTTTGTTGACTAGTGGTGCCGGGCTAGCATATCCTGAACTTATTTCCTTTTATATTTTCGAGTATCATCCACAAACACTAGAAATTGCCTATATCTCAATGTGAGCTTCAAACATACTAACTTGGGCCAGAACTCTCCTATTCCTAGGCTTAGTGATAGCTTCAATATATACTGTTCAGAAATTGATATTTCCTATATGTCTTTATCTGATTTTAAATCTTACACAAAACATATTTTCTCTGTGTAATTCATTTATTTTCTATTTGAAATCTACTGTAAAAATGTATACAAGTTAATTTACTTAGTTATCTTGTAAACTGTGAAATATGTGTGTATCAGTGGATACTGTTTTGGGTTTATACCTGTATGAATCTCGGATTTGAATAAATAAATAAATATTCATGGAGAGCGCGACTTCATCGAAGACAAAGCGATGGCCTTCGCCAACACGATGCATAACGTGAACAGATACGACGACCAGAAATGGGTTTTCTCGTTGGAAGACTGGGCAAAAGCACTGCTTGAGGAGCATGAGGATAATGTCGTTCGCCTTGCTTCAGAAGGAGAGCTTACATCGCACACAGTGTCTCAGTGTGAAGAAGACTCCCTAGGCGGATGCAATATCTAACAAGGTATTCCGGACATTCAAGTACTATCATTGTTAGACATAATCAACAACTCGCTGCGACTAACACACTTCCCGAAGAGGTGCATGGAGACTGCTTTCGTGGTCATGATCCGCAAACAGGACCAAAACCCAACATTCCCGCAGAGCCACCACCTCTCAGTCTGCTCAGTTCCGTTGGAAAACACGCTGGGAAAATCGTCCTGGAAAGGCCGTCAGAATAGATAAAAGACAGAAACGTTCTAACCGACAAAAAATTCGGATTCCAAAAGGACCACTCTACTGGGATACAAGCTCCCACGGTAGTGGATGAATAACAGAGATAAACGGAGGTAGAAGCACACATCTGCTTCTGTCAGACGTATCTAAGGCATTCAACTGCGTCTGGTACGAAGGACTTATACATAAAATGGACCACCTAGAATTTCCCAGAGGTCTGTTCGGGTGCATGGGTTCTTTCCTAAGGAAAATAAATTTCCAAGTACGAGTTGGAGGATCTGCCTCGGATACGAAAGAAATCTTCGCTGGTATACCACAAGTTGCCGTCCTTTCGCCCACATTTTACTCAGTGTAGACCAGCGACATACCTTGCGAGCTCGATGAACAGGAATATGGGGGTCGTCCACCTGCAGAGAGCAGTGAACAATCTCGAAGACTGACTGGAAAGTAATAACTAACACAGATAAAAGCCAACTGATCGACCTGGGGAAGATAATCCACCCACACGAGACATCTCTATCGCCGGTAAAGATATACCATGGCAACCACAGCCCAAGTATCTTGGACTAACCCTAGAAAGTTTCAATTCGGCCCCTCACATACTTGACAGCAAAGGGATCTTGCCTCTAGAATGGGTTTGCTTCACCCGCTTCCTAATAGAAAAAGCAAGCTCAACCTTAAGAACAAGGTACTACTCAGCCGCCATGAATCTAAAAATTATGGAACGTGTGAAAATAAGTATATCAGAATGTTGGTGAACGCACCTTGACACGTACGTAACAACCGAATACGAAAAGACCCGAAACTGCCGACCACCAAGCACAGCATTCAGATAAGAAAAACGGAAGTTTTCGCGACCGCAGAGAGACACGCAAACACCCCCAAACGAGCCGCTGTCTACCCAGTGGACGCCTCGACTGAGTATAAACGGTCCATTAAACACCCCGACGAAAGAAACAAAAACCTTAAATCGTCTCTGAACAATAGAGGGTAAAATCCAAACCATCTCAGCGAAGGAAAGGGAGCACCAACATGCGAAGCCCAACCGAGGCTAATGCCTCATGGCGGCAGCCCAATGGTAACTGGTAGCCTAATGTGAGCATACTTTCGCAAACCGCGAAACTATCAGCCTACTGGTGCTTGCTTGGAGTTCGCGCCGACCACCCGATGTGGTGCTGTAGGTTTTCCTACAGCTGAAAAGTGAATACGCCACCAAAAAATCAGTAAGTCGACCCGGAGCACCACGGCAAATAATAGGTAATAATAGCCGTCCTCTACCTGCACAGGCTATGCCTTTGGGTACACTCTATGAGTGTTTATGAGAGAGTATTATTATTATTATTATTACTAGCACAAAACATGTAGGGTTGCAGAAGGGTCACACTCCCAATTTCACTATTCCAAACTTGAATGCCCATGAGCGCTATTGTGTTCTTTTTTCAATCAACGTCAAAACCCACAGAACACATATTATGTATGTGTTTGTGCGTCAACCTTTCTATTTATAGAATTTAGCTTTTGGTATGCAGGTGTGATTTGATGTATTATGAATCAACGTGATCAAATAACAACTTGGAATACCAAATTGAATCAATATGAGACGTAAAAGTGGTAGCCCCTCCAAACGAGCTGGCTAAAATTTCCTGAACGGAGACAAAAGCAATGTAATGTTGACAGATAAACTACCCAAGGTCATTTAGTTTGGTACCCCCAAAATCAAAGGTGCCGACGAACAGTGTCACACCACAGATTACAGAAACAGAGTTTAGATATGAAAGATCGGCCTTCCCGCGCTTTTTTATTCGAGCTTCAGGGATACATACACTTGTAGCTCTGGGAGCATGAATGATTACTATATTTAACGTAGATGGCGACACGATATCATTTAGGGCTATTTTATTTCGAGTTGTTTACATCCATTTTACCATTTTGTTTTTTAAAGTGTTTTGAATACTGCGTGTGCCTTATCATGGGAGATTATGTTAATATTAAGAAACGTAAGAGGTGTTGTGTTACTGGATGTACTGAAAAGACATCGTTTTCCCATCAAGAAACCAGAAATTTGTCAAGTCTGGATAGAAAGGATTAAACCACCACATAATGATGATCTTTCAGTGAAAGAAATACATTATAAATATGTTGTGTATGAGCAACATTTCTCACAAGAGTGTCTGGTGATGGGCACACGAAGGGGTCTTAAAAGGACGGCAGTTCCGTCGATTGATATTCCAGGTAAATTTCTTTCAGTAATGAATAAGTTTGATTTGCATTTCAGAATATTATGTGCTCATATAATTTTAGGTGATGTGATTCTATATTTCATCACCAATGAAATTTTTTTTGGCTTTTTGATAGATGACCATGAGTCCCAACAGATATTTTCTTTCATAAAAAGATATATTCACGTGTTTTCATTTATCCTCAAAATAAAATTTAAGAATTTGATGCAGAGTCTTCAGGAGTATTGGATGATGAACAAATACCTGGTCCTTCCAATGTTTTCTTGACACCCCCTTGTCTGTCTCCTGCGCCTGTGATGCCTATGCATTCCACCGCTGACACATCTCATCCTGAGGCAACCAATTGCAAGAAAGTTCTCATTAAACATGGTAAGTGCAATTCAAAATATTTGATATTTATTCAGGTAAATGATATTTTAGAAAAAAAAAAGAAGTGATAAATGACAATTCTGAACCATTCTCACTTTTTGCCTTCAATATTTTCAAACCTACTTGTAGGAATAATTTGAACAAATAGATTTGGGGTTTTCCAAGAAATTTTCAAATTTTCAAAAAACACTTTTACTGTGCTGTCAGGAAAGCTATGTTGCTATAGAAACTTATGTTTTTAACATGTCATGGGATTGGAACAAGGAAATGATGACATTCAATTGCTTTATATAATATGAAGAAAATTTTCAATTAAACTTGATGAGGAAAATTTATTTGATGGTAATGATTTTTTTAGGGACTGGTAGGAGAACTCCATTGGGTGACGTGAATGAAACTCGAGCTAAAAATTTCTCCCAAAGCAACACTATTCTACCATAAAGTGAAGAGGGGGAGCCCAAATGTCAAGAATGCAGAAAAATATCAAATCTTACAAGGAACGTCTTGCCATTGCAGAAAAGGTTACAGCCTCACCAAATTTCCAGTCATTCGCCAAACTTGTTAATCTACCATCATTTAATTTTATAATGTGTTAGCTTCGCAACCAGGTCTGAGGCCAAAAGCCGGAAGATATGTAGTGGAGGAGGAAGTTTTAACAATAACAATGTACTTTTTTCAACACCCGTACTATATTAATACACTTATATGTCTATAATCCGTTTCATAATGAGATCCATATATGATACAGATTTTTCCTTAAGATACAGATTTTTAATCAAAAGAAACTAATAATATTTCAATCACACATTTATCGGGTGTAGAAAAAATTGCGTATACAACTCTCATGTTGTGGTTATTAATACTGTAATTCTGTCTTCATATATAGGTATTATTACTTTTTTTTGTTAAATAATAGGCCGAGCACACTACTAAACTGTTTATTTTCTAATTTCACTATAAACAAACATACAACACTTCACTGACTAATAAAACACTTAGATCTATACAACAATACAACTAGCTAAATATTCCAAACACTTCTATACTTCTTCAAAAACTGCTTATTATCACTTCTTCCTAATCTTCTTAATCCAACTTCTCTTCATAAAACTTTTCATCCCAGTCAAATGTCTCGCGTTTATATAGGTACTCAAGTGTAACCAGAATCTTCGCGATGCGACGGTTCGGTTATCCCAAATATTCATTACCGGCAGTTATCTGCCTTTTTCTTGCAAAACCATATCGACATTGTTAATAGAGAATTCTCTATAAACAATGATATCGATGATACGCGTGCAAGTCTATCCAGCCGCGTAGCTAGCGGATTTTTATCAATCTCGTAACAGTATTTATTATATATTTTTAACTGTTTTATATTAATGTAAATTGTAATGTTTTGAAATTGCTTTATCTTCGTCAATAGAGTATATTTGAATTGATTTGGTTTGATAGTGCAATGAAAAATTGTACAAAAGTAACCTCTCCACCTCACTTCAAGTATAACTTTTGTCCAATTTCCACTGAATGTTAGTTTATTTGTTAGGACCGTTTTCAGGTTTTACACTGTAATCAAGGAATTATTTTACTTGATAGTGCTGAAAAAGAAACCATTCCTAACAAATAAACCAACACCAAGTGTAAATTGGACAAAAGTTTTACCTTTCTATATTTATCATTTCAGGATAAAATAAATATTTTATATTTCAAAATTTCCCGCTTATTCCTCTATCGGTAAAGATGATTTGTAGTCGAGTGACTTACCAACCCATTACAGATATCTGTGTAACTGAATTTAAAATATTTTAGTTCGGGGATACATCCACTTCACATCAGTGGCGTAATACGATTCTTCGCTTACAGGTATTCAGTTTCATATCTAAACTCTGTTTCAGTAATCTGTGTGTCACTCCTGTAACCCTACTTATTCTATGCTTCTAGGCGGCGCCTTCAAATCAAATCATTTATTTTCCATAATTAATAACATGCATTGTATAGGAGTAGTCACAGAAAACACTACGAACTAGGAAACTTTACTTACTTACTTTAAACTAGATAAATGAACTACCAGGTAGGTTGGTTCATGAATTTTTCTCTCATGTTCTAGAGTGAATGATATCTGAAATATAACCATGACCGATCACCACCCCGTATTTGTCAAAAACATAAATGCAGGCCTGACATTAGGTCTATATTGCATCTCAGGAAAATGTAATATCTAATGTATTGATATAGGAATACGATAACGTCATAGCTTATGTGAAAGGGTAGATAATACTTATTTTATTTATAAGAGAAGTGGACAATTTAAATTTGAGCTATTTCTGAATGATCTGATATAAAAGATTCATAGTTTATAAACACACTGTATACCTGACTAGAATGTGTTGTTAGAACTCATTTATAACAACTTCACCTTACCTGTCAGACCTATTATCTTTAACAACCCCAATCCCTAATTATTTGTTACTACAAATCTTTATCTGATTTGTGTTTGATATTCCCAACCATCTCATGCTAATTAGGACAATATTTAATACTTTTGAATTATACCTGAGGAGTGATCCTTACTGCACCAGATGTTGAAGCCTTCTAGATATTCTCATACCGCCGTTGTGCTCTAATTTTTTCCGTTAGGATTGCATTGTCGATTAAATAAATGAAATTGTTACGTTAATATAGTTTTTTACCAAAACTCAAAATATCGAAAGTCCCTCTATTTTCGTTTTCGTAGGCCTGCGAAACGCTTTCGTTGCTGTTCGCGTTAGCCACAGCCAGTTGATTCTTTATAGAAAATAGAAATCCGAAAATGACTGCCAGCTACCTCTAGTGAGAAAAAAACAATCTACTAGTACTGGTAAATACTTAAAATAAACAATAATATATGGAGTTCCGCAAGGAAAAGTCTTTGGGACACTATTATTCATTATACAGATATGGTAAAAAATTATCGGCATATAGCATTCCCGATACTGCTGCAACTGCGGTTGATTACTAACACTGTCACGTAAATTGTGCTCGAGGCAAACAGTTTGTAAGGAGGAGAACAGTAGTCCAGTTGAATACTTGATTTTCCATCGCGTATGTTTGTTATATTAATTTGTACTGGTCGACTGGCTACACCAACAATCTACTGAACGTACTGGGAATGCTATTTGTCGGTAATATTCTTTACCGTATCTGTATAACCGAGTGAACTATTTTCAATAAAGGCGAAAGAGACATGACCAGTATTGTTGGCGATACAACCATTTTTATGAAGATTCAAACTGGTTGAAGCTAAAGCAAACTGTTGAAGAGGATTTGCATTCAATTTCAATAGTAAACTACTCAGAGTGAACTTTCAAAAACATACATGCCTTTCACATCTCAAGCTGAATACGTACCAAGCTTCTCTATATATCATTAAAATTGGATGACAAAACTATTGATTTTATCCTCCATTAAGGGCCGGTTTTTCAATGTAAGTACTTTAACTTCGAGCTAAATTTAACTCATGGTTAGAATGTGAGTCGCATCTTTCATTTAAGCAAATGTAATATTCTTCATTCTAACCACGAGTCAAATTTAACCGGGAGTCAAAGTACGCTAACACGACATTGATAAACTGGCCCTAAGAATCTTAATTGGGTATATTTACTGTACCTCGTTTGATGATTGACCAGTATCTATGTTGATACAAAAAATACATGCTACCTGTAAGCAAATATTATCAATTTGTTTAAATAAATGTGTGTATATGTCTCAGTATATAGTGAAATTATTATTTTTATCTTTGTTAACCCTGAACAATATTGTGTAAGATCTCTTAAAATTGGTTGTATGTTAACTGATTTGGAATAACTGAAAATGCCACATTCAAGGATATCCTTTTGTGGCCAACCTCTTTATTTATTCCCTATTTTATGTTTATACATTTTGTGGTTACCTGTATGAATAAATATTATTATTATATTTATTATTTTCTATCCGTCAAGACTATCCTATTCAGGCCATGTCTCCGGAGCCTCGACACTTCCGGAGGGCACGCTGGATCATTTATCCCATTAACCACTCCTCACGCCGTGTGGTAAGTGACTATTGGGTCCGAGAATCATGTGCCCTGAGCAGGCGGAGTGAACCAAGAATTACGGCCTTCTGCATTCGTCCGGCTAAGATTTCTGCCATATTACGGCAAGCCGCTATGATTTTTAAGTTTGAGAGCAGTGTGTCCATTATTCCACCAAGGACCCCTATTATCAGAACCACCATTTCCACAGAATGATTTGGGTAAAGCCTGCGGAGTAAGAGTAGTTCTCAATATTTAGTCCGTTTTTTCTCCTCTTTTCGCACAATGTTCGTTTCGCCAGGAGCTGAAAACTCAATGACGAAATCTTTGATGGTCGAGGAGGACTACATCAGGCTTATTGGCTTGTATTGGCCTGAAGGTGGGGAATGAGTAGTTCCAATAGATTCGGCACTTCTCATTCTCCACAACGGACTCCCCCGGAGCATACACTCGTCTACACCGTACGAGTGTCGTAGATGGTAGTACAACACTCGTAGGGCCGCGTTATGCCTGTGGATATAGGCTGAGACCGCATAAGCTGGACAAGCTGACAGCAAATGCATTATGGTCTCAGCTGCCCTACGACGCACGCTCTGCATCTAGTGCCAGGGACCTCTATACCCATCACGTGACTACGATAGACAAGGGTGTTCAAGACACCATCCTTGTAGGCCATTATGAATCCCTCGGTTTCCGACTTCAGCCTTATTGACCTGAGAAATGCAAAGGTCAGGCCAAGGTCTTCAATATTCTTGAAGGAGACTCCATGCATTGACTTATCATTATGTAGCTGCAGACGACTCTAACTCTCCGCTGCTTTAACGTACGCTTTTTGCTGAACGGGATCCAACTCGGTGACGGAGTTTGGGTTCGTCCAGGTCATTGAAAGGTTACGTTTATACTGCACGGAGTCCTGCGTGATGCATCTGTCGATCAACAGGTTCTCCTTGCAGTCAGCGACCCCCTTCTTTGACCCTCTTTGCTCATATATCCGTTCATACATTGGCTCAACTGCGGAGAGTATTCGCAAGTATAAGAAGCGTGTAAACATCTTATAACATGCGTTCAAGCATGTTAAGTCTGTAGTTCTTCGGATCAGACAAATCTCCGTTTTTGGATATTAGCCATGAGTTAAAAACTCTTGGTGGGCGGTGGGTACATGGAATTTTTTCCACCAATAGTTATAATAATAATAATAATAAAAAATGTATTCAGTGAGTAATTATTACATAGTCCAATACCATATTATTCATACACTATTAGAGAAACTTAATGAGACCATGTTCAGTGTCATGATCCAGCCAGCGACGATTGCATCATGACCCTGTTCTACCACATAGGCCATTTTTATTATTATTATTATGATACCTTCGGTTGTCACCTAAAATGGAATATATCCATAAATGTCACAAAAAATTGAGGAGTATATGCTGTATAAATCAAAACATTCAAATTAGTCAGATGAAAACGTAGAATCTCATTTACTCGACTTTATATATAAATGACCGTAGACATTCTACTGATGATTTGTTAATGGAAGATATTTGTTTGGGGCTTCTGTATTACAAACCTCTACACTGATGCCACCATTTCAGATCTATTATTGTGTCTATATTACTCTGTTTTTGGAAATACATATTTTTATAAAATACAACATATTACCAAACACTTTCCATAAGACAGCATCAAAATAAACACGAGTTAATGGAGATTCATCACTATCAGAAACAAAATCTCCTTATAGAAACAACCCATTTGTGATCCCAAAAACAAATAAAACTAACACTCAAAGGTTTTAGGCATAAAAGTATGTATATAATCTTTCACTAGTATTCAAAACATTAGTTTATACAAAAGGAAATTTTATTATCCTGAAAAAATGGAAATTGTACACAAAATAATTAAACCACTTCTGAAAATTTTATATGCACAAGTTTATCTATCCGCTATTGAAGCCCTCATATACTAACAACTCATTTTACATATTGAATACATACAGCTAGGTTTAACACATACAATCTTTAATTTACCCTATACATAACATACAAAGAAACACACACTTTATACGAAACATTTTATATAACTCTCCAAAAATTGGCCACCAAATTTTCCTCCACTTTTTACTTCTAGAAGGTTCCCCACTATTCATATCCACCTAGTCTACGTCTGTCAATGTTTAAAATGTATCTGAATATTATTTTTGGAAATATATTTATTATTATTATTATTATGCCAGGATTTTCTTAGATTCTCTTTGGATCATAAGTATTGCATATTGAAATAAGTATAAACACTACTGTCTATATTGATAGACATTGTATTATTTCATTTCATCTTATTTTTATTATCTAATTTTATTTATACCTGCACATCATTATTATGATATATAAATAAATAAGCATGTCGAATATTGAAGTTGAATAGTTAAACTCAGTACTCACTGCGTTCGATGTATTGCGAGTATATGAGTGTTTCAAGAAAATGTAAATAGAGACGATAAAGGTTGATTATCATCTTTGCCAGAGGCCTAGAGGGTTTCTTCACTCCAAAACCGAAGAAGAAGATCCAGAGATTCCACTCGAATTCTGTGATGTGAGATAGTGGTTAGAGGTTAAGAGCACAAAAGTAGTATTTTGTAGTTCTATGTAGCAATATATAAAGCCCAATATGGGAACAAAAGCATCTAGACTAGCCAAAAAAAGTGCTGAAAGCAAAGTCTACATATATGAATCCGATTTACCCCAATATTTAAAATACTTGCGAAACGAAAAGGAAAATGCTGAGATGAAACATAGACTAACCGAAAACAGAAGGAATGAAATTGAACAAGCAATAATGAACGAAGCCTTCCTCATCGAGCTGGAAGCGTTGGCAGAGAAACTGACTAAGAAAAGAAATAACGAAGTTGTTGGAAAGAAGTACCCTGCACGTGACGATTTGAAAATATTCATTTCGAATATGATTGCCGACTGTTTCCGAACTAGATTGCGGTTTCAAGCTATCGGTACCAAACATCTTCGCAAGGAATTTGAAGGAAGAAATAACGCCATAAAACGATTATTGAAAGTTCACAAGAAAAAAGTTAACGAGGAGACCATGGAGTGGTTGATAACATTATTCTAGTTTTGCCTTCAAATTTGAGATAGTTTATGTAAGAATAATATGTTATGTTTGTAAATTTTTTGTAAGGATTATTATTATTTTATTATAAAATATATTTTATTAGCCGTGTTCCTGTTTTTTCATTCACTGCAATTAAATGGGTTTCAATTTTACCACTGTGGTATTCCCATATTACTAAGAAACTCGACGTTCAAAAAAAACAAGACGAAGTCCGAGGAATTTGTATAGTTACTATTGTTTTCAATAGTAGGGGAGAATGTGGAATTCGTTCACCTTCACTCAGCATTAGTAAAGTGTTTGTGTCATTATTCAGAGAATTTGATTGAAATGCCATTAGTTGTATTTTGTTCAATAAAGCCAACATTTGGTTGAATCAACCAAATTATTTTAATCTCGGCTATGAGGAATTGCGAATGGAAAAACAAAAAACCAGCCACCTACTGTGTGTTATTTGAACAGTAGAAGTAATTTCGATTTAACAGGCACAATTTCTCATCATAAGATAGGTAATTGCGATTCTTGTTGATGTAAAATATAGTCCATTCTCCATCTACATGAATATGTCTTCTCACCTTCTCAGGTAATGTTATAGGGGAATTTCACACCTTGAACATTGAAAAATAAAATAGAAAAATCACCGAGCCAATCTAGTGACGAACGCTTTCTCTTTCTAATAATTTTACAGTTTGCTATGATCATATATCATATCTTGTTCGATTCGGAGCGAATCGATTAAGGGCCAGTTTATCAATGTCGTGAGCGTACTTTGACTCCCGGTTAAATTTGACTCATGGTTAGAATGAATATGGCATTTGCTAAATGAAGGAATCGACTCACATTCTAACCATATGAGTTAAATTTAGGTCGAAGTTAAAGTACATTGAAAAACCGGCCCTAAATCTTTTGGCTCCAAATAATATTTTCCGAACGCATCGAGCTGTCGGATATGTACTAACCAAACGCCGCGTGTAGGTATATTTCTAATCCGAGTCATTCATAGAGACATTCTGAAATATGCATGCATGGAAAAAGTTTTTTGGCACAAAAGTATATCTATGGTGAAATTCTTGTTCGAAATTAAAAGTAAATGTGCATATTCAATTTGCTATTCTCTTCTCGACCCTAATCCCTGATAAAATAAATAATTGCAGCTTGTGTGGAACTCCCCTAAGAGATAAAGCGCGGTTGCCAAGTGACGAGGATTGACCGATGTCGCATTAGGGCAAGTTCCCAATCAAGATTTTTGCGTCGCGCGTCATGCATTCAGATTGGCGAACTCTCGACGCTATTCGTCAATCAGAATGCGTGAAAAAGGCGTAAGTCTAGTTCATACCCTCGCGAACTTCGCAATTTTTCTGCGAATAAACTGGCTGCCGATATGGTTCTGCATCAACGATTGGTCCGTCATAACTGGGAGCCATTTTATTCGCAGAAAAATTGCAAATTTCGCGAGGGTATGAACTAGACTTAAAGCGCGACGTAAGAAGTAAAAAATTTGCATTGGAAACTCACTTCTAAAATGTTTCTCCATTCACAGTTGGTTGCCGTTTTCGATTGGTGTTTGGTTTTTGACAGCGGTTTATTTCTGGTACTGTTGATGCGTCATGGTAAATAACGAAACGAATGTGTTGGTTATCGGTTGCCAAAATCAAATACCTTTCGCAAAAGAAACAACTACAAATCAGATAAAGAGAGAGTATACCGCTATATTGAACTTATTCGTAGAGCTGGTTCTGTTCCAGTGTTACTCGTGACGTCATTAGTGATGAATCGAAAACGGTTGGTTAGTCTGCGGTTAACCAAAATGTGATACCAGAGGAGTGCGTTCAGATCCTACGTCGGGCGCGTTCTAAGCGTTCAGATGCTAACGTCTGGTAATTAGTTGGGTCGTTCACATGCTAGCGGTAAATTTTACCAACCGTCCAACCATTTACCCCAGTCGACACATTGATAGAAATTGATCTGCATGCGCAATGCGCATTGCAGTATGTAATGACAAGAAGTTGGGTTATGTTTATGTGCACAAATGATTCAAATGAGATATTGGAAATTAAATGTAGTGAAGAGAGAATTATTGATCAAGAGTTGAAGATGTCACAGAAATATGAATAATTTGTGTCATTTCTATTAAAAGATTTGTCAAGGTAGGACTTCGAAATTTGACTTCTACCTTTATCGTTCAGATGAATCTTGTGTCAACGACTACAACCAAGAAAAATCTTGCCGTGCATTTTTTCTCTACCGGCAAAGCATCTGAACGCGCTCCAGAGCGGATCAAAAACGGCCAAAGTATCCAACTGTAGAAATGTAGACTTGTCAGAGGCGTACCCTGACATTTTCAATTATTACATAACTTCTAAATGTATTAATACAAATGGCGCCTTTCAGCGTCAAACTTCTACCCTCTTGTGTGTTCTTTGTTTTCGAATAAAAAAATACTCCACATATTTTATTTGAAAACGAAATCCAATAACGGTAATATCTGAGTCTACATTAGGTATAATTAATTTAAAGTATATAAACATTCGTGCATGGTTATTCAGGTGACCATTGAAAATGAGGCAACATGGATAAGTTAACAATAGCGTCTACCTAAAAAGTATCACTGATCGTGGTTATTCAGGTGACCATTGAAAACGAGGCAACATGGATAAATTAACAATAGAGTTTACCTAGACAGTGATATTTCCTGTAGTCCATGAACAATCACAGTTCTAACATCAGATTAGATTAAATTCGATGAAAATGCGGGATTATCATCAGCTGAAAATTTTGCGCTCATGGCAATATTTCAGGAAACATCAGTGATACTTTCTAGGTATAGACGCTATTGTTAACTTATCAATGTTGCCTCGTTTTCAATGGTCACCCGAATAACCCTGATTGTATAGAATGCATTGAAAAACTCAAAATAAATTTCTCAACATGCAGTAAGGTCTTATTTTACCCATAACCCGTGTGTCTGAGTGTATGTGTTTTATTACCAATAATCATTCTGAATTTGTTAACCAATCCAGCAGATCGAGCTGACGTTTGTCAAAAAATGTACGTTTCTCTACAAATTCCCTGCAAAGAACTCGGCGACTAGGCTTATATGAAAAAACACGTATGATCGTTTGAAGTATGGATGCATCAGGGATGAAATAACCATGCCACATCAGCGAATATTTTTTGTAAACCTGTTTTTGAATTAGAAGATTGGGAACTGTAAGTTCAGAAGGGTGGACTGAGAGTTATTCTCAATACTGGTTTAACATACTGACCAAAGAAATTGTAATTTTAAAAACATGTAAATTGCTACTACATTTCGTGAGGGAGGGGGGTTATGAGAAATGTTATCGAAGTTATTCTACTTCGTCATACCACCGTAGATAAGTAAACTGAAGTAGTATCACTCGCCGCCATATTTGTGTCTACATCCCCACCCCGAATTTTGTGTTTAGCCGATGTATTTATTCTGTGCTATCGCGCAACCAAAATGAATCCGAGATAGAATGCCGTACCTACGTGAGACCAAGTGAGATAGGACAACTCTCAGCTGACCCCTCTTTCCCCGCCGCATGCCAGAAAAACATAAAATCAAAATCTGAACCCGATACATCGAAGGCGCCGACTGGGAGTGAACTTCTGTTCACTTATCTCGGTGGTCACACGTGCAATCGAATAATGTTTTTGAAATATTAACTTCAATGTTTTGCAGTACAAAACTGGGTAAAGTTTATTGTGTAAGTTGAAGAGCATCAAGAAATAGGTATTCATTGAAGAAATAGAAATAAATCAAATTGTATGGAAAGACGTATTCTAATCTTTATACAGGGCTATTCAGCTTCAAATCTAAGCATTTTGGATTTCGATAACGGTAAGAGATGTAAGGGTAGTTGAATTGGGGAAAGTGTAAGTTATTACAGAGGTCAATTATGTGATTTAAAAAAATCTAATCGAGCTCCTTCAGTTGTGGAGTGGAATTTCTTGTACCATATAGAATTACATAGTCGACAGTTACGTCTCTCTCCCTCCTATGAATTTAACCATAATGCCATCTCACACATTTGATGAAAAATAGAATTCTTTGGAACACAGAATCCCGCCCCTAGAGTTAAGCAGTAATAATAAAAAAAATTCGCAATTCTTTTGCCTATATCTTCTTATCTTTTTCTTCAAAATAATATTGCAGTTGTCATAAAGCCAAATTATATATAATAACGGTCGTTTGCGCCATCTCTTGACGACTTGAAATAGATCAAATCAATAAATATATGGGAATGTACGTTTTTCCATATTTGTAGCTTCTGAAATGTAAATACATCGTGTTGGATCAAAAATGAATATATTGGACGGAAAAATAAAATATATCGCTACAACTAATAAATATATTGTCACAAAGTAATATATAATGCCAAAACACTTTATACCCTTACGGCGCCTCATATTAAATAGCCTTGTTCCAGAAGAAACTGAAGTGCTCTATAATAATAAAAAGTAATCTATAGAATATCCGAAAATAATCTGAAATGATCTAGATAATAATAAATGTTTGAGAATTTTCTAAAATACTCGTACGTTCGAGAATACATTTGAATATTCTACAACGAACTGGAATAATTTGTGATATTGAAAAGAAACAATGGTCTATTCCAGAACATACTGAAAAGACACTCAGGTGAAATTCTAGAAATCGACCACCCAGTAAGTTAGTGTGGTGGGTGGAACATCTAGAATATAAAAAAAATATAGAATGTTCTAGAAGGTTCTCACTTAAGTGCAGTTATCCAAGACAATATATTCTTACGTTTGTTTGAGGGTTGTAGACGATGTAGTAACTTGATTATTTAGGTTTCGGATATCCATATAAAATATAGTCTTAGTGGGTTTGAAGGATATTTGACTTCTTTCACTTTTTCACAACGTTTCGATTGCTTTGCATCCACAATTGTCTTCAGGTGAATACTGACAAGTTCAGATGATACGATGTCTTTATAAATCTGTTGATATGGGTAATTATGGTGGTGTTTTGGAACATGTAGTTTCGCACTTTTTTGTTCCCTCCAAAGCGATCTATGAGCGGTTTCCATATGTTTTTGATTTCCATGCTCGGCTGATGAGGGTTTGTCAAAAATTACGAAAAAAAAAATTTGGTAATAGGGGGACTTGGACCCGTTCCTTCGTGAAAAATGTTCTCGAGAAAATAAAATTGGAAAAATACGTTCAATTTGTGAAATACATGAGACCACCGAAAAATTCAATTTCAAAAAGGTTACTATCCTGCTCCCCGAAAGCTAAATAGATAATCTTGAAAATCTCTGGTGAATCAAGAGATAGAGGAATTTCATTCACACATCTGCTAACTGATGATTATAACAGTCCAAAACTTAATATATTTTTTTCATTACGTCAGTGATTTTGTTCGAACTAAGGTGTAGTGCAGAGTGATGCGATGTAAAGAACTTCGAACAGGTTTGAAAGGAATATCTGAAGTCTTAAAACAACTACTGGAACTTCATCGGATGAAATTTCACCATCCGGACCATTGATAGTATATTATATAACAAAGGGACTAAAGTGGATGTTTCAATCCCGCACGTGATGTTTATTGCCTGAGGGCTCGTAGAGCCCGGGGGCCAATAATCACTTAAGGAATAAAATATCTCTTTATTCCTGAGGCATATACGCTATTTTTTGCACTTCCCAGTATTATAACTTTCAATATTAATACAATTAATAATTTTGATGAGTTCTATAAACACGGTACTTGGATTACTACTTAGTAGGTGTATAACGTTATAGCATCAGTGTCAACAAAATTTTATATGCAACTTTATCTCCCTAGAGACTAAAAGATACATTTTAGTCCCTGTTATACGGGACTAAAGTTGACACTTTAGTCCCGGAAGTGCAAAAATTATAATTATTTACCTTGCATACATATTCAGGAACATGTTTTATATTAGTACATAAGGAATTCAATAAATGTATCGAACAAAGTTCGAAAAGTGTTTCTTCGGAGAGATATCAAATTAAATAAATGAAAACAAATAATTTAGACTACACGGTCGCCTTGTTCCACAAAACGAACGATAACATTCAAAAGTATAAGTATTCCCATATTTTCGACCGTAGTCGAAAATATTTGTTTTCATTCATTGATACCTCTCCGTAGAAAAACTTCTAGAACATTGGTCGATTTATGTATTGTCTTCACTATTCCCGGAGTATGTGATACTGAGGAGTGCTGTTGTTCTCCCTGAGAAAATGGCGCTGCGACTCACTTATTGTGGGTTGCAGCTTCATTCGTAGGAAAATACTATTGGTCTTTTGAATGTTTTCGTTTGTTCTGTGGAACAAGAAGACTCTTTTGTAGCCTGACATATCCTAGCACTGATGAGAGGAGAAAACCTTGAAAAATGCATGTAGGTTGGTGATAATTCTCAACCAAATGAAGAATTATATTCAATGGCAATACAACCAGCACTTGCAATAGTGTCCTCCTTGGGGAATATTGCACAAATTGATGACATATTTGATTAAATGTCCGTATGTGGAAGTAGTTGTGTTCTGTCACACATTTTCCTCATTTTTTCGTTTTGTGGAAATGTGTGGAGAGAAGGAGTAGTTGGTTCCATTTACATAAGGAAATAACGAACACAAACCACAAACGGGGGACGGGAATAGAGAGAGATATATTCAATAATAATAATAATAGGAACTTGTCTTTATTCGTCAGATGCAGAGAAAAATATATAACAGAATATAAGATAAATACATTATTCAAAGTTGTTTTTCAGCTCATATTTGTTAATACCATCGACTGCACTGCTAAGTTTGGATTTTATTCCATTCAGTTTTTTTCAGTAACGTGGGAATGTATTTCAAATCCACTGGAAGTTGAATTTATGATATTTTTGTCCTGCGAAATATGTTAGGAATTATTTGACATTTTGTTTGTGTCAAATAATTTCTTGTTCTCATAATAGATCCAAATGGTTTTTCCGTAAGACAACAGTTTTGGACACATTAACTTCTTCAAAAACTTCCCTTCCAAGTGGAATGTGTCGCCTTATATACTCAATTTGTCCAGACTTGACCTTTCGGTATAGGTTATCCGTTCTCCAGATTATTCAGTACAGAATACCATCCAAATAAACAGTTCTAAGAACTGAGCGAATAAATGCTTGCGGCGTCGGCTCATTTGTTATGCAAATGAGTTAAATATTATGGTTTGACACTCGACAACGGCGTAGCTAGGGGATTTATGAAGATAGTTACAATACTGTGCAGACAGTTTTAAAGTATCTAACAATAAAAATGAGCATTATAGGCAAACCTTGCCTACCCTAAAAAGTTAATTAATTTTGTTTAAACTTATGCCACAGTATTTACAAATCTAATTATAGTTGTTACACATCACATATACATTAGGGATTTAATTAAAATACCTATTGTTTCTAGCTCTCTGAGTAAACACTTCCAAATAATGAAGCAAAACCGTTAACAATATTACTAGGATCACTAAAGACTGTGTCAGCGAAAAGTATGGTTGCATTTCAATATTGTCACGAGCCATGGTGGCATGCGGGTTAAACAATCGCTTTTCAATCCAATCATCGATAGGTGTATGGGTTCGAACCTCAGCGGGGTCACTGGTCTCGTGCATGGCACCACACGTTCAAGAAAGTGAGGGATATGTTTTCCCTAGGTCGCACAAATCTCTCAAAGACTTCTGAGTGTTGCTTGTGAGTGTGAATGTTGCTTGGAGATTATCTGGAATATCTTCTGAATTGAGAATATTTTCACATGTTTCTAGAGTTTTCACAATATTTCCGTCAACACCAGTAAAACAAATCATATTATAGTCTGATTGAAGATTCGCACTGAGATTGTATAAACGAAATGGTGTTCAAACTGATTTATCTGTAAATCCATCTAATTTAATGGAAAGTGGTTCCGTGTTGAACATTTCCAAATCCCGTAACTTCTGCATCATCAACAGCGTCTAACCTTGAAAAGTATTGAAATCATTAAACAATTACATTTAGAAAATCCTGTTACCATTTTCTCCTAGATCGGTTAACATTTCGTTGCATTGATGAACTAGTTTCTTAAAGTTTTTGAGATGGAATGACCCCTTTCATCAATCGTTCAAATGTTTTGCTTCTTGTGTCTAGAAAATAACTGGATAGGAATCGCACGTTAAAAGGTAAGACCTCGTTAATCCTTGGCTTGCACAAGTTTCGACTTCTGAGGGCTGTCGTTCGAAGGGGGATGACAGCTGGTTAACGGAAAAAACAACAACCAACAAAAACAACAACAGATTCACGCCAATTATTATAAACAAAATATATCCTATGAAATCTTCTAAAATTAAGTATTCGCTGCAAACACACATATACTTATTTCAGTAATTCCCCATGCTTTAGCTAATTTCTGGCACTTTTGGTTTCTGGAAAAAGAGTGCATGGACACATTCGCAGATAAATAGTTCTTGCACTGCGGCACTGAACAACATGTTTTTGACTTACTAGTTATATCAAAGCTATGCTTTCTGCATTAAATCAAAAAAATCGAGTCAAGTATAGAACGACAAAGAAATAACCAACAATTTATTAACAAGAGATCTTATGGCAGAATGTTTGTTTTCCCGGAGTTTGACGTACACATTTCAAAATGTAGATGTCGCCCACTCTGTGGCGACCCCGATCACTCGCTGGTTTCAGATATTTCTAAGTCACGAATCAATGTTGTCGATTCTAATCCGATTTCGTTCTGAATTCGTATCTCTTCCGAATACTCGAATATGGCAACAATGATTAATTACTACACCGAAGGTTCCAATTCTACCTAAGGCCTAAGGTATCAAGATCAAGATATTGCATTTTATTAAAAGAGGAAAAGCTTTGTATAAATACAGGCTTGCATGTTGTTGGATGTTAGGTAGTAGTAATTTGTTAATGAATACTTACTGAAGTAAATTTAAAGTGGAAAATGAAACCGAAAGTAACAATGAACACCCGAAAAACCGTCAACAGCAAAGGCATCATTACGTCATGGAAAGATCTCGTTTTGAAAGGAACTGATTGTCCTGCTTATTTGACAAACTTTTTGATTAGATGCCGCTTGGTCGAGAACGAATATGAAAGAACTAAGGATAAAAGAATAAAAGCTAAAAAATCATTACTGATCAAAGCCTTGAACTTGGAGATAAGAGAGGAGCTGTCGAAGAAAAAAAATACACATAACCATACTGATCATTTGAGGAACTTCATCGTAAATTCCATTCGGAATTGTGCTCGTACCCAGCTGCAATTCCAAGTAATGCGAACGGAAAAACTTCAAAAGAAATTCAAAGGGAAAACTGATGCCATCAAACTGCTACTGGGAGTTCACCGAAACAAAACGATGGAAAATAGCCATACGGATCAACAAATTTAAATTTTCTGCATTTTGAATTTTATTTCACTTTGTATGGTATTTTTGGATGGAATACATATCAATAAAAAATAAATATTTTTCACCGAAATAACAATATAGTAAAATTAATTCCCACATATGCCCATTCATATTCTCCCACAATCAAATTAAAATATTCATTCATATGTCCCACTTTCGAAAGGCTGTAAAATATTTATTTTTGGAGCTAAAAGGTTGAATAAAAAAAGAAATTGTAGTGTTTTTCGTTCAGTTTTATGCTCTTAAGTCAAACATTTTATGAATTGTCAAATGTCAATAATTTTGACATTTGATTTAGGTACTTTTTTCACATGGTACACCCTAAATATCATTAAATATTTAAAAATACCTTTTTTTACGAAAATATGCCACACTTGCCCTTTCTGTCCATTATTTGAGCACAAATTGGTTTAAATATTATTAAAATTGTAATTTTTCTAGAACATCAGTATACCCACGTTCATTATTTTGTTTCCAATAATTGTCATAGTTTTTATAGTAAACTCACTCGCCGAGTAAATTCAACTCAAAGTGGCGATGCCTGTTGCCAAATTAAATATCTTGATATGGCTAGAGTTAAATCGTCAATACGTTCTTCAATTTCTGCTTTCAGAAAATTCAAAAAAACCTGACCATGAACCATAATCCGCACCAAACACTCAGAAAAATCAGACCAATAGTGTCTTTTGGCGATGGCGACCTCTGCTAGTGGAAAACGACGACTCATCGGTCCACAATATTTTATGTAGAAATGTGGCATCCCTTTGAATGATTTCTACGATATTTCTGTAAAATTGCAGTCTGATTTTCTTTTGCGCTGGTGTCAACTTTTGCACCCTTTCCAGCTTGTATAGGCGAAATTTGTATTTTTTAGATATGATGGAATATTAATTACTGTTTCTTCTGTCAAAACCGTTTTTGGCCTGACAGTTTTTTTTTATCTATTCAGGCTACCAGTTTCGAAAAACTACTTCTACCCGGAAATTGCAGTCCATATCTTCTAAGAGCTTTTAACACTACCACTTTGACGATAAATATCGAACATAAAACATTTTTCTTCTATAATCTATATTCTATATTATTGACTAACAAACTATCAGGGTACCAATATTCATTTATGATATTCAATTTGTGCGAAACCATGACAATTCTTGGAAACAAAATTATAAACACGAGTATCTTGATGTCCCAGAAAAATCACAATTTTAACCATATTTACACCAATTTGCGCTAAAGTAATGAAAAGAAAGAGGTAATGTGGCATATTTTCGTAATCAGATATAAGAAGTATTTTTAAATTCAATGATATATACAGGGTGTACCCTGACCTAACCCATAAAACTCAACAAAAAACACTAACGATCAGTACATTTAATTATGAATATATGAAGAACGCAACCAAGTGAATGATTTGGGCTTGTGGACTATTTCCTCTCAAGTTTATCCTGTTTTGTGTTGAAGGAAATGTTTTGACTTGGAAGGCAATCAATATTACTCAATTATGTACATTTTAATCATTATTCAAATAATTTTTGATACTTTATACCTGAGTATAAGTCGTTATTGTATTCCAATCCATTGGCTATTTTTAGAAGAGGTCGCTACTTGCTTTCATGAACCCAATGAAGTCATGTCGCAGCCGCTTGATTGTAACTTCTACATTTTTTGAACATTTTTGAACGATTCAGAATACCTCTGTCATCATCAAATCCAACCCTTGCGGGAAACCTGAGCGGAGTTTGTCACACTGTCGGTAATTTAAGTGCGACATACATATTCGGATACTTTATAACGGAACATAGACTTTATATGAATAATTATGAATGATTTTTTTCGTGGCAGCCATGTTGTTTGAAATAAAACAAAGTTTTATTTACAGGATGCCATCTCCATGACCTCGGACGGTTGGAGGCCAATCATAGGATCAAGAAGGCAACCGCCTGCATTCAGTCAGGACACGAGGATATCCCAATACAAAAATCCTAGTCAGAAATACGAGGTGGAGATTGTCAAATCCGAAAACCCCGTTGCAGTTTCGTCTACAGCCTCTCCCAATGAGTTTACAGGGAAACCAAGAGAGTCTTCTACGAGCTCTATCAACAACATCAATGCAGGCTCTCAACACCAACAACATAGCCAAGGTAAATAGTGAATTCCAACTTTTTATTGTTTACTGATTTCTCGAAGGTATTTAAAATGCTGTTTATTTACAAAAGCAAAGGTTCACTTGAAGAAAATTATACCTAATGTAACACATTGATCCATTCTCACCAGAGCTACCATTGAAATTTACTGATGGAGGTAACCTGTGACCACTAATGTTCAATTTTATTCACCAGTGATATTGTAGTAAAAATACACTTAACTATTTTCTAGAAGTTCTTCTTTCAAGCTGACAGAATGTTCTAGAAGTTTTTTCTCCAAGACTCTTTGAATTTTGTAGAAATGTATCTTTCAGACTCACCGAATTTTGTTGAAGCTTATCTTCTAAGCTCATAGTTTTGTTGAAGTTCTTCATTCATTCAGGTAGTTTCTCCAATTGTATTTCTTCTAAAAGTCATTTCTGGAGTACAGCCTTCTAACTTACGTTCCTCAAATTCTTGCTTCAATTCACTAACCTTCAGGTCAACCAGGCACTCTCATCGAAAACATTTTTTTTTATCATCTTCAACCGAGGTGTTAATCTATTTATTTCACACAAAAAGTTTTCAGTTTATTGTCCGGTATACGCCAAACTGTCCACTACACGAAAACTTATTTGTTCAACTAGTTTATTAGGCGCGATAAAGGTCTATCAGTTCTTTTTTATGTAGCACGGAGACTGTCACTACGCGAACACTTATTTATTTTAAATAATCCCACTTCTAACACCAATTAAGTAAAAATACACTCAACTATAATTGTAGTATTTTATTTCAAAAGCTTCACTATCCCTGTCTATTTGCGAACTCACGAATTAATATAATCTCCGCAACTGCAACTGTGCCTACCATGTGATGTTGAGCGTCTTATATACTGACAAGCAGATTCATTTCACCGTTCCCGAACTATCGAGACTATACGGTGACTCGTTCAGATGGCTCCCGTACATTCTTGATGCAGATAGAACGATGAGTCGTGGGTGTACCGTTAACGAGCAGAAATGAGATCACCCGAGCAGGCCTAGCGTGAATATCCAGACAGACGCGGCCAGGTTCGGCCTCAGGGTTATTACAATATTGTAGATCACATGGACTGCTCTATTAACTTATAACTTTTCCACTTGGGTTAGTTCAACAAACTCTGTGGAGATGACTGTTTGACTAAATTTTTGTAACTTGGTCCCAATACTACTGTGCAAATGAAAGACATCACTGTTGGCCATAATTTTTAGGATTCTATCTATATGCCAAACTAACATACAATGATCCGATAAAGCTGTGAAGAATCAACTCTCACACAACTATGCTTCTTTTTGAATTGATATCAGTGTATCTTCTAGTTTACTTTGTATTAAAGGACGAAAATGGGGCATAACTTAACGAATATGTCACAAATAATTAAATCGACGGCAGATGTGTGGATTCAAATCGTAAGCTCGCACAAGTTAGTCGTAAAGAAGCAGCCGGTTGACAAAAATAACAATGTCCGCAAATTTACTGCAATCCTTTATTTAAAAAATGGAACAAATATCTAGTGAATAATATCTGAACGTAGTTTACAAAAATTTTACCCTCCCAGTCTCCCCTTGAATTCATAAGAATCAGGATAAATATCCAACGGTATCGGACATAGGAACTTACGACAAAAAAATGTTAATCGGGGAATTTAGATCCCCTTCTTCTCAACAGAAGTTGCGATACCTCGCGAAAATTAAATTGGAAATATCTGCAAAAATAGTGAAATACATCGGATTACGAATAATTTAATTGAAAAAAATTAAACCCTGTCCCGCTGAAGGCTCTATGAGAACTCATAAAAAATCCTACTGTTTCGGACATAAAAAATTTCGACAAAAAAAATATCGGTGAGGGATCGGACCCCCTAATTCAAGGAAATTGTTGCGAAAACTCGCGAAAGTTAAATCGGAAAAATCCATAAAAATAATTGTGAGAAACATCGAATCATCGGATAATTATCGTAGCGTATTTATACAATAGATCGTTAGATAAATAAACTGGAATGATTAATTGAAAATATTTTTCGACAAAGTCAAAGTTAAAACACTATTACCTGTTGACACGTAACTCACGTAAGAAATCATAATGGTGCAGTTTTAGGAGAAATTGGAGATTATATTATTAACATTTTTTCTTTATAACAAAGAGGCGCAAACAAAGTATCATGTAAAATATATTATAGAATCACAGAACGTTGGCCACCTGGTGCACCTATTGAAACAGATAATTAAAAAAGTTCTAATGATAAAAAGTTTCTCTCATACACAGCATGTGACTTCACCGAACATATTTGATGTTTTTTATATAGTAACTGATAATTTCCACAAATATGTATATTTTTTAAGGAAACACAAGAAAAAGCTAATGAATTTTATCGGCAAGCTCCTCGATCCTTGAATTAGATCTGTTGGCTTAAAATAAAATAAAAATATTTATGAGTAATTTATAATTTTCATTCAGTGGCCTCCTGTAATTCTGGTTTCATCAGTACTTACAACCTGTATCCTATTATGTCTACAGTTCATGTATATTTCTGTAAACACTTTATCTTTCTGAAACTTCATTACATGGTTTGATAATCCGTAATAAAATATTTTCAAGGTGGCAAAATACCAGTACACACCAAATTCACTTCGCCTGGATACCACACCCTTCCACCGAATTCGCACGGACAGCAGATACCTCTGGGAGCTGTCACCCAAGGAAGACCATCGCAGTTCGGATTCAGGAAGCCTCCCGCAAAACCCCCTACTCACTTTTCTTCCCTCCCCAAAAGGAAACCTTTGAGAGGACCACAGGGAGCACATAGCAATAGAAACGAAGTTTTTGTTCACGCACCAGCTACAGGTAATGTATCATATAGTATTTTATAGTTCAGTTTGAATGAAGATTAGTTCATGTGAAGAGAAGTGATATGAATGAAAATTAGAATAGAGTTTAGTTGGAGTTGCTTTATGAAATCAGAACAATGAGTATGGAGAGTCCATTTGATCAGTAACCCAGCCATTCTTCATTACAAACGCTAAACTACCAGCCAGTCATGTGATACAAAACATATGTAACGGTGACATCATATTGAGACGTGCGACATCACATTTGAGGTCACAAACATGTATCCAACATACTGCGGCAATATGAAAATATCCGCCTCAAGGAAAATCATTGTACAAATGGAGGAACTGAAAGAAGAACTGAAGGCAGACGAAAAAAAAATCGACGATGAGCTAATAAGAGAGTAGATACAGTACGAGAGGAGGTGAAAGGACTCGAAAACCAGATAGCTCTCCTTAAAAACCAAGATCGTCGAGAGAGGGTTGCCACATCAGGAATTTCCGTAAAACCACCGACTTTTGATGGAGAGTCCTCTTGGTCCATGTATCGCCAACAATTTGAAGCTGCAGCAGTGGCTATTAGATGGGTCGAAGAAGAAAAAATAAATATAAAGACCTGATTACTGCATTAGAGTTGCGGTATGGCGTTCAACATCGAAAACAACTGTATCGGGCTCAAATAAAAACGCGCACTCAGAAATCAGGTGAGAGTCTGCAAGAATTTGAAGCGAATGTGAGACGCCTAATTCAGCTGGCTTACCCAGAAGCACCAGGAGATTTCAAGGAACAGCTAGCGGTGCAGTTATTTATAGATGGACTGAGAGACACCGAAATCCAAAGGACTCTGCGACTAACACACTTCAAGAGGAGTAGCGATGCCTTGATACGTTCTCTAAAAGTGGAGGCGGCCTTCAACACCTCGAGGCCGAAAATACGAGTAGTATCCATAGAAGAACCCGAACAACGAGCAAACACAGTTCTTAGTGCATTCGAGAAGGTTCTGGATGAGATTAAATCTATGATAAGCGGAATGAGCACTCAGAAGAACAGGGCGTGCTATAGATGTGGAAAATTGGGACATCTTATTAGAGACTGCAGGGTAAGAATGCCACCACGTTCGTAATCACCTATGAGGACAAGGTCTTCCAGCGAGTGGGCGGCAGAAAAAGTAGAATTAGCCAGCATATCGGGGCGCATGCTGGCTAGCAATAATGGAGTCCCCAGGGTCATCCCTATTAACAGGCTAAGAAGAACAACCGATGGCCTTACCATTTCAGAAAAATTGAACGAAATAGACGTCATATATACCATAGACACCGGTGCTGCAGTTTCGTTGGTACGCAGTGACATTCTTCGGCCAGAAAGCGTAAACCTATCTCTTCAAACCTTGTGCTTCGAACAGTCACTGGAGAAAACGAACCTATTCGAGAAAAAGCTGAGAATACACTGATTCTTGAGTGACTATCCATTATAAATACAGTGTATCTCGCAGATATAGCACATGAATTTATACTTGGGATGGATTACTAACTGAAAGTTGCTCTATGTTCCAGTCTGATTTTAAGTTTTCCACGTCAAAGAGGCCTGTTTGTTTTGGACACAGATGCCAGTAACAATGGGATTGGAGCCAGGAAAAAGTTATTGAGTTTCACAGCAAGGCACTGACCAAACCAGAAAGAAATTATTGCGTAACAAGGAAGGAACTACTGGCAATAATCAAGGCTATAGGTCACTTCCACAAATATCTATATGGAAGAGAGTTCCTCATTAGAACAGATCATGTAGCTTTGTAGTGGCTACTCGAAATAAAGACCCCTGAAGCACAAGTAGGAAGGTGGATTGAGAAGTTGAACCAGTATCACCTCAAGATAAAACATCGACCAGGACGATTGCACAACAACGCAGATGCTTTGTCCAGAAAACGTTGTTCGGGTACCCGTGAGCATTGTGAGCGAATTGAACGTCGCGAAGGAATTAACCAAGTAAGATTAATGGTAGACGACAATTGTACCACAGCGTAAATGAGGCAGGACCAAGAAAATGATCTAAGCGTTGCAGATAGTCTACGATGGAAGGAAAGCGGAGCGAAAAGACCCACCTGGAAGGAAATCTCCGTACGATAACCAGCTTTCAAGGCATTGTGGAAACCAGCTCCATAAGTATTTCAAATGTTACTGGTGTATTGCACAATCCAAAAGGCATAACGTAAACTGATGAAGTCCGCTTCCAGTCGAAAATGCTGTCTTCTCCTTATCGTCTTCATGTATGCCCACTTGCCACCTGGAAGGAAATCTCCATACGATCACCAGCTTTCAAGGCATTGTGGGCACAATGGGATTCCCTACTTATCGAGAATGGGAATCAGCCGACGGCAGAAAAGTGATCAATTGGAGGATACTCATGGCAGTAAATCAGGTGGACACTTTGGAGTGAATAAGACCTTGGATTATATTATATTAGTTTGGGGCTTCTGTGCCATAAGCATCTACACCGCGACCTTTGCAGATCTATTGTATGTGTCCTCAAAATCGTTTAGAGTTCTTTGTCTAGCCCTGTCTTCATCACGAGACTCCATAGGCTAGTTTTTAGAACTCTCATATATTTGGGAGCTTCTGGCTTTTCTTCTCCCAGCATTAGTAATATTAGCCTTGGCAAGCCTTCGCAGTGGCATAGTATGTGTGCTGATGTTTCCTTTTCTTCCTGTCAGAATCCGAATAGCATTTCTTCTGCCAGACCGAGCATGCTCATATGTTTATTCAGCCTACTGTGAGGAGTCCAACTGTTATTCTAGTAGTGCTCCTTCTCTGGCTTAGTAGATAGGTATTCTGTGAATGTTGGCAGCGGTTTTTTAATAAACTCTTTGGCCTGTCTCATTTCTGGTGAATCATTCCACCATTGAGATTTCTGCTGAATCCATGATTTGGTGCTGGTTTTTAGTGAAGCTCTTTCTATACCGCAAAACGGTTCTGGGCCATTCAGGGCCTGACTTGCTCCAAACTAGTTTTGAGGTAATTTGCATAGAGTTGACTGCTTTTATTGCCGCTTGGCTGAGAACTCTTGCCTTATTAACTCCTGCGTGCAATGATGTATTGCAACGATTTCCGCTTGGAATATCGTCGCATATTTGCCTACCTGACCTTGGATAAATACGGCAGAGATTTTACTGGGTCCTATGTCGTGAAGATGTAGAAAGATGGTGCCGAAGATCTCCGAAGTGTGAAGCAAGCAAAGGCCCCAAGACAAGATCGAGAGGAGAGATGAAACAATGTAGGTGCTCCCTTCGAACGAATTGCCATCGGACCATTTTCAATGACGAATGATGGCAACAAATACATCCTCGTTGCCATGGATTACTTAAGCAAATGGGTTTAAGCTTATTCCTTGCCTAATCAAGGTTTGGGGTGCCAATGGAGCTACAGTCCGATCAAGAAAGGAAATGAATCAAATTTATTCAGGGAAGTTTGTGAATTGATGTGAATTAGCAAGACCAGAACAACGGCCTCCACCCACAGTCTGATGGCATGGTTGAAAGGTTCAACAGGACGATGGAAGAACATCTTTCCAAAGTAATAGAGGAGCACCAAAAGAACTGGGATCGACATCTTCCACTATTCTTGATGGCTTACATGACCTCTGTGCACGATTCCACAAAGCTCACACCAGCCAGCATTATCTTCGATTGCCCAGTGACTTGGTGTTCGAAAAAGAGATACAGGATTATGCAGACAAACTGCGAGATAGTTTGAATGGGATCGATGAATTTGCAAGAAAAAGATTGGAGAAAACCAGTGACAGAATGAAGGCTCGATACGATCTTAAGACCAATACTGGTGGATTTAAAGAAGGAGATCGAGTATGATCGTCGTAAGAAAGGAGTGTCTCCCAAATTAACACCATCTTGGGAAGGACCATATACGATAGTAAACAGAATAAACGACGTGGTCTATAGGATTCAACGCAGCCCGAGAGCGAAATTGATGGTCGTTCACCTAGAAAGACTCAAACGTTATAATGGAAACAACGACACATTGTTTGTTCGGGACGATCCAAATTGAGAGGGAGATAATATTAAAAATCCCCTAACAACGCCACTGAGCCGACTTCGCAAGCATTTTATTTCCGTTGATGATTAGTTCTTGGAAATGTGTAGATGTTTTTCGGTATTGAGTATTCTCGAAATCATCGTGAAGAGTCTGGCCTAGACCAAATGAGTATATAAGGCGACACATTTCACTTGGAGAAGAAGTTTTATGGAGAAGTGCTGAAGAAGTTAAAGAGTTTTTGGAGAAGTTAATGAATGTTTGGAATATTTAGCTAGTTGAATAGATCTAAGTGTTTTATTAGTCAGTATGTTTATAGATTAGTTGGAAATAAACAGTTTAGTAGTGTGCTCAGCGTATTGTTTAGTAAATATCGTGAGAATATGGTAGGTCCGACAATGTTCTTGTTCAACGAATAATAAACACTTGTTTGATAATATTTTCTTACAAATGAAAAAAGGCTTCTTCCAATAAGTGATTCACGAAGCTAATCATGAGGAAAATCAAAAAGCACTCCTTGCAAGCAAAGACTGAAAGAAGAATTATTGCGGTCACTCGAACAGAGTTCAAACATTGGTGCCGGAGAGTTTCAAATAAATGATATGTATGAAATCCACAATGCCGAAGTACCTTCCCTCCATCAGGTGGAACACTATATTCAGACAAAATACTTTATAATGAACCACCACAATGAATCAGATTGTCACATATCAGTGTGAAAGAGATAGAATAATAACGTCCTTGGAAATGCGTTGGAAAATTCAAAACTAAATAAACAAGAAGTTGGACAAAGTCATGTCACTAGTTGATATTCTTGTATTCAAAAGGCGGAATGTATGCTTTGATTGTCCGTATAGCAGGTTACATCGGCCAACATGGCAGTATCCCAGCCAAGCAAAAAATAGATAAACTATGAATTCAATACTGATGTATTTTTCTTTATTGTATGAAAAACGAAGAGTCAGTCATTCAGTCTGAAGTTGCACACATCAAGCGATGTCTGGGTACCAGTCGGAGTGCTTTCTGTGGTTCCTAGAGATGTCTCTGTTGCCCACTTTCTTGATGAGTGCTGGAGTTATCGTAGGGCCAGTTGACAAACCCAACGGTGCTCGGTAGCGAGGCGGTTAGATGCCGGCCTCTGAATCCTGCGAATGGGAAATTTTTCTCTATTTTATAGTAGTCGATAGGCCATGTAATTTGTCTAGATGCCAATTATATGTGCGTGTGCGTGCATTCACGTATATGTGTATATGTCGTATATACGTATGCGTGTACATACGTATGCATCTACACACAGTGAAATTCCTTTCCTGGCATCTTGAAACTAATGGTATTAGATTATTGCATTTTTTTCAGTTTTTCGTAACCCTTTGAGTCCTTTCGGCAGCTGTGGATTGCATGCCATTAATTAGTAGCGTTTCAATTTGTTTGAACTTCCGTATATTACAACGGCACGCTATAATATCGCGAAAAAAACACAAAAATTCTTCACAAAAAGAAAACCGCTTTTCCTTATGTGGGGCGGCCAGGAACCCGTCTATTTTTCATATTTCAGGGTTAATTATCAAGCCTTAAGAAGGCATTTAGTTTCAAATGGGAGAACGTCACCTGTAACCAGCTCCTGGTCTGTATGTCGCACCTCCCATAAAGGATGGAATTATTATTATTTTTTATATGAATTAGAAAATGAATTATAAAAATTTGTGAGTGGTTAAATAAAAAAGTTTATTCTTCTGAGCATCATTCTGTATTCTTGTCAGTCACTTGTATGTTATCTAGTTGGTCATTATGAGAACGATTATAAATGAAATCTAAGTATTGGATTAGAATACTGGTTGGAAGATATTGTGTTGTTTTTTCAGTTAACCTTCCTTTCCTCAAGCCAGGCCCAAGTAATGTGAAGACAAGGGAGACGCAAGGTTTGAAGGGTGGCCATCACTTTTCTATAAATCAACCCAACTCCCATATAGAGATTAATAGATTTCCTCATCCTTCTACAAACGACAATGTATTCGAACAGATCAAGAGTCTTCCAGTTACTTACACCTTTCCAAATCTGAAGGTGAGTATTTATAAATGCAATTGAATGAATGGAAAAAGATCCTGATCAGTTTGGTATGTCCACGTTGATCAGCTACTTTTGTAGGATGTTACAGGAAGATATAGTAGTTCAAGAATATGAAGTGTCTTGTAAAGCACATACGTGATTTTCTTAAGGAGCTTTAACAAAAAATATCGTTAGCATGTATTTTGTTAATATAAGAAAATACACATTTTATTCGAAGCAGAATCAAATCGGATTCCTTTAACGTGAAGAGGAGTTTATACATATTTCCAAGGACCACTTGAACACGCCACAAGTATAAAGTTCCTGTCATAAAGACAGATATTCAGGGTGGAGGTGTTTCTTGTTGCCTTAGTGGTATAGCGGGTGGTTTAGCCTGAATCAAACCAGCTGTTGCTAACGGTAGTGAATCCATGATCCATGAACCGAGATGGGAGTTATTTGATGTGATGATAAAAAGGCCCCTGGGGGGGAGTGAAAAATAATAAAAAACTGGATCCCCACATACGCGTCGATCGACAATCGCGACGAGTTTGATTTGATAGATATATGAATACCCGAAATGTCCAAGTCAATTATACATACAAATTAATTGAGAAAGTTTTAATTCTCGAAGGGCTATATACAGTGCGGCTTCAAATAGTCCCCGCACTATGTTAACTTTGAACTATTGATGTACAAACATAAAAAAAACATTTGAAGGGTATCACCGATATTACTTTTTGCATAAAACACATTGTGATTGCTCGAAAAACGATGTGGGGGCACATCAACTAAAAATGTTTAATGACGTGGGGGGTCAAGTGTCACATCATTGGAAAGATAATTCAATTGAATTGAATCAATTCTCTTCTCAACCATCAAAATTTTTTCGAATTTCGGCACAATTTTAAAATTGATGTGCCCCCCACGCCATATATGAAGTAAATACATTGTGTTTATTTCGAAACGTAGTATTGATGGTACCCTACAAACTTTTGTTTTTTAAGTTTGTACGGGGGGGGACTATTAAAAGCCGCACCGTATGTATCGCCAAAGAAACCGATAATTTTATTGTATCCAAGTTGTATCAGTTCATATTACTTGCACACATAAATACAAGCAATTACAAGTACCACACGCCCAAGGCACAAATACGAAGTGCCCTGTTTGACGTATAGGTAATGTTCTTAAGGATCTTTGATATATACCACCAAGTAAACCGATAAGATGTTTTCTGTTATATCCA
Organism: Chrysolina americana; assembly: GCA_958502065.1. Classification (NCBI taxonomy): domain Eukaryota; kingdom Metazoa; phylum Arthropoda; class Insecta; order Coleoptera; family Chrysomelidae; genus Chrysolina; species Chrysolina americana. The sequence goes on from OY293410.1 coordinate 88,167,878, forward strand.
AGTTTTTTTCATACTTGAATACAAGCAATTACAAGTTCATATCAGTTGTACATTTTATACCCAACAGGACGAATACACTAGAAACCTAGTGCCCCCACCGCCATCCAGATTCCTGATAGAAAAGGAGAAGTTGAAAGCTCCGAAACTTCCAGCTACATTCAAAGATAACGTAGCCACCGTATCAGAACCGGTCTTAGAGTTCCACGACGTTGGTTTGCATAATTTCGGCGTAAATTCACCCCAGGAGAACTTGGTGCAGCTTTCTCTTCCGTTCGGACAACAATTTCAGTTGCAGAACCAATTTGAGCACAATGATCAGGGCGTCAACGTGGAGGTGACTAAGGAGCAGCTTAAAGTGTTCCACAATAACGTGCCGAATAGGTTCAATCAGAAACCACAGGACTACGTTAATTATTTCCAATCTGTAACCAGTCCTCCGCATTTACCTAAGCTGCAGACTTATGAAGTAACGGAAGGTAAGGTTTCAATTTCGAATGTGATATTATCAAAATGAGGCAAAGTGTTAAATGAGTTCGACGTTGCTTGACGGAAGCTCGTTATTGGCTTACTTTTCTGAGCCAAAGGTATTTTAGATTCAATTATGCTAGTGGTATTTTCCCGCTTTGAATTGAAGCAATAAAATAGCTATGAGATTTATAAAGTAACGCAAGAAAGCAAAGTAGTGTTTGTAGAAAGCTTTGCCAAGAAACTTTCGGGTATTATTTGTAACGATATCTAATTAATAGATTTTTTTTTTCTATAGGTTCTTCGCAATTTGAACATATATTTGGTCAAACGTTGAAGATATCTATTTCGTACCAGTAGCGATATCTGAAAGTGGGTATCCTGAACGCACATGACTTTTATTGTTGGGCGCCAATTCTTCACTTTCATCTTTTTGAATCAATAGGTGAAAAATTGCCCCTACTTCTTGATATGATGACGGAGTCTACAATTATGAACCAAGCTTATTATCGAGGTAGTTAACTACCACAATAAAAGTTTTATGAGTTCAGGATACATAAAAATTGATCTATACTCAATCCTGGATGCCGTACTGTATCTAATTGAATATTTTCACTATTTGATTAAATGAGGTTTCAATTGAAACGAAGCTATAGAAATTAAACAGAAAGGTAATGATTAAATCTTCACAAATTCAAAAATCTTGGGGAACAAACGTTGTTATTTTTTGAAGGTTTTCAGTCCAAACTTCCTATTTTATGGGATTATATTGTTTATGGTGAGCTCCGCAATTGAATCGAAAATATTCTATTCACTTTAGTTTATAAGAAATGTATCATGATGCAAAGTTTAAGAAGTTGAACTAGGAATTAATTTTTCATTTTCAATATAAATTGTGTATTCCTCCTGACTTTATAAATGATAGATAGCATGCATTCAGGACATTCGCTTGCTAATATCACCAACTCATTGCAGAACTATTATAATAACTACCGATTTACCACCATCAATCAAACAACGAATGATAGTAGCAATGGTATACAGGGTGGTCCTTCAAAACTGTAATCGCGCCAACGGTTGCTTGGCTTTCTGATATACACCACCCTACTTATCTACTACAGTGGTCTTCTCCGAATTGAAGTTGTCTTCGTAACTTATCTTTATGAACTAATATATAGAGCATATGCTCTACGCAAACAAAATCAGCTACTGCTGATACAATTCCGTTCTTCCGTATTTTGCAAGTGTTTTTTGTAGGTATCTTATTTTTCTAGATCTTCTTGTCTATCCTTACTATTTTGCATCGGGGTTTTTTCTTGTATTGAATATATCTAAGTAATAATTGAAAGCCACTTGTTTTCTGAGAAATACAATATTACATTTTTCCCAGATTCAACATATTTTTTTAGTGTCATTGGCTGCACACTGTAGAAAATGCTTCTTGACTAGCTTTCATTTGAAGTGAGAGACAAAATTTAGTAAAAAGTTAGGAAATTCACAGATTGGAATAGCTCACAAACTTTCCTAATTTTCATCTAATTTGATTCGATTATTTTTATAAACTTTTAAATCTTTTTTTTTCAGGTAAATGGGTGGACAATCCCAATCCATACTCTTTCAAATACCAACAAACTCAGGACTTCCCTCAGAGGGTGAAAAAACCTAATGGACCTTCTAGACCACTTATACCCGAACCTTTAGTGGAACTGAGCCTACCTCCATTTTTACCGACACCCTATAGGGCCATAGGCGCCCATCCAACATCAGCCACTCAAAGCGAAGCCTCCACAGTATTCTCCCAAGTCAGCGCAAACATGAATAGGTATAAAGGTGACGTACTCACTAAGAACCCGTTATTCTTCGACCTAAAGGAAGTTTCTACTCACTACCCCATTCTGGGAAAGCCAGATTTTGGACCAGATTTTGAGACAGATACCCCTCTGACCATGGGAGAAAACGGAGAGATATCCAACGAGATCACCACGCATAGACCTAAGAAAAGGAGGAGGCCGCAACCCAGAAGGCCTATAACAACCGTAACTACAACTACCACTACTGAAGAACCAACCACAACAGAAAATTATAATTTCAGGAAACAAAACTTGGAATCGTCTCATTCAGAAGAAAGTGAGCGGCCTCACAGGAGGCAGAGGCCAGGGCCGAACAGAATGAATACAGGGGCGTCTGGTAGTGGAAGTTACGAGAGTGAGGAGAGGCCTCAGTGGTATAAAACTACTACGCCACCCAGCGAAAGCGATGAAGGGGATGTTAGGAATACTCTGCGGTTTAGAACCACTCCACCGCCCAGCAAAAGTGATGAGGGTTCAGAAAGGAATACTCTGCGCTATAGAACCACGCAACCTAGCGATAGTGATGAGGGGGGTAGAAGAAAACCTCTGCGATATAGAACCACTCAACCACCCAGGGAAAGTGATGAGGGGGAAGAAAGGCATACTCTGCGCTATAGAACCACCACGCCACCTAGTGATAGTGATGAGGGAGGTAGAAGAAAACCTCTGCGGTATAGAACCACTCCACCGCCCATCAATAGTGAAGAAGGGGAGATCAGGAAGACCTTGCGGTATAGAACAACTGCGCCACCAAGTGAAAGTGACGAAGGGGAAGAAAAAAGAACCAGAGGCCGTAATCGATATAGGCAGAGGGGTAAGTGAATGTCAAGAAAACGTTTTTTTATTAATTACTTCTCGACAATTACAGTCATTCTGGGCCTCTGTGACTGAATAGAGCGTGCTCCATACATATGTTGGTCTGTTGATGAGAAAGTGTTTATCGAAAGAAATACGAAATAGTAGTAATGAAGAAGATTAAACGGCTTAATTAGAAACCTTTTGTGTTTAATGGCGGTTTCATAACAGCATTCTTATATCAATGCCGTTTATCATATTCGCATGACTAACATCGACATCAGCCTCCTATTAATAGGCTCAAACTCACCAAAAATCGTAGAAAATTACAGAGAAATTATAAGATATAGCAAAACTTGAGTTGTGAAAGGCTTTCGCGGCCATCGTTACATACATGATGATTTTCCAGGTTTTAGGCCAACGTTCATAACGAGATACATTGGCATCTTGACATCTACTGAATTCACTGTCGATTGCTTGACATTTGACATTCGTTGCTTAATACACAAGAGTCTTGGGTGATAAGCAAATGTAGAGATAGAATCTATCTTGGACGACAATTTCACATACTCTCTTCCTCCTTGTACATAATCTTTCATAAAGGCACTATTTTAGGTTTAAAAATTTAAATCACTTGAGTCATCGAATCGACGTGAGCCGACTAGGTTGAAAGATGATATAGATTTGATCTTGGATTTTTTTTCTTTTCTCTGGTCTTTTTCACTGAGGTTGGGATTTTTTTTACTCTGTCAAAATAATTATCAACAACAATAATTAGTATGAATGGGTTAACAGTATATTGAATAAAATAAGATTATATGACGACATTTAACGTTATATTTAACATTTATACATTTAACAAATAAAAACAAATGCAGAAATTATAAATGGCAGTTAAAATCAAATAACATTTTCTTCTTTTTGTTTTTTTCAAATTGGTTCAAATTCCATCTGTTCTATTTAAACAAAATTGATTTATTCATTCAGTTCAGGAGATTATATTGAGACCATAGGATGATATGGGCCGCGATGGCATGTGGGTTAACACTGTTAGCACTGCCACCGGTCTTGTGCATGGCATCACACATATTAAAAGGTAAGGGCTACGTCTTCCCCTAGCTCGCACAAGTCTCTGACTTCTGAGGGATGCACGTAGTGTTGCAGCTGGTTGACGGATATAACAATTTTAACATTGCTGCAGGTCTTGATATGAGCGTGAACGAATTTTGCAAAAACTCCCGTTTTGCTTCCCAGTCAACACATGGACATTCGATGGATATCTATTAGACATTCATTTTGGATATTGAGGATATCCAGAGGACATCCAGTTATATCCGGTGGATATTTTAAAGACGTGCGGTGGATGTTCAGAGTGGACGAAGATGGCCTTCTATAAAAGGTATCCTTCTGGAATATCCATAAGATATCGTTCAAGAATATTCATGAGATATTTTTCACAGATATCAATTACATATTGTTCAGGGACATCTACAAGATATTTACAAGGATGACCATATGGCATTGGTGACAAATATCCAAAAGATATGTTTTAGGGATAACAATGTGATTATCATTGAGGATTCAGGGAAATTGTTCAAATATATCGATAATGAACTCTGTATTCATTTTATATTTGCTTCGGAAATTCATAGCCATCTGTAGAATATCTTCTAATGGATATCTATTTCGAATCCATGAATGAACATCTTATGGAATTTCATATGACCAGACAGATTACGGTCCAGAAAAAAAAGAGAAAAAACATCGATATTAAAAATTCAGCTCGACATACACATTCATTTATATTTGCTTAGACTTTCTCTGCAATCCGTAGAATATTTTCTGAAGAAACCGATTACCTATTTCCAAAAAGATCTGATTTATGTTCGATAAAGAGAGAAAATAAACATCAATAATGAAAATTCAGCTTGATATTTATATTCGTTTAGGCTTGTCTCAGATATTTTATGTTCATCTGTGGAATATTTTCTGGGAGATATCCGTTTCGAATCCATCGACCATCGATAAATCTCTTATGGATGTCCATCTCAAGTCCAAGAAAAAACAATGATACGAGCTATATAGTATTTGTTGAAAGAAGAAATTTTCGTACAAAAATGGAAGGTAAAAAAATATAGGTTGAACACTGATTTTGTCTTATTTTTATGAATTTATGATTGTTCTGGATATCTTATGGCTATCCATAAAATATCTTCTGAAAGATATCCATTACACATCCTTGATGGATATCATATGATTCTTATGGATGTCTATTTCAAATCCGGGGATATTCCAACCAGAACTGGACATGAAACGGATATCCATAGGATATTATGTGTTATCTGGGTTCTTGCTTGCGTTGCTAGTGTGTATTGGTACCAGTATCATAATTATAGTTTCGGCATACAACTGATGACTTAAATAATGTGAAAAAAAATTCAAGTCCCTGTAGGTATCAAAGAAGCTAACGAACCCCAACACTCCTTCCATCGTAAACGTATCAGGACCACGACAGAAATGCCAATGAATCATAAAGTAACAGACGAAGATCCGTCGTCTATTTTCGATGATACATCATCGCCAGCAGAAGAAGCAAAGCAAAGCATCGAATTCAAATACTCTCACATAGATGAGGAGGAAACCACTACACGGCCTCTTCGACTAGATTACGAGACACCGGTAAGACATCACGTGGCTACTCAAGACCAAGAGGAAAGCAACATCAGATATGAAACCACGCCATCTGATAGAGAACACATGGACAACAGGGCTGGGGTGATGATCGAGGAAGTAGCAGAAAAGGATAACACGTATGAGGAAATTGCTGTCAGTTCAACCACAAGAGAATCGATTATGGTGAGTTGGGCGTAGATAAGTAATTTATTTATTATTGATGTTATTTTGAATCTTTGTAGAACGCATATTTTTTTAACGTTTATTTAGGAAATACGATTTTTATTAAGGTATTTGTCCCCCAATACATCTGAAACGAGAAGAGATATCGAGCCACAAAAGAAGCATGTTGAAATGAAATTAATTGTATCTTTACGAAAGCTTATATTAATTTCTGAAGGCTGAACGTTATATGGCGCCTATCAAGTAAAAACTTGAGATAAATATATCAAGAGGTCGAAATCTTGGATTCTTTCTTAATTAAAGAGGTTCAAACTTCACTTTCCTTCAATTTACTTCAATCACCTCCTTACTAACCTACAGCTATTCCACTCTGATAAAGAATATTTTAAAATCAGGAATTTCATGTGAGCTTGTGATTGAATGGTATTTCAAGGTATTTTACATTTTTGATGAATAATTAAATCCCCACTTCGCTGAGCATCATATATTTTGTTAATATCACCTTTTTTGAAAATGGCGATAGTAGGTCGAATAATAATTGTTTTCGCTCACACTACCCACCAGCCATATAGAGAGCCATCTGTGCGTGCTCTGATATTTTGCAAACGAATTGCCTTTTACGAACATGGCCAAATCTCCTGCACATCTTAGGGAATTAATGCTGGCAGTTTTACTAAAGTGAGATAGAGCGCTTCCTTGCAGGCTCCGATCAAATAACACAACCTAGATGAGTAACTCGCCGCTCACGCCTGAAACTTTGTTTGTAAGGGACATCTTCCCTCACCGGCAGTGTCGTGCGCTGTTTTCAGAAAAATTGAATTTCAATAAAAAAGAAATAATGGGAACCCAAAATGGAATGCAAACATGAAATTATGATGGAGGAATCTCCACAGGATTTTGAGATCAGCCGATGCTCTAATTGGCAGGTTTTTTCATAATTCATTCATTTTACTCTTTTCCAATTCGGTTTCCCATCCTCGATAGTTCTGGTAGCTTATCTATGATCACACATTTTGATTTTCAGCTTCAAATGGTCTTTTACACATTTCACAATGCTTCACCATTGCTTAATAATAAAAACTAACGAGAGTTTAAAACAAACTATAACTCAGAATTTGCCCTTTATTCACGAAAAAACATTCCAATAACCCAAAGATGTAAACAAACAGGAATGTTTTGTTGTTGTTCTGTCAAATATCAAATGCAACGTTGCCGTACTGGCCGTACTGGAAGAATCTCCGTTCGGCGATGGAAATTCTATCGTTTTTACATGCTCCAAACAAGCTGCGATGAACGTTTCAACTGACTTCTTATTGTTATATATTTCATTCAAGACAGTATTTTTGAGTTTTCGTTGCCATGAACATACCCGACAGAAATCAAAATCTAGCTGGCATCAATGTCATGATTTGAGGGATAACGTTATGAAAAGATGTTACCCTCAGTACTATTTGAGAATTACTCATCTAGGTTGTGTAACTTGATCGGAGCTTGCAGGTATTTTTTTGATTATTTTTTGACAATTCTTGCAACCAATCGAAACCATCAATTCAAAGCATTCATGTACGTTCAGGCCAATCACAGCATTATTATAGTAAGAACTTTCTACCTAGAAAATTTCCGCGGGAATTTTTTGTGGTATTTTGTTTTTATTGGGTGACAACTGATAATTTTGATTTAACATCTGTCATCAGTTCGCATGAAAAGTAAAAAATGATTCGAAAACGGTTTAGTACCTTCATCATCATTTGATGGAATTGTAAGAAAATCAACGAAAATGCAAGAATACTATTTTGAGTAACGTGTCAATTTGGAAACAATTTCAATTCATAACATAAGGGACAGAGAGAAAGCAAAATAGCTTTCAATTCAACAGAACAAAACAATGTTACGAAATCCTCCAGCCAAGGACAAAACATCCATAATAATTGTATATTTCATGCTGGGAACTTCAAATTCCATACTTCATTCTGTTTATAGTGAGTTAAGTGAATTGTTGAAATAAAAATGTTATATAGAGAATGGGTCTATGATTGGGGCATCAAAAAATAATCTATCACGAGAGTTCGATAAAGCAGAAAATAATTCTCCAGATTTTTTTCACTTTATTCTCACTCTCTTGTGATATTACAACTGATAAATATACTACGCCACTATCAACGCAATAATAGGTAAAACGATAGAGAAGTGATGCACGACGCATAAGTTTGATGAAAACGGACTCAAAAAATATTACGCATACATGCGTTAAAATGAACATGCATACAAAATAGTCACGCATAAGTGGAAACAGCATCCCACATAATGAAATTTGATTAACGTATAATATGTAATGTGTGACGTTTTTGACGTATGCGTGACATGCCCCGTTCTCTCTGTTTTAATAAATTGTTTTCACTGCCAGAGGAATAATTTTCTCACTTCTATTTTTGGTATTGCCTCATTGGAAGTTACGTCAAGGGTATCTCTATAACACATCATATGCGTCTTATCACTAACAGCCTTTAGGGAAAGAAACGTTGCTCCAGTCCTGAACCAGTGGATATCTTTCACCTCTTCGGGAAACACGATGGAGGTGGAAGCCACGTGAGGCTGTCCTCAGGGGGAAGTACTATCCCCACTTCTGCGGAAACTCATGGTTCATAGCCTCCTTATAGACCTCAATCGGGAAGGACTATATTTCGAGGGCTACTCTGACGATATCGCAATAATGGTGAACGGAAAGTATACATATGGTGGTCTGTGTGGATCTGACGCAACCAGCACTCACAGACCTAAAAACATGGAGCATGAGGGATAACTTCAAGGTTAACTATCAAAAAACCACGATGGTCCCTTTCACCAGAAAAAAACTTGAAGCCAAACAGAACTCTGCACATCTTTGGTGAGAGTTTACAGATGTCAGGAGAGTCGAATTAATTGGGTCCTTTGGATAAACATATAGACTAGGACCCAAACAATCGCTTCGGCTATACGCAGCGATAGTGAGGCCCTCGATAACTTATGGGGCCCTACTCTGATGGCCAACGGCAGAACAAGTTACAACCCAGAGGGAATCTGACTAGTTTACAAAGACTGGCCCTGCTCGGAGTCACTGGTGCAATGCCCAGCACATCGACGATTAGCCACCCTTCTCTGCATCTGCACATTAAAGCGGAGGCGAGATAGAATCCTTTAGAATACGGTGTATGTGCCAATGGAGAGACAACAATTTGGGCCATTCCAACATAATGGAGGTCATAAAAATCGACGCAACAGATATGCCGTCGGACAAAATGACCCCAATCTACTTCTTTGATGGAACATTCACCACCATCATTGAAGATGGAGAAGTCACATCAAGGATCAAGGACCCTTCCAATGCTGTCAAGGGGACTAATCTGGTACACAGATGGCTCTAAGACAAGCAATGGGGTAGGGGCTGGCACAAGCAGAAACCAAAGCATGACATCAGTCTAAGCCTCGGTACTCAGATATTCTGAGAAGGGGTCCTATAGTCATTCTCTCAGACAGCCAGGCAGCATAAAAGGCTCTGCCATCATGCAGATTTACTTCCAAATTACTTTGGGATACTCACAAAAACTTCAACGACAAAGGAGCACATAATAGGATAGAATATGTCTGGGTACTAAGTTACAAGGGCATCCAGGGGAATGGCAACGCAAACGCCCTAGCATGAACAGAGGCAGCAACGACTTTCATTGGATCAGAACCAGCCTGTGGAATCCCATTTGGAGAAATTGACACGAAGAAAAGGGTCGAGAACCATTATCATTCTTCCTGGAAAGACGCCTCAAGCAATACTCGCGGAAAAATGATGGGGATGGGGTGAACTGACCGGCTATCAAGGCATCTTCTTGAATTGAGCCGGAACACCCTTAGGTGGTAGGACTAATTACAGGACACTGCCACCTAAGAAAACACTTGGACATGTTGGGGATACCCCAAGACTCCACAATATGCAGGTTGTGTGAAGAGGAGAACGAAACCATAGCTCGCATAATGATGGATATCTTTGGACACTGTAGTGCAGAAGATATCCTACAGAAAAACCTCGTGATCAATCTCTAGAAGTTTATCAGATGATTCGGAGTACCTACTCACGAGATAAACCTGACAACGGGGAGCAGAAAGGTTCTACGTAGAACTACCTACATTTCGGCCTGTGGCCAGCCCCGCCGCATAATAATAATAAATACGCCAAGGGTTAGTGGTCCAGAGCTTCGAAAACTAATGATTTTATCGCTAAAAATTGCTATTTAAGCATTCGGTTAGCACGCTGACACGTCTGTTGTTTCTTACCACAGATTTCGTTGTTGTTGTTGTTGTTGTTATATAAACAAATGTACTTTTTTGCCCAAGGGTACGCTAGCGAATCCTTATTCCCTCAAACGTTTTTCAGGATATAAACTTACCTGAGAACGAAATTGACTATTCCTCCACATCTACTGCACCGGAACAAAACGAAGATGAGTATATTCAGACAACTCTAGCGACTACTATACCCACAACCACTACTACTGAAGCACAAACTACTAAGCCAGTTAGGACCAGAGGTCGTCCAATCAAGTACCACAAGTCGAACAGACCACGATTCAGCGTAAAAGATTATCGGCAGCGGCTGAATCAGTATACTTCGACAACGCCTTCTACAACAACGGACTTCGTTAAGACCACGTCGGAAGTAACTAGAGTGAGGTGAGTGGATGAGTGTATATTTCTCTTAGTATCCTCAAGAAGACTGATTATGTTTTCTGTAATAATTAGTTCGGCTTTAGTAAACTTCAATAATTTGTTATCCACCAGCTATTTGTATGGTATAACTCGCACCTATGATAGAGCGCGAGGTTGCCATTTAATCACACTTTTTGAGATTAAATGTTATTATTGCTGCATACCACTGATCACGTGATATATGTTTTAATATCGACATTATTGATAAATGTCATAATACTTTGCCTTGATCATAACTTCAAAATAAAAAATGGCGAATTTCTGATATTGAGTAATATTCATGAGTCTCTGCTGACATTGTAAACCTCTTTTCAAACCAGAGAAGGATTCCAATTGTATCTTCGACAGATTTGTATTCAACTGGCAAGCATATCAGTGAAAAAACCCTTATTCTCTCCCCAAATTTAGGCAGATATCTGACAGAAAACAACTACTTCCCTGGCTAATACCACGACGGACGTTGAATTAAATCTGACAGATATCTGTGCAGCGTTCTCCCTACAATCCGGGAGACAACCGCAAATGCTTTCTGTATCAAATAGCAAAATCCTGCCCGACATGCATACATCAGCTCAGATGAATCTTTTTGCAGGTTTCCGAACAGATTGAGAACAAGACCCTATCACAGCACTTCAGCCCTACCGTCTCATCAAGAAGAAGAACCGAATACTGACCAAATACAAAGGAGAAAATTCAAACCCAAAGACCCAAGACACAGTTACTCTAGTACTACCACAGAGAGTTCGGAAATCATTACAGAAACCAACGTGAAATCCGTGAATACTAAACTGAGACCTTTCGGGCGGTATCCCAACTCAACCAGGCCAAAGTCCAACCTGTTTTCAACTCGAAGGAAGGCTCTAGTCTCGATGAGAACGAAACTATTCAACAAACCAACCGATGTAGAGGAAACCACTGTGACAAATGAAGAACCAACGGAAGTGGTCACACTACCAATAACCAAACCTGAAGAGGAAGCGGCATCTCTGGACACTAGCACTGAATTCCACATGGACAGGACGAATATCATTGAAGCTACAGCTGAAACGGTCCCACCGACCGTTGAGGGTGTCGTTAATGAAGACGACTATTCCCAGAGAGTTTCAGACCTCACGTCCTCTTTCAAGAGCCAATACGAGACACCTGGGTTCTTCAAGTCTGTATCTCCGAATAGTAGGAGGGTTCCGAATTACTTCACCATTTCTACGGACGATCCTATTTTGCCGATAGAAGCGTTCTTCCCGAACATTAAGGACAAGGAACAGTGAGTTCTAGATGTTCTTTGCTCTACTTTTACCTCTGAAGACTCTGTTGGAATGGAGAAATGAAGACTTACCGGGAATGGATGCCTACAAATCATCTTAATTCACCGACAAATTACGTTGAATGATAGAGAAGCTATTCTTATAGCTATTTAGTCATATCGCTGAATCATCAACATCTATTTCATGAAAAAACTATTCACACCACTCATTTGTCACAACAAACTGTATTATATTTAATGCGAGAAATGAAAACATCAAAAATGCAAGTAATCATATCATTTATAAAAACGACACAAGTCTGTAATGCTCCAATGAAGAAATGATTCAGTGAAGAAACGGCCGGTATTCTGAAGAATCTGTATAGTGGAGAAATTTCATCTTATCAAACCTTGCGCTATTTTAGTGCGGCGGCATATTCTGCGTATTCCGTCATAACCATACTTCAGCAAAATCCATAGTAAATGCAAACACAACAAAATTTCCAGTTACTTTGATGAATCGATATCGTTTTTTGAATTTTCAATCTGAGTGAATAGATGGGCATTGAGAATATTATTTCGTATTGCTGCCCATTGATTTGTGACATGAATTTGGATATTGCATGTTTGCTTGTGTTTTTTTCTGGAGTTGTAGCATAATGACAGTTTTACTCTGTTTCTATACGAGTTTTTCTGTATCATTTCTGTGCATTTATGCGTTTCACGGATTTAGTATTGTCCGTTATGACACGAGTAACATAAACTAGAAGTACTTCTAGGGTTGTAGGTAGTATCAAAAGAACTATCATAGAGTACCTATGTTTTTTCGCACCCACTTTCGGACTCCTTGCTAGAAGTACAGAACATAAAGAGTTTGTTGATATGAATTTTATGTATTTATTTGTGAAAATGAAAGATTTAATGATAATCAAGTCTTTTTTGAGAACACCAAGTTCTTTCAATACCAAACTTTTTATAACACTCACTATGTATATGACTGAATCTTGAGAGTAACTGTCTCTCACTATCTCTTTCTACCTTAGGAAATGTGCGTGGCCGACTGAAGAAATTCGGACATTAGAACATTCCTATCCTCTCATATTTATTTAGTTATTTATTGGATTTTCTACTTCCTAGGTAATTTTATTTCGTAGTTAAGATTTTAGTGATCGATACTTCTTAATATCACATTCACTTTGAGAATAAAGTATATACATGAAATAGGAGTTTTCTTTTCTACTGCCTAGTCATTATCATGTAAGGATCTGTAGTCTGTTGGACCAACGGTCAACAAAAACTAACCCCGGATAAACTGAATGAACTACAGATGCAAGCATGTCTGGTGATAACATGAGCTATTCGCACTACGCATAGCTCCTGCTTTGCCGGTTTTTTCAATTTTCCTCCGTTAATAAATATACGATCGCTCTGAGGGTTTTCATTTTATGAACAAAACACTTTTTTGTTAATGTTTATGACATGGTTGTATGGCCAATAAGTCTACCAACACGAATTTGTTTATTTTTGCAAATGAAATACATGAAACACTTGAGAGTAAGTTGCAACTTGATACGGTCTTCACGGATTTTCGCAAGGCTTTCGACAGAGTGGATTAACTTTGTAGAAATGATAAAAAGTTACTTACAAAATAGAAGTTACATAGTTGAGCATAATGGAAACAGTTCGGGCAAATATCATGCAAATTCTGGAGTACCCCAAGGTTCAAATCTGAGACCTTTCCTCTTTAATATATTCATTAATGATCTTCCTTCTGTAATGCCTCATGTTTGCAAGTGATCTTAAAGTATACCAAACCGTCCAGACGGTGCGTGATCGTGTGCTGCTACAAAAAGACTTAAGTGCATAATATCTATGAATGGAGTCTCGTAAACCAATTGCATTTTAATCTTAGCAAATGTAAAGTTATGAGTATAGCACTTATGAGAGAACCTATAATGTTTGACTATGAAATGGGGGGAATAACACTGATTCGGTGCAGTGAAATCAAAGACCTTGGAGTTACCTAGATTAAATGTTTTTTCATTTGCAAAACATATTAAAATCACAATCTCGAAGGCTAACAGAGTACTAGGATATGTAATGAGACAAACCCAGGTTTTTACTAATATTAATACAATTAAAATGCATAAGACAAAACTAGAATTTGCTTCCCTGATATGGTTTTCTGATTATATATCTACTTTGCGAGGAATAGAGATAAGTTATAGAGTTAATAGCCCAGAGGTTCTTTCACAAATTCCGTTCAATGTTCCCGATTGTCGTACACGTACATTATTAATGTTCAAGATTCCAAATTCGCAATTAACAAAAAAGGCTTCACTAACAAGTATACTAAAGTTAGCAAATAATATTAATATATTATTAAATTTAGACTGGTCGATATCTGAAAATAAAGTTTACCACACGGTTGTAACCATGTACTTAATATTTCTGTGTAAGAAACTCAAGTATCACGAGATACTTTTCTCCGGACTCTCTCAAATCCCTACAGTTTCTGAAACAAAAAATTACATTTTTGCTGAATTGAGTTTGCTATAAATTTATTATTATTAGATAGTAGAATTTTGTAATTTTATTGACCATGTAATAAGGCATTTATGCCAGTTTAGTTAAAAATTAATAAATTAAATAAATAAATAAATAAATGAATGAATGAATGAATGAATGAATGAATGAATGAATGAATGAATGAATGAATGAATGAATGAATGAATGAATGAATGAATGAATGAATGAATGAATGAATGAATGAATGAATGAATGAATGAATGAATGAATGAATGAATGAATGAATGAATGAATGAATGAATGAATGAATGAATGAATGAATGAATGAATGAATGAATGAATGAATGAATGAATGAATGAATGAATGAATGAATGAATGAATGAATGAATGAATGAATGAATGAATGAATGAATGAATGAATGAATGAATGAATGAATGAATGAATGAATGAATGAATGAATGAATGAATGAATGAATGAATGAATGAATGAATGAATGAATGAATGAATGAATGAATGAATGAATGAATGAATGAATGAATGAATGAATGAATGAATGAATGAAAGAAAGAAAGAAAGAAAGAAAGAAAGAAAGAAAGAAAGAATGAATGAATGAATGAATGAATGAATGAATGAATGAATGAATGAATGAATGAATGAATGAATGAATGAATGAATGAATGAATGAATGAATGAATGAATGAATGAATGAATGAATGAATGAATGAATGAATGAATGAATGAATGAATGAATGAATGAATGAATGAATGAATGAATGAATGAATGAATGAATGAATGAATGAATGAATGAATGAATGAATGAATGAATGAATGAATGAATGAATGAATGAATGAATGAATAAATAAATGAATGAATGAATGAATGAATGAATGAATGAATGAATGAATGAATGAATGAATTGATTGGCCTATTTATAAATTGGGTGATTTTTGAAACAACGTTGTGTGATGTTGTAGTTTGATAAGTATTCCATCTCTTATTGGATAATCTTGATTCTTGGATTTGTTTTCAAACTCAGCCCTGCGCTTTTTTAATCAAGCAAACAACTATAAATGTAGATACATGGTAAAATGTTCTCTTCGAAAGGGTCTGCATTAAAAACCATATAACATTTGTATATTTGATTCTGAGCTATAAAAGCTCGAGTTATGTTATTTCCATTCCCACTAAAGTGTATTGTAGGAGAGAACTGAAATTACCATTGCGTGATAAACATGAAGGTTTTTTCTCATTCAAACTTTTCTAGTGTTGTAACAGCATAAAAACTGCTGTTGATCCTCTAACATGCGTAATTGACGTGAAATTTGCAACTTGAATCAGAATCAATATTAATCCCTGAAATTATCGTGGCCAACTCATTAATTTCAACATGTATTGGTTGCTCAATGTTTTTTTTTTCTCCTATTTTCCTATACTATAGGATTATCGGCAAACGTCGAACAGAGATAATTCAATAGCCCCATACGACTCCCGAATCACGTCTATCCAACGTCTGGAAGAGTTTTTCTAAAAGAATATACTTATTTGCAATACTTCCTGTAACAATAACCAACTGGCAGTCGAAAACATGTGACATCTGCAGACTAGTTTCGCGATTCAACTTTATTATTATTATCGGAAGTTATAAACAAAGCTTCATGGTTTTGAATTAATATTAAAATTTAATTTAAATAATTAATTATGATAAGTATAATGGTGATACTCCCCACTATCTGCATATATATAATCCTAGATGAAGGAAGACCACCACTATATGCGCTCCGGGGCGACTTGAAAATTTGATGGCGCAATTGTTATTTCAATTGCAGAAATAACCCGGAAAAACCTACAGTAATTAAATTCCAATCGGTTTTGTTAACAAGTACTACGACAACTCCTGCACCCACTAAGAAAGTGAGCAACCGAGCCATTCGTAGAAACCACAGAGAGATTCCGACCAGTACCCAGACATCGTTTAAAGCCGAAGAGACCATTGGTCTGTACTGATGAGCGAGTTGAATCGCGAATCTAGTCGCAGATGTCACATGTTTTCAATTGCCAGTTGATGGTTGTTACAGGAAGTATTGCAAAGTATATTCGTGACGTGATTCGGCAGTCGAATGAGGCTGTTGAATTATTTCTGTTCGACGTTTGCCGACAATCATATAGAATAGGAAAATATGCGAAAGGCTGGATCATTTTTTATAATCAAATTTAATTTTGATAACCCCTTTTGTATTGATTCTTACTTTAAGTTCGACAATACTACCAGCGTCTGATGAAATGAAGGTATCATCGGCGATAAAAGATGATGACATTGTAGTAGGTCATTTAGATAAATCAAAAACAGAACACCAACATCTATACTGAATATGTCTGGGATTATACATTGAGGAAAAACTTTCTTAAAAAAGCCATATTGGAAATCTTAGAAAAAAATGTCTCCTATAATTGGTTTTTCAGGTATCATCGGCGATAAGAGATAATGACGTTGTGGTAGGTCATTAAGATAAATCAAAAACAGAACACCAACGTCTAAACAGAATATGTCTGGGATTATACATTGAGGAGAAACTTTCTTGAAAAAGCCATATTGGAAATCTTAGAAAAAAATGTCTCCTACAATTGGTTTTTCGTTCAAAATTCGAAATTTTAAATATCTAAAATTTACATATTTTGATCTAATTTATTCAAAATCACAATATTCGATTTCAGTATGGAAAATTGCCAATTCTACGATTATACGTCCACTCAAATTTTTGCAAAACAAAAGTATTGAATGTATTTTTAAATAACCATCCCTTGAATCAACATCCCATTTACATGTTTCAAACAACCCATGCAGTCAACACTGGTTAACATCCACATCTCAGGGATGTCAAAATAGTCAAAAATGGGATTTAGATGTCGTTGTGATATCATATCGTTGACATTCCTGCGATATCACACCCGTATACCCCTTAGATATCAAAATCAATAATAGCCAGATATAGCAGATGTATCAGAGATGTCATATTGTTGTCATTACTGCGATATCACACTGTGACATCCCTGTGATATCTAATTTAGTGATAGCTGGATTTAGATGTCCCTGCTCTATCAAATTGTTACTTGCCATAGATGTCATACTGCGACATCATTTAGACATCAAAATCTATACTTAGATATATCTGCTACTATATTTTTATTGAGTTATCTCCAGATTAGGTGATGATGGGACTTTCACACACATTCACTTGACTACCGACCACAAGGACGTCACCTGTCCTCCACCACGGTTAAGCGAATCCTCAATTTGTGTATTTTTTTTTTAAGTAATGCGGTAAGTTGGTCACACAGATCGTAGGCAATGTTGGCCAACCTGAAAGCGGGAGGCGACCGCGTGACCGGCTGTTACCGTATCGTATAACCATATTTAGTTCTAGTTCTTTGTATCGATGCATTGATCGAAGATCACATTAGCGAATTTTAGTGTACATAAACTGAAAGTGAAAAGTGAGTATCGTCGTTAAGTATCAACAAAGTGAGATTCCATTATTTCTATTTTGCTTGAAAATAATTATGTCCAAACGTTCTTTTTCAAGTTCTTCATACTGACATAAAATAAGGCGTTTGATGAAGAACGCTTCTGGTATTTTGGACTGTGTTCTGGATAGCGATCAAGATATCATCAAACAAAGGCTTGACAGGAAAAGGAACCAAAACAATATACTTTTAGTTTTTCTATTAATTTATTTTTCACTTTGTTAATTTTCAATTTTGTACTTTGTTGATGTTATGACAAACTGTTTTCATTTTCTAATTTTTTCAATTTATATTTGTTATATTTATTTTTTTTATATTGAAAAAATATTTTCTGTTTCTATTTGTTGTTTCTGTCTGGAACATCTCATAGACGTTGACGTCTCTTGAATATAACTGTGAAGAAATCGCTGCTATGTCGCTCTGTTACATCCCTAATACGTTTTATTGAGAGGCATCTTTGCGGCGTCTCATAACTCCATCGCAAAGACGACTCAGAACTACATCGCATAGACGTCGCCAGCATGCATCATGGGTGTGACAAAAGTCAGTCGCTGGGACGTCTGTGCGACGTAACGATGCAAGTCGCAGGTCACGAAGTGACATCGCAGCAATATCTTAGAGATGTATCTGTGTTGGCTGGGAATCTTTTAGATATCAGTTCTTCGTACAAATTGAAAATATGTATATTTATACATTCTGTTATAAATAACAGGAAACATGCATCTCTAGAATTTCATTCAATCAATATCATTCATAATCACCAAACTAGACAATTTAATAGTCTCGTCACAACCTTTGGAAAAATATAAATTTTATATAATTGAATTTTGTTATTCAATGAAATACCCAATAATTTGAAAAATATAATAGAAAAATCATTTCAAATTACATTTGAGGAAACATTTTTACAAAGATGCTTTTGATAACCATACTGTTTTTTATTGCAATCATTTCTTCGAATTTTGTTATTTATTGTTCTAATTAGATTGTAAACATTTGTTTTTTGGTTCCATAAAGATTACTATTATTACCATTCCATTTCACATAAATTCTCCGGATATTTATATAGGATATAAATCCATACAAGGAATTTTCCTCGAACACCTACTTCATATGATTTATCAGAAATTATATCAACATTTATAGAGCGAGTCAAATACCTTGGATAAATCGAAGAAAAGTGCAGCT
Organism: Chrysolina americana; assembly: GCA_958502065.1. Taxonomy (NCBI): domain Eukaryota; kingdom Metazoa; phylum Arthropoda; class Insecta; order Coleoptera; family Chrysomelidae; genus Chrysolina; species Chrysolina americana. The sequence goes on from OY293410.1 coordinate 88,187,065, forward strand.
TTTTCCTCTGTCAATGCCATTATAAATAGAATCTATAAAAGTCACAATCACACCTTCTGTCGACCTACATGAGCATAAACCGTTTCAATTTTATAATTATTCATTATAAACAGTATGAACACTAATTTTTCATCATTTTACTAGGAATGGTCACTGGTCTATAGTTATCAATTGAATGATGGAATTATTTTTCTATTTCAAGTACATCTGAAAAAGTTTCCTCCTCAACAGATTTATTAATAATCATATATTTTTTTTCGCTAGTAACATTGAAACCCTCAGTGGCTCTGACAGGGGATTTGCAAAACTATCGGAAATGATCGATTTATAATCGACAAGTTTGTTTTCGGTGAACATTAATTGAGGGTATTCAATTTTTTTCTTCATATTCGTTTTTGTCATCTGTTAGTATATACAGTCTGATTGTCATTTTTTCCCGATAATATGTTCGTGCACACGATTATGGTTTTCCTATGCTGGTTTTTAATTGTGTGATATAAATCTAGTACATTTTGGTAGTTAGTATTTTTTGTCGAACAAAAAAATTCTTCAGCCTTATCAGTTTTTATTTTCATCAAGGGACATGTGAAATCTAAGTAGTTAAAAGTTCAGGAATTGTTCATACACCTCTTTCATTCCAGTCGCTTTCATAAATAGATTGGTAGTTCTCAATAATTAGAAATTTTTCTCAGATTTCACAAATTTTTCTGGCATATAATTTGTTTCTTTATTTTTTTATGTTCGAATAACTTTTTCGATAATCTACAATATTCAAATGAAACATTAAACAATAGTGATCAGCGAGATTGAATCTTCAACTTTTTCATTGAATTGAGACATCTGTATTTGAAGCGAAATATTAAATGTGAAAAGTTAATACAGAATAAAAGAGATAAATAAATAATTTACTCGGGGAGTGACTGAACACTTGTTTCGAGAAACGAATAAATTTAGGAAAATATTAATCATTTTTCCCTTTTTTATTTTCATATATAAAATAACTTCTTTATATCTTAGTCACCAAAGAAAGAATGTATCATACATTGGATTTTTTTCCATAAACTCGTTCGTTTGGAATTATCTTCCAACGCTGTCTAACGCTTTCGACAAGTCTACAAATTTGCAAAGACATGGACTGCTTTAGTTCTTGAAATTTAAGCTAGAAATTTATAATAGAAATTAATCTGTTTTCTGGAATATTCTCAAATATTTTCGAGAGGTGAGTTTCAAAGATATCGCGTATATTCCCTTTCTCGTGGACAGGAATGACCAGTGTGTTCAAATGCAAATGGATACCTACTTTCCACAACGTTCCTACACAGGTTAACAATGTGCATTAATGGGTCTTTAATATAAAAAGAAATGATCTTTACACTTTCTGCTCTGATATTGTCAATCTTTAATTCACTTATTATGTTTTGCATTTCTATCGACTACTTGAGAACGAAAGAATTATTTTCTTAATTTTACTAGGTAATTTTTTATTTTTGCAAACCTGGAATTGAATTATTTTGCTGTGGCAGGTTACCAATATCCTAGACGTTTTTTCACTTTTGGGGCACAACAATGACATAATTCTAATTTTGATTTCATGATTAGGCAAAATTTTTAATATATTATTACCTTATATGGCATCTCTGACAACTAACTGCACCCCTCATCCCCTATGTATGAAAGAAGTGAAAGATGCGAAGGTTTGGTAAGAAAACACCTATGATTAATAAATTTAGTTTTTATTCAATAACAATGATCATAGAGTTAAATAATACAAAAGCAATACAGAAATACGTCATTTCTCGTCTACCTATTATACTGGCGATTATAAAAGGCAAACATCAACAACTGGTAATAATCACACTCGTTTATAATGCTAAAATAGCAAAGGGTCGAGCCAAAAATGTATAAAAACAGTAATATCATAACATTATATATTGTATAAGCATGTTAGACGAAATTAGTAAAATCTAAATAATGAAAATGAAAAAAATGGTCCCTTTAGCCAATATACAGGTTCTTTGTAAACACAAAAAAATATAAAATCAATACGATCACAATAAATAAAAAAACGATTTTGTTGTATATATGGCAACTAATTTACAAAAATGAACAGAATACATACAATAAGTAGGAGTTAAATCATGCAAAAATTATAAATACAATTGGTTTCCTCTTATGTTCTACAAGTTTCACAAAGTGGTGCGATTAACATTTCGAAATATAGACAAATTGCGACGACCAGACTTCTCCGTCTGGCGAAACTGGCGATTTCCGCCCGACGAAAACGTCCCACGGCCAATAAATAAGTTTTATACAAAAATATGAACATTTTTTTCCATAAACAAGCTATAACGTACATGTCAGTCAATGTAAGTTCTGGAATAAGTTAGATACCTAGCTATTATAACCTAAAAGGCTCCCTATCTGATAGGGAAGACCGCTTTTTTCGGGCTTGGCCTGTGGGGGTTTCTGAAGCACCTGAGGGGCGTCGTAACAGTTTCGAAACAGCTGTCTGTTGATCCGGATGAACGGGCGTGTTCGATCCTGATGGGGTCCTCGTCCTAAACAATTAAAATATCAAAATTATCCCAAAGAATTGATGATAAATTACTGGGCTATTATTGAAGCTAGCAGTCATACCATCACTGGCCTAAACGAAACCATTTGAATTCTAACAGTAATACAAATTCTTGTAACGAGGAAATACTTTTAGTTCAGAGAAGCTTCGCCGCAAATAGGATTGTACGTGAACGTCTGGGATGGAATATACTGAAACGGGATTGTTGTTCCGCTATCGCATGACGGCTATTTAAATTACAACCAATATGTAATATTCCTTAGAACAGAATTCGATTAATATTTGGAATAGTTCTCTCCTGTCTGAGAGAACAGACCAAGGTTTCATCATGACGGAGTACCACCACATAACACAGGAAATATATTGCCAATATTTGAATGTGAAAGTGGATGAAACTGTGCAATCGCCATCCAGACACCCAGGTGTCATCCCACTTGATTTTTTTTTGGAGCGGAGTCAGAGATAGAGTTTACCGAAGCGATATCACTGATGAGTACACGAAATGTGAGAGGAAATATTTTAAATGAATTTAGCACCCCAGAGCTGTGACATTAAGATGACTATACCAAAGTGAATGTGCAACATTTTATACTTCAACAAGACATACATCAGTTTTCAAATATTTAGCCACCGCGACCGTTTGTAAATCCAGTATGTCGCAAACTAACGTTGCCTCTATAGTATTGATTATGTGTTGCCAATACCAACGAGACAGTGGTGCCAATGGCAACTGTTTATTATGACTATGAAGGGGAATGCGGATGTATCTACTGAAAAAAAAGGAACGAAACGTTCAAAGGGTCACGAAAAAAAGAAAAATTTCAACTATTCCAGTTCTGGGTCAATTGAGGGGGGAAAACGTCATCTTTCAACGGTACTAAATAATTGACTTTAAGATAGCGAGAAGAGTAGGCTGTGTAGAAATGAAATGTATCTAAAAAGGGAGTTTGAGAAAAGTAAGGGTTATGTCCTACATTCGGCCAATAAGCTTCGAAGATGGATGTCTGCAACATTGTCTGCAGAATTAATGTGACGCCTTGTCAGTTTCATGAAATTTTGGACTTGGTAAATTTGATTCCTTGTATCAAATAATTGCAATTTAATTTCTGCCTACCTCTGATAATAATGCCAAAGAACATTTCTCTAAACCAGCGATGGTAAGATTATATCTATGTTCTATACTGTTCTAGTCTAGGTCTAGAAAATGTTATGTGTTATGTTACCTAGAAGCTGTCCTCAACGTTGGAGCGACACCTATCGTCACTTGTCTCACTTTGCTCGAGCTCGCACTCCTGGTTAAAAAAATCAAAGACATGCTAGTTAGAGATTACGAATGTTATTGCGGATTAATACTCAATGGAATGTTTGTCGGTGAGTCACTCAAAACTATACATATTCAAGCTACAATAAAGTATTGAACCTAATGAGATAATTAGTTCAATGCACGGTAATTGGAAATGTGCGTGAAAATATTTCACATGTGGAAAAGGCGCACTTGGAGAGAATTCTTCATTTCGTAAAATGAAAAGAGATTATATAAATAATGCAGCCTTTCGCAAAGTCCCAATATTATAGGAGTTTTGTCGGTAAACATCAGACAGATATACGTATGTTGTTAGGGAAAAACTAGGTGTTGGGCAGAGGTGATCCGGCAGTCGTATCGTGCTATTGAATTATTTTCTGTTCGATGATTGCCGACAAAACTCGTACAGAAAATTTGCTAAAAGCTGGATTATTTATAATTCATTTTCGTTTTATGGAACTTCTCAAAGCATTTGTGAAAAAATCTAATTATTTGCTCCAAAATACTCAGAAATTAACAAACTCTCAAATACTACAGAATATCTGCGATATTTTATAAAAAATTAAAAAGTGAGGTATGTAAAATATTTTCACTTACATTCACAACCAACTTTAAAAATTATTCCCATAAAACACCTTCTAGATGAATCAAAAATTTTGATAAAAGTTCAGTTAATTCATATGCAAGATAATGGTTCAGTTAATTCACATGCAGAACTTAACAGTAGCAGGCTGGGTGAATTCTAGTTAAAACAACTTCCAACATTTTATTACGAAAATGTCGATAATAATTTAGTTTGTTAAAACTTTTGCTGAGAATGATAATAACATGTGTTAGTACTTTTCAGAGTGATAACGAATATGGAAGATTTTATGTACATTGATCAAATGGTGAAGAATTCAGATTCGCTTTCAGAATCATTTTCAGTATCATTGAAACTTCCCTGATGCCAGATTTGAATGAAGTATCTTCTTTCTGATAAACTTTTTAAATATATATACAAGAAAATTCTACACATCAACCTACTTCTTTGAAAACTTTGGGTATTCTATGCAACGTGTAACAAATTATTGTTGACGGATAATAAGTGACAGGTGGGAGAAGATAGGTGACAACTAACGGATGACAAGTGACATATGGGGATGGTGGGATGTGTCACGTGATAGCTTGACGTGCTCTGATGCTAAATGGAGCGGGACTGAAAGTGGTGGGGGTGTTTATAAGTAACACGGTATCTACTTCTATACATCTTCTATGGTCGATGATTTATTTCACGAAATATTTCAGTTACACGAGTTACTATAAATGAGCAAATCAATATAGACACTGAAACATGAAACTTTCAATGAATTTGTCAGTAGAACACCGGTTACTACCCTTCAAATTAAAGTTGATGAAAACCAATGAATTATGTTTATTGATCACAGAAGATCTGATAGATATACATTTAAAATTCGTAATTGATTCAAACTTGGACATTCAAAGAAAATAATAGCACCAATAAGGACGTAAAGAGAACTTCAAGTTCAAAATATGTCCATTTTTGGTGGCCTGTCTAATTTTATTGAATGAATACTGCTACTAATCACAAAGACCGGTGATTCACAATCGATTAATACAACTATCATTACTAAACACGAAACATGCACTTCATAGTTGCGAAATAAAATTAACACACGAAAGAAAATCAAATACATCCATTACTCGGTATCCAAATTCACATGCTCAAGCTTGAAAATTATCGATTACCTATTCAAGAGAGGTATTTTTGATTTGCTGGACTTGCTCCCAGAAGACTTGGTTCTAGATTGGTTAGTAAAACATGAAAAAAGAGGTTAGTATCAAGAACACACATCACATATCCAGTAACACAAATAATCTACCTAGGAAACCAAACTATCACTCAACAAAGTTTGGAACACTTCAAAATGCTCATGTTATATTCGCAAACATTAACATTTTCCTTGAATAAAAAGTTGAAAATGTTGTATAACTAGCATCACCAAATCAATCAATCGCTTCGAGAGAAATACAATATCAGAGCATTTTGAATTTATGATTCATTTATTATTTGAAAAACACACATGCGTAAGAGATCAAACAATTACCCAGAAGACAAAGAGACAGAGCATGAACTAGAAGTAGAATCGGGGTCTGTGTCCTCACTTTTTCCCTTATATACAGGAATGCGAGACCTTGATTGAACACCAAAAAGTTAGAAAAACTATATTTCATTGGCGTGGGAATGTTTATTGAAAACTACTGCAGATCATTGGCAAGTGCATCTACTTTGATACAAAACAATGAGTTCTATGCCAAATATATATTCTGTTCCCGATTATGATTTTTCAGTCAGAGCTATCTTTCCTTCAAAGAACGCTGAAGTGGATTCGGCATTAGAGACCAAAAATCACAATATGTGAAACATCCGAAATATCCACTTTTTATCCAATAAGTCCTAAGGTAATTATTCGGTTAATTTCGGTTTAGATATTTAGTCTACTGATCACCACAATCAAAGAGCTGAAGGATATCTTACGACACTAGTTTTTCGGACAACATCCTTTTTCGTCATGATCGTCGTTATTTTTCAGTCTGAAAGAGTAACGTGAAGGGGGCACTGCGGGTTTCCGCCTAGAATTCATCAACAAACAATAAAACAGGGTTTTGTCAGATAATTCAGAACCGATAATCCCATGCAGTGTTTCAATAAATATAACCTGTGCCTTTAACCGAAACTTATGTTTTCTAACCCTGAACCGTTTTGCCACAAGTAATATCTGAAATGACGGATTCTACTTCATTTGAGAGGCAATTCAAACTGAAATTTATTTATTTCTTATTTATTTATTTATTTATTTATATACTAGTTTTAAACGGTAGTTGCAGTATTTATGAACTATATTTATAATTGTTCATTGAAAGCAAATTATTTAACCGTTTCTAAAGTTCACATTGGTTGGGATGTGGTGAAACTTTAGCAAAGTTTTGCCAATCAGAATATTAGCTGATGTAACATAATTAACGTTCTTTTTCGTACATCTCTCCTAAGTTATCTATACCATATTCATAATTTCTTTACCAAACCTCATCGTCCAATATTTGACAGTTTTTCCAAACTGAGTACAACACGAATTAATCTTATTGGGTGTTTTATAAAATCCCACTATTTATAGAATTTCTCAACTTAAATATCAATTTCTCCACTCAATTTATTTTCAGTTTGTTTCAAGAGCAAATCTAAGCAAAAATTTGAAATCTTGAAGTATAACTCTCGAATGAAGTGAATTCCTACATTTCGATGGAATCTAATTTCATACTTGGTGTCTATATGAAGATGCACAGTCTAATATGGGAGGTTTTGAAGATGGTTCGAAGAAGTGAAAATGAAGACCAGAATTGAACAGATATGGCTGTGCATATTCATTAGGGACAGTTTGAATACAAGGGACAACTGAAATATTTTGAGTAAGCCAAACAGAATTATTTTTGTGGTTACCTTGGTGTGGACGAAATCCCTGTTAATGTGGGTATGCTTGATGCTCTGGATATTCCCGATGATCTACCAATGTTATAAGACATGCCCAAAATTAGTAAACATTAGGAAGTTTTTACCATACAGAAGCAATCTCCACTTGGTTTTGGTATTATCAAAATGAACAGGCAAACAAAAATGCGATTGAACATTTTCAACAATTTTTAAAAAAGTATTACTGGTGAGGATAAACATGTTCATAAACCTTGAAAAAAAAATTACTTAGATCATTTCATTTATTGGACATAGTTTAATCGGCAATAAAATATTTTTTCCTTAGGAACAAAAACAAGTGTGTTTAAGTAAACACACCTTTCACTGATATATATTCTTTTTAAATTATTAGTGAATCAATAATAAATTGCAAGATATGGAATATTAAATTATACCCACTAACCTCTAGGATCTAACTTCAAAGTCAGCATCTGTAGTGATGTAGCATTCTGCTTGCCTTTTCTTTTCGAAACAATGGAGACCACTTTACGATATTTATTTTGTTATTCCTAACACCATATTGATAGCAAGTTATGAAACATATGAAAAGGCGAAACAACTGAAATATTTGAAAAGCATGATCATGAATGCAAATATTCCAATTTTATTTCACATTAGCTTCACGTTCAGAATTAAATCAAATGCGAATGCGTTTAAACTACATATATTTTCAAGTTATTTCGAAATCAACCGACTTTAGTCATTTACTTCATTCATTTCATCAAAATATGTTAAGAGAATTATCTTAAAATGCTCTTATTGACCTTGAGGTGTATGATGTTGCTTGTTTGATTTCACGGTAGTCAGCAGCAGTAGTCAGCAAAGTATCAGAATACTGAAATATTATTCAATCAGTTGAATGGAACCGAGTGTGAAAAAATGAATTAGAGAATAAAATCATTTTATAGTAGACACATCTGACAACATGACAATTATTCGATTGACCCTCTTGATAATTTTACCAATGGCAAAAAAATGGCGATAATAAAACAAATCAATTCTCAGGTACTGAACAAACACTAGGAACATTAAATTTAATTTATTTGGTATACTTTTTGAAAATAGAATAAAATATGGTATATGTGTGAAAAGTGTTCATGTATGGCAGTACAAAATTCGAAGAAATATGTTTCTCCTCTTCCGTTTTACCGTGCAGTTATGTACACCTAGAAGAGAAGTAAAAGTGTGTGGTAAAGAGAACATATTATATTCAATTTGCATAATTTGTCATCATAAAATTATATAACTTTATTTATTTCGGTAGAATTATATGGTCAGCATTTTTTCATTGATATTATTATATAATACGAAAATCACTGAGAACAAGAAATATTTCTAGTCGTCTGCATATATAACTTGATTTCGATAACTAAAGTCGCCAAATTTCGAAACTAATTATTAACTAAACCAGTTCGAACATTATCTACTGTTGATTATTTCAATTATTAGAACATGAATGTCAATCAATAGGATTTTACCTTGTAGCAGGACTAGCAGGGGATATCAGACCAGTAGGGGTACGTGGCCTTGATGTAGAACCGTTGAGATTCTTTCTTGTGGTCGCGGATAGGGTTGTAGAACTACGGCCCGGAATAGGGGTTCTCCTCGGAATTCTTGACGGAGTGGAGTCATCTAAGAGAAAATTCAAATACGTATTTTAACTGACATATCATAACTTGCAAGCCGATTCATATTAAACAAGAACAGATCCTGGTTCATACCAATAATTTTGGAATGGTGGCTTAATTGAAAAAAAAAATCCATAGAGTGTCTTGATATCAAATGAAGTTATTTAAAGAGTTGCTTGTTGATGTTTCAAGTTAAACTTTGAGAAAAGTGAAAATATCTATTTTTTCAGAGTAATTTTCGACTTTTTCTTCTATAGCTCTACTGTAGTAGTACACTTGTATTTCGATAATAATGATAAACAATTCTCATTTTCTTCTCATCAGACTAATAGAAAAAAATGTGTTTTGCCAGCACCTTCGCTGTTACATTTGTATTTAACAGTTATATTAGAAATCCACTTCCATTATGATGACATAACAATCCTTGAATATAGTTTTTTTTTTTTCAATTTCAATACTCTAATATTGAACTTTTTCTCCATTTGGCATATACTTTATGGTGGTCACTTTATATATTTTCATTACTAGAAACAAAATTCACTATAGTAATCCTTTTATTACACAATATTCAGAAATATACCAAAATAAAACATGAAATTATAGAATTAAAATAGTTAAATGAAATTATACAACTCTGAAAAATAATATGTAATACACAAAATTTTACTGTTCGAATAATGTTATTTAAAATCATTGATGGATAAAAACCAGATTTTATGAAAATTTGTGAAAGTATGGAATTCAAAAATAAATCGAAATAAAACGAATGAATACACTGAAATTAATACACTAGATAACCTCACAAAGAAATTTTCTTTCTTCTCTGTAACAGTGGGCACTGTTATATGTTTTCAGCGCACCCTTTATTATAAATCGGTCTTTTAAAATTTAAGGAATCATATATGCGTGTCTGGATTCAGTGTGAGTGTGAGATAAGAATTTATACCTACGCTCGAACCGGGGAAAAATTGTTTTTACATATAGAAAGGTCGCTCTGGGTTGATAAATTTAATGGCTTATGACATTAGATAGGGTAGTCTGAGACGTCGTGCCTAGAAACAAAATGTTAAGATTTCATAAAGGACATTCGGTGTTGTGAAGTGCAAGTTATCGCTTGGGTTTGGGATGACTACCCACCCGTGAGGGTGTACGCAAATATGAATTTTTCGTAGGCCAACATGTGTGTTTGTAAATTGCGTATAATTTTTCCCAAGACAAATAATAAGAGTAATAGTAGTTTCGTTAAAAGCTGGGGCGTGTTTGGTCTATTTTAAAGCAATGCTAGTTTGAATAGAAATATGGGGTGTTTACTGTATTGCCGAGTTATTCAATATAAGCTTGAGGCATTTAAATAAGTTCCAGGTAAATAATAATAATTATAACTTAAAATTGAGTGTTTTGTCATTTTAAATTAAGGGTAGCTTTATTATAAATCTGAGGGAGTTATGAGGGCGAATACGACAGAATAATAATAGTAATAGTTTAAATTTGGCCATAATTTTTGTTGTAATTATAATAGTAGTGAGTTTATTTGAAAAGTATGGCTGTTGATTTATTATCGAGAATGTTGTTGAAAGGGTTGTTGGCCTTTTAGAAAAATGCATGTTCAACTGTAGAGCGATCTTTCATGTTTTGAGAGGGTGACCAATTTTATTCAACTATATATTTTATTTTTCTTGCGCTTATTTGCATATACAGAGTGTATGAATTCTTGCAGTTGTTTTTTTTACAAATTTTTTACACTTTATACATTTTTACTTTTATTTTTTCGTTACTATTTTCCACCATTTTGCTTTGATGAATAAAGCTGGTTGGTGAAACTTTTTACTGAGTATTACTTACCTCTTCAACCCCTAATACAGAGTCCACGCATTTGAGAAGCCGTGGCCGATCCTACAAATCTACATCTCTTTGCCATCATGAACGATGGTGAACTTACGAAAACCAGTAGAGCTGTGAATTGTAAGGTTGAGTATTCTGGCTTTTGGGGAGGCTATCCCCTGAGCCTTAATTCGGGTAATTCAGAGCGGATTCAAAACTATACTTTGGGTCTGGTGGCAGCAAAAGTATTTATCATCTATACTTTAATTTAATTTTAATATTAAAAAATACTTCCTAAGGTGGGCGACTGAGAAGAGTTGTTTGCTTTGGCGGCAGTTTGAGGCTGAATCAAAGATATCATCGCCTAACACCCTAGCGATTTATTACATCTCACCCTCGACATATGAAGTATGCACCTCGATATAGTTCAATTATTTGTACATAAAATTACGGATAACATTTTCAAAATAGTTGACACAGACATTGTAACTCTGAAAAATTAATTGATTGAGAAAATCGGTGGCAGAACATACAGATACTTATATCATGCCAGAATTATTAATTATCAACATTTATGTCAAAATAATTTTCAATTCTATGTTGAATATAATTTGATTCATTTGACATTAAACCTTCCAAAGATTATTATAAAATTTACTCTTAAATTTTTCTTAATACGTCAAATAAACACGATTTTAAACGCAGGAAACGTAGCATCTAATTGTCTGATTCAAACTATTGAATATTTTCTCATTTTAATAACATTTCAACTCAATTACACTACTGAATGGATAAGCAGTTTTCTTGTGGAAATGTTTCTGCAGATATATACTACGGCAGATATTAAAAATTATAAAATATCGATGTATAGTGAATTAAATCATTCAATCTTACACAATGGTTATTTAAGTATTGTCTTCAAAACCAATAAGTTCTGAGAACTACCTGGAAAGTTTTGTTCTTTAAAAATTTGTCTCCTCACCTGTACTATCAAGAGAAAGGTTCGACCCGTGTCTTGATGGGGGCTTGCTTCCGGGTCTGCTGCCCGTTCTCGAAGCAGGTCTCGAATTACTCCTGGATCCTCCTGGGGTCAGCGTCGATCTATGAGAGGGTTTCCTGGGGGTGCGGAATGTGGAACTTTCGTTATCCGAGAGGGAATCGGGGGTGCCTGCGGACAGGGATGATTTCGAGGTGCGGGGGTGACTTCCCATTGGCATGGATCGCTGTGATCTCTCTCGAACCTGCAGAGTAACAATTATTTGTTATTTGGGACTTGTTTTCAAAATTTCTTACGTGCTTGAAGTTCCGTTGAAAAAAGAGATACTTTCGAATAATTGTCGAAATATTGAAAGAAATCAATTATTTTCCCGTCCTAAATGTGTAAAAACTTACCGATTATACTGGAGAACTCCGGATAATCTTGAGACAAGAGTAATATGTATTCTATAAGTTCACCGAACTTGCTATTTGCATAATTATTTAATGAATGGTGTGTATTATAATAGACGGTAGGATTGTCTTTATTGTTTATCCGAGAACTTTGTTCACGTCACATTTAGTTCTTCAATAAATCTTTCATCAAGCGATTTGTTTAATACTGAACGAAAAAATTTTCTCCATTGTAGTACCGAACACCTCATTTCATTAAATAATAAGAGAGTTTATTCACTGTTACACAGAAAACTTAACATAGCATGTTCAAATCAATAATTATTTCATCAAGCGATATGTTTAATATTAGTTGGTAATATCTTCCGAAGACCTTGCTATACGTTTCTCTCAAGAATTAATTCGAATGAAATTGGTATCATATGAGGCGATATGTGGGATGTCAGATGATAGGATTTTCTCCGATGTTTTATCGAAAACGTAATTGCAAATTCACTTCAATAATCATTTTGAGACATTTTTGAATTCTTCTAAGGAATTGAGTTGAGAAGTAAAATTTAATAATTCAACAAGCAGTGTGAAGGCATAATTATTTCGTATATTCATTTGAATCGCACATTTTGCCAATAACTACTGCAAATACTTGGTATAAAAATGTGTATCTCCAGTTCATATTTGATATTTTAAGTATTTTGAAATCACGTCGATCCGTTCTATTTCAGTAAATTTCAGGAAATATGTCTAATGTCAATTCAAAAATGTGTTTTAGCAATGACAAGTCAGCTAGTCAACCATTCGAAAGTATCTCTTTTGAACAAAGCTCGATTAGTAACCAGTACTGTCCATGAATTGATGACCTTTTATACGTTCACAGATGTTTAATATGCATTGATTAAAAAAAATTGTTTAGAAATATGAAAAGTATTCATCCACATAGAAACCTTCACTGAAAAAATGAAAATTAATCGACTCTTGGGTAATATAGACTTCACGATAATAAACAAATTATTTCATCTTTGAGAATCGCTTTATGTAAAATAATTTCTCCATTTGCTAAAAGAAAAACATTTTTCATTTGAACAGTCATCAAAACATGATACAGGTTTCGATCTTGGAATAGGATCGTTCCAATTTAGTATGAAACTTTGACTCCTGAGAATGAAAAATTAAAAGTGAATTAAATATCCAACACGTGCATCTACTACAAAATATTCCTGGTTTGCACAGTTTTATAAAATGCGAACAAATTTATTTCATTTATGTGCGATATAGCTACTTTGAAAAACTGAGACGATCCTCTTAAAATCATAAAAATATCTTGATTAACAGTACACAACAAATAACACAGATTGCTTTAATCAAATAAGGCATTATTCTACTTCTGTCTTCGAACGATCATCTCTGAACTTACCAAAACTATGCTTACCTGGTCTGGACTTGTCAATATTATCTTCAATCGAAATATTTAGCATCAGTTTATTGTACCGTAAGATTCTGACAAATCTATTTGAGGATGAATGTATAACAAAAATAGATATACACGTGAAATATTGAGATAAATGTAATAATTTTCTGGATAAAAGAAATAAACATTCAGCCCTATGCTGTATCACTTCCGTTAAAAATAACGTCACCGTTATTCGCCATTTCCGTTGTTTCGCTATTACCAAGCAATAGCAAAATAATGGAAATGGCGTTTAACGGTGACGTTATTTTTAAAGGAAGTGATACAGCATAGGGCTGATTCTCAAGAAGAAATTGCTACAATGAATTTACAAGTCTGAACTGTGCTGTGATGTTACTCCTTTTTTATTTCTCAATATTCGCAGACATTCATTATCAGAAAAATGATATTGAACAAGTCCAATGAAAGGATATAATTTGACTGCAGCTTATTCATGCATAAAAATAACTATTCAACCTCAAATGATTTAAATTGGCATGAAATATATGAAATTATTGATTCAGGAGGTATCTGAAAAATGGCTTGTAAATTATATAAAAAATACTAGGATCGCCCATTTTTTTATATAATTAATTTTAGTTTTATGAAATATTTATGAAGAAATAAACCTGTAATATAATGAATGACATATAAATTTAAAAAAGATGCCGATGAGTGCAATGTAGTAGGTATGTATTTCAATTTTGGCGCAACTTGCATAATATATTATTATATTTTAGAGAAGTATTCTTTTTGGGAAAGAGGAGACTGTTTCAATGATATGAATACGTAAAAGTTACCAACCCTAAAATGAAAAGATAATCCACATCATAAACACTTCTAAGATTTGCACATATCTCAAGATAGTATACAGGATGTCCCATATAAAACTCCGTGGGCAAACATCTGGAAAATGAAAGAGGATGTTCATATTTCGTGGAAGTACATGATTTTGATGTTAAAGGGTACTCTAATTAACATAGAAATTCATCACTAGGCATCCCAGGTTATTTTATGCTTTTGCGATTCTACATCAAAATCTAAATTCAGCCTATAGCACACTTATAGTTTGCCTTGAATACTGATGAAAAAGAGCAACTTTATTTCATATCATAAAGAAGGCCATGAAAGAGTCAAAATAAATGCAATAATACGAGTATTCATCAGAAAACCTGTTAGATTGTACAAAAGTGTATTAAGGTTTGTACTGGTTTTTCGGCAAATTGAAAAATTGTAAGATTTTCGAATACAGAAAAGTTGGATAGGATATGTATTTATGGCGAACCAAGAAGGAATGCAGAAGACGCAGTGAGAGTATACCTATGCTGATCGGTATTCCGGCAGAAGATTACCATCAGACATAACAGTCACTATCTTAGCAACAATTTTGGTACAAAATGGATGTTTTAATGAATCCATATTGTTCTACCAGACAAGTAGCAATGGATTGTGATATTTCGAAAGCGTCAATACAACGTATTTTGTCCACAACTTTCATCCCCTCAAAATACATCTAGTTCAAGGACTACACACTACATCTACATGTTTAGGAGATGCTCAAAGGAAATTGGTCTAACACGAACTCTCGTTGGATTCAAGATATGAGATATCAGTCTGTGTGGGAGGTTTGGTGCAGAAATATTGATGGTTATTTGGTAGGACGTCATTTTTCGAAGGAATGCTCAATGGAGAAAGGTACATACTTGCTTTTCAACATGTGTTACCAAATCTCTTGGAGAATTTACCAATACAAACTCGACTGAATATATGGTTTCAACAAAATGGGGCAGATTGAAACATTTTAGTTTATAATGTCTGCGATTTTAAAGAAACCCATAACTAGATGAAACTGAACAGGTAATTCAATTAAAACTGATAGATTGATTTTATCACACTCGTGTTGTTGCTTTCATAGCCCCTTTATAATATGCTATATGGGTGAATTCAGAATTTAATGCAGAATCCAAAAAAACGTTGAAAAATTTGGGGTCCCATTAAAAAAAATTGGCACCGGTGTCGCGACGCCCTAAAGTATGTCGCCTAGTGATGGATCCCTACGTAAATGAAATGTTCCTTTGACATCCAAATCATTTGCTTTCACGATATATGGATATCACCTTTCCTTTCACGGATATTTTACTGCAATTTTTTTTATGGAAAACCCTGTATATTAGTTGTCATATAAATGATCCATCTTTCGTCGGAGACTGAAAGGTTTCTTAATATCTAGATTGAAATGTTAATTTTCAATCACGAATCAATAACCTGAACTATTTCCTCAACCTATCAAGGAAAATGCCTTTACCAAGATAACCATTTCTCAGATACTCCAATCCATCAATTTTTATATATTAACATTGAATCAGCGCAGATTTTATCCTTATATAAGGAAATTACCTTTTACTAACCTTATCTATACCTACCATGGGTACTTGCGACAAATACAAAAGCTTATGGTGGTCCTTCTCTGGGCCAATAACAGCAACTGAACCAACATTCAATCAGTCAATATCGGTACCAAATACAAAATATCCCAATATGAGTTCATAAGAACGAAGTTCATATTGCAAATGTAAAGTTTTTGGTGGACATTCAAATTCAAGCAGAAATTTTCATTTCAGAGAGTTTGTATTTTTTTACAAAGTCATATCGGGACACTTTGTAGTAATTGAAGTGGATTTAAAGGTACCAAAACATTCATACAGGGATAAAATCAAAACCAATGAAAATTACGCAATTTCAATTCAACATCTAATGAAACAAACCAAATTCTTGAAAAGGGACTCACTCGTGCACATGCTTTGTAGAATTTACAGTATTTTGAACAATTCTTGATTGGTGCAATGATAGTGTAGAATTTTTTATTAACATATATTACAGTGCGACTGCAAAATTTTACAGCAGTGAGTAGATTTTCCCAAAAAAATTCAAAATGGTAATGATATATAGTGCCATTCCAATCGGATAAAAAAAACATGCTCATTAATACACCCTATGAAGGGAAAATGATGCAGTATCATTGAATTTAGCTAGGTACATTCAGCATCCGGTGAAGAGAGATTAGGAAATATTTTTGTATTCAGATATAATCATTCATTCAAAATTCACCAAAAGAATAATGAATTCAAACACAACTGTGTGTGTGTTACTATATTCTGCTAATTATGTGTAATCTTGTTTGAGGTTTCGATGTGAGCGATGTTACCGAAATCACAAATACAGGGTATTAGAGGTAACTGCCATGAATTTAAAACATGCTATCTTGAGCTCTAATAGTTACTTATATTGAAAAGTGAATGATACTTTTTCTTACTCGCTGAACACGATGCACACTCTCTATCTCTCACAAACTCGGACGCTCTCTCTCTCTCTTACACACTGTTCTCCCCATGCTGATACTAGAACTCTTTTAGTTTATCTACTCTTTACGTTTCGTTTTACACTGGAACTATTCATATAAGTAAATTATTATTATATACTGATCTAACGTATTCTTCAAAATACTCTAACTTCTACCACCAACAATCCAGAGGAAACGTCACACACAGTAAACCTTACACTAAAACCACACCCGGGGTGTAAAACGACTATAGAAAAAACAGTGATTTACCCAATAGCAGGTGTTAGGATTAACGTGGGCCATGTGAAGTGTAGGGCCTGCGGTTGAGCCGACGTGCAAGGGGTAAGCGTTGCCGCACTCCCCTCTCGCCCTTATTTCGTCGAAAATAGGCATCAGTTCTGCTAGGTGTTCGTGAGCTAAATCCATGCGAGAAAATTGGGGAAGAAAAGAGTGATTGAATGTAAGAGTGAGTTGAAAGTGTACGAGTGCTGGTGCACGAGACGGAAATGTACTGTTCAAAGTCCCTGGATGACAAGACCCTGCTAGGTCCTTGAAGATTATGGTTATCACTCAAATGTTTCCAAATTATGGTGGATTATGGTTAAATAATAACTACCATTATTGACCATTGAGACGCCTTTCATAAATCTAGTTTAAATGGGTTTCCGTTGTTCTAGTTGAAAAGTCGATAGTTTTGTCATCATCGATATTTCAGAAGCGCAAAATAGGGTGGAACAGATCACGAAATGTCCAAGCTATCAATAAATAATGTTATTTTTCCATTGGACAAGTGGGATACACTCTCCATCATTAATATCACTACTTAGGAGCACTTAAGCCTTTGGTAGTCTTCAACCACAGCAATGGAAACTATGTTGGAACGTCATCCTCTTAAAATATTCCTGACGAGGCAAGAATAGAGGCTGCTATTCATTTCAGTTGACTTGAAATGGTAGTACGTGACATAGACAGTCACATAGACATGAAATTCGCCAATGTATCATTATTTCGAATAGCTAGAAAAATATACTCAACAGTTGCTAACTCGGAGCAAAAAACTGAGGCGTCTCACTGGTCCTCTGAACTAACAATAACTTCAGACTCTCTAAGAGAGTTTGTCAGGAACCTTCATCGTTCAATGTTTCATCTGGAGGTACAATGCTAGAATACTATTATAGCTTGAAAGATGGTAGGGCAGTAAAAGTATCTGAAGTTGGGTTCCAATATTTAGGTCCTAACCACATTACCATCTATCAGTCCTCTGTGTGTATAATGAAAGACCGTTTTCGGTTTTTTGAATCCTCTCAGTCGGTGATCTATGATTTCTTCGCAGCTGATTGGCATGGCATCTCTGGGTTTCGTTATTTACCCCATACGTAGAGCACAAAATCCATGAGTGTCACTTATTCAAGTAATTTTTTTCATCTTATCTTATCACGTTAACTTTTAGATAAAGAAGGTAGAGCATTGCCTCCATTGATGCACAGAGGACTTGCATCTATTTCAGTTTCCACATTACTGTTGAATAGTTGACTATAGGTCTTATGCTTTCAGGTCTTATAAGGAACTTGTAGTTTTCAACTTTGAATTGATAACTTGATTCTGGAAGCTTTTTTTATGGAAACATTTGATTGGATTGCCTTGAGGGATTAAGCAGGGCCCTCTTGCGTTTGGAGTCCCGAATTTTAGTCTAAGTACAATTTTGTGCTTTTGATATTAGAAGTTGAGGAAATTATGACAATAATACTGAATCATGAGATGAATAATGAAAAAGTGTACTTGTCCACAATAACACGATACACTATGAAGATACTAATATAGAACACAAGTAAAATGCTTATCGATTTCTGAAACTTTCGGTGGATGCTCTTAGTTGTAGTTGTGTTTATCCATTATGCTAATGGGAGATACTCCTAGCAGTCTATTCATTTGCAAAGCACATCGCCAGTGCTTTATTTGACTGGTTTATTATATAGAGTCAACACCATTGGTTATCTAGGAATTTATTGAGAATCTTAAGATGAGAAACCAGTTTTAATAATCATTTTATACTACTCTGCAACACTCATTATATATAATACATTCCAAATATCTGAATGAATGAAACATTTCTTAGGTACTTGGCTCAGATATATGTTTACATTACCCTTCTGATACCTTTTTCGACTATTCACAAATCAACCTTACCTAAAGCACAAAATCTTCAATGACTGAGACTCCAATTAATCATTAAATAAACGTTATACAGGAACCCTAGATTGTACTTGTGCATTTTCATCAATAGCTGAAAACAGCTCAAAAGTGGTGTGACCAATGTATGTAAACAATCACGATGGTTGTAAGTTCCTTATATGCCTGTGTTCAGCTATTGATAAAACAACGTAATCTATTGAAGACGCATCTAGCGTCTTGTGAGAAAAATTAGGGGATATTTTGGAATACTTTCGAGATATATCTAGTTTAGTTTACATGTGCTAATACTTCGTACAGTGAGATTATAAATTTCAATTGCTGTATATGCTGAGAATGAGTAGAGTCCGGGAGAACATTTTTCACCATTCAATCACAAATCAGGAAGGAGCCTTGCTCCTTCCTCATTTTACTGAAAAACATTCTCGCTATTTTTTTGATAAAAGGAAATAATTATGAGCAAAACGACAGATAATTGCGAGTGTGATATAGATATAGAAGTGACAGCGACATTACAAAATGAGTATCCGGTATAGGTTCGGTTCATAACTCTGAGCTATGACAATGTTCATGTATTCTTCACTGACATTAAATTGACGACCTCCCGAGACAAAGAACACAAAACACATTTCAGCGAAATGACTAAATATATTCTACTCACCTATTTATCAAGGCTAAATTCGGAATCCATGAGGTGCAGAAAAAATAGGACATGCGCATTTACCTACTTACCTGATTGATCTAACTACTACGGTAGCACAGTGACGTCACATACATTAGGAAACAACGGTACAATACAAAGGAATCTGTCATTCGTTGAGAGTGGAAAAAATGCATCTGGGTACTACAATTACAAGCTAACAGTTTTAATGTTATTGATATTGCCTGTATTCAACGAGTTGAAAGAAATGATAGACAAAATTAAGCAATTAAGAATGCATTTGGGTAATGAAAGCAGCTAGTAAGTTGGAGTATTAATGGTCGAAGTTACTGTGTTGACTTTATTTATCATAAAAGGAGATCCAAACCAGTATTTCAGAAGATAAAAACTGAAGGTGTATTGAAAAATGGTACAAATTCGTGGAATGCAAGCTGGAATATATCAAATCATTACTTACACTACGAGTATTTTTGTATCGAATAATATATTAGCACATTGTATTGAAATTCTGCAAAACCTGTTGTTTTACTGTCGAAGGAAATACTGAATGAGAATCCGAAATAAAAATGTTTCTCAATGAACCAACAGAATAACGGTCGAAAGGCACTGCAAAATATCTGCTTCTGTGACAGGTGAATATTTTTTCATTAGGTGATATGAATGAACATTTACTATTATGAAGCCCCTGAATATTCTTCTGAATATTTTGTTATTATTTTTGTCCGGTTTTTAATGTGAAGTAAAAATTCATTACTTGCATTTAAAACGATATTCTTGGCTAAGTTTAACAACCTTATTATTTATTCTATCATTACTTTGTTACTCTAATTTAACTTCATCATTTTGAGTTTGAGATAATGGTGAAAATTGATTATTTTGAAAACAGAATGAAACAATCATTACAAGCAACCGTATTTTTAAAGGTTATATTCTCCATCATATTTAAAAAAAATGCGTTTCAATTGATATTATTGATGGTATTGGAATCAGAAACTCTATGTGAGAATGCTATAAAAATGAGTAAAATTCCTGATTAATAAATTTCCTGAAATTTTGTTTGAATACATTGATTCAGTCAGTAGGAAATGACTTTACTTAAAGGGGTATATAAGTGTCAATTTCTATAATTTTCAACTATATCAACAACCGAACCTAGACTATCGGTTCATGCCATCCCAAAAATTCTCCGAATGCATTTTTCCTCACGTCTCTCCAAAAACCCCCACCTGAAATCTAATACTACTCCGATTCGGTGCGGATGGGGTGCAGTACCTTATAGATTGGCCCTTGGGGCGTGCGTAGTGAAGAGGCAGAGGAACCTGAGGCAGGACTAGATGCCGAAGTTTTGGGTTTGAACGCCGTCATAGTTTGCGACACACCGTCTGCTAAGATGAATTGCTCGCGCAGCTCTATGTTTGTGCGTCCTTTGGCTGTGATAGATTCAAGGAGTTCGGTAGAGAAGGACGGGAAGCAGCGGAAAGCGTTGAACGGAGAGAAATGAGAGCAAATAAGAAGATCGGGAAATTGGTGTCAGGCGTGGGATAAGGTGGAAGTAAACAAACAAAACAAAATAAGCAACACTCTAAGTCTTCTATAGTCTAAATGATGCGATTAATTCTGTGATACTTTTCAATTATCATTCAAGTAAATACAATGAATGGCACGGCACGTATTTCAGAAAATTATTTAACTGTTTAAGAAAGTGTATGCGTCTTTTCGAACTTTGCAACATTAATTGCTACCTTCTATATATGAGAGATCATAAAAACAGCTCAAGAATGAAAAACTAATCTTTGAATTTCATTTGATGCCCATCATCGTGATCTTCTGTTTTTCTTTCAAATCATCAATATCTAAAAAAACTTTCTTAAGAAAGAAGTTCAGTACTGTATAACTTCAAATAAAGTTTCTTTTTACCATTTTTATATACTTATGCAAGGAGAACAACATTTTTCAATCAGTAATGTAGGAATATTATAAAATTGTATTCACCGAAGAATCTATGAAAATTATTACCAATTTTTGAATTGATACTTTTCGATTTTTGATTATTAATCTGATGAATGTTGACGACATGACTACATTAAAAATTAAAAGATATTATGAGTGAAGAAAATAACTTTTCTTGTGATTTCTATTGCTGAGAATTAATAACATTATGATGCATTTAAATCAAAATTAAAGAAATAAAAAGATAAAGACAAACCGAACCTGTTAATAGAAATGCGTATGCCAAACGTCAATATTATCAGAAATTTAACATCCTTCAAAATGGATATCAAATGGATTGCCATCACTATGCTAATGGTTGTTTAGCTTGTTTTACCTTTTACATAGAATGTGGTATATTTCATATATCTTTTATTAGCCCCATTCGTGCTTCATAATAATTATTGTGTATTTTTATGTTTGAGATAATACTAAGTACTGAACTATTTGAAATATTACGACTCAACAGAAAAAGTTGTGGCAAACAAAGACTGATTATTGAAAAGTATCAACTAAAATGCAGTGCTCATAATATACAACTGAACATGATTTTCATACTGAATTACTGTTGAGTAAATTTGTTGAGAATATCATATCATGGTCAAAATCGTATTCAGTTGCCAAAACCATAATAACCAAATCATACAAACAAATTGAAATTATAAACGACTCTAAACTAAATAATCAAAATCAAATTGTGTTTGTGTTAAAGTTATACCAAAAACAAAAGCATGCTGTGAGTGAAAAACAAAACAATAACGTTAATAATTTCATTGGATGATAAAGCTTCCAATCTGAACACTCCCGGAGAAAATAACCTTCCAACAACCATATTTTGAAGTATTTTTACCAGTCAACATAATGTCTAAATCCTGAACAATAAATTACTAGCACGAAAGACAGGACATTCACATAACCTATTAAAAAACTGATTATTGGTACTGCCTCAACAAAAGTAAAACAATTTACATCATCACCAGAAAACTGGCCCTTGACTAGACCCTTGCAGGATACTGAATGGAAAAAGTAATCGTTCAGGTTCAATCAGATGCACAAGATATTTTTAACCTTACAGATATAAGGGAAATACAAATTGTTTATTCATGTATAGTATTTCTACACTGAATGCTTAGCAAGTGGTTCAAATTGGAGTCAACTCATGCAAATTTTCTTACCCAAGGGACACCAAGGCTCGTGCTGTTCGGGTATGTCGGGATGAGGTATCGGTAAAACTAATGTGACTATTTTTTGCGACATATACACAGTGAACGAAAAGCGAAATGTTAAAACAAAAGACGTCGCATAAAGTAAGCGTAACATAAAAGGGTGATTGCCAAATAAATGTTAAATGAACGATTTTGTAGGAAATTGTTTTCATTTTTTGGAAGGGGAGAGAAAATATGTATTAGTACAAGTGAACATTGAAGCGGAGAAGTTCAATACTGCATTTTTATTGTTAATATCAATTTTAAATGTAACAACGGATTTGGTATGAAAATTTTAAATATGATATTGTTGAGCAACAAGAATGATTCTGAGGTAGATATTGAATTTGATCTTAACAGCGGTCAGTACATTTTACTAATGTTAGCACTTCCATAAATCAATCTGCAGTATGAAACTTCTTTCAGTTGGTAACACCATTATTGCCAGCCTACACAAGTTTTTAGGATGTGTAAGGAATAACATTTTGTAAGTGTCAAATGAAATGAAGATGATATTTGGTAATTTGAAAAATACCGTTTCTACTTCATCAAAACACCTTATGAAATAAATACTCGACAAACGTTTCACTAACAAAGGCTAGTACGATTAGTAGCAATGATTGACTAAATAAACAATCGATCTTACTGCTAGTTAAACAAACTTATTCAAAATACATTAACATCCAATACTTCTTTTCTGATTGAGCAATTAAAATTTGCTGACCTACTCCTATTTATTAGACTATAGGGTATCCTTGGTTAAAATAGCATTATATTTTATCACCTCTATTATTCCAAACAAATCTGAGAATTTCACATTTTCAATACCTATCGCTTTTGAGTTAAATTTCACTTTTCTACGAGGTTACATGTAAGTGCTGTTATAAGTATGTCGTGTATGGTCAGTACGAATGAATTTCATTGAGCATACACGAACACGATTCAAATACTACCATAGGGGTAATACGGAAGAGGTTAGATCCATTACAGTCCTTTTTATAGTTCAAATTAGTTAATAGATGAAAAGAATTTTAGATATTGATATATTTGAAATAAATTTGAATTTGAGTAGTTTTGATTATTGACACATAGTGTAAATAGTACTGAGTTCTCAGTTTAGTGAGTCATCGCTTCTGGTAAATATGACATTGATAGCAAAAAGTATGTCGAGTATGCAAGAAATGTTTTGGTGAATTGTGGATTTTTTTTCAATTGGAGAAACCAAAGTTTCCCTAATTCCCAACCAAGATGATATTAAGTAGATGAAAAACAATGCTTCAATTCAAGCTCAAATTGTATTTTAACTACAAAGGCTAAAAATATTTCGAATCGAATGGATTGCATCATAGAAGATATTTTAATATTCTTAAAAATTCATGAAATAATAATACTGATGGAAATAGAACCTCAAACAGATATTATTTCGTCCAATAAAATGATAGTATTATTATGTCAAGCTGATCTACTTGGAATATCTCATTGATCGACTATGAACTACGTACAATTTGAGCTCTATAAGATCACTCATCCCACAATATTCAATTAGGGTGAATGAAAGATATAATCTGAAACCTTGCTAAAACTTTTTTCAGGAACTATCAAACGTGAGAAAATAACCTCTAAAAAAAGATGTTTTTGAAAAATGCTGGGAATTAATTCATGTGTATTAGCTGAAGTCATATCCTGGGATGAATGACCTATAAATTATTGACTTTTGATAGAAAATATAGTTCTATTAAATTCCCACCAACTGATAAGTGGGGAGAATAGTATATTCACTTGTGGGGGTTGTTTAACCACAAAAAGGAGATTAAGAAGCCATATTAACTTATAAATTTTGCTCAGGAGACGTTTTAATGTTAATGTGATTAATACATGAATCAATGTTAATTAATTTAATGAACAGGAAAATTTTGAATTAACAAAGCAGTTAGTGATAAATTGAGATATAGACAATGGGTTGCTTGTTGTTGAATATCCCCTGTAGTAAAGTTTCAAAATATTCATCTAGGCTCATACATTCGAAAGTGCATAAAATCTAGCAATTTATTGCGAAAAAAAGTTGAACCCGGAACTGAGACAATGTATCAACCCAGAAAATAGGTAGTCATTTGTTTCTGCCAGATATTCGCCTTCCCACCGAAGCACATTATCCATCTGAATTTTTTGGTATACTGAATGCATGAAAAAATTCTGAAAAACTGAACTGAAAATGTACCACTTATGATCACGAATTCAATAAAAATAAATATAGTCTAGTGATAAACATTAAAAACACTAAATACTGAATAGTAGTCGAGGTATTATCCAGGACAGTAGTACCAGAAAGGTGTAAATGACCAAAAATGTGTTTTTGAGATAACCTCGAAGTAGTTCTAGCGTAGGTGAATCTGGCAGAAATTTTAGAGTTGTAATAACTTAAGATTTCATTTATGTAGGTGTGAGGTGACTTACCTCTGCATGGGTCGTTCTTGACTAGAAACTCATCCAAGGCTACCCAACCACCACCAACACGTACCATAACGGTACTGCGGAGGATACGGACCAAACGTAGTTTTTGACTTTCGCCAAACTGTGAAAGAAGTAATATATTTGTTACAAGCCATTAACAACATAAAAATTGTTAAATTTCTGGAAAATACCTTTTATTTCGTTTGATAGAAGATAAAACGAAAAAATATTACTTCAAACTTTTGATACTTTACAGTAGCTCTTCATGGAAAACGCTGATGGAAAGAAAATCCGCAGTAAAAACAGCATTGTGAAATTTCATTACATTAAGGATTTACTGAGGTTATAATGAAGTTAGTGAATTTGACAGTATTCCTTACATATGGGCAAAACTGCCACAAAAATACAATGTTCAAAATCATTTAATTTTCAACTCACATAAAAAAATCGAAACACTCACCCTGTATTTTCCTTCTCCAACTTGGAACACCCTGAACTTTTGTCGGCAAGTACACAGCATAACCAACCGTTTGACTTCGTCATGGATTTTCTGTGCGTCGTTATCAGGAGTCTTTTCTTCCCAGTCAGGCCTGAGGGCTGCAATGAACTTCTTCCAGTCTATCAGTCCTTTATTGTTCTCATCAAACATGTCAGCGACGTGTTTCATTTCCAAACGTGACGTATCGAATTCTATAACAAATTAACTTTTATATAACGCCAAACCGAAAGTTACTGTTAATAATATAGAGATAGAAATTAATTCTAGCATACCTTCACTTAACAGAAGTCAATAATATGTCGAAACATTTACAATTGAATAGCTTCTAAATCTAGCTCTTGGATTTACCTTCGAAATGAACATTTAATCAACTTACTCGTTTTGATAATGCCTTCGATAAAATCATCTCGCGGTATCAGCTCGTTGTTGTCCTTGTCCATCTTCCTGAAGAGATCCGTCAGCCTGGACTTCTTGTAGTTCATGAACTTGAGGAACCTTTTCCTCCAGTCGTCCCAAGAGAAGTTATCGGCCTTTTCTTTCTCCTTCAGATAAGCCAAATGGTCGTACAACTCACGCTGTCTTTCCCACGATAGCATCCAAACGTGACGCCATTTGTCGTAGAGGAATTTAACTCTTGGGGTACGGAATTCCGGTTCGCTATATTATTTGGGAGACAGCAAAGATTAGATATGATTTATAAGGGGTGAAGTGCAGGGATCTTATTGTGTTTTATAGTGTGGTTGTAGGGTTCTCTAATAACCAAATTCGAGAATCGAAAACTTGCTTCAAACGTAACTCTACGTGAGACGCACATGACATGACTGAAAAGAATGACATATTTCCTCTTCATCAGACACTTTTATCTAATTTCTAGCTAACCATTTCAATAATCATCTTCTGCGGTAAATTTCTACACTACAGGGATGAGTGAATAACTGTCGGTTCTTAATTGTTGCCTCAACGAGTGTTAAATTACCTAGTAATAACAGGCAAAGAAATTGCTACACAATTTTTTCTTGCAAATATTCAATGTAGAACAAATGTTCGCAACATTGAACTTTCGTTGGATCATATTACACTTGATTACCATTTTGACAGCTTTTTTTTTAGAGAATTCCAGATGTACCTGCAGATATTTGGAGTTGAATTTTACGAAACTAAGATGGTAAATAAATTATATTTAGGTCGAACAAGATGATCACTAACTACAAAAACTCGTAAAAATATCCATTGTAGCACACGTCTCAATAATTGAAACACTCCATATCGTCAATACAGTGGTGTCTCGATTATCCGGATAAATTAAAAACCAACCACTCTGAATACAGATTACAAAAAAAATTAAAACAACACATTATTTGAGTAAAGCAAACGTTATATTTATATGCAGTAGAGAATAAAAAAATGAACTAAATTCTTTAAACTAAAAGAAATCATAAATTCGCTGGGAATGCAACAGAAAACTTGAAAATGATAATTCTCGAAATCTTCATTTTCAATTTAGGATAGTGGATATTTTCCTTTTTTCGACCTCAAACTAGAACTTGCCTTTTATTAACTTTGTGTAATTTTTTCTGGAACCTAATTGTTTTTACCAACTAACGTATTATGATATATAATATCAAAAATACACTTTTATTTATTCTCCGTTTGTATTAGAATTATAATTTACATCGCTTTTTGGAAAAAACGTGGCTCTCCTTTTTGTTACCTACTATTAAATGAATTAACATATCAGGGTGACTATTTTGATCATTTAGTACCCTTTCACATTATCCATTATTTCTTTTTCAATGAGTAAGAAGCAAAAATTATAAGGAAATATTTTCCATTTTCTGTCCGAATTCCAATTGTTCCAATAATAATAATACTAGGATTGATAATTGAACCAAGTAGGACACACGCACATTGGCAGAGATACAAAATCGATTCATTACAGTTTTTTACTCTTAAAAACATGCGAATATTCATTAGGCTTATTTTACTACTCTCGGAAAACAAATTCAGCCTTTGTTTGGCTAGAGATCAATTGAATTTTGCAGTATTTAAATTAAACATTGACTCTTTGATTTTTGCATCTAGTCGCTGAAGCAAGCTGGGTAAATCTCGAATTTGATTAATTTTCAAACGTGAAAAAGAGGTGTACATATCATTTTTCAATATTTCTTAAAGTTCGGTGTAGTAGAGAAAAAACTGAATTGACAAGGGAAAATATGGTTGAGCTACAATAATACAAATGAATTCAAATTTCATGATGCTTAGAACAAAATTCAACACAAAAATGCACAGCTACTTTCATGCACTACAGTTTTTTATTTCTCAAAAATAAACAGAGATTCTATTCAAAAACTCTTGTGTGAAATAGCAAAAGAAGAATTATTGTATAAAATATAACGGAAAATCGAAAACAAGGTGATCGAAATTCAGTTTTTGAAGTATAACATATTATGATTAATTTCAAGGTGATAGGATTTCACATATACGTAAGAGAGTCTGAAGAACGTTACTCCTTTTATGCATTACTACGTAATGCCGAAACAGTGTATTTTTAGTTATCTGAGGTTTTATTTATAAGATAGCCATTATCTAGGTTCATAATAGACATGGAAAAAATTATAAATGGTGGTTAGGTAAGAGTGCGACAGGTGGTGAAAACATGAAATAATATTAATTAACGGTAATTCGTGTAGGTGAGGTTAGTCCCATATAATGAATGAACATGTACCTTCCAGGTGGGAACCTTGGACCGATGTGAGGTAATTGTGGGTCCGGACTGAGGTCTCGTCCAGCTCCGGGACGGCTGTTGAAAAAAAGCAACATGCAACACTCAACACATTTCTACAAACTAAAATAACTCAATATAAATACGATCGACCATCAAGAAAACAACACCAAGATTGGCCTTGGGCTAAATATATGGTGTACATGAAAACAATTCATTGCATGTTATTACTTTTGAGGTACTACCGTACCTGAATGGTTTCATATAAAATATATTTTTGATCGAAGTTTTACGTCATTTATGAAATGTATCATTGTTTATGACTTGCGGTAGGATATTTTCCTTGCTGAATCAATTGAATATGTTATGGTATTGTCTCCATGATCCGTTGTGATGACCTCGAAAAATTGATCGAAAAAGTAAAGATTTCAAGTAGTTTGACCATTGTTGATCTGAATGACACTTCTTTATATCTTCAATCATAAAATACTCCTGAGGGAACGGTTCCTACATAAAACCTGTACAATATAATCTGTCAAAGCAACATATTTCATATAATATGAATTGACATTATAAGTAGTTTTCTTGATAATCGATGGAAAGATCAGTAATAAAAAAACAGACCAACAATTAAAGTGGAAATCCATAATTTTAAATGTAATTCATGCATGACAAAAGTACCGACTTTGCTATTATTTCAACAAATTCAATAAACTACTAGAATTTTATTGAAAATCATCATAAACGAGAGCATGCAATGCATAAATACGAGAGCACAACATGACAAAATAAACTGAAATAGAATTTTACGAGTATTCAAAAATACGAGAATATTCGTTGTTGATTGAATAAAATGTTGTTAGTTGTTAGTACACTTGACACAATACACAATACTTTAGGTACAGGATAAAGAAATAACGCTAACCTTCCTTTCTGAGCTGCCAAATCATTTCTAGATCCTTTGAAGCTATAAAGACAAAATGCTCATCAAACAAAATACAAAGCACAAACAACAGGTATCAATTCAACGATATAGATAACTACCAAACTGTAAGCAGGTCTTGATCAATGTACAGTTCGATTATTGTATCTTTACCCATGCGTCATCAATTTATGATCGAAGAAATCACACATCCTCTATCGAACATCTCTTTCTAACAACCGCTATGAGCGTTTCAAAATTCGTTTACATTTGTCTGCTAAGCTAAGAATTATGGTATTGTGATGATGACGCACGGGTAAAGATATAATAATCGAACTGTAAGTGTCTTGTCAAAACCAATTTCAAGTAAAAGTGACTTAGTTTTAGCATTAAGGTAGTTTTATATGTCTTTGAATTGTTTCCATACAGTTACAGGTATTAATATGTGCGAACAAATATCAAGCAGAAAACAAAATTTAAAGCATTTCCAACCCAAAATTTTCAAACAAATACAGTGTTCTCGAAGGTTTGGAATATAGAACATAGAAAATTGATCATTTTGTATAAAACTAACGAAGTTGCAGAATTCATCGAAATAAATGGTCTGATTAGGGTCCTGGAATATTCACCAAAAATTCAAATTAATCATCACTTCGAGCTATGCGACAGAACGGAATTTATTTTTTCTCGCATATCATTTTGTAGTAGTTCTTTCTAGTTACTATAAATCTCTTTTAACTGTAAATAATCTCTTATGATTGACTCGCTATCTTTTTTATTTTCATATTCCATATTTTAATTTTTATCAATTTGATTTCCCTGGCGAAATGCAAAAATATTTGAGTTGGCTGCATTAGGATATTGCCATTGTCGCCTTAGGAGAAACATGGCTTTTCCACAAGTTTCAACAGTTAACTCTGTTATGATTTCATAAGGGTGACTTCAAGTGAATTAATTTCGATGATTTCTACATTTTGTTTAAAATATGCCCCACCTTCGGGAACAGCCTATGAGATAAAAAAAATTATGCAAGCTGATATCAATCGTTTCACTTCATCGACGATGAAAGTATAAAAATATATTTTGAACAAATTAAAAAATCAGCAGAGTAGAAATAATAATAGTTTCAATTCAGCAGAATTCACCAACACTTAACAGATTCAAATTTGCTAGTGGTTACTGATAATTCTAAAATATGTTTCAACCAAAAATTAGAGACAATAACAAATAAAGCACTTTTTTAATAACGCACATATGGAAATAAAAATGAAATGATGACTGAAACATACCTTTGCTTGCGACCAAGCGAACCATGGATGTCTTGTGAAGATTCGTGAATGTCAAGCTGTGATCCACGACTAGTGATTGTGGGAGAAATAACACAAAACAGTAAGTAACAATAACATGCAACATATAACAGACAATAATACAATAAGCTGTGATAGTGTGTGCGTGCGAGTGTGAAGAATACGTGGAAAATCACAAGGTCACATCAACTATACCGGGCATTTCACCAGCATGATCGATAGAGATCTGTGACATAGAGTTTGGAAAGTTTTATTTCTAAAGTCGACTTCAACCGGAGAATACTGCGCGGGCTTTCAGTAGAGTAGGAGACTAACGTAAATTAAGGAAGGAAAACGCTGATGTCTGTTGGATATGTTTCAGTTCCTGAGCATTCACCGCTCGGGACACCGGTGGATTTCAAACTTTGTCGGCAAGTAAGGAATCTGCATAACCGGAAATAAAGAGCCACCAAGAGTCGACAAAGAACCGCCGTTAGCTGATCGTCAGTAACACAAATTATCTCAGACAAGCCTTGTGGCGGCGCTTGGGAACAAAAATCCAAAATGACCTTGGCGTTTTTTTCTGTTAATTTACATGAGAGATGAGGCAGAAGTCTCCTATCACACTCTACTTCTTCTTACGGCAACGTATTTTGAATATCTGTCTCAAGTCCATTTCTTATAAATTTGACTTACTCTTGAAGTTTCACTCACTTATTGCTTAAATCCATTTAGGAATGTACGACATTAAAGACAACAGAGAGATAGACGTGAAAGTGAAATTGTCCTCAGACTCCTTTTTAGCAAGAAACTATAAGCTTATCGTTATTGTTATTTGTCTCTTCTAGAAAAACATGAAAAGGAATTTAAAACAATGTACTTCCTATATGCAGATACGAAACCACGTGGCAGCGTTGCCAGATTGAAAGAAAATAATTGAGAGTACTGTTCTGTTGAACGGTTGTGGCCATGGCATCGTTGCCCTGACGTCTTTATTTGGCAACGCCACGCGATCTCTCGATGAGACATCAGCTGTATAATGAAAAAAAAAAAAAAAAACGCTATAGGAACGAATAATTATAAATTATCTCACGCCAATGGGATTTTTTCATTCAATTCGGTGAGCTAGTGAATATCTCAGAAATGAATTCTTAGCCATTACTTGCCCTATGATGCCACCTAAAACTTTAGGAGTTTAAAGTTTCAGTTGATCTTTCCCAGCATTGTAGTCCCCTGCATTGTTTTCAATAGGCCACTTGGTATATGGTTGATGTGACTTATGCAATGTGTGTAAGGATTTTTATGGTAAGTTTGGTAAGACAATGTGCTCAAAATGCAAATAATAAAACTAACATAATAATCATCGTGAAATGCCTAGGATAGTAAGTCATTCATTGCTTTTTAAGTGTATAACAATTTTGCATTCTCAATCAACATAAGTACTATCTAAAATAGACAACTGGATAGTAGTAGAATCAGGACCAAATATTTCAAGAATATAGGATAGGATCGAATCTTTATCTCAAACAATTTTTTTGCTTGATAACCGAAATAAAACTTCCAAGTAAAGGGAAAAGACCCCGATATCATTTCACTTGACGAAGTGACATCATTAAAAACATTATGAATTCAATGAGTATGAGATTAGTAACACGAAATTCAAGAAGAATAGAACAATTTGTACGTTTCCTTTGAATTTTTTATTCCCTTACAATATCTCCAGGTTATCCACTAAACCTTGTCATTTTCAAAACTTGCGATTACCACCAAAACTAGAACTAGAGAAGTTACCAAAAAAATATTAAAATATTTTCAACATTATCAAACGAAAAGTAATACATAATCGGTTTGAAAAGTTTTTTGGTATCTTTTGTAGTTGCAGATCTATTGGCAACTATAATTTTTAAAACAGACACACGACATATATTAACTTACTACGGCGTTAACATATTAAATAACAATCGACTTACAGTTGTCCCTTTCCTTTGGCAAACTTCTTGGGATCCTTAATAGCCTGCACAGTCTTCACTTGTTTCGCCTTGCATACTCGATCAACCTCAACTTGCCTCTTCTGAGTGTTCTCCATGAACTCCTTGTGGTCAGAGATGAGTTGCTCCGTAGCCGGTATATCCATAGGAAGTTCCTCCCTCTTAAGTGCTATAAGAGTATTCTCCAACCCTAACAACCACTGGATGAGATCTTCGAGAGATTCATCCATATCCTGCAAGGACTGCATGTGTTGCGATAACTTCTGGTATTTCTGCAGAGCCAATTGGTTTACTTCCTCCCACCTATTTTGGATAACTCTTATCCAGTTCTTGATCACGTTGATTGAGTCAGTGTGAGCCTTGGCTAGAATATTGTGAGCAAGCTGCAATGTTTGATCTTTTTCAATTTCTTTTTCGCCGAGTTGCGCCCTGATCTCGTCAAGAGCTCTGAGCTGTTTGTTGGCAATCGCCTCATCTTCGAAGTTGTTACTCATGGACTTAATCTCCAACTCGGTTTCCGCCAACCAGTTTAGCAGTACGTTGACTGATCTGTCGAGCCGCTCGGCTTCTTTCAAAGCGTCACGGAGTCTATCAGATTTCCCCCTGGTGAGGTTGGTGACGGTTTCCCATAGCTCAGTGAGTTCGTTGAGCTCCGCGCGTATCTGGATAGAGTCCGCTTTGCTGGCTGTACGCTCCAGCTCTTGCCCGTTTCTCATAACCGACTCCATTTGATCATTACGTTTCTCCAGTTCCTTTTCAAACTGCCTGTGCAGGTCCACCAGGTGAGTAACGGATTCGAGGTCTCCGTGCACGAGGCTGTCTTCTGCTAGTTCCTTCTCGGCTCTCTGCAGCCACTGCACTAAAGCGGCGATAGCGTCCTTGAACTGCCCGGAGTAGAGCAGAGCCTCCTCCAGCTTCCTCTGCCTCTCGACGCTCTTGTGGCAGACGGAGTTCCACTTGCTCTTCAGCTCTGTCAGCATGTTCTTCAAAATAGGTTCGTCTCCTTTGGGCGCTTTATCTTTCAATTGCTTCCCGGCTTTCATGACACCATCATAGGCGCCTTGTTTCAAGGAGAGAGCTTTCTGGAAATCTTGGTGCTTCGCTAGCCGGCTCTTAATCTTGTCCGGGTCGTTACCGATCGCTTCTGCTAGCAGCTCATCAAGAGCGTTTTCTGTTTCGTCCAGCCAGTTCATGAGACCGCCCCAGGAGTCGTGGAATTCCTTGGCTTCCTTGTAGCCTAGGTCTAGGGCTCGGGTGCGCTCGGCTGACTTTGACGCAACGCGCTCCCACCTATGCTGTACGCTGATGAGCAGATTCTTGATCAGAATAACGTCCTGCTTCTGGCTGAAGTACTTCAAATGTGTCCCCTTCTTGTCCAGAGCGAGCATAATCTCGCGATGGGCGCTGACATCCTTCTGGAAGATCTTGTGGTCCTCGATCTGGCCCTGGATCGTATCCAGCACTCTGGATACGGGCTTCAAGTTCGTCAGGATTTTTTCGGCGTTCGTCAACCAGTCAACGAAGGCTTGCAAGGATTCGTGGAATTCGGTGGCTTCTTTTAGGGCGATCTCCAGCTTGATTTTCTTGTCGTTAGCTCTAGAGGTGACGTTGTCCCACCGTTGTTTGAGCATGCGCAAGTTGTGCTGAAGATTTGAAGCGGGAGTGGTGGCCTTTTTCAAGTACTCTTGTCCTTGAGCTAAAATAGTCTCGACCTTAGGTCTGTTGTCCTCGACTTCGTTATAGATTTCCATGAATCGTTCCAGTTGTTCGGAGGCGGTTTCAGGAAGACCGCCAACTGGTTTGCTGGCCGTGATGATGCTGTCCACGTCTCCCAACCAGGCTAGGAGATCTTGGATTTCGGCGTTGAATCTTTGAGCGTCGTTGAGGGCATCTTCTAGATCTCGTTGTCTGTCTGCAGTCTTTTGCATCAGCGATCGCCATTGAATGTTGAGGGTGTTCAGTTTTTCTTGAGTGGCGCTTGCCTCGTCAGCTAGAGAATTTGAATAAAATATAGTTGTGAACTATCGACAATCGGACTTCAGGATCCTCAAATAATCTGACGTGAGCAATTATGATAGATGTTCATTTCTCAATTATGTATCTCACGAAATTTTTCAACTGAGAAAATCTCCATGGCTGTAGAGATACACTTCGAGGTATTCAAAAATTAAAACTGGTGATATGCTTATTTATTGGGAGAGGGAGGAGGAAATTCAGCAGAAAAATTATCCTTTTTCGAAAGGGAAACTTATGTTTGAAAAGAATTATCGTGAAAATACAAAAGGAAGGAAGCGGACATCACGAGAGCCCAATAAAAAATAGAACAAATTTGAATATTACTAGAGACAGGAGGTAGAGGACGGAGAAAAGGTGGCTATTTATGTTCTCCTTGTCTGAAAGTGTAATAGAAAGTAAAATTATCGAGACACAGCTTCAACTTCAAAACAAAGTATGATATTTGAGAGTTGGCTGGTCATAGTAACATTCTCAAAACTCCACAGACAAGAAATCGCGTGTCTTAGCGTATACCTTAACGCCAGTCCCCCAAAACGCAAATCTTCCCAACTAGTTGGACGTGTGCTTTATACATAATGTGGCTCTGTGGTATTAAATATTTTCAGTGCGAACCGATGAGTAGAATTTTTGTGATGTTTCCACTACGACCTTGTAGTAAAAGAGTATCAACCAAAGCACAAGTACCAAATCACAGAGATTAAAATTCATCAAAATTGTTAATGGTACACCAGATTTGATGATTCTTTTGAGATCTCTATCCACAGTGCGAATGTAATGTTTTAATATTCATTTATTATAGTTCCCTAAGGCTTTACTGTGATAACAAAGGAGATCAGAAGACAAAATTAGTGAAGAGATCTGTAAACATATTGAGAGCGAGTCGCCTGTTGTATTGTCGAACGTTATAATGTTTGTTATGTATCAGGGACAGTAATCGCAGGTCAGAAGAAGGGTTACAGAATCTTGAGGTGGCGAATTAAGTTATCAAAGAGATGATGGACCAACATTTCATGCGGAATAGTTTGAAAGATTTAGATTCAGTGAATGGATGACTGGTAAAAATTATCGATGAATATACCCGACAGATATCAAAATCTAGCTGACGTGCTTATAGTATCCTTAAAAAATTGCGACGTGGCAATAATGTCATGATTTGAGGGATAACATTATGAAAAGATGTTCAGTTCTATTTGCGTATTACTCATCTAGGTTGAGTTACTTGATCAGAGATGTTAACCAAAACAGTGTGAACGTAAACTGCAAAACCTAGATACACCTGATACTCAAGAAATGTTGTATTAGTGAATAATAAAAACTTTCACACACAAATACGATTCATCGCTAATCAAGAAAACGTTGCCACTTACCTCCACTCTCTACTATCTGCCTACCAGCGTCATTGAGTGTATCTACGCTGGCCTGGTGCGCTTGTATGTCATTGATGAGTACCTTCAGTTTGGCCAGTTCGATTTCGAGAATCTGTGGGTCGCCGGCCACGGGTTTTAGCTCGTCCAGGGTTTTATCGGTTTTGCCGATCCAAACCAGTAGTTCGTTCAAGGCATGTTGGAATTGTCCGAGACGCAAGAGGGCGTTCTCTAGTGATCGCTGCCTCTCGACGATGCCGCGCAGGAGGTCGTCCCAGCGTTTATTGACAGCTGACAGCGGTTCTTTGATCGAAGCCGCTTGATCCGCTGAAGTGCGTTCTGTGAGTTCTTGAGCTTGCCTGTGGGTGAGTAGATCGTTTAGAGAGCATAATATTGGAGTTTGCGAAATGGTATGGAAGCGTAGTTGAACAACAACCAATAGATGGTATTTTAGGTGAGTTTCATTCCCAAACCAGTTCAGAAAGAGAAAATAAACGGCTTTGTTTCGTGTCTCAACTTGGATTTCATCAGCTTTGTAGAATAATCGTGAAAACATTTTAATGTTGAAGTAATCTGGTAGAAAACCTTAAGACGCCAATCTAACAGTTGACCAATGGATTGGTGTCATAGGCTACTGGGCAACTTGATATCCCAGTTTTCATATAAGAATGTTGAAAGTAAGATATTCAGAATGCTATTGATGAATTACAAGTTATATATTTAGTAACATTATAACACATACTCTTGCTGTCTACTTTTCATTCTCTGCAAATAAGAATAACTTTTCGCAATCAGGTATATTCTCATTCAATTTGATTGGCCAATTTGATAGAAAGAACATGTATTGTATAAAATAGTTCAAGCGAGAATCATCCACAAATGAATAAAAATTTAATGGAGTGGAGAGGTGCTTTCAATTTGTAACGCAATTAAGTCGTGATATTGGAACTAGAATTGCAATAGAACCTGAAAGGAAATTGTTCATGAATTTCCTATTACAATAAATGACCAGCATCTATTGGTCATTTGGCACTGTATCACTGAATAAAGGTGTGCATGCAAATGTATATTATCATGAAAATTTAGGAATGCTTCACTTTATTCTGTGATAGAATGATATCAAAGCAGTAAAAAAAACACCTAACCCAACTAACAAAAAGAATACCAAAAGCCAATAAAAAGCAATAACAGGAAGAGGACAATCCCAGTTTTTATCTGAAATGAATAATCCAGCCAACCTCTAATTGGTTTTCGATACTTTCAAAATTTTACTCAGGTCATACCATTTATGATATAGAATATAAGACAAGACTGTAGTCTCATCACTCTTGATGATGCCCACATTGTTAGAGAAACGTATGTTAAGCTTTTGAAGAAAACAATCAACAAACAACTCAGATCAGAATTACTCATAACAGTGCTATATTGATAGGATCATCAGGAGTGATAACCAAGTAACTCAACAATTAAGTTAATGTATACCGTGTCCTAGCTATTGGTTCTACAAAAATTTTATTAAAATATATAAACATGCAGTAGTTCTCACCTACTAGTATATCTATCTAATGGTTATGAATAACTAAGTAACATTTTTTGTTTATCTTATCAGTCTGTATAGAGTTGAAAGAATTAGTCAGTACTCTTGTTGAAACTATCGTAATATTTCAATATTCCCATACTTTCGAAAGCACCAACAGCTCAATGTTGGATACATTTTTGAGTGAATTCACGTTTTCAATATTTGATTAGTCCGTGTGATAGATGTAATAGATCCATGAACCTCGACTTCAAGGACCGATCCGTTTTCCGGACATACTTCTTGTTAACATTTCTATATATGTAACTTAACAGTAGCGAACTGAGGAGAAAAATATGCACACTTCTTCATAAATCCGTAGTCTTTAGTGCTTTAGAAGTAGATCATCTTGTAGAATAATTCATTTCTGCTCCGAAGCACAATGACAAACAATATTAACGATAATGAAAAGCTGCGGAGGCTTCCTCATGTTAGAAGAGGTGACCGGGGACCAAGGGGTCATTATTGGTTGACCAGGGTGGTGTACCGTACTCTCATGCGGTATAGAGTCAACCGTGTTGCCTTACGCTCCAAGTTTATCATCGAATTTAGTGAATTTATTACCGTCGGTTAACAGCAGGCTAATGTACCTGATTCCCTCTTTTTCATTCATCGATGAGGAGGAAAATTGTATATATATATATATTGATATCTATGATACAAAATGCTTCCTCCCATTTGGTTGAAGTTTCAGGCATAGACTCGATTGTTAGTCACTATCATTTTCATAATTTTCAATATTAAACCTCTTTCTAAATTCTAGCAATAATGAAATAATAGAGCCAAGTTTCTGAAGTGCAAATTTCAAATTGAATATAAAAATTCATCAAAATGAAATCATTCTCAAACATGCATTTTCAAACTAATTCAGATACCATCTTCAGAACCTAGTATCACTTTTATTGAGAAGTATGTGTACCAAGAAAAAATACTGAAAATAATGAATCAACACAAAAATAAGAAAAGACTATGAGAATAATTTTAATATACTTCTCTTGAAAAACTAGGTTTATGAAGTAATGGATAAAAATGCAACCAACAAAACAGAGACAACAGAAAAAGCATAATATGATTTGCGTTAACACAGGAGCAATGCAGAAAATTGTTGAGAGTTCTTGCCTTTTCAGACTCCTGCAGGCCCAGTGGAAGAGAAAATGGAAAAATAAATAAGTGTTAGCATTTGTACAGTGGAAAAACTATAACAAGTATGTGCTTCAGATAATAATGGTATAAACTGCTTATTCGTAATTTTCATAGCACAAAAAGAAAATAATATTATTGGATATAGAAATATATGAAGGATACTGACCTGTTCAGAGCTTCAACCTTTACCATATGAGGATCGACTTCGTCCTTGAAGTTCTTGAGCTGGTTAATCTGTTTCTTTACCGCATCGATATCAGCACCAAGAGGTCCCAGTTTCTCGAATTTTCTCTCAGCTTTGTCCAAGAAGGCAAGTAGGTTCTAAAACGCACCAGCATATCAAACATAATCTCTCAATATAACAGAACACTCACCTCAAGAGTTTCGTGAAACTCCATCGCCTTCTCCATAGCGTCAATAAGATTTTCCTCGCGTTTCGCGTACAGCGCAGTTATATTGTCCCACGCGTTATCCAAATCTTCGATATGCTTCTTAACTTCAGGTTTGTCCGGCTCTCCGCAGAGTTTCATCAATTTCTCTCCAGAACTCCTTACCTTATCCACATCTGGCTTAGTCTGATCGATCTCCTGTCTGATCTCCTGCAGTGCCACCTGTTGTTCTTGGATGGCTTTCGGCTCAACCGCCGGAAGTTCCTGGGACACTAAAGAATCCTCGAGATCCTTGAGAGTTATCATGATAGCGTGGAGTTCTTTCCAGAACTTCTGAGCTGCGTCCAAGGCATCATCCAGCGATTTACCACGATTTTGGGTGGCTTTCTGAACATCGTCCCAAAGCGTTTTGAGCTTATCGAGCTTACGTTTGATGTCCTTGATAGCAGGATCAGCTCTGTTGCCTGCTTTGCTGATGACGTCATCCGCGGCGCGTCTAACAGCCGCGTAGGCTTCCTTCCTCTTGTCCAGATCTCCAGCTAAGTTGTCGTTGTCTTCGATCTGGTCTTTGATTTTGGGTACATGGGCCGAAACTGGTTCTTGGTGGTTGACTTGGTCCGCTGTGTTAGAAAGCGCTCGCAGCATTCCTTCCAGCTTATCTGAGAATTTCGAGCTTTCCTGTAGAGCCTGTTCTAAAGCTTGTTGCCGCTCGCGAAGCTCCAACCTGAGCGCACCGT
Organism: Chrysolina americana; assembly: GCA_958502065.1. NCBI lineage: Eukaryota > Metazoa > Arthropoda > Insecta > Coleoptera > Chrysomelidae > Chrysolina > Chrysolina americana. The sequence continues at coordinate 88,227,232 of OY293410.1, forward strand.
ATCTAGCATTGTCACTGTCTAGCAGCTCCTGTACCTTACCCCCATCGTCTTCGTTACACAGTCTAATCAAAGCCTCCCCAGTTTTATTGAGCTTATCGACAAGTGGTTTATGCTCGTTGATGGACTGTATAAACAGCTCGTTTCGATCTTGCTGATGAGCAATTAAATCTGGTCTTAGCGCCGGCATTGTGAGCATCGAAACTTGCTCTTCCATGTCCGCTAACCAAGTCGCTAGCACATTGTGCGTATCATTGAAATGCTCAGCTAACGGTAGGGCTTGTTCTAGAACTCCTAATCTGTCCGAACTCAACGCCGACACAATGTCCATCGCTTCGCGAAGGTCGTCCATTTTCTCGCGAATAAGAGAAGTGTCGTCGCTGGGTGGACTTTCTCGCAATACTTTTTTGGCAGTCGACAACACATCGCGCACCCTGCCTTTCTGGCTTGATATATCGTCATTCAACGCTTTGTGTTCCTTGAGTTGAATCCTGATCAGATCGGGTTCTGCCGAAGGTTTTTCTGCGTCTCTAAGCTGTCCATCGACTTCCCTAAACCATTCCAATAGCTCGTCGATATCCCCGGTGACCTCAAGCGCCCTCTGCTTTCCTAGGTGAATTCTCTCAGCGCGTCTTTGTATTTGCTCAGCGATAGCATCGAATCTCCTGTTGTCTCTACTAACTAGACCCTCGATAGTTGACGCACCTTCTCCTGGACTCGCCTGACACAGCTGAGGCCCCACGATGTTGACAGTTTCCAACACAGGTCGTTGCTCTTGTAAGTCAACTTCCAGACGGGCAATGTCCCCTTCGTACGGTTCTGCCGACTGTAGAATCGACTCAGCACCTTGCATCCATTCCACCAGTTGGTTGTGATTCGTGTGGAACTTTTGCACCAGCGGTAACATGGTCTCTGCTTGTTTAAGAAGCTCGGCAGCTTTTGTGGTGAGGTCGTTGTATCTGCGTTGCAAGGAATCCAGCTTGTCCTTTAGCTGCAAGGCCTCGTCTGAGGATATGTGTCTCATGAGTTCAACTCCAGCATCCACGGTGCCGTCTATGTCTGTTTGGCGACTGGCAATATCTTCGGACAAGTTTGTGAGGTCGTCCATCTGCTCTAGAAGTTTCTCGTTGTGAACCGCTAGAACCTTGTAACGGGCGAGCCTCTGCTCCATCTGGTCCATCCACGCGGCCAAGTCTTGGTAGGTGAGTACTAGATGTCTCAAGCCTTGCCTTGAGGCGGTGAGTAGTTGTCCTATGCTCTCACTGGCTTCAACCAGTATTCCGTATCTGTCGGTGGCTTCTTGAAGTTTATCTGCCAGGCCAGCAGCTTCATCTTCACCGACTAAAGACATCAGGTTCGATGCGATCTCGGTGAGTTCCTTGAAGTCCGGTTTCTTATCCAGGATATCGTTGTGAAGAGCATCATGTTCGCGTATTCTCTGTTGGATCTTCTCTTCGTCTGTAGGCACAAGCTCCATGTCCTTGACCTTTTTCTCCGAACGATCAAGCCAATCTTGCAACGGGATCAGTTTGTCCTGAAACTCTTTAGCAACTCTCATTGCCTGCTCTAAGTCCATGGTTCGCTGTTGGGCACCTTCTGTAAGAGCATCGAAGCGTCCAATCAAGTCTTTGAGTTGTTTTTCAATAGCCTTGCGCTCAGAGGGCTCCGCTTCTTTGGCAATTTCGTTGCCCATGTTGAAGAGCGATGTCATAGAATTTTGCCTGTCCAGTAACATTTTTTTCAGGAACTTCTGTTCTTGCAGTTGGGCCTTCACCACCTTGTAGTCAGCTGAGGGTGACTTTTGGTTGGCTACGAGTTCTTCGGTGTCTGTCAACCACTTGGCTAGGCCGTCCAGGGCTTCTTGGAATTTACCTGATTGTAGCAAGCCAATGTCTAATCTCCTTTCACGATCGTTAATTTTTTCCTTCAGATCGTTCCAAAGGCCATTCATTTTCTCCAGGTCCTTCTCGAGCGCTGAAGTGTTGATGCCTGATGCAGCTGATTGAATGAGGCCTTGGCCTATTCTGTTGACCTCGACGATGTCTTTGCCTAGCGGCTCGATGATGCTAGCGGTGAATTTCTTAAAGTCCTTCTGCTGTGCTCTAATGGTGTCGACTTCCGATCCTACGGGCTTGAGTTTCCGTAGTTCCACAGAGGCGCTTTGGATGCCATCAACCACGTTCGCGTGCGCCATGTAGAACCCTTCGAGTCTCTTGAGTGCACTGTCGAGTTCATTTTCTCTATTGTGCGCACGGTCATATAGTTTTCCCAGTTGTTTTTTGAGCGTATCCACTTGCTGTCTCGTTTGTGCGGTGTCAGGAGCAAATCCACTATCCACCAACTTCTCACCGGACTGTATGGCGTCTGTCAAATCGTCGGTTGCTTTGTTGATCTTGCTGATGAAGTTGTTGACGTCATCGATCTGACCACGTACAGTTTTAACGTCTCTGCCAGGTGGCCGCATGTTGTCCAGTTCAGACTCCAAAGCTGACAGGTCCTGAGAAATGCCCTTGACTTGGTCGTTGAACTGTGTGACAGCCGTAGCCGCAGACTGTAGGTCTGAGCAACGATCGTCTAGTTTACCGGCTAATTCGTCGATACGGTCTCCCAAATTGTCAACTTCATCTTTGAGGTGGTTGGCATCGATGCCGTTTTCCCCAGCTTCGTTGCACAAATCATCAGCCAGTTGGCGCACAATTTGAAGTGGTTTCTTCAACTTAGCGGCTTCTTCTTTGAGCGCTTTGATTCTGTCCAGCAGCTTGGGATCTCTAGAGGCACCCCCCAAGGCATCATGGGACGCCAGTTTGTCTTCGCATCGTTCCAAACTGTGCTGTAGGTCTCTGAGGTTCTCACCAAAGTTTGCTAATTTCCTGGATTGGTCTTCGAGAGCTTGAGTTCTCAGGATCAAGTCGTTGTTAAGACCGTCCCATCTGTCTTTCAGATCGGCTAGCTCGTTTTTCACGTCGTCTTTATCAATGTCACAAGCACTTAGGAAGGAATCCCCCAAGGACTTGGTGTTTTCGTAGTCGCCTGACTTCTTCCACACTTCGTTGCGGAAGGCTTGAAGCTCTTTCAGCTGTTTTTCGATGTGTTTGCGTTGGAACGAAGACGGTTTCAGCGTGTCCAGTTTATCTTCAGCCTGTCGCAGCCAAGGCAGGAATGTTTCTAAAGCCTTGTAGTACTTGCGGCAATGCTCCTTGCAAGTTTGCAGCCTGGTATGTCTCTCCATGGTTTCTTTGCGTAACTTCTCCCAATTCTGATTGATCTTATCCAAGTCTCTCTGTAAGGATCTCGTGTCTGTTCGATTGTTTCTGCTCAGAACATCCCTACCCTTATTCAGCAACATAATGACCTCGTGCTCTCTAGCAAGCACGTCTCTGTAGATAGGTTCGTGCTGGGCAACTTGTTGTTCCAGTACTTCTCTGATCGCTGATATGAGGAACCTTTCCGACAATGAACCCAGCTCATCCGACAACCATCCGAGTGTTTTGGAACAAGACTCTTCAAACTGCCTACCATCTCTCAGAGATCCTTCGATCTCAGCCTTCTTGTGATCTAATTTCTTCTGCAAGGCGTTATACTGCCTTCCTACAGAGGACAGTTTGGCCTGGATGTCAGCCCTGGAAGCAGGGTCACTGAGTACGTCGCAAAGCTGTGCACCGTTAGCTTCCAAATCTGTCAGTAAAGGTCGCTGCCCCTCCAGCTGCCTTTCGAGGTTTTCTACCTTACGTAACTGTTCTTCAGGGTCTTTATCCAGGGGTAGTTCGTCCAAGTTGTCGGATATGCCTTGTAACGCATCTCTGAGTCTTGTAAGTTGCGCGTCAAATTCTCTGCTCGTATCAGCCGCTGCGCCGAGGGAGTCTGCCCTTTCTTCGAGCTTGCTCAGCAGATCGGCCCATTTTTGTTGAACGTTGGCTAGTTTGCCGTTTATCCTCTGGTGATCTGGGGATTTTATGTCCAAGTATCCCAGGACGTCGTCTCCAACATCGATAAGGTGCTGCAGCTGCGGCTGTTGTGTACGGAATTCCTCTCGCAATACTTGCACCTGCTGAACTTGGGACTGCACCATGCGAGAGTCGCTGGAAATGGGCCCCAGAACGGTTAACATTCTGTCCTTAGCCCCTAACCACGAAACTAGAGAGTCGTGGGTGTCGTGGAACTCCTTCATGTCTTCCATGAACTTTATCCTGTTTTTCAAGTGGTCGTTCAAGCTCTTCCAGTGCGAAACTACGTCTTCCAGTTCATCGTTCAAATTATCGGCCCCAATAGCTCCGAGCTTACGCCTGAGGAGGTCTTTGATTTGACTCTTCGTGGAATCTAGCAGAGATTGTTTTTCATACATCTCTTCTAATACGTGCTTGATTTGCTTGTTCAATTTATCAGCTTCGTCTTTGGTGACGGGTACGGTGTCTTTCGGTAGCTGTCTTTGAACTTTATCTAGGAAACCGCTAAGGATTCTGATATTATCGAGCTGTTTTTTAACTTCTTCGCGGACTGAGTCGATTTCAGACTGCCGGTCGTTAATCTTCGCACCGAGCAGAGAATATCTGTTGTTAATCTCAGACAGCTGCTGTTGCACTGGCGACAATTCTTCAAGATGGAAGCCATCCTGGCTGGACCGTCTAGAGGAGAAGCCGCTGGAACCTCCAGGTGATAGTGGTGATAGCCCTTTTGTAGGGGATGGTGATCGGCCGTCTCTGGATGACAATCGGCCGGGTGCCGGAGAGGTGCGTTTGGTGGGGCTGTACCCCTTGCGTCTTGTAGGCGAATCTGGTCTGTCACCACGCAACAGGTTATCATACATACCTCCGACATCATTGATTTTATCGATGGTGGGAGAAAAGTCTTTGTACTCTTTAACGATTGGTTTGAGTTCATCGTTTTGCTTCTTGAGCGTTTCTAGGTGTACCGCGACCATATCCAAACGCGTGACTTTGATTTCCATTTTACTGAGCCACTCGTTCACTTGGGTTCTCAAGGTTTCGTACGACTTATTGTGTTCAGCTCTCAGACTGGAGAGCCGGGCCTTTTCTTCTAATAGGTGTTCGAGCTCCTTCCACTGGGTTTCAAGTAACTTCACGCGGTCTCTCACGTTGGCAGTGTCAGTGACGTCTCTCTTGTTGAGCAATTCCCTTCCGATTTTAACGGTTTCCTCATACATGTGACGGTTTTCATCACGGTTGGCTGAGATTTTCTTCATCTGGTTGGCGAATTCCTCGACTGGCAGCTTCCCCATGTCCTTTGATTCTATGATATCCATGACGCTAGAATACCATTCTCCAAATTTGGTGGCTTGGTTATTAAATACCCTCAGGTCTTGGTTGGTTTCTTCCAAGAAAACACCACGTTTTTGCGCGCGGTCATACAACTTCTCAAACCTGACTTTAACTTCGTTTAGTTTCCCTTCTATTTTTTTAGCTACTCTGGCGTTACTCGTTGATACTATCAACTCATTGGCGGATAAATATATGGAGTCGATGGAAGATATGTGAATGTCCATGTCCGCTTGGATACCACGATGATCTCGCAGTTGCTCTTCTAAGCGTTCTTTGATGAGAGACGCTGGCTTTTGCATGTTTTTGAACTGGTTTTCGGCCTGGTTGAGCCAGTCGATGATGCCGTCCAATGCGTCCTGGACTCCCTGTGATTGGACAAGAGCTGTTTCGAGATCTTGGCAGAGGTTGGAGATAGCGCTGCTCAACTGGGTGTATTTATTGTCGATCATTTTGACTGGTTCTTCTAATCTGGCGATTTCTGAGGGAGATATCTGGCCTTCAAGAGATCTCAGTAAGGAGCTGGTAGCCTGTTGAGAGTGAAATCATGAGTGGTTCAAATTGCGATCATGAATGAATTTTTACCTTAGGATAACAACCTGACGATGAGTAGTATCAATGGATTGATTTGACTATCTAAGCAATTGGGAATATCTTGAATAAGATGGAATATGAAGAAAATATTTGACAAGAGACCAAATAATTTTTGGATAAAAATATAAATAATAGTAATAAACTTACTCATACGTAAGTAAGTGTTTTTGAAGTCGAGTAATTGATATTTGTTTTTAGGGGCACTGAATATTAATTTAAAAAAAATCCAATGCAGGATAGAAAAATTAAATAATTTCGACTGTCAGGAAAAATTACTTATTCCCTTCCTCGAATTGATACCACTCACCTTCAACAACAACAACCAATGGAACTTACTTGTTTTGCATTGTCAATCAGTCTACCATTGGCAACAAACTCGTTGTTCAAAGCTTTAGCACTCTGAAGCTGATCTTCAACCGCTTTAGGATCCCCAGCAATGGGATCGTTGAGCAGCTGCTTCGCTCTTGGTTCTGCGCCTTTGAGCCACGTCTTAGCCTTTTCTAGGGCGTTGGAGTATTCCCTTTGGCGTCCACCGACTCCGGATAAGCGGTCCGATAGATTGTTGGCACGATGCAAGAGATCGCGGTACTGCTGGGTGACTAGAGAAACTTCGCTACGTACCGGCGAATCTTGGGAGGAGTACGGTTCAATGTGAGGTAGACGCGAGGGAAGAGTCGTGCGAAAATCGTTGAGGATGTTGAGGTATTCCTAAGAGAAGATGATTTATTTAAACTCATAGCGTAATCTTGGCAGAAGATATGTATCGTAACTGAAAGTTCTTACCTTTCCTTCATCGACGAACTTCTGTGCAGACATGGTGATAAATCTCAGATCCGCCTGATGAGCAATCACGTCCCCAATGAACTCCTTAGTACTGTCAGTACTTGAGTCCAAGTTTTGCAAATCGCTCAATGACCTCTCTTTGTCTTCCAAAACCCTTCTTGCCTTGCTCAGCCACGTCGAAAAAACGTTGAGTTCGCTTTTGAGTTTGGCAAGCTCATCTCTAGAAGCGAGGAGTCTTCGCAACAGTTTTTCTGTGCGATCGCCAGCTTTGTCGTAGCGCGTTTTGAGGTTACGTCCGCTTTTCTCAAGAGCGGATACCTCGCTCTTTGATAGCACGTCTCCTGCTGTGAGCACTAGCTGTCGCACTTGCTCCCCGCAGTAGGACACTTGTCCGGAGTGCTGCTCCAGGTCATCTCGGATCTGCTTCATGGTGTTTATCTGATTGCGAAGCTCCTCTTCGACCTCGTGGATGACGTCTTGTGCCGCGATTCTATCTTCTATATCGTCCATCCAGTGCAGCAATTTCGACAGTGTCTCGTCGCATAGTTTGTATTTCTCTTCAACTGCTTGCTGTAAGTTTGTTCGAGAGTTAGTGGGAGTTGGGGTTCGATGGAGGAATTAGAAGCATTAGGAGTATGTTCAACGAGATAATGTGTACTTCCTTCACAGGAAAAGAACCTGATAGAGTGGAATAAAAGGAGGTTGGAGAATACAACAAAGATCTTTCGCTTTCATTTAATGACCCAAAACGTAAAACTAAACGTATTTTGCTAATGAACGATATAACGATGTACAAGACGGACCTATTGTGTCCATAATTAGGCTAGGTATAATTCAATATTGGGTAGAAAACTTTAGAACATATAGTAGTTAGTATTGTATTCAGTCGAATTATTCCTCTTTCGATTCACACTCGGAGTTTTTCCTTCACGATTGAGCAGAATTCGGAACTTATGCGACACAAAAGTTTTACTTCCTTTTTGTGATACAAACTTTGACAACTCGCCTGCCCTGATCACGTCTTGCTAGTGAATATATGTTATATTGTTGATACGTAAGGTAACGATAGCAACTTTGTCGATAATCCACATGAAAGTCACACAAATGAATTACATGCATTACCGTATAATACGTAAACTTAATCTTTGCCAAACATAGCTAGAGCTATCGAAAACAATCCCCCAATGCATCCAACATATTTGTAAGCCACCTCAACATTTCTCAAGTATAACTAATGAAATATCAAGGTCAATCAAGATATCACGGCTCGTAGAACTGTTGCTGTGCATAACCTACTTGAGCTGTGCTACCTGCACTCGAGCCATGTGACATCACAGACAACCCCATCACTTGCATGGGTAGGAGGGATGCAATTCCAGAAAGGAATGATAGCTTATATTCGGTAGATCTGCGCGGTGTGCAAACGTGTGTTCTCGCTACAAATATCGCATAGTAAGGAGTTTTTCGTGACATTCATTAGTGTCCAATGGGTTTTTAATTTAATGTTTCAGAAATTCAGATACCCTTCCCCCTCATTCCACTACCACTCGCAATGTGAAAGAGGGATTCATGACATGTGTTCTTTCTACGAATATCGTAACGAGTTTGTTGAATAGTATGTTGTTTAACATCAAAGTGGTGGTGGAAGGTCCAGAACTGGCTCAAATCTCCTACTCAATGAGAGACCCTTGTTTAATTTTATTTCGAGTAAACGAAGGAGCCCCTCACCCTGTCAGGAGCTTCTCTATAATTACCAGTACTATCTAATCCGAAACAGGTTTATAGGTTGGACGGATAGAATGCAAATGAAACTTTTTCGTTTTCAATGGGTACAAACATGATATAGTTAAAATTCCATTCCCGTAGCTCAGGAAAAAATATGTGTAAAGCTAATCAGAATATGAAGAAATCGAAATATCTTTGTTGCATTCTCCTAAGTCTATGTCCGCCAGAATGATTCCAGACCGGTATCCAATGAAAAAACATTTTTTTTGCTTACTGTTTTTGAAATTCACGAAATTGAAAATACACAGGAGGACCAAAAAAAATGGTGCCCTATTATAGGAAAACATATTCATTGGTTATAATGTCAGAACATCTGCATCAACAGATGCCTCATGCGTCTCATATATATAGGATGTTTTAATAAACCCTTCCATATTCACGTCTGTAAATACGAATATATCTGAATTAGACTCTATGAATACAATTTCACGGTCCAAAAGTTGATCATCGATTATTTAGATTTTCCACATAAGTTGAAAGTGTTTTATGAATCCCCTTGTACAGAGGGTGTCACACAATTCCATCAAGAAGCATTATTATTTGAAAAGATAGAAAGATAAATTGAAAGACATTAAATGGTCCGTGATTATAACCATGAAACCGTTATTTCTCAATTCGAATTAAAAAAAAATATGTTAAATGGAAGAATAAAGTTTTACGGGTGCAATCAAAAGTACTATCAATTCCTTTCAAGACAGTTTATAGTTTATCTTTCTATCTATTGAAATGCCATAGATAATGCTTGTTAACAAAATTGTAGGACTCACTGTATAATGGTAGGTAATAAAAATATTTCTTGACGATGATGGCAAAATAACAAAAAAAAAATATGTTATTCACTTCACTTCAAATAATGAATTGAATCTATATAAAACGGATTAGGAACAATTTAAATTTCCTACACATGCAGCTTTATTTTAACACAGGCCCAAAACAATGTCTACACTCCAGTCTGGTATCATAGTAGCGTATGGATACTTCGTCAATTTTTGGTTTGAAATTGTAAATAGAGATAGTGAAGAACTTTTCTATAAATTATGATTATTTTTCGACAACACAGGCCAACATTGCGCTTTCGGCATAGGAGCTAAAGACATCAAACCTATCACATGCACGCTCAACCACACATAGAAGAATAGATGAGTTAGTAAAACAAAAACAAATAAAAATGGCGATGTTACCTATTATGAGAACCTGTGAACAGATAAGTTTAGGAGCAAACATAAACACAGAAATTCAAGCAAAAACTCACTTGAAAACAATCACAGTCCATCAGATAATTCAGATTTGAAATGCTTTTTGCAATTGGTAGATTTCACAGTATAATTATATACTCAACCAATAACACTCAAACAGTAGAACTTTTGTTTGGGTAAGTCATTTGAAATATTCAGGTTATGGTAGCTGTTGGAGAAAGGAAGTTGTGAGATGACTTGATTTTATAATATCTTATTTTCCCTCAAACCTTTCGTACTCCACTAAAATCAAACCCAAAAAAGTTCAATATTATTAAAGATATTTAGGGTGAAAAGCTTCGAATGAACCACCCTGTACAACGAAACAATCTGCTCGATGGTGATTCCGAACAAAACTAATATATCTTCAATTTAATTATTGCCTAACATCACAAACTCCCTAGAATTGTTCTTTCCAGATTAATTTGAACGTTTTTCAATTTGGGAATAAAAAAAAATTTAAACTATCTGATGGACCGTTCAAATTTTATTAACCATTTACAAAAATGGCATACGTTGAATTCTAGAGAATTCTATTATGCAATGACAAATAAATAAAACCAATAACTGCGATATATCACGTGACAGCAAATACAAGGTGTTATTTTTACATTTAACTAGCCATTATAGAAGCAGACTCTATTTGTTTTCACTGTAGACAATAGTCCAAAATATCAAGTAGTGTTTTTTGTATAATGAAACAAATTATTCGATATTGTCTAAGGCAGCATTTTAAAGCGTTGTTCGTTTGTATCAGAAGAGAAAACATTAAAAAAACACGGTTTTGAAATTTTTCTTTGTTTTATTTAGATAAAATTGTACTTAATAAACTGCTCAAAGACAAAAATAAAAAAAAAATATATTTCAAAATAACGTCAGGCCACCATTTTGAGAAATGTTTTTAAATGACACGGAGTCGAGTTATACGTCATTCAAAACGCCCTTCAATTATCTATACAACAGCAGATTAAAAAAAACAAAATAATCATCCAAAACAAAATGGCGGCACATAATGCTAGAACTCTTTATATCAAGATCTTCTAGCTGCCTACAATAGTTCTGTCCCTCAATATGACGGATTAGGGGCCATTTCAGAAAAAAAAAGAAAATCGAGGAAATCATCTCCCATCTGCTATTATGGAGGGCAGGCTATCATTTTACTAGAGCACGTTAATAGCCATCTATTCCAAATGATCCTTTAATGAGAGTTCAAACATTATGTACCGTCATTTTGTTTTGGATGAATTTTTTTGTCTGAAATTTTGCTATTGTATAGAGAATTGAAAGATGTTTTGAATGATATCTCACTCGACCACCGTTGCAATTCAAATAAATCTTCGATGCCATTTTGAAAAATAAATAAGAGTATTTTATGAATAATCATTTGACAAAAAAAAAATCAAAGAAAAATTTCAATCCGTTCAAAAGTTAACAGAGGGGGTTAATTTATTCACAGACTGTATGTGTACGGATGTTTCAATAAATGAATTTTGAAGTCAAGATTTTCAAATTCGTTGTCACGTAATATATCTTTGTGTTAAATAAAATTCAAACTGTTTCATTGATGAATTAATTAATTAATCAATATATCATTATAATAATGTGCTTGGCAGGTTTCCAGACTTCTAGTAAGTATCCAGCTTTTTAACAAAAAAATATGGATTGAATAATCTCCAGAATAAACTACACTACATAATATTTTTTTGATTCCTAGTGACAAGTGCCGAAAAATGTAATCGAATATACAGGATGGTTCAAATAAAGCGGAGATCAGAAGAAAATATTCAGACATAAGTTGTTTCGTTTTGGGAGAAAGAACTTGTGACATTTGATAATTCCCATAAAACCAATATAAACGTATGTTTTTGGTAACGTCAGTTGATTCGTTCAAAAAAAATATTGTGGATTTTGCTGGAATAGTTACATGCATTGAAGAAAATAATTGTAATCATAGTAATTGAAAAACGTTCACCTGATGGAGGATAAACATCATAATATCTCCTTACATAAGATATCTTAATAACAAAATGATACCTTGTTGAAATCGAACAATTTCGCAAAGCTTCATTTACACCACCCTGTACAATAATCTATCCGATTAACGAAAGAATTGTTTTCATGCTCCAAATCATTTGCTACGTGGACATCAAATCATGCTATTATCAAACTTAAAGTCTGAGCAATATAGACAGCGTCCACCACTCAAGCTAAGCAACTAGAGGTAATATTGATACTATGAGGAAAGCCATATAAATTCTAACATAAAAGTGAATGAATATATTCTAGTTAGCGATAGCTTGCAGATTTTGCTTATGCAAGAAGTCTGGTAACCTAGAGCAATAAAAATGCAAAATCCCTTTATCCAAGTTATCAAATATATAATTTTATATCAAACCATGATGATGATGAGTCGATTTTTAGTACTAGCCATTTTTGAAATTCCAAATATCACTGAAACAGTGAGCTTTTATTGAAAGCAACATAGTACCACGTACACATAATTAAATTTTGCTCAAAATGGTCCTATGGAAATGTTTTTTTCGAATATGGAATTTCAAAAATCTATTAGGTACAAACACAATCAAGCCACTCCGTTTTGTTAAATGAAGCGCACACAGTGGCAGACCAAATGCACTTTTTCGGTATGCAGGAGGGACACCACACAAAAATGAAAAGCTCCAGAACACTCGAAACTGCAAAAAATGATTATGCTGTCAGGATTCCATTAGTATATTTAGTAAAACCGAGTACTTCAAAGACAGTTGTTAACACAGAAAAATTCGATTTGAATGAAACGATAAAAGTGTTTGGAGAAAAAGAGGTTGAATCATTTTGTAAATTTGATGGTGAGCATGAATCAATGTCAACATTTTTCAGTTTTTTTGACAAAATATGAGAAAAGTATTTTCATTAAATTACACCTTGATTCGGTACGTGTTTTGTATACAAATTGAGATCGTGACTTATATTTTCTATCACGATACTTACTACAGGGTGAGGTGTAGATCCATCAGAAAACTTTCAGTAGTTAGGGCTGTATATGAGAGTGCATACTTAACTCTTATGTAAATTAACATGAAAAGAGGCCAAGTATCAAATGACTCAATTTTTTCTCCCAGCCGTATACCGGAGACTATCAACCTCTGACGTCTCTTGGCAGCTCTGTAGCGGCTCGCCTATTGTCGGTAAAACAGATTCCTTGCATGCCGGCGGTGGTTGAAAACCTAAGTATGCCGAGCGGCTGTCCCATTTCATTTACACAACAGATGAGAATGAACTCTCATAGCCCTATTCACATTTCCATATTATTCGTGTTCAAAATTATTTCATTTTGTCCTATGCAGGAACTTCCATTTTTTTTATTGTGGAATTATCGTTAGACTTCTATGATGAACTAAACTGGACACGTCATATAATTTCGATAGTAAGAAATCTTTCCAGATGAGTTTTTCAATTCATCAACTATCTATAGACTGGATAAGAGCTGAAAAATGTATAATTTCATTGATAAATTACTAATGATATCATTCTAGGTGGTAATTCAACTGCATCTATCACAGTTTTTGAACAACAATTCGTCGTTCGGTAGACCCCTACTTGAAAAAAACGAAGTTACCCAGATTTATTGTACAACTGGCGACAGTGTCCTGCTAGAAATATTCTTGATCATTTTCACTTCATATTCACACCCAAATTTAACAATACAACAGAATACCTTTCTTGTTCTCCAACATATAATCCACCCAATTTGGGACACCACATAGTGGCTTCCAATACTACTGAGGAATCAATCACATCCATTTAATCATCTGGATTTTGACATTATAGATTCAGAATGCGAGTTTTAACTATTTCTCTCATACTCGTTAATTGATTACAATGATTCCTCTGCAGATTTCAACTTTGCAGGATCACCATTCACAAAATATATTCCAAGAAGTAACAAGTCACTATCGAATATCAAAATGAACTTTACTCTGAAATTTTAAAACTCGTTATACTAAATGGAAATGGTATTATCATGAAATGGTATAAATGACACTGAACGAAGCTATTCCATGCATGCCTGGTTCAAGCATTTTCAAAAAGCTTGCATCACCTAGCCTAAGGCTGCACTTATCAAAAATAATTTTCCAAACACTTACCCTTTGTTCTGCTGGAAGTATCCACCCTTTCTCGAGGGCCTTGGCGAAATCAATATACTTATTTTCATTTTTGTCGAGGATTTTCCCTTCCACAGCATCTACCAAATTGGTGTCTATGGAATGCAGTAACGGCACTATTATACCGCTTTCGGGATCTTTGATCACTGTGCTACTGGGGTCGATCAAATTCCCAGCGATTGCATCACCTAAGGTCAATTTCTTTCTGTCGATTATGTTGGTCGTAACGAATGGATCAGTGAAACGCCCTGTGGTAGGGTTGTACACACCGAATGTGACGGTTTCAACCAACGTGAAGCTTTTGTTGGTGGTGATGAGTAAACCGGATTCTAAAGCTGTCGATAGAGAGTATAGCTTTGATGTGCTGCTATCTAAGACGTTGCCTTTGTCAGCGTCTATCAGGCCCTTTCTAAAGCCTTCAGGAAGTTTAATTAATTTCTTTTTATTCGAGTCTTTAATGAGCGCAGTGTCTGGATCGATAAAACCTAACGCGATCGATTCTTTCAACGTTAAAACTTCATTGGATTGTGGCACCGTAAATTTACCCGTAGTGACATCTAATAGGCCACTTTCTATAGCTTGAATGAACGACGACGGTTCTTTGAGATATATTACAACACTTTGATCGTAAGTGACCGACAGAGATTTTACTTTACCCGTTGCTGTATCGAACACGACGGTTTTCGCGAGGTCCAATTGTTTATCTCCAATGGCGCTTGCTACGGATCTGAATTTACCTACCTGTAGGTCTTTAACAACAGCAATTTCTGGATCGATGAGCTCAAACTTGATGGCCTCGTCCAAGGGACACTCGCGAGTTTGTTTAGCCACTGCCGATGAATCTGGGACCGACCTCTGAACACACTCTTCAGCGAGTGGCTTCTCGAGCGTGATCAGTAGCCCCTTCTTGAACGCTTCATCCAGGTTGTAGGTTTTCTTGGACTTGGAATCCAACACCCTGCCCTTCTCAACTTCAATTTTATGCTCCTGAATAGCTACGGTGAGAGATTTGATGCTGTTGTTCGCCATGTCCTTCAAAGCTGTGGCTCGTGGATCTATAAAACCGTTGGTTATGGCTTGAGCGAGATCGTAAAACTCCCCATTTACTGGGTCAACGAATTTTCCAGAATCCGGTCTGTATAAAACGTTTTTAATAGCTTCTTCCAGCGTCAGAGGCGTTCGAGCAGTCACTATCAAACCCTTGTTCTTGGCTTCGAGTAGGTCGACGGTATTGCCGTTAGGGAACACGTAGACACCTAGCTGGTCATCTATGAGATTGGTTTCGATAGCAACTGGCAACTGTACGTACTTATTTTGCTGGCTGTTTTTCACTAAAGAGGTCACGGGATTGATGAGTTCGTTTTCACAGGCGTCTTTAAGGTTGTATTTGCGACCAGTGGCAGGGTGGATAAACGACCCCTCTTCTGGGGTGTAGAGCTCCATTTCAAGCGCTTCATATAAACCGAAATTCGCGAATTCTATATCTACTATCAGCCCCGTGTTCATCGCCTCGGAGAGTTTGAGAGGTTTGTCGCTGTGTGGCTCTTTGAAAGACCCATTTCTCTTATCGATAACGCCCAGTCTACAAGTGTCTGTGAGACTCAAGAGCTTACCCTGGGATTTATCGAAGTAGCAGGGTAGCAGAGGATTGATGATGAAGTTGCGGATGGCCTCGTGTAGAGTGATTTTTCTGTCTGTATTAGGATCGTGAATCTTACCGGTATTTTCGTCGTACAAGCCACGGTGGATAGTCCTCTGCAAGGATATCGCAGCTTTATTGTCGACTAGGATGCCAAGGACAAAAGCTTTCTGTAGTGTCACCTCGTGAGACTCTCCTTTGGAGAAGTCTTTGACTAAGCCGGTGTTTCCGTCCACGTAATTGTTATGTATTGCGTCAATGAGAGGAATTTTTCTCCAGTTACCAATACGCGTGTCCTTGACGCTGACTGACTCCGCGTCTATCAAGTTTATTTCTATTGCTTCTATGAGAGTCAAGTACTGTCCAGTCTGTGGATCTAAGAACAGCTGGGACTCCTCGTCATAAACGCCCTTGGCGATAGCCTCGCTCAGTGGAATTGGTGGCCTAATTTCAACAAGCAGTCCCCTCTCGAATGCTTCGTTGAAATCAACCGGCTCGTTGTAGCTCAGAATGACACCCTCATTAGTATCGATAATGCCATCATACACAGCCTGTTCGAACGTCACTATTTCTTCATCTATGGTCACCAAAGTGGAGGAAATATCGACATATCCGCGGTTGATCGCGCTGGAAGCCTTCAGCCTCTCTTTGTTCTTGGGGTTGATGAATTTACCGGTGGTGGGATCGTAGAAGCCCTTGAACACGGCCTCAGGAAGGGTTATTTGATTCTTATATGGTACTACCAGCCCCCTGTCGTACGCTTCGTAAAGATTCATCTCCGAGTTGTTCATTGGGTCCAAAGCCTGTCCTTTAACGGGATCAATCAGTTTCAAGTTGATGGCGTCGTTCAGAGTGATTATATCGCCGGATCTGGGTTCTTTCACCGTTAGAACATTGGGGTTGACAATCCCTCCATCAATTGCTTCAACGAGAGTAACATTCGCATTGTTGATGGTGAACAAGCCAGTCTTGGGGTCGTATACTTTCTGCGCCAGGGTTTCTTGCAGAGACCAGGGTAAAACAGTGCTGAGTATGTAACCTCTGAGATAGGCTTGGTCTAGTGGGAGCAATGGACTAGTTAAAATACCCTTCTCAGCATCGACAAGGTTGCTCTGTATCGCTTCTTTGATTTCAACGATGCGGCCACGTTTATCGTCCTTGATTCTAGTTGTGACCGAGTCTACAAGCTTGCATTCTATAGCTTTCTGTAGTGTTATTTCGTCCCCAGTAATTGGGTTCAGTATCAGACCAGTCTTGGACGAGTAGTAGTTTTGAATTATGGCTTGTAGTAGGTTGAAAACTACTGGTTTCGTCTGAATCAGGCGCAGATCTAGAGCTTTGTTCAATGGTATGAGCTGCCCTGTCTTGGTGTCTTTGAGCTTACCTTCTTCAGAGTCCAACATCTTTCGGTTCAACGCTTCTTCCAGAGATATGAAACTGTTGGCTTTGATGTCTTTGACCTCGCTGATTTTATCGTCGATGATCAGTCTGTCTACAGCATCAGCTATTGAGAGCTGTACTTTGCTCAGAGGATCCGTGATCTTGCACGTCTGTGGATCATACATATCCTTGTGGATAGCAGCTTGAAGCGATATCGGCCTAGGTATAGCAAGTACATAACCTTTGACGAATGCTTCGGGAAAGTGCATCGTTTTTTGCGTAGCTGTGTTGATCAACAGTCCCCGTTGTGGATCCACGATTGATTTGTCCACAGCTTCATAGTAAGGTACAAGCTGCATGCTCTTAGGGTCTCTGATGGTGACTGATTTGCCGTCAACTATATTCGACGCGATTGCTTTGAACAATGGCAGCACTTTGTTTTCGTTTGCGACTGTGATGTTTACGGGATCGAATAAATCTGTGTCTACAATTTCTTGCAATGTCAGCGGTTGGAATTTCTCTTTGGGTTTGTCGTTAACGTGGATGATCCAGCGGAGCTTCACAGCTTCGAAAAATGGTACCTTCTTCCCTGTCTTGGGATCGACCATATACCCGGTGTTTTTATCTATCAATGGTCTTCTAAGTGCTTCATCAAGAGTGATGTAAACTGGGGGCTTTTTAGTCGAGTCTTTCACCAGAATTGTCTCGGGGTCGAACACTCTCAGACCGTATACCAGCTCCTCGAAGCTAATATAAGCTCCTGTCTTGGGGTTGAGGAATTTGCGAGATTTTATATCGTAGTAACCTAGTTCCAATAGCTTCTGAGCAGTTAAATGCTTGGATATAACTAGAACACTAGTGCTATATTCTTCTACTAAAACAACTTCGTGGTTGCTGATGAGTTTGATTTCATCAAGAAGGCTGATTTTATTTTGATCCAAACCGTCTTGAACTGTGAAGGGCAGTTCTTCATTATGGTGGACGACACGGCAGATTTTTGGCTCAATTCTACCTTGCGATATGGCATCACCGATTGGGAGTACGACGGGTTTCTGTGGGATTTCCACGATCAAAGTCACTTCTTCTTTCACATCAGTTGGTTTTGGTTTCACTGGCTTGAGCAACTTCTGAGAGTAGATCTCGTGGGTGGACGGAGTTGTCGTAATGGTGGTTGTTTCTTGAGTGATTTCTGAAGATCGCTGTGATTTCTTTTCAGAGTAGTTTTTAACTGCTTGCAGAACAGCAGCACCTGCTAACACCGGTGCAACTACTGGTAGCGCTAACCCGCCTAGGACTGCAATAAGTCCTTTTTTGGTGGCTTCCTTAAAGTCGATCGTCTTTCCAGACTTCTCATCCTTAACTTTACCTGTTTTAGAATCCAGAAGACCTTTTTCTACGGCTTGTTCCACTGTTATTGGTTTGTGCGCGGTAACATCGTATACCATCGAGTTCGGATCTATGATCTCTTTTTCCATAGCTTCCTTGAAGGTCAGCTGCTTGTCTTTATTAGATGGATCATAGAAGGTGCTTGTTTCCTCGTTGTATATGGTTTGGAATGCTTCGGCAATATTCAGTTCGCTTGTTTTGTGGCTAGTCAAAACGGTTTCTTGTTCCTGTATACTACTGTCTGGTACCGCTGATAGCATTCCTTCTTTCAGTGCCTGCTCTATGGAAACTTTTTCGCCTGAGTTGGGGTCGGTGAAAATTCCTGCACTCATATCAACGAGACCCTTATTCAGAGCGTCGGAGAAGCTCATCTTGATATCTTTAACGATTGTTCGATTCTTAGTCTCGCTGATATCTCTAACGATACCTTGCTTTCTGGCTTCGTCTATCGAAATAATTTGACCATTTTCTAGATTTTGCACCTCGCTTTTATTCAGTAGCGCGTATCCTGTTTGAAGCTCGATCGTTTTGGTAGTCACAGTGTGGATGGTGTTTATCGTCTCTGTTAAAGTAGTGACAGGGGTTGAATGGGTGAAAGACAACCCTTTAAGCGGTTCTTTTATGACTAACAGTCCCTTTTCAATAGCCTCGGCTACGGGGTAGACTTTTCCAGATTTTGGTTCAGTGAACGTGCCCTTTTCAGAGTCGATTAAATGAGATTCTAGAGCGTCCTCAATTTTCATCGATTCTGGGCTAGTGGGGAATGGCAGCGACATTATAAAATTGTGTTCTATAGCCTCGTTGAGCGGTATGGTTTCCTTAGTAACAGGATTGAGAATTTCCTTTTTCTCAGTGTCCACCAGACCCCTCTTTACAGCTACGGGGAATGTCATGCCGGCAGGGGGAATTTCAATGGGCCCAGTCGGCACAGTATCGTCAAATATCTTGTCTTTAACGGCTTCCTGTAAATCTAAACTACCGTGGCTTGTTTGAACGGTCGACGTTTCGTCGTCTATCACACCTGTTTCGATCGCCTCGCCTACAGTCAAAATATCGCCAGATTTTTTGATGAGAGTGCTAAGGGGATCGATAATATCACAGACTATAGCTTCGCTAATACTTAAATGAGCACCAGTTTCAGGATGCACTATTTTTTTACTTTCTACGTCGATTAAACCTTGTTTCACTAATTCGGGAATGGACAGACTTCGATTCAAAGGCACTAACAATTCATTGGTACCGTCAGGGTCCAAAATACCACGCTCAATTGCTTCGTTGATAGTTAGCAAATCGCCTCGTTGGGGATCTACAATTTTGCCCTGGGCACCATCTACTTTTCGTGCTTCAAGGGCTTCTTGTAACGTCAATTGTTCGCCATCTGAAGAAATAAACCTTTCTCGTTCTTCCAGAATCTGAGCTGTATCATGATCAATGATTCCAGACTGCAGTGCTTCGGTGGGTTTCACTATTTTCTTCCTCAGTTTCTGCAGTATCACTCGCTTAGCCTCTCTCTCAGGGCTCAGAGACTGAGCACGCCCGATCTTCACTCTGTATGTAGGTTCGGTAGTGATACGAGCCCTTGTTTTTTCAGCTTCGGACAGGGTACTTGATTCATCGAGGCTAATAGATGCTGTGCCCAGTTTCTTAATTTTTGCAGGATCGTTTTTCTGCGTTTCGAGTTCATCCAGTTGCTGCGGTGTGATGATTCCGGATGCAAGAGCTTCATGGGAAGTGTATGTTTTACCGGTTTTAGGGTCTGTTATTCGGATGACACTGTGTGTTTCTGTGACAACTGACTCGATACCTTTAGCAGTTACGTCTGAGCTAGCCTGTTGTAAATTATCGAACGCTCTTTGGTCTATTAGTCCTTGCTGCAAAGCTACCTCTGCCGGGATTTGCTGACCGGTTTTCGGGTCAACCACGAATAGGTTCTTAACAATTTTTATCACGGATTTTGTAGCTAAAACAGGTGTTCCAACTACGGCTAGAAGACCTAACTTTGCAGCGTCTTGTAATGAAATTTTATTTCCAGATTTATCGGTGTACGTTTCCTCTTCAGGTTGGACAATTCCGCGCCTGATTGCCTCCTTCATGGAAATATTTATGTCTGTTTTGGGATCCTTGACCTTCACGGTATCTGAAGAGATTTTCTCTTCAAGGATCGCTGTTATGAGGTCTGAAGACTGGTTTTCTTGTGAGAATATAACGAGGGTGGATTTGGGGTCGTAAATGACTCCTGGTTGAATTTGAACCGGTTCAAGAGTTTTCGTTTCGCTCTTGTTGATGTGATCGGTCTCCATCCTTTCTTCTAGTAATATAAGTTTTTGTTTGATGGCCTCTTGCATTGTAAGTTTCTCAGTTTTGGTCATATAATGTCCAGTGGAGTCCAGGATTTTCTTGTCCAGTGCTCTCGTAATGGAAATTTGGCGTTTATTCGTAGGATCAATTGCAACTGCAGAGGAGCTGTTGATCAGTTTCAAGGCAATACATTCTTCGAAAGTCACCAAACGGTCAGTGCCATGTATAATAAACATACCATTAACAGGGTCGAATACTTTTCGATTTATGGCATCTGACAGAGACAATCCTTCTTTAGGAACCTCGTATATGTACTTTTCAAAAGATTTCTTCTCGTTAGTTATGAAATCTGACGATTGCATTTTGGAGTTAAATGAAACTGAATCTCTGCCAACAGGGGAATCGGATTCATCACGAATTGAAATCATGGTGGAGGTTTTTGACATACTGGGAGCGATAATTTTTTCGGAACTTTCGGTGTCAGGAGCTAACTTACCTTCGCTGATCGCTTGGACAATTGGAATACCTTTTTTAGTTTGAGGATCGGTATAGGTCTGTTCTTCGTTGTTGATTAGACCTAGTCTCAGCGCTTCTGTATAGGTAATGACTTCTTGTTTAATATCTTTGCTAGTCACTGTAACGTACCGTTGGACAAGAGTGCGCGTGACTCTAGTTGATACGTTCAAGTTGAGTAGGCTGTTCAAAAGAGCGGCTCCTTCTGGAGTGATTAGGTTTTGCGCTATGGCTTCATTCAGATATACGATTTTATTTGTGTTCAAGTCAGTTAGATTACCCGTTTTTGGGTCGATGTACCCGCGAAACACCGCTTCTAAAAGATTTAACTCGTGCTGGTTCTCGATTATGCCGATGGGTCGAGTTAAATTCTCGAATACTTCTGGTTTAACTTCCCCAGACGTTACCCCCTCAGAAAAGGGAACGAGCTTACCACTCTTTTTACTTACCAACAAACTACCGCCGTTCTTTTTGCTGATGAAACCTTTAACGTTGGCAGCATTAAAGCTGATGTGATCCGACTTATCTGGTGGCTGAAAACCGTCGACGTCGAAGATTGATTTCCTGATCACAGATATGATGTACCCCCTGCTAACCGCTTCTTGAATAGTGACTATTTCTTCCGTTACTGAGTTCCTGAATGTACTATCAGGTAGAACGATGCCCTCTTTCAGAGCTTCGTTTAGGGTAATGTGCTCGTTAGTTCTCAGATCGAGAATAGTTTTAACAGAGTCAAGATCAAGGACTCCACGGTTAGTAGCTTCCAACAAAGTCAGTTTCGTTTGATGCATCGGAGAGAAAATTTTACCTTCGTCGTCCATCAAGTTATCATCCACGACTTCTTTGAGAGATTTGGGCTTGACTATCAACTGACGTCGCTTGGCTTCGAGGAAATTTAATTTTTCGTGGCCTAATATATACTTGCCTAATTTCGGGTTGATTAAATTACTTTCTAGAGCTTGAATTACCGTTATTTTACTATCCGTTTTGGGATCGACGATTTCCCTAACGTCTCCGTCGACAACATTGCATTTCACGGCAGCGTCGATCTGATATTTATTACCGGAATTACGATCCACAATCCAACCGGTTTTATCGTCGATCAAACCTTGGTTGATAGCGTCGGATAAGGGCACTGCGCCGGTTTGCAATTTGACTTCCGTGTGCTGAAGAAGGTACCCTCTCTTGTAGGCTTCTCTGATGTCTATAGTTTCTCCGTTCTCTAGTGTGTACGTCCCAGATTGTATATCGACTCTTCCATCATCGATGGCTTGATTAATAGTTGTGGAATGATTTACCTTTATCCTTTTTTCAGATGGGTCGATGAAACCCTGTTCCGCTTCGTATATTTCGCGTTGAATCGCTTCCAAAAGTGTGAAATCACGGCCATCTTCCGCTATTCCACAGGGACTTTGCAGTCGTTCCGCAATTTTGGGTTCCACCAGACCCACTCTTTGCGCTTCGTCTATGGTGATTTGCGTGCCACCTGGAGAAGCAACTACCTTACCAGTTCTGACATCCAATATCCTTTCGGATATAGCTTCACGTATAGTCAGTAATTCTCCCGAGTAGGGATTTATAATACCGGCGATGTCGAGGATATCCATTCCTTCGTGGGTACTGTGCACCCTTTTCAGCGACTTTATTTCTGTGAACTGCATGGAGTCATCCCAACTTTGGGGCTCCTGAATTATGTGAGTCAGGGTGGTATGTTTATCTGGCGGTCGGCCGTTGATAATATGGTCCGTCTCGTCATTTTGCCAGTTATTTTTGGTTTGTTCGTCCGTGATTTTAATGGTTGTGCCATTCTCCGAGTTTGAAGTTTTTGTTGTTTGCACATACCTAGTAATGGAAAAAATTGCTGTAGTTCAATGAAAGTGATTACACCTTGAGAAAATTCGTTTCAAATTACGCTTTCCAAATGGATTTTGTTGAAAGTCAACTAATAACCCAAAATTTTCAATGGAATAAATAGATGAGAGGCACCTAAGTATTGAATTATTGAAGAAAATTCAAAATAACTAATCAACCGATCGCGAATACAAGAGAATGTTTAGATGCACAACAAGATACCACTTTGACATCTCTCAACTAGAAATTGTATCGATGATTCTAATATCCACTGAATCTAGGTTATCAAAAAGTAGTTTCTGGTAGAGTACTTTCAATGGCACCATTGCTTGAGATGTGTAAGGGAGAGTGATGTACTAAACGAGATACGAAAAAATAATCTTTGAAGTATGCAAACTACATCATATAACTGGAAAGTATAAACACGATGTTCATATAAAATAAGTCAGGAAAACATTGAAACTTCAGAATTTTTCGTTATAGAATAAATTAGTTATCTACCACATTTTCATTGTCTTAGGGCGGGTTGTACAAAACTAGTTGTAAAGTAAACTCCCGTCAGTTGCTAGGGATAAGCCAATGAAATTGCCAGTTCCTTAGCAACTGAACTCAGTTTAGTTAAACTGTTGGTGAACTTGTTTTGTACAACCCGCCCTTATTGGTTTAACACAAAAACAACCGTTCGAATTAAATTCACGAAAAATTTAAACAAGTCGAGATCATGAATGATGATGAATCAAAAATAACGACTTTCACTTTAGTTCAGAAAAGCTGTAGTTCCCATATATTTGTTCTATTTGAAGAAAATGGCAATTCTCTATCGGGTGGATAAAACCCTTCATTTAATTTTCTCGATCATATGTAAGGTATGTAAAATGGTAAGAGAGGTAGACAAGACTCACTGCTTGCTATAGTGGGTGGTGGTCGTATACGTCGAAGTATGTTCGCTCGTACTGCTCATATGAAATTCAGATCTGAAAGTTCGGAATGGTTGCGGTTGCATCTGCTCGACCAATCTCTGCAAAATAATTAAAAACTTCATTTAGTTCCACATTACATTTTATTATTTTATTGTGCATGAAGAAAGTTTTCAATTACAGAGTTTAGTGACTTCAGGAGTGAACTAAAGAATGTACAACAATAGACATAATGCAAGTTCTCAGTGTGAAAATCAATCTCAAGAAAACGCATAAAATTATACTAACGTCAGAGCATTAAAAATAATTAAGGAAATAGAGGGTAGTGGGGGTTGAGCTAGAGAAGGGGAGGAGAGGAAATGGAAAAGTAGAGAGAGTTTTTCGAAATATTTTGGGTGATAAATTTCACTCCTCAATTGATAGTTTAGAAAGATGTTCTATTTTGTTGTTTAAATATACCGGGCGATTCAAATTCAAAGGCCACCATTGGGATTTCGGAAACTATAAGAGATACGAAGATAATAATAATAATAATAATAATAATAATAATCCAAGGCCTTGGTGAGTTGCGACACCACTTTCCTGAGCAACCGGTGCAAAACCGGACCGGCAGCCAAGGCGCACCCTGGAGGGAATGCTCATTCCTTCTGATGTCGGCCGTAGGCTAACCCCCCGGTATACCCTAATACTCGGTTCCAAATGAACGAGGAAGAGGCCCCCACAACCGACCCCTTCGGATCAGGGGTCATAGGCAAGGTGGTGGGGCCCAAAACGATGGATTGCCACATGACGACGACCGCAACGACAACGGACGCTTTGAGTGGACGGATGAATTAAGGGACGGTCTTCTGCATTGCTATGAGAGCAGTGAGCCCGCCCGAAGAGGATACATGGCAAGAATGCATGCTCTGTGGTGTGAGATACACCCTGAGCATGCCGCTTTTTCCGCCCAAAACCTGAGGGATTATGTATTTCATCTTCGGGCACGAGGCTATGTCAGAGCTCCCCCTCAGCCGGTTGACGAAGTGGCAGAAGTGGCAGATATGCCACGTGTTGATCTGGCTGTAGAGGACGCACGCAACATTCTACCTACGGAAGGCATCAGAACCCGCAGGGCGCTTCATCACACCAAGCCCCTGAAGCCACAACAACTGGCATGGGTGGATGCGGAGATTCACGATGTCCTTTCAGAAGAGGCTGACATCTGGCAGATCAACTCTGCCGTGTATGACGCCGCTCAGGCTTAGATTAGATATGTGATACTTTGTTCTGTCACCACCTTTTATATTTCACAAAAAACTAGAATTTTCAACTAGGCTCTGACTCCGTCAAAAACACATGTTAAATGAGCTGATAACGTTATTACTGTTTTATAAATAGGACAGTTATACTGAGAGAAATGCAGATATGAATCTTCAACTACACCAAGAAAGAATACAACCAGCAAGAACATTATTCAAAAAATCAGATAAAAACCTTACCGAGTATGGTAGTTTAAAAAAACCGAGGAATAAATATGGAAATCGATTAGATAAATATACGAGAAACAATATTCAAAATTCGGTAAGAAACTTCTATCCTTTTATTAAAATATTACATTTTTCTAACTTGTTTGTTTTTTAGATAAATATGAATCCGTTAGTTTCAACCCATGAAGTTGCTTTAAATACAGGTTCGCCAAAAACAAGTGTTTGGAGGGAGCTCAGAAGAAATGGTCTAAAATGCAACAAAATTTATTTTTGCCAAAAATTATTCTCAGGTGATTCTGAACGGAGGTTGTCTTACTGTAATTGGCTAATGAATAGAAATGATTTTCCCCAATTTATCTTAAAGGTAATTTGAACAGATGATAGCCCTTTCACTTAATAGAAATAATGAGCACATCTGGAATCAAAACAATCCCAGAGATTTTGCAGTTTGACCACAGGTTTGGTTCAGTTTGAACGTATGGGCTGGAATTTGAGGATTATCTAGACATTTCTTCTCTCGTAAATTTAAATCAATATTGGTTTCAACATGACGGTGACATAATACCAAAGCAGTATATGAATACCTGAAAGAAAGATTCTCAGATAGGTGGATTGGAAATAATGGTCATGTGAAATGGCCAGCAACGACAAATCGGTGGTGTAAATGTGCTGTTTATTTTGATATCCAAAAAGCCAAAAAAATATTAAAAATGGTTTTTTAAAACTTCAATTTTTCTGGATATCTCCGGATATACTCACATATTGTTCGTCACATAGATGCGCAAATTTGCCCCAATTTAACTATCTTTGTATCTCTAATAGTTTCCGAAATCCCAATGGTGGACCTCGAATTTGAAATACCCGGTATAGCTATCTATTTTCAGAATGCGCTATTTCAATAACGACCCAAGACAACAAATTCTTACAAAGGAATTTAATAAATTGTGAGGAATGCTATAACATCAGTTCTCCATTGAGGAAAAATGTAAATACTGTGGAGGGAAAGAAAGGGATGAGGAGAGAGGCAAAAGAGAAGAAGAAAGAGGGACTGAAAGAGCGGCAGTTGAGAGGAGAGGAGATCAGATAGTTGGAAAAAAGGAAGGTGGTTGAAAAGAGGACAGAAGTGAGAAAGAAGAAGGAAGATATGATACATAATAGAGAGGAGAAATAGTAGGGAGATGAGAAAAATTATCAACATAGTTAAATGGCAAGAGAGGTGCTGTGGAAGGGAGAGAAAACAGAACAAAGAAAATGGAGAAGAAAGGACAGAACGGAGAACAAAGGACAAGGAAGAGAGAGAGATGGTATGAAGGTTTCATAGATGGGGGCAAGGGAAAAGAGGATAAAGAAGAAATTAATGAATGGGATAACAGCAAAGATTTGGAAAAGAAAAGACCCCAGGATAATTGAGGAAATCTGAAAAAAGGGGAGATGCAAGAAATGAATGACAGATGAAATATGCTGAATGAAAGAAAAAAGGGAAGCGGAATGAAAGAAAATAGTGAGGAGGAGATAGGTAAGAAAACAGAATAGAGAACGTAGATAATCGTACGAGAGAGAATACAGAAAAGACATAGCGTAGGAGAGAAGATAGAAAAAAACAGAGATAGCAGATTATGAAAAAAATTAAAAAAGGAAAAATACATTGGAGGAGGTACAGAGAGAGATAGGAGGATATTGATTCTGAATATCATCATAGCATCCCTCTCAGAATTATTGACACACACCAAAATTATTCGAGGAAACCCAGTTCCATAGTTTACTCTGGACAAACCCACTTGACCCCAATAGATTCTTTACTAGGGCTGAAGCTACACCCGAGTGGAAGTTTCCGCTATCGATTTTCCACTTACGAATGGACAGCATTATGTTCCCGACCTAAGACAATCTCGCGTATCGATTTGGCCTTTTTTGCGAGTTCATCGCGCCGTTGTTGGGTAATTAAAATAGACCTGTTCGTATTTGTTCAATTGATATTCCACAGTAAACGACGTGTTTATATTTATATACACAATAAATTCAAGAGACTAATTTTAACGACGCTAAACTTAGAGGTCATGCACGAAAGAGCGCTTGAAGAAGGGGCGGAGGTAGGATGGCATTCCTTTATGTATTCATCGAAATAAATTATGAAAATAATATAATGGAGGGGAAAAAATAACAGTAACAAATTGTCACGAATGTAATGAAACGTCTGGTTCACAAGTTCCATTTCGTCAAAAACCTAGGCTGGACCACCGACAATTATAATTTTGATCTCATTGGATTCGAAATGGCAATTAAAAAAAATGTTTAGAAGGAAAATAGTGGCCGACAAAAATTGCAAAAACCAGATTTGTTAGTAAATAGGACATGGAATATGTATTATCAACTCATATTTGACAGTACTATCGATAGTAACTATCGATTTTATATTAGTTTTTATTTAATTCTCTTGAAATTAAGTTTTTTTTTTACTTTTTAGTTCAAATATCTTCTAAACTATTGGAAATACGATAAAAACACTCAAACCTTTTTAATTATCAGTTCATTAACAAACAAATTAAGCTTTTAATTGGATCTCTAATTTAATTGTATAAAAATTTTTGACAATAACAATTTGTTTATTAATGAACTGAGAATAAAAAAGTCCTAGATGTTTTTATCGTATTTTCAATTGTTTAAGATATTGGAACTGAAAAGTAAAAAAAAAACTTTAGAGTTGGAGCTTTGGTTGAAAGCTCAATTTGTTCATTTCATATTTTGACAGTCCCGAGTATATATATATATATATATATATATATATATATATAAATATATATATATATATATATATATATATATAGTGAATAGAGTATTTTCGTTTCAACTCCGAGAGCTCACGATCCGTGGACAGCGCTGTTTCGTTGTTACCAACTCATCAGCACGGCTTTATGAGGTCTCTCGAAGTTGAAACGAATGCACTCTGAATTAGTACCATAAGGCAAAGAGAGTATAAATGAATAGTAACTTGTGACATCTACAGTCACTAGTTTGAAACTTAATTCGACACGAGCCATGGAATCCAAAGGTAGATGTTTACCTACAACATTGACAGGCAGACAAATGTTTATTTGTTCTGTCCAACCCAAGACTCAATCAAGTTTCTCGTGCGTTATGAGGAACGCAAGCAGAATCTAAAGTGAATAGAGTATTTTCGTTTCAACTCCGAGTGACTAGTGACTGTAGATGTCACAAGTTACTATTCATTTATACTCTCTTTGCCTTATGGTACTAATTCAGAGTGCATTCGTTTCAACTTCGAGAGACCTCATAAAGCCGTGCTGATGAGTTGGTAACAACGAAACAGCGCTGTCCACGGATCGTGAGCTCTCGGAGTTGAAACGAAAATACTCTATTCACTTTAGATTCTGCTTGCGTTCCTCATAACGCACGAGAAACTTGATTGAGTCTTGGGTTGGACAGAACAAATAAACATTTGTCTGCCTGTCAATGTTGTAGGTAAACATCTACCTTTGGATTCCATGGCTCGTGTCGAATTAAGTTTCAAACTAGTGACTGTAGATGTCACAAGTTACTATTCATTTATACTCTCTTTGCCTTATGGTACTAATTCAGAGTGCATTCGTTTCAACTTCGAGAGACCTCATAAAGCCGTGCTGATGAGTTGGTAACAACGAAACAGCGCTGTCCACGGATCGTGAGCTCTCGGAGTTGAAACGAAAATACTCTATTCACTTTAGATTCTGCTTGCGTTCCTCATAACGCACGAGAAACTTGATTGAGTCTTGGGTTGGACAGAACAAATAAACATTTGTCTGCCTGTCAATGTTGTAGGTAAACATCTACCTTTGGATTCCATGGCTCGTGTCGAATTAAGTTTCAAACTAGTGACTGTAGATGTCACAAGTTACTATTCATTTATACTCTCTTTGCCTTATGGTACTAATTCAGAGTGCATTCGTTTCAACTTCGAGAGACCTCATAAAGCCGTGCTGATGAGTTGGTAACAACGAAACAGCGCTGTCCACGGATCGTGAGCTCTCGGAGTTGAAACGAAAATACTCTATTCACTTTAGATTCTGCTTGCGTTCCTCATAACGCACGAGAAACTTGATTGAGTCTTGGGTTGGACAGAACAAATAAACATTTGTCTGCCTGTCAATGTTGTAGGTAAACATCTACCTTTGGATTCCATGGCTCGTGTCGAATTAAGTTTCAAACTAGTGACTGTAGATGTCACAAGTTACTATTCATATATATATATATATATTATGCCTATATGTTTTCCAAAACAAAAGGTGACTTCTTCTTGAGTATGAATATTCACGAACATAATACAAGGCAGAAAGAAGACATCCATGTAGACAGAACAAAATTGAACATTTCTTCATTTGCACCTTGCACCTAATATTATAGGACCATTTTTTTTAACAATCTTCCAAATAAAATATAATCTTGCAATTCGCTCTCAGTTTTGAAAAGAAGACTTAAATTATTTTTAGTTGACAAATATTTTTTAATGTTAGTGAGTTTTGTGATAAAATTGCATAGTTTGTTGTATTTATAAATGTTTTATTGTATATTACCTGCCTGTTTTGTAATTGTAATTTATTTTCTATATGAATTATTTCGACAATTCCTATACATGTACATGTAGAAAGAATAATAAAGTGATTGAGCTACAGCTTTGGCCGAAAACTCAATTTGTTCATTGATTGATGAAGATTGAAGTGTTCTTGTCGTATCTTCAATAGTTTATAAGTTATTCCATAACAATGAAGAAAAACAGAAAGAAAGCCTAGAAGCCCAAAAGTACAATATGTTTAAATATTATATAAAAAATAAAAAAATAAAAAAAAAATATTAAAAAAAATATAGCACAAAATTCATTTGTTCATAAAATTGTCTGTTCAGTAAAAACATGAAAAGTTTAAAGAAGGTTTCTTGATATTTGATATTTAGTAACAAAAAAATGTATTCAAAAAGTGCCTTTTTATTTCAATATTTTTTTTAATCAAGGATTAAATTCCCAAAAAAAAAATTTTCAAAAGTCTTATTAACAATGCATTTGTTTATAACAATTATTTAAACAATGAAAGAAATTTAAAAAAATTATAGTTATATTTCTTTCAGTAATAATAAAACCTGATTGCTTTATTTCATTCTTTACTTTTTAATACCTTTGATTTTCAATAAAAAAGTGAAAAATCTAAATTTTTCAAATTTTCCAACGGGGATCGTGTTTAGATCGTTAGTACTAAAATTTTTCTATTCTTTAGTATTTGTATATATCAGGATCTATTTTTAAATAATGATTATCTCGAATAGTTTTTGAAATATTTGCATAAAAAATCTATTGTCTTTTACGATATTGTTTATGACTTTTGAAATTTTTGTGGGTCGCTATTTTCCTTCTCAATTTTTTTCAAGATGCCATTTGGAATCGAATGAGGCCAAATCATAATTTTTGGTGGCCCAGCCAAGGTTTTTGACAAAATGGAACTTGTGAACCAGACTCCCTTCCCAGAGAGGATACATAACAAGAATTCATGATCTATAGTGTGGAAGACACCCAGCGTACCGTTTTTTTCGTTGAAAACCTTAGAAATTTTGTCACATTTTCGGAGACAGTGCAATGATAAAGTTCTTCCACAATTTTTCCTGACGAATATGTAAGAAACTTCCATTCACATTTTTTTCCAAAAGTTCTTTGTTTCAGGCAAAATTACGCATGCGAAATTCTTTCAGGATTAATAGTTTTAAGATTTTTTATGTCGATTTCATTAAATTTACCAACCAAAAATAGGTGAAATACAATCTCGAAGGCAAGTACTCAAGTATATTTTTGTATCAACTTTTTCTTGTAGGACAGTTCTGATGACCATATCTGTTGAAGTAACTATTAATTGAAGCAACTATAATATACCTAGTTACTTATAAACTATAATTAATGTTTCTGCAGGATGGAATGACTTTGTTTACACCATTCTTAATTATTAAAGTACGAATAAATGATAGGAAGAGAATGGAGCTCGCAGAATGAAAGGTCGTATTAATAAAGTCATTTATTTTTATTTCAAGTTCGCCAAGCCACAAACTTCAACAGTAGGTATTCATGATTACGACATTTATCTGACTGTTGTGGATCGTGGCGACATTTGCATATTAAAGAGATAAATAAATATAAATCTTTTTTCAATGACAAACAGTGAGATAGACAAGAAAGATAAGTGGATTAGGTCATAAAAATATTCTCAGATTAGGTTGAATACAGTGCCGGACTTTAGGTTTTAATTTCCATATGAGTACAGTAAGAAAACTCTTGAGCAAGCAACACTATTTAGTCTTGTCAACGAGTGCTTTTTGGGTCAAATTTTTTTCTCTGCCTTCGAAAAATATGAACAAAGTATTCTAAATAGCGTGCAGATGATTTTTGAAAAAATTCAAGAGCCGCTTGCAAAACTTGCAAAAGTTATTAACAATTAACAGAAAAAGTGGGGTTTGTTTTTTGCAAATATCTCAAAAACTGTTTGACATTTTTAAAGGTCTCAGAAGACATTCCCGTGGGAAACCAAAAAAATTCTTCACTTTCTAAAGTAAAAAAGGTTGATTATTCATTGATTTTTTTTATATTACTTTCGATCCGTTTTTTATGATCAGAAACCACACGAAAATTATGTTTAGAAATTTTTAATTTCCCATTGTTTCAAAAATTGTTACAAACAAATGCGTTGTTTATTAGAAAATTTTTGAGGCAAATTATGATTTTAATTGTTTTTATTGTTTACAAAAAGATTTGTTATGAATAAAATTTTTCCTGTATGCATTTTTTCTTTTTCTACAGTTGAAAAGAACTTTTTTAGCAAGTTTGTTTTACAAATAAATGCTATGATTAAATAAATAATTGGGTAAGAGGTTGAATTTTGGGCTTAATTTATTGTTTTATTGATAAAAAATAAATAAGTACGGCTCAGGTTTTTCCATCGTATCTTACTCTTTTTATAAGTTTTAATAAGTTCAAACATAAAAACCAGGAGAGTATAGGAGAATAGAAAGTTTAAAATTCGATAAAAAATATAAATAAGTAAATAATGTTTCTCAAATAATAACACATAGTTGTTTTTATTTCTTCAGGAAAAAAAAAATATAGAAAAAATTTAATTGTTTATTACAAATTATATATTACATAAACAATTAAAGTTTAAATGAAAACATATTTTTTATCAAAGAGCAAAATTAATTGAGTATAATGAAGAAAATGGCTCCTTAATAATAATTACAGGTGGTAGAAAAAAATCGTTAATTAACAAATCCGTTTTCAAGCATGACAATTTTCCTTTAAGGAACGATCCTATTAAAACAACGCATTTGTTCATTACAATTTTATAAAAATACTAATTTTCATGTGGCTTCTAATCATAAAAAACGGATCAATAGGAAAAAAAAATGTTTCAATGATGGATCAAGCTTTTTAATTTTATCTACCTTAATTGTTGTTAACAAAGTGAAAATTTTAAATTTTTTAATTTTCCAACGAAAATCTCTTCTGAGATCTTTCAAAAATAGCCCCAAGAAAGGAAAAAATTATCAGATTTGTTATGCAACACTTATGGCACTTGCAATATTCATGTTCAAGTAGGAAAAAATTGTTAACTAATGTATAATTAATAGAAGAATTGCGATAAAAATTTTTTGACCGACGATAATTATTGTTCATTTGTCTATCCAGCAGATGCCTGAATTTTTTCAATTCTCAATTTTTAAATTTTATAATATTTGAAGGTCCAAATTGGGCTGGACTGGATTTTCAACCCTCTTGGAAAATTATAAATATTGGTCCTACAGTTCCGGGAGCAGAACTTTAAGGAAATTTTCTCTTTTTGAATCTTTTTTCAAGTTTGAAAGAGTATATTATATAACAAGGGACTAAAGTGAGTGTTTTAATCCCGCACGTGATGTTTATTGCCTTAGGGCTCGTAGAGCCCGAGGGCCAATAATCACGTAAGGAATAAAATATCTCTTTAGTCCTGAGGCATATACGCTATTTTTTGCACTTCCCAGTATTATAACTTTCAAGAAATTATGGCCCTTGCAAATTAACACTATAACACTTCCGCCAACAAGCTCCACATGTTTTGTCCTGGTTACAAAATCCATTCTCTATTCAGATTTGAAGGAGGCCTGCCTTTACTCTCAGGAATAACTTTCCGTCTCAGGGTGATGAGAATTTGTAAGACTCACCAGAAGAAAAGAGTTATTGGACCTAAACAAAAAATTATTGGAATACTTATCGAGTATTGTGTTCCGAGAATTCTGGGTTGTGAACATTTGGCTTTTTTCATTGATTTTCATTGCTCGAGTTTTGTCAGGATGTTTTTGGATCGCGTCAATGGTTTATTGTATGTAAGATTTAAAAAGTCTCACCCGTGTATGAAACAACATAATTATTTCAGTGGTAATGAAACAGTTTTTAACAAACGTCATCAAGAAAAATGTTAGCCACAAGTAAATACGTACGTTGGCTAAATAATTTGAATGATGTCGGTAAAGAACAAAATTAGGGCTACACCAAGAATACTTGATAAAGCTGCTAATGTGGAAGTACTGGGACAATTTAGGCTGCAAAAAATAACAGGAATTTCCCATGAATCGGTGCGAAAAGTTCGGAAACATCAAAAGTGGTTTCCATATAAAATTAAAATTGCACAAAAACTATGACGATGGCCCTGATAGAAAAATATAATTTTGCGAATTGACATTTGAAGGGATGCTGAACTCGGAACCATAATATAAAACATTTGTTTCAGTTATGAATGTACGCTATTTCTGATGAGAAAAGACAATTACAAAAACTGTCGTTATTGAAATGATGAAAATCCGCACTCAGTACCCTCAAAAAGTGAATTTTGGGATGGAATTTATAGAGATAGAGAAATGTATTTGAATGTTGGAAAGTATGATATAGCTTTCAATTGTGGACAAGCTGGAAAATGAAATTAATCCAGACGGCCAGTCTTAAATGCAAATCAACTTCATTATCAACAAGACGGCGTTGAATGACCATTATAACAACTGCTGAATTCAAAGGAGATGACCTATATCGAGTGGTCTCCAATATCTACAGATTTGACCCCGTTAGTGACATTTTAAAAACTGAGGCTACTCTCAGTTGAGTAACTTAAGATCGCAACAGCTCCACGACGTGACCTTAAAGTATTTCCGAGTACTTTGAAGGCTTATACACTTGTATCATAGTATAATAATTAGATAAGCACACTCGAATAACAAAAAATTCAAAGCACAGTTCCACGTGTTGCAGTGGCTTCAACAAAAATCGTCGGAAGTGCTCGGTAACATGGAAAACTGCAATTGCCCTTCAGATAAAACAATGAATTAAAATGGAAATCCAGTTACCTCATGTTCTTATCAGTTTCTTATCATTATAGATACGATGTTTGTTTGTGGTGTAGGAAATTAATTATCCACTTACTTAATTGGTGTAGAAATAGAAGTTGTTTCAACAGATAATTTTGCACAAATCTAATCGCGTTGCACATTTTTGGAGTTTACCTCATTCTTCAAATAACGTTTACGGAAATAAAGTTAACATTGCAGAATAATTATGTGTTGTCGAACACTCAAGTAAATTGAAAAACATGTTTGTTCAGTGTTCATTCGCCTCATGTTTTTTTAGTTTTAAATCTTACTACTGTTTTCATAGCTAATATAAATTGGAAGAAAGTTCAAAATTTTTTTTCGAAGAGTTTCAATGAAATAATAGAATAAAATCGGCAATGTCGAAGAACCCTTGCCTCCAAATATATCCACCAAGTAGAAAACATGAGACAAACATCTGACAAAAAATAGCTACTACCCTGGCTGATACCACTTTGAAAAATCTCAACGGATTTCCAATTGTCTTGCACCTGTGCATTGTTATTCTCCAACTTCGGATGACAGCATATTGCGCAAGAAAAAATTGGGATTCGGTATATTCTAAGTTTGTTTACTCGATTGAAATGTTTACCGAAAATTAAATCATTCCAAAGTCACAGGTTCATTGTCGTGTAATTTTTATTTTGAACGAACTCATTTATTTCTATGTTGATTTTGACCCATTTTCACATGTGTTGTGTCGAATGGAGATTTCAAAATATGCGACAAATCTCCCAGCAGACAAGGTGATATGCCATCGAAAACCTCGTGAGAAATATTTCAATAGATCATGACAAGTGGACTTGGATATTTGATGATCTCATTTTGTATTGTTGGTAAGTATTTAGGTTGATGATTCGATATTTTGTGTGAAAGATAATGAACAAATATCAAAACAGACTAGCAAAATATTTGTTGAACTAGTGCGCTTTGAGGTATTTGATGATCTCATTTTGTATCGTTGGTATTTAGGTTGATGATTCGATATTTTGTGTGAAAGATAATGAAAAATTATTAAAACAAATTATGAAATACTATCAAAATATTATGTTGAACTAGTTCTCTGAGATATTTGATGATCTCATTTTGTATTGTTGGTATTAAGGTTGATGATTCGATATTTTGTGGGGAAAATAGTGAAAAAATATTGAAACAGATTATGGAATACTACCAGTAAAATATTATGTTGAACTAGTGCTTTGAATCGTGTTATCTTTCATGGTTCAAATTCTGTTTGTGACACTCAGAGTTCAACAGTTTTCAATAGCATTCCAAGTACCCAACTTGCTAATTTCCGATTCCACATGGTCTCTAGCAGAAAATGAAATATTCAGTTGATCGCTACATAAGCCACAAACTGTGCATAAAAAAATGCAAAAATCAGTAAGTGATAAAATTGTCCCAAATCTTACATTTTACACTGTGACTGTACGGTCCCAGCTAAAAAAGAAACCGGTACGTACGTGTTCCTCCATTCAAAACAGAATAAAATAATTTATCTGCGCCTTATAGATTTATAAGCGCATACAGATTCCAGGCCCCATACATCCAGTTCTGAAGTTAATGATTTTATTTAAATAGCTTCGAAAAACTCGTGAGATTTGAAACAAAAATCGTGAGGTGCATGCATAGATGAGAAAATGTGCAAAACAGTTCATTTCATCTGCAGTGCAATTGTTAATGACTCAAGTGAACTACGGATGAATGAAATTTGCACGGACTTATAAATCTATGGGGTGCGGAGAAATCCTTTATTCTTTTTAGTCCCTTTTAAAAACGTAGTCAATTAAAAATGTATCTAACTGAAAAAGTCAGTTTAAAACTGATTGCACCATTTGTGTAAATATACTATTTTGTTTTCAATTTAATTTTATTATATTAACATATTGTTACGACGTTAATAAAAATCCCCTAGCTGCGCCGCTGGGTCGACTCGCTAGGGGTTCATCGATAACTACTTCCTGGAAAATCGTAGACGATTTTCGGTATTGAATATTCGGGATAATAGAATCGTCGCGAAGCATCTGGTTGCCCTATTTGAGTACCTATATAAGGGCAAGACTTCACTGGGAGGATTAGAAGTTTTATGAAGAGAAGTTATGATGAAGAAGATTATGAAGAAGTGATAAGCAGTTTTTGAAGAAGTATAGAAGTGTTTGGAATATTTAGTTAGTTGTATTGTTGTATAGATCTAAGTGTTTAATTAGTCAGTGAAGTAGTTGTATGTTTTTAGTGAAGTTAGAAAATAAACAGTTTAGTAGTGTGCTCGGCATTATTATTTAGCAAATCGTAGCAATATTGTCATCCAGTTCAGAGGAATATTTGCAGTTGGTTTAAAATCGATTGCTAAAATGATACAAAAAAAAAAACAGGAGGACAAGAAAGGAGCAACAGAGAAGGAGTAAAAAAACAAAAAAAAATTGATTAATTTGGTTTCGTGGTTCATTATTTTTAGTTTCTAATTTTGTGATATTTTAAGAGCTATTCAAATTCGATTCTACGTATTGTAGTAAAACTGCACTAAACTAATTTTTATAATTTATTTACACACGTCTTAAACACTAATTCACTAAAACATTTCAAGTTTATATCTACTGTGGGTATCTCTCTCACTACGACTATCCCGCCATCTAATACCCAGTGGCTTATATACTCATGTTTACAATTCTCGACCATTCGAGCCTTCCGGGCGACTTCTTAGATGTCCCCAGAATCTTCGTTAGAAGGTTCGCGATTCTTGCACGTGAGGTATGTGTTTGTCGGCGGAGAA
Organism: Chrysolina americana; assembly: GCA_958502065.1. Taxonomy (NCBI): domain Eukaryota; kingdom Metazoa; phylum Arthropoda; class Insecta; order Coleoptera; family Chrysomelidae; genus Chrysolina; species Chrysolina americana. The sequence goes on from OY293410.1 coordinate 88,264,702, forward strand.
TGTTTACATTTCGAGTTATTTGGATGATCAGGTCCGGTCTCGAAATCGTTACAGTATTTTTATCTCGATAACGGTAAAAGATTGAAGGATAATTGAATGTGGGAAAAGTAGCGTATTTCAGGGATCAATTATGCGAATCAAACAAATCTAAAGTAACCTCCGTAGTTAGTTATACAGCGAAAACCAAAAATTTAAAAAAATTACTTCACAAAATAAAAAGATATAAGCAAAAGACGAATTTATAAATTTTCGATTTTTTCTATATGTCTCCAGAACTAAAGAAACCATTTCAGATTTTTTTCATTCACATTATACTTAATTGATCCTTGAAATACTCAACTCTGCCCCCGTTCAACCACCCCTCTATCTTTTACCGTTATCGAGATCCCAATGGATAGACTTCAATTTGAATAGAAACTACCTTAATCTCCATAACTACATCAATTTCACACGACGCATATTTCGCCAGCGCAGCTTGAGCTCCTGATGATAACTGGGAGTACACCGTACTATGAAGTCACAGAATTTTCAATAAAAGTTACTTACTTCATCTTTTACAATATTCCCAATTTGTCAATCGCATACATTTTCACTTCACAGTCCAGGTTCATTTAAAGAATCAAAACATTGATTATTTTTTTAATTGTGTACCTGTATTGCCATAACAGTCGAAACTAATTACTTTATCAGGAAATACCGATAACAAAATATTCATTATTTCCGGAATTATATATCTTGATTATCATACCATTTGTCTCCATGATCAATTCTATCTATTTTTTGGCTTCAACCTAATTTTTTAACATAGCAACACATCTCGAAAGAATAATCTTCTTTTTACGGAACTTAGCTTCTGGAATTAGTTTTGTGAAAATTATAAGAAACATATGAACATTGAATATTTTTGGTACTTATATCAATTATTCAAAATTGAAAAATTATAAATATAGATTGTAATTAATCTGTTTTAAGCTATCAAAGATATTATCAACTCTTTTTTCTTAAGGACACATACTCAAATGGATAAGGAAGATTTTCAAATTTTGTAGATACATCTTTTAAGTAAATACCTACAATGAGAATGTAACAAGTGAATTATATAACGAAGTTGATTTGTAAAAGCACGCAAATTGCAATTCAATAAAAACACAACAAATATATTTTATTTCATTTTGGATCCCATTTATGTTTTCCCTCCCAACTTTTTTAAATTCGCCACTATTATTTTTTTTTAAATTGGTGGAGGTAAAAGGGGATCTCGTCGAAATTTCTCTCTACGGACCTGCACTTGACAAACCACCGTCCAATTCACTCATTATTTATCTACTATAATATATTTTCAAAACTTCCGCCATGTTACAATTTGGTCATTCAATTTTGAGATTTTTTTTTTTACAATATATATATAATATATTTCCATTGTTGATGGAAAAAAAAAAAAATTATTCTATATTCCACCAGGCTCAGCGGCGTTGGCCTCTAGCTCAGCTGCTGCCGCTTCGGCTGTAGTAGCAGGTGGCACTGCGATTTTCGCTCCTTCTGCCTCTTTTTGAAACTGGACCGTATCTATATCTAGCTCGACATCTTCATTGAAGGATTCCAAGCTCCCATCGATCATCTTTATGTGGTTCAAGATACCTCGATCTGGAGGTATTCCGAGTCCATGAAGAATTTTGCTTTGTTGATATTGCTGCTCACTATCCAAAAATCCAATAATAGCTACAATTTGATACTGTCTAGCTTCCATTGCGGACTCGGTTTTTCTGAGGACTCCCAATGCTGCATCAACACTGTTGGTGTCTCCAAATTGTGCCATCTGTTGAGGAGAATGACTTGGATCGAGAACTAACAGGATTAAGTTGCCATCTCGGTGTACTTCTATACCCATTATTGTCCTACTATGACCTTGATGTTGTAAATATAACGGCGGTCTAAATTCACCTTCTACTGAACTCTCAAAATATTTTAACACCCAATTAAATAATTCCGAGTGGGTTCCAGCAGGTCCTGTTGGTTTGTGAAAATCAACAAGTTGACATTTTATTCGAAGAAATGAAAAAAGGGTTACAACTTCTGAGGTTCCTATCCATTTTCTTGTGTTGACCAGCCTGCAACCTAATTGTTCAGAACCCTCAATATAAAATCCTTGAGCCCAAGCTTGTTCAATTATGGCCTGAATCCTGGATATACTAGGAACTGAACTTCTTGGTGGTTTGCGACCTTGCCATAATTTATAAAGTCTTTCACTGAATCCAGTGTGAGTCAAAAGACTGGAGATGAGCATTTGAGTATTTCTCTATCCACAACCCCATCCTCTGTCACCATAAGATGATGCGTAATGATCAACACAAGTACACAAAAGAGTTCGTACTACATTCGTATCGTTGTTGTTCATTGCTCTCACTCTAGGAACAATGTTTCTAGTAACAGAACTTTCATCATCCACTCCATAAATTTCAGCAGCTCTTAAATCTAACGTTCTTTCATAATAATCAGCAATACTCATTTCCCCGGCATAGACTGCACTTTGCACATTAGTTACAGACTGCTCTTTGAAATTGCCTTGATTGTCTATACCATATTGTGCCCGCAAAAGTTCAAAATCTCTTTCTTCTCTTTCATGAATTGCTGCCTTTTCAGCAGGTTGAGAAGATCCAGCGGGAAAATGTGATCCAACGTGTTGAGCAGCTTCTTCACTATTGACGTCAGAGTCTAGAACAATTCCACACACTAGGCATGAATGAGTTGTAGGCGACAGTATATCAAGATGTTCGATATTTATATGAAATTCCAAGTCTTGTTCAGATTGGAAACTTCTAACACATAATGGACAAATATAGACTTCAGTCTCAATATTTCCAATGGATGGCAATTTCGGGACGAAATGACACCTGTTGAAAAGTTTTTCCAACTCGTTGGGACTCAAACTTGTATAGTTGCACTTAGAATACTGGAGCCTAGAAGAACTAAACTTCAAATATGAATTAGAACGTGAAGACGAAACATGTCCGCGACTGGAATTACTTGGACTGAGCTCTCCTTCTTCATAGAACTTGGGGGCCAAATTGATATTAATACTATTTCCGAATTCTCCTGAGCAATTTTTGTTATTGTTAGAATATGACAAAAAGTCCCAATGATTAATATGATCATTCTCCCCATTTATTCCATTAAATTCATTAGTGGTGTTAATGTGTTCACTAGTTCTATTTTCCTCTGAAAAGTTTCTGGAACGGTAGTTGCCTCTTTCAGTGGAGCGAAGTGATAACAAAATTGAATTGGGTCTGCTTGCTATTGTTCTAGAAGGCGAAATGGTAGATCTGATGACTTCTTGAGATTTAGTGTATTCGTGCAATCTATGCGGATGATTGAATATTTCATCAAAACTTTTATTCGCAGGAATAGAACCTAAGATGGATGTAGCATTTCCTCTTTGTATGGCAATACTGATGCGTTGTATCAAAAAATGTCTTGCTCTTCTATCATCTGTTTTATTGATGAGTTTTTTGACCAATAAGGTTGATCAGTTCAGAGGCATAGCTACCAAAACTACCGTACGTTTCGATTGCAACAGGGTAAAAGATAAATTGGTCCCTCAAACTGGAATATTTCTTCAATTTCAATTTTTCAGCTGAATCTGCAGCTCCACCAGCATTTCTCGATGTTGAATCAATATGTGAAGCTGCAACTGTATCAACGCAGGTGAAATCCCAGACCAAAGGTTTCCCGTGGCTCCATGGAATTAGAGACATTCCATCCGGTCTCTTACCATCATCACGAATGATTCCCAAGGGTTCTAAGATGGCAGGAATATCAGCTGTTGATAAAGCTCGCTTGATAAGATCATTAACAGTTGAATGTCGTGAAAAACGCCCGGAACTGAATCTACAACTCAATCCATGAATCCCTTTTTCATTTACGATGGAACCACATCTGCATTTATGTGTCACACAGATAGAACATCCTAAACGTAAACCCACGGAAATCCTGAAAGATTCATCATCCAAAGTTCCAAGGGAAGCTACAGGAAGTGCATTGAGCCAAGCTCCAGATTCCTTCGTACTTACTGCCCTGAGACGAGCCCTTTCAAATAGAGAATTCACAGCCGAGTCAAGAAGTTGTTTAGATGATAATTCAATGAGAGGGATATCCCAAGATTTCTGCGAGATAGGTTTCATGGGTGAAGAGATACCAGTTATAGAGCACCAAATAGATTTACACTCCATATAGTGGAGATCAGGGACACGAGAGAAAGAATCAGGTAAAATGTGATAGATCAGATGTTGAATGCTAATATAGGAAGAAAGGAATGCTGGTAAAGAGACTGAAGATGCTTTGCGGATACCCAGACATCCATTCCTCACAGGAAGTGTTGCTTGAAGCCATGTAGTTGAGCTGAAATTATTGTTGGTTATCTGCTCTAAAATCATACGAAGTGTCGAGTCGAAGATATCCAGTTCCTTCTGGCAGCGCCACGTGGGACAACATCTCAATGTATAGGTTAATTTTGGTATTGCTAGATAGTTCTTCAAGAGGAAATAACCAATATGTTTCGGAATTGTGTCAATGCGGAATGCCATCAAATTTAAAGAATTTGTTTTATGGTTTAAGCATTCTGCTAAAGCTTCTTCTGAAATGGGTGCACCAAGAAGATTCCAATTACATTTCTTCACAATTTTTATGTCAGCGGCCAAACTAAAGAATTTTCTTGGTATGCTGTCTGAATTTTCGTTCAACATAAAAAGTTCGCATTTTGTAAAATTCAGTTTCAGGCCAATTTTTTCCGATAATGAAATAATCTTCTTGAACTGATCTAAAATTGCATCAGCTTCACCACCTATGGAACCATCATCAAGGTACCAGCAATTGAAATCTGCCTTGATTGATTTTGTTAAGTTGTCTATACATAAACAGAAGAGTGCTGGGCCCAATGGATCTCCTTGTTGTATACCTCTTTCTGATAAAATAACGTTATTTCCAAAATTCAAAAAGGTAGGGTCTTGGTAACATTGAACAACGAATGGGAATAGATGTGATAATGCATCTTTTACTCTTTCCAGAAGAATATTCCTACGGATCATATTGAATGCATTCTGGAAATCTATTTTCAGGAATGTAATGGAATCAGGATCTGGATGGTGATTTAGAAATCGTCGTGCAGCATGGGCAACGGCTTCGCATCCTCCTGGGGTTCCAAAACCAAACTGAATTGGACGGAATAAGTTACCTAATGATTCTTTGATCTTCGAACAGGCAATTTTTGCAACAAGACGACGAAAAACTGTACCTACGGCAATTGGTCGGATGCCACCATCTTTTTTCCTTTGGGCAACTAAGGAGGCTCCGTACAGAACTGGAATCACGTCGTGGTTGACTTTACCACTGAGTAAAAAGTTACAAAAAGAAGTCAAGGAACATAAGAGTTTCTCGCCCATGAAACCAGAGCTTTTAGAGAGCAAATCTTGGAGATGTGATGGCCTCAAGGAATCCAGACCACCAGAAGATCCAGTACGAAATGATTTAACTGCATTCAGAACTTCAATTTCATTGACTTGTAGGGGATCAAAATTTTCAATTCCAGTATAAACAAATTTAGAATCACTCCGATGTTTTCATTGAAGCTCTAATAAAGTTTGATTGTCAAAAGTTGCAATAGTGTCAGTGGACGTCAAAATTCGAACAGCAGAAATAAGATCACCATCAGAAACTTTATTGATGATCAACTTGTTTAGGTTTGGTTTCAATGGGGATAAAGGACTACATTTTGCCGTACATTGTGATGCGTTGTTATTCTTGATATTCCTCTTGATGATAGACGCTAGGGACTCCTTTCGCTTTTCACGAGGTGGAATACAGAAAAATTTGTATGTAAAAAATAATAGCTCTTCCCATGCTTCCAAGGAGTTGGAATCGATACAATTATCAATTGCTATGCTCAAAGCTTCAACAGCGTTCATTCTGGCAGATTTTGGAATCCTTTTGGCAATGTGCGAGTTCAGTTTTAGATTAGGTTAAGACTTTTATATTTATTTTATATTATCCTGTTTTGAATTTTTTCTAGTTTTTCATGCGCTCCTGCAGTGTTACCACATGCAGAAGAGAAGAGTACAACGATGGTTATTGTACAATTTTTTTGCACACTCGACATTCATGGCAGTGTTTCCAAGTATCTTGACAGTCATGCTGAAACTTCACCTTCAGCCCCACGTTTAAAAAAAGGAAGAACGAAAGGGATTCTGGTTGTCAACTTGTTTACATCTAGGAGCAGGCCTGTTCCTACAATTATAAAAGGTAATGTTTTTGGTTCAAATTTCACTTAGTTACCTTAGTTACTAGGTGAATGCATTTAATTTTTTAAATCGAAAACCGTCCGCTAAACAAGGGCGTTGATAAGGGGGAGTAATTACCCCCCCCCCACGAATAATAATAAAATATTATTTTCAGTAATATTATTATTAAATATCATTAAATATTAATAATTAACATTTGCAAGTCCAATAAAGCTGAATGATTTATTTGGATATCGATGTTCGATATGTGACTTGTTTGTTCGAAGAAGTTTAGTTTTGTTTCTTATTTTAATATATGTTACTCATGGTTCTATATGACACTAGGACTTTTTTTTCTTTACCTAAACCAAAAAAAATTTTTTTAGAACCTTTTGAATTTCAATATGGTCCTAGAACGACAATGAACTTCATTGTTACTAAAATATAATGACATAACGATGTCATTATGATATGCCAGCAGACCGAACAGTGGCGTATCATTATTTTCATTGAAAATATTGCAGGTTAAAAACCGTTTATCCTGGAAAAATGTATTTTAATAAACTTGCATGTACCAAAATTGACAAAAAATTATTAATGTAGAGATATTGGGGAAAAACTGTATCTGTTTTGTTAAATTTTAACGCCCTGTATATTAGAAACCGAGCGGCTGCGGACTATAAAAATAATACTTCTCGAAGTTACCCAAGGATTATCGATTACCCTTTAAGACTATAATTTAAATATGAATTTAGTATGAATAGGTACTACCAAGTGAAGAAATTGATACTGTCTTTTAAAAACCGACTTAAATTTCAGAACATGTTTTTTAAAGTTATCTCAAGTAAACACAGATAAGCTGCTATTGATAGGTATTATTGATATTGATAGCTGCATATGCTAAATAACTATTGGCCCACTCGCAGACACAAGATTCAAACAAAAACCTACCCAAGGCACGTTTCCCAATTCATGACCAAAATCATAGTCATCGCTCATTTCGTAGTCCAAATCACTAAAACTAAATACAACTCTAACAAAAAACTATGTCCTAGGCGTGTTTCCCCCTAACAAACGAATAACGACGGAGGAACACCTCAAAAAACAATCGATACCGAACACAAAAAAAACAGCAGGAACTCCGACAGTGTTGCAAACTACGAGAAATCTATTCTCGAACTGTTTTCATGTGATACGTGCGTAACGTACGTAACACTTCAGCACGGGATGCCGCGATAGACTGCCACAAAATCCAACGCTGTCGATCGTCCTGCTGCTCTGCTACGGTGCTGCTGCGCGACGTACGGCGGTCGAGTTTTCCGACGCCTTGCGATGGCAGCAGGATTTCCTAGCCTTGATTGTGACCGCGGCTAGATGACTGTTAAGACGACTCTGATTTGATTGTTGACGGTTTATTTTTAGGTTTGATGCCATTCAGCTCTCAGAGGCAGTTGAACGGTGATTTATTAGTCGAAAATATAACGAATATTTGGTTGAATTTACACGATATCAAGTAGGCTATAAATATCAATGACTGTGTTGATGGTTCTTTGGAAATGTGTTTCTTTCATAGGTGTGACACCATTGAGATGCCCTGCAGGTGTAGCAGGTGAAGAGTGTTTATGGATTGTTTATGGAGAATCATGTTTGAAGAATGAGCCACCATCGAAACGAGTATATTGACATCACTTAGCGAATTTGTTCTGGAATGTTTGAAATAGAAAAACACACACGTCTACGAATCAGGAAGAATTTATCACGTACTTACCGACAAATGAATAGTTATAGTATAGACGATCAGACAGGTACATGGCATTTTGCATTTTGCCACACCACAAAAATTTTCAATGTTGATATCTAGTTATATACATGGTGCTAGTAATTTCGATGTCAGATAATATTCCAACATGTTTTAAAAGCGTTCAAAGACCACCCCTTATAGCATCTTTCAGTTATCTACAATCTCTCAGTAAAAAAAGATATTAAGTCGCAGCTGAATTACTAAAGCACTCGATAAAGTGAACCACGAAATACTGCTAACTAAACTTAAGAGCAAGAACACTACCTTGGTAAAACGGAAATCGGTTTTACGACTACAGTTTTTGTTGGAGATTTTTTTTTACTTTAGCAAATGATCAAATGTATTTTTCGAAAAAAAAATTGCAATGGCATGATGAATTGAAAAAATTGAGAAGTCCCCGAATTTTTATGGAACCACCGAGCCCATACAAAAAATATCGCTTTCATGAAATCAATGGTTTTTGCAAAAAAACGATCCTACGATCGTGAAATTTGTACCTCATTAGCGCTGCCCCCTACATATAATATTAGCATTGAATTAATATTTGACGAGTTTGAGATCTTCACTAATATGCTTCATAAATATATGACTACAAACCTTTGCTGCGCGGAGTGAGGAACAAATTCGACTGTTCAGTGTGACGCGCTGATGATCGCTCTTAAACCTTACGGATTAGTGATCATCTTATTGAGTTTTTCATTTCTTACTTGAGAAAGAGAAAACAGTGTCAGTTATGGCGGTGAAGAATCTAATTGATTTTTGGTATGGTCGGGTGTACCACAAGGATTTAATCTGAGGTCCTTACTCTTCCTAATATTTTTGAAAGATCGTCCTTCAGTAGTTGAATCAAAATGTTTTATGCTGACGATATTGAGGTGTTCAGACTTCAGAGAAATAAGAGACGTTAATGATTACTAAATACTTAAAAATGATCTGAACAAGACATACGAGTGGATAACAAAAAATAAACTCCAACAAATCATTATATATTCGAATATAAAAAGGATGTATAATATCATATATTCCCTACAGGAGCACATTGTAGGATGATAGGTTCAAGTACCTGAAGGGTAATTTTCAAATCTGAATTGAAATCTGATGCACATGTAAAACATAACGAAAAAGACTAAAAATTACTAGGATTCGTGAAAAGGACAACTTTGGAGTTTCGTGATGTTCGATGTATCAAAACTTTGGTTTGGGATCCCACTGAAGATAACCTCAAAAAACGGTGGAATTTTTCAACCTATGAACCCATCCGAATTGAATTCAATTTTGGAAAACTGGAAATGCGTAGAGAACGGCGGAACTCAACTTTTATCAACAATCTAATCAATAACAAAATGTACATTGAAAAAATCTCCTTTTATATCCCGTTCAGAGGCTTGCGAGCGAGGCAAAATATATTCAACTGCACTTGTAGACACAAGTGTTTGTTCATTCACTCAACCATTATCGAATATATCAAAGTTTGAAAGAGAAATATAAAAAATGAGATAACGTACTCAATGAGGACATCAACTTAATATATGATATCTCCAGCCACTGCCTCTTTTTTGTCTTTTATTTAATTATGTCATAAAAATTATTACCGATTATCTCTGTACTGACAGTACTCTCTCCCTCGCCAAACTGTTCTTGGTTTTGTGACATTGTATGTAGGCTATTATAAGCACCTTATCGTTGTTATATTATTTTAGATTCCTTTGAAGTGGTCTCTAGGCGCCAGGTTCGCTGATGGGAGCAATTGTTGAAGGTCCTGAGAAAAGCAATCAGAAAGGCTCATAACAAAGATATCAAGGCGGACAATGAGGAATCGTGGTATTACCACAATAACTTGAGAAGGGAGTTCAGTTAAGAAAAAGTCCACTGGAGATCTTATTGTGCTGATATCAACTCCATAACAGAATCCGCCACACACATGAGAATCCTGAACAACGAGACTACAGGGTCAACGAGAATCTTAAAGATATAAGATAAGACTTGGACAACATCCTCCGAAGATTCGCTTCAAACATCTGGAAGTACACATTCCGGACAGTGACGATGAAGACCAACGAGCAGTGACAACAACGAACCGGCTCTGCTAACACTGCAGGCACCTGCACGGCTCCCATGTGAACTGGTAACTAGCAGAGGGGACTGTTTGTTATGCTCGACACATCTCTTGGGCAGTGGACGAGTTCAACCCACATAAGACAGCAGGACCTGGCGTAATTTTTTTATGGCAATGATACAGAAGGGGCCGGAAGTTCTCACCCCAACATTGGGGAGAATATCTGGAAATCAGCGAGAATAGTATTCATCCCCAAATTGGGTGAAACAGACTACATAGTAGCAAAGTTTTCATACTCATCAATCGAACACCGTTCCTAGTTAAAGCTCTAGAAAAGGTGCTCGTTAGCGTTCTGCTGGAGAGAAGGTCGACAGAATAGGCACACTGTCGTACGAAGGACTGGAAGGACAATAAGGTTCAAAGAGGTGACGCTAGGAGTGTTTCGATGTAGCGCTTCTGACGATCGACTACGGGTAGCACTACTGGCCAGAGGACCAGATGAACGAACACCTCATTCTATGGTCAGCTGGGTTTTATCGTCATTAAAGCGGAGAGTGGTATAGGGTATCAAAGAGTGACCTCTGACTAGTAGTTGTGTTGGGAGAGGGGTTGCTTTCCTTCAGATCTAGGATGCCTAGCCATGGATGACCCCTGAGTTTCGTTTCTTGAATGGTTCGCCTTAGATTTGGGAACAAATGAAAGAGAAGAGAGATCTTATGTATATTGGTTTGAATCAGAAAATCGATCGTTCTACTCTATCACCGTCAAGAATACGGGCCCCGGATAAACCCACAAGCGAGGTTTTTGAGGAACAAGCATACGTGGACAATTTGATGGCGTTAATCAGCGAACGATTCATTGAAGTCATCTCGTCATCTGCGACCTTATGCAGGCATTCTGCCGATTATTTGAAAGACGGTGTGTCAAGCAGGACTTTCTGTAAATTCGACAAAAGTTAAATACAGATGTTCATGTTTAGCAAACAGCCAAAAGCTAGAGTTGGTCTAAGAGATCGAAAACTTGGGGGTAGTCCTGGACTCCAAACTTTCATGAAAGCCGCTTATAGAGGGTCGTAGAAATGTCGGTAGCAATCGTATGGCTACTCAGGGGAATTGTATGAAAAAGTTGAACTAACGTAGAGGTTATGCGCTAGCTATACACGGCTGTCGTAAGACCAAATATTCAAAACGGGCCAGCTGTAGGGTGGCCAAGCACACAATAATAGGCCTAAAGCTAAGTACGGTCCAGGGCCTCTTTCGCAATCATGGATGCAATGAGAGTGATATCAACTAAAGTGTAGGTGGTACTGTTGAGGCTACCATAACTTGCAGTTTAGTTGAGGAAGGAGATAATGGCGGCCTATTTGAGGATGTGGAACTCGAGAGTCTGAGTAAACGAAGGATTTGCTATTGCAACCGTAACTATATGAGACATGAGTCGAGAGAAGGGCCCGAGAAGAGAATGATTATTCGCTTGGATAGTCAGGCAGCGCTCATAGCCATCTACCATCCTAAACCAAACCTGGCACTTGTACGAAACGAATGAAATTTTGTTGGTATGGGTTTCTGCTAGAACCGGCTCCGATGTTTTGTGGGCCAGAGCCTTTACAGCTTAACTTCTCACGCCCTTGGCGATTGGAGTGGCAAAGAACTGGACAAACTTATGAGGAATACTGCCACTGGCCGCAGATGACAAGAAAATGAAGAAAATTTATCTCACTTCCTTCGCGAGTGTGAGGCATAAGGAAAATCTTTGGAGTTGAAACTGATTTGGGATGGAAGGATATACCTACTAACCTTCACTAGAAAGTCACGAAGGTTCGAAAAGGAAGATTAGGGGTAGTAACATTTTGCCTCATTTAGATTGACAACCCTGTAAGTTTTGTATTCAACCAAGACGGGACACAAAATGCAAAATTTGGGAAGATTGTGAATACAAATGAGTAAGTGGCGTCGGAGCGCCACGGCGAATAATAATAATAGCCGTCCTTTACCCGCACAGGCTATGCATTTGGGTGTTTATGAGGGAGTATTATTATTATTAAATTATTATTATTATACGGTTGTTCGAAGGGGATTCTTTTAAATGAAAATACGTGAAACAATATTCAGAATACATTGTTACGTACTTTCAATAAGTGTCAATATTTCATGACAATATACTAAATTAAGAAGTAGATAATTTTCAATATTATCATTATTGTTGTAATAAATTACCTCATAAATATCACATTGTATATACTGTTTCATCACGGATGATAATTGATTTTCCGAGAAAAAAACATCGATAATTCCTAAATGAAACGCATTTAGTTAAAAACATTCGTGATTGCATAGTGTTTAGAGGAAATAAATAGGTAATAAACAATTTTTCGCCTACGCGAAATCTCCATACATGGAGGCGTTAGATCGTCAATTATTCCAAGGCCTACGTGAACTGGTACAAATACCCGCCTAGAAACTCCTACGCTGCGACAAAGTTCAAAAAGTTTTCCCTTTCGTCTGACAATGTTGAAAGGAACGTACGGTGTCACTATTACTATTCTATAGCAAAACAATTTATTTTCCAGTTATACCGTGGTAAGTAATTGAAACTACCAAAAAGTTACGTGGAAAACAAGTATGGAGGAAGATAAGAATTCTTTATATATGTTTGAAGGTTTCTTAAGGGGGTTGTTCAATTAAAAATAACCGAGTGAATTGGCTAAATAAGGATTTTATTGTATCCTGAATTTTCAATAGCAAGTTATATTATAGGACTGGTATAATGAAGTATGAAAAATGGTTGATTTCGTAATACAATCTTCCGCAAAAAACTTATACCATAGGTATTGTCGTCGGCAAATATCCAACAGAATACAACTACTGCCCCATACGACCGTTGAATTAGATCTGTTTAATACTTGGCAAAGTTTTCTACAAGAACTACTTTGCAATGCATTTTAAATATCAAAGCTGAAATTATTTTTCGATTTAATTGGGGAACACCTCTACATGAGACTAATATAATAATGCTTGAAGTAATCCATAGCAGATAAAGCAAATGATGATTTTTAGAGAAGTAATTGATATAAATATTTAACCCAATAAGTTTAATTCAGGAAATGTCAGATTATATCGAAGAACTGCCAAAAAGTATCATTTGAAATGACTACGGCACTATTACACCAATCAATATACTGTTACGAGATTGATAAAAATCCCCTAGCTACAGCATTTTCGACTGGAAGCGGACTTTATCAGTTTACTGTAACGCCTTTTGGATCATGCAATGCTCCAGCAATATTTGAAAGGCTTATGGAGCTGGTCCTGCGAGGACTCACTTGGAAGATTTATCTAGTATACCTCGACGAAGTTTTAGTCATGGGAAAGACATTTGAAGAACCTGTGCAAAACTTACGAGAAGTACTCCAACCCTAAACTGAATCCCCAGAAATGCTCATTGTTCCAGAAAGAAGTGGGTTTTCTGGGCCACACAGTGTCATCAGACGGCATCCGAACAGACGAAATGAAGATACAGACGATCCGAGACTGGCCAAGACCTACACCTACTACCGTCGATTTGTAGAAGGATTTGCTAATATTGCAGCACCCCTACATAAGTTGATAGAAGACCGAGTCAAATTCGTCTGGTCCAACGAAAGTGAACGGGCATTTGGAAAGTTGAAAGTTGCTTTATGTTCCAGTCCGATTTTAAGTTTTCCACGTCAAAGAGGCCTTTTCGTTTTGGACACAGATGCCAGTAACAATGGGATTGGAGCCGTACTATCACAAGAGCAAGATGGTCAGGAAAAAGTAACTGAGTTTTACAGCAAGGCACTGACCAAACCAGAAAGAAATTATTGCGTAACAAGGAAGGAACTACTGGCAATTATCAAGGCTGTAGACCACTTCCACAAATATCTATATGGAAGAGAGTTCCTCATTAGAACAGATCATGCAGCTTTGAAGTGGCTACTCGATATGAAGACTCCTGAAAGACAAGTAGCAAGGTGGATTGAGAAGTTGAACCAGTATCACTTCAAGATAAAACATCGACCAGGACGATTACACAACAACGCAGTTGCCTTGTCCAGAAGACCTTGTTCGGATACCTGTGAGCATTGTGAGCGAATTGAACGTCGCGAAGGAATCAACCAAGTGAGATTAATGGTTGACGATAATTGGAACACAGCAAAAATGAGGCTGGACCAAGAAAGTGAGCTTGGGAATCGGCCGACGGCAGAAAAGTGATTTCTCAATTAGTTGTACCCAGGTCGAGATTAAGTTATGTCTTGGAGGAGATTCATGGCAGCAAATCAGGTGGACATTTTGGAGTGAATAAGACCATGGATAAATAACGGCAGGTATTTTACTGGGTCCAATGTCGTGAAGATGTAGAGAGATGGTGTCGAAGATGTCCGAAGTGTGAAGCAAGCAAAGGTCCCAAGACAAGATCGAGAGGAGAGATGAAACAATACAATGTAGGCGCTCCCTTCGAACGAATCGCCATCGATGTAGCAGGACCGTTTCCGATGACGAATGATGGCAACAAATACATCCTCGTTGCCATGGATTACTTTAGCAAATGGGTTGAAGCTTATGCCTTGCCTAATCAAGAAGCATCCACAGTTGCAAGAGCTCTGGTGGATAACATGTTTTCAAGGTTTGGAGTCCCAATGGAGCTACATTCCGATCAAGGGAGAAATTTTGAATCAAATGTATTCAAGGAAGTTTGTGAATTGATGGGAATTAGCAAGACCAGAACAACGGCCTCCACCCACAGTCTGATGGCATGGTTGAAAGGTTCAACAGGACTATGGAAGAACATCTTTCCAAAGTAGTAGAGGAGTACCAAAAGACGTGGGATCGACATCTTCCACTATTCTTGATGGCTTACAGGGCCTCTGTGCACGATTCCACAAAGCTCACTCCAGCCAGCATCATCTTCGGGAGAGAACTTCGGTTGCCCTGTGACTTGGTGTTCGGATCACCAAGTTCTGAAGAAAAAGAGGTACAGGATTATGCAGACGAACTGCGAGATAGCTTGAATGGGATCCACAAATTTGCAAGAAAAAGATTGAAGATAACTAGTGACAGAATGAAGGCTTAATACGATCTTATGGCCAATACTGGTGGATTCAAAGAAGGAGATCGAGTGTGGCTGTACAATCCTCGTCGTAAGAAAGGATGTTCTCAAAAAGAGACTTAAACGTTATAATGGAGACAACGACACATTGTTTGATCGGGACGATCAAAATTGAGAGGGGGATAATGTTACGAGATTGATAAAAATCCCCTAGCTACGCCGCTGGATAGACTTGCACGCGTACCGTCGATATGGTTTCCTAGAAAAAGGCCGAACCGTCGCATCGCGAACTAACCTATATAAACGCGAGACATTTGACTGGGATGATTAGGAAGATTATGAAGAAGTGATAAGCAGTTTTTGAAGAAGTATAGAAGTGTTTGGAATATTTAGTTAGTTGTATTGTTGTATATAGATCCAAGTGTTTAATTAGTCAGTGAAGTAGTTGTATGTTTTTAGTGGAGTTAGAAAATAAACAGTTTAGTAGTGTGCTCGGCATTATTATTTAGCAAAAAAACCTAACAATACCATAAAATGAGTGATTTTTTAAAGAAAACTACTAGTAGGAAACCGATTGTTCCATCACATGAAAGACAGTCTGTAATTATATTCTGTAATGTTTTGGACTCGCAACTGTCATTTTAATTAATTTTTTATAAACATTTACAAACAAAAAAAAAACGTTATTTTTTTTAGCTTTCGTGTATAAAATGAAAACTCATACAGCAATCTGGCTGCTCCAAGAAGAAAAATTGTAGAGAATTATCAATACCGTAGAAAAATTGGAAAAAAAACGAAGATTTTGCGATTTCTTTGAAAAAATTATTACTCCGCCATTTTTTATTTGTAGGATTGGCCTTTCTCATGAAAGTATTGAATCATGTGTTCTGTATGTGTGCACAAAACGGGCGTAGTCGGATTATTAGTTTTGGCACAATTGCAATTTGAATTTTCTAGTTTTTCTCCGTTACTAGTAATCCGATCGGTTCGTCAAAGATCTCATTTCATTAACATTTCAATTCTCTACAATTTTTCTCATTGGAGCAGCTAGATTGCTGATGAGTTTTAATTTTTGAAGCATATAAGTTTTTAAATGTTTATAAACAATTTATAAAAAATTACAGTTGCGAAGCGAAGCATGACAGAATATAATAATTACTTATTATTGTAACAGTATTTTTGTTACGGAAAAATTCTCACTACAGCAAGAAGGGCGTACTATGAAACTGCAGCAATTGTATAAGTGGCATCATACAAGCCCTTCAACCTCAAATGTAGGCATCCAAAATACTTATCTGAATACATCATTGAACCCGAAATAGATTATAACCCAAATCAATATTACCTTTTTCTTATCGATATTATCTCGAAAAATTAATATTTTCCTCATCAATCATTCGTAATCGTAAGTAGTGGGTGACATCGCACTTAGTAATTGATTATGACTCTACGAGTTTCATTAATATTCAGTGTCAATACAGGCTGAGATAGTGATTTTTTTGTGCTATCGGAATGTTTCTTTACAAATTGCAATTCTCTAGAATTCAATATTTAGACAAACTGCTTCTCATATCATTGATAAAATGTGACCTTTTTTGTCCCGCCTTCGTTGATCTAATCTAATTATGAGAACACTCATATTGAAATTTGATCTGCAGTTTTGGTACCTTTCACAATTCTTCATAATTTCCAGCAGGAATAGCACAGTACCCCCATTCAATTGTATTTTATTATGTAAAAGAAGTGGTAGCACTAGCTAACACCAATTCATGATGAATATTAAAGATCATTTGATACAGGGATCTTTCCTGGTATAGAAGAGATCTTTTCTTTCCCCAGTATTCAGAAGTGAAAACAGAAATGATATTGAGAATTACCGGGGTATTTCAAAAATCTCTTGTATTCCCAAACTATTTGAATCTTCAATTACAGATGAGCTTTTTAATAATTTCAAACAAGTCATAATCAAGGAACAACATAGGTTTTACAAAGGAAGGTACACCGCCACCTATTTGGCAGTATATTAAAACTTCATTACAAATAAGCTTGAGCAAGGGTTCCAAGTAGTTGTCATGAACTATTGATTTTGAAACTTAATAATCTCGTAGTGACGGGCAGATATTTGAAATCCATTGAATCCTACCTTTCTAATAAAATGCAGAATGTTAACATCGCTGGTAGTATGTCAGAATCAATTCATGTATCCTAAGGAGTTCCGCAAGATTCGCACATTGGGCCTATACTATTTTTACTTTACATCAATGATGTTAAATCTGTTTCAATATTGTGATATCTCTCTATAGATCTAAAGTTCTTCAAAACGGTACAATCTAGCAATGATATTGACTGAATCCAGGATGACCTGGATAACTTTTGTGCATACTGTGAACTGTAATGATAATTTTTTAAAAATTAACCTTAAGAAATGTAATGTAATGAGATTTTATAGAATACGGCAGCCTGTCATTTGTAATTACTCCATTAATAATGTTGCTCTTCAGTCTGTCAATAGTTTGAGCGATTTAGGGATTATCTTCGATAAAGACCTCAACTTTAACGATCACGTCGATAATAGTTGTAACAAAGCATTCAGAATGCTCGGGTTCATAAAAAGGAATACTCACCATATTACAGACTATGACGCTATAAAGACATTATACTTATCACTGGTCCGGAGTGTTTTGGGTATAATAGCGTAATTTGGTGTCTTATTTATGCTTGTCACAAAATGAGACTGGAAAAGGTTCAGAATCGTTTCACTAAATACCTAATCTGGAAACTTTGGCTACCATATTTTGGATTTAACCCACAAATGAGGCTTTCTGTATTAGATTTAATGTCACTTGAGGATAGACGTAAACTTGCAATGGTTCTATTTCTCTATAAAATAATAAATGTTTACTTTGTTCTCCTCTTTTAGAAGAGCTCTGCATTTCTGTGAACTCCAGAACCCTGAGAAGTAATAACATTTTTTCATTTGGGTTACGGTTCCATATGACTCACTATGAGACAATGGCATTCAGTTGTAGACTTCAAAAATATGTTAATACGTATTTGATCTCTTTCGTGTATCACAGTGGAAATTTGAAAATGGCAATTAAACGACTTAATCCCGCCATTGTTAACTAGACTTCAAAAGAGTCATTGTTTATTTATTTTTAGATTTTTAACTCACCTTTACTGTTTGAATGTTTTTTTTTTATTGAAGCTCCCTTGGCGTACCATTTGGGATTTTATTGCAATTCTGTAACGTACTTTACTTATTTTATTTTTTGGTTAATATCTTAACTCTAGTATTTCAATATTCCTTATTTTACCATTTGTAACTTTATCACAATTCTGTAATGTTTTGAAATATTTATGTAACTATTGGTTTATGACTTAACCATAGTGTTTGAATGTTTTATGTTTTTTTTAATTGAAATTTTCTTGATGTACCATTCGGTATTTTATTACAATTTTCCAGTATTCTTGACTGATGATATAAAGATATAAATAGGTTCATTTATTTTTATAATTTCAATTTAATTTTTCAATTGAAATTTTTTTGATGTACTATTTGGAATTTTATTACAATTCTGTAGTGTACTTGAATAATAAATAAAAAAAAAAATGAATTCCGGTACTGAGTACCCCCCCCAGAAAAAGTCCTATTGACGCGCCTGGGTAATTCACCATATTTCAAGACTAAACAGTTAAAAAAGCTTGTTGCTATTTGAGAAATTGTACTTGGGAGTGTTTTATAGGGAACTGCTGACGCTTTTGTCAGCTGAAAAAATTAAAGATTAACTTTCATGGTCAACCTTTCTCGATTGGATTCAAGAAAT
This sequence comes from Chrysolina americana, assembly GCA_958502065.1. Classification (NCBI taxonomy): domain Eukaryota; kingdom Metazoa; phylum Arthropoda; class Insecta; order Coleoptera; family Chrysomelidae; genus Chrysolina; species Chrysolina americana. The sequence goes on from OY293410.1 coordinate 88,283,722, forward strand.
AGAGAAACGCCAAAACAACGCAATTTTACTCGACGGGCGTTTCGCCAATAGAGTTGGAATCCTCAAGAGCTCAACATGTCAAAGATCAGGAGCTCAAAGTGTCAGAACGCTTTGAGCTCCCGAGGATGCCAACTTTGTTGGCGAAACGCGTTTCGAATGAAATTGACGTTGTTTTAGTGATGTGTGGGCACTTTCTATTGCTTAAATTTCATTCACACCAAAAGGTTCCAAATTTTTATTTATTTGAAAACTGTATCGTCGCAATTTTTTCAATTTAGAAAAGCTATCTTATTGCAAATTCGGAGCACTTTCAGATAATTTTTAAATATAGAGCGTTCTTAGTTGGAAGTACCAAATTTGAAACCTGTATATTCGAAACTATACAAACATTAGGTTGGAGTACCACTTCATATGGTCAACCGGTAAACTAATATGAAAATAAATTGAATATTAATTTAACAAATATAAATGATAACAACTATTTATACAAACATTGTTCGATTCATGTTTTAAATTGTTGATTTGGAAATCACACTGTAATATATTTTTCATGTTTATTCTTTATTTAGTATCGGACAAATCAATTATACAATATACAAGAGAAAGTGTAACACGAAGTATGCGAACATTTACACAAAAACTCTAGTAATGATAAACTGTATATAACACATGTATATGTTTTTTAAACGCTTTTTTCCTAAAAGGGGATAATGATTAATCATTAAGCAGTTCATTTCATAGTTGTTGTGAATGTTTGTAGTTGTCATTATTCTTTTTGTTCTACAAAATAGTATCTTGAAAGTTTCAATTCTTCCATATCTGTTAAGTCTACTCAGTTGAACAATGGTAGGGTAGTCAAGGTATGTCAAGGCTGTATCCAGTACGTGTTGATATTTATGCAATGTGTCAGTTTTAAAAGTTGTTTAAAATTTGACACACCGTATATTAATTCCTATTAAATCCCAAGATCTAGGAACACAGAACACCCAGTATTATAATAATAATAACAAATTGACTTTATTTCATTGTAGTTTAGCTCATAAAAAAGGTAAAGAAAAAACATGAACTACAAAATAGAGACAGACTTTTGCTGTACTTTTGTTTACATTTGAAATTGGTGTATTCTCAGTATTTAATAGTATAAAATATGAATCACAGGTTGAAGAATGCTTAAAAGTAGGCGTTGGTACGTTTATGGAACAAATATCAATTTGAAATACATTTAGAAGCTGACTAGGTGAGACATATATGATGTTGACTCTGGAAATGATCGTTTGAGAAGTTTGTGAATTTTGAAATTCTGAATTCAGAAAGTCTTAAGAGAAAAATAATGGCCTAATTTAATTGTCATTTCATCTGAAAATCAAATTGTTTTTCACTTCATTTAGTACATAGATGAGGACAACACCTATCCAAGTATCTTTTTTTTTTCTCATAAAGATCGTCTGACCCTGCCATATAAAACGGTCTATTTTATTTTTTTGTAACATGTAGGCGTTCCTTTCGCTTTGATCGTATAGTTAGCTCATTCATTGACACAATACGTTGCTTCATTCATCAATTCACGACCAACACTCATTATTTGAAGCTCTAAGCGTAGAAACCATGAATTAAAATTCAACAAAACGTTAATTGCACTTGAGAATTCAACGATATTAATGGTTATTTCGACCTTGGGCCACATTTTTCAGAATTGAAATTGCCGTTTATTAATGGTATAGTCAGTTTTTCTGTTTAGAATATCACGTCACTTCCTTTAAGGTGACATAACTTTTAAAAATACATTCTTTGCCACTGCGGATAAAAATACATCACAGGTAATATTTAACATTTACAATAATTAATCTATCAGACAGCCACTCTCTCGAGAGAGACATTTTTTTTTCATATACAGGGTAGTGCGTCTGACATAAATCCCAAAGTAACTAATCGATCAAGTTATTTTGTTATTTAATTTCTTCCACGCAAAACGACGAATAATGCATTAGTTTACATGGTGAAATTCTCTTAATTTTGGCTTACCTGGACAAAAATTTTGCTATGCAAAAATACGCTAGGGATTTAAAAAAAATATATCAAGTTTCAGTGTAGTGAAAAATGAAAAGAATGGAAATAATCTACAGTATGTAAATAAAAAAATAAATTCATATAGTAAACCCGGGGAAATGTGATTGTGGGACAAGTGTGACAACTCGCTATTAAATGTTCTACGATGTAGTAATACTAGTGGCACCTCGTGGGTTGATGCTCAAAAGTTTGTAACTATCTTACTAATAAAAATATTGAAATTGTGCAAACACCAAAACATTATTTCTTCCTTGTATTTTCAAATTATTCACATTTGCACCAAACATAAAGTTTGACTAAGCTGAACTTCATTGTCACACCACAAATAAACGGGAAAGTGTGACCATGACCATGTTTTTTTTTTAAATATGGATAACTTCTATATGCGATGTTATAAAAATACCTAGATTTGAAAGTATGTAGTCAAGTCCATACAGACCATACATAGGTGAAAAATATCAGTTACTTAGCAATCTCCAAAATATTTTATAATGTAACAAACACATCAACTCGTTGAAAACTAGGTCTCACTTCAACGGGTTTACCTTATATTAATAAAGGTATGGTTTTTCTGAAATAAATATTTATATGGAAACTTCCTCAAGTCGGGAAATCAATAAATTGTTCTACTTTCTTATTGTATGGAAATACATATCTTGATTCACGGGAGTAGCGGGTGAATCACATTTCCACAAGATTGATAACTCACTTTTCTTAAGAACTTAACACGCTGATTTTTAATTTTTATCATCATTATTATGAATACCAGAAAATTTAAAGTCATAGAAAAGATTATCATTATCATCATTTTCAACGAGTAGTCTTTTTTAAGACTTCTGTTAAAGACGAATTGAAGGAATGTAACTGGCTGTAATTCTTCGAAGCCCTGTAAATACGAGGTGAGCAGTTAATAATTGATTCTAAAATGATGGATATTATCTTGTGATATGTGAAAAAAGTTTGAAATGTATTTCAGACAGTAATTCGGGACAGTTTAGCTTACCATAGATGACAATATAAAGGATTATCAAATATTTCTGATTTTAATTTCGACAACATTGCAACTAGACGTAAAATCAAAAAATGTTGGACTCATTCGATTCTATCAATATAGATGTTGGAAATGGGGTCCCTACTACAGAACAGTATGCTTTATAAGTTTCTGTTATTCTTTTGAAAGGTCCAAGTTTCAGCAACAATACAAAATCTGCAGCTAACGAAATATTATCAATATGAAATTCAATAGGTATATCACTTCTGTAGAATATCATGTGGCACTTTCTGATATTCATAACCATACCAATCAGCTTATACCAGGTTGGAAATGATGAGGATGACCTGAACGTTGATAAAATCATTCAGAGAGGCGATGGTGCATGGTGAACTTTATCGTTTTCAAGGATGTTAACAGAAAGAATCCTAAATCTTATAAGCCCATATGTCAGGAATAAATAGTGGTAACAAAACTTTCTCAAGTGATAGAGCTCCAATAATTTTCCTCCAATATCATTTCTGTGAGAAATGCAATAGCCGAACTGATGTGGATGGCATGTTCTAGTGAAAATCATTCTTAATGTTATTGAAAGAGATTTCTGAAATATAGTGGTGTCTCGATAATCTGAACCCACGATAGTCCGGATTACCTTTGCTCTTCCTTAGGGTCCAGTGTAATCCGAATTTTCTTCATTCAATAGTCGGAATTCAAATATGTGTTTTCATAAAAAGGAGCAAAAAAATGTTTTTTAAAAAACAAAAACTTCAAATAAAAATCACCGTTTTACAGCACGCGATAAATATTACAAAAAGATGCAAAAAATTTAGAAAAATTTTGCAATGAAAATAATGTACATTGAGAAGAAAGTGATTAAACTTCATTAATGTTCCTCTGTCTATAAATACATTAGTTACATATTTTTTTTAAATTTATTTGTCGGTATTTTTTTTTTGTTTACAGAATGGCTTAACTCAAATACAGCTTATTTTTATTCATCTGTTTAGAATTTGAAATGCCTACTTTGAAATGTTTTGTTAATTGGCCAGGTTTCAATTAATGATAAAAACTACAGTATAATCATTAATTATGCTGTTTACGGAAAAACTATTGGGCCTTTTGATGGAACACTTCTTAATATTTATTATTCACACTAGTGTATAATATCAGGTATTATAAAATCGTCACAAAATCGAACGAGAGATTCAATGTACTTATAACTTGCTGCCGAATAATAACAATCAAAACTGAATACACAATCTTGATAAATTTATACATCTACCCAAGATAAAATAAGAGTAGTAGTAGAAGTAGTAATTATATTTATCGACATGTGTCGATTGGCCATCCAACTGGTTCTTCGGCCGAAAGTGTTCTTGTAGGCTTCGTTTCTAACTCCATACTCCACCTCAAGAGCTGTTCATTTGAACTCAAAAGTGAATGACAGATTACTCTTACTGGTCAGTACGGAAAATTTTGAATTTAATCTACTTCTATAATTAAATAAAAAATTGTTTCCCCAACCACAATCGATCCATGTCCCATGAATCGGGAACACAAACCACACCACCACTTTACCGCACACAAAAAAAAAATATATCCTCAAATATGGACTGCTACTTGGCATTATAATGGGTTTATTTTCATTATGTTTCAACTTTCATATCGTTACGACATACTGAAGCATATAAACAGTGTGTGCGACTTGAACCCACAACACCCTGTTATTTTGGAACCCATGGACCAATTTTGAGAAATGAAAATTTCAAGTTATAGTAGTCGAGGAGCTATATTCAAAGATGTTGATATATATGAAATATCCTTTATTTCAAGGCCTACTATGCTCTGCTGAAGGAGTCCAAATTTCGAGAAGGATCAATAGACATTTTTTTCTCGAAAAAGTGGATATCCTATTTCATTTGGGCATATTTTGTTAAAATTTTATTTCCGTTAACCGGCTGCACCCTCACAATGCTGCGTGTACTTATGTACGAAGTTAAATGGCTGTAATCGTTTCATGGGCTCTAGTAGATCAAAAGTTGAAAACGTGTATTCAATTTAAGAAAAATAACCAACAACTGGAATAAATCAAACAGTTTCCTCAGATATTGGTGTTTTAAATATATTCCCCTTCACGCTCTTTACGTATTTCATAACGCCGGCTCAAATTTTGGTGGGTCTGCTATCAGTGCCAGTGTAGGTCGGACAATATTATAATTGTCCTGTCCCTGCTAAATGATTAATATTCAACAGTTCAACTAATATTTTCCCAAGGGTGAAGCTACGACCCTCAACTAAGTTTTCGTAAAAAAATGTGGCAAACATCTGTCAGAAAACAACTACTTCCTGTGGCTAATACCACGACGGACATTAAGATGAGAGAGATGAGAGGCAAAACCTCGAAACATGCATGTCTGCAGGTGGTCATTCCCAGCCAAATCGAGGATAATCTACTGTTTAATTACAAGATAAGCACTTGCAATTGGGACTTCTTGAAATAACTTTGCACAAATATCTGTCAGATGTAGTTAAATGTCTTTCGGGGTATTAGCCAGGGAAGTAATTGTTTTCTGACAGTGGTTTGCCTCATTTTTCCACTTGGTGGAAGGAGAGAAAGTGTACTTCAACTTTGTCGATTTTATTCGTTTCATTATCGTAATAATCTCCAGCACATATTTTCAAACTTTGTTTCAATTAATACAGTTAACTATTTATTATACTAAAAAACTAAATGATAAGGATAATACTTCAACATATTTTTGGTTGAACTAGGGACATATATCTATACACGTTACCATGATAGAATTTCGTATCTGAATATTGGATTTGTTTCTCATTTGCTCATTTGAATGGCTACTTCATTCACCTTTTCTTTCAAATGTTTAAGGATGAGTCGAACTAACACTCTGAGACAAAATAATGCCCAAATTGAATAGCCTATCCACTTTTTCCCAATGGTCCTTTTTGAAATTTCGACTCATTTAGCAGAGCAAAGTAGGCCTTGAAAATAAGAATAATTCATATGTGTCAACATCTTTGAAAAGAGCTCATCGACTTATATAACTTGAAATTTTTATTTTTCAAAATCAGTCCATGGATTCCAAAATAACAGTGTGATGCGGTTTGAAATCGCACACACTATATACCTATGTTTTACATTTTGCATGTGGCGCTCCCAATATTTGTATGGTAATTAAAGGTGTAACAGAATATAAGCCGGTGAAAGAGTGGGGAGTCAGATCTATAACTTAATTCTTGTTAAAACTATGCATGGATACAACTTTTATTTTAATAAAGAACATATGCCTCTTTGATTGAAATAGTGATCATTCGGAATTTTTCTGAAAGCCAATATTTCATCATATACCAATGAAAATATGATTGGGGTAATGATGTACCTAACATATTATTACGACTTTCTGGCCAATGCACACTCCCTGTATTAGGATAGGCCTTAGACAAGACACCTCAAAACTCTGTAATGATTTCCAATACGAAAACAACAAGGAAAAGTATTTAAAATAACTCACCAGCGTTACAATATCTCCTTTGCATTTCTCCGCAATCTCCCTCAACCGCCCATATAGCAAGTCCATCAAATACTGGAACTTCTCGTTGAACTGGTCCAACTCGTTGGCGATCAGGTCAGCTCCGGATGGCTGTCCGCCGGTCCTGGACCAGAAGGCTGCATCAGCGTCCAGCGACGGTTGCTCCTCTAGCAGTGCTTCCCGGAACTTTTGGGCTCCCTTGCTCCATATCTGGTGTTAGGGTTAGAGGTTAGGTGTTAGGTTAGTTCAGTAAGTGCGTGTGGTGAGTCGAAATTATATGGAAGCGAGTGATATCGGTTGTGATGGTGTGTGGTGGTGCGTGAAGAAGACTTAATCGGTAGAAATATTTATACTATGAGCAAGTTGTATCAACAGATTAAGAAATTATTTTACTCGGATGATACGTGATGAAAATCAAACAAAAGAACAAATATTTCTAGTTGCAATAAATAAAAGCTATAATCTAGTAATTTTTGTACTTTTGTTATTTTCACCATGTCAACCACTCTTTCTCTTAATCCTATACAATAATAATGAACGACATTATTATTTCCAGTTCAACAAAAGTATATAGTTGCCATAACGGAAGAAGAAACAAAAAAATAGCGGAATTCAACTCTAGAGGAAGACTCGACCTTCAAGTCCTGATGTGTAGGAAAACAGTTAAAAACTAAGAAGATTATTTGTTTCACTAAGCAGTAGAGTGTTTGGAAATCAATAACCAGTGCTACTGAAACAAGCAAAGGCGGACAGTCAGAGAAAAACACTTGTATGGCATTACACATGGCCATTTAAATTCGAGCCTATGCATAAATGAGTAAAAAAAATATTGTCCAAAAAATTTTGTATTTTTTTTTGCCTATACATTTTTATTTTGTGAAGATTTTTTTAAATTTTGGAACTTTCTCATGACAACATTTTGTAGACTATACGAATATGTGAATAAAAAGTATCGTACAAATTGGGCCACCCATAACTTTTTGTTTATAAATATTAATGTGTATTTTTATTGATTTTCTTCAAATGCCAAGAGTCATGTTTCATACTCACGTCAGTATATATATAATAACTGTTTACAGTAAAATGTAAAAAGTTTAGATGAAAATACTACGCCAGTATGAAATATCTAAAGTTGAAATGGCAAAGTGCCAAAAGTTAAAAGAAATCTTTAAAAAATAAAAAATAATATATATGGGCAATGAATTTTCCATTATTTGAACTCCTGAACTACAGAAGCTAGATCAGATTTGTTTGACTTACATAATTGACCTTTGAAATACACTACTTTGCCCTCATTTAACAAACCATCTATCTTGTACCGTTACCGAAATCACAATGCATAGACACGAATTTGAATAGCCCTGTATCACTTTTCCACAGCTGACATCTTATACAGTAATAATGCTTCTGTTTACTGAAATCAATAAAACTAGTGTCTTATGATCAAAAACACTTTTGTATTTTGAGTCATATTGAGCTGACATGTTATCGAGAATTGATTGACGACTGTTTGTTTCATTAAGTCACTCAATTACTCATTCATTCTTCATAACCTTCTATAGAAAAAGTGTGAGTGCGAATTTCGTGTACTAATGGATCCACCGGTGAATAAAAAACATGCCTTTTTTTACATATCAGCTGTAGATAAAATTTTGTATTGCATGAAATATCATTTTCGCATACCAACAGAAGATTGGAGTCAAAACGTGTCTTGTGGTCCTGCTCATAGAAACTTTAATCTGTATATTTATTTACATCTATTTTATGAATAATCTTAGAATGGAAAGTGGAACGGTTTTCTCTATATCCAGCGATTAGGTCTTCAAAAAATATGTCCATCAATCAGATTTTTTATTAAAATGATCAATTCAATACAACTATTGAAAGTGACTCATTGAACATTGCATCAGTAATGAAATGTCCTGTCTATAAACTTGTGACAAGACTATATCTCAAATCCAGTACTATTCAGCAGATAGTCAGCAAGATAATGAAGTACTGTTATGATTAAAAATAGTCGTGTTTCAATTGATACACTTGGCGCCTAACGTGAAGCCCAGTATGTTAATTAACGAATTATCAAATGAATATTCCGAACAAATGGCGATCAATGAACATATTTTGAATGAGATGTATAAGTGGTTTCGATAAACAAAAAAAATTGAAAATTGAAACTGATGATTACATCGGTAGATTCACTGAAGAAATCAAGAACTCAATATGATTCAATATAGTGAGTGACTATTGATTAGGCGATTCAAAAACTATTTTGAACTATGATTTCTTCAGTTAATCGGACTATATACGGAATGAGCTGCTTTGATGTAAAAATATCTTAAAAGTAAGCAACTAATTTTTGAAAACGTTCCTAACAGAAAAATAATGCCTGAAGTGCAACATTTAATTTTAATACAGCATTATTTTTTGTACGTTTCAAAATTTTTGTCGATGAAAATTTCCAATACAGAGAGGAAAAGATTGAAGAGATAGCAAAAGCGTAAAGAGATAGAGAGAGACAGACAGAGATCTAGAAGAATTTATGAAAGACACATACTATAGTTACCCAACAGTTGCATTTGTGAATATTGGAAACGTTAATGCCTACTCTACCCTAGCAATCTGCTAAGACTACTAGCCACCACCTAGGAATTGAGCAGAGATTTAAGTATCATCCACCATATTATCAGTGTCAATATGACTGAAATATCTATCTACTTATTGATAAAAAGCTTAATGGTTAACAGAACAGAAAACTGTAGAAGAAACATGAAAAATATGTACAAAGATATCCATTCATCCCACTCATTCATACAATAATAACCTAAACAAACTCGAACTGAGAAAACGGTGGTACCTATAGACAAAACTGAGCTTTACCTTTCCCTCTCTAATGAACCTGCCTCCATTGATGTTCACCTGCTCGATTTTGGGGGTGCGTTCCACAACACTGTTGAGCAGATTCTGCAAAAAAAAAGTTAAAGTCAAAACGTGCTCTACTGATACAAAGTTTAACGAAAGTATCAACAGCATTGAATTTAATAGAATAAAAAATATACCCAGTGTGCTTGTAAACTCTGCAATTATTATTTCGCATTTATAAGACAATGAATTTTCTTAATTGAAAAAAAAACATAATATTATATATGTACAGATTTTATAAATATATTACAGTACATTATCTGTCTGTTGATTACTAGTCTCAACCCAAGTATGCACCAGTAAAGTACTCACTCTTGTCATATCCAAATGTTCCTTAGCTCTCTCCTTGATGGGCTGGAGACTATCCAGTTTCCCGTACTGCTCGTCAAGCCAAGAATCCTCGATCTGCTTAGCTTCTCCATAGTTCTTGAGGAGATCGTAAGCTTGCTTGCATCCTCTGAGTCGGTCCGCCAGCTGCGTGCAAACGTTGCTCCACCTGTTGTTGAGCTTCTGAACTTCCTTGTCTAGGCGTTCGACGTCAGAGTGGGGGCCGCGTTGGTTTGGTCTGGATTTCTCTGTTAAACGCCTCGTATTGTCGAAATCGTCGTTGAGTTGATCCATCACGATTTGCTGTTGTCCAACAGCGGATTCAAGCTTGAGTAAGTCGTCGTGCACAGCCTCCAGACCTTTCTTTGTACTCGGTAGTTCATCAAACAGTGCCAGTTTGTTTTCGAATTCGGAAATTACTTGCGATGCTTCGTCCATTCCACTCAGGACGATTTCTATACATTTCAAACGCTCGATGTAGATGTTGCTCGTATTCCAGATGTACTGCCACTTGTCCAAGACCTTTTCTAGATCTTTCTTGTGCTGCGGCGTTTTAAGCGTGATAGATCTGAAGGTGTCTTTCACCTGCTCGATTTCTGGTTCGAGGTTTTGGAGTCGCGAATCAAATTCTTTGTGTTCCAGAACGAGGTGCTGAAGTGTGTCTATGTCTCGGGGGAGGGGAGAGAGCACTCGCTGATTGACGATCCTTTCGGCCTCGTCCAAGGCTATTTGCAAGTTGGAAATTTGGGTGTTGAAGACTCTCGTTTGGTTTTTACTCTCCTCTGAAAACAAATGAAAGTTACTGAAGCGGATTTTGCAAACGAAACGGCACCGATCTGGCAACTTGCTTTAGAAAATGAGAGATATATTTTATCGAAATCAACATTATAGGTGATAAAGTCATTTTTGTTCATTTTGTGTAACTCATTTCAACAAGGACAGAGTTTACTGAAAAGTGAAAGACCCATTCATATCTTATTTATGTTTTCCGGATTTTCCTACAGCTGAAAAGTGAAAATTAGTAAAAATATTCTACAAAGCATTGTATGAAAGTAAAAAACCATTTCATTATATGAGCAACCATTGTTACGGAGCCCTGAGGATTAATTAAATTAAATTTGATATATCAGCAAGAAAACGATAATTTTTTTCGCCAACTTATACATCTCAATCAATACTTATCATTCTCCATACCCGACTCGGTATCACCCGGAGCATAAAGCAACACCGGTGTATCTTCTATACCGTACGAGTGTCGTAGATGGTAGTACAAGTACAACACTCGTCTTATGAATGTATGCTGAGACCACATAAACTCAAGAAGATGACTGAAAATCCATTATGGGTAATATAATCAGACCGGATTAAATTATCGCAGGACAATTGTTGAAAAGTTTCGTAGAACAACATCTATGATTAGAAGTGTTCTTCAACGTTTCTTCAAGCGCGACAAAAATTGTAAAAACGTATGCACTGGAAATATACCAGCTTATTGATTCCAAGCTAAATCAACATACTCCTAAAATTATAATTACTCACTTGATAGAAAAGAGAAAAATATCAATATCATCAAAAGAAATTTAAAACGAATACCTAGGACCATTTAAAATTTATGAGGATTGCTCTTTTATAGTCGATTCGTTGCACACTAGACTTTCGACAAATGCAATTTTTTTATTTAATGTTAAGTGTATAATTGAATATGGTTTGCTGGAGTGAGTTTGTTCATAAATGCATAATAGAGAACCACGACTATATTATTACCGATTTCTGATTTGCTTTTACAATTGAAAGATAATATTTTATCATTTACACAAAACATTAAATTTTCGAGAAAAAAGTACTGGTACTCGTCGATATTAGTTTTTCTATTGGGAATTGAGATTATAATATTGGGGTTAGCTAGTAGTATAATTCTTTGCATAATTAAATAAAGTCGAGGGGAGGAGGTACTGTTCCCCAGTACCTCCCTCCCTTATCGACGCTAGAGGACACTTCATCATTACAAGTCCAATTGAATTTTGCATCGTTTTCACGCAAGAATTTTGCGAGAATGTGAGAACTGCACAAGAATCGAAAATGTGAGGCTGAGGAAAAACCGACAACAACCGGAGAACAAGTCACATTCACGATTTCTGTGCAGCTCTCGCCGTTCTCGTGTGATTTTCGCGTCAATGTAGAACAACGACCTTCAATCATAAAACACCTGATGTGACGCCACAACTTCTAATACATTTTCTGAACGACTGTCTAATCCCTCACCTTCCGCCCTTGCACGCTTCTCAAACTCATCGAAAAGCCTATTGACCTCGTCCATTTCCCTCTTCAGTCGCCTGAGTTGCGGATCGGAAGGATCCCCCTCGTTCATCAATTTATCAGCATCCTCGTTCAACGCCCTTCTGATCGCATTTCGTTGCTCAGCGCCGATGGCGATGAACTGGGGCAAGTCCCAACCTTTCACCACTTTGATGGTAGCAAAAATCATGTTCTGTCGCATCCTGAGCTGTTTCTTCTGCCAGAGGGCCAGCGATCGATCATAGTGTCTTCTGATGCGTTCCGCGGCGTCCAGGGATTCTTTATCTGGCGGCGGAATGACAAAACAGACTCCGGGCACTTGACATTCGACGCCTTTGGAGTTGTGTACGCGCCATTTGGTTCTTCCGGAGTTGTCGGTCAATGTGCACTCCTTGTTCGTCTCAATTACAAACTGCAACAAAACAAATAGTCAGAGTTATTCTAATCAATCGTAATTGAAAACCATAATAAAATGTATTGTCAAATTCTCAGCGAAAATTATCGCTTCCTTCAGGGCTATAAAATAAAGATACTGTCCTCATTATATCCTTTTATATTGTAGTCCCGAAATGGATAATACTTGGCAACATTTAAAACACTGTAATAGTATGAAAAAACTACTGATGAAAAAAACTGAATACAATTACTCATACTTACATTATTTTGTTTATAATTACACACAGCTGTGACGGTAAGTGGTCTTGTAACCGGTTGTCTCCGTTGTTTTAAAGGCACTATATCTTGAGCTCTGGCGGTTAAATCTTGAACTCGATCGCCGAAAATGTTTAGTTCATCGCGAAGGGCTTGCATGCCCTGCAAAAGTCGTTCTCCAATGTCTAAGCTGAACTCGCCTTGGCTGAACTCCGTGTTCATGGTCTCATCTTTCCTGAAACATAGATAAACGTCAATGAAAATTGTGTAAAGAAGTTTCTTCTTTGTTTCAGTCCTCAATACTGACAGAAAGTTATTTTTCAGGTCCCTGTAATCAGAGCCGTCCTTAGCAAATGCGAGGCCCGGAGCAAAACATTTTTGCGAGGCCTTTTTCAAGAAAGTGATTATAGGTGTGATGTTGTAGTTAGTGTTTACGCTACTACCACAAACGGCTTAGGATAAGTTCTCAATGCATCATTTTTTCTTTCTGCATTCGCGTCACGCATTCTGATTGGCGAATTCCTGACGCTATTCGCCAAATAGCCAATCAGAATGCGTGAAGAGGACGTGACGCACGACGCGACAAGCAAGAACTATGCATTAGCACCTATACCTGATCTGATTTTGGGGGTCGAAGTTTTGCAAAATTGAAAGCTAAAAGACGTGGGTGCCAAAATCGGTGAGCTTTTGTTGCTTAATTATTGTTCACAAAGACTCCTCCTTGGTGCCATCGTATGTGAGGATGTGTAAATATGCGCTGGTGTCAAGTATATTTAGTAACGTCGTGCAGGGACCGCGTATATTTTCGGATTTTATGATGACGTGCGACCTTGTGCGGGGTTTGTAATAATAATAATTATAATAATAATAATAATAACTTTATTATTCCCAAGAAACATAGGCTGCTTATAATAGGGAAATATCAAAATAAATTCGTAAGTAAATGAAGCAACAAACAAACTGTAACAAAATAATAAATTGTCAAATCACATTCATTTTTTTAAATATTGTTTCAATTTGAACTTGAATTTTAAAGAGCATTTGATATTCTTCAATGTGCTTGGTAGTTTATTATAAATGAGTATACCATCGTGCATTATATTTCTTTTTCCAATTTCAGTTTTGATTCTACTGGTTTGCAGTTCATGAACATTTCTTGTTCCGTGATTATGAATTGCAGTGTAATGAAAATTTAAACTGGTATATTTCTTGTTAATTCTGCTAAGATGAATAAATGAACAAACTCCCAATTTATAAAGTGAATCCAAATTCAATAAATTTTTTTGTCTATATAAATTTTCAGTAGGTTCTAGATGAGGTAATTTATATATGCATTTGATTGACTTGTTTTGAAGTTCTTCAAGTGGTTTTAGAACAGATGCTTTGGCAGATCCCCATATAGAAACTAAATATTGTAATCTCGAATATATGAAACTGAAATAAATGTTCATCAAAATTTTTCTGTCCAAGTATCCTCTAATCTAATTTTGTAAAGAATTCCGATTATGGGTGATATTTTTTTTCGGATTATTTCTATATGTTTTTGCCAACTGAGGGTTTCATCAATATAAAGGCCCAAAAATTTTATAGAGTTTTTGTATATTATATGATTATTTTTAAATTGAATTGGTGGAAAGGTGTTTCCCATTTTTTTTTATATGAATATGTATGGGGATTTAGAAAAATTTAATGTTAATTTATGATACTGCAACCATGAGAAGATTCTGGATAGATCATATTCGATATTATTTTCAATGAATTTTAGATCAGGTCCAAAATAAACTATTGATACAACAATAGTTGCAATTAATTTAAGAGTACCTTTCAATTCCAAAAAAGAAATAGAATTGAAATAAATCAGGAATAGCACAGGTCCCAACACAGATCCCTGTGGTACCCCATAATTCACATTTTTGTACTGACTTTTATTTTCTCGAATGCGCACGTATTGTTTCCTATCAATCAAAAAGATTTTGAACCAATCAAAAACGTGCCCTCTTGACACCAATTTTATCAAATTTTCTCAATAGAATTTCATGGTCAACAGTGTCAAAAGCTTTACATAAATCGAGAGACAAGTAAAATCGCCAAGTGAAAAGCGTCAAACGATGTTTTGCATTGTTTTGGTGTGAACTATCTCGTTCATAGGTTTTGTAATTAATAAATAATTCACCATATTGCGCTGGTAATCAGACAAATATTTTATGCACGCATGTCGGTACATTATTATATTATTTTCATTTAACCAAAACTTTTTACTTATTCCACTCGCTCCACCCTAAGGACGGCACTGCCTGTAATTTACGGATTTGAACTGAACGTCCAGCTCAATGGTAGACAGCTCAAACACAAGCTTCCTAAACCCGTGTGGGTAAAGGACGGCTATTATTATAATTTTACGTGGTGCTCCGGGCGACTTACTGATTTTTGGTTTGAGACTTTGACATAGCTTTGAGAAAATTTCCCCATTATAAAGATTATTCACTTACTCTTTGAGCCATTCCTCTGTGGTCTGGATTTCTTTGAAGAACTGTTGGTATATCCTGGTGTTATGCAGATGTTTCTCCAGACAGTGAGTGAGCTGCAGTAGCCAGGCCCATTGGGCATTCATGGCAGCCATGTGAGCTTCTATGGCTTTTGTGGCGGGATGATTTTGTAGGACTAGACTCTCACCACTTTCCAAGACAGCGCTGAATTGTATTTCGCGTTTTTCTAATTCGCTCATTAGATGCTGAAAAAAAAAATGTGAAACACACTTTACTTACGGATTTCTTTAAAAAGATGTGCTGGTTGAAAACTGTAGAGAATACCACAGAACAAGAATATGAAAATAGAACAAGAGTATGAAAAGTGATTCACAGAAGTGAAGAAGAAATGAAACTAATCAAACAGTAAGTGCTGGCCAGTTTGTAAAGACGTAGCATGTATGACAGTTTTTTTACCTCGTCCCCAATTCCAAAATGAAGCTGCATTAATAAATGAACAAACTAATGAATTATTGTGTGGTAAAAAATTGTTACATTAATGAACTAGTAGTTAGATGAAAACTCAATTTGCCACAGATGGTAATATAATCGACCGGAGTCAATTCTCGGCTATACAACATTCATAAACCAGTTTTTCAATTTGTAGTTCCAAGTCTGTATGGATCAACACACTCAAACTCTTTATGTTAAAGAAAGACTGGTACCTTCAAAAGGACAAATTTTTGTGATAAATATTGAATTAAGGAATTGTTCTGTTTTAGTACACCCATCAAATACCCAGTTACCCCTTTCATTCAGATTCACTATTCACATTGAAATGTATCTGCTCCTTACCTCAAAATACTTCTCAACGGCTCTAACATCCAGCTTCGTATCACTACAGTCTCTGGTTACCTCTGCGTCTTCCTTCTCATTGAGCCACTGCAGTTCGATGGTGGCTGATTGGATGAAATCGAGCAGAGTTTCCAGATCCGTCATCCTCTTTGTACTGAGAGACAACAGCTCGGCGTACAGCTTCTGAAGCTGACCAAAGTGTTGGTCGTAAAGGGGAGTATCTTCGGGTGCCAAGTATTGCCGCGCCTTGGCACTTTGTTCCACCTTCGAATGGAACTGGTCGATTTGTTTGTGTTCTCGGTGGTGAATTTCTCGCTCCGTTTGGACGGAGGATAGGTCTGTGCCGTAGTCGGCTTTCTTTAATTGTTTCTGGAACAATAATAATTATGACAATAATCCTTTATCAACACGTTCAAGGAAAGTACGGTTCCAGAATTCATATTCAAAACAGTGGATGACGGCTAGAGCCGTCCGTTTTTATATTCTCTAGCATATATCACGTATGAGGAATGTATGACTCTAGCAGTCATATGTCTTTAGTGAATGACGGCTGGAGCCGTCATACTTATTTACTTTGGCAAATAAATGCTTCAATAGATTATGAAAATTGGCACTTTAGTCGTGATAACGTACTTCGAAATTTTCGTACAGAATACTACCAGTGACGAAGAGAGTGAGTTCACTTACCAGTTTACTCCTGCACCATTCAATGTGTTCTTGCAACGACCTGAAGTGGGGGTTGGTATCGATTTTCCTGACTTCTTGCACTGTACGAGTATGCTTGGTAACGGTCCTTTCTTCTACGGGGAAGCTCATATTCGCCAGTGGCCCGATGATTTTGTTATGCAAAGCGTGTCTCAGATGTACCCATCGTTCGTGCAGCTTATTCACCCTCTTGTCGAGATCACCGGCTTGAGGGTATCTTCCGTGTCTTAAAGTGCTTACGTCACTGGTCAGTGACTGTATGCTTTGTTCCGTCGCAGCCAGTTCTTGGTCGATCTGGTCGGCAATTTTTTTCGCTTCCAGCGGGTGGATTCTTTCAATTCGTCTCGACTCGTTTTCTATAGCTCGTTCGATCGTGTCAAGATTCGTATCTGTTTGTTTGATTTCTCTGTAATGATTTTTCAGATTGAGTAACAAAAAAATAAAAGATATATCGAAGGTACCTATACAGGGTATTTCCTAACTACAGTTCCTTCCTAACTGCAGGGGGTGATTCGTTAGGTCATTTTAAGAAGAAAATTTCCTATAAGTCAGTGGCGTACTGTTTTAACAATATTGTTGGCTGTAGTGCCCACCGAGACGCCACCAGCCTTAATAATTTCAATTTAGTTAAGGCTAAATGAGTGCCTTATTATTTCAAATAAATGTACCAAATGTCAACCAAATCGGTTCTAGGATATTCATGATATATGTTATAATTATTATTTGTTTTTTAAATTTCAATGCCCTGTATCTCAGAAATTAAGCAACTACGGACATGTGTTCTTAAGAACTTTTCTTCTTAAAATTACCTAACGAATCACCACCTGCAGTTATGATCCGTTGTTAGGAAACACCCTATATATAGGATGGAAAACCATTTTCTTCAGACGAAGCCCACAACCGTACGCACGTGTTTCCTGTTGTTTGTCCAATGTCAGTACGGTGTACTTATGGATTAAATACGCGGATTCAATAACAGATAACAGAGTGAATATTCGCTGTTCCTTCTTTTAAAACTTGTGTCACTGTTAGTTGTGCCATGTCTCTGTTGCCTGCATATCAATATGCGACCGGTCCTAATAACGGCTTTTTCGTTATTCATAAAGGCTTTCTTTTCTTATTCCAATTCTAGAAAAAACTACATTCGAACTAGTGTTAAGGTCGAATCAAAGCTTGCAATAAAACGACAGTAATCAATAACTGCTGAAAATTATATTCAAACGAGGCACATGTAAATTTGTTTTTTAAATTTATCTGGCCTAGTATTTTACAGAAATTATCTTTGTCTTTATTTGAAAAAAAGTCATCCAACTTGAATGAAACCGAGGGGCATATTTAATACCAGGAATTTTTGGCGGAAAACCCTATAATAACACTTTTTAGATCCACTTTGGAGTGTTTGAGTTGGGTTACTGGTATTATTTTAGTCCAACCTGCCTGTTTTATTACAGTGTGACACCACGAGCGTTCATAATCTCATTTAGAAAAATAAAATCTACTAACCTATGGACCTTCTCGGCCAACCTCTGTAGCTTCTCCAACCTCTTGATTTCTTCCCTGATGTGCCTATCTCTATCCTGATATGCTTCCATCAGCTTCTGCCACCTTCTCTCGATATTGTCAATGTGCAACTCCGGTTCCACTTCGACCTCTCCAATGGTCTTGAAGTATTTCTCCAAGTCCTTGAACAGCTGACTGCAGTGGTTCTTATCCCGCTTCCTAGGTGGCACCTCATCCGTTCCGAACCTCGAGGATTCTGCGGCGATTTTCTTCATTTCGATCAGGGTACTGGGGAAGGACCGGTCTTGCATCAGGGAGTACTTCTCTCTGGTCCACATGTGGAGCGAGGAAGCAATCTCGCGATACTCCTGTACGCGTTGCTGAGCGTCTAAGTCGAACAGGGGGTGAATCGGGGGTGGTTCCGGAAACACCTCGTGCAGGGAGGAGATGTAGGTGATGAGGGATTTTTCGTCTGGGTTGTGTGTGTCCACGTCTGACAGAAGAAATAATATATCAGTGGAAGTGAGGCAACAGACGAACACGATGAGTTTGGGATACTGAACTAATCCCGATATCATAAACTGTTCAGAAACACCAACATTCGACGGCTCTACGACGGTACACAAAAGACTGATTTCCAAGCCACTGATTTACGTGTCATTTGTAATTCCGGAGACAACGATGAAAAATTCTTTTGTATTGATACCTCAAGTTTTTCTTCGATTCCTAAGATTATATCACATACAGATATGGAAAAATATTATCGGCATATAGCAATCCCAATACTACCGCGACTGCGTTTGATATACTGACACTGTCACGTAAACTGTTCTCGAGGTAAACAGTTTGTTGTGAGGAGTACAGTAGTCATAGACAAATTAAAAATAAAGAGACTGTTTGAAACACTAGCGATCTTAACCATCAAATTTTACTTAGCCCAACTGCGCGTGGAGGCGCTGCCTGCAATCAACAGACAACTGATGAGTGATGACAATGATACTTTTTCATTTCGACATTTGTCAAAATATAAAAGCATTTTGTTTAAATGTGAATTTTTCATTATTACAAATAACGGTATAATTTCAGAATGATTCTTTAACTATATTGTATCGAACAGTACAGTTTATATTACGGACTTGAATTCGTGAACCCAACGTCGGAAATGGAATGTTTTGTTATTTGAGTTGACACTGAAATTCCTGGAATTATTCTTTTACAAGGCTCTTCTCAAACTGATACTTATTTTCATCCGTCAGTTGCAAAAATTACAAACGGATAGTTATTTCTATCCATCAGTTCTCGTTTTCTATCAACATTGGAGGAAGTACCTATATGGTTGACAGATTATTCAAGCGGAGTATGTGTAATAGCCACTAGTTCTCTTTCTTGCTAATGAATGTACAGAATTATTGAAGGTTTGCTGTAAATGTAATTTGTTTTTATTTTGGTTGATTTTGATGGTTATAACGATGGTTTGGATTTGAGGATTTGATGATTATTTAAGAAAACAATATTCTCCTTTTTGTTCTTCAGAGTTCTATTATTGTGTCGTTGTTACCTACTAGTCCCAAAACAATGTTATTACGTTCAACTTATTATTCTTGTTCTATATATACTTGAATTGAGTTCTTGTTTTCATGATATAAATATTTTTTTTGAAACCCTTTCATCTTATTCACGAATGATTTCACAAGGTCCACGAATTGTTTACTGTATATATTTTAGTAGTGAATGATTTTTCATTCCTCTATTTCAAATGAAACAACAATTCATATGAAATACAGGAATGGCAAATTGATCAATGATAAAATATATACCTTATCAACCATATGAAGGCAATACGGTTAAAAAAAACGCCCTTTTTGAATCGGTAACTGAAAAGAGAAATCTGTTTTACCCACCGTACTAAGTTAGTTTACCCAGCTGCAAGGTAGGTCGCCACTGCTGAACGTGGTGCCAACTTTTACTGCAGGTTTGACAACTCTCTTTATTTTTTGTTTCTCTATGGCAGTAGTCCAGTTGAATACTTGACTCGCCTTAGCGTATATTCGTTATATTTTGACTGACTACACCAACTGTCAACCAACCGTATTGGGAACACTATATGCCGAAATTTTACCATAGCTGCAGCATATTGAATCAATGCATATTGAGGAATTTCTGACATATAAGCTGAAAAAAGTTACAGGTAGGTGATCGGCGCTTCATTAGTGTTTTATGGGCCTTCTCGGGAGCTTTCGAAAATATAATAAATTAGAATATGTGTGACAATATCTATTCTCAAGCAAGGTATGTGCATCGACCCACGTCATAAATGGTTGTGAAGTCTGCTCAAATACCACAGCATTCATATTGCGTTCTTATTGGATCAACTTGCAATCACAATTAGTAGAATCATTAACGCCAGTTACCAGCCCTGGGTAAGGCGAATCCCTACATAGTGGGAAGAGTTCTGGACAAGGGGCTTAATAGGTACAAGAAGGCAGGCACATGTTTCACATTTGAGAGAACTGACAGAATAAGAATTCAAAAATGATAGACTTCATGTATAACAAAGTTTTGTTTCTGCTGTGCTAGAGGATAGATGGATGAGAATGTCTATTCCTGCGATCAAGTAATACAACCTACATGAGTAATACTCAAATAGAACTGATGGTAACATCTTTTCATAATGTTATCCCTCAAATCATGACATTATTGCCATGTCGCAATGTTTTAAGGATACAATAAGCACGTCAGCTAGATTTTGATATCTGTCGGGTATATTCATGGCAACGAAAACCCAAAAATACTATCTTGGATGAAATATATGACAATAAGAAGGCAATTGAAACGTTCATGGCAGCTTGTTGGGAGCATGTAAAAACGATAGTATTTCCATCGCCGAACGGAGATTCTTCGTTGTCGATATAGTCTTGTCAGTACGACAACGCTGCATTTGATATTTGACAGAACAATCATTTGAAGCTACCAGTGCCGTAACTATCGAGAAAGGGAAACCAAATTGGAAAAGATAAAAATGAATGAATTATGAAAAAAACATGTCAATTAGAGCATCGGCAGTTTTTAAAATCTTGTGGAGATTATTTCATCATAATTTCAGGTTTCCATTCCATAATGGGTTTCCATTATTTCTATTTTATTAAACCTCAATATTTCTGTTAACAACGCACGACACTGCCGTTGGGGAGAAGATGCCTCTTACACACAAATCTTAATGCGTGTGCGGCGAGTTACTCATCTAGGTTATGTTATTTGATCGGAGGTCTATTCTCAAACATGGTACAAGAATGTCACGTGGGGACGGGATTCAGTATGCGTTGTGATATCCGCCGTCTTTCGAGTGGTCTCCATTATAATTATTGTTTTGGAGTTGCGAACCAAACAGCAATTGGCGCCCAACGTGGGGTTTATATTTAACTTTTCTGAAGAAGCGTATTAAAGCGCGAATTCTGGAATGGGGCAAAAACATTCGGTGCATTCTCATATGGCTGCATACGGTATGCAAATAATGAAACTGGAACAATAATTATCAAACTGCCGATTCAGTAGCATGAAAGACGTGTGAGCAGATCACATATTATACCTGCGCAGCCATGGAAACGGTCAGGCTACTGACATTTGAATGTCTCCAACAGCAGCCTGCGATTTACAAGGAAATATTGTTTTTTGTTTGTTGTTTTTCGTTAACCAGCTGTTGCATGATCCTCAATGACAACTATTCACAGTGGAGGGTCGGCCATATTGAACCTAATCTTACCAATGAGTAACTATTGATAATGAAAGTAAATGTCGCCATCAAAACTGAAATTGCTCACCTTCAGGGTCCAACAACCTGGTCACTCCATATTCCCTCTCCGCTAGATAGAAAGCCTGTTCCATCCTTTCTCTTGGCATTTGTTGTCTGGCCTGTCGGAAGTCGATCAAATCTGGCCTGTTCCTGTGTATAATGGAAGAGAATGCCAAACCGTCTCTCCATGATTTCGAAAAGTCTTGCACGGTCACTCCAGGATACTTATTGGTGGTACGTTTCGCCCATTTGAGGAGGAAGTCTTTCGCCGAAACGTTGGGTTCTTGGCCGATTACTATGTCGGATATCTGGAACAGAAAAAATGAAAATCAATGATATGATACAGAAACGGAGTGTTGATGGAAAAGGGTTTCATTCAGTTTATCAATCTCTGTGAATTTTTTTTCAGGCAGTTCCACAATTCAGAAGCACCCAAGCGATTCTATTTATCAAAACAGAGCGGGTCTTAATATCACTAATATAGGGCTCTTATTGAGATATAAACAGACATGACCGGGGAAATATCGAAAACGAAAGGACATTACATATCAGTATTCCCCACTTCGTTAACAATTTTCAATATCGCAGCGTTCAAACGTATGGACAAAATGCATAATTACATGTGTAGCAGCCAATTTCATAATTGGACATGTAAATTCCACTCGAGATACGCTTTGACAATTGCGTTATAAACTATTGCACAATCATAGCAACCTTCAAATAAATACTGGAGTATTCATATCGATATTTATCCACGCTCATTTGTTTTTGTTGGTATTCTGGAAAAACAGCTTATTGTTCCAATAAATGGAATTTTTTTGAAACTCTTCAACCAATGAGGGGAGTTCACAGATGTACTGTTTCAGATCTCACAAAGCATCTTCATCTACAACTGTAGTGACGAACCTGTGCTGTATCAGATACGAGAAATGTCCCTTTAATATCGACTAACTACGCAGAGTAATCGAATAAGGGGGATAATTTGGGAGAATGCATTAACCTAATTGTCCTGATACAGAAGAATCTAAGACACGCTACTTTGATTCATTCCGATGAACATCGATATCTTTCTTGGGGCTATTTTATTCAGATATCTAATGCTGTTGTAGCATACGTAATGACATCACCTGCTATTAATATTCTCTGACAATTCCCGATACAGTTAGTGAACCCAGGAAACGCTTGGGAAAAGCAAATATTTTGCCATGAGTTAAACCAACACTTCTACTATGAATGTCGGCCTGTCTTTGTTTTCTTGTTTGATTAATCCGTCATGGACGAAAGTATTTAAAATACTTAAAGGTTAGCGACATTAGTGAAAAATGTGAATGAATATGAATACAGCGATTCGGTGAATGAATATAAAACTGAGGAATGCCTGTTGTGGTTGATCAAATCGAAACTTATGTTAATCGATTAGCAATGATACACCATATAATATTGAAAAGTTCTACCTCAAACCTTTCTCAAACGGTAAAATTCAATAAAATTTCGCAAACAGTTTTGGTTGATATGAGGGAAAAGTAGGTGGAACAGAACC
Organism: Chrysolina americana; assembly: GCA_958502065.1. Taxonomy (NCBI): domain Eukaryota; kingdom Metazoa; phylum Arthropoda; class Insecta; order Coleoptera; family Chrysomelidae; genus Chrysolina; species Chrysolina americana. The sequence goes on from OY293410.1 coordinate 88,307,375, forward strand.
AATAATTTGTTTGAGAGCTTTCAGAAGTAATGAACCAAATGGAAATAATTCAGTTGTAGAGTTGTAATGAAAGCACAACATACCTTTATGGATTATTTAACTTTGATATTTGACATCATTCACCACTGTAAATAAATATAAATTTTTCTTATGACAATATCAATACTAACGTCGAATCAACAAATTGGAATGGAAACGAACACACACTAATATGGTGTTACCAACTGCGAGAATAGGCAAAATCAAGATGCAAGTTAGGAAAAAAAATGTGTCAACAACAGGAATCAACCAATCATTTGTGGCTTCAGTCAAGTGACCCGGCTAAAATAACTATGGGGTGCTCGGTAGCGAGGCGGTTAGATACCGGCCTTTCGAACTTCCGCTTGCATTTAGCCATCAGGTTCGAATCGTGGAAAACGAGAAAAATTTTCTCAATTCATAGGAGTTGATAGGCAATGTAAGTTGTCTAGATGCCAATCCCGACGTCTGGTGCTTGCTTGCACTGATCATCCGGGGTGGTGCTGTAGGTTTTCCGGCTTTTCCTACAGCTGAAAAGTGAATACGCCACCAAAAATTACTAAGTCGCCCCAGGGCGCCACGGCAAATAATAATAATAGCCGTCCTCTACCCGCACAGGCTTTGACTTTGGGTAGAGTGTTTATGAGGGAGTATTATTATTATTATAGCCACTTACCTGATAAACGTATTATAATTGTCAGTATATATTTGATTATTTCATAGCGACAATCAAATATTTCCCTGTATACGAATAAGACTCATTATCTGAATATTCCTATTTTTATCTCATTCACATGGCCGTACCATTCCTCAATTATTCCCATGGACACGGTTCGATTCTTATCATCTCGTATTACTCACGAAAGGAATTCATTTAGAATTTGTGTCAATTAAAGTAGCTGGCATATGATCTCTGAAACTCTTGAGTAATAAGAGAAAACATGGAATTGACCAAATAAGAATAAGTTATGACAAAAATTTTATTCACGTTCGTGACAGAATTTTTTATCGCTCCCTGTTGGGTTGAGGAATGCTCCGGATACCTTGCAGAGCAGTGTCAGTTTGAAAAAATCGCTCTCAATATTTTATTTTTCCACTAGTAGGTCGATGAAAGAATTTGAGATTCTCAAGAGGAGGAAGTATAACTGGAAAATAGTTATGAAATGAATATATTGGTAATTTTCAGATTTTTTTTTTAATTTAGTGTCAATGAAATGTAAATAATTTTCAATGACCAACTCATATTTTATTTGAGAACAGATTATTATTCTCTCATATTCATCTCAAAATAACCGATGATAGTCCAGCCAATTGGTCATTTATATATGCGCTATGTTGAAATATTTAGAGCAATAGTAGAGGTTCTTTATGTCCTTTGGAATGCTGATTACGAATACACTTCTTTCAGATTTTGACCTACAGACAAAAAACATGAAAAATGTATGACGTTTTTTAGGTTCCGGATCATATCGCAGGTATCTGTAGCGGAGCTCGAAACCAACCGCACTCATAGTACTGTCCCCACCTACTATCAACTTATCAAAGCGTGACTACCACCCCTTTTATTTGTCACTTCTCCCCTATCAACTGTCACTGGTCACCTACCAATTGTGTTTTGTCACTTTCCATCCACCACTTGTCACAAAAAATTATTCGTAACACTGTTCAAGTGGAATGAATGGTATCCGAAATATTACTAGCGCAAATATAGCTCAAAAACAGATGAAGGTACAGGAGCAGGAAGATATGGAGTGAGGTCAAAAAGGAACATAACTGTTTCATTCGGCAAATAAACCATAGATGAGATACCTATCTATCATTATAACCTGCACACAGATGGGTTTTGAAAGTGAGTAAAGATGAAAATTTCAACTGATAGCCCGAGCGAAATGAAAGCTCTAAGCTCCGTACTGATGAAGTCAAAACAACTTTGGGTATGCTTTTAGGGCCTCAGTGAACAGGGAAAACACAACAAATTAACACTTGTGAGTCTGAATCACCATTTACAGACCTAGAACCAGTGTGTGAAATTAGGAAAACCCGACGCGAAACCTAATAACCAGATCTAACATACGCAATGGCTTACTAACACTGCGACCTAAAGAAACACCCGTACAGAATGGTACTAAACAAAAAAACTGTGGAGTGCAGAATATGTGATGAGAAGGAGGAAAGAGACTTTCACGTCAATTTTGAATGCGATGCTTTATACAATAGGCATAGGACGTTTGGGATGATCAACCTAGATACAGATAATAATCTAAAACACCTAATAGGTATAATGATAAACCTGAAGAAAGATACAGGTCACTGATGGTAGAACAATACATACACCCTAGTAGGTCACCTTGTTGAGGGATACCCCTGAGGTAAACCCGATATCCTGCACATCAGCCTCAAACCGACCAGCCAACCATACTTGTCATCCGTAACTGTCATCTGTCATCTATCATCTCCATCTATCGTGATGGTCATGATGGTAGAGCGCTTGTCTCTTAACCAAAGGGTCATGGGTTCGATTCCCAGCATGGTCATCGGTCTCGTGCATGACATCACACGTTAAAAGGTAAGGGCTGCGTCTTCCCAAGTTCGGACAAGTCTTTCGAAGACTTTTGAGGGTTGTACTCTTAAGGGTGTGCAACTGGTTGACGGAAATAACAATTTTAACAACAATCTCACCCTGTGTACAGTTTGCGAGTTCATACTGTCAAAACTGCTTTAGAATTTGCCGTCAATGTCATGATTTGACTGGGCTGAGGTGGAAAAAATAACCCGGTCGTAATGGACACCTATAACAATATCCTATATTACGGCGTGACTTCAATGTAACTTTCTCAATGCACGATCACGATCGAGAGATGAATCATTTATTACTTCTGTACTAGGTTCAGAGAAAAAATCGTCGGTGTAAATTTCAGGAGGTGAAAGGGGGAAATAAAGAGAATGTAATTGAATGAATTAATCGACATTCTATTGTTCTTTGACCACTCAATTAGTTGCGTATCGAATCGTTTGAGTGATAGTCATTGAGGCAGGGCATCTCGGTTGTGAACGTATAACTTAACTTTTCTATTTACATTCCTGTCCGACAATTTCTTATCCCACCCACTAGCTAAAGTGAATGAAAATACCCACCTCCAAATTAAAAAAAACATTGAATAACAGGCAACAATATAGTAATATAGAATATATCTTCAAAGCTTTGAATTTTCTGCTCGGATCGCAAAAAGCATTTATCGATGAATCGTGTAATCTGTATTATGTAAGATAATTAACTCATGTACAATCATAAAAACAAAATATATATAGTTTTGAAGAAAATTACAATTGTAAAATTAGTTTTCTCGCGTTTTATCTACTAACTGCTATCTGTATTTCAATTTGCTTGCTTAAGCTCATTAATTCAAATAAGTTAATTCTCTTAGCCGTCGATTGCCTCGAAATGATTTTTAGTAGGTAAATATTTAGCGTGAACTTGAACACCTACCAAAGTTTCGAGCAACTGACGTCATCTTTAGCAAATATTGGTAATTTGTGAAGGCACAGATATCGTAAAACTCGTACACTAATTTACGTTGTCAGAGAAGCGAAGATCAAATGAAATATTTAAAAAATATATATTGTAGAGAGATCATAATTTCATGTACAACTTCTAACTTCTTAAAAGCTACCTACCTACATGACCGAGAACATAAACAATTTTAGGGTGATCTCATTGAAAGTAGCTCAAGACACGGTATGCACTATGGATGGGGAGCAGCTTTTGAAAACACCTGAATCTGTATAGTTTGTGGCACAAGTTGGTATTCGTTAAAATAATTGAAACGATAAGAGGTGTCAGTAAAAATGAGCTACTAAAAATTGTCCGAGTCGATAACTCGAAAACGGCTGGGAATATCCCCAGGGATGTACATACAAAAAATATTCGCCTCTCAATCCTATATCACATGGTCGAAAAATATACGGAGTGTTCCATTTGAAGAACTCGAGAAAATTTAATTCAAAAACTTCCGAATTGAAAAATCATTTTTAGTCATCCTGTATAATTTTTGGGAATGATAATGATTCAGAAATATCACTCATATGTCTGACGAATAGGATTATAATCATGACCTCCTGCATTCCATAATCTTGAGAACGGTGGTTTTTTCGGTATGCATCTGCAGATAGCATTATTTTGACAAAAAAAATTATGACTCCCAAGTGGTTGGTAGATAGTAAAGGATATTGGAGATGTGGATGGAGACCACTAAAATGCTTGAAAAAATTGATTGAAGTAAATAGCATTTCATTTGAAAAAAATGCAATTGCCCCTGTAGATTTTCCTTGGTTTACCCTGTATATCCGATAATAATTTCTAGATATAGACACAGTTCTCTAGTTATATTTGGTTTTTGAATTATCGTCCTAACTATCTTAGAACTCAAGCAATCGGACTCTGACGCACTATTGCCCCACCCTGTATAATCTCTTATCCGCAAAACTAAGAAATGAGACTAAGTACATATAAAAAATTTAGAAATGATATCAAACAGGCCCTAATGAAGAAAGCCTGTTACAATTGTGACGAATTCTACAGTGAGACTTTGTGATGACTCTGTGATTATTTATTGCATGGCATATGTATTTTAATGTATATATATTTTCTGTTGTTTAACTGTTGAAGGCATAATTTTAACTTCATTATTTAACATACTGAACAAATTTACAATTGTTTCATATTTTAATTGTTTGACGTAATTAAATTTTCATTTTTTATTTTATAGTGTCCGTATTTTTACATATATGTGTTTAATATTTTTAAAATTTTATAAACATTCGTAAATGAGTGAAAATTGAAAACTGTTTATTTTTAAATATTTTAATTTTTTTATATTTCACAAGCTTTGTCAATAAGAATATTGTCTACTACCAGGTTCGTGAACCTGGTAGAAGACAATATGTTTTCTTCGACAATAAAGTAGATTTCTCTCTCTCTCTTTTTACCAGTAAACAATAGGGTGGGATCGTCATAAAAAGATAGGATAACGTTTTTGGTGGGACCATAAGTAACTGGTCGTTATAAAATATGAATAATAAGGGCAAAAGAACAGATCATTGACACAGCAATACTGTATTACACTTCCAACGACACTAAATCATTGAGAATATTATTTGTTGCGTAACATTTTAGAACGCTTTGAAGACGATTTCGCAAATAAGAATCATTGAAATGATTTCCTCCTCAAAGTTGATACAGGAGAAAATCATGCTCAACGTAGTCGACTGCTCGACTCTATTTCATATTAAATTTATGTTAATTTGCAAATACGCTGACCTTGACACGTTTCGGTTTAACTGCACCCGCATTTCTCGCCACATCCTCTCTATTCTGAATGCTCTTGACCGCCGCCTTTTTCAACAGATCCTCCGCTCTACTCTGCTCCTCCCCCCTCGTCAACGTGGTGACTTTCCTTACTATCCTGGTCGTGATCCTCCTCTTTCCGTCTTCGCCCTTTCTGCTGGTCTTGGTGGACTCGAAAGAGCTCCCCAGGACTTCGGTGGAAAGTTTTTTCTTGGTATATACTGCTTTTAGGTCTTCTACGTCGTTGGCGAGGTTCGTGACGATCGGTGGGCCAAGCTTGGTGGGAGCGGGGCTGGTGCCTTGAAGGAAGAGTCTTTTGGAGGATCCCGCTGGGGAGTCGTCTTTCACGAAGCGATACATTTGGCAGGGGGTTGTTTTCACTGAGGTGCACAAAAACGATTTCTTACAGTTCACTTAAGGTATTAATGGTAACTGGATGTTCGACAGGGGCTCTGATTTTTACTGATCTGGTCAGCTAAAACATCATTAAGAAGTTCATAACAGCGTTTTATAGTTAAAACAGGCAAGCTTGATAGTAAATAAGGTTGAAATTACTTTTAAGAACTCCTCAGAAGCATCTAGAAACACTTGTTTTTATTCTAGTTCTGTCTGAAAAGTCTTATTGTAATCTAGAATTTCTTGGATTTTCTAGAACTGATATTCCGTTAATTGAAGAATTCGACCGTGAGGTTCAATAGCAAGACAGTTGATGTATTTTCAATTGTTTAAGAAAATGAGTCCAACGTGTCAAAAATTAACTGTCCAAGATAGAAGATCTGGTATCACGAGAAGTGAACAAGAAATTCAACGAAAAAGTGTATAACATCAAGGCGACGCTGCAAATGATGCACCTTCAGCAAGGATTAGCAAGAATTACGCAGGAAAAAACTTTGAAGCCTACATTCGATGGGCAATCCTCGTGGGCTATGTTCGATGTTACTGAATGAGTTATTGGACAGCTCAGTATTCTGAAGAAAACAGAAAGAATCGGTGCTATAGCTTCGGAAAAAACTGACCTTTACAAAGGAGACTTATAGCTTTTGTTCATACTTTAAAACAGATTAGTGAATGAAATACTGTTGAAAAAGTTATAAAGAGCAAATGTGATCACGAACATCTTGAGAAAATACTCACATAGTGCTTGAAAAGGATATCAAAATATGACCTCTCCAAATGGATTGATTACTTTAACATAAATACTTATGTTAAAATATTAAAACTACCCTATGCTTAGGTCAAACCGTATTTAATATTTTCCTGTTCACTATATTATTGTCATTGTATATTCAAAACGAATAGAAAAGTAATTAATTTTCTTTTATATTCCGAGGCTCCAAATTTGTTGGATGTCAAACTTTTTTCACATTTCCTAGGAGGCGAAAGCCCCAACTCTGAATGGAACTCTGCTACTTAATATTTTTCATGAAGGTTAAATATCTGGGCGTTATAATCGATCAAAATCTGACATAGAACAACCAAATCAACCACACTCTTTCCAGAGCTAATAGCGACACGCTGGTTATGTCGTGGAGTCTGGTCATAACATAACATGATAAGGAAGCCAAAAATGTAACAAACTTTAATTCAAGCTGAAGAAAGGGCAGCGGCTAGCTTGTCAGGAAATCATTGGGCAATATTTACGTGTCCTAATATAGCATAAGAGGTAATGCTGAACCTCGCGCTACCGCACCTATCTGTAATGTAAGAAGGGACAATCAGTGCCTACAGACTGAACCAGGCGGTGAAGTTAGAAGCAAGAAATCTGATTAGACATCTGAAGATTGCAGTTTGAAATGGTCATAAGCAACCACCAAATTCGCAGAGATAACAGATCTTAATTGGAAAGGGATGCATCCGCGTGGAACACTGAGTCCCGGGAGTCTGTGCTAGGAAGGAGTACTTCTTGCGTTTGAGCTTTGGATGTTATCATTCGTTGGATGAAATAGGACGATTTTAATGTTGTCTGACCTCTCCTAGCACTGAGGAAACAACCTTGAAACATGTTATATGTTATATGTTATTTATGCAGGTGGATATTTCCAATCAGATAATATTCAATGCTTGCAATAATGTTTTCCTGGAGGAACATTGCGAATAGATGTCAAAAGTGATTCAACGTTCCTAGGGAAAAATAGTTGTTTTCAGACAGATGTTTGTTTAAAAATTGTTCACTTCCTGGAATAGTATGGGGATAAGGGTATTTCTTCTTCGTTGAAATTATTCGTAAACTTCAACACGTTTTCTGAATGAAAGTTAGTCTGGATAACTTATTACCCAAAGACAAAATTGCAAACACACACACAAAATTATACACATCAGGATACTGTAATACGGATTTCGTTGTTGAAACAAGAATACCTGAAAAAAGGTCCGATCTAGGCATGGGGCAGTATATACATTTCCACGTTATTTTTCAATTATGTTTTCGATGACGATAAGAAGAAACATCAAATTTCGATGTCATATTTTGATATGCTTTTTAAAGCAGCCTGTATTTATGATCACATTTTTGCTCTCCATACTTCTTTCAACGTTAACCAATTTATGGAAAAGTACTTGTTGTATGCATGAAAACTATATGTAATTCTGAGGGGCTGCAACGGAATAGAAAATAAAAAAAATCTTGATAACCATATCTACATTTTAACACATAAAATCGTTCTGCACATTAGTAATAAAAAGAAATATTAAAAAATGTGCTGGATCACATGCATACATTGAAAAGATCGACATCGGATCAACAATGGAAAATACTGCAGGAAGCAGGGGCGGCGCGTGGGCCAGTGGGGGAGGGACACTCAGAGAGTACATTCAAATTAATTTTCTCGTATTGAGGATTAGAGTATAACAAAACATCTTCATTTTGTTCATATAGTGGGGGGAGCTGTGCATTATGGCACGATGCCCAACAAGACCAGTTCAACCGAGTCTAGGATCATATGAGTTAGGGAGATTTGATAGTTACTCAAAGACTCACTAGACTGATTCTTTGATATGTTGTATTCATCCAACTAAAATGGTGCTCATGCTGCACGTTAAAAGTGAAAACAGAATATTTTTTAATCAAACAGATAAGCACATGAAAAACTAATTTCTCTGGCATTCAGGAGATCTTCTAGCTTTCTTGGATTCAGCTTGACATAAAAAATAATAATTTTTATTGTTTTGAAACTAAAACAAAGCCGATTTTCAATCTGCAATAATTGTGGATAAAAATTACAAGCACGTTAATCATTCACCAACTAAATGAAAATGTCTGTCCATTGTCACTTGTCACACAGGATGGAATTTCACTTTTGTTACTCCCATTGCAACGCCTACTAAACGATATCAAAACTAGATTATGCAATTCGTTATAGAAAGAGTACGGAGGTTTCATTGAAGGTGATACTAATTATAATTAAGCGATGGTCAGAGCTGCCATAATAAATCAGACCTCAATAACATTCAATGCAATTAATGTTATTATATTTGTGACTGCTCTGATATGATTAAAAAAAATAGACCATAATTATATTATCAGCAAAAATCAGTGCCTCTATATTCAATCCCTTGATCGCACAACAATCATCGACGAATCCATCGATTAATTTGACGTATGACAGTCGCACGACACCCACTCCCACTCGCGTCGAAAACAAAAAACAATAATAATCGAATAAATAAAATAATCGTTTCGCGATTGTTTCGAGATCGGTCTTGTGTACCCACAGTCAGGTGGTTCGTCAGGTGAGAGCCGGTGTATACTGAGCGTGGAGTTAGCCTTGTTTTTGTACGAGGCGGCCGAGATGTGTAGGAGAACCAGGGCCGTACGCGGGTGGGTGTCCCCTTGAGCGGAAAAAAATGATTTCGATAATATCGGTCGGTAACTAACTAATTGTTGTTTGTTTTCTGGCGTGGTTCGCCTTAAATGGTCAGGAATGATAGACTGTAGTACGTGGGTATCGATTTTGTAAAAAAAACGGGTCGTGATCACGATGGTTGGCGCAATAATAATAATGGTACATTAATTCCAGTAAAATCTTAATACATACGTACGGGACATGTCAAAAAAATACTCTACTTGGCTCACAGGTTGGGATGTAATTTCACAAAGGTGGAAATCACGATGACCCCTCGAATTATCGGCCATCCCCATATTAGAAAAGCTTATAGAAAAAGTAGTTAAAACAAGGATAACTGCATTTCTGATGAAACATAAGATCTTTAGCAAAGAACAGTTTGGTTTTCAAAGTGACAAAGACACTAATGACGCAATTTTCACTTTCATTGAAAATGTTTACACTGGAATCAATGGTTCGGAGGTCGCTACTGCAGTATTTTGTGATTTTTCAAAGGCTTTCGACTGTGTTGATCACGAAATACTTTTGTAGCGGAAAATTCCTCATTATGGCTTCAGAGGAGTTACACTGAGCTGGTTCAGCTCATATTTATTAAGTCGTAGTCAGATGGTGGAAACCAACCATCACTCAGAAATAGAAAAAATATGTAGTGGCAAGTCTAAAAATTCAATACTAGGGCCAACATTATTTCTCACATATATAATCGATTTCACGAGTAAGACAGGAAAATTCATTCTCTTTGCAGACGATACTACTATTTTTCGGCACTTTGAAAATCCAAATAATATTTTTAATAAATATTTTTCAACAGTTCTTTGTTAACAAGAATATTCTTATGACAATAAAATATGTTTTCTTTATCTCATGTACTAATATGAATATGATAAAAAATTGTTGTAACCAGATTCCATAAAAATGGTTCTACCTTGATTTGACTCTGAAGTTGAAATGAAAATGCCAGACCATAAATTCCAACAATAACAAAATTAGCATCAACCTTTAACAATTACTATTCAGTCTATGTCAGCTCGTTTTCTATCAAAGATAGCGAACATGTCGTCCACATATCTTACCCAAACCCTAGGAAAATAGTCGAAGCTCTCTCAAGAGACAATTTTATTTCAGAATTGAATAGCCAGTTTCAAACCATTTCGTTCACATATGAAACTGAAAGCAAAGAATAGCTGCCATTTTTAGATGTTTCAGTGATAAGAAGATATTTCTTGATGTATCGACTCTTATCGTTTCCACTCAACAAGGAGAGATTCCACAATGAGAAAATGATTATTAGGGAGGTGGCTGAACTGAACGGTTATTCTGTAGATTTGGTAGACAGATTGATTAGGAAGCATAAATGCAAGAAAACCTTTCGTGACTTTTCGACTTCAAAAAGAGGAAAACCCTCCAAAATATATCGTTATCCATACGAACCTGGAGTTACTCAAGGTTTTGACAGAATTTGCGAATCCCTTAATATGGCGGTGTTGAATAAAACCTCGTATAAGCCTCTATAGAGCCTGGGTACTCCCAAGGATAAGAAAGAAGAAAAAAAAATAGAGGATTTATGAAATTAGCTGCGATGACAGTGAGAAGAAGTATGTGGGTCAAACTAGAAGGGCCTCAAAAGTATGGTTCAAAGAGCACATTACTCATAGCGCATAAGGAGGGGTAGTAGCTTTGCTGACAAAGGGGCAGGGAGCTAAAACTCTGCTTACGTAATATCTAAATGACCCCTCTGCTACCAACGAGTGCTTATTACTATTGCTTGCGAGTGGCGTTTTCTGTCTATGTTTTGTAGTGTTTCAAAACAATTCTATTTTGGTTTCTTCGGTTGATCTTTTTAGTTCTGGCAAAATGTATTCGAGTGCCATATGTTAATAGTTGTTTTTTATAACAGGGCCATTATTCAACCTAATATCCATCTAACAGTGCTAAATGAGACTTAAATTAAGAATCCGTACAAACTCAAGCATCTACCGAAGCGGAAACCACCGCGACATACAGGAAGTATGCTAGAACATTATGTACGATCGAATAAGGACTAAATATCGACTCATCACCTACCTGTTTTTATAAGGAGAACAATGAGCACCAGACAATGGTGTTTATTGAGAGAAATAATCTTTTATGACGTCATAACAGGTGCTTACATTCGCAATTACTAATCCGGAGATTGCTTCAACTCACATGGCTGAAGATAATGACCTCATACGAGATTTGGCGAGTGCATGCGAATGAGAAAAATATCAATTATAAGTACGAAGCACAAAAAAATAAAGTCATCAATCAAATTATTCCATTTTAAAAGGAACATGCACTGTATGTCAAAAAATACATATAGAAGAATTTACAAGAAAAGGTCGTTTAGTTTTTTCTACCAGCGTGTGGACAAGTCCACTTTCCTGCACTCATTTTAATATTTTTTTTTATTTTTAGAGAGAAATATTTAAAAAGATATATTTATATGATTGTTTACAAGATGGCTGAAAAATGAAGAGATTAAAATTCTGCTGTAATTTCTCATAAAAAGAAAATGTGTCAAGTATGTTTGAATATTTTTTTAATGACCCTCATCAAAATCGAAAACCAACCTTCAAGTCCCCACTCCAATAAAAAAAATAGCCTCTGCAATTAATTTACAGAATACCACAAATTGCATGTGTAATATTATAATGTATTAATTGAAAGTATGAAAATATTGGGGAAATATTAATTAAAAAGTTGATTATTATTCATTTGGCAGGGACAGGACAATTATAATGTTGTCCGACCTACCCTGGCACTGATGGGAGCAAAACCTCGAAACATGCATGTCTTTGCAGGTGGTCATTCCCAGCCACATGAAGGATAATCTACTATTTAATTACAAGATACGCTCTTGCAATTGGGTCTTCTTGGAAGAACGTTGCACAAATATCTGTCAGATGTAGTTCAATGTCCGTCGTGGAATTACCCAGGGAAGTAGTTGTTTTCTGACAGATGTTGGCCTCATTTTTCCAATTGGTGGAAACGTGTGGAGAGAAAGAATACTTCAACTTTATCGATTTTATTCGCTTCATCTTCAATGTTGATAATAATTAATTTGTGTTCGATAAATGATTAAGAAATGTTTCTTTGTTAACTTTTATGTTTTTTCAGCATACTGGTAGAAAAATTTGTGTACCTAACACGCGCGTAAAGTGACTTTTCCTACGACCACATGGGAAAGTAACGTATATCGCACTGTATAGTTACACGGAAAAAGGATTATATCGCAAGTGTGCGAAATATTTTCCGCACAGGTGCGGAAAGTAACTTTCCGCACACTCCGTTAGCTCAGTTCGTAAAGCAGCGGGACATATCGACTTCTGACGAAGAGTACGCGGGTTTGATCCTCGCCCGCTTATACTTTTTTTTCATTATGATATTGAAAAAATTAAACTTTTCAAATAGATTGCTTCAAATATTTTGTATTTAAAAGTAATTATTAAAAATAAATGAACTCAGAATGGTTCTCAGTCGGACTATTCATTAAATTTTCTTGGACATTAGATTGTTAGATAGTAACTTCGTACACTTAGCTGACGAAATATCTACTTAAAAAAATTCTGATTCATCTAAACAAAGCACGGACTTTTCAAAATGTATGTTCCTTTTTGTTAAATAGTTTCATATATCAATTCCCTGTACCCAGTCAGGCAATCATGTAATCATCTTGCTAAGTATTTATTATATATAAAAAGTAGGCTTTGAACAATTTATATCAAACGTCAAAAGTTATTTTGAGTATGTAGTGAATGTTAGATGCATTAATTGTGCGTGAAGGCAATAAAAACGTCCTACCTAAAATTCTACCATCAAAATCTTGAAGCAATCTATTTGAGATGTGTAATTTTTTTCATCTTCTTAAAAAGCTTCCGTAGGCGAGGATCGAACCCGCGTACTCTTCGTCAGAAGTCACGTCGAGTCCCGCTGCCTACCAACTGAGCTATTGGACACATATTATGAAGAAAATATATTGTATTAGAGTGTATCTTGATTAGTATTATTATAATTTTTGACCTATTATTTTTTAAATAGAAAAAGTTCTTGTTCTTGTTCCTAATAATAGTTATTGTTACTTCTAAAAATAAACTATGTCGTCTTTAATTATAATATGTTTATACATTATTTGGTGAAATTATGATGTGGTCGTAGGAAAAATAGTGCACATTACTCGTGCGAAAGTGATTTTTCACACTTTCCGCACTAGCAATGTTATATACTATTTCCTCACTTGTTTGCTGGCCGAACTCCGCTAACGCTTCCTTTGGCCATCTGCAATCGTGTGCGGAGAGTATCACTTTCCGCACTTCTTTGGTAAACTACTACTTCAGTTAAAAAGGAACAATATGTAATTATCTCCTTTGTTATCAGCTTCACCCATTAAAAAATTTCAAATGAAATATGAGGTTGTGTAATATCTGATTTGAGGGATTTTGAGTTTGTGGAGTTTTTCAACAACCTCACACTTATGAACTCGAGCTTTCGAAAATTATTTTCCAGAAAATCCATTAAAACACTCATTTCACTAATAAAAAAGCAATTTCAAACTCTATTGAAAGAATACATCTCTATTAATAACTATTGACATTTCAGTTTGAAAAAAATGTTATTCACACACGTAAAAAAACTGCTAAGGAAACATTTTTCACAGAGAAACAGTTACATTAACTTTTCGAAAATGTAAAATAAAAAAAACATCCTATAACTCTGAAACAATGAGGGGCATTACTTCGCAGTTTACTATGTCTCCAACGACATGACAAATACAACTTTTCCTTTGAAAATTTGTTACCAGAGAGATGTGTGGTTGTTAGAACTTCCTGTAAATTTATAGAATTTAAGAAGGAAACATCCAGGAGTGCTGGAAAATTCAAGAAATTCGTGAAATGAATCAGAACAGAATCTCCGCAAGAAAATAGATTCTACTGAAAGAAGATTCAAGTGGAATTCTGGAAAGTTCGGCCACCAGTGGTTGGTTAGAAGTCTTTGAAAATGTCTAGAATATAAGAGAGGACAGTATGGAAAGTTGTCGAAGCTTCAAAAAGTACTAGAAAAATACAGAAAACTGTGGAATAAATCTTAGCGAAAATTTAGAAGGTTCGGCTACCAGTAAGAAGTGTGGTTGGTGAAAGTTTCTGTAAATATATAGCATATAGTTGAAAAAGGTCTAGTTAGTATGTTCTCGAAGCTTCTGGGGAGTGCTGGAGAATTCGAGAAATCTGTGGAATGAATCAGAATAGAATCTCCGGAAGGTTATAGATTGTATCTACTAAAAAGACTGTCAAGTTGAATTCTGAGGAGATGTGGTTGGCTAGAAGGCTCTCAAGATATCTAGAATATGAGATTGGACAGTCTGGCAGGTTCTTGAAGCTTCTTAAAAGTACTGAAAAATTTCATAGAACCGTGAAATAAACCGGAGCAGGGCCTCCGGAAGGTTCTAGAACGTACTGAGAAGAAACGCACCAAGTGAAATTTTAGAAAGTTCGGCAGGTTCGGCTACCAGCGAGAAGTGTGGTTGGTGAAACTTTCTGTGAATTTATAGAACATAAGAGCAAAAAATTCAGAATGTTCTCGGAGCTTCTGGAAATTGCTGCAAAATTCGAGAAAACCGTGGAATGAACTAGGCCAGAAAAGACACTCAAGTGAAGTTATCTAAAACCATATATTCTCACCCGGGCAAAGCCGTGAATTGCAGCTAGTAGATAATGAAATCACTTGTTTGTTTTAATAAAAAGTGAATGAAATAATTTTCTCAAAATTAATACCAGTTTTGTTAATTTCGAACAGGGGAGGGGGCTCTCGAAACGCATTGTATAGTGCTACCGAAATATTTTTCTGGTATTAGATAAGTATTTTTCCAATTTCAAATGTCGCAACAAAATTATCGTGAATATCTTTAACTCGAGAAAGATCTTCCATTAGACGGTGGCCCCTTTTGATGATAATAATCATTTGTGTGTTATGCTGTGGCGCAACCTGTACATTGTAGAACAATGAATCTATTAAAATGCACCTTATGCGAAAGGTCACACATGGTCGGTGGAGCGTACAGCAATTATACCGTCTGTTCCACCATTGTGGCTTGTTTCAGAGCCGAAATATCGTTTGAATGAAATTCCATCGGGAGAAGGGCAGATGTGAACTAAAAAAGTAGTGCTACAGGAAAGACATTTTTTCTCATGAGGGCCGTCTGTTATCATAACTCCGAAGGCACTTCTGTAATCATTCTATAGCAGAACAAGAGATTCCAGAATCAGAAAAACAAAAAGTTACTTTGTTATCTGTTTCAACTGATATAACACAGTAATTTACAAAGTTTCATTCATATCCCTTCTTCGAATCGTGAATGATATACTCCTTTATTTCAATAATTTTTTATAATGCTCTTGAAATGGAAACGGAAGGACACTTTCACTGCAAATGACCCCGCAGCAAAACTTATGGAAATTAGCTTTCGGGTAAATTGCCTGAAACTTCAGGATTATAGTAGATATCGATGTCCTGACAAAATCTCCTTGGGCGTAAGGTTGAAAAATGGACCGTTTTTTAGATAATCACGGTTGAAGGCTGTCACATTGTCTACTCTTTTACGATAATAAAAATACTCCCTCATAAACACTCACAAAGTGTACCCAAAGGCATAGCCTGTACGAGTAGAGGACGGCTATTACTATTATTTGCCGTGGCGGTCCGGGGCGACTTACTGATGTTTTGGTGGTGTATTCACTTTTCAGCTGTAGGAAATCCCAAAAAACCTACAGCACCACTACATGAGAAAAATAAAACTATGCTTTGTACCACATCTTGCATTATTTTTATCATCATTGACATATTACTGCAGTTTCGTCCTATATGGACATTATCCAAAAAACTATTTCAAACTTGGTTATAAATACCCTCAAATACCCTTATATCTATTCAAATATATGATTAACAATAACATAAGATTTACATGGACCCATAACAAGTTAATTACTTTTTATAACACTTTTTTTGTAGTCTCTAAACTTGATTAAAACACTATATAAGGGTAATTTTTGGAGTATCTGATAACAAATTTGAGATCAGAATTGGAATATTCACGTCGTCAGGGTCGATTCTCGTGTCAAAACATTCTAGAGAATTCCGATTTTTGGACAAAATTTAATAAATGGTGATCCCATATTGAAACAATTCGTATTGAAAGACTCGTAAGTAGGCTTTGTTACTACCTCCATAAGCCACCTTATGAGCAGCACTCTTAATTTGAACGCAAAAGTGAATCGTGCACGCCAGTCAAGCAACAAATTTTAATAATTTAATTAAATTGAAAAAATACCAGCTACGTCTAGTACTCGAACCCGGCTCCTTCAGATCAGAGTTGCAGCTAATTTCACCAAGGGCCATTTTCCATAAGGATTGATGCGGGGTCTATCAAGTTCAATCATTGAATACACAGGATGGCACAACTACCTTAGCTTGAACCATGTTCACTGGATGAAAAAAAAGGTTGGAAGCTAGTGGACACTCAATGAGCTAATCAATGGAAACAGTTTTAGCCGGAAAGTGCTTCCAGAAATCCATAATGGAGTATCAGAGAACATCTAGGATTTACGAAGACCCTCCAGACAGTGAGGCAACGGTTGTACTGAGATAATTGTCAAGCCGACGTCAAGGACTGATGCAGAAAGTGTGTGTATGCGCTGCCAGCAATGGACCTCGATGCAGCAATACAATGTAAGCAGTCAGTCCACTTAAGAAATTCGCAATAGATATCACTGGCTCTTTTCCAGAGTCTGACCACGGATATAAATACAAATACCTTGTGAAAATGGACTACTTCAGTGAGTGGACAGAAGCCTAGACCAGGAGGCCTCTACCGTCACCTTTGTCTTGGTAATAGATTAGATACGTCAATTCGGTGTTCTACTCAGACCAAGGCAGATTTTAAAATCCAACCTGGTTCTAGGAAATGCTGAACATCCGAAAGATAAGAACCACATCTCTACAATGTAGAGCGGATGGATTGGACGATGAACCGTTACCTCTTCAAGGTAGTCTCTGATCACCAGAAATATTGGGACCAGTACCTCCAGTTGTTTGGCAGTGCATGAGTCAACCAACCAATCCACCGCTAGAATTATGAAGGATCAAGAGCTACGACTTCCTTGTGACCTAAAGTTTGGGAGGCCACCAGGACAAGACACTGCGGGGGATGACTACATTAGAATGGACGACATCCACAAACGAGTCCATTTGAATTTCCAGAGTGGTAGCAATAGAATAAAGGGGACCTATGAGATTGAGACAGATGGTGGAAAATTTCAAACTGATGACCTAGTTTGTCAGTATATTCCTAAGCGCCACCGTGGCCTATTAAAGAAGTTGCAGAACTCGTGGGCAGGGAGGTCAGTTCAGATTCATGTGGAGAATAAATGACTTCGTCTATCGACTGCAGGAGCCACCCAGAGGTGAACCTAGGGTCGTCCATTTCAATAGGCTGTTTTCTTAGGCCGGAAATCACGACCAAGTCCGCACCTTGAGACCACCGGAAGATAAGATGACGTTCCAGAAGTACATGGTTTTATACTCCAGTTGATAAAAGGTGCTACTCGAGAGGACTCACAGGAAATTTTTGAGATGCCAGTTGAGTATGTCCTGCGTGGAAGCGAATTTTAAAATGTCCAGGGGCATCGCATCTACTGCCTAATTTCCGAGAAGCTTTCTCGAGATCAGACGTTTTATGAAGATATTTGGAAGGGCCTCATCAAACTAAGAAATACGATTGTTGAACAGAATCTTGTAGACCTGGCAATCCCAGAATTATCTAGTGTAATTAATGGGCTAGATTGGAATGTTATAAGAAGTATGTTGGAAACGATATTTTGATCCAGCGACGTGAAGATTTTGGTATGTTGCAACAATTTTCCACAACCGAACATAGAGACTGGCAAGTTTTACTTCCATCAAACCATACGGTACAGATATGGAGATTCATGCAGGTATCGACACTCTCCAAAAATATCATTTTGGGTAATATGTAACGATCCTGAAGCAGGACCTGACGCACGGAGTTCTTTGATAGAGGAACTGAGAATACTGAAATATTCTGGATCTGCTCCATCTAGATGCTAGCGGAGCAATGATCATTCGAAAAAGCATTGCGATTCGTCTAGAGAGGGCAGTTACAGCTACAATTCAACGCAGCAGACTATTCATCGATGATTAGATATAAACAGAATTGCATACCTGAAGCGATTGAAGCGATACAATTTTGGAGATTACGGTTGGATTACTTCATATTTAATTTGTAACATATGTGGACATGATGTAACGTGTAAAATGAAATTCTAAAAGTTACTTGTATTCTGATGGAAACCCAGCAAAAAATACGGTGGAAAAATTGAAGTCGTTCAGCAGATTTTTTCTCCAGATTAAAAATAATCGAGCAAGTCTTTCAGCAACGGGAGTATATAATATAAATTCGACTGGACTATTTGTTCTGACCACATAAAGATTCACAGCTGACCGGATATCTTCTAGATTGCAAATTAGCGGAAGTGAATTAAAATTTTACGCACGTTCTTGATTAGGTAGATTAGCATGGCGTATATTATGACCTTTATTCAATGAATATTCGCGTGCATATGATTATCAACTCAAGCTAAAGGGTCATATTGAGTACCAAAGTTGTTCAGGATTTTCATTGCTCGGTGTAGTTTTGAAGTTTCAACAGATAAGAACGAAATTCAAAGAATGTGAAGATCTAATGCTAGCAGTTGTACTAACGAGCCAGAAAATAATAATAATAATAAAATACTGCAAAGCGCCTGAAGAAGTAAATCATTTCTCAAGTCGTATAGGGCGACGAGAAGAAAATGAGGAAAAAAGTGTAATTATTCGTTGGAGGCTATAATTCGACATTCTGGATCATCTTCCGATTTTTTTTTTGTATCTGGAAGTTTGTATCAAAAATTTGATTTGATTTTTGAGTAAACAATCATAAAAAAGTTGTCCATGTGTTGCGAACACATTGAAACAAAAATCAATATTACTGTCTACCTACTATGATGACCATCGTAGAAAACATTGATTTGAAGCATGAAATTTTCTAATCTAGTAAGGAAGCAAATTATTCCCAAACTGAATCCCAGATACTGGTTCTACTGATGATGGGTAGAAATCCTGAAACTTATATATAGTCCCACGTTTTGAATAACACTAATTCAAGCTATCCGTATAGACAGCATTTCTTGTGGATTTTTATCAGTCGTTCTTGACGGATATAATCAATGGTCGTAAGGGACAGTAGTTTTTACTGCTTGGTGATTGCTGATGACATTAATAATGGTGCTACCTTGGAGTGCGCACCGACCACCTGGGATGTGGCTGTAGGCTACAGTTGAAAAAGTGAATAAGTACACCACCAAAAATTAGTAGCTTGCCCCGGAGCGTCACGGCAAATAATACTAATTGTCATTCCCTTATTCGCACAGGCTATGCCTTTGGGGACACTATACAAGTTTTTATGAGGCATCAGTTTTTGTATTTTTTTTTCTCAGGAAATTCTCAGTCAGGCCCTGTGTCCGAAGCTCCGATACTTCCAAAGGGCGCACTGGATCATTTGCGCCAGTAAAACCACTCCCCACACCGTCCGAGAATGATGTGCCCCGAGCAGGCAGAGCGTGAAACAAGAATGACGGCCTTATACATTTCTCCGGATAAGATTTCTGCCATATTACGGCAAGCCGGTATGATTTTTAATTTTGAGAGCAGTGTGTTTGTTCATCATTCAACCAAAGACCCCTATTATCAGAACATTCATTTTAACAGAATGGTTTGGTAGAACCTGCGGAGTTCAAAGAGTAGATACGTGGTCGTTTTTCCTCCTCGATGTTCGTTTCGCCAGAAGCCGAAATCTCAATGGCGAATATCGTCCTAGTCTGTTGGTCGAGGGAAACTACATCAAGCTTATTGGGTTGTATTTATCTGACGATGGGAATGATTAGTTCCAATAGATTTGGCACTTTTCATTCTCTACAATGGACTCAATATCCCCCGGAGCATAAGGCAACACCGGCGGTGTCTCGTCTATACCGTAAGAGTGTCGTAGATGGTAGTACAACACTCATAGCACTGCATTATGTCGGTTGATTTAGGACGAGAAACATAAGACTGACAAGCCAACAGCAAATGCATTATGGTCTCAGCTGCCCTAAGATACGCTCTGTATCTAGTGTCAGGGATGCGGTATCATTATTATTTTCATTATTATCAGTTTTTCCTTATTTTTCCCACAATTTGTTATTGTGTAACCATTGCCATTCTGGTTGTATCATCGATTATTATATTATTGTACACAATGCTACAGCATTACCTATTGCGTGTTTGAAAAATACGACTTGCTGAAGGCGCTTTGCTTTCGAATCGTTAGATACAAGAATCAGTTTTATTATTATCATCACCAGATCAAACCCGAATAAATCTTGAACTGACAACTATTTTCGAATAACTAACACCTTCGTCATACCGGTTGGGATGATGTCATGCTGATCTAATGGTGTTATTATTCATCTTTTACGGTACCACTGTTTTTATTACCTGTGAACTGTGTCTGAATTGCAAGAAACGTAGGCGAAACATATCTCTTTAGACTTGTTTGTCGCGATCACCGTTATTTTTATGACAGACTCGCAAAGAAAAAAAAGCATACTGCATCAGTTTCTTGAATACATCCTCTTGAAGAATTACTGATGAGCTCAACTAATAGTCCGGGGGATAGATAGCAAATGAAAAAGTCATAGTATGTTGGCTGATTTTGATAGCTTTAGGTTCACTAACGTGGTAGGAACAAATTATTTAAAGTGATAAGGCGCCGGATGAAACTTTTTTCTACAAATAGTTAATGTCACAGTGAGTTGAAAAAAATTCGTCAGCTCCATAGTGAAGGAAGGATTATGCGTCAGCTGCTTGCACATGTAAAATACACGTAAAATGAAGTAATAGCATGTCGGATGAAGTTCTAATAGGTGATTGTTTACATAATTAAAAGAACAACGCTGAGCTTGAGGTTGCTCGCAGCAAATCGTTAATGCGAAGTAAGTTAGATCCTTCCTCGAAATCGCATGTTAATTAGCTGATGGATTAAAATCGATTATGGTCATACGCCGTGAACAACTGAGCTGCCTACTAGTTCCATCTGCGATCAAATCTTCTTCGATAATTGGACTCTATTGTTTTTCATGGCTAACGATGACTCTGTAATTCAGCATAGTTTTGGAAAGCAATCTTTTGGTGTCATCTTCATTAATTAGGTAGCCATGGACTATGAAATCAAGAATGGAGAGACGCTAGGTTTCTTACCGCTAGGAACATATCGCAGAGGCGTAGGGTTTAATAAATTATTTTCTATTCAAATTTCAATTGAAGGCATCTTAGTATGGCCATATGAACCATTCGTGAGGTGCAGCTTTATGTACATATTTTCAATTAACTGTTTGAACTCATGTTAAAATATTCTTAGGTTCTACATTTCACATTTTTTTTTAGTCTTATCTTTTATTGTATAATTCAATCGATCGGGTTTTCAAGGCAGTGGAAATTCAAAACTATTTTACTAAACTAGATTATGATTACTCTGAATAATATCCCAATTTGTACATATCAGAATCTACTATTGCTAGAGTAAACATTTTATAACTAATGACTTTCTTTATGAATATGAATAATTCATAAATCTGACATCATATTGAGAAATGCACAATAAAACGTTGCAAAAACTCGCAGAAGTATGGAAAGAATTTCAAGTTTCGGACGAAGTTACGGCGAAAAAAACTGTCAGCCAAGGACCTCGGAATCCCCTCCGTCTTGAAAAAAGTTGCAAAAACAGTGAAAATAGTAAAAAATATCGGTCTGTCGCATAATTATTAATTAAAATTTTTGAAAAGGATAATAAAAACGAGGCTCAACAGTTATTTGAATAAGTATAAATTATTATCAGAAGCGCAGTACGGCTTCAGAGAAAAAAAAATCCACAGACGATGCGATAAAAGAACTAACTGGGAAAATATATTTAAATGCAAAATAATATTACGCCCTGCCACTGAAGGTTGGATAGAGAACGCGAAGAGGTGTAAAATACTTAAAAAAGTCGTGGAAATAAAATCGGAAAAACTATGTATTTTCATGGAGAATGATCAGATGGCAGTATTCGGAATGCGGGACACGCGAAGCGAAAAGCAAAAATGCTGCTTTGGGTGTTCGGTTCTCGAGTGATAAATAAGTAGGTGAGTTCTGAAAGGATTGGATTTCCAACAGGGCCTGTTTTCTTAAAAATGTGTGACTTTTAGATTCAATCTTGTCATAAAATAAACGATTGGTCATATGCATTTGTGTAACCAACTGTTCACATTTTTCTACAAAATCTATGAATGATATATCTGATATGAAAACAATAAGAAGGCTTTGTGACTTAGCATGATGAAGCACACAAATTTTTGATTCTGTACGCGACTATCATAAAATAATTGAAATTGGAGAGGCAGCGCCTTTTGATAACTTCTCTATTGCAGTCGGTAGATATCTTTGTCTACCGAGTGCCGGCGACAAACTACGTAATGTAGATACAGCCTAACTTTGTGCTAATTAAAATCACATCTACATAATCTCAAGAATATATGCCAGACTACGAGATACTGAAAAGAAACATAATATCGTTTTGAAATGCAACACATAACGGATACTTAAAACTGATCATATTTGGTGCCGTGCTCTTAAAAAAGCAAATAAACCATCGGTTTTAAAGCCTACCATATGGAGACTAGGGTGGGCAGATCAACACTTCAAATTATGATTATCATCACTGTTTCTACACCTCTTTACGTAAACTTGCCGAATAACAATTTGACGCCCGAATTATTCGATTGTTCGCCATAAATGGAAAGAGTGCTGTTGATGGTAATGTGGGTATTTGTTTGCTTGATTTCTCAGGAATGTCGAAAATACAAGTTGACACAATAATAACGGGGCAGTGTGAAGTATTAGATCATTCTAACGATGTGAAATTAAAAAAATGGCATGTTCCATAAATTACAAAAAATATCCTGAGAACGAACAATTGAAAACAGAATATAACGCTTACAAGAAACATCTTGAAAAATTGATTGAAGAAAGCAAAAAAAATTATTACAAGAAATAGATAGAAGAAAGTTCCTACTCCAAACAGATGTGGAAAATAGTTAACGAACTAACAAGACCCAGACGATTTAGTGAAATATCGTCAATTCAAACCGAAATCAACAATATTACATATGATGCAAAATAAATTTCAGAGGAATTCAATTCCTTCTTCACTAATGTGGGGAAAAAATCTAGCGAAAGAGATTAAAAAAGATATAAACTTCAAATAAATTAAAACCAACTCGATCAGTTCACTATTTCTCTTTGCAACTGATTTAAACAAAGTGATGAGTATGATTTCACAATTGAAAAATAAAAAATCGCCTGGGCCCGACGGCTTCAAATCAGAAACACTGAAGGTCATCTTACGTTATATAGCTGAGCAATTGACATCCATAGTTAAGAAGTCGTTTGCAAGGGGGTATTTTCCTAGGGCATTTAAATTATCCACAGTTGTGCCTACATACAAAAATGATGAAAAAACTGAAGAATCTAATTATCGTCCAATAGCACTAATTTCAAACCTCAGAAAAATTTTGGAAAAGATAATAAAAACGAGGCTCAACAGTTATTTGAATAAATATAAATTATTATCAGAAGCGCAGTACGGCTTCAGAGAAAAAAAATCCACAGACGATGCGATAAAAGAACTAACTGGGAAAATATACAAAGCTGTAGATAACAAAAAACCAGCCGTAGCAATCTTCCTGGACTTAAGGAAAGCATTCGATACTGTCGATCACGCTATTCTGCCAGCAAGCTTGGAAGACCTGGGAGTACGAGGCACAATACATGACCTCTTTAAATCGTATCTAGCCGACAGAGAACAGCAAACAAAGATAAAAGCCACTATTAGTGAGAAGCAGACTATAGTATGTGGAGTACCTCAAGGAACGGTTTTGGTACCTTTACTCTTCAATATATATTTAAACAGCCTGTTTGCAGTAGATACCAAAGGAGGTGTGTCTAGTTTTGCAGATGATATTGTCATGTTTTATGGAACGAACTGAAAAGTACAGTTCAACATGATTTTACTCAGATAAAAAAAGGGTTTGATAACAGAAAGTTATCTATCAACCCCCAAAAAACTTCATATCTACCTTTCTGTATCTTATCTTCGAATCTCCCGGCAT
This sequence comes from Chrysolina americana, assembly GCA_958502065.1. NCBI lineage: Eukaryota > Metazoa > Arthropoda > Insecta > Coleoptera > Chrysomelidae > Chrysolina > Chrysolina americana. Next base: position 88,331,893 of record OY293410.1, read on the forward strand.
TTAAAAAAATATCAATAGGAGATTACTTGGAAATTTGTCATTCCGAAAATATTAAATATTTGGGAATAATGCTAGACAGTCACCTCAGATGGGACGTCCATGTGAATTTTGTAATTAAGAAGCTTCGGAGAGTCCTGTTTGAATTCAAACAAGTTACGCCTATACTAGATTCAAACAAAAAAAAATTATTATCACAGTCTAGTTGAATCGCACTTGAACTACGGCATTATTGGATGGGGCGGTGTATACGAGACATACTTAAAACCATTGGATTTTTAACAATAATGTTATCCAAAGAAAATCGATATCCAACGGAAGAACTTTACAAATTAGCCAGCGTATATTTGTTTTCATAGAATTTTTTGTATACTGCTATTATCTCACCTTATTGTGATATTATGTTATTTTTTGTGGTTAATCAGTAATCAAATGCTAGTATGGGCAGACCAACACTTGAGATTATGATTATTATCACTGTTTCTACACCTCTTTAAGTAAAGTAAAGAATTATTCGATTGTTCGCCATAAATGGAGAGAATGCTGTTGATGGTAAGGTGGGTATTCGTTTGCTGGATTTCTCAGGAATATCTAAAATACTAGTTGACACAAGAATAACGGGGGAGTATGAAGTATTACTTAGATCATCGTGCATGGCATCACACGTATTAAACGGTAAGGGCTACGTCTTCCCCTAGCTCGCACAAGTTTCTGACTTCTGAGGGTTGCACGTAGGAGTACAACCGGTTGACGGATATAACAATTTCCTAAATTGACTGGAGCAGCTGAGTACTCAGAATCTTTCGTAATGTTTAAAAATAAATTGCCAAGCTATGCAGAAGGTTTAACTTTCAAATCCCCAATCGTAACATAAATTTTGGAATTTTCATCGAGTGAATCATTTATTTCTAGTGTAAGAGTTTAGACAGTGTGACGGTTTACTTTTCTACTAGGACAAATTGGATCCATTTCTGACCAAAACATCATCAGAGGAGCAGCTTTTAGCAGGAAAATCGAAAATAATATGACGTTCATTCTAGCATTCGAGGAAACAAATCATTAGATTCTCATATTTTTCAATCCCGATGATGTATCACACGTTGGACCCGTTTTGCACTGCGTTGACACTGAAATGAATGTTCAAACTCCTCAGAAGCAGAGCTCATGCAAGCAAAATAGATCCGAGACTTACAGCTCAAGTAAAAGTGGATTCCGAACCACTTGCTTTGTGACAGACGGTGGGTTCGAACCCGCACCGTCTGGGTGAGGCGCAAACGCTCTAACACCACGACCGCTTCGCATAGCACACGCTTTTCGAATGACCCCTCCGAAACTATCAAGGGGGTTGAAGTCAGGAGATCTAGCAGGGCTCACTCGAACCTCTTTTTCCTGACCACTGCATAGGAAATAGGAAGTTCAAAAAGTGCCTTACAGGACCTGAATTCAAACGGTCATCGTTTTCGATTATGTGTGTGATTAGTCAATCAATTGGATGAAACGAATATTTTGTACAAATATTTGACTTCTATTTGTGCAACTTTTCTCAAGGAGGAAACTAATGCAAGGGTATTTAACTTCGTAGAAATTATTCGTTTCATTAATTCGAAAGTCTAGCACACTTTTCGAATTCATGCATTCAATTTTCCCGCAGTCTGTGCTTCTTGCTGTTCAGCTTTACACCGATGAGAGTCGAAAACTCAAAAATTATTCAATACAATAGTGTCCTCCTGGAGGAACATTGCACAAATCCGTAGAGAGTAGTTGGTTTTTGTATTTGAGACTCTCCTGCACACTTTTCGAATTTGTTCGCGATCCCACCTGTATGGCAATGAAAGTCGGCACGCTGTATCGAGGAATGCTTTATAACTGTAATTCAATTATAAATACTCCGAATGTTGTTCGTGGCGTCATCTAGCGAAATATCGTTGAAACTTATCAAATTACGCTAGCACCAGCCGAGAAAAACAAAACAGAAACCTAACGCGAATCACTTTATGCTGAATATAAACTCGCTATAGAAAACGGTGATAAATAAGGATGCCTCATTTGAAATTTCAGTCATATTTAGTGACATCTCATTTTAACAAATTCGTTGAATACGTTCTACCCTCCCCTTAAGGATATGTAATTTCACTGAGAAAGAAATAACTTCATAACTTATTATTTAGAGGTAAGTGAATGGGCTTACCTTGTGCGCCTGTGCAGTTGCGGTAGAATATAATAAAAAAAACCTCATTAAACGTGTGCATTGATTAACTCATTTGTTTTACATGCTGCCTGCTGCGAAAACGTCTAATTCGAACAAAAGTATGTAGCCAATTGAAAGCGAGTTGCAAAAGTTCTAGTAGTCTTAGAGTAAATATATAAACTACGGTTCTTTGATGAAATGTGCGATATGTCTATGTCGAATAGATAAAATTGGTTCCGTTCAGGGTCAATAGTTTGTTAGTCAAAAAAATTACATTTGGAAAACTTATAGGAATCTGAATTAGCAGAGGCTAATAAAACCAACCCAAAAGACAAAAATATAGATAATATAATTAAATTTGATCTGATACATCCACATCGTTTATAATTTTTCATCTTGACGGCTTGCAAGAAAGTGTAGACAATTTGAACTGATCGAAAGAATTTTCCACTTTTTTGTTTGTTGTTTTCATTCCTGAAGGAGACGGTTCAATATAAGATGTTTCGGTATATGTATGACGTATTTGTGTATTCAAGGGTAATTAATATAACAAGACCTTGATAAATAGTTGACTATTTTTATTGCATCTAAATTTCGACTGTATTTTATACTAATTTAACGAGACATTATTTTGGCATTAATAATCTGATGAAAACCAGAGAGCGAAGCTCGAGGGCTTTCATCTCTGATTATTAATGCCAAAATAATGTCGAGTAAAATTAATAAATACAAGAGAAATTTAGCAGCAATAAAATAGTCGACAATTAGTCAAGGTCGTGTTATATTTATGAAGATTATTTCTTGAATCCAATTTTTTATATCAGTCATATGAATCTCTTTTACAGCTTCGACACGATAGATTCTATTTGACGTTCAGATGTATTTATTTAGAGTACTGTCAGATGCACCGGTTCCTTGATAAATAGGTATCTTGCTGAATAGTCGGTGACTATTGTATACCATGCAAATAGTCGCTAATAGAGCGTGTTGATTGGTCCTGTCAAATAGGAAATAATCGCTATAAGAGCTTATGAATTTATTTTATTGAACATGAATTTGTTTTGAATTCAGATCTACCTATACTTCGGGTGCGTGCTCCAGTCCCTTGCAACTGTCCGTTCTGGTCATGGCAAAAGAGAAGCCGTTTTTGAAGATGTTAATGGCCATTTCGAAATATTTCAGTACGATATATTGCCGGACTGTTCTGAATTATTTTTTAATTTAGTTGCTCCATTTATCCTCTCAGAAACAAATCTACTGGTTTTAAGTCTGGTGATCTAGATGGCTACTCTGTGGGAATCTCTGCTAAGACACTGATCTGAGTAGTGGTCATCCTAACTTAGAGTGCAAAACTGGTGATACAGTAAATTTTGAAAAAATTCATGGGTTTCATACATATCTGTTTGGTTTTAGAATCCCCTTAAAATTAAAGATTATTTGATGGTTTCTGCATTAATATCCGGTAATGTTTTCGTCTATGAATAATGAATCAATATTTCCTAAAATGCACAAAAATGACGTCAATTTCAATCGACAATAAGGAGGCTCAATCAAAACAAACTATGATACCAGTATTGATCAAAGGCGAACCATTAGCAAGGCAGATGGAGACATCTCGCCTAATACGTAGAAGAGAGAAAGCAACTGGAATAATTGCACCCTTTGGCAGAAAAGCATGCAGCACAAATTATTGTCATCGAATTAATTGATACAGACAAAACACTGAGTACAATTTTCCCTTGACTAAGATCGTCAAGCCGAAAACTATTAATAACGTAATTTTTTATACTGCCCCTATTTCCATAAGGAACCAACTTTATCTAAGCACATTTTCTAACTGAAAATAACAGATAACTCACCTGGAAATGAAGAATAATAGTCCAAATGAGCCCCAACGTCAGCTTCGGATTTCCATCGACGATGTCTTCTGATCGAATATTGACTAATTTGACGTGTTTACAGCGCAAAAAATGAAGGGCAGTGTCTATGTTATGTAGCATGTGGAACCTCATCTGTCCTCTCTCTCTTGGCTAAAAAAAAAATTAAAAAAATTAATGATAACAAAACATGCCTATGAACTAGATAATATATGTGTGTTTCGCAACAGTTCTCGAACGAATATCGAGGGACCACTGATTTGAAGAAATCAGAAGAAACCCAACAGAGAATTAATTCAAAGCGATTATTAGGGGTACACAAAGTGGAGGCCAAGAATGGCGGTCAGGTTTTATCAGCATCACCAGGATTAATAAAATATACACTAGCAGAGAACTTTGTATGTAATAAGGAAATGTGTTGGTCCAAATATGTACCCTTGAGGAATATAGGATAATCAATTGGTGGAGAAAAATGCATCAAGAAATACGGGGTCTAGGTTATGGGATGTTGAATTTAGCGAAGATTCTTCGACGAGGGAGAAGTTATTGAATAAGTTATTAAACTCTATACTAGCATTAATCAAACAGTTCCCTTCTGAAAAAAAAAACATATACCTACTATAACAGTGAAAAAATGGACTTCTACAGAGAAGCTGCTAGGTGAGATACAGATTGAGGAGTTCAAGAACAAAATGGACCACAAGAAATGAAGCGAGCTCAGGAAGAAATTAGTATGGTCGTTTCACCAGGGAGGACGTTAGAAGGTCTTCCACAGAATGGAGATGTCGAACATCTAGAAAGTAGACAAAGTTTACTAGATCACAGCCACTTAGAAGATTGGAAGTGGATACAGGAGCTTAAAGATCAGTTCTTCGGCCAGTCCGCATATAAAAATATGTGAAGCCTGAGCAACACGATGGGAAAATACAAATCACGAAGATATATTTTGGGGAAGATCTGAAAGGACATGGAAGGAGAACCCGGATACTTGAGCACCGGAATCATCGAACATAGAGAGGTCAACCTTTATAATGACGACCAAGCATATCAGGGAAACACTGCAAGCTACTATCGATGAATGGAGTTAGACCGAGTTTGGTGCAGTTCAGTTGCTAAAGGATATTGAGCTCTGCGAGGGGTATTCCATCGAACTTCACAGTGCAGATATGGAGAATCTCGCACTAGTCCAAGGATATTTCGGGACGAAATGTCTTCAAGAAGGGGCAATGTTACGATCCCGGAACCGGTCGCTTTCTTATCATTCATTGGAAGCGTGGAATGATTGTCATTTCGAATAACCGAGCGATCAAAATGATTACGTCTAGGCTGTTCTAAATAACGGTTAGAGCGACCTCTCTACTTGTCTCTCGGCGTATCTGGAATGTTCCAAAAGAAGTTTACTGCGGATTCCAAAGGAGGGCCTTGACCAAAGATGTCAGTCACAGTTAGAGTCTGAGTTCGATATTTAAAAAGCATTGCAAAGTTAGTTAATGTGGAAAATTTTGCAAGTATTGCAAGTATCAACCATATATAATTCAACGGTCGTAGGGGGCGGGGCAGTAGTAGTTTCTGTTGTATATTTGCCGACTAAAATAGGTACCTACTGTATAGTGTTTTTGCGGAAGATCGGATTATGTCCATTTTTCATTAATTAATTCTAATAGTTATCCAAAGTTTTCTGTAAATATGGTAGAACATTTTAAAAAGATCTAAGAAGTTCACAGAAGCATCTAGAAAGACTGGTTCTAAATCGAATCGAATATCCTTATTGTAGTCTAAAATTTTTGGATTGATTTGTTTTGTAGCTGATTTTTGGCCTGAGCTAATGAAGGTAGTTATCCAAGAACAAGTGTATCACTTATGCAACAGCACCAAAATATGACTATAGCTTTTCCATTTTATTCAAAAATTCAGCTGGTCACTGTATTATGCTCTTCGAAGTGGCACTCACCAGTTTTTCGATCGTACATGCCTTCGGTACGTGCTTGAAATATCTTTCCGATTATTACGACCGTTTTCACGGCACACTTTGGAGTTATTCTATTATGGCGTTTCAAGGAAACAAATGAACGTGTTTACTTTCTCCGCTAATAATGCGACATGATGTGTCGCGTTGAGAAATCAAATTTTTCAATTGCCGTCATTTTCTAGTCGGAGATTTCGTAGGAAGTGAGAATTATAATGAGACGTTAGACGGTGCTTAGTCATTACTAACGATTGAGGAGCCTTCAGACTATGAATGGATATTACAAAACAGTGGATATAGCGAGATATTCAATGTTTCTTGATTAGGCATAATTGCATGTTTGTTCTGACTGATAAAATTGAATTACGTAATTTGTTTTCGATTGCAATCATTAGATTATCATTATGCAGTCATGGGAGAGATGTTTCTCAAAAATGTTCAGTATTGTTTTTGGCAACCAACTGACAATACTGGATTAGGTATTTTCAGAAGAATAAATTTGTTCAATTATTTGACCACACGTACTATACAGGGTGTTCATAAACCCGTACACATGGAAGAAAATATTTTTTTAGCTTAATTTATGAATAAAAATTAATGTAAATATAGGTCCGAATACGCTTCGTTACAGCTGAAATTTGGAATACAGAAGGGCTTAACATCATTGGGTATATCAATGTTTGTGAGAATCTACAGGGAGAAATTTTATCAGGGGTCGTGTTGTCTTTCCTGCAACTGAACTTTTTTATGCTGCACGATAAATAATTTCTGTTGAAACTGTATCTCAGAACAAACTTGGACTGTGACTTTTATGGATTTTGATATTTGATTTAGTACATTTTGATATTTTCAGTTCTTCCCGTATCAAAACAAATATTTTGATTTTAACTTTTTCGTTGAGATGAGCAGATTTTTTTCAGCTACTTAGGAGCAACTTATTCCATAAAAAAGTTCTTTGTAAAGAAAGAAGCTTTCCCTTAGTTGACAAAAGTATTCGCAAATAAATAGTGGAACTCGGGTGGCTGTCACTTCAAAAATTCAATTCCGAACCAATTTTCTAGGTACCTAGTAATTGTCGATATTTCACATACTAAAGATTCTTTGATACAGTGCCATATTGATATTTTTGCTCCTCCCCGTATAATATGGAAGAATTCAACTCTTCCGTCAAACCAGTTTTATAAGCAGAACTTTTTATCAATATAACTATTTTTCATAAAATCAGTAATACAATTCACACGACTCAAGCGAACACACTGTACGTACTCAAAATGTTTAGTAGGTACGTCCGTATCCGTTCTTCAACAATTTTTTACACATTTCTGTCCTATTTGTTGTACGTACTTTTTCTAATTTTATCGTTAACAAAGAAAATACTTTCGGTATGACTGGTCCAAAGTTCGTAATGATTCGTTTATTTCAAATGAGATGACACTAATATTCATCAATGGGACTGTACCCCAAATAGTTGGAATTATAACCTTCTCAATCATCTTGTTATTCAACGCTATTGAAGTCATACGTGATTTGTTTACTAGAGAATGCCGCCTTGTTTTTGTTCTTAAAATATTCAAATTACTAGTAATCTACGCCGAATCATTACCAGATCTCCTTCAACAAATATGCAGGTGGGTTTATCTTCAAATGAAGAAACACTCGTTATATACGAGGACGAATCTGTAAATTTTTATCTGAAACGCAAAACTCAAGTCAAAACTGTTATACACTTCTTCAAAAGTGGCCCTTCGATTATTAATTTTCATATATTTACTCATTAGCTGAAACCGTTTGGAAAAGTTATCATGGTATTAATATTGATTGTTTTTAAATTTCTTTTCCCGCAAAGATTATCCCAGTCAGACCCTGTCATCAAAGCCTGATACATCCGGAAGGTGATCTACATCATTCATCCAAATTACCACTCCCCACGTCCGTGGGGTAAGTTATTGTTGGGTCCGAGAATCATGTGACCTGAGTAAAGGCCAAGATTTCTGCGATATCACGGCAAGCCGATATAATTTTCAGATTCTAGAGCAATCTGTGAAATTTTCAGCAGTAACTTTCGACAAAGTAGTAAAAACACCAGTGGCGTCGGTGAATATATACTCATTTAGCATAAGAAGTTTTGACAGAATGATTGAAATGAACGTCCTGCATCAATTTCATCCATTTGCAAAGGGAATGAAGGCTTTGCAAGTGAAATGGATACGGGACGTTCATTCCATACATACATAATTACAAGTTGGCAGGTTTTTTCTGAAGGTATTTGTTAATTTCAATTCTTTTGGGGGATTGATTTGAACCCTTCAAATTCTTTCGTAAGTGGATAAAATTGATGAAGAACGATCATTCCATGTTTAAAAATATGTCCTGTGGATTACAAGATGGCAGGTTTTTTCTGAAGGCATTTTTCCATTATAATCCTTTCGAAGGATTGATATCAATCCTTCATCCCGAATATAACACTCGTAGCGCTACGTTATGCCAATGGATTTGCTGCTCCCCATTTAGCCATGAGTTGAAAACTCTTGCCAGATGGTGGTGGATGCTTGTGATCTCCAACAATAGTTCTTTGAATCACTCCCACTTTGAGATCCCACTTCTTCCGGAGTCATAGACTATTGTAACGATTTCGAGACCGACCCCGAGACCGGCCCTGATCTAATTAATTATGCACCCTCGTTCAACTACAACAGCATATCTGCTGGCCTATCGCCGAGAACAAGCTGGAATAAAATCGATCAGTTCGATACTGTTTGAAGAGCCATCTAGATGAAATGTTCTATACTCCAGAATAATCGAGAGAGTAACAGTTCCAGAGTTCGCTGATAGATAGCCACAGTAGAAATAAATATGTTTTAGTGAATAATTGTTGTAAATAGTGATTTAAATAAATTAGGAAAATTAGTTAGTGCAGTTTTACTACAGTATCATTGAGATCAGGCTGACGAAGCCTCCTACAGAAAGCCTCGAAGTGCGCTAGGGCTGGAGTATCTGTGTTGAGTGGTTGCGGATATCCAAAAATGTTCCTCTAACAAACAAGCGGAGACTTTTGGTTTATTGCGGAACTTTATGTTTTCCGCGATGCTTCTCGCCGGTGAAAGAACTATTGTGGATTTTCGGAGGTTGATCTTGAGATTTTGCCTCATGCACCACGTCAAAATCATCAAATCCAAACAGACGCCTATATACTTCTCGTACCATTATGATGATATTGTTACGACGTTGATAAAAATCCCCTAGCTGCGCCGCTGGGTCGACTCGCTAGCGGTTCATCGATATCTACTTCCTGGAAAATCGTAGACGATTTTCGGTATTGAATATTCGGGATAATGGAATCGTCGCGAAGCATGTGGTTACCCTACTTGAGTACCTATATAAGCGAGAGATATCAATGGGATGAAGAAGATTGAGAAGAAGTTTTTATGAAGAAGTGATTAGAAGTTTTTGTACAAGTAAATAAGTGTTTAGAATATTTAGCTAGTTGTATTGTTGTATAGATAGATCTAAGTGTTTTATTAGTCAGTGAAGTAGTTGTATGTTTTTAGTGAAGTTAGAAAATAAACAGTTTAGTAGTGTGCTCGGCATTATTATTTAGCAAAAATCGTAACAATATCATCAGCGCAGCAATGGGCAAATATTCAAATACCTCTAACCAATTTAGTCGATAAGAAGGCTGTCTACCACAAGGTTCAGCAGTAGTAGGGAACAGAAAGAAGGCTGCCTCTCGTGGCTTCCACTTCCATGGTGTCCCCGAATCGGGATACCTGTATTCAGGCCCGTTGATCGGTAATTTTTCTATGGTTCCGCTACTAAGTATTTCCGTACTGGGATAATAAATTTGGGGTTGGTTAGTGGTACAGCATTCTTCCATAAGAATATACAGTCAGGGAGGTGGTTCAGTCCCTCTATAACACCTCTTGTCAACGCTGAGTGCAATCCCAGGATATAGAGCGCCATCTAACAGGATTTTCAACAATGTTTCTTTTTTCACACGGAGCCGAGTCAGGACTGTAAGAAGGGTGTCTCACTAATTTGACTTACAAACTCTTAAGATAATCGAAAGCCTTTTCAGTAGAATGATCAGTGAGCATAAACACTGGGCCGTGATGGCGTGCGGTTTAAGCGCTCGCTACTTAATCCAATCATCCGTAGGTGCATGGGTTCGAATCGCAGCATGGTAATCGGTCTCGTGCATAGCATAACACGTTTAAAAAGGTAAGGGCTTCGTCTTCCCTAGCTCGCACAAGTCTCTCAGGGACTTCTGAGGGTACAGCCGGTTGACATTTATAACAATTTCAACCATTTCAATTGCTCAATTGATCCTGGGCCTGAAGACGGAGCTAGCTTTTGCGGCGTCTCATTCATTGTCCCAAAAACGCTAAGACCCCTTTTGAGTAATTATTAACGCAAAAACGCGCGGGCGCGGTGGCGGGTGCGGTCGACGTGGCGAGTCATATTCACATTAACCACCAGGCGTTTGCGCGAGTGTGACGTGTGGTCACAGGTTAAAAAAAAGGATTTCTAGCCTGAACAGCACTGATAAACTCTTCTGTATTGAACGACATGATGAAAACGTGGTATCGTTTCTAGCGACAAGTTCATACTGGTTGAACTTATCTGACGTCGCGAGTGAATCGCGCATTCCGCCGCTAGTTCGACGTGAACACAGACAAACAACTCACGCGTTTGATATTGCCGCACGCGTCGGTGCAAGTGCGTTTCGTACGTGAACACTTGGATATTACGTCAATATGTTTGAAATTTCGTGACCGCGCCTGCCGCCGCACCAGCGAATCAACGTGAAGCAACACTTAACAACGTTAAGAAAGTCCCAGACAACAAAATAATATAAAAACATGTACGCATAAACACGAAAAGTTACGAGTAAAGAGATCTTAATTTCGGTGGACTATTTTTGGTGGGCAACGTTTTCGTTTATTTGAATTATAGCGTCATCAGTTGGATAAATACGAAGTCAAAAAATTGAGAAAATTTGTGAGAAGGTTGAAGCCAGAGCCTGCTACATACACATATGCAAGTCGGTCGATTTTGCTCGAACAGACTGAATTGAAACTATTTGTTGAGAAAAAAAGCAATAGTGTTTGCGAAAACAGCTGATTTTGTTTGACGAGCTAAAGTGTCTGACACACACACACACATTTAAAATTATACTCACAAGTTGTTCGCCAGTTAGAACTTCCAGAAGAGAAATCAAGTTGTGTCCATCCCGCAAATCTTCGAACAAGTCTCTGATTTGACGTCTCGCCTGCAAAAAATGAGATAACATTATATAATTTCATATTGAGGACAGCGGTTTGGAAACTTTGTATAAAACATGCGCATTCAAAAAAAAAAGCAGTTTACTATAAATTTCGTAACCAAAAGGTGCATCTAGGAACATTGCGCGAATATGAAGTAGAACTATTTTTGAAAAATTTGTTTTTACGAATCACACAGGTTTCTGGAGAAAACCCTCAAAAGCAGAGCAAGGGCTTGTGAGAGAAGTGAGACAGAAAACCTTCAAGTGCTTGAGTGATCGATATTTCTGCAATATTATCTTTGTAGGTACTTCATTTAATAAATTACCAACAGATTCACAGTTTGGTGGCACACTCAATGATAATACTCTCTCACAAACATTAATTCGTAGAGTGTACCCTAATGCATAGCCTGTGCGTGTAGATAGCGGTTATTATTATTATTTGCCGCGGCGCTCCAGGGTAACAGCCTGATTTTTTATGGCTTGTCAACTTTTCAGCTGTAGGGAAGAAACCAGGAAAACCTATATCACCACCCCAGGTGGTCGGTGCGCATAACAAGCAAGCACCCAGACGTCGTGATTGGCATCTCACATCACACTTACTTCAAAACAAGGCATGTGCCCGTCTAATAAAACCGATGCATTTGGAAAAAAATTTCGCACACTGTTGTCTCGAACCCCGGCCCGATTCGCGCAGAACATCCCAAGATACTGTAAAGATTTCGAGACCGGCCCCGAGACTGGCCCTGATCATCTACATGAGTCACGCGTAGAAAAGCGCGAACGTTCCAAGAAACCGAACTTTCGAGAGAGAGCCATCTAGATGAATCGTTCTGTTGTCCTGATCAGTCGAGAACTGTGAATACGAGTATATAAGCCGCTGGGTATCAGATGGCGGAATAGTCAGAGAGACAGTCACAGAGAGTTACAAATACAGTTCGAGAGTTCGCAGATAGAGACTGACACAGTAGAAACAAAATAGTGAAGTAAGTAATGTTTTAGCTGAATAATTTTTCAAGTAGTGTTCAAATCAATTAGAAAAATTAGTTTAGTGCAGTTTTACTACAATACCTACAGAAGATTACTAAATTTGATAGGAGATATTATGAAATGTAGAATGGCATAAATTTGAAGCAAATTTCAGTAATTATGTCATCAGTGTCTTTCGAAACATTCTGCATATCGTTCTGTCTATCATATATCCTCTAATGGTGCGCTATTCACATACGCTGAGAAGCGTCTTTTTTTCCAGGAAGGTGATCCCATTTACAAAAGAGACCCTTCTGGAATAACTACCGTTCACCCAAACACCCAGTATCTTCGAAAATACTCATAGGTCACTACTGCACAGCAAGTCAAGTACTACAAAATTTGAAAAAATTCAAAGTTGTTAGAGAACCATTTTGCCTAAGAGAATTGGTGGGTTTCTTTGTCTGTAAGTCGTAAAGGGACTGTTTTCTACGAAGAATCTGGTAACATATTGGTCCCTCTTGCCCCATAACTGTTCTTTAAGTTTTTGTTTCTTTTCAGTCTTGTCGTTCCGAACTTTACTTCTTCGTAGAGCTGAAAAGAACTCAAGAAGAGCTGTGACAACGTGAGGTGAAAATTATACATTTTCAGGAGCTTGCATCCCAGATCGTGTGTCCCATCCCGTGTTACGTCCCCAGATAATAATGGAGCAGCAGTCGATATTTTAATTTTGAGCATTTCTGTTATATCATGGTACTGAGTGGAGACTGTGAAGTAACCAGGGTCGCCATCCTTGCAGGAACCGCGAACAAGGATTGGAGCAAATCTTTCGATGACAGCATCAATTGCAGCTGATGAACCAGATTTAACTTTCGAAACTGAAAAAAATAACCCGTATACTGTCACCAAGTAAGAGTCTGCTCGGCACAAAATCTCAAAGAATTTAGTACTGTACGAGACATTGGATGGGCTCGTTCTTCATCAAGAACATCGCAGACCTCAGTTTATGCAAAATTTTGATCTCTTCTATCTGAAGTACTGTCCCTTTTGCTCCTGAGGATATTGAGTTTGTCATAGAGAATGTTTTGAAACCACTCACGATAAGACGATTTTCGTCATCAAGATTTTAACTCCAAGCGGAACGAATATTGTTAAGATAAAGAGAAGGAAAAAGGGAACAGATATTTAGATCTACTCTCCGAGTCCACTCAGGGCACATCATTCCCGGGTACACTAACCCATTATCCCAATAATGATGAGGGGCTTTGCAAAATGGGATATATATTCAGATCATCGCTAGGGAAAAAGTATGGCTTTTATTAGCAAGAATTATAGTTAGTATCTTATTATAATAATGTCTTGTAAAAAGCAGTATTTGGGCAGACTCCTCTAACTTCCAACCTCTACTTGGTGCTTCAACTGTGAAATCTGGCATAACCAGAATTTCGTGAATTGATAAAAACAGATATTAGGTGAATCAGTAAAAGCCAATTTCATAATGTAGGTAGTGATGCAAAGCAATGTGGGCCTGCAAAGTTGACGTCTTCAACTCTCAACAAGGCAAAACTAAACTTGCTTTGAAGTAACACCTATGCGCATTACTAAACTCGCCCTTGGGCGATAAACGTGCATTAAAATTTCACTAAAACAGACAACAAAGGCCAACAGGAAGTCCGCTGGGGTCGATTGAATTGTTCAGGTACCTTTCTAGAGATTGCCATAACTATAGCTTGAAAGCCAAATCAAAGAAAAGAAACCCAGCGTACTTCCCAAGCCTACAACATCTACACTTACGGATGGTGGACAACAGGGGGCGTTGTTGAACATTACACAGACGTGAAGACGTGTGTACGTCTGAAACGCCAAGAAAATACCTCATAAAAACAATCAAATAATTTTTAGATTCGCAGGGAAGTAAGTAACGTTCAATGAACGAGGTCAAGCACTGTCATTCTATGTACAACTCAAGAAAATTTACTTTTGACATAAGATGCAACGATAAATAACTCAGTGTTCTTTACTAGGAATGAAAACATAATACGTGAGAACATTTAAATAAAAATAAGTTTCTTACATTGTAATGAAAGTTTTGGGTCTGAATCTGAATAGAATGTATTTTTTTTATAAAATAACCCTTTTCATGTGATTTTTCGTTGAATTACACACAACAAATCATACCCTTCTGTAATAAATCATAACATATGAGCTGAGGCCATTCAATAACAAGCAGATTCATTACTCATCAAATTTATTACCGAGAAGATGTGGGTTCGTATCTCATTTGGATGATCATATTTTTTTGTTCGAAATATTATTTTTGATATCAATTATAGCACGAATAATTTTTTCATTTCTTAATACTGATATATAAATTTGTTTTTCTACGCCCGTGTCTGTAAACGTCAAATATCGCACTGTCAACATTCCTTGTAAATTGCATTTAACAATATCATGCACGTAATGAGATCTCATAACATAGGTACACGTGCGTTTGGAGAAGAAAACTTAAACTTCCTGGTTTAATTAAATTTCAATCAAATTTTTATTTACGTAAGACTTTATTTGGTCTATTTACACAAATTTAGTCAATTAAAAAACATAAAAACTTTTAGCATTAGCGAGATATATTTAGGATTGAAAGAGTGATGCCCCTAAATGGAGGCAAAAATAGGATACTTTTTCTTAAGTAGCATGCTATGAAAATAAATGTCATGTCAATTTCTTGAACAAAATATAATTGTATCCGAACATATTCTCAACTTTATCTACGAATATGTCTGATAGTAATGATGTTTTTTATTTAATGGAAGAAAATGAATGGGCGTAGAAAAAGTATAGTACGTTACACGAGTTGTAAGCCCATTACGCACTCATGAAATTTATGCACTCGCCGCTGGGTGGCTTCGTGCATAAACTTTTTCATTTCGTTACTATTAATTTTTATTTCTCTACCAGATGAAACACACCGCATGCGCCTGTAAACACAGGTTATAGTAATAGTAAAAGTATAGTATATCGCGTGTAATGGCTCTTACTCACTCAAATGATTTAAGATGCTCGCAATCTTCATTCTAATGAGAATTACACGCGTGTTGAATAATATAGATACTATTTATATTTTTGATTTTGACGTTATAGTCGAGTTTATTACAAAATTGCCAATTTCTGTTCAAAATGACAAAACAGATCAATTTTTATTTCGGGTGGGACATGAGTGGAAAATTATAGTTGGGCCTCCCTGTACGTTACTTACCATGGCGATATTCTTAATGTGATTATCGTTCAGTTCAAGGCAGGATAACAACCCTATTCAATTATATTTTTTCAACAAATCTAAAGCAGTATATAATATCTATAAGATATAATAAGGTATCAGTTTCAAGTTCACTTACAATAACAAAAAAAATCAAATCGCTTCAAATGGCATTAAATTTTCTAATTGGATCTGTCAGGATAAATTATCCAATTATAGCGTACAAAGACGTTAATAATAATAAATTGTTGAAAACATAGACTGATCTCAATATGTCCAGAATATGAAATATACACCACTGCATGCAGCAAGTCAATATAAGTAGTTTGATGTTTAAAAGATTTCAAGTAATCGAATCATATGGAAATGGAGACAAAATTAAATCAGCTTTGTGAATACACACACAGGATGTTTGAAGATATGGATTCTAAAGGTCAGGTTTTTGCAATTGGTCTACAGTGTGTGCGATTTGAAACTGCAGCACCCTGTTTTTTGACTGACCCTGTATGAAAGTTTATGAATTTTACAGAAAAGATGAAGTAGCCATTCAATGAAAGAATACTTCGCATACTCAGGTACGAAATTACATGGTTGTAATCGTTTCATGGAGTTGTCTCAGTTTAACTAAAATCAACAAGTCAAAAGTTGAAAACGTGTATTCAAGTTAAGAACAATAACCAACAACTGGAATGAATGGAACAGTTTTCTTAGATATTGGTCTTTTCAATATATCCTTCTTCACGCTCTATACATTTTTTATAACGCCGTCTCAAATTATGGTGGGTCTTTCCCAATGGTGTTATTTCACAACACTTTTGCCTTATCCTCTCCTTTACATTCAAGTTTTGTGGTTTTTCAATATTCCCAAAGAAAAAATACAATGCATTCAAGTCCGGTGATAGAGGGGGCAAACAAATAAAAGGACTGTTCCTCCTAATCCATCTTCCTTGAAATGTTTCATCAAGCCATTATGAATGGAGGCACCGTCTAGCTGAAATATAACATTCTGCAATATTCAATGCTTAGTAGTTCCATGAAATCCAATATTTCGTAGTAAAAAAATTATAAAATCTTGCACTATTTAGTATTTGTTGAAAAAATACTGTACGTACTATACGGTTTTTGAATATTCCTACCCAGACATTGATTTTTTCACCCAGTGTGGATTCTCCCTTGCCCAGTATCTGTTAGCCCAGTTAGTGGTAAATGTCGCCTCATCGGTGTAGAGAATATTGCCTAGAAGGTTGTCAAATAATCACAGAATTGCAGAATAAACAGAATTCCAACATTCTTTCCTCATCACCTCGTTCTAACATGTGCATGATTTTCGTTTGAAGAAAATAACTCAACTCTTTTCAAACATGTATGTATTTAAATGCGCTAAAATGCATTAAAATGTAGAGTCAGTCAAAAAAGTATGAGTTTAAAAATTTCGACCGATTTAGCAGAGCATGGTAGGCTTTGAAAATAAAAATAATTCACATTTGTCAACATCATTGAATAGAGCTCGTCTGGAATTTTCATTCTTTCGGTCCATGGGTTCCAAAATAACAGGGTTTCAAATCGCACACACTGTATACAGTATTGGAAATTCCCGTTGAACATTGTGATTTCAGAAGAGGTACTGAAATTCTGATTTTCAAATACAGCAATAAAAAAGTAAAGAAAATATGAAGCTCCAAACTCAAAGTGTGAAAGAGGAGTAGAGAAGAACAACGTAAGGGATTCAGGTGGCAACTTCAAAGTCATTTAAGATTGATTGCAGAATTTACCGAACTTTAAAAGTAGCTTTCAATCGAACACCCTTGTTGAAAATCTTCTAGGGAATAGGGTCGGGTAGTTTCCATGAACAATGAAGTTTTTGTTATTAAAGCATTCGTAGCGGTAAGAGATAGAGGGATGGTTAAAAAAATAAATAAATTTTGTTTCAGATGATTGATCTCTGAAATACCCTACTTTGTCTTCATTTAACCACCTTTTCAGCTTTTGCAGTTACCGAGATACCAGACTCGAATTTTAATGATTACATATAATTCATAAAATCGGTAAAATATAGATCAGAAATAGACTATGATTTAATACTATTGAACCAACTAAGTTCAGTAACGATTTTATGAAGAATCGAACTAGGCAGGAAATAATTTCACAGAAATGGAAAAGAATCGAAAAATAGATTTGTAAAACCAAAACATAACAATAACCAATTTTCATTAAAAACGAATTATCCCAGAATCAGAAATGATCACATCAGACTTTTGAAAAACCAAAATTTGATGAACTGAAAAATTACAAGACGGTATATCTGTAATACCATAAAATGAGAAGAAACACAAATGTGAAGACGGATATTCAATCAAACCGTCAAATGACAGAAACAATATCTCATAAAAATGAGAAAATATAATAACAGAATATTGTAAGTCTGCAAAGCGTAATATTCGAAATTATAATCGTCGAATCAGTATACCACAAGACCTAAAATTGGCATATCAAAAATCATCAGAAGAATAAATGCTAATACCGAAAAGTAAAGAAATTAGAGAAGTTATGGCGTAGCGAAACGCCGGTTGATCTATTCTCTCAGAGATAGCATAGCGTGCGGTTAATATACTTAAATAAATTCTCATGTCCCCATTAAATTCCTTATCATTTCTGTCTCACCACCTGACATTACTAAAATGCTAAGGCTCACATTAAATTTTATCACCAGTATTAGGTATCACGAAAATAATATGATTCCGCCTCCAAATGTTTTGTGGATTGACACGCTACATTCTCCGAAAGCGTCCTTATGGTAGGTAGGTAGGTAGTAGGTAGTACTTTCCCGATATAGAGTAATAATTGAGATATAACATATTGCTATGGTTGATCGTAACATGATGGGATTATGAGTTCAGTGAAATTCAATGAATAACATTGGCTGTTTTCTTCGATATTCTTGAAAATCACCTCCCAACAATTGAATTCTCGAATAAATTGAGGAAGGAACAAACAAATGAACGATCAATATGAGTCCGAACCAGACGATTCAATTTGTTCAACTAGAAGTTAGCGCCATCTCAGAGCTAATAGAGCAAGCTTCTACCAGGCTGGTATATTATTCTTTAAAATTTCTGCTGGATTTCCATTCTGATCGTTTTATATCTTACACATTTCGATTTCTTGGATTTTTCGGTTCTACATGTTTTTTGGATAATTTGTTGGTTTTACGTTTTTAGATACTATTATATAATTTTTCAATGAAATTATGTTTCGTTAGTTCTTCAATTTGACGGTTTTATGATATGAATAGCTCAGGTTATTGAGATTTGCGATTACTCAGTTTTATCATTTCGGTCACTTTCGTTTATTAACGAATTCAGATCTATGGAAAATAGTTCTACCGTTTTCGCGTATGATGCTTTATCAGTTCTGATACATACACATCAGATGGATTTCTTTTCGGATTAGAAATCAGTTCTATACAATTCATTCTGCTAGATTTAAGTTTTATATAAAGATATTCTGATAAATGATTAATTCTCCATTTTATTGGTTTTACGTATTAACAGTTTTCTCATTTATTGTTATAATGACAAAAATTCTAGTATTCTTTGGCACACCATTTGGATTTTCTAGTATTTTCGTAAAATGTATTCATTGATATTTAATGCACTGACCGATGATAATGTCATCCACAAAACTGACACAGTATTCTTCTGAAATTCCTTTTTCATTTATATTGATTTGAAATCAATATAATTGTTAATTATCAAATGCCTGAATTTATAAAAATGATAAAATATCTTGACGTCGAAGTGCTCTCATATCTCTGGTAAATTCTGTATAACAAACCGCCATCGTCCATTTAAATGAAATATCTCTTTACACCAAGAATAGCCGTTTTTCACTTAGTTCAGAATGTAAGTCTCGAAGGAAAACATGAAACTCATTTGTCGCCAGAATAAAATCGAAAAAAAAAAAAAAACAACGGAATTTCAGAAAACAAGCGTGTCGGTCGGGTTTCACTTTCTCCCTTTCCTTCGACGAAATAAACCATGGGCGGAGAGCGTAATATCACGAAAAGGAAAACAGTATATTATTTATGTAACCATACCATTCAGTGTCAATTATTATAGCTGGAAGTTCTAGGTGTTGCAACAGAACAACCCTTATTAAATTGACTGTCCAGTTAAGGGTGTTATTTTATTAGGTACCAATACACCATTTAATTTTTTCTCTTACTTTTAAATCAAGGTTGGGCTTAACAAAGACAATCACAAGATAGTCCCCACCTTATTCGGTTTAGCTCTCCGCTACATAAGTGTGCCTTGTGACCGATAAGAAAAATTACGTCTTTGGGACAAGTAGAATTTTGGCGCCCAAAGTAGTTCATAAAAGCACCAATAACTCTAAAACGAACACTTCTTTACTGAGGTCAAATTTTGCTATTCCGGTCAGTCTGACATTGCATTTTGGGACACCCTGTATATCGGATTAATAAAGGATTTCATTGAATTGAGTACCTTATGAGAAACACCTGAATTTGACAGCTTCTTGAGAAAAAATTGAGGACACGCGATAAATAATGTTCTTGGCCGCGGTGCCCTTAGTAGTAGGGGAGCCCACGATGCTAAATGTGGATTTACTCGAGCGTCATAGAGACCTATTCGGTAGCAGAACTTGGACGATAAGAAGAAAAAAAAATTATGTAATGCATACCTTTTCATCGGTGGGGGAAGCGGCTATAGTGTTCAAATTTGTAAAAAAAACTGTTGCGTGGACATACTCGAGCGCGTCAGATATTGATAGCATCAATGTCCTACGTATTTTTAATAATGTACGTATGTCAATCTGATCGTTTGCATGATGGGGGTGGTCGTAGGTAAGGGTTGAAAATGAAGAAAAAAAAATTCAATCGAGCGCGTCAGATTTTCTTAGGGGGAGTTGAGTGAATCTAAAAAAAGCTCCCATGCAATAATGCGACGATGTCGATATGACGCAAACTCGCGGCCATTATTATAATATGAAAAAAAAACGCCATTTTGAAATACTCAAGCGCGTCAGATTAAGATATCTATGGTTCATCTTTATGTCCTAGATGTGTCTTCTAAGCTGACGATTATCTAGAGGGATTCGCGTAATCTGACAAAAAAAAAATAGGAAAACGGTTGACCCCAAAGGCCATCCCTGCAACTTCCCGCTCCGAGCTCAAAAATATGATTTCCGAGGTCAAAAAATTTTCAAACCGCAATAACTTTTGAATAAATGAACCGATTTTCACGCGGTTGGCGGCATTCGACGCAGTTTTTCATGCTCCATGAAGAATCATGAAGAGTTTGAATTGATCGAACTAGAAATTTCAGAGTGAAAATCACTTTTTCCGGTTTTCTTTCGACAACGATAACTCACGAACGAATCAACCGATTCTGACGGACTGGCGGCGATCGACGTGGTTTTCTGATATTAAGAGCTTATCAGTTTTTGAAATCGATCGATGGAGCCGTTTAAAAGTTATTAAAAAAAATACATTTGAAAATGAAAATTTTTGTAGTTTTTTTGAGATTTACCAAAATCTACCGGTACGAATCGGTTCAAATTATATTCAAAATCTAAGTTTGGCCAAGCCAAATAGATAGAGAGAGATAGTGAAAGAGAAATAGTTACGCGGAGAGGGGAATATAGGCATTACGCAGCTGCATGCATTAGACTTTATCGACGAATTTTTGTTATTTCGGCTTGTGGAAATTGTCAGATTATATATTTTTCATTATCCTTGAATTATTTCCTTCAAAATAAAAAAAATATTAGCTACGCTCGAGAATGTCGAGATGACGTTTTTTTTACAACTTTGTAGCCCTCCCCTTTCTTTACGTCACTCTCAAAGTGTCAGATTAGTAAAATATACACTTTTTAGTATGTAATTACCTCACCCTATCTTAATGTGACGCGCTCGAGAATTTCTGATGATCAATTTCTTTTACTAATCTGATCCTTTATCCTGAACGCGCGGCCTTATCTATGAGGTTCATATTTGGTGGAGGTACTTAACCGGGTACAAGGTCCCTATATATTAATCTGCCGCGCTTCAGTAAATCCCGAAATCCCCGCTTGGGCTTCCCTGCCAGAGAGTCAAGATAATGCAGATCAAGAATTTTGATTACATTTTGAGGTGTAAATCGATTTATGTTCCAGATGCGCTACTGCAGCGAACGACATTGACCTTTGGAAAGGTAAGTTATGCTTTGGGCTGCGGGACGAACCGATATTTATAGCCGGGCCGTCGTCGGCCGTCGCTCGCGAGCAATTGCAAAGACAAACCTTGGTCCACATTTCACACTGGACATAATTCATTTCGTTGTTTTGAATTTCACTTGTTTCGTCTACCTGTGTCGAATCGTAATTGTTATTGCGGGTGAAAATTGTCTCCTCTATTTCGTTTCGACCCGAATGTCATCCGATAGGTCAGCGGTGACCGTTTCGATGACGCGTGGTTGCCGTCACTGTGCGTGGTTTTCATAGAAACGATTCCATTCAACTCAAATCGCCTTTATCACGTACTTGAGATCGTTTGATATTCATACGATGTGTTACATATTTCTGTCCATCAGCAGCAACCATCAAAACGTAACACTACACACTACATGAACTAAAAAACTGGCAATATGCAATAGTGAACTTCATTAGAAAAGTAATTCCATAAAAAATGTTCGACTCTGGATTGCCGCTCATAAATGTTCTGCTGATATTGCTTTTACATGTATCTGTATCTATGTTATTGGTGATTTTTCTAGTTCACTCAAAACTGAAATATTTGTATCACCACCTTTCATGTTCAGATACCTACGGCAGCGCTTTAAAGTAGGACGTCTATACGTAAGGATAAGGATAAACTCTGACCGATTTATTCTTCTCTCAACCTCTCTCTCATGTAAACACGTGAACTATATCTTCTCCAATATCGCTCAAGTAAATTCATTAATTATCTTGTTCCAATATCGCTCAAGTGAACACAAACACTGTATCTTGTTCAAATTTCGCTCAAAACACATGAACAATTTCTCGTTCCAATCTTTTTCAAGTAAAGTTAAGACTTATCTCTTGTTCCTATCTCGCTTGAGTAAACACGTGAAGTATATCTTGTTTAAATTTCGCTCAAGTAAACACGTGAACCATTTCTTGTTTCAATATCGTTCAAGTAAACACATGCACTATCTCTCAGTTCAATTTCACTCAAGAACTATCTTGTTTCAATCTCGTTCGAGTAAGCACGTGAACCATAGGTATCTCATTTCAATCTAGATTAAGTTACACGTGAACTATATCTCTTTCAATCTCGCTTAAGTAAACACGTGAAGTATATTATGGTTGAAATTCGCTGAGGAAAACAAGTGAACTATTTCTTGTTCCAATTTCATTCGAATATGAATAAAGGTATCATATATTTTTCCAATCTCGCTTATATAACACGTGAACTGTCTTGTTTCAATCTCACTGAAGTAAACAAGTAAAATATATTTCTGTTCAATTTCGCCAAGGTAAACACGTGAACTATTCCTCATTCCCTTCGTTTTCAAATGAGCACGTAAACCATATCTCGTTCCAATCTCGCTCAAGTAACACGTGAACTATGTCTTGTTTCAATTTCGCTCAGTGCCGTCCTTAGGGTGGCGCGAGTGGAGCGGTCGCTCCAGGTCTCACGCTGAGGAAGGCCTCGCGCTGAGGAAGGTCTCGCGCTTAGGAAGGTCTCGCGCTGAGGAAGGTCTCGCGCTGAGGAACGTCTCGCGCTGAGGAAGGTCTCGCGCTGAGGAAGGTCTCGCGCTGATAAAGGCCTCACGCTGAGGCCTGCTATTCAATGGTGCCAAATTATACTAAGTTTTCCATTACTGTGTGGATTATTTCATGTCCCACTACTATCTGGCATTGTAGCTTTCAGTGGTCTCATATTGTTTTATTGATTTCCAGATGTGGTGATGAGCCTTCACAGAGAAAACAAAAAAAAATGTGGAAGCAGCTTGCTCCAATTGGTTCAGGCATGCCAAACAAAGGCTCGACAGAAAAAAGAACCAAGGCAATTGACTTAGTTTTTTAAATAATTTATTTTTATTTTTCACTTTGTTAATTTTTAATTTTGTACTTTGTTTTCTTTTTCTATTTGTTGTTTCTGTCTGGAATATCGCATAGACGTTGACATCTCTTGAATATAACAGTGAAGAAATCGCTGCTATGTCGCTATGTTTATTAGGAGGCATATTTGCGGCGTGTCAGAACTACATCGCAAAGACATCTCAGAACTACATCGCATAGACGTCGCCAGCATGCATCATGAGTGTGGTAAAAGTGATTCGCTGGGACGTCTGTGCGACGTAACGATGCGAGTCGTAGGTCACGAAGTGACATCGCAGCAATATAACATAATAATAATATAATATAATATCTGAGAGATGTATCTTTGTTGGCTCGGTCTTTCCTCGCTTCATGACTGAAAAAACTAAAATATCAACCCGAAAGGCGCCGACTGGAAGTGAATTTACTGTTTACTTGTCTACGGATAAAAATAGATTCAATCCTGGCAAATGATTAAAAAATAACGTAAATAATTGGCCAATAATTAATGTGTTTTGAGATGAAATGGCTTCATCTAAATTGCTCAAAACATACCTTTTTGTACGAAAAATTTCAAAAAAATCTTTGGGGGAGACCCCTAGACCCCTCTTTGTGCTGGGGAGTATTCCTTACACCCCAGACCCCCGTCAGGTCACTTTCTTAAAAAAGGCCTCGCAAAAATGTTTTGCTCCGGGCCTCGCATTTGCTAAGGACGGCTCTGATCTCGCTCACAAAAAGACATGAAGTATATTTCGGTTCAATTTCGCTTACCTCTTGCTTGTTTCAATCTCGTTCAAATAAACATGTGAAAATCTGTTGTTCCAATCTCGCTCAAGTAAACACGTAAGAGCGTTTCAATTTTGCTTTAGAAAACACGTGAACTATCTCTTGGTCCAATTTCGCTGAGGTGAACTCGTGAACTATTTTTTGTTTTAATCACGCTCTATTCCAATTTCGCTCAAGTATACACGTGAACTTGAACGATATTCGAGCAAAAGATATGTCACGATTGCACGGTTGAGAATTGACGTGACCACTTGACCGACATTGAGGAACATTTCCCATGTTTATTTGAGAGAGTTTGAGAGAAAATATATTTGTTTATGTATAAATGCTACACACCTGTCGAATCTACCGTAAATAAGGAAGACTATCAAGAACGCAGATACTGGGACGTACAAGCAATAGCATCAAGAAATTGAACAAAGGCAAAATGGACAAGGCAAAGTAGCCGTGGTACCAGAGCGTTTGTGTGTCACCCAGACAAGGTTCAATTCCACAGTGTGCCACGGAACGAAAGTGGTTCGGAATCCAGTCTTATGTTACGTAAGCTGTACATGTAGGATCTTCCCTGCTCGCAGAAGCTGTAAGATACGCTCAGTTAATCTGAGAGATTTGTGAAAACCTCCGATCAAGTAACACAAGCTAGATGAGTAACTCGCTGCTCACGCCTTTGTTTGTAACGGACAACTTCTAAGAGAAAGGCCTATTATAGACGAAGATAACAATAGCCTTTTCCCTCACCGGCAGTGTCGATATTGAGGTTCAATAAAATACAAATAATGAAAACCCAATATAGAATGGAAACCTGAAATTATGATAAAAGAATCTCCACATGATTCTGAGAACAGCCGATGCTCTGATTAACATTTTTTTTCATAATCCATTCATTTTACTCTTTTCAATTCGGTTTCCAGGTCTCGATAGTTATGACACTGGTAGCTTACCAATGAAATGATGATATATTTTGATACGCAGCTTCAGATGGTCTTTTAGACATCTCACAATACTTCACCATTGTTTAATAATTAAAACTAACGATAGTTAATCACCAATCAGAATCTGCCCTTAATTCACCAAAAAATTACTCCAATAAGCCAACGACCCAAACAAACACGAAGGCTTTGTTGTTGTTCTGTCAAATATCAGACGCAGCGTTGCCGTACTGACCAGACTATATCGACAACGAAGAATCTCTGTTCGGCGATGGAAATACTATCGTTTTTACATGCTGCAATAAACGTTTCCTTCTTAATGATATATATTTCATCCAAAATAGTATTTTTGGATTTTCGTTGCCTTCAATACACCTGGCAGAAATCAAAAGCAAAATCTACCTGACGTGTTTATTGTATCCTTAAAAAATTGCGACATGGCAACGATGTCATGACTTGAGGGATAATATTATGAAAAGATGTTACCTTCAAGGATATTCGGGTATTACTCATGTATTTTGTGTTACTTGATCGGAGGTAAAAACAAATTTGATAACTTACAAATAGTTGGTTCTTGCACTTCTGAATATAGTCATCGATGCATTCTAGTCCCTCGAGTGATTTGGAAATTAATGAAAGAAAAAAAGCTCAATGACCGGCTCTTTGCACTAATATCCCCTCATTCCTCGTAAAACGTGTGGCATTACAATAACATCACGCTTCAACTACAGAAATAAGTCATCGTTCAAACAAAACATGACGCCAAGTTTTACGAGCTGAGGTTTTTCACTTTTCAGTCGCCATTCGAAGTCATTTATTAAGTTTACCCTCGACTTCCGCAGATGAAAGCGTTCGAGTACCACACAGAGTTATTGAACTGCAGGGTACTTGGAAGCTAATGAAACGTATTGAATTTTATGGGCTCTAAAATAAACGTAGACGAGTTTCTTTAGTTGTTTATAGAAATTGACTGTGACGAGATTGTATATCCAGCGACATTAACTGATCCAAGGGAGTTGGATGAACAGGGTAATTCACGAAATTGATCAGTTCACGGAATGGTAATTTTAAGATCTATTGAAATATGCAGAAATATACAGGGTGCCCTATTCGAATGTTTTTCTATGGATAACTACTATTGACATGTTACTTACACCATTGAAATATAAGTAAGAGTACCATGTGTTGATTCGAAATACAGAATTTTTCACAGGAAAACATTTACAGCTACTTTTCGGAACTGGATGCACATTTTATAATAAAATTTATTTCTGAAACCATGATATACATCCATATTAAGAGAGTCCATTTTGACCCCTGTGTACCTTATAAAAATGAATGGCTTCCTTTATGCCTAAACTGAAAAATGATCGATTTCAACCTCAAGTTAGAGATGGCTCAGCAAGTACAATTTCTGTATGTATAACTATATATACTGAGACACATCATAACATTGACAAGTCAGAGGGTTTTCTAACAAAATATTGATCTTATTTATATTTCACACTGACACCCTTGCACATTTGTTTACTAACCACGTGAGAAACTTGACACGCAAATAAAACAATCAATTATGTACAATCTGTCTGAACATATTGGCGAAATATGCTTCTACAGTGCTTGACCTAAGAGATAAAAATCTATAATAAATGGCAAGGATTTACATACAACATGAGAAGACAATAAACATACCTTCATATACCTCCAGTGCTGTGAGGCATGAAAACGACATCATTTATGAAAAACCACAAATGTACTTGTTGCATGAAGGTAATACACTCGATATATATGTATGTGTAAGTGACTATATTGCTATAATGAAACTGTTTTTCACACTTCAGCGAGAAACAAAGAGTTTGCCGGCGAGGATAATAATAATTATGAATGAAATTATTGCAACATCACAAAAGTGATAAACAAATTGGCATATACATGGTACTCTCGAAGAGAAGACATCTATTTTAACAGGGTGAACCCATCAAAATACGTAGCGGAAATACCATTGATTGAAAAATGTGGAAAACACAACCTACAATATCATGACTACTCACATATGTCAAGATAGTCCACTCATAAAGAGCGTTATAGTACTACAAAAAGCGTTCATTAGCCTGATAAGCGAAATGAAATCGTGCAAAACCCGAGGAGAAAACATCTACTTTGAATCTTGTACAACTAGAAAGTTTGAGTCATTTGAATCAATTTTCAGTCCTTAAATCTTCTCCTCAGTCTTTCATTCATAGGCTTAAATCTGTAAGTCTTTCATTATTCAGTTTGAGTCATATATTTTCAATCTTTGAGTCTTTTTGAGTAATTATATATGCATTCAAATAATCAAAAGATGATTAATGTTCAATAGAATTTGTATCTACTCTTTGAAATAATTTTTTTTATCTACTCTTCAAATATCAAGAATACCTTCATTTCAAGAAGAGTGAGGTCGACGAAAAAATATTGTAATCAACTATAATCAATTTAAAATGCGATTAATGATCTCGAACATCAACGCACTAGCTTTTAGCACGAGTGAAAATATCTCGACCAATAATCGCCTTCATTAATACACTGGTTGATTAAATAACTATTCATACACTACAGATGGTCACAATAAAATTTTTATTAGAAATGTTTGCAGTATTTTTGTATTTTTGGTTGCTTCTTTATTTCCAATTGTCAATAAATGCTTGGTATGTTCAAGGCACGTCGATTGATTTGTGAGTCATTGGAGTTTTCAGTTGAGTCCTTTAATCGAAATGTTGAATTTTTCAGTTAATGGAATTCAGCTTTCAGTCATTTGATTCCCAGTCCTTAGTCATTGAGTCATTGACATTTGTTTCTGTGTTTTGTTCATTATAATTATTACACGGTTTTATTTGGCTTCACCTGTATGTGTGTATGTTTGTTAACGACTCCTTTAGACTCGATTTTGACCCACTTTAAACAGACAGACTTAATTGAAACTTTGTACACTTATCAAGAACCGGTGACAATACGATAATTTGATAGGTTTATCCCATTATCCTGATCAAGATCGCCAGAATTAAATAATTTGTCTCTCATATACTCTGTGTGAGAGCCTTCGCCAGAATTTTAAATAATCCGCGTCGTGGATTCTCTCCCCGGAATCGAACACTCGTTATCCATAACCCTAAAAATTAGTTTAATAATAAAATAAGAACTGAAAAGTGAAAAATAAATAAAACCTAAATAGAAAGCTTTTATAACACATTGATCTAAAATGTAAAAAATAATAGTTTATTAATAACAATAAATGAAAAATATTAATATTACTGTGAAAAAAGCGTGAAGTGCTTGATATACGAAAATATGAAACAAAGCGTTACACGCTTTTTTCAGTGATATTATTCTCTGCCTATATAAACAATTATTTTTTAAATTTTAGTTCAATATGTTTTAAAAGCGTGTTTTTTTAGTTTTTCTAAAATATATACATTCCCAATATTGGGTCTTGATTTTTTTAAATATTTTGATTCAACAAATTTTAGCTAAATGTTTCCCCTCGGCATACCCTTTAAATTTCTTAAGCTAAGTAATATCACCCAGGCCGCCTGCTTGACTGGTCGCAAAAATGTTGTTTCTCCGTAGCTTCTGAAAATATTCGGAGTTACTCTCGTATTTGCTGCCCATTCATAATTCAATTATGAATAATCGATTCAACTACATCTCCAAAAACGAAAGTATCCATCCACTTATGGACTAGCATGATCCAATCATCAATCAATAACTGACTATTTGTCAATTTCAATACGGTAATTGATACATGGTTTTTGTTTGCTCATAAATGATACGTTTATGGGTTAGCTGAATATTATTTGAAAAACTAAGGAGTGGTTTTCCTACTTCGAAGGTGTGTGCTTCTTACTTTTCAACGCTAATTCTGGTATTCGTTCCGTTGGATTTCACCAAAGACCCACAACGACGAAGTTATAATCTTTAAACTGTAATTTCTACATCATTCATTAGAAACTAATCGAATTCAAAGATTATTTGTATTGTAGTGAAAATACACTTTAACTACTTTCGCTAATATATTTCAAACTCTTCCAAACAATGACTAAATTTATTTAAAACATTCGTATTACAGTCACTGTCGATACTCTGTCTATTGTGAACTCTCGAACTATATCTGCAACTGCAACTCTGCGACTCTGCCTGCCAGTTTACTAACTGGGAAGAGCCACCGTTCACTGTTGGGTTCAATTTAACAGTGCTACTCCTAAGGTGGCGTATACAGTTAGGAACAAAGACTACAAGAACACTTTCAGATGGCCATTCGACACATTTTGATGAATACAATTACTACTACTATTTGTCTAATCCAAAGAGCTGCAGACAAATAACATTCTTGAATCCATCTTATACATGTGAATACACTCAGTGTACGAAAGGGTCAGAGAAGAGGGTCGCTGGCTCCAAGGAGAACCTGCTTATCGACAGATATGTAACGCTGGACTCCGTGCAGTATAACCACAAGGTCATCCATACAGGATGGGGCACCGAAAACGAAACAGATCGAATATCTTCAAAACTCATGTGTTGTGAAGAAAATGCAAAAACACGTCGATTTTTAATTCAAGGGGGACATCTTCCTATCATAACCTCAACTGTCATACCTCTCCCCCCACCCCTTGTTCACTATCACCCAAACAATTTGAATAGGGAAAGTAGTAAGTGTGACACATCATTAAAAAGGTAATTTCATAAGGAATTCCGCCATGTCAATTTTCGCTACCTAACTTTCTATTTTGGCGCCCTCTTGCGGGAAAAACAACTGATCCGTATTCCAAATTACGATACTTCATTTACAAGCTAATTTGACATAAATTCGATGACAATGCATTATGGAATTTTTCTACGGAAAAAACAAAATGGCGGCTCCCAAGCGGACAAGATTTAAAATTATGGTTCGATTTGATTCAAACTCAATAAGTGGTGGTTTTTAGGGTCGGAAATTATAAATTGTGCAAAAAACAAGATGGTAGCTCTAAGATGGCGGACGAAATTTGTAACCATGGTCCGTTTGCTCGCCATCTTGTTTTTTGTATCAACAAAAAGTCATAATTTCCGAACCTGAAAATCCCCAATTACTAATTTTGATTCGAATCGGACCAACTCTATCCGCGGCAAGTATCAGTATAATATCCGATGTGAAGAATAATAACAGGGGTATCGTGTAACGCGAGTTACATGATATCATCTGATCTTCGGCGTTTTCCCATAAAGTTGGTTCCGTTTTGTTATTTTTTTTTTTTTTATCTTCATTTGTATTATGTGATGTTATATGTATATACTGACTTACGTGGGAAATAAAGACCTATTATTATTATTATTATCACAACTGTTGAGGAAGAAAAACTGATATGCTTGGCGTTCCGATTATACTTTACCCTTTTAGAGTGATAGAATGGGCTCAAAAAAAGCTGCGACAACTTGACGATGAAACTCGCGAAATGATACATTTCTATAGAAGCTTAAATCTTAAATCGTCCGTCCCATGGTTATATTTTCCCAGACAACAGGGAAGCTGTGGACTGAGTTTGAAGGGTCTACATAACAGAATATTGCTGTTAAGTTATCTGAGGTTAAGATTCCCTTCTCTGCATGGTCTGCGACAATGAATAGGCAGGGGAATCTAGGAAAAAAAACCGGAAAGAATACCACCGGGAAAAAAAACGGAAAAAATACCCCTATATGCGAAAAAAATGGCCAGTACACAAAAAGTAATGAAATTTCAACTTTGTGTCATGTTAAAGAAACTAGACCATATTTGATTCATTTCACAATACCAATACAAGTTTTAACCTATCCTGTGGAATGTTCATCGTCGACGACCAAAAATAGACGATTTTTCATATTTTTATAACTCGATTGTTCCCGAACGAACTAACCTGGTGACAGATTCGCCTTTTTGCAAGGCTGCAAAATCTGTTGTTCCACCCCTCTGTATTGTAAAATGAATCAAATATGGTCTAGTTTCTTTAACATGACACAGTTGAAATTTCCATACTTTTTGTGTACTGGCCATTGTTATCGCATATAGGGGTATTTATTTTTTCAGTGGGTTTTTCCCGTTTTTTTTTCCAGGTGGTATTTTTTCCGTTTTTTTTTGGCTTTTTACGTTTTTTCCCGTTTTTTTTTTTTTCGGGGGTTTTTTCCGTTTACCAGGCAGGGAACCGAGCAGTTATTTCTGAGGCTGCAGCCCGTGCAGCTGATGAAATTGGTCTTGTGTTTGTCACCGAACGAGGTGATCCGAACTCTGTCTATGAGTTAGAAAAAACTGCGGAGACTGGGGTACTCTTGCAGCAACATATGAATAGGTCAATAAATGGAATATCCAATAATTTGATCTACCACATTCCTCAAGTCAAGGAGGATGGGATTGAACACTATTTGCAGAGCGCGTAGTGGGGTTCCCGAGACCTTGATGAATTTGCTGTCTGCCTGTCGAGCTCATGCGGTTTCAGCCACAAGCTGGTGAGAAAAGGCAAAGTTCATAGTATTGCCATTGATACACCACCTTCCTAATATCAATAAGTATAATGGTTATCATCAATAAAGTCGCTTCAAAAAGTATCTGACAGATATAATTCAATGCCCGTCGTTGCATTAGCCAGGGATCAATTGTATTTTTGAAAGAAATTGGCCGCATATCCTATTTTGTATGATTGTAAAGGAAAGAGGCATTTCGAAAATATTCCTCCTTGCGGAGAGATTTGTTGTCTATGAAGATGTGAAGAAGATAAGGTCTTGAGAGAGATTTCTTTGAGAAAAACAAAAACATTTAGAGAAAGATCTGAGAAAAGAAGCAGAGAAGTAGTAAATCGGATTCATGGAGAAAGGTAAAAAAATAGGAAACAAGAAAAACCTGTAAGCAAAGCCAGTTCGAGTTGACTGGACTATTGAACAATTGTTAATGAAAAAGCCTTAGACAATCACACTTCACTGCACTGCTTATCTGCAAGCGTGACTTTCAGCGAGGATGAAGGGTTTGTTCGTGTTCAATTGGGGTTGCATACTTAAGTGAAAATTCAGGTCAATAGAAATTTGAATTAAAGCGATGGAGCATGCGACTTTTATCGACTTCTCAGGAATACTAATTTTAGTTACCTTATACGATAATTGAAATCAGCTTTGAATACTGCACATAGAGTGCGGCTTATAAATAATAATAGTAATAATGATAATAGAATATTGATCATCAAATAAGTGAAATATGAGAATAAATACATTAAAGAATTGGAAGATATCAATATACATACAATAAATTAAAATACGAGAACTAAATATAGTATTGAAAAAATATATCTATATAATAAAATTATAATTAATGTAAGTAAAATTGATGTCCTATATATCCAATATTTGGTGAATTTCAATTATGTTACGTGGAAGTAAATAATTCTTTTTCGAAGCGTTTGAAATTATTTATTAATTTTGATTATGACTATAAAGTGATCGAATGCAGGTAATCCAGATAAGTTACAACCAAATAGGATGTAATGTGTTTTATCGATGTTAGCCGTTAATAGCTTCTTATTTAACTAATATTTTATAAGAAAAAAAACTCCGTTTTGACCTTAGATTTCAACGAATATCAGTTACCCGCTTTGTAAAAACTTGCTGTAACATCTACAATTCCAATGATATTTCCGTTGTTATCAGTTAACAGGAAAAGTCCGTCTATACAATGCGGCTTTTAATAGTCCCCCCCTGTTAACTTTTGAACGGTTTGACGTACAGACTTAAAAAAAAACGTTTGGAGGGTTTCATCGATACTACTTTTTAAAATAAAATACATTGTGATTGATAACATTTTTAAATGGCATGGGGGGTCATGTGTCACATCGTTGAAAGATAAAGATAATTGAATTATCTTTTCAATGATGTGACACATGACCCCCCATGCTATTGAAATTTGTTTAGTTAATGTGCCCCCCGCGCCATCTTTCGATCAATCACGATGTGTTTTATTTCAAAAAGTAGTATATCGGTAAAATCTCCCAAACGGTTTTTTTAAGTTTGTACGTCAAACCGTTCAAAGGTTAACAGGAGGGGGGGACTATTAAAAGCCGCACTGTATATCAAAACTGTTGGTGCCAGCACGGAGGTACTCCACAGTCACTAAACATCTCACTTCTCAGTACATCATATATTCTTGCTGTCTAAAACCTAATTGTTAAATAACTTTCGAACAACATTAGTATGTTGTCTTTCAGTCCAAGTACTGAAGGAGAAGTTGATGACTGACAGTATCGTCTTTGGCTTTGTAGGTCTATGAATATGCACAAGGGCAGTTTGCTTTCATTTATTTTTAAAGCTTCAGAAGTCATAGATCTCGTTTTGAAATATTTTCTCTGAATTTGAATTGATTATTTGAAATAATTTTATATTTGTTGAGAAAATACAAGTATATTTTAATGATTTTTGCAAATGCTTTTGAGATATGACTAACTACAGAGACTACGGTAGTTTGTGATGATGAATGTACCCTTCATTATATTTCAAACAGGTATTTTTTCAAATAAATAATCATCTACGCACGCAAACTATGTGAACTATTTTCAGACTATATAAACAATGTTTTTGGTGGTTTCGAATAATCGATGGATTTTCTAGAAAATAAGAGCAAATTTCCCCTTTTGTGTGTAACCTTTTGCATAGGAAACCATGTGAATTTTATGAACTAGTAAAAAAAAATTAAAAGGCAATATTGAATGAAATTAATCAGTCAGGAAAGAATTGTAATAACATTTTTATTTTTTTATGTTATGGATTTCTTGTTGAAACAGTCTAAGTATAGAATATCTATCTTTTTCTGGATTCGAGTTTTGTAGTTTGAATATAATCGAACATCTCACCTTCAACTTTGACTGTACAAAAATCCGTTCAATGGGAGGTCTTGCCCCGTCAGTAGTTATTTGAGTAATTATTGGAAAACTCCTTCTAATGGCGGGTAGGTACAGTTTTCTCATGAATGAGCAAGCACAAGTCAATCTTTTGTACTGCATTGAGAATAAAATAGTCCGTGTTCGAGGAAAGAAGACATTTAACAACGCGACAAGAATGAAAAAACAACACAATGCTTCACAAAACTACACAGTACTCGAGGAAAGTGTCTATCTGAACTAATAATGTCTTGAAAGCACAAAATTGTGGACATTAGGAACTAGAGTTAATTTCGATTTTGTGTACCTGCACTTGGGAAATCACCGTTTGGATTATTGAGTACCTTTCTTATACCCACTTTTAATCTAAAAGGATTAACTATATAATAAAAACAATCATTTGGATACTTTAACCTTAAATCAAAATGACCATCCAGCAAATAATCAAATAATAGGAAGTCACATTTTTGACTCCTCCCGTATATACAGTATACCTATATACCTGGAGTCTGTGCTGCCAAGGATTGATTGTTCTTGAGTTTCCATGCGGAAGGCGCTGCGACTAACTTAGTTTTTGGTCGCAGGTCCATTTGTGAGGAAATATTGTTTAAACGGTTGATTATTGTTAATTTGGCAGGGACAGAACAATTGTGATGTTGTCCGACCTACCCTGGCACTGATGAGTGGCAAAACCTCGAAACATGGATGCAGCTGGTAGTCATCCCAGCCAGATGGTGGATGAACTGATGTTTAATTATGGGACAAGCCTCGCAATTGGGTCTTCTTGGAAGAACATTGCACAAATATCTATTTGACGCAGTTCAATGTCCGTCGTGGCATTAGTCAGGGAAGTAGTTGTTTTCTGAAAGATGTTCGCCCCATTTCTCCACTTGGTGGAAACATGTGGACAGAAGGGTTCCTCAACTTTGTCGAGTTTATTCGTTTAAAACAATTGTTAAATAAAAAACTTCAAACGGACTTAAATACTTTCACAGTAGGATAGTCTCTGATGTGTTTTATCATTTTACTGAATTTAAAAACATTCAACTTCTCTTTACAAAAAAGTCAACATATAGAAGTGGCAGTTTTGAAAACGTATTGTCCTTGTTTGAAATAAGAATTATTAAATTTTTTTCACTACCTAGAACCGTATAATTAATTACTTGTTTCAAGTCTACATATAAGTATATTAATTACAACTTTTCACTCGTGAATTTTCCATGTCCAACGATGATACACCAATTAGCATGCCAATTCACAAGAGTGATGTTGTCCAAATCTAGATTGGTTGATAAATAATAAATTATTTTTATTCAAGTATTCAGTCAACTGTTCATGAACTACAATTATTACCTTTTCTAACTCATTCATCATTGAATGCACTTACACTCGGCAAGAAATAGCGATTCATGTTTATGGGTCGTGGTGGCTTGCGGGTAAAGTGCTCGCTCCATAAGCCAAAACATCCGTAGGAACATTAGTTCGAATCTCAGCACTGTCACCGGTCACGTGCATGGCATCACACGTA
Source organism: Chrysolina americana (assembly GCA_958502065.1). Taxonomy (NCBI): domain Eukaryota; kingdom Metazoa; phylum Arthropoda; class Insecta; order Coleoptera; family Chrysomelidae; genus Chrysolina; species Chrysolina americana. The sequence continues at coordinate 88,367,640 of OY293410.1, forward strand.
TAAAAAGTTAAGGGCTACGTCTTCCCCTAGCTCGCACAAGTCTCTGACTTCTGAGGGTTATACGTAGGGGTGCAACCGGTTGACGGATTCAATAATACCAACAACAATAACAATTATTGTAATCTCGAGCTCCTTCTTGATTGAAATTTCACGATTATTATTATTATAATAATTATTAATAAAGAACAAAAATGTCGGACGGCTGACACGAAACTTCCTCTAATGCTGCTGGTTTTCGAATCCATCAGCATTCCGCGAAATCTACAAGACAAAAGATCCATAAAAAAGTATTGTTATATGTGGAACAAATGAGGATTATTCTGGAGACTACGATTTTCAACAAAGTGCGCTTCCTAATATCATGACATCAGTTAGAACTCTTTTAAGGGAACGATGCTCCGCAATATATAGTACAATGGCGACCCGGAGTGTGCAGAGAACGGGATTTCGTCTAAATTATTAGCTTCATTTATAAAGTAGTTAATTTGCGTCACCCCTAAGGAGATGCAGAAAGATTTGCTAGATATACTTACTCATTAAATAGTGGAGAAGAATAACATCAGACGTGTTGAAAAAGTTAAACGTTACTGTTACGAAGTTGGGGAAGGTCATTTCCAACAATTGATAAATCAAAGTCGATTTAGAAAATTTTTGCGTATTTATAAAGAGAAAGAGCTTCAAAATATTCCATAATTTTTGCCATTTTCCATATAATAATTACTACGATAGATGTAATGAAAAGTACAGGAGTACAACCACTTTCTTTGAATCAGCTTCTATGACAAATTCTGCTCCAAGATAGCATAATGTTTTTTTAATTCAGTTTGATTCTGTAGTGCACAAAATGCAGGCAACCCGTGGGAATTTATTAGCTGCCGCGACATGTACGGCATAATTATACCAGTAATGGATTTCGCTCCTTCTAAGGCACAGAACTAATGATATTTGTAAATAATAAATAAAATTGTTGGTGTACAAACATATGAATGTGTCATTTCTTGTTAGTTGCCCAGTTTGCTTATTTTTGAACTGGCGGCTAAATTATTCATGTACAAGAGGTGATACGGGGGGTTGTCTGGAAAATTCATGACTCAAATAATAATAATTATTAGCGACTTCATTATTTTCTTTCGGAAAGTTCTAAAATCGAATGAAAATTATATAAATTTTGTTATACGGTATGAAAATGAAAGGCGAACTTAAATTAGTAAAGGGTACTTAAATAGTGAAAACTGAAATAAAATATAAACTGACATAATTGCTGGGGAAAAATACATCAGTGACACGAATTTTAATATAACTTTTCCAATGCCAATTTCAATAATTCCATATACTCATGTGTGAAACAGTGAAGGTGTGAGATTTAAAAGACGGGAAGGACTTTTATTTGGTAAGATACCTACATAGTTAAATATTGGTGAAATCAAGTTTACTGAAAGAAAAAAATAATCATTAAAATTTTTAATCAATCTCATTTTGGTTAGAAGACACACACAATCATAGAATTTTGATTGTATGTAATGAAAATTCGTTCTGTAAATCCTAAAAAATTTGCCCACGAAAATACTTTGGCTAACCCTCGTATAATTGTTTATGTACCATTAATTTAGAACATGACCTCAAGCAATAACTGCTATTCCATCCATACCTTCTTTCACACGATTGTTTTGACTTGACGAAAAACAAGACGCATATGTATGAGGTTTCTCCCTGAATCAACATTTTTCATAATTTTTGCTGACGACTAACGATAGGAATGTTCTGGAATATTTATCTCGTAGCGTAGCAGTATGGACACTTTGTTTCTTTGTTCGCCTGTGAATCATTTCTCTGATCTGAATGCCTTTTGTGGAATTAATCATGTTGACAGACAGTAACAAACGAGCGTGCTAGAGGCACTGATATTCGGTATGAGAGCAATCAAGTGTTTACAAAGATGTAGGAAATTAAAAAAACAGAACTTGGGTTATTCGTTTTTTAGCAGGATGCATGTTTCAAACAATGAATATTTATATTTTTCAAACGATAAAGAGCATGCCTTTCCTTGAAGTGCATTAAAAAGGGAAAAACTTGTCTTTTTCTTCATATTTCAGAAGTTCGTTTCATTTACGATGAAAATGTATAGCTTTCCGAACAATTTTCATCAAGAATAAATCTATATAATCATCCACCATTTGGGTCATTATACTGAGTTTAAAAGAATTTGCCGAAAGCAATATTATTATGATGATTACTTGTTGTTTAGGTTTAGATATAATTGTAAAATTTGTTTTTATGAACCCCCCAGGTTTTCGTAAAAAAAACCTCAAATGCAGAGCTTGTGTGAGCAAGGAAGAACCGGTACATACAGCTTACGTACAAGTGGATTCCGAACCACTTTGGCAGAGTGGTAGGCGGTGGTGATAGAACCCGGGCCGCCTAGGTGATAGGCAAACGCTCTTACACCGTGACAACATCGCTTCATGATCTCATATATAGGTATGAGTGATATGCAATTTGAAGTTTCAAACTTTTTACGCCCCTTCCAGTTCGACCAACATATTTCTTTTTACAATCAGAGTAACTCAAATGGTCAAATTGGGAAACATAGACTTAGTTTTGGAATCTAAAACAAACGGCAGATTGTGGAAACTAAGAAAAAGATTAAATGTAAGGATAGTAAAATAAGTAGAATATGTCAATGAAACTAAGTACTGTGACTACATTACCTGTCATTTTTAAGGGTTGATAAGCCTTTGCTCAAAAAGCATTTGTATCAAAACAGGCGACTTATATAAAATATTGGTAATATACATTCTAGTAGTTTTTCATATAAGAGTCCAGTTAAAAATTATTTGGATACAGATTTCTTAGTTAGTATATTTTTTGATGTGCATTCATATTTGAATAAATGAATATTCCCTTAATTTGGTGACATACTCGAAAAATAAACTAGATGTTCTACACATTAAAAATAAGTAAATTAGGGCTTAAATACCAAATATATCTGGGCACATAATTCATAAAATAAGTTACTAGAGTTGAAAATTAAATCTCCGTTTTTGAATCGGACACCGATTTTTTGTTGTTGTTATCTTATTGTAATTTTGAGGATTACCAGTGAATAAATTCATTTTATCAAGTAGTGAAACATCGGCATTAAACTTTCATGAGTTCTCCCCACATTCCTGGTATTAAGAAACGTTCTTATTTCTCTACATAGAACATCCTCCACGTCAGCCAGCTTTCCCATCATTGTTCTACGAAATCTATTAGTTGTTAAAATACCTCGCCAAACAACAACGAGCACAGAAGAAAAGAAGGTTACAACAATTAAATCAGTAAATACGATCGCCAATTAGAATAATCAGCCGACTATAAAAGCAGAAAACTAATAAGGAACTCTAGCGGCAGCTGTAATGGCAAATTTAAATACAAAAGAATAGACTTGGTGACATCTTAGCGAGTTGCAAAGAACACTGAATCGTTCCCAGAACAAAACACTATCGGGATGGAGGAATATGCTGCACGACTTCAAGTACATTTTGTCGATAATAACAGTTTTAATTAAGGAACTCAAAAACGACGAATGAGATACTTGTGGCAAATATTTCAAAATCATCCTCATTCAAGTTTATGGTCATATTTCTTTCTAATTAGCTGCAAACGCATGTTATGAAATCGAAGATTGTTTTCCAGAGCTTGTTGGGCAATACCTGATTTTTCCATCCTCGAAATTCAGTGGCGAGATGCTCTTCGAAACACGACTTCATAGACTTTTCAGTTTGACCCATCTAATTATTTTCACAATCGTTATTATCGAGTTCATAGTTCTCCAACTGTACCAACTTTAGAATTCCATCTTTGGGATCATTAAACGACAGTTGCGAGTTCACACGAGGTTTAGTACATAACTCAATATTTCCTAGTTGTGATTTGGATATAACTACGAGATACAATTGATTAGCCAACACGAAGTCCAGATCTAACACCACTCGATTTTCAACCAGAGTACGTTCATTGCCCTTATGGACAGGTTTGAAAATTAGATGATCTCTGGATTCGTATAAGGCATGTAATTGGGAAAATTCTTCTCAATATCGACAATCAAACTCGTGTCGTATAGAGACTGAATAAAGTTAGTTCAACAACGGATCCTTGTAGAATACCTTTTCCTATATATCCCGCTTCTGCAAAATACTACTTCAATCTTCTTACAATTTGTCTACTATCACTGAAATTTATTGATTGATAGTTTCCAAATTAACTATTAACAACAGAATGGCATGAACAACAGTGTCAAATGTCTTGGAAAAATAGGTACGTATTATTCCAGTTGATTATGAAACGGAAGTCAATATCTTACTGCAGGACCATTATGGTCATTTTAGTAACAGAAAGTGAGTTTTCGTGATATATTCGGTATACCTAAGTGTGCATCATTATCTGCTGATGTCATTACTTCCAGCTGACTATAAAAAATATATAAATAGCTTGGAATCGTTGAAACTAAGACACAAATCTCCGCGGAATTACTATAATAATCTCGCATTGAAAATAATCATCATTTTCATAATAACGACAGCGCTGTCAGTTATAAGATATTAAGGAGGTTGAGATAGCTGAGAGTTTATTATGGGTCAATTGCAATCAGCGATGAACCGACAAATTATCGTAAATTATTCAATTTGCTTATATTTCTTGGAGTTCCAACGTTTGTCTCAAATTTATCGTTCAAGAGAATACTAGCTTCATTCGGGTTTCAATGTCCAGACTGTTCAAGAATCGTTTTTGGACTGCGGGTTTTCATAAAGTGGGCAACTAGCTCACTTTATGAAAACCCGAACGTGGCAAACACATTTTTGAGAGTTAAATGGAAAGGTGTTTTCATAACCAGAATAATGGAAACGTTTTATGATATATTCAGTTTCACAAGACCAATTTGCGCAACCCTTCACACTTTTTGTACCTGATTGAATAATTGTACCATTAGAAATGATTCAAAAAACCAATTCAAAAATTGAACAATGGTCAAATATCAAACCAACTCGTTGAACCCGAATGAAGCTACTAACAAAGAAAAAAAAGGGTTGATGAAAGCTACTTTCAGAAAACTAAGTAGATTCCATTGCACCCCATATACGGCCTTATGCATTAATGCAATTCGAATTTTTGACGGTATAATTCGATAGTAGCGAAAGCATCATTCTAAAAATGACCCCAATAATCAAAACAACATTTTTAACTGAGTAGTCCAAGAAGAAAATGAAGGCGACTATACTGTTCTGATCGCGAATTATTATACCAAGAGTGGGAAAGTACAAATAAAAATTCCCTAAGATTATTTCAGTTCTTCAGGCAAGCGCACTACTTCTCATATCCATGGAACAAATGGTTACTGGTTTATCCTTGAAAATATTCCGGTCGGGTCTCTGGTTATCAGATCATCCTTCACACAAAGTCACTCGCCACATCCATGCTGAGGGTTGCGACTAGGTCATCATATTCCGAACAGGTCCTTTCTTCGAAGTTTTCAACTATACTGATGTGGTCCAAACACCAACTTCTTACCTCCAAGCAAAAAGTGGTTATTAGTCTATCCCTAAGAAAATTCTATTCTGGAACTTTCCCCGAATATACCAATCCTTTGGAGGACGCATGTTTTGACAAGGCAATTCGTATCCATGCATGAAGTGATTACTAGCCTGAGAAATAAGTAAAGTGATTCTTATTTCATCCAAAGAGATATTCTAGTCTTTTAACGAAAGCTCCCAGCAATATGCGCGGTGAGTTGCATTCATTTACTCAAATAACCTCCTCTTACATCCATGCGCCAAGTTGTCAATGGTTTATTCTCTGGAATATTCCTCCCAACCATTTTTAGGGCGCGCTGGCATCAGTTGATAATCAAACAGCCACCCCCGACATGTATGTGGAACTCAAACAGCCACTTCCCACATTCAAAGGTAAAGTGGTTAGCGATATATTTATACAAAGAAATATACCAGGGCTACTAGTCTAACACTAGAATTATATTATTTATTGAAACAGCCACTTCCCACACCCATGTGGAACTCAAACAGCCACACAATAATATGTGAAGTGGCTATTAGTTTATCAAAAGGGATATTCTAGTCTGACACTTTACCCTAAGTTTCTGTCCATTTGCGTGGTAGTTGGTATCGTTTAAACAAACAGCTACTCCTTACATTTAGGCGCAAAGTGATTGATAGCTTATCCTACGGATATTCCTCCAAACAATTTAGAGAGTGCTTTGGCATCAGTTACTCAAACAGCCACTTCCCACATTCATAGGTTAAGTGGTTAGCGATATATTTATACAAAGAAATATACCAGGGCTACTAGTCTAACACTAGAATTATATTATTTATTGAAACAGCCACTTCCCACACCCATGTGGAACTCAAACAGCCACACAATAATATGTGAAGTGGCTATTAGTTTATCAATAGGGATATTCTAGTCTGACACTTTACCCTAAGTTTCCGTCCATTTGCGTGGTAGTTGGTATCGTTTAAACAAACAGCTACTCCTTACATTTAGGCGCAAAGTGATTGATAGCTTATCCTACGGATATTCCTCCAAACAATTTAGAGAGTGCTTTGGCATCAGTTACTCAAACAGCCACTTCCCACATTCATAGGTTAAGTGGTTAGTGATATATTTATACAAAGAAATATAACAGGGCTACTAGTCTAACACCAGAATTATATCATTTATTGAAACACATTTCCCACACCCATGTGGAACTCAAACAGCCACACAATAATATGTGAAGTGGCTATTAGTTTATCAATAGGGATATTCTAGTCTGACACTTTACCCTAAGTTTCCGTCCATTTGCGTGGTAGTTGGTATCGTTTAAACAAACAGCTACTCCTTACATTTAGGCGCAAAGTGATTGATAGCTTATCCTACGGATATTCCTCCAAACAATTTAGAGAGTGCTTTGGCATCAGTTACTCAAACAGCCACTTCCCACATTCATAGGTTAAGTGGTTAGTGATATATTTATACAAAGAAATATAACAGGGCTACTAGTCTAACACCAGAATTATATCATTTATTGAAACAGCCATTTCCCACACCCATGTGGAACTCAAACAGCCACACAATAATATGTGAAGTGGCTATTAGTTTATCAATAGGGATATTCTAGTCTGACACTTTACCCTAAGTTTCCGTCCATTTGCGTGGTAGTTGGTATCGTTTAAACAAACAGCTACTCCTTACATTTAGGCGCAAAGTGATTGATAGCTTATCCTACGGATATTCCTCCAAACAATTCAGAGAGTGCTTTGGCATCAGTTACTCAAACAGCCACTTCCCACATTCATAGGTTAAGTGGTTACTAGTCTAACACCAGAATTATATCATTTATTGAAACAGCCACTTCCCACACCCATGTGGAACTCAAACAGCCACACAATAATATGTGAAGTGGCTATTAGTTTATCAAAAGGGATATTCTAGTCTGACACTTTACCCAAAGTTTCCGTCCATTTGCGTGGTAGTTGGTATCGTTTAAACAAACAGCTACTCCTTACATTTAGGCGCAAAGTGATTGATAGCTTATCCTACGGATATTCCTCCAAACAATTCAGAGAGTGCTTTGGCATCAGTTACTCAAACAGCCACTTCCCACATTCATAGGTTAAGTGGTTACTAGTCTAACACCAGAATTATATCATTTATTGAAACAGCCACTTCCCACACCCATGTGGAACTCAAACAGCCACACAATAATATGTGAAGTGGCTATTAGTTTATCAATAGGGATATTCTAGTCTGACACTTTACCCTAAGTTTCCGTCCATTTGCGTGGTAGTTGGTATCGTTTAAACAAACAGCTACTCCTTACATTTAGGCGCAAAGTGATTGATAGCTTTTCCTACGGATATTCCTCCAAACAATTTAGAGAGTGCTTTGGCATCAGTTACTCAAACAGCCACTTCCCACATTCATAGGTTAAGTGGTTAGTGATATATTTATACAAAGAAATATAACAGGGCTACTAGTCTAACACCAGAATTATATCATTTATTGAAACAGCCATTTCCCACACCCATGTGGAACTCAAACAGCCACACAATAATATGTGAAGTGGCTATTAGTTTATCAATAGGGATATTCTAGTCTGACACTTTACCCTAAGTTTCCGTCCATTTGCGTGGTAGTTGGTATCGTTTAAACAAACAGCTACTCCTTACATTTAGGCGCAAAGTGATTGATAGCTTATCCTACGGATATTCCTCCAAACAATTTAGAGAGTGCTTTGGCATCAGTTACTCAAACAGCCACTTCCCACATTCATAGGTTAAGTGGTTAGTGATATATTTATGCAAAGAAATATAACAGGGCTACTAGTCTAACACCAGAATTATATCATTTATTGAAACAGCCACTTCCCACATCCATGTGGAACTCAAACAGCCACACAATAATATGTTAAGTGGCTATTAGTTTATCAAAAGGGATATTCTAGTCTGACACTTCACCCCAAGTTTCTGTTCATTTGCGTGGTAGTTGGTATCGTTTAAACAAACAGCTACTCCTTACATTTAGGCGCAAAGTGATTGATAGCTTATCCTACGGATATTCCTCCAAACAATTTAGAGAGTGCTTTGGCATCAGTTACTCAAACAGCCACTTCCCACATTCATAGGTTAAGTGGTTACTAGTCTAACACCAGAATTATATCATTTATTGAAACAGCCACTTCCCACACCCATGTGGAACTCAAACAGCCACACAATAATATGTGAAGTGGCTATTAGTTTATCAAAAGGGATATTCTAGTCTGACACTTTACCCAAAGTTTCCGTCCATTTGCGTGGTAGTTGGTATCGTTTAAACAAACAGCTACTCCTTACATTTAGGCGCAAAGTGATTGATAGCTTATCCTACGGATATTCCTCCAAACAATTCAGAGAGTGCTTTGGCATCAGTTACTCAAACAGCCACTTCCCACATTCATAGGTTAAGTGGTTACTAGTCTAACACCAGAATTATATCATTTATTGAAACAGCCACTTCCCACACCCATGTGGAACTCAAACAGCCACACAATAATATGTGAAGTGGCTATTAGTTTATCAATAGGGATATTCTAGTCTGACACTTTACCCTAAGTTTCCGTCCATTTACGTGGTAGTTGGTATCGTTTAAACAAACAGCTACTCCTTACATTTAGGCGCAAAGTGATTGATAGCTTATCCTACGGATATTCCTCCAAACAATTTAGAGAGTGCTTTGGCATCAGTTACTCAAACAGCCACTTCCCACATTCATAGGTTAAGTGGTTAGTGATATATTTATGCAAAGAAATATAACAGGGCTACTAGTCTAACACCAGAATTATATCATTTATTGAAACAGCCACTTCCCACATCCATGTGGAACTCAAACAGCCACACAATAATATGTTAAGTGGCTATTAGTTTATCAAAAGGGATATTCTAGTCTGACACTTCACCCTAAGTTTCTGTTCATTTGCGTGGTAGTTGGTATCGTTTAAACAAACAGCTACTCCTTACATTTAGGCGCAAAGTGATTGATAGCTTATCCTACGGATATTCCTCCAAACAATTTAGAGAGTGCTTTGGCATCAGTTACTCAAACAGCCACTTCCCACATTCATAGGTTAAGTGGTTACTAGTCTAACACCAGAATTATATCATTTATTGAAACAGCCACTTCCCTCACCCATGTGGAACTCAAACAGCCACACAATAATATGTGAAGTGGCTATTAGTTTATCAATAGGGATATTCTAGTCTGACACTTTACCCTAAGTTTCCGTCCATTTGCGTGGTAGTTGGTATCGTTTAAACAAACAGCTACTCCTTACATTTAGGCGCAAAGTGATTGATAGCTTATCCTACGGATATTCCTCCAAACAATTTAGAGAGTGCTTTGGCATCAGTTACTCAAACAGCCACTTCCCACATTCATAGGTTAAGTGGTTAGTGATATATTTATGCAAAGAAATATAACAGGGCTACTAGTCTAACACCAGAATTATATCATTTATTGAAACAGCCACTTCCCACACCCATGTGGAACTCAAACAGCCACACAATAATATGTGAAGTGGCTATTAGTTTATCAATAGGGATATTCTAGTCTGACACTTTACCCTAAGTTTCCGTCCATTTGCGTGGTAGTTGGTATCGTTTAAACAAACAGCTACTCCTTACATTTAGGCGCAAAGTGATTGATAGCTTATCCTACGGATATTCCTCCAAACAATTTAGAGAGTGCTTTGGCATCAGTTACTCAAACAGCCACTTCCCACATTCATAGGTTAAGTGGTTAGTGATATATTTATGCAAAGAAATATAACAGGGCTACTAGTCTAACACCAGAATTATATCATTTATTGAAACAGCCACTTCCCACATCCATGTGGAACTCAAACAGCCACACAATAATATGTTAAGTGGCTATTAGTTTATCAAAAGGGATATTCTAGTCTGACACTTCACCCTAAGTTTCTGTTCATTTGCGTGGTAGTTGGTATCGTTTAAACAAACAGCTACTCCTTACATTTAGGCGCAAAGTGATTGATAGCTTATCCTACGGATATTCCTCCAAACAATTTAGAGAGTGCTTTGGCATCAGTTACTCAAACAGCCACTTCCCACATTCATAGGTTAAGTGGTTAGTGATATATTTATACAAAGAAATATAACAGGGCTACTAGTCTAACACCAGAATTATATCATTTATTGAAACAGCCATTTCCCACACCCATGTGGAACTCAAACAGCCACACAATAATATGTGAAGTGGCTATTAGTTTATCAATAGGGATATTCTAGTCTGACACTTTACCCTAAGTTTCCGTCCATTTGCGTGGTAGTTGGTATCGTTTAAACAAACAGCTACTCCTTACATTTAGGCGCAAAGTGATTGATAGCTTATCCTACGGATATTCCTCCAAACAATTCAGAGAGTGCTTTGGCATCAGTTACTCAAACAGCCACTTCCCACATTCATAGGTTAAGTGGTTAGTGATATATTTATACAAAGAAATATAACAGGGCTACTAGTCTAACACCAGAATTATATCATTTATTGAAACAGCCATTTCCCACACCCATGTGGAACTCAAACAGCCACACAATAATATGTGAAGTGGCTATTAGTTTATCAATAGGGATATTCTAGTCTGACACTTTACCCTAAGTTTCCGTCCATTTGCGTGGTAGTTGGTATCGTTTAAACAAACAGCTACTCCTTACATTTAGGCGCAAAGTGATTGATAGCTTATCCTACGGATATTCCTCCAAACAATTCAGAGAGTGCTTTGGCATCAGTTACTCAAACAGCCACTTCCCACATTCATAGGTTAAGTGGTTACTAGTCTAACACCAGAATTATATCATTTATTGAAACAGCCACTTCCCACACCCATGTGGAACTCAAACAGCCACACAATAATATGTGAAGTGGCTATTAGTTTATCAATAGGGATATTCTTGTCTGACACTTTACCCTAAGATTCCGTCCATTTGCGTGGTAGTTGGTATCGTTTAACCAAACAGCCACTAGCCACATCCTTGAGGAACTCAAACAGCCACTTCCCACATTCATAAAGAGAGTGGATATAAGTTCATTTCAAGGAATATTCTAATTCGACACTTTACTCTCAGCAATTCATGTGTTGCATTGGTATAAGTTATTCAAACAGCCACTTCCAACATCCATGCGGGGAGTGGTGACCAGTTTATTCTGACACCATACGCATGTTTCATTCATTCGTGTCAGGGCCGATAAATTTGTAAATAAACTAACTAGCATCTGCCCTGCGGACAAGGGGATCTAAAGTACTGATGATTATGCAGGCTCTACTTACCACCATTCAGTTACGAAAACATTCCAAACTAAAAAATCAAAGCCATTTTTTTGAATGGGGAGGTACCATGAGAGTTGGAACGGATGAAATAATATGCGTGTTCCTTTGAAGATGCAGCATATTGCGAGTTGAACATTAATTATTTTTTTAACTAGGAAAACATTTATTTTGGTAATTTCCAGCTGGAACTCGCACAAATCAAGAGACGTTACCAAATCATCCGAGGAGAATCGGTGCATTTTGTATTCACGCAGGTGACGGTAATAATAGTTAAAATTCATGACTTCGACACTCAGTATGTGCCGACCAGACCCTAATTGGTACAAGAAGCTGTAACATCTGTCTCGTTACGCTGTAAATCAGTCGACGGTTTCTCTGGAGAGCGTGAGGGACCGCATAATTAAGGTGAATTATTAACCATCGAAATAGATTGTCGAGACTCACTCGTCAAGACTATTCACTTCAATGAACTCTCGGAAAATACGGCTTTTCCACTGACTATAATTCATATTATGATCATGGGTACTACTTGAAGGCCAACAATGAAAAATTAAAAATGAAATTTAATCTTTCGTATGAATTTATACAATAGGTATTTTTGTCGGTAATTATCCAACAAAAAACAACTACACTCCCTACAACCGTTGAATTATAACTGTTAGATTATTGGCAAAGTTTCGTAGAAAAACTATACAGTACGGCTTTTAATAGTCCCTCCCCCCTGTTAACTTATGAACGGTTTGACGTACAAACATGAAAAAACCGTTTGGAGGGTATCACCGATACTACTTTATGAAATAAAGCACATTGTGATTGCACGATAGATGGCGCAGGGGGCACATTAACTAAAAAAAATTAATTGCCTTGGGGGGTCATGTGTCACATCATTGATAAGTTAATTCAATTATCTTTCCAACAATCTGAATTTTTTTAATTTCACTTTAAAACATTCAAATGTTATCGTGGTCAGGTGAAGTAAGGGATTCAGATCCGCCAGATCCGCACTTATACTGACATTTCAAAAAAATGTAAAAACGAATTTTTAATAAATTTATATGATTGAAAAGAGAATTGAATCATCTTTTCAACTATGTGACACATGACCCCCCCATGCTATTTAAAAATTTTTAGTTGAATTCCCACCCTGCGCGACGAGCAATCAATGTATTTTATTTCAAAAAGTAGTGCCGGTGATCCCCTCGAATCAGTTTTTTTTTTTATGTTTGTACGTAAAACCGTTCAAAAGTTAACAGGGGGGCTATTAAAAGCCGCACTGTATACTCTGAAGTAATTCTGAAGGCTAAACTTACTTAACGGTAATCAAACAGCTTGTTCGGTTTTTGATCAAAGGACATTTGATATTATGGATTAATTATTAATTGAACAGTTGGACATTTGTAGAATACGACGGTAATGCACATTCCTAGATGAGAAATGCCCTAACAAATCATCATCAAATAATAATATCTGTTACTCATGGCGTACCACAGGGTAGCATTTTGGGACCCTTGCATTCCTTAGTATTAGCAAATGACATTTTCGTCTTGAACATAAGTGATAATAATGATAAATGATATTTATATCTCCCTGAATGCAGATGACATATTTGTTGTATCACATAGTCATAATAATAAAGGACTAAGTTTTTCAAAACAAGCTGCCATTAACATTACAGAATATTGCAAAAATAATGTTTGACTTTTGGATCATGAAGAAACTGAGCCTACACATTTTTCTCTGAAATATCCAGATCGCCGTTTATTTTATAACTTGAAGGTAAGCCTGCTGAGGTGCTAGTGGACCATGGACGCACGTTGAAAATATACTGTGATCGTTTCGTATTGGGGCAGTTGCGATATAAAGACAGTGTAAAAATCCTTATTAATACAAAGTAGAGAATTTTTAAAAAATGTCTAGAATAAATAGTACAATCAAAATAGTAATAATATATAAAACGGAAGCAGTAGGTACTGTTTGTGTGTGTTAATGAATAGATATAAGATGCAGCAGAAGTTTGAAAATTGATAAAATTGAATCCACTATGATCTGTTAATAAGCTAACGTAATAAAATAATATAATGTAAAATAGAATTACGCCATTTAGGCGCTTCAAGGGCCTGTCTATGGTAAACTCTGATTACAACAATCAGCTATACCACTTCCGTTAAAAATAACGTCACCGTTATTCCCCATTTCCGTTATTTTGCTATTGCTTGGTAATAGCAAAATAACGGAAATGGCGAATAACGGTGACGTTATTTTTAACGGAAGTGATACAGCATAGGGCTGATTATTATAAACATTGTAACTTTTGCTATGTCATCATATGAGGCAGAAATGATATACTGGTTTTTAATTACGGTAGCTTTAGAAATATGTAACACTGATTTCAAAATTTGAAAGAATAAGAAAGAGTGATTTGGTCGAATTTTCATGAGAACGGGTGATACGTACTTGGGAATTACAGATATGTGAATTTAACTGAAACATGGACTGAAATATAGATACTCTAAACAGGATCAATAATATTATGAAAGAATGATCTGTCGTGCTGTGAAATTCAAATTAAAATTTTTTTTCAACAGGTGTCTCTCGGTTAACCCCTTCACATTCTCAGGTGCTTGATTGAAGAGCTTGGGCGCCAGGTAGGTAATGTTCTTTTGCCAATAGACTTATTTACTCTATGATTGTATTATTTTACTGAGGAATTAGAATATCTCTATGAGTCAGCATTTGTATCTTGTTCTGTGCCTTTTGGAGCGGAAAGAAATAACCAAGAAACAAGGATATATCTCAGGAAAATTGAATATTTCTTTATTTTACAAAAACTTAAAGATTTGTACCAGAAAAAATACAGTAATTTCACAAAAAAGTATAAATAATGGCCATTATGTGCATGCGGTGTTGTCAATAACTCGAAATTTCGCGTATCCCTCAAATTCCAATCAATGAAAGTCAGTTACATGCCATAAAAAAAAGTTTTTCTACATTATTTTCACGTCTAATACATTTCGACCATTTTTTATCGCAGTGATGAAATGCAATGCTGATTCAACATAAAGTTAAACAAGAGCATGAGAATAACTGGAATAGGTTGGAGCTATTTTCAGGCAGGTTGCTTTGCTAACTTTATATACCTATAATATTCTATAAAATGGTGGTTAAAGTCTTTGTTAGTGAAAAAACGTTTTACTCGATTGAGGAATACTTCAGATAAAATTTTGATTTCACAGTTGATTTTTTTTGTGTATATAAGTAGATAGGTATTCTATTTTGGAAAGTCAGTAGATGAAATTAATTATTTAAAATTAATAGGCAATAATAAAATCGCGGTGTCAGTTAGGTTACATACCTATGGGAGAAAATCTGTACTTGAAATTTCTGAAAAATCTAATTACTGTTCGTTTCGGCATGTCTGACAACTAAAAAATCCATTGCAACCTCAGATTTGGTGGAAATAACAAAAATTGTATGTTGTGCCAAAAAATGCGTCTTATCGACAAAATATTGAAAAGTGTAAAAAAATGTGTTAAAAAACAAAGCTATGATACTTTTTGCACAAAACTAATATTTATCTACAAGCGTGTGTGATTCACCCATTACCCGCACGCAATTTAGTTTAGTAAGCGTTATTTTGCCGCACTAGTGTGGGAACAATTTCCACACACACCTTATTTGTTTCAAGTGACATTTTCCAACACTAGTGCGGGAATAGTTATTATCCCAACAAGTACGGAAAGAGTACTATTCCCGCAAGAGACTGCTGTTACCCGAACGACGCAAAGCGGAGTTCGGGTAAGCAGTCGAGTGCGGGATAGTACCTTTCCGTATGAGTAAGAATCAAGATTTTTTCTACAAGAGCATTGAAACATCTTATGTGATGCACTTGAACAAACTTTCACGTGCGGGAACAATTATAACCGCACTAGTGCGGGAAAAACTCACTTGAAGTGACATTAGCGTGCGGGAATATGACACCTCTCAAACTAAATTGCGTGCGGGAATAGGGCGGAACACGCACGCTTGTAGAAAAAAAAATTTTTACGGTGATCCAAGGTACAGTCATTGTCTACCCTATTATCATTGTTTCGATTGAAAAATGAGAATCACCAACCATGAAACCGGTACGTACTTGGGTGCTCCTTAAACAAGCGGTTATAGATTTTTTTCTGTGAATGAACGTGCTACAAAAATAATTCTCGCATCATTACGTACAAAATTACGAAGGAAAAACAGCTGCGAGTTCAGCAATTAAAACTCGGTGCAAGATACGGTACGAATCTTGCAACAGTCAGTTGTTACACATACATATATGGAGTGTTCGAGTGTTAACCAGTCACAATGAGTTATTAATATCGAATGACAATGGCGATCTTACCTTTTTCAGATGTTTGTTGACCCATTTCGTGAAAGTTTTCTTCTGTACCGCGTCTCGCTCGTCTGAAAACAAAGAAAATATTGCGTTCATTATAGCGACCGAGATGTTTTTGGTATGGATTTTGAAGGTCACGGATATGTTTTTATAAATAGTTAAGTATGGGACTGGTAGTACAGAAAATATCAATAATCATCTTTTCATTATTCAAAATACAAAATATCACTGGGTACCATAGAAGTATTTTTTCAAATATGCAAGTATTTGATGAACAAAATACCTAATTGCGGTGATTTCTATATGAGAGAAGCTTTTACATTTTTTCCTTGATCCATTTAACACCAAAAATGAGCCCTTGAAAAATCAGACTATAAATAATCCTTCTTCAATACCTTCTTTTATTTTACATGTTCAGTTGATAATTTCAGGGCTTTCTAGGCGAAAGAGTATGCAATTTATTTGTCGTTCATATTGATAAAAAAAAAACTTTGCGTACATTGAAAAATCGTTCGAAAATATCAAACTTGAAAATGAAAATTAGAATTTGATTGGTGACGGTATTTATTATCCGATTCAGAAGTTATTTTCCAATAGATAGAGCATTAATAGTTCGTGTTGAGTACCAGGAATTCAAAATGAAAATAAAAATTTCAAGGCCCACTTTGAATTTTTATCAATCAATAATAGTTATTTGCTTTGTTAATATCAAAAATTTATGCCTACTACCGATTTTTTAAATAAAATTTGATAGCGCCACTGGATTTGTGATGCTTTCAACTGAGTGTGACTCAAATGTCATGATAAACTTTTTTTATCTAATTCAGTTTCGAAAAGTCAGATATTACATGACGTTTGTGAATTTTGAAACGTCAGTTTTTTCAAAACTGTCAATTGAGACAAGTGAATAAGAGTTGTGTGATATTCATTACGCAACTAGTTGTGTAATAATAGAACAAGAAACTACTAATTTTATTCTTTGAAAATATTGAAAACAGGGTTATTCAAAGTACAATTAACAAAATTCAAAGCAGAACTCGATGTTTCTCCTAATTCTGCTACAACTTTTTCTGTTCTGATCTCTTTCGTTTCTTCTCTAAACATTCTTTTCGAAGCTGGCTCAAATTCTCCATTCATGATATCCTGAGCAATTCTTTTTTTATTGCCTAAAGAATTCTCAACTTAACCAACCCTCCGCAACAGTATTGGACTTCCAGCCCCCGTGCTGTTTTATTCTCAGAATATCAGCTCCTGAATCTGCGAGCAATGAAGCAGAAGTACGTCTAAAACAATGCCCAGTATAGTCAGTAAGATTTGGCAAGCCAAGAAATTGTGCAATCGTTCTAGGCAATTTTCCGAACGTATTGTTACGTTTTTGCTAAAAAATAGGCCGAGCACACTAATAAACTGTTTATTTTCTAACTTCACTATAAATAAACATACAACACTTCACTGACTAATAAAACACTTAGATCTATACAACAATACAACTAGCTAAATATTCCAATCACTTCTGCTTATTATCACTTAATAAATTCTCTTCATAAAAACTCTCCAGTCAAATGTTTCGTGTTTATATAGGTACTCAAGTGTAACCAGAATCTTCGCGACGCGACGGTTCGGTTATCCCGAATATTCATTACCGGCAGCTATCTGCCTATTTCTCGGAAACTATATTGACGATACGCGTGCAAGTCTGTCCAGCGGCGTAGCTAGGGGATTTTTTATCAATCTCGTAACAGTATCAATTCCGACAGGCTGTACACTGCACTTACTCTCTCTGTAACCCACGAAGAAACGTTCATGCTCAGTTATTTGGGGTCTCAGGCAAATATATTTCCTGATATTATCCAACATATTTATACCAGAAATATTTCCACTGCTGACTATGAATTCTCGTATTACATGAGTTTTTGTTTTGTGGAATGGTTATTCTGAAGAAACTTTTTTCATCTATGACGTCTTTGACACGCAGAAATGTCAATTCAGCTTTTCTACAAGCACCCGCAATTCCAATTATAATTGCAACCTAGAAGGATAGTTCAAATCAATATTTCATTTTGATATAAAAATTAATGAATAAATACCTTCGCAAATAAAAAATGTTTGTCATCAGCTTCCTTTATGAAAGTTTCTGTTCCCTACTGAACACTTTTGATTTTTTGCATGATAACCTTTTCAGTAATGCAATCAATGTGGTGTAAGTTTGGATACTAACATCTTTTTTAACTTTTACTTCACTCTTCAACATGGAATATGTCGTCCACATCGTTGAAGCTTTCATAGCTTTTATAGTTTCGAAATATGCCAACATTACTTTTTCAGTTATAACTGTAACTTTCTTCGTTTGGCACATTTCCTCAAATTTTTGGTAAGCTGCGTCATATCTAGCTTTTGATTTTCGAGGTATCAATTCATTTATTGCTTTATTAGCCGATACTTCTATATCAGACACTATTTCTTCGTCGGAACAACTACTCATTTTTGAAATAAGTCTTATACGTTTGACATAAGTGTGACACGTTTGACATTGCTTATTAAATATTCATTCGGACAAGCGCCAACGCCAATGTCCCATATCACGAGAAAACCATTATATTATATTCATGAAATTATATCATTAGATAAAATTTTGTACGGAATACGTTATGAAAAGACGTGCGTGTTCCGCCCTATTCCCGCACGCAATTTAGTTTGAGAGGTGTCATATTCCCGCACTAGTGCGAGAAAAATTTTCCCGCACGCTAATGTCACTTCAAGTGAGTTTTTCCCGCACTAGTGCGGTAATAATTTTTCCTGCACGTGAAAGTTTGTTCAAGAGCATCACATAAGATGTTTCAATGCTCTTGTAGAAAAAATCTTGATCCTTACTCATACGGAAAGGTACTATCCCGCACTCGACTGCTTACCCGAACTCCGCTTTGCGTCGTTCGGGCAGTCTCGGCGGGAATAGTACTCTTTCCGTACTTGTTAGGATAATAACTAATTTGTTCGACTCGCTCGTTTTGGCAAATATTACACTCGTCGAACAATATCGGTCTTTTCATAACTGATTACATAAATAACTATTACAGAAATATAGCATTAGAAAAATATTCATATCACCCTCAAAATAATTCAAATACTTGTATTTTAAATCACATTTTTTTAAATAATTTGGTTTGAAATACTGTTGAAAAAAATTGTTGAAATTGTTATATCCGTCAACCCTTCAGAACCTTACAACTCTGTATATGATATATCAAGTTATGTCTATTAGAACACTGCAGTTTGTTGTCTAAGAATAGAAATACAAAATTGTTAAAATTGTTATATCCGTCAACCGGTTGCACCCTTACGTGGAACCCTCAGAAGTCAGAGACTTGTGCGAGCTAGGGGAAGACGTAGCCCTTACCTTTTAATACGTGTGATGGCATGCACGAGACAGGTGGCAATGCTGAGATGCAATTACAAATATTATTAATATAAATGAACCACTACAAAAAAATATATTGACATGACAGTTTCTATATACACATAAAATTTTGGACTGTTCAACCAAATCTCCGTTCAATTCGAAACATTTATCGTATCGTTTTCTAATGCTGTCGATAATTGGTTTGGGGTGATAGCTCTCTAGGCCTGTCTTATTCTTTCACGCAGTTCCTCTTTGCTCGTTTGTCGAATTTTGTATACTTTTTCCTTAACGAACCCCCATAAAAAAAAAATTGTGGAGTCAAGTACCCCCGTACTGGGAGGAAACTCGATAAATGCACCATTTCGCCCTATCCACCGATTAGGCTATTGTGCTATTGTGGATGGAACAGCCATGTAATTGAAATGGAAGATAAGCCTCTTCTGCCAGTGAAAGTTCATCCATAGCGATGAAAAATTTGTTTTCAAAATATTCAAGAAATTTTCACCATTCAATTAGGTTTCAAATAAAAGGAGCGAATAATCTGTTATGTAATATTCCATACCAAACATTTATTTTTGTGAGTACTATCTTCTGCAGTTTATTATTCAATGTGGATTTTCTTCCGTCCAGTACCTTGAATTTTGAGAATCAACTTTCCATTGGTTGTGAATGTTGCCTCGTCACTGAACAAATTGTTTTTCAGGAAATTCCTGCTAGGTATTTAGATATCCTTGAGCCCCTAAACCATACTCCATCCTCTTTTCATTATCGCCTTCTTCTAAGGTATGAAGAAACTTTGGTTTAAAGGGCTTCATATTATTATAATTCCTAATATTTCTCCTTATTGTTTCACTCGGTAAGTTAATGTCCAAACTTGTAATTCTCACACTTGTTTTCGGATCATTATTAAATAAAAATTTCGAATTCGTTCAGAATAATTTGGTCTCTGTCTTTGTACAATATTACCATTCTTCAGAATATGTTTACAAACAGCTCCATATTGATTGAAAATTTTGTTGTCTCTTCCAACTGTAGCTCTGCTAATATTTCAACGCTCCGTATGCATGTTATTGAAAATTCTACATAGGTATTTCTCTTTCGGATCCGTCGTCGTTACCACGAAGTCTTAGTATTTCAAACTTCATTATCAACACTGTCATTCATGACTTGTCATCTCTACAGCAACCAAAGTTTCAAAGCCTTCTAACAAAAATGATATTTTTGAAATGTTTCATCCCAATCATTTTTGAATGAAATCAAGATTGTAGATATTCGGTATAACTGTCAGCCGCCAAAGAGGAACTGCGTGAAAGATTGAGACAGGCGGCTTGCACAAATGTTACCCCAAACCAATGATCGAATTTTGATCGAATTAATTATTAAATCGGGAATTGGTTGAAAAGTACGAAAATTAATCTCTAGACACTCTCATCTCAATCCATTTTTTTGTTGTAGTTCATTTAACGGAAAAAACAATTTTAAACAATTTTTTTTTAAACAATATTAGTTATTATTGATTATTGAATATTGATTTGACTTGAAGATGTAAATTTAATTTCTCTGACAAAAATACTGCAGTGTTCTGATGGACAAAACTATCTCCCATACTATGGAGATGTTTGGAAGAAACAGAATTTGACACCATGTTGATTACCTGCTGTTTACAAACTCGACCTAAAAGAGCATTTTAAACGAAATTTTCAAAAAGATTGTGAATTATATAACGGCTATTCGAAATATTCAGATAATTTTTTTTTTTTAAATAATTCCATCGTGAAATTTTTGTGACGCCCATTTGCAAGCATCACAAATCCAGTGACGTCGTCAAATTTCATTAAAAAAAATCGCTAGCGTATTTTTTGGATTTTTGACCTTGAAAAAAATATACATAGCACTCAACTAGAACTATTGATGTCTATTGAAAAGAAAAAACTTTTGAATCGGATAATAAATATCAGTTAGAGAGGTCAGCATTCAAATGAGTCACTCTGTATAACACCAAAAATAAGCCCATGAAAAAGAGACGTTAAATAACCCTTCTTCAATACCTATTTTTGTTTTACTCTAGGCAATTTATTTGTCATGGGTTCAATAGTGAAAACTGCCAAAAAATCACTTTGCATACTTTGAAAAATCGTTAAAAAAAAATAAAAAATATCAATTTTCAATGAAAATTAAAATTTGATTGGTAACGCAACAGCATGCGAGCATATTTATTTGGTTAGGACATTCAAAAACTTATGATGATCAATACTTTAAAGATGAATACATTAAAAAAATCTGTCATTACCGGCGGGTCTATAAAATAGTTCTGAATATTTATGGACTATGAACGTGGTATAATTATGTCCGAAACTGGTTGTTGGTTTTCGACTGGTTATAATGTTGCACTTTTTCCCTAGAAGATAGTCACCTTGTTGACAATAACACGTGTCGAAGTGTTTAAAATAATGGTTTGGTGGTGGGATAAAACTTCTGTCATAAATTTCCTTTATATTTACAGTGGATTATTATCAAGTAATCGGCCAAGTAATTACAAAATTTCGATGTATTAGAAAAACAAAATTGAGAATTCAATAAAATTTACAGATAATTCTTACTCGTTTGTTATGAAGATTGTTAAAAAAACTTCCCAATGTTTGTTCCGGAATCGTAGCAATGACGAGCGAATTTTTATTGCTGTAAAATTAAATATTGCAAATATTTTTTCAGGATCATGCAAGCCTTCGATTTTTATTTTCTGTTTCCTAATTTCCATTTGAGAACATGATCTAATCTCGAAGGTAAATGTTGTCTTTCAGTTTCTTGTCTCATCTACTTATTCACACAAGAAAGAATCTTCCATTTTGATACATCGGCGTACTTACAAACTCAGTGAACAAGCATACGGGCGAGGAATCCCAGATGCCATACGTAATCAAATGCTATCCAAAATCTACCTTTTTTATCACTCTATCAGCCCTCTTGAGAAGGTATAAGATCCTTTGTACGTGAACAATGATGCTACTGTGGTCTATAAAGCGCGATGAAGAATCGAAATCAGGTCAAAGTGACCCTGCTTCAAACAGAACACGGCAAATCTAGATAAGGAAAATTGAAAAAATCCCCTACGTGAAGGTGTGAGAAATACGTTCCGAGCAGTGTACGGTGCCATAAATAGAGCCTCTGGTACGATCTCAAAGTAATTCAGATCTTAATGCTCTGCCAAGCTAAAGAGCAATCACCAAAAATAAAAAATAATCTAGCAGTATCTTTCCAAGAGGAAATGGATCTACTCTCAGACGGGGAAGGGGTTAAAACAGCCCATCTAAAGATTCTCCAAACATGACGCCGAAGAAACATCCTCGCTCAAGAAGTATAAGGCAGGAAAGGGTCACCTTCAAAGATGTGCTATCCTCAGTCAAGATTGGCCAGTAACCCATGAAGTGCCCTGAGAACAAACCGAGTCTAAAGAGGCTAGAATCGTCCAGGTACAAAATCTCGAAAAAATCTGCACAGAGAGAGAGGACAAGTGCTACTCGCAAAAGGCACTTACAGATCAGGCTACCTGATTACACTAGTGCAGACTGGCTGGAAATAGTAATCCCAACCATAAAACTTTGGGAGATGGCAACCCTAATACATCTGGAAGGTGATGATTTACCAGACACATATGCATGCCCACCCTACGTTCCCCTTAAGATAGGACAAATGTTGGGGGTGGAAAAAATATGCTGAAAGTCTCAAACCACAGACTCAACATGCACCTCTGAATAAACGGTGTGGGGTAGCATCCATCGCCCAAAGTTTTTCTCTACTTTATTCCCGGGAGCCTTAAATTCAGAGTAATAGGTGGGAGCGGAGCCAGAGAAAGTACAGGAAGAGGTCGAAGCTGCATCACGAGGCTAAGGCATAAGAGAGGGCAATACCTATGCAGGTTGAAGCATCAGAGACGACAGAAAAAGGCGTTCAAAAAACTAAATCCGAATCACAGGATCAGGGTTCTACAGTAGTTGATTCTCCATAATGCATGGTAAGCAAAAAAATCTG
The DNA here is from genome assembly GCA_958502065.1 of Chrysolina americana. Lineage (NCBI taxonomy): Eukaryota > Metazoa > Arthropoda > Insecta > Coleoptera > Chrysomelidae > Chrysolina > Chrysolina americana. Next base: position 88,391,298 of record OY293410.1, read on the forward strand.
ACCCTCTTGCAGGAACCCTGGCTACATGGAGCATCGAACACTGATAGCTGTAATTTCTTGAGTTCACATTGATGAAGTAGTGAAATATGTATTTTATATGCGCACGAAAAAGGAGCTGGACACAATTGCAACTTGAATTGTTTTATGCACCATCTAGCAGCGCCTCTGTATGAGTCCGGTTTCAATTTTCCTCAGGAGGATTGATAATAGTTCTTAACCCATTCCTTCGTGTCCGGCTCTGTCCCCAAACGAGATTCCACAGGCTGGTTCTGGTCCAATGAAAGTTGTTGCTGCAGCCACTCTTACTAGGACATCTGCGGTCTCACTTTCCTGGATGCTCCTTGAGATTTTTTGTCTTTTTATTATGGAAGAAAACCTGCGCATGCTTGGAGGAAATAACCATGGGTTGGTTTGTAGGAATCCTCTCTAGAACCTCTCTCAAGTTTGGAATATAGAGGCTTGAATACCGAGGCTTGTCCTCATTTAGTGTACTCAAAGGCATAGCTTGTGCGGGTAGAGGAAGGCTATTGTTATTATTTGCAGTGCAACTCCGGGGTGACTTACTGATGTTTCTGATAATGTATTTACTTATTTATCTACTGTCAAAAAACCTACAGCACCACCCCGGCTGGTCGGTGCGCCTTCAGCTAGTTTGGCATCTAGGGAACTCACATCACCCTTGTTTTACAAAAATGTATGTGGCCGCCTAAAGAAACCTATGTAATTGAGAAAAAATTTAAATGCAAAGAAAGGCGTTCTGAATCACCTCCAGGCTAATCGTCAATGTGCTGGACTAGCCAGCCTCTCTCTGGTTATCTGCTAACTACCTTTGGCCACCACAGCAGGGTTCCATACATTATCGAGAGCCTCACTTCCACTGTGTATAGTCAAAAAGATTGTTTGGGTTCATGTCCTGGCCAATATTAGTAATATCATTACCTTTGTCAGAACTTTTCCCTGATGTTTATGTGAGTTTTAATAGTTATTTAATCAACTAGTGTAGTATTTATGAAGGCGATTAATGATGGAGATCTGTTCTAGATCAATAATCGCATTTTAATATACGCGTTGATTACAATATTTTTCTGTCGACTTCCCTCTTGTTGGAATAGAGAAATTTATTATTAGAAGAAATGAAATGAATGATAGTTACACTCTTCCTTCGATTATTAATGTTATTAAAACATTTATATTAACATTTGTATTTGTAATGGTTAGAATCAGAGAAACTGAAAGAAGGTACAGCAAAAGTCCATCTATATCATCTACGAGAATTTTTTTTCTTCCATACACCTCTCTAAAACATCAGGGGATTTTTCTAACGTTTTTTATTCAAAAATAATACGATTTGTTTGACATGGTTTAGGTTCAACGTACATTTACTTGAGAAGAAAGTCACTTCAGATTAATGTTCTTCGAACTGCTAATGATGTTCATTCACTGCCACGGTTTCACTGATAACTAGGTACATGAAAGTTACAGAACTGATGGCTCAAAGAGAATTTGAGACGAAATCGTTAGTCGGTTTGGGCACAAGAGAACAAATAATATTCGAACTTAATCGGGTGTCATTTTCGATGACATTAATCTGTCAAGAATCATTTGACCTCGCCAACTCTTTTTGTGCGTGAGTGTGTGCGCGGGGAAAGGGGTGATACCGGCAAGTGCCTGATTAGCTCCTGGAAGTCTCGCCGCTTGGATGGATGAATGTGTTGACCGTATGGCCATTTAAGGAGACGAATATGAGAGTGATTTCAGCAGGGTTTGAATTGAAATAGTTTTCAGTTGGAATGCAGAATTCCAACAGTAATGGTAGGTATGGACTGATGCGCTGCGACCTAATTAGATATATTGTTCCCCATCTTCTTCTGCTATTTTAAGGTGTTCTCGTTCACAGCAGCCCCTCAAGCCCCAATTCCTTGAAGAATTTAAGGATCTTGAGGGGTCTATTCGTGGTATTTCTCCCACAGTCAGCTGGTGTGATCCCAGTATATTCAATCTTTTGTGATGTACAGCATAACACTCCATCAATATATGGTGTGATGTTTCTGGATGTTCCCCACAGAATCTGCATGTGCTCTAAGCCTAGCTTCCTTAGGTGTTCTTTGAGGCTGCAGTGTCCCGTCAGAAATCCCGTGATTGTCTTTAGACTAGTTTTGCTGATGTTAATCAGTGTCTTCGATCTTGCTCGGTTGAAGTTGCCGAGGAGATCTTTGGCCTGCCATAGCCCTGGCAGCCTTTGCCAGTATGTTGCTCTCATTGCTTCTTCAGTTTTATTGAGTTATTCTTGAAAGTATGATTTTCCAAGTCTGCAGAATGGTTCTGGCCCGATCAGTGGCGTTGATGCCCCATTTCGTGCCAGGGTATCTGCTGACAAGCATTATGGTCTCAAGAGCTCCACAACACGCTCTACATCTAGTGTCTGAGATCTCTGTACCCATCACAAGACCATCCCCGCTTTTTCATAGTCGCAGGCTAAGCAGAGAAGGGGATCTAAATTCCTAATGTTACAGGCTCCATTCAGTTGTGTAGACACTCCACTCTACAATTCACGGCCTCCCCGTTGTCTAGGCAAGTATAACCGTGGAACAGAAGATTTAGGATGCAAACTCCTATGGATATGTATCATTTTGCGAGTTTTTACGTCGAGTTGTTGCTGTTCCTGCTGAGTCCATTTCACCACTCCAAAAGAGTAGGGTAGAATCGGAACGGCAATCATATTGCTTCAACGTTTCCGCGTAGAGAGTTTTTAACTGTGATGTACATAACTGAGGTAAGTAACAGGCCAATAATTTTGGTATTTTCAATGCCACGGCCGGAGGGAATTTTTAATGACGCTTTAAAAAATTCCCAATGCCGAGAATACCAATTTTATTTTACATTTTACAAACACAATACACCGTTTATAAAATATCCAACGACTGGTACTACTTACTTCAAAACCATCAATCCACTTCTCGCTAATCTGATGCACGCAAGAAAAATCGCTTGAAAAAATACAACGCCGGTACTGTTATGCTTTCAACACATTACTTGATACGGCTGATGTCGACAAGGAGAGTATTCATTTTTATCTTTTATCTAGAGACTTTCCGTCTACTTAGCACATATTTCATATTGTGTGTCTGCGGCCATACAGAGGATTAACGTTTACTGCCACCACATCAAGTTGGCTGTTAAGTAACGTGATAGCATATTTGAAGATGTTCAAGAGGTGTGGCCTGTCAACAAAATTGTTATTTTCAAGTATGTTCAGATACGCAATTAGAAAGGAACTGAACTTAGTATGGGATGTGAGAGGGGAAACACGATACTGATTTCGAATTGACATAATTTCAGATTATTATAATGCAGAATTCAGCTATGGACACAAATATCTGACCCATATCAATGATCGAACATGAGCTCCAATTCCATCCCGCCTTCTGGTGAGCCATGGACAAGAGCTCTTCAAGTTAATTCCATTTTGTTCGGGCAGTTCTTCAATTAAATCAAGATATGCAAATATTAAAAAAAAATTATTAAATTGTCCATAATTTTTTATTTGAGGTTCTGAATAACTTTTTTGTTTGTTTGAGTTTAATTATTCATCTACTGGAATGACAGCAGTAATGCCCAATAATATCAAACTCGAATGATCTCATGGTGTTATTTCGACTATTATTTCTCTTATAATTATTATTATGAATATAGCATAAGTACAGATTATTCGGTTTTTCCATTATTAGATAAAATCACGTGAAGAATACCGACTGTCAATGAGATGAGATTAATTAACATAGTCCTCAAATCAATTCGAAAAATGATGGTGTCATCGATCGAAAATAAGTATTACTGGATAGTTGAGAATCTATAGTGGATAATAGACATATATCCTTATTGAAAGGTAAACAAAATAGTAAGTACTCAACGCTAAAAAAGTGTTTAAATACGAGACAGTCAGTCGGTAGCTTGGTTGTGTTTATTTGTTTTGTCCATTACACAGGCTGACATATTTCAATATTTATAGGCTAAATAGTTCTGTTGACATACCTTGGCATTTCAACAAGGAAAAATTATTATTCAAATCCAATGTTTTTGAAATACCATCGATATCCAATGAATTATAATTACAGAGGGCCATTAAATGAATTTCCAACAAACTCGTTAAAAAGACTACTCAATAACTTCTTTGAATATCAGATACTATGATAACATCATAAAATACGAGTATCAACCTTTTTATCAACCATTACAGAACCGATGTCCTTTCGAATGTACATTAATTTCAAAATAGCTCCTAATATTCATTCTACTGTATAATACTACAGGGATTGTTATGATGTTATGAACGTATTCAGTATGCCCTCTGATATCTATTTGATTTTCATCAACTATTCTTCCTAACTCAAATAGTACTTGCATTGTTACTGCCATTTTCAACTTCCATTCTGTGCGTTCCATCAAGATACTTTGGTATATTATGATATATATATGATATATTATGAGGTTTTTGTTGAAAACATCTTTATATATAATGTACATGAGAAGGTACGAATGGTCCCAAGTAGTTTTAATGCGTGTAGGTACGTATATCGTGTCAGAAATGTTGTTGAATGTATGATTCAGATTCTTTTATTTTGTGCAGAAATTAAAATTGGTTAGAACAAAATATAACAACTTGAAAACTTCCCGAGATATCCAAGTACTTGGTTTAGGTCTGGATGAAGAATATGGGGTTATTCCCGCTAACAGCAGCTGATATTTTGATGAAACATGAGACGCCGTTATTGCTATTGAAGAGGGCTGTGATGGATGAAGATCAATTTAATGAAGGAAGAAGATGAAGATCTTCTCATAGAGCAAGAAAAAACTAAAATAAAATTAAAGGAAATTACCGAACTAAGGGAGATAACGAAGTTTGTCACAATAATCGGTATAAGGAAAATTACTTAAATTGCAAGTAGTACTTATCTTTGTGATTTCTGAAGTGAATCGTCAACATCAGCAATATTTATTAATTACAATCTTGGGAATTTAATTTAAGCCAATACCGACATCAAAACGGAAACGTACCATTTGTGATCACTGGTATGCTTTAAGAGTTTTACAAAGAAATATACTTATGTAGCTTAGACTATCAATCATATCATTGACCAATTACCGAAAATAAAATGGAAAACTAGTCTATAAAAATTCAGAGCAATCCGTGATGATTGATATATTTTTTGTTCACCAACTTTTGGAAACGCGCAACTGAATGAACCACCTATATAATTCTCCGTCCACTATTTTTCGATATTCAGTTTCTGTGGTTCGACGCAAATTAACTACGGTACCTACACGTGACTCGTCATTTTTCTTCAATTATTGTTTTTACTGACATTATAAGTATGAGTCGATCGTAATTTGTCTCTAGAGAACAATGTGGTTGCGTACACGGAGAGTTCATTCAACAGCAACATTATTTAATTTAACTCTCATATTTGTAATATGTTGCGTTCTGCGAAAATAATATATTAATATTATATGTTGCTATTGGAAGTCATGATAAAATTTCTTTTCGAATCACCTGATTCAGTTTCACGTTTGATTAACGAGGATAAATGTAATTTTCACCATGTTGTTATGGTTAGTTCACCCTGTATAAATGAATAAACCGTATCACTCGAGTGGATGTTCTGAATAAAACATGATCAATTGAGATGTACATCATATATTATTATTTACTATTAGCAAATGTCTGTCAATAATTTGTCAAATTATTCGTGATTGATTATACTGATATTTGCTCTAACGAAACTCACACTGTATGTCAATTCGTAGAGAATTTGAGCACCTCGTCAGTGCGTATAACTGAACAAACAATCGATTCTTCGGTTAGGAATACAAACAAGAAGCCATTTAATACCCATATATCTACTCATTGAAATTCAACATAAGCTGGTAGTATATTGACAGATAACATAACTTTGAAAAACACAGTTGTGTCAACTGTGAAATGCTCATTCAGCTCTGATTTATTGAGTAATACACAGATATGTTCAATAAATATACGTGATAATAATGTATTAATCTTGAAACCAATTTTTTTTATGATAGACGAACAACAAATCGAAAACTTTTCTCAGTCATCAAGGTTGAAACGATTTTGAACGGATGATTGAAACCGTAGTCTAAATGTTTTAATTATTCGAAATGAAACATATCTCAAGTTCTTAATCACCATTGAATTACTTAGGGTATGGTCCGTATATATAGTTGATTACTTGATTTTGAATTTGGCGGTCCGTGTAAGTATATCAAATTCCTGAAAAACTAGTGACTATTTCCTGAAACTTCGGTGACATTTGTCACCAGAGCATCCGTACTTTTTCCTTGGTAGATTCGGAAACCGGTTGTCATTTGTCAATATGACTCATTTTAATAATGGATAGTTTTAAAATAAAAAAGGGAAAAATTATTTAAAAAAAAATGGATTTGAGAGCAACTTAATTGTTTTGTGGCGAAAGGATGTTTAACACTATCATCTCAAAATACTCGAAATATTGACTAAAGACAAGTAATAAGGGGTCCCTATATGTGGAGCCGGTTGCTTGAAAATTTGTGAACCGCTAGTTACCCCCAGCTGGAAATTTCGGCGATATACGGACCATACCCTTAGTAAGCATGTTACTCTGATGATGATGAGTTTATTCGGTCGTATTCATAAACTTTGAGCAAATGCTTTTACTCGTATTTATTGAAACAGGCGTATTCATTTTGTTCAGTTGTGAGAGAGTCAAACCTCTAGTATGAGCATTCGCTAACTTTTACGAATACCACCCATTGACAAAAGGTAAAAGTAATATCTTTTTGAATCGGGAGTTATCAAATTATTTCCATAATGACCCATTACACGCTTTTAATAAATATACATTGGAGCCCATATACTTATGTGCGGAATATCCGAATAAAACATTTTTTCAAATGGGACACCCCATATAATCTTCCATAATCGAATTATCCTGACAATTTCCCTCATATTATATAAACCAATCAAATGCCATAATTTTCTCATTTCGAACCAATGAGCACAGGACTTTTTGAAAACACTTCCTCCAGCCCGTAGTATTTTCAAAACGGTGTTTCGCTTCTAGCTTGTGTAGACATTTCCATAGTTACGACAATCACGGTAAATATAGAAACGTTAGTTTGATGGTTCCACTCTTCAACTGACATTAATGAGACATGATGAACCGTTCCTGCAATACGCATTTAGTCCATAATAATTTAATGTATTCGTGAAATTGTCTGATGGAATATCCCTTCAAAATGCAGAATTTTCAAAATACTTTTACCTTGCCAGTCGCTGAAACTGTGTTGCTGTACAAAACACCACTCGAGCAAGCTCTCGTGGTGTTTCTAAGCAACACAGTTTTCGTGACAGCAAGGTGAAAGTATTTTTTGAAAATTCAGCATTTTGTCGGGATATTACTACTGACAATTTCCCTCATATTATATAAACCAATCAAATGCAATAATTTTCTCATTTCGCACCAATGAGAACAGGACTTTTTGAAAACACTTCCTCCAGCCTGTGGTATTTTCAAAACGGTGTTTCGCTTCTAGCTTGTGTATACATTTCCATAGTTACGACAATCACGGTAAATATAGAAACGTCAGTTTGACGGTTCAACTCTTCAACTGACATTGATTACACAAGATGAACCGTTCTTCAAAATGCAGAATTTCCAAAATACTTTCACCTTGCCAGGCACTCAAACTGTGTTGCTGTACAAAACACCCCTCGAGCAAGCTCTCGTGGTGTTTCTAAACAACACAGTTTTCGTGCTAGCAAGGCGAAAGTATTTTTCGAAAATTCTGCATTTTGTCGGGATATTACTACTGAAAATTCTACTCATATCAAAATTTTCGATTTGAAACGAGAAAAAACATTGGAATGTGAAAACAAAATCATCACTGGGATCCAAAAGCGATTTTATATGGAATGAAGTAACATTTCTTGATAAAGGAGTGAATACGATATTGCATAGTGAAGTAACAAAATATACAATAAACAACATCAAGTATTTCTGTTATCGCTTCTCAATTGAAGAGTAATTTATATTATTGAAACTCAACCTTGAATACAAAAGAAATTGAACAAACCACAGTTTGTTTTTTAAATAGTCAGTATATGTACCTACAAATTCACAGTGTCGTGTTGTCATAAATAACCAATCATGAGATAAAATTCTTAGAACCTAGTATAATAAGAATGAATATTCCGATTGCGAGAAATTGAATCAGGCCAAAGGTATCAATCTCAGTGTCAAGCTATTTTTAACGGTTACATCAAACCAAACCACAAAAATTATCAATGAATATTGATGAGGTTTTTAGTAGATTTCAATGTTACTTTGCATGTGTCATATGTAAAGAAAGCAGCAAGGATTTTTCAACACAATGTTGTGTTATGTATCTTGGAATTTTTTAAATATATAGATTAAAAGTGAATTCAACGTAATGAATTTTTTATATGCCTTTTGAATAGATGATTTGTTTGTATATGAAACGGAACCCAATACATCAGATTGTTTCAGAACATCTTCAGTATGTCAGTGTAATAAAAATAGTTGAATAACAAATTCAAGAAGATTTTTCATTATTTTATACCAACTTGACTCACAGCAGTATGACATTGATCTTGGGGGTTTCTCAAGATTATTTATTGGGCTCTCATCTTTCTTCTATTTATCAACGGTATGCCGAATCATATAAGCACGGATAATATAGTTTTGTATGCACATGATACAACGATCGCAGCGAATGCCGATATTCCAGAGGAACTTCAAGAAAAATTGAACAACTTCTGTCTCGAGTTTACAAATTGATGTTATAGTGAAAAAAACTGTTCTGTTGCAGTTTTTTCCAGTAGAAATAGCAAAATTGCGAATTTACTCGTTAGAGTAGGTGATGAAATAATTGATCCATCAGATAACACAAAATTTCTAGGTACTTATATCGATGGTAACATGACCTGGGAGTCAAGTATAAACCATGTACGTAAGAAAGTTAACAGTGGGTAACTACTCAATCAGACAATTGAGGTCCAATGTCAAAAAAGCCCAACTTGTATACGTTCACTTTGCCGTTGTATATTCCCATATATCTTACAATATTGCCGTTTGGGGTTACTCCACAAAACTCAAAAAATATTTGTCTACCAAAAAGAGGTGTTGCGCCTAACCTATAAAATAGATTACAGATAATCTTGTAGGCAACACTTTATCGAAAATAAAGAAGTATTCAAATCTAAAACCCATCAGTCAATTGATAATTCAATCAGATTAGCGCGTTAGTTTGATAAAAAATTCAAAAGGTTATGCAAAAGTTACAAACTGGAATCCTTGGTTATTTCCGAAATGATTCTACAATATTTTTGGTAGGGATAAAAAACCAATGAATGTTTCTATTTGCAGGTATCCCCAATGCGACACCCAGTATTGCTCCAGTTCAAGAAATTAACCAAGGACTTCCAATACAAACCACACAGCAAAAAACACCGAGAACTCCATGCCTGTAAAAAAATTAAAACCACCACCGTACCTTCTAGAGACTCAATAAAGAAATCCCAAATAGTACCTTTGAACTTGGTCAGATTTTCCTCGTATCCATGCGGTTTTTCATCAGTCTTCCGGATCTTTCCTGGAGGAGCGTCAGCATAATAGGTCTCCTTAGGGTCGAAACCTAGTTTCTCCTTGTAGTAGTTTTGCGACGACATTTTTCCCGCACTTTTTCAACACATTTGACGCGCACTCCACTGTTTTATCGCGAAACAAAAATCTTTTGTCTTCTCAATAGTCAGTCAGTCACTAGAAAACAATCTGAATACACTGAGATTTTCGCCAGATAATCACAGTATCAGTTTCGTTGTCTTAAACTTGAGCTTTTTTGGAATGTATACGTTTCGATTCGTTGTATGTTCGTTTGTTTCTTCGCTATACTACGCTGGGCACGATTATCTAAAGAAAAACAGAATTTGTGAACTCGATTGATGAAAACTTGTTGGCCCAAGTAGCACATACGAATTTGTGTGTAATACCTCCGTTACGTAATGTGGAAGTGTAACGGTTACGTAACATAGCACTGTAACGATTATGTAACACTGCAATGTAACAATTGCGTAACATAGTACAGTAACTGTCACGTAACGTAGCAGTGTAACGGTACATAACGATCGATGGAGAAAAAGAAGAGCCTACACTACTGTACTGAACATCACTCAGGAAAAAACTATGTTTGAAATTCAATAATAATGATAATAAGGTATAGAGCTCGCTAACCGTTAGGTGCTACGATGACGTAACTGTAACAGCATAATGGTAAGCTCATAAAACTGTATTTGGTTATAAAAAATTAAGTACACGAATACTAGCTGTTACTGTAATCATCTGAAAAGGTGTTGGTCGTTACTCGCCTTCAAATGCCACTATGACTATTTCAGTAAAGTAACCGTTACGTTATGAATTACTTTGAATATTGAAATACCTATTGAGTGAAATGATAATTCTGAAGTGACCAAAGATTGATCTTAGGAGAATGACTATTACAGAGATTTAATAAAAAATTATGAGGTATCGTTATCTAGAATGAAAATTACAGTAGAAAGAAACATTTACATGCATCGTAGCAGTTAACGTATCTTTGCTGTAACTTCACAGACTATTTAGGTTATTTATATGAAAATACTAGTTTTTTATTAAAAATTTTCAGCGTAGGCAACCATTACGTGGACAACTTCATTAGTATGGATCATCACTTTCAAGTAACTAAGTAGTAATTTTCGAATTGAACTTTTCAAATGAAAAACCAGAATAATCAGTCATTTCATGGAATGGTTTTAGCAGAATCATAAAATCAATAAAAATATTAATGACATAATATTATTACTAATTTGAATAAACATTCAAATAATGACGTTTTTATTGCTGAATTTTAAAACAGTGACGAACAAAAATAAGTATTAGTCATTGTGGACATTTGATTACCTTAGTAAAATATAGGGATGTTCAAAATTGTGCTATTTGGGCGAGCGAGTACTGTTTTTCAACGTGTATACTACTGTTATATAATGTTGTTCATTCAGAGTATGGTTGAGTTTCATATATTCAAAATTTGATGATGTGCAATGGAAGTTTCCTCCGAAGTTGCATCAATCAAAAACCCTTCTGGAATTATATCTTTTCCGTTTTTCAACTGCTTCATTTTCCTTATGCAACCCAATTGATCCAATAGGAGATATTTTTTATCATAAGTCAAAAGACAACCAGGGTACTTTTTCGTTTGCAATTTCTTCAGTTGTTTAGCTGTATAACAATGGACCCACGAGCTCTCAAATTCTATTGAACTTTATCAAACTTTATCAAAGAAACAGCAAATGTCTATAGACAGGAATAGACGTGATTTTTATGTGAAAGACATTATCAATAAGCAATGTAATGTGTAAATGTTTTTTGATATTGATTATAGAGAAATATGCTTGTATTTAGGAAATTCCTCTCAAACTCATGTTTATAATGAATATGAACAATTAGTTCAAATATTTTTTCTTATTATTTTTGGATATCATTACCTAATGATCATTTCAATCAAATCAAATATTGAGTTGTAACTCACCGAGATTATGGAAGGTATGAATGAACGTTGATCAAATGATTCTACTCAGATTTCTTGAAATAGACTTTTTCATTGTGTTTAGTTATGAGACAGACAAACCTATAGTAAAAGCATTTGCTAGCTTTCATTCGTATTACCCAAATGTCTGGCGAAATAGTTCTGAAAATTGTTGAAGTATAAAAATTCAAGATTGTTTTTCTGTAGGTTTTGTTCCCTTTTTCACGATGGGAGATTTTGACATTTGTTTCTAAAACAACATGCAACACAAATAAATAAACTCACATAACCTATATCACATGTGAAAAAATTCAATATACTGGTGATGAACATATCGTTTGAATGCTACCATTTATATGAAAACATGGATTTCAATATATGGAATTCTATATCACGAACCCCTACTTTTTTCCCCTATTAATTATTTGATATATAATTGAAAAATGAGCAAAATATCCTAAAAAGGAGCTCTGACGATTTGTTTATCCTCGAAACACTTCCACTGCACACTATTATTTTCATCAAGAATATTTCAACTCACCATATTCCAAACCAAACTATTCACAGTAATAGAAAAATATACAGTACACCGTGAAGGAGATACTTTTCGTTGGGTGCGTTTTTTCGATGTCTCATACGAATTCACAACAACAACAACAAAGTGCTGCTTGTCAACAACTTAAGATACCTAGCTTTCTACAATCGGCTATCAACTAAATCTCAGACAAGGTACAGGTAAATCGATTTCGTTCTTAGCATAATGGGTGTACAAGGTGGGGTCAATAATTATTTGCGAACTATGCTAACAAATACAATTTGTAATTAACAACAATTCAACGTTTTGTTTTCGTAAGCGACCACAACAATTGTGGTGGATATATAGAATCAGGAGTTTCGGATCGGTCAAATATTGCTGAAATGGATAATTATGGTGATTGTTGTAAACCAACAGCACTCTTGCTTTGGTAGTTCGTTCCAATAATAATTTTCATAGTTGATAATATCAAGAAGAAATTCAAGCTGAAATCGAATGATTATCCACGGGCTAGAAATTGTTGATGATGATGAAAAATAATACAAATCGTTAATCATATCGTCATAGAAAAGAAAAAGATGTTGATGTAAAAATGCGTTCAATATGAATAATTCCTATATCGATAATAGTTGAAAAAAAAACTACAACAGGTCGACAAGTACGAAACTCTCAGGATGTACGTAGTAACTCTGAATTTGACCTGTGACTTTAATCACAACCCCTTCTACCATAGATAATTGAAACGTCATCGTATTTTTATAAATACCCTTGTTACTTTTTAATCTTATGTGAGTTCGATGTTTACAGTGATGTGATGATTGGTCATATATCCTCAGAGTTTCATTAAAAATTATCAATAGGACAACATCCACAACTTTAAAAAAATAATGGTAAAATTTATCCACTAGTGATTACGAAATATTTTTAGTTATCGCAGTATCACTTCCAAGAAACTGACTAGATATGTTCAACATTTATTATTATATTATCTCAGTTCCAAAGTATGATTAACCCTTCAGTCAATACCATATTCTCGTGTCAGTCAGATAGTGTCGAAAGACTGTATCTACCCGGTTTGATGCGTAACCATTGCGGAAAATCTCCGAAATACAATAAGTCAAAACGGTATCAGGCCTTTTCTATTGAAAAATCGAATGTTCAGCGCATTCTGTGTGGTATATTAAAAGAATAAAAGGTTTTCTCTCAGAAGACTGTCTACAGAGTCCATTAAATACTGCTCAAACCCTGTATAGTGCGGTGTTGTTTTGGTTTGGTAATGGGCAAGCAAGCCTACTAATAAATCATAATTATATGCAGGATTAGAGTAGCTTAGCGATACACCAGTCAACATTACCATATTAGTTCTCCCATAATGTATTATAAATCGATTTTTCATTTAGCGGTATTCAATATAAATTTTTATTGTACTTCAGCATTATTATGAGCCAATGGGTTTTACAATCTTGATTCTTCAAGAAAATTTAGGCGTGACGATACCTTATTCATGTCTGGTGTGCTAGAAAACAGACAAATACAAAAAGAATAGAAGAAAATAGAAGAGAGTATAAACAAAAAACAATATAAAGAATAAAAACAAGGAATTGAAACACCCTAACACCGGTTTTGCTGTTACATGGGGCTTGATTGCTTAAAAGCCTTCACACCGCGACCTCTTCAGACATATTAAGTGTGCCTCAAGTAATTTAGGAGGTCCTTCTCTAATCCTGCCCTCACCAGTAGAGTCCACATGTTAGACTTAACTCTCCCAGTAGTGCTAAGAACCTAAGCCTTATCAGACCTTCTCAATGACACAATACATTTGGCTGCTTTTGCCAGTCTGATGTTGCTTTTATGTTTAATCCGGTTGCTCTTCTGTTCTGGCTTAGTGGGTACTCGATAATTTTTTTTGTTTTGGTTGCTACTAAAAGGGAAATTCTTTATTGTTTAGAGAATACCGTGAAGACCTCTCAATCGGGCCCGTTATGCACCCACCCCTCCTGGAAATTGGAGAGTGAAAAAGGCGCGCCTTTTAACCGATACCTCTATCAAAATTTTTGGGTTCGATTTCCATATGGCTGACTCCTCATTATTTTTCAAGCACTACCTGCATTCAGTATCATTCGTGATACCTATGATGTCGAGGTACTTTTATACATGGCCATGTACAGTCAGGAGCTCTATTCTATCCTGATTTCCTTTCTGCTTAGTGTGAGCAGTCTTGGTCCTTCTAGTGGAGTTTCGATTGCCTCACGCTCGGAACCTGCTTCCATATATCCTGGACTTTCAGGATTTCCTTCACGGAATGGCAGCTCTATGATCTAGAAACTCCTAGGATCCAATCGTTCTGGGCACTCCGGTATGACCGGGTACCCAAAGTACCATTGGTCGGAATCAGGCGGTAATGATTGACTGCGGTCATTTGCTGAATCGTATGGCGGGTAAAGAACTGTCACCCAGCATCTCAAGGAGAGAACAATATTTACCGTTTGATACCATAATCTAGAACCACGCTCCGCCATTGGTTAGAGCTTCTCAAGCGACCAATGGCTTTGCGAGCCTCATTTTAAATGCCTCATTGCACTTTTTGTCGCAAGACAGAAAGACTTTGTACTCTATATAATTATGGTTTTGAATTGCCATACGATGGCTCCGCTCGTAATGAATGGGCGTATGAGAAATGTGTAGTACAGTATAAAATTTTGGTGTTAAGCCCCCACATACTGTCAAATGCCCTTCTGCATACTCAAAGAGCAGCTGTAGCTTTCCAGTTTAGAGTCAAGGTAGGCTTCGAAGTACTTGAGTGAGCTTCTCTATTGCAGAGACTTCCAAGTGAGTTGGACATTTGGAAGATTCCCTGATTTGCGTTGTCTGGTTAAAAGAACCAGCTCCGCCTTTTCAAACTTACCCTTACTGAACAGGACAATTCTTCCACGCCATTGAGGGCTCTTTCTATCGTGCTCCTCACAAAGCCAGACCCCTAGTCATCGACCAGGATTTTCATGTCGTCTAAACATGCCTGAGTATAGTAACCCAGGTATTTAATTTTGACTAGGAGAGGAGGCCTTCCACCACAAGACACCAAAGCAAAGGGGACTTTTCTCTGCGGATAGCCCTTCCTGGAGGTACTTCTAAGACTTACTCTAGCTAGTTTTTTGGACGGCATAGTTGGATTCACACCCCTTTCCCTTGTTGCTTGACGTATTGAATGCAACTAGGGTGGCGCCGCCGCGGTCTAACCCACCTTCAACCCTATGGGTTTGCGTTACTAAATGCAATAATGGACATAATGGCTCTGGTATAGCCATATGATCATTTTTGATATAAGCCCGCAGTTTTACGACACATTCTTCAGCATATGTTGAATGCCCTCATGTATTTTTGATGCACAAACGAGAAAGTGTAAGTCCTAAGATAATAATAACGCAAGTCATGTAGAACAAGTGCTACTGATTTGCTCGTCCATTCAACCCAAAACATTACATCAAACACTCAGCAGTAAAAATAGAGGCGAAAAAAAAAGTTTTACAGACCGAAAACTATTATTCATAAATGACATTTATAAGTCAAAAATATAAGCGGATAAGATTTATATTCGATTATAAAAGAAAACAGTGAAAGAGAAGAACATAAAACTAAAAAATGAGCCTATTATTTTCCAATAGGTCTAGTTTGAATTTATTTATGCAACTGAACAAATGTTTAAAAGGTAATTTGAAGAAGACAATGACATCATAGAGATGTTTATATTTCTAGATATAAACATCCTTTCCTGTTTTATCTTGTGAATCCTACGAAAAGAAAATACGTTTCCACATCCGGAATATTATTCGTATTTGTGATGACGAGCAAGCGGACACTCAAGATACAACACTCAGTGTTTTACAATGATATTATAAACGTTTCGTCAAAAGTTCTCGACTCCTTCATTGCCCATTCGTAGTTTGACTATGATGATTAAATGTATCAGTGATTTTTTCATGAAAATTCACAAAAATAGTGTTAAGTTTCGAGTGAATTTTTCTTCTTGTGTTATTTGAAAAATAAGATTTAAATATGTGAAGCAGACTGAAAATTTGAAAGAACTTGATGAAATGAATAATTAAACCTGAGATAAAATGGCAACTCACCAAGAAATCCAATTAGAGCAATGTGTACAACTTCAACATTTATTATGACTTATTTATTATATTATATTAGAAATTATAATTTTTTATGTCTCATTTGATATGTAAATCTAGTAATGATGTTATATAAAACGTAATGATACTGTTCCTAAATTTACTAATTGAAAAAAATAAGAGAAATAATCACAAGGAAAGTTCTAGTGAACAATTCTGCATCTATACAAAGTGAAGTTGCTTCATGATGTTTTCTGAGATATGATCACCAACTCAAACCAGCTCGGAAATTAATCTCACATAATATAGGGTATTGCTGATGTCAGGAGAAAGTAAAATTTTCATTTCTACTCAAAAAATAAAAAGTTACTACTGCATTTAAAAACTAAGATGAGGTCACATTATACACATTAGTAGGGGTAGTATTAATTTTTTTCGGAAAAAATCTAGAATAGTACTTAATTGAAATTGAAAATTCGGTATTATGTCCCAACTTTATTAATGAAACCATTATGACTATTTAATTTTTGAGTATAATCTATCATATATGTTGAGATTAGATAGAACGTTAATGAAACCCTGTAGATAATTCTTTAATCAAATGAAGGAGGTGGGTCAATGAAAAAGAGTTCCCACGGAAAATCAAATATTTGAACAGTTGAAAAACATGTGTTTTGGCGATATCAGTAACCAGATCTTCCTTTATCATAAGTACACAATTTAAAAATTTTATATTCAAATATTACTATTTATTTTTTGGATAAGATACGTGAACATACCATTTCTCTTATGGCAGTTTATAAAAGTAATTCAGAAGGAATATACAGGGTGATAGACGAAGTTCAACCCTGAATGAAGGAGGATGGATAAGATTGTATTTTTTTCTGCAGAACCATCAACTAATGAGGTAATTATTAAAAAAAGTCAAAAATAATTTGAATCATACATTCTTTTGAAACATCTTATAAAATAATTTTGAAATTGTAAAAAATATGATATAGCATTATGAAAATAATCATTGTATTTCAATCTCCATATTTTATCAATTTTAATCAGTCTCCAATGATAAGTTCCTACGACAGGCATGTGTATGATTGATGTTCTGGATTCCTAAACATGAATTATATTCATGAAATGTGTTCTCAATTTGTGTACCACCTTTTCTTCATCTCGATTGAATTTGAAAAATAAATGTTAGTATTATATTCTGCTCTGATTTCAGAGCATGAGTATATTTACAATACTTGAAATTAGGTTGTATCAGCACTTATTTTGATTTACATTTCCTATTCAATAGTTTGGTAGCAGACAAATTTGCAGACACCTTTTTATGGTAGTCGATGGTGAGTTGACGTGGATCTTGTCATACATATACATATTATGGCATTCCAAAACAATTTAAAAAACCTTCTAAAAATAATTTCTGGAATCGACTTCCTATGTGATACTTAATTATTACTTCGTTTGTACTCAGAAGTATATTCGTAGGTTTTATTATGTATATCTGAAGTATGTATTGCTTGTATGTAGTTGTTAATTACAAAGCTAAAATAAACAACAAGTAGCTATAAACTGTTCTACTGTATCGAGATCGATATTAAGTATGAAAAATTTATATAATTTTTTGAAAATATTTAACGAATTTTGTGAGTTATATGAATACGTTTTGTACACATCCGGTAGAAAAGTATACAGTAGGATTGATGCTACATCTTATGAAGACATCCTTCATTTTCGAACATTTATTTGGTAATGATGAATAAATCAAGTTATCTGATATTGTGTACATTGACCTTGGCAGAGAGAGATTTTGTTGTTGTTCTTGTACTTTTTACCATGAATTATTTTGAGATATTTGGTTTTGATATATAGATACATTTTTTAGGATCCATCCAAATTCAAAACTGAGTACATATTGCAGAAAAATTAACTACTTTCGATTATGTAGGATCCATCAACAAACGTAGACATTTGAATTTGTAAGTGGGAGTGAATAATGATTTCTAAATATTTTATGCTTCTAGCGAATTATATCTTGGATGGCAGTCTTCGATTGTCCAGCAACAATGTGCGGAATACCAGTAGAGATGACAAATACTAGAAAAAAGTACAACATATGGTTTTTCAAGGTATACTGGCATGAAGTTATTCTGGAAATTGTCAGTTGGACTCAGAACCCTGAGGTGCCTCCTGCAGCTAGCAGGATATACTGCTGTCAGCTGTTATTTTAAACTAATCTATAATTAACGTAATGTCATTCCAAGCCTTGTTTCTCAACTATTCCGAAATGGTTGCACATTAAACAGATACAGTACAGTACATTTCTTGGTAGTGTATGTTGAATGTCTTTTCTCTTTTCTGGATATAGGTAGCTTTGTAAAAGTCTCAATGGTTTACCTCCGACTCCTGCATTCCCCAAGACCTCCAACAGCTGTGTAAGATTAACAGTGTCGAAAGCCTAAGTAAACGCATAATAATTTTCATTTTTATCGATGTTCATTTGAGACTGTAGACGTTGTGTCATTCGTTGAGTTTTATCTATACCTTTGGAGCCTCTTTATATATCTAACTTGAAGTTGTTATCAATTAGATAAGGAGATGAGTAATGTAATTTTTGTCTCAAATCTTGAACACTAAACTTGTTTTGAAATTCACCCTTACGAGCAACCCTCAGAAGTAATCCAGAGACTTGTGCGACCTAGGGCAGACGAGGCCCTTACCTTTTAAAGGGTGATGCCAGAACGGAAAATTGCATTCACTAGATGTGATATTGACAGTGCATTCTTATCAACAATGAATTTCATTTTATTCCATTGTGGCGAACTTTTCAATAAAAATTGTCCAAACAAGGTAATTTTTTTCTCGAAAACTTCCTTCCCAACTACCTATATGATTAAATTTTATTAATGCGGTCAGAGGATTTTCCTGAAGTTCAACAACAGTTTATATCCACGTTTCGTTATTTTCCACGATTTTTTCTGAACATAAGACATTTTTCTTCTCATGTTTTGCAGAAGTTTGAAAAAAACAGAAATAAATAACTTCAAAGTAAGTACACCTTTCTGAACCTCACAGTAAAACACCTTGTATTTATCAGCTTAATCTCAATTATCGAACCTAATCTAATTCAATGTTCAATAAAGATAAGCCACTCCAAACGATAGCAATCAAATTAATCATCGACGAAAAAACAATCGCACGATCCCAACCTACTTCTCGAAAAGTTATCCTCCAGTATTCACAGGCTATTTCGAAAACCGTTCACAAATACTGCCTCCGACGATGAGGTTATGTTTACAATATTCACGCGCACACTTCGATCTTCAACTGTTACACTAGCGAGTTTCGCTGGACAACTGACATAAGACAATCCGAAACAAACGCGAATCGCGAGGGCGACGTTGACCAACTATGGAGAACACACACGTTTATCAGGTAGGCCGCGATCTACATAACCTACGTTACGTAGGAGCCGCTGTAGGCTTCACTATGGGTGTCAGAACACAGAGAAGGCAGAGGGAAAACAGCAAAAAAGAAATGTCGATTTGGACAGATCAACTGCGAAACGCAATAATAGATATTACCTCGACATTTCCTACCTGTTGATATAAGGAGAATTGCTACGAATGAAAATAACTGGCAGTGGAGCTAGTGAATGAAGAATTGCATACCTCACGAGAAAAACTGTTGTAATTGACGAAAAAAAGTATTTATTGGAAATTACGAAAGCGTAGAAGGGCCACAAAGAATAAAAAAATAAAATCAGCCTAATTCCGACTTTACAACTCGGAATTATCCTAATTTCGACTTCACAACTCAGAATTAGTATAATTCTGACTTCACAACTCGAAATTAGTAAAATTCCGAATTCACAATGCGAAATTAGTACAATTCCGACTTCACAACTCGGAATTAGTATAAATCCGACTTACAACTCGGAATTAGTATAATTCTGACTTCAAAATTCGGAATTAGTGAAGGAAAATGCAGTGCACATAAATTTAGTATAATGTCGATCATTTGGTATAAAAAAACATGAAGTGTATGAAAGCTCTGGATCACAGTCAAATAGTTTCATGAAACTACTTCAAAGTGACGCCATTTCCATCGGTTTACTTGTCACAATTTGTATTTGATCAAAAACATGAAGTCATTTCAAGGCAGTTTGTTGAAACAATTTGATCGTCACATATTTTCATTAGCAGTGGTGAAGTTTCCAAAGTTGGTGTCAGCTGAATGCACGTAAAAACATTTGATTGTCAACCAATTTAAATTGCATATGACTACTTAGGATATTTATATAAAGCTTAGAATAAGAAATAATCAGAACTAACGAAATCGTTTGTATTGTGGTGGTCGGAAGCGAAGCGGTTAGATGTCGGCCGTTGAAACTTCTGCTTGCACTTGGCCAGGTTCGAGTCCTGGGAATGATAATTTTTTTATCGATTTGATAGGCGACCTCATACCTTGTTTGAAAAAGCAAGTGTGATGTGAGTTGTCTAGATGCCAATCGTGACACGTCCGGGGTGGTGCAGTAGGTTTTCCGGATTCTCCTGCAGCTGAAAAGTGAATACTCCTCCAAAAATCAGTAAGTCGCCCCGGAGCGCACGGGAAACAATAATAATAATAGCCGTCCTCTACCCGCACCGGCTGTGCCTTTAGGTACACTCGATGAGTGTTTATGAGGGGGTAATATTATTATTAGTTTTATAAAGTGTTTCCATTTCACATCTACAAATTTGAGACGATAATTGCAGAAACACTTTCCATTAGCACATGCGCTATTATCTCAGATGCGTCTGTCTAGAGGCAGCTCAACAGAAAATATTAACTGAGTCTATATTTTTCCTCCGGAACATGGTTACTTGGTGACTGAAACACTTGTCGAGGTGTAAAAATAGCGGTTTGGTGTTGGGATAAAACTCCAGTAGATTCAATTTGGTATATTGTGGAATAGTAGTGAATTTCCTTCATCTAAATAGGTTCAATCCTTTCAGCCTTCTCACTTCCACTAGAATTTCAATGCCAACACGTGGAATCGCAATGATTACACTCATTTCAAGCTGCGAAGTATAAATAATACTAATTTCGAGTTTTAATGTCGGAATTATACTAATTCTGAGTTGCGAAGACAGAATTAGGCTAATTCCGAGTTGTGAAGTCGGAATTATATTTTATAATTATTTGTTGCCCTTCTACACCTTCGTAGGAAATTCATATAGACAAATAAAAATGTTTCACAGGAATCGTACAATTTATTGAGAATTAATTGCACCTTTTTCGCCAGGCTTCCAATTAATTTTTGTCGATGAAAATCGAATTTAGTCTTCAAAGATCATCAGGGAGATATTACACAGGGGAATAATTGAAAAACATAACCTTCATAAGAAACTGTAAGCAACAATTTCAATGCTGATCATGAGTTTGAAGTTGGATCAGGTTCAAAAGAGGATACACGATTCCAAGGTCAATTCTGAACTAGGAAAGCTTTCCTTTGAACGAACAAACCATCAAATCAGTTGAAAAAACAAATTGATGCCGCGCACACTACAGAAACTGTAAGCAAAAATTTAACCAAGGAATCAAGGAAGTTTTCATTTAGCCGCCCCAGTTCTATGGAAAATATCCACGAGCAAATTACCATCGACAATTTGAAGCGGTGGCCAGATAAAATGAATGAGGTCCAAGAGAAACACTGGTATTGCGTGGAGGAGCAATGAACATTTCACAAACCCCCATCGCTCAAGAACAGCTGGTAAGACATCTAAAACTACGGTACAGCAGACCCTCCTAGAACACGTATACTATTCACAGCTGAAAACCCGTAGCCAAAAACAGGGAGAAAGCTGACTAAGCGTGCATAGAGTTCATCTTGCACGCCGTAAAATGTCATGAAGCAATTAGAGGTTCAGGCAAGCTCAGACAGAGTCCAGTAGTAGTATTCAAAGCAGAGGTTGTTGTTACAGTCAAGCAAGTAGGCCACCAGGGGTCTTTTTGCTATCCCCGGCTCTCCTCATACATGGTGTATCGCCTGCCCTTCGTTTCCACCTGCTCTCCTCCTCAAAGTCTATGCGAGTAGGGTGTATGTGCTTTTCAAGGGAGCGAGTTCCTTCAATCTGCCTCCTGGTAGGGCTGGTTCTCGGTCAGGCGATGCGACAGCCGCGGGTGATTCTATCACCAGCTACCAGACCTGCAGTATCCCATCTGAGGCCCCTGATCGGCTATCATTGGAGACTAGTTCTCCAGTTCCTACTGCGAGTTCCTTCCATCCTCCTCCTCGGTAAAGTCCTGGTAGGGCTGGTTCTTAATCGGATGGTGCGGCGGCCGCAAGCGATTCATTCACCGGCTACCAGTCCCGCAGCACCCGATCCAAGGCCCCTCCTTGGCTCCCATCGAAGACCAACATCTCCAGTTCCCGCAGCGAGTTCCTTCGATCCTCCTCTTCGTGAAAACCCTGGCAGGACTGGTTCTTTAATAATAGTAAATTGATATAAGTGAAAACCAAATCCACTGTGTATTATTTCATACCATAACTTACAGAAACAAGACAGGGAATACGCTGTAATTGTGGTGAAATCGGGGGCATGTGAGTAGAAAATGTCCAACATGCCAACATTCAAGAATCGACACCTAAGCAGAAGAACTAGACAATTTATAGAATTACGGTAGTAAATAATGATTACTAGAATGATAACAAGATTCAGAGAGAATCAAGAGAAATATCGCTGCATTCATAAATTTGTCATATAGATAACATGTGACGAATTTGAAAATTTTACTTCACCAAAATGTAAATGTTTCATACGAATAGATGTAGTAGTTCAAAATCTTCATTAGATAATAAACATGGCGAGAATATTGACCAAATGTAATGAAATGTTTGATTCCGAAAGTATTCTCGCGTACAACGTTTTCTTCTTCTCTTTTTACCGAACAACTTTTCTATATATATTTTTGATTTGAATACTATCGTGTTCTATCCTGTTGTGTTCGTTAAGTATTTTTGATTGAAATTGAACACTGCATTGAATCATCTAGATCGTTTTTAGCATTGAATTGCAAGTTTCAGAATTTAGTGATTTTTATATATAACATGGTTGTGTCTATACTCCTGCTAGAAACAACATCAGATAGCCAAAGCCAAATAGAAAATGTTCCAAACAAGATCTTATCTCCGGAAATGCCATACGAAAAAGGCAAGGCACTCCTCGATCACTTGTTCACTTGTAGGTCAACTAACCCAGATACGAATTGATACAGACAAAACCTGTACATGATGTGATGAGTAGGTACGAAACAATTACAATAATGCCATCTCAACTTAGAGACAGGGTGAGTCGGATGCATAGAATACTGAATCGATTCGGAAAGTTAATGAATAAGCATCACTTAGAATATAATACTAATGATTTGATTTTTCCTATCTGACTCATTCTCAATTCGCTCATTAAAGAAATTACATTGTTTTAGCCATCTTTATAGAGTTTCCACAGCTTCAATGTGAGTTTTTGGCTGAAAAGGTTCCTACTCGGTGACATCACACCACGTTCAGTGTCGAATACGAAACCGAGTTCATCAGCTGCAAGAGCTTCTGCCTTGAAAAAATGCTTCGATACTTGCTTTCTCATGGTCGAAAATCAAGCAGAGAAAGTGATCTGAACTCTTGATGACTTTACATGCTCCATCCAGTTCCATTCTGTTATGTAAAGACTCCAAATTCAAAAGTTCACGGCCTCCCCAATGTCCGGGAAAGTATTAACGTGAAACGGGTGATTCAGGATATGCATCATTTTGCGAGTTTTCACGTCGAGTCGTCTCAAATCTTCTTGGTTCCATACCATACCATACCATACCATACCATACACCGACAGTTTTGATGATCAGATCTGTAGGAGTTTATGCTGATACTTGCCGCGGAGGGAGTTTTCAAATTAGGTTAGGTTAGGGAGCGGCATTGTTCTACCCGTAAGTGAGTCTTTTTGGCATCAAGATGGTGTAGGATGCTTTCATCTACGAGCTGAACTGTGGCATATGTGTCGATCTCGAACTCCATTTCGATAGCATGCGTATATACTCCACCACCCTTAAGGATTGATGAAGATCTTTTTCTCCTGAGACATATAGTTTGAGGTCATCTTAATGACAATAAGAAGAAGCATAACAGAAGAGTGCTGGGGAAGTTTCCCTAATACACATTCCTTCTGAAGATAGCCTGCACAGTATGTTCTCTGATTTGACCAGATCTTAAAGTGAAGTAGTTCTTTGTATCATATAAATCTCCATTTTTTGCATGGGGATTAGCAAGGTTCGCCCCACGACAAACCAATCTGCAATATTCAAAAACTCTTCAGATGGTGATGGGTGCTCGGACATTTTTCCACTAAAAGATATTTAGCTCAGCTATCATGGCCTGGAGCAGCAAAGTTCTTCAAGCCTTAAAGGGCCCGTCAAATTCCTTCCGAAGTTATTGTATTGCGAAGTTAATTGAGCTCAGGCTGACGAAGCCTCTTGGGAAAAGCTTCGAGCTGCGCTAAGGCTGAAGTATCTACGTTGGGTGGTTGGGTGAGAAGGTGTATCGCAAGGCTTTCATGCAGCCCAGCATTCGTATCCTATAAAGAGAGTGCTGTTTGATGGTAAACAACACGCCTTTTTGCCATTATTATGCCTGAAGTGGTTCACTTTGGAATTATTTTGATTTTTCGAAATTTTTGGTAAATGCTTACGAAATCCACGCCAGTTCAGAATGTGTACAAATAATGCCAACGTAAAGGTTTCTTAGATATTTTAGTATTCTGATATTTTTAGCCATTGCTACGTCATTTATATTATTATTATTGTTTGGTGAATTTTGCCCATTTCAAATCATTTAAAATTTTCCAGGGGTGATTACACAACAATCCTTGTCACAGCACATGGAAGGTTCCCCAACTTTTGCATTGCTCTGTACTTGCACTACAATTGCAACAATATTCTTTCTTTGACCATATGCCATGTTGGTTTCAATGAATGAATTGACTGGACGGTGACGTAACAAATTCCAGGTATACACTCCACAAATTTGTCCTATTTGGCAAGGCTGACAACCCACACTGCAATGACGTCACGACATTTCCAATGCCCAATAGATGTATAAATAATATTAACACAGATACACTTGCGCCAAGTAGGCGTCGATTATGTCTTGTTTACTCGCCTGCTGGGTTTGGTCATGGTTGGGAAAGCGATTTCTGACAAAAGCAGAAAAAAAGGACGAGTTACGCAATACATGTGGCAGTTATAGCACACTTTTCGAATTCAAAAAGTTCCCATAATGTCCACTTAGAGTAAACTTATACCTAAATCATTCATTACACTCAATGCATTATACACTAAACAGCAGAAATAAACTGTGCTTTTATGTAGGTACCCATCCCAAGTATAAATGTCATCTTAATTTCAACTTTTTGTAATGTGCAACAATTTCAATTAACCGTGTCTTTAAATTAATTTAATACCATAATATTTACTCAGAACTGAATTGAAAATATTTCATATTCAATATTTGTTTCTGTGGTAATATCAAACTTTGGTCATGCATCAGTAGTTCAATAAATCTCTACTGAATTGAAAAATAACAGTTTACAGCATCATGTTTAATATAGTCTGCACGCATATCGTGTAGGGGGGACTGTATACTGGGACTGGGACAATTCAAATTTCCCGCTAACTGAATTGAGGAAAAATCCGAATTTATTAGAGTGACATTCACCATTTTCAGCTGAAAATTTCATCAGCAAATTGTTTAGTTTGTCTGATATCGGGGAAATACTGATTTCTAAGAAGCACATTTTTGATTTCCGTGTTGAAATCAAATATCGGCGTTATTTATTTAACAAAAGATGTATGTAAAATTTTTTCGACATATCACTCAGAGGGTTTATAAGGTGAGCCAAGATCAATATAGCTCATATTCACGTATTGGTTGATAACATAAATTCATATCCTAAACAATATAAAGTGTTGTATATTGGGACACAATTTGGGACTGTCTCACTATAAACCTACTGTTTATAATGGCAAAACAATTGAATTGTGCATAGTGGGACTGCAATGGACAGTACTTAGTTATTTTGGTTAGACAATTGCATTACTTGTATAAATACTATTTTATGGTTTGACTAGGAATTATGCTGAATAATACTCTACATATAACTTCCTTATTATATGGTTAAGATGGTCCTACTTATAAGAGCATGGATAACATACCTTTTTTTTTTGGTTGCAGAAAATCAAGTACAAAAAACGGATAGGGAGATCTCTAACAAATCTCATGGAGTCAGTAAGCAAGCAAAAATAATGTTCCTATTTTATTAAAATCGTTTCCGGTTTGTTCGTTTATTATGTTTCGTTTTTTAAATATTTTAGTTTGCAATGTTCAGCAATGAGCACTATTTATTTTTCAATGTTTTTGAATAAAATATTACTTTGATAATTTTTTTTATCTTATATTCATATTATTTCAACTTAACCCCATTATTATCAGGTTATTCTATTCCGACTATTCACTTTTTTCATATTTTAAAAATGTTTTAATAATACTCTCAAGCTTTCTATATGAGGATTAGCTGAGAATCTAATTCAAGATTTAAATGAAGAAATTATAATCATTTAAAAAATATTGTCCCACTATACAATACCCAATATAGTATTGCAATCATGATGACGTTTTTGATATTTCAATGTTAGTCTCACAGTAAAAATTATCTAGATTTTTTTGTTTGTTAATCAGTAAATGCAAAGTTTGATTTGGGGACGATATTCTGCTTCAACAATTATCCAAAATTTCGTGGAAGAAAAATTAGGATTTGAACAATCAAAGTAGCATTATGCAACTGAAAAAAACATTCCAAAAATAAATATTTCTCACGAATCAAACATATGGTTTTGGTCTTGCATGTTCGGTTTTTGGTCACTTTCTTGCCATATAGAGTAACATTTTTCTGGTAGAATCCAGAACATATCTGCTCTTTCCCAGTTTTGGCGGAAATTTTGCAAGTCTCGACAATCTTGCTGTTCAGCCAAGTTTCAGACAGAGCAATAAAGTCGGATTGGGTAGCCTCCATATATAAAGTGTGGTCTTTATTTTTGATAATTAGTGAACTAATGTTTGTATAGGCGAAAGTAAGATTTTCTTTCAGTTCTGGCTATCTGCATGGGGGTTTTGTCGTTATCAAGTTTGACATTTTTGTACTTGGGAGTCGATTTCAGGTTCAGTTTATTTCTGAGTGTCCTACTGATAAATTCGAGAGGGCGGTTTTTGCTGTGCTTGACCGGACCGACTCGCATAAACTTTTTAGATCTCTCAGTAATCCCTAATGCAGTAAAAATTTCGGTTAGAATTGCGTTATCGTCGTCCTGTTCATTAATTCGTAGATCATTATATTGTTTGCGCGGGCCATAAGTACTTTCATTCAGTTCTTTCCCAGAGACAGTGTTTTTATTTGGGAATGAAAATAGATTATAGAATTATAAAATATAGATTTGCAATGCATTCTGTAACAACTAGCAAATGTTAATCGAAATATGATTTCTCGTTGCTCCAACGGACGTCAGGTATAACTCCAAAAGGGAAACTAGTTGTTTTGTGTCGGACATTCGGGCATTTGCCTCATATTTTCTACTTTCTGGGAATGTATGTTCCAACAAATACATTTATTTCATTTCATCTACTTTGATTTAAGGTTTGACGTTCTTAGGATGTGATGAATGAAGGATGATTTCCAATTCAACTCGTGATTATCTTGAAAACAAATCGAAAGAATTTGATTTTTTCATGCCTTTTTGTTTTGTGTACAGGGAAAAAAAACCGTCGACTATGATCAACCATAACAAAGCACAGGAAACATACGACCAGTCGATAAATCCTTCTCTCACAAATCCTAACAGCCCTATTAAAATTCCGTTTGTTACCTCAATCAAAATTCGTCGAGAATAATCCTCCTGACGTCGTTTTCCCGAATCAGCGCCATTATCATAATTCATTCAAATCCGATTCGAATTCAACGGCTACCAAAAGAGGACCGATCAGGCGTCCAAATTCAGACTATTATGGCTCTGTGTGTGTATCATACACAATACAATTTCTAATCGCGGCACGTAATCGGAATTTGTGTTCACTCTTACTTTCATTACCGAAAACTAGTTTTCGTCCCACGGATTGTTTCGAAGGCGACGCTGATCGCCTTATTCGCATTCCATCGAACTATGCAAGTAACGTTGGTACGGTAGACTTCGTTTTCATATTGATCAACGAGTAACTTTCAGTAGCATCAAATGGCAAGTATCTTCATCATCAGACTAAGAGACCAATATTCCATCTCTTCACTGTCTTTCGTTTTCTGAATTATTCTTGGTAGCAAGCCCCGAACTGTCCTAGAAAGCTCCAGGTTCGGTTTCAACCAGCGTCTCGATGTTCGAATTACCCCCCATTTTCCATCTCCTCGCCATCGCTTGACAGCGCGAAGGGATTTTTTCTAGGACCCCTCCTTAGAATCTCTCTCGTGCAAACGGGAGAAGTCATTACGTCTGCTTGGAATATGGAGTCTTGAGTGCTAAGGCAATGGACTAAGATATATCCCAGCACCAACCCCATTGCATATCTTAGAGCCACCTGGGTACCATATTACTTACTCTCTTGATAGCATTGATAGGGCCATTGATGCACCTTTCCCATTTTGTATGACGGTGTTGTATGTTCCATCAAAGGAGTAGGTTATAATCATTTTGTCCGGCGTCATCTCAGATATGTCGATTCTTATAACCTACATAATGTTCAAGTGTTCTGGGTTGTTACTCCGGATCAATGGGGTTCGAGCACTTTTGTCTGGAGGGGTATGGGGGCTTCAATCACTCGTTTCCGCAACATTATGCAGATGCAGGAGGGGGAGGTTCAGAATAACCTTCAGCCCAATCATGAGGCGAAGTGGTCATGTTTTTAGAGCGTTTGCCTCTAACGCAGGTAGCCCGAGTTCAATCCCCACCGCCTGCCACTGAGCTAAAGTGATTCGAAATCCTCTTGTTCACAAGCTGTAGGTTCCGAATCTCCTTTGTTCGCTCAAGCTCTGCTTTTGAGAAGATTCCTCATAAAACCTGAGTGATTCGTAAAAACAAAATTTTAGAATTTTCTTTTCACATAACACATCAAGTGGATGTAACCATAACTCTGTCACCAAATTGAAACCTGATCTGCAGAAAGGCAATTGAAAGTTGTGGAGAAGAAGCCAATACGCGAGCCCTAACGTTTCCTTTCTGTCAGACAATAATAACAAAGAACAAACTTGATTCACAAATCTCATTCAGTGTCGTTTCTACAAAAAAAAAGGCTATGATACAATTTTATTTTGAGAGTTACACGCGAATATCAATCAAAGCCATATTTGGTAGGTGAAACTTTCGAAATCATTTCGAACCCTAGTTCAATATGGTTTCCGCAAAAGTTTTTCTATCACTAAAGCGTACTGCCGTGCTAAGAATAAAGGGCGTATCTGACAAATTTGTAAGTATCGAATTTGGGACTGTTTTGGTTTGGCTGTATCGTTTTACACCTATCTCACTAGGATTGAATGAAGTAATTGAAAATTAGCCGATATTATGAGTGTATGAAAAATGTCATATCTGCAAAAATTTATCCCAACCTGCTAGTAAATCATGATTTTTTCGAAAACATGAAAACTGCAGATACGCCTTTTATGCTTAGCACGACAGCGTAGGTCAGAGTCGTTAGAAAGGTTGTCGAGGGCTTTGACAAAACACAACTCACGGCAATCACTCTCTGCGATTCGGCAAGATCTTTGACTGCCTCTCAGCATTTAAACTCTCTGACTATGGTGTGAGAGAATTCAATCTTTTTATACCTTAACAACAAAAAACATTGCGGGGTTCTGAACCAAGATGTATTTGATTCTGAGTTGGTGAAAGCATGAGTGCCTGAGGGTTCTGGTAAGGTACTATTATTTTTATTATATACATTTGAGTAACTGACTTGTCATATTTTTGCCTATGACAGCACACTCATTTGCACAAACAATAAAAAAACAAGTCATTGAAAGCGTATATGCTCTACCTCCTTCATCAAAGTTTGCAAGGTTCAGATAAAAGTTGCTGGAATAGTGACAAATGATGATTTTAGGGACACTTATTGTCCATATTCAGAAAACTAGGATTAATGCCGTTTCCTACACTATTCTTCTTGAAATCCATGTAGGTAAGAATGGATTTACAACTAAGTCAGAATTTTATGATTACAATAAACGATCAGCTTGTTTCAAGATACAGATACACATCTAACAAAATTATACTACTAATTAGAACAAAATACTATTTCCTGCCGTTCAAAACATCTATCAAAACTCAACTGACATAAAAATGTTACCAAAGTCGGGACGAATATATGGCCGAACCCCTAAATCAACTTGATCCTGGCCTTTAAATATACTACTACTTTCATGTTTCTCCTGCACACTTCATGTTTGTGATTATAATCATTAAAACAATTGGGTATTGTGACTGTATAGATACAATATGTAAAAGATGACGTTTACAAAGTATAACGCGTTATAAATATTTTTAACATTGTTGGTGACTGAGGTCATATGGCATATGACACGGTTCTAAAAATGAAATAGTTTTACCCGACGGACCCCTGGACGTGAAGCGTGTGTACCTGTCTATTCCTGTTGTACGGTCTTCTATTTCAATTTTCCATTTCTTTTTCAATCGTTTAGGTATTTTAAAATAATACACTACTTCATCCTCCACTTGTGGCTGGCTGAATGACGAAATGTCATAGCCATTAAAAAAAAAATAGACAAATTTGTTTCAGATTCAAGCTGAATATTGTTCCTCACGGATAAAAATCGCACTTGTCTCGATATTATTCTTACTCTGCTTACATTTTCCAACAGTTGAACAACTTTACGAATTTGCTAGATACAGAGTTGATTTCCATTGGAAAAAAGAGATTTATCACTATCAGTAACTCACGTGGGAATTCCTTGGCCTCATTCAGCAACTTGGCTGTTCCTATCCCGAACAAAGAATGTCCGACGATATTTCTCATCCTCGACATTTTTGGCTAGAACTCAATACAACAACTGACACACTTATTTGACACACATTCTTTTGTTCGATAATCCTCATTGGATAATTGCGACATTGTGGGCGATCGAAATGTCCCAGTAATTATATCATTACCTTAACGATGGTTCTGGAAATTTAATTATCAGAGGTCAACAGAAATTGAGCCAATTGATTACTGGATTGGTGGGATTGGGAGTGACACGCTGAAAATGCAACCTCTGACATTTTCTGTAGAATAGTTTGTTACTGTAACGAATCCACTAATATTTAAAAATATTATAATTGAACGTCCATAAACTTCATGATACCACTTGAGCTCGATATTTTTTAAGTTGATCAAGACTAGACCACATAGCCTAGATTTTTGTAATTGTTCCTGTACTTTGAGTATTCACGAGATATTTTTCTTTGGCAAGGAATTACTCAGTCAAACACTGAAAATATTAATTCACTTTACTAGAACTCGTTAATAGCTATCTATTCCAAAGAATCCTCTAATGAGAGTTCTCGTATTATGTACCGCCACTTTGTTTTGTAATAAATGCTAAGGCAATTGTAATTCAATGATAAAACATTTTCAAAATACCATCCTGTATAGTAGCCCACCGCGAAATATATTTAGTATTTTATTATTGAACAAATTCTGGTTTGCAAAAATAATTAATCTTTCTCGACGCGAGGAATCTTTTGAAACTCGACAGACATTTTGTGAATATAACAAAAATTACGACAAAGCCATTTTGGAATGGGCGGTACAAATTTCATTGTTAGTACCAGAAAACAATAAATTACGGAATTGACGAATGGGGGAGGCTTCAAATCTGTGAGTAGAAAGTTCCGCTATCCGGCCGACGGGGATAGAGGGGTGGTATAAGTAGGATTGACTCCACTAGGCTCGTTTATCTAGTAGGAGAATATAGAAGACATCTCCCACACAGTTCATTTGCTTTTTTTTTAACTCTCTGTGAGATGTGATTTTTGTTTTGTTCTCTTTCCAAATTATTTCACTTATTTGATTAATTATTATACCTATATTGTCTGTTCAATGTATGCATGTTCAATTTGACATTCCACCGAACCACATTAATTGAAATCAAGACTACTTCAAGACTTCTCCTTCGCGCAAAGAGCACGAACTTTCTATCCTTCCAGAGAAGTAGCTTCAGATAAAAGAACTAGTAAGCCTTAAGCACGCAGATACCTAGTATCCCCTAGCCAGCACAAATTTGGGGTGGTCACAGCATTTTGCCTTTTATATTTCATTTGCTGCTCAAGCAAACCAGTTTCGGGGACTTCATCCTTGGAGTCAGTAGAGTCAGTGAGTGAAGAAGCCAGAGAGGAAACAGGTAAAATCAAGTTTCCACAGACTCACTAGAATATAAGGCGTTTCGAATTAGGTATCACTCGACTCCCAATGTCCTTTAAAAAATCTTGCAAAATGTCGCACCGATGCCATAAGGTATTTCTTACATACGATGGTTTGTGTATTGGATGAGTAAACCACTTCGAGGGCAGTTCTTGCATTGGCGTCCTCGTCGCGGGAAGAGGACTTTGTCTTACAGGTAATCCTGAGAGCATCTGAAGCGAAGATAGTGTAAGAAGTGCACCCAACCCAAGTTGAGGGGCAAATTACGAAGGGTGAGTGGCACATAGGATGATTTGTCGCTAACGATCCCTCCAGAAAACCAGGTGACATATGGAGTATTAGGCTCGTCTCAGTAAGCGGTTGGGACAAGTCATCCGTTTTTTTTACATCACTCGTGAGAACAATATGAATAATCACAATGTGAAATCGATGAACCAAACTCAGAGACAATGGCCAAGAGCTCACAGATGTGGAACCAGGAAGATGACGACTTCGTTGCAGATAAACACAGTAAAGCAACAATGTTTGCTTTAGCTAGCCTAATTGTGATCGAGCAGATCGACCCCATCGCCATGCAAGAACCATGAGCTGGCTTTCAAGGAATCAGAGGACTAGGAGGACTGGGAAGTAAGTTCATCTACGAATGCAAACCTCATAGGGTACGCGCATGCATATATGTTAAAAACACTTTCAGGCACTTATCAACTTTGGTATCAGAGACTTGGTGTCCGTAAAAGTAAAGCTTTCACAGTGAGAGAATGAGGTGGGAGCTATAGTCAGATACGTCTATCTCCTCTAAGTTCTTGGCATAGGGGGACACGAGCCCATATGGTAACGCCCACAATACAGCATGAAGTAACAGTAACACAAGGTGAGTACAAGATAATTTATAATCAAACAAAATTTCTTTGTAATGAATACAGGGGGTGAGTGAACTTTTGCCAATCACGTTATATCCAGGGTAATAAATATCACAGAGACAACCCCATGTATCCGACGAGGCATCCCTATCAGATCATTGACACACCAGGTTCCGCATCTCCAAAAACAGTGAAGGTTCGACCTCCTTCAGAAACCCAATGAAAACCGACTGGGAGACATACAGAAGTGCCCTATCAGGTAACATCGAGACCGTGGAATACTCCAGAATATTTTCAATTTCAAGGGAATTGAGGAGGCGGCAATCTATATTTGGGAGTCTGATTTTAAAGCCTGCAGTCTAACCAACAGTGGGCGAAACAGCACGATCCAATTTTGTACCAAAGAACTGGAAACCCAAAGAAAAAAGACCAGATCTCTCTTCAACAAGGCCATCAGAACAAAACCATACAAGAAGAAGAAGGCGCGGAAAAATTTCGGCGAAATGGAGAACACCGCCGACTGATCAAGACTTCATTATCTCGAAAGGTCCGGTGAATCTAGGAATCATCCACCAAATCTGGTAACGAATCTCTAGAAATATTCCTTGATACTCACATCTGAGTCCTGGAAAAGAGCACAAGCACTCACAAGAAGGTATAGGAACCTTCAGTCCATTCAAATCAGCAAGGCCATACGAAATCCAATATGAACTAAGACAGCGAGAAGCAGACCGACTAACTTCATTCCTCGTTAGACTGTTCACGGCGAGCATGTTTTCTGATTAAGTACCTAGCATGTGGCAAAGGACTGGCGTGATTTTCATACCGAACCTCTCATCGTTCATACTCAGAATGATGGTAAAACTGGTTAGAAGAATATCCAAGAAAACGATATCGAGTAGGTATCCAATTTTTTCGTACTATCAACACGTCTATAGGATCAATTTGGAAAATCCTGCCAAACGGAGCTCTATATCCACGCCTGAGCCGTGGTGGCGTGCGGGTTAAGCGATCTCTTCTAAATCCAATAATCCGTAGGTGCATGGGTTTTCGAATCTCTGCACGGTCACCGGTCTCGTGCTTGGCATCACACGTTCAAAAAGGTAAGGGCCACGTCTTCTTTAGATCGCACAAGTCAATCGAAGACTTCTGAGGATTGCTTGTAAGGGTACAGCCGGTTGATGGTTATAACAATTTTAGGAACAATAACAAACAATTCTAGTCGACAGGATCGAGGAATCTTTGTCGAATAAAGACTTAAAGCCATACTAGACGTAGAAGGAGTGTTTGATAACACAGTAAATGCTTCTTTCTCTCAACCTCGAGGGAAAGAAACGTTGCTCCAGCCCTGAACCAATGTAGTACAGAACGGGGTAAAACTTGTGACGGTACCGGGTCACAGGCGGATCCAGGAGAATGAGATGGCAGATGTCCTAGCAACAGCGGGGGCAACTATTACTCTCACTGGGCTATAACAAGTCTGTGATGGGGCAGGCTGAGGTAATCAGGTAGGTAAGAAACGAATGGGTTAGAAACCATGAACAATCGTCCTAGGAAAATGCCTTAAGTAATATTCAAGGAAAGATGAGACCACCTGACTGGTTATCTCCACCATCTAGTCGGACTACGCAAGAATATAGGACATCTGACAGGGCTCTGCCATCAGAAAAAACATCTGCAAATGCTGAAGATACACCAAGAATCCCCTTAATGCAGATTTTGGGACGAGACTGAACATACATCTACATACTGATTAAATGTACGTTCTCCTTCGCCTTAGGTGAAAAGAACACAAAATCGATCCTTGGGGAACACCAAAATTTACTTTCAGAGGTTTAGATGTATTTCCTTCCGACACAAATCATTAGGAAGGTGGCTAAAATGATGTTTCATAATCATTTCGAATATTTAGGAGAGCGTTGTTGAAACTTACCGGTCCAATATACTTGTAATCGGTACTCTGAAAATTGGCGAGGTACAGCAGAGGTTACTGATTTCAGAACAGTAATGACCACAAAGGCGATAAAAAACATTACTCAAGATCAAAAAAATTCATATTAATCAACCATCCATTATTAGTGACGACGCACAGAACTTTTTTTCGAAAGTAATGGTGCTTCACTATGAGCAGTTTCTCTACTTTTCAATGTGCATTTCAAAAGTGTTTTACGAAAACTGTTTCATTTTATCTTATCACATTCATCGATTTTGAAATGTACGGTGATTCACCCAATACTCCGCTTCCTTATACTCAATACGAATCGGCACACTCTGTAAAACCCGAGGAATTCACGACGGCTTCGTCTAGGAGTATATGTAAATCGCGTCGTGCAAAATTATCTAGTCAACCTTGAAAGAGGTAGATTTTTCACGTATACCTTGCCTAGGATGGGTTGGTTAATATCAACTTCGAATAAGATTTCAGAGAAATACTTTGTTTTGAAGAAAAGAGAAAGAGGCATGCTGATTTTTATACCTGGCATAACAACAAAAGATTAATAACGCAAGGACCAACGTAAGTTTTTTTTTTTTCGAGAGTTTGAAGAGTGGACAAAGATTTGATCCTTATTATTATTATTATTATTATTATTATTGTGTTGGAATAGGACAAATGGGACTATTTGTTCTTTTTTATCTATCGGTAGTAATTTCTACTCATGTACTTTGAGTTTACCGACAATGCAATACGTATACTTTCAAAAACCTACAACGTGAAGTGCTTGTTCACTTTGATTTATATCAGCCTGAAGGCATGTCATTTAACATGTGGGTGTTTCAAGATAAATATCTTTTTTGCTTCTATTATACCAATGACTCAACTAATTAGATATCGGTTTTTATTACAAACCAGCGTCATGTAGAAGTAATAGGTATTAATTATTATTATTTTAAATTGAAGAAACGGTAGGGCATAATATACGGGATTTAATCTGACCTCTTCCACTTCCATTTCATTTTACAGTGAATGAAAATTCAAAATGGAATTTAAAAAATTAGGTAATTTTGGTTTTTAAAGTTTGACGAAAATTTAGGAACTGCTATCTATCGGCTTCTTACTGCTCAGATCCAATAAGAAATTCAACCGTATCTGCCATTTTTTAATAAATTTTCAATATTATAAAACAATCTTGTCCCAAATTTTATAACTAAGATACATCTATGATGTGTCATTTGAAAAAATAAATAAAATAATAATTGGGGTCAAACGATGGAAAAATTAGAGGCGTACCCCATCTAATAGTCCCGGTATATATTTGGCGAAGAGGAAAATGTTTTTCAGATTGCTTCCACAATTCGTATTATTCGGATGACACCAAAACATTTAAGAATCGTTGGATGAGGCAAAAATTGTTTTCTTACTTAGACAGACAACTTTTCAGTCTGCCCTCGTAGAGTACGTATGAGGTTTTATTTACTTTACTGCTTCGACCGCTCCCGACGCTTGAAGGGATGTTTACCGACCAAAGTAGAATAACTTCCTGTGATATTTCCACGAGACTGCTGTCCATACAGATACTAAACGAGTCAACTGATATTTCCATTAGTATATACATCCTGCTATTGCAGGAGCATCGCTCTAAAGTAGTTGGTTGGTGGAATATAGTATAATAATAATATTTATTTGTCAAAAACATTACGACAACAAATGCCGATCTCGACTCTTGCGTGCGTGACATCACACGTTAAAAGGTAAGGGCTACGTCTCCCTTAGTTTGCACAGGTCTTTCGAAGACTTCTGAGGGTTGTGCTCGTAAAGGTGTAGCCGGTTGACAGAATTAACAATTTTAGCAATAACAAATAAATAGTTATCCACATCAAGCATGGCTTCGAATTGTGGTTAAAAAAAAGAGAAGAAAATATATTTCGATGAACATACAAAGCATTCAGTCCGTAGTCTATAACAACAATGCATACAAGTCATTTCATAGTGAACAATTTTTTTGTACTGACAAAATATAGAAAAGGCTTTTGAAAAATCTCAGATTTGAATATAAAACCGGTTACTATTATATCAAAGTACTCCACAATACTCATCTTTTTGCTGATCTTTCGATGTTAAATAGGTCTTCAGTTTCCAATGTGATAAATAATTCTTGGGCATGACATCTTCGAGCAATGTTTTTTTTTGGTTTTAGTGTTTTGAAAGTGTTTGGTTTGGTCGGTTATGGTACATGAGAAGACTGTGACAGAATAATTGGTCTTGGTGTATAACATGTCAGATGAAAATCGTCTTGTATTTTTGTAAATAATTTTCATAAGAAATTTTTGGGTAGGTAGGTATAGTCTCAAGATTTCGTAAAAAAATTTCATTTGCTTCTCGCTTCCATATGATAAAACTTAAAGGGTTAAAGGAGAATTGGATATTTTCGGGAGACTATTGTCTAGTTTCAGAAATGTTTCACCTCAATATTATCTTTTTGTG
Organism: Chrysolina americana; assembly: GCA_958502065.1. Classification (NCBI taxonomy): domain Eukaryota; kingdom Metazoa; phylum Arthropoda; class Insecta; order Coleoptera; family Chrysomelidae; genus Chrysolina; species Chrysolina americana. The sequence goes on from OY293410.1 coordinate 88,429,354, forward strand.
AACATTTTGACAATAATTGCAATACTGCTGAAAAGTGGTTTTACTACTTTAACAATTTTCTAGATTTATTTTCTACCCAAACACCAGAACTTCGTCAAATTTACCATTAATACCTTTCGACTTTTCAAAAAGAAGAAAACCCTCCTAAATATATAGTTATCCATCATTTTCATAACCCTCATTAGGAAGATAGTATACAAACAAATCGTAGATAATGAAAAATTATTTAAGATCCATTTGTTTTGTACCATCAACTTGCAGACCTCTTCAAGAAGATTATATTTTCTATTACATCCTGTATATCACCTGATGCGATGCCTGTCGTGGTAGCGTAGAATGCAATTCATACTTCAATATACTTCACTAAAACTAAAATGTCATCAAATTCTGTTGATGCCTAGAAACCCCCTTTTTTCCGTGCCTAGTCTTTTCGTACCAATTCCTATCCAATGCTGTCGTTAGGTATCATCGACGTTTGGGAAGAAATAATTCGGGCCTATCATTATTGAATGATTGGAGATATACATGTCATGGCCAGAAGTCCAACAAAAGCGCTAACAGGTCTCTAGTTTGACCTCTGAGGGCGACAAGCATATTGTCGATCGTTTGCAATTTCTGGGATTGAAAACGAGCACATTTTGCCAAAGTACTGTTTAGGGTGAAATAGTTTTTGAACCAAAAATAACCCTTCAACAACCCTTCGAAGGATTAAAACATTTTGCCAACGTGCTGTTTAGGGTGAAATATTTTGTGAACCTCGAAGGATGAAAATCTTTAGAATGTTGAAATATCCGTTGCTCAAGGTTTTTTGACGGAAATGAATCATTCCACACTTGATGAACACGCTCATTGGGATGAAATAATTTGTGGACCAAAAACTAACCCTCAACAATCCTCCGGAGGAGAAAACAGTTGAAATACCCGTCGCTCGAGGTTGTTCGACTGGAATGAATTTATCTACACTTAATGAACACGCTCTCTAAGATGAAATAATATGTGAACCAAAAACTACCCCTCAACAATCCTCTGTGGAAGAAAAATGTTAAAAAGTTGAAATACCCGTTGCTCAAGGTGTTTTGAGAGGAATGAATTGCTCTACCCCTGCTGAATATGCTCTATAGGGTGAAATAATTTGTGATCCAAAAACTACCCCTCAACAAATCTCCGAAGGATTAGACTCTTTAAAAAGTTGAAATATCCATTGCTTGAGGTTTTTTGACGGAAATGAATTATTTTACACTTGATGAACATGCTCGGAAGAAATAATATGTGAACCAAAACAACCCCTCAACAACCCTCCGAAGAACGAAAATCATTAAAAAGTTTATATACCCGTTTCTCAAGGTTTTTTGAGGGGAATGAATTATTCTACACCTGCTGAATATGCTCTATAGGGTGAAATAATTTGTGAACCAAAAACTGCACTCAACAACTCTCCTATTGAACAAAATTATCAGAGCAGAAAAGAATTTACAGATCTCTGAAACTTCAGAAGTAACAAATGAATTCACTTCTTCGTTTGTTTAGGGGTAGTTTTTGGTTCACTAAATAATTCATTTCCATTGAAAAATCTCGAGCAACGGGTATTTCAACTTTTTTTTTGAAGTTGGACTACGGGGGCGCCGTATTTCCAGAAATAAAGCTGCACGCCGCGTTATGAACAGCAGATTCCTACTCATGACATCAAATACATAAGTAGCAGAAACATTTTCGCAAAATTGAATTAAGCCAGTTTCACTTATATTCTTAAATACCTAATAGATATCGTTAAAAATAACTATCATCGAATTCATATCGGATTTACGTGCATATAAGAAAGCCAGGTAGGTATGCAAATGTTATGATTTTGCTCTAGTAGTGAGCATAAAAATGCTTGTTTTTCCAAATCAGCATATTAAAAAAAAAATACGCAACCTGGTTGACCCAATATCTCACCTCACGGGGTACCGTTAGGAAACACACATACAAGGCCTAACTGTGAAAGAAAAGTCGGACTGTCAAACAGCGCAGCTTTTCCACTTCACCAAGAAATAGGTACACAAAACAAACCTAACCTTCATCTACCGCTACGGCGGCGATAACACAATCCGTTCGATTCGTGATTGTTTTTCACTGTCCGCACACTTGGATCGTACATCAAACGTCAGTCTTTCATCCGATTATCATGGCACCCTATTTTATGTCACCATATGCACATTCTTCTCGGTTAATCGGTTATTTTGCCCACGTAGGAAGGTGAAACATGTTGTTCTCGAGGATGTTAGCAATGAACTGCTCACCTGTCCTGCTGACGGCGCACGCGCGGCTCTTATATAACCGACTTGGCATATTTCAGATACGGAATACGTTCATTCTGTGGAAGTGACTTTGCGGACTCGATTCTGGAACTATTATTAGTTTGGGTTACTACAAACAGGATATTTGACGCATTTTTAGTGTTTCGTTGGTGTCGTTACGAAGGGGGCCATTTTTATTTGGTTTTATCGTCAATATAGGTATCGATTGTAGGTTTATGAGATAAGGTATCAGTTGATTTTTATTTCAGTGCCTCGGTAACCGAGTGGAATAACGGGTGGAACATCAAAGATGATTTGCCGACGCGAATGAATAATAATAATAATACCTCATAAACACTCGTTGAGTGTACCCAGGCATAGCCTGTGCGGGTAGAGGACGGCTATTATTATTATTTGCCGTGGCGCTCCGGGGCGACTTACTGATGTTTCAGATGATGTATTCACTTTTCAGCTGTAGGAAAAACCGGAAAACTACAGATATACTATTTTGATAGAAATGTCGTGGTTTCATACTCCCCAAATTTGTGAATTTATCAAAGTTCAAGTTTTATTGTTATTATCAACATTGCATCATAAGATATGTCAAAATAAGATATGGAGAAGGAGTCAATCGTCTTTTCAATCTTTGCTGAAGTTCCTGCAAGATCTACTCAGACATTTTGCCTTTTTTGACAATTTCCTATTTTACAGTCGATCTTCTTCAAGACGTTTTCACTCCCCTTCGTTTCTTTGAATTTTAGAATTGTTGTGTTGTTTCTCTTTATCTATTCTCCTGTATTCATGCATGCATTTTCCGCAGGAAATTGTACTCGGAGTTCTTTCCGTGTTCTTACTGTTTTTCTGTCCTTATTGGTATTGGCGATGGAACCTTCTTTGCTTCCACAAAGCAGATAAGGTGCAAGTATGATGCATATGGTGTTCGGACCAATTTGGTTTCAGGAAAATTAGCTCCACAACCAAAGCCATATTACGTGTTCTGTCGAACATAGTTGAAAGCCTTAACCACTCCCTCATAACTCTATGTGACCTCACCAAGGAGATATTACGCAATAAGAGGTACCGCTCTCAAATTTTTCAAGTCTTATTCATGTGAAAGATTACAATGTGTAATGATTAATGGCAAGCAAACATTTCTAAAGGAGAAGCATTATGAATGAACTTCGAGAAACGACTTCAAACGAAGAGCTTGGGCTAATAATGAAAGATTGGGCTTTCAATATGAAGAGAGTTGATGGTGAAGATTATAAAGAATGTGTCATAAAGACCACGTGGAACGTTACTGCAAAGTGCCTTCAAGAAAAATACTATAAAGAGTACAGCCCAAAATTCAATTCATTCGCAGATATTGAATTCAAAGGAGCGAGGGATGCGAAAAATGCGAAACTAAAGCAGCTTCAGTCTGTTCCCGAGAAAAGAAAACAAAGTTCGAATGTTTTATGTAAGGAAGATTTATATAAAATAATGAATCTATGGAACGAAGATTGTCCAGAAGGACTTCAAAAAAAGTTATTTCATAAAATATCTTTTGAACTAGCCTGGAGAGGGGGCGAGGCAGCTAGATGCAAAGTGCATTTTTTCAAGGAGGAGAAAAAGTTGTTAAACGGTGAACTAACCGGAAGAATTGAATACAACCCGATATTTTCCAAAACACGCCAGGGAGGAGCTCAAAAATTATCCGATAGTAAGTGGTTGGTGCCTAATCGAAATAATCTCGATGTGTGCCCGGGAGGGTTAATCAAAATACTTTTATCAAAACGCAGTGATAAAATTACGTCAGATTGTCTATTTTTGACTGTTAATCCCTATTGGAATAAAAACTCTTCTGGATGGTACAAAAAAAAATGCCTATTGGTGTACCTAAATGAGATTGGGAAATGGATTAAACAATTAGCTGAAAAAATAGGGGTTGATACTCTGACAAACAAGATCACGAATCATTCAAATCGATCAAGTGCTGTTTCAAATTTTGCCAAATCGGGTGTCCCGGAAGAATAGCTCATCAAAATGACTGGACATGCAAATGCTAAGTCATTAGGACCTTATTTACAGTTAGACGAGGAACATCATGCTAGTTTAATCAACAACTTGAGACCAGGACCTTCTGGAATAGCAACATCAGGCGATGTAAACATTATACAAGAAAATTTGACTACAGGACACGTAAATAACCTGCAGAAAAAATCTGGTTGTAATAAACATATAACCATTGCATATTCAATGTTCAGAATATGTATGTTAGTGAGGTTCAGTCGAATTCATCATAATATTTATTGAAATGTTTTAATATTTAATATCTTCTCAATATATTTAAAATATTATTGTTGTAATTTTTTAATGGAATTTATGTCAAAATAAATTTTCTGGATCATGTAGTTGTGTATTAATCTCCCTAAAATACATTCGAGATAATATTTTTATATCTAAATACATTTCAAATTGTATTCAAATTTTATTGTCTTTTGACAAAACATCTCGAATCAACGGAAGTAGAAAAAATCGCTCGAGCAAGCTGTCGCAATTTTTTCACTCCCTTGATTCTCGATTTTTTGTCATAACAATAAAATTTTCATGCAATTAAAAATGTATTTATCGATAAAAATATGATCACTTATGTATTTACCCCCGAAAAATCTTCCGAGAGGACCCCGCACTCTCCTTATAGAAAATGTCTTTCGGTTAAATTACCTGAATTTTTTGTTTGTTGTAGATTTTGACTTCCTTAGCAATCGTGTCCATGGGCACAAACAAATCGACAACTAGGTTTCTGGATACAGGGTGTCAAAGTTAAAAAGTGAAGCTTTCTACTCAGATAATCCTTAAAAATTCCGAGAATTGACAAAACGCCTATCCATTATGGAAAATGCATGCTTCAATGAAGGTACAATATCACATTGATCTTGTATCCATTACACTTGTTCGTTTTGTGCTCTAAAACAGGGTGAACAAAGTAAAATCCAATTCGGCAATTTTTAATCCTCTAGGGTGACTTCTCTGATGAGAATCAAAGGTTCAATTCAGCCTGAATGCACTCCCTCAATCTTGATCGAAGTTAAGTAACATTATATTTTTTATACAGTGTGGTTTAAAAATAGGGGTAGGTACGTCAACCCTCAGTTTTCAGTTTGGAGAGGGCAGAGTATGTCAAATATATATCGAACATTTTTCATTATTTAGAAGGTCGCAGGGCGAGTAAAAAAAAAGTCCAAGCTTCTTAGAGAAATGCGGTTTTTTTTTTCAATGAATAACCTGTATTTCAAAAATTCTGAAATTTGTCGCTGCGTGTTTCCTAATTGACATCCGAACTTTCTTAAGCAAAATGTCTCATGACATAGGCATGTATATTGATAATTTATGCAATCTATGGGCTTCCTCGGAGTGAGCAATAATAATATACCTTTCAACGGAATGAATTCGTGAATTACTTAATACAAAAATATTAACCTAACTCTGAAATTATATATCGACCAATATCAAGAAAAATATCACATCCACTCCGTCATCTTTGTCGGTTGACTTTATTTCACATAGAACATATACATAGATTTGTTTGATACAGTTTTTGTTCGCATCAAAATTCAAATGCATTCCATTGTACACCATAATTTTTATCAAAGTAGCACCATGGATAATTATTGGCGAGAGCATAATTATAGTTCTTCATAGCAGACTTACTTCGATCTTCGATACATTTGTTCGATGAGACACTAGGCAGTTTATTAGAATGTAATAATAATTGATAGTTGCTTTCATCACTCTATATAGTCATAATTTTTGATAACTCCTAACCACGATACGGTTAGTACCACATACAGACAATTTCGGTGGCAATTAATCACTATTCAGTGTAGTGAATTTTAGATATGATGCGATAAATACGCTTTTGGTACCACGAACTAATATCGAATGGAAGAAACTTATCAGCGTCCTGGTAAATAATACTAAAAAATCATACATTGGTATAACATTTTATCATAGTCGAATCAAATAAGTTTTATATACTTACTGTCATTTATGAAGGTTGATTCTATCACAAGTTCAGTATTTTCTACCAGGAATTAGATACCACAACATGAGGTTGATTCTTCCAACTGTATTTCTTAGTTATGATGATCAGAATCTGAATTAGCGTTGACGCTGAAAAAATCATTACTAGTAGGGATTGTAGTGTATTTGAATTCCATAATCAAAACTTGCCTCTGCCTGAGAATTACCGCAGGAAATCTCATAAGCGCATTTTACTACGAGTGATGGCGCTGGGAAAATAATTTCTGATGGGGATTGTAGGGTATTTCAATACCATAATCAGAATTTTCCGCTCCCTGAGATTTGCCGCGGCAAATGTCAAAATTGATTTTTTCTATATGCGCAGGATCCGGAAAAATAATTTATAGTGGGGATTGTAGTGTATTTGAATTCCATAATCTGAATTTGCGGCTTTAAGCGACTGCTAAACCCGCTTAATGGATAACTGGGCCAGGCTGTATCCTTTGAACTTGGCTCCAAATAGTTCTTGGAACTGATACACTCGAAAGCAACTTTTTCAATAATGAAATTCTCTTCCAGAGCGTCACCTGTAAAGAGATAACATCGGCATTTTTATTTCCACGAAGTTAACCTCATTATTTTCTGAATGTTGTTACGGTACCAGTTCAAAACATGAGCTCGAAGGCCGAACAGAAAGTGGGGTTCAGAAAAATTAAAATGAACTGATTTACATAAATAATCTGGTAATAACAGGTAAAATGCAGATGTTACTAGCACATAAACGAAAACGCAACAGTTGTACAACATTTATGTGTCAATTTCAAAAGGCAGATATTTAAAAAAAATCGTTCATCTGCTACGAACAAAATACTTACACAGGATTGGAAAGTATGCTGAGTCAAAGTTGCATGAGTTCCATCTCTTCTTGCGAGCGAGACAGAGAGATGTTTATTGCTTAAGAATACACATGTTATTAATAAATAAATGTAAAAATTGAAGAATTGTCAAATGAAAACATGTAAGACAAAAATATGTAAAAATAACTGAAAACGATGGAACAAAACTATTCAAACGAAGTTCTTATGAATTTGTTTATTATTTTTGGACAGTGTGACAAAATTATCAGCAGAACATGTAGAAACTTCAATGAAATGTATCCGAATCTACCGCCAATGAACCTCAAGAAATTTATACGAATTCAGAACAATTTCAATATGTTTGGATAAACTTTAAAAAGGCACCAAGAAACTTGAAATTGGAAATATTGATATGAATAATTATAAAAAAGTAAAACAATCATGTGGAATATTTCAAAATATGTTCGAATTTGCTGGCCGTTCACTTCCAAGCACTTTAAAATGCGGGTGTTGACTGCTTTCGTGGTGGCAGATCTGATTTCATTGGGATCCAAATCTTCAAATGTTTGGGCAATCCTTTCTAACAATTCATCTCTCGAACGCACGGGTATTTTGTAAACTTTTTCTTTAAACATTCCCCACAAATAAAAATCTAATGGATTAAGATCGGGTGATCTCGCTGGCCAATTCTATGGTCCCAAGCGCCTTATCCACCGATCGTCAAAAAGTCTTTCCAGTTCTGCGCTCACTTCTCTTGTGCAATGTGCAGGAGCTCCGTCTAGTTGGTACCAACAGTTTCGATATTCTTCGAGTGGCAGATTATCCACGAAACTCTCAACAGTATTCTCCAAAATATTCAGGTAGCTTCTGGATGTTAATGACTCCTCGTATATCACGTACCTCAATTTGTTGTCCATCAACATGCAGAAGACATTAAATCTAAATTTTTCTTGAAATCCGGCTTCTTTTGTGACGTGAGGATTTTCACTAGACCAATAATGACGATTTTTTCTATTGAAAATCCCTTCTCTCGAAAATTTCGATTCATCAGTCCAAATAATTTTATTTAAAAAAAGTGGATCTTCTTGAATGCGTGTCAACAACATTTCACAAAATTCTACTCTCTGTTGAGGGTCTTGAGGCTTCATTGCTTGAATTTTGGTGAATTTATAATCATGCATTTTATGTCTTCGCAAGATTCTTTGAACCGATGAATATTTTATACCCAAATCTTCTTCAGCACTTCTTATCGATGACTCGGGAAATGCGTGAAAATATGCTAAGACATTAATCTGGTTGTCTTCAGAAGTTACGGGTCGAGGCAAGTTTCTTGGTGCTTTTAAAGTTGATCCAAATGCATTGAAATTGTTCTGAATTCGTATAAATTTCTTGAGGTTCATTGGCGGTAGATTCGGATACATTTCATTGAACTTTCTACATGTTCTGCTGATAATTTTATCACACTGTCCACAAATAATAAACAAATTCATAGTTTTGTTCCATCGTTTTGAAGGTATTTGCAACTTCTGAAGTGACGAAAATGTCGATATTATTAGGAGAATGTCACAACGCTACTGTCAAATAGTAATCATGGCCTGCTTACCAAATACCGAATGGAAATACCATTCTGAAGGGACATTTTCACAAATAAATGCTCATAAGTCCGAAACTTGACTAGTTAGGTATAGGTATGATATACATAGAAAGAAAGCAAATTTCAGCAGCTTTCCGAATGTTCAATAATATACAGGGTATTCCATTTAAAATAATCAAATTTGAATTCTGTCCTTTTCATTTTTATTTGCTACGTACAGTATTGACGACGCGAAAGTTAAATGTGGTAGAATAATAATAGTATTATATACCGTTATGCGTCACCATTGACTAAGAAACGTTGCTACCCTGCATAGAAAGTTGGTGTTTTTTGAGATTTTATCGATTACATATGTTACGTGGTCTTTGAATGTGTTGTTTATTACTCATTAGTAGAAATTTGGGTTTTCGAAGCGTTCAATTTGAGTAAGTGACCATTGCACCAGGATACTATATTTTTTAAATCGTTGTTAATCGTATCTGATAAATTATGTCTTCAGTACAAAAGTAAATTAATGTGTGGTCTGCAAATAGATAATGGATTTGGCAGCTTTTAACACAATTGACAATATCATTTATACACAACAAGAACAACAGTGTGCTTCCCTGTGGTACACCGTTTTCATTTGAAATTTCTGAAGATGTCAGATTAGTAACCTGTTTCCTATTCTGAAGATAATGAATGATCCATTCCAATGCCATCCCTGAAATACCATACTTTTGTGATTTGCATATTAGCTTTTGTCTATCAATGGTCTCAAATCATAATATTATTATCCTGATAAAGTTTTCAATCATGTAAGACATTCTGCACCGCACTTTCGCAACTATGTGACTTTCTGAATGCTGACTGATTCTCATACAAGATATTATTATCCGAAACATAATCAGTTAATTGATTACAGACTATTTTTTGGAGAACTTTTTCAATGGCTGTCAGCATATTTATGAGTCTCAAATTATTGCTATTTTAAAATTGCAAATTTTTTCTGGGATCGGGATTACATTAAATATTTTCAAAGCCTGTTTCAAGTGAATAATTAATAAATTGGATAAGAGGGTTTTCTATACTATTGTAAATTTTTCTCCGATATTTCATCAGGACTGCCTGTATTTGGCAATGCAAAAACTACTTTCCTCAATTGTTGTGTATGAAAATTCATTGTAATAAAATGACAGAAAAAATAAGTAGAAAAGAGTTTCAATAGATTGATGAATTACTACGTTGTAGGAAATTTGAGAGAAAAAAGGTAATATTCTAACTCGTTAAACTTTCAATAATCAATGAGACCTTAAACAATCTTTTACCGACTGCGTGAAAAACATCATCATCCGTATGGTGGTCAGTAGCGCAGCGGTTTGATTTCGGCTATTCAAACTTCTTCTAACGCTGGGCCAGGTTCGATTCCCGAGTCTGAGAGAGTATTTCTCAAGTTTTTCCAAATCAAGCGGAATTTCCTTTATCTCTACCTTTATAAATCGTGGGACTGAATCTGATGGTTTGAAATGGAGTTTTAGTATATCTCGCAAAAAAAATTTTAGAAATGAACGACTCCGAATACAAAGCAGTATGTATTCGTTGAACAAAAATTTGTACAACCATTATTGATTCTCTTTTATTCTGTACCCGGCGGTCGTTACAGAAAAATTGATCAATTGCTGACTGACATTTGTTTGCAAATAGTACTTTGCTGTCAATCAAAAAAAATCAGATGGCATTCCAGAACGTTCTAGGACACATATTTGGAATAATTTCAATAGGTACCGTTTGGTTTAAGTATTTGACTGTAATTGAATTGTCACCTAAACCATTTGAATTTTTGGTTTCAGCTTTTCTGAATTTGGAATTTTGAACTTTGATATTGGCCTACCACGATTCAATATATTTTGAATATTCCTAAACAATGTTGTGTTGTCTACTGGAAAATGAAGATCTTATATCATCTTATCTTATTCAAAACTCATGTTTCAATGGCTATGACAAGAATTTTTTGAATAATGATTCCAGCGTACCTATACAAAAGTATATCAAATATCCGAGAGAACAATTTAAAAAACATTGAAAATATTTCAAACGCTAGACGTTTGTTTTTGTCAATTCGGTGCAAATCATAAAAGAAACCCTCGTATAAACTCATAAGCAGGAAATTAAGACTACGATATTACTTCATTAACATCATTAAAATACAATAGAAAGCAGACTGGCTCCTTGAATAGATCCCTGAGATACACCTACCTAACTGCCTGAAGACACAGTTATTATTGTAATAAGTATTGATATAAACAATTTCAGAATACTTGAGGTGTATATATTCTCTCCTGCATAATGGTTTGAAATTTAGCTCGGAAACTGATGGTTCCTGTGTGCGCCATTTCTCTTTGAGTCAGATGACTATTACGAGAGTACCGTTGGACGACAACGTCGAAAGGCACCAGCATGGAATCTTCGTCTAAGTGCGTGTGTTTGGAGTCGGTGGAGGCCAACGACCTTGAACATTCTCTGCAATCACGAATCCTGAGATTCTGGTAGGACCATTTTTGGTTCACAGCGCGGACACTCGAAATGGTCGCTGATGTGAAAACAGTTTTCAGAATGTAAATTCGAGCCTTATCATTGGGATCTCGGTAACACATACAGTGTCCGTTGATTAATGGCAAGGACCCCGCAAAATTCTTGTGGAAAATTGCTCTCGGCTAACTTCATTGAAACTTTGCAGAGAGATAGTATTCAGTATGCTGATCAAAAGTCCTCATGGGCCCAATCCTACATTTTCAACCCCAAACCCCCTAAGCCCTCAAAGTACACTTTCCGGTCTTGGTAATGCAGAACAGTTTCAATTCATCTTCAAAATGTTTCGTTTTACTGCACACCCCTTTCTTCAATCAAATTCTACAGTCTACCCATCACCACACCTCGCCTTCACCCTCGCACCCCCACTCAACCCGTCATCAACGCCCCATTACACACTTTCAAAGTTAAAGAATATCTCGGCTGAATTCACTGAAACTTTGCAGAAAGGAAATATTCGGTATGCTGATCAAAAGTGCTGATGGGCACATCCCTCAATTTTCAACCCCAGACCCCATACAGCCCCTCAAAGTACACTTTCCGCTGTTGGTAATGTATAACAGTTTCGAATCATCTTCAAAACGTTTCCTTTCACTACCCACCCCTTTCTTCAATCAAATCCTACAGTCTACTCTCACGACACCTTGCCCTCACCCTCGCACCCCCACTTGACCCGTCAATAACGCCCCATTACACATTTTCAAGGTTAAAGATTCTTCAATTGTTTTATTTCAATCTTTTGAAGTTTTTATGTTTATAAAATGTATATATACATTACAGTACATCCTCCCTCACCCCCGTACGAAGGTGTATGAGGTGTATGAACCTAGCCACTCAAGGCAAAAACAACTGAAAAAATCTGTAACCTTGAAAATGTGTAATGGGGTATCAATGAAGAGTGGGGGAGCAGAGGTGAGAGAGGGGTGTGGTGTAACGTACATATACATATTATAATAAAAGCTTCAAAAGATTAGAATGAAACGATTAAAGAATCTTCAACCTTGAATGTGTGTAATGGAGCGTTATGGCGGGTTGAGCGAGGGTGCGGGGTGAGGGCGAGGTGTGATGGGGGTAGAATGTAGGATTCAGTTGGAGAAAGGAGTGGGCAGTGAAAGGAAACGGTTTGAATAACTAAACTAAAACTGTTATGCCTTAAAACACCCGAAAGTGTACTTTGAGGGCTTTGGGGGGCTGTAGGGGGTTGAAAATGGAGGGTTGTGCCCACTGAGACTGGATCAGCAGATTTTGCTAAATAATAATACGCCGAGCACACTACTGAAATGTTTATTTCTAACTTCGCTAAAAACATACAATTACTTCACTGACTAATGAAACAATACAACTAGCTAAATATTCCAAACACTTATATACTTCTTCAAAAACTGCTTATCACTTCTTCATAAACTTCTTCCTCATCCCAGTGATATGTCTCGCCCTTAAATACTCGAGTAGGGTCACCAGATTCTTCCAGATTCCGCTCTAGATTACTCACGACAGAATTCCATCCAAATAATCATCGACAAAGCGCCCGCGGAATCGACTCAGCGGCGACTTTTATCAATCTCGTAACAATACAATTCTTTTGCAAAATTTCATCGAATTTAGCCGAGTGCCATTTTCCATAAGGATTTTGAGGGGTCCTTCGCGTTATCTAATGCCATTTTGGGATTAGCTAAAAAGGTTTCTTGTCCTGCTTTGACGGGGTTACGTGACTTCCGCTAAATGTCGAATATTCCATTTTCTCAAAATAATCGCCTAAAATTTGTTGCCCAAGAAAAATAAATTACCAAAAACACCATAACAATGGCAACTTCGGTCGACTCATGGCATCCTCAAAAAGTTTACGCTTTTACGCTTTTTTGAGATACTTAGAATGCCAACTTTGTTGGCGAAACGCACATCGAGTGAAATTGACGTTGTTCTGGTGTTTCAAATATTTATTTATTTATTCGTATAAAAAGATATGTATGCAATGTTATTTGATGACTTTTTGATTAATTATTTTGGCATCATTTTAGTACTGATTAAAATCGATTGAAATTAATTTCTGTTCTAAAAACTTGACGACACATCAACTCTGCATAAAATATGTCAGATATTCCAGACTGTAATTTAATTTTCTCAAAAAAATTTATAATTTTTATCGATATTCAGTGATTAAAAGTTTAATAGCATGATGAAGCTAGTGTAATGAGACAACATTTCAAAGAGTTGCAATTGGACGCAGTTATGCAGAAACCTACCAACCCACAAAAGTCAAGAAAGATTCTCAATGTGAATATACATGTATTAAAACTCATTTTGTAATTTTCAGAAACCTACCTACTCTACAACACATCGCAGCCCTGACTACATCCAACTGAGAGTTCAAATTACAGACGTATTTGTAAAATCGAAATAAAAAGGTTAACCTATTAGTTTTAGTCGAAGACTATCTTTCTACAGGTAGCGTAAGTCACGTGTCCCCATCCGAGTGATCAATTTTTCATGTATTTCAAAGCAAAACTCGACTCCAGAGTCCTGAAATTGATTATTATTGAAAGTTTTTTCCATATGATGCTAACTCTTTGAAGGACACTGTGATAGAAGAACAAATAGGTAAGTTAATTTGCCCCAATGATATTACAGAAGACGTGTTGAAAATCCTTTCATATTACTTATATTAAATTTGGAGCTATGTTTTTTTTTTGGAAAAATTCAAGTCGTTTCATGAAGTGTTTCAATCTATTGATTAAATATTCTAAATTTATTTTGTTCTTGCTGTGAATTTATTACCATTACGTGGCCTGCCCTTGTTTAAAATAAATGTCTAGAAATGATCTTATTGTCTCGACATCTACACAAAAAGTTTAAACTACTGTACAGAAATCAGAGTTTATTGAAATCCCTTAGTCACTGCATCCCATACCGACCCTGTAATTATGTATTTATTGAAGAAGGAAGACAAAGCTGATTGCGGCAACTACTGACACTATCGTCGAATATATTTACTTTCTACTGTTTCTACTGTATTTGCGTGCGAAAAAGTAACACTTTTGGGAAAATTACTATTTTCAGAGCGTCTATGTCTTTCTCACACCACATCGGGGTTGCATCATGAAACATTGTGAACTTCCCTGACTTACTAAGTAATCCAAATACAATGGAAAGATAACAGGGACGAGTACTGATCCTTGAGGAACACCACAATGGATCTTTAATGTCTCTGATTTCATATTTTATCTGAGAGATTTGATTCTATCCAATTAAGGACAGTACCTACCTCTGATCCTTGAGCACTTGAACAGTACAATTTTTTAAGCAATTACCACTAAAACAGCACATAAGCACATGCAGTACTTTTCATAGCACACTAATATAAGTTACATTACCAAAGCTAAAATCAATTTAAAAAAAAGGAAAATATATCAGTTTGAAATTTGACTGGATATATATCTACGAATCATGTTCAATTAAAAAATAATGAATAAAAACAATAATCACGACAAACAGTTGGAAATAAATATAAATATTGCATAAAACAGAACCCCACTAACAAATAACAATTATACACATTTACACTAATACTAATTTAATCTCTTTGTCTCTGAAATGTATCAGTGAGGAAGACGTTTTAATGGCATTTGGTAGTTTATTAAATTCCAGAAAGCCTTTGAAAAATTATGATTTCATAGTATTGTAATAATTTTTGGTAAATATATTTAATTTTTCCACCAGTATTATATATATGGATATTTCTATTGAAAGTTAGGTATGTATTTCTGAAAATATTCGGGCGCCATGTTGTTAATTATTTTCAATATTAAAATAATATTGAAATAAAAAAGTCTTCATTCTAGTAAAAACCAACTGAGGTTCATCAACATCGATCTAATTGAGAATAGTTCCCAAAATAAACCTCATTAAATTGTGATACTCGTGTGAGAAGAGTATTTTATTTTTTTATACACATAATCGAAATGATGAGAAGAAACCCAAATATTTAACTTTTGAAACAACGTGAAGTCTTTCATTATTGATGCTCAGGTGGACATTATCAATATCATATTTTTATATTTGGTTGTGTTGTGAAGATCATTACCTGTGTTTTAGCTACATTCAATTTTAGTTTATTTGCACCAAAATATTTGCTTATTGATATTGACATGTACGACGGCGTAGAACGGACATGCAATATTTTTTTTCTTAATTTCGAGTTATAACTCGGAATTAGTGATAATGATCGTATATAATTTTGAAATAACAACATATTCTAGTTCACTGAACATTTTACAGATTGTGGCTCGCATAAATTATCAATGCAAAAGCTTGTCACCTCACTTTCCCTGTTGAAATTTATTGAAATCTCCCATTTAATTTATGACCAGGTCTATGAATTCCCAACTCTTCAATATACAGGGAGGCCCGTTTCACTATTCATTTCAGAAAAAATCAAGGTTCTAGTCGTTTCATATCAGATGGGGAGCAGAATATATAGTGATATTACTTTATTACCTTACGATCATTTCCATGGTCAGGGCGGGGTTAACTTTGTTATTTAAAAAAAAGTAATAATAATTTTTAAGATTATATACAGTGTGACCCATTTAAGATGGAAGCACACTCATAAAACACGCATTTTATGGGTGCTTCCATCTTAAATCGGTCACACTGTATGATCACATGGGTTAGTATAATCATATGATTTGTCAATATACATATAAAGTCCAAATACTAAAACAATAATATGACTTAAAAAAACAAAATGAAAAATATGTAATTATATAAACACAACCGATTCATCAGTCTGATACTGCACCAGAGTGCTTCACGATTTATCAATATATCCAAAGGATTGATTATTCACAAATATGCGCTAGATATTAACACTAATTTATAACTAAGTTATAACTCGAAATTAAGCTAATTTCGAGTTGTAACTCGAAATTAAGAAAAAATATATTGCATGTCCGTTCTACGCCGTCGTAGAGATGGGTGTTCTTTTTTTTTGAATGGCACTTTCAGTGTTACAATTGCAGCTTTCAAACGAACGAAATACGCATGTTCTGAACTAAATGTTTATTGATTCCTCTAACTGTGTTTAAGAGCAGGATATGTGGATAGAGTGGTCGGTGGATCAGCGGTCTAATGCACAGGCCGTTCGAAACTCCAGCATAGCGATAGTCGGTTCGAGCCCGATGTAGGTACAAGAGAATTTTTCTCATCCACTTTATATCGGATCGATAGGCGACCGCATACCTTGTTGAAAAGCAAGTGTATTGTGAGTTGTCTAGATGCCAATCTCGTCTGGTGCTAGCTTGGAGTGCACACCAACCACCCGAGGTGGTGCTGTAGGTTTTCCGGGTTTTCCTACAGTTGAAAAGTGAATACATCACCTAAAACATCAGTAAGTCGCCCTGGAGCGCCACGGCAAATAATAATAATAGCCGTCCTCTACCAGCACAGGCTATTCCTTTGGGTACACTTAACGAGTGTTTATGAGGGAGTATTATTATTACTATTGTAGTAGATTCAATCAACTTTCGGGAATTTCTGGAAATTTGGTCCGTTATCTTTGGTTGCTGTTTTTACATCGATATAGTCGTGTAGTTATGATATTGAATGTTGAAATTGATTACTAACTTGAATACAATAAGAATTTCGTATATAGGTACCTCCTTTGATTATTTGGAGCTTATTTTTGTGCTGATAATAAAGTTTCGTATGTTTTTGTAGAATCTATGTAATTGGTCTTGCCAGAGATATATTTTTTGTTGATTTAAAAATAGTTGTCATGATATAATTTGTAAATTTCAATTCGATCTTCTTTCTCGCTTTCATTTCATTTTTTTCAAACAGAATGACAATTTTCAAATCGGCAAAATTCAGGTATGCACTGCCCTCAAAATTGATATTTTTAGAAAACTATGATCATCAGTAATGCTTATACAGTGTTCCTTGGTATTACAGCCATAATGGCGGTTCATCCAAATTTGAAGTTTCGCGTCATATAAATTAGTACTATAAATCGCAAGTCTTATCACACACGTAATCTCACTCTAACACCTTTGTGTTGGTTCAAGTAACGGTCTTTCTTTCTCGACTCAGTAAATTTTCCAAATCACGTCCCCAATCGACTTTGAAACTGGAATACAAGCGATATATACCGTAAGTAACGACCGATATTGATTCCTACAAAATTCAGAATGAGGTAGTTGCAATTCGGTCTCAGTTGAGAGAGTTTCTTATTTTCGGGTAACCGGTGTTTTTATAAACTTTGATGGTGATAGGTATCCATCGATGATTGGTTCTCAATTGAAAAACTGCTAAATGTAAGTTACAAATTTTTTTATGATATCTCTAATATCTTTCGATTGAATACAATTGACATTTAATTATCAATAATTCATAAATAAAAATTTTCGCTATAACAACTTGATATGTTATAATTTTGATAATCATAATACATTTTTCGAATTGATTTTTTTAACAATATATAAGTAAAGAAGGTAATGAATTTAGTCAAAAAGCCGTTGTTTACTGTAATTTGTTTCATCAACTTGAGTTTTATTTTGAAACTGTCCTGAGAAAGTAGAATGGTAATTAATCTATATACAGATCATATTCTTATACATATTCAGCTATTTCGTATTGGTACCAATTGAGAAAATTATTGTGATTTGATTGCCACTATACACTGTATGGAATTTATGATGTAAGTACAAGATTATTCCTTTATACAGCTTGTCCAAAATGGGCGAATATACGATACTGGATAACTTACCCTGGTGATGTTTTGAAACAATGAGATAATCGTACCTAGAACAAAAATATTAATATTAGTTTTTTCATTTATCCATTGAATGAATTGTAGTCTTAAAAGTAACTCAAAACTCAAATGATTATCGGAAATCAACCAAATGTTACTTTTTGATGCAAACGTATTCCTTCATCAATAACTGAAAAATAATGTGGAGAGTACAGTGTGAAACTACCCTGATAGTCACTGTAGACTTGTCCAATGATTTTACACGAATATTGATGAAATTTTGATATTCAGGATTGTTTTGAAAATGAATATAATAACTGTTCACAGACCTACTACAAAACACAATTCGAATTGTGGAAATCAATCATGATATCATAACAAAGGAAACTTACAATCAGTTTGCGGTTTTCATTTTGTTCCCGAAATTTTACATATATATAATTCATGTTTTCACCATCATAATTGTAAAATTACAATGAATGATTTTCTATTAATCAACGATTTACTTATATGCAACCCAACGTACATTGCTCCAATACATATTATATTTATATAGTGACCTATGGCGTTTCTTTTTTTGAAAATTACGGTCAATGGAAAAGTTTTGAAGCGAACTCGTGAAATAAAATGGCGGTTAACAATCTCGAACATTAACATTGTTAATCGCCCTTACTAATGCAGTTGTTCGTTAAATAACCATTTCACAATGTCTACCAATTCTACAAGAACTCATGTGAAGTAGTATACGAGTGAGTAATGGATATTACGCATAAGTAGAACACTATACTTTTTCTATGACTACAAACAATGTTCACCATTCAATCCAAACAGGCGATGTATTTCTTCTTGAAAAAAATAAAAATCAATGAATACTTTTTTTCGTAGTGTGCCATTCATCCTGGTATTCAACGAAACTGTCACCCGTGTGAAATCTCAACATTACAATCTTACCGAGACATGACAATGTATTATCATAGTAATGCAGAAGAACTGGGTTACTGAATGCGTTTTTTTATTATTAGTTCAACAGTCTTCCTCCAAATAGTTACAATAATTTCTCTCGAGTATAGTCGTCTGCAGAATTTCCTTCCATAAATCAAATGATCTCTAGTCAGGCTCAATTTTGGGATAGGAAGAGGTATTCTGTTTTTTTGTTACTTGCTGGGTTACTTAATATGTTTATTTCGCAATTTCTGCCACATAATTTTTTTTTGTAAATCAGGCAAACCGTTTCCAGAAAGAAAATGCAGGTGGGAGTTAACATTTTTTCTCTCATAAATCAAGGGTTACTTCAATTTATATATCAATATTATTGATATGAAAGACATATACTTGCTAGAAATATCAGTGGGATATCTACTTCATTTATGTACATTATGGATAGTACTGGTCCTAACACAATGCTTTGGGGAACTCCGTATTTATATATTTCTATTAAAGTAATTTTGTAATTTTCGATATTATACGTCCAATCAACTGAGTATTCTTTACTTTCCAGTCAATTTTCTTTTCATCTGTTTTTTTTCACGAATAGGACTGGAGAACAAAAGTTATCACTGTTTTTATTCAATATCTCAAATACATAATTAATCTTACAATAATAGTTAGTAAGAAAACATATTTTCAAAGTAACAGAAAAGTAATCAATAAATATAAAACAACAAAAATTAATTGGCGCTCCGGGGCGACTTGATTGATTCCAGTGGAGCATTTGCTTTTTCAGCTGATAATCAAGACGCATTCCTCGACATCAGAGGAGAGCCATTTCACAGCATAATAATAATAATGACTGATGACGCATACGGAATCACGTTTATGAATTGTGATTCCAATATGTCTCGAATAACTATATAAACCAAAATTAATGATGACATTTAGTGAATGATTGTCTTAGGAACTGAAGTTTAGTGGGACTGTAAAGGTGAACAGGAAATATCTCGGCCTCGCACATTGTCAGCTTATGAGTAATTTATTAATTCTGAAGAAATAAATTATGAACTGGGATACGCATTATATTTAGAAGGACCATTTTGTAATATCGATATCAGGCTGAACTAGTTCACACAAAATTTGATAGTTCGTATTACCAATCGGATGTCAGTAATTATTTTGAACTGACTCAATTCGATATCGATTTCACTTCTTGGCCTTCAGGTAGAACAGGTGAAGTCATATGAAAGAGTTCGACGGGAGTTCATAACAAAACAATGATAAATGGGTAAGCAATCCGAACTTCTGTATAAACCTATACATTAGGAGTATTTTCAAGAGAAAACAACTACTGCCCCCTACGATGATTGAAGGCTTTGAAATTAGAGCTCCACAGATAAAATTCAACAGTTTCAGGAAGTAGAACATGGTTGTTTTCTGTTAGAAACTTGCCAAGGAAAATGCCAAATTGTTTCACTAGAATCAGGTCAATTTCCGTCAAGCTTGTTACAACTATAATATACCATACATAAGAAGAAAAAGAGTACGATTGGCTTTCAGTGCTTGATAACAAACCTTTCGTCTCCCTCAGGATATAATAAAAAATATCATATATGTTGGTATGTTCGTAAAAGAATCAATAATTATCATACAATAAAATGTAACGATTCTGAAGCCGAACCTGACCGCTTATTGGGATAATCAAACTCGACTCGTTACCAATGCATGATATCATCGCTCGAGAATGCCCTAGTTACTTCAAAGAATAAACGAGAGGCATCTAGGAATTATCTAGACGAGTCACCGAATGTTCAGAACTGTTCGAAATAACGACAACTCCTCTTGACGTATTTTGAAACATCTGAACAGGACCAAAATTATATTACTGCAAGTGTAAATACAGGACTCTCGACCAGGAATGGCAGTTAGTTAGTTACAGACAGAGTTTACTGTTAAACTGAGTTTGCAAATAGACAATACAGAGTTGGTCTAGCAGCAGTGACATAATTTACTTTAGTTGGTTGAAAGTCATCTTGCAAGATATTTATTATTGCAGGGTCTTTTTTTTTTTACAGGTTCATTTTATACTGTAACCAAATTTCTCATTAACTCGGAAAACAGCCAAAGAGGAAATATTGAACTATTATCAATTAAGATATAAAAAATAAGAGGTGAATCACTGACACATTAATATTGTTACGAGATTGATAAAAATCCTCTAGCTACGCCGCTGGATAGACTTGCACGCGTATCAACGATATGGTTTCCGAGAAAAAGGCAGATAGCTGCCGGTAATGAATTTTCGGGATAACCGAACCGTCGCGTCGCGAAGGTTCTGGTTACACTTGAGTACCTATATAAACGCGAGACATTTGACTGGGAGGAGAAGTTTTTATGAAGAGGATTTATTAAGAAGATTAGAAAGTGATAATAAGCAGAAGTGTTTGGAATATTTAGCTAGTTATTGTTATAAGTGTTTTAATTAGTCAGTGAAGTGTTGTATGTTTGTTTATAGTGAAGTTAGAAAATAAACAGTTTAGTAGTGTGCTCGGCATTATTATTTAGCAAAAACGTAACAATATTTTTCAATTACGACTGTTATGGAATCTAAGAAATGTAAACATTTTAGTGGTCATAGTTTAGTAGGTATTTCCAAAACACTCAAAAGGAGGGCCCAATCAGTATGATTCATCCCCATGCTTGGTTATATAGTCTAAAAAAAATTGCTATGGCAAAGTACTGAAAGTTATGATATTTCTGACTCTCCTGATATTTGCAACTTCTCCCAAGATTTGAAGAGCTCTGTTGAAAGTACTCTCCATTTATCATCATTTCATAATCTATTGGAACTACTAATTCCCCAGCGTCAGACAAATAAAATGGTGGTTCTGATCCATGGTGGAATGATATACACGCTGCTTTAGAATATGAAAATCAACCGGCTTGTTGTGAAATGTCAAAAATCTTAGCCGGACAAATGCAGAAGGCCATCATGCTTGGTTTACTTCTACGCAGATCACATGATTCTCGGACCCACTGATCACTTATAAACCGACGTGGAGAGTCATGACATATGAAAGAACTCATTAGACAAATGAGTATTAATTCAAGATATAGAAACTATCTTAAACACGAAAATTACGTCAATTTCACTCGGGTAGTTTTTATTTTAATTTTTTTGAATTATATTCACACCAAAGGTTTCAAATATTCATTTATCCGAAATAAGTATTGAATATTCATATCTATAATAAAATTATAACTTATATGATTTTCACGAAAAAAGTTTACAAAACCACGACAATTGTTTCGCTGTACAGTAACTTCATCAAGTCAATAGGATATAGTTGTTGTACAGCGAAACAATTGTCGTGGTGGTTTTGTAACCTGTTTTGTGACAATCATATTAGTTATAATTTGATTATAGATATTATATATTATAGATATTAGTATGGATTTTCATCAAGTATCAGCTATGTCAAGTAAAACATATTAAATTTTGAAAACAAAGTGCAAACTTTATTTTTTGCTGTGTAAACAGACCCAAAAATATTCTTCTACTTGAGAGTGGACAAGGCATTCAGAAATGTCGAAGGGATTAAAATGAAATAAGCGATAAGCGATAACAAAATAACAATAAATAATTAAATGAAGCAGGAATGAAAGAAGGAGTGATTTATGTACCAGAGGTCTCCGTACGACGGCGACGGCATGATTTTAAGTAGTATGGTTAATAGGCTAGAGTTCTGGCTCTCAGTTTCGCGTTACGCCAAACCACCGAATATTCTGAGCAACAAAAAATTTTTCATGTAGTTGAAGTTTCAAACGGTGCTTGTGAAGAAGTTTAGTCTTGATAATTAATTCATGAATATGTGAAAAAAAATCCTGATTTTCGTCTATATTGTAATAATAATCCACTAAATCCCCTGATTTATTTTAGACTTAATAACCATAACTGTTCTAATTTATTTCAGTGTACCTTTTATTTTGCATTTTTCTTTTTTTGTCTCGCCTGCTAAAGTTACTTCTTACTTTCTTGCCGAATCATTGTAACCTCTCATTTGTCTCATGAGCTGCTTGAAATTCACTTGCCTGAATGTAAGATCTATTTTCACTGGCTATGACAAACTTGTTGATTATGTTTGCGTGGATATCATTGGTTTAAGTGAAACGTGGTTGGACTCAAACACAGATTCTAATAAAATCGGTATAAAGTCCTACAATTTAATAAGAGCAGATATGTTGAGTAGGGGTGGAGGTGTAGCTTTTTTCATTAATTCGAATATTTCCTATAATAATATTTTTTCGAAAGTTAGCGCCAACTTAGAACAGTTGTAGATCTCCATTAAACTACGAGGTAAAACTTTTATTTACGGAATCTTATATCGTCCTCCAAATGGAAACATTCTACAAAGCCTGGATGAATTAGATGAAACCATCTCAAATCTAATGCCAACATGTGACTTTTTTCTATTAGCTGGAGATTTAAATATTGATTTACAAAAAAATTACAGACGGTCCTCTCTGCTAAATAACTTTCTGAAGGCATATGATTTGAAACAACTTGTGGATGAACCGACACGCATAACAAATCACTCTCAGACTCTGTTAGATGTTTTGATAGTATCGGATGAGACAAAAGTATCATCAGTTAATGTCTCTGACGTTGATATATCTGATCATTTTGCCGTTACCTGCTTGATCAAAGACAGTAAACTCGTAAATAAAGTAAAAAACATCACGTACCGTGACTTCAGAGAATTTAACAGCGAATTATTTCACAGTGAATTGCGAAATATCCATTGGGATGACATATATAACATGTCCGATGTTAACGACATGCTTTCCTTCTTCAATTCAAAAGTAATAGAACTATTCGATAAACATGCACCCTTTCTAGAGAAAAGAGTCACAAAACCTCCAGCTCCATGGCTGACATATAATATAAAAAAGATAGTCTCGCTTAGAAATCGGGCGTTTGATAAATTTTAAAAAACTCGCTCAAATATTGACTGGAGTTATTACAAGGAACTGAGAAATTTCACTACTGGTGCAATACGTCGGGAAAAATAGGCATATTTACATCATGTACTTTTACGTAAAAACTCAAAATCTACTTGGAACGCTCTTCGATCGCTTGAGCTGCTACGGAAAACAAACTTGTCTGAAATACCATTCAACTTGAAAGATAAAGATCTTATAAACAACCATTTCATAAATATTCCACAGTTTGAACCATCGGAATCACAGCTGTTACTTCTCGAAAATTATAAAAAAGATCCTATCACAGATTTTTCCATCACATTCTCACCTGTTTCTGCAGAGATGGTGAGAAAGTACACTTATGGTATCAAAAGCAATGCTACAGGTACAGATAAGATTTCCCTCCGTATGCTTTGTTTGGTAGGTGACCACGTTCTCAAACATATCACACATATAATAAATACCATTTTAAATGCTGGAGTATTTCCCAAGGCCTGGAAAGATGCCTTGGTCATTCCCCTGCCCAAATGTAACTCACCATTAGACCTGTCAGATCTGCGTCCCATTAGCATTCTACCTTCCCTATCCAAGATCGCCGAAAAAGCTATGAAAGAACAGATGACAGACTTCGCTTATGGAAATAACATCATAACTTCAGTACAGTCCGGCTTCAGACAACAGCACAGTACCACTACCGCTCTACTCCATATTTCGGACGATATTTTCAGAGCTACTGATGAAGGAAAATTGTCCTGTTTAGTATTACTGGACTACAGTAAGGCCTTCGATAATTTAGATCACGATATACTCTGCAAAAAACTTGTTTATTTTGGTTTCAGCGATACAGCAAAATGTCTAATTTCGGATTATTCAAGCGATCGTAGTCAAAGTGTTATTCTAGACGAAGATGTGTCCAGGCCAGTACGGGTGTCTAAGGGGGTACCCCAGGGATCTATTCTGGGACCTTTACTATATTCTTTGTATATTTCGGACTTTTATAAATCGGTCACAACATGTACAATACATCACTACGCAGACGATACACAGATATACTTCTCCTTCCACGGCCATTGTTTACAAGAGGCTCAACGCAATATCAATAGCGATCTTAAATCTATACTAGACATCTCTTCTGCGCATAAATTGAAACTCAACGCAAAAAAATCGGAAGTATTGCTTTTTGGAGCTAAAAAATTTAGGAAAACTGCACTAGAAACTTTCGAAGTAAAAATCGGAAATGACAAATTGCCATTACTGGAGGAAAATAAGAATCTCGGAGTTTTCTTTGATTCAGAATTAAGATTCAGTAGACATGTAAGCTATCTGTGTCAAAGCTCATATAACACTTTGAGGCAACTATACCCAAATCGCGATATTCTTCCTACAGAATTGAAAATGAAATTGTGCGAATCGCTGATTTTTTCAAAAATTTCATACTGTGATAGTATTTACGGACCTGCTCTCTTGCAGTCTGACGCTCTTCGCCTACAACGTATACAAAACTCATGCCTGAGACTTTGTTATGGCATTCGCAAATACGATCATATCTCAATTCAAATGAAAAAGTCAGGTTGGCTTAGGCTTGAGACCCTCAGAAAGCTGCACCTCTTAACACTCACACATAAAATCCTAATTTCCAAAAAACCAGATTACCTTTTCAACAAACTTTCTACTTTCTCGGTTTGAGACTCGTAATAAAAATCTACTTGTTATTCCCAAACACCGCTCTGCCCTTTTCACCCGTACTTTTTCATATAATGCTCCAAAGTTATAAATCAACTGCCCAGTGACTTTAGATCTTACACTCTCTCGAACTTTAAAAAAAGGTTGAAGGTCCAATTAAGTATGAAATAATAAGCATAAAAATAAACTATGACCTCAGCTATTTACATGGTAATAATGAATTTCGAACCAAGCTCATTTGTGTACCTTCATATTAACTTTTGGAATGAATAACATTTATGTTAAGGTTGAGTTGAAAAACAGCACCTGCTGATACTCCGCCTGTTCATCATCTTTTCTTTTTTTCACGTATTTTAATAGGTATTTTTGTTTTTCTTTTTTATATTGGATTTGAGGATGAATAAAGTCGATTTATTATTATTATTATTAACTCTCTCTATTTGCAAACTCTCGCTGTCTGTAACTAATTAACTGCAACTGTAGAACTCTACTTACATCGATGCAGGGTTTTCGTCCAGATGGAGCCATCTAGAAAAATTCGGAACGCTGGGGCATCGGCATGCGATGATGACTCATACAGGCATTGTAAACAAGCCGAGCTCATGTCATGTTTGGCTCCAGAATCTTTACAATATTTTCTCATTCGACAATTCGGATTAAAGAAATACTAATAAGCATCGTTTAAATCTTCGTCTATAAGTTATCCTCTACGAAAAATTGCTAGCATATTTAGTTTCCTCAAACGAAAGTGACAGCGAAAGAGCTGCAATAACGACCTTAATTATGCTCCTTGGCCAGTTTTAGCCCCCATCAACCTGTGCTAGACGATGAAAAACTTTCTTATTAAATTAAAATTGAAAATATCACATTTAGCTGTAACTATAGTGTCACTCTTGTTGTCTTTTCTTAATTCAATCCAATCTACAAAATGTAGCAATAGAAATTATAGAAGAGTAAAATAATAAATAGCAAAAATAAGTATACTATTCAATGATGGGCCAAAGAATAGTACAATTTCTTTCTTAATAAGAATAAGTAAAAAAACCGATAATACGTAACGTAAAACCAATAAAATGGAGAATTGATCATTTATCAGAATAACTTTTTATAAGACTTAAATATAGCAGAATAAAATGTAGAAAATTGATTAATAATCCGGAAAGAAATTCATCTAATGCGTTTGTATGAGAACCGATAAAGCATCATACGTGAAAACGGTAAGAATTATTTTTTATAAATCTGAATTATTTAAGAAATAAAAGTGACTGAAATGATAATATAACTAAGTAATCGCAAATCTCAATAACCTTAGCTATTCATATCATGAAACCGTTCATCGAAACATCATTCAATATTATCTAAAAACGTAAAACCAACAAATTATTCGAAAAAAAAAATGTAGTATCGTGAAATTTATGGAAACGTAATGTGTAAGATATAAAATGATCAGAATCGAAATCCAGCAGAAATTTTAGGGAATAATATACAGCTCCATTAGCTCTTGGATGGCGCTAACTTCTAGTTGAACAAATGGAATCGTCTGGTTCATATTGATCGTTCATTTGTTTGTTCCTCGATTTATTCGAGAATTCAATTGCTGGGTGGTGATTTTCAAGAATATCGAAGAAAACAGTCAATGTTATTTTGAATTTCACTGAATTCATAATCCCATCATGTTATGATACGATCAACCAATATGTCAGATCTCAATTATTACCCATATATCATATACCACCTACTACCTACCTACCATAAGGACGCTTTCGGAGGATGTAGCGTGTCAATCCAGAAAACATTTGAGGGCGGAATCATTTTATTTTCGTGATACCTAATACTGGTGATAAAATTTAATGTAAGCCTTAGCATTTTAGTAATATCCTGATATTGTGAGACAGAAATGAGAAGGAATTTAATGGGGACATGAGAATTTATTTAAGTATATTAACCCACGCTACGCCATCTCTGAGAGAATAGATCAACCGGCGTTTCGCTACGCTATAACCTATCTAATTTCTGGAAATTTTCGGTTCTTTACATTTCTTGTGGTACCTATACTGATTCGACGATTATAATTCCTTTGTTCGAATATTACGCCTTGCAGACTTACAATATTCTGTTTTTATATTTTATTATTTTTATGAGGTATTGTTTCTGTAATTTGACGGAATGATCGAATATCCGTCTTCACATTTGTATTCATTCTCATTTTATGGTATTACAGATATACCAACTGTCTTGTGATTTTTCAGTTCATCAAATTTTTGTTCTTCAAAAGTCTGATGTGATCATTTCTGATTCTGGGATAATTCGTTTTTGATGAAAATTGGTTATCGTAATGTTTTGGATTTACAAAGCTATTTTTCAATTCTTTTCCATTTCTGTGAAATTATTTCCTGCCTAGTTCGATTCTTCATAAAATCGTTACTGAACTTAGTTGGTTCGATAGTATTAAATCATAGACTATTTCAGATCTATATAAGATCTATATTTTACCGTTTTTATGGATTATATATGATCTATTCAATATTTGTGAGCGACAGTGTGAAATCAAGTTTAATTTTTCTATGATTGCGGCTGCATTTACACCCATTTTCGCTGAAAATTCTTCCACCAACGAGAAATAAGGTGTTATTCAGTAACATCTACATTAGCATCATCTTGATTTCATTTCCCTATTCCATATAAGTCTAATAATCCTTCATTCATACCTTCCAGTAGATTTGTATTAATTATACAAGGATTACGCATAAATAATTTGACATGATATTAATTAAATCGGTTATGATCGTTAATAACCACTAGAAGGTGAATTGAGCGTGTAAATGGGTCAGAACTGACGCCGCGCCGTTGAGACGCCGTCGTGGGAGGCTGGGAGGAGAATATTCACCGTAAAAGTACTCTCTGATGAAAATCTGAGCATTCAGTGAATCGATTTCGATGTACTGTCGGGAAATATAAAGAATTCTTACATGCTAGCTGAAAGTTTTGTCAGAATGAACCATAAATTGTTAAAATACACAAAAGGTTAAGAAAAACGTGGAAAGTAGTAAACGAGGTATCTGACCGAACAAAACAACAAAATAACATAAGTATTTTACAAGGTGGCCAAATTATTGACACTTCCATTCAGGTGGCAAATGCTTTAAACAGTTTCTTCGTCAATGCACCAATTGACCTAACAAAAAAATATCAGCTCCTCACACTCAAGTTTATGAGGCAAAAATAACTCAAACACAATATTCTTAAGGCCTTTTTCCGAAACTGATCTTCTGTCTCTTCTGAAGCTCAAATTAAAAAATAAAAAATCATCTGGTTTTGATGAAATTCCAGCATTTATTGAAAAAGTCAGAATATGTTATTGAGCCCAGTACCTTTCTAGTTAATCTTTCATTTCGAGTGGTGAGTTTCCGCAATCACTGAAGGTGGGAAAGATAGTACCACTGCACAAAAAATCGGACAAACAAAACATAGAAAATTATAGACCTGTGCTAGTACCCTCAAGTCTGTCAAGAATTTTTGAGATCAGCTTCTCGAACCTTCTCATGAACTTCCTTGAGACCGAAAAAATACTACAACATGGCTTCCGTCCATAAAAATCTACGAATACTGCTGTTCTAGCATACATTGGAAAATTAGTCGAAATTATCGACGCAGGCGAGTGTCCTACTGGGATTTTTTACGACCTCAGTAGGGCATTCGACTGTGTCAATCATAGTAAACTTAAGGCAAACATTTATCAATTGGAATTCGTGGAAATGTCTATGAGTGGGTGGCTTCCTTCTTAGAAAATAGGTAACAATATGTTAGCCTGATATCCGTGGAGAACAGACACATGAAAAAATAAAATCTGAACCTACGTATTGTGTCACAGGGGTACCTCAAGGATCTGCACTAGATCCAATTTTGTTCCTGTTGTACATTAACGAAATTGACAAGATAACTGAAGAAGCATTTTTTACCATTTATGCAGACGACACCTCTCTATGTAAATGTAACAGTGTTTTGAATAATATCTCCCAGTGGTGCGATCAAATTACCTTGTTTTCAATATAAATAAAACTCAATTAGTCCGTTTCCACACTCGACAAAAATCATGTTCTCAAATGGAGATTCAATTGAGTGGCTCAGCTATACAAAATTCTAAAACAACAAAATTTCTAGAGAGCTACGTGTTTTAACTGTGCCGTCTCTTCTGATATTGGAACTTTGCCTCTATGTATTCAATAACAAGATTTTCTTTAAAGAAATAAGAAACATTCCCTCAAAAGAAACTAGACAAAAAAATAATTATTACGTACCTTACTGTAAATATAATGTAACAGCAAACGCTCCTTCACATCTTGGCCTGCAAATTTTTAACCGGCTTCCATGTAAAATAAAACATAGTGAATGTAATTTGCATCAATTCAAAAAAAAACTGCAAGAATCTTTACTCGAAAAAAGTTTTTATTCACTATCCGAGTTCTATACCGAATGTTCAAGTACTTTGTGTATCTGTGTATAATCTTTTAAGCTCTAGGTTAAGTTAGGTTAAATCAATTGACTATAACAAATTTACATTTGTCTTTAAAGAAAATAAATGCTACTTACTTACTTACTTACTTACTTATAACAGTAATAATATTAAAGTACTTTTGTTGTACAGGTTATGTTGTCATCGTCATCAAACTAACCATCATATTCCTACTTATACCAACATGAAAAGCTGAACTAAGAGTGTGAGCCGCCTGTATACGAACAGGATCAGTAGTAGAGTTGATTAATTGAACCTGACCGGAGATTTAGGAGTGCTGGGTTCAAATCCTAGCCGGTAATATTTAATTTACATTTTTCATATCTTAACTGCCGCTAACACATTTCTTCACTGACCGCTAATTTGGATAATCGAGATCGGCTTGTTAATGATGCATGACATCACTTGAGAATGCTCTTATCACATTGAAGAATACTCGAGAGCCAACTGATAAAAATCAAGACGAGTCACTTAGAAAGTTCTAAATGACGGCGACATCTCTTGGCGTTTCTGGAATGATCCAACTGAAGCCTATTGATCAGAGAAGGCAGTAGTATAGTTTACAGTTACAGACAGTTAGAGATGGCAATTAATGTACATTAAATACAGAAGCTAGCCTGGTTGCATAGAAACCATAGTCATAGTGTGAATATGAATTATATACTTGTTAAAATGAATTAGATGATTAGTCAAGTACATTTTTATTGAATGTGTTATAATTTCTAAGTAGGTTCGTATACTCAGAATATTACCAATTATCCCTGGGTTTTCGGAATAATAACGTTCCGATACATGATGGAGAACATTCAAAATGAGAGGATTATGGTAGGGGAGGAGAAAAGCACGTTACCAATATAAATAATAATATTTCAGAGTGTCTCTATAACAGAATTGCACTATTCGGAGCCTGTGGAATCTTCGGGTGTCTGAAAAAGGTGGAATCGGAGGAGCCGATGAACATGCTCTCGTGTTCGACAGTAAAAGACCTGGGGTGACCCGAACTCTATCATCGAAATGGAAGATGTTCAGCAAAAAGTTCACTCAAAAGTTACATAGACTGAGGAACTTCTGTAGCTTCACATGGATAAGCCAATCAATGGGGGTCTTCTTCAACAACAAAGAAGACCTTGGCTTATCTGAAAAGTTGACCTTTACCTTTTTGAGGTCAAGTGGACTGAAGTCAATGACATTTTTCAACACTTTTTTCTCTCTTAGTAGCTTGTTGGGTATAAAGGTGTGCTGTTTACCCTCCAAACAGCACTTCTCTTGATATTATATGAATGCTGGTGGTTGCAAAGAAGTCAGTGAATCGGGCAAAAGCATCGCGGAAAACATGAAGATCCGCGAGAGCTTTTCTCGCTTATTTCTAGAGCATCCACGTGTTGTGGATAACCCGCCGCTGATTATGTGAGAACCTTCTGGAAGAAAATTTACAAGTATCCTTTGCACTTATCGCTAATTTCCTTATTCCTTTCCACCATGTTATCATTCAATTTGTATATATTTGTTGAGTGAATTAAGTAATTATTATTATTATTATTATTATTATTATCCTCAACCGCTGAACGTAGATATACTCCATGCCCTAGTTCAATTGGAAGTTAAACGAGGGTAAACGAAGGATGCACCAGACAGTAGCGGACGAGAAGAGCTAAGGTGATATATGAAGGAGTATTTTGATCACAAAAGATAAAAAAAATTATATCTTATCATCCATCAATCTGATTATCATCAGATTATATGACAAACCAAGTTCTGAAAACTTTGGCGAATGATATTTCTTTTAATCTAAAATGATAGAGAATATTTTACGCGACTTCAATACAATGAAGATCAACAGAATCGAAAAAAAAACTCAAATTGAAATTTTTGTAGAAATATAAAAATGTCAATCGCCGTCCATGCTTTGAAAACGATTTGCTGATTATGTATGACCCCAGTTTTTGAATTCAAGATGGGACGTATAGCTTTCATATATTACAAACAAAAATTTGGGTAAATGAAACTCTTATCATAGGTATATATGATGAGAAATAGATTTTTGAAATAATGATATACTAATTTATTGATTATTATCTAACTCTGATTACGAATGTACGAGAGTTAAGAGAAATTAGACAAATTTTTTCTAGCTAAATTTCTTTCAGTTACAATAGGTTGGGGAATTTTTGATATTTTCAATCTATGTTGGCACTTACCTACTATGATTTTTCGGAAATATCGCTGTTTTCGTGCTGTGTTATCATTTGAAATGGTTCCTTCCAGGTCATTTTGTACATTTATAGTGTATCTGTCAAACCTACAAAATTCAGAATTCTACGCCGATAATTCTGGAAGTTGTGGGGATGTTTCCATGAGAAGTGAGACATACTGTATATATTTGGTTCAGTTGCTTCAATAGATCATCTAAAAAAATACATAACATCCATATTTTTGCATTTTGCTGCATTTTGATTTTCCTCACCGAAAAAATGTGGAGTTTGCCTCAACAATAAATTTTGATATAACCGCGTTCCTAAAAAAATTATAAACTATTTTCTTTTAGTTCTTTAGCTGTAATTTCAATACATGAAACTGGTGGCGCCATCTTATGAGGAGTAGCTGAACTGTATTGCCGAACATTCTTTCATCTGAAGAAATCCACTGAAGAGTTCTTAATAAAAAAATACTGAATCCTCCACTTCAGTAGTTAGCCATGTGAGGGCAGTGTTGCTAAAAAAATTCTCTCTAGTGGTACTCATACTTACACACAAGTAAAAAACCTCAAACATTAAAATCAATTACTATGAAAGAAGAATGTAATGACGAAATCGATTTTTCATGTAAGTATTCGTTTATAAAATACACATGGAAAATATTTCAATTCAAATTCATTCAATTTCGTATACAGGGGATCGCAGAAATTGTGAAAAATACGTTTGAGATAAGAACAACCCATAAGTGTATTTCATCTGCTGACCACAAGAAGGATAATGCAATGTTCTCAGAACATCATAGGAACCAGGATTAGTGATATTTTTAAATTTCTGAATCATATGTGCTTCTGGGACAATTTCCTAGACAAGGAATGTTTAACATTTGCCTGTCGTTGAAACGGTGAGCTCTGAAAAAGGGATGTCAGGGTTTTTCGGACGAGTGAACGAATTTTGTGAGTATGGCATCACAAGATCGATTATTTTCCCTGAAATATGTTAGGAATGTTCAAGAGCTGGACTCTATACATAATAATAGTAATAATGATGATAATGACGATTATTCGTGATAGATTCGGGGCCAGTTGCATAACGAATTTAACTGGCAATTTAATATTCAATTTGAGAAGGTAGACTATCACGATCGGTGATCTCTGAATTTTCGGTCGTTTTCGGCTTTGCTAGTCGTGGTCACGAGGTGATTTTTCCTAACGTTTCGTCTACATAGCCTAGGCTTAAATGTCGACCGCAAATGTAGACGAAACATCAGAATTACCTCGAGAATACAAACCACAAACCCAAAAATCACTGAAAGTTGTAATATTTAATTGTTTATTAGTTGGCAGAGCATACCTTAGCCCACCAGTTAGCATTGTTAATCCTTCTTTGACAGAAGGCTTTATGCAACCGGCCTTCAATTGTTTTTTGAGATAAGATAAGATTTTATAATTAATTTCCGTGGACGACAGCAAATGAGAGTATAAATGTATTATTTTACCTACTTTGTCATATAAAATTATTTGTCAATACAGAATTTTTGCAAAGCGTTTTCGAAAATCATGAGATGAAAAATTCAAACGTTTTTCATAAAAAAACTAAGTGTATTTATACTTTTTCAAACACATCATAATACGAATAAGAATATAAATGTTTTTCTCCTTTTTTTCTTCGTCTTTTGTGATCATTGCATTTGGTCGTTAAAATATTTTTGGAGAAAATCACAGAAGAAAAAACATGACAATATATCAGACAAAAATGCAATTGAAATAAAATATGATAGTTACTTAGATATTAATTATTCTAACGAGTACGCACGCGACTGCCGTTACAGGAACGTCGCAAAAGGAGTTCGGGTAAGCAGTCGAGTGCAGGAAATTACAGTATTTTTTTTGGAACAATATACTTGAACTTCCACCAGAAATAGGTATCGAGGTGTTTTTTTTTGGTGTGGTGTAGTAAATCTTTTATAGAGAAATATTGAGTCTCCAAGCTCAATAAATACTGTGAGTCTCTCCTTATCAGGCATACTCACTAAAACCTCCGCATCTGTGTAGGTCCGGTCAGGCTATTGCCTCTGGCGACACTTAGGCCTATTGGCCCATTGTATCTTACCTATGTTGTTATGTCACAGTACCCAATCCCATACTTTTGTGCCTTGTACGAGTTTGTATAAGTTTCGTATTGTGTGGGAACTGTATAGTTCTGGGTCGCCAGATGGCTGCCCGAAAATTGCCTGTGTGTGTTTCACGGTTTCTGGATCCTAACCGCATAGTCTGCAGGTCAGGTCTCCATCGTATTGCCTCATTTTGTCAAGGTGCTCCTTTACTGGTGCATGTCCAGTCAGGAGTCCCGTAACGGTTCTCAACTGGCTCTTGTTCATCGTTAACAGGCCTGCTATTCTTTTGTTACACGGTCCTTCGATATATTCTCTCCCATGTTTGTTTCTTGGGAGATTATCCCAGTAGTTTTTGTGCTTGTCCCTAATCCAGTCTTTTACACACGCTCTTACTGTAGGTACACTTCAGCAACCCCAGCATCTGCTCTTGGTTTGGGAGCATTTCCGATCCTCTTCGTGTGAGTTCGTCTGTTTTCTCATCGCCTGCGATTCCCTGATGACTTGGGTCCCATATCAGTTTAACTTGATTCCGGTCTGACAGAGTTCTCAGTTCATCTTTGCAGTCCCATACCAGTTTGGACGTTACTTCCTTGCTACACAAGGTCTTCAGTGCCGCTTAACTGTCTGATACGATGTTGATATGATGATGAACTGTCTCCTATCATTTTCCTTCGCGCATTGAAGGATGGCGTATACTTCTGCTTGAGAGACAGAGGAATGGGTGCCCAGTGAGTAGCTGACGCCAATACTTGGATTCCTGGAGAACACTCCTGAGCCTATTTCTCCATTCTCAGTCTTGGATCCGTCTGTGTACTAGATTTTCCCCTGTAGAATATCTTTGAGCTGTGAGCCGTTCCATTCAGTTGTTTGGCACCTGCACTCTTAATTGGTTATTGAAAGGTGTACCGTTTCAGAATGTGGTCCGTTCTCGTTCCTAGCGGGTCCCCAATCACTGTTCTAACGTTCAGGTTGGGTACGATCTGCAGTCTGGATGCACAAAGCCATTCCTCGCCCTGAACAACAAAGTGGAGAGGTGGCAGTCCCAGAAATGTC
The DNA here is from genome assembly GCA_958502065.1 of Chrysolina americana. Classification (NCBI taxonomy): domain Eukaryota; kingdom Metazoa; phylum Arthropoda; class Insecta; order Coleoptera; family Chrysomelidae; genus Chrysolina; species Chrysolina americana. The sequence goes on from OY293410.1 coordinate 88,464,872, forward strand.
TCCATAGCTGCAGTTGGTGTTAATATGATGGCCCCTGTGATTCCAAGACAAGCAAGTCTTTGCATCTTGCTTAGTCTCGTTGCGGCTCCTCTTTGTTGTGTCTTGGGCCACCACATCAAAGAAGCATATGTAATGGAAGACATGACCTATACAACCAGTGCAGAGAATGTGTGGTTTTAGCCCCCATTTTTTTCCAAAAGTGCATCTGGCTATCACAAGTATGCTGGTTCCAGGTCAGCTTGGAGTCTAGTATTACTCCAAGATATTTGGCTTCCCCCTTTATCTCTTTTCATTGCAGGAGGACACAGCACACCTGGTGCACACCTCTTAAAAAAAACTTCACGCAGTGTGTATGATGATGAATCCTATTTGTAAAAATAAATGAGTTACGCAAGGTGATGTTCTCAATTATTGAGCAGTGTATTCCAAACATACAAAAAAAAACTGTTGTATGGCGCTTGCCAAACATCAGTCCAAAACAGGCGTATGGCTTCTGTTTTTTGCTCTCTTATGAATAATCGCATTACCCATTAATAAAGAGCCTTCATACGGTAATAAACGGGTCGTTAACACGTCTGCGATTTGGACAGGAACGATCGACAAACCCATTAGAACGATATTGATAAATAATAGATTTGCGCAACTTAAAAGTACCGAGAGCAATCGATTGAGAAAGCGGCGTTAAGGATTAATTAAAAAGAGACCGTGTTTATTGTTGTTCTGGATTATTTAACCATTTCATCGAAGTCATCAATTTATACAGAGTGTTTCTGAATAGTGTGTACAACTATCATATTTCACCCATAAATCTCAAAGATAACAGTAATACATGATGTTTAAAACAAAAACAAATTAATTTTCAGTTGTGTTTCGAAAACTTTTCAAATATTTTGTGGGTTTCAAATTAGGTTTCTAAACTAACAAAGTAATAACTTTACAAGTACTTTCCATTTGATAGATACATTTTTCTTGTTTTTACTATCAACGTCATCTTTCATCTTGCGTGTAGATATTCGCTTTTTATTTACGAATCTATGAATGAAGAAAATAGAATAACAGTCTGATCCAAATTGTATCCACCGTTATTAGCAACTTTGTTATATTGAACATTCAAACAATTTAGTACTATGAAAGGGGAGTACCACTTAATCTAATAAAATCTTATCTGAAAAACCGCTTTCAAACTGTAAATGTTGAAAATTCCTCATTTAATTTCGAACATACTGAACAAGGCGTTCCTCAAGGCTCAATATTAGGACCGTTGTTTTTCATAATATACACCAATGACTTAAGCAACCATATGATTCCTGTGAAAACTGTTACATTTGCAGATGATACGACCTTCATTTATTCTGAAAAACTGAGATCAGAGCTGCACAATACTCACACCGTGCTTATATATTTTTCAAGTTTTGATAGAGATTCATTAAAAGTCTTCGATACTCATCAAGCAATCTGATATATACAGATGGTACTGAACAAGCAGATAACTTAAGATCAAACCGATTCCCCCTGAGCAAATCCAAGAAAGATTTATTACTATCTTTACAATATATCACCGGTCGAATTAAAATCATCAAGTATACACTTATTCAAAAATATAATGAAAAACTAACTCTTGACATACATTGGACAATTCAGACCATCTAGAAAATTAAACTCATCTTCCAAAATTCCATTCTTTGCGTGTTACTTATCTTTGTTTTTGATAATCTTTTGACAGTGATTTACAATATATTTTTACTTTATTGGTCATGTTTTCGCAGTATTATTTTTATATTCTATATTTTTATATATTTGTCCATCACAACGAATTACAACGTATGAGTATGTCTGTGTGTGTAGTTGTATAACACTGAGGTATTTCTGCGTATCTAAATAAACTGCATCGTGTCTTTATGAGAAGTTACATGACTTCACAAGTTCTGCTAGTAAGTGTGTCATGGGAAGTTATATATGGCAACGAACTATATCAAAGTCTGTGTGAGAAATTTATCGTCTTTGAGAGTTCTGCTAGGTATATAAAATATTCCAATGACTTGTAACATGATGTGTGAAGTTGTATAACACTAAGGTATTCCTAAATAAACTGCAACATATCTGTAAGTATGAGAAGTTACATGATTTTAAGAGTTCTGCTAGTATGTCACGTGACTGTTTGAGAAGTTTTATAACTGAACTGGTGTATTTTCAAGTACCTAAGCGAACTGAAATATCTCTATATGAGGAGTTGTTCATCTTTGAGGGTTTTGCTGGCCCGTCCTGTGTGTGAACTTTTACACCACAGAAGTATTTCTGAGTATCCAATCAAACTGTAACGGGTCTTTAAGTTGTTCGTCTTCAAGAGTTTTGTTGGTCAGTCACATGACGGGTTGTGAACAAACTATAGCAAATTAGGTTAATAACCTATAACGTGCCTGAGCGTGAAGTTTTATATCCCAAAATATTTCTAAGGTTCAATATGAACAGCAATCTGTCTGTATGTGTGATGTTGTATATCACTGAAAAAGTCCTGTGTAAATAAACAAACTGGAACGAGTCTATATGACGAATTACACGAGTTTACAAGTTCTGCTAGTATGTCACTGGATGTGAAGTCATATGGCGACGAACCATATCAAAGTACCCAGGCGGATCTCTTTTCTTTGTATAGGTGTCAAAGTTTGACGTAACTCAGTCACTCATGTGAATGATTCTATCATGTCCATGAAACATTTTTCTTTTTTTCTTGAGTATCATTGGACCATCAGAAATAAGAAACTATTATTTTCTTTAATTTATGCCGAATAACTTGAGACAGTTCAGTTCGACCATTTGGGCATTAATTATCAAAGAATATCAGTTATTCAGGTTATTAATGTTCATGTGGTCTCATTAAGTTATCAAAATACGAGGTACTCTCGATAGAATTATAGAGAAAATAATAATCGGCTATTTGTCATGATCTTGGGATTACGATTGTTTTCAAGAATGACGAGTGTGGTAACCGTACAGTGAATTTGTTCGATAAACCTCATCAAGATATACTTGTGGCTAAAAAATACGTTCTAGAATTAGTGCAACAATTTCGTCAAACAACGTGATCTTTCCGTGAGAAATGAATCTGTTGAAGTTAGGAAAAGTTCATGCAGACCCAACTTTGAGCAGCTTTGGTCAGATGCCAATCCACATGCCTTCCATGAGGTCCACACACAAAAAACTGAATATCTGGGCCGATATTTTTGGAGACCGTTTAATTTGTCCATTTTAACCCACAATTACTTAACATCATTGAGAATGACGATCATTACCAAGAAAACTACTTGATTTTTCAACAAGCCGGGGCACCTTCACATTATGCACGCACAGCCTGTTAGAATGTTTTTGGATAGGATGTTTCAAGGAAATTGGATCGGAAGAAGACATAGAGTGGCCACCCAGATCCCCAGATTCAACCCCACTTGTTTTCTTTTCCTGTGCGGTTACTTGAAAAACAAGATCAACGTAACTTTAGGGGTGCGTTTCACGGCGATGTCCGGTTTTAGTCGACGTGTCCAAGCTTTTGGAATCCGGTACTGCACGTCGACCTACAGAGCCGCTGTTTCCTTTTTAATGGCCCACCCTGTATTCCTAATCATAATTATCGAATATTTTCCACAAAAAAATCCTTACGAGCAAGGGTTGGATTTATTTTGAAAAAACTTTTTTTCAAATAGAATTACCTAGGTACGTACCATTCTTTTTTTGTGTTAAGATGGGGATCTCAATTTGCAGATGACGCTCGAATCTCTTAGTATTGCGACATTAAAATGCATGATACCTAACAGGTGTGCCAAAAACCGAGAATACATTAAGATCATTTCAGTATATATCCACAAGAACTGAACTGAATAATATAATGTCTCCTTTTTTTCGTTGTACAATTGATGCCTGTAAACGGCGCTGTCCTCTGTTACATAATGTCCAAAGTATCGTGTCTCCGATATAAGCTACCAAAATGAGCGATTACCTCGAGTAGAGAATTCGCTACAGAAATAACTTATTAGGCCAAATTCTACCAAACGGCTGATACTTTCTTCAGCTCTCGTAAAATATTCAACGCAGGTATTGGGAACTTTTCGTTAAAATCTGAGACGAACAGCTCAACACCTATTCCCAACCATTATCTAAGCACTAACTCCATCTATTCCAAGTTATAGTTTGAAATCGTACGAAAAATGGCCTGCAAAAATAGGTCTGCATAGCCGATTTCTTGTACTCCCCCTCTTAACATCGTAGAATTAATATTGATGAGAAAAGAAGTGCCAAATGCCTTCTTGATGGTCCCATTGTAGTTCAGTTTGAATCAATATGGTGCAGCATAATAAAATGCATAAAAGCATTGAACACGACCTTGCCAACGACTGGCTCCAAAATCAACGACGTCTGGTCTGCCAAAAATGCCGGTCATGCTGCATCAATCACAACGTTCTCTAGCTGAGAAGCACCCAATTTCCTCAATTCACTTTCGCACGGTCCCGTCCGACAACACCGCCAAATGATTAAAGCAATTAATTGCACCGACTCGCTTCAAGGTCAAGAACCTTATTACAAGCCGGTGAGATAGCCTGTCGTTACGTGCGCATTGACAATTTTTTTGAATTCCGCCCTTGAGGGCGTGACACGTGATTACACGGTCCCTAATGTTTCGGTGTACAGGGTGGACAGCCTTTATGTTGGAATATTTATTTTCCTACGATATCACCTAACACTTTCCCACATGTTCAAACCGGATCAAATGTATCCAAACCACATCGAATATACCTTTTGTTTCAAGCGAGGAAAATTATTTCCGGTTTCATAGGTAGAGGTTGTGGATTTTCTCAAGAGGTAGTGGATTTTCTCAAGAGCTATGACAGCTCACAAAATTATTGAAATGGAAACAGAAAACATTAACTCAACTACTTCACTATAGTAGCCTAGCCTAGCCTAGCCTATAACAGCCTACGTTCAGTAGACGACTGCCGAAACGTCGCTCTTAAGAAAATCCATTACCTTCTAATACCTACTTTTCTATAACTATCACTTGGTATCATCTTTCGTACTATTTTCAAACTTGGTTGTATACAAAGAGTTCATTCAAAACCTATCTCCAGTGAATATCTGACATTTCAATAATATTATGTAACATCGTCAATACACGTTGATTTTCACTTCGAATATCTACGTCGCGATCTACATACCTACCTACAATGAGCGTTAATTCACTTCCCTCCCGCAATATTTGTTTAGCTATTTCAGACCCCTTGTACATGTCGGTGTACTTGTATTCCATGATGGCTCCAAATATTTATTCCACACTGTCCACATTGGGGACAGTTTGACATGTGTACATAATGGGTGATATGAATAAACTTTGAGCAAATGCTTTTGCTCAGAAGTCTTGAGATAGGCGTATTCATTTTGTTAAGTTAGGAGCGAGACAGAACTATAGTATGAGCGTTTGCTGTTATACATATGTCTTAACGTATTCAGATATACTATTCAAAAACTACCGACTCCTTTTCCAAATAGTACGTTACGTACATTGGTACTGTCATATCCTTCTTTCATTCCTTGCATTCCAGTTCCACCAAGATTTCACACCAACAACTTTAGACCAATCGAATGCTCTTATTTTAACATATTACCATGGCAACCACATCGATTTCCGGATTTTTTTGACACTTGATAGTTTTAATTTTTCTAATATTTAAGCTTTAAGAGATAATAAAAAAGAATACGTATTATTATGATTCTAGAACTCAGAAACTTAAATTATCCAAAATTAGGTGGATTCCAAGAGAAATTGACACAAAATAAGAACATTTCATAACACCTTATGGAAAAAATAATCTTTTAAGTACCCTGTATTGTTTGAGGAAGGCAAATTCATGACATGACAGATGTTTATAGAGAAAATTCTTTCAAAAAAATAAGCAGAATGGCAACATCAAGCAAAGGAAATATGCACATACACAATTATATGATCAAACTACAATAATTACAAACTATAATAAATGTTAAATGTAAAAATAAATGACAAAAGGAGGTAGAAGCCCGATCTTCCAATATAATATTTATGCGATGATGCTAAGGGAAATTAGAGATAGAAAAAGTATTCGAACAGAAAATTGAATAAGAATCTAGAAATGCTCAGTTTTCCATACATGTAAATAAAGTCTATGTACTCATTGTAATTAGTTATCAATACATTTTCAAAGTTTCAAAATGTATAAAACTATATGTTGTTGCTAGGAAATGAAGGTAGTCAACTTTTTAACAAGAAGAGAGGTGCTTGGAGAAAGCAGGATGTGTAGGATTTTTTATGTCCGGTACCAAAGAAGTATTTACAAAAACCAAATATGTATTTTTAGAGAGATAGAATGTGCATGAAAACTATTACCAGAAAGGAACTGTTGAAATCCCAGTTAAATAATTCCTGAAGGACAGATCCAAGTGTCTGCAATACAGAATCCCAGATTTGTAGGAGAAAGAATTGGAAGCATTCGTAAAATTCCAGCCGATGAACCAGACACTGGTACTTCTTTCACAAAAGCGTTATAATTCTGTTGCAACACAAAAGCTTTGGAACCAATATATTATGTATATATTTTCATGAACTCGAGATTCACAAACTATTTAAATCGATCGATATGTCAACTGGAGATGACAAAATAGACAAGTGCTTTCGAAAATTCGGTATGAACATTAACGCACAAACTTTAACGTCCATTTTGTATTAAATAGTTAGGTTAGAATCATATGTCCATGATATCCAAGCGATATGGGTAGGAATTTCAGGGCATGCAGCCAAGTGTTAGTTTCAAGATTTTAGGGAAATGATGAAACATGCGTATAATAAGAATTTTAAAGTATGTTGCGTTTCGACACTTTTGACAGCCACTATAGTTATATAACTTAATAGGAGTTTGATATGTTTGCTTTTTGATACCAAAAGAATGTTCATCATTATTAAATGTTTATGATTTATTAGCAAATGTTTATTTGATTTCAAGTAAGGCTCTGTGATAGGCAACAGAGTCTAAACTTTATAGTCTCGATAAGGTAAAATATAAATATGTAAGTATAACCGGAAGGATATAAAAAAAGACAAATCTAATATTTTATTAAACATATACAAACCATAAATACTCAGAATGATAACAATAAATATAATCAAAAATAGTAATAAAATAATAAAATAATAGTATATTTATATAGAATAAACAAACTATACTAATCCAACAACTATTTACTCATATTTTGCTAGAAGATCTATATTTTTTTCAATTCTAACACTACTTATTCTTTGTTCAGACAACTATGGAGGCGAACACAACTCAATGGTCTCCGGTCTCCATTAAATGTTTGAGTAGGTAAATATGTATATTTGGATACTATTGTGTTCTGCTTACTTCTGGATTGACGGTCCAAAAAGGCGAATTCTCGATAAATTATGTTCTTAACTACACTAAAAAGGCTTTCTTGTGAAGAGAACGTAGAAGCATCCTCAACTATCTTTCTCAGGCATGACTAAACTCTGTAAGATATTTTAATATAATTTCTTACAAAACTTGCATAAAGGATAACTCTTGTTATAATCATTGCTCATTTTAAAGCAACTGCACACTCGCTACGCTAGGTATAAAAGTAAATATATCCGTAATAAACTGTCACTCTTTTGTTTCAACGCCGCCTATAGCATATATCGTTTCAGTCATTGTCCCCATGGCAATTTATTTCTTTGAAACGAATTATAGGTACTTCCGTCTACGACTAGGAATAATTTTCAAAAAATCGTGCACTTCAATAATTTCCGGTAGTAATCTAACCAATAAAAGTTGTTCTAGTTGTCCAGAAAAGGTCTGAATCAACTCAGAATGGGGGTTTGATATAACAATAAATGAGCATATCACTATAGCAGGCAATTATTATTTATTTAATTTTATTTATTTATTCATTCATTGCATAATATTTTATAATAATAATAGAAGTCGAATAGGATTATAGATTTAATGAGTAGATATATGATTACATGGGTTATGAGACCTGTGTGTAATCATACGATTTGTCAATATAAATAAATAATCAAAATATTAAAACAATAATATGTCTCAGAAAATAAATGAAGAAAGAAATATTTTATCAATAAAACGGAATCAATATTCTGACACTGGCAAATTTCACATGATTCATCAATATTTTCAATGTTCTCAAGTATCCATGTTTTTATACATTTTGCTAAAGATTTTATACATAATTTTTTTATTTTCATTGGTATCAAGTTAAATACTCTACGTCCTATAATAATAGCATGTTGTTGCAACAGAGTATGAGAAAATTTTTATGACTGAAGATTTTTGTTAGATTTTGATCTTGTATTAGGTTGATGGTTTATTGTTGTTATTGTCGAATTATTTTTGAGATAAGTACAAGATTTTTTATAAAACAATGCTCTCAATGTCAAAATTTTGTATTCATGAAACAACGATTAAGAAGGGAACTTAAATGGTTTGTTAAATATAATTTTTAAGACATATTTCTGAAGATTAATTATGGATTTTGAAGTATTGAAGTAAGTTCCACCCCAAGCAATTATTCCATAAGACATAATACACTCAAATAAAGAATAATAAAACATCAGCAAAAGTTTGCGACCAATTATGTTTTTAGTAAACGAAATTTACAAACTGTCATTCTCAATTTTTTTGCAAGTTTTGACGTGTGGGTGTTCCATTTAAAATTTTTGTCAATATATATTCCAAGATATCTTATAGAATCAACTTTTTCTATGCCTTCTTGACATTCACAAGTGTATGTTCCATAATGCTTAATGGTATTAAGTATTTTCGATTTATGAATCATAAGTTTTTCAATATTTTTAGGTTGATTGGTCTCATTGCAGGAGAATGTAATGAAATTTGATTTCTTCAAATTCAGTGTCAAAAGATCAAAATCGAAGTTGTTCTTCAAAATAGAAATATCAGTCTCAGCCTTTGACAGTGCTTCTTCTCATGAGTTTACACTGACAATAATAACAGTATCATCAGCTTAAAAAATAATTTCCCCAGTAATGGAATGGTCCCAATAGAACACATCAACGAATTAATACGGAATGCATCAAATTGTTACGAGATTGATAAAAATCCCCTAGCTACGCCACTGGGTCGACTCGCAAGCGTATCGTTGATAATAACTTCCTGGAAAATCGTAGACGATTTTTGGTATTGAATAATCGGAATAACGGAATCGTCGCGAATGATCTGGTCTACACACGGCTCGAGTATATAGGGAGACATTTCACTTGAGAGAGAAGTTTATATGAAGAGAAGTTATGATTAAGAAGTTTTTGAAGAAGTGATAAGCAGTTTTTTGAAGAAGTATATAAGTGTTTGGAATATTCAGCTAGTTGTATTGTTGTATAGATCTAAGTGTTTAATTAGTCAGTGAAGTAGTTGTATGTTTTTAGTGAAGTTAGAAAATAAACAGTTTAGTAGTGTGCTCGGCCTGTTATTAAGCAAATACTAACGAAATTATCATTTTTATCCTGATGAGTGAATATTCGGCTCCCAAATCATCTTTATCATGACTTGGGACGATTTTATTGCATTGTTTACAGCCACGATCCACCAATTTATCAAAATTGCGCTTGTCAAGATATTTATAGATCCATAATCACTAACTAATAACAAATATACTCAAACGAGACCGAAATCAAAATCCATTTGACCTGGTCAACAGTCAAAGGCCACACAAACCAATCAATTAATGTATTTTTCGATAACGACCCTCAATTTCGCACGTTTGATTCGGTTTGTTTGTTCCACATCTCCTGATGCAAAATTTTATTCATTTAATGCAGATAACGAAGAATCCCTCTCAAAAAATTGAAGCTGTTTGAAAATATGTTCAAGAACGCTATTTATATAACAAGTGTTCCCAAATTGTTCAAGCCAACTATACGATCTTCAAGGTAACTTGTTGAACTATCTAAAGACTTGACTGGCGGAACTTGACATCTTCAACCAAACCGTTCTGCAGACGGTAATCAATCTTTCTTGGTGAAGTGAAATTTTCTAAAGGGATCAATTATTGTGCGCTTGCTTGAAGATTCATAGGAAAATTTCGAAATAAAATTTGAATTTTGGTTTGACGAGGGGCGATTAGTGATTTTTGACTCTTTTAGAGTATCTTTAGACCATTTTGGAATATTCTGATAATAATAATAAATATATTTTATTTCCCTTGAAAAATTTCTTCATGTCGACAAAGCGTGAATATAGAAGAAAAATATTGTATATAAAATATAAATTTGAAACTAACAATGACAAAATGTTCAACAAAAATAAAAATAAAACAACCTACATACAGGGTGTTATGTAAGAACATGGCCAAACTTAAAGGGGTGATTTTTTGAGTGATTCTAAGACGAAAAGTGCCTTACGGGACGCCATGGTAATGATACTTTTGATACAGTTAGGGCTAAATCAGCCCTTCACGACCCTCAATACGAAGCCTTACCGGACCTATGTTTATACGAACTTTTAGCCTTAGAATCATTCAAACAATCACTCTTTCAAGTTTGGCCATGTACTTAAATAACACCCTCCATTCACACACCTGAATACGTAAAATACACCAATTTTAATGGCATTTAAGAATACAGACTAACATGCTGAGAAGTTTTCAAAAAGAGTCGTAATATAATGCAGTCCTTTGATAGTTTTCCTAGATGAAAAAATTAGAAATAAAACTTCCTATGTTTGGTACCATTTTAATTTGTAACACTAATGTTACTGTAGTTTTGTCCTATACGGACATCCTCAAACTACTCTCAACTACTCACACTTCTAGTATATATATGACGAAACTGCAGTAAAATTCTGTTTCAAAAACAACTGGTACAAAAACATAGGAAGTGTTATTTCTCATTTTTCATATGATGATCTATACCACATAGTAACTACAGTTCGATTATTTTATGTTTACTCGTGCGTCATCATCACAATACCATAATTCTTAGCTTAGAAGACAAATGTTAAGGAATTTTGATTCGCTCATAGCGGTTCATAAATTGATGACGCATAGGCAAAGATAAAATAATCGAACTGTACATCCATTGAGTTTTCCTGGATCTTTTTATGACAACCCCCTAACACAGTTTGGCAGGTGGTTATACATGTTTACACCATTACAATACAAGGAATCACTCACAAGAGACGTGCTGGATATCAGTAGTTTCAAACTATTATTACTGTGTAGTGTGGCATAATTGGACCGAGTACTGTTAAATTTGGGAAAGATATTCCTCACCAAACATATCAAAAACTAAGTCTTCATCATAATACTTACATTTCACCGAATATTTGTAATAACAATAACAATGTGTTTGAAGTCAGACATACCTATAACGTAGTTATTTTTATACGTCAGGAATGACTTCTGAAATATCTAAATCGATATACCCACTGAGGGCTAGTTTTGAATCAATTTCACGTGTGATATAATTCTGATACTCTTTAGCTGTCGAAATGTTCATTTCACTTGCGAAATATAATTGTATATGTTTAGAAACATCACATTTGGTGTCGTGGATTTGTATCATATACATATGTTTTTGGACATAGTTTGTTGAAGTATACAGTGAGGACCAAAAGTCCGTCGCCCCCCCTGTAACTTCTTTATTCTACATATTACAAAAAAATGTTAAATACATAAGTTGTAGGGTTTAATTCGATCTCTTTAATGGTTTAAGTTTCATTCATACAGAGTGTCTCAAAAAAGCACGGTGACTTAGAAGTAAATTTTTTTGAATGGGACACCCTGTATTTCATTGCATTATTACATTCTACGTTGAATTCTGAACAAGTTTGATAAATGGTTTTCTATCAAAAAAGTTAATAGTTTTGGACTTATGAACACTTGTAAATAATTATTTCGACTACTTTTGCACCAGTTCACGAATAAATTAATGAGGTAGGCTATGCACGCTAGGCGCGTTTATTTTATCCATGACAACGAAAAAAAACTCTTATCTGTTTTTGCCAAATGTCATTGACATTTTGTAGGTTTTCAAAACTTTGTTTCAAACGGTTTTCAATTTCTCTTGTTGATTAATATGGCTCGTTCAATAGCAGACAAAGTTGAAGCCGTTATCATATTTGGTGAAGCTAACCGAAATTACCACGCTGCTATTCGCATTTTTAATGAACGGTTTCCAGAACGTCCGATGTGTCGAAAATATCTGCAGAAATTGGTGGCAAAATTTAACCAAACTGGCACCGTGAAAGATGCTCCGAGATCTGGGAGGCCGAAAATAATTACGGAAGATGTTGAAATTCAAGTACTAGCCGAAATGGTAAATAACCCACAACAATCAACTAAGCAAGTAGCTGAGACATGTGATGTTTCTAAAACATCAGTAAAGAGGGTTTTAAAACAAAATAAATTCCATCCTTACAAAATAAAAATTTTGCACCAATTGGTTGAAGATGATCCAGACCGGCGACCATGGCAGAAAGAATTGTTGCAAATCGACTTTATTTGCAACACATCTGCTTTAGTGATGAAAGCACTTTTTACCTAAATGGAAATGTGAATACCCAGAATTTAAGATATTGGAGTGATGAGAATCCCCATGAGTTCCGCGAGGGGCATACTCAATTTCCCCAGAAAATTAATGTTTGGGCTGGTATTTTAGGTAACCACATTGTAGGTCCCATATTCTTGGAAGAAAATTTAAATGGTCCCAGATACCTCCAAATGCTGCAAGACACAATAAGTCTCAGTATCGATGAGATCGTTGCGCAAAACCCACATGAATTTTACTTGGATGTAACATTTCAGCAAGATGGAGCGCCACCACACTATTTTCGGGAGGTGAGAAATTACTTAAATGAAAGGTATCCAGGTAGGTGGATTGGACGTCGAGGTACAACAGAGTGGCCAGCTCGCTCACCGGACCTCTCACCGCTTGATTTCTTTCTCTGGGGCTATGTGAAATCCGTAGTTTTTAAGACAGTTTGTGGGTCGTTAGATGAACTGCGCCGTCGAATTATTGAAGTGTGTTCAGAAATAACACCTCAAACCTTGATTAATGTTAGGGAAGAGTTTACAACCCGACTATTTATGTGTCAAGAAATGCATGGTGGACATGTCGAACATCTTTTGAAATAGATAAAAACTCACCGTTTTTAGTTATAAATTAAAATATCTCTTCAGTTTTTAATGATTCTTGATCTGTATTTATGGACTACCTTATTTGTTAATAAAATGTTTCAACTTCATTTGTACTAGTTTTTCGTGAGATTCAACAACTCTAACAATTGTAAAATGGTACGACGAGGTAAGTTACACATGGTGCCATCAGCAGTTTGCAACATTGGATAGCTTTCAAAAAGTTAGGATAGGAAAGTGGAATACATTGTGATCCATTTGTTACGATTTTCTCATTGAACTGGCGCAAAAGTAGTCGAAATAATTATTTACAAGTGTTCATAAGTCCAAAACTATTAACTTTTTTGATAGAAAACCATTTATCAAACTTGTTCAGAATTCAACGAAGAATGTAATAATGCAATGAAATACAGGGTGTCCCATTTAAAAAAATTTACTTCTAAGTCACCGTGCTTTTTTGAGACACTCTGTATGAATGAAACTTAAACCATTAAAGAGATCGAATGCAACCCTACAATTTATGTATTTAACATTTTTTTGTAATATGGAAAATGAAGAAGTTACGGGGGGGCGACGGACTTTTGGTCCTCACTGTGTAGTTTATTATTAGCGGAGTATTAGTGTGGAGCGAGAACGTTAAAGTTTTATTGTTGGACCTTCAGCAAATAGTAGGTATTGAATAACGTTGTGGGAATTATGGAGGATGATGTGTTAACGCCAAGAACGGTGCACCACCCTTGAAGGCGAGATCCTTTCTAAAGAAGCAGCTTGAGAATTAATACATATATTGGAACCTCAGTTGACAGCTCCTACAAAAATATCAGCTATGGACAAAGCCACCAATAGGTAATAAAGTCATATTGCGCATTGCATTTTCGGCAAAAATATGAAACTATCGTACACATATACTCATGTGTAATATTACAGGAAATATTCTATTAACATCTTCAAATATTATTCTAACGGAATGCAGAAATTCTGATATATTAATTTATAATTTACTAAGCATTTCTGAAGTCTAAATTTTGACTAATTTTTAGCAAAACTTTTACAAACCAACCTCTAGTAATATTCAAATTTTCTCCATGTGAATCATCAAATCTGACAGATTTCCATTGTTGCCAAATTAAATTCGTTTAGTTGAATTTATAAACATTTCGTTTCAATACAATTGAAAACTAGGTACAGCATTGCAATGGTGAACTACAATTCGAAATATTTCACCTTTGAATTCAATTCAACTGATATTCAAAACTAGGCCTACTGGATCGAATTCATATAACCTGAACCTACAGTGACTGAAATACATTAGACGACCTGCTGGAATTCACAGCAATTCCCACTGTATATAAATGTGGAAATGGAATGGATCGCACGTTAAAAGGTATAGCCCTAGTCATTACTAGCTGGCACAAATCTACTAAAGGTTTACTGGTAAGGATGCAGCCGGATGATGGAAAGTACAAATTATCAACAAAAGAATTATTAGTTAGGATAAAAAAAGTAGGTATATAGGTATAAAGAACAAATTATTTTGTTACATTGTCCGATTCTAATAAAACAAACACTGAAAAAAGGAACAAACCTATCCTTAATTTTGCACGAAATTCAACTCGTACAGCATTGAAAAAATCTTACAATGGATAAAGTTAAACTTGAAGTAGAAGCAAATTGGAATCAGTGCTTTCCATAGCATTTGATATGTGATTTTAACAACTTTCCAATTCTTCAAAATCGGACCTCAAATAAGGCAGCTATGGGCTATTTTCATGAGTATCTCTTTAGATAAAGTTATTGAACAACTTATAGTAAAAGCCTTATTGGGAGGCCTTGGTATAGGCTCTTTTGCCAACAATCAAACGCTGGATTTTCTACTGTTTTACTATGCCACTAGATCGTGGTATCATCTGCGAAGTATTAATTTGCCAGTAAACTCGATATTTGTGTTATTATCAATATATCGAAAAAAGTATAGGAGCTAACACAGATCCTGAAGCACTTCAGAATCGATCTCAACTTGCTTCGAGTGTTCATTTATTTTGAAAGTTGACTGCGACATATGAAGTATGATGTCAAATATTTCAGAGTTATTCCTTTACATTTATAGTGATATATTTCGACTCTGCAACATCTCCAGTATTGATGTTGGAGTAGGTAGACTTCATAAGAAATGAAAACACAGCATCACGAGTGTTTTTAAGATGCCGAAATCCGGTAGTTTTAGTGCATATTTTAGCATTGTTGATCATTAAGATAGACCTGGGAATGATATGGATCTTTCGCTGTTTGTAGAACATTATAAACCCGATGAAACCCCCGATTGAAACAAAACGCTACTGTATTTCATCAACTACCGCTATGTCTGATCATTATGTCAACTCATACCAAGTACAGAGGTTCATACGCAAGGTTCGCCGGTATCAAATTATATATAGTTAACTCCCACCGAGCGTATTGTTATGTTTGTTTCGTAACTTAATCATAGGAAGCACGTTTTTATGCGATAACAGCAAGAGTACTGGAAAATAATAGTTATTTGATGAAAAGACTGATGTTGCGCAGAAAATTGATATTCAATGCTGGTATGTCCTGAGAAAGTATCGGGTTTATACAGGGAAACAACCATTGTGTCTAGAGTGAGACTGAAAGTTCATCACGTACAGTCTTCAAAGTATGCGGGATACCTCTACAGAATAAGATGGGCCAAACAATACAGGACTTTAGTGGCAAAAATGCTAGGAGAAAACTGACTGTGCTATTACATGACAGTCCGTACTTTTTGAGCAGCAAATATAACTCATTAGTTTGTTAAAATAAACAATCGAATGAAAAAAGAAAATCTGATGAGAATAGTTAATAATTGAAATGGGAACAAAATGAGAGTTGGTACAACTCGATCAGAGCAATACTAACGGAGAAAATCTGAAAAAGACGTCCATCATTTTTTGAGTTGTAGGGTACAAACCTCGGTACAACCATTCATGCATTGAAATTGTGAATTTTGTATTTTACTGGTGCTCAAAATAGGTGATATCGTACCATTATCAAATGAAAATAAATGAATATTTGGAACCATTGCTGTGAATAAAATCCAGGAAATATACTACCCAGAAAACCAAAACAACGTCAATATAACTTGACGCGCGATTTGCCACCAAAGTTGGCATCGTCAAACCTATTACTCTAGGACCTACAATAGGAACTACATTAAATTTTGTACCTGTTTTATTCAATTACATAATTTTCTAGTTTACCGACCTAATTTGTTTTGGATTCGATTGATAACATTCTCGAAAATTAATGACTAAGTAATAATTTCTCTACTGTACTATGAACTTGAACAAGGGGCCGTATGGTATCCGCATTCATACTATTATATTTTTTCACTTACCAGGCTTCCGAATGCATCGAGAAAGAAGTCTATTGTCACGAAACTGTCTAATTATTTTCAAACTCGTATCATCAAATCGATAGTCGTGATCGAAAGCACGCTGGACTACTCTCGATTTTTCTGGTCTTGAAAAGTAAAAAATGTTAGCAGGTCGAACAAAGAAAAGAAAATCATCAAAATATTGAAGAAAAAGGGCGTTTTCAAAAATAAAGCCAAAGAAGTGGAATTCTTGATAAGTCCTATATCAAGAAAGAGTAGAAAACCTCGTTGAAATCGGTCTGTACACACAGTTGACCAGAACTTCACTGCCCAAGATGGTTTCAGATGTGAAAGCCTCCCTAAATGAATGCAAGACTTTGCAGTTAACGTGAACAAACACTACAACTCGAAACCAAATGTACCAAAAATATATTGTCTTCCCAAGATTCACACACCTGGAAAATCAGTACGACCATTCGTGTCGTATCGTCAATAGGGTCCGCCACATAAAAAATTGCAGAGTGGCTCACAAAAGAGTGGCACAAACAAGCTTGAGCGTAAAAAAATTATCTGAATTTAATGACGAGATTAGGAACACTGGAAGAAGGATAATCTTGCTCTTTTAATGTAAATTCTTTGTATCCCAATGCACCTCGGAATATTTGAGACTGTTACTGATGATCAACGGTATCAGTAGAGTATTCAAGCCTCGCCTAAACTTTGCATGAGGCACATTGCTTTCAATTCAACAAGTACTTCTAGGAACAACTCGAAGATACAGCCATGAGTAACCCTCAGTCTCATTTCCTTGCAAATTTGTTTATGAGTAGGTTTGAGATGGAAGCAAGAGAGAGCTGTATTTCTACGGTTTGGGTAAGGTATGTGGACGACGTGTTTGCTATCTTTGATACAAAATCAGCTTGAACTCAATATCTACAGGAAGAGCGTATACTCTGATACATCCCAGAGAGCTTCCACCATTACATACAGCAAAAAACGGCTCATGCATGGCATCACACGTTTAAAGGTAAGAGCTACGTCTTCCCTAGCTCGCACAAGTCTCTGACTTCTGAGGATTGCTCGTGAAGGTACAGCCAGTTGACGGATATAACAATTTTAACAATTTTTTTTCAACAAAGGATCAATACCATACAGCTCCTAGTTCAAGTTCATAGTACAGTAAGGAAATCATTGGTAATTAATTTTCAAGAATGTCGTCTGTGGCTCCTTGAGGAGAAAGCTCCGATACCTGTTTTTTCATGGACGTAGATCATGCAGAGAAGGGGGTCTAAACCTCTGATTACCTTCCAGGCTCCTCTAGCATTCTGTTGTGTAGACACTCCAAGCTCAAAAGCCCACGGCGTCCCTGTTGTTTAGGAAAGTATAATCGTAGAACGGATGATTTAGGTTGCAAGCTCCTATAAGGAGGTGCATCGTATTGCGAGTTTTTACGTTAAATCGGAACGGCAAGCATATTACTTGCAGCAACTTTGTTCTTCCCCGACAGTTCTAATGATCAGATCTGTCGAAGTTTATGCTAATATTTGACACGGAGAGATCTTTTAACTGTGATCATCTCTTGGGAGAGGCGTTGTTCCAGCGCTAGGTAATGATACGTTTCTCCGGCATCAAGATGATGCAGGACGTTTCCTTCTACGACCTGAACACCCTCTCCACATTTCTCGCATCGACCTCTTTTGAGATGAATCATGACACTTTCATCGATCCTGTCTATTCTATTCCAATAGCATGAGTGCACTCTTCCACCACACTTAAGGACTGATGGTGATCGTTTCCTACCGAGCATATAGTTTGAGGTCATCCATGTAAAATAGATGGGTGGCCTCATGCCTCCGGTTGCTAGGGGTGCCGCAGTTGTATCCACAGGGGTTTCCTTAATGCAACGGACAATGGAATTGGGGAGATGCAGAAAAGAATAGGGCCGAGGGATTATCTTTGAAACACACCCCTTCTAAAGATAACCATCACTTGCCAGTCTTTTACGACCTTCAATATGATTAGATTGTTTTGATACTACTTTCTATGCAGATTTGGAAGGATTGTGGATTTTTTTGCAACACATCGGGATGATATTTTTATATGGTGGCTAAACTTTTGTATGTCTTCACTTATCCACTTTTCACTCCGGTCATTCAAAATAAAAAAATATGTTGACGAATGCCGTAAATATCAACACTAAACTGACTGAAAAAAATTCGTTGCAACGCCACTGATATAATAGAATATGACGTAACAATCATGAAGTGACTAACGACCATAATTCATGTTATCAAGAAAGAGAAAACTTCAGCATGATCTAGATTGCGATCAATCGTGGTAATTCCAACCATGCCGGGAGATTAACAATTCATCTTCAGCTGGAATTAAATTATTATCTAATCACAGTCTATTTGTCTTTCGAAAAAGCTGCCACCGCCAAATTGCATCAGAGTGACCTCGCCGAGGATCACGTTATCCTCGACAGTGTGATAAATAATCAGTTTCCGCTGGCTGAGGTAATTGGCCAATTCGGATCTTAATATAGACGAAAAAAAAAACTATTATAGTTTGCGACTACTTTCACAAAGTTACTCCGACATATTAATTTCTCACTTCACTCTAGCTCCGGATATCAAGCAGGAAAGAATCCCATATTGATGAGGTGGGCAGTATTACATCCTGCTATGCAGTTCACACCAGTGGAAAGTTCTCTGAAGGACATTGTAGAACAAAGAAGTTCTACACGACAGTAATAGTCTATACTCGAAATAGAAGATCAAGTTTTTTTTGTAAAAATAACACGAAGTCGCCTCCACAAGTAGATTAATTCTTTAAAGATTTGGACGGATATTTCATTCCAAAGATATGTTTCGAACATATACATGTTCAACTTCAGTTTAAAGTACAAATTGTGAAGGAAGAAATTGGAAAAGAAATGTTATGGTTACAGATTTTCAACATGGATCCAGGAGTCCCACAAGTTTCCAGTTTGAGTCCACTTATTTGTTTTACTCTTCATCAACGATATGTCAAATCATATGCGTATGATACATCGCTTGCAGTGCTGCAGAACTGCATGAAAAGCTTAATGAGCTGTCTTTTGAATTTATGACATGGTGTTGCAAAACATCTTTGATGGTGAATTCTAGTAAAACGGTTCTAATGCGAGTTTGGTCTAGAAATTAAAGAAAAATCAATACTTTTTTGAGTGACTGTTGGCAAAGAACTACTGGTCAAATAGCACCAGATTCCTGGGTATCTATATTGATGGTAGATTGACATTCGAATCCTGTATGAGCCAGATAAGTAATAAATATAGTTTGAAAAAACTAAAAAACACGCTTTTATATAGTATTGTCACCGGTTCTTGATAAGTGTTAAAAGTTTCAATTAAATCTGTCCGTTTAAAGTGGGTCAAAATGGAGTGTAAAGGAGTCGGTTACAAACATACATACATATAAAAGGTCAATAGGGATGTGGGAAATTGTCCCACATATAAACTTTCCATTGGCAACAGTGAGTGTACTATAGTTCCATTGGCAACAGGGAGTATACTTCATTTCCATTAGCAATAATGGATATACCTAGGACTGATTGATTTGGTCACCAAAACAGGATATAGGACTGGACACACACCAGCATTAATTCAGTCTGTACTGTAACGATTTAGAGACCGGCCCTGATCACCTCATTAATAATGCACACTCGAAAAGTAAACAAGTTCTCCGCTCGCAAACACATAAGTCCCGCGTAGAAGAAACGCGAACTTGCCAAGGAACAAAATCGAATGCCTTCGACCCTTCGAGAGAGCCATCTGACTGGTCCCGATTGATCGAGAACTGTAAATAGAATCTGCTTGCGGGTATATAACGCGCTAGATAGCAGAGGGAACAGTAGTCATAGATAGTCACAGGGAGTTACAAATACAGTTCGAGAATTCGCAGATAGAGATTGACAGTAAAGATAAAAATAGTGACTGTGATATAAATTATTGTTTAGGACGTTTGTAAATACATTAACAAAATTAGTTTGGTGCATTTTATAACAATAAAACAAATAAACGTCCCGTCAACGATCAACACCAATGTTTCTCTGATGAATCGTCTGTATACGAAAGATAAAGGTGTAAAAGGTAACTAACTAATCCTTCTACACCAAAGGGGATAATGATAGAAAACTAAAGTTAAATTTTTTGTATTGTGAATATATTCTTTCTCATATTTCATATATAAAACATCGCTTTGTTTAGGTATATGTTTCTCAAAAAGGGGCATTCGCTTGAAAGATAGATGACTTGGGTTATGCAGATTCTTGTAAACAATATTATATAGATTACGGGATTAATTATGTTTCTACCCTGTATTTACATTTATTTATATGTTATATCATAATTCTGAATAAGTCCTTTGTCCCAGGATTGCACCACAGTCAATAAATATAGCATCAGCTTCTACGCAATAGACAGAGGATATTTATTCCTCAGTACGTTTGAAGGTCTTCTTGGAATAACAGGAAGAACGCAATAACCAGTCAGCATTCCCGAAATCGATGAATTCAAGTATACAATATTCCAAATGTACATTTTATCCAATATTCCAGTTTAAGGTTATGAAAAAAACCATCGTTTTTTATTTTTACAAACCATTCAAAAATACGAATGTATTGTTACTAGAAAAAATAAAACAAGTATACAGTGTGTTTCACTTCTCATGGAAACACCCTCGTATCTTCAGTAATTTTTGACGAAAAATCATGAAATTTCTAGGATCGATAGATACACTCAAGATGAACTCTCAGCACGAAAGGGGTCATCCTACGTGATATACACTGCACGCCTGCAGCGATGAAACCACCCATTTTTCCGGAAAGTTATATTAGGGGGCAAAATTGGCTCGAAATTCCTTCGGATTCGTGTTGAGGATAGATACACTCAAGATGAACTCTCAGCACGAAAGGGGTCATCCTACGTGATATACACTGCACGCCTGCAGCGATGAAACCACCCATTTTTCCGGAAAGTTATATTAGGGGGCAAAATTGGCTCGAAATTCCTTCGGATTCGTGTTGAGGATCCCTAAACTACTACTAATACACCAGTCTTCTGGAAAAATTTCAGTTCTGAAAAATTCTCATTTATTTCACTTTCCATGGAAACGCCCCCGTGCATATCACGTATGATAACCTCTTTTGTTTCGATTTTTTTTCTTCTGGAATGTTCACAAAAACGAGGAGGAAATTATTGGGAAATTCTGCCAGAGGAATTCATTATGGGTATTGTTTTTGTTCAGAGTGTTGTACATCAGTATATCCGCTGTTGGTGTGATATTTGTTTCAATTTTTGTATAGCAACCTTTTGAGTGATAGCATACTTCACACTCAGCTAAACTTCTTAGTTTCTGTAGAAGAAATACTTTTGGAGAGCATTGCAAATGAATCGACGTGGCTTCTGAATATCGAATACCTGTCAGTCAATGTAAACGCCAAGGAATTTAATATCCAAGGAATTATCTACGTTATCAAATTGCTTCAGACTGATAGTCATATTTACTATTTTTAACTTATTTAGTGAGAGCTTCTGTGCTATTATAAACCATTCATAATATGTGGCGATATTTGTTTTATTTTTTTCGGTCAGCTCGATAAAGTCTAAATCTATATGTATGTCTGTAGTATCATCAGAAAATAGAATTTGTGTCATTTTTGACTGAGTCAATATCATTGATGAATATCAGAAAAAGCAGAGATTCCAAGACAACTTCATGCTTTACTTTGTCACTCACTTTGTTGAAGAAAGTTGTTTATAGTCATTGTAACTGATTGTTTCAATTTGTCAGACGTATCGTATTCTGGTCTGAACGTTTTTAGTCAAGATACATTTATTATTCCATTTTCATATTTTTTATTTATAACCCAAAGCACGTGCGCTAACGTAAATCTGATTCGGGAACGCATAGCCGCGATGTTGAGTAATGAATATAAAATGTTTCAAATAATTATTTTTTCGTCGAAAAATATGTAGGTAATATGTAAGTTTGGAGAAATACCTGCCTTAGTATTAATTGAAAAAACGTTACTTCAATATGCTTTGCATTAAATATTCACCTGCCGAAACTACATCCTGTCTTCATCGGCATTACCCCACAGAACGAGAATATTCGAAGACTTCCCGAACAGAGTAGCTGAAATTTACCTTATTGCAAGCTGACAAACGTGTCGTTTTTCTTTCATTTGGGAGGTTTAGCGTTCTTCACGGTCTACTAGATTCGAAACAATGATGAGTAAATTCATTTTCAACCGCGTACAGCAGGTCAGCAAGTGTTTAAAAAAGATTATTTTCCCTGTATGGGTCGGAAGATTTAATCAAAGTAGAAAACGGTAAACTGTCCGATTCTAAATGGAAGTACTTTTATTGAGAGTTCTAACATGAGAGATATGTATACCTACCTCTACAACTCGATTTAAGATTTTAAATTATTATATATTGCTTATTTGAAATGTCATTCACTTACTTATATCAGATATACCTAGTAGATGATCTAAATCAGTCCTGCTAGAACATAAATGTTGGTACGCCACCTAATTCAAATTGTTGTTACATGACCACCAGGAATTTAGAAGTAACAGCCAGATGATAACTGATTATGACACATTCGAATGCCTTGCCTTGCGCTCGACTGGCTTCATAAAATGTATGGTTTTTTCACAAAAAGATTTTAAATGATTAGTGGAAGGCCTGAATAAAATTTCATTTCGTTTTCACGTGGAGATAGTGCATCTATTTAAAAATGTCGAGTGATGGTTGAGAAATATTATACTCGAATGCTTCATAGAAATTTGATGGAGGTAACTGTAATTGACGATAATTATCCATGCTAGTTGAACACGTCTTTTCGAAGATGGGAATAATTTTTCCAAACTCAGTGAGAGGTTCAATTTTATTTTCAACACGACTTGATGAAATAAAAAGTGAAATTTCGGCGTGTCCAAAGTAATGCCCTTTAATCATTTCTATTTCAATATTCTGTTCATGGAAAGTCAAGGCGTTATGAAAAAATAAGTACTCATTGATAAATGTAACGTGATGAAGCCGGATCTGTTCACTACCCCTGTCCAGTACATCTGACCGTTGTGCTTTCTCGTCAAGACTGCATGACGTCATCGCTCTAGAATGGCTCTATGCACTTCGAGTACAGATAAGAGCCAACTTAATTAGAACCGCACATTTCTCATTTTTGAGTTATTATAGCGAATAATTTCATACATTGACTTATTTGTATGTATTCTGTTTCGAGAATGAAAAGTGAAGGAAGTGTAAGGATTTTCTGTTCTTTGAATACATTTTTGCAAGAGACTAAGCAGAGATGTCAAAAAGCGCGATTTTGAAGAATGAAAATCATGTTGAAATGTTGATTATTGCAATATGGCATGGTATACTATTTTGCAGTTGACATACCTAGTTCGTTCGACACTACACGTAAGGCAAAGCATTCCGATGCCAGTCTTTTACTGAGCATGATAACATGGTTTTGGAAGTTGAGGTCACTGTCTATATGAATACCTAAAAACGTATTGGAGAAGGTAAGAGAAAATATTTCATTTCAAAAGGAATTTTAGTTTATTGCGATGGAATGACAATGGGTTTGTTTTGGATACATTAAAGCATATTCGAGATACATCTTTCTGTTTTAATCAAGATATCCCAAGTCATTTTGATATAAAGGTCATTTGAATTCATGTCATGCCACAAGTTTGTTGTGTCATTTGCAGTGACCATACCTTTGATTTTAAAATTCAGAAGGTCATTAAAGTACAGCAGGAATAGAATAGGACCAAGAACAGAACTTTGCGGTACACTCTTTTTTTCCTGGACTCTTTTTTTCTTCGACTTTTTTTTCCGTGGACTCTTTTTCCATGGACCATTTTCTTGACTATATTTTTCCCCGGACCCTTTTTTTACCCTAGTCTCTTCCCAGGAATATTTTTTCACCTGGATCCATTTTCTCTAAACTATCCTCGACTCTTTTTTTCCTGGACTCTTTTTTCCTAAACTTTTTTTTCTTTGACTCTTTTTTTCCTAACCTTTTCCCTAGACAGTTTATTTTTCTGGACACTTCATTTTCCTGGACTGTTTTTTCCTGGACTCTTTTTTCTTAAACTTTTTTCCATGGAATCTTCATTTTTCTGGACACTTTATTTTCCTGGACTCTTTTGTTTCCTGCACTCTTTTTTCCTTGACTTTTTTTTCTTTGGTTCTTTTTTCCTGGACTTTCTTTCTCTGGACTTTTTATTTTTCTGGACACTTTATTTTCCTGGACTATTTTTTCCTGTCCTCTTTTTTTCCTTGGAATCTTTTTTTCTTTATTTTTTTTCCTGGGCTTTTTTTTTCCTGGACTCTTTTTTCCTGGACTCTTTTTTCTTAAACTTTTTTCCATGGACTCTTTATTTTTCTGGAAACTTTATTTTCTTGGACTCCCTGAACTTTTTTTTTCCTGGACTCTTTTTTTCGTGGATTATTTTTTTTCCTGGACTCTTTTGTTTCCTGCACTCTTTTTTCCTTGACTTTTTTTTCTTTGGTTCTTTTTTCCTGGACTTTCTTTCTCTGGACTTTTTATTTTTCTGGACACTTTATTTTCCTGGACTATTTTTTCCTGTACTCTTTTTTTCCTTGGAATCTTTTTTTCTTTATTTTTTTTCCTGGGCTCTTTTTTTCCTGGACTCTTTTTTCTTAAACTTTTTTCCATGGACTCTTTATTTTTCTGGAAACTTTATTTTCTTGGACTCCCTGAACTTTTTTTTTCCTGGACTCTTTTTTTCCTTGGAATCTTTTTTTCTTTATTGTTTTTTCCTGGGCTCTTTTTTTCTTTACTCTTTTTTTTCCTGGGCTCTTTTTTTCCTGGACTCTTTTTCCCTGGACTCTTTTTTCCTGGGCTCTTTTTTTCTGGACTTATTTTTCTGGACTTTTTTCTTCGACTTTTTTTCCGTGGACTCTTTTTTTCCATGGACCATATTCTTGACTATATTTTTCTCTGAACCCTTTTTTTACCCTGGACTCTTCCCAGGAATATTTTTTCACCTGGATCCATTTTCTCTAAACTATCCTGGACTCTATTTTTTCTGAACTTTTTTTTCCTGGTTAATCCTTGACTTTTTTCTCCTGACTTTTTTCACTAGACTTTTTCCTTGGCAATTTTTCCCGGGAGTTTTTTCCGTTTAGTTTTTTCCCTGGATTTTTTTTTTGGTCTCTTTTTTCCCTGGACTCTGTCTGCTGGTCTTATTACCCTGGATTTTTTCTGCACTGAATTTTGATTCTTGGACTATTTTTCCTGCTTTTTTTTCTGGACTTTTTGTTCTCTGTTTTCCCAGACTTTTTTTTTCACTGGACTCTTTTTTTCCCCAGACATTCATTTCACTGGATTATTCTTTTTCCTTGACTATTTTTCCTTTACTTTTTTCCTTGTTTTTTTTTCCTGGACTCATTTTTCTATGGAATTTTTTTCTCTGGACTCTTTTTTTCCTGGACTATTTTTTTCCTGGACTCTTTTTTTCTTGGACTATTTTTATCCTGGACTCTTTTTTTCCTGGACTCTTTTTTTCCTGGAGTCTTCTTTTCTTGGAATCTTTTTCCTGAACTCTTCCTTTCTTGGACTCTTTTTTTCCTGGAATCTTTTTTTCCTGGGCTCTTTTTTTCCTGGGCTCTTTTATTTTGGACTCTTTCTTTCCTGAACTCTTGTTTTACTGTTTTTTTATCCTGGACTCTTTTTCCTGGACTCTTTTTTTCCTGGACTCTTCTTTTCTTGGACAGTTTTTATCCTGGACTCTTTTTTTCCTGGACTCTTTTTTTCCTGGACTCTTCTTTTCTTGGACTCTTTTTCCTGGACTCTTCCTTTCTTGGACTCTTTTTTCCTGGAATCTTTTTTCCCTGGACTCCCTCGTCACATGTTTTTAATGAACCCAATATCTGACAGTTTATTGGTTTTCACAATTTCGGTCCTTTCACTCAGATATGACTCAAATCAATTAAAGCTTCGTCTTCTGAAGTCATAGAGATGAAGCTTACTCCACAGTATTCCATGATTGACACAGATAACAAAATACTGCAGCACCCACTTCCTTCGAGTTAATACAAGAACACAGATTTTTCAGAAAATAAAAAATTGCATCTCCTGTAACTTTATTGGTTTGAAATCCAAATTGATGAGTATTCAAAATGTTTTGCAGTCAGAAACTTCCGTTTTTCTATCCATTTTCAAAACGATGAAATAAGACAGATCTAGAATTTGATGAGCCAGTTGAGTCACCACCCTTATAAAGAGGAATCACGATACTTGTTTTCAGAAAGGAAGCCATTGGCAAATGAATTATTGATGAGGTGAACCATGATTGGGAAATTATCAAAAATTTTTATTGAGATATTGTCAATACCGCTGGTGGTATCGTTGTAATGATATAAATTATTCTCTGTCGATATGAACTATTGATTTTAATAGTGGATTAATTCTGTAACGATTTCGAGACCGGCCTCGAGTCCGGCCCTGATCATCGTTAACTCGAAATGTAAACAAGTTCTCCGCTGACAAACAAATAAATCACGTGGAAGAATCGCGAACCTTCTGACAAAGGTTCTGGGGACATCTTAGAACTCGCCCGAAAGGCTCGAATGGCCGAGAACTGTAAATAGTAGTATATAAGCCACTGAGTATCAGATGGCGGGATAGTCGTAGTCAGAGAGGAAGCCACAGTAGATATAAATTTGAAATGTTTTAGTGAATAATTGTTTAAGTAGTGTTTTAAATAAAATAGATGAATTAGTTAGTGCAGTTTTACTACATTTGTTGTCAGAAGTCGGATGTTTAAAATAAGTAAGTGTTCGTCGCGTTGAAAAACTGATAGACATTTATCGCGCCTAGACAGTGACCCGATGAACATTTGAGTGTTTGCAAAGTGGACAGTTTTGCGCGTCGCGGGACAATAAACTGAAAACTCTTTGTGTGAAATAAATAATAGACTGATATTCCGGTTAAAAACGATTAAAGACAAAATGTTTCCGAGGAGAGTTCACCTAGTTGACCTTAAAGTTAGTGAATTAAAGCAAGAGTTAGAGGAGCGAGAGTTAGAAACAACTGGAAAGAAGGCTGTACTCAACGAAAGACTTGCAGATGGACTGATTGAAGAAGGAGAAGACGCCGAAATGTTCTTATTCGAAGTTGCTGGAATTGACTTGAGTTCGATTATGAATAAACTCGAAGAAACTACCAAGTCTCTGAAAGACGAACTCCAACAAACTTTAACAAACTTGGAAGATAAATTTCTGGAAAATTCGGTGAGTTTGGAAGAAAAACTTCTAGAAAATTCGAAAAATCTAGAAGTGAAGCTTCTGGAAAATTCGGAGAATTTGAGAGAAGAGCTTTTGGAAAATTCGAATGGTCTGAGAGAGGAGCTTCTAAAAAATTCGAAGAGTTTGAAAGAAGTTTGCGGCGTGGTGAATCGGTTGGAAGGAAGAATGGGAACTGTTGAAACAGAGATGGAGGAAATCAAAGATGACATGGAGGAAGAAATAAAAAAAATCAATGAAAAATTCAGTGAATTGGAAAACCGAATGGATTTTGTGCGCACCCCTGAAATTTCCAACAGAAATTCAATGCCGGATCTGAGTACGAACTTGGAGGAAGATCAAAAAGACGTAAAAGATTCTAAGGTCAGTACGGAACCAGGAAAGCTCTCATTGAAACCGCCTCAGTTCGACGGAAATACTCCATGGGCAAACTACCGCCGACAATTTGAAGCTGCTGCCAAAGCGAACGGATGGAATGCTGGGGATAAGGCTATAGCATTGACACTGGCATTGCGTGGCGAAGCAACAAATATTTTGCAAACTCTCACCCCCAACAACAGGAAGACTATGAACAGCTGGTAAAACACTTGGAACTTCGCTCACAGCTGAAGAATCGATGCCAGAAATCAAGCGAGTCCTTGCAAGAATTTGAAGCCGATATTGCACGCTTGGTTCGTATTGCGTACCCAGCTACACCGGAAAATGTAATGGAGCGACTAGCAGTTCAGGCATTTTTGGATGGGCTTCGTGACCAAGAAATGAGGCAAACCTTAACACTAGCACGCCCCGCACATTTCGTAGATGCATTGGCATGCGCTTTGGAATTCGAGGATGCGAAGCAATACTGCAAAAGCCAGAACAACATCCGAATGGCTGAGGAAGATCCACAGGAGCCCGCTAATGTCGAGGCTGTCGTGAGAAAAGTGCTGAAAGAAGTTGTGCCTGAGAGAAGATTGATACGATGACGAAATTGCAGCCGACGAGTAAACCGGCCAAACCCCTGCTAGTGTTATTATGGGCCGAGAGCTGCGACTTCCATGTGACCTGAAGTTTGGGACGCCGCCAGGACAAGACACTGCGGGAAATGACTACGTCAGCAAACAATGACGGAAAATGGACCACATCCACGAACGGGTCCGTTTGAACATCCAGAGTGCCAGCGACAGAATGAAGGAGACCTACAACATCAAGGCTGATGCTAGTGGATATCAGACAGGTGACCTAGTCTGGCTGTACAACCCTAAACGTCGCCGTGGACTATCACCGAAGCTCCGGAACTCGTGGGAAGGCCCATATAAGATCATGAAAAGAATAAACGACCTCGTCCACCGCATATATAAGTCACCACGAGGAAAACCTAGGGTAGTCCATTTCAATAGGTTCTCCCCTTACGCCGGAAACCACGATCAAGTCCGCACCGGCAGATCACCGGAGGACAAAATGACGTTTCAGAAGTTCATGTCCCTGTACTCAAACGGACAGAGAGTTCAACATGGAGTAACCCGAGAGGAGCCACGAGACCTTTTCAAGGTGCCTGCCAACTACGCGTTAGCTCACTGTGTGGCGGAAGATCTCCAAATGTCCAGAGGCATTGCAGTAGTTTTCTCCAAGAAGTTCGGTCGACTCCACGAACTGCGGGAACAGAACCCGGAAGTTGGAGGGGTGTTACAGCTGAGGAAATGCCAGAGAAATATTTACTATCTGGTTACCAAGAAGCGTTCTCGAGATAAGCATGAGTAATACTCAAATAGTACTGAAGGGAACATCTTTTCATAACGTTATCCCTGAAATCATGACATTGTTGCCATGTAGCAATGTTTTAAAGATACAATAAGTACGTCAGCTTGATTTTAATTGAAACATTCATTACAGCAATGTAGGTTGTGTAACTTGATCAGAGGGTCTTCTTGGAAGAACGTTGCACAAATATCTGTCAGATGTAGTTCAATGTCCGTCGTGGAATTAGCCAGGGAAGTAGTTGTTTTCTGACAGATTTTCGACTCATTTTTCCACTTGGTGGAAACGTGTGGAGAGAAAGGGTACTTCGACCTAGTCGATTTTATTCGTTTCATTAACTTTACTAGTGGAAATAAATTGAATTGAAAAAGAAAGGAAATACACACAAAATTTTGTATAAATTTTATTTCCTCTCTATTTTCCAACTGAGATGCATTTACACCTGTATGCCTACACTATTCAACAACAGAAGTAAATTAGTTTAATCCGTTGAGATTACTTTCATTATACTTACTATCAATGTAGTGATTTTCATCAACATCGCGCAATTTATATTCTTTATGTCTTCATGTCTATTGCCACAGTTATCTTCCGGCGCACTAGGAGAGGAATTTCTCCCACGCACAGCTTCTTCATCCTTCACCGTATCTTAATTCGCTACCCAAGTGGACCGCGCAGTTTAATCACTTCATCACGTCCGAGATTATTCGATAAACCTGCTGTCGAAATTATGACTAACGTGTTGAATGAATATCAGATGACGCAACGTTGGACGTGAACAGCATTATCTAATCAGATAGAACTCGACCTCAAAATGACAAATTAATTCCTAACTTCGTACCTGGCACATAGGAAATACTTGGCAAACAATTGATGATAGCGATCAAGCCATCTAGTGAGAATGTATCTCGTGATAAGGTCAATAATAATTATTGTGATATCGTCCTGTTAGGAATTCGGTTTTTGTACTTTCATGAGTGCTATGTGACAAGTCCATTTAAAAATCTGAGATTGCAAAAAGCAAAAATTAGATATCAACATTTTCGAGTGATGATGTCACGCATGCAATGTTAAACGAGCCAAGTTCAATAATACCAACACAGACAGCCAGGTCCGGCTCCAATATCGTTACAATATTGTATCTATTGTTTCTTACGACCGCTGAAATTATATAAAGTACTCTAGCCTAGTCCAATTCAATTTGGTGAAAACTTCAAGTGTTTTTTAAAAGAAATTATTGATCTTATGTACGGAGTGATATTATTTGGACTATCTACCTATGGTTGTAACAATTTTTTTTTCGGAATTCGATTTGTTTGATTTCTCTTTTATTCGGAATTCGATTTGTCTGACGAATTCATAATTTTTATAACAATGATAACAAAAATTTAATTTCTGGTATTAAACAGTATAAAGACCATAAAGTAATAAGCATTGTTATGAATGAAATATCAATGAAAGTATCATGAAATACTGAGTATAGATAATGTAAGTATAAATTATTACAATGAACAAATATATGTCACAAAATAATAAGGATCATCAAGAATTAATATAAAATATTATGTAAAAAACACGGCTGAAAAAACATTATATCGTAACTCATTATACATATATTTGTCAAGAAAAGGATTGTTATTTAAAATAGAAATTAATATTGAAAATCGAAAATACAGTTTTTTTTTTTCAACGAGGGCTAGTTTTAATGTTGAAAACGTCGATATCTGATTCAGTTTTGTTAGAATCGCAAGATAAAGATGGCTTTTTTGGTAAAAAGTAGGTCGGTGCATATTGGGTAACAGTTAATCTCTAAAACGGGGCAAATACTGAAGCTGATTATTAGAACTTCAGTTCATAAAAATTCGTAGATATAAATGTCAACACATTATCATCAATTCCTTTGAAACTTCCCCTTGCATTTGTCTAGGTTCGAATCCTGAGAATGAGAAAATTTTCTCGGTTTCGTAGGAGTCGATAAACAATGTAATTTGTATAGATGCCAATTCCGATCTCTGGGTTGATGCTGTAGGTTTTCCGGGTTTCCTATATCCTACCAAAAATTAGTAAGGCGCCCAGGAGCCATCCCCTACCCGCACTATGAGTGTTTATGAGGGAGTATTATTATTAGAATTATTATTTTTATTCCAGTCAAGCCCTGTCTCCGAAGCCCCGACACTCACGGAGGGCACGCTAGATCATTTATCCCAATAACCACCCCACGCTGTGGGGTAAGTGACTACTGGGTTCGAGAATCTTGTGCCCTGAGCAAGCAGAGTGAACCAATAATTACGGCCTTCTGCATTCGTCCGGCTAAGATTTCTGCCATATTACGGCAAGCTGGTATGATTTTTAAGTTTGAGAGCAGTGTGTCCATCATTCCACTAAGGACCCCTATTATCAGAAACACCATTTTCACATGAAGGTTTGGGTAAAGCCTGCGGAGTTCAGAGTAGATCTCGATATTTATACCATTTTTCTTCCTCTTTTCGAGCGATGTTCGTTTCGACAGGAGCTGAAAACTCAATGACGAAAATCGTTCTACTTTAACGGTCGAGGAGGGCTACATCAGGCTTATTGGCTTGTATTAGTCTGAGGGTGGGAAATGAGTAGTTCCAATAGATTCGGCACTTCTCATTCTCCACAACAGACTCTTTCTCTCCGCAGCTTCAACGTGGGCTTTTTGCTGAACGGGTTCCAACTCGGTGACTAAGTTTGGGTTCGTCCGTTCAGTGTCGAATACGAGACCGAGTTCATCGGCTGCACGGGTTGCTGCCTTGAGAATAAATGCTCCAATCCCTGCTTTTTCATGATTGCATACCAAGCAGAGAAGCGGATCTAAACTCCTGATAACTTTACAGGTTTCATCCAAAACCATTCTGTTATGTAGACTCAGAACTCCACGGCCTTCCCGTTGTCTGGGGAAGTACAACCGTGGGACGGACGATTTAGGATGCTAACTCCTATAGAGATACATCATTTTGCGATTTTTATCATCGAGTTGTCGCAGCTTTTCCTGAGTCCATTTCATTACTCCAATGGAGTAAAGTAGAATTGGGACGGCAAGCATATTAGTTGCAGCAACTTTGTTCTTTCCCGACAGTCCTGATGACCAGATCTGTCGGAATTTATGCTGATACTTGCCGCGGAGAGAGTTTTTGACAGTAGTTACCTCTTGGGTGTGGCGTTGTTCCACCCCTAGGTAGGTATACGTCTCTCCGGCATCCAGATGATATGGGATGCTTCCGTCTACGAGCTGAACGTCCTCTCCGTATTCCTCGCATCGTCCTCTTTTGAGATGAACCGTGGCACATTTGTCGTTCCCAAACTCCATTCCGATAGCATGCACCACCCTTAAGGACAGATGAAGACATTATTATTATTATATTACAATTTTACTACAATGCTTCGACATAAAGATCAATGCATAAAAATGTCTACGCATTATTTCATCTAGTATTTTGGTGGTACACCAAAGTTCCACCTGCAAGTCGTGTAACTCAGAAATTTTAAAACTTTTTGGAACATTATGCAAAGTTTCTTTATCAACGCTGTTTCTTAGAAGTTAAGTGTCAAATTATTTCAGTTCACCCATGAGAGATGTCATATTATGTCCTTTAACAAGAAATTTAGTGAATTGGCGAAACAATTCATCAGATATGAGTAGGAGAGTAAAGAGAGAAATTTACAAATGAGAAAATCCTTCAATTTATTTCACATATTCATGATTTCATATTTTTTTCCATAATTCGATAGCTTTGTGCTAATGTTGGAATAACTTTTTTGTATTGTAACGATTTTGAGGCCGGCCCTAGTCGCTAATTAATTATTTGACCTCGGTTTGTAGACAACGTTTCTCCGCTCGCTAACAGGTACAACCATGACTCATCATGTAGAGGGAGCTGGCTCAAGAATGTTCGACCCACATTCAAGAACGTACGAGAGCTATCTGAAAGGATCACCGTATACTATCGATAGCTCGAGAGTGGAACAGATATCTACTTGCCGGTATATAAGACGATCAACATGTGATGGCGGGCAGAGTCGCAGAGTTACAGTTGCAGATATAGTTCGAGAGTTCACAAATAGCCAGCGACAGTTGAAATAGTTATGGTGAAATTAATGTTTTAAATAAACTATTATTTAAGAAGAGTTATAAATAAATTTGCAAAATTAGTTAAGTGTATTTTCACTACAGTATGTTCCTATACTCTAATGTCAGAAACTAATAATATTGTTAACTGAGAATGATCAGAACTAATAGGATTATAATATTGCAAAACAGTGAATGGTTTGGGAGTGATTAGACAAACTCATATCTTTTTCCGCTGCGTTATTTTCGCGGATAACCACCGTTGGTTCATTAATAGCGTACTTTAAACAGGAATGTGTTTTTTTTTTCGAACATTTCTTCGAAAAGCATATTCTGGACGCCTATGCTCCGAGCAAAAGCGAATGGAACTGAAGTGGAATAATGACGAATGATGTGCATATGCAGTACTTCAAATGAAATACTTAAAATGTGCACTTAACCATTTCCCCTCATTAAAATAATTACTATTATGTTCGTTTTTGTCAGATAAAAGAGTTTCTGTACATAACTCTGAACTCAGCAGCGATATCATGAACAAGAAGAAAAAAAATTTTTGTGATTCCTATTTAGTAGTGAATAAATTGAAGAATCCTTGTAAGATCCTCAAATGCTGTGTATCAACTAAAATTATACATACTAATGATAATAGAATTTACGAAAAACAATATGGAATGACATTTCGACTTTTTACTGTTTATGAACAAAGTTGTTTATTTATTTTTTTTTTGCTGTTGAAATCTCTCAAATCTGCCCTGCATTACCAACATGTTACAAAATATTCTAAAATAGCGTTAATGAAACAAACAAGTCTACTAAATTAATTCAATGAACTGCCATGGTAATAATTTCAGAAACTAACCTTCATTTTATATTTGTTGTATTTGTATTAACTCACAACAACTTGATGCCAATGGTTATAAATTACGAGCTAAAAATAAATGAATATTGAATATACATAAGTAATTAGGTTTTTACTGTATTGAATTATCATAATAAAGGTATCAACAGTAGTTCAAGAATAAGTTGTTTAGAATGACGTCTTAGTAGCACCTTTAGGACAAGTGTTGAAATTGCAACGTTGAAATCAGCTCCAAATCAAAATGTAATACTCTTGAAGTGATGTTCCAACATTCTTGCCAAACATTAATTGATTTCCAATTATGACAAAATATGATACATTTAGAGATTGTTTACCGGAAGCCTATGGTGTCACACAAAAAAAAATGTTGCTCCTTTGCCACTCACTTTCATTTAATGTCTGTAGATGCGCTTTTCAATATCCATGTTGGAATTGATGGAATTGGACGATTATGTTGGTATTCAATTGAAATAAATTAAGCAGATGCTTAAGACAAACATTACGTTTAATGGAACACTCATCCTGAAATACCTTACCGATCAGAAAACGACGATATAGTAATATTGCGAAAAGCATCTGTTACTCTAAGAAGCATATGTTTGGAACTAATTTTTTTATGTCGCCATAAGAAGATATCAAGTTTTGTTGGGGTGCCTCAGGGAACAGTTTTGGGTTTTGTTCCTTGTTCACATCAACAGAATCAGTCAAACCAAAGATTATCAGGGACACATTGTCTGCTACGCTGATGATACTACCTTAATATTCAAACTAGATTCGAATTTTCTAATAAGACTTCTGAGGTTACTTAAATTGTATTTCCAGAATGGCATATAAAACTATTGAGTCTATAATGGACATTGTGAGCTATAAACCTTCCTCTCATTCTGACTATTCCTATACATTGTACCTATACATGTTGATTGGAAAATGAAGATATTATTGGTGTTGTTGACAGAAACACTATCTAGAAAATTACTAAGATACCAGTTGTATATAAATAGTAATTTTCAGCTCGCAAAAGTTTCTTAAAAGAACACATTTTTAGTTGAAATTAATTCTTTCTTTGAGGCCGATTTAGATACATGAGTGCTCATGGAGGGTTTTGAAAACACGTGGATTTACATGAATATGCATGTTTGACCCTTTTGTCAGAAAACTGCACGAAAACTCACATACATATACCTTTCACCTGCGTTTCTATAGCAAGGTCATATTATATTTGGTTCTGTGAAAATGTTGTCGATACTGGATTAATGCCATTTGATTCATTTGGGTTTTTCACCTAACCCCGATATATTGTTCACTATATCTTCTTACAACTAGATTTGATGAATTCATATCTTATTGACAATAAAGTCTACCTCTGATCTCTCAAATCCATGTTTACCTCAAAAGAATACTTTTCTCATGTAAACAGCCGATATTCGGACTTTATAATGAAGGAGGCTTTGAAGTGAACTTTCGTTTCAAAATTGGTTTATGGGACGCATTTTGCCATTATAGGCCCCTTTTTCAAATAAAGGCAACTTAAATTTTGATTATGGAACTGGCTGTAACTTCTTAAACAGTATTTTCTTTTGCCTAGATGCACGTTCATTCAGTAATTAAGTATCATATTACCTGTGTTGTTTTAAGGAAAATATTTGAGTCAACGTGATTTTTTTCGGACAATAAAAGCATATCTCTCCTCACCCTCTCTCTCTTTCAACAGCTTTCAAATGAGTAATTTGATAAAGCAATATATAAAAAAACATCTTACGGGTACCTTAGCCAGTTCCTCATAATAACCATCTAATTCCAATATCAACAGGCGAAATCATTTCCATAAACATTGATGCTTTATGTGTTACAGAATTAGAAATTATTTCATCGACAATTCTGCTGATCCACTTATCTGATAAATACGAGAATACCTTTAGTACAGACTGTCCGAGATAAAGCTGTCAAACTGTATTATGATTTATTGATTTTATAAATCATTCGAGGTTCTGAGTATTTAGTTTTACAGGTAATTGTTATCGAAAGTCGCCAAATTCATTTTCTTGAATTCAAGTAGTTTTTCAATTGATTTCATAATCATAAGCATGACTGACTAACGAGTATGAATGTCTTTAATATTAATCACTGTGGATTGTGGACTCTCGATTGCAGTAGTTTCTTGCTGCAGAAGCTAATAAAACAGTTATTTCGGATTGGTAAACGACTGCTTGTTTGCCAATGGTCTTGGCAAAAGTAAAGGAAAAGAAGCGGGACGATTGATTGCCGTAGAGAATGCGAACTCATACGCTTCGTCGAAAACAATTACCCGGTCCTGATTTTGATTCTACTAATTTATTTTTTGTTCTCTCGCAGGATTAAATCACTGTGCAGCAAAGATTTTATTCTTAACTTCTTCATAAAACTCCCTTCTTCGAGTGATATTTCTCTCCTTATATACTCAAGTCGTGTAGCTAGACCATTCGCGATAGTTCCGTTATCCCGAATATTCAATACCGAAAATCATTTGCACTTTTCCAGGAACAAATTATCTACGAAACGCTTGCGAGTCGACTCAGCGGCGTAGCTAGGGGATTTTTATCAAACAATATCAACAGGTGTGGATATAATTCCCAAACTAAACCTTTTGAGTTGTCTGATCAGAAATTGGTGAAGATGGTTTTATGATAAACTAATGGTTTATGGAGGCAATTTATCGACATTGCGATTCCTCCTGTGTATGCACTCCGCTGCCACCACTTTTTTACTGGGCCATTTGGAGTGCTTTTCAAGATGTTCTTAATTTCCAGTGAGTTTTATTTAAAGTATTCTCTTGTGAAGTTGGTGTAAAGTAACCTAAGACATCTCAGGTTTTCGAATGATGTGTTCAGTCAACCACTCTTCATTTATTTGTAATGAAAAAAGCAGTTTCTTTTCTATATTATCCGTAATGAACATGAAAAAATTCCAAGAATTACATACAACTTCAAATTGTCTCAAACAATCAACATTTCTGATCAATCAATACCTTTTACAACACCAATTATTCAACATCTATAATTTTGCTACCTCCCTCTTGCTCAAGAAGGTGGACTCGTTTTTAAATGAGGGAGTAGTAACAAATCAGGGAGCACTCCCCAAGATCGTTCTTTTCTATCACCGTCAAGAATCGAGACCAAGGAGGGAGAGCTCCAACCCTAAACAAAACCTAGTGCTCCGGTGAGATGGCGCTGGTGTCCATTCCCGCTGATATTAACGGGTAGCCGACATGATCCGAGCATCCTGCCTGACATTTCATTTTTTATTACATGTAGCTATGAATAGTTTATGAGGCTAATTATTCGTTGTTCCAGTAAAAGCTAAAGCAGAAATCCGGGTCGAGGTAGTGGGCGCTGATGACAATCGACTTTGTTTCCTAGAGACCCGCTTCGTCACATCAGCGTTTCTGGAAGAGGTCTAGCATGTAGGGCTTGATAAATGAGCCTACTATGTTCGCAAGGCTGATTATGGTATTCCCTGAGTCTGAAACTCCGACGACCGCGTCTTTGATTCTCAACTTATACACCTTGGAGAATTTATATTGTGATGAGATTGATAAAAATCCCCTAGCTACGCCGCTGAGTGCCGACCATAAAAACGTATCATTTGCATAACAAATGAGCCGACGTCGCAAGCGTTTAAATTTCCTCGATAAGTAGTTACTGGAATTGTGTGGATGGTTTTCTGTACTGAATATGGACAACGGAACTATCATGAAAGGTCTGGTCTGGACAAATTGAGTATATAAGGCGACACATTTCACTCGGAAGAGGAAGTTTATGAAAAAGTGATGAGGAAGTTAAGAAGTTTCTGAAGAAGTTAATAAGTTGAAAAGAACTAAGTGTTTTATTAGTCAGTGAAGTAGTTGTATTTTTATATCGAAGTTAATAAAAACAGTTCAGTGGTGTGCTCGGCGTATTATTTAGCAAATATCGTAACAATATTTACTG
The DNA here is from genome assembly GCA_958502065.1 of Chrysolina americana. Classification (NCBI taxonomy): domain Eukaryota; kingdom Metazoa; phylum Arthropoda; class Insecta; order Coleoptera; family Chrysomelidae; genus Chrysolina; species Chrysolina americana. The sequence goes on from OY293410.1 coordinate 88,503,401, forward strand.
GTGAAGTTGATCATCCCCGGTATATTGCGCAATATTATTTATCTGTAAATACGGTATGACCCCCAGTGGCAGTGGCGCTTACGAACGAAAGGGCGTATGTGGCAGTATCACCCGCGTATACCAGGTGATTACGAGGTGGGGTACGCCCCCCAATTTTTCTATAGTTTTGAAGATGTCGCTATAGCACTTATCTACGCCTATTTGACGCTATTTCCGGTTTCATCGTGTCCCCAAACTTTTTTTTTAAATGACACTCTTCATATTTTTTCAAAATTAAAAATTTATTGAAAAATGACGAAGATAGACTAGTTGATTGTTCAATAGAGCAAGGTTGGCTATAAACATTAAATCAACTCAACTAACAAACGGCGTTACCAGATACAGTAAATTATCAGATGTAGCGTCAAAATAGGCATATTTAAGTGCTATAGCAACAAACCAAATTTGAAACCTATATCTTCACAACCATAGAAAAATTGAGGGACGTATCTAACCTCGTGGTCACCCGATATAGCCGCATTCGTTCGTTCGTTCGTACTGAGGGAAGTAGTAAGTTTGATGTGATATGGTCAAGCACTTTGGGGACTAATAAACTCATTGCCCATATTGAAATTTCGAAAATACCAAAGAGTGTATCATTCGAATAATTATTTACAAATTTTTAATAAGTATTCAATATTTTTTATCTCAACAGTAATGCCATTAAATAAAAGTTGATCAATGACAATCCAGCTTGTTGCAAATTGAGTATACTGCACGATTTTTGTCGGCAAGCAGAGAACAGAATATAATCCAACAGACCCTAACGACTGCCAAATCCTCCCTGTAACAAGTAGCAAATATTATTCAAAACAGGTGAATATCAGCAGACTAGTTTCACGGTCTGTGTAAAAATCAACAATAATGAGTGTTTTTTTTTTCATAATTTTTGGCGCATCTCCTTGAGTGAGCAACTGCGTACAAATGAGAGCATTCGAGATAGCAACAACGTTATTGCTTCCATCTCGGCTTAATTTTTTTGCTTTTAATTGCAGTACGCTAAATTAACTTTCGCGCAGATTACAACAATGTAATCGAAACCATTATAGAAAATTTGCTAATTTGCTTTCTACGGATTAATTAAACTCGGCTTGGTTATAGCATAAGAACATGCAAGCTGCAGTAGTCCTGTAAACGTATTCCTTCACTATAGATAGCAAGTTTTTTCTGGAATATTGTATCAGTATAATTGAGATGAATTAATTAAATAATGCTTAATCTGGTACGATATGAAATAAACATTTGATTTTTTTTCGATTAAACATCTTTAATAGGAATCAGGTTGCTTTACTCAACACCAAAGAACAATGTTGATATATTTCGGACATACTCATTAGAAAGACTCTCAAAGAAACGAAAAAAATTACCCTGTTCGAAAACATGAACCTATTAGGAGTTACTTTTGACAGGCAACTATTACAAATATATATAAATACCGGCCAATAATGCACGAACTCGAGTAGTCCTTGCTACAGCATCAAAAAGTTGGAAAATCACTGCACCAAACTAATACTTGTTACATTCTATTATTCCATATTTTGACTCCCACACTAGATAAAGAATACTTAGGAAAATTAATAGTACTAATGTAAATTGTCATTTTGAATATGAACAAAAGAGCTGAAGAGAACTTAAAAACCTCGAAACTAAAACGAAGTAATATTTTTCATTTGTTCCATTCAAGTATTCAAATTCACCATATTACCAGTTAAATGTCTGAATCATTTGTATAAGAAAAAATCCTTTGTATGTTGTTGATTTGGCAAAATTACCGTTCTTGCAGTTTTTTGTTTGAAATGGGAAATATCCCATTATTTCTCTGAGACAAATAATGTACCTTCATTTCAGTTGTGGAAAAATGATTTTGAAGAATTTTCTATCAATCTGAACTTCCACAAGGAACTGAATTTGTTTTAGCTACGATGAGTATTTCTTTAGATTAGCGCATGACCGCGGTACAGGGTTGGATGCATTCATTTACTTAATTATTGATTACTTTAGATAACTTTTCGAGTACTTTCTTCTAATACTGTCTTCAACTTAGAAACATTTATACGAAAAGACGCGTTATCTAGCGTTAAACGATTTGTAGAAAACAGGCTGAAGACTGGTAATTACAAGATTCCCTAGTACCGGCAACAACAGTTTTTAGAATTATTTCGATTCAATTTCAGTAGTACATACACTCTGTATATTCATCCTGTATACCTTCAACTCGACACAACAATTCCACTGTACAAAAACCATTAATATAAATAACAATTAGGTATTACCATAAATGACATCATTCCAATTTATACTTTCTTTAAAGTTCGTATAAAATGTGTTACGTAAATGTACACTACGCACACAATGCTACAGTGAAATGGAAGATTGGAGTAATTGCCCCTCCCTCAGGAAGTGGATCGTTGATTCTCATTTTCCACCTAAGGAAAAATAATAATAATAATAATCGACTTTATTTCATGAGTAATATCAATAGTAGGCAAAGTTATGTAAAAGCTCATCTTGCATTGAACCTAGTGAGTGCCAAAGTTAATAATGAAGAAAAAGCTAATAATAATAAAGATAAGTATATATATTTTTTTAATTTTCATGTAATAGAGGCAAACGCTTTCATGCAAAATGTAATTTTGATTCTCTCTTCGTAGGTATGTTTCGATATTAGTAGATAATAATGAACTATTGGTAGATAGAAGTTGATTCAAGTTCAAGTGAAAGAGCCACAAAGTTCCAAAATTTCAACTTAGTTACTCTATTACAGTTTTTCCTACCTAGAGAGGCCATCAAAACCATTCTTGGAGCTTGGAGTGATATTTTTTAAATTATTGAATTAAAATTTTTTTAGGCTAATTTTCTCATCGTGATGATGTACTAATCAGAACAGTAATATTTGAGAACATTTGAAGGGGAAAATCATTGTTGTAATTAAACGCCATCAGGATGGTGCATTTCATTCTTAACAAATAGAAATTTAGCGTATCAATATTCTCCTAGTGGTAGTGATCAGTAGTTATAAACTTCTTCAAATAATATTGTAAAAATATAAAATCATTTTTTTTCAGGAATTACCGGTGCATATGGCATCACAGCACTTGAAATCAAACGTATTTAGGAGCATTGTCATCAAATTGGCAAAAACAAATCAACTATTTCTATTTCTGTTGGTTTTACTGAAAGTAATCTTTTCTTACAGCAGAGGTAAAGTACGTTTTTTACATGTTTTGGAAATCAAGGAAACGTATGAAAAATGTAGAAGGAAACCTTTATTCAGTATATAATGTTTTCGAAAAATATTCGTACGAACTTAACACATAAAAAAGTCAGTGAACACAAAATTTTATAAACGAAATGACTATCCCTCGAACTATCTTTTATATGCCAAAACAATGATACAAATCACCAAAGTTTTGGTTCACCTGGTATCCTAAGTATGTCCGTCAGATTTTTATGGGATTTCTTATGATCTCACTTCCATTATGGTCAGGAGCTTGGCCAATTAGGTTAATGATTAATTAACAATATTTTCAAATTAGAAATCACGCAATCTGTTGTCTTAATAACAATGTGCAAGGTGATTTGGGAAATTAATGCACCTAAAACTAGTGATTACTTAACTGTCGGTTGTGGCTCACTGATTCCATCTTGAAAAATATGAACAACTCGAAGAAACGGGATTCAGAGTATCGAACCAGAATTCATGCGTAGCCAAAGAATCTCACAATGTTAATAACTGAAATGCGAGTAATTTCATGTGACTTTGCTGGAAGATTCAGAGGAAGAATAATTATTAACATCTGTAGGAATCGAACGTACCATATGGGGATAAGGAGGTAGAAGCTTTAGCTACTATATTACAATATTCACGAGAGGTAAACACGAGTATATTGAACGGTATCGATTCACGATGAAAATCAAAATATATTCACTTTAGACTTTGTTGTAACATTAAACTTTCAATTAATAAACTGACTGATGTTTCTGACATGTGGACGTGTACGATCGCCAGTGCTCATCAAATTTTTGTACTTGAGACGACTAAGGTTCTTCGTGGAATTATTTGGAGAATGATTTTCCTTGTATTTACACATACAATGGATATTCGCTCTGCAATGCGTTTACAACCAAGAGAAATAAAAAAACCGACCATAACTGTTTCTCTTCTATTCTGCACTCGGCGATCGTAACATGACACAACACTGCAGGAGAGCATGTGTGCGAGAGCAAGGACTGTGTTCATACAATTCTCTACTTCATTAGCGTTACTATGGAGGTTGTTGTACAAAAAATTGTCTAAATCATCACGGATGGTAATTTTTAGAGGTGTTTCCGCACATGACTAACCAGTAAATTTTTGTTGGCAAGTTTTGTTAGGCACCCTGTAAAATACTTACAGCTTACTTACTCTACTCGCTGCTTTATTTATTTCAGTAGGTGGGCATTTTTCTTGTAAATTTTCCATCAAAAGTTGAATAAAATGACGCTTTTTAGATCTTCACGAACTTCATTTTAAATATCACATGTTTCGCTAACAACAGTTTTATTTTGTGAAGACCGAATCGTTCCTGCGTATTTTGTACAATAACAAGCTTTTTGGCAACTATAATAATAATTAACAAAGGTTGCTATGTATCTGAAAATAAGCAAATGGTTATTATTATAATAACATTATGTTATGTACCATGCGATCCTAAACTTTGTGATTGTAATTCTGTATTCCTGATATTCTTTATTTATTAGTTTAGCGGTCTTTCAATGAATAGTGTTTGTACAACAAACATTGTATGATGTCTAAAAGCAGTTTCAACACTAACATCTGCTAACTATTCTACACTCCTGAGACTAAAAAAAAACTTTTTGTCCCTGGTTCTAGGTACTAAAATGGTTCATGTAATCCCTATGCACCACAGTGTATGTAGCACCATTTAACAAATGTCTGAAATTGTAGTTCAAATATTTTCCTTCGTTTTGTTGGCAAAATAACTTCTAGGCAGTTTCTTGCTGATTTTTGGGAAGTTTATTACACTGACATATTTTTTATTTGTACCTTGTCTTGTTTGAACTCACAGTAGCTAAGTGGCATTTTCATTTCAAAACAAACAGATTGAATATCATTTAACTTGTATTTGTAAAATTGATATAACGTCTACAAAGTGTTTTGAATATCTTCAGGTCACACAATTTTAGTGATAATTCTTCCGAAAGTGCAAAGAACACTGTATGAATAGTAATGCACTTTTCGTTTTTGTTTTTTTCTGCTTCTATTTCTCAGGACATCGAAAACCCAAAAGCACTTCGCTTTAGAAACGTATTCTGTTCTATAAAATAGCATTTTTCATTCATAACGATCATCAGAACGTTTTTACCAAATTCTATCAAAGAATTTTTCCCAAATTCTGCGAATTTAATAGCACCATAGTGCGGAATCATCATGTATTTTTCATATCTCTCCAGTTTTATGACTAATAATCAATGAATCAACAAGTATCAATAGATTAATAACGGATTGTTACTAATAAATGATGTATTGATAAGCAAGGAACAATCATAAGAAATATTCGACATTGTTTTTTACAAAACAGGTTCGTCAAGTGATGTTGTGAACTGCTCTGATGTAAATGTAGGTATCTCCTTGTCAATTAAAAGTAAACCCAGCTGAAATATTTGCTAGCAATGTTTCTTTGTTGATGGGTGATTTTGAAGTAGTTGAATTTTTTGGAAATCTCCATAAAAAAAGATATCATAGAAATGAATCAGGAGATCGTGCTGGCCATGAATAGCCCGATATTTCCAGGACTTGCTAGAGCCATACATGTAGTAATCGCTATAGGAAATTCCAACATATAGTATAATTCATTTCTCAGGAAGTAGAGGTTTCTCTCGCCTACTCAATAACCAGAAAGCGGATTCCAATACACACAAAGTTAATGTTATTTGGTTCCTCGTCTATTCAATTCCCATCTCATTATTAGATTGAAAATCTGTGTGGATTTCTTTTTCAGCGTAATCATTAAAATAAATCGAAGCAGCTCTGTCAAAGTTGCAAATGTATTGATAATACATATTTATCATGTCTTCAATCAGTGGTGCACCCCCTCCTCTCTTCAAGATCAAGAGTATTACTTACCCAAAGAGACTTTTAGATCATTCAGCTCAAAAGATAAGAAACAGATTTGAATTCAAGTTCTCGCCTGTCTTCATTCAAGACTGACATTCAAGTTATGAAGTTAATTCAAGTTACTATTGCCATGATTTCTTTTTACTCTTACCTTTCACAAATAAAGATAAATGTAAAATCTTCGCGCCTGTCTTCATTCAAGACAGATATACTGACATTTAGTTATGACGTTATTTTAAGTTACTATTGCAATGATTTTTTTAACTCTTACCTTTCGCAAATGAAGATAAATCTAATATAATTGTAGATAATATGTCAAGACTTTCATAAATAGCCAACTCTTATTTTCTTCAAATTTCTATCGAGAGTACCTACCTTGTATTTTGAAAATTGGATATGAGACCATATGAACATTCATGATCTGCTACTCCCAAGAGCTCAAGCCTCAAAACTCCTCATGACTATTTTAATTCTCTTGGACTTGAGCCGTGCTTTTGATAAACTCAGATCTGCTTTTAGGAATCTTACATTAATAATGGCCTTTCTGATTCTGCTGTTATTTCAGGTGTGCCTCAAAGTTCCATTTTCAGACACTTGCTCCTACCCGTATTATACCTTTACCGATGATACCCAAAGGACACTGCACATTTCTTATGGGAAATGGCTTTCCATGAATTTGGCTGAATTTTTGGTATATCGTAGTTCTTGATGAGCTGATCAAAAGTGTTCACAGCCACAAAGCTCAAAAATGGACAGTTTTCGAGATATGGAGCTTTGAAAACGGATTTTTTCCATTTGTTGGGATGGAATGCGACTATTCGGCGCCTAGAACCCGACTGAAAAATGGTCTTCCTCAGTAATATGAGGCACCGTTTTTGAAAAATTTTCATACACTGCTCTACACTGTCTATGGAACGAGGTACAATTTCCAAGATCTTCCCTACATCTTTCCACGCTACAATATAACGCTAGAATAACGTATATTTTCAAATTTTGAAGAGAGGCCGTAATATTTGATCCCAAATATATCTCCATTACAGCTCATCGAGCTGTAATGGGGGAAAACGGAGACATCTTAATCATATATCCCCATAGATAACAATTGTGATCACTATTAATGTCATTCACATATGATGTCATTTATTTCTCACAAATCTCGATAATCTGACAATGGGGTGCCAAGTCATTTTCCTCAGAATGGCTCGAAATGGATGATAGCATCTCAGAGCCAAACGAATCCGTGAAAATGTCTGCATCTTTGACCCCTGATAGTAGATAGAATTGAAAGTTGGTGTTGGAAACAAATTATGGATAGAACTTTTATATTTACACCTGAATTCTTAAAAATACTAACTCTTTTTATAAATGTTGCGTTGAAATTTCCACATATATAAACGACTATCTATTTATATAATTTTTTGCGAAATAAGTAAATGGATTAATCAAAAACGATAAAAGGAGTTGTTAATTCTTATGTGCTGCATGGAGCTTTTTCAGCCAAAAATTGGTTATGGCGTCAAAACCTGGCGATTTCTAATTGACAGTATTTCCAATGACTGCTTTTACTTTACTTTCGTCGATATTCTTTTTTTTTATCCGTTAGGAATTACCCAGTCAGGCCCTGTCTCCGGAGCCCCGACACTTCCGGAGGGCGCGCTGGTGTGTTATTAACCCCAGTAAACACTCCCCATGTCCATGGGGTAAGTGATTACTGGGTCCGAGAATCATGTGCCCTGAGTAGGCGGAGTGAACCAAGAATTACGGCCTTTTGCATTCGCCCGGCTAGGGTTTCTGCCATGTCACGGCAAGCCGGTATGATTTTTAAGTTTGAGAGCAGTATGTCCATCATTCCACCAAGGACCCCTACTATCAGAACCACCATCTTGACAGAATGGTTTGGGTAAAGCCTGCGGAGTTCAAAGAGAAGATCTCGATATTTAGTCCGTTTTTCCTCCTCTTTTCGGACGATGTTCGTTTTGCCAGGAGCTGAAAACTCAATGACGAAAATCGTTCTACTTTGATGGTCGAGGAGTACTACATCAAGCTTATTTGCTTGTATTTGCCTGAGGGTGGGAAATGAATAGTTCCAATAGATTCGGCACTTCTCATTCTCCACCACGGACTCAATATGCCCCGGAGCATAAGGCAACACCGGTGTCTCGTCTACACCGTACGAGTGTCGTAGATGGTAGTACAACACTCGTAGGGCCGCGTTATGTCTGTGGATATCGGCTGAGACCGCATAAGCTGGCCAAGCTGACAGCAAATGCATTATGGTCTCAGCTGCCCCACGACACGCTCTGCATCTAGTGTCAGGGACCTCTATACCCATCACGCGACTGCGGTAGACGAGAGTGTTAAAGACACCATCCTGGCAGGCCATTATGAATCCCTCAGTCTCCGACTTCAGCCCACTTGACCTGAGAAACGAGAAGGTCAGGTCTCTGGATAAGCCAAGGTCTTCAATGTTCTTGAAGAAGACCCCATGCATCGGCTTATCCTTATGTAGCTGCAGGAGCCTCTCACACTCCGCAGCTTTTACGTGGGCTTTCTGCTGAACGGGTTCCAACTCGGTGATAGAGTTTGGATTTGTCCGTTCAGTGTCGAATACGAGACCGAGTTCATGGGCTGCCCGGGTTGCTGCCTTGAAAAGAAATTCTCCAATCCCTGCTTTTTCATGATCACATACCAAGCAGAGAAGGGGATCTGAACTCCTGATGACTTTACAGGCTCCATCCAGTACCATTCTGTTATGTAGACACTCCAAACTCAAAAGTCCACGGCCTCCCCGTTGTCTGGGGAATTATAACCGTGGAACAGACGATTTAGGATGCAAGCTCCTATGCAGATGCATCATTTTGCGAGTTCTAACATCGAGTTGTCGCAGCTCCTCCTGAGTCTATTTCATTACTCCAAAGGAGTAAAGTAGAATCGGAACAGTAAGCATATTAGTTGCAGCAACTTTGTTCTTCTTCGATAATTCTGATGACCAGATCTGTCGGAGTTTATGCTGATACTTGCCGCGGAGAGAGTTTTTAACAGTATTTACCTCTTGGGAGTGGCGTTGTTTCACTCCTAGGTAAGTATACGTCTCTCCGGCATCCAGATGGTGTAGGATGCTTCCGTCTACGAGCTGAACGTCCTCTCCGTATTCCTCGCATCGTCCTCTTTTGAGATGAACCGTGGCACATTTGTCGATCCCGAACTCCATTCCGATAGCATGCATGTACTCTTGCACCACCCTTAAGGACTGATGTAGATCCTTTTCCCCAGAGGCATATAGTTTAAGGTCGTCCATGTAAAACAGATGGGTGACCTTATGCCTCCGGTTGCTGGGGGTGCCGCAGTTGTATCCACGTTGTTTCCGTAGTGCAACGAACAATGGCAGTAGTGAGATGCAGAAGAGAAAAGGGCTGAGGGAGTCTCCCTGAAACACGCCCCTTTTAAAGATAACCTGCTCTGTTTGGACTCTGACTTGACCAGATGTTATGGTAAAGCGAGTCCTCCAGAGCGGCATCAGCTGTTCAATGCATCTCACTATTTGATCGGGTACCGCAAGGCATCTGAGCAAATGCATGATGAGCTCATGCGATGTTGTATCAAATGCCTTGCGATAATCGATCCAGGCCATTGAAAGGTTACGCTTGTACTGCACGGAGTCCTGCGTAATGCATCTGTCGATCAGCAGGTTCTCCTTGCAGCCAGCGACTCCCTTCTTTGACCCCCTTTGCTCATATATCCGTTCATACACTGGCTCAACTGCGGAGAGTATTCGCATGTACAAGATGCGTGTAAACATCTTATAACATGCGTTCAAGCATGTTATCGGTCTGTAGTTCTTCGGATCAGACAAATCTCCGTTTTTGGGGATTAGCACGGTTCGCCCCTCGACAAACCAATCCGGAATCTGTTGCTCCCCATCCAGCCATAAGTTAAAAACTCTTGCTAGATGGTGGTGAGTGGATGGAAATTTTTTCCACCAATAGTTATTCAGGCCATCAGGGCCTGGAGCAGCAAAGTTCTTCGAGCCTTTGAGGGCCCGTCGAACTTCTTCCGGGGTTATCGGATTGCGCAGCTCATTGAGCTCAGGCTGACGAAGCCTCCTGCAGAAAGCTTCGAACTGTGCTAGGGCTGAAGTATCTACGTTGAGTGGTTGCGGAAATTCGTAGATGCCCTTCCAGAAGGTTTCTACCCGATCAGCCGCCGGCGGGTTATCCACGTCGATATTCTTTATTAATATTATTGTTTTTTTATCCGTTAGGAATTACCCAGTCAGGCCCTGTCTCCGGAGCCCCGACACTTCCGGAGGGCGCGCTGGTGTGTCATTAACCCCAGTAAACACTCCCCACGTCCATGGGGTAAGTGATTACTGGGTCCGAGAATCATGTGCCCTGAGTAGGCGGAGTGAACCAAGAGTATTCGCATGTACAAGATGCGTGTAAACATCTTATAACATGCGTTATCATTATTATTGTTATTATTATGAATGTTATTCTTCTTAATATATTGTTTTCGATTCATCCACTTATTCATTTTGTAAACAATCATATGAATAAACAGTTATTTATATTTGTAAACTTTGTAACATTTATAAAAAAGATGGTGTTTTCAAGAATTTGGTTGTAAATATCGAAAGTTCCATTCATAGTTTGCTTCCAACACGGAGCTATTATCAATTTCGAGCCATTCTGAGGAAAATGTCTTGGAACCTCATTGTTAGATTATCGAGATTTGTAAGAAACAAATCACATATGATATGTAAATGACATCAATAATGATAACAATTGTTATCTCTGACATGATTAGGATTTTTTCATTTTCCCTCATTACAGATCGCTGGGTCTCGTTATGAACATTTTCGAAAGCATATTAGATATTATTGGACATCAGATATATTTGGAATCGGTTATTATCGTTTCTCTTCAAAAAATATCTGAAATATGTCATTTTCCGAAAATATAAATTATTCCAGCGTCATCCTGAGCATGGAAAGGTGTTTGGAAAATCTTTTCAAAGCTTCATATCTCGAAAACTGTCCATTTTTGAGCTTTGTGGCTATGGACACTTTTGATCAGCTTATAACGAACTGCAACATACCAAAAATTCAGCCAAATTCACGGAAAGTCATTTCCCATAAGAAATGTGCGGGGTCCTTCATTACAAAATTCCTTTGGATGAAATTGATAATGTGCGATAATTAATTATTAAGAGCTTAATGTTTTTGTAAAACTTACATCTGACTATTGTTCATTAATCAATGCCTCCCAAACTAGTCTTATGGTCTTTGGACAAAATGTCGATAAAAAAAATACACAACAATCCTCTTGAAAAATCGGAATTAGCAAAGAATCTAGGTGTCTCAATCGACACGCACAAAAGGTTTAAGAAACATGTGAACAAGTTGCTACAAAAAGCATATTCTTCACTGAAATTGATATAGGTATGGCAACAGGCATCTTAGATTTACAGGTACTTCAACGCCACCCACCCTCTTTCAGATTACAACGGTCATTCTCCTATTAGATATGTAAAGTATATAGCCCTATTCATCAATATTTATTTTATTTTGAAAGTAATTAATACGAAGGCGTAGGTAGAAGGGCCAAAATTATTTCTTTTTTTGTTTGTTAATTCCGAGATACTGTTCTATACTATTCTGTACTAACTCAGAATTAGAACATGTTCTGTCACTCCTAATTCTGACTTAGTATCTCGGAATTATATAATTCTGAGATACTAAGTTGGTATTCTGAATTAACATCTCGGAATTGGCTAATTCTGAGTTACTAAATAGGAATTCTGACTTAACGTCTCGGAATTAGCTAATTCTGAATTACTAAGTCGGAATTCTGACTTAATATCTCAGAATTAGCAAAAATAAATTTTTCATCGATAGTGGACCTTCTACGCCTTCGTAAATAAAGATGTTTGGTATTATTATTTTTATGCCGTATGGAATATTCCAGTCGGGCCCTGTCTTTAGAAACCCTATACATCCGGAGGCCGCGCTGGTGTGTCATTTATCTCGATTATTATCAATAAATCAAGGAGAAGAAATATCATGAGTCAGTCACACATTTGACTTCAATGATTCAAAACGGTCCGACTCTTCAGAGGAATCGATGACTAGTTTTCCAGGTTATCTCAGCAGCTGCATCCGTATGGTTTATTCAGCATTCTCGAGAACGTGACTGTGGCGTTCTCGTTAGTTGCTTTCAAGTTCTGACGCGTCGGATTTTACGCAAATTTCAATGACCCCTTCTCAAGGGGTTCTGTTGTACGGAGTTTCATCTTACATACATACATTCTTAATTGCATCACCTGCTCTTGATGTGACTGTCGGATGAGTAATGAGTAATGAGAAAGCAAAAGAAATAATAATAATAAAAATAACTTTATTGAATAAGCCATTAACTGACAGAAGTTGGTCTAAACAGGGGATACAGCATTTTTTAACATTTTTATTCCACATCCAACTTGAAGTCACCATTATTTGGGAAGATATTTTTATATGAGAATTGATATAATGGATAAAGATCTTCAAATGTTTATAATAGATATACCGGGTGGCTACGGAAGTATTGCCTACGGAATATCTCAGTTATTGTATGAAGTAGGTTTGTGAAATTTGGAGCGTCGATATAATGACATAAGAGCTAGAATTTGAGCATATTGACATGTCGAAGTTAACTTCCGGTCTGACCGGAAGTAACATCAACTTTCTTATTTTAAATGGAAACCCTATTTTTTTTCTTTTCGCTTTATTCAGCATTCAATTCCCTTTCTAATGACATATCACAAGTTGGTATCTAACCAGAAACTAGATCAGAAAAAAATTATTATTGAAATTCACCGAGTAGGCCGTGGAAGCAAAATGAAAGCCAAAAATTGAAAAGTTGGCTATGGAAACCATACGTCACTTGATAACAGTTGCTACTACTGCGATATTTTATTTTCATTTGTCGGCGTTATAAAAAGCCGCCAGAAAAAATATTGGAAAAATTGGGAAAAAACAATACTCTGTAGGTCCATAACTTAAATAGGAACATACAACTTTTTCTTGCCTGTACTATTCAGCATAACCATTCCTTTCTAATGATATAATAGAAAGTAATTTTTTGAAATGAAATACCAAAAAATCCAATTATTATTATTCAAATAACAAAACAGATTATCGCCATACGCAAAAATAACATTAAAAATAATGTGGAATGATAAATTATATCCTGTAGGTTCTAGGTTAAATAGGAACATAAACGTAATTGGTCTGTGCCATCGTCCATAGATATTCTAATATCTACCTATGGACGATGTGCTATTCAGAATAATCATTCCATTGCAATAATCATTCGAACCAAAATATTAACAAGTAGGCTGATTAAGATGTATTTTGGAATGAAACAAAAAAGAAACGAGAGCTCTCACGAACGCTGCTATCCATATTATTTTGACGTTCGAAGTAGTGTTTTTTATTCTGCCATTTTAAAAGGGCATAATTCCAGAATAGCAAGAAATTATCTTCAAAATCGCTTTCAAGAGAGACTTATAACAACCCATGGTCCAGTCAGGTGGCCACCAAGGTCACCTGATCTTACTCCATGCAACTTTTTTCTATGGGGGCATCATAAAAATAGGGTGTATTCCACACAGCCTACAACTCTACATGAGCTAGAAGTAAAAATTCGTAGAGCTTTCCAAGATATCACGCCCCAAATGTTGAGAAACGTTTTACATGAAAATATCACCAGAGTCAATAAATGTATTGACGCTGAGGGAATGCATTTCGAACATTTGTTTTGAATTTATTTTATCTTTAATCCTATCAATTTGAATTTTTTTTTTCGATAAATCTGTTTTTTTGTTATTTGAATAATAATAATTGGATTTTTTGGTAATTCATTTCAAAAAATTACTTTCTATTATATCATTAGAAAGGAATGGTTATGCTGAATAGTACAGGCAAGAAAAAGTTGTATGTTCCTATTTAAGTTATGGACCTACAGAGTATTGATTTTTTCCCAATTTTTCCAATATTTTTTTTGGCGGCTTTTTATAACGCCGACGAATGAAAATAAAATATCACAGTAGTAGCAACTGTTATCAAGTGACGTATGGTTTCCATAGCCAACTTTTCAATTTTTGGCTTTCATTTTGCTTCCACGGCCTACTCGGTGAATTTCAATAATAATTTTTTTCTGATCTAGTTTCTGGTTAAATACCAACTTGTGATATGTCATTAGAAAGGGAATTGAATGCTGAATAAAGCGAAGAGAAAAAAAAATAGGGTTTCCATTTAAAATAAGAAAGTTGATGTTACTTCCGGTCAGACCGGAAGTTAACTTTGACATGTCAATATGCTCAAATTCTAGCTCTTATGTCATTATATCGACGCTCCAAATTTCACAAACCTACTTCATACAATAACTGAGATATTCCGTAGGCAATACTTCCGTAGCCACCCGGTATAGTCAGCAACGGTCTACCCCTAACAACTGGCGGATCTGAGGAAGGGGGCTTGGTGGCTATGCCCCCCATAGAGTTCTGAATAAGTAGTTGATATTGGTTCAACAACCAATATGGATATGCAACAAAACCTTGATTGATTTTCAATAGGAAAAAAACACGTTATACAAATAAAAATTATTCGTATTCATATTTTTCGTATTGAACGTTTCCTCAAACACTTGAACAACCCAAATCCACATGTTTTTCAATTTCATAGGAGTCATTATACAACTATGAAACAGAAATATTCTTCCATGTAGTAGGAATAAAAAAAACTTAGGCGGCCAAATCAAAGGGCGGCAAAAAAGATTACGATTGAGGAAAAATAATAATTTTCAAGGACTGAGCCTCAGTAAAAAGCATATTACTATTAGCGGTAATCCGTGAGCGGTGGCGGTGAGCGGTCAGAATCAAAAACAAAGGAAATAAGTAGTTGTTTTTTATCGGAAAACCCATAAACAAAGAATCATTATATTCCACTTGGTTTTGAAGGAAATGAATCATTTCACATTAGTTCTTCAAACATATAAAATTCAGTTCATATTCCTGTGGATTTTAACTTTGGCTACAAATTTATATTAGCTCATGCCCCCCTGGAAAACTCCTTAGATCTGCCAGTGTGCTCAACACCCCAAAATTTATTTCAATTGGTTTTGATTAGTTTACATAACAAGATTAGAATGAAAATTCAATGAGGGAGAAGCCACGAACATAATGAATTTTTTGGATGTCGCCAAATGAAAGTGCATCAAATATCGTTGCTCTGGTCGACTTTACAGACAAGTAGGTACTTTCAGTCAGAAAATTGTCCAGGAAACCATTATTTGTTTTAAAAAATATTTAAAAATCTCAGTCATTTCAGAGGTTTGAGGCAATTTCCGTCAGCTAGGCTTATGATGCGTCTCAATCTATATTCACCGGCATAACGCCACGCTTCAAATGTTATACTGTCATCAACGACACTCATACGGTATAGACGAAACAGCTGTGATATTGGGTCTGTATATACAGTGGAAGATCTTTATTATTTAGCGAAAATATAATACAACCCAAAACTGATGTCTAAGTCGAATAGTTATAAATTGGTGTACCCCCACATTTCAGAAATATTTTTCCACAATCACCTAAAGTAAGTAATGGAATAATCAAAAAAACTTGTTTAAAAACATTCAAACACTTCCAAAATAGTACTAATACTCAAAAAACGAAAATGAGTACAGGACAGGATCTGTTGTGTAGTCAAAACTTTGCATGATGGAGATCCACTTATTCTCTCTCGTCAGTTAATCAATATCATCTTTACCAACCTGCTATTCGTAAAACCGCTCTATCAGCACTGTCCAACGCGAGAACAGATAGAGGCTGTTCTCGCGTCCACTCCTGTAACGTCGGGTCCTTGTCGAAATCCATCCTTCATATCATTTTCTGAAATAACCAGAAATAGATCAATTCATAAGTTTTTGCAGAAACACAAACAACATAAAAAATTGCGAAAATTCGCAAAATATGATACTTTGTTTGGAGTATCCATCTGAAATACATACATACAGTGTATCAATTTTATCTACACTACCTCCACGACTTAATGAAGGCAAGCCACATATAAATCGAATAACATCGGACCCAGAACTGTGCCTTGGAGTATACCATTCTGCGCTTTTTGAGTCGCTTCACACATTTGTTTTATCTGGGTACCGTTATTAAAAGTTTTATATGAATTTTAAAACAATTTCCCCTAATTCCTATTTTTCGGGTGTGATAGTTAATCAAGTAATTGTATCTACCTAATGCCTTTTTTATGTCAATGAATAAACATTTTCAATTTCTTGGTGTCAATCGTCAGTGATAGACGGTTTGATTTAAAGGTGCAACATAAGGGATTTTTATAATTGATTGCAGAACCATATTAGGTGCACTTAAAATGGTTACAAGTCAAACAGTATCCAGGATAGGTCAAAAAATGTAAAAATTGAACAAGAGTAAATAGCCCTCATTTCAGGAAATGCAGCCAAAAATATTGAAAACAGATGTTTACATTTGAAAGTTAGTTTCAAGTACAGGACCTAGGAATTTATTATATATTTTTTATAACAAATAATCTCTCAAAAAAAATGTATACACTGCCTAAACACTTCCACAAATTAATCACAATGAAATCAGTTACGCATAACTTCGTACAAATTCAAGAAAATTTGTAAAATAAATTTACTTTTTCATTTGTTTAGGGAATCACAAACCTTATGTTTGTTGCAACAATATAGAACAAAAATTTAAATTTCGCTAATAAAACATTAATAATGCTAATATTCAAATTAAAAAACCCTCATTTCAAGAAAAACATTTCTATTTTAAACGTTTATTAAAAACCTGTACAAAAATATTCGTAGGTATGAAGTTAGCGGTCACGTTCCAGCGGCCGTTTTTATTTAGCGGCCAAACGAACAGTGGCGTAGACTGAAATAAAAAATTCAACCATCTTCAGAAGATCAACTGAATTGAATGGTTTGGTGATGAGGAAGACATTAATGGGTTGGTCTACACAAGTTAACAGTACATTAAATTCAGTTTCTTATTCTCTGAAATATTTAGTCAACTTGATTTTTGGTGCAAATAAATTTATGTATATAAAGTTAGCAGCCACTTGCCGGAAAATCGATGAAACCAATTCCAGTAATTGTCGAATAATTGTCGAGAATTCGTCGTGAACGAAAAAAAATTGTCCCGCTTATAGGTTTTTTTATATGGGTTGGCTGTGCTAACCTAATATTAAGTTAACACTGCCACTAATATAACTTGACAAATAAACATCAAATTTCATCACTGTGGTAACCAACAGTTGTCGAGTAATTGTCGAAGTCTATTTGAAGTAAAAAAAATGCGAAAAATCTTTTCTTTACAGCTTATATCTGTACATCGGAACTATAAGACACTATGTCCACTTTTTTGAGAAAATGAGTTTGATATGTATCCATATCTACCTTTCAATACTCTTTCTAGAGATATATAACACTATGTCCTGGCTCCACTAAAACATAAAAATTAAGAGATAATTTGTAAAGTTGATGTACACAAATATAGAAGCAATCAAATGGTTTTTGGCCTGTTTCCACACTTTTTGTTTATGTGACATAGTATCTTATAGTTCCGATGTCCAGATATATGTATTTTTATTGGAATTCTTGATTTTCGGGGAAATTTTGAGTAAGTGGCAACACCGCATGCCTATAAGGATAATTTGAGTTTTTTTCATTGAACTATTACAAATATGAATTGATTAGGCATTCTTCTTAAAACAAATGAAAAATGTAGTGTAAAAAATAGGAAAATTCAGTGTTCAATGAAAAAACTCATCAAACTTGGTGCTTAGATAATATCGAGAGACCAGAAATAATTGAATTTTACCGATTACAGGTAGTTTTTCTGCTTCCAGAAATTTCAACGTTTCACGACAAATTTGATTCAGTTATTCGACAATTGATGAGTTAGTTTTCAGGAGCAGAAAAAATAATTCAACCAAATTATGTGTGTATATTACTAAGAAAAGGGAATTTCTCCATTATGTAGCGTTTAAAAGTAATTTTCCGGCTTTAAATATCTACTTTTTCCACATTTTGTATTTAGTTTTTCAGTTATAAAAAAGTAGGAGTTTTCAAGGGCAATATCTTATAATTATTCTCCAATCGTTCAGTGAATTTGTGAGCCCACAAAAAAAATAATCAAGTTTGATGAGTTTTTTCATTGAACACTGAGTTTTCCTATTTTTGACAATAAATTTTTCATGTTTTCAAAAAGAATGCATAATCCATATTAATTAATACTTACATATTTGACAATAGTTTAATGAAAAAAGCTCAAATTATCTTTATAGATATACGGTGTTGCCAATTACTTAAAATTTTCCCGTATGTCAAGAATTCCAATAAAAAATACATATATAAGCTGTAAAGAAAATATTTTTCGCATTTTTTTTACTTCAAATAGACTTCGACAATTACTCGACAAACGTTGGTTACCACAATGATAAAATTTGATGTTTATTTGTCAAGTTATATTAGTGGCAGTGCTAACTTAATATAAAGTTAGCACAGCCACCCCATATAAAAACAACTATATGCTCGACAAATTTTTTTCGTTCACGACAAATTGTCGACAATTCGACAATTAAGTACTGGAATTGATTTCATCGATTTTCCGGCAAGTGGCCTTGCTAACTTTATATACATGATAAATTTCTTATCAGTGAAAGGGGTCTGTGATCAGTACCTCGATCAGTTCCGACATATTTATCCCCATTTTTACGTTTTTCACGAGTTCAACACATTCGATGCAATTGAAGGCAAATTACTTGTAATTTTTTTTTATTTTAATAGCATTGGTCCATCCAGAGTATTGACAAAAAATGCCATTATAATTTTCATCCAGTGGTCCGAGAATTGAACCATGTGGAATCTATTTTTTTAATATCTGATTAATAGAATGACGTATCTTTTTCATCACGTGTAGTTAACGCACACTTCAGTACATCATTAGCCAACGAAATCAAATTTTAGAAATATTTTTTCTTATTCCTGTCCTGGAATGGTGGCAGACTTCGTAGTAGTCATAACCGGGCTGTTTATGAAACCCGAGGTGGCTGAACATGTCGAAACAGTTACACATCAACTTTTTCAAGTCGTAAAAAATTTCACAACTCTGCTTCAATATATCAAACGCAAGGTTAAAAACATGCCATAAACTTATTCCGAATAAGGTGAAAGTAAACAAACCCAGGAATGAAGTCACTACCGATTGACTCGACCAATCATTCCGGCAAGAAGTGACAAATTGAAACTTTGCAAGAAGGTCGAATAAACAGGGGTTTTCACTTAAATTCCCAAGTAAGATACCTCCGAAAGCAAAGGAGACAATTATTTTCTGCAAACGCTGTCAGATCAAGAGAAATGAGATATTTTCTTCGAAATTTATTAACCCTAATTATATTTTATTTTCAGTCATTAGAGATGGCGTTGCAATACGAAATACATTTTCGATGGCTGAACTCTGACATTGCAGAAATCATATAGAGAATTGAATTCTGAACAATCGAGTCTTAAATGAACACCAGCTTTTTTATAGGCATTATTATTACAGCCTTTTGAGACAATGATTGGCTGATCATTGTAGGTTTGATGTGGTTTCAAGAAATATAAGTCCTAGGACGTCACGATCATGCTCAGTTAAAATAAAGGGATGGAATGTGAACCTGAAGTGAACACTTCTCATCAACTGCGCACTATCCTGACGCCCTAGACCAAATATTTCTCAACACCAGAACAAACCTCATGACAATGTCACATTCGTATAACTTAATACCTACTTACTTCCATATGTCAGCAAAGATTTTAAAGATTTAGTCTATTTTATAAATCGTTTCGAGGAACTGTGCTTCAAGAAACGAATTAGAAGGAAGTATCGAACGCCCTCCAAGATCTCCGGGTTTGACACCCTTGGATTTTTTCCTATGGGGTCATCTGGAGTCTATTATTGTTTGAAGAATTACTCAATTTGGGGATTTCACCGACTGTGAATCGCAAAATATAATTTTTGGATGACTTACCTACTTATTTTTAGATTTACTTAATACTGCAGAAAACATGATTCAATGAATTTTCTGTTTTCTGAAAGGCCATCGGAAAAAAGGAATATACCAAAATAACATCACCTCCTAGTAAGATGTAAGTAGTATGATGGACCGTCTAAACTTTAGTTGAATACTTTTACTTTTTGACAGTAACAGCCTAAAGTGAGGGATAGTTTCTCGGGGATTGTTTACCAGGGGTTGGATTTTGCGATGATGCATGGAAGAGCTTATGGTCTCCTACGATATATATTTATTTTTATTTTTCTATATTCAGCGAATAACTGGAATACTTGTCAGCTGGCCTGAAAGCTCAGGGACACCCGGTACATTGTATTGCATATGTGCGAAAGAAAACATCTACTGCCCTGGTTCACACCTCGACGGATATTGAATTATATCTGTCAGACATACAGTGTGTTTCACTTCACAAAAGGTGTCATCCTAGGTGATATACACTGCACGCCAACAGCGGTGGAACCACCCATTTTTTCGGAAAGTTATATTATCTAGCTAAAATGTGTACAGGGGACTCAAAATATTTAAAAGACGCGAGACTCAACATTGGGAATGAAAAGACTCCAAATTAAATCCAAGTGACTCGAAGATTTAAGGACTGAAAATTGCCTCAAATGACTCAAATTTCTAGTTGGATTTAAAGTAGATGTTTTTCCCGTTATAATTCATTATCTTCATCCACTAATAAACTCCTTTTCCCGCTCTAATTCAGAATTCCGACATTAAATTCGGAATTACGTCCGAGATCTAAATCTCTAATATTTGTACCCGCATGTAGGTGAGTACTTTACATTTCGGCGATAATTAGTATGTAACAAACTTTTAAAGAAGCACGTGTTTAGACATGGGAGTTTGCCATTTAAACTTTGGAAATAAGGGATTGCTGGGGTTGGAGGGGTGGTATTGAAGTTCGCGCATATGATAAAAGAGATTCCTCCGAGCTTGTTCCGAAAAAGGTTTGGGCATTTCTTGATCATTTTTTGATTCCGAGATATTCACACTACCAATTTCACACTGTTTATCATTTCACTGTAAAAAAAAGAATGCCAAACACCTGACACGACATTGCCGCAAATACTTAAATATCATCTGTTTAATTGATCTTATCACCTGCAAGTTCGAATCTCTTAACGAATTTTTATTTGTCAAATAGGTACCTAATCAGGTACCTACCTAAAAGAAAATTTATTCGACCGTTCTTTGTTGAAGATGTTTCAAAATATTGATTGGAACGTTATTTACTTACGAGTTATTTATGCCAAACTGTTTATTGCTATACCAGCCCATTGTTACTGTCAGATTAAGACAAAGATAATTAAAATTAAAGCTTAGGCGCAATGTACCTGTAACCTAAATTCTGAGAGAAACAGTAGGGTCAATAACTACAGGTACAGTATTTGTCTTATGAAATCATATACAGAGGGTACACAGAAGCTGTCATTTGAGAAATATACACTCACTGTTTCAAAAAGCAATTCTTTATAATTTGACATAAGTAATACTTTATTACACGTTATATGTCGAGGTAGACATTCACTAACTTATTTTGTTTATAATTTATACTTAGTTACTTCAACATTTCTCGCGTAGTTTTCAGTTCTTACTTTTATAAGTAGGCTTTGAATATTTGAATAATCAAATATGTTACAATACAATAATAATTTACCTACGTGCAAAAAAAATTTAAATTAAATTAGGTTAATTCAACTAGGATAACTTAAGTTTTACATAATAGGTGGGTTATTAAGTTGAGTAGTAACGACATTTTTTCTCTCATGCATATCCCTGCCAATTACAACAAGCAGAAGATGAAAATTGAATGTCACGGAATAAAAAACCTAACTGCATTCTTATAAATTTATGGAACCACAATCAAAATGCCTCCAAAAGTACATAAATATCAGCATAATATTTATCTCATAATAATAGGAAGGTACCTACGATGGATTCAGAAATGAGTTTTAAAAATGGTGTCGATCAATTCAAAAATTATTTCCAAGCCCCTTTAAAACTCGAATCTACTCATCGATATTTTCATATTATTTGACGCTTTCAACCTTTCGAACATTTTCAAATTCTCGAAATTTTCGCGTAAACAGGCAAATTGTCAATAAAATTTGTTCAACTTTTTCAACATCCCAGCATTCTTCATCTTTTTACGTTTCCTTTTCTTGTGTTCATAGTTTTCGAGATAAGTAGTTTACATGTTTCTTCTAGTCGCATATAGTCTTAAAAGTTATACAGTGCGTTCTTGAAGTATTTGAACGCTTTAATTAATGTCTTCTGTATGTACTGATAATGATGATTGACTAAGATTGAGCACACTTTTGTTTATTTTCCACGAATAATCTTATAACTTCTATGTGCCAGAATTTTTTTTTTCAATTTTAATTTTATGGTTTTTCAATGTAGGTAGGTATTTTAAATAGAATAATTACCTATATTTTATATCAGAGATAAAAGGATTTTTTTGAGTTCGGTAATACCCTATTTGTGAGGTCTGCAATAAGAAGAATATACAGGGTATTATTTATTTCATAAACATACCAAAAATTCATTAAAATTTTCTTGAAACTCTGAATTTGGTCGTGAAATCAACGCCATAGGTATAATTTGTGAAAGGAACTTCTTTGGAATTTGAAATGGCAAACGACTAAAATTTACATATCTACTTACTTGATTACCATGGATTATGCATTATAAAAATAGAATCTTGAAATAGAAAAACTCACCTCAATGTTCACTAAAACCACAAAACACTATATCCCAACTGACAACAGTAAACACAGCAGTAAAAAATTGTTTTTCACGTTTTTCACGTTTTTCCCGAGAAGTAGGTATCTATATTCACTATTTTGATGTAGTCATCTATTCATTTTCACTAAAAAATACCGGGTTATAAAGAAACAACTTCAACTATGGCACCCCATGCAAAGCCAACTACGCTCGTCCCTTTAAAAACAAAACCGGCAGGGTTGATTTACTGGGGGTGATTCACTGGTCGCAGTTTTAAGGTTAGGTACTAAAATCAATACCTAGAACCACACGGTTTTAATAAATAATTCACTATTTCTTCGGTAACTGTCGATATTATCGGTATTTTTATTCACTCATCGTGTATTGAAACAAAGGTCTCATACAGAGTTAATTCTTTCGTAGTGCTTTTGTTTATAAGATGCCGCGGAAACAACCACAGCACTCTTTCGTGTCGTGAAAAGCAACTGTCGTGATAATGCAACGTTGCCGGCGGCGCAGGAGTTTGGGACATCCGATCTAGTCCTACCACTTCGATGTAGTTGTGCTAGGTTTTGGTTCCATAAGCGTACGTGCTTAGATATATGATTTAATTACTCCTGATTGCAACATTTTATGCGGATGAGACAAGTCATAGGTGTTGGGTGATTCCATGTAGGTACGTAAGGTGCAGTCATTGTTATAGTTCCTTTCCCTTTTAACTTTTGTACCGCTTGGTATATCGTTATGAAAGTTCGATGAAGATATATGTCTATTGATCCAGTGAAATGTAGGTGAAAATTTGATATTTTTACTACATTCGGAGAGTAAAGGGTTCGAGTGACGTCACCTCATTTTTGTTTGTTACGCAAACGGAGATCTCATCCTCTTTTTATTATTATTATTATATTGAGTTCAGGCTGAACTGCACGATCTGATAACTACGGAAGAAATTTGGCGGGCCCTCAAAGGCTCGAAGAACTGAGCTGAATTAGGCCCTGATGGGCTAAATAAATATTTCTGGATAACATTCTCAAACACCCACCACTTATTTTGGTCTCAACGGGACTCCACAGGGAGATACATCTAAATCGGGAATTGCTGACCATACCTGGACTGACCACAATGAAATTCTTTGGGACGAGGCTAGTGTTCTTCATAGAAAGAATCATTGGTTCAAACGAAAATTCATCGAAACCGCGTACCTATATCGAAGCCAATGACGCTTTCAGTCAGCCGAGCGTGGAAATTAAAAACGTGTGGAGAACGCTCATAGACCGCTTTGGAGAAAAGAAAAACTGCGAAACTATATACACGCGCCACAACACCGCCATAATTACACCTTAATTATACCACATCACCCAAATAACGCATAATATCCTATATATATCCGTTTCATATCCATTTTTCAGAAAATTGTATTCTTCATAAAATTTGGTGAATTGCAAAAACTTGCAAAAATTTCTAAACCTTATACAGGGTAGAACAAATAACAGGATATTTGATCAAGTATAAACTATCCTTATTTTTGACATTATCAAAAAAGTTTATCTAGAAAAGTTGTTTAGAATCAGAATCAACACTCAAATTCAGAATCATAGCCACCTAAGCGGAAAAAATTAAAAAATCACGTTTTATGATTTAAAGTGATCGTAAACTTGAATATTTGTATCATTTAATAGTTTACCAATAATTAATTAATTGATTCAAGAATTTCCTTCCATATCACACTGATAGTTATTATGGACATACATACAGAGTGAAATATGTAACCAATTTGCACCAAAAAACTATAGTAAAAATTCAACAATCATCGATATTCTAGTACAAATGATAAATAAGACCAACTTTTGCATTGAAATGTAGGTTGGGCGAGTGATTACTGGGTCTGAGAATCATATGACCTGAGTAGCCTTAGTGAACCAAGGATGACGGCCTTCTGCATTCGTCCGGCTAAGATTTCTGCAAGCTGCTTTGATTTTTAGGTTCAAGAGCAGTGTATCCATCATTCCACTATGGATCCCTATGATCAGACCAACCATTTTGGATAGAGCCTGCGGAGTTCAAAGAGTAAATCTCGATATTTAGTCCGTTATTCTTCCTCTTTTCGGACTATGTTCGTTTCGCCCGGAGCCGAAAACTACATGACGAAAGTCGTCTTAACTGCATGACGAAAATCGTCTCATCTCTTTGGAAAGCACATTTAATACGATCCAGGATTTTGTTTGTGTACTATATAGCGTTAAAGCAGTGAGAACTGTTAATGAGGCACGATCAGTAATATTTAATAGGATATACAAACCCATACCAGCGAGAACAAACTATTTAGAAAACAAATGTCAAAGTTGGAAGCTACAGCTTTTTCTCCTTCATATACAGAGTTGGTGCAACAAATGAAGAGAACTGTATACATTACACAAATTTGGTGCAATGCGAATTTGAAGACTCCAATTGGCATTTCTCCAATTAATTATGGATAGAAGTTGGTAAACAATAGATATTCATTCCACTGGTTTGACGGCGAAGAATTTCCTTCTAAGGTAAAGGATGTTATCGTAACGGAAACAGAAGAAGATGAAGATTCTGATGAAAACACAGGTAAAATATGATTCTCAGTTAATTGTTGGTAAATGTTATTTCCATTATAATATGATATGTTTCAGAATGCGATGCCGATTCTACGGAATGCGATAGTGAAACTTCGGAGAAATCTGATGAAGAATATCGTTGAATTTTTTTTTATTTTGGGTAAATTCACAATATTCTCTCATACTTTAAATCTATGTATCGTTAAATGCTAATTTATTAGGATTCAACTGCAAGAGAACTATAAATATGAGTTCCTGTAATTTCAGCTTGAAAACCATATTGAATAAATTATATCAATTAGACTCCAACAAAGGTCCAGGACCAGATGGAATGGCTCCACTATTTTTAAAGAAATTTTGATTTACCTTAGCAAAACCTTTGTTCCTACTTCTTACTAAACCATTGAACTTAGAGAAATTTCCACTTTAGTGGAAATCTAGTTTCATGAGCCCAATCTTCAAGTCAGCAGATTAAGCAAAAATACAAAATTATAGACCGATCACAATTCCACGTACATGGGCCTCTTGTTATTCATTTATCATTCCTTTCTCAAAATATATTTTTGAATTGAGTACCCGTTAATGAATGAATATAATCTGTGAGAATCAAAAATATGGTATTTCAAAAAAGCGACAAAGTAAAATACTTGAGTATAAAGATTGTAAGGTACAGTAGAATAATTTACATTGAACTGAGGAAAAAAGCTCGAATTTTCAAGTTATAAGGATTCAGGGATAGGTATTGTATGTTCCATCTCATTGCATTGTAATTTTCAATTATTATTTTATATTGCCAATAAAGATTTCTGAATGCCGTACAATATTTAAATATTTCGTTTAAACATAATGCAAAATCTTATCAGCTCTGAGAAATCCTTAAATTGAAAATGTACGGCATCGATTTATTTTTGTTTAGGGATGCTTGAGTAATTAAAAGAGTAATGATATTCTAAAAATTATTTCTCTAATAAATCACAGTACAATTTAATTTTTTATCAATATTTTTATTTAGTTCCATCAATTATAACCTGCTAATACATAAAACAAAAATATTTAGCCTATAAGCCGGTTGCCGTACGGCATTTATAACCTCTCTTTGAACAATATTAGATTCAACCCCCCTAATAGAGGTAATTTTTCATTTTATTTTTTTATTTATTTTTTGCACCAAAATCATTTTATATGTTGAATAATAAAATGGAATAATAATAATAAAATAAAATGGAACCGATTCCGTACATTTTCTAAAAACATACAGGTCTAAGTATGAATTTACATGCGGGGCTCCCCACCCCTGTACCGGCAAAAATGTACGGCGGTGCTAAAAAATTATTCTATGTAGTTATACGAATTCAATTATACAAATGCCGTACAGTAATAAATCACCTGGATTCATAAGAAAATTTTGCGAAAAATAAAAAAAGTCCTGGATTTTAGTACCGTTCTTTTTGTACGGCATTAGGTCCTATTTGATTATTTTCAGTAACTATCATCTTGAGAAATGCCGTCCAAGAATCTTTTATCGAAAAATCTCTCCTCTGGATGGAAAGTTTTTTTGACCTGCGTACTTAAGGTACCCATTCACATACAGTTTGTCGGCAGATCTAGACTGTACGATCTGAACTGAAGATTTGAACTTTCTCAGGTCACAGACTATTCAGTTTTCTGAAACGATGCAACCTCAGTTTTAAGACTGTCAGTTTTAGAACTGAAGGAAAACTGAGTTGCCGCCACACACACAAATATTTTGTCAGTGCTGACGGAACAGTCTTGCTGTGGTGAAAAATGTTTTGTACTAACAGAAAAAAAACTAGCCGCATTTCTTGTGCTGTTATTGGCTACAACAAAGGCAAAAAAACGTTTTTGGGTAAAAGATTGGCTACTACAACGTGATACTTTATCTCATATGAGACTGGTGCAAAAATTAAGAACTAGTGCAACAGACGACTTAAAAATTACCTCAGAATGGATGACACATGTTTCAAAGAACTGTTAAGCATGGTGAAGCCGTTAATATCAAAGAAAAATACTAAAATGAGAAAAGCAATTACAGCCGAAGAACGATTAAAGTGACACTTCGATATCTAGCAACGGGGCGAAGTTTGGAAGATTTGAAATTTTCGGCAATTATTTCTCCCCAAGCCCTCGGAAACATTATTCCGTAAACATCAACAAGTTGAAATACCACAACGTAGGTACATAAACGTTATCAGAGCCTTCACCTGATCGCTTTGATTTCCTCAATTTTTTCAGTTCTTTTCGAAAACTGCACCGTAAATTATTAATTTTCTTCTTAACAGAATCAATTGTTGCATTTGGATCTGTTTGTTTATAAAACAATAATAATTTTTCGTACGCTTTATTCTTTTCGTGCCTATTTGAGTATGACTTGCTCTTTACTTTCCAAAGGCAAGGCAATTGCCTATAAATATCAATAAATTCGGTTACAAACGCTGTATTTTTGCTTGACTCGGCCATTTTACAAATAACGCAATCACGAAAACTTCCAACTAGTTTAAAGATGGGATCGTACGATTTCAACTGACGATTTTTCTCACTTCAGTCCGTCGTTAGATTCCAGTGAACTGCAGGTTCAGACCTGCCGACGGACTGTATGTGTATGTACAAATTTTAACTGACGATATGCAAATCGGCAGTTCTGGACTGAAGGCAGACTGTATGTGAATGAGTACCTTTATCCGCACCGCTCACAACTGACGGCACAGTGTGGAAAGGAGTTTCGTACTGCACTATAATTTTGAATATATTCATGCTGGGTCAAATGACCTGGGCTTGTAGTCTAATATTTTTATCGATAGTCGATGGATTCAAAGCGGATATCTTCCAGAAAATATTCTACAGATGAACATAAAATATCCGAGGCAAGCCTATATCAAGCAAAATTTTCAATATTGATATTTTCTTTTCTCTTTATGGAACATAAATTAGATCTTTTTGAAAATAGGTAATCAGTTTCTTCAGAAAATATTTTACGGATTGCGGTGAAGTCTGAGCAAATGTAAATTAATGTGTATGTCAAGATGAACTTTTAATATCGATGCTTTTTTCTCTCTTTAACGTATACCTACCAATTGAATCTTTTTCCTGGACCGTACCTAATCTGTCTGGACTTTATATGAATTTCCATAAACCAAAAAGCTTTGTCTATAAGTTTTTTATAACTTCCGACAATAAAGTATATTTTGACTTTGACTTTGTTCATTCATGGATTCGAAATGGACATCCATATTCTACAGATGGTTATGAATGTCCGAAGCAAATATAAAATGAATACTGAGTATATTATCAATTTTCAATATCAATGTATTGACTCGGTTTCTCTTATTCCTCAATGATATCTTATTGTTATCCCTAAAACATATCTTTTGGATATTTGTGAACAATGTCTTATCGACATCCTTGTGGATATCTTGTAGATGTCCCTGAACAACATCTAATGGATATCTGTGAACAATATCTCATGGATATCCATAAACGATATCTTATAGATATTCCAGAAGGATATCTTATAGAAGTCC
Organism: Chrysolina americana; assembly: GCA_958502065.1. Lineage (NCBI taxonomy): Eukaryota > Metazoa > Arthropoda > Insecta > Coleoptera > Chrysomelidae > Chrysolina > Chrysolina americana. The sequence goes on from OY293410.1 coordinate 88,532,558, forward strand.
AATGTCCGTGTGTTGACTGGGCAACAATCCTATAAAGACCTCGTAGCATCTGAACTGAACTGAAGCAATCGAAACGTGAAAAAGTGAAAGAAGTCAAACATTTTTCAATCCATTAAGACGATGGACGTCCAAAACCTATGTAATCAAGTTATTACATAGTCTAGATCTACAACCTTCAATCAAGTATTATTGTGTCTTTTAACTTTCATATTCGTTTATTCAATGACAACCAACTCATCCTCCACCCTGCCATATTCCGACAACTCTAATGTTGTCTGATCTATCCTAGCACTGATGAAAGCAAACAACCTTGAAACATGTCATGTATGTAGTTGGTTATTTTTAACCCGATTAGGGGATAGTATTTAATGCTTCAGGTACATTACACAAAGATATGTCAGATGTATCAATGTTCATATATAGGGGAAATTAGTTGTTGCCAGAAATTTTTCATTCCGTGGTATAGTGCAGAGAAGGCAATTCCGACCTCGTCGAAATTATTCGTTTCATTTCTATGAAAGTCTTCGGTACACTTTTCGAACTTTTCTTGAAGATCCCGGGTTTGAGCCGCAGTCGGTGCTGGGATTTTTTAATTTTAGTTTCACCGATTAAATTGTTAAAATCTTGTGGCTTGACTGGGGTGAGTCACGATTCACTGTTGCGTTCAAGTTAAAAGTGTTGCCAAAGCTGGCGTATGTTGTTACTAACAGCCTACCCAGAACACACAGTGGCAATGATTGATCTTAGCAATCCGATGCCACTATAAACACAAAAAAATAATAAATGTTTATTTATAGAAATAAATACATAATATACGTAGAGTTTGTCTGTAAATAAACTATTTCACTGAAGCTGATTTGAAAGGTCAGCTAGTACGTGGTAGTCACAGTAGAGTTTGAACATGGTGAAAACTAAAAATTGGTTAAGAAGTAAAAACTGATTAAAAAGTAAAAACTAGTTAAAAAGTTAAAACTGGTTAGGAAGTAAAATACGCAATAATAGTTATTGTATATTGAATGTCAAAATTACAGTTAAAAACTTAGATTTTGTATACATTTCACTTATATAGGGTTATAAATCATAGTCAAAGTCAAAGTCAAAATATACTTTATAAGTTATAAAAACTTATAGACAAAGCTTTTTGGTTTTGGATTAATATTAAAATTGAATTCAATTAATTAATGATAAAGTATAATGGTGATACTCCCCACTATCTGCATATCATTCCAGATGAAGGAACACCACCACTATATGCGCTCCGGGCCGACTTGAAAATTTGACTGCAGGAAAAACCCGGAAAAACCTACAGTACCACCACTTGGTCCTTAGCGAATGAGGGAATGAAACAAAATATAATACATGCTCATCCATCATTTCTCAAGGATTTCTTCATCTCCGTATATCTCTGCAACTCTAGCTCGTGATATCAAGTTTATGAACAAATGAAGAGTATGTACATGAAAGCAGAAAAAAATATTAATCAAATTGTGGATGATATAGAAACAATCAATAGCAAAGGAACAAAAAAATAATAATAAATTGTACGCTTACTTACTATGCTCGATTCATGATATAAAAATTATGATTTTTAGATATTATCATCATAAAACTCTTGTAGACTATAATAAGCTTTTTCTGATAATACATTTTTTACATCTTTTCTGAAACGATAAAGTGATGTGATACTTTTGATATCCATTATAAAATATCTGGTTTTTGATGAGTGTACTTTTAGGAAGAGGAAGTTTGAAATCATTACTCTGTCTGGTATTATGATCGGAAGAACTGCTAATAGTGAACTTTGATTTATGTTTTTGTATCAAACAAACAGTTTCAAGTATGAAAATTGCAATAACTGTAAGAATTTTATGTTTAAGAAAGAGAGGTCGACATGAATCCCGATATCTCGCTTTGCTAAATATCGCAGAGCACGTTTTTGTAAAATTAGAACTGTTTGTAAACGATGACTACAGCAAACTCCCCAAAATGCAATACCATATCGTAGATGAGATTCAATAAGACAATGATATACTGGCTTAGAAACTGAAAATCCTAATTCATTCGAGACAACTCTCAATGCGTAGCAACCCGAAGAGAGTTTTTTACATAATATTTCAACATGCTCTTCAAATTTCAACGAATTATCCAGATAAACTCTAGTGGGGAAATATTTCAATTCGCGTAGTTAGATGTGACATAATATAAAAAATATCACATTTCGGGTGGTAAATATAACTAATCGGGTGGATAATTATCAAAATATTGAATAAGTCTCATCTGGAGTAATTGTCATAGACTTTTATTAATAACATTTTCATATTGTTCACTTGAATCAAAATGTTACATATGAATATATCGTAGTATGATATACCTTACGGCCTTTAACTGCTTTCTTATTTTGGTAAAAATTTACTATATTCTTCAAGTTTTTGGGAAAATAATTGTATAATCATGAACTAATCTACTAGCTTTATCACATTTATTACAGGCCGTTTTGAAATCTTTATTCCTTGTATCATATCCATGGGCATCGACTGTATTGGGATCTTTCCTTCATGCAAATTGATCAGAATTTTATATGCGAATAACTTTATTATATCATATAATCGACAATTTTCATGAAATAATCACTGGAATATCTAATACTTTTGTTTAAAAGTATTCTCAAGATCCGCATTTTTGGACAACATCTAAGTGGTTGTCTGTAACCTCGCCCAGCCTAAAATACCAAATGATAACAAGCCTAGTACCAATGCATAGTAAACCATTTTTAAATGGCGCATATCCAAATACTCTCTCAATATTTTGAATTTCGTTCATAACCCTATGATCCTGTTTACCAAGCTATTGATATGAATATCCCAATGTAAATGTCTGTCAACTATTATTTCCAAATATTTGATGGATTCATAGTCTGGTATGGTTACTGTGTCAATTAAAATCCATCGCCCAAGATTTGGTAAGCCAGTCGTGTTATTAAGAAAAGTGAAGATATTTTGTTTTCTCAACGTTCAAAGTGAGTAGGTTGAATTCGAACCATTTTGGTTTATTTCCCTCATGTCTTGTTCTACTTCCTCTTTCACAAGTTCCACGATTTGATTTTATAAAATATTGACGTATCATCAGCGATACTTTGCAATAGTACCTTTAGTATATTCAACTGGAGTAGACTATTTATATAGAAAATTAATTTCAATTCACTGGCTACTTCTTCCCAAACAGTTCAAATGTATCTTAGGCGCATCAAGTCTAACACTATCGGCTCTGATAACATATCCATCAAAATGATTAATTCAATCGACTCTCTTCTACTAGATCACATTACTTTAATTGTTAATTCTATCATTACCTTTTCTCAGTTTCACAATTGCTGGAAAAATGGCATTGTGATACCATCTGATTTTTCTGACTTAAGGTACCCATTTACATACAGTTTGTCGACAGATCTAGACTGTACGATCTGAACTGAAGATTTGAACTTTCTCAGGTCACAGACTATTCAGTTTTCTGAAACGATGCAACCTCAGTTTTAAGACTGTCAGTTTTAGAACTGAAGGAAAATTGAGTTGCCGCCACACACACAAATATTTTGTCAGTGCTGACGGAACAGTCTTGCTGTAGTGAAAAATGTTTTGTACCAACAGAAAAAAAAAAACTAGCCGCATTTCTTGTGCTGTTATTGGCTACAACAAAGGCAAAAAAAACGTTTTTGGGTAAAAGATTGGCTACTACAACGTGATACTTTATCTCATATGAGACTGGTGCAAAAATTAAGAACTAGTGCAACAGACGACCTTAAAAATTACCTCAGAATGGATGACACATGTTTCAAAGAACTGTTAAGCATGGTGAAGCCGTTAATATCAAAGAAAAATACTAAAATGAGAAAAGCAATTACAGCCGAAGAACGATTAAAGTGACACTTCGATATCTAGCAACGGGGCGAAGTTTGGAAGATTTGAAATTTTCGGCAATTATTTCTCCCCAAGCCCTCGGAAACATTATTCCGTAAACATCAACAAGTTGAAATACCACAACGTAGGTACATAAACGTTATCAGAGCCTTCACCTGATCGCTTTGATTTCCTCAATTTTTTCAGTTCTTTTCGAAAACTGCACCGTAAATTATTAATTTTCTTCTTAACAGAATCAATTGTTGCATTTGGATCTGTTTGTTTATAAAACAATAATAATTTTTCGTACGCTTTATTCTTTTCGTGCCTATTTGAGTATGACTTGCTCTTTACTTTCCAAAGGCAAGGCAATTGCCTATAAATATCAATAAATTCGGTTACAAACGCTGTATTTTTGCTTGACTAGGCCTTTTCACAAATAACGCAATCACGAAAACTTCCAACTAATTTAAAGATGGGATCGTACGATTTCAACTGACGATTTTTCTCCATACACTTCAGTCCGTCGTTAGATTCCAGTGAACTGCAGGTTCAGACCTGCCGACGGCCTGTATGTGTATGTACAAATTTTAACTGACTGTATGCAAATCGGCAGTTCTGGACTGAAGGCAGACTGTATGTGAATGAGTACCTTTAAGGCCTATTACCATATTACCTTGCATCTCAAAAATCGTTGGAATGGCACTGAACGAATGGACATATATCGCGGTATCATCCGCGTATATTGCCGTCTTCGTTCTCTCGCACATAGGAAAATCATAAGTATGTAGGGAGTACAAATGCGGGGATAGACGAGACCCCTGCGGGACACCTGCGTCGACAGGGTACTCTGCGGATCTTGTGCAGTTAACCCTCACCGCAAAAGTACGATTCGTAAGATGAGAGTTGACGAGCCTTACCAAGTATGAAGGCATGCGTTCTTCTAGCATTTTGCAAATCAGACCCTAAACCAACGCGGAGTCAAAGGCTTTCTGCATGTCCAACAGGACCATGACCGTGTTCTGCCCTCGGTGTGCTGTCTCTTTCACCTCGTGAACAACCCGGACAATCTGCGAAGTCGTACTGTAACCTGCACGAAAGCCGAATTGTTCAGCGGGGATCATTTTGAGTTTCTCCTCGAGTAGTGAAATCGGGCTTCAGGATTGGTATTACCACTGCCTTCTTGAGGCAATCTGGGTCACTGCCACTTAATGATAGCATTTATCAAGTGGATGAACTGCACCAGGGACTTCCGCGGCAGGTTCTTGGGCAGAACTGCATCGAGCCCGTCTGTCCCAGGCGCCTTATTCGTCGGAAGCCGTTTTATGAATTCCGTCAGCTCCTCATAGTTAGTCATTATTTTGACAAACCTATAAGTGAATAAATAAATAAAGGTTTATTTTTCACAGTTATCAGACGATTCAACACTTGCAATTACATAATCATTACTCCAACAAACTCAACCAACGCTTCGCCCGAGGAGGGCTCAGGAGGGGAGAGGTCAGGAGGACGCACTAAAAGCCGCCTCCCTCACCCCGCAGACATTGCTGTCTGCGGGGCGAGGGAGCGCTTGTGCCAAGGGGTACATAGGGTCATACCTATAAGTGAGAAGTGTCGAAGAATTTATACGCTAGAATACCTCTAAAAAAAACAAAAAAGTTAGCAGAGCGTGGTTTCGATCCACGGACCTCTGGGTTATGGGCCCAGCACGCTTCCACTGCGCCACTCTGCTCTTAATAATAATTGACTGTAATAATGGAACTGTCATACAATTAGTGTATTGATTTAAGGAACAAGCAGGTTATAAATTGATCTCTACATGTGAAATGTTTAATGGATACATTTTTCTGCTAGAATTGTAGTTTATAAACTGCTTTACAACGACAATAACAAATATTTTTCTAGCAAAAGGATGTCGAGCCGCCATTTAAAAAAAAATCAAATCTCATTAGGGTCGTATAGGTATTACTTATATTTCTCTTTCGAAACGTGTCTTTCATTTATATAGGTACAACAGCAATATTTCAATTCAAGAAACAGAAATTGCCCAAAAACCAAAACTACCCACGTCAATTTCTAGGCGTTCGATAAAAGAGGGCGGATTTATATAGTGTCACAGAGAGTTGCAGATATAGTTCCAGAGCACGCAGACAGAGCCACAGGGGAAATAAATAGTGGAGCCAATGTTTTAGTTGAATAATATATTCAGTAGGGTTTTAAATAAATTAGCGATATTAGTCCAGTGCATTTTTGCTACAGTATTATACACCACCCGAAATAACAAATCGTGCAATTGATATAACTGAAAATCAATACTACCAGAAAAATCCAGAAATAAATATGAAAAATATTACAAAAGATAGATTGGAAGCAAACAATAAAAACGGGATCCTTCTCAGAAAATATTTTGATTGATTCTTTAGTGATTTATCGGAATAATTGAAGTCTTCAACAATGTGGAAAATGTATTCAATACTAAAAACTAACATTAAGCGTAAAACATGATATAGATATTTCGAAATGAAGCATTCCGAAAACGTGGTTCTTATATGTACTCAGCTAAGAAAGAAAATGTTCAGGGTTAAGGCAAAGTGACTTAACTTACGAAGTTTTGTCTCCTGAAAACGAATCCGAAGAAAATGCAATGGTATCCCAACTACTTTTCGAATTGTGTCCTGAATCTTGAAAATGGCCCATTTCCAAACACACATTTTTCAATAAAAAATCCCATCTTTCTTCCCGCTGTCCACACTTTTGGCTTCGGCAAAATTGAACATATAAGTAAATAAAGGGTAAGAAAATATTTGCGCATTACCTACCAAGCAATAGCAAAATAACGGAAATGGCGAATAACGGTGAAGTTATTTTTAACGGAAGTGATACAGCATAGGATTACTTGGTTATTTGAAGTAGGTATGTATATTATTAATGAACCATGCATTCCATATTTTGTTCCAATTTTGAACAGATTTATTTTTTTTCTTAAATAAAAAAGGCAGCACAGCAAGTAGCTCTGTGACTGGCTGAAGTTGAAAGCGACACGAAACGGCCATTTATGTACCATAATCATCTATCAATCACGGTGACAGGAAACCGATCTAGACTGGAAATGTGTACTTGCTTGGCATGGAGAGTTCTGCATTTGAATAGTTTGAATATGACGAATGATCAAGAATTTTTTATTTCTATTTTCTCATCTTGTTATACACAAGATTACACGCACATTTTTTATTTCCATCACACGAAAGCGGAAGGTAAAAAATCAGGATTACACAAGTTTCGTGTGATTCATGCATATTGGCAACACTGGTAATTACTCGAAAAATGGCATGGGTACCGTTGTGCCACCTATATCTCAAAACCAGAACTTTTACTTCAAAACTTGTTTCACTACTAGAAATGATCTCGGGATTGAGCAGATACAGATTTCGGCTACAAGATGTCAAAGAGTTGAACTTTCTAAATATGAGTTCAGCTCCTCATTTTCAAATTCTGTCATTATTATTCAAGTTGTCTGTCCCTGAAAGCCTTTGAATGTATCGATTGCTTCAGTGGATCTCGATATAGCCACCTAGTGACCAGTAACCCAAACAACCTCGAAAAATTAATTCAAATCAAGCAAATCATGTACAAAAGTTCATACATTGTCCAAGAGTATATAAAGACAATAGTTCATAGATGAACAAATGAACTGAAAAGTACCGCTTCTACTTAAAAATTTGAACATGCCTATGAAAGAATTTTTGAATGAAATTTTCTTGATGTACCAAGGTTGGCATATTAGACAATTAGACAAGGATGGGTCATTGTTGTTTTTCTATGGTTTCAATTTTCCCTCTTGTACTAGGAATTACCTGTCATTAAACTTGAATAGCCATTGTAAGTAAAACATTCCAAATGTAACACTTGTATGTAATCATTTAATTTATAATAACGTCGTTGGTTGTTATAACGAATGAGAATCGTTTTAAAAGGTTATTATTCATTTATGAAGATGATTGAAGCGAAAGTATCTTTCGCCATCTAGCGGGTAGTAGTTCAAGCAATGTTGCAAAGGTGAGGTGAGGTAAGAGTAATATCTCTGTCGAAAGATGTCGGATAGATGTTCAATATTCCAAAAAAAATCTTTCTTGTATTAAGACAGACAAGATCTAAAAACAGTATACATTTTTATTGAAAATTAAAAAAAAACAATCTTCTATTAAAACAAATTTCCACAACCTACTTATATTTATCTTTATACAAATGATAATGTGTCATAGGAACATCATTCTTCAGAATTAAATTGGTTTCTTCTTGATCTTTGATCATCCTTTTGAGGGTTTCAATCTCTTTTTCATATTCTTCCCTCATGGTTTCGATAGTTTCTGTCTGCGCTTGTATGGTTTGCTCCACGGTCGTAAATTCTTGCCATGCATTTTTCTGAACATCCTAAAACATATAGTCAATACATAAACTGCCATTGAAACTTAAAAATATTATTTAAGAAAAAAAAGATGAAAAAAAATTATACAGTGGTCAAACATAATATCAACATATATGTATTGATTTAAAGAACACCTATATGGGGATTCATTAGTAGAAGTAAGTAACTATAGATATATTATTTGGAAAGTCTCTCTTTCTTCTATAGGTATATATCGTTGAAAATAACCAACATAACACAATTTCTTCCCTGGCTATTTCCTCTATGGCCAATGAAATGTATCTGATATACCGGGTGGCTACGGAAGTATTGCCTACGGAATATCTCAGTTATTGTATGAAGTAGGTTTGTGAAATTTGGAGCGTCGATATAATGACATAAGAGCTGACCGGAAGTAACATCAACTTTCTTATTTTAAATGGAAACCCAATTTTTTTTTCTTTTCGCTTTATTCAGCATTCAATTCCCTTTCTAATGACATATCACAAGTTGGTATCTAACCAGAAACTAGATCAGAAAAAAATTATTATTGAAATTCACCGAGTAGGCTGTGGAAGCAAAATGAAAGCCAAAAATTGAAAAGTTGGCTATGGAAACCATACGTCACTTGATAACAGTTGCTACTACTGTGATATTTCATTTTCATTCGTCGGCGTTATAAAAAGCCGCCAAAAAAAATATTGGAAAAATTGGGAAAAAATCAATACTCTGTAGGTCCATAACTTAAATAGGAACATACAACTTTTTCTTGCCTGTACTATTCAGCATAACCATTCCTTTCTAATGATATAATAGAAAGTAATTTTTTGAAATGAAATACCAAAAAATCCAATTATTATTATTCAAATAACAAAAAAACAGATTAATCGAAAAAAAAAAAATTCAAATTGATAGGATTAAAGATAAAATAATTTCAAACCAAATGTTCTAAATGCATTCCCTCAGCGTCAATACATTTATTGACTCTGGTGATATTTTCATGTAAAACGTTTCTCAACATTTGGGGCGTGATATCTTGGAAAGCTCTACGAATTTTTACTTCTAGCTCATGTAGAGTTGTATGCTGTGTAGAAAACACCCTATTTTTAAGATGCCCCCATAGAAAAAAGTCGCACGGAGTAAGATCAGGTGACCTTGGTGGCCACCTGACTGGACCATGGGTTGTTATAAGTCTCTCTTGAAAGCGATTTTGAAGATAATTTCTCGCTATTCTTGAATTATGCGGAGGGTCGCCATCTTGCTGGAAGTACATTCTCTCAGTTATTTCCGCTGGTACGTTGTTAATGAATTCCGAAATTTCATTCGTTAAAAAATTAAAGTATCTCTCTCCGGTTAGTTGGCCTTGAAAAAGAATGGGGCCAACAATATGAGTTCCAACTATTCCTGCCCAAACATTCACACCAAATCTCTCCTGGAAGCCACCTTGTCGAAACCGGTGCTCGTTTTCTATCGCCCAGTACCTGAAACAAAAGACCGTTCACACTTTTAGCACTTTACACTTCGACTATCGACAATAATCCAAATAAAGTACCTACCTTGTATTATTCCTGTTAAATAATCCATTGTTGGTAAATCTTGACTCGTCCGTAAACAAGATATAATAGTTAAATAGGTGATTCTCAGCATTTTGTCGAAGAAACCAATTACAATATTCCAGGCGCCTTTCACCGTCATTTTCATACAAATGTTGATGGAACTGATACTTGAAGGATTTAAATCGATGATTTTTCAAAATTTTCCTAGCAGAGTCCTTACTTATAGCTAATTCGGCGCCAATCTGCCTTGAGGAAATTGTACTATCATATTGTACTAAAGCTAATACATTAATTTCAGTTTCCTCATTAATAACAAATGCTTCTTGGTCTTCGTGAACATCAGGCTCAGTTCTTAATTTTTCTTCAAGCCACTGGAAATACCTTCTTGACGGTTGCTGCCTCCCTGGATATCGCTCTAAATACAATCGTTCAGCGGCATAAGAATTTTTTAAACATTCACCATAAATGAGAAGCATGTCAATTTGTTCGGTTCGTGAATAACGGGGAATTTTTTGAATATTCCACTAACTGATTTCGATTTCCAAACCCTTTTAAAATGGCAGAACCAAAAACACTACTTCGAACGTCAAAATAATATGGATAGCAGCGTTCGTGAGAGCTCTCGTTTCTTTTTTGTTTCATTCCAAAATACATCTTAATCAGGCTACTTGTTAATATTTTGGTTCGAATGATTATTGCAATGGAATGATTATTCTGAATAGCACAAACATCGTCCATAGGTAGATATTAGAATATCTATGGACGATGGCACAGACCAAGTACGTTTATGTTCCTATTTAACCTAGAACCTACAGGATATAATTTATCATTCCACATTATTTTTAATGTTATTTTTGCGTATGGCGATAATCTGTTTTGTTATTTGAAGAATAATAATTGGATTTTTTGTTATTTCATTTCAAAAAATGACTTTCTATTATATCATTAGAAAGGAATGGTTATGCTGAATAGTACAGGCAAGAAACAGTTGTATGTATGAAAAAGAGTATTGTTTTTTTCCCAATTTTTCAATATTTTTTTTGGCGGCTTTTTATAACGCCGACGAATGAAAATAAAATATCACAGTAGTAGCAACTGTTATCAAGTGACGTATGGTTTCCATAGCCAACTTTTCAATTTTTGGCATTCATTTTTCTTCCACGGCCTACTCGGTGAATTTCAATAATAATTTTTTTCTGATCTAGTTTCTGGTTAGATACCAACTTGTGATATGTCATTAGAAAGGGAATTGAATGCTGAATAAAGCGAAAAGAAAAAAAAATTGGGTTTCCATTTAAAATAAGAAAGTTGATGTTACTTCCGGTCAGACCGGAAGTTAACTTCGACATGTCAATATGCTCAAATTCTAGCTCTTATGTCATTATATCGACGCTCCAAATTTCACAAACCTACTTCAATCAATAACTGACATATTCCGTAGGCAATACTTCCGTAGCCACCCGGTATGTGCAAGTTTCTCAAAGAGATCATGGGGTTACAATTGAAAAGGTAATATGAAGAAGTCTATCGTTCTCACAAAATATTTTGAAAAACCGAGTGATTGAACCTTGTTTATTGAGAGTAAATATGAGTGTTTCATTTGTATTTATGAATTGATGAGTTGAGTGAATTGAGAGCTTTCAATAATAGTCAGGTTCCACTTCAATACTGTTTATTTATCACCAAGCCAGCGGATAGACAACATGAGGGTAAAAATATTAGAGAATGATAAGCAATTTAGATCACATCACATCCCCCTTTCTTCAATCGAGTTAGTGAGTACATCAGCTCAAAGATCTAGCTGACAGGTTTTTAGATAATGAATGCTGACAGAATTTTAGATGAATGAGGTAACTGGAGTTTTAGATAATATGCCAGTGCAAGACAGAAATAATTTGTGGTTTGGTGTTGGGATCATTCATAATTTTTGGGGCACTGAAACAGTATCTCGATGAAACGCTCAGAGGCAGGTTAGTTATTTGAGACTTAGACCATCTGTAGCCACCAAGATATCCGGATTTGATCCCATTTGAGTTTTCATTTTGGTCCAATCTCAAACGACAAGTGTATAAACTACAAATATGATGATGCATACATAAATATTTATATAACAAGGCATATATAACAGTATTACAAAATTGAAATATAATATTTCCAAAGTTTAACGCAATCGCAGCTCAGGCTGGGTCGCTTTCTGAAAATTTATGAGAATAGAAACTTAGATAAAGGGCAACAGCATCAAAGATGGCATTGAAAGCAGACCTCTTGAAAAATCAACCTCGAGAGTAACGATATTTTCCCACCTCACGTGAAATATCTCATCCAGCTCAAGATCTCAACGAAGAAATTGAGAGACAAGGACTAGGTCATAGAGGAACCGAGTTCAGTAAAATATTTGGGTGCCCAATTGGACAGGCATGTGAATTTTCATAACCTTAGAACGAAAATGTCTATATATAAACGAATAAATTATTTGTGTTTGCCGGTGTTTACAACCTGAAGAGGATAGATGAAATGCAGACCTGAAGTCCTTTGTATCTTTAACAAAAGTGAAAGATACATTCGATTGGCTACGTTGCGAGAGTTAGCAGGCATCGAGTATGTACATCCCAACTTGTGTACAGATTGAACAAGTACTTCCTCTCTGAAAGACCTCTGACTAGAGGCCTTAACAGCCTTGAGGAATATGATCCGTTATGCACAACACAGATCCTCAACAATATCTAATTCAATATCTACACTGACTGGAATAAAATCATCACGCAATGGAATTACATTTGGCGTTGATTCTCATAGTTACCCCCTGTCTGGTAATGTACGATCACCCTGTCAGCACCAGCGGAGCACTATTTTAAAGTGATATAATAAAAACCCTAGTTGAAGTTTGAGCAAAAGTACTTAATGATTCACCAGTCAAAAGCTTTGGAAAACATTTGAAATACGATTAGAAGATTGTTTATTAAATTATGAATATTCAAAAATTCGCAATTTCCAAGAATGTTTGCAGAAATAAGTATATAAGTGACAAGATTTATATGGATGGATCGTTAGTATCACCACCTCACCAATAAAAAAAGACATACATACCTTCAGCTGACTCTTCAACGAGTCCATTTTGTTTGCCATATCGCATCCGATTTTCCTAACTGCTTTGTTTTCCAGTTGTCTTTGATTCAGGGCCCTCAGCAGAGCCTCTTGCTCAGTAACCATGTCTTTGGCAAACCCCATGGCTTTGTGGAGTTGTTTTTTCAAAGCACTTCGGGATAATTGAACTTCGTTGACAGTGTGTTCGAGTTCAAGTAGCTTTGTTTCCAATTTTCTTAGAGAAATCATGAAATTTGAATGAAAACGAAAATAAAAAAATTGTCTTAAATATTTTTCCTCGACATTGAGGCAAATTCAGAATACGACATTTTACTAACAGAACTAAATAATTTTTCCAAGAAAACAGTCTATAACTTATCGAAGCAAATTGGTTCATTTGCTCTTTTATTTGTAGAGTTATTCTTGATTTCAAAGTTACTCATTTCCAGAACGTGAAAGGTTAAAATCACAAAAAAAACATGTCGAAAATTCATTGTGTTCCCCAATGGTCTATATTTGGTATTATATATTTCCTAATATACATAATAAACAGAGACTGTGAGGAAAATAATTCATTAAAGAAAATAGGTCAACTCACTTTATATGCTTATCCATTTGAACAACTTTAGTTTCCGAACTCTCATTCGTATTACGATGTTTGGTAAGCGCCTTGTTCAGTTCATCAATTGTTTTAGCATGAGATTCCACATTCTTCAACAGCTTTTCCTTTTCATTTTCGTATTGCATTTTCAATTCCTCGTACCATCTAGAAAACCAAAAAAGATTTAATATATTAGTATATGAAGGGGTCAGTGGAAAAACGATGAGGTTCCATTTTTTTCCGATATCGACATTTTAGCGGCATCTATTAGTTTGTAGCATGAAATATCAACATACCGAACCTTACAGGGGACAAAAAATGAGATTCCATAAAAATCTGTGGTCGAAAGTAGGAAGCACAGTGTAAAAACGATGAGACGCGTAGATTTCGCAATTCTCAACTTTTAAAACGTGTAACCTCATCGTTTTTCCACTGGACCCTTCATATATCACTGTTATGGGATGAGTTGTGAGGATTACGAAAATTACGGATGGTCAAATGGTACCTGTCAATCAATATTCATAGCTTCAGAATTATGAACGATATCGCATAGCTGGGAAAATGGCATTTCTTTTTTAATTTCCACATCGTTTTGGCGTTAGCTAACATTAGATCTAATGATATTTCAAAACGACAATATTTCATTCAGCGTTAAAAGTTACTAGATTTATCAACTTTTGATGTCGAATTCTTCGCAAAATTTTGGTCGATTTTTATTTGAAAATTTGGCGAAGGCAAACGTTGCACAAGTTATCGCCATCGCGTGGAGGGCTGGATTTCTTCGATTCGTTGGCGAAGACCTGACGGCAGTTTATATTTTTCATTTTCAAACGATTTGAGTGGAAGGTGTGTGAGAGCTCTGCGAGAGACATTACACTCAGTTTTCACACAAATCTGCTTTTTAAAAAAGCTGTGTGAAAGCTGAGTGAAAGTCTCTCACAGTTTCTTACTTAAGTTGGTTTTAGAACTTGTACCATGTCAACTTTTGTGTCGATTTTAATTTGAAAAAATATAATCTTTTGGTCGAAATTATCCAATTATTCATTTACTTTATTGATCCCAAGAAACATTTCTGTTTATAGAGGGATTATTTATTTTACATGAATTGAATAACAGCAATTTATCTTAATGAAGAAATGAATAATCAATAGGAAAAGAGTGATAAGAATAATATAAGTAACTACCTAAGTAACATCATAACAAAGCAAAACAAAGTAAAAAAATTGCAGTCAAAGTTGAAATAATAAAGGGCATGAAGACTAATTTGTTAATTATAAAGTTCTTTTCTGTACTCTATATTAGTACTAATTTCTTTTAATGATTGAGGTATTCTATCAGACATATATCTCTATTGTTTTAAACTTGTTTTTTTCCGTTAACCAGCTGTCATCCCCTTACGAACGACAGCCCTCAGAAGTCAAAACTTGTGCGAGACAAGGATTATCGAGGTCTTATCCTTTATCGTGCGATTCCTAGCACGAGAATTCCCTCATAAAATATTGACGTTTTACCAAAATTTGATTTGAAACGTATGGCGTTTATTATATATCTTTTTTTATGGTACTGAATTTTTCTAAATATCATCAAAAGCAAGATCCGAAATTTTTTTCCTGTGTCAACAAAATGAATAAAAAAATTAATTCATATAATGAACGAAGATTTAGTAAATTATTCGTTTTATATAATTTTATTGAAGGTTCTAAAAAGGGCAATTTGTAGATGCATTTTATCACTTTGTTTTGCAAAGCCAAATAGAATTTTGACTTAGCTCCAAACAGAAATAAGGTATTGTAATGTAGAATGAATTAAACTGAAATATATGATTTTCAAATATTTCAGTTGTGTATATTGCCACATTCTGACTAGTATTCCTATCAAAGGTGAGAGTTGTTTTCTCAGATTGTTGATATAAATAAACCAAGGAAGTGTTGAAAAATATATTCAAAAATTCGATGGAGCCAACCAAAAAAATTGTAAATCTAGTTACTTCTGACGCTAATATATAGGTTTAGTACTGGAAAGTCACTAGATATATTGTAATTTGATATTGAAATATGTGTTGCACTACTACTAAGCAGGTGAATGATTGAAGAGGGGAAGATTTTCGAGATGAAATATAGACGATTCTCCAAACTGTTTCTATTCAAATTTCATCAGGATTGAAATGAAATTGTAGATCTGTACAAAGTACATACCGACACAGAAACATGGGCTGTGATGGCCGTGATGGTCATGATGGTAGAGCGCTTGTCTCTTAACCTAAGGGTCATGGGTTCGATTCCCAGCATGGTCATCGGTCTCGTGCATGGTATCACACGTTAAAAGGTAAGGGCTGCATCTTCCCTAGCTCGAACAAGTCTTTCGAAGACTTTTGAGGGTTGTACTCTTTAGGGTAGGAAATAACAATTTTAACAATTTTTTTTTCAACAGTATGTGCTTATATTTTTCTCGTCAGAAAGATGCAGAATTTAGTTACTTTAGGATTGCATGAAAATCTACTATAACAAATATATTTTACTTTTTGCATTCGTTTACACTTGACGTATGGACAGCCAACGGAATGAAGTTGTGCATCTGGTTTCTGAAGTCTTCTTGTGAGTCAACCAGTGACTTGGTCTTTTCTTTCAAAGCAGCGTTTTCAGTCCTACACTTAACAAACTCCCCGTGCAGAACTTCAAAGTCTCTCCTCATCTGTTCAACTGAAACAATAAAACATTTTAATTTTTGTCTTCTACTGAAGAAAGATGTGTCGCACCTTTGGCTTCGTATATCTTCAGGATTTCCTCTACTTTATCTTGTTTGATCGAACACTTTTTTATGAGAGAATCGTTCTGATCTTTCGTTAACTTCAGCTCTGCCTTGAGTTTTATTACTTCGCTTTTGAGTTTTGAGCTGCATCCTTCGTCTTCAGTAAGCTTCGAGTAGAGTGTCTCATTTTCCTTGATAATTTCCCTCAGTTTTCCCGTGAATTGGCACATTTCTTTTTCGTAGTTTTGTATAATTTCTTCTTTTTCTTTAATTGTATCTTCGTAAGCGTCCAAAAGGGGACCTAGAAGCATGAAAAGTATTTGAACAAATATGAAATTAGGCACCAAAGACCCAGTAAATACTACTGAAGGAAAGGCCAGGGAATGTAGTGAAACTATGTAAAGTTGGAAAGTGATCAATCGTCAAATTATTGTATTTGTTGGAAGGTTTGAAAAGTTTTCTACAATAAATAATTTGGAGTTCATTACCAATTTCATTGCGGAACATAGAGGAGTAGGTACTCGAACGAAGAAACGCCAATTTCATTAAACACGCGTTTTGATAACAAATTTATGAACATCAGGTGCTGAAAACTTACAGCTTCTAAAGGTACAAACTACGTGACAAGAGACAAGGCACATAGTAATCGCGTCATTTACCTTCAATGCAAAACCTACTAAAATATTCCAGTCGTATCAAATATTCAGAATCAAAGAATATTAATTGTGGAGTACCTCAAGGTGTTGTAGTTGGACCAATTCTGTTTTTATTATACATAAATGACCTATTAGATATCCGAATTCCAGTTTCCTTTACTTTGCTTTTGCTGATGACAGTACTATACTTTGGCATCGCAAAAACAAGCAGGATCTTGATCAAATGATCCGGTATGATTTGAAAAAAGTATACGTGCGATTCAAATTTACATTCATTCAACATAAGAAAAAATAACATGATATATGGTATGGCATTTCGGAGAGTTTGCTGTAGTTATCGTTTACAGACTATCCTAATTTTACAAAAACGTGCTCTGCGGTATTTATGCAAAGTGTGATATCGGGATTCATGCCGACCTCTCTTCTTTGAACTTGCAATTCTTACAGTTCTTGCAATTTTTATTCTTGAAACTGTTTGTTTGATGTACAAACATAAATGAAAGTTCACTACTGGTAGTTCTCCTGATCATAATACTAGACAGAGTAATGACTTTAAACTTCCAATTCCTAAAAGTTCAGTCATCAAAAACTCGATATTTTATAATGGATGTAAGATGTTCAGTCACCTTCTAATAAGTATTAAAAGTATCAATTCGTTTCACAAACGATGTGAAAAGTTTATTATCAGAAAAAGCATTATAGTCTACAAGAGGTTTATGATAGCTTCTAAAAGTCAAAATTTTATTTCGTAAATCGAGCTTAGTAATAGTTATATTTTTTCGTTCTTGTTTTTTTGCTATTTATCATTTCTGTATCCACAATTTGATTAACATTTTTTTTTGGTTTTATGTACATGCTCTTTATCTGATTATAAACTGGAGATCATGGGCTGGACTTGCAGAGAGAGGCAGATATAGTGGAGTCCTTAGTGTAATGATAGATGAGCATGTATTTGTGTTTAGTTGTTGTATTGCTTTATTCCCTCATTTGCTAAGAACTAAATGGTGATACTGTAGATTTTACCGGTTTTTTACTGCAGTTGAAATAATAAATGCTTCATTCATATTATCAAGTCGCCTTTAGTTCGTTTTTTTACTGCAGTTGCAATAGTAAATGCTTCGTTCATATTATCAAGTCGCCTTTAGTTAAATTCAATTTTAACATTATCTCAAAATCAATAAAGCTTTGTATTTAAGTTTTTTTATAACTTCCGACAATAAAGTATATTTTAACTTTGACTTCGTATCGTTCCACTATACTGGTACATAGAGTATATAGTTTCAAAACACTTTCTTCGAACGTACGTTGTCTGGTGAAACTAAATGGTGATCACTGGTTACAATCATCGAAAAAGTACGTGTAATGATTCTCGAATCATTTACGACGCTGGCCTGCAACCCATGCTCATGAGTAACAGCAATCATAACGAGCTCATTGAATTGAGGCTATCAGTGCAATAACGGACTAACCCACAATAATTCAACAAATGGCTTTTTTGCAGAATCTCAATCGCCATGTCAAAATTCTTAACTCGTAAATGGACCAACCAACCTTTTTCTTCCCGTCACTCGGTAACAGCACTGACCTTGTTTTGGATTTTCATAACAGGTGTGAATTCCTAGAAGCAAAGTGGACTAAGCTCAGATAGTCCACTGTGCTGCTAATATTGGGGTTAGTCCGTTATTGCGCTCATAGCCTCAATTATAAACTATTACAATACAACATCACTCGATGTTTCTTATCACGAACAAATTGTTGTTTCTTGAGAATATTGAACGTTATTATCATTATTATTTTGTCACTTACCTAAAGTATGTTTATTGACACTACCCCAAGATATGGGCGTATGCTTATGATTTCTATGTACATCTGATAATATTTCTTGGCTAACATCATCCCAAGGATTCTCCATCAGATCCTTTTTTAGAATACATTCGGTGGGGGGTGTTGGGGGAATATTCATGTTGTTTCTCCGTAATACTTCTTGGTACCGTTCTACTTGCACATTTAGCCTGGAATTCATGTTGAACTGGTAAGTTTGTTTGCTGTGCGAATGTTTTTTTTGTTTGCTTCATGCGCGTACATACATCAACAAGTACAAATGATTTCGTGTTTTTTTGAAAAATTAGTAAGAACACTTCTGCTACCATCGAATGCAGTGATTGTTTTGGCTGGGTACTTTAACATTGATTTAGATGACACAATTCCACTCCAGACCTGACAACTTGAAAATTCACTGATTTCATTCAACCCCATTTAACAACCATGAAGTCTTTCATAGAAGCAATGAAAATAAATTTAGAATCGGTGGTTATGTGGGACGATTTATCAGAAATTCTATGACGATTAATAAATCAAGAATTTGAAATCGTGTCCGATGATCTTTCTTTCTCCTTACAGTCAACTGATATATCGTCGGTCCAATGCCAAAGTCACGAATGTGCATATTTGATGTTTTGAGAAACATGTGTTTAAAAAATTCAAGACGTTGCTAAAAATAAAGATATCATGGTAATGATATAGAATATGGGTCCAACTGGGATTTTGATGAAATTTGCAAGTTTTGAAATATCACAAAAACACTACAGCAATCGAATTTTTTTCAATTTTTTTTGTTGAAAAAATGTATGTGGCTATACTCACTTTTGAGAGACACAAAAACAAACCGTTGGACGGAGTATTAACGTAATTTTCAATTAAATCTACTGTATTGAACCATGAACACTTTTATCCAGCATGCATATTTAGCATTGTGTAGGCAAAATAAACCTCTGAAAAAATAAAAAACTGGTCTTTATTCAAAATACATAAACAATCACTTTATTTAACAAACGACAGGCCACTTTGAACTGTCAAAATTAGTAATGCGACGTTGCCAATTTTATTACATATAATATTTCAAAGGATCAGTTCAATAAATTTTAAATTGTAGAGTTACGAAAATAAAAATATAGAAAAATTAAAAATTTATTCAATTCTCAAATATCGATCGGGAACTAATTTAACTTTTTATGCTTGATTTTATGCCCATTATTGTGCCAGTTTTTTGATCTGTCATACAGCGATATTAATTGCCAGTATACTAGAGACTATAGAGGCAATTGGTGAGGTAATTGGTGTATTTTGGGACTGTCCATTAGCGCATCAAGATGAATTATGAAATATGTGGACCAAGCGAGCGCATGTGCAAACGCGCATATTTTTGAAATGTCGGCTGAGCGCAAAAGTGTTGAGAAAAATGTGCAGATGCGCAGGTACTCAACTTTTCGAAATGTCCGTTATGGATGAATATAAATATAGAGACCAGTAAGGAAAATGCGCGCGTTTGGCGGACATTTCGCAAACCCGCGCGCACTTGGTCTGTATTGTGATATAGTTCCCATTTCAAATCATATTATGGGTTGAAGGAAAATTATTAAACGCGCATATTTTTGAAATGTCGGCTAGGCGCAAAAATGATGAGGAAAATGTGCAGGTGCGCAGGTTCTCATCTTTTCGAAATGTTCGTGGTAGATGAATAGAAATATGGAGAGCAGTAAGGAAAATACGCGCGTTCGGCAGACATTTCGCAAATCGAAATAGGTAGACAAGACTAGCGCACCTGCACGCGAACCTATTTTTAGAAATTGACCAAGCGCAGAAGTAATGAAGGAAATGCGCAGGTGCGCAGGTTCTGATAATTTCGAATTAAAACATAGGTTCGTGCTAGATGAATAGAAAATATCTGCCTAACGCGCTCACATGGTCTGTTTAATGAATGATAAAATGATTGATTATATTGTTTTTGTCATGTTTTGAAGCATATGTTGTAATTTTACAAAAACCAGGCTTTGTCTCCCATTTTCCACCTATTTCTAACGTTTTCATCTTTTTTTCAACTTATATTATAGTTATTCACCGATTTAATGCAGTTTTCAACATGACATGTAAATATTCGTCAAAATGATCAACAAGCAATCCTTTCATTCCCTAAAGAATTTGTCGAATATAATATATCTAAATTCATCATTTCAAGAATTGAATTGGCAACGTCGCAATTACAATTCTGAACTTTTCGAAGTTATGACAGATTGAGAGAGCCGTTATTTAACAAACAAATTGATTGTTTATGATCATAAAATAAGGTTAATTCTTTTAACTTTTTCATACGTTTCGAAGTTCATACCTCTCATAAATTGCTACTTCTGTATATGTAAAATTGATATCGATACAATACAATGCATTTGAATTGGAAAAATATGTTAAATAATCCGTCATACATTTTTTCAAAAAATAAATACGAAAAAAGTGTTTCCGCGGCAAAATTTCATTGTTTCTATTAATTTTATCGTGTTTTAAAGCATCTCTGAAAATTTCATCAAAATCCCAGTTGGACCCATATTCTTTAACTTTTCCGCAACGTCTTGAATTTTTGAAACGCATGTTTCTCAAAACATCGAATATACACATTCGTGACTTTGGCATTGGACCGACGATATGGAATATATGGAAAACTGTAAGTCAAATTGAAAATTTGGTAATTAAACATTTCAAAGTCTGACAATGACATATAAAAATGTTTCACCTGTCAAGTGCAATCTAATATTAAATATGAATGGAAATGAAAATTATAATCTTTTTATATAACATGTACCTGTAAACCACTGTTTTGAGCATATCTAAATCCTCAGCCAGCTCCTTGTTACTTGTCCTCAGAAAATTATTATCGGCACTGTATTTTTCGACGGTTATTTTAAAATTCTCACAGGTTTCACAGAACTTCGAGGCCTCCAAATGGTCATTTACCTCGTTGAATTTGAGCAGCAGATTTTGATAAAGAGCTTTCAGTTCATTGTTTTCTTTGTCCAAGTCAGCGTTAGCGTTCTGCAGGTAATTAGTTTTTTCCCTAAGCTTAGTAATTTTTTTCACGGATAAGTCTTCAAGTTCGTGGAACTTCATAAAGAGTTCCTTGTTTTCTTGGGTCAGCCTTGTGTTTTCTTTCGTAAGGTGTCGTTTGCTGATTTTGGTGCTCCTGTCAGATTCTGGCAGTTCCACCACGATTTCTGTGTGAACTGGCTCGTGTTCTGTAGTCCTGTAGTATTTTCCCGAGTTGAAATTCGCTGAAAATGACTTCTTGTTGTCGCCATTTCCATAATGGACCGGAACGTCAACTTTTCTCCTTCTAGGCTTGACAGGAGCATCATTCATTTCAATCACGTCAGTAATTTGCCTTGGATTCAATAGTGCGTTTTTGAGTAATGGAAGTTCTGTTGGAAGCAATCTGGATCATCAGTCTTCATAGCAAATCCACTTTTTTTGTCACCGAATAATATACTCTAGATAATTTAAAGAAATTCACGCAAATTAAATTAATATACACACACTTACTAGTATTGTCAACAAAGTCATCTCTCACTGTCCTAGTTTTCGATTGTTTTGAACGGTTGCTATGGTGATCGGTACGTGTGGATTCCCCTCGTGTCTTTGTGTAATGAGGAATATTCACTGAAGCTTCGCGAAATCGGTGCTAAGGTGTGATAGGATATCATGGTTGCCACAATAAACAGAAAAACTTGATTCAATATGCAAAAGAGCAGATTCGAAATATAATTCTTTTGTATGACGGCATAATGAGTCTACCTGCTATGACATGATACTTTTTTAAAAGTAGCCTTCTCTGATTCTGAAACTGTCGAAAGAAATACGAAACTTTCCTACATACTACCTATATCTACGTTACATTTTTTAGCATGCTACAAAGTCGATGAGGAAATTTTATAATAGCTACTACGGATAACAATACTTACCGCTAAACAGGAGCAAAATAATCTTATTTTCTTGAATTCAGTATTGGAGTGGAGCCAGTTTTTGATAAAATGTAAATGATGAGTTTTGCCTTTTTGATTTAAATGTTATAAGAACCTTGTGTCAACCCTAGTACCTACCTACATTTTTCAAACAGAATACAATAAATCGAACATAGTCTGAAAAGTGTGTATCGGAGAGGTATCAAATAAATGGAAAGAGAAAATTCCGACTACGATCAAAAATACCGTTTTATCCACACATTTCGTGCTAGGAATCGCACGTTAAAAGGTAAGACCTCGTTAATCCTTAGCTCGCACAAGTTTAGACTTCTGAGTGCTGTCGTTCGTAGGGGGATGATAGCTGGTTAACAGAAAAAACAATTTTAAACAATTTTTTAAACGGAATTACATCAGTCATCCATTTGTACAATGTTCCTCTAAGGGGACACTGTTGCCAGTGCTGTTTGTAAAAAAACCATTGAATATTATCTTTCATTTTGTTGGAAATTTCCACCTGCAGACATATATGTTTGGAGGTTTTTGCCTCTCATCAGTGCAAGAATAGGTCAGACAACAATACAGGCGCCTTGTTCCACAAAACGAACAATAACATTTTAAAGATAGTATTCATTTACGAATGAAGCTGCGACTTGCAATCAGTCAGTCACAGCGCCAACGCAAGAGAAAAACAAAACAGCATTCTTCAATATCATATAATCCAGTTCGAGTGAATGCAATAAATCGAACAAAGTTCGAAAAGTGTGTATCGGAGAGATATCAAATAAATCAAAACAAATAAATCCGACTTCGATCGAAAATACCCTTCTCTCCACAAATTTCCACTAAGTAGAAAAATGAGGAAAATATCTGACAGAGAACAACTACTTCCACATACGGACATTGATCCACATCTGTCATCCATTTGTGCAATGTTCCTCAGTTCCTCAATGGAGACACTGTTGCTAGTGCTGATTGTAATAAAGCTATTGAATATTATCGTTTGATATGACCACCTGCAGACCTGCATGTATCAAGGAGTCTTCCTTTTACGATTCAAAATGCCATACCGCCAGATTATCCGTTTGGTTTCTTCCCACAACTGAGTAAATTTTTAATGAAATCAAGCAATATTTAAGTTAATTACAGAGCTGAACACAAAAATACGAGACTCACGGTTTCTATTCAGGGAGTACTACTCATATGAGAAAAAAACAACTTTTTGACGATTATAAACATGACATAGTTTCATTTAAAAAATTGCCATTGATATCCTCCACCAATAACGCAACAAAAAATTTTTCGAATCGACAAAAAAAGTTGCAGAATGAAATACCATTCAACTTTTATACAATTTTTTTTCAATAACTCTCATATTAACTGAGAAAAATAGGCAGGTCCAAACATTTGATTGGCCCTGTAACATGGACTGCTTGCTTCCTGTTGTATGAGTAGGATAAGAATAGATCATCCAGTGGTATTTACTAATTTTCACTGAAATAATCATTTAAAAGCAATACAATGGTATTGAATACGGGTTATGATGAATCCCAGCAACCAAAAAAATTACATTTTAAAAATCATTTTGTCAAATTGCAAAAAAACAATTGATTCAATCGTAACTATTGAAATTTTGAGGAAGAAATGCAAATATGAAATGATTTTGACAATTTACATATACATGAAAATCGAAACACATTCTTTCTTCATGTTTTTTGATTGCACCCTAAAGAGCAACACTCAGAATTCTTCACGAGTCTTGCACGAACTAGAAATGACAGAGGTTTCATCTTTTGATGAAGCACAAAGGATTGCCAATGTAAAAATTCAAAATAAGATATCGAATTTTTGGTTCGAACTTAATGTGTACACTGTAAAACAAATAAAAATTATGATTGAGTATTTTTTTCACTTTTATGCATTATTGCATATGAATTACCGTAACTACTAAGGCGATATAAATAACGATTACATATAATTCATCAAAACGGTAAAATGTAGAACTAAAATAGTATATGAATTAAACGTATCGAACCAAAAACGAATTATCGTAGAATCCGAAATGATCACATCAGACTTTACAAGAATGGAAGTTCGAAGAACTGAACGTTACAAGAAGTTGAATCTGTTATACCATAAAATGAGAATAAGTGAAATTGTGAAGACGGATATTTGATTAAACCAGCAAATTACAAAAACAATATTTGTAAAAATTATGAAATAATGTAACGAATATTGTCTGCAAAGCCTAATATTCGAAAGTCACAGGAAAAATTTTGTTGAATCCATACATCACCAGACCTAAAATTGTCTTATCATCATCAGAAGAATGACTGGTCAAACCGAAATGTACAGAACCAAAATTAGTGGATCACGGGTTGCTC
Source organism: Chrysolina americana (assembly GCA_958502065.1). Classification (NCBI taxonomy): domain Eukaryota; kingdom Metazoa; phylum Arthropoda; class Insecta; order Coleoptera; family Chrysomelidae; genus Chrysolina; species Chrysolina americana. The sequence goes on from OY293410.1 coordinate 88,557,668, forward strand.
CATTCTCTCAGAGTTGGCGAACATGTGGTTAATATACATAAACTTTTATGTCGCGATTTCTGTCTCACCACCTAATATTACTGTAAACTTCTGCAGAGGTCAGTTATTTCAAAGACTTGAATTGTCGCAAATGTCAGAGGTAAGGCCACCAGCTTGGATTCCTGATCTCAAAATCGGAAAGCTAATTGAGCCATAATTATATAGAAAAATGTAGAATTACATTTGCCATAAGAAAGTTTCAGTAGACTTTTGATATAAACTATGAACAATGAATATACTGGAGTTTTATCCCAACACAAAACCACTATTTTCAACACCTCGACACGTGTTTCGGTCACCAAGTGACCATCTGTTTGGTGTTGGGTTAAAACTCCAGTATATTCATTACTACACCAAAGGTTCCAAACAGTGCAGTGCAAGTACTATATGAACAGATGACTGAAAGTAATTTGGGATGATAACAATCGCGTACATATAACTTCTTGTCAAATTTCCAAGTTCATATTCAAATACAAATTGAAAGGTTTCTGAAGCACAGCCTATGCAGATCATCTGTATAAAGTAATCAACATAACATATTGAATATATTACACATACACTGATATGTTCATGACCTTTATTTCACAGTAGTTATTCATTTATTTTCATTACTATCACCTTGATGCTAAAAATCTATAGACTGAATTCGCTGTTTTTTTCTGTTTTTTCCAACACTCTTGAAATTATGTAAGGAACATACATAATGGACGATCGCTGCAAGTCGGTGAGACGTGAATCAATTTGTCCAACGAACCTTAGTCAGGAGAACACAGAAAAAGTTTTATAACTAGTTTGTCGTTCTCTATAAGACTGGTTCATTGTTAGCTCATCACCTCTGCAAGATTTCGATTCTGATCATTTTATATCCTACACATTTCAATTCTGATCATTTTATTTCTTACGCATTTCGCTTCAATGGATTTTACGTTACTACAGATTTATTTTCGGATTATTTGTTGGTTTTACGTTTTTAGTTAGGGTTGAATAATATTTTTTGGATTCGACGGTTTCATGTTATAAATATTCTTGAGATTTGCAATAACTTAGATTTTTATTTGTCACTTTCGTTCCATAACTAATTCAGATCTACGAAAACTAGTTCTCACGGTTTTTGCGTATGATGCTTTATTGGTTCTGGTGAATATACCTTAGATGAATTACTTTTCGTATTATAAATCAGTTCTATACATTTCATTCTACTGGTTATACATATTAACGGTTTTCTCATGTATCGTTATTACGAAAAGAATTCTGCTATCTTATGACCTACCTAAAAAACTGGCTGCAATAGCATGAATGTTAGCAAAAAATTCAATATAATTCATGCATTGTTATGATTTTTTCTAGGGTCCATTAATTCACGATCATGTCGCTGTCGGGTCTCTTGAACTTCTTCATGCCCGCGTCAGTCGTGGCTAACATGACTTGTGAGTTCCGTCAAGATCTTATCCTGGGACAGGAGTACTACATTTATAACACGGAGTACCCTGGCAAGTACCAGCCCTCCACGTCTTGTAGGTGGTATGGAAGAAGCCAACCAGGAACTAGAATCGTTGTCGCATGTGAGGATATCGCTTTGCCCAGTGTAAGTAATTCGGCAGGATTCATCCGAACCAGTGTGGAACTTGTTTATGTAACTCTGAATAAGACGGACTGCCCTACGTGCAGTACAGAAATAACCAAACATTCCTATACTGTTGACCCAGGAACCTGAACTATGATATCATCATCACGTACACGATTGAGATAAAAAGGTTCATTCGATAGCCAGCAGGATTTGTATTATTTTAAATATCATTTGGTATTCCTTCTCGTTATTAATGAATAGATCGTCAACAAATATTGCTTGTTTGTATTATTGGAAGAGGTTTACATTTGAAATACACCCTCATTAATGAGTAATCAGTATTCCCCAATGAGTAAAAATATCTTCAGTCTGAGTCTGCTTATGAGCAAAATAAATAACCTTTCTTAGTGAGCATCCTAGAGAGCTGTGCACTCCCAAGTTTTTCTCCATCAACTGCAGCAAGTAGAATCGACCATGCCTTGTAGATGAAATGAAGAGAAATTGTCATAGGCGCGCCCTCAATATCAAAAGACGCGTCTAGAGCTAACTAGCTAACTACTTACTGAGACCACCTTTCTAGCAGATTGAGGCTTCATTCATCATGGAACTTAAGTGATATCTTAAATGATGTAACACATCAAAACTTTGCAAAGTACATGTCAATATTAGCATCACACTCTTTCTCCTATTAATATTTCAGTCCTTGAACCGTTCTAGAATATGACGTTCTGCACTGTTATCAAAAGTTGATGAAGATTCAAAAACGAGCAGAGATAAATTCATTATGGCAGTTCATTCCCTACTTGTGTGCTGCCCTCACCATAGGGGATCAAGTGCCTCAAAGACACAGTTGTTTTTCCTCCCATCTTCTAACGTAATGGGGATTGACACCGATTAGTTCCACTTCTTTTGCAAATAGATCATATTTTTACTCAGTCGAACAGTAATTTTATGGGAAACTTCACTAGAAGGAACCAACCAAGAAGGTAGGGAGCAGCCGTTAGCAAATCTTTGATTATGCTTGAACATCCGTTCATGAGGAGTTTCATTTGTCGCAGTGAATGAAAGAGATTGTAGTGCATCTGGATGCATCACTTACCAATTGGAAAATAATAAACTATTGTAATTGGAGGCTAGAGAAACTGTTCTCCAAATAGTTCCATTATTGCATTCTATATGCCCGTTCCGCGTGAGTGAAGAAACATTTGAAGGCGCCCAACCATGTGAAAATAAAAATGGCCATCAAATAAAGAAAATCAAAAAGTTAGCATCGTAAGTGTTACCCCCCTATCTAACTCGTTACTGAACTCTTGTTAGGAAAATCGCAAGGCACGTCGACTTTTGAATTCAACAAAATACTTTTTTGTATAAATTGTTTACTCCTAATTTCATCCATTATTGGAGGGGGTGGAGAGTGATAGCTTATTTGAAAGAGGGTTTTATACTCTACAGGCAACCGTACAAAGGAATTGAGTCTTACTTCTTTAATTATCGAGTCATATTGTTTCAGAGTAATGAAATTTAACTTGGCGCATTCCTCCTCAGAATTAAAATTCATCCCTGCATGATATCGGGTTTGGTTCAGACGTTCAGTGAGACGTCTGCCTGTTTTTGTATTGTTTTCAAGATAAATGGTCGAAACAATAAACTGGTATCAAGGAGTCTGCGAGTCAGTGTATTCTAGCTGAAAGTTCTGATTGATATTTATCTCCAAAAAATGGTTGCATCACGTGACCTAATTGAGAAATGCGAAGCGATTGTTATTTTTGATGAGGCTCATCGCAATTATCATGAGACGATACGAACATTCAATGAACGTTTTTCAGATCGCCCTATTAATGGAAATAATTTCAAACAGTTAGTGGAAGAAGAACTACTAGGAAAGATAAACAAGTGGACATTATGGGCGAATAATCCGTCCTCATCGAGTAGATCCGGTGCCTTGAATTGTGAGTTCTGAAAAAAAAAAATCATCCCTATAAAATGAAAATGGTTCATGATCCGACGGATTCCAGACTGCCGTCGAGAATATTGTGAAATTGTATCAATAATATACTGCCAAATTCCAGCAATTTGAAACACATTTGTTTCAGTGATGAGGCTACTTTTTTTTAAATGGTCACGTGCATAGACAAAATGTGAGGTACTGGTCCGATGAAATTCCTCGACTTTTTCGGGAAACTCATACTCATTTAGAAATGCTGGAAAAGTGATAGGTAGATCAACTGATAGTGGCAATTGTCGAAATAATCTAGACGAATTTGACATGGAAATTATTCTGCAACAAAATGAAGCTCCCCCTCATTTGCAGTTGCTGTGAGTTAATTATTTGAATACTGTTCATGCAGGAAGATGGATCGGGCGCCGAGGATTTGTGAAATGGCCTCCAAGATCACCAGATCCAACCACTTTGATTTCTTCCTTTGCGGTTACCTCAAATCAAAAGTATAATAGTTCAGCGGGAAACATTTCGAGCATTTATTGTTATAACAGATAGGGTTAGTATTAGTTTAGTTGCCTTCCTGTTTGTGGTGTTTTGTTAATTTTGAACATTAATAACTCAACACGTAATGCAGCGAATTTAATTTTTTTTGAGCATTTAAATGGAAGATAGCACACACTTTCAGATGAGCTATCACTCACTACCGTAAGCTATTTAACTTTTTTGAAATGGTTGCTTCCCTTCAGTAAGGGTTGAAATAAGGTGTCCTTTGGAAAGGATGTTTTCTCGTTGATTATTAATTACTCATATTGATAATTGTATCCTCGTGACAAAAGAGTCATCAAATCATAATTTCTGATTGATACTCCTCGGGTCGGGTGCAGGTAATTTTTAATATTAACTGTGGCCTGTTGCCAGAACTATTTTTTCAGTTTTCAAAGTGTGAGATTTTGACACGTTTTAAGGAAATGAAGTTCTTGTTGAAGTCGTCTCGTGAGTTTATTATTGGCAAGTGCACGAATCCCTGACTCAGCCCCTATCATTTTGGGACTGTTTTGTTACAACTTGTCTCGGCGATTTTCCTAATAAAAGTCAAATAGCGAGTTAGATAAGGGGTAACATTTATGATGCTCTGTATAATAAATAGCTGACGAATTCATATTTGCACAGGGATTTGAAAATTATGACCTGGAAAACGCAGAAATTATGATGAGAAGATACTGATTGCGAGACTTAGAGGGAGGAGGACCTCTGAAATCCAAACTCCGAAGGATATGTGGCTCCAATGAGGGGGATTATTGTTTTAATGCAGTTAAGGTTTCAAAACGTTGAAAGAAGGGATTGTACAAGTCGTAATAAGTGCAAGAATTGCTTGTCGGAATATATGAAACTACCAACTCTGGAAAAAACTTAAGCAACTTGATTTTGATTCCAAGGTCTATGAAAAATATAACGAAAGTTCCAGGCGCAATTTCTTCTGTATTATTCAGTATAAGGGTTCATGTCGAACATAAACGATGCAAATCGCTGGTCAATAATAAATCTGGAAATGACAGCCATATTATGTTTCCAATTATTCAAGACACCCATTCTTTCTCCACAGCCAAATATTTCCGTCCATTATCATTGAGATTCTATGAAAATAAAGCCACTGAACGCCTTATTGAAAGAGAAATACGGAAATTAAGAAATCGAAGGCATCCGTGTCCATTGCAAAGGGTTTGTACTTTCAATTGTTTTCACAACCGTTTATGATATTTCAATGTTCAATGTTCATGTATTCAGAAGCTTTCTGACCTTACCTGACTAATAAGGGTTCCACCTTGGATAATGACCAAGACAACAACGGAAATCGAGTAATCGGAAGCAAAACGTTCTTTATCGTCAATTGCTTTTATTACTGGATTTGGTATCTCAATCTACAGATCTTCGAAATCGAACATTTTTGTATTTATAAGCTTTCTGACCTTGGATAGTGACCAGAAACACCGGAATTTCTTGAGATGTTCGGTAGCAAAAAAAAATAAGACATGGTATTGTTTTATATTCAAGTAAGTTTATTGATATTTTTTTATAGTTACCATCAGTTCTGTTCTGATTTATTTCGAAATCATATTTTGAACTGATTTCAGAAATTGTTTGCGGTTTCGGTCGTGTTCTTTCCTACTTCTTCCGCAGACTCAGGCTAGGCAGCAGGGCGATAAAATATTGGCAAAGCCCTTATTGTTTTAAAAGGTTTTGTAAGGTGTGATTAGCAAGAATATAGGTTTTCCCCATACCTCTTAGACCCACACCGATCAAATTTCACTCTTTACTCGTTCTGGTGACTGATGAAAACTTGTTCTATTATTTTTTATGACTATCTACAAGCATTTGTAATTCATCATTGAGTTATTTCCATGCTGGAGAGCAAACTTCGAGCTGCAGGATTTCTCGTAAAACAAGCTGCGAAGACGCTAACACTCTTATAATCAACACCGCTATTGAATTGTCGCTAACCTATGATTCTGTAGTGGTACTGGATGAAGATGTCGACCATCTCGTACTACCTTGCCTTGCAACATCTTTGTCGATGATGAGCCGCGGTGGCATGCGGGTAAGGTGCTCGCTCTATAAGCCAAAATATCCGTAGGAACATGAGTTCGAATCTCAGCATCGTCATCGATCTCGTGAATGACATCACACGTATTAAAAGGTAATCATTCTCTTCCTCTAGCTCGCACAAGTCTTTGACTTCTGAGGGTTGCACGTAGGGGTGCAACCGGTTGACGGATATAACAATTATAACAAATTAAAGTATCTCATGAAACCAGGGAAATGAAAAATTGAGAGCAGAATTTACTCGACAAAGTCGTTCAAACATTCAGAAGAAGTTGCAGAGCACATATTCTTCATTCATGCCCTCAGTGAGTGCGGCACAACCTCAGCATTTTTCAGAAAAAAGGAATTCGTTGAACTATTTCAAAAAAATATGAAAGGACGAGGAAATTTTGGAATCTTTAAAGACCCAAATGTTTTCCCATACCAGATTGGAGCAGCCGGAAAATCTGTCATTGGAGCGATCGGTGACATCGTTGAATGATTGCAGGTTACAGTGCTTCACGAAATCAATTTCGAAGAGTGCTTGCAATCTTCACCACCAACCGAAGCTGCAGCATGACATTATTCCTTTTGGACCTACCATCAGATTCAAACGTGGTACGGAAACAAGAATAGTCTGCAAGACTGGGGCTGGAAAAGCACGAGGAATGGACCGATACCTATTCTTACGTTTAGACGCTGTCCCGCAGGAGCTTCTGAGCACGATATCCTGCAAGGTCAAGAAAGAGTGTCAAGCAGCTTGTATAGCTGCGTTGATCGATAATTTGTGGAAGTTGCCGGGGCCAGTACTGTTTAAATATCGATACTGATGAAGAGACGCGCAGTTCGAGCATTCAGCTACACAAGATTGATTCTGAGATTGGGTTATCTTTGATCGACAACAAGTGTCAACCAGTCAAGCCAGCGCAAGACTGATAGAATTGGTTACGCTGAGGGCAGTGTCCTCTATTCCTTACCAGACAAAGTTCATCCCTATAGCTGAGTTCAATCCGAAAATACAGTGGAGTTATTGAGAGACCGGATGGCGAAGACAAGGCTAATGATAGTAATAGATCGCTGGAGAGGCATCTTTTATATTTTGTTTTGGTTACCGATTCCTTTGAAAGGTATGAATCCTGGTTCTAATTCGATAGCCCTAGTGGTTCGAATTATATGTAGACATTATCCAAATAAAGAAATAGTAGGTATCAAAAGTAAAGTAGAAAAGGATAACTCAGTTGCCGTAGAACCCCTTACCAGGTGTTTCAGGGCAACATATTTGTTCGCGGTAAAATTACAAAATGTTTATGAAAAACTCTTCCGCAACACTAAGGCCTCTTACACTGAATACATGATTCCCTAAACTAAAAGAATCGTTTTATACAGGGCACAACATTATTACACATAATAGTGCTCATTGTTACAATATTATTGAAACTAACTGTTGGTTTTTCCATTTCAGACAAAAAATTGTGCTGGTGATAAGCTGTCAATATCGCTTAGTGGAAATGAGAATTTCAAGGATGCCAATAACTACTGTGGAGTCGGTTCAATTACCGTGGTGACTACAGGAAACGCTCTTGCTGTGGGTAAGAAAAATCATGGAAATAATCATTATTCTGTGTGATTGTTCATTTTCGGGCCGTTGGTCATCACCAGAGGAAATTCAACCTACGGCTGTTTTCAATTCTTTCTGCAGACTGTCACATCATCACTCTTACTGTGTAAACTGCAAGTTTCTAAGATCATGGGATATTCTGTTCCGGTTCAATTGTCGAAGATGTAGTAATTTATCGTTGCCATGGGTGTACCTACTATATTGAAGATTGACAGCACTTCTAACTATTCAACTTGTAAGTGAGTGACCTGCCAGCTAAAGATGCGCAGACAATTTATTGGGCGATTTGGGGTTGGCTACTTACTCAGAGCAAATAACTATATCAAGGGGTTCACTATTTTAAATTACACTAACTCCACGCAAGGATTGAGCTTTAGCTAATGTTGTACTCGCTGTATACAAACGACTTTCTGATGTTTGCTAACACGGTAGGGCCTACCTTAGGGCAGGTGTGAGCTGATTTTGCTTGCCCCTTTGTGGCTCACTGATAATTTTAGCATTTTCAGAAGTGTTTTTAGAAGTGTTATAACGTGCTATAGAGTTTAACTATGGTACGCTATTTGATAGAGGACTAACAGATTTTCTGCAGATATGAACGATGGAGGTTATGCCATAGTTACAGAAAAATAGCAGCTTCTTTGGCCAAAATAACTCTCACCACAAATCACATGGCAAATAATAAGAATAGCCGTTCTCTTCTTGCACAAGCTACGCCTTTGGATACACTCTACTAGTGTTTATAATAGGGGACATTATGTACATTATCATTAACACGAAGTAGAGCTAGAACAAACCCTAACTCATCAGAACTGAATGGCATAGGAATGAACAACTAAGGAAGAAGGAAGAATAAGACATCATCATAGTCTGCATCTCCCAAAGGTGGTTCCAGAGAAGCTTGTTTGACTTTGACACTGTCCTGACCCAGAATATTTTTGTATTCGCCAGGAAGAAACCCATACGGAGCACCCAGAAACGAAGTGAGGAGCACAATGATCAACGCTTAGTAGTAGTACTATAATAGAAAAGCTCACGTGAAAACAAACTAGATGTTCTCCAAACAGAGAATAATAGATCCTGATATCAATGAAGTTTTCGCATTTTTTCAATTGAAGCTTAACATGAGATGTTATTGCTATAATTCGGTAGTATTTCTCTAGTGGTTTCCAATTATGTATCACAAGCTGGGGGTTGACACAATTTCTTGAGAGGTCATTGAAGATACGGTAGTAGACGCAGGGGCGCTTGGTACTCACATCAATTCAGTTTTCTTTCAAAAGTATTTCGAGCAATTGTTTATATTTCCTCCAATTTTTTGATATAGTCGATTGTACGTTGCCAAATTGTCGCCTTGTATTAATTTATGTTTCCATTGTTTTCAGTATTTTATTTTTTCCATGAACTTTTCACTGTCTTGGTAAATTGAAATGTTTTTTTTTGTTTCAAAACAGGCCTCTTCTCTACATCAACTTCTTCTACTGGTAGGTTTTTATGCTCCCTCACAGCGATTCAAGATCCTGATGCGTCAACCACACAAACGCCGACTGTTTGTGATTGTGGACTGAGACAAGGGGTGAGTTGAATTTTTATCTACGTCAAATAGTTTCACAGGTAGGGGCGTTGCGCGGTGGAAGAGTGTCTGACTTTCGATTCAATGTCCATTGCATTGCGTTCAAAATCAAAGTCGTGATCCCATTGTAGCTTATGGAGCTAGTAACATAATACACCTGGCTGTAGGGTTTTCCTGGCACACGTAGTAAGTCCTCTCAGAGAATTTTCTTTTTAAATTCAGTAGTACGAAGCTTCGGTTTTATCATGCTAGGAATGTCCTGCCATTCATAATGTTTTTGTAGCAATTATTCCATTACAGCAACAGCAAGACACCTGATTGTCCTGGGACGTGAATGAGACTGGCATATTTTCATTTCGCTAGATTTTCCAAAGTATTTCTACATTCGGACATGAGCTTGGTCGATGATCTTTTGACATTTGTTGTCAATAAATAGTGTTGAAGACTTAAGTTTCCAGTTGAGTAATCAATTCCATATAGCAGTAATAATAATGAATATTAAAGCGGCAAAATAAATAGGTATTCAATATGAATAACTAAATTTAATACTAGAAAATAAATAATTTTTCAATAATATGTATAACATTTGCTTCGTACGGTATTCGACAACAGATACGTAGGTTCATGGGTTAGAACCTCAACACGGTCACCGGTCTCGTGCATGGCATAACACGTTTCAAAAGGTAAGGACTACGTCTTCCCTAAGCTCGCACAAGTGTCTCGAAGACTTCTGAGGGTTGCTCGTAAGGGTGCAGGGTTGAAAGATATAACAATTTTTTTTTACACAGTATCTCCGTGGCCAGCAGTATCATTACTGCAATTCTGAGATAGGCTGAATAGTCAGTAGTGTAATAAGATCAGGAACACTATAAATGACGTCTTTCTCTGACACAATGGAACGAAATTTCAGTATTGTTGTTTGCTACCTTCGAACAGAAAAAATCACATATATTTCTTTTACAGACCAGAATCGTTGGAGGAGTCGAGACGTTGGTCAACGAATTCCCCTCCATGGCAGGACTGGTAGACATTGGAGTGAGGGACCTCATTTGTGGAGGCAGCATTATCTCAACACGATACGTACTGACAGCGGCTCATTGCCTCCTCAACGTAAGACGGGAAAATTTGGGCATTCTCGTTGGTGACCACAACATTTCCGCAAGTAGTTAATTTGTGAATATTTTGTGACTCAACCCTCTGAAAATTCATTGAAATCTTTAATAAATTTGTTCTGTAAAACAGTTGAACCCTTGCAAAAATGCAAAAAACTTATTATTTTTTAACCTGCCATCCTGATGGGCATGATAATGATGATAATATAATTTACTCACCTGCTTATCCAGAATGGCCTAGGCATTAATAATACAATGGATGGTTCTTTGTGTAATCAGCCAAGAAATATTCCTTTTCAAAATTTAGTGACGTAGATAGAGCGAATTCCATTTGAAAAATTATTAAGTTTCGTTGCGAACATAAGTTCATTATTCGAAAAAGTTGCGTCCAAATTGCACAATGAATACTTCAATAGCATGTCATTTTTTATACTATATATGTATACAGAATTGCTGCTCCCTTGAAAAGTATCCCACTTTCCGAATACATATTCACGTCATTACAGCATGTGAAATTATTTAATATTTCACACGTGGAATTGGGCGTACTTAACAAAAGGCCATAATTTCATTAAATTGAACTAGCCTTCAGCAAATTTCCTATACAACTCTCAAATCACCAGTGCTCAACACCTGGCAACATTTTCTACAAGAACATAATGCCTCCTGTAACAAAACTAACAAATCGATCAAAACACAGTTCTTTCTGGGGTACCTATAGATGGCGCTGTACCTTTCTCAGTAGGTACGGTAGTTCCAAATGAAATAAAAAAAATTAAAAAGTGACGATTTTTAGGAGTAAAATCAAAAAATATTTTCAAATATTTTCAATTCATTGATAATCATGAAGAAAAAGAATTTCATTATATTGATTTCAACATTAGCTTTTTTTATTCACTAATGTCTCCTAGCTGTCAGTCCTATATTGAATCTTAACTATTCTGGATAAAAAAAAATCTGAAGGTTAGGTAGCATTATTTATATTTTTATTAGTTATGAATTGTACTTCTATGAATTGTATCTATTACTGTCAAATAAGTTTGGATAATTATTTTGTAATTATTTTTTTATATCCCTATTATAAAGAAAATTGTTTCTTGGGATAATAATAAAGTACTTCTACTATTCGATAGAAGAAAATGGGAAACATTTACAAGACGATGTATTTCAGCATTAGCTCTCCATTCTGACCGGGTTTGCACTGATGATCGGCAGAACCGTGAAACTAGTTTGCAGATAGTCCTATTTTGACTGACATTTTTTAATTGTACAGAAAGCATTGCAGGAAAAATTTCTAGGTGTTGGGCAGAGGTGATTGAATTATTTTCTGTTCGATATTTACCAAGAAAATTTCGGAATTGCCGGATTATTTATATTATCTTTTCATTTTATCATATCCTATTTACGTTGTCCGCATAACTTACTAAGACTGGCAGCCAAAGCAATTTATTACTTTGATCCAAATATTTGCACCATATACAATACTTAACAGTGTTAAAACATGTGCTATATCTCATTCGGATGTCTCATACTATCTGTTGTAAGGCCCTTTTTGGAGAATTATGAATCTTTCCTAAATTATCTGCGTAACATAAGCTATGACGATGCTAGAATTCAATTACATTTTCTTATCGAAACTTTTCCTTATCTTCCTCCCTTGAGGACGTTTTTAATGTAACATAATAATCTGAATTTTTTTTTATAAGGTGTGTGTCTTCTGGAACAATGAATTAAAAATTGATAAGTATCACCAAGAATAGTTGAAACGCTTTACAGTTGATCACGAACAATGAAAGAAAAATTATGTAACTATGGTGTTCGAAGCAATGTATTGATAATGATGAAAAACTACCTATTAAATCGATTCCAATCGAAAATTGGGAACGAAATAAGTGAGAAACGAATTGTACAAACTGGTATACCACAAGAGACATCAACAATTTCATAGGCGATATAATATGCTATGCCGATGACTTTGCTCTAATCTACACGGGGCCATAATGCAAGAAATAAAACAAGCCTACCGAAAGATTTCATATTGAAAATGCATACACCACTCTGTGGTATTCAGAACTGCCAGACCATATTTATCAAACTACATCTACTAAATACCTTGAAGTTATTCTAGATCAACACTTAGAATGGACGAAACATATCAGTTTTGTTAAAAAACGTCTTCGGGTATTAAAAAAAATTGACTTTTCTCCACAAAAGAGTTGTATGAAGAAATGAACATGTTGAATATTCACTCACCCAGATAGCACACAATATTCTATGAATATTCTCACAACGTTTACAACATACCTCCTATCGAATATACTAAAGAAGTTCCGTAGAATGTAATAAGTATGTTCTGGATATTCTAGGAATGTTTCCAGGAATGATCTTAGAACGTTTTAGAATATGTCACAATATTCCGTGGATGATCTCAAAGAATGTTCATAGAATATAATGTTCGAATAGTCTAAGAACGTTCTAGAAGAGTGATAACAGAATATATTATTTGAATATTGAAAAGAAGCAGAACCCTTGATCAAAGTTTTAAAATATATTAATAAGTACTAGATTTGTATTCAGCTACTGTTTATTTTGAGAATTATAATTTATTTTTCATTAAAGTGATATTACAATTTTACAAATTTTTGATATTCCTATTCATTTAAGGAATGCGTCTAAATAAATATTGGAATTATATAAATCGAACAACTTTTGACTTGTGTTTCATCAGAGAGTTATCATATAGGTAAGTAAATGAAAACAAATGATTTCAACAAACGTTGAAAATACCCTTCTCTCCATTTATTCTCACGAAGTCTTTGTCGGAATGTTTCCACAAAATATGGAGAGGTTATTTTGAACTTTAATTGAAATTATTTGTTTTCATTGATACAAGGACTGCATGCATAATAAATATTGTGATTAAATAAATCTAACATATAAATTAAAACAAATAATTTCAGCTATAGTTGAAAATACCCTACTCTCACAAAATGTAAAGAGATGGTATTTTCAACTCAAGTTGAAATTATTTGTTTTAATTTATATGTTCGATTTATTTAATCCCAATAGTTATTATGGGCTCATTCTGAGAATATGCTGCATGAAATGTTCTCAGAATGATCTGAAAATATAATTAGATATATTCTGAGAATGTTTTGATAACATTCTCAGAACATTCCAAAACATACCCAGGAATATTCTCAGCATGATCTTGGAACTTGCGTTTCTGTCCCATTTTCATGTTCTCAGAACATTTGGTGCACCTTGTGAGAACATTCAAATGTTCTATGAAACTATTCTGAGAACATTCACAGAATAATCTTGTGCTGTCTGGGCACTGTACACTTACAATTGTTTGATAAGAATCGTCCAGACACGAATAAATTTCACACAGAAACAATCGAGAGAAACTCGGTCAAAAATGAACCTGGATGTACAGACTGAATTTTTCAATAAAACAGTTAGGTACACACAATTATTTTATGTTCTATGGTCAAAAATGTTCAACATTCTACCAAAAAATTTGAAAAATACACTATCCCTCAAGATATTCAAGAAAGAGATAAAAAAGTACTTAAAAAAGCACCCAGGTAAATTTAAAATTTCTTGCTGAAATCTTCATTTTGTATGTTGTGTGTACATTAAACCCTGCATACCAATTATTTGTGAAAACATTTACAGTTCAAATGTCTTTTAAATTCTCAATCTCTTTTGAATCTTGATCTTAGTTATAAGTTATACAATTTTATTTATTTTTCTCATTAATTTTCTGATTGAAATATAACTCAACTCCGCTTGCTATACGAATGCCATTATTAAAGACATACACTTGTATAAATGCCTTGCTGATTTAGACATCATAACACAGGCTTCAGGGATTAAACTTAATAACTAACTTAAGAATGGTGGTAATAATAATTACTGTATTCTATCTATACCGAATGAATCAGAGTTGTGAATGTTTTGTCCCATTCGGTTTTTCAAGCTCAACTTCGATTTCAGGTTCCGAAACAGCAGCCGCACAACTGTACAGAGTATCAGCGATTGAAACACATCCTAACTTTGACTCCAGGACCTTAGTCAACGACTTGTCCATATTAAGGACAGATTTAGAGATGCGGTTCAGTCTTTACGTTGGACCTGTTTGTTTGCCTTTCAGATATACCACCTGGGATTTCACCGGACAATCTGTGACTGCATTGGGTGAGTTCGCTTCAGATTGATTATACCTAAATTTTTTGAAGAGTTCAAGCTCCTACTCATCATCTAACTTAGCTTAATTTAGAATTCAGAATACTAGAAGATGAAGATATTAGTGTCTGATATTGGTTTCCTACAGTTCCTGTTACTCTTCAGTCCCACAAACTTGATATCCAGTTTCTTAGAGAAGGATGTTACATTTTTTTTGGCTTGTGTAACAACTTGAGACACATTCAGCAAACTCTTTTATTTTCAATTGTGTAATTAAAACGAGATTATAAATGCCTTGACTTGATACATCGTATTGGTAAATCAAAGTGCGCTCACTGTGATTGGATATAGCGCCATAAAGTTCGCCCTAGTTTTTATTTCAAGACACAGTCGGAATTCCATTAAAATTGAGAACGAACAAAGAATATAAGGTCAGAGACAAACTGCAAATTTTATAAATTATATATCTTCTATTAGCGGCACATCTGATATCCACTAACTGAAACAACATATTCACTAATTTGATTTTGACCCGATATTAAGTTGATGTTGGCTCGAAGGTATAATAATTTCTACAAACTTACAAAGCTCAAAATACTTCAAGGAACAATAATGTTTCAGTGACTGTAGAATACTCGATAAAAATAATTTCAGAAATGACTATTACTTTGTATAAATCGTATGGTACATGTCTGACAGAAAATAACTTTCCTGGATAAATCCGATAAATTCCGAACACAGATTCCTCACCTCATTAGGAGGTGAAAAGTTCATTTCAATGTGTTATTTGAAATGCATCCCTTTTAAGTTGAAGGAAGTCGAAAGTCTGGAAAAAAATTATATTATTTTTTCTTCGAAACTACCGAAGGAAAAAAATGAAACTTGGTACAATGATCTAAGTTGTCTCCAAGCACTTTTATGACAAATATTCATATCGGAGGAAATTTGACATGTAGATTTTCCCGGTTTTATGTTTATCTGCTAATTATTAATTTTTATTGAAAAGGACACATGTCTGATTTACCTTATACCCTCATTTATAAAATTTTCTTCATTTTCCTGGTCCATTCTGTCTCCATATTTCTTCCTAGTCTTTTCAAATGAACTAAACTCGGTGAGATTTCAATCAAAAACTTGAACATAGTTCGAAGTGGTTCGTATTTTGGGATACAAGTTACAAGTTTAAATACATTTTCGATGTCCTAGCACTGTTTGTATCGTTTTTGTAATAAATTTGTGTCATATATCTCTTTTTTCATTCGTGAAAGCCATTTTTCGCCAAAAATTAAGTGACTTGTACAATAACAAAATGTCATTAAGTGTGTCAAATTGAAAATTTAATTTAGAAATATTAAAGTCAGAGCCTATTATGATAAGAATGAATTTTTTTAATATCTCCAGTTTTTTGAAAAAGGATGATAACTTATGATCATCATTGAAAAGATAATATCTGGTTCTGTTCAAAACAGAAAGAATCCAATGTAGCGGCCATTAGAATAAAGAAAGTTGATGACGGTGGCCGGAAGACGAAAAGTCGGATAGCTAATCTGAACACACCATTTTTTAGCAGGGAGAAAGTGGCAATGTGGAAGTGCAATTTAATGCCAGAAAAAAATATAATCCATTTTCAAAAAAATTTTTTTTTGATATCTCCTGATATACTCGGAATTTCAGAACTTTCTCAACGGCATAATGTTAGATAAATTTGCAAATTTGCCCCAATTCAACCATCTTCGTGTCTCTCATAGTTTCTGAGATCCCAATGGTGAGGGTCAAATTTGAAACACCCTATGGTATTGTTTGGTTGGTACATTGCATATAGTGACGTCACAAGATCATAAGTGTGGTTATTTCACAGATAGAGAACTGGAGATAGTTCTTCTATAAAACAATAGAATACTAAAAAGCAAATGATTGACGACATTTTTCCTTTATAGGATGGGGCCAGGTGTTTTTTACAGGACCGAAGTCTGATGTCTTGCAGAAGGTTAATCTGACCGTCACATCCAACGTTTTGTGTGCCCAGGAAAATACTGGTAGCGTTATTACATCCGCACAAGTATGCACTTATGCACCAGGAAAGGACGCGTGTCAAAGCGACTCAGGAGGTGAGAACGATTTCAAGCCAAGGCGCACAACGTGAGGCCATGCAAATTCCTAACACTTCCAAAAGTGATCAAAATTATTTATATTAACTATCATCAATACAATCACAACACATGTTAATTCTCTTTCTCTTAAAATTTATCATCAGAAATGCAAATTCAGTCATATAGGACATATTGTTTAATACTCTATTAATAAACTCCTTCTTTGATCGACGACTGGTTTATTTTGTGGAAATACATGTTCACTAAGGATACACTAAAAACAATTTTGTCTATTTTTCACGATTTTATATTTGTTGACTAGTTTCGGTTATTAAACCATTTTCATAAACAGAAAATAGTCGAACGTTGAATAATTTATGGTGGAACTGTATCCAAGTTCATTACTGCCTTGTAATTTACTTAAATTTCAATTGGAAAGATGATTACTTTTGGAGATATTCAGATTGATTCTTCTTATGATCAGTAACTCGTGTGGTTTTTGAAACATGAACAATATATTTCAGGGCCTTTATTATGGATGGATATCAGAAAAAGAAGACTTCAGTTAGTTGGAATAATTTCCTATGGGCTGGGATGTGCAACTGATAAGCCAGGAATCAATACCAGGATAACCTCCTACATCTCTTGGATTGTATCACGAACTAACGGTGAGGAATTACATGTTTTTGAATATTTTTCAACATACTAGGAGCTAGACATTGAAATTCCAAGGATTAGGATTGCAACCTGGAGTATTTGTCGAAATCTGACGGAGGGTCATAATCAGAAAACAACTACTGTTCCTTACTACCATTGAAAAGCACACGGTAGACCCTCGAGAAAATATTATACACGAATGACGTTGTCAGTGCTTGCAAACTGCATATAATTACACTGAATATCCCTCAATATATGGAAAACTTCAAGGGGGCCAAATTTGAAATTTTGGCAGTTTGCTATTATCGATGGGGGATAGCCAGCTAACATATTTTCGGGAATGTGATACTTCTGCAACCCCTTATTAAGGGGGTTTTTTGTTGAAGTTCTGTCTCTCTCCTGAAGCCATCAGACTTTGTCTGATTTTTTCAGTGATACTTCTGGTTGTACCGGAAGAGGACCCCAATTTCATTATTTTAAACAGGACCCCCTGCTTAATTAGATTTAACGCATAATTCTGGATATATTTCATATAATAATATTCTATACCCAAGTGAAACCGTTTCCGAAATATTTAAAATTTTAAGTTGCATATTTCGTACTCAGAAATGTATACCAGTGACATATGTATATCGATGTATTCGTAGAAGAGGACCCAAATCAGCAGAATTTTGATATCAATATGATAGAAGTTATACATGGCTGTCGCCAGCATACGATTGTAAAAACTACTGATAGTCCATTTTTTCAAATGAAAATTTTTACAATTGTATAGTCTCATTCAATTCATAAGGCTAATTTGAATACAGTTCTTTATGCCTACATTCAACAGTTTTAGAAAAAATGGAGAATTGAAATCTTTCTGTTTCTGAAAATAACGTATAATAAACTTTACTTAAATATTTCCATTATATATGGCGTATATAATAAAAAAGGTTATCTTAAGAACATAATGTAATTCAATCTGCTCTTACAAAAATTTAGATAAATACATTCCGAAACAATTCGAATTGTTTTTTTTTGGAAATGTGTTTTTTACGAATCTCCCAGGTGTACCCAAATATATGTTGAAGACTCATTCTTTGTAGATTAAGCTTCGTCTGATGATATACTATATCCAAAAATAATTCGTTTCCTTGCGACCAAGTTGAAATTAACTCACAAAATCTTATTCTTCGTGGAAAATCAGTTTCCTTCAGACGCACTATGAAGAACTTATTTTGAAGCAGTATTCTGTGTACTGAGTTTCTGAACAATCTTGATTCGTTTACAACTCTTCTCAAAGACATTATTGAACTAGAAAAGAATAAAGCAATACCTAAAGAACTCTGAAGAGAATGTCACGGATGATATAAAGCAATTCTGAAACTTTGTTAATAGTAAAAGAGACAATAATACAAATTTCAATATTTAAACCTTAGATGGAACACTAATGTACTGGAAATTTGCTCCTATTTATTATTTCGGTCGTAGCCTCCACACCTAGAGCACTTTTTACAGGTTACTTTGTTGGAATTGGCTAATTAATTTAGTAAATTCATTGATGTCGACTGGACAATGACTCAATCCGTATTTTATAAAGAATTTTCAAATCACATCTTGATCTCATAAATTTGAATTTAAAAAAAAAACTGATAAATCTTATTAGTGCCTCTATAGTTCTCGTTATTTAGTTCTGTTAGGAATTTGCCAGTCAGGCCCTGTTTCCGAAGCTCCGACACTTCAGGAGGGCGAACTGAATCATTTGCCCCAATAACCACTTGTCTACTAATATTGAGTCCGAGAATCATCTGCCCTGGGCAGGAGGAGTGAACCAAGGATAATGGCCTTCTGTATTCGTCCGGCTAATATTTCTTCCACATTACGACAAGCCGGTGTAATTAATAGGTTTGAGAGCAGTGTGTCCATGGAGTAGAGCTCGAAATTTATACCGTTTTTCCTCCTCTTTTCGGACGATGGTCGTTTTGCCAAGAGCCTGGTATTCAAGGACGACAATCTTCTCAGTCTGTCAAGGAACACTGCATCAGGCTTTTGGCTTGTATTTTCCTGAGGGTGGGAAATGAGTAGAATCAATAGATTCGGCACTTCTCATTCTCGACAACCGTATCAATATCCCCCGGAGCATAAGGCAACACCGGTATCTCGTCTATACCGTACGAGTGTCGTAGATGGTAGAACAACACTCGTAGTCCCGCGTTACGCCTGTGGATATACGCTGAGACCGCATGAACTGAACAGGCTGACAGCAAATGTATTACTATCTCAGGCTGCGTTCATGAACTTACTCAGAGTAAGGACTGCTTATTCCGAAACGTTCGTAAACTTACTCTAGCTGTAGGGAGTATGCATTGACAATCGTTCAGAAACTTACTTCGAGTAAACTCTACTTACTCTGCTTTCGAAAAGAGTAGTGATATACTCTGACAGTATTAACAATGACAAGGAACTTTTTTGATAGTTTGTGTTTGTTATTGGTTGTATGTTCACGTTTCCACGTGCTTTTAAAGTAAAAATAAAAAAATATGGAAGTTTCGACAATTTATAGATTATATTCCCACGATATGGATTTTCATGTAGTATCAATTGGCAGAGGTACTTTCATTCTTAAAAATAAAGGAATGCTTCAAAGTGTAATGAACAATATTTCACTTCTGGAAACCCTAATAAAGAGTTTCAATATTTTGTATCAGTAAATGGAGAGCTTTGTGAAGTTCTCAAGTCTCAAACAAAACCAAAAACATCCTCAATTTCATGAATCGCCATTATCAATATTGTCATTGACACTTTGCACTCTTTGCAAAGTTTTTGAACGACAATGCAGGAGTAATGATTGACATGTACTTCTACCGTACTCTCACTCTACTCTCATAGTAAGTTTATGAACGCAGCCTCCAGCTGCATCTGTTGTCAGTGACAGCTATACCCATCACGCAACGACAGTAGACATGGGTGTAGAAGAAACCATCTTGGCAGGCCATTATGAATACCTCGGTTTCCGACTTCAGCCCACTTGACCTGAGAAATGCGAGGGTCAGGTTTCTGGATAAACCAATGTCTTCAATGTTGAAGAAGACCTCATACATTGGCTTATCCTTATGAAGCTGTAGGAGCCTCTCACTCTCCGCAGCTTTGATGTGGGCTTTTTGCTGGACGGATTCCAACTTGGTGACAGAGTTTGGGTTTGTCTGTTCAGTGTCGGCTGCACGGGTTGCTGCCTTGAAAAGAAATACTCTACTTCCTGCTCTTTCATGATCGCATACTAAGCAGAGGAAGGGATTTGAGTTCCTAATGACTTACAGGCTCCATCCAGTACCATTCTATTATGTTGACACTCCAAGCTCAAAAGTCTACGGCCTCCTCATAGTCTGGAGAAGAATAACAGACTACTCAGGATACAAGCTCCTATGAAGATGCATCATTTTGCGAGTTTTTACGTCGAGTTGTGTTGTCGCAGCTCTTTCTGAGTCGATTTCTTCACTACAATGGAGTTGAGTCGAATCGGAACGGCAAATATTAGTTGCAGCAACTCTGTTCATCCCCGATAACTCTGATGACCAAATCTGTCGGAATTGAATAAATTAATAAATAAATATGCGGCCAAATTATCCCAAAATAGAAATTTTAATAGCTTCATCATCATCAATTGGCTTGTTTCTCTGCACCCTTGCTTTTACGTATCCAAAGTTTTCGAAGTTTTCTATAAACAGTATTTTGTGAAGACTTCTGTTTTTGCAGATACCAAATAGTGATCGTATCACATGTTCATGGAACCCTATTACGTTCCCCGTAAATAATGAAGAGACCGTGGGCGCCGTGGCCAACTGAGAATAACTAATTTAAATCAATCAATCAATCAATCAATATTTATTATTCCCTTCTGACAAAATACATTGTATAGGAATCGTCACATTATAAACCTATAATCTAACTTAATCTAATATCACAATCAGGACATGAATAGCATGAGAACAAAAACAGGAACAAGAAACAAGTGCCACCAAAATGTAGTATCACAAAAATTCATCTACAGAATAATAAGACTTGGACAATAGATATTGTTTCAATTCTGTTATTAAAGTTTTGGTTGAGGAACAAGATTTAATGTTTGGTGGTATTTTGTTATATAACATAAGACCCATATTGTTGGGAGATTTGAAAGTAAGAGTCTTCTTAGTAATAGGTAGATGTAGGTTATCTTTAGACCGAGTGTTGAAATCATGAATTTGTGAATTTTTCAAAAAAAATTTGTTATTATGGACATAAACACACATTTCGAAAATATATAAACATGCAAGTGTTAATACTTTTAATTCTTTAAAAACATTTCTACAACTATTTGTACGTGGCATATTCAAAATTGTTCTAATAATTCTCTTCTGAGCAATGAATACCTCAGCAGAATTGGTTGACCATCCCCAGAAGCAAATACCGTATCGTAAGCGCGATTCAACTTGGCCATAATACACCATCAATAATTGCTGCGTGTTCAAAATTCCCCGCAGGTTTTTCATGAGGAAATTATGGGAAGATAAGGTACGGTTCAAGTTATTACAGTGAATTTTCCAATTTAAAACGTTATCCAGATTTAAACCCAAAAATTTAACAGATGACTCTTCAGATAAATATTCATTTTCGTTGTATCTGATGTTCAATTCTGAACATACTTTATTAGTGCTACGGAACCTGATATATTGAGTCTTTTTGTTATTCATGTAAAGGGAATTTTCAGAAAACCAATCGTTTATTTTCAGAAGTGTATTATTGCACTGACTTTCAAGAGTTTCATCAGATTTGTGGGATATTATTAAAGAAGTATCATCTGCAAAAAGAGTAAAGAACACATCGTCAGAAGAGTGCTCTATATCATTAGTGTATAAAACGAATAATATTGGCCCCAGTATTGATCCCTGTGTTACGCCTATGGCTGTATCAAGTAAAGAAGATTTTATATTCTGACGGAAATTCACCTCATTCGTATTCTTGATACTTACGAATTGCTTCCTGTTACTTAAAAATGTTTTAATCCAGTTGAGTGCTGGACCTTCCACACCAATTTCTCTTAATTTATTTATAAGTATGTTGTGATCAACACAGTCAAACGCCCTGCTCAGATCGCAGAAGATCCCAACAGGGCACTCGCCCGTGTCGATCAGTCTGACTATATCCTCATAGAATGAGTGAATGAGTGGATGGCTGTAATAGTACTTTTATTTTCTTGAAATCCATGTTGATTTTTAGAAATTATTTCATATTCGTTTAGGTATTCAAGTAGGCGCTCTAGATATGAATATTCCAAAATTTTTGAAAAAGTCATAGGTATTGTTACTGGTCTATAGTTCTCTAAACTATGTGTGTTCCCCTTTTTATGTATCGGAATGATTTTTCCTAGTTTTAGATTGTCTGGAAAAGTCCCATAACAAAATGACAAATTAACTAAATAGGTGATAGGCCTGATAATACACAAAATAATTTTGGTGACTAGAAAATTGGGAATTTCATCCGCACCAAAAGAGGGGGTATTTTTAAGTTTTCTCACAAGAATATTATACAATTCTTCTTCTATGTAAGGGCAAAGTAGAAGTTGTTTGCTTCTAAGTTTATGATTAAGTCCAATTTTGTTTTTATTGGTATTTGTTTTATTTATTTTGCTCAGAATTTTAATAGGTGCTTGTTGAAAATAATCGTTGAACATATTACTGATAATTAATGGATCCTCTATTATGTTATTTTCAACTTTCAGGAGTATATTTTGATTTTTGCTGTTTTTGTTAGAAAGTTCGGAATCTACAGACCAGCAAGCCTTATTTATATTATTTGAATTGAAAATTTTTGTTTGATAATATCTTTTTTTTGTTTCCAATAATAGTTTAGTTTTAGCATCAAGATACGAAGATCTTAATTCTGGAAATAATCTTGCCAAATTATGATAGTCTTTTAATTTGGAACTTGAATCGCGTACGTCCTTATTCACCCAAGTTTTGTTATTTTCATGTGAGCGTTTTAAATGTAAAGGAAAATATATGTTAAAATGATAGAGAAAAGTGTCGCAAAATAGTGTAAACGCCGCAGTCACATCTTTACACTGATAAATATTTATCCAATTTTCATTATTGAGTGCATTCGCAAAATTATTGATGGCATAGTCGGAGTAACATCTCTTTTGAAAAGACAAATTGGGGATGTTCAAGGCGATATCAAATTCATAAAGTATAATTCTGTGATCTGAAACAGAATTGTCACGTACACAGATCAAACCGTCATTAACAGCAGTAAAAATGATCGATTTCTGTTACTGTGGACCCCGCTACGCGAGTCGGCCAGCCCCCTTTGTGATTCAAACCATAGCCCAAAAAAATATTGTTGAGCTGGTCAAACTTTGAGGAACGGTTGCGGCTGTCAAGATTGAAATCACCACAAACCACAACGTGGATTCCTGGTACGAAGATGTGCTCCAGAATATCATTCAAGACTTCAAAAAATATTTTTACGTCTCCAGAAGGGGACCGATAAATATTCAAAATAACAAGTTTTATATGTTCGAATTTGCAAGATACAGCCTCAATGTGTTTGTCTATACAAAATTTCTTTATATCAATTTCATTTACATGAAGAAACTTTTTTGCCCATATTCCTACACCACCACCTTTACAAGATGTTCTAGAGTAGCTACTTGCAATAGAGTATTCGTCAAAGTTAGAATAATTTATAGCTGCATCATTCATCCAAGTTTCGTTCAGACATAAAAAATAAAGATTTTTGAAATTAGAGATATCAGTCATTAGATCGTTTACTTTATCGCTATTCAGGCACTGAATATTAAGACTCAATAATTTCGGATCGAAGATCAAGGTGTCAATTTTTCTTCTTTCTTCTTGAAGAAAAAACGCTGAACATACGCGTCTTCAGGCCAAATAGTTGGATCCATGGCATGCCTAAAGTTCTTCTCATGTATGGTTACTTTAAAAGAAGCATATTTGTCGGGATATTTGGAATTTATTGTTTCACATATTACTTCGGGAAAGTGTGGTTCTACAAATTTTTTCAATGTATCAGCAGTTGTCCCGGGCGTTACTCTATATACATGTAGCACAGCAGCTTTCGGTACTCCTTTCAGTGCCCCGGTATGTAAGTTGTTTGTACCAATCACAGTTTGTGGCTTCCGTCTCCTAGTTGAAACCATCTTCCAGTCATCACCGGTTGGTGAAGTGGAGGTTGATGGCTGGTTAATCAAAGGGTCAAACACAGTTTTTTGGCGGCACCGATTGCAGTACTCACTTGATCCTTTGTTATTACATTATTTCGATGGTTTTTCCCATCAGTCATACCATTCGAATGATCAGTAGATCTATTATTAGACTTGTCAAGTTTTTTATTGTCATTCTTATCAATTTTTGATTTCTATGATAAATCAGGTGAAAACGAAGACGAAAACGAAGACGTGGCAACATTGCTATTTGTAGAGTTTAGGCACTCTTGTTTGTTGTTTATCATCACTTAACAATTTGATTATTGAATCTTTGTCAACTAGTGCCTTTGTGAGTTCACTGTTCAGTTTTTTGTAGCAATCGAGTTCAGTACTTACACATTTTAGGTCACATTTCAATGTTGTTTCCATACTTGACCCATCAATGTCACTTCGATTTTGTACATGTGGTGCATTAAAAGAGTCGATAGTTTCGCGGTTAACATTATTCACGATTAATTTTCGAACACTATCACTCAGTTTAAAGTATTTTGGAAATTTGTTCTTCACAATTATTTCAATTAATTCACTTTTTTTAAGTTTGTCTAGCTCGCGATAAACTGATTCATCGGTTGCCATGTTGCCAGTCACAAGAGCGCAACGCATCTCCCAAACATCAAATTATTTTCTGGAACAGAGAGAGGTTAATTCGTCAATATTTCGAAAACGATTGAATGTACAGATAGCTGTGTTCAAGCCTCATTTTTGATACTAAATCGCATGAGATTATAAATTTGGGATTTTCCATTTGAACGAATAGACTTTTCGATCACATCTATATCGTTGTTTGGTGAACGCCTTGTATAACTCTAATCGAATTGATGTGAGTACTTATACTGGTGAATTGGGTTACTTCTATGAATTTATCGATACAGAATCAAGAATAAACGCGCAATTTCCAACTTAAATAAACTTAAATAATAAAATAAACGGTACACTCTGCGTCTTTCTGTGAATTGAAATTTTATTGTTTTGCTAGTGGTGGAGAAGTGACGTCATGGTAAATTTTTTAATTTTTTTTAAATTTCAGTGGTACCAATATTATTCCATCTCTCTAGATAAATACAGTGTGTTTCGTATTTTTGCGTCAACCTTCATAATTCACTTACTTTTTTTTTCCTTGGCGTTCTGGCATAGACTGCTATGGTCATTAGCCGTGTGTTCTGGATAGGCCTCGTTACTAACTACATACGCCACCTTAGGAGCAGCACTGTTAATTATTAACGCAACAGTGAATCGTGGAGGATTATTCCCAGCCGACACGAGCTTCAATCACTCAGACTTTCTTTCACATCTGAAAATGAAAAAAACCCGCCACGGCCGGGAACCGAACCTGGAACCTCTCGGTTACCAGGCTGGCGCTAAACCACTGCGCTAATTCTCGCCCAATTTACTTATTCTGGTAAATATAGCTTGACAGATATTCTAGCAATATGGCAATTTGAATCAGACGTAAGTTTCAATATATTTTTTTTTCATATGCTATATCAACAGTTGTTTCATTAACACATTTCATTTATTCGATTTATGAAATGTCTTGGTCTATAATGGTTATGGAATATTTTTAAAATCTTCGTCAAGGGCTCATCCATTTAAGACGCTACATTCTTTAACTCAGATCACACACTCAAATAAAAAATTAGTTTTAGGACCTTTTTTTACTAAAAAAATTGTAATTTTCTGATCAATTGAAATAAATAATAATGAAACAATAATAATAATAACTGAGTACTCCTGTTTTTTCTTCTCTGAACTTCTCTTCAGGAAAAATTCAGAATAATTGCACTTGAATTAGAAAAATTGTCATCGAAAAATAAGCGTACCTGCGCACACCACTGTCTGATTCAAAATGCCATATCGCTAGAATATTCGGCTGACTTCAGTTCCCAACTGAGTCAATTTTTGAACGAATCAAACAATATGTAAGTGAATTACAGAGCTAAACACAAAAATACGAAACACACAGTATCTATTAAGAGAGTCAAACTAATATTAGTACAATAATAATATAATAATAATAATACTCCCTCATAAACACTCGTTGAGTGTACCCAAAGGCATAGCCTGTGCGGGTAGAGGACGGCTGTTATTATAATTTGCCGTGGCGCTCCGGGGCGACTTGCTGATTTTTTGGTGGCGTGTTCATTTTTCAGCTGTAGGAAATCCCGGAAAACCTACAGCACCACCTCGGGTGGTCGGTGTGCACTCCAAGCTAGCACCAGACGAGAATGGCATCTAGACAACTTACAATACACTTTCTATTCATCAAGACATGCGGTCACCTATCGATCCGATATAAAGTAGATGAGAAAAATTCTCTTGTACCTATACTATACTGGAGTTTCGAACGGCCTGTGCATTAGACCGCTGATCTACCGACCACTCAAGACTACTAAAGTAAGGAAAAAACAAGCTTTCTAACGATACTTAATATGACGTCACTCCTCCACAATGGCAAAAAAATTATAACACAAAAAGATGCAAAGTGAGATTACGTTCAACTTTCACCCGAACAATATTTCAATAATCTTTATATTAACTGAGGAAAAAGGAGAGTCCAAACATTTGAAAAACTCTGTATTAGATGCATGGTTTATTCATGAGGAAAATTGTGTACTGCTTGTTGCGACTTTATATGTACTGATGGATATGGTTTTTTAAATTTGTTACTTTACAATATTTATGTCAGAAATTCAATTACCTATATTTTTTTTTCAGATGCCAACTACTGTATCAAATGAAGAAATATCACTGCCTCTGAACGTCTATTTATTTTTGTTAATAAAACTTTTATTCTATATTGTTGATTTTATTCTGGATAGATGAAACAATTTCATTTTTGAAGATATTGGACACATCTTCAAAATTGAGATTATTTATGATTATTATTCACATGCAAAACTTGTGATTATGCACGATATAAATACATAATTATTGTATTCAATACCGAGCTAATTGGTTATAATTTCCTGCCATTCGACATGAGAACATGTTTTGATTTTCAAATACCACAAAACATCTCAGTAACAAAAGTTAAGAATCTTTTAAACATCTTCACAAGAGGATTGTATCATATTTTGAATTTGCTTATCTGAAAAAATAAGTTCAAAATAACCTTTAAATACTTCGATTTTCCAAAAAGGGCTTAAGTTTCGGAGACTACGTCTGGCTCCGTATCAAAACTTGCTGAAAAGTCTATTTGTATTATGTCTGGCTATGATTGAATCTTCCTCTGATACAGTCAAATGAAACTTGCCAAGAAATAGTTTGGAGTGACATTTGCTATCTATATCAGACTTGAAAGGAAATACTCAAAAGTCCATGCCAAAAAAAGAATTTCCCCTACAAAATTGAACTTTCCAATATAACTTTTAATACAAGTTAAACGACAAGGTAATCATCTTCAAAACGTATAAATTATTGAGGGGACAATGCAAACATTTAATTTCACTGATATAATTTTTATTATTTTATAGTACCTATGGCGATGGGTACCTAGTGAAAGCGGTATCACAAAAATTATTCCAAAATAAAAATTAATGAGAACTTATTTACATCATTACAATGGTATGTCAAAGTCTACAGAGAGGTAGAAGAATAATAGCTTCCAGAACATGTTCTGTAATTTGAATAGATAAACAATAGTTTTTTATCTTTACCCGAAAAGAAAAATCCTTCAAATTTGAATGCTTTTTAGAAAAAATAGCATTGAATGTTATTCTTTCCATTGTTTCACCAAGTAAAGCCATATTCCTATGTATATATTATACTCGAACAGGTCACGTAATAATTACCTTGATGACATCAATTATCTAGAGAGCAACGACACAAAAATCCATTTAATTTTACCAATATCCTTTTATTACTTTATAGTACCAATATCAATAGGTTACTAATGAAAGTGGTTCCACGAAAACGCGCACGCAATAAAAAATTAACAAATACTTTGCACAAATATAACAAAGATATAAAAAACTGAATCACAATTCTACAGGAAGGCAAAAATACTGTAAGTGAGATACAATAATGTTTGAAAATTGTCAAGAATTTTATATAATAATAATATTAATAACACCCACATCCACAACTTAGACAAGACCAAATGAATCGAGATTATTGAAAAGATTTTCAACATTAGAATTTTCCAAGGAGGGAGGTTTATATTGAGATCACCAATACATTCAATTTTATCTAAACATGGAGAGATCAAACTCAGTTCACCTTCAAATTCGTCTAAATTGGTTTTGCATTTTCCTGCTTCTGGCACCGTGGCACCGATCTATTGGGAATTCAACATTAGATGTCAGCATTAAAGTGGCGAAAATCGAACCAAATTCTTGTATATTCTGTCAACAGAAGATAAGTATATTCACCATCATTTCATTATGTTCATGTCTTTTTATGTTAAATTCCTCAATTAACATCACTTATTACTTTTGTGGCATTTCATTCCTGATTAAATTCACATGGATTTTGCGAAATCTGGTGCGTTAGTCAATATTGATATTGACGTTTCTGAGCGTATTTCCATAAATATCCTCGTATGGATATCCCCGAATAATATCTCATGGATATTCCTCAACGGTATCTTGAGGATATCCCTGAAACATATATTTTGGATATCATTGAACATTATCTCATGGACATCGTTGTGGATTTCTTGTAGATGTCCCTGAACAACATCGGACGTCCATGAAACTAATATGCTGATTTTTCCAGAATATACTTTCCCAGACATCAGGGAGATCGTGACATTTTGAATTTAAACTATCCACAAACAGAATGGTACTCGATGGAGCCTTTAAGGTCATCAGAAGTTTAGTTCCTCTTCTTTGCTTGGATTTTCGTTTCATCAGCTCGTGTAGCCGATGAACTTGGCCTCTCGCTCATTTCGAGGAAAAATCTAAGAAAATGAAAAACTCTTCCCATGAGGATAGGTGTTTTTTTATGCAACAAGTGCGTCAGCATTTGCAACTCTTGAAAAAGTACCACTCCATATTCACTTGATACATAAATAACCTTTTTTTTAATTAAGGACTATTTCCTGAGAAGAGTTTCAAATTACAAAACGCTCAAGTCAATATCATTGCCACGTGAAAAAAAAACTCAGATCGTTGTCCATAAGGACACAAAGAATTTTTCTTCTTTTACTTCAATGGAGTGTGGACAATGTTGCAGTATCTTTTTCTTACCGTTGATCTGCTTGAGAGAAGAACATTAGAATTTGCATGAAGTGAACGATTTATAGCCCAGATGCGATCAATTTCGAAAACTGAACAAGTATCCACAATGACTCTTCCTGAAAACTGTAATGATTTAGGGGTATGATCTGTTTATATGTGCGGATAGTAGTGTCGTAAGCCGCGTATCGATTTTGCGAGGCAGCCTCGCGAGGCTTGCTTCGCAAATTCGATACCTGCCTCGCACCTGAAGCTGCCTCACCCTGAGGCAGCCTCAGGGTGAGCCATCGACAGTCGATTTTTGGTCGTGCTCAAAGGCGCCTCGGCACTCTCGTCTCGCGCTGTTTGTACCGATTTATTTCTGCCGCGCCATGGTGGAGTGCCTCGCACTGACTGACGGCTCGCTCTGCCTCGCGTGCTTGCCTCATTTCCGTTCAAAATCACCTGTTGAGGCAGCCTCGCGAAGCATGCCTCGCGAGGCCACCGCGCGAGCAGTGGCTCAGATCTAATAGAGAGTGTTCACGGAACTGTAACGAACGTTTCTCGAAGAAGGTCTTTTTGTCGATCTTAACGCTTATCAAAAAATCCTTCCATAAGTTTTTTGGAGTATTTTCATCCCTGTATAGCGACAATTCTCATATTATATGTAAAAAAACTCAGTAATCAGTTAGTTTATTTATTGCAGATAAAAAAAACCGTCTAAACAATTGACTCCTCCCGCCAACGAAGATAAAGGAACAAATAATTTAAACAAATAGTGATTTTACGATTACGGTTTTTGTTTTCGTGTTGTGAAAAACGTCAATTGTTATAAAAAAAGTTATTATATTGATTTTCAGTGCATGATTTATTCAGCAAGAAGCATTTTTAACCATGGGTAAGTAACAACTCTATTTATTTTTGTAGAAATATGCTTTTGTTACACATTTGACTGCACTTTTTTCCGTGCACTACTGATTGCTGTACCAGAAAATAAGAAAAACTGATACAAGGGACTTTTGGTACTTATTAAAATTTTTAAAAATATTTCAGACATCAATTCCGTTTGCAAAGGAGACATAATAATATGTTATGTTTTATTATCGCATTGCCACTTCGTCAGTCCCCAAATTTATATATATTTTTTATTAAAAGTTGAATTTTGTTGAATTAGCTTAATTTTATTTTATTGTCGTTCCTGAGCTAATTTATATAAGAATTGGTGTTCTTCTTGAATTTATGCAGGCTCTATGCATCAGAGACAAAATGAACATCAATTCTTAAATACTTTTCATCTGCTCTCACGATTTTACCTGAAAATTACAGGATTTCCTTCATCATGACATTTAGAACATTGAAGAAAAATTTGAATAATAGCTTGCATTGTCTAATATAGGAATTCGGTCAGTGCAGAACTTCCTTATGATATGATTGAAATTGGTTGGACTTCCGTTGCCTAGAGAGGAAAAAAAAACAAACCATATCTCTTTTGTTTTAAGTCACGACGTTTCGATTGTTGGGTATCTACAATCGTTTTCAACTGATCCCAATCAGGTGGAAATTGAGACGAATATTTCTCAGATAACAACTACAGCCCCTTAAGAATATTGAATTGAATCTGATATCTCTTTAAATGCCTCTTCATTCCCCGATGTGGTAATGACACAAATCTTAAATGTTACAGAATTAATAGTGATTAATTCTCCGAAAGTGCCGCTTGAACCGGAACATCCGGTATGGACCTAGCATTTGAAGAGATATCAGATTTAATTCAATATTCGTAAGGAGAAGTAGTTGTTGCCTGAGAAATATTCGCCTCAATTTCCGCCTGGTAGGAATCTTTTCTTTTTAGGAAATAGAAGTCCAAACAATTTTAATCATTCTGAAACATTGTCTGCCATTCCAAAACGTTACTTATGATATACACGGACCCCTTGTTACTTGCCAAACTGAAATTTGATTATAAAAATAATCCAGGTTTTCGCATATTTTCCTATACTATAGGTTTGTCGGCAAACGTCGGACATACATGATTTAACAGCCCTCTTGACTGCCGAATCACGTTTACCCAACGCCTGGCAAAGTTTTTCTACAAAAATATACGCTGCGGCACCCCCAGCATGTGTTTTACTTGGATGGGCTTAAGCTATATGCCTCTTGTTAAAATGATCTTCATCATTCCTCAAAGGAGTACACGCATGCTATCGGAATGTAGTTTGGGATCGACAAATAATGTACCAGGGTTCATCTCAATAGGAGACGATGCGAAAAATATAGAGAGGACGTTCGGCTCGTAGACGGAAGCATCCTACATCCTCTTGAAACCGAAAGACGTATACTTACCTACTTAGAGGTGACACTCTTCGCGGCAAGTATCAGTACCTATAACCTTCGACAGATGTGGTCAGCAGAACTGTCAGGAAATAACAAAGTTGCTGCAACAATATCCTTGCCCTCCCGATTCTACTTCACTCTTTTGGACTCAGGAAGAGCTGCGACAACTCGACGTGAAAACTCGCAAAATGATGCATCTTCATAAGACCTTACATCCCAAATCGTCTATTCCACGGTTATAGTTCTCCAGACAACGGGGAGACCGTGGACTTTTGAGCTGGGAGTGTCTATATCACAGAATGGTACTGAATGGACCCCTTAAGTTATCTGAAGTTCGGATCCCCTTCTCTGCTCAAGTTGTGATCATGACAGCAACCCGTGCAGCCGAAGAACTCGGTCTCAATTTCGACACTGAACGGACGAACCCAAACTCTGTCACCGAGTTGGAACCCATTCACCAAAAAGCATAACGTGACGAAAACGGACAGTTACCCTCTAGCAAGAATAGACGACACGCTAGACACGCTGGCTGGATCTACGTGTTTCTCGACCTTAGATTTGAAGAGCGGATACTAGCAGGTAGAACTGGCAAAAGAAGATGAGAAAAGACCGTCGATTCAGGTTTGTAGCAGATCACAGTTATGCCAGTCGGGCTCTGCAACGCTCCAGCCACATTTGAAAGATTGATGGAGACGTTTCTGAAGGGACTCTCATGGAAGACGTATCTGGTGTATCTCGACGACATTATTGTGGTTGGCAGATCGTTCGAGGACCATGCGAAAAACTTGAAAGAGGTATTCCAACGACTAAGAACTTCCGGATTGAAGCTGAGCCCAAAGAAATGCCATTTGTTCCAGAAGGAAGTACGATACCTCGGCCACGTTGTCTCTGGGAAATGGCCTGTTCCGAAAGACATACACCAGCTTCGAAGTTTTCTTGGCTTATGCACTCAATATTGCCGATATGTGCTGGGGTTTGCTAACATCGCCAAACCACTGACCAGGCTCACAGAAGGTCAAACAAAGTTCCAGTGGTCAGAGAAATGCCAAGACTCGTTCAGTAAGCTGAAAGGAGCTTTGATTAACGCACAAATCCTGAGCTACTCCTTTCGAACGGAAAATTCATTTTGGACACAGATGCAAGTAACGTGGGAATTGGAGCTGGCCTATCTCAGATCCAAGAAGGACAGGAGGAGGTCATCGGTTACTTCAGCGAGACCTTGAGTAAACCGAAGCGCAATTACTGTGTCACCAGGCGGGAGCTTTTGGCTGTGTTTAAGGGAGTAGAGCACTTCTACAAGTGCGTGTATGGACGAAGATTCCTACTGAGAACTGACCAAGCAGCTCTGAAATGTCTCCTACAGTTCAAGAATCCCGATGGTCAAGTGGCACTTTGAGATCGAACATCGAACGGGGACCAGCCATAAGAATGCGGATGCCCTATCGCGAAGACCATGCCCAGAAGACTGTTCGCACTGCCAACGAGCAGAGGAGAAGAAGTCGACGCTCTGTAGAACTACGGTGGTGAATGATATCTGGAATGACAACAAGATCCAGAAAGATCCAGATCTTGGTTTAGTCATCGGTTGGAAGAAGTGTAATCAAAAACTGTCGTGGCAGGAAATAGCCAGTTGTTCTCCAGTCGTTAAATCTTACTGGGCTCAATGGAACTCCCTCACCCTGGACAATGGAGTCTTGAAGCGTGTGTTGGAGTCGGAGGATGGCGGGGAAGAAAGACGTCAGATAGTAGTTCCCAGGAGCAGAAAGTGAGGCAACGGTTTTTCTGGATCAATTGTCAAGCTGACGTCAATCTGATCACGGGAATAAGTACATCCTTGTGGCGATGGACTACTTCACCGTTGCCGACTCCTTGGTAAAGGAGTGGATTTGTCAATTTGGCGTTCCGTTGGAGCTGCATTCGGATCAAGGCAGAAATTTCGAGTCAAACCTGTTCCAGGAAATGTGTCAGATGCTGAACACCTGGAAGAAGAGAACCACGGCTCTACATCCACAGTCCGATAGAATGGTGGAGTGGATGAATACGACGATAAACCGCCACCTGTCCAAGGTAGTCTTTGACTACCAGAAAGATTCCGCAGTTCATGAGTCAACCGGCCAAACTCCTGCTATTGTTATTATGGGCCGAGAGCTGCGACTTCCATGTGACCTGAAGTTTGGGACGCCACCAGGACAAGACACTGCGGGAGATGAGTACGTCAGCAAACTACGACAGAGAATGGACGACATCCATGAACGAGTCCGTTTGAACATCCAGAGTGCCAGCGACAGAATGAAGGAGACCTACGACATCAAGGCCGATGCTGGTGGATATCAGACAGGTGACCTTGTCTGGCTGTACAACCCTAAACGTCGCCGTGGATTATCACCGAAGCTTCGGAACTCGTGGGAAGGTCCATATGAAAAGGATAAACGACCTTGTCGACCGAATATATAAACCACCACGAGGAAAACCTAGGATAGTCCACTTCAGTAGGTTGTCCTCTAATGCCGGAAACCACGACCAAGTCCGCACCGTCAGACCACCGGAGGATGAAATGACGTTTCAGAGGTTCATGTCCCTGTACTCAAACGGACAGAAAGTTCAACATGGAGTAACCCGAGAGGAGCCACGAGATCTTTTCAAGGTGCCTGCCGATTACGCGGTAGCTCACTGTGTGGCAGAAGATCTCCAAATGTCCAGAGGCATAGCTATAGTATTCTCCAAGATGTTCGGTCGATTCCAGGAACTGCGGGAATAGAATCTGGAAGTTGGAGGGGTGTAACAGCTGAGGAAGGGCCAGAGAAACATCTACTATCTGTACCTGTGGTAGAAGTCCATTGTGTCTCGAAGTGGAGTGGTATAGATTCACGATGAAGAAAACTCAAAATCATCTCCACAAATTCAATATAACCACCAAATGTTAGTGCTGTTAGAACGATAAATGACTATCGATCAGTTCAATGGTTTCATAGTAGTACATGTTCATAGGTTCATCATCAGCTAAGTTTAAAATTGTACAATACAAAGAAGAACAGTGTAACTATCAGTAATCTAATACAATATGATATTACTTACAAAGAGAGAAAACTATGTAGAAAATTATTAAAGAAATAAAATGAGTGTCACCACAAGATTCCCCAAGGAGTTAGTGGGCACTGAAAAGTTGAGTGTTTTTAAAACATTACTTAAAAGTAGTAATAAGGCAGGCTAGGAGCCTGTATACCGTTTTATAAATTAATGAGGGAGGCTTAGAGCCTATATCACAGGACCTGGCAATCCCAAAATTGGCCTGTGGGATTGATAGGAGCATGTTGGAGACTATATTCAGATCCAGCGGCGTCAAGATTCTGGTGTGCTGCAACCATCGAACGTCCAAGTGCAGATATGGAGAATCTTCACACTCCAAGAATGACATTTCGGGACAAAACTTTTTTAAGAAGGGGCAATGTAACGATTCGAGACCGGCCTGATCATCTCATTAAGCATGCACCCCAAGTAAACCTCCGCCCGCAAACACATCATGAATCACGCCTAGAAGAAACGCGAACTTGCTGAGGAAAGCAATCGAAGTTCGAGAGACACCTAAGAAGTCGACGTGTAGTCTCGATTGATCGAGAACTGTAAATGCGGGTATATATGGCGCTGGACAGCAGAGGGCACAGTAGTCATGAATAGTCACAGAGAATCGCAGATATTGTTCGAAAATTCGCAGACAGAGAGCGATAGTCAAGATAAATTTGAAATAGTGAAGCTAATGTTTTAGTTGAATAATTGTTTAAGTAGTGTTTTAAATAAATTAGAAAAATTAGTTTAGTGCATTGAATTATTCTCGTCTCCATTTGCAGATGTATATTTTCAACAATTTTTATTCCAGAGTCCACCAAAATTACCATCATGGCTCTGGCGGGCTTTTTCAGTGCTCTAATGTATGGCGTTGTAGCGGCTGATACTAGCTGTGAGTTTCGTCAAGATCTTGTCATGGGTCAAGAATACTATATTTACAACTTGGAGTACCCTAAGAATTACTCAACCTCAACTTATTGTACGTGGTATGGAAATAGCCAGGCTGGAACAAAAATCGTAGTTGCTTGCCAGGATATTGCTTTACCCAGCGTAGGTATACGAAGCTAGCTTTGATTGATCTTGATTTATAGGGTAACAGTAGGAAATGGAGAGGTAGATGAAGTGACATTTTATTGAAAGGACTATAATATAATTACCTACATTTAGTTTTCATATAAGTTGGCGATAGTCGAGTTGCTTCCAGTATCTGAAGATGGCGTTATGTTCACCTTACACCATCTATTCTAGTGAATCTCTAGAAGTTGGTATTCAGTGATTGGCAAAATTATGAAACAAATAAAATGTTTGCCACAAAATTTGTACCATAATTTTTTTGAGGATTCGAATACATTTTGAAATTTTGATTTTTGTAATATAAACAGTCAGGTATCCAAAACATTACGGACAGGATCCCCAAAGGGCATAGTGCAGGTCTTGCTGAAATCAAATGGTATTGGGAGATCGGAATCTGTTCCAAGGACATTTGGAAAAATAATCAGTGATTTTAACTAATTCGGAAAACAAGTATTTGTCATGGCATAACCCACCTTTGAGATGTCTGAAACCCTGATTGTAGCGACCTGAGAAAGTCCTGGTATCAAACACGAGTCAATATAAAACCATCGATTTCATTCTTTGTACAAATTTTAACAAATATAGTTTCAGACATTTACTCTTGAGTGTTAAGTGACTAAAACTACAAAGTTAGTGGAATATGCTGAATTTCTGTACCTAGTTTTGAATGAACGAAATTCGACAAGAAAGTGACAGATACATTGGTAAAGAAAATCACGGACTGACAGTCTGGGATAGAGATCTTACGTAATGTGATAATTGTAGCCTGTCTTTGTTCAATTTGGCCGATCCTAAATTCAGCAATTATTTTTGTATATTCTAAAGGGATGCATCAAACTGAACCTAACCTTTTCCAATTTCAGACTAAGGATTGCATAGGAGATAAATTGGCAATATCACTCAGTGGTGATACTTATTTTAGAGATTCCAGAAACTACTGTGGAACCGGCTCAGTGAACTTGGTTACGAATGGAAACAGTCTAGTTGTGGGTAAGAAACCTGGATGAGCATATTATTTGCCCAATTTATGAGCATTATTGCTCAAGATGTGTTCTCATAATCAATCATAGGCTGCACTTTTACCAGCAATCCTCAGAAGTCTTCTAGATACTTGTGCGGGCTATTAAACAATAGTCAATCAATAATTATCGATCAAACATTATACCAAAAAGAAAACTGTATCCTGTTGTACTTCAGCAACTAACAATTCTAATAGACAATATCAGCAGGTTGTGTTCAATAGATAACTAATTTAATGTGTCCTCACGAATAGAAGTCGAGGAACTTAATTCCAATGATCTCAGAGGCAATTGAATTGCTTTTCTTTTCACAATATCCAGGAGTCTGAGGTAACTCCTTCATTTGCTTAAGAAGGAGCCAAAAACATTGAAGATCCTGGCTTGTCCGAAAATTTGGCCTTCTCATTCTTCAGATCAAGTGGGCTGAAGTCGGAGACTGGCGGATTCATAATGGCCTGCCAGGATGGTGTCTTACGTCTACCATAGTCCTGTGATGCATATAGAGCGTGTCGTGAGGCACCTCTGACCACACTTTTGCCTATATTCACAGGCAAAACGCAGCGCTAGGAGTGTTGTACTACGATCTAGTACACTCGTACGGTATTGATGAGATACTGGTGTTGCCTTATGCTCCGAGATATATTGAGTCCATTAATTATGGAGAATGAGACGTGCTGAATCTATTGGAACTACTCCATCCACACTTTCAGGAAAATAAAAGTCAATAAATCAGACTATCAAAGTAGGACGTTCTTCGTTATAGAGTTTTGGTACTTAACGAAGCGAACATTGTCCGAGGAGAAAGAGATAATTGGATTAAATATCCATAGGTTTTACCCAAACCACTCTGTTGGTGATTCTGATTAAAGGGTGCCTTGGTGAACGGACACATTGTTCTCGAATCTTGAAACTCCAACGACTTGCCTTGATGCGGCAGAAATCTTGGCAGGAAGAATGCAGGAGGCCGCAATTTGTCCACTCGCAGCATATGTTTCTTGGACTCAATAATCGCTTACTCCAGTGGGGTGTGATTATTTGAGTGAATGATCCAGCACGTATTCCAGATGTGTGTAAGAAGACTGCTGTACCTACTGGATAAGTCGGATGGTGTCTATCAGAAAGACAAGCAACCGTGGCAGTGGTTACTATTTGGATGGATGACTGTCATATTCACGCTGACATTTTCAGTACGAGTTCTCGACCGTGCTTGGTATTGCACGTTTCAAAACAAGTCTCTCTTCCTAGCTCGCACAACTCTTCTGAAAACCTCTGGGGGTTGGTCGTTGGGGTGCAGCTGAATGAAGTCTAGAACGAAGGACAAACAGAAAAAACAAAGAGTGGGATATTCCTCACGAAAAAATTTATTGATTTTCTTGATAGTTAATCTTACATGAAATAAATTTTAAACATTCTATCCGAACATGTATGAAAACTATCACAGTCTTTTGCCAAGTCATAGTCTAGGGTTCCATCCAACCGCAGACAAATAATAAAAATTGGAATGAAGGTGACTGAGTGAAAAAATGTCATGGATCTTTCCAAGCATATTAAGGTACAGATGTAGAATTCGGAAGAAAGTAAAAATTATTTTCTTCTTTATCCTTCATCAATTGCATTTATCCTTTCAAATTCCATTCGTGTCGTAGATATGACCGAATAATATTTTCATCACTCCATTAATCAAAGGGTGTATTTTCAATCAGGACTCTTCTCAATTACTTCATCCCCTGGTGGTAGATTCGTTTGCTCTCTGACCGCAATTCAAGGCCCTGATGCCTCAACTACACAGGCACCGCCAACCTGTGATTGTGGATGGAAACGAGAGGTAAGCTGATTTGTTTTGTGAGACTATTCTTATATCTTATACCATTTTAATATGGCACCTTACAATAATTTATGCCAGTCAGTAGGAGTACTGTATGTTGCAAAAGGTGATGTAGCAGCTTCTACTTCTTTAACTTCAACATTACGTGTACAAGCAGGTTAAATATAGAATTGCTTACTTACACGGTCGATCTTAACCAAAATTTGCCAAAATTTAATGAGGTCTGTTCGTTGTTTCTGCATGAAATTTATATTGTACACTACATCTTTTCACATTACACCAGTCCGCGTCGATGAGTGTAGTAGAGAGTAGTGTATTAAATTTAACATGTGTTCGCTGCTGATATTGCGCCAATGCCAGGATTTTAGGTTAGGTTACGACTATTATTATTTGTCTTGAATAAAACTTCAAAATGGACAGTAATGCGTCATAGAAAATTTCACGCATTCGGACGACGAATTATCAATTACGAGTTTGTCTGACGACGATCAATCAATGTGGTCAGCATTCTCAAGTCGATTATTTATGGTAGCATTTTGGAAGTATCTGGTAGCGCTAATTCAAAATTCTTTTTCGAATTATCAGCATATGATCTTGATGGTAAACTAAAAATCAGATTCACCACAATAGTTCAAATTGAAATATCAAAATTATTTTAGTACTGATGCTAACTTTTCATTAGGATTACTCCCAAAAACATCCTACACACCTAACCTCACACTATCCAATCTGCACTACACTTTTCACACCTCCTAATTATTAAGTGTACCACCTAGATTTGGTGGTAACTCATTTGAAATTATTGCGCTACAACATTTTAGCAACGAATATAGTGTAAGTGTACACCAGCAATCACCGAACGGGATCAGTGTTACATGATCTACACTAGTGTACGAAATTGTAGTTATTGGAGACACAGCGAACAAACTTATTATATCACTACACCGTGTAGCATTTAGACTCTTGTTTACATTAATCTCAGGCTGTGTCATACCTGATACTCCATATTTTTTAATTCTGTTCAGTTCTCCCTGAGCTTGACTGGGTTAGTATTCTCCAAAACTTATCTTCACAAGACTGATAATCATAATTAAGATAATAGTGATAACGATGGATTGTCAGCTAATGACGACCGCAACGACAACGGATGCTTTGCGTGAACGGACGAACTAAGGGACGATACATGGCGGGAATCCATGCGATGTGGTGTGAGATTCACTCATATCATGCTGCCTTTTCCGCTCAAAATTTAAGGGATTATATATATCATCTTCGAGTTCGATGCTATATCAGAGCTCCTCCTCAGCCGGTTAACGAAGTGGCAGATCTGCCACATGTCGTGATGGATATAGAGGAGGCCCGCATCATATCGCCAATGGAAGGCATCAGAACCAGCAGGGAGTTTCGTAACACTAAGCCCCTGAAGCCACAATAACGGGCATGGTGGATGCGGAGATTCATGATATCCTTTCAGAAGAGGTTAACATCCAGCAGATTAACTCTGACGTGTATGACGCCGCTAAGACTCTTTAGTAAGCGGAGAGGAGGGATACCACCACTCTGATTTGGAGGCATGAGCGACGTATTCACAAGATCGACGCTGAGATTAAGTCGGCGATTCAACAAGCGTCTCGTATCAAGTGTGTGGCGGACAGTCAATAGGCCCTCGACGTCCGCTGTACGGCAAATTGCTGTAAAATTGAGACGAGCTCACAACGAACTTAGTCCAGGCGTGCTATTTACCAAAACAGCTTGTGTCTGCAAAAAAGTCACTAGTGAGGCGGGCGAAAAACATCGCTGAAATCATGAAGTTCCGCGATAAACCTTCTCGCTCAATCCTCCACGTGTTGTAGAAATCTTCTGAAAGAACATATAAGTTTCCACAACCACTCTGCGCAATCCGATAACTCCGGAACTTCGCTGCTCCAGGCCCTGATGGGCTGAATAACTATTGGTGGAAAAAATTTCCAAGTCCCTATCACCATCTGGCGAGATCTTTTAACTCATATCAAGATTTGAAGTAACAGATTGGTTTGGGGTTAAAAACTAAGCAGCAAGTATCAGCACAAACTCCGACAGATCTGGTCAGAACTGTAGGGGAAGAAGAAAGTTGCTGCAACTAACATGCTTACCGTTTCAATTCTACTTTACTCCTTTGGAGC
Organism: Chrysolina americana; assembly: GCA_958502065.1. Taxonomy (NCBI): domain Eukaryota; kingdom Metazoa; phylum Arthropoda; class Insecta; order Coleoptera; family Chrysomelidae; genus Chrysolina; species Chrysolina americana. Next base: position 88,598,913 of record OY293410.1, read on the forward strand.
TATGAAATGGACTCGAGAGAAGCCACAACTCGGGGTGAAAACTCGCAAATTGATGCATCCTAAATTGTCCGTTCCATGGTCTGGAAGAAGGCCGTGGACTTTTGGTCTATCCAGAAACCTGACCTTCTCATTTCTCAGGTCAAGCTAGCTGAAGTCGGGTACCGAGGGATCCACAATAGCCTGCCAGGATAGTGTCGTCAACACCCTCATCCACTGTAGTCGTTGTTTCTGGCGAAAAGAACTTCGTCCGAAAACAGGAGGAAAAACGTACAAAATATCGAGACTTATTCTTTGATTTTCGCAGGGTTTAAAATGGTGGTTTTTATCAGAGTGGTACTTGGTGAAATGATGGACACGCTGCTCTCGAATCTGCAAATTATACAGGCTTGCTGTAATGCGGCAGTAATCTTGGTCGGAAGAATGCAGAAGGTCGTAATTTTATTATTTGCCGTGGGGCTTCGGGCAACTTATTGGTTTTCGGTGGTGTATACACTTTTCGACTATAGGACAACCCGGATAACCTACAGCACCACCTCGGGTGTTCGGATGGATCTAGGAAAATAACATCACACTTGCTTCACGAAGCATGTGGCCAACTGAATGAACCTAAACCTAAACTGCTTAGCTAGCCGGCTCATAAAGTTTGAAAACTATAGACTAATAAACTCAAGAAAGAATTATAAGAAATATTTTATATATGAATTCTCATTCACAGATGAGGATCGTAGGAGGTAATGAAACGTTGATCAACGAATTTCCTTCCATGGCGGGACTAGTGGATGCTGCAGTAGGGGATGTTGTTTGTGGAGGTAGCATAATATCAACACGATACGTGTTGACAGCAGCCCATTGCCTCCTCAACGTTAGGATAGAAAACCTGGGCATTCTTGTTGGTGATCATAACATTTCAGCAGGTATCTACCTAAATTTTTTTATGGAATATTTATTTTATACTAATAATTATAGGTCTTCATTTGTCATGCTAAGAATCAGAGTACTTCAATTTACTCAAATTGGCTAATACATCCTAGAGTTGACATGAAAGGCGAAGTACAAATCATCGATGCAATATCATCAATTTGTTCTACTACGTAACCTCAATAAAGCTCAACATTTCATCAAGTATACTGTCAATAAACTGGGGACAGCTTCAGGAATAGTGGCGTATTCTCACATTCATCCTATCGAAGTCATGCAAAGGTGTTTTCTCTAAAAACAGCAGATATTCTTCGGTCATTTTGTATAAGACATTTTTTGTATTCTTTACGCTCTAGTGAAATATCATGTGAATAAATATACAGCATTGCTTCCTTTTTATCTTTATATCACTCACCAGGAAGATCTATGAATTAAACACCTAATGCTTAAGGTCGCAGCTCAAAAACCATGGTCTCAATCTGCCTACTCCCCATGTCTCGTCACTGGTTCTCTCTAAGGTCTCAATCTGCCTACTCCTTCGAGAGAACTGAGGAATTGTGGGTTGAGGAACTGTATTTATAGTGGACGTGGCTGTAATGGCCGTGTGCAATGTATTGGCGCGAGGTGAACTATGGGCGGGAACTGAATTGGCGCTAGATGAGCTGTGTGCGGGATATTTGAAAACTAAAAGTTCGGGTTGAACCGCGTCTAGAATTTGTTGAAATTCGACGTTTCGGCTCCGATTTTGGAGCCATTTTCAAGAACTGAAATAGAAAGAAAATTAATGAAAGGTTAAAACGTAATTCTACGCTGAGGTCTCAATCTGCCTACTCCTCAGGTATAATTACGTTAGGTTTTTGTGACTTGACGTCGGGGTCTCAATCTGCCTACTCCCCATGTCTCGTCACAGCTCATCTAGCGCCAATTCAGTTCCCGCCCATAGTTCACCTCGCGCCAATACATTGCACACGGCCATTACAGCCACGTCCACTATAAATACAGTTCCTCAACCCACAATTCCTCAGTTCTCTCGAAGGAGTAGGCAGATTGAGACCTTAGAGAGAACCAGTGACGAGACATGGGGAGTAGGCAGATTGAGACCCCGACGTCAAGTCACAAAAACCTAACGTAATTATACCTGAGGAGTAGGCAGATTGAGACCTCAGCGTAGAATTACGTTTTAACCTTTCATTAATTTTCTTTCTATTTCAGTTCTTGAAAATGGCTCCAAAATCGGAGCCGAAACGTCGAATTTCAACAAATTCTAGACGCGGTTCAACCCGAACTTTTAGTTTTCAAATATCTGACCGCGGAAACCTATCTGAACACACATATATATATATATATATATATATATATATATATATATATATATATATATATATATATATATATATATATATATATATAGGATATCAATTGTACATATCAATGACTTGATTGTCAACATTTAATGTATCTTTATTGACACGATCCTGGAGCCGGACCTGGCCGCTTGTGATCATTTACTTAGTTACAGTCACAGTCAGAGTGAGCAAATAGAAGATACAGAGTTGACTTAGCAATAATGACTATATTTTGTTGAAATAAATTTGAAGCAATATTTGAAAGTCTAAAATAAATATGTGAATTATAGTTGAGTGTATTTTCAGTACATTGAATTATCTGATTTTGATTGTATTTATTCTCATATTTTACTTATTTATTTGTCAGTATTTCATATATGTTTATAACGAAACTAGTACACATGTACACATCATTGTTTCCTAACTTTATTTCAGTTGGACGGTACATTTGCATTTATCAGTTCAATATATCATGTTGAATAAAATTCTATTATTATTATTTTTATTATGAGAGGTGATCCCTTTGATAATTAATCTAAACAATAAATTTCACAAACAGAAACAAATTTTACAAAAACAAAAAAAATTACAAGTTAAGAAATTAAAATGTTGACACAATTACGATAATAACGTCGTTTGGTTTTTCTGGCCATTCTGTATAGTAACGATTCTGGACGTTTCATTTCAGGGTTCGATACTGTCGCTGCAGCTCTATACAAAGTATCAGACTATGAGGTGCATCCTAATTTCGACTCCAACAGTATGGTCAACGATATAGCCATACTAAGGACAGCCTTAGAGATGAGATTTGGCCTCTATGTGGGGCCCATTTGTTTGCCTTTCAGATACACTACCTGGGATTTTTTTGGACAAACTGTAACAGCATTGGGTAAGTTTTATTCCAAATTTGAGCTGTTAATATTTTGTTTTCCCAGTTTCCATGGAGAGTTGTGTAATATTACCATTCTGATGTGTGTGTGTGAAGACTGCTAATGTCAGTTCCAAAACAATATTTATTCAAGGAACGGTGGTTAAATGACCTCAATTTCATTCGTCTCGTTCATGTTATATTTGCGCAACCAGGAATCCACCACTTTTTCTCTTCTTTGCTTTTTGACAGTTTTTACTACATTTCTCCCTCTTCAGAAAGTTTTGAGAAACGGTTTCATACGATAACGTGCTAGGGGTTTTCAGTTTTTAGGAGGGTTTCGTCCATACTAGATGGCTGGAAATTATGTGGGAAGAATTACTAAAATCTGTAACCACATGTGTAAAAGGGGTCCTTCTGAAAACTGCATCGATCAATATGTGGAAAACTATAAGTGGATCGATTTTGAAAATTTAATAATTGTCTATTGTTAATAAGGGATATCCGGCTGAAATATTTAAAAAAATGTGTCACTTTTAGTTGTACCGGAAGTGGACCCAAACTTCCTTATTCTGATCCTTTGAATATTATTACATTTTATATTCTTTGTAAAATTCTGCTCATAATAATTAATGCATAATGTCTGTACTAAAGTCTAACCGTTTTCGATATATTTCATTTGTTGAGTTGAAAATTTCGCAAAATTCTGATATCGATTCGAAAAGAGTTATACAGGTGTCACGTACCAACCTGCTCCATACTGATTATTAGAGATGATTCACGTCGTTAAAAGACGTCATGTAATTCGTTACTCGCAAATATAGGTAAAAAAATCACGAAGTTCAAATACCTTCCCCGAGTGTGAATCATGATTCCTGAAACCAGCTGAAACTTTTTCCTTGTAGAGCGAATGCCATTACAGCTGATCAAGGCATAATGGAATCTGATAGAATAAATAAATCGTGCTTTTTTGAGTGCATATCGTAATTGATAATAATTAATGTGACTGCCGGACCCCATTGGTTCGGAATTCTCCTGTTCAATTGAGTATAACAAAATCTATAAATGAACATATTTAGTACTTGGAGAATAGATTAACGATATGTGCACTTGTATCAAAGTTCCGTCGGCGTCGTTTCGAAGTATATACAGGGTGTCCCGAAACTATGGTGCCAAATTGAAACAGAAGATTCCCCTCGAAAAATAAATATGACTTTCCTAATATTTTTTTTCTCAAATGTCGTTTTTTGCAGAGATACAGGGTGTTGAATATGAAAAATTACAAGTAATTTTTATTCACAGTTAAGAAAATTTTTCAAAAATAATTGAAGTAATGTTTGTGTTCAATAGGTGCTTCATTTTGAAAAAGAAACCACATTTTCAGTTGTTACCAGTGGCGTATAAGAAGGGCATCATGGTCCCTTTTCTCCCCTATTTTTTACGCCACTGGTGAAATCAGAAAAATTAATAATTTTTTGCATTCCTCTTTCAATTTTGAGTAATAAATGTATATTTGTTAGATTCCAGAAAAATCAACCGTTTTCAAGATAATTGTGCTTTTATGAATACAAACATAACTATAGTAATGAAAAAATGTTCGGCTGAAGTGAATTTTACAATCCTAATTGTTGAAACTGAAAAAATAAAAAGGCATTTTTCTCGTCACTTTCATAGTTACAAAAAAAACAATTCAATTTGAAAGTGTAATTTTTTTTGGTTGAATATCAAGATGTTATTTGGACCAGTAATTGGGATTGTAAAATTGATTTCTGCCAAACAAATTTTTCATTACTAGTATGTTTGTATTCATAAAATCGCAATTATTTTAAAAACGGTTAGTTTTTCCGGATTGAAACAAGTATACATTTTTTACTGAAAATTGAATGAGGAATGCGAAAAAGGCATAATTTTTCTGATTTTACCAGTGACGTAAAAAATAGGGAAAAAAAGGACAATGATGCCCTTCTTGTACGCCACTGGTAACAACCGAAAATATGTTTTCTCTTTCAAAAAGAAGCAACTATTGAACAAAAACATTCTTTGAAATTTTATTGAAAAATTTTGGAAACTGTGGAAGTTATGAATAAAAATTACTTTTAATTTTTCATATTCAACACCCTGTATCTCTACAACGAACTACATTTGAGGAAAGAAATATCGAGAAAGTCCTATTTATGGGAATCTTCTGTTTCAATTTGGCACCATAGTTTCGGGACACCCTGTATACACATAAGAATTTTATTATTATTTCTTCCCTAGTCTGCAATTATTAATGTAACTGCTACCAAGAGGGAATTAAACATTCGAGTTCATTTTGTGTTTGAATATTCCAAGTTACAGATTTTCCTCGTTTTCTTTAGACCAAAATTGAGTGGCGCCCCGGGACCACTTGACAATTCGAAGCCAAACTCGCAACCATTGTTTCCAGATGAAAATCTGCCGGTGCCTATGAAGCAAGCTTCAGGGTGGGAAGGTAACCTTCGAAAACTCTGAAGATTGTGGCTATAGATCCAGACACACACATATGATTCCTTAAATTTTAAAAGACCGATTTATACAGGGCACACCATTAATAAACATATCAGTGCTCACTGTTACACTAGCATCCTTCCCATTTGCAGCCACCGGCATTCGTCGCATAGTCTCACAGTGCTGTTTACTAAAAAATAGTACGCCTTGATATATTGTGTGGTGAGCTCACCTCAAGTTTGCGGCAATTCACCGCACTGTGGGCATAAAGGGCCTATGACCGAATACATTGCACAGAGTATTCTGTTTTTTGTACTATTTATTCGACTCTACTTTAAAAAAATACTCTAAATTAAATATCAAATTTCATTGTCTTCAGGTCAGTTGGGAGTAACAGGAAATTCATCTAAGGGTCAATTTACATGTTACAAGTGTGAGTGTGAGAAAAGAATTTATACCTATGCTTGAACCAGGGAAAAATTGTTTTTACATATAGAAAGGTCGCTCTGGATTGATGAATTTAATGGCTTATGAACTTAGATTAGGTAGTCTGAGTCTGGGACGTCGTTGTTGAATTTTATGAAGAATTCACAAGAAAATAGCTCAAATGAAACTGACAATAGCTTGAAACGTTTTACTTTTTAAGACTCAAAAATGTACATAACCATATACCAAGTGAAATAAAAAGAGTTGACATTATTTATCTAACACTCTCCCTCAATGGAAACTCTTCATGAATCTTGACGACAAATAACTGAACTGTTCTTTACCCAGTGGCTTTGTGAATAAATCAGCTGAATTATCTTTGGATGGAATGTATGCAATATCAACATCTCCATTCAATATTCTTTCTCTGATATAATGGTAATGGATATCTATGTGTTTGCTTCTTTGATGCAACACCGGATTCACTGACAAATGAATTGTTGATTGGTTATCACAAAACAGCAATGGTATTGCATTTTCACCCAAGTCTCTTACCAACTGTGACATCCACATTGCTTGTCTACATGTTGCTGACAGGGCCATATACTCAGCCTCCGTTGTGGAAACTGCAACGCTCTGCTGTTTTTTCGTACACCAACAGATGACGCATCCACCATAAAAAGCTACGTATCCACTATAGAATCTTCTGTCATCTAAGGAATTTGCGAATGAGGCATCACTATATAATTTCAATGATGGAGACATCACAAATTCATAAACAAGTTTTTTTTGGATTGAACCCTTCAAATATCGAAAGAGATGATTTACTGAATTGCTATGAACAATCGATAGATCTATGCAAAATTGTGATAGGACATTAACAGTATAAGCAATATCAGGCCTAGTTCCCATGGCTAAATGAAGAAAGCTTCCTATTTTTGACTCATATATCTCCTTATCAGTTCTTGGATCTTCTGATTTAGACTTTTCAAGTCGAGTCCCGCAGTTCATTGGAGTTGACACAGGTTTACAATTCAGGAAATTGAATTTTTCCAGTAATTTGTAGATGAACTTACGTAGATAAGCAGTTTTCGTACCAAGTTATTTGGATAGAAAGGAGGTATTTCGGCACTCCTAAAATAGTAACGTCGAAATGTTGAACCAAAAAATCTTCCACAATTTTTATCTTCTCTTCAGAAGATGCTAGGAGTAGTAGGTCATCCACATACACTGCTATAATCTGCTCTTTGTCTGGTGAACTGAATAAACAGGGATCTGCAGTGGATTGCTGAAGGTTGATATTTTTGAGAACTGTGATTAATTTCTGGTTCCATTGACGAGGCGATTGCTTTAAACCATAAATGTTTTTTTTTATGCGACAAACTCTTCCCGGATGCTCATTTAAGCCCTCAGGAATCCTCATGTATACCTCGATATCAATATCGCCATTAAGAAATGCCGTTTTAATATCCATCTGCCTGACTATCATTCTATTATGGATGGCATGTGCTAAAATTAATCTAATCGTTTCGTATCGTACAACAGGAGAGAAGGTTTCCTCGAAATCGAGCCCTGGAATTTGACTGAATCCCTGAGCGACGAGTCTGGCCTTGTATCTTGAAATCTTGCCATTTTCGTCTATCTTCTTCTTGAAAACCCATCTGCAGCCAACCACTCGCTGTTTGGTTTCTGCAGCAACAATATCCCATACATCATTTTTTCGCATAGATTCAAGTTCTTCTGTGATGGCTTGCTCCCACTTTTCTTTTTCTGGTCCAGAAATCGCTTGTTCGTATGATATTGGCTCATCTACAGCCATATTGCAGAACTCCTGTTCGTAGCGAAAAGGAGGATTACGGTTTCGGGCACTTCGTCTGAAACTAGTATCATTAGGGATAATATTTAGGTTTTCTTCAGTTTCTGTCTCGTTCATTCCGTCGGTTCTTGATGTTTGTTTCTCTAAATCGTTAGTTTTGGTTTCGTTATCATGAGTTCTACTTTCTTCTGTATGAATAGAAGTCCTTCTGCTACTTTTAATTTCTTCTTTGTTTGGTGGAAATAAGGACAACTTCATCATTCTGGGATGCAAAAAAGTAATCTCTAGATATGACCACTTTTCTTCCTGTATGAAAACGATACCATCCTACCTTCTCACCATATCCTACAGAAATTGCTTGTGATGCTCTCTCATCAAATTTACTTCCTGAGCTCCGTATTTCTTCGGGGATATGAATATACGCTCATTCTCCAAATCCTCTCAGATGTTTGATGGATGGTTTGGTTCCATAAAATAATTCAATTGGAGTTTTCTTTGTGAAGGAGTGGGGTAGATGATTTTTTGTGTATACTGCATGAGCCACAGCCTCCGCCCATAGAAATTCAGGTAGTCCAGAATCGATTTGACTTGTTCTCGCAATAGTTGTAATAGTTGTATTGAAACGTTCGGCAATTCCATTTGTTTCGTGTATTCTCGGGAAATTTTTCGAGTCATTTTTGATTTTTGACAAGCAGGACACTCAATTTGACATTTTTCTTTCGGTAAAACAGATGGATCAGAAATGGATTTTTTGATTTCATCGAAGGAATTGATAGGGGCATGTCCTAACTGTCTATGCCAGGTCGAAACACAATTATGGGCTACGGCAGATTCTACTTCTTGTAAAACATTCTCCCTGTTTTTGGAAACTACCCATCCAACCATTTTACCGTTTTTCCATAAAGTTATATCTTCCGCACCTTTCATAGTTCAATTCTGGGGCATAAAGAACATCATGGAGAGTAGCATTCACCATAGAACCATTAGGCAATCGAGCTTTCACTTTGACAATTCCGATATGAGTAACTTCAATCCTTTTGTTATCGCATAGTCGTATCGAACCTTCATACGGATGGAGATTTTCAAAAACTTCCAAGTTTCCACTCATATAGGAAGTGGCACCCTTGTCAAAAATCCATTTATGAGAATTTCCACTTGAAAATGAGGCTGGATATGCAATTTTGTCGGTCACTATGAACCATATTTGCCTTTTCTTCTTCAGGTTTTTTATTCCTACAGTTTTGAATTGTATGTCCTTTAAACCGTCTGTTGTGTTCCTTACAGTTACTACATTCCTTGATATATAGCTTCCTTTCTTTCTTTTCTGTCACCAAAAATGCTGTATTTTCTTGTAGATTATTAGTCGAGATTGATAGTTCCATCAATCGTGAACAAACATCGTCGTAGGTGAGATTATCTTTGGATTTCAGATTATCTACAATATTATCCATTTCTTCAGGCAAAGTAGTCAGAAATAAAGAACCTTTTGCTTTTGGTGAATTCGCAAGGGGTCGTAAAGCTGCTTCAATGGAATCTGCCTTTTCATCCGGAGTTTTTGTAGTACGCTCAACTAGTCTGGCCCACAATTCATTATATTTGGCTATATGATCAGCTATATTTGATTTCGATTCACATTTGATTCCCACCACTGACTTCACAAGCGCATGTAGAGAATATTCACATTTTCTGTCGAATAAATCACACAATTTTTTCCACATTTTATCAGCTTCTAAATAGCAAGTAATCTGGGGTGCAATAGTTGAATCGACATTGAAAAGTAAGAATGCTCGAGCCAGTGAATGTCGATAGCGCCAGTCTTCACATTTCTTATCGAATTCCTTCATAATGTCCGAATACTTGGTGTCCGATGATTCTACTTTAGGTCTATTATTTGCCGGATCAATTTCTTCACCAGAAACGATTTTGAAAAGGTTGTAGACATCCATATAAGCAAAAACCATCGTTTTCCATGAATGAAAATTGGAATTTCCGTGGAGTTTTTCAAATTTTGGGAATTTGTCCATGTTGACAATAATCTGATATCTTTGACGGATTTTTACGACTTTTGACAAATTCACAGAAAAATGAGATATTGAATTCTTATTTTGGGTCTCACAAAGCTTTTTTGAACTCTTCTTTGCTTCTCATGTGGTCAACGACAACCTGGGCCCATAACCTGTTGAATTTTATGAAGAATTCACAAGAAAATAGCTCAAATGAAACTGACAATAGCTTGAAACGTTCTACTTTTTAAGACTCAAAAATGTACATAACAACCATATACCAAGTGAAATAAGAGTTGACATTATTTATCTAACAGTCGTGTCTAGAAACAAAATGTTAGGATTTTAAAAAGGGAATGTTGTTGAAAGGATTGTTGGCATTTTAGAAAAATGCATGTTTAACTGTAGAGCGATCTTTCATGTTTTGAGAGGGTGACCATTTTATTCACCTATATTCTTTATTTTTCTTGCGCTTATTTGCATATACGGAGTGTATGAATTCTTACAGTTGGTTTATTTCACAAATTTTTACAATTTATACATTTTAATTTTTATATATTTTTTTTTTATATTTTCGTTACTATTTTCAACCATTTTTTTGCTTTGGTGAATGAAGCTAGTTGGTGGAACTTTTCTTCTTACTATTACTTACCCCTTCAACCCTTCATATAAAAGTCCTCGACTTTGTGAAGCCGGGGCCGAACCTACAAACCAACATCTTTGCCTTCGAGATGATGCTGAAATATCGAAAACCAGTAGAGCTGTGAAGCATATAAGATTGAGCATTAGGGCTTTTGGGGAAGCTTTCCCCTGAGCCTAAACCGTGTGGCTCAGAGCGGATTCAAAACACTCAACTGTACGTTGTTTTGAATCTCGTGAAATTATCTTTCCTATAATAATAAAATTCATATCAATTTGTGTAGTTCTTTAAAGAAATCTCCTTACAGACGTAACTAGAAATTACCCAATGGATATTTATGGTTACTAGATTATTATGTGAAAAACATTTGTGAGAGCACTGATGATGATCGATACCCTATTTTAACCTGTATCAATTAATATGAAAAATTAATCTAAATAATTGTATTTTGATGATAGTTAATTAGCGTTCATCAACTGGTGGTTGATAACATCGTCAGGTAACTGGTTGTAGTGTTGGACACTGGTCTACCATTATTATTGATAATTTTGACGTTCTTGACTAATCTCAATGAACTGAAATCTATGGTTTGATATGTCACAAAATATGATAATCGATATTTCATAGATCTTCTTGTCTGCCCATAATATTTTGCTTCGCTTCGCGGTAGTTGAACTTAATAATAATAATAATAATAATGATACTCCCTAATACACACTCATAAAGTGTACTCAAAGGTATAGCCTGTGCGTATTGAGGACGGCTATTATCATTATTTGCCGTGGCGCACCAGGACGACTTACTGATTTTTGGTGGCGTATTCACTTTTTAGCTGTTAAAAAACGCACCACCCCGGGTGTTCGGCGCGAACTCCAAGCAAGCACCAGAAGTCGGGATTGGCATCTAGACAACTTACATGGCCTATCGACTCCTATGAAATTGGAAAAACATTTCTCGTTTTCCAGGATTCGAACTTAGTCAAAATGCAAGCGAAAGTTAAGAAGGCCGGCATCTAACCGCCTGGCTACCGAGCACCCAATGCAACTCATTTCCAGAACAGAATCAATGAGGGTCATTAGCGCATGCAACTACAAAAACGCACAACTTGAATATTATTAACGTAAGGTTGGAGAATATACAGACAAATGGGTTACCGGAAACACAAGCACAGGTAAAATACGGTTCGTTACTGTTTGACAGTAATAATTTCCGATTGTGCCTTCTTTTAGGCAAAAACAGAGTTTTCATTGTAATCTCATTTCTTACATATGATGGGTAATAGCAATACCAACAGTTTTGTTTCATGCACAAATTAGTAGGAGAAATTATAAAATATTGTTCATTCACATGCATAATGGAAATGATCCTGGACCCGAAATAATTCCATAATAATATATAAATATTAAATAATATAATGTAAAAATTTGGATCCAAGGACACTATGAATGTGAAGATCACCTTAACGTACCACAAACACTGGAGAACAGAAAGGGATGGATTGTATGGATTTTCAGGTCCTAAAATTGGTCTCCACATTTCCGAAATCGTAACCCTCAAATAAATCAAAGTGCCCTTCCTTGTTTATCGAGCGGCCTTCATGTTGAAGGAAAATGATACCATATCAACATACTGTATGATAAGCGTGACCAAAGTAAAGTATGACATGATGCGACTGTCAAATGTAATGATACTTTATCGGCTAGAAGACATAATACCTACAGGATCGAATAGAGTTTTTTCGGTAAAATTTCAATACATTCATTCCATGCCAGTTAATAGTCGATATAGATCTCCAGACGAGTATAACTGAACGTGAAAACAGTGTACAGTGTTTTCTGATCATCAATCAATTCATTCTCCATATTTACTAGGTCTTTATCAGTATTCACTATTGTCAATTCTTCCGTAAATAAAATAATTTTCGAATAGAAGTGATAGAAGTCATTTATAAATATCAGGAATGATACTGATCCTAATACCCAACCCTGTGGTTCTAGTCTTCAATCATAACATCTCACCATATCGTACTATTTTCTCTGAAACAGTCGATGACCAATATCCAACATCTTTATGTCAGCTGTTACCATACCAATGCAGTCGAAACCTTGTTTGCATAATGTTGAATATTGTATAAAAGTTTTCTGTTCTGAATATTGCTCGTCTCATATAAACATACTCTGAAACTTTAAGTTCCACGTAGTTGGTAATACAATACACCAAAGTCGCTTATTCATATGGAATGAAAAATACAGTACACTACGAAATTGAAAATAAATAGAATAAAAAATAATAATAGAATACAGCAACAATATCTTATACAATACACTAATGTGACAATGTCATCAGATAAATAAATAAAATACGACAATATATATTCATTAACTAAATAGTAAGGGGGCATACGAACAAACAGACAAAGACAAAGTATAAGTAGATAAAAGCTGAAGATTAAAAATAGATTGGAATCGCTACATTCATAGAACAGTTAGAAATCACTATAGAATTCCTCCAAGGAATAGTAAAAGTTTAACCTTTCTCTCTTGAACATTTGAATATTTCTGGAATCCTGTATAGTTTCAGGTAGAGTATTGACTACTTCACCACCGTTATAAAATAGTCCCCTTTCATATAGACTGAAGGAATGTTTGGATGGAAGCAATCTGTTTTTCATGCGAGTTTCATGGGCATGCACTACTATTTCTGATTCAAAATACGGTTTATTCTTAAAAACAAAGCATACAACCTCATAAATATACATCGAAATCATTATGCACTGAAATTCCATATGGTTTTGTATTCATTATTCTTTCGGATCGGTTTTGATGTTACTACCAAATTCATGAAATCGTCAAAATGATCACCCTGATTGCCAGATCTAAGTCTTGTCGTTCTTTTATCCTTCATGATACCCTACTAACATTATTCCTTTACAGGATGGGGTCAGTTATTCTTCACTGGACCGAAATCTGATGTGTTACAGAAGGTTGATTTGAGCGTCACATCCAACGATTTATGCGCCCAAGAGAACTCTGGTAGCACCATAACTTCGGGACAAATTTGCACGTATGCGCCAGGAAAAGATGCATGTCAAAGTGACTCAGGAGGTAGGAGTACATTTTTGGCACCCAACGTGAGGTTACAACTAAATAATATGTCACCATTACACTTTTGCTTCATCCGTATGTCATTTATATTATATACCAATAGTGAGCTACTACACGTGTGTTTTACATTATGCTGGCGATAGTAATTGAAGCTTATTTAACTGGGTCATGAATTAAGGTTTACCGATTTTTTTTTAAGAATTGTTTTCAAATTGTATTTCTCATCCTAGCAAAATTTCCACGTATCGGTTAACAATTTTGGTAACACGGTTCACAATGAGCAAGTTTTTATTTGGATTTAGACCATTCGAAAAGAAGAGCATACTCCTAATGAAAATAATAAATTGGTTACGTAAACTGGAACTAAAAAATTACAATGGCGATATTAGTTCTAGTAAAACCAATTCCTTATCAACAAGCTTCTTACATCACTTAACAAATAATAGAAACGCACTGAAAACAAAAAAAAATATTTTTTGAATTTCTTGACATACGGTGTCCTTCAAGGAGTTGGCATCATATGAAAAAATTATTAATAATAATCCATTCAGATATTTGACTTGGTCACTGGTCATAGGTACCTACTTTAAAAAAGATTAAAAAAAGCCTACTCGGACGGGGTCACGTGATTTTTGTTATTAATTTAACAAAAAGTTTCATTTTTCTCTAAATAATTGCTTAGAATAGGTCTATTTGTACTATTTATATATATAGAGGAATAGAGTGTTAACGCACTAGAAACTTGATTGAGCTTTGGGTTGGACAGAACAACAAATTGTTGACTTCCTACCAATGAGTAGATAAACATCTAACTTTGGATTCCATGGCTCGGGTCAATTTAAGATTCAACTAATGACTGTAGATGTCATATATATATATATATATATATATATATATATATATATATATATATATATATATATATATATATATATATAATATATATATATATATATATATATATATATATATATATATATATATATATATATATATATATATATAATATATATATATATATTAAATTGACCCGAGCCATGGAATCCAAAGTTAGATGTTTATCTACTCATTGGTAGGAAGTCAACAATTTGTTGTTCTGTCCAACCCAAAGCTCAATCAAGTTTCTAGTGCGTTAACACTCTATTCCTCTATATATATAAATAGTACAAATAGACCTATTCTAAGCAATTATTTAGAGAAAAATGAAACTTTTTGTTAAATTTATAACAAAAATCACGTGACCCCGTCCGAGTAGGCTTTTTTTAATCTTTTTCAAAGTAGGTACCTATGACCAGTGACCAAGTCAAATATCTGAATGGATTATTATTAATAATTTTTTCATATGATGCCAACTCCTTGAAGGACACCGTATGTCAAGAAATTCAAAAAATATTTTTTTTTGTTTTCAGTGCGTTTCTATTATTTGTTAAGTGATGTAAGAAGCTTGTTGATAAGGAATTGGTTTTACTAGAACTAATATCGCCATTGTAATTTTTTAGTTCCAGTTTACGTAACCAATTTATTATTTTCATTAGGAGTATGCTCTTCTTTTCGAATGGTCTAAATCCAAATAAAAACTTGCTCATTGTGAACCGTGTTACCAAAATTGTTAACCGATATATTCTGACTGATATAATTCAATATCTGTCGCGGTATTAGCCAGAGAAGTAGTTGTTTTCTGTCGGACACATGCCATACATACTATACAAAGTTATAGTCACTTCCTAAAGGATTGTTATCGACTGTTTTACAGTCACTTGGACATTATTTGCTCCTTGAAACAAGTATTTTACATATACCATTTCGTATCCGAAATGTCCTTCTGGAGTGCTCTCTAATCTGTCGTCAAGGTGGATCCTGTAAGCAATTGCAGTATTAATCTCGGCGGACGGTGACGGACAGCGAGACCTCGCGTGTATACAATTTGTGATAACCTGGACTGCACTGATGAGGGACAACATTCCGAAACCGGTCTGTAGTTGGTTCACCATTTGAATCGGGTGAAGTCCTGCTGTTTGTTCAGAGAGTTCTTGCAAAGTTGTTCCTTCAAAGTAAGGATCTTTGCACATGTGTCTGACTGATATAATTCAATATCTGTCGCGGTATTAGCCAGAGAAGTAGTTGTTTTCTGTCGGACACATGCCATACATACTATACAAAGTTATAGTCACTTCCTAAAGGATTGTTATCGACTGTTTTACAGTCACTTGGACATTATTTGCTCCTTGAAACAAGTATTTTACATATACCATTTCGTATCCGAAATGTCCTTCTGGAGTGCTCTCTAATCTGTCGTCAAGGTGGATCCTGTAAGCAATTGCAGTATTCATCTCGGCGGACGGTGACGGACAGCGAGACCTCGCGTGTATACAATTTGTGATAACCTGGACTGCACTGATGAGGGACAACATTCCGAAACCGGTCTGTAGTTGGTTCACCATTTGAATCGGGTGAAGTCCTGCTGTTTGTTCAGAGAGTTCTTGCAAAGTTGTTCCTTCAAAGTAAGGATCTTTGCACATGTGTCTGACTGATATAATTCAATATCTGTCGCGGTATTAGCCAGAGAAGTAGTTGTTTTCTGTCGGACACATGCCATACATACTATACAAAGTTATAGTCACTTCCTAAAGGATTGTTATCGACTGTTTTACAGTCACTTGGACATTATTTGCTCCTCGAAACAAGTATTTTACATATACCATTTCGTATCCGAAATGTCCTTCTGGAGTGCTCTCTAATCTGTCGTCAAGGTGGATCCTGTAAGCAATTGCAGTATTCATCTCGGCGGACGGTGACGGACAGCGAGACCTCGCGTGTATACAATTTGTGATAACCTGGACTGCACTGATGAGGGACAACATTCCGAAACCGGTCTGTAGTTGGTTCACCATTTGAATCGGGTGAAGTCCTGCTGTTTGTTCAGAGAGTTCTTGCAAAGTTGTTCCTTCAAAGTAAGGATCTTTGCACATGTGTCTGACTGATATAATTCAATATCTGTCGCGGTATTAGCCAGAGAAGTAGTTGTTTTCTGTCGGACACATGCCATACATACTATACAAAGTTATAGTCACTTCCTAAAGGATTGTTATCGACTGTTTTACACTTGGACATTATTTGCTCCTTGAAACAAGTATTTTACATATACCATTTCGTATCCGAAATGTCCTTCTGGAGTGCTCTCTAATCTGTCGTCAAGGTGGATCCTGTAAGCAATTGCAGTATTCATCTCGGCGGACGGTGACGGACAGCGAGACCTCGCGTGTATACAATTTGTGATAACCTGGACTGCACTGATGAGGGACAACATTCCGAAACCGGTCTGTAGTTGGTTCACCATTTGAATCGGGTGAAGTCCTGCTGTTTGTTCAGAGAGTTCTTGCAAAGTTGTTCCTTCAAAGTAAGGATCTTTGCACATGTGTCTGACTGATATAATTCAATATCTGTCGCGGTATTAGCCAGAGAAGTAGTTGTTTTCTGTCGGACACATGCCATACATACTATACAAAGTTATAGTCACTTCCTAAAGGATTGTTATCGACTGTTTTACACTTGGACATTATTTGCTCCTTGAAACAAGTATTTTACATATATATATATATATATATATATATATATATATATATATATATATATATATATATATATATACCCGAGAAGTCCCCAGCTGATTATATATATATATATATATATATATATATATATATATATATATATATATATATATATATATATAATCAGCTGGGGACTTCTCGGGTTTGCGGTCTGTTTACCAATAAAACTCATTCGTTCTATATCTCAATATTTCGCTAATCTTTATTAGCTTCTTCAGGAGAGAAAAGCTGCAAAAATATGTTAGGAATTTTGAAAAATCAAACCAAAAATTATACAACTGTTCCACTTACAATCATAGACTCGGTAATCCTATTGTGTTCATTAGTATTCTGGGGAGCTGCGAAATATTCATCAACACCAACTAGGTAATATCCATTACTAACTGAAACTTTAGCTCTGGGGTACCGGCTTATATATCACGCAGGTAACCAAAAATCTAATAACCATTAGATAACAATGAAAAAACAAGTAAATATATATATAAAAAAAAAAATCTTAGAAACTATCATAGGTACACCACATGTTTACCAATAACAAAAATTAAATTGTGTTTAAAATGTTACTGTATATGTTGTTTAACTGATTCGTGTCGGTACATCTCAAGGAAGAGTCTAGTTTTTTGATTATTAATTTTTTCCAGGATTTTGACATTAGAGTAGTCAAATTGGTGGCCGGTTTTTTGTGAGTGATCAACAGCTGCACACGAGTTTTTGCCTAACCGGACATCGCTCTTGTGTAAAGCTATTCTTTGTTTCAGCCATTGCGAAGTCTGACCCACATAACACTGATCACATGCACCACACGGAATTTCTTATATTACGTTGCTGTTAAGCGAAGTTGGAGTCCTATCCTTGACTTTTGAAAAAATATTTGCAATTTTTGTGTTATTTAGCTATTTTTATCTTTGGGAACTCCTTGAAAATATTTGTTATATAGATTTCTGGAATAGAAGTTCATTAGTAATGACAACAGTGATATTTCAAATATTTTGTAGAGATTCACAAGCTATATCTATTGTATTCAGAGAAAATTTGAAATCTGTGAATTTGCCATGTGTTCAGCTGCTTCATAAGAGGTCACTGAAATATCTTCAGGACATTATAATCCCGTTATAGAAAATTATTAATGAAGAACCATTTTTCTACACAATTTTAATTTGAATTTTTTACTAGAACAAAAAGTTAATGATATTTGGCAAAATTTATTAACAAAAGAATTTCCCATATGATGCGTACTTACTGCCGGTCACTGTATATATATATATATATATATTGTTATATTTTAATAATGTTATAGTAAATGATTTTGGTATAAATAAATTTTTGTCGTCAAAATTTTATGTGATAAAGATAAAGAGGTAAAGAAACACAGGTAAATATTTTTATACTTCCAAATGTTGCCCAAACTAAATACTTACTCTTAAAAAAAAAACCTTTTTTAATACTTGTGCCTTGTTCTTTACTCTGATGGCTAGCTAGGTCGTCTCTCCGGTGAATATGCAGACTCCTCCTCTCAAGTTGGGTTCAAAGGCAAGATGGTTCAATAATGATTCTTTTGTGAAATGGTGACAGTAAACTCTCAAGTAGAATAAAAATAGAGGTTTCAAAAAAAACTCAAAATTTGCAATTTTTATTTAAATAAATTTGGTGAATATTTTCTCAATTCAACTTCCAGATTCTTATACTTATTTTCCTACTCAGTGAAAGCTACCTTATTCTATGACCTTATCCAACCTTCCAAACTTTTTATTCCACACGGAATGATTTTAGTGAGACACAAATGTCGGGGTCAACCTCGTATTCGCCCAGCCCGATTGAGACCACAGCTGACTGGAAATCGTAGCGGTCGTAGCGCTTATTGAATCCCAGAATTTTATATTCTCATGCAGTTTGGAGGTTATGTCTATTGTGATGAATGATAAAAAAAAACAAATTACTTAAATTGATCAACATTCCATAGCTAAATAGTTCTATTATTAATAAAAGTTCGCCCTTTGTAGATGATTGTCAATGAAAAACGCGGAATCTGTGCACTTAAAGTTTCAAAGTTCGGTGAAGGTTATTTGGAAGTTCGTATTTTTCGCGGAGTTAAAGTTTTTGTTGAATCACAGCTACTGATCCCAAAAATAATTCGATGGATGTGCAACGGAGAATACTTGGAATTGGAGATAAATACCTTGGAGTTTGTGGATATTTGCCTTTCAACAGAAGGCTTCCAGAAAATCTTCTGACCAGCTATTTTTCTATGGGATTTTTCTCATCAAAACAGCGATTCCCGACTGATCTCTTCTTATCAGCTTACACCAGGTACTTTCTTCTATAGTTTTATCACTTCAAACTAATTAATGTTTTAATATATTTCTTTTTTTGAATGGAATCTTTTAAAAATCTTTCCTGGATTTCTGCTCCGACTTCTCCACCCGGCAAAAACTTTTCGAATCCCCAGAAACTTCCAAACAAAAGAAAGTTTTTCTCCTTCCCAGTCTGCACATTCGCGAAAAGCACCTTTTCATCGCGCACTTGATGATTTAAATAATTTTCAAAGAGCTCCTTATATTCCTAGTCATGGCCAATTTGTTTTCTTAACTTAATTATTTACAACTTAAATCTATCTTTAAAACTAAATTACTTACTAGAATGCTCTTAAATTGCTACTAATGAGTTTTTTTTTTATTTTCCTCTACATGATAGTAACCTTTTTATTTTGATTATTGATATTTTCCTCTCAATTTGTGAGGTTATGTTATCTGTCAGATTTTCTTTTTATTTTTTATTTCTTTGGAAAAATTAATCAAAACTAAAATTTAATACGCTTAGAATGATTAGAAATACTAAAAGAAACCTAGCTAGTATCTGAAATTATCTGAACTTTATTGTTACTGTTCGAAAACCTGCAGCGGAATGACCTAGACATTCTTCGGAAAGCACTATTTGAGCAATTCAACTTGGATTTTCGAACTGTTTTTGGGTGGTAATTAATAATTAAGGTACTCTAAAGTTAAGGTAAGGTATTTAGCCCTCATTTCTAACAATAATAATAATAATATTTACCTAATTAAAAAAAAATAACTTTTTTCAATCATTACAATATATATACATACCACAACAACTGGCATGGGTGGATGCGGAGATTCGCGATGTCATTTCAGAAGAGGCTGACATCTGGCAGATCAACTCTGCCGTGTATGACGCCGCTCAGGCCCTGTCCCAAGCGAAGAGGAGGGATACCACCCCTCTGATTGGGAGGCATGGACGACACATTCACAAGATGGAAGCTACGTGGCGGCCAATAGGCCCTTCACGCCCGTAGTGCGGCGAACTGCCGCAAATCTAAGACGAGCACACCACACACTAAATCAAGATGTGCTGTTCACCATCAAACAGCACTGTCTTGATAGGATACGAATGCTGGTGGTTGCAAAAAAGTCAGAGTAGCATCGCGGAAAACATTAAGTTCCGCGATAAACCTTCTCGGCTATTCCAAGAGCCTCCACGTGTTGTGGATAACCCGCTGGCGGCTGATCGGGTAGAAACCTACTGGAAAAGCATTTATGAATTTCCACAACCACTCAACGTAGATACTCCAGCCCTAGCGCAGTTTGAAGCCTTCTGCAGGAGGCTTCGTCAGCCTGAGCTCAATGAACTGCGCAATCCGTTAATCCCGGAAGAAGTTCGACGGGCCCTCAAAGGCTCGAAGAACTTTGCTGCTCCAGGCCCTGATGGCCAAAATAACTATTGGTGGAAAAAATGTCCATGCACCCACCACCATCTAGCAAGAGTTTTTAACTCATGGCTGTATGCGAAACAGCAGATTCCGGATTGGTTTGTCGAGGGGCACACCGTGCTAATCCCCAAAAACGGAGATTTGTTTGATCCGAACTATAGACTGATAACATGCTTAAACGCACGTTATAAGATGTTTACCCTCATCTCATACATGCGAGTACTCTCTGCTGATGCCGCTCTGGAGGACTCGCTTCACCATAATATCTGGACAAGTCAGAGTCCAAACAGAGTAGGTTATCTTTAGAAGGGGCGTGTTTCAAGAAGACTCCCTCACCCCTTTTCTCTTCTTCATCTCACTACTGCCATTGTCCGTTGCACTACGGAAAACCCGAGGATACAACTGTACCCCCAGCAACCGGGGGCACAAGTTCACCCATCTGTTTTACATGGATGACCTTAAACTTTATGCCTCCGGAGAAAAGGATCTTTATAAGTCCTTGAGTCTGGTGCAAGAGTAAACGCATGCTATCGGAATGGAGTTTGGGATCGACAAATCTGCCACGGTTCATTTCAAAAGAGGACGATGCGAGGAATACGGAGAGGACGTTCAGCTCGTAGACGGAAGCATCCTACATCATCTGGATGTCGGAGAGACGTATACCTACCTAGGGGTGGAACAACGCCACACCCAAGAGGTAGCTACTGTTAAAAACTCTCTCCGCGGCAAGTATCAGCACAAACTTCGACAGATCTGGTCATTAGAACTGTGTTAAACCAGGGCCTGACTGGTACATTTGTTATTGAAAAAAAATAATACTCCTTCATAAACACTCATAGAGTGTACCCAAAGGCATAGCCTGTGCGGGTAGAGGAACTTGAACGCTCTGTATTTCAAAATCAATTCATCAACGAACTTTTCGATTCGGCACGTTCATAAGTATATTTACGAAATCTAATTTGAGGTACCTGAATACCCAAAAATACTACCTAGAATAATTTATGAACATTAGTTATCCTAAAATAATTACATAAATCTCACAACAAAATTTAAATTAACCTGTTATTGGATTACTACCTGTATTTTGTTTTTATGTCGGACAATGAGGACGAGATAAGTTAAAAACTGGCGAAAATACCAAATCTAATTGGTCATTCAGTAGGTTACATCTACAGTTTTTAAGCTTACGAATTTCTAAAGATTCCAATTCGATTCGAAGGGTTGAAACTTGATGCCAATGATTTTTTTAGAATTTTTCTTGATTATTCATTATTTTTTATCGGAATTTAACTTTTTTAACAAACAACTATTATTTTTTTACATTCTGCTTGTTTACATAAAGCGTTTGATTTTTTCACTAAACATTAATTCCTCATTTTGTGAGTTTGAAACAAATTTTCAGGAATGTTTAAGTGTTGCAGAGCAATTAATATTTTTACCAAACAATTGATATTTCAACATGAATTCAATAAAATATCTTGTAATCTGCACGCTTATCGAGTTTCGAAATCAATTAGCGGTGCAATTATTTGAATTATTTCAATAAATATCTGAAAATATGTTGGCAAAAAATAAAAACTGCACTCTTTGGAGCTAATAGTTACTTTGCCGAATGAATTACGTTATATCTAATTATCATAGGTCATCACGCTGATAAACAGAACACGTTTGATTTTAATTCCACGAAGCTCACAAGTGGTAACTACAGACATTAATTATTTTCATGTACTACTCTAGTTATGAACATGGATGTTAAGAGGATTATTTGAGTTGACCAGGACGTAATAATTTCACCCAGAACTTCATATAAAACTTCTATAGACATTTTCATTTCTCATGACCTTTCATTTGATAAAAGAAACATGTCAGAGTCAATCATGGCTAATCATCTCCACCATTGGTTAAGAAATCTGATAACTTTTGTTGAAAATAATATAAAAAAAAATTGCATTATGTGGTTTAAGTTCTGAATTTTTAATTAGAATTATACCTCACAGAATCAAAGATTTTTATCCCAACTTAGTTTCTTTATCGTACTGCCTCCTTTGGATGCCATGCTGTCACTTTTTTCTTCTTCACAGGCTGTAATTGGAACTCATCGCAAAATTTATACTTTTGCAAAATTAACACTTGCTTAGTTTACAACTCTTGAGATTGCTACTGTAACGATTTCGAGACCGGCCCAGAGACCGGCCCTGATCTAATTAATTATGCACCCTCGTTCAACTACTGCATATCTGCTGTCGTACGGATCGCCGAGAACAAGCTGGAATAAATCGATTGTTCGATACTATTCGAAGAGCCATCTAGATGAAATGTTCTATACTCCTGAATATTCGAGAGCCGTGAATGGAAACTGCTTGGGAGTATATAAGCGGGACAGGCAGAATAGAGAGTTAGTTACAGTTCCAGAGTTCGCTGATAGATAGCCACAGTAGAAATAAATTGAAATACCTAGTTATTGAAGTAAATGTTTTAGTGAATAATTGTTGTAAATAGTGTTTTAAATAAATTAGGAAAATTAGTTAGTGCAGTTTTACTACACTACTATAATCTTGACAAGGCTAGAAGAACCCGTATATGAACTTTTATAAATGAAAAACAGGATTCAACAACACTTAAATATTTATTATTTTTTGTTGGTTTAAGGCATCGACTGCTGTTGTTTTCAGGAACTTTAGGACGTCTTTCATTTTGTCTTTGCAGAGGCAGTCTTTTATATTATTTGTGATGTTGCAGTTCTTTTGAGCATTCTCATATTGTTGACATTGTAGAAGTATGTGTTCTACCGTCAAAGTAGTTCTACAAGTGTCACATCTAGGTTGTCTTTCTCTCGTTAGCATATAGCTAGATGTTAAATTAGTGTGGCCTATTCTGAGTCTGGTTATGATAACCTGTTCCCGCCTCGTGAATTCGTGTGGGTATTTGATGTATTCAATATCTGGTTTAACATATCTCAATTTTGATTCAGAATTGATCCATTCATTCCGCCAATTTCCAGATACAGTAATTCTTGCAATCAATTGGAGATATAGGGATATTTTCATCAGCATCCATTGTTGTTGCTAATCTTGCAGCAGTATCTGCCTTCTCATTCCCTTCTATCCCGATGTGGCTTGAGATCCAGACAAATATAATGATTTTTCCTTTAGTTTGAAGATTCTTGATCTGTGCGCTGATTCTCTGCAAGAGTGGTTCTCTGTGAAAAGGATTTCCTAGTGCTTGAATGGAACTCAATGAGTCTGTGCAGATGATATATGACTTGTGGTTGCATGTATCAATATATAGCATCGTTTGTCAAATAGCATAAAGTTCTGCTGTGAAGATACTCGCTTGTTTGGGTAATTTCCACGAATGGGATATAGGAGGGGAAGTGAAGGCACTTCCAGTTCCATTTTCAGTCTTTGAACCATCAGTATAGATTATATGGCTGTTCGGATATTGTTCAATTATTCTTTTAAAGTCTCGGATGATAGTTCGATGCTCAGTTTAATTTTTTTTTATGTATGAGGCATTCTAGATTGGTTCTGATGGGAGCAAGGTCCCAGGGTGGTATTTCGCAGAAGCCAGACGTGTAAACTGATGGGAAAGATATATTCGTGTAGTTCATAACTTCTCTGAGTCTTACGCTTGTTGGCCGTGTGATGGTGGGACGTCTTTCATATATGGAGTACAGTTCCTCGTTGAACATAATGGGAAAGTTGATGTGTTCCGGCTGGGACCAAATTCTCGTGCCATAATTTACTAGGCACTGTTTTCTTCTTAAATATTTATCAAATTAATGGACATGTAGAAATGAAATGATATTGAAACTGATGTAATTATAACAAGAACTGATCATGAATGACTATAAATGAGGCAAGATAAGTTACTAACATCTTAAGGATATGTAAAACAATAATCTAGTTCAATCAAAATACATTGAATGCACTAAAGCTTGAATAAAATAATCGTAATGGCTGATAAAAAAGTTTGAAGGACACTGTATGAAATATGATATTTACCATTTTGAGAAATATTATAGGTCCCTTATTATGGATGGATACCAATAGAAGAAGACTTCATCTGGTTGGTTTGATTTCATATGGACTTGGATGTGCCACAGCAAAGCCAGGAATTAACACCCGAATAACATTCTACATTTCATGGATTGTTTCAAGAACTACGGGTGAGAAATATCTTGAAATACGTTCTTTGAAAAAATCGCAGAGCTGATATCCAAATTATTATGAACCGCGTTATTTAAGTACGGGCCAAACTTGAACGAGTAATTCTTAAGTGATTCTAAGACGAAAAGTTTATACAAAAATAGGTCCAGTAATGCTTCGTTTCCAAGAAACATTGATATTTTCGTATTAAGTAACTGAAACTACTACCACAAGTGGAATAAGGGCAAGTATTTTGAAGTAGTAGTAGTAGTTCTTCGTCTTCTTCACACATATGGCAAGTGGGGCTGTTTTTATACCCATTAGTAACAGGTGTCTACCTAGTTTGTTATGGCCTGTTAGTATTCCCACAAGGAGGCGTAGTGTTTGGTGGTCTCTGACTAAGAGCCACGTCATCCTTGACTCGCTTGAGCCGGCCACAAAGTCTTTTGACTGTCTGCAGCCGGCGGTGTTCCTCCAGGGCAGAAGAGATTGGACTCCTTGCGATTCCTAGTACTGGCTCCGACCCACAGAACGGCGCCGCGGAACCAGTTCTGGCAAGTTCGTTTGTCGGTCAGACGCGAACCGTGTAACATGATAGGCTTCCTGGTCGAAACTCCACTGTATTTCCTTCCCAGTGCTCCCTGCTCGGAATAGTAGGAACACACTTCCTATTTCATTTCAGTCTTGTGCGCTTTTCACTCTGAGGGCGGAAATAGGAATCTTCCGCTCCGCCCACTTTGCGATTTTTGCATGCCCTATCATCTCTCCTTCATTTACCCATACCTCCGAGTCTCGCATTGCACCCGTTATTGATAAACAGGCCAACCTCTGGACCTTACTGAGCTTTCTCCAACTTCAATGAATCGTCCGCTGACTAGGACAACCGCATCATCCGCATATGCCTGTGCCTCAAAACCTTCGTCTGTGAGTTTACTCAGGAGTTTGTCTATGACCAAGCACCATAGGTGAGGAGAGAGGCAGCTTCCCTGAGGGCAGCCCCCCTCACCACGGCTTTAAGTCTGAGGTATCCCCTGGATATCTCAACAATCCTCTTCGTTAGTGACCATACAACCGAGCTGACCATCGAGTGAGGTGTTCCTCGGGCCATTAGTGCTGCCTGTATAGTCGTCATTTTCGCCTTGTCGAAAGCGCCTTCTACATCAAAAAATACTCCTAACGTTACCTCTTCAAACCTTGAAGCCCTTTCGATTCTTCGCACTACAGTGTGGAGGGCCGATTCTGTCGACCTCCCTTTCCTGTATCCGTGTTGATTTTTGAGGAAGGGGCTCACTTCAGGGGCCCCTCCATCAGGAATCTGTCCACCACTTTTTCCAGCGTTTTAAGCGAGAACGGTGTAAGGCTGATGGGTCTGATGGACAATGCTACTGTGTAGTTTTCTTTCCCCGGTTTGGGGATGAAGACTACTCTTGCTAACTTCCAGACCTTTGGGACGTACCCCAGCGCTAGACTGGCCCGGAAAATCCTCTTCAGTATTGGGGCGAGGTATTCCAGGCCCTTCTGTAGCATTGCTGGGAAAATTCCATCAGGTCCTGCTGCCTTGTATGGGCAGGGCAAGTGTGTAAGTTGCAAACGAATGCTTAGTCTTTTTCTTTTATATATCAATGACCTCATGTTTAATTTTCCATCGGTATACTTTTCACTATTTGCAGATGACACTAGCATAATTATTCATGGAAAAAATTTACCGGAGCTTCAAAACAACAGATTTCCATATTGAAATCTAAAAATAATTAATAAGTCCCACAAAGTCTACAAAATTCTTGGGTATTCACATTGACAATCACTTGAAATGGTCCGATCACATAGAACATCTGAATAGGAATTTAAGTCGGTCATTGTTTGCTATTCGAACAATCAAACAAAATTTGAATATTTCTGTCGCCAGATCGGTATACTTCGCTTACTTCCATTCTCTGATGCAGTTTGGAATATAATTCTGGGGAAATGTAGTGGATGCAAAAGATATTTTCTTAACCCAAAAAAAATCTATTCGTACATTGTGCAACCTAACATATCGAGAGTCATGAGTCATTTGAAAAGCTCAATATATCGACCTTATATAACACGTAAATTTTCAAATTAGCAATAATCGTTCATAAAAGAAAAAAACGAACTATCAAGACCTCTAGATATCCACTCATATCCAACCAGGAATCAAAAATTCATTTTACCCACGTATAAATACGAAAGAGCAAGAAAAGGTCCGCTTTATACTGGTATACAAATTTACAATCTTCTACCTGAAAATCTAAAATCCCTCTTTATGAATAAATTCAAACGTGAGATAATAAACTTCTTGATTGAAACAAAATACCTTTCATAGTTTGGAAGAATTCTCCAATTCATAAAAAAAATATTCTTCATATTGCTTTAACCCCATCGGGGTCTTCTCTGTAAATATAAGTCTTCAGTTACAGTCTATTAATTGCAAATTGTATTATGTACTGTATCAATGTTCTATTGTTACTGCTTTCCCTACGCCTATGCAGATGCTGAGTAAACTAAAACTAAAACTAACACGAGGTATAGGAACACATGACTATATTAATGGTACATTATAACACATGTATAGTACAACATTTTATTTACGACTGCCTTTAATGGAGAAAAAATGAACAATAATGCTTTAATTAAACTTTGTGAAATAAAAATGACAATTTTCCTCATATTATATAAACCAATCAAATGCCATAATTTTCTCATTTCGAACCAATGAGAACAGGACTTTTTGAAAACACTTCCTCCAGCCCGTGGTATTTTCAAAACGGTGTTTCGCTTCTAGCTTGTGTATACATTTCCATAGTTACGGTAAATATAGAAACAAGCAAGCTCTCGTGGTGTTTCTAAGCAACACAGTTTTGGTGCCAGCAAGGCGAAAGTATTTTTCGAAAATTCTGCATTTTGTCGGGATATTACTACTGAAAATATCCTAGTTGAAATCAATTGCCTTTGAGATCAACGGAAAATGTTCATTATCTTGACAACCATGCACTTTACTTCTAGCCAGTTTGTTTATAGAAGAAGCTACGAACAGTGCCGTTTATTCCCTCTGAATCTAAATTGAAATACAAACAAATCTACGATTGTTTTGCCAAATGGTGTGATGAAAAATTAGTGAAAAATGCCATGAAAGAGAAAGTTTTAATGGCTTACTCTCAGCACTTATCAAATGATTACAAGTCGTCCAGTTTTGAGCTTATTACTGAATGTTGAAATCAGAAATAAGGAAAAATGTGGAAAAATGTACATAGTTGATTACATAATAATAATAAAATAATACTCCCCCATAAACACTCATAGAGTGTACCCAAAGGCAAAGCCTGTGCGGATAGAGAAGGGCTATTATTACCATTTGCCGTGACGCTTTCGGGCGACTTACTGATGTTTTTGGTGGTGTATTCACTTTTAGCGGTGGGAAAACCCGGAAAACCTACAGCACCACCCCGGGTAGTCGGTGCGCACTTCAAGCTAGCATTAGACGTCGGGATTGGCATCAAGGCAACTCAAATTACACTTGATTCACATCAAGACATGTGGCTATCTAAAGGCCCATGTACTTAAGAAAAAAGATTCGTGCGTACCGGAGCCTTGAACATCTGTATGATGCGAACCAGAAGTTCAACTGTTAGATACCTTAGCCTCCTCAGTATATTTGAATTGACAGTCGGTAGGGTACAAGCCAAAAAAGTCAAAAATATATACCAAGAACGAAGTCGATTATACGAGTCAATCCAACGGAAACAGAATTAATGTGATCAGGGTGTGATTAGGGTGCTCGGTAGCGAGGCGGTTAGATGCCGGCCTTCTAAACTTCCGCTTGCATTTGGCCAGGTCCGAATCTGGGAAAACGATTTTTTTTTCTCAATTTCATAGGAGTCATAGGCAATGTGTTGTCTAGATGTCAATCCCGACGTCTGGTGCCTGCTTGGAGTTCGCGCCGACCATCCGGGGTGTTGCTGTAGTTTTACCGGGTTTTCCTACAGCTGAAAAGTGAATACGCCACCAAAAAATCAGTAAGTCGTCCCGGAGTGCCATGGCAAATGACAATAATAGCCGTCTTCTACCCGCACGGGGTATGTATGCCTTTAGGTACACTCTATGAGTGTTTATGAGGGAGTAATATTATTATTATTATTATAAGATAAGACAAATGTCGGAAATATTTCAACGTTTTCGGCAATCGATGTTAAGACGAGGTAATACTGGCATTGAAGTTATATCTTGAGCAACTATTGTAAGTATCTGTTGAATTTTTTCTTACTGAAGAATTTGCGTAGCATTTGTTTGAGTGTGGTAATAAAGTGTTTTTCTTGTACGATGTTTTTTTTTGTTTTCGCCCTTAGCACTGTGCCCGCCACATTCATCCAAAACTGTCAAGTTTCAAGTTCATAATAGTTTGCGTCTTCTATATTTGTTTCAAAAATGTTGATACCCTGTCTTGTTAATGAAGCATTATTGGACCTATGTTTACATACACTTTTCGTTTTATAATCACTCAAAGAATTATTCCTACAAGTTTGGCTACATACTAACATAGCACCCTGTATAAATTAGTAGCAATGAGAACGATATTATATTGTGATCAGACCTTATTTGATGAACGCAACTCCTCATGTATTGCAAAAAACAGCAAAATGTGAAGTGAACTTCATACATATGATGGTATTGAACGAATATACACGGTGACCCAGGGTTAAACCGCCAAACGTTCAGTATCGATTTTTTATTCATTACTCAAAAACCTTTTGGTTGATTCTGATAAAAATCAGCATGTTTATTTGCGGTGATGGAAGGCTTATTTTAATGTACCTGAAATTTAAAAAAAAAAAAACTTTGACACCCTGTATCTTGAGAACGAATCAAGTTTTGCCACATGCTTGTATGAAGAAAAAATCATACTTTCACCTAAAAAACCGATACTGAACGTTTGGCGGTTTAACCCTGGGTCACCCTGTATAATTGAAAATAATGATAATATGGTACACCGGGGTAAGTGGAAATTCGGGGCAAGTGGAACCCAGCCTTCTTCTACTAAAACTATTTACAGATTGAATTCTGCAGTGACATGACTGATGGCGTTTTAAATCGCATAGTGAGCTTGCATGTGTATTTTCTTTTGGCTGTTACGACCAAGGAATTCGTGGAAATATTTGAACGATTCAACTAAGTACTTCATAAACAATAGCACTTTGCATTTTAAACTTATGAGAAATGTATTTTCTGGCACAATGAAAAAACATGCATAGGTTACACTTGCCCTAAAAAAATTTCAAGTGGGGCAAGTAGTGTAACCCATGCATTTCTAGTCTACGCAATTCATAGAATCAATGCTTTGGTATATGATTTCTATGACGTAAATTAAGGGAGACGAACATAAACATCAAATTCATCGACCTAATGCAACTAGACATGACAAAAATAATTGATTGGGTTGTTGTGAAATTCGAACAGAAGAAACAGGGTCAAGATGTATGAATACCAGCTTAACGAAAAGAAAATATGCCTACAAGTGAAATTTTGTAGATGAATCGGAACAGTATACAACAAAACTAGTTTTTTACACTTGCCTCGGCAAACTTTTTCCGTTCTGAATGATAAAAAGTGTCATGGGTTAAACTTGCCCCAACCACCAGGGCAAGTGTAACCCAACGACGAAGAACATGAAAAAAATCATAGAAAAAAATTGAAAACCATGGTTATTTTCTATATTGGTACAAAATTTAAAGAAATGTCCTTGCAATCAGCTTGTCGAATATGACGAAGGTTAAGGAATAGGGTTTCTTGTTGAGTCGGGTCAAAGTGGAGGTACTGAAATTCGCGGTTCCACTTACCCCGGTGTACCTTAGCAATAATAATTACGAGACAAGCACTTGCAATTGGGCCTTCTTTGAAAAACGTTGCACAAATATCTGCCAGTTGTAGTTCAATGTCCGTCGTGGTATTAGCCAGGGAAGTAGTTGTTTTCTGACAGATGTTTGCCTTTATTTTCCACTTTGTGGAAACGCTTAGAGAGAAGGGTACCCCTGTATTCTTTCAATAATTAATTATTCAGGAAATGAAAAAGTCTGCTCGACATCAAAACAATAATTTTTGGGACAGAAACATGTTATAAATACATTTCGACAGCTGATGCCTTGCTATCTTCAGATACACGAAAACTGAACAAATCAAGCAGTATGTGTTTTTTTGGCTGACATTTCACCCGTTTCTAAATACATATGCAAGCATATTGCAAATTATGGTGATTCTAAATTCGTCTATTGATAAAGA
Organism: Chrysolina americana; assembly: GCA_958502065.1. Taxonomy (NCBI): domain Eukaryota; kingdom Metazoa; phylum Arthropoda; class Insecta; order Coleoptera; family Chrysomelidae; genus Chrysolina; species Chrysolina americana. The sequence continues at coordinate 88,630,277 of OY293410.1, forward strand.
CATATTACTATAACTATTTTCACTATAATACAGGAGGAAAAACTATTGAATAATCAATTCAAACCACACAGATTTATCCTCCTTTCAAACCTTAAAAAATTATTACATACTAAAGAAAATTGTTGAGCAAAGTCAATAATATTGATCTTGTAGGTAGGGAATATTTTAGATTGGTTGGCACGAAGATTCACAATTATTAGCAGTAGTGACGTATTGTTGAAAGTCAATACCATAGATAGAAATAGACATTTCGAAGTTTTTCTATCAGGAAGTTTTTGAATACATTTTAGTGTTTGAATGATAAATAGGGAAATGTATGATGATGTCACCTCAATTTTTTTTATCTATATCAAAAAAAAACACTTTTTATTTTAAGTATCTTTATAATTCATATGGAATATTGCAAAAATTTTCAAGAGTGATATCTACTTTATGGTTAACAATTCGCAATTATTGAAGTCTAGTCGGTTGAAATATAATAGCTTCTTTTCCCTCGCGGACTGCGCTGCGACTGACTCATTGTAAGTCGCGGCTTCATTTGTAGAAGAATACTATGAGGCTTTTGAATGTCATCGTTCGTTTTGTGAAATGAGACGCCTCTAATGTTGTCTGATGAGAGGATATAAACCTCGAAACATGCATGTACGCAGGTGGTCATTTCCAACCAAAGGAAGGATAATATTTAATGGCTTTATGACAATCAGCACTTGAGTAAGTGTCTTCCTTGGGGAATATTGCACAAATGGATGACAGATTTAATTCAATGTCCGTATGGGGAAGTAGTTGTTTTTTGTCAGATATTTGCCTCACTTTTTCAGTGTGTGGAAATGTGTCTAGAGAAGGATATTTTCGAGAGTAGTTGAAATAATTGTTTTCATTTATCGATCTGAATATGTTTCGCAAATACTTTCAACATTTTTCAGTGGATACCTCAACCTCTTGATAGTTAGTTTAACGAGATTTGCAAACTTCAAGAGAAATGGCTCATTTGAAAAAAATATCATCCGATATCCTATTCAAAACAATACAATGATTGTTCATCAATGTTTTCCCTCTTTGTTTGATTTCACCTAATTTCTCTAGATGAATTTAAATTTTTATCAATTTTTCATCTAAAACAAATCAATAAAATAATTTTTTATCTTTCAGATGCAAACTACTGTGTCAGATGAGAGAAAAGCGCCGCTTCATATTATAAATTTGTATGAATAAAACTGCTCAGTACATTTTATTTCACTATAACCTTTTCTACAAATATATAAATGCTCATATATTCCTTGTGGAGTAATAATTAATCTTGTATTCTATAGCTCAGTTCCAATGAAAAGTTTCCACCACCAGTCCCAATACCGCTTCAACCAAAGGTCTATTGTTCACCTAGTCATATCTTCTGAAGTATTGGAATCAATAATTGTAGAATCTTTAACAAAAATCACAAAGATTCATTTTGACTTTGCATAGGCTTCCTACAGGGTTTTTTTCAGTGAGAAGGCTATGCACAAACTTATCAAACTTGATATACGGGGTATATTGAATCATTGGATTGAAGATTAAATGACAGATATAACTTTCACGACCAATGTTGGACACTCTCAACAAGTAGGGTTCCCCAGGAATGCGCCGTTGGCCCATTCCTCTTTGATATTTATGCCAGTGATCTTCTTATAAGTCGTTCTATGCCGATGATACTGAACTGTATAGAAAAGACTTAATTGAACATCAATCCCTTCAGGAAGACCTCAACTCCATTAGTTCTCATAACGTCGACAAAGGCGTCGTGTATCATCCAGGAAAAAAAAATCCATCCAACACGTACAGTGTCCATACATGTGATTCTGGCTGATTTGAAAGTGACTATTAATTTTTTTTTTCATTCAGGCAGACACAAGTGGAGTATATAATGATTTAAATAAAGTAAATAAGTATATAGAAAATAGAAGACCGTACAATAGGAATAGACAGGTACATACGTTTCATGTCCAGGGGTCCGGCGGTACGACTTTTTCAACGACACAACAATTAGACCACTAATTGAAAGGAATACAATACAAGGATAGGTCTACACACAGAAGGCAACTCTAAAACCAACTACAACTTGATATTTGTCTTGTTTAGGAATTTTGTCAAACATTCATACAATTTTATGCTGTTTGAAGCTAAGATCGACATGACATTGAAGTATTTGAAGTAAAAAGTTTGTGATGTATTTCATTCGACTGATCAGGTCTCTTTCTTCATTGCAATGATGACGGTTTTAAGAAAGAAAAATATTCATCCAAAAAGATATAATGGGTAACATACAGGACCAAATTATAGTCTTATGTGACTATTAAAACCGACCTAATTTGGCCCGACATATGCAAATTGATTTACCTCATCTGCAAAACGTTCTTGTATATGTCATGTTCGAATTCCATAAAACTCTACAAGATCTACGTTTGCTCCATTATGAAGTTTGCCCCCCCAATCAGCCAATGCTGAGAATGCATAATTCAATTCAATTCAACTTTATTTTAAATATTACAGGTCATTTGGCTGATGAAGCCATTTGAAAGTAATCTAAATATTAATCAATCAAGCATTATAAAAACAGGAATCAAAAGGAGAAATTTAAATAATATACAAAGTAAGTACTTATTCCTATTTACATTCAGTGTATCTTTATTTAACATTACTATTGTTTCAAACTTCTAGAGTGGAATGAAATACACCTAGGTAAAGCCTGTTTTGTGCTTTTTCTACCCATTCTTTGATGAAGATTTAACCCATGTAATAACTTTAGATATGCGTATAACAGCAGTGGAAAATTAAGATGAGATTGGGAAAGTAACAAAAATAAAACATAATGACATAATGAAGAGGAAGGAACAGCGATCAGCTATGCAGGATTTTGAGTGAGTACATTTTTTTTGGGACAAGCTAGTGCAGCAATTGCATTATGGTCTCAGGTACACAACGACACACTCTGTATCTAGTATCAGGAATCTCTACAACCAACACGACTACGGTAAAAACCGGAGTGTCATCCTGGCGTTATGAATCTCTCGATCTCCGACTTTGGCTCACTTTACCTGAGGAAGGCAATGGTAATATTTTTTGATAAGCCATGGTCTCCAGTAGTCTTTGAGAATACCTCATGCATTGACTTATGCCATGTAGCTGCAGGAGTCCTTTTATTTTTGATAAGGTGGACCTTTTATACAGAAATATTGAGTCTCCAAGCCGAATAAATACTGTGAGACTCTCCTTATCAGGCATACTCACTAAAACCTCCACCTCTGTATAGGTCCGGTCAGGCTATTGCATCCGGTGAAACTTAGGCCTATTGGACCATTGTATGTTACCTATGTTGTTATGTCACAGTACCCAATCCAACACTTTTGTGCCTTGTGCGAGTATGTACAAGTTTCGTATTAGGTGGGAGCTGTATAGTTCTGGGTCGTCAGATGGCTGCCCGAAAATTGCCTGTCTTTTGCGGTCTAGAGGTTCGCAATATCACAATGTGTGTTTCACGGTTTCTGGATCCTTACCACTTAGTCTGCTGGTCAGGTCTCCATCGTATTGTCCCATTTTGTTAAAGTGCTCCTTCACTGGTGCATGTCCAGTCAGGAGTCCCGTAACGGTTCTCAACTGGCTCCTGTTCATCGTTAACAGGTCTGCCGTTCTTTTGTTCCTGTCTTTTGGGTAGGAGTAGGTACCTTCTTTTCCGTAGCTTTTGTTTCAGCTACTTGTTAACGGGTTCCAATTCGGTGACAGAGTCTGAGTTCATCAGCCGCACAGGCTACTGCCTTAAAAATAAATGCTTCATACTTTGGTTTTTCATTGTAGCAGAGCAGGAGCAGGAGGGGAATCTAAACCCCTAATGAGTTTGAAGGACTGATTGATTATGGAGACTCACTACACTCCATATCCACGAACTTACTGTTGTCTGGGGAAGTATAGGGAGTTGTAATGGACACTGTTTTGAAATACAACAACATGTATCCCTCATTTTAAGAAGGGCCATACTGTAATCTCAAATTGATTTTTTCGAAGGGACATTTATTGAGTCAGAAAATCAAAATAATTTTATCAGAAGCACTGATTCTCTCTCTTACCAATTATGGTGATGCCGTTTATGGACCATCAATTATGGCTGATGACTGCAGGCGCCTGCAAGTCCTTCAAAATTCTTGTATACGACTTATATATGGTCTCAGACGACGAGAACATATATCCGCACTAGCAGACCCGGCCACGCGTTGCTGTGGCTAAGGTTTTTATTATATTACATAGTAGTAAATTATTCAAGGGAAACGGTAGGAGAACACCAGTCATAGGGACCACCATGCTTTTTTACACATATGCCATTTGTTAAAATACATGGCGACCGCCATCATTGATTTTCTACTACCGTTGATATTGAGCAAAAATCAATACAAAAGAAATAAATTTAAATTTTTTTATTTTTTGTATCCAAGTCTGTAACAAATGAGTACATTACAAAGTTGTTAGTAAATAACACGTAACACCTGTTAATGAGGTAGGTAGGGCAGATAGTTTTAAATCTTTAACAATAATGTTTATTATCTTAATATATATTTCAGTCTAAATAACACGTGGCCGGCTATGGTAATTCCAAAAACTAAGAACGTAAGAACAATTGAACTTCACTGTATTGCGTTTACTACGAAATAAATTTAAGTTATACTTTAGCCTCAGCAACACGTGGTGGTTATGTCATTAAATTGTAACTTATGTGAAACGTTAGTACTTTTAACACTGCGCCATCTGTTAGAATACTTACTCAATCCAGTCAGCAGATACCGCCATCTGTTAGAATCGTTTGGGACTGACAGATAATTGTGACTGTCGAATAATAAACAAATAATGCTTAGTAGACGATAGTGTGGAAACTACGAAGCATCGCACAAAGAGGAGACCGAGAACGTGTAATGTGTTCTATCTCACTCTCTCGCCATCAACAACTAATTTGCAATAAAATAATATTGCGGCTATAAATTGAGATGTGAGCTATGCTATCTGTTAAGGTAGATCGAACTGCACACGGTGTGCAAATTTGATTGAAATCGGTTAAGTAGTTTGGGAGTCTATAGCGGACAAACAACGTGACACGTAATTTATATATATTAAGAAGATAAGAGATATATACTAGGAATCGCACGTTAAAAGATAAGACCTCGTTAATCCTTGGCTCGCACAAGATTCGACTTCTGAGGGCTGTCGTTCGTAGGGGGATGACAGCTGATTAACGGAAAAAACAATTTACAAGAATTTACAATATAAAACATGCAGGTTTGCTGAACATGCACCAACGACGCATCCTGCATTCATGTACACTCTTCCATAATATACTTCATTAAAAAAAAAAATCTTATCTTCATGACGAAATAACGTACCGAACCGATGTACATAATCTAAATTTGCGCCACAGAGTCAAGCTCAATATCCCTCAACATAGAACCATATCATACCAGTCCTTTTTCAGTTACATGATTGCTCGCCTGTACAATAGGATTCCTGAGGCGATAAAAACTATAAATGTGAAAATATTTAAAAAACAACTGAAAAAAAACTATTCTCAATTGAAATAAATTTTCAATATAGGCATAATATGAAAATAAATGCAGATACAACATTCAATACCTTCAATTAGCTTTTCTTTACAGGTTGAGTGTAAGAGAGTGTACACCTGCTAAGTTAACAGGCTAACTCTGCCTTTTGTCAGTGTTATGACCAATACTATTGTACTGAGCTTATAAGACTGCCAATAAAATCTTATATATACATTTTTTTCCATAACGAATTTCCCAGTCGGGTCCTGTCTCCGGAGCTCCGATACTAGTGTGTCATTTACCATAGCAAACACTCCCCACGTCCGTGGGGTGACTGATTACTGGGTCCGAGAATCATGTGCCCTGAGTAAACGGAGTGAACCAAGTAGCACCGCCTTCTGCATTCTTCCGGCTAGGTTTCCTGCCGCATCACGGCAAGCAGCGTGTCCATCATTTCACCAAGTACTCCTATAATCAGAACCACCATTTTGACAGAATGGTTTGGGTAAAGCCTGCGGAGTTCGAAGAGTAAATGTCGATATTTTGTCCGTTTTTCCTCCTCTTTTCGGACGATGATAGTTTCGCCAGGAGCCGAGAACTCTATGACGAAAATCGTCCTACTTTGATGGTCGAGGAGGACTACATCAGGCTTATTGGCTTGTACTTGCCTGAGGGTGGGGAGTGAGTAGTTCCAATACATTCGGCACTTCTCATTCTCCACAACGGACTCAATATCCCCCGGAGCATAAGGCAACACCGGTGTCTCGTCGATCGAATTTTCATAAATTTGGATATTTTTTAACGCGAAACTGTCATTGCCATTATTATTCTGATAACGTCTCATAATCAATCTTGTTGGTAAAATTCAAGCTTCATTTTTCAATTCTGTTTTTCATCTTGTTTTATTTGTAAAATTGATATCCAAATTCCCAAAATTCAAAACTTATTACATAAAACCTACATTGTGTCTACGGCTTCAGAATGCAAGCTCCTATGGATGTGCATCTGTTGTGATTTTTTACGTCGAATTATCACAGATCATCTGGAGTCCATTTTACCACTTCTTCGAAATAGAGTAGGATCGGAACGGCAAACATATTAGTCACAGCAACTTTGTTCTTCCCTGACAGATCTGATGACCAGATGTGTCTAGTCCAGTTTATGCTGATATTTGCCGTGGAGATTTTCAATAATGTTTTCCTTCTGGGAGCCGCGTTAAACGCCTAGAAAATCCGGCATCAAGAACATCTATCCCCACTCAAATTGAATTTCCAGAAAACTGCCACCAATTTAATTCGGAGAAGCATCGAGATAATAATTTTTTCATTTCATTATTGAACTCTCATCAATGTAAGCATTGTTTTTTGATTATTTTCAGTATGTTGAGTGGCATTTCTCGTATAATATAACTCGGCAATTAGTCCATTTTTCTCTCCCCTCCACCACAGATAAAGAAATATCAAAACTAATGTGATAATTATTATTACATTGTACTTTGAGAAGGTCAGTGGTAACCAAAAAAGTTAAATTAGGTACCAGATTGGTGTTGAATAGGTGACACTTATTGAAAAGCAGTTTCAACAATGGGTAAGTAAATGACCAACTTTTTTATGGTGAAATTTTCTATTTAACATCTGATCGCAGTTTTTTATAGCCGTCGGTTGAATAAAATAAAAATAACTGAGTGAAACGAAACCCACTGTTTCATCTATTTCCGAATTGAAAGAACATTTCATCCAGTTCTCAGATTACATTACAAAACAAGAGTTTCTTTGTATAACGGGTGTCCCAAATTTTATGTGACAGAAGATATCTGGTATGTTGAAAGAGACAGACAAAAATGTTTCGTATAAAAGTTTGATTTCATAATGCCAGGTAGAATCTAAATATGTAATTATATACATTGCGTTCTATTTAAAAAGCCTAATATTGCCTGTCACATAGAATTTTCTCATGGAAAATCCCTATATTCATCATGTCAGTTAAAAAGGGGCACGATTGACATTTGAATAATACAACCTTGATTGATGACTTAATTTATTTTGTGGAAATTCATGTTCCTGTGTCTTCCGATCCTTCAGATATTGTCAGTGATGGTAACCACCTGAGGAATTGATTAGGTGTCCCTATTGACGTCTTGTGGAACCAACCGAACACAAACCCGCTGTTAGTTTTCTTTCGGAAAAAATTTGAGGCGGCTATGAATGAATTGGCAACTCGAGCGGTAAATAAGTAGTTTTCAAATGAGACGAAAGACGTTCACTTAGGGCGGGTTGTAACACAGGTAGTTAACCAACTGGTCATGGAACCGAAGGTTAACCTATAGTTAACCTTCAGGCACTGGTCAGTCGATTTTCGTTGCATGACGATAAATTAACCATCAGTTGGGCAACTGCTCAATTTTTGATTGTCAGTTGTCAACAGTGTCAACCTGTCGACAAAAGGTTTATGTTATGGCATTTCATTTGATCTTGATGGCATGATGGCAGAGATCCAAAGAATAGATGGATGATGATAATTGAAAAAGAACCACGCGACTTTGATCACATTCTATGAACGGTATTGTAATGTTGGATTTTTTCGATTAAGGGGAACTGCATTTGCCTTCTAAGTCGCTTTGATCATTAGTCAATAGATCTCGCCAGAATTCTAGTAGATGCTTAATACTTTTACACATAACGAGTTGAAGTAACGTTGTCGTTTGTAACCTTTTCCTCAGTTTTTGCAATTTGGCGCTTGGTTCCTTTTCAATTATCATCATCCAGATATAAACTTATGTACTTGTGCATATGAAGATAACAGATTAAAAACAAATATAAATAATAGGTACTAAAATTAAAATCACATTTAAAGTAAAATCATAGCAAAGTTTCACTGTAAAATTCTTCAAGAGTATGATATGCCTTTTTCAGTAGAGCTTCTTTCATTATTTTTCTAAATTTGTAGTACATTTTCTAATTCCTTATTTCAGAGGATAGTATATTTTTTTTGTTTCATTGATCAGAGAATCCTTTTCAAAGTTGATTTTGGAATAGGGAGGGGTATTTTATTTTCAGGTCTTTGCCTCGATACATATTTAATTTGTTTGCTTGATTTTTAGGAATGAACTGTATTATGTTTTTTATGTATTAGACACACAGATTCTAGAATGAAAATGCAGGCGAGAGTTGAAATTCCTTTGCTGATAAATAATAGTCTACAGTGCTCTTTTTTGTACAAACACTGATAGAAATAATTGTTGGCTACAGAATCCCCAGAAGGCAATTCCATATCTTAAATGAGCCTCAATAAGAGAGTGGTAAACCATCTTTGCTCTGGAATGTATGTTTTACAATAAGATACCAGATTAGAAGTTGTAAGAATTTGAATAATTTTAAGAAGTGAAGATATTTCTGAATTTTAACACAGTAAATTTCATGCATGTACATAAATATGTCCTAATTTATTTAATAGATCTCTACATAAGTTTTGTTTGTATTTTATAATTTCACATTTTTAATCCATTTTACACTGACATTTCTTGACATCCTGTTTTTGAAAGTGTATGAATGAATCTTGCGTAATTCCTTTATACAAATTTGGTTAGATTCGAAATAAATTAATAGCATCCCCAATCCTTGCTGCAATATCGTCATCAACAGGAAGCTCAGGATCATTTCTTTCACATGCTATGTTGTGTAGTACAACACAATATGCAACAATAGCTTCTACCTTATTCATATTCAGACGAAAAGGTAGCCAATGCTAATACAGGAAATCGTCTCTTGAGACTCCAAAACATTTTACGATAGAATTTCTAATACGTATTTGACCCTCATTGAATAGATGCTCGACAGGTAGTTAGGGATTTGTCAGAGGTGTGATGAGATATGGTTGAACAGTATAGCCACTGTCACCAAACGTGAATTGTCAAAAATAGTAGAATCATGAACTGATCCAGTCCACCTGCATACTATATCCTGGATGGTTAAATCTGCTCTACATAATGCTTGAACATTCAAGGAAAAAAATCCTTTCCAGTTTCTGAAAATCCTTGCATTATCTCCTCCAGGAGACTGTATTTTGATGTGGGTGCAGTCCAACGAGCTTATACACCTGGGAAAATGGCTGATGGCATAAAAATCAGCTTGTACTTTTTGCACTTCTTGTTCCTACTAGCATCTTTAAAAATTCTGGACGAAGCATTACTATGCTTGTGGAAACATTATCATTTATTTAATTTAGGAAACAGTTCTTCAACGAGTTCCAGAAAGTCTTCATCATCTGTGAGTTCTTGCAGCTCTCCTCATTATATTTATGTCCATGATACTATTCAGAATTAATACTTTCACTTTCTGTACAATAATACAACGCAGCCACTTTTTAACTGGATTGCAGGCAAGAGTTAAGAGTTATATTATTAATTAAATATTATATACCACATAGCTTAAGCTAACCTAACATAAAATATTAATGTCTCAACCCAAATCAAAACAAAACCATGGAACAAGTAAAACGTTCTGAGGACTGAACTCTAGTTAACCATTGGAAATCGGATGGTAAGAAATTCAATGGTTAACTAGTCGATGAACCTCTGAAATTCCAAGTTACAACGACCCAATCGAAGATAACCAGTGGTCAAGAAAACCTGCCGTGTTACAACCCGCCCTTACTTGTGTCTCAAGATCCCCCAGACGTCGAGGTGGAAAGCTCGCAGAACTAACCGACACTAATCTTCTATTTATTTTCTTCATGGTGAAATCTTTAGGTGGTCTTCATCTTGAAACTCGAGTGGTTGATAACCCACTAAGCAAGGTGATGTACAGTTTCCTTAAACTCTGTTAACTTTTGAACGGATTAGAATTTTTTGGAAGAGCTACTTTTTGAAAACAACATAAAATGTCTATTTTTCAAAATGGCGGCATGACCTGTTAACCTGTTAACTTTTGAACGGATTGGATTTTTCTTTAAATTTTTATTTGGTAAAATGGGAGTTTATAAGATTCTTTATAACAAGAAAAGTTAAGTTTTCAAAATGACGTCGGTCCGCCAGTTTGATTTATTTTTAAACGGCTATGGGTGTCGAGTGATACATCGTTGGAATTGTATTTCAATTATCTACACAACAGAATATGAAACGAAAATATTGATACAAAACGCCATCATTTCGTTTTGGATAATGCTATGAAGATCATTTAGATACTTTAGTTCTAGAAAAATCATCAACGTTTTCTGTACCTGTAAGTGATTTATTATCAACTCATGGACTTTGAGAAATCTATGAAAGATATACAAACGACTATAAAACTTGTCGATGGACTCAAACGTGTACTTGAAAAAAAAAGGTATTCACTCTTAATGAAAGAATGAATGATCTAGAACAACATACAAGAAATACGAGGCCAGATAGCCGAGTGGTTGGAGTCACCGCTTTTCAATCATTCTGGCTGTCGGTCCTGTGGGTTCAGAACCCAGCGACTGCAGTTAATTTTTCAGATGGCCTGAGAAAGTGCTAGGAAGCGCACGTTAAAAGGTGAGATCTCGTTACTCCTTGGCTCGCATAAATTTTGACCTCGAGGGCTGTTATTCGCAGGGGGCCGACAGCTGGTTAACGGAAATACAATTTTAAACAACAATTTTTTTGGACAATAAAAATGTTAAAATTCAAGGACTTCCGTAGAATGATGGGAAAAATCTTACTGATGTTGTTATTCAGATTGACAAAGTATTTGGAACTGAAATGAGCGAAAACTTGGAATTTGTTCATCGTATACAACCTAAAGAGGCTAATGTTAAAAGTAAGAAAATTATTGTTGGTCTTTATTTCAAATTGATTCGGGATGATGTTTTAGCGTTTAGCGAACGATAAACCCGGTTTTAATATTGATGGGCTCTCTTGAACATCATACTTCAGCAAATAAGATTTTGTTCAAATAAGTTCGAGATGAAACCAAAAAAAAATAATAAAACTTCACGTGTGTTAGAAATGGCAAGATTTTTAACCTAACCTTAATGGACTAAAATTTATTCGTATAATTTATAAGATTTAAATTTAAAATATGATGTAGTAATAATAGTAATAAATTAATTACTTTATAGTCTGATATTGTTGTATACTGTAGTTGAGTGCTGTATTCTTCTTAGAGAAATTTGTTTATCGAATAGCAGGATTTACTTAATTGAACCCGCGAATATGCGATTTCCATTTTAATTGAGAATCGAGTATTTGTTTTCATTTACAAAGGATGTATTGTAGATTGTCCTTCTGTAAATTGCTCTCGATTCTCGCAATTCATAACACTCAGTACCCTGGGAATTACCCAGCTTCTACTTATTGTACGTGGCATGGAGACAGCCAGGTTGGAACAAGAATTGTAGTTGCTTGCAAGGATATCGATTTACCAAGCGTAGGTATTTGAAATACATAGAATGAAACAAACTGAACGTCTCAGACTATTGGGCTGAAACTATATTTTGTTCAGAAGTCGGTTTGTATATTTGTTGAAATGGACTACCTTTCTAAAACAATGATTATTGTACAGGTATGTCATCAAAGTTAGTTTTTATTCAAATAGAAAAAACCCATATTTTATTGCATTTTTTAGTACCTCGTGAAAAAATTTGCTGATTCTGCGGTATCATCCCTATTTACAACTCTCATCGTTTTGCAATATTGAATTTTTTCTCAAACGTTGGTGATCACTCTCATTTAAAATATAGTTCACCTGTACGAGACAACATACAACTTTTCGAACTCGAACAAAGTTTCTGCAAGTAATATGTACTATTTCGATCCTACTATACTACGTTGGAGTGGTGGAATGGACACAAGGAGAGCTGTAATAACTCAATAAAAAAAAAACTCCCAAAATGATGCAACTTCACAGTTGCATCGTATATCATCCTATCCACGGTTTCACTTTCAGACAACAAGGCGGCCACGGTGTTCTGAGTTTAGAGTAAATCCATAAGGTGGGCCAAAGAATACTAGAATTTAAATGGAGAATTAATCATTTATCACAATAACTTTATATTAAACTCAAATATAGCGGAATAAAATGTATAGAACTGATTTTTGATCCGAATAGAAATCCATCTAATGTGTATGTTGAGAACTTATAAAGTATTATACTCGAAAACGGTAAGAACAATTTTTCATAGATCTGAATTCTTTAATAACCGAAAGTGGCTGAAATGATTTAACTAAGTAATCGTAAATCTCAATAACCTATTCATATCATAAAACCGTCAAATTGAAGAACTAACGAAACATAATTTCATTGAAAAATTATGTAATAGTATCTAATAACGTAAAACCAACAAATTATCCGAAAAAAAATGTAGTATCGAAAAATACAAGAAATCGAAATGTGTTAGATATAAAACGATCAGAATCGAAAATCGAAATCCAGCAAAAAATTTTAGCGAATAATATTCCAGTCTGGTAGAAACTTGCTCTATTAGCTCTTAGATGGCGCTAACTTTTAGTTGAACGAATTGAATCGTCTGGCTCGGACTCATATTGATCTTTCATTCGTTTGTTCCTTCTCGATTTATTCGAGAATTCATTTGATGGGTAGTGATTAACAAGAATATCGAAGAAAACAGCCAATGTTATTCATTGAATTTCTCTGAACTTATAATCCCATCATGCTACGATCAACCTTAGCAATATGTCAGATCTCAATTATTACCCACATATCGGCAAAATACTATCTACTACCTATCTACCATAAGGACGTTTTCGGAGGATGTATCATGTCAATCATATTATTTTCGTGATACCTAATACTGACGATAAAATTTAATGTGAGCCTTAGCATTCTAGTAATTAATATCAGATGGTGAGACAGAAATGAGAAGTAATTTTATGGGGACATGAGACTTTATTTAATTATATTAACCACACGCTACGCCATCTCTTATTTCTGAAAATTTTCGGTTCTTTACTTTAGCATTTATTCGTCTGATGATTTTTGATATGCCAATTTTAGGTCTTGTGGTATACTGATTCGACGATTATAATTCCTTTGACATTCGAATATTACGCTTTGCAGACTTACAATATTCCGTTATTATATTTTATCATTTTTATGAGATATTGTTTCTGTAATTTGACGGTTTGATCGAATATCCATCTTTACATTTGTGTTTATTCTTATTTTATGATTACAGATATACCGTTTTGTGATTTACCAGTTCATCAGATTTTTGTCCTTCAAAAGTCTGATTCTGGGATAATTCGTTTTTGATGAAAGTTGGTTATTGTAATGTTTTAGTTATACAAAGTTATTTTTCAATTCTTTTCCATTTCTGTGAAATTATTTCCTATCTAGTTCGATTCTCCATAAAATCATCACTGAACTTTGTTGGTTCGATAGTTTTAAATCATAGTCTATTTCAGATCTATATTTTACCGTTTTTATGGATTATATGTAATCATTGAAATGTTTTTTCATTGAAAAGTTCCTTCAGATACCTCTAGGAATGATATTGTTCTGACCTTGGTCAATATGCCTCATACTTTGGGTTGGGTATGGACAAGTCAGATTTCTTGTCTATTTTTGTGTCTGCGAGTAGATAGGAAAGTTTTGGCCAACCAGACTAAATACTCTGGGGTTCGACCTGGTGTATCAGAGATTTCGATTTCTCCCAATGAGTCTTCGGCACGAATGACTCATTTTATGTCTTGGAGGATTTTTACGACTTTCCTTGCCTATATCCACCGTGTTCAGTCAAGGCAGGGATTTTACCTCTAACAGGAATCGGGGTTTTTCGACGTTTTTCCGGGGGCCCACTGAAAACTGAATAATACATGAATCCAATGGCCCGATGTCTTACATATATGCTAATAACACCCCCGCATAACTTGGAGGAGGCGGGGAAGTCTAACAACTTCGAGACTTAGCACCTACAGCATTTAACGGCCTACATAACACCGTAGGGCCTGCCCTAGGGCAGGTGTGAGCTGGTTTTGCCCGCCCGCTGACAGCTCAGCAGGGCAGGAGTGTAACGTAACCGAGGTTACTTTGATAGCTCGACTGCTCAGCAGAGAACGTCGTAGGTTCTTTGGACTATATTGCCAGTTTCGGATTTTCAATGTGGCAGGCAAGTGTTTTAAATTCTGAACTTCAAGAGTTTGACTGGCTTGGACGCCAGCAATTTTTAGTTTAACAGGAATAAAAAGTACAAAATACCTAATCGGTGGTCGGTTGCTCAGCGGTCTAAGGCACAGGCCGTTCGAAACTCCAGCATAGCGATAGTCGGTTCGAGTCCGATGTAGGTACGAGAATTTTTCTCAACTACTTTATATCGGATCGATAGGCGACCGCATGCCTTGTTGAAAAGCAAGTGTACCCGAGGTGGTGCTGTAGGTTTTCCGGGTTTTCCTACTACTGAAAAGTGAATACACCACCGACAATATCAGTAAGTCGCCCCGGAGCGCCACGGCAAATAATAATAATAGCCGTCCTCTACCCGCACAGGCTATGCCTTTGGGTACACTCAACGAGTGCTTATGAGGGAGTATTATTATTATTATTATTATAATAATGAGATAATTGGAAAAGATAATATTAACTTCCTTCTGTAACCAGATCAACAAGAAAACAATATTTCAAAACAAATATATATTAAATAAATTCTATTACATGTAGTGTTAGAGTAACACCAACTTGACATTCAAACAATATTGTGAGGTTAGACCTCTTATTTATAACAAATCTGTGATAAATTACTGAATTTGCTTCGGGGACACAGGATACCTTAGTTCATACAATGTGGAGATTCACAGGTTAGTGATAACTGGAACATTGTGATTGTTGCCTGCTAACCTGAGTACGAACGAGATGACACTTCAAGAAATCCTCTGGTACGGACTACGCCTCCAGGTTCTACTAATTTCCTTGTGTTCCCTCGTGGATAGGGGTCGAGTACATGAACAACGTTTGATAGATGTTAGTTTATCACATTTGAAAGTCAACAGTATACGATACCCTCCTCACAGAATATGTGATATAATATTACACCTTAATGAAATGATGTACTCCTCAACACATATTCGAACTCGTTCGAATTTTTTTAGATTTCTCTTCCCAGAGACTGTGCTACTTGGGAGTGTTTTATCTTGTTCCGTGCGGATGGCGCTTCGATGAACTTGGTTGTAGATCGTGGTGTTATCCGTGGGGAAATATTAGTCAAACAGTTGATTATTATTCATTTGGCAGGGACAGGACAATTATAATGTTGTCCGACCTACCCTGTCACTGATGAGGGGCAATAAACCTCGAAACATGCATGTCTGCAGGTGGTCATTCCCAGCCAAATGAAGGATAATTTTCTGTTTGATTACGAGACAAGCACTTGCAATTGGGTCTTCTTTGAAGAACGTTGCACAAATATCTGTCAGTTGTAGTTCAATGTCCGTCGTGGTATTAGTCAGGGAAGTAGTTGTTTTCTGACAGATGTTTGCCTTTATTTTCCACTTTTTGGAAACGCTTAGAGAGAAGGGTACCCCTGTATTCTTTCAACATTGTTGATACCTCTCTGGCACAATATATTCGAACTCGTTCGAATTTTTACCCTTAGACAAGTTCAGCTATTTGCCATCAGCTGTCACTAGACGTCTTAGCTAGTGAGAGAATTCTATTGTCTACTCTTTAGACAAGTTTACGTGTTCGTTAGTAGGTGTCGCTTCTAGTACGATTTTGGAAATAAGTGGAAACAAATTGAAATCTAATTGTAACGACATTTTCGTTACAGGAGTAAACCCCTCGCCGCTCATTAATTGTTGAAATTGTTGAAATTGTTATTTCCGTCAACCAGCTGCACACCCTTAAGAGTACAACCCTCAAAAGTCTTCGAAAGACTTGTCCAAGCTGGGGAAGACGCAGCCCTTACCTTTTAACGTGTGATGCCATGCACGAGACCGATGACCATGTTGGGAATCGAACCCATGACCCTTAGGTTAAGAGACAAGCGCTCTACCATCATGACCATCACGGCCCATGCTCCTACCCCCTATGTGGCTAGTGATAGTTTAAGCATTATGTATATTTAAGTGTTGTAACGTGCTCTACATTTTTAATGCTATTTATTGAAATAAATTTTTTGTAATTTTTTGATTTTTTGGAAGCGGGTTCTCACCGCATACGGATACTCTTGGTAGAAGCTTCCTCGACTGGATTGCCTGGCCTCTTCTACTATTTTCCAGGGGTCGTAGGCCTTGTGATCAACTTCCTTCTTTGTGGAAAGTTTTTCATTCTGTCTTTTTTTTTGCCTCTGCAATAAAGTAAACCAAACCTTATTCAATTTCAAAGTAAGAATTGCGCAGTGGATAAATTGGCGATATCACTCAGCGGCGACAGGAATTTCAGAGATTCCAGAAACTACTGTGGAACTGGCTTAGTTAGCTTGGTTTCGAATGGGAATAGTCTCGCTGTGGGTAAGAAATATCAAACAAATTATATCGTTACATACTCTTTTATCCCTACGAACTCAACGAGAATTTAATCAAATGAAACACTTTTGTCTATTTACCGCTGAAATTCATATAATTTCTACCTCTTGGATATTCTACATAATCTTCAGGTTATGAAACTTCCATTGGAACCAAGGCAAAAGTGTTTTATATCCATTTCTATGAGTCTATGAGTCGCCAATCAAGTTAGTTTACGAACTGAGATCAAGACAACAAAATTGGTTTTCATCAAATGACGAGGAATTTCAATAATTCATCAATTTGATGAAATTATGGCCAATTGCCAAATATGCTTAATTTCACATGTGTAATATTCGATTACTCCTGTTGATATTAAAATAATTGTACTAATTAGGTTTTTTTCAATAAAGTGTCAATTGACAAACCAAAAGCTATTCTATAATGATGATAGTAATACCTGTAATTAGGATATTCCCTCGTTAACTCTCGTCGAGTATACCTAAAGTTATAGCCTGTGCTGATAGTGGATGGATATTATAATTTAAACATTTTTAAATGTTATTATCAAATATTTTTTATTATTTATATCTACGTATACCTTGTTTTCATACCCAATAACAGTGGAACCTATACTAGTATTTAAATATATATAAAATGTTTGTTTTCCTTCAATTTTATATTATACCTCACATTCAGAAATTCTTATATATTTATATTTTTATTTCCTATATTAGTATATAAATGATTTCATATATTTATCTTTGTATATTATTAGGTGAATGTTAAAAAATTGTTCCGGGGCAACTACCACGTGGGTACTCTTGAACACGCTGAAGAAATAGGATTCAGAGGTATGCCCTGACGGATAAAATATAATGTCAATAGATAAAAATAGATGACTATAGAACAATTAAATATGGCGTTCTCCAGGGAACACTTCTCGGACCGCTCCTGTTCATTATATATCTGAATGGACTGTTCAATCTGGAGAACGCTAGTGAAGTAGTTAGTTTTATGGATACTGCATATACAGTACAAACAACGGAAAACTGGTGAAGAAGTTACCGAAGGAGATGAGGAAAAATAATGAAGTGGTTTGACGATCGAACACTGACCGATAATATCCAGAAAACTATTTATAAAGCCTTTGATCCAATTACGAGGTATTTACCCGCGGAGTCTTCGGTGAGACTTGGGATCTGAAACCAAATATGATTTATTGGTCATACCAAACGATCATCAAACCTATGGTCACCTGCGCCTCACTGGTAAGGTGGCCGAAAATGCAACAAATTTCAGCACACGTCAAGCTGCAGAAAGTGCAGGAGCAATATTTACGTGCCCTACTGCAGCTTTAGAGGCAATGCTAAACCTTCCGCCATTGCATTTATGTGTAATGAAAGAAGCAGCAAACAATAAATTTAAAAGCAGGAAATCTGATTGGACATCTAAGGGTTTTGGAACACATCTCCCTAGTAGCTATATCTAAACCGACAGAAATCCTGCCGATCAAATACGACTCCGAAGTGCAGTTTGAAGTGGTCATAAACAACTATCAGATTCACACAGGGAATGTTTCTCAATTAGTAATGGATGCCTCAGTGTGGTACACAGATGGATCCAAGATGGATGAAGGGGTTGGAGTGGGCGTTACAGGATCGAATTTCAGGCTCTCAAAACCCCTTGGTAGGACCTCAATCATCTTCCAAGTAGAAGAACATGCTATAGAGATTTATGGCCAGGAATTTTTCGAAAGGGGCACCCGAAGGGCAGAAATTTATATACTATCAGATAGCCAAGCAGCACTAAATGCTCTGAAGTCACACATTTGTGTGTCTAAGCTAACTTGGGACGGTAAACAAACCCTGAGACAACTGGCAGCGAACAATCAAGTAACCCTGATATGGATACCAGGTCACAAGGGCATCAAAGGCAATGAGGAAGCAGACTTCCTTGCCAAAAAAGGGGCAAACACACCATTTTCCGGCCCAGAACCCTTCTGCTGGGAATTCCGTTGAATGAAATCTCACTGGGATAAAGTGCCAAGACAAAGACAAGCGAAAAGGCTAGTGAGTCTATCGCCAAGGAAAGCTGAACAGCTTCTCGAATTAGTAGAAAAAGACTTGAAATTTTTTGTTAAAAATTGTTAAAATTGTTATATCCGTCAACGTAGGGGTGCAACCCTCAAAAGTCAGAGACTTGTGCGAGCTAGGGGAAGACGTAGCCCTTACCTTTTAATACGTGTGATGCCATGCACGAGACCGGTGGCAATGCTGAGATTCGAACTCACGCTCTCTGGCTTATGAGGCGAGGACTCAACCCGCACACCACCGCGGCCCATTGGTAACGGGACTATTCACTAGGCACTGCCCTCTGGAATATCACCTCAAATACATGGGTGATAGTTGCCGCTACTGCGAGAACTTCGCGGAAACTGCAGAACATCTGCTTTGCGAATGGCCAGCGCTCTTCTTAAAGAGGCTCAAATTCCTAGAAGAGACATTGTTAACGCTCTCGTAAAAAGTCTCAGAATCCAGAGTCTTGAATAGCTAAAGGGTCACGCACAAAAGACATTACAGATCGAGGTGCTTGTGCCTGTACGACCTGTCTTCAATCTAAAATCAACAATCTACATACAGTACACACAACGGGAAATTGGTATTGAAGAAGTTGCCGAAGATTAGAAAAAATAATGGAGTGTTTTTTTTGACAATTGAACACTGACCGTTAATATCCAGAAAGCATTCGTTCCACGTACGAGGTGTTCACCTTACTACGATTCTTTCTTTATTTCCCTACGGAAATAGACGAAAATAAGATTAATTTTAATATACGAGTTGATTACAATATTTTTCCGTCGACCACTCTTGTTGTAATAAAGAAATTCTTGATGAGAACATTTTTAATGAACGAAATGAACAGTACGTACAAACTAAAAAAAAAGGATATTTCGGGGTTTCAGGAGCAAATAAAACAGATCTGGCTCCGGTTGACTTGGCAAATTTATTTGAAAGGTCAAGGCTATTATCAAGGGCGATACCAATAGTATCAGATTTTGGACACGACTAAAACTATACTAATTCTATAAATACTCAGAACGTATTGTATAAAATAAAGTTCTATCTTTCTGAGAACATCGAATTCAAACCTACCTATACAAATGCAGGCACACCATAGGAAATATGAGTAATCTTATATTTCTGGATGAATCCCAAAGGGCAATATAGTTTTAGCTGTATAAATATGATTTGGAGTGAATCAATGGCAATCAATCACTTGTATGTTACTGAAAACCTGATTCTTACCTTACTTCGCAAAAGATAAAGAATGTTAGAAAAAAGAGTAGAAAGCAATTTTTTGTAAACCCTTCGCTGGAATTTGTTTGCCAAAACTGCCTTTTTGAATAGGCAATTCCAAATACAAGCGAACGTCAAGAGAGTTGCCTAGCATCCTATGACAGAGCGTGCATCATAACCACATAATAAAATACTGATGATAATAATGCAATTGGCGCAACCAAGACATCCAACATGTTAATCTGTTATGTATATAGAGTAAGTCACAAAAACCGGTTTGAATTATATCTGTAAGTTTGTGCAGTCAGTGCCACAATGTAATGAGCATACTTCATTGCCATTCAAATCCAAATTATAGTTTTATGTCAGATATTTGCCTCATTTTTCCACTTTGTGGAAATGTGAGGAGAGACGAATATTTTCGACCGTAATCGGAATTATTTCTTTTCATTTAAAATGATGTGAACAAAATTAAGTCATTTATTCTCTATCGAATATAGATCTCAATACACTTGCGTTGATCTTGATTAATGGATCAGTATGTTTACGAAAAACGTTGGAATTCTATAGTGTCTCATCTAAATCATTTTATGTTGAATGTTTCGATTCATATTCTAAGAAGTTTCATACTTTCAAGCACATTGTTTTTATGACAAGTCTTTTAATGAATTATATTTGAAGCAATGAAAAATTTGGGTCAGTTTCCAACATTTCTAGGTTTGCTCACCCGTGTAAATGAAAATTGTTAGTTTTTTAGTGTGAATGACATGAGCACGTTAGTAAATCTAAACGAAGACATGTATAAGGACAAATTTACAAATCTGCACTTTCAGAATAGTTCCAAATCAATTATTTTCACTGATAGGAAAAGAACCAAAAATGTAGTGGACTGAATTTCATCAGTCTGAAAGTTATTGAGGACAAATTTCATAGAAATGTTTACACGTCAACATGATCAGTCCAGAACGGAATCGGTGGTCAGCCAATCCTAAAATACACCCAACACCTTGAACATTTAACAACAACAAAAAACTGAACACAAACATGTACAATAGGTTTACTCTTCCGTTATGTTCGAACTGAACGAACTGAAATGAAGTGATCCGACTGTTGAATTTTAATCTCAAAATGCAACAGTCGGATCACTCCAATTCAGTTCGTTCAGTTTGATCAAAATGAAAGAATATACCTAATAAATGTCGGTAGCTGGTACTCTCGTAGTCTGTGAAAATGAGCAAACCGACCTTTGTCTCTAGCAAGTCTTCGTGTTACCTAAATTATAGTAACATTGTTATATAGAATCAATTTAATTTTCGCCCAAAATTAAGAGCAATCAATTTCTAAAGGTTCCTTCGATTTGAAAAAGTTTTGAATGCGTTGAAAAATAACTCTCTTTTAAACGAAAAGGTTTCATTGCCTTATTACACAAAACTTTCAATTGGAAAGACAAATAATTCTCGAACTTGGCCACCTTTTACCTGTAATCTACTGATGCCGAGCATGCGCACATCTATAACAGGGTGCACATGCGGCATGCTTTTCGCAGTGACCTTGTCAAAACCAATTCTACCGTAGCAGCTTTTTCTAGTACGAAGATTTGCCAGAGTCAGTTTTGGAAGCGGCTAGAACTATAAACTTGGATCTACTACCATCAAAATTCCGTCATAAGTATGAAAAGGAATATATTTTGTTTCAAAACTGGTGCCAGAATAAGGGAACTGAAACTTTTAAAGATGACGTTTTTTGGCTTATTTCGCCGAAATTTCTAAAACATACAAGCCAAACACCCTTTGGTACAGGGACTCAATATTAAAAAGTGTAATTAAACTTAAAAAAGATGTCGATTTAAGCAAGTTGTTCAAGTCGCCACCATTGCCAACTCCGTTATTATTGATGCTACGAATTCGGTTAAATGGGCTAACTAGTAGCATTTTCAATGGCCTTCTCGATGCCGAAAACAAGAAAAAAATTGACAGTCGCGTTTTCAGAATATTTCATAAAATGATATTTCTATCAATTCAATTTATATTTTTTCATGCATTTCGATTCGTAATAACATTCTCAACAACAAAGCTAATATTACCAAATGAGCCAATTATATGGAAATATTTGTTTCTTTCAATAGTACAAAAAAATTCTTTGCTTTGGCGAATAAAACCTCATGATTGTCCAAACACCCAATTTTGAATGACAATATTTGGTTACTAATAGCAAAATAAGACAGTAAAAACAAAATTGTGCTGGGATGTGAGCTTGTGAAACCCGTGATCATCATGTCGTACCACTCAATTGACACCACTGAGCTATTTGGTATTAATGTACAAAACGATAATTTTTATCTTAAAGCCATTCCGCCAGTCGCATTTATTTTGTGAATCAAAATATGTCTGCTGTAATGATAACTTTGAAGCCGTTCTTGTACAGAACAGAAAATACTGGACGGTTATATGAATGTGGTTGGAAAAAAAGGGGATTGATTCGATAAAACATAATTATTATGAGCAATCAAGTTGCCTCGAAACTTTTTGAAATACTATGTGTCAAATATTCTCAAGTATATTATGGCAATGTCATTAATTATTGTAACTGATGTCAACTACTGTTCGAATATTTTTCTAAATACCGTTTTCCCATCAAGAAAAATGTGATATGTTAGAATCCTACTTGGTTTGCCAGAAAACTAGCTTATTTGCACTCCAACACTACAGCAATTCGTTCCCAGACCGTGAATTACCGAATCGGCGTTTTTTGCTGTGCTTCAACTAAAAAACGTTTTGTAATATCTGAAGATACATAAATTGACGTTTTATCCTACTTTAAGGTATATCCAAATAATTCCATCACAGATTTATCTAGAGAAATAGCTGTTCCACTGTCTGATGTTCAACGAATTCTGAAGAAACATAAGATTTCTCCTTATAAGTTGAGACCAGTGTAAACACTAGAACATGGTGATCCTGAGAGACGATTGAGGTTTTGTCGGTGGTTTATGAATAAATGCAGACAAGATCCAAACTTCAATAGAAATATTATATGGAGCGATGAGGCTAATTTTTGAAATCGTGGGATGTATAATAGAAAGAATTTTCATTATTGAAGTAGACATAATCCATTTCTAGTCCATCCCCACAATCCGCAAAGACGATTTAGTATTAATGTTTGGTGTGGTCTACTTAGAGGCAGAATGATCGGTCCATTTTTCTACCATGGTTCTTTGAATGGACCCCGTTACATTAATTTATTAACAAGAGTGTTGGAACAGTTTTTCGATGATCTTGATCTGGAGGCTCGTCAGATGATCTATTTTCAGCAGGATGGAGCACCAGCACACAATGTCAGTGACAGAAAAAGAATGCTGCGAGGCTGTTTTGGAAACAGATGGATTGCTACAAATGGTCCTTTTAAGTGGCCCCCTCGTTCACCAGACATGCCACCTCTAGATTTTGAGTTTTGGGGATTTCTGAAAAATGAGGTTTACAAAATGAAACATAATAGATAAACTGAAAAATTATATTGAAACTATAATTAATAGAATTGATGGCCGAACTGTGTTGAATGCCATACGTAGTGTCAATAGAAGGGCCCAAATATGTGTTCAACAAGAAGGCGGTGGTTTTGAACATTACTCGATATTTTATAGCGCGTTTGTTAAAAATGTTTTCTATTGATAAAACTGTCTTATTTCACCTTTACGAAAGACAATCAAATGAAATTTTTTGTTGAGAATTTTATTACAAATTGAAAAGCATGAAAAAATATAGGGTGTTCCACTGAAAGAAATATCATTTTATGAAATATTCTGAAAACGCGAATGTCAATTTTATTTTTGTTTTCAGCATCGAGAATGCCATTAAAAATGCTACTACTTTGCCCATTCAACCGAATTCGTAGCATCAATAATAACGGAGTTGGCAATGGTGCCGACTTAATTTGGAACACCCTGTATAAAAGAAACGAAACATTGGATTTAGACCAAAAAAGGCTAACATTTTAAGAGAAGAAATGTTTAAGTTTATAAATGACCTTCGTAAAAATACCAGCAGAGATTGCAAGTTATCTGAAGCGTCCCTATCCTGACTTATATACGGGCCACAGTTTCCGACGTTTCGCCGCCACAATGCTTGCAGATTCCGGAGAAAGATTAACAAATATTGAACGTCTCGGAGGTTGGAAATCTTCCAGCGTCGCATAAGATCATGTAGAGAGCTCACCAAGTTTCCAAAAGGGCCTATCCAATAAAATATTAAACTTCAGTGACGCTGTCGCTGGCCCTACCACTTGTCAGCAACTTCACCAGTACAGCAGCCTTCAAAAATTACCTCTTCTAGCCAAGTTACTCCAATGGCCACGTTTGTGACAAAGCAGTGGAAAACCAAAACGTCGGAAACCCAACTTTCGAATCCCCGACTTCATTGGATAAAATTTTAGCCTCTGCAATTAATTTACAGAATGCTACAAATAGCACATTCAATATAAATATTAATAATAATAAATTTTTTGATATGTATTTAATAATAAATATTGCTTTATGTTAATTTTTGGGATTTTTCCGCTCGGTAGTAGAAAAAATTGCGTACCTAACAAGTGCGTAAAGTGATTTTTCCGCACGCATATTTGTTATATTTTGTATTGGTCAACTGGCTACGCCAACAATGAACTAAACGTACTGGAACGTATATGCAGATAATATTTTCCTAAATCTGTATATGTATACGATAAATCTCACTTAACCTGTTCTACGACTTTGTAAAACAAGAGCTTCATCAAGTATCATATTCAAAATGAACTTTCCGTTACATGTCAAACAATTATATTTAGAATTTTGCATTCGTAAAAAAAAATTTTTGAATGTCTTAATCTTGGATCGAACACCTACATTAAATAGGTCATTGGCTGTTCTATAGTAAACCTTTTAATGTTCAAACAGGACTTTTTACAACTCATACATCTCATGGTGGTAAATTCTCCTGCAGCCTTAAAGTAATTCAAAATCCAGATGCCTAAACCTAAACAACACAACTAGCATCAGTCTGAGATTCCGTGGATGGAAATAAGGGGTGAGCAGAGCTTATGTTTTTCTATAAAGCGTTAGAGGTGCCACTACCGCCAATACTCTTAAGTAACCAAGATGAGGTCTATCTTGCAGGTAAAATTAGAATATCCTGATAATTGAACAACTGCCCATAGATCAAAATTATTCAAAGAAACAAAAACTCTATTGGGAAAAATATGTGGATTTTATTCATTATAACCTGGCAAAAAATATTTGAGAAGTTTGATCGAAATTTCATTCAAGGAACCCATTTTTATTGCTTTACTCGTCACCGACACATAGACAGAAATACTACATGAAGGGTGACTAACCTCTACCATCATATAACAAAATAACTCTTAAAAAATAGTTTCTCCTATAATGCCTAGAAATGATCAAATATCTGTCTATAGCTAATTCATTTGAAAGAAAAATAACTAGAATTTGAAAATAGTTTGTTTTTCATGAATTCAATTATTTTAATTCAACTCTCGTTATGTTATCCTGGTCGTATGTTATCAAACCAGTAAAATTTATTCATGAATTAATGAACAGTCATGCTGAAAAAATATTTTTGTACGATATTGCGTAAATTAAGATATTGTGCAAATTTACAGTGCGTAAAGTGATATTTTTCAGTAGAAGGCCGTAAAAAAATTAACAACTGTTCGTGAAGTGAATTTTTACGCACTCTTATTTAATAAATGTACATTTGCTAAATGAGATAAAATGTTATTTAGAGAGTATCAGCTGTAATTCAGAAACCAAGAACATATTCTATACATTATAAATAATTTATTGTTCTCAAATTCCCTATTTTTACTTATAAGTCCTTAACTGATTCTGAATTACCAGTGATAGTTTCTGAATTACAACTGACACTTTCTGAAATACAATTTACTAATCTGAATAACATGTTACAGTTTCTGAAATACAATTAACACTACTGAATTACAAATTATCCTTTCTGAATTATAATTCACTAATCTGAATTTCAAGTTACACTTTCTGAATTACATTTGAAAAAGGTGTAGTGGTTGCGGATAATTTTACTGATATTTACTTCTTTGATCACTATTTCTCTTTTAGAAACTCGAGCATCTGGATCTGACAATATGATAAGTGTCTGAAGGCAAATGGTCAATGTAATGAAATTTCTGACTGGCACGTCTGAATACACACTTTATATACAGTGCGGCTTTTAATAGTCCCCCCCCCCTATTACCTTCAAACGGTTTGACGTACAAACTAAAAAAACGGTTTGGAGGGTTTCGCGGATACTACGTTTTGAAATAAAACACATTGTGATTGCTCGAAAGATGGCGCAGGGGGGCACATTTACTAAAAAATTTAAATTGCATTGAGGGTTATGTGTCACATCGTTGAAAAGATAATTCAATTCTCTTTTCAACCATCTACATTTTTTAGATTTTCGTTAATACATTTTTTCACAATATTCATTTGAAGTGTCAGAAGAAGTGCGGATCTGGCGGGTCCGAATCCCTTTCCTTACCTGATCACGATACTTTTAAATGGTTTGATGTGAAAAAACCGGACAGAATTTTTTTTTTGGATGAAACGGAATTCGAAAAATTTTAAGATGGTTGAAAAGAGAATTGAATTATCTTTTCAACACATGACCCCCCTGGCCTTTTAAACTTTTTTTCAATTGATGTGCCCCCCCGCGCCATCTATCGAGTAATCACAATGTGTTTTGTTTCAAAAAGTAGTATCGGTGAAACCCTCTAAAAGATTTTTTTTTAAGTCTGTACGTTCAAAAGTTAACAGGGGGGGACTATTGAAAGCCGCACTGTATATCTGTATGCAAGCTAGCCATGGCTTCATCAGTCATTGCTGGATAATAATAATCAGTTGGTCTTATTTTATTATCCTCTTCTTGTCCTGTTCTACTTGAGATTATTTATTTGGATGCTACAATTGTAATGTTACATACAATAATAATTAATATTGAAATTAAAATATATAATGAGCAAGAATGTGTAAAGATATTGGTGATGATATGATATCAATAGCTATTTAATGATATTTTACATGAGCAAATGAAATGGCATGAGTGTGAATATAAAAATATAAGTTGAAACTATAGATATTTTGAAATTTAGGTATATCTTGATTTCAGGTGATTCAGTAGTAAACTTTTGAACTGAATGATGGAACTGCTACTTATAACATCCTTGGGAAGTTTGTTGTATTCAATAAGCCCTTTATGGAATAGTGAATTCATTGATCTTGTGAAATTAGTCCTTGTCACATAAAAATTCTTGTAACCTCTTGTAGGATAATCGTGAATTTCATTATGGTAAACAATGAATTGGTTGAAGTAGGAAGGAAGTTTTCCAGATATTATTTCGAAAATAAAAATCATGGAATTGTAAAATATTCTGTCAGCAACAGATAACCAATTAAGAACCTCCAGCATTGACAATACAGGAGTATATCTATTACATTTCAAAAGTATTCTCATTCCTCTATTCTGTAACTTCTGTAAAGATGACAACCTTTTTTTCATCAAGAAGAAATAATAGGGAAGGGCAGTAATGAAGTAAGGTTTGATTATGGTGTTATAAACTGTAAGAGAGGTATGAAATGTCGAATAAAGAAAAATATTTTTTTTGCTATTTTGTTATAAGTATACTGGAAATGTTTTTTCAGGTTCAACAAATTGTCTATCATAAATCCAAGATATTCCAATTTTTCCACCAGTTTGATTGTTTCTCCATAAATTTCGATATTCACTAAGTTTTTATCTACCAAATTATACTTATGTTGAGTGGTTATAATCATACATTTGGTTTTGTTGATGTTGAGTTTCAATTTATTGACATTGAGAAATTCTGATACTTTGGTAAGAGTTCTATTGATTTTATGAATAGCATTTGATAAATTAACATTACTTGCTGTCAATAAAGTGTCATCTGCAGAAAGATTTATGAATTCACATTCCTCAATATAATTGATATCAGTTAGATAAAGAATGAACAACAGCGGGCCCAAAACACTGCCTTGCGGAACACCAGTATTGATGCTTTTAATGAGTGAAAAGGTGTTATTGACCTTTGTACATTGTGACCTATTCTGTAGATAGCTGTCAAACCAGTTGTAGACTCTACCTGTTGGTCCATAATATTGAATTTTCTTGAGTAGAGTACAAATATCTACGACCTCAAAGGCTCTCTTGAAATCAAGGAATACTGCAACTACATATTTGTTTGCATCATATCAATTTTCAACTTTGGCAATGTTACTTGCAGAGCAGTTTCACACGAGTGATCAGATCTGAATCCAGACTGATATTCCATAGAAGTTTGTTTATATTAATATAATCAAGAACCCGGTTGTACCCAGCTAGTTAAAGTACTTTTTCCAAAGATGGTAGATTATTAATTGGTCGAAAATTGATAGCTTCATTTGTATTATTGATTTTAGGTACTGGAACAACTGTACTGTTCTTGAGTTGGTGGGGGAAAACTCCAGTTTGAAGTGAAGTGTTAACAAAGTTCAGAATTATGGGAGCCATTACTTTAAACACGCTTTTTAAAACTTTGTTATCGACAAAGTCCGAATTGTATTTATTACCTAAGCTTTTTATAATAAACTTCAACTTTTAAATGAGATTTCTTTGCAAATATTTTTTTTACATTCAAGTCTAGGCTGAAATAGAAAGTAGGTACACTCATATCTATGTACTCAAATCATATATTATCCTAATACAGTGTGATTCAGCCTATTATGTTAGAAACATGTAATTGTAAACATTTCGTGTTAAGTATTTCTTTGAATCTTACTTATTTAATACAAAATCATAATATTTAAACTACACTTAAGAGCTGTGGAAGATCAAAAAATATCTTTAACCCAATGTACAAATAGTTACTCATTGAATGATTGTATTAAAAGACAAACTGGATCTAAACTACTAATCACCTATGCCATATTTGCCGAAACTGTAACAAATTGAAACATGTAGTTGGTGGAAATATTTTCCCTCGAGAAATTTCAATAAAATAAAAGTCATTTTCTTTATCAAATGTGTTTTATTTTAATTAATAGAGCCTTTTAAAGTTAAATTGGATCATTGTTTGAATGAATTTATTTTGAATTCAAGAGTTTCTCTTGCAATTCATGTCATGATGTAAAAAGCTAATTGAATAGTCACTGTGTGTAGTCAAGACACTCATCAAAACTAATCGATTTAGGAATTTAGGTACTTACTACCTGTGCTATTGAGTCTTTTGCTACATATTGTCAATAAATTATTTAGAGATGTTTTGTCCATTACGAAGAAGAACAAGAGCTTTATGAATTTTATATAATACCAAATAAATAATGTTTCGAAACATTCAGGTAGAGTTTGCTATAGAATGATTTGAAATAAATTGGGAATTATTGTAATAATGTAATGAAACAACTTACCTTTTGCTCATATTGTGACTCTTGATTTTGGAATCAACAAAATCCTGTTATTTACCATCTCGAAAATATTATTGATTCATCTGTAATTTGCTATATAATCACTATTCGTTCCACAAAATAATTCTACACCTCAATAACTTATCGATAAATAATCAAAATCTTAAACGATTAGGAACTTTGACAAAATTATAAGAGAAAATAAATTATTCTGAAATTAATTGAAAGAAATGATCGGGTTCAGCCTAGTCAAATTTTACAACAAATTACCAGTACTTGTTAGACATTCTGCGAGTAATAATCAATTCAAAAAAACTATCAAAAGAGTACTAGTCAATCTGGAACCCTATTGTATTGAGGATTTTTCAAACTATCAGTTTTGAAGTATTATCATTGTTTGTGACGTCATTTTATTACATGTTGTGATTATCTTTCACAAATAATTGTGGCATGTTTTAAAATAAACTTTTTTATTATTATTATTTTTATTTTATTTCAATCCGTTAGGAATTACCAAGACAGGCCCTGTCTCCGGAGACCCGACACTTCCGGAGGGCGCGCTGGTATATCATTAACCCCAGTGAACACTCCCCACGTCCGTGGGGTGAGTGATTACTGGGACCGAGAGTCATGTGCCCTGAGAAGACGGAGTGAACCAAGAATTACGGCCTTCTGCATTCTTCCGGCCAAGTTTTCTGCCGCATCATGGCAAGCCGGTATGATTTTCAAGTTTGAGAGCAGTGTGTCCATCATTCCACCAAGGACCCCTATTATCAGAACCACCATCTTGACAGAATGATTTGGATAAAGCCTGCGGAGTTCAAAGAGAAGATCTCGATATTTGGTCCATTTTTCCTCCTCTTTTAGGACGATGTTCGTTTCGCCAGGAGCTGAAAACTAACTGACGAAAATCTTCCTACTTTGATGGTCGAGGAGGACTACATCAGGCTTATTGGCTTGTATTTGCCTGAGGGTGGGGAATGAGTAGTTCCAATATATTCGGCACTTTTCATTCTCCACAACGGACTCAACATCCCCCGGAGCATAAGGCAACACCGGTGTCTCGTCTACACCGTACGAGTGTCGTAGATGGTAGCACAACACTCGTAAGGCCGCGTTATGCCTGTGAATATAGGCTGAGACCGCATAAGCTGGACATGCTGACAGCAAATGCATTATGGTCTCAGCTGCCCCACGACACTCTCTGCATCTAGTGTTAGGGATCTCTATCACGCGACTGCGATAGACGAGGGTGTTGAAGACATCATCCTGGCAAGCTATTATGAATCTCTCGGTTTCCGACTTCAGCCCACTTGACCTGAGAAAAGCGAATGTCAGGTTTCTGGATAAGCCAAGGTCTTCAATGTTCTTGAAGAAGACCCCATGCATTGGCTCATCCTTATGTAGCTGAAGGAGCCTGTCACACTCCGCAGCTTTCACTTGGGCTTTTTGCTGAACGGGTTCCAACTCGGTGACAGAGTTTGGGTTCGTCCGTTCAGTGTCGAATATGAGACCGAGTTCATCGGCTGCACGGGTTGCTGCTTTGAAAAGAAATGCTCCAATCCCTGCTTTTTCATGATCGCATACCAAGAGAAGGGGATCTGAACTCCTGATGACTTTACAGGCTCCATCTAGAACCATTCTGTTGTGTAGACACGTCAAACTCATAAGACCACGGCCTCCCCGCTGTCTGGGGAAGTATAACCGTGGAACAGACAATTTAGGATGCAAGCTCCTTTGAAGATTCATCATTTTGCGAGTTTTAACGTCAAGTTGTCGCAGCTCTTCCTGTGTCCATTTCATTACTCCAAAGGAGTAAAGTAGAATCGGAACGGCCAGCATATTAGTTGCAGCAACTTTGTTCTTCCCTGACAGTTCTGATAACCATATCTGTCGGAGTTTGTGCTGATACTTGCCGCGGAGAGAGTTTTTGACAGTAGCTACCTCTTGGGTGTGGCGTTGTTCCACCTCTAAGTAGATATACGTCTCTCCGGCATCCAGATGAAGTAGGATGCTTCCGTCTACGAGCTGAACGTCCTCTCCGTATTCCTCGAATCGTCCTCTTTTGAGATGAACCGTGGCACATTCTTCGATACATTCCATTCCGATAGCATGCGTGTACTCTTGCACCACCCTTAAGGACTGATGAAGGTCCTCCTCTCCGGAGGCATAAAGTTTAAGTTCATCCATGTAAAACAGATGGGTGACCTTATGCCTCCGGTTGCTGGGGGTGACGCAGTTGTATCCGCGGGTTTTCCGTAGTGCAACGGACAATGGCAGTAGTGAGATGCAGAAGAGAAGAGGACTGAGGGAGTCTCTCTGAAACACGCCCCTTCTAAAGATAACCTGCTCTGTTTGGACTCTGACTTGACCAGATATCATGGTAAAGCGAGTCCTCCAGAGCGGCATCAGCTGTTTAAAGCATCTCACTATTTGATCGGCTACCGCAAGGCATCTGAGCAAATGCATGATGAGCTCATGCGATGTTGTATCAAATGCCTTGCGATAATCGATCCAGGCCATTGAAAGGTTACGCTTATACTGCACGGAGTCCTGCGTGATGCATCTGTCGATCAGCAGGTTCTCCTTACAGCAAGCGACCCCCTTCTTTGACCCTCTTTGCTCATATATCCGTTCATACACCGGCTCAACTGCGGAGAGTATTCGCATGTATAAGATGCGTGTAAACATCTTATAACATGCGTTCAAGCATGTTATCGGTCTGTAGTTTTTCGGATCGGACAAATCTCCGGTTTTGGGGATTAGCACGGTTCGCCCCTCGACAAAACCAATCCGGAATCTGCTGCTCCCCTTCTAGCCATTAGTTGAAAACCAATAGTTATTTAGGCCATCGGGGCCTGGAGCAGCAAAGTTCTTAGAGCCTTCTAGGGCCCGTCGAACTTCTTCCGAGGTTATCGGATTGAGCAGTTCATTGAGCTCAGGATGACGAAGCCTCCTGCAGAAAGAAGGCTTCGAACTGCGCTAGGGCTGGAGTATCTACGTTGAGTGGTTGCGGACATTCATAAATGTTCTTCCAGAATGTTTCAACCCGATCAACCGCCGGCGAGTTATCCACAACACGTGGAGGCTCTTGAAATAGGCGAGAAGGTTTCTCGCGGAACTTCATGTTTTCCGCGATGCTCCTCGCCCGCCTCACCAGTGATTTTTTGCAGCCACCAGCATTCGTATCCTATCAAGACAGTGCTGTTTGATGGTAAACAGCACGCCTTGATTTAGTGTGTGGTGATTTCGTCTTAAATTTGCAGCAATTCGCCGCACTGCGGGCGTGAAGGGCCTATTGGCCGCCACGTAGTCCGCCACACACTGGATACGAGACGCGTGTTGTCTCGCCGACCTGATCTTAGCTTCCATCTTGTGAATGCGTCGCTCATGCCTTCCAATCAGTGGAGTGGTATCCCTCCTCTCCGCTTGGGAAAGAGCCTGAGCGGCGTCATACACGGCAGAGTTGATCTGCCAGATGTCAGCCTCTTCTGAAAGGACATCGTGAATCTCCGCATCCACCCGTGCCAGTTGTTGTGGCTTCAGGGGCTTGGTATTATGAAGCGCCCTGCGGGTTCTGATGCTTTCCATTGGTGGTATGATGCGGGCCTCCTCTACAGCCAAGTCAACATGTGGCATATCTGCCACTTCTGTCACTGCGTTAACAGGCTGAGGGGGGGCTCTTACGTGGCCTCGAACCCGAAGGTGGGGTACATAATCCCTCAGATTTTGTGAGGAAATGGCAGCATGCTCTGGGTATGCTGCACACCACAGAGCATGCATTCTCGCCATGTATCCTCTTCGGGCGGGCTCACTGCTCTCATAGCAATGCAGAAGACTGTCTCCTAGTTCATCCGTCCACTCAAAGCGTCCGTTGTCATTGCGGTTGTCATTATTTGGCAGATTATCGTTTCGGGCATATGACCCCTCATCCGAAGGGGTCGGTTGTGGGGGCCTCTTTCTCGTCCGTCTAGAACCAAGTAGTCGGGTATACCGGGGGGTTAGCCTAGTATACCCACGGCCGACATCAGAAGGAATGAGCATTCCCTCCAGGGTGCTCCATGGCTGCCGGTCCGGTTTTGCACCGGTTGCTCAGGAAAGTGGTGTCGCAACTCACCAAGGCCTTGGATGGTGCTTGGCCCCCCCTGCTATTATTATTATCATTATTATCAAAGTAAAGTTAAACATACAGGAATTGTTATAAGCATACAATATACAATTAGGAACGAAACATATCAATATAATTCACATTCAATAAAAGAGATGGAAAAATTATATCACAGATTGAAGAATTCGTCAATAGTATAAAAATTATGATCTCAAAGGAACCTTTCGTGATTGCTTTTGAAAACTTTAATCCCAAGTAAGATGATGAGTTACCCGTTATATTATATTTGTAGGAATTAGAAATCATTTCGTTTCCTCGTTTTTATATTATGGTTTGAAGAATTGCGATCATATTTCGAACCATGTTAATTTCCTTGGAGTTGTATTAGATACAAAGTTGCAATGGACAGAACATATAAATATATTATGTGGAAAACTCTCAAGAACTCGCATCGTTTTAACATATGGAGCCCTAATATGGGGAAATGGGTCAAACTGTTATCTACAAAAAATTTTAATCATTCAAAAAGCTGCCTTACTTAGTATAAAAAAAGTTAATTGGGAAGTCAGCTGCAGACCTATACTTGAAGAACTAAAAATCATGACCATATTTTCAACAGTTCTGTACCATAACTTATTGTACATAAAAAAACACATGGGCAACTATCAAGCACAATCTGATTTTCACAGACACGACACAAGAAATAAATCTATGCTAATGCAACCACACCCTAGATTACGTAGAGAAGCAGACAGAGCTATTGAATGGTACAATTCATTACCAACCGAACTTCGTGATCTACCATTCTAAAAATTTTCAAAAAAACTGAAAATAACTTTGACAGAGAAATGTATATACTCATTTGATGAATATTTCAAGCTAACCAAAAACAGAGACATCAACACCGGGATAAACTCATGTACATGATATTTTATATGTTTGTATGTATATTTTTATACAGTCCTATAACTTTGACTATTGTCCTATTTTAATTTGACTATTGTCCTATTTTTACCTTGACGTGTTTCATAATATTGTAAATATTTCTGAACTAAATAAATTCAATTCAATTCAATTCAATTGATGTGAATTAATGAATACACGCATTTCGAAAATGAAAATATCCGTTAAAGTTAAAATTTTAAATTGTTTCTATAAGTCCCTGCAGGAAGTTCTCTGATTAACGCCTGCTAAGATTCGTTCGTATTATCTTTCATTGGGCAATAAATACATTTGAAGCTAGTGGGTAGCTTCCCCAAAGGCAAACGCCATATCTAATTCCTGACTCTATGTGTGTATAGTAATAGTTTACTAACTGTTCAGTGGTTAAAATCGACTTGAGATTTCGTATCAAATACGAAACAGAACTTGGTTTTGATATTAGTTAACTGCAATGACTCTTCCAGTTCAGACAGTTATCATTACCATTGATTTCTATTTCAATGTTGGAACAGATTTTTGTCTGTGATGAAACCGTACTAATAATTTCAGTTGTGGCTGTCTCCCAGATTCTGTGCAGAACGCTGCACAGATATCTGTCAGATTTAATTCAACGTCCGTCGTGGTATTAGCCAGGGAAGTAGATGTTTTCTGTCAGATATCTGCCTAAATTAAGGAGAGAATGAGGGGTTTTTGCTGAAATTTCTGTCTCTCCCCCGAAGCCATCAG
Source organism: Chrysolina americana (assembly GCA_958502065.1). NCBI lineage: Eukaryota > Metazoa > Arthropoda > Insecta > Coleoptera > Chrysomelidae > Chrysolina > Chrysolina americana. The sequence continues at coordinate 88,665,786 of OY293410.1, forward strand.
ACTTTGTCTGATATTTTCGTACTAATAATGTTATATGAGGTTTGAAAAGAAGTGAATCAGCTCCACACCAGGAAGCCAAATGATTTGACACTGTGTTACATTTTTCGTTTAAAAAATTGTCGTTTTTGTCCGAAATCAGAAGTGATGTGTCATCTGCAATGACTTAGTTTAAATAAAATATCCAATTAATGCAATAAAAGTCGAATAGAGAATCATAATAGCTGATATGAAAGTTGATTGGAAGGGTATCGAGCTAAAACGAAGACTGGCCATTATTTTCAATGCACTGTAGAATTTCTGAGATTTACTACTCCTCCGTTTAGGCAAACCTATTTAATATATTTTACAGAATTATCAGCAAATTGAATCCATGAATATCTTCTTCCTAACATATGTGTACTAAATGTACTTGAACTTTTTCTGTTTTATAGGAAATAATTTGGTGTAAACTTGCAAAATCTTCATTTCTTGTTGAAGCGTAATTTTCAATCTGGCATAAATGCCAAACTACTGCCTGTAATTTTTTTCTAAGGCGACAACAAAACAGGGCAAATCAGGAACTTATTAAATTGGTGTATTGTATTTCGAAATGGTTTCAAAGATCAAGTTGAAAACTGAAACTGTAATTTGATACTTTCATGAGTGGTCGGTATAGATATAATTTTACGATTATTTTTTACGACGGGAGACAATATTTCACTTTGCGTGTGATAATTTTAAATAATATTTCTGGTTTTATTAATTTTATCAGTACGTATGGTTACAGTGCATCATTCTTTCGGAAGAGAAATAAAGTTTTTTAGTATTCTAATTATTTGGCTATGAGAGTTTATAGTAATACTTGTTGTTCATAAAAGCTGCCTTTAGACTGAAACCATTTTTATTTTATGCACAAATTAGTTGTTAAGAGAAATTATGAAAAATTGTGAGTTCACATGCATAGTAAAAATGACCCTGGACAAAAAAAATCCACTATAATGAATATGAAATTCGGGTATAAAGACTGTATAAATGTGAACATTACCTTTCACGCGCACTGGAGAGCAGAATGAGATGGAGCGTAAGGATTTTCAGGTCATAGAATTGGTCTTTACTCAATAGTCTTTCCGACCTCATCGCCCTCCAATTAAAATGAAACCGCTCGTCCACTTGCAGATTGTACGGCCTTCATGTTGAAGGAAATTGGTCCCATATCAACAAACTGACTGATAAGCGTGACTCAAGTAGAGCATGAAATGATTTGACTGTCAAATATAATGATACTTTATCAGGTAGAATACATAATACCTGCAGGCTCGAAAATAGTTTTCTGGATAATATTTCAATAAGTTCATTCCATGCCAGTTTATAGTCGATATAGATCTCCAGACATGTATATTTGAACGTGAAAACAGTGACACTGTTCTGATCATTTAGTCGTAGTTTGGTGATAGCTACATAATTGCCCACTTTTCGTAATTAATTCTCAATATTTAGTAGGTCTCTATCAGTATCCACTATTGTTCAATCATTGGCAAAAAGATTGTGTCGGAATAGAAATCATTCATAAAGGTCATATATGACGCAGGTTCTAATAATCAACCCTGTGGTACTAGTTTTCACATATTTGTGGATTGAAATTATATTCCAAATGTGTAATATTCCTTCGGAACCATATACTGACCTCCCAAAACCGATCATATTTCTTTTTTCAATATTTTTGAAGATATACTCTCATATAAGTGTGACTTCATAATTTGTTTTGGTGATTTCAACATTAATGTTCTGAATATTGACGCGAACTTAAGTAATCAGCTATCTTCAATTTTAGAATCATTCACCAACTCGTCACAGACCCAACCTGTTTCTCCCCAACATCTAGTTCTTTACTTGATTTAATCATCACAAATATCAATGTAGAAAACTGTATCACACAGGTTGCACCTACACTTTTCAAATCACTGTCTAGTTGAAACCAAGTTTTACCTCAATAATTCTATTAATGATCAAAAAAAAGAAATATTATACCGCTCTTTAAATCGAATACACCTAGCAGATTTTAGAAAAGACATTCAAGAAATACAGTGGAATTCTATTCTAGAAACTGAGAAATTTCTTGGGCATCACATTAGACGAAACTTTGAAATGTTCTTGCCATATTGAAAAACTTTGTAAAAAACTCTCTAGTCAATTATTTCTCCTTAGACGTCTCGCAAAAGTTCTAGTCCAGATATACTCAAAATCTCATATTTTTCTCTCTTTCACTCGCATATCACATATGGAACTGTACTATGGGGGCAACTCAAGTCACTCTAATCATGTATTCGTTCTAAAAAAAAAGGCTGTGAGAATTGTTGCCAAGGCAGGTTTTAGAGACTCGTGTCGCCCATTATTTCGGAATCTGAGAATAATGCCTCTACCCTCTATTTACATTTTTCATTCTCTCTTGGATATTCATAAAAACCCAACAACTTATTCAATTAATTCTGATATTCATTCTTATAATACTAGAAATTGTAGTAAAATAGTTAATACGAAATACAGACTAACCACTTCTGCACGAAATTCACTAGACATAAAATTGTATAATAAATTGCCTCTAGAATTGAAGAATATGAACATGATCAAATTTAAATATACAATCAAAAAGGCAATCCTCGAAAGTTGTTTCTATTCCATAAACGAGTTTATGGAATCAAATATATTGGATACTTAACCGCTATTCACAGTGCTATATTCATGGGTGTTTTATGATTCCAAAATTTTATTTAATTTTAGTATTGTAAATTTGTCATATGAATCTGTCTACTGCATGTAGTTATTAGTCTCTTATATGTTGTATAAATTCAAATCATTCCATTTTATCATTGAAGATAATTTTATCCACCCCGCTCGACTTACTACAAATGTATTATATATATATCACGTAGTCAATGAAATCTATCTATCTATCTAGAACATCGACCGGCAAATCGAGTTACTTAATGAACAAATGTTGCAGCGGGTTGACAAACATACCCCAATTGAAACCATTTGGACAAAAAAAACAGTATGCCCCGTGGATCACAGAAAATGAAAGGCTTCTACAAAGATAACGTGACAAAGCTCTGGCTAAATTCAGAATTTCTGGTTCACCAGGTAAATGGACATACTATAAACAGCATAGAAATTACGCCAACTCGACTATTAAAGCAGAAAAAAAGGGTTATTTAAGATATAAATTACAAAACAGTACAATCAACTGAAAAATTGAACATACCAAAACGAAAAACTACTGAAATTCCGTCTCATCTAAATGATGTAGACACACGAAATACATTTTTTTACATTCATGCAAATAGCAAAACTTTATTGAACTATATTCAGTGGAAAAAGAAGCTCTTTATTGCACTAGTGCAATAAAGTTTTTATTGCACTCATCTATCATTCTACTTCAACGTGCTGTCATCATGATAAACATAAACGTTCAAACCCACTACATATTTAGCAAATATTCTGGGAGATTGGCCATACGTTTTAAACAGCTAAATATTTTATATTATTTTGCATTAATGTTAGCAGTCAGAGTTGAACAAACAATGCCTTCCCGAGAATAACTCCATATGTAATCAAAACCGATCCGCTATGTTCTAAACCGTCTACCTGCATAGAGCAAACTGTCTGAACTATGACAACACCTCGTGATAACATACGCGCACATGGCTACTATGATTTTGATTTTTATAATGCAACTGTGGTCATATAAACGTCAGTCAAAATTTTATTCTGACAATTACAGAACTGAAAGTTTTAAAGTAATATTAATGGAAAACTAGATGATGGTGATGAAATGGATAGTAATAATTATATATTTAAATTGCGTATTTGATTTTCCTTCACCTAGTGCCGCACCTAAATAAATAATTTTTTGCTTTTTGCATGAACGTAAAAAAAATGTTGTATGCAACTTGTGCAAAAAATGTTTATTGCACTCGACGTGTTGTCCAACTCGGCCAAACGGCCTCGTCGGACAATTTCACGTCGAGTGCAATAAACCCTTACTTTTTGAACTTGTTGCATAAATAACTATTTTTGTGAACTATTCAAACAGTCAACCAAGACCTAGCCAAGAAATTATAAATTATTATTCTCACAATATTGAAAATAACATCAACACATCATTTGATTTCTCAACAACATCACAAGAAAATGTTTCAAATATTATTTTAAATATTAAATCGACAGCATGTGGTACGGATGGTCTGAATATGAAAATCATACAGTTATTCAGTCCATACATAATACCCATTATTACACACATCATAAATGAAAGTATCTTAACGTCATATTTTCCGAAAGCTTATAAATTTGCTAAAGTCATTTGAGATCAATAAGTTTACTACCCACCTTATCCAAGATTCTTGAAAATATTATGGACATACAAATTAGAGAACATTTGAGAACAGACAATCTCCTGCCTTCAAAACAGTCAGGATTCTGTCGGGGTTATAGCTGTGCATCCGCTCTGTCTGATATCACTGATGATCTACTAAAAGCTGAAGATACTAACAAAACTAGCATACTCATTTATTTAGACTACACGAAAGCATTCGATACGATTAATCATGATATTCTTCTCTCCATTTAGAATTATTTAGGTTTCAATCATCGCATGATTAACTTTTTGAGGTCTTTCCTAACAGACAGACGTCAGCAAGTGCAAATTGGAGATAAAATATCATCGGAAATGTCAATAACTTCAGGCGTACCTCAGGGAAGTATTTTAGGACCATTGCTACATACTATATACAGAACCAAACTATTCGAATCTTTGAATCATTGCAAATATCACATATACGCCGATGACACGCAAATATATTCTTCATTTGATATGAAATGTCATGTGATCATTTGCTTAAAATAAACCCACGAAAGTCGAATGCAATATTAATTTGTAAAGAATCTGTTCGACAAAGAATGCTAGAATCCATAAATTTAAAAATAGCTGTTGATAGTATACCTTTTATTAGTCATGGAAAAAGTCTTGGTCTAATCTTGGACAGTAACTTAGATTCAAGAATCATGTCACAAAAAAAAGACAATCAGCGTATTCAGCGTTGAAGTTGATCTATTTATATTATCTTCAGACTGGTATCAAGAACATGTTATGTGATTCCCTCGTTTTATCCCATTTTGATCACTGCGATACTGTGTATACATAAAGTACAAAATTCATGTTTGCAATTGATCTATGGAATTCAGCGTAGTCAAAGAATTTCTCATAAACTCAAAGATTGTAATTGGCTCAATATGTACAATCGAAGGCAATTGCACATAGCATGTTTCTTCTTCAAAATTTTTAAATACAAATTGCCACGTTATTCACATAGAAAACTTGAATATATAGGACCGATGATCACAACTTGAATATCCGCCGTAGGCATCTTCTCACTCTTATACCCTCTCATCAGAAAAAAAATTTCAAAAGATCCTTTTCATATAACGTCGCTGTCGTCCTCAATGGGCTAATTTAATTGTCTTTCTTCAACTTCGATATGAGCCCATCTGCATTCAAGACGCAATATCTGCTTATTTTTCAATAATCTGTTCAATAGTTATTCTCCTTCTTATTTTTCATTGCTCTCTCTCTTTTCTTCTCCTCCTTTCTGTCACTATCTCTGCTCTCTTTCAGCTGTTTATAATTTTTTTTTTCTTTTTTTTTTTCATGCCCGTTGCCATTTCTAATGTGGCACTGGTGGAATAACAGATTCTGAGGTTAATCCCTCAGAAGTCTGAAGTTTGTATGAAATTTCACGAATTTTTCTTGAACGGAATTGAAAATATTGGAACGTTCCCAGACTTTAGAACGAAAAAGCCATGTTGTAATATTTTGAAAACTACATTAATTTAAAATCTGACATTTGGAGACATAAGTAATGAGGCGTCGCTGAATTGATTGCAATGAAAACAAATAGGGTGTTCCATTTGAAAAAATTGATTTACCCTCAAAATCTGGAAAACTGTTGATTTGGCAACATTGCCGATATCACCGTTGAATCGCGCATCATCAAAAACCAGTCTGTCGAAATTCTCGTAAGTTTTCTCAGGGCCGTTTCTGAAATATGAGACCGTTCCGATACTTTTGAAAGATACTGTATATTTATTTGTATGTAAACGTAAATCAATGAAAATGAACATTAAACGTATTTATTATCATATAATGCTTCATTTAATGTTTTTCAATCAATGGATGGTGGATTTTACCTGAGTCCTTTGGACTCGTGGTGTTTTCACGAAGCAATTCAGTTTCGTTCAGAAATAAATCGACAGACTTATCGCGAAAATTCAATCACTCGTGGTTATTACTCCTGAAAATCAACCAGCCCAATCATTTAGATGCACGGCTTGTGAGTTTTTCACTTTAAATATCTGCTCAGGATAAAAACAAAAATTTCGAATTTTTTTATCAGGAAGCATTTGAATGAATTTTAGTGTTTGAATGATAAATATGGAAATGTATGATGCCACCTTGGACTTTTTTGTCTGTGTGGAAAGGAACACTGTTTTTTTTCAGCGGTGTCTGAATAATTCATATGGAATATTGCAAAAATCCTTATGCGTGATATCTACTTCACGGTTACCAATTCGGAAATACTGCTTAAATTTTTCAGTGAATAGCTCCTCCTCTTGAAAGTGCTTCACAAACTTCAAGAGAATAAGCCCATTTTCGAAAAAAATCATCTGAGATTCTGCTCGAAATATTACAAGGATAGAATCGAACATTGTTCATCAATTTTTACTTTCCATGTTTGATTTCACTCAATTTCAACTTACCTATGTGAATGAATTTGAACTTTTACCAATTTTTTATTAAATATAAATTTGGATGGTTTGAATAAAAAGTTTCTACCACCAGTCCCAATATTCCATCAACCACAGGCCTGTTATTCACCTATTCATACCATTTAGGGCCAGTATATCAATGTCATGTTAGCGTACTTTGACTTCCGGATAAATTTGACTCTTGGTTAGAATGAATGTGACATTAGCTAAATAAAGGAATCGACTCAAATTCTAACCATGAGTTAAATTTAGCTCGAAGTAAAAGTACATTGAAAAAACGGCCCTTAATTCATTAAAATGAATAATTTGTAGAATGTTTAACCATCAATCTTCTACACTCCTTGCCATTGGACGACGGCCTACGATAAAAAATCCTACAGGTACCTATCGTTTGTTCTGCCTTTGCCAAGAATTCCTACAGGGTTTTAGTGCGAAGGCTATGCATACACTTGTGACACTTGGTATCCGGTGCAAATTGAATCATTTTATCACGATAACATGATAGATAGAACTTTTACGGTCAAAGTTGGACACTCTTTTTCTTCGGACTGAGAGCAGTTACCCAGTTATATGTCCTTGGCCCACTCCTTTTTGTTGTATGTGGCAGTAACCATGCTCTTCATATAGAATTCTGCAAGTCGTTCTATGCCGCTGATACTGAACTGTATGAAAACCTCAACTCGATAAGTCCTCATAGTATCATCAAGGAAAAACCAATCCATTCAACAAGTTACGTACATGTGGATTTAAAAATTACTATTGATACCTACCTTACTTGGTACGAATATATTATATCCACATGCAAACGCGCTAACATACTGATCTACCTCATCTGCAAAACGTTCTTCCACCTGTCATATTCACGTTTCATGAAACTTTTCAAGACCTACATTTGTTCTACATTTGAGTATAGACTCCCTGAATCAGTCAATGCTGAGATTGTATAAGTTGGGAAAGCTAGCGCCCCAAATTCATTATGGTTTGAGGTTATGAATCTCTCGGTCTCCGACTTTGGCCCACTTCACGTGAGGAGTCGTAGTAATTGCGGAAAGGCTGCTGCCGCAGCCAGGTGAGTAGGCCCTCATGGACCCTTTTTGCCATCCCCTGTTCTTCACATATTTTCAATACTCCTAGTCATTCTTTTGGAACCTTCGTGACCTTCGACTGAATGTTAGTGTATCCGTCCAATCTAGGGTCCTTTTTCTCGTCTCCAACGATTTTTTGTTTTGTTAAAACCCCTTACAAGCAACCCTCAAAAAATCAGAGACTTGTACGAGCTAGGGAAGACCTTTTAACGTGTGATGCCATGCCATATATCAGATCTCAACCCCCCGTAGAAGAATACACCTCTTTGAACCTCAAAGTTTTTTCGATCATTCGCCAAACAGTGTGGAGGGCCGATTTCGTCGACCTTCCCTGTCTGTATGCTTGTTGATTTCTGTGAAAGGGGTTCACCCTCAGGGGCCCTCCAACAGTAACATGCTTTCCATCGTTTCAGGTAGGAGCGGTTTTAGGCTGATGTGCCTGAAAGATTTTGCTACTGTGTAGTCTCTTTTTCCTACTTTTAAGGATGAAAAATACTCATGCCGATTTCCACACCTTTGGGACATACCTTAGCGCAATTTCTGACACTTTTGAAGCATTGACCGTGCTAAATAAGTTCATTTGGGTACTTTAGATCCCTATGATCGACGGCTGCTGTATCTCCCATGAGAAAAAGTGATACGTTCGCCTTCGGGCCTATAGGCTGAGACCTCCTACCCTCTTTCCCCGCTTTGGCAGGCTGATCTAAGGTAATCTCTTTTTCGCGGTCCCCGTTAGCTCCGATGTACTTCACCATCCTTGGTGCAGTTGGAGGCCTCGCAAGAATCTTTCCCTGCCTCTTAGTTTCCCTCCTTCTGGGTCCCCTCATTTGTTCCGACCAAGTGTTCGGTCCGTTTCACCGGGCCTGGTGGTCCCTGTTGGAACTTCCTGGTCCGGCTTTTGTAGTGCTTCGATATTGGACCTTCCGTTTTGCTCACCCTCTTCTCCTTCTCCTGTAGCATTTTTCTTGCCCTCTGCCTTTTCTTCTGGGCCTTCCTTTTTTTCTTCCAGCGGATTCAGAAAGTAAAGTTGCCCTTTGAGTGGTTCCTCAACGGAAGCTTCGCTGTCCCTTGTTTCAGAGCCGGGGCGCTCTGCTTCTACTTCCATCAGCACGTTCACTATTTTTTCTTCTTATTCCATTTCTTTCAACTGGTATTCAATATGTGGATGTGTGGATGTGTGGTGTCTAAATGTTTGTCAAGGGAGTAGCAAACCCATTCGACCTTCCTCCATGTGTAAGGCCTGGTGGGGATGGTTCTTGTCGTATAGTACGGCGGCCATGAGAGAATCCCCCGGATCGAACATATAGGCCCTTTTCCAGGCGCCACTTGGTTGACTTTCCAGTTCTCGCATATCTTTGTAGTGTGTGTATAGGTTTTGAAGAAAGTGTGTATTTGGCGTCGGTGGATGATAAGCTAGGGACCTACTGGTTGCTATCTCTGTTGGCTGTGGCGCATCAGCCACCACTAGAGTCCTCTTCGCTTTCGTTAGCCGTCATGCCGTTGCCCAGGATCCACCACGTGGAGGTGAGATTAGCATTAAGTTTCCTGTACTCCCCCCTGGAATCCCTCACGCTTGGAAAGCAATGGTCACATTTTTGAATGAGTAATGGTCTCCAGTGTTCTTCAAGAAGACCCCATGCATTGACTTGTTCTTAGTACCTTTGTCTTCGTAGCTTTGTTTTAAGCTTCTTGTTGAACGGGTTTCAATTCGGTGATAGAGTTTGAGTCACCACGTTCGAAGTTCAAACGAGACCGAGTTCAAAGGCACAGGTCTTGGAAATGAATGCTCTAATCTTTACTTTTTCATTTTCGCAGAGCATACAAAGGGGAGGATCTGTACTCCTGATGACTTCAGAGGCTCCATCCAATACCAATCTATTATGGAGACACACCAAACTCCAAATCCACAAACTTACTGTTGTCTGGGAAAGTACAACCGAGGAATGGACGATTTAGGATCCAAGCTCTTATGGATATGCAACTGTTGTGAGTATTTACGTCGAATTATCACAGCTCATCTTGAGTCCATCACACCATCCATGCAAAGGAGTAGAGTAGGATCAGAAACATATTAGTTGAAGCAACTTTGTTCTTTCTTGACAGTTCTGATGACCAGATGTGTTTGAGTTCATGCTGATATTTACCGCGGAGAGTTTCAATAATGTTTACATCTTGGGAGCTTCCACGCCTAGGAAATCTGGCATCAAGAACATCTATTCCCACTCAAGTTGAATCTTCTACCAGTTTATTTTGGTAAAGCATCGAACCATCTATTTTTACATTTCATTATTACACTCTTATAAAGAGAATTTAAGCATTGTTTTTTGAGTATTTTCAGGCATGTCTAGCGGCAATTCTCGTATTATATACTCTGCAATTAGTCCATTTATTTGTTGCAGATAAAAAAAACTCAAACTAAACAATTGTCCTATCCCCTCTACCAAAGATAAAAAAATATTAAAACTAATATGTGATAATTATAATTATTGTTTTGTATCGTACCTTAGAAAACGTCGGCTGTTATCAAAAAAAGTTAAATTAGGTACAATATTGGTGTTGAATAGGTGACATACTTATTGAAAAGTAGTTTCAACAATGGGTAAGTAAATGACCATTTTTTTGTGGAATTTTCTGTTTCACATCTGATCACAGTTTTTATAGCAGTCGGCTAAATGAAAAAAAAAAACTGGTGAATGGTCCAATGGAAATGAAACCCACTATTTTATGTAATTTTTACGATTTGAAAAGAACATTTTACCTAAACCTCAGATGGTTCATTGCACATTTCGAAACAAGATTTTCTTTCTATACCGGGTTTCCCGAATTTTAAGTGACAGGCAGTATTTGGTTTGTTAACAGAAATAGACAAAAATGTTTTGTGATAAATTTTGATTTCATAATTCAGGGTAGAATTCAATTATGTAATAATATACACTGAGTTCGATTTAAAAAACCTGGTATTGCCTGTCACATAGAATTTGGGACATCCAGTATACAAGATGATTCATTTTCAGTTGTCACAAATAATCGACACTTTTTTCTTATGGAAAACCCGGTATTCATTATGTCAGTTAAAATAGGGCACGATTGGCATTTGAATAATACAACCTTGATTGAATTCATTTGGTGGAAATTCATGTCCCTGTGTCTACGGATCCTTCAGTTATTGCCAGTGGTGGTAACCACCCAAGAAATTGATAAGATGTCATTGTGGACGTCAAGGTTAAAAGCTAGTAAAACTAACCTTATCCTAATTGACGGATCGTTTTCTCCCTTGTAAGATCAGAGGCGTCCTCGTCCTCAATAAGATCATATAGTTACGTTTTTGCTATATAATAGGCCGAGCACAATACTAAACTGTTTATTTTCTAACTTCACTATAAACAAACATACAACACTTCACTGACTAATAAAACATTTAGATCTATACAACAATACAACTAGCTAAATATTCCAAACACTTCTGCTTATTATCACTTTCTAATCTTGTTAATAAATTCTCTTCATAAAAACTTCTTCCTCCCAGTCACATGTCTCGCGTTTATATATGTACTCAAGTTTAACCAGAATCTTCGCGATGCGACATTTCGGTTATCCCAAATATTCATTACCGGCAGCTTTCTACCTTTTTCTCGGAAACCATATCGACGATACGCGTGCAAGTCTATCCAGCGGTGTAGCTAGGGGATTTTTATCAATCTCGTAGCAATATACATTCACTTACCCATGTCTCACGATCCTTCGGATATTGCCATTGATGGTAATAATTCAGGAAATCAATTGGTTGTGCATATGTATGTCGAGGTGGAAAGCCCTACTACAATGATTTAAGTAGCCATGATCAGTCAAAAGGGCATGACGAAATAAAGTTTCTATTTCTTCATTGGAACACCCTGTTTATTATTCCATATTTCAATTCTTCCGAAAATTCTAAACAAAATTGATGTAGCACACCATATCCTAAATTTAACCGTCTTCGAAATATCGAGTATTGGAAATTTTGAAAAAGCCCGAAATGATATACAGTTTGTCTCACTAAGTTGGAACCATATGGAAAACTTTTTTATTATTCATTTTAGGAAAAAAATTATTATTTATAAAAAGTTCTGCATGTTCTAAAATTTTAAATGCAATCATCATATATCACATTGTTTCAGTCGTATACGCGGTGTGGCAAGAAATATGAATTTTACTCAAGAGTAAAGTACCTTTATATTTGAAAATATCGATAATTCTTATGAAAAAGAGTTGTTCAGAGTTGAAATTTTCGTTCAAATATGCAATTGCGTTCATAGACATTGAAAAATTAGGTTATGTTACTTTTTATTTTTTTTTTATTTTGAATGAACATTTATCTCTTTTGATTATGACACACATGATCACCTTTCCGTTTCTCAATTTTGCTCTAACAATTTTGCAATTCAAACACATAATGAATGCATATGCATTGTTATTGTTGACAAAATAAGAAAAAATTATTTTTCCATGTAAGTGGATGCAATTGCATATTTAAACGTAATTATTAGTTTTTAACAACTTTTTTCCTTAAGAATTTTTGATATATTCAAATATAAAGGTACTTTACTCTTGAGTAAAATTCATAATTTTTGTCACACCGCGTATACGACTGACAAAATTTGATATCTGATGATTGTATTGTAGATTTTATAACATGCAGAACTTTTTATGAAGAATGATTTTTTTCCTAAAATGATTAATAAAAAAGTTTTCCATATGGTTCCAACTTAGTGAGACAAACTGTATACTTATTATGAAAATAACACAGGGTGGATTATAAGAGGATATGATTCTAATAGTTTAAATTTATTGCGTTTTTGCTTTACCGTACCTTACGTTGTCTTGAACTAGACTTTACTCTGGTCGGTCTTAGACACCACCAGTTTCATGATAACGTTGCAATGTTTTTCAAAAGGTTGATTTAAAAAAGTTACTGGTTGGGATGCAATTCATCATAAATAACAACTACTTGATTACAATTTCGTCTTCCATCACAATATCCTACGATCGTGACAATTGTTCGCGAAAATTATTCACACTAACTGTAATCATGGACGTGTTGTGGTGGACCTAGAATCTTTCAAAGGTAACTTGATGGACTATAAACTTAATAAACTTAAATATTTGTGTATAATTTATAAAAAAATTATTTTTGAAATTCTAAAACGGTTAAATTTAAAATATCATTTGCAATTTTATTAGGAATTTTGAGAAATTTGAAATATAGAATAATATATAGGTTGTTCCGTTGAAGAAAAAGTAACTTTGTTTCGTCATAACTTTTAGACTGTTCCTGTATACATGTATGTATATTCTTCATTGTACTAGATTTCAAAAAACCCTAAAACGTTTGTATCCTAACATTTTTCGCCAGCTATCTTACAATGAAGGTTAATACAATAATTGTTGGTTTTATAATTAATATTTTGGTATTTCAGTTTCATCCCGTATTTTATTTATTTTGACTTATGCAAAATTGTTTAATAAATAAAGGAATGTTGACAAGTTGAGAAATAGAAAAGTCGTATATTTTTTACTTTTCAAATAATACATCAGAAATAGTCATATCATATTATAATTGTCTATTATACGAACGTATCAATCATCTGGTAGGTGTTTGTACGTAATAATAATTTTACGTGATATAAATCAGAAATATTCATGCCAGTAATAATAATTAGTGGATAACTTTATACTCTAATATTGTTGTATACTGTAGTTGAGTGCAGTGTTCTTCTTCAAAAAATTTAATTATCGAATAGTAGGATTTATTTAATAGTATAGCTTTTTCAGAAAACTTTTGAACATTCTTATAATAAGATTCTTGAAACAGTTGGACAATTTTTTGTAACATTCTGCTTTTTTAATGACTCAATTTTTAATTCAATCCGCTAATATGCGATTTTCAGTTTGATTGCGAATCGAGGACAAGACCAAGCGATTTGTTTTAATTTTTCACAAAGGAGTTATCGTAGATTGCTGTCAGTAATCTCGTTTGATTTTTATTTGAATTGTATCGTTCATCAACATAATTTTTTTTTGTTTGATATGCTTCAATATTTTATTTTATTCATTTTGTCATTGAAATTCTGAAAAACTGAATGATGATCTCTTCCTGAGAGGATAAATAATGCATCATCAGTGAATAATATAGGATTGCTAAAAGGAGTAACAGAAAGTAAATTGATGGATGCAGCCGTTACTATTTTGTAGTTTGAGCATGTCCATAAAGAAAGAAACTGCAGTAACATTAGTACAAATATAGGAAGACTTATTTCTCATTTTTTAAAGAAGTTTGATCATTCACATAAAGTAGGAATAGAAGTGGCCTCAAAATAGATCCGTATGGTAGTCCACTTCTAATAGTTTCCCTGGTCGGTCAGTAGCTCAGTGGCTAAGGTCTCTAGCAGTGGAACTTCTAGCTCGCATCAGACAGACGTTCGAGGCTCGGGTACGGAATCTTTTTTCTCGAGTACACGGGTCTCTTTAGGTGGCCACATGCCTTGTTGTGAATCAAGTGTGATGTGAGTTGCATGCCAATCCTGACGTCTGGTGCTATCTTGAAGTGCGCACCGACCAACCAGGGTGGTGCTGTAGGTTTTCCGGGTTTTCCTACAGCTGAAAAGTGAATACATCACCTAAAACATCAGTAAGTCGCCCCGGAGCGCCACGGCAAATAATAATAATAGCCGTCCTCTACCCGCACAGGCTAGGCTATGCATTTGGGTACACTCTACGAGTGTTGTTTATGAGGGAGTATTATTATTATTATTATTATAAAACATTGAAGTCATTGTTGATACTAAATATTTAGAGTGGTACGTTGTTTTGGTATTTAGATACACTGAAGAAATCAGTGCAATGATGATTTTCGTCACCACTCATAAATTGTTGAAAAAAATTGTTAAAATTGTTATATCCGTCAATCGGATGCATTCAAGCATCTTTCACTTCTGTTTGATTCCAGGATTAATCAAAATCTCTATCATAGTCCTGGCGGGCTTTTTTAGTTTCCTAATGCCTGCCGCCGTGATGGTCGATGCAGCCTGTGAGTTTCGTCAGTATATGGTTATGGGACAAGAATACTATATCAATAACACTCAGTACCCTGGGAAGTACCCAGCTTCAACTTATTGTACGTGGCATGGAAACAGCCCGGTTGGAACAAGAATTATAATTGCTTGCGAGGATATCGCTTTACCAAGCGTAGGTATTCGAAACTTGTATTGATATTCAGAGTGAGACAAACTAAACCTCTCATACTATTGGTCTCGAATGATATTTTTTCAAGAAATTGGTTTCTATCGAAGTTGGAATGGACAATATTTTTAAAACAATGATTCTCATACAGAAAACTGAGATGACTTTGCTGTGTAATCCCCATACACAACTCTCGCTATTTTGCAATATTAAATTTTTTCAAAAGGTAACGTTGGTGATCAATATTATGAGTTGTATCAGGTACATTTTTGAACTCCAATAACTCTATAATTTCAAATATGACACACATTACTTTTCCACGAGACAAGATACAACTTTTCTTACTCGAACAAAGGTTCTGCAAGTAATATGACATGTGCCATTCTGGTCCTACTCTACTCAAGGAGAGCTATAACAACTCAATCAAAAAAACTCAAAAAATTATGCAACTTTACAGGAAATTGCATCGTATATCATCGTTTCCACGGTTTCACTACCAGACAACAAGGCGGCCACGGTGTTTTGAGTTTAGAGTAATTCCATAACGAATGATAGGGGATGGAGTCTGTGAATTCATCAGGAGGTTAGATCAGCAGCAGCTTGTATGGTCGGTAAACTTGTTTTTGTGTTCGACTCTAGACCCATTTGGCAGAAAGCTCTCACCAAATCTGCGAACTAGTTGGAAAAAAGCCAATGAATGGGGTCTTCTCCAGGAACATTCAAGTCAGAGACTGTTGAATTCATGATGGTTTTCCAGGATGGTGTCTTCAACATCATGGTCTACCAGTTAATTTCTGAACATAAACTGATTTCAAATAAAACTGAAGTCCACCATGCTACAAACTTCTGCACCACGACCATTTCAAATGTTTGCCTTCGTAATAGATCAGAGTTTTTTATCTACCTCTGTCTTCACTATAAGACTTCACCACACCAACCTTGACAGAGGCAAGAACTTGTTTGAAAGATATTTCTCAATGCCTTGTTTGTCAGTGGTGGTATTACGCAAAAACTTTTCTTCGCTTTCGTGCCCTCAGATGCACTACCCTTGCCCCTTTAGGCCCTTTCCGGTGTCGTCTCTGTCTTAAACTCCACTCTAGAGAGCTGATTGGAATGTTCGTTTATGAAAAACTTTTCCTTGATCACTATTTTCGCTATTATGTAGTCAAGACCACTATTCGGATGTTCAGTTAGCCTACTCCAGGAGGCTTCTCCTAGTTGGGCTGATGACCACCTGGTTCCTCTAGGAAAGATACTGCTCTGGCCTTGGCCTATATGCCTGCCTCATGCTTTCGCTTGGATATGATCAACTCAGTCTGTTTGTCAATTTCTGTCTCTTCTAGTAGATAGGGAAGTTTTGGCCCACTACAGCACAGCCTCACATGACGCAGTAAAGTTCAAATACTCTGGGAATCGACCTGATGTATCAGAAGATTCGTTTGCTCACAATCAGTCTTCGGCAAGAATGACTCAATCTATGACTTGGAGGATTTTTTCAACTTTTTTTGTTCAATATCCACCGTGTTTAGTCAAAGCAGGTGTTACCTCTACAGGAAGCGGTTTTCCACCAAACAATGATACTCTTGGAAGAAGCTTCGTCGATTAGATTACATTACCTTTTCTACTCTCCAGGGGTCGTAGGCCTCGTGATTGACTCCCTGATTCCCTTCTTCGTGGAACGTTTATTAATCTGACCTGGTCTTTTTTTTGTCATCTGCAATGAAATAAACCTAACCTCATTCAATTTCAGAGTAGGAATTGCGCTGGGGATAAATTGGCGATATCACTCAGTGGGGACGGGAATTTCAGAGATTCCAGGAACTACTGTGGAACTGGTTCAGTTAGCTTGGTTACAACTGGGAATAATCTCGCTGTGGGTAAGAAATATCTTTTGAATCAATAATAGTAACATGTGTCATGGAACTCCTTCGTATGAGTATTTTAAGCACGAGCGCTGAGTACGGCTGAGCAAGTGTTTGGTGAACAAATAATAGCGTCACATACAGTTCTATCTCTACGGAATTTACTCAAATAAAACACTTTTGCCTATTTACTGCTGAAAGTTTTATAATGTCAGACCACTTTGAGTTTTTACATCGTCTTCAAATTATGAAAGTTCCAGTGGAAATAAGAAACATAGAAAACACAAATTTCCACAAAATAAATTATTCGTCAATCAAGTTATTTTACGAACTAAGATCAAGACAACAAAATTATATTTCATCAAATGAAGAGGGATTTCAATGATCCAGCAATTTGATGAAATTATGGACTTTTGCTATTCAAGTTTTTTTTCGATAAAGTGTCGATTGTCACACCAAGAGCTAAGTATTCTATGATGATGATAATAATACTTGGATCATGATATCCCCTCATTAAGACTAGTAGGTCAAAGGTATAGCCAATGCGAGTAGTGGATGTATATTAAAATTTTTTGTGGTGGCGCTCCGGGGCAATTATCACGCGGGTACTCTTGGCTAACGTTCAGCTCTTGAACATGCCAACGGAAATAGGTTTCGGAGGTATGCCATACACGCTTTTGAAGAATTATCTGACGTGCAAAAAACAATGTCAAAATATCACAATAGATGGCTACAGATCAAATACATATGGCGTTCTTCAGGAAACACTTCTCGGACCGCTCCTGTTCATTATTTATCTGAATGGACTGTTCAATTTGGAGAACGCTGGTGAAGTAGTCAATTTTGCGGATGACACTATAGTTATATACAGTACAAATAACGGGAAACTGGTGAAGAAATTGTCGAAGGAGATTAGAAGAAATAATGGAGTGGTTTGACAATTGACCATTGACCGATAACGTCTAGAAAACTAATTAAAAAGCCTTCGCTTCCAGTACGAGGTGTTTACCTCACTACGATTCTTTTCTCATTACTCTCGGAACTGACGTTCATGTTCGATCAGGGTGAAATACCTAGTAGTTCACCTAGTGCAGCACCGAAAATAGAATACATATATCAATCATGTGAAATAGAAAATGAGATTCGTACTATACAAACTCAAATACCCGTCAAAATTCTTCTCAATAAAATATTAGTAGCCATGTTTAAAATTGTTTTGTTATTCTAGATAAGTTACACTTGTTTTTAATTTTTTGTTTCCCAACATTGAAGTCCAAAGGTATTGTGCCGCCACAGCCATACATTTAAAAATATTCAATGGAAAAGAACCTTGAAACTTTTTCTGTTAATTACATTTTGCCGATTCGAACCCCAAAAAGGGGCACATTTTTTGTGCGTCTGTATGTTTTCTTCATGTTGCTTCCTTCTGATGATATTTAGTAATGTTATCCATGTTATATCAAAATAGACAATAGCCCTTTGTCCAGTATTACGCCTTAGGAAATGCGTATTTGGGTCGCTTGACCTATTTCTCCTTGGAGTCAGCTAGAATCCTGGCGCCAACCCCAGTACCCTTGGAATCAGCACTTTTCCAGTCAACAAGTGGAAACTTATAAAAGAAGAGGATCCCGGCATCTCAGTGTTCAGATGCACGTTCAGATGCACGTTCATGATCGAGTAACTGTTCCAATATTTAGGTGCATATCAATAAGTCTGACTGACATTGTATGTTACCATTTTAATTTATGTTTGTCAAATAAATAAAATAAAAGTTTGAAGTATGTTTTTAAAAAGTCTTTGGTGAATCCAAAGATATAACAGTGGCGCAGTCCTACGGATTTCTTCAACGTAGAAAAACTACGGTGATTTCCAAATCTTCAAAGAACAAAGAACCAACAACAGCAACCCAGTGGACGGACGGTCTCTTCATCATCGAGTAACCCGGTGTAGCAAGGCGAATGAAGTAGGATTTCATCCACCACGCAAGGAAAAGCCACAATAAACAAGAATAAGAAGAAAAAACCCCGTTTTGGAACTCCTGTGGATTAGGAACACCTAGTGAAGCCCCTGGCAGAGAATTTCAAGACAACCCCTCATCAACCCTCATCGTTGGAACCCCTGTGGATAGGAACACCTAGTGAAGCCCCTGGCAGAGTATTTCAACAAATGTTTGATTTATCATCTTTTGTGTTTTCAAAGTTCTCTTATCCATCCCATTCTTACCCAAACAAACCCGACTATTTAAAGTTCATACTGACTGAAAATCGAAACTTGAAAATTTTCATACTGCTGAAAATTTGAGATAAATAAATAAAAATGCAAAATCAACCAGAAAATCAACCAGAAGATCAACCAGAAGTCGAACCATACAAACTTTCAGAATTATTCTCACTTATCCCTGAATATGATGGTGATAGCATATTACTGAATACTTTCTTGAATGCATGTGATCAAGCGTTTCAACTTGCAACAGTAGCACAAAAATTCCTTTTAATTACACATTACAGAAACAAATTAAAAGGAAAAGCAGCAATTTTGGTAAATTCTCAAAATCCAATAACTTATACTGCAATCAAAAATTTACTAAACACTCATTTTGGTGATTCTCGCGATTTGAACTCATTAATTCAAGATTTGCAAAGAATGAAACAAATGCATGGAGAAACAGGTATTACTTTTCATTCTCGCATACAAACACATAACGCAAAAATGGTCGCCTATATAAACAAATCATTATTAACAGCTGAACAAAAAGACGCACAAATTACTCTAGTCAACAACATGTCTCTCAATACACTTCTGACAGGATTAGAACCAAGAATAGGACAAATAATTAGAGCAAGTAATCCTATAAATATGGCAGATGCAGCTCATAGAATTAAACGTGAAATTCAATTATCATATTTTGAATCTCAAAAAAATCAAAGAGTTAGGGTAAAAACATAGTGGAGCATCGCATCAAGCATCTCATCAAGCATCGCCTCAGGCATCAAAAACAAATACACGTATCAAATATAAACCATGTATAGTAGAGCATCGAGCATCGACTGAAGCATCGCATCGAGCATCGCCGTTCCCGAGGAATCAAATCAATTTGATTTTCAAGAATCTTCACAGGACTGATGCCTGAAAAGTGATATACGATTGGTGCGCTCAAGGTCGTGTCAACACTAGCCGTTGTTTTACATCTACAACTGCTTTTATAGATGCCTCACTATGTGCCCTCTGATGCCTGGTATGAGTCGATGCTCGAGGCGAGGCTTGGTGCGATGCTTGATGCAATGCTTGATGCGATGCTCCACTATGTTTTTACCCTTACTCCAGCTCAAAATCAAAAACCAAGGCAAAATCAAAATAATATGTTCCAAAGACAACCTAATTTTCAAAATTACCAACAAAGACCTTTTCAACCAAATTTTCAACATCAACCGAATTCTCAAAATCGTCCCAATTTCCAAAATCAACCAAGACCAAAGTTCCAAAATCAGAATCGTCCTCAAATAAATCAAACAAGTTCTTCCCAACGATAAAAGCCTCTAATGAGACCCAATACTAATTTTCAACAACAACGAAATACTGTAATACAACCAAATCCCAATTATAGACCTAATATTCAGAGAACACACTGTATGAACTCTGAAAATAACTCACAATACTATGACTTAACTCATTATCGAGAAGACCTAGACATTGATTATACTGATAATCGAGAATATTATGAACCTGAAACCGAATATTACAACGAATACGATTATTTTCAACCACAAGATAACGAGCAAGCATACCATGAAAACAATGAATACTCGGATTTTCAAACGGAGCATCTTTCAATCAAGCCTCCTATCAAAGAAGAAATGATTCACAATACGAATATACTAACACAGCAACTCGACACCCTGAATTTGCAGGAATTCGTTTAAACACCGTCAGCTCAAATAATCTCTTTTACATTCTTGATGCAACGAAGACATTTAAATTATTAATTGATACAGGTGCTGGTATTTCCGTTTTCAAACAGAAAACTTGTGAAAAATTACCGATTCGAAATCCAGAAAATATGTCAATCTCAGGTATAACTCGTCCAAAAATAATTATAACTGAATCAACTCTAATACCATTTCAATTAAACAATCCTCACAAAGTTTATATTTATGACTTAGATATAGAATTTGATGGAATCTCAGGATGTGACTTTCTTGAACACTACGAAGGCATTGTAGATATCAAAAATAGAAAATTGATTTTAAATTACAAAACAGTTCCTCTAATAAAAGTCGAACCAAAAACAGGAAATATTGAAAACAAACCCAAATTTTCACCATTAACATGGCAATTGAATGAAAAAATTTCACAAGAAACTCTCAGCTCACAACCAACGTCAAATGAAAAACTAGACTATATTTCTGATGATATTTTTGAATACAATCCAAAGAATTATTTCTTTGAAAGCCCAACTGAATACTATCAATATTTACAAGACGAAATCCCTATAGCTAATGAAATTGAAATTCCTGAAACCAATGAAACATTGAACATTATCGAAATTGAACCACGAGTAGAAAAAGTTTTCAAATTAAATTAAAATTTAAAAAATTCAGAAGCAATACTGCTTGCTTCCGAAAAAAAAAGTAAGACTTCCAAATGCTATTGTAAAAACAAATGAAAAAGGAGAATTTTTTACAACAATAATTAATGTGAATACCATAAAAAAAAATTGATTCTTCAGATTTAATCTTAGCACCAATTCAAAATTTTGAAAATATTTTAAATTTTAATCAAAATGACCAATTTAATGAACAGCAACAAATTATTGATAGAAGACATGAAATAAAAAATAACTTAAGGCTCGAACATCTCAACGAAGAAGAAAAAGAAACAATTGAAAACTTATGTTTTGAATTTTACATTTTACCTAGAAGGAGATATATTAACTTTTACCAATGCAGTAAAACATAAAATTGACACCAATGACGCTAAACCTATTTTTACAAAATCTTATCGTTACCCCCAAATTCACCAAGAAGAAGTGAAGTCCCAAGTTTCGAAAATGTTAGAACAAAATATTATAAGACCTTCAATATCACCCTGGTCATCTCCAGTATGGGTAGTACCAAAAAAACTAGACGCCTCCGGTAAACAAAAATGGAAAGTAGTTATAGACTATAGAAACCTTAACCAAATAACAGTTGATGAAGTATCCCTTACCAAATATAACAGACATACTTGACCAATTAGGACAATGTACTTATTTCACAACTTTGGACTTATCCTCAGGTTTTCATCAAATTGAAGTAGATGAAAAAGACATTCAAAAAACAGCTTTCTCTATTGAGCACGGTTATTATGAATACCTCAGAATGCCATTCGGATTAGTACTTTTCAGAGAGTTATGGATAACATACTCTTAGGTATACAGAACGAACGTTGTTTAGTGTATATGGATGACATCATAGTTTACTCAGCAACACTTTATGACCATATTTCTCGACTAACAGAAGTATTTCAAAGACTCAGAAAAGCTAACCTCAAAATTCAACCAGACAAATGTGAATTTTTAAAAAAAGAAGTAGCATATCTCGGACATATAATTTCTGAAAAAGGTGTTAAACCAAACCCCGACAAAATAAGTTGCATAGTAAATTTCCCAGAACCAAAAATCAAAAAGACATCAAATCGTTCTTAGGATTAGCAGGTTATTATCGCAGATTTATTCCAAATTTTGCAAAAATATCTAAACCAATGACAAGACTCTTACAGAAGGACATTCCTTTTATTTTTGACGAAGAATGTAAAAAAGCTTTCAAACAACTGAAAGAAATTTTTTCTCAATTTCCCGTACTAATATATCCCAACTTTAATGAACCTTTTATTTTAACCACTGATGCATCATCATTTGCAATCGGATCAGTGTTATCACAAGGACGCATAGGTCAAGATCTACCTGTAGCATACGCCTCACGCACACTTTGTCCAGCAGAAACTAAATATAGTACAATTGAACGTGAACTTTTATCTATTATATGGTCAGTAAAGCACTTTAGGCCCTATATTTACGGTAGAAAATTCAAATTATATTGTGATCATAGACCTCTAACTTGAATATTCAGTATACGTGACCCAGGAAGTAGACTCGCAAGATGGCGATTAAAACTCGAGGAATACGATTACGAAATTATCTACAAACCAGGAAAATATAACAAAAATGCAGACGTTCTAAGTCGAATCAAAATTAATCATTTTAAAGACGCTTCTCAATTTCATACCAAAGTATTGACAAATAATGAAACTGACAATGAATCTAATGTTTCAGAAAAAACCGAAATATCCCCTGAAACTATGGAACAAGAGTTCGATAATTTTGTAGACATATGTAGGAAAAAATTGATTATTCAAAAATTCAATTTTCAAACTCTTAATTATTAGACAAAACTCAAAAAAACATTTTGATAGTTTTCCAACAGTATAAAGACCATCAGTTACGTAAGAAAATTTTAGAAGATATTTTCGAAGACAATCATAAATGTGAAAAGAATAAAATAAATATTTTTCCTAGCAAAACAGTAAAAAATAGGAAATATTTCATAATAATTACATCATTTGAACCTCAAGAAGCACTAGAAAAAATGTTTACATCACTCTTCAAAGACCAACATGAATTTAAACCTTCAGCAACATACTATACTGATAACAACCCTGACTTACCCTTACAAGAATTACTTTCATATATACTTTCTGACGTGGAAGATATAAAGATAATACTATGTCAAAATATAATCAGATGAAGACTCTATACCTATTATTCTTGATCAATACCATAATAGAAAATCTAATCTTCATAGAGGAATAAATGAAACCCTTAGAAGAATTAAAGAAAAATATGACTGGCATGGAATTACGAAAGACGTAGAAAATTTCATTAATAAATGTGAAATTTGTCAAAAGACAAAAATCTGTAGGAAAAATCTTAAAAACTCTCTCGTAATCACTGAAACACCCAGAACACCTTTTGAAAGAATAAACGTTGATATACTACAAGTATCAGACGCATATATCCTCACAATAAGAGACGAACTAACAAAATTTACACAAGCATACCCAATGCCAAATAAATCAGCTAAATCAGTAGTTCACACTTTAATGTTTTTCTTCCAACATTATGGAACACCCCTTAGAATCCACTGTGATTCAGGCAAAGAATTTAATAACCATATAATGAAAGACCTCTGTGAACTATATGACATGAAATTAACATTTTCAAGCATTGACCATCCCCGATCGAATGGATCTCTAGAAAGATTCCACGCGACATTGACAGAAATGATCAGAGCATATGTAGCAGAAAGCCCTGACGATGACCCTTGTAATATACTACCTTACGCAGTTATATGTTATAATAACTATAATGTTTATAGAAAATAAATTACATGGTTTTACACCATATGAACTTATATTTGGTCATACAGCTGGTAGACCACCCGAACAAATATATAACCAAGAACAATTATTTAGTAAATATATCAGAGATTTAAATAATAGAATCTCATACTATTATAAAGTAGCTAGAGAAAAAATAATCAAGAGTAAAGAAAAATCTAAAAAACGCTTTGATGAAAGAATAAGACAGGAAACTCCTGAATATAAAATCGGAGATAAGATTTACGTAAAGGAAAGTCAAATAGGTTCAAAATTAAAAAATAAATTCAATGGACCTTTTGAAATAATTGATATTTATTTAAATTCCGCACTTTTGAAGAATCTTGAAACAAAACAACAAAGCAAATTTAATTTTGATTAATTAAAACCATACCATGAGTAAATCCGAAATTTTTATTTCAGATGCTTCTACTCATCCTTTTACTCCTGTGTGCTGTACGCTCACAATCGCAATATATTCTTCAACCCGTGAATAACACGATTGGCATATACTACCATGAAGAAGGATATGCAAAAGTTTCCAATGACAAATGGACATTGTTAGTATACAAAGACCTTACCTCAGTAAGAACAGTTTTAGATCATAATCAAAATATTTTAAACCTAATGATCCTAATGCTCGAAACCCCGAATTCAAGAATGAATTATTTTTATGCTGATGTAAAAACACATATAACTATGCTAAATCAAATTTCGAATTCCCTCGAATCAAAGTACGATCAAATAAAAATTGATACTGAAGATTATTCAAAAAGAACAAAACGTGGATTAATTAATGGAGTTGGCAGTATATGGAAAGCTATATCTGGTAATCTCGATTCTTCAGATGGAGAATACTTTACCAACTCGATAAACCAATTATACAAAGATGAACACCAAATAGAGAATTTATTAAAAAATCAAATTTCCGTCACTACTTCAGTAATCAAAAATTTTAATGAAACTATTCAAACGCTGATGAAGCTACCTTCAATGAAGATTTAAAAAACATAGAGCAATCAATCTATGATATTTCAGACAATTTACATCTTATTGAAGCGAAATATAAAATTATAGATATTTGTGAATCCCTTATGGAAAACTTTGTATATCTAGAAGAATATCTTGATGATATTTTGACCTCAATCACTTTTGCTAGATTGAAGATCATTCATACTTCAATAATAAAACCAAAAGATTTAGTGAACTCCCTTCTGGAAGTATCACAATCCTTGGAAAACCTTGCCTTTACAACCAAAGTTTGCATCAGTAGCAAAATACCTCGAGTTAATTGAACTCGCAGCATTTCAAACAGACACAAAAATTATCTATATTTTAAAAATACCCCTTGTTGAACCCGAAGTCTATACCATTTATCGACCTTACCCTATTCCTATATTGGATAATGGAACTGGATTACATCATATTTTACCTACAACTATAAAATATATTGGAAAAGATGATGACTCACTGTCATATATAATTGTACCAAATTTTGAAAATTGTAAATCATTGATTTATAGAATGAAAATATGTGAAAAAATATTGCCTTACCCAATTGATACTAATGCTATTTGTGAAGCTCAAATATTTAGACATTTAATGGAATTACCTCAAGCTTGTAAAACAAGTATACTTTTCGCAAAAAATTATAATGTTTATGAAATCGATTTAAACACATGGCTTATAATTGTTTCAGACCCTTTGCCTGTAACATTAACATGTTACAAAGAAACAAAAACGAAAATTATTGAAACAAATTCAATCTTAAAAATGAATGTTTATTGTAATGCATTTGTTGGTACAACAAGAATTCATGCGAAAAAACAAATATATTTCGAGAAAAATGTAACCTATATACTTTTCACGAAATTCTAATACCATATAAATGTTGTGCAGGACTTCCTAAAAAAGAAAAATTTCCAAAAGTAAAACCTCTGAAGCTGAATAAATTAAATGTTGATGATTTAAATACAGCTCAATTCAAATTGAATGAATATTCTGATCAATTAGATAAACTTATAAATGAACCTTTTGTTTCTAAACTTATTTCATGGTTTACTTATTTTAACATTACACTTGTAATTTCTCTTGTAATTTTGTATTGTTTTTGTAAATGCAAAAATCGAAAAAATGTAAAAATTGGTATTATGACATCAAGAAATGATGGACCGCCTGCACCACCAAGAAACCGAAATAAATTTCAAGCCATTGCCAAATTCTTCCCAAGAAGACGACCGAGCTACCAAATAGGCGAACCCGTGGAGGAAGAAAATGAAGAAATTGAACTCAATACAAATTCTTCGAAAACTTTTGTCTAAAAGTTGAATAAAAACTTTTTCATAAAATGGGGAGTTGTTATATCAAAATAGACAATAGCCCTTTGTCCAGTATTACGCCTTAGGAAATGCGTATTTGGGTCGCATGACCTATTTCTCCTTGGAGTCAGCTAGAATCCTGGCGCCAACCCCAGTACCCTTGGAATCAGCACTTTTCCGGTCAACAAGTGGAAACTTATAAAAGAAGAGGATCCCGGCATCTCAGTGTTCAGATGCACGTTCATGATCGAGTAACTGTTCCAATATTTAGGTGCATATCAATAAGTCTGACTGACATTGTATGTTACCATTATTTTAATTTCTGTTTGTCAAATAAATAAAATAAAAGTTTAAAGTCTGTTTTTAAAAAGTCTTTGGTGAATCCAAAGATATAACATCCATTTGAAGTGCTGATTCGATCGTTGAAAATAAGCTGTAGTAGTTAACTTGAATGGTTCTCAAAACGATTGCAGGACATGTAGAAATTATGTTTATTTACGAAGCAGGAAAGCATTGCTTCGCAAGAACGGCAGTGTATTTGATGGTAGACATCCAGAAAAAAATGTTGTACCGAGAATCTGTAGCAAAATTTGAAGCAGCTGGATCTGTTTCCAGTAGAAAGAGAAATGAACTAAGATGGCTCAATAAGGATGCACATATTGAAGCTCTTGGTCAAATTGCTATGGCACCCACAACGTCGTTTCGTCAAGATGCAGAACAAAGTGGATTATCCGTGAATCAGTCAGAATTTTGCCCATACAAGCTTCATATTACATAAGAATTAGGAGACGATGACTCGAATTTTGCCAGTTGATTAAAAATATGTGTTTCAGTGAATAATGAACCTTTCATTCAAATGGCAACGGGAACAAACAAAACTGCCGTTATTGGAGCGACATAAATCCTCACATTATTAGAGAGGGGCATACACAATATCTCTCCAAACTAAATGTGTGGGTGGGCATATTAGGTGATACTATTAGACAGAAGCATACTCTTGTATAATTCATGAGGTGGAAAATCAAATGGATGTCGATTGCAATCTTGCTTGAGCTGAACAGTTCCTTTACTTCCAGCAGGACGGAGCACCTCCTAATTATGTACGCCCAGTAAGAGAGTGGTTGGATAATCATTATCCGGAGCAGTGGATTGGTAGAATAGGACCTATTGAATGGCCACCTAGGACACCAGATCTGATACCTCTCGTTTTTTGTCTCTGGGGTCGCTTGAAATCTGTTGTATTTCAAATCCAGCCAGACTCAATTGATCCAGTAAATAAATTAACTTCACCCTACATCAAATGCGGAATCGTTTTTTATATTTTGATATTGTTAATGACCATTAGGTAGTTATTAATTCAAGTTTCCCCCCTTGCTTCGCCCGCCATCTTGAAGAAATTGTCAGAAATCGGCACCTTTTTTAGTTTTTGGCCTCTAGCTCATTCCCAGTAAACTTTTTTGAAAATATGTTCGAATGAAAAAAATGTAGACTATTAAATTTCCAACAAATTTGATACATAATTTCTTTCCTAGAATCAAGCGTATTTGAGCTACGAGAAGTTGTAGAGTTCAATTTCCTTTGAAATTCATGTATCAAAAAAAATAAAGGGCAATGGGTAGCAATAAGATAAGCGCGATACCACTCCTTGAGGGTATACCACCAAGTGATGGACTGGATGAGCAGAAAGAAAGACCCGAGCACCTTTGGCTGGTCAAGAGGAAGCAAGGGCTTGATTCCGACAACAACCACCAGAGAAGCTGCTTCTCGTACTCTGCTGAAGACGGTATCATGCAGGTGTGTCACCGGCTGTTACGCAGAATGTGGATGCAGAAAAGCCGGTCTGCATTCTTCCACATTCTGCAAATTCTGCTGCGGCGGGATGTCCTTCGACAACCGTCTCTTGATAGTCGCTGACGAGGAAGAGACAAACATCGACGACCCGTCCATACCTTTCGACGAAGACCCTGCCGAAGATTCAGCCTTCCCGTTCCCCCTTGCGAAACGTTCTGGGTTACTGTAGCAACCCCCACTTCTTTTTTAAGTTTTTATTTTAGTGTGTTCATTTTTCCCGAATAATTAATATATAAAACGCATAAATGAATTCATTTGGCAGGGACAGGACAATTATAATGTTGTCCGACCTACCCTGTCACTGATGAGAGGCAATAAACCTCGAACCATGCATGTCTGCAGGTGGTCATTCCCAGCCAAATGAAGGATAATTTTCTGTTTAATTACGAGACAAGCACTTGCAATTGGGTCTTCTTTGAAGAACGTTGCACAAATATCTGTCAGTTGTAGTTCAATGTCCGTCGTGGTATTAGCCAGGGAAGTAGTTGTTTTCTGACAGATGTTTGCCTTTATTTTTCACTTTGTGGAAACGCTTAGAGAGAAGGGTACCCCTGTATTCTTTCAACATTGTTGATACCTCTCTGGCACAATATATTTGAACTAGTTCGAATGTTTACATATTTATTCAGTCTGAGTCATGTCATTTGCTCAGTTATGTTCATCGACAACTTGACATCAATAAGTTTGTGATCTCTTTTATATTGGATCAATTGAATGGTTTCCATACCATGTGTTTCCAAATATTGGGTATCAAGCTATGGCCTCTTGGGATTCTTATTAATATTTTTGACTGGGTGAAATCATATATGACGAATAAACACAAAATTATAGTCAGATGCTACGATTCAAAATCAAATGTATATTCAATGTGCAGTTGGGTGTACCCCAAGTATCAGTTCTTGAACCCCTTCTTTTTGTATTTTGTACTATTATACGTGAATGATGTACCCCAATATGTTATAAATGCTCATGTACCAAGATATGCTGACGATACGATGATCACAATTCAAGGAGACCATGTAGAAGACCTAATGCCCCCGAAACTAATTCTCAATGTAGACAGATCAATGACCATCAACTTTCGTCCAAGGAGGGACATAACCATCAACCCAAGCAAGTATAATACTAGCGAGGAAGTGAAGTTCTTAGCTTTTCATTAAGATAAAAGACTAATTTGGGACTCTCGAATAGACATTATTTGCTCGAGACTAAAGAAATCCTATTTCATGTCGAGTTGAACAACAAGCTATTTGCAAAAATTCTTGGTAACGGGGCGTTTTTAGAGTCCCCGCAAACTTTTAGGACTGTCCACAACTATAGAATGCACAATAACTTTGCCTGTAAATGTTACCCATAGACCTAAGAACTTCACTCTTTCGGTAGGGCTGAGAAACGGGTTAACCATTATTGGATTGATGGTTATGATGTTGTTTAAAAAATTGTCATGTCTCTTCTCGGATGGAAATTGATGGTCATCGTTTTTTTTCATATCAAGAATTTGTCGATACCGGTGACACCTTTCGACATTGTCTCCTGAAATTGTGACCGTCGTATCGTAAGCATATATGATCACATAGGTGATTCTAGACACAACGAGGTACAAGAACTGATCCTTGGGGGAAGTATATGCCTTGGATCTTACATCGTTGCAACTCACTATCATTTTTAGATTTGCTGTATATGATTCCTCCCAGTCAAAAATGTTAATAGGAATCCAATAAGATGATAGCTTGATTATATCCGCAGTTGTCATTATGGTATAGCGCTAGTCTATCAATCAGAGGGACGTGGGTTCGATTCCCTGCATGGTCACTGGTCTCGTGCTAGGAATCGCACGTTAAAAAGTAAGACCTCGTTAATCCTTAGCTCGCACAAGTTTCGACTTCTGAAGGCTGTCGTTCGTAGGGGTATGACAACTGGTTAACAGAAAAAACAATTCTAAACAATTTTTTTAAACAATATCATATTTCAGAATACACGGTATGGACCACTGTCTATAGATCTAATAGAAAAGACATCACAAAATTATTGTTGTCGAATTGTTGATCAAAATAATGGAGCCAATGACATGACGCAATTTCGAAAGATGTTTATCCTGAACCCATACTGATCTCATACAATAAATCAACAGATTCAGATGTTCAGATTAGTCGATTTTGGTCATTCGTGAAATATTTGGCTAGATTATTCACGTATAGAATACACCGTATCAAAGCTGTCTACAGATTTTATTGTTGTCAAGTTGTTGATGAACATAACTGAGTAGATAACATGACGCAATTTCAATAGATGTTAATCATGAACCCATTCTGATTCTTAGACAACAAATCATTCAAATTCAAATAATGCATTATTATATTTGTTGTAGTTTTACAGATAACTTTGATGAGTTCAAAAGTTATATTTACAGGTAATTTACAATGTGTTTTTCATCACTCCTTTCATGGGGTGGAATAACATATACGTAAGCCTCCTTCAAAGTACTTATTCCTAATTGATTTGAGCAATCCCGAGATTAAAGTCGGAGGTCCGAGATTAAAGTCGGGGGTACGATTCAAAATCGGGGGTCCGAGATTAAAGTCGTGGGTCCGATTTTAAAGTCAGGATTTGAAAAAAAATTGCTCGTGGCCATTCTACGCCTTCGTAGGATTACATATAATGAAAGAAACTGTAATACTGAAGGCTCACTATATTGTCATATGGTCAATCAGTTTCTTTTTGATAGTCTTGTAGGTTTTTCGATTTGGACAGTAAATGGTACAGTATTGAAAAGTTCGCGGCCTAGATATTTAAAACTTTTTTGGCCTATTATTTAAATACAGTAGGGTGGAGGAACTAATTTTTTTGTCTAGTATTATAGTCATGGGTGAGTACGACTAATTCATTTCTGTTCAAATATTGACGAATGTTTATATTTTTGTAGAACAGCTATCTAACATCAAGGACTTGGGATTCTTGATAAAGAAGGTCGCTTGGATATCTCCATTCCTTATTCAACATAAGTTTCAAGAAACGTTTTTGAATGATTTCAAGAGGATGAAGGTACGTTTTCGCCACCCCTCCTGATCCTAAGATACCGTACGTAATGTGACTCTCTACTAGACTGTGATAAATAATTATCTATGCTGAATGCAGGTGGTGCTTGGAGGATGAGGAGTCAGCCACCCACATCCTCACGGAATGCCCAGCAGTGGCAGCAATACGGGAAGGGCACCTCGGGAACATCGTTCTGAACCCGGAGAGCGTGAGAAGAGTATCGGTTAGAAGGCTTGCTTCTTTCGCTCGCGAAATGAGCTACCTTCAAAATTGAACCGGTTCCCAGTAGCGGTGGGTGCATAACGGGCCCGAATGAGAGGCTTACATGCTTATGGTTCCGTCCGCCTACAAAACACATTCTATCTTCTATCTAAATACTTTCACCAACACGGCGCTTCAGGGCTGACTCACAAAAAACGCATTTCTTTTAGTTTTCTCAAATTTAACCTCACTCCTACCCATTGCCCTTACTTTTTTTTGAAACATGAATTTCAAAGGAAATTAAATTCTCTACAACTTCAATTCAATGAACTTTTTGCTTTCCTCCCCCTTTTTTGCGATGGAAAGTGGGGCGAAAGTGAAAAATTTGCGAAATCACCAATTTTTGCTCTTTTTCGCCTTCTCGTAGCTCAAATATGCTTGGTTCTGGAAACAAAATTATATATCAAATTTGTTGGAAATTTAATAGTCTACATTTTTTCATTCGAACATATTTTCAAAAAAATGAACTGGAAATGAGCTAAAGGCCAAAAACTAAAAAAGGTGGCGATTTCTGACAATTTTTCAAGATGGCGGACGAAGCAAGGGGGGAGGGATGACGGAAACTTGGATTAATAACTACCTAATGGTCCGTAACAATATCAAAGAATAAAAAACGATCCCGCGTTTGATGTAAGGTGAACCCCTTTTTGGAGCCTCTATTGATTGGATTAAATAGAAGAACTCCAAAAGGTCTGCGAATACTTTGAATATCTGCTGCTTACAAAACGATGTAAACCAATAGTTCTTGAAGTAATTAGATTTGATGACGTTGGGTTAAGAATTTCAGTGAGTCACTTATTATTATCATATTTTTTTGGAGATCGCTGTGGTGGAACCTCATGAAAATTCGAATTATTTTGATTCGTTGAATTAATTGATAAATTGAATAATATTCCATACCATCGCGAGTTTACATACTTTAATTTTGAAATGCATAATCAAAATAGATGTACTTATCTAGATTACATAAGAATTTCAAACATGACGAATTAAGTAAAATTTTAGTGGTAGGTGCCTTGGAGTTGAGTGATGAATATAATACAAAAACAAATACCTCAACAATTGTCCCCCCTTGATATGTGAATTATTGACGGGTGTTATTACTTCCAGAAATATCAAATATTGTTTTTGTTTTCGAATTGTGACCCGGTATGACAACTGGCAAAAAATCACCTTGCATAATAATATCTTAGCGTGTGTCTATGAAAACCATCATTTTGACGAGCCGGGAAATCTGGCCGAAATTTTTTTCTAAGAATAAATAAACAGCATGAATCAGTTGAGATGAATCACGATTACCATACAATGCATGAAATCACGTCAGTTCATAATTCTACGTCAGATAAAAATTGTATGTTGAAGTCCTATCTATAACGAGCACCTAAAATGTATTATTATATCATACCGGCAATCATGAAAACAACAAACTCGCCAGCTCAATTTAGAAAACATCTTCAAAATTGGCTGCTCTCTGCTCCTCATAATGAAATATATAAGATCAGTCAATCTCATTGACTATGTTTTCATTAACTAATTTATAAATTATAGACACTCACCTCTCTATATTCTTTACAACTATGAATATGTAACTAACATTTTTTATGTGTGAATACTGTAAAAGCCTGTATCAAATAAGTCATTCGCTGTTCTACAGTACACCTTTTAATATTCCAACAGGACTTTATGCAACTTCTACATCTCCTGGTGGTAGATTCCTTTGTAGCCTCACAGCAACCTCAACAACACAGCCACCGTCTGACTGTGATTGTGGGTTGAAACAAGGGGTGAGCAAAGTTTATGTTTTTCTGTATGTTACTACACAGCGTTAAAGGTGCCATTACCGCCAATACTCTCAATTAACCAAGATGAGGTCTATCTTGCTTGTAACATCAGAATATCAGGACACTGACCTGAAACTGTCCGTAGATCAAAATAAATCGAAAAGATGAAACAAAAACTCTCTTGGAAAAGTATGTGGTATTTATTTATTATAACCTGACCAAAAATATTTTAGAAGTTTGATGGAAATGAAAATTCTCATATCTCTTGTCGTCACTCTTTAAACTTACTGCCACATACACAAAAACACTAGATGAAGGGATGATTACCCTCTACCACCATATAACAAAAATTATTAATTACCTATCTGTGTACAGCTAATTTATTTGAAAAAAACAAATAGATTTTGACAATAGTTTGCTTTCCAAGAATATAACTATTTAATCTCAACTCTCATTATATTATTTTGGTCGTATGTTACCAACCCAGTTGACTTTATTCATGAATATATGAAGTCATGCTCAAAAAATATTTGTTAACGACATTGCGTAAACTAAGATATTGTGCAATTTTTACATTGGGTGAAGTGTTATTTTTCACCCAATGTAAAAAAGGCCGTAAAAAATTAACAACTTTTCGTAAAATGAGTTATTACACACTGTTCATACATTCACTAAATAAGACAAAACAGTCAACAATTTGTAACATAATAACAGTTATAGAAATAAATGTATGCAAAACATTTTCGTAAAAAACTGTATGTGGATACTAGCGTGTTTAGTTGAACGAGGTGCAAACTTCATGCCCATTCAATAGTCATACTTTACGAGCTCATGTCATGAGTAACTATGGCCAGTTTTTGAATAAAGTGCAAAATTTCGGATATAGTATCTATTTGACTGGCAAATAAGATTTGAAGTTTTGATAACGCTTTTGATAACTTCGACGAATTTCTGTCATACGATTTTCCAATAGTATTCTGATCATGTTTCACCTAGTAAAAGATTTCTTCAATTGTTAAGATTGTAGTTGTGCAAATCTTTTTGTGTTTAATTTGTATTAATCGAAAGAGTTTTTGAGAAATCCGAAAAATTTTATGGTATTGCATCCAATTTGTTACCTTCTAACCCAGTTACTGATTTTTCGAAATTATTCTTCCAATAAGCTCAGATTGAATAGTCAGCATTATTTACAGATTTGACATGCATATTTCTTTATTAACAGACGAGGATCGTAGGTGGAAATGAAACATTGATCAACGAATTCCCTTCCATGGCTGGACTAGTAGATTCATCAGTACGGAGTGTTGTTTGTGGAGGTAGCATAATATCAGAACAATACGTGTTAACAGCAGCCCATTGTCTCCTCAACGTGAAGTTAGAAAACCTAGGCATTCTTGTTGGTGACCATAATACATCATCAGGTAATTTTTTCCTTTGGAGAAGAGTTGAGTAGAGTAACTCTCAGGCTGCATGGAAATGCATTTTAGCTAAAAACAAATAAGACAAACAAAAATTAAATATTTGTCGGACAAACAGGAAGAAAGCTACATACATGAACACCATAAGAGTTGCATAAAAAACAACTGAAAATAGGGTAATCATGTTTTAGATCATAAATTCGATCAAGACTTCAAAATTCTGCATATCGATAATAAGAACATCAAGATCTATTATTTACAATCTTTAGAAATCAATAAATTGAAAAATTCTAATTACTTACTCTTTGATACACATGGAAGGGTTTTGAATCTCCTACAGTTAGAACTTAGCTTGGGTCCTTTGTGCACTCACCAGCTTTCCTGGCGCAATTCAACAGCTTTGTTAGCTGCTTCATATCCAATCTTCTGCAAAAGTCCTATGTAATAGGCAATTTCTTTGGTAAGTATCCAACAGGAAACAACTACTGTCTTCTACAAGAAGGTGAACTAAACCTGTTTGATACTTGGCTAAGTTATTTATTTTTCAATTCTCTTGTAATATTCTTCAATATTTATCTTGTCCCAACAAAAG
The DNA here is from genome assembly GCA_958502065.1 of Chrysolina americana. Classification (NCBI taxonomy): domain Eukaryota; kingdom Metazoa; phylum Arthropoda; class Insecta; order Coleoptera; family Chrysomelidae; genus Chrysolina; species Chrysolina americana. The sequence goes on from OY293410.1 coordinate 88,701,422, forward strand.
CTAAGCGAATTTTCCGATTCAATTTGGTTGAACTGGCTTTGCTGATGATTCGCTAGGATCATGAATAATAATAACACTCGCTCATAAACACTCATAGAGTGTATCCAAAGTCATAGCCTGTGCGGGTAGAGGACTTTTTCAGCTGTAGGAAAACCCGGGAAACACACAGCACCACCCCGGGTGGTCAGCGCGAACTCCAAGCAAGCACCTGACGTCGGGATTGGCATCTAGACAACTTACATTGCCTATCGACTCCTATGAAATTGAGAAAAGTTTTCTCGTTCTCCAGGATTCGAACCTGGCCAAATGCGGAAGTTCAGAAAGCCGGCATTTAACCGCCTCGCTACCGCTAGACATGTACCGCGCGCAATGTGAATCTGAAATAAGGACAGATTTATTAAAATAACTGCCTTTATTTATTAGTAGACGTTCAAGGCCAGAATTAATGTTCCTTTATTTCTACTTCGGTCAAGATCTTGAATGTATGATATTTTCAACACAAGTCGCCCTCTTTTGGCCATTCTATCATCAAAATAATTTATGATTTTACAAAATGAATCATATAGAATGAAAAATTTGAGACTAGATTTTACGTAGATCATGAATAACGATCGCCTGTATAAATGAGGGACGATCAGACAAAACTGATCAAAGGATAATGCCTGCCAATTACTACTATAATTGTCTTAAATAATGCTTGGCGTTGATGGCTATATCTTCCTATTATTATCAATTTTTTTCTTGAGATAAGATTATGAAACTACATGCAACGAATACGAATCATTATTCATTCTCGATCAAGTAACACAACCTAGTTGAATAACTCGCTGCTCATGCCTTAAACTTTGTTTGTAAGGTACATCTTCTGAGAGAAAGGCCTATTATAGACGGAGATAACAGTAGCCTTTTCTCTCACCGGCAGTGTCATGCGTTGTTTACAGAATGATTGAGGTTCAATAAAAAAAATATTGAAAACTGAATAAGTATGTAATGGAAACTTGATTGATGGAAGAATCTCCACATGATTTTGAGAATAGCCGATGCTCTAATTGGAATTTTTTTCATAATTCATTCATAATACTATTTTCCAATTCGGTTTCCCTTCCTCGCTAGTTAAGACACTGGTAGTTCATCTAAAAAATGATATATTTTGATTTCCAGCTGCAAATGGTCTTATACACATTTCACATATTCTCCATTGCTTAATAATGAAAACTAACGATAGTTCAACACAAATTATTAACTCAGAATTTGCCCGTTATTCACGAAAAAACACTCTTATGAGCCAAAGACGAAAACAAAAGAAATGTTTTGTTGTTGTTCTGTCAAATATCAAATGCAGCGTTGCCGTACCGATCAGAATATATCGACAACGAAGAATCTCCGTTCAGCGATGGAAATACTATCGTTTTTACATGCTCCCAATAAGCTGCAATGAACGTTTCAATTGCCTTCTTATTGTTATATATTTCATCCAAGACAGTATTTTTGGGTTTTCGTTGCCATGAATATACCTGACAGAAATCAATAAACAATATAAATGAAGCACCTGCGAATCTGATCCTAACTTATGGTATGATTCAGCAATAGGATGCATTCTTTCGAATTGGAGCCTCTGTAGACACCATATATCCCATTTTCAGAAAAGCAGATAATTCTGACTGATGTAAGTTGGAAAAAGTTCGACTTCTAATTCGAATACGAATAAGAGAGACGAACACTCATAGTTCATGTGTATAAGTGTGAAAGAGTACCTACATCGAATTACGTATATGTGAAAGCTCAAGAATATGGCCCCAGAACGGCATTTGTAGGGGCTCCCTATTATACGATAAATATAATGTGAACACAATGACATATTTGGGGAGTGAAAGCTAAACATAACTGACGCCGCTCGCTTGTTCATTATTAACTCAATTTATTTCATACAAATGGATATACTAATATTGTTGAAGTCGAGGTTTTGAACTCCGATTGATTTTAGGGTCCGATACAGCGGCTTCATCTCTGTACAAGGTATCGGCTTATGAAGTGCATCCAAATTTCAACTCCAGTAATCTGGTCAACGATATAGCCATTCTAAGAACAGCCTTGGTTATGCGTTTTGGCCTTTATGTGGGGCCTATCTGTTTGCCTTTCAAATACACCACTTTGGATTTTGTTGGACAAACTCTCACAGCATTGGGTGAGTTTGCACTGGAATATTTGTTTTTTGAAGATTGAAAGGGTTTTGACATATTTCGGTAATTCATTGTATTCCTTCTTAGCAGTGCTGTACGGAACGAGTTTTTGTAATAGTCAGGTACAATGTCGAGAAACTTTTTTTTCTGAGAAGATACGAAGCGTTCGTTTGAACTTAACTGATTCGGTGTCTTTCCTTATTTCTTCTTTAATTGTGCTCATCCCATTAGGCGGCGTGACTTCATTGAGCCTTGATTCCGTTAACTCACCTACCTTTTTGTGGTTTTGGTTTTGATTCTTATCACTTGTACCCGCAAAGGGTTTTGTTTTGATCTCTCTGACTACCTGCCTCCACGTTATACTAAAATTAAGGCCTTCTTCCGATCGGTTGAAATTATTAGGGTGTTTTTGAAATTCAAAAATTCGAGGGTAATGCCCTGGAGGTCCTATTCAGTACCTGAATTTCACTAAACATAATTTTGTAGTTGTTCTCAGTTATTTGAGCAGATTTTTTGGAATACCCATACTTGCAATTCAACTTGGGTTCGGTTAATCATAAACACCCGTGGAGGCAGATACTCAGAGTGATCAAAACAAAACCCTTATCGGGTACAAGTTATAAGAATCAAAACCAAATCCAAAAAACGGTTGGTGAGTTAACGGAATCAAGGCTCAATGAAGTCACGCCGCCTAATAGGGTGAGCACAATGAAAGAGCACAGACACCAAATCAGTTAGGCTTAAAAAATGAAAGCTTCGTCCGTTACCATACTGCTTGTGAAAATGTCTACCACAGATGTAGACGGAACGTCAGGAAAAATTACCTTGAGACCATGGCTAGCAAATAGGAAATACACCGAAAGATCAGTAACTTTTTTTTTTCTTTTCTATGTGCAGGTCACAAGGAAAATGCTCAAGGCAGAAATTATTCATGTTGCATTTATAGGAACTGCAAAGTTGACAAAGGAAATGAAGGGAAATATTATTGATTCTGTGAAAGCCATAATAAATACTTTTTATGTTTGGATATTATTCCATTATTCTTTTCGTGTACTGTTTCAAATTTAAATTTTCCTGTGGAAATCGTTTTTGAATAATTTCTATGGAATTGCAAAGTATTTAAATCTGAATTACCCATAAAATTATAAATTTTAATACATTTTATTTGGATCAGTGTCGAAGATAATTCGATTAATTTTATTATTTTTGTGTATATTGAAAATATTTATGATTTTTGATTTATAGTATTTATATTAGGCAATTTTTCTTCAAATAAACAATATAATGATAATCGTCTTCCATTTCCATGAGCTACAATAATACATGAACGTTAATAACATGATAGCGAAGTTTATCTCGAATCTATTCAACTACCAATGGATGTGCCCAAAAATAAATCATTTAATTTCAACATAATCAACAAAAAATTAATTAACTTCAATGATTTCTTGATAACATTATCTCTTTATAGGATGGGGACAATTATTCTTCACCGGACCGAAATCTGATGTGTTGCAGAAGGTTGATTTGAGCGTAATTTCAAACGCTTACTGTACCAATGAGAATTCTGATAGCACCATCACTCCAGGACAAATTTGCACGTTTTCACCAGGAAAAGATGCCTGTCAAAGTGACTCAGGAGGTAGGAGCATCTCTTGGCCAAGTCCAAATAATATGTTTACCACAATTTTTCACTTCACTTCGGTATGCATATCTCTATAACTTCGTTATTTTCATCCATAGGTTACTACAATAGAGAGGTAAATCACTGTGTGGTCCTCAACGAGTGTTTAATAACCTCAAAGGCAATCTAACAGGGCCGTTCATGCAAATTCATAGATTTACAAAATCACGATAATCGTTTCGCCAAACAATGGCTTCTTGAAGTAGAATTATTTAACCCGGTTAAATATTGCAGGGTACTATTGAATATTAACCATTTATTTATTAAACTGATAAGTTTTAGTTTTTGTATTCCTATCAACTTCCGCCAATAGTATGTTTATATTCTATAATTGAATTTGCATCAAGCATTCAAAGTTATTACATATACAGTGTGTCCAAATCGCCCTAAGACAAAATATTGCTAACAAACTCAAATTTATTTAAAAAGTACTCGATAAATTATTATACATTGTATTTGATTGCATTAGTTCAATATATTTAGCCCTATACAGGATGGTTAGTGTTTCAGCTACATGTAAAAGTTGATTTTATCAATGCAACACTCAACAATAAATTTTCTTGTTATTTGGGCAGAACACCTTGAAATGGACAAATTAACATATTGTATTGATGTAATTTGATTGTCAATGTTCAGTTATTTATCGTTTTTTGTGAAGCAAAACCCAGTTTTTAACGGCTCCCTACTTTACCATTATCATATCATCCATCGTATAAAGCGTCAAGTGTCAGTTATCTTTGAAAAAACTTTACCAATTTCTGCTGAATTCCTGAAGATAATGAATTGAATACTGAATACTAAATGCTCCTGAATAGTTGTGGTGAAAAAGATCGTATACAATAATTCAACCAGATCTACCTATAGCTACGTAGGATAATTTGAACTGTGGAAAGTTTGACAGTTTTTAAGAATAATTTCTGTTATCATATTCTCAAATTATAGTCCAGTGATAAATGTGAAAAAAAAGGCCAGTAAAACAGGATTGAAATGAGAAAATGGGAAGAAGGAGAAATAGTGATGGTGATAAAAAGAATAATTTGATAGAAGGAAATTATTCAGAGACAGTATCACATTCAATCGAAGAAGAATTCAGATTTCAGTTAACCCAAGTAAATTTTAGTATTCAAGATAAAGATAATTCAATAGGATGTAACGTGCCAGATATAATAGAGAGTTTGAAAGAACAAGTAAAATTGCTAAAAGAAATAATCAGAGATAATTATTAAAGAGAAAGATAAGCATATTGGGTAAAAATTTGGTTTACTAGAAATCTGTTATAAAAAAAAAATTGAAAATCGCGATTCTGTACCATTAGGCGATTCATATGGTACCATTTTTGTTTTGCGGCAATGCGGTGTTGCCAAGTTGACCTCTTCGGATTACTGGAAATCTGATATGGAAAAAACAAATGAACGTCGCCATTGTGGACCCTCAACTTATTCTAGTGGTACTATTTTTGTTTTGCGGAAATGCGCTGTTGCCAAGTTTTGGTGACTTCGGAGATATGGAAATCTGATATGGAAAAAACCATTGAACGTCGCGATTGTGGACCCTCAACTAGTTCTAATTGTACTATTTATGTTTTGCGGGAATGCGCTGTTGCCAGGTTAGTCACTTCGGATTACTGGCAACCTGGAAATCTGTATTGATATGGATAAGTGAGCAATATCCTACTCAATTAAATTATATGTCATTTTGACTTTGCGGAAAACCATTGACGGCAAGTTATGGATGCGGGAAATCGCCAGAGAAGTTGGAGAACATTGTTATTATAAATATTTATTTTAATCAACGAAAGTCTGGCTAGACCTAACCTAAACTAACTAAAAAATTTAAATTAAATTATAAACAAGGACCTTGAGTGGCATTGATTTAAAACTTATAGTACAGTAACCTCACCCAACCTTATCCGATCTGGACCTAAACTAACCTGATCTTAAAAACAAAAATAGAACTGTAAATGAATTTAACTCAAAACTGTTTAACTATATTTAAATATTTCTGAAATCCCCATATTCCGAACGAATTGCAGAAAGTAATGCCTCGAAACAGTCAATTTTCCTTTTTTTTATCCATCGCCTCCATAAGTACACACAGAGGTTCTCTGCAAAGTTCTCCTGAGGTGTCCTGCGGAGTCTAAACCAGAGTTTTGCAGGGCGCCATGATGATTCCACCCTCTGTGTGTGAGTTCCATCTCTAGCTGAAATGAAGGTAGTTTGCATCTTAAACGGATATAAATATGTAACAAATACCTATGAATTCAACACTATGGTTTACAGTCCTATGTTCATAGCCATATTTTGTCAACTGGTCGTATTCACGCCATTCATCTGTAAAGATGATGGAACCAGAAGCAACGTGCTCCTTAATGATTGGAATGAGCGTATCGGCCTCTCATCGATTATCTGGGCATACCACCAATCTAAAATCTTCTGAATTATCGGCAATCATACCCAGCACCCAGTGCCCTTCTATTACTCGTCCCCTTTCATATTTTCGGCGTCCAAACTTAGCCTCATCGATCTAAAAGAAATTTTATAACCATTTTAGGAATAATTGTACATATATTCAAATATTTCCACAAATAATGTATTCAAAAACTTCAAAAAACATCAAGCAGGGGAAAACCAGTTGCATTCCTAAATTACTCATTATCTTGTCCTTTACATATATAGATGTTTTCTCGTCTTCATGTTAATACTTTCTCCGTTTTCTCCAAGTAATATTAGATCTTAAACACAAGATATAACGCGAGCGCAGCGAGCGGGTCCGGCCGACATTTCGCAAATCCGCGCGCGAATTGTCGGCCGGATCCTCTCGTCTTCATGTTACTACTTTCTCCTTTATCTCCAAGTAATATTAGATCTAGAACATAAGATATAACGCGAGCGAGGATTTGCGAAATGTCGGCCGGACCCTCTCGTCTTCATGTTAATACTTTCTCCTTTTTCTCCAAGAAATATTAGATCTAGAACACAAGATATAACGCGAGCGAGGATTTGCGAAATGTCGGCCGGACCCTCTCGTCTTCATGTTCATACTTTCTCCTTTTTCTCCAAGTAATATTAGATCTAGAACACAAGATATAACGCGAGCGCAGCGAGCGGGTCCGGCCGACATTTCGCAAATTCGCGCGCGCGCGCGCGAGTTCTTGTATTCTCGTTACCATAACTGATTTCAGTTAAACGAAATTTGAGCCTTTCAAAGATTTCAAATCTAAGTAATATATTGGTTCCTACCTGCACTACTACTCCTAGTCCACCAATTTTTCCGCTGTTTGACTGCATCTTTGAAAATGCGTTTGTGACGACTTCTCGACAAAATTTAATTTTTGCTGATATTGTATTGGTAGAGACGAGTTCAGTGTTACCATCAACTGCTGAGCATTCATTTAGGATTCGAGCGTATGAATCATTCATTGCGAAACCGTAAAGTAATGTAAAATATTAGGATAATAATATGAGATTCGCAAAAGAAGAAGAATATATGTTATCACCAATTCCCTTTTTTTATTTAAACACTAAACAGAAAACTACAAATCAAAATAACGCTAGCGAAGCCAGCGCGCGCGGATTGTGAAATGTTGGCCAAGCGCGCACTTAAGTTTCTTAAAATTAGTTATCTTAAAATTGTATAAAAATTTATGTAGGTACGCTAAGTTATTTGCGATATAATTACCTTATTTCTTGGTGAATGCCTTTCATTCGAGAATGGGCCAACCAAGTGCCTCCCGCCACCGAAATATCAACACGACATTTTTTAGATTTTGGACATACTCCTTGATCGTATCTCGAAAAACTCTCCGGAATACCTTTATGCCCCTTTACATTTTTTCTGCAAATTGGAGGAGGTGGTATCAGCCCTTGGCTTAGTGCGAATTTGTAACCTTCCAGAGGGTCTTTTGGTAATTTATTTGCATTCCAAATGCGCCTGCTGGGGATAATCTCTTCAAAATGTTTATACATTTCGGATAGATTGCAAACTGATTTTAAAGCAGTCAAAACTGACAAATAACTTTTTTTTCCATGGAAGCTGTAGTATGATATCCTGAGGTATTGTTTCCGGGCTTTGAGGCCGTGGTCGGATCACCTCCGTGGAGGCGGTTCCACTGGACGTTTCGCTCACAACTGCGGTGAGCATCTTCAGCATAGCTTTAGTCTCCTCGAAGAGCGACGTAAAACTGATAAAACGGTTTGAAATTCTTCGCAATTTATAGTCGCAGCCTGGCTATTTTGATTATTTTGTTTCAATTGAAACCATACCTCAGGATTCTACTTCCGGCCGTGAAAGCCTTCATTCTATGTAGTATGATAGTTTGAGAATCCAGAATTGGGCAATCTTAACGTTGTTTCACATCATTTATATACTTCAAGAATTTCTGAAGGTATATAATTTGAATTTAAAGTGGGATAGACTAAAATATATAAAAATGGTCTTTTGGACTATGCGCCATCAGATTTCATAAAGTATTTTCAAAAAATTATTTAAGATGAATTTATATTCATATTCTTTGAAAAAATTTCCATAAATTTATTCCAACGCCATCGACTTGGCAATAGCGCATTTCTACATGTTTCAAATTTAAGAGTGCAATTTATCTGATTGAATTGTATGGTATCCACTCAGAACTATCCCCATATCAGATATACAGGAATCCAAAATGACCAAAACTTGGCAACAGCGCATTTCCGCAAAACAAAAATAGTACCAATAGAATCAGTTGAGGGTCCACATTCGCGACGTTCATTTGTTTTTTCCATATCAGATTTCCAGTAATCCGAAGGGGTCAACTTGGCAACAGCGCATTTCCGCAAAACAAAAATGGTGTCGTTACAATTGGCTGAGGGCCTACAATCGCGACGTTCAATTGTTTTTTCCATATCAGATTTCCAGTAAACTAAAGTTCAGCCGCATATTGAATTATTATCAAAAGAAAACAATTTTTTACAACAAAATTATAGTTTTATAGTGAGTAATATAGTAGAAAAGGAAAGTATTACAGACACTTTGGCAAAAATTAACACTGAAATTGATTCATTGGAAGGAAATCCAAACCCTATTAATAGAAATATCAAATCATATTCCGAGGTAGTAAAAAATGATATTCCTTTTCAACAAAAGAATTGTGAACAAATAATCGCTATCGAACCAAAATTTCAACAAACATCGGAAAAAACGAAAACAGATTTGGAAAAAAATATAAAAATAAGTAAATTACGTGTAGGAATTAATTCAATAAAGCAAATACCAAATGGAAATGTATTGATCAAATGTAAAAGTAAAGAAGATGCACAGAAAATTAAAAATGAAATCACTGAGCTATTACATAGTCACTATGATGCAGATTTGAAAACTCTACTGAAACCCAAAATAAAAATCCCAAATACTTATAAGATTGTACAATAATATTACTATTGAAGAATTAACAAAAATGATAAGGAACCAAAACATTATTATAACCGAAGAAGACTATTTTTCCATAACATTTTTATATTGTTATACAGTCTTTGCAGAGGTAGGTGGAAGTCTACTACAGAAAATAAAAAATAATGTACATTGGATGGCAGAATCGTAGAATTTATCAAAATAATGAAATTACACAGTGTTCCAAATGTTTCAGATTCAATCACTCCAATAAAAATTGTAGGAATCAAATTGCATGTACACGATGTACCTGTCAACATGAAGATGAATTTTGCAAAAATACTGAAAACCCTAGATGCAATAATTGTATCAGTTCAAATTCAAAATACCAAACCAACCATCCATCCTATCAATCATCTAGCAACTGATAAACATTGCCCAACCTATATACACCATCAAAATCAATTCAATAGTATAATTGAATATACTTAAGACTTTCAAATACTTCGATCATCAACCCAAAATTTTCATTGGCTGAAAAAAAAAGTGCTAAAGATATGCTAGATTTAGAACTGGAAAATTGTGAAGTTCAGTAATACTCAAAAATTTCAGAGTATACGACAAGAAAGATCAATAATTTGAAAGTTCTTTACATGAATGCTCGATCTATACGCAACAAAATGGAACAAATAGAAGTTATCATTAATATGATTGGTGCAAATATTTTAATAATCACTGAAACGTGGATCAACAAAGAAGAAGAAATATATTTCAATTTCATGAACTTCAATTCAGTTTTTGCGTCAAGATCCAAACGGGGAGGTGGTATAGGTGTTTTCCTAGGAAAAAAATATAGATTTAGAAATAAGGAACAAGAATACGAAGGCTCCTTCATCGAAAGAAAGTTAACAAACCTCAATATGGTGCTATGTGGTATATACCGACCACCAAAAGATAATATATATATTTAACTTTTTGAACTTTTTGGACAACAAACTTCAATTTATGAGTGATAATAAACAAAACTGTTTCATTTTTGGCGATATGAACATTGATATTTTAAAACATAACGAACAAATTAACCTTTACACTGACATTTGCAATTCTAATAACTTCAAAATTCTTAATAATCATCTCTACCATAGACTTTAATAACAATTCATCATTAATTGATCACGTATTGAGTAAGTGACAAAAACTCGAAAATATCTATTATAAACAGTGCCTTGAGTGATCATAAACTAATAGTTGTAGATATTGATATAAAACACAAACCCATTAACAAAAAAGTCAACTTCAAGACCATCACTTTTTTTGATAAAAATAAACTAAGAGAAGAACTGACATTATTAAATGAAAATATTGAAAAATTTAATGACCCAAATAATATTTACAATGAAATTCTGAGTATTTTCGATAATTGCTCTATATAAAAAGTCATCAAAATAAGAGAGAACTCTATACCTTGGTTCAATGATAAAATTGCTAAACCAATTAAACTTCGTGATAAATTCTATTACAAAAAAAAGCACAATCCTGTCATCCAATTTTTCATCGAGAGTTCGGCCCTGATCGCAGTGCATATCTAACACTGTGTATTAGCTCCGATTCGATTATCGATATTAGTGATAAACATTTAACTGTTAATCAATAGACCAAGTGCATCAAGTGCATTACAGTTGGCCAAAACATTTCATCAGTGAGTAAACAAAATCTTAAAGACATTATTAGTGAATAAGTGGATGTTTAAATCGTTTCAAAGCTTACACCTTATCAGCAGACTCGTGCAGCCTGAACTCGACATCTTATTGAAGGCGCTTACAGTACCGTACTTAGGTTAACGGATGAAACAAATAGCCGTCAAATTCCAAAATGACTAATGAGATACCGGGGGTTTCTGACCTTGGAAACCCCTAAAATAATCCTGGAAGCAGCAGCTCCCAAACACACCCTAACAATACCACTACAAAATCCTATTCAGCCGCTTTAACATTTCCTACCAAAGATCAAGCTATAGTCTTCAATTCTCTTGATAATACCATACTCCAGGATTATCTACTCCAACTGGGACCGCTCGTTCACCCAAAGAACATTATATTCTCCTCTCGATAGGTTCATCACTCAAAATGGATCAATCACTATTCAAGGAGAAACCGTAATGGCTCGCCGATTAGTAAACCCTTCAGAACGACTTGTGTTATCCAATGTCAGCCCAACTATCCCCCATTCTGTTCTCGTCGAAGAGCTGCAAAATCTAGGACTGAAGTTAACTTCTCACGTCACTTTTTCTTCCAGAGTATAGCCACATTTTGAGCTTCAGACGACAAGTATACATTGCGCCACACGAAAATCTGTCTATTCCAGAATCGATACTTATCTCCCATGAAGAAATCAACTATCGTATTTTCCTCTCTCAGGATATTAATCAGAAATGTTTCAAATGCAAGAAACCTGGACATGTAGCTTCTCAATGTACTGATTTGCTTCCAGAAGAAACCCTAAAAGAAACAACCTCGACATCTGGAAAACCCGAACACATCAAAACGGCCAATATCTGAAATTCTCACACCTACTCCAGAAGACTCTCCTCCTAAACAACCTTCCCTCACCGAATTCATCAAACCAAACTTGAACACGAACAAAAAATCTAAATCACTACCTCGTGACATATTTAAACATTTAGAACCGATAAAAACGTTTCTAGAACAACGACGTCCTCCAGCAATACTGAATATCGAACAACTAACAAGTTTATTTGAAAATACTCACGAAGTTTCCGACCCTTTGAGTATTACCAAAGACTACACTGCAGACCTTACAGCTTTGTTAGATCTTCTATCAGAAATTCATCCTCATATAATCGACAGAAGCGTGAAAACGAAATGTTCAAAACTTCGGAAAAGACTGCTAAAGCAACTAGGTAGCGAGTCGTTTGATCTTGACAGCGATTCATTGAATGACAGAATTGGATGAATGCATTTCATTACTGAAAGACTCCAGTCCTGGCCCAGACGATATTTCCACTTTAGTTTTGAGACATCTCCCCAAGCAAACGAAGGTCATTCTTCTCCAGATTTTCTATATAATCTGGACCCAGACTACATTTTCGGATATCTGGAAACGAGCCATTATCATCCCTCTCATCAAACAAAACAAAAAATAAACTTGATGCAGAACCATACAGACCAATCTCTTTAACTTGCGCAATGTGTAAACTGCTGGAGAAAATTGTCAGTAAATGACTCACCTGGAATATCGAACAGAATAACCAACTGATTCCCGAACAGAGTGGCTTCAGAGCACAAAGATCTGCCTTGGACAACATCGTGTATATCGAAAGCGAAATTCATACTGCATTCAAAAATAAACAACATTGCATGGCTGTATTCATCGACATAAATAAGGCTTTCGACACAGCCTGGAAACACGGAATCTTAAAAAATTTACAATCTTGGGGATACCACGGAAATCTATTCAACTTCATATCAAATTTTCTCTGCAGTCGAAGCTTTCAAGTAAGAGTCAATGGATCACTCTCCGAGTCTAAAACGCAAGCAAATGGCACTCCTCAGGGTTCTGTTATCAGCCCTACGCTATTCAATGTAGCAATTAACGACATTGTGAAATCGGTTGACAAACCAGTACAAGCCCGATTATTTGCGGATGACTTGGTAATCTTTGTTAAAGGGAAAAATCCTAACACGATGGCACTATTACTCCAGAATACAATCAATAAACTCCAAGACTGGTCTAGAACTACAGGCTTCACATTTTCCTCAGAGAAAACCAAATACGTCCTTTTCTCAAAACAGATTGTGTCATCTGAAATTCAAAGCAGTGAATCTATATATTTTCTTGGCATGATATTTGATGAAAAGCTGTCATGGAAAGAACACATAAATGGACTGATGAAGTCCTGTCAGAAAGGATTGAATCTTCTCAAGCTCCTAGCCAATAAGTCATGGGGAGCAGAATCAAGCACACTCTTACATATTTATAGAGCTCTTGTACGATCCAAGATTGACTACGGGGCAATATCCTATTCTACAGCAAGATCTTCCCTACTGAAATCAATAGACTCTGTCCATAACTCAGCTCTCAGGATTATATGAGGTGCATATCATACAACTCCTGTTCAAGGTATCCTAGTAGAAACAGGTGGGCCATCTCTAACAACAAGACGTAAAGTTTTGAGCCTTTCATATGCTACACTCAGATCAACTAGCGAACATAGACACACTCGAGCGTATCAATCAGGATCTTTCCATAAAACTATATATAAACCACCGTTTCAAGAAAGAATACCACAATACATGGATGATATTCAATTACAGGAACTACCCCGTTTTTACAAAAATATTGTCACACCTCCGCCATGGATGATTCACCCTATATCATTCCACACCGAACTCACAAGAAAACAGAGACGAATAATCAACTGATCAATGAATATTTTCTGGAAACTATGGACAACTTTAAGGACTATAAACAAATTTACACGGATGCTTCAAAAATAGACGAAGTGGTTGGAGCTGCAGTAGTTACACCCGAAAACACAATCAAGTATAAACTACCCGAATGCAGTAGTGTGTTTTCTGGAGAATTATATCCATCCTCCAAGCACTTAGACAAGCAGGAAATGCAATTGATCAGAATTATATCATAATAACTGATTCACTGAGTTCCATACAGATAACAAAGAAAATGTATAGCAACCATCCACTTGCTAAACTCATAAAGTGCAAACTTTTTAATCTACAACAGCTTGATAAAAAAATCGTGATAATGTGGGTCCCATCCCATTGCAATAACGAGCTCGGTCTCCAGTGATTTCAAACTTTACGTAAAAAATAAAGTGTACCGCGAGTGGAATAATATATGGTTGAAACAACCATCAAAACTGCTCGAAATAAAACATTGTGTCTCGCCCTGGAAATGCTCTTCAAAAGCCAGAAGCCAAGTAAAAATTATCAGACTTCGCCTTGGACACACCAAACTAACCCACGAATATCTCATAGCTGGACGACAAAAGAACAATCATGTGAAATATGCGACACTAGATTATCGGTGAAGCACATTTTAATTGAATGTCCAAAACATGCGGTGGAAAGACTTAATCATCAATTACCGTCAAATATGAAAGACCTCTTAGGAGAAAATTGTTATGTTCGCTCAATTATCTGTTTTCTTTCTGATATAGGATTGCTACATGAACTGTAAATATTCACGTAATACTGTACTACTACAAACGCTAATAACCCTTCGTGGTTGATGGGATGTATCCAAATAAAAAAAAATAAAAAATTTCATCGACTCCTATAGTCATTTCAATAAATTAGTGAAAACAAGTGTCAGGGAATCAGAGAAGAAATATTACCAGGAAATATTCATTGATACTACTCCAAAATTAATATGGAAAATGAAATTCAACATATTGTGAAGAATGGGAGGAAAATTAACAATCAGCAAGATATTTGTGAAGAATTCAATGATTATTTCATTCATGTGGGTCCTAATTTGGCAGCAAGTCTCGCATCAAGAAAAGAATTCCCAGTGCACTCAAAATTATGCTCCATGTATTTCAAGCCTATTGAGTCTGAAGAAATAGAAGAAATTATTAGTTAATTAGATTCGAAAAAAGCTCCAGGATTCGATAACATATCTCCAAACATCGTCAAACTGGTGAAATTGGAAATTGCACTACTGATAAGTAAATTAATAAATTTAACCTTCCTAACAGACACAGTGCCTGACAAATCTAAAATTGCTAAAGTTAAACCAATATTCAAATCAGGTAAAAAAGATCAAATGGCAAATTATAGGCCTATCCCAATCCTTTCTGTATTATCAAAAATTATTGAAAAAGCGGTACATTCTAGATTGTTGGAATTTATTGTATAATGGTCAATATGGGTTTCGAAGATTTAGTGACACAGAATCAGCATTACAAGATGTCATTACTCAAATTTAACTAGATTTAGATTCTGATAAACAGTGTGGTATATTGTCACTTGATCTTCGGAAAGGTTTTGATACAGTAGATTACATAATTTTCTTATCAATTTTGCATAAGGTAGGTATTAGAGGAAATATACATTTGTGGATTTCTAATTATCTGTCTGAAAGGAAACAGTTCGTTTATTCAAAAAAAGAATGTAGTTTACGAAAGACTGTTCTATGTTCGACAGGGATCAATTTTGGGGCCTATTCTATTTCTTGTATATTATATAAATTCCGTAGCTAATTTGGATTTGACGAGAAAAATCAAAATGTTTGCAGATGACATAACAATAATATACAGTGAAAGAAATTTGCGTGAAATTAAAACATTGAATTTTGAAAAATCCTCGTTTATGTACGTCACAAAAATTTTTTTAATATTGACCTGAAAGATCCCATTAGATTTAATTTACTCTTCCACATTAAAATTTCTGGGACTTTATGTAGATGAAAATATATCGTGGTCAAAACATATTCAGGTGTTTTGAGAAAACAGATTTCTCCAATTATTGGAATTCTTTTCAAGATAAGAAATGTTTTGCCACTTAAACATCTTAAGAGCATTTATTTTTCGTTAGTTTATTCCAAATTGCAATACATGATTTCTATATGGGGTGCAGCAACAAATGCGTTGCTAAGACCACTAAAGACGCTTCAGAATAAAATTATTGAATGTATATTCAAACTTGACTATTATGAGTCAACTGCTAATTTTTATAAACCAAATAAGCTTCTAGACATTCATGCATTATATAAAATAAAATTGTGTACTTTCATTCATTTAGTTAAAAATAATATGAAACATTCTAATTTAATATTCAAAATTAATAGTGATCAACATAATTATTCAACCAGATATTCCAATAATATAGCAATTCATAAAACTAAGACAAATATTGGTCAAAAATCAATACTATGTAATGGAATAAAATTTTACAATGAATTACCAAATCATTTGAAAAAATATGGTAAAATACGATTAGTTTGAAAAAACATGATCGGTTTTGTTGAAAACAGGTGAATATTTTCTGATTCCACCATTTTTTTTAGTTTTTATAAACTTTTGATACTTGTTTAATTCCATCAATTGTTTGATTCTTCCTTTTTATGTATTTGTTGCCATTATTCATTGCATGTATTATTATTATTTTTATCCCTCTATAAACAGAAATGTTTCTTGGGATCAACAAAGTAAATAAATAAGATACCTACTATATCAAAAATGTCAATGCTTGCTGTTGACTAGTTGCTACCACAATCTGTCACTATAATTATCAATGTGTTGATGATTAAATACTTGAAAATGTTATTATCTATTCAGTATTTAACTTAATATTTTAGGTCCTTTGTTATGGATGGATACCAGCAGAAGACTTCAGTTGGTTGGATTAATTTCGTATGGATTAGGATGTGCCACTGAAAGACCAGGAATAAACACCAGAGTTACGTCTTACATTTCTTGGATTGTCTCAAGAACTGCTGGTAAGATATATTTTGATGATTAATTGAGAAAGTTTAAGATTTTTCAACGTATTGCCATAATCTTTGATATGAATGACTGGACGGAAGTGAAAATCGAAGAGGACCTGAATATAAAAGAAGATAGGATTTAAAAAAATTTGCTATTCTCTCTGTTACCCAGTAACAACACCGGGTTTCAAATTTTCTATGTGGTAATCGAAAAGAATCCTCTGACCATTTTGGTAGGAGAAAATTCAAATATCTTGGTGTTGAAATAGACATGCACCTGGTTAAATTTCTCCATGAGAAAACTAAAGTGTTTCCAAGAATTTAGACCAAATCTGAAAGTTTCTTTAAGACACAGAATTGATTGAAAATCCTGTTTGTTCAGCGTTGTCAACAGGGCATTGGGAACTACTTCCAAAGCCTTCCTTTTCAAAGCTTCGTCTGTCGAGTGTCCTTTAACGTGCCCTATGCTGATGAGATGTCAGTACCTTAAAATTAGTCTGTAGGTGATCATAACGTTCAACCCACGTCGTACGGGGTTCCGCTTTAGAGGAAGTATTAGTAGTGATTGATGAGCTGCTTAATTGTGACCAAATAAAGTATACCTTATTCGCTTCGAATTCTGCTTCTTCAAAGCAACTACCAGAAATTGGCCATTTTAATATGCATTGATAGGCACTGTCATCTGGCATCACATTCCTATATTCGAACATACATGTAGAGTTGTTTTCCTCTGAGTCAAGCTTTTCGAAATGTGTTCTGAATTTACAGTGCCCCATGAAAAATCTTGCTGAGGCTAGTCAATGTTTTTAGAAGTTGCAGAAGAAGTGGGTGGCTTGCCGTAGACCTGAATGTATCTTTGTTATTATTTGTTCACCCGTTGATAATTTCCCAGTCAGGCCCTGTCTCCAAAGCTCCGACACTTCCTAAGAGTACGCTAGATCATTTACCATAGTAACCACTCCCAAGTACCAGGAATTGAGCATTTTAGTGGGCTTTAAATATGGGATTTCCTTCACTTGTCACTTGGCATGATACCAGATTTTTATCTCATATGAAAAATGGCGTTACGTTCCTACATTCGAACATACATGTGGAGTTCTACTCTCAGCCTAATTTTTTGAGATATGTTCTGATTTCACAGTGCCCCATGAAAAATCCTACTGAGGCTAGTCAATAATTTATCTGCCTATACATTATTTTTTGATTTTCATCAAGTTTCATCTGGAAGTAGAAGCTTCGGAACCTCTTCATTATAATTATTATTTCGTCTTCTCAGAGCTGTAGTTCATAGAAGGACGACAGCTGGTTAATGGAAAAACAATTTTAAATAACAAAAAACAATACTCTTTTCCTGCTCAATTGCTTGTCTTAGAGTTTGAAGCTCATAGAATGATTCGTGACAGGGGAGAACAAGGTACTTCATTTTTACGGCCCGGTTATTCGATTTGGGTAGGCATTCCCATAACATTTCATAATTAGTGAAATGTGAGCTCAATGTTTACTGTCAGACATTATTTCTAGGTCTTAGTTTCTGTATTTCCTGGTAAAGTTGAACTGGGTGCACCTTTCGCTACCGGAGTGAAGTTAGCAGCTGAAATATAGCAGCCAAAATGACGAAAACTGCCGAATGACCATTGGCGTGCGCAAATTTTTTTCAATTTTGTCTTCAGCAGCCAAAACGATTTTACAGCAGCTAAAAAGTATAGATACGTGCGGGAAGCAGCCGAAATGCATAAAGATCTTGTATAATCATTGTAGATGAAAAAAACCGATTTCAATCATGTGCTAGAAGGAAAATGACTTGCGAGCCATCTGAGCGGGTCCAGAAGAGCAAAAACGAATTCAAAATTATTTAAAAAAATATTTACGGCTGAAATAATCGAGGTGTCACTTTGAAATAAAAATGAAAACGTGTTAAACATCAAATTCAATCATGTACTAGAAGGAAGATCACTTGCGAGCCGTCTTAGGGGGGTCCAGATGGTCGAAAACAAACACAAAATTAATTTAAAAAAATATTTACAGGTGAAATAAATGGAGTGTCGCTTTGAAATAATGATGAAAACGTGTGAAACATCGACTTCAATCATGAGCTACAAGGAAAATGACTTGCGAGCCGTCTTAGGGGGTCCAGAAGGTCGAAAACAACTTAAAAATTAATTTTAAAAAATATTTACAGGTGAAATAAACGGGGTGTCACTTTGAAATAATGATGAAAACGTGCGAAACATCAACTTCAATCATGAGCTAGAAGGAAAATGAGTTGCGAGTCGTTTGAAGGGGTCCTGAGGAGCAAAAACCAATTCAAAATTAATTAAAAAAATATTTACGGCTGAAATAACCGAGGTGTCACTTTGAAATAATAATGTAAACGTGTAAAACATCAAATTCAATCATGTACTAGAAGGAAAATGACATGCGAGCCGTCTTAGGGGGGTCCAGAAGGTCGAAAACAACTTCAAATTTAATTTAAAAATATTTTTACAGGTGAAATAAACGGGGTGTCACTTTAAAATAATAATGAAAACGTGTGAAACATCAAATTCAATCATATGCTAGAAGGAAGATGACTTGCGAGCCGTCTAAGGGGGTCCAGAAGGTCGAAAACAAATTCAAAATTAATTTAAAAAAATTTTTACAGGTAAAATAAACGGGGTGTCACTTTGAAATGATAATGTAAACGTGTAAAACATCAACTTCAATCATATGCTAGAAGGAAGATGACTTGCGAGCCGTCTAAGGGGGTCCAGAAGGTCGAACACAACTTCAAAATTAATTTAAAAAAATATTTACAGGTGAAATAAACGGGGTGTCACTTTGAAATAATAATGAAAACGTGTACAAACATCAAATTCAATCATGTGCTAGAAGGAAGATGACTTGCGAGCCGTCTAAGGGGGTCCAGAAGGTCGAAAACAACTTCAAAATTAATTTAAAATTTTTTAAATTTTTTTTTTAATTTTAAATTTTATTAATTTAAAAAAATATAAAAAAAAATATTCACAGGTGAAATAAACGGGGTGTCACTTCGAAATAATAATGAAAACACCCCGTTTATTCCATCTGTGAATATTTTTTTTTTAATAATTTTGAAGATATTTTCGACCTTCTAGACCCCCTCAGACGGCTCGCAAGTCATTTTCCTTCTAGCTCATGATTGAAGTTGATGTTTCACACGTTTTCATCATTATTTCAAAGTGACACTCCGTTTAATTCACATGTAAACATTTTTTAAAATTAATTTTGAAGTTGTTTTCAACCTTCTGGACCCCCTCAGACGGCTCGCAAGTGATCTTCCTTCTAGCACATGATTGACTTTGATGTTTCACACGTTTTCATTATTATTTCAAAGTGACACCCCATTTATTTCACCTGTAAATATTTAAAAAAATTAATTTTGAAGTTGTTTTCGACCTGCTGGACCCCCTAAGATGGCTCGCAAGTCATTTTCCTGCTAGCTCATGATTGAATTTGATGTTTTACACGTTTACATTATTATTTCAAAGTGACACCTCGGTTATTTCAGCCGTAAATATTTTTTTAATTAATTTTGAATTCATTTTTGCTCCTCTGGACCCCCTCAGACGGCTCGCAAGTCATTTTCCTTCTAGCTCATGATTGAATTTGATGTTTTTACACGGTTTCATTATTATTTCAAAGTGACACCCCGTTTATTTCACCTGTAAATATTTTTTATATTAATTTTGAATTCGTTTTTGCTCCTCTGGACCCCCTCAGATGGCTCGCAAGTCATCTTCCTTCTAGCACATGATTGAATTTGATGTTTTACACGTTTTCATTATTATTTCAAAGTGACACCCAGTTTATTTCACCTGTAAATATTTTTTTAAATTATTTTTGAAGTTGTTTCCGACCTTCTGAACCCCACTAAGACGGCTCGCAAGTCATCTTCCTTCTAGCACATGATTGAATTTGATGTTTTACACGTTTTCATTATTATTTCAAAGTAACACCTCGTTTATTTCAGCCGTAAATAATTTTTATATTAATTTTGAATTCGTTTTTGCTCCTCTGGACCCCCTAAGACGGCTCGCAAGTCATCTTCCTTCTAGCTCATGATTGAATTTGATGTTTTACACGTTTTCATTATTATTTCAAAGTGACACCCCGTTTATTTCACCTGTAAATATTTTTAAAATTAATTTTTAAGTTGTTTTCGACCTTCTGGCCCCCCTAAGACGGCTCGCAAGTCATTTTTCTTCTAGCACATGATTGAATTTGATGTTTTACACGTTTTCATTATTATTTCAAAGTGACACCCCGTTTATTTCACCTATAAATATTTTTTTAAATTAAGTTTGAAGTTGTTTTCTACCTTTTGAACCCCCCTAAGACGGCTCGCATGTCATCCTCCTTCTAGCACATGATTGAATTTGATGTTTTACACGTTTTCATTATTATTTCCAAGTGACACTTCGTTTATTTCAGCCGTAAATATTTTTTTAATTAATTTTGAATTCGTTTTTGTTCTTCTGGACCCCCTCAGACGGCTCGCAAGTCATTTTCCTTCTAGCTCATGATTGAAGTGGATGTTTCACACGTTTTCATCATTATTTCAAAGTGACACTCCGTTTATTTCACATGTAAATATTTTTTTTAAATTAATTTTGTATTTGTTTTCGACCTTCTGGACCCCCCTAAGACGGCTCGCAAGTGATCTTCCTTCTAGTACATGATTGAATTTGATGTTTTACACGTTTCCATTTTTATTTCAAAGTGACACCTCGGTTATTTCAGCCGTAAATATTTTTCTAAATAATTTTGAATTCGTTTTTGCTCTTCTGGACTCGCTCAGATGGCTCGCAAGTCATTTTCCTTCTAGCACATGATTGAAATCGGTTTTTTCTATCTATAATGATTATACAAGATCTTTATGCATTTCGGCTGCTTCCCGCACGTATCTATATTTTTTAGCTGCTGTAAAATCGTTTCGGCTGCTGAAGACAAAATTCACTCCGGTCCTTTCGCTATCGTATTTTTTCATTTGAAACATACTCGAAATTTTCAAACATTTGCCCATAGGCTCGTAGTTTTTGATACAAGGGCCAAATACTCCTGCAACAGTTTACTCCCCCCAGAACGCAGACCTGTCTGTGTACCAGAGTATTTTTCTAAGCTGTTGTGTTTCGGTGTTCCATATTTTTCTGTTAGTCAGTTTTTCTCGGAACTGAAGTTCTTGTCAATTTATTAAGTTTACCCAGGTGTGAAAGATGAATACTTGAGAATCAGGTATGGGCCTGGGCAGTTCTTTTCGTCACAATTTGAAATAATGAGAGGTCCAGAACGACCACTAGTGTTACTGTCGGAGTCGTTTCCTTCTCTCCTTTTCTCTGGACTCTTCCCTCCTTTTTTTCAGCTAGTTGTAGCTAGTGCAGTCTCTTCATGCCATGCGACCGCACCATATGTGATCATATGCCTCAGCATCATTGTCATCCATGCAACCTTACAATTTTCCTATAACGTTTCGTATTGTCGAGTGAGCTAATTCTATAATACTCTATATCCTGCTTCCATTCCAGATCTATATACCATTGAGGTGTAAAGGCCTTATTTCTTTTATTGTTCTTCTCTTCGCACCAGTATGCATGCTGTCATGGGTGCAATTACACCTTTTCCATTATCTCGGTTCTAATATAGTACAGGGTCCTGCAGCAAGAGCGCGGTCTTCCATATCTCCATTATGGTAATAGATAAATGGATCATTTAATGAGCAAAATTATACTATTTCCTGAGCTCTACAAATTGAAAATGATGGCACTCACACAGGGTGTTCAGTTTTTCTGGGCTGGTCCCAACTTTGTGTTTTTAAATGGCAACTAGTATTTTTTATCAGTTTTTCGGTTGCTACTTATACTATTTGAAATTATGAAGTTGTTCCACGTCCTATTGAAACGACTGTTTGGTCAAATTAAGTACGTTGATGACTCTTTTAAACGATATATCAAAAATCGATCTCTGATATACAGGGTGCGAAAAATTGCTTGCCAAACATTGTAAATAAAAATGTGCAAAATCTTCCTTATTTCAAACGGAGCACCCGGTATATTATCGATCCATAAAAAGCGCCAACAACATTAAAAATTCTCTATGATTAAAATCAGCAGTTTTCCTAAAAAAGCATTTTTGTGAAAAATGACAATTCTTCTTATTTCTTCGCTATAGTCTCAAAGAACGACTTTCTTTACCACAAATCCATTTGAAACGACTGGCAAATTACAAAACTGTAATAGGGATAGTTTAATGAAAGTTAATAATAAAAGTTTCACAAAATATGTTCAACATATCGTCCATCTTCTTGAATACAGAGCTGAATTCTATGTTCGAAAGACCGTTCCGCTCTTCGCAAGACAGCTGGTGAAATGCTGCGAAAAGCATTCGTTATTCGAAGTCGCATATTTTCGGAAGAAGTGGCTCAACAAAAACAATATTTTTTATGGGGATACATTTATTGGGAAATGCCTCATTTAGAAGATCTCTCACTTCTCTCGAATAGTGAGCAGGAGAGCGCCATCATGTTGAAACCACATTCTATGGCGAAGATTAAGGGGAATATCTTCTAACAAACCTGGTAAATCATTTTGTAATAAATTGAGAAACATTGCTCCATTCAGATGTCCCTCAAAAAAATATGGACCAATAACATATTCTCCAATGATTCCTCCCCAGACATTAATTGACCAACTTTGTTGATAATCTACCTGTCTTAATGAGTGGGGATTTTCAGTCGAATAATAATGGTAATTATGTCGATTTACAAATCCATTTTTATGGAATGTCGATTCATCTGACCATAATATGTTATTGAAAAAATTGTCGTCTCCGCGAATTTTTTCCATGGCCCAATTGCAAAATCTTACTCTTTTCTCAAAATCTGTATGCAGTAGTTCTTGGTGTAATTGAATATGGTATGGTTGACAGCGATTCTTCTTCAAAACTCGTTGCACTGATCATTTTCACTATTTCACCAATCTGCCGTTGACTCCTATGTGGATCTTCTTCAACAGCAAAAAGAACTCTCAATTCATTATCCTCATTAGTGGCTGGTTTGAAGCGCCCATGTTTGGAGTAATTGATACAACCAGTTTCAACAAATCTAGTTAGGACCTTTTGGAATGATCTTTTATCTGGATGTCTTCTATCTGGATACTATTGAGAATACATTCTACTTGCCTATAAACAATTCTTGTCCGTTTTTGAAAACAACATTTTGATTAAATTAAACCGAAACTTCTCAATACAGCAACGTCCACTGAAGATTTCAATAATTATACTGGCATTCACTAACGATTTCAATACTTACAATACTGGCAGGTAGGTAGGTAGACGAAAAAAAATTATGGTGAAGAAATAGGAAGAATTTCCATTTTTCGACAAAAATGCTTTTATAAGGAAAACTATTGATTTTAACCATAGGGAATATTTGATGGAATTTGTAGAGCACTTGTTGGCGCTTCTTATGGATCGATAATATACCGGGTGTTCTATTTGACATAAGGAAAATTTTGCACATTTTTATTTACAATGTTTGCATAGCTATTTTTTGCACCCTGTATATCACAGGTCGATTTTTGATATATCGTTTGAGAGAGTCATCAACCGACATAATTTGACCAAAAACTAATTACAATAGGACTTGGCACAACTTCATAATTTCAAATAGTATGAGTGAGGAATTTTGGGAAAAAAAATCTGTCATGCTAAAAATCTCGAAAACCGTCAATATTTTCGAAAAGAAGATTCATATAAAGTTCCTTTTATTTTTCATGTAGCAACCGAAAAACTGATAAAAAATACTGGTTGCCGTTTAAAAAAACAAAGTTGGGACCCGCCCAGAAAAAACTGAACACCCTGTGTGAGTGCCATCATTTTAAATTTGTAGAGCTTAGGAGATAGTATCATTTTGCTTATAAAACGTTCCATCTATCTATTACCATAATGGAGATATGGAAGACCGCGCCCTTGCTGCAGGACCCTGTATAATAATAATATCTTGTGTTTTTTTGTAACTTTAGCAGAACAAATGAAACACATTTACAAATACATTCTTATTGACAAAGCGCTTACACTAATCTAAAATTGTATCTATATAATACGGCCATGACATTGATAATAAACACAAACAAAGAAATGTACATAATTGTAAATTTATTTGATAATATTTATAATAGAAAATGTCAAAGGTTAAAAAGTGTTGGATTAAAATTCTTCCAGGCTATAAATAAGGTCCATCACATAGTAACACATGCACAGGCTTTTTGAAATGATCAGTGTAGGCCATATCCCTTATATAATCTGGAAGATGGTTAAACATAAATTGTATTCATTGTAAATAAATGAATCCTTCACTAAGGACGAATTTGGTCTTGATAAGTTGATGCTATTATGTTTGCGTAAAGCGTAGTAGAAAGGAGTAATATTGAAATTATTCAAATGTTTTTTGAATAAGCATACTGTTTCAAGAATGAAAATGTCGAAAACAGTGTGAATTTTAAGAGATACAATCAATGGTTTACAGGGAACACGTGTCTTTGCTGTAGATAAATATCTGATTGTCCGTTTTTGAAGTATCATGGTGTTTTGCATAAGATTGTTATTGGATACTCCCCAAAATGGAATTCCGTATCTTAGATGGGACTCTATCAAGGCATAGTAGGTTGATTTTGCTACTGAAAATCCAAGCTCTTCAGTTACAAGTCTCACAGCAAAACATCCAGATGCTAATTTCTTATTCGAATTGCAAACATGTTGTTCAAATTTCAATTTATTGTCGACGAATATACACAGAAATTTAGTGTTATCGCGGCTCTCGATATAACCGTTATCCAATTTTATGTTGCTAGTTCACACCTGTAAGATATTAAGTTGGTTTTTGTTACATTCAAAATAAGACGATTTGAATTACACCACTGTTTTATACTTTTATGTCAGTATCGATTTTTTCTTGCAGAGAATTAATGATTTTGTGTTGCCACAAAATGGTTGTGTCATCGGCAAAAACTGTAAATGTTCCTGTTATATTTGTGCCAATGAGATCATTGATCAAAAATAGAGTGGGTCCAATATGGATCCTTGAGGTACGCCACAATTTACAGGTGCCCTATCTGACAAGTTTGTAGTTTTTACTATTTAGCAACGATCCGTTAAATGAGACTGCATCTAGTCATATACTAGAATACTGGATGTCGTATCTCTATTGGGATATGAATTAATTCCTCTGGTGTCGAAATACATTAGCATCTCTAAATATGCGCATTTTACAAAAAATCACTTAGTTCAACACTCTGGTGTTAAAATACAGTAGCATCTGTAAATATGCCGGCGGAATCTTTCTTCCGTACTTTTGCAATACTGGCCTACCTTTATTTACTCTTTTTCACTTGCTCGGTATAGTCGACGCCCAAATCTTGTTACTTTCATCAATGGGAGAGCTGGCAAAGTACCAACCACTGACTACAGGAGACTCAAATGGTAAGAAAGAATTATTGATTGCCCACCCCAACCGTTGACGAGTGCATATCGATGCCTTAACCCATTAATGCCTGAGTAATTTTTTTTGTTGACTTTGGTTATTTTTCCAGGAAGAGTACCAATTGGCATCTAGATTAACTATATAAACATGTTTTATACTTATTTTTGTTTAGAGTAGACTTTTTTGACGTATGATAAATCATACGGTAGGCATATGGAGGTTGGCATCATGAGGTGTATGATATAAGCGGAAACAGCTGTCTGGATGTAATCCAATATTACACTTGACACAGGAAAATTTGAAGGTCGACTCCGTCAAATCTCACGTCTTGCAGGATGCTTCTAGTGCACTTAGGCTTAGGTCCAGCTAAACACATCGGAGAACTCAGCAGAGAAAGCACAATCCTTCGTATAAATTGAATAAGGCTGATTTTAGGATGAGCAAATCTATATAGCATCCACATATTTACAATTGAACCGTTGAGACAAAATCTAATAAATGGCCAATACCATTTCCTTGATCGAATTCTGACACGATACAATGCTCGCATTTTGTCAAATAAGTCGACACCTCCCATTCCTTGATTATATAGGTGAATTATGTTGGGTTGATCGACATCTACACGTTTCTTTTCTTCTTTTGACCATCTTTTGCAGTATCCTTTTGTGAAGCATGTACCATTTTCCATATAATAATTAGTCCCGATGGTAACTTGACTATTGTCATGCCACCTGATCAAAACTAAATCAGTTTTCGTTTCCTTCAACACATGCGATGTACCTCGTATCTGCTTTTTCAGATCAGTTAGTGGAGCTTTTTCAATTCTATCTGATCGCATAGTACCAATACAATAAATGTTATTTGCTGTGAGAGTTTCCAGTAGTGAAAGCGAATTGAAAAAGTTGTCGATAAAAACTGTTGACTCATCAGGTAAATAGCCGTTGCAAAGAGTCTCAGTAACACTAGAACCTAAAGTTTTTCCTTCTATTCTGTCTCCTTTACCACAATACGGGTTGAATGTCAACAAATATCGTCACTTTCGTTGCCATCTGTTGGTGTAAATATTACCAAATCTAATCTTTGACAAGTATTTACTTGTTCATAATCTTCATCGTCCGAATTGAGCTCTAAGTAATTAAAAAGCTCTTCCGCATCACGAGAATCTGATGGATCATAAAATTTCTTTCTGCAACAAAAATACATTCATTTGCCTACCGTATGATATTGTAGTAAAACTGCAATAAATAATTGTTCTAATTTATTTAAAACACTATTTACAACAATTATTCACTAAAACATTTACTTCACTAATTTATTTCTACGGTGTCAGTCTTTATCCGCTAACTCTGGAACTGTAACTAACTCTGAACTCTGACTGTTCTCCAGCGGTTATATAGTCGCAAGCAGATTCCATCTACGGCTCTCTCGATTATTCTGGAGTATAGAACATTTCATCTAGATGGCTCTTCGAACACTATCGAAGTGATCGATTTTATTCCAGCTTGTTCTCGGCGATAGGCCAGCAGATATGCTGTAGAAGTTGAACGAGGGTGTATAATTAATTAGATCAGGGCCGGTCTCAGGGCCGGTCTCGAAATCGACATTGCCCCCTTCTTAAAGACGTTTCGCCCCGAAACATCATTCTTGGAGTGTGAAGATATCTGCAAGATTCTCCATATCTGCACCTGGACGTTCGATGGAAGTAGCACTCCACAGTCTTCAAGTTGGGTCGAGGAAGATGGTTGCAGCACTCCAGAATGTTGATGCCGCTGGATCTGAATATTGTCTCCAACATGCTTCTTATAACTCTCCAGTCCAGCCCATCAAGCCCACAGGCCAATTTTGGGATTGCCAGGTCTACAATATTCTGGTACATATGACGTGATTTACAAGTGTTTTTATCACGTAAGATGCACACGCCATGAATTTAAAATGAAACATAACCTCCATATGATACCATAGGCATTAATGGGCTAATTCGCAATTCCGCTAACTAAATGTTTTTTCAATGGAGTTAGCTGGTTTGCTAATTATGGCATCGATATGGCTTGTGCTACCTCCCAGTTTAATTTGTTGGATTTACTGTATTTATGTCTGGTCGATCAATTTATATGAACTACCTGGAGAGTCGGGTCTCCAGTAGACCAACAGCTCGCTGCTCCTAGTGTTCTGTAGAGCTGCTAGCTGCCAACTTATGAGTGGCATATGGCTTTGCTCTCAGCCTCTCGTCATGACCTCGAACCTAGCTGTTGCAGAGGTTTTGTGGTGATTGCTTCAAAAAATCTCCTGAAACCGATTTTTTGTGCTCAGAATAGACGTTTTCACTTATTACTTATCTATAAAGATTATTACTGTTATCATTATAACCTGCGATGGTTTAATGGTAAAAATCATGTTTGTTTCCAAAATTCTACTGAAAGTTTTAGTTTTTTAATTAGCCACTTCTTAATCAAAATATTTTAATTTTTTTCAGATGCGAACTACTGTACCAAATGAGGAGAAACAGCGCTTTCCGATATAAATGTATAAATTAAACCATTCAGTACATTGGTTCTTTTATTGCACCCTTTTCCACTCGCATTCATAACCAATGTGCAACTTAACCAGTTTCTCACACCCAATCCTAATCCTCGCAGAATAAAAACGTGTGCAACACTTGTAAATTCCGATAACATCCTCATCTCCGTTACTTGTTCTTTTCCATCCATTGAGCATCACAATTCCGCTTTGTCTCTTATGTCATTAATTTTTCATTAATAACAAGATGATTTTCTGCAACATTGTAAAACTTATCCGGATACAATTCCAGTTTATTCAAAATTTTGTTAATTCCCTTCTTTGAATGAAAATGAGTCTTTTTATATCAAATTACATTCAATAATAATAATATTCCCTCATAAACATTCCTAGAGTGTACCCAAAGGCATAGCCTGTGTGGGTACAGGACGGCTATTAGTATTTGCCGTGGCGCTCCGTGGCGACTTTATGATGTTTTTGGTGGTGTATTCACTTTTCAGCTGTAGGAAAACACGGAAAACCTACAGCACCACCCCGGGTGGTTGGTGCGCACTTCAAGCTAGCACCAGACGTCGGGATTGGCATATAGTCAACTCAAATCACACTTGATTTACAACAAGGCATGTGGGCACCTAAAGAGACCTATTTACTTGAGGAAAAAGATTTTTGCGTACCGGAGCCTCGAACGTCTGCCTGATGCAAGCCAGAAGTTCCACTGCTATATACCTTAGACACCGATTGAAAAATCACAAAATTTATATTTCATAAAAAATAATAGCTTATTTGAGATATAGTACATTTTTACCAAATTTCGTCGATAGAAAATCAGTTTTGTAAAAGATAAAATGATATTTGGAGTTTTTTCCAATATTTTTGAGGTTATGCACATGAATGATTTGTTCTAAATCTTTCAATTATCCACCACGTTTGAACTGAACTTTTTTATTGAGTGGTCTACTCTTGTCAGAAATCGAGTATTTCCTCTCCTATACTACTAAATTACCATATTTTCGAACCAATATAAAGCTGAGATTTCTTTAGATTTTTGGCATTTGAAAACCGGTCCGATACTGATCTTTTCGGAATTACAAGCATATTCATTAAAATACATCAGTGGCTAGGTACTCTGAAGACTACTTGTTCTGTTGAGGAGATCTTATAGTGAAGCCATGCTGGTTTGATATAGGTATGACTTCGGGAACAAAACCAAACCATGCGTGATTGAAAAAAAAATCGACATCTCTCACGTTTTATTCTAAAATCCACCAACAGCTGGAGTAATTATTATATTGAAGATTTTCCTCTAACAAATAATAATTCTTCAATGCTTCTCTTTTCCACCAACGAAAAAAAAATATTTGGATTTAATAATTAATAAATACTTTGAAAATTACTTGTCCTGATCCAGATGATTTGGTAACCAAAGACATTTTTGAATTACGGAATATTTTAGCCGAACCATTATCAAAAATTATCAATACATGTTTTTCGATAGGAATATTTCCAGATGAATTCAGTTGGAGCTATTTACAAAAGTGGTGATCTTCAACTGTTACGTTTTGCTAAATAATAATACCGAGCACACTACTAAACTGTTTATTTTCTAACTTCACTAAAAAAAACAGACAACTACTTCACTGAATAATTAAACACAATACAACTAACTAAATATTCCAAACACTTCTATACTTCTTCAAAAACTGCTTATCACTTCTTCATAATCTTCTTTCTCTTAATCCCAATGAAATCTCTTTATATAGTCCATTAGTGCCGACTGGATCAATCGCGAAATTTACTAGAATACTCGGGACAGAAGGCCATCCAAATAATCACTTCTTAGAACTGCTCGATTACCTAAATACCTGCGGCGCTTCGTCAACACATTTGTATACGATTTGTTTTTATGGATCTCTCAGCGGCGTAGATAGGGGAATTTTGATAAATCTCGTAACATTATCCCACTCTCAATTTTGATCGACCCGATCAAACAATGTGTCGTTGTCTCCATTATAACGTTTGAGTCTTTCTAGGTGAACGACCTTCATTTTCGCTCTCGGGCTGCGTTGAATTCTATAGACCACGTCGTTTTTTCTTTTCACTATCCTATATGGTCCTTCCCAAATGGTGTTAAGTTGGGAGAAAATCCTTTCTTACGACGAGGATTGTACAGCCACACTCGATCTCCTTCTTTGAATCCACCAGTATTGGCCTTAAGATCGTATCGAGCCTTCATTCTGTCACTAGTTATCTTCAATCTTTTTCTTGCAAATTCGTGGATCCCATTCAAGCTATGTCGCAGTTCGTTTGCATAATCCTGTACCTCCTTTTATTCAGAACTTGGTGATCCGAACACCAAGTCACAGGGCAACCGAAGTTCTCTCTCGAAGATGATGCTGGCTGGAGTGCGCTTTGTGGAATCGTGCACAGAGGTCCTGTAAGCCATCAAGAATAGTGGAAGATGTCGATCCCAGGTTTTTTGGTGCTCCTCTACTACTTTGGAAATATGTTCTTCCATAGTCCTGTTGAACCTTTCAACCATGCCATCAGACTGTAGGTAGAGGGCCGTTGTTCTGGTCTTGCTAATTCCCATCAATTCACAAACTTCCTTGAATAAATTTGAATCAAAATTTCTTCCTTGATCGGAATGTAACTCCATTGGGACTCCAAACCTTGAAAACATGTTATCCACCAGAGCTCTTGCAACTGTGGATGCTTCTTGATTCGGCAAAGCATAAGCTTCAACCTATTTGCTAAAGTAATCCATGGCAACGAGGATGTATTTGTTGCCATCATTCGTCCTGCTACATCGATGGCGATTCGTTCGAAGGAAGCGCCTACATTGTATTGTTTCATCTCTCCTCTCGATCTTGTCTTGGGACCTTTGCTTGCTTTACACTTCGGACATCTTCGGCACCATCTCTCTACATCTTCACGACATTGGACCCAGTAAAATCTCTGCCGTATTTTATCCAAGGTCTTATTCACTCCAAAATGTCTACCTTATTTGCTGCCATGAATCTCCCCCAAGACATCACTTATTCTCGACCTAGGCACAACCAATTGAGAAATCACTTTTCTGCCATCGGCCGATTCCCAAGCTCTCTTCAATAGACCATTCTCAACAATCAGGGAATCCCATTGTGCCCACAATGCCTTGAAATCTGGTGATCGTAAGGAGATTTCCTTCCAGGTGGGTCTTTCCGCTCCGCTTTCTCTCCACCGTAGAAAATCTGCAATGTTTGGATCACATTCTTGGTCCTGCCTCATTTTCGTTGTGGTCCAATTGTCGTCAACTATTAATCTCACTAGGTTGATTCCTTCGCGATGTTCAATTCGCTCACAATGCTTACAGGTATCCGAACAAGGTCTTCTGGACAAGGCATCTGCGTTGTTGTGTAATCGTCCTGGTCGATGTTTTATCTTGCAGTGATACTGGTTCAACTTCTCAATCCACCTTGCTACTTGTCCTTCAGGGGTCTTCATCTCGTGTAGCCACTTCAAAGCTGCATGATCTGTTCTAATGAGGAACTCTCTTCCATATAGATATTTGTGGAAGTGGTCTACAGCCTTGATTATTGCCAGTAGTACCTTCCTTGTTACGCAATAATTTATTTCTGGTTTGGTCAGTGCCTTGCTGTTAAACTCAATTACTTTTTTCAAAACGAAAAGGCCTCTCTGCCGTGGAAAACTTAAAATCGGACTGGAACATAAAGCAACTTTCAACTTTCCAAATGCCCGTTCACTTTCTTTGGACCAGACGAATTAGACTCGGTCTTCTTTCAACTTATGTGGGGGTGCCGCAATATTAGCAAATCCTTTTACAAATCGACGTAGTAGGTGCGAAGACCTAGGAAGCTCCTCACTTCATGTTTGTCTTTAAGTCTTAGCCAGTCTCGGATCGTCTGTATCTTCCTTTCGTCTGTTCGGATGCCGTCTGATGACACTGTGTGGCCCAGAAAATCCTCTTCTTTCTGGAACAATGAGCATCTCTGAGGATTCAGTTTAAGGTTGGCATTCCTGAATCGCTGGAGTACTTCTCGCAAATTGTGCAGATGTTCTTCCAATGTATTTCCCATGACTAAAACGTCGTCGAGGTACACTAGGCAAGTCTTCCAAGTAAGCCCACGCAGGACCAGCCCCATAAGTCTTTCGAATGTTGCTGGAGCATTGCACAATCCAAAAGGCATAACAGTAAACTGATAAAGTCCGCTTCCTGTTGAAAATGCTGTCTTCTCCTTATCGTCTTCATGTATGCCCTCTTGCCAATATCCGCTCTTCAGATCTAGGATTGAGAACCAACGTGAACCTGTTCAAGTTGTTAATGTGTCATCAATCCTTGGCAAAGGGTAGCTATCCTTCTTCGTAACATCATTCAATTTTCTATAATCCACACAGAATCTCGTGGATCTATCCTTCTTAGAAACTAACACAACAGGTGCAGACCAAGGGCTCGATGATTCTCTCCACTTTCTTATTAAGCTCATCGTCGATTTTCTTGACGTCTTCCTCTATTTTTCCTATCAGTTCCTCCATCTGTACTTCGGTTTTCTGTAGAACGTGTTGAAAGGACTTGT
Organism: Chrysolina americana; assembly: GCA_958502065.1. Lineage (NCBI taxonomy): Eukaryota > Metazoa > Arthropoda > Insecta > Coleoptera > Chrysomelidae > Chrysolina > Chrysolina americana. Next base: position 88,734,701 of record OY293410.1, read on the forward strand.
CTTGATGTTGTAGAACCTTCTGGGAGTTTGTTTTCCTTTGTTTTTCTATTCGTTCCAATTCATTTTTTTGTTCGAGAATTGCTTCTTCTCGTTCTTGTTTTTCTTTTTCTCGTTCTTGTTTTTCATCTTCTCGCTCTTTTCTCTGTTCTTCGAGAATTTTCTGGAGTTCTTCTTCTCGTTCTAGTATATTCTTTTCTGGTTCTTGCTTTTCATCTTCTCGCTCTTTTCTCTGATCTTCGAGAATTTTCTGGAGTTCTTCTTCTCGTTCTTCCTTTTCTTTTTCTCGTTCTTGTTTTTCATCTAACCGTCGCATTTCCTCTTCTCGTTTTTCATCTTCTCGTTCATTTCTCAGTTCGTCGAGAATTTTCCTCCTGTCGCCGTTTTTTCTTGTTTTTCCTCCTGGCGCCTTCTTTCCAAATCCGCAAATTGATTTTGGATAAATTTTACAAAGTCCTCCATCGTATCGAACGATGTACTCCTCGTATTCACCATAAATAGTTTATAAATATAGTTTCTATTTTTCACTAATATCCCACTTCTGACACCACTGTTACATTTTGCTAAATAATAATGCCGAGCACACTACTAAACTGTTAATTTTCTAACTTCACTAAAAAAACATACAACTACTTCACTGACTAATTAAACACTTCTATACAACAATACAACTAACTAAATATTCCAAACACTTCTATACTGCCGTGTTAATCATAAAAGTCGTATCTGCAGTTTGTATTTTCGAGATGTTTTCAAGAAAATCGTGTTTTTCAATTAGGTAAGTGGAAACTTTTCCAAATATGACATTTTTCATAAGCTCATAATATCGGCCATTTGTCGAATTTTTCCATTTATTCCAATTAGAATAGCTGTAAAAGGGCTTCAGACTTACCTAAACTGACAAACTCAATTTTCAAAAATTTGTCAGATACGACCTTCTTGCTTAACACGGCAGTATATTTCTTCAAAAACTGCTTACCTATCACTTCTTCATAATCTTCTTCCTCTTAATCCCAGTGAAATTTCTTTATATTGTCCATTTGTGCCGACTGGATCAATCGCGAAATTTCCTAGAATACTCGGGACAGAAGGCCGTCCACATAATCACTTCTTAGAACTGCTCGATTACCTAAATACCTGCGGCGCTTCGTCAACACATTTGTATGCGATTTGTTTTTATGGACAGTGGCATTTTTATCAATCTCGTAACAATATCCTGTTAATTAAAAACGTATACTTGATTTCATCAATGAAAAATACGATTTTGATGAAAGTTAATTTGGATTTCAAGAAAACAGTGGTACTCAATTGGCAGGACTATACCAGTAATTCATGGACCTCGAAAATGCTTTTGATAGAATGATAATAATAATACTCCCTCATAAACACTCATAGAGTGTACCCAAAGACATAGCCTGTGCGGGTAGAGGACGGCTATTATTATTATTTGCCGTGGCGCTTCGGGGCGACTTACTGATGTTTTCGGTGGTCTATTCACTTTTCAGCTGTAGAAAAACCCGGAAAACCTACAGCACCACCCCGGTTCACAAGGCATGTGGCAAAAAGATTCCGTACCGGAGTCTCGAACGTCTGTCTGCGAGCTAGAAGTTCCAGTGCTAGAGACCTTATTGCCACTGAGCCACTGACCGACCAAAAACTTTGATTACCAGAGCCGGTTTTAAGAGCTTAAGGGCCCTAAGCGGTCAACTTTTTCGGGCCCTCTCCTGGATAAAAAAGTGTCTACAATAAAAAAAAAATCGTAGAAATCGTAGATTATGATAATTCAATCGAATAAGCGGGCAAATTTAAATCTCTTTTGCAAACAGGAAGGTCGATACCGAATTCGCGAATTCGTAAAAAACGGGAAGAACACAAGAATAAAATTTTCTGGGTATACTACAATTATAAACAAATCGTGTCACAACCGGGCCCCTCCGCTTATAGGATAAACCGGCACTGTTGATTACTTCTGAAACATTTGGATTCAATAGGAATTAGTGGCATTGTGAATATTGTTCTTGAATCAGATCTATTAAACAGAACTATCACTACTATCAGCACCAACTCCAGTAATTTTGAAAATGACAAGCTATTTATCAATGAAAAAGTCCGCCGGGTTCTGTTTTGCGTCCAATTTTTAATTCACTATATTCAAAATATTCCCAGAATAGGTTTAGAAGGTGAATACACCATTTTTGCAAACGATACATTGATTTTATATGAGAACTCCGATCCTTCAATTTCAGAAACTATGATCAACGAAGATATGAAAATATTTGAAAGATATGGCTTTATTCTAATCTTTTATCATTAAATACCAATAAATTTCAGTAAATACCAAATGAATATTCCAAAAATTAATCTCAATTTGGAAATAAAAAAATTATATTTTAAAGCAAAATTTGCAGGTAAGGTAACTAACTATAGGAATATGGATTGATGAAAATTTGAAGTGCGGTAAACATATTGAAATGCTTATGAAAAAAACCTGCCCCAAGCTCAATCCATAAATTGCAAATGATTTTACATTCACATATTATAAGTAGAATTATCTCATAAACATATGGGGAACATGTATTTCGTTAGAACTCTATACAATAGAAACTTCCAAAATGTCTCTCAATATCGTGAATAAAACCATTAAATCAAACTTAATATTAACTAACTTTTGTCAAATTTTCAAAGATTGCCTAATGAGATCAAGAATTCTAATGACATCATACAATGGACTGCATTAGTGATGACGTCACAAATATGCAACTATCATTACACTGAGTCCTAAATCATTTAGCGCGAAATGATATGCGTCATTCTCGACCATAAGTACGTATGACATAAGAACGAGAATAGAAGTATCGTGACAGCTCTTTTTGTTTTATGCTCTCACACGAAATAAGTAAATTAAGGAATTGCCTTGGATATGAAGGATGGAAGAAACGATATTTTTATAAAACAATTTTCTGAAAGGATGATACATAATTTATAGACGAAATTAATTTGAATATTCATCTACATCCAACTTCATGCTGCAACTAAGTGCATCTCCGCTATAATTCCGTCATAATGTAGGCACGAAACAGTAAAGTGGTGATCAGTCAAGTGTTTCATTTTATTCCCATTCGAATTTGAAAACATTGCTGAAGATGTCGATAGATGAAATAAGTTTATCAGACGTTTTCATCTACGCAGGCATTGATACTTTTTCATGAAAATCTCAAATACATATGACATAATGTGTGTTCTGTGGACACGACTACGAGCAAACAACATGAAGTTAGAAGCATGATGCTATTTTTTTATTGGTCGACGCATAATGGATTATCTGGAATTCATTCAGAAGTTATTAGACTTTCTTTACGTTAACCATTCTATAAGACGTATTAATTCTTCTTCTATCGAATTCAAATACATACATTTCTCAAATATCGCTGATAATAGCAAAATAATTAAATTAATAACATTATAATTTTGACGGCAGATTCTAAACCTTATGTAATGGTTACTGAAGGTTCATGTAAGAGCAGCTATGTTCAGATATATTTTGTTAGGACTGAGTGCACTGTTAGTTGCATGCATTTTGACGTCACACTAATGCGGCCTATTTAAAAAAAGATTGGAAAAGTACAGGCTTTCTCAAAGAAACAAAGTGAAGTAATATATTCTATTATCAGTATAATGTTATGTTTGAAACTTCCTCAATACTTCAGATTCACCATAACGACTGTTCTTCGTGTACTCTCTTTTCATTATTCTATTTTTAGTTTTTTTCCTTTTCAGTTAAGATTAGTATAGAACAATAACTGTTGAAATTTTCATATCATAACCGGTATTCATTCTAGTTTTACGCAACTGTCAGACTGTTTCATGTTATTCCTTTGAAAAATTTTATATTTTGATTTTGTAATAATTTTTCATATTCCTTTTAAAATAAATATTGATGTATGAATTAATAAATGATTTAATTAATAACTCTATAATTCATCAATGGATTGTATACTCTAGATTGAAAGTGAATAAAGCATCGAATATGCGTATCCCATTCAAAAAACTCAACTTCACCCCGAAATCTGAAAAACAGATTCAAAACTAGCCTTGGTTATATTACAGAAGTTATAACAGACAAGCTACAATAATTCCCAATGACACAATATTTTCAATAGTATGACTTTTTCGTGACGGAGCAATGGAAATAATGAAGGGTAGTTTTCTATCCCTTTTATTCTAGACTAATTACATAACATCACGTGAATACCCGAAACCAATTATGATAAATTTTTGGAAATTCATCTTGATTTGAACCTCGCTGAAAAAGTGGTTCACTAACATTTGCTCCCTTTTCGAGCCTGAATGAGAGCTCTCAACAAGCCCTCCATTGTTTCTTGATTTTCTACAAAACTATTTTTCATGTCCGCTATAGCTCTAGTCAAGCCATCAACTTCCTCATTTCTCCTCCTCATTTCTTCCTGTAACAGTGCCAACTGCACAGTATTCTCACCCTGTCCATTCAAATCTTGATTGATCCAGTAATAATTCAAACCATCGTTCAAAGTATGCAAGGAATGATGAAACTGTCCACACTTTTCTGCCACGTGGAACGCAGCTCTCATTATTTCCTTTGGAAGCCGCTTTTCCATCGGGTTCAGAGGCTTCAGATTCAGAACCACCTTGGATGATTGAGTGGATACCAAGGCTGTCCAACGGAGAAGTTTGATAAGGTATCTCGGGAGATTTCCATTGAAGAGACCGAGCTCGATCTGTGAGATCAACTTAGTCTGTCGAACTAGTTTTGATAACGTAGCAGTCTTCTGCAAACCCTTGATGTCATCTACTGCTATGCCTACAAGGAGATTCATTAGGATTATAGTGGCTGAGAAGACAAAAATAACGTAAGTAACTTGGGCGCTGATTTCCAGAAGGAAGTGAGGATTTTCAGGATTCGGTTCTATCAAAATATCCAAGTTCAACTCTCCAGACAACATCACTATGATAGTCACCAAAGAAATGAACGGATTCGCGAAGTTATCTGAGTCAGGAAATATCACACAGAACGTTAAAGTGAACCCTATAAGCATTCCAGAGTACGCCAGTAGCAGCTTAGCAAACTCACTCTGAACCCTGGTGTACATAGCCACATACGAGCCTAGAGAAGGTAGTTGTCCAACCATCAGCATGAGGTTAGTCCAGCCAAGTAGCACTGCAAATGCCCCAACATGATTTTGCCAAGTGTACGTTCTCCCAGTATAGATGAAAGATATCACAAACACACTACTGATCACAAACCATTCGATTATGTTCTCAGAATACGAGAAATACTGCTTTACCGAATGATAGCCAGTGATACCGTATAGCTTTCTCAGAATCTCACAAATAGTTATACCAACCAGCACAAACCACTGCATTTCAAAGGCGAAGGGATTATCCCTGAGAAGCTTTCCCATTATCGAGCTTTTTTCGCACAAATCGATCAGTTCTTCAGCGTCCATTTCAGCAAAATTCTTGCCGTAATTGTAGCAATGGTGTGCCAGAGCTGTTAGAACATAAAGCGACAAGCTGAGCACAAATATACAGGAAAACAAAATCCTTGCCAGATAGTACTTTCTTATCTTCTCCCACTTGAGATACAGTAAAGCTGAGCACAAGGGGTGCAATAGCACACGCTTGTATCCCTCATCAATGAGAGTATCCAGGAAGTTTATCTCTCTTGGGTAGCAATACTTCAGGATAACTGCGAAGTCCAGCCTCAGCTCGAGCTCGTGATTGGACGATTCTTTATGATGCAGACTAATAGCGGAATCTAGCTTCTTTGTGAACATAGAAAATGAGGAGGGCACCTTCTTGGTTATGATATTCAAAGCAGTGACTCCAGACTTAGATTTAGCAGTGACGTCAGCGCCGTGGTAGATGAGAGTTTCCACACACTCAGCTAGCCCTTTCAGAGCAGCAATGTGGAGCGGCGTATAGCCATACTGATCCTTCACGTTGATCTTCGCATCGCAGGAGACCAGGCTATCTATGATATCGCTGGATCGCGCAGACTTAGCCACCGCAGCATGTAAGGGGGTTCTTTTATCGTAATCCTCTGTGTTAGGATTGGCGTAGCCCCTCTTGAGCAACAGCTCAACGCACATGTAGTCCTGGGTTCTAGCAGCGAAATGTAAAGGGGTCTGCCCCATGTGATTCTTAGCATTTGGGTTAGCACCTTTCCTGAGCAAGATATCCACACAGTCACCGTAACCTCTGAGGGAGGCTAGGTGCAAAGGAGTTTGCTGTTTCTCTTTACTCCTGATATTGACGTCAACCCCCTTAAGTTCTAGAAGGATCTGTAGGCACTCGGTGTTGCCTAGGTCAGCTGCTAGGTGGATAGGTGCGGAACCAGAGAATTCCAGCTGCGTCACATCTGCACCCTCGTTTACTAGCACTCTTACGCACGATACTGCGTTGGCGCGGATGGCACAGTGGAGAGCACTTTCTTTGGCTTCGTAGGGGCTGTCTGTTGGATCTCGCAGCCTAGCACCATTATGGAGAAGGATCAAAGCGGTGTCTGGGCTGTCTCCGAAAGCAGCGCAATGCAGAGGGGTGTAACATTTGAAAAGAGCGTTGACGTTGCACCCTTTGTTGATAAGAAACTGCGTTCCAGGAATGCAGCCGCTGAATGCTGCTAGATGGAGAGCTCCAAGTCCCTGAGCTGGCTCGTAGTAATTCAGCTGAGCCCCAAAGTCAAGTAACAGTTCCAGAATGTCCCAACGCATGGTGAAAGCGGCCCAAAGAAAGCTGACGTCTATCTCGATCTGGCTGGCGTCCCTGAAGCAATCCTCAAGGTTATCCTGGTGGATTTTTCTGTTCTGAATCCCCTCCAGCAACTGAATTCTCCCAGAACCCATCTCTAAATGATCAATCAAGTTCCTTTCTATGGTGTGGTGACATATTTTGACCACTGTGTCTGATTCTACGTCTTCGATGTTATCGTAAATGAAGGGTGTTTTGTCAGTGGGAGGGGAGGGGCCACAGTCGATGAATTCATCATCTAGTACTGGAGCATCTATTTGTGTGGTTCTCCTTCTGCGACTGCTGTTTAGGGGGATGCTGGATTCATTGACGATTCTTGCTGTTTGTTTCCATCGTAGGTTTTGGAGTACAGTCCACAAGCTGCGTTTCTCCTGAAATAAAAAAGTTTCCTGAATTATTTAGACAGAGAAGAAAATAGTAAAAAATTTAAGACAATTCGTGAAGAAGATAGTAATTATCAAATCTTGTTTCCTCCAGTAGTACTAACCAAATTTGACAAGATAATAGTTGAAACTTGGCTCCTTGGCCTTCGCATGTCATTTGGAGGATACTATCTAGCTTGGTCTTCTTGATGACACCCCAAAGCTCCAATCGTTGTTCACTGCTGTGAGTAGCTCATTGAAGTTCGCTAGGAAGTAGCCCATGAGTAACAGATGGGGTATCTCTTTGTGGTAGGTCAAATTAGACCTCCAGAGCTGCTTCGGTACGCCAGACTCTGTTGTGTCTTGATCCGTCACACTACTGAACGGTATGCTTCCACGGGTCTTATCACCCAGGTAATGTAAACTGTTGTAGAGAATCGAGGAGAACTTCTTCGAGAAATCGGCCAATAAATCATATCCCCACTATCGGCAAGTTTTGATGGCAAATAAGTTCGGACTTTCAAACCTAAAGTCACTCATAAGCTGCAAGAACGAGTATTTTAGTTTTTGGGTGCAGGGGCGAATAGAAGAAGATATATCATGTATCCAGTATGTGCTTTTCACCGACAAAAGTACATTCACATAGAATGGAATTGTCTCAAAATTGCCAGTGGTGATCGGACGAGAATCCTCATTTCACCATAGATCCACGTGATTAATATTCATTCAAAACTAATGTCTGGTGTGATATATTCAACAACCAAATCATTTATCTAGTACATTTAAGAGAAAACATGAATTCTGAGAGATACCTGCTTCTATTTCGAACTCATCTGCTTGATTTGTTAGACATTATGTCATCAAAGTGAGTGATTCTCTTAATCATTTCGTGAATAGATCGGACGATATTCAGTGAAATCATGGCATCCTAGATTTTCCGATCTAACCCTATGCGATTTCTTTCTGAGGGGATATTTCGAATGTGAGGTTTATAAACACTGACTTTTCAGAGATAAAAACCACCTTGAAAATACGACAATATAATTGTGCTACTAAAGTTCCGCTAGTTATGTTGGGAAAATATATGGTTGAACCCCATACTGTGCATTGAAAGGAACGGAGGACACAAGATTTGATTTATTTTTTTATATTACTGTTCATTTGATACGTTTTGTTGTTTAAATTATTTTTAGATATCATAGTATGTATTGTTTTGATGAATTCATCAAAACAGTTCATCCAAGTATTATTTATTTTCCGAGAAATATAACCTTTGAGATTCGGACAGAGGTTCTAGGCCTTTGTACGCGAGATTTTTTTTTCTCAAGTGCATCGGTCTGTTTATGCGGCTACATGTCTTGTGTGATGTGAATTGCCTAGATACCAATCCCCACGTCTCGTGCTAGCTTGGAGTGCGCACCGACCACCCGGGGTGGTGCTGTAGGTTTTCCTACAGTTGAAGAAATACACTACCAAATAGCAGTAAGTCGCCCCGGAGCGCCACCGCAAATAATTATAATAGCCGTCCTCTTCCCGCACAGGCTCTGCCTTTGGGTACACTCTGTAGTTTTATGAGGGAGTATTGTTATTACTATTATTGTAGTACACAAAACTGATATGTAATCGAAATTTCAATACTTTTGAAATATTGATATAGTAACATCGTGATGACAAAAATGAATTATTCCGAGTATAGGCTCGGAAGATATCTCGGTGTTATATATGAAATGAAGGACAAGTACCCGGACAATTGCCCGAAAACAGTTTCCCGAAAGACAATTTTCCGAAAACAGTTGCCGAATGGACAATTGCCCGAATGGACAATTTCCCGAAACACAATTAATTGAATGTACAATTGCCCGAATAGACAATTTCGCGAAGAACAATTGCCCTTAAGGACAATTGACCGAAAAATGTATTTCAGCGCTACTTTATAAATTTGTAACCAATATTTTCGGAAATTTCTGTATACTATTTTTTCTTCTCTGATTTATGATAACACCCTTGATACCTACTATAATAATTAGGGTTACTCCAGCCTTGCAAAAAGGCGAATCTGTCACCAGGTTAGTTCGTTCAGGAACAATCGAGTCAAAAAATATAAAAAATCGTCTTTTTGGTCGTCGACGATGAACATTCCACAGGATTAGGTTAAAACTTTTATTGGTATTATATTGGTATTATATTCCGTAATATATCCAGTGATAAGGCACTCAACATGATCGTACGCGCAATTAAAAATCTATTGGTATCACTGTATTCAAATACATTTTTCGGTCAATTGTCCTTTCGGGCAATTGTTCTTCGGGCAATTGTCTATTCGGGCAATTGTACATTCAATCAATTGCGTTTCGGGAAATTGTTCATTAGGGCAATTGTCCATTCGGGGAACTGCTTTCGGGGAATTGTCTTTCGGGAAATTGTTTTCGGGCATTTGTCCTAGATCCACTGATAACACATTCAAAACAAAATATATTCCAAGCAAGTGGATAGACAGATAGATACACTTGAATTGATAATATTGCTATAATACTCACCATAATACGCTATGTGTTGTAACAAGGGCCATCAATTGTTCGATCTGAAAAAACGGAAATTATTATAGATGTGTTGAAACAAAGAAAAATGAATAGTTGAAAAACAGGTACTTTCCAGGCCACTCTTGAGAACGATGTCCAACTACTGCTATTGCTTACAATAAAATGAGAGACCTAAGATTTATAGTACCCGTTTGAACGAGTACTACGGATAATCCAAGGTGGATCCTCAAAAACATCTTGTTTTGACTGAATTCCGCTGATCATAACACCTTGTAATTTTAAGGTTGGTCCATCAGCTCTGGAATGACTATCTGAATACACGTACAGTGTGACCTATTCACCTTCATCGACGTTCAAAAAGTAACTATGTAAGTGACCATCTTTGTCATTCTAGTCCCTATTTCAAAACTGACTTTTTGGGTGGTTATCAAATTGTTGCATACAATAAGGCGCAATAGCGACGATAATCCAAATTGACATCAGATGGCGCATATACAGTGTGACCCATTTTTAATGGAAACACCCCCCTAAAATTTGAAGTTGTAAACCGATTTTAAATTTTTTTTTTGAAATGTCAAGTACTAAAAGGTCTACCTTGGGACAAAATTTGAAATATTTATTCCAATTTTCAGGGCATACTACGATATTTTTTCTTAGTCGAAAATCGTAATTTTTTATTAACGATTTTTTTATTGAAAAAAATCACTAAGCCACTGGATTCAGAGTGCCTCTAAACAGGTGTGACCAAAATTTCATGAAAAAATATTCATTAATAACAAAGTTATGACAACTTAAGAATTCGAAAACTCACACAGCGCTCAGTCACAAAAAACACCCTATATCAACAGATATAGCCATGAGAATATTTTTTTTATGATTTCAACAATAAAGTGCCACCAGATGAAAAATAAAATCAAATAGCGTAAATGTTTTTAATGAAAATAACGGAATTACATTCACACAATTCAACTAATAATGAAGCAAAAAAATTTAATAAACGTGACTATTATTATAACTAATTATTGAAATGTTTCGATTCAGTGCAAAAATTTATTCTAACTCATATTCTAGTAGCCTCTACTAATCCACCATGGATTTCGATACATTTGTCGTAGCACTTACGAATGTTTCTGATTACGTTCCTTAGTTCTTGAGGGGTAATATCTGCACATACCTGTCGAATTCTTGCACAAAGTTCATTTCTATCTCTTGAGCGGTTTTTGTAAACCTTTTGTGTGAGAAGTCCCCAGAGAAAAAAGTCATAATCTGTGAGGTTTGGAGATCTGGGAGGCTACTCTATAAACGGACTACCACGGCCTATCCATCAGTTTGGAAAATGTTCGTTAAGCCATTGCCTCACAGCTCTGGCATAATGAACTGAACACCTATCTAACTGGACAATTAAATTTGATCGTTCATTGATTGGCAGCTCCTGAATAGCATCCCAAAACTCTGTGTTTAAAAATTCTAGAAATCTCTGCGCATCAATGTTTTCCTCAAAAAAGAAAGGATCAATAATTCTTCCTTCAATATCCCACTCCAGATGTTGATTTTTTGGGAATACTGGCTTTTATAGTTTATTACCCAGTTAGGATTATCCGCTGCCCAATAGCGACAATTCTTGCAGTGTGTGTAAAAATTTTGGCTTGAAAGGTTTAATATTCTTCGCCTTGAGACATCTCCGAATAGTTTCTCGTGGAATATTCAAATCTAAACTGGCATTAGGATTATTTCCGAAATAATCTAAAATGATTTGATCATTCCTCTCATTCCTGTTTCGTCTTTGAACAGGATTACTTTTTAACATCATTTTTGATATTTTATTTACCGTGCCGCAGCTAATACGAGGACGATCTGGACGTCTCTCATTAAATACTCTACAATCCTCTCTAGCACTTCTAACGTCATCTCCCGAAAGGGGAACAATTTCAATTTTCTTTCTTACGCTCAATCTTACAGCCATGACACAAAATAATTCGAAGAACTGTAAGGTGAATATTGTTGACAATAAGTACACTTAAATCTTTCACAAGTGTCAAACTGTAATATCATTTTCATGGCAACTAAGATTTAAATTGAAAAATCTATTAGATCTTAGTTTTAGTTAATTTGCGTGAAAACTTGAATGTAATTCCGTTTTTTCATTAAAAATATTTAGGCTATTTGTTTTTTATTTTCATCTAGCGGCACTCTATTGTTGGAATCATAAAAAAATATTCTCATGGCTTTATCTGTTGATATAGAGTGTTTTTGTGACTGTTAGCTGTGTGAGTTTTCGAATTTTGAGTTGTCATAACTTTGTTATTATAAATATTTTTTCATAAAATTTTGGTCACACCTATTTAGAGGCACTCTGAATCCAGTGGCGTAGTGATTTTTTCAATAAAAAAAACGCTAATGAAAAATCCCGATTTTCGACTAAGAAAAAATATCGTAGTTTGCCCTGAAAATTGGAATGAACATTTCAAATTTTGTCCCAAGGTAGAACTTTTAGTACTTGACATTTCAAAAAAAAATTGTTGAAATCGGTTTACAACTTCAGATTTTAGGGGGGTGTTTCCATTAAAAATGGGTCACACTGTATATGCGCCATCTGATGTCAATTTGGGTTATCGTCGCTATTGCGCCTTATTGTATGCAACAATTTGATAACCACCCAAAAAGTCAGTTTTGAAATAGGGACTAGAATGACAAAGATGGTCACTTACATAGTTACTTTTTGAACGTCGATGAAGGTGTTGTGAAAAGATCAATTTCATAACAATTAGCCGTTCTGAGGGTTCTTAGGATAAAGCTGAAATAAGCAATATTGGTACGATAGTAGGAAATATGAAAAGTAACTTTCAGTCTGGTAAAATGAGTGGGGACTACAAATGTGATTGAGACAGAAAGTGAGGACAGTCGTACGCACCGTTCATGATCTTGTAGAAAGTGGGGACCAAACAGAGGATCAATAATCAAGGTGAGTTCTTACAAGTGTGCAGTATAAGGTTTTAATAGCACTCAGACTAGTGAAGTCAGGAGTTTTCCTCCTCACAAATCCCAACATTTTGGTAGAACTATTGACAGGGAAAATGATGTGATATTTGAAGATCAGACAATCGTCGAAAATTACTCTTTGATCTTTGATACGGTCAGCAGCTTCAAGGGGCTGGCCATTGGTAGTATAATCGAAATTGAGGGGTTGATGGGATCGAATAGAACGTATGATATGGCATTTGTTTATGTTCTACTCCATGCCGTTTTTCGTGCACCAAGCAGCAAATCTGTTGATGTCGCTCTGTAACCCAGCAGCATAATCTACACAATTAACAATACGACAAACCTTAAGTTCGTCAGCGAAAAGTAGGGCATTACAATTATGAAAGCTTGAAGTGATGTCGTTGATGAATAAGTTAAAAAGTAGGGGGCCCAAATGTGAACTTTGGAGAACGCCGAACAAACAACAAAAACCACAGCCCCTAACCACTAAGTTGCTAACTACTGGGAAAGAGAAGACCAAGTAGGATCGCCACGTTAGATAGCCGACCACCTGTGAATTTAGCGAGTCTACTTCATGGTACGATCAACATGGCTGACGCGCATACGCCCTTAAGCCTGCCAACAATAATGATAGTTCTAATATCACTTTGAGAATGATAGGACTGCTTATGGCTAACACCATCTGTGAAAGAAGACTTGAACTACGTAGAACATTGGTTAAAATTTGAGTGAAATTGTTTTGGATTACGGAAAGAGTTTTTGTGGCCAAAAGCGTACCTATTTTGGGACTCATGTTCAACATGGACTACCTATCAAGATGTTGCAAGGTTTTTATAATAAAAAATCTACTATGTATTCCAAATATTAAAATTTTTAAATGTTTAAAATTGGCAAGAAACTACCTTGAGCCTTTTGAATTTATTGCAGCAATTCATACTCAAGTGGACAAGATTCAATCATGAAAGTTCTAAATTCCAAAACTCCCCTGCTTACAATGCTTTGTTTCTCTAAAACAAATTGCCGATAGTGATAGATATTACTATAGTTTGCAAGAGTATCTGAATGAACTTCAGTTAATTAATTCAATTTTTATTGACTTCTCAAATAATGTTGAATTCTTCTTCACAAACTGTGATTGATGTTTTTTCATCAGTATATTCTTCTTCATTTTTATTTATACTTCAAAGCTGTTCGGTTCAAGTCAAGTAGTTTCGATTTTCTGTATCTCAAATCATTCTTAAAAATGAGTGTGACATATTTCTTGAATACTCGACTATTTATGGGTCCTCTATGGTCACTACAGTCATTATATGATCATTAACATCGGAGTGATCTATCGAGAAAGAAGATCAAGGAGTCCATTTGCAGAATGGGAGGTCAGAGAGAGACAGCAGAACCATAATTAAGAGTGCACGTTTTGTGTGAAAAAGTGACTACAAATTACACCTTACAAAAATAATTCGGAAGGAAATTCAGTTTGATACACCTTCGACTTCTTGGAAAAGTGGCCTACATGTACAATTCAAAAGAATTGAGGAAGAATTGGAAACCAAAAAGTAGAAAAATTATCTCAATCGATAAATTGAAAGAATATTAATAGGCAACTTTCAATGGGTGTAGGTATAGATTCTGGAATTAAGTAGATGGAGAAGATTGGTAGAAAGAAGATTAAATCAGGGACAAAAAATAGAGTATGACGAAACCTTTTTTCCAGTTGTGAGCTATGAATCTATTCGAGTACTACATGCAATTGTTTCTGCAAACAATCTCAGAATTTCCCAACTCGATGTGAAAGCAGCTTTCCTTTATGTATAATCGATAGAAGCCATATTTATGAGACGAACCAAACAAAAGTTTCGAAAATACTTGGTAATCTGGATTGCAGAATGAAGACAAGTTTGTGAAGGCTCAGATAGTCCTCGATGCTGGAACTACACATTTTGGACGGTCCTGGAAAAATTCAATCTGAAGCAGAAGTATGAATGACTAAACTTGAATGATAGGTAGTGTCAATTTATTGTTGGTATATCAAAAACCAATTAAAAAAAAACAATAATAAATTACAAGGAACTTAACATGTTTCAATATTTTCCTTCAATTGTAACCTCAAATATTCCATTTCAGTCAGGCCTAGGAAATGATCAAATAAGGAGCAGACTACCAAAATGCGTTTTGTCCAAATTGCATATTTCTCAGGAAATCAGAAAGTTTACTATGAAGAATCGAATACGTTTCGGTGAGATTTAAGAAAACGGAAAATTTGCAAAAATATGTACTTAAATATTACCTTGTTGTCAAAAATCTCCTTTTGATTGCCAATCCAGGAATTTCAGGAATGAATGATCCTAAATGCGTCCATGATGGACAAAACTCATTTGGATGTCTGCTCCTCAAATAATGAAGAAAATAACATTCAGACCGAGAAGGAGCATAGCTGTACATTACCATTATTTTACATCGATATATATAATATATGCAGTCGGTTTTTGAATATTCATACCAGAACATACTAATAATTATAATAGTCCCTCATAAACACTCATAGAGTGTACCCAAAGGCATAGCCTGTGCGGTTAGAGGATGGCTATTATTATTATTATTTGCCGTAGCGCTCCGGGCGACTTACTGATTTTTGGTGGCGCGTTCACTTTTCAGATGTAGGTCAACCCGGAAAACCTACAGCACCACCCTGGAAGGTCGGTGCGACCTCCAAGCAAGCACCATACGTCGGAATTGGCATCTAGATGACTTACATTGCCTATCGACTTCTATGGAATTGAGAAAAATTATCTCGTTTTCCAGGATTCGAACCTGGCCAAATGCACGCGGAAGTTTGGAAGGTCAGCATCTTACCGCCTCGCTACCGAGCACTATGGGAATTATGTTGGAGACCGGAGACTCACAACGCCAACAAGTCGTAGCTTCAGCTACAATCAAAGCAGAATACATCGCTCTTTCTTTACAATGCGACTATCAGTTACGCCAAGTTCTCTCAAGCAAACAAGTTACAAAACTGTATCAAAAGAGCCTTTTCTACAATGGATGTAAAGTTTTTAATACTCTTCCCTTGCATATAAAGGACAAAGTCATTTCAAAAGTTCAAAAAAGAACTGAAGTCATTATTATTACTGGAGTCTCTCTATTCTCTGAACGAATTTTACTCAATGTGAACAAAGTGCATGTCAATCTTTAAATTTACATTTTTAGACACTATTGCAGTAAACGATGTGTGTTTTAATGAAATGAAGAATACTAATATTAATATTATTATTCTTGTTTCTGAAGATGTTCCAACTGCCATCAATGACGGCAATCGAAGTGAAAGAAAACTTGAAAACAACCCTGAAGTTCAAAAAGAAACCAATTGTGTCAATGGAAAATACACAATTACGTTTATGGTACTTTCATGAATGTTATGTTTTGATTAAATTCCGCTGATCATACCACCGAGTAATTCTAGGGTTGGTCCATCAGCTCTGGAATGACTACCTGAATACACATATGCCATCTGATTTCGATATGTCAATTTAGAATATCGTCGCTATCACAGCTCACCTTATTGTGTGCAACAGTTTGATAACCACAGCCCCTTACGACTGTGGGGGTGAGTCCGAGATGACAGACATAGAGCCTACTCCGTGGTATGATCAACGGGGTTGAGGCGCCTCCGCCCATACGCTCTTGGGCCTCATCCAACGACAATTATGCTGATTCTATTATAAGTAAGGACATTTTGAGAATGAAAAGGTTGTTTGTGGCTAGCGCCACCTGTGCCAAAAAATCTGAACTGAGTTGGATAGTGGTAAACATATTCTGTCAGGTGATGATAGTATAATAAGTAACAGTAATAAAATTTGCAAAATTTCTTCACTAAAAGTGTCTGAAATTCCATTACACATATTTAACTAATTTTAGTCTTTTATAGTTTTTTCATTTATAAATATATTTTGATGAAATTCTGATCAGTGACATTTCGAGATTTTCTGGGTATAATTTTAATTTTTCTTCATTTTCAACATTAATACACTAATTTTTTCAATGCTAACATATGAACTTTTGAACTTGGTTAGAAACTCTCATACTTATTAAAATACAGAACATGAAAAATCCTCCATTTTTTTGTTTTACATTTATTTTTTATGAAGATACTTTCCATGCCTTATCTACACTTTCAATCGAATCTTTCAACTTCATTCCAATTGGCTATGATATTGAATTTCCGCTAAAGCTCTGGAATTATTTTTGAAACTAATATCGGACGCAACAAAATATTTATTTCGATCATTTTTCTACAAAATAGAAGACATTTGGAACATGTACAGTTTTATAACTGAATCCAACAGAAATTCAACTAATATCATATCACCGAGTGATTCTAGGGTTAGTCCATCAGCTCTGGAATGACTACCTGAAAACACATATGCCATCTGGTCTCGATATGTCAGTTTAGAATATCGTTATGATCACAGCTCACCTTATTGTGTGCAACAGTTTGATAACCACAGACCCTTAAGACTGTGGGGATGAGTCCGAGATGACAGACATAGACTCTACTCCGTGGTATGATCAACAGGGTAAGCATCTTCTAGCCCTTACGCCTCAACCAACAATGTGGATGCTAGTTCTGATAGATGCAAGGATATTTTGAAAATGAGAGGACTGCTTGTGGCTAGCACTATCTGTGATAAAACTCCTGAACTATGTTAGGCAGTGGGAAAAATTATCTGTCAGGTAAAGAAAGTAACGGATAATTTCAAGCAAAATGAATTTAGAAAAGGATTTAACGGGAAAATGTCCACGTTCATATCGATCATAAATCGTGTCAACTGCAAAAAGGAACTTGAATAATAGACGATTCATATCGAAACATATCACGAAGTATTTATTGAACTTTTAGAACATTAAGACCCATTTTAAAAATATATTGCACACGACTTGAAAGCATCTGCTCGAAATGAAAACGGTAATGAACAATTTAAATTCATAACGCTAACTTTCTATTATAGGTTTGTCGGAAAACGTCGAACAAAAAATAATGTGTTCCAACGCCTGGCAAAGTTTTTTCACAAGAACATAAAAATAATAACATAGGTAGATTCTTTTCAATTTATGAAAAACAACTGAGAGTATTTCCATTTTTCAACTAGAATGATTCATTCTCTTTTGAGTGAGTGAATTTTTTTACGTGAACAATATTTCTAGCAAAATTTATTCAGTGGATATCAGAAGAAATTGTTACCAAATGTAACAACAGAACAATCAGGTAATTATAATCATCGACTCTGGAAATATAATTTGCATAAGAGAATAAGTGTTTGACAAAAAACACCAAAATTCCATTTTTATTCCAAGAAAGGAGACTAAAAAACTTTATAGAATAAAAATGCAGGTGATAGATCAGTTAGTTTCTACGATACTTTGAATGAAACATTTGAGCAGTGATTAGAGAAAAAAATATTTTCTGAATAAACTTCCAGCATAGTACCTATTCTAAATAGCGAGTGTAAAATTCAGATGAAATAAACCACATTTTCCTTTGCAAAAAGTCAAACTCACATAAGATGAATAGAGTGCTAGTTACAGGATAATCCAAAAAAATTTGGTCATATGTGAAAGACATTTTCAAAACTAAAAGATTATTTTGTGATACTGACAAATTCTCTGGTGTTGAACATACAGGGTTATACCAAATAAGTGCAAACGTTTTTAGGGGGTGATTCTTGTCAAAAATTATAGGGGGCCTTTCATGCATACAAAAGCTCTTAAACCTGTCCTTGAAAATTATCACGTTTCCGAAAATGAGATAGAAAAGTTCCTGAAGAGTTTAAGAAATGGTATTTTGTGGGCATGTTTCAGCAAAAAAAAAGGCTACCTAGGAATATTATTTTGATTGTTGTTGTTCAACCTCTGAAGAACCTTATGTGCTCAAAAAGCAGTCTCTTCGAACTTCATTTTTTGGCTTTATATCAGTGAGAGAGCTCCAGGCCTCCACTTTGGTAGGCCCTAAGGAATGTTCTGTAGGGTATTTCTTCTACCTCATCTGATTCCATCATGGGGGTTCGTCAACATTGCTAATGCCTGTCACACTGTTCGTTTTTGCACTTGCGCAGTTGATTTTTCCGAAATTGGAATTTTTTCCAAGTTTTTATTGGGTTCTTTATTAGAGGGAGGTATCCCAGTCTAACATCTATTTAAACTGAATTCTGCTTTGAGGTTATTATGAAATCGGGCCTGAATGTCATAATTTGTTCAAACGAGTCATGACAGTCACCTACGCCACGGCAAATAATAATAATAGCAGTCCTCTACCCGCACAGGCTATACCTTTGGGTACACATGAGTGTTTATGAGGAAGTATTATTATTATTACTAGATTTTTTCGGTTCCATTTACAGAAGATCCGTTCCCGCAGGATGTTATAGGTATTTAATTTTTCCATTAAGAAATTACTTATTTCTTTTTTAGGAAACAAAAGTTTTTCAACGAATCTTTCTTTTCAACACATATTTTTAAATAGAAAAATTTAGTTTTGTTAAAAAGTTCTGGTAAAAAATGGACTATTTGTTGCATGTTTGACCCCTTTAAAAGATCACAATAAAATTGCCATTCTTTAACTTTTCAGCGATAATACCAGCTTTAATTTTTGACGAGGAATCGTCCACTGAAAACTTTGAGTTTTATATTACAGAATAAACTGTAGAAATACCAATTAAAAGACAAAATTATATAATTCCAGCTAATTTCCTCTGTTCACATTTTATGGTTTGCTGTTGGAAACTTTATGCACATTCATGAATATTACACACAAGGAGAAACATTTTCCAACTAAAATTGGTAGGGTAACTCCTGAACATAAAATTTGAAAAACAATCGATAAACGAAAGTACAACCCCAACAATTCCAAAGAAACAACGAACAAATAATCTGTTCCCAACACATAAATTGACACTGGACTCACCTTCAACAGTTTGTAGATGTTTTATCGCAATAATTAACACTGCAGACTCGGATTGACAAAAAATTGTAACTGTGGTACTGTTTATTCAAAGAATCATAAACGCCCGAGATAATTCAGGCTTAATGGTTGTATAAATCTCACGAAACAACATTATAAAGATTTGATGAAAACGATTACGTTTTGATATCCTTCGTTTCAGAAATTTGCATACATTTCCAGATTTCGATGTGTTCTTATGTCTTTGACTTGTACTGTAGTATCCATGAAAATTCGGATATCATTAAAAACAGATCTGAAGTGGAGAATGACGAACAACATCGCTTATAGCTATTTACAGACCAAGGGCATTTACAAATGGAGATGTCTGGAAACATGCAGAGTATCTGGAGCCAATTGGGCAGTCGCTAAAAGGTGGTTACATACACAAGGCTTAAAATAAAAAACAATTGCGGTGCCTATGAACGTAGGTGATATTCCAAGACCATGATAACTAACCGGTTCATTGTACTCTCGAAATTTGCTTGTATTTTCACCAATATGAACTTTAATAATCGGGCTCTGAATGGTAAAAATTAAGGAAGAACTAGCCAACATGCATCCGGTTTCTCTTTTAGTTTCTCAGGGACCCCTGATATTCCTACTTTATTTATGACAACGACCTATCAGTTCATTGAAATAAGAACTCAAAAATCTCCTGAGAAAGTTAAAAAAAAGTTGGGTGCACAATTGATGAGATGGACTCTTGTTGCCAGATGACCTTGTTAACAAAAATGAAGTAGGGTTATTCTGGACTTCCATTGTCTATACGGCCAAAGAAAAGAAAGAAAGTGTATAAATGCAACATTTTCAAGGATATTTCTTACATATGGCTGGATTACATTTGTGTTATTAGCCTGGTGGTAATTTACCTGTGTCCAGGTACGTATGTTAATTACCGTGCCAGGCCCCTCTGGTACAGCATTGTTAATTGTTATCGATATTTCAATTGACCCATACTACTAATTAAGGGTTTCCACACATGACGGATTTCTATGCTCGCTTGACTGAAGACATTATTGTTCATAATATATGCATTCTCTTTAAATTTCCTTCTATACCAGCTTTCCTCTTTGTGGATGACTTCGGCTTCCGTCCATTTGATTTTGTGTTGGGTCGTCCAAACATTATCCGCTATCCCTGATTTCGTTGTTTCTCCCCGTTGAGTGTTTCTTTTGTGTTCAGCGAGTCACACGTTCAGTGGTCTCTTGGTTTCTCCAATATACGCCTCGCCGCATTCGCAGGGCACGCGGTAGATGCAGTTTTTGGAGTCAATGTCAGCGTTACGTGGTTTTGTCTTTGTGAGGTGGCTGCGAATGGTGTTACCTGATTTGAAACATGTCCGTATTTTGTATTTCGACCCGATTCGCCTTATTCTTTCCGATAGACCTTTAACATAAGGGACGCACAGAGTGGCTTGTGTCGGTTCGTCTGGTTTCTTGTTGTTGTCTCCCCTGTGGGCTAGAACCTCTTCTATGTGTTTCTTTCATTAACAATGCTGTACCAGAGGGGCCTGGCACGGTAATTAACATACGTACCTGGACACAGGTAAATTACCCCCAGGCTAATAACACAAATGTAAACCAGCCATATATAAGAATGAATTCTTTGAGAATGTCGCATTTATACACTTGAAAACGACTGTAGATCTCAACAGTCGAAACGTCGTGAATAAAAATTGCAGAGAATTGAACTTTCTTTCTTTTCTTTGGCCGTATAGACAATGGAAGTCCAGTATAACCTTACCAAAAGTGAAACATTGTCAACCACCTTCAAACAAAAATGAAGTAGTTTGCATACATTTCTTTCTTAACAAAATCAGTTCCTGATCCTCTCATTTTGAAGTTGGGTCTGAACGTGGCATCACATTCAAAACTATTCAAAACTTGGCATCAGTTGAACAAGATATTTCATTATCATATAAATCACGTGAGTTTGTGGAAATTCTATCAAATTCCTCTACATAATTTTCTTAAACATTTCTCGGTTTCATTTGTATAGTAACTTAGCTTGCAACATAATAGCCTGGGGTTCGCCTACGGGTATAAAATAGCTATTTTTAAGA
This sequence comes from Chrysolina americana, assembly GCA_958502065.1. Classification (NCBI taxonomy): domain Eukaryota; kingdom Metazoa; phylum Arthropoda; class Insecta; order Coleoptera; family Chrysomelidae; genus Chrysolina; species Chrysolina americana. Next base: position 88,756,427 of record OY293410.1, read on the forward strand.
GTGTTAAGTCTTAGTTGTCGCTCGACAGAGTTTTTCCACTTTGTTTCGGTGGTTTCATTGGAGCAATATTCCTCTAGGACCCAATACCCTGCCACTGTGCAGCCTCTTTCGATTTGTGGCTTACTAGATTTTCAACTTTGTATTTAAATTATACAGGGAGTTTCTACGGGAACCGCATCGATCAATATATGGAAATCTATAAGTGGACTGAATTTGAAAATTTGCTAGCTTAGTATTGGTGATGGATATCCGGCTTTGATATTCCAAGAATGTGGCACTGGCTGTATTGAAAGTGGACACAAACTTCCTTTTCAAATAGGATATTCTGTGTTGTAGTGTTCTATTCACAAGAATAACCGTTTTCAAAATATTTTATATTTTTGCTTGAAAATTGCGAATAGCTACAGATAAAAGTTGAATAGGGCCACGCTGGACATTTACCTATACCTGAAAGGTATTGTGAAGGGACCGTAACTAGCAAGAAAGAATATGCAATTGAAAATTTATATATTCATTCAGATAGTTGATTTTTCAATATTTCAGATTTTATTCGTCGCTGACTTCTGATGGTTGCTCGTAAGGATACATCCATTTGACAGATATAATTCTAACAATTTTTCAACCATTTTTTGATTGGAAATTCATATAGACGAATGAGGTATCACTCATGCTGGAATTGCATCTCTTTCGCTAGAGCTTTACTACATTTTTGTCGACGGAAATCTATTTCACTCTTCATTTTTATCATAGGTATTTTAATTTTTTCTTTAAATTTTCGTTAGAGAACGTTTCGTTTACCAAATGATTATTCTCACTTTTCGACGTAGTAATAGCCTCAGGATACTTTGCTGGAGATGGGCAAGTATCAACAGAAGGAGTACAGAGGCTATCCGACTACTTCAGCAGGAACAATCTACCCCTACTGCTGAGCTGCGACGTCAACGCGTACAGCACCATCTGGGGCAGCACGAACACCAATCAAAGAGGTGAGCACTAGAATTCATACTCGTGGCTAACCTAAATGTACTTAATGTCCCACATTAAGTATTGAAGTGTCCCTACTTTTGTAACTAGGGCTTGGCAAGAAGTATTAGACTTAACGCTCGGCAGTTTGGGTAAATCAGTATAGTAGTTGTTCGTTTGCCAAATGATTATTCTCACTCCTCGACGTAGTAATAGCCTCAGGATACTTTGCTGGAGATGGGCAAGTATCAACAGAAGGAGTACAGAGGCAATCCGACTACTGCAGCAGGAACAATCTACCCCTACTGCTGAGCTGCGACGCCAACGCGCACAGCACCATCTGGGGCTGTACGAACACCAATCAAAGAGGTGAGCAATTACTAGAATTCATACTCGCGGCTAACCTAAATGTACTTAATGTCCCACATTAAGTATTGAGGTGTCCCTACTTTTGTAACTAGAGCTAGGCAAGAAGTATTAGACTTAACGCTCGGCAGTTTGGGTAAATCAGTATAGTAGTTGTTCGTTTGCCAAATGATTATTCTCACTTTTCGACGTAGTAATAGCCTCAGGATACTTTACTGGAGATGGGCAAGTATCAACAGAAGGAGTACAGAGGCTATCCGACTACTTCAGCAGGAACAATCTACCCCTACTGCTGAGCTGCGACGTCAACGCGTACAGCACCATCTGGGGTAGCACGAACACCAATCAAAGAGGTGAGTACTAGAATTCATACTCGCGGCTAACCTAAATGTACTTAATGTCCCACATTAAGTATTGAGGTGTCCCTACTTTTGTAACTAGAGCTAGGCAAGAAGTATCAGACTTAACGCTCGGCAGTTTGGGTAAATCAGTATAGTAGTTGTTCATTTGCCATTTGATTATTCTCACTTTTCGACGTAGTAATAGCCTCAGGATAGTTTACTGGAGATGGGCAAGTATCAACAGAAGGAGTACAGAGGCTATCCGACTACTTCAGCAGGAACAATCTACCCCTACTGCTGAGCTGCGACGTCAACGCGTACAGCACCATCTGGGGCAGCACGAACACCAATCAAACAGGTGAGCACTAGAATTCATACTCGTGGCTAACCTAAATGTACTTAATGTCCCACATTAAGTATTGAGGTGTCCCTACTTTTGTAACTAGGGCTAGGCAAGAAGTATTAGATTTAACGCTCGGCATTTTAGGTAAATCAGTATAGTAGTTGTTAGTTTGCCAAATGATTATTCTCACTTTTCGACGTAGTAATAGCCTCAGGATACTCAGCTGGAGATGGGCAAGTATCAACGGAGGGAGTACAGAGGCTATCCGACTACTGCGGCAGGAACAATCTACCCCTACTACTGAGCTGCGACGCCAACGCGCACAGCACCATCTGGGGCAGCACGAACACCAATCAAAGAGATGAGCACTAGAATTCATACTCGCGGCTAACCTAAATGTACTTAATATCCCACATTAAGTATTGAGATGTCCCTTCTTTTGTAACTAGGGCTAGGCAAGAAGTATTAGATTTAACGCTCGGCAGTTTGGGTAAATCAGTATAGTATTTGTTCGTTTGCCAAATGATTGTTCTCACTCCTCGATGTAGTAATAGCCCCAGGATACTTTGGTGGAGATGGGCAAGTATCAACAGAAGGAGTACAGAAGCTATCCGACTACTGCAGCAGGAACAATCTACTGCTGAGCTGCGACGCCAACGCGCACAGCACCATCTGGGGCAGCACGAACACCAATCAAGGAGGTGAGCAATTGCTAGAATTCATACTCGCGGCTAACCTAAATGTACTTAATGTCCCACATTAAGTATTGAGGTGTCCCTACTTTTGTAAATAGGGCTAGGCTAGAAGTACTAGATTTAACGCTCGGCAGCCTGAGCATTATTAGAATGGTAAGGAACTGGAGGGTCCCAGACGAACCCTCTCTTTCCGGCCATATAATCATTATGTTCAACGTGGAAGGGCTTGTGACACAAACAACCTTCACCAGGAATCCTAGAAACACAGATTGGGAAAAATACCCCACCAATCTAAAATGCAACGTAGAACAGATCAAGTTCAACGGCAACAGTCACCTCGAACTTGAGCAGTTAACGGGGCAATTATGGATGCACAAGAATCCAGCTGTCCATAAATGAAAAGAAATCACACAGTGGTACCATTTGATGGAACGAACACCTGCAAATCTGTGATTAAAAGTCCGCTGGCTATTCAACAAAGCCAAGCGGGACGAAGATTGGGAGGGATACACCGAAAAGCTGACAAAATATTATAAAGAAATAAGGAAAACTGAAAGGAATAGCTTCAGAGGCTTTTGTGAGAAAATCATATTAACCCCCGCAGCAGCCAGATTGTATAAAACTATGGCGAGGGGCAGAGAGCAAGGACCAATGTCTCTCAGAAGAACACATGGTAGCTACACTCTCTTACTGGAGAAGCACTTTTCAGGTAGCATACCATTTGAACCCGACAGATAACTGGAAGAACCAGGTAGAACCAGACGAGATGACTGGGAGGTAGCACTAGAGTTAAATGGGCAACTGACTCCTTCCAACCATTCAAGTCACCCGGAATTGACGGTATATTTCCGAAAGTCATTCAGACCAATCTGTCTCTCATCCTTCTTACTGAACACATTGGAGAAGATGGTGGATAGCAATATTAGAACCGAGATACTGGAGAGGGTGCCATTGCAGCCCAGACAGCATGCATACAGGGCGGGCAGATCGACGGAAACCGCTCTGTACGTGCTTACCGAAAGCATCCAGAGATGACTCGAGCATAAGAAACTACCATATGCGCCTTGTTAGAAATAGAGGGAGCATTCGACAACACTACTCACGAAGCAATAAATAGGGCCCTAACAAACAAGAGAGTGAACAGAACTACATCCAGATGGATGTGCCAAATGCTGACTACAAGAACTGCTGTAACGAAAGTGGGCGATACCTTCTTTCGGATCAGCACAAACAGGAAATGCCCACAAGGAGGGGTACTATCACCTTTTTGGCCTTAATGACATAGTCATAGTCTGCGATCTCATATAAAGGGAGCTAGGGACTACTAAAAGATGGTGCCACTTTGTGGAGTTGAGAATTATCTCATCAAAAACCACAGTGGTACCATTCACCAGAAGAACAAAGCTTCAGCACCTACGGACTGTCCACTTCGACGGATCAAACTCAGAATGGCAGCAAGAGGTGAATTATCTAGAGATTACCCTAGAACCAAAACTACTCTGGAACAGACACGTAGAAGAGATCATTTATAAGGCGGCAAAATCATCACTGATGGTGTTCAGGAACATTGCAGGAAAAACGTGCGGCTATAACCCGTCAATACTGTGAAGGATGTAAACCATGATAGTGAGACCTATGATCACCTACGGAGCAGTAGTGTGGCACGGCATAACCGAAGTCGCCACAATAAAGAAAATCCTGGAGAATGTGCAAAGACTAGCATGTCTTTGGATAACAAGAGCAATGAGGTCGACTCCAACAGCAGCAATAAAAATCATTCTGGACCTCACTCCTCTCCATATCATGGTGAGGAGAACTGCTTGGGGAGCAAACCTCAGACTCAAAGGGATAGCACACAGTGTAAGGGACTCAACCCCCGAAAGTGCACACCTTGCCGATCTCTCAACTGACGAAATTACCAGGAAATTTAGATTCGTACAGAATTAAATACCAAGAGATAATGAAGCATAGAATCCATTCGAGCACTGGTACACGAACGGGTCTAAAACTCCCGACGAAACTGGAGCAGTAGTATTTGGGCCTCGCACCAAATACTCCGAACCCATGGGCCAGTTCCTCAGTATTTTTCAAGCGGAAATTCACGCCATAGAAAGGTGTATTCAGTTCAACCTCGACAAAAAATACCGGAACAAGGAAATCGCAATCCTCTCCGATAGTCAAGCAGCCATTAAAGCGTTGCTCATATAACATCAACTCAGAGATGGTCTGGGAATGCCTAGACAAACTTAATGATCTAGTCAGGAACAACAAGGTGATCCTCCTCTGGGTGCCAGGGCATGTCGGAGTGGAGGGCAATGAAAAATGAATTATTCTGCGGACATTCGATGACACTGATTAACCTCAGCAAAATTAGTCATGGGATTTCTGACGGGGCACTGTAGTCTCAAAGAATCCCTAAGGAAGCTAGGCTTAGAGGAGGACAGCACCTGCAGATTCTGTGGGGAACATCCAGAAACACCCCACCATATATTAATGGACTGTTTTGTTGTACATCACCAAATATACTGAGACCACACTAGCTGACTGTGGGAATAGACCCCCTTAAAATTCCTCAAGGAATTGAGGCTTGAGGGACTGCTGTAAACACCTTGAGATAGCAGAAGGGGCACAATAGATCTAATTAGGTCGCAGCGCATCAGTCACCATCCACACTTACCAATACCGAATACCAAGTTAGTAAACTTATTCTAAGATGCGCAGATATTATAATTGTGATAATTTACGTGGAGTAGAAAAAGGGTACACCGAGGACAAATCTACTACCCCCATTTTCTTTATTCAGGAATCCAAGCTACTCTATTTGAATAAGGACCCATATTCCATTCGCAAGTAATTGATTATTTTCAGGGAATTCTGTACAGTTTGATACCCACATTATGACTTTTCACGTTGGGTCCATGGATTCTTCTTTCAGTATTAGTTATCGTTCAGTCTGCTATATTTTCATAATAATATTATGACTGCAGCAACTGATTACTTCCAGGATCTGATGCATCAGTTGAAGGAGCTACGTGACAGGAAGGAGCATTGTGACAGCTCACACTATTTTTCGTAAACTGTTGTAAGAGTGCATAATCGGCAATACTTTGAAGAAGCACTTTTGATACTATAAAATCTATTAAAGCTTATAGAGGACCACTACAAGAGAAGTGGCAAACAAATTATTATATTAATAGCAATAATTTTAACATAACATACCTTTAGACGATGTAACTAACCGAACAATCACAGTATATGTATATTAAAAACAATGCAAAGAAGATATGACATTGTCCAAACTAATGTTTACGAAGACAGAGTATTGAGAAATTGCTGCACTGGCTTAACTCTTCTAATACATATGCCGTGGTTCAGTGAATAATTTGAATCTTTTATTGCTCAATTTGGGTTTTATTGTTAGGTGAAACAGCTAATATGTTCGTTATTCCTTTCGTATTTCGCATTCACATAGACAATAAGGCCATAATACCAACCATGTGTTGAAATAATTTACAGAATATTTTTTCCTACATTGGCACTGAGAGCTTATTTTTGGAATTGGCAATTCTAGATGGAATAGGTACAGATCAAATTATGATATCAAAAGTACATATAGTCACTAAACAAATTTCCTTAGACATTTGAATACTTAGTTTTTATACTGTGGATTATTGTGTCCGATCCATTTTATACTTCAATCCATAATGAAAATGCACTCAGCTATTATCCACTAAATTCCTGAAATTTTACAATTTCCTGCCTGATGAGCTGAAATCCTCCACATTCAATACGTATAAGAGCAATCTGATGAATTGGTTACATTCAACAGACAGAGTTCTGATAAACAATTTGATTCATTGCAAGGATAACTCATAACTACATTTATGGCATGAAAATCATAATAAGATTCGCCCATTACTCTCAAAAAAAAATAAAAAGCATCAATGATCATTCGTTTTTCAAGTATGCATCTAACCTCAATGTTCATAAGATTACATTTAACAAATTCTGATTTACTTTTCGATTTACAAAATATAGATATAGCTACCATATAATGTTACGGACAAAGATTTCCTTTTGTGGCTAGTTAGTTATTTCTCCAACTATTTGTAAACTGTAACTTGTATACCTATTGCTTATTGTGTATTGTATTGTATTTACTTATATTTGTTGTTGAAATACATTTATTATTATTTATTATAAAAAAAAACATTTCAACTTGCAAACTATAACCGTTCTAATTTATTTCATCGACATACAGTCATTATTGCTAATTCAACTCTGTATTTCTATCTGTACTCTGTCTGTAACTAACTATATCTGCAACTTATATGCCATCTCTGACGTTGAGCGTCTGGTTCCAATACAGGTAGTACGTTTTCACAGAACCAGTCAAGAAACGCCGAGAGTCAACATAAGAGGTAGCCTAGACTCGTCTTACATGGTTCTCGTTCCTTCTTCAATGTGATGAGTCATGCATGTACCGTTAACGAGCTGAGCTTGATCAATATTCATCATCATTAATCTTTCAAACATAGCTGGAGTATTACAGAGCCCGAATGACATAACTGTCAACTGCCACAATCCTGAGCCGACGGTGACGTCTGTCTTCTCTTGATCTTCTTGGGCCAGTTCTACCTGCCAATATTCACTCTTTAAACCAAGGGTCCAGAAAACCGTAGAACCAGCCAAATCGTCTAGGGTGTTTTCTATTCTCGAAAGAGGGCAACTGCCATTCTTCGTCAGGTTGTTCTGTTGACGATAGTCTACGCAAAAGTGTGTTGATCCATCTTTCTTCTTCACCAGTATCTATGACTGGAGATGACCAGGGACTGTCGGATGAATTGTTAAATCCTTCTTTTTCCATATCACTGACTATGTTGTCAGCCTCTTCCTTCTTGGCAAGGGAAAGTTTTCTAGCTGACTGTCGGATCGGTCGGGCATTCCCAGGTTCATCTTTTGTTGAACGATTTTCGTACTACCATCTTTTCCTTCTCCGGTATCGAATAAGTCTGGTACTCCTGACTTATTCTCCCAGTTGGGGTTGTTGAGTTCATCTATGCCATTGAAAGAGGTGACAACCAACTTGTTCAATTCTGCTGGCAAGTTGTTGTTTTGGCTAACAGTGCCGCGTACAATTTTAATCACAGAGGAAATTGAATAGCAGTGCCCCGGGTAATAATTGACATTCATTATCGTTACTGGTACAAATTTCATCTTGTCGTTGAAGGATGGCGACATATGCGTTGTTAACAGGGACTTGCTGAACATTTGCCAAGTTTTCTAAAATTCCGACATCTCATCTATGTTTTCCCATGCAGCACTTCCTTCATTACTATTCTTATCACATATTCAATATAAGAAGATTCCTGTGGATTTCATTCAATCTGGCTCATGCAGGATTGTTTGTCGGGCTCAAATCTCAAAGCACGTGCCAATGCGTCTATGAGATGCAATGGACAAGCTAGTGTCAACGCATGCCTGGTTTCCTAATCACTAAGTCCATCTAAGAATGCTTAAAACGCTAATTGCTCCATTTCATATTCTAGCAAGACTGGATATTCAAGACGAACAAAGCATACAATGTCTGTTTCAAATTCTTGTGAAGATTTGCTTGATTTCTGGTAGCGGTTTTTCAGCTATGGTAAAAGTGTTCATAGTTCCAGATGTTTTATCAGCTGTTCTTAGTTCCCCTGTTCTTGAGCGGTGAGGGTTTATAGATAATTTGTTGCTTCTCCTTGTAATGCCAGTATAGATATTACAGCTTTTTCCAGTGCATTTTCTTCGTTTGCTTCAGCCACAGCTTCAAATTGTCAGCGGTAGTTTCCCATGAAGTTCTTCCGTGTGAACTTTCTCCAAGTTCACACTAAGATCTCTTCTATCCTCTCTTTTCTCTCCTTCTTTTCTATACTCGGTTCTCTTTTCCATCCTTCTGAGTTTTCATGAACTTTCGTGGAAATTTTTCTTTCAATCTATTCGAATTTTCTTGAAGTTCATCTTCCAAGGATTTAGGCATCTGATGACCAATCATAGGCATGACGTAGTGATTGTCAAATGCCTGTGCAATCGCGTAGTGACGAATAAAAAATATATAATTTTTCACTTGAAAAATAAGTTAATGTTGTCGTTCATACTTAACAGAGAAATCCAATGAGTCACACATTTTTTCACAAAAAAAATTCATATAATATTCAGTTGATTTGAGTTTCTTCATTATTAATATGAGGATGCATTTCCTTCTATTTATTACCTTGTTACAGTTTTAGTCCAGAAATTATTAGTAACATTCTTGAACACCACTAATTTTCCAGATGTTCCCAAAGAATTTCGGTAAAATTCCGAACACCACTAATTTCCCAGATGTTCCCAAAAAATTCCGGTAAAATTCCGAATGACTTTTAAATTTACTGAAATTCGATAAGTTTCCTGGTGATTGACAACACTGGTGATGTCTAGAATATGCATAGGGACGCAAACAAAAGTTCTTTTAGGTAATGGGTGCTGCAGAGTCTCATCTGCCGCGACTTCATGTTTCTAAAAGATTAATTTATGGAAATGCTTAGTGCTCAGTAATCTCCAAAAGTTCTCCGAAGCACTGGAGTGCCTTTTCGTTAAATGCTCTGGAGCACTAAGCACTAAGCACTGGTCCAAGAAATAGTCCAATAACCACAGACAAATTTTCGCTAAAACTGAAGGATGAATTGGATGTAGTTTTAGCAGAAAAGTGCTTCGAGTGCTTTCAGCTCTATTCATAATAGTGCTCAACTCAAAATAAAAATCAATATCATTGATTCAAGTATAGATAAATGACAATTTCGTTGAATAAATGTGGGTACTCAGTAAGTGATTTAAAACTTGTTTTGAGACATAAAATAATAATATTTAGGATTATGATATACAGGTTGTGTCGGGTTGAGTTGAAAAACAGCATTCTGCTGATAGTCCACCTTTTCATATTTGCAGATTAGGTATTAAGGTAATTTCGTTTTATCATTTTTATATTATCACTTTATATTATTTATATTTGTTATATATGAATATATTTTCATTCGTTCCTGCATCTGATGAACAAAACTACAAATATGTGAATTTTGGAATCGATTCCAGAAATAACCGGTTTCGGGGTCTTCTCCTTGAATCAGCTTTTCTGAAAGTCCTCTAAACTTTCCTCCAAAACATTTTGTATTTTAGTGTCCTTAACCAAGATCAGTCTGTTATTTCCCACAAAGAGTTTATCAGTTCATTTTCACGCAATACGCAAACTGTCCACTTCGTGAACACTAATTGGTTTAACGGGTCGCTAGCCTATTTCACGTGAAAAAGTTACATCAGTTTTTCTTCACATGGATACTGTCTACCACGCGAACACTTATATATTTTACAACCACCATTTCTGACACCATCACTGTGATGCACTTTTCCACTGATTTATTCCAACTTGTGAACAACTGTCCTAATTTAATTCATCGACTTATAGACACTGTTGCTAAGCCAACTTTGTATTTCTGTCTGCACTCTGACCGCAAGTAATATGCCTTCTGATGTCGACTTTTATACCGGTAGTTGGTTTCTATAGAACCATTCTAGAAACCCCAAAACGCAACCTAAGAGGTCGCTGTTTGCAACAGTCAGTGACTCGTCCAAATGTTTCTTAGATGGTTCTCGTTTCTTCTTCTTTAACCATGCTTGTAATGAGTCTTGCATGCATGCTTAACGAGCTGAGCTTGATTATTCCCAAGGACATTAAACAATACTTGTAAAGGATGGTCCAATCCCTATGTTGCAATGTTAACCCGCATTTGACGTCGACCCAACTTAAGAGATCAGGTTTACTATACAGATCCGACTGCCGCACGTTACAGATTTTGTCTTTAGAGGTGAAGAGTATAGACTAATTTTGGACTTAGTTTTGATGTTCATATCATCGATATCACTACCATAACAATGCATTCTGGCTATGTATTGGCTGAAGTTCTGAAATTTATCAGATCATTCATATAAATCATGAAGAAAGAGGGCCTAATTCTGTATCATGTGGAAATTCTGACGTAAAAAGGTGTAGCAATGAATTCGAATTATTTTCCAAATACACTAATGGAATGCTTTGAGTTAAGATAGTGTCAATAATAATTGTAACACAATATGTCGTACCAGCTAATAATCTAAATTGTTGAAAAAGAACTGCTATTCTAATTGAAAGTATAACTGACAAGGTACACTAACGAATTCAATATTTTTTGATCAAATGACAAATGAACGAGTTGTTCGTTATTGTTTTTCATGTAGTTTTTTAGCGCAGCATGTATAATGTTTGGAAATTTACGAATATTTTTCAAGATCCAACATAGGTTTTTTTTTCATTTCGAGAGAAATTATTGAATTAACTAACTCACCCTCACCTGATGAGTTATACACTCGTTATTTCCTAATACGGTAGAAAATAATTTGCTTCAAGTTGCATTATCATCGTCACTTTCACACTGAAATTAATTGTGCTTTTTCCATTCAGTTCATTATATTACGATGAAAATCATTGATAACTAATCTTCAAACATATTATTATAAACAACATATGTCAATTCAATTTGTTCTCCACTCAATATTCCATGTTCCATTAGGAAAGAATGTACAATATGGAATAATAGTATTTCGTACCTCACGCCAAATGCTGTTGGTGGTGAATAGAAATTAGTTTAGTCGAAAATTTTTGAAAATTTCATATTACTTATGGCGATAAACTTAATGCTTTTAATGAATGAAAAAGTATTATGAATAATTCAACCTTTCGCAAATTTGCGATACCATAGGAGTTTTGTCGGCACAACATTAAATATAAATAATTAACAGCCCCATACGACTGCCAAATCATCTCTGCCCAACGCCTGGCAAAGTTTTTCAACTAAAACATATTTAACAATGCTTCCTGTTACAACAACTAGTGAATAAAAACAGTTTAGATCTGGTCAGGACGGAGAGCTAATGCTCAAATCCATTATCCTGCAATTGATTCCCATTAGCTTCTATCAAATGGTCCTACGATAACTCCTGTACCCACTAAGAAAGTGAGCAACAGAGCCATCTATAGGAACCGCATAAAGCACTCCGACGGTATGATTTTCAGATTCGAGAGCAGCGTGTCCATCATTCTACCAAATACTCCTGCGGAATTCAAAGAGTAGGTTTCTATATTTATTCCGTTTTTCTTCCTCTTTTCGGACGATGTTTGTTTCACCAGGAGCTGAAAACTCAATGACGAAAATCATCCTACTTTGATGGTCGAGGAGCACTACATCAGGCTTATTGGCTTGTATTTGCCTGAGGGTGGGGAATGAGTAGTTCCAATAGATTAGGCACTTCTCGTTCTCCACAATGGACTCAATATCCCCCAGTGCATAAGGCAACACCGGTGTTTCGTCTACACCGTAAGAGTGTCGTAAATGGTAGTACAACACGCATAGGGCCACGTTATGCCTGTGGATATAAGCTGAGACCGCATAAGCTGACAGTAAATGCATTATGATCCCAGCTGCCCCACGACCCGCTCTGCATCTAGTGTCAGGGACCTTTATACCCATCACGCTACTACGGTAGACGAGGCTGTGGAAGACACCATCTGAGTCCCTCGGTTTCCGACTTCATCCCACTTGACCTGAGAAAAGCAAATGTCAGGTTTCTGGTTTCAATGATCTTGAAGAAAACTGCACGGGTTGCTGCCTTGAAAAGAAATGCTCCAATTCCTGCTTTTATATGATCGCATACCAAGCAGAGAAGAGAATCTAAAATCCTGATGACTTTACAGGCTCCATCCAGTACCATTCTGCAATAACATTATTATTTCATTATTATTAATATTAATTTCTCATTTTGTGTTTGTCAGCATAAAATTTTCATTTTTCAGTTATGTCACAAACAAGATTATGCTTTCTGTCGGAAATGGACGAAAATGGAATGTATTCTCCTCATGTGAACTGTGAACGTCGTAAGTTTTGCAGCCCGAACATTATTATATTTATTAGGACACCCAGCGTCAGTCTGCGAGGCGTCACGATGACGTCACGGAACGCCCTCGAACGAGAATCGATAAAGACGAGTATTTCGCCACAACACACGAATTTGGGATGCCAAACGTCTATCGACTTTCCTTGGCATACTCATGGAAAATTCCACTGCAACCAGGATGCAGATTGTTTGCATAATACAGGGTAATCCTAATTGAGTAGCTGATGGGCGTTTTTGGAGAAAAGAAGAAAGCTGAGTTCTGTGTTTTGGAATTTTAGTGGTCAATTCCAATATATGTGTTTTATATACCCTGTTATCAGTATGGTGAGAAAATATTCTCAGGAATTATATAGGGTTCAATCAATATAAAAGTAATAATTTTTGAAGAAATAAAACAAGTACCTACGTAGGACAAGAAGTTGTGTTTGATATTGAATACTGATGAAATCGATATTATATATGTATCAGTTTATCAGTGCATTCACTATCTTCAAAATCAAAGGGTGACAAAAAGTTTCCTTGGCTTGGGTGAGCGATTGTATATTTTTTTGTAATAGGTACATCTATAACTTTCAACACCTCAAATTTTGTAAATACTCTCCTCTTCTAATTTTTTGATTACTGGAATAGTATTATTGTTATTGCCATTGTTGTCATGATGGTACAGAGCATCAGCTTCTTAACCTTAAGAGCATTTTCATTTCGCAGCGTGGTCACCGATCCTGTAGATGGAGTATCTGTGAAAAATTGACAAAAGTGACCATCAACTAATTCAATGCAGAGTTTAATCCTCTTTTCAAATAATCTTCTGTGATACCCCGGGTCTTGCTGACCACCTCTCTTTATTCACCTATCTTCAAATTTTCTGTTTAGATAGTTTCCATTCATCCAGATGCTCGTTCAAATAAAGAGGTCCAATTCTGGTGTCTGATTTGTCGAAGGATGGTTCAACCTTCCAACCTAACTTCAGAACCACGTAATGAAATTGATTAAGATTTGTTCCATTGGGGGGGGGTAATTCGTGGAGAGGGGGTGACAGAATATTGAATAGCGCCGCAGGCAAATACTTTTTTGTTCATGTTCAAATGCCTTTAAATTGATAGTTAGATTTATCAGAGGGGTATCATGTAGGGGGAAAAAAACGAGGGCAAGTTCAGTATGTTTTATTTAATATGAAAAAAAAAATATTCAACTATGATTCGATTTAGATAATTACGCGGTTAATAAAATTAGATACATATTATGAATATCCTAATGTCAATTTTAATTGTAATACTTAATTTTCTTCGATCGTGGGGGGGGAATTACCCCCATTACCCCACCCTTGTATACGCGCCTGTTTACACGCCACGTTCATTAAAAAATATTTTTTTTGTTCAGTCTTGATATTGATGTATAAAAGGTGAGGGACCCATAGAAAAACGAAAAGATGATTCTTTCAGGACATTGTTCATACTGCATTGTACAAGCCTAAGGTTTACATCCCGAAAGATAGAATTGATACCTCTCATAAGCCATGTATCGTGTGTAATTTTTATGAATTTCTTGTTACCTTCAGATCGGTCCAGTGTAGTTATTTGTCCTAAGGACATTTTAAACTTTTTTTTTTGCAAATTATCTATGTTTGAAGAATACCCATTCCTAATGGGTACCTCCTTGATATAGTTACAGTTAGAACACACCCATCTTACATATTATGTTAATATAATAATTAATTGGATTGATATAAATACAACTGGTTATGTACATATTATTAGTTTAGTAATTCTACTGACGGAATTAACTTGGACGGAATACAGTTTTTCATACCGATTTTGCAAAATAACTCATACTTCAAAAAATATTTAAACGAGCCGTTTCCATACAGAAACGTTGATGATATTCATAAAAACAAATCACATACAAATGTGTTGACGAAGCGCCGCAGGTATAAAGGTTATCGAGCAGTTCTAAGAAGTGATTATTTGGACGGCCTTCTGTCCCGAGTATTCTAGGAAATTTCGCGATTGATTCAGTCGGCACAAATGGACTATATAAAGAGATTTCACTGCGATTCAGATTAAGAAGATGATTATGAAGAAGTTTTTGAAGAAGTATAGAAGTGTATATTAAAAAAATCATAATAACTTATGTTATATTCCTCTCATATTGATTCTAGGAGTATAAAAACGATATTGTATATCGTAGTTTGATAGAAACTTTGTTGATAAATTGTTGAACGAAAATGTCAGGCCAATATTGAAATAAATATATTGATACCATATTACAAAGAAATTCTATTACCAATATTTTAATTTGAATATTGGTCAGAAACAATATTGAAATGAATTATAATAAAATCTTTGTAACAAACCGCTAGAGGGCTCTAGATATGAAACCTAGGGAAATATATGAAGTACTTTTCACAACTTGTTTTCAAGACAGTTCACCCAGTGGTTATGACGACCAAAATGCAGACTCTGCTGACTTCCTTATTGAAGGAGAACTGTAATTGTAGAAGTTCCGAGTCATTACACATTTTCATGAAATGGTTTACTTTCAATATTCTACCAATATATCCAAATGATATTGTACTAATATTACTTCAGAATATCCCACCAATATTATTTTTATAATGTCCAAACAATTCTAGACCAATATTGCCAAATGTTCACATTTTTTCTCATCAATATTACTCTCTGATATTTTGCCAATATTTTCATAATATTGTACCAATATTATCCCAATATAAGTGTACCAATATTTAGAGGCCAATATTGTTTTAAGAATATTTTGGCAATGTTACACAAGAGATATTGGACCAATATCGCCGAATGTTCACATTTTTTTTCTCGCAATATTGAATTCGAATATTTTGCCAATATTTTTATAATATTTTTGTTTTTGAACGCGAAGAAAACGTAGTCAATGAGGTTCCACCACGGAAATGTGATGTTCATAGCTGCAGAGCAAATGATAATTCTGACATTGTATCAACAGAATGTGGGAGCTTGAAATTTTTAGGACTTCACATTGATGAACATTTGAATAGACAAAATCACTGTGAGTTTCTATTAAACAAAATTAACTCTGTTTCATATCAGTTCTGATTATACGAAACATTAGTGGCATTAGTTTTTGTGATTCTTGCACAAAATCCTTTAAAATTTCCAAGTGTTCCTAATAATCTTTAAAATTTTTACTTGTGGTTGTAGTTTTTCGAGAATGAAAATAGGTGAATTTGTACTTAATAGACGTAAGCATAATAATAATGACACAAGACCATTTGTAAAATTCAAATGAGCATTTAAATCTCCTAATCTACCAGATACAATGAATGTCTTCAAACGAAAATTTTAGGATTTTCTTGCAGATAATTATTTTTATAGTTTCCTCGAAGTTCTCGCAGTAGCGGCAACTAACACTCTTTGACTTGCCCATTTTTTTTTGAGGTGACACCTTTGAGGGCAGTGCCTAGTGAGTATTCCTGTTACCAATTTCAAGTATTTTTATTCAACTCTGGAAGCTGTTTAGCTTTCCTTGGCGATAGGCTCACTAGCCCTGTCGCTTGTCTTTGTTCTGGCACTTTATTTTAGTGAGATTTCGTTTAATCGAATTGCCATCGTCGAAACTCTCCTCTTAAGTGGACTTTGGAGAGTCTACAAAAGGGTTCTGGGCCAGGAAGTGGTGAGTTTGCACCTTCTTTGGCACGGCAGTCTACTTCCGCATTGCTTTTGATGCCCCTGTGACCTGGCACCCACATCAAGGATACTTAATAGTTTGCTGCCAATCTCAGGGTTTGTTTACAGTCCCAAGTCAGCTTAGACTCACAAGTGTGTGACTTCTGCTGCTTGGCTACCTGATATATAATTTCTGCCCTCTAGGTGCTCTTTTCAAGGCAAAAAATAGAGTAAAATTTAAATATTAATTACAATTAAAATTTGAATCACATTACATATCTATACATTCTTAACACACATGACTCTATGCAAACAGAAACAGATTAGAATGTAGAAGGTATAATACAGATGAAAAAGATTTTTTATTTATTTTTTTTTTCAAAATTGTAAAAACTGTTCAGTTGTATAAAAAGCATTTTCTGTTAAAAAAAATTAAATTTAGTCTCAAATGACTCATTACAATGTATATCATTCTTGTACATTACTTTGACTTTATTATACAATTTGGTTCCGATATAATTAGGTGAATTTTGGCATATTTTTAATCGGGCATAAGGTTGATGAATATAATTTTTTCGTCTGGTGTTGTAAGAGTGCACGTCCTCATTCTTCTCAAACGTATGTTCATTGGATTGAATGTATAGGATTAGTCGATAGATATATAAGCTGGGTAATGTCATTATTTGTGCTCTAATAAACAAATTTTTACAGGTACTTGTTGGGTGTACGTTGAACATGGTTCTCAGGATTTTTTTTTGAGCAATAAAAGCCTTTTCAAAGTGTGACGATGATCCCCAGAATATCAGACCATACTGTAGAATTGACTGCACGAGACCGAAATACAACAATCTCAATACATCTAAACTCACTGTTTCTCTTAGATTCCTTATCATGTATGAGCATGTGCTTAACTTGGTGCATACAATTTTTATGTGAGGTTCCCAGGTTAGCTTTGGGTCGAGTATTACACCCAAGAATTTTATTGTGTCAGTAGTTTGGATTGATTTTCCTCGTATATGTAAATAGAGACATAGTCAAGAGATATATTTCTTGGTATAAATCGCATGAAGTATGTTTTCGTAACATTCAGTTGGAGTACATTCTGAGAGCAATACTTATGAAATTCATTACAAGCGGCATTGCTGTTTGTCACTAGTTGGTCAATATCCTTATGGGACTTCAGAATATTTGTGTCATCAGCATACAGTACTATTTGATCAGGAGAGTCGCAACATTCTTTTATATCTGATGTGAAAATAATGAAGAATAAAGGACCTAAAATTGATCCCTGGGGCACTCCTAGACTGGTTTCTCTTGATTTTGATTTAATGTTATTGAACATCGACACTTGTGTACGGTTAGACAAATATGATTTTGCCCAATCAAGGGGTACCCCTCGGACACCTACAGCCTCTAGCTTATGAATCAATAAATTCCTATCTATTGTGTCGAAAGCGCAGCTTAGATCATAGAATAGACAGAGTGAGTTTTCTTTATTATTAAGAGAGTTATATAAAAATTCCAACGTATCTTGAATTGCAGTTGTAGCAGACTTTAGTTTCCTGAATCCATGCTGTGTATCAGGAAGTAGTTTGACGAATTTTAGATATTTTGTCAATCTTTGACAGTAAGCTGATTCAAAAATTTTTGAGATTTGATTTTGGATGCAAATTAACCTGAAGTTCGTTATATCTCTGGCAGATCCCTTATTTTTGAAGATAGGTATACCTTTAGATTCCTTTACATTTGGAAAGATCCCTGACACAAAAGATTCATTTATTAGGTGACTCAAAGGTTGAGTAATGATTGTTGCAACTGACTTGATTATTTTACCATCAATTTCATCAGCTCCAGGCGTTGTTTTTGCAGATGTTTTTCTTATTATTGAGATGATTTCTTCTGGTGTTATCGGTTTCAAGAAGAAACTCGTATGTGCCTTTTCAATATGCATGTCATAGTTAGGTATCTGTTTGTTTTTATTACAATCTATTAAAAAATCATTTTTGTAGTTAGCTTGTTCAAAGGAAGTATGTCCCTCCAGAAATCCAGCAATTCCAATTGAACAATTCTGAAGAAAAAATTAGTTGGAATTCTAACTCTGCATTTCTCCCCATCAAAGTTTCGATTCAGTAGGTAACCACAAAAATACGTCCAGAGAATTATTTTGATTTTTTAAAAATAATAGGCCAGAAAATAATTCATCCTTTGAAGCAAGCCTCTCACATGGCCAAAGCATGTGACATTTACTTATGTTCAACAACAAAACGCACGACTCATCCGACCGCATGGATTCAAAATCAATACCCTAAATTTAAGCGTGTTCTCGTTTCAAGAACCTTTACTGTAAAATTCGAGCCCTCCTGCGAAATTATTGATTGTAATCTAGTCGGGTGTAGTCGTCTTCCCTCGTCTAACAAGAACAAGTCAGAGGAGGTCCTTGTGGAGCAATGAGTAAAACAACATACATTATTAATATCGCATAGAATTTGAAAATGCATATTTTATTGAACGTAAAACAAGTGTTGATATGATGAAATATCATTATTCAGCATTCCACAACTACTTAGATAATCTAAAAATTATTTTCAATAGATGCACGTTTAACCTAATAATCTTTATATTCGGGAATTCAAAGTGGAGAAGAAACTAATTACATGTTACTTTGTTTTGTATTGAAGTAGGTTATTGTAGAAAAAGTATACTATGTACAAAATGGCAATTTTCACTCGTGAAATAATACTATCCTCTTTGGCTCGTGCACTAAACTTCCACACAAGTGCAAATTGAGCCTCATAAAGAATATACTATTGAGCGACAGTTAGAGACAGTTATAAAAAATAGAGATACAGAGAGAGATAAAGACAGGTAGAGAAATACACAGAGAGAGAAACACAGTCAGAGATAAACAGGGACTGACTCACGAACATACTTGGTGAGCAAGTTGTCAAACAATCGGGGCCTGCATTTAAGCACAGTAGAAATTTTATGTGATAAGTTTTGTTTTGCAATTGAGGATATCAATTATTTTTAATAAAACAGGAAGCAAAACTGAATTTAACAATAAAGGTTGAATTGTACAAAGAAGATTGTTGTAGGAGTGATCAGAATAATATAGCACTCATAGTTTCGTGTGAAAATGAAATCTAAAATCATAAAATAGTTATATTTTTGTATTAAGTAATATGAAAGTTTTTTAATGACACATGAGAGTGTTAATTTTTGGCCGAGGCCAAAAATTTTCTCGAATGTGCTATGAAAACACGAATTTAATACACGAAATACAAACAACACTTTTTGTAAAACTGTGAATGTGAATTCACATCGTCTGAAATATATTAAAAATAAATGCTTCCAATATATTTTGATGTGTTTTTTGTCCCGATAAGTTATCGCTTCTAAACGGCTGTTGTCTTAAAAATATTATTCAATGTTTTCAGTAAAATCGTATTCAGAAATATTTCCTGCCTGAAAAATAAGTCCAAAATAAATAAATAATACTTCTCTTTTCCATAAATGTTATCCTTGATGTTATCAATACTTCCAATACAATTTCACATCATTCAGTGGTCTTTCTGTGTCGTTAATATAGAAACGGTTTGTTGGCACGCCGCGTGTTTGCTCGTAGTTGCTTCAATTTCAAGTTATTTTCAAGAAGATGAATGTTGATTATAGTGGTAGTCATACTTCATCAGATCTGATAAAAAAAACAAAATAGTATCTAATATGTTACCGGCCAAATCCAAGTAGGTATATGATAAAAAAATATGACCAATTTCGAAAATGGTGCGACAAGAAACATGTGAAAAAGGTTTCTAAAAATGTGCTCATATGCTATTTTGAGGAAAAATCAAAAATTATAAGACCTCCTACGTTATGGAGTGTCTACTCAATGCTGAAAAGTACTTTGAATGTTAAGGAAAATATTGATCAAAGGAAGTTTCATGAATTGGTCCTGGTCATTGAGAACAAAAGCGTCGGATACCGAGAAAATAAATCTAAAGTTTTATCAAGGGATGATATCAATACATTTATTTAAGATGCTGATAACGAAAAAATTTTTCTTCATAAGGTACAGATATAATCATAATTTTGTAAGATTAGTAGTAATTTCAATATTTTTCCTAATTTTGGGTATCAGCGGTGCTTGTCGCGGTGAAGAATTATTGCATATAATTACTGATGCCTTTGAAGACGCTGGATCTATATTGATTGTTAAAATATCTGATACGGAGACCTATTGCGCAAAAACGTTAACTGTTTCAAATTCTGATTATATTGTTATATACCGTAAGTATAGCACTACGGCCTCCTCATACAAAAAGTAACAGATTCATTTTGAAATATTGTGGGGATAAATAAAATAGGAGAAACTCCCAGCTCAATTGCAAAATGGCTTGTAAAAGACATGTATAAGAGCTACACAGGTCACTGTTTCAGGAGAAGCTCTGTAACTCTTCTGGCAAATGAAGGGGGCAACATTACATTCATAAAACGTTATGGTGGCTGGAAATATGCATCCGTAGCAGGAGCATAATATATAGACTATAGTTTGAATACCAAAATTGAGATTTCTAAGAAAATATTGAATTGTCCATCTTCTTTCAAAAAAATTAAATCTGATAAAATTGTGGAATCAACTCTATAAGAAGTATCTAACGTTTCTGATCAGCAGCAACATGATATTGTTCAAACTTTACTATCAATTATTATTTCAATAAATGAAATTGTTTTATGATGAATAATCAATTAATAATTTACTCTGTTGAAAATAAATCCTTCAAAAAGTAATATTTCATGTATTTTTGTGTATTATTTTGGCAGTGAAAAAAGTCAACATTTATGCACCAATAGAGATGCAGAAATGTTTTTAAACAGTTGTACAGAAACTCCCATTTTGTTTCAGACTTCACGCTGTCCCTCTATTAGTGGACAGATAAAAATTTCCACATAGTGGGTAGTGCAACTTCGTATTTCGATTTCTTCTGGTGTTATCGGTTTCAAGAAGAAACTCGTATGTGCCTTTTCAATATGCATGTCATAGTCAGGTATCTGTTTGTTTTTATTACAATCTATGAAAAAATCATTTATGTAGTTAGCTTGTTCAAAGGAAGTATGTCCCTCCAGAAATCCAGCAATTGCAGTATTTGCTGACATTATTTTTACTCTCTTTGATAATTTTCCAACTTTCGCGTGTTTTATTGTGTGAGTTTAAAATTCGTTGGTTGTTTATTGTTCTTTTATGATATTTCACAAGTGTTCTATACTCTTTTTTATACAGCTTGTATCTTTCTGTATACCAAGGATTATTCATAACTTTACTTAATTTATTCATTTCACAGAGGATTTCATGCATGTGGGTAGTGCAACTTCGTATTTCAAATTGGTGTGAAATACCTCTTTAGTCGGTGTAAAATTACTCTTAAGGTATTTTGTGAATCGGCCAAAACGATAATAAAAAAATTAAAGAAAAAAATCAAGAAAAGGCTTTCAGATCGAGGAAAATATGGTTCTATGCCTTTGGTACGGGAATTGAGACAAAATGAACAAGACGATTTGAATAAATACTTAAGAATGAGAGGCCCAATTATTTTAATATTGAATTATAACGAAAAACTCATATTTTCTTAGTTCTAAATTATATACAGGATAAGTGAAGTAATTTAACAACGGTAACTCCAATTTGTCCTAAGTTGTGAATGAAATAAAACATTATTGGAAATCATTAATTTTTAAAGCATTATTGTAGTAATCTGTGATAGACAAATATGTAGATGCTGCAGATGAACTCCTGGATGATCAGTTTGCCACATATGTGATAAAGTAGAATGTGATGATTGTCCCGCATATGTCATTTGCAAAGACATACAAGTGGAATCAAATATATCGGGTCTGTCCTGATTGAATGATGCCTTGGTGCCAATAGATGCCAATGGTATATCCTGATCTTTTGCAAATAAAAGTAAATTGGTGCTAATTTTTTCGTTCTCTTCGAAAAGAATTTTCTAATATTTTGTATTCTTGTTTGAACATCTTTCACAGTTATATCATTACAATGTTTGCTGTTTAGAAATTGTATAATTTCTTCATATATGGGTTTTTTCCACAAACATGGTCGTTCCCTATATAATTCTATGAACTCTGTTACTATTTCTTTCGTCGATTCCTTACACCACAAAATGAACGAAAATCAAACCGACACTATTTGCCGCATACCAGCTCTCGCAAAATATCGTTTCGAGTGAAGAAGCCTTCACAAGGAATGACAAATGACACATTGAAACTGATAGTCTAATATTCGAAGAAGAAACGCAAAAGTTTGTAGTAGAACTTCAACTGTCGGTTAAGATGAACCGACAGCCAGCTTGGCACGTTCAACAGACTATTGAAAAACTGGCCCTAAATATACCACAATTATATCGAAACCCTTGAAAATTTATTTTCAACTATTAGTATAGCATTACTTTTCATTATGAATCGATCTAACTTTGCCTTGGTTGAGTTCATTACAAATCTCCGACCTTTGAAAAGCATGACGTACTCCCATAACCTGCAGGACGAGAATCTACCCTTTCCGTACCCTGCGTGAAGCTACCCCAAAATCCAGCCGCTCAACCACCGCGTGCAAACTGACGTTTCAGTCCTGAATACCCCAACGAATCTTGCTCCAGTCTCCTGCTAACCGCCGGTGTTATCGTTGTTAGGCCGCTTCATTGACGTGACGTCCATAAGGTTCATTTTCCCGCGAAAAGCACATGCTCGATATTGATTCGCCGTGACGCGTGGGCTGATATGGGTTAATTGTAACATAATCCTATTTTCAACGTTTCGACTTGGGCGATCTTCAGCATTTCCTGCAATAATAATCTTGAGACTTGAGAGTGTTCATTTACAATGTCGAGTAAAGCTCCTCCTGAGATGACGAGAAACGGACACGAACTGGCACCGCTGAATAGCAGGAATGGGCAGGAATCGGGGTGTAAACCGGGAGTGACTATCGTTCTACAGGGACCTAGAGGCTCGATTATCTCTAGGGGTAGTGCAGCTGCGGACCAAGACCCGGACAGGGCGGCCTGGTCGGGAAAACTGCAGTTCTTTTTGTCAATTATAGGATACTCTGTGGGGCTGGGTAATATTTGGAGGTTTCCCTACCTATGCCAACAAAACGGTGGAGGTGAGTTGACCGACGACTGACCTATGTACGATCCAGTATGTAAGCATTTGAAATGGGTTCCGTAAAAATGACATATATTCAATGACGTCAGCGTGACAGTCACTTATGTCAATAGAGAAAGAGCTTCATTACTGTCATTTGAGAGTATAATACAGTTGTTTCTCTTGAAAAAGTTTAATAGCGAAGAAGGTGAATGTTGAAACCTGAATAATTAGATAACACCAACGAATCAAATACATCAACAAAAATTGCGATCGATTGAACGGAAAGGAGTACCATGTATGCAGATATGTTTGAACAGCTTATGCAAGCCATGCAAGCTTCAAATCATCTTGTTTTGTAGCAAAATAAAGCTCTTTCTGATCAACTGAAACTCTTAAACTTTTGGCACCACAGCATATGTACCCACATTTTACCTTTTAACGTGCGATTCCTAACACGAAACCAGTGACCATGCTGGGAATTGAACCCACGTCCCTCTGATTGATAGACTAGCGCTCTACCATCATGACCACTGCGGCCATGATGGTATTCAATATGAGCAAATAACTCCCCCTTCATTTATATGTTCAGCTGTTGAGTTCACGCCATTTTGTATAATATTTATCACAAACAAAACATTTTCAATTTTCAGGAATATTTGAATGTTTTCAACAATGAATTGCGAGAATGCTTCTTGATAACCAGATTGAAGATGTTTTTCTGGCCCTTCTTCAATTGCAGCACCCCTCCGTCTTCTAGGTTATGTTCACCGTTCCTGTAGTCGCTCGAACTTCTTTGAGAATACCACAGCGATGCCTCCAGACATTTGGAGATCTTCTGTCACGCAGTGAGCTAGCGCGTAGCCAGCAGGCACTTTAAATTGGTGTCATGGCTCCTCTCGAGTTACTCCATGTAGCACTTTCCGTCCATTTGAGTAAAGGGATATGAACTTCTGGAACGTCATTTCATCCTCCGGTGGTCTGAGGGTGCGAACTTGGTCGTGGTTTCCAGCGTAGGGGAACAACCTATTGAAATGAACGATCCACGGTTTCCGTCAGAATGGCTTCTAGATTCGGTAGACGGAGTCATTTTTCCCTCTCACGATCTTCTACGGATCTTCACACGAGTTCCGCAACTTCGGTGATAGGCCGCGGCGACGTTTACGGTTATACAGCCAGACTAGGTCTCCTATCTGATTCCACTAGCATCGGCTTTGATGTCATAGGTCTCCTTCATTCTGTCGCTGGTACTCTGAATGTTCAAACAGAATCATTCATGGATGTCGTCCATTCTCTCTCATAGTTTGCTGACGTAGTCCTTCCCCGCAGTGTCTTGTCCTAGTGGTGTCCCAAACTTCAGGTCACAGGGAAGTCACAGCACTCGGTCCATTATAATACTAGTAGGAGTTTGGCCTGTTGACTTCTGTACTGTGGAACGATAGCCAATCGGGAACAAATAGAGATACTGGTCCTAATATTTTTGGTGGTTAGAGACTAATTTAGACAGGTGACGGTTTATTGTCTTATTCATCCTCTCCACCATTCCATCGGACTGTGGATGTAGAGCCATAGTTCTTGTCTTCCGGATGTTCAGCATCTGACACATTTCTTGAAACAGGTTCGATTTGAAATTTGCCTTGATCCGAATACAGCTCCAACAGATCAACAAATCGACATATCCACTCATTTACAAAGACGTCGGCGACGGTGAAGGCTTCTTGGTTGGGCAGGGCGTAGGCTTCGGCCCACTGACCACTTAATCCATTACCACGAGGATGTACTCAATCCTGTGGTCATATTGTGGAAATGGACCAGCGATGTCAATGGCGATTCTTTCAAATAGGCTGCCTACATTATACTGGCGCATCGGGGCCTTAGGTCTTGTTCGAGGCCCATTGCTGGCAGCGGATACAGCACATTTTCTGCACTAGTCCTTGACGTCAGCTTGACAATTGGCCCAGTAAAACCGTCGTCTCACTTTTTGGAGGGTCTTCGTCACTCCCAGATGTTCTCCGGTGACCCCATCGTGGATTTCTCGGAGCACTTCTTCTTCTGCTCCTGGGTACTGCTGTTTGACGTATGTCTTCTCCACCATTCTCAGATTTCAACACACGTTCCAGGATTCCATTGTCCAGGGTAGGAAAGTTCTATTGGGCCCAATAAAACTTAACGACTGGTACAACGGTCTTCGGTTGCTTTTCTTCTCAGATTACTGAATCAAGATCTGGATCAATTCATTTTATCATTCGGATATGTTTTGTCAATTAAAAACTTGTGATTGATAATAATGATATTAATGGGCAGCGAAGACTCAAAAAAGGGGCGAGATCATCAGTCCTCTGAACTTTTTCAAATTTTCAATTCCAAATGATATTGTTACGAGATTGATAAAAATCCCCTAGCTAAGCCGCTGTCGAGTGCCGATTATAAAACGTAACTCATTTGCATAACAAATGAGCCGACGCAGTAAAAATTTTATCATTCAGTTCCTAGAATTGTTAAGATGTTTTTCTGTGTTTTTAGGAAGTTAAGAATAAGTGTTCGAAATTAATTCAGTTCCTCGCCCAACAATAAGTGTTTGGAATATTTAGCTAGTTGAAGCAGATCTAAGTGTTTTTTTAGTCAGTGTAGCAGTTGTATTTTTTTCATCGAATGTCATAAAAACAGTTTAGTAGTGTGTTCGGCGTATTATTTAGTAATACAATATGAAAAAATCATTGATATCATTTGCATCATGCAACTGGGCGGTTACTTCAGAGAATTTGGAATTATTATTAATACTTCAGTTTCCTGAGTTTGAACCACAATATTTTGGATCTATCAGTATTTTTTTCGTTTCCAATAGAAGACTTCCTGTAATTTCTAAGAGTTTTGTAGTGATTCCAATCCCCGGCCGGTTGTTTTAAATTCATTTACAGCTTTTTCCTGAGTTTCATCATTAATTTTATTTTGTCCATTTTCTGTTGAGTTTATGAGTGGTCGGAGTTTTTTTGTGATTTGTAGTGTGTAACTCGAATAAATTGAGAATATGTAAACAGAAGTATTGAATTTTATTCTTGATCATATAATCGATCACAAATACCTAGAATCAACTCCAGATCACCTGTGGAGTTTTAAATGTTGAAATTTCTGAAATATCGAAACGTTCGTGGAACAGATTTTCCTAGGTCTGCGATAAACTGCAGTGAACAGAGTAGTGATCTCACAGTCATCCCAGTTGGGTATGATAACATACAGTAGAGTGGGCAAAGTCTGTAAATCTAGCTCGCGATTAAATTATTTTAAGAATTTTATGAATCTTTTCTAATGAATATAATAGTCACCTGAGAAAAAATAAACTTGGGAAAGATCAATGGATGATAATGTTCTTAGTATGTTATACTACTTCTGTAGCACCTGAGAGCGAAACTGTCTTAATAATAATAATAATACTTTTATTACCCGCTAATCAGCGAGTAAAGCGATGTTACAAAAAACTAATGATATGTCGATAGTAAACCCTACCAAATATAATACTGGTTCAGATAACATGAAGAAAATATTTTCCGTGAGGATACTAGGTATTCTCACGGATGGCCTACCTACCGTTAGGCATAAGGCCAGGTGTTTATTTCAATACTTCTACCATATTTCTAGCGAAATCCCCGTCAAGACAACCCATCCCATCATCCACTACTCCTAAAATTAGCGGGGTTCTTTTTCTATTTATTTCATTACTCAATTACTAAAACTACTTACATTTTTGTTAGTTTTCTCTTTGCGGCTCAATCCTGGTCGTCGTCAGTCACCATCCCTTCTCCCCACAGGCTGAATTTCCCGGTCATCTCCTTGTCCATGTCTGATCTATCGATGATTACCGGAGGGTAGTTTAATCCACGTCTCAACAGGTATTTCCGGAAGTCTGTCCTGGATTGCTTCCTTTGAGGAGGTTGATTATGTGAAGTGTTGTCTCGTCTTGTCTTCCGCATTCGCATCGTCCTGTGATTTGTCTTAGTCTGAATTTTTTGTAATATGTTTGAAAGTTACCGTGTCCTGTCACCAGCTGGGTAGTTTTCCAGTCCAGGTCCATAAGTTGTTTGTGGACGGTGGTAGCCTCATTCTCGTTTCGAATTTGATGTTCTTGAGTTCGTGTTTAGTATGGAAGGTGTCCTGTATGTGTGTATCATGTAGGTGTCGCTTGGCCACTCTTTCAGCTTTCTTGATTCCTGCATATGTTGGTGTGTGTATGACTTGGATTCTTTGGTTGCTATCCTTACTGTGTTGTATGTACCTCTGTATTATGTTTACCTTCTTGTCTTTGCTGTTTGTGTTCTGTAATGTGTTGTGTGCGTGTTGTGAATCTGTGTGAATGACTACGTCCGGTGTAGTGTTTGTGATGAGCTCTGTCACCTTTAGAATAGCCAGCAGTTCTACGTCGTGGATATCGTTTCCGTTTGGTATTCTATTACCTCCATTTATCCAGTCGACGTGGTTTTGTGATTTGGCTATTCCATGGGCTTTGAGTCCTTCTTCGTTTTTAGTGGTGTATATGTCGATGTGGTTTGCTCTGGCCTGACCAGGGTCCCTGTGTATTTTTGCTGGCCGTGTCTGTGTGTTTTATCCTGTTGTATTGTATGTGTGTTTTGTATGTGTTATGATGTATGTGTTCTGTGAGAGCGTTTATGTGTGTGGGTGTGATACCTGTGACTATGTGCAGGGCATCCGTGGGCGCTGTTCTATATGCCTTTCTTATGGCAAGCAGGAATGGTCTTTCCACAGCTTGGATGTGGCGCTGTATCCTGCTGTCTGTGGCTCTGTTTCCCCAGATTGTGGCTCCGTACTGAATCAGCGGCTTGATCTCTCTGATGTAGATTGTCTTAAGGATCTCTTTACTGGCTCCCCATTTCCTGCCGGCCACAACGAAGAGTTTGTTAGCTATATCTTGGGTTTTGGCCCTCGTGCTCTTGATATGTTCTATCCATAGCATCCTCCTGTCTATGGTAATGCCGAGGTATTTTAGTTGCTCCTGGTTAACTGGAAAGTACCCGTCTAGGTCGATGCTAGGCGGGGTATAATCAATCGTTGGTCCCTGTGATGTGCATTGTCTCCGTTTCGTCAATGTTGTATGTGAGTTTGTTTTCTTCTGCCCAGATCTTACACGCCGTCCATATCTTGGCCCAACGCCGCTCTATCTGAGCGTTTGTGCGTTCAGCGATGAGTAAGACCTGGTCGTCGGCGAATGCTTGGATAGTCACGTGATAGTCACGTACTTGTCTTTGGCTGTCGCCCGGTTCACAGCCCCGAACCACCCCTCCATGACTATGGTCCCAGAGTATTGATCCGAGACTGGAGCCCTGAGGGCAGCCTCGTTCCGTTTGTCTGGTGAATTGAGAGCTTGAGCGCTTATAATGAGCTGATCTCAGGTTGAACTTACTGGGTACTAAGTAAATGCTGCTTGTATTTATAATGAAATCATCTACGGAACAGATCTAAAAACGTGCTATCTGGTTTGAAAATGTTGTTTATACAGACTGCAACATTGTAGGAGAAGGAGCTCTATGTATTTCTTCAGTATGGTTTGGAACTGTAAGTATTTTACGGTGGTGGATGTTTAGGTTATGTACGCCCGTTCTGTATTTCAGTTTAATGTTAAGAGACGGTGGTGTATTCTATTTGAATATGTTACAGAACGTACAAGCCATATGATGACGTCGCCTATTGTCCATATGAAGCCATTTCATTTGCTTGAGTGTCTCCGAAATAGATATTGTATTGGATTTACGTATACTGTATATGAGACGAACACAAGATGATTAGACTTTTTCTATTCGAATCTTTACTATTCAAACAGGGGCTTGTATACCACATCACAGTGATGGAAATGGGATAGTATCAAGGAATCACATTTTTTCATCTGTATTGATAGAAACTGTCTTTGCGAATAGATTAGCTTCAAAGAAGAGTATGCATTTCTCAGTTGATTGGTTACATGGTACTTGAAACGTAAAGCTGTATCAATTGTTAATCCTCAATTCTTGTGCAAATATTGTATGTGTAAGTATATTTGTATCACCGATTTTTAAAACAACATTATTATTCAGGAATTCCGAGATATTTTCTTTACTGAATATCATAGCAACATATTTCGTTGGATTTATTTTCAAAGCATGATCAGTTGATACCTTATGCAAGGAATTTAGGTCATTGTTGATAGAGTCTATTGCTAATGTTAGATCTGAAAATTTAAAAGAGAAATATACCTGTGTATCATCTGCATAAAATTGAAATTTGTTGTATATAATGTGAACAAAAGCGGGCCTAAAATACTCCCTTTAGGAACACCGGAAAGCAGTTTCAAAGATGTGACTTTTTTACCTTCGATTTCTAACAATTGTGTTATATTGTGTAAAAACGAAACCATCAGGGAACATGCTGAATAACTGAATCCAAAAAAATGCATAGAATGTTTCAGTAACCAAACAACCAAGTTATACAGAATTTCACCATAATAATGCAATTAACTTTCCGGCGATGGTTTTTCAAGTCTCGTGGTCACTAGGAAAATTATCACAATCGACCTTGAACTCTCGCGTGTTGCCAGTTCTTCCTCCACAACGCAGTTAATTAAATTGCTCAACAAATACCACGGATATCGAGGAGATATTTGAAAATGGAAATGAGTAGAAGCTGCTCATTTATTTTCTTCTACCAGATAACTTTCTGAGTGGATGAATACAATGTCTAAGTTATCAGTGGTTCGCAGGCTCGTCATCAGATATTTTCAAAGGCTATGTGGAATCGGTCGGAGTGTTCAGACAAGTAAGAGATTATGTGACGGCATTCCAATATGAATTAGGAAATTAATCTACTGATGATGAAAACTAACAATAGCTATTTATGAATCCTGAAACTCAAGTACTGTTATGCAAGTGGAGAGATAAAAAGTAGTGTACCTCAAGGGGCAGTACTGAGGACGCAGTTATTCGTAATTAATTTCATTAACTTTTCAGTCAACAGGAAACAATCATTAAAATGATCAATTTTGTATACCACACTGTAATATTCTATATACGAATTTTGACTAATATAATCTCAAATTGAACATTGAAAGTGATCTCGGAAAACTAAATAACTGGTTTGACAACAGAACACTAGAAATTAACACAATATACTTTTCCACAATATTCCACAGGCTATCGGTGATCGGTTTTTTGCCATCAGGTTGGTAATGAATTTTGATTTTTAATATTTGAAACACTGTATTTTGATACACTGACATGTGTCATGTGTCAGCAATGACAAATGTCAAATTATTATAACCAATCCCAGCCAATCCCTTGAATCAGACACATATCAGTGTATCAAAATACAGTGTTTCAAATATTAAAAACCAAAATTCATTACCAACCTGACAGCAAAAAAACGATCACCGATAGCCTGTGGAATATTGTCGATTACAGTCTAATTTACCAATAAGAAAAAGTAAGTAATTGGGAATATACATACACAATCATCTCAGATTGGACTAAAATAAGGAATGTTTAACAAAAAAACTTCGTGGTATCTTATTTCTTTCATTTTTAAAGAAAAATGTCACTAGTATGCGAAAGATCAT
This sequence comes from Chrysolina americana, assembly GCA_958502065.1. NCBI lineage: Eukaryota > Metazoa > Arthropoda > Insecta > Coleoptera > Chrysomelidae > Chrysolina > Chrysolina americana. The sequence continues at coordinate 88,787,539 of OY293410.1, forward strand.
TAGAATGAGTTGGGTATATTTGTCCACAATTCTACAAAGAAAAACACTACTACCTCTTACCAACCTTTCTACAAGAACTAATTTGAAATACTCTCGAAATATTTGTTCGATAGGTTTTTTTTTGAGTACTACTGTGAATATTTGCAGTTTTTCCAAATATATCTCTGTAGTTCCTCCCCAAGAAAGTATACCTTACGACAATCTAGACATTGTCCTAAAAGTGATCCTAGACTTTTAGCTAAATTTTCTATATGTTAGTTCCTTCCACCTTATTCTCAATCCAATCATTCGCAGGTGCATGGGTCTTCCCTTGCTCCTACAAGTCTCTCGAACCCTTCTGAGGGTTGAAATTTCAACTATGTTTCAACCTCAAATGACAATGACGGGCTACACCTAGGTATTTGATAATTTTGATTCAAGGTCATTCGGAAGTGTGTTTTATTTGCTAGAGATAAAGCGGGTTCTTAGCAAATTGAATTTGAACCACTCATTGATAGTTATCATATCAAATTCAATTTTCCATTCCATGTTTCCGCAGTTTAGAACAGAACAGTCCCATCGCATAATTATATATAACTTCAGTAGTATGTTTATATAAATGAGTCATTCATGTGAATAAGGAAGAGCGACGACCCCACAACTGTACCTTGATGTACTCCACATAATTTTTTTTTCTGATCTAACGTACTTGTCAATTTTCACAAAACGGGAACGATTGTGGAGATATAAGAATGAAACAATAATTTTAAAGATGGTCTTCGTATTACCGAGTCCTTCAAGACGGTCTACAATTGTTTATGATCAACCGTATGAAAGCCTTTGACGAAATCCAGAAAGAACTCTTCAATTCCTATTTGAAAATAAATTTTTGAGGATACAAGTCTAACCTCCATTATTTTTTTATTTGATTTGGAAAACTTAATGATCAAGGATAATGGTCTATAGTTGGATGGTAAACTTTTATCTCTTTTTTTGTGGGGTAAATTCAAGATAATTTCTTCGAATTGATCTTACTCATCAAAAAACACAACGGTGATTTTTCCAAATGAGCAACAATTAGTCGAAAGCCAAACATTGGTAAGAATGCATAGGTTCTCCTAGGAGTAATTTATTATCTGCTGATTTGTTCATTTATAATAAAATATCATTTCAGACCTTTTGGTCTTATCTATGATTAGTGAAAACATAACAAATAGTTTCATAAAAGTTCATTCCTTTCGTGATATTCCGCGTGAAGGATATTTATAACTGCAAATGCATGAGTAATTCGATTCCTAACAGAAAAATAGAACGCAGTAGCCTGTCATCAACCGGAGCAATCAATTTATCGATTCATGAATCCTGACAAGAGTATCATAATTCAGCTTATGGTAACACCAACTGAGCTGCTTGAGTATCATTTCCATTGATCAAGTAGTGGTCTCGTATCCATTCATGAGTTTCGTTCCTAGTGCATTTATTGGATCAAATTCGGTTATAAACTTGGCTCATAGTATCGCCTCATTATAATAATTCTATAACCATCGTTACATGATATTGGAAGAATCAGTATGAAATTGGCAACATTTAATATCATATCTCAATTATTGTATTAGATAAATGAATGATTTTATCAGCAAAATCATGCTTTTTTCTGAGCTCTACAAAATGAAAATGAGGGCCCTTTAACAGTTGTTTCTGGGCGAGTCCCAACTTTGTTTCGTTTAATGACATCCTGTCTTTTCCATCAGGTTTTCGATTTCTACATGAGAAATAAAAGGTACTTTATGTAAATCCTTTTTTAGAAAATATCGACAGTTTCAAAAATTTGTCACTTATAATATTTGAAATTATAACGTTGTGCCGTCTCATTAAAATAAATACATTTTTGAACTAATATTGTACAGGGTGTGAAAAACAGCTTGTCAAACATTGTAAATAAAAATGTATAAGATCTTCTTTATTTTGAATGAAATACCACGTATATTATCGATCCATAAGAAGCGCCAACAAGGGCTCAAATTTCATTAAATATTTCCGGTATACGCTGATGATACGGCAATTTTCGCCCAAGCGGACGAGAGCAATATTGCTGCTACCCGGGTAGCAACACACCTGGATCAGGTAGTGCCATATTTGGCGAGTAAGTAAGTGGTTAATCCGGGAAAAACAGAGCTCATAAACTTCACTAAGAAGAGAAAACGTAGTAACGTGGAGATTACGGGGGGGTTTATGGCTCTGGGAACCCGGATCGAGCTAGGAGGCAGAGTCTGTGCGGTACAATTGGATAGGAGATTGACGCTCGTCAAACACGTCAGCTGGACAATTCAATGAGCTACGGATGCAGTAAAACGGACATACCCGTTGATAGCGAGGAGTTCCAAGCTTTAAAGGAAAAACAAAGCGTTAATATACAAACAGGTCATCAGGCCATCGATGACCTACGCCTGTGCGATATTTTGCAGCCTCCCCGCGTACCAGAAGGTGCGGCTGGAGAGGACGCAAAATAAAGTATTTCATATCGGCTAACCGCATAGCATGAACTGGCCAATGTCGAGACGATTACAGAGCATGCAAAAAAGATTGCAGATAAATTCTAAAGATATTACATCCCTGGAAGCCTTCTAACCAGGGACATCACCAGGATCCAAAGCTACCATACCGCCCCTAGAAAGCATCAGGGGCTTTTATATACCAGGCACTGGACCTGTTCCGTGAGCGACTAGATGACTAGGAAATGAGGTGTAATGTCTAAACCGGTATTTTTTGAGTTTTTCGGGACTTGAGCAGATGATTTCATCCAGGTAATACCAGTGAACTGATGCTAGAAAACAGCCTTCATAATACCCCTACATAACTTGGAGGAGAGCCAAGCTGAGAACAAACCACTAACGTGGATATGGCCCACATAACAACGTGGGGTCTGTCTCTGGACAGATGTGGGACGACTTTGCCCGCCCCTTGGAAACAGGAGGGAAGAACCAAAGTCTCTCACCCTGACCCAAACCTACCTAGTGTTTTAATATGTCTTTTATTGATTTATATGACCGCAAAAGTGTGCGCTGTATTTTATTGATATGGTTACGTTTTTCTAAATAATAGGCTGAGCACACTACTAAACTGTTTATTTTCTAACTTCACTATAAACAAACATACAACACTTCACTGACTAATAAAACATTTAGATCTATACAACAATACAACTAGCTAAATATTCCAAACACTTCTGCTTATCACTTTCTATTCTTCTTAATAAATTCTCTTCATAAAAACTTCTTCTCCCAGTCAAATGTCTCGCGTTTATATAGGTACTCAAGTGTAACCAGAATCTACGCGATGCGACGGTTCGGTTATCCCGAATATTCATTACCGGCAGTTATCTGCCTTTTTCTCGGAAACCATATCGACGATACGCGTGCAAGTCTATCCAGCGGCGTAGCTAGGGGATTTTTATCAATTTCGTAACATTATCCCCCTCTCAATTTTGATCGTCTCGATCAAACAATGTGTCTTGTCTCCATTATAACGTTTGAGTCTCTCTAGGTGAACGACCTTAATTTTTGCTCTCGGACTGCGTTGAATTCTATAGACTACGTCGTTTATTCTTTTCACTATCGTATTTCTTTCGTCCTTCCCAAGATGGTGTTAATTTGGGAGAAAATCCTTTCTTACGACGAGGATTGTACAGCCACACTCGATTTCCTTCTTTGAATCCACCAGTATTGGCCTTAAGATCGTATCGAGCCTTCATTCTATCACTAGTTATCTTCAATCTTTTTCTTGCAAATTCGTGGATCCCATTCAAGCTATCTCGCAGTTCGTCTGCATAATCCTGTACCTCTTTTTCTTCAGAACTTGGTGATCCGAACACCAAGTCACAGGGCAACCAAAGTTCTCTCCCGAAGATGATGCTGGCTGGAGTGAGCTTTGTGGAATCGTGCACAGAGGTCCTGTAAGCCATCAAGAATAGTGGAAGATGTCGATCCCAGGTCTTTTGGTGCTTCTCTACTACTTTGGAAATATGTTCTTCCATAGTCCTGTTGAACCTTTCAACCATGCCATCAGACTGTAGGTAGAGGGCCGTTGTTCTGGTCTTGCTAATTCCCATCAATTCACAAACTTCCTTGAATAAATTTGATTCAAAATTTCTTCCTTAATCGGAATGTAGCTCCATTGGGACTCCAAACCTTGAAAACATGTTATCCACCAGAGCTCTTGCAACTGTGGATGGTTCTTGATTAGGCAAGGCATAAGCTTCAACCCATTTGCGTTAGTAATCCTTGGCAACGAGGATGTATTTGTTGCCATCATTCATCATCGGAAACGGTCCTGCTACATCGATGGCGATTCGTTCGAAGGGAGCACCTACATTGTATTGTTTCATCTCTCCTCTCGATCTTGTCTTGGGACCTTTGCTTGCTTCACACTTCAGACATCTTCGGCACCATCTCTCTACATCTTCACGACATTGGACCCAGTAAAATCTCTGCCGTATTTTATCCATGGTCTTATTCACTCCTAAATGTTCACCTGATTTGCTGCCATGGATCTCCTCCAAGACATCACTTATCCTCGACCTAGGCACAACCAATTGAGAAATCACTTTTCTGCCGTCGGCTGATTCCCAAGTTCTCTTCAATAGACCATTCTCAACAATCAGGGAATCCCATTGTGCCCACAATGCCTTGAAAAGTGGTGATCGTAAGGAGATTTCCTTCCAGGTGGGTCTTTTCACTCCGCATTTTTGCTGTGTTCCAATTATCGTCAACCATTAATCTCACTTGGTTGATTCCTTCGCGACGTTCAATTCGCTCACAATGCTCACAGGTATCCGAACAAGGTCTTCTGGACAAGGCAACAAGGCGTTGTTGTGTAATCGTCCTGGTCGATGTTTTATCTAGAAGTGATACTGGTTCAACTTCTCGATCCACCTTGCTACTTGTCCTTCAGGAGTCTTCATCTCAAGTAGCCACTTCAAAGCTGCATAATCTGTTCTAATGAGGAACTCTCTTCCATATAGATATTTGTGGAAGTGGTCTAAAGCTTTGATTATTGCCAATAGTTCTTTCCTTGTTACGCAATAATTTCTTTCTGGTTTGGTAAGTGCCTTGCTGTAAAACTCAATTACTTTTTCTTGGCCATCTTGCTCTTGTGATAGTACGGCTCCAATCCCATTGTTACTGTCAACTGTGTCCAAAACGAAAAGGCCTCTTTGACGTGGAAAACTCAAAATCGGACTGGAACATAGAGCAACTTTCAGTTTTCCAAATGCCCGTTCACTTTCGTTGGTCCAGACGAATTTGACTCGGTCTTCTGTCAACTTATGTAGGGGTGCCGCAATATCAGCAAATTCTTCTACAAACCGACGGTAGTAGGTGCAGAGCCCTAGGAAGTTCCTCACTTCATGTTTGTCTTCAGGTCTCGGCCAGTCTCGGATCGTCTGTATCTTCCTTTCGTTTGTTCGGATGCCGTCTGATGACACTGTGTGGCCCAGAAAATCCTCTTCCTTCTGGAACAATGTGCATTTCTGAGGATTCAGTTTAAGGTTGGCATTCCTCTTCTCGCAAGTTTTGTAGATGTTCTTCAAATGTCTTTCCCATGATTAAAACGTCGTCGAGGTACACTAGACAAGTCTTCCAAGTGAGTCCTCGCAGGACCAGCTCCATAAGCCTTTCAAATGTTCCTGGAGCATTGCATAATCCAAAAGGCATGACAGTGAACTGATAAAGTCCGCTCCCAGTCGAAACAGCTGTATTCTCCTTATCTTCTTCATGTATACCCACTTGCCAATACCCGCTTTTCACATCTAGGGTTGAGAACCAACGTGAACCTGCTAAAGTTGTTAATGTGTCGTCAATCCTTGGTAAAGGATAGCTATCCTTCTTCGTTACATCATTCAATTTCCTATAATCCACACAGAATCTCGTGGATCTATCCTTCTTAGAAACTAACACAACAGGTGGAGACCAAGGGCTCGATGATTCTTTAATCACACCATCTTTCATCATCTTGTCAACAAGCTTTTCCACCTCTTGTTGTATGGCAAATGGAACTCTTCTTGGTGGTTGCCGAATCGGATGGGCTTGGCCAGTATCGATCCTGTGTTTGACCAGGTTAGTTCTTCCTGTTGTTGTTGAATCAAAGATGTTGCTTTCACTTCTGATGAAATTTTTAGCAGCTCTCAATTCTTCTATCGACAAGTGTTCAAATGATTTTTCAAGAACTGTCATAACACTCTTTGAGGCTTTTTTTCTTTCCTCGTGGTCACTTGAATCATAGTTCGCTACCTATGAAATAGGTTCACATATTCCAATGATATCGCCTTCTTTAGTTGTTATTTCTTCGGGATACACGTTGGCAACTCTCACAGGAATAGCATATTTTGTCTTCACTAGGGCTCGTGCAAGAACCAAATCGCTAGGTGATTCAACACATGGCTGTACTATTCCAACGCAGCATCCAGGGTCTCCATCTAATGTAGCATAAACTACTTTCTCCGAAAATCCAGGAATTTTCACGGTTTTCACTATTCGTAGTTGTGAGGGCAAATTCTTCTCCTCCAAACTTCATGATCCTCTCTTCATTGTCAAACGAAAACCCGTAGTCACTGATCAAATCCATCCCAAGTATAAATTCATCTTCTATATCCGCGACGTACACAGTAGTTGTGATGGTGAGTCGCCCAAGAATCAGTGTAATCTCAGCTTCTCCTCGAATAGGTGCATTTTCTCCAGTGACTGTTCAAAGCACAAGGTTTGAAGAGATAGGTTTCACGCTTTCTGGCCGAAGAATGTCACTGCGTACCAAAGAAACTGCAGCACCGGTCTTTGGTGCATACGACGTCTATTTCGTTCAATTTTCCTGAAATGGTAAGGCTATCGGTTGTTCTTCTTAGCCTGTTAATAGGGATGACCCTGGGGACTCCATTATTGCTAGCCAGCATGCGGACCGATATGCTGGCTAAGTTTAGTTTTCCTGCCGCACACTTGAGGACTCGCTGGATGACCTTGTCCTCATAGTTGATTGCGAACGTGGTGGCATTCTTACTCTGCAGTCCTTTATTAGATGGCCCAATTTTCCACATCTATAGCACGCCCTGTTCTTCTGAGTGCTCATTCCGCTCTTCAAAGATTTGATCTCATCCAGAACCTTCTCGAATAAACTAGTAACTGCGCCTGAATGTTTTTCGGGTTCTTCTATTGCTACTGCTCGTACTTTCAGCCTCGAGGTCTTGAAGGCCGCATCCACTTCTAGAGAACGTACTAAGGCATCACTACTCCTCTTGAAGTGTGTTAGTCGCAGAGTTCTTTGGACTTCGGTGTCTCTCAGTCCATCTATAAATAACTGCACCGCTAACTGTTCCTTGAAATCTCCCGGTGCTTCTGGGTAAGCCAGTTGAATTAGGCGTCTCACATCCGATTCAAATTCCTGCAGGCTCTCACCTGATTTCTGAGTGCGCGTTTTGATTTGAGCCCGATACAGTTGTTCTCGATGTTGATCGCCATACCGCATTTCTAATGCAGTAATCAGGTCTTTAAATTTATTTTGCTGTTCGATAGGTATGGTCTGTAACATACCCAAAGCTGGCCCTCTCAAAGCTACTATAAGGGCCGTAGCTTTTTCTTCTTCTTTCTTCAAAGTGTCGGCGATACATGGACCAAGAGGACTGTCCATCAAAAGTCGGTGGTTATACGGAAATTCCTGATGTGGCAACCCTGTCTCGACGATATTGCTTCTTGAGGAGTGCTATCTGATTTTCTAGTCCTTTCATCTCCTCTCGCACTGTAGCAAATTTCTTATTAAACTCATCGTCGATTTTCTTGACGTCTTCCTTTAGTTCTTCTTTCAGTTCTTCTTTCAGTACCTCCATTTGTACTTCGGTTTTCTGTAATACATGTTGGAAGAACTTGTCTTGATGTTCTAGATCCTTCTGTAAGTCTGTTTTCCTTTGTTTTTCTATTCGTTCCAATTCATTCTTTTGTTGTTCGAGAAGTTTCTGGAGGGCCTCTTCTCGTTCTTTCTTTTCATCCAACCGTCGCACTTCCTCTTCCTGTTTTTCCTTTTCTCGTTCTTGTTTTTCATCTTCTCGTTCATTTCTCTGTTCGTCGAGAATTTTCTGGAGTGCCTCTTCTCGTTCATTTCTCTGTTCTTCGAGAATTTTCTGGAGTGCCTCCTCTCGTTCTTTCTTCTCCTCCAACCGACGCGTTTCTTCTTTTTGATTTTCCTCCTGGCGCCGCTTTTCCTCTTCTTGTTTTTCCTTCTGGCGACGCTTTTCCTCTTCTTGTTTTTCCTCCTGGCGCCTTCTTTCCAAATCCGCAAACTGATTTTGGATAAATTTCACAATGTCCTCCATCGTATCGTACGATGTACTCCTCGTATTCACCATAAATAGTTTATAAATAGGTTGTTTCTGTTTTTCACTGATATCCCGCTTCGGACATCAATGTTACGTTTCGCTGAATAATAGGCCGAGCACACTACTAAACTGTTTATTTTCTAACTTCACTATAAACAAACTGACTAATAAAACATTTAGATCTATACAACGATACAACTAGCTGAATATTCCAAACACTTCTGCTTATCACTTTCTAATCTTCTTAATAAATTCTCTTCATAAAAACTTCTTCTCCCAGTCAAATGTCTCGCGTTTATATAGGTACTCAAGTGTAACCAGAATCTACGCGATGCGACGGTTCGGTTATCCCGAATATTCATTACCGGCAGTTATCTGCCTTTTTCTCGGAAACCATATCGACGATACGTGTGCAAGTCTATCCAGCGGCGTAGCTAGGGGATTTTTATCAATCTCGTAACAATATGTTTCAAGTTTTGTAGGACAAACTAATAGAAACTACGTCTCTGCAAAGCAGTTTGAACAATCTATTTGACCGTGAGCCATGGGCTTCAGGCAAATAAAACAATTTGTTTTATCAACTAGTGGACCTTTAATAATTCAAGATAAATGAAACTACCACATCTGAAATCAACCTCCATGGTACCTGGTAGCCACGGGACACCTGCTATGCTGTCTACAGCAGCGGCAACGGTATTTATGACTAGTACAGTGACAGAGAAGGGAAATTCAGCCGAGTCCATATCCCGACTGAAGTCATAGTCACGATATTCGATTATACGATGATCCGAAAATGTTACTATTAGTTGAGTTCGAATACTCAACCAAAAGTTAGACTTGATTTCGAATGATCAACCAATAGTAAAACTCTCGAATCATCGTATTATCGGAAATCGTGACTGTACACAGTCGACAATCAAGTATAAATTATCAAAAAACTATATAAAACACTGCATTTAAAACACACCATTTTAACATTTTTCTTTAAAAAAATTATTCAAGTACCTAAAAATTAAAAACAATATTGGACATTTAAAATTTAAAGAGATTTGTTTCTATTCCACCATCTGGCAACATCGGCTACAAATTTCACAGATGAGAAAGGACAACAAATCTGTTACGTTAATGAGTTAAACAGAGATGACAATGTTCCGAGCACAGACCTATAATAAAATATAGGTCGGTGATTCCGAGTCATTCTGTGACATTTTGTCTACTGTGTACCTAACCCCTAACAAAGACTGGTACTTCTTCTTCTAGCATACTAGCATCCCCTACGTTTTGTAGGCGCTGTTGCCAACATGTTAATTAGAAACAAAACCCTTTAAAATTTAAAACCCAACATTTGAAAAATTAATTTGAATACTTTTCTCAATGAAATTGTAAAACTCATGAATAAAACTCAACATTTTGTTCAAACTTGCATTTGCTCCAATAACCCAAATTGAGGAGAATTACCCATTAGAAGTGGTTCTTATACCTGTCATCATCCAGTACATTGCCCCTTTTCTCACTCATTTAAAGTCTACTAAATCTCATTTTATGCTTATTTTCAGGTGCCTTCCTGATACCCTTCGCTGTTATGTTAGTCCTTGAGGGTATCCCTCTCTTCCTCATAGAATTAGGAATCGGTCAGAAGATGCGACTGGGATCTCTGGGAGTCTGGAACACAATCCATCCATGGCTGGGAGGTATCGGCATTTCCTCCTGCATCGTCACCTTTTTCGTGGCCCTCTACTACAACGTCATCATCACTTGGTGCTTCTATTACCTCTTCAACAGTTTTCAGGTGAGGAAATTTATAAGTATACCTTATTTTTTCAGATCTTACTCAAGCAGTGATGATGATAAAGTCTCCTCGAGTAAAATGCTTCAGAAGCAAAATACCTCTCTATTTTTTTTGTTTCTTACCCTCCTACCTTTGAACCAGTTTGAACGAAACGAATAAAATCGACAAAGTCGAAGTACCCTTTTCCTCTACACGTTCCCACCAAGTGGAAAAATTAGGCAAACATCTTCAAAAAAGGGTACTTCGTCTTTGTCGATTTTATTCGTTTCATGTTTGTGATAATCTCCAGCACATATATTCGAACTTTGTTCGAATTGATACAGTTTAAACGACTTTGATTTTTTTGCGTTTTCTCAGCATTGCAATTTTTCGGCTAATTCAAATTTGGTAAAATCTAAAAACCAATTAAGATGTGAGGAGGAAATTTTTCTGTTTAGAAATGTTTCTTATTGAATATTTTCAAAGAAATACAAATATGCTAAATGAATGTTCTGAATTTTCGAATACATTTCCGCCAATCAATAGACCTAAAGTTGCTAATTCAATATCCAGAAATTATTCTCCGAAGTCATAAATCAATCAAGTTGGTTTGGTACTTTCTAAAAAAAGGTAATAGAAAAAGGAACAATCATTTCATGATAAATATTTATTGATGATAAGGCCATTCAAATGATGAGAAATGTATGTATTATACGGGTTGGATATTAATTTTAACTTTTCTATATATGTCCTCCATCAATTCAATTCAAATAATGGTTCTTCTGGAAACTTTGTTGACTACGTTTGTTGAAAACTAAGGAGACATCATTAATACACACTGTCTCCAGGTGATTGCTATCTCGAAATGATCTGCGCTTGTAGACTTGAAGCTTCAAATACCCCCAAAGGAAAAATCTAGTGAGGTAAGGTCTGGCTACGTCGGTGTCCAGAGTTATTCCCTATCAAGCTCAATTACCTTACCTAGAAATAGTTCCAAGATATATTGTTTAACACCTGCTGAATTATAAATTGTTGCTCCATCACATTAAAACCATAGGTTTTGTCCTTCATTGAAGGGCATTTCATCTAAAACTTAACGTATATCATCATTCAAAAACTGCAAGTATGTCTTTACTATCACATACTTTGGGATTTTTGTTGGCCACCACCTGCAGTTTTGTGAACTGACTACCCCATTTAAAGTAAAAAACGTCTCTTCTGTCTTTAAAATTTAACAAGAAAAATTCGAATTTTTTTCTTTTTGTCCTTGAAACCAACAGAGAAATCCAACCGTACGTCAAGTTCTCGCTCTTTCAAAGTTTAAAAATGTTTATTTTGAACGGCTTGAAATCTTCTAACGGCTACTCATTTAGCACCGGTACCATCACAAATATCTGTTATACTAGTTTGCCCATGCTCTACTACATCTAAGCACACACTTAATTGAGCTTCTTCATGAACATGAACAATTTTGATACGGGATACAACAACTTGGTAGAATTTAATGCGAGAGAAACACAAGACTGTCTTTTCTCTAGCGAGGCCGATCTCAAAGTGGTCATGTATATTATTTCAGGAGCATCCTTGCTACTCCATTTGAATGAGACCATCAGCAGTACCTTTTCATGGAAAAACCATGTCAAGTTCATTTGCAAAAAAAGACTCTCAAAAATTTGGTTTTCTGGTTCTTGCCAAGAGCTACTTATTTCATTACCCGTCAACCGATTTTTTTTGTCTCGTCAGTCATGCATTGATTAAAAGCTCGCTAACTCCTTCAGAACACCGCAGAAATGTTAGAGATCTGTCTCTGTTTAAAAGATATTTTCATAGATGATGCTTTTCTGGAATATCACCATTGGCGGTCCCATTGAGACTGACCTGTCGAGATGCCTTTACATCGTTTACATTCCTTAGTAGCAAATTTGGTGATATGTCGAGCACTTCTTTCCCAGGGCTTGTTCCAATGAACGGACTCAAAAACTTAACACCAATTATTAATTTCCCTTGTCCTCTGAACATTACAGGATATTTGTTTCTTGAGGACCAGAACATGAAAAAAAAATATTATGCAGGCGGAAATTTGAAAATGAAAAATGGAAATCGAATAACTAGAATAATAATGTGGACCAGACGAGATTCGATCTCAGGACCCCCAAACTCTAGTCATTATAACACCCGAGTAAATTGAACGAATAATTCCGACCAAATGAAAATCTCCTTCTCTCCACACTATTTCACAAAGTAGAAAATATCTGTCAGAAAACACTAACTTTCCCCTATGAACATTGAATTAAAAATGTTGTGTTGGATTGTTGGAAGATCAATTCTAACACTCCATAATTTTTTTTTTCTTCCAGTACCCATTACCATGGGAGTCATGTCCTCTAGACAAAAATGGATCTTTCAATATCGAATGCGATAAGTCTTCTGCCACTGCTTATTTCTGGTACCGTACTACATTGGACGCATCCCCTGATATCGAAACCCCGGGTCTGCCAAGGTGGTGGATAGTACTATGCCTGCTGCTATCGTGGATCATTGTGTTCTTCATCGTCATGAAGGGAATTCAAAGTTCAGGAAAAGTAAGTTAAAAATTTTCAAATAATTTTCATTATAATCGGAATTTTGAAAGTTTTTTAATCGATGTAGCCGATATTGGATGAAAATCTATATTAACGTGTAAAATAAAACTTGTTAACTTTCACAAATTTTTGGCTATAATAAAGCGATAGGGTGTAAGGCGACGATATCTTTGGTTCAATTTCAAACTTACACCGAAGCAAACAACCACTCCTCAGTCGTCCACCCAAAGAATATTTTTTTTAAATATCAAAATTAAATCAAATCCGGATTTAGGCTCAGGGGATAGCCTTCCCAAAAGCCAGACTGCTCAACCTTATACTCCACAGCTCTACTGGTTTTCATAATTTCACCATCATCTGGAAGGCAAAGATATAGATTTTTAGATTCCGTTACGGTTTCACAAATGCATGGAAAATAATAAGAAAAATATAAAAGTACCTATCAAATGTGTGTAAAAAAAAAACAACCATAATAATTCTTACAATCCATTTATGAAAATTAGCGAAAATAATATCTCATAAACATGACAAATCGCTTTACTGTTAAAAATGCATGTTTCTAAAAGTCAACAACTCACCAAAATAGAAATCTTCAATTGTCTTGTCTATCATATCTCTCTCCAAATTGGAATCATCATATTCGCAGGTACCTATATTTCTTATTAGCCTTCTTAGTTTACTTTTGAAACGCACCCGGTATATCTAAAATAAAATGAAATTACCACTATTAATGTTACAATTCAAACTATGATTATTCAGTCGTATTTGCCCTCAACGTCTTCAAGATTATAATGAAAACAAAACACCCAATTTTAAGTTAATAATTATTAGTCACATGGAACTGCGTTAAATGCATGAAGCTAATACTAGGTTTGTATTGATTCCTTTCATAACCGGTTCTGAACCAGTTCTCAGATATGGCACATCCAAGTTTCGGATGTTAATGTATCCAACATTTGTCAGAACTTTACTGAGCGACTATTTTGGCGGTTCTAGGACGGTTCTAGATTAGAACCTAAACAGGCCTATATTGAATTACACAGTGATACCGTGAAAAAAAAACATATTACTATCCAAACAAGCATTGTTTTGAAATAGACTAAACACAGCCCAAGTTCATAACGAAACTATATTATTATTTTTGGACATAAGAAAATGTTGAAATCATATCGTAAAACTACTTACTTGATACACAAATTAAACACACATCGACCCTACGCAAATTCACATATTATGTTTCAGTGGAATCGTTCGAGAGTGGCACCAGCCTACCCTCACGGAAGGTCTTAACCAACCCAAACTATCACTAAAACTCTTCGACACTGAAAGAGATCTGTTCCTTTCCACGACATTCTGAAAACCCCGAAATGTACTATGTTAGGTCGTAGCGTCAAAATCCTTTAAATTCATTAACACAGAGCGCCCCTACCTATTTTAAAATAATTTTACACTGAATGGAACCTAAATACACATACTCCCCTAATTAAAAAGACGTTTCATAATACGGGGTACACTATTAAAATGTAACAGTGCTCACTGTTATATGATTAACAAAACCACGACAATTGTTTCGCGACACGATGGTTTGTTCCACAGTAAGTTAAATTATGAATACTAATCAGCCCTCAATCAATAAGGTGAAGTTATGTACCTGTCCCCAACCAATCGGCTGCTAACAATAATAATGGTTTTAAAATAAACATAATAACATAAATTTATTTTTCCTCAAAACATCTGGCAAAGTTTTTTTACAAGAATATATTTTGAAGTATTTCCTGTAACAAACACCAAATATTATTCGAAAACAGGTGTGACTATCTACATACTAATTTCACGGTTCACACGATTATCAGTTCAGTCTCCGTCATATCATGTAATCGATTTCCAATTGGCTTTGTCAACTGATTCTACGATAACTCCAGCGTCCACTAAGAAAATGAGAATCAGAGCCATCTATAGGAACCACAGAAGGCATTACCCAAACATCATAAATAAAATAGAAAAAAAAACTACGAATCTAAAATGAGACAAGCTCAGAAGAAACGATTACTTCGGTAGTGCCTCAGAGACTGGTGTTGGGGCCGGTGTAGTTCATGTCATATCTCATTAACCTATTATTTTGTGAAAATGACGAAGAAATGCTCAGTTTTCATAACTCATATAAATGAATGAGCTACAAATCTGGTGATTAGTATATTTCCTGAAACGAGATAATCTAGGCTTTTGGAACTTCAAAGAAATATTCTTTCAAAGTTCAATATTGGTACAGGGTTCGTTTACCACTTTATGTGATTGATTTTGTTATTTTTGCGTCTCTTTATACTACATAGACAGACAAAAAAAAATAAACACCGGATTCAGACATAGCTGAAGACAATACTTCTTTCTAGTTTCGAACCAACCAACAAAAACAAATTCTCTATTTAACCAAACATTCTTTGGGAAAAACATAAGAATATTATTTATAATATAGTGGCAAAAAATATTTATGTTATAAGAAGTTTTAAGGATATTTCATCTAAGATCTAGTACTTTGGGGGCACTCTCTCATGCTTGAATTACAAAAATAAGCTTTGAGTGTTATTCTCAACCTAGGCTATCAAGAACAGATTGAAACAAAAATATCAGACGAAGTCTGATGGCTTCAGGAGAGACACAGAATTTCAGTTAAAAAACCCTTACTCTCTTTAATTTAGGCAGATATATGACGAAAACAACTATTTCCCTGGCTAATACCACGACGGACGTTGAATTAAATCTGACAGATATCTGTGCAGCGTTCTCCCTAGAATATGGGAGACAGCCACAAATGCTTTCCGTCTCAAATATCAGAATCCTGCCTGACATGATCAAGGACTTGACTTACATACTAGTTTCGACTATAACACCAGAAACTCATATCAACAAGAATTGATTTCCCCTAACAGGTAGAATTATACAAAATTATCATGTTTTAAAGTATTCTTCATATTATCGTTCATTTATAGACCAGGAGCTGGTGAATTAATATTACTGCATATGTGAATACAGACCCTCGACCAGAGATGGCAGTTAGTTAGTTACGGACACAGTTTACTGTTAGTTACAGACAAGGAGCTGGTGACAGGTGACGTTATCCCATTTTATTTATACTGCATGCCTTTTTAACGCTTGATAATCAACCGTAAATTATGAAAAATAGACGGGTTCCTGACCGCCGCACGTATGCACTTCATAAGAAAAAGCGCGTTTTTTTTGTGGAGAATTTTCGTGTTCTTCCGCTATATTATACTGCCTGCCGTTATAATATATGGAAGTTCAAACAAATTGAAACGGTACTAATTGATGACATGCAATTCGCAGCGGCCGAAAGGGCTCAAAGGGTTACGAAAAACTGAAAAATATAATGTATATGTATGCTTGGAATAATCCAAGCATTCAAAGAAGAAGAATTGAAAATAACAATATTAATTACACAATACAAAATACTAGATAAATATGATATAATATTAATATTAATGTGGATAATGTATCTCCAAATGACTAGTAACTTCTTTTTTAAATATCATAATCGATTCGCTTTGTTTTATCTCAAGTTCATTGTAGTCCAATAGTCTCTTATGGAATAAGGAGTTCATGGATCGTGTATTGTAGTTTAGACGCTGCACATATAAATTATTATTTTCCCTAGTGGGGAAATTATGAATTTGGTGATGAAAAACTTTAAATTGATCAAAATATGATGTTGCACTACCAGACAGTAGTTTAAAGATGAATACCATTTCTTTTTAGATTACCCTACTTGAAATTCACATCTGAAGCACAAAAAACAATCAATTTGAAAAGTGTGAATGAAAAAAAAAAACTTAACTCGGTTAAGTGAACCCGCGTACTCTTGATGGATGACTTTCTGTTTAGAAAGACAATATCAAGGTGCACTCTGAAATCCAGCTTACCGACCATTTTTATCAGGATCGACTTTTTTTGACCAGCATCTTCGGTCTATCGCACTGGATTGAAGAATAGGTGAAATAATAATTTTTTGTTATTTTGGTAATTCTTATTTTTTTCAGCGTCCTTATCGAAAATTCGTTCTGTCCTTGTTCTGACAACGCAGCAATCTTCAAGAATGACTAAAATAAATTCGTACAAATCCATGGATTGTGAAACTAATTATATTTCTATTAAGTTCCATTGTCAATCACAGACGGCATTCTGCAAAATGGGTCGCCATTATATAACAACTTCCGATTTTTCACGATATTCTTCTCTGATAACAGTGTGAGAAGTGTGAACTGAACAGAAAGAATCAAATCAAATCATTTTATTATCCTTTTCTGACAATTTTTACTCTCATTCATCATGTCATAAAAATGGCCTCTACATGCATACTCAGTTACAATACTTAATAATTGAAAGTTATCTTTAAAAAATTCATTTACATTATAATATCATCTCTCAATCAAAAGAAGTTTCAAATCAATTTTAAACTTTTTCTCAGTTAAGCAGCTTTTTATCAAAGTAGGCAGATGGTTATGAAGTTTAGGACCGATTAATGAAGGCGACTTACTAGTAATATGCAGTCGTGCATGGGCCACGCTCAAATCTGATTTATGTCTAGTATTCAGTGAATGTTTACTTGATTTCAAAGGAAATTTATCCATATTTTTAAAAACATAGAGGCATAATTCATTATATAAATAGTGACGGTAGTGTGAGAATTTTGTAATATCTAAAAAGATCATAATTTGAAGGTTTGAAAGCAATACATCGCAACACACACTTCTGAGAGACAAAAACTTTATCAGAAAATACAGAGTTTCCCCAAAAAGCAATGCCATAGCGCAGACATGATTCGATTTGTGAATAATAATATGATAATAATTGTTGTTTATCAAGAATATGACGTAAGTTCCTAAGAAGGCCAGTAGTACTCGATAATTTCTTGGAAATAGATTCACAATGGGTTTTAAAGTTCATGTTTTTATCTAAATGAATACCTAGGAATTTGGTGCAGTCTGTTGGTACCAGCTCTTCATTACAAATTATATGCTTATTGAGTCACGGTGCTGTTGAGGCAGTTGACACTGAATAAGGCATGGTTTAGAAGGATTTAAAAACAAAGAGTTATTTGAGAACCAGTTTGTCGGGGAATCCAGAACACTATTACATTCCTTATCTACATATTTGCTTGACTTACCATAAACAATTATAGAGGTATCATCAGCATATAGAGTAAAGTGAGATTTGCCATGTATCTGAGGAATTTCATTGACGTATAAGAGAAACAGGATAGGGCCCAGAACTGAACCTTGGGGCACTCCTATATTGATATTAGAGTTGTTTGTTGTGACCGATGTTGGGTTGTCATTAGATATACTGACAAATTGTTTCCTATCCTTAACAAATGTTGAAATTCATTGGAGGGGTACGCCACGGATTCCATATGCATGTAATTTGTTACATAATTTATCGAAATCAATACAGTCAAATGCCCTGCTGAGATCGCAAAAGATTCCGACAGAACACTCACCGGCATCAATCACTTTTATGAGTTCCTCGTAAAAGGATTGAATCGCTGTATTGGTAGAAAAATTCGAGCGAAATCCATGCTGAGATTTACTTACTATTGAGAATGTCCCCAAGAAATCCTGTAGCCTATTCAACAAGGCATATTCAAATACCTTAGAGAAACCTGAAGTCATAGTTAGCGACCTATAGTTATTCAGAAGCTTCGGATTATTCTTCTTATGAACGGGCATTACTTTTCCAATTTTCAACTTAGGAAAACTACCCGTGACAAATGATAAATTTACAAGGTATGTAAGAGGCTCTATAATATATTGGAGAGGAGACTTCATGATAAAGTTCGGTATTGAATCAGGTCCACACGACCTCTTATTTTTTAGTTTATAATTCAGCAATATAAATAATTCTTTGCTGCTATATGACTTTAAAAAGAATGTAGAGCTGTTAGATGTAATAATAGAATGTTCATGACCTATGGGTCTGATGTTATTCACAATGTTGAGGGGCTCTGACGTAAAGAAGTCATTAAATAAATTGGCAACTTCACGTAAATTTTCAACCAATACATTATTATGAGTTATACTTATGTTATCTTTTATTTTGTTTTTGTTTCATAGATCACCTATTATTTTCCATGCGGTACGGGAAGGGTTACTTGAGTTATATTTATAAGGTTTTGGTAATATGATTTCTTTGTATTTCTGATTAGTGAATTATGGATTTTGTTAGCATTTTTATAACAAGTTTTTTCATTCTGAAATATATTCTTTAATGGTGTATAACGATTTCAGGTTTTGACTAGATAATTTAATGTTGTCACTGACCCACTGTTTATTATTAGGATTCATGAAGAAATATTCACGTTCAGGATGATGAATATCAAAGTAATAAGAGAATATACTAGAAAAACTGGCAAACGAATCATTGACATTATCATGAATGCCCATAGACATCATCCCATAATTCCCTTTGTAGGCCACTAAGAAAGTATGAGACTGAGGTATTATTGAAACTCCTTCTAAAACATGTCTTACTGGGACGTGGCACAACTTTTTCACTGCCAATGTGAAAAAATATGATTCTGTGATCAGATAAGGAATTGTCAAGTACTATTGGAATCTCACCTTCATTGAAATTTACTAAAATATGGTCAATTGTTTTGACAGAAGCGTCTGTTACCCTTGTAGGCCACTTCACAAGACTCTGCTTATTGAAACATTCAAGAAGAGTTAAGAGAATGTTGAAATCAGGAGTATTATTGTACGAGTCAATGTTCAAGTCACCACAAAACACGACATTTGCATTGTACGGCTGTAAAAAGTCAAAGAAATCAGAGAATTTCTGTAAAAACATTTCAAAATCTCCAGAAATTACAATAAAATTTGAGTTTCTTTCTCTTGTAAGAATCCCGCAAACCTCAAAATGTTTTTCAATGCAGAACTGATCCAGTTTCAATGTATTTAGGTGTATGTCATCCCAACTCCAAATCGCGACTCTACCACATTTGAATTTAGATCGATTGAAGCTTGCAACTAAGGAGAAATTATTAAGTTTAAAAGAGTTCAAAGTGTCTAGTGATTGATGAGTTTCTAAAAAACATATAAACTTAAGGATATTGAGTTCACATGTATCGACATATAATCTGTCAAGTTTATCTTGGGTCAAACAGTGAGTATTTAACGATAATAGATTTGGGTCAACACTACAATACTACTGATGGAAAGTACACCGTGATATGAACAACGTGGTCCAATTTCTAATGGACAATAAAGAGAATTCGAGTCTTAATAAATTTGGGATTGTGTCTGGGACGAAATTGTCTAGCACCACCCATGAAGAAGCATCTCAGACAGAGGTCAGAGACAAAAACTAAATAATACGAAAGCGTTTCAATCAGAACCAAAATGAGCCTGTAAAATTGAAAGATTGTTGTAATTTTACAACCAGCTAGTTTCCTAGAAGAAAAGATAAACTATACTAGGTGTTCTTAAACGTTATGTACATACGGATGAAGGTCATTCTTTGCCTTATTTTTTGACTAAAAATTCATATGCACATAGATCTGCAATCGATTCGTTACCGATCAACTGGTTGTTGAAATTCCAAGAATTTTTAGGTTTTTTTCCTTATAACTTCAGCAGTTTATATATGATATATGAGTCGTTTTTGAGATATAAGCGGTCAAAGTCTGTGAAAACGTGGTAGTTGAGTGGGATTGACATTGAAAAAAGTTGTTTTTTTTTTATTCGAAATGAGACAAATTCAGTATGTAAATGTTCAATTGTTATCTCATTAACGATAGTACATTATGGTCTATAAGGGGCATAGTCGAAAAAATCGTTTTCCAGAAAAAACAAGTTATATTTTGGTAAGACATCATACTTTCAGTCTATTCTAGACGATTGAAACGTATTTTATATCTTGATAACTCGCTCTGTTCGAAATATCAACTTTTAAAATTTTGGAATGACAAGGACAATTATAATGTTGTCCGACCTACCCTGTCACTGATGAGAGGCAATAAACCTCGAAACATGCATGTCTGCAGGTGGTCATTCCCAGCCAAATGAAGGATAATTTTCTGTTTAATTACGAGACAAACATTTGCAATTGAGTCTTCTTTGAAGAACGTTGCACAAATATCTGTCAGTTGTAGTTCAATGTCCGTCGTGGTATTAGCCAGGGAAGTAGTTGTTTTCTGACAGATGTTTGCCTGTTATTTTCCACTTTGTGGAAACGCTTAGAGATAAGGGTACCCCGTATTCTTTCAACATTGTTGATACCTCTCTGGCACAATATATTCGAACTTGTTTGAATTTTACAGATTTCTCTTCCCGGAGACTGTGCTGCTTGGGAGTGTTTTGTCTTGTTCCGTGCGTATGGCGCTTTGATCAACTCGGTTGTAGATCGTGGTGTTATCCGTGGGGAAATATTAGTTAAACAGTTGATTATCATTCATTTGGCAGGGACAGGACAATTATAATGTTGTCCGACCTACCCTGTCACTGATGAGAGGCAATAAACCTCGAAACATGCATGTCTGCAGGTGGTCATTCCCAGCCAAATGAAGGATAATTTTCTGTTTAATTACGAGACAAACACTTGCAATTGGGTCTTCTTTGAAGAACGTTGCACAAATATCTGTCAGTTGTAGTTCAATGTCCGTCGTGGTATTAGCCAGGGAAGTACTTGTTTTCTGACAGATGTTTGCCTGTTATTTTCCACTTTGTGGAAACGCTTAGAGATAAGGGTACCCCGTATTCTTTCAACATTGTTGATACCTCTCTGGCACAATATATTCGAATTTGTTCGAGTTTTACAATTGAATCCAACATAAACTCCCGAAGATGTTCCATGTTGATGCTGATCAGAAACGTTAGCTATTTCTTGAAATGTTGATTCCACAATATATTTTGATTTGTTTGGATGAAGCTGGACGATTCAATATTTTGTTAGAAATCTCAGTTTTGTTATTCAAACTATCTTCTATATATGCTTCTGTTATGGAGGCAAATTTCCAGTCACCGTGACATTTACGGATGTAATGGTGCCCCTTGCATTGTCCAGAAAAGTTGTTATAGAGCTTCTCCTGAAACAGGACCTGTGTAGCTCTTATATATTTTTTGTCCAAGCCATTTTACAATAAAGCTGGGAATTTCTCCTTTTTGTATGAGGCGGCCGTAGTGCTCTATACTTGCGGTATATATCAATATAATCAGAATTTGAAACAGTAAACGTTCTTGCGCAATAGGTTTCGTATCAGGTATTTGAACAATCAATATAGATCCTGAATCTCCAATGGTATCAATAATTATATGTAGTAATTCTTCACGGCGACAAGCAACCTGATACCCAAAATTAGGACAACCTACAAATACAAAATATTGAAATTACTAGTAATCTTACAAAGTTGGGATTATATCTGTACCTTTTAAATTAAATTTGATTCGTTACCAACATCTTGAATGAATTTATTGTGATAAATTTTTACATTCCTTTCCTCGGTATACGACGCTTTCGTTTTCAATAAGCGGGAGCAATTTTGAAAACTTCCCTATATCAATATTTTCCTTAACATTCAATGTACTTTTCAACATAACGTAGGTTTTATAATTTTTGATTTGTCCTCAAAATAACATATAAGCACATTTTCAGAAACCTTTTTTACATGTTTCTTGTCGCACCATTCACAAAATTGGTCATATGATTTCACACAAACTAATTTGGATTTTGCCGGTAAAATATTAGATATTATTGCATTTTCTTTCTCAGATATATCTGATGGGGTGTCACTACCACTCATAATCATAATCAACATCCACCTTCTTGAAAATAACTGGAAATTGGAGCAACTACGAGCAAACACACTCAAACACGCGGCGTGCCAACAAAATTAATCGCTTATTATAGTAACGACACAGAAAAATTGAATTGGAAGTATTGACAACATTAAGGATAACATGAATGGAAAATAGAAGTATTATTTAGTTATTTTTGACTTATTTTTTTAGACAAGAAACATTTTTGAATACGATTTGATTGAAAACAATGAATAATATCTTCAAGACGTTTAAAAGCGATAACTTATCGGGACAAAAAAAACACGTCAAGATGTATTGGAAGTATTTATTTCTAATATATTTCAGACAATGTAAATTCACATTCACAGTTGTACAAAAAATGTTGTTTGTATTTGGTGTATAAAATTCATCACATTCGAGAGAATGTTTGGCCTCGACCTGCGGTCTCGGCCAGAAATTAACACTCTCATGTGCCATTAAAAAATACTCATTTTACGCACTTGATACAAAAATAACTATTTTACATTGAATTAACGCACTGCCGCACCGTTATATAAACTTTTCGATTGAAATCACTTGTGGGACTGTAGTTTCTGATATGCAAATTCTCAATATGTAATCATTTCAGCCAGTGTCCACTGAACAATGAAAAGGAAAAAGATTTCCAGTTGTCTAAAATATACAACCTCATATCCCTTACACCTTTGGTACTTCAGATCAACCAGCAAGCTGAAATTCTCATGTTTTCATTAAATACCTCTGATCTTACCACGGAGAACTTTGCCTGTACCATCACCTTCAGAACGGTAGGGCGCACAAAAGGGTAGATTAGAACAGGTCCCTGAGGGACTTCTCAATTCAAATCTGCAGCCTCGTTTCTGCATCCGTAAGTTCTAAATGATAGACCAGAGCTCCAAGCTCAGTTCCTCGTGGTAAGATCAGTGGGGTCCAGAGAGCCCTGGAACTGGACGAGTTTGACGATGCGTCATATGATATATGTGAGGTTATTTCGAGATGGTGACAGCTTAGGTGTGTCTAACCCCATCTGTGAGCAAAAGTGTGAGGCTTCCTCAGTTTTGATCTATCAAAAATGCGTCTTGAAATGCTGTCAAAAAATTATTAATTTTTTTTGTAACTTACGTGACAATATTATAAAAACTACACATTAGAAAAAAAATTGGAAAATTGGCTTTTCGTATGAGACACCGGGAATGAACTGAAATGAGATATATTAGTATGATTCTTCTTTTTTGTAATGAGAGCTCTTAGTAGTTTTTTAACCAAATGAACGAACTTAATGTTCATTACCAAAATTGCAGGGGATTCAATACCAAAACTACAATATAACATAGAGAGATTTCAGAAGTTGATATGATATTATCATGGCCGTGGAAATTTGTTTGGGAGAGGGGGTTACGGATTTAGAAATTATTGATTTTGATGCATACAGTTTACAGAGAGCTGACTGAAATTTTGAATTTACGAAGAAAAAAGAGGCGGTGGATTTAGAGAATTACAGAAGTATTTCTATTATATGTGCACCCTCTGAACTTTTTGAGCAAATCATCAGTTGTAAGTTATAATATAATCATGTAGAAAATGTAATCACTAAGGGACAACATAGTTTCGTAAGGAAAAAGTCTATAAATAATAATTTAACGTGCTAGGAATCGCACGTAAAAAGGTAAGACCTCGTTGATCCTTAGCTCGCACAAATTTCGACTTCTGAGGGCTGTCGTTCGTAGGGGAATGACAGCTGGTTAACGAAAAAAAAAAAACAAAAAACAAAAACAATTAGTATCCACTATCAACTATGCCAACGAATCTTCAGACACAAAACTATAATTTTTACCATACATATATTTTGACAAAGTGACTTTTGACAAATATCTTGGAAATATTAATAAGTTATTGGAATAATGAGTTCAGTGTAATGAAATATAACTGAAATATTTCTGCTGAATTTCTTCCTACCTCTGGAGTGCCACAGGGATCTAACCTAGGGCCTTTACTCTTTCTCTTGTTCATAGACCATTATCCTACGGTTATCAACTATACTCTAAGTGTCTACTATTTGATGATGATTTGAAAATATTTAAACAAATCCGAACAGTTGGAATAGCATAATCGAGTGGAGTATCAAATCAACTATAATAAAGGTTAATGCTCTTTCCTGTGGCGTAAGTTCAAAAAGTAACCAAAGAGTCCTAAAAAAAGAAAAGTTTCAACCCCATAAAATAAAAATCCTGCATGCTCTCACGAAAGACGTTCCAGATAGGAGAGTTGAATTTTGTTAGTGGTTAACAAGAACAATTGAAAGAGAACGGGGCTTTGTAAAACGCGTGATTTTCAGACGAATGTACGTTTTTTCTTCATGGAAAATTCAACAAACAGAATGTACGATACTGGAGCGATCCTAATCCGCTCATTTTAAGAGAGGGACATATTCAGTTTCCTGAAAAGGTGAATGTTTGGGCGGGGAATTCAGGCAATCGTGTTGTTGGACTTTTATTAGAGGCAATCTTACAGAAGTTCTCTACACAAAACTTTTAGAAACCAAAATTGAACCTCGAATAAAACAAATGGTATCAAACAATCAGAAAGAGTTTGAAAATCTTGAAATCATATATCGCATGGCTAGAGAGTTTCTCGATACAAACTTTTGCACGGTACAGAATAACAACCAAGATCTCCGGATCTTATACCTCTTGATTTTTTCCTTTGGGGGTTTCTGAACTCCAAAATCAATGCCACTGAATGCCAAACAATAGAATAGTTGGAACGCAGAATAATATATACATGTGAAGAGATAGATGAACAGACTTTCATCAACGTGAGAGAAGCTTATTATAATAGGACACTTCACTGTCAAGATTTAGGAGGGGGTGAATTATGGATGATGATTCCAGAATTGTCAGACGGGTTTAATATTTAATTGACCGAAATAGAGAGATACTTCTCCCACAGATGGTGCTAGCACCACCAAGCGTTCAGGTTCTCTGAATATCCTACCATATATCAAAACTCGCTTACTCATCATTGTCCAAAGTTGGGCCCTACTGATCTCATCACACAGTAACTTTTAGTCTATCGGTTCGGAATATCGGTTAATGAGGCAAAGTAGGCTGTGATTTTCGGACTGAAGTTCCGCGAGGGACCAGTCCGTTACCGGCATATGAGCCTTAGATATGCCGTTCCGGACTGATGACTTCAGCCCGAAGATACTTGGTGTTGAGATTAGTAGTAATCAATTAATAGAAACACAATTCAATCATATTATAACAATTAATTATACCCGTTCTTTGCCAATTGAATATTTTTGAAGGGTTTCAATAAACGCGTCTGTTGCTGAGTTTGGATCTGATTCGGTAGGTACATAAATTCTATAATGAACCCCAAATTTGGTTTTTGCGTAAGTTCTCAATTTTTATGCTATCGATATGTTTCTGTTCTTCAGCACTGTGCTAACGTTCTCAAACACAAGCTGTAAAACCTTGGGAAAATGATCCATAACATCACTTTGTCAATAATATAAGAGTTGTGCTCATTTCGAAGTCTCCTATAGGGTTGTTTATTGCAGAAACATATCCGAATTCATTTAGGATATTGTTGTACTCTATGACATATTCATTATCTTCTGATATATCAATATTGAGTATAGTGCACCGTTAAAACCATACAGAAGGCGTGCCCGGTCCCACAGTCCGACACGTTATTCATTTTCATTTATTTCGCGGGTATTTGGCAACATTACCTCTGACCGCTCAGTAGCTGCCTAATTCAATAAATTTCACCTCAGTCTACATTGAGTTTTATTGATATTTTCGGTGCGTGGGACCGAGGCGCCATATGAAGTTTTAGTATTTTCTTCATTTATAGTTTTTTGTGAGGATTTGAAAGGTCGTTATTTGTCATTTTTAATTTCGTTGGCTTGATTTTTACCAAAAAAAATGTTAGGAATCATGGCCTCATGCCTCAAGTTATGAGGCAGAGCAAACTCGACTTCTCCATCTAATGGAGGAAGAAGAGTTATCTGAAATAGAATATGACGATGAATTGGAATCAGAACAAGAGAATTCTTTAGAGAAAAGAGAAAGTGATAGCGAATCTGAACAAGAAAGTTCTGATATTGAAAATGTGGAAGTACAAGTAACGGGTAACGAAATGGAAATGGAGAATTCGGATCATAAAGTTGCTCGCAATGAACCTACGTTTATTGAAAAAAATAAAATAACCCAATGGCCGAAAGTAGTACCTAAGAAATCTATTCGAATTCGAGCAGAAAATAAGGTACTTTGTGTTCCTATTTCTAAATCAGTTGTCAGATCGTTGAAAACTCGTTCAGAAATTTTTAAATATTTCATAGACAATGAAATGATCAGTCTTATCGTACGACACAGTAATATCTATATAACTTCAATAGCAGCAAATTATGTAAGGAAAAGGGGCGCTAGCCCTACTAAGATTTCTGAAATTCAGGCATTGCTTGGATTATTATTTTATGCCGGCGTGCTGAAGTCAAACCGTTGAATACTTGGAGGTCAGATGGAACCGGTGTTAGACTAACAATGTCAATAAAGCGATTCAAGCTTTAGCTGCGATGCATTCGGTTTAATGACAAAATCACTCGACAAGAAAAAAAGTATTGACAAGTTGGCACCAATTTATTTGATAATTTTGTCAACAGGTGTAAAAATGGATATTCTTTGTCAGAATACGTGACCATCGACGAGAAGCTTGAAGGGTTTAGGGGAAGGTGTAGTTTTCGCCAATATATCCCCTCCAAGCTCAACAGGTATGGCATAAAAATATTTGCCCTATGTGATGCCAAAATGTATTATACAAACAACCTTGAAGTTTATGTTGGAACACAGCCAGAAGGACCGTATAACGTTAGCAATAGCCCATCGGACATTTTAGTAAAACTCTGTGAGATAATCAAAGGCTCAGGAAGGAACTTGACAATTGACAACTGGTTTACCAGCATCCCTCTTGTAGAGAAGTTGCTCAAAGATTTTAAATTGACAGTTATCGGAACATTACGCAAAAATAAGCCAGAACTACCACTCGATTTCTCTAAGCTTACACATCCTCCCGGTGCAATTATGTTTGGTTTCACAGAAAATATGGCACTGGTGTCTTACATACCAAAGTAGAAGAAGAATGTGTTGCTATTGTCGTCACTTCACCACGACTATTGTATTAATAGAGACACTGGCAAACCAGAAGTAATCATAGATTGTAATAAAACAAAAGGTGGGGTTGACACCGTTGATATTCGTATTCAGTTTTGAATGTGGCAGGTATCAACACCATTGTTGTATATAATTTAAATAACCCTGCAAGCAACGTTGCTAGGAGAAAATTTATGGGTATGCTGTCATTTGACCTCATCGAGCTACACCTACGCCTACGAGCACAAATGGACAGTATCCCAAGAACACTAAAAAGTAGGTTGCGTGAAATTTGTCGCATTCAAAATATTTCTGAAAATCAACGAAGAGATGGAGAGACAGATACATGCTCCATGTGCAGTTCCAAAATGAACAGAAAAACGCGATATTATTGCAGGGATTGTTTGAAATTTCTATGTTTAGAACATATAGTAGGCTTGCGTGTGGAGATTGTCATCGTTTGACACATTATATTATTCCAATGTTTATTGTATTGGGTTTTTGCTGGTAGTTTTGTTTGTTGAAAAGGTTATTTCATCTACCCTACACCATCCTTTCATTTTATTTTCTCTGTATATCAAAATAAAAAGGGTATTTCTGCATAATTAGTTTCAATATTTAATTAAATATAATGTTATTGAGTTAATCAGAGTTTAAATATATTAGTGTATGTGTCTTATGCGTTAATTTCTATATCGGTCTCTTGAACCGACGCGCCTCCTTATGTTCAAAATTTTCACGCGCAAGGTCAACTGTCATAAAACTTGGTGTTTACCATTCTTCTGCTTCAATAAATAACGAGAATAAAATAACCTCGAAATTGATATCCATAAAAAAATTTACATGGACAACCATATGAGATGGGATGTTCATATCAAACTCACCTCTCGATGTTGTTGTTCAAATTCAGATTTTTCATAAACCTTCTACATGAACTTTCTCAAACTCCTCCACCACGTGAACTAATTATTGGCTTATGCTTCATTGAAACGGTCACTGCTTGAATAAGTTAAAATTTCTCTACATAGATGGAGCTAGCTCCACCTATGTGATCAGATTTTCACGCCATACTGCCATATATCAAAGCAGGCATACCCATCATTGTTCAAAGCAATTTGGACCCCGTTGATCTTATCACTGAGTATCTTCAGTCTATCGGTCCGGAATATACGGTAAATTGGGGCAAAGTAGGCTGTGATTGGACTGAAGTCCCACAGGGACCAGTCCGGTGACTGGCATACGCGTCCTAGGTATGCCGTTCCGAATCGATGACCCTGGGCCAGTCGATACGCAGTGATAAGATTGATGGTAGTCAATAAAAACATAATTTTACCACATTGGTTTCGAAATACCAGTTGTGTCAAAAGTTCAAACGCACAAATCAATGCAAGCGTGCATATCTCCCTCATTCCTTGTTCGCACAAGCTCTGCTTTTGGGGGGATTCCTTCGAAAACCTGGGTGATTCGTATAACAAATTCCACATTTTTTTAATATAACTGAAATAAAGTAGTGAGATGATATGCCTTTAGGCATACTTATCACAACAAATAATGCTGACATATCCCCAAAAATACCAGTTCGAAACTTTTAACAATTTGTGGGCTGCTTTTCAATTGAACTATATCAACCCTCTAGCGAGAACAGACACAACCCCTTAAATCTTGGCAAGCGAAGCTGTTAGATGTTGGCCTTTGAAACTTCTGCTAGCACTTGGCTATGTTCGAATCCTGGGAATGAGAAAAATGTTTCTCAATTCCATTGGAGTCGATAGGCCAGGAGTTGTCTTGATGCCAATCCCGACGTCTCGTTCTTGCTTGGAATGCACACCGATCACCCGGGGTGATGCAGTAGGTATTCCAGGTATTTCTACAGCTAAAAAGTTAATACACTACTAAAAATCAGTAAGTTGTCCCAGAGCGCCACGACAAATACCTAATAATAATACACTGTATGAGCATTAATAAGAGAGTATAAATATAATAAAAAATGGACTTTAGAGGGCCCCATAGGAATATACCTAGGGGCTATAAGTCAGGTGATCGTGGTGGCCATGGAGTATATATAAAAAATAAATTCAGATACAAAATAATCTGTCAAGATAGTACGGAAGTTTTCGAATATATATGGGTAACAGTCCATATAAGAAGGTATGTCATAGCTTTAGGAACAATTTACAGGTCTGAACAAAACTTGTTTTCTCGATCAGGTAGATGGTTTTCTAATATTTTCTCTGATTATAGCAATATTGTGTGCGTTGGTGACTTCAACATTGATATGCTCAATTTTAATTCAAATGTTACAGCATTTTTAACTCAATCATTGAGTCATTCAATTTCAACTAATCATTGAATCAACCAACACGCATATTTGGTACTTCAGAAACATTGCTTGATTTGATTATTACAAATATACAAACTGAATATTGTGAAGCAACAGTAGAAAACTTACAAATTTCTGAGCACTTTGCAATCAACTGCAAATTCAAAATAAACTGTGTTATTATTGACACAAAGAAGAAAGTAACTTATGACCAATTAATAAATATTGAACATTTCAATAGAGACCTCGAACAGATGCCTTGGCACAGCATATACGAAACTGAGGATGTACAAACCAAAGTCCTTTTACTCAATGATTACTTGACTAACTTGTTAGATATTCATGCACCTAAGAGATCTTTCTACCCAAAAAAGAAACATGGCTATTCACCTTGGATAACTGATATTGTTAAATATATGCAAAATCTACTAGATAGAGCTTTACACAAGTTTAAAACTATACGTCTTCAGATACACCTGAACTACTATAAACAATTACGTAATTTCACAACCACTGCAATAAAAGGCTTACTTACATTTTAAATTACAAAATTGTAACATGAGAGAAGATGGTCTGAACTCAAAAAAATTCAAGTTACCAAATGTAAAACCAATTCTATTCCAGAACATTTACACAAGGCAAGTGATTTCAATGACTTTCTAGTTAATTCATTACTCAACAACTCTCCTCCTAATCGAAAATTCTATTCCAACAATGTCAAAGATGAAATATCTTCTTCAATTACCTTCAATCCTATAAACAATGAGATTATAAGTGAAATTATTCATAATATTAAAACAAAAGCAACTGGTACTGATAACATAAATATTACTATTATTCAGCTATGTTTTCCATTCATAATTCCGATAATTAGGCATATCATGAACGTTTGTCTAGAAAAAAATGTTTTTCCTGACTCTTGGAAAAGAACAAAAAGTTATTCCTCTACCAAAAGTAAGAAACCCGGAAACTTATGATGATCTTCGAAGTATAAGTGTTTTACCCACGTTATCAAAAATATTAGAAAAAATTATGGAATCCCAAATCAGGGTCTTTTTGGAAAAAAATAAGATACTACCATTCAAACAATCAGGGTTCAGAAGTGGCTACAGTTGTGCAACAGCACTTTCTGATATTGTTGACGACATCCTGAAAGCTCAGGATAGCAGTAAAATATGTGTTTTAGTGCTACTAGATTACTCTAAAGCATTTGATATGATCAACCATGAAATTTTAATATCTATGTTCCACCATTATGGATTCAGTGAGTCCGCCTACAATATGATATCTTCATACCTCAGTGACCGATTTCAGAGCGTTCAAATAGATGATCAAATATGCCCCCTAACAAAAGTCCTGGCCGGTGTTCCACAGGGTAGTATACTGGACCCGCTCCTATACACCCTGTACATATCAAATTTCGCTCACGTATTACAACATGTTGGTTATCACTTTTATGCTGATGACACACAAGTTTATTTCGCCTTCGAACATTCAAATATTGCAATGGCATATTAATTCATAAACTCTGACCTAGACGCACTATTTACAATTTCAACCGAACATTTACTTAAAGTTAACCCCAATAAATCTTGTGCATTGCTTTTTTGTCCAGACAATGTTAGAAATAATATTCAATCTATTTTAGACTTAAAAAGAAGGACTTTGTTGAATCTCAACAACTTGTACAATTCAATGTAAACAAAATACAAGCTCACCTTTTCTCTAGAACAGCCCTATCAGTGGCCATTGTAATTATGTCAGGAGCATCCATTTCGAATCACGTTATTACCATCAGCAGTAAGTACCCTTTCTTGGAAAAAAACATGTGAGGTCCATTTCCAAAAGTTCCACTCGGAAACTTGGTTTTCTGTTTCGTGCCAAGAGCTATGTCACTTCCCGTCAACTAATTATGATTTATAAGGCACAGATCTGACCTGTCCTTGTATATTGTTCCCACTGATGAATTGCAGCCACCAAACACACACCGAAAAACTTTTAGATTCTGTCAAACAAAGAGCCATTCGTCACGACGGTGATGCTTCACTTACAAGCTCGCTCACTTCTCTGGAACACCGCAGAAAGGTTAGCGATCTGTCAGTTTTAAAAATATTCTTATGGATGATGCTCTCCTGAAATATCATTAATCATTCCAGCATTAGCGATCCCATCGACCCGTCGAACCTTGGACTCGTTCTTCCAATTAGCTATCAAACTCCCTGCTTCGGGAGGTATCTGACGGAATTTTGAAGGAAAGTGTCCTCGAAAATTGCAAACTATAGTAATTGGGGTTATTATGATTGTACTGTAGTGATGATGAGAGGTTATTTTTTCAAAACTTTCACTATATTTTTTAATTTACTGTTAATGTTGATCATACCACTGAGATATCTACAGTCTGTTTTTGTCATGTTCATAGCAAATTATGGGAAATTAATAGGTACCCGAACCATGAGGTATGCCCTCAACTTGAGAAAAACAGACTTTATGTTTAGTCCATCAGCTCTGGAATGACATGTGGCGCGTATGCCAAGTGACTATCATATAAAATGCTAACTACTAATATCACAGCCTAGGTTATTATTTGTAGCCACTAGTTTTCTCTATCCGCAGCCCCTTGGACTGTTGTAGAGTTCCGAGTTGACAGACATGAAGATATTCTGTAGTATGATCAACAGGTTTGAGTAGCCTCAGACAACAATACGGATGTCACTCCTAGTTTATACAAGAATAAATTAAGAGCGTAAGTGCTCGAGTGTGTCCAACACCATCTCTGACAAAAGATCTGAACTGTGAGTATTCTATTCTGCTTTTTTGTCTTTCCGGCAGAAAACAATTCCAAAAAAATTGTTCAGATTTCTTATTGATTCAACAGATTGTACACAAATGCTGAATAACTACAAAAAATGTTTGTCGACTCCATATACTGGGTAATTCATATTCGAGGGTCACCATTGGGATTTCGGAAACTATTAGAGATACAAAGATTTGGGAAAATTTGCGCATGTATGTGACAAACAATATGCTGCTAAGAAACTTTCAAAATTCCAAGTATATCTGGAGATATCCGAAGAAAACCAAAATTTTGAGAAACCATTTTTATTTTTTTGGCATTAGTTGACGATGGATATCAAAACAAACAGCACATTTACATTGCCATTTTGTTCCTGCTATACTACGATGGTATTTTCAGACTTACATCCGACGTTTCGTCTTTTGGCCACCATCATCTACTTTATTTTTTCTTATGGGCGTCATATTCAATTGTTACAAATAACTGAAATAGAGTTTTTTATTCTGATTCAAACAATATATAATATATGATACCTACTTTGTTGTCACAAATTCACATAACAAACAAAACATTAAAAAATGTTTTCTATAACCCTTGCTATATCCCTTCTTCTTATTGACCGAAACTGTTCAATTAATCTCAACATTATTGAATTCTTGTTGGTCATAAACGCAGTTTTTTAATGTGCCCCACGAAAACGTGTCAAGTACTGTAAGGTCAGGTGACCTTGCTGGCCACTTCACACGACCATTGTTCCTAATTAACCAATCTGGGAATCTGTTTTTCAGGTATTCACATACTGCTCTGGTATTATGTGGAGGGGCACCATCATGTTGAAACCAATGTTGATTTAAATTTACGAGAGGTGAAATGTCTAGATAATCCTTAAAAGCGCCTCAGAGAAACCTCAGATAAGATTCTCCATTGAGTGTTCCATTAAAAAAATAAGGACCAAGGGTTTGATCTCAACAAATTTCAGCCCATTCCTTCAAACTGAAGCTTATCTGTGGCCTAACTGCTCTGAACTCTCTGAGATTGTTCTGACTCCAGATTGCCACGTATTTTTATTGAACATACCACAATTAGTAAAAGTGCTCTCATCCGTCCAAATGATCTTTGTGAGAAATTGGGGAAAATCATTTATATTCATTAGCCAATTACAGTAAGCCAACCTCCATTCAGGATCACCTGGTTATAATTTTTGGAAACTATGAATTTTGTAGCATTTTAGACAATTTCTTCTGAGCTCCCTCCAAACACTTGTTTGTGGCGCACTGTATTTAAAGCAACTTCTTGTGTTGAGACTGACGGAGTCATATTTACCTAAAAAACAGTAACCATGAAAAAAATTAATACGACAATAAAAGGATAAAAGTTTATTACTGCATTTTGAATATTGTTTCTTGTATTTTCATCTGATCGATTTCCATATTTATTCCTCGGTTTTTTTAAACTACCATACTGGGTAAGGTTTCTATCTAATTTTTTTTAATAATATTCTTGCTGATTGTATTCTTTCTGAGTATAGTTGAAGATACATTTATGCAGTTAACTCAGTATTACTGTTTGATTTATAAAACAGTTTCATCATATCCCTTTTTTCTTGGTTTGAAAAAACCATTTTACGTTTATTATCACTTCAAAATTGTGATTTGTGAGATAATGGCGTAACAACGAATCAATTCATTTAACAAGTGTTTTTGACAGAGTCAGAGCCTATTTGAAAATTCTAGTTTTTGTGAAATATAAATGGTTGTGACATAACAAAGTATAACATATTATATGTCGTTGGAATTAGGAAAAAACGAAGTTGATGATGGTGGCCAAGAGACGAAACGTCGGCTGTTAAATCTGAAAATACCGTCGTATAGCGGGGACAAAATGGCAAGGTAAGTGTGCTGTTTACTTTGATATCCTTCATCAAATGACGCCTGAAAAAAATTAGAATAGTTTTTCAAAATTTTGGTTTTTTCCGTATATCTCCGCATAAACTCGGAATTTTTGAACTTTCTTAACGGCATATTGGTGGTCACATTTTCCAAAATCCCAACGGTGGCCTACAAATTTGAATTATCCGGTATACAAGATGATTTCTTTGAAGAGTATTTTGCCTTCTATCTTCGTTATTATTGAATTCAGAAATTGAGTCCTTCGGAACTTTTCTCATGTCAACGCATCAGCGTCAGTTTAATTGGTAGAAATGATGTAGAAATAATTTATACCAGTTTCAGTTTGACTAGAAACTATATTCACTTTTGAAATTCCCTCTATTTTCTCATAAAGTGTCGTCGTTTCATTAATTATGAATAAATTTCCAGAAGAAACTATATCCCCTGAATCAAAAATATGCCGGACTTTTGAGAATACTCACTAATTTATTTTGAAACAATATTTGACTATGTAGACGATAATTCTTGAATGTTAATTTAATCTCCAAATTCCTTCAACACTCTTTTCATCATTGATCATATTTTCAACATTTTCTGATGTTCGATCACATGGCTTCTTTTGTTTTGTGGTCACCGCTTTCTCCTCTGGTTGTTTTACTTTGATGGTTCTATTGGAAAATTTTGTTTGCTTGGGATTTTTCTTTTATATTTCTTCATCACTTTCCAATTTTATTCTAGGCAATTTTTCATGTGGAGCTCGTATCAATTTTTCCCTTCTTTCCCGGTATTTTTGGCCAAATTTTATTTCACGTCTTGACCTTTATCATATTCCTTTATTACCATCATACAAATTATATTTCCATCGTTTATCCATATATCACATCATTGCCTGGACCGGTATTTTGTCATACTTGCGTGTGTGTGTATTTTTTTTAATTTCCTTAGGGACGATATCTTTGTTTCTTAAATACAATATTTCTGTTGTTATAAAGATGAAGATTGCGATGTACCCCTTTCATTTACGTTTCCTTTTATTTCTTTCTTAATAACAAAACACAAATTCCTACTCATGTTCGAAGCAATCATTCATCAATTTGTTTCAATAGTTATATATTGTCGTCTGCCACAATTTTCTTCAAACTGATTGTACGAAAGTACTGGATCTATTCTCATAGCATTTTGTGACACCTGGGCATTTATTGGAATAAATTATAGATCTAAATCTATGAATAGTGTTACGAACCTGGTAGTAGATAGAAAGATCATGAATCCTTCTGTTTGCCTTCTAGAAACCCATTAGAATGTACTAGAATCATTAAAGTTTATTCGAGAACTTAGTATGGAATGTTCTGTTGAAAGTTCTATAGCTTCTAGAATAATGTTATCCTATAAATACGATCACATTTGACAAGTTGGGAAGTTTTTGAGTTTTGTTTACTTTTTAACATTTGACTGTTGTAACGTTACCAAGTGAAGTTTGAAGTATTTATTTGAACTGCAAAGTGTCAAACAGTATTGTCAGTTGTATTATTTGTTCTGTGACAATAAAGGCGAGTTTATAAGTAAGTGTACCACTTATTGAACCTGAAAAACGCAACATTTGGTGACAGCGGTGGGATAAGTGGTACTGAAGAAAGAAGAGTGGAGCAGATTTACAGTATTTGATGGTGAATACTCGAGCACAGAATTACGACGAGATGGCGATGTTATACATAATCCAGTTTTTGAAGGAACAAGAAGCTAAAAGAAAACAAGAGCAAGAGGAACAAGAAGCTAAAAGAAAACAAGAGCAAGAGGAACAAGAAGCTAGAAGAAGACAAGAACAAGAGGAGCAAGAGGCGCGGTTAGTCCAACGGTTAAAACAGCAGCATGTCGATCTCCTGCAACAGTTTAGTCACAGCCAACAGTGCTTCCAGAATGAAATCACCGAAATAGTCCAGGAAGTTAAAGGAGAGGTTCGGAAGGTCAGAGATGAAGTCCAAGAAGTCAGAGGAAGAGTCCAGGAGGTCGAAATTGAACTGTCCAAAATGAATGAACGGGTGGCACAAGAAGTAAACAAGAAATTCAACGAAGATGTGGATAGGATCAAGGAGAGGATAGAAACAATACACCTTCCACACAAGCGGGCACCCTCTGAGGAAATTTCTCCCACCAGTGAAAGGCAATTTTCACTGACATATCCAAGGCCTGCTCAAGCAAAAATTTTGAAGCCTCCAACATTTGATGGGCAATCTTCGTGGTCTATGTATCGACGTCAATTTGAGGCGGCAGCAAACGCAAACGGCTGGTCCGAAGAAGAAAAGGCCACTTCACTAGTCCTGTGTCTGCGAGGCCAAGCGTTAGAGATATTGCAAAATATCCCCGAGAATAAGCAGAAGGAGTATTCTAGAATCGTGGAAGCTTTAGAGATAAGATATGGGCAGCAGTATCTTAAACAAGTGTTCCAGAGTCAGCTAAAGAGTCGATCCCAAAAACCAAACGAATCACTGCAGGAATATGGAGCAGATGTGGAGCGACTCATTAATTTGGCCTATCTACAAGCACCGAAAGAGTTCATAGAACAAATTGGAGTGCAAATCTTCATCGACGGCCTAAGAGATCCTGACATGCAGCAAGCCCTTCGACTAAGACGTCTTCAGACCATAAGCGGGGTACTAATAGCATCATTGGAGTTCGAAGCGGCTAAAAATGCATCAAGAAATACGAGATCCAAGTTACGAGAAGTCAAATTCATCGAAGATTCTTCTACGAGCGAGGCGCTGTTGAATAAGTTATTGGACTCCATATCGGCATTGGGTAAACCAATGACTTCTGAAGAAAATAAAAAGAGGCGCTGCTATAGCTACAGAAAAACTGGTCATCTACAAAGAAGCTGCTGGGCAAGATCAAGGTCCAGAAGTCCAATGAGGGTAAGGACGACATCAACAAGCAATGAAGCGAGATCGAGATCCCCAAGCCTAAGAAAGGAACAACGTGGTCGTTTTATCAGAGGAGGCTACAGGAGGTCATCCACGCCAGAAGGGAGACCTCGAACGCCTGAAAGAAGACTCTCTTCCAACCAGGAAATCGAGAATTAGTCGGCACTAGGGGGCGTGTGTCGACTTTCAGTGTTCAAAGCCCCAAGATTCCTATCTCGACGTCAAAATATGATGGAAAAAAGACACGTAATAATTGATCGAAATTATATAAAACTTATATAAAATCAAATCAAGCACTCATTGAAGAATTATTTTGAAATGAAGGAAAATACTTAACATTTTCTTATGAGAACATTATCAAAAACATATGATATAATTGATATACTGAAACACAAAGAAATGTTTTACTTTTTTTGTAAGAGAAAAAAAATTATAAACTTTGATCCCATTATGAAGTTAGATGCAAAACATAATAGTGATTAGGTGAAACTTCTAACTTCTTATCTATAAGTCTAACAGGTTTTTGATATCTATAGATATTGATAAATTAAAATAATTTGGTTAAACAAACAGCGACAATTGTTTTGCCATGCAATGGCTTCTTCAAGACAGAAGTATAATGAGTTTATTGTGATTAGTACAATTAATTTCAATAAAAAATAAAACATTGAAAAGAAAATGCAGTTAACGACGTCCATACGTATTCTTCAATAGACAGTATTTTATATAATTATTAAAAAGCAATCCGAGAAGTTTATCATACTATCAAAAACAAACAGAAATTTAAAGCAATAACATTTATTGGATAATGTATTCACGAAATTGGGAAATTTTTAAAGAAACAACCTCCCAATATTGTTTGACAAATAAAGAATTCATTGGGTAAGAATATCAAGAAACATAGAGATGAAGTTGAAAAACTAGAAAACAGTCATAATGGTAATTGTTTTATGTTTTATATCGGATAAAATGGTAGAACCTCCAAAAAACATCTACATAGTAATTGCTATCTAAATGAAAAAACAAATTCAACTTCTGCTCCCGTTCTTGTCACAGAAAATCATACTTTTGAACACGATTTTGAAAATAATGAAATGAAATTAGGATAATTTATAACAAAATAAAAATAAATAACTCGCCTTTTTGATTTTTTTCGCATGTAAAATAGGCAAATATAAACATTGAATAGGCAACTAATTTCGACAAAGTAAATATAACCTTCTCTCCACTCATTCCCACAAAGTAAAGAAAAATAAGGCTTATAGCTGTCAGAGAAAAACAAGCACTTCTCCAAAGCTCAACAGCAAGAAGCCCTTTTTCTATACTCTATTCTCTTTAGTTAATTCAAACAATTTTTTCTATGAACGTCCTCTCCGTATTCCTCGCATCGTCCACTTTTCGAGACGAACTGTGGCACATTTGTCGATTCCAAACTCCACTCCGATAGATACATGTACTCTTGACTCTGAAAGAGCTGCGACAACGAGTATCGATGTTGAGTGGTTGCAGATATTCGTAGATATTCTTCCGGGAGGTTTCCACCCGATCAGCCGCCGCCGGCGGGTGATCTACAACACGTGGAGGCTCTTGGAATAGGCGAGCAGGTTTATCGTGGAACTTCATGATTTCCACGATGCTTCTCGCCCGCCTCACTAGTGAATTTTTTGTAGCCACCATCATTCGTATCCTCTCAAGTCAGTGCTCTCTGATGGTGAACAGCACGCTTTGATTGAGTGTGTGGTGAGCTCGTCTTAATTTTGCGGCAGTTCGCCGCACTGAGGGCGTGAAGGGCTTATTGGCCGCCACGTAGTCCGCCACACACTAGATACGAGTCGCGTGTTGTCTTGCCGACTTGATCTCAGCTTCCATCTTGTGAATGCGTCGCTCATACACCCCAACCAGAGGGGTGGTATTCCTCTCCTCCGATTGGGGCAGAGATTGAGCGGTGTCATACACGGCAGAGTTGATTTGGCAGATGTCATCCTCATCTGACAGGATTTCGTGAATTTCCGCATCCACCCGTGCCAGTTGTTGTGGCATCAGGGGCTTGGTATTATGCAGCGCCCTGCGGGTTCTGATGCCTTCCGACACGTGGCATATTTGCCACTTCTGCTACTTCGCGCGGAAAATGCTGCATGCTCTCAGTGTATCTCAGTGCATTTTCGCCATGTATCTCGCTCTCATAGCTATGCAGCAGACCTTCCTTAGTTCATCTGTCCACTCATAGCGTCCGTATTCATTGCGTTCGTAATATGACCCCTATTCCGAAAGGCTTGGATGTGGAGGCCTCTTCCTCGTGTGTCCTGAACCGAGTAGTAGGATCTACCGGAGGGTTAGCCTATTATACCCACGGCCGTTATCAGAGGGAATGAGCATTCCCTCCAGGGTGCGACTTCGCTGCAGGTCGATATCAGAGGGAATGAGTATTCCCTCTAGGGTGCGACTTGGCTGCAGGTCCGGTTGCTCAGGAAAGTGGTGTCGCAACCTCCGAGCAATAAAAATATATAGGTGGCCTCCCTATTCAAACTCAACCATAATGTTCATCTCTCTCATTACAAAATGTGAGCAAGGGGGCTGAGGGGTTTGTTTACATACAATTCAGAGGACTGAGGACCCGGGGCCGTGCGGAAAAATATCTGTGTATTTTTGCACTACAGAGTCAATGTCTCGGTCAATAAGCACTCAAATCACCAAAAAACTTCCAAAAAACAACACACTAAAAAATAACCACAACGTCATCCACAAGCATAAACATGAGAACAAACAATGGAAAACGAAAACTAAGGATCGTTAGACCTCGAAGAAAGCCGAACGTCCAGAACCGGTATTATCTATTTTGACCTTCAGAGGACTGTTGTAAATAAAAACAAGCTACTGCTGGCCTAAGAAACAAGGACAGAAAGGCATCTCTATATTTTTATTGTTTATTGTTCTATACGTTCTAAAGCTTTTGCAGAGATCTCCATGTTCAATCGTTC
Source organism: Chrysolina americana (assembly GCA_958502065.1). Taxonomy (NCBI): domain Eukaryota; kingdom Metazoa; phylum Arthropoda; class Insecta; order Coleoptera; family Chrysomelidae; genus Chrysolina; species Chrysolina americana. The sequence goes on from OY293410.1 coordinate 88,828,106, forward strand.
GTAAAAATATATACTTTTTTGTATTATTTATTATATATAATTTTTTCAGGGATGAACATTAATAATATTCAAAAAGCGTATAGTTTCCGAAAAAATGTATTTTTACGAGTAACAGCTCGCAGAATACACACGTCACACATCTAAAGCAATATTTTTTTTGCACTTCCGGGACTAAAGTGCTAACTTTAGTTCCATATAACAGGGACTAAAATATTTCAGTCCTTAGGGAGATAAAGTTGCATTTCAAATCCCTAGAGACATGAAGTAAAAATCAAACTTTACCGCAGCTACACTATTAATAACTAGGACAAAAATAATCATGTCAGCTGCCTTATCTATATCAAAATGTATAGATTCATTCATATCTTGATTCATTTTCTTGATATTTTGTTAGTTAAATTACGATTCGTTTAAATGTCAACATTAATTGAAATGTCACTGAATTGAAATATTTTGTTTACACTGTTGCTATAACGTTACCTACTGAGTAATCCAAGTACCGTATTTATATAACTCATCAAAATTATTAATTGTATCAATGTTGAAAGTTATACTACCAGGAAGTGCAAAAAATAGCGTATATGCCTCAGGACTAAAGAGATATTTTATCCCTCACGTGATTATTGTCCCTCGGGCTCTACGAGCTCTCAGGCAATAAACATCACATAGGGATTGAAACATTCATTTTAGTCCCTTGTTATATAAATATACTATCTTAGTTCATTTGTACAAAACCTTGTGTCTCTAAAAATTTATTTATATTTAATTTTTTCAGTTGAGTTTTATTTATTTGTGTTCAGTATTCAGAGTGACTTGGTTCACATTCTACTGGTACTTTTAAGACATATTTTCAAAAAAATATTTAAATAATAAGATAGCCTTTGATAGGCTTGAAAAATTTGAATTTAGGTGGGAGGCTTGCCTCATTCGACGTATACTCACAATAACTTTTTTTTCAGGTTGTTTACTTCACCTCTATGTTCCCCTACGTAGTTTTGACGATATTTTTTGTCAGAGGAATCACTTTGAAAGGAGCTGCTGCTGGACTTGAGCATATGTTAACTCCTAAAGTAAGTATAAAATACGCAGTCTACAGTTTTTCTACCAACATTTCCACCTGCATCACTCATAGCATTATTGACATCAGTTAATCAATAATGACAGTATAAATGGCATTAGGGGTACTATCAGCTGGAATTTGGAAGTTTATACAGTGTAGACCATTTTTAAAATCAGTTGAATTTTGAAATAAATTGTTATTAGAAGTTTATATATGAAAACAACTTCCTGAAGGGCACTGTATGATGTTACTTATACGATATACTGCGTTTCAAAGTATTAGAAAAATCCGCTACAGATTTGGAAATTAACATCGAGAGGGGTTCGAAATGAAGAAATATCATTTACAAAAAGAAAGCTGACAAGTCAGCAAATAGAAGTAAGTATGCAAATTAGTTCAGCGGTGAAACTAAAAAACAGTAATTTTTACAAATTTTCTGAGTTTCCAAAGAAACTCTTCAAAAGCTCTCCAAGGTCTGCTACAACCAAAAGAGATACCACCGCTAAGTTGGTGGCAGACACTGGGATTTCAACTTGCGGTTTCTACGCGAAAGACCAACGCTCTAGCACCACTGGTTTATCAAAGCCGTCAAATAAAGTTATTGAATTTTCGAAGTTCATTCTCAATTGTGAAATAATCGTAAATAAACAGGGAATAATTGACACAAATTATTTTATAGTCGCGCATAATTGCTATTATTTACTAGGGAAATGTATGCTCGTGTCATTAACTTAATCGGCGTGAATAATAGCCACAATTATATGCTCACTCAATGTCAAATTCATCCCTAGTATTATCATACTAGACATTATTACGATTTCTAGGTAGAGAAGCTGTTGATGCCAAAAGTATGGCTGGATGCAGCAACTCAAGTGTTCTATTCTTTCGGGTTAGCTTTCGGATCCTTGATAGCCTTCGGATCGTACAACACTCCCAAAAATAACTGCGTCAGAGATGTTATTCTCGTATCCATCTGCAATGCCGTAACAGCAATATATGCCAGTGTGGTAATTTTTGCCATCCTCGGCTTCAAAGCTGTTAGTAACGTCGACAAATGCCGTATAGAGTGAGTATTAGTTAAATTGTATAATGTACATAAACCGATATCTACCACGTATTTATCGTTTTGAAAAACTGATTCAATTTTGTCAGTAACCTATCGTATTCTGAATTTTCATATTGGAAAAGTACCAATAACTAAATAACAATTCTCTTTAACTTTTTTTTTTTTCGTTTCGAAGTGTAGTTTTACCCACGTTTTCAGAACTTGTCGAAAACTATAATTGTATTATATTTGGAGAAAATGAGATCTCAAGAAACCATATCTATTATTAGTTCTCATTGGCAAACTCTCATTTGATATTATTATTATTATTATTATTATTCCTGAATATGATAATAAGCTCAACAACATTTAAACACCAGATCAGCAAACATACAACGAAACACACCACAAACTCATCAATGAAAGTAAACAACCAACACTAAAAGACGTGAAGATAGAGAAGCGCTTGCCGACCAAGATCACTTATACAAAAAAACAAAAAGTAAAAACAATCATGAAACTGAATTTTCAAAGACAACTTCAGGACTTAATGATTAGGCAAAGTAAATGATTAGGCAAAGTAAATGATTAGACAAAGTAAATGATGAGGCAAAGTGAAAGAGACTGGAGGGCAAGAAAGCACACAAAGAACATCAAAGTAAAAATAGGAATACAAAAAGGTTCTGCAAAAGAGTTAGTGAAATAAAAGCTTATCGAAAATTGAGTTATTCCGAAATTTCAAAAATATGTTTCAGTTCGAAGAATAACTGGGTATTATTGTTATTCCAAGTTTCTGTGAATAATTAACTAAGCCCAAATGAGATTCAACGGAGAAAAAATTAAAAAGAATTAGTGGGGGACAAACAAATTTAAATGAAAATACTACAAATAATTATTAATAGATGAAAATTTGAATGATAAGCAAATAGTGATAAAAGAAGAAAAGAGTGAAGAAAGGAATATGGAATAAGCCCACTAGAAAGGACTGAAAAAAGTAAGAAAGATTCATAGTATGTAGAAATCGCAAATCGCCAGGAAATGATGAATCGAATTTATAATGTACGGAGGACATGAGTTTCAACAGAGAATACTTTTATTGAGAAAAAAATTGCAGAAGAATGTAAGACAAAATAATAACTACTGATGAAAAAGGAAAGCAAGAGTCTTCAGGAATTACCGAGGAATAACACTACTCAATACTGCATATAAAATAATAACATCAATAGTGAAAAGGGGTCAAATATCATAACAAACATAATAGGATCATATCAAAGAGAACTAACACAAGAAAAGTCAACCAGAGAGGCAATTCAAACACTGAAACAAGTAATAGAAAGAGCTAACGAATATAAAAGCGTTTAACTTTCAATAAAAAAAACAACTCATGCTGGCACCGAAAGAGTTAAAAATATAACAAAATCTGTGAAAACTGATAATAATGACAATAAAAACAACTAAAATCGCGATACGAACACAAAAAAGAGAAACAGATGAATTCATAATTAGAAAAGGAGCTAAACAGGGGGACTCACTATCAACGACGTTATTCAACCTAACTTCAGGATTTGCCGTGAGAAAAAATAACAAAAGAAATCTTAGGTAAACGCTGATGATATAAATATAATAACTAATACCAGACAAGTAATGAAAGGAATGCTGAGAGAAATCATAAATCAAGGAGAAATAATGAGACAAATTTATTGAGGTAATAGCCAAATACATGGAATGGAATGATTAAAATGGGGACAAGAGATTTTGAAGAAGTCAAAGGATTTAAATATCTAGGAGTGATGATAACTAAAACTGGGGACAGAATAAGAAAAATAATATATAAAGAATAATAAAGGCGAATACTTCGCCAATCAAAAATTATTATTATGGTTGGGACATGTATGAAAAGCGGGAAAAGAGATAGTAACGTATTGAATTTCAAATTGAAACTCTGGTGGAGGAAGGAGAATAGGAAGACCGAAATTGATGCAGGAAGTTGAAAAGGACCTACGCAGAGCAGGAGTGACACACAGGCAAGAAATAAAGAAATAACTAAAGAGAGAATTATTACATGGAGAAACATAGGCAAGAATATAAATTGATAGATTGGAAGTAATCCATGAAAAAATACTGATGGCTTTTGCAGCTTAATATCTGTTGGGAGGTGCGGAGCCTTTGTGTATATATTTGATTTCTAGAAAACTGAGACTTCAGTGTTGGTCACTATCACATTACATAACAGTTGTCAGAGCTCGCATGTAGATTCTTCTTCTGTTAGCTCTATCGGTATGTTTTTGAAATTTGTAAAGATAAAATTGTTAAATGAAATATTGGCACCTTAACTACATTTTTCACCATTTTTCAGCAATATCAATATCCTTATGAGTCATGATTTCCTAGAAAAAAGCATACCATCGTCACAAATCTCTGAAGATACCTATCAACATGCACTGCTACATGCCAATAACACAATCGACGTTAGAGAATGTTCTTTATCGAGAGAATTGGACGCAGTAAGTATACCTATTACAGTACAAGTTTTGAGCAGTCTATACATAATTCTAGCTGATATTTTGTCAAAAACTGCCAAGGAATTTCAATGTGAATGTATAAACTATATCGGTAGTGTTTTGGACAAATTCACAAGCTATTCATCATACATGGACATTCGGAAACATTCTCTAATTTTCAATCTGAGCAAAAATGGTGCAAGGATGATGGAAAGTAGCCCCAAATGGTACTTTTATATGTTGCCTTTGTAAATTTCTTTCCCCAATTAAAAATTTTGGCAATCTCCAAGAAGGTCCTTGGAAAGCCCGTTATGAATACTCGATATAAAGTGATATTCAATTTGGTAGTTCTTCAAGAATCAAATGTTCAACTATTCAACTCCTATTATGAATCTACAATGTTTTCAGATACAAAAATGTAATTTAATCATATTTTTTCAGGCAGCCGAAGGAACAGGTCTGGCTTTTATAGTTTTCACTCAAGCCATTGTGGAGTTGCCTGGCGCCCCGTTTTGGGCAGTTATTTTTTTCATGATGCTTCTCTCTCTTGGAATAGGATCCCAGATTGGTATTTTGGAAGGAATGTTATGCACAGTATTCGATATAGAAATATTCAAGAGAGTCAGTAAACAGTATGTTACAGGTAATTTTTCTTCCATCTCGTTAGGATCATTATTTTTCTACAAAACTTCGCGTGCGGGAAAAAATGTTCAGCAACAGTGCGGGAAAATTACACTTCTCAAACTGAATTGCGTGCGGGTATAGAATGAATCACGCACGCTTGTATAAAATTAATTTCATCACTATTGATGTTATGAAAAAATGAGACTTGTCAAAACGTCAAAAATTCAATCCAAATTTGACATTACACAGCTGGGTTAAAATAATATTAAAGAATAAGATTTGAAAACGACTATTTGCACACGAGCAAGACAAAATGATGGATTGAGTCTTAGAGCAAGACTACAAATAGGAACCACACATATTTTATTTTGCTTGTGAAACTCTTTTTCATTAAGAAAACTGATGAAACTAGTGGAAAAACTAGTATTTAGTGAAATTTTTGGGTTATTACCAGAGATCCAAAAAAAAAACAGAGTGATTGAGTGATGTGTGCGCAAAGTCGACATATCCGTGCTTAGTGTTTTGCACAGGGCATGTACATCCATTACAATTACGAATATTCTGGAAAAAAAACAAGATCTGAAATTTTCTTCAACAACATGGATAACAACAACGATAGAGCAATTCAGAACATATTAGTTTTTGAAATTCAAGTAGTCTTCTACACATTTAAGAAACATTTTACTACATTCTAGAATATTACCAAGCAGAATTACATTGAGAAAAGTATTAACTTTCTGGAACAGATTGAAGCATTCTGGATATTCTTAAACATTGTATACGTTTTTTGGACTTTTCAAAAGTTGTGTATGACATTGTGGCTGCAGCTCTAAACCAAATATCTGTAGAGCGCCATGACCCAAACACTGTCCAGTAGGCTAGTTGAAAATGATACCTCTACAAATACCTTTTTTATAGCTGTTGTGTGTGTCATCTGCTTCCTGGTGGGCCTCATCTTCACTACTGGCGCAGGAGAGTACTGGTTGAGCATGTTCGACTCCTTTGCTGGAACTGTTGGCTTGGTGGTCGTTGCTTTCTTGGAGATGATATCCGTCATCTACGTCTATGGTCACGAGAAGTTTACCAAGGATATCCAAGAGATGACAGGAGTGAAACCAGGACTTTATTGGCAGATCACTTGGCGATTCTTAGCACCGGCCATAATGGTGCTTATATTGCTATCGTCGATTGTTTCTATGGTCATCGATCATCCCAAGTATCAAGCATGGAATAAGGATCAGGTAGGCTTTTTCTTCAATTTGGACAGTGTTGTTTCTGGAAATGAACCTCTAAATTAGAGAAAAATATTGTGAAGACTCAGCCGACAGGAAGCTTCGGTAATAATAATAATACAATGTATTTCGTTTGTTGAAAGGTACAATAACTAAGATACGTATTGAATATAAAATGTATGTAACTAATAGGAAAACAAAAAGTACCTTTAGAGTTATCGATCAAGAGAACAGGCACATTTCGATAATACACACAAATTATGAAAGAACTTCGTCAACAGAGTAGATATTCTTATGTACAAAATGAGTCTTTAGTAGGGTCATTTTAGACTTTGCATCCAAGAAACAAGTGGCTTTTCTGAAACTTTTTTGTACGGTGTGGACTTGGAACAAGCATATTCCTATAGATCTTGTTTCATGCATATGAATTTCTTCGTTACTGGGAGAACTTCATTATATAGTTTTTTGTACATTTAGAGCTAGCTGGTTTTTCGCTGATCACAAAATAACTTTTTTATATGCAGTTTCAGTTGTTTTTACAATACTTTCAAAATCGTTTTATGACACTGTAATATTTTTGTTGATCGTTAACATATTCTGTAGATAAAAAGTGGATGAGATCATTTGCATATACAATAAATAGAAGGGGCCCAATATGGAACCTTGAGGTACTTACATCTTGTTTAATGAGTAAGGAATCGCTTTGTTTGTGTTTTACATAACAAGACCCTGATGTCTATTTGATAAATAAGAAGGCCCCATTTGATAATTACAGCTTATGGTTAATAGCTAGTGAAGAATCAATGAAAAGACACACATTTTATCCTTGCAATGAAGCTATTTGGTCTAGAAATGCATTCAATGCAATTTATGTGCTCTTATCCAAAGTGAAACCATATTGGTGGGGGGAGAGCATTTCATTTTTGATTAAAAATGAAAAAAAGTGGTATCTCATGTTTATTTCAAAAATTTTACCTATGCTGGATACGAATGGATATGTCTTCCAGAGGATTTAACTCATGTTTCTGATAAAGCTCGAACCTTCACTTCTTCCGGAGATACAGATGCTTATGCACTGATCATCTGATATGGATGGCTCGTTTGTTTCGTCAAGCATACTTCGGGATGGGGCTAAATATTGAAATGAAAAATGTTGTACATAATTCAGTAACTAATGAGTGTTATTTATTTTCAGGGCGATGTTGTGGCAACTCCGTATCCAAGCTGGGTGATGGCTATTGCAATTATAATGATTCTGGCAGGGATTCTTCCGATACCCATAGTATTTCTTTTGAGGAGATACCAAATTCTCAAACTAGATGTCAACATACATGAAGGTTCCATCAGGAGGATTGATACAACCGTTTCTACTAAAGAAATGATCACTGATGTCGATGTAAGTATAATCCGAGAAGCATAATAATTTACCACGGCGAGTATTAATATCGATCAATTTGGTTAGTAATTTGACAGTAATCATTATATCATTTGGATTTAAAAATTCTCTTGTGTGCAACAAAAAACCTTGTCCTCTGAGTTTTGAATACGGTCACTCGATATCTCATCCACAGTAACTTCTGTACTAACATGCCTATCAACCCAAAAAATCCTGTCAGACCGCTCCACAGTCTACTCTGCAGGATTCAAAAATCACTCTCGGATAAAGAGATTGCACTCACAGCGGTTATTGACGTAGAAGGGGCGTTTGATAACACATCATATGCGTCTATCACTACAGCCTTCAGGAAAAGAAACGTTGCATCAGTCCTGAACCAGTGGATATCTGCCATGCTGACATGAAGGGTAATACAAGCCTCCCTATTCTGGGACACGATGGAGGTGGAATCCACCAGAGGCTGTCCTCAGGTGGGAGGACTATCCCTACTTTTGTGTAACCTCTCGGTAGACAGCCCCCTCATAGAACTGAATCTGGGAGGAGTACATGCCCTGGGATATGCTATGACGATATCGTCATAATGGTGGAGAGGAAGTATATGGATATATGGATCTGATGCAATCAGCACTCAAAGAGGTACAAACGTGGTGCATGAGGAAGAACTTCGAAGTCAACCCCCAAAAACCCACAATCTCTCTTTCACCATAAAAAGAAACTTTGAGCCCAACAGAGCTCTTCGAATCTTTGGTGAAAACTCACAGATGTCAGGAGAGTTGAAATACTTAGGGCTGAACTTATACTCGAAGCTCACCTGAAATAAACATCTGGAAAAGGTGCTAACAAGGGCAAGGATATCATCATCAATGATGGCCAGGTGGTCTTCGGCAAAACATGAAGACTGATAAAAAAAATAAATTGTTGTTTTTGTTGTTATTCCGGAGCACGCGCGAAATAAACCTGACAAAAAGATATTACGGCCGATAGCCAGCCCCACCGCAGAATGATAATAATAGTAATAATCCTTCTGCTGATGCTGAGGAAGGTCAGATCGCTGAGTGGTTAGAATCACTGGTTTTCAATCATTCTGGCTTGCTGGTCATGGGTTCAAAGGTCAGCGACTTCAGTTTATTTTCTGATGGCCTGAGAAAGTGCTAGGAATCGCACGTTGAAAGGTAAGACCTCGTTAGTCCTTGGCTCGCACAAGTTTCGACTTCTGAGGGCTGTCGTTCGTAGGGGTACGACAGCTAGTTAACGAAAAAAAAACAATTTTTAAAACAAAACAAAACATCTCAGAGGCCAAGCTCAAATATTGAATTAATTAACTTTTTCTAGTACATTTGAGGTGACATAAAACTGTTCTTAGCAGTGATAAAGTCAATTCCCAATCGTCTGATAGACATTCTAAAATATTTTAGGATATTGTTTTAGGAATATTTCTTGAAATTTTTTAAAATGAAATTTTCTGAAACCCTTCCTGAAATGTCTTATTTACTTCATAAGAGATATTTATGGTGGATGCTTATAAGAGCCTAGTGGATTATTCCACTCATTTGAAATTATCCAAATCAACGGAAGCGTCCTTGAAGTTGTCAAAACTATTTTTATATTCAAGAATCTATTTTATCTTTGTTAACTTCCAGAGGATTGCTTGTTTTAGAATTGTCACCCTTCATAACGATATCAATATTTGAATTATTTGCCAATGCCCCCTATGAGTAATTACTAACGAAAACATTCCTGTGAATCGAACAGGAACAGTTAACAAGTCCGGAAGGTCCTTGTATCACTACGACGAATACACTCCGAAATAAATTCACAATTGGAGATTTTGAAGTATAGAGTAAGTAAGAGCAACTCTTGCAATGTGGTTGTATATCATAGGAATATTATTTCTTGCATCAATGTAGTTTGCAGTGAAACAAAATAATAACGACGAAAGAACAGCGCCCTCTTTGGTCGCTGATGGAACTAGAGAACGTGGTAGAAGGAAACATTTCCTGATCTGAATTACTGAATATAATAAAGTCAATTGATATGAACTTTTGTCGATTTACATATAAAAATTTCTATATGAACTCTGGTGGTTTTTGATTTTGACATATTTATAATGGAGAGAAAATAATTACTTTTAATTTACATAAAAAAGTATATGCTGTATACAGCTAAGAATTGTTATAACTTGCTCCTAGGAAGACGCTACGATTATTGTAAGCTTTCTAAAACTAGGTATATATTTTTTGTGTAAATTGAAAGTTTTCATTTCCTCTCCATTTATCAGTCAAGATAAATTCACACGTAATAAATACCAACACTACAGAACTATTGGGTATTTGATTTTCTTAGAGAAGCTCCAACTTCTCTAGTTCCTAGATTATTATTTGTTTGAATACAAGTTTTACTGTTATCCAAATAGTTATTTATTTTGATCAACTTGTGTATTAATGAATGCGATTAATGATCGAGATATTTTAATGCGTAAACGAAGCGAGTGCCTTTATATTTGAGATCATTAATCGCGTTTTAATATACGAGTTGATTACAATATTTTTCCGTCGACCTCACACTTGATTCTTGATTAGAAAATATTCAATCAACAAAATCGTACATATATACTCTATTGAACATTAAAGTAATGATCATCTTTTAATTGTTTGAAACATTTATATTTACATTTGTTATTATAGAATCAGAGAAACTGAAAGGAAGTATAGGAAAGTCCATCTGTACACTCACATTTTACAGCTGCGCTACGAAATCGAAGATTAATAAGTTTCATTGACGGTCGATTTCGTTTGCATTAAAGAACATAACACTCATGTTGATACGAGGTTGACGGAAATAGTAGATTAGCTGATGTTTTGTTATACAATATTTTCCTATGTTACATTTCTGTATGAAATGATATAAAAATCCTGGTAGTTATATATTATTATGAAACTTTATCACTCTTTTCTTGATATTTGTTCAGGGTAGCTGATATGTATGGAAACTGGATTATTGCAATGAGTAAAATAGCTTAAACGAATAATTCCGACAAAGTCAAAATACTTCTCTCTCCAAACATTTCCGCAAGGTGGCAAATATCTGTAAAAATCAAAAAACAACAACTCCCCCATATGGATATTGAATTACATTTGGTGAAACGAATAAACTCGATGAAGTCGAAGTACCCTCCTCTTCACAAGTTTCCACCGAGTGGAAAAATTAAGCGAATATCTGTCAGAAAACCACTACTTCCCTGGCCACGACGGCCACTGAACTACATCTATCAGATATTTGTACAACATTCTTCCAAGAAGACCCAATTGCGAGTGCTCATCTTGTAATTAAACAGTAGATTATCATTTGGGTGGGGATGACCATCTGGCCCTTATCAGTGCCAGAGTAGGTCGGACAAAATTTTAATTGTCCTGTCCCTGCCAAATGAATAATAATCAACTGTTGAACTAACTCCTAACGTTGCAAATCATGCCGAATTAGAAGCCTCGTGCCTCCACGCCATCTGTTGATCAAGCATGATGTCTTTCATTTCATAAGTACTAACGGTGATATATCATTATATTGTTCAGTATGGATATCGCTCAAAATTTGACCGGAGGGAGACAGGGGCAATAGGTCTATCCCACTAAATCAAACGAAGCTGGATGGACAGCATTCTTCATTCGTCCCCGTCTATGAACGTGAGACAACCAAAGCGCGGGTGGCAAAGGTGGCTTAGACCCATATCCCATCTAAAATCACAAACTCTTTGAGTTGACAGCACTCGTCCTGCCGGACAAATTCGATGAAAGGGAAAGGAGGCTCGGCCTCATCCTGAATGGCAAATGAAGAAGACCCAAACGTTTCGAAAATCAAGTTAACTTTATCAGTAGGTACTATTCTCTATATATAATTTGTCCTCAAGATGTAAATGATTATACTGCCATTTTCATCTATGGCTTCATTTCTAATATCAGCATCAGCCAACTTTCAGGACTAATTTTTCCAACGAACTAAACGATAAACGAAGTAATTGCCCAAGAAGTTATCCAAAATCTGACAAATCCCTACTTTCAATTTTCATTTATAAAACTTTATATGAACTGAAGGAGAACGGAACTTTTCCATTTCTTCTTATCCTCAACCCTAACAGTTATTCGCTTCAACATTTCCCCAAATTTGACATGATAGTAAGTGGAACGTAGAACGTGGTCAACGAGAACAAAAATAGTTTACCAAAAACCCGGAGGTGGAATCCAAAACAAAATAATTTGAAAAAAAATATATATTTTTTTGTTGTCATCTTGGAAATAATGGAGTTTATAATAAATGGTTTGAATAGGTTTAAAGATCATTCAATTCCCTACAAGAATGATTCCCAGTAGTTCCTTACAAAATATGCCCTTTTTCTCGGAAAACGTAATTGAACGCCGATATCTTTCAAGCTCGTGTTTACCAACCGCCGTAAGTACCGGCGGTGCCGAACATTAAATGTGTCATAAAAATGATCAAAGAATGAAAAATTAAAGTGCATTTTGGTCATGAAGACTTCTATTTTTTCATGTAAATATAACATGAGTATCTGGGTATCTAAATATTTTTTTTACTACGTCACATAATCCTACTGCGTTGTTTACAGAGGATGCAAAAATCATAGATATTTCAATTAATCCGGAATAATTGCACTAGAGCAGAGACCATTACCCTCTTTAGACATTATGCAATGATTTAAGAGTAGTGAAACATCACTTACACATGCCAAAAAAACTGGGTTTTACTCCTGTCTCATAATTTCTACATTTTATCCAGTAAATGTTGAAAATACTCGCTTATACACACCCTGCATGAAAAATTAATTATGCAATTTCAAGCTGGAGGTTTGCACTTAACATTTCTGTTGTTGAACATACAAAAACATTTCCAAAATGTGTCATAATTTAGAAAACTGAGATACCATCCAAAAACTCATTCTTTTCAAAAGATGAATAATTTTGTCGAACCGCGGGATTTTGAGAAACCCCTACCCGAAACGAGAGAAAATGAAGTTATCTGTGCTTTCCATATATACAACAGTCCAGGATCATCAGAACATATTAATAATAATTATCTAAGCCAACGATGGACACACTTTTGGGGCAGTTTTTTCAGTATGCTGCCAGTTCAGATCATGAGCTGCGAGCGTAGTATTTCTAGTCCCGTTTTCCGGCTTATTACAGACATGTCAAATCCTATTGTCGTGTAAAGTTTTTTGTTCTTGCTATAAAAATTTGAGTTTATAATTGGGAATTGCCAACAAATCTATTTTCAGGATATTGCAATTTATACAAAATTGAGAATCGTACACTAATCATAGGGATTTTTCCGTCCCAGGCCAATTAAATGAAGACATGCGTTTTTAATTTATTTTTATAAGTAATAATATACAATTTTTTTGAGTTGCTCTGAGAAAATATTATATAGAAATAAATGCCGGTCGGATGAGAAGGAACCTATAAGTGTAGATTCAAATGGTTGAATCTTAAAAAATGCGTTTGTTTGTAGAATGCCATAAAAGGGAGGAATTTGTATTATTTGCAGTACAGATATGTTTTGCCAGGATTGGTGTCTTTTCGCTCCAGCAGGACTAAGAAGTTCAAGTATATAGCGATGAAAAATTACATAGCCCTGAGCCTCGAATCGGTTCATATTCTCCAATGAACAGTCACAGGAACAGTTCAGAAAGCTTCTAATCCTCGTATTACTGTTTGATTTGTGTCCAAAAATGTGTACAAGAAAGAAATGGACCATCCAGGACAGTTTCTAAAGCATTAACCGAAACTATTCAAAAATTTACAAAGTACTTGTTTGGATGAAGTTTCGAACGTGGTGTAGTAAAACCACTAACTAATTTTCCTAATTTATTTGAAACACTATTTAAAACAATTATCAACTAAAACATTTACTTCACTATTTTATTTATTACTGTGTCAGTCTTTATCTGTAACTATTATTTTCGTCACTCTCTGTGGCTATCTCTGATTTCTGACTGCCCCGCCATCTGCTATACAGCGGCTATTATATAGAAGTGTAGTAAAACTGCACTAACTAATTTTCCTAATTTATTTAAAACACTATTTACAACAATTATTCACTAAAACATTACTTCACTATTTTATTTCTACGGTGTCAGTCTCTATCTGCGAACTCTGGAACTGTAACTAACTCTGAATTCTGACTGTTCCGCCATCTGCTATACAGCGGCTATATATAGTAGCATTTACAGTTTTCGATCTTTCCAGTCTGTTCGGCGACTCCTAGAAACTTCGGTTATAGCGTTCGCGTCTCTTCCACGGATGAGTCATGTGTTTGTCAGAAGAGAACTTGTTTACATTTCGAGTGTGGAGTGTAATTGGATGATCAGGGCCGGTCTAGAGGCCGGTCTCGAAATCGTTGCAGTAGTTATGAAGAGAACAGCCCATGTAGATTTACTTAGTAGTGGTATTTGCAAATATCACCGAGACTGGCCATCCTCGAAATATTCATGAATGAGATGTGAGGCCTATCCATAACCTCAAAAAATATTCTTACCTCTTGTCTACAAAAGCTAATATTCCACATCGCAATTTTAGGCCGATTCGCGCCGTTTCTAGAGCACAAAGAGATGGATTTGCTTCAAATCTGAAGCATCAACCTCACCGAACCTAACCTATAACCAAGCCTACTAAAAGTATTACAGGACTGCTTTGTAATTTCATTTATTCTATTGGAACCGTATTCCGATAGCTTTTCTACTCTCTGAGAAAACTTCAAATTTTTTATCAGTCAAAATTTGCCTGATTTTTGATAAACAATATTTTTCCAATTAAACATTATGTCAAGAAGTCACCTGCCAAGTTTTATAGTGTTGCAATACATCCTTCAGTTTTGGCACAAATTTGTCTGTGGTTATTGGAGTACACTTGGATGATGATAATTGAAAAGGAAATTGCAAAAACTGAAGTAAAGGTTCCAAACGACAATGTTACTTCAATTCGTTATGTGCAAAAGTATCAAGCGCCTACTAGAATTCTGGCGACATGTATTGACTAATAATCCAAGCGACTTCGAAGGCAAATGCAGTTTCCCATTATAGAAAAAATGTAACATTACAATACCGTTCATAGAATGTGATCAATGTCGCTTGGTTCTTTTTCAATTATCATCATCCACTTATTCCATATCTTTCTTTTCAATACAGAATGTTGGATATCATGGTTGTTTATTAATCGCAGTTTTGATATTGGAACATACCAAATGCATGATGTAGGTCTCAAGAAATTAGGTATCTTTGTTGGCCTGATATCAAGGCATGTTGAGCTCAGCATGAAGATTTAGCATGAGCTTTTTAATTTCTGTGAACTAATCGAGATTTTGATAACTTATTATTAACATTTTTAGCTGTACGATGACGACGATATGGCAGGATCCTTAGGACCCTACCACGATTCCGACTCAGATGATGAAGGCCCTCAACTCAACACTTCTTTTGGACGTAAGATCCGCATGGAAGTCATAGACGATTATTGAAAGAGATGTCTTCGTTTTATTGTAATTCGTTGATAATCGTTAAACTTTTACATTAATAATGATTGTAATGAGAACAAAAGAAGTTTTCCCCTTCACCACACTAGTAATTTCATTCCTATATGTGCATTTCGTTAACCAAGTTAAATTCATCAGTAGGACTACTAGGATTATAGTTAAGTAATCCTATTGATGAAGTTAACTTGGAATTAAATTACTAGTGTGGTGAAGGGGAAAATTTCTTTTATTCTCATTGAGTAACACCACAGGCGTCCAATACCCCATTTTCAATGATTGTAATATTTGAAAGTGGTTCAACTAAATGGTCCATTTTACGTATGTGGTCTAAAATACCATTTAGATCGAATATCTAGTGTTTTCATTTATGTTGAGAATATACAAAAAAGGCACAGATACCGATTCTTTTCTGTCCACAATAACAGAACAAAATTTTTTCAAGAATAGATTGGCAATTCCACTACTCAATTTACCTAGGCATTGATAATACAAGCGTCCACTGTCTAGAAAATGGTGTTTGATTTCTTCAGAAAACTGTTTGTTTCGATCTGGATCTGTCTAGAAAAAGTTCAATAATCTTCAGGAGAGGGTATGAAAGTAGGTAAAAATGAAAATAGGCAGCAGTTAGAATGGTAAAATAATGTTCTATTTACTGAAGAAAAATAAGGTTTTTTATTACTTAATAATTTTAAAACGGGCATGTCTATTAGGCGAGAAATGGACCATTGTGTATGTCTCTGTGGAATATTCCCAAATCATGACTGTAATGTAACAATTGATTTTCTGTAAGTATTTTCCATAAGTCATACCATGTTGTGATATTATATTAGGTTTAGTTTGTCAAGTGAATACGAAGTCTCCATGATTTTTATACCTAGATATTATAGAATAATGCCAAATAAATGCTTTTAGTAAATATTGTAGTAGAAATATCATCAGGATTATCGAAAAGGTGGAATAATTATGGTAGTGATGTACTAACAAAACCAATTTCAGTTGGATTCACTGCACAAGCACCAAAACTACGTCGAATACCTTATGATGCTATTTTTTTTCGCGAAACGTGCATCGAGTGGAATTGACAAAGTTTTGGATTTAGGGTAGTTTTCTGTGATTTCTTTAATTTTAGTTGAAATATTCACAAATATATTCACCCAATTATAGATGTATTTTTTGCACGAACTATAGTTTATAAAGGATGGTGACATCATTCAAAGCAGGTCTTGATTGCCAAATCATACGAATGTACAAATCAATTTCGGAAAAATCAGTGGGTATCGCACGATGATTTCCAAGATTTTCATGTTAAGGTGACATATGGGTATTATTAAAAAATGTGATTAGATGTATTCTGTATAGTGACATTTATAAAGATAATACTCAAATACCCGTCAATTCCTTTGAAGTCATCTCTTTCTCGATAATCTATAATTGTTATAAGATGTAGGTTATATAGTTGTTACAAACATTTTAGTGTATTAATATTATGTAAATATTGTAAAATATAATTTATAATTCTCAAGTTTCCGAGAAATACTACATTTCCACTCTAAGTGGTGCCGAAGGCTTATTTAAAAAAATTGCGTGGCAATTGTACTTAGTTCAGCTAAGTATTGATTATACAAATGCTCACTGTCTAGAGAATATTGTTTTGTTTTCTTCAGAAAACTGGCTGTTTGAATTTTCTCAAAATCAAAAATTTCCCGGATATTGTCAGGAAGACAGGAACTCTTTATAAAATTTGAAAATGGCTCGTATCCAGTTCATCATGTGCTGCCATTTCCTGTCAATTAAACTTCCTTATGATACTATTAACTTTCAGAACAAAACCGTCAAAACAAGTGATTACTTTCATTGGCGACTTATTTATTTTATGAAAACACCTAATATTAGTTGGATGTGGGGAGTAGAAAAAACATTTATGACTTTCTGCGAAAATAAGTCTTCTTGTGGTTGATTCCGAAAAACTTTGTGTTTATTTCAAATTGGAGTTGAACACATACTCTTTTTCAACTGGATATACACTGTGTCCTCTCAAGTTCGCAACATATGGGACACTTTATTACTAATTTTACGAAAGAAGTTGTTTTCAAAAAGTTTGGCATGGTCTAAAACCTGAAACACAGCTATTACGTATCGAATTTTTCAGTCTTATACAAGATTTCCTATAAAAAATGTAAATTCCATGCAAGAGTTAAGACCATTAGTTTTGACAATACAAAAAATTGTCATGGAAAAGAGTTGGTGAGAATTAAAAACCACATTCAGATATCTATGAAGACTTTTTTATGAACAATACGTTTTTTCATAAAGAATTTTCAAAAATCTCTTATCCAAATCGATGGATCGGTAGGGGGTAGAAAAACCTTACCTGGCGTGGGCACCAAGGTCCCCAGATCTAAACCAGCTAGATTTTTGTTTTTTGGGGACATTTGAAGTCACTTTTATTTTATTCTACATATTCAGAATTTCTTGAAATGAAATATTGATATTCAAATTTTATCAAAATAAATACTGATTTTGCATCCCTGATACAAAAATAGGTTACCTTAGGATATATTAAGTTAGAATTAGGAGTGACAGAACATGTTCTAATTCTGAGATGCTAAGTCGGAATTCTGACTTAATATCTCGGATTTACCTAATTCTGAGATACTAAGTCGGAATTCTGACTTAACATTTTGGAATTTGCAAATGCTGAGATACTAAGTCGGAATTCTGACTTAGTATCTCGGAGTTTGCTGAGTCAGAATTCTCACTAACATCTCGCAATTATCTAATTCTGAGTTAATAAGTCAGAATTCTGACGTAGTATCTCGGAATTACCGAAGATAAAAATTTTAATGATAGTGGTCCTTCGTAATAACTAGTCCGCTTAACGATGTCATTCAAGAAAGTACGCAAAAGTGATGACCTCTTCAAACGAGTAAAAAGTAATAGAATACGTGGCGCTCCCTACAAAAAAACAAGACTACTTATTAAAACGTCAACTTCATTTCCTAAGCATTCTTGTCTGAAATATAAATTCAATTGAATTCAATTCAAAATATGCTTCATTATCATAAGTATATATGCTCTTGTTCACAAAGCTCGTTAAATAAATAATATACAAAAAAATATCTAGAAGACGGTTGCTTTTAGCTACTTCTAACAGGGGTGACTTTTTTACATGGATTTGATAGAGGAAACAATTTTTCACTGAGAAGTGTGCTAGAAGTACGCTCAGAAAAGTTATGAATCTTGAAAAAAGAAGAGACGTGTAGGTGGGCGTCCTCTACGAGTAAGAGCAATAATTCAAGTTCAATTCAAATTCAAAAATGTTTATTTTCAATATTCAAATATGATAAACATATAAAAAACTGTAATCGAAAATAAACATATACAAAATCACATAAGCTTGAAAAGCTTGTGCGTGATATAATATTATAAAGTTGCACCAAATTGTGAGAAAATATATAAATGAATTGATTTAAAATAGGATTAATATAATGATAACATGTATTTAATTCCATCAGGTGCGTTTTCAATACAATGTAAAAGGAGATAAGTTAATGAATAAAAGAAAAATCGCTCAAACTGCAAGAAGTAAAATTAATTATGAACACAATAGAATTGAATACATACACATACATTTAAATATAGGCATGTAGAATATTGTATACATAATGAAATAATTTTGAGGAAATTTTTGTCGTATGGATGGTTTAGTAAATGAGTTTGAAATTAAGTATATTTATTTCAATTGGTATTTTGGCAATATACTAGTTTATGCAATTCTGCACGAGGCAAGGCAGTGATGAAGTCATTTAATCGTTTTTTGAAATCATTTTGGTTTTTGGAATTTTTTATTTCAGTTGGTAGAGTATTATATAATTTGAGGCTGAGGTAGTTGTAACTTTTTTGTCGTTCGTGTATTGTATGCGTGTTCTATTTTCGGCAGTTTTTCTTTCGATTTAAATGATCTTATATTGGTATTCCAGAAGAAGAGCTGTACTGGATCAAATACTTTTGACTCAAAATATAGAGCGTCTGTCGAATACGTTCTTTTTTTCTTGAATATTATTTCAAGTAATCTTTTTGAGTCACAATTAGTTTATTCATATTGGTTTTTCCTGCAGATCCCCATGCCAGCATCCCGTAGGTTAGATGTGTTTGTATGAGAGCGAAGTACAATGTTTTGAGTGTTTTGTTGTCTAATATATCTCTTAAAACTTTGAATCTGTGCATTAAGAATTGTAGTTTTTTTATCACATAGTTTATATGGGGTTCCCATTTGAGTTGGTCATCTATGATGATCCCTAAGTATTTAATCTGTTTTACAGGTGTTATCGTGAAACGATCAGATACATTGAGGGAGGTAAAAGATGGTGAGTTTCGTGCAGAAGCATAGATTGGCAGGTAAAATGTTTTGCTGAAATTTATTGTGAGGAGCCTATACGAGAACCAGTTTTTGATATTTTCAAGATCAAGTTCTACTTTGTTCTTTAGGGAAGTCCAGTTGGAATCTTCATAAAAAATGGCTGTATCATCTGCGTACGTAAATATTTTTCCTGTTGTATTGATTGAGAATAATTCATTCAGGTAGATGTTGAACAGAATTGGGCCCAGAATGGTTCCCTGAGGTACACCATATTCTATATTTCTGAAGTCACTTTTGTGTTCACCAATTTTCACACACTACTTTCTGTTCAGTAGGTAGCTTTGAAACATCTTAAGTGTGGTTCCTCTTATTCCCAAGTTTTCAAGTGATTTGGGGAGGAATGGGTGACTGACCGTGTCAAAAGCCTTCGACAGATCTATGAAGACACATAGTGATGCCTTCTTGTTATCCATTGCGGAGAACATTTCAGCAGTTAGATCTAAGATCGCATCTTTGGTCGATACGCCTTCTCGAAATCCGTACTGTCTGCAGGAGAGAGTGTCATATTTTTTGAGGTAAGAAGACAGTCGGTTATTGATAATTTTTTCGAAGATTTTTGCCACAGCTGTGATTAGAGAAATTGGTCGGTAATTTATAACTTGATTTTTATCACCATTTTTATAGATTGGGATTACTTGTGTTAACTTCAGCACAGATGGGAAGGTACCCTCGCTGAAGGATGTATTCATTAGATACACCAAAGGTTCAATAATGAATGGTATTATATTTTTCAGTAGCTCAGCCTTTATTCCATCGACCCCAACAGCTTTTTTGTTTTTTAATGATTGAATTACACTTATCTTTTCGGTGGAATCAGTCGGAAATAAAAACATTGACGTATAATTTTTATTATTGTTACTCGGACATTCATAATTTGGGTTTGCTAATTTTTTCCCTATATTTATATAGTGATTATTGAATGTATCAACAATTTCATGGATGTTATCCGTGTTTTTTCCTTCTATATTAATCTCTGTTATTTTATTTATTTTCCTTTTTTTTCCGCAGATATCTTCGACAGTTTCCCACATTTTTGAGTTATCACTTTTATTTTTCTCTAAATCGTTCCAGTAAAAGTTTTTTTTTGCGTTTTTTATAGTAATGTTTAATTTATTTCGATAGCGTTTATATTTGTTTTTTAGGGATTCATCATTTGGGTTGTGAAGATGTTCTTGAAACATTCTGTCTCTAGTATTAATCGAGTTCATTATTCCGTTCGTAATCCATATTTTCCTCATTTCTTTGTTCAACTTTTTTTTGTAGCTACATTCTGAAATTTTATAATTTATTGTTTCTAAAAAAGTATTCATTGCGGATTCCACATCGGTAAAAACTCGAATTCATTTCGGACGTTTAGGTATTCAACTGTTGATATATCCATATTCTCATTCATTATGTCAATATTTATGTCTCCAAGAAAAACCAAATAATTTTTGTTTTTTGATGCATTGCATTAGGTATGTTTTCAGAGAAATCACAAAATCCTTACAGCAATAGGGGGGGTTTTTATACATGGCAAGAATAGTTATACTCCTCTTATTAAAATATATATTGCAAAGGATCATGTTATGTTCAATGCTCAATTTTATAATTTCATAGGTATAGTCAAGTTTTGATTTGATGAAAATCACTGTGCCATCGTTCTGATTGTATCTTCCATCATTATAATTCAAATTATACTCATTTATATGATATAAGTTCAGATCTTGAATTTGTCTTGTTTCAGTGAGAACAATAATTTCTGGTTTATCACATAGTTGGTTGAAATAACATAGGAATTCGTTGAAATTTTTATGCATGCTTCTTATATTATTGTGCATTATCTTAAAGTTAGCATTATTGTTATTTATTTTCACGACTTCATTGCATTGTGCTAAATTTGACAGTATTTCGGTCTCAACAGTTTTCAACTCGAAATCTTTAACGTATTTATCCATTTTACAAAACATAAAATAGGGTGTAATTATTTCAAATATATTATGGCCTACATGAGATTTTAAGAGTTGTATTAATAAATTAAATTAATAACACCAGGTTCGAATTCGACACTTCAAAGAACCTCTCAATACCAATATTCGTTTAATTAACGTCAGTATTTCGAATGATATTTTAAAAAAATGGTAATAAAAATGAAACTTCAATACCCTGTATCTTGGAAAAGAAACGTTTCTGAACATATATTCATTTGGACAATTCATATTTGAATATTGTGAGATATCACCTCCTGAGGTTTGTCGAAGTACTTTCGAATCACCCTATATAAAGTATCTTTTTTCATAAAATTATTAATAAAAAAGTGTTCCATATGATGCGAACTAAAGTGGACACACTGTATAACATGGTATGCCATTGTTGGCTCTATATTCACACTAAAATATAAGTCACGTCGAAAAAGTTTTGGAAAATGGCCACGTTATGAAAAAATTATTTTATCTGCAAACGTCACAAAAGTAACAACTTTTGTGAATGAATGTCACGAGTGAAAGTTTGGAATGAAAGTTCTACTTTCGTACCAAGACATTTTCACTTTCACCAATTTTAGAATTGAGTATTTGGAATGCTAAATGAACCCCAAATAAAATCTCAATAGAAGTTTGTTGCAAACGGTCCTGATAATTTGATTCATTCATTCACTTACTCCCAATCTTCACTAATTTTTGTCTCTGAGTACGTTTGCGGATAAAATCGTATATTTTATTCGGAATAAAAGTTAGTTTATGTACGTTCAGGTTCGCCACATTATCACTTTTACTCCTCATAAAATAATCTACTATTTCTATAGGAAATTTGTTAGTTCATGTTCCTTGAAGAGCTTAGTTCTATAAATGCTTGATTGAAAATAGATTGGGTAAATCAATACATTATCAATCAAAGACTGTTTGGATAAGGAGTAATAATAGTCTTTGTGACGAGTTACCTAATAATGCAAAGATGTGTATTTAGAAATAAAAAAAATTCAAAATAAAATTATGGTTTGATTGGATCCTTTTTATCCTGAAGTAATAATCTTTACTGAAACATGAAGAGAGAGAGAGAGGAAGGAAGTTTCGGCCTCATATATTGATGTCAATCATTATAATGGCGTTGCCCAAAGTTTTTCATTTAAGTACATATCGATATAACAATTTCGATTCCATGATCTATTACTAGCACTATTTCTTCAATATTGAGGTAAATCACACGTCATATTTCAATAGAAATTACTACACATTAAATTTACGTAATTTCTCCCCAGCATGTTCTTGTTTTTCTTTAGTTATTGTTTCTCCAGTATTAACAAACTTGATGATTTTGGCTCTAATCCTACATCGCCCATAATTGTACTCAACTGGTCACTTATTCTGCTAATCTGTCTGAATCATCCGAAAAATTTCTTGAAAACTTTCTTTATCCAATGATCACTAACTCCATACCAATTTTTGTAAACATCCTTGTGCCCACTAAAAAATTCCTTGGAAATAGCCTTAATCCAATGATTATTACTGATTCTGAGACGATTATTAATAATCCCCTCATGTATTTGTTTGAGCTAAATTCACTTCAAAATTCAGTCTAATATAAGTACTAATACAAAAGTATTTCACATCAGTAGTTGAAAAAGTTCCACTATAATAATAAAACCAATAAGTATAATAAAAACAAATCTTGTAAACTAACCCAAACATGAATGGAACATTACAATAAATGAAGACTTTTTAATTTTTTTTGAACATGTTATTTTTAGGGTCAACTCATTGAACTTATCCAGGCCTTTAAAAATAAAGATGTCTGTGTCTGTCTCTGCCATCTTTAGAATGTGGAAGTAACTTCGTGATCTTGTAGGCTGCACATAAAATTGTGATATTCTAGAGCATATTCTACACGGAAGAAAGACAAAATATCACTTTGTTGTAATTTTCTGGTCAGGGCAGCAATATGTAGTTTTGCAGTAGGTAGTAGTTTTATATGTCGTCGACAAAAATGGTAAAAAGGCGAAGCATCAAATTTCAAAACACGTGGGAAAAGACCCTATACAGGAAAGATAGGTGAAAGGTCCCAGAGTAAAGTCGAGAAAGAAGGAATGTAACTCAGTGGAAGGAGACACATGCCATTTTTTTTAAAAACGTTTAGATTACGATTAGATTATATTGAATTGAAGTGCATTTTCATAAAATTGGTGTTACAAGTGAACAGTTTTGCGCATTATAGGACGATTAACTGAAAAGATTCTGTATGAAATAAATAGACTGAATAAAGACGATAAATGACCAAATGGTTTCCAGAAAAGTGCGCCTGGTTGATCTGAAGGTCAGTGAATTGAAGCAAGAGTTGTAGGAATGTGAGTTAGAAACATATGGAAACAATGCCTTACTCCTGAGAAGACTTTCAGAAGGACTGACTGAAGCAGGAGAAGACCCTTTTTATTCGAAGTTTCTGGAATCGATTTGAGTTCGATAATGAATGAACGGAAGTTTTTCACCTACCCAGATTAACTGAAAGAAGAACTCCAACAAACCTCGGTGAGTCTGGAAGATAAATTTCTAGAAAATTCGAAAAGTTTGAAGGAGGAACTTCAACAGTATTCATGGAATCTGAAAGAAAATATTCAGGAAAATTTGGGGAGCTTGAAGGAACTTCAACAAAATTCAAAAGATCTGGAAGGGCAACTCCAAGAGAAACTTCTAGACAATTCGAATAATTTGAAAGGACTACTAGAGGATTCAAACAGTTTGAGAGTGGAACCTCTAGAGAATTCGAAAAATCTGGAACGAAAGCTTGAAGAAAAACTTCTAGAAAACTCGAATTATTTGAAAGAAGAACTTCTCAAAAACACAGAAGGCTTGAAAAAAGAATTATGTGGTATGGCGAATCGACTGGAAGACAGAATAAACACAAAAATGACTTCGAGACACAAATGAAGGAAAAATTCTTGTAAAGATATTTTTAATAAAGCTAAGAAAAAATTTTTAGGAAAATTTTATGGACGTTTTACATCCCAGTCAGTTCTAGACAACTAAAATGGCCGGACTTTATGAAAGTCTACCTCATGAAAAAAACATGGAATAATGAGGAGAAACGTTTTTTCAATTTTTCCTTTACTTCATACATTTCGCTTTTTTCCCGTATTTGAAGTTACTTTTAATTTGATAAAGCAATGTTTCGACGTTTTGTTCCTCATTTAAAATTCCCATTTATCAAATAACATTACAGAATAGTTTTTTTCAACGACTTGGATAAAACAGTTCACAAACTATTTCATTATACTATGATATTAACGAATAGAGTCAGCTCAAAAATTGTCACAATTTTCCTGAATGAGTCCTGAAGCTTCCTAAATTGTTGCTACAACCCTTTATCTTAACTAAACGGTTTTTATAGAAACTTCAAAAAACTAAAATTTTGTAAGAATTGACAAAAAACAAATGCTGAAGAGCCGAAAAACAATTTGTCCCGTTTATGGAGAATTTGACATGGTTATTGAAAGGGTCTGTGATATCTTCCGTCCGCGATATTTGGATTGACGAAAGCACACTCAAGACACCATGACGCAGATCATTCCCAAATGTAAAGTACACGGGCAATTTATTAAAAAGCCAAACCAAATCAAACCGGTGATAGACAGTGAACAAGAATCATCCACAATGATTCTAAAACACACGGGAACAAATAAGAAATTGAAAAATTATGGTAAATGTTCGAACTGGTTGACCAAAATTCCAAACATTTTTTTATATGACCCAAAACAAAAGTCCAATGATATCAGACGAACTAGGAGGCTATCCAAAGATATTCGAAATTATTGTTTTAAGGGGGGTCTGTCGTGTTGATGCCACAGTTGATTCCAGTTCAAATTTAATGGATGTAAATAATTTCTGATCTGATTGGACATCTAAAGATTTTGGAACAAATCTCCCTTGAAGCAATGTCTAAACCGACAGATATCATGCCGATCAGGTACGACATTGAAGTGCAGTTGGGCCGCAGTGGTCATGATGGCAGAGCGCTAGTCTATCAATCAGAGGGACGTGGGTTCGATTCCCAGCATGGTCACTGGTCTTGTGCTGGGAATCGCACGTTAAAAGGTAAGCCCTCGTTATCCTCAGCTCGCACAAGTTTCGACTTCTGAGGGCTGTCGTTCGTAGGGGATGACAGCTGGTTAACAGAAAAAACTATTTTAAAACAACAATTTGAAGTGGTCATAAACAACCACCAGGTTTACACAGAGAACAGATCTCAATTGGCAACGGATGCCTCAGTGTGGTACACAGATGGATCCAAGATCTTCCTGGCAGAAGTTCATATTATAGAGATCTGTGCCCAGGAATGCCTTGAAAGGGGCACCCGAAGGGCAGAAATCTTTATACTATCAGATAGCCAAGCAGCATTAAAAGCTCTGAAGTCACACACTGGTGAGTCTAAGATAACTTGGGACTGTAAAGAATGCCTGAGATAAACAAAAACTCATGGCTTGATGAGGAGCAGCAGATTCCGGATTGCTTTGTCGAGAGGCGAACCGTGCTTATTCCCAAAAACGGAGATTTGTCCGATCCAAAGAATTACAGATCGATAACATGCTTGAACGCATGTTATAAAATGTTTACATGCATCTTATATATGCGAATACTCTCCGCAGTTGAGCCGGTGTATGAACGGATATATGAGCAAAGAGGGTCAAAGAAGGGGGCCGCTGGCTGCAAGGACTCCGTGCAGTATAAGCGTAACCTTCCTATGGCCTGGATCGATTATCGCAAGGCATTTGATACAACATCATGCATTTGGTCAGATGCCTTGCGGTACCCGATCAAATAATGAGATGCATTGAACAGCTGATGCCGCTCAGGAGGACTCGCTTTACCATAACATTTGGTCAAGTCAGAGTACAAACAGATCAGTTTATCTTTAGAAGGGGCGTGTTTCAGGGAGACTCCCTTAGTCATCTTCTCTTCTGCATCTCACTACTGCCATTGTCCGTTGCACTACAGAAAACCCGCGGATACAACTGCGGCACCCCCAGCAACCAGAGGCATAAGGTCACCCATCTGTTTTACATGGATGACCTTAAACTTTATGCTTCCGGAAAGAAGGACCTTCATCAGTCCTTAAGGGTGGTGCAAGAGTACACGCATGCTATAGGAATGGAGTTTGGGATCGACAAATAATGTGCCACGGTTCATTTCAAAAGAGGACGATGCGAGGAATACGGAGAGGAAGTACAGCTCGTAGACGGAAGCATCCTACATCATCTGGAAGCTGGAGAGACGTATACCTACCTAGGGGTGGAACAACGCCACACCCAAGAGGTAGCTACTGTCAAAAACTCTCTCCGCTGCAAGTATCAGAACAAACTCCGACAGATCTGGTCATCAGAACTGTCGGGGAAGAACAAAGTTGCTGCAACTAATATGCTTGCCGTTCCAATTCTACTTTACTCCTTCGGAGTAATGAAATGGACACAGGAAGAGCTGCGACAACTTGACGTAAAAACTCGCAAAATAATCCCGTGCAGCCGATGAACTCGGTCTCGTATTCGACACTGAACGGACGAACCCGAACTCTGTCACCGAGTTGGAAGCCGTTCAGCAAAAAGCACACGTGAAAGCTGCGGAGTGTGACATTCTCCTACAGCTACATAAGGATAAGCCAATTCATGGGGTCTTCTTCAAGAACATTGAAGACCTTGGCTTATCCAAAAACCTGACATTCGCTTTTCTCAGGGCAAGTGGGCTGAAGTCGCAAACCGAGGGATTCAAAATGGCCTGCCCGGATGGTGTCTTCAATACTCTCGTCTACCGCAGAGCGTGTCCTGGGGCAGCTGAGACCTTAATGCATTTGCTGTCAGCTTGTCCAGCTTATGCAGTCTCAGTCTATATCCACAGGCATAACGCGGCCCTACGAGTGTTGTACTACTATCAAGACGAGACACCGGTGTTGCCTCATGTCCGTTGTGGAGAATGAGAAGAGCCGAATCTATTGGAACTACTCATTCCCCACCCTCAGGCAAATACAAGCCAATAAGCCTGATCTAGTCATCCTCGACCATCAATGTAGGACGATTTTCGTCATTGAGTTTTCAGCTCCTGGAGAAACGAACATCGTCCGAAAAGAGGAGGAAAACGGACTAAATATCGAGATCTTCCCTTTGAACTCCGCAGGCTTTATCCAAACCATTCTGTCAAGATGGTGGTTCTGACAATAGGGGTCCTTGGTGGAATGATGGACACACTGCTCTCAAACTTGAAAATCATACCGGCTTGCCATGATGCGGCAGGAAACTTGGCCGGAAGAATGCAGAAGGCCGTAATTCTTGGTTCACTCCGTCTTCTCAGGGCACGTGACTCTCGGACCCAATAATCACTCACACCACAGACGTGGGGAGTGTTTACTTGGGTTGATTACACACCAGTGCGCCCTCCGGTAGAATCGGAGCTCCGAAGACAGAGCCTGACTGGTACATTCCTTATGGAAAAAAAAACAAAAACAATATATTGAAATTAATTTGGGAAGTAGAAAGCAACCAATTAAAAACCCAACAACAGCAATAAACAAGACAGCTCCAAAAGTAGAATTACTACTTGTGCGGAGAAGATGGGAATATGGTATTAAAAAGTTTATGTTATGTTAATGATAATTATTATAATTTATTACATAATACATGTATATAATATATTATGAAATCTGAGTAAAATAAAAGTTACAGAATATACTAAAAAATTATTTGAAACATTTCAAGATAAACTCCTGTGTGGAGCAGTTTTTTTCTGAGAAAATAGTTATTGTTAGTCAGAATTAACAGTATTCGTCCTTAAAAAGATATGGGCAACAGAAAAATTCCACTTCTGATGGGAATTAGCATTGCAAAGGTACATTTTTTTTAGCACAACAATATTAGCTCATGTACGGGTGATCAATAAATGTATGTAAGTTATATCAGGAACTTATCTCCCAGGAAACTGATAAAATTCGCACGAAGTCTTAGAATCCCGGGCCTCGAATAGACAAAGGGTCACGCACAAAAGACCTTATAGGTCGAGGTGCTTGTTAGGCTGCGAAGCCTGCACGACTCCCCTACAATCTACCTTAAATTTTAAAACTGCAGTGAAAAACAGGATATTCCATTTATAAAACCAAAGTTAGTGTTCACTTTCGGTATAACCGGAAGTCGTAGACAGCTGAAAATATTACAACTGAAACGATCTCCTCGGAACCCTCCCGTTTGAAAATTTTCAGAAAAATACTCCCAGTAGTTTCTCATCTACATATCAACTCAGCTCATTGCGTGGTATACTCTGTACATTGCTTGCTTTGTACGGAACAGAGCCTAGAACAAATTTTTCGCGTATACTATAAAAGTATGAGGCTCAGATAAGAGCCTTGGGGTACTTCACTTGCCGATCTTGAATGTGACATCTCGTTTTTGACAGAAGCACATAAGTATGTGTAGATGAGTGGTCAACGGAATCCATAAAAAATCTATTCGATAACTGGTTAGATGCTAGATGACATTTCTATTGCATAAGATTTTCAGAAATCATAACTTTGATGCACCCTGTGTCAGAAGACCTTCTGAATCGATGCATCTAATGAAGAAACATCGTCGACAGTACGCGCATTAGAAGGTGCACAGTATCGATGTGTCGAAGCGCAAAACACATGAGAATTCGTTTGAAAATGTTTTAGCGCGGGCTCGTTGCTTTGTTGCAATTGTTTTCAGTAGAGCCTCGGTGCGGAGTTGGCTGTCGAAAAAGATGGGATTCAGTGTGGAGGATTGTTGATCTGAGAAACAGATAATTTGACGTGAGTATAATGAATTATTTTAGATGACGTTTAACTTGTGTTTTCACCAAAGAAACATCTTTGTTATTTTGTAAGGGTTTCATTTACTCAGGACCAATCGCCACAAAACTTTACAAAATTATTCGATTATCGCTGTTATATTGACATTTTATTTCCAAGTTAGATATGAGTTATTGAAGATTTGTGTACTTTTCCGTCGACCGTTTATTTACGATGTATTTTAACGCACTCAAAATCGTTGATTGATGACTCCTGTTAATGAATGATTTTGCAACCCAACGTACATTACTCCAATACATATTATACATTTATTTTGAAATCAAGTAGCTGTGTTAGTACTATCTGTCATTATTTATTTCATTGCTGTAATTTCTTAAAATTCTACGTTTATTTTGAAATCAAAAGATGGATAGTGACGAAGTTCTGTAAAAAAAATTTCAGAAAACATCAAATATATCAGAAAAGTTGTCAGTAGCATTAATAGCTATATAGTCACGCAGCCGGCTGGTTAAATGCTGGTTTGAGTCCTGAGGTGATAGCAAGGTCGAGGGTTCAATCCCCAAGTGGTACCATTTTTTTTTTTAAGTTACGGTCAACGGAAAAGTTCTGTTACGAACTCGTGAATTAAAATGGCTCACGCGTTAAAATATCTCAATTGTTAACCGTTCTTATTGATACACTTGTTCGTTATAACCATATTATGAATCGAATTAATATTTCACCATTGTTTGTTTAAAGGTTGTAGACAATGTAGTAGATTACATACATTTCGGACAACCATCGCCTTAATGATCGAAAGATTTCTATCTCTTTCGATTGCTTGTACCCGCAATCGTCAAAAGGAAAATACTGGCATGTTTAGGTGTTAGATGTTTCAGTCTGTCGGTGTGGTAAAATTACGCGCGGTGTGGTGGCGAGAAAGGTGAGGATGCCAGATCCACATACAGGACAGTATCACAACTAATGTTTCAATATCCCAAATTCACATAGGAATCGAGAAGAAAGCAGTAGTGGATGAGTCAAACACTCTCAGTAGGAATTCGCAACTGTGCTTGGGATGTCACGTCAAGCCAGCTACAGACTGCATGATAAGCATTGAACAATACCCGCTAGTTACAACGTTAGCGAATCGTGTGTACACATAAAAGGGACTTGATGAAACTCGCCAGTACTCTTGAACGCCGTACACACGACATACTTTATTTATTACGTGCCTAGTCATCCAAGAGAGCCTGTTTTTTCTTTTCTAAAATATTTTTGTCGTGAATCATGCAAATTAAGCTTTCGGGCCACGAGAAACTATTTTTAAAAAGCAAAATCGAATTTACAAAGTACAAATTTATTTGTGAAGACAGAGATGTGTCTCGTACAACGTCGCTAACAGAACTGAACTAACTATAAAGCACGGTTAATCATATTTTCATAAACCTTAGTCAGCACTACATGGAAGTTACAAGTTAAGGGTTTCTTAGGGGTTTGTATATATAACTTCTCCATCCCTAAGACGAAAATAATACGGTAGTATTATTTTCGGAATTCAAGTCCTTAGGTTTTGTCTTGACACATTTGAAATGTTTTAAAATATAATTCTTACATTTTATAGAGGAATTGTAAAAGATGACAATAACAATAATTATGCTCAGAATAATACAAATATAAAAAGAAATATACGGGGTGTTGTTTTCTTCCAAGGCTTGGAGTCGGTGGAGTTGAGTTTTCTCGGCTAGTTTCTGGAGCCTTGTCAGCTCGTCTAGGTTAATCTTATCCAGGACCTTCAGGGGGTGGTCTTCATGGTTAGGTTCGATGATTTCTATTCTGGGCAATTGTAGAGGGGTCTCCCGTATCGGGGAAACGTTGTTGCAGTATTCTTCCCCATTAATGATGAGGCTACATTTCTGGGGTATGTGGATCAGCTGTGGTTTGTGGATTTCTTCATATCCGCTTTCTTTACACTTTTTTTCGATAGCCATTTGTCTGGCGGGAATGACAATGACATAGGCGTCGTTGACTGGTTCTACTACATCTTGTTCTAGATGGACTTGGAGTGATTGGCATGGCTGTCTGCTCTTTCCTTTCAGTACTTCAGGTAGACAGTCCTCCTTGGATATTTGATTTTCCAGGCGGAAAATACAGGTTGTCTCGATTTCGTGGCACGGGCTGTCCTCGTAGTGGTGATAAGTCGAGTTCAGGATAATGTATGGTTTCAAGGGAATTATGGCATTATTGGAAATCGGAATGGGAAATAAATGATAATAATCGTAAAGATTTTCTCTAAGTATCGGGACATGAATCGTGAATAGAATGAGATCATTTTTATATCGTGTTTCAATTTTTAAAAGTTTATAATATGATTGAATGTTATCGAAATATGGTAGACTTCCTTTGTACATGTTAAGCATTTTTTCAATTAGTTCTTTGAGCTCGGAAGTTGGTAATATTATGTTATGAATAATATTCAGTTCACCGAATAATATCGATTCTTCAATATTGTTCAGTGTTGACAGTACATTTTGACAGTCGATTATCATTGTATCGAGAGAGTTTTGGAGCCGTAAGAATAGCGTGTATTTATTCAGACTGTCGACAATACTCTCTATCTGTTTGCCGATCAGTTGTTGATTTTTTACAATGTGTTGCAAGTTATTTGACGTTTCGTTCAAGAATCTTTTTGTGATAGTTAAGTAATTTTTCAAATCATGGTGTAGGATTTTTTGATTATTATTTAGTGTAGAAATAGCTTGGTCATATTTTTCTTCATCTTCGTCATCTAATGTCCCAAAGAGCCATTTGTTAGTTCTGCCCACAAAATTTATTAGGCCTCTTTTTGATCGGCTGAATTTTTGAGGCTTGATGTTTATTAATTTCACAGAAATTTGTTTGAGAAGTTGTAACAAATGGTTATGCATATGATATAATTGTGGATACAGTACATCTTTCATTGAAATAAGGTCGGTTATGTAATTTGAGTTATTGGCTATGCTCTTTATTGGGTCATCAAATTGTTTCAAGTCGATTGGTTTCAGAAATGTATGTTTTTGGGTAGTGATTCTCGCTTTTCCAAGAGAGAAAGGAAGGATGGGGTTGGGTATTTCTGTCATGGTTATCTGTTGTCCATTAGTGGTAAGGATCCCGAGAAGTAGAAGGAACAGCGTTGTCATCTGGAAAAATTCGTTTCTGAGATTGTTTTCTTTGAGGTTTCAGTTTACTCTTATGATATTTAGAATTTTTCGTTTTTACTTTGATGCCACAATCCTTGATAGGTTGGATTTGCTTATAAAGTGGCGATAATTTATTTCGGGGCGATTCTTTCAGAAACACGTTTTCATTGATTTTTATCGCTGGTGGATCATCTCTTTTGGAATTAACTTCAGTAAGGTTCTTAGATTTTTCATTATTTTCTTTGATTATTTCGTTTATTATTTTTTGATTTCTCGCGTGTTTTTCAATGTAGTCAGAAGTTATTTTCGAAAATGTTATATCAAACGGATTTTGGTGTTCAATGTTTCCTTTAATAATTTGAAAAGGGGTGAATTTGGTCGCGGAGTGGATGGAGTTGTTATATCCTAATATAGCGTATATCATTTGTGTAGTTATTAGTCTATCAGGATGTTCGAGTTTCAGGGTTCTGATTTCTTCAATGAGCGTAGAATGTAGGCGTTCTACAGGACTGTTGCTATTGGCATTTTTGGGAGTTATGTAATGTAGAGTTATTTTGTGCAAGTTACAGAAATCTTGAATTAGACTATTTTTGAACTCTGTTCCAGAGTCGCAAGTAATTTTATTCGGAATACCGTAATGGGAAATGAATTTCAATAAACCATCTAATATGCTGGGTGCATTCAAATGAATCGGGTATGCTTGGGCAAAACGCGAGAAGCTATCAATAATTGTCAAAAATTTAGTTTTATCTGCCGAAAATGCATCGATATAAATATGCTCGAATGGGTATTCTCCTATAGGAGTAGGGTTGAATTTGATAATGTTGGGGTGACGTTCATATTTTGTCTTTTGGCAAGTGACACAAGTGTTTATATAATTTGTCACGTCTTGAATCATGTTTGGCCAATAATATGTTCTACATAGGGAGTCTTTCGTTTCATTTATGAGTGGTTTTTGTTTCGTGATGATGCTGGATTTTTAGTTTCTGTTCGTCTTTGTCTGTGATATCGGTTAAAAGGACATTACTCTGGACTAGTTTGAAGGCTGAATGTTTAAAGTGTTTTTGAATCAATGGAATTACTTTATTTTTCAAACGTTCTTCAAAAAGTATGCCATGTACTATTTTCGGTTTAAGATATTCTAAGAAGATTCTCACAAGATCATTTTCGATATTTTTACTTGGTAGTACTATTTTTAGACGAGTTTTATCAAAAGGTTTCGTTACCCTTACCCGAGGGGAAAGAGTGTCTACACTTTCGGAAAGTATAGTTTGGTTTTTGAATTTATTCAACGGTTGTTCAGAAATTGGGATTTCAAGAATTGGATTTTCATGGGAAGAGTGCTGAGTTTCATTGCTGTCGTCGGGTTCCTGCGGCTCCTGTACTGCTGGAACTAAGACTACGTTTGATAAGACGTTTACTTTTTTCTTTTCTGGTGGTTTTTCTTTTTCTTCTTCTGTTGGTTTCTTGCCAGTTCGAAGTTTTCGAATTTCATCGTTTAGGCGATTGTCAAGGTC
Source organism: Chrysolina americana (assembly GCA_958502065.1). Classification (NCBI taxonomy): domain Eukaryota; kingdom Metazoa; phylum Arthropoda; class Insecta; order Coleoptera; family Chrysomelidae; genus Chrysolina; species Chrysolina americana. The sequence goes on from OY293410.1 coordinate 88,862,372, forward strand.
TTGAAGGTCTTCGTCTGAAATTTCTGGGATTTCTTCTTTGTTTGCCAAGTCCGCGAAGATTTCGGAAAAGTCCTCTTCAAATCGGTTGTCTGATAAATCGGTATTGGCTATCATTGATTGGTTTTCCAGTGGGTGGAGTTCTATTCTGGAAAGGGCATCTGCGACGGAGTTGTTTTTACCTTTTCTGTATACAATGTTGTAATCGTACTCTTCCAGCTTCAAGCGCCATCTTACCAATGTTGAGCTGGGGTCCTTGAGGTTGAAAAGCCATTGCAAAGGTTTATGATCGGTTACGATCGTAAATTGATTTCCGAATAAATATGGCCTAAAATATTTGGTGAAATTCACTATCGATAAAAGTTCTTTTTCTATCGTGGAATAATTTTGTTCGGATGGGTTTAATGTCCTCGAAGCGTACGCTATAGGTTTATCTTTTCCTATGGCACCCTGCGATAAAACGGCACCAATGGCCACGTTAGACGCGTCAGTAGTCAGTATAAAGGGTTTCTTAAAATCAGGATACTGGAGTAGGGGTTCATTTGTGAGTACTTGTTTGCATGTTTCGAAAGTTTCCAAAAATTCCGAGGTATGAGTTATTTTTTCGCCTTTTTTCAGACACCGCGTAAATGGTTTGGTGAGATGGGCAAAATCTTTTATAAACTTTCGATAATACCCTAATAAGCCAAGAAAAGATTTGATTTCCCTAGCAGTAGTTGGTATGGGGAAATTTTGAATTGCCCTTATTTTATTAGGGTTAGGTTTGATGCCATCGGGCGTGACAACATGACCTAGAAATTCGACATTTTGTTTCATGAACTCACATTTATCTAGTTGTATTTTCAATTTAGCGTCGCGTAAAGTTTTAAAGACTTGTTTTAAATTGGCTATGTGTTCTTGCAAGGAAGTCGAAAACACGATAATATCATCCATGTACACTAGACAGATTTTGTTCCGTAAATCTTTAAGGATATGATCCATTACTCGTTGGAAGCTTGCGGGTGCATTCTTCAACCCGAATGGCATGCGAACGTATTCGTAATGCCCATGCTCCACGTTGAAGGCAGTTTTTTCGATGGATTCTTCTTCCATTTCGATCTGGTGGAATCCAGATGCTAGGTCGAGGGTGGTAAAGTAATTGCATTTTCCCAATTTGTCCAGGATATCGTCTATATTCGGAATCGGGTATCGGTCGTCGATTGTTTTTTCATTCAACTTCCTATAATCTACCACGATGCGCCATTTCTTCTTTCCTGATGCGTCGGTCTTCTTCGGCACAATCCATATTGGGCTACTCCAAGCGGAGGATGATGGTCGAATGATTCCATCGGTGAGCATCTTCTGAATTTGCGTTTGGACTTCCTCCTTATGGCAATGAGGAAAGCGATAAGATTTCGTATGTATTGGTATCTCGTCTTTGGTCTTTATTTCGTGTTTGATTTTATTGGTAAATAAGAGTTTATCATGTTCATTATGGAATAGGTCTGCAAATTCTTTATAGAGTTTTAGTATGGCTCGTTTTTCTTCTGGATTCATGTGGTCTGTCCTAATTTTGTCAGAAATGTCTTTTGACAAATCGTAATATTGAATGTCGGGTAGAGCGCTCTCGATATGATAAAATTCGAAATGTTCTTTTTCAATTCGGATAGCTTTAAAGGGTTCGTGCATTGTGACAGAAATTGTCCTATCTGTATTATTGAAAATTTCGAAAGTAGCGCGATAGTTCGAAGCACAAGTCAAAGTTTCCGGTATATACAATCCATTGAAATTTTTATTAGTAATTATGATCTCCCCTTCGTTAATATCGACGGGATATTTCCGGACCAAACTTTCGAAAGGCGGTATTTCGAAAGTGAAGGAAGTTTCGTGAGGTTGTCTATAAAAGAACGGTATTTGCACCAGGTCATTGCGTAGTAGCTGATTGTTAAAATCGATATTCAATCCTAAATTTTTTAATTCTTTCAATCCTATAATACCATCAAAAAATTCATGGAATTGAAATAAAATATACTCGGTCTCGTAACAACACTGGAATTCTTCAAAGGCGGGTATAAGAGCTCTAAACTGAATTTCTTTTTCTCCTAGAGAAGTTTTCAATTGGGAAGGTTGTCTAAAAATTCTGTCAGGGAAATATTTTTCGACAATCGAAGGTTTCAGTATTGAGGTGTGACATCCTGTATCAATTAGTAATTTTATCGGAGGGTTACGAATTTTTATATATGGGAGTCCATTGACCGTGGCAGAGTGAAGTTCTATCATGCTGTCTCGTTCTTTGGAGGCGATTCGTAAAAATTTTCGCCCTCAGACTCGTGAATGTCGTTGCTCCGTTCGTCTGATGGTTCGTGGGGAGGACAATATTCGTCGGGGTAATGGTCAGTATAAGAATTATCTTGAAAATGTTCAGGTTGAAATTCTTGTGTAGTGTTAATTTGGTCATAGGAGTGATAGTCGTATCGGTAGTTATTCGGATAATAGTTATAAGCAACGTCAGACTGGTCGTAACCGTGATTGTACATTTCCTCATTCATGGGTGTCCATCTTTGAGGTTGCGATTGGGCCGGATTAGTGAATGAATGGGGCATGGGTCTATGAACCGTAGAGTTCCTAGATGTAGTGGACATCGGTTCGAAAGTCCTTGTGTCAGGTTTACCTGTTGGTTTAAAAACGTTTCGTGGCGGACCAAACACTTGTCTGTTAAAAATGTTTGTCTTACTGGTCTGGGTTGGACATGTATTGGTTGACTGGGAAATGGGGGCCTAAAGTTATTCTGGCTGTGACTTGGATATTGAGATTGTGTTCTAATGATATTGGAAGGTTGATTTCGGAAGTCTGATGCCTGATTTTGGTTCCTGATTGTTTGAATTGGAGCCATTGGTTGTGAATTTAAAGGACTATAATTTAAATGAAGGTTATTATGATTTTGTCCAATTTGTCTATTAGGTTGTTTGGGTGAATTAACGTTCGGACGATTTTGGAAAACTAGATTTTGGGTGTGTCTGAAATTCTCATCCTCCTGGACAAGGTTCATTGCTGCTTCTAGGGAATTCGGATTTTGGACGATAGTTTTGTCCTGTAGTCGGATATTCAGGTTCCTCAAGAATACTTTGAGAGATTGAGATTCGTATTGTCGACTATGTATTAGTTTAGTAGCTTGGTCCATGTTGGCGTCGGAGTTTATTTTGAAAGATAATTTACTGCGTAATAATTGGATTCTTTTTGCGAAATCCAGGGGATGTTCGCCTCTATTTGGTGTAAGAGTAAACAATTGTTGTTCGAGGTTATCGAGGCTTTGTCGATCGCCAAAAGTGTTTCTCAATTCTAATTTTACTTGAGTCCATGTCTTCAGTTCGGACCTTGCTCCGATTAATAACTGGGCTCTATCTTTCAACTTACTCAATAAAATACTCAAGATGCACTGATTTAATGTGGCGTCGGCACCATGATATTTTTTATGAAATTGCTCGGCGGCGTTAATAAATATTTCGAGGGTCTCTGACGACCCATCGTATATTGGAATAGTATCGGAATAAATCTTGAATAGTGTATAATTGATTTCTGTTGCCATATTTGAAACTCGCAATGAACTTAAATTATTTGTCAAACTTTCAATTATGGGGTCAGTCATCAAATGCTATTTCGTACGTTTATATACGCTTAATTGTAAAAATATAACTGAAGAATATTTAGACCTTATTGAATTTATATTGAAATACCTCACAAAATAATTCTTAGAATCGATAAAATTATTTCTTTTAGGAATTTGAAGATAACAGTGTACAATACGAGCTATTCTTTCTTTCCTCACAGTCAGTTTTCAAACCGTGTAATATTTCACGAGAACAAGTGTCGTTGTCTTTGAGATAACGAGCGGCGAACTCTGAGTATCAGGTTTCGAAATGCAATTACGTGTATTTAATGTAGTTATTACTAAATTCAGGTAAATTATAAAATGATTTGAATGTGATCAATAATCGCTAATCTATAGTCAGTCCACCGATTTCGATTACGATAAAAGAAAAAATGATGGATTTACTGAATGGGTTTGAAAATCAATATTCAAAAATTTCGAACAAAAATCTTTACGATAAAGTTTTGAAGGAAAAAATTTGAAAGCAGAAAGGAATTCTCGACTTACCACGATGGTGAACCAGGACGTCCCCTTCTGGAGTCTGCAGCAACTGGGTATGCCGGTTTCTGGGTGGTCTATCGAAGCTGTTCTTTCGATAACGGATTAACAGTTAAAACTGACGAATTTCACGATCGATATTCTTCCGTTATCCTACCGACTGCGCCAATTAAGCTTTCGGGCCACGAGAAACTATTTTTAAAAAGCAAAATCGAATTTACAAAGTACAAATTTATTTGTGAAGACAGAGATGTGTCTCGTACAACGTCGCTAACAGAACTGAACTAACTATAAAGCACGGTTAATCATATTTTCATAAACCTTAGTCAGCACTACATGGAAGTTACAAGTTAAGGGTTTCTTAGGGGTTTGTATATATAACTTGCACTAAACATGAAAGTACAGCAGACGCTGCTATTTCTTCATCATCTCAATTTTGTGACTTGTACGCTTTCACAACATTCACTTGCCTTTTTTTGAAAATACTGGCAAAGATTAAAACATGTCGTGTATGTACGGTTTCGGTGCGCGAATATCAAGCAAAGACTAACGTTTTTACAAACGATGGGCAAGGTTTGCCATGCCGTCTGTAGCCAGCTTGATATAAAGGACCCTCGAGATTTTCAGCTCACACAAGTCTTGGATTATAGTACCCATTCCTGTACAACAGTTACTGATGATGAAGGGAGTACTGTTGATACGATGATGAGTTCATGATGAAATATATCGAATTTTTTTGAAAAATTATTTTGCGAAAGAAGATAGCGAACAGTTTTTTTTTTTGAGAAGGAGTTAGAAGAAGAATTGTACCATAAACTGGATATCCCTACAACAAAAAAGTTTTAGAACAATCTGTCAATTCCACGTGGTTTAATGCAACGGATCCTAAATGCATAAAATTCCCGCCTAAAAATTGCACTTGAAATTTAGATGACTATTTGAAACCAACAGGATTATTGGGGACCAAACGCAGCTTGTTGAAATGACAGAAAATTGTCTTCCAAACTGAGGATTAAAATTTTACTTCAGATGATTCAGATACGGTATAATGCTTATCAATTCAAAAAAAATTCAAAGCTATTTTTGTATTTATGTTACATTATAATCAAATATTTGCACACAAAGCAAGACCCTACCGGAGCGTCTAGGGTTACACAAATAAAATAATAGTTATTTATGTATCAAGGGCGTAAAGTAGGCGTTTATGGCCTGCGGCGTGGATAATGGCCCGCCCGAAGGCGTTAGCCGAGGGCCATTACACGCCGAAGCCCATTAACGCATTTTACGCACGTCATACATACAAAATTTTATGCACTAGCGGTTTATACAGTGTCCACCAAAATCTTGGAACAGCATGGGAAACTAACTTTTATGAAGAATTACATTTTCTGAGAAACTATTAATATAAAAGTTTTCCATATGGTTCCAAGATTTTGGCGGACACTGTAAATATATATTTATATCGCAATTATCGTGTCAATAATCATCTCTGTATACTGAAATAAATTCATTTATTCAAATTGTACACAGAATACCCAGTATATACCCACCTGATTATGACGTTGTTAAGCAAGCTGGTTGTTGTCTAGCATCAAATTCAATAAACAAGGTAAACGGTCATCTTCATGTTTATCTGAAAAAGTGCGTGAGTGAACTCAACACGAAAATTATGGAATCATCAGATGAAGAACATAATATATACATACCAATGGAAAGTTTGGAATCGGCTGAGAGTGCCAAACTCGAACTGCTACCAGCAAAGTCAAAGAATCTTTACGAAAAGACGTATAATGAGTTCATAAAATGGCGCGATGAAAATAATGTGATGGTGATTACAGAAGATATTTTTTTGAGAAGTCCAAGAATCGAAAACTATCTTCTTTGTGGTCATACTATTCGATGTTAAAGTCTACCTTGAATTTGTATAATAATATAAACAAAAGCAAATTTCCAAAATTGATAGCATTTTTGAAACGGAAGAATGATGGATATAAGCCGAAGAAATCCAAAATATTGAATAGGGATGAAATCGAACTTTTTCTAAAAGAAGCTCCAGATAATGTATATCTGATGATGAAGGTACGTTATACCTACCTATATTTATTAAGTAATTAACAAACTTATTGATTCTTTTATAGGTTGCATTAATATTTGGGGTACATGGTGCTTGTCATAGAGATGAATTAACAAATCTCAAGCTTGATGACATTCAAGACCTAACTTATGCTTTATTGATTACAATTCCAGAATCTAAAACTAAAATATAACGAACATTCACCATCTGCAGTACTGAAAACCAGTCAGTTAATCATTTGGATATTTATGGAAGATATGCTAGTCTACGTCCCGCAAATACTGAACTTGGGCGTTTTTTTATATTCTATAAGAACAACAAATGTACAAAACAAGTTGTTGGGAAGAATATCCTCGGTCAAATTCCAAGAAAAATTGCAGCATATTTGAAGCTACCAGGCCTAGAAGAATATACGGGTCATTGTTTCAGGCGTTCTTCAGCCACTTTATTGGCTGATGCTGGGGAAAGTATCACCAATATCAAAAGACACGCTGGTTGAAAATCAACTACAGTAGCAGAGAGCTACATTGAACAATCGATTCCAAATAAACTGAATATTGCCAAAAAAAATGCCGGCGATGGTGATGGACCGATACCAAATAATAATTATTTGGACCTACCATCCACATCTAAAATGAGTGGTGAGGATGTTTCAAAAGGGAATAATTATTTTCAAGAGAAAAGTAATATCCCACCCTCAATATTCAAAATTGTAACAATTGCATAGTTAATATAAAATTCTAATTTTCAGGGTTATGGAGCAAAAATGTGGATTATGAATAAAAGTTGTTAAATGAGTATTTCTTTATTGATCTGAATTCATTGTTTCGTGGTAGGTCTTCCGTGAAATGATGTGCATAGGTATATATGGATAATTTTTTTATATTGTCTACTTTACCGCTTGCGGGCCATGATGCGCCCACGGGCGGTAAAGTGCCACTTTACGCCCGGCGAACCGGGCGGTAAAGTACACTTTACCGCCCGCTAGTGCATAGAATTATTTCTTTGAACTAAATCCATCTATTGTAATTAATTTTCAATATATTGGATTTTTTTCAATATATTGGATATCTTTTCAATATATTGGATATCTTTTCAATATATTGAATATCTTTTCAATATATTGGATTTCTTTTCATTATATTGGATTTCTTTTCAATATATTGGATTTTTTTTCAATATATTGGATATCTTTTCAATATATTGGATTTTTTTAATTACTCGAGTTATTTCAACCGTGCGAAGGTAGATTTCATTTATAGTTCTCTCTTCGAGATTGGAAAAGAAACCGGTTCATGGTAAAATTGATAGCAATTTTGTAAGACCTAATTTGAAAATATCACAAAACAGAATTTTGAATAAGACAGAAACGCAAACTTATCAAGTGGAGTAACCCATATATAGGGTGAATTTACAGTATTTCCTTGGTCGATTGCTCGATTGTGAATCACTATTTCAATTAGAAGCAAACCTCCGAAAGCAACTCTCTAGGTAGAGAGTGCTGCAAAGGAAATCGAACAAAATTCAGTCAAAATGAAGATATACCCGTCTTTCTATAAATCCTGCTAACAGGATATGAAACAAATATCTGAGAAAAAACAAATTTGGAATGGTGATTAACATCATGGAGAAATTGACCAAGGGAATACTGTTGACTCATCCTGTATATAGCGTATTCCATTTGAAAAGTATGCATTACTGTCAAATTCTGTACTGTATTGTAATATTTTCAAAATATGGCTATCAATTTTGCCACAGCGGCTTTTTCTCAATTTCGAAAAGAGGAGTATAAAATGCAGTCTACCCTGGTACCGCTGAAATATTGTCACGCTGGGGTGGTACTACCACTTTTGGCCCCAAACGGACTTGAGGGTTACCTGACCCCCTAGCTGTATAGGGTGCTCAAGTATTATTTTGGCTTGGCTTGCGAGAGGTTTCAATTGAACATTGTACAGCCCTGACTACCCTGATGTTGTGGAATAAAATATTTAAATAAAATTAAGTAGTAACTTTATTAAATATAAATAATGCATTCGGAAAAATGAAACAAAGTGAAAACAAAATCAAAGTGAAGTGAACAAATGAACTCATAGTGAAAAACAATAAAGGTAACAACAAGAAAATAAAACTTACATTATAATTATCGCATAGGGGAAACGTGCCATGCTGCCAATGATTGAAACTCAAGAACTACCAACCAGTAGTATCAAACGACTAATCATCTGAATGAATCCCTGACTTTCCAATCCCCGTGAAAATACTGCTGACCATTATTGCTTCATCAGCATTTTGGCCATTGAATATTGAGGTACCGGAATGAAACCCAATACCTCTGCCGGTTAATGACTTGCGTTGAACTTTGGATTTCAGGAAATACTGTATTTCAAAAAATGTTATACAGGATGATGATATTCTAATAAATGAATGAACTACAAGATTTTTTAAATAAAAAATATCCAAATATTATTTTTGTTTTCAGGTTTGGTACCTTAATTTTGAATTTGGAAAAATATTTATGCTGGGTGTTATTTCTCATACTTGACAATTATGAAAAAAAATACAATACTTATATTTAATCCAGTATATTGGCTACCATTAAACAGATGGGTGTAAATTACTAGTACCGACTTTTTTAACATACTAAATTTGATATAAAATACTTTTCATCCATCAAACGACCTTCAGTTTCTAATTCGGATCTTAGGCACCTACATCAATGCAGAAAATTGCAAATTTTTCAAAATGATTGCCCCTAGTAGTCCCTTTTTTGTCTAGAAAAGGTGTAGGTGAGTATAAGATTCAAATATGAAAAATCCTAAAATTTTACCGTCAAAAATGAAGGGCAAATTAAAATGAATGATGATAGCGTACGCAGTGCCTTCTAAGTGCTACATAAAAATGAATAGGTACCAAATTTTGATGTCTCACCTCAAAAAATCCCCATTCACCAAATTTGGTAAATATTCAAAGTAATTCACTTCAAGTTTTTATCTTGAAATTAGTCAAAGATTTTTCACTTTGAAGTATGTACAAGTACTTAATATACCCCCTGTATAATCCAACTGACTGAATAGTGCATAGTGAATAGTGCAAGCAATTAATATTAATGCTTACTCCTCCCGAAACTGCAAAGGAATAATATCTGTTAGAAAATTACATAGTCTTTATCCAATAGGATATAACATTCCAGGAGCAATTATAGTTGGATATACTTTTGGTACTTCAGAAAAGTGATGCTGTAGAAATAAATCATTGACAACGTTATCAGGGATATTATGTTTGAATGACTACCTGCATTGCCAGTTGGGGAGTAAGTAAGAGTTTGTCTACTTCCTTTTCAATTATTATTATCCAGATACATAATCCCTTAGGTTTTGGGCGAAAAAAGCGGCATGCTCTGGGTGTATCTCACACCACAAAGCATGCATTCTTACCATGTATCCTCTTCGGACGGGCTCACTGCTCTCATAATAGCAATACAGAAAACTGTCCCTCAGTTCATACGTCCACTCAAAGCGGTTGTCATCGTTTGGCAAATCATCGTTGTCGGCCCCACCACCTTACCTGTGACCCCAAATCCGAAGGGGTCGGTTGTGGGGGCCTCTTTTTCGTCTGTTCGGAACCGAGTGGTAAGGTATACCGGAGGGTTAGCCTATTATACCCACGGCCGACATTAGAGGGAATCAGCAATCCCTCTAGGGTGTGCCTTGGCTGCAGGTCCGGTTCTGTACCTGTTGCCTGTTGAAAGTGGTGTCGCAACTCACTAAGGCCTTAGATGGTAGTTGGCTCCCCTGACTATTTATCCTCCGGATATATCGGGGCTCCGGAGACAGGGCCTGACTGAAATATCACTGATGAAAAAAATTATGTAGAGTAGTAGTTTATTTTGAAATAGATAAATCTAATTTACAAACATTCAAATAATCATTGAAGATATACATAATTTTATAAAGATAACATTAAAACTTTTGAAGTAAGAAAACTTAAATAAAATTAATAAGTATTACAAATCATCTAAGAATTCCAATAGACTCTTATTTAAACTAACAACATTACTGGAATTTTTCAGATATATCGGGAGTTTGTTGAATTCATTCAAACCTTTAAAAAATAGGTTATTCATGTATCTTCTCGAATTAGTTCTATCAATATGGAAGTTGTTATTGATTCTGGTGTTATAATGATGAATATATCTATTTAAAATCACATATTCATTAAAATAAGCTGGTTGAGAACCCTTGACAATCTTAAAAATAAAAACCATTGTTAAAAAGTATAGTCTTTTCTTTACTGAAAATCACTGAAGAGAATTAAACATAAGTACCTATAAGAAATTGAAGTATAGCGACTGCATTTTATAATCATACGCATTCCGCGATTTTGGACTTTTTGCATCTGAGACAGTTTATTTTGATTGAAATAGTAAAGAAGCGCAGTAATCAAAATGTGACTGGATAATACAGTTGAAAGTTGTAGAAAAGAAAAAGAGCTTTTTTGATATTTTTTGATAATATACTCAGCATGTTTGTTCAGTGTCAAAGAACTGTCAATAATGAAACCGAGGTATTTGATTTCAGATACAATTTCGATACTTTTACCGCTGATATTGGTTGTATTCAAATTACTCAGATTTTACAACTTATATTCGGATGATATGATCATCGCTTTTGTTTTATTGACATTTAGTTTTAGTTTATTAATATTTAGATATTTTTCAATATTACTGAGAGAGTTGTTTATATTTGAAATGGCATCATCAAGACTATCATCCAAGTCAAACACCAAGGTATCATCCGCAAAAATATCCAAAGAATGCGACTTGGTTTGTAGTGTACGTTATTTAAATATGTGATGGAGTTGTGTGCTTCATAAAAAAATCATTGAGTAACGAAAGTGACATAATACAAATGAACAACCAAGCAATGATTAAAGTTAATATACAAATTGAAAACCGATCGATTACCTTACATTGCATATATAGGTTCCCTCAGGACGTCCTTTTTTATTCAATGAGCATTTGATAAATTACCTCAAAACAAAATTGAATAATAAACATACGCATATACTTATCGGTGATATAAATATTAATATCTTGTCAGATGACAATCACTGTCAGGAGTATTTGAATATCATGTATGAGGAAGGGTTTATATCACACATAAATAAAATAACAAGAGTACAAGAGAATGAAGGGTCTTGCATAGATCATAAATTCTCTAAAAATATAGATGATGAATCCATGGGAATTTTACTTGAATCAACCATCACAGATAATTTTTCAACAATAATTCAATTCAAAACGAAAAAATCCTCTAGTCAATATAGAAAACAAATCAGCAAACCTATATTAGATATAAAAATTAAAAAAAAGTATGGAAACAGAAACATTGGAAGAATTTTACTATAGCAATGATGTATAAACACAAACGAACATTCTTATTAAAAAAATAAAAAATAATATAAAAATAAACATAATATATATCAGAGTCAAAGAAAAAAAATAACATATTGGATAGCGGCAGGACTAATAAATTCAATAAAAAAAAAGAGATAACTATATAAGGCATTAGAAACATTCAGTAGATATAGAAAAATGAATATTTCAAACAAAAAATTAATGAAAATAAAAATGATGTACAAAATCTTTGGAAGGTGGTAAATGAATCATACGAAAGAAATAATAAACAATCAAATGAAATAGAAAGTATCAAGACAGAAAATAATGAAAACCGATTCAGAAAAAATAGCGAATTATTGTAGTAAAACTGCACTAACTAATTTTCCTAATTTATTTAAAACACTATTTACACCAATTATTCACTAAACGTTTACTATTTCAATTTATTTCTACTGTGGCTATCTATCAGCGAACTCTGGAACTGTAACTCCCTCTCCATCCTGCCTGTCCCGCTTATATACTCCCAAGCAGTTTCCATTCACGGCTCTCGAATATTCAGGAGTATAGAACATTTCGTCTAGATGGCTCTTCGAATAGTATCGAACAATCGATTATTCCAGCTTGTTCTCGGCGATGCGTACGCCAGCAGATATGCAGTTGTAGTTGAACGAGGGTGCATAATTAATAAGATCAAGGCCGGTCTCGGGGCCGGTCTCGAAATCGTTACATTGCCCCCTTCTTAAAGACGTTTCGCCTCGAAACCTCATTCTTGGAGTGTGAAGATATCTGCAAGATTCTCCATATCTGCACCTGGACGTTCGATGGAAGTAGCACTCCACAGTCTTCATTTAGGGTCGAGGAAGATGGTTGGAGCACACCAGAATGTTGATGCCGCTGGATCTGAATATTGTCTCCAACATGCTTCTTATAACTCTCCAGTCCAGCCGATCAAGCCCACAGGCCAATTTTGGGATTGCCAGGTCTACAATATTCTGGTCCAGCATCGTGTCTCTCAATCTCGTAAGGCTCTATCAAACATCTTCATAAGACGGCTTATCACGAGAACGCTTCTTGGTAACCAGATAGTAGATGTTTCTCTGGCCTTTCCTCAGCTGTAACACCCCTCCAACTTCCGAGTTCTGTTCTCTCAGTTCCTGGATTCGACCGAACTTCTTGGAGAAAACTACTGCAATGCCTCTGGACATTTGGAGATCTTCTGCCACACAGTGAGCTAACGCGTAATTGGCAGGCACCTTGAAAAGATCTCATGACTCCTCTCGGGTTACCCCATATTGAACTTTCTATCCGTTCGAGTACAGGGACATGAACCTCTGAAATGTCATTTCGTCCTCCGGTGATCTGACGGTGCGGACTTGGTCGTAGTTTCCGGCGTAAGGGGACAACCTATTGAAGTGGACTACCCTAGGTTTTCCTCGTGGTGGCTTATATATGCGGTAGACGAGGTCATTTATCCTTTTCATGATCTTATATGGACCTTCCCACGAGTTCCGAAGTTTCGGTGATAGTCCACGGCGACGTTTAGGGTTGTATAACCAGACAAGGTCACCTGTCTGATATCCACCAGCATCCGCCTTGATGTCGTAGGTCTCCTTCATTCTGTCGCTGGCACTCTGGATGTTCAAACGGACCCGTTCATGGATGTCGTCCATTCTCTGTCGCAGTTTGCTGACGTAGTCATCTCCCGCAGTGTCTTGTCCTGGTGGCGTCCCAAACTTCAGGTCACATGGAAGTCGCAGCTCTCGGCCCATAATAACACTTGCAGGGGTTTGGCCGGTTGACTCATGAACTGCGGAACGATACGCCATCAGGAACAGATGGAGGTACTGGTCCCAATCCTTCTGGTGGTCAGAGACTACCTTGGACAAGTGGCGGTTTATCGTCTTATTCATCCGCGCCACCATTCCATCGGACTGCGGATGTAGAGCTGTGGTTCTCGTTTTCCGGATGTTCAGCATCTGACACATCTCCTGGAACAGGTTTGACTCGAAATTCCTGCCTTGATCCGAATGCAGTTCTAACGGGACACCGAATCGACAAATCCACTCCTTCACCAAGACGTCGGCAACGGTGATGGCTTCTTGGTTGGGCAGGACATAGGCTTCGGCCCACTTGCTGAAGTAATCCATCGCCACAAGGATGTACCTGTTCCCGTGTTCAGATTGTGGGAACGGGCCAGCGATGTCAATGGCGATCCTTTCGAATGGGCTGCCCACATTGTACTAGCGCATCGGGGCCTTAGGAATTGTTCGAGGCCCATTACTGGCAGCGCATACAGCACATTTTCTGCACCAGTCCTTGACGTCAGCTTGACAATTGGCCCAGTAGAACCGTTGCATAACTTTCTGGAGGGTCTTCGTCACTCCCAGATGTCCTCCGGTGACCCCATCATGGATTTCTCGGAGCACTTCCTGTCTTCTGCTCCTGGGAACTACTACCTGACGTCTTTCTTCCCCGCCATCCTCCGACTCCAACACACGCTTCAAGACTCCATTGTCTAAGGTGAAAGAGTTCCATTGAGCCCAGTAAGTTTTAACGACTGGAGAACAACTGGCTATTTCCTGCCACGACGGTCTTCGATCACTCTCCTTCCAGCCGATGACTAAACCAAGATCTGGATCTTTCTCTTGGTCTTTCTGGATCTTGTGGTCATTCCAGTTATCATCGATCGCCGTGGTTCTGCAGAGTGTCGACTCCTTTTCCTCTGTTCGTCGGCAGTGCGAACAGTCGTCTGGACATGGTCATCGCGATAGGGCATCCGCATTCTTATGGCTGGTCACCGCCCGATGTTCGATCTCAAAGTCGAATTCCTGGAGCCTCTCAATCCAGCGTGCCATTTGACCCTCGGGATTCTTGAACTGTAGGAGCCATTTGAGAGCTGCATGGTCAGTTCTCAGTAGGAATCTTCGTCCATACACGTACTTGTAGAAGTGCTCAAATCCCTTGACAACAGCCAACAGTTCCCGCCTGGTGAGACAGTAATTTCGCTCCGGTTTACTGAGGGTCTTGCTGAAGTAACCGATGACCTTCTCTTGTCCTTCTTGGATCTGAGACAGGACAGCTCCAAGTCCCACGTTACTGGCGTCCGTGTCCAAAATGAATTTCCCGTCTGGAAGGGGGTAGCTCAGGATTGGTGCGTTGATCAAAGCTCCTTTCAACTTCCTGAATGAATCTTGGCATTCATCTGACCACTGGAACTTTGTTTGACCTTCCGTGAGCCTGTTCAGTGGTTTTGCGATGTTAGCAAATCCCAGCACGTATCGGCGATAGTAAGTGCACAAGCCAAGAAAACTTCGAAGCTGGTGAATGTCTTTCGGAACGGGCCATTCCTTAACAGCTTTGATCTTCTGCTCATCTACTGCCACTCCTTTCCCAGAGACAACGTGGCCGAGATAACGTACTTCTTTTTGAAACAGATGACATTTCTTAGGGCTCAGTTTCAGTCCGGAGCTTCTCAGTCTCAGCTGAAATACCTCTTCCAAGTTTTTTACATGGTCCTCGAACGATCTGCCAACCACAATAATGTCGTCGAGATACACCAGACACGTCTTCCATGATAGTCCATTCAAAACCGTCTCCATCAATCTTTCGAATGTGGCTGGAGCATTGCAGAGGCCGAATGGCATAACTGTAAACTGCCATAATCCGGAGCCGATGGTAAAAGCTGTCTTTTCTCGATCTTAATGGGCCAGTTCTACCTGCCAGTATCCGCTCTTCAAATCTAAGGTCGAGAAAATCGTAGATCCAGCCAGCGTGTCTAGCGTGTCGTCTATCCTTGGGAGAGGGTAGCTGTCCTTTTTCGTCACGTTGTTTAGTTGACGGTAGTCTACGCAAAACCGTGTTGATCCATCTTTCTTCTTCACCAACACGACTGGAGAGGACCAGGGACTGTCGGATGGCTCGATGACTCCGTCTTTCTCCATGTCGTAGACTATTTTGTCAGCCTCCTCCTTTTTGGCTAGAGGAAGTCTTCTGGCTGATTGTCTGATTGGTCGGGCATTTCCAGTATCTATCTTGTGCTGAACCACCTTTGTTCTACCGCCTCTGCCTACTCCGGTATCGAAGATGTCCTGATACTTCCTGACTAGTTCTCTCAGTTTAGGCTTCTGTGCTGGCCCCATGTCCTTGGACAAGATAGCAACCAACTTCTCCAATTCTGCTGGCATGTTACTGGCTTGACTAACAGTGCCGCGTACACTCCTTATCACAGAGGAAATTGACGAGCAGTGCCCCAGAATTGTTCCTTTCTTCAAAGTCACAGGGTAATAATTGACATTCATTACCCTTACCGGCACAAATGTATCAACTCGCAACAAGGTCTTCCCTAGTGCGATTCCTCGTCCAATTTTCTCATCATGGAGCTTGGGCTCGAACATCACCACATTTCCACTGCTCGCACCTCCATCCAGGCAAGCCTCCAAAATGGTTTCAGCCCTCTCCGGTACGCTTACGTCTTCAGCCAGCAGAACTCGAACCATTTCTTCATTTATCCCATGAAGTACCAGCTCTTCTCCGTTCACACGAAGGACGCCGTCTTTAAAATTCAGCTCGAATCCTCTGGAATTCATGATGTCCATTCCGATTATTACCTCGTCCTCGATATCCGCTACTAGAGCCCGGTGTTTCACTGTAGTGCTGCCCAAAGTCAGTTCAATTGGAAGTTCACCATACACAGTTGCCGGCTCTCCTGTTGCTGTGCGTAGCTTCCAATTCGACGATTCGATTCTTGCCGGTGTTTTGGCAAATGTAGGTCCAAGGATTGTCCTAGTCGCACCCGTATCAAGGAGCATGGTGCGAGGCTCGTTGTTAATGAGACCGTCTACGAAGACTCCTTTGTCTTGTCTTTGAAGTACAGCGACATATGCATTGTTAACTGGGGCTTGTTGGGTACGGGCTGACGATTGCTCCTTCTTGACCTTCATCGTTGATATCGATTTTTTCGATGTCGGACATTTGCTACGCACGTGCCCAAGTTCTCTACAATTTCGGCATCGTATCAGTCTTCTCTCAGGCACAACTTCCTTCAGCACTTTTCGCATCACAGCTTCCATATTAGTAGGCTCCTGTCGGTCTTCCTCGATCATCCGGACTCTACTCTGGCTTTTGCAGGATTGCTTTGCTGCTTCGAATTCCAGAGCGCGTACCAATGCATCCACGAGATGTGCGGGGCGAGCTAGTGTTAGGGCTTGCCGGGTTTCCTGGTCACGAAGTCCATCCAAAAATGCTTGGACCGCTAGTCGCTCCATTACATTTTCCGGTGTAGCTGGGTACGCAAGACGAACCAAGCGTGCAATATCTGCTTCAAATTCTTGCAACGATTCGCTTGATTTCTGGCATCGGTTCTTCAACTGTGAGTGATATACGTGTTCAAGGTGGGCTTGGCCATAGCGAAGTTCCAAGTGTTTTACCAGCTGTTCATAGTCTTCCTGTTGTTGGGCGGTGAGCGTTTGTAAAATATTTGTTGCTTCGCCACGCAATGCCAGTGTCAATGCTAAAGCTTTTTCCCCAGCATTCCATCCATTTGCTTTGGCAGCAGCTTCGAATTGTCGGCGGTAGTTTGCGAGTATTTCCGTCGAACTGAGGCGGTTTCAATGAGAGCTTTCCTGGTTCCGTAATGACCTTGAAATCTTTAATGTCTTTTTGAACTTCCTCCACGTTAGTACTCAGATCCGGCATTGAATTTCTGTTGAAAATTTCTGGGGTGTGCGCAGAATCCATTCGCTTTTCCAATTCACTGAATTTTTCTTTTATTCTGCCGATTTCTGTCTCGATTCCGTCTTTTATTTCATCGTGGAGCGTTTCCTTGATTTTTTTGATTTCTCCACCATGTCGTCTTTGACTTGGTCACTTATTGTTTCTTTCAATTTTTCCATTTCTGTCTCGACAGTTCCCATTCTTTCTTCCAACCGATTCGCCACACTGCAAACTTCTCCTTTCAAGCTTCTCGAATTTTCTAGAAGCTCTTCTCTCAAATTCTCCGAGTTTTCTAGAAGCTTCACTTCTAAATTTTTCGAATTTTCGTGATGCTTTTCTTTTAGATTTTTCGAATTTTCGTGAAGTTTTTCTTTCAGGCTCGCCGAATTTTGTTGAAGTTCTTTCAGACTTACGGAATTTTGTTGAAGTTCCTCCTTCAAACTATTCGAATTTTCGAGAAGTTTATCTTCCAAGGATTTCGTGGTCTCGTCGAGTTTATTCATTCTTCTCCTTCTTCAATCAGTCCATCTGCAAGTCTTTTCTGTAGTACGGCCTTCTTTCCAGTTGTTTCTAACTCACGCTCCTCTAACTCTTGCTTTAATTCACTAACTTTAAGGTCAACTAGGTGAACTCTTCTCGGAAACATTTTGTCTCTTATTGTCTTTGCCGAGATATCAGTCTATTATTTATTTCACACACAGTTTTCAGTTTATTGTCCCGCGACGCGCAAAACTGTCCACTTTGCACTCAAATGTTCAACGGGTCACTAGCTGTCTATTAGGCGCGATAAACGTTTATCAGTTTTTAAACGGTGAACACTTTAACACTTATTTATTTTAAACATCCGACTTCTGACAACAAATGTAGTAAAACTGCACTAACTAATTTTCCTAATTTATTTAAAACACTATTTACAACAATTATTCACTAAACGTTTACTATTTCAATTTATTTCTACTGTGGCTATCTATCAGCGAACTCTGGAACTGTAACTCCCTCTCCATCCTGCCTGTCCCGCTTAAATACTCCCAAGCAGTTTCCATTCACGGCTCTCGAATATTCAGGAGTATAGAACATTTCATCTAGATGGCTCTTCGAATAGTATCGAACAATCGATTATTCCAGCTTGTTCTCGGCGATGCGTACGCCAGCAGATATGCAGTTGTAGTTGAACGAGGGTGCATAATTAATAAGATCAGGGCCGGTCTCGGGGCCGGTCTCGAAATCGTTACATTATTTTGTAATGCATTATACAAACCTAGGGGAAAAATTGGCAAAGGAAATTCAGGAACCCCAAAATTATATTGAAAAAAACGCATGGTTTTAAATTCATTCTACCTTGAAAACACATCAGAGAAAGAAATTCAGGACCTAATTTCAAAACTAAATGAAAAAAATCACCTGGAATAGATGGCATGCAAAGCCATACTCTGAAAGAAGTTGCCGATGTCATTGTCCCACCCTTGTGCTACTTATATAATAAAATTCTCAGAGAGGGAAATGGCCTTCAAAATTCAAAAAGGCAGTGATAAAGCCGCTATATAAAGGAAAAAATAAAAATTCTGGAAAAAATTTTGAAAACAAGAATTGTTAAATATATTGAAAAATATATCATCTTATCACCAAACCAATTTGGATTTAGGGAAGCCAGGTCTGCACAAGATGCAATTAGCAAGCTAACAGAAAATATCTACAGAGCACTTGATGTTGGGGAACCTTGTATGTGTATCTTTGTAGATCTGGCCAAAGCATTTGATACTGTTAGTCATCAAAAACTTCTTCAAACCCTTGAGGATGTAGGTTTCCGCGGCAATAGCTTGACATTACTCAGAAGCTACTTGAATGAACGTAAGCAATGTGTTAGGGTGAATGACAATAACAGCGAATTCAAAGAAATAAAATATGGTGTACCGCAAGGCAATGTCCTCGGGCCAGTACTTTTCAATATGTATTTAAGTAGTCTATTCTTTCAGAATTTAGAAGGAAAAGTTATCTCTTTGGCAGACGATACTACAATATTTTATCGGGCTGAAAAATGGGAGGAGTTGAGAGAATTAGCAGAAAGGGACTTTAAAATTATAAAATAATGGTTTTACTCAAGACTATTAACCATAAACTTTGAAAAAACCAAATTTATGCCGTTTACGTTGACTAAACAGAAAATCCCAACACTACAAAATATACAGATATCAGACCAAGAAGTCGAAATCTCGCAAATAGATCATATCAAATACCTGGGAATAGTTATTGATGACTGCTTGAAATGGCAAATACATATAGATCAATTAGTTAGAAAAATTAGATCACTTTTACCAAAATTCAAATATCTCAAACAATTCCTTGATATTAATCAACTAATGGAAATGTACCATGCATTGGCGGAATCACTTCTGAAATACGGAATAGGAGCTTGGGGAGGGGCGTACGATACCTATATCCACAAATTGGAAATCTTTCAGAAATGGATCCTGAAAATTATTCATGTTAAAAAGAAAACATTTGCAACAGATGAATTATATAACATTACAGGAATATTAGATATAAGGCAATTATATGGATTTAATATTATAGTGGAACAGAAAACAATTATTAGTAAAAAATCAATAAATCACGAATATCCTACGAGATATAAATCCAATTCAATAACAATTCCTAAAGTATCGAAAACTACCGTCCGAAGGTCATCATATTATTTAGGACCCAAGCTTTATAATTAAATCGAAAATGACATATGAAAATTGAACTTTCTGTAGACCTTTTCAAGAAAAAAGTTAAGAAATGGATATTTAGCAAACCACGAAATATGATCAAGAACAATATAGATTACATAATATACTGAATAAATTAAAAAATTTTAGATAATAAAATGATATTTAATTATATTTATGTAAGTATATATTTTTCAGTTATAATTCTATATTTTTGGATTTACGAATATTTCAGCCAAGGCTTGACATAAAGTTATGAAATTTGGTATACAGGGGTTATCAGTAGTGCCGGATCTAAAAATAATATTTGCAACGTTGCCAGGTTTACAGTTTTTCCTATGGAGCCCTCAACTTTATTATTTTAAATGTTATGCTATGTTTATTTTCAGTTCATTCGATTTATCGTATTTCAATTACTATGACCCTATAATATCAAATTTTTATTCCCCTAATTTTTGTTAATACGGCAATTCAAGGTTTCGTTGAAAGATATGACAAAATTTCAATATCTCGAGAAATCGTGGCGATATGACAATTGAAATTAATAAGTCCGATCTAAAAATACCATTTACAACGTTGTCAAATTTACATGTTGCCACTAATTGCTGTAATTATTTAAAGTCCCGTTTTAAATTTTGCGCATTTTATTTGATACCATAAAGTTACATTTTTTTAACTGAAACAAATCAAATCCCATCGAATATCGTCATAACTAATAAAAAAACACTAATAAACAGGAAACAATACAAAACTACTTAGCACAAAAATTCCGTATTATAAAGGTAAATAATAAACTAAATTATGTTTAAATAATCCAAAGACAAACATTAACAGGCCTTGGAACACTAAACGAGAAAATAAAAGACTTAACGTATTAAGTGTTCAAAGTGTTGGCCATTATTTGCCAAACAATAACCATGCCTGTCATAAAATTCAACTATAGTATTATTTAACACTTCTGGAGTAATAAGAGTCGATTCATATAGAATTGTTTCCCTCAGATGATCTAAACTTAGTGGTCGGTTTTTGTACACCCGATCTTTTAGATGTCCCCAATAAAAAAAAATCATAGGGGTCATATCCGGGGAGCGTAGTGGTCATTCTATCGGTCCTCTTCGTCCAATCCACTTTCCTGTGAATACCTCATCCAAATATTGTCGAACTTCTCGTGCAAAATGGGGAGGTGCCCCATCTTGTTGAAACCATATTTGTTGGATGTCAATGTTCAACTCTTGCAATTTAGGAACCACATTTCTTCTCAGAAGTTGTAAGTATTTTTGACTCGTCAGGTTTCCATCCATAAAAAAAGGTCCAATAATTGTGTTGTTAAGAATCCCTGCCCAAACGTTAATTTTCTGTGGATGCTGTGTATGTAATTTTTCCTTCCAGTGGGGGTTAGTTCTACTCCAAAACCTACAATTTAACCAAAAAGTCGATTCATCACTCAACAATTTTTTTTCTTAAAATCTGGATAATCGTTAATTTTATTCATTATGACTTCAGAAAACTCGATACGGCGGTCAGGATCATCTTCCCAAAAGTTCTTGAGTGTACTTACATTAATTTATAAGGCTTAATTTTTTCTTGCTTTAGAATCTTGTGAATTGAAGATTTACTTACATCTTCCGGTAAATTTTGTTTTCGTTCTGTTATAGACATTTTAGGATTCTCTTCTAAAGATAATAGGATATTCAACTTATTGTCATCTGTAGTGGCCGTTTTAGGTCGACCAGTTTTCGGAATGGTCTTTACATTCCCTGTTCGTTGGTATCTTTTTATCGTTCGGCAAACTGTAGACTTTTTACTTTGCTTCTCTAGATGTACAGCATTAAATAATTCAAAAACTTCTTAATAGCTTCTCATTGTATCGCCGTAACCACGATAGATTAATATTTTAATCCGTTCAGCTTCACTTAACAAGAAAACCATTTTATCTTAATAATTCAAGTAACTTTCAGAATAATGACAGATGGTTGACAACAATAACAATAACAGTTGATTAGCTGTTTCCAAACGCCACTCGATAATTTATACCTCATGATTCTAACAAAATTTTATCAAAGTTCTGTTAATATCGGGTAAGTACATAACGTACGAATCTTCAAAACTAAAATTCGATTCAAGATTCGAACATAATCAATAGGGTTTGTTTGTTTCAGTTTAAAAAATATAACTTTATGGTATCAAATAAAATGCGCAAAATTTAAAAAGGAAGTTCAAATAAATACAGCAATTAGTGGAAACAACATGTAAATTTGACAACGTTGTAAATGGTATTTTTAGATCAGACTTATTTATTTTAATTGTCATATCGCCACGATTTCTCGAGGTATTGAAATTTTGTCATATTTTTTATCGAAATGTTGAATTGCCATATTAACAAAAATTACGGGAATTAAAATTTGATATTATAGGGTCATAGTGATTGGAATACAACAAATCGAATGAGGTAAAAATTAACATAGCATAACATTCAAAAAAATAAAGTTGAGGGATCCATAGGAAAAACTGTAAACCTGGCAAAGTTGCAAATATTATTTTTAGATCCGGCACTACTGATAACCCCCGTATACCAAATTTCATAACTTTATGTCAAGCCGTTGCTGAAATATTCGGCCGTTCCGGTTCTTTTGGGAAACCCTGTATATACGTTTATAATTTTATATTTTTGTATTTTTATACTTTCATATTTTTGTATTCATAGTTTTATATTTACATATTTATTATATTTTTTAGGTAAGTACCTATATACTTTCTCATCTACATATTCCTAGAATTTTTATTCACATATTTTAATATTTCTTAGATATTCAGATACGTTAGATGTTTACGCGTGCGTTTTGATAATACATTATAGTAGTTGAGATAGATAGAATTGAGTTTGACAATGAGAATTCATCACTATACCTACTTTGAGTAAAATCCGGTGCAAACAGTAATGTGACATATTTTATGTTTTACATGCTCAGGCATTCATCCACAGTCTTTTGACTTTATGATGTGCGTTGAATAAACTTATTATGATTATAAAAGTGGTCCCAAAACGCTTCCTTGAGGAACTCACATTTCATTTAAAATTTTGTCAGAATGTTGTTTATCTGAGTCTGTTGGAAACGATGGCTCAGGTAACTTTCAAACCAACTCATCACATTGCCAGATATGCCATAGTATCTTAACTTTTCCAAAAGGATGTTTCGATCTATCGTTTCAAAAGCTCTGCGTAAATCCAGAAAAATAGCTAGAGTATACTTACTGAGATATAATGCCCTTTTCCATGTTGATATGGTGTACTGAAGAGATGTTTCACAAGTGATTTTTACGAAAGCCAGACTGAGCACCAATAAAGAGTTCATTGCTATTAAAGTAATTTTCAATTTGACGGCAAATTTTTCAGGTGATGGCTAAGTGTTAATTGGTCTAAAACCTATTGAATTGTTAACTTTAGGGATAGGAATAATGGTGCTAATTTTGAAGTAATCTGGGAATATACTTTTTTCTAGAGATGTATTAATAAAATTCAGTAATACATGTCCAAAACAATAAAAAGTTTTTTTCAAAAATTTTCTATTTAGAATTTCATGTTTGTTTATTTTGTTGTCTAATGAGAATATGATTCTACGGAGATGGCCCATACTTAATAGTGTGAATTCACTAAATGACTGATTAATAGGGGGACAGTTATGGCTCGACCACAACTCTTCATAGTCAATAATGTTAGCAATTTGATGAACACTGGTGACAAAATACTGGTTGAAATTTTCAGCAATCTCTAAGCTATCAGTACAATAATAACAAAGGTCATTTTGGGGAGTTATGAAAGATTTCAAGTTTTTCCACATCAGTTTAGAGTTATTTCTATTAAAACTATTTTTTGTTCATACTATGACAGTTTTTTATATTTGAGAAGGTTAACATACTGATTTCTCAGATTTTTTAAGGTGGGCGTCTAATGTCGTGTATTGGGACTTTTAATTGCATTGAGAAACGGTTACACTTAGAGAGCTGAAATTTGGTAGGTGAACTCAAAAAAGATTGGAGTACACAGTGAATATATCGAGAATTTTTTCATTTCGAAAATTGAGATTATTTTGGTCAGCAATTGAGGAAAATAAGCCAATACTGGCTTCTGTTTTATGCCAATCTAAATATTGATAAAAATAGTGCAATTTCCGATTGGAAACGAATCTCCAGACAATATCGTTTGGGAGACTAATTCCACGTTAGAAATGGGCTAGGAATAGCCAAATTCGAACATATGGCGCGAAACAGTTCCTTCTTCACCAACATTCATACTCGTTTTTTAGTTCGGCAGTTTTCGGATAGAAAGCGCTATTGTATATTTCATTCATTCAATTTCCTCTTCCTCAATTAGACGGAATGTGATTTTGATAACATTGGTAGGAGGAGCCAGGTCAAGCAAATGAAATAAAGAAAGACGTTGTGTTGTTTCGGATTGGCAAATCAATCATAAGCGTATCATTGAGTGCTATTTGGACTTCTCGCCAAAATATGTTCTTTCCGTTGACCATTTCAAAGCGTATTCTACGTATTCTACAGATGAAGTTAACGATCTGTTGTGAATTCATTTCAAAGAGTGAGCAAAAAAAGTGATGAATTATGGGAGATCATATGAGTGGATTGTTTGATATTTCATTGTGGAACTGTAGAGAAACTGAGTTATTCCAAAGAGAGTTATTTTTGAAACCTTCTGGAGTCATAAATTAAATACATTCTTGAGACTTCTAAAAAATATCCAAAACGCTTAGTGTTTCTTTTAACCTTCAAAGAGTGAAAGCAGCTGCAAGCGCATGCGTTTATACAAATGTCATCAGTACAGCAGAGCCAAGTAACAATATTCTCGGAATTCGAGAAAACTCCAAACAACTACAAGCGCCAATTCTGAATTAGCATTGGATACTTTTGGTTCTAACTTTTGTCTATCCGTGTTGACACATGTAATCTGAAAAGTACAATGCCTTCGAGGCTTTCGCGTCAACAAAAATGAAATAAATTCCGTTTTAATATGGATTTCTAAGAATTCGTTCTTTTGGGCGCACCAGTCATACAAAATAGTAGACGAAACACATCACAGACCCCTTACCGATGATTTTACAAATTAATTCTACCGAAATAAAAAAGAAAATTCTGTTAGTAATGAAACAAAGAAAAAATACTACAATGAATTTGCCAAAAAATACTCTATACAGAAAAATGGGAAGATATTTTTATGATCAACCCGATGTCTACAAACCTATAAAGCAACTGATAAAATGGAAATCACTAATTACCGACCAATATCGCTGGTGAATCATTTCGCAAAAATTCCCGAGAAAATACTCAAAAATCAGGGTGGGAAAGTACCTTGAAAAATATAAAGTACTTTCTGATAAATATTTTGGTTTTTGCGATGGTAAATCTACACAGAACGCACTCATATTCGAAAACACACAATTTTTTTCAAATATTGAATTCACTGCCAGATATACACTACCACCAGGAAGAAATTTGGAGATTCGAAGGTATTAGAAAAAAAAAAAGTCGATAATTGAAATAGTATATTGTGCAACTAGTGTAGAAAATATCCAGTGTCCGCATGAGTTGCACTTTATACTTTTCCGACGACCTACTATAAATAAAATATGACGGATTTTGAAAATATTTTTGAACAAGAATATTCATCTACCTGCAAATAATTTTACAAGAAAAACTAGTTCTATAATTTGAATTTTGAAAGAAACATATATTATCAAAATTTGTATTTTTTTAAAAGAGGCAGTATAAAAATTGAGTTGGTGATGGTTGCTAGATAACGAAACGTCGGACAGTAAAACTGACATCATCACATGACAAATTGGCGATAACACCAGAAAAAATAAAATTAATGATAACAAAATTCAGTGTTTCCAGAAAAATTTGTAAATATTTTTTTATAAATTTTACTTTTGTTATGCAATTTTTCTATAACCGGTTCCGATATCCCCGTGATGGACAACCTCTTTGACTCACTGAATAATATACCTACTTCTTCAATCAATCAATTCTATATCATGAGCAAGTAGTATGAAGCACACTCATTTCTGAAGAGAATTATTTTTAGGTAGGTAGGTATGAAGGGGTCATGCAAAATTCAATTTACTTGTTCTCGTTCAAAAATATTTTTCATATTCTTGTTTTTCAGGTTGGTTGTCGGAAAGGTATAGTGTGCGGAAACTGGATATTTCATACTAGAGTTAGGAGCCATAGGCGAGTGGTTAGTATGAAATATCTTATTTTCCGCACTAGTTGCACAATATACTATACCTATAAAGATTGAACTAAGCGCCCCATTGATTGAACATTTCACTTATCCGACTTCAATATGTTTTTTCCAAAATACCACACACCTTTGAAATGTTCGATATGAAAATGTCCTTTGATAAAATTTTCTAAAATCGAATAAATTACTTTAATCCATGGTAGGAAGAAATATATTCGTTAAAAATCAATTGATATCATAAAAATCGGTCCATTCCCAACAATCGTAATCAAAATATATATAGGTACCTACCTACGAACATACCTCACCTAACTAATATAAACTTGGTTGACAATGCGAGATTTTCAAAATATCATTAAAAAAAACAAAAACAAAATCCTAATAACGTTTCTATGCCACTGGTGCCGAAATAATTTTTTCCATGATGGGTATAGGATTTTCTTATACTTCTCAGTACAACACAACGCAATAAATAGGTGGGCTATTCTCAAATAGTTCGCTTTTAATTTGCGTAAAAATGAGAGAGAAAAATATACTTATATATTTCATATGTATTGATGTGAAACAGAAAATCGAAATCGCATAGATACATACGTACAAACTCGATAATAGGACACATGCTGGCATGTTGCGCCAATATAATATCTAGTCTCTATAATAGGCCTATTTTTTTGTCGCTGTTGTACCTGATAGTAATGAATATAACAAAGTTGAATTTCATTTTAAAAATATGTTGATTTGGAATAAGCATTCAACGAATCATTTCTTCTTGAATAATCTCCAAACCCAATGATAATTGATAGTCTGAGAGATATATTGTACGGAATACGTAACAGTATTGGCAACAGACTGGCTCCGTCCCCATCCCCAGCATTTGCAAAGCGTAGTCGTAGTAGTAGACATTAGTTTTGACTATCATTACTCATTTGCACGGAGGGAAACTTGGATAAATATTAAACAGAAGGCATGGTGGCTCCTCTGTCGGATTAGTTTGTCAAACCGTACCAAACGGCGACCTTAAGTTCTCCCAAATCTGATCTTTAAAATGAATTCTACTATTTTTGAAATTTTTATAGGCAATATCCTTTTCCTTTGCTTTGTTTCTTAAATCAATATCATAGTATGGTAGTTGGTATTCCTTGATTAAAACGGAATGTTCCGGAGCTATCTTGTCAACAGTGATTGAAGGTTTTGTAAGAATGTCATCCAAAATAATATTAACGTCGATTGAATTTAATAACCGGTTTTGAGAAAGTAGTTCCATATTTATGTTCTTATAAGTGTTATCTGAATATTTCCTTGTTTTTATTATTTTTGCAATATTTTTAAGTTTGGATTTGAAACAACTTATTGTAATAACAGAGTGATCAGTGATTTTTGGAGTATCAATATCATTTATATTACAGCTATTTGTTACAACATTCCACTAGAGTCCTACTGGAATTTGTTATCCTAGTATACAGAGCCGTCCGTATACATTTTTGCGAGGCCTTTTTTGAGAAAGTGATCTGACGGGGGTCTGAGGTGTAAGGACTATCCCCCAGCACAAAGAGGAGTCGGGGGTCTCCCCCGAAGTATTTCTGAAATTTTCGCGCAAAAAGGTGTCTTTTGAGCAATTCAGATGAAGTCATTTCATCTCAAAACACACCAATTATTGGCCAATTATTTACGTTATGTTTTATTCATTCGCCAGGATTGAATCAATATTTATCCGTAGACAAGTAAAACGTAAATTAACTTCCAGTCGGCGCTTTTGATGTTTCGGGTTGATATTTTAGTCACAGAATATAGACCTACATTCTGTATGTGTCTGCTCTATATTCTGTTTTTTAGTTTTTTCAGTCATGAAGCGGGGAAAGA
Organism: Chrysolina americana; assembly: GCA_958502065.1. Taxonomy (NCBI): domain Eukaryota; kingdom Metazoa; phylum Arthropoda; class Insecta; order Coleoptera; family Chrysomelidae; genus Chrysolina; species Chrysolina americana. The sequence goes on from OY293410.1 coordinate 88,890,503, forward strand.
GGAGTCGGCTGAGCGTCATTCTGTCTCAAGTAAGTAGTTCTGTCTCACTTGTTCTCACGTACGGAGTCCAGTCACAGATTAAGTTCCAGATGTGACACGCCGCCCACCGTCTTTGATCTTTCTAGAGGCATGGCAGTGACCTCGTACATTTAACTTGGAGTGCGAATTTAAGGGCCGGTTTTTCAATGTCCGTACTACGACCTTTATATTTTTGGAATGAAAGTAAAGACAAAAATTACATAAAATAGAACATACTGTTTATTTCTTGCTACAAGTTTATTAAAATGCAAAGCTAGCGATTTTTTTTGTTGCTACTTTTAAATATCTATTTATTTATTTATTTTAACAGTATAATCTTATAGTATAAATAACCAAATGAGGTAGTCAATTGAAAAATTATTACTAGGATGGGAAATAGTTAATATCCTATTAACAAATGCGGAAAGGGTACCTTTCCCGCATGCGACTGCCGTTACCCGAACGACGCATAGCGTAAGGAAATTAATTAAAATTCGGATTTTTTTTTTATTTTGTATTAACGGAAATAGGAACAAGAAAACCCACATAATTATTTTCTTATCAACTTAGTAATGGTAATATTTATTGTAAATGAACAGTTCGACACGTTATGGAGGTTTGTTGCGGAAGTCATCATATTTGTGGAAGTAAGCTGATTCTTTGAAGAGATTGATGGTTCTGAAATGAACTCGAAAAATAATGAAGGAGTCAAATTGAGAATTCTGTTCGACATTTCTTTTTTCCGATTTGTGGAATCTTTCAAGTTCCCCTCAACAACTGAAGTTGACTTCCATCCTCCTAGACATTTAACATTTGTTATACGTAGCTCTGGATTTGGAAGGTGCAGATAGACTGCGATACTTCTTCTATTTATTTGGTATTTTCATTTTTTTATCGTTGCACCATTCAATAAATCACGTACACTGCTTCTCATACCTTTCTTTAGACTTCGTTGGTAAAAATAACTCTAAGTTTGCATCAGAGGCTGCTTGCACAATTTCTTGAGTAAGTTCTTCATCGGATGTATAATCCATTATAGAAATTGAACAAAATAGAAAATTCAATCCGTAACGCTTTGTCTGTCACTTTGACAATCGCAACAAAAATTTTTTCGATTGGCATAACAACAATAGGTTTGATATAAGATCAATCTGATTGTATACGAGGGGATTCTCATAACAACCAATTTTTATATTTCAACCTTTTTTAATCATTACAAGAAATAGTACAAACTGACGGACAGTTTTGAGCAAACGTCCATACTTCTGCACCAAACAAACCAAATCTTTCATATTTTGTCATTAACCACTTACATTTCGCGACATAATTGTACCGATGTTTTTCCCGCACTAGTGTGGGAATAAGTGCACAAATGAAAATGCGTACGAGTATAAGGTGAATCACGCACGCTTGTAGAAAATAGTTATTATCCTAACAAGTACGTAAAGAGTACCATTCCCGCATGAGACTGCCGTTACCCGAACGACGCAACGCGGAACACTCACGCTTGTAGGAAAAATCTTTTTCCTACAAGCGTGCGTGTTCCGCCCTATTCCCGCACAATTTAGTTTGAGAGGTGTCATTTTCCCGCACTAGTTCCGGAAAAATTTTCCCGCACGCTACTGTCACTTTAAGTGAGTTTTTCCCGCACTAGTGCGGGAATAATTTTTCCCGCGCGCAAAAGTTTGTTCAAGAGAGCAACATAAGATGTTTCAATACGCTTGTAGAAAAAATATTGATTCTAACTCATACGGAAAGGTACTCTCCCGCACTCGACTGCTTACCCGAACTCCGCTTTGCGTCGTTCGGGTAACGGCAGTCTCATGCGGGAATTGTACTCTTTCCGTACTTGTTAGGATAATAACTATAACGGCTAAGCAGAGCAAATACAAACTATAGCCAATTCTTGGCAAGACCCAAGCATTTCAAAACATTTTCAAAAAACACTTCCTCCAAACAATAAATATAAGAATAAAAACTTTCGTGTGGCGTTTTCAAATAATCTATTTTTTGTCGTGAGCTTTGAAATGGATGAAGATATTTAAGTCATCTAAACAAGAATCTTCGGTAGCAAATCTGTCACATATTTGGCATGAATATATATATATATATATTGTTGACTCCGTTCGTTTGTTGTTTCACCTGCAATCAAGTGTTGCACATCCTTACACTTGCTTTCACCGTACTGATGAGATCCCTAAGATCGAAACACGTGTCTACGGTTGCATTTTTACCAGAGGGTTTAGTCCAATAAAATGTCCTACTTGTTATTCACAATTTCCCTCGAGAGCATATCTCTGTTTATATATATATATATATATATATATATATATATATATATATATATATAAGTAAACATCTCGAAATCGATTATCCACAAACATATTTGAAAGCATTCTGTTCGGTTAGTAGTTTCGTATGATAATCAGCATCACTAACTCGAAAACATGCATACTGCGTATTTTAAAAAACCGCTACAGAAGCTGTATCAGAGCCATGGTGGGAAAAGGCTGACGACGAAATTTCTGCTAATCTTTTAATCAAAGAGCCCAAATCGTCTTGGCAATTCATGTTGTCTCTGTGAAAATATTTAGTGAACAAAAGTTTCTGAAAAGCTCTAGAAAATTGTATAGGGGTTGGGTTGACATACTTGCCACTTTGTAGCCTAATAGTGCCAAAAAATTCTCTAAGGCGTCTTTATTGAGCCTCCTCGTGTAGAGAATGGGTATACCTTCATATTTTAAATACTTTGATAATTCTATCAGTCCATTAATAGTTATTTTCCAACAACTCAGGAATTTTATGTATTTGGTTACATCTTTGACAATGCCTTTTTTATTAGTTTTGAGATATGTCCGGCACTTCCTGTTGCTTAGGCATTTCAGATACCTGTCTCTTTAAGGCATCACTTTCTTCCTCCAAGTAGCAGATTATTTGCCTTAAAATATTTTTTCTGGGAGTTTTTGCTGATAGGAGGTGCATTGTCTGTGTTTGAACATAATGTGACTCCTTCGTCTCTTGTGAATGTATATCGTGACAAGGGGAAACTATCTACTCGATTCAAATAATAGCCTACTGGTGGATCTGTAATAGATGTTAGCATCCGATTCTTGGAACCAGTTAGAATAATACGTAGTAGGTAGAAACTATACGTAGATGATGTAAATCGAAACTAGTCAACAAACTTTATGCCTAGCGGAATATAGACAAAAGTGTTCGATTCTATATTTACTGAACATGAAAATTCCATGAAATGAATGAGTCGTCGATCAAGTTGGTGTTTTAACAGCAGGCTAACATTTAATTAATATAAAGAGCACCGTAAGTAAAATAGGTTGGCTTTGGGCTAAAACTAAAAGAACTCTTCCTATCCAAATCCAATTTCGCAGTTCACTATGCCTGAATCTCATTCGAAAGGTAACGGAGACTTCCTATCCTGTACCTTTCTTCACGTCTCCATATGCTGATGAAAATATTTTGATTACGGAAGTAAACAGTAGCGATGCCATTTCGGAAAATTCATTTACCTTAGAACTAGCTGAAAATGATGAACCAGCTCAAAACGAAGAACATGTACTGGATGTAGACCGTAATTATTCGAAAAATCCTAGACGGCGCAATGAACTGCGAAACTGTTATGCGTTACAACTGTTCTTAAACGCGACCGTCCCCCATATTTATAATAAATATGCTAATGACAAATAGGTAAATAAATAATAAATGCACGAAACAGTCGAAACACCTACATAAATATGTGTTCTGTGAATAAATGACAGTTAACCATTCATCAGATTGCTTTGGGTACCAACACAAAAAAGTTAAATAAACATAATTTCATATAAAAACACTTTGAAGGCTTTGTGACTTAAAGTAAATGATCTGTCATATATAATTTTCGATTCTCTACGCAACCATCATAAAATTATTGGAATTGGTGAGGCAGACCTTTTTGACGAATTTTTTAAGTTGGCAACTTGTGCGGAACTCCTCTATTCAGCAACTGTCATCGACATCGGTAAACGGAAAAAAATCGGAAAAAAAAAACCCGGAAAAAAAAACGAAAAAAAAATCGTAAAAAAACGGGAAAAATACCCCACGAAAAAATAAACGGAAAGAAAACCCGCGGAAAGAAAACCCCCTGAAAAAAATACGAAAAAAATACCCCTATATGCGATAACAATGGCCAGTACACAAAAAGTAATGAAATTTCAACTGTGTGTGTGTCATGTTAAAGAAACTAGACCATATTTGATTCATTTTACAATACAGAGGGGTGGAACAACAGATTTTCCAGCCTTGCAAAAAGGCGTATCTGGTTAGTTCTTTCAGGAACAATCGAGTCATAAAAATATAAAAAATCGTCTTTTTTGGTCGTCGACGATGAACATTCCACAGGATGGTTAAAACTTTTATTGTTATTGTAAAATGAATCAAATATGGTCTAGTTTCTTTAACATGACACACACACAGTTGAAATTTCATTACTTTTTGTGTACTGGCCATTGTTATCGCATATGGGTGTATTTTTTCCGAGGGGTTTTTCCGGGGGTTTACTTTCCGTTTTTTTTTTGGGTGAGGTATTTTTTCCGTTTTTTTTTCTTCGTTTTTTTCGTTTTTTTTTCCGGTGGTATTTTTTCCGTTTTTTTTCAGTTATTTTTCCTAGGTTCATCGACATCAAACATTGTGCTGTTGTAGTAGCCATCGCCAGTGCTTTTTACTCAATCTGGCAACAGGCAGGATATGTGGACCTTTAAATTGGAGTCTCTTTCATTTCTCTCTAAAACTAGCCTCTTTGTGCCTCTGTCGCATCTGGAACTTAATCTGTGCTGCTGGCTAAGTATACGTGGCCTTAAGTGGAGTGAAATCAATAAAAGATCTTCTAATTGAAGAGCTAGACTATTCGAAGTAAACCGGCAAACAACATTGCTACAATGATGCGTTGAATGAGATGAACAGACTGCGAAACCTGTCCAGCGATAACTAAAAAGTAAAGAATAAATTGAAAGCAAAAAAATCTTTCTTGAAGCTTTTATTCAAATGCACAAAAAAGAATAAAAATCTTTTCCTTAGAAACTTTTACTATCAACTTATAACGTCAGTACAAAATTCATACGATATAAAAGCTTGTCGCTAGATGTAAACAAGTATCTAAATTAAATAACATGATTTGACTTTAATTTTTAAAATTTTCAAACTGAAGTAAACGTTTAAAAGGCAAAGTTTAGTGTATTTGAAAAAAATCCTTATTTTTAAAAAGTTACTTTGATTTATTTCGATAAAAAATACCATTAGTGTTCAAATTTCATTGGTTATTTATGTGTTTTTGAATGACTTTTAAAGTTTGAAATTGTTCTATATTTGCAAACTGAACATTGGTGAATTTTAGAAGTAATTGAACCTAAAAGTTGTTCATTTTCTTTGTGGTTGTTCAAAACATGCGAGTCTAAACTTTGTTTGCTATTGAAACCCTTTTTGCATGCAATGCAAATGTACGGAGTCTTCCCAGAATGTATGAGAGAATGTTTTTTCAAATTTTGTTTATAATGGCTGAAATAATCACATTTCGAGCATTCATAAATTGGTGCATTTTCTTTATCATGTTTGTATTTATGTTCAATTAAATGTGACCTATTCACAGTTTTAAATCCACAAAAATCACAGAAATGAATTTTGCTGGTAATACTCCTATCTGGATGATACTTCAATATATGACCATCCAGTGACAATTTTGCATTAAACTCCTTTAGGCAATCCCCGCATTTGAAAAGTCGAAACTGTTCATGGATTCTTGAATGGCTCTGAAGATTTCTCTTATAAAAAGTCTTATATTGACATTGGTCACAGCAATACGATTGTGCGTTTTGTCTTTCGTGAATAGCCAAAACATGTTGTTGCACTAAGTCGTTCCTCTTATTTTTGTAACCACAGTACTTGCATTCGAAGTGTTTTTCCAAATTTGTATCACGGTCCTCCAAATGATTTTTCCTGAAAAAATAAAAGAAGGCAGTTAGCTACTCCAAATTATAATTCGGTGCGGTATTGCTCGAACCATGAAATAAACTCGATTACGTATTTATGCGCTAAAAACTCATTTAGCGACTGCCTCATATTGGAATCAATTATAATAATATAATAATAAATGGTTGTAATAATAGAACGGTATCATCCTATGAAAAGTTAGCGCTTTCGCATACCAGATACATTTTAAAATTAAAAATAATTTCAATAAATTACAAATCAACCCCCTTCCCAAGAGCTGGAAGAGCCTTCTGCAGGGAAACACAAGCCCCTCTAGTAATGAGATGTGCCAACGCCCACAACACAGTTAGTCCGATCTACGCATTTTTTGGGACGGGGATCGGTTATAACAACATCATACTTAGCATGCTAATAATTGGAACCATGTCAACCAAGGAAAAAAATAGTTTACCAAAAATTCAGGGGTATAAACCCCCAAAAATAAAGAATTGAAATATTTTTTTGTTGTCGTCTTAGAAATAATGAAGTGTATAAAATGTTTTAAATAGAGTTGAAGATCATTCAGTTCCCTTCAAGAGTGATTAGAAACGTGAATGAACGCCGACATCAAATTCACTCGGCGCTGATGCAAGTCCCGTCGGTGCAAAACGTTAAATGTGTCATAACTCTGCTAAAAAAGCAAAATAAAAGTGCATTTTGGTCATCAAGACTTTTACTTTGTCATGTAAATATAACATGTTGTTTGGAAGCCGGTTATAATTACAGCCAGAGTCAACAAACGTATATTACTTTATAATTAAACTTTTGCCAAAATTAACATATGTTTTAACAGTTGTTTTTTTGTCAACATTATTTTTCATTTCCATCTAGATGTTAAAATAATAAAAATAATATAACATGTGGCCCAAATTATTCTAACATATTGAACACATGTTTTTTACCAAGTCTCATAATCCTACTGCATTGTTTACAGAGGATGCAAAAATCATAGATATTTTAGTTAATCCGGAATAATTGCACTAAACCAGGAACATTACCCTCTTTGGACTCTATGCAATGATTTAAGGATAAGTGAGACAGGTATCACTCACACACGCCAAAAAAAACTAAGTTCTACTCCTGCCTCATCTTCAACTCTCTCCTAATTTCAACATTTTATTCAGTAAAAGTTGAAAATAGTCACTTATACACATCCTGTATGAAAAATAAAGTAAGTATGCAATTACAAGTTGGAGGTTTGCCCTTTATATTTTCAAGGATCATCGAACCATAATATCTAAGCCAACAATGGACACACTTTTGGGACAGTTTCCTTAGTATGCTGCTCATTATAGACATATCACACCCTACTGTCATGCAAAGTTATATTTGTGTTCTTGCTGTGAAAAGGACAAGGCACTGGATACATGTATTCCTGGGGCTCGATAGATTTCTTTGATTTTTGGATATATCATTCTACATGTTAAAACAAGCAACTTTCTTCATTAGACTTTTTTTCTGGCTGTACAGGGTGAGCTACAAAAATGGATTGATTGTCTAACGCTAAATATTTTCTGTAAATAGATTTTTCTTGATTTTTCAGTATAATATCATGTGAAAAATATCAATTTCCTTCGATTATATCAATTATGATGTACATTACTACAGGACGAGGCAGAAAACGCGATTTTTCTGAAACTCGTTTATTTTGACTTCTCGCCCAATTGTCAATAAACGAGTTTCAGAAAAATCGCGTTTTCTGCCTCGTTCTGCAGTAATAAAAGGAAATTGATATTTTTCACATGATATTATACTCAAAAATAATTTTTGTAGCTCACGCTCTAGAGCCAGAAAAAAAGTATAATGAAGAAAGTTGCTTTTTTTGACCTGTAGAATGATATAGCCAAAATACAAAAAGAAAAGAACAAGAATGGTGTCGTGCATATATACCACAACTTTCTCTCTCCCAAAGAAGTGATAGTCCATTTGAATTTGTTATGTGGAAGTTTTTTCTCAAGTTATTATTTGAGTCATAGGAATATTATCTCTACAGGAGTATTCAAAGTGAAAAAAATTATGGAATCTCATATATTATTATTCTCTGAATAAATGCAAGTATATTAGCTGTGTGCCAACAAATCTGTTTTCAGAATATTGAAAATTGTACAGAATGGAGAGTACGTACACACAGCATATAGGGATTTTTCCGTTCCAGGGCAATTATATGAAGAAACCCGTTTTCAATATATTTTTATAAATAATATTATATAATTTTTTTGAGTTTGAAAAAAATGTTATATAGAAATAAAAGCCGGTCGGATAACAGGAAACATAGATGTAGATTCAAATGATTGAATCTTAAAAAATGCTTTGTTTGTAGGATGTCACAAAACGGATTTGTATCATTTGCAATACAGATGTAAACACTCACGGCTTCAAGTTCAAAGAAGTTCAAGTATGGCAATGAAAAATTCCATAGCCGACCCTCGAATCAGTTCATAAACTCAGGACCAAATTAAAGAGCTTCGATTTCTCGCATTGCTGTTTGATCTGTATCCAAAAAATTAGTACAAGAAAGAAATCGATCGTCCAGGACAGTTTCTAAAGCATGAACCGAAACTATTAAGAAAATGGCAGCTAGTTGCGGTTTTTGCTAAATATTACCAGGACTGGCCATCCTCATAATTCTCATAATATTCATAAATGAGATGTGAGGCCTATTCATAACCTCATCGCGATTTTAGGACGATTAACACCGTTTCCAGAGCTCAAAAAGACGGATTGGCTTCGAATATGAAGCATTAACCTCACCGAACCAAACCTAGCCTACTATTGTCTAAATATTACAGTACTACCTTGTAATTCCATTTATTCTATCGAATCCATTTTCCGATAGCCTTTAAACTTTCCGAAAAATACAATTTTTTTTATTGAAGTCGAATTTTTTTTCTGTTCTACTCCTGATTTTATGGTTAACAATTTTTCCTTCAACTAGACACGATGTCAAGAAGTCAGTGCCAAATTTCATAGTGTTACAATTCATCCTTCAGTTTTGGAACAAATTTGTCTGCGGTTATTGGACTAAATATGGGGCAACAGCGACACAAACAGACGAAGTAAGTACTTCTTAGGGCAGGTTGTACAAAACAAGTTCACCAACAGTTTGAGTGAATTCAGGTCAGTTAGTACGGATTAGCCAATTTTTCGTTTCTTAGTAACTGAACTCAGTTTCGTTGAACTGTTGGTGAACTTGTTATGTACAACCCGCCCTTAGAATTTCTAATGACAGAAAACCTCGGAAAATAAGTCAATTTTTGCCAACTGAGTTAGATCCGAGGTCATAGACATGGGTTAACCTATTCATCAAAGGTTGGCACGTATTCGACGAGCTATCCCTATAAAATAAATCAACGGCAAATAAGCTTCCTAATCTTCAAAGGCACTGCAAATTTGTTCTTCTTCAGAAATTCCAGGTTACAGACAATCCTTAAAAGCTAACCTCGATTCTGTTAAAATCTCCAAAAGAGAGAATTGACAACAGTCTCCTAATTCCATAGAAGTTGTTCTGTAGCCAAAAAGAAACAAGCTAGGTCCAATTCTGACTCAAAGAGCTAGAAACCCTAAGAAACAGTACCAAATTGCTCTTCAACAAGTTCTATAGAACAAAGCAGCAGGACGAATAAAATAAAGCCCCCTTTCTATACGGGCCATAAGGAGAGAGAAGGAAGGTGCAAAGAATTTGACAGCCCGGCCAAATGCCCAAAACTGAACCATATCTCTTTGAAAGACCCAGTTGATTCTGTCGGCCCGACAATGCAAGCTGACGGATATTTCACTAATTCAGGGAAGGAATCTCTAGATTTACTTCTTAAAATTCACTTTCCTGAAGAGTACAAACACTCGTGGAAGAGGTCTTAAACTACAGGAAGGTAAAATGGGCAATAGGTACCTTAAGTTCATTTAGATTAGCACGAATAGACGAAATCAAACTTGTACCACTACAGCAAGACGTATCAATTTCATTACATGATAGGTTGTTCAGAACGAGCAACATTACTAGGTACGTACCTAGCACCTTTGTAGTGAAAACCCAAGATAGTCTTCATATAGAAACCAGGATTAGCAGGAATAGACGAATCCCAACCTGTACTACTGCAAGTGGCAGACGTATTTATTTCATTACTAGTTAGGTTTTTTAGGGCCAGCAACATTTATGGGTACGTACCTAGCACCTATACAGTGAAAATACAATATGGTCTTCATATAGAAACCGGAAATACCATCCATGGTTGGTTAGTTCAAGGTTGGCGAACGAGATACGGGATTTATCTTTGGGGGTTACCCTAGTTGAATAGGTCTGCTTCTACTTTGATCTGTCTGAATGTTCTGTTGTGCTAATTGTGCAGTATTCATGTCGCATTCAAAGATGATGTTAGAGGATCTTTTTTCCTCGTTACTACAAAGTCTGCACTCCATATTTTCCCAATTCATTCCCGTTATTTTTTTTCTGACTTCAGTATCCGGTTAGTGAATCAGTAATAGTGCGAGTACTGGAGGGTGTCAGTCATCAGTGTTTGACTTAGGTGCCTTTCCAAGGCTGTGCTATGTCGATGCCGTTCGATTTGGTTTCAACATGTTTGCTTTTTATTTCTATTATAAAATGCTGATTCAGTTGGGGCACCAGATAAACCTGAAGAAATTGTAGATTTCGACTACCAGTTACACTTTCCCAAAAAAAGTATGGCCCTATAACCTGGTTGTTTGAAATTCCTTTCCAAAATATTCACTTTTTGTTGATATTGTGTGCTATGCTCCTCCATCCAATGTGGATTTTCTGTTGCCCGGTATCCATTTGTTTTGAAAGTTGCTCATTCAGTAGCCAATAGTACATATTTCTCAACCTTTTTCGAATCATTAAAATTTTTGTCACTTTGGGTTTGCACTAAGTATGCATATTTTATGAAGGTATAACTGAAATGTAGAACTAACACCAATAGATAGAAGGAATAAGTAATTGTCAGATTCGAAAAATTGAAACTACCCAAAACTGCGTCAATATCACTCGGCGCGCGTTTGGTCATCAAAGTTGGGATCCTCAGGAGTTCTAAAAACTGTACGCTTTTTTTCAACTTTGTTGGCGAAACGCGCGTCAAGTGATATTGGCGCAGTTTTGGTTTTTTAGGTAGTTTCTATTTCTTGAATTGTATTCATGCCGAAAGTTCCAAATATTCATTAACTTTTGATCAATTGTCAAATAATTATGGCCCTTCCTACATAAAGAGTCAATTGATACAAACCTCTTTTTCAAGTCAGATATACGCTGCTTGCAATGATTTATATGCTTCTTCAAGAAATCTCCGCTTGTTAATAAAACTTGGCAGTATTCACATTTGTATAACTCCCCATCATACATCTCCATCTTCAGTGGATTGAAACGACAATACTTTTTCTGATGTGTTTCCAAATAGTCCTTCGTAGATAGTCCAATGTGACAAAATTTACAGACATAAAATTCCACCACTTCCTCCTGCACCGGCTCGAAATACATTTTGGGGTCTATTCCCAAATTTTTGGCGAAAGTAGTACCATAAAACACCAACAACTCCTCATTTTCAAGTATTTTTCTGCATGTACGATAATACAAATTTCCTTTGTACTGGAACGCTACAAGGTTCTGCTCCTCAGCATTTCTAGCGCAGTTTACGTATCTCAAGTAGTTGGAATTCGACTCATTGCTGGCATCAATCTATCAAGAAAAATGATTATTACCAATGGGTTAATAATGGTTTCCTTAACAAATTGAGTGCACGTGATCTCAGGATGAGATGATATTTTATGTCTACATAGTACTATGACAGATACTACCAAGGAATATTACGAACAGGTAGTAGATAAATATACGACTTTAAATAATATAGAAATGATTACAGAAAAAATAAATAAAATATAAGAGAAATTAAGAAAATACAGTAAAATTCTGAGAAACTGAGAAAATAACAAATTGAGAGAATAGTGAAAATAATACATCTGATATTTATTGTAGGAGTACTTGAAGCGTTCTAGAGGTCAATATTGTTTCCAGCGGGCTATGGTATTTCCGAGAAATTGTGAAGTTCAATGTCCATTACTTTCAAACTCAAGTCAGAGCAGGTTTTTTGCTAATTGTGGAATCGCATAAAATTAGTTCTTTAATATTGTAAAGATTTTGAGTCCGGCCCCGAGACCGGCCCTGATCTAATTAATTATGCACCCTCGTTCAACTACAACATCATATCTGCTGGCCTATCGCCGAGAACAAGCTGGAATAAAATCGATCAATTCGATACTGTTCGAAGAGCCATCTAGATGAAATGTTCTATACTCCAGAATAATCGAGAGAACCTTGCGACTATATAACCGCTGGGGGACAGTCAGAGTTCAGAGTTAGGTAACAGTTCCCGAGTTCGCTGATAGATAGCCACAATAGAAATAAATTGAAATAGTTATTGAAGTAAATGTTTTATTGAATAATTGTTGTAAATCGTGTTCTAAATAAATTAGGAAGATTAGTTAGTGCAGTTTTACTACATTTGTTGTCAGAAGTCGGATGTTCAAAATAAATAAGTGTAAAAGTGTTCGTCGCGTTGAAAAACAGATAGACATTTATCGCGGCTAATAGACAGTTAGTGACCCGTTGAACATTTCAGTGCAAAGTGAACAGTTTTGCGCGTCGCGGGACAATAAACTGAAAACTTTTGTGTGAAATAAATAATAGACTGATATCTCGGTAAAGACAATAAGAGACAAATTGTTTCCGAGAAGAGTTCACCTAGTTGACCTTAAAGTTAGTGAATTAAAGCAAGAGTTAGAGGAGCGTGAGTTAGAAACAACTGGAAAGAAGGCCGTACTCCAGAAAAGACTTGCAGATGGACTGATTGAAGAAGGAGAAGACCCCGAAACGTTCTTATTCGAAGTTTCTGGAATTGATTTGAGTTCCATAATGAATAAACTCGAAGAAACTACTAAGTCTCTGAAAGACGAACTCCAACAAACTTCGATAAACTTGGAAGATAAATTTCTGGAAAATTCGAATAGATTGGAGGATAAACTTCAACAAAATTCGGTGAGTCTGGAAGACAAATTTCTTAAAAAAATCGAAAAATCTAGAAGAAAAGCTTCAAGAGAATTCGAAAAACCTAGAAGAAAAGCTTCAAGAAAATTCTGTCAGCCTGAAAGAAGAACTTCTAGAAAATTCGAATTGCCTAAAAGAGGAACTTCAAAAAAATGTGAAGAGCCTGGAAGTAAAGCTTCACGAAAATTCGAAATTTAGAAGTGAAGCTTCTAGAAAACTCGGAGAATTTGAGAGAAGAGCTTCTAGAAAATTCGAGAAGCTTGAAAGAAGAAGTTTGCAGTGTGGCGAATCGGTTGAAAGAAAGAATGGGAACTGTTGAAACAGAGATGGAAAAAATCAAAGATGAAATGGAAGAAGAAATGAAAAAAAAATTAGGGAAACGCTCCACGATGAAATGAAGGAAAAATTTAGTGAGCTAGAAAAGCGAATGGATTCTGTGCACATTCCTGAAATCTCCAACAGAAATCCAATGCCGGATCTGAGTACCAACTTGGAGAAAGTTCAAAAAGAAATCAAAGATTTCAAGGTCAGTACGGAACCAGGAAAGCTCTCATTGAAACCGCCTCAGTTCGACGGAAATACTCCATGGTCAAACTACCACCGACAATTCGAAGCTGCTGCCAAAGCAAATGGATGGAATGCTGGGGAAAAAGCTTTAGCATTGACACTGGCATTGCGTGGCGAAGCAACAAATATTTTACAAACGCTTACCGCCCAACAACAGGAAGACTATGAACAGCTGGTAAAACACTTGGAACTTCGCTATGGCCAAGCCCACCTTGAACACGTATATCACTCACAGCTGAAGAACCGATGCCAGAAATCAAGCGAATCGTTGCAAGAATTTGAAGCGGATATTGCACGCTTGGTTCGTCATGCGTACCCATCTACACCGGAAAATGTAATGGAGCGACTAGCGGTCCAGGCATTTTTAGATGGACTTCGTGACCAGGAAACCCGGCAAGCCTTAACACTAGCTCGCCCCGCACATCTCGTGGATGTATTAGCACGCGCTCTGGAAGTCGAAGCAGCAAAGCAATCCTGCAAAAGCCAGAGTAGAGTCCGGATGATTGAGGAAGATCCACAGCCACAGGAGCCCGCTAATATCGAAGCTGTGATGCGAAAAGTGCTGAAGGAAGTTGTGCCTGAGAGAAGACTGATACGATGCCAAAATTGTAGAGAACTTGGGCACGTGCGTAGCAAATGTCTAACATTGAAAAAATCGACATCAACGATGAAGGTCAAGAAGGAGCAATCGTCAGCCCGTATCCAACAAGCCCCAGTTAACAATGCATATGTCGCTGTACTTCAAAGACAAGACAAAGGTGTTTTTGTAGACGGTCTCATTAACAACGAGCCTCGCAACATGCTCCTTGATACGGGTGCGACTAGGACAATCCTTGGACCTACTTTTGCCAAAACACCGACAACAATCGAATCGTCGAATTGGAAGCTACGCACAGCAACAGGAGAGCCGGCAACTGTGTATGGTGAACTTCCAATTGAACTGACTTTGGGCAGCACTACAGTGAAACACCGGGCTCTAGTAGCGGATATCGAGGACGAGGTAATAATTGGAATGGACATCATGAATTCTAGAGGATTCGAGCTGAATTTTAAAGACGGCGTCCTTCGTGTGAACGGAGAAGAGCTGGTACTTCACTGAACTGAAGACGTAAGCGTACCGGAGAGGGCTGAAACCATTTTGGAGGCTCGCCTGGATGGAGGTGCGAACAGTGGAAACGTGGTGATGTTCGAGCCCAAGCTACATGATGAGAAAATTGGACGAGGAATTGCACTAGGAAGAACCTTGTTGCGTGCTGATAAATTTGTGTCAGTAAGGGTAATGAATGTCAATTATTACTCGGTGACCTTGAAGAAGGAAACAATTTTGGGGCACTGCTCGTCAATTTCCTCTGTGATTAGGAGTGTACGTGGCACTGTTAGCCAAGCCAGTAACATGCCAGCAGAATTGGAGAATTTGGTTGCTATTTCGTCCAAGGACATGGGGCCAGCACAAAAGACCAAACTGAGGGAACTAGTCAGGAAGTATCAGGAAATCTTCGATACCGGAGAAGGCAAAGGCGGTAGAACAAAGGTGGTTCAGCACAAGATAGATACTGGAAATGCCCGACCAATCAGGCAATCAGCCAGAAGACTTCCTCTCGCCAAAAAGGAGGAGGCTGACAAAATAGTCTGCGACATGGAGAAAGACGGAGTCATCGAGCCATCCAACAGTCCCTGGTCCTCTCCAGTCGTGTTGGTGAAGAAGAAAGATGGATCAACACGGTTTTGCGTAGACTACCGTCAACTAAACAACGTGACGAAAAAGGACAGCTACCCTCTCCCAAGGATAGACGACACGCTAGACACGCTGGCTGGATCTACGATTTTCTCGACCTTAGATTTGAAGAGCGGATACTGGCAGGTAGAACTGGCCCAGGAAGATCGAGAAAAGACAGCTTTTACCATCTGCTCCGGATTATGGCAGTTTACAGTTATGCCATTCGGCCTCTGCAATGCTCCAGCCACGTTCGAAAGATTGATGGAGACGGTATTGAAAGGACTATCATGGAAGACGTGTCTGGTGTATCTCGACGACATTATTGTGGTTGGCAGATCGTTCGAGGACCATGTAAAAAACTTGGAAGAGGTATTTCAGCGACTGAGAAGCTCCGGACTGAAACTGATCCTTAAGAAATGTCATCTGTTTCAAAAAGAAGTACGTTATCTCGGCCACGTTGTCTCTGGGAAAGGAGTGGCAGTAGATGAGCAGAAGATCAAAGCTGTTAAGGAATGGCCCGTTCCGAAAGACATTCACCAGCTTCGAAGTTTTCTTGGCTTGTGCACTTACTATCGCCGATACGTGCTGGGATTTGCTAACATCGCAAAACCACTGACCAGGCTCACGGAAGGACAAACAAAGTTCCAGTGGTCAAATGAATGCCAAGATTCATTCAGGAAGTTGAAAGGAGCTTTGATCAACGCACCAATCCTGAGCTACCCCCTTCCAGACGGGAAATTCATGTTGGACACGGACGCCAGTAACGTGGGACTTGGATCTGTCCTGTCTCAGATCCAAGAAGGACAAGAGAAGGTCATCGGTTACTTCAGCAAGACCCTCAGTAAACTGGAGCGGAATTACTGTGTCACCAGGCGGGAACTGTTGGCTGTTGTCAAGGGAGTTGAGCACTTCTACAAGTACGTGTATGGACGAAGATTCCTACCGAGAACTGACCATGCAGCTCTCAAATGGTTCCTACAGTTTAAGAATCCCGAGGGTCAAGTGGCACGCTGGATTGAGAGGCTCCAGGAATTCGACTTTGAGATCGAACATCGGGCGGGGACCAGCCATAAGAACGCGGATGCCCTATCGCGAAGACCATGTCCAGACGACTGTTCGCACTGCCGACGAACAGAGGAAAAGGAGTCGACACTCTGCAGAACCACGGCGGTCGATGATAACTGGAATGACCACAAGATCCAGAAAGACCAAGAGAAAGGTCCAGATCTTGGTTTAGTCATCGGCTGGAAGAAGAGTAAGCGAAGACCGTCGTGGCAGGAAATGGCCAGTTGTTCCCCAGTCGTTAAAACTTACTGGGCCCAATTGAACTCTTTCACCTTAGACAATGGAGTCTTGAAGCGTGTGTTGGAGTCGGAGGATGGCGGGGAAGAAAGACGTCAGGTAGTAGTTCCCAGGAGCAGAAGACAGGAAATGCTCCGAGAAATCCATGATGGGGTCACCGGAGGACATCTGGGAGTGACGAAGACCCTCCAGAAAGTTAGGCAACGGTTCTACTGGGCCAATTGTCAAGCTGACGTCAAGGACTGGTGCAGAAAATGTGCTGTATGCGCTGCCAGTAATGGGCCTCGAACAATTCCTAAGGCCCCGATGCGCCAGTACAATGTGGGCAGCCCATTCGAAAGGATCGCCATTGACATCGCTGGCCCGTTCCCACAATCTGAACACGGGAACAAGTACATCCTTGTGGCGATGGATTACTTCAACAAGTGGGCCAAAGCCTATGCCCTGCCCAACCAAGAAGCCATCACCGTTGCCGACGTCTTGGTGAAGGAGTGGATTTGTTGATTCGGTGTCCCGTTAGAGCTGCATTCGGATCAAGGCAGGAATTTCGAGTCAAACCTGTTCCAGGAGATGTGTCAGATGCTGAACATCCGGAAAACGAGAACCACAGCTCTACATCCGCAGTCCGATAGAATGGTGAAGCGGATGAATAAGACGATACACCGCCACCTGTCCAAGGTAGTCTCTGACCACCAGAAGGATTGGGACCAGTACCTCCATCTGTTTCTGATGGCGTATCGTTCCGCAGTTCATGAGTCAACCGGCCAAACCCCTGCTAGTGCTATTATGGGCCGAGAGCTGCGACTGCCATGTGACCTGAAGTTTGGGACGCCACCAGGACAAGACACTGCGGGAGATGACTACGTCAGCAAACTGCGACAGAGAATGGACGACATCCACGAACGGGTCCGTTTGAACATCCAGAGACTGCCAGCGACAGAATGAAGGAGACCTACGACATCAAGGCGGATGCTGGTGGATATCAGACAGGTGACCTTGTCTGGCTATACAACCCTAAACGTCGCCGTGGACTATCACCGAAACTTCGGAACTCGTGGGAAGGTCCATATAAGATCATGAAAAGGATAAACGACCTCGTCTACCGTATATATAAGCCACCACGAGGAAAACCCAGGGTAGTCCACTTCAATGGGTTGTCCCCTTACGCCGGAAACCACGATCAAGTCCGCACAGTCAGATCACCGGAGGACGAAATAACGTTTCAGAGGTTCATGTCCCTGTACTCGAACGGACAGAAAGTTCAATATGGGGTAACCCGAGAGGAGTCACGAGATCTTTTCAAGGTGCCTGCTGATTACGCGTTAGCTCACTGTGTGGCAGAAGATCTCCAAATGTCCAGAGGCATTGCAGTAGTTTTCTCCAAGAAGTTCGGTCGAACCCAGGAACTGAGAGAACAGAACCAAGAAGTTGGAGGGATGTTACAGCTGAGGAAAGGCCAGAGAAACATCTACTATCTGATTACCAAGAAGCGTTCTCGAGATAAGCCGTCTTATGAAGATGTTTGAAAGAGCCTTACGAGATTGAGAGACACGATGCTGGACCAGAATATTGTAGACCTGGCAATAACAAAATTGGCCTATGGGCTTGATGGGCTGGACTGAAGAGTTATAAGAAGCATGTTGGAGACAATACTCAGATCCAGCGGCATCAACATTCTGGTGTGCTGCAACCATCTTCCTCGACCCAAATTGAAGACTGTGGAGTGCTACTTCCATCGAACGTCCAGGTGCAGATATGGAGAATCTTGCAGATATCTTCACACTCCAAGAATGACGTGTCGGGGCGAAACGTCTTCAAGAAGGAGGCAATGTAACGATTTCGAGTCCGGCCCCGAGACTGGCCCTGATCTAATTAATTATGCACCCTCGTTCAACTACAACATCATATCTGCTGGCCTATCGCCGAGAACAAGCTGGAATAAAATCGATCAATTCGATACTGTTCGAAGAGCCATCTAGATGAAATGTTCTATACTCCAGAATAATCGAGAGAACCTTGCGACTATATAACCGCTGGGGGACAGTCAGAGTTCAGAGTTAGGTAACAGTTCCAGAGTTCGCTGATAGATAGCCACAATAGAAATAAATTGAAATAGTTATTGAAGTAAATGTTTTAGTGAATAATTGTTGTAAATCGTGTTTTAAATAAATTAAGAAAAGACCCAGGACTGATCTCTGAGAAATAGTCGAATGTCTATAGTTGCGACACCTGACTGTGAAACAGAATCCATCATCATTTGTTTTATTATAGATTCGAATTGACTCCTTATTAGTAGAAAGCAATTGACCTAGTCCCACGCAACACTCCTTAGACTATACATATACGGAGAGTTTTATGAGATGCATGAATCGCAGATTTTATATATTTTTCATTGAAACAACAACATTGATTATCGGTTAAAGTATTCCATTTGTTCAAAAAATGCCTAATCTTATCCAGAAACCTATATTCAAATATCTTCGAGTACGCTGAGGAAAAATGTTTGCCTGTCATAGTGCTAGAATAGGTCACACAACATTAGAGTGGACTTGTCCCATCAAATAAATGATTATTATTATTATTATCAAATCGAAATGGAAACCATAAAAATGTTGTTTCCTTCATCCAGTATATACAAGATTGCTTATTAAAAAAATGGCTGAAGAAATTAAAGGTGTACCGAGACAGTATATATGAAATTCAACCAATAATCATCGGAATTGAGATCCAAAAATGTATTTTTCCAGAACCTCTGAAAATAAAAAACTGAATTTGTCATTCACTTACCAATCTTCCATCTCGAAGTTTCCAGGCATATCCATTCTTCGTGTCAATTCTCGTGGTATCTCCCTCATATGGTCCCATGCGAATCCCCATTTTCAAATTCTTTAAAGCAAAAACTCCAAATCCGTGAATCTGCGAACGACGCACCTCCAAAACTCCTTTCGGAACTGTTTTCTTGGCGCGGTCCTCCTCACCGACTACGACTGGATCATCTTCGAGAGAAACCAGCATACCGCAATTCGTGCAGTAGTCCAGGTATTCTTTTTCGCAAACATCGCAATCTGGAACGACATTCAACATTCTTGAACTAGGATAGAAAACAACTTATTCCTTGACGTACACTGTATTACATCTGACAGGTACGTGTACAATGGTGTTTGAGGAATGAACCTTCCAAATTCAACTTTAGAAAATTGTAATAGCATTCTTAATAATAGATAAGTTGATATTAAGACGACTTCCTATCAATTCAGTTGAAATACAAAAAATATAAAACACTAGCACATGATCTCATAATGTCAATATGGTAATTAGAAACACTTTACAAACTGTATAGAACAAATAAAAATAATCAAGAACTAAAAGAGAGACTAAAAGAGCAGAAACACATTGAATTGGTATTGGTATTTGTAAGTCCCATTTCCTTGAGAAATTTAAGGATTTTGAGGGGGTCTATTCGTGGTATTTCTCCCACAGTCAGCTGGTGTGATCCCAGTATTTTCAATCTTTTGTGATGTACAGCATAACACTCCATCAATATATAGTGTGGTGTTTCTGGATGTTCCCCACAGTGCTGTCCTCCTCTAAGCCTAGCTTCCATAGGTGTTCTTTGAGTCTGCAGTGCCCCGTCAGAAATCCCGTGATTGTCTTTAGTTTTGCTGAGGTCAATCAGTGTCTTCGATCTTGCTCGGTTGAAGTTGCCAAGGAGATCTTTGGCCTGCCTTAGCCCTGGAAGTCTTTGCCAGTATGTTGCTCTTATTGTTTCATCAGTTTCATGAGTTCTTGGAAGTAAGATTTTCCAAAAACACATTGAAAACAACATTAAAAAGAATATCAAAAAACAATTTTTATAAAATGCAAACTGATGAAAAGTTCAAAAACATAAGAAAATACGGAAAATTGATAATGAATAAAAGTACAACTTCAGTAGACAAGATTATTACAAATGATAATAAACTCAACCAAAAATATTGGAGACTACTTCAATTCTAATTTTTGTGATATTGAGAAAGCAATGGCTGAACATAAACAATGTAATCAACTTCCAGTTGACATAGCTACAATCAATACAAAGAAATCAATATGTTTGTCTCCCATGACTGAACTGAAATGATTTATCAAATAAAAACACTAAAAATACAAGCACAAAAGTGACTCATTTGCATAACAAATAAACCAACCGTTCGCTGTAAACAATTCCTCATTCTTGAAGCATTTTTTGTTTTTCGATACTGATCAATCTGGGGAACGGAGTAATCCCGAAGAATCTACCCTGCTCGAATTGAGTATATGAGGTGACACTTATCACTCGGTGAAGTTTTTGGAAGATTTAGCAAGTTAAAGTCGGTTGAGCCGTTTAAAAAAATCCAAGTATTTTATTAGTCAGGGTAGTGGTTGTATCTTCATAGCGAAGTTAACATACTTGGAGTATTTAAAAATATCGTAACAGTATGGTGTCGGAAGTAGGATATTAATAAAAAGCAGAAACTATTTATAAACTAATGATGAATACGATGGACGACTGTGCAATTTATCCAAAATCAATTTGCGGATTTGGAAAAACAAGAGGAGGAAAAGCGGCGCCAGGAGAAAAAACATAAAGAAGAAAAGTGACGGATGGATGAAAAGAAATAACGAGGAGAGGCACTCCAGAAAATTCTCGAAGAATAGAGAAAAGAGCGAGATGAAAAGCAAGTACAAAAAAAGGCTCCAAGCATGAGGAATTGTTTACAGCGAACGCATGGATTTTTGTTAAGCAAAAGAATTTCCTGTATTATTCCACTGGTATTCAAATTTGGACCAAGATATGATACCAGAAATTATCGTCCTATATATGTTATAGACAATTTTGCAAAGATTCATGAAAAATGTATAAGAACGAGAATAACAGAATTCTTTAGTAAACATATTATTTTATAGGAAATGCAGTAGTCATTCAGGGAGGGCCTGTGATGCTATTTTTGAGTTAACAAACATATTGTACAGAGTGGGCCAAATTGGACAATTTTAAAGGAAAATTCCTCTTTTTAAACTAGATAGTGAAACAAATGGCTATTTGTGAGTGTCAAATTATATGACATATAGCATGTTTTTCTAAAAGTTGCTGTAACTTTTTTCCTGTCAAAAACTTCTTGTTTCTATGAAAACATTTACATAGAATTTTTTCACTCAAATGGTGTAAGTAACTTAATTTTTCAAATAAGATATCCATGGTTGTTGATGGAAAAATATGTTTTTCAAATGAGACCCTGCATACTTCAAAAGAGCTTAAAATTACCTTTCCAAAAATGTAGCACACTGATGTTTTGCTAGAGTCATCTTTGAAATAAAGAGCTTTTAGGTTTTTTCATGTATAAACTTTGAACAAGTACGATTTGGACGACGCGACGCGGCGATAAAACAGAATGCAAATGTTTACTAGCATCTAGTTGTCAAATTTTGATTAAAGCAGTAAGGACGCTCTTTAATTCATTGTTTCTGTTCAATTTTCAAACACATTCGCAATGAAGTATGAGAATTATGAAAAATATAATGTGATAGTCTTTTTTATACAAATCGGGGAAAATGTAGAAGCAGCAAGCAATTTGTATCACGAGAGGTTTCCAGAAAGAAGTCGAACTTTTTAGCGACATTTTCGCAAGATTGCGACACAACCTTGATGGTGGTCAATTTGAAAAGCAAAGGCCAAAATTATATGAATCAAATAGGGATAAGGAGTTGGAAGAAATAGTCGTTTTAGGAGCTGTTGAAAATAATCCCAAAACGTCATCGCGGAATTTGAAAATAGCAACAGGCCTACCAAGAACTAACGTTAGGTGGATTTTGAGAAAGCACAAATACAATTCATACAGGACCAGAAAAATTCATAAACTCAGACCAGGACATTTTGAACGCCGCGCCGCAAGGATTTTTGCCAGTGGTTCCTGGAAAAATCTAACCAAGAACGTGATTTTTCGTTAATTGTATTTGGACAAAAGAAGCTTATGTGAGCAGTGTCGGCATTTTCAACGGCTACTTATAGTCTAAGCAACAAGTGCTTTTTAGGTCAAAATTTTTTCGCCCTCTCCGAAAATTATGATTCAGGTGTCATTTGATTCGGAATGGCATGTAGATAGTTTTTGAGGATATGCTAAGGCCGCTCGCAAAAATTGCAATAGTCATAAACAATTAAGTGAAAACAATAAAAGGGGGTGTGATTTTTCGTCAATATCTCAAAAACTATTCAAGATAATTCAAATTTGAAAAAAGATTCAAAAAGAAGAGGAAATTTTCTAAAAAAAATGTTTCAACTCGCGGAACTCTAGGACCAATATTTATAATATTCCTAGAGGGTTGAAAATACGCCAGAAAACGGGTACTCCGGCTTGCGCAAGCGGACCTTTAATGAATAAATATTATTTAAACTTATTAAATATGAAAATTAAAAATTGAAAAAGTTCTGGCGCCTGCAGGATAGATCAATGAACAATAATCCGTGGTCAAAAAATTTTTGTCGCGATTTTTCAATAAATTATCAATTAATGAATTAACAATTTTTTGTAGCATGAACATTAACATTGTAAGTGCGATAATTGTTAGACTATTAATCGGAGAATTTTTTCCTTTCGTGGAGCAATTTTTTAAAGGTCTTAGAATAGTTTACCGTTGGAAAAATAAAAAAATTGTTAATTTTCGTTTTGTTATTAATAATTTACCAAGGTGAAAAATTATAAAGCTTTTTGGAAAAAAAAAATTCTGTTTCAGTATTATTATTGATCCGATTTCGTATGATCAGAAGCTACTTAAAAATGATTTTCAATAATTTTTATCTCTTATTGTTTAAAAAATTGTTATAAACAAATGCGTTGTTTATGAGATAATTTAAAATTATTTTTTGATAACATAATCTTTGATGATAATTATGATTTTTTGAAAAAAAAACGTTTCTTAAAAAAAATTTTTATTGCTGAAATATGAGTTTGTTTATTTATAAAAATATTCCAGCCTTTCGCATACTCTACTATAGTATAATCAAATTTCATTAAAGGAAGATAATCACTGCTTTGACGGTTTCCCATACAGTCCTGGTAGAAAAGTTAGAAGCATATGGTATCAGAGGCAAAGTCTTATCCGACTAATTGCAATCAACGAGTGAAACTTAAACAAACTGTAGGTAGTGAAAAATTAACGAATTACGGTGTATCGCTCTTATTTTTCAGCGTTCATATGAACGAAATCCTTTATCTGCAATTGGCCGATGACATGCTGAAACAGGGATGAAAATAAATTCATATACTACGCGAATCAAATATCTGCTACCAATTTGATGATTTTGTCCATTTTAATACGTATTTTCATTTCGAAACAGATTTTGGCCTATTAAAACACGTACTTTTCATAATGAAATTAATTTTCGGCTTATAGAAACACGTACTTGGTGATAAGCATGTGGTATGGTTCTACATACTTGTATGACATTTCGAAATATTATGATTTATGTAATCACAATGCAGCAAAAGTACCATCTATCAGTATAAACAAGTCGAGTAGTGAAGAATAATTTTGCACTCCAAAAGAAAGTTCTCATAAAGCTGTGGCTGAAAATTCAGTCCCAACACACAAATCTTCACACAAGTAGGATGAAAATAAACAAAAAAACGTATCTCATAGAGAGTTTAAAAAAAAACACAAATAAGCTGTGTGGGAGGTGTCTCCTATATTATCCTACTAGCTGAATGAGCCTAGTGGAGACAATCCTACAGCATACTCAATCTTGAGCAGTGTTCTGGGAAAGTCTGACTTTGTAACATTTCAGTTATCATTCTTATTATCATCTTTAAAATCCCAGCATTCGAAATCAGAGTCTCATTGGTTAGTAACAACAATTTTTCATATTATATTTCTTACTTATCCTTGAATTAATTATAGCAGCTAGTCCTATTAAATCGACTGTGGAAACACATTTTTATTATTGATTTGACGTCCCGTTTATTATTTATTATTTATCAAAAGTCTAAGTTAAGTATCCGAGGCCCGCGCCGTCGCCTAAAAAACGTTGATATTCATCTTCGATGTTCAACACTAACTAACCCTCCCAAAAACTCTTCCAGTCCAAGAGGATTTTTCTATCCCCGTCGGCCGGATAGCAGAAGCCTTCCTACTCATCGATTTGAAGCCTCTCTCATGGTCAATTCCGTAAATTATTGTTTTCTGGTACTAACAATAAAATTTGTACCGCCCATTCCGAAATTGCTTTGTCATAATTTTTGTTATATTCACACCATTTCTGTCGAGTTTTCAAAACGTGTCTCAGGGTAAAATATCCCTCGCGGCAAAATCTATCTGACTGCAGTCGCTGATTTGACGGTTTTTAAGTCGTCTGGAACTAAATATTTAATTCAAGAAGTGTTTCATTCATTCAATTATTGAATATCACTTTGCCGAATACATCACAATGAGTCGAGAAAGATTGATTATTTCCACAACCAAGAATTTGTTCGATAATTATACAAAGTATATTTCGACGTGGGATTTATACAGGATGGTATTTTGAAAATGTTTTATTAGTGAAGTTTCTGGAATTGATTTGGGTTTGATAATGGATAAACTTGACGAAATTGCGAAATCCTTGGAAGACAACTTCTAGAAAACTCGGTGAGTCTAGAAAATAAATTCCCAGAAGAACTTCACGGAAATTCAAGGAGCCTATATAAAGTAAAAGCTTTTAGTTAAAATGTTCACAATTTTTGTTGCAATCATTTTTGACTTTTGAAACCTGGTGGTATAGTATGCACGATGTTAGTTGAGACATAATGCCATTTAAATATTTTACTATCGTTGTGAAGGGGGAATGAATGAGATAATTCTATAAGAACGGAAAATTTCTATCGCCACCCATTTATCACGGATGATTTTCCGATTGTGAGTCCAGTTTTAAAGTTTAAAGTGTCTCAATTGACTTCATATATAGATTTTAACATATTATTGCATTCTCATCAAAGTTACATATACATGGTATTAATTATGTACTTTGACAACTTCGAGAGATGATTTTTTGAAAGATTCAATACGAAAAGTTCATGTGAAGTTATGTCCCAAACGGCTTGCTTTTCGAGGTACATAGTGATCCAAATACATTTTTTTCAAGAATTTTCAGAGGTAACTTCGACATTTTCGACGATAATCAATTCAAATTAGGAAACTACAATCCATTCAATAGTACGTAAGTACAAAAAAATAGCCGTTTGGAAGTTGTCGACGTACTTAATTAACACCCTGTATGTACTCATCAAATTTCAGTGCATTGGTCGGGGGGAAACAGATCTAAAATTCAGTTATAAGACCACTTGATGCAACATGGTCCCTCACACCAACATGGCCAGTAAAAATTATCCTTCATACATATCATTTAAACATTGCAATTACCAGTGCATTGATCTTCATTACATGAATAATTGATAGGTAATTAATAATGGATTTAAAAAAATTGTGAGTTACTTACACACATATCTATCCTCAGGCGGTTCTTCTTCTTCGTAATAATTTTTTGTTGGTATTGTTCTCTTAGGATTTCTTCTTTCTAGCAAAATGAAATAAAATCTATAAATCAGATATATAAAGCAATAATGAACTCTAACCAGGCTCGATGTTGATTTTTTTTCTTTTTGGCTTCCTAGGAGCTGGTTTCACGAATACCGCATCATCCGCGACATCTGGCGACTTTTCCGACAATTTCTTCTTGTTCTTCATGAAATCTGGCATTGGAAAAAACATTGCTGAAAGAAAAGAAGTAATTGGGCAAATAGTTGAACCAATTCCGAAGCGTTTCAAATTATTTTATGGCTGAATTATGAAGGTATCTGGTTCAGAGTGTGAATGAGGATTATATTATGACATACAATTTTGAGTTATTGTATACCTACTTCTCTTTGTTTCGTTTAAGTTCTAAATTCTTAGCCAACATTATTGTTTGAATATTTTGTTATTCAGCAGTCCGAACCTTGGACGACTAATTAAGTAAAGTTTCCTTAGTAGCAATGAAGATTTATGGATATTTCCGGATAAATCAATCATGTTTGTCCCATTTTTGACAATGTTTGTTTCACATGAACACTATGACTTTGTAGGTATACCATTTCAAAGAAGAGGATTCAACAAGAAGAAAGATGTCACGAAGTATTCAAAAATTTAAATTTTGATACTGTTTTTTTTCAATTATAAATCAAATTTTGTCACTTTTGTATCATGTATCATGTATGTAACATTGATTATTGACGTTTTTTAATAGTTTTTACGTTATGAAATCGTTTGGATGAAAGTTGTCATTATTTCAATTATCTACAACTTTTACCTATGAAATTTTTTTAAAGGAGTTCAACTTTTTCCAGAAATCGAAAAAAACATGTTTTACCCCTAAAAATACACTTTTTCCCACCCCCTTTCAACTTTTGGTCATTTGTTGCGATCCAATCGAGTTTTCTTCTACCATACTACTATGACTTTTTTTTCAAAAATGTTCGGCACGGGTCTAAATGGACTGCGCAACACATAGTTAAATGTGTTGCGCATATAGACAACATACTGCGTACTTCTATTGTGAATCAATATATGACAATTGGCTAACTATCGAAAATAAAATGTGGTGGATTCTGAAGCTGCACAGTGTATAAAACAATTGAACTACTATATGCAAGATGTCTTCATGATAATTGCAGAACAAAAAATTATGTATGACCGGCACTATAATATCTACCTATGTGTTAGGTATATTATTTTTCCTACGACCACATGGGAAAGTAACGTATATCGCACTGTATAGTTACACGGAAAGAGGCTTATATTATATCACAAGCGTTTAAAATATTTTCCACACAGGCACAGAAAATAACTTTTCTCACGCTCCGTTAGCTCAGTTCGTAAAGCAGCGGGACATATTGACTTCTGACGAAGAGTACGCGGGTTCGATCATCGCCCACAGACACTTTTTTTTAATGATATTGAAAAAAATTACACTTTACAAATAGATTACTTCAAATATTTTGTATTTAAAAGTAATTATTAAAAATAAATGGAGTCAGAATGGTTCTCAGTCGGACTATTCATTAATTTTCTTGGACATTAGATTGTTAGATAGTAACTTCTTGCATCAAGTCGACGAAATATCCACATCAAAAAATTCACCTAAACAAAGCAAAGAATTTTCAAAATGTATATTCCTTTTCTTTAAATAGTTTCATATATCGATTCCCTGTACCTAGTCAGGCAATGTAATCATCTTGCTAAATATTTAATACATATAAAAAGCAGGCTTTGAACAATTTATGTCAAACGTCAAAAGTTATTTTGAGTATGTAGTAAATGTTATGTGCATTAATTGTGCGTGGAGGCAGCAAAAATATCCTCCCTGAAAATCCTACCAACAAAATCTTGAGAAGTGTAATTTCTTCATCTTAAAAGAAAAGTTTCCGCGGGCGAGGATTGAACCCGCGTATTCTTCGTCAGAAGTCACGTCGAGTCCCGCTGCCTACCAACTGAGCTATTGGTCTCATATTATTAACAAGAAAATATATTGTATCAGAGTGTATCTTGATTAGTATTTTTATTATTTTTAGCCTAATATGTTTAAGTAGAAAAAGTTCTTGTTCTTGTTCCTAATTATAGTTATTGTCTTTTTAAAATAAACTATGTCGTCTGTAATTATAATATTTTTATACATTATTTAGTAAAATTATTATGTAGTCTTAGGAAAAATAGTGTACACTATTACTCGTGCGAAAGTGATTTCACACTCGTGTGATTGCCGCACTCGGCTTACGCCTCGTGCCACAATATTTCCCACTCGTGTGAAAAATGTCACTTTCAGCACTAGTAATGTAATATACTATTTCAAGACTACTATGATCAAAACATGATCTGACACTATTTCCATAGTCTAATTCAATAAAAATACCAACCTGTTGATTATTGAGTTATGGACAAAAAACTATATTTTTATTTACTTATTTCATCTAGATAGTTGAATCCATCCATAAAAATTCTAGGTTTTTAGTGGTTATCCAGAAGACCAATAAAATTAGAAAAAATCGAACTCTCAGAAACATCTCGTCTTTCAGAACGCTTGTATCTCAGAAGCGAAATATACAATAAAACTAACTTACCTCCCGATGGCCCATCAACATAATTCCTGGTGGTATTCAAATACCGAGATCTTAGAGCTTCAGGCAATTCTTTCCATTCGTCAGCGGTGAAGTATTCCTTGAGCACTGCTATCACTTTTTCACTTTCAACGTTAATTAATTCCTCCATTTCTGATAACAATTCAAATCTATCACTCAAATCAAGGAACTAACGCTCTATTTGAATTTCAACTTCCACTGCCAAGGGAAGATGGCGCGCTGCACACCGTCTTCTGTTCGATATGCAACAATGCAGATGGCTCAACACGTTGAGCTGGTCAACATAAAAACTTCATCTGTTGGGGTTGATAATTCCCATTCGAAATAATTCAAAGATAACATAATATTTAAACGTTTTGTCGACGAATTTTTTATTTTTGTATTCTTGTACTCTCGAGCTCCCTGTGTATAACAGAGCAGAATCAAGTTTCTACTAAGTACCTATTCCATTGTTGAAAATAACTCCCTTCTCACGGGTCAAATTAGTGTCTATGTTTTTACTGAGACATAATACAAGGATCTAATATCCTTGATAGCTATTGGTATGTGATTCAACATCTCAGAGCCACCATAAGTTATTGTTGCGATAAAATGCATACAAACCAATATACCTACATGGACTGCGCAAGGTGTTTATGGTATACGCAGTGGGTAATGAATAGCATGTGTAATCGATATGCAGGAATGCGCAGCGCAGGTTTAATGCATGAGAACGGTTTATAAAAATAATAATAATATAATGAATTCTACTTACCATGCATATAAATAGTGGTATACAGGGTGGCCTCTTTTTCAATGGGACTGTATGGGTGACTTCCAAACCATACTAGTAAGAAAGTCGGTTAAATGGTGAAAAAGTTGGACACCTGGAAGCATAATCTATCGGTGGAAACTTATCGAAAACATCAGTGCCGGTTCTTGCTATATGACGAAAAAAGTAAATTCGATTATTTCTGTTTTTTGGTTATTTGTTTTTAGAAATATCAAAAAATATTTCTGAGGTCTTTTATTCGAGGGTGAATTCTCTTTGATTTGACGTGTACAGATTTTGTATCCAACGTTTTGTATTCTCGGGACCATCCTCAACTATTTTTTTCAAATACGGACTTGGGTATTTTATGACACTTTTCGAATTACCTTTTCATTCTGAATCCATAGGTGTATCATAAAATGCCATTTTAAGAATGGTTTCGGGTAATAAAATAGGTAAATGAGAATCACTTATTATTCAGTTATTCGAATATCACAATATAACAATGCAATAGGTATTTGTCATTTGAAAAGCGAGTTCTCAATCGTCCGTGCGTGATATGGATAATCCACTAGAGTTATACAGTATACCCTACAACAACAAAAAAGAGTTGAATTTAATAACTGTTAGGTACATACCTACCTATAATTTTTTATGCATGTGAAAAAAAATATATTTTGATAAGAAATTTTTTGTACTAGTGAAAGAAATAAATATTTCCACATAAGTCGCTTATTTTCCACTTTAGGAAGAAAGGTGATATGAGCTTTGTTGTTGAGAATGTTATTACGAATCGAAATGCATGAAAAAATATATGGTGTTCCATTGAAAGAAATATCATTTTATGAAATATTCTGAAAACGCGACTGTCAATTTTTTTTTGGTTTCGGCATAAAATGCTACTAGTTTGTCCATTTAACCGAATTCGTATCATCAATAATAACGGAGTTGGCAATGGGGCGGACTTAATTTGGAACACCCTGTATAATTAAAGTAGGTGCATATTTTGAGGACACTGAAACATTGAATAATTCTTTTCACGTCACATAATATGTATAATACTGTGCTTAAGACGGTCACTGAATTATTTAAAAAAGATGAAACCCAAGTACGAAGGATGCATAACACTTGTTCGAAAACCCAGAATATTTGTAACGAAATAATTTCTGAATATCTAATATACTTCAAATTGTTATCATCTATTATATTCTTCAAATTTCATATAGTATTATGTGTGTTTGCACCACCAGCTATTTTTACCTTGGGAGATCATTGACATGCAATGGAAAAAGAATAGGGCCCAGGATAGATCATTGTAGTACTCCATTCCACATTAATTTCTCCCGAAATAGTCCTACGTCTGCGGTATAAAGTTTAAAATGTTTATACTTCTTATCTCATTCATTTGTAAGTTGCTAGAATAGGATGAGCCGCAGATCTGAGTATCGATAATATCTATAATAGGAATGCTCATACGGTGACTACTCCATATAGATAAGGAGATAATAGTATTTGTCATCAGCTGATAAGGAATATTCGGTCAACTTTAACACCTTGTCGATAATATAGTTATATATTATCGATGTGAAAAACGAAGCTGGAGTGCGACAGTGTGTGCATTTAAAAAATAAATTCATAGGTGAGGGTACCATACTTCTATACATACGTATCACAATTATACAATATATGCTACTAAGGGACGGTTTCTCAATGTCCAATTAAGGGTTTCAGCTAACTAGCTAACTAGTCCTCATGCCCTTTACCTGGAGAATATAAAGTATTCATTAACCGTTGAAACTTCGATAATCTGTTCTTCATTTCAAGTTGGCCACACGCTATATGCAAAAATTCTTGATAGTATGTAGTCCAAGTCTCAAAGGTTGGGTAATCACTTCTTTTCTCCCGGTACTGGGCCCGAGAACTTTTAACTGTCAGCCAGCTAAATGAGACTCTTAACTGAACATTGAAAAGCTGGCCCTTAGACAGGCACTTTCCGCGAATATATCGTAAGAAATAGAGTTGAATTGAGAAGGAGTATCTGATAGTTATAGTGAATATTGCATTCATTTTAAATAATACACAAGATGCAACATTACAATAGAGTAAAGGTAATACCATACGAGGAAACATAATAAAGCATTTTCAATTTAGGAAATATCATCTCCTAATCAAAACTCTTTATCATTACTCCTTATGACGCAAATTTCGTAATAGAAACGTACTCCAAGTATAAATATTTTTAAGATATTTTGGTGAAGCTCAAAAAACGAGCGTAATGATAGCAATGAAATTGCAGTCCTCTGCTGTTCAAATCAAGGAATTGAGAATATAAGGAAAATAAGTTTGTGCTGTAGGAAATTGAAACTATCAGAAAACATAAATAACGTAGCTGCTGCGGTCTTTTATGGTCTAAAAAAAGCGTTCCATTGTGTTGATCATAAAATATAACGAAGAAAAATTCAACATTAGATACGGTTGCAGAGTAATTACATATGTTTGAATCATATCTCTCAGGAAGGAATCAATTTGCAAGAACTACAGAATTGTCTGAAAAAAAAGAATATTGTATCTCTAGAGTACCACAAGGATCAGTTTTGGGACCCATTCCCTTTTTATTATATGTTGATGACCTTGCCAGTTTGAGCATTTCTGGATAATTCACTATATTTGCTGATGACAGGATGATATGGTGGAACAGCAAAAAAACAAATAATTTACACAACGCAATATCTACACTTATGAATAAAATCAAGGAATGGTACGATTCGAATGTTAAAAACAAAACAATATTATTCCATTCAGATATTCTCTTGATGACCTAGCATTTAGTGACTACTTAATGATTGAGAAATAGTCTTAAACAAAATTTCTAGGTATATAAAAGGCTCAATTTTGATGATCATATAAAACATCTTTGAAGTAATATTTCTTCTGGATCTTAGGCAATAAGGGTAACTTCAATGAATTTGAAAATCAAAGCTGCCAGGATGTATTACGCCCTTTTAGAGATCCAGGATTATTTATGAGCTTAAACCTCGTGATTCATGCAGATATATACTCGTAGAGGAATCTATATTGACAGTGATTGCATTATTCATTTCAGAATCAATGTACAAGAATTTGTCCTGATTTCCCTTAATAAGTATGGCCAGGCTTGTTATTATAATGGGGTCAAGATGTTTTATCACATGCCTTCAGATATAAGGGAGGCAAATTCAACCAACGAAAAGTTTAGAAACACAGTTGAAATATGTTTAACTCATATACCCTATTATAATTATTGCATTGTAATGATAAAAATGTACGTGATATAATGTGCAAACTTGAATTTATGTAATTCGAACCCAAGGTGTAATTGCCTGTAGATGTTTTTATGTATATGTATATGTATATATCCATTCATATTCCTTCTATTTTAACTATGATGTTACAAAAATTGCCTATTAACTGTGTAGTATTTACTAACTTCATTTAAGAAGTACCTAATGTTTTCATATTTACAAATATATTTCTTTGACCACAAGATTCATTCTCAATGAAAATGAAGTATACTTTTTTCTTTTATTTAAAGAATATACCAGTCAGGCCCTGTCTCCGGAGCTCCGATACAACCAGAGGGCGCGCTGGTGTGTTATTAACCTTGCTAAACACTTCCCACGTCCGTGGGGTGGGTGATTACTGAGTCCGAGAGTCGTGTACCCTGAGAAGGCGGAGTGACCCAAGAATTACGACCATCTGCATCCTTCCGGTTAAGTTTTCTGCCGCAACATGGCAAGCCGGTATGATTTTTCAATTTGAGAACAGTGTGTCTATATCTTTCCACCAAGGACCCCTTTATCAGAACCACCACCTTGACAGAACGGTTTGGGTGAAGCCTGCGGAGCTCAAAAAGTAGATCTCGATATTTAGTAAATTTTTCCTCCTGCTTTCGGACGACATTCGTTTCACCAGGAGCTGAAAACTCAATGACAAAAATCGTCCTACTTTGACAGTCGAGGGGGACTAATCACGCGTATTGGCTTGTATTTGCCTGAGGGTGGGGAATGAGTAATTCCAATAGATTCGGCACTTCTCATTCTCCACAATGGACTCAATATCCCCCGGAGCATTGGGCAACACCGGTGCCTCGTCTATACCGTACGAGTGTCGTAGGTGGTAGTGCCGCGTTATGCCTGTGGGTATAGGCTGAGACTGCATAAGCTGAACAAGCTGACAGCAAATGCATTATGGTCTCAGCTGCCCCACGACACGCTCTGCGTCTAGTGCAAGGAACTCCAATATCCATCACGCCACTACGGTAGACGAGGGTGTTGAAAACACCATCCTGGCATGCCATTATGAATCCCTCGGTTTCCAACTTCAGCCCACTTGACCTGAGCAAATGTCAGATTTCTGGATAAGCCAAGATCTTCAATGTTCTTGAAGAAGGCCCCATGCATTGGCTTATCGTTATGTAGCAGCAACTTTGTTCTTCCCCGACATTTCTGATGACCAGATCTGTCGGAGTTTGTGCTGATACTTGCCGCGGAGAGAGTTTTTAACAGTAGCTACCTCTTGGGTGTGGCGTTGTTCCACCCTTAGGTAGGTATATGTTTCTCCGGCATCAAGATGATATAGGATGCTTCCAAAATTTATTCCGATAGCACGCGTGTACCTACTCTTGCACCACCCTTAGGCACAATTAGTTATCAAGAATTGAATGAAAATTTTTCGGGAAAGTATGGTCACATACCAGCGTATCTTTGACACTAATTTATGAGAATTGAGAATGAAAATCCTAAAACGAATAAAATGTTATTCGGCTTCAAAGTAATTCATCAAAAGTTTCGGTCCGTTTCGAACACATGTGTCCCAGAAAAAAAAAGCTCACATTTTTTGCTAGACTCAAAATCTTGTCTAAAACAGGTTGGACTTCAAGACTCACTTTGAAAAACTGTTCACAGAACAGTAAGTAATGGAACAAGAGTTGAACATAAATTAATCAGCGCTTCGGAGTGGCGTATTCACCATGCATGTTTTCTTTCCTAGATCACACTCCACTTCTCCCAGCGCTCTTCTTATAAATTCACTGGAATATTATAGTATCCACACAAAAATAAAATCTCGTTCTTGAACTCCATCACTATGAAGTAATTTCATTTGTTTGTTTATTCGCGGTATCCTCTGTACCCATGCTTGAACAGTCAAAATCGATTCTTCCTCTAGTTCGTGTTTCATATGCTACAAATTGCCGGTAAGTTTTTTTTTCGCCTACTGAAAGGTCATTCAATGATAATTCACTCTCTGACCTGATTTTCATCGTTTCCATGATTTCATATATGTTTAAATAGATCTTAAGTTATCTTATCAAAATGAAAGAACCTCTAGTCATATCTATTATAACTTTACTCATACAGAAGGAGTCTGTAGTCCCCTCCTCTTCCCTTCCACATTAATTTTTTATTACCGTTACACTCAAATTAATAAACTTAACTTCACTGGACTGAATGTACGATGATTGATATACCTGCAATTTTTTTTATGGCAAAGTGTCAACTTTTTCAAGTTAAATTCAAATGATATCATAGATCATAGATTTATTTCTTCGGTAATTTCTTGAGGTATAACTCCATACATAATATTATGAGATTTCCGGTATTGTGTTCGAAGAATTACGGTGGTATTTCTAAGAGAAGTTAGACAAATTTGAAATTTTTCGAACTGAATTCTTTTTAGGAATAAAATGGATTTGTAGTGAAATAGTTGTTCTGATTAGAGCTTCAAAAATATTTTCCATCTAATTTGCCTCCTACTATGATTTTTCAGAAATATCGGTTGTTTATCGCTGTTGTCGTGCAGTGGATGTCACTTGAAAGAATCACTCCGAGGTGATTTTTACATTTTTGGTGTGAATATCAATTCTACAAATTTCAGATTTCTACGGTCAAAATTGCGGAAGTTATAGTGGTGTTTCCATGAGAAATGAGACTCACTGAATAAAAAAACTCTCTCTACAAGTGTGAGCCATTTTTACAAGAAATAATGATTTGAATAATGGAAGTTGTGGTTACAAAGAAGTTGAGGTTGGTAGAAAAGAACTGCAGATGCATTTGCAGATATTCGTTTAATCAGAATATGCATCACCGAAAACATATTACCTATAATTTAGGTTTTTCGACGAATATTACAGCAGAGCGTGATTTTCTGGTAAATATTTTATTACTGATTTGAAAATTGCAATGACAAATAAACCGAAGAAAGCTGCTAGAGTGGAAGGAATTGATACTAATGAAACCATTGTACTCTCAGTCATCAACATGAAATCTTACTGCTCCGGAAACAGTCTTATTTTGAATAACTCTAAAAAAATTGTATTCACCTCGTATAATATCAATTATAGTGTAGTTGAACAATAGAACAAAAAAGTAATTGAATTTCTTGGGGTACAAATCGACTCTGACCTCACTTGGGGTAACCATGTAGACCATAAGATCAACAAACTATCCAGACATTCAGCCCTATGCTGTATCAATTCCGTTAAAAATAACGTCACCGTTACTCGCCATTTCCGTTATTTTGCTATTGCTTGGTAATAGCAAAATAACGGAAATGACGACTAACGGTGACATTATTTTTAACGGAAGTGATACAGCATAGGGCTGAATGATATGTTATACGGAATCTTAGAAAACTATTTCTTTAAATATTTCACTCAATTATCACAATGCCTATGTCCACTCCATCCTCAATTATTGCATCATATGCTATGGAAATTCTATCAGAATAATCGAAGTCTTAATTCTCCAGAAAAAAGTTCTGAGAGTTATTACTTTCAAGGGTCCTATAGACTCATGCAAAGATATATTTTCAAATCTTGAAATCTTACTGTATATACTTCATTGTGTATCTTATGTGAAGTCACACAATGAAAACTTCACAAGCAGAAAAAATTTGAGTCAAATAACAGGATATAATTTCCGCGAAAATCAGATTATGTTGATTTCATTTCGTTATTCGTCTACTGTTTCGAGAGGTCCTCATATATGTCTATAAAATTGTACAATAATCCTCCCATCAACATAAGAAACCTCGCAAGTCTGAATTCATTCCAAAATGACGCAAAATTCTTCTTGCTCAAAAATAAATTTTATTTCACCAACGAGTACAGGATGTTGAAGTGACAAACAAAATGGTTTGCAAGAATAACTCAGTGCAAATCACGTGTTTGTAACTCTGAACAGGGGCGTATGGCAGATGGGTACCCCTAATCGCCCCTACCCAACTTTCACGCCACTGGCTTAATATCGACTCCATCTTCTTTTTCTTAATTCTCGATATTTTCCATACAAAGAAAGGATCAAGTTTCGTTATCAAAATTGTCAAAGGTTTTCAAGATATTCGAAGTTGAATAAGTGCGTGCATGTGATTCGGAAACTCATTGTTGATTATTTTGTAAGAAGTTGCTATGTAATTGATTTTTATTATCGGGAAATTTTTGAGAAAACGCACAGTAAGGTAAATCGATAAAATAACTTCAAACGAAAATACATCGTACATGGGGAAATAAAAGTATGTCTTTCAAGCAATGACTGGAAATATTTTCGAAATAATGTAGGCATATTATATTTCTACTTCATGTTCAAAATAATACATAATGATAATCGGTTCATTATGTATTATTTTGAAGGAAATGGAAAAGCATGTTTAATGAATCACTCCAAAAATACATAAACCAATTACAAATAAAAAAACAGGACAGAAAAATTACAAAATAATAATAAAACGGAAACATACATAAACATTGTAATATAATAAAAACTGTTCAAACGGGCAGCCTTGATGGTCAATACTGCAACGATGCAAAAGAGACTACATGCTGCTAAAATTCTAGCAACAAAATTTTCTTCACTTTCCACTGGAGTTGCGTATACCAACGAGTACAGGATGTTGAAGTGACAAACAAAATGGTTTGCAAGAATAACTCAGTGCAAATCAGGTATCCCCAAAGGAATGAATCTAACGGATTCAGATCAGGAGAGCTTGCCGGCCAGTTTATTGGACTACCTCTTCCAATCCATCTATTAGGAAAACTGATGTTCAGTTGGCCACGTACAGTTCTTTGAAAAAGGCAGGTTCACCATCATATCGGTGCCACATTCTTTAACGCACCCGAATTGGCACATCCTCCAATAATTCTTACAGTGTGTAACGTAAAAATGAGATGTAAATATCCCCATTCAATGTCGTGGAAATAAATCTGATCCAATAATGATATGATTCTCTACAATTCCAGATTCCAGCCCAAATATTTAGCACACAATTTTGTTGGTATCCTCTTAAATGAACCCTATTTGGATTTTCTTCTTCCCAACTATGGCTTTTATGACTGTGAGTACAGCCTGGTAAATTGAGCCTCATCAGTGAATAGAACGCATCTAGGAAAATCGTTTCGCTCTCCGTATTTGTAAGATACCATTCACAGAAACTCAAAAGCGGGTTCCGAAATCGTCTGGTCCTAAAACCATCACTTTTTTCAAACGAAAAGGATATAAGCTTTTCTCCATGAGCTCTCCATACGGTGAATTTTGAAATATTCAGAGTTGTAGCAAGTGTCCGAGTGCTGGGTTGGTGGATTGTTTTCCATTTGACGTAAAACTTCATTTTCAAAATCATTGTTTCTAATAGTTCTCTTTGCTCCACAATCATTTTTATAAGGCTCAAAAGTTCCACTCTCCTTTGCTGAGTAACTGCTGCAAAAGTTTTATGAGTCGGTTGGCACCTATTCGGAAACTTTTGTGCATATCAATGCAGACTATTTTTCGTGGATGGATTATACACGAATTTCCTTTGAATGACATGTGTTCAATCATTGCAGAATTATGGGTGTCACTGTAAACAAAACAACCTCACTACAACCCAAATGTTTTGGAGAAATATAAGAAAAAATTGGTTGCTAATCCTTAGTAAGCAATGCTTTAATGTTTTTTCGCTATCTTACAAAATTCAATGAGAAATACAAATGTGGGCAAAATTCACTTGAAATTTCACCATAATGCCATGATTTTCAGTACAAAAGACATTTGACAAAATAACCTACAGTGACTGTCACTCATTCAACTTCAAAAATCTTGAAAACCGAATATATTTCATAATGAAACCTATACTTTTTTGTACAGAAAATATTGTGATTCAGGAAAAAGAAGACGGAATCGATAATAATCCAGTGGCGATAAAAGTTAGGCAGGGGCATTCGCAGGGACACTCGCATTGAAATTTGTAAATAAATGCTGTCAAGTGACATACCAAATTTCACTGAGAGAAGTTGAGCTGTTATGGAGTTATTCTTGAAAATATTTTTTTGTCACTTTCAACACCATGTTATTCAGTTAATACTCATTTTAGAGTATATGTTTATTGGAACTTTTATAGCCTTGAGATGAAGTGAGGATTTCACCGTCGGAGTGTGTTCCCTTTATTCTGGGATTCAATCTATCTATGTGAGCTGTTGGTTTTTTTATTGTTAGTATCTGAGGATATTTTGTAATTGATATTTTTATGACTTATCTGACGCATTTCTATATTTATTTGTATAAACCTGACGAAATGAAGATTATTGATTGTATGGTGAATGGTTAAGGGGTCATTAGTTCACATTTCGAATTTAGTAATTTCTACTAATTTCTTTCCATCATCGACAAATTGATAGAGAACCATTTTGCGTAGGAGTGCCTTCACATCAATATGTACTTTTAATGGGACCATATACAATTTCCATTAAGCTCTTCAGCAACAAAGAAATGAAAAAGTGGAATTACGGTCATTTATGGATTTCCCCTAGGAATCAATACTTCGAATTGCATGATTTGCTTCAAAACAGCACAAAGTATGTGAAATGTACAATGACAACACAGAACATACCTAGTTACTATAATAATCGATAGAAAACCAATTTACCTACCTTCGGCAAATAAAACAACAGGATATGGGGTTATGTCATTTGTGCCATTAACAATACAGGTTGTATTGCTTATTTAGAATGATTCTTCCTCCCTTGAATTTCAAGTGCATAATAATTTAATGAATATTTGAGTATCCAAATGGGAACATGTTTAACGAGGTTAGTAAATAGATTAAGAAGAAACAAAATTGAGTTTAAAAAATGCGATTTTGATTTCCTGGAACAATGTCAGTAAGCAATCGTAATGTTACTGACTTTGGTGAAGTGATAAAAAATAACAGTGGTAGCATAAAAGGAATGTAGGTATATCTTTTTGATTGCAGTGCCTCTATAGTTACAATGTGATTTCTCTACAAGAAGAAAATTGGTGTATTTCGAGAAACATATACAGAAGATGGATCCCATCTACCATTACCTAATAAAAATAATTTCACACTGAAACAAAACATCAATCATTTTATTAATCCTAATCATAAATGCCACCGATAACAATTTATATGACTGTTATTTTTACTATCGACGTAATGCCAACTTGCAATATTCAGGCTTTAAACTTCAATAAAGTATAATTAGAGCAATCCTCAACTAATTTAAAACACTGGTATATAGATTGAACGTAATATACCAAATGAGTTACTTTACCAAATCGCACATGTTTTCACGTAAGCGACAGATATTGAGTTTTTGTTGGTCTTATTTTGAAGCGTTTTCCACATTATCGAATCAGTTTTTGTCGCGAATACGTGAATAATGTTTGATTTGCCATTTCGCAGTGAGTTATGTGGTTCATAATTAGATGCAAAAAAGTTTCCCCAAAGTAAAAACTTCATACACTCGGAAGGTATGCTATAGTTATTTAATCAACTAGTGTAATAATGAAGGCGATTAATGATCGAGATCATTAATCGCATTTTAATACATGAGTTAATTACAATATTTTTCCGTTGGCCTCACTCTTGTTGAAATAAAAGGATTCTTGATTAGAAGATATGTATTCAATGAAATGAACGGTACTTACAAACATTATTATTACATTTATATTAACATTTGGAATGGTAGAATTAGAGAAACTGAAGGAGGGTACGAAAAAAGTCCATTTGTACACTCGCATTTTAGGACTGTGCTACGAAATCAAACATTAACAGATGCCATTAATAGTTGATATCAAAAAATCTTGACAAATCAGCCATCAATAGGGGGCATTAATGGTCGATTTCGTTTGCATTGAAGAACATTAAACAAACATGTTATTACGACGTCGACGGAAACAGTTATTTTCAGCATGGTTCTGGATTTTTGCGTGCAACAAACACAGAAAATCATGCAATACAAGCATCACAAAATCAATTTTGGGGAGTATAATGATCAATTTTTTTAATATACCGCTCTGCAATAAGTAAACCCAAACAACTTCAGGTCGATCTCACCCCTATCAACATTGTCCAAAATCATCGATTTGCTATCTTGATACATATGGTGTCCACACAATTCTGTTGATTCATACTTCTCCCATGAGAAGAGGTACGCTCAGCCAAATCATAGCATGAATCGAAGAATGGTTTCATAGATTTTGATGAATATAATTCATTGAATAAATGAAGCCTATTCTTTGATTTGGAGAAACACATTTTCACTCAATGATCACCTATACATTGTTTTAATGACTTCAGATTCACGAGTTGACGAACTCAGTTCATTGAATAAATAAATTGTATTATTTAGTTCAAAGAAGCATATTTATTGGTAGATTTGTGTACAGGGTGGCCCCAGGAAAGCGAAATGGTAGTTTAAGCTAATAATAGCGTTGATGTAAAGAAACGTTTGAACAGTTTGATTTTGTTTTTCCATACCCAAAGCATACAGGGTTATTGGCATTCGAGTAAAAATTACATCATTAGTTTTTTAATAGTACATTCAATACATTTTTCTAAAATTGGTTAGAAATTCAGTTATATCAGTTTTGATGGGATTATGCCAAACGGTTGCGAAGATATGACCAAAAGAGTTTCTTGAAGGTATGTCAAATTCAAGAGAAACTTTTATCCTTCTGAATCTTGTCTAGTCTTAGTCATGCTTATTAGATATATGAGAAAGTTTTTGCCCATATCTCCTCAGTTCTCGACATAATCTTATCGCACCTGGTATTGATGAATTTGAAATGGTAATCCCTAACCAAATATGAAAAAATATTCGTGGTGTTCCATTTGAAAAACTGCAAATATCATTTCTACTCAAATGTAGACAACCCTACTTATATATTTTAGGCATGAATTAAAAAATGGGCCGACCAAAAGCAAAATTGACCCTCCCGAACGGGGTTTCTTTTATCTACGCTATCATCACCCAATACCCATATGTCAACTTCGTTGGTCCTCTAATTTTTTGACGAGTAAAATTAATTTCTATCAATTAATTCTTTTGGTCTCGTGAACTCAATCAGATACAATATTTATCACTAAGAATATTGGGTAGGCACAGTTGATTAAAACTTTTTCAAATGTCAAATGTCTCAATTCCATTACATAATACATGAACTTTAGAAAAGAACTTATTGAACGTTATTCCATAGTAATAAGTTCTAATAAATGTCCAGAATATGAAGGACGTTTCTGGAAAATTCAAAATGAATACATAAAATATTTTGAAACGAATCATCTGCACGTATAAAATTATTGAAAACATATTTCACATTTTCGGAAAATACAAAAATGTATTCAACTGTGGTACTGACATCACCAACCAGTAACAAAAAAGTTTGTATATGGGACTTCTTGCTCCTCAGATATTCAAGGAGATCTTCCACGGCCTGGTAGATAGCTTATTCCCAAAAAATTAAAATTCTTGAGAATCATTGATGGTGAAGCGCGCCACATTTTTTTCATCTCATATTTTTATGGTAACACTCTTACTCGTTGGTACGAGATATCCGTGCGTAGCTCACAAAATATCGGCATTGCGACTGTCTGTAACTAAAATGTTGAATAATAATTAATAATAAGTATATCACGAAATTTTTTTTTTTTAATTTTGGAGCTACATGTCAGATAATTTTGCATACAATTTGCCCCTTTAACTAGTTCGGTAGTATTCCTAGAAAAAATATATCGTTAACGGACATTGAAATTCAGAGTGCTCTCAATTTACCAATTTTTCATTTGGATATTTTTCTGTTATACATGTGTAAAAAAAACGGAAAACCTACAGCACTATCTGACTATTTTTCACTGAAATTTCTATTTAAAACAGAAAAATTGGCTAAGCTCATCTTCAAACTCCAAAAAA
This sequence comes from Chrysolina americana, assembly GCA_958502065.1. Lineage (NCBI taxonomy): Eukaryota > Metazoa > Arthropoda > Insecta > Coleoptera > Chrysomelidae > Chrysolina > Chrysolina americana. The sequence continues at coordinate 88,933,304 of OY293410.1, forward strand.
ACTGATGGAGAGGGGTATCATTAATATCTCGAAGAAATACCCTGTATGTATGAACGGTGTAAATCAAACATCACAAACCCATTAGAGAAGTAACCTACTAATTGAGCGGCCTAGATCAGTGGGCGATAGCAGTTCGCTTGATATTTACGACCAAATTTTTATAGGATCCACCCCGTGACCCAATTGTTTGATGGACGCCTTTCAATTGAACATGGGTCAGATCACCCTTTATCTGATCGACCGGAAGTAAATACCTTTCCCGTATTAATTGAGATTGGCACGCAATATTGCGTTGAAAATGTTTCAACAGATCAGCGAATTCGCACCAGGAAAAGGTATCAAAAAAGCAGTGCAACTGCAAAAATTATTGCTTGGTAAAGGTGAACGCTCGTTACGTTAAGTGTTTTATAAGACATTTTTTGTAAAGTGGTTGACGTTATATCGTCCCCCTTATCACGTAGGGGTGTATCTGATTTCTGAATATTTCACAGGATAGATAAAAAACGAAAATGGATGACAAGTTAAGCGACCTATAGTTCTCCATATCGATGGTCCCAACAAAGACTGTAGTAACTCAATTTCTCATCACATCAAATCAAATTCATGTATCTCTTATTGGCAATAATAAAGTACGAGAAACTTCTGGTCCGTGTATCTCAGTTTCTTGAAAATTGAGTTACTACAGTATTCGTTAGGACCATCGATATGTAACATCCTACCAATACAACAGAAACAATATACCGGGTGACCACGAGGTGAGGTACGCCCCCCAATTTTTCTATAGTTTTATAGATACAAGTTTCAAATTTGGTACGTCAAATACGCATATTTTGACTCCATTACCAAAAATTCACCTCTTCTGATTCAACCAGAAGAACAAGAATTTGTGATAAAACTGTTGTTGAAAATTGGTGAAAAATGGCGGAGATACAGTTGATTGTTCAATCGAACAAAGTTTGCCAGGAACATCAAACTCAAATCATCACAACTGACGAACGGCGTCAGCAATTACATGAGAAAGGTTCGAGGTAAGATACAGCTGAAAATTGAGCTTCTCATGTAATTGCAGCAACCATATTTTTCAACAATTATCAAAAATTTCCTCAAAACGGAGTAGTACCCATAAAGAAATGCTCACAACTGCCATTTCTCAAATGGCAACATACTCTTTTCACATTTTGGAATTGGAAAGTTATGAATTATCCAACGAATCATGTTAAAAGTTTCGGAGAACTCTGAAAGGAATCGGATATACGGGATGTTTCATTATGAGTGTTCTTACAATTGAATATTCTTAAACAGAGGCGGCGTGAACCTACGAAAGCTAAACAAAAAATCATATTTAAAAAAATAGTGATCATCTACTGAAAACTTTTCACCTGGGCTGACAAAAATCACTTGTCTCTCGATATCAGAAAAACAGCATCGACGAAATTCTCTATGCTTCAGGCCGCGTCTGTTTAAGAATATTCAATTTTGAGAACACTCATAATTCAGAATTCTCCGAAACTTTTAACATGAATATTTGGATAATTCATAACTTTCCAATACAAAAATGTGAAAAGAGTATGTTGCCATTTGAGAAATGGCAGTTGAGAGTATTTCTTTATGGATACTACTCCGTTTTGAGAAAATTCTTGATGAAATATGGTTGCTGCAATTACATGAGAAGCTCAACTTTCAGCTCTATCTTAGGTACCTCGAACCTTCATGACGTAAATGCTGACGCCGTTCGTCGGTTGTGATGATTTGAGTTTAATGTTCATGTCCAACTTTGTTCGATTGAACAATCAACTGTATCCAAATTTTCAACCAATTTTCAACAACAGTTTTATCACAAATTGCTTGTTCTTCTGGATAATGAAAAAGATTGTACAGGGTGTCCTTTGAAAAAAAAAGTTTAGGGTCCCTTCCGGTTGAACCGGAAGAGGTGAATTTTTGGTATTGGAGTCAAAATATGCGTATTTGAGTAATATATCGACGTACCAAATTTGAAACCATAGAAAAATTGGGGGGCGTACCTCAACTCGTGGTCACCCGGTATATTGTATTTTACGCTGATTGTATATGAAAAATGTACAAATCATGATTGCATTTTTCTGTTCTTTACGCCCATACGTGATAAAAGGGACGATATTATATCATTAGCCACATGCAACATGATAATTGGTTGATAAGGAAAGTCTGTCAGAACTGTCCAAGTATGCGTAGAATCAAATTGCCATTGGTAGAATTCAAAAAGTTCGATGGTGATATTACAACGATTACATGAAGATGAATTGATTGAAACGGAAGATAAATGCCAATATCTTATTCAAGCAACTTCTTCGACATCACATGCTCGTCGACTTGTCGAAAGTTATCCTTCAACTAATGAGAACTACCCAAAAGTAGGGACGATTTGCTAGTGGAGTTTTATGTAAGACAACTTTTGAAACTGGTAGGTTACGGTAGATGATATTTATGTCTGAGGTTAGGACATCATGCAGGAAAATACAAAGTAAATATAAGGTGTTCCAAATGTAATGATAAACGTGCAACCATAATACTTGAGTATTTGATTATAATAATAATAATAAAAATAATAAAAGGTATGGAGTGTCTACATAACAGAATGGTACTGGATTGAGCCTGTAAAGTCATCAGGAGTTCAGATCCCCTTCTCTGCTTAGTATGCGATCATGAGAAAGCATTTGTCTTCAAGGCAGCATCTCGTGCAGCCGATGAATTCGGTCTCGTATTCGACTCTGAACGAACGAACCCAAACCCCGTCAGCAGAAAGCCCACGTCGAAGCTGCGGAGAGTGAGAGGTTTCTACAGCTACTTAAGGATATGCCAATGCATGGTGTCTTCTTCAAGAACATAGAAGACCTTGGCTTATCCAGAATCCTGACCTTCACTTTTCTCAGGTCAAGTGGGCTGAAATCGGAAACCGAGGGATTCATAATAATAATAATAATAATAATGGCCTGCCAGGATGGTGTCTTCAACAACCTCGTCTACCGTAGTCGCGTGATGGGTATAGAGGTCCCTGACACTAGATGCAGAGCGTGTCGTGGGGCAGCTGAGACCATAATGCATTTGCTGTCAGCTTGTCCAGCTTAAGCGGTCTCAGCCTATCCACAGGCATAACGCGACACTACGAGTGTTGTACTACCACCTCCGACACTCGTACTGTATTAACGAGATACCGGTGTTGCCTTGCTCCGGGGGATATTGAGTCCGTTGTGGAGAATGAGAAGTGATGAATCTATTATTGGAACTACTCATTCCCCACCACCAGGCAAATACAAGCCAATAAGCCAATAAGACCATCAATGTAGGACGATTTTAGTCGTTCAGTTTTCAGCTCCTGGCGAAACGAACATCGTCCGAAAAGAGGAGGGAAAACGGACTAAATATCGAGATCTACTCTTCGAACTCCGCAGGCTTTACTCAAACCATTCCGTCAAGATGTTGGTTCTGATAATAGGGGTCTTTGGTGGAATGATGGACACTAGCCGGACGAACGCAGAAGGTCGCAATTCTTGGTTCACTCCGCCTGCTAAGTGCACATGATTCTCGCACCCAATAGTAACTTACCCCACGGCGTATATGGAGTGGTTATTAGGATAAATGATCCAGCGTGCCCTACGGAAATATCGACGGTCCGGAGACAGGGCCTGTCTGGAAAATTCCTAACGAAAAAAAAAAACAAAAGGTATGAGCAAGGAAATAAAGTATATGCCTTTTGCCCGCAAGTAACTATGGTGAAATTGATGACACACAAGAGAACTTGTGCCACGGGTGTCCACAGTAAGCCATGTAGTGTCCGCCATAGGATGTCCCGCTGTGATTGGATGAAGCATATAGGTTGTAACGACGAGGGGTTACATTTTCTGTTGCATATCTCTTCATATCCAAACCGTCTACAGGAAAATCAATGGTTACGTTCATTTTTTCTCCAAAACTTTTTCTTGAGCTATCCACAGTGAATTTGTTACCAGTTTGCCTACCGAGATATTTATACTTGCTTTGAGATGGTTTATAGCACGAAGAAGAACGCCATCTGTTATTTATTCTGACGACGCGCAACGGGTCGAATTTTGTTGGAGCGGAAAATTCAATGAGAAATATTGAATGGGATAAAAGAGAAGAGTACAAATCAAAGAATTAAATGGAAATTAAACCCTCCATTACCACAATAGTTAAGGAGGATGGTAGGAGCGTCTCAAAAGGATTTTCAAACAATTGCTGAAACACAACTGGGAAAGGCTTGTCTGAGCCATGAAGACAATTTTTCTGTACTATGCGAATGCGAATCAGTGATTGATTAACGACCTCTCACTCACATCACAGACACCAAAGAAGAATTAGTTGTACTTACACTATCTATGTTTCTGCAAGACGTTAGAGAAATTGGACCAGCTTGTTTAGATAAAATTAATGATTCATCTACAAGACGATATCTGAAATACATTCAGGAAAACCTAGTGAATCTCAGGAAAAGATGTCAAGAAAAATACATCCAGCCAGCTGGTTCTACACATGAAGAGACATACCTCCAGAAAAATGGTTTGAATGACTGAATTGGCCTTTGGGAATTGTGGAGGAAATTTCTCCTGGAAAAGATGGAAAAACACGATTGGTTAAATTTTGAACATCAACGGGTTCTTTAATGAGTCCATTTCAAAGATTATATCCACCCGACATTGAGACCGATGAAGATCCTTGCGTTAGAGGTAATCTACAAGAAAATACGAGGCAACGTTTCATTTCAGAAGAAGTAGTTAATGACAAAATAAAACCTAACTTTAGTATTCCTGAAAACAAAGAGACAAATAATATTCAAGAGGAAACCGCTTCGGTTAGTGAAAGAAGACCCCATACGGTGACAAGCTCTGTAAGAGAGATGAAAACTCCGTTAAGATTTGGATTCTAGATTTTTCATTTTCCAAATCTTTCCCTAGTACAGGGAAATTTCATTTGATGATAATGTTATTTTGAGACTTTCACAATTTTGTCTTATTATAGAAAGAAAATGCAAAAAAGCATTAATTATCACATAATATTATTTATTTCATCCATCATCACAGTTGATACAATTCATGCAAGTCGAAATACTTTCATTCATATCGTGCAAAATTTTCTTCGGAATCCTATAATAGGTTTTTCATATAATTCAAAGCGAATAATTTGTGTGAAAAGTCCATGTGTTGAGATTTATATCTCAAACCATTTCTGAACATATTGTATACTTATATCTGAATGAGTTTCCATAACAAAATAATGTCATTGAAAGATTTGAAATAACTTGTCAAATAATATTGTCAAATATAAAAAACCTTGTATCAGAAACCAATCTGCTCTCTGATATTGCCACAACCGCTCTACTGGAATCCACTATAGTCCCTTCTCTCCCTGAACACCATGCATTCTCAATATAATAAATAACCACTTGACTGTATTGTACATGTATATCTTAGATGTGTAGATTAACCAATCCATTGAAGTCTCCTGATGTGAATGAGAAAATACTTATCTTAGGTATACAAACATCTAAGATAAGTATCAAAACTTAACATTAAGGAATTCAGTGAAGTAAAATCATCGTTATTTCAACTCATTTTTATGAACATTCACGAATAATAAAATACAAACTGAATTAAACTATTTCTGGACCGATATCCATATCCTCTGGAAGAATTCTATTTGCAGCATCTAATATGAAATTTAAAAGATAATTTGATGGAAAATGTATGTTCTCTTAATATCTAGCGTACCCCAGAAACCATATAATAATAATAATATCGTTTATTGCATAATAATTACAAGCTCAGGTTACAAGTATAAGATGTCAATTACGCTATAGCACTGGGCTCATGAGTACAATAACACCCCGAAATGGGCAGGATCTTCCAGATTTTCTATTCTATATCAAGGCGAGGGAACGATTGTATATGAAATTGATTCAGACAAATCCATCAACAATTCCTGATCAATATTGACCTCATTGGAATCAACCAACATTAGTGCAGCCGTATCCCACAGTTGTATCCGCGGCTTTTTGTTAGTGCAACGGACCATGGCAGTAGTGAGACGCAGAAGAGAAGAGGACTGAGGGAGTCTCCCTGAAACACGCCCCTTCTGAAGATGACCTGCTCTGTTTGGACTCTGACTTGACCAGATGTTATGGTGAAACGAGTCCTTCAGAGCGGCATCAGCAGAGAGTACTCGCATGTATAAGATGCGTTCAAGAATGTTATCGGTCTAGTTCTTTTGATCGGACAAATCTCCGTTTTTGGGGATTAGCACGGTTCGCCCCTTGACAAACCAATCCGAAATCTGCTGGTCCTCATTTAGCCAAGAGGTGGTGGGTACATGGATATTTTTTCCACCAATAGTTATTATGGGTTTTGGATTATAATAAAGTTAATATAGTTCGATTATATCTTTCCTTTAATCAATAATGATTCTTTTATTAATATATAACTTGTACTATCAATAACGTCAAAATCAATTCGACCTACTTCAAAAAATGTCAAAATAAACATCAACACATCCTAAAAAATCTATCGAGTGATAAAAATCAAACTGATGGCACCACATGACTCCCCCCCTAGTGTCAGTGAATAGCGAATCTAACTCTTCGTCTGTTTCGTTCAGTTGGTGATGTTTCTGGGAATTCTTCTTCTAAAAATGCTGGTTTCAATCTGTCTATTGATAAAAACTTCTCCTTTCCGTTAACTGATATCTCGAAACATTTTTCATTTCTTGATATCACCTTATAGGGACCGGTGTAGGGAGCCTGAAGTGATTTTCTCATTGTATCTATTCTAATGAAAACGTGACTGCAATTGGAAAGTTCCTTGTAGATGAACTTCTTTCATCATAATTGTTCGAACCTGATACTGGTCTGATTTTATCCATCGTTGCTCGCAAGTTGAAAAGAAAATGTTGTTTGGTAATGGAATCGAATTAGGGATTATGAATTCTCCTGGAATTCGAAGTGTGGTTCCATAAACCATCTCTGCATAAGAACAGTCAATGTTTTCTTTCACTGCAACTCTCATTCCAAGTATGATCTTTGGGAGGGCGTAACTCCATTTTTCGTCTTCCTGTCTGCAGCTTTCATTGTACGATGACACCTTTCAATCATTCCATTTGAACAAGGATGATACGCTGTTGTGTGTATATGTTGAATTCCAAGTAGTTTATAAAATTCTCGAAAGAGAATCGATTAAAATTGACGACCTTGATCTGTGGTTACTCGTTGTGGCACTCCAAACCTCCTGATCCAACCGCCGAAAAACTGTTTTGCAACTGTCTCTGCCGAAATATCCTTTATGGGGAATACTTCAGGCCACCTAGTGAACCTGTCTATACATGTAAGACAATAGGTATAACCATTAGATAATGGCAAAGGTCCAACAAGGTCTATGTTTACATGATCAAATCTTCCACTGGGCAATTCATAAGTTCCAATTGAGCTAACAACGTGCCTATTTATTTCAGAATGCTGACATTTTCGGAGATCCCTTTTGATATTTGACCAAACGAATTTCTCACTCATCAATTTTGTAGTTGCTTTCATCCCTGGATGAGATAAATTGTGAATTTGCTCAAATACCTATATATTTGACATCTGGAATCAGGAATCTTGCTGTACAAAGTTTCAACGATGTTGGTTCTGAAGCTTCTGAAGTTCTTCATCTCCTTCCTGTTTCATTTCCCAATCTTCGTAACTGAATTTATTGGGTAAATTGAATGTATACATCTAGGCCAAGCTATAGAGCCCCAAATAATTGCTTTTTGGACAAAAATACTAAAAAAACAAAAAAACAAAAAATCGCGTTTATTTTAGTTTTTTTAATGTAAAATGGAAACTATTGAAGCAGTGTTAACAGTGCAAAGAGAAGAACTGTAGAGAATTGAATTCCGAAGAGAATGAAGGATAAAACGATCCGATCGGATAATTAGAACCGTAGAAAAGCGGGAAAAACCGGAAAATTGTGTTTTTTTTTCTTTAATTCATAACTCTGCCATTTTTTAATATTAAGAGCTGAAACTTTGCACGATAGTAGCTATTGACGTGCGCCTTATGTGTGCGAAACCTGAATTCAGTCGGATCAATAGTTTTCGCACAATCCTCATATGAATTTTTTTTGGAAATATTTTCGCGGAGAGCTGGATGCGTGTGAGGTCATCCGATTGAAATTTAAAAAATAGATTTGGAAAGTAGACGTGAGCAGTAACAAAACGTCTATTCTGATTTTTCGATAAAACGCGATTAAGTGTATTAAAAACTAGTGAGAACATGAGGGAAAACGACAGACCGCGCGTGAGCGATCGAGTGGTGGGGAACTGTGCGAATCGAGGAGAAACGAATACCGGGTGGCTACGGAAGTATTGCCTAAGGAATATCTCAGTTATTGTATGAAGTAGGTCTGTGAAATTTGGAGCGTCGATATAATGACATATGAGCTAGAATTTGAGCATATTGACATGTCGAAGTTAACTTCCGGTCTGACCGGAAGTAACATCAACTTTCTTATTTTAAATGGAAACCCTATTTTTTTTTCTTTTCGCTTTATTCAGCATTCAATTCCCTTTCTAATGACATATCACAAGTTGGTATCTAACCAGAAACTAGATCAGAAAAAAATTATTATTGAAATTCACCGAGTAGGCCGTGGAAGCAAAATGAAAGCCAAAAATTGAAAAGTTGGCTATGGAAACCATACGTCACTTGATAACAGTTGCTACTACTGTGATATTTTATTTTCATTCGTCGGCGTTATAAAAAGCCGCCAAAAAAAATATTGGAAAAATTGGGAAAAAACAATACTCTGTAGGTCTATAACTTAAATAGGAACATACAACTTTTTCTTGCCTTTACTATTCAGCATAACCATTCCTTTCTAATGATATAATAGAAAGTAATTTTTTGAAATGATATACCAAAAAATACCAAAATTATTATTATTCAAATAACAAAACAGATTATCGCCATCCGCAAAAATAACATTAAAAATAATGAGGAATGATAAATTATATCCTGTAGGTTCTAGGTTAAATAGGAACATAAACGTATTTGGTCTGTGCCATCGTCCATAGATATTCTAATATCTACCTATGGACGATGTTTGTGCTATTCAGAATAATCATTCCATTGCAATAATCATTCGAACCAAAATGACGTATGGTTTCCATAGCCAACTTTTCAATTTTTGGCTTTCATTTTGCTTCCACGGCCTATTCGGTGAATTTCAATAATAATTTTTTTCTGATCTAGTTTCTGGTTAGACTAACTTGTGATATGTCATTAGAAAGGGAATTGAATGCTGAATAAAGCGAAAAGAAAAAAAATAGGGTTTCCATCTAAAATAAGAAAGTTGATGTTACTTCCGGTCAGACCGGAAGTTAACTTCGACATGTCAATATGCTCAAATTCTAGCTCTTATGTCATTATATCGACGCTCCAAATTTCACAAACCTACTTCATACAATAACTGAGATATTCCGTAGGCAATACTTCCGTAGCCACCCGGTATAATATAGTAATAGGCGCGCGCTGCGCGCTACATATAATTAATTCTTTGCATTTGTTTATCTCGGCATGTACTGCAGCTATTTGATTGGTCTTTTTCTTGATTTTGGGGTATCTGAACCTGAGGAATTCGATTTGTGACTCAGATATCATGAGTGATGAAAGAATAAGTAGGTATTCTATGTTTTTTGCTACATATCTTTATTTATAGACAGTATATGAATAGATAGCAGATTTTTTATTACAAAACAAAGTAATCAATTTTCTTACATAAGAACTGTACATTTTTTTTAACGCAATTACAAAATCCTTCTTTTTTTGACAGGTTCATCGCATTCTGCTACTTCTCTATCAAAATTAATATTGTCTATTGACATGAAATCATCGCTTTCATCCTCGGATCATTATTATTTATTAGTAAATTGTAACACGTATCTTCGTGGCAGTGTGCATAAAGATTCGAACATCTCAAGCTGTGTTTTTTAGAAGTACATGATGCATCAAAACATCCTTTTTTCCTGCATGAACACGAAATCTGAAAAAGCAATGTTTTAGGGATTGGTGGATCAGTGGTTCTTAAGGGAACTAAACGATTATTTTGTTCAGTCCACCCCCAGTCAGTGGCTTTCAGATTTTCGTTACATAGCCACGTTTGGACTTTGCCTCTCTTGGTTCAGTTATTGAAAATCATAAAAAAAAATTATTTATTGTAGATCCAACTCCAAATCCAAACTTTCTGCGGAAGTCTATGGAAAACCACTTCGGAGAAAGATAAGAATTTTCTTGTAACAAAATAGAAAAATCTGTAGTTCCAATGAGCTTATAATATGAGACACAAGATTGCTAATATCCTATAAAATACCAGTATTTGGGTAGAAAATCTATCAAAAAATAACTACTTCCTGGCTAATGCCACTACAAACATTGAATTTCTTGTGATAAAAGTGGCGCTCTCAGTTTGGATTTATCCACGGTGCGGGCGCGTTCGCGGCCCTGAAATAGGATTTACATCGAATCATTCGTTTCAGTCATTAGTTATTGACTACTAGACCTACCCTATACTGATGAGAGGCAACACCCCGAAATCGGTCTATAGGTGGTCCGAAAACGTAGCGTTTTGAAAAAACGAAACGGTGTGCTATTTTGAAAACGAAGCGTTTTGAAAAAACGAAACGGTGTAGTTTTGACGCTCTATTGGCAAAATGTTATCAATCAACTGGATCTCTCTCGACTACGTCACACGATGAACGCGAAGCGGTGACGCGTGACCTTGAAAGGAACCAAAATTGCCAGAACGGACATACATAAGAAAATACATGGGATTTTGTAGGTGAAGCCCCCTAGCCTATTTACTGTAATTCGATGTTGGTCGCAGTATTAGCCAGGAAAGTAGTTGTTTCTTGATGGATTTTTGATCCAAATACTCCTATTATATAGGATATTAGTAATGAGCAGTTCTACGGACATCTCGTGTCTCACATGTACATCTGGAAAACCTTCAAATCCATAATCGTACATTCTCCAGATATCTTTTATGGTCTTCCCAATTGCCAATTTCATATTGGATATTCTTATGATATCATCTGTGAATATTTTTATCAAGTAGTCTATATAAGTAATCTGTTTCGAATAAAATTAAAATTAATTGCACATTTCTTGTGAATGAATAGTGAATACTTTCTGTAACACCGTGTAAATATATAATGAATTGTGTACAAATATGTTTCACAAGAATTAGGAACTTCAATTCAATGAACTTTATTCTATTTTCAAACCTTACCATATTGCTTCGCCGATGATATGTTTCGTCGTCGTCAAATGGCTGCAGCCAATTTATTATCAAGAAAATATGTATATATAATTTACATGTAATGCTACTTGGAAAATTGCGCAGTTTTTGGTAAAAAAGGAATTTCAGTAGGATGAATCATGAGTGACTTTCAGCGTGTTGAAACATTACCATTTTATTGAAAATTTTATCTCAGCACAAAATAAAGCACATTTTCGGAAAATGCTTATTTTCTTTAGACATTTTTGGAGACTCAGTCCAAAGTACGTGAATAGGCCTTTCTAACAGTGAAAGAATTTTTCAAATAACTCTATTATACTAGAAGTTATAGCGCCTTCTTTTAATTAATTTTTAGAATATTCCAATTTTTTTCGTTTTTTCTATGTAATTTTTGTCACGACCAAGCTGGCGTGTCGTAGATTTCCATTTCATATGTGGAAAGACATAAGGAATCGACCTGCATAGATCCCATTTTGATATACCGCAAGAATGGGTCAGACTTTAAAATAGGCGATTTCGGCGCTGTTCCCACCGGACTATAAACGTTTCTCCTCGATTCGCACAGTCCCCACCACTCGATCGCTTACGCGCGGTCGGTCGTTTTCCCTCATGTTCTCACAAGATTTACACACTTTAACGCGTTTTATCGAAAAATCAGATTAGACGTTTTGTTACTGCTCACGTCTACTTACCAAATCTATTTTTTAAATTTCAATCGGACGACCTCAAACGCATCCAGCTCTCCGCGAAAATATTTCCAAAGAAAATTCAAATGAGGATTGTGCGAAAAGTATTAATCCGACTGAATCCACATAAGGCGCACGTCAATAGCTCCTATCGTGCAAAATTTCAGCTCTTAATATTGAAAACTGGCAGAGTTGTAAATTTAACAACAAAAAAAAACCTGGTTTTTCCCGCATTTCACCGGTTCTAATTATCCGATCGGATTGCTTGATCCGTCATTCTCTTCGGAATTCAACTCTCTACAGTTCATCCTTTCGCACCGTTAACACTGCTTCAATAGTTTCCATTTTACAATAAAAAAACTAAAAAAACGCGATTTTTTGTTGTTTATAACAAATTAAAAAATGGCATTTTCGAGTTGAGGACATAGTGGGAATAAACTACGGACTGTCCTGCACGGGATGGCACAGGCGGCTTCCAGGTAGTATTTTTGTCAAGGACAATATCTCTATTGCTTGTCCTAGATAACGTATCAGCTACGACATTGCTACTACCACTAACATATCTCAGATCTGTAGTGAATTGACTGATAAAATTCAAATATCTTGTTTGCCTTGGAGAAGAATTCTCAGGTTTTTTGTTGAGAGCGAAAATCAGAGGTTTATGATCAGTATATATTACAAACTGTCTACCTTCTAACATATATCTGAAGTGTTTCACACCTTCATATATTGCGAGTACTTCCCTGTCATACGCACTGTACTTCATCTGTGCCTGTGAAAGTTTTTTAGAAAAGAATCCTAAAGGTTCCCATCGATTCTTATTCTTTTGTTGAATGACAGCCCCAATTGATTTGTCTGAAGCATCCAAAGAACTCGAGAATCTCTACGGCGTTGTCTTTGTTGATATTATTCATTAGAATTTTCACCATTTTGGAATTTTATTCGGGGTCACCAATTATGGGTTTTGGATTATAATAAAGTTGATATAGTTCGATTATATCTTTCCTTTTATCAATAATGATTATTTTATCAATATATAACTACTTGTACTATCAATAACGTCAAAATCAATTCAACCTACTTCAAAAAATGTCAAAATAAACATTAATACATCCTAAAAAATCTACCGAGTGATAAAAATCAAACTGATGGCACCACAGTTAATAAGCCAATCAGGGTCTGAAGCAGCAGTGTTCTTCGAGCCTTTTGAGGGTCCGTTGAACTTCTCCCGGGGTTATCGGATTGTGCAGTTCATTGAGCTCAGGCTGACGAAGCCTCCTGCAGAAAGCTTCGAACTGCGCTAGGGCTGAAGTGGTTGAGTGGTTGCGGAAACGCATATAGGTTCTTACAGAAAGATTCCTCACGATCAGCCGCCGGCGGGTCATCCACAATACGTGGAGGCTCTTGGAATAGGCGAGAAGGTTTATCGCAGAGCTTCATGTATTCCGCGATGCTTCTCGCCCGCCTCATTAGTGACTCTAGCATTCGCATCCTATCAAGACAGTACTGTTTGATAGTAAACAGCACGCTCCGAATTAGTTTTTGTAGTGTGCTCGTCTTAAATTTGCGGCAATTCGCCGCACTGCTGGCGTTGAAGGGCCGCCACATAGGCCACCACATACTGGATACGAGGCGCGTGTTATCTCGCTGACTTGATCTTAACTTCCATCTGGTGATAGCGTCGCTCATGATTTCCAACACATCTTCCACTGCGTTAACCGGCTGAGGAGGAACTCTGACATAGCCTCGAACCTGAAAATAGGTAACCCCTTAGATTTTGTGCGGATAGGGCAACATACTTTGGGTGTATTTTACACCACAGAGCATGCATTCCACCAAGGGGGTCGGTTTTGAGGGACTGTTCCTCCTACATTGGACACCAAGTCTTAAGGTATACCGGGGAGTTAGCCTAGTATAACCACGGCCGACATCAGAAGGAATAAGCATTCCCTCTAGGGGCGGTATCATCAAATCGCTACCCTACTAAGCGAGCGATCCCTCACGATAGCGATTTGATTGTCGACGATACGCAAATTCCCGATTCCGATCTAACGCAATCCCTGGCTCATTTTTAACGTGAGTGTAAAGTTACGACAGCAGCACTAGTTGAGACGGGGATTTGCATCGAAAATCTACCTTGAGGGATCGCTCGCATAGTAGGGTAGCGGGTTGAGGATACCGCCCCAGGGTGCGCCCTGGCTGCCGGTCCAGTTTTGCACAGGTTGCTCAGGAAAGTGGTGTCGCAACTCACCAAGGTCTTGAATGATAGTTGGCTTTACTGCTTATTAAAAAAATCTTATATTATTATTATTATTTATTGAAAGCAATAATTTGATATTAATCTGAAGTAAAAATTTATTTCAAGAGCCTTCTGAGGGAAAATTTCATTTCGATCCAATCAATTGTACTATTTTCTTCCCAAGATGTTGCATTAGTCTTGTATTGTTTAAAATCACAAATTTTTTCATCCTGTTTAGTCCAAATCGCTAGAACGAAAGTCTTTTGAAAAGTCATCATTTGAAGATTACCCAATTCCTAATGAAGAGGCATTAACTGTTGCGAAATCTTTTGTTGATAATTTCATTTTGCGATATGGTATTCCAAAAAAATTCTTTACAGACAAGGGATCTGAATTTCAACAGACAATTGAATTCAACAGCTTATCATCACGAAACTATAGGTTTGCTTGAAAATATGCATAAGAATTTAGGAAATTATTTGAGAATTCAGGTTTCAAACCACCAACATTTATGGAGTTCGTGGCTTCAGTATTGGTGTTTTGCATAGGGTGAACTGTCCAACAGTGAATCATGTCCCACACTGGATCAGTCGAATATACTGCAGTTGCCTACATTAGGAACAAGACGACTACTGTGATTGAAGCGTCCACCACCCCATTACCCATCAACCTATCAGTATCGCTCGAACAATTGTATGAATAGGTTCTGTAGCGGAATAAGTACTTTACCCAGGTACGTAAAAAAAAAAATTCTCTCAATATTTTAGTTCCAGTTAGATAACTATACTTTGATTGATCGATAGCAAATGCCTGATTAATCAAATAGATTTTGTACCTTGGGTCCAACAGTGAACCAAGGTGAGGTATTACACAGTGAACCATTGATTCACTATGTACTACTTGACTCCAGTAATTTTGATTGATGTTTTTAATTTTTTTGCAGTATGGCTCGCCGAAAAATGCCTCGTAAAATAGGGGCTCGTACAGAAGAGAACATGAGGGCAGCTGTTGAGCTCATTACCAGCGGGAAAAAAATTCGTAAGGCAGCTAAAAGTAAAGAACTTCCTTACGCATCCCTGAGAAGATATTATTTGAAAACGGACACGGACACTCCAGAAAAGGAACAGATTGAAAACGAGAAACAAGCAATGAATCGACAAATGGAAACAAAAAATGCATGCGCCAACAAAAAAGGAAAAGAAGTTGTAAGGAAAGTTTTACAGGATAGTTCTAGTTCGGAATCTGATACATCCATGATTTTGGAAAGTGATGGGGCTATAACAGATGAATTCGATTAAAATTCAGATGGAGATCTTATCCCTACTGCAAAAAATCAGTTAGGGCATCTCACCAGAGATCCTGTTGAAGGAGAATTTGTTCTGGTTGAGTTTCAAGGGAAAAAAGATAAAATTTACTATCCAGCTAAAGTTTTAGCTATTATTATTATTATATATATTAGACCATGGCTCCACTTCCAGGTGCAAAAATTCCTTCTACTCTTTCAACATGGACTTTTCCGGTCCTAATATTCACTAGATCTTGAAATTTTCCTTAATTTTATTTGTCTCACTGTTTTCATGTCATCTTTATTTTGTATTTTCCAAATATGAAAATGACTATATTGTTTCCCAAAGATTACTTTAAAGAGGTTATTCTTAATTTTGATTTGAAATAATTTTCAATTTTTGTTTCCACTTTTCCAAGACTTATTTCTGTTAGTATTTGTACTTGCGTCGAGTATGTACGTCAAAAATGTTTTATTTCAATCTGTATGTGAAGTTATGAAAAAACAACACACTTTTTTTTAAATAATTCCTTTGTTTCCTTTGAGCAGTGAGTTACGATTCACTGTGTACTGGTAGGTGGTTCACTGTATCCACATTATCGTACACAGTGAACCATATGACATGGTTTTAAAAAAATTCTAAAATTGTATTGAAAAATGAAATGGATTCCTATATGATTATACAGATAACGTGTCAAGACTTGGAGTCTTTGTTAGATATGTTTTCTACGGTATTTTCATGAAAATATATGAATAGTAACAATTTAGATGAAAACTGGTTCTCTGTGGGACAGTTTACCCTACAATAATACAGTACTTACACACTGAAACCAAATATACACAATATGAACTTATTTCCGGAAAACCTGTACGATTAGCATCAAACTTAACCGATACAATTGTTCCTTTTTTTTATGAACTTTCACCGCTTATATCTCAGAAACGACACATACAAAATCATTTGAACTCACACATTTTACAATTTCAGCAAATTTGACCCCGAGAGCCAATTTCCCATATGTTTTCGTGCGGGCTCCTTATCAGCCAATTCGACTGCAACTCTTTTTCCATAAGAACCGTGCAGGGTCCATTAGCAAATCAGTATATACAACCGATGTCTTGACATTTTTGATACCCGTGATAGTTTTGTATGTAAATTATAGTACCAAGTCATATGATCATATATTTTATTCATGAAAGAGGGGCGACACTACTTGACGGAAGACCATAAAACTAATAATGAAAAATGGTGGATTACGTAATCCAATCTTCCGCAAATATTTCAATCTTGTATTTATATTTGTTTAGTAATGTTTTTGATAGTAAAATCAATTTTAGAATTCATATCGCTACTTAGACACTTGACTATTACAAGTATATGTGTTATCTCTAAGAGGGGTTTCCTTCGTTTATGACTAAATGAATGAATAACTGGAACTTCAATCCAGTCGATGAAATATTGTACAGCAATTTCTTCTTGAAAATCCTTGGGTAGGTCCAAGATGAGCCAGGTGAATAAAGTGGCTTATATCGTCTTCAAAACTCTTGGAACTTTCCGCAATTGCAGCGGGATCCCATTAATAAAATTGGAACTATTATAGGAGAGGCACAGAGAGGGACACCGATTATCAATTGATACTGGATTCATATTTGGTAAAGTTGCCATCATCTCTCCCTTCCAATACGACCACCAACTGTTTGGAGAAAGTGTAGGACGAGCCCTTAAAACGTAATTAGCTGTAGTGGAGGTCTATGACAGTATGTTGAGTTTTTGGGATTAATTTTTTTAATTTTATCCCTTCTCATTTCTGAAAACAAAAATTCCGTGTTTTTGAATAATTAAGTTTATCTGTCTATTCCATGAATATTTTTTCTGAAGTTATTCATTTTTGCAGCTCGAACAATGAGAGATGGCGGGGAATTCGACATCAAATACAAATCGAATAATTACAATATATACGAATTCTTGAACAACCATCCAGGAGGTATCAACTACGTCAAACCTTACGAAACAAAAGAAATCGACAAACCTATGATTCATTATGAACATTCCAAAGCTGCCTATTATTTATTAGAAGAGTACAAAAAAGGAGGACGAACAGTACAGGAAGGACAAGATCTAGAGGTATTATTTCTGCTTCGTGAATCTATTTGGCATACATTGCAACGTCATTACATCCAACTATTGCCTTTTTAGGGTATTTGACAATTTTGTTTATATGTGAATCACTATTAAATCGTAATTGAGATTTTTGGAAAGTATAGTTGGCAACACGGCCCTAGGATATAATAACCGTTAGATCTTCCTATAAAATTCGTATAACAGCCGGAAGATCTAACATCTGTCTATCCTGTGATTTCTGATTTATCTGAAACTGGCTAATGGAAAATTTTGTAGAAAGCTATCTCTTTCAGTTTCTTCATCAATCACCAGTATCTGAGATCGACATTATTGTAGTCGTTAGTATTGTAGTAAAAATGCACTAAACTAATTTTGCTAATTTATTTAAAACACAACTTAAACAATCATTCAACTAATATATTTGCTGCACTATTTTATTTCTACTGTGTCAGTCTCTATCTGCGAACTCTCGAACTATAACTGCGATTCTCTGTGACTATCCCTATCGCCTTCTGCTATCCAGCTTATATACTCGCAAGCAGATTCCATTTACGGTTCTCGATTGATCGAGACTATAGAACGATTCATCTAGATGGCTCTTAGAAGCGGATGGAAGCGATCGATTTTATTCGACTTTGTTCTCGGCGATCCGTTGGCCAGCACAAGTTGTTTGATTTTGGGGTGCATAATTAATTAGATGATCAGGGCCGGTCTCGAAATCGTAACAGTATTTTGTACTACTGTGAGACAACTTATACCATAGGTACTTAAAAAATTACCGATAATTCTGAAAAAAAACAGATTTATTTTTTTGTTGTTTCAAAGCTGAATTGCCCGACTCCTAATGAAGAGGGCAATTTTTTGAAACATCGGAAAAAATAACCGAGTGCAGTTTTTTTAAAAAACACGTTTTTATCAAAATCATTTTGTTAATTCCTAAAGAACGAATGATATCCGGTAGAAAATTTCAAGAGTACAAAAATATTCATATTATTTATTGTTATAGTTGACACTGCAATTATTTTTAGCATGTCTTGTCATTCATCAGTTACTTCAGTTGAATTGTCACCTAGCGGCGCAATAATTCTACACCACCAGACATTTCAACACATGAGTGAAATTTTCTTCGAAACTTTCTCAATTTGGGGGGATTACAATGAACACGTCATTTTATTCAGTTTTCTATTGGTTAAGCCGTTGGTAATTTAATATCAGGTGACGTTGACGCGGTGACGCAAACTCGATACGGGGAAAGATATGCGTTACGGGCGACGTATCAATACGGATCCTTTCGGTATACGTATCCGGAGACGGATCTATCAAAAATATTCATATTTAGATGTCATCGAGAGAAATATTTTTAATGTTCCATATAAGATTGGGTTGATGAATGGCTTTAGGGGCTTATTTCCCCACCAACGTAAATCGATGCGATATGTATACGTATACGGATATGTACAAATATGCATGTCTATTGTGACATCCAAAGGAGTTTTACGACAGTATTTCTTCACTCGGTTAGAAATATCGCATTCTGGACACAACGTTTTTTCTGGTGAATGATTTCATTCACGGTGAAAGTTTTTTCTCCTCGGTATATTTTTCAAGGAATGTCTGTTTACTCCCTGCTGGATATCTTTCTCCTCTCTATGTAATTTTCAATTCAACAATACTCAGGTTATATACAGGGTGTTCCAAAATATAGTCGGCACCATTGCCAACTCCGTTATTATGGTTCTTTGAACGGGGTCCGTTCAAAAAACCATGGTAGAAAAATGGAACGATAATTCTACCTCTAAATAGTCCACACCAAACATTAATACTAAATCGTCTTTGCGGATTGTGGGGATGGACTAGAAATGGATTATGTCTACTCCAATAATGAAAATTATTTTTATTATACATCCCACGTTTTGAAAAATTAGCCTCATCGCTTCATATAATATTTCTATAGAAGTTTGGATCTTGTCTGCATTTATTCATAAACCACCGACAAAACCTCAATCGTCTCTCAGGATCACCATGTTCTAGTGTTTACACTGGTCTCAACTTATAAGGAGAAATCTTATGTTTCTTCAGAATTCGTTGAATACCAGACAGTGGATCAGATATTTCTCTAGATAAATCTCTGATCGAATTATTTGGATATACAAAGTAGGATAAAACGTCAATTTCTGTATCTTCAGATATTACAAAACGTTTTTTAGTTCTCTTCACAAAAACTTTTTCATTGTTCCTGAATCGACGATGAAGCACAGCAAAAAAACGCCGATTAGGTAATTCACGACCGGGGAACGAATTGCTGTAGTGGTGGAGTGCTCTCACGCTATTTTTCTGGAATACCAAGTAGGATTCTAACATTTCACATTTTACTTGATGGGAAAACGGCATTTCGAAAAATATTCGAACAGTAATTTACAGTTACAATAATTTATGACATTGTCATGATATACTTGAGAATATTTGACAAACAGTATTTCAACAAAGTTTCAAAGGCAACTTGATTGCTCATAATAATTATGTTTTATCGAATCAAACACGTTTTTTCCAACCACATTCATATGACCCTCTAGTATTTTCTGTTCTGTACAAAAACGAATTCAAAGTTATCATTACAGCAGACATATTTTTATTATTCACAAAATAAATGCGGCTAGCAGAATGGCTTCAAGATGGAAATTATCGTTTTGTACATTTATACCAAATAGCTCAGTGGTGTCAATTGAGTGGTGCGACATGATAATCACGGGTTTCACGAGTTCATATCCCAGCACAATTTTTTCTTTTTACTATCTTAATTTGCTATTAGTAACAAAATATTGTCATTTGTATAAGTACCAAAATTGGGTGTTTCGACAACCATTAGCTTTAATTCGCCAAAACAAAGAAATTTTTTGTACTAGTGAAAGAAATAGATATTTCCACTCATCTCCTGGGTCCCCCAGACCCTGTATTTTAGCCGTAACATATTTGTAAAGCTTTGCCTGTGTCACTCTCCAATTGAGAAATTTTAGCGGTTACTTCTGTACCTTCCTTGACATGACCTGCCACCATTTATCGCTCATTTTCCACTTCAGGAAGAAAGGTGATATGAGCTTTGTTGTTGAGAATGTTAGTACGAATCGAATTGCATGACAAAATATGGGGTGCTTCATTGAAAGAAATATCATTTTATGAAATATTCTGAAAACGTGACTGTCAATTTTTTTCCGGCATCGAGAAGGCCATTAAAAATGCTACTAGTTTACTCATTGAAACAAATTTGTAGCATCAATAATAACGGAGTTGGCAATGGGGCCGACTTAATTTAGAACACCCTGTATACTCTGTTAGTACGTACTAGAAGATTTTTAATTATACAGTATCGGAAAGAATATACCTTGGGTATTGTGGTTTAATAATAGCGTAAAGAATAGCTTCACAATATAGCTGGAAGGGATATCCAATTGTCGTCCGAACTGGCATAGTGACGTAGTCAGTAGAAGAGATGTGTGGGTGAGTGAGGAGGGGAGAAAAGCATTGCGTCTCTCTTGATTATGTGGTATAAGAATATTATTGCTTGTTACTTGAAATAGTTTGCGAAAAATAATTTTTCCGTAACTACTGCATAGGTAATTTTTTTCAGAAATACTTTACACACGTCTATAAAATTACTTTTAAAAAAATCATCGTCCATTATTATTATTACAATTTTTATTTCAGAAACTCGTTGACTGGGATCAACCCATGTTTGGTCAAGTGACAAAGCTAGGATCAAAATATTACGAATGGGTGACTTCACCAGTAGATAGGAATCTCCGATTATTTCATAATCCCCTATTAGAATCTATGACGATAACTCCATGGTACGCCGTACCCATGGTGTGGATACCAGTTATCATTTATTACATAATTATCGGAACAAGAAAATACATACAAATTACCAAAGGTAAGTACACCTACCAAAGTTCCTGATGATTTTATTTTAGTATGCAAACAATAAATATTTTTTAGGGTATTTCACAACACTATCTATTATTCATACATTTTCTATTTGCAGATTCCTCGCCCCTGGGACCAGTAGTTTTAAGTATAATAGGAGGCGTCGTGTTATGGACCCTTGTAGAATATTCCCTCCACAGGTGGGTTTTCCATGTAGAACCCTCTGGCAAATCCAAAATGATGATTTATTTTCATTTTGCGATACATGGTTTGCACCACAAAGTGAGTAGGTACTCAGCTATATTTACAAAAATTCACTTTTTCACGGAACCCTCATTTCTGCTACTCATTAGTTTTAATTGTTTGGAGGTCATATTTTGTCGGGGGTTAATACATAAGAGATTATATTTTTACTTGTACTTTCCTTGATTCGGGATATTTCGTCAGAAGACAATGAAATTTTAATGCAATTTGAAATGTATTGTAATTTAATGAAAATAATAGCCGTCCTTTACCCGCACAGACTTTGGATGAGTGTTTATGAGGGAGTATCATTATTATTATTATTAAAAATTATGACCTTGAATTTGTTCTAGAGAGATTAATACACAACTGCATGATACAGACAATGTATTTCGAAACTGTAGATTGCATTCAAAAGTAATAACTAGTACTTACTCAATAATATTTTGAATATATAGAATGAACAAATCCCACCATTTTTTTTGGTAAGAAATTTCAACACTGCCATTCACAATAGTTATTGGAAAAACTAGGTAGGATTTTATCACTGAAATTGACTGTTAATCGTTCGATTCTAAGAAAATGAAGGAACTTCTTTGGCTATCAGAATAGGCGAGTATTAATCGAGAATATATGCAACCTAGTTTTATTGAAAAAATGAAACAAATGTACCTATGAAAGCATGTCGACAACAATCCGATCAACTAATTTCATGCAAATTGCCACGAGGTATCGCGACACAACAAAATAACGTTGAAATGACACACTATTCAACATTCCCCAAGTGAGAACAGTTTGACAAGTGTTTCTTGTGACGTATCTCGATTTTTCTCTTCTTTATAAGTGCGTTCATGGAGATTGTGGATGGTCTGATTAATTTTCGGAAATGATTGCACTCTAGATTGGCAAGACAACTTGTCAAATATGAATATATAAAGCACGGTACTGGATACAAGTGGATTTAAGATCTCATTAGTGAACTTCAAATTAATCTGATATAACCATAACTATCTATGGACACACGATCAAAGGATATTGATCTTGTAGTATAGTATAGTAAAATAGCTTCAACAATTGCAAAAATGCTCGTAATGACTCATAAATTGCTGACTCGACATTAACAAATATGAAAATAAATGACCTTAGAGTTCGAGGAAACTCAAAATGGGAATGAAGCCTAGATATCCGTTTCATGTCCAATTATTATCGGGATATGTCCTTATTTGAAATAGAGATCTGTAATTGATATCCTTCTGGTTATCCTTGATATTTTATGGAAAGCCGTAAGTTATCCAAAGCAACCATAAATTCATATAAATATATCAAGATCAATTTTCAACCTATATTTTTTTTATTTCTTTAAAAATACTAGCTCGTATATTTGTTTTTTTCTTGGAATTGAGATGGACATACTTGAGATATTTTTCAATGGATATATTCCAGAGCATATTCTACTCGGTGTTTCTTTTTCTCCCTTTATGGTGGATACGCTGCATTATTGTGACGTCAGAGTTGGGGTAGGTCACGAAACTGAATCCAAAGAGGTTTGTTTCTTATGTAGTTTTGCACTGTGCTGAGTGAGTCTTGTTGGTCAGCCATTCTGAAAATATCATAACTCAAATAGAAAACTCATATATGCTTCAGAAATTATTAATGTTTGTAGGTTATATGCCTTTTTAATTGATATGTACCTGTATTCGACTAATATATAATTCCCTTCGTGCACAATCCACTGCTAGATATAAAAACAATAATGTACAGACCAACAGGGTATCAAAAATTGAGGGGAATAGAAAAAAACACCACTCCAAAATAATACCAATGCAAAACGCCATATACGATCTCTTTGTTTGGGTTCAGTGCTATGAGCTATGACATTTCTCAACAAAATGACAGATATGACGTTGACAGTAATTATGCGTATTCATAAACTCAACTAAACTGAGAATTAAATTAACAACTAAGAATCAAGAAATTCAATACAAGAAAACCCCATCGTTGTTTCATATTCTTTCAGCTGTCAATTGAATTAAGAATTAGCAACTAAGAAGATGGTTTTCTTTCATATTTTCATTGAAAATGAAACTGGGCATGCGCGAAAATGGCATAATGACAGGTCATTTGTTATTGCGAATATTTATATTTATTTATTTTGTTACTTTTTACAATCTTGAGCCAGAGTGGTATCCTTCTTCCACAGACCGAATCCCTGATAGATAACACTTTCCTATAAATATTTCATTACAACTTATTGCAATATAATAGATCATGGTGATATGTTGACCATAATGGACGGTTATAATTCTTATTTGCTAGTTCTTAATTGTTAATTCTGAATTCTTAGTATAGTTTATAAATCCACCATTTACGAACAAACTGGAATACTATGCGATTTGAGAAGAGTGGTTTGAAACTTATCTACGCGATAGGGATACATTGGTGAGAGTTGAATATAGTGATCAGAACAAAATCGAATACTATGAATCAAGGAGGGGTCGCATAGAAACCGGCGTCCCCCAGGGCTCTATCCTCAGACCAACATTGTTTCTCATCTACATAAATATAGTTTGTAATTTTCCCGATATATTATTCTCAATTTTTGCCGATGACACTAGCGTTGTTATCAATGGCCTCTCGGTTGATGACCTTACCTCAAAAGCTCAAACCACAAATGGATGGATTAGCAGACTGGTTTTTGTCAAGTAAATTATCATTAAATATATCAGAAACACAAAATATATTGTTCAATTCACACAGAACTACCAAGGACATTGAGGTAGAATAACTTTGAATGAAGAAAGTTTCGAGTCTAGTGATTCCACTAAATTTCTGGGGATAACTATTGATAGAAATCCAGATGAATACCAAACTCACGAAAGCAATTTTCGCACTAAGAACTGTCCACGCGAACACCAATCTTCAGGTCTCAAAAGTTGTATAGTTTGATGCAGTACGGGATTGAATTTTGGGGTAACTCTGTCAGTATATAATCCACGTACATAATTCAGAAACGCGCAATCCGTACACTATTCAAACTAAATTATTGGGATTTATGTAGAGACTATTTTCTTCAAAATAAAATATTTACCTTGACCAATACATATATATTGAAAATTTCCCTATTAATCCACAAAAAACGGGACATCCTCCAATATTTAAGTCACCGTCAGCAGTATCCGACACGAACAAAAAACATAACTTGCCTAACTACAATTATGAAAAAACTCGAAATGGACCCCTACTCCATGTAGGAAACGTCCACTAGAAAATTCAAACAGTCATTAAAAAAGTTATTACACCAGCATGTATTCTACAACCTCAATGAATGTTTTGCTTTTTCTTTTCCGGAAAACTATATTGTCTAATTCATTATACCCAGCTAGAAATTTACCAATTTTAATAATATTACTTATATCACTTATTGTCAAAATATCTATTTTGTAAATGTTTTTCACAGTGCCACTACTTCCTTATGCCAATGGCTATCTACACCCTGTTTGTGTATTGGAAATAAAAATACTACTAAATTACTTACTGAATCGGATCTTTATGAAAATAATCGTATAATTTCAAAAAATATTCGATGGATGGCCGTGATGTCTGAGTAAATATAAATGAATATTAATATCGAGCTGAATTTTGATAAACGATGTTTTTTTCTCTCTTTAATGAAGAGAAATAGTATCTTTAGGAAAATAATTTTTTTCCTGGTCCGCAATCTGCCTGGACTTTATATGAACATCTATAATATATTCATTCGTGAATTTGAGATGGACCCTGTATATTGCGAATCAAGCTATAAAAGTGCGTTATTCATTACGTGTGCGACCCTATTTCCATAAATATTTTATATGGATAACCCCGAATAATATTTAATGGATATTCCTTAATTATATCTTCTGGTTATCCCTTGAATATATTTTTTGGAAATCTGTGAACAATGTCTTATGGACATCCTTTTGCAATTCTTGTTGATGTCCCTGGAAAACATCTAATGGATATCCGTGAACAATATCTCATGGATATCTCTGAATGATATCTCATGGATATACCAGAAGGATATTTTATGGAAGTCATCTTCTTCCACTCGGAACATCCACCGGACGTCCATAAAATACTCATCGGATATTCAGGATATCCCCAATATCCAGGATGGATGTTTAGTGAATATCAATCGAATGTCCGTGTGTTGACTGGGTGTTTATACTACAAATAAATACCTCAAACGAATGCCATATGGTTGTAGTAATATAATGTGTGACTAGCTCGATACCATTGAATTCAAAAATATTGAAATCATCCTGGAGCCGGACCTGACCGCGCCTGTTTGGATAGTCACGCTCAGCTCGCACGTATGGCTTCATCTCTGTTCGTACGATACATCCATACATGACTTATCACATCCAAGAAGGAACGAGAACCAGGTTAGGCAAATCTAGACACAAGCCTTTCTGATATAAATGAAGAAATCTCAAGCGGGTTAATTAGTCAGTTGCAGATATGATTAGTTCCATAGTTTGTACAACGACACCGATATAAATGTTTGAAATAAATTAAGAGTCATTGCATTTTCATTGCAATATTTTAGGGGAAATTGCGATGGCGGCTATGTTACAATTGTGAAATTGGTTTGGAAGAAGAGGTCCTATAATAGAATGACCAACCAGATCGCCAGATTTAACCCTACTCGATTTTTTCTTGTGGGGTCACTTGGAACACAAGATCTATGTGGCGCAACATGAATCTCTGCCGACATCGAATTATTGAAAAGTTCCTTCTTTATTTAATGTAAACTGACTACTAACCAACCGTAAACTACAGAGAACTTCCTCTAATCTTGAACTATTCAAAACTCCGCTCGAGATTCCTGTATTCATACCGGCAATGCTTTTGTTGGAACACTCCATAAACGCCGAAAGATGTCATCCTCATTTGGAACTACTTGGAACATTGGACGACTCGTCTAGATGTTTCTCACATGGTTTTCGTTTCTGTTTCGATGTTATTATAGCATTTTCGAATGATAATATCCCGCATAGTGAGTTAGGATCCATTATACAAACAAGCGGTCGGATATACTATACAGGTCCGGCTCCCGCACGTTACAATTCATTCATTACACCAGATCATCATGAACCGAAACGGTTTCATGACACGGCGCTGAGAAACTACATCGTGTATATTTCGTTAATTCTGTGAAATATCATTGAATCACTGACACCATTCTGTTGATGGGGTTAGATTCAGAAAACTGAAGCACTATTGCCATTATTCTTTACATTGCCTCATTATACGACCATTACACATCCTTCAAGAATGAAACTTTGACATTAAAATAACAAACGGTAACTGAGAAAATCCAAAAATGTATTGTCATTATCACGATTGAGGAAGTTACCAACTGATTAATTATCTTTCCATCAGTCAATAAACTCGTAAAGAAATAAAAAATCTGTATCAATATCTCCCACATTTCAATAGAGATGGCAAACGTAAAGGAGCAAATCAAAGAATTGTACCTGATTCGATTTCATTTCAGGTTCCTTTCGACTCCAAGAGGTTGGTTTTTCCACCAGTTCCGGCAGCAGTCATTGCTTTCATCTTGTACCATGTGATATCTCTGTTCGTCCCGGATTCGACAGCATTATTGGTTCTAGCAGGAGGTTTGACAGGTCAGTAAATTCTACAAACTATTAGTCAAACCGGTCCTGGATGCCCGAAATAGTTATTATCCTAACAAGTACGGAAAGAGTACCATTCCCGCATGAGACTGCCGTTACCCGAACGAAGCAAAGCGGAGTTCGGGTAAGCAGTCGAGTGCGGGAGAGTACCTTTCCGTATGAGTTAGGATCAAGATTTTTTTCTACAAGCGCATTGAAACATCTTATGTAGCGCTCTTGAATAAACTTTCACGTGTGGGAAAAATTATTCCCGCACTAGTGCGGGAAAAACTCACTTGAAGTGACCTTAGCGTGCGGGAAAATGTTTCCCGCACTAGTGCGGGAATATGACACCTCTCAAACTAAATTGCGTGCGGGAATAGGGCGGAACACGCACGCTTGTAGGAAATAGTTATTATCCTAACAAGTACGGAAAGAGTACCTTTCCCGCATGAGACTGCCGTTACCCGAACGACGCAAAGCGGAGTTCGGGTAAGCAGTCGAGTGCGGGAGAGTACCTTTCCGTATGAGAAAGGATCAAGATTTTTTCTACAAGCGAATTCAAACATCTTATGTAGCGTTTTTGAACAAATTTTCGCGTGCGGGAAAAATTATTTCCGCACTAGTACGGGAAAAACTCACTTGAAGTGGCATTAGCGTGCGGGAAAGTGACACCTCTCAAACTAAATTGCGTGCGGGAATAGGGCGGAACACGCACGCTTGTAGGAAATAGTTATTATCCTAACAAGTACGGAAAGAGTACTATTCCCGCATGAGACTGCCGTTACCCGAACGACGCAAAGCGGAGTTCGGGTAAGCAGTCGAGTGCGGGATAGTACCTTTCCGTATGAGTAAGGATCAAGATTTTTTCTACAAGAGCATTGAAACATCTTATGTGATGCTCTTGAACAAACTTTCACGTGCGGGAAAAATTATTACCGCACTAGTGCGGGAAAAACTCACTTGAAGTGACATTAGAGTGCGGGAAAATTTTTCCCGCACTAGTGCGGGAATATGACACCTCTCAAACTAAATTGCGTGCGGGAATAGGGCGGAACACGCACGCTTGTAGAAAAAATCTATTTCGGTGGTGTGTTTTTTTTTCTCAGTCGATTTTGACTTGTCATACAGAAATATGATAATGGAAGAGTTCATAATGAACCGGCCCTTGAAAACTGTTAAATCTTCATTAGCTCTAAAATCTCGGAAAAATACTATTTTTACTAATATTCTCTTTTTTAACCATTTTTCAGAAAAAAATTAATAATACTGAAATTTATTGAAAAAGAAACTAGGCCTATTGTAGGAAAAATGCGAAAGGCTGGGTCATTAATAATCCATTTTAAATTGTTGATGTTATGATGTTGCCAAGTATGCCCAATTTCACATTCTGAAACAGGATACCGGATAAGTACCGGACTCTGGATACCGACTAGTATAAACAAGTCAAGTTCTGTAACTAGGCTAGTTCAATATGCCTCCAAAAGATGGTCAAATACGTGTCGAGGTGTATTCATCTCTAAATCAAATGTTTTGAACAATTTAAATACAAGCAGCACAAAAATTGAATGAGTTTGTCTGCAAATAACTCCACACACGTTTTCTTTGTCAAAGTTTTTCCAGATCATTCATATCTCCATCTTCAACTGGCATGTTTCGAGGCACAAGCGTACGCGAACGATGGAGCTGTCCTAGTTAGCGCATGATTATCCAGAAGTCGCTAGCATTCCTATCGCAACTGAGGAGAATTGTAGGACGCAATTGGAAAACCAACTCAGAGATTATGAGCTGGCTGTACAAACCACATTAAGGTTGGCCTGTTTGGCGATAACGGACACAATGAGAACGAATCCAATCTACTTGCCTGACTGCGACAGCGGACTTCCCGCGATTACTACTACTACAAGTCTGTGTTTTTCCTCTTTTCGAAAGATATTCGTTTCGCCAGCAGCTGCAAACTTTATGACGAAAATCGTCCTAATCGTTGTAGTCGAGGAGAAGTACATCAGGCTTATTGGCTTGTATTTGCCTGAGAGTGAGTAGTTCCAAACAAGGTTGAGAAATATTCCCAAGCTTATAAAATCTTTCTCATTGTCAGAAACCGACCAGAGGACCATTCTAGAACTGAAGCCGTTCCGCCAAGGCTTTGCCGGCTTTCAAAGGTACATGAAACTAACATACCACTGAGATCAATAGTCAATGCCACAGGCTCGCCAACGTATCAGCTGGCAAAACATTTATTCTTGCTCCCCAGCCTCATGTGGAAAGAATGAACTCCCACCTCAAGGATTCAAAGGAAAATTGAGGACATAAAGTTGGAGCCGAGTGATATCCTGGTCAGCTTCGATGTTGTGTCCTTGTTTCCCAACGTCCCGCTGGAAGACCCTCTGATGGAACTAACTAACATATTTCTGAATGATACCGCCGGACTCTTTAAAGCATGTCTAACGGGAAGTTACTTTCAGTTCAATGGAAACTCCTATGAGCAATTAGAAGACATGTCGATGGGAAGTCCACTCAGCCCAGTGATAGCCAACTCCTTCACAAAACATTTTGAAGATACGGAAGGGACATACTGAACCGATTCCTAGACCACCTAAACACTCATCACCCCAGCATGGAGACTGAACAGGATCAGCGGCCAGAATTTCTAGATGTACTCATCGAAAGATTGGTGAGAGACTGACAAACAAAGTATACCGAAAACCTACGCACACGGATAGATACTTCATGCACCATCAAACCACCATCCTAGTCAGAAGCGAGGAATTATCTTCACACTAGCGGAACGTGCTCGAAGAATATGTGAACTTGAGAATCTTCAAGATGAATTGGAACATCTTCAAACAACCCTCGAAATCAAATGGATATAGTGTACCCAAGATCAACAAGGCCATGAAACCGAGGATTTCCGCGAGTCAAAGTAGGGAGGAGGCTCAGATAGTTGCACATGCGTATCTACCATATATCCCCAGAATCAAAGACAGAATTGGAAAACTGTTGGGACAATGCAACATAAAAACGGTCTCCAAACCCACCAAGAAGATACAGCAAAGGAAACAAGAATCCCACTATCAGCAGCGGGGGTATATCGCTTACCATGCACTTGCGGAAAGGTGAACATAGGAACCACAAAAAGATCCATGGGAACAAGGCTCAAGGAGCATCAGAGAAACTGCAGATCAGGCTAAACGGACAAGTTGGTAGTGACAGTTTTAGAAATTCAGCAGCTAGAAAGGGGTCAACAGATGTTAATGAAAATGTACCTAATCCAGATACGGTAATTAGCAGTACCTGAGTAAAAATTAATACAATCTCCGCAGACAGAATCTTCAGTCATGGGAGATTATCCACGATGTTCAAGCCTCTGAAGGAGCTTGACACTCGCGCTAGCGAAACGTCAGGAAGAAATAAAAAAAAAACACGGCTTTCAAATCCAAGTGAAAATAGTGACACTGCATTGTTGAAATTGTTATATCCGTCAACCAACTGTACCCTTACGAGCACAGCACTCGGAAGTCTCTGAGAGACTTGTGAGAGCTAGGAAAGATGTAGCCCTTGAACCCATGCACCTTCAGGTGATTGGATTAAGAAGCGAGCGCTTAACCCGCACGCCACCACGGCCCAAATAAATAAGAAGATC
Source organism: Chrysolina americana (assembly GCA_958502065.1). NCBI lineage: Eukaryota > Metazoa > Arthropoda > Insecta > Coleoptera > Chrysomelidae > Chrysolina > Chrysolina americana. The sequence continues at coordinate 88,964,421 of OY293410.1, forward strand.
AGAATTTTGGATAAGCCAAGGTCTTCAATGTTCGGTAGCAGAGTTGGATCTCTTCGTTCAAGGTCGAACACGATACCAAGTTTTAAAGTTAATTAATAATTTTAACGAAGTAGTGTTTTCAATCCTGAATTTGAATTTAAATTGAAAATAAGTTTTTGACGTAGCAGACGGGAAGATGATAATTAGAACCAAATTAAAACAATGTGATTCAACCGGGATTCGAACCCGGTATCTCTTGGATTACGGCCAAGTGCAGAGGTCTAACTGCGCTATTCATCCTATTTCAAAAACCCGTGATTCATATTTCAAAATCAGCTCTCTGTTAGTACGCGATAATAAGGGGTAATTTGTGAAGATGGAATCATTCTCGCATGCACACCCAGTGAAATTTTATTGATAAAATGTTAATGCTGGATTATTGAAATAGGATCAATAGCAGTTGTCTAATGCACTTGACCGGAATCCAAGAGATCCAGAGTTCGAATACCGATTTTTTTGTATTCAGTTCCAATTTTCATATTTCCGTCTGTTATGCCATACACCTCACGATTTAAATTATTATTATTTCGTTACTCTCATACAGCTATTTGCTTCAAACCAAATGTTCTTCTTTTTTCTATGTATGTACCTATCTACTTATTTTATTACATCATAATCCAGCTAGTTTTTGTTTCAGGTTATGTGATCTACGACATGATTCATTTTTATCTGCATCATGGATCACCGAAAGAAAATGGATACTTCTATCATTTGAAGAGGTACCACAATCAACATCACTTTGCACACGATGATCTTGGTGAGAATACAACATTTTCTAATTTAGCTCTCTAAGAAGGTAAACACGAAATCATTTTCCGATGTTGAGGAAAATACTTACCTACTCCACTTACTTGGTACCAACTCATTGAGAGGGTCAAAAATCAATGTAGCGATACTTAGATCTACACAAAAGTAGTGTGGTCCTTCGCAAATGTATGGCATATCTGTATGGTTACCAAATCATCTGGGAATAATGTTGCAGTGAATAGACTCAATACTCAATTAAGATACGGGGTCATTGAAATAGAGTCTATAATAGCTTTCATAGTTTATTGATAACGATACTGTTGAAATTTTCAGTACAGTAGAGCAAATTGTTATGATAAGAAGCATATGCGCTTCGAGAAATCAATCAGAATTATTATGTTTTATCGTTCATATAACTCGCAACCCAAAAACTATCTATCAATTAAAATTGAAGCTAAGTGTACAGTTGCATGACGAATTGAAAATGATTTCAGATAGTTAATTTAATAAACCATTCGGAATATTATGAAGAACCAACTAACTCAATTATCTATTGGATGATAAAAGATAGGTAAACTGGATCATAAAATGATCCTCATCATATTGATCACCCATTGGAACGAGGTTGATATCAAGTATAGAGTAGATAGAACGAAAACTAGCTATCGAATTTATAAACAGACTGATAACAAATATTCATAAACATCAAAGCAATGAACAACTAATCGTTAGATCCCTGTGGAAATTGAATATAAAACATCTCTAAAAAGTTTCATATCAATATGTCACTCTTGCAAAATTCTTAGACTTCCTGTGTCCTGTCCGCATTCTGTGTGTATGCTTCTGATTCAATGTTTTGATTTCAGGTTTTGGCATCAGCAGCATGTTTTGGGACAAAATATTTGGAACAGCTTTGAAACTCCGAAAACTGAATATAGGAATCCGGTGGTGATACAAAACGCACCTCATTTGTTTGGAAATGAATGCCTTACTGTTTTCAAATAAATACGGACCAAGCTTAGAGCAGAACTAATTCCACGATTTTCGCCCAAACGAACGTTTTAAGGCCGTTCCTAACGCTGCAATAATTTTGACGTTTTATATACGTATAAATATTTTATACTCTGGAATGTACTGGTTTTCAGTCATTCCAGCGCTTGTTTCCGTGTCATACTACACTGAGTGTTCTTCAAAAGAGTGATATTTATTATTTAGGCGTAAGTAGTTCATATATGAATTGTCTTTCTTTTTTAAGAAAAAATTAACCAAAGAAATAAACATTGTTACGAAATGCATCTTATATTTCCTACCGCTTGAAGACGGAAAACGACATTGTTTCAAAATGATGATACAACTACATTTTGTAGCTATCACCTAATCCGACTCTGAATGAAAATTCATTAATTATCGAAAAAGTGCACTATGAGGAAGATACTTATTAGAATGATACTATTTTAGGCAGAATTCAATAGTTGCATTAATTTGAACAAGTGGAAAATATGAGGAAAATATCTGAAAGAAAACAATAATTTCCCATTACGGATATTACATTATAGCTGACATCTATTTGTGCTACGTTCCACAAGTAGGACACTACTGTTCGTGCTAATTGTATCAAACATTGAATATTCTACCTGTATTTACGATATATTTAAATTTTCTTATATCGCATCAGTGATAGGTCGAACAACATTTAAGTCATTCTGACATGCAATTAAACAAAAAAGCACAATAAATTTCCAAAATAAACCAATATTAATTGAGACGAATATCACTGATCACTATTCAATCACCAACCACACTTGTATAGCTGAAAAAAAATAAATGAAAGCAATGAAAACCTGAAAAAAATTGTAGATTTCATAAATTCCCAAATAAACTAAAAAAAAGAAACTTGAACTGATGTTTATCAAGAGGATGACATTAACGAGAGCACCAATATTTTCATATAAAAAATGAATACACATATTGAAAACAGCTCTAGATTCATTAAAATTAAAAAAAAGAAGTGAAACGCAAATCTTGGATCACCTCGGGAATTGTTAAATCCATCGATAAAAAAAATAAACTCTTTCAAAAAATTAAAACCAATTACACCAGGAGCAACATTTTAGAATTTAGAAAGTATAGAAATCTCTTGAATGAGCTGATTAAAATTACAAAAAGCGAATTTTACAATGGGAAAATCGAAAGTAATAAACATAATAGCAAAAATTTATAGGAATGCATAAAGGAAATATCAAATACCACACAGAATAAAATACCCATAAGTGAAATAAACAATTCACAAGGAGACTTAATAAAAACTCCAAAAGAAATATCAAACACCTTTTGTGAATACTTCAGTGATATTGGGAAGAAAATGGCTAGCGAAATACAAAAACCCAGTCCCAATAATAATAGACACCTAAAGAAAATCAGCAACTCATTATTTTTATCAGAAGTAACTCAGATGGAAATCGTTGAAAGGATTAATAGTCTGAAGAATAACAAATCCCCTGGTATCGACAGAATACGGTCAGAAACCCTTTAAAATATAAAAAATGAGATATCAGCCCCATTATGCCTCCTTGTGAATAAAACTACAAGTCAAGGCATATTCCCAAATGTTCTCAAACGAGCAATTATAACTACAATTTTCGAAAACACATCCAGGGCAACTACAGACCTATCTTCCTGATTACATGTATAGCCAAAATTTTCGAGAAAGTCCAACAAAAAAGAATGCTAAGTTTTTTGTGTAAATATTCGATTCTTTCTGAAAACCAGTATGGTTTCAGGGAAAACTGTTCAACGTCGGATGCCATTACCAAGTTGACTGCTATGATTAACAACTCTTTAGATAGAAACCAACCATCCTTACGTATCTTTGTCTATTTGGCAAAGGCATTCGACACCGTTGATCAAGTAAATCTTCTCTCTGTACTCGAAAATATAGGAATGAGAGGTACACCATACAAACTATTTCTGAGCAACAGAAAACAGTTCGTTTGTGTCAACGGAATATTGAGTGAACCAAGAAATGTAGAATTTGGCGTGCCTCAAGGAACAGTTTTGGGGCCACTACTTTTCAACTTATATATAAATGACCTATTTGAACAAAAATACAAGGAAATATAGTGAGTTTCGCAGACGATACTGCAATTTTTTACAAAGGAACATGTTGGGAACAACTCAAGGGTGTTGTTGAGGAAGACTTTAAACAAATTATAAACTACTTCAATGATAAACTATTAACGATCAATTTTAAAAAACCGTATATATCCCATTTACCTCTCACAAGAATAATATGCCAACCTTCAAAGAGATAGTTATCAATAATGACAAAGATCACAAGCTTACCATAAAATCGAGTGATAGCATAAAATATCTAGGATCCTTATAGAGATGGGACGTACACATAAGGTCCTTAATGAAAAAACTTCATTTTATAATATTCAAGTTCAAGCATCTCTCAAACATTCTTAAGTATAGATATCTCAAAATCCTTTATTACTCATTAGTGGAGTCACACCTCACATATGGAATGATTGCATGGGGATACGCATCAAACAATCAAAGAAATATATATTGAAAATTATCTACAAAAAACCCAGAACAAATGCTTTATGAAGAGACAGAAACTTTCAATTTAAATCAGCTTTATGCCAAGGTTCTGTTATTGAAACAATATAAAGATAAACAATTTTGGAAACCTATTGAACACACATATCATACAAGATACAAAAATGTTTTACTTATCTAGGCCCAAAATTATTCAATGAGTTACCTCAAGAATTCAAAAGTATTAACTCATTGAGTGTTCAAATCACGAATAAATAAATGGTTGTTGACAATCCTGTACCTTCTGTTGAACGAATTCATCACAACAAAAAATCCTTACTTTAGACTCACCTAACAAATTCTTCTTCTGAAATACATGTATTCCGATAATACTTCACCCTATACATTAAATCTATAATGATATTACGTAGATAATTCTTGATTTTGTGTGTTTATTTAGGCATGTATAATATAAAGTTTATAGTTTATAATGATACCAATCATTCTTCTTATTTTAGTTGAAAAACAACTTGTGTGTTCTTGAAATGTTATGTATGCCCTTGCTCAAGTTTACTTTTTAGGGCTTAATTTCATTCATTTGCCACTTCAATATTCTTCATAACGTGCATTTTATATTCATATATAGTAAAGTAATTTATGATGTAATTTATTATTATAAAATATTTCCTTTTTTGGTGAATAAATTTTTTTTTTTTTTTTCATCAGGAATGTACCAGTCAGGCCCTGTCCCTGGAGCTCCGATACTACCGGAGGGCGCGCTGGTGTATCATTAACCCCAGCAAACACTCTCCACGTCCGTGGGGTGGGGGTGAGTGATTACTGGGTCCGAGAATCATGTGCCCTGAGTAAACGAAGTGAACCAAGAATAACGTCCTTCTGCATTCTTCCGGCTAGGTTTTCTGCCGAATCACGGCATGCCGGTATGATTTTTAGATTCGAGAGCAGCGTGTCTATCATTCCAAGGACCCCTATTATCAGAACCACCATCTTGACAGAATGGGTTGGATAAAGCCTGCGGAGTTCAAAGAGTAGTTCTCGATATTTTTGTCTGTTTTTCCTCCTATTTTCCGACGATCTTCGTTTCGCCAGGAGCTGAAAACTCAATGACGAAAGTCGTCCTACTTTGGTGGTCGAGAAGGACTACATCAGGCTTATTAGCTTGTATTTGCCTGAGGGTGGGGAATGAGTAGTTCCAATAAATTCGGCACTTTTGATTCTCCACAACGGACTCAATATCCCCCGGAGCATAAGGCAACAACGGTGTCTCGTCTACTTCTTACGAATGTCGTAGATGGTAGTACAACACTCGTAAGGCCGCGTTATGCCTGTGGATATAGGCTGAGGCCGCATAAGCCGGACAAGCTGACAGCAAATGCATTATGGTCTCAGCTGCTCCACGACACGCTCTGCATCTAGTGTCAGGGACCTCTATACCCATCACGCGACTACGGTAGACGAGGGTGTTGAAGACACCATCCTGGCAGGCCATTATGAATCACTCGGTTTCCGACTTAAGTCCACTTGACCTGAGAAAAGCGAAGGTCAGGTTTCTGGATGAGCCAAGGTCTTCAATGTTCTTGAAGAAGACCCCATGCATTGGCTTATCCTTATGTAGCTGTAGGAGCCTGTCACACTCCGCAACTTTCACGTGGGCTTTTTGCTGAACGGGTTCCAACTCGGTGACAGAGTTGGTTCGTCCGTTCAGTGTCAAATATGAGACCAAGTTCATAGGCTGCACGGGTTGCTGTCTTGAAAAGAAATGCTCCAATCCCTGCTTTTTCATGATCACATACCAAGCAGTGAAGGGGATCTGAACTCATGATGACTTTACAGGCTCCATCCAGTACCATTCTGTTATGTAGACACTCCAAACTCAAAAGTCCACGTCCTCCCCATTGTCTGGGGAAGTATAACCGCGGAACAGACGATTTAGGATACAAGCTTCTATGAAGATGCATCATTTTGCGAGTTTTTACGTCGAGTTGCGCAGCTCTTCCTGAGTCCATTTCATTACTCCAAAGGAGTGAAGTAGAATCGGAACGGCAAGCATATTAGTTGCAGCAACTTTGTTCTTCCCCGACAGTTCTGAAGACCAGATCTGTCGGAGTTTGTGCTGATACTTGCCGCGGAGAGCTTTTGGCAGTAGCTACCTCTTGGGTGTGGCGTTGTTCCACCCCTAGGTAGGTATACGTCTCTCCGGCATCCAGATGATGTAAGATGCTTTCGTCTACGAGCTAAACGCCCTCTCCGTATTCCTCGCATCGTCCTCTTTTGAGATGAACCGTGGCACATTTGTCGATCCCAAACTCCATTGCGATAGCATGCTTGTACTCTTGCACTACCCCTAAGGACTGGTGAAGGTCCATTTCTCCGGAGGCATAAAGTTTGAGGTCATCCATGTAAAACAGATGGGTGACCTTATGCCTCCGGTTGCTGGGGGTGCCGCAGTTGTATCCACTTTTTTTTTATTATTTTTTTTTTATCCGTTAGGAATTACCCAGACAGGCCCTGTCTCCGGAGCTCCGACACTTCCGGAGGGCGCGCTGGTGTATCATTAACCCCAGTGAACACTGCCCACGCCCGTGGGGTGAGTGATTACTGGGTCCGAGAGTCATGTGCCCTGAGAAGACGGAGTGAACCAAGAATTACGGCCTTCTGCATTCTTCCGGCCAAGTTGTCTGCCGCATCATGGCAAGCCGGTATGATTTTCAAGTTTGAGAGCAGTGTGTCCATCATTCCACCAAGGACCCTATTATCAGAACCACCATCTTGACAAAATGGTTTGGATAAAGCCTGCGGAGTTCAAAGAGAAGATCTCGATATTTAGTCCGTTTTTCCTCCTCTTTTCGGACGATGTTCGTTTCGCCAGGAGCTGAAAACTCAATGACGAAAATCATCCTACTCCGATGGCTTGATCAGGCTTGATCAGGCTTATTAGCTTATATTTGCCTGAGGGTGGGGAATGAGTAGTTCCAATATATTCGGCACTTCTCATTCTTCACAATGGACTCAATATCCCCCGGAGCATAAGGCAACACCGGTGTCTCGTCCACACCGTACGAGTGTCGTAGATAGTAGTACAACACTCGTATGTCCGCGTTATGCCTGTGGATATCGGCTGAGACCGCATAAGCCGGACAAGCTGACAGCAAATGCATTATGGTCTCAGCTGCCCCACGACACGCTCTGCATCTAGTGTCAGGGACCTCTATACCCATCACGCGACTACGGTAGACGAGGATGTCGAAGACACCATCCTGGCAGGCCATAATGAATCCCTCGGTTTCCGACTTCAGCCTATAATAAGTCTTGGCTTCGTTCATAGGCGAAGCCTTTAAACTTGGATGTTGGGTAGGACAGGATGATTCGAATGTTGTCCGACCTAAGCTAGTACTGATGGGAATATGTAGTTGTAGAGCTGCAAAGTAAAAGTAGGGCTTATGTTGATTCCACTCGTGCAGGTGATATAGTCAGTCAGTGTCTTGTATTCCTGGAATATTCCAGAATAAATAGATAAGAATCAGGTTATACCATTATATTTAAAAAAATCTCAGTTACATGTGAAACTGACACTAATACAAAAAAATTGCTAGTCTTAATACTTCTATTTAATTTTCAGTCTGATCTCACATACTCTCAACTCGCTTCTTCAATTCGTTCAACTGCTTCGAAATCTCCTTCGGTAAATCATCGCCAACCTGCTCATCAAAATATCTGGCAACGCTTTGTACCTCCTCAGTCCAAAATTTTTTGGGTAGATCGAACAGTTCCTTTACATCGATATTCTCCTTGACACCATCCAGGTTCAAGGAATTTGCCTTCGGGATTAACCCTATGGGAGTATCTTTAGCACAGTCCTCATTTTCCAGTCTTCTAAGAATCCAGTCCAGAACTCGAGAATTTTCTCCGAATCCCGGCCACAGGAATTTTCCGTTATGGTCCTTCCGGAACCAGTTGACGTGGAATATCTTTGGTAGGTTGTCAGATCGTTTTTCCATGGAGAGCCAATGGCTCAAGTAGTCGCCGAAGTTGTATCCGAAGAACGGTCGCATGGCGAAGGGATCATGCATTACAACTTTTCCCTAAAACAGAAATAATATATTTATATGAAAGAAGCTCAAAGGCCTGATTAATTGAGAAGATTCAGTTTTTACGAATGCCATTCGATTTCTTCAACGACCCCACGACTTATCTACGGTACACTGATTGCCCCTATTTCAGGTTGATGGTTTGCAGGAAAGCTCAATTGCTTGTTCTGATCAACTTGAGTAATTATAGAAAGGTCGCTACAGTTATCATTCGAACAGGAAACCGATGTGCCTGTATTGAACTACTCATGCACTGAAGGAAGTCAAAGCCTCGAAAATAATCTGCGGACGAGCCGCTTGTTTGATTCAAAGCAAATTTTTTCAAGTTGGTTACAGGGAACAATTTCACTTACTTGTGTAAGCTGGGAATGACGAAGATCTTATATCGTGCGATCCCAAGCACAGTCGAGAATTTGTAGTGAATATGTCCGTCATCCATTCAAACAGTAACCACTCTCGTAGGAACTTGGCTTTCTGACCGACCGAATATGCTTTTGAAGTTGATGTTTAACCTGTTTGTAAATTCTCGGAAACATCATTGAATACTTACTTTGTGTTCTGCAGCCGCAGTTGCTTCGGATCTCATCGTTGCTCCAATAAATACTCCATGGTTCCAATCTCTCGCTTCATATACAAGGGGAACACCAGCAGGTCTGCGTCCTCCAAACAAAATGGCGGAAATTGGGACACCTTCAGGATCTTCCCAAGCTGGGTCAATGATTGGGCATTGTTTTGCTGGGGTGCAAAATCTAAAATATAAGAAGGTAATATTAATTAATATTAATTCTTTAGTTTTATTCCAAGTAAAAAAGTCTTATGGAAAAATCATTTACTTTAACCCTGAGAAACAGGATGTTTGTAAGATTCAACAAGTTGACCATTGTGGTCGGTAACTCAGAGGCCAAGGTATCTGGCAGTGAAGCTTCTGGCTCGCATCGGACAGAGTTCCGAGGCATCAGTAATATCAGTCGCCACGGAGAATAATAATAATAATAGTCGTCCTCCATCCGCACAGGCTATGCCTTTGGGTACAATCTCTGAGTGTTTATGAGGGAGCATCATTATTATTATTTCCAACAGCCTATTTTCACCGAAAAACCCTACTCCCCCTGGAAAATTCTCTTTTGCCCCAGAATTTTCGCCTAGATGCAAGATGTAGAAAAACTCACCTAGAATTTGGATGGGCTGCTGGAGTTTTCGTTTGTCCCATCGTCCATTTATTTCCTCTCCAATCAGTTATTCCCACATCATCCGTCACCTCCTTCTCCATACCTTCCCAGAAAACTCCCCCGTCACTGGTCGATGCAACATTGGTGAACACGGTATTCCTGAAGATGGTATCCATTGCGATAGGATTGCTGCTTCTTGAGGTACCTATAACGAAGAGTTGAAGTTGCAGTATGAGACACAAATCCTAACTGTTCTATAATACTATTCTACATACGGAGTATAGCTCCTAAGCATACACCGGCGCCCGAAAAAATAATTTTGTCTTGTCGGTGATGCTTCGCTCATAAACTCGACTACTTCTAGTAAAATTGATCTCTTTTTATAAATATTTTCATTCCCTCAAGCCGTTCGGCAAACATTACAGAAGATTGAAAATAATAAAGCATCCAGTTTGTACAATCAAAGGTTTGTTGTTAATTATATTTTTTCAAATCGTTGAGCAAATTCGCCAAAGTCATAATACACTGCAAATATGCACAGACCTAACCCAACATGACTCAGAAGTGATTACATATTTACTCCAGTTTACAGTAAGTGCCTTGTATTAGAAGCTTCCGTGTTTACATTATACTAGCGCTATACGAAGAAACTACGGTAGTAGCAAATATTACAGAAAAACCGAAACTGAATAAAAAAATTTAAACTGCCAATGTACCTCATGATATGCAATTGAGTGCGTTACACTTCTACGTTACCGGTCTTCAGATATACATTCTGGTTAACCATACTTCCAGTACAGCCACATGTTTGTAAGGTTTGTAAGCAAGAAAGATATTTTTGATAGTTACTCGGTATCAGAACTCATACATACAATTTTTAAGAATGCGAGATACAGCAAAAAATATTACAATTAAAGCAATTCAATATGAAAAAAATGAGTTGAAAATGCAAATAGCAGTCTAGAACCACCGAGATTTGAACCCAGAAACACTCAATATCCAATCGAGTAAATTACAGACACTAAACTCCTTTTATAACAGCATCCATAACTATATTACCTGGTGCTACTCCGAAAAATCCATTTTCAGGATTGATAGCCCTCAAAACTCCATTTTTGTCAAATCTCATCCAGGCAATGTCATCCCCAACGCATTCGATTTTATATCCTGGTAGGGTAGGCGTCATCATTGCTAAATTTGTTTTTCCACAAGCTGAAGGGAAAGCTGCAGCAATGTACCTTTTCTTGCCATTAGGACTAGTGATGCCCAAAATCTGTAACACATTGGGGTCAGAAAGCTATATTTACTTATTTATAATAATCATTGAATTTTATTCATCAATGAGGTAAAAAAATTGGCCGCAAATCGAAAACACAAGGGAATTCAAAATAAAAATTGGACCTTCTATAACTGAATGCCGTCTACGATTATTTTAGTCATTTGTCTAATCGAAACTTTCCTCTACTCACCAGCATATGCTCCGCGAGCCATCCCTCCCTTCTGGCGATAGTGGATCCAATCCTCAACGCCAGACATTTCTTCCCCAGAAGAGAATTACCCCCGTATCCACTGCCATAGGAGGCAATTTCGTTGTTCTTGGGTCTATGCAAGATTATTGTCCGTTCTGGATCGCACGGCCAACTGGGATTCTCCACCACTCCGTTGGATGGTGTGCCGACAGAGTGCAAACATTTAACGAACTCCGCTCCCTTTAGGAGCTTTTCCAATACTGGCATTCCCATCCTGGTCATTATCCTCATGGAGGCCACTACGTAAGGCGAGTCAGTTAGTTCAATGCCTGGAAATGAAAGTAAAGATCAAAATTTAAATTCTGTTTCAATGTATTTGATCAATTGGCTAGACAGATGCTGGGCCCATTTGAGTGGCTACTTTCCCTTCAGAATTCAAACCAGATATATTTTTGAGCTGTAGTATATACTTAGTCTATAGTAGGCTAAATTGTCATACCTATTTTAGAAAGCGGTGAAGTAACAGGTCCCATAGAAAATGGTACAATGTACATAGTTCTCCCTCGCATACAGCCAGTAAAACGCTCATTGATGGCATTATCCATATCGTGAGAAGACATCCAGTTACCCAAAGTTCCTTTGACGCCTTCTCTTGGTGTGGGGATCGTTTCAGATTTCTTATCTGTGCAAATGAATGTCTTGGATTCGACTCTAGCAGTGTCCGCGGGATTCGTTCTTGCAAGCCAACTAAACCATAAAAAAAAACTATCACTTGAAGCACCTAGTATTCAAGGACAATGGTACAGGTCCAAGTATGAATCCTTGCGTATCACAAACTAAAAGTTAGTAATAATATCTTCTTACCAGTTTTCATATTTAGGCAGGGGTACGATAGTGCCATGTTGTTGCATAAGCTTAAGGAGTGTTCTGTTTTCAGAGTCTGATCCATCGCAGATGTGAATTTTTTCTGGTTGGCACAGTCTAACGTTCTCTTCCACGTAAGACTTCAACTGAAAATAAAACAAAAAAACGAATTTTATAAAAGATATTTCTCCTTTCAATATGTTGTGAAAATAGTTGTAAGTGAGTAACTTTCATATCCATAACGTCCCTAATATATTTTTTCAATGGTTTATTGGAAGCCATTAAGTGACTGATTTCCAATTATCCACATGTTGTCACCTATCATGTCAACTTTTTTTTTTTTCGAATGTATTGACATATTTTCTAATGCAAATTATGATAGAGGCTGCCTCTATGAGTTCAACCATATACAATATTATACATTTTCATCATGAAAACGTCGAGTAGTACGAGTGTTAAAAGGACTGCTAGATCGCCAGATATTATCACTTTTTTTCTGACCTCACCACAAATAATATGGCTACAACCAAAAATGACCACACGGCTTTATGCTATAGTTATATGATAACATATGGGTCGGTGGTATGGTGATCAAAGACAAAGCAGGCAGGGGTAGTACGACGCCTGGGAGGACTGCAAAGCAAGCATGTCTGAGTGCTACCGGAGCCATGAGAACTACTCCAACAGCCGCACTAGAAGTCTTGCTCAAGGCGAAGCCAGGTCGGTCACGAGCATAGAGGTCATGCGCCCATAAGCAAGACGCACGGAAGAGACTACTACAAGCTATATAAAGAGTTGGAAAACGACCCCATCATGAAAATGCCATTAGATGGTATACTCCCGAGATATAGCTTTGACAACACTTTCAAGATAAGCATAACGGACAGGGATGCGTGGAAAGAGGGATCTCCCATCAATGCAGAAATCGCCGTCTACACTGATGGCTTAAAAACCGATGAAGGTTCAGGAGCCGGCATATACGGAGCCAAGCCGAAGATACGAATCTCACTGAGCTCAGGCAAATATGCGACGATATTTCAAGCGGAAATCGTTGCAATACATCATTTCAAGCAGGAGTTAATAAGGCAAGAGTTTTCAGGAAAAACCATTGTCATTTACTCAGATAGCCAAGCGGCAATGAAAGCAGTCAACTCTATGCAAATTACCTCATAACTAGTTTGGGACTGCATAGTACCAGCACACACAGGTTACAAAGGCAATGAAGAGGCTGATTCACTAGCTCGAGAAGTAGCAAGTCAGGCCCTGAATGGCCCAGAACCGTTTGACGGTATAGCAAAAGCTTTACTTAAAACCAGCAACAAATCATGGATTCAGCAGAAATCTCAAGAATGGTGGAATGATTCACCAGGAATGAGACAGGCCAAAGAGTATCTACTAAGCCAGAGAAGGAGCACTACTAGAATAATAGTTGGACTCCTCACAGGGCATAGTAGGCTCAATAAACATATGCGCATAATCGGTCTGGCAGAAGAAATGCTATGCAAGTTCTGTCAGGAAAAAGAGGAAGAGGGCTTGTCAAGGCTGAGGTTTCGAGGTTTCTAATGCTGGGAGAAGAAAAACGAGATGCTCCCAAATATATGAGAGTTCTGAAGACTTGCCTATGGAATCTCGTGATGAAGACAGGGCTAGACAAAGAACTCTATGTCGAGGGCACACACAATAGATCTGCAAAGGTCGCGGTGTAGATGCTTATGTCACAGAAGCCCCAAACTAATCTAATCTAATTGAAGCCCTTGTAAATATTGAAGTCCTCTACAACATAATACGCCATGACTGCCATGACTGTCGGAAGTTGAACAATGTCAGTTTCCAAAGAGAATAAGCACTCAGGTTCTCATAACAGGGGAAAGTTGTGTTCTGAAAACAATTGAGGGCGTCAATTCAAACATCTGATGACGTTACAATTTCCAAACATTCGTGTAAACTAAATGACTGTTAACTATGCATAAAAAATATTCAGAAAATAAAGAAGAAACTCAAATAAGATCGTGTGGCAACCAGTGGTTGAAAGAGGAGTCAAATGGGATAAAATCCACTCAAGACCTATATTTGTGAAAGAGCTGTCTAACAAAACTCAATTTCATAATTGTTAATGATTTAGGTATGTATGAATGAGAAATGAAAAGTGTTTTTGATATACCTTTTGACCGAAATGCTCTGATTTCTTTAAGTACAGGATCAAAGATAGATAAGATCGACTTAGAGTTGTCCTTTGCGATTTTCAATAACCCCTATCGAATATTAAAAATGTATCAATAATAGCTTTTTGTTAGATAACCTACGCCAATGTCACATGATAACACATTCGTATATTTCCTTTAGTGCACATAAAGTACATACATGCACATAATATGATATGACGAAAACAAAAGTATCATTTTGCGTGTTTGTTTAATGAAATACTTGTGCTTTTGTTTACATGCAGTTGTATACTATAAAGTAAAAAATTTGTCAAATTTCTCGTAAAATATGGAATTTAAAGTACTATACCAACGGCTTATTTGTCAACACTTTTCAGTTAACGATCGCATTGCAGAATTTTCCAAATTTTTTTTTTAAGAAACCGATCTTGTGCAGATTTACAAATTTAAATCACAACCATGTCATATTCAATTGGTACAGCAGTGATTTCCTTGATATATTTGATAATTTTCAACAACCAGAATCAATATTTGCCATTGTTCGTTCATATTACATAATATCAATATTAGATAGGCTTTGTATTCGAATTAGGGTAAATATCTCGGAGATAATACCCTTGAAGAACACGTGTGTAACATTAAACATTCACTACATTTTTGTCCCCGAGTGAAAGGAAATGATTACAGTTGTAATGGCCTTTATACACAGTTCGAAAATCATCACGCCAAGTCTGAAAGTATTTTTGATGAGAGGTAGAATTATTAGAAATAACTTTTCATCTCTTTTCTCTTTGTATAATAGCAGATAACCGACAGGAGAAGACTAATTCCCTGGCTAATGTCAAGCCAGGCATTTACTTACATCTGAAAGATACGTGTGTAGCGTTCCTCATAGAACATGGGAACACTATTGCAAGAAGTGCTTTCTTTATCAAATAGCAGGGCCTCCCTAACCACAATGGTGACCCCATGCATTGGCGTTAACATGTAACGTTATAATTTCAATATCTGGCATGAAATTGACCAGGAGAGTAGATGTTTCTGTCGGATATTCGCCATAATATGGAGAGATTGGCAGGACAAAGATTTTTTGTTATTTTTTTTTGGAGACTAAATCTAAATTTATTATTGGCCAATAACGACATATCTGACAGTCAAGTTCTTCTGCCTATACATAGGTCGACAAGCCATAAATCATGAAAAATCAGAAGAACTTCTAGTGGTTTCTGAGTGCCGCTTGGTTAAACTCGAGATATTTTCTTTGGAATTAGTGAAACTCCTACAGATCCAATCATAATTTTCCACAGTTAACGGTTCTCAAAAAATTGATACACACAATTAACTGATATGACTGAAGTTTGTTGTGGGATTTACGGTATCGATTCAATAAAAGTGATAAATCTTGAAAATCAACGTTTTGTCATCTTCGCACACGTTGAAAAAAATTGGAAATACGTTTTTATGTCGTACTACATATGTCTGAATATCGTCACTCGGACCCAATATTATATCATCTCTGATATCCGCGTTACACGAAAAACTCAATGTTATGTGAATGAATATAAAATTTCTTCTAAAGTTTTATCTGTTTCCTAAACATGGTTCAGTACCTAGTTGTTTCTGCAAACTTAATACTTAGTAGCAAATCATTCTTTTTATTTCAATAAATTTCAAAAATTCCCCTTTTTGTATCTTAGTGTCCAATATTGGCCTTCAAAATTGTCAAGTTTTTCAAGACTCCAAATTCATCAAAGGTCATCAAAAATTACATTAATAATTAATTTGTTACCTCACCTTTGGCGGTAGATCCCTCAAATCTCCTTGCAAAGCAGCAAATCCTCTGACTTGATTCAAAAAATCCGCGTTGTTGCTGGCCAAGGACTTTGAAAACCTGCTCAACTCGCTGGTGAATCTGCAAAAAAGAAATTCCTTCTTTGTCAATACCAGGAGAAACGGCTTCATTTGGATTTCGATCTGTTCGACTCGACAAGCAAAGAATTACTGCTACCCGACTTCTAACCCACTCAATATAAACAAGATTGCAAAGTTTCGAACAAAACAAATCGTTACGAGATAAACTAGAGTTATCACAGTTCAAAAGATCACAAATGATGCCCGAAAACACCTCTACGATGTCCTGCGAGTGACTGAAAAATATTTGGAGTGTTGGAAATCAATTGTGTCTAATCTCAATACATATCATAAGCTCGTTTGATAAGCTGTTACACCGAAAAGATTCCACTATATAAGGTAGTTTGGAATGCCTTTATCTTCCTAATTGCCCAATGAAAGAATCAGCTCGAGATGAGGGGTCTAGGTTGGATCAAATTACCCGTTAGATTATGCAATAATAACATATTATGTTCATGCTCTATTCACATCTCTGAGAATTCTTATTATTCCAAATTCCTAGTACGAGGTATACCTGCTATTTTATAATTTGATTAAGTTTTTTATGTAGTTACTTTATACAGGGTATTAAAAGTATCATTCCTCAGAGTTGAAAGTCCGACACATTCCAACAGATGGCGGGACGGTCGCCAACATTATTCGAAAGTATTTAGCATATTTTCTAGTAATGCTTTCCCAAGTAGCACAAAGTTATGAAATGCGCAAAATGACTTCATATACCGACTCAAGTACCACGTATTTGCGCTGTTTTTCAACTAAATGGTTTCAGTGATGTCATATCGTGGATGTTTCTTGCATTTGTTTGAATATTTGTACGTAAATAGCAGTCCATTTTCGAAATCTGCTCATAATTCTCGATAGTTTTCTCTAATACACCCAAATTCAATTGTTTTCGAAATATTATCGTTTGGAAAGTGACCGGTTTCTGGTCACTTTCGATAAAACATTTTACTAATTAAATGTTGGTACTACTACTACTACAATCTGTTAATGAATTCGACTAATAAAAGACGTAAAGTGAGTTTATTACGGATAAACGGTACCGCTTACCGGAAGATCTCGAATTCTACGAATGTGTTCTGTAAATTAAACAAATTTGTTGGCTAAAAAATTATAATTCATTTTTGATTTCATAATGAAATATATTTAATTTTTTTTATGTGAAGCTGTGTGTACCTACTTGACAAAAAACAATAAATTCACGAAATCAAAATTGTTTGAAAATAATCGAGCCTTTTGCATATTTCCTATACAATGGGGTGTTGGCAAACGTCGAACAGAAAATAACTCAACAGCTCCATATACGACTGCCGAATCATTTCAGCCCAACACCTGGCAAAGTTTTTTCTACAAGAATAAACTACCAAATGATAATCGAAACCAACAATCTTGTACTTCCTCTGCTACCTATCCATCGCCCAGGAAAGTTTGTATCGAAAAACTCTCTAGTCATGCAAAGGCAAAAAGGGTATATTGATTACGTTTTCATAAATTTGTATAGCGACATTACAACAGTTAAATAAATAAAACACTGTAAAACTATCCCTTCCCAACAGGGTATGGGGTATAGGGGGGGGGAGTTTGACTGCATTCTTCAGAGATAATTCGCTCCTGCCCTACGCTGTTATGTATCATCCCCGTACGCGCTAAGTCTCAATGGTGTCTTCCCCGTCTCCTCATAGATATACAGGGGTTCTTGGATCGTATGTAAAACATGAACTTATTGGACTTTGATTATCCGGTTTTCAGTGTGCTAAGGATTTCCCGGAAAAACAACGAAAAAACCGGGTTTAAAACATGGTTTGTTGAGCTGGCTATCGCTCGGCTTTTAGATCTTCATGGAAAATATCCAATGCCTGGTAAATGAGTGCTTTCTTGGCCTGTTATGGTGGGCTCTGATCTAGTCATGTAATCGAAATGAGGAGGTGCCCCATCCTGCTGAAATATGATTTCACGATTTTCAAACTCTTCCTGATTGTTGGATACAATTTGTCTTATTCGTGGTTTGATTTAAGTTCCTAAAGGATTTCTGTAAAGAACTGGGTGTATCCCTTTCTAAAAATATGCAGATTAGTGTCGCTCCGGTATTATACATTATGTTTGTTGACTTTACCATGAAGAGAAAATGGACATTCGTTTGAGGAACATACACGTTTCAGGAAGCCCCGCTCTTCTTCAATTGTTATTGTTAACCACTCACAAAATTCAACCCTGCGGTCTGGATCATCCTCCGGCAGAATGCAAGAATTTCATTTTATTGGGGATGAAACATTTCTTTTTTTGGACACGTTTTGAACTTACTCCACTGGATTCAGCAACTGCAGACGTCAACTGAGTCGGATTGGTTACCATTTCAGCTTCAATTTCTACCTTTTTTTCTTCTAAAAGAGGCGTTCTTCCTGATCTTGGAGCATCTTTCAGTGTACCAATTGATCGGAGCTCATTTAAAAGTTGGAGCAATAATTACCTCGAAATAGGAATCACGGGAAATCTATCATTAAACATGAGGATCTCCAAAAATCAAAACTGTTTCAAATTTATCGTCTAAACTACGAGCCATAGTCACACTTTTTATAAAATTATTAGACTATTTAACAGTTAGCGGTTCAGTTTGACAGTAATCAAGATATTTCCACGACAACTATTTTTTTCCAATGCAAACTTGAAAACAGCAGTACTGTTTTTGGTTGGGTTTGAAATGACCAAAATATCACTTCTCAAACGTTTATATTTCGAAATCAACCGAATTTAGGAGGAAAGTATATTAGAGAAATATGTTGAGAATTGCGCGAATTTGCAAAATGTCTGGCGAACGCGAGCATATGAGCAGATACTAAAATGGGTGTTCAATTTTAAAACACTATTGAAGATAGTGCTCAGCCGCCGTTTTGAAACTTTAAGCTGAGCTTTTTTCACGAAAAAGTATGTTTTTATCTCCTATTTGAGGCCTCCAAATTACGTTGCGATATACCAGGTGGTTCAAAAATTAGTAGGGGGAAACGGAATTTGGACAGGCACTGTATGTAATGCAGTGTTATCAATAGATAAACTTGAACGTATTGACTGAATTTCGTATCTACAATTCGTCTATTTTTGTTGGATATGTAAGTATTCATGGTTCCATCATCTCAATAAAAATGCTGAAGCAAACATCTAACCTGCCTTACAAGTGAACTGGCACATATAAGTTCAAAAATATATTCACAAAAATTAACATCTAAAAAACTACAAACACTAAAAAAATTATTTTTTCTATTTGTTCCGCTTGCTACGAAAGCGTAAATTTTTATAATGCACAACAGCATTTATTGAAATGAATTTCAGTAGCCCTCATATACCATAGTTCAGATATCTATTTTTTATTACTTTGTCCATAAATTGAATCAAGTTCAGGAAATAAAAATTACAAAACTAATTATTTTTTATTGATTTTTCTGTTGAAGTTGCTGACAAATATTCAAGTCCATATTAAACAAAATTGGGTTGAGGATGGCCTTCGAAGAACAAAACGTCCTATTGAACTACTTTGTACCCATTCATTCTTTTAATAGTAAGTTTTGTATACATTGTTTAGGCATACAATTTATCGCTTTTGTAATAAATTTTCTCTTTTCAATCGGTCAAAACACTTCTATCGCCGGTTGCAAATATTAATAATTATGGAATAATATTTCAAAAATGAGTACCTACAAGTTTCAACATTACTCATTTTCTACAAGTCCGAATGAAGATGTCCAATTTGGAAAATGCGATTTCTTTTCTAAGCAATCGATACATGCGTGCCCATGCAGGGTTTTTGAAGCACGGGCGGTTTGAATGCCTTTTGCTCACGTTTCTATCACAAGAACATATTTTCATTGGTTCTGTAATAATTCTGTTAATGCTGGAGTAATGCTCTGTTTGAGTTTTTCAAATAATCCCGATGTATTTTTCACTGTATCTTTTATCTCATGCAGAATGGGTACACATGTATCTGAATCGGCCTTAAAGGCATCAGTGAAAAATACATCGGGATTATTTGAAAACCTAGAAAAGCATTGAGAACATTATTTCAGCACCAAATAAAACATGTTAATGTGCTAGAAACATTAGTAAAAGGCGTTCAAACTTACCTTGCTTCAAAAACCCTGCATAGTTACGCATGTATCTAAATCAGCCTTTAGTCAGTTTACCCTCAATACGAGTAAATAAATTTGAATATACTCTTACCCACTATTCTGACCCAAGCGCCGCCCCTGTATATTTTTGTACACTGAGCTCCAGATTCAATGCAATTTCGCAAATTATGGTATTTGATTTAAATAAAAGAATATAAACTATCAAGGCCTTATGTCAATGTTTATTTTTAATTTATATTCAGTTTAACCTGCTCTCTGATGCTATATCATTCAAAACGTTCTTTAACTTCGGAGTTACTTTCGATTGACATCGAACCTAGTTAGTGTCTTGTCTTGAAACCCTTACCCAATTGAAGAAACATGATTACTTGATATAACAGAAAGACAGAGCAACCAAGTAGAAATGGCTAATTTTATGAAGGATTATCAGTACCCACCACTGCAAGTTTTTGTCTCACAGAAAAATTCGTAGTTTTTATCGCAGGTTTTTTCCATTTTCGAAAAAAGTTATTTTTTTCAATTTCAAATTGGGAATGTTTCCCTATTATTATTCATTTATTGTTTATTGTTCATACAACTTGTTGCATTGCAAAAAACTTGCACAAGTCCAAAACTCTAAATTCTAAACGGTTCACAGGGGAAAACAAAAAATATGAATTATGATCAAGAGCAAACTACCATTATTTTCGACATTATTGAAAAATTTGTTAGGATTTGAAAACAATATTCAGTTTTTTTATCACAGCCACCTCATGAAGTAGTTTATCATATATCATATAGTTTTTTGGTGTAACTTTGATATTTCAATCTGTAGGTAACTATCAATATGATTTATTGAAGAAACGTTAGTAGGACAACTAATCAATCGATGCTAAACAATTCAGTAATATAAATCTGCGTTTAGGATGGAGTTTACGATCACTTTTTTAATAAATTTTTTGTTGCTTTATATAAAATCTGAATATGTTATCAATCCTGACAATTCCATTGCAATTTTTATCGTGATTAAAATTTTCTGAAAAATTATCAATAAGCCTATACGGAGTAATCTTTTTGAAACTCGCTATATATGCGGTAAAGAAACTGAATTTTTTCATCACTGCCTTCTGTAGATTAGTCTTTGTATTTCATTACATCGTCTTCTTTCAATGTTTCTGAAAACTTCAGAGATTGTTTGTCCTTGGTCTCTTGAATTCAATAGTCATAATCATTAATTATTACTTTTCATCTTAAAATTAAATCAACTTGATACTCGCTAACTCACTCTCTCTCCTAACATTTTTTTAGTTAACGAATTTTGACTTCAAGGGAATGTGCTTTGCAAATATTTTCATTTCAAACTTTCGCGGTAGTATGGAACGAGTGAATTTCGTTATTTTCAGTTGAAAACCCTGGATAGTTGGTATTGTCGCACGACAATAATAATGTGGCGACGGTGAATATGTCCAATTGACTTGTGAAATTCTATTGCCTCTCCCTGTATACCTATTTATCTATGTTGAACAATTTGCCAGATAACTATAAATATTTGCCTGAGGTATTATGCCTCGTAATTAATTGATTAATTAGGGTATTAGTAATCATATTTGCAATTCAATAATTTTGGAAATTTCAAACTGAATAATTTTCGAACTTTTGAAAAGTCAGATTAATTAGAACCTTTTCTACTGTCTCAATGGAAAATTTGTTTTTTTCTCCTGATTTCAGGTAGGAATAACTGTTTTTCCCGAGTCTTCAGCCAAGAACACCAATTAAAACATTTGTTTTCATTATTTTGATTGTGGAACAAGAAAATCTTTTCATAATAACTGAAATTTATTGTGCAGTCCGTTAGATTATTAAAGAAAATACCAACTCTTTTCGTTCAAATTTTATATATTGAAAGGGCTTTTAATTATTGTGAAATACAGGAGTTGATCCAAAAATTCAAAACTACCTATATTACATTATAAAAAAAATACAAACATTATGTTTGAAAATGGGCAAAAAAGGAAGTAGAACAAATTATGTACCCCTCCATAGTAAAGTGCATTTTCCTGTGTCATGTGAATAACTATCATTATATAAGTGTCTTATAAGCCATATAATTTTTATTTATTCATTTCAAGTGTCAAAAGTAAAAACAGTTGCTTACCCATTAGATCCTTTGATGGTGAATAAATCTGGCATCTCTATTGTTTATATTAAAATTTTCAATTAAGTATAAGACCTGTGATACATACAAAAATACCCGAATATAAACTTCAAGTGTATTTTATCGAATTTGGAAATAAAGCAATCCTGTCGATGGTATTTGGCGATGAGTTGCCTGTGTATTTTAGCCAGAATTATGATATTAGAAAACCAGAGAAGAAACCACACAGCACAAACACTAACCAAGGTTGAAATGGTCTGAATGATGAAATACCAGATCGATCGACCTCATATATAGGTAGACGGCAGTGTGGTAGGGAGTAGGGATAAATAGGAATTTTGCGAAATAGGTGTGGGACTTTGATTTTATCTGCCATAGATAGAATCCATCCTGTTATGTGGACGATACGGAGTTAAATTCAGAGAATAATCGGTACAAAGTTCAGAAACTTCAATCTTTTATAATTTTCGGAAGATTAGAGAATGGTTTTTCATGTAGTGCGGTTTTCAAAAAGTATTATATTGGTAATTGATCGAATCGTAATATTCCACGACCTGTTATAACTTTCAGGAGTCGGTATACCGGGTGAGCATGAGGTGAGGTATACGCCCCAATATTTCTATAGTTTTAAAGGTACGTCGATATATTACTCAAATACGCACATTTTGACTAAATTACCGAAAATTCACCACTTCCGGTTTAACCGGAAGTGACCCCAAACTTTTTTTTTCAAATTACACCCTGTACCATTTTTTTCATTATCCGGAAGAACACGCAATTTGTGATAACACTGTTTTTCAATATTGAAAATCTGTTGAAAAATGGCGGAGATATGGTTGATTGTTACAACCGATAAAGTTGGCCGCATGAACATCAAACTCAAATCATCACAACTGACGAACGGCGTCAACATTTACTAGAGAAAGGTTCGAGGTAAGATACAGCTGAAAATTGAGCTTCTCATGTAATTGCAGCAACCATATTTTCCAACATCTATCAAAACCTTCCTCAAAACGGAGTAGTACCCATAAAGAAATGCTCACAACTGCCATTTCTCAAATGGCAACATACTCTTCATATTGTCGTATTGAAAAGATATGAATTATCCAAAAAGTTAAAAGTTTCGGAGAATTCTGAAAGGAATCGAAGATACAGGATGTTTCTTTATGAGTGTTATCAAAATTAAATATTCTTAACCATCAGATGCGGCTTGAACCTAAGAAAGCTTATCAAAAAATCAATTCTTTTCATTCGAGTAATCTAATCATTTTTCAATGCGACATTGTGAAAAGAGTATGTTGCCATTTGAAAAATGGAAGTTGTGTGAATATCTTTATGGGTACTGCTCCGTTTCAAGGAAATTTTTGATAATTGTTGGAAAATATGGTTGCTGCGATTAAACGAGAAGCTCAATTTTCAGCTGTATCTTACCTCGAACCTTCCTCTCGTAAATGTTGACGTCGTTCGTCTGTTGTGATTATTCGAGTTTTAAGTTCATGACCAACTTTGTTTGATTGAACAATCAACTGTACCTCCGCCATTTTTCAACCGATTATCAATTTTGAAGAACAGTGTTATCACAAATTGCGTGTTCTTCCGGATAATGAACAAAATTGTACAGGGTGTCATTTGAAAAAAAAAGTTTGGGGTATTCCAGAGTCAAAATATGCGTATTTGGGTAGTCTATCGACGTACCAAATTTTAAACCTGTATCTTTAAAAGTATAGAAAAATTTGGGGGCGTACCTCATCTCGTGGTCACCCGGTATACAATAAATTGACGATATATTGTAAGGATTGAATTTAATTCGATTATTCACAGAGTCATTCATGCTTTTTTCGAATCGTTCGGTGGAATACGGATGTTTTCATGTGTGATGTATTGTAGTGAAAATGCACTCAACTAACTTATTTAAAAAAATGTAAATCTCAGTCACTATTTTAATTTATCTTCACTGTCACTCTCTATCTGCGGATTTTGGAACTATATCTGCAACTCTCTGTGACTCTCTATCTGCCCTCTCCCGTCGAACGCCTTATATACCCACAAGCAGATTCTTTTCACAGTTCTCGACCGATCGGGACTACACGTCGATCCAGTCAGATGGCTCTAGAAGCGTCGAAGGCATTCGATTTAGTTCTTAGCGGTGAGTCATAGTTGTTGATCCGCTAGCCAGCACATGATTTTTTCTTACAGGCGTGCATAATTAATGAGGCGAGCAGGGCCGGTCTCGAAATCGTTACAGTATACTTCAGGGTCCTACAACAAGAGCGGTGTCTCCCATATCCCCATTATGGTAATAGATAGATGGATAATTTCATCTGCAAAATGATACCATTTTCTGAGCTCTACAAAATGAAAATTATGGCACTCGCACAGGATGTTCAGTTTTTTCTGAGAATGTCCCAACTTTGTTTTTTCAAACAGCAAACTGTATTTTTTTTAGTTTTTTGGTTTCTACATGAGAAATAAAAGCTACATACTCAATTTTATTTTGAAAATTTTTATATTTTTTCCAAAATTCGTCAGTCATAATATTTGAAGATATGACTTGGCACAAGTCCCTTTAAAATTAACTTCTGTCAAATATTGTAAGTTGATGGCTCTCTCAAACAATATATCTAAAATCGACCTGTGATATACAGGGTAAGAAAAACAGCTTGTCACACACTGTAAATGAAAATGTGCAAAATCTTCTTTACTTATTTCAAATGGATCACCTTGTATTTTATCGATCCATAAAAAGCGCCAACAAAGTCTCCACAAATTTCATAGAATGTTCACTATGATCAAAATCAATAGTTTATCTTTAAAAGATTTTTTTAATGGCAAATCTTCATATTCACCATAATCACAATAAAGGAGATTTTTTCCAGCGATATTTCATCTGGATGCCTTTTATCTGGAACTGTTGAGAATGAATTACACTTGCCAATAAACAATTCCTGCGTCTGACTTACCTAATATGAAAATCATACTTATCAATCAAATTATTTCTTGAAATCAACTAAATAAATTAAATTTTATGTTTCTAAACAGGGTATCATAGGCATATTTCAAAGGAGTTGGACAAAAACTAAGTATGCATCAAATGATGGAATTAGAAGGTGTTTCATCACAAGAAATGTGTTACAAACATACCTTATCTGCCAAACTTTTTAAGGAAAACTATTGATTTTAACCTCTATTGGTGCTTCTTATCGATCGATGATATACAGGGTGTTCCATTTAAAATGAAGATTTTGCATATTTTTATTTGCAATGTTTGGCAAGCTGTTTTTCGCACTCTGAATATCATAGGTTGATTTTATATATATTATTTGAGAGTCACCAACGTATAGTATTTCTAATCCAATCAATTTGAACTGCAACAAAAATAAGAGCACTACGTGAGCTCTGCCGCCAAATGGGAAAGGACCCCGCACCTTTTGCTATATAAAATGGCGTTCTGTCAAATGTTCCAAATTTTTGGTATTTTGTAGGAGTCGGTCTCCCTAAGAAATATTTCCGGGCCCAGCTCGATCCTATGACTAGTTTTCGAAATACAGGGTGTTAAAGTTGGGAAATGACGACTTTTCCCCATCTTGTATCTCTAGAGATAATCAATTTATTTGAATTTTTTGCATGCAGTATTTTGAAAATATCCTTTGGCAACTATCCTCCCCAAAACAACCGCAACACCGTTACAGGGTGATTTCAATTCATACTCTTGCGATTTTTCGAATTTTGAAGTATTTATGCTATATGGTTTGGAAACACTTGCAGGATGAAAATTATCACATTTTATTTTGTTGTCGCTTCATGTCATATCATTCCATGTCTGAATCATACAAGTCGATTTACAAATGCTGTGGTATACCGTAATCAATTTCGCTTGAGTTTTTTCTCCCTCCTTGTATGTTTGAGTTGATAAATTGTATTCATCCAGATTCCTACACGTTCTCTATCAAGCCTTCTAGGTGACAGGAAAGGAACAATTTTTTAAAATTAAAATAATTTGCCGGTACGATGTTTTTCTTCATTTTTACGGAGTCTTTAAATTTTACTTTTGCGAGTTTTCGCAACTTCTTTTAAAAAGGTGGGAAGTCTGTGCCCCCGTCCCATATTTGATTGTCGTACGTTCTCATCTCCAAAATTGTCGAATTTTTATCAAATTCCCACACATTTTCTAGCCCTCACAGTTTTTACGGATTAGAGAGATATGATAAAGGTTTATATAAATAAACTGAGAAATACTCAGTGGTCACTAGGGTCGAGTGCTTTCTTTTTGAACGGAATGCTATGTATATTAATATATTTTTTCAAGCACCTCAGTGACCTCTATCCACCAATGTTGACTCCTGATTAATTTTTTTATGGAAATAATTCCATCTACAGATGCATGCTGACAAAATCATTGGCAGATGTGTGATATTTCTGATCCATTCTCATGTTTATTCATCAATTTGGAACGGTTTGAATTGAATTTTCTCGTATTTTTCAAATGAAACACTCCGTATATTCTTCGACCTTTGAAGTATGTTTGGGACAGAAATATTGTTGCTATTTCTTGCCATTTCCGATTTTTTTATAACTGAAAATTGTTAGTTGCCCATTTTCTGTGACACAGATTCCTTTGTACATATAAGTTTAATTATTTAAGTACTTAACTCCCGATACAGCTTCCTCTGAAAAAAGTGATGAAAAAAATGCAAAAAATGCAAAATCAAAAAAAAAATAGGAAAAAAGCAAATGAACAAACTGTAATGAGAGCTCCACATTTTTTATTTTCATATTATTGTTACGCTTTGCTAAATAATAAGCCGAGCACAATACCAAACTGTTTATTTCTAACTTCACTGACTAATAAAACACTTACATCTATCTATTCAACAATATAACTAGCTCACTTCTTCATAAACTTCTTCATAAAAACTTCTACATAAAAACTTCTCCATCTCGCCAGTGATATGTCTCTCGCTTTATATAGTCAAGCCGTGCACCCAGATGCTTCCGGATTCCGCTCTAGATTACTCACGACAGAATTCCACCATAATAATCTGTCTGAAATCATTCAAGAATGCCCACTTTCTCGGAGCAATTTCAGGCCTCAAAATGCGCTAATCTAGTATTTTAGTCTGTTGCTAAGCAACTAACTTTCCCGGACCGTTTTCTGCACTAAACTGTACGGTAATAGTATATTGTGTATCTAGTAGTAAAAGCAATACATTCCCGGACGACAATGTAAATTGTTTGCCGAGGCGATAAGCCGAGGCCAGCAAGCATTGAAGTCTGGGAATGTGCTTTTACTACGAGGTAAACATACTATTTTTTCTGAAATCGCAATCAGCATTATCATAAATTAAGGAAGTATACTTATTTTTTGCGTGCATTCATTTACTGTCTAAAATATATACCTACAAGCCGTCAAAAATTTTCCCGGGTCGTTTACGATACGGGAAAGTACTTTTTCTGAAATCGTTCAAGAATGCCCACTTTCTCAGAGCAACTTCAGGCCTCAAAATACGCTAATCTAGTATTTTAGTCTGTTGCTAAGCAACGAACTTTCCCGGACCGTTTTCGGCACTAAACTGTACGGGAATAGTTATTATCCTAACAAGTACGGAAAGAGTACCATTCCCGCAAGAGACTGCCGTTACCCGAACGACGCAAAGCGGAGTTCGGGTAAGCAGTCGAGTGCGGGATAGTACCTTTCCGTATGAGTTAGGATCAAGATTTTTTCTACAAGCGCATTGAAACATCTTATGTAGCGCTCTTGAACAAACTCTCACATGCGGGAAAAATTATTCCCGCACTAGTGCGGTAATAATTTGTAGAAAAAATCTTGATCCTTACTCATACGGAAAGGTACTATCCCGCACTCGACTGCTTACCCGAACTCCGCTTTACGTCGTTCGGGTAACGGCAGTCTCATGCGGGAATAGTACTCTTTCCGTACTTGTTAGGATAATAACTATTCCCGCACGTGAAAGTTTGTTCAAGACCATCACATAAGATGTTTCAATGCTCTTGTAGAAAAAATCTTGATCCTTACTCATACGGAAAGGTACTATCCCGCACTCGACTGCTTACTCGAACTCCGCTTTGCGTCGTTCGGGTAACGGCAGTCTCATGCGGGAATAGTACTATTTCCGTACTTGTTAGGATAATAACTATTTTCTACAAGCGTGCGTGTTCCGCCCTATTTCCGCACGCAATTTAGTTTGAGAGGTGTCATATTACCGCACTAGTGCGGGAAAAATTTTCCCGCACGCTAATGTCACTTCAAGTGAGTTTTTCCCGCACTAGTGCGGTAATAATTTTTCCCGCACGTGAAAGTTTGTTCAAGAGCATCACATAAGATGTTTCAATGCTCTTGTAAAAAAAAACTTTATCCTTACTCATACGGAAAGGTACTATCCCGCACTCCGCTTTGCGTCGTTCGGGTAGCGGCAGTCTCATGCGGGAATAGTACTCTTTCCGTCCTTGTTAGGATAATAACTATTGTTCCAAAGGTTATTCAGAGGTTGGCTCGTTTTCTACTCAAATAATTTGTAGCTCCCGAACTATAAGCGTCAGACCATATTATGTATTATACTTTGTTGAAATCTGCTCATCATGGAGCATCTGATAATGCGAAACAATATAGGGTGATCCATTACAAAGAATGTTGACATGCTCTGGGGGTGCGATAGGGGAAGTAACATCAAATCGATACCCCCAACGAACAAAGCTAAAATTACAGTTATTTTCAGTTATAGGTGTAGGCGTATTCAGCTTAAAAAACTGATGCTGACAATAATAAAGCCGTTTCTCTAGACCAAGTAGCTACGAAGAAATCTACTTGAAAAAATTTGTATTTCGACTTGAATATTGAAAAAATATTTCAGTATTTCGGCTCTCTTAAAATATGATAAAAAAAGAGTTACGTCTTTGTTCGTTGGGAGTGTCGAAATATGAATATGTCAAAATGTGTCCCCCTGCATACTACTGTTGACGTGTTTTTTAATTTTTCCTGAAAATCATTGTACCAAAAGTTATTCAGGGCGGCTCGTTTTAAATGGAATGCACTGTATATCTTGGATCTAGACAAATCTAGAAGAGTAACAAGGAACCCAATTATATTCTAATACCACATAATCAAGAGAGGCGCAATGTTGTTTTCCCCTCTTGTCATTCCCTCGACTCTGCATGTGTAGTGAAGTCGAACGACAATTCGATACCCCTTCTTTTAGTTATCAGAGGAGAAAATGTAATGCTCTCTCAATATTCAGCACGCTATTCTTTACGCTCAAATTAATTGAGCTCGGTAAGAATCTTTCATACCTACTTTCCAAAATCCCAAATAATGGATTTTGAATTTGCATTACCCCAGATACCTAGATAATTACCAATAAAGAATCTGAATTCAAGCTTGAATAAATCTATCAGAATTTGAATCGTGCCTCAGGTGACATTAGAAGGTGATATTGATGGATATTAAATCGTTTTGACTCGCAGATTCGGCAATTTATTGTTTGGTAATGTTTTCCAAGGCCAGAATAGAACATGTTCTACATTTTGCACATTTGTGGGCTATAAACGTAATTAGGTATTGGTATTGGTTACGTAATTCGTTACAATAGTGTTTTCAAAAATATACGCACACGTTTCAAATTGATTACATGATTAGTATCTACATAAAATCATTTCAGATTCCTCTTAAACCAATAAATTGAAATAAAAAACAATAGGTTCGTGAAGTGGTAATAAATATCATTTGATGATTCATTAAAGTCAGAAGTAGGTAATAATATTCCTTGATATTTGCATAAGGTAAATTAAAAGTTCAATTCATAAAATCTTTCTTCAACTAAAGAAAATGAATCTTTATCTTTACATGGAAACAAATTATTTAAGGAATGCAATAAATAACTGCAGCAAACTCAAATGCGACTCAGCTTTCATTTGTTTACTTGTTTAATCTAATGGGACTCATTTCACTCATAGAAACTACAAAGTATAGTAATCTATCATCGATTTTACATTTCTGTTTATATAGGAAAATATAGGTACTTTGCTGACTGACATGACATATTCCGTTGGTTTTTCGACCAATGAAGATGTGGTGATATTCAACCGACCCAAACTACAAAAATAACTGTGCCCTAGCTTTAATTATGGTAAAACTCGAAATAGACCCCTGCATACAGGGATATAGATTTACTAAATTCTGGGGAAAGGAAACATACACATAAAATTATTTTTATGAGTTGAATAAACGAATATATAATGTATATAAAATATGTCGACATTAGTTCGAAAAATGTGTCACACTGATTGATACTTCCATTGAGTGTTTGTGGAAATATCTTTGATTGGTTGTACCTAGGGTTCTCAATAAATATTCATAATGCACGAAAATCATTTGTAAGTTGATATCAGTAAATTCTGCTTAGTCGGTCTATGTCAGATTTCTTATTTATACTCTTATTGTAATTGTTCATTGCAACCATTTCCAAATTTTGTTCTTGATTTATAATTTTTATATAATATTAATTCATTATGTGATCTTGGTTAACCACATGATAAGAGAGTGCGCAAGAAAGTGTATGACCAATAATTCGAGATTTCAAAGTTTGACTCGTTTGTCCAATGTAGTTTTAGTTGCAAGAAATGCAGGAATATCATAAAGGATATTGTTTCTCATCGGTGCACATTCTCTGTCTTTCAATTTTGTAGGTATTTAATTTATTTATTATATGATATTTCAATATTGAATTCACTTTTGAATAAATTGATAACCTTTAGAGACAAATTTTTTAAAATTGTATTGAATCAAAAGCAATAAGATTACTGGAATTTTGTATATTGTATTCACAGTTTCATGAGAAATTGTGTTAAATAATAACTCATTGAATAAGTTATGAGGATAAGGAATTGTCTCTCAATATTTTGTAGAGTCTTTTAAATTCTGATTTGAAAGAGATGGGTGCAATATTTTATGAATTCTGTTCTTCATTTCCATAATGGGATTAATTTCTGTAATATATGGATGGTGGGAGAAATAATTGATTTATGTTCCGGAAGTGGTTGATTTGACATGCCAATCTAAAATGATTTTATTGTTTTCGGTTCTTACCTAAAGAGTTTATAAAAAAGGTATCGTGTGATCTGTTTCTTCTTATTTTGTGAATTGAAAGTTTGGATTGAAACTATTAAATATGTCGACTGTTTCTTCAATTTTTCACGTGGAACTGAACAAATTATATCATCTAGATATTTTTTGATGAATGACATTTCAAAGAAAAGTTTGGGAATACAGAAATCTAGTAGATCATCCATCCATAACAAAGTTGGTGAAGCTGTAGAACCCATTAGGATACCAAAATTTTTTTTGTAAAATTAATTTTGAAATGCACAGTAAATTGTATTGAAAATTAAATCAATGATTTCTCAGAACATAATTTGAGAAACTTCACAAAGAAACTTTATTTCATTCAAGTATTTTTTATGCTCGTTTTGATGACATTAATATGTATATTATCGAATAATAATACAACCTCTAAACTCATGAGAACATAATCAGGAGGAATTTGATTTTCTTGAATGAAAGTTGCAAAATTGAAAGAATCTTTTACGTAATGATCACTATCTCGTTCGTATGGAACTGTCATATTGTTAATTGTGCCATTTTACTATTAGGTGCATTGATAGAAGAAATAATCGACATCGAACTTAATGTTGGCTTATGAATTTTTGGTGAACCGTACAGTTTTGAACTATTAACAGCGGAGAATGTAAATTTTTTTTTTCTTCCTCAATAATATATTATTTATTGTATATTTTGTTCACTATACGATTATATTTCTGTTGATTCGTACTTGTAGGATATTTATTGAGTTTTTTGTAATGTTATCATTGAGTGAGTCATCTGAAATCTGAATATAGTCATCTATTTTCATGATAACATCATTTCCCTTGTAGGAATTGGTAATTATCAATTCAGGATAATTCGTCTCGTCGGTGATGTTTCGCTTACAAGCTCGCTCACTTCTTTGGAACACCGCAGGAGGGTTGGCGATCTGTCGATCTGTCTTTGTTTTATCGCCACCGACCGCCGAGCTCAGGCTTCGCATCTCTTTGTCGTCACTTACCGAACATTTTTTTCCGTCTTCCAATGAACGGTAATGCTATATGGAAGTCCATACCTCGGCTGTTGTTCCCTGAGTCATAGGTACAACCTGCAAAAATTTAGGAAGGATACTAATTCCCACCTATTTGGCCGCGGCTGTTACGATGTTCTGTAAACATTAGAGGATTTCCGTTTTCGTCAGAATCAGAACATAAAAGTATTTGCTATTTTTAGACATTTCTTGATAGCTTTTATTATTTTCGATATATTTCCACTTGCAACTTTTTTTTTACTGCGTCACACTTTTTTGCATTATTCACATAGATTATTTTAACATATTTATTATAACTAATGCAAGATATTTTATTTACATTGTCTATTATTTGAATTATTCATTCTGAGAAAGGACTGTGTGAGTAACATTATTTTTATTAAAAGTAAACATCAAATCGAAGATTAATAATTCAAAGAATCAAATATCTAATACACACGTATTTTGCAATGTAATTCAAAAGTATATCATAAAGAGTTTCGGAAAAAAAATTTGCCTCTATTGATGAAAAAAAATAGACAATGGAGTGATTGTGAACAAAAATAAGTCCAATATCACATCGAATTGATGTAATTAATTGAAATTCTGCAATTTCTATATTTTCAATGTGGCATGTAGCAATGAATTGGGAATTGACAAATCATGTGGTTGTTGACAAAAAATTTAATCAACTTTGGAAATGTTGCTTGTTTAGTGACCTATCTTCTTGGTATGATACTGATAATTATTATTTTCGGTCAGAAACTACAGCGGTAAACAATTTGGTAATTTCGATAAAGAATTGCACATCACAATTGTTAAAATATACAGGTTACACTCAAAGAGTCAGAAATATAAATGTTTTCAATATATTAACAAAAGGAAATTTTGATACACACACATATGATAATATAATAATAATACTAAAAGTCTGTCACCGAGTTGGGAAATTCCTAACGGAAAAAAATAATAATAATACCTTCAGACCACGAATGATACGATCCAAAATACTACCGGGATTTTTTAAAGTACCAAGTCGATATTACCCAGTAAACAATACACAGTGTGGTCCAACGAAAACTTAACACCTCGATTTTCCGGCTTTAAAATGAAAATGTGGAAAATCGCTCGGACCCGTCAATTTCTAATACGAGGGGGAACAACTTTTCCGCTGTTTTCATCACCGTAACTTCAACCACCTAACGGGGGTGAGCACAACCCCTTGATTTTGAATAGGGATGCGGGGTGTTGCGATACCTCATTTTGAAGATCTCATCGTGTACTATCTGACCGTAAAATTTCGCTCCAAAATATCCATCGATAACGAAAGGACAGGTAAAGTAGTGGAAGAGTACGTACTTTTGTGATTACTTTATTAAATGCTCGAAATGGGCACCATCCACTTCCATGCAGTAATATAAGTTTTGCTAAAACGTTCACGTACATTACTCAAGATTTCTGGTGTAATTTGACGGGATTCATTAATGATCCGAGTTCGCAAATCATCCAGTGACTCAGGCTGGGTAGCGTAAATCTTGGATTTCAGGTGACCCCATAGAAAAAAGTCCAGTGGAGCCAGATCAGGTGATCTGGGTGGCCACTCAATATGTCCCCTTCTTCCAATCCAGGCGTGAGGAAAATTGTCATCTAAGAACTGACGCACCGGTTGAACAAAGTGAGGTGGTGCGCCATCTTGTTGGAAAATGATCGTTTGATGGTCTTCTGCATTCTCCAACACTTGCACGAGGGCTGGATAAATAGCGTTCTCCAATAGATCGAGATAAATTTGGACTGTGAGATTACCGGGTATAAAAAAAGGGCCGATTATGTGATTTCCATATATACCCGCCCAAACATTTAATTTTTGGGGGCGCTGTGTATACACCTCACGAAATAATCTTGGATTTTCATCTGACCAATACCGACAGTTATGCCGGTTTACAATGCCGTTCAGGTAAAATGAACACTCGTCCGAAAAACAGATATCGAACATGTAGTTTTGATTGCCGATAATTATTTCACTGATCACTTCACAGAACTGGAGTCGGCGATCGGGATCATCCTCATTCAGTTCCTGAACCAATCGTATCTTATAAGGATGGAATTTATGTTGTTTCAGGATTCTCATGATTGTTGTGCGTGAAACACCAGATACATCGGACAATTTCCTAGTACTAACGGTCGGATCCATTGCTATATGACCTAAGACATCCACGTCCCTCGCTTCGTCTCTTTCATGCACCCTCTTTTTGTTTCCAACTGAACCAGAAGCGTCAAATTTGGCAACCAGTTGCACAACGTAAGCAGCGGATACATTTTTTCCAGGATGTCGTTCGTTAAATAAAGCCGCTGTTGTGCGCGCAGAGTCGTTATTTCGGAAAAATAATTTTATCATTTCCACCCTTTCTACGGAATACACCATTTTAATTCTACTACCAATTTACAATCGCTTTGACACACTTGTATCGTTCTTAAACATTCACGATAGACTACGGTACAAAAACAAGGTCCGTCTACTTTTTTGGACAAAAAATTAACGACTCAATACCTTTGAAATGCGTCGGATACGAATACTATTCTCGAGATAAATTCCATATTGCCTCTTTCACTATTTTCGCTGTTATTTCATTATCGATGGATATTTTGAAGTGAAATTTTACGGTCAGATAGTACACGATGAGATCTTCAAAATGAGGTATCGCAACACCCCGCATCCCTATTCAAAATCAAGGGGTTGTGCTCACCCCCGTTAGGGGGTTGAAGTTACGGGGATGAAAACAGCGGGAAAGTTGTTCCCCCCCGTATTAGAAATTGACGGATCCGAGCGATTTTCCACATTTTCATTTTAAAGCCGGAAAATCGAGGTGTAAAGTTTTCGTTGGACCACACTGTATAATTTCATACATTTCACGGATAAAAATGCACAATTTGGCAGATTTTATTTTTCAATAAATTCATATCGCGCTGCTGTAAAATGTGTCTATATAATCTTAGGGGACTCGAGTAATGACTTAATGACTTCATAAGTACCTAGGATACTTCAAACTGATTCAAGTAAAACTACTGTCAGAACTTTCGAACATATAAAGAATGATAATTGAAGAGCACGAAAAAGATATTCAGAATAAGGCAGGCCTAAGAGGCTTACGTAACTCGAGGAACAATAGGTACAGCTGAAAGTCAACTATTAATATCAGATAAATCAAAGTCTAATAACAATCGATCTGAAACATGCCCTTGAATCATTCTCTAGATCAAAGTAATGCCTCGTGTGCCTAAAAATATATCTATAATGCTTGTGACATTTGTAAAGGAAAGTCCTCGTGGACTTTGTTCGCTCATAACAATTAAGCAACTGTATTCTTTATTTGTTATTCACTAAACTTTTCAAGTGTCTCAGATTGCGTGGAACGAAGGTCAAGCGGCGATAGAAGGCTCGTTTCTACTCTTGAGGCTGATTGGCTGATTCAGTAGGTGTGTTTATTATTTATCGTAGTAGCTGACGCAACAACTGTTAAAGTTAGGTGACTTGAATCGAGGATGATGAAATTACAGGTACGAA
This sequence comes from Chrysolina americana, assembly GCA_958502065.1. Taxonomy (NCBI): domain Eukaryota; kingdom Metazoa; phylum Arthropoda; class Insecta; order Coleoptera; family Chrysomelidae; genus Chrysolina; species Chrysolina americana. Next base: position 89,000,372 of record OY293410.1, read on the forward strand.
TTCTGATAGAATTCAATGGGTGTTTTGCTGATAAGTTATTTCATACTGCCCAGTCGATCTAGTTGTACGAGGTTGAGAGAAAATATATTGACACACTATCTAGAGAAAAATGGGCAAACGGAAAAAATACCCCAAAAAAAAAACGGAAAAATAACTGGAAAAAAAAACGAAAAGAATACCCCCAGAAAAAAAAACCGGAAAGAAGGAAAAAAAAACCGGAAAAAATACCCCACGGAAAAAAAAAACCCCGGAAAGAAAACCCACGCAAAAAATACCCCTATATGCATAACAATGGCCAGTACACAAAAAGTAATGAAATTTCAACTGTGTCATGTTAAAGAAACAAGACCTTATTTGATTCATTTTACAATACAGAGGGGTGGAACAACAGATTTTCCAGCCTTGCAAAAAGGCGAATCTGTCACCAGGTTAGTTCGTTCGGGAACAATCGAGATATAAAAATATGACAAATCGTCTTTTTTGGTCGTCGACGATGAACATTCCACAGGATAGATTAAAACTTTTATTGGTATTGTAAAATGAATCAACATGACAAACAGTTGAAATTTCATTACTTTTTGTGTACTGGCCATTGTTATCGCATATAAGTAGGGGTATTTTTTCCGTTTTTTTTTTCTGGGGGTTTTCTTTCCGTTTTTTTTTTCGTGGGGTATTTTTTCCGAGGTTTTTTTTCCAGGTTTTTTTTTCGTTTTTTTTCCGGGGGTATTTTTTCCGTTTTTTTTAAGTTTTTTATCCTAGATTCAGAAAAATGTATGTGAAGTTAGCCACACTTTTTCAGCCACGGTTTCTGACATGTAGACAGACTGTGGAGTCCAGCAACACTTTCTGACTGAAAAAAAAATCCTCACTATCGAAGCAAATCAAAAAGAAGCGAGAATAAAAACAGTTTTCTATATATAAAATTATCAATCATTTATAAGGGGTTTTATGAAATATCCCGAATCAAACCTATGGCGGTTGGAAAAGTATTGTAGGTATTATGATAATAATGCACCTGAAATCCACCAATTTATTTAAACTGAAATATATCTTTTCTAATTTATTTTCACCAACTATAGTAAATTTTGTCACTTCTGCTAAGTCAATAATTTTTTTATTATTATTATTCCCAGACTATGAAAACTCCAGAAAGAGATGTTCAGCTTCAAACGAGTTGTGCGTGGAACATCTTTCGGACTTCTTTGAACAATAACAGCCGATGGCCGAAATAAAATATACCTACCATTTTCCCAGAACATGAGAATTCCAGAAACAGACGCGGTGGCAGCGTGGTACAAAACTAAAAATATTATTGGAAAAAGGAACCTGAGTTGTTCATCTTTCAGGTCTGGAAGAAATATAATATAAATGACAGCTGAAACTGTTTTTTGGATATCATATTAATTTTCAAAACCAATCATCGACTCCTATATCTTCATTGTTCAATTTGACATGGTATTTCGGAATTAGGGTGGTAGCAGAGTGTCTATTACTGAAATTTTACATCAATATTTTTTATTAATTTGCCATGGGTGAAACGACTAAGGGCTATGGCTTATATTACAAGTCAGTGCTAGAGTCATTAAAAAAATGAAAAGATTTGAATGGAACTGAATTCTATTCATAACATAATTTTCAAAAGAATTGAGAACGATTCCTCTTATCCCTGATTTTTTCAATCTATGCAATAAATTGTTTGATCCACGGTGTCAAACGCCTTGGCCAGATCTAGAAATATTGTAAGGCATTTATTATTATCATTAAGATTAGCCAAGACGTCTTTCCAATTTGAATACGGCCTATTCTGTAGAAAAGCCATCTCGGAAACCAAATTGGGAGTTTTATAAGATGTTGGATTCTAGAAATTTCATTTTTATCGCTGTAATGTGCCTATAGTTCGCAGCAAGTTTTGAGTTAGAATAGGTGCAGTTATTGATTATTCCATGCACCTGGTATGATACCGGTTTGAAAACTCAGAATTATTATATGTTACATAGGATCCGATAGGTTTTCGTCAAATTTTTTCATCAAGGAGACAAATAAAATTAGGACCGGTCGATGTTTTTTTTAGAGTGGAATAGTGGAGAGTATTTCATTATTTGTCACAGGATTGAGAAATAACGAATCTCTAATATGAGGATGCACTTCCTGTATACAGATGAAGTTTTGACATCAATTTTTGGGACATGAATGTTCTCGCCTCAATTCATTGTAATATTCAGCATTTTCGAGATCTCAGGTGAGTTTATTATCTGGGTCATCGGTTGTATTTATACTTTCTACTTGATATCTTTTGGACGAATTTGTTATATCTACCATTGAAAGTCAATACTTTTTCGTAGTTTTTATTGGCAGCTACCTACCATTCTATTTTTATAGTATCGGCTTTCGTTTTACGAATTAGGTTGATTAAAAAGTTTTTTATTAGTCTGAATTTCAAACGATCTCGATGTTGATGTTTTTTTTTCTTTCGTCATCGACGGGATTTCAAACAAATCAGGAAGATGTTCACTGTAATACAACTACTTCCCTAACTGATGCCACGACGGACATTGAACTACATCAGACAGATATTTGTGCAACGTTTTTCCAAGAAGACCCAATTGCAAGTGCTTGTGTTGTAATTGAACAGAAGATTATCCTTCATTTGGCTAGGAATGACTACCTGCAAACATGCATGTTTCCAGGTTTATTGCCACTCATCAGTGACAGGGTAGGTCGGACAAAATTATAAATGTCTCAACCTTTTACCTAGCATTTCCCCAAGGATGACACTAAGTTGATCGCAGTGCCATCCGCATGGGAAATCAAGAACAAGACAAACAATCCTAGGCAGCACAGACTCCGGGAAGAGTAAACTGTAATATTTCGAACAAGTTCGAAAATATTGTGCCAGAGAGATATTTCTAGTTTTGTAACATCACTTCTCTTTGTAAAAATTAATTTTTGTTGTCAAGGAGTACAAGGAAATCTGAAAGATGGTCCATGCACAACTCGGTCTCCTCTCCTGTACTTGTATCTTGGTAACTAAACATTATTATTATTATAAAAAAATGTCCGATCGATATTCAAGGGTTGAAGTTTCGTTTCTTGTACATCTATGTAACAAAGTTTTCATTATCCATATTTTTCTAGAACCAACAACAATATAAATACGTTAACACCAACAAGATATCTCAAAACCGTGCATTTTTTGATAAGGTAGGTTGGCATTTCCTTCGGGGAAATAATAGGAAATGACGCGATTCAATAGAAACATTCCTCGTGGAAATTTCTACGATAAGATATAATTAAAATGAACAGGGCCGTTTCTCGTGTTATTTTCCTGAGACAGCACAGCTAAATCAAATTATGAAATATTTCGAAATCTTAGGGGAGTGTCTCCTGCAATGAGGAACATTGCAAAAGTATCTGTTTGTTTAACCTAATTTCATAAAAAATTTTAATGCGTTTGTAGAAAAAATCTTGATCCTTACTCATACGGAAAGGTACTTTCCCACACTCAACTGCTTACCCGAACCCCGCATTGTGTCGTTCGCGTAACGGCAGTCGCATGCGGAAAAGTTACTCTTTCCGTATGCGATAATAACTATATCGGATCCCATAGGGCTTCGTGAGACCAAGACCAAGACCAAGACTTATTACTCTTGGTCTTGGTCTCGAAAAATAAATATAGTCTTGGTCTTGGTATTGGTCTTGATGTTTCAAGTCCAAGACGAGACTGGCTCAGTCTTGGACTTGGTCTTGGTAGTCTTGGTCTTGATAGTCTTGGATAAAAATGCGTCAAGAAATTTGAATTATTCAATTCATTTGTCCAACAGTTTATATATGCATATAATAGCTATTTCGTATTTCTCAGTCTTTAATAATTGTCAATTTTCACAGGTCTTGTATCAAGACCATGACAACACCAAGACTAGCCTCTTGGTATCGCGAAGCCCTAGGATCCCAAGGAATACGAACTGGAAAGCCTACAGAGCAGACCTAGGTCGCAAACACCAAGGAGTGCAGCGCCGCATTATTGAGAAAGGCAAGCTACCGAGCAGGGTGCGAGGCCGGCTTGGGCCGAAGATCCAAAACTCATAATCTCATGACAATTGAGTGAAATTTGTAAATAAATATCCGACTTCTTAGCTATGCTGACGATATACCGGTATGGCACAGGGAAAATATAACGCATCGGTTAGTAATGGCATGCAGAAGGCTCCTAACCTGGTTACGAGATGAACGGCCTTGGAAGGCTAAGCGTCAACCCCAACGAGGCACCCAAAGACGAAAATCAGAGTGCCTTCGACTTAGAGGGGAAAACATACAGATTAAGGAGGAAGTCAATAATCTTGGAGTAACTTTTGACTCCAAGCTGATCTGGAACCAGCATCAAGAAAAAACAACCAAAAAAAAGGTGATATGACTAGTGATGGCCAGACGTTCTTTTAGAACAAATGGGAGCTGAAACCACATATGCTGCACTGATTGTACAGCACGGTGGTCATACCTTCCATTACATATGCCTCTCTGGTGTGGTAGCCCAAAACACATCAAAAAGGAGCCATAAAAAGAATAGACAAGGTGCAAAGACTTGCCTGTATTGAAATCATAGGGGCAATTAAATCAACACCATCTGCAGCTATGCAGACACCCCAGGGATTGCCTCCGCTTCATTTAGTGGTGCCTCCAGACTGCAGATCACGAACAACAACTTGCGCTGGGATTGAGAACGGATCACATTCCGAAACAGTACTGCTTCAATAATCAATACAGGAAGCTGGTGCCCAAAAGAACTGAGTGAGACGCCTCGCAGCTCAAGGTCATCTTTCACAATAAAACAGACTGGTCCAAGACTGGAAATGGAGCGGGCTCAGGGGTGTACTCCAGGAACTCAAGTACTAGCATCAGCTACTCACTGGGCACCCATACCTCGGTCTCTCAAACAGAGGTGTACTCTATCTGAAGGCGGCACTTAAAAGGAAGTGATGTGCAAACTGGTATGGGTCTGCAAAGAAGAACTGAGAACGCTGGCAGATCGGAATCACGTCAAACTGATATGAGTCCATGACACCGTCGGAGAGTTGCAGGTAATGAGAAAGCAGACGAACTAGCGAGAAAAGGTTTGGTAAATTCCCCAAAGAAGTTGACTAACACCAACTGATGACACCATGACACGGCTCAATCACAATTCTAAAACACAAGGGCAGTTTGTGAAAAAGCTAGAAACAAGTGAACATGTGATAAAGGAGGAAATGAAGTTACAGTCTTGGCATGTTTCAAAGTGTATCCAGAAAATTCCTTAGTAGATGCAGAAACAGATGTAAGAATACCTGTGATTAGAATTCAGATAATTCTAATAAAACCTAAGTAGCATTGGTCCTCATTAGTTCAGATTTCAAAAACAGGTGACGATCAAAATGGAATAATAACATGCATATTTATGGATGATCCATTAATCAAGTTTATAATAAGACGACCAGTTGAGTTCATCGTCAGACCTAGTAAATTTACGTTGCGACTTTCTTGCATAGACGTATTGGTGGTATATATATTTTTTGTGCTTTATTGTTGTTTGGTAAAACTAGAGATTTATGGTCCTTATGAGAATATATGAGAGTGGTGTCATCAGCGAACAGAACACTATCAAGCCAAATATTAAAAAAAATTGCCTTAAGATTACTGTTATTATCGCAATCATCTTCGGAAAAATGCAGATGAATGATATCAGTCGCAAATTTTCCATATCATTTTTGTCGCCCATTTTTAAATATTGGAATAATTTTAGAGAATGGAAAAAAAAATTGAAATATGTCTGTACATTTGGACTTATTTTTCGTATAAACTATAGCTATGTTCAGCTATGAAAGTGGAAACAGATCTCAGGTGTTTTGTCGGGATGTTGTCAACACCACTGCTATTCCATGACTTTCTTAAGAGTACGTAATTTTTTCAGTCATTGAAGAAACGGCAAAAGCTCATAACATGGAAATATTGAACTACTAACTTAACTTTTTGTAAGCTAATAATCAGTAGTAATGCCACACTTGATTTAATTTTTGTCCGTCCGTCGAATCATTTCTGAAACTGAATTGCTTCCTGCGGGCTCGTGGTGTTTTCGTTCAGATGAGTTCCGAAATAAAAGGATAAATTCAATCTCGAGTGGAATTTTATCAGACTATTACATACTGAAAGTTAAGAAATCTGATATTCATCAGAATTAGAGAAAATTAGCAAGAAGGTGATCTGAGAATTTATTGAAGCTTAATGTATATTGGCATTGAATGAAATACATATTCATCAGACATCTGCTCGTTTTTAGATTTGTGTTGAATTATGAATTCCACATTCAAATTACTCTATATATTATTCCTGCTATGAATAGACTGTTATTGTCAGTAGGATGAAAAATGTAATAGTTGAATTTATTGATTGACTTTTCTCAATTTAGTTTTCCTGTACTTTTATATTAAATAAAATTTTTCTTTCACAAGTACTCCAAGGTGTAGATTTCTTAGCTTGATTCACGACTGTCAACAAGTTGACGTTTAACTGTCACATACATAAATCTGAAAACACCGAACTCATAAGGCCAATCAGAGTCAAGAGTCAAGTTAGGTGTTATCGATAATCCGAACTTGACTAGAGCTTCTCATTGGTTCATTATGTTAAGTGCATGAAATAGTCGCAACCACCTACTGGAGCTGTATATAAGTACTTTGAATCACCTTATATTTACTCACACAAAAATATTTGGTGATCACTTTGGTGAACAGTGTTCTAATAAAAATCCGGTAATATTATCAATACTCGGAAGTAAACAATCGATTCTGCAGGTTGTTATCAGCTTTATATTAGAGGAGAGAATTGAACACTGATAAACATTGGGTTTATCACGAACCTCTGCATGATAATTAGTCTGGTTATAATCATATTTTTCATTTGCCTTTCTTGTCATATCATTATCTTAATCTCTTGTGCCATATGATCAAAGTTGAAGCTGTTTATTTTTATGGACGCTAAAAAACAAGTGGCATTTTTTTATGTGTACCTGTACGATAAGATGAAACAGATGTTTTGATACAAAAATGTTTATATTCGTGAGAGATTGGTTGTAGGTAAAATGAGTAGTGTATGTATCGTATGTCTGCAAAGGGAGATTTTTTGTAAGAACACAAAAAACACAATTTTGTTTATTTTCAGATGTATATCGTCAGCCATTAAAGCTGTTTTATTGAGAGTGACCCGACGAAGTCGCTCTTCCTACCTTCTTATGACTTTGAATTTCAAAGAAGGCTTTGAAATTCAATGTCTATAGGAAATTGAAAGGTATTTTTTCAAAAACTAGAATAATATTAAGGTCTGGGACATTTTTTGGTGTAATCACCTCCAAAACACATGAAGATATCCATCCTCATGCGAGCAAGAGATTCGTTCTCAAGTAACATGTGGGAGCCTGTTTCGTCCTTCTCATCACAGAATGTGCATAGGTGGAGTCTTGGTGTGGCTCACAGCAGACAAAGATTTTTTCAGACGGCCTTGTCAGGAGTCCTATACCACATCCTGAGAGAGTTCCGGCTCAGTCCGACTGGGTGTCTTGATTGCCGATTGGTTGCCCTGAACATTATCATTATTCCGTGATATTCTGAGGTATTCTCCAAGGAAAATGAAAGTTCTTGACCTATTTCATCGGGATACCATAGACTGGTTCTGGTTGTTGCTGCCCCCACTTACGCTAAGGCATCTACCCTTTCACTCCCTTGGACACCCCTGTAACCTAGTACCCAGACAAGTATCACCCTGTTCTGCAGCCTTAGTCGTTGAGATTTTTATATTTTTTCCAAACTAATTTGGATGAAAATTTGAATTATCTCTGGGTTTTTATTGTCACTTGACTGACGGAGATGGTGACTATGTAATGGTTTATAGGACCCCTCTTTAGAATAACAGCCAACGGGCTGTTATGAAAAGCTTAAATACCTACGGAAATGATAATATTTATGTTTTACTGACAAAAATGCAACATTGGTCTTATACACCTCCGACTACAAAATCAAGCTCAATAAACTTGTTAGTAAAGAAAAAAACGTGTAGAAGTTTATCAAAACGCCCCAACAAGGAGGATCTTGAAGATGACCAATCAACCAATGAAACTGTTTTCATTACCGCCCGAGACAAAGAAGAAAATGTGGTGATCCGAAGCATTACCATCAAGGAATTTCGGAATGTGAGATTTATGACAGAGCAGTAGAGCAGTACCCACCACCATCTATCAAGATTTCTCAATTCATGAATGAATATATGAACAAAGAGGGTCAAAGAAGGGAGTTGCTGGCTGCAAGATCCATCACGCAGGACTCCGTGCAGTATAAGCGTAACCTTTCAATAGCCTGGATCGATTATCGCAAGGCATTTGATACAACATCGCATGAACTCATCATGCATTTGCTCAGATGCCTTGCGGTACCCGATCAAATAGTGAGATGTATTGAACAACTGATGCCGCTCTGGAGGACTCGCTTCACCATAAGATCTGGTCAAGTCAAAGTCCAAACAGAGCATGTTATCTTTAAAAGGGGCGTGTTTCGGGGAGACTCCCCCAGCCCTCTTCTCTTCTGCATCTCACTATTGCCATTTTCCGTTGCACTATGGAAAAACCGCGGATACAACTTTGGCACCCCCAGCAACCGGAGGCATAAGGTTACCCATCTCTTTCACATGCATGACCTCAAACTATATGCCTCCGGAGAAATGGATTTTCATCAGTCCTTAAGTATGCATGCATGGGGTCTTCTTCAAGAATATTGAAGACCTTGGCTTATCCAGAAATCTGACATTTGCTTTTATCAGGTCAAGTGGGCTGAAGTCGGAAACCGAGAGATCCATAATGGCTTGCCAATATGGTATCTTCAACACCCTCGTCTACCGTAGCCGCGTGATGGGTAAAGAGGTCCCTGACACTAGATGCCGAGCATGTCATGAAGCAGCTTATGCGGGCATAACGCGGCCCTACGAATGTTATACTACCATCTACTACACTCGCATGGTATTGACGAGACACCGGTGTTGCCTTATGCTCCGGGGGATATTGAGTCCGTTGTGGAGACTGAGAAGTGCCGAATCTATTGGAACTACTCATTCCCCACCTTCAGGCAAATACAAGCCAATAAGCCTGATTATGACGATTTTTGTCATAGAGTTTTCGGCTTCTGGTGTAACAATCATCGTTCAAAAAGAGAAGGAAAAACGGACTTAATATCGAGATCTACTCTTTGAAGTCCGCTGGATTTACCCAAACAATTCTTTTAAAATGGTGGTCTTGATTATAGGGGTCCTTGGTGGAATGATAGTCACACTGCTATCAAGCTCAAAAATCATACCGGCTTGCCATGATATGGCAGAAATCACAGCCGGGCGAATGCAGAAGGCCGTGATTCTTGGTTGACTCCGCCTTCACATTGGGCATATGACTCTCAGATCCAGTAATCACTCACCCCCCGGACGTAGGGAGTGGTCACAAGGGTTAATAACACATCAGTGCGCCCTCCGATTGTATCTGGGCTTTCCGTAAACAGGGCCTGACTGGAATATTCCTGATGAGGAAAAAATAATAACAATAATAATATATATCTTTATTAATCTTCAACAGTAAAATAGAGAATCAATACAATACAAAAGGTACATGATGAAAAGGTGGGGTTCAGCTAAGGAACTGTGTTCAAACCCAACCGTTTAAAAAGAAAACAAAAAACAATGAAGAATTTAAATTCAAATATAAATTCAAACTTACAAATAAAACCACACATATACCAGTACTCCAACACGCACACATCACACATCCTTGGAGAAGTCAAAACATATGCTCTGTTTGATGAAGGATCCACATGCAGCATGACTGAGCTAAGAAACTTCAACTTCCTGGTCCTGTTTGCTTCTAGTGGACGAACCAAATCACACACTATGAAGATAAATCTCAAATGGTTTCCTTAGATGTTTCTGCCGACAAAAGTACTCCTGTTTTCTTTAAACTTAGGTAAGTGCGAACTGTGAGAAACCTGAGATTGCCAGAACAGCAAATAAATGTCATTGATTTATCTCAAAGGTTTCCCCATCTAGATCATGAAATTTTAAAGTCAATTGAGTTTACAAAACCTGAAATTTTGATTCGACAAGACAATTGTGATCTTATTATACCGAGACACATCATTCAATCAATATTCAGTCAGCCTACTATGTCCCAATCAAAATTAGGTTGGACAATCCATGGGCCCATTGCTGTAACAAACTCAGAGATTTCTCTCACTCATGTAAGTCTGTGCTGTCGTCACGTGGGCGATAAGGAACTCCATCAACTAGTCAAAGAAAGTTTTCGTCTAGAAGCCTTCGGTGTCAAAATGCAGGATCACATCATCACATCAATGCAAGATAAAAGAGCGGTGGAAATTATGGAGAAAACTCTGAAAAAAGTTGGAAATCATTATGAAGTTAACCACCTATGGAAGCTGTAAATGCTATTTGCCAATTAAATAGATGTTATCTCCAAAAACTTATACTTTGTTCAAAAATTGAAAAAATATATTTTTAACTTGACTTTTCATATATTCATAATAAATTCAATTGTTTGGTAAAATACGACAGAAATAATATAACGAGGGTTGAAATAAAATAATGGAACTCATAGAAAATAAAACTGTTCAAATTCTTCAAACCGTCTTCAACATTCTCCACCCCAACTAGAAATGGACCAATTAACTTAGTGGTAGTTGGTGACAGGATGGATGCATAATTTGGCTACTGGTCTCATGTAGGTGCCTTTTTTATTCTTTATCGAACCACCCGTATCACAACATCTTTGCCAGAGTAGGTTTCTTCCATTCGTGCTAACATCCATTGATTTCTAGGAGCAAATGGTTTAGCGTTCTCTATCTAGCCCTGTCTTCGTTACGAGAATCAATAGGCTCCTACGGAAATTCGATGGATATCCACTGGACATTCATCTTGAATATTGGGGATGTCCAGAGGACATCCAGTAATATCCGTTGGATATTTCATGGACGTCCGATGGATGTGCCAAGTGGAAGAAGCTGGACTTCTATAAAATATCCTTCTGGGATAACCATAAGATATCGTTCAGGGATATCCATAAGATATTCTTCAGGAATATCCATAAGATATACTTCACGGATATCCAGAAGATATTGTTCTCAGATATCCAAAAGATATCTTTCAAGGATATCCATAAGATAGCATTAAGGAATATTCATTAGATATTTATTATACAGGGATATATAAGATATTTATAGAAATACGCTCCCATACATCTCAATATTGAATAATGCACCTTTATAGCCTGATTCGCAAATACAGGATGATTACTAGAATCTCAGTACAAAAATGGTAACAAACAACAATAACAAAAAACACACCACATAAAAAATAATACTTGAAAATGTAGGAAAACTTCTTCAGAGTTCGAATAGTCGGTGCTGTTCTTTTTTTGCTGGCCAGGGTCCTCTCCTTGGCCCTTCTCAGCCAATTTTTGATTGCAATTTCAGTTGCCTTCCTAACTGTAGAGAGATGGCTTTTATCTGCAGCCACTGAAAATCACAAAAAATCAGGAAATTTTAACCTCTATTATAAGAACTGTCAGATGAATGGAGCCTATTATTGTGTATACATTGTGTATAACACCATTTCACTTTTCTAACGTATAAAATAGTATGGTTGTTATTTACGAAAATAATCTTTACTTTTTAATACTCACCAATAAGAAAAACAATAAACGGACGCTAAACAACAGTATCAATCTTGAAAGCTCGATAAAACTGATAATAAATCAAACTACGCAGTTCAAACTCAGAAGTTGCAAACATAGACAAGAGCGAAGAGTGGCCGCACATAAAACAGTTCTATTGCGTTCTTTTTAATTTTGGTAACTGGTACTGGTCGGCTTGGGCATTCGACTTCGGCTATATCTAGTCATAAATGTGTTCTCTCTCTGTCTCATTCTTCATGGCGAGCGCGCCTTCAACTGGAGAGAAAGAGGAAAGAGGTGTGTTAAAGAAACAGCAACTTCTAACTGTCGGATTCCGAATCATTGTAGCGAAAACATCCGAATGATTTCCGTGTTTGTTCTTATGAGAGAAAAGATGAATTATAAAAATAATATAATAATCAACTTCATAAATATCGCACCAGAGTGAATCGAATCAAATGATCATGATCTGAAAGTGGAACTTGAAATGAAATCTAGGGGCGGTGTCCTGACTCAGTTTGGCCTGTGTCATCGACGTAGGTATATCCTAATTTTTCCAAATAATTAAATATGGAAAGAAACCTAATCCAAAATTTATTGTAGTAAGAAAATGTAGTTGTACACACATTCGTTATTTTAGTTGAATTTCAACCTCATCTACTTTAACGGATGAATTGACGTCCAATTATCATATGGACGTCTTGTGGATGTCCATAGGAGATCCGTTATTGTGTGAGACGAATATATATCCACTGTCGCTAATGGATTTTCTATGGACTTCCATAGAATATCCAGTGGTGAATATCCATTTACTATCTAATGATGGATATCCTATGGATATCCATTCTATGTCCGGGGATATCCCAACCTGAAATGGACTCGAAACGGATATCCATAGGATATGTGTGCTATCTGGGCTTGTTTTTAGAACTCCCATGTTTCAAATTTCCGTTTCTTTTCAATAATTTAAAAACTAAAAACGACACATAAAATTCTTTCAGATAATTGTTGAGCATGAAAACGCCCAACATTGCACTAATTAAACCGACCTCATATCTCATATAACTGAGATCCCCATGGTGGAGCTCGAAAAACGGACACCCGGTATAGAACTACAGATACATAACCATTCCACCGTAGGAATTCAGTATATCTAACAATAGTGTAGTACAACTCCTATGACAGAAAAATTCACGCATCGTCTGTATTGTGTAGACAGTTGTCATGTTTGTTTGGGGATATTATAAAGAATATTATTATTATTCTTTTTTTTTATCCGTTGGGAATTACCCAGACAGGCCCCGTCTCCGGAGCCCCGACACTTCCGGAGAGCGCGCTGGTGTATCATTAACCCCAGTGAACACTCCCCACGTCCGTGGGGTGAGTGATTACTGGGTCCGAGAGTCATGTGCCCTGAGAAGACGGAGTGAACCAAGAACTACAGCCTTCTGCATTCTTCCGGCCAAGTTTTCTGCCGCATCAAGGCAAGCCGGTATGATTTTCAAGTTTGAGAGCAGTGTGTCCATCATTCCACCAAGGACCCCTATTATCAGAACCACTATCTTGACAGAATGGTTTGGATGAAGCCTGCGGAGTTCAAAGAGAATATCTCGATAGTCCGTTTTTTCTCTTCTTTTCGGACGATGTTCGTTTCGCCAGGAGCTGAAAACTCAATGGCGAAAATCGTCCCACTTTGATGGTCGAGGAGGACTACATCAGGCTTATCGCTTGTATTTGCCTGAGGGTGGGGAATTAGTAGTTCCAATATATTCAGCACTTCTCATTCTCCACAACGGACTCAATATCCCCCGGAGCACTCGTAGGGCCGCGTTATGCCTGTGGATATAGGCTGAAACCGCATAAGCTGGACAAGCTGATAGCAAATGCATTATGGTCTCAGCTGCCCCATGACACGCTCTGCATCTAGTATCAGGGACCTCTATACCCATCACGCGACTACGGTAGACGAGGGTGTTAAAGGCAGGCCATAATGAATCCCTCGGTTTCCGACTTCAGCCCACTTGACCTGAGAAAAGCGAAGGTCAGGTTTCTGGATAAGCCAAGGTCTTCAATGTTCTTGAAGAAGACCCCATGCATTGGCTTATCTCTATGTAGCTGTAGGAGCCTGTCACACTCCGCAGCTTTCACGTGGGCTTTTTGCTGAACGGGATCCAACTCGGTGACAGAGTTTGGGTTCGTCCGTTCAGGGTCGAATACGAGACCGAGTTCATCGGCTGCACGGGTTGCTGCCTTGAAAAGAAATGCTCCAATCCAAAGTCAAAGTCAAAATATACTTTATTGTCAGAAGTTATAAAAACTTATAGACAAAGCTTTTTGGTTTTGGATTAATATTAAAATTGAATTCAATTAATTAATGATAAAGTATAATGGTGATACTCCCCACTATCTGCATATCATCCCAGATGAAGGAACACCACCACTATATGCGCTCCGGGGCGACTTGAAAATTTGATGGTGCATTTGCTATTTCAACTGCAGGAAAAACCCGGAAAAACCTACAGTACCACCATTTGGTCCTTAGCGAATGAGGGAATGAAACAAAACATAATACATGCTCATCCATCATTACACAAGGACTTCTGCATCTCTGCATCTCTCTGCAACTCCAGCTCGGGATTTCCAGTTTATGAACAAATGGAGAGTATGTACATGAAAGCAGAATAAAATATTAATCAATTTGTGGATGATATAGAAACAATCAATAGCAAAGGAACAAAAAATAATATCAAATTGTACGCTTACTTACTATGCTCGATTCATGATATAAAAATTATGATTTTTAGATATTATCATCATAAAACTCTTGTAGACTATAATAAGCTTTTTCTGATAATAAATTTTTTACATCTTTTCTGAAACGATAAAGTGATGTGATACTTTTGATATTTATTGGAAGGTGATTAAACATCTTACATCCATTATAAAATATCGAGTTTTTGATGAGTGTACTTTTAGGAAGTGGAAGTTTGAAATCATTACTCTGTCTGGTATTATGATCGGAAGAACTGCCAATAGCTTTTTCGTGATCGCATACTAAGCAGAGAAGGGGATATGAACTCCTGATGACTTTACAGGCTCCATCCAGTACCATTCTGTTGTGTAGACACTCCAAACTCAAAAGTCCACGTCCTCCCCGTTGTCTGGGGAAGTATAACCGTGGAACAGACGATTTAGGATGCAAGCTCCTATAAAGATGCATCATTTTGTGAGTTTTTACGTCAAGTTGTCGCAGCTCTTCCTGAGTCCATTTCATTACTCCAAAGGAGTAATGAGTAGAATCGGAACGACAAGCCTATGGTTTACAGTTCCCGCAGCGAGTTCCTTTGATCCGTCTCCTCGTGAAAGGCCTGGTAGGGCTGGTTCTCAACCGTCAACCGGGCAGAGCGGCGGCTGCGGGTGAATCACTCTGGTGATTCACTGAAGGCAAATTTTCAAGTTCTCGCATCCCTCTGTAATGTGCGAGTGGTTATATGTCAAGTGTCGGGGAATATGTGTGTTTTTGACAGTGCCCACAGGTCGCTACTCCCGTTGGCTGTGGCGCCTCTACCGCCCTTGGGGTGAGAACTCACGATTATGTGCGAATGAGAAGTCGTGTGTGGGCTCCGATGACTCGTTGTTCGTACTTGAGCATACTCGGGTATGTTTGTGCCCCTTAGTACTCGTGATGTGTATGGGACCGGCTTAAAACATCACATGATCATGGACAAGTTTTCAACTTATTTGATCATGTTTCCATGAGAAATTAATTACTTTTTATTATATTTGAAATGACATATTTGTCATTTTCAAACAAAATAAATAAATAAATGAGGAATAAATTATTCTTGAACACAAAAAGCCAAATATTTACTAATAATGAAATATGGTGGATTACGTAATCGAATCTTCCGCAATAAAACCTATACAATAGGTAAAGTCGTCGGCAAGTATTCAACAAAAAACAACTACTGCCCCCTACGACCATTGAAATATATTTGTTTAATACTTGGCAAAGTTTTCTACATGAACCACTTTGCAATGCATTTAAATATCAAAGCTGAAATTATTTTTCGATTTAATTGGGGGAACACCTCCGTACCGGTTTCATAGTCATTGCCAATCATCAGTGAAGGCTAGTTCGACCCAATTGAATCGAAAAATCCTTTCATCCTAATTGGAAATCCCTGAGACAAACACTGAGGTATGAATTCAGCGCCATCTCTGGGTTCCAGTTTAAAATGCACTCCGACTACGTGTCGACTTCAACATGAAGCCAGAAACATCATGAAAGAGGGGCGACACCACTTGACGGAAGACCATAAAACTAATAATGAAATATGGTGGATTACGTAATCCAATCTTCCGCAATAAAACCTATACAATAGGTAAAGTCGTCGGCAAGTATTCAACAAAAAACAACTACTGCCCCTTACGACCATTGAATTATATTTGTTTAATACTTGGCAAAGTTTTCTACAATAACCACTTTGCAATGCATTTCAAATATTAAAGCTGAAATTATTTTTCGATTTAATTGGGGGAACACCTCCGTACCGGTTTCATAGTCATTGCCAATCATCAGCGAAGGCTAGTTCGACCCAATTGAATCGAAAAATCCTTTCATCCTAATTGGAAATCCCTGAGACAAACACTGAGGTATGAATTCAGCGCCATCTCTGGGTTCCAGTTTAAAATGCACTCCGACTACGTGTCGACTTCAACATGAAGCCAGAAACATCATGAAAGAGGGGCGACACCACTTGACGGAAGACCATAAAACTAATAATGAAATATGGTGGATTACGTAATCCAATCTTCCGCAATAAAACCTATTCAATAGGTAAAGTCGTCGGCAAGTATTCAACAAAAAACAACTACTGCCCCTTACGACCATTGAATTATATTTGTTTAATACTTGGCAAAGTTTTCTAAAAGAACCACTTTGCAATGCATTTCAAATATCAAAGCTAAAATTATTTTTCGATTTAATTGGGGGAACACCTCCGTACCGGTTTCATAGTCATTGCCAATCATCAGCGAAGGCTAGTTCGACCCAACTGAATCGAAAAATCCTTTCATCCTAATTGGAAATCCCTGAGACAAACACTGAGGTATGAATTCAGCGCCATCTCTGGGTTCCAGTTTAAAATGCACTCCGACTACGTGTCGACTTCAACATGAAGCCAGAAACATCATGAAAGAGGGGCGACACCACTTGACGGAAGACCATAAAACTAATAATGAAATATGGTGGATTACGTAATCCAATCTTCCGCAATAAAACCTATTCAATAGGTAAAGTCGTCGGCAAGTATTCAACAAAAAACAACTACTGCCCCTTACGACCATTGAATTATATTTGTTTAATACTTGGCAAAGTTTTCTACAAGAACCACTTTGCAATGCATTTCAAATATCAAAGCTGAAATTATTTTTCGATTTAATTGGGGGAACACCTCCGTACCGGTTTCATAGTCATTGCCAATCATCAGCGAAGGCTAGTTCGACCCAATTGAATCGAAAAATCCTTTCATCCTAATTGGCAATCCCTGAGACAAACACTGAGGTATGAATTCAGCGCCATCTCTGGGTTCCAGTTTAAAATGCACTCCGACTACGTGTCAACTTCAACATGAAGCCAGAAACATCATGAAATATTTCTTTTGGAAATGAATGCTCCAACTTAGTGAAACATAAGACATTTCAAACTTTTGATCACAAAATAATCTCCGAGAAGACATTGAACAGTACAATTAATAGCTAAAACAAATTGTATGCCTTAATGTAATTCAACCATACTTCCGATTCCTATTGAAATCAGTAGTTTTTACACATAGCACTCTCAAAGAAAACGCTTGCCCCGCCATCTATGGCCATATTTGGCGGAGACGCTCCCTTAATTATTATCTGGTCTTAGCACTTGTAACAATCATTAAAAAAAAACAACTTGAATTTAAATTTGAACTTTATATTACAAAAAGGTGGTAAGAAAATAACATAACACAAGCTTCTTTGAACCTTAACTTAAAAGTCTTAGCATTTTCATCAACAATATACATAAATAACAATATAATAATATTAATCCTAACTCCTAATACTTATTATATCATCACAGACATCTCTTCATCCTTCACTGTAATTCAGTCCAGTATACATTTTTACAATATTTACATTGGCTTTCTCAAATTCTGCGAGGAAACCTGCTAGTCCTTTTGAACAGTCCATATAACAAGAATCAGGCATTCAAGCCGGTTGATTCTTACAAATACTCATGATCGGAAAACGTCTCATTCAGCAAATTTTCCACTGAAGGAATAATACTGTCCAGCTCGAAACTGTCTCCACTAAAGTCATCCAGTATGAAATCGATGGGATTCAAGTCTGGTCATGAGTCAAACAAGTTCGTCAGATCTACAGTCTCGTTACAGTTCTCTACTTGCACGTGAGGTTGCAGATCGAATATCCTCCCTAGCTTATCCGCAGACATATTCAGACACATGCCGTTTATTTCTACGGAGGTGGATATTTTTGTAAGATCCACTTGCTCCACTGGCAAACCGTAGAAACTGTACTCTTCTTGTGGAGGTGGCTTGTGGGCGGCGGAAGTCGATTTCCTAGCGGTGGGTTTTGCCTTCTTGAGTAGGATAGGGTTGGAAGATTGTTGAGGTTCTTCGATCGGAATTGCGTTACGGTAGATGGTAGCGATAGCTGCTTGGAAGTAGTTTTCCACTGTTACGTCGAAGTTGATCTGTTCTATTTCACCAGGATGTTCCTTGTTGAAGTGGTTAGTAGCGTCATTATTGGATTTGAATCTGAAAATCAAATGTTTCCATTCTGGAATTATTAATGAATGGAAGTATGTGTTCGAGTTAATAATAACTTTCTTAGCAGTATGCTTTGAAAATGCACAAACATACGATATAAGAGACAAATATCTGACAGAAAACAACTACTTTCTATAACGGACAGTGAATTATATCCCACAGATACTTGTGAAATGTACTTCAAAAAGAAAACTAGTTTACTTTCGCCTTCGGAAATATTGACCACATTTCAGACAAAATGTCAGGTAGAACTGACCATACCCAATAGAAACCGACACTAAACGATAATGAACAACACACTCACCTCATATGGCACTCGCCGCAAACGTAAGGCTTGAAGTGCTGCCTGACGTGCACTCTTACGTTATTCAAAGCATTCGAGGCAAAATTCCTGCGGTATGGGCACTTATTGCACTGATAAATCTTCCACGTTTTTTTGCCAACCACCCTTGATGCTTTCGGCTTTGGTGTCACTTCTTTGACTTCTTTGACGTTTTTGACGAGTTTTTCTTTAACGACCTTCTCCTTGCTCAGGTCGTGGAGGACACTCTCATTCAATATGCCTGTATAGCGAACCGGAACTCCGGGATGCGTGCGTATCGAGTGCGTCTTCAGGCCGGGCAGTTTCATGAATCTCTTTCCACATGTGTGACAGGTGTATCTGAAATGAGAAAGGTCGCATTGTTAATTTTTTTTTGAAATGTGTACTTCTAAATAAAAAATACCAGTGATATCGTCAGTCAACTCAAAATTCTCAATTTCAGAAGTTACCAGACCAATTTTCAAATGGAAATTGCCCAAAAATACAGTGCTGCACATAAATGACATCAGTAAAATATTTTCAGATTATATGTGGTACAGTAAAACAACAGTTTAAGGAACACGTTCGGGCATTGCTTGCCCCAGGTTGGGAACCAAAATTATAATGAAATGTGCATATTATGATGAAGATGAAAATGGTGTTGATGTTTTGAATTTGATTTTTGGACCGTTTATTCTTATTAAGTTTAGCTATCCCCTTTTCAAATTGCATGTCCAATGATGATGAGTTTTAAATATCATTTTAGAGTATTTATTTGCCATCAGTTTATCAACTAATAAATTTTAAACACGAACTTTTTGAAATTGTACATATTTTGTCTGTTGTTGTGGTATTTTGTTTCTACCTGTATGAACGTTCAGTTTTCATCTGATTAGAAGACATTTGAATCATTACAATATATTCACCATCATCTCTATGGCTGACATATTCCGATTGAATTTATAATGATGAAAAAAATATCTGAACCAACCTATAACACAGGAACGTCTGCCCATCATGCAATTCCAAATGGTGTCGCCTGATCCTAACTTCAGATCCTACCTCGGGGCATAACGAACACCCGACGTAGTCTTGAGTATTGTTCTCGCACGTCATATTGTTGAGCACCTTGAATTTGATGTGCATGTGCTCGTGACTGCCGGATATATGGCTCATGATCAGCATCTCCGAGTTGGACATGAATGGGCAGTATTCACAGCAGAACACCTCTCCGTCCACGGGGACGTTGGCGTCAGTTCTGGTGACAAACACCAGGTCGTCAGTTGAGGTCTAGAAATAAAAAAATACACGTTTCTTTCATATTGTTCTGTTCGTTTCATTTTCTCGTTTTCACAATGCGATATTGTAATGGAGAAAACTTTTTTAAAACAAAAACTGATGCCAGTAACTTAGCTAGGTCCTAACGAAAGAAAATTTCAAGCGTTAAATAAACTTGTATAACGAACTCACCCCAAAATCTTCGGCGTCTTTAGGTTTCGATATTTCCGTTGAACTGCTTTCAATGGAAGTATTAGCATCGACCAATGGATTAGTTTCTTCCAGAGCAGAGGACATTCCTTCCACTGTGCCATCCTGTTGTGACTCGTCCTCCATGTCCAAAATCTGTGCCCCAGGTAAGATAACCTCCGCAATGTTCACCTGAATGGATGTACAAGTTATAAGATATCTGCCGAATTTATCGGTTTGGAAAAGATGAGTTTAGCTTGCTTCGTAAGATATCAAACAAAAAAAATACAATTAAGTTCTTGACGTAGCCCTTCCACCCTACCCTCTATTTGAACTTTCAATTAACACGTTCCTTGCCATCTCTGAGTTAGAGCTAGGACGACCGGCTAATACCGGCGAACTACTTGCTCCATCGTTTGTTAACATGAATCAAATCTAAAACAATTGCAAGTAACTTTGGAGTAAATACAATTCAAAACGCAGAAAACTACTCGGACATCAAAACTACGGAAATTTACTGAGTGTGCGTTTTGCCAAAAAAGTTAGCAACATCAAGAGCTTCAAGCTCTCTAACCGAATTTATTGAATTGAATGAGCGTTATGAAGATTTGAAATATACGTTTACCTGATTTTTCCATGCTCCTGTGTCACTAGGCTCAGCGTCTTCTTCTCGTGATACCTCCGTATTTTTATCACTTTCTTTCGCACCCTCAATAGCCTCTTTTTTGTGCAAGTCGTCGGTGTATTTGATCTCGTTCGAAACAGTGGGTCCCTTCTCGATGATATTCAGCGAGAAGCTGGAGTGGCTGCGTTCAAAGTGTTGCTCTACCTGCTGTTTAGTGAAAGCCAGGAAGTGGCAACTGTCGCAACCGAGGGGTACAATCCGCCAATGAAAAATGGCGTGTTCATTTCGCTCAGCTTCTGTCCTGAACCTTGAAAAACCACAAAGTCATATTGCTAACCAATGTTTTAAGCAAATCGAGTACACTAATACAGAAGAAGCTAGGTGACGTTAGAAAGGAGTTTCAATACACGGCAGTTTTAAGACCTACGAGAAAATTATTCTAGTTTAACATTAGTTTTATCTGTATTTAACAGCAGCAAGTGAGATCTCTCAAAGAGTTGACATTTATCAATTAAGAACAAATCAAAACTCACAGACATTTGATGTAGTGTTCAAAAAATCAGACATTAATCTAGTGTTTATGCAAACAACAGAAAAAGTACTAGGCCGAGTATGGATTCCTTTGGTACGTCCATACTTGCCATAGTATTTTTGGGGATGCCTCATTTCTGATATTTTCTGATCATTATTCTTCATTTTGAATTAAATGTACTCACCATTTACTGCAATACCGACAAATGACTTTGCGATCCTTGGTGGCAATAGCATCTAGAGAAGGGGTAATTGTACCCATAATTTTAGAGCACTGGTAGCTGATGAGCATCTGTATCCAAACCTCCAGCCTCGAATTAGCCGCCAACTCGATAATGTTCAGCCTAAAATCTGGGGAGTTCTGATGTTCCTTCACATGCTTTGCCATGTAACGGTAGGTAATGCTTTCATCAGAACATATGGCGCATTTGAACCTAGTAAAACATGATGGATGAATATAATGAATAATTAAATGAATTACCATTATTCCCAAATTTTGTAATGAACCAATAAGTGTAAAAAAGAACAAACCAATGAACTATTTATTTAGGTGAGATTATATCAAGTAGGAAAATCAGCCCTATGCTGTATCACTTCCGTTAAAAAGAACGTCACCGTTATTCGCCATTTCCGTTATTTTGCTTTTACCAATCATAGCAAAATAACGGAAATGACGAATAACGGTGACGTTATTTTCAACAGAAGTGAAACAATATATTGCCTCATTTTGAAAAAATAGTACGTCTTCAACTTACCTGTACATCTTTTTTTCCTTAAATACGTGGAAAATGAAGTCGGAAATTCTCTTGGACTTGAACTTGTAACAAACGGGACACCTTAACTGTCTATTCAAAGGCTGGCCGAAAGGCCCAAATAATTTCTTCAAACTCTTTTCACTATATTCGTCATTTTCCTCATCAGCAACGGATGTATTCGCCAGGTCTATAACGTCCTCGACTCTAGGAATTTTTGAAATGCCATGCACTTCGATAGGACCTTTTCTCTTCGAAGGCCCCTTTGCGGTGGTTGTTTTGGGATTTACGGTGCTGATAGGTGTTTCTTCTTCATCCTCAATCACAATAACATCATTGTCATCTAGCGTGGTCGAATATTTCATGATTTTATTAACCTTGGAAAAAAAGTTGGTGTTAGGATAAAATTATCAAATGATCGGTTTTATTAATCACGATGCTAATAGCTCGGAAAGTACTTCTATGTTTCTACTGTTTTTATATCCCGAAGATGATAGGGATAAAAAGTACATTGGCCAATCGATACTACTTATCGAAATTACTTTCAAAGAACTCATGCATCTCCTTGGGGCTACACCTTCAACATTACATCGAGGTGTTGTTTCCCGGAAACTATAAGATCCACCCACCTGTTCGATCAACTCATCGTCTTTCAAAATATCCGCGGTATCTTTGGCAGAGTCATCTTTGGCCGAGACATGTTTCAAAATATCCGCTGTACCAGTAGCCACGGATTCAATGGCCAAGTCTAGGTTACTCTTCGAAGGTCCGGCAGAAGAAGCAGTCGGAGCAGTGGTGGCCTTGGCGGGTTTCTTTGGGCTCTTAGAGGGCACCGGGGTCGACTCGTCGAACAGGATGCCCCTGATGTGTCTCACCCTCGGCCTGTCTCTCTGCCACAGGGGAGTAGTATCGAACGGATCCGTTTCTTTTTCTTTGTCGTCTTTCGGTCCATCTTCCACCTTACGAAATATCGAAAATGATATTGGAGAATGTTCATGTAAGGTATCATTCATTCATTGTCATTGGATTATATCAAATTACGAATTTAGACTCACTACGAAAAAAATAAAAAAGAAATTCCCCGAAAAAGTTTGAAAAATTTAATAAAAAAACAAAAACAGCTTTTTCCTAAAGCAAAAACTAGTTCATATTCTTTATAACAGCTTTCTATAACTTAAATAAATGCTCCTGAAGCTAATTTCTTGCTCAACCTCAATACATGATGCTATAATTATGGTGTCATCTGCAAAAGTTCTGAGAGTACCATTGTATTCAATTGTGTCATGATGTTGATATACAACAGGAAGACTAGAGAACTGGGCCCAGTACCGAACCCTGAGAAACAAAGGATCTTAGAAATTGTCAAGAGAAATAATTTGTTACTTTTACCACTTGGTTGTGATTTGATTACTATTATTGAAACAGCTAGGAAGATGTTTATTAAACCTTAATGATGATATTTTCCAAAAGAATACTGCAGTTGACACAGCAGAACGCTTTTGACTGCTTGCTCCATTATGTGTAAGCTTGTAGCAGCAGCACAAAGGCATGAAATGATTTGCAGGTGAATTTTATCGCCAGATTTAATTCAAATGAACAGCACTTGAATTTCATGTGTATTGATGTATTGTTCGTATATTATGATTTTCATTCTACTCAATAAACACATTCATTCACTTATGCTGAACAGTGATCTACCAGTATATATTTACCAATTTTATTTTTCGTATATTGAATAAATTCTTGAAAACGACTCACCTTACGGTACAAGTGAATGAAATCAATCTCTTGACCAGCATGGCTCTCTCTAAAATGATTCTCAAACGTATCTTTTTCGTCCGTTTTATAAGCACACAAAGCGCACTTGTACTGGGTGTCAATCTCGTGCTTCTCCAGTACGTGATTCTGGATACCTTCTATAGAGCCACTACGCGTCTTGCACATGCAGCACCTCCAGGGCTTGTTGGGTTTCGTCTGATTAGCCACGGGAATGCTTTGACTGGTCGAAGTCGATGGTTCCTCCGAGTCTTTTGGCTCTGATTCCATAGATCTACGCAGAACAACACACAGATAATTATTCATCATTGATGATATTCAACATAAGTATGATACTCAAAGATATAAAAGCTTTAACTATTCATGTTATCAAAATTTTAAACTACAAGTAATGACTGTCCAATCTGAATATGTTTAAAAAGGGGATGATAGATTACTTCTTGATATGAATTACCAATACCAATAATTTTGAACAAATGTATAAAAATGCAAAAACTCGAAAACTACTCAATTTTATGCCTGATCCATATATATGCGATAGTTTCTATTGATCAATGGGGTTGTGAACAACGATACAGCCTGTACTATGGAGTACTGTGACTCATACAATTGTATCCATACCACTATTAAAGTGTACAAGCCTTGCAACCTCAAGATCGTCCCACAATACTTGAATTTTATCAGTGGCTTTTAAATAACATGATAATAATCGCGATGGATTGAGATTTCATACTTTATAAACAAGCGTTTACAGATATGAAACATGTTCGAGAATCAATGAAAGCCTATATGAAATGGTTCTTATTGCATAGCATACAGACAGTGCTTTATTTTCGTTTCAACCTTGGGACATGTCCAGTTTATTGAATACTTGTAATCTAAAAACCGTTGTCTATAGTATACAGAGTTTAGACCAATCTACAATATCATTTGAATATAGTGTCTGGAATCACTCGTCAAAAGGTAAGGTCCTCGTCTTCCCTAGCTCGCACATTTCTCTTAATGGCTTCTGAGGATGCCTCGTAAGAATGCAGCCGGTTGAGGGAAATCAAATTGGTCCCCAGTACTGATCCTTGTGGTACCCCACATGAGATTTTTCGTATTCAGTTGTCTTGACTATCTGGTTCCGGATTTTAACCACAGAATACAGACGCTGCCCTTTCCCTGGCAAAAAGGTTTTTGTGGATGGTCAGCATAAAAGATTACATAGAATAGTTGGTGTTTTTACATTGTTCTGTAGTTATTTGATGTTTCTGATAGAGGCAAATTATGCTTTTTAAGAAAAGATAAGAAGTTTTGGCTCTGTAAGTATAAATTTTGTCGGCTCTCCATACCGACGTATCTTAAGCCTTTCAAAAACTGTTTATGATCCAAAAATAGACATAGGATTCTTCAGTTGTTGATCTTCAAAATTCCCCAATAACTAGCTGTGAAAGCGTAATTCAGTATTAAAAACTATTATATTGGTTTGGTCATTTGCACTTACATCGGTTGTTAGGTTATCAGAAGCTATGGAAACTACAATAAGTTCGTCTAATTCATAGAAAGGAGAAGTATATGATTTGAATCATTAAATATGGGACCATCTATATTATGAAGGGGAAGATCTGCATTGAAAACTAACTAGGAATCTAATGAATTTAATGCGTTGACTCACCTCACAGTAATAACCTTATTCGGCAGATCAGCGTGATAATCGTTGACATGCTTCTCGGTCTTGCTTTTCAGGTGATTCACGAAATTGCAATAGTAACACTTGTACAGTTGTAGCCCGTGCAATTTAAGATGCTTGACGAGATTATCGACGTTAGTCGGGGTGATGTCAGCCTTGCAGTGGACGCAAGTGAAAGACATTTCACCGTCGTGCAGCGCCATTAAGTGGTGCCGGAGGTTACCTTCTTCTGGACAGATATAGTTGCAATTCTGAGCACAGCAAGCGTACCGGTACTGGGACGAGATGTACTCCGGAAGATTGTCGGTTTCTCTTTCTGAATAACGAGTATAAGTCAAATCGAGAACTGTGTATCACAATGAATTATTTCAAGCAAATCTTTTTATTCTAAACAAAGATCATCGAACAAATATTCGTCACTTACCTTTCCCATCATTCTTTCCACTACCTCCCATTCTACTGCTATTGGAATGAGAACTGGAAGCCAAGTTCACCATTTTATCGAACATTTTTTCGTTTTTCTCCAAACACGGCACCGGATTCACAGGCGCCGTATCCGGAACTGCCTTCTCTTGAGAGTGAAACTGCAAATGTCGCACCAGATTCGTTCTGACCTTCGTACTGTAATTACAAATTCCACACCTGAAATTCAACCAACAAAAAACACACGTGACATTAATTATGAGATAATACAGTTACGATATAACACAGACGTCACTTCCATGTAACAACGGTGTTGCATATAAGTAACAACGATGTTGCACACAATATGCAACAGATACTGTGTAGTAGACATATTGCATTCATGTAACATATGTTACATTCAGGTAAAATAGTTCATTAAGTTCCAGTAGAACCGTTCCACTAGATATTCGAATTGGGTTAAATGGATGCACATGCCTCATCGCCCTTACCTTATGTCTGAGCTGAATATAGACCGAATGGGGATTTTATGGATATCATCAGGAGTATAGACATCGCCTGTGGAAACAGAGGCGGTAGGCTCGCTCGGTGGATTTTCCTTAGGATCTGGAACGCTAAGCAGCTTAGGTTTAATGATGTACTCTTCCGTATCTGAGTTAGTTTGACTGGGGTTGAGCCGTGTCAAACTAGTTTGGTTAACGTTGTGACGAGTTTTCATATGTCCCCTGGAGAAACAATAAGGATGATAAAACTATTGTACCAATTACTGCTTTGTGAAATAACTCACTTGGCCTGTGTCGGAGTTGGAAATTTATTTCCACACAAGGAACACGAGAATCTGAGGACTCCATGCACTTGGATGTGATCGACAAATACGTGTGGATTTTTGAGGCACTTGCCGCAATGAACGCACTCGTAGGGCTTTGATGTATGGTCCTTCCTTCGGCAAGCCTGTGATCTGGATGCATGTTTCTTGAAGTCATTGGAATTGGACGATGAAAAGTCGCAGAAAGCGCAGCGGTAAAGCTGATAACCAAGCAGACCGCTCTTCTTCTTAAAAAAAACAAGTTAATGAACTGCGTTACTTACGAGTCGATTGTTTACAAATAAGTATGCATGAATTAATGTACACTTTAAGGTATTATTCAACATTATTGATTAATGCATTATTGACGTTTGTGTCTACATTAAAACTGTCAATCCATGTTCAGATAATAAAAAATAGCAAATAAAATGTTCTGTGGTACCTAAATAGATTAAACAGTAAAAAACTGAGAGCTAGTACTTACTTCTCCTGCCTTATCCGTCTTTTCATGTCGCGCTGGGATGTCGGTTTCATCTTCGGAACTGAATTCATCGTTATGTGATTTAGTGGCCTCCCCAAGATCCAAGGGGTCAACATCGACATTGGCAACTTCCTCCTGTTGATTCTCCTCACCTAAGGTGATGTGTTCCAGTGGAGCGATGTTAGAATCAACGGCCTCTGCAGTAGTTGGGGTTGAGTTTTCTGATAGGGAAATTGCAGCAACAGTAGAAGGTGATGACATCGGGGTTGAAGTTTGAAGAATTACAGTTGGAGATGTTGGAGTTACAGATGTTGAAGCAAATGAAGTTTGAACTGACGACGATGTCAATGTATCCACCTTGAAAATAACAAAAGTAAAAAATTTCAACCGGGGCGGCATGTTTGTTAGGGATTATAAAATTCAGGGTTGAATAGTCGATTGCATGATAGATAGAATGAAATTCGTAAGAATTGCTTTTACGCAAACTGATAAAGACTTAATCCTGGAACCACTAAGATTAGTAATATTTAGACTTTAGACCATTTACCATCAATAAAAAAGGTTTTTTTTGAGAACTTACCGTCTCTGGCTTACCGACTGATACAACTGAACTGACTATCGTAGCGTGCGACGCTTTCAAATTGTTACTAGGCGAACCAGACAGAAGGAACAAACTATTGTTCATCATCGTCACAGGAGAACTGGACGTGACCAAACTGAAGGAGCCAGGGGAACTTTTCATCGCGGTAGGAATAACGACAGCCTTTTGGAGAGAAGCTTGCGGTAAAGACGTCACGATCTGAATCGCTGCTTGGCTGAATGGTATCATCGGCTGTTTGGGAATGTTCTTGGTGGGAGACGCAGGAGATTTGTCGCTTTTATCATCGGAAGTGATATTCCCGGGAATGGTGACGATCTTTCGCATTCTGCGGAACGCCTCAGGGCTATATCCTAGCGTTATAGTATCCTGGAATAAATAACTACTCAAGTAGGTAGACGTAGGTACATAATTATTATCATTTTCATTAATAGAATCATAAACAAGTCAGAGTCGTCTTATTTTCAAGAATATATTTGTTTCAATGGTGATATTCTCCGCTATGCTTCATCACTTCAGTATTGCATTTTCTTATAACAATCACTCGAACCATAACCTCTTTGTGTTTCATATGATTTAACCAAACTAATAAGTAACCAGTTGAAATTAAATATGTTCTCCATCCCTGAATAGTTTCAAAGCAGCCTTTGAGAATCTACCTGATATATGGAACAGAAAGTCAGGATAGATGGAGCTCTGTAACTAAGAATTATGTAACTGAAACCCTGCCTCACATCCTTGGTGTCTTCCCATATAGCTCGCAGCTGAGAAACACAAAACTTTATACAAGTCGTTTAGCTCTGACAGATTCCTTTAGATCAAGTGAAATAGATGTTTATAGAGAGGTAGTTTGTTTATATAATGATAGAAAGTTGATAAATGCATTTACTGAGTATCGTTAATAGAAATCTAAATTTATTTATCGAAAGATAATAAACACAAGGAAATAGAAATAACAATTCATTACACAATAAACAAGTCAACAACTATCTTATCATAGTATTCAATTCGATTTTATTTGCTGATAAACCAATTTAACAAGAACCTCCAAAACTAAAAGTAGAAATGGACTTACCGGCATAGGAGTTACCATTCTGATCAATATGTCCGGAATGAGATTCTGGTGAGCTTTGGAGAAGTGATGGTACATCAACTTGATGTCGCTGCAGCTCATCTTGCAGTAGCCGCACTGGTAGAGAGACACGTGATGCGCTGTTGACCAGTGCTGCGTCATTTTAGTCGCTAGCACCCTGCTACGACACTTCTCGTAGCCGCAGTTTAAGAAAGTGTTCTGACTGTGTACGTCTACCAGATGTTTTCGGAATTCATTCTCGAACAAAAACTCCATGTTACAAACTAGAAAAAATTAAAACAATGAATTTTTATTTATCAGAGAGAAAAATCCTAAAACAAAACAATACCATAAATTACAAACTTAAATCAATTCAGTGTGTATGTGAAACGTGTGTGAATAAAATGAAATTAAATCAATAAATGTCTCTCAATAATGTGAAATATTAAAATTTCAACAAAAAAGAAAAAAAAATGCTCGAAGTTGTATTGGTGATGAGTACACTAAGTATATCAGGTAAGTGGTGATTTCAATGTAGTTTCATTTTTCATTTTCTGTAGAATCTGTCCATACCGATGAGTGATAACCTAACAAATTCATCCCGATATTTCTAATATGAGCTTTCATCAAACAATCTTTGGGGAAAGCCTACAGACTTCAGGAGAGTCGAAATATATGTGTAGCCCAGAGGCTGTGGAGCTTCTGGCTTTCATCGGACAGAGGTTCGAGGCCTCGGTACACAAGAATCTTTTTTCTCAAGTGCATCGGTTTCTTTAGGCGGCCACATGCCTTGTTGAAAAGCAAGTGTGAGTTGCCTAGATCCCAATCCTGACGTCTTGTGCTAGCTTGGAGTGCGCACGGACCACCAGGGGTGGTGATGTAGGTTTTCCGGATTTTACAGCTGAAGAGTGAATACACCATCAAACATCAGTAAGTCGCCCCGCAGCGCCACGGCATATAATAATAATAATAGCTGTCCTCTACACGCACAGGTACCTGAAAGAAACGCTCGAAAAAAGTGTTGACAAGGGCAAAGACATCACTGATGACGATCGGGCAATCCTTTGGCAAAACAACGGGATCTGGACCCACAAGATCATCGTTATTATCAACGTATTTAAAGCAAAAGTCCAATTTTCATAATTTTGGCAGTGACAGGCACTAAGCAAAATTATTGCAGTGTAGATACTTGATAATGATCGGAGATACCTAACCGATCGAAACGTCGTGCTCATAGCAATATGGACAATGGAAGATCACAATAAAAGTAACCCACATTGCATTGCAACTTTTTATGCCTAACAACGATTGTCGGTCTTCAACTTTCAAATCTATCTGATTAATTTTTTTCTTTGTTTACTTTCCACTTGAATGTACTGTCTAGGAAGATGCCTATATAAGTTGTACTGATGAAACTGGTAGTGCTGCTAGTCATGTGTACATGCGGGCACCCTTCTCGAGCTTGTACTAATTTTGATTCAGATTTCAATTAATTGTTCAGTATGAAAATTTGCACGTTTATTGACCTAACAAAAAATCATCTAACCACCAGACAATCAATAAAACTGTGCAAATTAAAACTCTATTTGGCAAAAATTCGTTATATTATCGCGGTATTATAGCTTATAATAGCATGCCGATACGAATGAGGTCTATTACCTCACAAAATTCAATAATAAATTTAAAAATTTCTCATCGTCAATTTCATATTGATTTAACTTTCATATTTAATTGTTATCTATCAATTATATCTTATATCTTTCTTTATATGTATAATCATATTGGTTGTCCCTATATAAATATTATGTTTCTTGGAATTGAATTGATAAATAAATTCATTTTTATTCTGCATTTTTGCATCCACTTGCGGATTAAATCTAAACGTTCTGAAGAGTACGTGGGCTTGGTTTTGTGCCGGTAGCACAAAACTATGAGCTTGCCATCGACTAATGAAAGTGTAACTGTGTGGTAATGTATGTCTGTAATATAAACTGTGTAAAGCACAAGGCGACTTATGACCCTGCATTGCAGAACTCCATATTTGATGGGGTAGTTTTGTGAGACATATTTTCTCTGGTTTTGGTTTTTCTTTCACTTAGTACGATTTTATAATTTCGAAGTGTTTTGAAAGAAAATACTCATTTACATAAATAAACCAAAATACTGGAACTGAACAAAACACCTGGTTGAGTTCCAGGAATGCTGATGTAAGGACGGTATTTATTTTCTTCCATGACTTGACTTATTTCGTGAATAATACGGTAGGTTTGTTTGCTGGTTCAATTATTATCGCGGAGGCCATATTGATGTTGAATACTTCATATACGGGAGTCAAAATGTATTATTCACATAGCAAGTCTTTCAAAGAGCTTGGATTCGAATTCTCTTAAATCACAGTACTACCAACTTCAACATCTACGCTACTCGCTGATTTGGAGCCCAGAGCTAGGGTGGCCTCGAAAGGTACGAAGGGTCTCGAGTTTTTCGTGCTTTTGTTATAAGGTGTAGAAGCCAAGTATTTAGACACGAGAGGGCTCCGTCTTGAGGAAAGTCTTATAATTACTAGGGATTACTGTACAAAGGTGGGATCATGGATGCCTGCGCCGTCGCCCACTTATAACATATTATTTGCGATTATTCATGCAAAATTTTACATATGATTGAGGACCGTTAATTTTTTCACTGTATCGCTCACGATACCCCATTGAGAAATCAATTTTATTGAGGATCTGGTGCGAGATAGTCCAATTGTCCAGGGTGAGTATGTAGGTAATTTTCAAGAAAATAAGTTCTGAATAACGAGCGAGATAAATTCCGGTATGGAACGGTATTTATAATTATCATGACGTTTCATGGATTTGTCAAACAGTGCACTGAAAGCTATAACTAATTTCATACTTTTTAAAATAGTTTGGAATACTGCTATTCAAAGTTCATGTTTATGAGGTAAATGTCAATAAAAATGTAGACATGCTGAACATTTACGTCCATATACCTCATTTGTAGTTTACTTTCCATTCAATTGTTTTAGCTCGAAATGAATTCTTACCAAGGAATTAGGTATTAATTGAATTTCAAACTATATGATGATTTTAGTAAATAATTACATCTGTTCAGAAATAACCCCGTCATGTGTGAATAAGAAAAAATTGTACATATTCTTTAGTGAAGAAACACTAAAATGGCATCTTTACAACATTTTAATTCGCTTTAGAAGTATAATCGCTTAGGCAGGAAAATTACGTCAGTTACTCCTTCTTCTTCTTAATTTTATGGCCCTTGCTCCCTCTTGGTGCATTCAGCCAATCAGTTACTCTTGTGTAGAACTACGCGGCAACATTGAATAATTTAGGTTAAGAATTTTGACCGAAACTCATCTACTAATATGAATAAATACACATCAGCCACAAGAACAATATTTGAATGAACGTGCAACTTACATGTTGTACACCTATATGGTTCGCATAGTGTCTTAGGATCGACCCTAGCATCAGCGATAGCAAACTTCTTGATGGACTTCGAACTGGGCAACGCAATTACCGAATAGTCATTATTCGGATGAGCTCTGTCTTGATGTAAGAAAACGTACTCTTTAACAGCAGCCCGATACAAGCAGTAAGAGCAGGCAAATCTGCAATTGGCATGGCGTATGTCGATATGCATCGGCACGTGTTCCCA
The DNA here is from genome assembly GCA_958502065.1 of Chrysolina americana. Classification (NCBI taxonomy): domain Eukaryota; kingdom Metazoa; phylum Arthropoda; class Insecta; order Coleoptera; family Chrysomelidae; genus Chrysolina; species Chrysolina americana. The sequence continues at coordinate 89,033,117 of OY293410.1, forward strand.
AGGTGTCTTCATGTCGCAATACACGCAAGGAATCATGGCTTCTGGCTCCGTATTATGGGCCTTCATGTGTCTCTCCAGAAAATCCCTGAAGTTCGTGGTAAACAGGCAGTAGTAGTGCGGGCACTTATACAAGTTACCGACTTCTTCGATGAATTTCGCCGTGGCTTTTAGGGTCTTCCTGGGCTTGGCTAATTCCGCTGAGCTGAGCTTTGCCTCTTTAACCACCAAGTGCATACTTTGCTTGGTGATCGGAGTCAAGGGGGGAGGTAGCGGTTCCGCCAAAGACATAACACCGGCTATCTTGAAAGGGAATGGGTTATCTTCTGTGGTCTCGATTTCGGCGAAATTTGCCGGCGGCTCATCTACTACGGGCTCGTTTATCTTAGCCTGGTTTTCCTTATCGTTATTAGGTGGTTTATTGGCATCGGGATGGCTCTGGTCGTTATCAATTTCTTCCTCCCAGTCCTTCTTGTTCACAGAGAGCGCGTCTCCGCTCAATCTCCTGATCCTCAACACCCTGGTGTGCGGCTGGGCAGGAGCCTGTTGCTCCACAGCCTGAGAAACAGGTTGGTTCTTTTCGTTGAGAAAATCAGCATGTTCGGTGATAGTATGTTTAAACAAATTCTCCAACAGCGAGGCATCCAACGTGGTTTCAATCTGCACACCGCAGGTTTCGCACAGGGTGGAGTGTCGCCCTAGCGTATTAGCTCCATGCATTTCTCTACAATGCCGCTGGAACACGTCTTTGTGGTCGGTGGAGAACACGCAAGGAGGCACCAAACAACAGAATGTCGTCGACTCAGTAGTTTTGATAACTTTCACCAAGCCGCCAATCTGCAAGGTTTTTGTGGAACTATCAGACGGTTTAATGTTGATCAATTCATTAACGTGAGTTAGCGGTGGCGGTCCATCGTCGTCGTCATCGTCTTGAACGTGTATAGCGTTATCTTCTTTTTCCGTCGAACCGGGTGTTCCGAGTTTTCCTTTCAGCTTTTCGATCATGTCCACGATTATCCTGTCATTTTTCTGAGTGACGTCAAAACTAGGCGTGGACAGGAGAGGGTCTTCCGCTTCTGGCATTACAGGATTTTTCATTTGCGGTGTCGCAGGTGGCACCACAGTCGGTTCCACGGGGGACAAAACAGCGGGTAGAAATGTTGGAGGGTTCTTCTCCAAGACTGGCATGGAAACGGGTGATTTGCTCTCATCGCGGTAAAGCAAACCGTCAGTCAAATCATCCCGAGGCTCCTCTTTGACGAGCACGTCGTTTTTGCTCAACCTGTTACACAGCTTGTCGACAAAGTTCAGGGACGTCCTAGAACCAACGGATCGATTCAGTTCGTCCATTTTTTGCAGCCGTTCCTGCTGTATCTTCTTGTTTTCCTCGTACAAATCGGTTTTACACGTAAATACATTCATGTCAATTTCTTTTTTAACGAATTTTTCGATATCTTCTACAATTTTCTTCTCAGAAATCACCTTAGCAAACTCATCTGGTTTGTCACCTTCACTTCTCTTGGGCGGGACATCTTGCCGTTCTCCTTCCAATGATACGTCCACGCTCTCAGTTATATTTTGACTTTTGGGTTCATCCTTCTCGTTATCTTCGCTGGATGAAGACTTTCGCTTACTCGAGTTATCGCTCTGTTCCATAATAACTTTCAGTTTCTCTTGTGCTTTCGCTTTGGCAGCTCTCTTACTTTTACCTGGGAGAATTGTTTCCAAGTCTAATTTTGAATTAGATCTGACTCTAGTTACCCTTTCGGCAAGCACATCTTTATCACTATTTTTGCTTGAAATGGACTCAGTATCGGTGGTATCCGATTCAGCTTCTCTGGACGCTAAGTACTTTTTCTCTAGCAACTTTTTCTTAGACTTAGGTCCTGGCTTCGGACCAGGTTTACGACGTTTTGGCGGAGCCATATCAGGCTGCAAATCTTCAGTGACCTGTATGGGTTTCGCTAAAAGTTCCTTCATTGTTCCCGCCATTTTCTTTTTAGGGCCTGATTTGGATTTGACAGGTTTCACCACCTCTGTCTCTTCTTCTACGCTTCCTTCTGACTCATGTGTTGGCGGTTCAGACGAATCGCGTTGTTTTGCAATTTTTTCAATTTCTTCGTCAAAATACGACGAGAGATTAATCTTGTAAATATTCGGTCTGACCAAGTGATAGATGTTCACGTGGTCTTCAACGCCTTTTTCAGTCATTTGCACGTAGTTGCACTCACCACAAATGTATCCAAATATTACAGTGGAATTATAGCTCTTCCGAACAATTGGCTTAGCGTCCTCCTTATGAACGCTTTTCATGTGGAATTTCAAAGTTTTCGCTCCACAGAAGGAAACACTACAGTTCGGACAAATGTGCCTGTACTCGCCGGTATGCGTAGAAAGATGGTCGTAGAACAAAGTTGGAAACACTTCTGTGTTAACTGAACAAAATCGACAGAGAAATTTAATTTTCTTAGCTCCCTTCGTCACTGCGCAAGCCTCATACCTGCTCAGGTTTTTCTTGGAGTCGATAATTGCTTCGGCAGCAACCGAGGGAGTGAATCTTGAACTCAAGACTTCGGAATCAGGATGAACAGTTTTATAATGTGTGGTGATAAATTTCCCTTTAAAATCGCATAGCTTACAAGCATGAGATTTTTGCATGGTAAAGTCGACGTAGTAGTCTTTGTCGGGTTCCAAGAAATCTTTGGCGCTTGAATCGTTGGCTTTCTCCTCGGCTGCTGAGGGTGTAGGTTCTTCTTGCGAGCTTTTCTTCTTCTTTTTCTTGATTATACCACTAGCCCAACCACCACCGCGTTTTCTTTTCATTTTCCTCCTACTTTTCATACCGTGCGTTTCTTCATTTGTTGTCGGAGATTCTTTCTCATATTCACTGCTTTCAGAACCAGAATCGTTTTCGAAGTCCGATTGCTCTTTCATCGATTCCGCTTCGTGGGTAGAGATATCGTCCTCGCTCTCGGGCAACGTCATACTTCTGGTACACCTCCTTGATGATTTTTCGTTCTCCTGCATTTCACTTTCAGGAATTTTAGGGATTACAACCCTGACATGCCTCATCGCATTCACTTCAGTCGAATCTGAGTTCTTCACCTTTGGTTTGGGGCCTGGCTTTTTGCGAATTTTGGGAGGTTCTTCCGTTTCGCTAGTTGACGGCACCGACAAAGCGTGGGGATCGTCTTTCAATAGATGGCACATCCTTTTACCGGTCGCTGTCAAAACCCCATCGCGAATGAACATATCCTGGATATCTTCGTGAAGTTTGTCTAGTTCAGACTTCCATTTCTTCCTAGGTGCTTTAGAAATTCTCTTTCTGGACTTGATTCTTTCGCCCACAGTAACAACTACATCATTCTGATACAATGTGCTATCTAAATTTGAGTCTGTACTCGTTTTTTGTGGAAATGACGTATCAGTGTGGCCCGAGTCTTCCTCTTCATTTGTGTCTTTATCTTTAGGAGAATCGGAAGAAATCCTTTTAATTCGCTTCCTTAATTTGCGTTGAGGAACAAGTTCAGTTGCGGGTATAGCCTCTTCTTCGAGTGCAGTATCTTCTTCAGGTAACTTATCATCTCCAGGTTCATCATTTTGTTCAGTAGCTGTTTGTTCTTCTGTATGTTCTTCAACGGGTATTTTTTCTACAACAGCATCTTTGGGTTTGTTAACTTCCACGTTTTTCTTTGGCACATCTTCGTCGTCAGAACTATCCCCATCGTCGGCTTTGATGATATTTGAGATTTTTGACAGTACCTTTGGGCTGAAACTGTCAGAAAACGTTCTGATAAGAGAATATAAAGCAGTCTTTTTTTCCTTTTTATCTTGACTGCCCAACAGATTCGCAAAAAACTGGGCAAGAATCGTTTGCTCTGCGGGAGGTTTGGATTCCAGCGGTTTGACTTCTGGGCTTTTTTTTGCTACCTGTGAAACATCTTGCTTCTCGTTTTCACTTTGTTTATCAGGATCTATACCGGTCGTATCTTCTCTCCCTTGATGTTCACCCTGGACATGTTTTGAGCTCGTAGGCTCAGATGTGTCGTTCATTTCTATATCCAGTTTATCTTTTTCCGAGGAACCCTGAGCTTCAACTCTCGCGTCTGCTTCGGGGACGAAAACTTTCAAGTCTTCTTGAGCTTGCTGGACCCCTTTTGATTCAGCAATATCTCTTCTAGTTCCCTCTGATATGTCGTCAGCAGTATATTTGTTATCGTCGTAATCGCCGTTATCACCACCGTTATCTGATTCCTGGCCGTTATTTTCCTGTTCATTGTTGTCGCTGATCTGAAATTTTGCATCGTCTTTGTCATTCTCAGGGTCCTGTATAGTAAGAAAATCATTTGTTGGTTCCACTACCAAAGGTTCCAACTCCTTCTTAATTTTTGGAATGCGGAAAGATTGTTTACCGTAACCTTTACCGGTTTTATGTTCCTCTTTACCGGAATATAAGCTGTCTAAAGGCGATACGAAAGATTCTTTGTTATTAGCTGCTAACATAGCTCTAGATCTAGAATTTGACCTGGACCGTGATCTATTTCTATTCGTCCTCGCGTATATCCTATCAAATTTACTATCGTAGCGACCAGGTCTGTAGTCTTCCCGACCTCTTGTCCTGCTCCTGTCAAATTCCCTGTTCAGTCTAGGATCTCTATCTCGATTAATGCGAGGATCTCTGATATCCCTGTCTTTGGGCTCTCTGTTATCTCTAGGATCTCTATTATCTCTAGGGTCTCTATTATCCCTTGGTTCCCTAATATCATTTTGGTCCCTGGGATCCCTCTCTCTAGGGTCCCTGGGTTCCCTCGGATCCCTAGGATCTCTGTGATCTCTTGGATCTCTAGCTACTCTTGGATCGCGGCTATTCTCTCTCATCTCCCTGAATTCCCTGTAGGTCGCTGGACCCCGATATCTCGGTTCAAACTCCCTACGATCCCATTGACTCCTATTTTCCTCCAGCCTCCATCGTAGATCTTCCTGAGGCATGAAGTCTCTTGTTGGCACTCCAAACGAATTATGTTTATGTTCTTGGTAATGTGGTGTCTCTGGCGACAAGAGGGGAGGGCCGCCATTATACTGATTAGCAGGTAACGGGGCATTTGGAGGGTAATAATCCAGCTGGTGCATGTTGTCCATTTGATTCTGATTGAAGTTGCCATACGACTGATTGAATCTCTGGGCGTTCATCAAGGATGGCACGAATCTATTTGCTGCTGGTATATTTGAGGGAGGTTCGAAATGAATCTCGGGCCTCATAGGGTTCGAAGTCCCACAATAGTCTTCCCTGGCATACTCTGAAACAAAACTATCACTTGGCGATACCAGCAGAGAATTTGGCAGTAAAGGCTTAGGTACTATCAAATTCGGTAAATTTGGCAGTAATTGCGGATTTGACATCAGCGGAGGAATTTGCTGCAGAGGTGGATTAGGCAACAGTGACGGTTTGGAAACTGGCTGCGGAAGCATAGGTTGAATAGAGTTCATTGGGGTCCTCATTCTGTCAGATTCCTCTTTCGACTGTCTAAACTGACTGACCACCGTATTGATCAGTTGTGTAGTACAGGGGCTCAGCATTGTCTGCAACGAATTGGGCATTTCAGGTTCTAGTTGGGAACACTTCACCAAGCTAGGCGGTGGGGGCGGCAGATCTGTAAGTCGATTCAAGATTGGAATTTTCGGCGGGGATTTCTTCATATTGGCTTCAATACTGTCGGTAACGGCCTGGCCGATATCAGGATCAACAGCGGGTTTTCTCGGCTTGGGGTTGTATTTATCTGCCAAACGCTTGAAAACGGGGGGATTCTCTTTAACTATATTTATTGTTTCTTTTTTGTTCGCTTTCAATTCCTCGATTTGCCTTGAAATAAGACTTGCAATGGCATCCACTTTAGGTTCTCTAACGCCGATAATTGGGACTTTGCTACTGCCACTGTGTTCATCCTCAATGACAATATTTTTTTCAATATCTTTACATTCAGATGGACCAGACTTTTTCGAGCCTTTGCGTTCGTTTTTAGATTTCCTTTCCAAACTAGTGGATTCTCTGCTTTTATCGATTTTTTTCTTGTCGTCTTTTCGTTTATTGTTCTCACTTGAACGCGTTTTGTCCTCTGTGTTTTTCGAATCTTTGGAGTCGCTATTAATTTTCAGACTTTTCTCTTTATGCTCGTGAGATTTATCTGAAGAATCACCTTCATTTCTTTTGGTTTTTTCCCCGGTTGTTTCCTCGCATTTTTTCTCGCCTTTGGTAGTGATTGAGCTACGCCTCTCTTTCGATTTTTCAACTTTTGTGGATTCCTTTTTAGTTTCATCCTTACTTGATTTTTCGTCTAATTTAATTTTTGGCTTTTCGTCTTTTAGTTCAATTTTGTCAGCAGTCGATTTTTCATCCGATATGCCCTTTTGTTTCTCTTCTTTCTTTTTGTTTTCTTCAGCCCTCGATTTCACATCGATTTTAACTTTTTCATCCCTAGTGGCAGAAGCTCTCCTCTCAGTCTTCTTCTTATCTCCTATGATTTTATCATCTATCGTAGAGAGGATACTGTCAAAAATATTTTTTGGTTCGATCAACACCTTGGGGGATTGTTTCGGTTTCAAATTCAACTGTATGGACCTTCTAGGAGAATCAGTTTCTGAAGATTGCTTTGGGCTGGAGGAATCGTACACAATAACTTCTTTTTTCCCCTTGTCCACCGGCTTACACATGCTCAATTTATTTCTAACAGTGGTATTTATATCATCTGAATTTCCTTTCGATGATGGTGACAGCGAATGCATTTGCTCCATGATGATTTTATGGGCTATTTTATTCCTCATACTATTGAGTTCATTTAAAGAAGCGCCTTCGTTAATTTTCTCGTGAACATCTTCTTCCAAGTCTTTCAGATCGTCAAGACTTATAGGTGGCTTTGACATATCCGGATACTTGGTATTCAATAATGCATTATTGGTAGGTCTAGGTTTGTTGAGGCTTTCTGCTGCACTGCTGTAAATATCTACTTTTGGAATACGAGATTCAGGTTCTAACCTGAAAAGGATCAGTTATATTTTTGAAAATCAGTAAATAGTTAATTTTACCTTTCCGTTGGAATTGGTAATGGTTTTATGTCGAAAATATTTTTCAAATCTCTAGTGGGGCTAGGGCTTGTAGGTGTAGACCTGGGGCTGTGTGTAAACTCCTTCCTTAATATGGTCAGAGGTTTGTGATTCTGAAAAATTTGTATGTCGAAAAATATTCACAGGGCTACAAATGAAATAAATATACTCACCACTTTAAGGTACAGCTTTGAAATGACATCTTCGCATTTGTTGAGAGTTTCTATTTTCAATCTGAAAATGAAATGCCTGGTGTAAGATGAAAAAGTCTATCCGAAAGTTTACAGCAATGCGATCCAACAATGTTATCATACGATCAATATGCAGTCAATTATTACAAAGCAAAATTTTAATTTCAATTTCTTCATTGAGCTAAGGTATTAACTTTTCGTGTAGCATTATTACCGACCTGACTTCACTGGGCAGTGCATATTAAATTATTAAGTTATTCAAGAGGACTATGTTATGGATATTTCCGAGAGGACGTTCTTAGGGATATATCCAAGAGGACGTTGTTATGGATATGTCCAAGACATCATCGTTATGGATATGTCACTAACTCTAGATCAAGTTACCGGAATTATTCTACTATCTCCCGCTTATAGACGCTCACAATCCGTTGACTAAATTTCAAAACTGTAGAGGAAATTGAAAAGGAAATATTTATGAAAATCATTACATATTATTCACAAAACGGCGCTCGAGAACAACACGTAAAGAATTTTTAAAACAAACCATTTTATGCACAGAGAATAAACAGCATTTCGATATTATTGACATCGTTCTCAAGTGAAAGTGAAACAATTTCACAATTTTTGTATCATCATTCTCGAAAACATAGTTCTCGAAAACATAGTTTTCAATTGTACTTGCACTGTACTGTTCAGTTTAATCTTCCTCTAGAAGATGGTCACTTGGTGACCGAAACACGTGTCGAGGTTCCTTAACGTGAATCCTCTGTTATTATCGCAACTGGTGGATGATATGCTGGCCATACTCTTGTTCTGGGAAGTCGATGTATAAGCATATACTGACGAGCTTATCTTATTAATAAAGAACAAAACTCACACAAAATGTTCATTTTACCGTTCACCAGGAAAAGAAAGCTGAAACTCTTACAGTACCTACATTTCCATTAATGGCATCTATCCATTTGAGAGTGACGCGAAATATTTGAATAGAAAGTCCCATCTGAAATGGAGCAAAGGTAGCCTATCATGATGGGCATGACGCAAAAAATGTGGAAGAACATGGGGAATATCACCAAAACCAGTATATTGGCTGTAAATGACTGTCATACGTCCAATGATCTTGCATGGATCAGGGGTGGTATCCTCAACAAGCTTCCCTATAAAGCGAGCGATCCCCCAAGATGGCGATTGGATTGTCGGCGAAATGCAAAGTCCCGATTCTCAACTAGCGCAACCCACGCCTTATTTAAAACGTGAGTGTAAAGTTAAGGCACTAGTTAATAGCACTAGTTGAGAATCGGGAATTTGCATCAAATCTCTCTGAAGTCTGGTGCAGCAAAGGCCAACAAAAATGGCCACGGCAAATAATAATAATAGCAGTCCTCTGCCCGTACAGGCTAGGCCTTTGGGTACACTCAACGAGTGTTTATGAAGGAGTATTATTATTATTATAATAAACTGAATGGGCTTGACAGACGAGAGTACCGGCGATAACCGAAGCTATTCGCAACAAGCTCTTCGGGGACTACTCCACACAGTTATAGAAAGAGACGCACGATGAACAATATGCACACTTCATCACCAAGTCAAAATCGATCAATTAACATACAGTGGCATTTCCTAAAGTAAAGGACCAAACCTAACCTGTGCAAGTGAGCTGGAAAATTGGGATCACACACCGAAAACCAAAATATTTTTAGACACTCACGCTAGCGCAGTGCAATAACAGTTACCAAAGTCTAGTTACTAGGTCACACTGTCCTAGAATGAAAGGGACAAAATTTAACTGAGCTAGAACCAGTAATAGAAGGGAGTAGAAGCATATTACAAAATTCTTCGAATGGTCTATGTCAATATATAACTATAGAATAACGATGTAAAAAAAAACTACTAAATAAAAATAAAGATTGTAAGAAAGATAAAAACTTGAACAGTTCTTCTATTGTGGAATTCTCAACATTTATTTAAAGAGTTTGATAAACAGTAATTATTGATGAATTATTGAAGTACCTACTGCTCTCAAATTGTCTGCAACATATTATTATTAAACAATTATTTTTGAGTTTGAAAAGGCTACAATTTAATGCTGAAGAATTTTAGTAGAAAATTGCGCAACATTAATTATGTCCGAATAATAGGGTATGTCTATTTTTTTAATCCAAAGATTTTCTGTTCGATTATTTACAGTTATAGCACGATAGGGATGGGCACCATTGGCAAGGAAAATAAATCTCTCGCCATCTGGTAAAAATGGCTCGCAACTTTATTCCGATGAACACCAACAAATCAGTATCGCCATGCTCGATAGTTATCGTCGATCGTAGGTATGTAACTCGCCTCGTAGCACCATTTTTTGATAACTTGAATAGAAACTACCTTTCATATCTAAACAAGCTTTTGATTTATAGTACCGTAAATGGTCGGAAGCTATAAGTTTTGCGAATTATGTAGTATGTATGTATGTAGGCACCAGCTTTCTAACTCAATAAGTTAATTTTTCGCCATAAGATATTTTGTAAAAAATTTACATTAATGATTCGAAAACCGAGTCGAATATCACATAGTACCATATGTATAAAAAAAAGTTCAGATAATGCCATTATGGGCGGAGACAGACGCACAACCTAAAACAGATTTCCATGGAAACGCCTCAGAATCCTTCAGCTTTTGAGTGAATTCCAAACCACCCTTAGCTTAATAACAAAAGACGCTGGGTTCCGATCCCAGGGTTAAAAAAGTCATTCAGGAGAAATCTTTAAATAATTTCAGGAATACTTTATTCCCCAACAAATGCGTATACAATTCATAAGATAAACATCCGACATATTCTACAATACTAGTCCTTCATATGTATTATGTAAATTTTTTTACACACACGGTTTGAGTCCACACGGTTTGAATTCACTTTATTGAGAATTTATAAAATTAATATGCTGACTGTGGTGCAAAGTATCAAATAAAAAGTTCAAACATGTTTTTTTACGTGATCAGGTAATTATTCCTATAGCTTCAAAAACGGAATTATATTTTATTAAACAAATTCAATTATTTTGTTGACCCTACTGATCCAAATTTGGCAAGGCTATGGCGATAATATGTCACAAAGTCTATTTACGCATCGCCTGTAGATTCTCAAAGTTCCAACGAGTAATAACTTCCAGCAGAACCTTCGTGAGTCAGTCAATTTGGCGGTTAATCAGACAGATCAAATATATTTATCGTAAATTATCTCGCAATACAAGTTACTGAGTGTTTTTATTTTGGATAATCCACGGAAGATTTATAGCAATATGGTATTTTCCTTCGTCCCGAATAACAGAATTATCCAGTTTCCTAAATGAGTCATGAATAGAATACTGGAGCTCCCAACTCACCAGCTTATATTTTCTTATTAAGTAATTGATGTCAGCTATCTTTTTTCAGAAGATAAAAAACCCTAGTTGTCGTCTAACTTTCGAAGACCTAAATATAATAGAATTAACTAATTACTTCCAAAAGTATTGTAACTAAAATTATCTGTAATAGAAGAAAGCTGAAAAAATGCATATAGTTGCAATATAATAGAATGAGCTATAATATTCACAAATTTCGCGTAATTGGTTTTAGTTACTTCTTTCACTTATTCTTCGAATTCTAGAATCATTTACTTCCACAAAGATGATAAATTATGTTCCTGAAAATATTTCAGAAAATAGGCAAGGACAATTACCGAGAATGAATGTGCCTGGTCGAAGTTTTGCTACTCCATGAATTCCGCATAGGTATGCTCCATATTGCGTCGCTTCGATTTTACAGCGGTAAGTTCAGAGATCCGGTGGTGTGCAGATCCCATTATTTTCACCATTACTGCTTAATACTCTACTACTTAATCACAGCTTTATATTGAAATCGTGTCAGATCAAAGTTCCAACAGGCAATATGACATTTTGCGGAAGCCGAGCTTTGATCTGTCGGAAGACCAAAGAGCCTACTTGAAAAACGTATTTGGTGAATTTGATGTATTGTCACCAGTCTAATACTTTTAGTCGCCGTGGATCCTGAATATTCAAAATTTGTGATTGGTTGTTTGCCGTTGAATAATTTGTTACCCTCCACGGTGTCTTGCATCACCATCAATTTTAATATCCGATATGTAATCATTGCCGAATACGATAATATCTAAGAACGATAATTGTCCGTCAACTTTTAGCTCAACCGAATTTTTAACTCAAATATGGAGTTCAAACTAACCAAAAATTCTTCTACATTTTGATTTTTTTAATGGTAAACATAAAATATATCATCTACGTAACTGACCAAGCTAAATTCTCAAGAAATAATGATTGCATGATTTATGGTTGGTTTCCAACCTAATTTTTTAAGTTGATGTTCATGCCAGAAACAGATGCTCAAGAATTTGTTGAACTTCCTATTGCAGGGATGAAATTATACTGAACTTGAAGTTTGATAGTAACGCAGCAAATTAATAGTAATAACAGAGCAGGTACTTATTGTGTAGAAATATCGAGAGAAATATTAATAAAATGAACATACGAATATTCAAATAGATATAAAGATTAAGAAGTGAATATTACAAATATAATAAAAAGCAGTTCTACATCGTAGTAGTAAATTGAAGAACTCAATTTTGTGAAAAAAAATTTAATATTGCACCTGAAATTGTGAAAAATAAAATAATGAAGTACGAAAGGAAATACGCGTAGTAAAACAGAAACTTAAAACCGAAATGCAAAATAAAAACATAATTTTAACAAATTATCCATCCGCTGAAACATTATGTATATACCGATAATACTTAATACAGGGTTTACTTCAGAGAAAAATAAGCAATATTATGCTGAAAAGTTCCAAAGAAAGAATGTCCTGAAATTCTTCCCTAGTATCGACGTTCTATTGAAGGAACGAGTCCTGAAAAATTTGTTTGTGAAGTTCGTCCGATCAATTTCCATAAAACTGCTAGTTGTAAGTAGTGAAATATTCATATATTCTGCTACTTCTATAAAAGGTAAAATATGAGGTAACCTTATACTTCTGGATTAAACCAGCATCCAGTATATTTTGGCTGCATTTAGATACATTTGGTAGTCGCCAACCACATCGTAATGGCCCATCTATTTGAATGAGCTCCACTACAAATTCGTTACTGGGAAAATAAAGACCCTCGGTATATAGAATCCTCATTGCGTGGAAATGAGTGTTGCCTAAAACTTATTTAGCGACTGTCGCCACTGAGAAAATTTTATAAATCAACATTTCTAATGACGGAAAAACAGACAGTGCCAATAGTTACCCAGCTAAGAGGTCAAGCACTAAGATGGATGTTAGGTTACGAGTCCTTGGTGCCAAACAAAATCTAATGTGTTGTCGAAACCAGAGTTTCATCGTTTATTTCGATGTTACCAATTGACCTCTGATGATGGAAACCATAACGCAGATCGTTCATAATTCCTAAGCTTGAGAACGACCGGCAGAATTTCATCAGATCTACTGGTTTTGTTCATTTTGAGACCTAACAAATTATGTCTAATTGTAAAAATATTGTCAATGAGAAGTCGTTTTTTCAATATTTCCGGTGTAAAATTTCCAGTTGACAGAGATATTGGCATTTTCCTGGTATGTCGTGGCTAGCGACTTCCTTCCTTAGCAACGAAGCTAAGTGGTCATAGTATGACAGCGTTTGCCTCTCACCTAGGCGGACCGGGTTCAGTCTCCACTGCCTGCCACTGAGCTCTGATTCAAAATCTACTTGAACGTCAGATGCAGGTCCCGGATCTCTCTTGCTCGCACAAGCTCACAAGCTCTGCTTTTGAGGGGTTTTCTCCGAAAACCTAGGTGATTAGTGAAAACTTGTTTTTATTTTCAACATAAGAAATGAACTGAAAATCAAATGTCTTCCTGTGGGTTTGGAAAAAGGCCCAAATAAACGGAATCCGATAGACTTGATTTTTGGGAGAACATCACAGGTATATTTGCTTTGTTCGATATGTATTCCTATCTTCATATTCATTATCCCTAATTATGAACCTATTTTTGAAACTCCCAAGGAAAAGACCAGCATGTTGATGACAGTATAATTTTGGTCCAAATATTCATCAGCAGCTGAAATTGGGAGAAGCGGCTTCGTGCAATAACTTAGAACTGCGGACTAGGAAAATTATGATTTTGGTAGAATGTATATTTCATATAACAAATTTCTTAGTATATACAATCACAGAAACCGGCTCTTAAGATAAAGAACGACTGACATCTATTGCAAATACCTGATAACACTACTGTCTCTTAACATAATGTAAACTGTCACGTGACAGTTTTGATGATAAAATGACTGGCAAATGTTCTCCTTCAAACGAAAAGGAAAATCCTGTAATGTTCAGAGATCATCTTGCGGATTTGTTTTACTATGCAGTAGGTTGCAGAATTTGGCCATTAACTGAAGGAGTACATTCTAACAGATCGGTCGTCAGGTCTCCAAATTGACAAGAGGTTGGAAATCCTTATTGTATTAGGTCGATATCAATAAAACTTGAATATACCGAAGTTTCGAGGTATTAAAAGAAATTTTTGGTGTAAAACTTGAATACACCGGAGTTTCAACAAATTAAGTCATGTTTTGATGTAAAGATGAAACTCCGGTGCACTCATTACAACACAAAGGTCCCAAACAGTCCAATTGAAGTGTTAAGAGTGAATGGACCACAAAAATATCCAAAAACAAATATCCAGGGATTTTGACTACACTAATCCCTTCAGGACAGTCTTGGTTCGCGTCACTAGTATCGTATAAATGATTCCTACTTACTTTTTCTTCCTATCTGTTATCATGGCATGCAAAGACTCCATTTTGCTAAGTTGCTGCTCTCTATTTTTTTTGCTTGGATCTTTGAGTTGCGTTATCATGTTATCCAAGAATGGAATGTACTGTTGAAGACTCTCCACCTTCCTACTGTATTCGTCGTCCGCCATTCCGGTATTTTTCTGGAAAGTAATCATTCATGTCACATAGCTATGATAAAAGAACCTACATTGAATAATACGCCTGATTTATGTTTTAGAGTGATTTATTTCAAATAGCTACGCTTTAATAAACAAAGTAGGTAGGTACTTTTGATCATTAACGCATTTCTCAGTAACTACTTCATGCGATCTCAAACATGTCTCGGAGAATTTTTGTTATAATATCCCAGCCTAACTGATTAACAACATGTATTACAAAATAGTTTCGTACGTGTTCAAAATGTAGGTAAACCTAATTAAATAACAAATATTCAACATGAACATTCCAAGAATTACCTACCATATAGATATAACAATGGTGACTGAAAAATATACACACAATAAACCTACGACTGAGCTCGGTATTAGAGCGAATTAAGAATGAGGTATTTTTTAAAACACTATTGACATCTGTCAAATAGGTACAAACAAGTAGGAGGGGAATTATAATTTCACTTTTTCCTATCCAAAGTTACGGACAGCATGCCTTCAGTTGAAACATGCTCACCATCTCAAAACAGTGAAAATTTTCAATACTAAAATTCAATAAACGTATAAACAAATCGTCCATTTTGGGAATAGTTCCAAGGCACAAAGAATCCACCTACTAAACTCTGCCCAGTCAGCCATACATTCTTCTTCACACTTGGTGTTCGTAGTTCGTAGGACACTGCCACTCACTCCATTATTAAAATTGAATTCAGGAACAGTAGTACACAGAGGTCAACTGAATGAAACTACATCAATTTAGTGCATGTTTTCTTCTCCGAACTTATATAAACTAGTATGAGCATGATTATCCTATCCGATCATAGCCTTCCCTTCTGAGGTTGCATACCGAAAAACGCGATTGCGCACTTCGTGTCTGTCTTGGCTAGGTTAATGCAGGTTTTGTAACTATAGAATCAGATCAGAATACGACTCTAATTTTAAAATCCCACCTAATTTTAAATGAAAAACACACTACGAAAGTGTTACACTATACCTACCTTAAAGCATCTAGGAATATTATCCACAACTAAATTCACAATAGCACAAAATGGAGGACTGACTAGTCGGGCATATTCAGCAGCAGTGGATAAAATAAGACAACCGCACTATCTATTCACTCGAGAAAATGTCGAAACTACGAAAACCGAACACATAGTTAATCATTACATATATATATATATATATATTCGAAGCCATTTTGCTTTAACAACTACCGGCCGTTCTAATCACGGCTAGCCCAGCTCAGTTATTACGACCCGCCTAATATTCCAGACTCCTCTTACCTTCGATATTCCACTCTGTATTTAAAACACTAATAATTTCTCAACTCATGTTAAATAAAACCAATGAAAACCGAATAAACTTGTAGAGTTTTTGCACATTATAATATATTTTTCATTAACACTAAACGAAAACGATGGTTTCTGAGCTTTCAGCTTCCTCCTTGTTGTAAAGTGAACCTTGTGCGCAACGAGTACGTCAACGATATGCGCCGAGTTGTCCCGGGCCGCCCCGATATCCCACAGAAACACTCTTTTGGCGGTTTCGTTGTCGTGCATCGGTCTCTAGATTCACGAATTTCATGATGTAGTCGAGTTCGAGGCTTGCAACTGGATAGCGTAATAGCGCATTATATATAGTTAAAGTTAGCAGGTACAGAAAAAGTAGGAACGACAAATATACTAGTGTAGTGACGATGGGATCGATTAAAAGTGGCACGGTTACTTGTCGAAGTATATATTTCATTTATTTGTTGGTAATTTAACTGTGATGATATTCATTGTAAGGATACTGAGTAGGTAGGTATTTAGTTTGGATGCAAATCGACGAATGGATGACGTAACGTTCAATTTTATTGTTGCTGGATCTGATTGTGATTACTGACTAGAGGTCGCCGAGGTCATCTACATTTTTTTCGTTGACGTGAAACTGTAGGTATATTTCTAGGCAGGCGTTGTACATTAATTCCGTAATTCCTTGTACATTGTAAATTGCGATCAATAAATATCTCGAGAAGAGTTAACGCCCAAACTAATGGCATGGTTTTCATTTTTTTTTTGTAGATGTGAATGATTAATAAATTATGCTGTTGCGCATACACAGGTACCTAGGTAGGTAATTCTTGGAAATGTTTCTTCTGAAAGCCGGACAGTACAGAAATGATTCATTTGCCAAGATTTGTACATTATCTCAGAATATTGGTGCATTATTCTACTACGTGTATTTACGTACCTACGTTCTTTGTGTAGTTTCAGTATTTTTGTTTGAATAGGTACCTGTCTACCTATTACATGCCTACATTATTCTAAAATATCGGGTCGATGGCATTCGCATAATGCCCTTTTGAGGGTAATTTTTTCATCGCTTCGTTTCCTGCTGTAGGTAGGTAGGCACAGTTTCTAGTCTAATGTTGTAGGCAACAAAAATAATTTCATAGGCATGCATTGATTAGTTTCTTACCTAAAATAAATCTTGCAACAAATGGATATTTTCACGGTTTCAGAATCGATAAAAGTGATTTTTTTTGAAAATTGACCAGACTTTTCAATTTATTGACGTAACTATGGCAGACAAATGCATTTGAAATGAATAATAAAATGTCATGAGTGCCACAATGATTGAATATTGTATCGTGATATTACCTACCTATACTATTCAATAAAATTAGTTTAAACTCTTCATCATATTGCAAAGTCGAAGGAAGGTTGACTGAAAGAGGATTCAAGAAAAGGAATGTGTGAGGGTGTAACGGTAAGCAGTGCGGATATGCTACTATGCTAGAGGATGATTCTAGCAAGAAGTTATTCTTACCTACCTGCATGGTAATGTTTGAAAGCAAATAAGTATTTGTGTAAATGGAGTGAGTACCGGGAATAGATATCACAAATGATTTGTTTTGGTGATAATATAGTTACGTACCTACACCTATATATACCTAAAGTAATAAAGAACTCTAATTTTATTAAACTCTCGGGGAGTACCTAGATATTCATAGAATTCATTCTAATAGTGAGATAGGTAATTACCTATTTATGACAGAAGGCAAAACTGTTTAGTCTACACATCTTTTTTTTGTCAATTTAGGTCATATTTTCATAGTTCAATGTGTGTTCCTTTAACCAAATTTTTACTCTTGTTGATTTTTATAATTTGTTTTGTTTTAACCTAATTGGTTGTATATAATGTTATATCGTTCAAATTGTTAAAAAGTAAACCAATTGGATATTATTGCAGAACTTTACAGGGTGGTAAAAGCTTTATTTGCCATATTATAACTCAACAAATCTGATGATGCTTCAGAAAAATACAAATAGACAACACGGTATCCTCGCACACTCACTTTTTTGCATATACAGAGACACGAATTATTCCAGAAGAGCTCTACATTATGAATAGCATAAACAGGGTTTTTAAAAGTGAACTTCCAATTATCATATCGGAGTAAAATAAGATACCTTCGAAAACTTTCCTGAGATTTTTGGTATCTCTGGTGGTGAATGCTTGCTTAATCGAATAAATTTGAGAAAAAGAATAATGATTTATAGAATCCGTAAATTACTAACTTTGGATGACATAGTGTTATTCGCGCAGCATATTTAACTTCGAAATGTATTTATACAGATTTGTGCTTATATTGTTATTAATCATATAGTCTTTAAGAAACAAACTATTTCTTATAGGGCCCGTCTACAATTACTGTTCAGGAGGCACTGCGCCAAAAATAATTTTTTTTTTAAATTTCTGTTTTTCCCAAAGTCATTTATTCATAGTAAATTTTACCAAGTATATAGTGAGTGTTGATTTCGAATATGAAAATGGAAGACTTTTGATCCATGCCTGTGAAGTTCTCTAGCTTTTTCACTCTTGGTAATGGAATAATCTTTCTAAACTGTTTTGTGAGGAGAGTTGTGTTAGTATCGCAGATAAGAAGATTGAAGCCAGAATGTTAAATAACAATAAATGATAGTGGTATTTGTCCATAGCTACCTAATATTAAAAACAGCAGTTGATAGTTTAGTATACCGGCGAATGCATTGCCAGCGCATTCACATTGGTACCAACCCCTTTGTTTTTTTTTGTCAAAATCTCTATACAATATATATTTTCGTCGGCAAGTATCCAACAGAAAACAACTACTGCCCCCTACGACCACTGAATTATATTTGTTTGACACTTGGTAAAGTCTTCTACAAGAAATACTTTTTCGATTACCTACTTACCTACCAGTTTTGTAGTTCTTGCCAATCATCAGCTTTTGTTGGGAATCTCTAAGATAAATACTGAAGTATATTCAACATCAAAAAGGATTGTCTTAATGTTTACGTTGCTGACCACACATTGGACAATGAAACTATTTACCTACATTCGCTTATTTGAATAAAATAATTTCATCCCAGGGTCTGATGAGGAATGAGTCCTAGAGTTTTTAGAGTTCAATAAAGCAGAACGGACGGAAACTTACCCATAATAACTTATGTCTGGCATGTTCACTGCTCTGCTTGGGATTAACTGGGATTGGATCCAATCACTCCCAATGTTTCGTCAGAACAATCTTTATTTAGTTTCGTCTAGATAATAATGTATTTCCAAGATATTCATGCTAAACATTTATTTGATATTATAATTGTAGGTATATTTAAAACTGACAATTTATGAGTAATGTCAATGGAATGCGCAAACTTACTTTATCTTCTGTCATTTGTAAAAGTTTGGCAGTTATCAACGAGCTCCTTTTTTGGGTGTGCATGGGTGCATTTAATCCCACCTCTGATATTTGTTTGAAAATGATAATGAATGTTCGAGACACTACCACTAAAGTTTTCAGTGCGTATGATCTCATCTAGAAATAAGATTCACAAGAAACTGTGATTTAGTAATTGTAATAGAGTCAAATAATAATAACTAATTCTGAAACACAATCATTTTCTCCTGTAACCGTATTTACCTATCTACTTATGTGCCGTCCAAAATATATCTTGCTTCCAAATTCACGAAGAGAGAAACCCGTTGAAATAATTATTTCAAAGTTGATATCAGTCTTGAGTTTTGGCATCTATAGGCTTGTATCTATTTATTACTAGTTTGTAATGGCCAACTCAGATACATGCGTGCCCATCCTGCATTTTCAACCCTGCATGACAAATTCATGCCTGGAAATGCAGATACAGTGAAAAATACGTCGAGATCATTTGGAAAACTCAAATGTTCCAAAATTCCTGCGTGGGCATGTATGTATCTGAATCGGCCTTAACATGTCCAGCGTTGCGTGGGGTCATAGTTTCGGCATACACTTATCATTGCAGTTTCCAAGTTCGATCTGACGTTAGTGGTATCACATGCATTAACACTTTCGAGAACTTCTCTGTTGCATGAATGTTCCAACATTACATTCCACATCGATCTAGTAATTGAAAATTCTCTAGTATTCTAGGAAGATCCAATGTATGCGATCGTCTGTGTTCAAGATATTATGTCCTTTTTGAAATGGAATTGATGCAATTACTTGCACATTGATTTGGAAATATCACACAATAAATAGTATACAACATCAAACATTTATAAACTACAGAAAAACTAAAAAATCAATTCAACAGTAAACAAATTAACAATTATTCATTAATAACAATATTTTTTCATTTTTCATTTATCGATTCGAGATAAGAGAGTCTTAGGTTACTTTGATAATAATAATAATAAACGTATTTTTTCAGGGAGACTCCCTCAGCCCTCTTCTCTTCTACACGACCTTATACTTTATGCCTCCGGAGAAAAGGATCTTAATCAGTCCTTAAGGGTGGTGCTATCGGATTGGAGTTTGGGATCGACAAATGTGCCACGGTTCATCTCAAAAGAGGACGATGCGAGGAATACGGAGAGGACGTTCAGCTCGTAGACGGAAGCATCCTACATCATCTGGATGCCGGAGAGACGTATACCTACCTAGGGGTGGAATAACGCCACACCCAAGAGGTAGCTACTGTCAAAAACTTTATCCGCGGCAAGTATCAGCACAAACTCTGACAGATCTGGTCATCAGAACTGTCGGGGAAGAACAAAGTTGCTGCAACTAATATGCTTGTCGTTCCGATTCTACTTTACTCCTTTGGAGTAATGAAATGGACTCTGCTGCAACAACTCGATGTTGAAACTCGCAAGATGATGCATCTCCATTGGAGCTTGCATCCTAAATCGTCCGTTCCACAGTTATACTTCCCCAGACAACGGAGAGGCCGTGGAATTTTGAGTTTGGAGTATCTACATAACCGAATGGTGCTGGATGGAGCCTGTAAAGTCATTAGGAGTTCAGATCCTCTTCTCTGCTTGGTATGCGATCATGTAGCATTTCTTTTCAAGGCAGCAACCCGTGCAGCCGATGAATTCGGTCTCGTATTCGACGCTGAACGGACGAACCCAAACTCTATCACCGAGTTGGAACCCGTTCAGCAGAAAGCCCACGTCAAAACTGCGGAGAGTGAGAGGCTTCTACTGCCACATAAGGATAAGCCAATGCACGGGGTCTTCTTCAAGAACATTGAAGACCTTGGCTTATCCAGAAACCTGACCTTCGCTTTTGTCAGGTCAAGTGGGCTGAAGTCGGAAACCGAGGGTTTCATAATGGCCTGCCAGGATGGTGTCTTCAACACCCTTGTCTACCGTAGCCGCGTGATGGGTATAGAGGTCCCTGACACTAGATGCAGAGCGTGTCGTGGGGCAGCTGAGACCATAATGCATTTGCAGTCAGCTTGTCCAGCTTATGCGGTCTCAGCCTATATCCACAGGCATAACGCAGCCCTACGAGTGTTGTACTAGCATCTACGACACTCGTACGGTGTAGACGAGACACCGGTGTTGCCTAATGCCTAATTGTGGAGAATGAGAAGTGCCGAATCTATTGGAACTACTCATTCCCCACCCTCAGGCAAATACAAGTCAATAAGCCTTATGTAGTCCTCCTCGACCATCATTGTAGGACGATTTTCTGCTCCTGGCGAAACGAACGTCGTCCGAAAAAAGGAGGAAAAACGGACTAAATATCGAGATCTACTCTTTGAACTCCGCAGGCTTTACCCAAACCATTCTGTCAAGATGGTGGTTCTGATAATAGGGGTCCTGGTGGAATGATGGACACACTGCTCTCAAACTTAAAAATCATACCGGCTTGCTGTGATATGGCAGCAATATTAGCCAAACGAATGCAAAAGGCTGTAATTCTTGGTTCACTCCGCCTGTTCAGGGCACATGATTCTCGGACCCAATAGTCACTTACCCCACGGCGTGGTTATTGGAATAAATAATCCAGCGCACCCTCCGGAAGTGTCGAGGCTCTGGAGACAGGGAAATTCCTAACGGATAAAAAAAAGAAAAAATAAAAAATAAACGTCTTTATTATTTCCAAAACTTGAAATAAATTTAACATTTTCTAGTACACGTCTAAATTTGGAAATAAATGGCGAAGTTCATCTTGATGTAGATACAGGCCGTATCTCATCAACATGATCTTCCACTTAACCAAGAATCTATGGATATAATTATTTCTAGTTCCATACTAGAATTCAAAAAGGTTTTCATCAGTTTTTTAATTCTTGAAAGACCTTCAACCAGTATTTGAAAATGTCGAAATTAACTGATTCTCGAAAATGTATTCAGATATTGATTGAGGCTCTAAATGCTCAGTCAAGTGACATATTGAAGATGGCATTGCGTCTATTCTTTACGTGATTCATCCTTCAAGTATAATGGTGAATTATTCTCAATTATTTTTAAATCAATGTTAACATTTTTTAAGTAAACCGAAAAATATCAAATTATTCCAAAATTTGTTCTAATATCCAGAAGACCACGTTTACTTTATTATAAACTTTTGGGGCTGTTATTGTCTTTTTTTATTAATGAAGCTTGAAGTAGTATTTAGTTTGAGTAGCTGTTAGACTGTGACTACTAAATCGATTTAAATTGGCAGATGTAACAGTTACACAACTGTTTGAACTAAGTAAATGATACTTTAAGCTCATTATGAAATCGAGCCTTATTGCCCTTATTCAGAATGAACAAGTTTTTATGTTTATACTTCAAGTTGGCATTCATTTACAAAGATATTTGATTTCAAATACCTAATATAATGTACCAAATTACTACAGATCAAAAATCTTTGTAGGTTTTGAATTTTTGTTGATAGCGATCGAGCTTGGTGATTTGAAGACTAGGATGTTTTCATTACTTTGAAGAGCAATAAATCTTTTATTCCATTGAACCAGCGTGTATCAGATAATGGTTAAAAAGATAAATCTGACATGCACGAAAGAAATACATAATATAACTTTTGAACAATATCAAAGAACCTCAACACCCCGAATGAAATTTTAGCAGCAATGTTAACAACTTAGTTATGCTCGCGGTTTCATATTTGATATTATAGTGTTTGTCATATCGTATCCTTGACCGCCTATCGTAGGTATACCTACTCAAATTTGATTTTATTAACAAATATGCTACATATAGCTTCATGAGCCATGCAGCACTAGTAGAATCAGGTAAAGGACAAAAAAATCAATAAAATATTCACATTAAAGTATTGATTAACATATCTGTTTAATGTTCTTCAAAGCAATCAAAATCGTCCATTAATGACACCTACTAATGTTCAGTTTCGTAGAGCGGCCGTAGAATGTGAGTGTACAGATGGAATTTTCTGTACTCTTTTTCCGTTTCTCTAATTCATTAATGCTCAATAGAGTTTGTATTTCGTTGATTAAACATCTTCGAATCAAGAGTTCCTTAACGTGAGTGAGGTCGACGGAAAAATATTGTAATCAACTCTTATAATATGCGATTAATGATCTCGAAAATTAACGCGCTCGCTTCGCTCATGCCTTAGAATATCTTAATCGTTAATCGCCTTCATAAATGCACTAGTTGATTAAATATATTTTTTTAGTAGATTAGTTAGTAAAACAAACCTCAGAATTACCCTTAATAATTAATCATTTTCATTTTTCATTTACTTTATTAGTTTTTCATTCTCACTGCCTAGCCACCTTTTACTAGGCAAGCACGTGTCACTGGCGTGCATGCCGCAGAAGTTGTTTTAGTTTTCGTGTATCCAGTTTGCCGTCCTTTAATTCGGCCGCCTGTGTTTTTTGGACAGTCAGTGCGGGCCAGAGTAATTGCCAGATGCAGTTTATTGACAAAGGCTGGAACAAATGTAAATAATCCCCAATAATAAGACATAATTGGCAGACTGCTTATTAAAACCAGGATGCAATTGGGTAACTCAAATAGTTGTACTAGGCCAGTGTCTCGAGTAGATATTCCTAGAACCTGGATCGAGAGTGGAGTTCGAACCAGAACAGAGCATGTGGACCTTGTATTGTATGGAGTCTTGGTGCTCTACCAGGAGTTCCGCGATCTTCCTGCTCCGACCCAGTAGGTTTCTTGATAGCTGGTCGTTTGGCCCCATCATAAATTTTCCGTGAGTATTGTCTAAAATATTCTCCCAGGAATATTGATGATGTTTCTCAACCCACTTATTAGTCCTGCAATGTCCTCAAACACAGGCTGGTGCTCGTCTATTGAAATGTGTTGCTGTGCTTCTGCTCCTCCTAGGGCATCTGTCATTTCCTTGCCTTGGATGACCAGGGTACCCAGATAAGTTCCACCCACGATGTTTAGGTTATTGTGTGTCACACAGACTTATTTGGAAGAAAAACTGCATGATCGCAGAGCCTTCATATATAGCTCAATAGTCAGAGGAACAACTGTGCTGCAAAGAAATGGTCCTTACTCCTGATTGGAATATAGAGGCTTGAGTAACGAGGCTCAGACTAATGTCCTCTTTCCTATATCCCAGCATCCACCCCATGCATTGCTCGTCTTAAAGCCCCAGACTTGCCGTTGACAGCTTTGGCAAATCCATAGATGTGTCTTCCTCATATATCTTGTTTGATGGTACTGCGTATGCCCCATCAAAGTCAACGGGCAAAAGTCAAAAGGCATGTACTTACCGTCAGAATTTTATTTTCAACGAATAGAGTTAAGACTCCCGTTGTTTAACTTTGAAGATATACCCAATGCACTTTTTTGATAAACAAATACCGATTATAGTCTTTTCACACACCCCAAAATGGAATTCCATATATCGTAAGGGCGATTCTATCAATGAGAAATACGGCGTAGCCCATTTCGGCCCGAGATGGCAGGTACCGTGCATAAAAAGAGCCCATTTCGGCCCCAAACACAAAATGTACCTATTTTAAATGTACCCATTTCGGCCCGGAGGGTTTAACGGTGGACTAGTAATTAGGTACCTAATTAGAATTTTAAATCTATTGCGTTCACAAGATCTGTAACTATACACAGAGAAATAACAACATATATCATTCAATTTAAATAAATAACATTTAGATGAAATAACATTATTAATGAATAACATTTGACAATACAGAGGGGTGGAACAATTTGCAAAAAGGCGAATCTGTCACCAAGTTAGTTCGTTCAGGAACAATAGAGCCATAAAAATATAAGAAATCGTCTTTTTGGTCGTCGACGAACATATGGTCTAGTTTCTTTAACATGACATTATTGTACTATGATATATTTGTTTTTTAATGTTATTTTTGTATGTGTTATTTATGTATGTGATAATATGATGTGATATTTTGTATCTAGTTTACCTATCGTTGTGGGCCGAAATGGGCATTTACCCATTTAAAATTCATCTTACCTGGTATTTCACATTTTCGGACCGAAATGGGCTACGCCCGAGAAATAAGCAGCTTTTGGAAGGTTTTATTGAGCACAAAACTAGTTATTATCAAAGAGAAATATCAAATCAGAAATTTGGTGGAAGCTTCATTCTGTGTCACGCAGCTATTTGAAGCTAAAAGAATGTCATCAACTCTCCTTGCAAAGATTGGTTTTTGAGATGTTGAAAGATAAATATTTGAATCACACCAATCTTTGAGTTTTTTTTTTACATCTAAACTGATAATTTAATTTAGTACTTCTGTACTTTTTCGCTTCACAATATGGTTGTATCATCTGCAAGCAAGGTCAATTTTCCTTCGATAGTTGACAAATCATTTATGTAGAACAGAAAAATGGTTGGTCCCATTATTGATCTTTGCGGAACACTGCTATTGACATAAGCCTTTGCTGAGGGTGTTGTGGTTTTTACAGTCTGACGTCTGCCTGTTAAAGATGATTTGAACCATTCATGAGCAACATTTCCGAATCTGCTATCCAATCCAATTAACAGCTGGCATATGTTATAAAGTCATAATGCTCCTGTTTACAATAATGTGTTATGATAGTGAAACATCAGTGTCTTATAAGCCATAAAACAATGCCCACATTTGAGTAATGAAAGAAACAAGAATTCTAGTTATTAATTTCGACCCATTTGTTACTCTAAAAACAGTTTTTCCTACCTACCATGAGTACCTACTAATTTTTATAAAACATCTCAAAACGTATTTTGAGTCTTGGTATGCCATCAATAATTGATTGACGTCTTTTTTTATCATATCACTCCTTTTCTTTGTAATAAACCCAAATTCAGGAAAAGTCATGTTTATAATGAAATATACCAAGTTGTCCTGGGGTGGACTTATTACTGTCCCCTAGTTCCCCCCTTATCTTTCTATACCGCGTGAGCATCATTTACTAGCTTAACAAATATCTCGCTCATTTTATGATGGAAAGTTCAGAAAAATAATGTATTTAAGCACAAATCCATTCCTTCATCAGTCCATATCTTAGGAAACACTTTTTTGATGTTAACAGGTATTCTCGTCATTCAATTTGATGGCTTCCTGTTCATTAATATATTGGTTACAGGGCGTTCTTAGTCAGTTCTGAGGTAATCTTTTTGCAGGCTTGCATTTTGCGATATTCCGATATTCTCATAAGAAATATCAAGAGGTGTTAAATCGTGGGAACGTGCACGCCACAGCAGGCCAGCACGTAGACCAAATTTTATTTCGTACATAATTGAATTTTCGTATACTAATTAATAAATTTGGTCGCAGCGTATCAGTCATCAGAAAGAGTCCAAATCGACCAGAGTTTCATGTACGGAGCAATCATATCATCAGTCGTGGAGCAAAACAAAAAACAAATTTTCATAGAAGGGGCGTCGTATGCTTCTCCTCTTGAAAGGGCTTTCTAAAGAAATAAACAACGGTGACATTTAACTTCTCTGTGAGCCTTTCTGTGGGAGGAGATCGTTTGAGAAGAATCACTAAAATTTTGGGAAATTTTCGGATCGATAGTGATTTGGTGAACTTCATCATTAAAGTGTTTTCCCTACACACATCCAAGTAATGCGGCATCAGTGTCAGTCTTTGAAATCGGAAGAGAATAGTCCAAAAATGGATACATAGATTTCAAAATAAATTTGAGTTAACCAACAAAATTACCCATAATCTTGGAGTTGCTCACTCTCAAGTATCTGTGTTATCAGTTGACATTTCAACAATCTCTGCTGAAATTACTTCTGGCTTCTATATTGATCCATTCTCGTCCTCATGCCGACCCTGCGTAAGCGTAATTGATAAAACAAACAGCGTATGAATTTTGTATCCAATACCCTTATTAGGTAGAACAATGTATTTGTATCACTCACTCTAATGAATATTGACTAGAGTTCCTTGATCACCTCTGGAATCAGGATTCCATATAATCTTAGATCAGTAGATTTTATCATTCTTTTTCCAATTTCTTCTAAAAGTTCTAGGGCGTTTGATTAATTTCGATAGATCCTGGCTAAACAGTGCAAATATTGGAAAACCTATATACGATATTTTACTTTCTCAGCACCTTTCACTTTTATTATCGCTATAAGGAAGTTGGGTACACCATCATTGTTTGCAGTGTTATATTTTTTTTTAATAAAATGAATGAGAATAACTAACGGAAGATAAAAAAAGATTTCCAAAGGAGTGAAGGTTTTCTATGGCCTTTGAAAATTAGTTTCGTATCATTCCATATTCGTTATTCCCTTTTTCCATTCGGTAACATTATTTTTTTATTATTTGGGTGAGTTATATGTAGGGTGTTCAAATGAGAAAAAAATCTAGATTTATCATTATTTTTTTGAGTTTGCTGAAACGTAGAGATTTCGGTACAACTTAGCTACATCAAACTTCAAATCTCGACTGCATTGCGGTGGGAAGAGAAATCTCTCAATATCCACGACTTCTTCGAAAGGCTTTCACACAGGTAAGGTAAGGGGAGTTTGGAAGAAAACTTGCCAAGTACGAACTGGCAGTATATGATAAAGAATCACCCCAAGACCTTTGGCTTTCGCCACCGACGTCATCTTTGGTTGTTGAAAATTCAAACGGTAAAACACAGGTATGTAACCCTTTCTATTAAATTAATCGGTTCAATTATTAAATGCCTTGTTTGTGTTAAAGTCGCAAGCGTGTTGATTGTAATATTTTTCATCGATATTTTATAGCTACTCTATGTATTTCCAAAAACTTTCTACCCAATCGTAAAATACGGCCTGTACAAAAATTGCCTAACAGGTACCGTCTATGACTTTAGATTTTTTAAAAGTAGCACTTCCATATATATAATTTTATACAATAGTTTATATCAATAGCAATTCCTAGGCATAAAAAAATCGAAAATGATAAAATCTACCGAGTATTTTGTACATTTTTTACTTCAATTCAAAACAGAAAAGTAACAATCAAAAAGTTCATCTAAATTTAAATACGGCTTGTTACATTAGCAGCAATACCTCGATAAAAAAATCAAATAATAAATTAATGAAGTAGGTAAAATGTTTTGAGGATCTTCTTTGGCTTATTCAACCAAGGGTAGATATATTTTACGCTGTGGTTAACAAAACATTAATTTTTGAACAGATTGCCGTATTTTTAGACATGAAAAACAAATCATAACCGGCCCTTTAAATGGAAAAGTTCACTACAATAGAAATAAGTTACGTAAACAAATGGTTTGATAGTGTACATCAATTAGTAATTAGGTACGCCTAGATCTGTTAAGAGTTACCTATAGTCTAGTTCCTAATTGTAGTGACTCATCGGTTGTACGGTTCATAATTCATATAAAGCAGGTCAAAAAATAGAACAGAAATAAGCTAGGTACTTTGGCTTCAAATCAAGTTTTACTTTGCTACTTTCGTACATCCCCTCCGCACTTTCAAATCCCGTAATAACCAGAAAATGTACGATGAGTCACTATCTACAATTTAGGAACTAGACTATAGCTTTATTTTGTAATTACCATTTTTCCTCCAGAATCCCAAGCCAGAAGCGGATTTTGTCAAGAAATTCTCGATTCTTATATCTGTAAACGTAACGCTTCCGTATGTTACAAATTGTTGATATTTTTATATAGGTACTTATATCTAGGTATCCATCAAAATAATCAAAAGTATTTGCTTTTAACTCAAATGTAATGATCTGAAATAAAAAGCTTCTTCCATAGCATAGCTTATGTAAACATTTGTCTATGTAATAAATTCAATTTGAAAATCGTCTGGTTTTTATTTTTTATTATACCTACTCGTTTCAATGTAGGTCAAAAACGCGCAATGCAGTCACATGACACATGATGTATGTTTGTACCCATTATGAACATTTGACCTTCAATCTTCAATGTGCACTTTGTACTTTTTGGTTTCCGTAATATTCATACTGCAAGGCCACACAAGTTGAACGATGACATCAATGCTCCTTTTATTTACAATAAAACTACGTTCGTCGATAAACATTTATTGCTGAAGTATCAATAATGTTACAATGTAAAACTTAACATGGATTTCAACAAAGATAAAGTTAAGATTAACCATAAGTGGAAATGAACGAGCTGTGAACTGTGTACAAACGATCACGTTCTCTTCGAGCAAAAAAGAATCTGCTTCACACTTTCAAGACATTCTCATCGACAAAACAACACCAACACCCTACCACCGCACCAGATGTATACTCTATATCCCACATACTACACCCTATACCACATGACGAACTGAATTTACTGAATATATTTTCTGTGAACTGAAAGCTGAAAATAGGAAACGACTCCACAGGGGTCAAAGATGACAGTAAATCAGAGAAATTGGAACTTGCGCACATGATTGGGCTTCGGGGCGTTGTCTTGAATATGTCTAAATTCACGCTAACGTGAATTTCCTTACACAAACTTGGCTAAACCAATACAATGCGAGTGAACCACAACAATAATGTGATCATCATTATTTATGTGTCAGTCTCTGATATTAGCAATCTAGTACAATTTTTGCTTGGACTTACTAGCTATATACAATTGGAAGCCTTTAAAAAATGCCATCTGATGTTATTCTCCGCACCTCTGACAGTAATCTAATTTTTTTTTATTATTATCGTCAACCGGTTGCACCCCTACTACGTGCAACCCTCAAAAGTCAGAGACTTGTGCTAGGGGAAGACGTAGCCCTTACCTTTTAATACGTGTGATGCCATGCACGAGACCAGTGGCAATGCTGAGATTCGAACTAATGCTCTTTGGCTTATACTGCGAACACTGAACCCGCACGCCACCCCGGCCCATTCAAACACAGTAATGGCAGCATACTCCAAAAACGACTGAATAGGCTCAAAATAAATCCAGACTTGGTTACGGAAGAATCTGATTATTTAGACATGTTTTCTCTATTTTCACCGGTGGCTCCACCAATTGCGCTCTTATAAGAATATTATAGGAATATAAAGGCGAATTTGGTAGACCGGTGGATCCACCGTTGAATAAAAAATCATGCCTTTTATGACGACAAAAAGTTCAACTGTCTGACACTTAATAGCAAAAATTTTTTTCGACCAGGGGGCCCCCTTCAAATGTCTTACCCTTTGTCGCATGCGACAAAATATGTCTATCGCCATTCTCGAATGTGCATTAAAAAAAGATGGGAATATTTTGTCGCATGCGACACAGGGTAATAGACATTTGAGAATTGGGCCCCTGTTCTTACATAGGTGACCCGCTTGGACCAAAAACAGATGTGGAGTTGTCAGGTAAGATTGGCATTGGCTAATAATTCACGCATATTCAATCTACCCTTAGCCGTTAGAGGCAAGTTTCCCAAAGACCAAGGACAACTGCCCTTTCGCTATCATTCACCACCCTAACCTCACAACTGTTCTGATTGGTCCATGCAGGTCGCACATGTGAAGTCTGGTCGAAAAAATTGTTGCCTCTATACATGATGTTTAATAAGTACTTGTACTAACTTTAAAGGGTAGGTAAACAATTATGTTGAAAAATCGATATTATTAATAATTCAACACCCCGTATTTTGAGATCGAATAATTTTTCGATGCATATCTTCATGAAAATAATGAAAAAATTAGCGAGATTCATCACGCAAGTACTATTATACCGCCTTAGCATCGATTCAAATATACCGCCTTGGCCAGGATAGTTCTGATTAGTTTATGCGGATTGCCTATTGGGAAGTGTTGTGGATAGGAATTTTTGCTTTTATTGTATTGAAGTTACATGCTTAAACATGTAACGAAGCACTCGGTGACGGTCACCCAAGGTCTAGGCAACTCACATCATAGTAGGGGAGCCCAAGCGGGGATTTCGGGATTTACTAAAGCGCGGCAGATTAATATACAGGGCGATACCTTGTATCCGGTTAAGTACCTCCACCAAATATGAGCCCCATATATAAGGCCGCCCGTGAAGGATAAAGGATCAGATTAGTAAAAAAAAATTGATCAGTAGAAATTCTCGAGCGCGTCAGATTAAGGTAGGGTGAGTTAATTACATGCTAAAAAGTGTATATTCCACTAATCTGACAATTTGAGAGTGACGTAAAGAAAGGGGAGGGCAGCAAAGTTGTAAAAAAAAACGTTATCTCGACATTCTCGAGCGTAGCCAAATTTTTTTTTATTTTGAAGGAAATAATTCAAGGATAACGAAAAATATATAATCTGACGATTTCCGCAAGCCGAAATAATAAAAAATCGTCGATAAAGTTTAATTCGTGCAGCTGGGTGATACCTATATTTCCCTCTCCGCATTTCTACTTCTCTCTCACTTTTTCTCTATCTCTTACTCTCTCACTCCGTCCCCACTCTGGATTTTATTGCCACGACGCCATCACAGCTGATCACAGAGACTCGTTCGTAGCGTGATATTTATCAACGTGTTTCCAACGTTTCGATTTATTTTGTTAATTTAATATTAGTAATGTGACTTAAAGTTTATAAACATTTAATATGAGTGATATTAGTTTAAAGTGCGTATTTTGTGGTGAAACAACTTTACAAAAAACAATTAAATTTACATTAGAAACATTAAAAAAATGTGTAAATAGTTTAGAATATCGTCGGAGCAAACCGGTTCTTCGAAAATCTCGATCAACGTACGATAATCTCGAATTGTCGATAGAATCTTCATTAAATAAAGCTTATCACGCACAGTGCTATAAATTATTTACAGCAATTAAAATACCGCCAGAGGTTCAGTATTTAAAAGAGCAAAGTGTAGTGGAACGTGACAATGCATCGGAAGTTTCCGGAAATAGCTCCGAAATACATGCTGTTTCTGGAGAGTGCTCTGAATCACGTGGTACTGTTGATTCCTTGTCTACTGAGGTTGCTGGTACATCGATAGATGAGTAAGTGCTAATATGACTTCATATAGTAAATATTTATGATACTGAAATTGAGAGACATTTGATAATTTTTAGAATTTTTTTAACAAACAAATTATAGCAAGAAAATTTAATTTAAAAACTTCATCTTTAGAAGCTCTGAAAAATTATAAATGTGACTTTTATAAATGATTTTCTATGTCTAGTTTATTTAAAAAAAAAACAAACAATTGTCAAGTGTCTGTTAACTTAGTCTCATAAGTATTTATAAAAATTTTTTTTTCATTGATTAAATTGTTTAGTTAAACTTTTAGACAAAGAAAATTATTATTTTACGAAAACAACATTAATTATTTCTTGCATCGACAAAACTATTAATCCGTTATAAGATACGATATGAAATAATCTATTTTTTTTTACCAATATTTTAATTATATATTATACTTATATTATTATTATAAAATTTTCAGAGCGGGAGGATCTAGTAACGTTCAAGAAGGCTTTGAGGATTCCAATAATTCATTTAGCACAGATGAGCCTGTCGCTCATAACGATTCAGCATCACAAGTCTGCTTCATTTGCGAAAAACAACGTAAACGGCATCATGGTCGTGAAGTTCGCTTAGCTGTCAACAGATTAAAAACTATTGAGAGTTTGAAAAACGTGGCCACGGAGCAAAAGCGTACGAAGATGTAGTCATAACACCTGATATTCTTGAGGATACTCCAGAATCAGGTATTTCTTTTCTTCAATAATTAAAAAAACACGTTATTCATAAAAAAAAATATTGTTAAATATTTTCATGACTTTTTGTTACAGATACGCAATCTGAAGATGAATTCGACCCAGAAGAGGAAGATAATTCTACTGGTGAAGATGATGATTAATTAATCAATTAATTATAAAAAATTAAATTTTTTTGGGCATTTTTTTAAAAATTATTTTCTTATAAATACAAGTATTCTACTCAAAAAACATACACTTATTTATTTGCATGCTATTTCCTGAGCTTCTCAATTAATTAAGTTCAATGATTTAAAAAATTGAAAAAAAATTTTTTTTTTCATCAGATTAGGCGAATCCCTTTAGATAATCGTCAGATTATGAGACAGCACGTCTAGAACGCAAAGATGAACAACATATATCTTAATCTGACGCGCTTGAGTATTTCAAAATGGCGAATTTTTTTTGCACATTATAATAATGGCCGTGAGTTTGCGTCAGATCGAAATCGTCAGATTATTGAATGAGAGCTTTTTTTTGGTGCACTTAACACCCCCTTAGAAAACCTGACGCGCTCGATTAAATTTTTTTTTTTTCATTTTTAACCCTTACGTACAACCACCCGCATTATGCAAATGATCAGATTAACATACGTACATTATTAAAAATACGTAGGACATTGATGCTATCAATATCTGACGCGCTCGAGTATGTCCATGCAACAGTATTTTTTTACATATTTAAAAATCTATAGCCGCTTTCCCCACCGATGAAAAGGTATATATTATATAACATTTTTTTCTTTTTATCATCTAAACTTTGCAACCTAATACGTCACTATGACGCTCGAGTAAATCCCCATTTAGCATCGTGGGCTCCCCTACTATCACGTTGTTCCGTATGGTTGGTAAGGCGAACCACCGGGTTATCGCGAACAAGTAGTATTGGCGGGTTATTAAAACTTGAACTAAAAAAGGCGTCTTTGCTCCTTCGCCATGAAAGAGGACTCGATTTCTGGGTAATGTTGCAAGAAAAAGCTTGAACTGTAAGTTTTAGAGTATAATTTCGGGCCTGGCTTGTACTTATTTTAGGTGGGTTGAGACAATTCTTTTGAACTACTTTTTCATATTATTATATCGACTTATTATAGTTTGGCATTTTCGTGAGTAACAAATATTCTGTAATTGGAAGTCGACAGTCTTTTGTCCAAAACCCCGAAAAAAACCTGAGATATTAACGGCTCGATTACAAACACACGATAGCAATCTGTCCAACAGGGTAATCTTTCCAAGAGTACAGTCTGGGATCAACCTAACCTACACACTTAAGTCAGAGTTAGCATGCACACCACTGATAAAACTGAAGTAGGGTAGTTATTCTATCAGAAAGCGAACTGAAAGCTGATATAGTAACATACCAGAATGAACAAACATAATAGCATAATCATTGTGTTACAATTTCATCATCAAAATGATTATATGCTCACTGCAAGGTTATCAAACATTACAAAAGTAATCGTCAGCTGTTTCATCATTGTTCAAATAATTCACACAACGGTATCGATTTTTTTGTTTATCATTTATCATTGCAACCGGCCTCATCTCGACAAACTATGATTTTAACTAATTTGATTGTCGATTTATCCCACCCAGAATGATATTTGGGGGGGGGCACACGGATGTAAAATTGCGCCGCAGGCGAATTTTTTTCTGGTCAAGGTTATGTGTATTTCAGAATAGCGATAGAATGCTATTTATTTTCAATTCGCTTACAAACTGTGAGAGAAATAGTGGTTTGTCTGTAGGAGTTCGGGGTGGGCCTGTGCCCCCGTGTCCCCCCCCGGGGGCGCCACTGCATTCGGGCATTAGACAGTATAGTGATTCGGGTCGTAAGGGGCTGCTGAGTTATTTTCTGTCTGACGTTTGTCGACAATCCCATTGCATAGGAAATAAGCGAAAGGCTCGGGTTGTAAGTAACGATGGCCGCAAAAGCATTTCACAATTTTCATTTTGTAAAAAAATAGTAGACATGAAACAACAGAATGAATAAAAATCTATTATATAATAACGAATATGAATAAATATAACTACGGGTGTAAAACAGGAAAGAAATATTTATTATATAGAACAACACAAAATTCACAGTCATGCTTTAATCGAATAAAGACCATAGTAGCGCTTGGGTAAAGCGTTCGTTTCCTAACCCATATCGTTAGGTGCGTGGGATCGAATCATAGCGTAGTCACCGAACCCGTGCGTGGCGTCACATAAAAGTAAGGGATACCTTCCCTAGCTCGCACAAGTCTCTCGAAGACTTCTGAGGGTTGCTCGTAATGGAGCAGAGGTTATCGGAAATAAGCAAAATGTATTAACAAATACGCATAAATATACCTTTTACTTAAAACATACCTCTCTTACTCTTTACTTATCTTATTTCTTCAAGTACAATTAATTTTAATTTCAATAAAAAATGTCGTCCCCAAACGAATGATGAAAATTTTCACACCAACACGATAATCCCACCTTGTTGATTTTCCTGTTTGGTTTCCTGAATCTGTTAAAACCCCAGAAATAAATGCTGTTGCATGATATCTCATAGGGAATCACACTGCAAGAAAATATAACGTTTTAATTGTCAAAAATTATTCCATCTGTATACATGATGCATGTAGAATCACTTCACGATCCTATTTATTTATTTCATATCGACTATAACTCACTTGAAAAGTTTCGACTTGAGAAAGATTCAAACGCCATATTTACGCGGGCTGACGTCATTTGTATTGTACTATAATCGTTTGTTCTGAGTGCTTAGTACAAGGAACATTTTTTCCCATTTGAATCACAGTGTACACTGGAAATTAAGGAGACTTTAACGTCACTTTTATTTGTCCAATGAAATACCGGTAATATTTCATTGTGCACCAGCTAAGAGAAGTAATTGATTTCTGAAATTAATCTTCACACTGTTCCGTTCATTCCATTCGAAAGGTTGCAGTTTTTTAATGAAGGAAAGGATTTAAACTTTCTGCTATATTTGATATAATCGTCACTTAATGTACGAGTATCTTATTATTTTCATTTTGTTTGTTTATTAGCCATATTCTTTCTATATATAGACACTTGATGTTTACATTACTGTAAGTGAAATCCGTACACCGTAACAATTATAGCGGACAGTCTGAGGGCTTTGCTAAATTGTTAATATAAGTATACACTTATTATTTGAAAAAAAAATGAAAAAGTGCATCATAACCAAATTTGTATCCCATTCTCCAATAATGTTCCGTATTGTAACGATTTCGAGACCGGCCCTGATCTAATTAATTATGCACCCTCGTTCAACTACAACTGCATATCTGCTGGCGTACGGATCGCCGAGAACAAGCTGGAATAAATCGATTGTTCGATACTATTCGAAGAGCCCTCTAGATGAAATGTTCTATACTCCTAAATATTCGAGAGTCGTTAATGGAAACTGCTTGGGAGTATATAAGCGGGACAGTCAGAATGGAGAGGGAGTTACAGTTCCAGAGTTCGTCGATAGAGAGTTAGTTACAGTTCCAGAGTTCGCAGATAGAGACTGACACCGTAGAAATAAAATAGAGAAGTAATGTTTTAATGAATAATTGTTGTTAATAGTGTTTTAAATAAATTAGGAAAATTAGTTAGTGCAGTTTTACTACAGTATAATTCGCAGACAGCCTCTTGGCTTTGTGATTTTTGCGAAACAAATATGTTATATAATAATGATATATTGATTGTATTTTTTTTATTGAATACACAATCCGCAGACAGCTATTCAAGCTTTGCGTTTTTTCAATTATTTGATATACTACTTACGAGGATGTATTGATATCTAGTTAGCCTAGACCAGTTCCCTGCATGACCAAAATATTGCGCGCGTTACCATAGCAACGAACAATAACTTATTAGAAGTGTCAGTGTAAAGTTCGACGTCAAAAAAGTAAACCAGAGTTACGCAATAAATTAAAAGAAAAAATATGTCTACCGAAATTGTGAAAATCGAAAATTTGGAGTATCGAGCGATCATCAAGTACCTGTATTTAAAAGGGTTAAGAGGTAAGCAGATTTACGAAGATATGCTTAATACCCTTGGTGATCAATGTCCTTCGTATGCGACCGTGAAAAATTGGACTGCAAGCTTCAAAAGAGGTAAATTTTCTATTGAAGATGATGACCGATCGGAAAGGCCAGTTTCTGTGTCAGATCCCGAAAATATCGATGCAGTTCATAACATGATTTTAAAAGACCATCGGATTGGGCTAAAACGGATATCTGAAGCACTGAATATTTCATACGAACGCGTTCATCATATAGTTCACGTCAATTTGGACATGAGAAAAATTGCTGCAAAATGGATCCCCAAATGTTTGAATGTTGACCAAAAGCGTGCAAGCGTATAGTAGCATCGCGTTCGATCTGTGCTCGATTTGAAAACGATGTAGACTTCTTAAACCAAATTGTTACTATGGATGAGACTTGGGTACATTTCTACGATTCAGAAACAAAGCAACAATCGATGGAATGGCGACACTCCGGTTCTCCAAGACCTAAGAAGTTTCGTTGTCCAAAAATCTGCTGGAAAAGTTCTTGCTTCAGTTTTTTGGGATTGATTTTTTTGATAGGGAGATTACTATTCGACATTACTGACCACTCTACGGGAAAAAATTAAAAAGAAAAGACGCGGGAAGCTATCCAAAGGTGTTTTGTTTTTGCAGGACAACGCACCTGCACACAAATCTCATGTTGCCTTGCAAAAAATTCGTGATTTATGGTTTGAATTACTAGAACACCCCCCTTATTCACCAGATTTGGCTCCGTCCGACTATCATCTCTTTCCTCAACTCAAAAAAAGTTTGAAAGGTCGTAAATTTTCTTCCAACGAGGAGGTATTAAAAGCTGTGGAGGTCTGGTTTGCAGAGCAAGAAGAAACATTTTATTTGAAAGGTCTAGAGACGTTGCAGGTTCGCTGTAATAAATGTATCCAATTAAGAGGAGAATATGTCGAGTAATAAAATATTTTGACATTGAAATTGTGTGTGGTTCTATAGTAGGCTAAGAATTTTTCAATATATCCTCGTATGTTATTATTTTTCTGTATTGAACAAATAAACATTATTATTATTATATAAGACAGAGAAACAACGCGAGAGCGCGGCTCGGGTGATGCTTTTCTCGAGTGTTTTATAAGGCTAATAAGACATGCAATGCAATACAAAATTCAATCCACAGCTGAAATGTTATAAATACAAATACTTTCCCTGATTTGACGTTTAAGACAGTTGCAGAGAAGTAACAGACGTCAATTAATTTATTTTCTTTTCCACACATCAGACATTTGTAAACAGAAGCATTATGACTTCATGCGATGCCAACTGTGGATAAATCTATAATGATAATGTGCCCTACTTAATAAACCTTGAGACCTGAAGTTAAATGATCATAATTTATTAAAAATATATCATACTTTCCAATCTCTCTAAAGCTTTGATATATAAAATGTGGTGTTTGGGTGAATCAGAGATTAACATAAAATATAATTGATAGGTAACAATTAAATATAATAGTTAAATCAGTATTGTTCAAGAAGTTACGCTACTTCATCCTCAGTAGAAATGAGAAATTGTTTCAATTCATTTTTTAATTTGGTGAGGTAATTGATAGACCTTATTCTTTGTCTTCAATTTTTTGTCATGTATAGCCATATTATCATTTCGTTTGGAAACATAAAATTGAAATTGGTTCCCTGAATACTTCACACAAATTTCAACCAAGTTAGAAAAATGTGTTAGAGAGTTTGAAAGAAATGTCGACATTATTTGTTTCATTTATCAATATTTTCAATATTATTTAAAATGTTTAAGTTGCAATATAAAATTTCCTGCAAGTTGAAATTCCAAAATACCAAGTGGGAACTATAAAATTTCTAGTAAATGGGAATTCCGACATGCTAAATAAGAATTATGAAATTATGGCTGAAGGACCTAGGCCAATAGCCATTTGGTTTCATCATCATAACCAATAAAAACATTCATTATTTATATCGGAATTTGAGAAATAAAATTGGCGTGGCACTTTGCGCTTTCTTAGTTCTTGATTAATTAATTAACTGAATTCAATTTTAATATTAATCCAAAACCAAAAAGCTTCGTCTATAAGTTTTTTTTATAACTTCCGACAATAAAGTATATTTTGACTTTGGGATTGTTTCGATTTTTTTCCATCCATTCGGATCTGAGAGTTTTCATATTTTTCAAATTAAGAGGACTTTGTTCTTGATCAATTTTACTCTTTATCACCTGGCCTGCTTAATCGGAGATCCTTTTCTGAAACTAACTGCTTTTATTATAATACCAATTTGTGCTACAGTGATAGCAATATTATTTTGAAATATTCCATATGTGGACCGCACTGAAAAATAAATAATTATTACTACATCTAAACATGTTTTTGATAATTTTTATCTAATGGAAACAACACCAAACCTAAAAATTTCCGGAAGATAATTTAAATAGTAGGATTAATGTGAATTATTCAATTTATAACAGGGACTTCACAAGGACAGCTTGTTTGAGGACTATATCAAATAAAACTCACTCCAATACTTTTTCTTTTTGCTCATTTAATTAATCTTTGAAACAAAATTCATGTCAGTCGTAACATGACACGTTCTTATTTACAAAATCGTTTCATATATCATTTTTACAACAGAGAAATGTGTTTTCGGTATGTTTTAGTGTGGAGACGCCGTCGATTACTTCAGTTCAAATCATGCGAGCAACAACGTTGACAACGAAACGAATGAATTCAACCAGATATTGTTCAACAGCAACAATTGATATGACCGAGAGCTCTGGAGAAATTGTATAAAAAAGGAAATATTTACGATCAGCTTAATTCAAACAAGGAATCAACAAAGTTCGATTTGCAACAGACAATACTTTCAAAATTCTATACGAATAAGTCTTTAGGCCCATATTGTACCATCAGCTTGAGATTAGAATGGCATCTAACTAAGCAAGATAAGTGCTGCTGTACACATTTTCTTCTTGAAATTTCATTATTTTCATGGTGATTCGGTTTCACGATTTGGTAGTTATTATGTAGGTACAATATCAGTCTAAAAACAAAAAATTACCGGGTTTTCAATAGTTTCTCAACTGACTAGCTCTTCCAAATTACAGTGAAATTTTGAACAAAAAATCATTCAGTTATTCAAATAAGCGGTTTGTAAACCAGGAATGTAACTCGTTGGCAAAATATCATGGATATTTCCTTTGGAAATAAATCGGCTAAAAACCTCAAGATGGTATTTTTTTACTATTATATTTAGTCTTCATATAAACTTGTTTATTTGAAGGTGACAGGTTATACCATAGAACGATTCAAATTTATCAGTAAAAAAAAATCAGTAGTATTAAATTTCTAGAAGAGACAAGAACAAACTTTCAGTCTCATATTCAACTGATTTAGTCGTAATTGTTTTTTGCTTGGTAAATTTTACTTTGGATGCCTAAACACCTGATGAATTTTTCAACCTGTAGATAATATCCAATGATGTCAAATTCATTACGTAATAAAAAAATTAAATCAGTTTCAAATGGAAAGTATTCCAATTATTTATTTCAAATAAAAATTACGAATTACCAAAAACAACGTTTGGGCTAAATTTTACGAAGATATTTTCTGCAACAAACTATTTCATGACGAAAATATTCCCACTACTAAATTTTACAATTATTCAATAGAGGATGACAAAATAATGAAAACTATAACAAAATTACAAAAAATATAACAATTTCATCAGTTCAATCTAAAATTCAATTACTATAAAAATGGTAGGAACTGAAAATGCTAATGACTATATTTTATGTACAAAATTAACGAAAAACAATTTTAATAACGGCTAACAATAAAATCGGAAATTGAAAATTAACAAAAATTGATTGTACAATTAATTGGAGGAATACTGAAGACCAACAAATTCATCTGATGTTTGCTAATATCAAATAACCATTACGGTTGAAAATAAGAATCAATTCAAATACGATAAATCAGTCAATTTTTTGTGTTCAAATAATCATGCATTGTATAAATATGAGTCAAATATGAGTCAAATATAACTGCAATAACAAATTAATGAGAAAATATAAACGAATAAAAAATAGATAACAATATTTCAATTCGATATAAAATTAATTATGGCCAAAATTGTAAGTACAAAAATTATATAAATTTTGATAGGATTCAATACAATTCTACAAAAAGCGTTTGCGGCCTTATTATTTATTACAAATGAATATGATTATTTTGTAATTTTATTACTTTCAAAATTTAAAACGAAATTCAAACTCCCTATTCATTTCCAATTCATTCAGATTGAAGCATTATTGCTCATGTTGCCTCAAACTACTTTCAATAAAAAAATTACATAGACTTTAACGAAACCTCTACTATAATTAAGAAAATACGATAAACCATACTACACCCTGTACTATATATTAAAGTACCGCCAAACTCAATTTATGGCTCATAGTGGACAGTGAACAAGCCTTAACAATTTTCAGTGACGTTTCGGTTTATAACATTAGGTGAGATTTGTAAAGTTAACCGAACTGTCACATAACTCGATAACTGGAGCATCAGAAATTAGATTATCACCGTCCATTATCGAGTTTATACCATCTTACAAGTTCAGCCACTTGTTCTTGAGGAAATTCCAATTTTTAATTAAGATAAAATCAGTTCCGTTCTTTACAAATAGTATTGATACACTTTTTAACATTGTACCTTATCATATTATCATTCGATATTTTTTTCTCAAATGGCTCCCATTACACAAAGTTGAACACCAAAAGGAAAAGAAAATTGTTTAGAACACCAAACGGAAAAACTAAAAATCGCCATTCTAATAACTCAATTTCAAATTCGATAAAATACCCTAGACGCCAGACATTTTTTAATCACGAGCACAATTTTTAAATCTACCAGCGATGTAATGGAACCACTTTCAGAGAGGACGCCGAAACGTATATGGCCGTGGATTTCCAGAAAAAAGAAACGTTAATTGGAACATTTCCCACGCCCCCTCCGTAATCGAAAAAACCTTACAATAAATCCAGCGCTTCTAATCCTATCACAATGTCTATGTAACTTTTGCGTTTTAAATATATACAAAACGTTACAATTTTTTCCAGCGTGGACTCATTGGAACGAATTTTTCGACTGTTCTTTTTGTTCAGAGAAAAATTGACAAGTCATCTAAGACGAATAAATAGTTTTGAGACATTTAAAGTTTTTTTTTTCACTAAAAATACAATGAAGTCGTTGGATCAGATATAACCTGCAATAAAAAAAAACGGAAATTATTGTAGTGTAGTGGTGCATAGATAAGAAGGAACTGGAACTAGGAGTTTTGATGATAGTCAATAATAATAACAATTCTCGTATGTGTAAAACGAGATGATAGACGCCTTGTTAGAAAAACGTTGGAGGGAAGAAGTGCATTAGTATAGAAAGAAAGAAACGAAGGACTAAAGAGAAATACATTGGGAGGATATCTCTAATACTGCATGGAATACTTTTGATTAACGCAAAACACACAAATTAGTTCAGAAATAGTACAAAAATTGATCTTCACAATTTGACACTTCTCAGAACTAGCTGTCATAATTTTATATGTGCATCTGTCACTTCATAATGAATACCGGATCTATTTCCAACAAGCCTGTGGCATCAAACAATGAGCAATAATTTACCCTTTACGACCCTTGTTTTATATACTCCTTGACTTGGGATTGGTTTTCGGCTAAGGGTAAATATATTGGAATTTAATGTTCCACGATCGTTATTGAAAATTGTTTATATTTAATCTTGTAAATATCAGTACTTGTCAAACAATCTAATTTCAGGTCACCTTTAACAGGCGTTACCAAATTTTAAAGATTGATTTTACGGTGCGTTTCAATAAATGCTCAGCCATACTAGATTTGTTATCTCACAAATATTTAGTAGGAGCTGAATTTTCACGGAATTTTGTGTTAACTGAGTTTTTGTTGACTATAAATCACAATTTCGAGAGTTGATTTCATAGAATTCAAATCTGTCTCAAGCTGGAAAATTGAATGGTTTTTAATGTTATTCACGAACTGGATATTAGCATCACAGAAAATATAATTAAGACCTATTTCGAGCATTGTGGTTTATTTAAAAGCTCTTTGGTAGTTTTTTTTCTAATTATCAATTATGTTTGAGAGTTACCTTTTAGCACAAAAATATCTCGATCATCCCACCTGACGACTGGACTAACCTACATATTCCATATTTCGGTTTCATTGAACACGACTTCCGATTCAATATACATTTTTAACAATTTTCTTTATGATCATAAATATTTTCTATTAAAAATGTTGGATTAACTTATGAAATGTTTCGGTTTAGGCTTTATAACCTCTTTAATTTTCGGAAATATTAAAGCTTCTATAAATGAATTTGAACATTTAACGAAAAATTATAATATAAAGGAGGTATTGTTAGGAAAAACCCTATAAGCGTATAAGTGACAGTTGAGAAAAACTCTTGACAAGATCATGAGATGTGTCAAACCAATATTTTTATATTCATCATTAATAGATTGTTAATTAAAAGTATAAAAAGTACAGTCCATTGAAGTTAATATCCATCATAAAAACAAACAGTTATCTTTACTTCAAAACTAGAAGTTCGATTATTTTATGCATTATTTTGCCTTAAGAGCATACTTTGATAATAACAAAGTTTCTAATGCTGGACATTTAATATGGATGATAAGAATGAAATGTTTCCATGAGGCAATAAATTAAAAAATCACGCAGGTTTCTTGCCTCATTACCTACGCACCTTTCCATAAACCAATAAACGAGTCAAACGAAATTACACCAAAACATTTTTATTGAATTTTCATGCGATTTTCTTCTTAAACTACACAACGCAAAGAAACGAAACTGAACGGCTACACTAGCGGGGGCGGCATCGGCGACACTTACCATTAGACTCCTTGACGCGCGAATCTGATTCGCAAAACGCGCCTGACCAGGTACACAATCGTTCGGGCGGTGGGCGGCTCTAGTTGTGGACCGCGGGCGGCGCCGTTTGCCGCTCGAGCTCCTCCAGGCTGAGGGCGTGCTGGGCGAGGCCCGCAGTGCTGGGCAGCTCGCCGCCCCGAGCGCGCTCCAGCAGATCGGGCGAGAACCAACGGGCCAGCTGGTTGGTGGTGGTCGGGGAAAGATCGCCGCTGCAGCCACCGTCATTCAGGCCGGACCTGCCTATGGGGTTGGCGCCCCTGTTACCTACGAAAGCATAAAGAGACGGCAGTTTGAAAACTGGACATTTCATTTCAATATGATAAAGTTCAACTCAGGTCAGTGCCGTACAAAGCCAGCGCCGGGCTCGTAGCAATTAAGAACACGAGGCCCTTAATTTGCATCAGGTTTAGAATATAGAACGAAACAGCACAATTATGAAAACACTTTCCGTGATTCAGTCTGAGCAAATTTAGAGATAACACTCGAATTTCTACATTTGGGAAACACGATTCTAATGAAGTTTCCGTATAGTTTAAAATTGAAGCTCCAGAGCCTCCTGCTTTTTCTTTTAGCTGCCAATATTAGCAGTCAAATCTGTTTTGAGCAGCTCAGTAAACTGCACCAGTTTATTTCCCTGACTGTCTTACACATCGTCTGGGCAAGAATGGACGAAAATTTTAGTTCTTTTTAAGATCTTTTCTGGCGTTAAAAACTTTAATTGTCGAAGTATTCCAAATACGCTAGTCACTTGATGGTGAGCTTCCATGCGTTTAGCTAATGCAGACAATACATTATCATGCAACTATGACAATAAAAACATGCATTTCAAAACGTTGTTCAGGTGTTCGATTTTTTACAACTTCATCAAGTGAATAGAGCAGCTACTGAAATAGTCGTATTTTGTTATTTCGCTTGCGTTTTTTTTAAAGTCGATTGCTGATATTCTTCAAAGCCAAGTAGGGCTTTGGCTCTCAAAATCGCAAGAAATGTT
This sequence comes from Chrysolina americana, assembly GCA_958502065.1. Lineage (NCBI taxonomy): Eukaryota > Metazoa > Arthropoda > Insecta > Coleoptera > Chrysomelidae > Chrysolina > Chrysolina americana. The sequence goes on from OY293410.1 coordinate 89,077,798, forward strand.
TACTTCTCACTGGTGGTGTATCATCTGAGATACCACATTGCTTTTTGGGGCAGCTGTACTAATCAGCTTTTCCATATTTATGCTTCTTGTGCTCCAAAAACGTTCGGTGGACTATATTTATAAACTGGACTCAAAAAAAAATCCAAGATCTTATTCGTTAATAAAAAGATTTTAACTTCACCTTGCCTTTATATACCTGAAACCGTTTGTCTTATTCACAAAGATCAGTATCTACTGTACAGTCAGACTCTGCAATATTTCCTTACCCCTGCCGAAATCAGCATAGGTAAGAAACTCATTTATTTATACTGGAGGGAAGATGTTTAACCACTTGCCACTTTCAATAAAAAACAGAGCAGCGTATGGTCTATTCAGAAAAGCTGTAAGTATACGGTACATGAATATTTTGAGAAAAGAATATGAGATGTTTTCTGATTTCATAAAATGTATTGTAACGATTTCGAGACCGACCCCGAGACCGGCCCTGATCTAATTAATTATGCACCCTCGTTCAACTACATCATATCTGCTGGCCTATCGCCGAGAACAAGCTGGAATAAAATCGATCAATTCGATACTGTTCGAGGAGCCATCTAGATGAAATGTTCTATCTCCAGAATAATCGAGAGAGCCTTGCGACTATATAACCGCTGGGGGACAGTCAGAATTCAGAGTCAGGTAACAGTTCCAGAGTTCGCTGATGGATAGCCACAGTAGAAATAAATTGAAATAGTTATTGAAGTCAATGTTTTAGTGAATAATTGTTGTAAATAGTGTTTTAAATAAATTAGGAAAATTAGTTAGTGCAGTTTTACTACATTTGTTGTCAGAAGTCGGATGTTTAAAATAAATAAGTGTTAAAGTGTTCGCCGTTTAAAAAACTAATAGACGTTTATCGCGCCTAATAGACCCGTTGAACATTTGAGTGCAAAGTGGACAGTTTTGCGCGTCGCGGGACAATAAACTGAAAACTGTGTGTGAAATAAATAATAGACTGATATCTCGGTAAAGACAATAAGAGACAAAATGTTTCCGAGAAGAGTTCACCTAGTTGACCTTAAAGTTAGTGAATTTAAGCAAGAGTTAGAGGAGCGTGAGTTAGAAACAACTGGAAAGAAGGCCGTACTCCAGAAAAGACTTGCAGATGGACTGATTGAAGAAGGAGAAGACCCCGAAACGTTCTTATTCGAAATTTCTGGAATATTCGAAGAGTTTGAAGGAGGAACTTCAACAAAATTCCGAAAGTCTGGAAGATACATTTCTACAAAATTCAAAGAGTAACTCCAAGATAAATTTCTAGAAAATTCGAATACTCTGAAAGAGGAACTTCTAGAAAATTCAAAAAAATTGAGAGAAGAACTTCTAGAAAATTCGAAAAATCTAGAAGAAAAGCTTCAAGAAAATTTGCAAAATATAGAAATGAAGCTTCTAGAAAACTCTGAAGGCTTAAAAAAAGAACTTTGTGGTGTGGCGAATCGGTTAGAAGAAAGAATGGGAACTGTCGAGACAAAAATGTAAAAATTGAAAGAAACAATAAGTGGCCAAGTCAAAGACGACATGGTGGAAGAAATCAAAAAAATCAAGGAAACGCTCCACGATGAAATAAAAGACGGAATCGATACAGAAATCGGCAGAATAAAAGAAAAATTCAGTGAATTGGAAAAGCGAATGGATTCTGCGCACACCCCAGAAACTTACAACAAAAACTCAATGCTGGACTTGAGTATGAACCTGGAAGAAGTTCAAAAAGACGTTAAAGATTTTAAGGTCAGTACGGAACCAGGAAAGCTCTCATTGAACCCGCCTCAGTTCGACGGAAATACTCCATGGTCAAACTACCACCGACAATTCGAAGCTGCTACCAAAGCAAATGGATGGAATGCTGGGGATAAAGCTTTAGCATTGATACTGGCATTGCATGGCGAAGCAAAAAATATTTTACAAACGCTCACCGCCCAACAACAGGAAGACTATGAACAGCTGGTAAAACACTTGGAACTTCGCTATGGCCAAGCCCACCTTGAACACGTATATCACTCACAGCTGAAGAACCGATGCCAGAAATCAAGCGAATCGTTGCAAGAATTTGAAGCAGATATTGCACGCTTGGTTCGTCTTGCGTACCCAGCTACACCGGAAAATGTATTGGAGCGACTAGCGGTCCAGGCATTTTTGGATGGACTTCGTGACCAGGAATCCCGGCAAGCCCTAACACTAGCAGCAAAGCAATCCTGCAAAAGCCAGAGTAGAGTCCAGATGATCGAGGAAGATCCACAGCCACAGGAGCCCGCTAATATCGAGGCTGTCATGAGAAAATTAATGAAGGAAGTCCTGCCTGAAAGAAAACAAATAAGGTGCTGGAATTGCGGGAAAATTGGGCTTGTGCGTAGCAAATGCCCAACTTTTAAAGAAGCGACACCGACACAGGAAAACTAAAGAAGGTCGATGAGGAGGGGCAGTCGTCGGCATGTATCCAGCAAGCCCCAAATAACAGTGCATATGTCGCTGTCCTTCAACGACAGAACAAAGGTGTTTTTGTAGACGGTCTCATCAACAACGAGCCTCGCACCATGCTGCTTGATACAGGTGCGACTAGGACAATCCTTGAGCCTACTTTTGCCAAAACACCGGCAAGAATTGAATCGTCGAATTGGAAGCTACGCACAGCAACTGGAGAGCCGGCAACTGTGTATGGTGAACTTCCGATTGAAATGACTTTGGGCAGTACTAAATTGAAACCACCGGGCTCTAGTAGTGGATATCGAGGATGATGCAATCATAGGGATGGACATCATGAGCTCGATAGGTTTCGAGCTAAATTGTAAAGACGGTGTACTACTTGTGAACGGAGAAGAACTGGTACTTCATGGGAAAAGTGAAGAAATTATTCGTGTCCTGCTGGCTGAACATGTGAGCGTACCGGAGAGGGCTGAAACCATTTTGGAGGCTCGCCTGGATGGAGGTGCGAGCAGTGGAAACGTGGTGATGTTCGAGCCCAAGCTACATGATGAGAAAATTGGACGAGGAATTGCACTAGGAAAAACCTTGTTGCGTGCTGATAAATTTGTGCCAGTAAGGGTAATAAATGTCAATTATTACCCGGTGACCTTGAAGAAGGGAACAATTTTGGGGCACTGTTCGTCAATTTCCTCTGTGATTAGGAGTGTACGCGGCACTGTTCGCCAAGCCAGTAACATGCCAGCAGAATTGGAGAATCTGGTTGCTATTTCGTCCAAGGACATGAGGCCAGCACAAAAGACCAAAACTAGGAAACTAGTCAGGAAGTATCAGGAAATATTCGATACCGGAGTAGGCAAAGGCGGTAGAACAAAGGTGGTTCAGCACAAGATAGATACTGGAAATGCCCAACCAATCAGGCAATCAGCCAGAAGACTTCCTCTAGCCAAAAAGGAGGAGGCTGACAAAATAGTCTGCGACATGGAGAAAGACGGAGTCATCGAGCCATCCGACAGTCCCTGGTCCTCTCCAGTCGTGTTGGTGAAGAAGAAAGATGGACCAACACGGTTTTGCGTAGACTACCGTCAACTAAACAACGTGACGAAAAAGCACAGCTACCCTGTCCCAAGGATAGACGACACGCTAGACACGCTGGCTGGATCTACGATTTTCTCGACCTTAGATTTGAAGAGCGGATACTGGCAGGTAGAACTGGCCCAGGAAGATCGAGAAAAGACAGCTTTTACCATCGGCTCCGGATTATGGCAGTTTACAGTTATGCCATTCGGCCTCTGCAATGCTCCAGCCACGTTCGAAAGATTGATGGAGACGGTTTTGAAAGGACTATCATGGAAGACGTGTCTGGTGTATCTCGACGACATTATTGTGGTTGGCGGATCGTTCGAGGACCATGTAAAAAACTTGGAAGAGGTATTTCAGCGACTGAGAAGCTCCGGACTGAAACTGAGCCCTAAGAAATGTCATCTGTTTCAAAAAGAAGTACGTTATCTCGGCCACGTTGTCTCTGGGAAAGGAGTGGCAGTAGATGAGCAGAAGATCAAAGCTGTTAAGGAATGGCCCGTTCCGAAAGACATTCACCAGCTTCGAATTTTTCTTGGCTTGTGCACTTACTATCGCCGATACGTGCTGGGATTCTAACATCGCAAAACCACTGACCAGGCTCACGGAAGGACAAACAAAGTTCCAGTGGTCAGATGAATGCCAAGATTCATTCAGGAAGTTGAAAGGAGCTTTGATCAACGCACCAATCCTGAGCTACCCCCTTCCAGACGGGAAATTCATTTTGGACACGGACGCTAGTAACGTGGGGCTTGGAGCTGTCCTGTCTCAGATCCAAGAAGGACAAGAGAAGGTCATCGGTTACTTCAGCAAGACCCTCAGTAAACCGGAGCGGAATCACTGTGTCACCAGGCGGGAACTGTTGGCTGTTGTCAAGGGAGTTGAGCACTTCTACAAGTACGTGTATGGACGAAGATTCCTACTGAGAACTGACCATGCAGCTCTCAAATGGCTCCTACAGTTTAAGAATCCCGAGGGAGTCGACACTCTGCAGAACCACGGCGGTCGATGATAACTGGAATGACCACAAGATCCAGAAAGACCAAGAGAAAGATCCAGATCTTGGTTTAGTCATCGGCTGGAAGAAGAGTGAGCGAAGACCGTCGTGGCAGGAAATAGCCAGTTGTTCTCCAGTCGTTAAAACTTACTGGGCCCAATGGAACTCTTTCGCCTTAGATAATGGAGTCTTGAAGCGTGTGTTGGAGTCGGAGGATGGCGGGGAAGAAAGACGTCAGGTAGTAGTTCCCAGGAGCAGAATACAGGAAGTGCTCCGAGAAATCCACGATGGAGTCACCGGAGGACATCTGGGAGTGACGAAGACCCTCCAGAAAGTTAGGCAACGGTTCTACTGGGCCAATTGTCAAGCTGACGTCAATGACTGGTGCAGAAAATGTGCTGTATGCGCTGCCAGTAATGGGCCTCGAACAAGACCTAAGGCCCCGATGCGCCAGTACAATGTGGGCAGCCCATTCGAAAGGATCGCCATTGACATCGCTGGCCCGTTCCCACAATCTGAACACGGGAACAAGTACTTCCTTGTGGCGATGGATTACTTCAGCAAGTGGGCCGAAGCCTATGCCCTGCCCAACCAAGAAGCCATCACCATTGCCGACGTCTTGGTGAAGGAGTGGATTTGTCGATTCGGTGTCCCGTTAGAGCTGCATTCGGATCAAGGCAGGAATTTCGAGTCAAACCTGTTCCAGGAGATGTGTCAGATGCTGAACATCCGGAAAACGAGGACTACAGCTCTACATCCGCAGTCCGATGGAATGATGGAGCGGATGAATAAGACGATAAACCGCCACCTGTCCAAGGTAGTCTCTGACCACCAGAAGGAGTGGGACCAGTACCTCCATCTGTTCCTGATGGCGCATCGTTCCGCAGTTCATGAGTCAACCGGCCAAACCGCTGCTAGTGTTATTATGGGCCGAGAGCTGCGACTGCCATGTGACCTGAAGTTTGGGACGCCACCAGGACAAGACACTGCGGGAGATGACTACGTCAGCAAACTGCGACAGAGAATGGACGACATCCATGAATGGGTCCGTTTGAACATCTAGAGTGCCAGCGACAGAATGAAGGAGACCTACGACATCAAGACGGATGCTGGTGGATATCAGACAGGTGACCTTGTCTACAACCCTAAACGTCGCCGTGGACTATCACCGAAACTTCGGAACTCGTGGGAAGGTCCATATAAGATTATGAAAAGGATAAACGACCTCGTCTACCGCATATACAGTGTCACCGTTAAAGTCCGCATTATATGGGATTTTTTCTATTATTCACTTATTGCAAATTTAGAGTTCGTGAACAGTTTGCGCTTTAAAAATAATGCAAAATGACGATTACGATTGTTTTCTATCTATTGGCTACACCTGTCAAATTTGACATTTTTTCAAAAAAAAATCAGAATGTTAGGTTCTCAATATTTCGAAAAATATTATATGAAAAATTTGTTTATTTTTCGGTTTCCTACCCACCTACCAAGTTTGAACTAGTTTGAACAACTTTTATTTTTTTCGCGTTTTCGTAACCTTTCACTTTTTCGGATAATTTAAATTTGATGAAATCTGGAAAAAAAACAGTTTAGATGTAATACACCTACCTATCTGCTGAAAGAACTTTTTCTGTTTATAAATATTTGTAACTGGATATTTTCAAAAAAATACAAATATGCTAAGAAAATAACATCATACTTGATGCAAAGTGGCTCTAGTTTCAATATTCCATAGCAAAATTTGCTTCAATTATTTTTATCACAATACATCAGTGGAGTAGAAAATACTTTAAGTCTATTGGTTTAGAAAAAAATTTGATAATTCGAAACTAGAGCCACTTTGCATCAACTATAACATAATTTTTTTAGAATATTTTTAATTTTTTGAAAATATCCAAGTAGAAACATTTTTAAAAAGAAAAAATCCTTCCAGCAGATGGGATTATTACATCTCAACTGGTTATTTCAGATTTACCAAATTTAAATTATCTGAAAAAGTGTAAGGTCAAGAAAACGTGAAAAAAATCAAAGTTTTTCAAACTGGTTCAGATTTGGTAGGTGGGTAGGAAACTGAAAAATGAACAACTTTTTCATATAATATTTTTCGAAAATTTGAGAAATAACCTAACATATTGAAATTTTTTTGAAAAAATGTCAAATGTGACAGGTGTAGTCAATCGATGGAAAACAATCGTAAACGTCATTTTGCATTATTTTGCATTAAGAAGGGGGCAATGTAACGATTTCGAGACCGACCCCGAGACCGGCCCTGATCTAATTAATTATGCACCCTCGTTCAACTACATCATATCTGCTGGTCTATCGCCGAGAACAAGCTGGAATAAAATCGATCAATTCGATACTGTTCGAAGAACCATCTAGATGAAATGTTCTATACTCCAGAATAATCGAGAGAGCCTTGCGACTATATAACCGCTGGGGGACAGTCAGAATTCAGTCAGGTAACAGTTCCAGAGTTCGCTGATAGATATCCACAGTAGAAATAAATTGAAATAGTTATTGAAGTCAATGTTTTAGTGAATAATTATTGTAAATAGTGTTTTAGATAAATTAGGAAAATTAGTTAGTGCAGTTTTACTACAGTATGTATATGTTTCGTATTTGTGTTGTTTATTTATTCATTTATATATTGAAAATACACCTTCCAAACAGAACAAGTTCTGGTGTAAGGAAGATAATACGTTCAATATAAACATAAATAATAAATTTTAAGAATTTCAAAATGAATAAAAAATAACAAATTTAACAAGTTTGCATATTTATATATTGATGAACATCAGTATGACAGCAAATATCGTTTAAGTTTTTTCAAAAATAGTTATTTGTTTTACTAGGCATAAAAGCACAAGATTTAATGCCGCGGCTGGTGTTTCATAGCCGAGCGTAGCGAGGCTATGAAACCAGCCAAGGCATTAAATCTGCTTTTCTGCCGTGTGAAACATATAATTTTTTCTTCAAATTTGTTCCAATTCCACGCAAAATCGACTTTTTCATATTTAATTTGCGTTTCATTATCAATATCCAAATAACCAAATTATTTCATCAAAGGTAATTTGGCCCTGCGTTACTATGTTTACCGCTGATGACGTTTGTTGAATTTGTTTGTTTACTGTTTACTTTGTCATTGTCAATTTTAATAACCAGTTTGATTTAAATTATTACTTGGAAGGTTGCCTAGCAACGAACTTTTTCTGCCTAGGCAGTAAAAGTGGACTTTTTCTGCCTAGGCATTAAAAGTACAACTTCTAAGCCTGCCAAGTGTCATTAAAAGGCCGCTTTTAATGTCATTTGGAGAAAAAATATATTTTTTGACTTTGATTTTTTTATTTTGTCTGAAAGTTTGTTGAACGTTTCTATAGAACGAGATACAGGATTGTTTTTGCCTTTATTTGAAGTTTTAATCAGAATTACTTGCTTTGTATTGTCTGACTTTTATTTATACTCAGTTTTAATATTTTTTTACCATAAGATATTTAATCTTTGACAATAAATAAATAAAGAATATTTGACAGTACATTACGGCAAAGACAGTATAAATGAAGAGTAACTTGTGACATCTACATTCACTAGTTGAAACCTAATTTGAAATGAACCAGGGAATCCAAAGTTAGAAGATTTTCTACTCATTGACAGGCAACCAACAATTTTGTTGTTATGACAAACTCAATCGAAGGCTCAATCGAACTTCTAGTGGGTTAAGAGGAACGTAAACATAATCTAAAGTATTTTGAGTAAATGTGGTTCTGATTGTTATATTATTTTCTTACAATTTGAAATTATTTGAAAGTGTAAGTGGTCAATTTTTTTTCCTAATTGAATAAATGGAACAACATATTTTCATCTTATAAAGAAAGTTCAGGTGGTAATCCACGTGGTTAGTACAAATTGATTGTTGGTTGCATATAATTGAATTTATAGATACATCTGATTTTTTGTTAAAAGAATTTGAAAAACAATCAATTGCAGTAACCCATATAAACTAGGTATGGCAGATTTGAATAAATCGGAGTGATCTAAATATTTTAAAGATATTTCTAAGTTATGTAGTTTCTAATTTTAAAAAGAATGCCAATGAGTAGGGATATTTCATATCTGATGTTTATTAGTTTATTCCATGATAGACGTTCACTGTATACAGACCTAAACATTTCATTGTTTGCTGATAATTTATATTGTTTTAATTTAAATTAATTTGAAAAGTTGAAGTATCTATCGCCAATTTTGAAATATTCATAAATGAAGGTTTGTTAAAATTTAATATAACCAAATTAAAATTTTACCATTTTTATTATAATTACTGGAAAAATAAAGGATTGTAGTGTCATCAGCTAACAATAATAATACCTAATCAAGAGGCAATTTTGATACCTCAGTGTATCTGGGTCTACGAACACCATATTGTCCATTATACAGAAGTTTCTTTTTTTAAAAACAATTGAAAAGAGTAGAAGTGATAAATTTTTCAAAGATTTTTGAAATTATTAGAAGTATAGAGATGGGTTGATTCGTATAAATTTTTTTGCCATTTTTATATATGGGAGACACTTTTACAATTCAAAATATTGATTTCAAATGATGGAAATGTGATGATCAACAGAACAGTTGACCTTTCGAATTTGACAACTTTCATGAACTTTATTAAAATGAAAATAGTGCTCCAAAAATATTCAAATTGAAGATTTTCTTTTTTTATTTTTCGTTCTGTTTCAGCGTGAACCTTGTATCTACATTTAAATTATGAAACAACATAGTCTGTGTGTTGGCAATGATGAGCAACATGTACGCTAGTCTCCTGTCTCCCGGATTCTAGTAAGAACGCTGCATAGATATCTGTCAGATTTAATTCAACGTCCATTGTGGTATTAGCCAGGAAATTAGTTGTTTTCTGTCAGATATCTGCCTGAATTGAGGAGAGAATAAGGGGTTTTTACTGAAATTCTGCCTCTCTCCTGAAGCCGTCAGACTTTGTCTGATATTTTCAAAAACAAAACTCTACCCCGAGTTGCTTTGGAGTGCTTTCCGACTTTTTGTAGAGGTGGCGCTACGACTGTTTTCTTACGAGACGCCGCATCCACCTCAGAAAATCATTTCAAGTACCAGTGAATTTCGTGGCATGACCAAGAACGTTGACGACTGTAAAAAAGTAGTCGGACCTATCTTGCACTGAAGAGAGGCAATACCTCGAAACTAGTATGGTGGTCAAGTCTTTGATCATGTCGGGCAGAATACTGCTATTTGTTACAGAAAGCATTTGCGGCAGTCTCCCGGATTCTACGGAGATCGCTGCACAGATATCTGTCAGATTTAATTCAACGTCCGTCGTGGTATTAGCCAGGAAAGTAGTTGTTTTCTGTCAGATAACTGCCTAAATTGAGGGGAGGCTTTTACTGAAATATGCGCTAATGTTGACTTCAAGTCACTCTCTTAATGTTAGTCCAAGTGGAACATGTATGTTGTTCATTGAATAAAGATTTATTTATATGAACCACTGTAAAATGTGTGGTTTTGAAGTTACAAGGTTTACGCTGAAACAGGACGATTTGTCTCTCTTTTTCATAAAAAATTGCTATGTGGTTATCCTTGGTTAGATAACCTGGTTTAGTTTTTTTCTAGATTAAATTTTTTCATAAATAAACAGGAGTTGCATGTTTTCATTGATTCCCCATACGCCTCATTTGGATCCTGGTAAAGTTGAAACCTATTATTTAGTTCAACTAATTTTTCCTTAAATTTAACTATTATTATGGCTTACCCTGGGCATTACTGAAGAACTGCTGCCACGCCGGGCCTGCCGTTTGGCCGCCCTGTTGTTGCTGAAACCCCAACTGCTGTCCTCTCTGTTGCTGCTGCTGCTGAATCACCGATGGCTGTTGCGGCTGCTGATTGGCGGGTCGATGCTGGTGCTGCGCTCTCAGCTGCTGTTGAGTGAACTGTTGATTAGTAGAGTATTGTTGGGAGTTGTATTGAGATTGGGCGACACCTTGGCTAGAGCCGAACTGCGAGCCAACGGCGACGTTGGCGGGTTTGCGTTGGCCGGAGACGCTTGGCGGAGGCTGGTTGAACATGCGCTGCTGCTGCTGGTGTTGGCTGAAGAACTGCTCCGCTGTCTGGGTCTGGTAGTTGTTCGCTTTGACGATTGGACGACCTGGCAAAAGACAAAACGGTGAATTTTTGAATTTTTTGTCTCCCCCACCCAAAATTTTATTTCGATAGAATGATTCCTATATACTGTCAAAATCTTGACAACTTAAGTCTATAACAGTAAAGACAATTGATGTGTGAATCAATCCTAGTTGCGGATTTCATTTTATGCAAGTTTATTTACCATCATTGTATGTTATATAATGCTATCAATAATTCTAATAAAGATTTTCAACTGTATCTGATATTTTTTAGAGAAATTGTAATAATAAAACAATTACAATATGCACTGTTACATTTTTATTAGAATTTTTCTGATATGTAAATGTAAAATTGTCAATAAGAATGTCTTTTTTCTAACAATGAAGTATATATCTTGATTGACTTCAATAACCTTGTTATCTTTATCAGTATGTTTACCTATACTGTCTGTCCATAAAGTAACTGAATAAAGAAAAATTTTCTCAAGTGGTTTCACCACTTTTCAGTATTCCTCATATACAGAGCTATTCAGAATCTATGCATGGGGATTTCAGTAACGGTAAAAGATAGCAGGGTGGTTAAATGGCGGCAAGTTGCGTAATTTAGAGGTCAATTATGTGAATGAAAAAAATCTGAGCTAGCTTATTTGGAGTTATACAGGAAAATCGGAAAATTTCGAAATTCACCAATATATTTTTATTTTGTGGAGATTTTTCAAAACTTTTACTCTGCCATAGCAACTTTTATAGACTTTCCAAATATGAGAATGTTAACGCCACCTCGATGTTTTTTGTGGTGCTGATTCTTAATTGAATAACGCAAATTCACGTTTCACCTTACCTTTTTTGCCTCGTTTTCGTAGAGCCGGGGTATGAGGTGATATCTTCTTTTGGATCTTTCGGTGGAATTTGGAACGTTGAGGGCCCTCGGAGAACATTAAAAACTTGAAAACTAATGTCTAGTCGTTTTAGCGGTAATAGCGGTTAATATTGATATGCACACTGCGAAAACCTTGCTTTTTCTCGTGTATTACATTTTTTGATCGCCTGGCGACCACTGTCTTGCTTCCCATGGCTTCGAGCATGCGCAGTAGGTATAAGGATCAACGTGAATATTATTTACGCGGGAACTGACAAATATATGAAACAGAATACAAGTATTATTTCCATAGTACCAATTTGATATGAAATAATATTGAATAAAGAATAATAACCAATACTAATATATTATAATTAATATGTAGAAAACTGAATAATAAACAGAGAATAAGAAACATATACAGAGTATCATACAAATGGGGCCACCCTTAACATTTTATATTCAAATACGGACCTTTATTTTTGATTATATTTTTTTAAATGTTAAGAGTCATGTTTCATATTGGCGTAGTATTTTCATCTGTATTGAAGTAGTGAACTATTAGCAGTAAAATTTCAGAAAAAAAATTAACTTCCCAGCTATAATATAAAAATATCAAAGAATAAGTGAGTCAATGACAAGTTGACATTTTTCAATTACCGCTGTTAAGGAATTAATTATTTTTTGAAATTTCACAGGAAACAGTTAATACTTCCAAAGCACTCCGTAGTTCAGATGAAAATACTTCGCCTATATGAAACGTGACTCTTAGCATTTAAAAATATACACGTCCGTACTTCAAAATAAAAAGTTGAGGGTGGCCCCATTCGTACGATACTCTGTATTTAATTTTTATTCGCATATTTGGATAGACTATGAAAAGTTATTTATTTAATTTATTTATTTATTTATTTATTTATTTATTTATCAACAATATAAAATATAATTGATAGGTAACAATTAAATATAATAGTAAAATCAGTATTGTTCAAGAAGAAGTTACGCTACTTTATCCTCAGTAGGAATGAGAAATAGTTTCAATTCATTTTTGAATTTGGTGAGGTAATTGATAGACCTTATTCTTATCGGTATGCTATTATAGGCTATAATATAATGAATTTTTTCCAAATTGGGTTTTAATTTGCACAGTTTTCAGCTTATCAGATTGTCTGGTTAGATGACTATGACTATTAGAAGTAACAATATAGAAGAGATTGGAATGTTTTTTCTTATTTTTTGTTAGGTGACAAAAAATCTGAAAAATCTTCACAATATAAAAAGATATAGACAAAAGAATTTTGAAATTTTTGATTCTTCCTTTATAACTCCAGAACCAAAGAAGCTAACTCAGATTTTTTTGTTTCATATTATGGACCTCTGAAATATGCAACTTAATTTCACTACCCTTCTATCTTCTACCGTTTCCGAGATCCCCATGCATAGACTCGAATTTGAATAGCCCTGTAGATACAGTTTACTCATTCAGAAAAATATTCACCAAATAGAATGATATACAAGGTTATTAGGACTGCCTGCATGAAGATTTTTTGCCGACTTGCGATATCGAAAGTAGAAATACTTTTGCTATTTTCATTATTAGAATATCTAAACGACACTTTATAATGGGAGACTTCATCCGTGGCCATCTATATATCCAGACCTGCATTCTTTGGATTATTATTTTGAGGATATGCCATGAAAAATGCTTTTGTTGAAGTAACAAAAAAACCTAAAATGAATTTCTTTTTAATCACTCAATGATAAATGTAATGTAACAAATAATGTACTATCCGAATAATGAGAGTACTAGAAAAATAACTAGAACGTATATATACAGGGTATTATGTATGTGATTGTGGTAATTTTGAGAGATCATAGCTTCCACTCAACAAGAAATTCTGAACATTGTAGCTGGTAACTCAGAAGTTAAGGTGACTGTTGAACTTCTAGCTTGCATCGAATGGAGGTTCGAAGCCTCAGTACGCGAGAATATTTTTTCTAAAGTGAATCGGTCTCTTTAGGCGGCCACATGCCTTGTTGTGAAGCAAGTGTGACGTGAGTTGCCTAAATGCCAATCCCAACGTCTGGTGCTTGCTTGGAGTGCGCACCGACCACCCGGGGTGGTGCTGTAAATCTTCTGGGTTTTACTACAGCTGAAAAGTGGAAACACTATCAAACATCATAAGTCGCCTCGGAGCGCCACGGCAAATAATAATAATAGCCGCACAGGCTATGCCTATTTATGAGGGAGTATTATTATTAATATATTAGCTCTAAGCTTTCCTTATATTTTCACGAATCTATTGTTGTATTAGTCTGGAACATTTTACTGTTCTCCCAGGTAGGTACTTTCACGGTTTACTACTGACCCTGTGCGACTGACAGCCTTGACACGTTTGTACAGGTCAACATCCTGATAGTTGCAAACTGTACAAACACATTCTTGGATCACTCTTCCTCAACAATTCTCGATTAACATAGAAATTACCTATTCAAGAGATCCAGTAACAAGCTAGATAGTGAAACGTGCGTATATCAAGTATCTATTGATGAACGTTAAACATTCAACACATTAGGAAACCATTGTTAAAAATGCATTACTAATTTAGTGGTCCGTTATCAGCTATCTTCTTCAGTCTTTGAGAAATTCGTTGAAGCATGAATTTTTGCCTAATAAATAATTATTCATTTATTAATGACCGACTTGTGGGGGACCAATAAGAAGATTCGTCAAACTTATACGATCAAGATCAAACATACCTATTTATATACTTTAATTATTTTTTGGAGCTATGAAAAAACAAACGATAAATTCTCGAAGATCTAGGCATATGTTTTTATTGCCTAATATCCTGGAATTCGTGAAATGAATATTCCTGAAAGCAGTTATGAGATAACTTTTAAAACATGACCAGATAATTCAAAAAAACGAGGCAGTTAAAAAATAGAAAGAAAAAAAACAATAGCTCCCACCTATAAATATTTCAAGTCCACTTACTCGTACCTGGATGCTTCGCGGAAGCATACGACTGATTCCACTGTTGCCCCTGAGGCTGAACTGGCTGAGGTCGCACGCCAGTCAATGGACGACCAGGGGGAATTTTTCCATCGATGGACAACTTGTTTTCCTTTCCTGAAGCACAACACACAACCGTATAAGATACAAAAGACCGCATTCCTCAAAATAACCAGATACTTCCTACCAAATGTTCGTAAGCAGGTAATCCTAAGATCCTCGCTGGTTTAGAATGAATGGAAATAAACTGGTGGTTTCCGGAAAAATTGGCTGTGGTCTACAGATGATTCTTCCTGACGTATTGTCTATAACTGCGGATGAAATGACCAAATGCGATACGGCAATAGTCGAGGGTTTGAACCTGATATAAGTAGTTACCTCCGATCAAGTAGCACAACCTAGATGAGTAATACTCAAATAGTACTGAAGGTAACATATTTTCATAATATAATCCCTCAAATCCTTAGAATTTTTCATGTCGCAATTTTTTAAGGATACAATAAGCACGTCAGCTAGATTTTGATTTCTGTCGGGTATATTCATATTAACGAAAACCCAAAAATACTGTCTTGGATAAACTATATAACAATGAGAAGGCGATTAAAACCTTCATTGCAGCTTATTGGGAGCATGTAAAACCGATAGTATCTCCATCGCTGAACGGAGATTCTTCGTTGTCGATATAGTCTGGTCAGTACGGCAACGCTGCATTTGATATTTGACAACAACAAAAAAACATTTCTGTTTGTTTTCGTCTTTGGCTTATTGGAGTGTTTTTTCGTAAATAAAGAACAAATTCTGAGTTAATTTTTGTTGAACTATCGTTAGTTTTCATTATTAAGCAATGGTGAAGCATTGTGAAATGTGTAAAAGACCATTTGATGTTGGAAATCAAAATATGTCATTTTATAGGTAAGCTACTGGAAAAGAGTAAAATGAATTACATGATAAAAAAACATGTCAATTAGAGCATCGGCTGTTCTCAAAATCCTGTGGAGATTCTTCCATTATAATTTCAGGTTTCCATTCCATATTGAGTTTCCATCATTTCTATTTTATTGAACCTCAATATTTCTGTAAACAACGCCCGACACTGCCGGTGAGGGAAGATGTCCCTTACAAACAAAGTTTGAGGCATGAGCGGCGGGTTACTCATCTAGGTTGTGTTATTCGATCGGAGGTAGTTACCAACGAAAACTGATACTGATTTTTTTCGACGACCCAATTATATGGAGCTTCGATAGTGACATGCCAGGTGTGTAGAAACTGTTCTTGTAACAGTTCTTCGAGGATTCCTGAAATGAGTTTTTGCCCAACTGGTGGTTTCACTAATTCTTCCTTGGCTAGTCTCTCTGCCTCGTTTTTGACGACACTTGAATGTCCTGGGACCCATATGATACTAGCATGGATATGATCTTGTTTGACCCCAGTGCCAGTATTGATGCCTTACTATCTGAGTAGATTACAATAGGTCTTCAACATGTATTGTCGAAATTTCATTAGACACAAGTTAGTATGACCTTTAGCCTGAAATACTGAGACGCATTCACCTAGAGTAATGGAGGATTCTTTCCCCAGAATTGTTCCATGCGGAACGCCATTTTTCACCTCGTCATATCCTGTTATCTGTTTGGGGGAGTTGCTTATTAAAGTCGTTTGGAATCTCTCGAAAACCTATACTTCCGCCTTGGATATTGTCTGCCGTAATTATAGACAAAACGTTGTGAAAAATTATTTCTATACCACGGTCAACGGGCATAAAAACCATCAATAACTTTCCAGCCGTGAATATTTTTGAAACATATTGGTGTCGATATCTTAAATTCAGAATTATGACTGAATTTGTTGAATCCGCCACTGCCTAATCTATGAAAAACTAAATTTTTGGCCCACCGGAAAAAATTAGTCTTCCGCCACAACCTTAAATCATCAAATTACAGACCGGAAAACCTCAAGATTCCAATTATTGAGCCGAATCGGACGAAAGGCAGGATCCAATATTGAAGATGCCATCAGAAATTTAGTTCATGGAAATGTATACTGTTGTTCAAATCTGTAATTGTCTCCAATTTAGGTTCATGGGTATAGCAATACGCGTCAGATATAGTAATTATCGAACTGCTGAAGAAAAATTCGCCTCCGCCACTTTACATCTTATTAAAAACACGTAATACACGACCAAAAATACCCCAAGATACAAGAGTTATAACGGACTATGAATAATGGAACTCTTTCGCCATATATGTTTTGAAAATCCCAACAAAACTAGCAGATTTATGATTGCAACAAACGAGGAAACAAATCTCAAATGTGAAATGAAAATTTTTCTTGATGAAATGATATTTCTTTGCCTTCAAACGAAGTCTGTGTACGGATCGGAGTGCTTTCTGTGGACCTTTAGATAGCTCTGGTGCTCACTTTATTAGTCAGTACTTGGGTGGTCTTGGGCCACTTGACAAAACCTAAATAGAAATCGATTGCATGTTGTGTCCGGGGCTGTACTGATGATCGGATTGAACCGTGAAAGTAGTATGCAGTAGACACACTTGTTTTCGATTATCATTTGGTAGTTAAAGTAAGAATTGCAATATAGAATATTGAAATAAATAATAAATTTTCCCTCTTCCACACACATTCACTTGCTTGCAGTTACTATACTGTGATAACAAATTATTATTTAATACGATGAAGCAAAAAAATACCTTCCAAACTTCTCTGAACTGTCGATTTAATTAATATTCGGAGTGTTTGACTTTTTCAAAGAGGTAAAAAAAAATACAAAATATCCATTGAATGCATATGAATTACAATCTGGACCTTTATATATTTCTGATTTGATGAACAGTTCTGATTCAAAGCAAGTAAGGTGTTTATTTTGAAATTGTACTGCTACTAACTGACAAAGGATTTTGGTCAACTAAACCAATGACAGCCACAAAAGCGAATGTGTGTCGAAAAAGTTCAATTTATTTTTTCAGTTACAATCTGAAAATGAAATTAAATGAAGGATGTTTCATAAAAAACTTCAACTTTGATATCGTCCCTAAATGCCAAAATCACGAATATGCTATTTTGCTCAAAATGGATTCTAATATTGTGTAAAATTATTGTCGTGGGTTTTTTTCTGCCAAAACCACGAATATGTTAAGTTGATTACATTGATTATTCCACTTATGCTAAAATAGCGTGATTTGATTGGTTGAAATTTTTGTGTTGATAATAACTAGAAACATCATGTTTACCATTTTGTAGTTCGGCTCTTGATTGGCTACTGGATATGTATATAGATCTACAGCTGTCAGTCAGTTGGCAAGTTCCGGAATCGAAGAACAACACATAATTAAAATCACTGGCCATAGTATTTCAAATGGTTTCGATTTTATTCATGAAATAATCTTAACAAATACAACTCGTGTTATCGGCGATTATCGTAAATTCCTTCTCGTTTTCGAAACAAATTATGTTGCTTTAGGCAACCACGCTCGCCCAAGCGCTCGTGTGGTTGCCAAGCAACATAATTTGTTCCTCAAAATCGAAGGAATTTTAATTTCGATAATCACCGATACAATTACCTACCTACGATAATATATGAGGTTATATTATCGACAAGCTGTAACTTTGGAAATTCTAGACAGAGCCAAAAATGCGAATGTTTCATTTTCAGATTCGCACCTGAATATAATGACAGTAAAAGCAAACCATAATCGCTGAAGAGGTACATTCGTGTTTTAGATCAACAAAAATTTCAGTTCGAACAATTACCAAAACAGCCAAACTGTCACATTCATGAATTTGGTGGAGTCATGTTGAAAATGTTTTATTATGAAAATGTGTCAATTCTTGCAGAAGTTCATTTCTATTCAAATATATTAGACTTCACACTGCCACAACATCAGTGAGAATGATGTCTGATGGCTGCGGAGGTCACATAAAACATGCATCTTTTGAATTTGCACCAAATTTTGCGAAAGATTGATCAACATTTTTTCGTTGTGAGGCATTCTGAAATGGAATTAATTCGATTCATGTTAAAATTGAAATGAAAGCAAAGCATTTCCCTGTATATAGTACTGACGAATGGAGCACAAATAATCAGAGGTGCAAGAAAAAATCCTTTTTTTCTACCCATGTTTATGAAAATGATAATTTTTCAACCGGATACCCTACATGAAAGTGATGGTTTTTACACTCTAGAGATGAAAATGAAGCTAATGAACACTATCATGCGACCCGAATATACTAAACACAATTTGATGGAATTTAACACTAATGACAGTTAATCTCACTACTTGGCACTTGAATCAGCAAACGAACAAAAACACAATTGAGGTATTGAATATTTACAAATAATGTGTACTGATCTGGCTATACCTAGAGCGTATCACCATTACTTTGAATCACTGCCGCATAATCCAAATGTGAGGGATACATTACCGGAACCTGACAACGTTGATGAGACTGACTATGAATGAGTTTGCATACTTATGCAGGCATTTTTTTTCTCTGAATTTATTTTTATTTCGAATTGTTACTTCATGAATGTACTCTTTACTCTGAAGTAAATATGCCAAAACAAAGAATGCGTTCAAATTTTTCCCTAAATCAACCAAAGTCGTAATTTTTCATCCACAAGTCAAATGGGCTACTATATTTCACACCTAATCATATGCAGCAACTCAAAAATCCCTGAATTAATTTGCTGAGTAATATTTATTTTCAATGAAGTTTAAACCTCAGTATTTCAAAAAAAGACTTTTAGCCCATTCACGATTTTGGCAGTTTGGGGACGATATATCGCACTTGTTTGAAACCCACGTTGGGCGCCATATATGCGTGACATTTACTTTTATTTTCCTCAAATGGCAAACTGCAACTGGTCCTATGGTGGCACTCTCTCAAATGATTCATTTGAGAGAGATTATTCTGAAAGTCATAAATCCTCAATGATAATATGATAACGACGGATATGTCCAATGAATTGTATACAGTGATTGAATGATAAAAAATTAAATACAAAGATGTGATTGCAATGGAACTATATTCAGAAGGATTACCAAAGAAATGTGATCTGATCAGTTTCTATATAGTTGTGAAATCAACCATTACCCGAAGATAACAGGACCTAATGTTGAAAAAATGATAATATATAGTTTACCGTTGTTTAAAGAGAAATAAGATAGTTGATCAATGCCTGTGGAATCAGTATTGGAGCAAAACGCGAGTGCCATCTAGCGATTTTAGTTGAAAATTAAGAGGAACTACAAAAAACTGTAGGTTTCTACTTAATATAAAATATTTCATATAGTTTTCTTAGCTATTTCAATATACCGGGTGGCTACGGAAGTATTGCCTACGGAATATCTCAGTTATTGTATGAAGTAGGTTTGTGAAATTTGGAGCGTCGATATAATGACATAAGAGATAGAATTTGAGCATATTGACGTGTCGAAGTTAACTTCCGGTCTGACCGGAAGTAACATCAACTTTGTTATTTTAAATGGAAACCCAATTTTTTTTCTTTTCGCTTTATTCAGCATTCAATTCCCTTTCTAATGACATATCACAAGTTGGTATCTAACCAGAAACTAGATCAGAAAAAAATTATTATTGAAATTCACCGAGTAGGCCGTGGAAGCAAAATGAATGCCAAAAATTGAAAAGTTGGCTATGGAAACCATACGTCACTTGATAACAGTTGCTACTACTGTGATATTTTATTTTCATTCGTCGGCGTTATAAAAAGCCGCCAAAAAAATATTGGAAAAATTGGGAAAAAAACAATACTCTGTAGGTCCATAACTTAAATAGGAACATACAACTTTTTCTTGCCTGTACTATTCAGCATAACCATTCCTTTCTAATGATATAATAGAAAGTAATTTTTTGAAATGAAATACCAAAAAATCCAATTATTATTCTTCAAATAACAAAACAGATTATCGCCATACGCAAAAATAACATTAAAAATAATGGTATTTCATTTCAAAAAATTACTTTCTATTATATCATTAGAAAGGAATGGTTATGCTGAATAGTACAGGCAAGAAAAAGTTGTATGTTCCTATTTAAGTTATGGACCTACAGAGTATTGTTTTTTTCCCAATTTTTCCAATATTTTTTTGGCGGCTTTTTATAACGCCGACGAATGAAAATAAAATATCACAGTAGTAGCAACTGTTATCAAGTGACGTATGGTTTCCATAGCCAACTTTTCAATTTTTGGCTTTCATTTTGCTTCCACGGCCTACTCGGTGAATTTCAATAATAATTTTTTTCTGATCTAGTTTCTGGTTAGATACCAACTTGTGATATGTCATTAGAAAGGGAATTTAATGCTGAATAAAGCGAAAAGAAAAAAAAATAGGGTTTCCATTTAAAATAAGAAAGTTGATGTTACTTCCGGTCAGACCGGAAGTTAACTTCGACATGTCAATATGCTCAAATTCTAGCTCTTATGTCATTATATCGACGCTCCAAATTTCACAAACCTACTTCATACAATAACTGAGATATTCCGTAGGCAATACTTCCGTAGCCACCCGGTATTTCACAAACTGAATAATCTCGATTCTCGAATCTCATCATCAAATATAAATTGTATCTATAAACTATCCAGATTTTGGCATTAGTCCAGTCCAACAGATTCCGAATAGATATTTTCTGTCCGAAGTTGCGACTGACGGATATCGTTCCTCAAACAATGATCTACGAACTGACTGGGAAACCAAGTCGTCTCCCGTCGGATCCATCTCCATACGATTGTCTCACTTTCTTATAAATCTTTATACAATGGTTATGCAACCAAAAAGGGTTTAGTCATAATGAATCTTCATGTTAAGGCTGACTGACCTTGTATAAAAACCTGAAGTATGCACATGATGCGCATCCAGGAATGAAGAGAAACATATCTGTTCTCATTATGTGACATGTCGGACGACCAGAAAACCATTTCCCAATCAACGATATATGGAGAAAAATACTTACCGTCGTCTTTATCTGCAGTCATTTTCCTCAGGACAGAGGTTGGGGTGAACGCCAGCGGCGTCGGCGAAGACACACTTTTGGAGGGCCCCTGAGCCCCGCCTCCGGTGTTCGGGCTCTGCTCCCTCTGCATCTCTTGCTTCTTGCGGTAGTTTTCCTGTTGTTCTTCGAGCTTCTTCTTGATCAGCGCCCTTTGCAGAATGTTCTGTGTATGGACCTGCAACTCTCTCGGAGACGGTATTCTCTGGTGCATGGCTACAAACAATCGATTAGACAACTACTAGAAGTGCATGATTTTCCAATACATTACGATATTAAGTATAGATATTATAGTCGAGAAAAATGGTGAAAATCTCCTACCAATCGAAATGTAGTGAGAGCGTGATATTGGACTAATTTCTTGAGCAGTAACTACATATTGCCATTTCCTAGATACAATCTTCATCTCGTTAACATGCATTTTCGAAGGTATTTGGGGCATTCCTGATTTTTTTACGATTTTCTGAATGCAACAGTGACATTTCAAAAATCCATATTTATTCAATTTTGATATTTTCTTTTATTTTCAAGTACTTACTAATAGCACAGAATTTATTTATGTCGTATTGAAAAATGCGATTAATTCAATCGAAATTATTACACCCAATAAATTAAACTAAATGGTAAGTCGCTTCAAAAACAACGATATTACCTTGCTTTTCAAACATTGTTGGTCAACTGTTTTTGTTATTGAGACATTGGGATGTGTTTAAAATTCACCTCACACCACGATGTTATTAAGGAAACGGGCATAAATTCGTTTTGAATAAAAGTTGTTCTTCAAGACATATTGCTTCAATTTCCAAACGGCAAACAGAATTTTGCAGAAGGTGTATAGTTGAATTAGTATACATATATCAAATGCCAATTATACCAGCACTTGTACGAGACAATTTGGGATGGATTTCATTTTAGAACTAGTCCAGATTCATTTTACTGACAAACTACGATATATTGTTATTAAAGGAAGGCAATTTTCAAGTGCGATTCGGCTTCAAAGTATAGGTTTGAATAATCAATATTAGAAACATTAATCCAATAATATTTGAATTGGTGCTAGACACTTGGGAGTATTGCAGAATGCGACAGAGGGTATTGGCATTAGATTCAGATCGGGAAATATATTCCCAACAAAATGTGCTGCAACTCCAGATTCAAGTGAGTATATTATCTAATACCCCTCAACAGTTATTCAGAGAAAGCGGCATTTCGGCAATCTACAAGATACAGTTATACGAGTTCAAACGTGCATTTACATTAATGAACAGCATTTTACATAACTATTATTATACATTGTAACATTATTATTTTTCCATTATCAGCTACTCAGAGTTTTAGTTATAAAATTGAATTCGATTCATATTTATCAGACTGATGCTTGACTTTGCCTACCTTTATGAAATCTAATTGTCATTGAAACATTATTTCTTCCGTAATTTGTTTACTTTGGATATATTTACAGTCATTTCATTATCTACTCCCTCCAATTATTTTTATTGTCAGCGCTGTCTATTGTCAGAGAACAGCTGTTCAGTTCAGTGACTGTCGCTGGGACATAGATCACTTTTCCAGGTAGATACGACTTCTCTGTGATGCATCGATGGAAATGACCTTCAAAGGCCGACGGTGACATGAATTTAAAAAGATACCATATCGTGATAATAGTTATGTCTGGACGAATTCCCGTATGTTTGAGTATTAGATAATGTTAGGTAATGAAATTGTGCAAGGAACATTTTAGAATCCTTTGTTGACATTTGGACACTTCGAGGAATGAAGTTACTTGGCAACTCCGCCAAGGTTTTTTTGGTCTTGATAAAGAAGAAGAGAAAGTCTTTTCTGTCTTCTGTCTACTGTGGCAATTGTGCAGAGAGTGATGTTTTCAGTTGAATATTGATTATTGATTTCTGAAATCATCCAGTTAATGGGATTATTCTTTCAACTGAATTAATGTCCATCACTCTCTCTGCACAATTTCCACAGTAGACAGAAGACAGAAAATACTTTCTTTTCTTCTTTATCAAGACCGAGAGAACCTTAGCGGAGTTGCCAAGTAACTACATGCCTCGAAGTGTCCAAATGTCAACAAAGGATGCTAAAATGTTCCTTGCGAAATTTCATTACCTAACATTATCTAATACTCAAACATACGGGAATTCGTCCAGACAGATAAATATTATCACGATATGGAGTCTTTTTAAATTAAAGTCACCGACGGCCTTTGAAGGTCATTTCCATCGATACATCACAGAGAAGTCGTATCTACCTGGAAAAGTGATCTATGCCCCATCGACAGTCACTGAACTGAACAGCTGTTCTCTGACAATAGACAGCGCTGAAAATACAAATAATTGGAGGGAGTATAGATAATGAAATGACTGTAAATATATCCAAAGTAAACAAACTACGGAAGAAATGATGTTTCCATGACAATTAGATTTTATTAAGGTAGGCAAATTCAAGCATCAGTCTAATAAATATAAATAGAATTCAATTTTATAACTAAAACTCTGAGTAGCTGATAGTGGAATAATAATAATGTTACAACATAAATAATTATTACAAGTATTTTTAACAGTTGTTTTGATAAATTATTATAATTTGATATTTGTCGGGCATTACATAGATCAATTAGAATAAATTGAATGAAAGTCATAGAAAACGAAAAATTAAATGTTTGAAATATCACCAAAGTGGCATCATTCGACTCAGAAAATCATACAGATTTCACAATTATAATAATATATGGACTATTCCGTAAGAAAATCAAAAGTTAGTGCCACTTCCTGTATAATATATTGTTTGAAGTTATGGGTAACAGTGACTAAATTGGGATGTGAAAATCTTAGGGTCCAGTCTTTCCCAAAATACCCACGAAATGATTTATATTCACTACATCCCATCTGAAAGAGATTCCCACCATTTCATTAGGCTATAAACTCTAGTAAATTTGTTGTGAACACAGTGCAAATTTATAACAGTACTACCACTCACCGGGCACAGTCAAAGTATTAGGACTCGTCGCCAAAATTGGAGACACACAATACGCTGCATGAAACAATAAGTTTGTCAACGACATGGTTCTAACATGCAATGCAACAAAAATAGACATTCCAATGAAGACATCGAAAGCAGAAACCAAATACGAAGCCAAGCAAATCAGGCAAAACATATTAGCATCTAGGGATCCAGGTAAAACAGTGAAAATAGTACAAGAGGTTTCACCATTTCATTTTTTCGAATAGCAAGAAATTTTGCACAGATTTTGGTTTTAATATTGTAACAAGGCATTTTGAGTTAACATAATAGTGTTGAGGTATGAGGCAAAGCTTATCAGTGGTTCAATCTCTGCCAGCTGTACATTTTGAGTGTTTATTTTGTCAGATGAAATGTTATGTGCATATATTGAATGAATTATCAAAGTCAAAATAGGATTTAATAATCAAAAACTTATAGACTAAGCTTCATTAACTTAATGATAATTTCAAGATGAATTGAATTCAATAATAACTGAAACTCTAATGGTTAGACTCCCTCCCATTCACACATCAGTGTCATTGCCGCTCTCAGAAGATTACAACGCTCCGCTTCTCGTGATATCTCCCTTTGTCGATATCTGTCACTAAATGCACAAATATATATTGAACTGCGCGGAGCAATAATAGTGAGTCTGAGTCAGACTGCTCGAGTTCTATGATAGCTAGGAAGGTGATTCAGCAACCAAAGTAAACTAGACAACAGATCAAATAATTGAATATTTGGAACCTTTGATGTGAATAAAATTCAAGATATAGAAACTACACAATACAACAAAACGTAATTTTCACTCGGATCGCGTTTCACTAACAAAGTTGGCATCCTCAGGATCTCAAGTGAGCTTACTAAACTACACTATTCTAATCTTATTAAATACTACGTATCTAGGTGCCTAATTTCACTCGTTACCTATTACTCTAGTACCTTCATTTTACGTGCTTAAATTATGTAACTAATTCAATTATTGACTTGCTACAATCTTTCTTCTACCTTATTTCTTTTGGATTCGATGACCACATTCTTGAACTAGATCAGGGGGCTGCATGGTATTGGGTCGTTATCCACATTTATACTAATTTTACAGTTTGCAATTTCCAGACTATCGAATGCATCGAGAAATCTATTGTCATCAACCTGTCTAATTGATTTCAAACTTGTGTCAACAAATCGGTGGTCGCGGTCCAAAGCATGTTGGGCCACACTCGATTTTTCTGGTCTCGAAAAACGGATATGAGCACTGTGCTCTTTGAACTGTACTTTCATGGCGCTTTTAGTTTGACCCATATACTTCTCGCAGTCCTTGCAGCTAATTTCATAAATCCTCGACTTTTCCTTGTCTTCTGTTTTATCTTTGGGAGTACCCAGGATCTGTTTCAGCTTATTCGAGGTTTTGTATACACCTTCATAATCAGGGTTGTGAAAATGCTGTTGAAACCCCGAGTAACTCGAGGTTCATATGGGATAACGACATATTTTGGAGGGTTTTCCTCTTTTTGAAAAGTCGAATACTTATCAGTTTGTCTACCAAATACACAAAATAACCGTCCAGTTCAGCTACCTCCCTAATAATCCTGTTAAGTGGGAACGACGTTAGCCCATTCACCAAGAATCTCAATCCTGCCACTTTCTGCTGTGTGCAATGATGAGAGCTCTCAAGGATGTATCCGAGTGTACTCGTACCCCTCCTGTTGACATGGAATACAAGCTGATTTTGGTCGTTTGTAATGACTGAAACATTTTAGAAAAGACAGCTGTTTTTTGTTTTCGGTTTTATATGTGAATGAAATGGTTTGAAACAGGCTATTCAATTCTACCAACTGAACTGTCTACGTAAACCTGTTTTGTATCAAAGAAACTGAACACGTCGTCCACATACCTTACCCAAACCCTAGGAAAATAGTTTTGCTTCCATTTTGAACCTACTCATGAACAAATTGACTAGAAAGGGAGACAGAGGGTTGCCCATGACTGTACTTCCGAGTTGTTAGAAAAAGTGGTTGTTGAACTGAAAGTAATTTGGCCTCATGCAAAGTTTGGCGAAGCTTGAATACTTATAGACAATTCCGTTACTGAAACCATATCTCTCAAATATTCCAAAGTTTTCGGTATAGGTACACTTGGAAACTAAAGAACTTACATCAAAAGAGATCAAGATTTCTCCTTCTTTCAGTTTATTTTCCTAATCTGAGGGGGTCTATTCTCGAATTTTGACGTATACAAATCTCTGTTCAATGCACGGTGTTGATATCGCTCTAGGTCAATCCATAGAGCATTTTTTCGTAACAAAAATACTAGTAGGAAACAAACTGTGCCATCACATTTTGACTCGCAACTGTCATTTATTAATTAGTTATAAACATTTTTTGCTTATTAAATGAAAACGTATACAGCAATCTGGTTGCTACAGTAAGATAAATTGTAGAGAATTGAAATAGGATCATTGCAGAGAATTGAAATAGGATCAAAATGAGATTGTTTACGACACGATCGGATTATTAGTAACGGAGAAAAACTGGAAGAACCGGAAAATTTTGCGATTTTTTTAAAATCATTACCGTAATTTTTAACGCTGTAGGACTGGCTCGTCTCATGAAATTATTGAATCATGTGAAGTTTATGTGTGCACAAAATAAGCGCAGTCGGATTATTAGTTTTGGCACAATTACTATTTGAATTTTTTTTGCACCATCTTGCAGCGTACCTGGATGCTCTACACCTTTTCCAGAAGTATTTCAGAAAGCGTCATTTCAATTTCGGAATAGCCACTTTTATTTCGGAAAGTATCAATTGTATTTCAGAATAGTTAGTTGGATTTCAGGTAGCATCAGTTGAATTTCAGAAAGGTCAATTTCATTTCAGAAAGCATCAATTGTATTTCAGAATAACCAAGTTGATTTCAGAAACGATCATTTGTATTTCAGAATAGTCAATTGTATTTCAGAAGTATCATATGTATATCGGAAAATGTTATTTGTATTTCAGAGAACGTGAAAAGAATTTCAGAAAGCATGATTTGTGCCTAATAAAACTTGAGTTGATAGTATCTCCAAAAATATATTTTAAATTTCAAGTACTCTGGTGAAAATTATTTCGGGAAAATTTGAATTTCATAAAAAGTGATAGAGATTGATGAATTCCGAAATACATATGATATTTTCTGAAATACAATTGACTGTTCTGAAATTCAAATGATGGTTTCTGAAATCATATTGATTATTCTGAAATACAATTGATGCTTTCTGAAATCAAATTGACTTTTCTGAAATTCAACTAACACTTTCTGAAATTAAACTCACTATTCTGAAAATCAATTGACGCTTTCTGAAATTCAAGTCACTATTCTGAAATACAATTGATACTTTCTGAAATAAAAGTAACTATTCTGAGATTCAATAGAGATTTCTAATGGCTTTGGACACCCAAATAAAAAGAGACGAAAGTTCTTAATTTTTCCATCCTTGTTGCCAGGGGCGCGCTCTGTGATTGGTTACCATAATGGCGGGTAGTTTGAATGACATGACAGCTACAGTTGAAAATGACATTTATACTCCCTGACCTTATAGTAACCAATCACAGAATACATTCCCTGGCAACAAGGACGGAAAAATTAAGAACTTTCGTCTCTTTTTATTAGGGTGTCCATGTGTCCAAAGCCATTAGAAATCTGCTTTCTGAAATTAAGTTGACGATTTCTGAAATACAACTGGAAAAGGTGTAGTGATAGTACGATTTCAATCCGTCAAACCGATTTTGAAGGTAGAAGTATAGCACCTCAAAACGTATATTCTCATTTCCCGCTATAATGCTGCGAAATAGGTGAAAAATGATGACTGAAAACGGCCGAGCCCATGTAAGCGGTCGGGTAGTATCACGTAACGAATTCATTGGAAACACGCATTGTCTTTAAATGTTTATAACAAATCAATAGATGACAGTTGCGAGTCCAAAACATAACAGAATATAACTACGGACTGTATTTCATGTGATGACACTATCGGTTTACTACTGGTATTTTTGTTAAAAAATCACTTATTTTATGCTGTTTTGGTTGGTGTACTATGTTATTTCAAACGTTCAAATTGTATACAAAATTCAGTCACATGCACTCGAGAATAGCCTGGTCGATATATTCAAGTGTTTTTTACGCTTAAGCCTGGTTCACAAACCTAAAAAGTCGGTACAACCAATCAATTAAAATAGCAAAGTGGCTCACAAATCTCTGTGGCACAACCAGGCTTAAGCGTAAAAAAAGAAATAGAATTTATAAAGCATATTAGGAAAATAAAACTGGAAGGAGAAATCTTGATTTCTTTTGATAAGTTCTTTGTTTCGAAGTGTACCAATACCGAAAACCTTGGAATATTTGAGAGAGTTACTGCTGATCAACGATTTCAGTAAGGAAATAGACTATTCAAGCCTCGCAAACTCCAAGTTCTCCCTTTCTAGCAAATTTGTTCGTGAGTAGGTTTATGTGGATGACGTGTTCGCTAAAACAGGTCAGGGTAGACAGTTTTGTTTCAGAATTGAATAGTCAATTTCAAACCATTTCGTTATATGAAACGGAAAACAAAAAAACAGCTGCCTTTTCTAGATGTTTTATTAAATATAAACGACCAAAATCAGATGGAATTCGATGTCTACAGGAACACTCAGTGTACACTCACATCCCTGAGAACTCTGTAAAACTGTGTAAAATAGAAAAATTGAATTTCTTGGTGAATTGACACTTGTCGTTTTCATAAGAAATGATTAATAGGAAGGTAGCTGAACTGAACGGTTATTCTGAGAATTTGATGAACAAACTGATTAGAAAGCACATATTTAAGAAATAAGAAAGCCCTTCGTAACTCTTTGTCTTATCAAAAAGAGGAAAACTCTACAAAACATGTCGTTATTCCATACGAACCAAGAGATACTCACAACACAGAATATGAAGGTTCATACAAAATCTCGTATAAGCTACAACATATCGGGTACTTCCAAAGAGAAGAAAAGGAAACGTCGGAGATTTATGATATAAGCTACAAGGACTGTGAGAAGTATGTGGGTCAAACTAGAAGGGCCATGAAAGTACGATTTAAAGAGCACAATGCTCATATCCGCTTTTCGAGCACAGAAAAATCGAGTATGACCCAACGTGCATTGGGTCACGATCACCAATTTTATGACACAAGTTTGAAATTAATTAGACAAGTTGATGACAATAGATTTCTAGGTGCATTCGAGAGTCTGGAGATTCCAAAATATAAAAATAGTATTAATGCGGATAAGGGCCCAACCATACAGCCCCTTGTTCGAATTCATAGTACAGTAAAGATTAGTCATTAGTTCACAAGAATGTTATTGAATCCAATTCAAAATAGGTAGAAGATAGGTTATAGCAGGTAAACTAGAAAATGAAGAAAATAATTAAAGTACTTATTTACAAAATTCAATGTAGGTATTAGAGTAATGGGTAACGAGTGCAATTAGCCACTGAGATAAGTAGTATGAATAAGATCAGAACTGAGTTAACAGTTTAGTACGCTCATTTGAGCTCCTGAGAATGCCAACAGGTGCCTAGTGAAATTGACGTTTTCGTGTTTTGGATAGTTTTTATTTCTTGAATTTTAGAAAACTGAGCCTGTAACCAGAAATTATTGCCGAAAATACGGGGTGAATTGAGAATGCCATGTTCATTAGAACATTTTCTCAAGCATGTTACCTCCATTCAATATTATTCACCATCTCTCAACCGCTTGAAAGTACAATTTTTTTGTCAAAATAATGCTATCTGCAGATGCATACCAAAAAAAATCAGTCGTCACGATTATGAAATTTATGAGGAAATAATAATAACACATTTTTTGTTCTTACGAACCACCCAAGTTTTTTGGAGAAAACCCCTCAGAACCTACAGCTTACGTCATACAAGTGGATTCCGAACCAGTTTAGCTCAGTGGAGTGTGGTGGGGATCAAACCAGGGCCGCCTGGGTGGAAGCAAAGGCTCCAACACCACGACCACTCAGCTTGTAACACTATTATAATCTGAAAGCGTACAATTTAGTAGCATACAATAGCAAACGAAAATGATGGTCAAGCAAAACATTCATTTACTGAAAAAAAATCATGCAAAATCGAGAAATAAAAATTAGACTTCAAATCAAAGAAAAAATCATGCATAATCGAGAAATAAAAATTAGACTTGAAATCAAAGAAAAAATCGTGCAAAATCAAGAAATAAAATCATGCAAAATCGAGAAATGAAAATCAGCAACTAAAAACATTCACAATTCACAAAAAATATTTACGTCCTAATTGTACATAACATGGACAAAACATATACGAGTTGTTCCATTATTCAGAATTCTGAATAAAACATCAATTTCAGCCCCCCTTTATGGAGATGAGAATGATGGACAAATAGCATCATAATAATTAATTCCTCTTAAATTCCATAATCGCGACGACATTGTTTTTTCGGCATGGGTCTGAAAACGGCAATTTTTCGACAAGAAAAATCGAGACTTTCAATGGTAGGGAGATAGTAAATATTATTTAAGGGATGGATGGAGGTCACTAAAATGCTTGAAATATACTGAAATAATGGCCATTCCATTTTGAAACAGCACTCGATCCTGAAGATTTTTCTAGGTATACTTGGCAATAAGTTGAATCATCTTCCTAGCCATCACAGAACTGGAGCAATCGGACTCTGACGCACTGTTGCCCCACCCTGTATATTTGAGTATATTTTAATGAAAGATTATTCAACCTAGTTATGATTAGGATTGAAAGAATTTATAACAAAATGTGAAAATTTTTGTTGAAGCTACCATAATAATACACCAAATCTGTCTTATTTAGTACAACCATGACTAAATGAAGTCATGAATATTCGTTTTTGTTTTTACCAAGATCGAAATAATACTGTGACAGATTGTTGGACCCATTTCAAGTTTCAACGAGAGATTGGGGTGCTTTTTTATTCCTTGTAATCTAAAATATTTCGTTTGCTGATGAACACTACAGAATTTCAAAAATAATCACTGCAACACATGCATTTTTTCCCACCATAAAATGTTTGATAGTCCAACTGTTCTGTTCTTCATTTTAAAATTAATATAGAAGGTTTTTGACAAAATTATACTTGTATTCCTTGGCTTATAAAAAAACTTCATAATTATCAATTTAATGAATTATTTTCATAAAATTTCATAAATATCAGTTTAACAATCTTCACTTCAAAAACCAACCTCTGTGCAAAATCTGAGCCACTAGAAAAACAGTATGCTCCGAGGAACTTCAGTCTCCCGAAGTTTGACTAAAAGCTGAAACAAATCTGTGCTTGTGCTATATACAGTGCCTGCTGGACATCCAGTCCCCGACTCACCGTTCGGCGGTAACGGAGACACTCGCAATTGCTGCTGCTGTTGCTGCTGAAACATGTGATGAGGGGGCACAGGGCTAAGCACCCTCGGACTGGGGCCGTAACCCGTGCTCTGCATTTTCAATATGGTCATGAGCATCTCCCGATGGCGCGGCTGCAAAGCCGGGTTGCTCAGCTGTTGATACAGGTGCTGTGTGGTGATTTCGCCGCGTTTCAAACCTTCACGATGCAAAAAGTCAGTAGAAGAAATGTTCATTTTACACAAGACTCGTCGTTCGATGGAGAAGTTTATAAGGATTCAAAATTATACATACAGAAATGAGTTGCAACTGCAAAATAAGAATCTTAGCTCAAAATAAATCATTGAAACCCACATTACACTCCTGACCAACCAATACTATACCAAATTTACAAATTACGTGTCTGCATAAAATTCCGATCACGTTCTCCAAGGTCATACTTTCCATTGACTTTACTACCAACATTATGTTGTAAAATCTAATTTCGAGTATGGTTAACATCTCCCAGTTTTTTTATTTGCGCAAGTATTGGATGAGTCAACATAATTCTCATTAAAATTCTTTCGCAATGTTTGCAGTCAAAGCAGCCATTTCAAATGGTCCATATCTGTCGCTATACCTTACTTGTGTTTGGTTACTCCCAGCTGGAGAGAACGAATACAATCGTGACAAGCGGATGGTACCGCAGTGTATACCCATTCGTCCACAAATGTAACTGCTGCGGTGCATATCCAAGAAGCCATTAGTATTGGAAAATCTTGGAGGTTGAACAAACAAGCTATTTGAATATTGGATGAGCACTTGACCAAATCACTCCTTCTTTCCAAAGAAGAATAGCAATCGATATTTGTCCCATGGTCACTATAACTTGCGCATCTTGGAGGCATAACCTTATTGACCAACTTAGCTTGAAGACAACGAAATTAGGCTGAATGCACATATAACTGTCGCCAAATCGGTTACGATCTAGCCACTCAGACGTGTTCTTCAGCTGTTGCCACCAAGTCTTTGGAATTGTCTGCCACAGTTATAGATGCAACTTCAGGTACAAGAATCTGTCCAATGCCAGCCTTTGAAAATGTCTGCTGCAGTTGAAGACCTTGCCTCAGGTGTTGGTGAAATGTTAGGTAGCAATTACCTCAAGACCACAATCAACAAGCCTGTAAAGAACTAATAAGTTAAAAATAATCGGCCGCGACAGTCTACTTTCTTTAATTCGTTTTTTTTTAAATTTGTATTCCTTTCATTTGCCCCTGTATAAAATCCTGTAAAAAAACATTTCTTCAACTTCTGGTTCCCATGAAAGGAAAAACTGAATAATGTTCGGAGAACATCGTGAGAGTTACAGGATTTTCCTTTTTGTGAAAACCAGAAGAATGTATTCTGGGTTTAACGAATTTATTTGCTTAAAAAATAATGTATTCAATAGGTTCCTAAAATACTCTAGGTGGCATAACATATTGAATTATTACTAGTAAAATTTTAAAACTGTTTCAATTCCATGACAGTGGTAATTGAAAAATGACAACTTGTCATTATGTAAGTGCTAGGAATCGCACGTTAAAAGGCAAGACATCGTTAATCCTTGGCTCGCACAAGTTTCGACTACTGAGGGCTGTAGCTGGATAACGGAAAAACAATTATAAACAATTTCAAATTAATATTGCTTCAGCTCTTATTCTGATATTTTCCAATTACAGTTGTTAGGGAATTGAAAAAATGTTAAAATTTTATTGGCAATAGTTCAATGTCTCTGAAACACCATGCCAATATGAAACATGACTCTTTGGCATTTGCAAAAATGCAATAAAACTTACAAGTCCGTATTTGAAAATGAAAAATTGAGGGTGGACCACCTTGTACGAACCTTTGTATATAATTTTTATTCACATATTTGGATAGTCTATAGAAAGTTGCTGTGACATATGGTCAAAGTTTAATTGAATGTTTACAAAACAAAAAAAAGCAAAAGAGGAATTTTAAATTTATGATTTTTCCTGTATAACTCCAGAACTGAAGAAGCTATATCAGATTTTTTACTGCTACTTAGCCCCCATTTAACCACCCCTCTATCTTTTACCATTACCGAGATCCCAATGCATAGACTCTAATTTGAATAGCCCTGTTATGATGAGAACATGTTCCATTTTGTATGGAGTTATTTGCTCTCAAAACAGGTCTTTCAATTATTGTATAACGTTCAAACACTCTTTCAAGAGTTAGTTAATTCACTATTCTCTCCAGTTCTTCGTCGAAATAAAAAGGCACACCTGACACCAAAATATATCAACTGTTCAACCACTTCAAGCATGACAAAATCGAACGACAACCCAAAAAATATTAATGCCATCAAACTCACCGTGCAAAATGGCCTGAGCTTCCGGCCTATTCAACAAGTCCCTGCTTTGCTGCATACCCATATCGTGCAGCGGAGAAGTTCGCATCTGCGAGGGATGGACAGAAGTCGTCGTAGCGTTGATCAGCTTGTTAAGCATATCCATCTGTTGCTTCTGTTGCTGCAACTGCGCCTGCTGCAGCTTCAGGGTCAGATCGTTGCCGCCATGATGGTGGTGGCTAATATTAGGGCTAGCGGAGCCTAGCAGGTGGGAGCTCGGTCCGACTAGTCTGGCAGCTTCGTCTTGTTGCTGCGAGTGGTTCAACATCTGAAATAACAGAATGAAATGTTTGCCAATGAGTTAGGAGAAAGTGATGTACGTACCTCTAGGAGACTCATAGGCTGAGCCTTACTTATAGGACCGTTGGAAGTTGCTGGGTGACCACCAGCTTGAGCTTGTGCCAACTGAAACGTGAAAATCATCCATTGCATCAAAGAAAATTTGATAAACTAGTATGTAGTTTGCATTGTAGCCAAAAGAAGAATTTCGAAATTTTCGATTTTTCGTGGAAACTGCTAGATAATATTTATTCATTCATATAATTCGCTTCTGACATACGCTACTTTGCCCCTATTAAACCACCCTGTATCTTACCTTTGCCAAGATTCAAATACATATATATAATGACAATGTCTCGGAGTTCATGAACTGCACTTAATAATCTACCTATTTTACATATTAATAATACTGTAATGATTCTGAGGTTGGACCTGATCGCGATATCAGTCTATTCATCACACACAAAAAGTTTTTAGTTTATTGTCCCGTAATGCGCAAAAATGTCCACTACGCAAACGTTAACGGGTCACTAGTTTATTAGGCGCTATACATGTCCATCAGTTTTTTTACAGGACCAATCTGGATACCTGGATACATGGATGGGACAATATACTAAACAGTGGTTTATAGAAGGTAATTCACAATAGTATTAATCGTAAAACATATTTCCTGTACAGTACTTTGAAAAGTAAAGAATACCTAGAAGTATGTGTCAGAATATAGAATTTCATGAGACTAGTTTTCATACAGAAAAATGCACATAGTAACTTTCCTTATGTCTAGTGATGAGATTTGGAGATCTTTTATGTATGGCTTAAAACTAGGAACAACAAGAGACATTCCCATGTCACACAAACTTGGCGCCCAACGTGGGGATGGTTAGAAATAATCCCAACAAACCAACGAAAAACTCTTACGGGATCTCCGAACCAAACCAGCGTGCAAAAACTCACCAATTTCTTGAAAGCCGCAGCCATCTCTTCATCAGGCTTCTGCTGCTGGTGCTTCTGAGTCAAACCAGTCGGCCTATCCGGCACGTTCTGCCTCATCTTAGCCTCCAGCTCGTCCAGACTCAGAATCTTCCCAGACATGCCCTGCTGCTTACCCGCGTCGACGTGCTGCTGCTGCTTGCCCCGCTGCAACATCTCCATGATGTTTATTGGCTGCGAGTGCTGCTGTTGCGCGTGCGAATTTCTCTTGCCGCCTATGATGCCGCCCGTATTGGCAGCGGGAGAAATGGGAGCGAAATAAGCTTCTGAATCGCCGGGGATGGTAACGCTCGTCTCGCTGATGTCCTTTAGCAGGTCCTTGATGTGGTGATCGTCGTGCAGGGAAGATCTTCGGCTTTCGACTTTCTCTGGACTCCCTTGTTTGAACCAGCGGCTGAAGCGGGACTTGGTGTTCGTGTCGCTATCGTTGCAGATGCCGTTCTGTACATATTACGAAATTAGTATTATGGGACATGAAATTTTGATTAAACGTTAAAAAAATTACAGTTGCGTTGTGAGGTCCACTATTTTTTTTTTTATCTTTTCTATAAACATGTAATGTTTCTTGGGAAATAAAGTTGATTGAAGTCTATTATGAAAACCCAATTTTGTATCATAAACGGCAATTTACATTATAAAAAAACTCATTTGTAGGTGAACTTAAACCCTTGTTTGGGTATCCACGTTTGCTTTATGAATAAAGTTGGGATGTCCCTGGAGGATGGCAGCATACAAAGTCTTCGTATAATAATGGCTTAGGTTAGGAATGCTTCGGTCTGTTTTACTCGCACAGACTCTGCCTTTAGGAACAAAATCGTTGAATGGAAGAGCAAGGTCTGATCATGGTAATCTACCATGGTCATACATTGAATCCTGCCATTTGATAGGATTTCCCATTTTCATTGCTGTACTTTGATTTTTATTGTTATATAGCTATTCCTGTCAATACAATCTATCTATTATTTTTTTTTTCTTGGTGTTTTGGCATCGACTGCTATGGTCATTAGCCGTGTGTTCTGGATAGGCCTTGTTACTAACTCCATACGCCCCCTTAGGAGCAGCACTGTTGATTATTAACGCAACAGTGAATCGTGGAGGATTACTAATTGGCTTATACAAGTTTGAAAGTATAAATACCCAATCTGTTACAAGTACAAACATCTGTTATGAAAGCCATTTTGATTAGAACACCAAATTAATTATCGTCTGAAAATACGAATAAGCACGTCTTTTATAAATGTTCAAAATTTAATGTTATAAATGTTTAGATTTTATTTTATGAGTACACGTCTTCTGATTGTTGTTGTTGTTTGTTTTTTCCATTAATCAGCTGTCATCCCCCTATGAACGACAGCCCTCAGAAGTCGAAACTTGTGCGAGCTAGGGATTAACGAGGTCTTACCTTTTAAAATGCGATTCCTAGCTCGGACATATTTTATAAGTACTAGGACATCGTTTATTTATACTTGGACATGTTCTATAAATAAATTTGTTAAATATATATTAGAAACTCGGTTCTACAAAAATTGCATTTGGATTATGCATGCTAACACCATTTATAACAGATAGCAGAAATTTACAAGCGCGCTCCAAGTTATAGGGTAGTCTCACCGTCAATAAGCCAGGAATCGAATCGCATTTCAAAATATCGTCGAAATTGAAGGACTGATCACTTGCCACAGCTCCAACCTTGTTTTCATCAGCCGTTTTCGTCACAGCCTCTTTCGTTGGCTCTTCTTTCGAATCTTTCTCTGATTTTTTCTCGGGTTCACTGTTTTCGGCCACCGCCTGAGGGGTAGGAGTCGAACGTCCTGCCGGCTCTTTCGTTTCGACCTATCAGAATCATTAAATATACATATTAAATTATATTTTTTTTTTAAATTTATGACTAAATTGAAATAGAATACTGGGTAAAGAGGTTCTGGTTTAATCGGAGGGTAATGGAAACCACAGGATTTAGATGGCTTATTTGGTAGTCAATATAAAGAAAATAGCAGTGTTACTGAATGAACAGCCTAGACAAAATAGGAAAAATATTGAACAACAGCTGACGTAGACTAGGTTGTCCACTACCCTATTTTGTTAATAACGAAAAGGTGAAATGTTATTTGGACAATGAAGGTCAAAGATTTAATGATTTTGTATAAAACTATGTATTCAAGACCAAAACAGACTCTTTGGAAAATAAGTGACAGATAAGGATATTTTGTTCTCATTGGCTGTGTCTATCAGTGAAAAGCGGGAATCATTTCGCTGGATGAAGCATAAAAGGCGCTTTACAAGTCTACTAGACGGACTCTTTAGAAGTATCTTAACATCAACAAAAAAACAAAAATCCTTGTGAATTAAAACTTATATCAAATTACAGACCGCTGAAACGCTTCATCAATCCAGCGGAAAATAAAGCACTTTATTTATCTTGACCCTCACCCATTGACAACCACAATAAATAAATGGGTATAGTTAAGTTTCACTTTTAAAAATACCTATACTAACTAAAGTAACAGTGGAAAACGTAGACTGAGTAGCTTAGCTTGCAAAGGAGTTTAAACGGTAGTGGAAATAAAAGAAATAACTTGTCCTCTATTATCCAATGTATAATCAAAATATTGGATAATGAAAGAAGCAAAGTACTTACAACGCAATTCGATTTAATTTAATTTGTATTATATATAGCCAATTAATCCTTCCCTGTAAAAACATTTAATGTTTTTTGGGTGAATAAATATAAATAAATAAATAAATTTTATGTATACCTACATATATCATAGAATGAAAAAATACATTAAGACTTTATTGTCCAATATCGTTATTTTGTTCACCAACCCGAATAGTAAATATACACCTCCGAATAAAAAAATATAGATTTGTTTTCATATTTCAATGCTACCATGATTAAAATGAAAAGTAAAACAGTGTTTTGGGCAGTAATCCTGCTATCTTGATAATTCCTAAATATGCATGTATCCGAAACAAACTACCTTATCATCACTTGTGTTCTGTTGTTGCGTTTCAGTCTTTTTTTTCGACCATTCTTTGGCGCGTTTGACGCGGGACGGAGAGAGCTTTTTCTTGCCTGGTTTGTCGCTTTCTTCGAAACCTCGCAGTTCGATTGTGTCGTTCTGAGATATGGGACCGCCAGAGAACCTGAAAATTCACAAAACAAACTTGCCTGAAATACAATTATCACATATTTCGATAACAGGCCAAATGAAACCTATATTATAACATTATTTTCTAATCAATTAAATAACGTATCTGAAAAAATGTAAAGAGAGATTGTGTGAATAAGCAGATCCACTTCGGTTATGGAATTAGAATATACAATCATTCAATCACTTTAAATTACCAGTTAGTTAAAATGGCAACATCGTAATTTTCATTAAATATAGATAATGTTACGAGATTGATGAAAGTCCCCTAGCTACGCCGCTGAATCGACTTGCAAGCGTATCGTCGATAATTGTTTCCTAGAAAAAGGCAGATAATTGTCGGTATTGAATATTCGGGATAACGGAACCGTTGCGAATAATCTGACATACGCACGGCTCGAGTATTTAAGGGCGAGACATATCACTGGAAAGATTAAGAAGTTTAAGAAGTTGTATAAAGAGAAGTTATGATTACGAAGTTTATGAAGAAGTGATAAGCAGTTTTTGAAGAAGTATATAAGTGTTTGGAATATTTATCTAGTTGTATAGATCTATGGTTTTATTAGTCAGTGAAGTAATTGTACGATTTCTAGTGAAGTTAGAAATAAACACTTTAGTATTGTGCTCGGCTTATTATTTAACGAATTGTAAGAATAATATCTAATTTTTAAGACACAGGTACCGCTAGAGGGTGGGTTATCTGATGGGCATGAATGTATATATAAATGTATATATAAATTCCGTAGCTAATTTGGATTTGACGGGAAAAATCAAAATGTTTGCAGATGACATAACAATAATATACAGTGGAAGAAATTTGCGTAAAATTAAAAATAACATGACAAGTGATCTTGAAAAATTATCATGGTTTATATCACATAAACTAACATTGAATTTTGAAAAATCCTCGTTTATGTTCGTCACAAAAAAATCTTTTAATATTGACTTGAAAGATCCTATTAGACTGAATATCCATTACTCTTCCACATTAAAATTTCTGGGACTTTATGTAGATGAAAATTTATCGTGGTCAAAACATATTCAGGTTTTGAGAAAACAGATTTCTCCAATTATTGGAATTCTTTTCAAGATAAGACATTTTTTGCCACTTAAACATCTGAAAAGCATTTATTTTTCGTTAGTTTATTCCAAATTGCAATACATGATTTCTATATGGGGTGCAGCAACAAATTCATTGCTAAGACCACTAAAGAAGCTTCAGAATAAAATTATTAAATGTATATTCAAACTTGACTATTATGAGTCAACTGCTGATTTGTATAAACCAAATAAGCTTCTAGACATTCATTCATTATATAAAATGAAATTGTGTACTTTTATTCATTTAGTTAAAAATAATATGAAACATTCTAATTTAACATTCAAAATTAATAGTGATCAACATATTATTCAACCAGATATTCCAATAATATAGCAATTCATAAAACTAAGACAAAAGGTCTGTTCGTTGTTTCTGCATGAAATTTATATTGAACACTACATCTTTTCACATTACACCAGTCCGCGTCGATGAGTGTAGTAGAGAGTAGTGTAGTAAATTTAACATGTGTTCGCTGCTGACATTGCGCCAATGCTAGGATTTTAGGTTAGGTTACGATTATTATTATTTGTCTTGAATAAAACTTCAAAATGGACAGTAATGATGTAGTCATAGAAAATTTCACGCATTCAGATGACGAATTATCAATTACGAGTTCGTCTGACGACGATCAATCAATGTGGTCAGCATTCTCATCTCGATTATTTATGGTAGCATTTTAGAAGTTTCTGGTAGCGCTAATTCAAAAGTTTTTTTTCGAATTATCAGCAGATGATCTTGATGGTAAACTAAAAATCAGATTCACCACAATAGTTCAAATTGAAATATCAAAATTATTTTAGTACTGATGCTAACTTCTCATTAGGATTACTCCAAAAAACATCCAACACATCTAACCTCACACTATCCAATCTGCACTACACTTTTCACACCTCCTAATTATTATGTGTAACACCTAGATTTGGGGTAACTTTTTTGAAATTATTGCGTTACAACATTTTAGCAACGAACATAGTGTAAGTGTACACCAGCAATCACCGAACGGGATCAGTGTTACATGATCTACACTAATGTACGAAACTGTAGTTATTGGAGACACAGCGAACAAACTTAAATATTGGTCAAAAATCAATACTATGAATGGAATAAAATTTTACAATGAATTACCCAACCATTTGAAGAAATATGGTCAAATACGATTCAAAATTAGTTTGAAAAAAAACATGATCGGTTGAGTTGAAAACAGGTGAATATTTTCTGATTCAACCATTTTTTTAGTTTTTATAAACATGTGATACTTATTTAATTCCATCAATTGTTTGATTCTTCCTTTTTATGTATTTATTGCCATTATTCAGTGTATGTATTATTAGTATTTTTATCCCTCTATAAACAGAAATGTTTCTTGGGATCAATAAAGTAAATAAAAAAATATATATATACCGGGTGGCTACGGAAGTATTGCCTACGGAATATCTCAGTTATTGTATGAAGTAGGTTTGTTAAATTTGGAGCGTCGATATAATGACATTAGAGCTAGAATTTAAGCATATTGATATGTCGAAGTTAACTTCCGGTCTGACCGGAAGTAACATCAACTTTCTTATTTTAAATAGAAACCCTATTTTTTTTCTTTTCGCTTTATTCAGCATTCAATTCCCTTTCTAATGACATATCACAAGTTGGTATCTAACCAGAAACTAGATCAGAAAAAAATTATTATTGAAATTCACCGAGTAGGCCGTGGAAGCAAAATGAAAGCCAA
The DNA here is from genome assembly GCA_958502065.1 of Chrysolina americana. Classification (NCBI taxonomy): domain Eukaryota; kingdom Metazoa; phylum Arthropoda; class Insecta; order Coleoptera; family Chrysomelidae; genus Chrysolina; species Chrysolina americana. Next base: position 89,119,440 of record OY293410.1, read on the forward strand.
AAATTGAAAAGTTGGCTATGGAAACCATACGTCACTTGATAACAGTTGCTACTACTATGATATTTTATTTTCATTCGTCGGCGTTATAAAAAGCCGCCAAAAAAAATATTGGAAAAATTGGGAAAAAAACAATACTCTGTAGGTCCATAACTTAAATAGGAACATACAACTTTTTCTTGCCTGTACTATTCAGCATAACCATTCCTTTCTAATGATATAATAGAAAGTAATTTTTTGAAATGAAATACCAAAAAATCCAATTATTATTATTCAAATAACAAAAAAACAGATTTATCGAAAAAAAAAATTCAAATTGATAGGATTAAAGATAAAATAAATTCAAAACAAATGTTCGAAATGCATTCCCTCAGCGTCAATACATTTATTGACTCTGGTGATATTTTCATGTAAAACGTTTCTCAACATTTGGGGCGTGATATCTTGGAAAGCTCTACGAATTTTTACTTCTAGCTCATGTAGAGTTGTAGGCTGTGTGGAATACACCCTATTTTTAAGATGCCTCCATAGAAAAAAGTCGCATGGAGTAAGATCAGGTGACCTTGGTGGCCACCTGACTGGACCATGGGTTGTTATAAGTCTCTCTTGAAAGCGATTTTGAAGATAATTTCTTGCTGTCTTAATCAGCCTACTTGTTAATATTTTGGTTCGAATCATTATTGCAATGGAATGATTATTCTGAATAGCACAAACAGGTACAAATAGGCACAAATAGGTAGATATTAGAATATCTATGGACGATGGCACAGACCAAGTACGTTTATGTTCCTATTTAACCTAGAACCTACAGGATATAATTTATCATTCCACATTATTTTTAATGTTATTTTTGCGTATGGCGATAATCTGTTTTGTTATTTGAAGAATAATAATTGGATTTTTTGGTATTTCATTTCAAAAAATTACTTTCTATTATATCATTAGAAAGGAATGGTTATGCTGAATAGTACAGGCAAGAAAAAGTTGTATGTTCCTATTTAAGTTATGGACCTACAGAGTATTGTTTTTTTCCCAATTTTTCCAATATTTTTTTGGCGGCTTTTTATAACGCCGACGAATGAAAATAAAATATCACAGTAGTAGCAACTGTTATCAAGTGACGTATGGTTTCCATAGCCAACTTTTCAATTTTTGGCATTCATTTTGCTTCCACGGCCTACTCGGTGAATTTCAATAATAATTTTTTTCTGATCTAGTTTCTGGTTAGATACCAACTTGTGATATGTCATTAGAAAGGGAATTGAATGCTGAATAAAGCGAAAAGAAAAAAAAATAGGGTTTCCATTTAAAATAAGAAAGTTGATGTTACTTCCGGTCAGACCGGAAGTTAACTTCGACATGTCAATATGCTCAAATTCTAGCTCTTATGTCATTATATCGACGCTCCAAATTTCACAAACCTACTTCATACAATAACTGAGATATTCCGTAGGCAATATTTCCGTAGCCACCCGGTATACATAATTTTCAAATTCTAAATTTAGGATTTTCAAAACTAAAGACACATTCGAGTTATTCATTATATTAAATGGTGAGTCAGCTCTGCCTTACCATTTCGTTGACAATGCAACAGCAAATTATTTATTTACTGTCCAACAGACTACTGTCAATTGGATTTGTAGTGAAATTTTTGAAAATGGGTGAATCAGATGATAGTTTACCTTCCGATTTGGAGAGTGAAGTTTTGTATTTTGAATCAAATTGTTTGATATTGTGTACTTGCATTTTTCTTATAAAGTTTATTCATGTTAAACTTTCAGAATCGTTACATTTTACTTTCATTATACTCAATATTGGGACTTTTCAAACTTTAAATACAATGACATAACGATGTCATAATAATCCAGCGGATTAACTTCACTATGCACTTTAAATCATGTTAGTGTTGCAAAGGGAGATTTTTTATGTACCGCTACAAATAATTTTATTTTATCAAATTTATTATTTCTTGTGTTTTTTTGTAGATATCACGTTTACTTTTCAAAATCATCTAGGTTTTTGAGTTTTGTGCATTTTCTCAAATACATAATTCTTTTTCAATTTCTATATTTTATTCTTTTCCTTTTTTTCAAATTGGGTTAGAAAAAATGTTTCCAATACGTTATGATCTGTTAACACTATCTTAAATTGGTTTCAAGAAAAACGAATCAACGGAATCGGTCACATACCATTTACAGAATTATGTTCATAGGTACTTCTTTAGGTAGGGGAAACTATTTAGTTCACTTATGTTCGATTTTGATATTGGAAAAACTTAGTTATCTGGATATAAGAGCTAGATAACATATTGAAATGGTCTCATCATGCAGTCAAAAACAAAAAGGAATTATTAATAAATCAATGAATTGTTAAAAAATTAAATAACAATTGTTATATCCGTCAACCAGCTGCACCCTTAGGAACACAAGCAATCTGTTTATACTTTTATATGTATATTGTATGATTTTATATTTTCATAATGATCTTTTAATGTGTTCAGTTTATGATTGAATAAATATTCTATTTTATTTTTCTATTTTTCGACATATCAATCCAGTGTGTAGAGGTTCTTGAAAATAAATGTCTATCTGTCTATACAGTGTGTCTCACTTTTCATGGAAGCACCCCCGTAACTTCTGTAATTATCACTTAGGCCAACACATTTAAGCCAGTAGATGCAAATCCAGCATTTTTATCAGACCTGCGAGTTTCATAATTTTACCTCGATAATTACGGAAGTTACGAGGGTGCTTCCATAAAAAGTGAGACACACTGTATATACGTCAACTGTATTTTTGAATTTTAGCTGTATAGTGTAACCTTAAATTTTTGTAATTGTGTTTATGAGTGAGTACTCTGCATGAATGTGGACATAAATGTTACTACTACTTATTTTATGTTTTTCTAAGTCTGCCTGGCTAGATCCTATTGCAGTTTTTAATTTTTCGTGTTATTTCGGTCAATATTTTAGCATTCTGTTTATAATATTGAAAATATTTTCTTAAGATTTTCCTACATTTCGGCAAATTTCGGGAAACTGCTGTTTGGAACAATTGTTGTATCAAACTATTTTACCATATCCATCTATACTCCTATTTAAGGTTTGATTTGTGTGAACTCTAATAGGTACTAAGCGCCGAATTAATATCACATTGTATGTTAACAACCAATTTTGAAATGTTGACAAGTTTTTGTTTTTTCTAAAATGTCAGAATAGAAATATTTATAAAAGTTAACAGTCCACTTATATCATCAATACAGCATCATTTTCAAATCGCATTTCATTAAAATCATTATCAACGAATCGAGAAATCAATCAACAACTGCTTTGCATTATATTTGTGCTTGATTGATTGCCTGAAAAATTAACCATTTGTTTGTTTTTACCCGATCAGTTCGCCTATTAGTTTAAGTTCGATTATCTTGTCGAAAAACTCCGGAAAAGTGATGCAACGTCTGAGAATGCATTAAAGGTCTATTTCGAGGAACCGTGAGCTATTACTCCTCAGAGAAAGTGAGAGTTATTATAAAAAGTTAGAGTAGGCTTGAACAAGCTCAGAAAGGTCGTATATAAACTTTCCAAAAAACTCACCATTCAGGCTCCTCCTGCTCCCTATGATCGTTAACCCTCCTCCGGTCGAAGCGACCATTTCTCCTCGACGGCTCCTTGTTGTTGTTCTCCCTGTCCCCCCTGCCGCCCATGTCGAAGTCCCTGCCGAAGCTACGTCGCTCGTACTTGTCTCCGGAACCGCCGCCGAACTTGTCTTCACGTTCGTTGTTGTTGCGCTGCGGCCCGCCCCTGAAGCAGTACTCGTTGTCGCCGACAGAACCGGACGAGTCTGGTTTGTCGTTGAAGTCCCACGAGTCGCGCATGATGCGGCCGCTACCGATGCGCCGGCTGCTCGATTGGATATCTCTGATGCCTAAAATTTGAAATTATTAACATGAAATGCAGTCGCAAACAATGGCATTTCTCATATTTTTTCGAGAAGGATAATGTCAGGAACCTAATTACGCGCCGTCTATGGATTCCCAGAGTTTCTCGACTAATGTCGAAAAGCATCACTTCTTGTAAAGGTGAGGTTAGGGCTGATCGGAGTCAATTCTGATCCTCCACCGGAATTATTACTGTCTGTTGTAACACGTCTACGGTTATGTTACTGCAAAAAAATCAGATTTTGTACATATAAAGCATGGAACAGACGAACTCATTCCACACTTCGTCAGATTTTTAAGGGCGAACATGGCTTATGGTTACGTACCTAACACCGGGACAATGTGACCTTCATACTTAAACCGGGAAAGCCATCCTACGTCTTCCCTAGCTCGCACAAGTCTCTCAGACAGAGACTTCTGAGAATTGTACTCGTAAAGTTGGCATCCCACGGTACGTGGATCGGCGAGCCTGGCTCGTTGCTTGGGCTCGTCAAGACTCGTCAAGGCTCGTAATCCAAACTTGGCAATTTGGATGTGATCCCTCGACGTGTGTGAGTTCGTACTTGAGGCTCGTGTTGGATTTCAAAAATTTTGTAGATTCAGATCCCGTTTCTGTTCATGTTCCTACTTTCCTTTAAAAGCGTTCGAAAAGTAATGCTAGCTTTTATTTTTTTTATTCTCAATTATTGAATAGAGACATTTCGTCTTCATTGCGTTTCCACGCATCGTGAACCACGTTCCTGTTCTTTTGATCTGGGTCCCATATATTACCGGCTCCTTGAATTGATAAAAACTCACCACCACGTCGTTAGACCACTCAATCATAAGCACCTATCAAGGCAGGCAATATTCCAGCCGATACTGAAACTTCGTACTACTCTTCGATGGTCGTTGGATCGGGTTGTCAGTATCCGAGCCGAGTCCGAAGAGGCTCGCCTTCCATTTGGCGCGCGTCAAGTTTACTGGCAAGAAACGGGAAAGTCAAAGCCACTCTAAAAATTAGGAAGCCGAGCCAGAAATGGCAAGCACGCCCATTTCCACGGCGCGAGGTTTGGCGAGTCACGAGCAAGACTCGCCGATCCACGCGCCGTGGGATGCCGACTTAAGGGTGCAGCCGATTGACGGATATAACAATTTAAGTTCAGACCAACTTGACTTACGTCGGTCATGCTCAAGACCATGGAAAAATTGGTTGGTAGGACCAAAGGCTCTACGATACAGACTTCAATCAATCACCGAATTGTGACGTACTTGTGGCCCAAGGACGAATGACGACCGAGTGCCAATCAAATGTCGTAAGAAACCACGGAAACAAAGTCCTATGGAAAATGGGTATTGGGGGTTCACCGTTGTACATCATTTGAAGGTCATTTCGGATACATACATAAAAGATAGGATAGGAATCGAGCAGTCCTGTATTGTAGTGTTCTTGGATAGGAACATCCGAGATATTGGCTGAGAGTAACCCATCTTCTCATACTTGTCTATCAACCTACGGCGTTTTATAGCATAGTAAACAGGATTGAGAATTCTCGCCAATCTCGCTCGAATAATGATATTGCCCCCATAGTAAGTGAAGTTTGATAACACATTTCATGTTTAGATCACATCAGCCCTCATGGGAAGAAACGTTGCTACTGTGGAACCTCTCGACAGCCTTTTTATGAATCTGAACCACAGAATATATCCATGAAGATACCAGGAAGTACATCGGCGTCTGACGCAATCATCCCTCCCAAGGAGCACCTCAAGGCTGACCCCCATAAAAACACATTAGTTCTTTCCACTAGAAAAATCTAGAATCCAACATAGGTCTTCATATCTTTAGAGGAAGCTTACAGTTGCCAGGAGAGTTGAAATACCTGGGATTTAATCTGGACTCATAGCTCACCTGAAACAAACATCTAGAAAAAGTTTTGACAAAGGCGAGGACATCACTAATCACAGGCGTTTGGCAAAACATGGAGACTTGGACTCTCACAATTCCTTGATATCTCTGAATCTTCCCTCTCCATTTCCTCATTGAAGCAGATACTAGGAAACCCTCAACTATAAATACCAGTAGTGTAACTCGTGTCGGCGTCTTTGATGTTTTTGAGGAAATCTTGATAGATGAGGTAGGTAACCGATATGAGCGGGAGTGTTGACAGAAAATGTTCCAATCCAGAAGTTAAAATAGCGTCTGATCGAAAAAGATTTCACTTCAGGGAGACGCTACAAGTTTTACTACTGGTTGTTACGTATACTCTGAAAACAGTAGGAAAATTGTACGTGCGATAAATGGCAAAAACGATGCCTCATGACTCAGTTAATCTCCACGTAGCATGGCATTACAGTAATGTGTCCGATAATTGATCACTCTATTTTTTTAATAACTTTTTTAAACTTTCTTTCGATATCTACTAATTCCGACTTTCTCTACGAGATTGGATATCATGAGGTACATCGTTTGTTTCCACATACCTATTCCCTATGCCATTAGCTTGCAATTCATAATACGAGTTTGAGACTTATTTTATTTATCACATAATCAGTCAGAATTCCTCACTTTATTCCAAGTGCGTGTGTGCCAGTATTTTCTCAAGCTCAAGGCTCTTATTCGGTCAGATAAAGTTTGTTGGACAGAGGTTCCCAAAATCTCAAATTTTAAAAACCAATTAAAATGCTTCCAATGTTTTTTTTTTTCAATTTTTAATCAATGTGATTCTGTAAAATTTTGGGAAACAATGTTTGACCCCTTGCAAGTAGGACCTCAGCTAAAAAATGAAGATAAACGCTGTATTCAAAAAGGTACGTACCCATATGAGGTCCGTCGTTCTTTGCCCCCAGAGGGCTGTGCGGTCTGTTGTTGCGCACCACCGCATCCACTCTGATGGGCACGAAACAGCCGGAATTGAAGCTGCGACGCTGCGGACTCAACACGATTCCGTCGTTCTCTTTGCGGACACGTTCTCGCGGATCACCGACGCGCCTCCTGTTGTTGTGCTGTTCAACAGGAGCGACCCCCTCGGTACCCGAACGAGCCCCCCCACTCTCCGACTGGCTCTCGGATTTCTTCTTGTCGAAGTTCCATCGCTCGGGGTCCAGAATAGCAGGAGAACTGAACAGAAATATCGGTGTAGTAGGGACAATAGACCGCATTAGTGTGACGTCAAAATGCATGCAACTAACAGTGCACTGAGTCCTAACGAAATATATCTGAACGAACCTGCGCTAACATGAACTTTCAGTAACCATTACATAAGGTTTAGAATGTGCGGTCCAAATTAGGATGTCATTAATTTAATTATTTCTCTATTATCAGCAATATTTGAGAAATGTTTGTATTTGAATTCGATAGAAAAAGTATTAATACGTCTTATAGAATCTTTAACGTAAAGAAAGTCTTCTAAATAACTTCTGAATAAATTCCAGAAAATCCATTATGCGTCGACCAATAGCAAAATAGCGTCATGCGTCTAACTTCATGTTGTTTGCTAGTGTAGTCGTGTCCACAGAACACACATTATGCCATAAATATGTATTTGAGATTTTCATGAAAAAGTACTTATCAATGTCTCCGTAAATGAAAATGTCTGATAAACTTATTTCATCTTGCGACATCTTCATCAATGTTTTCAAATTCGAATGGGAATAGAATGAAACACTTGGCTGATCACCACTTTACTGTTTCGTGCCAAAATTATGAGCGCAATCTAGCGGGGATGCACTTCCTTGCAGCATGAATTTAGATGTAGATGAATATTCAAATTTATTTCGTTTAGAAATTATGTATAATCCTTTCAGAAAATTGTTTTATGGAAATATCGTTTCTTCCATCCTTCATATCCAAGGCCCGCTGCAGGCAATTCCTTAAATATTTACTTATTTCGTGTGAGAGCATAAAACAAAAAGAGCTGTTACGATACTTCTATTATCGCTCTTATGTCATCCGCACTTGAGGTCGAGAATGACGCATATCATTTCGCGCCAAATGATTTAGGACTCGGTGTAATGTTGGTTGCATATTTGTGACGTCATCACTAATGCAGTCCTTAAGTACAGGGAAAGTAAACGTATTGGTTGTTTTAAGCCTTGTCGAATGTCATTTAGAGATGATTTTACCCGAAGTTTTTATTTACATCAGCGGCACAATTCACCAAGGACAATGTAGCGATAGCCGACAATTGGACTTCAAGTGAGAGCAATGACGTAAAAAAACTTACACCTCATCGAAAAAGTCCGGTTTCTTCTTGGACAAAGGCGCGTCTCTGAACTTCAACAGCTCGTCTTTCGTATACCGGATCTTGGCAACATCTCGTCGAAGCAACAAAATAGCGGGGTCCTCGAACTCAGGGGTATCAGACACCCCCTTTCCTTCGATTTGTTCGTCTCCTTAAAAAAATTTGTTGATTCAAAATGACGTAACATGTACAAATTTCAAATATTTTTCAGGTATTTTTGAAGAGTTTTTGGAGACTAAAGTTTCTCAATAGCATATTGCCTATCAGATAATTTTAATTATTATCTTCTAAAATTCCCAAGATTTCAACTTTTGATAAATAATGAAAATTGATTATAAATAATCCAGCCTTGCACCCATTTTCTTACAATATAGGAGTGTCGCCAAATGTCGTACAGAAAGTAATAACAACGCTATACGACTGCCGAATCACCTCTTCCTGTAACAACCCTCCAAATGGTAATCGAAAACAGGTGACTATCTGCATATTAGTTTCATGGTTCACTCGATCATCAGTGCAGACCCGGTAAATTGAAAACTCAATAAATTTTACTTTTTTCGAAAATGGAAAAAATCCAAGTTATTGATCGTTGCTATAGCAACGCAATTTTATTCATCTATGGCACAGGTCTAGGCTACCTAGATATCAATACATCCTCGTACTGAAGTTTTACCAACCCTCCAGAAGATGGTGTCTGAAACACATGTCAATGTGTTGAAAATAGCAGTGTAGGGAAAAACTCCAGTATATTACTCACTACACCAAAGCTTCCAAACAGTACAGGGCAAGTACATAATTAGACACTTGATTATTACACATACAGAGCGGGGCACTCCTATAAAATTATTGTTATATATTATCTCATTCAAAAGTTCTTTTTTCAACGGATAAAGCATCAATATTTTTTGTTCAGTGCCATAAATTCCAAATAAAATTCAAAAAAATCAAGGCCTACTTCAAATTCACTTCATCACCAAAAATACAAAAAAAATATCTTGGAAATGTTTGGAAGAAATCTGACTACTCCACTGGATTTGCATTAATTCCAAATGAGCTTCACCAGAATTTAACTTGTTCCATTGATGATCTATTTTTTTCGAGAAATTTAATGTTGAAAAACAGGAAGATGAAAATTACTAGATTTTCATAAAAAAATATAAATTCCTAAAAGAATAAATAATATAATTAAAATTTCAATTAGGCTATTGACTGGATTATCGTCCTGTATAGCACATGTGTGAAATAATATAATTTACAAAACGCCGTTAAGCCCGTTATACTAAGATTCATATTTAATTTCGGTAATTTCTGTGACACTCATTTGAAAGTACAACAAATCCAGTGGCTATTAAAAAAGTATGTTTGGATTTGAAAAATATCCCAAGAACGCCTTGAAATTTCAAATGATATTTCAAAGTGATGGTGGTATAATAGAGCTATATAACATCGTTTAAGTTAAGTTCAAGTGGGGGCAAACATTTTCTTATGAGAGTTGTTGTTTTTTTGGCTACAAATGTAATATTACATAAACTCGAATTCAGATATTTTAAAAAGCAAATCATAATATATTTTTTCTACATTCATGCAAAAAGCAAAACTTTATTGAACTATATTCAGTGGAAAAAGAAGCTCTTTATTGCACTAGTGCAATGAAGTTTTTATTGCACTCATCTGTCATTCTACTTCAACGTGCTGTCATCATGATAAACATAAACGTTCAAACCCACTACATATTTAGCAGATATTCTGTGAGATTGGCCATACGTTTTAAACAGCTACATATTTTATATTATTTTGTATTAATGTTAGCAGTCAAGTTGAACAAACAATGCCTTCCCGAGAATAACTACATAATCAAAACCGATCCGCTATGTTCTAAACCGTTTACCTGCATAGAGCAAACTGTCTGTACTATGACCACACCTCATGATAACTAACATACGCGCTCATGGCTAGTATGATTTTGATTTTTATAATGCAACTGTGGTTATATAAATGTCGGTCAAAATTTAATTCTGACAATTACAAAACTGAAAGTTTTAAAAGGTGTAATATTAATGGAAAACTAGATGATGGTGATGAAATCGATAGTAATAATTATTTATTTAAATTGCGTATTTCATTTTCCTTCATCTGTTGCCGCACCTGAATAAATAATTTTTTGCTTTTTGCTTGAACGTAGAAAAAATGTTGTATGCAACTCGTGCAAAAAATGTTTATTGCACTCGACGTGTTGTCCAACTCGGCCTAACGGCCTCGTCGGACAATTTCACGTCGAGTGCAATAAACACTTATTTTTTGCACTTGTTGCATAAATAACTATTAATGCACTCAAAATCGTTGATTAATGACCCCTGATAATGAATTACTTATATGCAATCCAACGTACATTGCTCCAATACATATTATATTTATATAGTGACCTGTGGCGTATGCAACCAAACATATATATACTTACCCGCTAAAACATTTATTTTGAAATCAAGTAGCTGTGTCTGTCATTATTTATTTCATTGCTGTAATTTCTTAAAATTCTACGTTTATTTTGAAATCAAAAGATGGATAGTGATGAAGTTCTATAAAAAACATCAAATATATCAGTAAAGTTGTTAGTAGCATTAATAGCTAGATAGTCACGCAGCCGGCTGGTAAAATGCTGGTTTGAGTCCTGAGGTAGCAAGGTCGAGGGTTCAATCCCCAAGTGGTACCATTTTTTTTTTAAATTACGGTCAACGGAAGTTTTGTAACGAACTCGAGAATTAAAATGGCGATTAACAATCTCGAACATTAACGCGCTCGCTCCGCTCACGCGTTAAAATATCTCAATTGTTAATCGCCCTTATTAATACCCTTGTTCGTTAAATAACCATCAATTTTTTTCCCAGCTAGACTATTAAGCTGTTTAAATATAACTTTCTTTTGTATTTGTAGTAATCACGTTGAATGTATCTAATTATTTTAATCTCGCAGTCATTATGTCAAAGAAATCACTTTGCATTTGGAAATAATTATTCAAAATTGCTGAAGTTAGTTGAAATTGTTCTCAGTCAGCCTTTTTGTTGAAACTTCTTGCACACAATATCAATAATATCGATAGTGATTTACGAAATTATGGTGTGGTCGTAGGAAAAGTAGTGTATATTACTCGTAATGTAATATACTACTCTACAGGGGTGCGTAAAGTATTTTCCACACACGAGTGGATATAAGCCACTTCCCGTGGGACTGTACAATGCGATGTTACATTACGAGTGCGGAAACTGACATTTTTCACACGAGTGGAAAATTGTTTGATGAAAAATAGTAAGGAAATTAACTTTAGAAATAAAATTTACACAAAATAATATATACAGGGTGTCCCATATAAAATTTTGCGGGCAGATATCTGGGAAATGAAAGGTGATATCCAGATTTCGTGAAAGCAGATGACTTTCCATATTTTTCAATTTTTTTTGCATTCTGAATTTTAGAATGGACCTGAATTCAGCCATAGCACACTTGTAGTTTCTCTTGAATTCTAATGAAGTAAGTCAATTTTATTGCATATTATAGAGGACCATGAATAAGTCAAAATAAAAAGCAATAACACGAGTTAAAATTGATATATCAGTTATGCTTACATGGCCTGTTCAGTTTCATCTAATTGTGTGTTTCTGTAAAATCACAGACAATACAAACTGAATTAAATGTTTTAAATGACCAAAAAATATTTTACTCTAACTAAAACTTACGAAAAAACATGAATATTTTAGTAAGTGTTCGAACTGCCTCACTTCACGTAGAATGTACATATTGCATCCTTTCATTAATTCTCGATTCGTGACAGCTAAAAGCCTCCCACCAAAATAAATCCAGTGGAGTCATATCTGGACTTCGAGCTGGCCACGGTGTTGGATCCTTATTTCCAATTTATTTCTCATTAAAAGTGTCATCCAAACATTGGGTAACTGTTCTATTACTATCTTGTTGATACCATATTTTCAGTCGAGTTTGCATTGGTAAATTCTCTAAGAGATTCAGCAACACATGTTGGAGGAAAAGCAAGTACCTTTCTTCCTTCGAAAAAATGAGGTTTTTATCAAATTACCATCAATAATTCCGCATCAAACATCAACCCCCATAAAGTTTGATATATCGTTTCAAAAGTGACAATACTTATGTTTGTTTATTTTACCATTGTTACGAAAGGGCTTTCATCACTCTATAATTTTTTGTTCAGAAACTGTTCATCATGAATACGTGTGGACAACCATGCAATGGAGTTCAATCTTCCTTCATATGTTGATATATTCTAAGTAGGAAAAATTAAACAAAGATTATTACATGGCTGCATGTAGTCCTTAAACCAGATATATTTTACATTATAATAATACAATATAACATTACAATCCATTCCCATTGCTACTTGTGTGGTAGAACTATGTGGTTCCAATACCAGTCGACTTGAAAGTACATAAGTGTGATTTTCATCTGCAGCCGTTTTTTGTTTTTCTTCTGTCGGATACCGATTAGTATCTTATATTTTCACTGCTTCTTTTTTATTCCTTCTTGCTACGCCATAAATACTTATCATATCCATCTTTTCTGCATTCGAAAGTGTAACCATTTTTCAATTATACGAAAAATAACACAACACAAAACTGAATACACCTTGGTAAAATCTGACAAGTTTTGTGATAGTCGAATGAATACTTATAATATACAATAAAGTTGCTGTTTTTTATCAGTATTCAAGGGAAACTATGAGTGTGGTATAGGCTGAATTCCAAATTTGAAGCAGAATCGCAAAAATCATTGAAAATAATGGGATGTCATTTAAAAAAATTGGCTTCGGTGTCGCGACGCTCTAACCTTTGACATCAAAATCATCTGCTTCCACGAACTATAAATATCATCTTTCATTTTCCAGAAATTTTCCCGCGGAGTTTTATATGGGACACACTGAATATAATATACACGCTATAACAGTGAATATTATTTTGTGTAAATTGGAAGTTTAATTTCCTCTTTATTTTTCAATTATGATGAATTTACACATTTACATAATTGTTGTTGTTAATTGTTATAATTGTTATTTCCGTCAGCCAGCTGCACACCCTTAAGAGTACAACCCTCAAAAGTCTTCGAAAGACTTGCCCGAGGTAGGGAAGACGCAGACCTTACCTTTTAACGTGTGATGCCATGCACGAGACCGATGACCATGCTGGGAATCGAACCCATGACCCTTAGGTTAAGAGACAAGCGCTTTACCATCATGACCATCACGGCCACATGCCTACAGTATACAGCATTTCACCCTGTATATTTCTCAAGCCTATATTATCGTTACCTATTTGTTTTTCAATTGTCTAATGACTTGCATTTTATTGAAAAACATCGAGTTGAATTCGAAAATAGAACGATTCTTAGTAGGGTTTAAATTATAAATATCATCAGTTAAACTATATTTAAAATTTTCCCATACCCTAATCAATCTCTGCAGGTTATCAATCAATAACTCCTTTGAAAATAAATAAAAATATCTGTACAGAAAAAATTAAGAAACAAATTTTTGTTTATTTGGGAACTTGTAAACAAACTATGTCTTTTAGGTCTGTCATGTAGTTATAACGTTATTTTTCCATTTGGAAAGTAAAATTGATTTCTTAATACACCAATTTACAAGTCTATTATTAGTTTAGGTAATTTCAATATGCTGTTGCCAACAAAAATTTTTTATAAATCAAAAGAAATAATTCTGACTACGGCCGAAAATACCCTTCTCTCCACACACTCCCACAAAGTGGGAAAAATGAGGCAAATATCTGACAGAAAACAACTACTTCCCCCTAGGGAAATTGAATTACATCTGTCATCCATTTGTGCAATGTTCCTCAAGGAGGACACTATTTGCAAGAGCTGATTGTAATAAAGCTATATTGAATATCATCCTTCATTTTGTTGGAAATTACCACTTCCATACATGCATGTTTCGAGGTTATTTCCTCTCATCAGGGCTAGGATAAGTCAGACAGCAATAGAGTCGGCTATAGGGATAGGGGGTTATCGTTCGTTTTGTGGAACAAGGCGACTATATTGTTGTCTGACCTATCCTAGCATTAATGAGAAAAAATAACCTTGGAACATGCAGGTGGTCATCTCCAACAAAATGAAGAATGATATTCAATATAGGTTTATTACAATCAGCACTTGCAAATATTGCCCTCTTTGAGGAACATTAAACAAATGGATGACTGATGTAACTAAATGTGCGTAGGGGGAAGAAGTTGTTTTCTGTCAGATATTTGCCTCATTAATCCAATTAGTGGAATGGAGAGGAGGGTATTTTTTGCCGTAGTCGGAATTATTTCTTTAGATTTATTTGATCCACTCCGTATATACTTTTCGAAATTTCGGATCATTAAAATGTTTCGTTAACAGTTGACGGATATTTGACTGTTTTGACTAGTTTCTGTCGATTTTGTGCTGAAAATTTTTTCCATGTAATTTGAACCTATCATATCTATGTATTAGTGATCAAGTAACCAGAAATAGCCAATCAGACAAACATTTAACTGATAAGTGCCCCGGTAAATTATCACTATTGAACAATCGAGTCACCATGGCTATGACATTTGACGTTTACAATTAAATATTCAAAATGTCAGTCCCTTCGCGTAGATATGGAAATATCCAAAATGAGTCGATCGATATAATTATACTCAAGTGACAATTCTATCAAAAATTTTTCTCACTGAATATCCCTCGACTATCGATAAATTCTCAAAATTTGTCTTAACTTTTCTCAAGCGAGTTGCTTTTAATTTTTAATTTCATCACTCAAACACGTTTATTTGGCAAAAATATTCAAACAAACCGAATTTAGATAAAATCATTCGTCCTGAAGGACTCGTGATTTTATCAATCGGTTTGTTTTCATATTTTTGCCCGAGTTTTCGTGGAAAATAAAAAATTTTGATTTGGTTTCGATTAAAAACAATGTCATATTTTAATTTTCTCTATAATGATAAGCCGAAAACAACTCGTGGATAAGCCGAAAACAACTCGTGGATATGTTGACGTCGTATAGGTTTGATCTGATGAAAGTTGCTGACACATCACATTTTGTGCTGTTTATGTTTTATTGTAAATGTGATATCAAATATACGTAGAATATAGGTTAATATTGAACTTCACATTGGTGCAACACTGGTACATCACATTTTTTTTGATGTCACACGAATGATGGCAGGGTACTTATTTTATTAATAATAATAATACAGAAAATATTACACTCCACAATAAAACTTATTTAAAAAATAATAATAATAATGAAACAAAAAATACACAATCGAATAGCCCCCCCTTACAAGAAAATTAATACTTACTCCAAGACACCCTCTTAATCCTGGATTTCTGCTGCAGCTTCTTCTTATTTTGGCTGAAGGTACCGACATGGTAACCCTCCGCAGAGTTCAACCGCCCCTTTGGGACCTTTTTGACGACCTTGGTTTTAGCCATACCGTAAATTTTCGCAGTCCAAAAAAACTTACACGACAAAAACGACAAATTTAAAATACGAAAAAGTACTTTTTCGATAGGAAAAAAAATCACCACCACGTGGACAAAAGACTAGCTTAAACTTTCGCGAAAAACTATTTGATAACTAATGCTAAAACGTTGGCAGCACGTCATAAAAATATGCACAACAAATAACGATAATAAAATAACGAAGAATTTTTTTTCGAAAACCCATGCAATATTGTCAAAAGTCACTGGGAGCGTGTGTCAACCACAAAAATACGAGTTCGAATGGAATGCGACGTAAATTACTGCTGCTCTGAATATTTGAACAAAAAAATCAGCAAAAAGGTCTACGAATGACCAGGAAAAAAACTAACAACGTCGAGTTCGAAGAGTGAAAAGTGCCGGTCTCAGTTGGCACTTGTAAAATTGGATGCAGACAAGGAAATAAAACGAAAAGCATTTGTTTAGAGATAATACACCACGCTTCGGCAGCGTTGCCAATTTTACACAAGGGAATCGCGGCTTGTGACTCGGATGTCGCTGAATTTTTGATATATTTACATTTTAAAAGGACATATCAATAACCTCTTATTTTATTTTCTAAGTTACTGAAATGTATTTTTTGTAAAAATTCGTAGACAAATAATATACCAGCATAACAACACACACTCTTATGTTACCTAACAAAACCTGCTATAAGGGAAAAATCAGTATACCTAACTCACGATAAAAAAAGTTTATAAATGGTTTCAGAAAAATCGAAGGAATTGTAAACATTTCCATTCATTTACTTACGAGATCCAACACAATGGGCCTAGAAAATTTTTGAGGTCATAACGTTGGGAATGCAAACATGCAGAACTGGAATAAAATCATCAAAATATCAGTTGGCGAATACAAAATATAACAGATAGGCGCAACGGATAATCAAGTATTCAACTGGACTACTTATACTTATACTGGATCATCTATCGCCTTGTATATTTTGTACTGGTCGACTGGACCGATATTCCGATAATTTTATTCCAGTTCTGTATATACCAAACACGCGAAGGAGAACATCATCTGAAAAATTGCTCCAGAGCTCCCTCAAGCTGGCAGCAAACTATTCGCGAAATGCGCTCGCGCTAGATGGCGTTTAGAACTTAGGAGCCAAATGAATAAGAGGCCATGTCATAGTATTTACTTTTGACATTTTCATCAACGAAGACATGAATGTTTGGAACCTTTGGGGTGGATAAAATTCAAGAAATAGAAACCACCCAAAACACCAAAACAACGTCAATTTCACTCGACGCGCGTTTCGCTCACACAGTTGGCATCCTCGGGATGCTGTAATTGACGTTGTTTTGGGTAGTTTCTATTTCTTGAATTAACGAAGACATATATGTATCTTAGTTTTTGATTGTAAATTTATGTAAACAAAGTTCAAGAATATGGTGAAATTCGTGGTGGTTGATGGAGTTTCATCAGACACTCTATAAATGCTGGTTTTCCGCAGGGATCCATTCTAGCACCAATCTGTTCTTCTTCACATCAATGATATCATAAAATTACCGGACTGAACCAGTAAAATGTTTCTACTAGCCCCGACAGGTTTTTGCAACATAACATCTTCAAAAGTATGTAATAAAATGTACACAAGTCTGTTAGGAATATAAAATCCAGAAATATTTTTTCATGTTATTGCCTTTCTACTTCGGCTGCTGAACCATTATCCACTTGACAGATATTTATTTGTTCTTAACGCAAAGTTTGAACAAAATCCGCCGTAAATGGCCCAGCCTTTCAACGTTTCATTTGTTCACTCTTCATGTTCTCAATAATGGAATATGACCTCAAAAAGGCATTTGTTGGAAAAATCAATCTTTGATTAAACGTTTCGTGTCAACACGGCCACCATCCATTTTTTTTTTCAAATACCGACTTCCAGTAACAACACATTTTCTAGTTTATTTCTATTAAATGCAACACAATTTTCTTTCTAATCGTCTGTAATTAGAAAGTAAATTGTGATTTTATTGCTTTATTAATATTTGTAATAAAATAGATAAGACCGTATTTGAAAAAAAATGTTGATGGTGGCCGTTGACATGAAACGTTTAATCAAAGATTTATTGATATATCGTTATAGTACATTCTGAATACAATAATAAAACTTTCCTTTTCCATATTTTTATATTTGCTGATATAACAATTAATTGTAGCAAACAAATGAACCTAGTGATTCTGAATATGTAAATATTAACAGGGTGTCCCGTTCAGTTTGGAAGTCGGCCATGTTGAATATTTCAGTAAACAAATTTGAATTTATATCCCCTATATCCACAAAAAATTGCCATAAAAAATGATTGAATATAACTTTCTTCGCTTTTAAACACCGGTTATATTCTATTGAGTAAAAATAAGGTTGAATATTGACATTTTTTGACAAACTAACCCCACAAAATACCCTTCCGACAGGACGATACATCAGTAAGGTATGTATAACCTCCTCATAACGTGTCTGTGACTGAAAAAACAAAAATTTCGTTTGTAATGAATATTGACATTTTTTACCAACCCACACTACTCCCTTTTATATGGGCTAACAAATGGTTACATACCGGGTGATTGAGCCAAATATTCGCGGCCTTGTAACTTTCTTATTTGTAGAAAAAACCATAACGTCCCTTATATAGTTTTTCAGTGGCTTATTGAGAGCCATTAAGTGACTGAGTTCAATTATCTACATGTCACTTTTATTTTTCGAATGAATTGACATATTTTTCATTTTTATAATTATAATAGAGGCTAGGCTGTCTTTCTGAGTTCAACTATATAAAATATACATTTTCATCATGAAAACGACAAAGGAGTTAAAAAGGCTTATCACAATGGACTTTTTTCTCTGACCCCATCTCAAAGAATGTGTTTACACTGAAGCCCTTGCAAATATCGAAGTCCTCTAAAACATAATACGCCATGAGTGTCAAACGTTGAACAGCGCCAGTCTCCAAAGAGAATAAGCACTCAGGTTGTTATGACAGAGGAAAGTTTTGTTCTGAAAACAATTGAGGACGTCATTTCGAACATCTGATCAATTTGTAAAACCTTGTTGGTGTTCCATTTGTGCTGAAGAAAAATTAACAACGTTTTTTCATGACGTAACATTTTCCAAACATCCGTGTACCTACATTAAATGACTGTATATTCAATGATTTTTTATGGCAATTTTTTGTGGATATAGGGGATATAAATTCAAATTTGTTTACTGAAATATTCAACATGGCCGACTTCCAAACTGAACGGGACACCCTGTTAATATTTACATATTCAGAATCACTAGGTTCATTTGTTTACATCGAAGTTTAGCAGTTTCCTACACTCGATTTGAGTATTCGTTTGCCGATTGATTTGGCACATTCCTTTGTTTAAACTGCTTCAGCTACACACGATTCAAAATGTGGTGTAAATTACACCACGCTACACTACACCTCCTAGCAAACAAATAAACCTACTTAAAATATAATTTTCTTAATTTTACAATTTTGTAGGTACAAATTACGGTAATGGTAAGTTATCGGGCTCCGTCTTTGAATTAAAAAAAGTTAATTAACCTACGTAGTTTCATCTCCTGAAAACAAACCCGTAAAAAAATTGAGGGTGTCTCAACTACTTTTCGAATTATGCCCTTCTGAATTTTCAAACACAAATTTTGTTGTTTTGTTGTGTTGTTGTGTCGCCTTCTTTTGCGTTAAAAAATTAGGTCCATGGCCGAAAACGCAGGCAGCGGTAATTTATAAAATGCGAGCACAGCGAGCATCTGCTTAATCATAACAATGGAGAAAACTAAAAAATTGAAAACATATAAATCAAGGGGAAGTAAATATTCGCTCATAATTGAATTTGAATAGTCGGCCTTGCATATTGCAAGTGACCAACCTGCCGTAAATAACAAAGAAAAAAGAGGTTATGTTTGTGATTATAAAATGTCGAGTGTAAAACGGTTGTTTTTGGTGCTTGTAATTGTGAAATTAGGTAGATTAGCTTCTAAAAAATTGTCGTCAAAAAAGAAGAGGGCATTTTGTGTGATTTTTTATCGAAAAATGTGTGTTTGAAAAAATGCCACTTTCAAGATTCAGAGGGGCATAACTCGAAAAGTAGTTGAGACCCCCTCGAATTTTCTTAGGATTTGTGTTCAGGAGACCAAACTACTAGTTAATTCATTTTTTTTTATCTTACCTTTACCCAAATTACTCATAATCAAATTGGAATTGCACTGCACTGTTTGGAATCTTTGTTGCAATAATGGATATACTTGAGTTGTATCCTGACACCAAATCGCTATTTTTTACTTTGAAACATGTTTCTGTCACTAAGTGATCATCTTCAAAGTGTAAAAATAGCGGTTTGGTGTCAGGATTTAAATACAGTATAGATAGATAGAAATGTTATTGATCTCTTCAAATTATATACATAACATGAAAAATAGGTTTAAAATAGGTAAAAAGTAAAAATACAGTGTAGTACAATACAATTAAAAAAACATGAATAATGTGTACACAGACAACATAGTCCTCTCGTTAAGAACACATTCAGGAATAAAAAAGTTGCTAAGACGATATTTGTGTACAGGTATCATTATGATTGGTCTATAAATTCATTCAAAGAATAGAAGCAATTGTCGATCAGGAATGATTTCAGAATGGATTTGAATTTGGTTACATTTGTCACATATTTTATTTCGTCTGGTAGCATGTTATAGAGGTATCCTCCCTGCATATAGTGGAGATTTTTTTAGTTGCATTCGATTGAATTTGCATTAGCCGACGTCATTCTATGCACGAGTATTATATTCATGGATATCACTGTTCTTTTGAAACCTGTGTTTGTTCTGGTGAGTATAACTTAACAGCTTGTAAGTAAATGTAAATTCCTGTAACAAGTCAGCAGATTTTTTCCTCTGAAAGTTTCTCTACATGTCTCCCTATAGCCTAGGTTGAATATCAGGTGAATAAATCGCTTTTGTAAAATAAATACTAATTAAAATTGGGATTACCACACAAATGAAAATTTAATAAAAAACAGCCATTTTCAAATCCACAGACAACTTTTGGTATTAGTACCTTTTTTATGAAAACTCAAGTTTTTCAAATGGAATAGTACTGTATTCTAATCTTCAAATATACATTTCAATTACAGAACATAATTTTTATTTTAAAATGTATCAATAAGTGTACGTTTTGCATTTCATTTTTTTTGTTAGTAAGTACTCAAAGAACATTGTTTTCCTGTATTCTATATTACATAATATTATGCTGTTATAAAAAATCGGGGGCTTATCTCAATATTCGGAAAATATGTATTATTTTTTACTTTACACCTCTTTCATCAAATGCAACCACAACAAATCTTTCAATCAGGTTGTAAACAAAAGAAGTCTACAAGATAAAAAAGTAAGACACTGCAGTTTCATATTTGGAAAAACTCAAGTTTTAAAATATCGCATCTAATTTTTTTTCCTAAAACCATATAAAACTTGGAGATTTGAGATAAAGAGATAATCTAGAATAGATATTTGTTAGAACAATTAAATGGTCCAAGCAAATCAATTTATCTTTACAGCTGTGAATGAATGCAATTCAAATGAGGGTTCATTGTTTACAAATAGAATTTGCGCATTAAAAGACCCTCCTTCCAAAGCATACTCCATTTAATCGTATAAAAAGGCTGAAATATGCAATTTTGGACAATGACACAATGAGATTTTTTGCGACAAAACCATGTCGTTACACAAAGCTGAACGGACATTTAAAGAATAATTAAATATCGATTTGAGGGTAAATGGCAACAGGATGAGATGCGAGTTAATGGAAAATCTGCAAGTGACAATTATCCGAGACAAAACTTACCATTTTTAGACTGCTTGTCAATCGTAATCTTCACCTGCATTTTCTCTGTGTCTGACGCTTCTGTCAGCGACATATTTTTCTTTGGTTACACTTTTAATAACTAGAGTCAACTACAACGCCTAGTCAAAGTTGTACAATAAATAATCGAAACTTGTATAAAGGAAAACCTATATAATATACAACTAAGCTTAATATCACAGTTCGTTATTTCGTCAACAAAAACTTAACATACGCACACAAACATGTAGGTTTCTCGTTAAATATCTAAATGAAAAATTCTTGTATGACTCGCCAAAATATAAATTAGAATCACTTTCAAACTTTAAATACTCATAACGCACAAATATACCGATTAAAATCTCTTTGAATTAGCAAAAATAGAAACGTACGCCATATGCCTTTCTTTCACCTTTCAAACCATGCGCCATCTTGCCGAGTCATGGGAAACTATGATTCTATAATCCACCACAGCGTCCAAAAACTCCAGAACCAGGGGCGCATGTCCAACCAAATCCAACTTCTACGAACTACAAAGGAGTTTTGCAAAGTTGTGATGTAATTTTTGAAATTATTATATTATTCATTGCAAAAGTAAACTCTCGAGCATTTCTAGATTGAGGGATCATAAAACGCGACACATTCGCCAGCTTGATTACGATCGCGTTCTCTCCAAATGTCCATGATACTTTTCAAGAATTCAAGGAAGTATTGAAACTCAGTTAAATAGAAATTCACCATTAGAACCTGACAAACTCGTAGTGTCCGAGTTTTCACGAAGGCCGAATAGGCCGATTTAAATACATTCGTGCCCACCCTGCTTTTCTAACCCTGCCTGAGAAATGCATACCCATCGACGTTCACTTCTGTGCCTGTCGGCGTGCGTGAAAAACGCGTAGAACTACGACATTTTCTAGTTTAAATAATGAAAGGTACAGTGGAAAATACGTCGGTATTATTTGAAAAAGTCAAATATTATTACTCCAGCATTGACAAAATTACATATCGCAGAACCAAATCAGACATGACTTTGTCATAAAAACGCAAGTGAAAGGCACACATGTGAAGGGTCACGCAGTTTTCAGGAACAAGTGTCAAAAATGCATTACCGTGTAAGTTGCACGAGCTTCAATAACCCTGCATTGGCACGCATATATCTGAATATAATTTGCAGTAAACAACAAGTATGTACAAGTCCATGCATGATATTCTTTCTTATCATTCCTGTTTTCAGTATTTCAAATGTCAAATAAGTTAATGCAGCGTCCTCCTTTTTATTCTATGCGGTGCGGTATACCCATAGAAATATGTGTACCTAGCCATTTTTGTTATTTAATAGACCAGTTTAGTGTGACGTCACGCCGCTTGAGTGTCACGAGCCATTATCCAAATAAACCGTATTTACCATTGAAAGAATGTGTATGGGGTAATTTTTTGATTTTTTGAATTATTGCGGAGAAATGAGTGAAATAATCAAAAATATTGCATTCTTTACCATTTTCAACCTACAAATGAAAGTTATATATAAATATATTATATATAAACTTTACCATAGTAACTTTGTTACAGTATTATTTACACATAAGATACTTCACTGCTAACATTTTTACATTTCATGCATGTACCAAGTACGTCAAAATCTGACTGCGACCTCTATTTGAACTCCCGTAGATGGACCAGAGACCTTGCCGAGCGGTGAAAATGTCATGCTCATGCTAAAATCGGATAGAGGTCTCCTGTATATCATAAAGTGCGATCGCCGGTACATCCTAGAAAGATTTTCCATAGAGGTCAACAACCAATATACCGGTTACATCCTGATGGGAGGTACCAAAAATATGCGTTCTATGCATACTTTTTCATTGAATGCTTTCTTTCATTGGTGAAACTAGTGCCCGGTTTCTGTATCATCACCAAAAACAGATTTCCAAAAGATACATGAAATAAATGAGCACTGGTCTCACCAATGAAATATTCTGAAAAGTAGAAAAAAACGAATCTGTTGGAATAAATATATAATCTACCCATAAGAACGAACACAATGATCAAAAAACGAATATTAAATATTCCACAAAAAACACTTTGTAAAAACTACAAATTACTTGCTCTTGAAAACTATGTCAAAAAGTTATTCAGTATTATCGGACCATGAAAAACAAATTTTAACGTCTTTAAAAATATTTCAATAAAAACAAAAAACAGTATAACGACTTCAAAAAGGAGTTAATGAACACATATTCATTTATTTTACCTGTTCCACCTTTATTGCTTGGTATGGCGAAGCCTGCTTCGAACCCCCCTTTGTGTAATATATATATATCATGCTCCCTCACAACACCTGGAAGAAACACTGCACTGGCAATAAAAGTGTATTGCAGAAATCGATTGAAGTGTGTGTACCCACCTTCCACAACTCTGAGGTGAGATCTCTTTTCTTTGGTTTTGGCGTAGTCCTAACCATCAGGAACATGAGTGAGCCAATTCATTGGACAGAAACCTTTTTTAAAAATCCTAGTTATAGTTTTTTCAAGTCATTCCACCTATGGACTTGAGTTTCACTTCAAAAACAAAAAATAATTTAGTATAGGTATAACTATGCATGTTTGGAGTACCGGCTTATCTGAAAAATAAAAACATACGTATCTACTCATTTTTTCAATTATTGATGGAAAATATGATGAACAATTAACAGAAACTGATAATTATATATACTCACCTTTCTATAAAAATTAAACATTAACAAAATGAGTCGAATAAGCAGTAACAGCACATAAACATAAAATTGATTGGAAAAGCGATGAGCTGTCAAGTCAATTGTCAAAATGCCAAACAAAAAATATCTAGCATTTCTTTTTCATTCTCTCATAAGTAGCCATATAATAACATATTCTCGTTTCCTGATATTGGCTGCGAAGGATTGAAGGAAACCTAATTGGGACTTTTTCAATGTGTAGGTAAGTAACAAAATATTGTCATTCGTATAAGTACCAAAATTGGGTGTTTGGACAATCATGACGTTTTATTCGCCAAATCAAAGAAATTTTTTGTACTAGTGAAAGAAATAAATATTTCCATATAAGTCGCTCATTTCCCACTTAAGGAAGAAAGATGATATGAGCTTTGTTGTTGAGAATGTTATTACGAATCGATATGCATGAAAAAATATAGGGTGTATTGAAAGAAATATCATTTTATGAAATATTCTAAAAACGCGACTGTCAATTTTTTTTCGGCATCAGGAAGGCCATAAAAAATGCTACTAGTTTGCCCATTTAACCGAATTCGTAGCATCAATAATAACTGAGCTAGTTGGCAATGGTGCCTTCTTAATTTGGAACACCCTGTATATGAACTATCATTTAACAAAATAGTAAGGTTCAACGCAGATTCAAAAAGAACAAAGAAAGTTATTTTCTGTCGGTTCACATTTGATAACCATTTCAAAGAACAAAGAACACAAAAAATATGGAATTTTATAAATCGCGGAGAGTATAATGTATCCGTATGTTCATATCGTATAGGTACATTGTTATCTATATTTGTATTGGTACATACACAGCATGTATATACTCAATGTTACGTCTCATGTACATTATAGCATAACATTCTTAACACGTATGACCAGGACAATTATAATGTTGTCCGACCTACCCTGTCACTGATGAAAGGCAATAAACCTCGAAACATGCGTGTCTGCAGGTGGTCATTCCCAGCCAAATGAAGGATAATCTTCTATTTAATTACAGGACAAGCACTTGTAACTGGGTCTTCTTGGAAGAACGTTGCACAAATATCTGTCAGATGTAGTTCAATGTCCGTCGTGGTATTAGCCAGGGAAGTAGTTGTTTTCTGATAGATATTTGCCCTTTATTTTCCACTTGGTGGAAACGCTTAGAGAGAAGGGTACCCCGTATTCTTTCACATTAATTGTTGATACCTCTCTGGCCCAATATAATCGAACTCGTTCGAATGTTTACAGTTTTCTCTTCCTGGAGACTGTTCTACTTGGGAGTGTTTTGTCTTGTTCCGTGCGGATGACACTGCGTTCAACTTTGTTGTAGTTCGTATTGTCATCCGTGCGAAATATTAGTTAAACAGTTGATTATTGTTCATTTGGCTGGGACAGGACAATTATAATGTTGTCCGACCTACCCTGTCACTGATGAGAGGCAATAAACCTCGAAACATGCATGTCTGCAGGTGGTCATTCCTAGCCAAATGAAGGATAATCTTCTGTTAAATTACAGGACAAGCACTTGCAACTGGGTCTTCTTGGAAGAACGTTGCACAAATATCTATCAGATGTAGTTCAATGTCCGTCGTGGTATTAGCCAGGGAAGTAGTTGTTTTCTGACAGATATTTGCCCTTTATTTTCCACTTGGTGAAAACGCTTAGAGAGGAGGGTACCCCGTATTCTTTCACACGTATGACCATGACATCCTAGGTACATCACATATAGATGTAAAATCAAATATCCACAAAAATCCAACAGCTTATAAAGGAATCATACACAAGACAAGTTTGTTTGGATAATGCATATGAAATAACTCAACTAAATTGACAGCTCTGACGTCAGCACTAAAATGGTGAGAACGTGCCGTTCTTAGAGCGGATAGTGGGGAGGAAGCTGGAATACTGCGCCTCGAGGCAGCTTGTCCAATAATTTTTGAGTGTCTTCTATCGCAGAAACCTTGAAAAAAACGAGCGCACTGTTCACATGAACAATAGTGATATTTTGGCGACGAACTGATTTCATGCTTATTGAACTCAAGTCACTGGTCTGACGTCATTATTTTAATGGTACTAAGTTTCTCGCCAAAATGAAGTTTTTTCGTGATTCCATGTTGAGAAAGTAAATAAAGTAATCCTAATTCAAAACATAATCTAAATTTCTAAAATAATGGAGAGAAGCGAGCGTATACATTTTTCATTGATGAAATATTGTTTGAAAATGTACTTGATGTACTTCAGCAAGTTTTTGCCTTTACTTATTCTGTCGTTTTTCTGGCACTCTGATATCAATGGTCTCTTTCTGATAACCAGTCCATATTATTGTAATGTCTATATATGGATATTATTACTTATGAATTTTTTCGTGGATGCTTGCCTTCTTCAGAAGGTAAACAAACAAAACGGTCAAAATTAACCGGCTTCCGCCCCCTCCAGCATGCTGCTCAGACAACGAAGCTAGTCGAACACCACTTAACATCTTCCGAACTATTATCCACAACTTTGAACGCTCCTCCAGAGGAGCTTCCATCGCTTTCCACGAACCGCGTTCCAAATATGAAATCATGACGTAATGTGACGTCATGAGTTCGTCGCCAAAGCGGAGTATTCCATCATCCTTTGGAAGTAGTTTGTCGCCAAAATAATATCACTAATATCAAAAAAGCCATAGGCCATGCTTACTATCCTGTCGGTAGAGAGATATGTTTTCTGAGGAGTTGGAAGAAATTTCAGATAGTTTACATGATTTGAATTAAGTGTTCTTTCTGTGAAAAAAAAATCAATCTGGGGCATTGTATTATTATATATAATTATAAAATACATAGAAAAAGAAAGATTCGAAGGATCTGGGTGATCCCAATCCTTCTTGAGAATATTGAGAAAACTCAAGGTTTTGGTGATAATTAACTCAATATAGTGAACATGAGATTGATGAATATAATCAAGAAAACTTTAGGAACTATTTCAAAATGGACCAAATAACTCTATTCACATATATTCTCAGCCTCATCAAACGATAAATTAAATGTTGTGAGGAATATGCTGCAATTCCCCCAGAAACTAAAACTTGCAGCTCTTAAAGGGAATACGTTTTTTTCATATTCAAATAGTCGGTTCAACTATGTTATTTCCTTCTAAGATTTCTCGTTTCAGAAGATAGTATGGCATCTACAGCCTATAACTTTCGAGTACGAGTATCTGAGTTTATGAGAGAAATTCCGTTGTTGTACACGTCCCAAATAAGCACAAAGCATTTTAGAACACTTTTATCATCAATTTTATGATATCGCTTTGCTTTCTAAAGGTAAGTTCATATACTCGCGAAATGCGAAAAGCAAATCTGGCTCCCATTGGTCGATATTCAAATATTTTTAAATATCGACCAATGGAAGCCAGATTCGCTTTTCGCAATTCGCATTTCGCGAGTATATGAACTCAGCCTAACCTATAACCATTAACTTTCGTAGCTTTTTTTTGCGAAAAGTTGGACTGTAATCGAATTTTGGCTTATGACTTTGATAAGCGCTTTCAGATATTTCGGACACTATTCGGCCAATGAGGCCACAATACGCTATAAGCCATGAAGCGAAAAGCCAGCATGTAAACTCCCCAGAACGCAAGAATTCCTATCCACAACACTTCCCAATAGGCAATCCGCATGGACCAATCAAAACTCTATTTTAGTTGCGCCTGCGTGGTGTGCGTGGTGTGGTTACGTTGAGAATCAACTTGGATATCAAGGTCCAGTTTGGTTAGATTAGATCATGTTCCCTTCTTTTATGGCTTAAAAATGAAAAAAGAAGGGAACATGATCTAACCTAAGCTGTTTTTTTGGCGTACCATTTTTTTAAAATTATTTGATCCGTTTTAAAAATCTTGCGTTTTAGCGTTGAAACATTGATGTCATAGACGGAATGTTTTTAAACCTAATGCTATATTCTGACACAGTCAAATCTATGACGCATATTGAATAAGTTTTTAAAAAATTATTGAATGCGGTTCAACGCTAAAAAAAAGCTGTAATCAAACTAACCTTGCTATCCAAGTTGAATAATTGGGACTACTACACCGTCTTAGCATCGATTCAAATATACCGCCTTGGCCAGGATAGTTCTGATTGGTTCATGCGGATTGCCTATTGGGAAGTGTTGTGGATAGGAATTCTTGCTTTTCGAGGGAAGGGAAATGTGATTTCCCGGCGGTTCGGTCTGGTATTTTTATTTTTAAGGTTACTTTAATTTAAAATTTAAAACGGTACCCGTAGACAAGTTTAAACGGTTCAAGTTCAAATCAAACTAAACCTGGAATAATTAAGGAATGAAAAAAATAATATTTATATTTATTCCTTCTGTGAACCCAATTCACTCAATAACTTTTTAGAAGTACATACTTCCAATGGTTTGTAAATTTCAAATATATCTTGCAAAATTATATGTTTACCTTTCAGAGGCGTAGTCTAGCTCCCAGTCAAAAATTATTAAGAGAGACGTCTCCATCTAAAAAACATGGAATGGTGTCGTCTTTACCCAAAAAGAGAACAAGGGAGTGTTCGAATGATGAAAAAAGAAATAAACGAACACCACTTGTTCAAGTCAATGGTGCTCAGATAGTATGTGTTTCGGACCATGTAAGTGAACATTAACTTCAATAAATTGAGTAATAGGTGATGAATGAGTTTTTCAGGAACAACTCATCAAAAAGCTCTCAAGACCATTCAAATGTCCCATTCCCAACTATCTGGGTTCAAACTCCACTAGAAACTTGGGTATACGAAGGCCACAAGTCAAGAGATCTTTGTACGATCCAAATATGCCTAATGCTTTGGTTTTGTATGCTCCTCCAGAACAATCGGAGCATGATAAAATGAAGAAAAAAGACGGGTAAATCACCGCCAATTAATGAAGTTATTTAATTCAATTCATACTGATCCTTTCAGCTTAATTTTAGTCCATGTAGTTGTAGATCCTCTCCTAGGTAATATTTTGAGGCCCCATCAGAGAGAAGTACACAAAGTTCAATCAGTAATGATTACTTCTATATTTTGATGTTTTTAGGGTGTTAAATTCATGTATGACTGTGTAACAGGAATTCAAATTCCCGGATCATATGGTTGCATTATGGCTGATGAAATGGGTTTGGGAAAAACTTTGCAATGTATAACGCTCCTCTGGACTTTAGTCAGGCAGGGACCAGAGGCAAAACCCACTATAGACAAAGGTATAATTGTTTGTCCCAGCTCTTTGGTCAAGAATTGGAGTAATGAAATCGACAAGGTAGGGTTTGTTTTCTGATGTTTTATTTCATACCAACAAGTTCATTAGAAATTAATCAGAAAAAAAATGTATATATAAAAACTCATTAAAATCTGTTAGTCACATTAAAATAAATCAGAGGTATATATTAATACAAACATACATGTGATATAGAAAGTAACATACAGTGCGGCTTTTAATAGTCTCCCCCCTGTTAACTTTTGAACAGTTTGACTTACAAACATAAAAAAAACGTTTGGAGGGTTTCATCAATACTACTTTTTGAAATAAAACACCTTGTGATTGCTCGATAGAGGACGCGGGGGGCACATCAACAAAAATAAATTTAAATGGCATTGGGGGTCATGTGTCACATCATTGAAAACTTGATTCAATCATCTAAATTTTTTTAATTTTTGTTTTTACGTTTTTTACAGTATGCATTTGAAATGTCAGAATAAGTGCGGATCTGGCGGGTCTGAATCCCTTTTCTTACTTGACTATGATAACTTTTGAATGATTTGATATGAAATAACGGGACAGAATTTTTTTTTACTGAACGAAATCCTAAAAAGTTTTAGATGGTTGAAAAGAGAATTGAATTGCCATTTAAAATATGTTAGTTGATGTGCCCCCAGCGCTTTCTATCGAGCAATCACAATCACAAGCAAAAAGTAGTATCGTTGAAACCCTTCAAACGTTTTTTTATATTTGTACGTCAAACCGTTCAAAAGTTAACAGGAGGGGGGGAATATTAAAAGCCGTACTGTATACAAAAATACACAGACACCAACAGTTATAAACATACATAAAATCTGTTAGCTTGTACTCATAATATTAGATTAGTTTGTTTCATTCAAGGAATTTAGAGTTTTGTGGAAATTGTAAAAGCGATACTCTGAAATGTAGTAAAAACATTGAGTTCGAAAAAAATATTTCATTCTACTCTTGAAAATATTCTGAGGAAGATCTTTCAAATAATCTGGAAGTTTTTCTAAAGGTCCAGGTCCAGCGAATTCTCCCTAGATTTATTAAACCTATGTCGTTGGTAACTTAGAAGATTTACAGATCTTGGGTAATTATGGTGGACTGAATTTCTGGTGAATGAATCTTTTTTGTTGTGGATTCCCAATGCGGAATTATAAATGTAAACTGATGGAAGAGTCATAACTTCTAGTCTTTTGAAAAGAGGTCGTCGACATCACGCCTGTCAGCATGGGTAAAGATACAATAATCAAACTGTATAGTATATGATCGCCGTATAAAACGAGCTTCACCGAGCTGGTTAATGGATCAAAAGTATTTTATATCAA
The DNA here is from genome assembly GCA_958502065.1 of Chrysolina americana. Classification (NCBI taxonomy): domain Eukaryota; kingdom Metazoa; phylum Arthropoda; class Insecta; order Coleoptera; family Chrysomelidae; genus Chrysolina; species Chrysolina americana. Next base: position 89,150,289 of record OY293410.1, read on the forward strand.
ATTGAATATGTCAATAAATATATTACAAATGGGTTGACTGAAAAATTTCAGTGCAGAATATGATTAATTAACAATTTAAAAATATTTTTTTTAACATTTCACTGATTTGGTTAATAGACAAATTCCATACCAATCGAAAGTATGAAACCTATAGGATATGCAAACGTTAGGTTGACAACTTTTTTCCTGTCACAACTCTTGGGTATGCAGGTAAAAGCAGGTAAATCGATCCTAACGGGCGCGGTGGCGTGCGGGTTCAGTGCTCGCTTCATTAGCCAAAGAGCATGAGTATGAATCTTAGCATTGCCACCGGTCTCGTGCATGGCATCACACGTATTAAAAGGTAAGGACTACATCTTTCCCTAGCTCGCACAAGTCTCTGACTTTTGAGGGTTGCTCGTAGGGGTGCAACTGGTTGACAATTATAACAATTTTAACAATCTATTAATAATAACTTTACTGCCTTACCCTGTGTGACTCCTGTATGTAAAGAGATGGTTAAAGAGTGTGTCTTAGCTTGACTCAGATTCAATTTTTTCGCTGGCTAGTTGTTTGAGTGTGTTGATATTCTTGGCGGAGTTTATTATAGTAGTATCGTCAGCGAGTAAGGCTTCGCTTCGGTTCAGAATTTTTGGACAGTGTTTGTTTTGCCAGGAGCTGAAAACTCTATGACAAAAATCATCCTCCTTTGATAGTCGAAGTACTTCAGGCCTATTAGCTTGTATTTGCCTGATGTTGGGAAATTAATATTTCCAATAAATTGGACACTTATCATTCTCTACAACAGACTGGACATCCCAAAGAGCATAAGGCAACACCGTCTATACCGTACGAGTATCGTAAGTGGTACTATATTCAGCTTATGCTTGAAATTAGTATCTGCTTTTAAATAATAATAACATAATATTAATTATAATGAAAATAATGTAACTCCAAACAAGGACATGGCTTTGGTAATAATAAGCCATGTGACAATCTAAATTGGGACATATTAAGTTTTCAAATGACCAACTTAAGCTTTTTTTAATTTCTGAACATTGAGGCATTGTTTCACTTCAAGAGGTGAGGTAACTTATTATAGTTCAAGAGGCCATTGTGGAATAGGGAGTTGTAGTGCTTGAATTGAAAGTCACAAATTGTCAAAGTCACTTGTGCAATAATTATGTATCTCATATTGGAAGGTAATATGGTTATTTAACGAACAAGTGTATTAATAAGGGCGATTAACGATTGAGATATTTCAATGCGTGAGCGGAGCGAGCGCGTTAATGTTCGAGATTGTAAATCGCTATTTTAATTCACGAGTTCGTTGCAAAACTTTTCCGTTGACATTAACTTGAAAAAAGATGGTACCGCTTGGGGATTGAACCCTCGACCTTGCTATCACCTCAGGACTCAAACCAGCATTTCACCAGCCGGCTGCGTGACTATCTAGCTTTTAATGCTACTAACAACTTTACTGATATATTTGATGTATTCAGAATTTTTTTTACAGAACTTCGTTACTATCCATCTTTTGATTTCAAAATGAACGTAGAATTTTAAGAAATTACAACAATGAAATAAATAATGACAGACACAGCTACTTGATTTCAAAATAAATGTTTTAGCGGGTAAGTATATATATGTTTGGTTGCATACGCCACAGGTCACTATATAAATATAATATGTATTGGAGCAATGTACGTTGGGTTGCATATAAGTAAATCGTTGATTAATAGAAAATCATTCATTAACAGGGGTCATTAATCAACGATTTTGAGTGCGTTAAAATACATCGTAAATAAACGCTCGACGGAAAAAATCATTAAAATAAGGCGGGGCATTTCCCAATAGAACGCTATGAATGAAAATCATAGAAAAATAAAACAGTCAACCAGTTCACTGTTTAGATCATGGATGAGATAGGTGTAAGTCTATTGCATTAGAAAAGCACAGTATAGTCAAAATGTAATTGGATAATAGTATTATATACGGGCAACATAGATTGGAATGTTGGGTGAGAAACATTTTTTTGGATATCTTGTGGTCTCGGGAGCCCTACAACACGCTCTACATCTAGTGTCTGGTACCACTATACCCATCATGCGACTATGGTAGACTAAGGTGTCGAAGATACCATCCAGCATGGCAAGCCATTATGAATCTCTCGGTCTCCGACTTTAGCCCACTTGACCTGAGGAAAGCAAAGATAAAATTTTGGGAGACGAGGTCTTAGATATTCTTGAAGAAGATCCCATGCATTGGCTTATCCTTATGTAGATGCGGATGTCTCCGCAGCTTTGACTTGAAGATCCATCATTTTGCGAGTTTTTACGTCGGGTTGTCGCAGCTCCTTCGGAGTCCGTTTCACCACTCCAAGGGAGTAGAGGAGAATCGGAACGGCAGCAAATTTGTTCTTGCCTGGCAGTTCTGATGACCAGATTTGTCGAAGTTTATGCTGCTACTTGCCGCGAAGACATTTTTTAACTATGCACCTCTTGGGAGCAGCGTTGTTCCACCCCTTTGTAAGTATACACCTCTCCGACATCAAGATGCTGTAGGATGCTTCCGTCTACGAGCTGAACGTCCTCTCCGTATTCCTCGCATCGTCCTGTTTTGAGATGTACTATGGCACATTTGTCGGTCCCGAACTTCATTCCAATAGCATTCATGTACTCTTTCACTACCCTGACAGTGGATCCTAAATAAAGATTATTATTACTAGAGTCACTGAAACTTATTCAAAATCTCGTAACTACAAAATTTGTTTAAAAATTTGAAGGAGGACTGATCTAAATGTTCTCATTTCAACTTCATTATAATACTTCTGTTTCAATTTGTATTCCAATCTGAGTATCTTTTACACGGGTCGGGTCGGGTCGGGTTATATTGTACATTTCATTCCATTACTTTTCCTGGTACTATTATCTTGGATTGTTTAGTACTTGTGCTTTATTCTAAATAATATTTTGTTCCACTGTATTAGTGTAGAGGACGCTACTTTTTATTTTGTTATGATTGGCAATTAAAAACAATATTATTACTAGTGGCTGAAAGGCCGTTTACAGTCGATGATTATGGATGGAGGGCCAGATGCCAAAAAGAAGCTTACTCAGTTCATGCAGGGGCAGGGCAGAACTGCCATTCCGGTACTCATTATTTCATATGAAACATTCCGAATGCATGCAGAAATTTTGCACAAGAGTGAAATAGGGCTCGTTCTGTGTGACGAAGGACATAGGTATGAATAGTTTACATTACTGTTACTTCCATTTTCATCACAAACCGTTCTTGTTTTCAGGTTGAAAAATTGTGAGAATCAAACCTACAGGGCTTTGATGGGGCTCAGAGCCAAGAGAAGGGTTTTGCTGAGTGGGACTCCCATTCAAAATGACCTTACAGAATACTTCAGCCTTATACACTTCGTTAATGAAGGTCTTTTAGGCAGTGCATCAGAATTCAAGAAGAAATTTGAGAATTATATTCTAAAAGGTAGGACACGATGCACAGTTTCAAAATCTATTGTCAGGTCTCTCGATTGTTAATAATAATAACAATAATAATATTTATTTCACTAATTTAAAGGTTCAAATCACTAAAAAAGTACTTCTATACCAAGGAAGACGTGTCAGTATGTAACTGAAATGAAATACACAAAAACTGTGTCACAATAAGTCATGGTCAAAACTCATCAACGGTGTAGCAATTTCTTTCTAGAATATATTTTTTATACTTAATTTGAAGACTATAATGTTGGTGAATTGTTTATGTATTAAATAATTGAAGTCCAAGGAACAAAGAAGTTTTGAAGTGGTTGGACACCATTAAATTGTGTATATTTTTATAAAGTAGTCAACGCTGCTAGCAATCTTGGGCTTGTCTTACATTTTTATTCTATCCATGTTCCTTTTTTTGTAAGAACTAACACACTACTATAGTATGTGAGAGGCATTTTGTTATTACTTATTAGTTGTTTGGCAATACTATCTCAGAACTTGTAGTTCTTTACTATTTTAATATTTAATTTTTTATAAATGATATGTATATTTTTAAATTGTTCACCTAACTCAATAATTATTGAAATGAAAGTGCAATGAAGCATTATGATCATATTCCAGGTCAGGACTCCATGGCATCAATCCTTGAACGTCAACATGCCTCTGAACGATTGCTAGAACTGACAACAATCGTCAACAAATGCCTCATCCGACGCACTTCTTCCCTCCTCACCAAGTACCTCCCAGTCAAGTTCGAAATGATCATTATCTGCCAACTAACCCCGCTTCAGAAACAAATCTACCTCAACTACATTAACTCCGAGTCAATCAAACGAAGTGTTGTAAATAATGAAGATGCTAAAGCTACTCTCAGTTCCCTAGCTAGCATTACAACTCTTAAGAAACTTTGTAACCACCCGGATTTGGTCTTGGATAAGATTTTGGAGGGTTCTGAAGGGTTTGAGAAGAGTAGAAGCCTCTTGCCTCCTAAAAACGGGGAGAATGACGTACGACCTGAGCTGTCTGGGAAGCTGATGCTGCTAGATTTCTTCCTGGCCAACTTGAAAGCTAATTACAGTGATAAGATTGTTTTGGTATCGAACTATACCCAAACTTTGGATTTGTTTGAAAGATTATCTAAAAAAAGGTATGTATTATTATTATAGATAAATTGATTTATAGATAGATCTTAATTAATTAGAAATAGGACATCCTAATGAACAAACATAAAAGTAATCAAAATTAAATCACAATAAATACTTGAGATTATAGTTAATATTTTTATATAATAAACAGGTAAGGAATTAACAACAAAGAATAAAATAAAATTAGCATTCAAATATGTTATACTAAATATTCATCCTATCAAACAACATTGATTGTAAGTCCACCTTGTGAGCATATGATATGGGGTGTTGAAGTTGAAAGTGCAATGAAGAAGAAGAAATTGTCCATATATTTCATTATTTTTTGAACAATTAAAAGAGTCAATGACTTTTTTGTTGTTGTTATTCATGTTATTCGTATTATCCCAAACAATATTTTGATGCTTGAACGAGACCAATCTTTCATTCATCTACAGGGTAAGCGTCAACCAAAAATAAGCTTAACTGATAAACATTGTTTATCAGGCCTTCGTTATTTTTTTGAGTGGGAATATTACAATGGAAGTCCAAAAGTGTATATGAAAGGGTGATCAAATACTAAAACATTCTGGAATTGAAAAAAATTCTACCGAAGGCCATTACTAAATAAGCCAAGAAACATTGTTGCTGTTTTGCTTTGTTTTTAATTTATTCATGGCTTACGGACATCTGGTAAAATACCTTTGAAGGTGAATAATTGCCGATTGTTATGTCTTTATCTTATCTTATATACAATAAAAATAAGATGAGTCCGAGTACAAATCCGTGAGGTACTCCCCAATATTTTTTAAATCTATGAGTCTCTTATCTGTTTCAAAAAATTGTTTACTGAGAAGTAATAAATTGCATTCATTTCAGTACTGCACCTCAAAATCATAGTTGATAATCTTTCTCTTGTTATATGTTTTAGAGGTTACTTGTATGTGCGGCTCGACGGTACAATGTCGATCAAGAAAAGAGCCAAGGTAGTGGAAAATTTCAATAATCCCGAATCGAAAGAGTTCATCTTTATGTTGAGTTCCAAAGCTGGTGGTTGTGGTTTAAATCTCATCGGGGCCAACCGCTTGATAATGTTTGATCCTGATTGGAATCCCGCCAATGACGATCAAGCCATGGCAAGAGTTTGGAGAGACGGACAACAGAAGCCATGTTACATTTATAGATTCTTGGCGGTAAGTTTCGACAACAAAATCCGAATTAGTTTGTCTACTACCAGATCATGTTGTTTTTACGGAAATCGAAGAAAACTCCTAATAATTTCATTTATGCACTAGCGGGCGGTAATGTACACTTTACCGCCCGGTTCGCCGGGCGTAAAGTGGCACTTTACCGCCTGTAGGCGCATCATGGCCCGCGGGCGGTAAAGTAGACAATATACCAAAATTGTCCATATATACCTACGCACATCATTTCACGGAAGACCTACCACGAAACAATGAACTCAGTTCAATAAAGAAATACTCATTTAACAACTTTTATTCATAATCTATATTTTCATTGTCCCATTTTATGAACTCATTATGTCTTTTCGTAAAGTTTCTTTGACTTTGTTGGTAGCAGTTCGAGTTTGGCACTCTTAGCCGATTCCAAAATTTCCATTGGTATGTATATATTATGTTCTTCATCTGATGATTCCATAATTTTCGTGTTGAGTTCACTCACGCACTTTTTCAGATATTCATGAAGATGACCGTTTACCTTGTTTATTGAATTTGTTGCTAACGCCTTCGGGCCATTATCCACGCCGCAGTCCATAAACGCCTACTTTACGCCCTCGATACATAAATAACTATTAATTAATATACTAAAATCTCCATCACCAATAGAAAATATAACATTGGTACTAAAACAACTATAAATAATATCGTTATAGTTTTCGAACCTACTAGAACCATTCTACTATCATCAGATCAAACTCTGGTAGGTTACATAAAGGGGGTTTGTCACATTTTCTCTACCCTTTTCAGCTCTGTCCCTCAATACAGGAAACCACTGATTTATTTTTAATGCACTATTTCAGGCGGGTTCCATAGAAGAAAAGATCTTCCAGCGCCAAGCGCACAAGAAAGCTCTCAGTTCGACGGTGGTGGATATGAACGAAGAGGCGGCTCGACATTTCAGCGTAGCTGAATTGCGCGACCTCTTCCGGTTGGAAAACACAGAATCCGACACGCACCAGAAGCTCAAATGCAAACGATGCTTGAATAGGATCCAAATCAAGAATCCGCCAGAAGAAGCAGATTGTACGGATGATTTGTCTTTGTGGTATCATTCTTGGGACAAGAAGGGATTGGCGGATATGGTGAGTGAGGTTTTAGAGTTCCTCGAGGTTTCATATTTGGGCTATTACTATTTTTGAATTGTGGAAAAAATTCATATTTTTATGTGTTGCTTTTCATATTTTAGACATATAGCGAAGTAAATATTTAAGAAATAATCCTGATATACATTTAACAGTGACATTGTAGAACAGTATGATTAACATAAAATTTTCATGAAAGTTTTTCAGGGATATATAATTACATTTGATCAAAACCAGAGAGAGTTGAAAACAGAAAAAAATCTGTATAAATTATTTACAATCAGAATACTCAACATATAATTTATGGTAAATTGGGTAGCATTAATACTTGGTTGAAAAAATTGTTATAGGCACAATATTCAACAAAAATAAACAAAGGTACAATCCAGAGATTCCATGAACAGAACTCATACGAGAGAATATATGCCTGTTTGTCCAATTCGATTGGATTATATGTTACTTTTAAAATGTAACCCCCCCTTGCATTTGTAAAGATAGTTTTATAACGTACCCTTTGCTTGCATTTTTAAAGATGTCACAAATCCCTTGAAAAGCATTACAACCAACATCATATTTAGACCAGGGCCAAACCGATTTTAAATACCCGAATTCATAAAAAATTCTTAGCAGTATGTGGGTGGTCAGAAAGAAAGAAAGTATTGAGAAAAATCAAGACGACTAGAAGGGGGTTGGGGTAGCTGAATATACGTTTTGAGGGTGTAGCTAAAATATGCATCCTATCCAAAAAAATGTAATACAAAAGCTGTAAATAATGAAAATATCCAAAACTTTTATTTTAATAATTTTTCAACAACTTGAAATTAACGAGAAAAACGCTAAAATTTTTACGAAAGCGTAGAATTCTGAAATAACAACTCGGAAGAAGTCGAGTGAACAAAAGGAAAATGCAGTGCACGTAAATCTTGTATTCTCTCGATTATTTGGCTAAGCCCTTGGCTCACGGTCAAATAGTTTCATGAAATTGCTTTGAAGTGACGTCATTTCTGTTGGTTTGCTTCTCACAATTTGAAACAAACCGATAAAAATTACTTCACTTCACGGCAGTTTGTTGAAACAATCTGATCGTCTGCCATGGGTTCAATGGATAGCAGTACTTTAGCCACATATTTACATTATTACATTAGCACTGGTAAAGTTTCCGAGTTGGTGTCAGCTGAAAGCTCGTAAACATATTTACATTTTCAATCAATTTTAAATTACATTTGATTACTTAAGATATTTAAATAAGGCTTTGAATTATAAATTTTTAGAACTAAAAATACAGAAAATGTCAGTAGATGAACAAAGGGGGTTTTGGGACCGCATGCGCAGTACGGTCGAGCTTGCCACGGGCCATCGGAAGTAGTCGGGGTTGGGTAGAGGAGATCGGTAGAAGTCGGCCGTCGCTGGTCTGCGTTCATCGAGTCGCGATAGATCCAGTTGATGATAAGAATTCTCCACTACCGCGCGCTTCGCTGGTCTGCGTTCATCGTGTGACGTAGTCGAGAGAGATCCCGTAGACCGATAGCATTTTGCCAATACAGCGCGCATCTTGAATATTTAAAATTAATTGAATTTAAAAATAAAAAAAGTTGCGGAGAATGAGGTTTGAACCGGCGGCGAAAGTTTGGAAGCGTGTGACGCTAGCCATTAGTCCACGGTGGCTTCATACAAGATGGAGTATGAATGTGGCAGGCATGATTGAAGGGGGTATAGAAGGATTTGGTATTGGAGCCGTGGGTATAATAGAAAAAGAATAATGATTGTGAATGAAAATATTCAGAGTTTGAAAGTGTGATGATAATAGTGGTGTTTGGAAAATGGGAAAAAAAAACATGGCGGCTGTCAAATGTTATACAGGGTGTACCAACATAATATTTAAGTGAAAAAACATGGTTGCCTCGGCCATTTGTCGAAGAAAATACCATTGGGGGTATGGAGGGATACAAAATGTTTTCGTGAGGGGGTCCGTCATTTTTAACGTGCGATTTGGAGTGAAAATTAGCATTTTAAATCTTACTCGTTTTTTGAAACGCAAAAAACGCTTATTGCAGTAACATTTTTGCATGTTTGAGCGTTTCAAATTTCAGTCGTTTTATATCCAATTTTACATTTTTGCATACTAATAATTTACTACGTGCGTCGATTTATCGAGTTCACTTGAATATTTTGAATTGTTTGCATTTAAAAAAATAAAAAAAGTTTTCCGAGAATGAGGTTTGAACCGTCGAACTGCTGATTATGGAGCACCCACTGAACACACCAGGCTATGAATCAAGGTATTGATGTGAGTGTTGCCAGTTGTAAAATTAATCGTATAGGTTGACTGCAAATAGGTGTTGTCAGTGTTACGAAAAATCATCGCTCGACGGTCTAAGTTCATTTGTGACGTAATCGAAATAGATCCAGCAACTGATTGTACTACATGAAGCGCTCGATGTTGCCAGTTGTAAAATTAAGCGTGAAGTTAGGGGGAAAGAGTGTTGCCATTCAGAGAAATTTGGGGGTTAGGAAACATTATTTTTGGAAAGTATGTAGGTAGCATTGAGCAGAGTTGAAATAATCAGTAGCATAATGACATCGACAGAATACAGACGTAAATTAGAGGAATTTGAGAGACGTCTTCAGGAATTAAAAAAAGACATTCAATTTTTTGAAGAAAAAGAGAATGTTTGGAAGCAGTTGAATAATTTAAACATTCAAGACAGAGTTTTCATGCGAAAATTACCTCAAACAAGATACCCGTTACGAAGAATCCAACCTCAGAGTGCAGAATATGTCTCCGCTGTTGAAAACAAATTTTGTACTTTTAACTGCAATAATAAATAATGTTTTGTACGTGAATAAGCCATTTGGTGTGAAATACATGGCAATATGCGTGAAAACCGATGAGTTTGAATGCAACCGGACCCAATGGAAAACAATGCGAGTAACATCAGTCAATGATGGACAGCTACTAGTATTTGCCAGTGATGTTCCAAAGAATACAGCATTCAAGTATAAGCTGAAGCTGATATTTCAAGATCTTCGAGAAATAGACACAAAAACTGAGGAGTTTATTCCAGCAGGGCGAGAGAAAAGCAAGTCAAAGGTGGAATTTGATCTTTATAGAATTTTCATTATAGTATCCACTATATTAGCATGTATATTAATGAGGCTTGTACAGGAAATAATTGTAGAATTTAATAAAAAATGGAGTATTTGGTTTAAATAAAAATTGCAAAAAAACAAATCGAATTTCATTTAATATTTTCGCTAGTGAATATATGAACAAACAGCTTGATATCAACATCCGTTATTCATTCTATTATCAGTTGTGAAACGCGCAATTCGAGCCAGCGCTATCGCAATGAGAAACCGCCTCAAACAGGAAATTCAATATGCGATAAGCACTTTGATGGCCGAGTTGAGGTTGCCAGACGGGAAGTATGCAGACCGCAACGACCAACGGTTATCGGCAAGGCGTACATGAGAATTGGTATTTTGTTCCAGAAAAATCTCGAAGGTTGTGTTATCAGACTTTATTTTATATTTAAACACACAGCGAGACACGAAGGAAAATCATTTTATGTTTGATTGTGCTAGTAGCAAGTTATCAGTGTGCCAACTTCATTTGAAAAGTAAGTGTTTTCAATTGTTTTTATATGCGTTTGAGTTTCTCATTTAATTTTTAATTATTTTTATGCCTGCCTTTTTTGGTTAATTTTCGGTTCAAAATTTGTGTGTTTTTAGTTTAGCTTTTTACTCAGATGAATTTACGTAAATGTTTTATGTTTGCCTTTTGAGTTTTCGTTCAATTTCCATTTCTTGTGCATGTCTTTGGGCGCTTTCAAAATTCATTGTAATTTCCAATTCAAAGTGGTTTAATAGTTCAAAGGTGCATTTGATTTTTGTGTATTTTTTTTTGGGTTATAACAAAAACTTTTTATTATGCTTTTCCTCAGATGGATCTACAAAAATTGAACGCCGCCGGGTCAATCGTGAGCAGGAAACCAATCACCAAACTATCCGATTTACCTGTGGGGGCACTGCAAAGGATATCAAGTGCGAAGATAGTCCGAGGGAAATTTGGCGAGGCTGTGCTGCTGGATTTGGGGGAGAGCGTCACCTTTTTGCCGCAGAGAGTAACCGAGGTATATCGGGTATATACAGAAGAGTTCTCGAGCAGCAAATATTCCGTGATATTCAAAGGACTGATGAACATTGGGAAAGCCAATCCAGCGGCGTCATTTGAGATTGTGGAAAATTAAGGTTAGTATTATTTTTGCCATTCGGGTTCGTTCCTTTGTATGTGCCAAAAGTTCGTTTGAAAATAACAATTTCTTTTTCATTTTCAGATAGTTATATACCCTCCCTAATCACAACAGCAGCATTTTTCATTAAGCTTCCCTTTGGGCATCATCTCCGTTCGTCACTTCGCCATTCCAGGAAGCTTCAGTTTGCAGCATCATCACCGAGCTGCCACCGCACCCTGCAAGCATCCGTTTGCCGCCGCCAACACACACACACACACAGCTGTTGCCCCCAACCATCCGCCATCGTCATTAGGAAAAATTGTAGTAAGTTGAAATATTTGTTGAAAATGGTGTTTTCAAAAACTTTATCACAAATTGATGGATTGCTTGAAGCGATCAAGCAATATTATTCAAGTGCCATTGCACGAACGTCTCTGAATTTGATAAGTAGGCATATTAGAAAATGTGAGTTGGCAATGAAAAAAATTAAATTTTCAATAGGGGAAAAAAAGAAAATTGTTAGTAAAATTGGGGAATTGAAACGTATTAGATGTATAATAAATGTTATGAAAAATGATAAGTATATTGGATCAGGCTTGAATAGAAGCAGTAGGGTTAAATGGGAGTAAGGACGGGTGTAATAATAAATTTAGCTCACAAAGAAGTGCGAAAATTTTTGAGCGATGCGTATTTTGTTTTCAAATCGAGAATTTCCAAAATTTTGAAGGAGATGCAATGCCTCAAGGTGAACATGACACTGTTGGGGGATTTCATCAAAAAGTCAAATGACGGCGAAATAGTTGATCGAAAATTTTTCAATACCCCTAATGCAATCATTGATTTGGGTACGGACTTGACGGCTTGGTACAATAAACATGTGGATGTTATTTTGAACAAATTAGAAGAATTTCAAGAGAAAGACTCGGGGTGGGCGTTGAGTAAAATTCTTTTGCTTGAGGTATCAATAAATAAATACGAAATAGGGAACGGTTCAGGGTTTATATGGTTACCTGAAGAAATTCAAAATAGGCATGCATGCATCAATATTGATAATCAAGATGATGCGTGTTTTTTTAGAGCGTTCGTGAGTGCTTTGTACCCTCCCAAAGGAAATGTTTCACGTGCATCTTCATATCCAAATTATGACACGGTTTTGAATACAAGGGGTTTGGAAATTCCTATGCCAATTCACCACATTACAAAATTTGAAAAACAAAATGATATTTCCGTAAATGTATATAGTTTAGAAATGAATATTGTCAAAGAAAAAGCATTTTACGAAGTAGTACCTGCACGATTGACCAAAAATAAATTGAATAAACACGTTAATTTACTACTAATTCAAAATATATATTTCCTTAAATTGAACGAGTACGACGCCTTACCTAGGGATACAGATGATTCGCAAATTAAATATCATTATTGCTGGATTAAGAATATGTCTAGATTGTTATCAAGTCAGTTGAGCAAGCATAAAGTTAAAAAAAAATTTTGCGATAGATGTTTGAATTATTTTCATAGCGAACAAAAATTGTCAGAACATATCGGGTTGTGTGAGAATATTAACGAGTGTAAAATTTCATTTCCAAAATTTGATTATGTAGAATTTCGAAATTATGTGTATAAGCAAAAATGTCCATTCGTTATATATGCCGATTTTGAATCCGCTTTGGAAAATTGTGAGGAAAAAATGTCTGATAAATCAACAAAATATCAAAAGCACAAGGCATTTAGTGCAGGTTACTACTTGAAATGCTCTTACGATGACAGCTTGTCCAAGTTCAATAGTCATCGCGGCAACGATTGCATCCAATGGTTTACAAATGAATTGGCAAGTATTGCCAAATTTGTTGAATCCAAAATCAAAAATATCGTACCAATGATGTAACCCCGATATTGTTAAAGCTAGAGTGTGCCATATTTGCGAGAAGCCATTTTCCAAGCAGAATATTATCGTTAGGGACCATTGTCACTTTTCGGGGTTGTTCAGGGGTTGGAGTCACCAATCTTGCAATCTTGCCTTTAAGAAGCTTTTTATGGTACCCATTATATTCCACAACCTTACTGGATATGATAGTCATTTTATTATACGGGATGTAGCAAAAAAGGGGTGTGTGAGCATACTTCCCATCAACAAAGAGAAATACATTTCATTTACTCAATACGATAGTGAAACCAGCATTAAATTTAGATTTATAGATTCTTATCGTTTTATGGGAGCTAGTCTTGAGGAGTTGGTTTCCACAATGGATGCAAAAAATTTTAAAATTTTGAAAAGGGAATTTGCGCAATTGGATGATGAAAAATTTAAGCTTCTCACTAAGAAAGGGGTATTTCCTTACGATTATGTTAATAATATGGAAAAACTCCTCGACACCGAGCTACCCTCCAAAAAACGCTTTTATAATAAACTCAACGATGTTGAAATTGACGATGAGAAGTATGCTCATGCTCAAAATGTTTGGCAGCAATTTGATATTGAAACTTTGGGGGAATACAGCGATTTATACATGAAAATAGATATATTGCTTTTGGCAGACGTTTTCGAAAATTTTCGTGAAATTGACTTGAAAACTTATGGGCTGGATCCTTCGTGGTATTATACCATGCCGGGGTATACGTGGGACTGTATGTTGAAATATACAGGGTGTAAATTGCAAATTTTAAAAGATGTTGATATGGTTATGTTTGTGGAAAATGGTATAGGGGGCGGAATTTCAGTTTGTTGTAATAGATATTCGGAAGCGAATAACAAGTATATGTCAACATACAATCCTACAGAACCGTCCAAATATATCATGTATTTCGATGTGAATAACGTGTATGGGTGGGCAATGTCAGAATGTCCATATGGAGGTTTCGAATGGGTTGATACGAATATTGATGTGACTCAAATTCCCGACGACAGCCCTGAAGGTTATATTCTGCAAGTTGATTTAGAGTACCCTGCACACCTGCACGATTTACACAAAGATTTTCCGTTTTGTCCTGAACACCGCACACCACCAAATTCCAAATTGAAAAAATTGATGCTAACCCTGCATGATAAAAAAGAGTATACGCTTCATTATAGGAACTTGAAACAAGCTCTGGAACATGGCTTGAAATTAACTAAAATCCATAAAGTTTTGAAATTTAAACAATCTGCATGGTTGCGCCCTTATATCGAGCTGAATACTCGATTGAGGACTGCAGCCACTAATTCTTTCGAAAAAAATCAATTCAAGTTGGCCAATAATGCTATTTTTGGTAAAACCATGGAGAACATCCGGTTGCACCGAATCGTAAAATTAGTTTCTTCCTACGAGGGTAGATATGGAGCAAAAAATCTCATTTCCAGCCCTCGATTTCATAATCGTACAGTTTTCGATTCAAACTTGATGGCTATTGAACTGAAAAAAGCCGAACTTGTATTCAATAAACCAATGTATGTTGGGATGGCTATTTTGGATTTGTCAAAAACTTGCATGTTCAAATTTCATTATGAATTTATGCTTCCCACTATGGGTGTGGAAAAATCCAAGTTAATGTATACCGATACAGATAGTTTCATTTATGAACTAACGTGTAACGATGTATACGAAGAAATTATCAAAAAACATATTTCCAAATTCGATACGTCTGATTATTCAAAAGATAACGAGTTTAACATTCCACTTGTGAATAAAAAGGTACCTGGACTAATGAAGGATGAAGCAAACGGCAAAATTATCACGCATTTTGCAGGGCTACGTTCAAAAATGTATGCCTACAAAGTGCAGGGAGGCAAAGTATGTAAAAAAGCGAAAGGAGTGAAATATAATGTCGTTAAAAATAAAATAAGTTTCGAAGATTACGAGGATTGTTTGAAAAATTGCAAGCAAAAGAAAATTACTCAGTGTACAATCCGATCATTCGCTCACGATTTGTTTAGTATCGAGCAGTCGAAAATAGCTCTTAGTCCGTATGACGATAAACGCTATCTTATCCCCAAATCATTTGATACATTACCGTGGGGACACTATAGTCTAAATTAATTTTTTTCACCATTTTTGTTCTAAATTAATTTTTTTCTCCCGTTTGCAGGTACAATGAATTTGCAACAGTTGTGCATCAAAACCGTTTGCGAAAATATCAAGAGTCCAACCTTGTTCCTCATCAATTCACATTCATCCTTACCTTCAATATTAACAAGACAAATTATTCAAAAATATGCCCATTTCAAATGGCTAAACATTAATCGTCAAGAAATTGTTTATGATGAGGATGACATTCTCACGGATCTCGAAATTGGTCAAAAATTTGCTTATAATGAGGATGAGGACATTCTCATGAATTTCGAATATGGTGGGAGGTTTTTTGGTGGTACACGAAAAAAACAAATACGTGCAGCATTATTAAACATTTATAATTTGGAACCATATTGTCGTCATGATTCATACTGCATTTGGATGAAATTTTACGAAGTTGTTGACTTTAACTTAAGATTGTGCAAAGATTGTTTTGAACATATCCAAAGTATGCTTAAAATATGCAGGTGTGACGAAATAAAAAATTTTGAAGTTAAACATTTACATGAAGTTTTCACAAGTAATGAATTACATAATGCCTACCAAGATAAATCATATTGGTGTCAATATGATTTTAAGCACGTTCTTTTCACTTTACAAAATAAAGATGAATGCATTGATCATTTACATAGAACGAAAAGGGCGAAATTTTTTTGAAAAAATGTTTATTATATTTTATGTGGGGGGGAAGGAAAAAAATTTAAGCTTACTCCAACTATTTGTGATGTTGATAAGAAACATTATTTTCAACTATATTTCAACAATTCATTTTTCATTTATGTTTTTATATATATATATTATTTTTTTTTTTCTTTTATTACTGTATTTTAGGGAGGGTATTTTTTTTTAATATAGAAAAAACAAAAAATATTTCTTGTTTTTTATTTCCAAAATATTTTTTTGAAAAAGTAATGAAAAAATTGAGCGATTTTTGGACCGTAGATGAAACGTCTACGGTCCAAACTCCAACATATTAGAAATATAAGGAGTAGATATTTCATCTACACCTCCAAAGTGATAAAAAACAATATGAAGCAGCACCAGGCTTTGTACAGTGTTGAGCAAAATAAGGTAAGTTGAATATTTTTTTCTTCAATTCCCGGTAAAGTTATAATTCGTTTGATAATCAAAATGCCTCCACTTCAAAACTGAAAAAATTCGACAGTTCATTGACTTGTTTTTTAACCAATAATTGTTGAAATAAAAAACTTGATTTCTTTTTCTCATTTATTACATAAATCATACACAAATTTTTGTTTATAATAAAATAAATATTCACGTAAAGCATTAGCCAACATACTATCTAAAGATGAGGCTTGGCAAAAACCTTCTATAATTTCTTCCAAACTTAAATTAGTCTTATTATCGCGTAACCATGATTGAATAATATCAAAAACACCGCGATAATAGTCACAAAAGTTCATAGCATCCAGCATAGCGATACGGTCAGACAGCACCCCCCAAGTGTGTATTTAGAATGTCGGTTACATCTTGTTGGGACAGTTCCATGTTCGTGACATCCTTGGAAATGGAAATTTGTTTGGTATTACTTTCGATGTACTGTGTGATGTAAATATAATCTCCGCAACGTGTTGTGATTGGATCATACTCATCTACATACTCATCGATTTGTGATTCAAAGAAATTTTCCTTTATTTCTTGTAGGATGTCAATGAGGGTGACCCATTCGAAAGAAGCAAAATTGATGGTTCGAATGGAGAATTGCTGCTTCAAAATGATGCATGGACTAAAATCTCTGGATGGACTTATGCCACATCGAATTTCGTACGATGGCATAGGGAAGACCATCAGCATCAACTGATGTTCGTTCCTAGCTGCCATTTCGTACTGCTCTAAAGCTCTGTCGATGGCACTTAGAGTTTCGTTGTAATCTTCTCCATCACTATCACACATTACTTCGATTTCACTAGCGTAACCACTGTCTTGAGACATTTTCGTTTTCAAACTGAATATCTAGGTGTGCTTTCACATACTTTTATAGCTTCAGATCACGTGGTCAATTTTAAAATTGTTGTTGCATGTTTGTTGACTGTGAAAAAATATTTGAAAGGCCCTCCCAATAGTCTTGCAGAGTGTGCTTCTTTTCCATAAGATTCTATACAAAATCAACGTTTTCGATCCAACTGTTATGTTTGTTATCCAAACCGAGCCATTTAACGTACATTTTTTTGCCTTTCTTCCTCAGAACTTTTTCCACGAGATATATATCTGGATTTGCAGTTTTTTGTAATTCCTCTGCATAAAAAGCACCCTTTATAGGAGCACCCTGCATATCTTCCAGCATGAAGGTGGCAGGGTTGGTAATGTTAACTTTGATGATTTTGAATAATTCCGTAGTCCAATTGGCTGTGTAACCTTTTTCGAACAAGTGCTTTGTCTTACTAATCCGCACAACATCGCCCATAGCGAATTTTCTCGGTCCAGCTATTTTCAAGTGTGAGTATGTTGATTTAAGAATTTGCTTTTCGTTGGTTTTATCAATTTCTGAAGGTTTCATATTCGTCTTTGAGTGACGTGTATCATTGTAAGATTTTGTGATTTCAGGTAATATATTCAGCCATTTGTAGGTGCCATTCAAACTGAAATACTTGTACAATCTTTCTTTTAAAGTCCTTATAATTCGTTCGGCCATAGAGGCTTTGAGGATGCTGTACGTATTGTGGTGATTTATCTCGTGTTTTTTCATCAAACTCTGAAATTTACTGTTGTAAAATTCCGTCCCCTGATCGGTTTGTAGATTTTTCGGGCATCGTTTCGTGTGTGCCAAAATATCTGCAAACGTTTTAGTAATTTCCTCACCCGTTTTCGTTTTCAGCGGGCGAGTCCACACGAATTTCGAAAAACAATCTATAACAACTAGAATGAGTTTGAAATTTCGATTTTGATGGGCGTACGGTCTCATTTCAGCCAAGTCCATTTGCCATAAATCATCTAAGCCTTTAATAATGGTGCGACGGCGAGGATAATTTTTTCTAACAGGTTTATGCAGTTCACGGACAAGTTGAATCTTGTCTGTGGAAGCCATCATACGTATGTGATGACGTAACTGTGAAACCTGCTATTTTATTATGATGATGCAAACACAACATTTTGTCTTTTAGTAATCTCCTCGACAGCAGATTTCACCCTAGCTATATCTGAATTTATTTTGGAGATATATTGTGAAATATCAATTCGAAATTGGTTTAGTTCATTCTTGGTTAGCAGCGTTTCCTTGTGCTTGATACCCCATTTTAAATTGTGCGAATGAATCGAATCGGTTATTTCGGCAATTTTTTTCAACAAATCACCACGAATATTTTCAATATTAGTGTTGTATTGTTGGTTGAATTTTTCGAAAAATGACTTTGTTTCATTATAGCGTATCTCACTCTGTTGCATTATTTGAACGAAATTCTGATTGAGGGTTTGAATTCTCTTTTCCAGCTGTTTGTTTGTTTTATTCGATTCATTTTTGATTTCATGTTGCATTTTTGCCATTTCATCATTCACTTGAGCTATTTCCGAATGGTGTTGTTCACTCTGATGTCGTATACTTGCAGTAATTTTTTCATGAATTTCATCAACATATTGTTTATTGGCAGCATCAGTATTTTTGGTGGGCCTCTTTACATTACTCAATTTCAAATTATCAAAATCAATGTTACCATCTGGAGTGTGCAGCAAGCTGCTGCCTCCAGAGGGCGTGGCTAATTTTCGCTTTTTATCGGCGGTGCTGTCGCTACGTACAAACTTGTCGATAACCATTTTGAAAATGTGTAAATGGAGGAACGTACACCATCTTATACGATTATATTTGCCTCTTTGAGTTCACTCAAAATGACAATAATCTCATTGTCGTGCGAAGTATTTCCAGCATCCCGAGAGGCTATCAATAATTTGAGGCGTTCGCATAGTTCGTTTGGGTCATCCCAATAAACAAACTCCATAGGTTTGGTATTGAATGTCATTGCAATAGGTATGTCTTTAGGCAAACCGCTACCTTTTGCTGCAGATGTTTTAGATGAACCGGTACGTGTCGATATTTTACGTTGATTTGCTGGGGGAAACATCGGTTTAATTATTTCGGTATACTTGTATCTTTTACTACCTTTCGGATGGCCTATGGAGTTTTTGTGAATGTTTGACAAATCTACAAGTGATTTGTATGTCTGCATATCTTCATTATTATAGTTTTCAGGCGTGTTTAAAAATATGAGTTCATATATACCGGGTGTTGCTTTCCACTGATATCCACCCATTTTAATGTATCCGCTGCGTTTGTCGAAATCTATTTCTTTGTTACCTAGGAACCATTTTGAAGAAACACCATCGTACACAGGGCCGTATCCTTTATCTATTTCTTTGTCATTGCTCCAGTGTTTTATAATGTACGGTTGAGCCATTATAGGATATTGATCGATATATTCCCGTAAAACTTGTTCATCCATGTCTGACGCAAAGCTCTTATCTTGTTCCTCTTGTGTGTCTACGCTAAAGATATCCTCATCATCACCATCATCTGTACCTGCAACATGTTCGAGGGATTGGAATGGAGTCGTTGTTTCGAATGGAGACGTTTCACGCTCTTTCACTTTCTCTTGTTTGACTTCAGATTTTGTCTCACTTTTCATTGGGGTAGTAGCAGATGACTGTGACGGCGGCGGAGGCATTGCTGCTATTTTCCTCAATGGTACAGATACAGGTTTAAAGAATTTTTGCAACGACTCATCTTCTTCAGATCTACCCAATTTCAAAGCCAAATATTTTTTTCGAATAGCTTTCGCAATTTCATTGATTTTAGTCTTTCGAATAACATCAACTTCTTTGCTCAACGGTTTCATGATGATAACTGCGGGATACATCAATCCCTCTGTATACTTATATATTTATCGAATCCTTGACGATAACGTCCAGCATTTATATCAAAATCTTTCATAATCACAACGGTTCCATATCGATGCTGTCGCCAACATTCTGCACACATTTCCTTGAATTCTTCGAACGTCATGTCTGGGGAAACGTGTTCATCGAATACATGTTTCAAATTCATTTCATCCTGCTTGAAAAGCACAATCATATTACAATTGTCTCGTATCAATTGTTTTGGAATTTTTGAATATGTCTGACAAAGATATGCAGCATCAATATTTCGGTGTCTACAAAAGGAGTAGTATTCTCGAATTTTCTGTTGACCATCGCATGCAACATCATCGAAAATGAATATGGAATTTGATTTGGCCTCGTGAGGGCTTATGATTTCCTCATTTTCCCTGAACGGATAATATCGTAATCCCTTGACTTTCCCCAAAATTTCTTGAACCACCTGATATTTGGGCTGGTACAAAGATTTTGAATATACGTAGATGTTTTCAAATTTTGCTCCATTCGGGTGGAATAACAGTGTTAAGATGGCATTTGTCTTTCCACAACCACTTGGTCCGCAAATAATTGCACGAAACGAATTCGGTAATAATTTACCATGCTTCCCAGCCATACTGCTATCGAGGTCTCCATTCAAAAAATCTAAATTTTCAATAGGCAGTGTCTTGTCTTGTTGAACGACCTCCATGATGTGATGAAAAAACATGAGTGCGCCACGGTTATAAATAAACGCATTGAAGGTATCTTTCATCATTATCAATGTTGACTTACTCTGGTGCAGGTGTTGTCAATTCAATCATCAATAAGCTCCCGTTCGAATTGCTTCTACCAGGTTATTCGTTTTGCGGGCCTGGCACCAAATTGAGGCAGAGATTACAACGCGGAGAAACTGGCGTGAATCCTTTGGACGAAAGCTGCAGAGAGCACGATATTGCATATTCTCAATCCGACTCTCTAGAAGACCGTCATAAAGCAGATCAAGTGTTGGAAAATAGAGCTTGGGAACGAGTTAAATCTAAAGACGCTAAATTTGGGAAACGGGCTGCAGCTTGGCTTGTTACTTCCACCATGAAAGCCAAACGTAAGCTAGGTATGGGCGTGTCCTTTCGCCGTAACTTGCTTCAAAAAATTATTAAAAATTGGAAACACAATCCTACTAATATTAAGAAATCTAGTGGTTCGGCTTTGCGAGCTGCTAAAATGGCATTGAGTCAAGCTGGAGGACGTAAGAAAATACGAGTGCCTAGAATAATTCCATTCGATGCAAAGTCCGGAGGAATTTTTCCACTTATACCTATATTTGCTGCACTTTCGGCTTTGGGTACGATGGCAGGCGGAGCGAGCGCCATCGCAAAAACCGTGATAGACGCAAAAAATGCTAAAAAGAAGCTGGAAGAAGATCAGCGTCACAATAAAGCCATGGAACATTTAGGATCGGGTCTGTACCTGCGCAAAACCCCTCGAGGATTTGGACTGTTCCTGAAAAAACAACAACGCAAAGGACGAGGTCTTTATTTGAAGAAACAAAAAAACTGCTAGATAAGCTACCCCATAGAGCATTATACGATTCGGAAATTAAAAAATGTGCTCGTCAGATGAAAATACCGCATTTTCGTGGAGTCTTTATGCGTGATACGTTGCCAACTTGTGGTCCTTGGCTGCGAGAATGCGCTATATTGAACTTGGATTCTCACTTGAATGCGGGCACTCATTGGGTAGCTTACAATAAAAACGGCAATGCCGCACAATATTTCGATAGTTTCGGCAATCTCAAACCTCCAATGGAATTGGCAAGATATTTTGGGAGGGGTGTAAGAATTACATATAACAATAGTCAATATCAAAATTACAATCAGAGTAACTGTGGACATCTTTGCCTAAAGTTTCTACTTCATAATGTCCACCGCTGAGATGTATAAATCGCTGGCTGAAATGCATAAATATAAATCTTTGAGAGATTTCACCGATGCTGAACTGCGAGCTTTGTCAATCGAATCTTTGATTGGGAACGCAGGACCTTGGGAGTTGCTGGATGTATGGCATAGATTACCACAAGACTACAAAAATCGATTCGCTTTGCAGATTCGTCTACCATGTTTCATTCATTACAAAAATGAGTGTGGATTGTCAGCCCAATCACTAAAAGAAGCAGAGTATCATGGACCAGTCAGTGCACAATATGAATGTTATTATTGTAATAAATGATTTTTCATCCAAGTTGTTGTTTATTATTTAAGGCGGGTCGCTTCCGACACTATATCAGTCATATCTATGATATTGACGTTAACGAGTCGTTCTTCAACGCTTTCCATCGATTTCAATCCGCCCATTCAATTGGATTCTGATTCAGAATACAGTTTGGCTTTGCTCAGCTTCCATTCGTACAACAGTATACCAAACATTGAAGAAAATACGAAATTCCACTACTTTGAAAACGGTGGCAAAACTAAACAGAGTATCGATATTCCTGCTGGCTCCTACGAAATTGGTGATATTGAGGCTTTGATTAGCAAACACATCACACCCAAAACGTACAAGGAAAACCCCGAGGAATTTTTCTACCTCAAACCGAATAATAACACGCTGAAAAGCGAAATATTCTGCCTTAAACACTCAATTGATTTCCGACCTGAAAACAGTTTGGCTCGCATTTTAGGGTTTTCGTCTACCCTTCTCAAACCCAACTTGCATTACGCATTAGATCTACCTGTGGATATCATTAAAGTACGCACCGTACACATAGATAGCAACATTACGTTTGGAGCATTCTACAACGACGTACCGTCTCATACGATATACGAATTTGCTGTTGGTGTTGATCCTGGTTACGCAATTGACGAAACACCCAACCACCTCATTTATCTACCCATTGCTCATAGAGACGAAATAAACAATATTACGCTGCGAGTGCTCGACCAAAATTCTCAACTGGTTGATTTTCGAAACGAAGAAATAATCGTTCGTTTGGAATTGAAGAGAAAATATGGTGCTAACTATTCATAAGAATAACTCACCACCATACCCCACCTCAGTCTTCACCAAGACCTTCAACGTGCGTCAACTGCTGTCACCTGCAAATAAACTGTTTTTGGAATCTCTCGGTTATCATGTTGTCCAATCAAGTGTTCAACATTTTTCGAAAACCACACAACGATGAATCCATACAGAAGGTGGAATGGCGGACTTACTACCCATATGTCAAGTCCTTTCGCAACAATGACGTCATTGAAATCAATATCAATCAATCTGACGCTTACGATGCTTTGTATGATAGTCTGTTATTCATCAGTGGAAAAGTTGTGAAAACCAAAGGAGATGGTCGTGTAACATTCGTAAACAATGCTGGTGCTTTCATGTTTCAATCTGCTAGTTATGAACAGAGCGGTAAGGAGTTGGAGACGGTTCGTGAAGTTGGAATTGTTAGTACTGTCAGAGGCTTTCTCACCTACACCGACGAAGATATCAAGCACTTGGCCAATTCAAGTTGGACTTTTCCCAGCAACGCTGGGGTTATCAACACCACTGATCTATCATTCAATATGCTCATACCCATGAAGCATTTTTTGAATATTTTCAATGATTATCAATGTGTTTCCTATGGCAAACATACCATCCGATTTGTACGAGCTGCAGATGATAGCAACTGCTTCAAAATAGAGGAGACCGCTGGATCGCCGGCTGGTACGACAACAGTCAAGTTGGAAATTGAAAATATTGAACTCAAAGTTAAGAGAATCTTTACGCACGATCAAATTAAATTGCAACTCTTGAAGGCCATCCAAGCTGATACTCCTATTCTCATGCCGTTCAGAAAATGGGAACTTCATATGTTGCCTGATCTCACACAAGGTGCAAAAAGTGAAATATGGGCCGTCAAGACTTCCTCGTTTATCGAAAGTCCTCGCCATGTGATTGTATGTTTCCAAAAAGACCGTGATTACACCAAATTCAACAATGATCCAACAATATTCGCTCATTCGAATATCGCCAATATAACGCTCACTCTAAACGGCGAGAATTATCCCAAAGAGAATATGCATCTGAATTTCGCAAAGGGGAATTTTTCGCAGGCCTATTTCAACTATGCACAATTCGGTCTCAGCTACAAAATTACTAATCAACATAATCCTCTGCTGAGCTCCACCGAATTTGTTGGTAAGACTCTCTTTGTCATCGATTGTTCCAGAAGGAATGAGAGCATAAAAAGTCCACTGTTGATGTGAAACTCGAAATCGAGGCATCTGAAGGATTTCCTCAAAATACTAGAGCCTATTGCATCATTGTGCACGACACTGTTATTGAGCACCTCCCACTCAGCGAAATCATTAACAAATTAAACTGAACATGTAACTTTGCTTCAGTATCAATCGCAGAGTCAACATGAGAATAGCTGTTGTAGATATTCAAGGCTTTACCATCGAGCAACAATTCCATCCTAAGGAGATTGCCATTAGGATTGGAATTCAATGTAGTAATTTTTTACTACTGCCAACCACACTATTTTCGTCTTTGAGTAAAGAAGATAAACGTACCGCCTGTTTCTTGGAGCGAAACGTTCATGGATTGAGGTATTCCTCTGGCTTTATGGAATATCATCAATTGGATGCCATCCTCGAGAAAAATTTACAAAATGTTGATATCATTTATGTGCGAGGACTTCAAAAACGTGACTATCTTGCTGAGAAATTTCACCAATTGGACTTGCCGACACGTGTTGTGAATTTGGAGGACTATGATAATACATCGTGGATGGTTCCAACATTCGGAAACAACGATGGTGTATCACCTTGTATGCATCACATTGGGAACCGGACCAACTATAATTGCAGTCTCCGAAACGTAGATTATTCTTTACAAATGGCTTTGTGATATGTTACCAAAATGAAACTGTACAATAAAATTTTTCTCCTCAAACTGTTTTATTTTTTACCTAAATGTTAGGTTGGTCAATTTGAAACTCTAAAACGCACAAAAATGTGATCTATATAGACGTTTTTCACGTTCCAAAAAACAACTAAAAATACGAACGCTTAAACGCATAAAATATGTGACAAAAATATGCGTTAGCGCCCCAAAAAACAAGTAAAATTAGAAGCGGTAAAAATACACTTTTTACATGTATTTCTTATGGGGATTTGACTTTTTAAAGCATACAAAATAGTCGTTTTTCGCGTTCAAAAAAACACCTAAAATTTTAAACGTCAAAACGTGCAAAAATGTTACTGCATAAGCGTTTTTTGCGTTTCAAAAAACGAGTAAGATTTAAAATGCTAATTTTCACTCCAAATCGCACGTTAAAAATGACGGACCCCCTCACGAAAACATTTTGAATCCCCCCATACCCCCAATGGTATTTTCTTCGACAAATGGCCGAGGCAACCATGTTTTTTCACTTAAATATTATGTTGGTACACCCTGTATAACATTTGACAGCCGCCATGTTTTTTTTTTCCCATTTTCCAAACACCACTATTATCATCACTCTTTCAAACTCTGAATATTTTCTTTCACAATCATTATTCTTTTTCTATTATACCCACGGCTCCAATACCAAATCCTTCTATACCCCCTTCAATCATGCCTGCCACATTCATACCCCATCTTGTACCCAACCCCGACTATTTCCGATGGCCCGTGGCAAGCTCGACCGTACTGCGCATGCGGTCCCAAAACCCCCTTTGTTCATCTACTAATGTCTTTTATCAAAATTGAAAACATTTGCTCAAAATACAAAATATAATATAGGTGTATAAAATATATACCGGGTGGCTACGGAAGTATTGTCTACGGAATATCTCAGTTATTGTATGAAGTAGGTTTGTGAAATTTGGAGCGTCGATATAATGACATAAGAGCTAGAATTTGAGCATATTGACATGTCGAAGTTAACTTCCGGTCTGACCGGAAGTAACATCAACTTTCTTATTTTAAATGGAAACCCTATTTTTTTTCTTTTCGCTTTATTCAGCATTCAATTCCCTTTCTAATGACATATCACAAGTTGGTATCTAACCAGAAACTAGATCAGAAAAAAATTATTATTGAAATTCACCGAGTAGGCCGTGGAAGCAAAATGAAAGCCAAAAATTGAAAAGTTGGCTATGGAAACCATACGTCACTTGATAACAGTTGCTACTACTGTGATATTTTATTTTCATTCGTCGGCGTTATAAAAAGCCGCCAAAAAAAATATTGGAAAAATTGGGGAAAAAACAATACTCTGTAGGTCCATAACTTAAATAGGAACATACAACTTTTTCTTGCCTGTACTATTCAGCATAACCATTCCTTTCTAATGATATAATAGAAAGTAATTTTTTGAAATGAAATACCAAAAAATCCAATTATTATTTTTCAAATAACAAAACAGATTATCGCCATACGCAAAAATAACATTAAAAATAATGTGGAATGATAAATTATATCCTGTAGGTTCTAGGTTAAATAGGAACATAAACGTACTTGGTCTGTGCCATCGTCCATAGATATTCTAATATCTATATATATATATATATATATATATATATATATATATATATATATATATATATGAAAACTAAAAGTTCGGGTTGAACCGCGTCTAGAATTTGTTGAAATTCGACGTTTCGGCTCCGATTTTGGAGCCATTTTCAAGAACTGAAAAAGAAAGAAAATTAATAAATGGTTGAAACGTAATTCTACGCTGAGGTCTCAATCTGCCTACTCCTCAGGTATAATTACGTTCGGTTTTAGTGACTTGATGTCGGGGTCTCAATCTGCCTACTCCCCATGTCTCGTCACTGGTACTCTCTAAGGTCTCAATCTGCCTACTCCTTCGAGAGAACTGTATATATATATATATATATATATATATATATATATATATATGAAAACTAAAAGTTCGGGTTGAACCGCGTCTAGAATTATATATATATATATATATATATATATATATATATATATATATATATATATATATATATATATATATATACAATTATCAATAAAACTCAAGTACATTCAAATTGGTATATTGTGGAATAGTAGTGAATTTCCTAATCCCGAGTTGTGAAGACAAAATTGGGCTAATTCCGAGTTGTGAAGTCGGAATTATAATAATTCCGAGTTGTGAAGTCGGAATTATAATAATTCCGAGTTGTGAAGACCGAATTAGGCTAATTCCGAGTTGTGAAGTCGGAGTTATTATAATTCCGAGTTGTGAATCTGAATTATACTAATTCCGAGTTGCGAAGTCAGAATTAGGATAATTCCGAGTTGCGAAGTTTTATTATTAATTTGTGACCCTTCTACGCTTTCGTAAGATTTCGATGTATACGAATTAAAATTAAAAACATGCCTAATTTTCAATCAAAAAAGTTGGTAAACAAATTTTTTATTTTCTTACTTTTTCAGTACTCATTTTCTTCGCCGAAACCCCGAGTTTATGATGGTTTTGAGAAAATAAATTGTTTGTTTGGTAAAATATCTGTAAAAATGCAGAAAACCAAATAAATTTACTTTTCCATAATAGATTTTTCAGTAATTTTGAGATCAATTTTTTTTATGAAACAAAATTAAACATTCGGTAGATATAAATTAAAAGCAAAAAAACGGGTTTTAGCGTTTCTCCTTAATTTCGGGGTGTTAAAAAATGATTTTTATAAAAGTTTTAGATGTTTTGATTATTTAAAGCTTTTGTATTAAATTGTAAAAAACCACTATCCAACCTTCAAAACCTATATTCAGCTACCCCCAGCCCCCTTCCGGATCTTTTACTGATTTTTCTCGATTTACTTATAATTTTCTTTCAAAAATTATTGGCCCTTCTCTAATAATAAACAAATATAAAATATAAAATTGAATACTAATATTTTGCAGCATGTAACATATTTATTGTTTTCTGGATGAGTTTGAATATTTTTCAGTGCGAGTAGAGTGCTGTGTCATAGAAACATGGATTTATTATAATAAAGTATGAGTTCACACAGAAATATTATGATGTCTAATTCTGAAGAATATTTTGGATCAACATTCTTTGGCCATTGTAGTATCAAATTAATAATAATAATGATAATCTTTATTCATTTCAACTACCTGCAAGGTACAAAACAACGCTTACATTTGATTAATTAAGGCTAATAACATACTCATCTTGTAGTATTTAACGGAAAAAGAGAATCCGTTATGAAAATAGGAACTCTCCCATTGTTAAGACTGGTACTACTTAATTTTTAAGTCTTATCTATAAAGCCATTTGATTCTTTGATTGGACCTCAATGAATTTCGACTTTATTTGAAGGTTCTGAAGCAAATTTGGGACATTTCCAAGTACATTTCGTTTGTGTTCCATCAAAAATCGGCCAAACAGGAGGTGAAAGCTCAAAAAAGTTTTGAAGAAGAGGATCCTGAATATCAAGAGAAGGACGATGAGCAGGATTCTGATTATTCCGAATAACTTTATTCTTTGTTTCTTTTTATTTTCAGGATTTTCTATGTTTGACTGTTGTGTAGAACACAATGTTGTGATAAAAAATAAATTTTATTTTTCCATTTTTTCATCGTTTTCTTGTTGTGCAAAGTAAAGCCATTTAAAATATATGGGTCGTTGAACGATATCTTTGTTCAGTAATAGTCCATGGAAGTTTTTTTTTTTAAATATGAATAGATGACGCTACTTGGCATGATCAAAAATGGATTGATTACATAACCTAATCTTCCCCAACAAAAATCCTATGCAATGGGCATTTTCGTCGACCGGTATCCAACAGAAAACAACAACTGTCCCTTACGACATGAAAATAATAATAATACTTTATTTCCTCTGAGACATTGGGTGATATGAATAAAAGCTAGCAAATGCTTATGCTATACGTCTATCTCTCTCATAACTCAATAAAATTAATATGGCTGTTTCAAGAATTCTGAGCAAAAGTATTTACTACGATTTCAAATTGTATGGGAATTGTTGGAACATAAATACAGGAAAGACCTTTGAAAGAACGTGTCTTATCTACCCTAAAAAGTCTAAACAAATAAAATCATTTTTCAACTCAAAAACTGTTCAAAAGCTGACCTATTTTTATGTTTACAGACATACTTCAGTCATATGAACAGATACTAACGACAAAACATTAAAATTCTTTAATAGTGGTTTACAAGGTTCTCTGGCTGATACTTTTGCAATACAGCGCAGTAAACGTTTTTGAGCAATCAATATATTTTGCGCCATACTTGAGCTACCCCAAAAAAAGACATATCTTAGTCTGGACTCTACTTGCAAATAATAAATATTCAAAAGTTGATTTTTCTTCACTACCGAACGCAGATTCATGAAAACTTCAGGGAATTCAGAAGTTAAATGTTGGCAATGAACATTCCAGCTCAAAAACTCATGAAGAAAAATACTCAAATCGTTAGTCTCTGAATATGTCACATTATTAACTGTGAAATTAAATCTTTCTATTTCATTTTGTCTATAACGGATGCGAATAATTTCTGTTTTATCTGAATTGAAAAATAAATCATGATTAGTGATGAAAGTTTTGGTATCTGGCGCAGAAACAATCAAAGATAAGTCATCAGCATAGGTAGTATAATTGTCACCCAGCAATTAAAAAATCATTATTATTGATCTACAAAATGGGGCCCAAAATGGTTCCTTGCTATACTCCCATCTCTATGTTTAAAGGCTCTGAATCAATTCTTCCACTTTCATTATTTTTGGTTGTCTGAAGAGGCACATATTGGCTTCGAATTTTGAGAAATGAGGATATCCAGCTGAGCGAAACACCATTAAGGCCATACATCTCCAATTTCGCTAAGAGCTTTTCAGATAATCCTCATTCTAATCCAAAACCGCTCCTGTATGTTCAATACTTACAGTTTTTTATAATATTATTCCAATAGAAAGTAAGCAGGAATCGAGGAAAATAAAAACGAACAACTGCTTATATGTATATATATTATAAAATTTATACAATATCTTAATAATTTATACAAACGAAGGATTCAAGATACTTGAAAATTGAGATAAACTTAACTTATATGAAACGCTGGAACTAGCAACGAAAATCCTATGATTCGCCCGTTGGAAAATAAATGAAGGCAGCAATAATAAACTAGTATAAAAACTTATTTTCACCCCGTCAGATTTAATTTGCTTATTCAATGTGTCAAAAATAACATTTTTAACTGCTTTCAATTAGTACATTTTACCAAGATGTGTACAATATATCTCAGTTATCATATTAGCCAAGAAAGTAGGTTCATTGAACATCGAGACATTTAAGTTAAAATGAAAAATAAAAATACTCGCGGTGAACAAATATAAAAAAGTAACCGTGAATCACAAAACCAATCAAATGGCTACTACTGATCTTCAAAATGTCATGACTAGTCTTTGAACTATGAAAAAATAGATTTCCTGTGTTTTATAAAAAAAAATCTTGGTTTGTACATAAATCTAAAACATAAATAGTGGCTTCTGTAAAACTAGGTGGTAAATGGAAAAATAACCAGAGCGAAAATAAACAGGTACATATTCAGCATCCGATAATGAAATATTCAGGAAGAGTTCTCTTCATTGCTGGTAACATTTCCGTTAACGATAGGATTGATTGTGGTACTTGCTATTGGAGATGGGGTTTTGTTTCTCAATTCAAAAACTTGCTGGATTGCGTCTCGGAAACACAGGAAGTTGTAATCAATGATCCCTAGAAGGACTATAATTTAAAAAAATACATAAATTCATGTCTTTCATCATTTCTCTTATACCATGTGACCCAATTTAAAGTTTCCCTCAAAAATACATGTTCTCAGATTGTTGCTATGAACTATCACTACTAATAATAATCTTTATTAATAGGAAACAGAGCAGAGGTTGTATCGAGATATTTTTTGGAAAAATTTTATGAAATGGGGTCACTGGTAGAGGTTTGTACCTTGTGGCTACCTCGTAGTCTGGACCAAACACTTATAGATCTGTATTTCTTCAGTTGAATAAAAAACAATATCTTCAAAAACGATTTCACACTCTAGAGAAGTTATAAGAAGCAATTATCGCAGAGATACACAGTATCACACAAAAGGAATGTCAGCAAGTTCAGATAACATAGGTGGGCATATTGAACATCTCTTATATTTTTTATTTCAACTTGTTTTAAAATTGAATTTAAATTAGTTGACTCTACCAAAAACAAATTTTTTCATATAAAAATGTTTGCATATTTCACATATGCTCATCAAGCAAATTGAAGAGCTATTGATTCAACTAGAAAGTAACAAAACTCGTAATTACCTCAACCAGTAGATAATAACGAAAAGCAATGGACGATAACAGTCAATTCAATAAAATTTAAGAAAGAGAAACTACCCAAAATACCAAAACCATGCAAATTTCAAGCGCGTTTCGCCAAAAAAGTTGGCATCTTCCAGAACTCAAAGCTTATTGAACTACTTATGATATTCTAATCCTATTTATAATATTTATAATAAATCCCTGACTTTTCTTTTTCTTCTGTCTTATCTTTGAGAACACCCAAGATCTGTTGAATATTATACGACGTTTTGTATACTACCTTCTACTACTAGTTTTGGTGTTTTGAGTAGTTTCTATTTCTTGAAATTAATTAACACCAAATTTCAATATTCTGTTACTTCATGAGTGAAAGAAAACACTTAGATTTGTCATTACAATTAACATTTTGATAAGTAAAAGATATGCTGAGTAAACTGGTGTTTTCCACCGAGTATGATAATAATTCTAGTCAATTTAAAGTTCTTTAATGATGTAATCAATCAAATCCTAGAGATCCTCAGGTCGAGCAGAATCCTGTCAAATAACAGTAAAGATCAGACCTTAGTATGACAGTTTTGATATTAGCAAGAATTTTCAAAACTAGTAAACGTAAAACAATGTTTTCAAAAATGAAATTTCATTTGTATAGGTTTTGTGGCAAATAAGCCATATAAAATATTGAATTATATCTACCAGACCTACCTGCAAATGTACTTAACTGAAAGCAGCAGGACTTCTCCTGCACACAATAATTATTTTTACTCTTTTGTACAGTATTAATCATTGACAAATAAAACAAACAGGACGAACAGCCTAACTGAGTCCTGATGTATTCCAGAAATGGCTATATAACTCCAGAAGTTTTCGGTAGAAAATTTGATGAACTGAGATCTGTTATTAAATCAAAACCAAATACACAATTAAGATGTTGAGTTGAAAGTTTAAATTTATTTTTTCTGAAACTTCATACAGATTTTGTTTTCATAAATTGATGAATTATTTATTTACACTACTGGGTGAATTTTTTATAGAGTGAAACGTGACAAACAGTTACTCCAAAACGCTATATTCTGAAGTTCATTTATAGATGATTATATTTAAATCGATAATTTTAAATAACTTTGAAAGATCAAAGAATAGTAAGTACACTTACATAGTTCTTATATGAATAAAATTATGGACAAACTTCAAGTTTCTCTCGAAAAGTCAGATAGTTATAATTTATTAATGTCACACCATCAAATTCTATTATATTCCAATCAACTCCAAGAAGTAAATCTCTAATTCGCTTCGTTTTATTATTCTTCTTCAATAAATAAATAATTGGTTTATTGACATTTCTTGCGAAAGATTAGTATAGGAAGTATTTAATTTCTCATGTATGATCACATACTGACCAAACTGTCTAGTGGCATATGACAAATTGTTTTCGTTCTTTTCTGGAGTAAATTACTCCAAATTCATCTGAACTCACCTTTATGTTCAAAGTTGTCCTCTCTCAATATACACACTAAGGCAAGAAATTTGTTGACTTCTCTCAGGTAGAGAACAGTTCCATTATTCAACTTGATCAAGCTTGAACTCTGTTCATCGAATGCAGCGGGGTCTTGTTCTTCTTTTATTCTGTAACAATCAATACTCGAATCCATACAAAATATAATCCATCACAAACTCACCCGTATATCCAAGAAACGTCTATTACAACATCTATCATGTCACAGCATAGTTCATAACTCTGCATGTCTACCGGTGTTGAGTCAGTGGCGATGTAAATTTTCGACACTACATCAAAGAGGAATGATTTTTCAATTGCAGAGTTCTGAAATGTAAGAGAAAGAATTGAATGTGCTTCAAGAAAAAAGTCAGGAGGGAGAGTTAGAAAATTATAACGAATTTCAGGCTCAAGAAACGGAAGTCTAATTATATGAAACTTTCGAGCCTTTTCTCCACCAATTTTATAAGTTGAAAAAACTCCTGAAAAAAAGATAATTTTCAACAAATGTAGTTTAAAAGAGAATATTTAACAAGATAATAGTTACGTGATTTGTCAATAGAAAATGGTTTTACTACAATATCAATTCTAGCATTATTACTGATGCCCAGTAACTTTAAGATATTCACACTGAATGGTACATAGCTTTGGTAGTAAATATCAATTTGCAGAAATAATTAAATTTGAACAGCAAAGAGTTAAAAAAAGAGCCTAATCAACAAATAAGAGTCAACTGAAAATAGCATTATTTTAATTAAACTTGGGGTAATGAGAGAACCTCAGGAAGAACAGTTATTATTATTATGAGAATTGAATAGCTAACCACATTCGAATTTGTTTCTTTAATTCTAGTAATTACTAGAAAAAAAATGATTTTAACATCATCCCTTCACAGTAGTAGTAGTAATCATTATTCAACTAGTGAAGTCTTCAGGGAGGGGATAAAATATATTTATATGTATATAAAAAACATGCATTAGAAGTACAATGGACAATACTTAAAATTGGGAGAAAACAATTCAAACATCAGCAGCCAATTGTTGCGAGTTGATGAATTCATCAATATGGTAATAGTTTTATTGCACAAAAACCTGTATAAATCGGATTTAAAAGATGATCTGTTTGTGGTGATATTATTTTGTTAAAACATTCAACTAAAATATACTTGGGAGAGTAATGGTCCAAATAGAGTTGTGAAAAGAGTGCATGTATATCTTTCGAGTATTGTCATATAGGAGTTCATTTGGTAGGTTATGAAGAGGATTTTAAGAGTGGATGTTTCAGCTAGTTGTATGTTTCTCAAGGTTTTCGAAGTTCAAATACATGACGTTGGCGTGAAAAATAAATGTTGAAGAAGCCATCGTTATGACTTGTGTATAAAATTTCTGATTATTATTTGTTATTTTCAAAAGTGGTGTATCTTGAACTAGGTATTACTTACAGTATTCAAGATATTGAGAAGATTTTCTAGAGCAGGTAACTGGGGTATCAACTTCTGAACCACTTTGGAGAAGGCTTCGAAAATAGAATGGTCATATATTGATGTTAGGTAAAAGCCAAGATTGATTTGGTCATAACCTGGAAAATAAATAATCAATAGCACCCTAAACACTATATCATAGATTTGGTGAGAACCATTATAATTCAATTTTATAAGAGAAAAATACCAATAGCTACCAGAATCGTTCAAATCGTCAGTGGCCCTCTGATGAATATCCCGTTGTGACTCCATTTTGAAATCATCTCCGAGACCATCTACCTTGTGGATGAAAACTTCGAACTTTATACTCGGATTTATCTTGTACGCTTTTGTGACTGTGAGGTTGAGTTTATTGAGAGCTTCAATGTAATCGTCCTGGAAATAACACATTTCTTAAATATTCATGTGAACATTTTAACAACCTCACCTGAGCGTCTATAACAAATATCAAAGCCCCACACCCACTGAAAATCATATCATAATCAAACGAAGAATCAAAGAAATCTATCTGTCCAGGAAAGTCCCAAATCTGAAACTGCACAAAGCTCGAATTGTTGATATCGTCTTTCACGATTTTATTCGTGCTCTCCAAAAATAGGGTTTCATTTGGGGACATTTTGTGGAACACGACTTTTTGAATTGAGGACTTTCCTGATCTACGCAATCCCATCAACAGTATTCTAGGTTTCTGGTCGCCCGATGAAGAACTTGCGTCATTGTCACCGTCAAAGAGTCCATAGCCGAAATCTTTCGGGAATGAGCCTGCGTTTCCATCGAAAGGAGCCCCTTCTTCATCATCCTCCTGGTAAGACTTCAGAAAAAGAAATAACTGTAATGGTCAAAGTAATTCATGAAATATTCTCACATACCATGTTTCTTATTGTTTGGCAAGTCCAAATATGGAAACTTTTCCACGTCTTTATCAGCAAAAAGCAAAAACAATAACATAAAATCAGTAAAATATGGGATGACACATGCTTTTGAAATGTTATGACACTTGTATCAACACAAATAACTCTTCTTTTCTAAACCGAACACTTCTTCTTTTTTAACTATTAAAGGAGTTGCTGTATGAGAGCAGTATTACCAGCATTCTCCCACTTACATAATATTTCTACTATGTAATCAAGCTTTGTTCTTAACGAATACACGTGCTTTCGCTCGAAACAAAACTGTATCCGTTGGTTATTACAAATATTATGGACGCGAGGCACGTCTCAAAACGATCAAACTACAAACACAAATATCTTTTATATAGTTCGTTTCGAATATGCAAACTCCCTTTTGTTCACATGTACGTACATTGAATTACTAATGGGCGTTGAATATGGAAGTTCAAGGCCCCCACTGGATGTCCAGAATCAATTCAGAGTACATTCAATGTACGGCTGGGACACCCCCACTAAACATGATACATAACAAAAATATTTTCCAGATATAACTTTTTTGCAATTTTGTGATATTGGCAAACTAACATTATATTAATGTCATCTTGACGTTTCCAACACAGTGTTTTCAACTATATGTTTATGTAACATCAAAATAATGTAACCAATAATATTCATTAGATAATAAATATAATGTTGATTATATGTTGCCCAGATATGTCTTAGACAGAGTATAGTTATGTTATTTGTTTGATATTTTTGTCTAACCTTCTCAAAACATTACTGACATGTGTACAGGGAGCCTTGAAATTAATATTATCTTAAAGGTTTCTTCAATGTAATTTTTGGGTAATGACCACGTCATGTCATTCATATGACATTTCAACATAACTTAAAACCTAACCTCCTAACCATATAACAACATATATCATAAATGTCGACAAAAACTCAAAATCTACGTAACTTAAAAAAATTATATCCACGTTCAAACAATATTACCCAGTAAATATATATAAAATAAATATATCACTGACGCCATCGTTCATTTTATCCTAATAATCATGGCGGTCATGGTAGGAGTTTTGAGTTCATAGAATTAAAATATAATTCAAACTACTCAATCAATAGGAAGGAATCAATAGGATTGCAAAACTCATAATTTTCATGGTAAGATTATGATTATTTTATCATTTAGGTTATGTAGTGAATGTAGTGATATCTACTATTGATTAGAGAGTATCTACATATGAGCTTTGTTCTGGTTCTGAAAATTATTAGTCCTGGGACGTCAGGATTGTGCGCAGTTGAGAAATAGTGAGCGAATATGAACCTAAATAGCACACTTCTCGTCAACTGCGCATGATCCTGACGTCCCAGGACTGATAATTTTCAGAACCAAAACAAACCTATTATGCTATGAATAGTAGAAAAGCTATCAGTTGTGGTTCCTGCTAATCAAATATTGGACAGTATGGAAATGGTTGCTGACATCTGGAGCTGTGTCAAATTATTTTGAACCGACTGATCAAGGAATTTTTGGAACTGAAACCAATGAATTTAGCTTGCTAAAACAACAATATTGGAGCTGCTTAATTTGTAAGTGAACTCAAAATTATATATTTTATACAGAGTGTTCTGAGTGATCTTTCTTAATTTCATTATTCTATGATAATATTAAAGTTTCTTGAGATTGTAGAGAAATCACTTGAATTATTTAATACAAATTATCAATAAACTGACTGCATTTTCTCTTTATTTTCAGTTTGGTAGTGTCCTTTCACATTCCTCTATCAGTTTTGATGTACAAAGTGGTACTTATTGAATGAGCAGATTACAAAAACTTAAATAGCAGTTGTTGTTTCCGAACTAATCGAAGATGAGCCCTTCTGGACTGGGCAAAGAAAATAATCCAAAAGTTTTGAATTGATAATTATGGACATACTAAAACGTAAGTAATTATTTTTCTTTTACCTCTAGGGGCAACATAGAATTATTAATAACTATTGGATGGTCGTTCTTATATTATAAAGATTAATATGAGTTTTCAGTGACTGTAAAGACTATATTTTCAGAATATGTAAAAGATGTTTGCAGTTCAATCACAGATGACGAGTTTGACTTATAGTGATGGATTGGATGACATTAAGCAGAGCAGAAACTAAAAAGAAAGGAGAAGTGACCGAGACAACAACCATATAATTATTGATTCAGTGATATCTGTTTTTATTATTCAAAAGAAATAGGTTTTCATTCCATATTTTTCTTCTAATAACACTTAACTTTGGTAGATCTATCAATAAATTTTTCATCTGATTCAGGTGGTAAGTCATATTATTAGGCACTTTGTTATGTTCATAGTGATTCAAGATTATATTTTTTATACTGCTAATTTTAATTTAATTGTTAACGATGTAACTGATGTCTTGTTTTATAACGCTTTATCCATGAGATTTTAATCATTGACAATAAAGTTTTTTGATTGATTGGTATGTTTTACATCATTACCCCGTTATATACATATTTTATTCCTTAGTATACAGGGTGGAGCTTATACTCATTGTTTACCAACACTTATTTTTCTACAGTTCTATTTCTGGAATTTCAATCGCCACTCTTTGGTAGATGAATAACTTTGTTAATTGCTATTGTTGTTATTCATCTACTGAAAAGTGACTACTGCAATTCCAGAAATATACCTATAAATATAGAAAAAAGTGTTGGTAAACCATGAGTATATGCTCCACCCTGATGTTACAATGTTACATTTTACAAATGTTGCATAGATGTTTTGAGTAACATTATATGTATGTAATAAAGTCACATTAAAGTTACGCAAAATATGATACATTTATGTAATGTTAAATAATTAACATTACATTGTAATATTTAAAAGAGGCACAAATGCATATGGACGCAACGTATCTGTAACATCAAGCATATCTCTGAATAACATCACCAAGTCACAATGTGATAAAACAGTTATGTTTAAGTTATGTTTTTATGTTTACTGGGCCACTATTGAAGTAGTTAGAAATCGTTCAATGGATATACATTGAGCGTATTTTGGACATGTTTTGTATGTCCATATTTGTTAAAATTGACGCCCAGAACATTTTCAAATAACAACCACTGTTGATATCCTGGACGTCCAAATTACATGCATCCATTTTGTATGTCCGAACTGAATCCAGATTAGATTCCCACTGAGCAAGGTAATTTATATAGTGTGGTAATATCTCTGTCACACGCAAACTTTTCAATATACTCGCACCAATTGGTTTCGGATTCAATGTAAGTATTATGGGAAATCAAATTTGGCGTCTTCCCTCCGATGACGAAACAGGATGCCGGATAAAATCGATGAAATTTCGTCCCCCTTGGTTGGTAGGTATCATATTTAGTTTTCTTTCATGAGTCAACAATTTGTGTAGTACAAAACAAGTTAAAACTATTTGCTATGTTTCATGGGGTGGCTGGTGCTTGGTCCGAGTAAGTTCGAGCGTACGACAAATCCAAGACTCAAAGAGCCAAGAAAGAAGTATTTGATGGGGGTGCACGTGAGTGATAGAAAGATATCCGCGCGTTTTATATTGGTAAATCAGGATACCTAAATTTTTATATTTATTGGGTCAACGGAGGGGGAGGTGCATGGCTTCTAACGCCTTCTCCTTGAATCCGCCCCTGGATAAGCTTATTTCAACTTTCGACTTTTCAAATTTGAATGAGAACGTAGCAGCTATTTGAGTGTCATCTAGCGCGAACGCATTTCGCGAATGAAGATCTTAAACTGTTTAATAAAAATAAGAAGAAGATATTGACAGTGACGTCTGTGATTGTGATGTGTCAAATATTTGTAAAATTTCGAAAAAACATTTGAAAAATGATTATGTTATATTGGATGTGAGCAAATCATCGGTAAAAACGATTGAGCTAATACTATTAATATTGTAATTTTTTTTAGCCATGTAGTACTGTCATTGATTAAAATCACACTAGCCATAGTAATAGTCTTTTTACTAGCCTTTTGCTTGATAACTCCTGTATATTACGTTTATTTGAAGCGAAAATTCAAAAATGAGAAGTTGAAAAACCTTTCCACAAAAATACGAGTTGGCTTATTCCATCCTTATTGCAATGCAGGAGGAGGGGGAGAAAAGGTTCTGTGGGTGGCCCTGCAAGCCTTACAAAAGAAGTAAAATATTACCAGTAATGCGTTGCCTGTATGTCATCTTATTTTTCTGTTCAAGGTACCCTAAAGCGGAATTTTATATTTACACAGGTGATGTGGAAGTTACATCGATAGAAATCCTGGAAAAGGTCAAGAAACGACTGAACGTAGAGGTAGAAGGGAATGTTAATTTTGTGTACCTGCACAGAAGAAAGTGGGTAGAGGGGGACCAATATCCATTTTTCACACTGCTTGGTCAAGCACTAGGATCTATTTATTTGGGATATGAGGCTTTGGTACAGCTGAATCCAGGTGAAATATTTATGCAGTCAATGTAATGAATAGTATGATTTCACAAATAATGATGAGCACAGCAACGATGCCACTATACACAAGAAAAAAAAAATTGTTGCAAATCTTTGGTTAGAGTAAGCATCCGGATTTCCAAAAAGAGTTTCAGGTTGCCCCCTAACCTGAAAAACATGGAAAACCTGGAAAAGTCAGGGAATTGATTAATGTGTCCTTGAAGTCAGGGAAAAACCTTAAAAATGCGCAAAGTCAGGGAAAGTCAGGGAATTCTATTTCTGGCTACAATTCCCTTCCCAAACATTCCCTTTGGCCAATTGAAATTTTCTTCCACAGAAGAAATTACTTTTATTTTTATTCCATACATTTTTTTTGATGATAAGTAATTATACTTTACTCATTGAATCTATATCTGATTCACTGATAAGTAACCATAATTATCCACATAATTGGACTCAGAGTCTGCATAGTGAATATTTTTTCAACATATCCGTTACTGGTCATGGAAACTTCGAAAGCAGGACCTGTAATACCTTGAAAAATCAGGGAATTTAATTTTACCAAATTGGTGGGTACCCTGAGTTTGCAAAACCTATCTATTTTTGGATGTCACGACTATTTTCAAAGATACAGGCCTGTTTTGTTCTGGAAATTCATCATGTTACAGCTCAAATTTCTGTTATTGAAATCACACCAAATGCCTCTTTCCTTATGTTGACACTTTTTACAGATGTTAACAACTGCTTTATGAAAAAAATTTGACCTCAAACATAACCTCCTTTTTTTAGAGTAACTTTCATTCTCACTGTCAATTCAAGTTGGTCACTTGGAATATGCACAGCCAGACGCTCAAATTTAAATAAGCACTTGCAATTGGGTCTTCTTGGAAGAACGTTGCACAAATATCTGTCAGATGTAGTTCATTGTCCGTCGTGGTATTAAACAGGGAAGTAGTTTTTTCTGACAGATGTTTGCCTTTTATTGTCCACTTGGTGGAAACGCTTACCGAGAAGGGTACCTCGTATTCATTTCACTTTATTGATACCTCTCCGGCACAAAATTTTTGAACTTATTCAAAATAATACAACCTGACTGATAATTTAATTTAAAATATTCTTGAGTTTCTTGCTGCTACAGGGAATAAGTCACTGTTGTGTTTAAGATATAAAAGGAACAATACTCCCGTCGATCTTTACTTACCTGTCTTCTTATTAAAAAATTAATAAGTGCCAATCTGTTTTTGACGAAATTGAAAAATACGTAAAATTTCAACATTTTTCTTTTTTAATGAATATAATTCAAAATGGTGAAAATCGAAGAATTGGACATATAAATAAAGGGGAAGTTATTTGGTCGTATTGAATTTGATTAGTCAGCGGCGCATATTCCAACTTAAACTTAGCGTGAGAGTGAAAGTTACTAAGAAAAGGGAGGTTATGTTTATGTTTATAAGAAGGTCAAATTTGTTTGTAAATCGGTTGTTTTTGGTGACAGTAATTGTGAAATTAGGTAGATTAGGGTCTCAACATGAAGGAGAAGGCATTTTATGTGAATTCAATAACAGAAATTCGAACTGTAACATAGAAACGGGCCTGTGTCTTCGAAAATTTTCGTGACTGCCTAAAATTTCGTTTTGATTTTTTATACAGGGGACCAAAATACATAAGTTCCACAAATATTTTTTTGGAAATTCGGGTGCTGTAACTGACGATCTACCCAAAAGTCCAATGAAGTAATTTGTTTCAGATATTTTCATAGACACCACAGGCTTCACGTTCACCTTACCTCTGTTTAAATTCGTTGGCGGTGCTAAAACTGGATGTTATATACATTATCCTACAATAACTAATGAGATGCTTAAAAGGGTTTCCAATAGACAAGCTATATACAATAACAGAGGCGCTATTGCAAGAAGCCCAGTTCTCACCATGGGAAAACTACTGTATTATCATATTTTTGCTTGGGTAAGGTTGTATTCTCTATTCTAAGAATTTAAATCAGAATTATAAAACACTATGATCTGCAACTGAAAGATAAACTCTAGTCGCCATTTTCCACTATTCAAGATGACCTCATGGAAGGTGTTTATGTTGAAAAAGGGAATATCCTTTAATATAAAAAATGAAGATTTTTTTGTAATATCTAACAGAAAACAACTACTTCCCTGGCTGAAGCCATGCTGGACATTGAACTACATCTAATAGATAAATTGTGAAAGACCTTAACTAGAAAGAGAAAATCTGTAAGTGAAAATTTGCATTTTCATTCAGATGGTTGATTTTTTTACTATTCAGTTTTAATTGGAAATTCCTATAGATAAATGAGAATATTATTGAAATGTATCTATCACAGGAAATGTTCAAATCATGTTCACATTTTCAATATAATCAAAGTGCCATACATGACAGGTTTACGCCAAAAAACAATTTTTAAAATGTCATCGCACAAGAAATATTCCCATCATTTCCATCATTGTTGAGTAATATTGCTTCTGAAGAGTATGAATCTCAATTCTTCCGACCTCCCTGATGATGTTTGAAGAGTGAGATCGATTTTTGTCGACCTAAATTTATTGGAGGCCTAGCGAAAGATGCAATTCTCGCATCAATGATTTGAATGTGTCCTGTGAGTGACACTTTCGAATAACATTCTCGTTCGTCTATAAAAATTTCCAATGAAAAACTTGGTAAAGGTAAGTTTATCGGGCTCCGCCTTAAAATAAAAAAAATGGCTTAACTTATGTATTTTGTCTCCTAAACATGAGTTATCAAAAACGGTTGCCCGTAGCGTTGTTGGTTGGTTTGAAGCTGACGGGCTAGATGCAGGGTTTAACCGTGAGGGTGTCCCTTATTAATAATGAGACCTGCTGGGGTCTATTGTATTATTCTGTCGTGAGTGGTTCCTAGTTGAATAGGCCTGTGTATTTTACCAGGTTTTATACTTTATTCACTATAGTGCATTCATATTTCAAATACGGACGATGTCAACAAAAGCACGTGAACGCCAAATTAGAACAGAGACGCATTAAGCTTGTTAACCCAGTGAAATGAATTTGAAAATGTAACATCATTCAAAACCAACCAAGAACTTTACACCAAAACAAATATTTTAAATAAAAAATCAATAATGTAATTAAAAACACAAGAATAAATCACCACTGCAACCTCAAACAAAACGCAGCTTTAATAATTGTAACGCAGCCAAGCTGAATACATCTCTGCAAAAACATTTCGTTTGGTGTCGTGTCAGGTTGATGTTCTGTCGACCAATAGCGTTGCGAGAATTGGCGATCACGAGGTGGACATGCTGCAAGCATGCATTGATCACTGTTTACTTGGAGCGTATTTGAAATGTGAATACACTATAGGTGTTTCGGATTCATGCCTATTTCTAGGTTGGTTTGTCGAATATTCTGTAGCGCCTGTTGTGCAGCGCGTCGCATTCGAAGATGATGTTTCATCCTTTTCACCACAAAGTCTACAATCCACAGTTTTTCTGTTTATTCCCATAGTGTGCAGGCGTTTCCTAAGGCCAAAATGCCTGGTTAGTAAGCCGGTAATTGTGCGTATCTTAGATCAGTTTAGGTTGAGAGTCTCAGCCGTCAGTGTTTGGCTTAAGTGCCTCATCATAGCTGCGCTATGTCGATGCCCTTCGATTTGGTCCCAATATGTTTGGTGTTTTGTTTTCTTTCACTCATTTATTAGGTTTCCGCATCGGATTTAGGTTTTGGTAATTCAGATGCACGTCTTGCAAGTTGGTCTACTTTTTCATTACCTTCTATTCCCCTAGGTCCAGTTCATTAAGGCTCTGAAGGCCTTCCCAAACCTGCTTTGACTTAATCTGTACTGAATTCAGAGCTTTTATTGCACTCTGGCTGTTAGATAGAAAGTAGATGTGTTTTCTTTTATGCCCACTGTCTAGATTCATTTGTATGCATGTACTTATGGCATTTGTCTCAGTTTGGAATACTGTGGTGTTATTGCCAAGTGGAAGTATAACATTCCTTTTTGGCTTCACTCAATTCACTCAATGTATTCCTGCTCCAGTTTCTACCTCTGATTTTGAGCCATCTGTTTATCAGATTATGTTTCCCGATGATAGTGATCCTACTCCCGAGTCCCATTCGTCCCAATTGAGCTGTATTCTGAATGGTTTTTCGTATGAATATTGGGGGGCATGTAGTCTGAAATCATTTCCAGTTCGGTAATGTTGACATCATGAATGATTTTGGTGCGCCCAGTTTGTGATTGGGATCTCCAATTATCTGTTTGTTTGAGTATGTATGCACTCATCCTCGTCTCTCCCATTGTGATGTCCAAAGGTGGAAGGTTTAAGTGATTTCTATAGCAGCGGTCGGAGTGCTGCTCCTAGAGCTCGTGATACACAGACAAGCGAGTCTCTGAAGTTTACCGCGGTTGTGTTTTGCCTTCCTTTGTTTCAGTTTGGGCCACCACAGCAGCGAGCTGTGTGACATTCGGTTTCAGTCTCCATGTTTTTCCAAAAGCTCTTCTGCACATCATGAATCATGATTTGCCTTTGCTGATTACATGTTGCAGATGCATGTTCCAGGTTTCTTTTCCAGAAACAGCCTTAAGTATTTGACATGAGCAGCTACTTGTAGTGTTTCTCC
The DNA here is from genome assembly GCA_958502065.1 of Chrysolina americana. Classification (NCBI taxonomy): domain Eukaryota; kingdom Metazoa; phylum Arthropoda; class Insecta; order Coleoptera; family Chrysomelidae; genus Chrysolina; species Chrysolina americana. The sequence goes on from OY293410.1 coordinate 89,194,621, forward strand.
AAAGAATTTAGGTAGTTTCATGCCCCCAGAATTCTTTTGCGTGTGAAGAGAATGAGTGCCTAGCGTTGTTGAGCAAATATACCTTTTTTTCTAAAAAAACGAAAATGTAGGAATGAGATTTAGGGCTAATTTCTTAATAAACTTGAAGTATCATTTCGTTTAAATAGTTGTCGACAAGCTGCCAATTGCAACTCAATTTTGGGAGTCACAGTCCAACACCTATTTAAATTAAATGCTACTTTGAGTTCATTATGAAATCGGGCCTGGAATATATAAAATCCCAAAAGTTCACTGTCAAAAAAAGTTGGGGCAAATTAAATAAATAGTTATAGCGAACGCAGCGCCCTCTATGTTTCACATATAAATACGATGTAATGTTGAAAATTTGTAGTTATGTATTTACGATAAAGCCTTTGGAATGACGAGGGCCTTACTTTTTTAAGTGCGATCCCAAAATATATATTTTGTAGACTTACTCTCTAGCTGGCCAATGCTCTGACATCACTCTAGTCAACTCCACCTTCACGATGGAGCATCTGACTGCGCTGTGGAACCGTCCTCTGCATCTGGTGTATCCCCCTTGCGAGACTGACCACCTGAAAAAACTCACCCGCGACACTGCCCGTCCCCAAAAAATCCACATAATGTCGTTGGCTCAATTCAGACCCGAAAAGGACCACCCGCTTCAGCTGCAGGCGATGTATGAGCTACGCGAGATCGTTCCCGATGAAGTTTTCAGTAATGTCACACTGGTGCTGTGCGGTAGCTGCAGGAATGAAGAAGACAGGAGGAGGGTGAAGGACTTGCAGGATTTCAGCAAGCATCTCAGTTTGGAAAACAATGTCGGTAGGTAAATCGAAAGCGGGTACTTTTTATATTCATAGTTGATTTGGAGATTGTGAAACCTTTGGTGTCATCAGTAATTTAAGGAATAATGCGTTGACTTCATCAAAACACTCTTTAACAATGTTAGCACCGTCAGGAGCAATGTTCAACTACGTCCTTCCCAGTACTTCTACATACATCAATCTAAGATGTATTAACATAAACAGTGCTCGTATCTATCCAATGATCTAAATACCTAATTTGTTTGACTGTCCCTATCTTTTCGGAGTAAACTATACAAAGAACTGAATGGGATCGGTGCCCTGTTCTTGTTTGAACTTTCACTACACCTTTGTTACCTGCCCAACCTTACCTGATTAAGCTGATGTAGAAACATCTGAAAGCCATCCACCTTCTTTTCTTCTAACTTTAAAAGGGATTGCATTTCAGTGTTAAGTTCTTCTTGACTTTTTACTGCCAGCAAACGTCAAATAAGTGTTCACTGAAACTAACCTGCACGGACTACATTGTTTGCCCGACCTAATTTACGTTACATGTAATCTTATATACTTCACTTTCGTGATATTAATATTGCGTAAGTTGATTCTCAATACTCCAAATTGTATTGATTGATTGTTTGATTCATAAGGTTCGATGGCATTAAAATGCCAATATTTTATTGCAGTTACCATCCATTTTCAAAATAATCTGGCAAGTTTCACTTAGTTACTGGAAACTCCAATTACTATAAGCAAATTTCCAGTTACTGTTCTTACATATCCAGCTGAGTTAACCTAATGGTTTCACATTAGTGGTTAAATTTCTACTACTGCAACTCACCCGATTTTTAATTTTCAAATAGTAACTGGATAAATAATAATAATAATAATACTGCCTCATAGAGGCATAGCCTGTGCGGGTGGAGAATGGCTATTATTATTATTTGCCGTGGCGCTCCAATTAATAACTGAATAAATATAGGAAATGACTGAAAATTTTCAAATATTTACTGAAAATCTACATATAACTATTCTGCCGTGCTAAGCATAAAGGGCGTATCTGAATTTTTCATGTTTTCGGAAAAATCATGTTTTACTATTAGATTGGGGGCAACTTTTGCAGATATGACAGTTTTCATAAACTTGTAATACTAGCTAATTTTCATTTACGACATTCAATCCTAGTAGGATAGGAGTAAAATCATGCAGACAACCCAAAACTGACCTAAATTCATTACCTACAAATTTGTCAGATACGCCCTTTATGCTTAGTACGGCAGTATTGATCATATTCAGCTAGTAAAAATTTACAGATAGTTACCGAAATCTTAGAGCAATTGAAAATTTTCAGATACCTACTAGTTACTGGAAATTTTCAGATAGTTAATAACAAAATAGGGACTGAAGTTACTTAAGTAGTAACTGAAAATAACACAATAATAATAATATAAAATTTACAAATATTAACCGCATGTTTCCGGACTGTAACTAGAAATTCCCAAATAGTTACTTAAATATCTAAATAGTTACTGAAATATCCAGATACTAATTGAAAATTTCCAGTTATTATCTGCAAATTTCAAGATGATAGTTAGTGAAAAATTTCAAGTATTAATGGAATACATCCAGATAATAACAAAATTTCCCGAAGTATCCAAATGGTGACCGAAAAATAACCGTATAATAACTGGCAATGTAGGGTACCTATAACCAGGAATTTCTAGCTATATACCTGAAATCTTCAGATAGTAACTGGAAATTCCTAGATGTCATCCTGGAATTTTCAAGTTATAAAGATGATGTAATAATCAAAACTAGACCCTTACGGGTCGCAGTGCAGGGCCGAGCAGACCCGCTCATTTCAAACTCCTTAAACCTAGTAATCAAAACTAATCATAATTCATAAAACTTCTAGTGGAAAATAGATAAAAACTGTTTTATTCTCTTCTTTTCTTAGTGAACATGAATTTCCACAAAAAAGAAGTTAGTCCAGGTAGTAGTAATTAACTGAACTGACCCAGATAGTTACTGGACATTTATAAATTGTTACTGTAAATTTCCAAATAACTAAATATATTTAGATAGTAAATGAAAATGTCTAGAGGGTAACCGAAATTATTCTAATAGTTATTGAAAATTTTCAAGTGGTAGTACTGAAATTTACATGTAGTAAACGGCAAAATTACAAAGTAACTGAAAATTCCTATATGGCAACTTGAAATTTCCCAATATTTAGTGAATTATTCGAAGTGAAACAGAAATATTCAAATATTGACTTGAAAATTCAGATAATCTGCAATTTTCAGATAGTAGTAACTGGAAACGTTAAGATATTAAATAGGTATTTTAAAAGAGTTACTGAAAAGTTCTACATAGTGACTGTATATACCCAGATAATAACTTAAAATTTCCAAATGTTAACCAGAAGTTTCCAGACAGTTAACCGGAAGTTTCCAGACAGAAACTGGAAATTTCTAAATAATAGAGCTGAATATATTCGGATAAATAATGGGTTTTTTCAAATATCTCTCGGAAATTTAGAGTTATGAACTGGAAATTTACAGTAAGGAACTGGAAATTTACAGTAAGGAACTGGAAATTTACAAATAATTACTGAAATATTCAAATTCAAAGTTATTAACCGGCTATTTCTCGATATTAAACCTGAAATTTTCAGATAGAAACTACAAATATTTATCGGAAATTTACAGATAGTAACTGAAAATTTTCAAGTATTAATTGAGAATTTCTTCGTAATAATTAAGGAGCATTATTTGTATGGGAGTTTGATTTGCGCATACCTGTGTCGACGAGTTTGTGTGTTTTCACGGATATTTTTTATATCTGAGTACTTGGTTGTATGTACAACAGACTGCTTTCGTTATTTTTAGAGTTCAAAGTTAACTTGTCGTACGAAGATCTCTTGCTGGAGTTTCAGAAGGCCTACATAGGAATCCACACTATGCTCGACGAGCATTTTGGCATTAGCGTCGTGGAGCAAATGGCTGCAGGACTCATCATGGTGGCGCACAGGTCAGGTGGGCCCCTTCTCGACATCATCGAGACCTCCGAGGGATCTCGATTGGGTTTCTTAGCGCAAACTGCCGACGAGTTCGCCCACATTTTTAAATTTATCTTGCAGTTGAGTGACGAAGAAGTGCACGAGATCAGAGAAAGGGCCAGGGCCTCTGTGGAGAGGTTTAGCAACAAAAAGTTCAAGGAGGAGTTTTTGAGGGCCGTCGAACCGCTTTTCAAATAGACTTTATTCGAAGACTGTAGATTTACGTGTACAGTGTGACAGAAATATATGTTATGTTTACAAAGTATGTTTTTTATTTACGAATTATTAAGAAACATTCTTCAATTCATTAACGCATCGTCACCAATTGATGCTTGTTCTTCTATTCCTAGGCCCGGATTAGCAACTTTCCCGCTTTGAGTAGCGCATATTTTGCCGCTCACAAACACAAATGTTTGGTTGCACTTTTTCGATTGATGTACACAGTGGCGGGGCGGGACGGGACGGAGTGCTTCATTCTATGAGCACAGGCCCTGGGAAAATAATTTCTGATGGGGATTATAGGGTATTTAATTTTTATAATCGGAATTTGCCGCTCTCTAATATTTACCTCTTCAAGCTGGGTTTGACTATTCCTTTACAATGCTAATACTCCTAATACTCTTGGTTGATAGACTTTGATTGTAATGTTGCTGCATGTTTTTTAGAGGTTTCCCAATTTGGAACGATCCTGGAGTAGTTGGGCTATTGTTCGTTAGATATAACTAGAGCTTGTGTTTACAGTGTATCAAATCATTATCTACATATCTTTGCACAATGATAAAATTTTGCAGGTTTAATAGTGTAACAGTTCTGGATTCGGACCTGTAGTTCAAAAGGGGCTGAGAAATGCCGGTTCTGAAATAGCGATGTTTTATATGAAGCCGACCAGTTCGACGGAGAAACTCCATTGGAAAATTACCATTAAGTTTGAAGCTGTGGGCAAAGCAAATGGATGTAATGGAGGGGAAAAAGCAATAGCACTAATACTGGCATTTCGCGGTAAAGCAACGAGTATTTCACAAACCCCCATCTCGCAAGAACTAGACGACTATGATAAGCTGGTGAAAAATCGGAATTACGGTATGGTCAGATTCACCTGGAATACGTCGTATACCATTAACAGCTGAAGAACCGAAGCCAGATCGACTCTAAAGGAGTTCGAAGCTGACATTGCACGCTTAGTTCGCCTAGCAGCCACAACTAAAAATGCAATGAAGCTACTAGCAGTTTAGGCATTCTTGGATGGACTTCGCGACCAAAAAACCAGGCAAGCATTAATATGAGCACGTCCAACAAATCTCGTAGACACACTGACACGCGCTTTGGAATTCGAGCATGCGAAACAATACTGCAAAAGCCAGAGTAACCTCCGAATGATTGAAGAATATTGACAGAGGCCTGCTACTATTAATGTCGCCATAAGAAACATAAAAAAGAAAGTGTTGCCCGAGAAAAAATTAATAAGATGCCGAAATTGTTTAAAATTTGGGCATGTGCAAATGTCCAACCTAAAAAAAATTTACACTGACGAAGGTCGAAAAGAAGCAATCGTCAGCCTGTATGGTGAACTACCAGTTGAACCACCTTGGGAAGCATTAAAGTGAAACACCGGGCATTGGGAGCAAACATCGAGGACGAGGCAATCATTGAAATGAACATCATGCATTCCAGAGGGGTCAAGTTCAATTTCAGGGATTGCGTACTACGTGTCAAAGGGAAAGAGTTGGTACTTATTCATGGGAGAAGTGAAATGATTCTTATCTTGCTGGCTGAAGATGTGAACGTACCTGAAAAGGCTGAAACCATACTGGACTTACTGGAGGCTCGCGTGGACGAGCCTGCGAGCATTGGAAATATAGTGATGTTCTAGCCAAGCTTTATGATGAGAAAATTGGACGAGGAATCGTACTAGGATCAACCTTGTTGCGTGTTGGTAAATTTGTGCCAGTGATGGTAATGAACGAAGATTATTATCCGGTGAATTTGAAGAATGGAACAATTCTGGGGCACTGCTCGTCAATTTCCCCTGTGATTAGGAGTGTACGCGGAACAGTTAGCCAAACCAACAATTTGCCAGCGGAATTAAAAAAAGTTGATATTGTCACATCTTCCAAAAGCATAGATAAAGCTCAATAACTTAAATTGAGAGATCTAGTCAAGAAATACCAAGACGTCTTCGATTCGGACAAGGTAAAGGGGGTAGAACGAAAGCGGTTCAGGATAAGATCGACACCGGGGATGCCCGACCAATCCGGGATTCAGCTAGGAGACTTCCTCTTGCCAAAACGGAAGAGAACAACAACATCGTCAGCGATATGGAAAAAGGAGTCCTCGTGTCATCTGACAGTCCCTGGTCCTCTCCGGTCGTACTGGTGAAAAAGAAAGATGGATCAACATGCTTTTGCGTAAATCATTGTCAACTGAACAACGTGACGAAAAAGGACAGTTACCCTCTTCTGAGTATAGCGACACCCTAGACATGTTGGCCGTTTCTACAATTTTCTTAACCCTTGATTTGAAAAGCGAATCTTGGCAGGTAGAACTAGCTTCAGAAGATCGAGAAAAGACAGGTTCAGGACTGTGGCAGTTCAAAGTTATGCCATTCGGGCTCTGCAATGTTTCAGCCTCATTTAAAGATAAAAGGATATGGTTCTGAAGGGACTTTCGTGGAAGACGTGTCTAGTATACCTGGACGACATAATTATGGTGTGCAGATCTTTCGAGGACCACTTCTGCAACTAAAAATATCCGGATTGAACTTGAGCCCCAAGAAATGCCATCTGATCCAGAAGGAAGTACCATATCTGGGCCATATCGTCTTTCGGGAAGAAGTAGCAGTAGATGAGCAGAAGAACAGAACAGTTGGGGAATGGTCCATTCCAAAAGACGTACACCAGCTTCGAAGTTTTCTTGTCCTGTGCACCTATACTATCGCCGATAAGTGCTTGGGTTTGCCAACATCAATAAACCACTGACCAGATCAGGGGCAGATCAAGTTTCTGTGGTCCGAGGAATGTCAGGAAGCTGAAAGGAGAATTGATGAACACACCAACCCTTTCGAACTAAAAATTCATTTTTGATACGGGCGCAAGCAACGTGGGAATGGAGCTGTTCGGTAACTTCAGTAAGACCCTAAGTGAACTAGGTCACTGGTCGAAAGCTGTTGGCTATTGTTTAAGGATTTGAACTCTTCTACAGGTACGTGTATGGGAGAAGATTCCTACTGAGAACTGACCATGCAGCCCTCAAATGGCTTCTACAGTTCATCTATTCCGAGAGTCAATAAGTGGCAGGTTGAATCAAGAGACTCCAAGAATTTGACTTCGATATCGAACATCGAGCGGGGACCAGCCATAAGAATGCAGATGCCCAGTTGACTGCTCACATTGCTGACGAGCAGAAGAGAAAGAAGCAACGGCAGTAGATGACAACTGGAAAAACAACAACATCCAGAAGGACCAATAGGAATATATCATGGCTGGAAATAGCGAATTATTTGTCAGCCGTTAAGTCGTACTGGGCCCAGTGGAACTCCCTTACTATAGGCAATGTCATTTGTGCTAAAGTCCGAGGATGGTGAGGAAGAAATGCGTCAGACAGTAATACCCAGAAGCAGAAGACATGAAGTGCTCCAAGAAATCCAAAATGGGGTTATCGGACGAAGACCCTCCAGATATTGAGGCAATGGCCAAGCATATATCAAGTACTGGTACGAATGGACCTCAAACACGACCTTAAACCCCAATCCGTCAGTACACCGTAGGCAGCTCATTTGAGAAAACCGCCATAGACATCGCTGGCCCGTAACCACAATCTGATCTTGAAAATAAGTACAACCTTGCGGCAATGGACTACTTCAGCAAGTGGGCCGAAGCCTATGCCCTGCCCAACCAAGAAGCCATTACCGTCGCCGATATCTTATTTTAGGTTACGTTAGTTTTAAAATGAGAAGGTCTGCTTGACCCTCCACTGCGACTCGTAAGGGTCTATTGCGGCTCAGTATGTCAACATCTTAGTAAAGGAGTGCATATGTCGATTCCGTTTTCCATTGGAGCTGCATTCGGACCAAGGCAGAAATTTCGAGTCCAACCTATGCCACAAAATGTGCCAGATGCTGAATATCCAGAAAACGAGAACCAAGACTCTGCATCCACAGTCTGATAGAATGGTGGAGAGGATGTCGATAAACCCTCACTTCAATTGTTCCTGATGGCCTATCGTTTTGCAGTACACGAGTCAACCGGCCAATACCCTGCTAGTATTATGAGCCGAGAACTGCAACTTTTCCTGTGACTTGAAGTATCGGACGCTATCAGGACAAGCCACTGCGGAAGAGAGGACTACGCTAGCGGACTTCGACAGAGAATTAATCCACGAACGAATCCGTTTAAACATTCAGAGTGTCAGCGACAGAATGAAGAAGACCTATGACATCAAGGCCGATGCTGGAGAATCTCATATTGGTGACCTGCTTTGGCTGTACAACACCAAACGACGTATTGGATTATCACTAAAGTTTCGGAAATCGTGTGAAGTTCCATACAAGAGTAACGCTGGAAACTACGACCAAGTTCGTCTCCTCAGACCACCGGTGGATGAGATGACGTTCCGGAAGTTTATGTCACAAATGTACAAATTGACAGAGTTGGCTTAGCGATAGTGACATAAATTACTAAAGTTGTTCTGAATAAATTGAAAGTTATAGTTTATGAGTCCAAATAAATGTGTGTATTATAGTTAAGTGCATTTTTATTACAATACTCTGGATAATGATTTTTCCGGTTTTAAGGCCGACGTCTATAATTCCAAGAAATATTATTGAGGAAATTATGTTTTGCAAGAAAATCGCAAGAAAGGCTCAATGTCAACTTGTCATTGATTCACTTCTCATTCACTGATATTTTTCAGTTACAGCTGTTATGGGATTTAAAAAAGTTTAAATTTTACTGTTTGAATAGTTCAGTATTTCCAAAACACTCTCTAGTTCAGATAATAATCTACGCCAATATAAAACATGACTCTAACCATATGAAAAAATGCAATAAAAAATACAGGTCCGTATTTGAATATAAAAATAAGTGGAGGGTGGCTCGATTTGTATGATACTTTGTATATCATTTTGTTCAATGTTCGATCGTTCCTGTATAACTCCAGAAGGAAACAAGCTGAATGAGATTTTTTTGTTTCACTTTGATCCCATTAACCACCCCTCTATCTTTTACCGTTACTAAGATCGAATATTTTATTATAACTATTGATAAACAGAATATTCCCAACTCCAGAAACGACACTCTTTAATTTAAAACTTTTGGTATACACTGAAATAAGAATGTATTTCTTTAAAATGAACGTCATGGAAGTCCAAGGATATCCATGAGATATTCGTCGGGGATATCCAAAATATATCAAAGGATATCCTGGCTTAAATATGGACATAAATTGGAATTCCATAAGATATCTTTTATGGATATCCAAGATATATTCTTTGTGGATAAATTATGGATATCCAAAATACGTCCATGGATAATACGGATATCCTGGCGTGATATGGACATGAATTGGACGTCATTGAGATATCCGGCGCTGTCTGGGATGTTATTCAGTTCCCGAAGTTTTTTCTAATTACGATTGATATTTGCTGTGTTACAAATGAAAACCATTGGCATTTAAAGCACAAAATTTATTGTTTGTATTTACAATTTTAAAATTACACAAACGTTACCAGCACAAATCTGGATACCAAAACAACAATCACATCGAATGTGATCAACATTATTTATTTACAGCCGACCTTAATAAATAAATTACATTAAAACAAGTCATCCAATAAATTAACAACATTCACACATCATTCATTCCAACGCATCACCACAATAAATATATACAACAGGCGAAAATATCACATTTTTGTCGAGAAGAATTCCTTTAACTACCCACGACCGGGGATGTTCAGTCATCAATTACAAGCTGGGGATTTTAACCTTCGACATTTGGTACTGCCTCAAATCCTCGTCCAGGGGAAGGGGGTGGTCGTCCTTGACAGGCGTGCCGTCGGGGTATACTCTAACGACCATTGGCCCTGTGAGTGGAGCCTCATCGTACATACCCTCTTCATAGGGATCTTCCATTGGTGTTCTTTCGCTTGTTGTAATGGTACTGCTGTACTGCTCTTGGAACCTGGTGTATGCGCTTTTCTTTTGAGGAGAGTTGAAAGTGTTCAAGTAGTTGACTACGTTGTGCGGGTAGGTGTACCGTTGTTGGATGCTGTGTCCTTTCAGGAAATCCTTTGGGGGAAGTACCCTTACTACGTTGTCGATTCTAGCAGATGCTGCGCTCTGAGAACCGAAGTCCTCGAAATCGTTGAAAGAACCATCGTCGTAACTGTTGGGTTTTGACGGCGTTGTTGAACGCATCTTAGGGACCTCATTCGCCATTGCGTGGCCTGCCATCATCGCGTCCCAAACTGAAAAGAAGAATAATGTGTTAATAATGCAGTCTTTCAATTTGGAACTTAATATGATTTGGCATGCGAGATTGAAAAGTCAAAGATTAGAAGATTAATTTTTTTCGTTCTGGACTATAAAAATAAATAAATGACTAGGTGTTGAAGGTGATCACTTCAAAAAAACAATAGTCATTTAATCTGATATCCAGTTTTTTCCAGTTCCTAGAAATGTTCAGTGTTTTTAACCTCACATCAAATTTTGGTCCATATAAAGGTGCAAAAGGTGCAACGTCACTCATCAATAATTTCATTGATTTCTCAGTGATAATTGGTTCTTTGGGCTGATGGCCTTTCCATATAGGGTCTACAGTTGTAGGATTTGTAAGTAGAACCGTTCATTTATGTAGAATTATGCTGTGTAATTCCGCCCATTCTATCATCAGTACTATCGTATGTGAATTGACACATGAATAAACAAAAATTTTCACACGTAAAGTATTTCTATTCGACAATTTTAATAATAACTTAATCAAACACGCTACATATTTTTTCACTCGAAAGTGTCCTTCATTCATTATTTACGTATTATAAACCCATAGGACATATTGAGACAAGAAGGGAATGTGTGGCTCAATGAACGAGTTTAAGTGAAGAAAATACTTACTTATAGTATTAGCTCCTCTTTGGTAGGGATCCATAGCGTCCATGTACTCTTCAGGTAGACTCTTCAGCTTGTCAAGGCCATACTTTAGTAACTCCTGGTTACAGTTTTTCATATTCGATGAATCGCAAAAGCTTTCTACTTGATTCGCAAACATTGAATACAGGAAGGACATCTGGAAATAAAAAAATAGATCGATTAAAACGAAATTCAGGTAAATTGCGGAAATCGAATAACAACTTTTCAAAATGAAATCTTATTAATATTTCCTGTTCTAGGAATAGGAATTAATAATTCCAAGTATATAAGTGGTTATAACTTCCTGAAGTTGAATACATTATAGTTGAAATAAGCTATTAATGACAACAGAAGTGATCATTCTATTTTTTTGGAAGTTTTTTTTGGCAAGTTCCAGAATGCGTGAGAAATAATTTTTTTGAAAATCAGTTACCTGTTCAAAGTGATAATTACATTAATTTTATTGAAATGGTTAGATATCTTGCCTCTACAAAAAATGCACCTACTGATTAATTATAGATACCAGAATAAATTACCCTCAATTCACTTAGTTATTCAATAGTACCGTTTATTGATATCTAATTAAATCAGTTGTAACAGCTTATGTAATAGTTTTAAAGGCAAGTTCAGATAAAAACTGGTACTGTTTATGCCGGGTAACTGTTATTTTGAAGGAAATGTATTGCATTTGATACAATTTTTCCCTTGAAATTGTTGCCAATTAAAATGCATATTTATTAATGAATTTTCTTCCGCAAAGAGAGAGATGGGGACTCCTAATATATGCAAAGATATTCAAATAAATTACCAGGACATTATCTTTGCTATTTTTTTACATTGAAAAATTGAATAATTGAAAGTCAGGAAAAGTTTCATTGGAATCTGGCCGTTACATTTCAAGAATAGCGAATGGTTTGAAAATATTTCAGGGTACAATTATTACAATCTCGTCATGTATTATTTATGTTAGATAGTTATTCCTGCTAATGCTGACTTTTGGTTTTGGTAATTTTTTGTTCTTGAATAATTTTTTTTTCAGTTCTTGCAATTGATTTAGTCATTGGATATTTCCAACTTGAAAATTGTGGTCACATGGGGCAGTAGTTGTTACACATTTCATAAAAATGGTATGTAGGAAAATCATTATTTGAGCGCAGATCAATTTTTTCATTATCACTCATTTTTTATTAGATAGGGTTGCGTAAAAAAGATTTGATATAATTTTCTGCTCATTTGAGAAGGTTTTGCTCATTCAATTTGAAACAGTCGTTTTCATTAAAAACGAAATTCATCCTTTCCATATTCCATAATGGAATATCACGAAATGACCTCGATTTTAATTCTAGAATAACTCGACTCGGAATTCCAAACCTAAGTGAAGCTATTATAAGATCACTAGCACGAATCTGCCTCAATAGACAATATATATCTTTTACATGCAAGCTTTGTCCATAAGATTTATCCTTCATTACACTACAGTATACTCATTTTTATTATTATTGAGTTGAATAATCTGTCCCGAAAGACCAAAAGGTTGATAATCAGTCTATACGAATTGTCAGAGCAATTAGGTACTATTAGAAAAAATAAACAACTCACTTTTTCCTGTTTGCTCAAATACTCCCACATGGGTATGGCCGATGCATCGCATTGTCCAACAATCACAATAACACACAAAAGTCCGTAACCAAACATTTTAACTCGTCGAATATTAAACGCTCTCTACTACTGTGTAGTTAAATGTAACACAACCGTCTTCTGTTCTGACTGCTTTCACTAGACCGCAACTGTGATCTGTTCGAGAATTTGTGGCTCGCGTTTGTTTTATAGAAGTTGCATGACGTCACCTTCCGGAATTCCACAGATGAGTCCGTTTTTTGTTATAGATGAATAAATCAGATGTGGCGGGTCGATGTTTTTTCTGTATGCTAATTTTCGAAGATAATGTGTTGAAGATGGACATTCCTTGGAATGATTTTGCCGTAATTTCCCCGGATTTTGAATGTTGGCTTCGGTATGGAATGCCATCACGGATTCGTAAGATGGCTATTTATTGCAAAAAATCTGTCATATAGATGAGTTCGGATATTCTTTAGAAATATGTCATTTTGAATAGCTTTTGATTTTTTATTCATTGTATTCATATTCATGAAGGATTAATACTGATATCAATTTAATATAATTCATACAAGGCGATCACCAGACCATGATATAGATGCTGTCGAAAAAACTATTGATCATCCAATTTTATAATCTCATTTGATTCAGTTTGATTGAGGATATAATTTGCCATTCTCAGGGCTTAAAAATATAAAATCATTGGAAATTTCATATGACCAAATATAAAATTTAGATACGAAACTATTGTGAATTTTCATTACAAAAACGTGTAAACGTAAAATCGAAAATAAAATAACAATACCAGCCAAATTGCTTACCAGAAACCAGTCTGATAAGAAATAATTTCAATAGTTTTCTATTTTATGAGAAGGGTTTTGGTTATCCTAAATCGTTATTTTTCAATTCAATTTTACTGTACTGATAAATTTAAATGACCACCAAACTGGTATGTATATAATAAAATGTTTCCCCATTTTTAATTCAAAAGGTTGGATTCGAGTTTTAAGAAACAATGGAAAGTAATTCGTATAGAAGCTGTAACAGTTATAGTTCAAAATTCGTAGAGGGCAGTAGTTATTTTCATTCCGACGAAGATGACTCTATTGTATACTTTTATGCGGAAGTACCGATTGTTGTCATTCTGTTTTTATGACCATTTACTTACATCAAAAGTTATAGATACAAAAAAAAGATTTTTATTTCTTCACGGGATTTGTATCTACTCTATGCAATCCGAAGGTATGTCTATTTCAAATACTTTTTTTAGAGTTCAGTCAAATAGAAAAACAAAACAGCTTTACATATTTAATTATAATATCTGTATTCTTATGTCATGTCGTGCGTAAAAGCATAATTAAAAACAATCCGAATTCGCCTTTTAGAGCTACAACAAATATATTAGTTAATAACAAAACAAACTGATTATTATTTTCATATTCATAGCTTAATAAGAGCTTCCTTGATGAACGCAACAGACGTGTATCATCGAAAGAATTTTGCCAGAATACAATTGTTCAAACAAGGTGTCATATATGAATATATGATTGACATCATCTATTGCATATTCACATTAATTACTACGCATTGATTTGTTTGTGGAAAAATTCAGTGACGATGTCGATATTTGAAATATTGTATTGAACTGGAATGGAAATTTATAGTCCAACCTATAGAGAAAAAATAGTGGCTATTTTTACACGTAAATAAAGACGCAAATAACTACAAGCCGCTTTGTGGAAATTTTTTAACAATAATTTTTGCCAAAAATTTCCAAGTTTCAGTTTTTTACGCATATTTTCAAAAGTAATAATAATAATGATAAATTCTTATTGAATCCTCTCAGATCACGATATGATATAAGATATGTAAAATGAGATGAAATCATTCAATAATGAAAACAAATATGGGGTCCCATTCAAGGGAGCCAAGCCAACCGTACCGAGGGCACTTACCTGAGGAACCCTAAGGGTGTCTCTACATTGCAACCCTAGGTGCGGAGATGGGCATCCGAGAAAAAGGAACCAGAGGAACCGAAAGTACGCTCAAAACACAAGTTATCAGAGGAACCTCCAAAGGGACCCCGAAACCTATAAGGGTAACCAAAACAGGGAGGTAGGCACCCGAGAAAAGGGAACCAGAGAACCGAAGGTACACCTAGAACACAAGTTAGCAGGAGAACCTCCCAAGAGACCCCCGAAACTGGAGGAACCTCCACAGGTGCTTCCAACCCAGACCAAACATGTGGGTGCACAAAGGGTCCAGACTAGGAGGCCTATGTGCAGGGGCTTCAAAACCCGCCCATCCGTGCCAAAAGAAGAAACATATATATACAAATTATCTGCAGCAACGCACAACAGTCACTTTTCACGAAACATCGTTAAAAACACATTAAAATGGGTATATTGAACACCGACCGCACAGATACAAAAGTCAGTTGAGTCAGAACTAAGATTGGCCTCACCTTCCACGATATTCATCAATTCAAAGACATTCTTTGAGTTTGGTTTTGAACCTTTTTTCAACTGGGTCATCTCTTATATCTCCAAGACTATTGAAAAATGTCACTTCTGCACGATTTGGTTTTATGTTTTTGGGCTCTTATGATTTTCTAGTGTCTGGTGGGATAAGTATGGATATTTCGATACCCCCAACGAACAAAGCCGTAACTAAACTTACAGCTATTTTCAGTTATAGGTGTAAGCGTATTCAGCTCAAAAAACTGGTGCTGACGATAAAAAATCCGTATCTCTAGACCAAGTAGTTATGAAAAAATCTACTTGAAAAAAATTTTTTTTTGACTTGAATATTGAAAAAAAAATCAGTATTTTGGCTCTCCTGAAATATGATGAAAAATGAGTAACTTCTTTGTTCGTTGGGAGTGTCGATCTGACTTTTGATTATACTTGTTATTATTTTATCTCAGTGACAAAACTTTTTCGGTGAGTATTGTTTATGAAATTGAGAGCATTACATGTATATTTTTTTCGATATCTTGTTTTTCTTTAAGACGGAGCGCTCAGAAATTGGCGCCAAATTCGGCTATCTCGAAAATTGTGAAACTAATAATGGTTTTCAAATAGCAACCCCATTTTTTCTCAATGCCAGTAGATTCTACGCTAAAAATAGAGGTAGTTTATGCTTGCAACCCTATATCTAAATCAAACGGTTCGTTCGATTCGTCCAAAAAGGCCTAATGATAATTCAGATATCTCTAATAACACGGAAATTTCAGTTTTTTAAGTTTCTACAAAAACCGTTTAATTAATATAGTTATAAGGTAAGTATACACCCCCCATTTTTTTAGCGTAGAATCCACATGCGTTGAGGAAAAATATAGTTGCTATTTGACAAAAATTATTCACACAATTGTCGAGATTGCCAATTTCTGAGCAACCCGTATAATTTTTTTGAAAAGTTTCTTAAGATTAAAGAAGCTTCAGGTCTTATTCAGGCAAATTCTGGTAATTTTTGACCGGACTATATGTTTCCAAGAAATTAATGTTTTCAGTGAAGGGGTGCATCTGTTAAAATTTTCAAAAAAAAATTAAATACTGAAACCCTTTAGACAAAATATTTCTAATAAAGTTATACTGAAATTCATAGAAGATTCCAAAAGTGCAATAAGAGGGTGTTCCATTTAAGAAAATACCCCCAGTAGTTTATCATATCTATACAGCTCATCGTGATGTACCTTGTACACATACCAGATTATTTTACAGGAAGGATATCTACACACGGAAAGAAATGTGTAGTAAACAGTATTGAAAATATAATATTTATTACAATAAAATATCATTCCATATAGGACGATTACCTATGATAATAAAACTTAAAATAATATGATGAAATTTCAGATTATTCTCTTTTAGACATAAGTTTTTTTCATTGTAAACTATATTATAAATCTTTGATGAGTCTCACAATAATTTTTTTATTAAACTTATTATATGGACTTAATAAAGTGTAATATTTTTTATAATAAATGATATAAGACTTTTATAGTGAGTGTTATAATAATACGTAGTAAAATGTTATTATACTTTTATAATGAATTTCATCACAACGTATAATAATCTTTTGGGCCGATATACACTGCCCTGCAAAATAACTGATCAATGAGAATTTGCAAGAATTTCGATTTGATTCTGCTTTTTTTCACTATGACAACAAAAAGAAATAAAGACCATCAATATCGGACGAGCGACTGGGAGAAAGCCAACTTTAAAATCAGAGCAAATTTTCAGTAGTCGTTTATTTTGCAGAGCAGTTCTGAATAAATAAAACAGGTTTTTATGTATTTCAAAATAATTTATTGCACAAACTGAAAATATATTCGTACTTGAATGTAAAGTTTATTAACTTATTAGGTACCTATTAAAAAAACGTAATGTTGAAACATTAGTTATCCTATGTGTAGTGATTTGGAAACGCTGAATGAATATGTAACAATCAGCCCAATGCTGTATCACTTCCGTTAAAAATAACGTCACCGTTATTCGCCATTTCTGTTATTTTGCTATTGCTTGGTAATACAGCATAGGGCTGAATGTCTGTTAAACGCAGGTGATCAATATACAGTGTGACCCATTTAAGATGGAATCACCCTTATAAAACTTACATTTTTCAACCGATTGGAATGATTTTTTTTTGTTAGGTAGATATTCAAAAAGTCTATTAGGACACCAAATATCATGAATAAATCTCAATTTCCAGGGCCAACTAATCTTATTTTTCAAGGTCAAAAATCTAAAAAAATTACTAGCGATTTTTTTAGAAAAAATCTGACTACACCACTGGATTCGCGACATTTTCAAATGATTTACATGTAAATTACGTTGGAATGCGTCAATCAATAAAAAAGTTATAAAGGAATGAAATTTGAAAAATATCCACCAATTCGAATTCATGAATTTTATGAAAATTCTGAATACACCACTGGATTCAGGATGTCTTGAAATATCACTGGTCACAGTTTCATCGAAATATGTTCAGTAATAAAAAAGTTATAATGGAATGAAATTTGAAAAATATGTTGTAAAATGAAATTTTAACAACGTTCTTACTACACCACTGTTGATTATTGAAAAAATTATTGGGGTGATTATTGCAATGTCGTACAATTATAACATCTGAAAATCATGATGGTAAAAATAGTCTATAGGTATTTCTCGAAGTGGAGTGGATACATAAACAAGTACAATCAGGAGAGAACTCCTGGTTAATCTTCATGAAAACAATTTCAACAATATAAGACAAGTCTAATGTACTCCCAATAGAAATTATAACGAAAAAAATATGCAATGGATAATAATTATTATCATTCCAGTAGGTAACATCAGCTGTGATTTTTTCCTTTTGTTGAATAGCAAAAAATGAGAGTTGCAATTTTAACTGCCTGTTATTCAGAATGCATTAATGAAATAAACAAGTTAGCTGTGACTTACAGTTTCTCATCTATTTATTTGCGCATGAACTGTCAGTTTGTTACGCACCTGAATAATTTGTGTTCCAAAATAAAAACAGATAATGGCTCAATTGTCAATTCAAGAAAAAATCGAAATTATACGTCTTTCCGGTGATGATTACCGGAGTGAAAGAGAAGTAACTAGAATATTCAATGAAAGACACCCAAATCGTCCAGCCATAAATAACAGCACGGTAAATAAGATAAACCAAGTTTTCAATCGGACTGGAGCAGTAACCACATATATTTTAAAGAACAATATACGAAGAAGGAACGAAAATAACCAGACTATATTAGATTACTTCAGAAATAATCCAAATAGTAGTTTGAGGGTTGCCAGCTTAGATTTAAACTTACCTAGGGAGAATATTAGGCGATGTCTGAAGAAAAATAAATTGAGGCCATTTAAACCAAAGTTTTTACATACTCTGGAACTAGGTGATCAAGAAAAACGATTGGAATTCTGCTTATGGGCCCAGGGCGAGTATCTTAATGACAGGCAATTTTTAAAGAAAATTTTATTTAGTGATGAAGCTAGTTTCACAACAAATGGAGTGGTTTCATCACAAAATATTCGCTATTGGGCCACTGAAAATCCTAACTGGGTGATAAACTGTAAAAGGCAGTATTCAGAAAAAGTGAACGTTTGGAGTGGAATACTGAATGAAAGGATAATTGGACCATTCTTTTTCGACGGCAACATGAATGGCGCAATTTTCCTACAATTTTTAAGGAATGAATTTTCGGACGCAATAGATGAACTTCCCCTTGCAGAAACAAGAAATTTATATTTTCAGTTAGATGGTTGTTCCATACATAATGCGGGAATTGTGAAAAATTGGCTGAATCAAAATTACCCTAATCGTTGGATAGGAAGGGGGAGTACATTAATTGGATGGCCACCAAGATCGCCTGACCTTACTTCACTCGATTTTTTCCTTTGGGGTTATGTTACACAAAAGGTTTACAAATCACGACCAAGGAATCGAGTGGAACTGTGCACCAGAATTCAGCAAGCTTGCGATGCAATTACTCCACAACAATTGAGGAATACTTTATAAAGTTTGTTGTGATAAACTGATTGATTGATACGGTTCGACATACATATGAAAGGAAATTGATTCTCCCATAAACGTTTCATGAATTTTATTTGAATAATATTTTGTTGAATATTGCCCCTAATCCAGTGGTGTAGTAAGAACGTTGCTAAAATTCCAATGAACAACATATTTTTCAAATTTTATTCCTTTATAACTTTTTTATTACCGAACAAATTTCGATGAAACTGTGATCAGTAATATTTCAAGACATCCTGAATCCAGTGGAGTATACAGAATTTTCATAAAATTCCTGAACATGAATTGGTGGGTTGATTAAACGGCATATTTTTCAAATTTCATTCCTTTATAACTTTTTTATTGATTGACGCATTCCAACGTAATTTACATGTAAATCATTTGAAAATGTTGCGAATCCAGTGGTGTAGTCAGATTTTTTCTAAAAAAATCGGTAGTAATTTTTTTAGATTTTTGACCTTAAAAAATAAGATTAGTTGGTCCTGGAAATTGAGATTTATTCATGATATTTGGTGTCCTAATAGACTTTTTGAATATCTACCTAACAAAAAAAAAAATTATTCCAATCGGTTGAAAAATGTAAGTTTTATAAGGGTGCTTCCATCTTAAATGGGTCACACTGTATGTCAAATGAGGTGCATCCACATTTGAGTGTCCAGAACCGAATAAACTAAGCGTGAGTTCATGATTGTGGAAACTTTTATCTATGATGTAAAATTCGTTTTCTCGTGGTCAGATGTTGGTGCACTATGATATACAGGGTGTCCCAAAACTCAACGTCATCCTTTGGAAAGTTGATAGACCAGCTTGTTTGTGACTGATCAGAATAACAAAATATGACCTTGGTAAAGTATTAATAGTTCTAGAGATATTGGCACTTTTCTGAATCTAGTGAAAATCGCAGTTACAAAATTTCATATTTTAAGATCAATTTCTCAATAATTCTTCAGACTGTCCATACTCAGATACCGAGGTCGATAAGTCTAGATCGACAGTGAGTAAGTTGGTTGGTGACGCAACTCTGAATAGTTCACCTACCTGAAAATTACTTTATTTAAAGTTAACTCTAAATGACGTTCTTTACATTACCTTTCTCATGTATATGTTGTACTTTTCCCAAAATTTTATGCGTTTCCTCACGCTTGGAATAACTTCTTTTATTGGTTCAGGATACTGGGCTTGAAAGACTCCAAGTCTGCACTGAAACAATTATTATTTGGTGAACATACTACAACCACAACCAACCATACTTGAAACAGTGCATATGCATATTTCATACACAGATAGCGCAGCTGTGGTGTAGACTCTACCATGCGTATTATTATTAGGAATAGAAGTTATGTTACTCTGACACCTACATTCAAATGCTTCCTGGAGTGTGGAAAGCCCAAAACTTTTTAGTATTTCCTTTACTTCCATTGACAAATGGGACAAGAATATAACACAAAACACAACTTATCGTTGATTCATTGTCAATCGAATCCGATTATATGGAAAACATCATCAAAGCAATAAAAAGAACCCGACTTCTATGTGTACTCTTTCAACACGAAACAGCGACTGAAGTGAAGCCTGCTACTGTGAGCGTCAAGAAAATTTTGGGTGTGTAAACAGTATAACCAAGGGTAGTAAAATGTATTAAATGAGATAATTACCTTTATACTATGGCGTTGATAGAAATTAATCTTCTATTATTTGAATATTTTAAACTTTATTACCATGGCATTATAAAATATCGTTTTACTTTAAATAATTATGTACTTTATACAGACAACATATCATAAACCGATCAGTTTATTATATTTTATTATCAAAACTACTACCAACTTTTGGAGGTAATCACTTTCACTAACTATTCTTGTAGTATTACCTTTTTCACCTATATGAGAAAATTATAATGATTGACATTACACGAGTATGATAAATCGAATAAAAATTGTCTTACATGGTACTATAAATGTTTTTACTAAACAATATAATAGGGTTATTTTTTTCCGTGCACCATTGTCGTACCAGGCTAAGCTTTAATTTTTGTTGGAAGACTAACACATCCGTTATTATCTTGCCAGTGACAGTGCGACATCGTGAAACAACTTTTCCTAAACTTTTGAATGTTTTTGAGTCGTCTTGATTTAGTGTCAAAGATATAGTGCGAAACTATTACATGTTGGAATCAGGAATCAGTAGCAAACGTATTTTATTTCTAAACTCTCTCTGTTCTGCCGTCCTTAGCAAAAATGTCGTATCTACGAAAAATATGAATATGGGGATATTGGACTCTGTAGGTTTGAAAATCTATAAATTTTGCGTTTTACCAAGCAGAAATGATGTATAGTCCCGGTTTATAGCCAAAGTTGACAAATAATTTTGCCGTATGTACAAAAGTTTGAGAATTTCCTCCGTATGAGGGTCGGATCTACAGAATTCCAAGCAAAATAGTAGATAGCAGATACGGCGTTTTCGCTAACGACGGCAGTGTTAATATGAGTTTTTAAAACCAGATTGTTTTCGACTACAAAAAAAATAATTCATTGGTACTGTTGATTAAACAGAATATAAAATAACTTTTGTCGAATCAGTATTTAAACTTACACATTCTTCTTACGATCATGCTACTGAAACATAATACAATTTCAGCCAATTTGATCGAGAGCCAATTTTCCATGTTTTCGTGTGGGGTCCTTTATTACTTTTTTGAAATCCTTGACTTCAAAAACATAATTTGAAGCCAAGATCAAGTATTTAGGTTGAGTGATATCCAAGGTACTAACAATCGAATATTTGCATTCGCTATTTTTCAAACTGGCTTCCAAAAAAAGAGGGTCACAGTCATACAGTGACCACCATTCAAAATATCTTCTCTACTACGGAAATATGAAATCTATCGTGGTGATTGCTAGTTAGGTTTCGAAGTGACCTAAATTTATCATTTTGATCAACATTTATAACACTAAAAGAGTGCAAAGTCTTTAAAAAATACGCTTGTAGCAGCCCACAGGATGATAAGACATGCTCAGCCGTAATTGTTATGAAAATATTCTTGAGTAAACCTGTTCACCTGGACTCATTTTCTCTGTGCGATGGAAACTAAGGACTTTACATTTCACAGAATTTAGGCTCATTCTATTCATTAAGTAACCACGTAGGAAATATTTTCACATCACCTGCATTAATAAGAAATTCCCAATCGGAAATTTATTTAATACCATCGATAAAACAGTAAAGGTCCTAGATGAGAGCCCTGTGGCACACCCAGTGAAGCGATGTACTCATCAGATATGCATTAGTTCAACTCAACACTTAGTTTTTAAACAGTCCAGAATGAATCCTTTGTATTATTGCCATCGTGATTATCGCGTTTCTATGTTTGTCACTTCTGGAATTCACAGAGGCCAGCATTACGCTCAATGCCATAAAATACTTTCGGGATTATGAATTTCTGGGTTTTTTATTGCCGCTGATTTCATATCCCGGACTGCCATTGGATTTTCAACTGGTCGGCGTACTATCTGCATAAACTATTGAAATCACATAAACGACGTTATTTACGAAATATTTTCGCAATATTGTTAGCCGTCTGGGTTGCACGTATAATTTTTCGGCGTGTCCATATACAGGTCGCATTATAGACGCTGGATTTGGACAAACAAGATTGAATAGTCAATCAAGATCTGGTAATGGTTTCTAAAGTAATTCTCGAAATGGTAAAAAATGTTTACACAAACATTCGTACAATTTCTATTCGAGGTGATGACTCGATCCAAGGCGAAGAATGCCGTTTTGATCGACTTGATTTGCTCGTTCAGAGAAATAACTGAATTAGGAGTTCGCATTTAATTTGATTGAAAGGAGTAGAAGTGATTAGTCATGGGAATTCTCAGTATTACATTCCGGAGATGATGTCACCATCAACAATAACTTCCATTTGATACCTAGTAACTGGAAGTTACCGGAAAATGATAAATGTTTCCTGATGGAACGAAGACTTTCCAATCTGCAAAAGAGTTTAAGAAATAATTTTAAAGCATCGAGATCGCTTGAAAATCATCGAAGAAAAAGGACCAGGGATTTTCGCGAACACAGGGAGGGAGACGATGGAAAACACTGTAGAAAATTTGTGATTTTTTCGAATTGCTGGAGAAGAAATGCCTTAAGAAACACCTTTCTAGGCAGTGAAGTACTGAAACCTTGCTGTTCGTAAAAATAATGAGTTCTGGGAAAGAATAGTTTAGAAAATCTCAAGAATGTTGACAAAACTGGTGTGACGACTGAACTCGTTGGACCCGCCTCTATTACCAGGTAACGCAGGAAGGATTTATAACAGATCGAAATATGAATACTTTAGTGCATGTTTTGGAGCTGCGCTTCATATTGTAGTGGTCCTGAAGCCAGACCTGACCGCTTGTTGGGACAAACGAACTCGGCTCGATAACAATGCATGGCATCATCACTCGAGAATGCTCTAATCACATCGAACAATAAACGAGAGCAATCTAAATATCATCTAAATGACGTCGACCTCTCTCAATATTTCTGGATTGATCCAAGCCTATTGCGGGTAAAATTACAGGATTCTCGACCAAAAATGGCAGTTTACAGTTAGTTAATTAGCGGTAGTGACATTATTATAGTTGGTCAAAATAAAATAGGAGCTATATTTTACAAGTCTGAAATGAATTAATTGATTATAGTTTAGTGTATATTTACTATAATCAATAGGAATACTATCTCAAGACAGGTCGGATTTGTGCTCTATACAGAGTGGCCGCGGAATGATGCTGCCAAAATGATACTACTGATAAAGCTGTACAAATTAAGATAACCAGAATTATTTTTAGGTTAAAATACCAAGAGAAAAAGTTTTTGATCGATACTCGAAAATTAATAAATAGATTTGAACAAAAAATTCATATATGGGGTATAAATGTCATGTTCAATATAAAGTTTCTTTGTTTTTCGGATTTCGATAGTAGTAACAGTGGCACTCCTGAGGTGGTGTATTCAACTAGTAAACTTGTTTAGAATGCATACATAAAATAACTTTAATAATAGTGATGATCATTTGCTAGTGATAATGACAGACATTTTCACTCAAGATTGAATACCATAAATGTGAATAACTATCAGATTGAATTTGTGGATAATTCACCCACCTCTCAGTTAAGATACACAGGCTAGATTTTCGCAAATAAATTGTCATGGATAACATATCCAATGGGCTACAAGACAAATTTCGGAAAGCTGTTTTTTGAAAGAATAAATTTATCATAATTTCAGTAAGCTTCCTCTCCAACATATTTCTTCACCGAGAACATTGAGACAAAACTGCATGTATCATGTATCTTTGAAAAGTGTACTGATGAAATAAAAAAAATATCCGAAAGCGATAAGCTTAATCCAAATTCAAAATGACTAATTCGGCTGTATTTTGGAACAACTACAAATCTTTACGTAGTTGACGGAGTTAACCGAATGATATCCGAACAGAAACAACAATATTTCAATATAATTGCTAACAATAAAACTATGAAACAAAAATGGAAATAACTGAAAACACGAAAATAGTAAATATATAAGGGATCTGCTCCAAAATTCGGAAATGATAAATAACTCTTTGATCGACAGTATTCCTCAAAGCATAGGTAATGGTAATATTAAGCAATATTATGCACAACACCATAATTTATAATTGTGAATTACAATTCAGACTCGTACCTATCAGAGGAGGAAGTGGTCGAAAAATCTAAAATTAAAAATACCAACTCTGGTTCTGAAGGGCGTTCAACTGGGTTTATAAAGCTGTAAGTGCGTATTAGTTGTAAGAAAGTCTTGATTTTACCAATAACTGAAATAAATAGTCATACGTTAAATAACCTTAGATCTATAAGTAAACTTAGGCCTATCCAAGTATACTTGAATACTAAACAATAACATTATATCTTCCACCCAGTCTGGTTTCCGTCTTGATTACAGTTGTACAACTGCATTACTCAATATAATCGACGATATTGTTCAAGCAAATGAAAAGGGTTTTTATACAGCGCTCTTACTTACTAGATTTTAGTAAGGCCTTAGATATAATCAGACACGACATTTTGATATCAATGTTGGAATCTTGCTGTAGATAAATCCTCTAGCTGTCGAACAAACGGCAGTGGTGTACCAAAGCCTTAAAATTTAACTGTACAACCGCGATATGGCAGAAATCCCAGACGGACGAATTCAGAAAGCCGTTATTCTTGGTTCACATCGTCTGCTCAGAGCCCAATGAATACTCGACTCATGAATTTGGGATGGATTCCCACTGGTGTGAAGTCAGCGGCCACTTCTCAGCAGCCAAATTGACGGAAACGCCTGAACCATCAGTAGCGTCAGCAGTGGCTGCTGGAATTGTAATTTTAAGCGGATATTACGGAATTTAAAATCTTGTGATTTACGAATCGATGTCTCAGCATCGTATTCAAAGTAGATAATGGATGGAATTCTTAGCGGGAATTCATCTTTAGTTATATGATTGTTGTCACCATTAGGTCCAAGTTGGTTCTTATGTTCTTCAAGTTGAAATCTCGTTGTTTTGACTTTGAGAATGTTTTAAAATCAGTTGTTTTTTTGTAAAACACCCCCTTGAATTCATATACCCACACTCCCGAAATACGTGGGAAACTGGTCTCTCCTGTATTATTATTATTATTATCGGGTACATCTAATTGATTCGGCGTCGTTCATTAACTAATTTTGTTAATTCCTGTATAAAACTTCCCGCTAGGAATTTCATTCATACATGAAAAATATCCACTTCAACTACGATGCTTAGACGTCGATTGCTATATATCACAAGATTTTAAATTCTGTAATGACTCCTTAAAATTCGAATTTTAGCAGCCACCGACGCTACTGATGGTTCGAACATTTTCTTCAATTTGGCTGCTGAGAAGTGTCTGCTAACTTCAAACCGGTTGGATTCCCCATGATCAGGAAAGTATAATTATCTCAATTTAGCAACATAATTTTTCCACAACACAATTCTTATCTGTCATAATAATATATTTTTTCTTGTGAAGACATCTCAATGATACCTTTTCTCTATCCAAACAAAACACTATCTTAGCAATTTCAAAAACATACAGCATGTGAACAAATAAATGTAATGAATACATTGAAGAAATAAAATTCTCCCCCTCGTGAAAGATTTCATCTCCTTTCACATTCTTTTGTTCTTCTAGTGTTCTACATCAATTCGACATAGTTTGGATACGGGTCCTTTGTAAATTCCCAAACAAGTTTTCACATTAGCAACTCGATTCCTGCCATCAGGTCCTGGGTAAACTTTATCCACTGGGTTCTTTTGGTCAGTAAAAAGTGGATACAGTGCGAGAGGAGGTGAAAAGACTCCAAAATCAGATATCACTCCTCAAGAAGCAAGATCGTCGAGATAGGGTTGCCACATCAGGAATTTCCGTAAAACCACCGACTTTTGATGGACAGTCCTCTTGGTCCATGTATCGCCGGCAATTTGAAGCTGCAGCAGTGGCAAATGGATGGGGAGAAGAAGAAAAAGCTACGGCCCTTATAGTAGCTTTGAGAGGGCTAGCTTTGGGTATGTTACAGACGATACCTATCGAACAGCAAAATAAATATAAAAACCTGATTACTGCATTAGAGTTACGGTATGGCGATCAACATCGAGAACAGCTGTATCGGTCTCAAATGAAAACGCGCACTCAGAAATCAGGTGAGAGTCTGCAGGAATTTGAATCGGATGTGAGACGCCTAATTCAGCTGGCTTACCCAGAAGCACCGAGAGATTTCAAAGAACAGTTAGCGGTGCAGTTATTTATAGATGGACTCAGAGACACCGAAATCCAAAGGACTCTGCGATTGACACACTTTAAGAGAAGTAGTGATGCGTTGGTACGTTCTCTAGAAGTTGAGGCGGCCCTCAACTCCTTGAGTCCGAAAGTACGAGCGGTTTCAATAGAAGAACCCGAACAACGAGCAAGCACAGTTACTAGTTTATTGGAGAAGGTTCTGGATGCGCTCAAATCTTTGAAAAGCGGAATGAGCACTCAGGATAACAGGGTTTGCTCTCGATGTGGAAAATTGGTACATTTTATTAGAGACTGCAGGGTAAGAATGCCACAACGTTCGCTATCACCTGTGTGGACAAGATCTTCCAGCGAGTCCTCAGATTGGCGGCAGGAAAAATTAGAATCAGACAACATTTCGGGGCGCATACCGGCTAGCAAAGATGGAGCCTCCAGGATCATCCCTGTTAAGAGGCTACAAACAACCGAATTGATATCGGAGCGCACACCGGCTAGCAATGATATAGCCCCCAGGGTCATACCAGTGAAGAGAATGAGAACTAAATTGATATCGGGGCACATATGCCGACTAGCAATGATGAAGCCCCCGAGGCCATGCCAGATACGAGACTAAGAATAACTGAATTGCCCAACAACAAAGATACCTTGTCCAGAATACCTGATTCGAATAATTGTGAGCGAATCGTTCGTCGCAAAGGGATCAACCAGGTGAGATTAATGGTTGACGACAATTGGACCACAGCGAAAATGAGGCAGGACCAAGAAAGTGATCCAAACATTGCAGATTTTCTACGATGGAAGGAAAGCGGAGCGGAAAGACCCACTTGGAAGGAAATCTCCTTACGATCACCAGCTTTCAAGGCATTGTGGGCTCAATGGGATTCCCTGATTGTTGAGAATGGTCTATTGAAGAGAGCTTGGGAATCGGCCGACGGCAGAAAAGTGATTTCTCAATTGGTTGTACCTAGGTCGAGGATAAGTGATGTCTTGGAGGAGATTCATGGCAGCAAATCAGGTGGACATTTTGGAGTGAATAAGACCATGGATAAAATACGGCAGAGATTTTACTGGGTCCAATGTCGAAGATGTAGAGAGATGGTGCCGAAGATGTCTGAAGTGTGAAGCAAGCAAAGGTCCCAAGACGAGATCGAGAGGAGAAATGAAACAATACAATGTAGGTGCTCCCTTCGAACGAATCACCATTGATGTAGCAGGACCGTTTCTGATGACGAATGATGGCAACAAATACATCCTCGTTGCCATGGATTACTTTAGCAAATGGGTTGAAGCTTATGCCTTGCCTAATCAAGAAGCATCCACAGTTGCAAGAGCTCTGGTGGATAACATGTTTCCAAGGTTTGGAGTCCCAATGGAGCTACATTCCGATCAAGGAAGAAATTTTGAATCAAATTTATTCAAGGAAGTTTGTGAATTGATGGGAATTAGTAAGACCAGAACAACGGCCCTCCACCCACAGTCTGATGGCATGGTTGAAAGGTTCAACAGGACTATGGAAGAACATCTTTCCAAAGTAGTAGAGGAGCACCAAAAGACCTGGGATCGACACCTTCCACTATTCTTGATGGCTTACAGGGCCTCTGTGCACGATTCCACAAAGCTCACTCCAGCCAGCATAATCTTCGGGAGAGAACTTCAGTTGCCCTGTGACTTGGTGTTCGGATCACCAAGTTCTGAAGAAAAAGAGGTACAGGATTATGCAGACGAACTGCGAGATAGCTTGAATGGGATCCACGAATTTGCAAGAAAAAGATTGAAGATACCTAGTGACAGAATGAAGGCTCGATACGATCTTAAGGCCAATACTGGTGGATTCAAAGAAGGAGATCGAGTGTGGCTGTACAATCCTCGTCGTAAGAAAGGATTTTCTCCTAAATTAACACCATCTTGGGAAGGACCATATACGATAGTGAAAAGAATAAACGACGTGGTCTATAAAATTCAACGCAGCCCGAGAGCGAAAATGAAGGTCGTTCACCTAGAGAGACTCAAACGTTATAATGGAAACAACGACACATTGTTTGATCGGGACGATCAAAATTGAGAGGGGGATAATGTTACGAGATTGATAAAAGCCCTCTAGCTGCGCCGCTGAGTCCATTCCGCGGGCGCCTCATCGATAAATCAATTCCAAGAAGTGTTTATTTGGATGGATCGTTTTCTGTACTGCATGAATAGTCTAGATAACGGAGCTGCCGCGTCATCGCTCAATTCCTGGAAATGTGTAGAAGTTCTCCGTTTTGAGAATTCTCGAATCATCGCGATTAATCCAGTCTACATGATAAGCACCTATATAAACGGAGACGTTTGACTGGGAAGAAATTTTGTATGAAGAGAATTATTTAAGAAGATTAGAAAGTGATAATAAGCAGAAGTGTTTGGAATATTTAGCTAGTTGTATTGTTGTATAGATAGATCTAAGTGTTTTATTAGTCAGTGAAGTGTTGTATGTTTGTTTATAGTGAAGTTAGAAAATAAACAGTTAGTAGTATGCTCGGCCTATTATTTAGCAAAACGTAACAGTATTGAGCGCAAGTCGCTCCAAACATTCATTGTTTGATTTAGTTCGCCATGAAGACCTTTGGGAACTCTGGTCTTCCTTTCTGATTCGTACGTGATGGAACATTTTCCTGACGTCGCTATTGGTTGCGATTTTCCGGAGACTAAACTTTATCAGGACCTTGACTAGGGAGTGTAATAGATCTGGACCAGCAAGCAAGTTATCTTTCGAACTTATTCCTTGCGATTTTGATGCTGCATAGAAAACCAGACGGAATTTTTTGGTTACTTTGGGTTTACCACTCCGAAATGGAGCAAATACCAACATCTTCGGCTTTCTGTCATTGCTTCCCCTGAAGACAACTTTCTTGCATAACCTTTTCCTACGTGGCAAAGTCTACTTATAAAATCGGTCTCTGAGTTCATCGTTTCTATGTCCTTGTCTTTTCAAGCATTTGAGTCGCTGGACCGCAGTGAATTTACTCTCTGATAGTTGTGGGTTGTCCTCCTTCCATAGCAGTCCTGTATCGAATCGATCACCAAAGCGTTTTGCAGTTTTCATCCTTATTTCTATGACTCAACTTTCTTTTTTAGATGAATGTATATGAAAAGGTAACGTTCCAAAAGTGTCTGTGGTAAGGTATTCCATGACTAATTTATTGTTGTTGTGTGGAGAATCTATTCAAGGTTTGTTTAAATAGATAAAGGAGAATCCAGGTCATCATAACTCTGAGCTACTTTACCGTTAAATTAATGTTGTCTTGTCCTAATAATATCAAGGGCTGTTCATCAAGTTCGTGGAAAGGAATTCATCGATGATATTAAAAAATCCAATTATTATTATTCAAATAACAAAAAAACAGATTTATCGAAAAAAAAAAATTCAAATTGATAGGATTAAAGATAAAATAAATTCAAAACAAATGTTCGAAATGCATTCCCTCAGCGTCAATACGTTTATTGACTCTGGTGATATTTTCATGTAAAACGTTTCTCAACATTTGGGGCGTGATATCTTGGAAAGCTCTACGAATTTTTACTTCTAGCTCATGTAGAGTTGTAGGCTGTGTGGAATACACCCTATTTTTAAGATGCCCCCATAGAAAAAAGTCGCACGGAGTAAGATCAGGTGACCTTGGTGGCCACCTGACTGGACCATGGGTTGTTATAAGTCTCTCTTGAAAGCGATTTTGAAGATAATTTCTCGCTATTCTTGAATTATGCGGAGGGGCGCCATCTTGCTGGAAGTACATTCTCTCAGTTATTTCCGCTGGTAGGTTGTTAATGAATTCCGAAATTTCATTCGTTAAAAAATTAAAATATCTCTCTCCGGTTAGTTGGCCTTGAAAAAGAATGGGGCCAACAATATGAGTTCCAACTATTCCTGCCCAAACATTCACACCAAATCTCTCCTGGAAGCCACCTTGTCGAAACCGGTGCTCGTTTTCTATCACCCAGTACCTGAAACAAAAGACCGTTCATACTTTTAGCACTTTACACTTCGACTATCGACAATAATCCAAATAAAGTACAGTACCTACCTTGTATTATTCCTGTTAAATAATCCATTGTTGGTAAATCTTGACTCGTCCGTAAACAAGATATAATAGTTAAATAGGTGATTCTCAGCATTTTGTCGAAGAAACCAATTACAATATTCCAGGCGCCTTTCACCGTCATTTTCATACAAATGTTGATGCAACTGATACTTGAAGGATTTAAATCGATGTTTTTTCAAAATTTTCCTAGCAGAGTCCTTACTTATAGCTAATTCGGCGCCAATCTGCCTTGAGGAAATTGTGCTATCATATTGTACTAAAGCTAATACATTAATTTCAGTTTCCTCATTAATAACAAATGCTTCTTGGTGTTCGTGAACATCAGGCTCAGTTTTTAATTTTTCTTGAAGCCACTGGAAATACCTTCTTGACGGTTGCTGCCTCCCTGGATATCGCTCTAAATACAATCGTTCAGCGGCATAAAATTTTTTTAAACATTCACCATAAATGAGAAGCATGTCAATTTGTTCGGTTCGTGAATAACGGGGCATTTTTTGAATATTCCACTAACTGATTTCGATTTCCAAACCCTTTTAAAATGGCAGAATCAAAAACACTACTTCGAACGTCAAAATAATATGGATAGCAGCGTTCGTGAGAGCTCTTGTTAATATTTTGGTTCGAATGATTATTGCAATGGAATGATTATTCTGAATAGCACAAACATCGTCCATAGAATATCTATGGACGATGGCACAGACCAAGTACGTTTATGTTCCTATTCAACCTAGAACCTACAGGATATAATTTATCATTCCACATTATTTATAATGTTATTTTTGCGTATGGCGATAATCTGTTTTGTTATTTGAAGAATAATAATTGGATTTTTTGGTATTTCATTTCAAAAAATTACATTCTATTATATCATTAGAAAGGAATGGTTATGCTGAATAGTACAGGCAAGAAAAAGTTGTATGTTCCTATTTAAGTTATGGACCTACAGAGTATTGTTTTTTTCCCAATTTTTCCAATATTTTTTTTGGCGGCTTTTTATAACGCCGACGAATGAAAATAAAATATCACAGTAGTAGCAACTGTTATCAAGTGACGTATGGTTTCCATAGCCAACTTTTCAATTTTTGGCTTTCATTTTGCTTCCACGGCCTACTCGGTGAATTTCAATAATAATTTTTTTCTGATCTAGTTTCTGGTTAGATACCAACTTGTGATATGTCATTAGAAAGGGAATTGAATGCTGAATAAACAGAAAAGAAAAAAAAATAGGGTTTCCTTTCAAAATAAGAAAGTTGATGTTACTTCCGGTCAGACCGGAAGTTAACTCGACATGTCAATATGCTCAAATTCTAGCTCTTATGTCATTATATCGACGCTCCAAATTTCACAAACCTACTTCATACAATAGCTGAGACATTCCGTAGACAATACTTCCGTAGCCACCCGGTATATGAGTTCAGTGTGCTTTCAAATTTTCTGGCTAGTGAGAAGCTTTGTTTAAATTTGGTTTCAACTTTATGGTTTTTGGAAGAATTGACGAAGCATGCAGTAGATACTGTTCATGTTCATTATTTTTTCATTCCATTGCATTTTTAAAGTGTCAGGGAGCATCTGAATCAGGTCACGTAACAACTGTGGATTCTGAAGATGTGCGCAATAATCCAGTCATTCAATGGTTGTCACTAGAAAGCTTACATTGTTGTAAAACTGTATCAATGAGTCCATATTATGTTTTTTTACGAAAAGAATTATTTTTCGTTTTGTAAATATTGATATGGTCCGTACGTCCAAAACGCATTTTTGGTTTCCGGAATTCTAAATCAATATTTGTTGGAAAAATCATCCCTGCTACTACGACTCTAGCTTCACCTCGAAGACAAGACATTTTCAATCTCTCAATTTTTCTAATCAGTAACCCAATGAGTTATGCTCAGAGCCTATACGCGCTGAGCCAGCTATTATTACTGTTTACTGTGGCGCTCTGGGAAAACTTTTTGATAGCGGTGGCGCATTAACTTTTTATATGTAGAAAAACACGGGGACACCAACAGCACTACCTCTGGTACTCGTAACTCGTCACTGTTGTTGGACATTTTAGCCAAATAAGATACAATTAAAGTATGAATAAAAGCGGTCTTACCGCTTACGTCTCGTAATCTTGTTCTTACTCTGATCGAACCGGTTAAAATTTCACGGCGGTCCCGGAAGTAACATAATATTATTTTTTTAATCGATTGTCAACCGGCTCGTTTGCAGCTGCTCATTTTGCTTTTATCCTTCGAAATTTCTTTAGAAAGCGTGAGATCAATGACTGCCGCTTGGAGGTCAAGAAGAAAAGAAAGTGTATATCTACAACCTAAACAATGTTATTACGGAGGTGAATCAAACTGAGACGGTAATGTTTTCCTCGAGGCGTCGTCTTTCCCGATATCCGGGGGTATACCGGATGGTCCATTATTCCTGCGCGGGAACAATTATGATGTAATATTGAAAATATCGTACTTGAATCATAAAATCATTGCAAAGTGGGTGTTGTGATTCGATGAAGGAGAGTGTGGAAAATGTGGTGAAAAGTGACATGGAAGATGAAATTCACATACTTATTATGTTTTCGTAGATAAAGTACAGTAGTTTCATATCAACATTCCATCATCTGTTCAAATTTATGAATAAGTTGAATTAAATTGTATATTTTTTTCTAATACGCTAGTCTTAGTACAATATACAACTCGTTATAATGAATTTAATCTCATCGGTTAATTACAAAACTCGCTCGCTATGCTCGCTCGTAATTATAATAACTCTCCTGAAGAGTCCTATCCTCATTTCAAATATCCGGGAAAAGATGGTATATTCACTGACCTACTACAAAAGAGCAAATATATCCCGATCTCCCAAGTTCTGAAGATGTTCCGCAGCTGGGCGCAGCTGCCTCGAATACGGATACTTCCCTCTTAAGGTATAGAGTACAGCCAATGTCATATTCATTCCCAGGCCTGGTAAAAGTGACAACACTCAGGCAAAAGCCATCAGCCTCTCGTCTTTTCAACTTCTTTTCAACTCAACTGAGACGCTGGTTGATAGATACATCATAGAAAAGATAATAGAGCTAAATCCGATCAGCGACCTCGTCCATAAGGTCAAGGGTGGGTTAGACTGTGGCGGTTCATAGATGTAGAAGGAACATTTAACAACACGTTTTTGATTGTGCATTTCAAGCAATAAGACAAGGGGGCGTAAACCCATGAAGGGCTGTCGGCATGGTGCCTCGTGGTGGACCTGCTAGTAAAATTAAAAGAGCTGGATTACTATACTTGCAGAGACTTCAACGAAGTGGATGCATAGCGACGTTCAGTGGGGCTGAGTGTGAACTCTGAAAAGGCGTAGCTGGTTCTTTTTACCAGAAAACGCAAGGCAGGGACCTCTCAAATGTGCAACCTACTCTGTTCTTACGAAAGCTCAGTCAAGTATCTTGGAGTCACCGTTGAATCCAATCCATAACACATACAGTTCGGAAAGATACAGCTGCAAATAACATTTGATAGTATGTGGAGCTCATTCCCAAGATTCTTTAATGTACATGACTCCCATACGATCCATGAATGCATACGGAGCCATGGTATATGGTACGGTGGTTAGGTACAGCATCCGGCACATCAAAAACTTAATTAGATGGGAGACAAAGACTTATCTGTCTTGCGAGAACAAATGCAATGAGGACGGCACCCTCTAGGGCGCTGGAAACACTTCTATGACTGCCTCCCTTGTCTTCATTGAACATGAGGCACGCAAATCCATTGCTCGCTTGAGAAGCTCCAAGCAATGACGGAGCGAGGAAATGTATGGATATTCTCGATCATGGAATCATACGGTGAAGGTTTGTCCCTTCCTCGAGATGCAGGGTGGCGGTCCTTTATCTGTCATACGATTCAGCAAAAGAATGCAGTCAGTCCTCCTAAAACGGAGCAGATCAGGTACCGTCTGTTCCCTACCACTGGAATAATTTGGTATACAGATGGCTCCAAGATGGGTGAATTGAATTAGTAGGTGGCGGTGTAAACTGGCAAATTTCAAACGCAGACCACTATTACTCCATGGAAAATATTGTCACTGTATTTCAGATAGAAGTTTTTGCCATATTCTCTTGTGTAGGAGAAAATTTTGAGAAGGGTTACCACAGCCAGGAAATCACGATATGCACCAACAGACAAGCGGCGATAAAGGCCTTCACATCGTACAAAATCAGTTCATTGCTGCATTTGAAAAGGCAATTCACTGCCAATAAGGAAAAGCTACTTTGAGTTCCCTGTCATACCTGAGTGCCGGAAATGAACAGGCCTATTATTTGGCCAGTCAAGGTGTGAAAAGCTCAACGATTAGACTAGGTGTTTTTATATCCTGGAAGTAGAAATCCAGGAAGCATTGAAGCAGGTCTGTGCATGAGAATCGAAACTCCACATACAAGTTCCTTTCACTAAGAGGACCAAGACTCTGCTCATACTGAATTGAATGGAAATCAGAATAAAAGTAGGGCAATCCGCCATCTAAATAGGCACCTTATACTATCACAGATGATACTGAATGCAGGTGGTTCTTGGAGGATGAGAAGTCAGCCATCCATATCCTCACGGAATGCCCAGTATTTTATTTATTTATTTATTTATTTAATATAAGGCTCAGTTGCATGGCTTGAACCTCGGTTGAGCTCAAAAAACGAACTACAATTATCACACTTGATCTTTTTGTTGACATCGTCCACAGAAAGCTATATCTTGCATTTAGAACAAGTCATATTTAAATTTTGATTTTATTTCAGGTAGTTTTTATTCTGTGGACCATTTCATTTCTCCATTTCTTTCAACATCTTTATTCACTTCAAGTAGATTTTTTTATTGTTTGTACACAGTAGCATGAGATGGATGCATACAAAATAATGCCTCATAGATTGTTTTATGAGTATTACAATGATGTAAAATTTTAAGATTTTCTTCACTTCAAAGCACTAGAAAACACAACTTTATTGAGAGCAACCTTAAACAACAACACAATCTCCAATGGTAGCAATATATAAAGTGTACTTCGGGAGCATCGTTCTGAACCAGGAGAGTTTGAGAAAAAGGATGACCTATTTTGCTCGCGAAATTGGCTACCTTCAAAATTGAACCAATTCCTATCAGCGATGAGGCATAATGAGCCCGATTGACACATGACTATGGCTCCGTCCGCTCACATACCTTCATTCCAATATATCCAACCTCCGGGAATAATAGTAATCATTATTATATCATTGTATAATATAGGTTTTATTCATAATAATAATTTACAATATTTTCTTTTGAAGGTGCTTATTGCACATTGTGTCAGCCTTGCCGGTAATTTGCTATATAAATACAGTTCTGGCGAGTTATTCCTGAACACGTTGAGACGGTAAAATGGCCTTTTGATCAAATTCGATTATCTTGTATTGTAATTACGGAATTCAGATACGCTAGAATGATTATTTTCATTTTTATATCTTTCAATGCCTAGTAGATAAACTAACAAGTTAGATACCAAAATAAATACCATTTTTTTTCAGCATTGGTTTACAATGAACATCGTAATCTGATCTGTCAAGGGCGTCATTTTGTTTATGTAGGTGAATAATCAATTAATTTCAATAATTGTTGTCGTTTATGGCAATAATCATTTGTTTTCCCAACGGCTGTTTGACAGCTGGCGGGTGACGTCTCGTCTCATCTACGAAAAATTTTTTATAGGTAGGTTATTTATCTTTATTTAAGGGAGAAAACAAACCTGTATTGGTTGGCCAGTGGGCCAGTTCAAAATATTCGGGGGTAATACCACGAGTGCTCGCAGTAGTATCAATAGTAATTCAGAAATAATAATAATGATAATATATTCATGCCATGCAGCCGATGAACTCGGTCTCGTATTCGACACTGAACGTGGTGACCCAAACTCTGTCACCGAGTTGGAACCTGTTCAGCAAAATACTCACGTCAAACCTGCGGAGTCAGAAGTACTCCTGCAGCTACATAAAGATAAGCCAATGCATGGGGTCTTCTTCAAAATCGTTGGAGACCTTGGCTTATCCAAAAATGTTACCTCTGCATTCCCTAGATCGAGTGGGCTGAAGTGGGAAACCGAGGGATTAGTGATAGCCTGTTTGGTCTACCGTAGTCGCGTGATGGCTATAGAGGTCACAGACACTAGATGTAGAGCGTGTCGTGGGGCTCCTGAAACCAGAATTCATTTGCTAACAGCTTGTCCAGATCTACAGGTAAAACATGGCGCTGCGATTGTTGTACTACCACCTACGACAGTCGTACTTTATAGACACCGGTGTTGCTTTATACTCGAGGGGACATTGAGTCCGTTGTGGAGAACGAAATGTGCAAAATCTATCGGAACCACTCATTTCCCAGCCTCAGGCAAATACAAGCCAATAAGCCGGATGTAGTCCTCCTGGCGATACGAATATATCTTCTGAAAAGAAAAGGAAAATGGTGTTTCTAATCAAACGTGATTGATGGAGAAGCTACTCTCGATTCTAATTATTCTACCGGCTTGCTGTAATGCGGCAGAAATCTTAGTCGGAAGTATGCAGAAGACCGCAATTCTTGGTTCACTCCGGCTACTTAAAGCATATGATTCTCGGACCCAGTTCACCACACGGACTTGGGCAGTATTTATTGGGGTTGATCTCTCCAGAGATCCCAGACTGGAAAGAGTGGGAACAGGAATGGGTGATCTTTCCCCCAGGAAGCCTGGTCTGTTTTACAGATGGGTCCAAACTGAAGGAGTGACAAGGCGGAACAGGAGTATACCTGGAAAACGGAGAAAGGAGAGCCTATGCGCTGGTTTTCTAACAACAGTTTTCCAAGCAGAGGTGTATGCCATCCTGGAGGCGACCAGAGTGGAGTAGGTGAAGGCTGGCCCGGAGAGACAAGTATATGTCTGCTCCGACAGTCAGGCCGCTATCAGGGCACTGAACGCAACCAAAACCAGATCAAAACTGGTTCAGGAGTGCAGATACGCCCTAGAAAGTCTTGCGATTGAAAGGCAGACCACCTGGCCAAGCAAGAAGCCAGGCAACCCTACTACGGGCCCGAACCCGCACTCGAACTAACAAGAAGACAAGTATCAACAGCACTAAATGAGTGGGCTGTTGATACATTAGGAAAATAATGGAGAGGAAGAGATGGCTGCAGACAGTCCAAGCGGATGATATCGGGTCCCGACAGGGCAAGAACGGCAAAGATACTGAAGCTAAGCCGCAAAGAACTCCGACTCTTAGTGGGAGTTCTAACCGGCCACTGCGGCCTCAGGAGGCAGACCCACTATGCGTAGAATGTGAGGAGAACTCCTTCCACTTCCTGTGCGGGCTCAGACAAAATGTCTTCAGAGCTTCCGCACTATTGAGGAAGAAGAATTGCACTCCTTGCAATGGAACGATATTTCGACCTTCATAAGAAGGCCGAAGAGGGATAAATGAAGATGCCGGGGTTTGCGAAAAGGGCCCACTGGGGCCTAATCGCTGACGCTTGCGTCCCACACCCATTACCATCACCATTACCATTATTGGGGTTAATGACACACCAATACGTCCTTTCGGATGTTTTGGGGATCCGGAGAAAAAACATTCGTAGTAGTAGATTCTGATCATTTCTTTGACTTTGACATGACGAATTTTCGACCAATCATATTGCTGTGTAATTTTGCGAAGGGCTTTGAGACAAGCATATCACTATATACAATTTTCCACAAAAAACTCATAACTACAAAGACGTGGGAATATACTTTGATAACAAATTATCATTTGCATATCACAGAAAAAAGTGTATCTGCTACAAAAAGAATGTTAGGACTTATATTAAGGAATTGTAGAGATTTCAAGAATATGGAAAGTTTTGTTACTCCCCACAACTCGTTTGTTAGATCTCGCCTGGAATAGGGCTGTCTTATCTGGTCACCTATATACACATGTTCATTCGCTTGAATCTGTTCAACAACATTTCATGAAATATGTCTACAAACTTGATAATGTCTACCCCAGTCAGGAAATATATAATAATATATTGTTGAAGCGTTTTCATTTTCTGTCTCTTGAAGATAGAAGAACTTATTACTCTTGCGTATTCATATACAAACTGGTGAACAGTCTTGTCAACTCATCTAAACTTCTAGCTCAACTCGATTTTCATGTGCCCAGAATTAATGGAAGAAACAAATAATGCTTTTACCAACCAACACCTAGAACCAATACATTATTGAAATCACCCTTATTTGCAATGTGCCATAAATTTAAGTTTGCCAGAAAGTAGACATATATTCAGCACCACATAACGTGTACAAAAAAAGAGATAAAAAACATTATGTTTGCGAAACAGAAATAATTGTGTTACAAAATCATTAATTGAAATTTTTTCATTATTTAGGAGTTTAATTTTTTTATATTACACTTTCATATCAAAATTGTTTACTGTGTCTTATAATTGGGCCTAGTGCCTCTTTGGACAATAAATGTTTTTTTTACCAATGATTGATTATTTTCTGTACTGTTCCGATATGACGTTAAATAATAATAATAATAATAATAATACTCCTTCATAAACACTCGTTGAGTGTACCCAAAGGCATAGCCTGTGCGGGTAGAGGAGAGGGGTATTATTATTATTATTATTTGCCGTGGCGCTCCGAAGCGACTTACTGATTTTTGGTGGCGTATTCACTTTTCAGCTGTAGGAAAACCCGAAAACCTACAGCACCACCTAGGGTGGTCGGTGTGCACACTCCAAGCTAGCACCAGAGATTGGCATCTAGACAACCCACAATACAATTGCTTTTCAACAAGGCATGCAGTCGCCTATGGACCCGATATGAAGTAGATGAGAAAACTTCTCATGTACCTACATCCGGCTCGAACCGACTATCGCTATGCTGGAATTTCGAACGGCCTGTGCATTAGACCGCTGATCCACCGACCACCTTCGTAGATATTTCCAGACTATGGAATCTAAATTATTTTTTGAACTTCCTGGCGGTTGGAAAAAATGTTATTGCAAAAATTTTGTTTTTGAGGTACACAAGCTTCGTCTCGAAACTGTAATTTCTTGTAACTAGTAAAACAAATAACTATTCATAAGAATTCTGTGTCTGTCCATTCACGATTGAGTGTGTTACATCTATCATCTGCAAATACTGACTTATTAGGAAGTAATTGATATAAATGATGAACAGAAGAGGCCTAAGTACCGATCCTTGTGGTACACATCATGAGATATGATCAAAAATAATAGGGATAAGTAGTCGGTTTTGAAAGTACCTTTTATTATTTTCACTGTTATACAGTCACTTGTTCAATATCATAAATATTCTCCGATGAAGTAAAAACAAATAAGTAGTATAATATTCCTCAACTAAATGTAAGGTAACGCACACAAACATGATCTTTAGTTTCAAATCAATCATTCAAAATTCAAACGGAATATTGGTCAAGGTTCATTCTATCACGTCTATTTTGATTTTATCTTTCGGAAGTGATTATGTTGCTTTTCGATTGATTGCACAATATATTTCACAAAGAAATATTGATGCGATGACGGGATTTGTCGAAGTTTGAATACCTCAAGCTATATACGGCTTTTCAACGCTTCATTACTGTATCTTAAAAAGACACATTACTTATGCAAAATTGTGAAATCATTAGCAATAACATTCCATTCATACTTCATTACTTGACAGGTTACAATAATAATAATAGTAATGACAGAACGTGCCTTCATATTTACATAGACATAGGCAATACAAAAAAATCGATAGGAAATGTCGTTATACTGCAAAGCTGCTGTTCCATGCAAACATTCCTGCGAGTAATTGAAATTATAATTTGGAATGAACGGTAGGCAAGCGTGCAGGATCTTTGGAACTTACCATTATATCGAAAACATTTTGTCTTTGATGATTATATTTGTCGGCGAATCTTCTCGTTTTGAAAGTTCAAAATGGATTGAAGGATTTTCAAGACATTCTTTCGGAAACATATTTCCAAGGTATGATCCACTAGACTACTTCAGAGACGTCCACGGGACATCTACATATTTGCCATAGAAGTGTGCATATTTGTAAGATATATGACGACAATATACAAGAAGTCCCTCCGGGAACTGCATCGATCAATATATGGAAGAATTTTAAGTGGGCCGAATTTGAAAATTTCATAGTTTACTATTGTTGATGTTGATCCGACTGAAATGTTTTCAAGAATGTTGAGCTTTCAGTTGTTATTATCACATTTTTAGATTCTTCAAAAAAATCTGAATATGTACCTATCTTGTATACTATCCCCAAGTCTAACCGTTTTCGAAATTTTTGAAATCTTAAGTTGACAATTCAACTCGTGTATAAAAAATCGCTTATGCCACAGTGCAATTGTCACTTTGATAGCGGCAAAAGTTACCTGCAACTTTTACAGAGACTAATGCACTAGTGGTATTTCCACGTATTTATTTGTTTATCAATTATCGCGGTGTTAGTTAACAAATTAAATAGTTTGACATGTTCGTCAACAACTACTGAGCCGATTCGGAGAGTCTACGAACGCCGAAATTAGTCAAATTGTTAATACATGTGTTCACCGACGTTCAGTACCTATAATTCATCACGAGTTGCACGTAATGCTAAACGTAAAATCCTACAAGCATAACCCGAAAAGAGGAAATCTAGTGCATCAGGTATTTGCAATGGCAACATTATATAAGAAAAATAAACCGGAATGACTTTAAAAGAAATTATGTCACATTTTGGCGTTCGAATTAGCTTGGCGCAGAAGAGAAGCAGCTTACTGCAAAACCACTTAAGAAACTGGACGTATCGAGTATAATTCTCTTTTTTCGAAAACGAGTAACAATAAATTATGTGACAGCAAATGGATTACGCCTAATATTTTAGAGGAAGATATTTGCCCAATTCGTTCATTTAAAAAGTTGATGGAGAAACGAGACACTTTGCAAAAAGAAAAATTGTTATGGTTGATATAGGAATGAGCCGATTGGAATTGATGAAATTTCCAAATGAACTAAATGCTCAGCACAACGCAATGGTATAGATGTCAAACGTGCCAAAATTACAAATCACTCAAATGGAGCGAATTAACGATTAGCTGTGGCACCCGCAGCGACCTCACTGTTCCTAGTATGAATTTCTATAACTGCGTTTTTAGTAATTGTACATAAAAATTTGTCTATTGTTAATGTTTCATAAATAAAGTTTGCAATGATATGTTTCTAAATTTCTTATTCATTAACTTGTCCTGTTGAATTACACTCCATGTTTGTATTGATCAGGTTTTCTTTAGCAATTTGAATGGAAAAACCTCGAACCTAAAAACGCTCCACCTTCGGTGTCGCGTTTTTTCTAGTTGACAGTTTTTCTCGTCTAATTGCTGGGCAACAGTTTGTCATCAAACAACCCATCAAATATACTCTGTATAACTCTTATCGAATTGATACTAGTATTCTGCTGAATTGGGTCCTCTGAATTCATCGTTACACAATAAAAAAATTTCAACTTAAAATTTGAAATATTATGAGAATGCTTAGACGATATAGATCATTATGCAAGTAATATGTTGATAATTTTGTGTACAATCTGAAAATGTGATAAAATGCAGGTAGTCCCATTTAAAATAAATCAGAGTTTGCCATTCAGGCTTTGGGATACCACTAAATAATTTTTGGAGACATGAAACTTCTTGCTCCCACTCAAGGGTATCACAACCGATTAGTACCAGAAGCAATTAATGTCCATAAACAAACGGAAAATTTCAATAGGAAGGAGAAAACCCTAGAACTAAATCAAATCTAGAATACAATTCTCAAATACGCTAGGAATGTCCTGATGAATATCGAATAACCGCCAGCCAATAGGATGTCAGCATACCCCATAGCCTCGCTCCCAAACTCACCGGCCTTATATAAATATCGCTTTAGGGGTCAGTTTTTGACCAATAGCGGAGATGGGCGAACTTCTGAAGAAGCTAGTCGCGCTAGCGAAACGTCGGGAAATAATTCCAAAATACGACGGCATTTAAACCAACTAAGGAATAATAATAGTTCAAATTTTAGCCGCGAAAGAAATCAAATACCTACCTATGGGTGGTCCTGAACTCCAAACTTCCATGGACGACACAAGTAGATAGGGTTATTCAGAAGTCGGTAGCAATCCTATGGCAACTGAAGAAAATTGTAGGACGCATTTGAGGAACCGACCCAGAGATTATTCGTTGGCTTTTCACGACAGTCGTAAGACCAAAGATCCAATATGGGTCTGCTGTATGGTAGCCAGGCGCACAGAGGAGCACAATAGGCCTAAAGCTCGGTAAGGTTCAGAGGTTGGCCTGTTTGGTAATAACGGGCGCAATGAGAACGACTCCAACTGCGGTGTTGGAGGTACTGCTGAGGCTACCACCACTTCCAGTCTGGATCAAGAAAGAGGTCATAGCAGCACATTTGAGGATACGGGACTCGAGAGTCGGGGTAAAGGAAGGAGCAATGATAGGTCACTCGGAAATCGTGAAGTGGGCGGAGAAGGAGATCCCTATCTCCGCCCTCAGAGTGGAAAATGCACAAGACAGACTGCTATGGAATGTAAAGTTTGCTCTTACTATTTTGAGCAGAGAACAATGGGAGGAAAATACAGTGGAGTTCGCGTCGTTTGACTGACCAACAGGCCTCCGGAGCAGGCATCTACTTGGAAGAATGGGGTGCAAAGAAAGCTACACATTGGGAAGATATACAACAGTCTTTTAAGCTGAAGTGTTCGTGATCCTAATTGCAGCTATGAGGCAAGAGGCGAAAGAAGGGCCCGAACAGAGAATTAATATATGTTCAGATAGTCAGGCAGCGCTCAGAGCCATCTGCCATCCTAAACCAAGTTTAGCACTTGTACAGGAATGTGAAGATGCTCTTGAGAAACTAGCTGAAACAAAGAAAGTTCAGCTGGTATGGCTCCCGGGTCACAGGGAGGTGCGTGGAAGTGAAATAGCAGACGAACTTGCTAGAACAGGTTCCGCGACGCCGTTTTGTTCCTTCAGCCCTTAATGACTGGGCGGATCAAGTCAAAATGTTTAGACATGTACCGAGCAAAGTTGTGAAATTGACTTTGCTATTTATCGTTTCTGTATCATCCATACTTCGAGTAACACTTTTCCCTAATTTTGTGTGCACACTCATTAACTGAAGACGAATTCATTCCCGGAGAACTCAGGCTGGATTGGCAGAGATGAAGAGGTCCTTGGTATAATGATCAATGTGCATGTATTTGTACACTTTTTTTTGCATCTCCAGATTTACCAAGGACTCTATAGTGCTACTGTGCTGAGTTTTCCTGCAGTTGCAATAGTAATTGGGCTACCTATATTGTCAAGTCGCACCGGAGCGCATATTGTGGTGGTGTTCCCTCTCATCTGGACTGATGTGTAGATGGGAGAGAGCATCACCATTATAGTTTATAATTATTTCAATTCATTTGAACATTTTCACTGAGTAAATGGATCTTTGTCTATAAATTTTCATAACTTGATAAAGTATATTTAGACTTGACTAGTAGGTGCTGAAAAAATAAAATGTATATTTTATCAACT
Organism: Chrysolina americana; assembly: GCA_958502065.1. Lineage (NCBI taxonomy): Eukaryota > Metazoa > Arthropoda > Insecta > Coleoptera > Chrysomelidae > Chrysolina > Chrysolina americana. The sequence goes on from OY293410.1 coordinate 89,239,295, forward strand.
TCGATAGTATTCAACATTTTATATAGATAGCTAAATGTGAATGTCATCAATAAAATACATCTTTCTAAAAATAACTATTCCCTGTCACAATTTTGTTACATTCCGATTTAGTTACAGTTTTGGTATCCGTCGACTTGGAAGAAGAACCGGTCCTTTTGCTGAACGACCTTCCTGTCCAAGCGATACTCGCAGTTTCTCAAGAAAATGTGTTCGTGAAAGTAGCTGTCAATTCTTGGAATGTATTCACGTCGCTAACTGAAATCTATCGTCACTCAACTAAAAAAATTGGATCTCACTGGTTGAGATGGTGAAGCATCACGGATATGCAAATTTTACGACATGATCAAACAAAATTCCAAATTAAAACTGCAAATTTCTATGAATATATTCCGTGACAGTCGCTACTGTCATCTGGAAATTCCCAACGAAAAACATCAACCGAACGGGTCGATAATTGATTGGTAAATATAGTGTACGATAATGGTTCCAATAATAGCGGATATCATCATCATGTGAAATGCGTGACTGGTGATATTTGTTTGTTATCGAACCACATTTTATGCAAATTGTAGTCAGAAGGGTGTTCAGGAAATAAAGAGCCCTTGAGAAATTAAACACCTTCATATTGGGGCAAGGCTTAGAATTTCGGGGTTCAGATCACAGTGAAATAGATTGCTAGAAGGTTAGGCGACGATATCTTTGGATCACTTTCAAACTTACACCAAAGCAAACAGCCTCCAACCATGAAATTAAATTAAACTAAATGATGTTATGTTATACTTTTGCTGCCATCAGATCAGAGTGGATTTGAGCTTAGGGGATAGCCTTACCAGAAGCTAGAATGCCCAACACTAGACTTCACAGCTCTTCTAGTTCTCATAATTTCACCATCATCTAAGAGATTTATAGGTTCCGCCACGGCTTCAGAAATGCGTGTACTTTGTATAAAGTGTTAAAGTGGTAAATAATAGTCAACAAAGTTCCACGAACCAGCCATATTCACCGAAGCGAAATAGTGGAACATAATTAAAGGAAATATAACGTACCGTGAAATTTGTTAAAGAAAAACAACCCTTATGTATAAATAATACTAAGCGGAAATAATATAAAGTCTGTTAAATTAAATGGTTACCCTCTCAAAAGGTGAGGTGTCTCTACTGTTGGCCAACAACCCTTTGTCCATCAGATCTCTCTTCAAATTGGAATCATTTATTTGCAGGTATATCATTCTTATTAGCACTAAGTTCACTTTTAAACGCATCCGGTAATAAACCAACAGCCAAATTTACTACTACTACTATTATTACTACAGTAAGAAATTTTTATATCTGAATTATTACTATAATTTGCTCATAGTCGCATTCAAAATTATAATGAAACTACCCTCGCATTGAAGAATAACAAAACGCCAAATTTTAAGTTTTTAAGTAATAATTATTATTTACGTGAAACTAAGTTGAATGCCTGAAGATCATATCGAATAACTCATGATGATATAGTAAAACACCACATATTCCTATCCAAACTAGCATTGCTTTGAATCAAACCAAGCACGCCTCAAGTTCAAAACAAAAGTACTATTATTATTAAAATTTGAATAAAAAAAAAATGCTTGTACTTGATACAACTAAACACACATCGACCCTACGCAATATACTTTTAGTGCCCCTGTTCGAGAGTGGCACGAACCGGGTCACAAAGAATAAATCTCGAGATAAACCGTCCTATGAAGATGTTTTGAAGATCCTAAGTAGATTAAGAGATACGAAATTGGACCAGAATCTTGTGGACCTGCAATCCCATCCAATTGGAGAATTATGAGAAGTATGTTGAAGACGAAATGTCCACGACCCAACATGAAGACTATGGAGTGTTACTTCCATCGAACTTCAAGGTGTAGATATGGAAAATCTTACAGGTATCTACACATTCGGGAGAAGAGAGCTTTGAGAAGGGGGCAATGTAACGAGCGAGAGTCGGACCTGCATAGTACGCCTAACCGCTTGTGTTTGGATGATCAAGCTCAGCTCATTGACGATGTACACATGACATAATTGCATCGAAGAAGAATCCATCTAGACGGATCATCAAGTGTTCCAAACTGTTCTCGACGGAAACATTTCACGTAGTTTCTCGGCTACAGCTACAGCTACAGCTACAGCTACAGCTACAGCTACAGCTACAGCTACAGCTACAGCTACAGCTACAGCTACAGCTACAGCTACAGCTACAGCTACAGCTACAGCTACAGCTACAGCTACAGCTACAGCTACAGCTACAGCTACAGCTACAGCTACAGCTACAGCTACAGCTACAGCTACAGCTACAGCTACAGCTACAGCTACAGCTACAGCTACAGCTACAGCTACAGCTACAGCTACAGCTACAGCTACAGCTACAGCTACAGCTACAGCTACAGCTACAGCTACAGCTACAGCTACAGCTACAGCTACAGCTACAGCTACAGCTACAGCTACAGCTACAGCTACAGCTACAGCTACAGCTACAGCTACAGCTACAGCTACAGCTACAGCTACAGCTACAGCTACAGCTACAGCTACAGCTACAGCTACAGCTACAGCTACAGCTACAGCTACAGCTACAGCTACAGCTACAGCTACAGCTACAGCCACAGCTACAGCTACAGCTACAGCTACAGTTATAGCTTACGGTGAGTTATAGTTTACGAATTCAAATGAACTTGTTGATGATAGTTAAGTGCATTTTTATTACATACAGTATATTCGTTCATCAAAACCATATAGTTCACTACCTCTGCAAAGTTGGACAGAGAGCATCTTGTGAACCGTTTTTTGGTCAATTAAATATCATGAACCTTTTGTCGTTATTTATTCTTGAAACACGGTGCCTAATTTAATACATAAAAACAAAGCGTCATATATTGTAATAGACGGTATCACACGCCAAAATAATAATTCTATGCTTCTATTCCGTCTTCAGATCTGACGAGGAACAGTCTCATGTATAGTACGATTTAACTATGCTACCATCTCCCTTCCACCTTCAATCACATTGTTTTGCCATCTCATTTTAGAAGATCTGTCAAACGCTTATTTATTGAGGAGATGTTTATAGCGTCCAAGAAATATTAATAATAGTAAATTGTTATACCTGTCAACCGGCTGTACCCTTACGAGCAACCCTCTTAAGTCAGAGACTTGTGCAAGCTAGGGAAGACGTAGCCCTCACCTTTTAAAGTATGATACCATGCACGAGACCAGTGGCCATGCTGGGAATCGAACCCACGTCCCTGTGATTGAGAGGCTCTAGCATCATGACCACCACGGCCCTGACCACCACGGCCCTGAATACCACGGCAAGTGGGACAATGTTATATTGTCTGCTTCAAATGTTTTATATTTGTGTTTATTCATTTTTATTTGATTACTTCTATATTAATCATGACTGTATCAATGAGATGTAAATATTCCGATAATAAACTATATTTGATTTAATGTGATATGACGATTTCAGAAAATGCTGCATTCTATAGTCTAGTTCCTAAATTGTAGATAGTGAGTCATCGGTTGTACGGTTCATAATTCATATAAAGCAGGTCAAATAATATAATAGGCTTCGAATCAAGTTTTACTTTGCCACTTTCGTGCATCCCCTCCGCACTTTCAAATCCCGTTAAAACCAGAAAATGTACGATGAGTCAATATCTACAATTTCGGAACTAGAATATAAGTCATTCCTAACCAGAATGTATTCTACTCCATTTTTCAGTTTTTCGCAAGCTTTAGAAACTTTTCGTAAACAATCGATAACAGTGTAATTCACCGCCAGAACTCACATCCTCCTAAGAAACTAACAAAAACAATTATTAATATTTTTTTCGAACAGTCATTAATGATCTAACGGACTTAAAAAATATAATTAAATTCAATTCATCCTAGCGTACACCTAACGCCTATCGATTATCATGATCTTCGAGAAAAAAACAACGTGTTCAAAGTCGAAACGTACTAAAAGATATAATCACAATATATAATGAGCTCTAAAACTCTTCGCTGCGTCAAACTATAGTTACTAGTCATTTTTCTTATATAATGTTACATACCTGGCAGTCCTAATTACAGACTACATTCATAACATCAATCTTCTCGAACTATAAAAAAAGTTTTTGTACGATGAAGATTCTAAGAAAACAAAAATACCGTGAATGAGTATTTGATTGGACGCTAATCGATTTGAATAGTATCGATTTAGAAATGATATCTTCAAAGAAATGTTTTGGTGTGTCCTGCCGGAATTGGGAGTGTTTCAAAATATATAAAAAGAGTAGTAAAATATCGTGACTTAAAAGTCATGTTTCTCGATAACTTCAAGGACCCTGATACAAAAAACATCAAATAAGCAGCCCACAAAGGGTAATCGTATTCAACACGACATTTTCTCATTTATGGTTTCCCCATTTGGATTTTCGGGCAAGAGGTTCTTGTAGTACACACCATCGAACTATTTGAAGAATCTTTTTTTGTAGAATCCGTGGACTAAACAGAAACATCAGTGACGTCCACCATCACCTACAGGCAAATGAACTTGATATTCTTGCTGAAACCGAATCATAAGTAATACGTAACAAGAGTTGTAAGTAACCCATTACGCACGAAATGAAAAAGTTTATGTACGAAGCCGCGCAGCGGCGAGTGCATAAATTTCATGAGTGCGTAATGGGCTTACAACTCGTGTAACGTACTATACTTTTTCTACGCCCATTCATTTTCTTCCATTAAATAAAAAACATCGCAATCATTTAAACTTTATTACCATAGTTGTTAATTGAATTGAGAAAATGTTCGGATACAATTATATTTTGTTCAAGAAATTGACAATATAAATAACATTTATTTTCATAGCATGCTACTTAAGAAAACGTGTCCTATTTTTGGAGAAATTGCATAACGTGCTGCCTACATTTAGGGGCATCACTCTTTCAATCCTAAATATATTTCGCTAATGCTAAAAGTTTTTATGTTTTTTAATTGACTAAATTTGTGTAAATAGACCAAATAAAGTCTTACGTAAATAAAAATTTGATTGTAATTCGATTAAACCAAGAAATTTAAGTTTTCTTCTCAAAATGCACGTGCATGTAATGAAATCTCATTACGTGCATGTTATTGTTAAATGTCATTTACAAGGAATGTTGACAGTGCGATTTTTGACGTTTACTCCTACCTTTACTCTAAGACTAATCTTCCATATCAACGCGAAGAGTGTTTGGAGACGGAAGACGTGATGTGGTTCAAGCATTTTTTGTACCTACATAATTCTACATTGCACACATTTTCCAACAGAACAGACGAAACAGGCCGTTAAAATGAGGCCTCCGCTACCACGTATCAAATATGTTTAAAGGAATGTTTATAATGTAGTAAAAATGCACTAAACTAATTTTTCTAATTTATTTAAACACTACTTAAACAATTATTCACTAAAACATTGACTTCACTAACTTCAAATTTATTTCTACTGTCGCTGTCTGTTTGCGAACTCTGGAACTATATCTGCAACTCGCTGTGACTGTATCTATCGCCCTCTGCTATAACTATGTTTCAATATGCAGTTACATCCTTCCAATTGGACAAAAAATATTTACAATTTTTTTTGAAATTATCAGTATTACATTTAAATTTAGTTTTATGAAAATTTGCTTATTCATTTCTAAACAGACCGGAAAGGTTAAAATGATAAAAATGATCGGTATTGATAATTTAAGAAAAATTTGTGAAAAAATAAGATTTCCAATTAGAAGAATTAAAACATAGTTTTTAATTCCAACTAACTTTTTATAATGAAAATTTTCGATGTTGTGAAATATAAAGTTACTTTACTCTTGAGAAAATTTCATATTTTTTGACATACCTCGTATAAGATTGATGAAATTTGATATCTGATGATTGGGTTTTAGACTATGCAGAATTTTTTATTAAGAATAACTTTTTTTCATAAAATCAATAATAAAAAAGTTTCCCATATGTAGCCAACTTAAGCAGACACACTGTATACTCTCATTTACAGTTCTCGATCAATCGAGTCTATCCAGCGACTTCTTAGATGTCCCTAGAAACTTCGGTTAGAAAGATCGCGTTTCTTCCACGCGTGACTCATGTGTTTGCGCGCTCAGGAATGTATACACTTGGGGTGCATACTTAATGAGGTGAATGCGTAATGAGATGATCAGGGCCGGTCTCGAAGCTGGTCTCGAAATCGCTACATTGCCTCCTTCTTAAAGAATTTTCGTCCCGAAACGTCAATCTTGGAGTGTGAAGATATCTGCAAGATTCTCCAAATCTGCATCTGGACGTTCGATGGAAGTAGTACTCCACAGTTGGGTCGAGCGAGATGGTTGCAGCACACCAAAATTTTGACGCCGCTGGATCTGAATATTGTCTCCAACATGCTTCTTATAACTCTCCAGTCCAGCCCATCAATCCCACAGGCCAATTTTGGGATATCCGGGTTTACAAGATTCTGGTCCAACATCATGTCTCTTACTCTGGTGAGACTCTTCCAGACATCTTCATAAGACGGTTTATCTCGGGAATGCTTCTTGGTAACCAGGTACTAGATGTTTCTCTGGTCCTTCCTCAGCTGTAGCACGCCTCCAACTTCCGGGTTCTGTTCCCGCAGTTCCTGGACTCGACTGAACTTCTTGGAGAATACTACGGCTATGCCTCTGGACATTTGGAGATCTGCCACACAGTGAGCTAACGCGTAGTCGGCAGGCACAGTGAAAAGGTATCATGGCTTCTCTCGGGTTACTCTATTATTAGCTTATCTAACCTGACCTGACTAGCATAACGTAGACAGAATACTTTATTTCTATTTTCACGCGTACTATGTCAGAACATGAAATTTTGCGATTATTAGAACTGAGGTCTTCGGATTCGTGCAAGTCGAGGTGCCCCGATGAATAGACACGGCATCTATTAAATCCACACATAATATTTAGAGCGGAAAAAATGTATCCACGCGAAAGTTTGTTCAACACGTGATATAAAATATTTTTTCTATAAGCAGGTGTGATTCACCCTATACCCGCACGCAATTTAGTTTGAGAAGTGTCACTTTCCTGCACTAGTGCAATAAAAATTTTGCGACCAGTCGTCCCTGTGCCCAGTAATCTTTGTGCCTAGTTGTCCCTGTGCCTAGTTGGCAGCGCCGATTTGACTTGCGCCCAGTTGGCCACGCCCAAATGTCCTAATACCATATGGGACGACAGTGTTTGTCATTATATTAAGATAGATGTAAAAAGAAATACATGTTTTCATAAACCTGCAATTTTCCAATTGTTACTCTTAATAGCTCTTTGCTAGAGGCTACCTACACTATCTTAAACATCCACCAACGATCGTCAAAGGCTTTTCTCAGAAAAATCAATAAAAAATTCTTTTACGAATATGGATATGTCAAATGAAAGATTGATTCAATTATAACGATATAATGTAATATAGATATTTGAAAAATAAGAATATTGTATAAAATACAAAAATTGAGTACAAGCAGAACCATTCACGGGATAAACAGTTTGCTGTTGATACTTTCAGCAGGTTGTTCCTGTTCAGTTCAGTTGGCTCTCATTATTGGTAGCGGCTGAATGGTGCATTTTCAGTTTTGATGGCCTATTCAGAAACTCTTGTTTCATTGGGTTCACCTGCATCTGATAAAAATTGCAAAGTGAATAATTTTTGTCATAAAGAAGAGATTGATTAAACTGAACATCATTCCCAGCGAGCACAAAAACATCCCAGAGATGTTAAAAGTACGAGTTTTTAGGACATCCACTGCGATGTTCTGTCTGAAAAAGTAATTTTTATTCCGAATTTGCATTTAAAACAACAGACTAATTATATTGTGAGTCATCATCAAACGACGAGCAAGGTAAATTTTCAGTAGAGTTCAAATTTGCTTTTTGAATAGTTCAACATGAGATGGAACTGGTAAATGAATGAAATTTCATCACAGGTGACAGGTGTGAATGAGATCAGTCTGAAGTGTTGTCTGGTTCAACTGAATTTAAATAGAACTTTGTTACTGATACACCCTCAGTAATATACTGCTTTTTCTACATTTACATAAATTATAAATATGATGATGATTTTACAAGTTAAGATTATCGGTATAAGTTTTTCAGCTTATATATTTCGGAATGACGACCATTCAATACTTAATTTGAGGTCCGTGATCAACTTGATGGATATTGAATCTAATATATTGTCTTGACTTAACTCTTCCACTTCACTCTAAAAATACTACTTATTACTTTTGCGAGAAACAAAATGGGGTAAATTGAATTTAAGTGGAAACAAACTAAAAATCACACCCTTCGTCAACAAGACCGATCATCACTGAGATAACATTTGCGCTTGCGCGACCGGTAGATATATTCTCAGTGAACATCTCAAGGATGAACTATGTTATGCCAAGTAAAAACGTCCACACATTCATATTTTGTGCACCCAACCGATACATTCCTAAAGGCATTTAAAAAAACGCCACAAAAGAACAAAGACAAAACATTGAATATCCTTCGGAGACCTCTTTGGGAAGTACACATTACGTCTCAAAGAAACATCGGCATGCCCACATTTTCGAAACATCTCAAAACCTCCCAGGGATGTTTGTGCTCGTTGGGTTTGAAATACTAAGGAATTTAACTGCGCAACTTCGTTGTGAAACTTTTCAATTAGGTAATGATATTTTAGTCTCAGGGTACATGACTCTCAGACCCAGTAAGCACTCACCCCACGGACGTGGGGAGTGTTCATTGGGGTTAATGACACATCAGCGCGCCCTCCGGTTGTATCGGAGCTCCGGAGATAGTGCCTGACGGGAACATTCCGCATGGAAAAAAATAAATATATGTACAATTGTAGAAGAAGACAGATATCAAGGGTGGAAACTTTTCGAATTGACACCCTGTTTTATATTCGTGTCATGTGCAAAGATATATTCAAACTATTCATTAAAAACATTTTTTCAAAAAACCAGAATAATTCATCAATATTGTATATATTGTATATATTGTATATATTGTATATATTGTATATATTGTATATATTGTATTGTAGTAGAACTGCACTTACTAATTTTCCTAATTTATTTAAAACTCTATTTACAGCAATTAAACATTACTTCACTATTTTATTTCTACGGTGTCAGTCTCTATCAGCGAACTCTGGATCTGTAACTAACTCTCCATTCTGCCTGTCCCGCTTATATACTCCCAAGCAGTTTCCATTGACGGCTCTCGAATATTCAGGAGTATAGAACATTTCGTCTAGATGGCTCTTCGAATAGTATCGAACAATCGATTATTCCAGCTTGTTCTCGGCGATGCGTACGCCGGCAGATATGCAGCTGTAGTTGAACGAGGGTGCATAATTAATAAGATCAGGGCCGGTCTCGAAATCGTTACAGTATGTATATATGCATGTATATATATCGCACGATATAAAAAATGAACAGAATACAGAATACTCAACAATACATTAATAATTGCAAACTTGATAATAGACCGTTAGTTCTAACAAATGAGCATGCAAGCAATGTCAAGTTCATCAACTCGAAAAACCATCATGGCATATCCAACGAGTTTTTCCATGCGGTTCTAATTCCAGCTAATCTTAAGTAAAAGTTCGCTCTCCTTAGCGGTTTGGAAGAAATCGTAATGTCAGTCACACACGCGATATTGCCACAATATGTTCATTGTCAAGATATGAGAAATTTGCTCGATTTATTATATTATTATATTTATCGCAATTTCATCATTGCCACTGCTCAGTTTCAGATGTCTGCCTAATTTTACTAGATGAAACAGCTAGATTTGTTGTCTATTCCACAGAAAACTATACCCAAAAAACAAAACTATAACTACCAAAGAGCTTATAGCTTCTGATGGTGTTGCAGCGGTTTTATAGGTTTAATTTTTAAATCTTACAAAATACACATAACTTTCTAAGTCACTTGGTCTGGCAATTGTCACTTTGAACCGACAATTGTCACTTTGAACTGGCAATTGTCACGTTGATCTGAGAATTGTCACTTTGATCTGACAATTGTCACTTTGATCTGACAATTATTGTCATTTCGATCTGGCAATTGTCACTTTGAATTTGACTGAAAAACAATCTTTTTTTATGGAGTTGGCAAAAAATGTGCCAGTTTTAAGTGGCAATTGCCAGATCAAAGTGACAATTGTCAGATATAAGTGACAATTGTCAGTTCGAAGTGACAATCGTCAGTTCAAAGTGACAATTCTCAGATCAAAGTGAAAATTGTCAGTTCGAAGTCGGAATTGTCAGTTCAAAGTGACAATTTTTAGATGCAAGGGACAATTGTCACTTTGAAGTGGCAATTCCAAATATTTTGAACTATATTTTGTTGTTAACCCTTCTACGCTTTCGTATATACCCAATACTTAGTATTACCCATAAAACCAATATACAGATGGTTCTCCATTTTAGGATGTGGTCGGTGGATCAGCGGTCTAACGCACAGGCCGTTCGAAACTCCAGCATGGCGATAGTCGGTTCGAGCCCGATGTAGGTACAAGAGAATTTTTCTCATCTACTTTATATCGGATCGATAGGCGACCGCATGCCTTGTTGAAAAGCAAGTGTATTGTGGGTTGTCTAGATGCCAATCTCATATGGTGCTAGCTTGGAGTGCACACCGACCAACTGAGGTGGTGCTGTAGGTTTTCCGGGTTTTCCTACAGCTGAAAAGTGAATACGCCACCAAAAATCAGTAAGTCGCCCCGGAGCGCCACGGCAAATAATTATAATAGCCGTCCTCTACCCGAACAGGCTATGCCTTTGGGTACACTTAATGAGTGTTTATGAGGGAGTATTATTATTATTATTATTATCAAAATAATTGATATATTTTTATTGACCGTTTATTGCATTCAAGCAAGACTACACAAAACTAAAAGAGAAGGCTTGCTTTGTATCGATATATTGCATTTGCTTCATAAACTACCATACACATACCGCTGATGAGTCAAGTTATTGGACTAGAATTTCTTGAGAACGAAAAAGATAGTCAATAAATACTGTCAATATAGGGGTGACAAATTCAGGTCGGACTAGAACATGCTTTCATTTCCACGACAGGGTGACGTTTTTGTGACAACTTCATATATTTGTCAAAATACTGTATAAATAAAATGCGGACCCAAAATTATTTGGGGGTGGCATCTTGATTTAAACTCATTTTTGTGAGCAAATATATCTAAAACACCCGGTTTTAGAAAGTAATAGTTTTGGTGTAGGAACCCTCCCCCTCTGGGTACGTCCTTGCTATGAATTATTTCAAAAACATGAATATTGTTTCCTTTTGGTTCATTTTGTTTACGTATTTAAGTTGCTAAAGATATTTTCAATAGCACTTCCTGAGGCCAGAGCCAGGCCAGAGCCAGGCCAGAGCCAGAGTATTTTTCTGAAATATAAAAATTGAACCACATATCCTAAAATTTTCTCTGAATATAAGATCAAAAATGTTCCTCATACATTCAATAATCGACCAACGGAGTGATTCGATCATTTATGATCGCTGCCTCCATGGGAAGTACTGTATGGCGCACCAACAGTTATATTGTGCTGGTTCCATGAACAGTGGGGAAGGTAAGTTTCACATATTTCATTCAACTATTTTCTACCACTTTGTTTTGGTTGATAAAGCTTCAACCCCTCATGCAAATTCTGCGCATTTGTGAAGCTGCGGTCGAATTTAGAAATTGCGCTTTAAGTGTTATCAACGGCAACTATTGCCCCCCACGACTGTTGAAGTGGGTGAATGTGAACTAGCCTTCGTTGATGGGTGGCAAAAGACTATCAAGGACCATGAGATTAAAACGTAGATTAGATGCACCCTTATTTAAATCAAAACATAACTTTAGCCAGGCGCGTATACAGCTTTGTTCCATGGGGCGGTAATTCGTGGCACGGAAGTTTCATGCAGAAGATTCGATTACCTAATTCAATTTGCATTATTATAAATGTCGTTATTTGGCTCATGAAAATATGCAGCTTGTCATTCTGCATCCTGGTAAATGTGCGGGCTGGAATTTATGGAGATGAAGATGTGGTCCTGTGGATGACCATTATACGATTGAAAGTAGAAGATTTATCGAGTGGCCACCATGATCTTCTGATTTGACCACCTTTGATTTTTTTATGGGCTTATCTGAAATGATCTGCAGTCATAAAACTCAACCAGCCTCAACTTTAGGGTACCGAAACGATTTTGAAATGGGATCTATTATTCCTAGTAGAATAACGGAAATAATTTTTCAGTAGGTAACTATTTTCTGTGACCCTTTTATTTAGTGGCCAACTCGGTTCTTATATAGATTCTGTTCAAGATACAAACTAGTTTGAAGAGAAATATTACGTTGCCAATATCCAAATATCTTGCAACGTCGCCAGACGAATCATCGTCTTTGGATAATTAGCACAAAAATGCGGTGATCGGCATTGACCACCGATAATATCAAGATGATCTAGCCAGTGTATCCGTTGAACTCGCGACACCTTCGCAAAACAAGTGACAATCGAACTTCGACGCGGATATCAGAAGGCCGCGACACGGCCTTGTTGGGAATCTGGCGCCCGAAAGACGATACTCGTTTGTTTTTCGACAGCGACGGCGTATAACCGATCGGAAGGGTTTAATAATAATGTAACTAATAAAATACTCTAAACGTTTAAAATCTAATTTATTTATAATACTTCTACTCTATTTTATGTTAACAGATAGATTTTAAACATTCTGTATTTCAATGTCTTTGAACGGAATATTAGTCTATTTCACACAAACAGTTTATCAGTTTATTCTTCCGTGGTACGCAAAACTGTCCACTTTGCACACTTATACGGGCCACCAGTTTATCTCGCGCTCAAAACGTCTCACTCCGCTACACAGAGATTGTCCATCAATCTAAAGTTCACCGCGCAACAAATCACTTCCGTCCCGATCACAGAGGTCTATTTCGCGCGAAAGAAGTTCAATTGTCCTCTGCAAAGCACTTATTTTATCTTCACATCCCACTTCTGACACCAGTTGTGACGAATAAAATATTCTTAACGTTTAAAATCTAATTTATTTATAACACTTCTACTCTATTTTATGTTAACAGATAGATTTAAATATCCCACTTCTGACACCAAATGTGGTAAAACTGCACTTAACAAAGTTTTATAATTTATTTACACACTCCTTAAACACTAATTTATATCACAGTTACTAGTTTTATTTATCTTTACTGTCACTCTCTATCCGCGAACTCTGGAACTACATTGGTTACTCTCTGTGACTGTCTCTGAACTCTCCCGCCATCTAATTCCCAGTGGCTTATATACTCGTGTTTAGAATTCTTGACCATTCGAGCCTTTCGAGCGACTTCTTAGATGTCCCCAGAGTCTTCGTTAGAAGGTTCGCGATTCTTCCACGTGATGTATGTGTTTGTCAGCGGAGAACAATGTTTACATTTCGAGTTGATTGGATGATCAGGGCCGGTCTCGAGGCCGGTCTCGAAATCGTTACATTAATAATATTTTTGTCGAGGGAATGAAGTCTGTTGAACAAGAAACGCTACACACCCAAAACAATTAAATACGGGGTCAAAACATTTTGAAACTTTTTCTCAAATTATTTTCAGAGATTATAGCAGCTTCAGTAATAGAACTGCTTTTACGTTTTCATCTGAGAGAAAGTTCAGAATTAGAACAAGGGCATCGTGCAAGTGCATTATATATTGAAGAAAAGGTATTTTTTACATTGTATCATAATATTATAATTTTTTCTCGAGTTGGTTTCTAAGTATACCTTGTGGTCATGCAACTGGTTCTTACCAGGGTACTGTAGACGATAATATAAGTTTTTGACTGTCCCATTCATCCAGTTAGTAAATGTGTAAATAAAATTTCTCTAGCTCTTGATTTACCAGATAATTTTCAAGATTTCTAAAATTTTCTAGAGATGTGAACGAGTTTAATGTCATAAGAAATAGGTGTAACAACCAATTAGCCACAAATTCTAATTCAATGTAGGTATAGAGTGTAGTTCTCACAGCACTACGAACAAAGGACTAATAAAAATACTAGAGCAATTGATAATTTTCCGGAAATGTTCTTTTCTGGTCTTGCGTGCAATAATTTTTTTTCGGCTTCCCTTTCCATGTTTCTACTTGTTCTAATGTTGGCTAATGTTTCACCTCCAATAGTGAAAATCATGTCAGTCATTTCGTCATTTTACATTTTTCAAGTGAAGAGGCATATAAAACGATATAACATCGGTGTTGCCAGCTCATGTTAGTCGACAAAATTTATTACATGCGAACTAGATGTCGAACCCATTTGAGAATGTCACATGTCGATTCGAAAATAGGATGCCTGGACACAAAAAGAGATGGCGTTACTACTGTGAATACAAGCGATGTGGTTGAGGTGTTAAAGCGTTTGCTTCCTACCCGCAGCCCGGGTTCAATTTCCACCTCTTGCCACTGAGCTAAAGTGGTTCGGAACACACTTGTACTTGAGCTATAGGTCCCGCATCTTCCTTGTTTGCATAAGCTCTGATTTTGAGGGGTTTTCTCAAAAAACCTGGGTGATTCGTAAGAACAAATTTTGAAAAAACAAATTTCACAGCACTATTTTTATGAATGTAATATTTTACAAGAATCCTGAACCTACCATCGTAAAATTGATTCCTTAACCGCATTTATTTGCTGGGTATTCCCGTATTTACTGGGGATGTTCTGAATTTTTGCTAATGTATTACAAATTCAACGATTTCCTGGTCGCCTGGAACTGCTAATGGGGGTCTGACATTCTGGGCCACTTGAAGTTCTCACAAATTATAAAAAATCGTGGGTGCAGTGAAACTGATGTTAAATGGACAAAAATGCATGGAGGTGTTATTCAGCCCCAAGAAGTGGGAAAGTTTGTGTTGATTGAAAATTAAGAAAGGAATCGAACAAAACTCAGAGAATACAAATAGTTATGAAAGCTTAAGAAAAATGCTGGAAAAATCATATTCCCAGTGAGTAAGATATTTCAGATGATGATGAAAGGAGTAAAGAGTCTGTAAAGTCGTAACTGCAAACCGGAAAGGTTTGTTTAGGACGCAGTAGGAAGCTGGTGGGGTGGTAGGAACTTGTGAAGGTGTTGGATGCCAATGAAAGCCTAACCCAATTAAATTATATATTATCGCGGGAAAGTAACATTTTCTGAAATAAAATACGCGAAGAACTGTGCAAATATGAAATTTCATATCCGAATTATATAAACATGATTAAACCATGCGTACGTCTATGGGACTGTTGATGCCACCGACTAAGGAATGTCGCATCATCAACAATCAACAATGTAGTGCTGCCGCTATTTTTTATCACATTAACCGTTGACGATATTTGGAGGTGTTTAGGAAAAACCCCTTAAAATGTCGGAATCCGGTGGATTATAGCTCATAGAATTTTTACAATGAATACAACATTCTTTTGCTGTTTTTTTTAATTCCGATTTACTGCATTTGTTTTCAGATGGCGACAAAAATATGGATTCGTCAAAAAAAAAATTAAAATAGGGTTGAATATAGGAAGTCCACACGTTATATAAGTAAACTGTACTATTTGGGAAAGGCAAAATTTTAATTTGACATGACGATGTCATCACTAAAATAGAGAAAATTCGTTCAAAGAAATAAGTAAAATTGCAACAAATATTATATAGACAAACGAAATATGCTTTACACAATAATAAGATTAAACTGCAATTATAAACTATAACATCGAATAAAATCGATTGAAGTAGGTAGGTTAAAATTAGAAATAAATGACAAAAGGAGGTAGAAGCCCGATCTTCTAAATTTATGTACCTAATAAGATGATGCTCAGCGAAATTAGAGAGAAAAAGTATTTGAATAGAAAATTAAATAAGAATCTGGAAATTCCCAGGTTTCCATACGTGTAAATAGAGTCTACGTACTCATTGTAATAAATTCTCAAAGTTTCGAAATGTAAAAAATGTACATGTTGCTAGAAAATGAAGGTGGGTAGTCAACTTTTTAACAAGAAGGAAGGGGTTTGGAGAGAGCAGGATATAGAGAACTTTTTTTTGTCCGACAAAAAACTGGAAAATTATAGACCAGTAACAATAACTTCTAGTTTCTCAAAATTATTTGAATATGCATACTTGGATAGGCATTAAGTTTTTAAGTAAATATAAAATTCTTACTGACCAGCAACATGGTTTTCGTTTGAATAAATCAACAAACACAGGAGTGATAAATTTTTTTGAGCATTTGGTTGAATATATAGAAGCGGGAGAATGTCCCGTTTGAATTTTCTGCGACTTCAGCAGGGCGTTCGATTGTGTCAACCAGAGAAATTTATTATCAAAATTATATTCGTATGGTATAAGAGGGGTAGCATATGATTGAATGGAATAGTTTTTTGAAATCACAACAGTATGTGAGTTTAACTAATAACAATGAAACTGCAACTGTTAGACATCACTCTGATTATGCAGAAATTTCCATGGGCGTGTCTCAAGGATCAGTGTTAGGTCCAGTACTGTTTTTGTAGAACATTAATGAAATGGACACAGTCATGAGAGATACTTACTTGACGATGTATTCGGACGATACCTCACTAATCGTGTCTGGCAAGTCAGAAAGAATTCTGGCAGATAAATGCAAAAGTATGCTACAAAATGTTACGAATTGGTGTGGAATGATTTTTTTATATCTCAACGCCACGAAAACACAATTGATAATATTCCACAATCCCCAAAAACAATGTCCTGATATCAGAATCAGTATAGACGACAAAGTATGTACTCAAAAATTCAGATGATACAAAATTTTCAGATATCACTCTGGATGCATGTCTGAATTGAAGAAAACACTGTGAACTCCTAATGAGTAAAGTAAATTTTTTATGTTGTCTATTCAGAAATATAACGAATGAACATCAACTGCTTTCCTCATATCACTCCCAGTTTGCATCCAGACTGAGATATGGCATATGCATGTGGGGTAACTCTACATTGGCATCAGAAGTATTTATAGTACAGAAACGTATTTTGCGAATAGTAGCTGGAGGTAACAGCACTTTTTCTTGTAGAAGTTTATTCAGACGGTTTAGGGTTATGACTCTTGTTTGTTTACATATTTTTGAACTGTCTATTTACATTTTCAAGAACATCCGTGGGGTGAGTGATTACTGGGTCCGAGAATCATGTGCCTTGAGTAAACGGAGTGATCCAAGAATTGCGGCTTTCTGTATACTTCCGGCTAGGTTTTCTACCGCATACGACAAACCGGTATGATTTTCTGATTCGAGAGCAGCGTGTCCATCATTCCACCAAGTACTCGAAGGAGTGAAGTAGAATCGAAACGGCAAGCATATTAGTTGCAGCAACTTTATTTTCCCCGACAGTTCTGATGACCAGATCTGTCGGAGTTTGTGCTGATACTTGCCACGGAGAGAGTTTTGCCAGTAGCTACCTCTTGGGTGTGGCGTTGTTTCACTCTCAGGTAGGTATACGTCTCTCCGGCATCCAGATGATGTAGGATGCTTCCGTCTACCAGCTGAACGTCCTCTCCGTATTCTTCGCATCGTCCTCTTTTAAGATGAACCGTGGCTCATTTGTCGATCCCAAACTCCATTCCGATAGCATGCGTGTACTCTTGCACCACCCTTAAGGATTGATGAAGGTCCTTTTCTCCGGAGGCATAAAGTTTGAGGTCATCCATGTAAAACAGATTGGTGACCTTATGCCTCCGGTTGCTGGGGGTGCCGCAGTTGTACCCGCGGATTTTTCGTAGTGCAACGGACAATGGCAGTAGTGAGATGCAAAAGAGAAGAGGACTGAGGGAGTCTCCCTGAAACACGCCCCTTCTAAAGATAACCTGCTCTGTTTGGACTCGACTTGACCAGATGTTTTGGTAAAAAGCGAGTCCTCCAGAGCGGCATTAGCTTATTATTATTATTATCATTCAACAATAAAAGTGCTTGGCGAATAAACTACAGGTTTCACACTAATGAATATCAAATAGCTGAAATGAATAAGGATATTTCATAATACCATGTAATCTTCAACTCTGCAGAGCTAGTCTCTATCTTGAAATTAAATTCAGTAATCAAAGACAGTTTTTTTGTTAAAAATATGCCTAGGCAGATCGATCAGTATTTTAAATTACGCTTTTTTGATATAAGCAAATAGTATACAGCGTGGCCCAAATTTGAGATATGACGTCATAGACAATTTTTTTAATGACAATCCCAATTCTTTATGACTATTCTCAAAGGGTTCATCAAACTACACATGAGTACCAAATATCAAATACATTCTTTGTCGTTTAAAAGATATTTAACAAACGTCAACTAATTCTAAAAATGAAGGAATCTGATTCAACTCAACGAAATTTTTCAGGCAGTTCAAAAATGAAATGAGGAGAGGTATTTGTTCATCATTTTTTGTCGAACTGGGTTGATGCTGACAATGTCAAAGAAAAAAGTTACATAAAAACATATAAGGAGTTAGCATCGTATCGAGAGAGATTACGACAAGGAATACAAATTTAATATTTGTTATACCCTTCAAGGATTGTCATTTAAATAAATACTCAATGACGTCTATCTCAAATTTATGACAAATATATAACTTCTTCTAGCGCAATTTAAAATACAAATCGACTTGTTCGAGCTTATTTATAACAAAAAGACTGTCTTTGATTTACTGAATTATTTCCAAATTAGAGACTCGCACTGTTTAAGGATCTTTTTGGTGATATTCTTTTATTATTTCATAGTTTTTCATTTTTATTTTTGACTAATTGTTAGTACTCACCGCTGCTTAATGTAATTACAGATTGATATATTGTTTATTAATGTTGTAGCGTTATTTATAAACATACATTGACAAGCATCAGTTTATAATATAAAAATACCAAGAGTAATATGCAGTATGTGGAATAAATGAAAAATTTGATGGACACCTATTATTTTTTTATTTTCAATGTCATACTCGAACAATACGCGCAATCAGATACGAAAACCTACTTGACTGAAGGTTTTTTCGAAAAATTCCTAATAATAATAAATTTTTTCCTAGCTTGCACCAGACTTTCTATAATATACGTGGTGTTCAAAATAATGGTTGCAGGTATATGTTTTGTTATGGAATTCAGTGGCTGACAAATCACGTTGAATACGAAACAATTGCAAAATTGAAAGATATAACTTGATGTATCATTTCATAAAAATTGTGTATACATATAAGTTATACAGCTCCTGAAATGGCGATTGACTTCTCTTGAACATGTTGCTTTAATAATATTAGGCGTAATTTATTGAACGCTAGTCAAATCATCATATGCAGATCGTTCAAATCCAAAGTAGTAGTACTGAAAAAAAAACATTTTTACTAACCCTTTATAAAATAATCAAGTGGTGATAAATCGGGGGAACAAATCGGCGACCAAATTAGACCTTTATTACCAATCCATTTGTTTGAATATGTTCTATCCAGATATTCAATGGTAGCATGTGAACAATGGGAAGAAACATCATATTGTTGCCACAAAATTCTTTGTCATTCTGCCATTGAAATATCTTCCATCAATTGGATCAAATCATTTAGAAAACGAGAAGTAAGATGCTAAGATGGGATCATTAAACATTCCATACCATGCGTTGATACCTCTAATAGTTGAAAAAATTAGTGTCGCAGACCCATTATTGTAGAACCGCGATATATACATCGCTTCACAAAATTTCTTTTCGGAATTATCATGTACTAATACCTGATTACTACCGAGTCGCCCATCCAATTCTGTGGATTTAAAAGCCTGTACCAACTGAATTATGAATGGTCTATTTTTGTTTTCTTCAAGAATTCTGTGTACATTAGATCTATTCGCACATTTATTCTTCTGCAAAAGTACGGACAGAAACATGTGGATTGATACTGAGGTAGATTTCCGCGGTCAGATATTTGAAAACTAAAAGTTCGGGTTGAAGGAGTAGGCAGATTGAGACCTTAGAGAGAACCAGTGACGAGACATGGGGAGTAGGCAGATTGAGACCCCGACGTCAAGTCACAAAAACCTGACGTAATTATACCTGAGGAGTAGGCAGATTGAGACCTCAGCGTAGAATTACGTTTCAACCATTTATTAATTTTATTTCTTTTTCAGTTCTTGAAAACTTGAAAATGGCTCCAAAATCGGAGCCGAAACGTCGAACTTCAACAAATATATATATATATATATATATATATATATATATATATATATGAAAACTAAAAGTTCGGGTTGAACCGCGTCTAGAATTTGTTGAAATTCGACGTTTCGGCTCCGATTTTGGAGCCATTTTCAAGAACTGAAAAAGAAAGAAAATTAATAAATGGTTGAAACGTAATTCTACGCTGAGATCTCAATCTGCCTACTCCTCAGGTATAATTACGTTAGGTTTTTGTGACTTGACGTCGGGGTCTCAATCTGCCTACTCCCCATGTCTCGTCACTGGTTCTCTCTAAGGTCTCAATCTGCCTACTCCTTCGAGAGAACTGAGGAATTGTGGGTTGAGGAACTGTATTTATAGTGGACGTGGCTGTAATGGCCGTGTGCAATGTATTGGCGCGAGGTGAACTATGGGCGGGAACAGAGTTGGCGCTAGATGAGCTGTGTGCGGGAACTTGGTTGGCGCTAAGTGAGCTGTGTGCGGGAACTGGGTTGGTAGGAAATGAGTTGATGCGTGCAATGAGAGGCTTCCAGGTATTGGGAAGTCTACGTCCGTCGTCGCGAGTGTTGAGGCAATTGGGGCGCTTCTCTATCTCAAGGGCTTCTCGGATGATCCTGGTTTGCAGAGTTTTCTCGGTGGAAATTGTTTTTGTGTTTTTGAAGTCTATTTTGTGACCTGTGTCTTCTCGATGTTTATAAAGTGCGGAAGTGGAAGATGCCTGACGCACAGCAAGTTCGTGTTCGTAGACTCTGGAAGTTACTCGTCTGTTAGTCTGGCCAATATAACTTCTCGGGCAGTCTGAACATGGTATTTCATATATACCTTGAGAATCGTTTGGTATTGTGTCCTTGGGAGACCTGAGGAATTTGGATATTTGGTTGTTGGCCGTGAATATTGTTTTTATCTCGTGTTTTCTCAAGATATTACTGATTTTGTCTGTCACACCTTTGATGTATGGTAGGAAAGCTTTGTGTGGCTGAATACTCTCTAGTGGATCATTTGTTTTTGGAGGACGGGTCAGTTGATGGCGGATAGACTTGTCGATTAGCGAATTGTTGTAACCATTTTGAAGTAAGGCTGATTTCAGTTTGTCCAGCTCTTGTGGTCTATTCTGGTAGTCGGTAAGCTGAATTGATCTGTATATCAGGGAGTTCAATACGGAGTTTCTTTGAACTCCCTGATATACAGATCAATTCAGCTTACCGACTACCAGAATAGACCACAAGAGCTGGACAAACTGAAATCAGCCTTACTTCAAAATGGTTACAACAATTCGCTAATCGACAAGTCTATCCGCCATCAACTGACCCGTCCTCCAAAAACAAATGATCCACTAGAGAGTATTCAGCCACACAAAGCTTTCCTACCATACATCAAAGGTGTGACAGACAAAATCAGTAATATCTTGAGAAAACACGAGATAAAAACAATATTCACGGCCAACAACCAAATATCCAAATTCCTCAGGTCTCCCAAGGACACAATACCAAACGATTCTCAAGGTATATATGAAATACCATGTTCAGACTGCCCGAGAAGTTATATTGGCCAGACTAACAGACGAGTAACTTCCAGAGTCTACGAACACGAACTTGCTGTGCGTCAGGCATCTTCCACTTCCGCACTTTATAAACATCGAGAAGACACAGGTCACAAAATAGACTTCAAAAACACAAAAACAATTTCCACCGAGAAAACTCTGCAAACCAGGATCATCCGAGAAGCCCTTGAGATAGAGAAGCGCCCCAATTACCTCAACACTCGCGACGACGGACGTAGACTTCCCAATACCTGGAAGCCTCTCATTGCACGCATCAACTCATTTCCTACCAACCCAGTTCCCGCACACAGCTCACTTAGCGCCAACCAAGTTCCCGCACACAGCTCATCTAGCGCCAACTCTGTTCCCGCCCATAGTTCACCTCGCGCCAATACATTGCACACGGCCATTACAGCCACGTCCACTATAAATACAGTTCCTCAACCCACAATTCCTCAGTTCTCTCGAAGGAGTAGGCAGATTGAGACCTTAGAGAGAACCAGTGACGAGACATGGGGAGTAGGCAGATTGAGACCCCGACGTCAAGTCACAAAAACCTAACGTAATTATACCTGAGGAGTAGGCAGATTGAGATCTCAGCGTAGAATTACGTTTCAACCATTTATTAATTTTCTTTCTTTAGGTTAGTAAAAATGTTTTTTTTTCAGTACTACTACTTTGGATTTGAACGATCTGCATATGATGATTTGACTAGCGTTCAATAAATTACGCCTAATATTATTAAAGCAACATGTTCAAGAGAAGTCAATCGCCATTTCAGGAGCTGTATAACTTATATGTATACACAATTTTTATGAAATGATACATCAAGTTATATCTTTCAATTTTGCAATTGTTTCGTATTCAACGTGATTTGTCAGCCACTGAATTCCATAACAAAACATATACCTGCAACCATTATTTTGAACACCACGTATATTATAGAAAGTCTGGTGCAAGCTAGGAAAAAATTTATTATTATTAGGAATTTTTCGAAAAAACCTTCAGTCAAGTAGGTTTTCGTATCTGATTGCGCGTATTGTTCGAGTATGACATTGAAAATAAAAAAATAATAGGTGTCCATCAAATTTTTCATTTATTCCACATACTGCATATTACTCTTGGTATTTTTATATTATAAACTGATGCTTGTCAATGTATGTTTATAAATAACGCTACAACATTAATAAACAATATATCAATCTGTAATTACATTAAGCAGCGGTGAGTACTAACAATTAGTCAAAAATAAAAATGAAAAACTATGAAATAATAAAAGAATATCACCAAAAAGATCCTTAAACAGTGCGAGTCTCTAATTTGGAAATAATTCAGTAAATCAAAGACAGTCTTTTTGTTATAAATAAGCTCGAACAAGTCGATTTGTATTTTAAATTGCGCTAGAAGAAGTTATATATTTGTCATAAATTTGAGATAGACGTCATTGAGTATTTATTTAAATGACAATCCTTGAAGGGTATAACAAATATTAAATTTGTATTCCTTGTCGTAATCTCTCTCGATACGATGCTAACTCCTTATATGTTTTTATGTAACTTTTTTCTTTGACATTGTCAGCATCAACCCAGTTCGACAAAAAATGATGAACAAATACCTCTCCTCATTTCATTTTTGAACTGCCTGAAAAATTTCGTTGAGTTGAATCAGATTCCTTCATTTTTAGAATTAGTTGACGTTTGTTAAATATCTTTTAAACGACAAAGAATGTATTTGATATTTGGTACTCATGTGTAGTTTGATGAACCCTTTGAGAATAGTCATAAAGAATTGGGATTGTCATTAAAAAAATTGTCTATGACGTCATATCTCAAATTTGGGCCACGCTGTATACTATTTGCTTATATCAAAAAAGCGTAATTTAAAATACTGATCGATCTGCCTAGGCATATTTTTAACAAAAAAACTGTCTTTGATTACTGAATTTAATTTCAAGATAGAGACTAGCTCTGCAGAGTTGAAGATTACATGGTATTATGAAATATCCTTATTCATTTCAGCTATTTGATATTCATTAGTGTGAAACCTGTAGTTTATTCGCCAAGCACTTTTATTGTTGAATGATAATAATAATAATAAGCTAATGCCGCTCTGGAGGACTCGCTTTTTACCAAAACATCTGGTCAAGTCGAGTCCAAACAGAGCAGGTTATCTTTAGAAGGGGCGTGTTTCAGGGAGACTCCCTCAGTCCTCTTCTCTTTTGCATCTCACTACTGCCATTGTCCGTTGCACTACGAAAAATCCGCGGGTACAACTGCGGCACCCCCAGCAACCGGAGGCATAAGGTCACCAATCTGTTTTACATGGATGACCTCAAACTTTATGCCTCCGGAGAAAAGGACCTTCATCAATCCTTAAGGGTGGTGCAAGAGTACACGCATGCTATCGGAATGGAGTTTGGGATCGACAAATGAGCCACGGTTCATCTTAAAAGAGGACGATGCGAAGAATACGGAGAGGACGTTCAGCTGGTAGACGGAAGCATCCTACATCATCTGGATGCCGGAGAGACGTATACCTACCTGAGAGTGAAACAACGCCACACCCAAGAGGTAGCTACTGGCAAAACTCTCTCCGTGGCAAGTATCAGCACAAACTCCGACAGATCTGGTCATCAGAACTGTCGGGGAAAATAAAGTTGCTGCAACTAATATGCTTGCCGTTTCGATTCTACTTCACTCCTTCGAGTACTTGGTGGAATGATGGACACGCTGCTCTCGAATCAGAAAATCATACCGGTTTGTCGTATGCGGTAGAAAACCTAGCCGGAAGTATACAGAAAGCCGCAATTCTTGGATCACTCCGTTTACTCAAGGCACATGATTCTCGGACCCAGTAATCACTCACCCCACGGATGTTCTTGAAAATGTAAATAGACAGTTCAAAAATATGTAAACAAACAAGAGTCATAACCCTAAACCGTCTGAATAAACTTCTACAAGAAAAAGTGCTGTTACCTCCAGCTACTATTCGCAAAATACGTTTCTGTACTATAAATACTTCTGATGCCAATGTAGAGTTACCCCACATGCATATGCCATATCTCAGTCTGGATGCAACCTGGGAGTGATATGAGGAAAGCAGTTGATGTTCATTCGTTATATTTCTGAATAGACAACATAAAAAATTTACTTTACTCATTAGGAGTTCACAGTGTTTTCTCCAATTCAGACATGCATCCAGAGTGATAACTAAAAATTTTGTATCATCTGAATATATATATATATATATATATATATATATATATATATATATATATATTACCTTTATTTAAATTTTTTATTATTTCTGAGACCATGGTTCGTCAAGAACTTTTGCGACAATAAAGCAATTATGACTTTGCACGTTACGCATTTTATCTTTAAACACTTTTATATGTTTTATTTATATTATATTATATTACTGTGATACCTTGTAATTACAAAAAAAAATTTATTTGTTTGTGCATGATTTTACATATTTATTTTTATGCGTTCAAGATATAGTTAATACATTTTTTTATAAGTGCATTGTATTTTAAGATTGTACATACTCATTTTGTGCATATTTTAATTTAGATCTTTCACGCTTTGTCAATGAGAAATATTTTCTTCGTACAATAAAGTATATTTGATTGATTGATTGTTTTTATTCAATAGTATTCTTCCTAAATTCAATGAAAGATACAAACGGGATTCGTGTATGAGTTCTCCAGGTTTTTTTGCCTTTTATTTTAAGTGAGTGCAATAGCTCAACAACGCCGGAACCAAATTTCAAACCTTATAAATTAAATGGTATCAGAATTCAACTTAAAATTTTAATTTTTAAGAAAATACTATTTTGGTATATAGCACCTGCACCTAACGCCTTCTATATTTGAAAATGTTATCAAGATAGAGCTCTTAAAAACTCATGAGTTTTTTTACGAAACATTCGATTCTTCCAACAAACCAGATAATACCTGTCGCTTAAAATTTGAGATAGCCGGTGCACTCGAGTACTAGTAAATCTCATTTTGAGTTATGCAGTTCTTCAAAAATAACTTCATATAATTATTTTTTTTGTATGGTTTGGGAGGGAAAGCAGATTGAAAAAGTGGGCTCCATGAGGTAAATGTAACATTTTGGGCTGCATTATGCGAAATTGATACACACATGAAAGTCGTTTTCTCTTCTAGTGTCGAGTTACACACTATTCTTGCCAAATTTCCTGCATCATCATGGAAGTATAATGCAGGGGCGTAGCTAACACCCTCGCAAACCCCACGGCGCGGGGGGGGGGGGGCGCAAGCTTGACAGTGGCGCAAGGAAACCAGACATTTTTATATAATCATCGATCAGTTTATAAATTTGAGTTTATCTAAAATTTTTGGGTTAGGGGGTAGGGGCGCAAGCAGGTTCCTGCGGGGGGCTCGCTGAAAGTTAGCTACGCCACTGGTATAATGGTGATTTATATAGATTAATGGATGCGAAAGTTAATATATTATTTTCAATAAATGTATTTATGCATAACTCCCAGTATTCCTAATGAAATTATACCCTTTCAAACTTCTATTGCTCTTTACCACATCATGATTAACAGCTTCTCTAGCACAATTTTCCAAAAAATCAATGTTCTATAGGTATCTGTTGCTATTTTGTCTAGCTAAAGTTTACGAACAGTTCTGAATTCAACGAAGGAACCTCCGTTTGAATAATTACAGTTTGGTCGTTAGAAATCAAAATATTTTATAAGAGCTCAGAGCTCCAATGAAGGTATTCAACTTTTCGAAATGTCAACATATGATAATAGTCGTTAAATCAACAATACCTGCAGCCAATAATGAAAAAGCGTGAGCAGAGATATAATCATGTAATTTTTTGCTATGCCGGTGTGAAGGAAACACACATAGGAAGTGAATATTGTTATCCTTGACCTTACGGTTCAGTTGAAAGTAACTTCCTGCAAATCCTTTTGTCAGATGTGAAATTTAAATTCATACCGCGAAGCATATGCCAAGCTTCATGAAGGTTTTGGCTTAACAATAATGAAAATAACAGGTGTTATTGACGGGTTTTCTTTTGAAACAGGTATGATATTTCATATGAAGGTTTAGAATCATGATATCTCAAAAACTATCCACTGGTTAATATCGTGATATGGTTTTGAAGAAGCTTTCAATGATGTGTGCGTGTGTGTGAATTTGGCATCAAATTTTCCAGGGTGGATATTTTGCATTTAGTAATAATACTTTCAATCAAATTTTATTTTCGGCATCAATCAGGTCGAGGTCAAGGAAATAAAAATGATGATCGTCTTGAAAATCTTCATGTTCATTTTTTTTGCCCATTTATTCCTTCTGTTGGCCGCCATCGTATCACTCTGATATTCTAATCAAACAGAAACGTAAAATCGATCATAGATTTGTTTCCAATACATGAATACGTTTGTCATGGAGAAAAGGAAATCTGGGCTGAACATATAATGGAAAAATAATGAGTATAAAGATTTTCATGTCAAATGCAAAGGGAGGAATATACCAGCAACAACAGTTCTCTTCCTCAATCACGTTATAAACGGTGTTGAAGAAAATACAGTTCTTCACAAAGCCATTAGCTGTTTTTCTGGTAAAATAACTTCGTATAGACACTTACATGCAATTAATTGCATTTAAGTGCACTTGATAATAATGTTAAGGAGAAAGTTGAATCATCTTGAATGCCTTTTACCTTTTTCAATCATATACAATGCTACTGAACAACTCATTGAATTGAAATTTTCACTTTCATGATCGTTATACGGGTGGTTAGCTTTTTTATGTAGCAATAACTTGTATGGGAATAGTGTCTCGGGTGGCGATCATATAAGATTACATTACGAAGAAAATTTTACGACTAGGTATTCAATTGACATCACACCAAAGAAAAGGCATTTCAGTCGTTCCGCTTTCACCTTCTAATTTTTTGCTCAGACAACCTCAGAGTATACCAGGATCAACTTTTGTGATACAGAAAAATTATTTCTCTTGTTCACAAATGAATTTTCAGTTGACTATTAAATATTAGTGGTGACCAGCACCATTTCCAAAGAAATATTTACTTAAAGATTGCTGAACAAGAAACTTGTAGTTGTAGTTCTTTCTGGTTTCTCACTGAAACTGTGGTGAGTTCAGTTCATTTTCTTCTCTCACCATGGAAGATAGACATCAACCAAAATTCCATAATTGTACGATGAGGATAATTTGACCAGCAAATGAAATTCAAAAGGAATATGACGGTAATATAATCCTTAAGAATTCTACTATAATAAAATACAACCCGTTCAATATTGAACGTTGTCTTCTTGGGTGCAATTTTGCAAATAGATGAAGTTCTTGTTGTTAGGGCGATAAAACTTGAACGATTTGAATGATTGAAATGAAATAGAACAATTTGCGTATTTATCAACCAATTTCATACCTGAGGTAGTTAACTATAATTTAAATGGCATCGTATTTAGTAGAGAAAGCCGCATGACGTACCTAGATACCAAATTGTTTGAAGTGTACTAAATATGTGATATGACATGTTTTGAGGAGAAGCAGCTCGAAAATGAGAATTGAATTATCTCCTATGTTGTCTATAAAATAGCTACCTATCTTGGAAATTGATGTAATTGAGCTTGCTAAAAGTATACTATGTGAAATTGTTTGTAAAATGCCAAAATATTGGGTTTTTGACATTGGCAGAGAAATCTGGTGTGAAGAAGGTACATTGAACGCGTCAACGGATGTATTCCAACGCAATTTCCATATGAGCCATTTGAAAATGTAGCTAATCATTTTTTTTTTTGTTTTTTTCCTTTAAAAATAAGACTCTTAAAAAGAAGGCTTATTCATGAGATTTGATGTCGTAATGGACTCGTTGAATCTCTACCCAATAAAAAAATTACAATTGGTTGAAGAATTAATGTTTTATAAAGGTGCTATTTTGAATGGGTCACACTGTATCAAAATGAGCATATGTAAGCCGCAAGGAAATGTTAAAATGAACATGAATTAGAATGAAACATTCATACTTTTTCTGACTTCAAATACCCTGTATTTCTGTTACCCTCCGATCAAATAACACAACCTAGATTAGTAACTCGCCGCTCACGCCTTAAACTTTTTTTGTAAGGGTCATCTTTCCTCACCGGCAGTTTCGTGCGTTGTTTACAGAAATATTGAGGTTCAATGAAATATAAATAATATAAACTCAATGTGGAATGATAAAACCTGTAATTATGATAGAAGAATATCCACAGGATTTTGAGAACAGCCGATACTCTAATTGACATGTTTTTTCATGATTAAATAATTTATTTTTTTCCAATTCAGTTTCCCTTTCTCGATAATTACGACACTGGTAGCTTACCTATGAAATGATATAATATTTTGATTTCCAGATTCAAATATTCTTTCACACATTTCACAATGCTTTACCATTGCTTTAATAATAAAAACTAACGATATTTTAACACAAATTATCTCAGAATTTGCACTTTATTCACGAAAAAACACTCCAATAAGCCAAAGACGAAAACAAATAGAAATTTTTGGTTGTTGTTCTGTCAAATATCAAATGCAGCGTTGCCGTAATGACCGACTGTATCTACAACGAACAATCTCTGTTCGGCGATGGAAATACTTTAATTTTTACATGCTCCCAATAATAGAAATAGAAATAGAAATATTTAAATAATCCTTTGTGACATTACAACATGTATAGGACAAGTCAATCACTCACTTGAAGAAGTGTGTTTCAGATTATCTTAAAATTATGACAGAAAAATATTAAATAATAAAATACAGACGACACAATTAAAAACAGTGAAGTTCCTGCAGGCTATCATGGAAATATTCTTTTACACTGTAGTAGCATTTATTTGTTATCAAACGTTTTATTGTCTTTTTGAAACTATTGAAGGAATCGATACTTCTAATGGTTACTGGAAGAAATATATCTGAAACTATTTTCCAGTTTTGTAGTTTTGTGTCTGGGAACACATAGATGATCAGAGTTCCTGGTGTCATAATTATGATTTGATGAATTCAGTCGGAATTTATCAATGTTTTTCCTCACATACAAAATACAGTGGTAGATGTAAATGCTGTAAAAGGGCATAATGTCATATTTAATGAATGTGGGCCTACAAGCTTGTCTGAAGTCTATGCTGAACATTTTTCGTTTTATTTTTTTTCTGTGTTACAAATATTTTACTGGCATCGATGGAGTTTCCCCATAGGATTAAATTATAACATAAGTGAGTGTACACTAAACTGTATTAGACATTAACTACTGCACTGGTGGGCATGCAATCTTTAGTTCTTGAAATCGCATAAAAAGCCTTATTTAATTTTGTGTTAACTGCGTTAACTTGCTCTGTCCACCTAAGACTGGAATCAATGTGTAAGCCCAAGAACTTTGTTGTTGTAGTTGATTCAATTATATTACTCTCGACTCTGCATGTTAGGGTATGTGAATTGGAGGTAATATTATTAGAATTAAAATATATACATTCTGTCTTATCGACATTAACCATTAAACCGTTTGATCTACACCAATTTACGAAATAATTTACAGTATCTGCAATGGATGATGTGAGTTCCTCTGAAGTCTGTGCGGAGACCGCCAATGAGGTATCGTCAGCGTATATCGTTAGCAGTTGTGATTGTAGGTGGACTGGAAGGTCATTTATGAAGAGTAGAAATATCAGTGGGCCCAGCACTGTGATCCTTGGGGAACCCCTCTATTCATAATATGAGAGTTGGAGATAGCATCCTTTACTTTTACTATTATCTTCCTATTGCTGAGAAAGTCTATAGTCCAATCTAAAAAAATTCCTCTGAATCCAATATTGTACAATTTGTTTCTGATGAAATATATGTCTAAACTGTCGAAAGCACGTGATAGGTCAAAAAATAGGCTGCAATGAACGTTTCAATTGCCTTCTTATTGTTATACATTTCATTCAAGACAGCATTTATGAGTTTTCGTTGCCATGAATATACCCGACAGAAATCAAAATCTAGCTGAGGTGCTTATTCTATCCTTGAAAAATTGCGACATGGCAACAATATCATGATTTCAGCGATTACATTATGAAAAGATGTTACCTTCAGTACTTTTTGAGTACTTATTACTCATCTAGGTTGTGTTACTTGACCGGAGCTGTTACCTTTGAGATTTAGATATGGCTCCCTATATTGAATGTCAGTCCTGACGAAATTGTACTTACGATTCAGAAACAGACTATATACAAATAATACACACTAATTATATTGGTTTGCATGATGTCGTTGCATGGTAATGAAAGGTGTGCGAAGGAAAAACAAAAACATCTCCTTGAGAAGTGATTTTTTATACAACTAGTGACTGATGATATCTAACATTATCCAGTTTTAATTAATTTTGGGTTTTTTAACGTCGTATCTGTCTAGACTATTTATTTTTCATCCAAAGACGTGTATATTTGTCAGTCACGTCCTAATCATTCAATTACCAAAATTGGACCTCAACAGCAATCTTTAGCAAATTAAAAATGTTACGTTACAATCAATTAGCAAAAAGCACTTTAGGATGCCGTGCATAATTGCTAAATTAGCGTTATACCAGATATTACGTAAACAAATTAACGCTACAGAGACGGATTTTCTACAGTTTTTTCTGATTTCAATGATTATATGAGTCATATCGAAGCAAAGGAATCCAGATCGTCTAATTTGATTGATACATTATTAATTTTGCAGAAATTCATAGTCCATTTTTCACTGATAATCTTATAATTCCAGCATCCTCCATTATTTTTATAACTTTGTACTTCAATAAATCATAAAGATGCGTAGGGCTTTTATTCAATAAAATTTTGTGAAACAGACATGCATGATATCTGAATCTTTCCTTCATTGACAGCCACTCCAACTTGAACAGTTTGTGGGTAACATCATCATATTTTCTGATACCATATATTATGAATCTGAACCAGGAGTTCTGTACACGTTGTACTCTATTAGCAATTTATTGATCAATACAAAAGTAGTAGATGAAGGAACAATAAATGAATTGTGACAAGACTAGAGTTTCGCATAAAACTTTTTTGTGGCTATGGGTAAGAAACCTCTATGAGGATACAATAATCTTAAGCCCATAAGCTCCATAAGCTCTCTGGATATTATGTTTTTTTACCTGCATTATCAAAAATCTCAATAACGTCGTTTTTAATCATTATCTGGAGTCTACTTTTCGCGAATGCTTGAATAAACTTGTTACCAAATACCAAAGCCACAGATTGTTTTTGCATTTCACCTTGAAGAATGCTGACTAGCGTCATCTGCATCAGCGTACATATTGTTACGTTTTTGTTTTTTCTTGTTTGGTAAGTGCCTTGCTGTAAAACTCAATTACTTTTTCTTGGCCATCTTGCTCTTGTGATAGTACGGCTCCAATCCCATCGTTACTGGCATCTGTGTCCAAAACGAAAAAGCCTCTTTAGAGCAACTTTCAGTCTCCCAAATGCCCGTTCACTTTCGTTGGACCAGACGAATTTGACTCGGTCTTCTGTCAACTTATGTAGGGGTGCCGTAATATCAGCAAATCCTTCTACAAACCGACGGTAGTAGGTGCAGAGCCCTAGGAAACTCCTCACTTCATGTTTGTCATTAGGTCTCGGCCAGTCTCGGATCGTCTGTATCTTCCTTTCGTTTGTTCGGATGCCGTCTGATGACACTGTGTGGCCCAGAAAACCCACATCCTTCTGGAACAATGAGCATTTCTGAGGATTCAGTTTAAGGTTGGCATTCCTGAATCGTTGGAGTACTTCTCGCAAGTTTTGTAGATGTTTTTCAAATGTCATTCCCATGACTAAAACGTCGTCGAGGTGAGCCCACGCAGGACCAGCTCCATAAGCCTTTCAACTGTTGCTGGAGCATTGCATAATCCAAAAGGCATGACAGTCTTCTCCTTATCTTCTTCATGTATGCCCACTTGCCAATACCCGCTCTTCAGATCTAGGGTTTAAAACCAACGTGAACCTGCTAAAGTTGTTAATGTGTCGTCAATCCTTGGTAAAGGGTAGCTATCCTTCTTCGTTACATCATTCAATTCCCTATAATCCACACAGAATCTCGTGGATCCATCCTTCTTAGAAACTAACACAACAGGTGCAGAACAAGGGCTAGATGATTCTTCAATCACACCATCTTTCATCATCTTGTCAACAAGCTTTTCCACCTCTCGTTATTTGGCAAATGGAACTCTTCTTGGTGGTTGTCGAATCGGATGGGCTTGGCCAGTATCGATCCTGTGTTTGACCAGGTTAGTTCTTCCTGTTGTAGTTGAATCAAAGATGTCGCTTTCACTTCTGATGAAATCTTTAGCAGCTATCAATTCTTCTGTCGACAAGTGTTCAAATGATTTTTCAAGAACTGTCATAACACTCTTTGAGGCTTCTTTTCTTTCCTGGTGGTCACCTGAATCATAGTTTGCCACCCATGAAATAGGTTCACAGATTCCAATAATATCGCCTTCTTCAGTTATTATTTCTTCGGGATACACGTTGGCAACTCTCACAGGAATAGCTTGTTTTGTCTTCACCAGGGCTCGTGCAAGAACCAAATTGCTGGGTGATTCATCACATGGCTGTACTATTCCAATGCAGCACCCAGGGTCTCCATCTAATGTATAGCATAAACTACTTTTTCCGAAAATCCAGGAATTTTCACGGTTTTCGCTAATCGCAGTTTCACAGACATCGTTTTCTCTGGTGGAGTTGTGAAGACAAATTCTTCTCCTCCAAACTTCATGATCCTCTCTTCATTGTCAAACGAAAACCCATAGTCACTGATCAAATCCATCCCGAGTATAAATTCACCTTCTATATCCGCAACGTACACTGTATTCGTGATGATGAGTCGCTCAAGAATCAGTGTAATCTCAACTTCTCCTCGAATAGGTGCATTTTCTCCAGTGACTGTTCGAAACGCAAGGTTTGAAGAGATAGGTTTCACGCTCTCTGGCCGAAGAATGTCACTGCGTACCAACGAAACTGCAGCACCGGTGTCTATGGTGCATACGACGTCAATTTCGTTCAATTTTCCTGAAATGGTAAGGCTATCGGTTGTTCTTCTTAGCCTGTTAATAAGGATGACCCTGGGGGCTCCATCATTGCTAGCCAGCATGCGCCCCGATATGCTGGCTAATTCTAGTTTTCCTGCCGCCCACTTGAGGACTCGCTGGAAGATCTTGTCCTCATAGGTGATTGTGAACTTGGTGGCATTCTTACCCTGCAGTCTCTAATAAGATGGCCCAATTTCACACATCTATAGCACGCCCTGTTCTTCTGGGTGCTCATTCCGCTTATCAAAGATTTAATCTCTTCCAGAACCTTCTCGAATGAACTAGTAGCTGCGCTTGATCGTTGTTCGGGTTCTTCTATCGATACCGCTCGTACTTTCGGCCTCGAGGTGTTGAAGGCCGCCTCCACTTCTAAGGAACGTACCAAGGCATCGCTACTCCTCTTAAAGTGTGTCAATCGCAGAGTCCTTTGGACTTCGGTGTCTCTGAGTTCATCTATAAATAACTGCACCGCTAACTGTTCTTTGAAATCTCCCGGTACTTCTGGGTACGCCAGCTGAATTAGGCGTCTCACATCCGATTCAAATTCCTGCAGACTCCTGATTTCTGGGTGCGCGTTTTCATTTGAGTCCGATACAGCTGTTCTCGATGTTGATCGCCATACCGTAACTCTAATGCAGTAATCAGGTCTTTATATTTATTTTGCTTTTCGATAGGTATCGTCTGTAACATACCCTCTCAAAGCTACTATGAGGGCCGTAGCTTTTTCTCCTTCGCCCCATCCATTTGCCACTGCTGTAGCTTCAAATTGTCGGCGATACATGGACCAAGAGGACCATCAAAAGTCGGTGGTTTTACGGAAATTTCTGATGTGGCAACCCTGTCTCGACGATCTTGCTTCTTGAGGAGTGCTATCTGATTTTCTAGCCCTTTCATCTCCTCTCGCACTGTATCTATCAAATTTCGTATTAACGTCATCGTCGATTTTCTTGACGTCTTCCTTTAGTTCTTCTTTCAGTTCCTCCATTTGTACTTCGGTTTTCTGTAATACATGTTGGAAGAACTTGTCTTGATGTTCTAGAACTTTCTGGAAGTCTGTTTTCCTTTGTTTTTCTATTCGTTCCAATTCATTCTTTTGTTGTTCGAGAAGTATCTGGAGGGCCTCTTCTCGTTCTTTCTTTTCATCCAACCGTCCCACTTTCTCTTCCTGTTTTTCCTTTTCTCGTTCTTGTTTTTCATCTTCTCGTTCATTTCTCTGTTCGTCGAGAATTTTCTGGAGTGCCTCTTTTCGTTTATTTCTCTGTTCTTCGAGAAATTTCTGGAGTGCCTCTTCTCGTTCTTTCTTATCCTCCAACCGACGTGTTTCTTCTTTTTGTTTTTCATTTTCTTGTTCTTGTTTTTCCTTCTGACGCCGCTTTTCCTCTTCTTGTTTTTCCTCCTGGAGCCTTCTTTCCAGATCCGCAAATTGATTTTGGATAAATTTCACAATGTCCTCCATCGTATCGTACGATGTACTCCTCGTATTCACACTAAATAGTTTATAAATAGTTTCTGTTTTTCACTTATATCCCGCTTCGGACACCAATGTTACGTTTTTGCTAAATAATAGGCCGAGCACACTACTAAACTGTTTATTTCCTAACTTCACTATAAACAAACATACAACACTTCACTGACTAATAAAACACTTAGATCTATACAACAATACAACTAGCTAAATATTCCAAACACTTCTGCTTATCACTTTCTAATCTTCTTAATAATTTCTCTTCATAAAAACTTCTCTTAACCCTCGCTTTATATAGTCCAGCTGTGCACCAGATGCTTCGCGAAGCGACGGTTCGGTTTTCCCGAATATTCCATACCGAAAATCGTTTACAATTTTCCAGGAAGTAATTACCGACAAACCGCTAGCGAATCGACGCAGCTAGGGGGATTTTATTTTACAATCTCGTAACAATATGCAGTTTACAATGCCTAATAAAGTTTCGTATAAATTTAGAAGAGAAGCGGCCCTAATACTAAACCTTGTGGTACACCAGATGAAACATTTCTGGCAACAGATATTATATCTCCCAATTCCACACTTTGCAAGCAATTTGTGAGGTAAGATCGGAAAAGTTGGAGCGAGCCAGTACAAACACCACTCGATCCTAGAATGGTTAGTAGTGTATCGTGTCGAACGGTATCGGAAACTTTGCTAAAGTCGAGCATAATCAGAGCTGTGCATTCTGAATTATCGATTGCCTGAAATATGTCATCATTAACGTGAAGAAGTGCCCTGATTGGATTTGTGGCAAAATATGATTATTATTAATAAATTGGCTGAATTGTTCTGCTAGAGTTTCTCCAATAGTTTTGATAAACCCGCCAAAATGCTAATTGGTCTCAAATCTGAGAGATCTTGTGTATCAATGATCTTCTGAATTGGAGTTTCCCAAGAAATAGGAAATTTACAATAGTATTACACAATTAAAAATGTGAACAAGATATGGTAAAATATATATGGACCATCGAAACCCGGAGAACTATTTTCAATTTTTTCAAGAGTTTTCCGAACAGTTGATTCATCGATCTGGATATCGGAATTCTGAATCACGGAACTTTGACTCAGATCTCAGAATTCCCACTTAGGTCACACTCGAAGTCTAGTTTGGAATTCCACGATCAGAGTCATAATTCTGAGATCCATTTCAAAATCCTGACATCTGAGTAGGAAATTTGAACTGTTATGATTCTTTCGCGCTTTCGTGCTTTTTTATGTATTTTTTTTCATTGTCAGATTCAAACGAGAAGGTATTCGCTTTCCTATAGTTTCAGAGAACAAACCGCGTTAGAAGCATAGATAAAAAGTTTGGAAATAATTTGGGACTTGGAAGTTATAAGGCAACGAATTCCAATACTTTGACGTTTTGAATCTGATTACAAATGAAGTTTCTTCTCCACCACACACTTCTTTTATAGATATTCCTAGGTGCGTCTTCGAGGACCAAGTTATCTTTATTAGAATTTCTTCTAGATTACTATAATGGCCAGTTTTATAGGATCGGTTGGCTTCACGCTTCTGAATACTAATGTTTTATAAATATTCAAATATAAATATAGGGTTTTGCTAAAAACTTATTTTTCAATTAAATGTTTCTAATCCGATTCTGCGAAACACATAAAAACAACATTCCTTCGTCTATTTCATTACTAGATGCAACCCACAGTAAGTTTCCTACTGTGACTTTTTATGTTGATGAGCACATACTGATACCCACGAGGTTCGAATGATCTATTTTATTCGCGATATTAATGACAATATTTAGATTTTGTAAGAAATATACAAAGGAATCAAATACTTGAATGAATCAAACGACGAAGTTGTTTGAAATATTTTTTCAATATGAATGGATGAAGTTGAATTTGTCTATGTTGAATATGTGAAGAAAATCTAAGAATGTCCGAAAATACTGCAATATACAATATAAATATTTGGTAAACAAATATTGAATAAATAAATATTTGGAATCTTTATTGCAAAACAATCTTTCAGCGACCAGTGAAATTATCGTTAGTGTCGATATTTGGATAGTTTCTATTTCTTGAAAACTGTTAAATATCTGACTAAAAAAATTCCAACTATTGGTTTAGTTTTCCTCTAGAAGATGGTAAGTTGGTAACTGATACACTTGTCGAAGTGTTAAAAATAGTATTGTTCGGGAAATATCTAATACGTTTAGAGGTAAACTTTAATTCAATTGAAATTAATATCAGGTCCTATGTATTTTTCCCTGGGTCACACGATGTTCTTTGAAAATAACTGGATATCGTTTTCGCGAGATCCAGATCATAAAAAAGTACATCTGTAACAGTGGCTACTGTTATGTTTTAATGATGAACCCTGTTTAAGAATATCCATAATTAGGAAAATTTTATTTTTATATTCATCAAATTAAATAATGAAAGACACGGTTCAATAAAAATTGTTAGGCGAAGAATTTATTTATTGAAGCTACGAGAATGAGAAAGAGAGGACCTTGTTTGTGTTGGACTTTGTCAATTAATTCGGTTCAGCTGAGACTAAAGAAAGTAATTAGAAAAGAATATTCGCTATGTATCCATACATATTACGGCTTTGGCTTTTACACAACGATGTACATGATGATGAGATTTTTTTAGTTCTGGAGTTTTGTGGGATGAAAGCTAATCATCACACATCGCACAAATCTATCGAAGACTTTTGAGGGTTACTCGTGAGGGTACAGCCGCTTGACGGAAATAACAACAAAACAACCTGAGAGTTACGGGGCACTCTGGGAACGGGTAAAACAGGAATAATATTGTGTAGGGTTGATGAGAATGTCTTTTATTTCAACATGAAACTAGATTGTCTAAAGTAAAAGTATTCATTCAACTACATTTTTAAAATGTTTGCAGCAAGTTAAAAAGAACAAGTGTAGAAAAACAGATAAAAAGGTAGCAAATACCAATTATTTGGAATAAGACAATAATTACAAAACAATTGAAATAATCTGACTGATCAACACGTTGAAAAAAAATTATGTAAGTTCACAATGAGAAATTCTTAGTTATGAAAGTTACAAAACGAAAGAAAATAATCTTAGTGATCAACACATTGAAAACATATGAATATTTTACTATCATATTCATTGCAATTGTAGAAGCAATATCTGAAGATACAATTATGTTTCATTAAGAATGTAGTTTTGGTATTCATTTGAGGTGTTTTTGATTCACTGTGTCCAATTTTCATACCCAAATTGCACACAGTAAAACAATTTAGGTTAATGAAAGTGAAATTTGCGAAACAACTTTAAGAGTTGGGATGTGGTGGGCAAAAATGCTTGGAAATGTATGGTGATGAGTTGCCAGAATTTATTTGGCATTCGCTTTAGGTGCATGAAAAGGTGACATTTTAATTTGAATTTTGTTTTTATTTTCGCTTTATTGGCCAGTTTGAGTGTATACACTCTTCAACGTTAGAATTTTGTTTCTATTTTATTTACGAATTTGGGAATTTCAGTTAATTGTCATTTCCATAATGTTTCATGTACTGTATATAATTGTAATATTCAACACTATTTTTTATTCCACCCCACTTTCTGAAGCCGTAGCCGAACCTATAAATTACCCTTTAAGATCATGGTGGATAGGAGAACCAGTAGCTTTGTGAAGTACAGTTTTGTTTATTATTTTTTTTTTCTGAGTTTTTCTCCTGTGCTCGAATCCGTGTAGTCAGAGCGATTTAGAAACTATATTCAGACCTTGTATCCAGGAAGGTTATCAGGCTATGCTTAAGTATCTATACGGGGGTTTTTCCCTTTGGTAGAGGTTTGGGATTGAATTAAAGAATTTGTTGTGCACCAGTAGATTGTTACCTGATACTCTAACACAAGCGTTGAGGTAGGGGGCTGCAATATACTGGACGAAAATAGGGCAGGCATTAATATAAGCCTCGGTACTCTATATTTCAAGCCAAGTGGCTATTGCCACTAGGTCCTAGAAATAAACCCATATTAATTCTCTCTGATAGTCGAGTGGCAATAAAGCCCTTTTCTTATCATGCAGGTTTTCTTCCAAAGTAGTTTGGGAGATCTCAATGACCTAGGAGTCCAGCACAAGGTAAAACTTGTCTCGTTACCCAACAGAGGTACTCAAGTGAATGAGAGCGCAGATTCCCTGGCAAGACTATGAAATCCCGTTGGGGGACATGAATCAGAATACGTCAGGTAAAACCGAAAAAAGATGATGATATGGCGCTAACCTACCGGCTATCAAGACATTTTTTCGAACTAAGCCGGAACTCTCTCACTAAGATGGTAGGACTCCTGACAGGGCATTGCCATCTGTGAAGACATCTACATCTGCCGAGGATAAACTAAGACTCCACATTATGCAGCTTCTGTGATGAGGAGGACGAAACAGCCTCCCACACACTGTCTGAAAACCTCGTCAGAAATCTCTAGAAGTTAGACAGAAGATTCGGAGAACTCACGAGTTAAATTTGAGAGCAGAGTAGCGAAAGGTAATGATAATAAGAAAATACTATCCCCTGAATATACTTTCAACGATTTTGTATTTCATTTCTCAGTGAATTTCTCGAGCTGAAACATTTGCATATTTCATAATAGATAAACGTTCATCTACCCAACAGAAATATTCTAGGAATTCAGAAATTGAGTCAAAATTTCTTCTGTTAATCCGGGTGTTGGCGCCAAATATTCATCGGGAAATACCGTCGGCGTCTGCATATTCGAAGAAGATTCGAAAGAATAGTAACCTTGGTTAGACCGAGAAGGACACGCAAAAAAGAAACTCATTCAACTATTATGAGCTTGTTCTCATTGCCAAGTCTTTTGCCTTTGTGACCAGGTTTATATCAGATATTGAACAATTTTATCAATGGTGAATTCAAAAACCCAATTATAGTAAGAATTAAATTACCAACGAAGAATTAAAAAAAATATTATAAGAGAATACCGTCAGCGGTTTGGGTATACTTTTATCTGTCAATTAAATTTAGAATGAGCTACTAAGAATATGGTCATATTTCATATCTTCAACTAAAAATTAACAAATATGAGCTATAAAACACGATTTTTTTACGTTAAAATTAAAAATAGAATGTGTTGTTCCTCTGGAAAATCACGCCATTTTTTAAAATTTCATTCGAAAATTTCACCTTTTTTTTCTTCATTGAAAATTATTGTGTTTCAAATTACGTGACTAATGTTAAGTATTATGTCCATAGGACACTTGCCTTCTACTCTGAATGTCAAAACAAAAACAAAAAAACAAAATTCCTAATTTTCAATTGATGTTCATGAACGCTTTCTTAGTTTATGAAACCATCACCATTAAGGATGGTTACGGCAAACCGAAGTAAATACAAGTTTTATAAAATACTTAGAAACGCAACTAAGAAACTGAGAAACAATGGTGAAAAAGTGAATCTGTTTTTGCTTTCTCAGGAACAAACTTCAATTTCATTGAGTCATCTCCGAACCAAAAAAAAAACACCCTCGCTACCTATACGAATCCCCTGGGGTTACCACACGTGGCGATTGAAATTTGAGCGGATAAACAAAGTGAAATAACGGGTTTATTAATAAAATATCCAATTAACAACGATAATTATGAGGTTGTTAATTATTGCTGATGGTAGCTTGATTTACAGGACTAGTTCGAAGGTTACAATTTTTGGGAATCCACTTGCGCGTCGTAGTAAACTCGAAAGTGGAAACGTTCAGACTAGCTAATTTGCATCAAATATTAGATGATATTCTTTTATTGTGTTATTATGCGAAACACATTTTGTTCGTCGAACAGGACATGACATAAAATACGATGTCCCATAGAGAAGACCAAGTACATTTATTATAATTTCCAATCGCCGGTTTTATTACATAATCTAGAGTTTCTTTCAAGAATACAAATTTCATGTAATACACCTAGTTAGGTATTTAGACAACTCAGAATGCAAAAAGAGCAAATTCAAAGTAATGAATGAGGTTTCTGTTCTAGAACGAAAACCTAGTTAACATTGTGAGAAGCAGAAGTTTGTCTTCAATATCGAACAGTTGAACATAATGAAATTTATAGTACAGGG
Organism: Chrysolina americana; assembly: GCA_958502065.1. Lineage (NCBI taxonomy): Eukaryota > Metazoa > Arthropoda > Insecta > Coleoptera > Chrysomelidae > Chrysolina > Chrysolina americana. Next base: position 89,280,799 of record OY293410.1, read on the forward strand.
TGTAAAATTCAAGAATGGCCAGCATGAATATTCAGAAAAAAAAAACTGTTGAAAAATTGTCAAAACCCCTTTTGCATGTTTTCAAATTCGTGTTTCACATTCGGAAAAGAATTTCGGAATTTTTGAATGAAAATGGTGTATACTCCCAGTTTATTGCCAAATTTAACAAATCATTTTTCCATATATACCAAAGTTTGATAATTTCCTTCGAATGAAGGTCGGATCTACAGAATTCCAAGCAAGATTGCAGATACGGCATTTTTGCTAAGGACGGCAGTGATGTCCCCATCGGAAAAATTGCAAATGTGCCAAATCTAGATATCTTGGAAGCCACTGGCTCGATAGGTCCTTCAAATCAAACGGTTGTTAAAATGGTCATCCAATCATTGTCTCATAGGGCCAAAATAGTGTGGTGGATCCTCTTCTTACTTGTTGTTTCACTTGAGAAGGCTTTTACTTTCTGGTAGTCATCATATTCCTGCAATAGAAATAAGCCAATGCCTTGGTGAGAGGCATTACAAAATGAAAGATCCTTCCTCTCTCTCATGGATAAGCTGAAATGAATTGTTGATAGTGCATACATTGGAAAAATCAACACTTCTTTGGGTTGAGCTGTAGATTGACAATTTAACTGCTTCCATAACTAATTCCATAAATCACTCTAAGGTGGCGGGAGCATTATATAATCCAAATATGTTGAATTGGAGCAGCCGATGGTAATGCTGTTTCACCTCTGTCATCAGAAAGAACTTCCACTTGACAATATATGTTTTTGGAATCCAACGGAAAATGTTCTGTCCAAGCTGGTGGTTTTTCTTCGAAGTCATTTGGTCTTTGGTGCATTCTGACGGTATTAACCATTTTCAACAATTTCAATATTCAAATCTTCAGACTGATAAATCTAGACAGTGAGTGGAAAAGAAAACACATCTACTTTATATCTGATAGCTAGGGTGCAATGAAAGCTCTGAATTAAGCACAGATAAAGGTAAAAGAGATATTCAATGAACTGACAAAATTCAAAAAGGTTAAGTTTGAGTCGGTGCCTGGACATCGGGGACTAAAAGGCAATCGTGCATGGTATCACACGTTTAAAAAGGTAAGGGCTAGCTCGCTCAAGTCTCTGACTTATGAGGGTTGCTCTTAAGGGTGCAGCCGGTTGACGGATATAACAACAACAATGTAGCAGTAGACCAACTTGCAAGACAAGCATCTGAATCGCTATTCATAGGACCAGAAGTAGTGTTTCGTACTAGCAAAAGATGCGGAAACTAATAAATAAGTGGAAGAAAAAAAACTAAACATATTGGGACCAAATCGAAGGGCCTCAACACAGCATAGCTATGGTGAGGCACTAAGCCAAAAATTGACGACAACGTCCTAAACAAGAGACATATACGCATAATTGTCGGCTTACTAACCGGGCACTACGGCCTAAGAAAGGACTTGAACACAATGGGAATGAAAAGAGGAACCGTAGAGTGCAGACTTTATGGTGACGAGGAGGAAACAGCCCCCCACATCATCTTTTGATACGATGCATAATAGGCGCAACAGAACTTTCGGTCAGATAAACCTAGAAACAGGCATGAGTCCGAAATGCCTGGTAAACAGACAACAGAACCTAGTGAAAGACACAGGTCTATACTCAACTAGGAACCACTGACGACAAAACAATACAATAGACCCCAATAGGTCTCAGTATTGAGGAACACCCCCAAAGTCAAACCTGGTGTCTCGCTCGTCAGCCGTAAACCAATAAAACTACCAATCCGAGTGAAGCCCTTCCAGTCGACCATATTGATGATTTCAGAGTTTTTCGAAAGATTTTCCAGAAACTTAATGAATCATTCTACATCGGCTCCATTCTGCTGCAGGGTTTTGTTTGGATTTTCTTCTTCAGTTGTCTCTGCTACCCTTCTTTGAAATCTCGCTGCAAACATCTCCATAGCTCCATCAATGGGAATATTATCTTTGCTCACTGTCGGGGATGTACTGTAGTATGCCTCCTCGTAGACACAGGACTTAGAATAAACATTTCTTCCTGGTACCAACGCGGTTTGCGTTTGCTGCTGCTTCAAAGTGGCGCCGATACCTAGCTGACGCAGAATTCCCAATGTTGAAAGATTAAGAGTTTTCACTTATATAGGTCTTAGTGATGACATTAGTTCCTCCTGGGCGACTTACTGATGTATTCACTTTCACCACATCGGGTGGTCGTGCGCACTTCAAGCTAGCATCAGACGTCAGGATTGGCATCTAGGCAACTTACATCACACTTGATTCACAACAAGGCATGTGGCCACCTAAAGAGACCCGTTAACTTGAGAAAAAAGATTGCGTACCAGAGCCTCGAACGTCTGTCTGATGCGAGCCAGAAGTTCCACTGCTAGATACCTCAGCCATTGGGCCACCGACCACCCTAGCGCCAAGGAAAGCTAAACAACTTCTCAAGTTGGACAAAAAAGACTTGAAATTGGTAACGGGGCTACTCACTGGGCATTACCTTCTGGGGTATCACCTCAAAAGATGGGCAAGTCAGAGAGTGTTAGCTGCAGCTACTGCGAAAACTTCGCGAAACATCTGCTTTGCGAATGCCCAGCGATTTTCTGCAAGAGGCTTGAATTCCTGGAAGGGGCATTCTTAACACCCTCCGATATCGGGAACTTAGCTCCCAGGAAACTGATAAACTTCGCACGAAGTCTCAGAATCCCGGGCCTCGAATAGACAAAGGGTCACGCACAAAAGACCTTATAGGTCGAGGTACTTGTGAGGCTGCAGAGCCTGCACGACCACCCTACAATCTACAAGACTGCTTGTTAGGAAGGTGTATCATTTCTAGCCTCTCCTTGATCTAATCGACTAGTTCGTTGAATTTTTTGTCCATCTCTCGTGCTACCCCTTCATCTATCTCAGACATTTTCGAAGTCTTGGACACATTTGAGAGGCCATAATGCCGTAAAATGAAAATAGAATGAAATATTCTCTTGGTCTCTTGTTCTTGTTGTTGTTTCCTCTATGTCCCTTGTTCCTGTTTTCCTTTGATCTCTTGCTCCTCTTGTTCTTGATATCTTCGAGTTTCAAATTGGAGAAAGTTACTTGTTTTCGTTCCACTTTTTGTTACTTCAAAAACTCAAGTTTATTTACCGAGATACATTGCCATCTAGTATTGATTGTGTACATTTCCTTGTTTTATCATTATTCCATTTTCAGGCTGTGAGGAAGGTTGATATACCAAAAAAACACGTTGCATTTCATCAAGACGCCACTCGTTGAATATTGTATAGTTCTGTAGAAATGAAGATTTAAGCAAATAATACTGATACATTTTGATTAAATGGTGATTCGTTATCATGCAATGACACTATTAATAATTACACATGATTATGAAGATTGAAAGGTTATTGTTATTCTTTTCGAGTCCATTTAGGTGATTATATGAAATATGAAAATTTTGTTGAGTCGTTAATGAGTTGCTCAATATGGGTTTGAAAAGTGTATGTATTGATATGGTGACAAAATGAATGATTCATTGAGGTTTCACCAAGATATCGAAAATTCTACGGGACACGTGCTACACCGGTATTAGTCAAAAATGTGTCTCATTATTACGTGTGAGCCCCCCACCTTTAATTTGTATTTCACACTTTACTTCAATACATATTATAATTATTGAAAATCACCCTCTAACACACTTCAACACACAACAAAAAACAATATTCTCTCGCAACTTTTACTGAATAACTAACTTCTAATGTTTCTATTATGAAAGCATTGAAAGCATGAAACTCAAGAGTCTATTCACAAAAAGCCTTTCATATCCGTTTGTTTATAGTACTCTATTCATCAATACTAACGATTCAATTCAATTCTTACCTTGCTACAGTGGCGGCAGTCAACACTATTACCCTCTTAGTACCCATTATGCAATTTTTTTCACCTACTGTTTCTGTGAGCTGGTATTAATAAAAATCACCACTTACCAGTGGCTTGAGGAAAATCTATCTGTTATAATTTGATCAACAATTCTCATAAAATCATGAATTCCAGAAATGCCGCCCAATCAATCACCAATAAGTACTGCGTATTTTCAATGCAAATATTTTGTAATTTTCCATTATTCAGAATGTTGTGTTGTAAATCAGAAACTATTTTTTGACCACGAGGCACCTGAACTAACTTTGAATATATTTCCCATTAATCCGATTGTCACATAAAACTTTACGAGCATATTTTGTCTGATCGGCGCCGAAATTATTTAGTAAACAAACTAACTGAAATACCACAAGCGTAACAAGATTTGCATAAAATGTCTCGTTTTCTAAATGTCACTTGAAGTGTTTTTGCTTATTAAATCAGACTAGATTACGAAAATATTCTAGTGAGCCACATCCAGCTCGTGAGTATGAAGTTTTTTTACATCTGACACTCAAAAAAAAACTAGCCAAGCAGCTTTAAGCAAAAAAATATGATAGGTCGATCAAAAGAGCTATGATAACTTCATGCAACAAGATGCATCCTCATACGCCTTTTTTCATGTTCTGAGTTTTCAGTTGAAATCTGGTAATTGACTCACAAGACTTTACAGTAAAAAGAATCCGCTTTTACAAACATCACCTTCAGAAAATGCATTACGATACAAAATATACCCTGGTGTCAGTCCACTTCTCTGACAGATTTCCCAAAAACCGTGGATGAGAATGTTCCTTGACCTGACAGAAACCTTCAACGCTTGCTAGCGAAATCATAACTCATAGGACAGGCGCACGGTTTATTTTAAGATAAGCTGTAGGAGTGAGAACAGAGGGTGAAAAGTGGAAAATGTGTAGGTACTAAAAGAACAGTTTCATCCGGGGTGCCGCAAGGTACAGTGCTTGATTCATATTACTTTCAATTCAAGAAATCTTTTAAAAAACAATATTTTATGAAGTTCTATTTCAGTTCAATAGTAATAATAAATAAACGCATTTTATTTCATTTGAGAAGTTTATTTTATTTTATTTGAGAAGTTACAATGACAACCTTCCTGCTCCATAATCAGATTCTGGATAAAGAACTTATCAAGACAAATGCCAAACATGACGAGGTTATGTTGTGCCTTTCGACTACATCATCATTCCATCTCCTTGGTGCCATATTATTACATTCTCACCAAAGTGTGAAAATTAACACACAGCAGAAAACAATCAATAAGAGTAAAAAATACTTTCTATGACCAAATGGAAGTAGAAGAATCTGTTTCGGACCCTCTACTTTTCAACATTTTTGTTAATGATCTGGTACTGTTTATTCCAAGGTTACGGAACTTTTATGTTATTTGCTATAGAGATGAATATTTTGGTTGTTGATGAGGTTCTGAATAAGTTGAAAACTGCTGCTGAAGTGGTATATTACAATATTGAAAAATTGTCAAACAATAGTAACCAACAACCACCAGAAAACAATAAGTTATTGGAAACGGTAGGACCGATGTATTAAAACTTTTTTAGGGTTCCAATGATGAAATATATATCAAATAAAATATCAATTAAACTCTTGAGGGTTACTTTTGACAGGCATCATTGGAATTATATTGATTGCTTGTGCATAATTACAGAGTAGCTGTTATACAATACGGAATTGTGATTTGGGGAAATATGCTCATATGAATAGAGTACTGATATGTCAGAAATATGCGATCAGAATTCTTGCTAATATCGACACAAGAACGAGTTGCAGAAAATATTTTATTCAGTTCGATATAGATCAAACGTTCGTTATGAATTAGATATTTAGTCAGGTTGATTTTTGTTTAAAATCACTTTTTCCGCCAAAGAGAATTGTCAGGATTTGCTTAAAAAAGTTCTTCGTCCTGTCTTGAAGAACAAGTTTTCATTGGGAGCAGATGATACAGAAATTCTATTCATTGAAATATTATTACCGTTAGTTCGCTTCTCGAAAATAGTTCATTATCGAATGGATTATTTCTTTTAGGTCTTTCTTCCCTTGTTCTTATGTTGATTCAGGTAAATCTCAACTTTTCCTTGATTGTTTTTATGTTTTGTAATATTTATGTAAAATTGAAATATTGCAAAATTTTATTTTAATGTGTTTTTAACTATGATAGAAATATGGAATGAAGAGGTTGTTTAATTCACCCCTAATTATCAAAAATATTTACAATTCAGTTGTTAGTATCGAAAGATATTTTTATAACTTTGCCTCATCAGGGATCCCAATCCAACAAATATTTACATTCGAATTACAAAAATAACAATTAAATGGAAATGATTGTACTTTTCCGGAACAAGTCATAGTTCACGGTCAAAATATTAATCAAACACGTTTCCTACTTCCTCATTTTTTGTGAGTGGTAACTGATGTTCACCTTCACGTGGCATTTGGAATAGTGAGACAATGAATCCACTGATTTTTACAAGATAATAAATAATTATTTGTTAATTGCCGAAAAATAATATGTATTCCTCGACAGATATTATTTTCTCACAAATCACAAAAAGTTCTGATTAGATTCAATTGCCATGAATTTTGAGATGCGATATGGTCCACATGTATGTATGTATGCATGGCCTTGTTATAGTTTTCAACATATTGAGATACATTTCTCTATTTAGACTACCATCAATAAACAAGGATTCTATAACTTTATCTCAAATTCCAGCCCACATTCCTATTTACTTTGCGAAGTTACAGAGTGTGGCATTCCCTACTAAAGTGCGGATTTTCATCGATACAATAACGACGTTTTTGCTTACTGGCCACATTTAGAATGATCAAATGTTTTTTATAGTGTTAATCTTTTATCAGGATCATCATCACATGATAAACTTAACTCGTCGATTCGTTAGAAATTCGGATTTTCCTTGCAGCGTGTCGGAACCAAAATTGGACTGCGTTATGCATTACTTGACCAAGCACCATAACCAAAATCAGAGATACTGGTATCATCTGACGAATAATAGTCTAACTTACTTATATTATGAAAAAATTCGGCCAAACGCAATCACTTAAATTTAAGAGTTATAACGTGTTGAGCTCAACGTCAGATCTCAATAAATACTGATTTGTAATAGATTGGTTAAGTTTCTTCTTTCTCCTGAAAAAAAGCCTTTTGACTCTTAGTCGAGTCATGCATAACGCGGTCCAATTGAGGTTCACTGCAAATTGTTATTGTCACTGAAACATCTAAACATAACTCTTCAAATCTCTGGAAATGTGAGAACATCCGCAACAAAAACAAACTCAAAACCACTGAAAAACAACTAGAGCATGGCATTGGCTTCAATCTAAGTATATGTAACAGACTCTAAGTGGTACTCACTTTCGGTACTGGATATGAAAATAATATAAAATACAGGAAAATTAGGTGGTGTTATTTTTTCAAAAAAAATTGATTTTCCACTTTGAGTATGAACTATTATTTTCCAGGTTTAAGGTAAGCTCGGGTAAGTGTGACCGTGATTTTCGTTAGTTCGCATTGCATTTAGTCCATCTGATGAACCTGAACTAATATTAACGATGAAATTTTGCAGGTATTTACTTCGAAGATCAGTCTTTGTAATACGCCACAGAAAACTGTAGAAAAACGTATTCTATGAATTTTATATATACATCTCCATAGGTCACACTTCCCCGGAAATTTGAGGCAAGTGTGATTCTGGCCAAATTTAAAGATAATAATGCACGTAAATCTCTCTTTGGGACAGGTGTGAGTAAACAGTAAAGGAACTTTCATCACAATTTATTTGTTTCGAGATATCTTTATTCAAAACATAGTTAGGAACTTTTTAATATTGAATTTGAAATGCCCCATTGGTAAAGAACAAAAAATAATCGTGAAAGTGAACATTTGTTGAAAAGAAAAATTTACAGGTAGAAATCTGAAAAATCGAATGAGAATTTCATTGATCCCCATCTTCTGACGAGTGGTGATGGAAGCACAGTTGTTATTTTATCCTCAGAAAGTGTATCAATGTCTTCCACATCTGGCCAGGTATATTGTTTGGCTCTCTGAGATTTCCGTATATAATATCGTACTATAGCTGAGAAAATATTACTGTTTAGATTGGCCAAATGAACCAGGTTCACACTTACCTCGATAGATAGGTCACACTATCCCTACTAACATTTAATTTCGGGGTAAATGTGACATGCAATGGAAAAATGTAAAAATAACAATTTCATGAAAAAACGGCAATCTATAGTCAGATTCATTGTTTAGGCAGAAGAAAAGTGTATAAAATGGATTCTTACCTTAGATTTTAACAATACACTCAAAGCTTGAAATGAACTTGTTATACTCGTTCGGGTTGATAAATTGTAGGTTAGAAAATTGGGGAAAATATTTGGATTTCACAAGATCTCTTTTGTATTTTATATGATGGTTATGGATTCATTATAAGTGTAGGCTATTCGTCAATAGCCGGCATTGGGCTGTCGCCCGGTTTAGCGAAGATAGCGAGCAAACTCACACTTGCCCCAAATTCACACTTACCCGAGCTTACTATAACAGATGTCCGACAGATATTTCATTTGAAAACAAATATTGAGCAATATTTAAACAAATGAAACAAACAAAATAGGTCTAGAATTGAAGCTGGAAAAAATGCATCGACTAGACCAAGGAAGAAGACACACGAATTAATTGACAGTTAATGATTAAAAGAAAAAAATAGTATGTGCTGTTTGATTGTGATGCCATAATTGTGTAATGAGTTTTATGTTATGTATCATCACTATGAATCTATAAGATACATTGTTGTACTATCTATTATCAAGATTAAGTAAAGTACTGAATTTGTTTTTAAATTTTTTTATATTATATAATGTATAGTTTCTGTATTTTTTATGTTCATTGATGACTTTTTGAGTTACATACATATCGGAACCTGATATATAGTATATGTCTCCCTAATTTAGAATCATAGGGAAAACTTTTTTATTATTAATTTTGGGAAAAAATTCTTCTTCATAAAATGTTCTGCATGTTCTAAAATCTAAAATACAATCAGATACCAAATTTTTTCAGTCGTATAAGCAAAAAATATGAATTTCACTCAATTTTACATTTGACAATATCGAAAATTGTTATTGAAAATAGTTGTCCAGTACTTTAAACTACGTTGAAATATGCAATTACATCAAACAAATTTGTTTGTCAGTTCATATTAGATTACGTAACTACAGTTAAATTTGCATTGTTATTGTAGACAAAAATCGAAAAAATATTTTTCCATGTAAAAGGGTGTAAGTTTTGAACAACTTATTTTATCAACAATTTTCGATATTGTCAAATATAAAAGTACTTTACTCTTGAGTAGAATTCATATTTGTTGATAAACCGCGTATACGACTGAAAAAATTTGATATATGATGACTGTATTTCAGATTTTAGAACATGCAGAACTTTTTATGAAGAATCACTTTTTTCACTAAATTTAATAATAAAATAGTTTTCTATGTGGTTCAATACTGTATCAAGGATGATACGGAAGGCTGCGTTTGGAATTCATTATTCGTTACTCGAAGGAAAGAATAAGAAGATATTGGTGTTGAATATTCGCAAGAAGGAAAAATTAACTTAAGTAATAATTCTTCTTGGCTGTGGTTATTTTGGAGTGATGATAGATGTACCCTAAAAAAGTTAGCTATGTTATTCCCCGGTCATAATTTATTTTACTTTCGATAAATATCCCGGTGCCGAGAATTGGAAATACCAACAACACATTTATCATTTCGGCGTGAAAAATAAAATTTACGATCGAACAAGAAAAACCAAACAGTAGAAGGCGATAATTCATCTTCACCTTGACACTGTACCTTACCGATTAATTGAAATGGCGCCGGTTTATTACCCAACAGCCACTTCAACTCAAATAATCGATAATTCAAATTTTGCAGTTTGTAGGTAGTCCACATTAGCTACGTCTTGTTTTGTTGTTCGCGGGAAAAACCACAAATTGATAGTTTATTAGTTTGTTTATATCAAAACGATAGAGTAACAGTTCAACGTTGTTTGTTTTTAATTGTTTCTATTTTCATAACATCAGCCCATAACAATGTTACCTACTACGAACTTGAGAACCGGAGAGAACAATGTTCACATAAGTATTCCGAAAACATCGTAAAATATTTTGAAAAATTAAAAGATATGATAACATCTTTATTTTCCTTTAGACAACACGATCTTGTTTAGGAACTTAAATAGGAACTTAACTCTAGATAAACATTAAAGTTTCGAATTCAGAATATCAAATTAAAAACTTGAAACCTTCGGTTCAAAATTCGAAGCTTCAAGTAGGTTATCTAAGATTTAGAGTCAATTATCTAAACAAGATAGCCCTATAAAATATTCAGAAAGGTGCAAATATACATGATATCATCTCAAGATAAAACTTACAGGCAAGACAGTACAGTTCTGTTCAAAGATATGGACTCTTCAAACATTTTTCCGGTGAACATTTTTCTTGTCTTTTGTATATATTTTACATTTACTTTTTTTCATGTATACTGGTAGTTTATCAACTACTCCCAGCGCCATAGAGAGAGGAAAGTATCTGCTACATGAGGTCCTATGATTTATCCTAATCACTCATCGGATAATTTTCCTATGCATTTTGAATATTTTGTTGAGCTATATTGAATTGCCCCAAAACATCAAACCATATCCTATTAGTAGAGACTGCACAAGTCCATAATAGGCTGATATCAGTGTCCCCAAAGAAACTGTTTGTCACAGTGGCCTCAATATGGAAAAAGTAGTGCTCAATTTTCGACCAAGTACATCAATGGCCTATAGTAACTCCCACAAAATTTGTTATTGTTCACCTTCAGACTTGAGCCATTGAACATGATATCAATATTTTCAATATTTTCACTTTTGTCGGTAATACACCCAATGTTAAAGTGCATCACGTCTATTTTTTGCTTTGTTCATTTATCTATATTCTTTTCTCTTCGTATAAAAAAGATTTCGGCTTTGCTTCAGTCTCATCTGTAATAACATTCCTCGTATTGTATTTTTCGAAATGTTTGTTGAAATCGAATCTTCTTTACTTTATTCCTCTTGGCCAGAAAGATAGAAGGTAAAAGGTTACCTCATATCTGAAATTCAACTTCCTGTTTTCTTTCATGTCCTTGATTATAAACTCTTTAGTATCTTCTGTCATTTTTATCATCAAGAACATTTTTATATCCTCCTCTGGACACAGGAAGAGCTGCGACAACTTGATGTAAAAACTCGCAAAATGATGCATCTTTATAGGAGCTTGCATCCTAAATCGTCTGTTCCACGGTTATACTTCCCCAGACAGCGGGGAATCCGTGGACTTTTGAGTTTGGAGTGTCTACACAACAGAATGGTACTGGATGGAGCCTGTAAAGTCATCAGGAGTTCAGATCCCCTTCTCTGCTTGGTATGCGATCATGAAAAAGCAGGGATTGGAGCATTTACTTTCAAGGCAGCAACCCGTGCAGCCGATGAACTCGGTCTCGTATTCGACACTGACCGGACGAACCTAAACTCTGTCACCGAGTTGGATCCCGTTCAGCAAAAAGCCCACGTGAAAGCTGCGGAGTGTGACAGGCTCCTACAGCTACATAAGGATAAGCCAATGCATGGGGTCTTCTTCAAGAACATTGAAGACCTTGGCTTATCCAGAAACCTGACATTCGCTTTCCTCAGGGCAAGTGGGCTGAAGTCGGAAACCAACACCCTCGTCTACCGTAGTCACGTGATGGGTATAGAGGTCCCTGACATTAGATGCAGAGCGAGTCGTGGGGCAGCTGAGACCATAATGCATTTGCTGTCAGCTTGTCCAGCTTATGCGGTCTCAGCCTATATCCACAGGCATAACGCGGCCTTACGAGTGTTGTACTACCATCTACGACACTCGTACGGAGGAGACGAGACACCGGTGTTGCCTTATGCTCCGGGGGATATTGAGTCCGTTGTGGAGAATGGGAAGTGCCGAATCTATTGGAACTACTCATAGAGTTCTCGGCTCCTGGCGAAACTAATAACTTCCGAAAAGAGGAGGAAAAACGGACAAAATATCGAGATTTACTTTTGAACTCCGCAGGCTTTACTCAAACCATTCTGTCAAAATGGTGGTTCTGATCATAGGAGTACTTGGTGGAATGATGCTGCTCTCGAATCTGAAAATCATACCAGCTTGCCGTGATGCAGCAAAAATCCTAGCTGGAAGAATGCAGAAGGCGGTAATTCTTGGTTCACTCTGTTTACTCAAAGCACATGATTCTCGGACCCAGTAATCACTCACCCCACGGACGTGGGGAGTGTTTGCTGGGGTTAATGACACACCAGCGCGCCCTCCGGTAGTATCGGGGCTCCGGAGACAGGGCCCGAATGGGATATTCCTTATGAAAAAAAAATAATAAATGACCGCGAGTGGATGTAGCCATGCATATGATATGGAGTTGAGTATGTTTACCTATAGATCCGTACTTTGTGACAGGTCTCTTGTTCATATTTGAACAACGAAATCAAAAAGCTCACTTTCCAAAAAATTTGTACCAATTGATAGATTTGAAATAAAGCTCGATGATGTATTGGCAGGTATAATGCCTACGTTGTTATAGTAGGCAGAAAAATTCTCTACAAATGAGTTCCCTATTTCTTCTCTTATTGCGCTGCTTTCACCATCGTACGATAATTCAGAAGGAATACTGCCGATTTTCCTCTTTCATAAACATTATATTATTTAGTTCAAATGACGTGGTTTTGGTAATCCCGTTTACCAAGTCTTTGTCCCAGAACACGAAATCTGTGAAATTCCTGGTAGTCATTGGCATTATTCCTTGATTTGTATCTCAGATGTGCCTTTTTTGTCAATGATGTTAGTCTTTTCGGTACGTATGGTTATGGTAGTTTTCTGCATAAAAATGTCGGTGCATATAAACATGAACGATAGGTTTAGGTGAATTCAAAATATGTCTCGACCAACAAACAATCTTTTCAGTCATCGGAGATGAACGAAGATGAACAGACCTCTGAGGAAGCTATCCAACCGCGCTAGCGAATCGTTAGAAAACTATTCCAAATCACTACGGCATTTAAACCCAAATCAAAATTCAGACTGAAAATTACCCGGTAGGTATCGAAAATCACCCGCTCGGTCCCTGTATCTATAGTAACGATTGTTGAAATGTACATTTGTCATGTTGACAGGCATAAATACTGAATTTTAAACGTCGTTGAGATGTCACGTTTCGGGAATGATTCGATATCTGTAATTCAAGAAAAAATCACCAAGAGCAAACCAAAAAATACAATGTTGAACCATTAATATTGTAACGATTTCGAGACTGGCCCCGAGACCGGCCCTGATCTAATTAATTATGCACCCTCGTTCAACTACAACAGCATATCTGCTGGTCTATCGCCGAGAACAATCTGGAATAAAATCGATCACTTCGATACTGTTCGAAGAGCCATCTAGATGAAATGTTCTATACTCCAGAATAATTGAGAGACCCGAGGATGGAATTTTCTTGCGACTATATAACCGCTGGAGGACAGTCAGAATTCAGAGTTAGTTACAGTTCCAGAGTTCGCAGATAGAGACTGACTCAGTAGAAATAAATTTGAATCTAGTAAAGTAAATGTTTTAGTGAATAATTGTTGTAAATAGTGTTTTAAATAAATTAGGAAAATTAGTTAGTACAGTTTTACTACATTTGGCGTCAGAAGTCTGGATGTTTAAAATAAATAAGTCTTAAAGTGTTCGCCGTCTAAAAACTGATAGACGTTTATCGCGCCTAATAGACAGTTAGTCACCCGTTGAACATTTGAGTGTTTGCAAAGTATACAGTTGCGCGTCGCGGGACAATAAACTGAAAACTTTTTATGAGAAATAAATAATAGACTAATATTTCGGTTAAAAACAATTAAAGACAAAATGTTTCCGAGGAGAGTTCACCTAGTTGACCTTAAAGTTAGCGAATTAAAGCAAGAGTTAGAGGAGCGTGAATTAGAAACAACTGGAAAGAAGGCCATACTCCAGAAAATACTTTCAGATGGACTGATTGAAGGAGAAGACCCCGAAACATTTTTGTTCGAAGTTTCTGGAATCGATATGAGTGCTATAATGAACAAACTCGAGGAAACTACTAATAGTTTGAAGGAGGAACTTCAACAAAATTCCGTAAGTCTGAAAGAACTTCAACAAAATTCAGTGAGTCTGGAAGATAAATTTCTACAAAATTCGAAGAGCCTGGAAGAAAAACTTCTAGAAAATTCGAATACTCTGAAAGAAGAACTTTCGAAAAATCTAGAAGAAAAACTTGAAGAAAATTCGAAAAGTCTAGAAGTGAAACTTCAAGAAAAGTTTCAAGAAAATTCGGAAAATCTACAAGTGAAGCTTCCAGAAAACTCTGAAGGCCTAAAAAGAGAACTTTGTGGTGTGGCAAATCGACTGGAAGGAAGAATAGGAGCCATTGAGACAGAGGTGGATAAAATCAAAGATGACATCGAGGACGAGATGAAAAAAATAAAGGAAACGCTCCCCGATGAAATAGAAGATGGAATCGAGACAGAAATCGGCAGGATAAAGGAAAAATTCAGTGAATTAGAAAAGCGAATAGATTCTGCGCACACCCCAGAAACTTACAACAAAAACTCAAGGATGGACCTGAGTATGAACTTGGACGAACTTCAGAAGGAAATCAAAAATCTCAAGGTCAGTGCTGAACCTGAAAAGCTCTCGTTGAAACCGCCTCAGTTCGACGGAAATACTCCATGGTCAAACTACCGCCGACAGTTTGAAGCTGCTGCCTAAGCGAATGGATGAAATGCAGGGGAGAAAGCTTTAGCATTGACACTGGCATTGCGTGGCGAAGCAACAAACATTTTACCGACCCTCACCGCCCAACAACAGGAGGACTATGAACAGCTAGTAAAACATCTGGAACTTCGCTATGGTCAAGCCCACCTTGAACACGTATATCACTCGCAGCTGAAAAACCGATGCCAAAAATCAAGCGAATCATTACAAGAATTCGAAGCAGACATTGCACGCTTGGTTCGCCTTGCATATCCAGCTACACCAGAAAATGTAATGGAACGACTAGCGGTTCAGGCATTTTTGGATGGGCTTCGCGACCAAGAAACCCGGCAAGCATTAACATTAGCTCGTCCTATATATCTTGTAGAAGCATTGGCGCGGGCTTTGGAATTTGAGGCTGCGAAACAATCCTGCAAAAGCCAGAGTAGAGTCAGGATGATCGAGATGTGCGTAGCAAATGCCCAACATTCAAAGAATCGACGCAGGAAAACTAAAGAAGGTCGATGATGAGGGGCAGTCGTCGGCCAGTATCCAGCAAGCCCCGATTAACAACAACGCATATGTCCTTCAACGACAGTACAAAGGTGTATTCGTAGACGGTCTCATTAACAACGAGCCTCGCACCATGCTGCTAGATACAGGTGCGACAAGAATAATTCTCGGACCTACTTTTGCCAAAACACCGGCAAGAATTGAACCGTCAAACTGGAAATTACGCACAGCAACAGGGGATCCAGCCACTGTATATGGCGAGTTAACGATCGACTTGGCTTTAGGCAGCACGAAACTAAGACACCGAGCACTGGTCGCGGACGTCGAGGACGATGCAATCATTGAAATGGACATAATGAATTCCAGAGGGTTCGAGCTGAACTTCAAAGACGGCGTCCTACGTCTCAACGGAGAAGAGCTGGTACTTCACGGGAGAAGCGAAGAAATGATGCGGGTCGTGTTGGCTGAAGACATGAGCAATCCCGAGAGAGCTGAAACCATTCTGGAGGCTCGTATGGTTGGCGGAGTGAGCAACGGGAGCGTGGTGATGTTCGAGCCCGAGCTCCATGATGAAAAAATCGGACGAGGAATTGCCATTGGGAAGACCTTACTGCGCGCCGATAAACTTATACCAGTAAGGGTCATGAACGTCAATTACCATTCAGTGACGTTGAAGGAAGGAACAACTTTGGGCCACTGCTCGCCAATTTCATCTGTGGTCAGGAATGTACGCGATACCATTGACCAAGCCAACAATCTACCCGCAGAATTAGAAAAGCTAGTTGCCATATCATCGAGAGGCATAAAACCGGCACAGCAGCCCAGATTGAAAGATTTAGTGAGGAGATACCAAGACGTCTTTGACACCGGACTGGAAAAAGGGGGTAGAACGAAGGTAGTCCAGCACAGAATTGATACTGGAGATGCCCGACCAATCCGTCAACCAGCGAGGAGACTCCCTCTTGCCGAAAAGGAAGAAGCAGACAAAATAGTCAGCGATATGGGGAAAGAAGGAGTAATTGAACCATCTGACAGCCCCTGGTCATCTCCAGTTGTACTAGTAAAGAACAAAGACGGATCGACAAGATTCTGCGTAGATTACCGACAACTGAATAACGTGACAAAGAAAGACTCTCTACGATCTTCTCGACCTTAGACCTGAAAAGCGGATATTGGCAGGTAGAACTGGCTCCAGAAAATCGAGAGAAGACAGCTTTCACCATCGGCTCAGGGCTGTGGCAATTTACCGTTATGCCATTCGGACTTTTTAACGCTCTAGCCACTTTTGAGAGATTAATGGAGACTGTGTTGAAGGGACTCTTCTGGAAGACTTGCTTGGTATATCTCGATGACATCATCGTAGTCGGCAGATCATTCGAAGACCACGTGAAAAATCTGGAGGAGGTATTTTTGCGCCTGAGGAACTCTGGATTGAAATTGAGCCCTAAAAAATGTCACCTATTTCAGAAAGAAGTCCACTATCTTGGCCACATTGTCTCTGGGGAAGGAGTAGCAGTAGATGACCAGAAAATTAAAGCTGTTAGAGACTGGCCCATCCCCAAAGATATCCATCAGCTTCGGAGTTTTCTTGGCCTATGTACCTACTATCGTCGGTACGTGCTAGGGTTTACTGACCAGGCTCACGGAAGGACAGACAAAGTTCCAGTGGTCCGAGAAACGCCAAGATTCGTTCAGGAAGCTGAAGAGGGCATTAATCAACGCTCCAATTCTAAGTTATCTTCTTCCGAACGGAAAATTCATTCTGGGCACGGACGCCAGCAACGTGGGACTTGGAGCTGTCCTGTCTCAGATCCAGGATGGACAGGAAAAAGTCATCGGGTACTCCAGCAAGACCCTCAGTAAGCCGGACTGAAATTACTGTGTCAACCGACGGGAGCTGCTGGTTGTGGTCAAAGGAGTAGAGCCCTTTTACAAGTATGTGTATGGCAGGAGATTCCTGCTGAGAACTGACCACGCCGCCCTCAAGTGGCTTCTACAGTTCAAAAATCTGAGGGTCAGGTGGCACGCTGGATTGAGAGGCTCCAGGAATTCGACTTTGAGATCGAACATCGGGCGGGGATCAACCATAAGAATGCGGATGCCCTATCGCGAAGACCATGTCCAGACGACTGTTCGCACTGCCGACGAACAGAGGAAAAGAAGTCGACACTCTGCAGAACCACGGCGGTCGATGATAAGTGGAATGACCACAAGATCCAGAAAGACCAAGAGAAAGATCCATTTCTTGGTTTAGTCATCGGCTGGAAGAAGAGTAAGCGAAGACCGTCGTGGCAGGAAATAGCCAGTTGTTCTCCAGTCGTTAAAACTTACTGGGCCCAATGGAACTCTTTCACCTTAGACAATGGAGTCTTGAAGCGTGTGTTGGAGTCGGAGGATGGCGGGAAGAAAGACGTCAGGTAGTAGTTCCCAGGAGCAGAAGACAGGAAGTGCTCCGAGAAATCCATGATGGGGTCACCGGAGGACATCTGGGAGTGACGAAGACCCTCCAGAAAGTTAGGCAACGGTTCTACTGGGCCAATTGTCAAGATGACGTCAAGGACTGGTGCAGAAAATGTGCTGTATGCACTGTCAGTAATGGGCCTCGAACAAGACCAAAGGCCCCGATGCGCCAGTACAATGTGGGCAGCCCATTCGAAAGGATCGCCATTGACATCGCTGGCCCGTTCCCACAATTTGAACACGGGAACAAGTACATCCATGTGGCAATAGATTACTTCGGCAAGTGGGCCGAAGCCTATGCCCTGCCCAACCAAGAAGTAATCACCGTTGCCGACGTCATGGTGAAGGAGTGGATTTGTCGATTCGGTGTACTGTTAGAGCTGCATTCGGATCAAGGCAGGAATTTCGAGTCAAACCTGTTCCAGGAGATGTGTCAGATGCTGAACATTCGGAAAACGAGGACCACAGCTCTACATCCACAGTCCGATGGAATGGTGGAGTGGATGAATAAGACGATAAACCGCCACCTGTCCAAGGTAGTCTCTGATCACCAGAAGGATTGGGACCAGTACCTTCATCTGTTCCTGATGGCGTATCGTTCCGCAGTTCATGATTCAACCGGCCAAACCCCTGCTAGTGTTATTATGGGCCGAGAGCTACGACTTCCATGTGACCTGAAGTTTGGCACGCCACCAGGACAAGACACTGCGGGAGATGACTACGTCAGCAAACTGCAACAGAGAATGGACGACATCCATGAACGGGTCCGTTTGAACATCCAGAGTGCCAGCGACAGAATGAAGGAGATCTACGACATCAAGGCGGATACTGGTGGATATCAGACAGGTGACCTTGTCTGGCTATACAACCCTAAACGTCGCCGTGGACAATCACCGAAACTTCGGAACTCGTGGGAAGGTCCATATAAGATCATGAAAAGGATAAACGACCTTGTCTACCCCATATATAAGCCACCACGAGGAAAACCTAGGGTAGTCCACTTCAATAGGTTGTCCCCTTACGCCGGAAACCACGATCAAGTCCGCATAGTCACATCACCAGAGGACGAAATGACGTTTCAGAGGTTCATGTCCCTGTACTCGAACGGACAGAAAGTTCAATATGGGGTAACCCGAGAGGAGTCACGAGATCATTTCAAGGTGCCTGCTGATTACGCGTTAGCTCACTGTGTGGCAGAAGATCTCTAAATGTCCAGAGGCATTGCAGTAGTTTTCTCCAAGAAGTTCAGTCGAATCCAGGAACTGAGAGATCAGAACCCGGAAGTTGGAGGGGTGTTACAGCTGAGGAAAGGCCAGAGAAACATCTACTGTCTGGTTACCAAGAAGCGTTCTCGAGATAAGCCGTCTTATGAAGATGTTTGGAAGAGCCTTACGAGATTGAGAGACACGATGCTGGACCAGAATATTGTAGACCTGTCAATTCCAAAATTGGCCTGTGGGCTTGATGGGCTGGACTGGAGAGCATGTTGGAGACAATATTCAGATCCAGCGGCATCAACATTCTGGTGTGCTGCAACCATCTTCCTCGACCCAACTTGAAGACTGAGGAGTGCTACTTTCATCGAACGTCCAGGTGCAGATATGAAGAATCTTGCAGATATCTTCACACTCCAAGAATGACGTTTCGGGGCGTCTTTAAGAAGGGGGCAATGTAACGATTTCGAGACCGGCCCCGAGACCGGCCCTGATCTAATTAATTATGCACCCTCGTTCAACTACAACAGCATATCTGCTGGCCTATCGCCGAGAACAAGCTGGAATAAAATCGATCACTTCGATACTGTTCGAAGAGCCATCTAGATGAAATGTTCTATACTCCAGAATAATCGAGAGAGCCGTGGATGGAATTTTCTTGCGACTAGATAACCGCTGGAGGAGTTCGTAGATAGAGACTGACACAGTAGAAATAAATTTGAATCTAGTGAAGTAAATGTTTTAGTAAATAATTGTTGTAAATAGTGTTTTAAATAACTTAGGAAAATTAGTACAGTGTTACTACAATATATATGGAAACAGTTTATGGATTTCATTAATGACTCCGGAAATATTCTAACGAATTACACTCGTGCATCAAAATAAACCTGATAATTTTCCATTCAAGCATGTTGTCAGTAAAAAAACTGCATTCGGTTATTTTCATATTTTGTCGAAAGAGCCCGACTCCGACTATTGCAGTTTTTAGACAACATGCTTTCATGGAAAATTATCGGTAATTCTGAAGCACTTGTGTAACTACTCCCGATAATTTGTTCGCGCATGTAGAGGGTTGCCATTTGCTGTGGTGATTGGAGCTACGGGGGTATTTCGGTAGTTACAGTAGTTGTGTAACCACAGGTATCGCCGTGGTGTAACTATTTATACTGAATAATTGCACTTTTTCCATCAATAATGGATATTGGATATTGAAGAAAATGTAATTGGTCAATTGGTATGAATGTCCGAAATGGTCATTGGACTTCACAATCTTTATGGTTATTTGAGGTGGGATATCTTGTCTTGACGTAAAAACTGCAAAAAAATGCGAATTAACGAAATACAATAACAAAACACACACGAGTAGAATAAATATGAAATAAATAACAACACTGCATCATAATGAGCACCAAAATGTCAAGGAAATCACAAATTTGCAAACCGTTGAAATTTGATACGAAGCCTTTCGGATATACATATGGAGACTGATGGAACTTCTTAGACCCACACGTTTCTGAAAAACTATCTCGAGAATCCTTGTTGGGATTTGGTTAGACTCAGCATGCATCTCGCAAAAAAATTCAATGAATACCAAGTATGTCTGATGTTTTATTCATTAAAATCGTTTGGGAAATATTAACATCAGCTATAAATTAAACATACTTCATTCTGAAGAATACAGAAATGAAGGACATATTATTCAGAGTGATACATAAAGACGACTCCTTACTTAATTATCATAACTGAGAGTGCAGAATACTGAAAATAAGTAGAGAAATAAAACGAATGGTTTAAGAGTGCGAAACATTTCAAGAGAATCGACAGAAGAGTGGCTAACAACTAGAAGTGGAAAACTACGAAAGATATTTCACTTCCAGCTCATTCCTCCCCTAACCAATGAAGATGGGGCACTATCGACGAACGCCCAGGAAAAAAAAAAAATTTTTCAACATATTTGCTGCAATTATTACTCTGGAGTCATATGTCTGAGATCACATTCCGCTAATGACATTGGTGATTATTTTCAAACACACTGCTTATCAGGACTCAACATTGATGGAAACAGTTATATACTGATGCTATCGTATGCTGATTACATAGATATTCTCCGTGGTTCCCCAATAAATCTAACGCGTAAACTGAAAGTTCTCAAAAACTATTCAATGGTATAAATAAAACCAAAACTAAAGTTATGGGTTTTTGAAGAGGGTATAGCAGAGTACAACCTAAGATTTACTTGTAATGATTAACCAACCTACCAAGGGGTTGAATTTTCTTCATCATCCTTTTTTCTAGAAATGGCCAAAATAACGCTCATCAAATCTAATCAGGCAATGAGATCTAGAATGAATTTGATGTATCGTTCAAAACTAAATTCGTGGTCATCAAGAATAAAACTATACGAATCTATATACTGTGTTATCTTCGCTCTCATTTGATATTGCTATCTGGGGAATTCGTTAGGTACGCAGATATTATAGAGTTCGTTTTTTTAACGTTTTAACTGGCTCTGGCAGCTTTTTGTCATCGAAAAAGCTTACGGGAGACCAACCAAAAGCTAATTTCACATGACTCAGATGACTTGTGAGTACTTGCTACCTGCTGATATATAGTGGCTTAACAGTTCCCCATCCATCCAAATCTAACCTAAGTATTCCCTCACAAATCTGTACAACGCGTATTGTCAGAACGTCTAGTGATGGTAAAGTATTTTTTCAACTAAGTTACAGTTTCGAAATAATTGCATCAAAATAAACAAGTGTAGAAAAAACAGATACACGGAAAAAAATGGTCCAAATAAAACGTTTTCCTGACTTTTTTTAGATTATGATAAGAAAATTAATAGCTATATTAAATAAAAAAGCATTTTTTACCTCAAAACAAAATTGTATTCTGAACGCATGAGTTTGTAGCTAGAATATTGTTCATCGACAGCAAATAGATCGATCACTAAGTAATTCACTTTGTATAATGCCAGGTCTAGCGCTTGAAAATTGTATTTCCATATTTATTAACTTTGGGTTTCTGAAAAGTGTATCACTACAACAGAAACTCATGTTACTGGCCCAATACAACAATTCATTTGCAGCAGAACTTGGTTTTCCTACAGTAATGTAACGTGTTCACTTACTTGTTTATTTTCGACCAGTTCGAGATCAATCGGGAATGACCGCCGCAACTGTTCACGTGATTAGGTGTAGTATTAACGGTTTTCCGCCAAAGCGTCATTTCAACAATTGAGAGCTGTGAGGATACATCTACTAGGCATCTTAGTCTACTTTGCCGTTGATTTTGTGGTGTTTTACTGATCACTGTTATCAGTTAATATACATATAATAATTAATAAAAGTGTCCAGCGGCGATGTTCCATATCAACAAAAAGAGGAAAAAGATCCTCCTAAAATATGAATGAATCATATCTCTATCTTCAGTTTTTCTCGAATGGTGTATTTTGAAATATAACCTTAGAGTGCAGTCATGATATCATTGGTTCTTTGGTGCAACCGAACCATCCATTTTATTGTAAATTTGAGATAAAAATGGATGTATTTTAAATAAGGCATTGAAAAATATAAATGATCCTTTTTTTTAAGAACTAATAAATTAAACTGAGGGCAGGTGAATATTTGAGTCAGGTGAATTATGTTACCAAAGATAGAATGAAAGCTATATTGAAGGTAAGACAATAAAAACCACCCATTCATTCAATAAGGCCAAGTAAACCAACATTTCTATAATGATCAAAAACTGTTGCTACAGTACAATATCTTGTTTAGTAGATTTTAGTATGAGTTATTTGAGAATTAATTATTCTTCAGTAATGGTAAATGTACTAGTTATTTGTAGTTATCAAACTGAGCACCCACTGCAAAAAGAAAGTTCATTGAGGCCAATAAAACGAAAAGACTGCTTCTAATAAAGCTTTTAATACCGGTAGGTTACATTATGTTCCTCAAATTACATTAATAACAGCAAGTGATCAAATTCAGGAATCTAATTCTTCTTGTGGCTGATAAAGCGCGTACTTATCCCATATAGTATGTATGTAAATTTTACTTGCTACTATTAAATTTTTTTTTTCCGTGTTGAAAGGTAGCTAATACCAATTATTTGAAATGAAGTTAAAATATTCACAAAACAATCAACTGATCAGCACTATGATATAACTTCTTTGATTGACGACTGGTTTATTTTGTGGAAATACATGTTCACTAAGGATAAACTACAAACCATTTTGTCTATTTTCCACGATAATTTTATATTTGTTGACTAGTTGCGGTTATTACACCATTTTCATTTCATATTTCAATATTCATTTTGATTTTGAAAGTGACTAACATATTCATTGCCAAAGTAGAAGCAATATCTCAAAAGGTAACTCTGTAGGGATTTTTTAAAATGAAACATAGAAAGACACTTAAAATCATCTGAGTCTACTGATTGACAGAAGTCTGAAGTATTTCCCTTTGTTTTGCTCAGGCGACAGCGATTCATACGATTATTTCATTCATGATGAAATAGACCTATCAGACACCACCATTTTTCGAATATATTTTGTCTAAATATGTGATTATTTCACAAGAGCCGTTTAATCGCGATTAAATTTTCGTCCTCAATATTGGTTTCCGTTGAATTATTTTTCAGGGATTCTTACAATTCTTGGCAACAGTTTATAAAAAAACAATAATTTCTTAATCGTTTCAATGACCTAATATATTGATTGTCATCAGTGAAAACTCCTTTTTCGACAAATATTTTGACATAAGGCACCGAATGTATAGTTGGGATGCGTAACCAAAGTAATATATAAACAAACATCGTCAACGAAGCGTTTGATTCTGACACGTCTCGTATTAAAAGCTTAAGCAAAAAAGAATTCACGTTTCAGTAATTCTTTGTGTGAAAATATCGATTTAGCAATTCATAATAGTACACCAGTCAACACTATGAAAACCCATACTTCTGCATAGCTACAGTTTTCCGACTTTTATTATACTAAAGGTTACTCTTTCAATGAAGATACCAGAATTGATGAATTGGCTGTAATATTGAAAGACTGGGGGTTTAATATGCGGAAGAAAGACGGAACAGAATATGAAGAAGGTGTGGTGAAGACAATGTGGAATATCGTAGCAAAAAAACTGCAAGAAATGTACCCCGTTCAATATAATGTAAGTTTCGATCCATTTAAAGACATAGTTTTCAAAACCCAATTTTTTTTTCAACGAATCTTTCAGGTTTCCAGTGAGAGAAACTCCTCAGAAGCTCCTAGGAGCTTGGGCGGGCAAGGAAAAAATCCGGGACCGATGGCTGTGCTGGGCTTTGAACCCACGACCTCATGCTTGTAAGGCGAGCGTTCTACCACACGACGATCACGGCCCGTATGCCAAATAAAAGAAAGGAGAGCTCTTCTGCTTCAAGTGATGAAGAACATCTGAAAATAGTTGAGTTATGGGACGAGAATATACTCCCGAGAGATTGAAAAAAAAACAGGTAAAATGTTGAAAAGCATTTCTGTCTAGAAGTCTAATTTTTTTCTTGTTTTAGGTAGAATAGAATACAACCCCATATTCACTAAAACTGCACAAGGATGCGATAAAAAGCTTACGGACAGCA
Source organism: Chrysolina americana (assembly GCA_958502065.1). Classification (NCBI taxonomy): domain Eukaryota; kingdom Metazoa; phylum Arthropoda; class Insecta; order Coleoptera; family Chrysomelidae; genus Chrysolina; species Chrysolina americana. Next base: position 89,305,385 of record OY293410.1, read on the forward strand.
AATGGTTGGTTCAGCATACTACAAAAACAAAAATGTGCCCTGTAAGATTATTCAAAAAGCTTATCAGCAAAAGAGGCAATAATATCAAATCGGATAGGTTAACCCCGAATCCTTTTTGGAAAAGACCCGAATCTACTACCTGGTACAAAAATTACCCGGTAGGAATGAATCAAATATCGAAATGGACCCGAGAACTAGCACAGACAATGGGAATCAAGAAAGCAAAAATAACTAACTATTCTAACCGATCAACTATTCTAACATTCAACATTGTTGATACCTCTCTGGCACAGTGTATTCGAACTCGTTCGAATTTTACAGATTTCTCTTCCCGGAGACTGTGCTACTTGGGAGTGTTTTGTCTTGTTCCGTGCGGATGGCGCTTCGATCAACTTGGTTGTAGATCGTGATGTTATCCGTGGGGAAATATTAGTTAAACAGTTGATTATCATTCATTTGGCAGGGACAGGACAATTATAATGTGGTCCGACCTACCCTGTCACTGATGAGAGGCAATAAACCTCGAAACATGCATGTCTGCAGGTGGTCATTCCTAGTCAAATGAAGGATGATTTTCTGTTTAATTACGAGACAAGCACTTGGAATTGGGTCTTCTTTGAAGAACGTTGCACAAATATCTGTCAGTTGTAGTTCAATGTCCGTCGTGGTATTAGCCAGGGAAGTAGTTGTTTTCTGACAGATGTTTGCCTGTTATTTTCCACTTGGTGGAAACGCTTAGAGAGAAGGGTACTCCGTATTCTTTCAACATTGTTGATACTTCTCTGGCACAGTGTATTCGAACTCGTTCGAATTTTACGATCAACAGCAGTTAGTAAGCTAGCTAAAAGTGGAGTTCAAGAACAGCAACTAATCAAAATCACAGGACATAACAGCGCAACTTCTATTAAACCATTTCTTCAAATGGATCCAAGGACTGTTCACCTACGACACTTGTACGGTACAGCCGAGAAACCTGTGTTGTCTTTTGCTTCGGCAGATATTGAGTCTGTTGTGGAAAATGTGAAGTGCCGAATCTATCAAAACCCCGCCCTCAGGCAAATACAAGCCAATACGCCTTATTAAGTACTATTCGACCATCAAACTAGGACGATTTTTGTCAAAGAGTTTTCAGCTCCCGGTGAAACGAACATCGTCCTAAAAGAGGAGGAACGAACTGACTATCGATATTTTTTCCGAACTCCGCATGCTTTTCCAAACCACTTTGTTAAAATGGTTTTTTTGATCATAGGGTACTTGGTGGAATAATGGACACGCTGCTGTCGAATCTGAAAATTATACCGGCTTGCCGTGGCACGGCAGTAATCCTAGCTGGAAGAATATAAAAAGCATTCCTCCTTGGTTTACTTCGGCTACTCAGGGCACATGATTCTCGGATCCAGTAATCACTCACCCCACGGACGTGGTAAACGATACCAGAAACTGTATTTTTCTGTGGAAGTTGGATAGTTTCCATACACAACGTCATCGTGGTTGAATATGGAGAGGACTCCCATAGCATACTTTTGAGTTTTTCATAGAGGATTTTAGATTATTAGCAATGATTTTCAAACAAAAAACCGTTTGCTGTCTACAGTTAAATATGACTCATGAGTCTTAGATTGCTATCGAAAATCACGTGCAAATTTTTTGTAGGTTGTTGTTTTTTCATTCAGTTCCGATTCAGTTTCATCTGTGGCGCAGTTTTAATAATTTTTTGATCTGAATAGAACGACACCACATTTATTTGGGTTTAAGAAGTAACGCAGAGGTAAGAGTGAGCCAGTGATAATCGTTTAAGTTTTTATAGTTCATTATTTATAATTGTGCCTCTCTAGTCAATGAATAGATTCGTGAAATGAATATAATAGATCTGAGCATCGTCATCATAATATTGTACCTTGCATTCCCAGAAGATTTTACCCAAGTGAGAGGTGTAGAGTGTATTCTCAAATATATTGGCCTCTCCTGTTCCTCTTGATAAAAGTCATACAAAAAGAATATTTTGACTTTGTAATCCAACAAATTACCAGTTATTTGGAAAAAGTTCAGGTTTTTGCTGCCAAATGGTTATTTGATTTACCAATATTTCGATGCCGTCGTAGAAAAAACCTTCTGAATTCTTCATAGTTACTAGTCAATGCAATGAACGTCTATATCAAGGTAGAATGTCAAGAGGTCAACGGATGACCTGTTTATCTGAACACATTATAAATTGTTTATTCTTGAAAAGTTTTCGACTATGCTATTATAATACCTTAGCATTCACTTATCTACTTTCAGTTGCATGGACATAAATATTTATTGATTATCTGATGGCGTTTTACATCAGATAATTCCCATTGAATGTTGCTAGCCATGAACTGAAAAAATATCATTATTCCGTAAAATTCCAGCAGTACCTGGTGTACAGGGTGATCGAAAGCATATTGATGGGAAGGATATGGTATAATCCAGTCTAGTTCCGGGACTGTAGACAGTGACTCATCATACATTTTCTGGTTTTTACGGGATTTGAAAGTGCGGAGGGGATGGACGAAAGTGGCAAAGTAAAACTTGATTTGAAGCCAAAGTATTTAGCTTATTTCTGTTCTATTTTTTGACCTGCTTTATATGAATTATGAACCGTACAACCGATGAGTCACTATCTACAATTTAGTAACTAGACTATAAATGTATATTTCTTGCATAATTCTTTTTGAAATTAATGATTTTGATTGTGACAAGATTAAACTTGACTTACAGTGCCCTGTGAGTCTATAATACTCAAATTTATGAATTTAGCTGTTTGACGTTTATGGTCAGTTTTTCATGACTGACCCACTGTTTTGAATATTATTTTTCAAGTCTAGCCAAGTTGAGTCTCTATATGTAATTATATCGACGTGTCATAAGCAAAGCTCACAATTGTGCAACTACCATTTATTCATTTATTGTGAGTACATCATTGTTAAAAAAAAAAAATTGTTCTATCCGTCAACCGGTTGCACCCCTACGTGCAACCCTAAAAAGTCAGAGACTTGTGCGAGCTAGGGGAAGACGTAGCCCTTACCTTTTAATACGTGTGATGCCATGCACGAGACCGGTGGCAATGCTGAGATTCGAACTCACGCTCTCTGGCTTATGAGGCGAGGACTCAACCCGCACACCACCGCGGCCCATTATTTAAATATATAGAGAACAGCAGAGAAACCAGTACTGTGCCTAGGAGTAGGTACTCCATACTCGACTAGTTGCTCTTCGCCTAATTCATCTTCAATATTAATTAACTTTTCATTAGGTTGTATGCGGTGCACCTATGTATCATCGGGGCTCCGGAGACAGGGCCTGACTGGTTAATTCCTGACTGATAAAGCTATCTTTTGCAATTAACTTCTGTATTCACCAATACAACTGCGGCACCTTCAGCAACCCATCTGTTTTACAGGGAGAGCTGCGACAACTCGATGTTAAAACTCGCGTGATGGGTATAGAGGTCCCTGGCACTAAATGCAGAGCGTGTCGTGGGGCAGCTGAGACCATAATGCATTTGCTGTCATCACGTCCAGCTTATGCGGTCTCAGCCTATATCCACAGGCATAACGCGGCCCTACGAGTGTTGTACTATCATCTACGACACTCGTACGGTGTAAACGAGACACTGGTGTTGCCTTATGCTCCGGGGGATATTGAGTCCGTTGTGGAGAATGAGAAGTGCCGAATCTATTGGAACTACTCATTCCCCACCCTCAGGCAAATACAAACCAATAAGCCTGATGTAGTCCTCCTCGACCATCAAAGTAGGACGATTTTCGTCATTGAATTTTCAGCTCCTGGCAAAACGAACATCGTCCGAAAAGAGGAGGAAAAACGAACTTTACCCAAACCATTCTGTGAAAATGGTGGCTCCGATAATAGGGGTCCTTGGTGGAATGATGAACACATTGCTCTCAAACGTTAAAATCATACCGGCTTGCCGTAATATGGTAGAAATCTAAGGCGGACGAATGCAGAAGGCCGTAATTCTTGATTCACTCTGCCTGCTCAGGGCACATGATTCTCGGACCCGATAGTCACTTACCCCACGGCGTGGGGAGTGGTTATTAGGATAAATGAAACAGCGCGCCCTCCGGAAGTGTCGGGGCTCCGGAGACAGGGTCTGACTGAGATAATCTTAACGGATTTCAGCTGGTAATTTGTTGAACATTTTGAGGCAGCTGTAAAGTTAAGTAATTGTCAGTCGATGTCTCGAGTATGTGTTATTGAGGTTCCTTGTGCTATACATATGTTTTGTGGTATGCAGTCATCAAACAAGTGTGTGTTTTTGAAAAAGAACAGAAGACATTCCTATATATATATGCCAAAGGTTCTTAGTTAGAATTCTCTGGTTCGTGAATTTGCCTGTGAAGGAATCATTTATTTTTAGTTTGTTCATTATTCTCAAAATTCTCTTCTGTTGGATGGATATTCGATAGATATCTCTACTACCTCCAAAGAATTTTATACCATACCTCAAGAGGTTTTCAATGTTTGCATGGTACACTGGTACCCAAAAAGAAAAAGTCGGTGGTTGGTCATCGCAAGGCAAAATTCGGAAATGGAATGGTGGAATAGGAAATTTCAGATGTTTTCAAAAATAGTATCGCAACTGTTATTGGTTGGGCGTGAAGGGATACGGTTCAAAAAGCGAGTACGCGAGTGAGTTTAAGGTTTGTTTCACAGTGAAGTGCCTTGGTTAATTATTCGATGAATGGAACAGGACTTGAATTTATCTGGGATCAAAGATTTCAGTGTGTACTAAGTATCAGTTAAATTCAAACAGAAACTGACAAAACTACGCCAATTTTACTGGACGCTCATTTCGCCAACAAAATTAGCATCTGCTGGAGCTAAAAGCTTACAGTAGGACCTCTAGATCTGTTGGGGTTATTCTTATGGCATCGGTAACAGATAGACACGCCAGCATTTGGATGCCACTCAGCCTCTCCAAATCTTACAGTAAATCCGTCTTTTCGATGTGGAGATTTCATGTGAGCTTGTGGTCAAATCTTACTCATAGCTAAATTTGAAAAAATTGAGTTACTCTCAATATCTGAAACACTGTTGATTTGGCAACATTGCCGATATCACCAATGAATCGGGCATGATCAAAAACCATCTTGTATAAAATTTCACGATTTTTTCTTGAATCGTATTGGAAATATTGGAACGTTCCCAGACTTTTGAACGAAAAAGCCATGTTGTCATATTTCAAAAACAGCATTAATTTAAAATCTGATATTTGGATACTTAAGTAATGAGGCGTCGCTGAATTAATTGCAATGAAAACAAATAAGGTATTCCATTTGAAAAAATTGAGTCACCCTCAATATCTGAAAAACTGTTGATTTGACAACATTGCCGATATCACCAATGAATCGGGCATGATCAAAAACCATCTTGTATAAAATTTCACGATTTTTTCTTGAATTGTATTGGAAATATTGGAACGTTCCCAGACTTTTGAACGAAAAAGCCATGTTGTCATATTTCAAAAACAGCATTAATTTAAAATCTGATATTTGGATACTTAAGTAATGAGGCGTCGCTGAATTAATTGCAATGAAAACAAATAAGGTATTCCATTTGAAAAAATTGAGTCACCCTCAATATCTGAAAAACTGTTGATTTGACAACATTGCCGATATCACTGTTGAATCGGGCATCATCAAAAATCTCCCTAACGAAATTTTCATAAATTTTCTTAGGGCCGTTTCTGAAATATGAGACCGTTCCGATACTTTTGAAAGACACTGTATAGATTACTACTTATAGAAGAAAAGAAGCAATAAATATAGAACCCAATACACGTGTAGGGAAGAAGAAAACGCAGAATTCGATCATTATGTTAAGTTGATATGCGTATTTGGACTGTTGACAGGCGCCGAATTTGTTTGGTAAACAAAGCAATTGGAATACCACAACATAACACAATTTACATGTCGTTTTATAAATGTCACTTGTTGATTTGTTTGTCGCGTCTTAATTAGGCTAGACCAAGAATACACCATTAATTTACATCTAAATAGTTATTTTATGAATTTTGGTATTTTTTATGACAGAAAAACTTAAAAAACTAACCACGCAAAGACTGTAAACAGTTTTATGGGTAATATTGAAATATCAGGTGGGTGCATATACGGTTTTGCGTGTTGAAATGAACCTACTGCAGCAATTACAGAAGTACCTAGACTGTCTTCTATTTCCAATAAAAAATTACAAGCCCCAAAGAAAGTTCCAGAAGAAATGCATAGAATCTTGAACTTGAATGAATCTAGAAAATTAATACCAGAATTTACCATTCATCATGAACTAAGAATCATAGGAAGAATTATTAAAATCCTGAATGTCCTTAGAATGTGCTTTGTTCGAGAATCAAAAATGAAAGTGAGATAATGTACGCAAATTGGACACTTTTGAAGGGACAAAAACTGCTAGTGGTGCCTGAGGGTCTATTTAAAAAAAACTCGATGATGGATATTTGAGAAAATCTCAATGGTGAACACCGCATATAACTCTTCGTATTTTTTGAAAATGTACATTTTTTAAGTCTTCTGTAATGTTCAGATAACAACGTGGTAGCCCAAGAAACGAAGGTAGAAATTGGTGTTCTTCTTTGAATTTCTGTAGGCTGTTTGCTTGGGAAAGAGATGTTCCGCATGTCTCCAAAGTAACAACAAATGGATGTGAGGGCTGAGTTTGATGGACCTGTCTTGATAGTACCGCTAACGGAGGATCAATTGACGATATTTTCAAAAAGCATCGTCAATTAGAATATCCATAAAACAAAGATTTTTGCACTGGACTGTTTGGAAACTTTAGTGTAGTAATGAACATACCAGAGTTTTATCCTGACACCAAACCGTTATTTCTACACCTCGACACGTTTTTCAGTCAACAAGTGACCATCTTCCGGAAGAAAAGACACATTTGTTTTGTCGTTGAAGAATAGTGACACATGCGTCGTTGTTAACCAGGGCTTCCTGGATACAGGCGGTCAATGATTGCTCCTTCTCGACCTTCCTCGATGTCGATTTCTTGAATGTCGAGCGTTTTTGCTACGCACGTGCCCAAGTTTTCTACAATTTCGGTCTTATCAGTCTTTTCTCATCAGGCAGCACTTTCTTTATTACAAATCTATAACAGCTTCGATATTAGCAGGCTCTTATGTGGATCTTCCTCAAGCATTCTGACTTAACTGGCTTTTGCAGGAATGTTTCGCGGCCTCAAATTCCAAGGCGCGTGCCAAGGCATCTACCAACTATGTGGGACGAGCTAGTCTCCAAGCCCATCCAAGAATGATTACTTTCACTGCGGACTTCCATTGTCTGGAGTGCTCATAAAAAAACTCCAGACAATGGATGTCCGCAGTGAAAGTAATCAACTCACAACATTGTCTAAAACTTTCAAACCATCCAAGAATGCCTAGACCCGCTGATCCATTACATTTTCCGGCGTAGCTACTTTAGAATCTTGTAAGGATTCGCTTAATTCCTGGTAGCGGTTTCCCATCTGTGAATGGTATACGTGTTCTAGATGAGCCTTATCATACCGTAGCTCTAGATGTTTCACCAGCTGGTCGTAGTCCTTCTGTTCGTGGGCAGTGAGGGTTTTTAAAATGTATGCTGCTTCGCCACGCAATGCTAGTGTTTGTGCTGCAGCTTTTTCTCTTGCATTCCATCCATTTGCTTTGCCTACATCTTCAAATTGTCGGCGGTAATAGGCCCATGGAGTTTTCCGTAGAACTGGGGCGGCTTCCATGAAAGTTTTCTGGTTCAGCACTGACTTTGAAATCCTTTATCCACAACAGGTGAAGGCTCTGGAAGTACGAGGGAAGGCTGAACGCAGAACTTCATGTTTTCGGCGACGCTTCTCTCCCGTCTCTACAGTGATTTCTTTCCAGCCACCAGCATTAGCATCCTATCAAGACTGCCGCTTAATGATAATATGTGATGAGTTCATCTTAATTTTGAGGCAATTGAAACGTGAAAGGCCTCTTGGTCCGCCACATATTGGATACAAGACCCGTGTTGGCTCGCCGCCTTGATCTTATCTCCCATCTTGTGTACGCGTTGCTCATGCTTTCCAGTCAGAGGTGTTGTTAGGATGCAGCAAAATGCGTGTGATAATTCGTTGGCGAAAGATAATCTCAGGCATATGACTGTCAAGGGAAGTGATGTTTGGGGGTTGTTTTTTCAATGAATCTATAGTAGAATTTGCAGCAAACATATTGGCAAAAATATTATCTTTTTTCTGGGCGTCCGTCATTATAATAGTCTTCTATCATTCTTGGTTAGGGGATGAAATAAGCTGGTAGTGAAATTTCATTCCACAGCTTTTGCAAAAGACCAAAACAAGGTGTGTCTCCATTAGGACAGTCATCGAGTATTGAGAGTATCTTGGCGTTGTAAGCCTCTTTTGATAATTCGTTTTTCTCCTGACCAGCTCAAAAGTCGAAACTTGTGCGAGCTAAGGATTAACAACGTGCGATTCCTAGCACTTGCACTAGTAAATGTTTGATATGTTCATTTTAAAAGTTTAAAGAATCATCAACATAACCTACGGCGACGCTATGTGAGCGCCAACCACCATATATGGCGTTTCACCTGCATTTGTTAATATTCTTGATTGTCGACTATATAAAGCGAGAGTTAAGGGAAGTTGAATTAATTAATTAAGAAGATGAAGAAGATTATGAAGAAGTGATATGCAGTTTTTGAAGAAGTATAGAAGTGTTTGGAATATTTAGTTAGTTGTATTATTGTATACATCTAAGTGTTTAATTAGTCAGTGAAGTAGTTGTATGTTTTTAGTGAAGTTAGAAAATAAACAGTTTAGTAGTGTGCTCGGCATTATTATTTAGCAAAAACGTAACAGTGGTGTCCGAAACGGGATATCACTGAAAAACAGAAACTATATTTATAAAATATTTATGGTGAATACGAGGAGTACATCGTACGATACGATGGAGGACATTGTGAAATTTATCCAAAATCAATTTGCGGATTTGGAAAGAAGGCGGCGGGAGGAAAAACAAGAAAAGGAAAAGCGGCGCCAGGAGGAAAAGAAAGAACGAGAAGGGGCACTCCAGAAAATTCTCGACGAACAGAGAAATGAACGAGAAGATGAAAAACGAGAAGAGGAAATGCAACGGTTAGACGAAAAACAAGAACGAGAAAAAGAAAAACTAGAACGAGAAGAAGCACCCTATAAAATTCTCGAAGAACAGATAAATGAACGAGAAGAAGCACTCCAGAAACTTCTCGAACAACAAAAGAATGAATTAGAACGAATAGAAAAACAAAGGAAAACAGACTTCCAGAAGGTTCTAGATCATCAAGACAAGTTCTTCCAACATGTATTACAGAAAACCGAAGTACAAATGGAGGAACTGACAGAAGAACTGAAAGAAGAACTGAAGGAAGACGTCAAGAAAATCGACGATGAGCTTAATAAGAAAGTGAAAGGACTCGAAAACCAGATAGCTCTTCTTAAAAACCAAGATCGTCGAGACAGGGTTGCCACATCTGGAATTTCCGTAAAACCACCGACTTTAGATGGAGAGTCCTCTTGGTCCATGTATCGTCGACAATTTGAAGCTGCAGCAGTGGCTAATGGATGGGGCGAAGAAGAAAAAGCTACGGCACTTATAGTAGCTTTGAGAGGGACAGCTTTGGGTATGTTGCAGACGATACCCATCGAACAACAAAATGAATATAAAGACCTAATTACTGCATTAGAGTTGCGGTATTGCGATCAACATCGAGAAAAGGTATATCGGGCTCAAATGAAAACAGGCACTCAGAAGTCAGGTGAGAGTCTGCAGGAATTTGAAGCAGATGTGAGACGCCTAATTCAGCTAGCTTACTCACAAGCACCGGGGGATTTTAAGGAACAACTAGCGGTGAAGATATTTATAGATGGACTGAGAGACACCGAAATCCAAAGGACTCTGCGACTAACACACTTCAAGAGGAGTAGCAATGCCTTGGTACGTTCTCTAGAAGTGGAGGCGGCCTTCAACACTTCGAGGCCGAAAGTACGAGCAATAACAATAGGAGAACCCGAACAACGAGCAAGCACAGTTACTAGTTTATTGGAGAAGGTTCTGGATGAGCTCAAATCTTTGAAAAGCGGAATGAGCACTCAGGAGAACGGGGCTTGCTATCAATGTGGAAAATTGGGTCATTTTATCAGAGACTGCAGGGTAAGAATGCCACAACGTTCGCACATGTGTGGACAAGGTCTTCCAGCGAGTCCTCAAATTGGCGGCAGGAAAAATTAGATTCAGACAACATTTCTGGGCGCATACCGGCTAGCAAAGATGGAGCCCCCAGGGTCATCCCTGTTAAGAGGCTACAAACAACCGAATTGATATCGGGGCTCTCACCGGCTAGCAATGATATAGCTCCCATGGTCATACCAGTGAAGAGAATGAGAACCGAATTGATATCAGGCCACATGCCGACTAGCAATGATAAAGCCCCCGAGGCCATCCCAGTTAAGAGGCTAAGCACAACTGAATTGCCCAACAACACAGATGCCTTGTCCAGAAACCCTGGTTCGGATACTAGTGAGCGAATTGTACGTCACAAAGGGATCAACCAAGTGAGATTAATGGTTGACGATAATTGGATCACAGTCAAAATGAGGAAGGACCAAGAAAGTGATACAAACGTTGCAGATTTTCTACGATGGAAGGAAAGCGGAGTGAAAAGACCCACCTGGAAGGAAATCTCCTTACGATCACCAGCTTTCAAGGCATTGTGGGTACAATGGGATTTCCTGATTGTTGAGAATGGTCCATTGAAGAGAGCTTGGGAAGCTTCAGCCGACGGCAGAAAAGTGATTTCTCAATTGGTTGTGCCTAGGTCGAGGATAAGTGATGTCTTGGAGGAGATCCATGGCAGCAAATCAGGTGGACATTTTGGAGTGAATAAGATCTTGGATAAAATACGGCAGAGACTTTACTGGGTCCGATGTCGTGAAGATGTAGAGAGATGGTGCCGAAGATGTCTGAAGTGTGAAGCAAGCAAAAGTCCCAAGACAAGATCGAGAGGAGAGATGAAACAATACAATGTAGGTGCTCCCTTCGAACGAATCGCCATCGATGTAGCAGGACCGTTTCTGATGACGAATTATGGCAACAAATGCATCCTCGTTGCCATGGATTACTTTAGCAAATGGGTTGAAGCTTATGCCTTGCCTAATCAAGAAGCATCCACAGTTGCAAGAGCTCTGGTGGATAACCTGTATTCAAGGTTTGGAGTTCCAATGGAGCTACATTCCGATCAAGGAAGACATTTTGAATCAAATTTATTCAAGGAAGTTTGTGAATTGATGGGAATTAGCAAGACCAAAAAAACGGCCCTCCACCCACGGGCTGATGGCATGGTTGAAAGGTTCAACAGGACTATGGAAGAACATCTTTCCAAAGTAGTAGAGGAGCAACAAAAGACCTGGGATCGACATCTTCCACTATTCTTGATGGCTTACAGGGCCTCTGTGCACGATTCCACAAAGCTCACTCCAGCCAGCATCATCTTCGGGAGAGAACTTCGGTTGCCCTGTGACTTGGTGGTCGGATCACCAAGTTCTGAAGAAAAAGATGTCCAGGATTATGCAGACGAACTGCGAGATAGCTTGAATGGGATCCACGAATTTGCTAGAAAAAGATTGAAGATAACTAGTGACAGAATGAAGGCTCGATACGATCTTAAGGCCAATACTGGTGGATTCAAAGAAGGAGATCGAGTGTGGCTGTACAATCCTTGTCGTAAGAAAGGATTTTCGCTCAAATTAACATCATTTTGGGAAGGACCATATACGATAGTGAAAAGAATAAACGACGTGGTCTATAGAATTCAACGCAGCCCGAGAGCGAAAATGAAGGTCGTTCACCTAGAAAGACTCAAACGTTATAATGGAGACAACGACACATTGTTTGATCGGGACGATCGAAATTGAGACAGGGATAATGTTGATAAAATCCCCCTAGCTGCGCCGCTGGGTCGATTCGCTAGCGGTTCGTCGGTAATTACTTCCTGGAAAATCGTAGACGATTTTCGGTATGGAATATTCAGGATAACCGAACCGTCGCGTCGCGAAGCATCTGGTGCACAGCTGGACTATATAAAGCGAGAGTTAAGGGAAGTTGATTTAATTAATTAAGAAGATGAAGAAGAATATGAAGAAGTGATAAGCAGTTTTTGAAGAAGTATAGAAGTGTTTGGAATATTTAGTTAGTTGTATTGTTGTATAGATCTAAGTTTTTAATTAGTCAGTGAAGTAGTTGTATGTTTTTAGTGAAGTTAGAAAATAAACATTTAGTAGTGTGCTCGGCATTATTATTTAGCAAAAACGTAACAATATGGTGGCCGATGTACTCTGGAATGTGTGCCCAGTTAACAATTTTGAGTTATTAAACTTTGAAAATTATGCAATTTGGCGGCTACATTTTTCCTTTTGACAGTAAAAAAAATATTTCCGAAAAATAAGAAGCGCGCTGAGAAATATACTTTTTAACTTCTAAGGATATAGTTATTTTATTACGACCACATGGGAAAATAACATATCCACACACGTGTGAAACGTACTTTCCGCACACATGTGGCTAAGCTATTAAATGCCTATTTTCTGTGTAGATTTACCGCTTCAAGCTGTAAAATTTATAATTTCTAATCTATTTGAAAAGATGAATTTTTTCCAATCAAGAAAAATTGACATCGATGGAATTCGAGGCACTGCCGATTGCAAGTTCAAAAAGTCACATCACTTTTTCAACTGATAATTATATTCATATGTATAGTACCTTCAGACATACACCCAGCCAACACAGATACATCTCTAAGATATTGCTGCGATGTTACTTCGTGACCTGCGACTCGCATCGTTACGTCGAACAGACGTTCCAGCGACTCACTTTTGTCACACTCATGATGCATGCTAGCGACGTCTATGCGATGAAGTTCTGAGACGTCTTTGCGATGTAGTTCTGAGATGCCGCCAAGATGCCTCCTAATAACGTATTAGGGATATAACAGAGCTACATAGCAGCGATTTCTTCACTGTTATATTCAAGAGACGTCTATGCGATATTCCAGACAGAAATAACAAATAGAAAAATTCTTCAAAAAATGAAAACATTCTGGCACAACATTAACAAAGTATAAAATAAAAAAAAAAATAGATTAAATTAATTGAAAAACTAAAAGTCAATTGCTTTGGTTCCTTCTCCTGTCGTGCCTTTGTTTGATGATATCTTATTGATCGCTATCCAGAACACAGTCGAAAATACCAGAAGCGTTGTTTATCAAACGCCTTTTATGTCGTTATGAAGAACTTGAAAAAGAACGTTTGGACATAATTATTTTAAAGTAAAATAGAAATAATGGAATATCACTTTGTTGATACTCAACAACAACGATACTTACTTTTCACTTTCAGTTTATGGACACTAAAATTCGCAAATGTGATCAGCTCCAGATGGAAATATCAGAACATGAACGGTATACAAACATTCAAAGCAACAAAGCTTCGATCTTCGACCAATGCATCGATACAAAGAACAAAGAACTTATTGGTTTTACGATACGGTAACAGCCGGTCACGCAGTCGCCTACCGCTTTCAGGTTGGCCAACATTGCCTACGATCTGTATTGCCAACTTCTTGCCAACTTACCGCGTTATAAACATTTAACACAAATTGAGGATTCGCCTTTCGACCGTGGTGGAGACAGATGACGTCCTTGTGGTCGGCAGTCAAGTGAATGTGTGTGAAAGTCCTATTATCATCTGATCTGGAGATAACTCAATAAAAATATAGTATGATGTATAGTTTTGATGTCTAAATGATGTCGCAGTATGACGTCTATGGCAAGTAACAATTTGACATCGCAATCTAAATCCAGCTATCACTAATTTAGATATCACAGGGATGTCGCAGTGTGATATCGCAGTAATGTCAACGATCACAAGGACATCTAAATTCAATTTTTGACGATATTGACATCCCTGAGATGTGGATGTTTGCCCAGTGTTGACTGGGCAGCTATGGTAAGGTATTATCGGCATATAGCATTTTCCCATTCCCAATACGGTTGGTTGATAGTTGGTGTAGACAGTCGACTAGTACAAAATATAATAAAAATACGCGATGGAGAGTCAAGTTTTCAACTGGACTACTGTTCTGCTCCTCCCTTTAAACTGAGTATATCATCCGCAGTCGCGGACGTATTGGGATTGCTATATGCCGATAATATATTTTTTCATATCTGCATACATTTTAATACGAATATTTTATATTTGTAATAATTTTCAATAGTAAAGTATATCTAATTATGATTTTAATCTCGTAATTATTATGCCAAAGAAAATTTTTTGCATCTCAAAATAATTATTCAAAATAAATGGAGTTAGTTGAAATTGTTCTCAGTCAGCCATTTTCTTAGAATATCTTTCACACATGTCAATTACATCGATAGTAGTTGGTAAAATTATCGCGTAGTCGTAGAAAACATAATGTACACATTTCTTGTGCGAAAGTGATTTTTAACACTCGTGTGAAAAATGTCATTTTCCGCACTCTTAATGTACTATAAAGGTACTATAATTCGTTACAGAATCAACTGTCGCTTTCCGGAATAGAAACTTCATGTTTGCGAACATACATCTATGCAGAAAATCATATTGTAGTAAAACTGCACTTAACTAATTATTATAATTTATTTACACACGTCTTAATCAATAATTTATATCATAAGTCACTATTTTAATTTATCTTTACTGACACTCTCTATTATTCAAATATCGTACTCCGGCTGATTCCAAAACTCTCGTCTCGCCGTGGAGATTCCTTTTACATAGCGTGGTGAAATGGCTCCAGTTCTTTCTCGAATTTCTACTGGCGACTAGATGTCGCTTCTCTAATGATCTTGTGTCAATCGTCAGCGGCGAAGTTAATGGTGACATCATCGGCTATAAATAGCGCTGTTTTCTGTGCGGCTTGAGAAGAAATCGTCACATTGCTCCCTTCCAAGAGATATTTCGTCTCGAAATGTCATCCTTGGGGTGTGCCGATCTTTCCATGATTCTCCATATCTGCACCTTACTGTTTGATAGAAGTAGCACTCTACCGTCTTCAGGTTTTGTCGTGGACGATGATTACAGCATACCAAAATCCTGACGCTGGTGGATTGGAATATTGTCTCCAACATGCTCCTTATAACTCTCCAGTCCAGTCCGTCGAGCCCGCAGGACAATTTTGGGATTGCCAGGTCTACGAGATTCTGCTCCACCATCATGTCCCTTAATTTCGCAAGGCTGTTCCATACGTCTTCATAGGACGGTTTGTCTCGAGACTGCTTCTTGATAGAAGATGCTTCTCTGGCCTTTCCGCAACTGAAGCACCCCTCCAACTTCCGGGTTTTGTTGCCATAGTTCATGGAGACGACCGTACTTCTTGGAGAACACCACAGCGATGCCTCTGGACATTTGAAGATCTTCTGCTACACAGTGGGCTATCGCGTAATCGGCAGGCACCTTAAAAAGGTCTCGTGGTTCCTCTGAACTTTCTGTCCATTTGAGTACAAGGACATGAATTTCTGGAACGTCATCGCATCTTCCGGTGGTCTGAGGATGCGGACTTGGTCGTGGTTTCCAGCGTAAGGGGCCAACCTATTGAAATGGACGACTCTGGGTTTTCCTCTAGGTGGTTTTTTATTCAATTCGGTAGACCACGTCATTTACCTTCTTCAAGATCTTATAAGGGTCTTCCCATGAGTTCTGCAATTTTGGTGATAGGCCACGACGACGTTTGGGGTTGTACAGCCAAACCAGGTCACCAACCTTAAATCCTCCGGCATCGGCCTTGATGTCATAGGTCTCTTTCATTCGGTCGCTGGCACTCTGGATGTTCAAACGGACTCTTTCGTGGATGTCTTCCATTCTCTGCCGCAGTGTTTTGTCCTGGTGGCGTCCCAAACTTCAGGTCACATGGTAGTCGCAGCTGTCGGCCCATAATAATACTAGCAGGGGTTTGGCCGGTCGACTCGTGTACTGCAGAACAAGTTATATGTTCCTATTTAAGTTATGGACCTACAGAGTCACAGAGAGAACAGTTCTCTCGAAGGAGTAGGCAGATTGAGACCTTAGAGAGAACCAGTGACGAGACATGGGGAGTAGGCAGATTGAGACCCCGACGTCAAGTCACAAAAACCTAACGTAATTATACCTGAGGAGTAGGCAGATTGAGACCTCAGCGTAGAATTACGTTTCAACCATTTATTAATTTTCTTTCTTTTTCAGTTCTTGAAAATGGCTCCAAAATCGGAGCCGAAACGTCGAATTTCAACAAATTCCAGACGCGGTTCTCTGTCTCAAGGGCTTCTCGGATGATCCTGGTTTGCAGAGTTTTCTCGGTGGAAATTGTTTTTGTGTTTTTGAAGTCTATTTTGTGACCTGTGTCTTCTCGATGTTTATAAAGTGCGGAAGTGGAAGATGTCTGACGCACAGCAAGTTCGTGTTCGTAGACTCTGGAAGTTACTCGTCTGTTAGTCTGGCCAATATAAGTTCTCGGGGAGAATCGTTTGGTATTGTGTCCTTGGGAGATCTGAGGAATTTGGATATTTGGTTGTTGGCCGTGAATATTGTTTTTATCTCGTGTTTTCTCAAGATATTACTGATTTTGTCTGTCACACCTTTGATGTATGGTAGGAAAGCTTTGTGTGGCTGAATACTCTCTAGTGGATCGTTCGTTTTTGGAGGACGGGTCAGTTGATGGCGGATAGACTTGTCGATTAGCGAATTGTTGTAACCATTTTGGAGTAAGGCTGATTTCAGTTTGTCCAGCTCTTGTGGTCTATTCTGGTTGTCGGTAAGCTGAATTGATCTGTATATCAGGGAGTTCAATACGGAGTTTGTTTGTGCTGGATGGTGATGAGAGTTTGCGTGTAGGTATCGGTTGGTGTGGGTCTGTTTCCTGTGTACTGTGTGGGTGAAAGAGTTGTTGGATTTCGTGATGAGAACGTCCAGGAAAGCTAGGGAGTTGTTCATTTCGGTCTCCATTGTGAATTTCATGTTGGGATGGATATCGTTTAGGTGATCTAAGAACGTGTTTAAGATTTCGTAACCATGAGGCCATATGACGAAAATGTCGTCAACGTATCTGAACCAGCAAGTAGGCTTGTGGTCAAATGCTTCTACAGCCCTAGTTTCGTAATTATACCTGAGGAGTAGGCAGATTGAGACCTCAGCGTAGAATTACGTTTTAACCTTTCATTAATTTTCTTTCTATTTCAGTTCTTGAAAATGGCTCCAAAATCGGAGCCGAAACGTCGAATTTCAACAAATTCTAGACGCGGTTCAACCCGAACTTTTAGTTTTCAAATATCTGACCGCGGAAACCTATCTGAGCGTCTTATCTAACTTGAATCGGCCAGTCATCATTAAATTGGTGTCTGCAGACACTTCACCCACCAATGTTTATGAAACCCGTCCAACTCTTACGTGTATATACTTTTGCCTAAGATGAAATCCGTTATGAAATCTAAATCGGTTGGCAGGTCAATTAGTCACCAGAAACGTGGTCCAATGAGACAGCGCCACCGAAAACTGACAGGATCCTTTTCTTGTGTTTTTGACAAACCGTATTTATGAGGTATTCATGTTCATCATTTTGATCTGTCAACGTGGATGAATAGAAGTGTTTTTATTTAGTAAAAATATACAAGTTCGTGTTAATAGTGATAGGTAGGTCATAAAAATTGTTGTAGAATACATATTGAGCAACGGTCACTTGATTTTCATTGAATAAATAGTATCATTCAAAACCTAACCTATTTCGACAATGGCAATTTTCATTCTTCTAGGTGCAAAGAAGTGATAAAATGGAATTACAGTTGCTCGTTACTGTATTTTTAGCTTCGGTCATAGCAGTAAATAGTTTAAAGGCAGGAGAATGTGAAGGTAGGCGTGAAATTTAAACTCATATTTCATATATTTACCGCATACTTTTTTCAGTCTGTATCAAAACCCTAGACAAATTCGCAGCTTCATTATCTGATGATGTGAAGAAAGACCCCAAAAAAATCGAAACGGAATTCAAAAAGTATTGTAAGGGGTCTAAAAATAAGGAAAATAGATTTGTGAGTAACTGCTCAATTCTACAATTCAAACACTGATTTCTATGATTCAAGTACTCAGCTTTAATATTTTTTTAGTGCTATTACTTAGGTGGCTTGGAAGAAAGCGCAACTGGCACACTAGGGGAAATGTCAAAGCCCATGTCCTGGTCGATGCCCTCAAACAAAATCTGCGAAAAGCTCAAGAAGAAAGACGCGCAAATCTGCGAACTCCGCTTTGATGTTGAAATCGATTTGAAGACTGTGGATCTCAAAAAACTCAAAGTTAGGGATCTCAAGAAAATCCTTAATGATTGGGGTGAGGTGTGTGAGGGATGCATAGAAAAAAGTGAATACCTTCAGAGGATCGAAGAACTCAAACCAAAACATACAGAGTTGTAAATAAAGTGATGTATAAAGTATTTTGGATAAGCTGTTCATAGGGATTGTATTCTGGTGTAATAATGTTTATGACCATGGAAAGCTCACCTGGGAAATCATAAGCATCTTGTATGACAGAACTTAGTACTGAGGATTTAAAGAGATCCCTCTAATATAGTGAGATTATTTTACTGTTTACTGTGAACAGTTTGGGGTTTTCCTCCCCATTCAAGGGTGCCTAGGAAAGGAAGGATTGTTCTTGTTTTAATAATTTTTTGTGATGATGTACATCTTGATCAAAATATTGCACAAATCTTTCCAAATATATAAATTGTTAAAACATCTACAGTGCAAAAATGACAAGCCTTTCAGCAACAACATAAAATATTTTTATTGAAAGATTCAGGAAAATTATTTTATTGCATTTCTCATTACCTTGGCACTTTTGAAGTCAAGTATTATTCAAAGAAATACTTCAATTTCTCAACTAGTACTTGACTTATGTTCACTTTTCTGTCAGAAAATTCAGGTTCCAAAGGGTCAGTACATTTCTTATGACTTCAAATTTTGAGTTACATCAAATATAGATATTTTTGTTGTGTTGAATAATTCCAGTCTACATTTTTTTCATAATTATTTATTGAATATATTTATAACGTATTTGTAATAAATACAAAACTTGTGACTAAACTTTTATTTTTCTTCCAAAATTAAAAAACTACTTTTAACCCACTATACACTGTGGAACACTTAAATTTGATACTTCTACACCTAAAGCATTAACTTATTTAATTCACATAACCAATTTCAGAGTAATGAATGGCGAGTTTTTCTTACAAATTGATAGAGGAACTGAATTAAAAACTGAATGATCAGTTATACTGATCTTGAAGAAATAACTCTTGGAAGAGTAAAAAAGTGTTTAACAATTGGATAATGCTTATATGCCTATTTACTTGTAATATAATCAAAATTTCTTTAGAGCAGATACCTTATTGCAAGTACAATGAAGTTTATCCAACAACAATCTTCGGATTTTGATACCACAACACCTTTAATCACCTTCAGGAAGTCGAAACTAAATGGTTGGTTCAATTTAGTGAACACTTGTTGATGTGTACAATCTTGAGTTTGGTATTTGCTTCAATCACTGAACTCTGTCCATTATTGACACAGTTTCATTACTTCAATTGAAAGTGAAACAACACTGCCACGTTGAATAAGGCTAGAATTGAAAGAAATATTCTTTACTCCAAGAATCATATAAGGTAGGATTTGAAACAAATATCTGACGGAAAAAATGACTTTCCTGGCTACTAGTACAACGGATATTGAATTACATATGGCAAATAAATAAAATCACTTCAGTGATACTCTGTAACTTAAAAAGTTGCAAGGACGATATATACAAAAAATAACTAGTATACCAAGTGATCGTAAGGTAATGAAAATACCTTGAAGGAACATTCTCGTAAAATTGTAGATATTTATATTTTTTGGTTACTTGCTGAAGTTGTGGCAATCATTTCAATATAATCAAATACTTTAAATTTCCAGGTTAACAATTTAAAAAAAAAATTATTATCAAATAACAACTGTTTCTATATTTTTTGTTCGTTTATAACCAAGGATTCGACATAGTACAGATGTTTTTCTATTCTCAGCTGTTCCTGTGAAATAACTGAAAATTCCACATGTAATAAATCGTATAATTCAACATTTTATGAATGAACAACAAACAAATCACAACTAATTATCTGGCAAACGGTGATGGTAACTGCAGACCCTCTTTTGCTTCAAAAAACGTGTATGACAGGGTAATCTCACTAACAAACTCCATATATGGGTCCTCTGTTATCTCCGGATCTATGTAAAAAAACACTGGCATATCAACTCGTTCATGTGGGTTTAGCATCTGCTCTTCAAAGCAAAAACACTGGATTTTATTAAAATACTGTCCGGCCTCGAATGGAATCACATTGTAAGTACTTATACCAATGACAGGTACATCAGAAGGGTTCATTGCTGTGTAGAAAGCCAAAGCTGTTTCACCAGGGTAAACAGTGAGCTCGCTTTGTTGGGGTTTAAAATTCCACCTCATGCTAGCAGCGGTGTCAGCATTGAACTTAATCTTCAAAGGTTTGTGCTTCACAACGGACATTGACGCTACTTTACTAGCGTCATGACCTTCCGATACTGTGCCTCCGTAGCTGTAAGCTTGGCAGAAAATTCTGTACAGGGGAACAGCAGCATAGCTGAGTCCAACAGTGACTACCCCAGCAGCTGTTACATAATACAAAGTGGATCTGATGCTCTTCTTTTTGGCTTGCTTAGCATTTTGGCTGGAATATCTGATTGAGCTCTGATTCACTCTCAACCTAAAAACACTTTGAGCAGTCCTCAAATTACTTTTTGTAGAAATTAGAAGGTTCCTAAACATAATCGAAATTTCACAATCCTAGGCAAGTCCATTAACGCTATAACTTTTCCTTGAATTTTGAAATTTACCAGGCATTTCTCGATATGGTGAAAAGTTTATTCAAAACATTATTTAATATAACTATATTTATAGGTTATCTTTGCACTGTTTGGACTGGCCATTATCGCATTTGTCCAGCTCTTTCCCCACTATGTAGGGATCCGCCGTACTCCAACCACAGAATAAAGTCTAGTTCATAACCTCGCGAACTTCGCAAATTTTCTGCGAATAAAATGGCTTCCACTTTCCAGTCATACTGGACCAATCGTTGATGCAGAACCATGTCGGCAGCCATTTTATTCGCAGAAAAATTGCGAAGTTCGCGAGGGTATGAACTAGACTTTACACTGTATTATTTTGAATCCCAGCCTGGTTACTGGTGGAAAGAGCAACTTTTTGTTTGAACGTAAAGTGCAGTTCTCAACCAAGAACATATTAAATTTGGTCCTGTAATAATTTTGTTAATGCTGCAGTAATGCTATTTGAATTATTCAAACAATCCCGATGTATTTTTCACTGTTTCTTTTATCTCATGCACATGTTTCTGAAACGGCCTTAATAAGGCAATGAAAAATACATTGGGATTATTTGAAAAACTCGAATAGCATTACTCCAGCATTGATAGAATTGGCAATAGTCCACAGGCTATATCGGTGATCGTTTTTTGCTGTCAGGTTGGTAATGTATTTTGGTGTTTGATATTTGAAACACTAATCGAATTTAGGCGGATAACCACAATTCTTTGGTATTTACCGCAGATATACCTTGGTCTTTCGTGATAAATGACAGACGTGACGTCAACATTTGCTTTCGCCTAAACCTTTTGGTTTAAACTCTGGTTCCTGGTAATTAAAATTCAAAAAGTTTAAACATAAACATATGTTTTATTTCTGCCTTCTTCATGTTATTCCTTTGTTTTAATCTTAATTATTCTGGTTTTTCGTATTTTTGTATACAATAACTGTTAAAAGTATTATACAGTTCGATTATTATAACTTTACCCGTGCGTCATCAATTTATGCATATGAAATAAGACGAGACGTTTAAGCTAAATGACGTCTAAATGTAGAATGCCATGGCTACTATCCCGATAAAATTACTACGTGTAGGTAATAAGATAGGATAATGAATTACTGAATTACCATTTTCAAATTCATGGAAATGGCGAACCACCGACAATAAGAGTGTCTTTTTAGTTCCAACAGAATATATACCGTGTGACACACTCATGGGTACACCCTCCTTTTCTCCTTTCCTTTTTTCCTTTATTTTCCAAATATGTCAAAAAGTGCCGTTCAGTGAGCATATTCAATGTTCCAAATTTAAAAAATATTGCTGGAGACACAAAGGTGAAAAGGATTGAATCTTTAAAATTGTTTTTTCCGTTAACCAGCTGTCGTCCCCTTACGAACGGCAGCCCTCAGTGCGAGCCAGGGATTAACGAGGTCTTACCTTTTAATGTGCGATTCCTAGCACACGGTGTTTTCCAATTATTACGAATCCAGTGACACCAGGTTTTTGATAGTGTAATAAAACATGGAGGCAGTGAGTTAACTAGAAACTTTTGACCTCCCTACTGTATTCTAATTTCAGTCGCACTCATATAAGGAAGTTGTTTCATCCATACCTCCGCAGCCGTTTGACACAAATCCGTCACATCCCAATTTTATCTCTAGGTAATAGTTAACGAAAAAAGTAGTTCAAAAAACTACGTTGGAGTGCAATATTTTCAAAACCTTTGCAAACGGGGATATCAAAAAATGAGTTTCCATTTAAACATGGCAGAGTTTTATATGACGACACATTCTAATGTTTCACTAAATATTTGATAACATATATGTCTTTTTTTAGCCATGATTATTCATTATGTATACACCTACACGCCTGCACTGCTCTAAGTCGGCTATATATTTTCGTATTTTAGTACTTTAGAATTTTGAATATTTTGTAGCTGTGATATTACATGTTATTAATTTATTATTATGTTTCATAATTCAACTGTGTTTGTCAACAAGAAATAGTTCGATGTACAATAAACATATACTTACATGACTAAAACTCAGAAAAGGAATCTTCTAGACTTAGGTATTCAAACTTTTTCAATTACCTATTCGTGCATGGATGCAAGGACGCACTGTATAATGATAAATAAATGAATATCTAAGAAATAAAAAACACCAGTTGAAATATATTTGGTAATGAATTAAAAAAAAAATGTAATCATACATTTTTATTTATGTAATGAGAGCATGTGTACCATTTATGAATGTAAAAATAAGATTAATTGTATTTAATGACTTTCTGATTCAGAACTGTCACCAATGTTTATAATAATGGGTCCAATAACCATATCACAAAACAGCTTTTATCGTTCATACCATTTTTCAATGAGCGATTCGGTGTGTTTTACACATTTTGCCCAGGATTCAGCGTTGCATACTTCTCTAATGCTTCATTCTTCATTCCACATACCCAATATTATAAATGGAGAACTTTAATAGTGTGGAAGCAAAACTGAGATTTGTGTGCTTTTATTAGCGTCCGAGTTTTTATTCGATGAGAATGTATTGCTTTTACATTATTTTATAAGGCATCAATTCTCGTCAGGGAGGATATTTGCTTTTAACCAGAGGTATATATCCCTCCTAATAAAATCCCGTCTACAGCAAATCTTGTACTTTCACCTGGTAATAATCTGTCCCTTCATAATTCAAACTCAGTAAATATGTTGTCGCCATATCGTGAAATATGAAATATTTACTTAAAAGACCAATAAAAAACACGGTCAGAATGAGGTTAGTTTTCTTTTCGATAATAACCATAACCGAAAATGAAAAACAACTTTGGAGTTGGGTAATTACCACAAAATTTTGGTGACAACTATGACATTAAACAGCTGATTCGTGACGTCATTAGATGAAAAACCAATCTAATAACCAAAAACACCTAAACGTTTCGGTAAATACCAATTTAAATTGGTAAATACCGAAACATTTTGGTCATCCGCCTAAATTCGATTATTGTATTTTGATTCACTGACCTGTCAGATTCAAGGGATTGGCTGGGGATTGGTAATAATGATTTGACATTTGTCATTGCTGACACATGGCACATGTCAGTGAATCAAAATGCAGTGTTTCAAATATTCAAATCTAAAATTCATTACCAACCCGACAGCAAAAAACCGATCACCGATAGCCTGTGGAAACTACAGAACCAAATAAAACATGATCTTGTGATAGAAAAGTGAGTAAAAGGCATTTAAACCACCATGCTTCTAAAACCCTGCTTGGCCACACATGTACCTGAATCGGCCTTTGAAGTTTCGCTTTCTCATAGGTGAAGCAGGGGTGGAATTCCGTGTACAATAGAATTCTATAGATATTACAAAAAGTGAGATGTCATTATCGTTGAATTCATGGGAGAGAAAGAGACATAACTGTCGACTATAGAATTCTATGGTACACGGAATTTCATCACAGAATCTGAAATTAAACTGAAGCTAAGAAACATAAATTACTCCTTTTTCTAATACTTGAAGAGAAAGATAAATATGAGTCGTATAAAAAAGAATATTGGCTGAGACCATCCTTATGGGTTGAAAATACGAAATTGATATAAACATTTTTTAAACAAAAACATCATAACTTCTACAGAAGTCCCATAATAATTTTTGTGAACTTGTGATGACGATCCAAGCTCACGTGAAGAAACATTATCATAGAGAATCTGGCATTTGAACTGTGGACAGTTCTGTGGTTTGAAATTAAATTCCGCCATCCTCTATCCGCTGTTGTAAAAACTGATGCTACAGCCACGATATCCGACGATGCGATGATCCGATGATAATCTACCTCGGGTTGCTAATCCTAGTGGTTAAGTTCAAATAATTAACCAAAGCTTGAGCTGGCGGAATTTAATTTTAAATCACAGAACTGTCCACAGTTCAACTACTGTTTTCATGTAAGATGAGTGTTTTTAATTAAACCTAGAGTAGTTTTGAATAGTTTTTGACCAATCGCATAACATATTCGCTAAAAAATTATCTGCAATTCGCCGTTGTATATAAACTCTGCTTGATAGACCATTTACGGCCACGACCAAGTGATGGGCACTTATGGAGGATAACCATAAGTATATGAAAATAAAAAAATTGAGAAAAATTACTTTTTCACATAAAGGGATTGCTATTTCATATTCTGGAATATTTCAAGAATACGAGTAAATTTTTTCAAAAACACTTCCTCAACGATAGACCACTTTACTCTTGATCTCATGTTTATATATTGATATGTCGGTATTCTTATATGATTTTCTGAAATTATAATGGCCCCAATTTGAGATTCAATCTTATATATGTTTTTATAAATAAGTGGTATAGATAGATAAAAAGTTTTTTCTAATTTTCTCGTGATGATCGATCCTCCTCTGCCATATACTTTCAACGGCTACATCCATCATAGACCATCAGTTGGTGTAAGATAACAGCGATGACAAATATTAGGACTTATATATACATTTTTGATATATATAGCATATAAGGTTCAGTTCAATCATTCTATTATAGATTAATTTAATTTTCAATTATATCTTTATTCAATTTAGATTCATGTACCTATGTGTGAGATTTCTCATAATCATAATCATCATTAATTTTATATTTGTGCTGATGAAGTATTATAGCTACATATAGGAAGGGTTAGGTAAGATTCAAATTTCCCCTATATTTTGTGACATACAGAATATATTTTGGGTAATACTCTAGCTGTTTCAAGAAAATATATTTACTAGAAACTTCCGGTCTGCAAATAATTTCAGCACATGCAATTTTTCATTTCCTTCGCAACCATCATAAATTTTTTGAAATTAGAGAAGAAGATACCTCCGCTATAAGAGCAAGACCCCTCAGTCATCCCTCGACGAAGTCCCCACTACTCACCTGCCTAATATGGGAAGGTTACTATTATTATACCAACAGCCAAGCGTCGATCAAGGCCCTCATCTCATCTCATAAAGAGTTAGTTCCCTGCTGGATGAATGCCTTGACGATCTGCAAAGGCTATCACCGCCAATATAAGGTGAAACTACTTTTGATCCCTGGTCTAACCGGAGTGCCCCGGAAACGAATAGGCCGATAATCTGGCCAGACAAGGTGCGAAAAGCTCAATTCTCAGACCAGAACCTATTCTAGGAGCTTCTAGATCATGGAGCGTCTCAACCATGAAGGAAATCCTGGAATTCAAATTCCAGGTAAGAGGCCCCAGGCCCAGGAAACTCCTCGTCGAAAGCTCAACGAGCAAAAAGTAAACCAGCTTCATAGTGGCAGGGCCACTGCCATCTTAACAAGTACCCCAACATTATGTGGGTACCACAGAATTCACAGATAATATTGGATCACAGAATACCCACACAGTATTCTGTGTATTAGATGCAGGTGATGCCTGTAGGAGGAAGAGTCAACCCCCTGCATCGTCATGAAATGCCCAGCACTCCCAGCAGTAGCAGCAATACGGGAAGGGCACCTCGGGAGCATCGTTTAAACCCGGAGAATGTGAGAAGGGTATCGGTATCAATATAAGCCACCTTCAAAATTGAACCAGTTTCCAGCAGCGGTGGGTGCATAACGGGCCCGAATGAGAGGCCTACATGCTTACGTTTCTGTCTGCCCACAAAATGACAAAATATACTTTTATCTATCTAACCAGGCTGGGGTAGAGCGGATCTCTACATAGTGGGAAGCCTTGAGGCAGCTAGTCCAATAGTTGATGAGGTAAGGGATTTTTGATTTTTATATAACCTTAACGGCGACCGAGTTAGCGCAGTGGCCAAGCGCTCGGATTCACGACCTGTGGGTCGTGGGTTCGATTCTCCAATAGGGCAGATCTTTTTTCTTTAGAAACTATATCTGGTTTATTGAAGAATGACTCTCCCACGTTTCATGTTTGACGGGACTACGAATAAACATGCTGCTCCTAAGGTGGCGTAGTTAGTAACAAAGCCTAACCAGAACACTTGTGTAAATGAGATTATATGTTGTGAATGTCCACTATTGAATACGGGTGAGGATATTGCTTCGAGCAAGACAATCCTCATCCACCGACGAAGCCCGTGTTATTTACGCCGGTTAGAGGCCGGGGCAGGACGGATTCTTGCATAACACATATGGGGAGAACCTGGGTATATGTCTCACGACGAATCCCATTAAACCATGAATGAAATGAATAACCTTAACTTGTGGAATGGAGAAATCAACAAATAGGACAAATAGGTTTTGTAAATAAACAAAAACATTATGGATCATGAAGAAAAATTAGAACTCTCTGACTTAATGTGCCGAGCTTGTCTTAAAAAAGACGCTGAAAAAAATCTATTTGACCAACATAAACCAACCTCTTCAGAGTTTGCATCTATTTTGAAATCATGCATTTCTATTCAGGTAACCAATTATTTTATCTATCACCATAATAATTATTCTCATATTAATGTGAATACATTTCTTCATTTTCTCTAGATCTGTAAAGGTGATGGATTGCCAGAAAAAATATGCGCAACTTGCTTGAAGAAACTCATCAACTTCTACCATTTCAAAGTGACCGTTATTGAAAATGATTTCAAACTGAGAAAGGCCCTTGAAGTAAAGCAAGCGGAAGAATTGAATAAATCTCAAGATGATGTTTACTCTGTTCTGACAATAAACACCAATGTCGAAGAAGTGGAAGTTGGCCCCCAAACCTACCAGGTCATCACTGAGGAGATAGTTGTTGAGAAGGTAGAACACCCTGTTATATTAAAACCAGAAGTGAAATCGGAAGTTGTTGAATTAGGCCCGGATGATTTGACCTTTGTTACTGACTCTGACTCTTCAGAGTCTGAGTCAGAGAACAAAGATGATGAGAGGGACAAATCGGATGGTAGTGGCGAAGAAAATAAGAACAAAAAGAGAAAAAAGCCCATTTATCAGTGTGATATTTGCGGAAAAACTTTAAGCTGTAGAAGCAACTTGAACAATCATCAGCGGGTCCATTCTGGCGAGAAACCTTACTCTTGCAATGTGTGCGATAAAAAATTCTCCAAGGCCGAACATGTTTTGATCCATCAGAGAATTCATACAGGTGAGGAAATGTAGATGTAGGTATGCCTTTTCAACATGCTATCAATCCACATGGTGAATGTCAAAAAGGCTCATAAAATGAAATAGAATAGATTATAATGAAAAATGTTTGCAGGAGACAAAGAATTATAACAAACACCAAAGTTAATCATCTTATTGTATGAGTTGAATGAAATATACTTAAAATCACACTGATTTCAGCACAGTTCAAATTCTTCACAATCTAATCTCAAAGTTATGTAAATTATAGTAATATTTGGCAAAGAAATATTAGAATGTGTGAATAATAAATAAACCAATACCAAGTAGGAAGTTTTTTGCAACTATTGATTTTTCTTTATTAGGGCTTGCTGCTGAAGTTCCATATTGCCTTTTAACTATGGATATAAAGTCAAATATCCCATATTTTACCTAATTTCAATCAAACTAAACTTAATTCTTTTTTCTGCTTGCTAGGTCCTGATTGTTATTGAATCAGGTCACAAGCAAATAATAATTTTGTATTTTTTTTGTTTGTCTATCAGCTCTGTAATTCCAACTAGTAAGTAAATGAAGGTAGTTTGTTAACAGAACTCATTATGTCCATCTCTTATAGAATATTGCCATGTCATCAGCATAATGTGTAATTTCTCCTTTGCAATTCTGTAAAAACATTCTTGATGTACAAGTAAAATGAGATGGGGTCCTCAACGGTCCCTTGTGGTATGCCATATTAGAATTTATTTTGATAGCACTCTTGATTATAAACCTTCCTTAGAGGCTAAAATAATAACAAAAGTACCTTTCTTTGGATTTGTAAATCTTTTGTTAGAGTGACCATACGAATAAAAAAAAAAGTGATCTGTGGTGGTCTCCTGTACAAAAAATCCCAATGAGAGTTTTGGTGGTCGCAACTGTTTTCGGACATATAGGCCCATTTTGTTCTGGAACTCCATATGATAGCAAGAATTTTTGTTATTGAAATTACACAAAATACCTCCTCCTTTATTCAACACTTTTCAAACTCTAATCTACATAATTTCACAATGAAAAGCCCCAAAAAAAAAACCGTAACATAAATTTTACCTTCACATAACCATAAACATGACCTCCCTTTTCTAGAAACTTTAATTCTCAATGAAATTTTAAGTTGGTCACTTGGAATATGCGTCGCCGACTACTCAAATTCAAATATGAGCAAATAACTTTCATTTCAATGATATGTTCAATTCAATCATTTTTGCCATTGCTATAATTGCTTAATGAAATTTTAAAAAATAGACCAGAGCCTGCTTGCATTTCAGAAACAAAGCTCACTTCGCTCGCATCTTATGTTCTAAACAAGATAAAAGAACGAGAAAATGACCTAACCTAGCCTAAGCTAACATTGCCATTCAAGTTGAATGCAATCCTTTAATACTACAATCGTTCATCTAACCTGACTGAAAATAAAGATTTAAATATGCTCACATTGCTCGCCACTATATGGATTAGGGAAGGTGACACGCCTTCTGCGTGTTTAAGAAATAAATGAAAATATGCTCGCTTCCCTCGCTAAGTACGCCTTCTTATTAAAAAAGTAATGTGATACTGTTAATGATTTTTTTTTTGAAATATTGAAATTTTTCCTTTGTAATGAATAATATCAAGAATGACGCTAATCCAAAACGTAATTTATTTTGTATGGTACTAAAATCCTCTGTCATAATTCATATTTCATAATTTGTTGAACTGTTGAATTACTTGAAGTTCAAACATCGGTCATGGTCGAGCTCGGGCTGGTTCGATTGATAACAAAAACAAAACATGTGTTATTGGCACGGCTATGAAGATTTCAACGAACTTCTTCATTGAATGAAAATGCCCGTAGCAATAAGATGAAACTTGAATGAATACAAGATGACTGATGGCGATGGGACAGTTAACAGTGAAGGGTCGACAGGCGAAACCCAGAGTGGGTTTGCGACACTGTCGAACCCAGGGCGGGTTTTCGACTGTAAAGCCTTCTTGAAGATGTCCCTAAGCGAGTATTGATAGTGTTCATTTGGTAAGAAACCTTTGTGTTGAATATAGGTACTATTATTGATTATGTGTTGACTTGTCCTGTTTGGGGAATATATGAATATAAGGCTTTGTTGTGCCCTGGTTATTGTGTCCTTTAATATATATATATATATATATATATATATATATATATATATATATATATATATGTCCAAGTGACTGTGAAACAGTCGATAACAATCCTTTAGGAAGTGACTATAACTTTGTATAGTATGTATGGCATGTGTTCGATAGAAAACAACTACTTCTCTGGCTAATACCGCGACAGATATTGAATTATATCTGTCAGACACATGTGCAAAGATCCTTACTTTGAAGGAACAACTTTGCAAGAGCTCTCTGAACAAACAGCAGGACTTCACCCGATTCAAACGGAGAACCAACTACAGACCGGTTTCGGAATGTTGTACCTCATCAGTGCAGTCCAGGTTATCACAAATTGTATACACGCGAGGTCTCGCTGCCCGTCACCGTCCGCCGAGATGAATACTGCAATTGCTTACAGGATCCACCTTGACGACAGATTAGAGAGCACTCCAGAAGGACGGTGACGGGCAGCGAGACCTCGCGTGTATACAATTTGTGATAACCTGGACTGCACTGATGAGGTACAACATTCCGAAACCGGTCTGTAGTTGGTTCTCCGTTTGAATCGGGTGAAGTCCTGCTGTTTGTTCAGAGAGCTCTTGCAAAGTTGTTCCTTCAAAGTAAGGATCTTTGCACATGTGTCTGACAGATATAATTCAATATCTGTCGCGGTATTAGCCAGAGAAGTAGTTGTTTTCTATCGAACACATGCCATACATACTATACAAAGTTATAGTCACTTCCTAAAGGATTGTTATCGACTGTTTTACAGTCACTTGGACATTATTTGCTCCTTGAAACAAGTATTTTACATATATATATATATATATATATATATATATATAATTTAGTAGGAATTCTCGGGTAGCGGTCTGTTGAACAATGAAACTCATTCGATTTAAATCTTCAATATTTCGTCAACCTTATATATATATATATATATATATATATATATATATATATACAGATATGACCGCCGTTGTCAGACCAGTACAGTATAACAGACCACCTCAGACCCCCTATATATATATATATATTGATATTTGCGTCTATACACACCCACTTTCATACATACTACCTACGAACCCAGGCCAAATCCCACCAACTCAGACCCGCCTTCGGGCTTGACAACGTTTAGCTATGTTAAACTGTCAAGGACGGTCAGGAGGCTCATGGGACGAAATTTTGGGAGGGTCCAAAAAGGCGGTAAAATCATGATTTTTATACAGATTTAATTCCATCATCGACTGTGTAGGGGGCGCTTCTGTGGATCGTGTATATGGTATATAATGCATTGCATTTCACCGACTAATACCAACCCAAGATTTGGCAACCGCGCCGATTGAGTAGTAGGGCCATTTAAGCGTCGAATTTGGACCCTAATGTTAAAATATTGTAATTTTATATGTTTTGAGGATATCTATAGTTCAATGGAAATATGTAGAAGAAGCAGATTGTTACATTTTACCCAATTCATTCAGGAATATGTTTCTACTAATACAAGTCGAACAATAATCTTTGATCAAAAATGATTTTTTTATATTTCAGTTCATTTTTGAATTAACAGGATGAGAAAAAAAAAATATTTAACTTCATCGTCAGTTACTCATATGCAATACCTAATCAAAAGATAGAGAAAACCATTTTTATGTCAATAAGTTATTGGATACTTGATAAAATACAAAACTTTGAAAAGTATAGTACATGCAAAATTTTTGTGAAAATTTTATTTTGAATTGACAGGATATGATTCGAACGACTTTCGAACACATACTGATATTTGAGAAAACATTTCTGTAAACATCTTCCAATACTCATATGCAATCAAAAGATAGAGAACGCCATTTTTTCATATCAGTAAGTTATTGAATATTTGATAATATTTTTCGTCTTGGGAACTTTTCCACTTACATCACTCGATACACAACAAATCTCAAATATTGGTAGGTGTATCACGCAAGTGATTTTCAAATTATAAGGTAATACTTTCGATATGTACCAAACATGCGTATTTGTTAATTATAAAATGGTAAAAAGAAGGTTCTCGGGCCCAATACCGTGGAAAAAATTACGACCTGAACGTTGAGACTTCCTATCTATTCTCCATATCTGTTGGTAGGTAGCGAAGTGGCCAGATGTCGGCCGTTGAAACTTCTATTGGCGCTTGGCCAGGTGAGAATCCTGAGTGAGAGAGAATGTTTTGCAATTTCATCGGAGTCGATAGGCGATTTGAATTGTCTAGATGCTAATCTCTACGTCTGGTGCTTCCTTTAAATGCGCACCGACCACCCGTGGAGGTGCTGTAGGTTTTCTGGGTTTTCCTAGAGCTGAAAAGTGAATACGCCTTAAAAAAATCGATAAGTCGCCCCAGAGCGACACGGCAAATAATAATAGCCGTCCTCTACCATACAGTCTATGCCTTTGGGTAGACTCTGTGAGTATTCATGAGGGAGTATTGTTATTATCATTATATTAATATTATATTGGATAACATGCTATTTTCTCGGTATTGGGCCCGGTAGTACAATCATTTAAGAGCAAAGAATAATAGAATCCCATTAAAAAGAACAGCTCTCAAGCAAAATAATAAACTATGCTTCTAATGAAATCATATGGGAAATGATTAATTAGGTGATTGAAACTTGAATAACAATATACTCAAAAAGTGTGATGATCCGCAAAAAATTATCAAAAAGGAAGTGGCTGACGAATTCGCAACATACTTTTCGAGTATATGCAAAAACTTCTCTTGATGTTTTTTAGGGATCTGTTTTGGGCGTCTTAATTTTTCTCATTTTCATAAAATTTTGCTATGAAGAAGATTATGTACTTGCATTGCATTCTTTGGAACCTTTGGTGTAGTAATCAATGTACCCCGACACCAAAACGCTATTTTTCCGACTCCACACGTGTTTCGGTTTGAATCTTTCTCGCCGGAAGATGGTCACTTGGTGAATGAAACACGTGTCGAGGTTATGAAATAGCAGTTTGGTGTCAGGAAAACATTCCAGTACACTTATTGAAGGAGATGAAAAAAGGCATACTCCGATGGGGGCACGCGACTTTAGCAACTTCTAAATGGACATTTTTTTTTTCAAATTAATCCCTTAGAATGGACTTATTTTCTTTAATTTCAAAAATTACTAAAGAGAGTTATTTCTGTTCAGGTTCAACATACGTCCTTAATTCGACCGTTCCATTGCAACTTTTAGATTTTTGCATTTATTTAATATTATCTACGAAACTTCTCTTCCATAAAAAAATGTAAATTCGAGAAAAGCGTTTTGTACCACTAGCTTCATCATGCTACTAACTTTTAATCACTGAGTAATGAAAAAGTACATTTTACTTAGAAAGAAAAGCGTTTGAATTTTTTTGATACAGAATTGATGTATTTCAGCATTTAGGATAGAAATTTATTTCAATTGATTTTTGTCAGTACTAAATCGATGCCACACTCATTGAACAAAAACTCATTGATCTACTGTATCTAACCAGAAGAGCATCGTCTCCATGAAAATATCTGAACTAAAGACAGATCAACATCCTTTCTAAAGTGTTCCAGAGAAGTAAGCGAGCTTGTGGAAAAAGCATTGCCGACAAGACGAATGTCTCTGTTATGGACTGAATCTAAAAGATTCAGTGAGTGTTAAGGGACTCCATAGAGGGAGTTTCAAAATTCAGAATCAAGATTTTATGGGCGGGTTTTTTTCAGGTCAAACTAAGTTACATTAACATGAATCCACAAACACTTCGTTACAAATGTACAGAGCGTTGAAATTTTAAGATTTATTTATTTGTTTGATACCTCTCTCAGTTTTTAAGATATTGAGATCAAATTTGAAACATAGATTACGTTTCAGGGCTAACATCATCCAACATGCCAAGGAAGATATTTTTTCAGGGGTCAAGCGTTTTAGTAATGCTTTGCTGGTGTATTCTTATACATAAAATGAATTTTTTGTTTTCTTCACACATTTTTTTCTTTCGTAATTTATATGCATCTACGACCATAATAATTGAAATTCTTCAACGAAACAATGAAAAATAAATTTAACTTAGTGGGCTTTGACTGCTATCTTCATTTTGATGTTTAGGTTTCTTTGGAAGCATTTGACATTATTTGAAAGTTGGTTTGTGTCTGATCGTGTTTGTTTCCTAATCGCCAGTTTCCCAACCAGAGAACTCTTGTAAATTCCCATTATAACGTTCGGAAATACGGTAGATTCCAGACTCCAAGGCACAATGCTGGCAGACCGCCATAAGCATGTAATCCAGTAATGGAAGAAGAGATTTTGAATGACAAGTAGCAAAAGATTTGGATTTTTCCCATTCAACTGTCTGGAAACACGTTATACCCATATTATATCCAGAGGTTTGCTTTCTCGAGATTTTCCACTGCGCTTGCAGTTTCTCAGACGGATACTGCACCAAGTAGGGTACCTGAATTTTTATCCAAACATGATCAGACAATCTGGACACCAAGAACAGTTTAGCGTAAACATATGGGCAGGAATAGTGGGGAGATACTTGAATTGAACCTTTAATTTCACCGCGAATTATGAATGGTTGCACATATTATTCATATACAGTGTTTCCCAATCGGAGGATTGGCAGAGCAAATGCAATTGCTTGAACTTCAACACGCTGGACTTTTTTTATGGGGACATGTAAAGGGCCTAGTTTATGGCGTAGAACCAGTGTCTTCCATCAAAGTTTCCACTGAACGAATTATGGAAGCCCTAAAAACCGTGAAAATCTCAAGAACGTGTGCGGCAGTCTATGAGAAGAAGATATAAAGAGGTCAAGGTTCGTTAGTTTTTTTTTTATTTTTGGGTATTGTTAACAAAAACTCGCAATTTAGATTAAAAACCAAATTAATTTGTTTTCATTGTGATAATAGGTTCCCACTTTTTGTTTAATTTTAATTGAATGTAGCGAAATACAAAATATTATCAAAACTCTTGTCTCGATATATCGGGTGCAGATGTGTAAAAATTACGCAAGATAAAAAATGTCAGTATTAAAACAAAAAATTCATATCGTTTTTCAGAATCTGTCACAATAAAGTTTATGAAACAGGGCTTTACCTCTGAAAAAATATCTCACTGTAGATTCGTATAATTACGCACAAGATAAGGAGAACTCAAGTGAATGAAAAAAATCGAAAAACAACGCTTTTTAAAAGTTGGAAGAGTACGAAGCTGACACAATTTCGACAAAGATTTTCCTACACGACGTTCCCAATGTTTTGGATATATCCATGCAAAAAGCGTGGCAACACCGCCGGGTCTGTAAACGTTGGCAAAATGTCGGAAAATGTATATGATGGCTTGGAAAAGCGGTGAAATATGATGGGTGTGTGAACTTCTGATGTATAATACGAAATAATTTTTTTTCGCCTTTTATTACCCCTCTCGGTTGCCCTTGTTTTATTAGGTTGAAATAGATATAGAACACCAGAAATTTTGTTGAAATCATCAGTATTTCTAGGGGGTCTGAGGTCGCCTGCCATGCTGTACTGGTCTGACAACGGCGGTCATATCTGTATATATATATATATATATATATATATATATATATATATATATATATATATATATATATATATATATATATATATATAAATGAATAGTAACTTGTGAATATGGGAAACCTGTGACTCGTTTTATGCCGAAAGTTAAACAATTGATCATATAAATAAAAGGGAAGTTTTGCTTATATTTGAATTAGAATAGTCGGCGGCGCATATTCCAAGTGACCAACTTAAAGTTTCCGTTAGAATGAAAGTTACTAAAATATGGAGGTTATGTTTGTGGTTATCAGAAGGTCAAATTTTTGTGTAAAACAGTTGTTTTTGGTGCTAGTACTTGTGAATTAGGTAGATCAGTGTCTGAAAGAATTGTTGACATAAAGGAGGAGGCATCTGTGATTTCAATTACAAAAATTGTTACAAATGGTGAAGTAATGGGCCTGTATCTTCGAAAATAGTCGTGACCGCCAAAAATGTCATTGGGATGTTTTGTACAGGAGACCGAAATTGTTTATTGGAAGTTCAGATACTCGCTCTAACTGAAGATTTACCTTTGGATTTCAGGAGAACGTCCCCACCAGTGTCTGATCTGCAAAAAGCGCTTCATCCAGTACGCCTCTCTGAAGGCACACCTAAGGACCCACACAGGAGAGCGTCCACATATCTGTTCCGTTTGTGGGAAATCGTTTGGTCAATCGAGCACTTTAGTGAATCATTCACGAATCCATAGTGGAGAGAAGCCATTTCCATGCACGGTGTGCGGGAAGGCTTTCAAGAATGGGGGCAATTTGAACACTCATATGAGGTCAGTAGACATGTCAAAAAAAAATCCACATACCCAATTATCAATTTCAAGGGGATTATATATGCCATTTCTCCTTTAATATATTCTTGATGACTTTCGTTCAGCAGTTTTGACTTCTTTGAATGATGTCACTTAGATATCACTGAGTTGTTGCTAAAAGTTTAAAAAACTATGGGATCAAACGTGAGATATTCGCCAATTTAATTATGAGAAATATTAAATCGTGGTGAGGTTTTCAAATAACCCACGATACTTGCGTGTATTGCTACTGTCGCATTTCTTCATTATTAAAAATTAGAAAAGTACATAAACGGTACTGGATCCCCAATTGATTGAAATATTTATAATTTGTACATACGTATGTACTGGATCAACTCCTGCATACCCAAGGTCATGAGCTTTAAAACATTCACTAGCTTCTCTTTCTCTAGATTTCCTATCAGATTTTCCGTTATCTTTCAATTTCCTATCCGCTTCCTTTGTCCTGTGGCGGTAAAGAAGTTTCTTTGGGACATTCTTTTCTCTCCCTTAATAAGCCGAATATTTCTGGCTCGTATATCATCTTGCTAGTTTTTTTTCTGGAGCGTAATAATTTTATGTCAATGTTTTGGTTGGTTTCAGGGTTTCAATGTTTTG
Source organism: Chrysolina americana (assembly GCA_958502065.1). Taxonomy (NCBI): domain Eukaryota; kingdom Metazoa; phylum Arthropoda; class Insecta; order Coleoptera; family Chrysomelidae; genus Chrysolina; species Chrysolina americana. The sequence continues at coordinate 89,342,594 of OY293410.1, forward strand.
GTTGGTTTCCGGGTTTTGCCGTGATCTTCTTCAGTTTCAGTTGATATGTCTAGAAGAGTACTTCGACCACGCCACTAAAGATGACTGCCGCAGTTGCAGTTGAAACGTTTGGAGATTTAAACCAAAGAAGACCACGGCAAAACCCGGAAACCAACCAAAACAAATTTATGTCTGTTTTTTTTTAAACTGTGATGTTTGAATTAATTTCTGTTGTGGTTTGTTAGATGCACTTGACTGTCTTCATTGTGCGAAATTTCAGGTTCCACAGGAACGAGCGACCTTACGGCTGCGACCAGTGCGACAAACGGTTCGTCACCAGCTCCCACCTCAACGTCCACGTGAGGCAGCACTCTGGAGAGAAGCCGCACAAGTGCGTTGTGTGCGGCAAGGCTTTCGTCAGGAGCGAACATCTCAAAGGTCACTTGATTATACACAGCGGGAAAAAACCGCACCAATGCAAGCACTGTTCGCGGCGATATACGCAAAGCAGCCACCTTAGGAGACACGAAAAGTCCGCTCATTCGGAGAAACAGAGCGATGGCGTCGGATGAGGTGAGGCCGCATGCGGAGAGGGAGTAATTCATATAGAAGGGGGATGAGGGTTTTATTTATGCTTCTGGTATATTCATTTTTTATTGAAGAAAGTTTTGATTCCAATATCTGCCGTCGTTTGATTAGTACATTGGTTCACGCGGTTGTTCAATCAAGTCATAATTTGAAATCATACAAGCCGTATTTTTAGGCCCTATCACTATTGTCATGTCGGCAACGGTGAAACAGAGTAACGTAGGTCGTCCCACTTTCATTATCCGAGATAGCCAGTAGAAAAGGGTGTGAGTTCTTTATTTCATTTTGGCAGTTCTTGAAGAAATAGTTTAATTTATTTTGATTTTAGGGTTTGAATGGCAGGGCCCCACGTTGGGCGCCAGTTTTTGCGTAACGTAGCTCGTGCAACTTTCATTACACGAACCACATGCATGTTATCTTGGACTGTCTAGCTAGTTCCTGTTTTTTTTTCAATATAGCAAGCAAGTAAAATCCGATCCTAGAGTTTGACGGGATAGAAGCCATCTTTTTTTGTTTAAAAAAAATCGATGTAAGATAATCAAGTTAATGTAAACTTTCTGGAAATAAGAAATTAAACAGTATTCCACTACATGATAAAATCTGTTTTGTAATGACAAAGATAATTGATAGTTCGTAAAAAATAAGAGATCATTTTTGATTCAGAACCTTCAATTGATTCTATGTTAAAATACTTTTGACAGATTTGACCAAGTTTTTTCATTTCCCGTCCTTGAAATGTCAGTGATGGTGACCTAATGAATCATTTTATAAAAAACAACCTTTCAACAAAAAAAAAAACTGCTGAATCAATTAGAAACAAACAAAATTTCTTCCGCTTCATTTTCTTTCTGTATAACTAAGCTGATTTATCCAACCCACAATAGTCCCCTTGTGCAAAGTGATAAAAACCTTCAGCTTATTCTTTGTTCATGCTACCTGGATTATCAGGATAATAAACCATACAAGCCCAGATTACCTATTAAGCGGGTAAAGCAGGTTATGGAATTCAAATACCCTATAATCCCTCCTATAAATAATTTTCCCAGCCCCAGCGCTCATAGAAAAAGGCGCTTCGTCTCTCCTCGCCACTGATTACATTAAAAAAGTAACAGCAAACATTCGTATTGGGGAGCGCAAAAATATTTTCAGCACATTATTGAGCTGCTCAAATCGGCAAAATATGGGCTGCTCAAAGCGGTAAAATATGTGCTGCTTAAAGCAGCAAATTTTTTAATCCAGGCCTGAAACCAGATGTGAACCTAGGAAGTCCATTCTAAAGGCATATGTGAAGACCCATTTTGTAATAATTACTGTTTGAAAACTCTCTCTTTATCAACTATTTTATTGTTATACTTTATATTGTTTTAAGATTAACAAGTTTTGAAGAAATATTAGTTCTCTTCATAATTTGTAAATATTTGAAGATTTTTTCTTCTCATTTATGCGAGTTTGTGCAATAAAATGTAATTAGTCCATATTTGTAATAAAATGTTTTATAGTGTTTTTGGTTTGTTCATAATTTCTTTCATTCCAACGATAAGTGTTCTAGAATATGTGACCGATATGATTCAGACGAAAATAGCTCCAATTTATTAGGGAAGGTCGATTAGTTGTATTGAATATTTTATAATATTATAATTTTGTTATGTCTGCCGATAAGAAGATCTTTTGAGGCGATCCACAATATGAAACCTGTGAAATCACAATGTGAGAACTCGCACAGTGGTTCACAATGCCGACGTCCTACATTCGTAAAGACTACTTTGAAAACCTGCAGAGTGCTCTCTAATGCAAAGCTGGTGAAACCACCAAAGTAAACCTTTAGTCAAATATCTGGCCCTATAACCCTCAGAGTTTTTTACGATACGAGCGCCTGAGGCCACTATAACTAGTTACAGAAACCAAAGGACGATGATCCACATTACCAAGCCTAGGAAACCATAATCACTAATGGCTTGAGAAACATTGAAGCGCTTCGCACTATTAGGCTCGTGAAGCTACAATAACCGGCCGAAGAATCTACAGGGCGACCGGCAATACGAAGCCTCCGAAAATATACAATTACTAGCTTGAGAACCCCCCGGACGTTTCAATTTATAAAGCTGCTGAAGCCACAATTACTGACTGAGAACCAACACCCTGTTCGGGACAACCGACAAATATACAATGCAATACCAAGCCTGAAATTACAATAACGGGCTTGAGAACCGGCAGGGCGCTTCCCAGCGCAAACCTCCTTTCTCGATTTCTCTTATTCTTATAACCGGAACCCATTGGGCGATCCATAATATGCATCTGAAAAATAACTGGCCATGGAACCCGCAGGACTCTTAACAATACAAACTCCCAAAGCCACAATAACTGGTTTGAGAAACAGTAGAGCGACCAGAGGCGGCGGTAGACGAACGCCGACGGCCTCGCGCCAGAAGGGGCATCGCAAAAAAGTTCAACAATGTTATTCGAGAATTGTAGTTATTCATATATATTTCCGTATGCGTGAGTAGTATTCAGAGTCGCAGAGCGGTCTGGGAACAGTGGCAGTACTATGAGTTTGACGAAACCGCGCGAGCCTCGAGGAATCCCAGAGTTCTTTCTGTTTCATTCATCATCCACAAAATTCATATTCTCCTGCTTTCTTTCACAGACAAACGTTATATTAATAATTATCTTACCGCTTTTATTACTAAGTGAGTGAAAAAGTAGTTATTTGTTCATTTTATTTTAAAGAAAAGTCCCAAAATTAATTTATTTTGATTTGTGATTGTTTATGAAATTTTTGGCATCATTTGATTAGCAATACACCTCATATATATTCATATATCAGTTTGTTTTCATCGTTTTTCTTCTGACTGGGAAATGAAAGAGGCTTCGTAAAACTGATGTCGCCGACGTCTATAGTTTGTCTAGCACTACCACTGAGAGCGACCAACAATATCTTGCTGGAAAGTCACAATAATTTTGGTAATTCGTAGGAATCCACAAAGTGCTTCACAGCACAAACTACCCAAATCCTCGATAAGTAGTCCAAGAACTCGCAGGAAGTTTTACTGAACCCTCAATGTAGAGTTTTACTTTATCAAGCGTTCGAAGTGGCAATGGCTTGTGAACACAAGGCTTATGAAGATAAAATAACTGATTTGGTTGGAAATGCGGGGTTTATATTATTCTTACAGAAGGAAAGCCAACAAATATCGGAAGCCTTGGTGAGTAGCGACTCCACTTACTCTAATGGTTGATGCCCAATCAGAACTTTAAACACAGAAAAAAATCAACTTTATTTTTGATATCAGTCGTCCATTCCTCGATTGAACTTTTGAGTATGTTGGATGGGGCCTATGACGTTATCATAATCTTGATTTTTTTTTGGATGGTCCGTGCCGTAGATTAAATTGGTTTCGTTTTCGACACTGAACCCAATAATTAGAGTTGAGCCGTTCATCAAAAGTTCCATACAAAAGCTGCATAGAACGAAGTATTGCTCTTGCTGCTCAAAGTAAATAAAAAATTGTGATCATCTTCAAAAACCATCAAAGACTTAATATGAAAAGAAATAATACCGACTACGGTCGAAAATACCCTTATCTCCACACATTTCTACAAAGTGGAAAAATGAGGCAAATATCTGAAAGAAAACTACTACTTCCCCATACGGACATTGAATTACATCTGTTATCCATTTGTGCAATGTTCTTCAAAGAGTTCACTACTGCAAGTGCTATTTGTATTAAACCCATTAAATTTTGTTGAAAACCTGCATAAGGCCATTACAGACACACTGGCATAACAAGTGCAGCCACTACCACTGCGACTATCTGACGTTACGGGCATTTTGATTGGCTGAACTTCTTTATATATACAAACTATGAAGAACTACAACAACAAAATGTGCTATGCAAGTCTGCCTATTAAGGCCCATACATGCATATTTCAAGGTTTTTCCTCAGTTCTAGGATAGGTCAGACAACAATAGAGTCGTCTTGTTCTACAAAACGAACGATAACATTCAAAAGCCTTATAGTATTTCCCTACGAATGAATCATTTACAACGCCAAGATGCATAGAGTACTGTTTTACTTCTTTAGCACAGATGGCGGCAAAATTACAGATTAATGTTGTCATTGACGATTGATGGTTGGACAAGCGACAAGTGTCATGTCAACATTCAAAAACAATCAAATCAAGGCACCGTGGAATGTTGGAAACTCGGCTTTTTTCGACTTCTGCGCCATCCATCAATGAATGAAGCCAACGGAATCAATGCAATTACAGTATCAACAACTTTGGTAGAAACAAAATCGAATCTGAGATCGCACCAGGGTTTCTATGCAACTTGTACAACGCCAAGCGCGAGGGAAAAACAAAACAGCAATCCTCGATACCACATACTCCAGAAAGAGTGAATGCAAAAAAATTTGAAACAAGATGACTCTTGTTGTTTGGCCTTTCCTAGCACTAATGAGAGGGATAAACCTCGAATGAACGCTTATTAAGGAGCATGGCATAAAAGGGAAAGTTGTTGTTTCCTGTCAGATATTTGCCTAATTTTTCCACTTCATGGAAATATGTGGACAGAAGAGTATTTTTAACCGTAGTCGGAATTATTCCTTTTCATTTATGTGATAACTCTCCGTATACACACTTTTCAAACTTTGATTTATATCAAAGAGTCTGGCTTACCTCATACATATAAATGTGACCTTTGTTACCGCAAATAACAAAAATACATTACTTATCTTCAAAATTTTATTCATATGAAACTTTTTGAGAAAAATACATTATTCTTATTAATAATACTAAATATTCACATTTAAATAAATATTCAAATAATTTCCTATTCAGTTAACAAGAACATTTCGTCGACGTTTTCGTTATTCAGTTTAACTCAAACCTAATTTGAGCAAATTCGATTTAGCTATACATTCATAAATGACTGAATGTTGAATTAAACTTCATGTTTTTTGTATCTCTTACAAAGAATATTCGAAGAATAAATACCAAAAGAGAAGCTCGCTAATGATCTAATAGTTCGTCAAATGACCTAATAGTTCGTCAAAAATACAATAAGTGTAGTCCAACAAGGTATCGTTTTAGGCACACTCTCATTGATCATGTATGGAGACAAATTACATTCATTTTTGCTAATGGTAGTACGTGATCGATTAGAACCAGGTACAGAGAGTTAAATGGCATGCGAAGTTTATATCTGCCCGGGACATAGTAGTGAATTTCTATTGTTCAAAACAGTCCCACGAGTTAGCTTCTCTCTCAATGCCTAGTCCAATCAATTCAAGACGTTTAGAAATTCTTTACTGATGTGATATTTGAATATCAGATATCATATTCGAGCGACTTTCTTTTCTTATTATTTACACGGCCCAGTCTGGGAAAGTATCGAAGTCCCAGATAAGGGAACCGTAGTGGGGGAATATCGCGAACAGTACCACCAAGGAGATAATGGTCACACCTAGACCGACTTTCACCACTTCCTTGGTTGGCATGTTGCAAGGAGCGGCAGCTATGGCGTTGGGAGGTGTGGACACTGGTAGGCAGTAGGCGTAGGAACAACAAAGTGCAGCCGGCATCATGAGGTACATCGGGTGGATTTTTGCGTCCTGCGAAAGAAAAAAAATTGTTGACATTGGAGATATAAAATAATAATTATAGTTTGATACGCAAAAGAAGTCAGTCAATATCTTGCAGATTTGGTGATTTTTTTACTACCACTCTTCCTAGCTCAGTAATGAAAATGTGTTCACCAGTTCAGGAATCAGTTTCGTGAAGGATGTCCACAAATAATATTGTGTGAACATTTAGATATAAATACAAGCTGTATCTGCACAATTTGACAGGAGCCCAAAAAGACACTCTTCAAATGGGGAAAGGATGTGTTCAAGTGAACAAATTTATGGGAGAGAGGAGGCCGAGGAACATTTCTAGGGGAGTTCTAGTAGAGCAGGATGGAAGGAGAAGAAGAGGACGTAGAATATGGCTAAATGCATGTAAAGAGGCTATAAAGAATAGATAACACCAACGTATAATAATTCATAAGTTCCTTACCACTGACATTTCGGCTAAAACAGGTAGAATAACGTTGGCACACGCCACGTTGCTGGAAAATTGCGTCAATAACGCGGCCATACTTCCGGAGATCATCATAACATAGTACTTATTTAAGGAAGTGAACCCTCTCAGGTGTTCTGCGATCATGTGGCTCATCTTACTGGCCTTGGAGCCTTCCGCCATGGCAAAACCTCCGCCGAGGAGGAAGATCAGCCCCCAGGGCATCTTTTGCTGGACGATCTTCCAAGATACGAGCGCCGGTGAAGCAACCTTTGGCCTCTTGGCCTCGTCCTTGCTGAACATGTAGATGAAATCAGGTTTGGAAGGAAAGACGAACAGAATGAGAACTACTATCAAAGCGGCTGTGGCGTCTTTCACCTGCAAGGAGACACATTAGTTTTAGTGTACGAGTAGTGGAGTTTTTCAATAGAAGTAGTGAGCAAATAATTATTATTATCCAAACAAGTACTTTTTAGTGAACTTCAAAGTGGAGTTCGTATAGGCAGTCGAGTGCGTAAGGTATCTTTCCGTATGAGTAAGGATTAATATTTTTTTCTACACGCGAATTAAATATTTTATCATTTTCCTTTAGCGCTCATGAAAAAACTTAAGCACACAAGAAAAAAGTCCGCAGTTCCCAATGTGGTATAGCGTGAATCACGCACGATTGTAGAAAATCTTATTTACAGCCGTTCTGTAACTATTGTTTCAGATATTACTTCAGGTGTGGTAATGGTCACATTACTATAACTACTATAACAATAATTGAATAGGATAGCGATCTATTGTTAACCTATATGTATTTAGTAATAGTATATGTCGATGTTATTCATTGGGAAACCTTTTCACTCGGAGAACCACTCTAAATAGTCCTGAAGATAAAACAAAATAGTTCTGAAACGTCGACGATAATCCGTTTTGAGGCTGGTCAACGGAATCAAAGAGCCTTGTTATTATGGCGTCCGGGGCACTGCCCTGGAATGGTTCAGGTCATAGCTTATATAGGCCGAAACCCAAAGATATCAAATCCCAATAGATCCGAAAAAAATTGTAATTGATGTCCCTGGATGGTCGGTGTTTTTGGCACATTTTCTTTTTGCTCTATGTGATATTGCTATTCTGGATATATCTAGAAGGTTTATACTGTTTGCAGATGATACTACCGATTATGGGCACAATTAAGATTATATGCTGCCCTGGTCCAATCCATTACAATAGTTGTGAATACATAAAAATGTGTGATGCGAATATGTTGACTGAACATTTCGCATACTTTATAACATTCGAGTGGGACTTACTCGACAGTACTTTGATATTTAAGTCTCGTATAATAGCTCTATAAAAATCTATATCTACAAGTTGTTATGTCGTCAATGGCACATCACGTGAACTTGGACTGTCAGCTTCACTAACTGTCTACAAATCTTTTATCGAGGCTTGATCATTTACGATATGGAATTTCATTCTGAGAAAATTGCAGTCAGGTTCTGTTGCTAAGTACATCAGTGTTAGAGAAACGAGCTCTGAGACCTAAGTCATGATTCTTGATGCGATTTTCTTCGAATACAAAATAACGCTACCAAACCGAAATCTTTATCCTAGGTACGATCTGCTGCCTCAGTGGTCATGATGGTAGAGCGCAAGTCTATCAATCACCCGTTTTTTTGCTCTTAGCCTTTTCCGGGGTTAGCTCGCAATAATCCACCTCCCAAGAACTTAGACAATAGCAGTATCCAATGGAATGTAATGAACGACACGCATAAGCATCGCAGGAGGCGTGTTATGTCACCTACAACCCTCACAAGCTCTACAGCTCGACCAACCGCCAACATCAGCGGAGGCGGCTGTCAGCGTCCCTTGATCGGGGCCCTAGGCACCACTTGGCACAAGCGCTCGCCCTCCTCCCCAGCAATGGGGTTGAGGGGGAGGCGGCTCTCCGTGCGTCCGATTACCTTTGCCGGACATCCAAGCCCGCGTGGGGCGAAGAGGGAAGGCATTGATATAATAATAATAATAATGTTTATTCATCAAAATTCACAATCATGATTACAAACATTCCTATGTGAGTCGTATTAGGAGATGGATAAATAAACAATGGCATCACTGAAGAAACAATCGTAGAAGATTGCTTCTTGTGCGTGATATAGCCTCTGAAAATAATTAATTACAAAAATTATATAGTAAAAGTAAGTCTAAAGGTAAAGGTTTCATTCTCGCAATTCTGAGTTAACATAACATTCATACATCACATATTCAAAATGTAACAATTGACTAAATGTCTTATCAAGTATCACATAAGGTGTAAAATATTATAGTCGGGAATATTCCTATCGGTAGGTATCACAATCGGTTTTAAGTCAAAATCAGTAAGTATCATAAAAGATATGCATTTTTCACTAACATAACATTTTTTGTTTAACTAATACACCATACTAGGTAGTTATGATGAATTGATGTAGTTTTTAGGGTTAAATAATTCTTTGGAATATGTTTCTGTCACTGCTTTTGAGCCAATTTTTAACTTGTTTTTTGAATATTAGGTAATTTTTGCTATTTTTTATGGTTTCGGGCAATAAATCCCAAGTTTTTGGACCCAGATAGCTACAATGCCTCTGTCCTACTGTTTTAATACATTTCGGAGTCACAATACTATGTTTTCTTCTTCTAGTATTATATGGGTGATCTGGTGTTGTTATTTTTATTTCATTTTTATATATCCTTTGCAGCATTTTCTGGCAATAGAGTTGCCTGGTATCGAAAATGTCACGTTCTTTGTATACACTGTCGCTCGGGTAAGTCCTTCCTTTACCTAACATTATTTTAATGATTTTCTTTTGTACAATATTGAGGGAATTTAAGTGCTTGTCATTTACTCCTCCCCATCGTATTATACCATACGTAAGTTGTGACTGAATTAAACTGTAATAAACTGTTTTCAAATGAGTTATATCGAGATATTCCCTCAAGAGCTTGAATCTTGATATGAATCCTCGAAGTTTTCTTGTGAGATACGATATATATATATATATATATATCCCATTTCATATGTCGGTCAATTTTTATGCCAAGGTATTTTATGGAGCTGGCTTCTGGAATAGATGTATATTGATTTATATTTAACGGTCCCATATTCGGCAAATTATTGATATAGGAGGTGAAACGTAAGTATTTAGTCTTTTCCGCGTTTAAGGTTAATTTGTTGTATTGGAACCATTTACTGATATTATTGAAATCTTTTTCCGTTTTTGTTTTCAGTTGTTGCCAAGTGTCGGCATTATAAAATACAGCTGTGTCATCTGCAAAACTAAGGATAGTTCCTTCAGATGTCATTTTCAATAGGCTGTCTATACAGATGGTGAACAGTAGAGGGCCCAAGACCGTGCCTTGGGGAATCCCGTAAGTTATTGTCCTTGGGGTACTCACTATACCATCAATATCGACTACTTGATTCCAGTTTGTAAGATATGATTTCAATAAATCGTGTGTCTTACCCCGCATGCCAATTTTTTCTAACTTCTCGAGAAGCCTTGAGTGACAGACAGTATCAAAGGCTTTGGAGAGGTCTACAAAGATACAAAGCGAAGGCTTAGAGATGTCGAGTGATTTATATATATGAGATGTTAGTTCTACCCATGAACCCATACTGTTTTTCGGACAGGATATTATATTTTTTCATAAAGTGGGTCATTCTTTTTTTAATAATTTTTTCTAAAATTTTTGCAACGTGCGATATCAGAGAAATTGGTCTGTAATTCGAAATTTGCATTTTGTTTCCACTCTTGAAGAGCGGTTTGATAACGCCAGTTTTTAAAATGTTTGGAAATAGACCATTTTCGAAACAACTATTGAATGTGTGGGTGAGAGGGACTGTTATAAACTCCGCTATATGTTTCAACATTTCTGCAATAAAACCGTCATCCCCAGGACTTTTTTTCAGTTTTAGTAGTTGAATTATTTGTAAAACTTCTTCTACGTTTGTGGGATACCAAAACATAGTTTTATTCAATTCTGTTGTGTCATCTCTGAAAGCTCTAGGTTTTTCGATTTTATCAGCAAGCTTTTGGCCTATTTATATATTATATATATATATTATATTATATATTGTCATGAATTGTAGAAATTGGTGTAATTTTGAACTGTTAATTCTGGAAAATACACTTTTATTTATTTAGTCTATCAATCAGAGGGACGCGGGTTCGATTCCCAGCATGGTCACTGGTCTCGTGCTAGGAATCGCACGTTATAAGGTAAGACCTCGTTAATCCTTAGCTCACACAAGTTTCGACATCTGAGGGCTGTCGTTCGTAGGGGGATGACAGCTGGTTAACGGAAAAAACAAAACAAACAAAAAACTATCCCTGATGTAAAGAAGTCTACTCATTAGGAGAAAAAACTTCCTATCCCAATTTTTATTGCTTCTCCGACGAGAGAATCTCTGGTTTACAGAAGTAAGCATATTTACAATGATTTGCAAAAAGATTGAAAAGGAGTCCCTATTACATTCGCCATAAATTATGAAAAGATTTGAGAAGACTCGATGACATTCAGCGAGTTTATTATCTACGAGTGATGCGAGTGTATGGAAAGCGGGCGAGTCAGATAGTGTGCTAGTGACGATGACACACAAAACTTCATTTAACTCGCTCAGAAGCAAACAAGGTAACGAGTACTTGTTGACCAGAAATCACCGAGATACTGGCAACTACGATGACACATGGCTAGTTTACTAGCTAACAAGCCCACACGTTAGCGAGTACAGTAGCCCGGTTTTCTCAACTTTTCTCGCGGATTGTTTACAATCTGCTAGTTTCCTAGTGACATGATTCTTGAGCCCTGGTCAAACTAGGCTGTTTAGCAGCGGCTACTAATTAGCCGCTAGTAATATTGCCAGCAAGCGGCCTAAGTCTGATCCAGAACAAGCGGCTGGTGAATTCAAGCCACAATCATGAGTTGAACATGATTAACTTTCGCTAGCAGTCACGTGATCTCCTCGCTGGTGCCAGCCAGCCAATGTGAACCCCTAGTAGCTCACAAGCGGCTGGTGAATTAATACGTTTCTAGTTGGTTTTATGCAGTGTTATTTATTTTCGTTATACTGTATTCTCTACTTCTTTTTGTGATTATTAGTGAATATGGCTGACAGCAACAGTGGTCGGGCAAAGACACTATAACATTTTCAGATTTATTCGGAAATTATCCTTGCCGGTGGGAGTCATTAACAGAAATGCCAAAGGCACAGAGCTTATAAAGGAGTTATTGGAAAACGAGCACTAAAATCAGGTTTGGCCCCATTGAAGAGAAAATTAAAAAGTCTACGTGATACATATAGAAATGAAGTTTACAAAATGAAAAAGTCAAAGGAGAGTAGTACGGGAGCAGATGACGTCTACAAACCGAGACTGGTGTGGTTCTCGGCAGCCCAAATGTTTTGGAACAGTAGTAGATATTGTTGGTCGTGACTCATCATCGAACCTGGGAAGTTTAACATTATAGTAACACACCTTATATTTTTGTTTAAAACATGTAACTCAAATATTTCCGAAAAAAGTGGTATTCAGAAACTGTCTGTATGTATGTCTGTATACAGAGCAAATATTTCCGAAAAAAGTGGTATTCAGAAACTGTCTGTATGTATGTCTGTATACAGAGCTGGAGAGTAAATCACTGGACCGATTTTGACCAAATTTACCAAAATCTGCCAAAAAAGTTTGTGCCAGCTACTGGTACCGTTTATTTTAGTACAAATTTAATCTTGAACGAGTCTAAGAACCAATTGATTACTGTAATCGAGGAATTCGAAGGGTAAAGACCATTATTTGTAGAAAAACATTGTTTCTATAAATCAAGGTTTATTTGGTAACATGACAAATACTGTCTTGCTGTCTTGCCATAGCCTTTTCTTCCTTTTCAACATCTGTTCACACAACGACATGACTCACACCAATAGATGACATGCTGCACGCACACACAATGTTTTCAAGTCATCAACAGCAACCGTACTAGCGGCTATTTACTTACAATGTGAACCCTTCAGATCCGCTGGCTGATGACGATATTTACCAGCGGCTGGTTAGTACCGGCTGCTAAACAGCCTAGTTTGGCCGCGGCTTTAGGCGAGTATATAACTTTCCGCTTTACCGTCGTTGTTTTTTCAAAGGCATAGTTTTACAATCTGCCGTAGAGACAATAAATAGTGATGCAACGTGGATGCAACTAACGAGCACATTGTGCTTACAGCTAAACGTACTTTGTATCTGATAAATAAACAAAAGACCCAATTGAAAGATCAACTGAGAGAACTTCGGACTTCCTATTCGTTCGAAAGAACGTGAATAAAGTACAGCCGGGTTCAAAAGGAGTGTGTTTGTTGGGAAGCGCGCGTCATACCAGTGTGGACTTTCGCAATCATGAAATCTCTTTGAAATAGTAAACAAGATATAATTAAGTCGTAAAACGACATTATGCACTTTTGTTGGTACAAGTCTGGAGATAAAGTGTAATCAATTCGTAAAATAGAGGATGTGTCAAGCACAACGACCTGAAATTATTTTAAACATAATGTGAACTCCATTTTTAAAGTTCCGCGAGCAACTCTTTCAATAACCCTTGTCACTTTTCTCAAAATGATCCGTAGGTCTTAGGTTGAAACGTGAGGTCCTCGGCATCACGTCATCCCTGGCTCTAAGTCTCTCTGAGACTTCTGAGGGTTGCTCGCCAAGAACCAATTTGAAATAATAGTAGATATCTTTCTTTTGATATACCATACACCTCATCGCCGCTCTTGGATCACTAGTGTAACAACGTTCAAAAAAATACGGCGAGAAGGATCTCGACCCGACATAGCATGGAAATAAATCGAGAAATGACTGTCGAAGCGCTTTCAACACTAGTCTATTGATGACTTTATTCGCAGTTTGTTTCTCATTTGGAAGAATTAGAACAAAAGGAACAGAATTGACATGTAATCGAAATTAATTCGGTGAAATACGTAGTGCCTTTTACCGGTGAATTAGAACCTAAGGAGTTTATTTTAATTGTGAAACTGTTGTGAACAGAAAATAAGTGATCCAGTAGTGTTCATTGGACTTTTTAGTGTATTACTTCCACATTTGAAGAAAATGTATGTGACTGCCAAAAAAAATGCTGTCTGATCTGATTTTTTGTCCAGTCATGTTTGGTGTGGTGTTTTCAATAGGATTCAAACTGTCTAATGCAAGGAATTCAATAGAGTTTTTGTTTGACTTATGATTTATTTATTTAGTCTAAATTCATTTTGTATCGTTGAAAGGAGAATTGACTGTGGTCAATTCCTGCAATTCCAGTGCCCAATCCCATATGTGGAATATTTAACTACTTCACATGATAAAATATTCTTTGGTTTTAGACATAGTCAGGGCCTTAGTATGTGGTTCCTATACTACTTTATTCGTATGTATTGGAGTTATCATAGGACCATTTGTCAAAAACAAATGAATACCAAATTTTGAAATTGATAATAGGTAATTTTAAAATATTTTATTTTTAACAATTTACTGTGAATTTTACTTACTTGTGAATACTTTTTTACACAAATGAACATATTTTTATTATTATCAATTGCAAACTAATGATATTCTGACCCGTAAACCAAGTATGCAGATAGTCCTTACTTTGAATATCATTTGCTTGTTGTTATAGGAAGCATTGCAGAGTATGTTCTTGTAGAAAAATTTTGCCAGTTATTGGGAAGGGGTGATTTGGTAGTCGTAATGGGCTGTTGGATTATTTTCTGCTAACCGAGAAAAACTTAGACAGTCCAGAAAATTTACGAAAGGTTGGATTATCAATAATCTAATTTCAATTCATGAAATTATGGTCTTCCTCCAAGTATTTAATTATAATAATGAAATTATTTCACATGATGAAATATGAAATACACCTCATACGTTTACTTAAACAAGAATAATTCCTATGCCTAAGGCCATTGTATATGCTTGCGCTCGGTTTCAGCTTTGACTTTGGTTTGAAACCGCTTTATTTTCCAAAATATCAGCAGTGACAAGACAGACTTTTTACTTTTTACTGACACTTCAAAAAACTTCCTTTACTATACAGGAAGATACACAATATGAAAAATACAAATAACATGTAACGTAATATATTAAAATTCCCGTAGAAACACTCCTCCTCAGTAATGCACTATCGTTCATTACTCTTCGTCTGGTTCTACGTTTAGGACACATAATTTAGCAACAGGCCTCTTGAATGTACCCGATGCTGTCTTACGGCAACAACTAGAATGTTACCATTAGTTCCAGGATAAACTGAAGTCACGATCCCTTTGGGTCAGGTGTTTCGACAAAAGTTACTATCGACTAGGATTACCACATCTCCTACCCTGATTTGTCTGCATTGATTACTAAACCATTTAGTTCTCTTGGTGAGGACAGGTAAATATTCCCTAATCCATCGACGCCAAAAATGATCTGTGAGGAGTTGGGAAAATCGCCATTGTTTTCTGGAGATCTGATTCATCGAATTTTCCAGGTGTTTGTGAAGAGCTCGATAAGCCAAGCAAAAAATGGTTTGGAGTAAGAGCTTCCGCATCTGTGTGGTCTGGAGAAACATGGACCAATGGTCGGCTATTTACAATATTTTCGGCTTCGATCAAAAGAGTTTGGGGAACCTCTTCTCGATGTGCTTTCTCTTTCAAGACAACGATAAGTGACAGCTTTACAGATTTTACAAGGCGTTCCCAACTTCCACCCATATGTGGTGCTAAAGAGCTAATGAAGTTCTATTCAATGTTTTTTGGAGTCAAGCCTGTTATGATTTCGTCTTGGTTCGGTTCATCTAGGGATTTTTTAAGTTCTTTCTCGGCTCCTCCCAGATTGGTTACATTGTCTGAGAAGATTTTCTTTGGGTGTCCTCGTCGGCCAATGAATCTTCTGATTGCCATTATTGCAGAGTTAGTATTGAGTGAATGTGCCAACTCTAAATCGACTGCCCGTGTGCTCATGCAGGTGAAGAGAACTCCATATCGTTTTTCTTTCCGTCTAACAATCGTTACGTACATGGAACCAAAATAGTCCATCCCGGTGATACTGAACGGTCTGACGAAAGATGTCAAACTCGAAGTAGGTAGTGGACTCATTTCTGGTATGTCAATTTTCGCACGCCTGTTTTTGCACCATTGGCATTTAGTCCAAGAGTTTCTTACTGCAGATCTTACATTAAAAAGCCAATACCGTTGTCTTAGTTCGTTCACGACATAAGACTGACCATTGTGATTGGCCCTAATATGGTAATGAGATGTCAATAATTTGGTAAAACGGTATTTTGGATCCAACATTATGGGATATTTGGTATCTTCTTGTAAGTCATTTGAATAAATTATCCTACTTTTTATTCGTAAAATTCCATCTGAGTCCAATATCGGGGACAACTTGTACAGTTTACTGGAATTTTCAACTTGTCGTCTCTATTTCAAATGATTAATTTTTTCAGAGAACTCTTCTGACTGTACATGTTTTATCCAAAACTTTTCAGCGTCATTTATCTCCTCCGGTACCAATTCCGAGATCCTTTTTGATTTCTTTTTAACTTTTATATGAATCTTAAAACCCAAGCAGTCGTTCTGATAAGTTTCAACCAAGAAGAAAATCTTGTTACATCTGGTAGAGAATCATGCAGATTCGTTGAAGTGTTTATGGTTGCGCCAACAAATCTTTTTTTCATTTCAGATATATCTTTTTCGGAGCACACTATATGTGGCCATTCCTTTTCATCCAATTTCAGAAACTGTGGGCCATACCACCATCTGTTCTCTGATCCCAAATAAAAAGTTTTTCCATCTCTGGTCGCAACATCAGTAATGTTTTGTTTTGTTGGTACCCAATTCCACTGTTTCAAATCAAGTTTTCAGAAATTTCGACCACCCTGTGAGCGACGAATGGTTTGAAGATGGTTGCGTCTGTTCTTAGCCAACTAATGACGGTTTTTCAGTCGGTCCAGTAGAAGCAACGGTTGATTTTTATACTGTGATTTTTTATGATTGTGACTGCTAGCCTACTGCCTAATACAGCAGCTTGCAGTTCGAGCCTCGGGATGGACTTTGGCTTCAAAGGACTAACCCTGGATTTAGCCATGACAAAACTCGTGCTTACGATATTATCTATCTTGAATCTAAAGTATGCTACGGCAGAGTAGGCTTTAGCACTCGAATCGGAAAATACGTGCAGTTGTATTTCTTTACATTTGAAAATATCTCAAACATATCAATGAGGAAAATTGAGAGATGATATGTTTTGAATTTCTTTCACCCATGACTTCCATGTCTTCAGGATATCAACATCGAGCATATCATCCCAATCAGTTTTTTGACGCCAAATTTCTTGGAGAAGAATTCTTGCCTTTATGGTGAAGTTGCTTATAAATCCTAACGGATCTTAAATGGACATTATCGTTTTCAAGATTATTTGTTTCGTTACGTCATTCCTTTCCGCTAAAAGTTTCAGTTCCAGTTTGTTCCATTTGATAGAAAAACAATTGTAGTCATCATTTGGATTCCAAATCAAACCAAGTATCCTCTCAACAGGTATGGCAGATTCTTCCTCTAGATGCATGTTTTTAAATTTCGTAGTTTTCAAGTCTGATGGGATGTTTTTCAATAACTCTTTATTGTTGGATGACCAGTTTCTTATCATAAAACCTCCCCTGCGATGAACTTCGATTACATTTTGTTAGTTGTTTGGCTTCTTCCGAGGTAGTCGTCCACGTAGTGTTGCTCTGTTATGGCCCTTGTCGCATCAGGAAATTGGCTTTGGAACTCTAGTGCATTTTTCTTCATGACAAACTGTGCAGATGTTGGCGAGCATACGCACCCGAAGGTCATCGCTATCATTTCATATTCAGCAGGTTCTTCCTTCCTTTCTCTACCTCTCTACAAGAATCTTTGGTAGCACCTATCTTTTTCTCTAATCTGCACTTGATGGAACATATCCTTTATATCAGCGGTGAAAGCAATGTTTCTTTGCCTAAATTTGAACATGACACCGAGTAGAGAGTTGAGCAAATCGGGACCCTTGAGAAGTACATCATTGAGGCTTACTCCAAAAGTTTTAGCTGCAGCATCTAAAACGAAGCGTATTTTTACAGTTTTGTTAGGATTTGTTACCGCAAAATGTGGTAGGTACCACACATTTCTGGTTTCCTGAGCTTCTTCTTCCGGTTTTAGTTTTCTCGCATAATTTTTCGTTAAATATTCCAATATTTTGTTCTCGTATTCTTTGGCGAACTCGGAATCTCTGTCCATTTTCTTCTCAATAGATTTTAGGCGATTCATTGCAGATATCTTATTTTTCGGTAGACAAACATAGTCGTTTCTCCATAGTAGACCGGTTTCCCACCTGTTTGGACCTTTTCTCCTTGTAGTTGTTTCTAATATATCAGTTGCTCGTTTTTCCAGTGGGCTCTGAAGATTTTGTGAGTTTTCGACTCCCAGATTGTCTATTCTGAAGGAGTTCTTCACCAGCAGGATAAAAAATAAAAATTCGTCAACTTGGCCCAGGTACGATTTTTGTATGTTTCCATGAACTACCCACCCTAACTTTTGGACTTGACAATATTGAACAATTTTTCCCTCCTTCGTGGACTTCTCTTACGATGATTAAATCTATATTATCTTGTCCAATCAAGATGAGCGGTTTTGCGTCGGCTAATGATGGTAAATCTACTTGATTTACATAATTCCATCTTTTGGCAATGTTTATTATATTTACACTTTGTACAGGAAGAGATAAGTTTTTCACAGTGCGGACGTTGGACATAACATAATCAGTTGTTTCATGTTGGCCTCTGATACAAACGGATACTCGTTTCGAATCTTGTTCCTCGCTTGTCATCGAATTTGTCCACGTGATCCGCAATGGATCTGTGGGACCGTCTGCACCAATTTCTTCAGCTAAAGTCTCATCAATCATGGTGACGGTAAACCCCTCATCGAAGAGTGCGTAAGTTTCTGATTTCCCCTTTGGACCACTAATTTCAACCGAAGCGATTCTGAGTAGAACTTCTGTCTTCTCGGTGCCATTTACTTGGAAACGGACTTGTTGTGTTAGATGAGGAGGGTCCTGTCCTAGTTGACCTGATTGCGATATATTTCTGCCTTCTTTGTGGAGAAGCTGATGGTGCTTGAAATTACAGCCATTCGTTCCGCAGGTTTTTTTGATTCTAAACGATTTTGTAATGTGAAATGAAGTTAAATAGCTAAAACAGACTTTATTCTTCTTCACCCATACATTGGAAATTTTCACATTTTTCCACTTTATGTCCATCTTTCTTGCAGAATTTACACTTATTTAAGGGCTTTTCATCATGCTCCTGGATCGAATTTGTAACGTACATAGCTGCTTCACCATTTTCTTCGAGCCATTCAGAAAAATCGATTATATTGATATTCTTTCCAGATGGTATAGTTTCTTTCAGCTCGACTATTTTTCGTCCCCATTCCATTTTCAAAGAAGGGGTCAGTTTCATCATTAGATCATTTAAAAGTTGTGGATTTGACAAATATTCTTGACCTTTCAAACTCCTCAAAGTTACTGCCAGATTTTTTACTTTTATTGATAAATCTAGGATATTTTTCAGTTCGTCTTCTTTGATCACGGGAATTTTGACAGCTGACTCAATTAGATCCTGAATGATGATTTCTGGTCTACCGATTTTTTTTCTAAGGTTTTTATAATTTCGTCCACTTCTTGAGTGAAACTTAGAAGAGCATTCACGGACTCCTTCGCTGCACCTCTCAGGCTTCTTTGAAGACGAATAATATTTTCACTTTTGGAGAATCCACAAATACGTGTCGAATCATTGAACTGAGTGATAAAATTCATCCACTCTCCTGCCTCTCCCGAATAAAATGGTAGATCTTTGCACATTGGTTTCATATTCTTCCACGTTATATTTACTGCTGGATGCACGACTAGTTTGGTAATTCTCTTCTAACTCTGCTTTTCTCAATGCAGTTTCTTTCTCAATAATTTGTTTCTTTATATCCATTTGAATTGTTTGGATTGCAGCCAATTTCCTAACTTTTTCCAACTCTAATTCTAATTGTTTTCTTCTCAAACTACTAGACAATTTGCTGCTTTTTGTTTTTGTGAAGATGACTAGACATAATGGAAGTAGACTTAGCTATGTTGCTTTCAACAGAAATATGTGAAGATTTCTTCTCGTCGGACTTTTTATTCAACAAATCAGTTGACGGATTTTTGTTACATATGTCAATATTTCCCTCAAACTTTTCCAAGTTCACACTTTCATCTTCAAACAAGAATCGAGAAGGCGTATGACCTTTAGTTTTTCTTTCACTTCTCCTAATACTTTGTTGAATTTCTGGTGATGACGACTTGGAGGACATCCTAGGGCTTTTCTTATACTCGAAGGACCACTTTGTATATGCTTGGGCTCGGTTTCAGCTTTGACTTTGGTTTGAAACCGTTTTTATTTTTCAAAATATCAGCAGTGACAAGACAGACTTTTTACTTTTTACTGACACTTCAAAAAACTTCCTTTACTATACAGGAAGATACACAATATGAAAAATACAAACAACATACAAGGTAATATATTAAACTTCACGTAGAAACAGCCAATATGTTAGTTCCAATGAAGTTTTTTACAGCAAATAAACAAGTTCAAAACATGATTTTTAAACCTAGGATGTTTTCATGTCGTCAGTTGTTATTTAAACAGATGTATTTTTTTCAATAATCTAACCGATATAATCAAAGGTCGTAGGGGGCAGCACTGGTGAAGTGAGTTATATATCTGTTGCACTGGAACCTGACAATGTTATCCAATGGTCATACTTGCCGATGGAATTTGAATTCTATACGACTTCGAAACGGTTTGTATTTTAAATAAACTCGTTCATTTTGTTTAGATCTCTTAATTTCAATTTAGAAAGTTTGACATTCATTTTCAAAATATAAAATTTTTCATCATTATTGGATGAATACCTTTCTGTAGTCAGATGATTTGCAAACGCTCAATCTGTTTTGCCACTTATGAAAATACCCATTTTAAATTCAGTCTGACAAATACAGCCACAAGACTTCTCAGTAGATCTGCTTTTGGTAAAGTATCTTTACCATTAGAGAGATATTGCAGTTCATCAGAACGTCAGTCACTAATAAAGTTGTCCTTATTTTGACATATACGCACGCGCAATGTGAATCTGGAATAAGGACAACTTCATCACTATACCTGCCTTTATTAGAGGACGATTAAGACCGGATTTAAAGTTCCTTTATTTTCACTTCGGGTCATAATTATATGACTTTTTCAACACAAATCGACATCGAAGCACCCTTTAGTAATTCTATCATCACAATAATTCATCATAGTATGATGATATATAGAATGAAAAATCTGAGAAACTAGATTTCATTCATAGGTTATGAATAACGAACTCCTGTGTAAATAAGGGACGAACAGACAAAACTGCAATATCTCTGTTCCTAATCACAGAATAGTGCCAGTCACTATTAAACTAAAGTTTCCTTCAATACTGGCTGGCGATACTGCAATATCTTTCTATTATCTTGATGCAAAGGCAATTCTGATATCCAATTGCTTTAAATATTTCGCTATTCCCTCGCTTGACCTTTGCCTATTTCTTTTAATATGGGTTTTTGGTTTTTGAGAGTATATCGAAATTCCACTGACGCATAGCAACTTATTTTCAATCGCAAATCGACATAACAAATTAGTGCAGATGGCATTCAATTGGAGTAATTCAGTTGAAATTATGTTATCTACTGCTAATCGCGTCATTTATGTACCAATTATGGGATGAGAAATTGACGCAATTGTTAGATAATTTGCGAGTTGAAACAAAATGTATTATTGGTATATAAAGTTAATGATGCAATTGCAATCGACTGTACTGGTTGGTTCAATCTGGAAAATTCACACGACTCGACTGTCACTTTAGTTAAATTACTTCATAATTCATCTCCAACTTAACGTAGTTTTGATAGTGTTTGTGAGATTCCGCGAAATTGATGTGAATAGATGTTTTTTTGTACATGTTTGCGTAAAGCGAGTGTTTGACCCGTCACGAGGTATCGACATAACTAAATCTGATGATATTTTAGCTTCTCTGAGGGCCAGTTTATCAATGTCGTGTTAGCGAACTTTGACTCCTGGTTAAATTTGACTCGTGGTTAGAATGAATATGACATTTGCTAAATGAAGGAATTGACTCGCATTCCAACCATGAGTTAAATTTAGCTCGAAGTTAAAGTACATTGAAAAACCTGCCCTAAGAATGTTTAAAGTAAAAGACATCAAAACGGACGTTTGTACTGGTAGCGGTTGAAAGTGATTAGATTGGCGATGATTTTTACTAAGTACAATACACGTCGTAGCAACTCATGAGATTACTAAGACCAACTTACAATACTGTGAGCGATTCATAATAATAATAATAATCTGCTCATAAACGTTAAGGACATATCTCAGACAATTCAGAAGAGATACAAAAAACCTGGAACAGCAATCATACAAGGATGCATAGAAAAATTCGTCGCCTAGTAACAGAAGCAAACCAAATTTCAAGCCAAGTCAAAATATTTTATTATTCAACATACTCTCCTCCCAATTCAATATATTTAAAGACAAAAAAACCCCTTTTCTCCCTAATTTTTTTCGTTAAGTGATCAGAAACATGGAATAGTAATTCCCAGTTATTGTTCTACCCTTATCCAGATAATGAACCATAATTACTTGTGGTAAGTGTGAGAAATTCAATATTTATACAAAAAAATGTTTTTACGAATTACCCAGGTATTATGGCTTCAGGAACTTTGTAATGCGAACGTTCTGCTTTTCGGGTCAGTTTTTGTGGCTTTAGGACAATGCGGAAAATTTGTTCAACGCTGTTTTACCATGTTTACAGTTGAATCTCATAAATTTTTGTAAAAACCTCTCAAAAGTACAGCTTGTGCGAGCAAGAGAGATCCGGGGCCTACAGCTCACCTACAAGTGGCTTCAGAACCACTTTAGCTCAGTGGCAGGCGGTGAGGAATGAACTCGGGCCGCCTGTGTACGAGGCAAACGCTTTAACACCAGAAACACTTTGCGACTTCGCCAAAAAACGGAAGAAGACGAAAATTTTAATGGTGAAAGATTGTTGCGTTCAGTCTTCCGACTACAACTTAAACATATTGAAATAGATTTTAAGTGGAGTTGACTAAAAGTTTTTTACCTACCCAGTTGTATCTCACTTCCACTGTATGTAACATATTCTCTATCACTTGTAGATACATACACACATCATTTATTTTATGTTTATGTTGAGCATTGTATCTATTTTTCAGTGGTTGAATTTTCTCGATTGTTATAAATGTTTGTATGCACCATAATTATTCAAATATCCATTATCTTATTTTTAGTTAAACCTCGACTTTGTACAACATA
This sequence comes from Chrysolina americana, assembly GCA_958502065.1. Classification (NCBI taxonomy): domain Eukaryota; kingdom Metazoa; phylum Arthropoda; class Insecta; order Coleoptera; family Chrysomelidae; genus Chrysolina; species Chrysolina americana. The sequence goes on from OY293410.1 coordinate 89,365,685, forward strand.
TTCTTTGTCTTTAAGAACTATATCTTGATCTATTGATTGACTGATTGTTTCTTTATTTTCTATGCATGTAAAACAGTTAAATGTTTTCTCTCACTTACCTTATGTTCAGTGATGAGTTCCGCCCACCCTGGTACGAACTGCGGCTTCCTGAAGAACCACAGGGCGATCGACAAAACAAAACAAAGTCCTACCGCTTTCTCGTGGAATGACATCGGCCCCATCTGCTCCAGCTGGTGGTTGATCAGCTTCTTGGCCACAGCTTCGCCCTGTTGACCGACCTTGATCTTCTTCGCGTCCACCGAGTTGGGCCGGAACAGTCCCATGAACCAAAATTGCATCCATACGATGCTAGCATACATGATGATCAGCATGATGGGTATGTTAAGGAGCATCCATTTCGTGAATTCAACACCTGGAATCAAAATAAGAATCGCGTTATTGAAATAACTGCGAAATAGTACCAGCCATGACTAGAATTAGAATTTTGGAAAACCATTTACTGTGTTTACTTGAAAATATTTTTGGAAATCACAGATTCAAGTCTGCTTTTGTTCTCGGGAGGGGAGGGAGACATTTTTCGCAGTCAAGTCGTCTCGAATTACTCATTCCGTGCAAGGTATGTGATATATCTCTGACTAATCTAAGGCTTTGTTGAATGTTCTTTGTAGGCTTGAAAGCTATTTTGATTTTGTGTTTTTGTTTTTCTTATTTATATCGCCACCCGGGGAATATATGATAAATATGCACGTGAAATCATTTGTGCTTTGTCCTTATTTTGACCTGAGGAGGAATTCGGCCTCGTGTCCTTATTGATCTCGGATACACCGTATCCATTTGATCTTAAGACTACTTGAAGATAATCCAGTTCTTCGTGAAAATGTTCTGGTTCACATATTCTTCGAGCACGTTCTACCAGACTCGGTTCTGACTCGGATGGTGATTCGATAAGGCATGCAGATACCTATCTGTGTGTGTCAGTATACTTTGTGCGTCAGTCTGGTGCCACATATTCCAAAATGGACATCTCCGAAGGCTATCCGGTGGTCTTGCTCAGTCTCCATGGTATACTTGACGCTGGGGTGCTGTTCATTTAGTGTACTCCCCATCTATTTGTTCATGTCTCTTTTCCACTGGAAGTAGCTTCCGGTAAGACATGCATTAAAGGAACCTGAACTCAGATGATTGCATCATTATTCTACCAGTTGACAAGGGAAATCCCACTGAGAAAATATGACCCGATAATATTTCACCAAAACAAGTATATTGGCTGTACGTCACTCTCATATGACCAATTATCACGTATGGAGCTGTAGTCTGGTGCAAAAGCCAACATAAAATGACTCAGGCTAAACTCAACGGACTACAAAGAAAAACATGCCTGGCGATATCGATTAGTTTACCGCAGGAATGTGTCATGAGAAGCGCCAGCACGCTGAAGGGCTTAAAAACTCGTAACATTATGGATGCTCTCATAGGCATCATACCAAAAACAACCAACTATCACACGCTCCATAACTATGGTCTTCCATGAAAGAGAGGACTGGATTCGGAACGAATCTGACCTATGTTATATTTGGCAATATAACAGTAATACCAGAAAACCTGGAAAATTGTTTCCCCAGCGTACTTCTCAATTTCTTTAAATATTGAAGGATTATGAATATAGGTTGAGCCACAACAGGCTATGGGCTGACTTACGTTGAAACTTTAACGTCAAACCGTAACCCTAACCATATGTTTATAGCTACAGCCCATGATTGGCAATGGTAAATGGGAACTACAACTCCTGTGCTACAGCCCATGATTGGCAATGGTAAATGGGAACTACAACTCCTGTGCTACATATTCTTCACGTTTGATACAACTATTTTCTTAGCAGTTGTTAGTGCTGCATATTACCTAGTATAGGTACGCATAGTTGTAAAATCAAACACTAAGTACCTCAGCAGGAACCAAAAGTAAATTTTCACGTACCTGGACTATCTGGAAACAACGTCTCGTAGAGCCCCTTGAACGTCAGATTAGTTCCGGACCCGATGATACAGCCGCAACCGCCTATCCCAGCCGCGTACGCCGTGGAGATGAAGTAGCACATCGTCGTCCTCGTGGGCCGCCTGTCCCCCTCTACGCTTTCGTGCACGATCTCCCCGTCCAGGTCTTCGCTCTCGAACATCTCTCCGATGCCCTGCTCCTCTAGGGCGGTCAGCGTAGCCTCGATGATGGGAATCATCATCGCCGTAGCCGCCGTGTTGGAGATCCACATGGAAACGAACATGGTGACGGAGCAGAGGCCGATGTTCAGCCTTCTGGGGCTGCACCCTACCAGACGGATGACGTAGAGCGCGACACGAGTGTGTAGATTGCAGTGCTCGACGGTGATGGCTATGATGAGGCCGCCCACGAACATCATGTTGGTCTCTTTGAGGTAGCAGAGGGCGGTTTGATCGGTGTCGAGGATGCCCATAAGCGGAAAGAGGATCATAGGCAGCAGGGAGGTTATCGCTAAGGGGAGGACTTCGAACACCCAATAGCCTGCAAATTACGGGTTAATGAATGTGATGCTGATACGGTTCTGGCTACTTGACTACTAACTATTATGACATGTGTAACGGAAATACATTTAGATTTTAATTCCAAATTCATAGTAGAAGCGACACCTAATAACGAACATGTAAACTTGTCTAAAGAGTAGACAACAGAATTCTCTCACTAGCTAAGACGTCCAGTGACAGCTGATGGCAAATAGCTGAACTTGTCTAGGGTAATTTCCTTTGTAGATAGACCCATTTGGATTGATACCGTTGGGTTCATATAGATGTCACTGACATGATGTCGGAAATTCAGTTCGAGAATTGAAAAAGTGGGATGAGTCTCTTCTTAGTTTGGCGATCAAGGTGTTAACAACTAGCTTGTTGGTGTATGTCAGGTGACGGTAATGAATCTAAATCCGTATAAATTGATGCGATCATAAGTATTTTTGAATGAACCTCAAGTGAATAATACTGGGAATTATATTGTCGATCAACTACAATCCAGAAGGAAGTGCCAATTGCAACGGAATTCATGATCTAATAACCTGTTGATCAACCATCGATGATGGCCTTCTAGTTAATTGGATCCAGTGTTGCGATAATAAGCAGTTATTAATCACCTAGGCCAAATTCTGAGGTGTGATCACGTGGAAAATAATTACCAAGAAACCTGTAAATGTCAAATAAAATATTTATTTGTCTATGCATGTTGCATACCAGAAAGCGACACCATTTTTGTCAAGCTGACAATCCTATCCTTTCGTTTACCGTCAAGTTTCAAGTTAAACATTTTCAAGTTTGTCATACATATCGGAGTGCTAACCTCAAAACGTCAATTTTGATTTTCGGGACAACTAACTTCAAATCTTGTGGACTTTGAATATTGACATTTATTAATCTTTATTTCTATATCTTTTTTTTATTTGTATTCACATATATATCACATTTTCAGTAATGATTTCAAGTAAAGTTTTTCATGGTACACCATTAATATTCTGCTGTTAGGATTATCCTAGATCTAAGTACTCATACATTTCGACTCCTGTGTTGAGGAGTACATCATTTCATTATAATGTAATATTATATCACTTATTCAGTGATCGAGGAGGGTATCATATACTGTTGAGTTTCAAATCTGTGATAAACTAACATCTATCAAACCTTTTCATGAATTCGACCCCTATCTACGAAGGAATACAAGGAACTAGTAGAACCTGGAGGCATAGTTCATACCAGACGATTCCCTGAACCTGTTTCGTGAGGTGTTATCTTGTTCATGCTCAGGTTAGCAGAACAATAATCAAGACGTTCCTGTCAGAATCTCAACACTGTATGAATGAACTAAGATAACCTGTGTCGCTGAAGCAAATTCAGTAATAATATTGTTTGAATATCAACGTGTTACTTGACACTACATTTTGTTAAATTTATTAATATATATTTGTTTTGAAATATTGTTTTATTGTTGGTCTGGTTACAGAAGGAAGTCAATTTATCTTATTTATCATTAGGTATTTTGTACTTTTTATTACTGTTAAATTAAAAATTGCTGGCGTCCAAGCCAATGAAATTCTTGAAGTTCAAAATTTAAAACACTTGCCTGCCACATAAAAAATCCGAAACTGGCAATATAGTCCAAAGAACCTACGCCGTTCTCTGCTGAGCAGTCAGGCAATCAAAGTAACCCCGGTTACGTTACACATGGTATTTTCCGAAGGTCTATTACATTCTTTGAGATATCACCTAAGTTTTATGATAGATAAGACCTTAATTGTTTGAAAAGGTATACCCACTACAACTTACACTTGGTGAACCTATCGAAAAAGATCGTAATTTGGAATCGCTAAAAATCAATTCGCCACAAACTCAGAAACTTAGAAATTGAAGCATACTTCAACGCAACTTCTGGTTATCACTGAATTTCGCTGTTTTAACTATGAAAGCTATTTTTGTGGTCACTCTCGTCATAAATCATACCAGAAATGCCCTGTGAAGAATATTGAATGAGATAACTGCACTGTATGCAGATATTCCAAAAAAACTGCAAATGGAAAATTAAACGAGCCCGCAACCCTTAGCGTAGCTTCTTTGTCAGCAATAGATAATGCTACTATTCGTGTAAACGATTATTTATGCTTTTATCGAAACATGGGCTTGTGAGACTTTTATATCAAAACAGTTTGCTGAAAGCTGTCGATTTTAAACGTATCCAACATCACGTGCAATCTCAATGGCATAGACTTCAAACAATTGAAATATTTCAAACCATACTTAGTTTGACAAAATTTGGATTACTAGACCACCGTTATACTGATGGCAAGTTGAATATGCTTCCAAAATTACGTGCCAAAATTATTGTGGGCTCACGATTTACTGAAAATTCTCTTCTGGAGGATAATCAAATTTTGTTTTGAGATCCAAATGACGTTCAACGATTTGTTACCTAGCACTTGCGAGAATCGAAACTCCCCATCTTTTCTAGTACCTAACTAACCGGAGACATTCTGATCCCGATGATATTCTTAAGAAGAAAGAAATTGACAAACTTCTCTTAGAAGGAATAATTGAAAAAAGCAGGTCTCCGTGGGGGGTATATATATATATATATATATATATATATATATATATATATATATATATATATATATATATATATATATATATATATATATATATATATATATATATATATATATATATTGAATTGCTATCAAACAATAAATTGTTATACTTAATTGGATGTTTATACCCATCCTAATCTTGACTAGATAGTGGCAAAAGTACCAAAAAACTCGTATTTTAGTACCACAGATTTCAAGAGTGGTTATCATCAAATTCCATTGCGAGAAAAAGATCGACCTTTCAGTTCTTTTGAGGTATGTGGTTGGTTTCACCAATTCTGCGGTCTTGCATTTGGCCTGGCTGTCAAAATCTCTACTTTTTACAGTGTGCAATCGATACCGTCATTCAAAGAAAGAAATTGGAGAAAAATACGCTTATCTTGATGATGTGACAGTCTGCAGAAAAATAACACGACCGAAACCTCAAGCGATTTCTGAAAACATTTCAAAAATAGGGTTTGACTATAAAACAAGACAAAAGTTGATTGATGTTAAAATATCAATAAACTTACTCGGATATGAACAGCTTCTTTTCAAGGCAAGCGGTCCGTGCTGCCGATGAACTTGGTGTCGTATTCGACACTAAACGAATTAGAACCCAATCGACAAAAAGCTGTAGAGATTGAGGTTATTTCTGCAGCTATATAATGGAGCATGGAGTTTTCCTTAAGAACATAGGAGACCTTGGCTCATCTAAAAATGATACCTTTGCATTTCTTAGGTCGAGTAGATGGATCTCGGAGACTGAGTGATGCATCATGGCCTTATTAATGTTTTGGGTATAGAGGTCCTCTGACACTAGATGCAGAGCGTGTCGTGAAGTACTTGAGACCATAACACATTTGTTGTCAGCGTGTCCAACTTATACGGTATCATCCTATATTCAACGTTTGTAGTATTTGTATTCTTCCAAGGTCCCAAACGTGTTCAATTTGGAGACCAAACCATTGTAGGAATTTCGACCTCTTGAAGATATTGCTGTAGTATTCGTGTCACATGTGGTCGGATATTATCATGCATAAGCAAAATCCTCTCTCCAATAAAAAATGGAGCAAATGGCAAGGATCCTCCAAAATTTCTGTTAGGTATCTTAATCCTGCAAGTCTTATCGTATTTTGACAGATCAAATGTTATGGTCATTTTCAAAAATGTGAAGAGTCCGTCAAGCTTCTATTGTTAGCTAACTAGCGTCCTTAATTTTGCACAGATATTTTCAATATTTTACACTGGTATAAAACTTACCCGCCATCAGAAGGACCACGAAGAGGCATCTGAAAGCCGCGGTGTTATTCGTGAGGAATACCGGCAGAAGGGCCAAGGGGTAGATGATGACGAACAGAGTCCTCCAGTAGATCTTGACCGCCTGGAGCAACATGGCCGCCGAGGATGTAATACTATCGAAGGCTTTCACTGAAAAAAGAACGGTGTGATCTTAGTGGGCGTGCTTTTGACGTAAATCTTTATTAGAGAAAAAAATCAGGTGATACCATAATGATAACGCTGGGTACACAAAGATCGAGGTATCAAAAATGATCGATTTATACAGTGGCACAAGAAATGATGATGGATATAGCTACCATAGGTAGACGGAAAACAAAATACTCAAAACTGTGATGCTAGTAATTTCACCTCATACATGGGTGAGTGCATGGGAATAGGAAAGTCCTCATTGGAAGTCCACCTAAATGGGTTAAAACAAAGAAAATTACTCCAAGAAGAATGTAATCAAAATAGATGATGTCTAATTTCAAAGAAAGCGTTCATCAAATTTACCCTGTAAAAATCACATACATCGACCTTGCAGTTATCAAAACTGGTATTTGTATTTTAAAATGCTTCTCGTTCTACAATGACCGTCATTGCTACATTCAAGTTTGTTCCGCTCTATGTTATTTCTTTATTTCAATAATTACATTCTTTCGTCCAGAACAAGTTCTGGTTTAGAAATAATTTTTTTTACAAACTTGCGGAACCCACCACTTTTCCGTACGTATATTTTAATTAAAAAAATCAGTATCTTTCGAATGCGTAAGTTTTTTCGACACATGCAATAAAATACAGAAGAGGAGCAATATGGTTCCTGCTTTGTTACATAACCACCAACAATTGATATCAGCAATAAAAACATTGTAATGTTTTAAAAACAAAATAGTTCGAAAAGTGTCGTTTTAATGCGCTTGTAGAGAATATATTGATCTTAAGGAAAGTATCTTTTTGGTATCCATCCAGGAAGTACTCACTTCATTATGCCAGAAAAATGCTACCATCTCAAAGAAAAAGCATCCGGGAAGTGGGCACTTCCCATCACTAGCGGCATACCTCACGGGTCAGTTTTGTGTCCTTCGATGTTTATAGTGTATGTGTAAGATTTGTTTTATAGTTTTCTTCCTAGGTAGTTACTCATGTTTGCTGACAACACAATTTTCTGTGTTTTGTACAATGATAATGAATAACCTCAAAAAGAGGTAAGTCAAATGGTATCTTCTTCTGAAAGATGACTCAATACTCATGAACTGAAACTATAGAGAGAGACAGAACGCGAGGAGTCTCCATTCGCTATTTTACTGAAATAATGGATAATAACCCTGATGGTAAAAACTTTCCTTATATAGATTCCTTATTCGGCAACTCACAGTCCAAATAACGACACACAGCACTGTTCTGATCGAGTCGTCCAAACAGCAGACACGTTTCAACACCAATAAAAATAATGTATGGTAATTTATGTAATAGTAGGTCAGCAAAGTAATTGATATATATTTTTGAACCAGAATCACGCTTCATTTATTCTACAATATTCTATACACCCGGATCAATCTTTATTTATATTGTTTACCTTCATTATCCCAACATTCTTATGTGCCGATATATGTTGACTCTAAAATAAAAATATTCAACTGACTTCGTATAGACTATACCTATCCCTATTTCTAAAAGAGATTCAATTTCAGCTAGTCACAATATGGTTTCCGCAGAAATAAATTTCACGATACAGCCTTCAAAATTGTGACTGACAGTAGAGGTCCTTGATCAAAACAAGCATACTTCTCTACTGACGAAGGCTTACATATCCCATGCCTGAAATGCTAATTGTAAATCTGAGTTACTACGTTCTTATCTCTCAGACAGATATCAATGTGTAAAGTAAATCAAAACTGCATCTCACCTCGAAAAAAATTTTACGTGGGATACCGCAGGGTTCAGTACTTGGACAATTTCTATTAATTGTTCATCAATGACTTATGTCAGTACATGGCACATAAATGATGTGTTTTGTTCGCTGTGTGCCCTGATAGATCCTATACAACCTTAACTGAATTCACATCTATAAGAGTATGACTCGAGTCAAAAAATGATGTTCTGAAAATGAATTCAAATCGAATGAAAGCAAGACGAGTATAGTAATTTCTTCTGAGATGATTATATGCCAAAATGGAAACAAGCACGTAGATCACTTTTTTCGAAATTTATCTAGTATTCCGTTTTTTAAGACAATTGAAACCTCTCAAAAATACCAGTATTTTGAAAATGACATAATATTCCTAATTTCATTATATGAAATGTATTGTCATATATACCGTTATATAGTAGGAATATTTAATTAGTCAACTATAACTATATAAAATAGGTTGGTTACCAAAATGTGCGTGTAGGAATGTACTTGTGTGGTGAAGGGGAAAAATGCTCTTTGTTTTCATACATAACATGGTCGAATAAACTACTATGTCTCCTTCACTTGTATGTGAGCAATAGAGTTTATCTATCCAACTGATCTACAACTAGGTAAAATGAATTGAATTTCGAATAAATTTGAATAATTTATGACGTCTTGAGAGAGTCCATATTACAAACGAAATGCAAAGAAATTTTTGAGCCACGCTGTACCTATGAAAGTTGACGAATTTTACCACTACAATAAATCTTCGAAGTGATTTACTGCTACTGTGGAGAAGACAATGTTCATAACTATTTTTGGATGCTAAGAGAAGGAAGATTTTAAATGTTTTTGTTTTTTACTGAAGGGTCACCAAGCAATTCATATCGGACAGAGCCTTATATAGGTAGTGTCAGATATTTGGCCCATATTTTCCACTTTGTGGAAATGTGTGGACAGATCGATATTTTCGGATTTACCGAAATTATTGGTTTCATCAAATTGAGACTCTCCAATACACACTTTTCGAACTTTGTTCGTTTATTGCACTTACCAGATTATTGAAATTATCCAAAAAGGGATTGTACATTTCATTGATGGTTTTGCATAGATTAACAACCTGTTGCAGCAAGTTTTTTTGTAATAAAAGTCCCTGCTCATAACGTTAGAAATCTTTGTAATTATCCGGAATGTATTTTTCTTCAAACTGGAAATCTTCCACCATGAAACCATCCATCACCGGAAATCAATTTGTGATCCCAACAACTCCACCCAAACCTTTTTCCACCTTTTTTTATTTATTTTTCAGTTGAAATGAATGAATATTTGGAATTTTTGTTGTGAATAGAATTCAATAAACAGAAACTACCCAAAACACCAAAATAACGTCAATTGTAAAGCTTACAGTAAGCTTGAGCTCCTGAGGATGCCAATTTTGGTGACGAAACGCGCATCGAGTGAAATTGACGTTATTTTGGTGTTTGGGTAGTTTCTAATTCTTCAATATTTTTCAGTTCTTATCTATTCTAAAATAATAATTTGCAGTGTTTCATGGTTTTTACCTCGAAGAGAACGGTTCATATATAATTCTTGTTTGTCGGCAACCGTATTTTAGTACATTTTAGAAATTGCGAGATGAATTAGAACCACTTTCTTTCGATGACAATACAGTGATGTTACAGTATATTACATTACTGGTGCGGAAAGTGACATTTTTCACACGAGTGGGAAATATTGTAGCACGAGGCGTAAGCTGAGTGCGGCAATCACACAAGTGTGAAAAATCAATTTCGCACGACTAATGTACACTATTTTTCCTACGACCACATTATAATTTTACCAAATAATGTATAAAAATATTTTGACGTTTCACACACATTTTTCAAAGCCTGCTTATATACAATTAATAACTAACAAGACGATTACAAGATTGCCTGACTAAAGTAGAGATTTGATATATTATGAAAGTATTTAACGAAAATAAACATGAATTTTGAAAATTCCTTGCTTTATTGGGATGACTCAGAATACTTTCAAATGGATATTTGTTTAAATCAAACTCCAAGAAATATAGATAATATTGACATGTGTCTATGATAATTTAATGAATAGTACGACTGAGAACCATTCTGACTTCATTTATTATCAATAATTACTTTTAAATACAAAATATTTGAATCAATCTATTTGAAAAGTGCATTCTAATGATAAAAAGCATAAAATAAAATAGACCTCAAACACTTGAAAAATGCTCTTGTAGCGAGAATAAATCTTGACCAAGGTAGTTTTAAATTTAATTTATAAGAAATACGTAGGTTCTCTTCGCGACAAACTTCTATACCATATAACATTTCATTGTGTAACAAATAGAAGGGTTTGATTTACTGAAAGTTTATTTTGTGAATACAACCTTTTTTATTATTTTTTGGGTTTAACATTTGGAGAGCATTGCAAAGTAGTTCTTCAGTAATAATTCAGCAGATATATTTCAACGATCGTAGAGGGCAGTAGTTGTTTTCCGTTGAAGACTTGCTGACGAATATACATACTGTGTGGGTTAAAGCGGAAGACCGGATTACTTAATCCATTGTTTCATTATCAATTAGGAATATAAGTAAGTCACGCACACGATGTCTCTTATCGAGTCCAATCACTCTGACTCAGTGGCTATCTGATTATCAGAATCATCACTATCCCGTTGTTTCCGATTCGGAAACAATTCAAAAACCATTTGGCTCGGACAGCTCATACTAATAGCCGCATTAAACCGATTCGTCGAAGATTTATATTCAATTTGAATAGTCATAACATACAGATAACGATTATGAAAACTGCAAGCATGAACGAGGTTGCTGATACGACTTCTTTTTGGATTATCAATGTTTTTAAGCTCTATCGACGTCGATGAAATATTAACGATCTTCTAACCATGTCCAAGGCAGATTTGATAGAGGTCGCGGAAAAGAACAAGGTGAAGACGGTGACCTCAACCTTAATATTGCAGAGTTCTTGAGTGCGTTTTTGCCCTGTTCAAAGTCGGTGCCATTGCTGGTGGTTTTCTTATAGAAAACGACGTGTTAGGGTGAAAGATATATGCCCGTGTGAAATCGAAAATTACGTTGTTGTTTTCCAGGGCAGTGTTCTAGGTCCTCTTCTATTCATACTTCATCTAGATGCTGTGCCTTTGCCTTGAAAGTAAACGCTTCCAAAATGGGACAAAAAATTGTATTTTGAAGAGGAGATGATGCCAGTCCATACTGTTCTATTTGTGGAACGAATTATATGCAATCATTTCCAGAAACATTTAGTTATTCACCAATTGTGAATAAAGTGAAAATTAATAAACCCACCGTGAATAACGGATATATCGTGCATATCGTCAAGAATTCAACACGTGCATTCAGTTGATTATCTGTTATCTGAAAATAATTCCACTTTTTCGAAACAAATTATGTTGCTTGATAATCTCTCTCGAGCCAATTAGCACAAATCGTACGAAACACTTTTTTTCTCAAAATCGCAATAAATTTCAGTTTTGATTATCGTATGTAATACAAGTGTATCGATGATCATCGAAATACAATTCAAATTCGTTCGATTTTGAAAAACAAATTCTGCCACAACCCTTCATGAGGTTCCGCACAAGTCGATCTAAAAAATTCGTCTGCCACCCTAATTTCAATAATTTTATGATGGTTGCGTAGAGAATCAAAAATTGTATATGCTGGATCATCTAATTAAGTTTCTATATCAGATGTGTCCATCATAGAGAATTTGTCTAAAAAATGTGAACAGTTCGTAAGGCATATCAGTGATATGATCAATATCAATCAGAAACGATTATTTTATGACATGTACCCATCATAAATGTTTCAAATTCAATAAAAATGTGTTTTTGTACTTTTTTTCCATATTTATTATGGAAAATTAAGAAAAGGAAAAATCTGTTCTCATAACGAATAAACAGAAGAGTTGACCTATCAATGAACTACTGAGATCTATGTATATACGTCGCTTACAAGAAGAATTAGAATAAACACTGGATGGAAATACAAACATTTTGAACAGCATTTCAAATGTATTGGTAGAAGAGTGAAAATAGTGGAGTGCATTCACAATAGCAGAAATAGGACGTCTTCTTTCGTATCGTACTCTTCGGAGCCTCTGGAGACACTCTACATCCTCTTTTACCGAAGAGAATATATTCACAGTCCTAGCGAAGAGACTAATAGAATTTTTTACAGAATCTCAAATTCTTAAAATAGTGGCAATGACAGGTTGATGTATGTATGTATCCATTGTGAGCCCTACAACGTGGGGTACGTACCGAAAAGTTGGATGGAAAGGGGTACAATACATGCGCATGCACCTGGCGCACAGATAATTAAACAAAGTCATAAAGTACAAAATAAAATGAACATAAAAATATTTTTAAAAACCAGCTTTTATTTGTAAACTGTTAAACTTAAAAATTAAAAATAATTTGTGTATGAAGAACATAGAACTTTCGAAAATGTAAATACTTTCTGAAAAGCTTAGAGGTCTGAAACGTCATCACACTTGAAATGAAGCCTTAAGGTTTTTTTCATTTTAATAAAATATATGAAATATTGACTCCTGCTTCATTACGTCCGTTGAAAAAAATTTGCCACATCAAGTGCATTTTCAACTGATTGACCGTATTCTTTCAAAATGATATTATTGATGTGTTTCTCATTTCTTAAGTATTTGCTCGTTGTTTCAGTTGTTTTTTATATAGATGAGAACTTCAAACTCATCTGTGTATTTTTTGACATTTATTAAAAGTCTTTATTCTTCGGTTATTCATTCAGGTTAATTTATTATGAAATTTGAATGATAATCGTAGACCACTCTTCTGCTTTTGGTCAGAGTCAAACCAATAACTACAATATGACAAAAATACCAACCCCCAGAATCGTATTTCGAGTACGTTTCAAATTCCCAAGTACCTACTTCTTAAATTATCGAACTAAATCACAGTTTCAGAATTATCACGAACCACTTCACTCTTCAGTCACTCACTCTCGCCACTTTTTTTCGCTTTTTTGTTCGCGGAACGTCAGAAAAATCGTCCACCGCAACTGAATTTCTGCGAGACCGGATTTTCGAATTTTCTTTTGGAATACCATGCGCATTGTAACACTATTAGACGAGGCTGGGCGTCTATGCAGCTTTATATACATGCGCTCGATCCGGCTTATCGATGATTCTGTTATGTGTTTTAATTGTATTTATTGCGATTCATTGACGGCCGAGAGATTTGGTGGTCGTCGCCTGCCGTCGAGGGGTGGTCGGGGGGGCAAGGTTCGAAACCGTAAATCGTGTGTTCCGGTCACATATTTGCAGGAATGACATTCGAAATTGAAAATTAAACCTTCATCAAAATTACTAGTCTTTCAACGGAAAAATCATATCTGTTCAATGAGCAAAATCACAATTACTTTATTTTCTGTTTGAAGGTGGGAGGTGATGAGGTAACTTGATTATTCTTGAAATCAATTCAAATTATACTCTATTGTCAGTAGAAATTAATTGACATTGGCAGAGTTTCTTCTTTTCTATGGCAAAAAGGGTCCATGGGTCCCCCCCAAATTACTTCTACCCCTTTTCTATGACACACATTACTTTGTACCATGAAAACATATAGGATAAATTATTCATTTTGGTGATTCTCAATACATCTTACTTAATGTACATTGATTTTTAACAAAATTGCAAGCAAACAAAAACAATTCACATGCGAAATATACACAAAAAAGGGAATTGGGAAACAAAATGAACTAACTTGTTCGATTGATGATTTATTTATTTTGTAAACATTTATGTTGGGATACTAGATGTAGGAAATATCTATTGTCTAATTTCCACTGACACTTTATTTGTTACGGTGGGTTTCAGATTTCACGCTATCCTCAAGTAACTTGAGTGCTATGTCCTCCATCATATGGTTAATACAAATCTCTATCCGTCTTCGAAATTAGTTTTCTTCTGTTCTTAGAATTTACGGTGAGTATTCATGTTTTGAATAGTTGTTGGTGTATATCCTATACCTATACGATTTCTTTAACGTATCCCCATAGTGAAAAACAATTTAAATGAGATCTACATTTCTTTCAGTCAATACCAACCAAAAATTATATCAACGAGATCTTCTTCCGTAAAATTGAACACTAAAAATTTATTAAGATTATAAATAACGAAGGATTTCTGTGTTATTCTCATGCTTTTTTTATGGGGCAAAGGCATATGTATCAGTAAAAAGGAATAACATAAAAGAAAATTTTAAAGTTCAATAAGTCGATGTGTTCTAATCCTATTATTATTATAAAAAAAATTGCACCGATTGTTCCATTTCAAATAAAATAGTTCTGAGTTGAGAAATCATTTTAGTCACCCTGAAATATCACAAATCTGTCTAGCAAATGGTATGTTTATTATTTCCTCTTGAATTCCATAGATGGCATTATTTTGACAAATTCATAATTTTCAGAGACAGACAATAATAATATTGAAAGGCTCGTGGAGATCACAAAAATTCTTCAAGAAATTAACTAATGTACAAGGCTTTCTATTTAAAACAAGTACTCCATTCTGAAGATTTTTGTCGGTTCGCCCTGTATGTTCGAAAATTATTTCTGCTTATAGACTCTGTTGTCTAGTTTGCTCTAGTTTTTGAAACATATTACTAGGTATCATGAAACTCCAGCAATCATACTCTGAAGGTCCACCCTGTATAAACAAAAATCGAATAGTGCATCATTTCAACCTCAGACATATTTCTTATCGGAAAAATCATATCAGATGAGGTTTGTCGAGGTTTACTGGTATATGTATAGTCTCGTATCGTGTTCAAATTAGGACGGAGGCCGCTTCAATAATTGAGCTCGGTAAGAAAAAATCCCCAATCCGGCGCTGGATACCACCCATCTGATAGGGACGCATACACTAGAAGGTAGCTAGGATGAAGTCGGCGAGACATCACTCGTCATGTTTTCAATGTGTGATGGACTACGTGGCAACCAATAGGCCCTTCACGCCAGCTGTGCGTCGAATTGCCGCAAAATTAACAGGACCTGACCACACACTAAATCAAGGCAACTACCAACAAACAGCACTGTCTTGATAGAATAGGAGTGCTGGTGGGGCAGGCGAGAAGCATCGCGGAAAACAGAGTTTTACGATAACAAATTCTTGCTTGTTCCAAAAGCATTTACGTGTTGTGGATAACTCGCCGGTTGATGATCGAGTCGAAACCTCCTGGAAAAACAACTACGAGTTTCCGCAACCACTCAACGTAGATAATCCAGCCCCAGTGCAGTTTTAAGCTATCTGCAGGAGGCTTCGTCAACCAGCAGGCCAGTAGGTACAATGAGCTGCGCAAGCCGATAACCCCAGAAAAAGTTCGACATGTCTTTGAAGGCTCGAAGACCTTTGCTGCTCCTAGCCCTGATATCTATTGGTGGAGCTCCTCATTACTTGCTCAGATCGGCAACAAGTATCCGCAAAACTCAGACATATCTGGTCATCAGAACTGTCAGGGAATCGTACTCTACTCCTTGGAGTGGCGAAATGGACCCAAATGAAGCGGCTACAACTCGACATTAAAACTAAAAAAATCATACATTTTTATAGGGACTTGCATTCTTATTCGTCCGATCCACGGTTATACTTCCCCAGGCAACAGGGAGGCCGTGAACTCTTCAGTTTAGAGTGTCTACTTGAAAGAATGGTACTGGGTTCAGATCCTCTTCTCTGCAAGGTCTGCACCAATGAGAAAAATCATCAGCCCTGTGCAGCCGATAAACTTGGTGTCGTGTTCGACACTGAACAAGGTGATCCAAACTCTTGAAGTACTCCTTGAGCTACCCAAGGATGAGCCAAGACATGGGGTCTTATCCAAAATATTGCCTTCCTCAGGTCGAGTGGGCTCAAGTCTATTCTCACAGGCATAACGCGGCGATACGAGAGTTATAGTAACTTCAACCGTTGTGGAGATAAAACGTTCCGAATTTATTGAAACTACTCATTTCCCACCCTCATACAAATACAAGCCAGTAACTCTGATGAATTTAGTCCTTCCTTGACCATCAATTCAAGACGATTGTAATGATAGACTTTTCAGCTCCTGGTAAAACAAACATCGACCAAAAAGAGGATGAAAAAATTCTTTGAACTCCGCAGGTTTTACCCAAACCATTTTTGTTAAAATGATGGTTCTGGTCATAGGAGTCCTTGGTGGAATGACAGACACACTGCTCTCGAATCTGAAAATTATACCGGCTTGTTGTAAGACGGCAGAAATCTTAGCAGGATGAATGCAGAAGGCCGTTATCCTCAGTTCACTTCGTCTACTCAGGGCACATGATACTCGGATCCAAAAATCACTTAATCAACGGACGTGGCGAGTGCCCTCCGGATGTATCGGACTACGGAGAAACAGTTTTACTGGAATATCCTTACAGACAAAAATAATAATAATGTGTCTTTATTTTCTATAACAAATAATCCAATTAAGAAAAAAACAATAAGTACGGAAAAATTTCGAAAATCAGGTGATCAATGTACTACGTACAGAGTGTACAAAAACCTATGTTATTATTCTTAAGCAGAGAAAAATAAGTAAATTTAACTGAATAATAATAAAAATCATAACCAATAAATTAACTAAAACATGCTAGTTCATCTGTTCGTTTATGAGGTAACTTTTGATTTGCCTTCTGAAACCAACTCCACTGAAGGACTGTGTTGTTCTGTAAATGGAAGGTGTTATGATTTATGATTGCATTGAATCTAATGTTAATATTATGAACATCTCGAAATGTTAATATTTTCATAGATAAGAGGCATTTTCAATGCAATTATCAAAACGAGTAGCAGTTACAGATTTTGCTCAACCTATATCCGGCGTATATAATCAGAATCAATTCATGACCCATGAATTGAATGGCATTAAGTGATGCGAGATAATACCAAGGCCTCAAGATCTAACAGTTTCAGCATTCCACATCACTTTACATCCAAATTTGAAGGATGCTTTTCATATTTGGCAGCATCTCATTTAAATAAGTTCATTTCCTATTATGACTTATCAATATTTCAAATGAAATATCAACTGAAACGATTTTTGTTATCAAGTATTTCAGACTAGTTGCTAACTCGTTTTAACTGTATTTTTTCATACTCATTCATTTGTATCTTCTTGTTTTATTTGTTTTAATCAACATCATATTTCTGAATAATGATACTTATGAATATTCTTGATATATATACAAAAATTGTCATTCACGCAAATTCAATTATCAATATACTCGAATCTGCTGAATAATTGAATCTGAAGGAAGGGTGGAAGACAGCCTCAGGCTAACCCTTACCCTTTGTGTGTATAAACATGTATCACTGTCATCACTGTTATGCACAATAAACGTTATTATTATTATTATTGTTTTCACTTTCTTGTTTAGAACTGCTTATATATTATTATTATAAATTTTCCTGAGGTTCATGTATCCGATTCGACTGATATGACAAATATGAAATCTCAAATTCCTAGATCTTTTTTTAAGTGTCACTTCATTATTCCCTACAATTTTTCACACATCATCTCCGGAGAGTTCGATGACTTTTTACGATTGTTTTTTTCTGCATTCACATTCAATTATCTTCAGATTTGTCAGCCAGTGTAGAGACGTCACTGTTGATGTTAGCAAGTGCAATATCTATATTTGTATAAAAAAATATGGTGTCACACAAATTATCAACCGTATAGAATTCGAGTATAGATAGAAGAAGACCCAATATTGATCCTTGAGGAAGACCCGTAGATATCTAATATCTAGATGGGAGTGATATTTCCTCATTTATACTGACACTTAGACTTGTATTAGGTATATCGATAACTCGTGAAGAAATTAATAGCTTCCGAAGTTAAACATAAGTTTTCAAGTTTTCTCAATAGGAGAGTACCGTCGATAGGATGGAAAAATTAAAAATTACCTAAAATAATTTATATTGTGGCTTGTTTCTTACTAATTCCTCTCAAACAAAATATTATTCATGATAATTTCACAAATGAGTGAAAAATTATAAAGGTTCTTCTGAATTACAACCATCAGAAACTGCATGGCAGTTGATTTCCTGGATATTTCGTAAAATATTTTTGTGATAACAATCAATTGTAAAATGGCATTTACTAGTTCATAAAATTTTCATATGGTGTAATGTGGTAATTTCAATATACCTGATTTCTAATTATGAGAAGTGGTAGTTAACATTTATTGGTTTCTTTGGTAGTAGGTAGTTGTCCCCTAAATTGTTTTAAGTTTGTGATAATTGCCTGCTTATATTTTTCCAGATTGGCTTTGTTATTTATTATTCTTTACTTATATGAAGACTACTATTAAATTATTTTGGGAAAATATAAATGGGCAGTTACCCCAATTTGATAATAACAAGTCAAGAGAAACTACCTGATATGAAAAATGAATGGTAATTACAACTTCTCAGAATTTGGAAACAGGTAATTTTTGTTCATTGCCACTTTGCACTGCCTATACCGGGTGTCCCAGGGCTTTTAGGCCAGCAGATATTTCAGTAATTTGTAGAAAAAAAAATTCAAAAAATATTTGTGGTAAGAGACCATAATATCTTTCATGCACCATCGCAAAAACCACAACCTGGCAAACACCACCCTTAACTTTAGTTTTTCAAATTGCATTCTCACATTTGTTTTTGTTCAACTGGCATGCAGAAGTATGGCAAATAAAAAGACAAATAAAATATTGATTTATAAGCTCATCTGCGTTTTGAATAATACATTACACTACAGAAATGGTTCAAAATGTTGGTCAGCATTTGCCACACATGCTTCAAGTCACCGAATCAGCGCTCGAGTACAAGAAGCTCTGATAATTTCCGGAGTAACGGTATTACATGCCTCTGCAGTTTTTTGGGTTGAATTTTCAATACTTTTCGGATGAGTTTCAAAGACAACTCGTTTCAAATATCCCTATAGAAAAAAGTCAGAAGGCGTGAGATCTGGAGAATGTGCAGGCCAAAGAAGAGGTCCTCTAAACGGTCTTGAAAGGTATTATTGAGGAAAAAAATAACTATATTATGATTATGTCAGGAAGCACCATCTTGTTGCTAACACATTTGTTGTCTTTCCTCGATAGGAATATCTTCTAGTAGTGCAGGAATACAATTTTTCGGGAAATTCAGATGGCCCGTCAAATATGTTTTGGAAAAAATGAGGGTCGATGAGACGTCCACTACACCACACGTTCACTCCCCACATCGTTTGGAAATTAGTTTCTCTTGTCCAGTTAGGGTTGTTCTATGACCAATAGTGCATTTTATCTCGGTTAACAGTGCCCTCATTAAGGAAGCGAGAGTCGTCAGTCCACAAGATTTGATTGAGGAAGTTGGAATTGTCATTTACTAAAACTTGAATGTGAGCAATAAATGAAAGTCGTCTTTCGAAATCTGTAGGTTCTGAGAACTTGGTGTAAATGTATTTTGGAAGGATGATACCGGTACTATTTGAGAATTCTTTGCACAGAGATGACTTACTGATTCCAAACTTCACCACCAATGCACGAACCGAATTATGAGGATGTGCTTCGGCGTAGGCCAAAACGTTTATACAATTTTCCTCAGTTTTCACATGAGGAGGATGTACTTGAAGTTTTTTCTCTGTAAATTAACCCATTTTCAATGTAGTTTCTACATGAAAAAAAGTATTGCGACCCGGTTGTCGACGATCAGGAAATCGTTGCTCGTATAGCCTCTCTGTAGTAAGTTTATTTTTTTTTTGGCATTCAATTAAAAGCATATCAACGCATCCGTTGGGAGTGAAGGCATTTTGATATTTTTTATCAACGGTATTACGACTGTGATTCAGATAAATAGGAATAAAACAAAGCACAAAAAGTTATTACATTTAAGTGTACCTTTTTTTTCAGCATCCACTTTTTCTTGTTTCTACAGCGTGGAACAATTATTCCAGTCGAATCAATAAAACCCACTAACGCATTCAATTATCTGGACTATCTGTCTGTTAACTACATATTATGATATATCGTTGAATGAGAAATGAATAGGGCTGTAACTTGAACAACAACAAACATTGGGGTGCAATTGAAAAAACCAGGGGGTGGATTTTGCGATGGTGCATGAATGAGCTTATGGTTTCCTACCACAAATATTTTTTTTACAAATAACTGATGACCTAAAAGCCCTGGGACACCCGGTATACTTGGTGAATAAAATTTTCTAGTTCTGCAATTTATGATATTATTTTCAGTAATAAACCAGGATGCAAGACAGAAATAAAAAATTAAACTCAAAAAAAACATCGAATCATGTTTTCTACAGTACTAAGCAAATCTGACAATGAGTGTTAGTCCATCGAGTATTCCTATAATATTCGATTCACAGGAAAAACTGAAAATAATCTCCATCATTCTTCACACAATTCTTGTCTCACATTCGTGAAAGTTTCGTGGGACATATTTTGTTTTACTCGACAAATACAATAATGAAGCTATTCAATTGAGGCTAGTTCAGTTTTATAGCCTGCAGATGACCTCATTGGAAAAAGTCTAAGGGGGAGCAAATCTGGACAACTTGGAGACCACTCTTGGTCTTCTTCTCCCAAATTAACTTGGACTTGGTTGCGGTCTGGATCAATTTGATTTTCCAGCTGGTCTACAATTGAAGGCTCTATCGCAGTTTCCAACATATTGAGATTTCAGGGTACAACAACATTATCAGATTTTGACAAAACGACAGCTCTCATTTAATTAGACTATTCGAAAGCTTTCGATATGATCAATCATGATATAATTTTCTCCATCTTATATTTTATTCGCCGTTATAATAATGCAGTGGATCTTTTCAAATCTTTCACACAGGATGTTGAAACGATAGATAACTATATTAGAGCCGAGATACTGGAGAGGGTGCCATCATACCCTGGGCAGCATGCATACAGGGCGGGCAGATCAACGGAAACGGCTCTGTACGTGCTTACCGAAAACATCCAGAGATCACTCGAACATAAAGAAATGGCCCTATGCGCCTTCTTAGACATAGAGGAGGTATTCGACAACACCTCGCACGAAGCAATAAATAGGGCCCTAACGAACAATGAAGTGGACAGAACTGCTGAAACGAAAGTGCTTTCGGATCAGCACAAAGGAGGGGTACTATCACCTCTGATGTGGAGTCTCGTAATAGACGAACTACTTGGAACACTAACCCAGAACGGAGGCACTTGCCTTGGATATGCTGACGACATAGTCATTACGGCCAGAGGCAAATACCCCCTGCGATCTCATAGAAAGTGAGCTAGAGACTACCAGAAGATGGTGCCTTTCTATGGGGTTGAGAATCAACTCATCAAATACCACACTGGTACCATTTACTAAAAGAATAAAGTTTCAGTACCTAAGGGCTGTTGGCCTCGACAGAGAAGACTTAGAATGGAAGCAAGAAATGAAGTACCTAGGGCTTACCCTAGACTCAAAACTACTCTGGAACAGACATTTAGAAAATATCGTTAACAAGGCAAAATCATCACTGATGGTGTGCAGGAACATTGAAGGAAAAACGTGGGGCTGTAACCCATACATACTGCGATGAATATACACCATGATAGTGAGACCTAAAGTCGGACTTAAAGGGACAGCACAAAACGTAGGGGACTCAACCGAAAGTGCACACCTTGCCAATATCCAAACTCACGAAATTACCAAGAAATTTAGTTTCGAGAAATTTTTTCGAACGGAATTAAATACCAAGAGTGGCTGGAGCATAGAATCCATTCGTGAACTGGGAAAGAATACGGGTCCAATCCAAAACTCCCGACGGAACTGGAGCAGGAGTCTTTGGGCCTCGCACCAAATACTCCGAACCCATGGGCCAGTTCCCCAGTATTTTTCAAGCGGAAATTCACGTCATTGAAAGGTACATTCAATTCAACCTCGACAGGAACTACCGGAACAAGGAAATCGAATCCTCTCCTATAGTCAAGCAGCCATCAAAGCGTTGAGCTGATATAACATCAACTCAAAGATGGTCTGGGAATGCCTAGACAAACTTAATGATCTAGGCAGGAACAACAGGGTGATCCTCCTCTGGGTGCCGGGCACGTCGGAGTGGAGGGCAATGAACAAGCAGACACCCTGGCACGAAAAGGGGCATCAACGCCACTGATCGGGCCAGAACCATTCTGCGGACTTGGAAAATCTTACTTCCAAGAAGAACTCAATAAAACTGAAGAAGCAATGAGAGCAACATACTGGCAAAGACTTCCAGGGCTAAGGCAGGCCAAAGATCTCCTCGGCAACTTCAACCGAGCAAGATCGAAGACACTGATTAACCTCAGCAAAACTAGTCTAAAGACAATCACGGGATTTCTGACGGGGCACTGCAGACTCAAAGAACACCAAAGGAAGCTAGGCTTGAAGGAGGACAGCACCAGCAGATTCTGTGGGGAACATCCAGAAACACCATTGATGGAGTGTTATGCTGTTCATCACAAAATATTGAATATATTGGGATCACACTAGCTGACTGTGGGAGAAATACCACGAATAGACCCCCTCCAAATCCTTAAATTCCTCAAGGAATTGGGGCTTGAGGGGCTGCTGTTAACGAGAACACCTTGAAATAGCAGAAGAAGATGGGGCACAATAGATCTAATTAGGTCGCAGCGCATCAGTCACCATCCATACTTACCATTACCATGTTGAAATGAGCACTGGACGTTCTGACATCAGGATCATTTCAATACACAAGGATCCATCTTAGGGACCTTTCTGTTTTTAATTCATACATGTAACTTTATAGAAAGCCTAAGGCACGGTAAAGCATTTATGTATGCAGATGCCAATCATGAATCACAATTCTTATCAACGAAGACTTTAAAATTCTTTTTTCCGTTAACCAGCTGTCGTTCCCCTACGACAGCTCTCAGAAGTTGAAACTTGTGCGAGCCAAAGATTAACGAGGTCTTACCGTTTAATGTTCGATTCCTAGCACTTTCTCAGGCCATCAGAAAAATAAACTGAACTCACGACAGACAGAATGATTTTGAAAAGCATTAATTATAACCACTCGGCTTCCTGATCTCCCACTTCAACCGAATACTTGAAAAATTACAACGTCATCTCCCTATAAATTCTCTCAAATCGACAGTGATAATTTTCTGTAAATATTCTAAAAAAGCTTCAAATGCAATCAAGATTGAACTGAATGGAGCTGACATAGATTGTGTCAATGTCCCAATAAGAAATTTGGTTTTTGAAATCGACCCTGATTTGCACTTTAAAAATCACGTAGGCAAATATCTCAAGTGAGCATACTGCAACTTGACACTTCTACTTCCACATCGTTACACTTGGCAAAGGACATACTGGTACTGACTCATTTTTGTTGTTTGTCTTGTTTGTTTTTTCCGTTAACCAGCTGTTGTCCCCCTACAAACGACAGCCCTCAGAAGTCGAAACTTGTGCAAGCCAAGGATTAACGAGGTCTTACCTTGTGACGTGCGATTGATAACACTTTCTCAGGCCATCAAAAAAATAAGCTACAGTCGCTGGGCTTTGAACCCATGAACGGCAGTCAAGATGATTGAAAAGTGGTGATTCTAACCAACAGCAGTATTAACTACCTGTCAGCTCTTTTTCGCAAGCCTTTCTCATTGAACACTTTATTTTAAAATACTTTTTGTAACCTTCTGCGACATGCGAATAAGTGTAAATAATTATTATTATCACAACAAATTTATTGTAAGAGTAATGATCATTGAGGTTGCCAAACTTAGCGTTACCAGATTTTTTTTGTTTGATGATTCCGTGTAAGTTGTAAAAAAATCAGGGTGACTCCCTAAATGCGGTACAGAGAAATTTTGCCAAGACTCTTATGGAATTTCATTTACTTGAATATACTGTACTTAAAATTACAAAACTATAGTTTTTACATAAAATTAGGAATTATTGCCATAGTTGGGGATAATTTCTTTAAGATGAGGTACTTATGACAAGTAGGGGAGTTGCCTTTCAATGTTTTGTGGGGAGTTACTCCTTGAGTCAAAGTCCATTGTTAGTCTTCAAGTTTTCACCCTATACTTATGATGCTCAACTGATGGAAATCAATCACGATACTAATCTTCCGTGTGAATCGTGCCATATTATTTTTTATTGCATATTGAAGCAGACACTCCTGGCATATAATAAATAATAATGATAATGATTGTGAATAATAACATTATTGGAGAGTTGGTTCCACATGGTCTTGAGAATAACTCAATAATATCAATTACTGTTGATGTAAGAGATCCTGTTGAATTTTAATTAATAAGAGCTGAAGGTTGAGAACGTACAAGGTTTGCCACCGAAACCGAGAAAAAACAAAGTGGAGAAAATTCGAAATTCTACTCGGATATCGAGGGGGAACTGAAACTAATTTGACCACCACCTCGCCAACCCAAAAAACTCATGCATTCGACACAAGAAAAAAATTAATATAGCAACTCCGTTGGGAGTTCGTGAAAAAACCTTTCCACCGTCATTGATAAAATTGATATTGGTTTCCATGTTTTCGAACAATTATATTTTTGAAAATATCGCATATTAATAATAATAAATATGCTTTATTGTCCAAAGAGTAAATTTTATTGACAAAGTGAGTATAAGTCTTATGCATCTAAAAAGTGTATATAAAGATCATGAAAAACATGAAGTCAATTACGTACAGAGCACAAACACATAAAAAAAAAGACAGTTTTATTCTAGATTCCAACTCATTAGACAAAAAAAAATCAAAATTTTAGAACAGAAATTATTTTTAAAAGATGTCTTCATAAAACTCTTGCAAACTATAATACGGTCTTTCGCTTAAAAAGTCTCTAACTGCCTTTCTGTTATGTATTATGTTTATCCTTCACGTGAACATCTCGAAGTCGTTGTAAACGATACAACCTTTAATAACAGTTGAAGTAGGTATGGGGAGTTTGCGATCCGCGGTCTGTCGGATGGCATAGTTAGATGAAACCAAAGAATATTTTGATATGCGTTTATCTATCAAGCAAACTGTTTTTATGATGAAAATGGCATATATAGTGGACTCGCATATGTATTTTCGTGGGCTTGGAATGAATTAAGCAAACGACCTATTTTCACTGATAGTACTCATTGTATAGGACGTCACACCACTTCTTGACCACCCCAAATACGCGTCGTTTACCCCCTACAACCCCTCAAAGAGTGAAATTCGATAACTATTCGAGCTAGCGAGTTCGTTCTAACTCTGAAATATTTATTTTTTGAATGTGAATAAGAGTTTATATCACTTCATTCACCGTTTTTTCAAAATGTGTCGAGATATTTTGAAAAAAGGAATATTTTCATATCAACCCTACAGATTTTAATTAAATAACTTCAAAACAATAGTTTTTTTCGAAAAACTATCTGAAGTGAAACTGTTTGTTCAAACTCTCAACTTCAGAAATTTTGATATGAACATGTATACTTCCGGTTATCTAAACTCGTATTAAATGCGGTGAAATCGTAATAACGCATGTTCTCGGACATGTTAAAGTAATTTCGACATGTAAGGCTGTGTATACAACTGGGTAAATTGTTCAGAAGTTTTTTCGATAATAATATTATTAAGTGAACAATAAAGTCCAATTATATTAAACAAGGATTCGTTCTCAGAATTGAAGTTTGCTTTATGCGTTATTTCACACACTAACAATGATTTGGAGTTAGTAGAAAAAACCTACAGGACACGATATGTTGATGAAGTGTATGAAATTGAGAACTGACAAGGATCCTTACTATATTCATATGAAGCAATTATACTCCACAATTACAACGTTTGATATGAGGAATAATTCTGGATCATGACATTCAGAATGCTACAGTAAGGTAACCCACAAAAAAAGTTTAGAGCGTTTACAAAAATAGCATGCTTTGACCCCATCAACCTCCGGTTCTCAAACTGTTTTAAGATCGAATGTTCCCAAATTCAATGATTTTTGTTTCTTTTGCAGCAAAAATGACACGAGAAAATATCCTTTACATACGATCGTAACTAATGAAGCAGGGATGAGATTGAGAGATGTAGTTCAGATGGTAGGCAACGACGAATTCAAAGTTAAATTATCTGGGTTTATTTCTGAAACAGATGCCCGTACATATGGAGTGAATTATCATCGGCCGTGTTGGACGACAAATGTGGTAAATGTTCTCAGAAAATCCAGCAATATACCAGAAAGTCATCTGGTACTATAATAAATATGCAAGAAGTTGAAGAGCTATATTTGAGAATATGTAATTCACATGATTTGTCCCAAAGTTATCGAAGGAGAAAAAAAATTCGAAAGTAATATTTATTATAGATGAATTTCAGGATGATGTTTATTTTTGAAATTCAAAAAACCCTCCCAAACACCAAAATGTATGCACAAAGAGTGTGAAAGGTCATACTTTCAGAACTTTTACGGAAAAAAATTCGAACACGATGAACGAGGAATTGAATATTCTATATGAGGCATCTGTGATTTTGAGAAGAAATGCAGCAAAAGCTGATTTGTGAAATTTCAAAGGATCTCTAATAACACCAGAAAGTAAAAAAGTCATCCCTGAAAACATGATACAATTTATCAAGTGGTGTATCAAACGTGCCGGTGCCGGCAGCTTTTAGAGTATCTCAGATTTTATTATTCGAAATGTTATCAGATAGGCAGGTCAAGTACAAATCTAATATCGAAAGAAAATCTGGAGATTATTCATTACAAACAGCAGTTTGCGTTTCATTCAACAAGAAGCCAGTTCTTGTAAAATTCTTGAATAAACTGGGTTGCTTTATAAGTTATGATAAAATGCTACGAGAGAAACTCAAATCGCATTATTAGTTTATGAATTTCATTACTAAATGTTTCAGGTAAACTGACGTTTTGGAAAATATTTAAGCAAGCTGATGAAATTCTCAATGCACTGATTTCTCTTGGGGATAGGCACGCTGATTTGAATGTGTTAACAGATATTTTCGAGAAATTCATTTCTAAAATTCATGCACCGACATCAAACATTAGCTCTTTAGACAAGTTGAAGTGGTGCAGTTTTGCCCAAATGCATCAACAGCAAAGTGATCAATTACCAACTACTAAAGGCAGTGTGTATCCAGCTCTGCAAAGACCTAGATCACAACTTTCAATTTGGACCTCTCACATATCTAAAGGCGAATTGTTGAACCCTACGGATTATGGATGGCAAAGTGATGAGACAGGACGACTGATACCTGTTTTCTCTATTGAGAGTTGCGCACAAATATTGAAAAAATAAATGTAATACAAAATACTGCAAATGCGTAATCAACTAATCAACCAATTGAAATGTACAGAAATGTGTGAGAAATTTAAAATGGAAAATATCAGTGTGCGACCCAGATAATATTTTAACAACGTTCAATATTATAATGATTTGAAAAAAAAAAGTAATTGAAGTCTGTGGCGTGTGTTTTCTGAATATGTGGATGAGTTACTAACTATATTCTTATTCAAATTATTTTACTCTGGACAACTGCAAGTATAGATGTGGTGACAGAAAAATGAAGCTCATAGAATGGAAATAATATCTGAACTGCTTGTTTTGAAGTTATTTGATAATGTTTGAAAGGGCTGAACTTAGATTATCGTTTTTTTGAAATATCTCGCTAAATATTGAACATTCGGTATATATTGATATGTTCAAAGTTATTTATCTTCAAAATGCGGATTTTTCAGCGCTTGAAACCCGATAACTGAAATAGTGAGCGAGATATAGTCATTTGAATATTTCCCCCTTTGAGGGGTAGTAGGGGGTAAAAGACGCGTTTCTGGGGTGGCCAAGAAGAGGTGTGACGTCATAAATAATTTGTATAAACTATTAAAATAAGTCG
The DNA here is from genome assembly GCA_958502065.1 of Chrysolina americana. Lineage (NCBI taxonomy): Eukaryota > Metazoa > Arthropoda > Insecta > Coleoptera > Chrysomelidae > Chrysolina > Chrysolina americana. The sequence continues at coordinate 89,393,959 of OY293410.1, forward strand.
TTTGCTTTAATCATCTCAAGCCCGTCCACTAATAGGCAGTATTTTATTTTCCTGAAATAAGGACCTGCAAGACTCCCGTTGTTTAACCTTGTAGATATATCGAATTGCTCTTTTTCGAAAAACAAAAACCTCCTTCAAATGAGTTTTTACACATATCCCCCAAAATGGGATCCATATCTTAAGTATGATTCTATCAATGAGAAATAAACATATTTTGCCGCTGAGGATCCAGTTCAATGGAGGTTACTCTTACTGCGGTGTAACAGAGTGGGCACTGTTATGTTTAATAATGGTGTGCCCTGTATAGTCGGTCTTTCAAAATTTAAGGAATTAAATGTGCGTGTCAGTATGAGTTTGAGATAAGAATTTATACCTACGCTTGAACCGGGGACAAAATATGTTTTTATATATACATAGAAGGGTCGCTCTGTGTTGATAAATTTAATGACTTGTAACACTTTGACTTGATATAGTCGAGATTTTCGATGGGAACGAACGGGGCTGATATTTTTATAAATTCATTCGGTGGTTGAGGGTGTGAGTGAACAGTTGTGGGTGTCTGGATCGATCCCGCCTGAGAGGTCGGCCGAGGCCACTCTCTCAGGTATGAATTTTTCGTAGGCCGACATGTGTGTTTGTTAACTGAGTATAATTTTTCCAAAACAAATAATAATAATTATGTAGTTTCGTTTTAAACTTGGGGTGTGTTTGATCTGATGACGATGAATATGGGGTGTTTCACGATATCAGTATAAGCTTCAGGCCTTCAACTTAGATTCAGGCGAATAATAATAATAATTGCTAACTAAAATTGGGTGTTTTGTCATTTTTAATGGAGGGTAGTTATGAGGACGAATACGAGAGATTATTGATAATAGTTTAAATTTTGCCATAATTTTTGTTGTGATTTTAATAGTACTGAGGTAATTTGAAAATATGGCTATTGATTTATTATCGGAAATGTTTTAAAAGGGGTTGTTGGTTAGAAAAATGCATGTTTGACAGTAGAGCGATCTTTTGTGTTTATGTGAGGGTGACCATATTTTAAATAAATACTTTATTTTTCATGCGCTTATTTGCATATACGGAGTGTATGAATTCTTACAGTTGGTTTATTTTACAAATTTTTACAATTTAAGCATTTTTATTTTTATATTCAACGTTTTCCACCATTTTTTGCTTTGGTGAATAAAGCTGATTGGTGGAACTTCTTCTTACTATTACTTACCCCTTCAACCCTTCATATAAAGTCATCGCATTTGTGAAGCTGGGGCCGAACCTACAAACCTACATCTTTGCCTTCGAGATGATAGTGAAACATCGAAAACCAGTAGAGCTGCGGAGCCTATAATGATGAACATTCTGGCTTTTAGGGAGGCTATCCCCTGAGCCTAAATCGGGGTGGCTCAGAGCGGATTCAAAGGCAGCAAGAGTATTTAACATCTATACTTCAATCTTAATTTTAAAATAAAACAATACTTCCTAGGGTGGGCGACTAAGGAGTGGTTGCTTGCTTTGGTGTCAGTTTGAAATTGAATCAAAGACCATCGTCGCCTAACACCCTAGCGATTTATTACAGCGGAACACCTTGAAGAAAGCTCTTTAGAAATTTGGTGTGAGTTTTGTTTTCTTTCTGTCTATCACGCAACTCTAGTGGCTAGAACTATGTCATCAACACTGCATCTGAAGGATGTTATGTTGGTTTTTGATATGTTGAACTATAAGAGATTTGAGACACACCAATCTTTGAGTTTATTGACATCAGATCTGATGATTTTATGAAGATCTTTTATACTTTTTTCATGCCATAAAATAGTTGAATCGTCCGCGAATAAGGTGAATTTTCCTATGATATCTAAAGATGCAAAATCGTTTATATAAATCAGAAAAAGAGTTGGTCCCAATATTGATCCGTATGGAACACCACTGTTTAAAAAACTCCGAAGGTGTTGTGATTTCCACAATCTGACTCCTACTTGTTAGGTAAGATTCGAACAATTTATGAGCGATGCCATCGACGCCATAGCGTTTCAGCTTGCGAAGCAGTATTCCGTGATTTACACAATCACATAATACTGTTGCTAGTGTTGCTCTCTGCTATTAATGAAAAATGAAAATATGGTATCATGGGTACTCTTTTTCGACTGGAATCCCGACTGATCACAACAAATTTTTTTTCTTGTTATTTTTTATCCACTTTCTAGATGAAGATGGTTAGATAGAATGATGAAAAAGAATGTGTGTTTGATTAGTTACATATTGGTCAAAACGTAGCAAGTAGTAGAACAACTAATTTGTTCCGCTTGTTTGTTGGTATGAAAAGCAATTCAAAAACTATCTAAACGAAAGAAACCAGGTTGTAGAGTTGATTCAGCAACAGTAGATGCAACATATTATGATGCACCACCAGAGCTCTGTACATGTAGCAATAACCTCTATCTTATACATAATAATAACTACAGAAATACGTGAATAACTAATTCAATACAAAATTTAATTGCGTGAGTGGACAGCCTTTCCACCACTACACACGCATATGATTCTTGTTTTCGTAGTTTCAATTATGGAAACAATCACCTAGTTGAATTTCATCCGGCGGACTATTACTTCATTTTACGTAATACGCATAACTCCACGATGCAGCTGACTGTTTTTGTTATCTCACTTCAATGTCAACTATTCATAAAAAAACTAATGACCAATAATAATACGTTATACAATGTTTAACCGTATTTCATACAAGTGAATACTCTTTGAAATTGACTTGGTGTATGCACGGATATATGAGCAAAGAGGGTCAAAGAAGGGAGTCTCTGACGGCAAGGATAACCTGTTTTCAGATGAATCAAGTAGGACTCCGTGCAGTATAAACGTTACCTTTCGATGGCCTGGATCGGCAACACAAGATATTTCATAAAATTTCGCTTGAGCACATCATGATTTTGCTTAAGATGCCTTAGACAACTGATGCCACTCTGGAGGACTCGCGATACCATAAGATCTTGCCAAGTCATCGTCCAAACAGAGCAGGTAATGTTTAAAGGTTGTAATGTTTCTTTAGAAAGGGTGTCTTTCAGAGAGACTCTCTCAGCCCTCTTCTCTTATGCATTTCCCTGTTGCCATTGTCCGTTGCACACAGGAAAACCCGTGCGTTTTTTCGCAAGGTGCACTAGTGCGGGAAAATGACACCTCTCAAACTAAATTGCGTGCGGGTATAGCGTGAATCACGCACGCTTGTAGGAAATAGTTATTATCCTAACAATTACGGAAAGAGTACTTTTCCCGCATGCGACTGCGGGAGAGTACCTTTCCGTATGAGTTAGGATCAATATTTTTCCTACAAGCAAATAAAAAAAATATATGTAGCACTCTTGAACAAACTTTTGCGTGCGGGAAAAACTTTACCCGTACTAGTGCTGGAATAACTCACTTGAAGTGACTTAAGCGCGCGGGAAAATGACACCTCTCAAACTAAATTGCGTGCGGGTATAGGGTGAATCACGCACGCTTGTAGGAAATAGTTATTATCCTAACAAGTACGGAAAGAGTACTATTCCCGCATGAGACTGCCGTTACCCGAACGACGCAAAGCGGAGTTCGGGTAAGCAGTCGAGTGCGGGATAGTACCTTTCCGTATGAGTTAGGATCAAGATTTTTTCTACAAGCGCATTGAAACATCTTATGTAACACTCTTGAACAAACTTTTGCGTGCGGGAAAAACTTTACCCGTACTAGTGCGGGAAAAACTCACTTGAAGTGACATTAGCGTGCGGGAAAATGACACCTCTCAAACTAAATTGCGTGCGGGAATAGGGCGGAATACGCACGCTTGTAGAAAAAAATATTATTTTAGTTATTTTTCTAATACTTTTGAGGTAGCAGGCAGAATATTAATAAGGCGCAGATCTTCGAAAGTTCCGGGCTTGTTTCTTATAGGAGGAATATGACCGGAGCTTCTGTCTTTCCAGCATATTGGAAATTCATAAATTCCTAAGCAAGTATTCATTATATTTCATGTGTAACGTGTGGCATGATGAAAGGACAATACATATGCAATATTTTAATACTGATATTGTCAGAGCCTTGATACTGCCACAAAAAAATTCTCAACCACAGAGGAACAATGTTTTACAAATATTGAGAGTTATCAACGGTAATCCTCAATAATTCAGGACACACTAAGAAAACAAATCGAATCTCAAAAATGATCTGGTAAAGTTTTTACATGGAATGAAAAAACGAAGGTATTATTGTTAAAGACAGTATATGGACTCTACGGATGTTATTTCCTAGGTAGGATTTTGATTTTATTGAAAATATGAACATGATGTTCATAAAGTCAGATGTGGAATCATCTGCAACTGAAAGATAAACTTTAGTCACCTTTTTCCACTGTTCAAGTTGACCTCTTGAAAGATATTCATGTTACAAGAATGGAATATTCTCAAACGAAAATGACGATTTTTTTGTAAAATCAAATTTTCTCTTTCTAGATAAGGTCTTTTCACATATCTATCAGATGCAGTTCAATGTCCAGCGTGGCTTTAGCCGGGGACGTAGTTGTTTTGTGTTAGACATTTAAAGCAAAATCTTAATTTTTATCGTAGGTTGTTTAAAAAAGAACAAATTTCAATTTTTATTTAAGAATATTCCTTTTTTTTAACTAGATGTTGATATATATCTTCATGACTATCGGTTTATCGAGGTATAAATAAATGATATAAGGTGATATGTAATTTGACACTACTTACAGTAGACCAGCGCACTAAATCATGCCACTACTAGCACTGGAATCAGATTAACTCCTTTGGAAAATCCAAAGCTACGGTGTCACACTATTTCATAATTTCGAGGAACTTTCAGGTTTTCCACCATCTGTCAGAAAAACACATTTGCATTCGCAATCGAACTACGTGGTATTTCCAATAAGAACGCTCTCGCCTTAATAATAATTCTTCTCGGTGTCTAATGGAATGCTTGCTTGCAGAAATACTACCGAGATAATTATATAGTGCTGATATTGACTTTCTTTTCCTCGTGCAGCGAATGAATGCTGGTCGGCGATTCTTTGATATTTTTGATTGTCTGAGATAGGATTAATCAGGCGAAAGGTGTGTCTTCTCGAAAATTATCGAAAAATTGGATAGAAATTACTACCAAACGATTTAAAGGGAAAATGGACATTTCCTAGAGTAAAATGTTGAATATTGAATACTGGTTCTTGTTTTTGAAAATGTTCGATATTATGAGGAAAAGAGAGAGGAGTGAGATAAAAATCATTCATTTAGCCAATTACAGCTATTAGCAAGAAACAATTAGAAAATAGGGTATTAGAATGAGAACAAAATAAGTTTTTCCCTTTACCACACTATTAATTTCATTCCTAGATGCGCATTTCGTTAACCACTTTAACTTCAGTAGGATTACGAAACCGAGGATTAGTACCAAATCAGTTATTTTTATATCTATCCAATTGTTATGATTAACATAATATGAAACAGGGGTTGATCCAAATGTGTAACACTGAATTGAAATGTTATTAATTACTTTGTTGGTAACAACTTGAATAGTTTTGAATATAATGGATCATTATCATTATTAAGCAAGGGCCTGCTTGAACCGTTCTTATACAGGGCTATTCAAGTTCGTTTCTGTACATGGGGATCTCGTAAACGATAAGAGATAGAGTGTCGGCTAAATCGTGGCAAAGTTGCGTATTTTAGAGACCTATTCAATGATGTAAAAAAAATCGAATTTAGCTCTTTTGGTTCTGGAGATATACAGGAAAAACCAAAAAATACCAAATAATTTTTTTGCCTGTATCTTCTTTATTCGCAGACATATTGAAAATCTGTTCACAGTTTGCTATTGGAACTTGATGTGGGCTATCAGAATATGTCCATGAATCTTTTACACAGGGTGTCATCTGACTTGGGCCACCCCAAAGCTTATGCATGTACATTGTTTCGAGCTAACCCCTGAAAAGGCTGAGGCAAAAAACCGGATCGAGGTACTTCGCGCACTATCTAAAGGCGGCTTGGATCCCTATGGAACCGGTTCTTCCCATCTTTTCTGAAAGATGAAGATTGATATATCAGCCCGCCGTGTTTGCGGGGCTGATTATCATAAATTTTGACCCTGGTAAGGTAAAACTGGAAGTACCACGACCACTTCGCTTCGTAAAGTACCCCTAGTAAGGAAAACATCAATAAATTTCATTTCAAATAGTCGTTCAGCATTAAATGATACATCTTTATTTGAAGTTATGGTCATTTGAATAGAGTTTGAATTTTTTACCCAATTTTTAAACTGGAATCTTAAAAAAATTAAATTTGCTTGAAACGATAAATCAACAATCAAGTATACAATGGCTTAATGAAAAGCGGTAAAGATTACAAATTTCTCAACTATAACTGAATAATTGAAACATTTTCGGCAAATTTTCATCAACCATAAAACTGTTTATCTCGACAGATTCAATCATTATTGTCACATTGTGAATTAACTACTTGTTTTAATGTACTCCATACAAGTTGAGAACTATGCCTAAATTGATCATTTTTTAAAACACTTCAGTTTAATATGTTTCAAGGCTGTATTTCCATTGGATTTATATTTGTGCTAATCTTTATCAGACTGGGTTATTTTCATTATATTGAAAGCAGAACTTTTCTCAATGATGGCATCTTCAATATCTGCATTGAACCATTCCTTTAATGGATGTATAACTTTCGCTGGTAGATGACACGTTTATTCAATGTAACTGTTGTATTGTGAGTAAAATGTTTCAATAACTTGCTAGGATCTACACAACAAACTGTAAAGCCAATGGCAATCACAAGCTTTTTCGAATTTTCCATACTTCAAATAATGAATAATTTCTTAGCGACATCACTGAAAAAATACCAATGGTTTTATTGTCTGAAATTTTATGGTTCTGGTCTCACCAGTATTGCAAGATCATTACTGAAAACAAAATCTATTTTATTTTCACAATCATTTTGGATTCTGGTGTGAAAATCGACAAACTGCTTGAAACGATATATATTGCAAATGTTAGAGAGTTCTTTATTGTAGGTATCATTTCCTAAGATCCCATCTTATGTTAAAATCACCTATAAATAAATCCATAGTTCTCCAAAAATTAACAAAATTCTGCATGTACAGTTTAATTTACTATTTAGTGAGCGGTAAATATAACCAAACTTCCACATTTTGGAATTGATTTTGATTTCAATGATTAGAAACCAGTAATTTCCGTTCACTGATATTTCATCACATAACTTCACCCGTATATTTATTGAAATCATTGCATCTGATACAGTTATATACATAAATAAAAATTTCTTTATCAAAAATATCATTATATTTATTCTAGTGTAATTAAAACAAAAAATAACAAAGCTTTGTTTTATGTCAAACATTGCAAACCTCATAAACCGTGTTAATCAAACTTTCCGCGTTTATAAAATACAATTGTTCCAACTGATTGTTTATATCGTTTTCAATTATAAATTAACTTGTCTGACTGTTTGTTTTATTTTCTTTGATGGTACTCTGTTCACTATTTGCAGGTGACTTTAGTTCCATTTGGCGTTTTTCTATTACGTATTTTGATGGACCCACTTACATCTAAGTATAAGCAAAGGAAGAATACATCTACAATTCATCTTTTTATCCCACGAGGGAAACTTTTTGCCTGAACTTTAAACGAGGGCTAGACTCCTAAGGAACTTAACTGGTATGCTTCTTTACTCAAAGTGAGTTGGTCGTGGTGTTAGAGCGTTTGCTTCCCACCCAGGCGGTTCGAATCCCACCGCCTACTACTGAGCTAAAGTGGTTCGGAATCCACTTTTACGTAAGCTGTAGGTCCCAGATCTCCCTTGCACGGATAAGCTTTGCTTCTATTCTATTAATACAGGGTATACTTACCACGATGAGCAGAGTCGATATGTATATGGGAAACTAATGGAGAATTTTTCTGAAAATTTGTATATTGAGGTGTTCCGAGGAGTTCGTTTCAGTCGAAATATTTTCATTTGTCCACGACTTCCGGTTATTCCAGAAGTAGACCCCAAGTTTGTTTTTTTATATGGAACACTCTGTTTTTTATTGCATTTTGAGAATCTACGATGAATTTGCTGGCTGACACTTCAGCATTTGTTTCTTGTCGATTCTCCTAAAGTCATAGTAAGTATATCTAATAACCGCACGGAAATTTCGTTTTTCTACAAAAACCTTTTAATTCAGATATAGGGTTCTAAGCACAAACTCCTCCTATTTTTCAGCGTAAAATCCACTGGCGCTGAAAAAAAAATGTGGTTCCCGTTTGAAAAAAATGAGCTACACAAGTTTCGAGATAGCCGAATTTGGTGCCAATTTCTGAGCAACCCGTTTAATTTTTTGCTTAAAAGATTCAGGAAGATTCAGGTCCAGGCAAACTCTAGCAATTTTCAACCTGACTCTCAATTTCCAAAAAAAGGATGCATTTTTTTGTGAAGGGCTGCATCTGCAAATTTTCCAAAAAATTTAAATAACTGAAAACTGTAGCCCTTTATACATATGATGTTTCAAATAAAGTTATAGTGAAAATCATCGAAGATTCTGAAAACGCAATGCTATTCTTGAGAAAATGGCAGGAACACAACAAGAGTTTACAATAACGTACACCGATTTTATCAGCTGATTTTCCCGCGCCATCTCTAGGTTATACATATACTTCAGTTTTCATTACTGAAAGCTGAAAGAGTTTTTAGATTTAATTACGTCAACTAGCGTTCGCTGATGAGTGGCAAGAGCCATGAATCCGGTAAAGAAGTGTTCCCATTTAAATTGAAGCATAATTTTAGCTTCGATATTTCATAAAAAATTACAAAGTTGTTCTTCAAAACTTTGCCAAGTATCAAACAGATATAATTCAACGATCGCAGGGAGCAGTAGTTGTTTTCTGTGGGAGACCTGCCTTAATATTTTAAAGCGAATGACTGGATTATATAATTAATTTTTCATAACAAGTTCAATAGTCTTCCGCTAAATAATGTCAACAAATTTTCTCTCTAGAAAATATTATTCTCATTAGCAAATCTGGCTTGGTAGCCTAATTACCAGTGACCCAGAGGTTAGTATTTTCCTTTCTTGCATATGACCGATTGAAAAATGTGTATTTTCCCATTTCGGTTTGAATCATCAGCAAACAAGACATTGTGGTAAATATTTTCTTTCCTAATTAAACGTTGTCATATTTAAATTTTATTGTATCTTTCCAAAGAACTTATCAGATAATGTTTCCTAGAATTTTTCGAAACCTCATGGCTTCTCTGGATTTCCACTCTCTGAACCATAAACTGAACAGCTGTTTCGAGAATGGACATCTATAAATCATTTCATCGAATGTTAATTGGCACACATTTTGTTACAAATTGATGGCAATATTTTGTAAACAACAGCAGTACCTAATTTGAAAGATCTTGAAGTTTGCGTGATTGAAATTTTATCAGCAATTGCATTGGTTCATTGGATTTAGATGTTGATGTTTCAACTTATTTTTCAGTAATCCGATAACAAGTACGTTATGAAATCAATTCGTGAATTTCGTAGATAGGTGTGTGATCGGATATCGAAAATCATTGAAGAACAACCTATACAAGTATCTAGACAAATCTAAGCAGAAGATGAATTTCTAAATTTGTAACGTGTGCCACAGAACCCCAAAACCACACAGAAGCGTCACTGGAAGGCAGTCCACAGTGGGGCAAGATACCCAAAACTTTGGCAAAAAACAAACAAATAAAACCTACCTGAATTCAACGGTTGGCAAATAGAAAATATAACTGTATCACTGTATTTGGTTAAAATAAATTATAAGTTATATTTTACAAATCTAAATAAATTAGTCGAACATAGTCAAGACTATTTTTATTACATTTGATGTAAGAAGTGAGTTTCATTATATGAATAGGTGTGCGCTTAGTTGGATAATCCCCGTGATACAGAAAAAAAAAATGATAAACTTCTTGTGTGAAATAGACATACATAAGTGACACCGTAAGGGATAAAATGGAGGAAACGATAGACTTTAGTTTGAACTTGAATGAAATCCAAAAGGGGCTGAAAGATGTAAGATTAGTAGTAAAATAGGAAAGCTTCACATCGACGGAAAAACTCCATAGGCAAATTACCGCCGACAATTTGGAGATACAGCCAAAGAAAATAGATGGAATGCAAGGGGGAAAGATGTAGCACTGATACTTGCAGTACACGGAGAAGCAACGAATATTTTACAAACTCTCACCGCTCAGAACTGGAGAACTACGAGCAGCTGGTAAAACATCTGGAATTACAGTAATGGTTAGATTCACCTGGGTATGGACCATTTACAGCTAAAAAACCGCAGCCAGAATGCGAGCGAATCCTTACAGGAATTGCGGAAGCGGACATTGCACGCTTAGTTCGTCTTGCCACACCCACTCATCAATTCCACTCGTCCAACACATCTCGTAGACCCACGGCACGTGCTTGGAAGTGTTGTCTGAGAAAAGACTGATAAGATACCGAATTTGTAGCAAAACTAAGCTCACTTTGTAGATACAGAAAATGCTTCGATAAAATCAGCGAAAAATCCACACTTGGGCGAGAAATCAATGAACGGATGTAAACTGTATAGAATAATTGATATATTCAAAGTCAATCGATATGTTTCACAACATATTATACCCAAAAATCAAGAAAAATCCACTCACAGACAGTATTTTCCTTAATTGGCGATAGGCATTCACATTTGTGTAGCTCACCCTGTAGGGCCAGGAAAAAAATCTAAGAAAGTTGCTTCTTTTGATATATCCAAAATCAAAAATTCTGATGAGCTCCGGGAATGTTCGTTTCCATGACCATGTCTCTCTTCATTCTTAATGCAAAAGAAAAACTCCATATATGGTCACTCCAGGAAAGCAGGGAAGTTCTGTTTTTTGGCAAACACCAAATATGTGACAACGATTTTCAATAAATACGTAAGGACCGCATAATCTCGTAAACACAACGTTAGCAGTCATACCATAAATCAGCGTCATCGAGATTGCAATATTAGTTATTCTACTACTCCGTTAAATATTCACAAACGAGAGCGATTAAGGACAAAAATATTGAAATATGTTAGATAATACACAAAAGCGAAGATAAAAGCGTGTGCAACAATTTATTTTTACCAAAAGATAATGAATGTTAGGATGACATTGAGTGTATGAATAACTGATGATTCAGTTATTGTTTTTGCATAATCTTCTTTGTTATGTCCAGACAATGTTTTTTTACAGAGAAAATCAAGAGAACAACGGTCCAAATTTTTTAATTTGGTTTACACGGGATGATCCTTATAGTTACAAAAATCGAAAACTCGAAATTAATTATAGAATTAGTAGTTGAAGCTAAAATTTCAAATCCGAAAAAAAATAATTACACCAAATATAATACTCAAGTACGGAAGCGTTTGAGAACGACAGAGTTGATTTTTATTTTTTTGACTTTAAACCCGGAATTATCGATTTTGAAGTAGGAATTTTTTTTCCGGCTTTTAAGGCTACTGATTAATACAATCAAAATTTTCCAAAGTCAGAAATTTTGAGTTCAAAGTATCTACCAAGTCTTTAATTTTGGTTTCAAGTTTTATGACTACGTGTTCACCATGTATATTGAATTCCAAACAGTCGAATTAAGGAATGTTGAACTTGTAAGTACTTTGTTCTATGTATATTGAATGTAAGTACTTTGTGGTGAAGTAAATTTTTCATTAGAGTAAAATCCACTTTAGCTTTTATTTTCATATCATCCCACTTCCCTGTTCTTATGTAAGATGGTAAAAGAGCTCATTAATATAGATATCGAAATGTGTGGGGCCCAAAACAGTTCCCTGTGGGACCCCTTACTCTAATCCCATGGAGTCACTTATAGTACATCGTTCATTTTCACAACAGGATATATCTATCAGTGAAGTAGCTCCTAAACTTCCAGATAATTACTACGAATACCAATATCCTCTAAGGATTGCAATAGAAGCTCATGACTACTGGTATCAAATGCTTTTGACAAATCTACAAAAATGCACAGACACGGCTTGTTTTCATTCAAGGCAGTATTTATGTAATCAATGGCATCCTCTGAGACCAAATGTTATATTGGTCCACATAATATGAATTAAGACTCTTTTTGATCAATCTCTGATATGGCTCATTAAAATGAAATTGGTATAGTGGTAAAATATCAAAAACTGTGAATGCTTATAGCCATAGGGCAATGTGCATACATTTATTAAGAATTATATGCTGGTGGTTCATCAATGTCTTTAGCCGTGGGTCAGTTGGTGGTAAAACAAAAGAATGTATTTGGGTTACCTTACTTGTTACTAATGAAATTTGGATCTATTCAATTTTGCTAGCAAGTTAGATCATCGTTTCTGATATGTTTAATACATGAGGAAGGATTCCGGCGAAGTGGGCACGCCATTTCTCAATTACTGAAAAAACCACAAGTTTTACAGTAATCTCAATTTATTTTTGTGGTATCTTTGAAAAAATAACAATACAAAATGATAGGCTATGATATTTAAAGATCTTAAAAAAGCAATTCTTGTAGAAAATTTTGCCAGGTATCAAACAGAAATAATTCAATGGTCATAGGAGGCAGCAGTTAAGTATTTTCTATTACCTTTTCTAAAACCTTTAATATACAGGCTGATTCACGGTGGATGGCACATTAGACGTTTCTGGTGAACCAGACAACGGATCACTTTGAAAATTTAATGGAGGGCATATTCGGACATTCTCTAGCCAACTAAAATATTTTCGACAATGCGGTGTTGCCGCTTCTATTAGAAAGCAGTCGCAACTTTGATTTTTCAAATGGAACACTCTGTATATAATATTATTTTTGGAATCTCCAACAATTGCCCGACAACTTTTCTTGATATTTCCCTATACCTATCTGTTACCGTTTTCGAAATAAAAATTAATTTCAATTTTTTTCTTCGAAAATCATGACTTCTAAAAATGCCGATATCTTTTAGTTAAGAAGTACTATGATATCGAAATTTGGTTTGGAGTTAGGTGATACTTGGACACTTCCCACATGTCAGCCTAATCTCCGTTACTTCAATACAGGGTGGTGAAAAAATACAAGTTTTTTCGTTTGCTTGAAAAAGTTGCTGAAATTTGCTTTCTTTCTATGTATATCATACCTATACCTAACTAGTCAAGTTTCGGACTTATGAGCATTTATTTGTGAAAATGTCCCTTCAGAATGGTATTTCCATTCGGTATTTGGTAAGCAGGCCATGATTACTATTTGACAGTAGCGTTGTGACATTCTCCTAATAATATCGACATTTTCGTCACTTCAGAAGTTGCAAATACCTTCAAAACGATGGAACAAAACTATTCAAACGAAGTTCTTATGAATTTGTTAATTATTTTTCGACAGTGTGACAAAATTATCAGCAGAACATGTAGAAACTTCAATGAAATGTATCCGAATCTACCGCCAATGAACCTCAAGAAATTTATACGAATTCAGAACAATTTCAATATGTTTGGATAAACTTTAAAAAAGCACCAAGAAACTTGAAATTGGAAATATTGATATGAATAATTATAAAAAAGTAAAACAATCATGTGGAATATTTCAAAATATGTTCGAATCGCTGGCCGTTCACTTCCAAGCACTTTAAAATGCGGATGTTGACTGCTTTCGTGGTGGCAGATCTGATTTCATTGGGATCCAAATCTTCAAATGTTTGGGCAATCCTTTCTAACAATTCATCTCTCGAACGCACGGGTATTTTGTAAACTTTTTCTTTAAACATAATCTAATCTAATGGATTAAGATCGTGTGATCTCGCTGGCCAATTCCATGGTCCCAAGCGCCTTATCCACCGATCGTCAAAAAGTCTTTCCCGTTCTGCGCTCACTTCTCTTGTGCAATGTGCAGGAGCTCCGTCTAGTTGGTACCAACAGTTTCGATATTCTTCGAGTGGCAGATTATCCACGAAACTCTACAGTATTCTCCAAAATATTCAGGTAGCTTCTGGATGTTAATGACTCCTCGTATATCACGTACCTCAATTTGTTGTCCATCAACATGCAGAAGACATTAAAACTAAATTTTTCTTGAAATCCGGCTTCTTTTGTGACGTGAGGATTTTCACTGGACCAATAATGACGATTTTTTCTATTGAAAATCCCTTCTCTCGAAAATTTCGATTCATCAGTCCAAATAATTTTATTTAAAAAAAGTGGATCTTCTTGAATGCGTGTCAACAACATTTCACAAAATTCTACTCTCTGTTGAGGGTCTTGAGGCTTCATTGCTTGAATTTTGGTGAATTTATAATCATGCATTTTATGTCTTCGCAAGATTCTTTGAACCGATGAATATTTTATACCCAAATCTTCTTCAGCACTTCTTATCGATGACTCGGGAAATGCGTGAAAATATGCTAAGACATTAATCTGGTTGTCTTCAGAAGTTACGGGTCGAGGCAAGTTTCTTGGTGCTTTTAAAGTTGATCCAAATGCATTGAAATTGTTCTGAATTCGTATAAATTTCTTGAGGTTCATTGGCGGTGGATTCGGATACATTTCATTGAAGTTTCTACATGTTCTGATGATAATTTTATCACACTGTCGAAAAATAATAAACAAATTCATAAGAACTTCGTTTGAATAGTTTTGTTCCATCGTTTTGAAGGTATTTGCAACTTCTGAAGTGACGAAAATGTCGATATTATTAGGAGAATGTCACAACGCTACTGTCAAATAGTAATCATGGCCTGCTTACCAAATACCGAATGGAAATACCATTCTGAAGGGACATTTTCACAAATAAATGCTCATAAGTCCGAAACTTGACTAGTTAGGTATAGGTATGATATACATAGAAAGAAAGCAAATTTCAGCAGCTTTCCGAATTTTCAATAATATACAGGGCGTTCCATTTAAAATAATCAAATTTCAGCAACTTTTTCAAGCAAACGAAAATACTGTGTTTTTTTTACCACTCTGTAATGAAGTAACGGAGATTAGGCTGACGTGTGGGAAGTGTCCAAG
Organism: Chrysolina americana; assembly: GCA_958502065.1. NCBI lineage: Eukaryota > Metazoa > Arthropoda > Insecta > Coleoptera > Chrysomelidae > Chrysolina > Chrysolina americana. Next base: position 89,409,051 of record OY293410.1, read on the forward strand.
TATCACCTAACTCCAAACCAAATTTCGATATCATAGTACTTCTTAACTAAAAGATATCGGCATTTTTAGAAGTCATGATTTTCGAAGAAAAAAATTGAAATTAATTTTTATTTCGAAAACGGTAACAGATAGGTATAGGGAAATATCAAGAAAAGTTGTCGGGCAATTGTTGGAGATTCCAAAAACAATATTATATACAGAGTGTTCCATTTGAAAAATCAAAGTTGCTACTGCTTTCTAATAGAAGCGGCAACACCGCATTGTCGAAAATATTTTAGTTGGCTAGAGAATGTCCGAATATGCCCTCCATTAAATTTTCAAAGTGATCCTTTCGGATTATGCTAAAATATTCACATAAATGAAAATGAAGAGAAACATGTAAAACAAACAATGGGGTCACAGTTCATTGATGTATTGTTTTCTGCTGAGTCACGTAAGGTGATCTATTCCTAGACACCTTATTACCATTTTGAATGCACAGTAGTCTCCATCAATTACTTTTTGAAACTTTGTAATGATTTATTTCTAACTCGATAAATAGGCCAACCCATCGAGAAAAAATAAAGGCTATCGACTTTTCCAAGGATTCCTATAGCAACCGTCCAGAAGTAATAGTTATAAAGGTATATCCGAATAAATTATTTTTGCACAGATGCAAAATAGCTTCTATTTATCGATATCTTCAGCTTGAAGAAAGTTTCTTTCCAACCAGGCATTTTACATATTGTAGGAGACGAAGAAATGCAGGAAAGCCAATCTGATAGCACGTTATATCGCTGAATTAGAGCAGTTTTTAATAAATTCTGAGTGAAATTAGGCAATAATACGATATTGTACACCTCTGTGGTCGATTTATATTTCGATACAAGTACATTATATCATTCCAGATCCAATGTCAAGTGATCTGACAATCATGCAATTGGGTTCCTGTGGCACCAAAGAATCTGTTTACAAACGTCTGTCTTATGAAGTCAATAAAATACTGGTGTCTTGTGATCAAAGACACAAGTGTTTTATACTCGAAGAGAGTCCTATGATAAAAACATTATTTATGAGTCATATTGATCTGACATGTTATTGAGGATTAATTGACGATTGTTCGTTTCATTCAAGTCACTCATTTTCTAAATCACAACTTTTTCGGCAACTGTCATAAATGTCAAAGATGCAAAATTATGAAAAGTATTCGTGTTTATAACATATCAGCATACAAAACACATACAATAAATAACTATTATTGTATGACCTACTTTATATTCTTGTCGTAATGTTTCTCAAACCACACTTTTAGTGGGAATTGGTCAAATTCATCTTTATTTCAATTTAATGCAGTGTTTTTAAATATACTGGAGTTTTATCCCGACACCAAACTGCTACACGTGTTTCAGTCACCAAGTAACCATCTTCCGGAAAATTATTTAACAGAATGTTGTCTCCGGAACCCGTGTTGGGGTATATTCAGTACTAACCAAAGGTTTCAATCGTTTTAAGTAAAAAAATGCCCCCTTGATTGTTTAAGGGTGGCGCCCATGAATACCGCTACACTGCTGTGAAGCATTGTAGGAGAAACTATGAGTGAAAATTATTGATGTCTGATGTTTGTTGAGAAGGTAATAAGACTCAGAAATGAGAATTTTGTGTCACTGTTTACAAATCTAATTTGATCTGTTTTCGTCTTACCTTATTTTTCGTGAAATATTCTCCCAAAGCAACCGACCACTACGTCGCCATGCTGATGGAGCCTAGCTCCTTGAAACTCTTCCTTTATTCGTCTTGGAAGGACAGCATTCCACGAATACGTTCGCGATTCGTTTCATCAATGAATTCAACTGAAACCAAAGGTGATCACATAAATTAGCATTTCGATTAGTAGGCGATGCGTCGTGTTCTACGGGGGGGTAACAATTGGTAAAAAATAATTTTCAATCAATAATTATAATAACAGTTTATTTGTGCGAAAGAGAATTTTTTTATAAAATCTAATATAGATAGCAAATGAACAAAAAAGAACTATTGACTATCTGCAGAACGCGTAATCAATGAAGAAGTATTAACAATGATTATCATAACATTACTATTACATCAAATAGGTGTAGCACTTCATGAAGGGGGCGACACTACTTGACAGAAGACCATTAATCTAATCATGATAAATGGTGGATTACGTAATCCAATCTTCCGCAAAAATCCTATACAATGGGTATGGTTGTCGGCAAGTATTCAACAGAAAACAACTACAGCCCCCTACGACCGTTGAATGATATCTGTTCAATACTTGGCAAAGTTTTTTACAAGAACTACTTTGCAATGCATTTTAAATATCAAAGCTGAAATTATTTTTCGATTTAATTGGGGGAACACCTCCGTACCGGTTTCATAGTCATTGCCAATCATCAGCGAAGGCTAGTTCGACCCAATTGAATCGAAAAATCCTTTCAGTCTATAATAGGAAATCCCTGAGACAAATACTGAAGTATGAATTCAGCGCCATCTATGGGTTCATGAATTAAAATGCACCACGACTGCGTGTCAACTTCAATATGAAGCAAAAAACATCATGAAGGGGGGCGACACTACTTGACAGAAGACCATTGATCTAATCATTATAAATGGTGCGGATTAAGTAATCTAATCTTCCGCAAAAATCCTGTACAATAGGTATGGTCGTCGGCAAGTATTCAACTGAAAACAACTACTGCCCCCTACGACCCCTAGCACATATTTACAAAAAATTTGCAATCTATGCGGAACAACAGTTACAGAATGGGCAACCAATTCGGTGAGTGTATCTTCGAGGATAAATTCTACAGATAAAGGAGAAGATCAAATATCTCGGGGCGATTCTAGACTCGAAACTGGCTTGGAAATGGTAACCAAAAAGGTAGAGACCTCACCATTTCTGGCCAGATGCTCTTTTGGGAAAAAAATGGGTCTCAGACGAGACATGCTCTACTGGATATATTGCATGGTGGTAAAACCTATAATGAAATATGTTTCTTTGGTATAGTGGTCTAAGATACAACAAAGAAAGTCTATGACAAGATTAAGCAAGGACAAGAGACTTGCCTGTCTTATAAGTCTACAGCTATGGAGACACTATACGGACTGTCTTCAGCACGAACATCTGTGGATAACTAGATCCGAGAAAATCCCAAAAATACTGTGAAAAAATCATGGAAAAGAGTACATCAAAGAACGAAAGACTTATTCGAACTTGATAAGGAAACGAAAATAAGACTAGTAACAAGGCTCATGACTAGCCATGCGCCAGTAAAAGGTCACCTAAATAAGATGGGACTGTATAATGGCGACCTTTCATCCAGTTTGTGTGGTCTTTGGACAGCCAGCTGGCGATACAGAACTTTACAGTTCTCTCCCAGTGAAGGACTTCTACAAGACACAACAGTACTGGAGTAAGAACTGATATTAAACATCACAGAGTCAACGAGTAATAGAATGAACCCTATCTAAGCAGATGAATTTGGATGGAAAGTGTTATAGTATTATGCAAATCCCTGTAGATATGAAGGGACAGTAGTTGTCATTATATTATGATAGATGTTGAATGAAATACATGTTTTCATAAACCTATGTTTTGCAACATTATTCTCAATATAGCTCCTTGCTAGAGGCTACCTACAGTATCTTTAACATGGTTATTTAAGAAGAAACTGAAAATTAGTTTTACAATTAGACATACTAGTAGGAAATATCAGAATGGCGAGCGTAGAAGAGAAAATCAAACAATTAGAAATGAAAAGATATATGAAGAAAATGGACCAATACAAGTGGAGAATACAAATTTAAGCATACCTTTACCAAGAGCAATTATGTCAGATGGAGACATTACAGAAAATTTCAAATTATTCGAGCGATCTTGGAACAACTATTAGACCAAAAGCCCAGTCAAAAATGTTGTAAGGATAAACGCATGCAAAATTTCAACTGGAAATGATAGTTCATGTACCAAAGTGCTAAAATTTATCCAAGCAACGTGTCATTGCCGTGGCTTTACATTGCCGCCTGGCTCCTTGAGTAGCGATAAAAAAAAACAAAATGCATTATAAGTGCAAAGTTGATCCTGGGGAAGGTGTTAGAATATAATGAAACATTGCTGAAAATGCAATGCCGCCAGCCTCACAGCGTGGCTTAACAGTGCCGCCAGGTCCCTTGAGTAGTAAAAAATAACAAATTTGCATCATCAGTGCAAAGTTGAGCTTGGAGAAGGTGTTAGAATATAATGAAACATTGCTAAAAATGCAATGCCGCCAGCCTCACAGAGTGGCTTAACATTGCCGCCAGCGGCGGTTACATTGCGCGAAACTCCTGCAGTCAGCCGCCGCGTGTCACGGTTTTCTCTTAGCTACTCATCAAAATGACGTCAATATTATGGAAAAATGATGGAATACCTTGATGTTGGAAATTAAATTACCTATCAGTTACCATTTTCAACAAATTTTTAATTTCATTTATAGTAAAATTACACATGAAAATGTATTCGAAAAATGAAACTTGTTGAAAAAATAATCGAGTTTCTCACTTATAATACCTAATAACTTTTCAATTATTTAGGACGTAAAGAAACATTTTAATTGCTGAAAAAATGGAGAATAACATTTTGGGTGTAAATACGCCGTCTGTAAAACCAAAAATAAATGAATAAATAGACAAAAAATTAATAAATGGCCAAAAAAATCATATAACTTAAATACTTTCTTGTAATTAATTGTTTTCAGTACAATGTTCCATGCTTATGAAAATAATAAATAATTTTTTAATTTTCATCCTCTTCGTCCGATGTTTGTTCATCGTCTTAATCTTCTGAATCTTACGCTGCAGGAAAATTTGCGTTGTTTTCGATATCTGAAAAAAATTACATCGTAAATGTTAAAAGCAATATTTTCTAAAAAAGTTTGTAAATGAAAAAAAATACCATTATCATTGCTCGTTTCTTGTTGTCGATCATCGAGAGTGACATCTTCAAGTGATGAAGGTAATTGTTCGCCATCAAACCAATGAAAAGTGTATCTGCCGTCCTGTTCGATCCAACCGTAATTCAGGGGTTCGCATTTTGTGGGTATGTTTTGGTAAGCATGTGTCCAAATTGTAGCAATGTAAGCTGTTCGTAAAAACTGCTGACACAGCTCAGTTTTACATGGAGGTAAGAGAGATCCATCAAATTTTGTTTTGTCCAATGCCAACACCTCTTTTCTGTTATCGACTCATAATTTTTTATAAAAATTTCAAACCTAACTTCATCAACAGATTTGCTTTTAGAGCTGTATAGCTTGCATATGTACTCCTCTAAAACAGCAAAATTTTCATCTAAATTGATGCTTCAACCGTTTAAAAACTCTAATTAAAAACTGTCAGTTTGGTGCATTAGAAAATGAGCTTTTACTGGATAAAATCATTTATTCCATCAGAGATGTAAGGTTACGCGAAACGCTTTGGTTGAAGAAGGATATAACATTGGCTGAAGCTATTGACAGGTGTAAGGCAAAGGAATTATCAGAAACTCAGTTAAAAAGCATTGCTAGTACAGATCACGAAGTAAATAAGTTACGTAGAGGAACAAGAAGCTCCTATCGAGAAAATTTTGTGAAAAACAATGAAAGACTTCAAGGCGGTCCTAGAGAAGAATGCAAATATTGTGGATATAGGCATCAATATGATATTCAACATTGTCCTGCAAGAGGTGCAACTTGTAAATTTTGTGGCAGAAATGGTCATTTTGCTAAAATTTGTTTGCAAAGACTACGCAGACAGCAAGATCACGTAGTATCTCAACAAAATCAAGATTCAGATGAACTTGTTTTAACTCTAGGCGGTCAAAATGGCAAAGAAATAACTGCTGAGTTGTCATTTAGAATAAATGAGTCAATTGAAATGAAAAACTCGTATGTCAATTAGATACTGGAGCTACCTGCAATATTACTGGCTATGATGAATTGTTCTTTGACGAAGTGCAGTAATCCGAATCTGGTCTTCTCAGATGCAAGGTTAAGATGTTTTGGCGGTCAAATTATACATCCTCTAAAAAAATAATAAAAACTATAATTTATTATTTGAGGTTGTAACTAATCGACACAAACCTTTGTTGTCTGCTAATGCTTGTGAGCGACTGGAGTTAATAAAAGTTTGCAATAAAGTATCGATTTAAAATGCAGCAGGGACCATGAAAATAATAGAATATAAAGAAATATTCGAAGGAATAGGAAAAATGGAAGGAAAAGTATCTTTAGAAATTGATGAGACAGTCAGACCAACCATTCAGCAACCAAGAAGAATTCCAGTTTCGATGAAACAGGAATTAAAAGTGATGTTAGAAGAGTTAGTAAATGATCAGATAATTATCAAAGAAAACGAATATACAGACTGGTCTAGCAATATTGTTCTAGTACGAAAAAGTAACAACAAACTCCGATTATGCATTGATCCTCTTAGAGTAAATCAAACTCTGAAAAGTTTCAAATACCAAATCCCGACTTTATAAGAATCTATTCCAGAATTAGCAAATGCGAAGATTTTTACTACTTAGATGTAAAAAATGGTTTTTGGCATGTTGAACTAGACAGAAATAGTAGTAAACTAACATCATTTTGGACTCCATTTGGGAAATACAGGTGGTTACGATTACCATTTGGTTTGAGCCCATCCATGGAGATTTTTCAACTGAAACTTCACGAGGCTATACAAGGAATTGATGGAGTAATATGCATTGCAAATGATCTACTTGTTTGTGGTTGTGGAGAAACTGATGAAGAAGCATTATTCGATCATAATAAAAAATTGAAAATTCTCCTGGAAAGACTAAAACAAAAGAATGTTGGACTGAATAAGGATAAGATGAAATTGTGCCAACACGAAGTAAAATTTTTTGTACATATTCTTACCAGCAATGGAGTCAAACCTGATGAAGAAAAAGTCGAGGCAATAAGGAATATGGCCATTCCAAAAACTAAAACTGAAGTGATTTCTAGGTATAGTCATCTCGGTAAATATATACCCAAGCTAGCGTATGTGGCAGAACCTTTAAGAAATTTGACACACCTGAAAGAACAATTCATATGGCAAAATAAACATCAAACTGCGTTTGATGGAATTAAACACATTATTCAGAGTGAGACAATTTTGAAATACTTTGATACAATGAAAGAAGTCACTATACAGACTGATAGTTCTTCATTCGCCATTGGATGTTCACTGTTGCAAGATGGCAAACCAGTTGCATTTGCATCCAAAATGCTAACTCCTTCGCAAACTAAATATTGTCAATTAGAAAAAGAAATGCTTGCAATAGTATATGCATGTAGAAAATTTGATCAGTATATTTGCGGTAAAAATGATGTTACTATTCAAACGGATCATCTACCGATTATTAGTATTCTGAAGAAACCATTAATAGAAGCTCCAAAACGCCTTCAAAGTATGATTTTACAATTGCATCGATATAATTTGACAGTAAAGTACATAAAAGGTTCAGAAATGTATCTTGCTGATTTACTGTCAAGACTTCCAGAGGGCAAGGAAGGAAAGATCGATAATTTTTATGTATACAAAATTCAAGAAATAATGCAAGATATAGAAAATGTGAATGCTTTAGAAAACATCTCCATATCGGATAAGACATTCAGAGATATAAGAGAAGAAACCATGAAATATGAAGTAACGAAAGAACTGTTCGCGATGATTCAACATGGCTGGCCACAATCAAATAACAAGATCCCTTTATGTTTGCGTCCCTATTGGCAGTACAGACAAGATCTTCATACACTTCTGGACTAATTTTCAAACGTGATAGAATTCTTATATCACAGAAAATGCGAAAAATAATGTTGGATAAATTACATTACAATCATCGAGGCATAGAATATACTACAAATTTGGCGAGAGAGAGGATATTTTGGCCAATGATAACAGCACAGATAAAAGATAAAATTCAAAATTGCGACATTTGCATGAACTTTTCGAAAAACCAACAGAATCCACCAATGTTATCATGTGATATCCCAGAACTTCCATTCGAGATAGTGAGTATGGATGTTTTCGAGATAACTGCTAACAGTCATAAGAAAAGAATTTTGATAGTTGTGGATCACAACTCTGATTTTTTTGAAATTGAGGAACTCGAAGATCTGTCAGCAAAAACAACAATTCAAATGTGTAAAAAAATATTTAGTAGACATGGGATACCAAGAAAGGTCATAAGTGACAATGGGTCAAATTTTGTAAACCAGTACTTCAAAAAATTTCAGGATGACTGGAATTTTGAACACTACACTTCTAGTCCATATCATTCCCAAGGAAACGGAAAAGCCGGAGCAGCAGTAAAAACAGCAAAGCAACTAATTGAAAAGAGTATCGAGAGTAAGAATGATTTATATGAAATGCTTCTGCTCGAAAGGAATACACCCAATAAGATCGGTAGTAGTCCAGCGCAGAGATTATTTTCGAGAAATTTAAGATGTACTATACCTATCAAGATAACGAAGTTGAAACCAAAAATTATAAGAAATGTTGATGTATCTATAGAAAATCAGAAGAAGGAATCAAAGTATTATTATGACAGAAAATCAAGAAATTTAGAGAGCCCACTAATTAATGAAGAAGTAATGTTCAAGAAAAATAAAGATGATACAATTTGGAAGAAAGGAAACATAGAAAACATAACAACTCCTAGATCATTTGAAATCAGAACCGACGATGGGAATATATTTCGAAGAAACTTAGTTCATGTAAGAAGGTTTCCAGAACAGGCACCAATCGCGAGTATCAAAATACAGTGTTTCAAATATTAAAAACTAAAATTCATTACCAACCTGACAGCAAAAAATTGATCACCGATAGCCTGTGGAATATTGTCAATTGCTGACCATGCCTGGACTGAGCACCATCGAATTCTTTGGGACGAGGCTATATGATTTTAGTATGTTAGTTTCAATAAGAACATTTTCAGTTTGATAATCAATAAGGACATGATCAACAGACAGAAATGGAAAGTAATATATATGAGGTTTTGCGTGCAACCATATACGTTCAATTTATTATCTATACTATATGGTGTACTTTTCTTCTAACTTCTGTTATAAAAAAAAATTTACGCTTCGATTTGAATAAGTTAGTGGTAGTTCAAGTATTCGGACAGAAATATTTGCTAGCAGCCTTCTATTCTTAAATTTACCAAGTTATTGAAGTAGGACAGGAACAGGATGGACCCAAGAACGCACCCTGTGGTACAACATATTCAAAACCTACAATATTTGAGTTTTTTAATAGTCACTGTATATCCTCCCATCCCGTATAACTTGTAATTATTTTTATAAGATGAGATTTTTATAATCATCATTAATATTTTTTCTAAATCATAATTTTCGAGTTTTGAGTTTTGAGCCAACAAATATTTGTCCAAGAAGGAAGCTTTTACTATCTGCGGACCACCCTCCTTGTCGTAATTAGGACTAAGACCAATTTTTTTCAACTTTAACCCTTCTTTTTTCACATGTTAATATTTTATGATTTTTTTCTACTACAAACTGATCTCGATGTAACCAACTCTTATTACTGATGTTGAAGGATTATTCCTTCGTAACCTGTCTGATCAGTCTCCCGACTACATTCCTTGATTAATTTTTGGTGGAGTTGACTGAAAGTTTTTCACCTTACACGCACAAAGGATCTGACCCCTTGAATGGATCTAACAAAATAAAGAAAATGTTGAAAATATCATCCCAATCATAACACATAAGATATAGGGAAAAAACGATGAACATGGCAATACCGCAAATAATAGACGAACTCCAATCATGACCCAAAAAAAGGCGACTGAAGGTGAAGCAGGGCACGAATAGGTCGTGGAAGGGGTGAACGAAAGGTACTTTCGTTGTTTCGACCGCAGGTGTATGTCCTTTGTTTCTCGCAAAAACAAAATAAGGCCAACGTCATCTAATAACCACTACGAAGAAGTAGGTGGCCTTGGAAAGAGAATTTGACCCCCGAAGCACAGCTATAAGAGCGGTCTAATGGTGGAGCGGCCAAGTTTGTTGTGGTTTTTATGAAATATGTTTCAGATTTGTGAAAGAAGTTCCAAATAGGCGTGCATGCAGATTTGTTTCGGGAAGATCTTTATGGCCAATTCGCAATACCATCTGAAGTTTTATTCATAATCGTTTGTAAAAATGTATTCGAAAATCTTCTGTTATCACAATTTGACGAATGAGCAACACCCAAAAGTCAACTGTAGATACATTTTTGTCTTAAATGATAATAATAGAATTGATTGACTAAACTGAGAACCTACTGTAGTGATAGGTACTTTTTTATGATTTATGAGGTATCCCTCATAACGCAGTTAGATTTAACTCTTCCTTCCAACCAGTGAAACAATTATTTTCTATTCTCTCTGTAGCAAGCTACCTACCTATTTAATAACTACTTTTTTTGATAACAGGTTTCCAATGAATCCTGCTAGAAGCCCCTAAGTGTTTGTGCTAGCAAGGACAATCCGGAACAAATAACCGGTGACAGGTGCTGGGATTTGAATCTACCATGTTTAGGTGGGCAGCAACTGATTTACCGTCATGGCCATCACATCACGAACAGAACAACAACTCACTACCCCAATTGGGAATGTAGGTATTATGAACCCATGAATTGATCGAACATACACTTATATCGGAGATTTCGCACCCACTTCAGTAAAAATATATCATATTAGGGCCGACTGATATGCTCATCAGCTTTGACGTTTTCTGATGGTACCTAGTCATTAACGTTAGTCTAGTATACTATGTCAGCCAAAATCTTCCAAATTATGACTCTCATATGGACTCTCTTCCGACACTGCCTCAACCATCACATATCTTAAGTGTGACAATGGATAATTTTATGAACAAATAAACGATTTTGCAATGGGGTTCTAAGCTAGATTGTCGCAAACTTCTTCATGGAGAAATACAAGCCTTTGTAATGATTTCACTGTTCTGGTTTCCACGAAAACAAATATCCTGTAATGTTCAGAGAATATCATTCTTAAATTCTGCAGACTGATCTTCGCCACCCTTTCTGACCGAACTTGGTATCCAACGAGAAAAATGCCCCCTTTTTTGGAAAAGTTTTAGTGCGTGTTTGGGAGCTGCACTCCATAACAGTACAGGTCGGATCTGAGTCTTATAAATCATAATCAGTTGACAGAGGGGGGGGGGTAAAAAGCTTTTGGCACGATGCAGAAAACCAAGTTTTTGAGCAGCACGTTTGGTGAGGAACCTCTCATGGATTTCCCATGAAATTGTACTGCTGATAGTAATATCAAGAATCAAAATGGAAGACTTCATTGGTATGGATACTCCTGACATAATTACGCTGGCCACTGTCAGCTCGGCCCTACTAGAGAAAATACATGTTTGTGTTTTGTTCGCAATGAATTCCACCAATCTGTTGGATCCCTATATTCTAGAATTTTGCTAAGTCCATATTCAAATTGTTCACTTTCCTCTCCCGTTCTTTTCTGGTTTTACAGGTTGATATCAGAGCTTTAGAATAGAAAGCATCGGCAAAGCTGTGCACTGAACATGATGTGGCTCGCAACAAATCATTAATGTGAAGAATAAAAAAAGTGTTAGTGGTAAAATGAATCGCTGTGTTTTGAGTTCAATAAATCAAACTCCCATCTGTTTTCAAATATTTTTACTTTACTTTTAAATTAAGTCTATTTCAAACATATATGACGACGATTATATATTATGGGTGCCAATAATGGATACGGAAAATTTGTTGCTGACCCAATTATTGGCTGCTGTGCCGGTAATTGGTTGTTTGTATTAGATTGTATTTGGGTCGATTTTAGCTTAAAGTTTCCACTTATCTTGAGAAATACTTGATCATTACTATGGCGATGATATATTCAGCTCTAATTTCCGGCACCCCATATTTTTGTTAGAAATCATCTTTATTTAGAGGTAGAAATTGTGCCGATAATACGCGCATTCACATGCCGATAATTGGATATATTCTATTAGATTGAAGTAACATCACAATCGAAAAGAAAAAACGCATTCAATATTCAGTTAAAACTATGAACAAAGCTGTTGACGCTGTTCGGTCAGCAATGCCTTTCAAAACTGCAAGCAAGTTATACAAGATACCTAGATCGACTCTACAAGATATAGTAAAAGAAAAACCGTTCCAACAAAAGAAACAGTTGTGAAAAACAAAAAAAAACAAAATTGCTGTTTTAGAAAGAATTTCTAATCGAAGAGTATAAACTAAAGTACAGAAAGTTATAAAGGACCCATTTCAAGCAAAAGCATGCAGTGCGAGCACTAAACCTTCAACATCAAAACCTTTACAGCAGGAATTTTGGTATTGTTCATTTTATCACACTGAAGGTCAGCTGAATATACGCCTTTGTTGTTCCTGTCTGAAGTTCTAAAGTACTACTACTAGGAGGTCAGGTGGCCAAGTGGTTAGAATCAATGCTTTTCAATTATTCTGGCTTGCCGGTCGTGGGTTCAAAGCCCAGCGACTTCAGTTTATTTTTCTGGTGCCCTGAGAAATCGCACGTTAAAAGGTAAGACCTCGTTAATCTTTGCCTTGCACAAGTTTCGACTTCTGAGGGCTGTCGTTCGTATGGGGACGAACAACAGCTTAACGAAAACAAAAATAAATTAAACAATTTAAACTACCATAAGGGTTGCCTTGGTTTAACAGAAGATGATAATATGTGAATTTAAAGGCGACTTTTGTGAATGACAAGTACATTTTTAAATTAAATTTTAACCAATGGTATATTTAACTTTCAGCTTTTGAAAGATACTCTTGTATTATAACATGAAAAAAATTTTTTTAGGTATCTGATTTTAAACTTACTCCATCAATGATTCGGTGCCGATAAAATGATCTTATTTGTGCCGAAAACTAGGACTAGGACATGTATTTATTTCAGGGTGCCGATAACAGACACTTTATTTAATAACTTTCAATAAATATTATGCATATACTTCATTGAAAAAAAAAAAGTTCCTTATATACCAAGAAACCTTTTATTAACGATATCAATAATCAAAATATAGGTTGCCGGGGTATTGTTTGAAAAAAATCAATTGAAAGTAACCACCACGGTACGCAAGGTGCTTAAGGTACCGATAATAGGTACGTTTACCTTACCTGGGAAAATTTCCACGATCTCCTTGGTATCTTATCTTCACCGATGAATACGATATCATTGTTAGAAATAATTATTTCATCTGTAGTCTACTTTGATCGTTTGGTCGAGGTTGGTAAACATACCTCGTCCATCGTTTCCAGAACAAGTTTACAAATTGTTTCGATTTTCTCCATCCACTTCGAAGATTGTGAGAAATATCTCTGGAGTTGGTGTTTTCAATAGGAGTACCAAATAGAAAATGAGTCAATGTCAATGATTCAAAGTCATCTGGGTCCACTAAAACGTTTTGTGAGGGGTTGCATTGATAGTAATTTCAGATTCTGCAAACAAAATTAATAATAGTTCGTCCCTCAATGTCTGGCCTCGAAGAATAGGATGAAATGTGATCTTCACTGATTTCCCCAGACTCTCCTAAGCCCCGCCCATATGTAGTGATACAGTGTGAATAAATATTCAGTTATTCTGTTCTGATCAAGTTCGTCGATTGTTTTTTCAGTTCATCTGCTGCGCCTCGGAAATTCCTCACAATATCAGAATGGAATTCTTTTGGTTTGCCTCGTCTAGAAATTATCCGATGAACTGTCATGATTGTAGAGCCGGTTTTCTGTAGAGGAAAATTTGGTCCAACTTAATTAAGTACAGTTCCCCAAGCCTGGTGTGCTAGTTTGTCATGATAATGTTAATAATTAACAGTCTTGTGAATATTTTCTTTGGTGGTAAAATGATCAGACGTTTAGCTGTATTCGGCAATATCAGTACGTCCACTCAATACCAATATTCCTCTTGAGTTCAGTACAGGACAAAGTCGTTTCAATCGGATACTCCTTTAGTGTTCTTCAAACCTTTCATTTCTTCTTGAAAAGATTCATATTGGCATTGTTTGTCCTACATTGTTTCTGCAATTTTGAGCTCCTTCAGTACCTGGGGCAATTTCAAGTTTTTGGTACTTAGAACATCTTTTAGCATCTGGTAATGAGTTTTAACAGTAACCGAACATTCAGATTCATAGGGAATATTAGTCAATCGAAGATCTATCTAATGTCTTAGTTGACCACCTGGTTTTATATCTAATCCTCAAAAATTCAGGACCTGAGATCCAAATTTCCATCACTTTCATAAGTTTACGTTGCATTTAGTTTCGAAGGGATCCAGTTCCAGTCTTGGGTGTTGATTTCTGCTTCCCAACTCTTGGAAATATAATTTCATAAAACCCATCCATAGGAATGGCTCACAGGATAATATCGATAACTACAGAGGTATTTGTAATCAGTTTAAAGTAGGTACAAAAAATTTTGGATTTTTACTTGTAAAAAATTGTCACGGGACTTCAAAAAGATTATACCAGCGAACATGACTTCTTCTGTAGAGGTAGATATGCCTCTACAAAATCGACACTCTATCAAAATATCATCTACGGAACAACGCTTTCGAGAATACGCTACAAGTGGACTTCATATATAGGTACAGACTTTTTACAAAGCCTCAGATAGAGTCAATCACAGTTTGTAGATCAAATCATAGCTCCGTGGTAGAGTACAATATGTCAAGGAGTTCAGTTTCAGAACCAGTTGTAGTTCCTACAGGCGTAAACCAGGGATCTCACATGGGACCACTTTTATTCAATCTATTTGTGAATGATCTTGACTTAAAGATGTTCAGAACAGTTCAATCCATGTCTGATGATCAGAGTTTACACTTGGATTATATTTACCAAATTAATCACACAAATCAATCAGGGATCAACAAGATCAAGGATTTGGAAGTTACTTTTGACACAAAAATGACCTTCATGATTTTCATAATAGAAACTTCATCTCGTTCTCAAAAAATGTAGGGATTTTCTCCTCGTTCTGCAAGGAAACTCTTTGTAAATGCTGTAAGGATTATTTGTTGTGCACAGGTGAGGTTCATACTCGAATACAACTCCATCATATGGTCGCCGCACTACAAAGTTGATACTTAACTAATATAGAGAGTAGGTACCCTAAATAAGTTCCTAAGGTATTATGGTAATAGCTTGGGAATGAATAGACATGAATAAAACTATTCAACAAGACTTGAACATATAGAACACTCTGAATCGGTCTGGTATTCCTTCACAAAATAATCAATGGCAGTAATGATTGTCCCCAAAATTGATGAGCTCACTTCGCTTTCTGTGAATGTTAGAATATGTAGTGACATTTTAAAGATTTCTTTTTGTTTAACAAATTGTGAACAAAATAAAAGTCTTCAATTCATCTTGACCATCCTTCAGGAAAGCGGTAAAAAAAACTTTTAATTCATTCGCCTTTTTTCAATCCTTCTATGTCTTTCTCCTTGTGTGAATGTTATTTATTATGATTAAGATTACTTTTATTACAAAAGTAAGACTCACCTTCATTCAAACTGAGCCACCGAGGACGCTGCCACACCACTCACAAACGCGCCGAAAACCCCCGATTTTTTCCGGGAAAGTACCTACAGGTCGTATCTACCAAAGCGACAAAAACGACAGTTTTTTTTTCTCGATAATTCCGATCGACTCTATTTCAAACCAAACCATCAGTTACGTTAAAATTGTCGAAGGGTACTACCGTGTCGGTTACTCAAACGTTGCTGACCGGGAGTCTGTGTTGTTTATTTTTGTGTCTTTCTCAATGATCGAGGACTGGTTTCATGCAGGCAGTTTCATGACTGACTCGATCGGCTTGTAAGTCACTATAAAACACGCTTCTAGTTCTGGTAGATTGATGAGGACATTGGCGCGACGCAGGTTTTTTCTTTTCACTTTCGTACGGGGTGGGGTGATGATCATTGAGACAATTCTTAAAAGTCGCCTGATGTGTTCCTATATTGAGAGTAGATTATCATTTAGCAAATCGTAGCATGGATTTCGGAAAGAGAAATCAACGACTGAGTCTAATTCTATAATAGGTAGTGTCTGATATTCGAAAATAGGTTTTTTATTTCAATACATTTGTAAAATACAATATGTAGGTAGGTATATGGAGTACCTGAAAAAATAAGTCAAAGAACCCGCACATTTTCTATGTAAAATTACTTTCGATTAATTTTACTTCCTATCATTCTTATTATATAGTTCAATTTACATATCTACGAAGGCGTAGAAGGGCCACACCAATTTTATTTTCGAATTCCGGCTTGCTATCTCGGATTTCTGACTTGGTAACTCAGAATTTTGTAATTCCGACTTCATATCTCAGAATTCCGACTTACTCGGAATTTTATAATTCCGACTTGTTATCTCTGAATTCTGACTTGGTAACTCGGAATTTCATAATTTCGACTTACTATCTTATTTCATTCTATTCCATACAGCACATGTACGCCCATTGCATGTCCATTGGATGTACAAAATGGATATTATGGACGTCCACTGAACGTCCGGTTACATACAATAATATGTCCAGATAATGTCCGAACCTCACTGGATTCAACATCCAATGGATGGATGTACATTTCGGATGTACATATTGGATGTACATCATCAAAAATCATTCAAGTATTCAAAAATTTTGAATCTTATTTTTTTAAATAAAATTGCGATAAGCTATGCTAGCAGTTTTTAAATTGATTCCTACTTTCTGCAAAAACAGCTGGTTCAATTTTCAAAGGACCAAATAAGGATTTTATATGAACTACTATCCAAAAATTTTTATCTGAAATTGAATTCAATATAAGATTAAATAATGATGGCTTTAATGCATACTACATGAGTGGAAACTTATATAGTACATAACAGAATAATGTACATTAAAGAAACACAGCAAACATATATAGCGCAAGTATCAACGGTTTCCCCTCAGAGCAATGCACTGTATTGTATATTATATAAACAAAAATAGCACAACTTGCAAGTATAAATAAAACATTGTAATGAACATTATGAGAAAACCAAAAACTCATATAAAACATAAAACAAACACAAATAACACTAACTTTCTTTCCTTTCATTGGCTCTTTGAAGCCATTTCGAAATTACTTCTTCAACCTCCTTTTGATTTCCTTTTTTGGAATGTAGAACAGTTTCTGAAAATTCAGTTCAGTAAAATTGTGCAACATAATTACCATACTAAAATTTACAGCCATATATCATGTGCAGATATCTATAGTTATTTATGCAACAAGTGCTAAAAGTAGGTGTTTATTGCACTCGACGTGAAATTGTCCGACGAGGCCGTTAGGCCGAGTTGGACAACACGTCGAGCAATTTAAATCATCTAGTTTTCCATTAATATTACTCATTTTAAAACTTCCAGTTCTGTTATTGTCGGAATTAAATTTTGACTGACGTTTATATAACCACAGTTGCATTATAAAAATCAAAATCATAGTAGCCATGAGCGCGTATCACGAGGTGTGGTCATAGTACAGTTTGCTCTATGCGGGTAGACGGTTTAGAACATAGCGGATCGGTTTTGATTATGGAGTTATTCTCGGGAAGGCATTGTTTGCTCAACTCTGACTGCTAACATTAATACAAAATAATATAAAATATGTAGTTGTTTAAAACGTATGGCCAATCTCACAGAATATCTGCTGAATATGTTGTGGGTTTGAACGTTTATGTTTATCATGATGACAGCACGTTGAAGTAGAATGACAGATGAGTGCAATAAAAACTTTATTGCACTAGTGCAATAAAGACCTTCTTTTTCCACTGAATATAGTTCAATAAAGTTTTGCTTTTTGCATGAATGTAGAAAAATAAAATAATTGAATTGAAGTACTGTTACTCAAAACTCTGACATCCAGATAAAGTACATAATCCGTACAATTTGTTGTAAATATACGGATGTACAACAGTCATGTACATTATTTGTTCCAATTTGATCCAAAATTACAGGAAAATGTATAATTATGAATAAATGATTTAGTTCAATCCAATATTTTTTCACCCAGTTGAGATATGCAAACGTACACTTTCTGAATCTACAAATTGGATCCAGGCTTGTAAACCATACGGATGTTCAGAAGTGTACAAGTGTAGACATTTTAAGTTGTCCAGTATTGTACATAAAAACGATTTCTGAGAGCACAAATAATATCCAGTTCTGTACATCCCAAAGACGTTCAATAACGTACATATATGGATATGTTTGATGCACGTCCGATATTAAAAGTCCAATGGATATCCATAAGTCGTTCAATTATGGAACGTACATGACATATCCAGAATTGCTTTTCCATTGAACGTCCATATTAGGTCCTTGGACGTTTAGACTTCGGACCTGAAATGGACATCCATTGGACGTCGTGTGCTGTATGAGCTATTCAGTTTATTGTTGTGTTTTCGTTCATAATTGTGAGGTGAATATTAGGTTACCAATTTATTTCTTACACATAACTGAAGCTATGGCTGATTCGACGGTGATGAGTTTTATGGAATTTCGAGATACAAAGTCGGAATTATAGAATTTTGAGTTACCAAGTCAGAATTCCAAGATACAAGTCGGAATTATAAAATTCCGAGTTACCAAGTCGGAATTCTGAGATACAAAGTCGGAATTGTAGAATGCCGAGTTAGCAAATCGGAATTGTAGATTTCCGAGTTAGCAAGTCAAAATTCCGAGATACAAAGTCGGAATTATAAAATTCCGAGTTTGTAAGTCAGAATTCCCAGATACGAAGTCGGAATTTGAAGAATAAAGTGGTTGTGGCCCTTCTACGCCTTCGTACATATTAATTCTATGACCAGTTTTTGAACAACAGAGTGTCAAAATACCATTTTTGATGTTCAGGATATTATGCATCGATTTGAATTATGTGGTCTATTTCCAGATTAAGATTTCTTAGAAATGAACTAATTTTTCCATTCGAATAAAAAATAATATTTCACAAATTATGATTTTCGTGGGTAGCTTTGATTATTTTACATCAGCGTTGTAAATAACCCTGTACTGTTAAGTAGTAGTCTACCGATGCCTGGTAATTCAAATTCGACGGCCACCATTGGGATTTCGGAAACTATAGAAGATATGAAGACGGTTAAATTGGGTCAAATTTGCGCATCTATGTGACAAGCAATATGCCGTTAAGAAAGTTTAAAAATTCCGAGTATATCTGGAGATATCCGGAAAAACCCGAAATTTTGAAAACCCATTTTTATTTTTTTCTGGCGTTATTTCATGAAGGATATCAAAATTTACATCGCCATTTTGTAATTACAATGTATAATAATATGTGCTGTTTATTTTGATATCGATTAAATAACGCCAAAAAAAAATTTTAATGGTTTCCCAAAATTTCGGGTTTTTCCGGATATCTCCGGATATACTAGGAATTTTGAAACTTTCTTAACAGTATATTGTTCGTCACATAGATGCGCAAATTTGCCCCAATTCAACCATCTTTGTTTCTCTTAAAGTTTACGAAATCCCAATGGTGATCCTCGAAATTGCATTACCCGTTATATAGGGTGTTTCCTAACTACGATACGAAACTGTATAGGGGAACATATTATGTCCGGGGTTGCTTTGTTTCTGAAATTAATAGGTCTAGTGGCGTCTCAGTGAGCACCCCATACAACAATAATGAGAAAAAAGTACGCCACTGACTTATTTTGATGTTATACAACTCATTGGTTTCCTGTGTTTTCTTCGAATCTAGCTTCTTTTTCGAGAAAAAAAAAATTAATCCATGGACAACATGAAATAAAGACCAAAAATAAACAATTTCGTCCTAAAAGCAGCAAATCGATTTGTTAAAAAATACCTGCAGTATAACTTATAACATGGCAATTGTCAATTATTCTATTCCTCTTTAAATATGAATCTAGAAGACTGCACGCTGGCTAATAGGGTAGTTGATGTCGAGATGTTAACGAACAAGAACACTAAAATGAGCTGGAGCCCCGTCGTGCATAAACCACATGTTGCCTTTTACAAGTACGGGTACTTCTTCTAACAAAATGATCTCGCAGAAAGTCCGTTTGAGATTCACCTATTAATCATGTTGGTAAAAAAAAATTAAACAAATAACAAACTTTCAGAGATAGTTTTTTCTGAAATTGACTTTCTCTAATAACGTGGGAATTTCGTCTATCCAAAAATGGTTATTGTAAAAGTTCATAATAGCATCTCGTGAAAAATTCACCTTGTCCGTAAATGAAATATTTGGTAAAAAATTATTGTGTATCATCGTACGAATAAACCAAAACAAAACATTAATCTTGAATGAAAATCCTGAGGCAATAGAGCCACTAGAGCCGCCATATGTGATATGGGTATAGGAGGTTTCTTCTACCACTTGCATTCTTATAGTAGAACTTCCAGTTTCACATAATCTTGCATGTAGCGTTCTAGATCTCTTAGCACATATATTTATTCTTCGTGTCTCATATTCGTGAAAGTTTCGCAGAAGATATTTTGGCATTCACAACTTGAGTTCTTCAATTGCACTGCAGATCTCAGACGACGCCATATAGAAAATGTAAAGGGGTCAAACCTGGAATTTTTGGAGTACACTCGATACGTCCTCTCCTTTCAATCCAACGGTTGATATAACATTCATCCATTGTCTCACAGGGTCGTATTAGTGCGGTGTAGCGCCGTCTTGTTGGTCAGTAGATTCTTCGTTTACAGCACCTTTCGTTTTTTGAAAATGTTACAATTTTCCTCGTTTTCACGCAGACCCGTCGAAATTTTAATTCACCACTCTTCCCAAAACGAGTAAAAATAGCTACACTTTCCAAAAAACAGAAGGTTTTGTGAACGAAGAATCTACTCAAAACTTCAATCGAAAGTGTAGTAAATAATGAGTATGAGAATCAAAAAAATCTGGACAACTCCACTTGAACGTGTCTTGGATGAGATTCATCACACTTTCCAAAATGCGGAAGGTTGATAACTCTACCTCAATCGAAAGTGTACTGAATAATGACTGCGAGATACAAAACAAAAAATACTCTCAAGTTCTCGTAAAGGGGTGTTGAGATTCACCACCTTTCCCAAAATGAGGAAAATTAAAATACTTTCGAAAGGTGTTGTAAACAAAGAAACTACTCAAACTCTAATTGAAAGTGTGATAAATAATGAGTGTGGGAAAGGAAAAAATTTTGCCGTAAAAGTGTGGCAAATGGGCTACACCACACTTCCCAAAACGAAGAAAATCGCAACACTTTCCAGAATACGGAAGGTGTTGTGATCGAAGAATGTACTTAAACTTCAAGCGAAAGTGCGGTGTATAATGAGTGTGAAAAACAAAAATCTTCACAAGTCCACTTGGATATGTCTTCAATGAAATTCACTACCTATACTTTCCAAAACGAGATAAATTGCAACACTTTCCAAAACAAGAGAAATTGCAAAATTTTATAAAATACGGAAGGTGTTTTGAGAGACAAAACAATCTTGACAAGTCCACTTGAAAGTGACTTGAATGAGATTCACCACACTTTCCAAAACGAGAAAAATTTAAACACTTTCCAGAATACGGAAGGTGTTGTGAACAAAAAATCTACTGAAACTTCAATCAAAAGTGTGGTGTATAATGTGTGAGAAACAAAAATCTTGACAAGTCCACTTGAATGTTCTTAAATGAGATTCACCACATTTCTCAAAACGAGGAAAATGACTGTACTTTCAAAAAACCGAAATCTACCCTACCTACTCCAATTGAAATCGGGGTGAATAATGAAATTAGAAAACTAAAAAACGTTGAAAAGTCGACGACATACAGCAGAACATACAGCATACAAGAGAAAAATAGCAACACGTTCGAAAAAACGGAAGGTGTTGAGAAAGAAGAATCTATTCCAACTCCAGTTGAAAGTGTGATGAATAACGAGTGTGAGAAACAAAAAAATGTTGACGTGACAAGTCCTCCGGTAATACACTTTCCAAAACAATATCTCTACCCGCACAGGCTATGCCTTTGGGTACACTCTCGGGTGTTTATGACATACAGAAGATGTGAACGAAGAATATATTGTGTGGGAGAAAAACATTTTTGACAAGTTCACGTGAAAGTGTGGTGAGTGAGTGAGCTTCACCACGCTATATTGTTGTTTTTGTGGTCGCTAAAAGAAAGTCAAATATTTCTTTTAAACAGGTGAATTTGGGTGTTTATATGGTGCTTGGAAAATGAAGAAGGCATTTTAAACATTTTTACAATTTTTTTCGCGTTAGGAACCTGTGCTAATTTGATTTTTTCAATTGATTAATTTTTTTATGTTTATTGGTACATTACAGTATACTTTTAAATAAAATCGTTGTTATAATAATCGTTAATAAACCGGGGAAGTCACGTAAACTGTTACCAGTTTGTGTGTGACTGAAAATCAATATAAATGAAAGATAAAAGAACATATATTGGAAGTTATCGTTCAAAAATTGGAACGAGATGACTTGAGACCCTCAAAAATATTATGAGCATTGTTTTTTCAGTAGATTAGAATACCTACTAAGGCAAGTTCTAAAAAAGTGTTGTTTGATAGCGTGTATCTGCCGATTAACGGTATTTCACCAGAAATGTTTCTAAAGAAATATCAGCCAGGCACTTTTTAGACATTTTTTATAGCAGCCTTGAAGCATGCAGAGATTGTGCCGATACTAAAAGCGGAAAAGCCCCAAGTAATAATAGAGAAATACTGCTTCATCTCTTTGCTGAGTGCGGTCGCCAAGTTGGTGGACAGGATCCTGTTGAAGAGAGTTGAGAATCTCGAGGAAGGTTACTGTACAACCTCTCAGGTAGCAAAAATTGTTCACGGTGTGGGACCGAGGCCTCAACAGAGTGATGGGTTCTGTTGGATGTACAGAAGGCCTTCGATACTGTCTGG
Source organism: Chrysolina americana (assembly GCA_958502065.1). Lineage (NCBI taxonomy): Eukaryota > Metazoa > Arthropoda > Insecta > Coleoptera > Chrysomelidae > Chrysolina > Chrysolina americana. Next base: position 89,431,997 of record OY293410.1, read on the forward strand.
ACGGAGGGTTTTGTCGCGAAGATGATGAGAGTAGAGGTCTGTCTCCGGACAGATGTGGGGCGACTTTGCCCACCCCTTGGAAACATGAGGGCAGGACTGAAGTCTCTCACCCTGAAAGCGGTTAAAACCCGATCCTAACCCCACTCTGCGATTTTCACTCGATGAAAACCGTCGTTTTTTAGAATTTGTTCCTGACGTTTTGTTAGCGCGAGTGGCTAACTTCTTCAGAGGATTATATGGATAATCTCCGTGAAGATTTCATCTGCGAAGATTGTATTTATTTTGACTCAGGTACTGCTTTGCGCTAATTACCATATCTGGATTAGATACATTTTTAATAACATTCTGACTCAGGTACTTTCTACCTGTTGTCTTAATGTTATAGTTTTCCTCTGGTTTAGAATTTATAAGAATGGGATTCCATATTCGGTTGAGGTTTATAGCTTCTTCTTTTCTGTTGAAATTCTCCGTATGTTCGTAGATCTCCATTGTCTCCCGTACCAGTCGGCTATGGTATCCCTGGTTGGGGGCAAGAAGTTTCACGTTCTCAACTAGAATCCTATGGTTTCTATCACTGAACGCGTGTTTTGCCACTGCCGACTTGTCTGTCTGGCCTAATCTGCAGTTCCTCTGATGCTCCTTCAGCCTTGTTCCCATTGCTGACTTTGCAGTATCTTCTTGGTGGCAAAAGACAAAAGATACCCACTATCAGTATTGGTAACTACCGCACAGAAGTACCTGGATCAGAATAAATACCATATCTGCAGACGGAATCTTCAGTCATTGGAGATTATCCACGATGTAAAAACCTGGTGGAAGCTAGACACTCGCGCTAGTGAAACTTCAGGAAGAAATTCCAAAAAACAACGGCCTTCAAACACTAGGGAAAATAGTGACACTATATATTTAATATCAATAATTTTTTTGTATTTTAGGCTCTGAATTTTTTAATAGCAGATTCATTAACTAATTGATCTTGAAAATATGTAATATCAAATAAACAAGAACCCACCGAAGAGGCAAGGCAGAAGTAAGGACACCCACAGACGTCAACGTCGTTCTTTTTTGGCAGGATTTCCCGACGTTCAAAACCGCAATCCGGTCGGTTTGTGGTCGAAACCGTCGTGATTGCCGGCGTTCTAAATAATCTGTTTTGACACAATTTTTCCTGACGGTTTTGGACGTGATCGTGCAAGTCGGTACGTATGTGGTGCCACCATGGTTCGTGAATTCCCCGTTCTGCTCGTCAGGTAATCCCGCCGGTAAAGCACGACGTCTGTGGGGGCCCTACTTGCATGTAGTGACTGAAGTGACTCTACATTAAAAATAGAACGCGTTTTTTCCCGTGCCAAGCCACATGACCAAGTTTTTTTGGGGGTATGTACCTATTTGTATGTGTGTTTAAAAATGAAACACAGTATGGAATTTAATGTTCAAGTTGTTTAGGTCGTCGAGACCTATATACTTATTTTCTTATCTGCGATTTCAATTTTAATGAATATTCCAAAAGAAATTTGAAAAGAGTATCTAAGAAGTTTCTTTTTCCATTCTATAGAAATACTGAAGTTTGTCTAGATATATATATTGAATCTGCCACATGACTGCCTGTATTTCTAATGGAGATATATTCAACGCTTACATTTAGACCGATTTTGATTAATATTCAATAAATTTATGTCAGCTAAGGCATTTTCGTCTGATGATTATTTATTCACAATGCAACCAACAAGTAACTACTGCTGCTTTATATTTTGCTTCTGCTAACTTTTTCCATTTTAGTGAGCATCTACTCTTGCCACGCTACTTTACTTAGTCGTCACGCTTCGCGCGCCTTGTCATATGCCACGCATTACAACACTTTGGTGGGCGCCATGCCTATGCGTAGACATATGCACGAGTACGAGAAATTTTATCAGCAAATTAAATAATCTTGCGATATAGATGTTTGTATAATTATGCTCGGCAATACAGATGATCATCTGACAATAATAGTCATGGAATATGCGTAGCAACGGAAATATAAAATGATCAATTTATTTATAGAGGCCGATTCAGATACCATGCAGGTTTTTTGAAGCACGTCCGATTTACAAGCATATGCATTTTTAACCCTTGTGTCTGAAATCTGCATGACCATTCGCATACTTGCGTTTCTATGGCTAAGTCATATTGTATTTGGTTCTGTAATATTTTTTTCCTACAAGCGTGCGTGATTCACCCTATAGGTACCCGTACGCAATTTAGTTTGTCATTTTCACGCACCAGAATGTGGGAAAAAAAATTCCGCACGATAAATAAGTCACTTCAAGTGAGTTTTATCCACACTAGTGCGGAAAGAATTCTTACCGCACGCCAATGTTTGCTCAAGAGCGTTACATAAGATGTTTTAATGCGCTTGTAAAAAAAATAAACAACTCATATACGGAAAGGTTCTCTCCCGCACTCGACTGCGGGAAAGGTACTCATTCCGTACCTACTGTTTAGGATAATAACTATATCAATGCTGGAGTAATGTCATTTTAGTTTTTAAAATAATCTCGACGTATTTTTCACTGTATCTTTTATTGTTTAAACTAGAACATGTCCTAATTCCGTGCGTGCTCACCCTGCATTTTTCACGAACCCCGACAGGCACAGAAGTCTTTACGTGTTGGGGTAACACCGTTATTTTTTCAAAAAATGTCAGACGATGCTAATTCAAATATTAAATTTTATTGAACATGGCATGTATGAGGTTTACCTACCTTAGGATTATTTTTGGGTACCTATTGAAAAAATTTGTCACTGATAGATCCTATAAATGTTCAATACCAATGAGCAAAAAGATTATAAGTCGACCCCGTGTAAATGTTAATAACCGCTGTTTTCGTGTACACACCACCGAACTAACTAACGATTGTACCACCGTTTCAATGATCCCTGAAAGTTCCTGGGTCACTTTATATGGTGTCAAAATTCTGACAGTCAGAATTCCTCCACACTAAGATAAACCAAGAGGAGTCAAGTCAGGAGAACGAGCAGGCCACCTTCAGATAAGTTAACGTCACTCTCACTTTAACACATTAAAAAATTCGCAGTTTTCTATGAGATTATTATTATTTATAGAAAGTATTTATGTCCAATATGCAACAATATATTTATTGTTATCGACCGTTTTTTCACTCTGAGATAGTGAACTGTATAGCTGACATGAATGATTAGCTCTGAAGCCAGACTGATAATCCATGAGTATTCTGTTATTATCAATATATTTTTGTAATTGCTGGCATACTGCTATTTCCATAACTTTTCCGATTGGTTGAAGGGTGTTGACTGGTCGAGAGGTTAGAGCTTTATCGGCTTTATTGATTTTTTGGGTAGGTGTACGATAGTATTGGATTCTATTTCATTAGGAGACTGTACTCTATTGAGTGAAATACTCAAAAGATTCAGACGATTGTTTCATTATTGAGGAAATCCTAATGGCGTTTATTGTCATAGAGCTACGTTATTATTCCCAAACCTTTCATGGACAGTATTACAAATTCAGACCTTTCAGTATATAGAAATTTTTGGAAGATTAAGAGATCAAGAGACTGGGGGACATTTATCTATCGGTAATAATAAATAGGTCTCTCCCAGATTTTTATTAATTTATTAGTATCCAAACAGAGCAAAGGTCTTATTACATGGATAATAAATATTGAACATTCTTTACATTTCTGTAACTACCTAATTATAAAGTGAAGTGAGTAGTGTACCTATTCAAAAACTTTGAAATTGAATAACAATGAATCGTCCAGACTGAATCTACAAACACTACATGAACAACCCATGCAGTCGCAGCAGATCTGTACGTTGCAATAATTACCAAAGGAATTTTCAATGGATAGGAGCTTCGAATTCTATGGGAAGGGACATTCAATCTCAATAATGATGTTCATCAAATTGTACAAAAAATATATCATATTGAGAGATCGTCCAGTTTCTGAAGAGAGAACTTTGGGGTCATTTCTAAGTTTATTGTATCTAATTGCTACATAGTCAGCCCTAATACGATATTCTTCGTACTATAAACAACTGAGCAATTTATTTTGTAAATGAATTATGAAAAACATGTCAATTAGAGCACCGGCTTTTTTCAAAATCCTATGGAGATTCTTACATCATAATTTCCATTCCATATTGGGTTTCCATTATTTCTTTTTTATTGAACTTCAATATTCCTGAAAACAGCGCACGACACTGCCGGTGAGGAAAGATGTCCCTTACAAACAAAATTTGAGGCATGAGCGGCGAGTAACTCATCTAGGTTGTCGGAGCTCTAGCCTATCTTAATTGCCTTAAAATACTCTATTCAACCATGTTCAGAAATTGGTATCCGTTTCTTAATTAGCTGTTGGTTTGCAATTTTTTTGAAAATCATCAAGTTGGCCGTGGTCCGAATTCGAGGATAGTACGGTGCTTGCTAGACTTTGAAATTTAAGAGAGAGAACTTTGGGGTCATTTCAAAGTTTATTGTATCTAATTACTACATAGTCAGCCCTAATACGATATTTCTTCGTGCTATAAATAACTGAGCAATTTATTTTGTAATTTCTCGACTGCATTGATTGTAGACCAATAATTTAATGGCATTGATATCTGTAAAATCCCGAGTTTGTCAATTAATAAACTGTAATGTTCGATTTAACGATTTAACAACGGTTTGAATATATCTGACAAACAAAAAAGTACCATTGTAAGTTACCCCCAAGATCTCTAACCTTGGAAATTCTGTGGAGGACTTCTATATATTCATCATTCAATCAAAAATAACAGGATTCTTTGAACGAGTTATTATTGAATTTTAGTTTTTTGTGATGATTCATTCATAAATACTATCGATGTCCCTTTACAGAAAATTTAAAAATAGACGTGAGATCGTTGATGAATAAAACAAATAATAGTGGTCTAAAGTTAGATCCTTGGCGGATACCAGAGCTAGCATGAAACTTACCTGGAGCCGTATGTTTGAATTTTAACGCGTGCGATATCAATGTTATATCTCTCTTCAATGCGCGGTGTTTGTATCGCTCTATGTCATTTCAAACGCATGAAAATGATTTCGCATGAACATACGGTCCCTGGATGTGTTACCATTGAGTTCAACACAGAAGTATCTATTATGTAAGTAAGTAACTTGTAAGTAAGTAACTTGTCAGTAATTTAAGCAAATTTTTATAAAATCAAATTTCATTCAGTTTATAATAATAATAATAATACTCCCTCATAAACACTCGTAGAGTGTACCCAAAGGCATAGCCTGTGCGGGTAGAGGACAGCTATTATTATTATTATTTGCCGTGGCGCTCCGAGGCGACTTACTGATATTGTCGGTGGTGTATTTACTTTTCAGCTGTAGGAAAACCCGGAAAACCTACAGCACCACCCCGGTTGGTCGGTGCGCACTTCAAGCTTGCACCAGACGTCGGAATTGGCATCTAGGCAACTCACATCACACTTGATTCACAACAAGGCATGTGGCCACCTAAAGAGACCCGTGTACATGAGAAAAAAGATTCCGTACCCGAGCCTCGAACGTCTGTCTGATGCGAGCTAGACTGCTAGACTTAGCCACTGAGCCACCGACCGATAACACCATATAACATCGTGGTTCACTTTATCAGATGTGATCAATGTCAATCAATTCAGGAAAATAGTTGATTTCCGACAGATATATAATATGATTGAGTAGAAAAATAAACGGTTATAAGTCATCACTTTCAGCTCACCCCGTAGCAATATTTTCAAACCACGACGAGCGCGGTATATCGTGAGTGCATATAAATTGGTGTTTTTTCCACGTATAATTTGAAGGACTGTTTTTATCGGCACTATTTCTAAAAAAAGACACCAAAAACAATAAAGAAACATTTATTTAACCACCGAGTCATTTCACAGGCTTATTTACTAACCACTATAATTATAAATTGAAAAAGTACTCGTAAAACTGGTTCACATCTTTTATTTCCTAGACAGTTGAATTCACGTTGATTGAATAATTACATCCCATGTCCTCATTATTCAAAATTAGTCAAGAATTTAAAACGGATGTCTGTGTCAGTAAGGTAAATAATCGTCTACGAGAAAACCAGCGACAAATTTTCTAAAAAAAAAAATAAGATTTTTTTTCAAAACCTTGAATGCATGTAATAGTCTATCGCTGTGGAAAACGCTGCAAAACCCATGGCTCCGAAAATACCTGCCTTGACACCAGCTGAAAAATTAAATAGTTTTTCAAGTTCCAATCGTCGTACTAACAGGGTGGTTGTAAGAGTGGTAATAAAATACTGGGTGTCCGTACAAAAGAAGAATCATCTAGAATATCCTCAAAACTAATTTTCCAATACATTTCGGAAAGAAAACTGACTGTTCTCAACCTTCCCCTTCCCACTAATTACTAAGCTCGACATTTCAAACCTTTGTGACACCAGTAAATGAAACATCATTTATAATAAAACTTTAACATTCACTTTGGCGGAAAATTATTGAAGTAATAATAGAAAATGGATTGAGTACTCCAGTCTTCCGCTTTTATCTATACGTTTCCAATAGAGGACAACTACTGCCTCCTACGACCCTTGAATTATACATGTTTCATTCTTGGTAAAGTTTTGTACAAGAAAACTTATCGATACTCCCTTGATGTCAAGGCAAAAATTATCATTTAGGTTGGAAATGCTTGCTTTCCATCCCTTGATAAACAAATCCTTTCATCATTATTATTACTATAATTGAGGTTGTCTTCCTCTTCAACATTTTTTTATTTCATATGTAAAAAGTATTTGAATCATGCTCCGGTTTTATCAGAGAAATTGGAGTAATCATTAGATTTGACATTAATTTTGAAATTATACAAAAAAAAAATTTCTATTTTATTTCATTTGAAAACGTACATTTTTTTTTAAACTGAAGAAGTAGAATTTATTTTCAACCACTTGTTTGGCCGAAAGTAATCCCAACTCCTTTTTTTTAAATGTCACCCTCTATATTTCTCTAGCCCTCCGATCAAGTGACACAACGTAGATGAGTAATACACAAATAGTACCGAAGGTAACATATTTTCATAACGTTTAAGGATACAATAAGCACGTCAGCTAGATTTTGATTTGTGTCGGGTATATTCATGGCAACGAAAACCCAAAAATACTGTCTTGTTGGGAGCATGTAAAAACGATAGTATTTCCATCGCCGAACGGAGATTCTTCGTTGTCGATATAGTCTGGTCAGTACGGCAACGCTGCATTTGATATTTGACAGAACAACAACAAAACATTTCTGTTTGTTTTCGTCTTTGGGTTGCTGGAGTATTTTTTGGTGAAAAAAGAGCAAATTCTGAGTTAGTTTGTGTCAAATTATCGTTAGTTTTTATTATTAAGCAATGGTGAATGAAGCTACAAATCAAAATATCATTTCATACATAAGCTACCAGTGTCGTAACTATCGAGAATTGTTAACCGAATTGGAAAAAAGTAAAATGAATGAATTATGAAAAACATGTCAATTAGAGCATCGGCTTTTTTCAAAATCCTATGGAGATTCTTCCATCATAATTTTCATTCCATATTGGGTTTCCATTATTTCTTTTTTATTGAACTTCAATATTCCTGAAAACAGCGCACGACACTGCCGGTGAGGGAAGATGTCCCTTACAAACAAAATTTGAGACATGAGCGGCGAGTAACTCATATAGGTTGTCGGAGCTCTAGCCTATCTTAATTGCCTTAAAATACTCTATTCAACCATGTTCAGAAATTGGTATTCGTTTTTTAATTAGCTGTTGATTTGCAATTTTTTGAAAATCATCAAGTTGGCTGTGGCCCGAATTTGAGGATAGTACGGTGCTTGCTAGACTTTGAAATTTAAAAATATTCCTAGTTGTCAATAATATTTAAAAAAATTTCATATCCTGTTAATTCCTTGCAGGTTTTCAGAAACTTCTTTGATTTAAGAAAAAAAACATTCAAAATTGCCCAATGTTGAGGAAACGGGGATAGATATACAGTGCGACTTTTAATATTCCCCCCTTTTTAACTTTTAAACAGTTTGACGAACAAACTTTTAAAAAAAAGTTTGGAGGGTATAACCGATACTACGTTTTGAAATAAAACACATTGTAATTGCTTCATAATTGCGCGGAGGGGGGTCACATCAGCTTAAAAATTAAAAAATAATGATGGTTGAGAAGAGAATTGAATCGAATTATCTTTTTAACGATGTGTAAAAGCGTTTAGTTGATGTGCCCCCCCCCGCGCCATCTCTCGAGCAATCACAATGTGTTTTATTTCAAAAAATAGTATCGGTGATACTCTCCAAACGGATTTTTTTTGTTTGTACGTCAAACCGTTCAAAAGTTAACAGAGAGGGAGGACTATTGAAAGCCGCACTGTATATTTATTTCAATCTGACTGCTTGTGAAGAAACTATCTGTCTTTCATTTTAACAAAAACAATATTTTTTCAGTTTAATATCTACATTAGAAGGGAAAAATAAAGTGTTTAAAGGACCATAATTCCAAAAGTAGTGTCGAGAGCAAAGTCTTAAAATTATCGAGATCGGAGATTGATCTCACCTTCAGCATATGTAAAAATCTCGGTCTCGCTTCAACTTTTATGTCATTTCAAGGATATAATTCATTTCTAGCATTTTTCATCGACATCTTTCTTCTAATCCGATCCTGACTGATGACACTGCCTATTGCGCAAAGTAAGTGGTTTTGAATCATTCCTTGGGGATGTAATTTGATAAATTCCATTAATATACTTTTACAGATTATTTATTCAGAAACGCCTTACTTCCGTCTCCCAATTTGTTACCATTGTATGAAGAGTAACAAGATAGTAAAACAATCATGTGGTAAACCGATTGGATCCGGGCAGTGCCAGGCGAGATTTCTATGGTGCGTTTTCAATGCAGCTGAGACTGACCTGACGGGAAACTAGACCTACATGGGCGCCTTCGGCCTTCGTCACTTTCTTATTTTTTCATGTGGGGTGGCTGTGCTAACTTCATAATAAGTTAGCTAGAAATCACACTGACCGACCAGGATCGATCGTCCGCCATCGTCCAGCAACGACCAAAAATTAAAAGAGATCAATGAAAACTTTCAAACACAGATTGACCAAAATTTTCAGGAGATTGGAGTTCAAACATGATCTTTGAAAACCGAAGATCATTCAGTGGGAGTTATCTGATAAGAATACACGTGATGGAAATTCTGGTCGTTGTTGGACGATCGGTCATGGTTGCTCAGTGTGCCTGCTGCCTAATAAACATCAAGGTTCATTACTGTGATAACCAAAAATTGTTGACAATCATTGTCAAAGTCTATTTGAAGTCAAAATAATGCAGATAATATTTTCTTTACAGCATAGACTGGAATATGCGTAAATTTTGCGATATTGACAACTCCGCAAGCATACAGTGGTTTTCGTTAAAGTCCCCCACCTTTTTTTTTTAATGGGTCAACTCAAAAAATTGAAACTTAGGATAATGAAATTGACGCATGAATACTATATTTTGGAGTAAAATTTACAGATGCAAATTTCAAGATGGCTAATAAATATTAAAATGAAAAGGTCATCCTTTTGAAACTCCTGACTAATACTTCACAACCCTAGAATATAAAGTCAGTAGTAGCTTGTTATGCTTTTTTCTCTGGCATTGAAATTCACTGAATAATTGACAATATTCCACAGACTATCGGCCACCGATAGCCTGCGGAATATTGTCAATTGTCGAACGACAAAAACACATTTGACCGTGAAAACTCCAATTTTTTATAGCCGGAAAATTAATTTCAAATTTTGAAAAATGGAAATATTCCACTTTTTCAGTAATATAGTCATATAATTTGGTTGTTTTATTTTTCTGGTTCTGAAAATTAACCCAGCACTTGTCTAATGACTGAAACTCACTTGTCGTGACACATTGAAATTTTCTGATCAAATAAACGACCTGTAACAATCTTTATATCAAAATTTCGAGTTTCTGACGTTTGAAATTCCATGTTAAAATTAATTTTTATTTTGATCGTCTCCTCCAGAGTTTTGTAGGTAGATGGTAACTAAAATTATTCATTAATAAACTTCGAGATACTATTTTGAGATTTAAATTTAGAAAAAAATGTTCATTTACTACTGAAATATATCAGATCATTTGGAATAGAATAAAGAACTATTTATCAACGTTACCTCGTAATCCAATCATTCCTCCTGTAACAGCTCCAGCGTAAGTGCCATTTTTCCAATCTGATTTTCCCCGGGCCTGAAATAAATATCATTCACCAAACACTGTAAAACATAAATCTATCTATCTACTAACCGATTCAATTGCACACTCCACTCCTGAAAACAGGGCCCCAATTAAGGCAAAATTCTTGGCATACCCTAAAGTTGTAGTCTTCATTTCTTTGAACACTTGTCGGGCTGTCTGGGTCTCTGCTGTGTCCGTAACTGAAGCAGGACCCATACTAGACGAAAAAAGACCTATTGCTGCTCCTAGACCATAACCTACTACACAGCTCATGGCAGATTTGAAACCACAACTCTCAAAGAAAGACTCCACCATTTTTTCTTCGTTCGTTTTGATCTGAACGGGTCCGAGACTCTTGGGTATTATTATGTTCTCTCTGTACCTGTAGTTATTGCCGATGAAGTATTTTGTTAGATAGGACCATTCTTCGTTGGTGAATTGTCGCTTTTCTTGGGATTCAGACATGATTTGGTACTATGAGATATAACCTCAAACTTATGATGAAACTAGTCGTTTAGCTTTCCATATCAAGTAACTTTCATAAGAATGGTATGATCGTTGGGGTTGTTTTGATCACTTTTCACATGGTTTATCTATTTTCGTTAAGAACAACTTTTCAATTTGAGGTTAAGAGTCTACACAACACTACCCATTTGCCAAACTACCCAAACCCAACACCTAACAACACCTGTACCTAACAATAGGCACTATCTAATATGATCAAAAAGCAAACTGCGATAAAATACATCTCTCTCTGACAGTGCCTTATAGGTGGCGCCTGTCAAAGTTGTCATTGTTGCCATGTTGCAATATACTATTTAATCCGGAGTAAATCTACTTCTCTACTTCCCGGCATTCATTTCATTCAAATGATCAATGAAAATGCAGAATGCAGACATTGGACATTAGATACAAATCAGTTTTGATTTAACTCCGTCAAGCAGTGTTGCCACAGTCCATATCTATCCTATCTACTCCGCAATTATTTAACTCCTTCACTCCAAACCCCATGAGTTTCTATCCGAAAGTTCGAAAGAATTTCGCATAGGCACACTTTCTTCCATCGAATTGGATAATAAACATTATTAGGATTATTGATCATTACTTCAGATGAAACGAATCATTCCCTAAACATTTCTACAATGCGGGAATCTTTGATTTCAATAGGGTCTATTCTGTAACATTTCCGATGATATTTCGACGCCTCTAAAATTTTGTGGCTATCTATATATCATAGTCACAAAATTTTAGAGGCGTCCAAACATTAACGGAAGTGGTACAGAATAGACCCCAATCCCTGTTTAATACATCTTTCAAAACGAGCTATAGCCACATATGTGGCTGTTGCAACGCCGCACCTATACATTTACATTTTATTCTTTTTTTTTTGGCTTTGCCATCATTCATTAATCATTGGTATTTATTTTTAAGATCTGTGGCAACACTGGATTTGTCTGATTTTAGAAAATTATTCATCGTTTATCGAAATTCCCGTTAAAATAATGACCTACACAGAAGAGTACATCAGAAATAAGCTCACGAAAGCATTGGAAGCCTCTCATGTGGTGAGTACTTTTAAAAAACCGTTGAAAATCTGTCAAAAAAACCTAACCTATTTGTTATCGATTTGACGCTGTTTTGATGCCAACTCAGCCGTCGCCGAAACCGTTCAAATTTCTAGTTTAAAGTTCACACAGTATGTGTCAAAATTAAGTCCCGAAACAATGAAATACGGCAATAAAGGTAGAGATAGTTGATTTTATGATAAACCATCATGAAGTGACACCTTACAATTTTCCTATCCAATTCCAAAATGTATTGCAAAATCAGCTGTGAAACATGGTTAGTTATATTCGGAACCCTCCTGGCAATACTCCTTCGGACTTGTACCAGCCTTCATCCCTACTCCGGTGAAGCAACACTTCCCATGTATGGCGACTACGAAGCTCAACGACACTGGATGGAAATCACTACGAATCTCCCAGTTCGTGAATGGTACCGCAGTAGCAAGGACAACAATTTGAATTACTGGGGCTTGGACTACCCCCCACTAACAGCATACCACATGTATGTCTGCGGAAAGATTGCTAGTTACCTCAACGAGAACTTCACAAAGCTCCACGATTCTAGGGGATATGAAAGCAAATCCCACAAAACTTTTATGAGGTACACTGTTTTGATTTGCGACCTTGCTCTGTACCTCCCAGCACTGATACTGTATTACCAGACAAGTATCAAGTTTGGGAAAACTCAAGATAATGAAATCAAAAGGAAAAAGCTGAAGGTGCAGAAGACGCTGAATGAAATTAAGCCTATGAGCATGTCTCTATCTACCGTCCTAGCCTTACTGTACCCAGGAATTATCCTCATTGATCACGGGCACTTTCAGTACAATTGTGTATCACTGGGCCTTGCTGTGATAGCCACAACCTGTTTACTGCATGAACGGAACATTTTTGCTTCATTCTCATTTTGCCTGGCATTGAACTACAAGCAGATGGAGTTGTATCATGCCCTACCTTTCTTTTTTTATCTACTGAGCAGCTGTGTTCCTAAGCCAGGCCAGAGGGCTGTTTGGGGGTTTGTGAGACTGTTCACTATAGGCCTAACAGTCATAATAACGTTCGGAATCATTTGGTCTCCGTTCTTATTTCATTTAGATGATTTTTTGCAAGTTTTACATAGACAGTTCCCTGTAGCAAGGGGAGTATTCGAAGATAAAGTTGCTAATGTTTGGTGTGCCTTAAATGTGGTCTTTAAATTCAAAACTAGGTTTAATAATGTGCAGATGATTAGAATTTGTTTGTTTGCCACATTATCTGCCCTATTTCCCAGTTCTGTTGATTTGTTCCTCCGTCCCAACTTGAGAAAATTCGTCCTAGCCTTGATCAACTCCTCCCTTGCATTTTTCCTTTTCAGTTTTCAAGTACACGAGAAAAGTATCCTTCTAGTAACTGTACCAGTACTGTTGTACTTTCCATATTCACCTTTTCCTTGTTTTTGGTTTCTATGCATGTCAGTATTCAGTATGACTCCGTTGTTGATGAAAGACAACCTGACTATCGCGGTTGTAGCTCTGATGACACTTTACACAGCATCGTTCAGAGTTTCTATTGAACATGCATACCGCAGTTCTCTAAATACTCAGGATGGGCTAGCTGAATACTATAGGAGTCTTATACATACACTGCTTGACATCGAGTACAAAAAATCGACACCAAATGACATTATAAAAATTACTCTCAATCAAATAATTAAGAATTCTGGAGCAATAAGGACCCTGGTGTTTCATTTCACCATGTTTCTGTCTCTTTCTATAGCTACTTTGTTGTTTGTTGCTGCTTTGATTTTTGAACCACCAGCTAGATATCCTGATTTATATCCTCTTTTGATTTCTGTATATTCTTGTTCACATTTCATTGGATTTTTCATTTATTTTAATGTTAAGCAGCTACGGATACCTCAGCAATTCGAAGATATCAAAAATGTCAAAATAAAGAGTTCTTAGCGTATCTCTATATGGGTTTTAGAATATGCCTCATTTGTGATTTTGTAATGTGTCATTGAATCTATTGACATTTCAATAATATTGTACATTTTTGTTGATGTTTCTGAGAATACATTTTTGAACATAATATTGTTTTTTCTTGTTTCTTTCCAAAATATGTCCGTAAATTATATTTACATGTATATTCATTTCATCACTGAAGAGAATGCAAACTACTCAAACCATGAGATAAATTACTAGATTAATAATTAATGAATTAGTCAAATACTTTTCTTGAGGCTTACAAGTTAGTAATCATGCTACGTTTAAAATAAATAAAACGAAAAGAGTTAACATACATATTAGAGATGGGCGATATACATCAATGTTTTTAAAACATCGATGATGATCATTCGATGATCCGATGTTTTGGTATCGATGTCGCAAAATGAAACATCGATGGTTGAATACCATCGAATTTCAACATCGGTCATAAACCAGACGAAGATGCAATCAAAAAATATTGTCGTACGTATTACTGACCAGAGAAATGAGACCAAAGAGTGACTTTTCCAAGTATTTTTAAACTTCTTGGTCTGATTTTTATCTTGAATTCATTACGATTTTTATTTTGTATCATTGGAGAATTAGTATTTTTGTAAATATATACCAGTAGCTCTAAAATTCATACCTATTCAAAATACCATCTGTCAAGAGTAAAAAAACAATGAAAACATCGATGTTAAAAAAACATCGATGTTGCAAGACCGATGTTTGCAAAATATCGATGGTGAGTTTCGATAGTATCGTCGATGTTCAACATCGATGTTATGTTTCGATGTACCATCTCTATAATACATATAGACTTATGTGGAAAACATTTATACTGAAATAAATAGTTATATATTTTTTAATTATTTAGTTGAACAGGCAAGCGAAGTTTCCGTAGAACTTTATTGGAATTTCAAATACATGTTTTGTTAACTCTGGATATTACCTAAAAATTTCATTATTATTATAAATTTTTGACAAATGAGAATTGTTGTATGAACAATATACATCATCTCAAGTTCATCGGAGTCGATAGGCTATGTAGATGCCAATCTCGTGCTTGCTTGGAGTGCGCACCGACCACCCGGGGTGGTGTTGTAGTGCTGACCTATCCTAGCACTGATAAGAAAAAAACTCGAAACATACATGTATGCAGGTGGCCATTTCCAACAAAATGAAGGATAATATTCAATGTTTTTATTACAATCAGCACTTGCAATAATACCCTCCTTGAGGAACATTGCACAAATGGATGACAGATATAATTAAAGGCCCGTACGGGGAAGTAGTTGTCAGATATTTGCCTCATTTTTCGCACTCTGTGTAAATGTGTGAAGGAAAGGGTATTTTTGACCGTACTCGGAATTGATTCTTTTCATTCATTTGACACCTCTCCGTATAGACACTTTTCGATTTATTGAAGTTCTTCAGGGTGATTGTATTGCTATCTGTTATGTAATGTTGAAAGGTTGGCAATTATTTGTGGCTGATTAAAAGGTTTGATTTTCAATGTTGATTAACTCTTGAACATTTCTCAAGTCTCTAATGTGGTTAATGTTCAAGTTTTTCATTTCTGGTTTACAGCATCTTCCATAAATCTCAGATATCTGGCTAAGACAAACACAAAATTAAAAATTACATTGGAAAGAATAGTATGCAAGGTATGCCATAAAATGAAGCCCTACAATGATTATACTCACAATTGAGTAATTTGAGCTAGACTGAAAGCTGTCACTAATTTTTTATTACCATTAAGCTGAAATGAAATAAATATATACTTCTCACCAATTATTCATTGCATACTTTGTCATCCAAAACGACTAGTGAGATAATACCTCATAAGATCACGATCTTTGAATATTCAATGGAATAGATTGAACAGTATACAGGCCACATATGAAATTTTTGTTGCACACTTGACAAGTAAACTGTGTTAATAATAATAAAGTTTATTGTTCAAAATTGAAAGAAAGATACATAATTTTGGTATATTGACAATAAATGAATGAAAATATGGAACCTTCAGTGTGAATAAAATTCAAGAAAAAAAATACCGTAATCAGAACTGGGTTAATTTCATTAGAGGCGCGTTTGTCAACAAAGCTATCTTTAATATTTTCAGTTCTTTTTAAAAATTTGTCTTAATTTAATGAGTTGTTAGTCACCAGCATTTTTTGTTATAGGAAGTTGTAGATGAATCAGATGGATGCGGTGGAAAGTTCGCCTGTGTGATAGTTACAGAAAAATTCAAAGGAAAGCCACTCTTGCAACGACATAGGTATGTTAACAAAAATGTTATTCCTTTTGTTAAGACTTTCTGACACACCTTTGGTGCATGAAACATTTTTATTCAGCTCGTGTATTTACTCACTAGAGTATGAATTAACTATATATACAATGTTTTTATTTCAAAACTACCCAATCCCGTTAGTTCATTAACTTAAACGATGTAGATTTAGACAAAAAACGCGCATTACAGATATCACAGGCGAAGTTTGAAAATACTGCCCATTTTAGGTAATTTTTCCCACTTTTTATTCTCTCAACCATCGCAGACTGATTCGAACGCTTGTGTCATGCATGCATATTCGTACAGCTTTACCCACCAGCGTCGATAAGGGGGGGTACTGGGGGACAGTGCCAGAAAAAATCCTATCGACGCGCCTGGCTTCACCATGGCAGTTTGGTCTCTAAATTCGCTCTGTGCCGCTTGTCTGTTTATCGCTTGTCCTCTGTATATCACTTTCCTTCTGTATATTGCTTTCATATCTCCAGAGACCGAACTATGAACTTCCATAGTTGGGAGATGTTAAATCTATGAATAATCTAGCAGTTATTAGTTCCCTCCTCGGGCATAGATGGAATTTATAGAACGGCTCTCAAGATAGTTATGATTCAGTTGGTGATTTAGTATGTTTTCCTCTCTGCTACGTAATACTTTTGGTGAAATCGAAAGTTTTCATGTATTCAAACAAAACTGTTTCATTTTCTGAGTAATAATACATTTTATTCTTTAGAAGAGTTTCTGAAATTTCAGTATTGATATCTTATATTTTAGATATTTTTGAGATTGAACTACACTCTATGTTTTTACTTTAAATGTTTCATATATATGTTTTGTATAATGTGACATATTAGGTACTTCTGAATTTATTTATTTAGGATTTATGCTTGACGAGTCTGATCATTTTTAAACTGTATTGTTTGAAGCTTTATACATGAATAAATTTATGCTATCTTTTTATCTTATCTATCAATGTAAATCCGGAGAAACTTTCAATTTTTTGATTCTCCAACGTTGTCTAATACTTCTATTATAAGAGGAACAGATTCTGTCCTTTTGTAAGAGGAACATATTGCATAGAAAATAAAAATATTCAACAAAACTCATAATAGACTAAAATATAGACATTAACTGGCATTTCAACTTGATATGAATTACAACTTTCACTGAGTTATCATTTGAGAATGTCAGTAATCTACATTTGCTCTAGATTTTGATATGTCCGAAAATAAACTACCCTTATTAAATCAAGTAAAATCGGCTGCTCAAAATGCTCTGAGAAGCGGTCCGATTGGATTCTTGTCGGCGTAAAACGTCAGACATTGTGATATTCAAGAATTCAAAGCATTGCATAATGAGGATGTCAGGGCGCAGATTTTGTACTGATATTTACTTTGACAATTGCTACAAGTTCACGTATGTATGAAGTGTGGTGTGGTCGGTGGCTTAGCGGTCTAATGCACAGGCCATTCGAAACTAAAAGCATAGCGAAAGTCGGTTCGAGCCCGATGTAGTACAAGAGAATTTTTCTCAACTACTTTATATCGGATCGATAGGCGACCGCATGCCTTGTTGAAAAGCAAGTGTATTGTGAGTTGTCTAGATGCCAATCTCGTCTAGTACTAGCTTTGGAGTTCACACCGACCACCCGAGGTGGTGCTGTAGGTTTTCCGGGTTTTCCTACAGCTGAAAAGTGAATACATCACCTAAAACATCAGTAAGTCGCCCCGGAGCGCCACGGCAAATAATAATAATAGCCGTCCCCTACCCGCACAGGCTATGCCTTTGGGTACACTCAACGAGTGTTTATGAGGGAGTATTATTATATTATTATTATAAGTAAATTGTGGTATCTACCATGCCATTGCTTTGGGTCTACTTATTTGACAACTAAATGAAAATGCCTCTAATAAAGACTGCGGTATTTCACTAAATAATGATAAATAAGCTTGTGTCACTTTTATTTACAATTGAGTTTTCTTGTTTCTTTTTCAGACTTGTCAATTCTGTTCTGGAAGAAGAACTGAAGAATATCCACGCGTTTTCTCAAAAAACTTTCACCCCCGAACAGTGGGAACAACAGAAGTAAGATGTTGAATGATCTTTGCTCTCAAGGCGATTTACCTCATAGTTTTAAAAAAACAGGTATTTATTATAATAAAATATATTTTGGAGTATTTTACATCTACAGATAGAAAACGTAAAACGAAACATTAACATAAATTGTACGAGAAAAAAAAACGAATTTCAAATGTTCCGGAGTTGAATGAAAGACTTCTAATAAGTATATTAAACTTGTGATATTTATAGGTTCTCATACAGTGCGGTCCAAAGGTATGGAATAAATTCATTTTTAGCGTTATTATGTATTTTATGAAAAAATCCTGAAACAGGTCAATTTTTATTGGCAATTTGACAATTTACAGTATGAAAATATTACCCCCTTCTTGCACCCCCTCTGAATTATGAGCACCCCCTCAAAAATTTTAAATGAGAAGGGGGGTCGTGTGGCATCTTGTTCGAAAGGGATTTTCATTATCTGTTCAGCAATACTAAGTGTTTCATATTTGGTGCAACCATAACTGAGAATTTTTTTTATTAAAATTTAAAAATATTGACACTGTAAATTATGTATTCGTTGAAAAAACCTGAAACAGGTCGATTTCTATTCTCAATTTGACAATTTATACTTTCTTATCTGTCTTGCTAAAAAAGTCAGGAAAAAGTCGTTGAAGACACCAAAAAATTATTCACAAAACCCATAAATAATATAATGTCAATCTAGTAGACTACTGTTATTTTGATATTTGTGAGTTGCTGGCAGACGTCAGTGTATTGAAAAATATTTTTGTGTGTATTCGATTCATCTATGGCTCATTTATCCGAAACTCAAAGAATAGACATTTTAATTATGCTTGGATGCGGTAATAAAACACGAACTCAAACGGAAGTTTGTGAAATGTTCAATAATAAATACCCTGGTCAACACGTATCACAATCTACAGTTAGCAAAATAGAAACAAAATACCGTGAAACTGGACATGTAAAAACTCGTCAAAACCCAGGTCGAAATGCTGCATTGGATGAGGAGAAAAAGTTAGATGTACTGTTAGCGATTGAGGAAAATCCGCATATGACAAGTAGACAACTTGCCGCCGACAATGATGTAAGTAAATCATCGATATTGAGAGCTTTACATAAAGAAAAATACCATCCTTATAAAGTTCAGTTGGTTCAGGAGTTAAATGAGGATGACCCTGATAGAAGGCAACAATTCTGTGAACTGATGATGGATAGAATCGAAGCAGATTTGCAGTTCATAAACAAAATTGTGTTTTCTGATGAAGCTACTTTTTATTTTAATGGAACGGTTAATAGACAAAACTGTAGATATTGGAGCAGAGAAAATCCTCATTGGATGTGTGAGGCTCACACACAATATCCCAAAAAAGTGAACGTTTGGGCTGGTATCATTAAAAACAAAATTATTGGCCCCTATTTTTTTGAAGGCACAATTAATGGTGAGGTTTATCTAGGTTTTTTGATGAACTTTTTAGTGCCTACATTAAAACGACTTTTTCCCGATGTTAATGATCCAAATGGAATAGATAGATCAATTTGGTATCAACAAGACGGAGCTCCACCGCATTACACACGTATTGTTCGAGATTATTTGACAGAAGTTTTTCCCAATAGGTGGATTGGCAGACGTGGACCGATTGAATGGCCGCCTAGATCCCCCGATTTGACTCCTCTCGATTACTTTTTATGGGGTTATTTGAAATCAAAAGTATATTTCAATAGACCAGACAATATTGCAGATTTAAAAACTAGGATATCGGAAGAAATTAACAACATAACCCCTGAGGTCCTACAAAATGTTCTACGAGAATTCCAAGATCGCCTTGCTTATTGTCAAGAAGTGAATGGTGGTCATTTTGAACATTTAATTTAACTGTAAAACAAATTGAAATATACTTCCTAAACATTATGTTACATTATTTCCTTCAGTCTATCAACATTTGACATATTCAGAATAAATTTTCTCAGTATTGCTGAACAGAGAATGAAAATCCCTTTTGAAAAAGGTGCAACACAACCCCCTTTCTCATTCAAATTTTTTGAGGGGGTGCTCATAATTCAGAAGGGGTGCAAGAAGGGGGTGATATTTTCATACTATAAATTGTCAAATTGAGAATAGAAATCGACCTGTTTCAGGTTGTTTCAACGGATACATCATTTACAGTGTCAATATTTTTAAATTTTAATAAAAAAATTTCTTCGTTATGGTTGCACCAAATATGAAACACTTAGTATTGCTGAACAGATAATGAAAATCCCTTTCGAACAAGATGCCACACGACCCCCCTTCTCATTTAAAATTTTTGAGGGGGTGCTCATAATTCAGAGGGGGTGCAAGAAGGGGGTAATATTTTCATACTGTAAATTGTCAAATTGCCAATAAAAATTGACCTGTTTCAGGATTTTTTCATAAAATACATATTCCATACCTTTGGACCGCACTGTATATGTGCAAGCAGGGAATATTTTTAAACTTTGTTGATACATACTATGAGGGGTGTTTCGTAGTGTCATTTTTCATTATAGTTGAATAGTTTTAAGCAAAGTTTTCACATTTGTTATGAAACGAAAAAGTGATTTGATACTTTCGATATTAGATAATTAAGAGGCCTTCTCACTTGCATATTTGCCATACCTCACATATTTTCAGTTTTGTTGTCTTGTACTTTGTTGGTTATTTAAAAAAAAAACATTTAATTACATTTGTGGGGTAACTTCTTTAAAGCCGTATTATAAACAAGTCTGTGCCATTTTCAGGACTTATTTAATTTTTTTATTTCTTAGGTTTAAGTTTTACCTCACATATTTTTAGTTTTGTTTTCTTGTACTTTGT
Source organism: Chrysolina americana (assembly GCA_958502065.1). Taxonomy (NCBI): domain Eukaryota; kingdom Metazoa; phylum Arthropoda; class Insecta; order Coleoptera; family Chrysomelidae; genus Chrysolina; species Chrysolina americana. Next base: position 89,453,009 of record OY293410.1, read on the forward strand.
TGCTTATTTTAAAAAAAATATATTTTATTACAATTTGTGGGGAAACTTCTTTAAAACCGTATTGTAAACAAGTCTTTGCCATTTTCAGGACTTATTTTATTTTTTTATTTCTTAGGTTTAAGTTTTACTGTGTCAGCTCCTGGAAAAGTTATTTTACATGGAGAACATTCTGTCGTTTACGGAAAGCTTGCTCTTGCGGCCAGCCTAGATCTAAGGACAAAGTTGACTATTTCAGAAATTGACGCTCCGGATTGTTTCGTGGTGCGGTGTTCCAATTTGAATATTACAAAAACGTTCAGTTTACAAGTAAGTCTACATATATTTTTAACAAAAATGTGTTCTCCGTTAACCAACTGCACCGTCACGAGCAACCCTCAAGTCTTTGCGAGACGGAATGAACTATTATGAACTTCTTAGTATTCGAGTCATTCATACAAGAAGTGAGCGAAATCAGCGTTGTGGGCAGTTGTCGTCTTGAAATCAATACGAAAGAAGAATTGAAGAATGGTTTTCATTGATAATCAATATTCGTGATGACATGTGTTACACAGAAATAATACAATACACATAAACAAGGACAATAGTGGAAACTACCGATACCTAATATTATTAATAATATTTTCGAAAGTACCGAAAATTGGCAACAATGTATGTCAGTCAACTAATTTGAGTATTCCCAAAATCTGACGATCCGGCTCGGAAGACTAAATTTTTCTTTCTTTCGAATGTCAGGTGAAAAATAACTGGAAATAATGTTAATTATGAATATGTCGACAGTTGTTGATATACAAATTGAAATATATTCATAATATAATAATCTTTATTCAATTAAGACATCCTAATACAAACAGATAAAAATATTGTACAAAAAAATGCTTCACTTAATCTGTAGATGATAACACAATATAATCATATAATAAAATAAAAATTACCTCGATGTACCAGTATCCTCTTTAAAAAAATAATCTCTTATGTATAAGATAGAATAAATATATTTATTTTTGACTTGAGTTGATGTCAGAATAATCAGATATTGCAGAGTTCCTGTCTCTTTTAGACAATCAAAGAACACCTCTTGGAACCCCCTCTTACACTGATTCGATCCAATGGAGAATTTAACTGGGAACACCCAGACCTGGTTCATCACCAATCACTTCTCGACAAGTTAGATGACTTTCTAGTTAACAATGGAATGGCGGATTTCAACACTAATCAACTAACTGCAATCAAATCTATCCTGTACCTACTTGCTGGAATCTTTGCCTCGGCCAGTATCGAGTTGAGTTCAGTTTTTATAGATGTCAGCACAGAATTGGACATCGGTGAGTGAAATACAAATTTTGTGTTCCTAATAAAGTTGTATATTTTAAATTTCCCTGAAAAATGTTAGTGGTTACCCGAAAAGCTATCTACCCACCTACCAAACTTGAACCAGTTTGAAAATCTTTGATTTTTTTTCGCGTTTTCTTAACCTTACAATTCAGCTCTACAAAATAGTGTTTATACAATCTCAGTTCATCATTTTGAAGAAACCATCATCAACTTTTTTTTTGTATATGGCACGAAAAATGTAAACTCTGTATGACAGAGCATTTTTCATGGCGAGTACAATGACGTACGGCACAATATGTTTTCTTCTGTTTTTCCATGGCAACATCCATAGCTTTAATTTTTTATAAATAATTGTCTTCTTGAATGAGTATTTTTTTGTTTGTTATTGTTGTCACTGAATTCGAAGTTGATATGCTGTTCTGTTACATTTTATGCCACAGAAATTGTGTAGAAGTGGAATACATGTATTCGAACAAATACCCGGAGCGAAAACAACCTGGCAAGTCCATTTTTAAGCATTCAGTAAATAATTTTAAAAATTATGGATCATTTAAAGAACCTGTGCTTTCCCATCAAAAACCATCTGCCTAAGAAAAAGAATACCCAGTTTTACAATCCGTCATTGAAAACCGAGGAAGTACAACGAGAGAAATTGAAAAACAGACTGGAATAGCTAAATCAACACCTCAATTTATAAAATAAACTAAATTCAAGCCATATAAATTGCAATTTGTCAAGGCTTAAGACCAGGTGATGATGAACGGCGTAGACATTTTTGCGAGTGTTATTGTTTAAAATTGTTTTTTCCGTTAACCAGCTGTCATCCTCCAACGAACGACAGTCCTCAGAAGTCGAAACTTGTGCGAGCTAAGGATTAACGGGGTCTTACCTTTTAACGTGCGATTCCTGTGTGATGATGATTATGTACATTTTTCTATTAAACTGATCTGGTCGGGTAAAAGTATGGTTGCCAATAACGGTATCTTCAACAGGCGCAACACTCACTATCGGTCAGAACAAAATCCGCTTGCGAAGAGATATCTAGTTACCAACATCGATTGGGATTTAATATCAGGTGTGGAATTATTGGCACAAAAGTTATAGGTTCATGCATCCACCAGACGTCTTCAACTGCTTAACGCTACCTTTGTCTCTTTAGACAAGATCTGGAAGATGCATTGGATAATTTTCCATTATTCGCCAATACCTGTTTGAGCGATTTTCAAAATAAGGGATTGGCAGTATTGGCACTCATAGTGATACATCCTGGCCAGCAAGGTCACCAGATATATTTCAATAGACAAGACAATATTATAGATTTAAGTTAGAACAACGGAAGAAATCAATAAGATAAAATAAATGTACAAAAATTCCAAGATCGCATTTAATTGTAATATAAATTGAAAAATACTCTCTAAACATTATTTTACATTATTTCCTTCATTCTACGTAAAGTATAAAAATTTTATATTTTCCAAATCATTTTTTTCAGTTATGATTGCACCAAATTTGAAAAACTTAAAATTGCTGAACAGAGAATGAAAATCCCTTTAGAACAAGGTACTACATGAACCCTCTTCTCGTTTAACATCTTTGAGGGAGTCCTCACAATTCAGAGGGGTGCAAGATGGGGGTAATGGGTAATATTTTCAAACTGTAAATTGTCAAATTGTTATAGAAATTCTTCCCGTTTTCAGTTTTTTTTTAACAAATACATAATAACGCTAAAAATGAATTTATTCCATACCTATGGGTAGCACTGTATATATGGCATGCCTGTTTTGCCCAAGTTTTGAACCCTGTAGGACGCCATGTTTCATTGTTTTTTGTGTTGAAGGTGCCGGTACAGGCAGTTCTGCCTCTTACCTGGTGAGTGTATCGGCGGCATTCATCCAGTATATGAAATTGAAGTCTGGGAATATAGCAAAAGTGGGTTATAGACCAAGCACTTTAGAAATTGACTTGACGAAATTCTGTAAGCAAGAGTTGGAGATAATTTGCAAGTGGGCATATTGTGCTGAGAAAATTGTTCATGGAACACCATCAGGTGAGATATATTTGAAATTATACATCCTATTGCTGAAAATTCTGTGTTTATTTTGACCTGTTAATATAGTTAGGTTTCTCAGTTTATATAAATAATGTTATTTTACTGTGGCTGACAGTGAAATCGGAAACAGCTCCCCATTATGTCATAACTAGAAGTGATAAAAGCTCTGGTGATTTCATATGAGCGAGTGTTGATATTACCATTTTTCTATTAGACCTGCCTTATGTAAATTATAAACTTTTTATTACGAATTAGCTTTTTGGATATTTCCAATGAGTCTCCTCTTCACTAAAATGCATAACGCCATTATGTGATAAAAAATGTTTACGTAAATAATGAAGACAGACTAATGAGAAACTCTATACGAGTCTATTGAAGCTGCTATTCTGACACATTTACTCTTTCCATTCCTCCCTCTCTTCTTTCTCACTCCCATTCTTCCCATCACTCAGTATATCTTTCTCTAGTCTTTATCTGCCCTCTCTATATATCTCCTCTTTTCTTTCTTACATACTCTTTGTCTGTCATCCATCTTTCTCCCCTATCTCACTCTACTTTTGGCATATTGTCATTCGAACCATAACAACAAGCTTAAACCTTAATTGATCCTTGTTTCAGGTTTGGATAATTCAATCTGTACCTACGGATCCGTAGTGGAGTTCCGCAAGGGCCTCTCCCCAAAACTCTTGGAGATCAGCTGTCCCCTCAAGTTACTTCTCATCAACACAAAAGTACCACGAGAAACGAAACTACTCGTCTCTAAAGTTGCTGAGTTGCACGAGAAGTACCCCGATTTGGTGAACAATATTCTTGACGCAACGGAAGATGTTGCTTTCATTGCTCTACAGAACATTATGGCTCTTTCTGGGATTGCAGGTGAGAAAATATATTACTTTTATATAGTGTTTCTTCAACTACTTCAACTACTGATGTGCCTCGCCTAAATCTCCTTTCTGAGTAGGGATATTTTCTCTCAAAGCCAAAATATCCCTTTTCTACATCTATCAAAACCGATCTTTTGGTTTCCTCTCATAAAAGATTACTTTCAAATAACATTGTAAGGACCAACGGAAATAAGGTAGGAATTGGTCTATTTCCTTTTTTAGGGATTGACTGTACTCATAAAAGAGGTTGAACATAATTTTTCAAAAAACTCCATAAAATTAGATTTTCATTCCAGCCAATGGTGATAATGCCCAGACCCCATCGGAAGACGTCAACAAATGCTACGTGCAACTCGGTCAACTCTTCACTATGAACCACAACTTGCTGAGCGCTCTCGGGGTTTCACACATCAGACTGGATGAAGCCGTCAACCTTCTTGCAAAGCACGGACTCCACGGGAAGCTGACAGGAGCTGGAGGCGGAGGCTATGCCATAGCTCTGGTGCCACCTAATTTCGACTCGGTTGGTTTGGATAAAGCGGTAAAAGCTCTCGTGTATAACGGCTTCGGGGTGACTTGTACGGAATTGGGGGGAGAGGGAGTTAGAGTAGAGAAATCACAGTAGTGCTAAACGTTCAAGAATACATCCGGCTCGAAGGACCAAAAATTAAATTTCCAACAACTACTAGTCTTCAAGTGCTACGAGCAACTCAATCAATTCTTTACAATAAACCACATCTTGCTGAGCGCTCTCGGATCTCGCACATCATACAGGATGAAGCTGTCTACTACCTTCAGTAGTCAATCGATTCTAAAAGGAATCTGGTTCTTGGGGCCTCATTACTCTGGTCTATAGAGCCTCATTACTCTGGTCCATAGAGCCAATTAAGAATCGGTGGTTTTTCAGATCTGATTAATAATAATATATTGTCTTCAGAGAGCAACTGAAATCGGTAGTTTTTGAAACCTTATAGAAATTGGTAGTTTTCGACTTGATAAGAGTCAATATCCTTTTAACCTAATAACAATCGGTGATTTTTCAAGCCTGATGAGTACTTCTTTGGGTCAAATATAAAGCAATCGATGGTTTTCAAACGTAAAGGGAATCGGTGGCTTTTCTAGCCTGGTAGGTATTGGCGGTCCTTCGAAGAGAGTAAACATAGGTACTCATTCGAAAATTAACATTTTGAATAAGCATCAGTCATAATTCTGAGTGCTAAAGTTGTCTTTATCAAAATTGTCAATTTGCATTTCTCATAGCTTTAATAGTAATAAATAAGAACGGTAGACTGTTACAATCATGTTGAATCTGTTGGTGAGTTTTGTTTAATGTATTATTTCACTAGGTAAATTAGTTCGATTCTGGTGGTATTTGTTATAATCTGGATGGATAAAACTTAGAATTTGTAATTTTTTACTTCTATATTTCTTGAAGGAGAACTGGCATAATTACTCTATATTATTTAATGTAATAAAATGTTTTAATAATCCTTTGATTTTCTTTCCTAAGAGTAACCCAAAATTGTAGAAAGTTGCCGTTTTACCAACTGTCATTATGGAAACAAATATATTAGAAACGCAATTATATTTTGTTCTTCAATGAAAAAGCCAGTTAACCCTCCAGATTAATTCTCCATTAACGTTTATCATAAACATCAGTTCCCAGGAGTCTACCAAACAAAGGTAACATCGTCCAGACTATAAAAATATAGTATTTCATTCACGATGTCATTTGTTGTACTTTTTACAATTTTTCAACATACTGTTCGGAATATTTTACTATTCCGAGTCATCTGAATCCTCTTCGTGTCGCCTCTTCCTTCTAGCAGCAGGGGCCTTCTTTTTGGGCTTGGTCCGTTTCTTTGCCGATTTCGGTGGCGGAGGAGGTAGCATGCCGTTTTCATTCAGCTCGAATACAGACTTTATCATATTTTCGAGTTCCGTCACTATTGGCTGCAAAAAAACGATATATTTTTTTATTGTCCACTTCTTGAAGTGGGTAGTATAATAATAATGGTAATAATAATACTCTCTCATAAACACTCATAGAGTGTAGATAGATAGATAGATATTTATTCATATAAAATTACAAGAATTTTACACTTGTCATTAAAACACATCAAAATAATAAAATATTAAAATATATCATTAAAATTACAATTGTGAACAGGGGGAAAGAAGCATAAACAAAAACGAGAAAACAAACAGAACAGGAAGCAATCAAAAAAATTGTCCATTCAGAAATTCGGGAAATTTAAATATTCAACTCGCATGCACAGGAGGGCATGTGTAAGAGGAACTCATCAACTGCATAGAAGCAATGCATAATTAATATGTCATGGATTCTTTTCTTAAATGTATTGTAAGTTAAATCTTTATAGCAGTGTGGTAAGGCATTGTAGAGCTTTACGCTGATATATCCATATGTATCTTGGGTTTTCTTAATTCTGCAGAAAGGTATGCACATGTTATCGCTGTTTCTAGTTGAATATTTGTGTATATCATTGTGTCTAATAACACCCTGAGTTAAACATCTTTTATGTATGAATAAAAGGCACTACATTATATAGCAACAAGGCAGTGGCAAAATCGATAATATTTTAAATACCCAAAGGCATAGCCTGTGCGGATAGAGGACGGCTATTATTATTTTTTGCCGTGAATACAAACATGAAAGTTCATATTATTCCGTCGAGCTCCACCATGTATTTCTGTACAGTCTTGCCTCATTTACTTACCTTGAGATCAGCCTTTCCCGCTTGTCCTTTGTTGCAATTCTGCATTATCGTCCTAAAATTGGCGTAGACATCAGCGTCGTGCAATATGTGCTTGTAAGTACCAAACTCGTCAATGAGTTTTTTCAAAGCCTTATCGTTGTACTTGATGAGAGTGAGGCAATACGAAATATTCTTATGGTGGCGGGTATCTTCCGTCATTTTGAATTTACTGCAGAACCTGCTAACGATGTGTTCCATGTGCTTGGCATTTTCGATTAGATCAAACAGGAGACTAGATGAAAAAAAAAAAAGTAAGTTGGCTGCGGTTGTGTATCATTCATTTGGATTAAAATTGTGTTCATAGAAAAACAACTGAACAGAAGAAGAAATATACTGCTCTGTGGGGTACCTTATTGTATTAGAAACAATCATTATTTTGGGTTTTGTAGACAACATGAAATTTGATTTCCAATCATGTGATCAGCGAGAGTGATATAAGTATCTCATTTTTAGAAAGTCTTTGATAATGATGTACATTGATTACTTGTGTTTCGACTTCCATTATCTGAGTTGTTTTCTATGCAACACGACATTCAATGGGTACAAAATATCCGATAATTTTCAAGTGCAGAATATCCTTTTCCGAGTCTGAGAATTACATGTGATGTTGAATTTAACAAGTTACCCACCTGTTGATTATGAAATATGGTAAATACCAATTGTCTTTCCCTGTGACAGGTAGTTGTCTCCTAAATTCTTATTGGATTGGAGTAATTGAACACTTGTATTTTCCCGAATGGCTTTGCTGATTATTAGTCGCCTCCATACATTCTCAATAATGATCGGTTGGCTAAAGGCGTTGTTGGCTTGGAAATTACAATTTCGCAAGTCAGTGGACCTTTACAACATATAACAAATATACGCGATGGATAATCAAGTATTCAACTAGACTATTGTAGAATATTTCTACTAACCACGGTTGTGCCTCGAGCAATAGGCATGTTCAGCCGTCATCCAGTTCAGGTCAAGTCAGTATCTGTGCAACGATGTACTTCTGGCTCATCAGAAAAAATATTTTGTTCACGACGTTCCATCGCAAACGTAAAAGTGTTTGCTGTAGTAAACGTAACAAATAATTTCTATACTGAAAATAAGTGCTGTGGTTCCATGTTTGCAGTTGTTGCCATTTTCAAGTTGTTTATTTGTAATCCAAATCACAAAAACAAAAGTACAGACATCGAAGTAGGCGAAACTGTTCCTTTTGTCAGTTTCAGCTACTGCTCCCAAATCCTGTCCAAGTACGTGAAGAGTATGGCAAAAACTCCAGAAGAGCTGCCGTTGAAAACCATATTTTCCTTCAGCTATTATTTCGATAGGGCAGCCAAAGTGGGTTTGATAGACGAATCCACTAGAGGTCAAATAAAAGTTAAAGACTTTAAAAAAGCAGCTGAAAAATCTTGCCACGGAGCTAATGCTGAGCAGCCTTACATGTGACGCGATCTCACCTTCATCTGGATCCTTCTAATACAAGGTTTCGGACTAAAAGAGGATACCAACATAAACGGCCACGAAATCAGCTAAACCCTGGGTGCAACATACGATCTGCTCAAAAGATAGTGAATTCTTTTGTAGGTTAAGGATTTATCAGCACATTTTGATACGTACAAGAGATTACTGTTTTTTTGTTGAGGTGTGGTGAATGGGATTTCAAAGGAGCGTAAGCTCAAAAACGTTATTTATTTTGTTTAATCGTTGATATTCTGGCTATATTCCGAAATCAACTGTCGGTACTGTCAGTAGTGTTACTGACACTGCTGAAAAATACTTGTTCCGAAATCTTTTATCAAAAATTATGTTGTATCATAGGATGTAATTCGGAACATCTGTTAGTGTCAGTATCAGCACTTTCAGTCTTTCAGCAGCATCAGTATTTTTTGTTTACTTTTGATTTTTCATGTTTCATTTGCAGATTTGTATTATTTCATATTCAAATATTTCTGTTCTTTATGCCTAATTTCATAAATGGACGAGGACGAGCAGCCGATCATTCTATCCTCCATACTTTGTACTATTGTAAACGATTCAAGATGCACCAGTGATGAAGATGAAGAAAACTGGGACATTTTGCTCCCTTTTATAATCCGTAATGATAATTTTAATACTAGGCATATTTTTTTGATATTCCAGATCAAGGATAATGACAATAGGTAATTATGGAAATGATATTTCAAAATTAAAAATAATTAACGGGAAAAACAACCCCACTAATGATGATGACAACAGATAATTATAAAAATGATATTTCAAAATTTTAAATAAATAATGGGAAAAACAACCCCACTAATGATGAATGACAAGACATGACAGTTCACTGAAGCCACACTATCTTTTGTTGGTCAGCCGTTTCAGCAGAATGGCAATGGAAAATATTCAGAATGGACAGTATTATCTGCTCACACAATCTGTCAATTTCAGTGAAATTTGTTGATTTCGGAACAGTTATTCAGTAGATTCAGCACTGACAGTTGATTTCGGAATATAGCCTCTATTGAATAGTCATTTTTACACTCGTCGATTTTGACAGACTGAGCCTGAACAATGGATAAATGCTCAGATATACTTGATGTATCGTATTGTTCACCTAAAGCATTTAAATATACAGGGTGGCCCATTGCAGCTCGAAATATCAGGTTTTTGATTTTTGACAAAAAAAAGAGAATTTAACGGGCTTTCAAAGGTTCCCTGGACTTCTTTTTCCTGTTCACTAGGGCGTTGCTCATCCCCCTGCTCAAGAGTTGAAGTGACGGTGCTGCAAGAATGTATTCAGATACCTGGTGAGATTGTTTTTTCTAGAGATGGCATAAAAGCTGTCATAGTGACATGGCAGTGAATCCATTTGTGGTTTCTTTAAATTTAATTTTGAACCGATTGAAGTAATTTATTTCAGCATAAAAAATATTTTTTGGTGCTGTTGAATTATTTTCGGTTCGACTTTTTCAAGGAACACACGTCATTGATGTAATCAACATAAGAGTCAGAATCTTACCTCATGGTATTTTTCACCCCATCGTCGTCGACATTCTCCTGGGCCATAACGTGCGTGAAAATATCTGGCAGAGCATTATAGAGGTTGTTTTCTTTGTGCGAAAGCTTGGCGAAGAATGTTTTTGACATGGCACGCATTCCAGAATCTTCGTCTGCCAGACAAGACGCCATCTCTGGGATATGACTGTGAGCGCGAATCATGTCGCGCAAGATGAGGTTCGAAAGTGAGAAGAAGGTGGCTTTACGGGTCTGAGGTAGTGGATCTTTCAAACTACAAAAAAAATAATAAAACAGTCATTTGACAGCTGTGTGGATATTTGAAGAGATTGTAACAGCTAAATTGAAACGAATATAGCAAGAAAAATAAAGGAAGAAGATAGTGAAGAGGGAGACGAGGAAGTGAGAGACGAGGAGACTATGCTGTAGGTATTTTTAAATCAGAGTGAATGTGCCACAACAAATGAGTGACTAGCCCCAGAACAAAGTTTGAAAATTATATTGGAATTTTCTTTGGTAATTTAGACTATTTTAATGAATCCAATATACACTTTGGAAGAACTGCATGGATTCATGATTTCAAACCTTTACTTGAACTTACCTCTGGAAAATTCTCGGTGTCCAGGGTTCTATTACATTTGGAAATCTACTTAGCAAGTCAGAAACGTGAATAAGTATATTTGACTTGATATCAGAGTAGGTAGTTTTTTCAAAAATGGTGAAAACCAGCCTTATATGTGTTTCACAAAACCTACTCGACACTAACATTAACCTGAAACAGAAAATTGTAATAGTTTACCATAAAAATACCATAAATTCTTGAGGACAACGGAAAAAAATTGCCGGTTACGAGCCATAACAAAATGGTCTTCTAAAGTCTTATCTAGTGAACACAACCATAACACAACTGTCTTATAACTTGGAACTGTGAGATCAATTTATTTATTCTATAGTGAAATACGGTTTTATCAGCAATTCATATATGAAAATTTTAAACTGAATTGAAAATGTGGCCTCGCTGAGGTTTTAACCAAGGTTTTCACTTTGCAGCTGTAGGAAAACCCGGAAAACCTACAGGACCACCCCAGTTGGTCGGTGCGCACTTCAAGCTATCACGAGACGTCGGAATTAGCATCTAGGCCACCTAAAGAGACCCGTGTACTTGAGAAAAAAAAGTTCTCGCGTTCCAGAGCCTCGAACGTCTGTCTGATGCGAGCTAGAAGTTCCACTGCTAGAAACCTTAGCCACTGAGCCACCGTTTCGTTTAATTTTTCTGCTACATGTTGTTGTCATTCAAATTGTATCTTTGCAATAACGTCGTAATCAACCATTTGAGAAAATAAACGAACGGTAAGACCCATGGTTTTGTAAGGAACTAAATCGAGTAAGTAATGAAATAAATAATAACCAACCACAGTAATAAAAGAAAATTATGACATTGATAACCCAACTCATCGACATACTTTGAATCATTTCACACACCACAATAATCGAATAATTTTTGAGGCATTGTAACAGAAATAAAAGGTTGTTTTTTAATTCCGTCATCGCATATTAAAAGGTAAGGGCCTTGTCATCCCTAGCTCACACAAGTCTCTTTAAGAATTGTGAAGGTTGCTTCAAAGGAAGCAGCCGGTTGAAGGAAACAATTTTTTTTTTTTTGGAAAGAACAAATTCAAAAGACAAATAATATACTACATAAATGCAGATTCGGCCGACCGATACACAGACAGGCACGGACAGATGGTCCAAAACTCAGTTGATGGCCAAAGTATGTCCGTTATTCGCAAAATGAGTTTGAGGATCAGGGTCAACAAACACATTTTCGTTGAGCAATTCAGTAGTAACAAAACCTGGAAATCTAAACCTTCTCTGAAGCCAAGGCTGTTTTAGGTCCAGTCTTATTTTCTGATGGGTATATCAGACATTTTCAGAGAAAAAAATTATTTCAAGAGAATCTTTAATAAATTATCATATTCTCATAATTTACTCTCTTACCTCATGAGTGCAGTCACGGCAGCAAACTGAATCTCCTGAGTTTTGAAAAGGTCGGGTCGTTCACAAATATGTATTATCAAGGGTGCAAGCTTAACCAGAAAACCAGAACCGGTAACTGTATCATTTTCTAAAACATTCAATATGAATTCCGCGTCCATATCTTCTGCCTGTGCCCCTTCAAGAATCGAATCGTCCATCTGCAACAAACGCATACACATTATTCAAAACAGACAAAATTATTTTTAGTCCTACCGCTACAGACATCATCATTGTAGATGCCTCACTGGCTGTGCCGGCAGCAATCGATTTCCTAATCCCGTCCTTATTCTTTTCTTTGTTCTTCTTTCCTTTTTTTGTGCTGGTCTTTTCCCTCTTTCTCTCATCTCTGATGTTCTGTCGCCTCTTCAATTCTTTGTATGTGGTGTCGTCCAAGAAAATGAGATGTTTGATGGCTATGTAACCGCTCATTTGGCACAACCTTATCAATGCCCAGTCTGGAACGATGGCGTTTGGTTCTTCTTTTTGTTTTTTGGCTAGTTTGGGAATTATACTGGAGAGGAGGGCTTCGCAAACAGTTTCAGGTTTAGCGCACATCTGAAGATCAAAAATTAATTTCTATATTTTCCGAAATGATTTTTTTAGTCTAAGTACCTATACAACTTTTTTGAGGTACTCAGACTTTTTCTGCCCTAGTGCTGAAACTAACGTTTTCCAATACTCATGTCAAAAGTGTATAATTTTTTGACATAAATATTTTTGAACAGAGTGCAAACTTTTTTTTCCGTCCAGTCAAAAAAGTACAGACCTACAGGTAATACACAATACCCATAATTCTTATTTCAACCGTTTTTTTATTGAACAATCATATTCCATCCATAATAATTTTTTACACGATTTATACTGTTACAATTATTACTGTTATTCTGTATGTTAATTCCAAACGATGATTTTGGTATAATGTACAAGTATTATTTTTCTCAATTTCGACATTTTCACGTTTCTTGATACCACCACTAAAAATACCGTTTATGTCTCAAAATATCAGCCATATATATAAAGCTATGGCCAGTATATTTTGCAGAATTAGATAATCCAAGAAATGATGAAGACCATCATTTATTTCGACCACTTGAACTGTACAGTTTCCATTCCTATACTGAAGATAAAATCTAGAATTTTCTGCTATTTTAAGGCCGATTCAGATATAAGCGTGCCCGCAGGGTTTTTGAAGCACGGGCGGTTTAAACGCCTTTTACTCACGTTTCTATCATTTGGTTCTGTAACAATTTTGTCAATGCTGAAGTAATGCTATTTTAGTTCTTCAAATAATCCCGATGTATTTTTCACTGCCTTTAAGGTTGATTCAGATACATGTGTGCCGTTCTGCATAAGATAAAAGATACAGTGAAAAATACATCGGGATTATTTGAAAAACTCAAATAGAGCATTACTCCAGCATTGACAGAATGATTACATAACCAAATATGTTCTTGTGATAGAAAAGTGAGTAAAAAGAGATTAAACCGTCCATGCTTCGAAAACCCTGCATGGGCACGCAAGTATGCAAGTATCTGAAACGGCTCTTAGGACGCCGTGACGTGAAGTACGCCAAATTTCAGCTGAAGCAAATTTGTGTAATTTTTTTTGTAACTACTGATTTTAATAATAATAATAGTCCCTCATAAACACTCATATAGAGTGTACCCAAAGGCATAGAGTGTCCGGGTAGAGGACAGCTATTATTATTATTTGCCGTGGCGCTCCGGGGTGACTTACTGTTTTTTGGTGGCGTATTCACTTTTCAGCTGTAGGAAAACCCGGAAAACCTACGGCACCACCACGGGTGGTCGGCGCGAACTCCAAGCAAGCACTAGACGTCGGGATTGGCATCTAGACAAATTACATTGCCTATCGACTCCTATGAAATTGAGAAAAATTTTCTCGTTTTCCAGGATTCGAACCTGGCCAAATGCGAGCGGAAGTTTAGAAGGCCGGCATCTAACCGCCTCGCTACCGAGCACCCTTCAGTTACTACAGATGATCTTTGTATTTTCGTTTTTTAATAAGAAATTTAAAAAATTATATAAAAACCCGTCCTCAATATCGTATATTGTCCTTTTATAAAATTCGTCACGGCGCCGGCGGGCCCCGTAATCATATCATCAGCAGCATCAAGCAGAAATTTAGTTGGCCCTTCTCTCGTAAAATCGTTTACCTTATTCGGCTTATAGCCGGCACTTTTTCTTGAAGAAATGCCTTCACTTTGGAATAATCACCATATGTATAAGTATATTCTTGTTAACAACTGAAGTTGATTTCAACATAGAATACTTTGACCTCAGGGTTGACGACTACGAAATACGCAAGAATGACGAATTCTGATAACTTAGATATTTTTTCTGAGAACACCAACTATCAAATGCATCATTCTCTTTTTCGTATAGATATTTCTGAGGTTAATGATTCTGCTGACGCCAACACAGTGGCAGGAATATCAGATGTATCACTGAAATCACTTTCTTCATCCATAATTGGGCCGTGGTGGCGTGCGGCTCGCTTCTTAATCCAATCACCCGTAGGTGCATGGGTTTGAACCTCAGCACGGTCACCGGTCTCGTGCATGGCATCACACATTTGAAAAAATAAGGGCTACGTATTTCCTAGCTCAAACAAGTCTCTCGGAGACTTCTGAGGGTTGCTCATAAGAGTGCAGCTGGTTGACAGATATAACATTTTTTTAAAGCAATATTTTATAAATTCACGAAAATAATATGATTACGGTTTTCCAATAATTGAAATGTTTGCTATGCACCCTGACAACCTAATATTAATTCTAATTTGTCCTGGTAGCTATGTATTGGGATTTATAATAACGATAAAAATTTAATTTCATTTGGTCCATGAGATTTTTACTATTTTCTGTGATGTTACGACACGGCATACATCTGCTACATGCCCCAAGGATATAGTCTTCCAGGCTACTCAACATAAATCGCATACCACATAAAAATTTTGCTGTAGGTAGTTCAAAAACAAAAAATATTTTTGTATTCAAATTGTAACAATATGGTTAATTAGACGTCAAAATTAATCATGAATGAAAATAAATGGTCCAGTGGTATCAATCATTTGGTGGCGCTTAACGTGTTAAAAAAACAAAGTATTGAAAAGAATCGTGAATACAACTCGAATATATAGCGTCTTTTTTACACATGCGAGGTTTTATAACTCGCCTATGGTTCGTTATGAAAACTCGCGAATGCAAATAAAAATTTCTTTATGTTCTGGTTGCATGAATAACTATTCTGTCCAGTGCCGTAAAGTAGGGAACCAGAGATAAAAGTTTGGGGAAGTGGAAGCTATATTGATTCTATACTTTTTATTGGACCAACAATCCTATTTTTTGTTTTTTTTAAGAAATTATTATTCTATTGTTTAAGAAAACAGTGACCTTTACTGATAAAATAAATCATACCTACCTTGTATATGAAGTCAATGGCACCATACAAAGCTTTATAGTAAAATTTGACAGGTTTAAAAAACTGTTCGCTCAAAATATCCACCAATTCTTTGAAGAATGGATCTTCAGCCTTTATCTTGAATGGGGATGTTTTGTTGTTGATTTCCACTTTTTCAAATGCCACCGACAATAGGTTGCAACAAACACCAAGAAGGGACATATTTTTTCTACCCCTGAAAAATTAGTTTATAATATCAATAATAAAACAAATTTATGTAAAGACAAATCATTTCGAATGTGGCCACAAATACCCTTCTCTCTACACATTCCCAAAAAGTAGAAAAAATGAGGCAAATATCTGACAGAAACTTTGTTTGGTTTATTGCTTAACTCTTCCTGGAGTATGTAATACCAATGAATGCTGTTTGGTTTTCTCTCGCGGTTGGCGCTGTGACCTATTGTAAATCACAGCTTCCTTTGTAGGGGAATACTATAAGGCTTTTGAATGTTATCGTTGGTTTTGTGGAACAAGACGATTCTATTGTCGTCTGACCTAACAGAGCACTGATGAGAGGAAATAACCTCGACACTTGCATGTACGCAGGTGGTCATTTCCAACAAAATAAAGGATAATATTCAATGACTTTATTACAATCAGCACTTGCAATATATCCTCCTTGAGGAACATTGCACAAATGGATGACAGATGTAATTCAATGTCCGTATGAGGAAGTAGTTTTAAGTTTCGATTTTTTTTTAGTAATAAAGAAATGAATGAACAATTCTAGAAATGTATAAATTATTTACCTGTCTCCAAATCCGATGTTCATCACTAAATTCACGTTCCTCGAAATGATAGTTTTCCTGCCAACAGATGCCATCCGCAGCAACTCGAAAGCAGCGCATTCGTCTTCCTCTGTAACAGACACTCTTTGGGTGGTGTACTGCCATAGCATTTCGATGACTGCATTGTCGAGAGTACCTTGCGAGCACCAATTTGCGATTATCTCTTGGAGGTCATCGATATTGGTGGCAGGAACGGTCTTCACCAGTTTTATGAGACGGTTAACGATTGTGTTACAGTGGTCGCTAAAAGTTACTTTATCATTAACAGAAATGTATTCTTCAAAAACATATCAAATCAATCTATCAATCCTTTTAGAACTTAAGGACACAGCCCATCAAGAAGCTGAAAATTGCACTAAAAAACTTGCTTTTGAGGAAAGCTTACTATATATACACTGGAAGAGTATTTCACGGATATATTAGAGTGATGATATTTACTAGATCTTTTATTTTTTTACCTTGAAAACTGTTTTTATCTTCTGTTATCTGGTACAGCCAATTTTATATATGCATGTATATTATGTATGAGTATATTATGTCAGCATATACATTGTTTTATACATGTTGTGACTGTCACATTACTAATAATATCCATTTGTTTTTTTTATCAGTATCGTTCATAATGGTAGAATTGTGTGATTTTAAAGACTTTCATCTTCTGATGTTTTTACCTGAACAGGTAATTTTTTAAATATATGTGTTTGTATTTTGTATATACCTGTGTGTATATGTACAAGTGTATTTACAATAGATGACTGTGATATTACTTATATAGACTGTGATAACGATATTCTTTACTTTCACTTTGTTTGTGAAAGTTTAATGTATGTTTTACCAGTTTTTTTATATGTTACCGATTTAGTTTACTTGATAACTTTTTTATATTTACATTGTATTGACATGTTCTACACCTGAAAAAGTTACTATTAAGGAACTAATAAACAATATCTATCTATCTATCTACCTATCTTATAAAAGTTTTAGGACGGGTCAAAGTGAAGGCTGACACAATAAAAGTTTCATGTTTTTAGCATTAAATTTTGTAATTTTAGATTTCCTTCCAACACGACTGTCATTGGCATTATTATTTCGATTACGACCTACAAACTATTTTATTGGTAAAATTCAACCTTGATTTTTTAATTCTGTTTTGTATTCTGTTTTATTGTTAAAACTGATATCCATAATCGCAAAACTTATTACATGAAACTTCCATTGTATCAACGGCATAATACAATAAAATTCACAATATAAATCCTAGGTGGAAATTGGTAATGTTAAAATGCTAGGAACAAATTGTTGTGGAAATAGGTTGATAAATGAATAAATCATCAATAATTCCTTCATTATGGAAAATGATATGAAATAGGTCCAATTTACACATAAAAAAATAGAAATAAAAAACATTAGACTCTGAGGGTAGGAGCCTTTGTACCTATTGTAAAAATACTCACAGGTCACAATATCTGAGGATATATCTACACTTCTTTCTTCAAAATTATAATTCAAGTTTTTATCCACAGAGTAGAAAGCCCCCTTTAAAGGTAGGTGCTCTACAAGATTTTTGAAACTATTTAAAGGTGATATACTGGCTGGTAATTTATTATAACAGTTAAATGCCCATATATTTTGAGTTCATTTCAATTTTTGATCGCCTATGTACTTCCAATTTTGTTGTTTCTAATTTTGTATTTATTATTATTCAGACTTTTAAAAGTTGTGATGTTACCTTTTACATACTTGACTTGAAATAATATAGCATAGCTATGTAATGATCCTGATTTCTTCGTTTAACTCCTATTGCCCTGAAAGCTACAGTGGAATGAATATGAGCAAAGCAATAAATAACTAAGGTATTTCAGTCCATAATAGAGTTGCAGCTTTTTTTACATAAAATATCGATGTGACTGTCCCACTTATACTTTTCAGCAATTTGCAAAACTAGAAATTTTACATTTGTAACATGCTTCATCGTTCCAGAAGATTGTGATCTGCTTGAATCTGAACTTATACGGTTAAATTTTATAAATGCTGACTAATTTGCATTACCGATCAGGTTGTTAATTGAATACCAATTTTGTGCCTTTTGTATTGTTTTACTTGCACTTTTGGCCAAAGAAGTAAGATTACTGGTGCTTATCAAAAAATAAGTGTTATCTGCATACATAATTGCGTTTTGAAATGAGAAGTCATTAACATTATTATTATATTAAGATTATAAACAGAGTTCGAGCATTGAGGAACCCCTATGTCACTTTCCAGTTGTTTTGATTCACTTCCATTTATAGAAACATAGTTCATTGATATAAGAATCTCTTGAACCAAGAATATGCAACACCTTTATAACCGAATCTGTTTAATTTATTTAATAGAATACCATGGTTTCCTAAATCAAATAGTCTAAGAAAATCCCTAGTGATTTTTTACCCGCATCAAGGTTGTTATACAATAGATCAACAAATTTTACAATGGTATATGTGGTTGAGCTGTCCTTTCTAAATCCCAAATTGATTACTGTTAAATAGAAAGAAAACGAAAGGAAAAGAGAGAACGGGGGAATATGGAGAGGAAGGAAAATGGAAGGTGGAGAGATTTGCAGAGCAGATGGGAAGTAGGAAGAGAGGGGATCGATAAGTGAAGGAAGGGAAAGAATGAAAAACTGAGTCATAAGTAAATGAAAGAACTATTTGTGTCACTGAAAATCACAAGAAGGTTCACTCTGTCTCAAATATCGGCATTACTTTTGGTTGAATAATGATAACAATCTACTGAGTCTCAATGTAAATATAACTAAATTCGTCACTTTTTCACTAGTGGCACCTGATCAACCGCATTTGTGTCTGATTCATTAGATAATAAAATCAAACTATTCAAAATTAGAAATATATTTGTTTTCAATGCGTTGGTGTGGACTTTTAAAGAAAAAACGAACATTAACAATCATATATTAGTTCTAGAAAAAAAATCTAATTATTTCTTTAGGCAACCAAGTGTAACAGATCATGTTGGAAACACAATACAAGCCTAATCAGCAAAGGTTTGTAAGCATATATTCATGAAGCATGTTAGTGAAGATATGAAACTCGTCAAATCTTAATTCAATCCTAATATTACATCTAGGGGGCAGCGCTAATCAGGTACAAATTTTACGATCGTAGCATCGATTTCATGCAAAAACCATTGATTTCACGAAAGGAATATTATTTATATGGGCTCGGTGGTCCCATAAGAATTCAGGAACTTCTCATATTTTTCAATCCATCATGCCATTCCAATTTTTTTTTTTAATTATCATAACCAAAAATCACTGAAGTTCCCGAACTCACACAAAAACATTGAATCATATGCTGAAGAAAAAAAAAATCTTGAACAAAAACTGTAGGCGTAAAACCGATTCCCGTTTTACCAAGGTAGTGTTTGCTCTTAATACAAAATAGGCATTCCGTGATTCACTTACGACATATTCGAGGCTTCTGAAACCAGGTAGATCGTTCTGAATGCTTCTATGACTGCATCTTTTCTTTCCTGTTCATTCCTCTGCATCAGTCTCAGCATAGCTAAATTCCAGAATTATATTAATTTGGGATGAATATATAAAAACGAATGAATATTAGGAACTATATAAATGAATAAATAGGAAAATAATTAACCAAGTGAATGAATAAAGAGGAGATTAGAGGGATGACTGAATGACCCATAAATGAATGGGCAAATTAATGAATCAGTAAATGAATGCATGGGTTAATGAATATGTGGGCGAATGAATAAATAAGTATTTAAAGAGTAGGTAAAAGAATGAATGAATGAATGAGTGGTGTAATAGCTAAATGAATGAATAACAATAAAAATTGTAAAGAATAAGCAAATGACTGAATGAAATAATACACGAATTGACGACTGATAACATGAACACAAATGAAGTGGACGAATAAATGAATGACTGGGCAACTAAATGAATAAATTACTGGAAAATAAATAAAGAGTGAATGAATAAGAAGATAAGAGGATAAATTGTCAAAAAAGTGCCTGAATTAAATTATGAGTAAATGAAGAGAAGAATTGATCAATAGGAGACGTAAGAGATTAAATGAATGGGTGAATGAATGACGGCACAATAAATGAACGAATGAACAAATGCCAAATATTACATCAAAATCGAGTAGCTAAGGCCTACATCGCTCGGACACCAGCTACCCAGGAATAAATGCATGAATGAATTAATTAATGGGTCAATGCATGCTTTTGTGTATGAATGAATGTATAAATGAGCGAACAAGTCATTAAAATGAAATGAACAAATAAACTGGTCAGTCAGTAAATGAATGAATAAAATCATGAATAAATGGATTAATGTATCGATGGACGCCTATGAAAGAATAAATGAGCAATATTAAGTGTCGGTAAAATGAATTAATGAATAAATGAATTGGTCAGTAAATGGCCTATTGGGCGACTAAATAAGCAAATGAATAAATAAACAAATTAATAGCTGACTAAATGAGGATTCGACTAATTGAATAAAGTGGCGATTGAAAAAATTAATCAATTTAAGACTAAATTACACAAAACTGATAAAGTGATGAATGGATATATAGTAAATGGACAAATGAATGAAGGAACAGACAAATGAACAAGTGGGAAAATAAACGGATGACTTATACATTGAATGAGTCAACTAACAAAAAGGCAAATTACTGAATGAATAGGGTAGCGAACACGCGAACAATGGAAAAGTTATAATCAGTAAATATCTATAATATAAACGTTTCTTTACCCAATATTCCATCAGAAACTCTATCAATATTAAATTTGTAGGCGGCGACAAAAAACTCGATAGCTTCGTGCATGTCGCTGGTAGAGGTGGTGTCCAACAATTCGATCATTGTGTCGATGGCTTTATCAATGGTGTTAAGGAAGTTGACGCAGTCTTCAAGAAACTGTACATTCTTCGCCAAAGCCTCCATTTTTTTGTAGTCTTCTTCTGTCACATTCACGAATTCTTGATTTTTCATCTGCTCTATGACCTTCGTCACGTCGAAGAAAGTCGTGTAGAGAACGGTCATGTAGAGACCAGCGTCACTCTCCTCCGATGGCTCTGTTTCTCTGAATTATTCAAACAAGAAAATAAAATCACTTTATTCAGTGACTCCTAAATATTCACATTATAAAAATTATTTCATTTGAAAATATCCCACCCTCAGTGTAATTTTTGCATTTAAAGAAGTAACTAATTTATCTGGACTGGTACGCTCAAACACATTTAGTTCAGCCTCAGCTATTTAAGGGTGAAATCCTATTCGGAAGGACCTTGTAGCCTGGAAATATCTGAATTGAATTTTTTTTGTTGTTGATCAGATTTATGCAAGTCTTTCATATTCGACAAAAATCAAATGTTTCCTGATGAAAAGCTTAAAATAGAGTAAGATATTCCATTAAAATCATTAGGAATTAACTACATTATCAGAGCAAAAAAGCAAATCGTCCCAAAAACTTACGTGAACTTCTTCAAAAATTCAGTATCTTTCATTGCCTGCCTGCAAACTTGAAAGGCCTCTATAAATTTCTCGTCTTGCAGGTACATCCGTATTACGTCAGGTATTTGTTCTGTTGGAATTCGATTTTCTTTTTCTTCGTCATTGTCTTCATTTTCTTGAAAATAAATTGGGTTCCATATTAATCAAATGAACTGTAGGTCAATCAATTTCTATTGAGTGATACTAAATCAAAATTCCCTCATGGAAAGTGTTTAATCTTACCTTTTTCCTTTTCCAACTCGTTTATAACAACATCTTTTAATATACCGACATTTTTATCCCATTGCAGTTGAAGTTCCAACAGTTTCTCTACTTTTGGGTCTTTGAATTGTTCCTTGGCATTCTTCAACAATTCCTTATTGCTTTCTAATTCTTTCTTTATTTCTGATAAATGTAGCTATAATACAAAAATACGAAATTATTCAGCATTTTGATAAGAATAATATTAATAATAATTCAGACGCTCGAGTACAAAGCTCAGAGTTCTTCTGAAAGTTCGTTCAGTATCGATAATTTTTATTTTTGTCCATGACAAAATTTTTTATAGGATTAATCTGTAAAAATACACTAAAAATTAGAGTAATGTGGTACAATTACTTTGATAATAAATAAATCAACCAAGAAAAAATCGGTTCTCTGAAAGGAATAATACGAATCCCTAAATTCACCCCGTATCTCATTAATATTGTCATATCTCTCATACCCTTTGTAGTTATAGCACAGATGAATATAGCACAAGTAAATTCAGACTATTAAAATTGTGTTTAAACTTCGGTAACTAATCATATGCTGATCTTTCCACAAAACTTGTTTGTTAGCCACCTGCCACGCTCTACTTGAACAATACAACAAGCATAGCTAATTATAACTGAGAGGTAATAATCAAATTTTGAAAAAAAAATGAAAGATAATGGTTACCTAGCATTTCTGGAAAATTATTACGCAATTTATCGAAGAATATTTTTTTTTTATTAGGTAAACGATGATGGTAGCCCGCAGAGTTTGCCAAACCAGTAAGAAAGCTTTAAATAATGTTCATGTATCATCCTAGAATCAGGATAAACTTCGACAGACTTGGTGATTATCATAATCATTAGTAAGAGCGTCCAAAGTTGAGTGGAAAATTGGCAAGAAATTCTGTTCCACAGAAACTGAACAGTAATAAAAAGAATGTATTGTATTTGATGGCACAATTTTAGGAAAGAATTTTCAAACAAAATAAAATTAAAAATCAATATCTGGAGGCAAAAAGCATGAAAAATTCCAAAAATATCAAAACCACAAGTACTTTTTTGATATTATGCAGAGTTTGCACATTTACATGATCTTATATAGACTCAACCTTATATAAGACATGATATTTATAACAAGAATTTGTATCCATAAACAATACAAATTCAATTTGCTCTCTATCTCTCTCCTCTCCCTCTCTATATTTCTTTCTACTCTACTACCAAACCTTTTTTTCATTCCCCCCATCCACTTCTATCCCCCTATCACCACCTCACTTATTCCTATTCTGTCACCCCCCCTCAATCTCTTTTTCAGTCCCTCTTCCTCTCTCTTCCCACCCACATTCGAAAACCCTTTTCTCTCTACCAAACCCCTCTATCTTCTCTCCCCCATTTCCCAACTGCACTCACCCCTCCACCCTTTGCTCCTCCCACTATCTCAGACACAGCTTCTCTTATTACCATTCTTTCCCCTCCCTCTAAATTGTACGCAAAATGAGAATATTTCCAAGAGACATTGAAAACTCTTTATTGCAACTGATTCAACCAATAACAAGAATTTATATTTTGGTATACATGCAATAAATTTCCTCCTTCTCTTTCCTCTCCCTCATCATCTCTCGGTATTAACTCCCTCTCTCGGTATTCCCTCCTTCCCTACCTCTCTCTTCCACTCCCACCAACCTTCTCACCTTCTCTTGTCTAACCCCCGTCACCAACTCTCTTATTCCCATTTTGTCACCTCCCCTTCCCCAATCTGTTTCTCTTTCCCTTATTTTATTCAAAATGAAAATGTCACTGAAATCTGAACATGCTGAATCAACTGTAAAGCTAGAGTAGGCTTGAAACAAAAATATAAGCTGTCAACTGGAAAAACACCTTGAATCCAAATTAATAATCATATACAAGGTATTTCATTTGAAATGTAAAAACTGAACACATTTCCAAATGACCTTGAAGACATTTGGGCTCTTTATTATAACTGAATTCAATTTATTCACATACCATAATTCACAGAATTAATATAGTTTAATTTTCAAGTATATGTTCCACTTCCAAACAATATACAACCCACCTAAGCATTTGAAATGCTTGTGTTGTGGCTTTTCAATGAGTTTGGAGTGGTTTATATAATTCATCAAGTTAAGCGTAGGTAACAGATTTAAATGATATTAAGGAATATACTTAAAAGATAAGAGATTGAAGAGTTCTAAAGTAATAATAATAGTAAAGAAAAGAAAAGGCGGTTGGTGAGTTAAAGGGTTCAGTTCAACAAAAACGAGAAGGTAGATATATTATCAAGTGATGGTTTATCTTCAGTCAGAAAATTTTAAGTAAGTTTTTATTTTCATATATAAATTTTTTTATTGACATTTTGTACTTAGAGAGGTGGTAGTTTTTATGTTGTATGGCAGGAAATTATACAATTTAGGTCCATAAAAAAATATATATCGTCGAGTGTGTGCTTTCCGAAAAATTGGTAATATCATAGACTTGTTTTCAACGAATTGAGTTTGCTTAGTTATGGGAGTAATATATTTTTGTTTATTATGAAACATCCAAATCAAAGACTGATAAATATATAATCCTCTTGTATCAAGTATTTCAACATCCTTATATAGCTGATCAGTAGAATAAAGTTTACTTTTTTTAAATATTATTTCTAATAAGGAATTCTGGGTTGATTGCAGTTTTCTCAACGAATTATCATACAGACCTCCCCACACTATTATGCAATACCTAATGACCGATTCAACCAAGGAGTTGTATAACAGTAAAATATTTTGGTTGTTCAGAATATCTCTGATACTATAAAATTTATGGATCAGTTGTCTGAGCCTTTTTGTTACGTATGTCACGTGATTATCCCACCGTAGATGTTGATCTAGTATAATACCGAGATATTTCATATTTGACGTTTTGTCTATAGTTGGGCAAGTATGTATGTTTTTTGTCGCAGTAGAGAGATGGATATAATTTTTTAACTTATTGATGAATTTGTCATAAGCTAGTTGTGTGTCCTCGCAATTCATGACATCATCCCAATTTTCATTAATTAGCATGGCTTTGAGTTTAGTAAAATCGGTGTTTTTTATATATTTTTTAGTGGTTTGTTTGGAGATAGTTTATCTGCTTTATCACTGAATATCCTAAAAATAATTGGACTGAATTTTATATTTTTATTTGATGGACATCTGACAAAAAAATGATCAATTATACTACTAGTATTTTCTGTTACCCTGGTAGGCTCATTTATATAAGATGAAAAACCGTTTTCAGACATAAGATTCAGGTATCTGACGGTCTCATTAGTAGATTTGTCCATTATATTTATGGTAATATCTCCTACAAATATTTCTATATTTTTTCTCTTTGAGGTACTGAAATAGTTTTCTAGGCCATTTAAATAAACATTTGAATAAATGAAGGGAGGTCTGTAAGATGCTGTTATACCAATAAAAGTGTTATCAATACACAAGGTTAATCTGAGTAAATTTGCATCAGTCAAATTCACGACATGCACTTCAGTTGAAAAACAACTTTTGACATAAACGAGCAATCCATCGTTTTGGTTTTTGGTTGAGCCATTATAGTACAGGTTATAATTGGGTATATTGAAGTCACTCACCATTTGGATATTCCATGTTTCTGATAAAACTATAACATCTATAAACTCTGTTATCCCCTCTAAATAAACTAGTAGCTCATCGAAATTTTTTCTAATACTTCTCTCATTGAAATGTATAATTTTCATTAACTGCCCACCTTTCTCTCTCTTTACCGTGGAATTGAAATATTCATGTAAATTAGTTAAAACTGTAGTTTTCATCTGTTTTTGTTCATCCAATAATTCTAAATACTCCAACATCAAAATAGACATAAGACATGTGCTTCCTATTTTTTTTTGTGAAATTTTGAAGCTGATATACTTGCATGACAGTGGTTTGTCTGACAGAATCGCAATTAAAACAATTTAAGACAAGAAACGAAAAAATATTTATATTTAGCCAAAAACTCTGGCGTAATCATGTTTTGATTTTATGATGTGGAGCTTGTTACTATAAGTAGTTAACTAGAATATTTCCCATGTCGGTCCAAACATTTTTCAGTGAAGTTTTTTCAATAGTCTTTGTTAGAGTAGTTCAACTCGCAGTCTTGTCAGATCTTCTCTGATGACGATGCCAGTCCCTTTCATGAGCTTCTTTCTTCTGTAAATGTCGTTTCTCACTTCGTGGTTCGTTAGTTTCAGAAATACACCTCTTGCCTTATTTCTTTCTTGTTTGCCTATCCTGTAACAGATTACGACATCATTTTCATTCAGTCCAACCGACATCTTCGAATTCAGTAGATTAATGATATCATCTTTAGGATTTTCCTTTTTTCTTCTGGCCAGTTGAAAAGTCTAAGATTGTTTATCTTCGTTGCTTGTTCTAGAATATCACATTTCCGTTCCATAATAGTTTTTTCCTGCAAAAGTCCTGTGATTTCCGTATCCATTCTATCAATTTTAAAGTCCATATCTGTTTTCATCAGAGAGAATTCAGCCAGAAGATTCGCCACTTTTTCATCAATTTGGTTAAGTTATTCCATTGCTTTACAGACTGCGATCGACACATTATCACAGATTGTTTTAATGAACGCCTGATCTTTAAGACACTTGTTCACTGCTGCATTCACGGCAGATTTTATTTCTTCTGTAACTTCTCTTGTGAGAACCATTTTTATGGTATTCTTTCTGGGATTATGGCTTTCGTCACTTGTTTCTTGTCACAACTAAAATTGGATGTGATAATTGAAAAGGAACCAAGCGCCAAATTGCAAAAACTGAGATGAAGGTTCCAAACGACAAAGTTACTTTAATTCGTTATGTGTAAAAGTGTTAAGCGCCTACTAGAATTCTGGCGACATCTATTGACTAATGATCCAAGCGACTTCGAAGGTAAATGCAGTTGCCCATTATAGAAAAAATCCAACATCACAATACCGTTTATAGAATATGATCAAAGTCGCTTGTTTTTTTTTTGATTACAATGTAGATGCACTGTATATCACTTTTAGAAACAATTTTACACAGGAGCACTTGTCATTACGTCTATGCACATACGACTATATTTATTAATGTAATTAATAATTAATGTAAAACTTCTCACATTTGCGCTGAAGGCATTGAATGACAAAAATGTCGTCAGGCAGTTGGCGGCAGATTTTCTTGCTACGGCACCCTTATCACAGAGATGTTCCACAACTTTTTCCAAAATGTCTTGTTGAAACTTTAAAGGTATCGCAGACTCGTTCTGGAGCCTAGCACACTGCTGGAAGACCTAAAAAAAGTCTGAAGTTATCAAACAGGTGAAAAATTTATTATAAAATTATTGTTTGATGATTTTTCATATACGTTGGATTTTCAGTTCCTTTACCTTTGCACGAACTAGAGCAGCATTATCTTCTATGTGCTCGATCAGAATAGTGAAAAGCTCATCTCTGAATTGCTTCTGCTCGTCATTTAGTAAATGGCTAGAAAGATTGTTTAAAATTACTTCAACCATCACCATGATGACTGATGTACGTAAACTTGGTGGCTGAAAGAAAAATTAGGAGCTGGTTAGCTGAAAACTTAGTAAATACAACAAGCACAATCAAATGTGAGTCAGAAAAGTTCATTGAAAAACTATGAAAAAAGGTATGTAAGAGAGCACTTCTCCCATCACTCGAATAAAAGTTAACTCTGCCTTTTGGCAGAAAATTTTCAATAATTGTATGTTTCTTTTCCTAATGCTTATCATTATTTTTTTTTCTATCAATAAGAGCATCTATTTATTTATTTTTTCATCAGGAATATCCCAGTTAGGCCCTGTCTCCGGAGCCCCGATATTTCAGGAGGGCGCGCTGGTGTGTCATTAACCCCAGTAAACACTCCCCACAAAGGTGGAAGGGGTGATTACTGGGTTCGAGAATCATGTGCCCTGAATAAACAGAGTGAGCCAAAAATTACAGCCTTGTGCATTCTTCCGGCCAAGTTTTTTGCCGCATCACGGCAAGCCGGTATGATTTTCAGATTCGAGAGCAGCGTGTCCATCATTCCACCTAGTACCGCTATAATCACAAACACCATTTTGACAGAATGGTTTGGGTGAAGCCTGCGGAGTTCAAGAGTATATCTTGATATTTAGTCCGTTTTTCCTCATCTTTTCGGACGATGAGCGTTTTGCCAGGAGCCGAAAACTCTATGACGAGAATCGTCCTACTTTGATGGTCATCAGGCGTATTGGCTAATATTTGCCTGAGGGTGAGGAATGAGTAGTTCCAATAGAGTCGGCACTTCTCATTCTCCACAACGGGCTCAATATCCCCCACGAGCATAAGGAAACACCGGTGTCTCGCCAATACCATACGAGTGTCGCAGGTGTTAGAACAATACTCGTAGCGCCGCATTATGCCTGTGGATATACCAAGTTCAGCCCACTCGGCCTGAGAAAAGCGAAGGTCACGTTTCTGGATAATCCAAGGTCTTCAATGTTCTTGAAGAATACCCCATGCATTGGCTTATCCTTATGTTGCTATAGAAGAAACCTCTCACTCTCCACAGCATTTTTTTTATATCTTATAGTTTTTTTTCTTCCTGAATTTACCTGTCAGGCCCTGTCTCTGTAGTCCCGGCACATCCGGAGGGCGTGCTGGTGTGTCAATAACCCCAGTAAACACTCCCCACATCTGTGGAGTGAGTGATTACTGGGTCCGAGAATCATGTGCCCTGAGTAGGCGGAGTGAAGCTAGAATTACGGCATTCTGCATTCGTCCTGCTAAGATTTCTGCCATAGCAAGCCGGTATGATTTTTAAGTGTTCTGTATGGCTTTTGGGTTTTCGGTCGTGTATCCATTTTTCTTGGCTTTTGACGTTTCACCTATACGTGCGGTAGGCTTCTTCAGAAAATTACGAGTGTAAGTATATCTATCACTGAAGTGGTAATCTTGCTCTCAGATTAAATAAACCCGATTTTTCATCAACAGATGAAGTAATTTTGTCCACAGGTACGTTCCCCGGTACCGTAAGTATAAGTTGATTATTGTACCCAGGTACATTTGTATGCGTAATTGAGTTTGAGAGGCCAGGTAAACATCTCGTTCTTTCTAAGGTTTCTAAGTATTGTTCAATTTTATGGAGCTTAGAAAGAACGAGATGTTTACCTGGCCCCTCAAACTCAATTACGCAAACAAATGTACCTGGGAACAATAATCAACATATACTTACGGTACCGGGAAAAGTACCTGTGGACAAAATTACTTCATATTTTAATGAAAAATCGGGTATATATAATCTGAGACCAAGAGTACCACTTCAGTGATAGTAGAATAATTACACTCGTAATTTTCTGAAGAAGTCTACCGCACGTGTAGGCGAAACGTCAAAAGCCAAGAAAAATGGATACACGACTGAAAACCCAAAAGCCATACAGAACATTGAGCGAGGGTCGTGACAGCCTTAATCATCATATGAGAGCAGTGTGTTCATCATTCGACCAAAGACCCCTATTATCAGAACCAACATTTTAACAGAATGGTTTGGGTAAAGCCTGCGGAGTTCAAAAGGTAGGTCTCGATATTTAGTCCGTTTTTCCTCCTCTTTTCGGACGATGTTCGTTTCGCCAGGAGGTGAAGACTCAATGACGAAAATCGTCCTAACTTGATAGTCGAGGAGGACTACTATATCAGGCTTATTGGTTGTAATTGCCCGAGGGTGGGGAATGAGTAGTTCCAATACATTCAGCACATCTCATTCTCCACAACGGACTCAATATCCCCCGTTACATAAGGCAACAACGGTGTCTGGTCTATACCACCGACTATAGGTCGGTGGTCTATACCGTACAACACTCGTAGGGCCGCTTTATGCCTGTGGATATAGACTGAGAATGCATAAGCTGGACAAGCTGACTGCAAATGCATTATGGTTTCAACTGCACCACGACACACTCACCTAGTGTCGGGGATCTCTACACCCATCAAGAAAAAGTTTCACTTAACCTAGGTATAGAGTCAATTTATACAGTTAGTCAAATTTATGAACCCTCCTATTCTCAGTTAATATGAGAGTTATTTAAGAAAAGTTCGTATAAAAGTTAATCGGTATTTCACTCTGCATCTTTATGTGAATTCAAATATGTTTTTGATGTGCTGTGACAAAAAGACATCTGTACTTTTCAAAGGCCTGACTAAGTTCAATCAGTTGCCCCTAGAAATAAAATCCTCAAAAGTCTTTATTTACTGTAATGTTTTATTCATAATATTTGGGTTGGTTTATAAGATTTGTTTTTTTAATACTTTGTTTTAATTATTAAGTGGACCTTTTTTACATACTGACATGTGACATACTTTTGTGTTGGTTTATACGGCTGAGGTTTCATGTGAATTTTTAACAGCTGTAATTATAATAATAATAATAATATCATGACTGTAAGGAGAACCTGCTGATCGACAGATGCATCACGCAGGACTCCGTGCAGTATAAGCGTAACCTTTCAATGGCCTGGATCGACATTCGTACGGTATAGACGACACAGCGGTGTTGCTTCATGCTCCGGGGGATATTGAGTCCGTTGTGGAGAATGAGAAGTGCCAAATCTATTGGAACTACTCATTTCTCACCCTCAGGTAAATACAAGCCAATAAGTCTGATGTAGTCCTCCTCGACCATCAAAGTAGGACGATTTTCGTCTTTGAGTTTTGAGCTCCTAACGAAACGAACATCGTCCGAAAACAGGAGGAAAAACGGACCAAATATCGATTTCTACTCTTTGAACTCCGCAGGCTTTACCCAAACCATTCTGTCAAGATGGTGGTTCTGATAATAGGGGTCCTTGGTGAAATGATGGACACACACTCAAACTTAAAATTCATACCGGCTTGCCATGATATGGCAGAAATCTTAACCGGACGAATGCAGAAGACCGTAATTTTTGGTTCACTCCGCCTGCCCAGGGCACATGATTCTCGGATCCAATAGTCACCACACGGCGTGGGGAGTGGTTATTGGGATAAATAATCCAGCGCGCCCTCCGGAAGTGTCGGGGCTGTCTGGGAAATTTCTAACAAATAAAAAAAAACATGATTGTCATCACTTTTCATCAATGGAAAAAAGTTTAAAATATCGTAAATTTTCTTTCAAGAAAGGGATTGTAAAAGCTGTAGAGGCCCGGTTGACTTTCACATTTTGTTTGCTTCTATAGTAAGCTACAAATTTTTCAATTAGTTCTCGTACTCTACACAAAATTAATTTTTTCACACAATCACTTTATCTTTTACCTACTGAAGTATTTTTGATTACAACAATTATATTTCTCCAGCTGTGTTCACAAACACTGAAAATCCCTGTTATTAACCTATTGAAGGGCACTTACATCATGAAACAAATAGCTGTTCAGCGATACAACCTCAGGCATCATTAAATCTGGCATTAAAGCAGCTAAAGAAGATAGTACCGTGGCACAGTGTCGAGCTCCCTTAAAATTAGAAAAATTTGTTAAAAATCAAATACTGGTGTTTTGTATAGCAGTGAAAATCCTTCTCAAACAATTAACTTTTGGCTAACAAGGAGAAAATAATCTTGCAAAAGCTTGTAGAATCTACATGCATGCATACACTTTCAATATATCTATTCCATACCATCCAACTGTGGTCAACAGAATGACAATAACTATTATCTACTACTATCTAACTATAATTATCATAACTTTATGTAAAAACTAACCTGGTTATCCTGATGCCTATCATCAGTTTGCCATTCTGTCAATTCTTCAACCAACTCGTGCAGAAGACTCTTATAATTGAATCCCTGGACAAGTTGCTGAATACCTTTTGGCAAACACTGCACCAGATGATCGTACAATTTCACAAGTTGTGTAATGCGAACCACGAATGTAGTGCCATGATTATATACCTTTAAAAGATAACCCAACACATTAAAAATTTCAGTAAACTCTTCCTTTTCCTTCTTTATCGATGGATTTTGAAGGAACTCGTAGCAAGTACCAGACACTACATTTATTAGGTTCTCTTCAACTACTTGGGACTCCCAAAAAAGTGAAATTTCTCGTTGCATGATATTATTCAGAAGCAACAATACACTTTTTTTATCTACAACAAAGTCATCGTCAACACTTTTGGAATTTTTTTTTCGACCTTTGACAAGCTGCTCGTTTTTTGCAGTATTCCGCTGTTCTATCAATAAAACTATCTGTGTATAGATATACAAATGCATTTTGAGAATGTTTACATATTTCATTTTAACTTCTTCGTTCAGGCTTTCTTTATCTTCCAGGAGAAAGCCGATGGCTTTGTTGAGTTCAACAGCGCCTTTGTGGAGGTCTTCATAAGCCCTGTAGGCAACATCCATTGAAACGGTTTCGCCATGATGAAGGACGGAATAGTAAACATCAAACGTTTCCAAAATGAATTCAGCTCCTTCTTCTCGTAATAAAGTCTTTGCATCTAAAATTGTTTGCTGAAAACTATTGAATTTATACCCAAAAAGCATTTAAACTCACTTTTAAGGTCGCTGGAGAGCTCTTTTTGTATCGAAACGTTCTTCACCATATACTCATCTCCAGCAGAGCTTTTCAATAAATCAGCTTTATTTCCCGGTATAGTAAAATTGACATAGGCCATATTGACCTGAGTTAAATAATAAATGAGGACAATTGATTCACATACAAGAACGGCAAAGGAATATAATTCATAAATCAAACGTTGAAGAGACAAAAATAATAATTTTTAAGAAAAGCTGGCGGTTTGTAATTGAAATTCAAGTCAATCATTTGACGGTTGATATACTTTTAAAATTTACTTCTTCTTCTTCTCTATTTTCATGGTTTCGATATTCGATTACTAAGATCATTACCCAGTCCCGACGAAATGTGGAAATTTCCTCCTTCTAGGAAGATTGACGACTTTCCGTCTTCCACACCAGCATTGGTAATAAAAAGTTGACTTACACTAGGGTAGATGGATATTAGTTGAGGAATTACACAACATAGGTAAAAACTCTTTTTGCTCCTGGGCAACGGACACACAATCCCGGAAAGTTGCCTAGACTGATAGATATATGAAGAAAAGGGAGTCTAAGAGAAATATCAATTTTGTCACTTAATTGTTTTAATTTTATTTATTTATTTATATTCATATTTTCCATTATCATTTCTTTTTATACAATATAATGTTTTTTT
The DNA here is from genome assembly GCA_958502065.1 of Chrysolina americana. Taxonomy (NCBI): domain Eukaryota; kingdom Metazoa; phylum Arthropoda; class Insecta; order Coleoptera; family Chrysomelidae; genus Chrysolina; species Chrysolina americana. The sequence continues at coordinate 89,486,324 of OY293410.1, forward strand.
TATCTTTTTTAATTTTTTTTTTAGATATATGTTGTGTCGCCCTTATAAACCTATTGAAGAGCTTGAATAAGCCATTTATAGAGGTTACGAATACCTTCGTTTAGTAACGTTATTAGCTTCAAGTTCTCTTTTACCACAAGAAACAGAAACGTTCTGCAAACCGCTACATAACTTCCTAAATAACCGCAGCTAACACCTCTTGTCACGTAATATTGGGTTATGTGTTTCGGAAGACATAAAACTTGGTAATATTTCTGTTAACAATTTCTCCTACTTCTTCCCTGGCACTTGTCAATCCTATCAAATCATTTATATCTTGATAGGTTTCTCTCTCTTGAACATGTTTGTATTTATGAGTCTTTTCTTTTATATGATGGGTAATTGAACAGAAAACATACAAAACAATATTAATAGATAATTGATATATTTCGTTAATCTCTTTGAGACTTTAATTAGTGTATGACACAAAATTGAAGTGGACATTTTTTACCACAAATATTATCAGAAAAAAAACAGAGGGGCCTTCATAATTTCCAGTAATAATGAATTTTTAGTTTATAATTCACAAAGTTAGGCAACTCTTTTAGCATATTCACAGGTTAGTGTTTAAAAATTTACTTTTCTACATTTTTTTTTTTGGAGCATATATCGCATTCTAAGGACATCAGCCACGAACTGGTAAATCTCTCTTGAATCATTCGAAGCATTGTACTTTTTATGTAATTTTTCATACTCATTAATTTGGAACAGGAGCGTTCCCCACTGCATTTAGTTACAAATATGCTTAAAAATATTTTCAATGCGATTTTTACATTCATGGAAATGTCTTATATTTCCAATTATTTCTCGTTAACGTCTTCCTAATACAGGTATAGATTTCAGTAAATTATTTGCAGCTTTGTCTCAATAACTATCACAACACCACTGATAAATACAGGGAAATTCCCGATCGTCGAGTAGGTTCTCTTAAGGCGAATTTATTGGATTCATAATGCACAATTTAAGGCATATGCATAATTTTAAAGTACAATTTATAACATTTCAATACTCAGATTCATATGAAACCATTTACACGTGTCATAATTTATAATTCCTAAATGGTTTCATATGAATCTGAGTACTGAAATGTTATAAATAGTACTTTAAAATTATGGATATGCATTAAATTGTGTATTACGAACCCGATAAATCCGCCTTTAATTAAATTCTGCATTTATTTAAAGGTTTTTCTGTATTAAACATGCGATCGATGAAATGATAAATTTTAACTAGTTCACTAATGATTTCTTTAAAACAGTTGTATTTTTTTACCATGTGAATTGTATTTTTGTATATTTAAATTTATCTGAACATGCTGAAATAGGATTGCCTGATTTTTGGTCGAGAGTAGAGTAGTTTCGGGCATGCAAAAGCTAAAGTGCCACATATGGATACTCTGCAGCGCAATAAAAATTTATTAATGCCTCAAAGTAGTGGTAAAGACATTGGCTGTTCCTAGAAGGAAACAAAAGCTCAAAGAGATCAACCCAAACCTAAAAATCAAAAACTATCGTACGCTCACCCGCAAACAACAAATGATCCTTACAAGATTGAAAATCCAACATACAAGGTTCCCACATCTCACATGCACATATATCAAGAGGAAAGTTCCTGAAATATGCAGGTATTGCAACGAGAACATCGGGGTAAAGCATATCCTATGCGATTGCCCAGGACTTGAGGAAGAAAGAAACAGCTCACAACTACCTGAAAATCTTGAATGTGTCCTTGACGTAAATAACTTTGAACGCCTCAATTTATTTTTGAAGAAATCTAATTTTGTAAACAAAATATAATTGCCTTCGTGATTGATACGGCTATTTGTATGAAACAAAAAAAGTCAGTCATTATATTGTTTGATTTTTTCGAAATAGGGACTTGGTCTTGTAGAGCAGATAAATATATAAGGCAGGGTTAAACTATACTGTCACAGTTCAATAGTAATCTTCGAAAAATATGTAGCTGATGCTATTTATGTAAGATCACGATATATGTATATGAAGCTAAGGTTTCCTTCAATTTGAGGGTCATATATAACCAACATATTTTTCTCATTCAGGGTGCTCGGTAGCGATGTGGTTAGATGCCGGCCTTCTTAACTTTCGCTCACATTTGGTCAGGTTCAAACCATGGAAAACGAGAATTTTTTTCTCATTGTCATAGGAGTCGATAGGCAATGTAGTTTGTCTAGATGCCAATCCCGATGTCTGGTGCTAGCTTGGAGTTACCACGGCCGTCCTCTACTCGCACAGGCTATGCCTTTGGCTACATTCAACGAGTGTTTATGAGGGAGTATTATTATTATTATTATATTGATAGCCCCTCGTTAAATTTAACTATCATCCAGTAACTGCCGATCGATGTACCTTACCAGAGAATTTGTTCTATTTTATAGTCTATTATTCATCCTAATATTCTCGAAATAATTACCTTCACGCATGCATTTGTTTTCGAAAAGGGCCGCTTTTTCAAGTTATATACGATATTTACAAGTTCATTATCCTATCCACTGTTCCATGAAATGTATTCACGATAACGTCATAGTAGTCACGGTGAATTGGACAAATGTCACAAGTCACAAAGTCAAACGTCAAAAAATAATTTTACCGCCCATTGTAGTTTTTCAAAATATGTCTATTCTAGTATTTTGTTATCCAAAATTTAATAAATATGCCAAATATATTATTACAGAAATTGGTCAATGGTGAAATTAACTCAGACTCTTTTACAAAATGGCTAATATCTCAGGTATTGTTGAAAAATAATCTGAATATCTTCTTAACCTAACTGTCTACTTTCAGGAGGAATATCCTGAATTTAAATGTTCTCAAGCAGTTTTTCTCACGTATTTCCTCAATTTTGTTCACGAAGAAATCCCGTGGTATGTGAAGTATCCTTTACCTGTCGTAATTAGGTTTTATAACCTCGAATATTCTGTTTATTGTAGTAATGATTGTAGCCAAAACAAGTTTGTTGATAGCCTTGCAAAATGTGGTTCTGTAAAAATAAAGCAAACTGAAGAAAAAATTAAAGAATCAAGAGATACCATTCCAGAAACATCGCAAAACAGGTTATTGGACCAAAGTTTTCCAGCTCTAACGGAAGAAGTAAACACTAGTACACCAAAGTATCCAAAAATACAGCCAAATAAAGACCTTAATACTAGTTACTTCAGCCCAGTATCACCCTTATATGAAACCCAAAACAATCTGATTTCGCCTAAAAACAGGAATCAAACTTATGCTCAGAAATCTTCGTTATGTCTAGGAGATTTCATAGTTTCCAGAAAGTCATCTTCAAAAAAGAAATCAGCTGATAGAAACTGTAGAAGAAAGACCCCAGAAGAGTCTAGTAAAAGAATAACTCCAACATGTTTAACACAAGTAGTTGCTAGTGAAAGTTTCAGGAAAAGCTCCAATAGCTTTGACGATTTTAATACAAAGGAGATTTCTGTAGAGAATATGAATGGGAGTCGAAGTTTTTTAGCTGAAGAGCGATTAAAAATATTGAGGAAATGTTCAGGAGACGTTTCAAGTATTACTGCTACAAAGAAACTGGTCACAATAAACCAGGGGCTAGAAGTAGAATCTGAGCTTTGTTTAGTAACTTATAGGACTGCAATTGACAGGGTTGTCAGTGTTTACACTGCAATTTTAAAAAAATATTTGGTTTTGAATGTTTCTAGTGAGATTTACTTTCTAATATCACTGCTTTTAAGCAAGAGGAATCTTTCTGAGTCCTTTAATGATTCATTGGGTGTGGACTTTCTTAGTAATGGGAATGAAAATGAACAATTTAACAAGCAAAAGCCAAGTTGCTCAAATTTATTTGAAAGTATTCATAATATAGTATATTTTGCAGTAAAAAGCCTCGAGTCCCAGGTAGAAGTCTTGAAAACCTATGATAAATCAACTTTGAAGTTGTTATCTCTGAACAAAAGGTTACAAACATTCTCAAGGAAGTTCTCTGAAAAATTAGAAAAGATTTCGGTAACAAAATTAGACCGAATTATAGAACTCTGTGATGACTACTCACAAACAAATGTCTGCTTCAATTCTGATACTGATAACAGAGAAAATTTCCCCAATGACGTCTGCTTTCAGTCATTCAGGAAGCAAAGGGATCTTTTCTACGAGATTATAAGAATATGGGAAACCAGCCATGTCTTGCCGGGGTGGAATTTTTCTATGAGCCTTGGAGGTAAGATAAAAACACTGTTTGTTTTACAGGGCGATGCAGCAAATTTCATGCATTTTTCAAGGCTGTTCAAGGGACAGTTAATGAGTACTTGTGGAAAATCTCAAAGGGTGAGTTTTATTGTTTATCAAGTCTAGTCAGAGTTTATTTTATATATTTTGCCTTGTATAGGTTGGGTTAGGTTAGGCTTAAAATGAGCGGGTCTGCTCGGCCCTCCACTGCGACCCGTAAGGCTCATCCAATTCATATTTCTCCAAATAAACCTACCTTGCCGAAACTGATTAGTTATTTGGTGTATGATCTGTCAGGTCCGAGGGAGAGAGTGAAACTACGCCAAACATCGAAAACCTGATTCATCATCTTCAAGACAGAAACGACATGTCGGGTCCTCCGACAGTTTCAGTCTTGTCATGTGATGATTCAAACGACAGTGGCCTGTTAGTAGGCTTGTTAGACATCGCAGATCATCCCTGCTGGAGTCTTAACAGTGTTTTAGTCAAATTCATCAAGCAATGTATGAATGTCACATCAAGCTGGGTCTTTGACTGTGGATGAATCATTAGAGGTATCTTGAAAACTGGTCTGAGGAATATTTTGAAATTGCAATATTTTGTAAACATGTGTCGATGTGATTTATACTTTTCTTAAAAATATTTTCGATTTTGAACTAGTATCAACTTTGTTATTTTAAATGAAACACCCTGTATATAATTTCAGGTTTTCAAAATGCCCAGTTAATTCTGAGTCTTTTTCCTATACTTCTTTATCTGTCTCCGACCATTTTCAAAATATAAATAATTTTTTCAAATAATAAAGCATTATTTGTTCATTGTTATTCCAGGAAGAAGGATTCTCTGAAGACCAGCTACCGATTCTAACATCCTTTCCTAATATTGACACAAACAAATTAAACCTCCTGAAAAATCGTCTAGTAACAAAACAAGTCTCTAGTGGGATGAACTCCCTTCCTCTTTTCACGGGACATCAAGAATTCTATAAAGATTTCATAGTAGCTGCTGCCAACCACGTCTTCAACAGACATTTGTGCGATACATTTATTTCTGAGATTATTGAACTCAACGATACTAAATTCAGTTGCACTGACCTTAACGAATCAGGTGAAGCCATTTATTCAATATTACCGATTCACTTTGAGCAATTTCCCTGAAACTATCCCACTGACAGCCTGTTTTTACTTTTAGATAGTGAGGTTGACACGTTGACCATAAAATCATTTGCCTTGACACTTAAACATCTCCGGGTCCTCGCGAAGTTTCTAGGATTCATCGAATCACTGCCTTATAAATCTGAAATCAAAGTCTCTGAAAAATTGTTGAACACCCACATCAAGCTTAGAAGTCAGGTAAGGCATTCTCTTTGCCAGTTCACATATTCACCTCAACATTTTTCAGATCACCCCATCGTTCGATATAAAGCAGTTATTGCTTCATTCTATTACTGAGAACACTGTTGTGCTGACGATACCATGGTTGGTAAATTACCTCGCGATGCTAGACTATGTAACGTTGCGATTACCCTACTACATTTCGGTATATAGAACTTTATTTGAACTATATCGTTCTTATGAGCAGCCTACATCAAGAAGATCCTACTACTACAATACCTCATTAGTTAAGTTTTCTTTGGGATGGCTTTTTGAATTACCACATTTTCCTGATGCTGAATACTTCAATTTCCTAGCTGGTGGTAAAGCTTGTTACACGAGAAAGAGTAATACTCTTGATGACTGTAATATAGTCGATCAGAACGTCTTGTACATTTGCTGCCCTTACTTAGACGAAGTCAAGAAGTTACTAACCAGCAATTCATTGCATAGCGCTTCCACAGTTAGGCATATCACTCCGGTTTCTTCCCGGGAATCCTCAGATGTCCTGCTCAAAAAACGATCTGAGGTAAAACAGTGAGACAACTGAAAATGTTTATTTGGATATATCGTTCATTTCTTTCCAGCATCTCCTAGAAGAAGCTTTTTTTAATGGTCAACCTACTTCCGTTAGGAAAACGGTTGAATTTGTGAGCGAACGAGTCGCCTCAGCTTGTGTAAAACATATATGCCACTCTATTGTGCCTGCATTCAAACTAAGTGGTCTGCGAGAGGTTAAGTTACTTCTGGAGTCCTGGAAAAAGGACAATCATCATCATGAATTATCGCCTGCAAGAGAGAAGTCGCAGAAAGTAGGTGTTCATTTTGTATTTGCCTGGACGGCTTTGCAGTGCTTACTTTCTGCTCATGTTGACAACTTTTTCATTTCCGTAGAGAATGAGCCATCCATTATTTGACCACCCGTCTTCAGAAACTTTACTTTCCTTTTACAATCAATTTAATAATATAAAGTTTTTATTCATTAAAATAATGCATAGAAAAATATACTCAATACAGTCTGTTATAAGGTAGATTGTAACATCAGCTGCAGTTAGAGCTCTTCGTTGGGTGCCAATTGTTGCAGATTGTTGTGCAACGGTTTCTATTGAAATGTTTTGTTCCTAAATTATAAAGTCACCAAGATTGACTAGCCACACAAAAGTATTTATGATTAGTTATGTTGGTTTTAAGATTTAAGTTATTTTTCATCCCTTTTTCAAATATGTATTGTTTCTTGGGAAAATAAAGTTGATTGATTGATTGATTATTGATAACTTGGCGGGATCTATTTTCCGTCAGTGTAAAAGCGGTCCACCATTGCCATCTCTAGCTAAAGCTGATGTTACAATATTACTGGGGGATTCAGTCAAAGGCCGGCCTACAGAATATAACTTTTCTTCTCAGGCAACTTTGAAAGCCAATGTCAGTGAAATAGCCCAAAGCAGTTTATCCGCTCTTCACAAACAGTGCCACGAAGAAGTGTCTACTATACTGAGCGAAAAGTTGCCAGCGGCCATTGACGGTCTACTAGCGATAGATTCTTTAGCTCAAACTAAATCTGCATGTGTGTCGATAGCTGCTAGAATATGCAAAGAAAGAGTGAAGCAGTGGTTGGGAGTGCACGTAACCATTTCGATATTCACAAAACATTTTGACAGCGAGGTGCAGAAATCGTTAAACCACGAGAACAAAAAATTAGCCAAAGATAAACCAGTTTTCGTGCTACCATCTGGAGGAAGCAAGGAAGAACACAACGATGGTAGCTTGAGTGGTTTTCATTTGCTAGAGAAAATCAAGGTTTGATAAATCGTACATAGTTATTTAGAAGGACAAACTCCATGGGCTGATTATTTACATGGAAATAATACGAAAAAAATGGATGAAATATCTTGCCATTGTTTATTTGTTGACAAGTACATAAATTTCGACAAATTTTCATTTATATTAATAAGATTACGATAGTATTTGTAGTAAGTACGTTTTTTTGAGCTCCTGAGGATGCCAACTTTGCTGGTGAAACGCGCGTCGAGTGATATTGACGTTGTTTTGGTGTTTTGGGTAATTTCCATTTCTTGAATACTATTTAATATAACATCATATTAATTATACTTCTTCGAATGCAGCTTCTCAAGACTTCCACTCTTGGGTATTTTAATAATTTATTGCCCTGGGGTATTTGACACAACGGGTTACGCGATAATCCCTTTCCATGTCATTTATTTATTCAAAGAAAGAGCCCATGGAGTTTGTCAGTCTTATTTTGATTAACCCTGTATTCGAATATGAGATTTTTACTTACAGAACATGTCAGTTGACATTATTGATGATCCGATGAGTGTTGAAAATGCCACAGTGTTGATGCTTCTCAATGAAGCACATGTTACTTTGAAAGAACGCTGTGACGTCAATGAAATTATTACCGCTAACATTTGCACGTCCCTTGTTGATTTATCATTGTTGTTGGGTATGTTGTTTTTAATTCAGTCGCTATTTGATTGGAGTAATTTTTTATTTTCAGTTATTCACAAAGATTTTATTTTTACCGAGGATATTGTGAGGTTATACATGAAGTCATGGGAGTGTTATCGTGGAACAACTGACGATCTTTTTGAAAATTTATTATGTCCTAGAAATATTATGTTCTTGAACCAGTCCAGAGACACAAGAGTGGTTTGGAAATCGTTTTCCAAGTTTGTTGTATCTTTGATAGAACATAAAGTTCTATCCTGTGATAATTTTGAGTATCAATGTACCAGTTTTTTCAATAAACATTGGGACCGGGTAAGTTGAACTACATTTTTTGTTCTGTAAACTCTTATATATTTTTTATTCCATACAGGAAACTCTGGAAAATATTTGTTACTTCTTCCGATCGTTTGTTGACTGTTATAAAGAAAGTGGTGGGGATACCAGTCAGTTTGTTTTACTCATGCAATTCTTTGCTGACTTTTGTCCGGACTTGTGAGAATAAGTTTAAGACTTTTTAATATATTTATTGACTATGTGTTTTGACAAAGTGAATGTTTTTTCATTTTAAATGTATTTTTTATAAAAAATATAGAGACTAAGACTTATAACAAACTACTTGGCATCTAATTTCACCCTTGACATCCTTCTGGCTCGTCAGATTCATCTAGGCAGTCAGGAGTTCCGTCACAGAAATTTTCCTTGGGTAAGCATTGATTGTTATAGCAAGGATGCTCATTACTGGGACATTTTACGTCTGAAAAATTAAAAAGATGGAAATACGAACGTGAAGGTTCTAAAATAAGCAGCAATGTAATAAATACAAGGTGTCACGCAAACAACGGTAAAATATACTTTATTATCACCAAGTTTAAAGCATTTTTGACGAAGTTTGTTCAACGTGATATTTTAGAATTTGGTAAATTATGTCGGAGTTCATATGCGCGATCTAAATTCTCATTATAAATGTAGTTGCTACTTATGAATGTTAAGTTTACTTTTATCTATCTATACATCTGAAAATACGACACCCTGTCAGTGCTCGATCATGTCTTCGAAGCATTCACTTGTGTCATCCATGGAATACAGTTGAGGAAATTTGAACAGTACGTATTCTGTGATATATCACAAAAATTGGCGAAAGAAAATAAGATCGCATCGCCAACTATCGGAAGACGTTGAACTACGAATCACGAACAAAATTTTTGAGTTTACACATGTTTATATGGCGTTTTGGCGGTCTGTTTACCTATTTTTGAACAATTTGTGAAAATTGGTGATTTCTCGAACTGAAGGTGGTTTGAAGGTATTTTAACTCGGATTAGTTTTCTTCTGCAATTTAAGGTTATTTTTTGGATGAAGCTTGGTTTGATGGATTTTTTTGATCACTTGAAAACTTCAGACAATTCCCGATGTATCACCGAGGGAGAAGCAGTTCTGAACGCAGGACATATAATTTTATGTGGAAGAATGAATTCTGATCTTGAGAATTTAAAAATGTATGCCCTTTGCCTTCAAACCAGTGCACTCTCCTCAGAACCACATCAAGTAGATGGAAATTTCATTATTCAAGATGAAAGAGTCTTGATTGGCACTTTTCATTGTTCATGCAAAGCAGGAAATAGTGAGAAACTAAAAATCTAGTATGAAACTAATATCGTTAATCAACAGAATGAATCAGATCCATAATTAATCTCAAATCATGACTTCCTAAAACACGGACACTATTTGTGAACTGTACTAGCTGAAACTATCTTTCAAGTCTTCTAATAGAAACACAATCACTTTTCAGTTCGAGAAATCACCAATTTTCACAAATTGTTCAAAAATAGGTGAACAGACCGCCAAAACGCCATATAAACACGTGTAAACTCAAAAAACTTTGTCCGTAATTCGTAGTTCAACGTCTTCCGATAGTTAGCGCTGCGATCATATTTTCTTTCGCCAATAATTGAAATACAACCTCTCAGACAAAACTTCCAAGAGATCTCCAATAATATCAGGAGTTCCTCAGGGTCGGTCCTGGAATCTATCCTTGTCCTATACATATAAAATATTTAGCCCAATTATATATGAACTGTTGTAACATTGCACTATTCGCGGATGACTCTATATATGGTCATGATGCCTGGGTGTTTTGGAAAGCATCTCTCGCCCTCTATTGGCAGTCATTCTTTGGTTTTGATAGATCGGTATAAACTAAATGTTTAACGTGTCCACAGATGAAAAAGTCCAATGGTGTCAGGTCAAGAAAACAGTGATGCCCAGTATTGGCATTCTGCTGATTACCAAAAGTTCTTTCCAGAAATTCATTCACCAAATGAGAATTATGTGGAAATAGTTGTGAATTTTCGTGAGAATGAGGTTCATTTATAATTGACTGAAAGTTAAAAAATAACTAAATGTACTAGGCAGAGTGTTACATAAGTAGAACAAATAAGCAAAAACGGTTTCAGACAGTCCCATATCAGTTTTCAATGAATGTACCTGTATTGCAGTCCATTTCATCTGATTTATCCCAGCAGTCGATTTTTCTGTCGCATTTCTTCGTGATGTTCAAACAAGAAGTGAACTTTCCACATTGAAAGTGTGTCTTCAAATCGCAATCTATATAAAAAAAATAAGACTACATATTAGAACTACATGAGGCAGGTGTGTACATGGTGCCAGATGGTAAGATTTTGGATATTCAAATAAGCCTTTGAGGAGATATTGTGTTGGTTACATGCGGTTCATTAGATATTTTCAAAAAACAATATACTTAGAGTGGTTGGAAAATTGGTGATATGGGAATGGGAATTAAAAGCCAACCAAGGTAAGATGCTATAAAAAGAAGGTAAGAATAAACCTTGTACATATACTTTATATAGTAATACGTTTGAATGTACACTCTAAAACCTGCACTTTGCATTTATAGGTCTTATAACTACGCCAAAAGAGAAAGGAATCAGAAGGTCAGCTTATTTCTCCTGCGAGGGGTGCCCACCACCATACTAGGCGAAGTCATTGCTTATGAAGCATCATACGATGCGACGCCATTGCAAACGATTCCTGATGAGGAAGCACAGATATCAAGCGAATCACTATTTTCATTCATTATGACAGAAAGATCGACAACAGTTAAGATCAATGAGTGTTTAGTACTCCAAGAGAAACTAACAGGAATATATACTCAGTGAATCTCTTGAAAGTGTCATGAATGTAATAATAAAAATGATAATAAATTATTTATTCCCGTCGACATATATAAGTAAATTACCGAAGGATTAGGCAATGAAAAAAAAAACGAAAAATAATTAAACACATGCACAACAATTGTGAAATCTAAGTATCATATATTAAAATTATGCTGAAATAATCTCCAACCGAGTAAAATGGTTATTTTGCCAACTAGGACCACCGTGGTTTTGAAATGGAACATATTTTATGTTTATTGGTAGGTAAATCAAGTGGGCTGTTTACAACAATGCTAAGCCAATGAGCTGGTATTGTGAGAATGAAATTTAGTCTTTAATTATGTTGATTGATAGCTTTTCCAAGAAGAACTCAATAAAACTGAGGAAGCAGTAAGAGCAACATACTGGCAAAGATTTCCAGGGCTAAGGCAGGCCAAAGATCTCCTCGGCAACTTCGACCGAGCAAGATCGAAGACACTGATCTTGCAAAAGATCTGATTAGGTATAAGCGCATCAGTCACCATCCACACTTACCATTACCATTAGCTCTTCGACATGTCCCATGTCTATCTGATTTAGAGACAGGATAATGAGTCTCGAGAGAATAAACCAACTAGATCAGGCAATAATTTGTGCCTATGACCAAAAGCTGCCCTAAAAACCATGACAGGCTTGTGCGAAAGCTATTTGACAAAGCAAAAATCAACCAAAACTGGATCATACACAAGGTTAAAATTACGTAGTGCAATAAAAAAATCAGAAAGGCAAGAAGACAATCATCGAAGAAGTTCTGTGAGGAGATATACCTCCACATGTTCGAGAAGCCAAAGGAGCAACTGTAGATCAAGTAGGTTTCTTGCACACTTTCCAGCCTCGGAAATTCAAAATGACCCGTTAATAGAAGACATCACCGAAAGCAAGACGAAAAGGCCTGCTGCTTTGGAATATCGAGATCAAACAAAATCAAGTGGGCTTTTGGTAAAATTCAACTTGATAAATGGCCTGGAGGAGATGGAAAATTACTCATATTGATCCAAAGGGGAGAAAAACACACACACACCTAGGACAAAGTCGAATATTTGAGGCTTGTAGAGCACTACTACATAAAAAATAAGTCTATTAGATGAGCTTTTTACAGGGCACTATAGGCGCGACAAGTCAATGATGAGTACAATCGATCTGGAATTGCTCTGCCACTGCGAAGGTTCGGCAAGACTAAGGTTTCTAATGCTTTTCATGGAGCCACTAATTTAAAATTTCTTTGATTTTCTATCGAATGCAAAAAATATGTTTACCACAATTTTCTTCATCTGATTTATCGAAACAATCCATAGAACCGTCGCACTTTTTCTCTTCCGGTATGCACATATTTCCGCAGCTGAACTCCCCTTCGGGACACTGGAGTATTTCGGCCAGAAGGGAACACTGAAACACTTTAACTTTGACGTCGAGAATTTGACAGAAATGCGTGTTGATGCTGCAGAGTCCGCCGCATCCCGTAGGATCGTTTTGGTCTGCAACTAGAACACATCGCGGCTTCTCTGTTTCTACGATTTTCATGCATACTTGCAATCCGGGGACACAATCGGTGCAAAATGGGAGTGATTGTGTTTCTATTTTCTGCAAGAATGAACCTTGTTATCATAATTAATATAATTTGTCTACAACAGCTTACCAAAGTAGCCTTTGACGCTTTCAGATCTCAATGACGTTTTCCGAAAAATGTCATTTTGTGACGGCATTTCCGCTCTATATCAGAAATATTGCCATTGGTACACATGATGATTTTCTGAGTTTTCGGGACGACGTTTATTACGAGATAGTCTCGACGTTTCGCCAACATCGACAGTGAACTGAGTAGCTGTCACCTTGCAAACATATTTCTTGAAAAGGCCAACCACTCGTGAGCGAAACGTCGAGACTATCTCGCAATGAACGTCGGCCTGAAAACCTGAAAAATCATTATGTAAACCATAGTAGTGTCGAAGTATGAGGCAAAGCTTATCAAACAGACGAACTGGTTTCGATCTATGCTAGCGGAACTTCTATTCTCATGCTAGAGTTACTTTTCTCTTTTTTTTTTGTGTTAGATATGTGAATTATTGTGAGTTATTAAATACTTTGCTAGCTTATAAATATAGGGTAGCATATTATGTTGAATGAAGTATCGAGCATTTTTCTACAAAAGTCTTGTGTGTATTTTGAGCGCAAAGTGTCATTTCGCTCTCCAAAGATTGGAAATCGATTACTTTGGGCTGTAAATAAATATAGTTCGGTTCATGATTAATGCATTTTCTGGAAACCCATGTTGAAATATTAAATGAAGAAAACTACACATGTATCTAATTAACGCAGAGTCTTGGTTTATTTGTTAAAACTGGTTTCGATTTTCACAAAATTATAGATTTAATATTATTCTTAATATATAGAGTACTGGAAAGTAATACGCAATCTAGTGGGCAGGGCTGAAGTTAATGAGTATCAAATCAAATTAGCATAAACTACCTGGCTGCAAAAAACCTATTGAGGTCACACAATATCAGGCGCTCAACATTGGTGGGAAAATAAAAAAATTCTGAAGTGGAGAGCTATTTTGTTTATTTCCAAACCTTTCAACAAGTTCATTTTCCTCCCGTCATTACACGTACGGATAATATTTATATTATCTTCATTTATTGTTCGATTTTATCGGAGATTTTAATTTGAAAAGTTGCATTTAATAATAAGGATTTTTTCAATGCAAATTTACCAACTCATTTATACAATAGTAGAGACAGGTTTCACATATATCCTATTCACAGACTGACCGTTACAGAAAAGGGTGCCAAATATTCTTATATGAAACTGTTCAATAAATTACCACATAATATCAGACTAGAGAGTCGAAACAATTTCAAAAATGCAATACTCAAAATTCTGGTTGATATTGAACCTTATACAGTACAAGATTATTTAAATGTCTCATTTTTAATATTTAAATGCACTGAGTGACGAATATTTCGTTCTGAATGTCTATGTAATCTCTTTTATATATATGTGATTTTCGAAATAAAGATTATTATTATTATTTTTATTATTAATATATTCACGGTCTCTTGTCAAAATATTTTCATGTTTATCTTGTCAGTTTGAATACAGTTCCCACATGATAATTTTTTGGTGTTTATTCATTATGATTTTTGATTTTGAACAAAGTTTAAGTTTAATGAAGCGTGCTGAGAGTATCAATCTTCAAAACATTATTATTATTACTTACCGTGTCGTTTGCTATTGATTTTGTTTCCTCGAATGTTGCATTCAAAAGTCGGTATTTGCGGATTTTATTGATCGTGATTTGGTCATGTACGGATCCTGGAAGTTGGTATTTGTTTCGTGCTTTGCCGTCATCTTTGAATATTAGCTTATCTGCAAATAATTTTTTCCGAAATTTATCAAGAAGAAAATATTGCCAGCTGTTAATAAACTCAATTCAATTCAATTAAATTCAAAATATGCTTTATTGTCATAAGTATATATATATAACACTTGTTGGCAAAGCTTGACACATAAATAAATATAACTGTACAACATAGATATAAATAAATAACCATACAAATATATAAATAAATGATACAACATATGAATAAATAATACAAACACACTCGATGCATATAATGTTCGAGACTAAAAACAGTTATTGTCAACATGGTATAACGGTGTAACCAATATTATAAGCCTGTATAGAGCCATAGTTGAACTACATAAATATGAACCATTTACATAGCGAATTTTAAAATTAGGAATTTAGAATTCCTGAGAGAAATATTCCTCCAGGTTATATAAGGGATTTAGTAAAATTAAAGCTTTCATCTTAGTACGGAACTTTTGAACACATGAGATACTTTTAATTACATTTGGCAAATGATTATATATTTTTATTCCATTGTAAATAATTGAGTTTTTGATCATAGCGGTACGGGGTATTATCAATTTGACCTGGCCACTTTGCCTTGTGTTGTAGTTTGTCGACACTAGCTGAAATGCATTTTTGTTTTTGTGGATCGGAGAAGCTGTTTCTAAGATGAATATACAAAGTACCGTTAATATTCTACAGTTCTTAAATAAATCTCGACAGGAAGTTCTAGACTTTGCCTTACACAAATATCTCAGGGCTCGTTTTTGCAAAACGAAACTCTTTTGAAATAACTGGTTACTGCATGCCCCCCAGAACGCTATTCCATATCTTAGGTGTGATTCAAATACCGCAAAATAAGCTGACCTGTGGCAGAGGCAAATCCTAGTTCGGTGGTGATGATTCTGATGGCATAGCATCCAGAAGCTAGTTTTTTACACATAGCTGTCACATGTTCTATAAAAAGTAATTTATTATCGATAAATAATCCCAAAAACTTGGTTGATAATTTATTTTCAATTTCCTCTTTGCCGAACTCATTAAAAGCTCATTTGATTAAATGTCTCATACATTTGGTTGCATATTGCATAAACAATTCTTTAAATGATCGTAGCTTTCGAAATCATATAAAACTTCTCTAGTAGTTTCTGTCGATATTTGATCGCATTAGAGTAAAATTGAAGAACACTGACCAATTCACACACTACCTTATTTGGCCAAAATCTTTAAATTATGTATAACTAGGTGACGGAATTATATCAAAAACTATCGGTAGTTTCCGAACTTGTTGGTCGTGGATTTGAGGTAATTTTACCTGACGTTTACATCTGCGGCAATAGTTTGTTGAGAGTACACATGAGTCATACATGATTGTTGATACAAAAAAATAGTCTTCGAGTCTAAGGACAAGTGAAGGTGTCATACCTTGATCAGTATTCTCCGGCAGATACCCCCAACACCACTCCCAATATTAGAAGAGGTATTTCATGTCGGAGAGAAACAAGAGTTTTTATTCGTCACTGGATTTCCGTGATGTGCAGACCGTGTTTGTTGTGAGGATACAGTAGTTGTTTTAGTATGTACTTGATTGTGAGTAAGTATATCGATGATACACATGATTAGTTCTGAATACTGGGACCAAAAAATTAATACCCAACCAAGATCTTTATTACCGTATATGCAATTTATCCCAACTAAAACCAACGTCACATCAAGGTCATACCCACACACTGGCAACTGTGCTCCAGACAAACCCATGAAGGTCACTGATGACGTCATAGTGGTGGGGGAGGCCCATAACCGGCTCAAGCATCCTACTTTCGCAAAAACTTGAACAAAAAAGTACAGACGATCTGTGCATTTTATTTAACATACACAAACATCGAAAAAGGTAAGGAGACACAAGTGGGGCCCCTGAAATACTCCTGATGTCACTGGCAGTTATAACACATACCGAGTCATTTCAAAATAATTATAAGCACATATATTATTGGAAATTCATGTCTTCATACACGTGCTGTAAATGAAAATTTCAAACTTACCCAGCGAGAAAAAAATTCCAGACCCGATCGCAACTATAATCGAACAGAATACCAAAATGTACAAGACTATTCTCAACTTGGACTTTTTCTTGAGATCATCCTTCTCGTTAATCCTCAACACCCATTTCTGCCCGAAAATGTTCCTCTTGATGATTACGTTCCTGTTGAAGCTGTTTTCGTACACTTCCCGGGAAATTGTAGAAACCCTGAGGTTTCTGTTTTTACTAGTTTTGTCATAGTAGTGGATTTTCGTGAGCTCGACATTGCTCGGTTGGAGAATCATCTTTTATTGAAATTTCATTATGCAACGGTGTTGTTTTCATAGTTACGATACAAACATTGGATATATTCGAAAAACGATGGGTGATGAATGTGCAGCCAATCGTGACGATTTCGAGCATGTGGTGCAGTGGAAATGCCGGGCCGGCATTTGTAAAGTACAGAATTGAGGTGAGGTAAAAAACAGTGTAAACAATTTGGGGGATCGTCCGCTTTGACAATAGACCGCTATAATTTTTTTTATTGTTCTTTTTATTTGTGCTGTTTGTTTCAAGTAGTCAGCACCTGTATAGATCACATTTTTTTGAGAACAACTAATCTTGATTATAAGAACATTATATCAACATATGTCTTAGAAACTCAATTGACAGACCACCGTGCTACTATGATTGCCTTAAAAATTATCAAAAATAAAGGAAATTATGAACCCAAATATACTATTCGGCGAACTAACTACCAAAAATTAAATGTTGATGTTTAACTGGAATGAACTTTATAATATAGACAACCCTTTGACTGCGAATACTTTTTTCACAGAAACTATTAATAAAATAATTAAAGAGTGTACTGTCACAATTGAAACACGCAAACTACAGAAAAAGAAGGAATGGATTACCCAGGGTGTTATGAATTCCATAATGAAAAGAGATCGACTATACAAAGAATATCAAAATAATAAACAAAATCAGGAATTGAAAGAAAAATTTACAAGATGTAGAAATAAACTAAATGATTTAATAAAAATATCAAAACAAAATTATTACAAAGCTGAAATAGAAAAAAATAAAAACAACTCAAAAAACATGTGGCGGGTGATAAATAATTTAACAGGAACTAAAAATAAATCAGCAACTACCGATTGTGTCTTGAACAACGATCAAGTTCTGACAAAAGATGATTTCGAATCCGCAGAAGTATTCGTAGATTACTTTACAAACGTAGGCCCTGAACTAGCTGAGAAGATCGTTAAACCTTCTTCACAGCCACCATCATCAAAAAAGAGCCTGAATTCTATGTTTCTTCGCCCTACAAACAAAAAAGAAATTATTGAAATAATTCATACCTTAAAAAACAACAAAGCTCCAGGAATCGACGGAATTACTGCAAAAACAATAAAGTACATTGCCAATGAGATTGCATCACCCTTATCATATATTATTAACAGAATAATGGAAGAGGGAGTTTGTCCACCTGAATATAAGGTCGCAGTAATTCAGCCGATTCACAAAGCTGGTGATAAACAAGCTACCTCTAACTATCGACCCATATCTTTGATAAACAATTTCACCAAAATCTTCGAAAAAGCACTGAAAACCAGAATGGAGACATTCATGCTGAAACATAAATTCCTTTCGGAAAATCAATTCGGTTTTCAGAAGAACAAGTCAACGGAGGATGCAATATTAGGACTGACTTCAAGAATGTACGAAACACTCGACAAAGGAAAACCATCTTTGTGTGTATTCCTGGACCTTGCGAAGGCCTTCGATACTGTGGATAACACACAGCTTTTGGAGGCCCTAAATGACATGGGTTGTAGAGGTAATGTTCAAAATCTCTCTACCTCAAAGATCGCAAGCAAATCGTAAGAATTGGTGACCAAAAAAGTAACGAAAGAACGGTAAGGTGTGGCGTACCCCAAGGTACAGTCCTGGGTCCCATCCTTTTCCTGATCTATATTAATAATCTACTTGCCATTAATACCACTGGAACCATATTCAGTTTCGCCGATGATACCTCTGTTCTACAGTGCAGACTCCTGGATTGATCTGAAACATAAAGTAGAATTAGACTTCCAAAATATCATTGACTGGTTCAATCATAAATTATTAACCATTACATTCAAATTGACTATGTTCCTTCCAATAACCAGCTACATAAATAATCTACCAGATTACATCTCTCTGGATATTACCAAAGATAATAATACCATCACCATAAAGACAACAGATAGAGTCAAATACTTGGGGGTTACCATTGATAGTCACTTGAGATGGGATCTACATATCAATCAAATAATCAAAACCCTCCGAACTATGTTACATAAATTCAAAACTCTCTCTCAACTCATGGACTTACCTCAAATGAAAATTATTTACTATGCACTAATCGAATCAAGATTGAATTATGGAATACTAGGGTGGGGGGTAGTGGCAAATTGCTATATAGAGAAATTAAATATTTTACAAAAGCTCTTCCTCAAAATAATACACAAAAAAAATAGGAGATATTCCAGTGATCTTTTGTATAAAGAAACTGGAATATTCGACTGCCGTCAGCTATATTTCTGTAAATTAGCCACCCACTGTCACTAAAATAAGCACTATATTGGTTCATATACACATTCATATGGAACTCGAAACAAAACAAATAAAAACTTACCAATTGCCACGAGCACCAAGACAGTTGGACAGAGAACTCACATATTTCTGTCCTCCAGAATCTATAATTTCATACCCCAAATTATTAGAGATATAATTCCCCGCCATATTTTCAAATATAAACTGAAGCAATTCTTGAATTCCGTTGAAAGACTGAAAATTCACCAAATTATTAATAATACAATGTAATATTCATTTCATAGCTCTTACCTCATCCGATTGGAATTCTTGATCAAGGCTTTCTATATGTATAAATTATTAACGAGTCCTCTCACTTTGTTTTTTTTTTTATTTTTTCATTGCTAATTATCACGATATTAGTCTCAATTTACCATTTTAACATTTTAATGATATAATTGAATAATTTTCTATTTATTTATCACTTACACCGCGGACAGCCAATGGCTTTGCGGTTTCCCTTCTAGTTTATTTGGCACTTTCTCACAGTCTTAATCTCCACTTCATTATCACTCAGTTAGATATCACACTATTTTATAATTCACTCACACCGCGGACAGCCAATGGCTTTGCGGTTCCTCTCTTGTTTATTTGACCCCTCATAGTTTATAAGATAAGATTGTTGTATATTATCCAAATAAACATTATTATTATTATTATTATTATAATATATATTATGCAGGGTGGGGCACCGAAAACGAAACAGATCGAATATCTTCAAACACATGTGTTGTGAAGAAAACACGTCGATTTAAATTCAAGAGGGACATCTTCCTTTCATAAACTCAACTGTCATACCTCTCCCCCCACCCCTCGATCACTATCACCCAAAAAATTTAAATAGGGAAATTAGTAAGTGTGACACATTGAAAAGGTAATTTCATAAGGAATTCAGCCATGTTAATTATATTTCACATTTTCGTCTCGAATTATAAAGAATACTACTTGTAGTCGTCCCTTTCGACGCCACTGGTACGAACTTCAAAGCCTAAAACAAAAACTACCTAGTTTTTGCTACGCTGCTATCTACTCATGCTCCAATATTCATTGTTTTTTTCGTACCCGCAAAGTGAACTTCGAGCATTCCAGAAACATTTGCAAATTCATCATGGGAAAAGCGAAAAAATTGAAAAATAGGAAAATTAGACGATTGGAAAGTAAACTACGTAAATTGAAAAAGAAACGTTCATTCTCTTCAACGAGTAAGTACCAACATATATTATTGAACGTTTGTTCATACCTATTCATAGCCGTCTATTGCAGAAATTTGTATTTGAAGGATTTGCCAAGAATTGGGGTATTTGGCCCCACTGTGCGCCGTCCAAACCTCGCCCTGAACTGGCACGACGGTGTAGTGCGTAGTAGTATTTTGTTATTTTCTTTCAAAATTTTACAACTGTAACTGATATTGAGAATGTCAGAACAATTCATTCAATGGCATTCTTTTTGTTTCTCATATGAGGCAACATTTTAACATGAACAAAGTCAAAGTCAACATATATAACAGATTGCAATATAGTCAGTCCATTCTTAATATTCTAGCGAGAGGAAAATAATACCTCTTGTTGATTTCGCGTTTTTATTGGCAGGTAATTCCACAAGCAGTGGGAGTTTTTCGAGTTCGGACTCTGAATCCAGCTCTGACATAGATCAACCTCAAATACAAGACCCACTTCTTCTTGATAACGAGGAAATCTCACCAGAAGCTCACCAAGTAGCAATATCAGTGCTAGGTGAAAACCCAAGTACTGCTTCTGTAAGTGGCCCAAAGATCCATGACGAAATCGCAACAAGATGGACTGTTTTCTTAACAAAGGTCATTGAAAAAGACCAGCGCACAGAACTCCTTGCTAAGTACCCACGAATCGGGAACTGTCAAGGCTTGCTACCCCCGCAACTGAACTCTGAGGTCCAGACAATTATTCCTGATAAAACCCTAAAAATGGACGGTTTTTTGCAAAAACTCCAAGTACAGTTGGCAGCAGGATTGAGTGCTGTTGCTTTACCACTTAATAAAATGTTTTCACAACCAAGCGACTCCTCCAATGAGTTGCTTGGTGATCTAGCAAATGGTGCAAAGCTCATTGCCGATGCTTATCATTCAGTATCCTTACATAGACGATATCTCATTACACCCCACTTCAATTTCACAACCAAAAAGGTTTGTGATGATGGGCCTATTGACGAATTTTTATTTGGGGGAGACTTACCCAGCAGAGTGAAAGCAAATGAAGAATTGAAAAAAGTCGGCGCGAACTTACGCAAACGATCCTTCTCTTCCTCAACGATTACACCATATGCTGCAGACGACAGACCTTCTACTTCGAAGGCTTTTTTAAACGTCAAGCGCCAAGCTCACCAGCCTCGCAAAAAAGACCCGGAACGGAGAAGACCATTCAAACAGAAATAGCCAGAGTCCCAGAGGTTCCAAAAAACACCATCATCACGGAAGTACCAGTGGAGGGGGCGTCAGTAAATGAGGTGAGTGCAGGCTCTCTAGCTAAGCATTATTTCAACTGGCTAGACATTACCAGGAATCCCGTGATATTGAGTTGGGTGCAGGGTTATCAAATAAAATTCGATTCACCCCCCAACCAATCAGTTCGTCTAAAAACTTATATAGCCGAGCATCAAATTGAAGCTACTAGAAAAGAGATTTTTAACTTGCTCAAAATTGGAGCAATTTCGGAGACCAATCAAACAGAAGAAATATTTCTCTCTTCATATTTTCTCGCACTGAAATCTGACGGTACTTTTAGGTTTATACTCAACCTCAAAAAACTTAATAAATTTATTACAGCACCCCACTTCAAATTAGAAGATTACCGATCAGTAGTAAAATATCTATATTAAAATAATTTTCGGATAAAAATTGATTTGAAAAATGCGTACTATTCTCTAGCTATCAAAACACAAGACAGAAAATATCTTTGTTTTGAATTTCAGAATAAGGTTTATACTTTCAACTGCCTTCCGAATGGCCTATCGATAGCACCATTTGTATTTACAAAATTATTGAAACCCTTCTCAGAGCATATAAGAGAACGGGGTATAACTTCTCTAATTTATCTCGATGATATTCTAATAATAGGTAGAACTCATACTGAATGTTTGGAACACTCAAATTATGCAATTAGTCTTTTGAAACACTTAGGTTTCAGTATTAATTACAAGAAATCTGTATTGACTCCTAGCCAAGAATGTACCTTCCTGGGATTTGTATACAATACTATTGATATGACTTTACATCTACCAGTCGAGAAAATTGAAAAAATAAAACATATAACTCAAAAATTCAAAACGAAGAAACATTGTAGAATCAGAAATTTTGCACAATACATTGGCAACCTTGTAGCAGCATGTCCAGCGGTTAACTATGGCTGGGCACATACTAAGGTTTTTGAAAGGGAAAAGTATAAAGCCCTTACTGCCCATAAAGGAAATTATAGTCACCAAATGTTAATTTCTGAAAAATTGTATACAGAATTTACGTGGTGGCTGAACAATGTATCCAAAAATAAAATGCCTATAAGGAGGCACAGTTTCAAATGCGAACTATATTCGGATGCCTCCCTTACGGGCTGGGGTGGTTATTCAAACAACCAAAGAATTCATGGTTTCTGGCAGGATAAAGAAAGACCATTTCATATCAATCAATTGGAACTTTTAGCAGCTTTCAATACGCTGAAATGCTTTGCAAAAGACTTTCAAAATTGTTCAGTCTTACTGCGTGTCGACAATACAACCACAATAGCTTATATCAATAAAATGGGGAGTGTTCGTCATGCTAATCTGAGTACAATAGCTCGGGAAATCTGGGAATGGTGTGAACATAGGAATATTTGGATATATGCTTCCTATATCAATTCCAAGCTCAATATTGAGGCAGATGCAGGATCTCGCTGCTCCTCTATCGAAACAGAATATGAACTGTCAGAAAAATACTTCATTAATGTCAAGGAACAACTTGGACTTCCTGAGATAGATTTATTTGCTAGCTCTGCTAATGCTAAGTGTCCAGTTTATGTATCATGGAAACCGGACCCAGGTTCCATAATAATTGATGCATTCACAATTACTTGGAATACATATTGCTTTTATGCATTCCCTCCTTTCGATATCATACCTAATGTGTTGAATAAAATAATAACCGACCGCGCAAGAGGCATAGTAGTTGTTCCAAACTGGAAGTCACAGCCCTGGTATCCAACTTTTTCATCCCTACTGGAAAGTTCACCACTTGTTTTCTCACCAAAGCGAGATCTTATTTCATCTCCTTTCAGATCGATCCATCCCTTATGGGAGAAGATTTCCCTGGTGGCAGGTATATTATCCGGGCATCTTTTTTACGACAAGGATTTCCGGAGGAGGGAATCTTAACAATGTTGTCATCTATTTCAAAAGGCACCCACAAGCAATATGAGAGTTTTCTGAAAAAATGGTGGACCTTCTGTAAATTCCGACAAGTTGATGTCTATCAACCCGGTATAAAATATATTGTCCAATTTCTGGATAAACAATTTCGTGAAGGAAAATCATACTCAGTTATAAATTCTTACAAATCAGCATTAAGTCTGATTATATCCAAGGAACAACATGAGGAAAAATTGCTAAAAGGATACCTCAAAGGTATCTGCAATGAAAGGCCCCCTAAACCAAAATATGAGGTTACCTGGGACCCTCACCCTGTTCTAAGATATATTGAACAACTCCATCCTCTCGAAAGTTTTAGCATATGGACATTGACAGTGAAGATGGTCACTTTACTGGCATTGATATCAGCTCATAGAATTCAGAAAATTGCAAATATTCAATTACAAAACATCAAACAAACGGAGACTCACATTGAAATATTCATCTCTGAAAAAATTAAAACAACGGATCGCACCAGAAATCAACCAGTCTTGATTTTACCAAACTTTAGAGAAAACCCATCCTTATGTCTTGCCACCACAGTTATGTACTATACAAAAACGTCATCATATAGACCTCTTCAAGAAACCCACTTAGTCCTTACTGTTAAAAAACCATATCAAGCAGCCACTACTCAAACCATAAGCAGATATATAAAAAGCGTATTAGCTTCTAGTGGCATAGACATGACACGGTTCACAAGCTACACAACGAGGCATGCTGCGACTTCAGCAGCCTTTCGTGCTGGCGTGAATATTGACATAATCAGAAAAACGGCAGGCTGGACTGAGCGATCCCAGGTATTCAACAAATTTTATAACAAGCCCACAGTAGATACTCCCAATGCCTTTGCTTTAGGGGTACTCCAAGGATCAGGCCTAAATTAATTGTTAACGTACCTCAATAACTACACTTTTTATATAATTTTTAATGTTTGGTTCTTCACATAAAATATGTGTGTGTACATCTATATATGTGTAGGTTATATATGTTCATTCAATATATGTATATATTGACTTACCTGTAAGGAAAATTGATCATAATTATATGAACATTTTCGTCGAAGAATTATAAAGTCCCCCCCAATAAATACTTCGTAACCCACCCCGACGATCCAGCAATACTTTAAAAAAATGAATATTGGAGCATGAGTAGATAGCAGCGTAGCAAAAACTAGGTGTTGGTAGTTCCTCTTGCGGGAAAAACAACTGATCCTTATTCCAAATTATGAAGTGGTGGTTTTCAGGGTCGGAAATTATAAATTGTTTGTCAATGCAAAAAACAAGATGATAGCTCCAAGATGGCGGACGAAATTTGTAATCATGGTCCGTTTTGCCCGCCATCTTGGTTTTTATATCGACCAAAAAATCATAATTTCCGAACCTGAAAATCCCCAATTACTAATTTTGATTCGAATCGGACTATAATTACAAATTTTATCCGCCATCTTGGAGCCACCATCTTATTTTTTTTTGCATTGACAAACAATTTATAATTTCCGATCCTGGAAACCACCACTCATCAAGTTTAAATCAAATCGGACCATAACTTTAAATCTTGTCCGCCATTTTGTTTTTTTTCCTTAGAAAAGTTCTATAATGCATTGTCACCGAATTTATGTCAAATTAGCTTGCAAATGAAGTTTTGTAATTTGAAATAGGGATCAATTGTTTTTCCTGCAAGAGGGCGCCAAAAGAGAAATTTTGATAGCGAAAATTGAAATGGCTGAATTCCTTATGAAATTACCTTTTTAATGATGTGTCACACTAACTACTTTCCTATTCAAATTGTTTGGGTGATAGTGACCAAGGGGTGGGGGGAGAGGTTAGGCAGATGGAGTTATGATAGGAAGATGTCCCCCTTGGATTAAAAATCGACGTGTTTTTGCTTTTTTTTCTCAACACATGTGTTTTGAAGATATTCGATCTGCTTCGTTTTCGATGCCTCACCCTGTATAATTACTTGTACATGGATCGACGTAGGGTGATTTACATATACCTTGCATTAGAGGTTTTTCAACCCCAAGGTTGGCTGATGAGGCGCCGAAGCCAACGGGAGGATCTATACGTATGCCATAGTCAAAAACAAAAATGTTTACCCGACACCTAACACAAACCCACTCATTCATTACAAAGGGATGCAAAGACTGGAAAATATGTCTCCAGTGGGAGTCAAGGAGGGGTCCAGATTGGGTGCTGCGGGACTGGTAGCGATGCAGTGATGAATCATCTGCGACTGCCGCTCCGCCCGGTCGAGAACAAACCCTATCAGGGTTTTCACGAGGAGGGGGCTGGGATCGGGTGCTGCGGGAATGATATCCCAGTCAACACTGGACAAACATCCACATCTCAGGGATATCAATATCGTCAAAAATGGGTAGATGTCTTTGTGATATCATATCGTTGACATTCCTGCGATATTACACCGCGACACCCTTTAGATATCAATATCAATAATAGCCGGATATAGATGTATCTGCGATGTCATATTTTTGTCATTACTGCGATACCACACTGCAACATCCCTGTGATATCTAAATTAGTGATAGTGTCCATAAACTGAGTGTGAAAAGTGAGTATCGTTGTATCATTTACCGTTATCAAGATACCAATAGTGGCATGACCTAATTAATACGACCTGTATATTTGAAATCAGAAAATTTAGAGCCGTTCAATGGTGCCAAATAATACTAAGTATTCCATTACTGTCTGAATTATTTCATGTCCCACTACTAATCTGGCATTGTAGCTTTCAGTGGTCTCATATTGTTTTGATTTCTAGATATGGTAATGAGCCTTCACGGAGAGAACGAAAAAAATGTGGAAGCAGCCTGTTCAGGCATGCCAATATATTTTTAATTTTTACTTTGTTAATTTTTAATTACATCGCACAGACGTCGCCAGCATGCATCATGAGTGTGACAAAAGTCTGTGCGACGTAACGATGCAGGTCGCAGGTCACGAAGTGACATCGCAGCAATATCTCAGAGATGTATCTGTGTTTGCTGGGCAATATCTAGTGAATGAATGACCTGCTGCCGCCGCACCGCCCGATCGACAACAAGCCCTACCAAAACTCACGAGAAGGCAGATGGATGGAACTCGCCCCAATGGGAGCTAAGAAGGGGACTCGGATCGGATACTGCGGATCTGGTAGCCTATAATAGAATCACCTGCGGCCGCGGCACAGCCAGATCTAGAATCAGCCCTACCAGAACTTTCACGAGGAGGCAGATGGAGGGGCCAAGAAGGGGCCTCGGATGAGAACCCTTCCAGGACTTGGGGAGGTGGACTCACTCCCTTGACAAGCATCTACACACCACACCTATAGACTTGGAGAGTAAGTAGGTGGAATCCATAGGTAGGCAGAACAACATAGATGATCAGAGCAGGGGTGGCAAAAGGGCCCATATGGGGGCCTCCCTATAAATGCTACTACTACAGTTAAATTAGAAACTTGAAATTTGGTTCGATGTCCTAGTCGATCATGTCCATTCATCTATTCTATAAATGGAAACCTAGATTTTTTTTTCATTTTGTTCGATTTGAGCTTCTGAGTTTAGACAACAAAGTCATGTCAACTTATCAATTATAGTTTTTGACATATTATGTCGATTTTCTGACAGAAAATATCGTACTAGTAGTTTACAAAAAATGCGTGTCTTGCATACCGTTCTATATAGGTATTAGTAAACCAAATTTGTTAAACGGTTAGCTGAAGGTCTTACCGATCGATGGTCCCATTTTGTACGATATAGACGCAGGCGATTTTCAAATGTCACATTCAAAAATAGTCAAAAATTAAATTTTTTCAAACGACACCTTTTTTTTGAACCATTCAAAAGGAAATTGAATTTTAGGGTGAGTTCCCTATTCCTAGCTTCAACCCCTATATCGAATCACTCTATAAGAATCATGAAATGGGTTCTTTACTTGGACAATATGCTAAGGAGACAAAAAACAATTGTAATTAAAATGGCAATCTGTTAAATAGAGTGAGTTTATTTTTAAATATCCCAATACCTTACTAAGCATGCCACGGGGAAACTTCTCAAAATTGAGAAACAATTTTGAAAACTTTGGAAAAAATTTCAGACAAATTACGAGACTAAAACCATTCAATAGTCATTATCAATTCTCCGATATTTTCAAGCATGTCCTCAAACCTCAATACAAACGTCGTCTTTGGCATTGAAATTGTTATACCTAAGTATTTTGCAATACAAACCATTTTACGTCGTCATAAAGGTACCTACATCCCTTTTAATTTTTTTTATTGGCTCTGACATTTTGTCATTCAGCCAACAAGTGAAGTATGAAGTATGTATTATTTCAAGTAAATATACCGCCCCTTTCATTTAAAGACTGCAATCACTACGCTTAGGTGAAATTATCCGTACTTTCGCGAGGATCTACCTATTACTCGAAATATAAGAGAATGTCAGATTTTCAGAATTGCGTAGAAAACAACATACGTACATATAAGTTTAATTAATAGGTAACATTCATTTTACGTTCATTGATCTCCATGAGACTTGTAATCCGAAATGTACAGAGCCTATCCAGAATAGAAAGTTCAATGAATGTCGTGTGCTATATAATAATAATAATAATTTTATTATCCTGTAAGACAATCAAAAGAGGTACATTATGTAGGATTAGTCATGGAGAACCTTCAAAATAAAACTTAGATTAAGTAGACACTATACAAGAATAACATTCATTAAAATTCTAAAAAAGAATAAAATGAAAAAATATATTGTACAATCATTTCCTGGATAGAGTAATAATTATTTTTCAGAAGCAATAAGGACTTGAGCGCAATACAAACACACGATAATGTTAGTATTTTGAAAATGTTAAAAAGGCACGAGGAAGATGCTCCCCAGAAAGTAATACCAATTACCATGTCGAAGGCGGGATTCGACTTGCGCGTGATAAAACAAAGATGTTTGTGGTTTAGTATATGACGAAGGTTTCTGAGTAAATAATTTATGGAGTTTAGTTTTGACACAATTGTTCCAAAATGAATTTTCTAGCTGAGGAGTTCATCCAAGTGTACACCTAAAAATTTCACTATAAAACACGGAGAAATTTCATCATCATATAGGTTTATTTTATCGAGAAAGTAATTACAATTGAACTGAATTGAATAATCATTTTCATTAGAGCAATCGACAGTGTAATTGCGACGCTGTTGAGTTTAGAGGTTGCCGGTATTTTAAAGTCTTTATTAAATCATGGTGCCGTAATAAACAGCTTTCTACACCACCTACGTTTTGGACATTCCGCGAAACCCTTCTGAAGAAAGGTTAATTATGAAACACGCAGAACGAACGGGACGAAGTGCCAAACGAAAACAATATCTGCAGATCCTATGTATATACTTATATTACTTATTTGAACTAGCAATATCGCACTTGAAAGGTAAGACCCTCGTCATTCCCTGCTCACACAATTAATTTTCTGAGGCATCTGAGCTAGAAGATGGAGGAATGCATCCGAATGACGGTTAGAAAAAAACAAAATATTAATATTTGGGGAAAATAACAATTATATAAATTTGAACAAAAAGAAATCAAATGCAAGTAGCTACCTCGAATTTAATTATAACAAGTATCTGAGAGAAATACCTACTTTTATGCCCAGGTGGCTAATGCATCAAAAACTATTAGACTATATCTGTCAGACACCTGGGCAAAGGTTCTTTAAGACCAACTTTTGAAAGCCTTTTTATATAATGTCTAGTGGAATACAATGATTCAATCAAACCGAGGAACCATCTGTACGTCCTCCGTTTCAGGTTTGTTACTGTTCATCAGTAAACCCCGGTAGGTCAAAAATAAGCAGCACATTAGTTCATCGGGATCACACGGAAAAAATTGATTGATTGCATATCCGGCTGATCGAGCAGAAATGGTGCTCCCGGAATTTGTTTGTTCTTTTTCTTACCTACTAGCGAAAACATCCGACATACATAAAAACGGCGAGACATACAGGGGGTCCTCATCAGAGGGAACTGCATCGATCAATAATAGGTATATGGAAAACTAAATTTGGTAGTTTACTATTGTAGATAGTGGCCATCCGAATAAAAACTTTTCAAGAATATGGCAGTTCAGGTTGTACCCGAAGTGGACCCCAAACCTTCCCTATTTCAAATGGGGCCCCCTGAATATTAACCACATTCAGAACATATTTTTTGTATAATTATACCCACCTACCGAAGTCTTACCGTTTTAGAAATATATCAGATTTGAAAATTGGGCATATAGATATGCCCAGTCAAAACTGATGGGCAAACATCCACATCTCAGACGTTAACATTCCTGCGATATTACACCGCGACCTGTGCCGCGACATCCCTTAGATATCAAAATCAATAATAGCTGAATATAATAGATGTCTCTGAGATGTCATATTCTTCTTGTCATTACTGCGATATCACACTGCGACATCCCTGTTATATCTAAAATAGTGATAGCTGGATTTAGATGTCCCTGCGATGTCAAATTGTTACTTGCCATAGACATCATACTGCGACATCATTTAGATACTTAGATACTATACTTAGATATCTCTGCTACTATATTTTCATTGAGTTATCTCCAGATCAGGTGATGATAGGACTTTCACACACATTCACTTTTGACTGCCGACCACAAAGGAAGCTATCTGTCCTCCACCACGATCGAAAGGCGAATCCTCAATTTGTGTTAAATATTTATTTTGAAGTAACGCGTTAAATTGGCAAGAAGTTGGCAACACAGATCGTATTCAATATTGGCCATCCTGAAATAAGCGGGAGGCGAGGCGACAGCGTGACCGGCTGTTACCATATTTAGTTCTTGTTCTTTGTATCGATGCATTGATCGAAGATCGAAGCTTTGTCGCTTTGAATGCTTTCAATACTGTTTATGTTCAGATATTTCCAACTGAATTGATCACATTTGCGAATTTTAGTGTCCATAAACTGAAAGTGAAAAGTGAGTATCGTTGTTGAGTATCAACAAAGTGAGATTCCATTGTTTCTTTCTTTACTATCTAGCATTTTGTAGCTTTTAGTGGTCTCATATTGTTTCATTGACTTCCAGATGTGGTAATGAGCCTTATTCACGGAGAGAACGAAAAAAATGTGGAAGCGGCCTCTGTTCCAATTGGTTCAGGCTCGACAGGAAAAGGAACCAAAGCAATTGACTTTTAGTTTTTTAATTAATTTATTTTCATTTTTCACTTTGTTAATTTTTAATTTTGTACTTTGTTAATGTCGTGCCAGAATGTTTAAATTTTTTGAAGAATTTTTTTTATTCATATTTTTGTTATTTTTTCATATTGAAACTATGTTTTCGGTTTCTATTTTTTGTTTCTGTCTGGAATATACCGCATAGACGTTGACGTCTCTTGAATATAACAGTGAAGAAATCGCTGCTATATCGCTCTGTTACATCCCTGATACGTTAATAGTAGGCATCTTTGCGACGTCTCAGAACTACATCGCATAGAGGTCGCCAGCATGCATCATGAGTGTGACAAAAGTGAGTCGCTGGGACGGCTGTGCGACGTAACGATGCGAGTCGCACAGCAATATCTTAGAGATGTGTTTGTGTTGGATGGGTGTTGACCGAAAAATATTTTTTTTTCACGATAATTTATTTTTGATTGGGTTTTGTTGAATTTGTAGAAGAGCACCCAATTCAGCAGAATTAAAAGTCCATTTTTTATAATGTATTTAATGTCATTCGATTCAGTATCTGTAACAATGAGCACTATATTATCTGTTTCAATAGTTTACCGTGTACCATAAAACGGTCTTTTAAATTTGGGGAATCATGTGTGTCTAGATTCTATTCAGTGTAAGTTAAGAATTCATACCTCTCAGCTTGAATCAGTGAACAAAATATTTGAAAATATAAAGGGTCGGTCGGTGTTGGTGAGTTTGAAACAGGTTGACACTACGACCTAAGATAGAATAGCCGAGGGTTTCCAGAATGTCGTGGGAAGAAACAAAAAGGGTTGATATTTTTAGATTTCATTCGGTATCGAACTGCCTTAGTGATAATTTGGATTGGTTCACGACCTTCCCCGCCAAGGGGAAAATAGACTATGGTGCCACTCTCAAATGAGAGCACTACATGTGTTTAGTTGTGTCAAGTAGTTTTACGATATAATTTCAACATTTTTCCATGACCAATAATAATTATAAAAAGTTTCGTTTTAAACCTAAGGCGTGTGTTTCGTCTATTGGCGATGATTTGGATAAGAATATGATGTGTTTTACGGTATCAATATAAGCTTCAGGCATTCGCAAATTAGTTCCATGTAAATAATAATGATTATAACATAAAATTGCATGGGTGCGTTTTGATATTTTCATTATAATCTTGAGGGCGTTATGAGAGAGAACACGAGTGAATGATAATTATAATAGTTTGAATAATCTTGGCATTATTTTTTTATTGTAATAATAATAATAGTAATTTTATTTTGAATAAGGCGGTGCGTTTTGAAAGTGAACCTAGGGCTAATAATTAATATAATGATACATGTCAATATGATGATTTCAAGTTGGAGAGAGATCTGTAGGCAAGACAATTGAAGATTCATAATTTGGTGAGAACAGTAAAAGCGATCTTTCATGTTTTATGGGAGGGTGGCCATTTATTAAACATACTATTGTTTAAAATTGTCTTTTCCGTTAACCAGCTGTCATCCCCCTACGAACGACATCCCTTAGAAGTCGAAACTTGTGCGAGCCAAAAGGATTAACGAGGTCTCACCTTTTAACTTGCGATTCCTAGTTAGCACGAGTGGAGTGTATGAAATTCTTACAGTTATTTTTTTTTCATATTCTACATATTTGGTACATTCATAATATTTCCGTTAAGTTTATTATTTCGTCGAACTTTGCTGACTATTATTTACTCCTTCGACCCCTCATACAAATAAATAAGTCTACGCATTTGTGAAGCCGTGGCGGAATCTACTAATCTACACCATATGGCCTTCAAGATGGTGGTGAAATTAAGAAAACCAGTAGAGCTGTGAAGTACTATAAATAAGGTTGAACATTCTGGTTCTTTGGGGAGGCTATTCAGAACGGATTCAGAACATATACTCTGGGTCTGGTGGTAGCAAACGTATGAAAAACATCATGTATTTCAATTTATTTCTAATATAAAAAAATACTTTCTAGTATGGGCAACTGAGGAGTGGTTATAATTTTGCTTTGATGTAGGTTTGAAATTGAGCCAAAGATATCGTCGCAATTTATTACATATCGAAAATGAGGCTAGCTTTGCCTATGCTTTGCTTTGTCTATCCCCAAATTCAACAGTTTTCGAAATATTGGCTAATCAACCTCTGTCTGTTCCAGAAAATCACATATTCTTCACAATTCATCATGGGAAAAGCGAAAACATTGAAAAATAGGAAAATTAGACGATTGGAAAGTAAACTACGTAAATTGAAAAAGAAACGTTCATTCTCTTCAACGAGTAAGTACCAACATATATTATTGAACGTTTGTTTCTACGTATTCATAGCCGTCTATTGCAGAAATTTGTATTTGAAGGATTTGCCAAGAATTGGGGTATTTGGCCCCACTGTCTTACCTCTCCCCCCACCCCTCGATCACTATCACCCAAAAAATTTGAATAGGGAAATTAGTAAGTGTGACACATCATTGAAAAGGTAATTTCATAAGGAATTCAGCCATGTCAATTATATTTCACATTTTCGTCTCGAATTATAAAGAATACTACTTGTAGTCGTCCCTTTCGACGCCACTGGTATGAACTTCAAAGCCTAAAACAAAAACTACCAACACCTAGTTTTTGCTACGCTGCTATCTACTCATGCTCCAATATTCATTGTTCTTTTCGTACCCGCTGAGTGAACTTCGAGCATTCCAGAAACATTTGCAAATTCATCATGGGAAAAGCGAAAAAATTGAAAAATAGGAAAATTAGACGATTGGAAAGTAAACTACGTAAATTGAAAAAGAAACCTTCATTCTCTTCAACGAGTAAGTACCAACATATATTATTGAACGTTTGTTCATACCTATTCATAGCCGTCTATTGCAGAAATTTGTATTTGAAGGATTTGCCAAGAATTGGGGTATTTGGCCCCACTGTGCGCCGTCCAAACCTCGCCCTGAACTGGCACGACGGTGTAGTGCGTAGTAGTATTTTGTTATTTTCTTTCAAAAGTTTACAACTGTAACTGATATTGAGAATGTCAGAACAATTCATTCAATGGCATTCTTTATGTTTCTCATATGAGGCAACATTTTAACATGAACAAAGTCAAAGTCAACATATATAACAGATTGCAATATAGTCAGTCCATTCTTAATATTCTAGCGAGAGGAAAATAATACCTCTTGTTGATTTCGCGTTTTTATTGGCAGGTAATTCCACAAGCAGTGGGAGTTTTTCGAGTTCGGACTCTGAATCCAGCTCTGACATAGATCAACCTCAAATACAAGACCCACTTCTTCTTGATAACGAGGAAATCTCACCAGAAGCTCACCAAGTAGCAATATCAGTGCTAGGTGAAAACCCAAGTACTGCTTCTGTAAGTGGCCCAAAGATCCATGACGAAATCGCAACAAGATGGACTGTTTTCTTAACAAAGGGCATTGAAAAAGACCAGCGCACAGAACTCCTTGCTAAGTACCCACGAATCGGGAACTGTCAAGGCTTGCTACCCCCGCAACTGAACTCTGAGGTCCAGACAATTATTCCTGATAAAACCCTAAAAATGGACGGTTTTTTGCAAAAACTCCAAGTACAGTTGGCAGCAGGATTGAGTGCTGTTGATTTACCACTTAATAAAATGTTTTCACAACCAAGCGACTCCTCCAATGAGTTGCTTGGTGATCTAGCAAATGGTGCAAAGCTCATTGCCGATGCTTATCATTCAGTATCCTTACACAGACGATATCTCATTACACCCCACTTCAATTTCACAACCAAAAAGGTTTGTGATGATGGGCCTATTGACGAATTTTTATTTGGGGGAGACTTACCCAGCAGAGTGAAAGCAAATGAAGAATTGAAAAAAGTCGGCGCGAACTTACGCAAACGACCCTTCTCTTCCTCAACGATTACACCATATGCTGCAGACGACAGACCTTCTACTTCGAAGGCTTTTTTAAACGTCAAGCGCCAAGCTCACCAGCCTCGCAAAAAAGACCCGGAACGGAGAAGACCATTCAAACAGAAACAGCCAGAGTCCCAGAGGTTCCAAAAAACACCATCATCACGGAAGTACCAGTGGAGGGGGCGTCAGTAAATGAGGTGAGTGCAGGCTCTCTAGCTAAGCATTATTTCAACTGGCTAGACATTACCAGGAATCCCGTGATATTGAGTTGGGTGCAGGGTTATCAAATAAAATTCGATTCACCCCCCAACCAATCAGTTCGTCTAAAAACTTATATAGCCGAGCATCAAATTGAAGCTACTAGAAAAGAGATTTTTAACGTGCTCAAAATTGGAGCAATTTCGGAGACCAATCAAACAGAAGAAATATTTCTCTCTTCATATTTTCTCGCACTGAAATCTGACGGTACTTTTAGGTTTATACTCAACCTCAAAAAACTTAATAAATTTATTACAGCACCCCACTTCAAATTAGAAGATTGCCGACCGTTAGTAAAATATCTATATCAAAATAATTTTCTGATAAAAATTGATTTGAAAAATGCGTACTATTCTCTAGCTATCAAAACACAAGACAGAAAATATCTTTGTTTTGAATTTCAGAATAAGGTTTATACTTTCAACTGCCTTCCGAATGGCCTATCGATAGCACCATTTGTATTTACAAAATTATTGAAACCCTTCTCAGAGCATATAAGAGAACGGGGTATAACTTCTCTAATTTATCTCGATGATATTCTAATAATAGGTAGAACTCATACTGAATGTTTGGAACACTCAAATTATGCAATTAGTCTTTTGAAACACTTAGGTTTCAGTATTAATTACAAGAAATCTGTATTGACTCTTAGCCAAGAATGTACCTTCCTGGGATTTGTATACAATACTATTGATATGACTTTACATCTACCAGTCGAGAAAATTGA
This sequence comes from Chrysolina americana, assembly GCA_958502065.1. NCBI lineage: Eukaryota > Metazoa > Arthropoda > Insecta > Coleoptera > Chrysomelidae > Chrysolina > Chrysolina americana. The sequence goes on from OY293410.1 coordinate 89,522,140, forward strand.
AAAAATAAAACATATAACTCAAAAATTCAAAACGATGAAACATTGTAGAATCAGAAATTTTGCACAATACATTGGCAACCTTGTAGCAGCATGTCCAGCGGTTAACTATGGCTGGGCACATACTAAGGTTTTTGAAAGGGAAAAGTATAAAGCCCTTACTGCCCATAAAGGAAATTATAGTCAACAAATGTTAATTTCTGAAAAATTGTATACAGAATTTACGTGGTGGCTGAACAATGTATCCAAAAATAAAATGCCTATAAGGAGGCACAGGAATACATATTTCTTTTATGCATTCCCTCCTTTCGCTATCATACCTAATGTGTTGAATAAAATAATAAGCGACCGCGCAAGAGGCATAGTAGTTGTTCCAAACTGGAAGTCACAGCCCTGGTATCCAACTTTTTCATCCCTACTAAAAAGTTCACCACTTGTTTTCTCACCAAAGCGAGATCTTATTTTATCTCCTTTCAGATCGATCCATCCCTTATGGGAGAAGATTTCCCTGGTGGCTGGTATATTATCCGGGCATCTTTTTTACGACAAGGATTTCCGGAGGAGGGAATCTCAACAATGTTGTCATCTATTTCAAAAGGCACCCACAAGCAATATGAGAGTTGTCTGAAAAAATGGTGGACCTTCTGTAAATTCCGACAAGTTGATGTCTATCAACCCGGTATAAAATATATTGTCCAATTTCTGGATGAACAATTTCGTGAAGGTAAATCATACTCAGTTATAAATTCTTACAAATCAGCATTAAGTTTAATTATATCCAAGGAACAACATGAGGAAAAATTGCTAAAACGATACCTCAAAGGTATCTGCAATGAAAGGCCCCCTAAACCAAAATATGAGGTTACCTGGGACCCTCACCCTGTTCTAAGATATCTTGAACAACTCAATCCTCTCGAAAGTCTTAGCATATGGACATTGACAGTGAAGATGGTCACTTTACTGGCATTGATATCAGCTCATAGAATTCAGACAATTGCAAATATTCAATTACAAAACATCAAACAAACGGAGACTCACATTGAAATATTCATCTCTGAAAAAATTAAAACAACGGATCGCACCAGAAATCAACCAGTCTTGATTTTACCATACTTTCGAGAAAACCCATCCTTATGTCTTGCCACCACAGTTATGTACTATACAAAAACGTCATCATATAGACCTCCTCAAGAAACCCACTTAGTCCTTATATACCTGGGCCGCGGTGGTGTGCGGGTTGAGTCCTCGCCTCATAAGCCAGAGAGCGTGAGTTCGAATCTCAGCATTGCCACCGGTCTCGTGCATGGCATCACACGTATTAAAAGGTAAGGGCTACGTCTTCCCCTAGCTCGCACAAGTCTCTGACTTTTGAGGGTTGCACGTAGGGGTGCAACCGGTTGACGGATATAACAATTTTAACAATTTAACTGTTAAAAAACCATCAGCCACTACTCAAACCATAAGCAGATATATAAAAAGCGTATTAGCTTCTATTGGCATAGACATGACACGGTTCACAAGCTACACAACGAGGCATGCTGCGACTTCAGCAGCCTTTCGTGCTGGCGTGAATATTGACATAATCAGAAAAACGGCAGGCTGGACTGAGCGATCCCAGGAATTCAACAAATTTTATAACAAGAAAAAAAAAATCAAATTGATAGGATTAAAGATAAAATAAATTCAAAACAAATGTTCGAAATGCATTCCCTCAGCGTCAATACATTTATTGACTCTGGTGATATTTTCATGTAAAACGTTTTTTTTTTTCGATAAATCTGTTTTTTTGTTATTTGAATAATAATAATTGGATTTTTTGGTATTTCATTTCAAAAAATGACTTTCTATTATATCATTCGAAAGGAATGGTTATGCTGAATAGTACAGGCAAGAAAAAGTTGTATGTTCCTATTTAAGTTATGGACCTACAGAGTATTGTTTTTTTCCCAATTTTTCCAATATTTTTTTTGGCGGCTTTTTATAACGTCGACGAATGAAAATAAAATATCACAGTAGTATGTGTTATCAAGTGACGTATGGTTTCCATAGCCAACTTTTCAATTTTTGGCTTTCATTTTGCTTCCACGGCCTACTCGGTGAATTTCAATAATAATTTTTTTCTGATCTAGTTTCTGGTTAGATACCAACTTGTGATATGTCATTAGAAAGGGAATTGAATGCTGAATAATGCGAAAAGAAAAAAATATGGTTTCCATTTAAAATAAGAAAGTTGATGTTACTTCCGGTCAGACCGGAAGTTAACTTCGACATGTCAATATGCTCAAATTCTAGCTCTTATGTCATTATATCGAAGCTCCAAATTTCACAAACCTACTTCATACAATAACTGAGATATTTCGTAGGCAATACTTCCGTAGCCACCCGGTATATTGTTACATGCAATAAAAGTTATTTATATACATACTTTGGTATATCATTTCTGAGGGCACATTGTGCCACAGCCGGATCGTCTCATCCTTTAAACAACTACAAAGTAGTATTCTTTATAATTCGAGACGAAAATGTGAAATATAATTGAACGATCAATTGACTTACCTGTAAGGAAAATTGATCATAATTATATGAACATTTTCGTCGAAGAATTATATAAAGTCCTCCCCAATAAATACTTCGTAACCCACCCCGACGATCCAGCAATACTTTAAAAAATGAATATTGGAGCATGAGTAGATAGCAGCGTAGCAAAAACTAGGTGTTGGTAGTTTTTGTTTTAGGCTTTGAAGTTCGTACCAGTGGCGTCGAAAGGGACGACTACAAGTAGTATTCTTTATAATTCTTCGACGAAAATGTGAAATATAATTGAAAGATCAATTGACTTACCTGTAAGGAAAATTGATCATAATTATATGAACATTTTCGTCGAAGAATTATATAAAGTCCTCCCCAATAAATACTTCGTAACCCACCCCGACGATCCAGCAATACTTTAAAAAATGAATATTGGATCATGAGTAGATAGCAGCGTAGCAAAAACTAGGTGTTGGTAGTTTTTGTTTTAGGCTTTGAAGTTCGTACCAGTGGCGTCGAAAGGGACGACTACAAGTAGTATTCTTTATAATTCTTCGACGAAAATGTTCATATAATTATGATCAATTTTCCTTACAGGTAAGTCAATTGATCGTTCAATTTTACTACTATTATTTTATTTTCACATATTAACCCCCCGAAAATAAATCCTGGGTACGGCCTTGACTGAAATATAAGAAAATAAAAAAAAGAACAATCGAGCGGACAGCTGACACCAGTGACAGTGACAGCTGTCGGAATTGTATGTTGTTATGTCAAGTAATGAAAATGGCCACCTGTCTTGTTTTCATTATTCTATGTTGATAATGCAAATTAGATTCAATAAATTCAATAAAAATTATTGAAAGTGTCGGTTTCAAACCCGTTCCTTAGTAATTTTATAATTTCTTTTCAAGTATCAATAGAAATATCGACGTACCAACCATACATATGTAGGAGATTTGGTGTCTGCTGCTACGACTCATAACTATATTACTCAGGTGAGGGCTTGATTTGGTAATTTGAAATAATGAGCCTTGTTTATATGTAATATACCATCACCTCAAGGTCATTTCGATAGTAAAATGTTGCCTAGTAATTTGATGTTTCACTGTCCACAGATGTCCAACATAATTCCTCCACTCTTGAGTAATTCACCTCCACCACCTCCATCCCCAGAGGAAGACGAGGAAGACGAATTTGGGGATTTCACAGTGGCCAACGATCTAGCATACGGCTGTGATGGTAATTCATAGAGTCTACCAGAAAAATAGTTCTTTAACATTCTTTATTTTCAGGTTTTTCACCATTACCATCTCCAGATCTTTCATCCGATGAACAGTCTCCTTTCAAAATTCTTAATAGCCTTGATCATATTTTGGAAAAGAATGAAGTAGAGGAAAATAGGGTTGTAGATGATCAGGAGAAAAAATTATCCAACTGTGATTGCTCAACTGAAATTAATTCCTTGTGCTCTGATAATTTCAGCAAAAATAATGAAGTTGTAAGTGCTAAAATATGTGAAAGTGTCGAAGTTATTCAAGTTGATGGCATTTTGAATTTTTCCAATTGTGATAGCAAACATTCTATTTCTCATGATCTCGGCACTAAAGAAATTGATCGCTTTAAAATTAACAACAATGAAGATCTGTTTGAAAAGTTCGACCTCAACCACATGGAAAATATTGAAATTTCTCATATAAGTGATAAGGATGGAATTAATACTTGTAGTGACCCAATTCATTCTGAGGACAATTCATTTTTTTCAAATCGTTTGGAGCAAACAAGTACGAGTCAAGATGAAAATTTTGAATCATTTAAGGATAATTTGGATTTTGATGAAAACTTGAAGAAAAATGTGTTATTCCAACAAAATGAACGTTATGAAGAAAATTTAGTGGCAGATTCCCCAGCAGATTTGGAGATTGACGTTTTTTCTGGTGCAAATTATAAGGGTGCAGATCCTACTCAAAATGCATATATTCCTGATAACCCTATCATTGAGAAAGATTCTTTAGCTGAATTATCTGAACCTAGTACCTATGATTTTTTTAGTAATCACCATGGTGGAAGTGATTGTGAGGTGTTTATTGAGGAAACACTTGGAGAAAGCCTGAAAAGTATTGACATTGATAAAGCAGAGGCAGAGTATTGTGAGTTTTCAGATTTTAGTAGTAAAGATGAACAAAACCCTGCTTCAAAGTTTGACTCAACAATGAAACATGGTGAGGACTTCAAAAGCTCTGAAGAAAAACAAAAATCTTCTGAATTCGCTGTGAAAGATGATATAGCAGATGCAGATGATTTTTCTTGGCACAGCCCCTTGCAAAATGTAGTGCCAGGTAGTCAGGTAGTGCCTGAAGAAGCTGTTGAAAGCGATGATGAATTTGCTGATTTTGCTTCACATCAAGTAAATTCAGAGCCTAGTTTGAAATTCCCAATTCCTGCCAGTCACGAACAGGGTGATTTTGAGGACTTTGGTGAATTCACATCAACAATATATGATAATACACCTGCTACCCCTTTTCCTAACACAGGAGATGATTTCCAGAGTTTCGCAGACTTTTCAAAAATACCTGAATCGGTCTGTCTGCTACTTGATGAGAAAGAAGCCCTCAATAAGGCAGAACAAATACTAAAAGAAATGTTTCCTGCTCTAGAAGACATTATTGAAGATTTCAACTATTTTGAACTTGCAGAAAACGATTTCATTTTCAAACAACTACAGGATGTGACGGATACCCCTGCTCTGACATATCAGTGGTCGAAATCTGCTGGTCAGAAGGCTCTCCTGAAATCTCTTAATATTGATGTCAGGAATATTGTGAGTATTTGAATTTATTTGTGTTCTTATTTTGTGTATGGACAAACCCAGTACAAAAATACAAATACATAACTGATAACTCTCAAGACAAATATTCAGCCCTATTCTGTATCACTTCCGTTAAAAATAACGTCACCGTTATCCGCCATTTCCGTTATTGCTATTGCTTGGTAATAGCAAAATAACGGAAATGGCGAATAACGGTAACGTTATTTTTAACGGAAGTGATACAGCATAGGGCTGATTATCTACAATAAAATAAATATACAGTGTAATACAAAAATGATGCAATATATGTATGGACATTTTCTTTGTAAGAGGTTTATTTGAATGTCTATAAAAAGTTAATGCATGTCTGAAAATTATAGTAGCAGCAATGATAGTTTCAGGAAAAGTAGATTATACTTGGGGCTAAAAAAATAGGGGTATAAACAATTTTTCCTCAGTTATCGATCATCTGACCAGTTGGACATTCTAAATTCTCTCACAATACTTCTCATAAGAACTGCAACTGTGGGTTTCAGAGATTTGAAGTATTGGTTGTTTGGTATTTACCTAAATTTGACCAGAGTTTCCTTTGGATACCACGATTTTTTGGATGAGGATTGAATGACACGATTTTTAGGATGAGAAACAACCTACCCAAAAACCAATGAGATGCTTTTAAACTAAACATTTTTGTCAAAACAGCCAATAAACTTATGGCATTATTCATAAAACTGCTCCAGTTGGGTCATAAAATGAAGTTAATGGTCTCTCTAGCTCGCACAAGTCTTTTGCTCGTAAGGGTATCGACGGTTGAGAGATTTAACCATTTTCAGCTACAATTCACATTTCAGTACAGATTTATTATTCTTGTACAGCACATAATTATTCATAACATACAAAATTTTATTGGACTAGTCAAAATCAGAAATGGCACAAATTAAAATGGGTGTACAATAGAACTTAATATTTGAAATTGATGAAACTCGAAGTGAAAAAATATCTTTTAATTTGGTTTGCCACAGGGTACAGTTTTAGGGCCACTTCTATTTACTATCTTTATCATCGACCTTTTTCATATTAATACTTTTGATCAAATTCATAGTTTTGCAGATAATACATTAGGTAATATTGTAAGGAGAAATAAAATTGGATTCAATTACAATCTTAGACCACATTATATTTTAAATGATTGAAAATTGGTTTGATTATAACCTACTCACTCATTGGTATCAGAATTGAAGAAACTGATAGGTATCAAGTACCTAGGGGTTATTTTTGACAGACATTTGAAATGGGACCAACAATTGGTATTCTTGTTGAGGAAATTACAAAGTTTATTATCAAAATTCTCAAAACATTAATGGACATAAAAACCCTCGAAATGAAATCCCACCTCAGAAATCCTAAGGTTCTCATAAAAATTTCAAATATTTACTGCTATTTTACTATAATTTCATTCCAAACCATATAAAAATGATAAAGTCATTATTTTCTTTCAAAAAACAAATGAATAAATGGAAACAAGAGTCTCATCAAAATTTATTTCACGTTATCTTTCACTACAATTAACTCGTTTATATTATTTTATATAACATATACGTAATTCATACCTGTGATTCTCTACTCGCAACAAGTTCATACTTCGCGGGTATAATAAAATATAGGTCGGTGGTTCAGAGTCATTCTGTGACATATTGTGTACTGTGCTCCTAACCCCTAACAAAGACAGATATATTGACTATGGTACTTCTTCTAGCATACTACCATCCCCTACATTTTGTAGGCACTGTTGCCAACATGTTAATTAGAAACAAAACCCTTTAAAATTTAAAACGCAACATTTTAAAAATTAATTTGAATACTTTTCATAGTGAAATTGAAAAACTCATGAATGACACCAACTTTATTTTGTTCAAGCTTGCATTTGCTCCAATGATCCAAATTGAGGAGAATTCCCCATTAAACCGTTTATTCACATTTTTTACAATTCAATGTAAATGCTTTTTTATTGAATTTTTAATTAACTTTATTATTATTTATAAATAGGAAAGTATTGACTGGACCAGACCAAAATATACAATCCATAGAACATTTATTGAGACAGTGTTTTAGAATTGTCTGATAAGAAAACATACATAGCTCTATTTAGACACAATGTTGATGTGTTTTTCCCATATAATTTTATTGTCAAAGGTAATTCCCAGTAATTTAGTCTACTGAGAGTCCATTCAATCTCACTAAAGTATTATAATTATCACAAAAGTTTTTTGTAAAGGAATACATGCAGACAGTTTTACTATTGAGCATAGAATGAAGGCTTTCACGGCCGGAAGTAGAATCCTGAGGTATGGTTTCCGGGCTTTGAGGCCATGGTCGGTTCACCTCCGTGGAGGCGGTTCCACTGGACGTTTCGCTCACAACTGCGGTGAGCATCTTCAGCATAGCTTTAGTCTTCTCGAAGAGCGACGTAAAACTGATACAACGGTTTGAAATTCTTCGCAATTTATTGCAACATACCACCCGGCCAGAACCCAGTCACCCCAAGTGAAACAAAATAATCAAAATAGCCAGGCTGCGACTATAAATTGCGAAGAATTTCAAACCGTTGTATCAGTTTTACGTCGCTCTTTGAGAAGACTAAAGCTATGCTGAAGATGCTCACCGCAGTTGTGAGCGAAATGTCCAGTGGTACTGCCTCCACGGAGCTGAACCGACCACGGCCTCAAAGCCCGGAAACCATACCTCAGGAGTTTTACTATTATTGAATATAAGGCCATTGCACAGACAGTACTCATGAAATTCTTCTAAACTCTATTTCTTCACTAACACAAAAAAATTGTATCATTTGCATATTCCTCCATATCATTCATGAATAATATAAATAGTATGGGACCTAGAATGGACCCCTAAAACACTCTAACTCTCATTTGAGTTTCTTCAGATTTAAAATAATGTATTACTACAATTTGTTTCCTCTCATTCAGGTATGAATCCACCTGTTGGCATTACCTTGTAGTCCTTATCTAAAAAGTTTTTCAAGCAAGAGGTTACGATCAGTGGTATCAAAAGCAGCACTGAGAACAAATATATAAATATATTGTTATGGATTTTTTTTCAATGAATCTTATACAGTGTCTTTCAAAAGTATCGGAACGGTCTCATATCTCAGAAACGGCCTTGAGAAAATTTACGAAACATGATGATTTTTGATGATGCCCGATTCAAACAAATAGGGTGTTCTTTTTGAAAAAATTGAGTTGACCTCAATATCTGAAAAACTGTTGATTTGGCAACATTGCCGATACCACCATTGAATCGGGCATCATCAAAAACCATCTTGTATAAAAGTTCACGAATTTTTATTGAACCGTATTGAAAATATTGGAACGTTCCCAGACTTTTGAACGAAAAAGTCATGTTATCATATTTCAAAAACTACAATAATTTAAAATCGATGTTTGGAGACATAAGTGAAGAGGCGTCGCTGAGTTGATTGCAATGAAAACAAATAGGGTATTCCATTTAGAAAAATTGAGTTACCCTCAATATCTTAAAAACTGTTCATTTGGCAACATTGCCGATATCACCATTGAATCGGGCATCATCAAAAACCATCCTGTCGAAATTTTCACAAATTTTCTCTAGGCCGTTTCTGAAATATGATACCGTTCCGATACTTTTGAAAGACTGTATAAATGAGGACAACGCGCTAATCGCCTATGTTGTTGACTTTTTCTTTCGGAAGCCATGTTTGTTAGAAGAAATGTGGTTGAATGTTTCTAAAAAATTGATTTCCCCACATTATAGTACACATTTCAAATAACTTTTAGAAATGACTGCAAACATATATTTCAAATACAAATCATCAATTAATTATTCATCACTGGGGACTTTTGCACAAATAATGAATATAAATCCACAAATTGCACTAAAGGTCATTAGACTAGCCAATCAATCTTTTTCAAGAAATAGAAACCACCCAAAAAACACCAAAACAACGTCTATATCGCTCGATGCACGTTTCGCCAACAAAGTTGGCATCTTCAGGAGCTCAAAAAAGCATACTAAGTACTCAGTACTCAAGTTTTATTCACATAAAAAGTTCCAAATATTCATCCATTTAATCAATCACTAACAAAAACAGTAAAGCTATAGATCATGCTTTCTAAATATTCATTTAGTATAGAATGCCATACTCAGTAAATATTCGTATAAAGCTATTGCGAAACTAATTGCATTTACTCTATTCCTCTGTATATTTGCTTATTCTATATTACATCCCGAGGAAAATAATGAAGATTCTAGAAAGTTTGACAGTAGCAACAAGTTCTTTTTGAAATAGCCCATTCCATTTGATTATAAGTCCTTAAATACATTGTTAATTATCATTTTCAGTTGTATGGACCTTCTTGGAATCCTTCAATGCCCAGATTTGCTGCCAATTTGGGGCTCCAACCTCTCGAACCCATAAAAACGGAACATCCTACTTCTTCAGTTCTCAAACCAAATACACCCACTACTCAGCTACAAAATGTTGACATTCCAAGTGCCCAGTTCGATTGGACAGGTTCAGGTCTTGTGAATCCTCTGGATTGTAAGTATTTCTCAATAAGTGCAAGGCACTTTATGAATTTTAGGTGTTGTTTATTCATTCAAATGTATTAGTAGAAACTCTCAGAAAAAATTCTATATCTGCTTGTTGGGAGAAGTTTTTTTGCACATTTGTTACAATGCCACCGTTTGAGCAGTAATTTTGCTATCTCAGGAATAAAAGAAACACGATTTCAGACTGAAAAATCGGAAAAAGTTATAAATGAAACAATCATCACCTAAAATGTTCTTGGAAAATCTACAATGTTCAGATTTTTAGCCCTCATGTTAGCAGAAATATTCGACTAAAAGTAGGCATTGAAACTCTAAATAAGATTTATTTATTACGTTCTGCTGATTGTAAGTGCCAGGATAAGACCCAGTACAGTCCTTCAAAAGATCACATTGGGTTATTTAATATATGTTCAAAAGTGAATAACCTTCATTCCATGGATAATATATCTGGATTCCAGGTCCAGTTGTCAGCAGCATTATATTCAATAGAAATTTTATCATTAAGTATCCAACAACACAACTGCTGAACTTTACGACTTAAGAACTACATCTGTTGAACCCTTGTGCAAAGATTTTACCAAAATAACTTGCTATGAAACCAGTATAAGAATAGACTTGTTTCGATTAGACTGAATAAATACTACACGTTATAAGAAGCACATGTAAACTTATTTTTATAGAATATTTGCACAAGGTTCTAACACATATAATTCATTATTCGTAATGAACCATAGTTGTTTTCTATTGGATATATGCCAATGAATTTCCTATTGTATAGTTAGTAGCACAAAGTTGGTTTGTGAATACATTTTTAATTAGTTATTTATTGCTCTTTCATCATTGACCCAGTACATCTTGTAAAATATTGATATTTCGGTGCATCACGCTCTTATCTTGGGACAATTGATATTTCTGATTTATTCATTGGTATAATCGGCAAAACCTATATAAATGTAGGATATAGGTGTTATAACAAAACGATTTCTTAAGAAAGGAAATTCCACACTCAACGAAATTACATTTCAACATTTATGAATTGCTTCAGGGCTCTGTTTCAGGACCATCATAGTTTTAAACGAGTTCGATATATGTTAGGAAGTGAATTGGTCTTAGAATGAAACCTTTGGGAACTATATTGTACAATTCGAATACAAAAGACATTACAACTTTTCATATTAGTGAGAGTAATTAATAGGTATATATTTAAATAACTTTCAAAATTATAACACTATGCTATATCTAACGATTGAAAGTAATCTTTTCTGTGAGAATAGCAAAAACTTGTTTGAAGGAATGTTCTGTTTGGTCTCATTAGATATTTATTCAATAAGAATGGTAGCTGTAGATCATTTCTGACCCCTAATATTCTCAATAAATATTTTTCATGCTTGCTACGGATTCCCTTCTACGTATTCCCACCAATCCCTTGCAAAATGTATTGACCTATTGACTGTTTAATAAAACAAAAAAAATTTTCACTCTTAATATTATTTTGACTCAAAGACTCCCAGACTACTTTGTTAGATTTGGAACAGTTGGTAGTTTCTTTAGATATCCCGACTTGTATCAACATAACACACCCTATGAAAATATCCCTCTCCCCAAGTATCGAGCAGGATGATTGGGAAAAATGGCTGAAATGTGAGTATTTTCGTCATATTGATAGACAAGAAATTGTTTAAGTTCATTGGATATGTATATGTGCAGGTAGTTTAGATAGTTTTTTTTACATCTAAGAGTTGGTGATTATTTCTTTGCTGAGATTTTTGGGGCAGAAGTTGGTTGGGGTTGGTCGAATAACTGAAACCGCTATTGATTTAATTTAACTATTATATGATGTTTGAAATAATAACGTTGAAGCATTGAAAAGTGACTAACATTTTTTTCCTGAATGAAAGGAAGTAATTGAATACATTACTAAATAAAATCAATATTAATTATATGAACTCTGCTGCAGTAGTGTTGTGCAATATTTCAAAAGCTTTTGACTGTGTTGGTCATGATATATTGCTGCAAAAAGTTTAGAAATATGATATCAGGTAGGGGGTATCACTGAACTGGATGCACTCCTTACATTCAAAATATATTCAAGAGCGCTCCATAATTTTTTTTACTGCGCTTGTAGAAAAAATCTTGATCCTAACTCATACGGAAAGGTACTCTCCCGCACTCAACTGCTCTGAAACAAAAATCATGAATTGACAATCCTGAGGTCCTTCTTTAATATATAAATTGATTTTTGTAGTCATTACTGCATGGTAAGAGAACATCATAAGAAATAGAACTTTTTATTGTTTTGTATCACTTATATTATTAAATATAAGTTAATAAATATACCAATTTTTTTTTCTATTTTTTTTTTTGAATATTTGACAATGAAATTAAGTACTCCTCATTAATGAAATTTAAAAAAAACGTAATTATATAGTATATTTAGTAAAGAAGAAGTCACAGAAATTTCAACTCAATCATAATGAAGTTCATTCAACTTAAAAAAGCATGTACCTAGATCAATTTGAAATTTGGTCACTGAAATTTCCATATAATTTAATCTTAATTATATTTATACAATATATACAGCAAGAACAGAAACAGTCTTTAAAATTAAAATATTGGTTTATCTTCAGTGGACTTGAAAGTGAAAAATCTGTTATAGTACACAATTATTTATTTTGTTACAAACTAAAATTTCTGTGAGTAGTTCCTTGTCAAGTATCAGTCTCCCATATGCAATAGTCTCTTTCATTGAATACAATAGGTTTGGTTATTCTAGAATGAATATCTAATAACGTGATTTCTCTTATTTATTCTTTTTTACTTGTTTTAGATGAATTTTTAATGAAGCTATTTTTTTAATTTCTATAATTAACTGTCTAGATAAATTTTGATTATTCTACACACATCAGTCCAATTGAAAAAAAAATATTTTTGTCTTTAAAATATGCTGATATATTTGAAACCAAAATCTGTAATTTATCCATATATTGTAAGACTCTAATTGAACAGTAATACCTTCAAAGTTCCTGAAACCGGTCCTCACCAGTTGGTGTTTCCATATCGCAAATCAGGGTGCATAGGAGAGAAAAAAAACTGTCAAGAAGTTGTTACAGAAATTCAATTTCATATTCATTATTCATTGTCAAATGTTATTCAAAAGTAAAGTGCATTGCATTCAGAGATACTATTTCATTACAAAAATCATTTACGAAAGATACATGTTACACTAATATTTGGTGGTTACAAGCTCCTATTGTCATAATATGCTCATATGAAAGGAAATTCATTGCACCATTTAGTGTAGCAGATATTAAAATATTAAATGCATTTTTTTTTTGTATTCCGACCAAGTCGTGGACAGGATCAGATGGTCCAGATTATCAATAAATGAATTTACTTCCTCATACATACATAGTCCTGAAAGAGATTGGCAGTAGCGGATTCAGGGGGAAAATTGACATGTCTCTCTTCTACAAGTCCTGCTTTTTCAACTCTTTTTCAATCACTTCAACTGTAGCTGATTGCTTCCTCTGTGTGGTAATTGCCCCCCTCCCCCATGAAAACATTTTGATAACACCTCTGGGGATTGGCAAATTTCTATGCAATAATATCTGTTTTGTCCTTATACGATTGTGTAGAATTCATTCTAGCGATCTTTTGTTTTCCCAAAAATGTTGTAGCTAAAAAATGCATAATGAAATAGCCAGATGAAGTTGTTTTTTCTACATAACAGTACTTCGAATCGATAATGAACTTTATTTCCTCTAGCTCTTCCCAAAGACACAGCTTCTCCACTACCAGACCATAGGGGTCTCTCAGAGCTACCCGCTAAAAAATCCCCAGGAAATGCTTTCGAACACTCATATCCCACCCCTGAAAATGTATCTGATAGTAAAATTGACCAAGACGAATTCGAGGATTTCACTTCTTATCAGAGTCCCGAGATACCTCAAATTCCAGAATGGACCAACGCTCTACCACTGAGAGAAACTTACATATCCAACACAACACTGGAAACTGTTGCTGGGCCTAGCATCGAAGCTTGGCTACAACCGACTATTGTCACCCCCGAGTTACCCAGAAAAACAATGGTTGAGGCTGTAGATGATGAAACCTCATCAAAAGTTACGACAACCAGTGAAATAGGAAAGGAAAATGATAATGAGTTCACCGAGTTTCAGGTGGGCTCTACGGAACACAGTATTCGTGATAAAACAGTTGTAGGGCAATCTACCAGCGAGAAGGCAGCCTACGATTTCTTATCAGATTTCGATATTAATAAGACTGAAAAAGTGGTGTCAAGTGCGACACAACCAGATTTCGAGAGTTTTGACCAGATTCAAGTGGATTGTGTGGTTGAAACAAAGAGCGTCGTAGAAAATGGTCCGGTGCAAGCTGAAGAGCTTCCATCTGAAGAAGACGAATTTACAGATTTCCAGTCCTCCAAACCTCAAACTACCAACCCAGTATTATTTTGTAGTAAGTATAATTTTATATTTCATCATTTTATGAACATCAATAATATTCACATAATGATCACAGTATTTAGGTCAATTTTTCAACCATATCTTTGATTTTATACCTATTCAACATGAATGAAGTTTCTCGAGTGCAGAAACTTAAAAATTGTAGTGGAAGGATTATTTTGAAATGCAGTAGATATACAATTAATTGTGTGCTTTTGAAATGGCAATCTGTTAAAACGAGGATTTAGTGTCACAGAAGCGTAACTACAGATTATCAATTTCGAGAAAAACAGAAATACCTTAATTTTATATACTAATTCATCTGTAACGACCATAATGTTCGGAATAGGTCATATATTTTCAGATGAATAACTACTTGATATTCAGGGACCATGTCAAATATTTGAAAATCTTAATAATGAAAAATATCTCAAAATACGCCTTTGTGACACTAAGGGCTCGAAAAAAAGGTTGTTTAATTTTGTTGTGATTATATAATAATTTCGCTAGTATATCTTTATAGTTTTGTGTCATATTGACAAGTTGTTATCTAAAAACGAATTCAATAGGAACTCCAGTGTTGATTGCTTCTGATTTGCCTACGTGCACTTTCTAATAGACATGAGTGAAAAGGTTTTGAAAACTGTTTATTATGCAAATGTCATATGTTTTTTCTCACGGTTAGCGCTGCAACTGAGTAATTGTAAGTAGCGGCTTCATTCTTAGGGGAATACTATAAGGGTTTTGAATGTTATTGTTTGTTTTGTGGAACAAGACGACTCTACTGTTGTCTGACCTATCGTAGAACTGATGAGAGGAAATAACCTCGAAACATGCGTATTATTGATGGATATTTATAACCAAATGAGGGATAATATTCAATGGCTTCGTTACAATTAGCACTTGAAATAGTGTTCTCCTTGAGGAACATTGCACAAAAAAATTACAGATGTAATTCATTGTTCGTATAGGGAAGTAGTTGTTTTCTGTCAGATATATGCCTCTTTTGTTCTACTTTGTGTAAATGTGTGGAGGGAAGAGTATTTTCTACCGTAGTCAAAATAATTTTGAAATTAAATATGGTTTCTAGCCAATAAAACTAATTCAGTTTACTTTTAATAGGATAATCTGGATAATTCATAGATCGGTATGTAAGTTATTTGCAGTGGAATCTTAATCATTATAAATATTCGAAAAATTACAAGTTGAAGATTATTAAGTATAATTTAATACCACAAAAAACAATACAATATACGTTGTAAAACATTAATATAAAATAAAAAGTATTAAAAAATAATTCAAAATTGGAAAAGTTATTGAGGTAGATTAGTTATTATTTAATATTAATAATGTTTATTCATTGGACTGGATATAAAAAGTATCAAACACAAGGAAATATAAAGTATGATTTTTTTTTTTATAAAATTACAGTTATCAAAAAAAGGGAAAGCCCACAAAAAGAAAAATTTTGAGGTTTCGTAATGTAAATAAATAAAGTTTTTTTAGTCACATGCATTTAATTTTGGTGGATTAGTTTATTAAAAGTTATTAAATTATGAAAATATATTAATTTTGTACCGTTTTATAATTGTTAAATAAATAAAAATTAAATAAATAAGTTTTCTTTCCTTCTATTAGCCCCCATCATGGAACCCCTGAAGCCTGTACCAGTCTACTCTAATAACACCCCCACACAGATAAACTGGCCAGATCCTGGAATAACCGATGAAGATATAAGGAAATTCGAAGAAGTATTCTCACGTCCAACACCTCCGAAGCAGGAAGAGCCTGTGAAGCCCACAGTAGGAGGTCCGGAAAAACAACACAGCTCTTTAGATGACGAGGAGTGGACTGAGTTTGTTTCCGTGCAGAAACCGTCTCCGGTTCACAAACTGAAGACGAATGACCGGGAAAGAACATCCAGTCCTGATCTACCTTTGTCCGTCTTCAATTTGGGTAATATCCAGCCTATGAAGCAGCCCATCCCGGTTATCACCCCACACGGTTTGGTGCAAACAAAGCTCTCAGCAAGTTCTGTGACCTCCTCCCCTAAAACGCATGTGAAGAATAGTGTGAACAGCAGGCCACCGTTCCTCGCCTCGCAACCATCTATTATAAGTGAGCAGTACATTAGTCAAGCGTATAATTTCAGTGCCACGTTCAGTCACAGCAGTGCCGGGCAGAAAAACAGTAATACGACAAATCACAACTGGAGCTTTGCGAGTCAAGCTGCACAGGACGAAGACGAGTGGGGTGAGTTTGTCTCCAGCCCTTTGCCACCACAGCAGAACGGTCATCTGCCATCTGCGACCGGTTGGAGCAGTCCCAGTCCGAATATTATCACCAACCCACGTCATTTCGGTGGTGGCGTTAGTAGTAGAGTTTCTAATAAGGCTGCTGTTTCAAATTTGGTTTTGCCAGAGCTGGACTTTGTCGCGCCTAAGGGTAGGACTGCTACATCGAGGAAAAAATGACTAAGGGATCAGGTTATGTTGTAATTGTATATAGAGATGTACAGATTATGAGATGTTTTTCGGTATTCAGGGTGATCCATGGAAATCTAGTTCGAGGACATAAAATTCCAAGTAATATTGAACAGTACTTGAGTAGAAGCCTTTATCTTTCAAGTATTGTATAATGAAAACATATTTCGCCTGTAAGTATCACACACTTTTACTTGATCCTTAGATTCATATTTCTAAGACTGATATTTTATTTATTTATCGATTTATTTATTTATCGACTAAATCAAATACAAATAATCAAAAGGATGAGCATATGTTCATTTCGTGAATATATTTACCAGTAATTTCAGTCACTAGGTACTTGAAAATTGATTATTTTAAACTAGTACTTTGTGAAGTGATTTTAAGTCTGTTGATAGAAGGTTGGTAATGTCATAGGATTATTTTATTGATTTATAAACTAAAGTTTCAAATATGTAACATAAGTAGCATGCAACACATTTAATAATTAATTTCTCAAACTCTTTTTTACATTTATGAAACGTTCAGTTCGATATTACAGTCTCAATGTATACAGTAGTTCTCACAACCCTACGTACATAGGAATAATGAATATACTGGAGCAATTGATAATTGTCCGGCGATGATACGAAGTCAGTCAAACATTGTTGTCTACTTCACACGCGAAATCAGTTGATTTGTGGATAAAGAGAGTAAATAGTTCGTCGTTTCCTCGACAATCGTCCATGATTCATGTTAAGAAGCAAAATATTGAATTTCGCTCTTTGCTTTTCATTAGGCGAAGGCTTGGCAATAGTTAATCGACATTATTTATTTTCTCCCATGTTCTTGGCACTGTGAGAACTACTTTATATTGCATCCTGAAATTGCCAGCGTTTTCTTACGAATCCGACCACCAAGTTATTAATCAGACGGACAGTGATTCTCAAAATTTGGTTGACTGTGACTAAAATATATGATTTTTTTCAAGATAAAAAACTTAACCACTGCATTATGTAATAAAATCGCACATACACTTCTCATTCACGGGAGTACAAGTTTAAATATTTACTGAAGTATAATAAATCGAAGATTATAATTAGCGCATCTAGGAATGAAGAAAAAGTGTTTGGTAAGGAGAAAACGTTATGTCACCTTTTTCCAAGTATTTTGATATTGAAATTCCGAATTTTCTCAGAGCATAGATATTTAATGTCTTATAGTCAAAGTCATATTTGCCAAAGAAAGTACAAAGATATAATGAGGATGTCCGGTTCAGAAAAATATATCTACTTACAGGAGTTACTACAATTTAGTTATATTATATTGTTTTGCATGCCAGATTTTCTGAGTACTTAGAAATGAGCGCTCAAAAAATACTTTGAAATCTCAAGAGCAATTATTAAAATTTCAATTACAGTTTGAAAAA
The DNA here is from genome assembly GCA_958502065.1 of Chrysolina americana. NCBI lineage: Eukaryota > Metazoa > Arthropoda > Insecta > Coleoptera > Chrysomelidae > Chrysolina > Chrysolina americana. Next base: position 89,540,437 of record OY293410.1, read on the forward strand.
TACTTTACTTTGTATTTAATAGAGAACATTTCTTGAAAGCAACTTTGAAGCAATTTGTTGATACTTAAAACTTCAATTATTTCATTACTATTTGACATAAAAGTACTTGAAAACCTCTGGATCAATCATTTAATACTTGAAACTTTAATAACTGCTTAAAAAATACTTCAGCTTTGTTGTTGTTAGTAAAATTCACTTGAAAAACCTTTAGAGCAATCACTTAAATAACTTATAAAACAATATTTCAGATATCGTCTTTCAAGTATTTGATAGTTATGGTACCTTAAAACATGCTTCCTAATGTTTCAATACTTGTAACATCAATTACTTCTCATAAAACAGTAATAATTGCTGGAAATTTTTTGGAACGTTTACTTAATACTTGAAAGAAACATTGATCAGTTATTAAAAAATACAACTTCATTCTCAGTATTTGATGATGAGAATTAGTTGAAAAACATATGGAGAATATCACTTAATATTTGAAACTTTCATCACTTAGAAAATATTTCAACTTTGTTGAATTACTTCTTAGAAAATACTTCAAACTTTGTTCAATTGCTTTTTTTGAAACTACTTCAGCGTTGTATTTCAGGCATTTGATAATAAAAATTACTTGAAAGTCAAAGTCAAAATATACTTTATTGTCGGAAGTTATAAAAAACTTATAGACAAAGCTTTTTGGTTCTGGATTAATATTAAAATTGAATTTATATTAAAATTGAATTTAATAAAACCTTTTCAGTAACGTTTCATTGATTTATTTCTGAAAAATACTTCAACCTTGTTCATTTAGGTACTTTTAAATATACTTAAAGTTTGTTTTTCGAATATTTGAAAATAAAAATTATTTCGAAAATGCAGATAACTGAAAGGTAATTTCAGTCGACGTTTCATCAATATATTTTGATATCATCATGGTAAAAATTGATATAAAGTGTATTATTTTTTTATTTATTGAATGAATAGCTTCCACTCGGAACAAGTTCTGTTATGAGGAAGAAAAAAAGGACAATTGCAATAAAAATATTCCTAAATTCATAAACAGTTAACATATAAAGCCAAATTGATTCTACCTCATATTCTTATACAAAAGAAATTTCATTGTCGCAAAATAAACAGAAAATAAATAATTTTTGTTCAGACATAATATTATGATTATTTAAATTTGTTAGATTTCTATGGATCACACCTCATTTTTAAGTGATATGTATATTTGTTGGATGTTTTTTATTGAAGCACAAGGCGACTATGATGGCTCTGGTAAAGTATATTTTATTTATTTAACTATTTATTTCTGTTGGGTACTTCAAAATTGGTTCAATTTCAACAAAAAATTAGGATGTCCTGTTCTTTACGGGCATTCAAGACCATAAATAGCTAATGACCTAATGCAAATTGTATGAAGAATATAACTGTATGTATTTGAATGAAAATTTTTGAAATGTGACACTTTTATAGACTTTTCAGGTTTTTAAAAATCTGGCTGACACTAACAAAATCTGGTAAACTACTTATTTTTCACTTCAGAAGTCTTTGAAGCACACTTAAAATTTCTTGATATACATATTTGAAAATAGAATTCCAGGAATAGGATTTACGATGGGTTAGAACACAAAGCAGTGGACCTGCCTAAAAAGTAATACATATTCGCCATAGATAATCAAATTTTCTTAACAAGACTACTGTAGAAAATTATCCTTTCCTTCTGTTGGGTCACGAGCGATAGCAGCAGCGTTCAACAGTGTTGCGACAGTTACCCTATTCAGAGTAGATCTACTTAATCAATTAATATTCAGACATTATAATTTCCGTTCCTGTTTAGTTTGAGAAGTATAATGCCAAATAGTTATCTTTTTCTTTATCAACCCAGTACCGAATTATAACAGAACATAAAGCCATTACGTGTTCTGTGGGATGTATTTAAAATTTAAACACATTTAATATTATTAGGAAGTCGATCTGTAACGTTTACTCCGCTTGACTTCGTGTGTATTTTTATTTCATTCTCTGGGAAACTATTTTTCAAGATGTGGCAATATAACGATTGAAAGTTAAATACTTTCTTGTGAATTCTGAGATTTACACAAAACTCAACGTTATATTTTTCAACTCCATCTATATTAATCTATCTTATTTTCAAACCCAAAAAGAAGCAATCACTAATTTTCAGAAGATAAAATAATTTGTTGAACATTCATTACAGCAAATAATTTCTTGCACGCGATGGAACGTCATAAATAAAGTATTTTCCTGCTAAGCCCGTACTTTTGACATCTCGGTACAATTAATTTTGTATGACCCACTCCCGTTTCCACTTGAGTGTGATCGCAAGCCTATCCTGTTTCTTGGGCAGCTTGTATCCCATCACCAGAAAAAACGATGGCAATCATTTGGCGCCCAACGTGGGACATTCAGCCATAAACCACAAAGTAACAAGGTATCGAGTGCATTTTGCGAACAAAGGCCTAGGACTAGAACAGCTGATTCCCAAATGATAGTAGTAACCTTTGGATAAAATCAAAATATAAATGTGCCTATTGCTCGAGGAGCAACCGTAGGAATGGATAACAGTGGTTAGTTATATTTCGTGCTGGTCCACTGTCTCGCGTACATCTCGTCCTAGCCCGTTTCAAAACTTTTGGCCTCTTAATTTGAATTCCGAATCTGAATACAATGTGGAGTGTTATTATTATTTAGTCAGAGAAACACAATTATTTAAATATCGGAACTGTCTAATTCTTTCTGTCCATACTTTTAGCTGCCACTCAATATTGTAATCTATTTCAACAACATATATAAGGGCGGGCTGATAAATTATTGGCCCAGGCAAGAAATATTAACTCAAATTCGGCATCTGTTTCATTATTGACTTTCTTATTTGTCCCATATCACCTAGTCTGATTACATTTCAGCCAGCCCTCATAGTGATTCTATTGAGACTTCATGGTCATCTTATTTGGGTGTTTCCATACTGGTGAAAACATTCATATTTTTTTTCCATTTTTTAGTAGATTACTCGGTTTTCTTGACTGATTGTTCAGATTAGGTTGTGAAGTGTTTTTGTTTCTTGTTAACATATCGTGCCTTAAGCTTTTATTTCATTACGTTTTAGCATTCGCATCTTAATATGTTTCAAACAATAGCTGTGTCAATTCTGTGGCATCTGTTCATGTAGCAGGTTTACTTGGTATAGATCTTTATTGAATCTGTTTATATAATTCTGTTTTAGGTCCGTAAATATGAAGTTCAATGTTTTTGAAATTGTGATAAATAACTAGTGGAGATTTGTAAAAGCAGTTTATTGTACTTCTTGCTGATATTATACTATACAATGTATGGAGTAAATTCATATTAGAAGGAAAACTCAGTCTTTCTTAACGTCCTTAATATTTATTTATGTTTGAACATTTGAAGGCTGGTGGAACCATTTATTCTTTTTTTGAGTAAAATCATCAAGCTTACTTTTTGTATTTTCTTGTTTCCAGTGAATACTAAGAAAGTGAGAAATATGGTTCTTCTAGGCGTTATTCTGTTAGAACAATGTTTATTATCAAAGTGTATAACAATATTGTTACTCATCATTCCCAATGTTTAATAAATAAATTAATTTGTTTTTAATTTATAACTACTTACTGTTTACCATAATTACTTATTGGTACTTGATAGAATTATTAGGGGAACGGTGGGGACACTTGTGTGAATTCTTTTATATTAATAAACTCATGTGTTCTAAGGGTTCATTTCCGGTCCCTCTCAAATTGAGATAACTTTAATTTTCCATAATGAAAACTATTGATAGATACAGACTGACCCTCCCATTTCGATTTTATTAATCCGCATTTTTGGAGAACCGGTTAAAAACTCTAAAGAAAGATTTGATATTTTGGAAAGTCATTTATATTAGTAATAAAGTTTTCAAAAGTGAAAGCCATTTCTGAATTTCTATAAGGCATAGTGCAACGGTCTTGAATGGTTGAGCATACTTCAATGACTAACAAATTGTGAAAGGCTTTCTCGGCCGTCTTCGCTTGAAAGATGGTTATTCGGATTATTAGACTGACTTGTATTACGATATGTTCTCGATGTTTCGCCAAGTGGCGGCATTTTTAAGACAGATATTTACAGTAGAGTAGCTCAGATCGCCGTTTGCTGTTTGATATGTTGGTTTTTGATTGGTCTACTGTGTCACGTGTCCTTCCAAGTTTTGAGTACATTCATCAAGTATCTCGGTACCTATTTGGGTAATTGCGAAAAGAGCTCTATATTGGTCATTAAATCTAAAATTAGATTAGATTCTGAAAATAATACAAGATATACTTGAGATATGTATAATCGTCTATCAATGAACAATGGTAAAAATTGTACAGTGATTTGAAAAAAAAAAAATCATATCTAAAAAAAGGTAAGTATAAAAAATATACATAAATATAAGTAAACAGTTTCGTCAACGTTTACTGGGGGTAGTTTATTGGCTATAAATCCAAACAATAATGGTTCCAAAATTTGTCTCTGTGGAAGTTTTCAGCAGATTATCTGATATCTTTTTACATATAAACTTCCATAACTCAAATCGTAAAGGGGCAGAAATTTAAACTCTAGTTAACAACAAAACAAAGCACTTTTGTCCTATCCTTATTTGTTATCGTAAATGAGTAACTGCCGAAATTCAGAGGTATTTTTCCAAATAATTCGAGTTAGGCTTGATTATTTTCTATACCGGGTGTCCCACATTTTATGTGAGAGGCAATATCTGGTTTGTCAGAGAAGATATACAAAAATGTTTCATACAAAAGTTTTATGAGTTCATGAGAGCTATTTTTTGATATAATTGTCAAATATACAGGGTGTTTGGTGTAGGTGCTATAGACCAAAATGCCATTTTTTAAAATAGAACGCACTGTATATCATTACATATTCAGATTCTACGCTCAATTCTGATAACATTTCATGTTTAGTTTTTGAAATTCGGTGGTTACGGCGTTGTTGAGTTATTGCACTTTAAATACGGTTTAATATAAGGTTTCAAAAAAACTTTCCACAATAATGGAGTTGTGAATCGACATAACAGTCACTATTGGTCTCAAGAAAATCCCCACTGGGTCCGCGAAAGTAATTTTCAAACTACTTGGGGTATTAATGTATGGTGTGGATTGTTCAATGGCCGCATCATAGGACCTTACTTTTTCAATGAAAACCTCAATGGATTGCGATATTTACATTTTCTAGAAAATGATTTGATCCAGTTGATGGAAGATATTCCCATAGCAGAACGACAAGGAATTTGGTGGCAACAAGGTGGTGCCTCACAATTCACAGGTTGTTACTGAATATCTGGATAGAACGTACCCAAATAGATGGATTGGTAATAAGGGTCGAATTCGGTGGCCGGCTCGTTCCCCAGATTTATCACCGCTTGATTTTTTCCTATGGGGTTATTAAAAGGTATTATTTTCACGACTCCCCCTTTGAATATGGATGATCTGAAAATGAAAATTCGACTAGCGTGCAGTGAAATTACGCCTGATATTATAAGAGCGACTTATTCGAGAGAAGTAATTCGACGTTTCGAAGACTGTATAATATCTAATGGGCGTCACTTTGAACAATTTTTATGACATATCTAGGTACTATTCTTATGAAATGATTCATCAGGTTATATTACATTGTTATTGACGATTTGTTCCAGAATACACCTCGTTCAATTTCGCAATTGTTTCATATTTAAAATGATTCCTGACTGAATTCCACAACTCAAAATTGAAACCATTTCTTCGAACACCCATAATTTTGACTACTTTTCATGTGATCTGATGCAAAGAGAATAGTTATTGTATGAGATATTTTCAAAAATAATAGTCGTTCTCAAGACTTTACATTTCAAGCAATAACTCAATAGCGCCGTAACCGAAATTCAAAAACTAAACATGAAATGATATCAGAATTAAGCGTAGAATCTGAATATGTAATGATATACAGTGCGTTCTATTTTAAAAAATGGCATTTTGGTCTGTAGCACCTACACCAAACACCCTGTATATTTGAAAATTATATCAAAATATTGCTCTCATGAACTCATAAAACTTTTGTATAAAACATTTTTGTATATCTTCTCCGACAAACCAGATATTGCCTGTCACATAAAATGTGGGACACCCGGTATATCAAATCAAGTATTAGATATATTTGAGTTACGGGGATAAAATTACATGTGATGTTAAAACTTATAACTTGTTAAAATTATTCGATTAAGAGAACATTTCGAGGAGTGAGAGTCAAGTTGAGTCAAGAATAATATTATTGTTGACAAAGCTTTAGTAGATACATATTGTTTCAAATCTAGTGATTAGTGTTAATATTAATATGAATATAAATAGTCCAAAATTAATACGAAACATACAACAAATATGTAGGTGCAAATTGTCCATAGCGTTCTGACAAACACTTTGAAAATATTTTATAAAAATGAAAGAAAAAAAAATTGATTGAGAAGTTCACTGCGTATGACAAATGTATAAATTGGAGAGAATGAGACCCATATCAGTTCCTTGTGTAATGATGAATTTCACAAATCTGTTTGTATTACTTGTGGAATTAATTGGTCAAGTCGTATTACAGTAATCCAAATACTTCTCATGCTCCTGTATAAACAATGATAATGCTCCTGATTCTCTTCATATATACAGGGCTATTCAAATTCGAGTCTATACATGGGGATTTCGGTAACGGTAAAAGATAGATGGGGGCAAAGTTGCGTATTTCAGAGGTCAATTTCGTGAAACAAACAAATCTGATCTAGCTTTTTTCGTTCTGGAGATATACAGGAAAACTCGTAAATTTCAAAATTCTCCTTTTGCCTATATATTTTTATTTTGTTAAGATTTTTTTTAAGTTTTGGCACATTGCCGTAGCAAATTTTTGTAGATTATTCAAATATGCGAATAAAAATTATATACAATGTATCGTACAAATGGGGCCACCCTCAACTTTTTATTTTCAAATACGGACCTGTATTTTTTATTGCATTTTTTCAAATGCCAAGAATCGTGTTCCATATTGGCGTAGTATCTTCATTTGAGCTACAGAGTGTTTTAGAAATATTGAACTATTCCCTTCATTATTTAAATTTTTTCTGAATATGTAACGGCTGTAATTGGAAAATGTCAACTTGTCATTGATTCATTTTTTATTCTCTGATATTTTTCGATTGCAGTTGTTATGGATTTGAAAAGTGTTGAAAATTTATTACATACTGATAGTTCACTACTTCCACAACACTGTAGTTTAGATGAGAAAACTATGCCAATATCAAACACGACTCCGTATTTGAAAATAAAAAGTTGAGGGTGACCCCATTTGTACGATACTTTGAATATGATTTTTATTCGCATATTTGAATAGTCTAGTGCCAAAACTTTGAAAAAATCTTCACAAAATAAAAATATATAGGCAAAAGGAGAATTTTGAAATTTTAGAGTTTTCCTGTATATCTCCAGAACCAAAAAAGCTAGATCAGATTTTTTTGTTTCACGTAATTGACCTCTGAAATACGCAACTTTGCCCCCATTTAACCAACCTATCTCTTACGTTAGCGAGATCCCATAGACTCGAATTTGAATAGCCCTGTATATTGATCTAACACAAAGGGGCATCTACCAATTGAAAATTAAATCACAAGATCTGGTTTGCAATGCTCTGTGGTAATTCTGTGGCACACTATGAAGTACTTACTTCGATACAAACGATACAATATTGGCAACATTGACAATCAGAATATTGAAAATTCTTCAGTCAGTCGCATGTCAAATTTTTGCCTTTATTTGAATAAATGTGTTCAATACCGGTCTAATAATTAGATATTGATACTTGGATAAAGCTTTCAAAATTATGGGTGAGTTCTAAGCAATAATCAGAAAGTCAGGAATCCTTTATTAATATTGTACCATCGCTTTTTCGTATCAGAATGAAATTTGAATAAGCGCGCTTTTTTCTTGATTGGATGCGTTTAATTCAGATCCATCAATACAAACAAATCGTTTCAAAACATTTTATTACTTGTTAGGTCCAATTTTAGTTTAATATATCTACAGTAGTGTTTAGAAATGACCATAAACTACTTCGACGACATAAACATTTACTTCCACATGCGAAACCACTATAAAAAGTTGAAAAATGTTAAAAGTACAATCGATATTTCTGCTCCTAAAGGTTTCGCAAGGTCCTGTTCGAATTCGTCTCATTCAGAAAGATCATTCAAAATGTGCACCAACGACCAGAGGTATGAAAAGATTGCACTGTTACGTATTTCAATTGATTTCAAATAATGTTCATCTAGGCACTCCAAGGCTTGCCCCCATATTCCAAATCACAGTAACGTTATAAAAAAGCATTCTTGTTTAGAATCGCCAAAGGCCAAAAGTGACGTGTCTTTGAGATCGGTTAGTTTACCTCCGAGGCCCACTACACGGCGACACCCTTATGAGATGCCTAGGAAGATACAGGTACGCCAAAATGAGTAGGTATTCTTCAATAGAAGTAATATATTACAGAAAAACGTGGTAATGTTGCTCCTGTTTGTTCCAAATCTTTGCTGAATATGATTTTTTTAAGGGAAAGGTAATCGGTCCTTTAAAAAAAAAGCAATTTAACTGACAGTTTTGTCTCCTGAAAACGAATCCAAAGAAAATTCGTGGGGGTGTCAATTACCTTTCAATTCAAAAATGGATATACGAAATTGCAAATATAGGCAGATTAGCATCAGGAAAGAGTGCCGACAAAAAGAAGGCGGCATTTTGTGTGATTTTTAATCGAAAAATTAATGTTTGAAAGTGGATTTACAAGATTGAGAAGGACACAAAACTCAAAAAGTATATAGTGGAGCCTCCCACGAATTTTCTTTGGATTCGTTTTCAGGAAACAAAAACTACTTGAGTTGAAACATTTTTTTAAATTTTAACGTAACTTGAACTTTTTTAAATAAAAAAGGACTTAATTTTAATTCGAAATACTTATATACCGTGCGGCTTTTAATAGTCCCCCCCCTCCCTGTTAACTTTTGAATGGTTTGACGTGCAGACTTAAAAAAAAATCGTTTGGAGGGTTTCACCGATACTACTTTTTGAAATAAAACACATTGTGATTGCTCGACAGAAGGCAGGCTCGGGGGGGCACATCAACTAAAAATTTTTAAATGGCATGGTGGGTCATGTGTCATATCGTTGAAAAGATAATTCAATTCTCTTTTCAACCATCTCAAAATTTTTTTAATTTCGTTCCATCCAAAAGAAATTTCTATCCCGTTATTTCACATCAAAACATTTAAAAGTAGAGTGATCAGGTAAGAAAAGGGATTCGTACCGCCAGATCCGCATTTATTCTGATAATTCAAATGCATATTGTGAAAAAGAAGAAAATTGAATTATCTTTTCAACTTTGTGACCATGACCCCCCATGCCATTTTTTTTTGTTTATTTGTCCCCCGCGCCATCTTTCGAGCAATCACAATGTGTTTCATTTCAAAAAGTAGTATCGGTGAAACCCTCAAATGTTCAAAAGTTAACACGGGGGGAGGGCTATTAAATTAAAAGCCGCACACTATATATATATATATATATATATATATATATATATATATATATATATATATATATATATATATATATATATATGTTCAGATAGGTTTCCGCGGTCAGATATTTGAAAACTAAAAGTTCGGGTTGAACCGCGTCTAGAATTTGTTGAAATTCGACGTTTCGGCTCCGATTTTGGAGCCATTTTCAAGAACTGAAAAAGAAAGAAAATTAATAAATGGTTGAAACGTAATTCTACGCTGAGGTCTCAATCTGCCTACTCCTCAGGTATAATTACGTTCGGTTTTTGTGACTTGACGTCGGGGTCTCAATCTGCCTACTCCCCATGTCTCGTCACTGGTTCTCTCTAAGGTCTCAATCTGCCTACTCCTTCGAGAGAACAGTTCTCTCGAAGGAGTAGGCAGATTGAGACCTTAGAGAGAACCAGTTCTCTCGAAGGAGTAGGCAGATTGAGACCTTAGAGAGAACCAGTGACGAGACATGGGGAGTAGGCAGATTGAGACCCCGACGTCAAGTCACAAAAACCGAACGTAATTATACCTGAGGAGTAGGCAGATTGAGACCTCAGCGTAGAATTACGTTTCAACCATTTATTAATTTTCTTTCTTTTTCAGTTCTTGAAAATGGCTCCAAAATCGGAGCCGAAACGTCGAATTTCAACAAATTCTAGACGCGGTTCAACCCGAACTTTTAGTTTTCATATATATATATATATATATATATATCATCGCATAGAAGTTGCAAAGAGTTACTGCTGGGATCTGCGACTTCGTAATGTGGATATAAAATATAGAGGCACTAGTAATTAGTTGCGAGTCCTTAATGTCCGCATCATCGCCAGTAACTACCCAAGACGTCGCGAAGCGTACATTTTTAAGTTTCTATAGACAGCCTCAAAGCGAATTCATAAAGCAGCGGTTTTTTGAAAGATTATAAATATTTAAATGGAATTTAAATGCACCTCTCACGGAAATTGAATGAATGTACACATTTGTAATTACTGCATTGACCTTTTGAAAGCATTCCTTTATATTTACCAAATTGATGAAATAAATGTAGGTTTGGGAATTTCTCTGGAATAAATAAATGGAAAGCAATTTGATATAATTTTCAATATATTTATTAACACTAACTAATATAAAATAACATAAAACAACAAAATAATAATGTAGTCTTCAAAAAAATATATCTATATATATATATATAACGAAAACAAACAAAATTTGCAATGGTGGCTAATCACAGAAATCGACGCAACTAAAAAAAAACTTTCTTCATTGCATGCAGCCTCCACAAACCTGAAATGAAAAGTTGAGGATAAGTTGCTGCTATTTTAAGGCAGTAGTTTGGGGAATACATTTAATGCGCGTTATCCTAAAGGCACTGCCTGTAAAGCCATCCCCACTACACCACTACATAATCTTCAATATTTTTACTCCTTCTCAAATAGAATATATAAGTGAAAAATATAAATATTTAGAGAACACAGCATCAGAAATCAGAAAATGGAGCTTTTTCTAAATTATGAAGTGGGGGTGGAAAAAAATATCGAATTCTCTTATCAAAGAAGAGTGAATGACCCTACTTGATGGTATATTCGCATAGACCTATACATTTTTCGTTTGCAAGTATTCAACAGAAAACAACTACTTATATTGAATTTTTATAATTTTCAGTTGCTCATTTTCACTAAAATCATTTTTAGCCACCCTGTATAATTTGAGGGCATGAGAATGGATAAAAAATATCACATATTTGTCTATCAAATGTTATTATAATTATTTTCTCTATTATTTCGATTTGCATCTGCATATAGAAGCCCATGGCCCATCAGTACATTTTTGTATCTAACCTAATCATAATTAATAACGTTTTTCAGTTATTTATAGTTGTTTTCAGTATAGATTTTCTCTGCTGCTACCTCACCTTCCATTTGAAGATGAATCGCCTAATTTTTCATCGACTGTTTATAATTTTGTTTATTTTACTAAACGAAGTTAAAAAGTTTCACTTACCTTTAGAAAATTTGCAACTTTTCTACACCAAGGGACTGAACTATGCATGAATACCTATACAAAATATACATCTTTATAAAGTTGTTGAGTTTTGTTAGCAACTTACAATTCTAATACTAAACAAACAATAGCGCTACAAGCTACAAGTTCATCAACATCAAATGACAAAGTCAAAATATGTCTGCCATGGGCCGGCCGTTGCCAGTTGATATCCTCAGCCGCTAGTGTCGAAAGAGGCGCTGTTCACTTATCAAAAAAGTTGCCCGATCATAATCCATAGAACTTCTCGAGTAGGTAATATATTATTGAAAATTCAATAAATATCACGAAATGGACGTTAATATAAAACAGTCAAAAATATGTGGCATGGTGGTAACATTGTGAAAGTCGTAAGGACTTCTCTAGATCGCATTGAATTTAACTGCTTTTGAATGGTATTTTGCGAAATCACAAGGTTAATATTTATTGCATATCATTGTCCGCAAAGGGAAATCGCTGGTTCGTTGGTACTTATCTGTAAAATCGCATTGTTGATACATATAGAGACATTAAATTGAATCCCCTGCCACTTACTGCGACTTCGCTGGTTGACTGGGCTACATAGAGTAAGTTAAAATTATTAAAATTTTAAATTCTGGACGAACACTAGATCGTTGCGACAGCGCGGTACTTACCTAGTCAACACACGGACATTCGATGGATATCCACTGGACATTCATCTTGGATATTGGGGATGTCCAGAGGACATCCAGTAATATCCGCTGGATATTTCATGAACGTCCGATGGATGTGCCAAGTGGAAGAAGCTGGACTTCTATAAAATATCCTTCTGGGATATCCATAAGATATCGTTCAGGGATATCCATAAGATATTCTTCAGGAATATCCATAAGATATTCTTCTCAGATATCCAAAAGATATCTTTCAAGGATATCCATAAGATAGCATTGAGGAATATTCATAAGATATTTATTATACAGGGATATACATACAAGATATATTTATAGAAATACGCTCGCATACATCAATCTCAATATTGAATAATGCACCTTTATAGCCTGATTCGCAAATACAGGATGATTACTAGAATCTCAGTACAAAATGGTAATTTAAAGAGTACTTTGAACATAATTTGGACTGCGTTATGCATTACTTGACCAAGCACCATTACCGAATTTCGAGATTCTGGTGTCTTCTAACGAACAGTCCAACTTACTTATGAAAAAATGTAGCCAAACGCAATCGCTCAAATTTCGGATTTAGTTATAAGGTGTTGAGCTAAACGCCAGGTTTCAATACGGAAGTACTGATTTGTAATTGACTGGTAAAGTTTTTTCACTCTCCTGAGAAAATTTGACTCTTGGTCGAGTCATGCATAACGCGGTCCATTTATAACTAAATAAAAATAAAACTCAAACAAAAAACACACCACATAAAAAATAATAGGTACTTAAAAATGTAAGAAAACTTCTTCAGAGTTCAAATAGTCGGTTCTGTTCTTTTTTCGCTGGCCAGGGTCCTCTCCTTGGACCTTCTAGGCTGAGCCAATTTTTGATTGCAATTTCAGTTGCCTTCCTAACTGTAGTAGAGAGATGGCTTTTATCTGCGGCCACTAAAAATTAAGAAAATCAGGAAATTTTAACTTCTATTATAAGAATTGTCAGAAAAATGGAGCCTATTTATTGTATTCTTTTGTTTAATGTACCGGTATACATTGTGTATATAACACCACTTCATTTTTCTAACCTATAATAGTATGGTTGTTATTTACGAAAATAATCTTTACTTTTTAATACTCACTAATAAGGAAACCAATAAACGGACACCAAACAACAGAGTATCAATCTTGAAAGCTCTATAAAACTGATAATAAATCAAACTACGCAGTTCAGACTCAGAAGTTGCAAACATAAACAAGAGCGAAGAGTGGCCGCACACAAAACAGTTCTATTGCGTATTGCGTTCTTTTTAATTCTGGTAACTGGTACTGGTCGGCTTGGGCATTCGGCTATATCTAGTCATAAATGTGTTCTCTGTGTCTCATTCTTCATGGCGAGCGCGCCTTCAACTAGAGAGGAAGATAGAGTGGAGTGTTGAAGAAGCAGCGACTTCGAACTGTCGGCTGACTACGGTATGATTCCGAATCCGAATCATTGTCGCGAAAATATCCGTATTTTTCCAAATAATTAAATATGGGAAGAAACCTAATACCAAAATTTATTGTAGTAAGAAAATGTAGTTGTACACACATTCGTTATTTTTTGTTGAATTTCAACTTCATCTACTTTAATGGATGAATTGACGTCCAATTATCTTTTGGACGTCTTGTGGATGTCCATAGGAGATCCGTTATTGTGTGAGACGAATATTGTTGTTGTTAAAATTGTTATTTCCGTCAACAAGCTGCACACCCTTAAGAGTACAACCAAAAGTCTTCGAAAGACTTGTCTGAGCTAGGGAAGACGCAGCCCTTACCTTTTAAAGTGTGATGCCATGCACGAGACCGATGACCATGCTGGGAATCGAACCCATGACCCTTAGGTTAAGAGACAAGCGCTCTACCATCATGACCATCACGGCCCATTATATATCCACTGTCGCTAATGGATTTTCTATGGACTTCCATAGGATATCCATTGTTGAATATCCATTTACTATCTCTTGATGGATATCCTATGGATATCCATTCTATGTCCGGGGATATCCCGACCTGAAATGGACTCGAAACGGATATCCATAGGATATTGTGTGCTATCTGGGTAGTTGTTGAACTAACGACACACAATGTTATTAGATCTATAGTAGCTTCATAAAAAAGTGTATTTTTGAGCAATTAATTGCCAAATTTTGAAATTTTCAATTTTATAATTCTGAAGATTTATCTCCCCCTCAATTTCCGAAAATCAAACCAATTGAGGTTCCAAGGATAGTTCATGGGGGCCCTTTGAGAGTGTGAAATAATTTCTCTAAAATTCTCGCCGCCCTATAGTATATCAGCGCGAGAAAATCTGCTAGTCCACGCCGTATTCCTGGCCTACCACTCCACAGCTCAACGCCTGAAGAATTCTACGAGGGGAAGAAACTGGGAGATGTCCTGTACTAACACACGCAAAACAGACATTTCCGCCTTGGCTATTGATTATTATTTGGTGATATTTTGTGCCGGTTATATATATAAGTACCTTTTTTACAGCTAAAAATATTCAGTTTGCCTAGCGCAGAGCGTTCTTATTAGAACATACAAATAATTGGTAAAGGCGATCAAACTGAATAACTGATTTATTTTTCCACTTGGCTGGTACTGTTAGTATCAGCCGCCTGTGGAGCCGTGGGATGCTGTCGCCAGTCTCCAGGTTCTTCTAAACGTGGCACTATCGAGTTCCCAGAGACTGGGGAACCACCAGAGAAGTAAAACAGTACCGCATATCTTGAACCAGTTGTGATAATTTTTATTGACTAGAATACTTGGTGATATTCACTACATTATTATATTCATATCATTTCATATTCATATAAGCGTTACTATTTACCGGGTAAATCATTTCCTTTGGCGTGTAGCTGCAAGGAATTAATTTTTTAAATGTTCTTCATTAAATTAAAATTGCCTTTAGCTATCAAGCTTTGCATTTTTTGTGTAATTCCTCGAATAGTTCGAGAATGGAACAGGAATCTACTGCCGGTATATAAGACGCTCAACATCAGATGGCAGGCAGAGTCGCATAATTGTAGATATAGTTCGAGAGTTCGTAAATCGACAGATTATTGACAGTATATGTGATATGAATGTTTTGAATACATAAGGTTATTGTTTAGAAAGTAGCGAAATTAGTTAAGTGTATTTTCACTACAATACAATGCTGAGACCTTTCAGGCCGTTTCAGATTGAATAGAATTTAATACCCGTTTTAAATATTTGTATATCAATTTAATGTATCAGAAAACTACATCGGCTTACCAGAATTTTGGGATATCTGTAGGTATAAGATATCGCCAAAGTATAACAAATATTAAAACACGTTTTCGTTTCAGGAAGGATTAAAAATCGTTTATTATCAAAAGAATATTAGAGTTTCCAAGGAGTATTATTGTGATATAGTTTTAAAAAAGCTAAATTCTAGAACAATTTTTTTTTCTGTAATTAATCTTCCAGAGAAAGAAACCCCTCAGAAGCTCCTAGCAGCTTGTGCGAGCAAGGAAAAGATCTGGGACCGGTGGCCGTGCTGGGCTTTGAACCCATGACCTTATGATTGAAAGGCGAGCGCTTTACCATCACGAACACCACGGCCCAAGTTCGCATCATGTGGGAAATTTTTTCATGATTTGGTTTCCGCAAATTTATAGTTTATGAGCAGTTGGACCTTTAAAAATAATCCAAACTAACGTCACATCATTTTTTTCTACTGGCTATACCTGTAAAATCTGACATTTATACTTCTGGAAGGTTCCGCATTGCAGAGAACACTATTACGTGTCACCTGCAAGGGCAGCTCAATACAAACAACTTTGAAGTTAGAATTTATCTCTTTCCTGGCTATTTGGTTACTCTTGTGTCGCGCTGAGCAGGGCAAGAAGCACTCTGAATCTTCGGGTTTAAAGATTCAGTCGAACAACTGAACACCAATCTCAGAGTTATTTGGGAGATCGTCATGTTATCTACGATGGTCGTTCACCGACCGATGTTTCACCATTTTTACTCCCATCTATCTACAGTGTCGTGGAAAATACCTATCAGAAAACAACTATACTTATCTAGCTAATACCACGATGGGTATTGAATTATATTAAACTTATTCTTGTGAGCATTACCTCAATCCTCCCCTCACCCCTGAAGTTTATGCAGTGAAGTTGGTTTTTGTAGATAAAATTCCTAATACAACATAAAGTTTTGCATGAATTTTGCATGAACTTGTTATAGTTTTTTCATCAACAATATTTGTAAGGTTAGGGCAAATCTAGATCTCAGACTGCAGTAGCGCTGCTTGATGAAACCAACTCATCTGCTAGATCATGTGAAACTCTTCAAACAAGATCAAGAAAAAAAAATGGCAAAAACTACAGTATCTGTACGGATTTTCCTGCATCAAACTTAATGAGTCCTAGTACCCCGTCCAGTAGCAACAGTATCAAAATATGTCCATGCGGAGAAAATGGATTGATAGAGATGTCAGAAAATGATGAAAATGGGGTGAGAAACACTAGTCGAGGTACAGCAAGAAGTAAATGCTCCTCTTCCAGGTAAGCCCATTTCAGATTCACTAATTTTCGGGAATATATATTTCAATTCTCAGTTTTGTGAAACAATGTGAACAACCATTTTTATTTATTAATTTTTTCAGGGTAGAAGAACATGAGTATTTACAGTTTCTACTCCGGATAACCGAGGATATAATAGTCAACAATTATTTTCATAACCCTGATATCGAAAGAGTTTTCACAAACCACATTGAAATCAACAAAAGCCGGTTAGATATGGTAATTATCATAATAAATCATGGTTAAGTTGACAGTAGGTTCTTATGAGGCACGAAAGTCCAAACTGTGTCTAACTTCACGGTTATCGGCATGCAATTTCAACTTTTTGACTTGTTTAAATTGAGTGATTCAGAAATTACTGCATCTAGTGCCAACCAGGGTGATGAAGACACCATCCTGATAATGCAATAAATTATCATCGTTTTGGAGATTGTTTTTTCGTATGAATCAGTAGATTAAAAATTCTGTCTGTTGATTTTTGAATAATTTATTTCAGGAGAAAATGAAGGAACACGTTGCACAACTTGCATCGGAGCTGGGCATCCCCTATGAAAACCAAGAAAACAGTAAGAATAAACCTAGGTATATTAATTTAG
Organism: Chrysolina americana; assembly: GCA_958502065.1. Lineage (NCBI taxonomy): Eukaryota > Metazoa > Arthropoda > Insecta > Coleoptera > Chrysomelidae > Chrysolina > Chrysolina americana. The sequence continues at coordinate 89,557,891 of OY293410.1, forward strand.
CTGTGAAACCGCTTCCAATTGTAAGCATCGATCCTTTACAAAACTGCACCGAATGTTCGTCTCTTCGCGTCCCAGCGAACATTAAAATCCCCGAAGAGGCCGATGACTATGGAAAAGATACCAAACTCACGTATTCCGAAGAAATTCTGATCAACAGACGAAGTCTCGGTAGAGTGACGGAGTGCACAGAACCGTCAAATTCTATAGAAACTATTTTGAACGCTTCTTCAAAATTTGCCTCTCGTGCCACACTGTCTACTCTTGGAAATGATACTTTTTCGAGTTTTGGAAATGTAGAAGGTGCATTTTTGGATAATAACGAGAAACTTGCCGAAGATTCAAATTTAGTTAGACGAGTTTCTGCCGACGAAAATTTTGATTTGAAAAAATACAATGGTGAGTCAGAATAAGTATCTGGTAGTTTTTTCATTCCAGAATTTTAAATTGTATTCACGCATAAACTTTGGGTTTATCAGATAGAATAAACTTTCACGACCGGCAATTTCTAGATTCGAAAATTCGGGAGATATTTTCAAAGACGATGTGGGAATGATCGAAGAGCTCGTATGAACGACACAATCTCAACTAATTCGGTGATCCCTCCGTGTTCCCTTAGGGACTTTCCCAGTGGTTTTGTGTACTGCTATTTGCTAATACATGCATGACTCATTGCATTTTTTCCTCTGAAGAATTATCTCATTTACGACCTGGGTCTATAGCATAACCTCTTCTGATGTGGTCTTGTATCATCGTTGTCTTCTGTGTCGATGCTGTTGTGGTGATCGTCCTCTTCATCTTCTTGGTGTTGATAGTTGTTTTTTTATCATGTGCCATCAATTCCTTGCTAATTCGTCTTGCTTCTAATTAGAGTATTCCCTTGGACATCTCGTAAATGTTTGTTTTTGGTGCGTCCCTTTGCGTTGTTCTCTACATACTTTCTCGCTTGCATACCATAGGCCGTCCACGGCTATACTCGGATATACATTCATGAACAGACGCGACACATGTTGCCTCTATATAATTGTCTATGTCTCACTGCCATTTCAATGTTCCAATATATCTCTTTGGAAGTTTAGCTCGTCTTCTGGCGGTGATTTCTTACAATTTTATAATAGTATTGCTTGACTCTTCGGATTCTCCAAGCCTTGAACCAATCGGTTTTGTTGTATCTGATGTGATTATGGAGAATAGATGAGGCGATGGTAATGCCCTTTGTGATACTCCGACAAGCCCTTCCCCGGCGAGACCGCGTGTCAGACTCCACATCGGCAGCGCTATCTACAAGAAGCTTATGAGTTTCATCATTTCTATTGTGTATCTCAAATCAACCATCTCTTTTAGTAGTACCTCCCATATTTATCCCATAATCTATAAACCGAACTGATCGTCTGGGATGACAATCAGTTCCTATGTGATAACGCGGTATCGACCTTAGTCTCTACTCCGTTTAGAATATCCTAGAGTTTTTAACGCAAGGTCTCATTCGCCATCAGCACTTGGTCTGATGATGGACGAGGCGTATCGAAACGTTGGGAAACCTCACAAAAATAAAGAATATAACGCGAGCGGCTACGTTATACCCCTGACGGTCCTAGAAAGTACGTGACGTACTGTTATAAGTGAAATTCGAGAATAGAAAGAAAACAAGACAGATTAATTTGATAAGTATATTAAATAAACATAGATGAGTTTCGAATTAAGTACAAGTATTTCCATTTTAGATCTATTTGCTATCCCCCAAGTCAGACCTCTTTAACATGTATCAAACACACAATATAATAATACAATGCATAGTAAACAAAACCTAAAATGTTTAAATTACCTTTGAAAACAAGCAAGCTTACGAAAACGCATATTCAACGAGACATTTCGTACATAACTAGCCGTTATAGCTACTGACGGAGGTATATTAACAACAGTTAAATACATAAGCAGATAAATGTTTCTGGATAACAGTTCACATACATAAAACTTTCAAAGATAGCAAATCATTACTAAATACCTTTGTTTTTGCGCAATAAACCAATATATACCAGTAACACACCTAGTAATCAAACATCAGAATACACAAAATATATCAAGGAAAACGTGTACTAACAGTACATGTTTCAAGTCATTATACAGGTTACATGCGATAAAATCAGGCAAATAAATCAATAAAACAATAATCAGACATATAAGACAAAGAATAGCTGTACCCATTCATGGTTCCCGGTATACACATTTACCTAAATAAAGGACAGCTCTTACAATAACCAAACATATTATACACTCGACAGGTGAAAATAATGTAATAATTTCACTTGCAGTAACCGGTATATGAGCCATAGCTTTTGTATCAGGGTTAAAATATTAGGTTCCGTTCCGTATATGCTCATATATGCAGATGTATTTTAAGGCGGCTTATTTCCACGAGAAGTCACATAATTTTTCTCACTCATTATATCTGTTCAGGCATTATATTCATGATCGTTTCTGGATAACATTTAATAGTACGATAGTTTCTCTTACGGTTTTTGCTGACGAAGTGATTTCACAACTCCCTTGATTAAACTCCGAGGCACTTCGGTATTCGCGATAGATTAGACTACATACTGCACTATTACCTGAAGACGAACTGGTAACGCACTTGTATTACTTATACTTAGAAGATGATCGTGGCACTGGTCAAAACGAACTGATTCTTGGTAATTTGAATCTCCGGTTTTTATACTATATTCGTTCAGACACGGGTAGTCGTTAGTCTCCCCTAAGCAATGCAATACGACATTTGCATAGATTAATCATGTTTTTAATAGCGTCCGGCTGACATTTTTATTGTTATTTATAGCACATCCCACTTAGCGAGACGAATTTACGACCATAATTTATTGAAATTATCTTATGCAATTCCCGCGCTATAGAGCGAGTAGGATGGGACATTTCGAGATCTTCTTTATGTTGAAATTCGTCAATTATGATGGTGGCGGGGGAAGGATAGCGGTGAACTTGATATTCGCGCAGGTCGCTCTCAAACAGAAGAGAGATGCATTCAACATTGTTTATTATTTTGATATCTTTGACCGATATTCGAGAATAATGAATTGCATGACTTCGTTTGATGACGGATCGTTTCTAATAATCAGTATGGGACAGGGTGGATCATGACACCTAAGAGATTTTCATGAGTCTGTTGTTGATTACTTGTTCTGCCACTTTTTTCTTGAAGGGTAGTGAGTTGATCACGGTGGATTCCTTTTCATCTTTTGTGGAAGTGTCACGGACTCAGAATTGTGTTTATCATGCTTGGTAGAGGTAGTGGATTTTCTTAAGAGCTATGACCTTGAATATATCTTTACTATATCTTTAATCGGTATGGACGCGTGCCACGTCGATCTTTACCATACGCTGGTAGGTCTCGAATGCGGATGTTTTTAAAACGTTCATTAGACGACTGCCGAAACGAAAATTTGTTCTCTGCGACGGTATGAGTTATAGCTCTTAAGAAAATCCACTACCTCTAGTGCTGCTATCCTGCGCGTATGGTCAGCGTTTTCAGTGTCTTTTGATTTTGGTTTCCAGCCGTTCATCGTCACTTCGTTGTTCGCCGTGAATGATTCGGTAACAGTTCTTTTCGCTGCTTCTATATACCTGTCCAAGCAGGGGTGGGAGGGTACTACGATTCCGATTTCAATGATATCATCCACGGGTTCGGTGATTGTAGCGATTATCATCGGTTGCTTAAAGTTGTGTTTTTGAGTTCTTATGTCGAGACATTGATCACACTGACACCCATTTTGAACATAATCAATGATTGTCCTGTGTTAATGTTTCTGTAACTTGGATTTTTCCGAATGCCGACAATTTCTTTTATGCTTGTTAATCGTGTTTCGATAATTTGATTTGTAGCATATTTATTTGTTTCAGTTGGACGTATGTCCAAAAAATTTCACCAATATCTATTCCAGTATATAATAATCAACGTTGCACCGTTTATACCTATATACAATAAGGAAGATTTAAAAAGATTCATTTCAGATATTCCACTGACAGAAAAAGAAAAGAAGGTTTCTACGGAGGAAAAAATTCTTTTCAATAAACTTAAAGACTGTCAAATTAATAATGACATTTTGGGTGAGACCATGGAGACGAAAGACATCGAACACCAATTTGACATAACAGAAAAAACGGTTCTTCAAAACAACGAAAACTCTACATCAAAGTTTATCTTCAACAATAACGTGGAAGAACTATATTTGAAATTCACTGAAAACAAATACATTCAAACTACCAATTCTCTTATTTTGACAAAGGACGCAAATACACAAGTTGAATCAAGTCCTGTTGAAAAAGTAACCGATCGCGTAAGAGGCAAGGACGACAAATGTACGCAAATAAGCGTGGTACAGTGCGATAGAGAATGTGAAACCAGTGAATTTGCTTTGAAAGATCCAGATATCGATGAGGAATACGTTTTGATACAATCACCCGTGTACGTACTGAAAAGAGCTTTGGGAAAAAAAGAAAAATGTATCGTTCCCCTATATACTGATCCTATCGTACAGGTAAGATAGCAAAAAAGTCAATCTAGTATAGAAGACATTCAGCCCTATGCTGTATCACTTTCTTTAAAAATAACGTCACCGTTATTGCTTGGTAATAGCAAAACAACGGAAATGGCGAATAACGGTGACGTTATTTTTAACGGAAGTGATACGTACAGCATAGGGCTGATTGTTAATAAAAATTTGCTGCAGAATATTAGTTCCTGTGTGCTGTGCATATTATATAGTATATTTCTTTATAACCCTATATAATAGAATATCTGAGAAAATTGTCATTACGGACGTTACGCTAATGTCCTGAGTATATCTCGCCTGGGTGGCCTGGAAATCTCAAATGTTTTAGGAATAATATTGAACCATAAATTCAAATTAAATTAATATTTGTCAAATAATTTCGGTAGAAAAATCGGACGACGAGTCTGGAAATAGAATCTCTGAAATGTGTAGAGATTGGGATGTTGGGGTGTGAGGACAGGGTAACACCCTGTATGATATTTGGTTTTTCAATTCTTTATTTCGGTCTCAGTTAATCGGTGTCACATAATATTTCACGTAGGTAGCCAGAGTGGTATTAATTCAACAACTGAAAGTAATGCGTGTTAAAATTGGATAATTAATGTAGCTTTCATTTTGATATCGACTGTCCATTTACCTGTATAGGTTAACAATTTGTAGGTATTCATTTTTGTTAATCATAGAAATAACTTTAGGTGGGAAGTACGTAGGATTTACTCTGCCGAGTGTATTTGACTTCTAATTACTACAAAAGTTGCTTATTTATTGATTATTTTTCCGGTTTGTTGTGCCGTTGAAACACCTTCGTTATTTTTTCAGCCAGTCACTCCGAAATTCGAGCGCCCAATTAATGAGAAAAAGGAAGAAAAGTCCGTGAACGAATCTCTCTTACACGAAACTGAGAAATCTTTTGTTTTATCAGACTACGAAGCAGACACCGAAATCAATCTACTGGACCCCTTTCGAGCGAAACAAACCGATTTTACAAAATTGCTGAGCTCCGATTACGATCTGACGCCAGAACGCGATAGTAGCGCTACCGATAAGTACCATCATCTGTTAGTGGACGCGTCTACCAGCTTTTCAAACATCGGCAGTGGGATTGCGCCGAAAAATCTGCTGCTCACCGATAAATACGCTTTACTAAATGGTAAAGAGGTAACGGAAGGTAAAAAACATATATTTATCTTAATTGTTAATAAACTTCTGATATAACCATAGTTTTCCCCTTTGCAAGTTTCGACCTAGCGCCTTTCTTCCCATCCTATTGTCGATAGCTTTGATTCAAAATCAAGTACACTTTTTTCTCTTATCTGTATCAGTAAATTTGGAAAAGTAGATTAACACACGACGGGTTATAGAATTCCCTCTGGCTGCTCGTTAATCAGCCTACTGTTTCAAAGTTTATGACGTTAACAAGAAGTGTTTCTCAATATTGGGCCAATACTCGTTGAATAGAGTTCTTCTTGGGACTGACAGTACTGGAAAACCGCAAAGAACAAGCTCAAGGGTGTTCGAGCAACCTAGTGTCTCTGAAGCTATCTTTTTAGGAAGCACTTGACACACTGGTTGGACGGTATATCGCGAGTGTACTGGTTTTGATAGGCGCTTACATATTTTGTGCAAAGTGTTATATGGAAGGCCTATATGTAATTTCTGACCCAAAATGCACTCCACCACGCCCAGTTTTTGCTTTGAGCTTTACTAAAGGAGAATCTTTCTATATTTACTGGATATTGGTGAATAATGGTGTAAGTACTAGAGTCTAGGCTCTTTTGTTGAAGTCCATATGAAATATTCTACCCCAAATGCAACAAGGTTAGAGGTGGACACAAGTTTTTTTGAATATGCTTCAGATCAGATGCATGGTTAATAGCTTTCCTAGGTCATTTGAACGCTACAAATGCTGGCATTTTAAACTGGACTACTTAGACCTATAATCCTGATCTTCTCAATCTCTCCTGCGATTCAGCAGGAAGACGGCAAAATATTGCCGTTCTGCTTCATACGCCATATTCTTGGATGGCTTGATGGTCCAACCAGTGAAGCTTACTGTTAGAACCTTTCAATATAGCTTAGCCACATTAATTTATTTTAGAAGATTCTCACATCCTCACTCCTGATGCCGAAAATAAAGCGGTATCCTGTGGGGTCCTTCTTCGGCTCTTGATTGAAGATTAATGATTAGCGACAGGGTTTTTGTGTTCGAAATCCTCGAAGCACAGTCTCCGATTTGCCAAGATCCATCTGAGCTGTACTTGGGATCGATCCATTTAGAGGACGTAGCGATCAACACTTGTAACGCCCAGTGTTGCCTCTATTCTTCATTTGAAGATGAAAATTGCATTTTCTAAACCAGACTAATTTTTGTTCGAATTAACGCATCTTTGAATGATTGTCAAAAACAATGATAATTTCACCAGAAGGTGCTACGACCCAAATGTTCATATTGCTGTTTGGTTGTAGATATGATGATCTTGTTAAGCTTTTGCATCAGCTGTCTTGTCGATTTTATTTTTTACAAACATTTTCACTCAGGAATTATCCTTGTCGATAAATACTGTCTTTAGAAGTCAGGTGGTTCGTCTCCCTACTTTATTTGTCCTACATAAGTGACGTGTTGATAAACTCTATTATAGTTAGGACTGCGGTTGCTATTGAAGGGTTTCGGGTTCGGGATGATCTATATGAAAATGCCCAGTGGCCTGGTATTCACACTTCTTTTGACGTCAGCATCGTTCTGTTCGTTTGTGTTCGAATTTTTGTATTGTCTGAGGGAGACATTTTTTTCGAATCTCATATCCGTTTTTCTGAGACGGTCTATTGAATTGTTTGATAATTTATTGCGAAGTCCTGAATACAAGAAGGCTAAATGACAAGTTGTGGCGCTTGGTGCTCCCAGGGGATGATTCAAGGACACCCCAAAGTCAGCTGTCGTTTCTGCACAATACCTCCAGTTCTGACAGGGTTGGGCTCGTATATTAGGCAAAAGCTATCGTTTTAAATGCGAATAAAAGTGAAAGTCAAAATAAACTTCAGTCAAGTTCTAACGTCACGAAGTTATACAATTTATGAACAACGTCCCATTAAGTACATGTATTACGATAAATTCTGGGTTAGATAATGCATGATACCCAATAAGACTCTGTTAGTCTTTTAGTCGATGTCAATCCTTATCAGAACCATTAAAAATATTAACTGCATTTCTTCTTTTCCAGGAAGCAATTCTCACAATCTCGACTTCTACTACTTATCCCACAGCGAATCATCCCAGGACAACAAATATGACATTAGGAGTTACAGTATTCCCTCCGACATTAACAAAGCTGTTAATTCCTTCAGTTATTGCGTTAACAGTACTGTAGGTAGTAGGTCAGTTTCGAAGGACCATTCTATCAAAACCGGGATGCCCTTAGCCGAATACGAGATTGGAAGTCGATCAACTATTGAAGTTAGAGATGAAATCGGCAGTAGTTCGTCTCCGAGTTTGTCGGTCAGGTGAGTTGTCGATTGAACGGTTAGTAGGGACGTTCTCTATAGGACAAAACCGATAGAAGAAAAAATGGAGCTTATTTTCACACATGAATAAAGACGACCTGTACTTTTAAAAGGTAGTTCGTAGATGATAAAATTGCTTTGTGGAATTTTCTTAATACTAATGATTGTAGAAAATTACCAATTTTTTACGAATATCGCAAAAACTATTGAAGGAATCATTTCACAGTAAATGGAACCTTTGTAGAGAATTGAAAACACAACGCCCGTCAGCTGAGATTGAGTTAGCTTTGTTTACTTTTTTCTTTTTCTACATCATCATCCGAATCCAAAGTGGTCGTAGATGGTTTGATACATTTCTCGATAGCACTACTGAACTTCTTTTTTCGTTTCCTCTCTTCAGACTTTTTGTTTATAGGCATATCATGAGAATTTTTATCTTTCAGTTTCATTCATCGCACCGACGAAATATCCTCAAATATATGTGACACTTTCGGATTTTCTGTTTCTATTTATTCAATTTGATTAAAATTCAACGGTTGAGTCCAGACTTTTCTGTCCATATCCATTGCGCACTTATCAGCTCTCAATATCTGAGGTTACCATAAATACTGATAATTTTTTTCATTTCCAGGTCTAATAAAGACTTCAGTGTTGGAGAAATAGTTTCGAGACGACCAAGACAATTATAAAGCTTATCAATTCTACATTTTTTGGTATATTGTTGAAATTTTATAAGAATTTTGTCTTTTTATCAATAAACAATGGAATATTTTCTAAAAATAATTATTCTGAAAGACAAATGTGAGTAGGAGGTATGAACGATAAGTTCGCTACAAAGAAGAGGATAATCGAGATTCGAACTCAGAATATTTCGATATAATCGAATGGAGCTTTGGTCAGCGGCTATAGATCGCACCTAAAGAATTTCATAGTTATTACCGAATTGACAGGAGCTTCGACTACTCTGAAAGGCGATTTGTAATGCAAACAAGTGGAGGAAGTTTTTGCTGTTCTTTCCGCAAGAGTTGGAATGTAAAACTCATTTATACACTGGTGTTATCAAGTGAGAATTCCAAAAGTTCGAATGAATTTTGTCGTCCCGATAGAACACTCCTGGAAAACAGTTGGAGATAATGCAGATCACTGCTCAGACAATTGAAGTTTCGAAAAAAGTTATACTCATTCATTTTCTCTATCAAGAATGTTGATGATCGACATTTCGTTTCTTTGCCTGATCTACTTTCCATACAACACACGAAAATACGATGGATATTGTGGATTTCCAATTTTATCTGGCGGATATCTTATGGTATCATCCCTTCAAAGTTTTTTCAGCTTTTCTTCCGCCTAGTCATCGTCGAGGGCTGAAAAGGTTTGGCTTCTTGCGATGCCAAGTACAGGCTTCGGCGCACAGAACGGCATTGTTCGTCTGCCATCTTGTTTCCACGCACCCCTCAGTGACCCTGAAGCCATAACAGCTGAACTCCTTTCGTTTCAGCTAGTTTTTGAATAGAATTTCTGCATTCCTGAACAGATGGATGACAGATTGCTCTGATCGCTGTCTGACTGCCACCTGTCACCTCTTGTCTCGTAGCTACCTTCCTTCCAGGTAGATGCCTGCACCCGAAGCCTGTTGATCAGTAAGACGCGAACCGTCCGTGTAACTTATTAGGTTTCCACTGTATTTCTTTAGCATTGTCCTCTGCTTGTAATAGTGAGGAAAACTCTCTGTTCCAGCGTAGTCTATCTGCGCTTTCACTCCGAGGGCGAAAATATGAATCTCCTGCTCCACCCACTTCGCGATTTCCGCATGACCTATCGTCGCTCCTTCGCTCACCCAGACTCTTGGGTCCCACTTCCTCAAATGATCTGCCATTGCCTCCTTCTTGATCCAGACCGGCAGTGGCGGCAGCCTCAGCAGTACCTCCTACACTGAGGTTGGAGTTGTTCTCATTGCATCCGTTATTACCAAACAGGCCAACCTCTGGACCTTGCTCCAGCACTTTGCCAAACATGGTGGTGGCCTGAACTTCTTTCCTTCGTTTGGTGGTGTTTTTGTGGGATTAACTAAGAGCCCTGCTTCACCGCTCCATCTTTCCATCATTGTGCAGGCTGCCTGCATACGGTCGCAGATGAATCGTCCGCTGACTAGTACAACTCCGTCGTCTGCGTATTCTTGTGCTTCAATATATTCATTTGTGAGTTTACCCATGACAGTACCATGGAGAGAGGCAGCTTCCCCGAGGGCAGCTCCTCCCATCTTGGCCACCAGTCAGAGGTCACTCCAGGATACCTCGATGTTTCTCCTCCTTAGCGACGACATAACCTAGCTGATCATCAAGTGAGGCGTCCCATTGGCCATTAGTCACTGTCTTCGCCTTATGGAATGCGCCTTCCACAAGTCCTTTCAATCCTTCGCACTACAGTGTGGAGGGCCGATCCAGTCGACCGTTCCTTTCTATATGCATGTTGATTTCTGTAAAAGGGGCTCAACCATAGGGGCCCCTTCATCAGGAACCTATCCACTACCTTTTCCAGTGGGTTTGAAGGACTTTGATATTGTTTATTCTTTTTTTACCGCCTTGGAGAAGAAACTAATCTTACTGACTTCCAGGCCTTTGGAACCTATCCTAATGATATGCTGGCCCGGAATATCTTCCCCAAAATTGGGGTAAGAAATTCCAGCTCCCCCTGTAGTATTGCTGGGAAAATTCTGTCAGGTCCTGCTGCCTTATAAGAGGTGGAACTCATTCACTACCAAGGCTATGCTGCCGTCCTTAGCAAAAGTACCGTATATGCTACCAGCTATATTGCTTGGAATTCTGTAAATCCGACCTTCATACGACGGAATATCTCAAACTTTTGTACATACGGCAAAATGATTTATAAAGTTTCGCTATAAACTTATAAAAGTATATTCTACATAACAAAGTTACGTGACAAGTTATATTAGTTAGGTAACATTTATGTCAATTCTACATAATTGTGTTTGCTGATGGGTACTTATAGTTGTTCAAAATTAATCAGAAGTTAAAGTTTACGAGTACAAATGAATTAGGGATAATGGTTGAGTATATTTTTATCATAGTATAATGAGAAAAAGGCACATGATTTTCGGTATTGATTATTCGGGACAACGAACTATCGCGAATGGTCTAGCCTACACGACTTGAGTATATAAGGCGACACATTTCACTCAAAAAAAAGTTTTATGAAGAAGTGATAAAGAAGTTGAGAAGATTTTGTAGAAATGTTTGGAATATTTAACTAGTTATATAGATCTAAGTGTTTTATTAGTCAGTGCATGAAGTAGTAGTATGTTTATAATGATGTTGGAAATAAACAGTTTAGTAGCGTGCTTGGCGAATCATTAAAAAAATATTGTAACAATAACAAGAACCTGACTAATTGGTAGGTATTTGTCGTTTTTGCATCCGCATATATCTCAGAACATTTAGGTATCCTCAGTGGCGCTAACTGAGTTGACAGTCAACTCGTGAATATCTGATGAAAGCAAATTAAAATCTGAAAACTAAACACTACAGAACTCACTAAAAATTATTTCATACGGCACACACTATCACTGTTTTGCGAAATTAAAATACCAAAAGTCTATTCTGAAACATCATCGTTCGATAAATGAACACATATTCGAAGCCGATTTCATAGTTACATTCGCAGATATTTTTCGAGTTTTATTCTGGAGTAGATTTTTCTGTAGTTATAGCTTCGGAAGAGTAATATTTTTTAATTAAACCTGTGAATGACTTGTAACATTTACCATTTTTAAATAAAGCAGTCAGCAAAACAACACCTTTGAATTTTTGGTGATCCTTTTGATGTTTTAATATTGTTCTACACTCTTCCAAGGTCTCTTCCGTGAATAATATTAAATTCACATCAGAACTTACGCAAAAAACACATTTCAATCATTTTGTCAAGATGTTTATTAAATACAGCAAATATTTATATTTTACTCGAACACGTTATAACTTAAATGAGAGGACGGTAAGTTTAGGAGATAATGACAGGAGGTAGACAATATTATGTTCAAGGATATCTCTCTCACGCTCAAGCAGACGTATAATAATGACTTTACGCTCATACGTATAGCGACCTTTTTGGTGTGTCTGGGAAAATATTTGGCCCATCCGATTGGTCTGGTTGCACACAAAAAGTATTGAAATAGTTCACCGAGTATCGTATACAAGAAACAAGATTGAGATTATAAGTGAATTATTATTTTTTGGGAGTATTATTTGCCACTGATGTAAAGTGTCCGGCAGTATTGATTATTAATTTTCATCAATTATTTTTGAACATATGTAGTACTGAGACATTGAGAAATATGAGTACTGTTTTTACCTAATTTTAGAACCTGGTACCTGCAAATTGGCCGTTGGCCCAAGTATGCGCACACTGAAAGTCTATTCTAACACTACTTCATCCAATATTTCATGAGTGAGAATATAAGTAACGTCTGGGGGCCCTGGGATCTTGCTCTATGAAGTGTTGGAAAAATGCTCCGAGTTTTTTCCTTGTACGACTGCACTAATACGTCAAAAATTTTATATTCAACAATGTTTGAATCGGGTTGTCAGTGTCAGTCATACAGTTCTTCATTCATCGCCATAACTTCCACCTCATTCATTCCTTAACCAAAATCTATGGTAGAAAAGAAAATAGAGGGGTGGAACAACCACGAAGTGAAAGTTATAAGTACGCCGGAAAAAAGTAAAGATTGCTGCTCCGATACAAAACCAAGCCAAGATGATGGAAAACGAATCAACGACAATATAATTGCCAATGGAATGGCTCACGATTCAGAAAAAGATTCTTCGGAGGCTTTATTAGGTATCTAACATTATTTTCTGTGACTAATATGTAATATGTTATTTTGTATGTAATAAGGGTCATAGTAACCCGATAAACCGGCGGGCACCATGATGGTCGTTTATGATTCGAATTACATATATTGAATATAAACATAATTTTTCTAAATTTAGGTATTTTTGAAATAACATATATATTCGAGTTATTCAATTTGAAAAATGGGGACAATGCAATAGAAAATTATTTATTCACTATCAAATACATACTGCTGTCAATTGGATTTGTAATGAAATCCTTGAAAATGGGTGATTTTGATGATATTTTTCTTTCCGATTTTGTAGGTGAAGTTTTATATTTTGAATCACATTTTCATATAAAGTCCATTTATGTTTTCGGAAACTTTATATTTGAATTCCATTATAGTACTAGGACTTCTTGAACTTCATTATGTCACTAAAATAATGTCAGGAATCAGGTACCGCAGTCCCCTCCGTGCTCCGTGCTCCGCTCCCCTCGCACATGTTGCACTTGCCAGTTGGAGTCCTCAGTCACCATAGGTCGCGTACTTGTGACAATATAATAAATTGTACAATTACATTTATTTTTTTAAATGTTGTTTCAATTTATACTTGAATTTCAAAGAACGTTTAATATATTTCAATGTGCTCTGTAGTTTATTGTAAATGACTACATCATGCATCAAAATATTTTTTCTTTCAATTTCAGTGCTGATTTTATTAGTGTGCAGTTACATCAAGAATTATGTGATGTAACAATGTTGCACTATCATGAAGTTGCTTTGATTTTTTGTCTGTCAACGATTTCATTTCGATATGTCCGTAATATATATGTTTTTGAGAATAATGAAGTTATTGTTATAGGTATTCAAAGTTTTTTTGATATTTTACTGAGGAAAAAATGTTATGTGACAGCAACATTCATAACACCACAGCTCTTTGCTTCAACAAATCCACCAAGATGTCACATTGAGTATTGAGATATGAATGAGAATATATATATAGTTATTATCCTAGCAAGTACTGAAAGAGTACCTTTCCCGCATGCGAATGCCCGAACGACGCAAATCGTGCGGGAAAATTACACCTCTCAAACAAAATTGCGTGCGGGTATAGGGTGAATCATGCATGCTTGTAGGAAAAAATATATGATTCACACAACTGTGGCTCGCCGATAAGTTGAGTAGTATTCGTTTGTTTCTCAACAAGAGGGTGTTGTGTTGTTTCATCAGAAAACATAATCTTTAAATTTGAAAGATAATGTTTGAAGTTAGAAGCTTATACAGACTCTTGGCAATTGAATTTTGCGAAAGAGTGATAGTGTGTGCCGTTTGAAATGATTTTTATCGAGTTTTGTACTGTTTTATCATGGAAATGTTTTGGTTTAACACGTGAGTTTTAGTTTTTGGGATTTTATTTGCTTTTTGCAAAATATTCACGAGGTGACTGCCAACTCAGGTGCCCACACAGGTGATATAAGTAATAATAATACGTTGAAACGAATATTACGTAGAAACAAAAAATATCTAACCACACAATTCCACAAATATATGAAATAAATATCTTACAGAGAACCTCTACTTGAATACATGTCATCTATTTGTTCAACATTCCTCACAGACACAATTGCAAGAGCTAATTTTAATGAAGCCATTGAATAGTAATTCTGTTGGAAACGACCACCTGCAGACGTGCATGTTGAAAGATATTTTCTCCTATCAGTGCTATGATAAGTCAGACAACATTAGAGTCATCTTATCATACAAAACGAACGATAAAATTCAAAATCCTCATAGTCTTCGTCTACAAATGAAGCCACGACTTAGCCTGAACGGGTATCATTTGCCATGGCGCTCCAGGGCAACTTATTGAGTTTTGGTGGTGTATTCATTTTTCAGCAGTAGAAAAACCCGGAAAACTTACTGCACCGCCCTGGATGGTCAGTGCGTGCTCCAAGCAAGCAACTCACATCACACTTGATTTACAACAAGATATATGGCCGCCTAACCAAACCGATGAACTTGAGAAAAATTCTCGCACACTGTGGTCTTGAACCTCGGTCCGATGCGAGCAGAAATTCCAACGACCGGAGACCTAAACCGCTGAGCTATCGGCCACATATGAGGCTGTAATAACCAGAGTTATTCTTTGTTTTGATTTTTCGTGAAAATTTGGAAGAACTTGTCCGAAGTTTGGATGAATTTAAGTAAATCAAAATCTGAAAAAATATTCAAAATTATTACAATGAAGATTTTTTCAAGGTTAAAACAGGGTATTGTATTGCATCTGTTTCTTGTCGATTCTTTCAACAAAAATTTTTCCACAAAACCCGTTCACTTAGATATAGGGTTGTGAGCATAAAGTCTCTGTATTTTTAGCGTAGAATCCATTGTCGTTGTGGGAAAATGAGGTTGTCATTTGAAAAAAATTAGTAACACAATGATCGAGATATTACCAATTTCTGAGCACCCCATATAATTTTTTTGGAAAGTTTCCAAAGATTTAGAAAGCTCCTATTTGTTTCCAAAAAATACATTTTTTTATTGAAGGTTGTCAAAATTTTCAAAAACATTTAAATAACTGAATACTGGAGCCCTTAAGACAATATGATGTTCCGAATAAAGTTATATTGAAATTCATCGTAGATTCAAGAAATGAAATAAAAATAGGGTGTTCCATTCAAGAAAATAAATTTGGTGTCTATTTCCGGTATAACCGGAAGTCGTAGACATCAGAAAATATGAAACGATTTCCTAAAAAAACTCGTATAAAAATTAAAAAAAAATACTCCCACTAGTTTCCCATATTAATTACAAATATACATGAAATACACGAAACAATGATTGTTCAATATGGAACAAAAGTTACATTGGTCTGAAGAATGCCAAGATTCGTTCAGGAAGCTGAAAGGAGCTTTGATTAACGCACCAATCCTGAGCTACCACCTTCCGAACGGAAAATTCATTTTGGACACGGACGCAAGCAATGTGGGACTATCCTGTCACAGATCCAGGGAGGACAGGAAAAAGTAATCGGTTATTTCAGTAAGACCTTGAGTAAACCGGAGCGCAATTACTGTGTCACCAGGCGGGAGTTGTTGGCCGTGGTTAAGGGAGTAGAGCACTTCTACAAGTACGTGTATGGACGGAGATTCCTACTGAGAACTGACCATGCAGCTCTCAAAGGGCTCCTACAATTCAAGAATCCCGAGGGTCAAGTGGCATGATGGATTGAGAGGCTTCAGGAGTTTGACATTGAGATCGAACATCGAGTGGGGACCAGCCAGTCGACGCTCTGTAAAACTACGGCGGTGGATGATAACTGGAATGACAACAAGATCCAGAAAGACCAGGAGGAAGATCCAGATCTTGGTTTAGTCATCGGCTGGAAGAAGAGTAATCAAAGACCGTCATGACAGGACAGTTGTTCTCCAGTCGTTAAATCTTACTGGGCCCAATGGAACTCTCTCACCCTGGACAATGGAGTCTTGAAGCGTGTGTTGGAGTCTGAGGATGGTGGAGAAGACAGACGACAGATAGTAGTACCTGGGAGCAGGAGACAGGAAGTGCTCCAAGAAATTCATGACCCTCCAGAAACTGAGGCAATGGTATTACTGGGTCAATTGCCAAACTGACGTCAAAGACTGGTGCAGAAAATGTGCTGTATGCGCTGCCAGCAATGGGCCTCAAACAAGACCTATGGCCCCTATGCGCCAGTACAATGTGGGCAGCCCATTTGAAAGGATCGCCATTGACATCGCTGGCCCGTTCCCACAATCTGATCACGGGAATAAGTGCATCCTTGTGGCGATGGACTACTTCAGCAAGTGGGTCGAAGTCTATGCCCTGCCGAACCAAGAAGCCATCACCATTGTCGACGTCTTAGTAAAGGAGTGGATTTGTCGATATGGCGTTCCGTTGGAGCTGCATTCGGATCAATGGAGAAATTTCGAGTCAAACTTGTTCCAGGAGATGTGTCAGATGCTGAACATCCGTAAAACGAGAACCACAGCTCTACATCCGCAGTCAGATGGAATGGTGGAGCGGATGAATAAGACGATAAACCGCCACCTGTCCAAGGTAGTCTCTGACCACCAGAAATATCTGGACCAGTTCCTTCATCTGTTCTTGATGGCGTATCGTTCCGCAGTTCATGAGTCAACCGGCCAAATCCGTGCTAGTGTTATTATGGGCCGAGAGCTGCAACTTCCATGTGATCTGTTTGGGACGCCACCAGGACAAGACACGGCGGGAGATGATTACGTTAGCAAACTACGACAGAAAATGGACAACATCCACGAACGAGTCCGTTTGAACATTCAGAGTGCCAGCGACAGAATGAAGGAGACCTACGACATCAAGGCCGATGCTGGTGGATATCAGATAGGTGACCTTTTCTGGCAGTAGAACCCTAATCATCAAATTAATTATGCACCCCAGACAAGTAAACATTCCTAAGCTCGCAAACACATGAGTCACGTGTAGACTAAACGGGAACTTTCTAATGAACGAAGGCGAAGGTTCGAGGGACATCTAAGAAGTCGCCGGATAGATTCGATTGATCGAGAACTGTGGATGGAATGTGCTTGCGGATATATAGCCACTCGGTGGAAGATGGCGGGGAGATAGTCACAGAGAATCGCAGATATTGTTCGAGAGTACGCAGACAGAGAGCGATAGTCAAGATAAATTTGAAATGGTGAAGTTAATGTTTTAGTTGAATAATTTTTTAAGTAGTGTTTAAAATAAATGAGCAAAATTAGTTTAGTGCATTTTTACTACAATACGGACACCTGCTAGTTGCCTTCCACAGCAGTTCTAATACTAGCTTCTTCCTAACGAAATAGGAAATTGGAAAAAGGAAAAGACAATTTCCAAAGTTATATCCTATATATTAAATTAAATTTTAAACAAACACCAGATACATTTGTGGTAGTTAAATAATTCAAATTTCATTACTGTTTTTTATAGTTCAAGTTGAGGGATTATACCGGACGGAAAATATACCTTACCCCAAATACCAAATTATGCGAAGTTACCTTTTGCACAATTTTGCGCTTTCTGATACTTTACAGGCTTTCGGTAGATATATCACACAACTAATGATTAATGATACTGACTATCTTCATATAATATTTTTCCCTCCCGAAAATTCGTCACAATAAACTTAGGATCCTAATATATGAGTGACACTTAATCTAATTCAAATAGTTGTGATTGTAAATGGACATACGGACTTTCATATTTCCAACTTGGACCTTGAGTTCGAACCCCCAACAAGAATTTGGGACAGGGATATATGAATTATTGAAATATCCAACCAATATTTACAGTCTGAGCCTAGAATATGCAGCCTCCAAAAATATAGTCAATCTTCAGTATCAGAAAAAATTCTTTAACTGGGACTAGCCTCCAAAGAAAGTAAAATCTTCATTGTTACGACCAGTTTAATGAACCGAAACCGGTCGTAACAGTACAAAATCGTAGTGAAAAATAGAAAAATGTATTATTATTTTCTCTATCCTACATAGTAGATTAAACAAAACGAATCCAAAATAATACCAAAACGAACTATCGGTCACACCCAACTCTGTCAAAGTCGTTAATTTGTTTTATTACGAATCACCCAGGTTTTCGCAGAAACCCCCTCAGAAGCAGAGATCCGTGGCCTACAGCTTACGTACAAGTGGATTCCGAACCACTTTGGACCCAGTGGTAGGCCGTGGCAGTTGAACCCGAGTCGACTGGGTGAGAAACAAAATTTTTAGACTCGACAGAAGCGTGTCTATCATTCCATCAAGTACCCATATGATCAGAACCACTATTTCTGAACTATTTCTGAACTGAATGATTTGGGTAAAGACTGCGGAGTTCAAGAATACCTTTCGATATTTAGTCCATTTTTCCTCCTCTTTTCGGACGATGTTCGTTTCGCCAGGAGCTGAAAACTCTATGACAAAAATCGTGCTACTTTGGTGGCCGAGGAGCACTGCATCAGGCTTATTGGCTTGTATTTGCCTAGGGGTGGGGGATGAGGAGTTTCAATAGATTCGGCCCTTCTCATTTTCCACAACGGACTCAATTTCCCTCATAGCATAAAGCAATACCGGTGTCTCGTCTATACCATATACCGAGTGTCGTACGGTATAGTCCTGCCTGTTAATAGAGGCTGAGACCGCATAAGCTTGACAGGCTGACAGCAAAGCATTCGGGTCTTAGAAGCACCACGACGCGCTTTGCATCTAGTATGTGGGACCTCCATTCCCATCACGCGATTTCGGTAGACCACGTCGAAGATACCCCACTTCAGCACACTTGATCTGAGGAATGAGGTCAGGTTTTTGGATACGCTAAGGTCACCAATGTTTCCCATTCATTGGCTTGTGTCGCTGCAGGAGTACCTCAGTCTCGGTAGCTTCAATTTTAACTTTTTGCTGAACGGATTCTAACTCGGTGATAGAGTTTGGAACACCTCGTTCAGGGTCGAATAGAGACCAAATTCTTTAGCTACTGTCTTGAAAAGAAATGATCTGATCCCTGCTTTCTCATGGTCAAAAGCAAGGTGGTGGGGCCCAGGACGATGGATTGCTACCTAATGACGACCGCATCGACAACGAAAGCTTTTAGTGGACGGATGAATTGAGGGACGGTCTTCTGCATTGGTATGAGAGCAGTGAGCCCGACCGGAAAGGATACATGGCAAGAATGGGTGCTCTGTGTTGTGAGATACACCTAGAGCATGCCGCCTTTTCTTCAAAAAATCTTAGGGACTATGTACCTCATCTTCGGGTTCGAGGCTCCATGAGAGTTCCTCTCAGACGGTTAACGAATCTGGCCTCAACAACTGGCATGGGCAGATGCGGAGATTCACGATGTCCTTTCAGAATAGGCTGACATCTGGTGAATGAAATGCCGCTCAAACTGTCTCAAACAGAGAAGAGGGATACTACCCCTCTGATTGGGAGGTATGAGCAGCGCGTACACAAGATGGAAGGTCAAGTTGGCGATACAACACGCGTCTCGTATCTAATGTGTGGTGGACTACGTGGCGGCCAATATACTTTTTACGAACTAAGTGTGATGCATTTTCGCAAAATTGAGACAAGGCCACCACACATTAAATCAAGGCATTTTGTTTACCATCAACGCTGTAACCATGCAATTTCTAAATGGTATGAGTTGTGAAATCTTTCTCGTTTTTTCGGGAGTACAGATGGTATTCAATGCAGATGACACTGGAAAGATAGCCCTGTTGGGATAAAATAAGTTTGAATATTTTCCGGAAGATCTGGAATAGTATGGAGACATGCAATACCGTTATAATTTCAATTAGCTCGAAATATGATATTGTACGAAACACCTGAATCTCATAATGTTTGCAGCCAACTCAGAACAACGTCCCCAAAAAAGTCAGAAATCAACCACAAAAGAAAACACCCAGAGCAGCAAATATTCACCACCACAGAATACAAAAACTACTAGACACCTTCCTGGAAATTCAGATGATGACAAGGTCTGCACCTCAGAAAGTTTGAAGAAAATACCCGAGAAGAAAGGCGATTGCTGCATTTCGGTCGGAGAAAAAATCATCATTAAACAAAAACTGAACGAAAAAGATAAGCCTGGCGATTTTACGTTGGTAGACGGATCTATCTATATCAGAAAATCTGTTGTAGATAAAGGCGCTACCAAAAATGAGGCTCCTCAATCTGAATTATCCAAGCAACCTGAAGTATCCAATACAGCGGAGTTGCACAGGACAACTGAACTACCCGAGATTCATGAAGACGTTGAACCAGGATCGAAAGGAGTTCAAGGTACAAATTTGAGCAATATTCATATTCAGACCCAGTTACTAACTGAACAACTATATTAATTGAATGCATTTGATTAGGTATCTCTATACTCTAGCATATTTCTCTGATTGGTCAATTGCATCTGACTAATATTTGTGCTACGCTTCCTAACGAGATCATAGCGACACTATTGCAAATGTAATCGGAGGTTTTGTGTGGGGTGTCTTTCTCAAGTTCTTTATAAGAGTTTTGATGCAGCAATAGAAGCTCAGGAAATTTTTGTGATTCAGTTCATGAATGGAACATCAGTCATTGCTTATAGGTTTTAAGCTACAGAAATGCAGAACCTTCTGGATCTTGTGGAATATTCCGCAGGAGAGTTGATTAATTTACAAAATGTATCCTTAGGTCCTCAAGTATCCTATTCGTTGAACTGCAGGTCCGTATCTTTGGGAACAACACTGTGCCTTACGGGACAGACATTTTTTTGCGTCCGAGTCAGCTCTGATCTGATACGTTCTGCACATTCAGTAGGATATTGACACTAAATCAAGCCTAGTGGTAAATATGTGTTTAGTGTAGTTTACTTGACATTCTGTGGAGGGTCCCTACTTTATTCAGAAATATTCATTTGGCAGAACGATTAAGTAGGTCTTTGACAACACATTCTGTTTTGTTGCAGAACGAAGTGAACTGATATTGGTCTGTAGTTTTGAGAAAAGATGGGGTTTTTCGTTCTCGGATACACCACAATCAAGGCGTGCTTCAACCCTCGCTATTGGAAGTATCTGACTCTCAACGACTTGTTAACGACACTCATTAACGGGTTTGCCCTCGTTATGCATTCTCTTTCAGTATTTTATATGGTTTTCATGTCGAATGTCGTGATCTATGTCGTCACATTTTGAATTGCATGTTGTAGGCAGTGTTCCGTCTTCACTTTTCTCTATGTTTTGATTTGTCTGAATTTGTTATTATATTTCATTGTTAGTATTACTATTTAAATATTTTTGCGCGATATTGCTGAACAATTTACTTCTAAATATCGAAAACTCAACAGGCAGTTTGACAGACTTAACAGGGGTGTAACTCCTTTTGTTCACCGTGAATGAGTAGTTTCCCATTCTGTTTTTTTAAAACTTCCACATTTCGTCTTTCAACCGGAATATGGTCCGCACATATTTCTCCGTTCGATAATTTTTTATATCGCGCTACACTTTTGCTATTAGTCTGTTAGCAGCAGCTCTGTGAACAGCAGAATACAGTCCTGCAGACTAGTCTTATTGGTCTGTAATAAGAGATTGTCAATTTTGAGAGATCTCATAAAGCTGTATGAGTAGGAAACTACGAAACAGCTGTCAACGGATGATGAGCTCTCGGAATTAAATCGAAAATACTCTGTCCACTCCAGATTCTGTTTGCGTTCCCTTAAACGCACGAGAAACTTGAGTTGGCCAGAACAATGTGTAGATAATCATCTAACTTTGGATTCCATATCTCGTTTCAGATTGAGTTTCAACTAGTGACTGTAGATGTCACAAGTTACTTTGCGAGTTGAAATATTGTTCACGGATTATTGCATGGTGAGTTTAAAAAGGCTATAATGGTTGGTTTAGACTATCGATTCTTCACAAGCGAACACATTCCCATACTTTGTTAATGCCATTCTCATTCTTCATTAGAATTGAGGATTATTATCAATTTATTTCGAATAGTGACAAACATCAAGGAATGCATACTATGCTGCAAACACCTCAAGTGTGGTCTGAAGGAGCTACTGCACTTATGCGATTCTGATCCCGATGCATTTATCAGACAGTACGAAGAACGGATCGCTCATTGTGGAATACAGGACGATACTTCTGACGATGACTTCGTATTCCAAATGGATAAAACTCACGGTAGCGTATTCGGCGATGAGAAGTACCATTACTTGATGGTCGATAAATCTACGCTTCTTAACGAGGTGGTAAGTATGAGAGATATGTATTAATTTATTGAAATGTGGGACCCTAATTTTTTATTTTCTGGTATCAATGAAAATAATTCTGTAATGTTCAGAGAACATCGTGACGTGAGACCAAGGAGAGGTACCCTCGTGAAATCCTCCCCAGGCGAGCAGTACCAAAGCTTTGCAGGTCTTTGAACTGCTAATTGTTGAAATATCTATGAAAGAGAGAAATATCTACAACTTTTCGGCAAATTTTTCAGATAAGTAACCTTGTTTGTGAGGCGAGGCATCAACGACAGGACCAAATGTAGATCCCCCAACGTCTGATGTTTACAAAAATCCCGGACGGATTCGAATATGATCCATGAATACTTATCGATAAGTAAAAGTAGCGCATCGAAAACAATGTTGCAGTTGAATTATGAAAGGTTTTCGTAGCCAATGTTACTGACATGATGATTTTCCGGGGTTTTAGGTCGACGAGATTGTCTTGACGTCTCGCCAACATGAATGATTGGCATTTTCAAGAGAAATTTTTGTATATTGACAACTACTCAATGAGGGGGTATCACCTGTCTTAAATAATCAGATAAATGAAAAAAATAATTCCGACTAAGGTCAAAAATATTCTTCTTTCCACACATTTCCACAAATTCGAAAATTAAGGCAAATATCTGACAGAAAACAACTACTTCCCCCTACGTACATTGAATTACATCAGTCATCTATTTGTGCAATGGTCCTCAAGGAGGACACTATTTGCAAGTGCTGATTTTAATAAAGCCATTGAATATCCTCGTTCATTCTGTTGTTAATGACCACCAGTATACATGCATGTTTCTAGGTTACTTCCTCTCATCAGTGCAAGGATAGGTCAGACGACAATAGAGTCGTCTTGTTCTACAAAACCAACGATAACATTCAAAAGCCTACGAATGAAGCGGTGACTTACAATCACAGCACCGACCTCTAGGGAAAAACAAAACACTTCAGGAAGAGTTAATAATAATGATAATAATAATAATAATACTCCCTCATAAACACTCGTTGAGTGTACCCAAAGGCATAGCCTGTGCGGGTAGAGGACGGCTATTATTGATATTTGCCGTGGCGTGCAATAATAAATCGAACAAAGTTCGGAAGGTATGTATCGGAGAGGAATTGAATAAATGAAAATAAATAATTGGTTGGATTCAAATTTTCTGTCAATATGTTCTGCTTTAGCTGATTCTGTAGGTTTTCCTACAGCTGCAAAGTTGATACACCACCAAAAATTATTAAGTCGCCCCTCAGCACCACGGCAAATCATAATAATATCCGTCCTCTACCCCCACAGGTACACTCTATGAGTGTTTATGAGGGAGTATTATTATTAATATTTACTTTATTTCATTCACTTTTATATTCAATGACGGTTTTTTTCGTTATGTGTGATGTTTCGGAATATAATTTGAATTTAGCATTTCTTAATTCAGTTAATACCCTGCTAATATATCATGTAATGAAAATAATAATAATATCCAATCATTCATTGGATTTTATCAAATTCAGATTCACTTCCCCCTTCGATCACTTCCTCAAACGACATGCATTCATCATTCTTCAAGTTCAGATTCAATAAATCGAAAGCTAAGTATTTTGTATTCGATTATAGTTGAACCTAACACAACATTTTTTAATACTGCTCCTGGCAATGAATTAGGTTTCATTATTTCAAAATATACTGCACGGAACACATGTAGATATAATGTTTTCTGTGATATACTGATATCAAACGTCCGATTGCTGTACCATTCCCAAACTAGCTTTTGATTTTAGATTCCAAAACCCGAAGAGAGCCAGGAACTTTCAAATGTTGCAGCTGCTAGTGCAGTTCTTAGTAAATCTTTGAGCAAAAAATCTGCGCGGTTAGTGATCGAAGAACCTTCAATCGAGATGAAATCCACCGTTCCTATATTTTTCACTAAAATTGTACGCCCTGAAGCAGAGGAAGATCCAAAGACACCTCCTGAAAATATCGTACCAGCAAAACTGCCACCTTCCGAGACTGTTGTAGAGGATGAACCGACTGATCACGAGAGTAATGTCTATTCTAATGGTAAAATGGCCGCCATAATGGTTTCAAATTGTTGAAAGTTGAATTATTATATTTGATGTTTTCTTTGAACACATAGCAGGTTCTCACGACCTTCCTACAAAATATCATTCACCTGCTATATAATAGCTTCTTGCATTGAAATATTTACCAAGATGGCACAACCGTATATTGGCTAAAGAGGCAAATACATTCTAATCACTTCTTTGAAAAAAATTGTAACAGTGAGCACTATATGTTTTCAGTGAACCCTGTATAATAAAACGGTCTTTATAATTTGAGGAAATTTTATGTGTGTCTAGGTTTTATTCGTGATTCGTATATTTTAAAGAATTCTGCTAATATAAGCAAACTAGAAGGGTCGCTCTGGGTTGATAAGTTTGATGGTTTACGACCTCAGATAGGGCAGTCTGGAACGTCGTGCGAAGAAACAAATGTTGAGATTTTTTCAAGATTCATTCGGCGTTGAACGGTCTTAGGGAGAATTTGGGTTGGGTGGGACCCCTCGTGAGGGTGGCTGATGCCACTCTCGAATGTGTAATGTTTCGTAGGCCGAGGTGTGTGTATAAGTGTATGAAGTAAGTGTTTCACTATATATTTTTACATTTTTCGATGTCTCACAATTATAATAATTGCAGATTCGTTTTGAACTTGGGGCGTGTTTGGTCTGCTGATGATGAATATGGGTTGTTTTACGATATCAATATAAGCTTCAGGCATTCAACTTAGTTTCATGTGAATAATAATGCTACAAGATTGATAAAAGTCCCCTAGCTACGCCGCTGAGTGCCGACTATGAAAAAACGTAACTTATCTGCATAACAAATGAGCTGACGCCGAAAGCGTTTATTACATCGCTCAGTTTCTAGAAATGTTTATTTGGATGGTTTTTTTGTACTGAATGATCTAGGGACCAGAATCCGGAAGAATCTAGTCTAGACGAATTGAGTATATAAGGCGACACATTTCACTCGGAAGGGAAGTTTTATGAAGAAGTGGTAAGGAAGTTAATAACTGTTTGGAATATTTAGCTAGTTGAAGAGAACTAAGTGTTTTATCAGTCAGTATTTGTATAGCGAAGGTAATAAAAACATTTTAGTAGTGTGCTCGGCGTATTATTTAGTGAAATAGTAACAACATTAATGATTGCTAACTATAAAATTGGGTGTTTTGTCATTTTAAATTGAGGGTAGTTATGAGGGTGAATACGAGAGAATAATAATAATGATAGTTTAAATTTGGCCATAATTTTTGTTGTAATAATAATAGTAGTGAGAGAAATGTGGCTATTGATTTATTGTTTTAAAAGCGAATGTAAGTCTAATAAGAATGATACCTGGGTTGTTGGCTTTTTAGAAAAATGCATGTTTAACAGTAAAGCGGTTTTTCATGTTTATGAGAGGGATGGAGAGGGAGGATGTTTATTCAACATAGATATAATTGATATTATTTTTGCTTATTTGCATATACGGAGTGTATGAATTCTTATAGTTGGTTTTCTTTACAAATTTTTATATTTTACACATTTTTACTTTTAAATTTACGTTATTGTTTTCCACCATTTTGTTTTCGTGAATGAAGCTAGTTGGTTGAACTTTGCTGACTATTATTACTCACTTCAACCCCTCATACAAAGTCCACGCATTTGAAAAGCCGTGGCCAAACCTGCAAATATACTCTGGTCTGGTGGCAGCAAAATTATTTAACATTTTAAAAATACTTCCTAGGGTGGGCGATTGAGGAGTGGTTGTTTGCTTTGGTGTCAGTTTGATATTGAACCAAAGATATCGTCGCCTAACACCCTAGCGATTTATTACAAAATCACATAAAAGGCCCGAATAATAAGTGTGTCAATAACACTTTTGCGCAACTGTCTGACTGTTTTATGTTATTCTCTTCAGAAATATTATATATTGCTTCAAAATTTTTGAAGTGAATTATCTAGAAATTGAAATTAAAAACCGAAAAATGATAATTTCGGTAATTTATAAACCCCCAAATTAAAAAAATTCGAACTTTTTCAATATATTGGAGAATAAAATGAACAAAATTAACAATCGAAATGTGACATGCTTTTTTCTAGGAGATATGAACATAGACTTATTGAATGATAACAAACATTCTAAAAATCTTCTAGACATATATTAATTCAATAATTTCTTTTTATGTAATGATAAGATTCCAACAAGATCTGGTGCATCTAGTGCGACGATAATTGATCATGTTTTAACAAACAACAAGGAAGAATTTCACTTATCTTTAATTGAAAATTCACTTAGTGGCCACAAAATACAAATATTCAGTATAAAATGCAACAAAATACAAAAACATCCATACACTTGTGGGCCAAATCAAACTTCATGATACAAAGAAATTGAAAAGTGAATTAATACAATTTTCAAGTTATTTGTAAACTTTAACAAACCCTAATATTATATACAATGAACTACTGAACATTTTCGAATCATGTGCATTTATCAAAATCATAAGAATGAGAAATGACAAACCATGGTTTTCAAATGATCTGAAACAAATGATCAAAAAACGAAAGAAAACCCTGGTAATGAATATTATATTGATTTATATAACCACCAGAATAAACTTGTGAAAAAAGCATTGAGGACTGCAAAAAAGAATTACTATGATAACAAATTTGAAAATTCGACAACAAAAGAAAAATGGACTGCAATAAACAAACTACTGAATTCCAACTATAGAAAGAAGCGCAATATTGAATCTTTAAAAATCGATAATGAAGTAATTGAAGACTGCCACAACATATGTGAAAAATTCAATGAACATTTCACCAATATAGGACCCAAACTTGCTTCCAAAATTCCTAAAACATCGCAGAGCTGTAAAGAAAAAACAACCATTTCATCAATGTTCCTGGATCCTCCAAATACTGAAGAAATCATAAGTATAATTGATAATCTCGACCCAAAGAAGGCTTGTGGATTTGACGAAATTGATATCAAACTTGTAATAATTGTCAAATCTGAACTTGCTCCAATTTTGAAATACTTAATTCGTAAGTCAATCCAAACCACAATAGTACCAGAAAAAATGAAAATTGCTAAAGTCAAACCAATATATAAAAATGGCAAAAAACAGATATGAACAATTATAGGCCCATCTCGGTGCTTCCTGTATTCTCAAAAATCATCGAGAAATTCATAAATGACAAACCATTTTTGAGTATTTGGAAAAGAAAAATCTTCTATTTGAAAACCAATATGGATTCCGTAAATTAAGGGATACTGAGAGAGCAATACAAGATGATATTTCATCTATACAACAAAAAGTTGACAGCAACCAAAAATGTGCACTATTATCTTTAGATTTATGTAAAGCTTTTGATACAGTTGATCATAAAATCCTATTGAAGAAATTATGCAGTATTGGCATCAACATTCATCACTGGTTTGAAAATTTTTTGAATAATCGACAACAGTATGTTTGCTTTGAAAATAGTTATAATCAATATGGTGTACCACAGGGATCTGTTTTGGGACCTGTTCTTTTTTTGATTTACATCAATTCTATTTCATTTTTGGATTTAAAAGGATTTCTAAAATAATTTGCAGATGATATAACTATAATTTATTCAAGATCCAATACAGACACTCTCAAAAAAAGTATACAATGCGACATTAAAAATATTCTCTCATGGTTACAAAATCATAAATTAACCTTAAACTTTTCAAAATCCTCATATATGTTAATTGCAAAACGAAAAATTAATGACCAATTCACACCATTAATCTTTTATAAAAATCAAATTGAATACAAAAGCTGTATAAAATTTTTAGGACTCTATATTGATGAATGCCTCGGTTGGAAAAAACTTATTGAAAAAATTAGGAAAAAAAATATCTCCAATTATTGGCATACTTTACAAGATTAGAAACTATATATGTCGAAAATATTTGATGAACGTATATTATTCCTTCATATATTCTCAATTACAATATTTGATACCTATATGAGGATCCGCGAATAAATCTGTATTGAAAAATTTGAAAAAACTACAAAATAAATCAATAAAATGTATTCACAAACTTCCCCATCTTGAACCAACAAAAAATTTGTACAAACTAAAAAAAATATTAAACTTTGAATCTCTTTACAAATTATCAGTATGTTTATTTATTCATTTAAGCCGATTCAAAAAAAATATACTGGTTTGCATTTTACAGAAAATAAAGTTATTCATAAACACCTAACAAGAAATTTCAATGAACTACATCCCAGTAAGGCAACATCTGAAATTGGAAGAGGTGCATTTCGCATGATGGTGTCATAATTTATAATCAATTATCTAACCGTTTGAAAAATATAAAACATCTATCGAAGTTCAAATTACAACTGAAAGAGTATTTCTTAGTTTCTTAACTTTTTAGAATTTCATTTATCCTATTGTGACGATTTCTCCTCAAGCTGGTCCTGACGGAGCTCGTAAACAGCATAGAAAACAGCGCTATTTATAGCCGATGATGTCACCATTAACTTCGCCGCTGGCGATTGACACACGATCATTCGAGAAGCGATATCTAGTCGCCAGTAGAAATTCGAGAAAGAACTGGAGCCATTTCATCACGCCATATAAAAGGAATCTCCACGGCGAGACGACAGTTTTTGGAATCAGACGGAGTACGATATTTGAATAATAGAGAGTGTCAGTAAAGATAAATTAAAATAGTGTCTTGTGATATAAATTATTGATCGATTAAGACGTGTGTAAATAAATAATAAAAATTAGTTAAGTGCAGTTTTGTTACACTATATACATATTATATAGCCAACTAATCCTTGACTTCCCTGTAAAAACATTTAATGTTTCTTGGGTGAA
Source organism: Chrysolina americana (assembly GCA_958502065.1). Classification (NCBI taxonomy): domain Eukaryota; kingdom Metazoa; phylum Arthropoda; class Insecta; order Coleoptera; family Chrysomelidae; genus Chrysolina; species Chrysolina americana. The sequence continues at coordinate 89,587,491 of OY293410.1, forward strand.
TAAATATAAATAAATATCTAATATATAAAATTCTCGTGTCACAGTTTTCGTTGCCATACTCCTCCGAAACGGCTTGACCGATTTTGATGAAATTTTTTGTGCTTATCCGGTATCTATGAGAATCGGCCAACATCTATTTTTCATCCCCCTAAATGTTAGGGGTAGTCCACCCCTAAATTTTATTTTTTATTTTTTAGACAAAATTTTTAATTTCTATTTTTTTATGATACAACATACAAAAATACATACAATGCTCAATTTTCACCCTTCTACGATCAACCCTTATTTTTTAATAGCCATTTTAGTAATTTAATCATTTTTCCTCTTCGGTCGAAAACTGATCAATCGTCATTTAATTAGTTATCCCCGCCAGATGTCTACAGGTGTCACTTCTGACCCAGTAAACAGCACGGAGTAGGGATGAGAACGAAGCCGGTCTCCTTTCTTTCTCACTCCCTACACAGTTGTCGGCCATCAAAATTATTTATATGGCAAAACAACGTTTGCCGGGTCAGCTAGTAATATATATAAATATAAGTTTGCACCACACAGAGAAAGTTTTTAATATCCATTTTCCAGAAAATTTTATTTGTGATGAAAATTGGTACATTGCAGAAAATTTGGATGTGAGCTGTCAAAATTCTATTTTTTCTAACGGTGACACCTAAAATTTAAAATTTTGATCAGAAGTAAACTACCCCCAATTTCCGATATTAATAAAAAAGTTTATGAAAAAAAATTGTTCAAAACCACTTACATCAATTCAAAAATATACTTTGAAGATTATTTTCAAGAAGCCTTTTGATTATTCTTCTAAAATTCTTTTTGAACAATATGAAATTTTAACTGTTGAACAATTGTTTTATAAAGCATCGACAGCTTACATAAGAAAAAATCTACAAATTGAAAATCGTATACATCATAAATATAAAACAAAGAATAAAATGGATGACTGGATATCAACTGAAAAATTTTCTACAACTTTAATGCAACAACATGCCATTTATATAGGTAGATTTATAATAAATTACCTATTTCTTCAGTAGGGCAATTTAACTAAATATTTTCGTTGAATATCAGAAATTAAAATGAACTTTTTATTTTCAAACAAATGAATAATATCCTTTTTCTACAATAAGTTTTTTGAAAAAAAAATGTTTTGATCTTTTAAAGAATTAGATACAACGTGTAGTCGGTATAATCGGGAATAGAGATTCAACGAACATATTTTAAATGCACCCGGAAACTCAATTGCAGGAATTTATATATTTTTTAAATGTAATTCGGTACTATGTGGAAAACATCGTGGGATCGAACCTTCTTGAGACATGTTGTAATATGTTCCTAGGTTCACTTATTCAAAGAAGGCTTTCTCTCCTACATAACAGGAATTCGAGTGGCACGTGTTTCTAACAAACAACACTGCTTTCCTGACTGATACCTTGACTACCATTTACGAACATCTGTTCCATTATTATAGGCAACAACAATTATAAAACGAATGTTTCATCAGATAAACTTTCTATGATTTCAGCCACACTTATACTGAAAAACCCTTCCTACAGCGACGTACAAGGCACGGTATCGAATTTAGTTGAATTTGACAAGGATAGCACATCTGGTCGGTCAAAAGGCGAAGAGCCAGATTATAGTCACCGAGTCAGTATTATATGGGATGACGCCATTGATCCGGTATCGAAAGTGGTGCGGGCTTCCAATTATGATGAAAGAGGTAATTCATTTCAAACATTTAGATCTCTGTCGCTGTCTATTTTCAAATACTGGACCTACGTATATCTGCAACTAATATTGCCCTCTGATGTAGAACATCCGTCTTATTTATCGGTAGTAGGTTTCTATAAGGCCATTCTAGAAATGTACTCGTGTATTCCTCTGTCTTTCAGATGTATCAATCCAGAACTATTCGGAACGATGGGGCATCGGAATGCGATAATCATCCATACACGCACTGTCAAATAATCGAGGCCGGCTAATTATGCGGTCAGGTCCGGCTTCGGATTCGTTACATTGCCCCCTTTTTGAAGACGTTTCATTTCGTAATGTCATCCTTAGAGTTTAGCGATATCTGCAAGATTCTATATTTCTGCACCTTGAAGTTCGATGGAACTAACACTCCACAGTCTTCATGTTTGGTCGTAGAAAATGGTTACACCACGTTGAAATCTTGACGCCGCTGGATTTGAATATCGTCTCCAACAAACTTCCTATAACTCTCCAGTTGAGCCCTCCAATTCCACAGGACAATTTTGGGATTACCAGATCCACAATATTCTGGTCCAGCATCGTATCTCTCAATCTGGTGAGGCTCCGCCAGACACCTTCAAGTGTCAGTTTATCTAGATAATGCTTTTTGGTAACCAGGTAGAAGATATCTCTCTAGTCCGTCTTCAACTGCAGCAACCTTCCAACTTCTGGGTTCTTTTCCCGTTGTTCCTGTAGTAGACCGATCTTCTTGGAAAATACCACGGCAATGCTTCTGGACATTTAGAGATCTTTTGTCACACAGTGAGCTATGGTGTAATCAGCAGGTACCTTGAAAAGGTTTCGTGGCTCCTCTCGGGTTACCCCGTGTAGAACTTTCCGCCCATTTGAGTACAGGGACGTGAACTTCTGGAACGTCATTTCATTCTACGGTGGTCTGAGAATACCTAATGGAATGAACAACCCTGGGTTTTCCTAGTGGTGGCTTATAGATTGGGAAGAAGAGATCGTTTATTCTCATTATAATTTTGTACGGACTTTTCTCTACGAGTTCCTCAGCTTGGTGATAGTCCCCGGCGTCGTTTAGGGCTGTACAGCCAAACAAGGTCACCTGTCTACCTGTCTGAAATCCACCAGCATCGGCCTTGATGTCGTAGGTCTCTTCCATTCTGTCGCTGGCACTTCTGAGTGTTTGCTGACGTAGTCATCTCCCGCAGGGTCTTGTCCTGATGGCGTCCCAAACTTCAGGTCACATGGAAGCTGCAGCTCTCGGCCCATAATGATACTAGCAGGGGTTTGGCTGGTCGACTCTTGTACTGTGGAACGATAGGCCATCAGTAACAAATGAAGGTACTGGTCTCAATCTTTCTGGACAGGTGACGGTTTATTGTCTTGTTCAACCTCTCCACCATTCCATCGGACTGTGGCTGTAGCAATGGTTTTCGTCTTTCAGATGTTCAATATCTGACACACTCTTTTACCAAGATGTCGGCAATGGTGAAGGCTTCCTGGTTAAGCAGGGTATAGGCTTCGGCCTACTTGCTGAATTAGTCCGTTCCCACGAGGATGTACCCGTTTCCGTGGTCAGATTATGAAATTGGACCAGCGATATCAATGGCGATCTTTTCAAATGAGCTGCCTACGTTGTACTGACGCTAAGGCCACGATGCGTGTTCTTGGTCATTGCTGACAGCGGATACAGCTGTTCTGCTCATCCACTGCTACTCCCTACCCAGAGACAACATGGACGAGATATCATAATTCCTTCTGGAACAGATGGAATTTCTTAGGGCTCAATCTGGAGTTTCTTAGTCGCTGGAATACCTCCTTCAAATTTTTCACGTGGTCGTGCCAACCACAATTATGTTGTCGAGATACACATGTCTTCCCCGAGAGTCGCTTAGAACCGTCTTCATCAGTCTTTCAAATGTGGCTGGAGCGTTGCAGAGCCCGACTGGCATAACTGTGAACTGCCACAAACCTGAGCCGACGGTGAAACCAGTCTTTTCTCTATCTTTCTGAACCATTTCTACCTGCCAATATCAACTCTTCAAATCTAAGGTCAAGAAAATTGTAGAACCGGCCAGCGTATCTAGAATTTCGTGTATTCTCGGAAGAGGGTTGCTGTCCTTTTTCGTCACGGTGTTCAGTTGTTTACTTGAAAGCGTGTTGATCTATCTTTCTTCTTCACCAACACGACTAGAGAGGACCAGGGACTGTCAGATGATTCGATAACTCCTTCTCTTTCCATATCGCAGACTATTTTGTCAGCCTCTTTCTTCTTGGCGAGTGGAAGTCTTCTAGCTGATTGGCAAATAGGTCGAGAATACCCAGTGTCTATCTTGTGCTGAACCACCTTTGTTCTACAACCTCTGCCTACTCCGATATCGAAGATGCCCTGATACTTCTTGTCTAATTCTCCCAGTTTGGGATGTTGTGCTATCTCATGTCCTTGGACGAGATGTCAACCAACTTCTCCAATTCTGCTGACAAGTTACTGGCTTGGCTAACAGTGCCGCGTACACTCCTAATCACAGAGGAAATTGACGAGCAGTGCCCCAAAATTGTTTATTTAAAATCACCGGGTATAATAATTGACATTCATCACCCTTACCGGCACAAACTCATCAGCTCGCAACAAGGTCTTTCCTGGTGCGACTCCTCGTCAAATTTTTTCATCATGGAACTTGGGCTCGAACATCATCCCCTTTTCGATGGTCGCACCTCATCCAGGTGAGCTTCCAAAATGGTTTCAGCCCTCTTCGGTCCGCTAACATCTTCAGCCAGCAGGATACGAATCATTTCTTCACTTCTTCTGTGAAGTAGCAAAACTCTTCTCCATTGACACAGAACGCCGTCTCGAATCTTCTGAAATACATGATATCTATTCCAATGATTGCTTCATCCTCGATGTCTGGTACTAGAGCCCGGTGTTTTACTTTAGTGCTGCCTAAAATCAGTTCCTACCTAGATGAGTATCTCGCCGCACACGCATTAAGATTCGTGTGTAAGAGACACCTTCCCCCAACGGCAGTGTCGTGCGATGTTAACAGAAATATTGAGGTTCAATAAAATAGAAATAATAGAAACCCAATATGGAATGGAAACCTGAAATTATGATGAAATAATCTCCACAGGATTTTGAGAACAGCCGATGTTCTAATTGACATGTTCTTTCATAATTCATTTATTTTTCTCTTTTCCAATTTGTTTTCCCTTTCTCGGTAGTTACGACACTGGTAGCTTCAAATGATTGTTCTGTCAAATATCAAATGCAGCGTTGTCGTACTGACAAGACTATATCGACAACGAAGAATCTCCGTTCGGCAATGGAAATACTATCGTTTTTACATGCTCCCAACAAGCTGCAATGAAGGTTTCAATTGCCTTCTTATTGCTATATATTTCATCCAAGACAGTATTTTTGGGTTTTCGTTGGCATGAATCTACCCGACAGATATCAAAAGCTAGCTGACGTGCTTATTGTATCCTTAAAAAATTGCGACATGGCAATAATGTCATGATTGAATTGACTTAATTATGAATCATAATATATAAAAATACTGTTAATCGGGGCTTGCTGGATACAGGCCGACGACTGCCCCTCCTCATCGACCTTTTTTAGTTTTTACGCGTCGGTATCGATTCTTTGAATTTGGGCATTTGCAATTCCAGCATCTTATCTGTTTTCAGGCAGCACTTTCTTAAATAGTTTTCCTATGGTAGCTTGAATATTATCAGGCTTATGTGGATTTTCTTCAAGCATTCTGACTTTACTCTGGCTTTTGCAGGATTGTTTTGCAGCCTCAAATTCCAGAGCACGTGCCAAGGCATCAACCAGATGTGTGTGGCTAGCAAGTGTCAATGCTTGACTTGTTTCTTGGTCACGGAGTGCATCCAAGAATGCCTGGACCACTAATCGCTACATTACATTTTCCGGCGTGGCTGGCAATGCAAGACGAACCAAGCGAGCAATGTCAGCTTCGAATTCCTGTGAAGATTCGTCCAATTTCTGGAAGCGGTTTTTCAGCTGTGAATGGTGAACGTATTCTAGGTAGGTTGGCCTGGCCATACCGTACTTCCAAACGTTTTATCCGCTCTGTTCGTAGTACTCCTGTTCTTGGGCGGTGAGGGTTTGTAATATTGTTGCTTCTCTACGCAATGCCAGTGTTAGAGCTGCAGCTCTTGAATTTTTGTTGGCCGATTTTCTGGTGTGTGCAGTATCAATTTGCTTTTTCAACTTACTGATTGTTTTCTTCATACTGCCGATTTCTGTCTTGATTCGGCCTTTTATTTCATCCATCTCCCTCTCAAGTCTCAAAAACTCCCATTCTTTCAAGCTCTTCGAATTTTCTAGAAGCTCTTTCCTCAAACCAGTTGAATTTTCCAGCAGCTCTTCTCTCAAATTCCTTGAGTATTCTAGAAGTGTATCTTCCAAATTGTTTGAATTTTTCATGAGTGGAACTTTTCTTATTAGCTCTCAGTCCTCCATTGAATCTAACTATTACGGATGAAAAAATCAAAAGGTTAGATAGCATTAATTACATTTTTATTTGGTATAATATAATAATAATACTCCCTCATAAACACTCGTTGAGTGTACCCAAAGGCATAGCCTGTGCGGGTAGAGGACGGCTATTATTATTATTTGCCGTGGCGCTCCGGGGCGACTTACTGATGTTTCAGGTGATGTATTCACTTTTCAGCTGTAGGAAAACCTACAGCACCACCTCGGGTGGTCGGTGTGCACTCCAAGCTAGCACCAGACGAGATTGGCATCTAGACAACTCACAATACACTTGCTTTTCAACAAGGCATGCGGTCGCCTATCGATCCGATATAAAGTAGTTGAGAAAAATTCTCGTACCTACATCGGACTCGAACCGACTATCGCTATGCTGGAGTTTCAAACGGCCTGTGCCTTAGACCGCTGATCCACCGACCACCGAATTATATAATAATACTCCCTCATAAACACACAGATTGTACCCAAAAGCTTAGCATGTACGGGTACAGGACGGCTATTTTTATTATTTGCCGTGGTGCCGGGGCAACTCACTGATTTTTGGTGGCGTATACACTTTTTCAGCTGTAGGAGAACCGGAAAACATACAGCACCACCCCGGGTGGTCGATGCGCAGTCCAAGCAAGCACCAGACGTCGGCATTGGTATCTAGACAAATTACCTTGCCTATCGACTCCTATGAAATTGAGAAAAATGTTCTCGTTTCCAGGATTCAAACCTACGTACCTACGTAATCATGAAGGAATTAGGATTCTCCTTGAATTTCTGGAGACTACGCATCGGGAAAAATCACACTAGACACTGTGTTTCAGAGCTTGGCGGTTCGTTAAAATAACAAGACCTGGGAAAAGAGATATTCTATAATTTTCCTGGGGTGTGTGAATAAGTCGTGTCGATTTCAATTGACTTTCCTGCGGTGTTCCAGAGAAGTAAGCAATTATGTGATCCAGACATCATCGACGGAATAACTATTTTCCAGAACGACGATCGTTATTGTAATCACTATATTTAATCGGTAGTGTTATTGTATTGTTTACATTTTTTAAATTGAGTTGTGTCAATAGCATTATTATTCCAGAAAAACGAGTAAGCGCTGTCAGTTTCAGCGGCGTTGATCCGGACAAATTTGCAGAAATCGCCAGGAAATCAGTTCATAGACCGGAACCAAAGATCGTCAACAAAAATTCAATTTTCGAAAATATCGTAAAAGCTGAAAGAATGAAGAATAATGAATCCAGAAGTCGATCGAGGGGCAAATCGTTAATCGAGCAACCAGAAAAGTCGATAAGGTTTATCTAAATCACGCCCTCTATTAATTACGTTCGGTCGAATTCGTGAAATGGTTCGTTTTGAAATTATCCCCACCACTAATAGAGGTCATTGTGTTTGTGGCTTTTATAAGTCAAAAGTCAAGTTGAAACTCAATCCCACGAAGTGAAAATATGAGGCGAATATCTGATAGAAAACGACTACTTTCTTTCACGAACAATGAATTAAACCTGCCGTCTATTTATGTAATGTTCCTTAAGAAGGACGCTATTGCAATAAGTGCTAATAATAATAATAATAATTGTGATGAAACAATGATTATTATCCTTCATTTTGTTAGGAATTACCACCAACAACCAGTGTCACCAGTAAAAGCAGATAGGCAAACAAAATCTGTGCGGGACCAAAATTTTACCTCTGTACGAAGTAAAAAAAAGCATTGCGTCAGAGTTTTGGCGGCTAAGGGTGGCGCGATAGTGTAGGTGCGTCCTCACCGTGCAAGGTGAACGCAGTGTTGTCGATGTTTTTGCAGAAATTTCCCGTCCTATTAATTCACTGGACTATTTATTCTGGTTGAGAGATACCTGGGAGGCATGAATCAGCAGAAAGTGCACTTGTTAGATATCATACCTATTATCTGGAATTTGCTGACATAACGTTTTAGGTTACATGTGTAGGCAGATTCGAGCCTTCAATTATTAAATGTATTTTCAAACTTGATCATCAAGAACCAACAATAAACTTATACAAACCAAAAAAACTGCTGGATATAGGTTCTTTATACAAATAAAAAATATGCATGTTTATTCATCTTGTTAAGAAGAACCTGAGATATTCTACGTTAATTTTCAAAGTGAATAATGATCAACACAGCCATTTGACCAGAAATGCCGAAAATGTATCTGTTACTAAAATTAAAACTAACATTGGAGATAAATCAATTTATTTCAATGGTGTAAAACTTTACAATGAACTTTCGAATCGTTTGAAAACATATGGTAAATTGCGATTCAAAAATAACCTGGAAAAATACTACTTTGAACTCTATTTCATAATTTTCTTTTTTTCTTGTTTTTTTTTAAACTGTATGTTTCTTGGAAATAAATGAAGATATATATATCCGGCGACTTCTTAGATGTCCCTAGAAACTTCGGTTAGAAAGTTCGCGTTTCTTCCACGCGTGACTCATGTTTTTGCGAGCTCAGGATTGTTGACACTTGGGGTGCATACTTAATGAGGTGAATGCGTAATGAGATGATCAGGGCCGGTCTCGAGGCTGGTCTCGAAATCGTTACAATAGAAAACAGGATGATAGGCTAGCGAAACAGTTTAGGTGTTAAAAGATATCAGTCAAAATAGTATGTATTGGTCAAAACATCAACTCACCTACCGGTACATATGCAAAAACGCCAGAGATTGTTGTTTCTAATAATGATTTTGAAAATATTATATCTCCTGATAACATGATTAGGGAAAATATTAGCTCTCTTCAGGAAGGTGTAAGCGATAGTAATAAAACCGACTTGACATTGTTAGAAAATAAAATTGGTAGGCATATAAGGCAACGGAAGGTACGGTCCAAGTTTAAGGAATATGTAACACAACTCAAGAGGATTGTAATGTATGCTGTATATTTCATCTTGCCGCAACAGGACGCAGGATTTTTCCGAACGCTACTATAGGGAGTTGCATATTAGGCACGTTTTAATGTCAAGAACGCCGTGGTACTATGCAAACACCAATTTATATAACTGAGTAACCCCCACCGGGAGGTAAAAAATCCCCTTTAGAGAAAAATCCTATCGACGCGCCTGAAAGTTGAGCTCCATGACAATATATAACAACAACAACAACAACAACAACAACAACAAAATAGGTACGTGGAGCAATAGGTAGTGTTTTGTTGAACATTTCAAATACTTTACATAAAATTGAATAAAACATTAAGACACAAAACCGTCCGTTCTACAATCGGGCGATAGACATTCATCATCTCCAAATTGACCCAAATCAACATTTACAAACCGATCAACATTACTTTGATCGTTTTCAGTTATTCTTGCCCAACATTAGCTGTAATCTAGGAGAGACGTCAGAAGCGTGTAAGTTCTCCAAATCTGAAAAATGTTTCCTATTATAATTAGTGTCTAAATTGCTGTATCACATCTGACATATGGATAGCATTATGTACGACACTAGGCTATATATTCCATGTCGATGGGAATTTAGTACCAAAAAGTGGTGGGGATGGTTTAAACACAGACAACCACAAGATATTTCAATCATTCGACTAACGATATATATGTGACAGTATGACTCAAAAAAAGAAATGGTTTGGACTGCTGAAATCTAAGAAACAAACGGATTCCGGGATTGTGGAGCCAACTAGACAGAGCGCCATGGCAAGAAGAAGTATTATCGCTAGCGTAGCCAAGGATGTTGAAGAGGCTGATTCTGCGTGAGTTATCAATTAGAACCACTAATTGAAAAATAATTGAACATGAATTCGGAAAATTGTGAAGCCCATTATTTATGATGTCCCTATAGTTTCTAAGTTTAAGTAATTTTCAAATAATTTCATTATAGGTTGGAAACTGATTGTTTATTTTTTAAAATGTATATTATTACATTTATATCTTAAGGAGTTCAGTTTGGATATTTTATAAAAATTGATCGATCACATTACATGATTTTTATTTATGTAAGTTCTAAGATTGTTTTATCCTCCGATCAAGTAACACAACCTAGATGAGTAACACTCAAATAGCTAGATCTGAAGGTAACATCTTTTCATGACATTATTGCCATGTCGCATAAGCACGTCAGCTAGATTTTGATATATGTCGGGTAGATTCATGGCAATGAAAACCCAAAAATACTGTCTTGGATGAAATATATAACAATAAGAAGGAAACTGAATCGTTCATTGCAGTTTGGTGGGAGCATGTAAAAACAATAGTATTTCCGACGCCGAACGAAGATTCTTCATTGTCGATATAGTCTTGTCAGTACGACAACGCTGAATATGATATTTGACAGAACAATCATTTGAAGCTACCAGTGTCGTCACTCCATTCCTATTGGGTTTCCATTATTTCTATTTTATTGTACCTCAATATTTCTGTTAACAACGCACGACACTGCCGTTGGGGGGAAGATGTCACTTAAACACGAATCTTAATGCGTGTGCGGCGAGTTACTCATCTAGGTTATGTTATTTGATCGAAGGTTTTATCCCCTCTACAAACATTGAATTTTTCTTGGCTTAATGAAGTTTATTGGTTAATTGATATAATATAATAATGAATTATTATTATATATAGTTTCCATTGTACCTCTTCAATCATTTTCAGATATTTGATCAAAGAGGCACCCAAAGAAGAAAAGACCAGCGGCATTGGAAGTTCCCACAGAAGCAGCCTTGAAGCCTATCGAAGACGATCAGTTCCTGTTGGTAAGTCTCGAATACTGTGAACTCATTCCTAGGCAAAATTATAACTACCTTAGAACGAAAGATTTCCTAGTTCAGCATACTGACCTTGAAATATTGTATCCCCTTTTGAACTTCATCCAGGTTCAAACTCATGTCCATTATTGAATTTTTGTTAAATTTTTCCAGCTTACTCATTGTTTTTTTCATTTCATACTTTTCTGACTCGATTCCGCCTTTCATTTCATAAAAATTTATTTCCTTCATTTTGTTTGTTTCTGCCTAAATTTGATTTTATACTACGTTTCGCCACACCACAGAGTTCTCTTTTCAAGTTGCTTGTGTTTTATAGAAGCTTGTCCTCCAGTCGCTTCAAATTTTGTTAAGTTTTTCTTTCAAGCTACCGAATTTTTCTACAAGTTTATCTTCCAGACTCCTTAAATTTTGTTGCAGTATATCTTCCAAGGATTTGGCATTTCGGTTGAGTTTATTCATTATCGAACTCAAGGGTCTTCTCCTTTTTCAATCAGTCCTGGGGGTCTAATCTGGAGATTTAACGTATACGAATTCGATATTTTATTTCTCTTCAACGAGCGGTGTCTGTATCGCTCTATGTTACTTTAAACGTATGAAAATGTTTTCGCATGAACTCGAGAATAGACACCCTGAGTCTTTTCTAGAGTGGGTGCTCTTTAATCAGTTGTTTAGAGTTTCCATTCTTCAAATTCCTGCTCCAACTGCGTGACTTTCAATTCTACAACACGCACTTTCCTAGAAAATATTTTGTCTTTTAGTAGCGTCTGAGATATCATCAGTTTATTTTGCACAAACAGATCACGAGTTTACTGTCTCGTAATCCGCAAAATGGATACTTATGCGAACACTTATTTGTTCAATGGGTCATATTGCGTGCGCCAAAAAGGTCTATAATTTTTTTTTTCTCAACACGAAACTGTCCACTTCACTTGTTTAATTAATAAAAATCTGACTCCTACCATCAGTTGCAATAAGAATGCTCTTAACGGTTTAAACTAATTTATTTATACGGAGAATATCTCATTATTTTCACACACTAAATCAGTTCGCTGCTGAAAATATCATCGAATAATTGAACGCAACTAAGAATCTAGCAGAATCATCCAAATCGCGTTTCATTGGTTTTGGATAATTTCTGTATGCATATATTGGATGGGAACATTCAATTAAAGGGTGGTAATGTTTAATGATTTTGGAGCGAATTTATTGATGCAATTTTTTTTTCAGAGCGTCCAGTCTTCGAAAAGCATCGAGAGATCAACGAATATCTGCATAACGTTTGATTGTTCTTATGAAATAAATTTGGAGACAATCTTTTTTTACATAATACAACCTTATTTCAAATCTCTCTTCATCCTGTAGGGACAGGGGGGATGAGATGTGTCCTCTCCCACCCTGTTCCCGAAATTTCTGCAATCCACGGGATAGCTACCCCTGCTGGCAGTGACTGAATATCCCCTGTTTCAGAAGCTTCAAAAATGTTTGCCTTACCTCCACTCTCCAGTACTGCTAATGCAAGGATATCAATGTTCTCGTCTCTTAATACATTGACAAGCATAATATTCTCTGAAAAAAGTTACACAAACCGGGTTTCCACCATGTGCTGCAAAAGCTGTGTTAATCGAATATGTATTATTCGTCCTGTATATATTTGCGAGTTTCGTTATGACCTCTAATGCGAGTTATACCTTGGGTTAGAGGACTTTCAGGTAGGCCGATTCATTTAAATCTTCCTGGATGAAGTTTACCCTAGTGATGTAGAGCATCCAGACGGATGTACCTGTCACTATTTGTGATTATACAAAGTACTTTGTTCTGCGTCCTGCCCAGTTTCAATAATTGAGACTTATACAGTCCGCAGAACACCGTACAAGCTTAGGTCATAGCAGGGTGTGTAACCTGTTTTTATAATAGTAATTTGTTTTCTTATAAAGTTTCTAGCGATAAGAGATACGTCCCCTGCACGTCAGCTGACGCCCTTTGAATCGCCATGAATGTAAAGGTTCAAATTTAGACGCTTGGACAGTCCTACTCAAACTTATTTCACAGACACGGCTTGCTCACACGATTGTCCATAACCGAGAACCTTTTACTGACTTCATCACGTTTGAATTCCTTTGTGAAATCTTGTTTTTCTCTAAATACGGAAATACCTTCTCCGATCCAGGTATATTCTGATCTGAGTGGCAACAACGTCGCTCCAAAAAGTTAGCGTATACGACCATACCGTCAGCGTATATCGCCGTTTGAACCATTGGCGATATCGCAAAGTAAAAAGTATAGAGGGTATACAAGTCTGTTGACAAGGACGAACCCTCTGGACCAGGTAGGAATTTAAAAGTTCATGTAGGCATGTTAGTTTCCCACTACTTGGTGATGAATCCTCCTATCCAAACTTTGTCAAAGGCCTTCTCCATATCGAGTAATACGTACCCCTATTGAGGTTTTGGTGAAAGGCTCCTTTTGTCTGTGGACAATTCGGACCCCTTGCGTATTAGTCAAGTGTCGTTTGCGAAAACCAAACTGTTTTGCCGATACAAGTCTCTTGATGATGAAATATCCTTGGCAAGTTCATGAGCAGCACGTCAACCCCGCCTACACCAGAGGCTTTATTTCTGGTTGATCTTTTGATGGCTCCGACTGCTTTCTTGTAGCTTGGAGCGAGTTTGGAGCTGCTGATGTTCATTCTTTTGCTGCGGAGTCGGAAGAACGAGCTCGGCATGTCTACGAAGCGACGACACAGAGATGTGAAGACTAAGTTCGACAGGTCAGTCTCGATGTGAGAAGATTGATATTTCAGAAGAATATGATCTGTTGAAATGACAATACCTATAGTCCAAAACTAGTTGTGTCACATAAATTATACAATACTTATGAAAACAACTCATTATAAGATAGTCTTGAAAAACATTTCTCAAGAGCCTCTCAATGACCTGTCTCAAGTAGATGTTAGGAATGCAATAAGCATTCTGGGCTGCAGTGCCTCCAGACTCCCGTTTATCGATGGACAAAAATGTAGTGAGGCGATAGAGGTTATTTTAATTTTGCGTAGATTTTAGCACTATTCAAATGAGTTTCCATAAAAACACACCATCCCGAAATACGTTGTTTAACTTGCACTAAGCCAGGTGGAATAAAGAACAATCAAGAAATTTAATAACAAATTGTCTTTATTAGAGAAAAGTTGAGAAGCAGTACCGTACCGCTCATCTCTTTCAACTAACTTTTTATACATAATGAACTGGAGTAAAACCATAATAAATCAACAATAAAACATTCACAATTAAATAGACTTATATAATAAGGAATATCAATATGCCACACTCTGTATACACTGATTGTATAAAGAAAAGTGATCCAGTTTTTGTCTACTAAAAAAAATACAAATTCACTGATGGAATGGAATGCGCCATATAGCAAAAGCAAATGAAGAAATACGTTAAAATTATTGCTGGATACCCCCAGAAACTCGACAGTCACGTGTTCTACAAAGATCACTTGATGATTGTAGCAGAATTGTAAAAGGTTAAAAGTAATATTGATATAAAATTGAGCTTCATAAAGAGTATATATTTTTCATTTTATGTTGGTTAGCTCCTGCCATAGAAATTCCCGGGCTTTAAACCGAGTGAAGGAAGCTATTTTTCGTACTATTATCGAATGTTGACGATATGAATCATCAAAACAATAAACTGGACGGTCATCGACATTTTGCACGTTTCGAGGAAAAACGTTTGGCAAAGCACCTGGGTCTGGGTAGTCCTCGTCTAAAAGCTTTTGTGGTGCTTACCATTCTAATAAATTACATAAAACAATTTAGTTTCATTAATTTCCAAGAGAAATTCCCAAATTTTTCTTCGGCTCAAGTACATAAAATAAATGTCAAGGAAAAGAAATTACTGAATACTAGGTTAGAATAGGTGTGTTATTTCTTGGGTTTTTGAATTAATCAATGTTAACTGCATATACATCGGAAATCTATAAACCAGTGTCGCCTTTGATAATGTTTGCCGCAGTTATAATTAAGGCTAACAAGATTTCACTAATTTCCGATGTCGAAATGTTGTGTATGCACATTTTATTTCCGAAATATTTTCTTCAAAGATTATTTTATGAGTAGGCACTCGTTTGGTTTAAGTCTACATACTGATGCTAGCAAAATAACAGAGAATGCTATTTATGAGGAGAGACGGGGTGACACATAAAAACAAAGGTATGAATGATTTTTTCCCTCTTGCACTTTTAGAAATATTTTCGATTCAATCTTCCTATTAAACGAAGAAATTAGGTTTTCAAGAAGAAGTAGCTAATTAGAAGTTCTAGGTAATAAACAGACTTTTTGAAGACTTTTTAAAGTTATTTTGGAATAAACTGTTTCTGAATAAGCAAATTTCTATGTTCAAAAAACCAAGGGAAAGACTGGGATAGAATTAAATAAAGAATAAGGATCAACTTTCACGAGCCTTATGAAATGACTAAGGAAACTTTAAGATTCTACATCAATTTTGATTCAGGTTAAAGAAGTAAAATATTTAGGATATTCTGCTACATTAGCAGACAAGTCAGGAGTGTATAGTTGTTTTATTATTTGGTAATTTCGAAGGAATGATTTGTGTCACTGATATTGATCTTCATGATGCTAGTTTAAAACCTACCTACTTTCTGCGGTTTTTTGGTACCCAGTTAAATTCCATAACCCAAAAAGCTCTACTGGGTGAGTAGGGTAAGTGAATACAGTGTGCTTTCTATCGATGGTCATATAATACCAGAATCTCCCGGAATACCAAAACCTAATCATATAAACGTTAAAAATCCTGTCACAGCAGTTAAATATCAACTATCAATCGTAATAACGGTACCGGAACATCAATCACACAAAAAGAAAGTTTTGATATGATAAAGTGACGGAAACTCGGGGTTCAACATTTCTTTGGTTGCGTTAAAAAATTGTTATTTTTTACAAATTTACTCGGCGATAATAAAATGTTAGTGAATACCTTATAGTTCGCATACCCACATAAATTATAGGTATGTTTTATAAAGCATGATTATGTAAACATGAAAAATATGTTTGAAGATACATGTATTTTCCCGAAGAAAAATATTATAAGCATCAATATTCAAGCTCCTCCAATCGCAAATAAAGTAATGTTGTTCCTCATTATAACAATGGTCAAAATGAGAGCAGATCGAAGCTAAAGTGGTATATTTTTTGCTGTTGATATTCAGGATACAAGAAAATTAAAAAAAATATACCACAAACATCAAAATGTGCTGGTTCGAGCTTAATTTCAACATGCCATGTCAACATGCCGCGTCATCAAAGCTAGCGTGATGAAATTTTCTAACTGTAATTGTCAAAAGAAGCTTCCTTACATAAACGTGAAAAGTACAAGTTGAGGTGATTATACACGTCCTAATGCTTCGTTTTCAAACATGTTCCTACTTGTTCTTTGAATTGGACTAGATGAGTTTTTTTATCCATAAGTCAAGATTCAAATATAAATTTTTCTAGAGCGTGATACGTTTCTACACCATTTTCAAATACATTTTCTCTCAAAATATATACATAAATTCTCTTTCGTGAGAGAATTCTAAATACCATGAGACGGTTGCGATATGAATAAGTTGCGGGCTCACATCGAGATCGACATAAAAAAGTTTGCAGTTAAAGAGCTCACAATGCCCAAATGGCAAACATGAGTTTGATTTACGGAAATATCGATAGTTGCTAGTTACTATGAAGAGTTGAGGTGTACAGTCCAATTTTTTTCCAAAGAATCAGAATCGACAGTCTGATCACCAATACTCTCAAAATGTTATTATATCTCAACATAACTAACTAACTAACTAACTCAATCCTTAATATACTGAACAATAGATTGAAAAATTCAAAATCAATATCGGGAGTAGTGACTTCCCTTCGGAAAATTGTCTTGACATATTTCAAACTGACGTTTCGGCTACAAATAGGGAAATCGTTATCAAAGGCGATGGGGCCACGGTTGAAGTGCGTGACTGGGTGGCAGGACCTTAAGCGATTAGATGACGTTCATATGTGCCTTTTTTGTACATAGCAAAGACACAAAGTGTCCATTTCGACCTGTATCTGTAATCAAGTTCTGCTCCAATTGAAACCATATTCCCTTGTATTTCTTATTCTTCTGGGTTATTGATATAGGACAGGGATACAAAATGAGTGAGCAATAAGGGGATGACTGAAGAAAGGGAGAGGCTGTGTCATTGGGGAAAATCAATATCGAAAAAAAAAAAACGCAGTTGGGAAGCGAATATCATTACAGGACAGCCATCTTGATCTTATTAAACAATATATTGTATATATTTGATAATTGAAACTGGCCAATACATCATTATTATGTCTCAGATATAGGAGAATTCCTTTTCTGCAATTACCCACGGACATGCCACTAATGACTTGGAAATTATAAGCTGTAAAAACGTATATACTCTGATCACCTCCAAATTATCAATGCTGATCCCGCAGCCAAAAATTGGACCGTTACAGCTCGTTATTACCTGCATCCTGGGTCCATTGTAGCTTTTCACTTCTGAACTATCATGTTCACCTCTGCGCTAAAACTACGAGTCGCGTTAAGCACTTCAACACCTAGCAAGTGAAAAGCTGCAAGGGAAACCGTCCCCGAGAAAATTAACTATATCACAAACTCATGCCAGTCATCACGACCGCACCTTAAAGTTCTTCCTATGCATCTCCTCCGTCTGGTCTTTGAGTTTGAGCAGCGTCTCCTGCAGAAAGTCGGTGATTTCTTTCCGCGCCTGCTCGTCTGTCGCCCTCCTCTCCTTTAGGTCTTTGACCATGTCGGAGAGGTCGAGTGGCTGACCATAGTTAAAGGTGAGGTTGTTGCCGATCTTCAGGACGTATGGCGGCTCGTTGGGGAGAACGTCGTCCATGCCGATGTGCCAAATCGGCAGCACGATAGGCGTGACGGGTGACTCGAATATCATCCTGCCAACACCCCATTTCAGTCTCATATTTTCTTTCGTCATGTTCACTTTGCCTGAAAATCATTCGATTATCATCATTGTTGTTCCTAAATAAGTAATATATTTTTTCTACATTCATGCAAAAATCAAAACTTTATTAAACTATATTCAGTGGAAAAAGAAGGTCTTTATTGCACTAGTGCAATAAAGTTTTTATTGCACTCATCTGTCATTCTACTTCAACGTGCTGTCATCATGATAAACATTAACGTTGAAACCCACTACATATTTAGCAGATATTCTGTGAGATTGGCCATACGTTTTAAACAGCTATATATTTTATATTATTTTGTATTATTGTTAGCAGTCAGAGTTGAACAAACAATGCCTTCCCGAAAATAACTTCATAATCAAAACCGATCCGCTATGTTCTAAACCGTCTACCTGCATAGAGCAAACTGTCTGTACTATGACATACTCACTCATGGCTACTATGATTTTTATTTTTATAATGCAACTGTGGTTATAAAAACGTCAGTCAAAATTTAATTCTGAAAATTACAGAAGTGAAAGTTTTAAAATGAGTAATATTAATGGAAAACTAGATGATGGTGATGAAATCGATAGTAATAATTATTTATTTAAATTGCGTATTTCATTTTTGTTCACCTAGTGCCCTAAATAAATAATTTTTTGCTTTTTGCATGAACGTAGAAAAAATGTTTATTGCACTCGACGTGTTTGCACTTGTTGCATAAATAACTATTAAAAATACAGAAAGCCACCAAATAACGAAATCAAAAAGTTATGTGGAAAAATAACCATGACTTTACTTGCTGACAGTATCATAGTGATAAGTGAGAATTTACCAGATGGCTGAGAGTTATTTATACCACTCTGTATTTATAAGGTCGAATGATATTCTTAATTCACAACAACGATCTAATTATGCCTGTACAAAATTTCTACATTAACTCGTTCAACTATTACAGTACAGTGCGTTGGTTCCGTTATACCTCAACGGTGATGATAGAATAGAACTCGACTGGTATGCTGGATCAGAAGAGAACAAGTTTCAAACCATATTTGGAGTCTTGGTTGGCAAACCTCATAACACTCTCCCTATTTGTACGATAACATTCGTTTCAGAACTGACATACATAACCTCAATATACCTAACAAAAATAAATAAAAAAAAATCCAAGTCACAGAACACATACATTTCTATGTCCCCTACATATAATTTTTCATAGTTCGTTTAATAGTTCAGTCGACAGGTTGAAAAAAGTGGGGTTAGGTGGAAAAAGGTCGGAAGTTCATGAAACTTCAGGAGGTTCTTCAGGGATGGTTAATCAACATTTTCTCAAGTTTTGGACTTTGAAGACCCTGTGCGAAAAAAGTTGGAGGGGGGAAACCGCAAAATTTTTCTCTCTCCGGTTTTTCCTCGATTACTTTTTTCTCTTACGTCCTACGGAAAAAACATATCGATACTTTTTTGTAGAGCGTAAAATTTTATACAATTTTGACTGAAGAAACATGTTTTTATATGAATTCGCTACCGAGATAAGGCACGTCAAAAAAAGGTCATATTTCAAAATTTGCTAAGAAAATACAAAAAAGCTAAATTACAGCTTATTTCATCTGTTATACCCGAATTATGATGAAATGTTGTAGTAATTATGGTTCTTAGTTGAAGTCACCAACTTTGGACACCCCACTCCTCCTTCCCCCACCCAACCCCAATTCTCAAAAGCTAACTTTCTGATGAAAGCCAACCATGCCTATTCACATCATTTTGGTATTGATATCAGTTACTTTTCGGATCGATATCCCCCGTTCCCCTACATAATTATCCCAGGACTGGAAGAAAAAAAGACGTAGTCCTTTCGTGAAAAAAATTTATGTAATTAACAATATTAAGTTATTCTCAAGGCATATATTATACTGAGGAATAAAGACATTATAGCTAATCATACTGGGTAGGTGGTACTCATTTGTACTCATTACATTTCCTGCCGAGATTTCTTAGCCGCTGGTTCTGCTCGTAACAGCTCGTCGTCCTCCTGAGCGATAAGGCTGTCAATGATGTCGCTGTCGTCGTTTTCGTCCAATATTTCTGGTGAGTCTTCCTCGATCAAATCAGTTGCGGGGGCGTTTTCGCAGGAGTGGCCTGTGCAGTTCTTGCACATTGCTGAGCATCGGAGACCTGCTTTCTAGCAGCCGAAAGCTCCGCTGCTACAGCCTTTGCTGCACTTGCAGGAAACAATATGGAGGATATCATCCGGCGCAGCATTTCTGGTTGTGGGGATTGGTAGTACCCCTCGTGTGGTTAGGCTCCAGCCCCATACTGATGGGAGGAGATCATTGCCCAACCATGCCTGTACTTGCTGGTAAGTGCGGAGGGAGTGGTACTTGGCAGTGTCCCTTGTTGGTAGTAGGCCGGCAAGTTGTAATTTAGCCTTCGTCACTGATCGTGTGAATAATTGGTACCTTAGATCGTCGAGATTGTCCCTGTCAATGTTGCCTCCATAAACAGTGGGTGTTCCGTATGAAGACTGACATCAATGGAAAAGAAAAACTCAAAGCACGACTGGTTGCGAGAGGTTTTCTACAAAAAGAAGGAGTGGATTATCAAGAAACATTCTCACCAGTGGTTCGATATGAATCGATACGAGTTTTCTTGGCAATTGCTGCTCAGGAGAATTTAGAAATAGCCCAGTTTGACGTCAAGACTGCCTTCCTCTAAGGACATCTCAACGAAACTATCTTCATGAGACAACCCCAAGGATTCGAAAAAGGTTCCATGGTGTGCAGGCTCAAGAAAAGTTTGTATGGTCTCAAACAATCACCACGCTGTTGGATTAACGTATTTCGAAAATTCTTGAAAAATTTTCATTTTCACCAAACTAATGCAGATCCATGTGTGTATGTGGGATAAATCCATGGAAACAAAATTTATTTGTTACTTTTTGTTGATGATGGTTTGTTGATGTCAAAGTCAAAAGATGTCATTGAAAAAATTTTACATGATTTGAGAAACAATTTCAAAATAACTACTGCAGATGGAAGTTGTTTTGTTGGAATCGAGATCCATTCGAACAGAGAACGGGGTATAATTGCTATAAGTCAAACAAAATTCATCATGAAAGTTTTGAAGAAATTCAATATGTCCGAATGTTCTGATGCGAGTATTCCTGCGGATCCAGGTGTACGTTTGAAGAAAGGAACCGGTCAGTTAGATGTAAAAATTCCCTTCCGCGAAGCCGTAGGAACTTTACTGTTTATAGCAATGAACACACGTCCTGATGTTGCGTATGCAGTGAGTTATCTTAGTCAGTTTCTGGATTGTTTCACGATTGATCATTGGATTGCACTCAAAAGAATTAAGAAATATTTGAGTGGAACAAAAGAATATGGTATACTGTACCAGCGAACTGATGGTGATTTCTTAAATCTTGTTGGATATACCGATGCTGACTACGCAGGAGATTTGGACTCCAGAAAATCAAGAAGTGGATATGTTTTTACGATAAATGCATCACCCGTGACGTGGATGTCACAGAGACAGCCAGTTGTAGCCCTGTCAATGACTGAAGCTGAATATATTGCATTTTCTTTTGGTGGAAGAGAAGCTTTATGGTTGAGAAGAATGCTTGAGGAATTTGAAATCTGCGAGTGCTCCTCAACAACTATGAACGTGCACAACCAGAGTGCCATCAGATTGGCATGTAATCCAGAATTTCATAAAAGATTGAAGCATATCAATGTGAAATTTAATTTTGTTCGTGACATCGTTGAAAAAGGTGAAATCAAGATCCAATACATCAATTCGAAGTTACAATTGGCAGATATTTTTACGAAGCCGCTGCCGAAAAGTATTTTCGTTGTCAACCGAGAAAGACTGAAAATTTTGAACCTTAATAAAAAAGAGGGAGTGTTGAAATAGATGTTTTTATTATGGTGGCACCTAGGAGGTCATTCTTTTATTTTAATGTGAATACCCATGAAATGATGTTGCCATGATATATAATTGATAAAATATATGAATGTAGTTTTTGTTTTTAATAAATGCAAAAAAGTTAGTTTTTGCAATTTCTCTTCAAATATATTCTGCATATATCTACAACAGTCAAAAGTCCCACAGGAGCAGTGTTCTAACATCTATTGTTTTCCATCATTTTACTGCTGTAGCTGATCACACACTCCCCTCGGCCCGACACTCTCTTGTCCTTGGGAGGAACGACTTGACACCTGGTGGGCAAGCAGGGTTGGGGGTTATCTAAAGTTGGTGATTTCAAGTAGGAATTATAATAGCAACTACATTTCATCACAATTCTTGTGTAACAGAAGAAATAGGGTGGAATTCTGCATTTTGTGGCGAAATTTGAAAAATTACCTATTCTTCGTAGCGCCATATCTCGGTAGCAAATTGACACACAAACATGTTTGAGGCAACAAATTCGTAGGACAATCTACAAAAAAGTAAAACGACGTTTTTGCTGTAGAACGTAAGGCAAAAAAGTTATTGAGGAAAAACCACACCAAGGTCGAAAAATTTGCAGTTTTCCCCCGCTACTTTTTTAGCACATGGTCCTCGAGGTCCAAAACTTGAGAAAATGTTAATCAACCATCCCTGAACAACATCTTAAAGTTTCATTAACTTCCGACCTTATTCTATCTGAAACTACCTGTCGACTGAACTATAACTGTCTTCTGTCAAGTATAAAGCACTAAGGTAAACGATTAAATTTCCACAAAACTATTAAATTCGCGACATGTTTCACTACACTGTAGTTTTATCAAGCGATAATGGTCTACTAAAATCCTCTTCGTTAGGCTTTACTTAAATATCTAAATAAAGAAGACTAATTAACATAACTATACCAACATTACCTAGAATTGTTATGTTAAGTAACCTAACCTATCCCAATTCTTATCTTCCTCATTAATGTTATCCACAAACAACGAAAACAAGATATGCCGGGGAAACAATCGAAGGTACTAAGAAAAAAGGTTCAACAAAGGAGAATTGTTCAATTCCAATTGGTCATTGAGTAGACAATTAGAATTCTTCAATTTATTTATTTCTAGACATTCTAAATAAATAAGTTTGACACCTTTATTTTCCACATGTAGAATTTCGAAGTTTTCATCAAAGTGATGATCTTCTAAAATATGATTTGCATATGTTGAACTTGTTTTCTTTTTTACATAACTCGTGTGATGTTCACGTAGGCGGTTTTTAAAAGATCTCCCGGTCTGGCCTACATATACTTTAGGGCAAGTCCCACAATTTAATTTGTAAACTCCTGATTTTTCTAATTTTTGTGTTTTATCTTTGTTATTTTTAATAAACCTTCCCAACGTATTTTCTGTTCTATAGGCTATCCTTAAATTTTGTTTGTGTAAATATGAGGCTAATTTTTCGGTGGCTTTACCTGTATAAGTTAATGTTCTATAATTACTTTCTTTGTTCCTGATACAAGGGGTAAACTTCTTGGATAGCCTTATTGTGTAATTTCTTAGCCAAAATATTTATTATTTATTTGACGGTTCAATTATTGCTGTTATTTTACCAAAAGCATGCTCAAGAACTGTCCTAGTCGCACCTGTATCTAGCAGTATGGTGCAAGGCCCGTTGTTGATAAGACTGTCTACGAAGACACCTTCGTTCTGTCGTTGAAGAACAGCGACATATGCGTTGTTAGCCAGGGCTTGCTGGAAACCGGCTGACGATTGTCCTTCCTCATCGGCCTTCTTTAGTTATCTTGCGTCAGTGTCGAAGCGTGCAATGTCAGCTTCGAATTCCTGCAAGAATTTGCTTGATTTCTGGAAGCGATTTTTCAGCTGTGGATAGTAAACGAGTTCAAAGTGATTCTGGCCATTCAGTAGTTCTAGATGTTTTATCGGCTGTTCATAGTCCTCGTGTTCAAATGCAACGCCACAAATTTCCATTTTTAAGCCTTGTGTGTTTTTAAGGAGCTGCCCTTGAATTTTTTCAGAAGCAAATTATTCTTCCAAGGATTTAGTAGTTTCGTCTAGTTTATTCAATATTCACCTCGGGATCTTCTCTATCTCGAATTAAACTATCCGAGAGTATTGTTTCCATTCCCTCTCCTCCTTCTCTTGCTTCAATTCCGCGACCTCCAAATTTACCAGGATAACTCTCATCGAAAATATTTTGTCTTTTAGTGTCTTTGACCGAGATATAGTCTTTTTCACACAAAAAGTTTATCAGTTTATTATCCCGTAATCCATTTCGTGAACATTTATTCATTTTGAAAATTCGATTTCTAACACCACTGCAATATAAATGCACTTGTAAAATATACCTCCTCACATATTTTAACCAACTATATTGAATGTTGTCACTACTGCTACGCCAACTCTGTATTTTCTTTTTGCTAACTTGACTCGGACTGTCTATAACTAACTAACTGCCATCTGTGGTCAAGTGTCCATCATTTATACCAGCAGTAGACTTCTGTTGGATCATTCATGAAACGCCGAGAGACTACGAGTTCGGAACACTAGATGAATTTTAGAAGGCTCTCGTTTATTCTTCGAAGTGATAAGAGCAATTCTCGAGCAATGACGTTATGTATTATTTACGAGTTGAGCACAACGGTCAGATATACTGTACGCTCGTTACAATAACATTCACAATATTTGTACATAACAACACCTGTAGAATAACGGAAATATGGGTACATCAATCACATTTCCAAAAAAAAAATATAAAATAAAATCAATCACGGCTCTTTTACGCCTTCTGTGGATAACTATAGCAGGTGAAGTACACTTTGGCAAACTTCATCATAGACCTGAAATGTGCAGATAAAGAACCGAGTACGAGCTAAGAATGGAAGACGCAGACAAGCCTAGACTCGAAGATACTGTACTTCGCAAGTGCGACGCACCACCTACGCTAAAATATACTTTTTTCACGATGAAATTTGCCGTGTAAATTATAGTTCGGTACCAACCTTCTGGAAATATATGAACCCAGCCGCCTTTCGCAAGCTGCTCTATACAAAAATCAATGGCATCTTGAAACACCCCCTTTCCCCTCACGACAGGTATGCACTTTCCGAGACTAAAAAACGTAGCGTGCTGCGCGCAGGTATAGCATATGTCATGGGCTGCCAGCGACCATCTCATTACCCGTTTGCTCAACAGATGTCGCAGTTTGAGGGTGCCTGAAACAAAGTATCGGGTTGAAGGGATAGAAAATGCGAGTAAAAACAAATCTTAAAGACGAAATGAAAATATGGGGTTTTTTAAAAATATGCAATGATTTTTTCAACGGGATATATCTATCATTGCGACTTGATAATTTTTGTTTGGTTGCTGTCAGCGATAGAAACTTTAAATCGTACTTCGGTAATAATATAAGGTAAACTGCACTAAGGTAAACTGCAATAAGGTAATCTGCAATAAGGGTGTTCCCTGTGTCTGTGTCCAGTAAAGAGCGCAGTTGGCTCAAGAAGGACTTGCGGGATTGTCAACTTTATCTGTAGAGCAAGAAATAGTTGAAACAATTTATTCAAAGAAAATAGTTTCTACTTTTTTCAAAATCAAGGCAATTACTTACCTAACGTGCATCTTATTCTTTCATATAGCAAAAAATTAAAGTATGAGTATACTCTTCATGTAATAAATCAGTACTTTGATATTTTTATTGAAAATTACACCCTTAATATGTTTACATTATTGTTTTATTCATGTCACGAATATTCTTAAATGGGCACCATTCCAGTCTTTCTCCTAAGGTGCCAGGAATGCTCGGGCCGACGCTGGATTAAGGTGCTTTCCAGTAAAAAAAGGTACGGTAAAAAAATTAGGAAAAAAAATTCTGGAAAAAACCGAAAAAAGAAATTCGGGAAAAATCGTTTCCCTAACATACAGATCAATGTTCAATTAACTATCTAAGGTTATTCCTTAATTTCCTTAATCTATTTCTTGGTCCACTGAAAGTTTCACAGATCACTTGGTAATTGGAATTGAAGGTTTTTGATTTTTTTGTAAAAGTTGATAATAATAATAATAATTTTTATTTCTTCAATTTAAAAGTACATATATAATACTGAACAGTACACTTAGCACAATAATAAAAGAAAATGTCAAAGCCAAATGTGGAAAATTACATAAAAAGAGAGAACGTAGAAAACTATAAAATTGACATTTAAAACTAAGAACTATTAAAATATTCCTCCGTGTAACACTTTCTCGATAGCAGTAGTGCTTATCACTTGTTTAATTTTTTCAATATTATTATCATAAGTTACTCTCACTACAATTTACTGTTATAACTCATTATTTTTTTATTATAATGTACAGTTGGCGTGATAAGGGGTTATATCTGCAACACAAGTTTTCACGACTTAGGCAGAAATACCAATTATTGCCCAACACAAAAACAAATAAAAATTCATGTCATATACAAAATGTCAATACTGTACCGAGAAATGAATGAATAAACTTTACTTACTTTACTTTACTTACTTACCCGTTGTTTAAAAATAAAGAGATTTTGGGATATCTGTATATCTTCTGGCAGTGAGTTGAAGAGTTTACAGCCTATATTTTGTAGATTTCTTTGATAAAATGAAGACCTGTGTACATCTGGTACCAATAAATGCTTGCATCTAGTTTCATATTCGTGAGTATTTTGATTGAATACAAATAATGATCTATGTTTGTACACATATTGACATATTTCATAGATATATATTTCCGCTAAGGTAAGTATTTTCAGACTTTTGAATACTAATCCACATGAATCTCGTCGTGCAAGTTTGGCTATAATTCTAACGGCATATTTTTGTAGTATAAATACTCTTTCTATGTTGGTTGAACATCCCCAGTTAAGTATACCGTAGCGTAAGTGACAATGAAAACTAGCATATAATAGTAAGAAGTTATGAATCATTCAACTATGATCTATCTCGGATACCTTTTTTCAGTATTCACGAAACGAATAATATAGATGATAAAGTGAACATTCTTGTTGATAATCTCACAAAACTCTTTGACATCCATGCTCCTATGAAAACTTCTAAAATAACGAAACGCCCAGTTCCCTGGATGACAGAAGCATTAATATATGATGAGGATACGGGATAGAGCTTTGCTTAGGTTTAGGAAGTCTAGCACTAACGATAACTGGACATATTATAAACAACTGCGCAACTACACATCACAAGCCGTCACCAAAGAGAAAAAGGCATATTTGACATGAGCACTTGAAAATTCAGACACCAAGAAATTCTGGAAAATACTGAAAAATAACAACATTGTAACTCAAAATAAAAGAGAAATTCCTGTGAATCTAAAAGATGTGAATAAAATTAATGAATTTTTCGTCTATGATCTGCCACACACGTCACCCTCACAGCCAATTATAAATCATTACACTGAAAACTACATAACTGAATGTCTATTCCAGTTCACAAAAGTAGATGAAAACTCAATACTTCAAATCATCTCAAAATAAAAAAAATACAACTGGCCATGATGGGCTGAACACTAAAATGCTTGTTATGTGTTGCCCTTACATTCTTCCCTATTTAACCCACATCATCAACCACTGTTTAGAAAATCACGTCTATCCCTCCCAATGGAAAATTGCTCAAATTATTCCAGTGCCAAAAAAAAGTAATCCCTCAAAGCTGAAAGATTTGCGTGCAATAAGTATACTTCCTATATGCTCAAAAATTATAGAAAGGGTGATGGAAATGCAAATTGTACCTTATCTCATGAACGCGACCATCTTGCCACCTATTCAATCCGGCTTTAGGAAGGGATTCAGTTGCACTACGGCACTACTAGAAGTAACTGATGATATTCTGACAGCTTCAGATAACAACTGCTGCACCATTCTTATCTTGTTAGATTTCAGTAGATCATTTGATGCCATCAACTACAATCTAATGCTAGCTTTGCTCCATTACATAGGTTTGACTGAAAATGCGATTTCACTCTTTCGAAACTACCTTTTAAATAGGGAACAGAAAGTGGTAATCAATGGGGAACATTCACAATTGCTTAGTCTCAATTCTGGTGTACCTCAGGGGTCTATTTTGGGTCCACTACTGTTTTCAATTTACACAAGTCAACTGGTGAAATGTTTATTTAACTGTCGTGCCCACCTCTATGCAGACGACACCCAAATCTACTACTCATTCGACCCAAATGACTTAGATGAGGCATATATTCGAATTAAACGTGATTTGAATACGTTCTCCTCACTTTCGAAAGATCATTGTTTGATAAATAATGCGAATAAATCCCTAGCTATGTTATTCGGACCAAAAAATGCCAGAAAAGCAATAAGTGATAGGATCGAAATAAGTATTAATTCAAATGAGCTGCCCAGAGCTGTAGAAGCCCGAAACCTAGGTGTCATTATTGATAGTGAACTCAGGTTCGAATCTCACATTACCGAACTGACACAAAGGGCATACTCATCTTTTAAACTTATATATGGAAACAGGAAATATCTATCGAGAAAAACTAAAATCAATCTCCGCGAGAGCCTTGTATTATCAACACTGAACACTTTGTATGGTCCTAGTCTAACTCTCTTCAATAAAAAAATAATTAAAAAAATACAAAACTCCTGTCTTCGTCTCATATATGGGATCCGCAGAAGACACCGTATTTCCCACAAGTTGATAGAGGCGGGATGGCTCGACATGGAAAATAGGAGACACCTACACTCATCGTGCCTGTACCACAAAATAATACAAACCAAAATTCCACCATACTTATACAACAAAATAACGTTCCGTACAGATATTCATAATATAAATGTGCGCTCCAGAAGTCTCCTAACGCCGCCCTAACATTATCACGAATTCTTCAAAAGATCTTTTTCATACCAAATTTGCTGTCTATAACCGGCTACCGAATTTTCTCAAAACATTAAATGTCGATACGTTCAGAGCAACATTGAAAAATTTATTACTCAATCAGTGAACAATCATGATAACTCTTTTCTATACACCCCTTAATTCATCATATGTCGATTTTTTTTACCATATTGTGATATTGTTTCTTTCTTTTTTTTTCTAACTACCTTTTTTTTCTTGTAAAGCTGAAAATTGCCTAAATAGGTGGTTTTTTGGAGGTTAAGTGGAAGAGCAAAGCTGAAGTACTTGTATTGAAGATTTGAACTTCGCCTTTTGGTAAAAATGTATCCCATTTTTTTCCAATAAAGACTATTATTATTATTATTATTATAAAGTATTTGTTTACTACACTGTTTGGCCATAAAATTAAGTGAATAGCAGCCACTACGTAGCTTTCTACATAAAGTTTCTATATGTTGTGTCCATTGACTCCTAGAATCTATAACAATACCCAACAGTTTAGTATTTTTAACAAATGAAATTTCACAATCATCAGTTGAAAGGGGCTCAGGAGTCTGTTGTGATGCTCGCATAGAGAAATGAATTGCTTGTGTTTTTGTGGTATTCAAGATCAGACTGTTATTCTCGACCATTCAGTAATATGGTGATAGATTTTACACATATTGATCCTAACTTGTTCTAAACTTGTGTTGGCAACAAGAATATTTGTATCACCCACATAGCAGACTATTTGGGAATTAGGAGAAATTTTATTCAGAGATTAAATCATTCGAATATATTATGAAGAGATATGGACCCAAGACTGAACCCTGAGGAACACCCCTATTAATACATTTTTCAGTACTCAACAAATTTCCCATTTTTACTATTTGAGATCTACCTGCCAGGTATGATTTCAACAAATCCAGGCAAGGGCAAAAATGATAAAAATCGCCCTGCACTAATTTTTGTTTGAAGAAAAATAAAAACATTTCATTCTAGTTAATGACCAATTCAGAGAAAAAGTTTCTAGATAAGCCCTATATCAATAAGCTTTTTGGATATAGATTGCACACGAACTTTTCCAGGTACCCACTCCGATTATTTTTTGGTCAGATGTTGCAACCAATTAACACATTCATAACTAGTTCCGAGGCAATTAAAATGCATAATTCATCACCTTCAGTTTTATGAACAAATTCTACTCTAGTTAATAACAAAACTGATTGAAATCCTTGACACGTGTTCTATTTCATTTTATATTTCCAATAAAACGTTTCTGAGTTACGAGCCATAAACAAGTTACATATTAAATTTTGCATTCAATACATCCCAAAATTGTCCATCCTAACCAAATAAATTGAAAATTTCACAATATCTCATGAAACTGCTTGTAAGATGTAAATATATATTATCATTATACTGGACTGTACAGTTACTATTTCTGCTAACCTGAACTGATTCGCTCTTGCAAGACCACAATTTAAAAAAAGGTAGCATAAAACCGTTGAATTAAGGCAGTGCTGGTATTTTTTGGTAATTTTCCATGTTTTTGATTTATATTAGAATTGTTAATTTGTTTAAAATTGTTATATCCGTCAACCGGCTGTACCCTCACGAGCAACCCTCAGAAGTAAGAGACTTTGCGAGCTAGGGAAGACGTAGCCCTTACCTTTTAACGTGTGATGCCTTACACGATATTATTCCAAATATTAATATATTATGTAACGCTAGTCATGATCGGTGTTCTATCCTTTTTACTCCCATCCGCCTATATGTAGGCTGTAATGCCAAATACCTGTCAGAGAGCAACCACTCCCCTGGATAATACCACGTCGGGTATCGATTCATCTCGAACAGATACTTGTGCATTTAGTCTTGATTCGGACAGGGGGATCACCTGCAAAATAGTTTCGAGGATTTGTCTCTCATCAGTGCAAGGGTAGGTTGATACAGATCCGTTCCCTGGTCGAACTATTACACCATTAAGAATGGCTATTTAGTTACTCACGTTCATTAAATGCTGAGGATGCCGCTCCACCTTGCAAGCAGAACAAGAAACACTATGAGTCAACAGTTCCTAATGAAGCTGCAGTTTCTTTATGTCGCAGTGATCTTCATCTCTGATGTTCCAGTGAAAAGGCAGGTGGTGCAAGGCGGTTGAAAAGTGAGGACGACGGTTTGTTTGGAAGTTATACACAATGATTTAAATTGATTGTTAATTCGGACTTCCATTGACTGAACTGTTACTTTGACAGCAGCTTGCAATTGGTATGGTATATCCGATCGTTATCAAGTGAATAATGACCTGGTTCGAGTTAATGAGTGACATTGTCAATTCTTGAGTGGTACTCAACAGATACCTGGTTCCTAATTGCAAAGAGGAGTAAAAATTCTGATAAAAAGGTTTAATAGATCGAGGTTCTCCTTGTAATGACCTGTTATTAAATAGTATTCCCAAACATTCTTTATTTCTACACTCGGTTGACTAAAGCCGTTGTTTGCTTGAATGTATAAGGATTCTTTGAATTTCCGTTTGAACCAATGTTCTTCCTTGTCCAGGACCTTGGCATGTTTCCACTGGATACGATAGTGTCCAAGCGTGTTCTGCGATCTTCGACTCTAAGGTATCTTACCGTTGAGTCCAGCATTTGTATTCATCTACTCTAATGGGGAGAGGTCTTTTGGTCTCACCGACGTAGCGGCGTCCACATTCGCAAGGAATTTGGCATATGCACTTCTTTTTTCTTAAGTACAACGTCAGAAGATGCTTCAAATCCGGCAACAAATGGCATGTATTCTGGCAAGCTTAACGTAGATGGCGCAATTGTTAGTGGAGGTCAGATTGGAGTAGTTGATAAGTGCATAACGGACATGAAAAGTGTATTCCTATCATAATCGAGTAATATGAAAGAATAAGATTTATAGCCAGTAAATAAATTTCACCAAATATGACAAGTTAACCTACAAACTGACGTTTATGCACCGATTCCATCCACTCATTTTCGCATCAACTGTTCTTTACGGCTGGAAGTTTTTGCTTTTCCTTTTTTCAATTCATAAATGAGGCTTTTTACACTTATAGGGCCGTATTTCTCCATAACAGCAACTAATTGAAGTGTTATTGTATATTATTAGTTGTTATTACTGTCACTCATGACCTCCACTCACACTAGCGCTCTCTGGCGGGAGCGATATCGTCCATGCCAGCCATTGAGAAGCTTTTGATTGAAGATACCATACCGACAGAAACGTTGTAGAAGTAATCGTTGAAGTTGAAGGTTTTGACTTATGAGGAGGGGCGGGGTTGATTAAGATTGACACTGCCCTTGCATTTGATTCATGTTACCGGTTTTCCATTCGCGCTACCGTCTCCAAATTAATAACGTAATTTTTTGATACCTTTTTTGTTTTTAACTGAATTAAAACTAAATCGATAATAAAAATACACTAACATCTTTCGGTTCAGTAACAACAAAAGATTTGATGGTCGCTCTGCTGAATTATATAATTTAATTTTATTGTGCATGTCTTTATTACACGCGCTTTCTGAAGCAAACTGTATTCATTAGTTTTTCCACGGAAATTTCTATCTTTTCATCTTCGTAACTCGTCATCGGCCAGACTTTTATACGTTGGACTTAAGAGTTCCTCATGGATCCATCTTAGGCTCACTGATATTATTATTTATGAATGATCTACCTCTAGAAGCACAAACTGTGTGGTTCTCTATGCTGATGACAAATCGTTAACGGCTGATGCTGAGAGCCCTTAGGAACTACGCAAATTGAATACGATAGCAAAATAATCCACCACCTGATGTGAGAAAAACTCTCTGATTTTGGATTATGAAAAAAAAAACAAGCATGCAGTTTCATTACAGATCTAGTAGAATTGAAAATATCCAAGTTAAAATATGAAAGTGATATGAGTTGGAAAACAAATATAAATGCTGTTTGCAAGAACGTGCATGGCATCACACGTTGAAAGGTAAGGGCTGCGTCTTCGAAGACTTTTGAGGGTTGTACTCTTAAGGGTATGCAGCTGGTTGACGGAAATATCAATAACAAGTTTAACAATAGCTTAAGCAGTGGATATTATACACTACTCTTCAGCTCTTCAGCTGAAAAGTATTTTCAACACTTTTTAACTAATAAATAATTATTAAGCCATGATTTATTAACACATTTGGAGCTGTTCCAGCAATTGCAACTTTAAAATTGAGTTACAAATAAGAGTTGGAAGATGGATTTTCAATTTGAAACCCAATAATTCCTGTTAGGTATTTGTTGTCTTAACTAATATTTTATTTTAATTGATATTCTGTTATCTGATTTGGCTATAGCCTTTGTTTATATGAGCCCACAATTAGTGAAGCGACCCCTAACTAATCTAATCACTAGTCACAGGTTGGAGAACAATAGATTGTGAAACAATTGAAATGCTAAATTTGAATTCTGACTCGGCAATCATTCGAGATGTTCAGGAATATCATCTATCAGTAAACATCCGTTTCAAATTATTTTGCTGCTGATAATATATTCACTATCAATTATTTAGCTGATAATATTTTGCTTTTTACTGAAATTACTTATTGAAAAATAATGTGTTTGAAGTCATGTTGTAGGTATTATAAAAAAAGAGCACATGATACTGATGGTATAATAAGTGCCTTTAAAACACTGGCCGTGGCGTTAAGGGTCTTCATCCCTGAAAAAGGAGGAAGTATTAAATGAATGAGCATATTTCCACTTATTTTTGTTCATTGCCTCCATCAAAACCAACGAATATTTTTGTGTGGTATTATCTCAGTATTGAAGTCTATCATTTACTCAGTTAAACGTCTATCTCATTTTTTTTTCAAAGCTTTGATTTTTAAATAATTTGTAAATAATTTCACAAGAATGTGTTGTTTTCGCCGAAACATATTAAGTAAATCGAAAAATAATTTCAGCTTCGATATTTAAAAAGCATTGCAAAGTAGTTCTTATAGACCAAGAATTAAACTGACATAATTCAACGAGGGGGCAGTATTTATTTTCTGTTGAAAGTCGACAATCAGCCCTATGCTGTATCACTTCCGTTAAAAATAACGTCACCGTTATTCGCCATTTCCGTTATTTTGCTATGATTGGTAATAGCAAAATAACGGAAATGGCGAATAACGGTGACGTTATTTTTAACGGAAGTGATACAGATTATCTATTATATAGGTTTTTTGCGGAATATTTGGATTACTTAACCCACCATTTTTCATGATGAGGTCAATCGTCTTCCACCAAAGATTGTCGCCCCTCTTCAAAAAATTAAATTTGTTGGTGCTCTTTCGCTAGAAGTAGTGTCGTGTCTAGATATTGTTACGTTTTGCTAAATAATAATGCCGAGCACACTACTAAACTGATTATTTTCTAACTTCACTAAAAACTTACAACTTCACTGACTAATTAAACACTTAGATCTCAACAATTCAACTAACTAAATATTCCAAACACTTCTATACTTCTTCAAAAACTGCTTATCACTTCTTCATAATCTTCTTAATCCTCTTTCCAGTGAAATCTCGCGTTTATATAGGTACTCAAGAGTAACCAGAATTCCTAGTGATGCGACGGTTCGGTTATCCCGAATATTCATTACCGGCAATTATCTGCCTTTTTCTAGGAAACCATATCGACGATACGCGTGCGAGTCGATTCAGCGACGTATCTAGGGGGATTTTATCAATTTTGTAACATTATCCCCCTCTCAATTTTGATCGTCCCGATCAAACAATGTGTCGGTGTCTCCATTATAACGTTTGAGTCTTTCTAGGTAAACGACCTTCATTTTCGCTCTCGGGCTGCGTTGAATTCTATAGACCACGTAGTTTATTCTTTTCACTATCGTATATGGTCCTTCCCAAGATGGTGTTAATTTGGGAGAAAATCCTTTCTTACGACGAGGATTGTACAGCCACACTCGATCTCCTTCTTTGAATCCACCAGTATTGGCCTTAAGATCGTATCGAGCCTCCATTCTGTCACTAGTTATCTTCAATCTTTTTCTTGCAAATTCGTGGATCCTATTCAAGCTATCTCGCAGTTCGTCTGCATAATCCTGTACCTCTTTTTCTTCAGAACTTGGTGATCCGAACTCCAAGTCACAGGGCAACCGAAGTTCTCTCCCGAAGATGATGCTGGCTGGAGTGAGCTTTGTGGAATCGTGCACAGAGCCATCAATTCACAAATTTCCTTGAATAAATTTGATTCAAAATTGTATTGTTTCATCTCTCCTCTCGATCTTGTCTTGGGACCTTTGCTTGCTTCACACTTCGGACATCTTCGGCAATATCTCTCTACATCTTCACGACATTGAACCCAGTAAAATCTCTGCCGTATTTTATCCAAGGTCTTATTCACTCTAAAATGTCCACCTGATTTGCTGCCATGAGTCTTCTCCGAGACATCACTTATCCTCGACCTCGGCACAACCAATTGCGAAATCACTTTTCTGCCGTCGGCTGATTTCCAAGCTCTCTTCAGTAGACCATTCTCAACAACCAGGGAAACCCATTTTACCCACAATACCTTGAAACCTGGTGATCGTAAGGAGATTTCCTTCCAGGTGGGTCTTTCCGCTCCGCTTTCCTTCCATCGTAGAAAATTTGCAACGTTTGGATCACTTTCTTGGTCCTTCCTCATTTTCGCTGTGGACCAATTGTCGTCAACCATTAATCTCACTTGGTTGATTCAATTCGCTCACAATGTTCACAGGTATCCGAACAAGGTCGTCTGGACAAGGCATCTGCGTTGTTGTGCAATCTTCCTGGTCGATGTTTTAGCTTGAAGTGATACTGGTTCAACTTCTCAATCCACCTTGCTACCTGTCCTTCATGGGTCTTCATCTCGAGTAACCACTTCAAAGCTGCATGAGCTGTTCTAATGAGAAACTCTCTTCCATATAGATATTTGTGGAAGTGGATGGTTGATTATTGCCAGTAGTTCCTTACTTTTTCCTGGCCATCTTGCTCTTGTGATAGTACAGCTCCAATCCCATTATTACTGACATTTGTGTCCAAAACGAACAGGCCTCTTTGACGTGGAAAACTTAAAATCGGACTAGAATATAAAGCAACTTTCAACTTTCCAAATGCCCGTCACTTTCGTTGGACCAGACGAATTTGACTAGGTCTTCTGTCAACTTATGTAGGGGTGCCGCAATATCAGCAAATCCCTCTACAAACCGACGGTAGTAGGTACAGAGACCTAGGAAGCTCCTCACTTCATGTTTGTCTTTAGGTCGCGGCCAGTCACGGATCGCCTGAATCTTCCTTCCGTCTGTTCGGATGCCGTCTGATGACACTGTATGGCCCAGAAAATCGACTTCTTTCTGGAACAATGAGCATTTCTGAGGATTCAGTTTAAGGTTGGCATTCCTGAATCATTGGAGTACTTCTTGTAAGTTTTGCACATATTCTTCAAATGTCTTTCCCATGACTAAAACGTCGTCGAGGTATACTAGACAAGTCTTCCAAGTGAGTCCTCGCAGGACCAGCTCCATAAGCCTTAAATGTTCCTGGAGCATTGCATAATCCAAAAGGCATGACAGTGAACTGATAAAGTTCGCTTCCAGTCGAAAATGCTGTCTTCATGTATGCCAACTTGCCAATACCCGCTCTTCAGATCTAGGGTTGAGAACCAACGTGAACCTGCTAAAGTTGTTAATGTGTCGTCAATCTTTGGTAAAGGGTAGCTATCCTTGTTCGTAACATCATTCAATTTTCTATAATCCATACAGAATCTCTTGGATCCAGAAACTAACACAACAGGTGCAGACCAAGGGCTCGATGATTCTTCAATCACATCTTTCATCATCTTGTCAACAAGCCCTTCCACCTCTTGTTGTTTGGCAAATGGAACTCTTCTTGGTGGTTGCCGAATCGGATGGGCTTGGCCAGTATCGATTCTGTGTTTGACCAGGTTAGTTCTTCCTGTTGTTGAATCAAAGATGTCGCTTTCACTTCTGATGAAATTTTTAGCAGCTCTCAATTCGTCTGTCAACAAGTGTTGAAATGATTTTTCAAGAACTGTCATAACACTCTTTGAGGCTTCCTTTCTTTCCTGATGGTCACTTGAATCATATTTTGCTACCCATGAAATAGGTTCACAGATTCCAATGATATCGCCTTCTTTAGCTGTTATTTCTTCGGGATACATGTTGGCAAATCTCACAGGAATACCTTGTTTTGTCTTCACCAGGGCTTGTGCAAGAACCAAATTGCTGGGTGATTCATCACATGGCTGTACTATTCCCACGCAGCACCCAGGGTCTCCATCTAATGTAGCATAAACTACTTTCTCCGAAAATCCAGGAATTTTCACGGTTTTCACTAATAGCAGTTTCACAGACATTGTCCTCTCTGTTAGAGTTGTGAGGACAAATTCTTCTCCACCAAACTTCATGATCCTCTCTTCATTGTCAAACAAAAACCCGTAGTCACTGATCAAATCCATCCCAAGTATAAATTCATCTTCTATATCGGCGACGTACACTGTATTTGTGATGGTGAGTCGCCCAAGAATCAGTGTAATCTCAGCTTCTCCTCGAATCGGTGCGTTTTTCTCCAGTGACTGTTCGAAGCAGAAGGTTTGAAGAGATAGGTTTCACGCTTTCCGGCCGAAGAATGTCACTGCGTACCAACGAAACTGCAGCACCGGTGTCTATGGTGGATACGAAATCTATTTCGTTCAATTTTCCTGAAATGGTAAGGCTATCGGTTGTTCTTCTTATACTGTTGATAGGGATGACCCTGGGGGCTTCATTATTGCTAGCCAGCATGCGCCCCGATATGCTGGCTAATTCTAGTTTTCCTGCCGCCCACCAGAGGACTCGCTGGAAGATCTTGTCCTCAAAGGTGATTGCGAACGTGGCGGCATTCTTACCCTGCAGTCTCTAATAAGATGGCCCAATTTCCCACATCTATAGCACGCCCTGTTCTTCTGGGTGCTCATTCCGCTTATCAAAGATTTAATCTCTTCTAGAACCGTCTCGAATGAACTAGTAGCTGCGCTTGATCGTTGTTCGGGTTCTTCTATCGATACCGTTCGTACTTTCGGCCTCGAGGTGTTGAAGGCCGCTTCCACTTCTAAAGAACGTACCAAGGCATCGCTACTCCTCTTAAAGTGTGTCAATCGCAGAGTCCTCTGGATTTCTGTGTCTCTCAGTCCATCTATAAAGAACTGCAGCGCTAGCTGTTCCTTGAATTCTCCCGGTGCTTCTGGGTAAGCCAGCTGAATTAGGCGCCTCACATCCGCTTCAAATTCTTGCAAACTCTCATCTGATTTTTGAGTGCGCGTTTTCATTTGAGCCCGATACAGTTGTTCTCGATGTTGATCGCCATACCGCAACTCTAATGCAGTAATCAGGTCTTTATATTTATTTTGCTGTTCGATAGGTATCGTCTGCAACATACCCAAAGCTGGCCCTCTCAAAGCTACTACAAGTGCCGTAGCTTTTTCTTCTTCGCCTCATCCATTAGCCACTGCTGCAGCTTCAAATTGTCGAAGATACATTGACCAAGACGACTGTCCATCAAATGTGGGTGGTTTTACGGAAATTCCTGATGCGGCAACCCTGTCTCGACGATCTTGGTTCTTGAGGAGTGCTATCTGGTTTTCGATGAGTCCTTTCACCTCCTCTCGCACTGTATTCACTTTCTTATTGAGCTCATCGTCGATTTTATTGACGTCTTCCTTTAGTTCTTCTTTCAGTTCTTCTTTTAGTTCCTCCATTTGTACTTCGGTTTTCTGTAATACATGTTGGAAGAACTTTTCTTGATGTTCTAGAACCTTCTGGAAGTCTCTTTTCCTTTGTTTTTCTATTCGTTCCAATTCATTCTTTTGTTGTTCGAGAATTTTCTGGAGTGCCTCTTCTCGTTCTTTCTTTTCATCCAACTGTCGCATTTCCTCTTCTTGTTTTTCATTTTCTCGTTCTTGTCTTTCAAATTCTCGTTCATTTCTCTGTTCGTCGAGAATTTTCTGGAGTGCCTCTTCTCGTTCTTTCTTTTCCTCCTGGCGTCGCTTTTCCTCTTCTTGTTTTTCCTCCTGGCGCTTTCTTTCCAAATCCGCAAATTGATTTTGGATAAATTTCTAAAAACATACAGCTACTTCACGGACTAATTACACACTTAGATCTATTCAACAATACAACTAGCTAAATATTCCAAACACTTCTATACTTCTTCAAAAACTGCTTATCACTTCTCGCGTTTATATAGGTACTCAAGTGTAACCAGAATCTTCGCGATGCCACGGTTCGGTTATACCGAATATTCATTACCGGCAATTATCTGCTTTTTTCTAGGAAACCATATCGACGATACGCGTGCGAGTCGATTGAGCGGCGTAGCTAGGGGGATTTTTATCAACCTCGTAACAATATTATTCTTGGAACAAAAATATCAATTTGCGACAGAAATACAATAATTACTTTTTTCATCTAATGATTTTGATTTATTCTTGTATGTTGGGCACCTATACTAAATACGACCCTGAAAGCTGAATCATTGGGCTCATAATATTTAATCAGAAACTCAATACCATTAATATATGTAAATTTCAATCAAATCCCGCTGTGGGCCAATTTCCCATGCTATTGTGCGGGGTCATTCGCGGCAAAATGTAAAAATTTTACATTTAGATATATTCAAATGCAAGCAATTTTCAAGACACCTTCAAGAAAATATATTAAATTGCTAATAGTAGAGTATAATTTTAAATCATCTGCAAACATTAACCTTTTGGAGTGCAGTACACAAGTCATTGATGAATAGTAATAACAATAAAGATTGGATGATTGAGCTACTCCGCTAGTTGCAATATATACATTTGAGTAAAGCCATTGTAATGAACATACTGTTTGCGTTAATGAAGATATAGCATGACTGATCTGATCGAAAGCCTTGGAAAAATCCGTGTAAACCGCATCCACCTGCACCCTAACGTCGGAAGTTTCACAGAAATATTGACTAAATACTCGGTTTGAAATTCATAAAACCATGTTGGTATTCAGATATAATATGTTTGGTGGACTTTGACAATTTTTCAAATGGAAACACTCATAAATTTAAATTGAAAAGGATTTGTAGATGATGAAACTCTCATGCAGTCTTTCAAGAGAAATTATGGAATTTTTCACTTACTCTTAAATTTTTTCCTAGCCATTCAGATTTTCATTTCAGTGACTGGATTCACAGCTAATATCTACTAGGATATAAAGATATTATGATTACTAGAATTCAAAAATAAGTTTTTCTCTCAGGTCCTTGGAAATGAATATACATATTCAAAGAATGTATTCACAATCGATTGTGGACTACTATACGATTCTTCTTCATAACCTATTTTACCGGGGGTTCTAGAAGTTGTTAATATTAACAAATGCCAATAAATTGTTTGGATCATTTTTCAACTTGATTTCAACATTTTGTAAATACTCTTCTTTCTTTCACTTTTTGTTTGATATCGACTCTTAGTCTGCTAATTCCTGATATCAACTAAAATTACATGTGCTTTTGAACTAGGATATTTGTTTCCACGATTGGATACCAGACTGGATATTTATTAAAAAAAAATTAAAATTGAATTTTTTTCCACAGCGTTAATTTCAGTAAAGTTTTCTAAAAAATCAGTATATGAGTAATAGTTTGATATTATTGTTAATATCTGTACTGAAATTAGGCCTTTTTGTAGTGAGTATAATCAATTAAATAGAAAGAGATGGGTTCTAGAGATCATCATTAACTGATGGTAAATAATCACAGGTTAATGTACTCAGTCTAACATTTATCATAGGGATTCAAAATGTTGTTACATTGTTTCATATTCAAGAAGGGCAACAAATTTGAAATTGTGCGAGTTTTCCTATCTTCAAATTGTTAAAGTTGTAATTCTTGATATGAACACGCTGTATGCTAGTCAGGAAGCAATTAAAGACATTTGTTTGTACAAAAAACCGTACTATTTTCAGGCAAACAATTAGCCCACGAAATATGTCTAAGCAAACTGTATTGTAACATGCACATTTGTCATAAAATCAAATTGAGTCAAAATATATCTAGATCAATTGTCTCCATCTGACATCTGATAAAACGAGAAAATATAATAACAAACAACAAATTTAATCCTCTGAACAGATTTAGGCATAAATAATGAAAATCAAGATAACAGTTGGAATGGTATTGTTTTTATTCAAATCAAGTAATAAGGAAAACATATTTCTGATCATCTATGTTTGAAAACTAAACTAATCTATATTGTTTCATTTAATTCTTTATGGTAAAGATGTGTTTCCCAAGTAAAATTGATAACAATCACCTCTTAAACAAATAGGTTCAAGGCAATATCAATTTAATTGATTCTACAACTTTAATGGATCCAACAATGATCCATTATTTTCATTCCAAAAATAGAGTTAATATGTTACACTGGCATTCACTACACAATTACTACAGCATTATTTTAAAACAAACAAACAAAACTATGGCTGATACTGATAATAATTTATCTCAAATATTTATATAGTTATTCATCAAAACTGAATTACTTTTCAATTCAGTTTACTTTATCGTCCTAGTAAACAGTAACTGTGCATTCTCAATCAGGATAATTTCAAAAAAAGGATTGCATGAGAATGAACAAAAAGAAATGTAATAGGGTTAATAATAGTAAGAATTCGCGGCATATCTAAAAGTAAAACTAAATCTTAATCAACAGAATAAAGCAACCAGGGATCGATCCTAGGACCTCTTGAAATTTAACCGAGTGTGTTACAATTAAGCAACTGGTTATTTGATACTGGATTTCGAGAGATCCCAGGTTTCAATCAAGGTTGGTCCACTCTTGAAATTCAGTTTTCTTTGTTCATTATTCCGTCAGATTTACTTACCACAAAATTGCTATAATTCGCTATCAAACTTCTCCACTTTGTATTCATTTGGCTGTCACTCATACTGGAATTTTAACGTGTCAGTATGTTGACATTGAAAATGTAGTTTTTCGAGACAATGTTCTCAGTAGACATATTTTTATATATATACGAACGACATGGCATTTACTGTGAACAGCAATAGAAAAAAGTGCTTGAAACCAAAAAGGTTGAAGGTGAATGTAATGGTAACATAAGCAATAAACTTATTTTTCTAATCACAGTCATGTAGTCTATGTGAACCGGTGTGAAGTTGGCAGTAAATTTTCAGCAGAACTTTCAATCCTGCAGTAAAACCATCAGTGACGTTGGTAAAAATATAATTTTCACTGGTTAGGATAAAAACTATGTGAAAAAACATATTCAGAATAAGAACTTTTCACAAAAAGCGTATCCCGTATCAATTTAATGCATTTGCAAAGGGGATGAAGGGTTAAAATCACCCCTTCACAAGAATATAAATGTACAAATGCCTTTGGAAAGAACCTAGCAATTTATAATTCACATGATACATGGAATAAACGTTCTGTATCAATTTCATCCACAGCAAAGGGAATGAAGGGTTAAGATCAACCCTCCGAAAGAAATTAAATGTAACAAAGATCTTCAGAAAAAACCTGCAGACTTGAAATTCACAGATCACGTTTTCGTTCACGGAATGAACGTCATAAATCAATTTCATCTAATTGCAAAGAGGGTGAAGGGTCGAAATCAACCCTCTGAAAGAAATGAAATGGAACAAAGGCTTTCAGAAAACACCTGCCGACTTGAAATTCACATGTTTGTTCACGAAATGAACGTCCTGTATCAATTTCATTCATTTGCAAAGGGGATGAAGAAATTAAATAGAACAAAGGCCTTCAGAAAA
This sequence comes from Chrysolina americana, assembly GCA_958502065.1. Lineage (NCBI taxonomy): Eukaryota > Metazoa > Arthropoda > Insecta > Coleoptera > Chrysomelidae > Chrysolina > Chrysolina americana. The sequence goes on from OY293410.1 coordinate 89,630,123, forward strand.
AACCTGCCGACTTGAAATTCACAGGACACGTTTTTGTTCACGAAATGATTTCCTGTATAATTTTCTGAGGAGCATCTTCCTCATGCAAAGATGTTCTTCTCGCCCATTATCAGATGCATAGTAGGAGTCTCGAAAAATACAAGCTTTAGAAGTTTGCATTCCATCAATACTAGGTGCAAGATAGACTTTCATATGCCTTCTTGTAAAAATTCACTGACTTATACATTTCCCAATGTAATAGGGCTCAGATTATTCAATCTGTTCTTCCTTGAACTGAAAAACTCTGGTACTATTCACAGCTTTAAAATTGTGCTAAAGGCCTTTCATCTGGAAAACAATTACGACTCCCTTCAGGAAATGATTAAATAATAAAAAGTTTAATTTTATTCCGTTTTATGAAATTTTATAAGTTTTTACAAAATATATTACATATAATGTTATCATTGGAGAATGAAGATAGACCATATTACCAAAAAGGATTCAAGCATTTCTTGAATACCATTTTTCTATTGACTGAACTTCTTTATTATGTTACCCTGTATATAACTAATTGATGAAGTACCTGTTGAATTCATATATAATTTTATGAATTCTTGTTTAATATTTTTAACTTCTAAATAGTAAATGCTATATTATATGATATCCTTCTTCAATAATGAATATAAAAATTGACATTATTACTCTATTTGAATCATGCAAATGAACAAAATAAGTTACCTCCAATAATGAATAGATTAAATAATGAGAAGCAATAAGAAGACTATTAAACAACGCCAGATGAAACTGGCAATAATGATAAGAACTCTTCTGAAGAGTAACAAGAATTGTGTACAGAGACAGTTTTTGAGTTGAAATGATGTAATAATTCTATGTATGGATTTGGATTGTTTTTAGGTGATATTTAGGGACTTTGACTATTACCTTATTTCATTATTATTACATAGAATCCAGAATGAAGTAAGTTCTAAATTAATCATTAATTCCAGGATAATGGATACAGTTAGTATAACTATAAACTAATCTCAAATATCATAAGAAACTTACCGCCTATACAGTATCTCTTGTTTCAACACATTATATCAAATTGAAAAAAAAAATTGTGAAAACAAACCTCACTCAGTTTTCATAGAAAAAGTATAGCCGATGATAATCCAAGCATCATGATGATAAGCAGCCCGAGTATTAAAAGAATGAGAATCTTTGTGATTGGACAAGAGAAAATGTTTACTCACCCCACAATCCAGGATCGTCAAAACAAGAATGGTGATTCGAATACGTAATTAACGGAACATCCTTAGGCCTATTGTCTAGAATATTAGTTATCACATAGCTGTTGTGTATCCTAGTTCGGTTCAACCAGTCTAAAAGTTGAATGCATTAGTAGAAATTCTCAAATTATACCGACGATGTACTATTACGGATTAATATTTTACTGAACAGCCCCACTGCAGCAATTGTTAAGGTACTGGCGATGTTCCATAATTTCGTAGGGTTCCGCAATTTCGGAATTATCCAGTCGATGTTATACACCATTTTTTCCAACATTACTTTCTGGAGAAATTCAGTGAATAGGCGATTACCTAATATTACGTCTTCCAGTGTCCATGGTCATTAAGTTGACTTGAGAAACATTATTTGAAATGCATATATTATCTTATATAAGACTCACTCTACCGTTGACTAGTCGGCTTGAATTGATAGAAAACCAAAGGAAATGATGGTACGCTTACTGTTATCTGAATTATTCACAGATATACTAGGTAATCTTGGATTAAATTACTGATCGCTTTGGCAACAAATATGTATTTTTGGCACCATCTGCCACCTGACAGCAGTGACAACTGACGGATGAGTGACAGACAGACACACAGACAGTTACAAGACATTGATACGACATCTAGTAGCCAAATTGTTAAACAATTCGCATTCTTTCCGAAGGGCGCGACATCTATAATTATTTGGTTGAACTGATATAAAGTAGATCAGTCGATTTTTTAACAAACTGAATTAAACATTCTTCTATTCGTAGTTTCATTTTTGGGTGTATTTGATCAGTAATCTAATGCATTAAACATACTTTTATGGGATTTTTGCTTGTTCTTTTTTTTATACTGTACTTCTGAATTGGTTAATAAACATTATTATTATACCACAAAGTATATTAACATTCTTTTCTGATAGGAAACAAAGAGTTATACAAAAAGTGGTAATGCTTGCGTAGAAGAAAATGTTTGATAGACTCATTTCTAACTAACATATCTTCAGCAATTCATTCAACCTCGAATATAAATAGAATTAAACTCTTGTACTCTGTATATATAGTCTCATATGGAATTTGGCAGCTGATCACCATCGTCATTGATTATCGAGAAAGCCACCATGCCACCATTGCCACCAAGCCACCATAATACATCACTGACTGTTTTACGCTCTCTAGTGGTGGTAGGTTACGAAAATACATTAGTGGGGTGCGTCCAGCCTTGTATTAGAGTTTAAGCAACTTTCGAAAGAATTACCACAACGATTAACATGCATGATTGCCTACTGAGAAAAGGTCGAAAAATTGGCAACGAAAATTTGTTAAAGTTTTTATAGAATTAAAGTTTTGTCTCCCCAAAAATATTTCTATTCAACCATGTTTATAATAATGTTTGCTTTGTACAAGTCATGGGTCCGATTGTATACATTGTTTTGTAAATAGCGATTGATTGAGCTTCAAAAAAACGATATCTTCGCTTTACAAGATCAAATACATTCTTCTTTTTAAATTCAAAAGTTACCTCAGAAAGAGAAAAGTAAATGAAAATTACACAAATGCCTCTACAGAAAAGCGCATAAAAACCACAAAACAGACCGGATAACTGTACTGTGGTATATGAATGAATTTCTCTTAAATATGTAGGTACCTACCAATATTATGGGGCGCCGTTAGTGTCAAAAGTAGTTGTTCTCATATATTTTATTTTTACTCAAATATATTTGTTGATGACCATATATTTATTAGTTGACACCAATATATATTTAAACCTAACAAATATTTCCATTTTAGCGTTCATTCATTCATAAATATATCGTCAAAGCATACTAGCAGTTTAGAGCAATATATTTATTACTTGTTACCAATACATATACAAAAATGAGCTTTTGAGTACCACCACTAGATAGCGCCATGTAAACGATTCATGCCATTTCTTCGCAACGCGTCCGCTATGTTGAAAATAATTGAAATATTATTCGAGTTTTCATCATTGCATATCTTCAAAAAGTATGAATGCAATGCATATCAACATAACAGGTATGCAAAATTATATTCCAAAACATGATGTGAGCGCCACCTAGTGGTGGTAATCGAAAGCTCATTTTTATATATGGATTGGTAAAAAGTAATAAATATATTGCTCTTCACTGCTAATATGCATTGACGATATATTTATGAATGAATGAACGCTAAAATGGAAATACTTGTACAGTTTCAATATATATTGGTGTCAACTAATAAATATATGGTCATCAACAAATATATTTGAGTAAAAATAAAATATATGAGAACAACTACTTTTGACACTAACGGCGCCCCATACAATATTATTACTGCTACATTTCTAACCTGTAGAGGTCTCGATTCAACCGAAAATCCAAAGATTGTTAACTCTGAAAAAATGAACTCATGTCTCAGTATATCTCGTAGATAATGGCTGGACCTCAAATATATCACCTTTAACAAATACAATTTTCTTTATTTCCATTTTCGGACTTATCGAGCTTGGCAACTTTTACTATTCATCAATAGGTGACAGATGCATCGTTCAAGGGACAATAATAATGCTTTCTCGTTCTTTTGCGGTTCTTCTTTTCCAAACCATGTTTTTTCTCGTTGCTTTTCCGCACTGAGAGAAATGTTTGGTGGTTATTACCAGAAATATGGTAATTTTTACAAAAATTTCTGATACTATATGTGACAGCAATACAATATGGTAAAGTTTAAAAAAAATATATTTTAAACATTTATGGTAATGACTACTATACTAGTATTCTTATCACCATTAAAACATTTGTATTACAGTCCTATATAACAATATATCATATTATGAATTTTACAATACTCGGACAGTTAGTTGATCGAAATGTTATTTTATCAATAAATATATCTTGTTTTAAAAAATGAAGACAATTCATTGTTACATTGAGATATCTTTTCTGTAATTATAAAACTTTATTATGATAACACATACATAAATTGTGGAATTAAGTATAATGGTATTGTAGTAAAACTGCACTAACTAATTTTCCTAATTTATTTAAAACACTATTTACAACAATTATTCACTAAAACATTACTTCACTATTTTATTTCTACGGTGTCAGTCTCTATCTGCGAACTCTGGAACTGTAACTAACTCTGAATTCTGACTGTCCCGCTTATATACTCCCAAGCAATTTCCATTCACGACTCTCGAATATTCAGGAGTATAGAACATTTCATCTAGATGGCTCTTCGAATAGTATCGAACAATCGATTTATTCCAGCTTGTTCTCGGCGATCCATACGCCAGCAGATATGCAGTTGTAGTTGAACGAGGGTGCATAATTAATTAGATCAGGGCCGGTCTCGAAATCGTTACATTGCCCCCTTCTTAAAGACGTTTCGCCCCGAAACGTCATTCTTGGAGTGTGAAGATATCTGCAAGATTCTCCACGTCTGCACCTGGACGTTCGATGGAAGTAGCACTCCACAGTCTTCAAGTTGGGTCGAGGAAGATGGTTGCAGCACACCAGAATTTTGATGCCGCTGGATCTGAATATTGTCTCCAACATGCTTCTTATAACTCTTCAGTTCAGCCCATCAAGCCCACAGGCCAATTTTGGGATTGCCAGGTCTACAATATTCTGGTCCAGCATCGTGTCTCTCAATCTCGTAAGGCTCTTCCAAACATCTTCATAAGACGGCTTATTACGAGAACGCTTCTTGGTAACCAGATAGTAGATGTTTCTCTGGCCTTTCCTCAGCTGTAACACCCCTCCAACTTCCGGGTTCTGTTCTCTCAGTTCCTGGATTCGACCGAACTTCTTGGAGAATACTACTGCAATGCCTCTGGACATTTGGAGATCTTCTGCCACACAGTGAGCTAACGCGTAATTGGCAGGCACCTTGAAAAGATCTCGTGACTCCTCTCGTGTTACCCCATATTGAACTTTCTGTCCGTTCGAGTACAGGGACATGAACCTCTGAAACGTCATTTCGTCCTCCGGTGATCTGACGGTGCGGACTTGATCGTGGTTTCCGGCGTAAGGGGACAACCTATTGAAGTGGACTACCCTAGTTTTTCCTCGTGGTGGCTTATATATGCGGTAGACGAAGTCGTTTATCCACGAGTTCCGAAGTTTCGGTGATAGTCCACGGCGACGTTTAGGGTTGTATAGCCAGACAAGGTCACCTGTCTGGTATCCACCAGCATCCGCCTTGATGTCGTAGGTCTCCTTCATTCTGTCGCTGGCACTCTGGATGTTCAAACGGAACCGTTCATGGATGTCGTCCATTCTCTGTCGCAGTTTGCTGACGTAGTCATCTCCCGCAGTGTCTTGTCCTGGTGGCGTCCCAAACTTCAGGTCACATGGAAGTCGCAGCTCTCGGCCCATTATAACACTAGCAGGTTGACCGGTTGACTCATGAACTGCGGAACGATACGCCATCAGGAACAGATGGAAGTACTGGTCCCAATCCTTCTGGTGGTCAGAGACTACCTTGGACAGGTGGCGGTTTATCGTCTTATTCATCCGCTCCACCATTCCATCGGACTGCGGATGTAGAGCTGTGGTCCTCGTTTTCCGGATGTTCAGCATCTGACACATCTCCTGGAACAGGTTTGACTCGAAATTCCTGCCTTGATCCGAATGCAGCTCTAACGGGACACCGAATGGACAAATCCACTCCTTCACCAAGACGTCGGCAACGGTGATGGCTTCTTGGTTGGGCAGGGCATAGGCTTCGGCCCACTTGCTGAAGTAATCCATCGCCACAAGGATGTACTTGTTCCCGTGTTCAGATTGTGGGAACGGGCCAGCTATGTCAATGGCGATCCTTTCGAATGGGCTGCCCACATTGTACTGGCGCATCGGGGCCTTAGGTCTTGTTCGAGGCCCATTACTGGCAGCGCATACAGCACATTTTCTGCACCAGTCCTTGACGTCAGCTTCACAATTGGCCCAGTAGAACCGTTGCCTAACTTTCTGGAGGGTCTTCGTCACTCCCAGATGTCCTCCGGTGACCCCATCATGGATTTCTCGGAGCACTTCCTGTCTTCTGCTCCTGGAAAATACTACCTGATGTCTTTCTTCCCCGCCATCCTCCGACTCCAACACACGCTTCAAGACTCCATTGTCTAAGGTGAAAGAGTTCCATTGGGCCCAGTAAGTTTTAACGACTGGAGAACAACTGGCTATTTATAACCGATGACCTTCTCTTGTCCTTCTTGGATCTGAGACAGGACAGCTCCAAGTCCCACGTTACTGGCGTCCGTGTCCAAAATGAATTTCCCGTCTGGAAGGGGGTAGCTCAGGGTTGGTGCGTTGATCAAAGCTCCTTTCAACTTCCTGAATGAATCTTGGCAATCATCTGACCACTGGAACTTTGTTTGTCCTTCCGTGAGCCTGGTCAGTGGTTTTGCGATGTTAGCAAATCCCAGCACGTATCGGCGATAGTAAGTGCACAAGCCAAGAAAACTTCGAAGCTGGTGAATGTCTTTCGGAACGGGCCATTCCTTAACAGCTTTGATCTTCTGGTCATCTACTGCCACTCCTTTCCCAGAGACAACGTGGCCGAGATAATGTACTTCTTTTTGAAACAGATGACATTTCTTAGGGCTCAGTTTCAGTCCGGAGCTTCTCAGTCGCTGAAATACCTCTTCCAAGTTTTTTACATGGTCCTCCAACGATCTGCCAACCACAATAATGTCGTCGAGATACACCAGACACGTCTTCCATGATAGTCCTTTCAAAACCGTCCCCATCAATCTTTCGAACGTGGCTGGAGCATTGCAGAGGCCGGATGGCATAACTGTAAACTGCCATAATCCGTAGCCGATGGTAAAAGCTGTCTTTTCTCGATCTTCCTGGGCCAGTTCTACCTGCCAGTATCCTCTCTTCAAATCTAAGGTCGAGTAAATCGTAGATCCAGCCAGTGTGTCTAGCGTGTCGTCTATCCTTGGGAGAGGGTAGTTGTCCTTTTTCGTCACGTTGTTTAGTTGACGGTAGTCTACGCAAAACCGTGTTGATCCATCTTTCTTCTTCACCAACACGACTGGAGAGGACCAGGGACTGTCGGATGGCTCGATGACTCCGTCTTTCTCCATGTCGCAGACTATTTTGTCAGCCTCCTCCTTTTTGGCGAGAGGAAGTCTTCTGGCTGATTGCCTGATTGGTCGGGCATTTCCAGTATCTATCTTGTGCTGAACCACCTTTGTTCTACCGCCTCTGCCTACTCCGGTATCGAAGGTGTCCTGATACTTCCTGACTAGTTCTCTCAGTTCAGGCTTCTGTGCTGGCCCCATGTCCTTGGACGAGATAGCAACCAACTTCTCCAATTCTGCTGGCATGTTACTGGCTCGACTAACAGTGCCGCGTACACTCCATATCACAGAGGAAATTGACGAGCAGTGCCCCAGAATTGTTCCTTTCTTCAAAGTCACAGGGTAATAATTGACATTCATTACCCTTACCGGCACAAATTTATCAACTCGCAACAAGGTCTTAACTAGTGCGATTCCTCGACCAATTTTCTCATCATGGAGCTTGGGCTCGAACATCACCACGTTTCCATTGCTCGCACCCCCATCCAGGCGAGCCTCCAAAATGGTTTCAGCTCTCTCCGGTAGGCTCACGTCTTCAGCCAGCAGAACTCGAACCATTTCTTCATTTCTCCCATGAAGTACCAGCTCTTCTCCGTTCACACGAAGGACGCCGTCTGTAAAATTCAGCTCGAATCCTCTAGAATTCATGATGTCCATTCCAATTATTATCTCGTTCTCGATATCCGCTGCCCAAAGTCAGTTCAATTGGAAGTTCACCATACACAGTTGCCGGCTCTCCTGTTGCTGTGCGTAGCTTCCAATTCGACGATTCGATTGTTGTCGGTGTTTTGGCAAAAGTAGGTCCAAGGATTGTCCTAGTCGCAACCGTATCAAGGAGCATGGTGCGAGGCTCGTTGTTAATGAGACCGTCTACGAAGACCCCGTTGTCTTGTCTTTGAAGTACAGCGACATATGCATTGTTAACTGGGGCTTGTTGGATACGGGCTGACGATTGCTCCTTCTTGACCTTCATCGTTGATGTCGATTTTTTCAATGTTGGACATTTGCTACGCACGTGCCCAAGTTCTCTACAATTTCGGCATCGTATCAGTCTTTTCTCAGGCACAACTTCCTTCAGCACTTTTCGCATCACAGCTTCCATATTAGTAGGCTTCTGTCGGTCTTCCTCGATCATTCGGATATTGTTCTGGCTTTTGCAGTATTGCTTTGCTGCTTCGAATTCCAGAGCGCGTGCCAATGCATCCACGAGATGTGCGGGGCGAGCTAGTGTTAGGGCTTGCCGGGTTTCCTGGTCACGAAGTCCATCCAAAAATGCCTAGACCGCTAGTCGCTCCATTACATTTTCCGGAGTAGCTGGGTACGCAAGACGAACCAAGCGTGCAATATCTGCTTCAAATTCTTGCAACGATTCGCTTGATTTCTGGCATCGATTCTTCAGCTGTGAGTGATATACGTGTTCAAGGTGGGCTTGGCCATAGCGAAGTTCCAAGTGTTTTACCAGCTGTTCATAGTCTTCCTGTTGTTGGGCGGTGAGCGTTTGTAAAATATTTGTCAATGCTAAAGCTTTTTTCCCAGCATTCCATCCATTTGCTTTGGCAGCAGCTTCGAAATGGCGGTGGTAGTTTGACCATGGAGTATTTCCGTCGAACTGAGGCGGTTTCAATGAGAGCTTTCCTGGTTCCGAACTGACCTTGAAATCTTTGATGTCTTTTTGAACTTCCTCCAAGTTGGTACTCAGATCCGGCATTGAATTTCTTTTGGAAATTTCTGGAATGTGCACAGAATCCATTCGCTTTTCTAGCTCACTAAATTTTTCCTTTATCTCATCGTGGAGCGTTTCCTTAATTTTTTTCATTTCTTCTTCCATTTCATCTTTGATTTTCTCCATCTCTGTTTCAACAGTTCCCATTCTTTCTTCCAACCGATTCGCCACACTGCAAACTTCTTCTTTCAAGCTTCTCGAATTTTCTAGAAGCTCTTCTCTCAAATTCTCCGAGCTTTCTAGAAGCTTCACTTCTAAATTTTTCGAATTTTCGTGAAGCTTTTCTTCTAGATTTTTCTACTTTCAGAGTATTCGAATTTTCTAGAAGTTCTTCTTTCAGGCTGACAGAATTTTCTAGAAGCTTTTCCTCCAGACTCTTTGAATTTTGTAGATCTTCAAGACTCACCGAATTTTATTGAAGTTCTTTCAGACTCACGGAATTTTGTTGAAGTTCTTCCTTAAAACTATTCGAATTTTGTTGGAGTTCGTCTTTCAGAGACTTGGTAGTTTCTTCGAGTTTATTCGTAATTAAACTCAAGTCGATTCCTGAGACTTCGAATAAAAACGTTTCGGGGTCTTCTCCTTCTTCAATCAGTCTTTTCTGGAGTACGGCTTTTTTTCCAGTTGTTTCTAACTTCCGCTCCTCTAACTCTTGCTTCAATTCACTTACTTTTAGCTCAACCAGGTGAACTCTCCCCGGAAACATTTTGTCTTTTATCGTTTTTAACCGGAATATCAGTCTATTATTTATTTCACACAAAAAGTTTTCAGTTTATTGTCCCGCGACGCGCAAAACTGTCCACTTTGCACTCAAATGTTCAACGGGTCACTAACTGTCTACTAGGCGCGATAAATGTCTATCAGTTTTTCAACGCGACGAACACTTTAACACTTGTTTATTTTAAACGTCCGACTTCTGACAGCAAATGTAGTAAAACTGCACTAATTAATTTTCCTAATTTATTTAAAACACTATTTACAACAATTATTCACTAAAACATTACTTCACTATTTTATTTCTACGGTGTCAGTCTCTATCTGCGAACTCTGGAACTGTAACTCCCTCTCCATTCTGACTGTCCCGCATATATACTCCCAAGCAGTTTCCATTCACGACTCTCGAATATTCAGGAGTATAGAACATTTCATCTAGATGGCCCTTCGAATAGTATCGAACAATCGATTATTCCAGCTTGTTCTCGGCGATGCGTACGCCAGCAGATATGCTGTTGTAGTTGAACGAGGGTGCATAATTAATTAGATCAGGGCCGGTCTCGAAATCGTTACAGTATGTTAACCAAACCCCCGTCTTCTAAAAGAACCTCCATCGATGTATATTTATGTAGGTATCCAAAAAACTGCAGACGTGCTCACAATGGAGGAGCAGGACAGGACCAATACAAGACAATTTACGCCGCAACAAAATATGTTTGTGGTTAACTGAACTCCGAACTGAAAGTAGATCTGAAAGCTGTTGTTGCCTATTGCGTACTGACTACGACTACTGCTACTGCTGCGTAATTTCTCGGTTTCTCCTTCACCCTCACACACTTCGACGAAAAGACTGTCAATGTGTAGGTGTAGGTAGCAAGTAGCAACCAACAACCAATCACAATACAGGCGACTGAATGTGAAGGTCAAAATAACATCCACGTGATTATCATTCATCCTGTTTTTTATGCATTACAATATGATGCTCATTTGTATTCCATGTATCATAAAGTTTAGTAAAATTTTATAATAATAATTAGTATATTTAATACCTAACCATTTTACGATAAAATATGGTAATTCTATATAGTGCAATATGCTAATATATAACTGTGTGTCCAAGCACTATAATATAGTAGGATCCTAAGAACAACAATAAATGTCATTACTATACAAATATTTTACTGTTTACAGTTCAAATTGATGACAATCATAATTTGAAATAGTAAACCATAAAATATTTTTTTTAATATACTAGTATATTCTCCAGATTTCTCTCAGTGCGGGGATCAAGGAAAACTCGACAAAACATGCTCCAGATAGCCTGATGTCCTACACATAAATCATAACAGTGAACCAGAATCCATCGCATAGAAGTTGCAAAGAGTTACTGCTGGAATCTGCGACTTCGCAATGTGGATACAAAATAGAGGCACTAGTAATTATTTGCGAGTGCTTAATGTCCGCAAACCGCTCATCGCCAGTAACTACCCAAGACGTCGCGAAGCGTGCATTTTTAAGTTTCTTTAGACAGCCTCAAAGCGAATTCACAAAGCAGTGGTTTTTTGAAAGATTATAAATATTTAAATGGAATTTAAATGCACCTCTCACGGAAATTAAATGAATGTACACATTTGTAATTACTGCATTGAACTTTTGAGAGCATTCCTTTTATATTTACCAAATCGATGAAATAAATTGGGAATTTCTCTGGAATGAATAAATGGAAAGCAATTTGATATAATTTTCAACATATTTATTAACACTAACTAATATAAAATAACATAAAGTCATAAGGACTTCTCTAGATGGCATTGATTTTAACTGCTCTTGAATGGTATTTTGCGAAATCACAAGGTTAAATTATTTGAAAAATGTAAGCTCTTCTATAAATTCCTTGTTTTTGTATGATACAGATTTGAATGAGTTGAAACTAGAAATAAAACATATAAAAAACAAAAATTCTGCTGGTGAAGACAACCTTTCTGCGAAGTTGATGTTACAATTGCCTGATGAAGCTCTTCAAGCCTTAGTGATCGCAATAAATAAATCGTTTAGCACTGGTGTCTTTCTTTCTAGCTTAAAATCGGCTAAAGTGATGCCGCTTCACAAAGGAGGTGCTGTTGACGACCCAAACAATTTCAGACCCATATCAATTTTATCAACGTTATCCAAAATTATCGAAAAACTAGTCAAACGTAGGATAATGGGTTTTTTAGAAAGACATAAAATTTTAGCCTCTGAACAATTTGGCTTCCAGTGTAATAAAAATACAACTGATGCCATTTTCAATTTTCTTGAAAATATTAACACCACCCTAAATGACAAAGAAGTGGCTGCGGCAGTGTTTTTGGACCGTTCTAAGGCATTTGATTGTGTTGATCATGAACTCCTCTTAGAGAAACTCTATCATTATGCATTCCGTGGAACAGCCTTAGAATGGTTCAGGTCCTATCTAACTGGTAGAAATCAGAAAATATCATTAAAGCATAAAACTTCTGAAATTGGAAACATTATACGCGGAATTCCTCAAGGATCAGTCTTAGGCCCAATTTTATTTCTGATTTATATTAACGATATGGCTAAACTCGATATATCTGGAGCATTCACCTTGTTTGCTGATGACACCACGATACTTTGGCGTAATGAAAACACCGCTTCTTTGACTCGATACATCCACTTAGATTTAGAAAAAAGTAAAAACTGGTGTGACTCAAACAGGTTATCATTAAATGTTTCTAAAACAAATTTGGTGTAATTTAAGTGGGATTTGGAGCAGGTCACATTAGGAAGTCGAATGATTGAGAGTAAGTCTATGACCAAATTCCTCGGTATATATATATTGACAGTAATTTGAAATTTGAGGCGCATATTACTGCTCTAAAAAAAAGTTGTCTTCTGGTTGAACTCGGATTTTCTGCATCAATGAATGCATACTATTCACTTATGGAGAGTGATCTCCGGTATGGAATTCCTTTCTGGGGCTCTGGCAGCCATGCTCTGATGCAAAGTATTTTCGTTATTCAGAAGAGAGCATTGAGAATAATTTTCAAACTGAAGATGCGAGACTCGTGTAGGCCACCTTTCTGCAATAACGGAATACTAACAATATTCGAAATTTTCATTTTAGAGACTGTCTGCTTGCTTTACAAACACAAAGACAAGTTTTTGAATCAAACCGAAAGACAGACTCGTAGTGACAAAAAACTTGCCCTTCCAATACCCATCTTATCTCTGACAAGGGATTCTCTAATCTATAGAAGTAGACAGATATATAATCATTTGCTGAAACAAATAATAGAAATGAAAGGAAAAAAGCAATTTAGAAAATCGGTGAGAAACCTTCTAATAGGAAAGTTTGGGAGAGTATTTTGCATATAATTTCTAGTTTTTCTCTCTCTATATATATGTTTGTATATGTGTGTATATGTGTATATATAGTATATATCACGTTTTATATTAGGACATTTTATAACTGTTTTGTTATTGTGAATGTATTTGTTACTATTTCAACCCTTTCATTTTTTTTATTTTTTTAAATGATTTATGGTATACTTTTATTATAATTTTATTATATATATATATATATATGAAAACTAAAAGTTCGGGTTGAACCGCGTCTAGAATTTGTTGAAATTCGACGTTTCGGCTCCGATTTTGGAGCCATTTTCAAGAACTGAAAAAGAAAGAAAATTAATAAATGGTTGAAACGTAATTCTACGCTGAGATCTCAATCTGCCTACTCCTCAGGTATCATTACGTTATGTTTTTGTGACTTGACGTCGGGGTCTCAATCTGCCTACTCCCCATGTCTCGTCACTGGTTCTCTCTAAGGTCTCAATCTGCCTACTCCTTCGAGAGAACTGAGGAATTGTGGGTTGAGGAACTGTATTTATAGTGGACGTGGCTGTAATGGCCGTGTGCAATGTATTGGCGCGAGGTGAACTATGGGCGGGAACAGAGTTGGCGCTAGATGAGCTGTGTGCGGGAACTTGGTTGGCGCTAAGTGAGCTGTGTGCGGGAACTGGGTTGGTAGGAAATGAGTTGATGCGTGCAATGAGAGGCTTCCAGGTATTGGGAAGTCTACGTCCGTCGTCGCGAGTGTTGAGGCAATTGGGGCGCTTCTCTATCTCAAGGGCTTCTCGGATGATCCTGGTTTGCAGAGTTTTCTCGGTGGAAATTGTTTTTGTGTTTTTGAAGTCTATTTTGTGACCTGTGTCTTCTCGATGTTTATAAAGTGCGGAAGTGGAAGATGCCTGACGCACAGCAAGTTCGTGTTCGTAGACTCTGGAAGTTACTCGTCTGTTAGTCTGGCCAATATAACTTCTCGGGCAGTCTGAACATGGTATTTCATATATACCTTGAGAATCGTTTGGTATTGTGTCCTTGGGAGACCTGAGGAATTTGGATATTTGGTTGTTGGCCGTGAATATTGTTTTTATCTCGTGTTTTCTCAAGATATTACTGATTTTGTCTGTCACACCTTTGATGTATGGTAGGAAAGCTTTGTGTGGCTGAATACTCTCTAGTGGATCATTTGTTTTTGGAGGACGGGTCAGTTGATGGCGGATAGACTTGTCGATTAGCGAATTGTTGTAACCATTTTGAAGTAAGGCTGATTTCAGTTTGTCCAGCTCTTGTGGTCTATTCTGGTTGTCGGTAAGCTGAATTGATCTGTATATCAGGGAGTTCAATACGGATTTTGTTTGTGCTGGATGGTGATGAGAGTTTGCGTGTAGGTATCGGTTGGTGTGGGTCTGTTTCCTGTGTACTGTGTGGGTGAAAGAGTTATTGGATTTCGTGATGAGAACGTCCAGGAAAGCTAGGGAGTTGTTCATTTCGGTCTCCATTGTAAATTTCATGTTGGGATGGATATCGTTTAGGTGATCTAAGAACGTGTTTAAGATTTCGTAACCATGAGGCCATATGACGAAAATGTCGTCAACGTATCTGAACCAGCAAGTAGGCTTGTGGTCAAATGCTTCTACAGCCCTGGTTTCGAAGTCTTCCATGAAAAGGTTTGCAAGGACTGGAGAAAGGGGGGAACCCATGGGAGCACCTTTCACTTGTTTGTAGTAAGTTCCTTGGAAGAGGAAGTACGTGTTGTTCATACAGTGACTGATGAGGTCCAGGGTGTCTTTTGGAATTCTGTGTTTCGTTTTAAGGATTTCTAGCGTGTCCGTTAGGGGAATATTTGTGAAGAGGGAGACGTATATATATATATATATATATATGTTCAGATAGGTTTCCGCGGTCAGATATTTGAAAGCTAAAAGTTCGGGTTGAACCGCGTCTAGAATTTGTTGAAATTCGACGTTTCGGCTCCGATTTTGGAGCCATTTTCAAGAACTGAAAAAGAAAGAAAATTAATAAATGGTTGAAACGTAATTCTACGCTGAGGTCTCAATCTGCCTACTCCTCAGGTATAATTACGTTCGGTTTTTGTGACTTGACGTCGGGGTCTCAATCTGCCTACTCCCCATGTCTCGTCACTGGTTCTCTCTAAGGTCTCAATCTGCCTACTCCTTCGAGAGAACTGAGGAATTGTGGGTTGAGGAACTGTATTTATAGTGGACGTGGCTGTAATGGCCGTGTGCAATGTATTGGCGCGAGGTGAACTATGGGCGGGAACTGAGTTGGCGCTAGATGAGCTGTGTGCGGGAACTTGGTTGGCGCTAAGTGAGCTATGTGCGGGAACTGGGTTGGTGGGAAATGAGTTGATGCGTGCAATGAGAGGCTTCCAGGTATTGGGAAGTCTACGTCCGTCGTCGCGAGTGTTGAGGCAATTGGGGCGCTTCTCTATCTCGAGGGCTTCTCGGATGATCCTGGTTTGCAGAGTTTTCTCGGTGGAAATTGTTTTTGTGTTTTTGAAGTCTATTTTGTGACCTGTGTCTTCTCGATGTTTATAAAGTGCGGAAGTGGAAGATGCCTGACGCACAGCAAGTTCGTGTTCGTAGACTCTGGAAGTTACTCGTCTGTTAGTCTGGCCAATATAACTTCTCGGGCAGTCTGAACATGGTATTTCATATATACCTTGAGAATCGTTTGGTATTGTGTCCTTGGGAGATCTGAGAAATTTGGATATTTGGTTGTTGGCCGTGAATATTGTTTTTATCTCGTGTTTTCTCAAGATATTACTGATTTTGTCTGTCACACCTTTGATGTATGGTAGGAAAGCTTTGTGTGGCTGGATACTCTCTAGTGGATCATTTGTTTTTGGAGGACGGGTCAGTTGATGGCGGATAGACTTGTCGATTAGCGAATTGTTGTAACCATTCTGAAGTAAGGCTGATTTCAGTTTGTCCAGCTCTTGTGGTCTATTCTGGTTGTCGGTAAGCTGAATTGATCTGTATATCAGGGAGTTCAATACGGAGTTTGTTTGTGCTGGATGGTGATGAGAGTTTGCGTGTAGGTATCGGTTGGTGTGGGTCTGTTTCCTGTGTACTGTGTGGGTGAAAGAGTTATTGGATTTCGTAATGAGAACGTCCAGGAAAGCTAGGGAGTTGTTCATTTCGGTCTCCATTGTAAATTTCATGTTGGGATGGATATCGTTTAGAATCCAGAACACAGATATCCTAGTGAGCTTCGATGTTGTCTCCCTCTTCACAAATATTCCCCTAACGGACACGCTAGAAATCCTTAAAACGAAACACAGAATTCCAAAAGACACCCTGGACCTCATCAGTCACTGTATGAACAACACGTACTTCCTCTTCCAAGGAAATTACTACAAACAAGTGAAAGGTGCTCCCATGGGTTCCCCCCTTTCTCCAGTCCTTGCAAACCTTTTCATGGAAGACTTCGAAACCAGGGCTGTAGAAGCATTTGACCACAAGCCTACTTGCTGGTTCAGATACGTTGACGACATTTTCGTCATATGGCCTCATGGTTACGAAATCTTAAACACGTTCTTAGATCACCTAAACGATATCCATCCCAACATGAAATTTACAATGGAGACCGAAATGAACAACTCCCTAGCTTTCCTGGACGTTCTCATTACGAAATCCAATAACTCTTTCACCCACACAGTACACAGGAAACAGACCCACACCAACCGATACCTACACGCAAACTCTCATCACCATCCAGCACAAACAAACTCCGTATTGAACTCCCTGATATACAGATCAATTCAGCTTACCGACAACCAGAATAGACCACAAGAGCTGGACAAACTGAAATCAGCCTTACTTCAGAATGGTTACAACAATTCGCTAATCGACAAGTCTATCCGCCATCAACTGACCCGTCCTCCAAAAACAAATGATCCACTAGAGAGTATCCAGCCACACAAAGCTTTCCTACCATACATCAAAGGTGTGACAGACAAAATCAGTAATATCTTGAGAAAACACGAGATAAAAACAATATTCACGGCCAACAACCAAATATCCAAATTTCTCAGATCTCCCAAGGACACAATACCAAACGATTCTCAAGGTATATATGAAATACCATGTTCAGACTGCCCGAGAAGTTATATTGGCCAGACTAACAGACGAGTAACTTCCAGAGTCTACGAACACGAACTTGCTGTGCGTCAGGCATCTTCCACTTCCGCACTTTATAAACATCGAGAAGACACAGGTCACAAAATAGACTTCAAAAACACAAAAACAATTTCCACCGAGAAAACTCTGCAAACCAGGATCATCCGAGAAGCCCTCGAGATAGAGAAGCGCCCCAATTGCCTCAACACTCGCGACGACGGACGTAGACTTCCCAATACCTGGAAGCCTCTCATTGCACGCATCAACTCATTTCCCACCAACCCAGTTCCCGCACATAGCTCACTTAGCGCCAACCAAGTTCCCGCACACAGCTCATCTAGCGCCAACTCAGTTCCCGCCCATAGTTCACCTCGCGCCAATACATTGCACACGGCCATTACAGCCACGTCCACTATAAATACAGTTCCTCAACCCACAATTCCTCAGTTCTCTCGAAGGAGTAGGCAGATTGAGACCTTAGAGAGAACCAGTGACGAGACATGGGGAGTAGGCAGATTGAGACCCCGACGTCAAGTCACAAAAACCGAACGTAATTATACCTGAGGAGTAGGCAGATTGAGACCTCAGCGTAGAATTACGTTTCAACCATTTATTAATTTTCTTTCTTTTTCAGTTCTTGAAAATGGCTCCAAAATCGGAGCCGAAACGTCGAATTTCAACAAATTCTAGACGCGGTTCAACCCGAACTTTTAGCTTTCATATATATATATATATATATATATATATATATATATATATATATATATATATATACAAATAATTTTAGACATGACATACTTTGTCGACAAAATGTATTACATTTTAGACAATAAAGCCCATTTATCTATCTATCTATCTATTGCAAATCACTGTCCGCAGAGCGAAATCGCTGGTACTTATCTGTAAAATCGCAATGTTGATCCATATCCATATTAAATTGAATTCCCTGCCACTTACTGCGACTTCGCTGGGAAAGTCCCCCTGCATAACACGAGGGAGGCAGGAAAGTGAACCTAAGCAGAGACGTGCACTAACAGCATCTAAGGCCTACATAACACCGTAGGGCCTGCGCAAGCAGGCGCTAGTAGGTATTTGCCGCCCGCTGGATACTCCCAAAAGGGCAGGACAGAAAACCCAATATTACACCATCCTAATCCCTGCGGATTAGGTTTTAGTATTGATTTTACTTATTTATTTGTTTTGTATTGTAAATTTAATATTGTTACGAGATTGTTGAAACCCCCCTAGCTACGCCACTGTCGAGTGCCGACTATAAAACGTAACTCATTTGCATAACAAAGGAGCGGACGTCGTGAAATTCCCTAATTCAGTTCAGATGTTTTTCTGTACTAAGTAATCTGGAGAACGGAAGCATCGCGAAAAGTCTGGTGCGGACAAATTGGGAGACGAAGTTTTTAGGAAGTTATAAGAAAGTTAAGAAGTTTTTGAAGAAGTTCATAATCGTCTGGAATATTTAGCTAGTTGAAGCAGATCTAAGTGTTTTATTAATCAGTGTAGTAGTTGTATGTTTATAGCGAAGGTAATACGAGAAAATGAAAAACAAAAAGAGGAAATGCGATTGTTATATGAAAAAAAAAGAACAAGAAGAGACACTCCAGAAAATTCTCGAACAACAAAAGAACGAATTGAAACGAATAGAAAAACAAAGGAAAACACACTTCCAGAAGGTTCTAGAACATCAAGACAAGTTCTTCCAACACGTATTACAGAAAACCGAAGTACAAATGGAGGAACTGAAAGGAAAAATAGAGGAAGACGTCAAGAAAATCGAAGATGAGGTTGATAAGAAATTTGTTACAGTGCGAGAGGAGATGAAAGGACTAGGAAAGAGCCAAGATCGTCTAGACAGGGTTGCCACATCAGGAATTTCCGTAAAACCACCGACTTTCGATGGACAGTCCTCTTAGTCCATGTATCGCCGGAAATTTGAAGCTGCGGCACTCATAGTAGCTTTGAGAGGGCTAGCTTTGGGAAGGTTGCAGACAATACCTATCGAACAGCAAAATAAAACTATGTATGCTGACGATGCTACCATTACAATCGCTAGCAATGTATTGAAAGCGGAGGTAATAAGAGTTGTTGAAGAATTTGGAACTTGGTGCCAACGAAATTCATTAATCCTGAATGTCGATAAAACAATGACAGTGAATTTCTATCTCAGGCACCCTATTCCCAATATGCTAACCAGTGATCTCAATATTAAATTATCTGAAAAAGTTGTTGGGGTCTCATATAGATAGCCAGCTCACCTGGGCTGACCACATAGACAGTGTCTGTAAAAAACTTAATGAATGTCACTTCGCAATTTCTTAAATGAAGTATTGCATTGACAGAGCTGGCTTGTTGACCATATACTATGCTCTAGCTTACTCACATATATCACAAAACATTATGTACTGGGGCAGAGCCACAATTTGCACAAAAGTTTTCAAATTAGGATATTTAGATGGTTGTAAACCAATTATGATTCGAAATGAAATCCTTAGTGTTCCTTGTATATATATTCTTAAGGGTCTGATTTCCGCAAGAGAAAATCTGAAATATCTACCCACTCTCTCAACACCACATGAACACAATACCCGAAATTGCAATACTTTGATGGTACCTATACATCGTACGCTAGCTTATGAGAAATCACCACTTTATAATGCTTTCAAATTATATAATGTAGTGAAACTGCACTAAACTAATTTTTCTAATTTATTTTAAAACTCGTCTTAAACAATAATTTATATCACAGTTACTATTTACAAATTTATCTTCACTGTCAGTCTCTATCTGCGAACTCTGGAACTATATTTGTAACTCTCTGTGGCTACCTATGAATACTCTGCCATCTGCTATCCAGCGGCTTATATAGTCGCAAGCAGATTCTATTTACGGTTCTCGACTGATCGGGACCACAGAACGATTCATCTAGATGGCTGTCTTCGGTTTCTTAGAACGTTCGCGCTTCTTTCAAGCGGCACTCGTGTGTTTGTCAGCGGAGAACTTGTTTACTTGTCGAGTGTGCATTATTAATTAGATGATCAGGGCCGGTCTCGAGGCCAGTCTCGAAATCGTTACATTGCCCCCTTCTTAAAGACGTTTTGTCCAGAAATATAATTTTTGGAGTGTGGATATTGCTGCAAGATTCTCCATATCTGCACCTGGACGTTCGATGGAAGTAACCTTCGAGATGGGTCGACGAAGATGGTTGCAGCACACCAAAATCTTGACGCCGCTGGATCTGAATATTGCCTTCAACATGCTTCAACATGCTCCAGCCCATCTATCCCACAGGCCAATTTTGGGATTGCCAGGTCCACAAGATTCTGGTCCAGCATCGTGTCTCTTAATCTGATGAGGCTCTTCCAGACATCTTCATAAGACGGTTTATCTCGGGAATGGTTCTTGGTCACCGAATAGTAGATGTTTCTCTGGCTGTAGCACCCCTCCAACTTCCGGGTTCTGTTCCCGCAGTTCTTGGAGTCGACCGAACTTCTTGGAGAATACTACGGCGATGCCTCTGGACATTCGAAGATTTTATACCACACAGTGAGCTAACGCCTGACGATGCAGGCACCTTGAAAAGATCTCGTGGCTCCTCTCTGGTTACCCCATGTTGAACTTTCTGTCCGTTTGAGTACAGGGACATGAATCTCTGAAATGTCATTTTATCCTCCGGTGGTCTGACTTGGTCGTGGTTTCCGGCGTAAGGGGTCAACCTATTGAAGTGGACCACCCTAGGTTTTCCTCGTGGTGGCATATGTATTCGATAGACAAGGTCGTTTATCCTTTTCATGATCTTATATGGACCTTCCCACGAGTTCCGAAGTTTCGGTGATAGTCCACGGCGACGTATAGGGTTGTACAGCCAGACAAGGTCACCTTCTTATCTTCTTAGGAGATAGGGGGGAATGCAGTCAGTCTAACTTCTTGAATAAAGTATTATTAGCAATATGTACACTATTGTATAATTAGGTTTACCAAACTATGTATTGTGGAGCTTATTATTATCAAGACTGCTTTTCATGTGTTTATCTTATGTTTGTTATTTATTGTGTTTGTATTATTTATTGACTATGTTATTTATTTTTCTACAAGCGTGCGTGTTCCGCCCTATTCCCGCACGCAATTTAGTTTGAGAGGTGTCATATTCCCGCACTAGTGCGGGAAAAATTTTCCCGCACGCTAAAGTCACTTCAAGTGGGTTATTCCCGCACTAGTGCGGGAAAAAGTTTTCCCGCACGCGAAAGTTTGTTCAAGAGCGTTACATAATTTTTTTTAAGCGCTTGTAGAAAAAATCTTGATCCTAACTCATACGGAAAGGTACTCTCCCGCACTCGACTGCTTACCCGAACTCCGCTTTGCGACGTTCGGGTAACGGCAGTCTCATGCGGGAATAGTACTCTTTCCGTACTTGTTAGGATAATAACTATTTTCTACGCTCAAGTCTGTAAACGTCAAAAATCGCACTGTCAACATTCCTGGTAAATTACATTTAACAATAACATGCACGTAATGAGATCTCATAACATACACGTGCGTTTTGAGAAGAAAACTTAAACTTCTTGGTTTAATTAAATTACAAACAAATTTTTATTTACGTAACACTTTATTTGGTCTATTTACACAAATTTAGTCGATTAAAAAATATAGAAACTTTTAGCATTAGCGAGATATATTCAGGATTGAAAGAGTAATGCCCCTAAATGTAGGCAGCACGTTATGCAATATCTTCGTCTTCTGATGTACCAAGCAGTACTACAATTATAAATAACCGGTCATCACCATTAAATAATAAGGCACAATCGATTAACAATAATTGTTCAATTGTTATTAACAACTATTATAATAAAGTTTAAATGATTGCGATGTTTTTTATTTGATGGAAGAAAATGAATGGGCGTAGAAAAAGTATAGTACGTTACACGAGTTGTAAGCCCATTACGCACTCATAAAATTTATGATGATTTTTCATTTCGTGCGTAATGGGTTACTTACAACTCTTGTTACATAATATACTATTACGGATGGGTCTACACTATCTAATAATGACTATGCTACCAATTGTAACCTTACCTAACCCTACGCTTTGCCAATGAGAATGTAATTATTTGTGCAATAAAGTATATTTTGATTGATTGATTGATATCTGATATCCACCAGCATCGGCCTTGATGTCGTAGGTCTCCTTCATTCTGTCGCTAGCACTCTGGATATTCAAACGGACTCGGTTCGTGGATGTCGTCCATTCTCTGTCGTAGTTTGCTGACGTAATCATCTCCCGCAGTGTCTTGTCCTGGTGGCGTCCCAAACTTCAGGTCACATGAAAGTCGCAGCTCTCGGCCCATAATAACACTAGCAGGGGTTTGGCCGGTTGACTCGTGAACTGCGGAACGATAGGCCATGAACAAATGAAGGTACTGGTCCCAATCTTTCTGGTGGCGCCTTGGCCCGGTGGCGATTTATCGTCTTATTCACGCCACGGCAAATAATAATAATAGCCGTCCTCTACCCGCACAGGCTATGCCTTTGGGTACACTCAACGAGTGTTTATGAGGGATTATTATTATTATTCATCCGCTCCACCATTCCATCTGACTGCGGATGTAGAGCTGTGGTTCTCGTCTTCCGGATATTCAGCATCTGACACACCTCCTGGAACAGGTTTGACTCAAAATTCCTGCAGCTCCAACGGAACGCCAAATCGACAAATCTACTCCTTCACCAAGACGTTGGCAACGGTGACGGCTTCTTGGTTGGGCAGGGCATAGACTTCGGCCCACTTGCTGAAGTAGTCCATCGCCACAAGGATGTACTTATTCCCGTAATCAGATTGGGGAAACGGGCCAGCGATGTCAATGGCGATCCTTTCAAATGGGCTGCCCACATTGTACTGGCGCATCGGTGCCTTAGGTCTTGTTCTAGGCCCATTGCTGGCAGCGCATACAGCACATTTTCTGCTCTAGTCCTTGTCGTCAACTTGACAATTGGCCCAGTAAAACCGTTGCCTCACTTTCTGGAGGGTCTTCGTCACTCCCAGATGTCCTCTGGTGACCCCATCATGGATTTCTCGAAGCACTTCCTGTCTTCTGCTTCTTGAAACTAATATATGACGTCTGTCTTCCCCTCCGACTCCAACACTCGCTTCAGAACTCCATTTTCCAGGGTGAGGGAGTTCCATTGGGCTTAGTAAGATTTGACGACTGGAGAACCACTGGCTATTTCCTGCCACGACGCTGACTCTTCTTCCAGCCGAAGACTAAACCAAGATCTGGATCTTTCTCTTGGTCTTTCTGGATCTTGTTATCATTTCAGTTATCATCCACCGCCGTAGTTCTACAGAGTGTCGACTCCTTCTCCACTGCTCGTCGGCAGTGCGAACAGTCATCTGGGCATGGTCTTCGCGACAGGGCATCTGCATTTGAGAGCTGCATGGTCAGTTCTCAGTAGGAATCTTCGTCCATACACGTACTTGTAGAAGAGCTCTACTCCCTTAACCACGGCCAACAGCTCCCGCCTGGTGACACAGTAATTTCAGTCCTGTTTACTCAAGGTCTTACTGAAATAACCGATGACTTTTTTCTGTCCTTCCTGGATCTGTGACAGGACAACTTCAAGTCCCTCATTGCTTGCGTCTGTATCCAAAATGAATTTTCCGTTCGGAAGGGGGTAGCTCAGGATTGGTGAGTTAATCAAAGCTCCTTTCAGCTTCCTGAACGAATCTTGGCATTCCTATGACCACTGGAACTTTATTTGTCCTTCTGTAAGCCTGGTCAGTGGTTTAGCGATGTTAGCAAACCCGAGCACATATCGGTGCACAAGCCAAGAAATCTTCGAAGTTGGTGTATGTCTTTTGGAATAGGTCATTCCTTAACAGCTTTGATCTTCTGATCATCTACTGCTACTCTTTTCCCAGAGACAACGTGGCCGAGGTATCGCACTTCCTTCTGGAACAAATGGCACTTCTTGGGGCTCAATTTCAATCCGGAGGTTTAGTCGCTGGAATACCTCCTCCAAGTTTCTCACATGGTCGTTGAATGATTTGCCGACCACAGTAATGTCGTCGAGATACACCAGACAGGTCTTCCATGATAATCCTTCCAAAATCGTTTCCATCAATCTTTCGAAAGTGGCTGGAGCATTGCAGAGGCCGAATGGCATACTTGTGAACTGCCACAAACCTAAACCGACGGTGAAAGCTGTCTTTTCTCAATCCTCATGAGCCAGTTCTACCTGCCAGTATCCACTCTTCAAATCAAAATTTAGATTTTTTTATTTT
The DNA here is from genome assembly GCA_958502065.1 of Chrysolina americana. Lineage (NCBI taxonomy): Eukaryota > Metazoa > Arthropoda > Insecta > Coleoptera > Chrysomelidae > Chrysolina > Chrysolina americana. Next base: position 89,654,684 of record OY293410.1, read on the forward strand.
TTTTTGCATTAACCAGCTGTGATCCCCCTACGAACGACAGCACTCAGAAGTCGAAACTTGTGTGAGCTAAGGATTAACGAGGTCATACCGTTTAACGTGCGATTCCTAGCACGAGACCATCAGTGACCATGCTGGGAATCGAACACACGCCCCTCTGACTGATAGACTAGCACTCTACCATCATGACCACTGCGGCCCAGATAAGATAAAGATTTCGAAATAATGTTGGATAGTTTATAATTTTTTACCCCGTATATATATATGGATTGTATTTTGTTGATGACTTTGACAGAAGAATAAACAATTCGAGAAGTTGTCAATTAATGAAAGTAATAAAAAGATTTCACTTTATTTTGATTTGAACCAGCCAAAATATTTTTAGAAGTCATCCAGAAACCGACCTGCAGACAGCAACAATGCCCATTACCTAGATTCTTGAATCTCCTCTGATATTAACAGCAGGTATAGACCCCAAGAACTTTGCAAGCCATTATGGTAGGTTTTGAGTTCATATTCTCAGTGATCAGTTCTCAGTTATCAACTCTGACGAATCAGGCATTCCGGGGCAACTTACTGCAACGATTTCGAAACCGGTCCTGATCGCCTCATTAATTATACACCCCAAATAAACATTCCTCCGCTCGCAAACACATAAGTCACGAGTAGAAGAAACGCGAATTTGCTGATGAACGAAATCGAAGTTTCGAGAGACATCTAAGAAGACGCCGTATAGATTCGATAGATCGAGAACTGTAAATAGAATCTGCTTGCGGGTATACAAGGTGTTCGACAGCAGAGGGCAGATAGATAGTTCCAGAGTCCACAGACAGAGAGCCACAGTAGAAATAAATGTTCCAGTTGAATAATTGTTTATAAGTAGTGTTTTAAATAAATTAACAAAATTAGTTCGGTGCATTTTTACAACATTACTGATTTTTGTGTATTTACTTTTCAGCTGTAGGAAAACCATAGCACCACATCGGATTGTCAGTGCGCACTCGAAGCAAGCCCTAGACATCCAGATTGGCATCCAAGCAAGTCATATCACATTTTTCTTTTCAAGCATGTGGCCTATCGATTTCGAGAAACTTGAGAAAAATTATCTCAGAATCAGGTAATCGAACCAGGTCCAGTGCTAGCCCAACATCGAACCGGCACAGATGCGCTATACTGACCACCAAATGAAACAAAAAGGAAATGGAGAAAAAAATTAGGAAAAACTATAGAGATCAAGAAAGAAACTATATAGGAGAGGAAACGATGACAGAGATAAATACAAGACTAATACATAGGAGAGAAAGAGAAACAAGAAAAATTGTACCAACTTCGAATAATATTTCAAGACTAATAATCCAATAGTCGTCACGGTATTAATCATATAAAGGTATGTTTGCTTAGCTGTAAGATTTTTGCCTATGATTCCTATTGTGAAATCACTGATTAAAGGGGAGGTGTACGCGGCTTCCTCTTTCGCAACAAAGCACTGCCAGCGCAAAACCATCATAATAATTCCACTATATCGCACCTCCCGTTCATAGGTATCTCGATTTCTCCGACAAAGTCTCGTCCGATCGAAACAGGTGAATGCGGGCACGGCAGGGGAACGAGTCATTCGTAATTCCATAGCTAACTGAGCTATTCCGTCGTCGAAATTCAAAATGGCCACGATCAGAGTTACTTTCGAGCAGTGCAAGTGAAATTCCGCGAAAATTTGTGATTATCCGTGTTCTTTGTGACGTTGAATTCGTGCTGTGGACGGCTTTGTGACTTTGTGATCGGTTCGTTGTGGAATATAAGTAGTGCGACGAACACAACTATATTTCCTTGGGCAAGGTTATATACCTACACTTTGTAAACAAATTATTAAATGATTTTACGACTCTCACATATCACCTAATTGTTAGTAAATTGCGTAAAGAGGTCTCGAACTGAACCTTTAGACACAGACAATACCTTGACTACTTATCTGTTTGAAATTTGTTTATTTTCATCGTTACCAAGACTCCAAGAGACTTCAATAGTAAATAAAGACAGTAAATCAGTCATTCGATGATCACAGTTCTGTTTCCACCTTTGCGAAGACATTCATGTCGGAATATTTTCTAGTTTAGATCACGCAAAAATGAAATCAGTCAGTCAACTCTCTCTCTCTCTCTCTGGCTTTTATAGCCTTTGGGCACGTTTCATTTTCTTTCACGAGTGTTACAGGGGCATACAAAATTGTCAGCCTCGTCCACTAAGTATGTTTTAGGGCAATTTCTTACTCTCGCAATATTGTACTTTGTTTTTTGTTCTGAAAACTCACTCACCTAAGTATAACTTTGTTATGAATGGTTCTGTTTTTATGTCTTCCTCACATGAAAAGGGAGGTGCAAAAAGTTATTCTATAAAAATTATAATCATTCTTGAAATTTCAAACTTTGCGAGCTTCAGAGAAAAGTACCCTGATAACAATAGATTATACAAATGACGAAAATTTGGATCAGTAAAGTTCATTTGAATCGTCATAATTCCTGAATTATTTAATACCTTAATGAGAGAATTAATTGAAAGTACTTAATTGATTTCGGGACGATATCAAGTGATGTAGCCTCAGGTAAATTTTGACTCATTCCTTCTGCCAAATCAGACTTTCGGCCCCCTAGAATATAAAATTACGTCCTATAGAGCGTGCATGCGTGTTCCTATGAAATTTCAAAAAATACGTCACATAATAAAAGAAAATTTGACATAAATATGCATGCACACAAACAAAACAAGTTCCGAAAGAAAAAACAAAATCATCAAATTCAGTCAATTTAAATATTGTTTACATAAATGGGTTACTTATATATTAATGAAAGAATCTGAAAAATTAGATAAAATAATAGATTCTCATCTAATAATCATATATTTTTAGCATGCGTGAAATAAATGAATACATACTTGCATACTTGTTGAAAGGCCATAATTACATTAAAAAAAATCCTAAGTATACTATAGCATGTTCACCGGCAAGCATTGAACAAAAAAAATTATGCATATTTTTGAAATCGGAAAGGTATATGTAGGAAAATGTTCATCGACTTTTTCGAATATTTCTATATGTCTTCCGTTACGATTATTTTGTTTAGAAAAGGACTAGTAATCATCTGACAAAGCGGTTGAGGCGACCTACTCGAAACCTTTATCAAAATTTTGGGCCCCAAAATCGATCATCACTAAAATTTGACGTTTCCCGAGACGTCTCCTATTCTTGATTTTGTGTTCATTTACTTTGTAATGCATGGTCTTTATAGATCGGGAAAATCAAAATAGGAGACATTTTTAGTCGAGCCGGGCCTCAGGGTTGACCAAATAAACAAATTTAAAAACTCTTGGGTGGGGCCAAGTTGAAAAATAAAAAAAAACACTGGAGTTTAATAATAGGCTTCCAAATTCTGCATGCGGAGCTTCTTCAGGGACTGGAAATTTTATTGGACAACTTTTCACCTCTTCAACAATGGACATAATTTGGAATAAGGGCAAGTTTTATAGGTTTCAGTTAACTCCAGATCGACTCTAATGGTTTACAATGGAAACTCTAACAACATTATCTAATGGATATCATTCACAGTCTAAACCATTAGTTAGTCCATCCGGAGTTAACTGGAACCTAAAACTGACCCTAATTCATAAAGTAATTAGGTTAAATAAGGTAAATAATTTCAGAATGTCACTACCTATATCATAATACTTTTTAGGACGTGGCTATTATGGTGGAACCCTTTATCAAAACTTGCGAAATTTTAATTCATATAAAGTCACTGAGGGAAAAACCACATTTATCTTATCTCACTGGATTGAATAACAGCAGACTTTCAAAAAAGAAGAAATGAGTGAGAGGTGAAAAAAAAATTATTTTACGAATCATCCATGTTTTGGAATAAAACCCTTCAAAAGCAGAACGTGTGCGAGCAAGAGAGATCTGATGCCTACGCATGCAGCTTACGTACGAGCATAGATTCCGATTCACTTCAGTTCAGTGGAAGGCGATGGGAATTGAACCCAAGCCGCCTGGGCGAGAGGCCAACGCTCTAATACCACGACCACTTCGCGTAAATGTAATACAACAACAAATTCCCCAACATCAGTTTCTCCCCTTGATATTTAATAGTTAGTGGTAATTGCATTTCATTGATATGTGTCGAATAGCCAATGATCTAGGGTCTTTCAACCGAAAGTATTCTTGTAGGCTTTGTTACCAAATCTTTACGCCACATACTTTAGGAGTAGCACTTTCGTTTTTCATAAGAATCCAGAAGACGAGTAACAAACCACTTCAGCACCACGTATGCACAAACCCGTTTTTTTCGCTGTTTTTTCGGGGCGTCACTGGTAACTCAACAATGGTTGTCCATGATAGCCCGATGTCTCATCTATAACAAAAGAACACCCAATACATTATGAGGAGGAGGCAGAGAAGTCAACTCAAGTAAGCACTCACAGCATCTAAAAGTCTACGCAACATCGTAGAGACTGCCCCAGAGCAGGTGTGAGCAGGTTTTGTCCGCTCGCTGAATACCTCAAAATGGCAGGATAAAAACTCACCACCCCATGAACCTAGATTCAGTTCCCTTCTCAACCCCTGTGGCTTAATAATAGTTTTAATCGGTTTTATATATTGAGAGGTGTATATAGGTACATTTGAGTGTAAATTTGATTTTAGTAAACTTTTTGATTTTTGGTTCTGCATGTCTGAAAGACAAGATACTCAACGGGAGACAACACAAGGCTAGCAGCAAAAAAATACAACTAGATTATAAGTTAAATTATGACAAAAGTTCATCTTGACTATACTTTGAATTCAACAGTGAATGATGGACGACTCTTCCTTAGTCAGTATATAGAATTTTAAAATAAATCCTACTATACACGAATTGAATGACTGAAATATTCTGATTCCAGCCAGGAATCAATCCATGGTCCCTGGCCCATGAGTCGAATCCACAAACCACAACACCAAGCTGACATGCACATCCAAGATATATGTAAATTGACGTGTTTCGCCAAATTTTCATAGTATGTCATTAGTTGACGAAATGTTCAGTGCTGTTCATTTTCAAACTATCACGCTGCTTAGAAATATTTGGATTCGTTTTTTTCTGCTATTGCTAGTATATTAGTTATTGATTTCGGAAGCGTACCTGAGAGAGGATATGGGGCAATTACACCCTATATCCCATGACAGCCTCACTGTGACTGAAGTTTAACTTTTTTAAACTTCATAGAAAATAATATGCTCAAAAAGGATAATGAACCCCTCCCCCCTCATGAAATTACCCTCGGTACGCGCCTGATTGATTTGATATTCTGATGGTGGTTCAACATACTTTATGAGGACCACCACAGTTCAAATTCGAGAACCTATTGACACAACAGGAAACTTTTCAGCACTGACAACAAGTATGGTATATTCAGAATTGGGCATACTTAAATAAACCTGCTTCGATTAACATTTGCTAGTTGTTACAGGAGGCATTGCAAAGTACCTATGTTCCTATAGAGCGTTGGATAGAGGTGATTCAGCAGTCGTATGGGAGTCCAGTCTTTCACGAAACTCTCGAAATTCAAGATTTCTCGTCTCGTCTCGATTTCGAGACGAGATCGAGACGAGACTAATGGGTTTTTTCGAGAACGAGATCGAGAAAAACACTTTTTCTAGATCGAGAAATTATTTCGAGATTTCTTGATCTCGAAAAAATATTTGTGCTGCAATACATCATTATATTTTTATTAGACTTAAACAATAACTTTAAAGTCTTGAACAATGCTATTTTATATATCTTTATTACAATAATTAAAAGATAATTATTATTACTTTGAAAATTCATTGATAGGACACTATTCGGTCAGTCAGGCCTTTCAGGGTAAAGAAATTCCATAAAGGGTAAGGGCCATAAATTCAACTTTATTTCTATTGTATTCTTTAAATATGTTAGTCCAAGCTTATTACTATATTACTTCTAAGGATATTCTTAGGGCATCAGACTTATGGCACCATTTTTGCATAAATTTCACTATGCATTAGGTACTGCGACCCCTACTATTGAGATAAAATAGTTGGAGTCATATCGATAGTTTTTTTTTCAACAGACTGTTTCGATTATAAAAAATAAGTTTGTTGCTGGTGCTGGCGCATTCTTCTCTTCACGAACAAAGAAACAATTTTAAACTTTCACCTTTCGTACCTACGTAAATTTTAAATGTATGAATAAAAGATTAAATTGAAATATCAGGAATTTGTTTAATTTTCATTTTTTGGAACAATATTGTTTATTTTTATGCTGATACTCGGCGGTTTTATTGTTATACGTGGCTTTTCAGTTCATAGCATATAGCCTCTGTATTTTAACGTAATTTTTTTTATAGAACATTTTTTTAATACCCCGTATTTTGGTGCAGCCCTGGCCTTGTGTTATACGTTATAACCTATGCATAACATTTATTAATAACATTCAGGTTTTGTTTTCGAGACTCGAAATTTTTGTAATTTAGAAAGGATTTCCTCTTGATATCGAAAAGAAAACGAAAACTTAATATCAGTCTTCTTCGTTTGAGACATATTGACTGATTTTTTGAAAAAGCGTTAGAAATGTTTTCTTATGAAGATATTCTCAAGCTATTTATAGATACAATCCAATATTCGCTGAAGAAGCAGCCAGGAACGTAGTTATTTCATACAAGACACAACTAAGAGTATTGAAATTGAGACTGAAACCTTAGAATAAAATGAAACGAATTTTTTTAATGTGGTGAATTGCGACATCCTGTGCATTTTATCAGACAGGCTTAAAAAATATTTCTCGCTGTGGTTTCGCAACTCATCGACGATTTTAATCTCATTACGCTATTTTCCAGTCAGTTTGCTCGAAACGTGCTGGTATTTCATATTATAATTCCAACACCAACTTCGGTCTTAGAAATGTTCGATTTTAATTTTGTTGCAAGTGATATTTCAACGACGATAACGTAGAATAAAACAGGTATCAATGAATCTGCCACCTCGCTAAAAACAAGGTTTTATGTTGCCGAGGAGTTTACGATAAGAACTGCATGATTCTTTTGACTTGAGGCAGAGTCTAATCTAGATTACCTTACAAAGGAATTAATTTCATATAGTTTTTCATGCGGTCATTATTTTTTATATGCTATTCCGTGGAACATCATTTTCAGAGATGTAGTTAAACAAAATATTCAATTTATTATTTTTCTGATGAAGAACCTGTCACATAAGTATCTGAAAATATAAAAATAAATTAATCAATTCAGTTATGTACTATTTATGTGTCATACATTCGCCACATTGTATCTGCATCAAGAACATGTACCAAAAAAAAAGTAGAAAATACAAATAAATTCAGCGGTGTTACCCTAACGCATACTTTGAGTATAATTATTCGAAATTTAAAAAATGCAACGACTGAATATAAACGTTTGAGAGACTACTGATAGGTAAGTAATGGATAAAAGAAGAAAATGACCGTATAGGTAGAACAAAATTATTATTTCAAAGCCTCCACAGTTCAGAATATTTTCTCAAAAATTAATAAAATAATCCTGAGGACAAACGATCAGAAACTAAGGCAACCTTAACGTACTATGGAAATGGAACAGACGAGACTATATGAGCTGGATTGTTTTAGAAAGTATAAGGTGGAAGTAGCATTTAGGCTTCATGTCAGATCATCTAATTTTCTTTTCAACGAAAAAATTCTGAATTTCATAGGCCTAAAAGTGTCTAGAGCTACACCAGCAAAAAAATCAGCTATATAATTTTGTACACCTTCATTACAGATTTGCGTAGCAATAAAAAATGTTGCTCAGTTCCAGTTCTCCAGAAAATGGGCGAGGGCTAACTTTTATGTAAAGCTGCACCACACATCTGAAAAAATACGCATTTATTGGTGATCCAAAGTCTCCTAAATTTTTTCTAAAAAACCTTTATTTATAAAAAAATTCCCTTATAAATATAGATCCTAATGTGGCCAGTGCCAGAATTTTTCTCAAGATTGGGTATAATTTTTCTACAAACTATCAAAAAGTGTCGAAAATTACATAATGAAGGGCCCCTCAATGGGTTGAACAGCCCATCAATAGAGACCACTTTTTTCAGGAAAATTGATAATGCTTCTGCAATTCTTCATTTTGTAATTTTCAATACTCGAAGAAAAATTTTAAACAATCGTTGGGACCTATATTCATTAGGGAATTTTCTATGAATAATGGCTTTTCAACCCCTTGGTTTCCATTTTTTTTAGGAGAAATAAATAGCTAAAGCATTTGCTTCTTAAAATTGAATTTGACAATATTGAAAGGAGATCTAAGGAAATATTTTTCTGCTTTGATTCAAAGTATTTGGTAATTCCGGATTCTTGTAAGAAAACTCATTCATCGTTATTTTCTGAAACGTTCTGAGAACTTAGGCGGATACGTAACTGAAATGTAAGCATGATGCACATAGATAAGGAAACTATAATTTTTTCTATCATGTTTATTTTCCCAGAGCGGTGGAATATGTTTTGAAAAGTGTGTTAATGAAAAACAATTAATGCGTCTCAGCACCCGCTATTATTGCATGAAACGACCATTAATGAAATAGAGTGTATCTTAATTCAATTATTTCAGTTAGACAAAAAACGAGATAAAAAGTTCATACCAGAAGTAGTATACTTATTCCTGAAAAACATTTTATTCGAATTATTATGGGTAAATATGTTTGGCTTTCTATAATCTTTTCTTACGAATACAAAATTAAGCAAACCTACCCATATTTTACCAAGTACGTGAAATGCTATAAATTTTACACCGAATATAATATATGTTAAAAATCGTGAATCAGTGTCGGATAGGAAATTACGAAACGGTTTTGATATTGTAGAAAATATCTACAGGATGCTATTGAAAATATCAATTTTAATTATCAGTTGATAATGGAATTACTTCCGATTGAAATAGAAGTGAAAATATCGTGACTCATATATCGAAAGTTGTCTTTTTATGACTATTCTGTCTACTAAAATAAATTGTCTGCACAACGTATCAGATAAGCATGGAATTATGCAACAAAATAATGATAACTATTAAAACATGAGCCGGAAGTAAATCTGAAAGCATAATCTATACAGGGTATGGAAAGCTACCATTACACACTTCTCAGAAACTGTAATAATCTATAGAATTCTTAAATTTTGTAACAAAGTACATTCGCAGATGACGAAATCAATGAAATAAATATGGGACCATAGTTTGTTATTCATCATTAAACAGAACATGCATATTCATTCTACATACAAGAATAGATATTAAGTTACTGGAATCGAGAGACATGTAGAGATATTCTTTTACGAATCTTCCAGGTTTCCAGAAAGAGAAAAACCCCTCGGAAGCTCCTAGGAGCTTGTGCGAGCGAGGAAAAGATCCGGGACCTATGGCCGTGCTGGGCTTTGAACCCACGACCTTATGATTGTAAGGCGAGCGCTCTACTATCACGATCATCACGGCCCATAAGTACTGTATAGTTAGAGGTGAAAAATTGAAATAAAAAAAATGGTTTGTAAATGTGGATCGGCCGGAAGTTAAAACGGGCGTTTTCAATGGGTAGTCGCAGACAAAAACAAAGAGGATTATTAATAAAAATTATGACCAAATTCAAAGAGTGTTTCATTCCCGTTCGTACATTTCAATCTGCTTTTTTCTTCCTCCTTCTTCTGGTATCGAGACGGTTAGGATGGCAGTGAACGGCTGGAGGACGTAGTCGTTTATCTGAGCAGACGTGCTGTGTCAGAACTGCCTTTGTGGGGGTTGGTAAACAATTTCCGCTGAGGGTAACGGGTCGTCCTCACACTTTTCGTAAATAGATAAATAGATAAAAATATGCAAATAACATAAAAAAATTGGAAAAGAAATTCCATAATCGGGTCTGTTATTTTCTCTGCTCTCTGGACTACCCAAACACGTAGCCGTCCTGCTTCATTAAAGGTCTCAAACTCTTACTTTCTAAGGCGTTGCGGAAATATTGCGAATTATTTAGGCTGGAGCTCATACATTTTCCCCTGTTCTTGCAAGAATCTATGGAACTGGACTTTTCTCTTGGCATACTGCTCCGGACCTGTATTCTTAGTGTTCCCTGAGCTGTATCCTGCATGATCTCCTGCTCTTTCCTATAGCAGGTTTCGTCTTTCTGCCATCTGGAAAATTTCCGAGCCGATCCTGATTCTCTTGTAAAGATTTCACCAAATCCCATTTTTTGTTATTCTTCCTGCCATCGTCATTGATCTGATTGTTTCTCTCTAGCTCTTTAAATTTCTGAAAATGTTCTAACCGTCATCCGGCTGTACCCCAACGAGCAACCCTTTCAAGTCTTCAGAAAACTGCTTGTGCGAATGACGAGGGTCTTATCAGCGTGCGATTCCAAGCACTGTCAACCTACTGAAAGTATCCGCCACATGATGAAAAATCTAATGAGGAATGTTTCAAGATTTGAATTTGGAATCTTTACTTTGTCCCATACGGACGAAAGGTTTTTATGGCTTCTTGTACACCTACGAAATACAAAGTTTCTTACATCAATTATTTTGTGTACACATCCTTAAAACTTTTACTTTATATTCATTCGGATGCGTCATGCATATTAGAGAATCAAAGTATGAGGTTTGTAGATGGTTCTAATACGAACTGATACTGGATGTAAGGGAATGAATGCATGAATATTTGTATTTAAAGCTTGTGCCATTGGTTTCTAAAGAAGAGACTGGTGGCGCAGTAGGTAATTGAGAGGTCTCGGGTTCAGGTGCGGACTGGTTCATATCTTAAACTCCTTTTCTTCAGTTATAATTTTTCATGTCTGAACTGTTCTTTATATTGATTTCCACAGTAAAACTGGAAAATGCTACAAAACTCCTATAAAGCGATGTACCGCCCGAACTTTTACGAAAGCACGTGCTTGCGATGCAACGAGACGGTTTACCAAGTGGACAGGGTGGGGCCCCTCAAAGATTTCACGTTCTTCCACAGCGGGTGCTTCAAGTGCGCGGTGTGCGGTACAAAGTTGACTTTAAAAACATATTACAACAACCAACACAAACAGGAGGACAAGGAGGTGTACTGCAACAGCCACGTGCCTAAAATCGGACCCGGACACCTCGACGGTTCCTCTTTCGGGATCAGGTCCGCCCTGAACGTGCCCAAGACCTCGAATATCGTCAACGAACAGATCAGGGGGCCCAGCAGAGGGGGCTTGGAAGGAGAAGGTGAGTCTTGGTCAACCTGCACCTATTTTCGTAAAATTTTACGGATATTTTCCAGATATATGCAATAAATTCAATACTGCGAGCGTAACTATTTTTATTTTTTCAATTATGACACATATATGTTTGAGGTAAATAGATCGCTAAGGTAGTTTTCGTATAATTTCAATGATAATAGTCGTCCCTTTTATCACGTATGGGCGTAACTGAACCTTACGGTGCAAAATTGGGATAAGCCGGTTTTATGATTTGTACATTTTTCATATAACATCAGCGTAATATAAATATCGTTTCTGTTGTATTTTTAGGATATTACTTTGAAATATTACACATGGAGAACTGTAGGTCGCTTAACTTGTCACCCGTTTTCGTTTTTCATCTCTCCTGTAAAATATTCAGAAATCAGATACGCCCCTACGTTATAAGGGGGACATAGTAGGTGATATTATTTGAGAAATAAAACATAACACATCAAAATAAAAAACGAACACATATCAATAGAACCTATTGAATTCAATAACAATAATAAAGTCAATAGCAAGGCTGATAATCAAATCAGATGAAATTTGTCCAGATAATTATGAAAAACCGCGAACAATCACTATGGCGTTGTTACTAGCTGATTTCATTAATACTAACGCACCATTTTCAGAGATACATATGTTATTTTTACTTATACGGCCCGTAATAAGTCTTATTTTATTTCAGTTTTGAACATACGAACCCACATGAACGGCACCACCCAACAATCCCACTCCCCCACCTACGGCGGGGAGAGGGAGCGACACTCAAGTCCGCACTATAGTCCAAACTCATACCAAAACAACCACCACGAAAACTCGCCGTCGTACCAGTACGGCAGATTCGACGCAAGCGCACTGCATATAGCGCATGCGCTAAAGCAGACGGAACTTCAAAAGTCCTATAAAGTTTCCAGGGAAAAACCCATCGACTGTTACCTGGTAAGTGATAAATTGAAATTTACGTGTACATCACTTTTGAATTGGGCCGGGCAATAATACCAGGAAAGGGATTAGTAGTCGTAATCTAGACCTTTAATTGCACCTCCTTCGCATATTTCAGTTCAATCAAAATAGTAACATACTTAGGAATTCTCTTCAGTTAAGGAACAAATACATTGGTGATATACCGGGAAAAGTTTATTCTGTCAAAGAGAGCGGAAACTCCTCCAATTCCCAGAGATGCTTGCGGTCCGATGATTAGAGATATCGTTTTCAATCTTTCGTTTTCATGAATACCCGCTTGCGTCAAATCGTTTTTTTCATTCAACCCTCTCCCTTTTGATTGAAATGTGTGAAATATTCTAATCGGAACTGAGTTTGTAAACAAGTACCTACTGATTAAAGCGAATAAAAGAAAGATGAAGAATAGACCAGAGCAACTAATAGACCAGAGGAATTTCTTGTAATTGAATCAAGGAGAATTCGTCTCATTCGGCAAAAAGCATAAATATGTTACCTAAAAATATCTGGCACAATTATAGTAACTAGCAGGCACCTCAAAAAGGTATTGTGGCTCCTCTCGAGTAACCTTATGCAGAACTTTCTGTTTGTTTGAGTACAGGGACGTCATTTCACCCTCCGGTGGTCTTAGGGTGCGGACTTGATCGTGGTTTCCAGCGTAAGGGTACAACCTATTGAAATGAACGATCATGGGTTTTTGAGAGATGCGGCTTATAGGTTCCTCTTCATGATCTTGTATGCGACGCGACTGATACTACATTATTATAAAAAAAACCGGTGATTAAGGTATAAGCTTAACCTGGATGAAGTTAGACTGAAGTTCTGGATTACTGAAAATACCGATCGTTTGTTTATCCTTTTCATGATCTTGTATACGGACCTTTCCACGAGTTTCGCAACTTCGGTAATAGTCAACGGCGACGTTTTGGGTTGTATTGCCAGCTTGGTCACCTGTCTGAAATCCTCCAGCATCTGCCTTAATGTCGGCCTCCTTCATTCTGTTGCTGGCACTCTGGATATCCAAATAGACTCGTTCACGGATATCGTCCATTGTCTGCCGTAGTCCTCTTCCGCAGTATCTTGTCCTAGTGGCGTCCCAAACTTCAGGTAACAGAGAAGTCACAGCTCTTGGCCCATAATAACACTAGCAGGAATTAGGCCGATTGACTCGTGTGCTGCGGAACGATGAACCATCAGGAACAAATGAAGGTACTGGTCCCAATCTTTCTGGTGGTCAGAGAATAATTTATCGTCTTATTCATTCTCTTCACTATTCCATCGGACTGTGCATGTAGAGCAGTGGTTATCGTCTTCAGCATCTGACACAATTCTCGGACCAGGTTGGCCTTGGTCCAAATCCAGCTTCAAGGGAACACATATCCACACCTTTACACAGACGTCGGCGACGGTAATGGCATTTCAGTTGGGCAGAATATAGGCTTCCGCCCACTTACTGAAGTAATTCATTGCCACAAGGATGTACTTATTCCCGTGGTCAGATTGTGGGAACAGACCAGCGATGTCAATGGCGATCCTTTCAAATAGGCTGCGTACGTTGTAGACGCATTATTGGTAGCAGCGCTTACAGCACACTTTCTGCACCAGTCCTTGACGTCAGCTTGGCAATTGGCCTAGTAAAATAGTTTCACGAGGGTCTTCGTCACTCCCAGATGTTCTCTGGTGACCCTATTATGGATTTTTCAGAGCACTTTCTGTCTTCTGCTCTTGGGTATTACTGTCTGACGTCTGTCTTCCCCACCATCCTCAGATTTCAACACACGATTCAGAACTCTATTGTCCAGTTAGATTTAACGGCTGGCGAATAATTTGATATTTCCTGTCACGACCACCTTTGGTTACTCTTCTTCCAGCCGATACCTAAACCATGGTCTGGATCTCTCTCTTGGTCTTTCTGGATCTTGTTGTTGTTCCAATCATCATCCACTGCCGTGGTTCTAAAGAGTGTCGACTCTATCTCCCCTGCTCGTCGGCAGTGCGAACAGTCATCTGGGCATGGTCTTCGCGACAGAGCATCTGCATTCTTATGGCTGATCCCCGCTCGATGTTCAATGTTGAAGTCGAATTCTTGGAGCTTCTCGATCCAACGTGCTACTTGACACTCGGGATTTTTGAACGGAAGGAACCATCTGAGGGTTGAATGGTCAGTTCTCAAAAAGAATCTTCTTCCATATACGTAAATGGCCTGATGACTTCTTCTTTTTCTATATCACTGACTATGTGGTCAGAAGAATTCCTTCTTTGATTGCCAGATTGGTCGGGCAGATTGCCAGATTGGTCGGGCATTCCCAGTGTCAATCTTATGCTGGGTCACCTTCGTTCTACCGCCTCTGCCTACTCCGGTAGCTGACTACTCAACAGGATACGGATCTGTCTTCGCTTGCTTCTTCTATGAAGCACCAACTCTTTTCCATTGATACGTAGGACGCCGTCTTACAGCTCGAACCCTATGAAATTCATGATGTCCATTCCCATTATTGCCTTGTGTTTGATGTCTGCTACTAAAACTCGGTGTTTCACTTTAGTGCTGCCAATAATCAGGATAGCTCGCCATAGTTGCTGACATAAGTAGGTCTGAGGATCGTCCTAGTCGCACCTGTATCTAAGAGCATGGTACGAGGCTCGTTGTTGATGAGGCCGTCAACGAAGACACCTTCATTTTGTTGTTGATTAACAGAGAAATGTGCGTAGTGAACTGGAGCGTGTTGGATACAGGCTGACGATTGCTCTTTGTCGACCTTCGTCGGTGTCGATTTTTTTTAATGTTGGGCATTTGCTACGCACGTACCCAAGTTTTCTACAATGTCGGCATCTTATCAGTTTTTTTCAATACTTCCTTTATCACTTTTCTTATGACAGCCTTGATAGTAACAGACCTCTGTGAATCTTCCTCAAGCATTCTAACTTTTTTGGCTCTTGCAGGATTGTTTCGCAGCTTTGAATTCCAACGCGCATACCAGTGCATCTACGAGATGTGTGGGACGAGCTAATGTTAATGCTTGTCTTGTTTCTTGGTGACAAAGCCAATCTAAGAAGGCATTTTCCGGCGGGGCAGGATATGCCAGACGAACCAAGCGAGCAATGTCAGCTTCGAATTCCTATAAGGATTCGCCCGATTTCTGGAAGCAGTTTTTCAGTTGTGAATGGTAAACGTGTTCTAGGTGGGCCTGGTCATATCGTAGTTCATCTAGATTATAGTCCCCCTCTTCCTGAGCAGTTAGGGTTTGCAAAATACGCGTTGCTTCGCCACACAATGCCAGTGTCAATACTACAGGTTTTTCCCCTGCATGTTTGCTTTAGACGCAGCTTCAAACTGTCAGTGGTAATTTGCTCATGGAGTTTTTCCAATTAACTGAGGCGGATTTATAGAAAACTTCCCTGTTTCGGAGATCTTGACATCTTTTACCTCTTTTTGAACCTGATACAATATCAAACTTAGCTCCAGTATTGAATTTATATTGATAGTTTCTGTGTTGAGCGCAGAATCCATTAGTTTTTCAAACTTACTGATTATTTCTTTCATTTTATCCCTTATTAACTCGACTTCATCTTTGATTCTTTCTACTTCCGTTTTTATTCTGTCTATCACTGTCTTGACGGTTCGAGTTTTCTATAAGCTTTTCTTCTAGATTTTTTATTTTCAAGCAGTTCTCTTTGGAGTTCTTCTTTCATACTATTTTAACTTTCTAGAAGTTTATCTTCTAGAATTTGCTAATTTTTTAGAAGCTTTTCCTCTAGACTCAAATTCTGTTGAAGTTCTTTCAGGATCAACTTTTCCTGAAGCTTTTCTTCCAAACACTTAAAATTTTCTTGAAGTTCTTCTTTCAGAGATGTGGTATTTTCGTCGAGTTTATTTATTATCGAACCAAAATCGATTCCAGAAACGTCGAATAAAAATTTTTCAGGATCTTCGCCTTCTTCAATCAGTCCTTCTGAAAGTCTTTTCTGGTGTACGGCCCTGCTTACCGTTTGTTTTTAGTTCACGTTCCTCCAACTCTTGCTTCAATTCAATGACCTTCAGATCAACTAGACGAACTTTCCTCGAAAACATTTTGTCTTTGACCGAGAAATGAGTCTGTTTCATATTAAAAGTCTTCAGTTTGTTATCCCGTAAAGCACAAAACGGTCCACTTCCCGAACACTTATTGTTAAACGGGTCACTAGTCCATTAGTCGCCATAAATGTGTATCAGTTCTTTTTTTACATAGCACGAAGACTGTCCACTACGCGAACATTTATATTTCAAAAATCCTATTTCTGACACCAATGTAATGAAAATGCACTGAACTTTAATCCGTTAATTTATTTACACAATTTTTATTTATATTTCACACTATGACTACCTATTTATCTGCAACCAGTATTTCATGCAAACTCTGTTACTGTGACTGCCAAACACTCCCCTGATGTTTGGCGTCCGACTTATATATCGGTGAAGAGCTCTTCTCGAAGACTCGCGTACATTCTTCATTGTTCCGCTCGCGTCTAGACGGATCGAACCACCTAGAACAATTTGGAAATTTGGTGTTTTTGGAATGTGATGATGTCTTGCGTTGTAAACAAGTAGAGGTCGACCATCTAAACACAGTCGATCAGGTCCGTTAAACAGGTCCGGCTCCCGCACGTTACAAGATACTTCTAGTTTCAACTGAGATCGAAAACACTTTACCAGAATCAGGAAAAACTGTCGTCGATAGTTATCAGGGACATGACTCCCTCTGTGGAAGTACTGTCCGCAATGGCTTGGTGACAGTCGTAGCGAAACCTTTTGATTCCTGTGCCGTAGAATTATAAATCATAATATTAGGATTTTTTCCAAGACGGGGCGAGTAGCTGCATGCCCGTTATGTAACCTCGGAGAACGACCCCCTAGACAACGAGTTTGAAAGCTTTGACGTTCGTTGGTACAGCGAGTCTTGAAAAAAAAACAATTACCACCAATGAGACCATTAATAAAAAAAATTATATTCGGTTTTTATCCAACTTTTTATCGGTTTTTCTTCCGGATATCAATCATAGAATAAGACCACTTTTGGCACACAATCGATTCTTTATTAACCTACTTAAAAATGTTCATGAAACGGACATAATTACGACCAGCACATACCGATGCGAATATCCAAAACCAATTACTAGCCGAGTTGAATGAAACACCCATTATGCAAATTATCAATCACGTACATTCGAACGTATATAGACATTTCATTCAGATTTCGAATTAGTCAGTCATTTATTTTCGACGCTTGAACCTGAATTGATTAGTAGAAAGCTTTGACCAAAATCATGATGCGCCATGAGTCTCGACTTCAGATACCAACGACACACTTCAAGTTCAGCTTTCAGTTAGTATGCGAAATTAAGTTTTAGGGTAATGTAATGGTGGTGAGAATATTCACCCACCAACACCACATAAATATTGCATGCATTTTGGCGTCAAAAATTACGGTGAAAACGAAAAGATCTGTAGGGTGCTCTGACCCCACATTGTTCTCGAAAGTGACTACTCGGGAAATAAATTGGAAAAATCCGTGAAAATAGTGAACATTGGACTATCAAAGGATTTAAAAAAAATATAAAATTCTTTTCACCCCCTGAAAATCAAAGAAAAATGTCGGTTGGAGAGATCGGACTCCCCTCACAAAAAAATGTGTGAGAACACGCAAAAATTAAATGGGACTCATGGAATTGTCGTAAAATGTAATTACAAAAAAAGTATACCCTACTGCCTTTCTGAAGGCTATAGAAAGAGAACTCGCAGGAAGTTGGAAACATTTCTGACAGTTTCGGACATGTAAAATTATGGCAAATAAAAATGTCTGTTGAAGTGCTGACACCCGACACCCTCCTTCTAAAAAATAGTTGCAGAAATAATAACAATAATAGTCACCAAAATAAAATTTGTAAAAATAGTAAAACGTCAAATAATTTAAATTTAAAGAATTTTACCGCCTTGACCCCTAAAATATAGACAGAGAACACATAGGGAATCGAAAAAAAAACTAACGATATTGGACTTGAAAAATTACGACAAAATTGTCGGTTGGGTTTTCAAACCCCGTCCTCTAAAAAGGTTGCAAAAATTCGGAGTCATTTTCGACGGTTTCGGACATCAAAATTACGGTCGGAAAAAATACATAAAAATATTGACCATTAAATACATCAAAAAAAAAATTACCTTTTCGATGGCTAGGGAGAACGCGTAGGCACTTGGAATTTTGTTATGGTGGACGTGGAAAAAAAGTTTCAAGAAATGGAAAAACTGTAGAAATTGTGAAAACAGGACAGTTGAATATTTTTTGAAGTTTGACCATATGTGTCTGTTACGTGACGAAAAGGAATATCAAACCTACGCATGCCACTATCGCATCAACTTCTGAGCTCCTGGCTCCTTTATTCAGACAGATAATTACACAAATTCTGATGGTAAAAAGTACAAAATAAAATAAATGAAATATGTGTCGAGGTGTAACAATAGCGGTCGGGATAGAACTCCAGTATATTCATTACTACACCAAAGGTTCCAAACAGTGCAAGTATTGAACTAAATACTTTTTGAAAATACACAATAATGAAAACTCAAATAAAAATGAAATATTGAGAACAATGGTGCCCCATACTACGCCTCAGCAATGATAACATATTCGAACAGGTAAAAGCTGACACGAAGTCTGAAAAACCAGACCGCCAATCGAACTGTTCAAAAACGCTTTAGACTGCCTGTCTTCGGAGTCACAATGTTAGACGAACCCTGTGAGGAGAAAAATTCGATTTTTTTTATTTCAACTCTCGAACTGAATATGCAACTCTGCCTGCCTTCTGATGTTGAGCGTTTTATATTCCGACAGCTAGAATTCTTTTTACGGTTCTCGAACAGCCGCGACTCTACAGTGAATCATTCAAATGGCTCTCGTACGTTCTCGAAATGTGGGTAGAACATTCTTCTTGGACGTGATGAGTCTTGGTTATACCGTTGGCGAGCGAAGGTGAGATCAGAGATTCAATACAGTATCTACAAAACTTCGTTGCGGTGTTTACAAGATATTGTCTAAAGAACCAGGCAAGGTGTTTTTCATTAGTCAAGACAATTGTATTAACTAAATAAGAAACTGATATGTTTTGGATATTTTTATGGTATACGTCTGGAACACCTCCATTAAATAGTTATAAAATTAACGATATGTGAATGTTGAGAGCATTAGGAATAATTAACCAACGGTACAGTTACACCAAGCGAAAGATGCCTATCTCATATGATTCCACATCGTTACGGTAAGGTGATCTGCCCGGAAATGCATGTTTCAATATTCGCGGGAATTTGCGTTGTTCTTGTTAGTGGATCGTTATGGAATTGATTACTGGGTGCAGCCTCACAATATTCTGCACATTGATACGTATGATTTACGTTGCATTAGGTACTGATACATGGTAATCGCTGTCAAATTTGCAGATTGAACCACGTCTTTTGCCAACATGTCTTTTGTACGATATTCAGTTATTCTATGTAGCATTGAAAATATTTAAATTCATCAAAGTTTTGTTTCAAAAACAATACACAAAAAAAATTTACGGGGTGCTCAGAAATTGCCGCCGATTTCGGCTATCTCGAAAATTGTGTAACTACTTTTTTCAAATGAAAACCTCATTTTTTCTCAGCGCCAGTGAACTCTGCGCGCTATTTATGAGTTTGAGCGTGCTGAATTTTTTTATAATGTTCCGTTTGGAATTAAAAAATTAACATTACTTCCATTTGTTGAAATTTTTTTACGTGGTTATTGAAAGAGTATGTGAAACCTTACCTCCGTGATATCCGGAGAGATCAAAGCACACTCATGACGCAGACCATTCGCAAAATGTAAAAACACACGGACAGTGTGTTAAAAAACAAATCAAAATTGAACCTGTCGTAGAAAATGAACGCGGATTATCCTCAATTTTGAAACAAGTGTTCCTACTGGTTGCTCCCGACTTCCAAACATTTATGAATTCTTCTTGAAATTCTGGCATGTGTGACACTTTGAATTTCTTGCGGTGAAAGAGATCGAAATGCATTTTCAACTCTCTCATGTTAACACATATTATTATAATGATAATAATATAATATAGTTCCCCAGAAACACTCATAGAGTGAACCCAAACGCATAGCCTGTGCGGGTAGAGAACGACTATTATTTTTGTTTACCGTGGCGCTCTGGGGCAACTTACTGATTTTTGATGGCGCATTCACTCTTCTGCTGTAGGAAAACCTACAGCACCACCCCAGGTGGTCGGCGCGCACTCCAAGCAAGCACCAGATCACCACCACCAGATTATATAATTATTCATTCACATAAATATGTAAATGAAACAGCGACGAAATTTTTTCAGCTGTAGAAAAAGCCCGGAAAATCTACAGCACCACCCCGTAGAACAATGAAGAGTCGGTATAACATTCTTGTAAACTTTACTGGTTCTCCAAGGCCCAAGTGTGCAAAAATCTGCTGGAAAAGTTCTTGTCTCAGTTTTTTGAGACTGTCATGGAGTAATCATTATTGATTATCTGGATAACGGCAGAACAATAACTGACCATTCTACAAGAGAAAATTAAGGAAAAAAAGACGTGGAAAGTTGTCCAAGGGCTCCGATCAAATAACTCAACCTGCCAACCTAGATGAGTAACTCGCCGCACACGCATTAAAATTTGTGTAAGGGACATCTCCCCTTAACAGCATTGTCATACGTTTTTAACAGAAATATCGAGGCTCAATAAAATAGAAATAATGGAAACCCAATATGGAATGGAAACCTGAAATTATGATAGAATAATCTCCACAGGATTTTGAGAACTGCCAATGCTGTAATTGACATGTCTTTTTTGTAATTCATTAATTTTTCTCTGTTACAATTTGGTTTCTCTTTCTTGATAGTTACGACACTGGTAGCTTACCTATGAAATGACATGTTTTGATTTCCAGCTCCAAATGGTCTTTTACACATTTCAGAATGCTTCAACATTGCTTACCTAATAATAAAAACTAACGATAGTTTAACAGAAATTAACTCAGAGTTTGCCCTTTATTCACGAAAAAACACTCCAGCCAAAGCCGAAAACAGAAAATATTTTGTTGTTGTTGTCATATTTGACATTAGATATTTCAAATGAAGCGTTGCCGTACTGACCAGACTATATCGACAACAAAGAAACTCCGTTCGTTCGGCGATGGAAATACTATAGTTTTCACAGGCTCCCACACACAAAAAAATAATTTCTTGGAATAAGCATAACTGCATTGACTCAAGTAAATAATTTGTTTGTATATAACGAAAGAGATGGTTGTTTTGTTTCAAAGAATTAATTTTCTCAACAAATTTCTTAATTGAAAACAAATATATGCTTATATGAAAACATTTTATATCTCGAGTGGAAAATATAATTAATTCATAGTAAAAAAATTATTTACTTACTTCAATAAAACAATTGTTTTGAAGTAGAAACGAAAAATATCCATTGAAGATGGATATTTTCTTGATTTGAAACTATAAATTTCTCGTAATGAAGATTACATTCATTCACTTCAAGAGGAACGGTTTATTTAGTTACACAATGGATACTTCGACTTGATGAAAGGATATTATTGATCTGAATATATACATTGATCAGAATGAAACTTAGGTTCGTTTTCTTTAACAAAATTACTCGTTTGAGGCAACATATCTATTACTTAGATTACTTTAAATATTGGTATTGATCCGAAAATATGAATTAATTATTATAAAACTTTGAATATATAGAGTAATATTGTGGAATCAAATATATTAACTAATCAGAATGAATCTTTCGTTCATTCCCTTCAACAAAAATATTCAATGAATTAATTCAATGAATTATAAATAATGAATTCCATCGTACGAAAATAATTGAAACAAAAAGGTCAATGAAAAAAGTTTTATTCAACATAATTATCATTCTTACATGAATCAAAACAATTCTTTGGTTAACAATATTCTAACATATGATTCAAAAAATCCTTATTATCAGTAACTTTGGATATGAACTGAGAAAAAATAAAAAAACCTTATTTCACCAGAAAAAAAATAAACACAAATAAAATTTTCTACATATCGATGCCTTAATTCGCAAACCCGCTAACTCCACGTTTTATCAATGGAGCAACTGGTTTGCGAGTTAGGGCATCGATATGTGATCAAAAATATGAGAAAAACATCAAGATCTACAATAAAAACAGAATTTTCTGTCCATAAATCTCCACCTCAGTATTTCAGTCATCGGCTCAGTCTTTCAGTCTTAGGCTTGATTGAGTCTTTGAGTCACTTGGATTTGATTTTGAGTCTTTTCAGTCCCACTTTCGAGTCTCTAGTCTTTCAAATATCTTGAGTCTTGTATTATTTTAGCTAGATGTTTCCTCCTTGCTCTGTATATATACCGTAACATGTACAAGAATGCTTCTTGGCATTCTACAGTAGAAAATTTCTGTTTCATTATTCAGCTTCACTCTGCCCCTAGGTGGAATCGTTGAGGCAGCAGCAAAATCTGTTCGATGAAGTTGACGTCTAAAAAAAATTTGCACCTATTACCTACTATTGACAAACTTGACATTACAAGGAATTAGAAATAATTGGAAACTCAAATTCCAAACCGAAAAATTGATTAAGTTTAGTTCAATCAAGTTTACGGAAAAAATAATTTAAAAATATTTTCTGATACACTGTTTCTTTTGAAATAAAACGAAGAAATGCACTATTGTTCTCTAAATCATGTCTTTCAATAGAGCGTGAATTTCTCTGAATAAATAATACACATAAAATTACCTGTATTTTCAGTGGAATCAATTTTTTCGATCAGACTCCCAACACTTTTTCTTGCAGTTATTTTCTTATATTGCATAATGGGGTTGTAAAATGGTGCCTATTTTACATAAAAGTTCATAATCGATGCAGGGTAGAGCCTCTCAAAGTCCATGTCTATCTAAAATGATAGACAAGTTAATGAAGATGAAACAGTTTTGAAGAAGTAACAACAATTCTATCGATACCAATTTTTATTTCACTTATTCATCCCGTAGAAGGATCCTGTTACGTTGTCATATGAGAGGAAACTAGCTAATTTCTTCAAATATTCCTCATTCAGGAAAGGCAAATCTTCGATAGTTACTTTGTTATCTGAAATAATGCTTATTTAATAAACTCAAAATTCAAACGAAATCATCAATAGTTTCTCAGAAATGTTTGTTCTTCATGAAAGTTTGAATACCTAAATTCTCAAACGTAGAGCTCATCTAAATAATTAAGGATTCAAAAGAGGTATTTTTCTAGCTTTCTAACTTGTAGTTGTATTTCTCAAGAAATGAAAATAATTCTTTCACCACTGAATAATTTTGATCCTATACAGAATGGCTTCATTATCCCCATAATACACCTTATTTTCTTTTCAATAATATGTTTGTGTTCAAAGAAATACATATTTATAGTTTTGAATCAAGAATATAGAAGTATCAAAATACACTGATGCAAGTGCGTCTCATTCCCATGTAGGTAAATACCTACACTTTCCTCTACTTTTTATACCTATCGATGCAAAGTTATTTCTTCACATTCGTTGGTTAGGCATAATGCCGAAGTACTATGAATTATTTACCCATTAACTTTTCTATAAAACTATAAAACAGCCTACCACCTTTTGTAATCCAGTATCCATGGGGTTGTGCCGGTCATCTTTTAATACTCACCTACCAAGGAAGTTTGATACAAGTACTTAATCCTTCCATCAAGGTTGCACAGTTTCAGAAGTTTTTGGATATCCATGTTTTTGTTTTCATAACTGTTTCTCACAATTAATATGAAATATACCAACTCCAGTCCGAATGTATGTAAACGCACAATGGCCCAATATGCACATTAACCTCAACGAGACCTGTAACCTGCGAACGGCGAGACCCGAAAAACACTTCTAACTACAATACTGAAGCAGACATTACACCCCTCAACCCCCTTACCAATTGCACAACAGCCTATGGAATCCGTCAGGGCCGGTCCTAGAAGAGTGATGTCAGTCAACAATGTTAGAAATTTATTGAACATTTGCTGCACCTATCTGGGATCCACCTCAGATCTCTATAATTTCTGTGGGACTCAACATGTTTTTAACTGCTGATCAAGGCTATGGAAACAAAACTCTGCACTTCAGCATACTATCGGAATAATGGCCCTTTAAACGTCTATAAGGGTAATTCGAGAAATTTTTTACAACAATTTAATCACAATTTAGCAATACTTACTGTGGTTTTACCATCCAATTTTAATATTATCTCAGCTTCAAATGTAATATAACAACTGTAATATAAAGTTGAAGACATTTCATTTTTTCATTGAAAGAAATCAAAATGTATATACTATTATTGAGAAAATGAAGTACTGAAATAAAATTTCATATTTTTTCAATTGAAAAGAGTCAGTAATATCAACTTTAAGTATTTCTGTTTTTTAATTTGAAGAAATGTATATTTATATTCTTAAATCAAAAAGAGGAAGCATTAAATCAATAAATTAGGTTTATTCATTCCGAAAACCATATCAAGCTGAAGAAATTACATTTTTAATTTTATAATGGTGTTCTTGGATTGAGCAAATAATTCAATAAAATTATATCCTTTGCTTGAAAATAACAGATGTTTCGATTCAAAGAAATATGCTCAATTGAAAAAAGAGTTTTACTTGAATTTTCAAAGAAATGCGTTTTGTCAATCTGAGATAATTTTTTTTTGTGTGCAACAAGCTACAATGAACGTTTCAATTGCCTTCTTATTGCTATATGGGTAAAAATTGTGTAACTATGTTATTTGTAATATGAAAACTGTGAAAAATTTTAATTACCGTGGCGGCTGAATTTGATATTCGTTATAATTGTTTATTATTAAGTTATATGAATCACATACGGATCATCCTCAATTTTTGATTATTCGAGATTTAGACCTGGTTTTGACAAAAGCTTTATCAGAGGAATGATGAAGGTGACAGAGGAATTATATTATGGTTTGATTTTATATAATTCTTTATCATAAAATACATAAGAAAGTTTCTTGTGAAAAAGGCAACTGAAATAAACATTATTTTCAAATTCCAAACAAATACAAAACATAACATAGACATCTTGAATCATTATTATTGTAGTTGTTCACTCGTTATGCAGTTCATCCTTGATCGAACACTTCAATTTCTTCGGTAAATTTGTAAAAACTTTTATTCTTGTAATAACAAATAGTTGGAATGGATAAAATTGCCACAACTTGGTCATACTCTATGAGTCTAAAGGCTTGACAACCTTCAAACTCATATAGGCGAAGAAAAGCCACTTTAACTTCGTAATCTTCTGTTGAATCTCTTAGTGTGACAGCCGCGTATCTGTAGCTTTTCTTTTTAGTAGCCAATTTCACAAGCACATAAATTCCAGTCACAATATTATTGGGAGTCAACACCAGATTGTTATCTGGAACAATTCGACTTGTAGTCCCAGCATGTTCAACATCTGAATAAACATCTTCATAGTTACATTTTTCTGAAACATCAAACTGGTCCAGATCTATGATATGGCTATTTGAATCATCAGAATCAGACTCATGATCGGTTTGATAATCTAAGAATCCTAAGAAATACTTCGATGATTTCGAAGACGATATATTTGGGGCTGATATGCTCAACTTATAAAAATGTAGTGTTCTTTGGGAAATTCCAGAAGATACTTGATGAACCTGCATGGTTCCTCGAAAAAGCATTATTTCAGATTGAGCGATTTTATGTGCCATAATCTCAATGTCTTCACAAGTTACAACAAAGAAAGTAACCCCTAGAACATTTTCTTTCAATCCTTGAAGTAATGCATCAGAAGATGCTATATCATTTCCTTGGGCAACAAGCCTGTCTGCAGTCCTTTTGGTCACCCCACCAATGCCATCTGGGGCACCTTTCCCATGACCCGCTTCTTGATAATTTCAAGTAAATGCTTTCAACTTGGGATACAGTTCTGATAGATTTTTTCCAAGAAATAAAACATGGTCTTATTCCGATATTGCGTTGAAGGGCTATCACTGATGAAGTGAATGGTATCTGCATCATACTTCTCATCAAAATAATTTAGTATGGGGTTGAGGTGACCCCAGATGGAAGGAACGTTATGCTGCAGGGATGAAGATAGTGTACAGAAAGATTCTGTTTTTATTTCGGTATTACTTTTTGAATATATGACTACAGTATGAAGGGTAATTTGCTGCCTGGATCCTCCAAAATGGAAAGATTGAGTTTCTTCAGCATATTTTAGTGAATAGTTTTCACTAAAATCCATATGTGCAATAATTTCGTTTTCTCTCAAATATTTCTTCAACTGTTTGATATGCAAAAATTGTTGCAAATCCCGTCCTTTGTGTTGAAGATAGTTGATAAAAGTACTTTCAAATTCCTATATTATCTCTCTTGTCGTTCCTTGAAATTTTTCCTTGACAATTTTTTTCACCTCCTTTTCTTTCTGATACTTCTTGTCATAATATGTTTCTTTTTTGTTTATCCATTTCAAGTAATGTCTTTTCAAATGAGGATCGTGGTTGCTATACGAGGCTGCTAGTTTGCGACATTTCTCACATTCTCGCAGAAGACATTCCTTAGTTTTTTCATCGCAGCAATAATATTGTATTATCTTCACCATGTTACCAGTCTTAAAAACGCCCAGTC
Source organism: Chrysolina americana (assembly GCA_958502065.1). NCBI lineage: Eukaryota > Metazoa > Arthropoda > Insecta > Coleoptera > Chrysomelidae > Chrysolina > Chrysolina americana. Next base: position 89,681,667 of record OY293410.1, read on the forward strand.
TGAATAACGAAAAGACAATCAATGTCATATTCGAACACTTTGTACATGCACATGTATCGCGATCCGTCACTTTCCTAGAAACTATCCAGAAAGGTTTATTCTTGACAAAATAGTCATAGCTGATAGGAATGTCAGGATGGATTATCAAAAATTTTTTGTGTCAGTCAAATAACGCTTTTGCTTTATAACTTTATTTTTTGAGCATTAATCTTTTTTCCCCTGGCACATCCTGCTATTAATATACGATTCGAAGAATTTCCAAATGTCATTCTTTTTCTTTTAATTTGTGCTGAATGTCTTTGACTGTTACAACAATTCAACAATGTTCTTCCATTGACTAATTCTAATAACGATCCCCGCTTGAAAATCTTCTTCGCGTCACTTTGCAGATGACATTTCTTCAATAATTCTTCCGACCGCATGTGTTTAAAAGCCTGCTTACCCTTCAGATTTTTGTAGTTATTCTTCAATTGGTCATCGATAGCCTCTGCAAATAGTAATCGTTTCACAACATCAACCTTGTTCTTCTCGTGTGATAGCATTTCTTGAACCCTAGTTGAAGGAGTTGAAACTTCATCCTTGGTTTGCTTCTTTTCCTTTCTTTTCTTAGAACGTTCACACTTCTTTTTGTACTTTTCGACTCTTCTTTGAAGATTTCTGATCAATTCGTCTTTTTGAATCATTTCTCTACTTCTCGCTTTTCTGTTCTTTGCTGCCCTTCTTGGTACTTGGTTCGAAAGCTTTGAACAGCTTGAACCTCAATTTCTTCATTTTCAGACAAAGGAGGGGTATTCACTGTGATATACTGATTTTCTTCTCTCTTCCTATTTCTGTAACCTCGAATGTTCTCTACATATTTTCCTTTTCATACGCTTCTCTCTCTCAGTCATTTGATCAACTGGTTTCACAATTTTCTTAGCATTTTTTTTCAGATATTGGTCCCTTGTTTTTGCCTAAGTCTATTTCTATTCTGGTATTATGGTTCAATTCATAGGAGAGCCGGAGACTTAACGATCGACTATAGAATTCTATGGCACACGGAATCCCGGGTCTGAAATTTCGAGAAATCCACCTGACGTAGCCGAAAGTGACCTTACCGCTAGATTTATGCGTGACGTGTCTGTACACGTCACGCATAAATCTAGCGGTAAGGCGACTCCTTTCCGGGCCATGGCATCACTTGATTTCTTGATCGCGAACGCTGAGACGTAGGATAAACGGATTATGGTGGGTGCCTTTTGCATAACATCCAGTTGGCGTACAGCGGAGGTCACACGGTATCGTCTAGAAGTTCACGGGGCAGGTTGCGATACTACCGGCCGAATAACGCTCCCGTAGGCAGGAAGAAGGTCGAAATTGGGTTTGCATGCCATGTGCCCACGAGTGTGGCTTTTCTATGTACATCATAGTCCTTGTGAAGGATGTGAATAAATACAGGGTATCTGTTTGAAAACTTTCCACCCTTGGTATCTCTCACAGGAAAGAAAGTAAGAAATCGAAGACACTATCAACATGCGTCGTGGTTAAACCTCTTGGGATGGGTAGTGGATGTGACCTTTTGGAATCATTTGAAAGCTTGTTTTATTATATTTCTAATAGTAAGTGCCCTGATTAATTACAGGGAGCACTTGCCATTGTGTTCTCTGAAGATGAAAGTTGTACAAATAAGTGTCAGATGTAGTTGAATATCTGACATGGTATTAGCCGGGAAGTAGTTATTCTGTCAGATTTTTGCCTCATATTTTACACGTCGTGGAAAGTTTAGAGAGAAGGGATTTTTCGACAGTCGAAATATTTTTTTTTTTTATGAATCTCTTGCGAAAATCTCTGATTTATCATTTTTTAGGTATTACTTTCCGAGATATTTTGCATTTTAGACGACTATCTGCACTGATATTCTAATAGTTGTTGGTTATTATTTCAAACAATACTTATTATGTGATTTTCTTTCAGATGCAACTCTTGAACAGGAGTTTTAACGTGTCATATTCATTTGGTGGTTGATAACTTTTAGATTGCGATAAAGTGTTTTCAAAAATAAAATTAATAGGATCTACTTACTTATCCGCTATCATATGAAATGTTCAGGATGTTCAACATTTTCAAGGTAACATCTGCCCCTCCCAAGGGTTGAGTTACGACGGCTGCAAATTTTATTTACAAGTGTCCTCACTGAAAACAAAACTGACTTTCCGACTTTTCCGAATTTTCAAATTCTTTACTAAAAAAGAGATAATGAGGGTGGGAATTTTTCTTGAAGGCGCCAAATCGCAAATTCTGTGATTTTTTTGAGAAATTCAGCTGAATTAAAAGATAGCAATATCTCATTTATTTTCAATATTGTGTGCGACTAGGCATTCCTAAAATTCGCGAGAAATATTTTCCCTTAATGCAGGGAAATCAACAACATACTCGATTCTTCAGTGAAAGAATTCGCCTACGAGGTTATAAATTCATTGGAGATTATCATTGAGGATCACTCAGAATGGTTTGTTGATCGACCAAAATATAATAAAGCTATGAATACAGAGTGGAATAAAGAAGGGTCCATATTATTTATATATACTTAAATACACTCCAAATCACGAATTTTATTATTTTACGAAAAACATTGACATCTTATTCGTAAACGATATTCAACTATCAGTTTACAATATTTTCAATTTTTTTATGAAAGAATTCGCCTTCGAAACTATTTCATTTAATTTGAATAAGTAATTGCTTTTTTCGAGAATTCATCGCTCATTATATTTTGGCAACACTCATATTTTTCTAAGCAGGGCGCTATTCAGAAGTTAGAGCTGGGATGCAAATGGCTGAAAGCTAACAAAGTACCTAATAGGGAACAGGCATGTGTCCCCGTTCTGAAATATTTTTATTTGCACATGAACGTTATCGCCCGAGAAGCTAAGTGATATACTCAGAATTTGAAATTTTGTGTTTCCTTTCTTGTTAATTGTTGTTTTAATTGAAAATGCTACTTTTTTCATCCCATTTAAAAACGTACTCCTAGCGACCCCTATCGTTACTTCACACGGTTCAATCTTTCACCGTTTTAGGGCTCTTAAAAAGCTGTGTAAAACTGTCAAAATTACTCATCATTCCGCTAACAACCACAAGGAGCGCTAGTGTTTGGGGGAAGTTATTCGACCTCAAAATTGTGTTTAAATCGAAGAGCAATTTCTAAATTCAAAATTTTGGAAAAAGGATTTAATGAATTATTTTCAATAAATGTTATTTTTGAGGCACAAATTGATACAGAAAAGCCAAAAAATAAAATCATGCGTGTTCCCTACAGACGCCGCAATTTTACCGAAACCGTTTTCTCGGAATGTTATCACCTTTTACTGTTTGAGAGTAGTTTGAATTACCTCTCTATTATACATTTTGAATGTAACACTCTGTATAAATTAGAAACACTGTATCAGGGAAGAAGGAAACAGTGAGATAAAACATATTAATAAAAGCTACGTCATTGCGACCTCCCAGCCTGGAGTCATTCAGAGAATGGATTACAAGCGTGCGAACTCTTTTCAAAACAATTCAATTGTTGATTATAAACAACCTCATTTCCATGGCCATCGCTGGCACTGATTCAAATGGGGCAGACGTCAGGAATATGCATTCAAATTGAAAGATGCATTTTTGGGTAAAAGTCAATAGAACCACAGGTAGAACTGATCTTGAAGCCTTGGAAACAAAAACAAGTTAACTAAAATGTATCACATATTCTCTACCGGGTGCATAGAAATCTTCATAATCGACCAGAATCTAGGAAAAAAAAAACGAAAAAAAAAACCCGGAAAAAATACCACCGAAAAAAAAAAAACGAAAAAAACCCTCCGGAAAAAATACCCCCCGAAAAAAATACGGAAAAAACCGCCCAAAATAAAAACCCTATATGCAAAAACAATATTTGATTCATTTTCATTCATTCATTCATTTCATTCATTTAAGTTTTAACCTATCCTGTGGAATGTTCATCGTCGACGATCAAAAAAGACGATTTTTTATATTTTTATGACTCGATTGTTCCTGAACGAATTAACCTGGTGACAGATTCGCCTTTTTGCAAGGCTGGAAAATCTGTTGTACCACCCCTCTGTATTGTAAAATTAATCAAATTTGGTCTAGTTTCTTTAACATGACACACAGTTGAAATTTAATTACTTTTTGTGTACTGGCCATTGTTATCGCATATAGGGGTATTTTTCCTGGTTTTTTTCCCGGGGGTATTTTTCCGGGGGGTATTTTTTTGGGGCATTTTTTTTCCGGAGGTTTTTTCCCGGGGGTATTTTTAACGTTTTTTCTTCCGGGGATTTTTTTCAGTTTACCAATCGACCTAATCGTATGGTACGCCTTTATTACTGTTTTCTGTGAAAGAACAAACTTACTTATGAATAATTCAGACTGAATTTGTTTATGAAAAACAATGTCCAGTGGCAATAAACAATATTTCAAACCAGGATTTATTAATAAACGTTGTACTTGTAACATAATCCTGCATAAGATCACTGCCACGATAACTTAATTAGGAATATTTATTATGTTTTCAGATAATTGCATGAATTTTATAGGACTCGTCAAATTATACAAAACTAACACTATGTATTGAAGAATTCATTAAAGCTATGGAAACTATTGTCGGTTAAGAATATTCTCAAGTTCCTAATATTTATTTATTGAATGAGTGTTTTATATGTAATAATACATGAAATGCAATACAATATTATATCCACAGTTGATATATTATGAACACGAATTCTTTCAATAATTCATGGGTTTCTTTGACGTTTATGGCAGCAGATACCAGCTGTGAATAATAGTTATTTATCGTGCGAGTGTTTTAGTAGCCATATGAAACACGAAAGAATAACTTTCCTTATAGGTGTTTAAAATATGAAAACATATAACACAGAATCCACAGAAGCAACACATGCTGCTTGTACGTAGTGAAAATTAAAAAATATAAAATATTTTTTCTATAAAACTATCACAAAACATTGCCTAACGTGGTGAAAAAAAAATCCAGTTATTTATTTAAACGCAAAAATAACACTTTAAACTAACACATAATACTAAACTAATACGTTAGCATATAAACGTAGGAAAATTCAAAAATCTCAAACAAAACAACGCCAACTACACATTGAAGGGATGTACATTGTAGAGATGAAGTTAATAACATGGAGGTACTTATAGATATAATCGCTTAAATTGTATGAAGTAGATTACGGGTGATTTCAACACTAAAATACTAAACTAAAACAAGAATATCAATGAGATAAATAGATTTTAATTAAAAATCAGAATAAAATATGAAAATTTGTTAACAAATATAAACGGAGGAAATTTCTAAAATATTAAATATAACAATGCCTAAATATTGAAGGGATGTAGATATAATCGATTAAACTGTATGAAATATCTCGGATCAATTCCAAAACATTTCACAAATTGGTTTTTAACATGTTTACTGTAATAATAAGATATAAGTACTACTTGGGAGTATACTTTCTGCACGCTGCGTACTCATTAAGTTTCCCTAGCTTGATCTGATATGACATTCGAAAACATTGCATTAACAAATTTTATCCACAGATTCAGGGTTTCTTTGACGTTTATGACAGTTGCCGAGAAGGTAATGATAAAAGGAGTGACAAACAGATGTCAATTAATTCTTGATATCATGTCAGATCAATATGATGAAGTTCTTGAAGCTGTGTACACGTAACTATTCAATGCAATGAAAGAGTTGTATTTCGTGTAAAATTTAATAAAATAAAATCGCAAAGCGCTTTCGGCTATTAGGCCATCATCGGTGCTATACTCGTCAGTTATTTATACAGGATCAATATACTTATAAAAAGTCACCAAAACCATGGTTAGCATTGGTTTTGATCGGACGCACATACATGTTAAAATTAAGTACTTAATATATATATATATATCGTCTAGAATTTGTTGAAATTCGACGTTTCGGCTCCGATTTTAGAGCCATTTTCATTCAGCCAGTCATTAGTTGAAACACTCTATTCCTCTTTAGATTCTGTTTGCGTTAACGCACTAGAAACTTGATTGAGCTTTGGGTTGGACAGAACAACAAATTGTTGACTTCCTACCAATGAGTAGATAAACATCTAACTTTGGATTCCATGGCTCGAGTCAAATTAAGTCAAGTTTCAACTAATGACTGTAGATGTCATAGTTTCCGTCTTGTTATATACTGCTTTGCCTTTCGGTACAAATCCAGAGTGAATTCGTCATTTCGAGAGTTCTACAAAGCTGTCCTGATGATTGGGAAACCATGAAACGATCGTAGGCAGATGGTGGAACTCTCGGAATTAAATCGAAAACACTCTATTCCTCTTTAGATTCTGCTTGCGTTAACGCACTAGAAACTTGATTGAGCTTTGGGTTGGACAGAACAACAAATGGTTGACTTCCTACCAATGAGAAAACACGAGATAAAAACAATATTCACGGCCAACAACCAAATATCCAAATTCCTCAGGTCTCCCAAGGACACAATACCAAACGATTCTCAAGGTATATATGAAATACCATGTTCAGACTGCCCGAGAAGTTATATTTGCCAGACTAACAGACGAGTAACTTCCAGAGTCTACGAACACGAACTTGCTGTGCGTCAGGCATCTTCCACTTCCGCACTTTATAAACATCGAGAAGACACAGGTCACAAAATAGACTTCAAAAACACAAAAACAATTTCCACCGAGAAAACTCTGCAAACCAGGATCATCCGAGAAGCCCTTGAGATAGAGAAGCGCCCCAATTGCCTCAACACTCGCGACGACGGACGTAGACTTCCCAATACCTGGAAGCCTCTCATTGCACGCATCAACTCATTTCCTACCAACCCAGTTTCCGCACACAGCTCACTTAGCGCCAACCAAGTTCCCGCACACAGCTCATCTAGCGCCAACTCTGTTCCCGCCCATAGTTCACCTCGCGCCAATACATTGCACACGGCCATTACAGCCACGTCCACTATAAATACAGTTCCTCAACCCACAATTCCTCAGTTCTCTCGAAGGAGTAGGCAGATTGAGACCTTAGAGAGAACCAGTGACGAGACATGGGGAGTAGGCAGATTGAGACCCCGACGTCAAGTCACAAAAACCTAACGTAATTATACCTGAGGAGTAGGCAGATTGAGATCTCAGCGTAGAATTACGTTTCAACCATTTATTAATTTTCTTTCTTTTTCAGTTCTTGAAAATGGCTCCAAAATCGGAGCCGAAACGTCGAATTTCAACAAATTCCAGACGCGGTTCAACCCGAACATATATATATATATATATATATATATATATATATATATATATATATATATATATATATATGTGTTCAGATAGGTTTCCGCGGTCAGATATTTGAAAACTAAAAGTTCGGGTTGAACCGCGTCTAGAATTTGTTGAAATTCGACGTTTCGGCTCCGATTTTGGAGCCATTTTCAAGAACTGAAAAAGAAAGAAAATTAATAAATGGTTGAAACATAATTCTACGCTGAGGTCTCAATCTGCCTACTCCTCAGGTATAATTACGTTCGGTTTTTGTGACTTGACGTCGGGGTCTCAATCTGCCTACTCCCCATGTCTCGTCACTGGTTCTCTCTAAGGTCTCAATCTGCCTACTCCTTCGAGAAAACTGAGGAATTGTGGGTTGAGGAACTGTATTTATAGTGGACGTGGCTGTAATGGCCGTGTGCAATGTATTGGCGCGAGGTGAACTATGGGCAGGAACTGAGTTGGCGCTAGATGAGCTGCGCCAACTCAGTTCCTGCCCATAGTTCACCTCGCGCCAATACATTGCACACGGCCATTACAGCCACGTCCACTATAAATACAGTTCCTCAACCCACAATTCCTCAGTTCTCTCGAAGGAGTAGGCAGATTGAGACCTTAGAGAGAACCAGTGACGAGACATGGGGAGTAGGCAGATTGAGACCCCGACGTCAAGTCACAAAAACCGAACGTAATTATACCTGAGGAGTAGGCAGATTGAGACCTCAGCGTAGAATTACGTTTCAACCATTTATTAATTTTCTTTCTTTTTCAGTTCTTGAAAATGGCTCCAAAATCGGAGCCGAAACGTCGAATTTCAACAAATTCTAGACGCGGTTCAACCCGAACTTTTAGTTTTCAAATATCTGACCGCGGAAACCTATCTGAACACATTGCACGCCTCTACGGGGAGGATAATCTCCATCTCACGAAAAACTATTCATCACTCCTTATCCGAAGATCCAAACTCCTGTGCGACCTCACGTTCCTCAAATCATGCAGAGACCACAGAGTCATTCCCAAAGCCTTCCGGTTGAAACATCATGATACCTCATCGTCAGCCCAGCGTATTCTCAATAAAGCTAGCCAAGCACTTATTCGAAAAACACTTCACGACATCAGACGTAATTTGGACATCACCAACACCTCACTCTACAAATGTTTTGGCAAATTATCCACCGTAGATATCCATCCAGTCATCTGGGACACTTTGACCAGGATATCTCAGGACAAAGCAGATCACATCAGCAATAAGAAAACAGAAACACAGAAAAACAAACTTTGTGCATTGTTAACGAATAACATCACACCCTTGGTCCCAGCTGCATCACCTGTATTAGTACACAACTTCTCCGACACACCACTAGATCAAAATAGCCTTGCACTACTATCAAGAGGATTCAATTATTCCATCACACCAAACAGAATCCCAACAGAAACCATCATCACACAAATAGAAAGCGCGATAACTCATCTACCAGAAAATACAGCTGAAGAAACTAGACAAGATATTGCCACCACACTTAGGAGAGCGAAACTCCCTCCATCCAACATAACACCTGCCGAAAAACATTGCCTCAGAAACCTCCACAACAACCCTGACATAATCATTCTCCCAGCAGACAAAGGCAACGCCACAGTAGTTCTGAATACCTCAGATTATGTAGACAAAATGAGTACACTATTAAACTCATCCGAGTATCAGATCACCCAACGAGACCCGACAACTTACCTCGAAAAGAAGACCAAAAATCTGATCAATAATTCTAAACTACCAGCCGAAACCAAGAAAGCCACTATCCCTAGAGAGAAGTCATCACGCACCCCTCGTATCTACGGACTACCAAAAATACACAAGCCTGATATCCCACTCCGACCTATCGTCAGTGCCTTTGGATCACCAACCCAGAACCTCGCCAAGTATCTAGCGAGTACTCTTCAGCCACGAGCAGAAGAAGCTTCATCCTACGTGAAAAATTCATTCCACTTCTTAGACCTTCTCAAATCCTATAGAATCCAGAACACAGATATCCTAGTGAGCTTCGATGTTGTCTCCCTCTTCACAAATATTCCCCTAACGGACACGCTAGAAATCCTTAAAACGAAACACAGAATTCCAAAAGACACCCTGGACCTCATCAGTCACTGTATGAACAACACGTACTTCCTCTTCCAAGGAAATTACTACAAACAAGTGAAAGGTGCTCCCATGGGTTCCCCCCTTTCTCCAGTCCTTGCAAACCTTTTCATGGAAGACTTCGAAACCAGGGCTGTAGAAGCATTTGACCACAAGCCTACTTGCTGGTTCAGATACGTTGACGACATTTTCGTCATATGGCCTCATGGTTACGAAATCTTAAACACGTTCTTAGATCACCTAAACGATATCCATCCCAACATGAAATTTACAATGGAGACCGAAATGAACAATTCCCTAGCTTTCCTGGACGTTCTCATTACGAAATCCAATAACTCTTTCACCCACACAGTACACAGGAAACAGACCCACACCAACCGATACCTACACGCAAACTCTCATCACCATCCAGCACAAACAAACTCCGTATTGAACTCCCTGATATACAGATCAATTCAGCTTACCGACAACCAGAATAGACCACAAGAGCTGGACAAACTGAAATCAGCCTTACTTCAGAATGGTTACAACAATTCGCTAATCGACAAGTCTATCCGCCATCAACTGACCCGTCCTCCAAAAACAAATGATCCACTAGAGAGTATCCAGCCACACAAAGCTTTCCTACCATACATCAAAGGTGTGACAGACAAAATCAGTAATATCTTGAGAAAACACGAGATAAAAACAATATTCACGGCCAACAACCAAATATCCAAATTTCTCAGATCTCCCAAGGACACAATACCAAACGATTCTCAAGGTATATATGAAATACCATGTTCAGACTGCCCGAGAAGTTATATTGGCCAGACTAACAGACGAGTAACTTCCAGAGTGTACGAACACGAACTTGCTGTGCGTCAGGCATCTTCCACTTCCGCACTTTATAAACATCGAGAAGACACAGGTCACAAAATAGACTTCAAAAACACAAAAACAATTTCCACCGAGAAAACTCTGCAAACCAGGATCATCCGAGAAGCCCTCGAGATAGAGAAGCGCCCCAATTGCCTCAACACTCGCGACGACGGACGTAGACTTCCTAATACCTGGAAGCCTCTCATTGCACGCATTAACTCATTTCCCACCAACCCAGTTCCCGCACATAGCTCACTTAGCGCCAACCAAGTTCCCGCACACAGCTCATCTAGCGCCAACTCAGTTCCTGCCCATAGTTCACCTCGCGCCAATACATTGCACACGGCCATTACAGCCACGTCCACTATAAATACAGTTCCTCAACCCACAATTCCTCAGTTCTCTCGAAGGAGTAGGCAGATTGAGACCTTAGAGAGAACCAGTGACGAGACATGGGGAGTAGGCAGATTGAGACCCCGACGTCAAGTCACAAAAACCGAACGTAATTATACCTGAGGAGTAGGCAGATTGAGACCTCAGCGTAGAATTACGTTTCAACCATTTATTAATTTTCTTTCTTTTTCAGTTCTTGAAAATGGCTCCAAAATCGGAGCCGAAACGTCGAATTTCAACAAATTCTAGACGCGGTTCAACCCGAACTTTTAGTTTTCATATATATATATATATATATATATATATATATATATCAATAATTTATTAATGTGCATATTTGATGTATTAGCGCCGCTCAAAACAATTTTGATCAAAGAGCAAAAAGCTCCATGGATCACTGATACCATAGAAATGATGATTAAGTTCAAAGACAAATCATATCATAGATATGAAAAATCTAAGAATGTAGATCATTGGAATTATTAGAAGCAACATAGGAATCAAGTGAATATAGCGATAAATAATGAAAAAAAGGGTTATCTTAATTGTTGTGCAAGTGATAAAAGCGATAATAGAGTGTTGTGGAAAAGATTTCATAACCTGAATATTCATAATAGGAAATTTTCAGGTTCCGTACCAAAATGTCTCGATAATCCGATTAGAAACAATCAACATTTCCTGTAACGGATAAAAATTTGTTGTCGTATTATAACCACAATAAAAAATGTTATTTTGATGAACTCTTCCACTTCTCCACTGTACCTATGGAAGAAATTCATAGGCATCTGAAAGAGGTGAAAACACTGGCTACCGGTCCAGACCTTATTAATCTAGAAATGATCTTAAACTGTTGTCCGATGCTAATATGCCAGTCCTAACAAATATTATAAATTCCTGTCTACTGGAAAGTGTTTTTCCTGATAGTTAGAAAATATCTCGAATAATTGCGTTGCCCGAATAAAATGATATATTGAGTAACAATGACCTCCGTCCAATAAGTATACTACCATGTCTGTCAAAGGTACTTGAGAAAATTATGAACCATCAAATAAGACTCCATCTCGAAAAATATTCAATTTTGCCCGATGAACAATCAGTTTTCAGGTCAGGATACAGTTGTACAACGTCATTGCTCAATATAACAGATGATAGGTATATTATCAGATTCACAGATTCAGGAAAAACGACAGTTCTCGTTGTCTTAGATTATTCAAAAGCATTCGACACTATAAGCCATGAGTTACTGGTTTCTATTCTGAACTTTGTAGGTTTCTCGGAATATGCTATAAAACTCATGAGCGGTTATTCACAGAACAGATTTCAATATGTAGAAACATCTATTGGCCAGTCATGAAAAGAAAAAATTACTTGTGGTGTACCTCAAGGATCTATCGTTGGACCTTTGCTTTTCAGCATATACACAAATAATATTGTATCAAGCTTGGATCACTGTAAAGCACATTTCTATGCTGACGACACACAGTTGTATCATTCATTTTCATCCGGAGAATGGGTAACAGCCCAGGAAGTTATAAATAATGATTTGAATCAGTTAGTAGATCTTTCTGGTAAGCACAATCTGAAGATAAACACCCTCAAATCACATGTGATGATTATTGGTAAAGACAAAAAGTACATGGAATCTGTTATGGCAGTCAGAATTGAAAGCAATGATTTGGGTTTTACAAATGTAGCTAAGAATTTAGGTTTATTTCTGGACACAGAACTTCAATTCAAGAAACATGTTAGTAGCTGTCTCCAAAGAGCTTACTGCTCTTTGAAAATGCTTTATCCACAACTTCACTTAAAATATTGTTAACTGATCTACTTGTTCTAAGTTATTTCAGTTTCTGCGATGTTCTTTATGGTCCGTGCTAGATCAATGTGATATCAGACGCATAGAAAAAGTACAGAAATCGTGTCTGAGATTCATTTATGGCAAGAGAAAATTTGAACCTGTGTCACATATGCTGAAACCCACAAAATGGTTGAAAATGGAGGATCGTCGAAATCTCTACTTCCTAGTATTAGTACAGTCTATTATAATGAAACAATCTTCACCGTATCTATGTAATAAAATAAAGTATAGGACTGATATTCATAACCTCAACCTGCGCCATAGAGGTCATATTTCGCTACCACCCTATAATACAACCTTATTAAGAAAAGTTTCACTTATAATATCTACAAATTATTCAATGATGTTCGTTCATCATACAATTCAAAAAATGATGAGTATCGCAATTAACCCACATCATATTATATCAAAGTTATTGGAAGTTCACTTGGAGCTGAAGTCTAGAACTTTTGTAAATTGTTTTCAGCCCCATTTTGCATTATTACTTTTGTGTTACCACTTACTCTGTACTATTCTGATAAAAATGCAAATAAACATTGTTATTATTGTATATTGAAATTTTGTATACTTTTTTTTAGGCTGCAATTCGCAATGGTTAGGAAAGCAAGAAGCTACTGTTAAGATTTTTAATTCTATGAAAAATTACCGTAGATCGTAATAATTCGTTTTCATCACAAAAGTTCTATGTCTAGTTCTAGTTCTATGTCTCAAATCTGTGTGATGCTAGCGAACACATTCGCCGCAGACCAGAATTTTTATTTTTTAAATCAAATGCTAGTGAATTGAGTAACTCCTCAATGGTGGACGAAAACATGCAAAATACCCTTTCCTAATATATTTTTTCTGGTACCTCTATCTGGAATTTTCAAGGCTAGGTACCGGATCTTTAGCGTATAGTACCTACCATAAATTTTTTTCTTCTTGCGTCACATTTGTTTAATGACGTTTCAATTCATCCTGTTTCCTCGGGTTACTTACTGAAAATAAATCTCTATTCGAGAGAAAGAAAATTAATTATTTTTCTTATCTATATAAATTTAGTCGTCGATGTTTGTATTATTTTGTTTCAGGATAGAGATGAACAACGAAGATTGGAAATGATACACAGAAAAGAAGAGGACGATTTATATAGAAAATTCCAAAGGCAAAGGGAGGAAGAAGAAAAACGAATACGAGACGAAATTAGGGTAAGATATTTTACCCGGTTAAATTATTTAATTTTTGGTAGATTATCATTATCATTATTGGCCTTCGGTATTGTTCCATTATATCATTAATACCAATGAGGTGTGTAACGACAAAATAGCTATTTAATTATTATCATTCCGATAAGTTTATGACTAGAAAATAATGAACATCACGATATCTAACATGTTTAATGGGCATAATTGATGAAATTACCTTGTTTGTTGACTTTGACCTTGATAAGAGCTAATTAGGAATGTTTTATAGACCATATCAGTACGATGGTTTGGTTCAAAAAACAGTTTTAAATACTTTTAAGAACAACAATAGATTCACATTCTGTTTAGAAAGCCATCGTACCTGTTGAAGACACGGTATGCAATGTGTTGCTCGCTGAAACGCTTAATTTTCACATTGAATCGTACAGACACAACAAGCATAATATTCACGATGAAAAGGAGCCATCACAAGTTGGGTAGTGTCAAAAAAGTTCAGAACTCAATTTTCATTTGCTCATGATATTTAAAGAACCAACCAAACAGATACCGTAGACCCATTCAATTTTTCCAAAATTTGTGTTAAACAAATATATATTGTTTGAACAGTGACTGAGAATTTTTTCCAAATTTTTATTAAAATAGTCTCCAGAAGTAGGTACATCAATATTTTGGAGCAGCGTGTAGATGAGGCAATTTCTTCATTTCATCATAATATCCGCGCTCGCAGTGGGTTCCTTTTCCTAGTGAGGAGTGCCGACCATTCAAATTTGAATACACTCTGACAATTAATACTTAGAACCGGATTTAAATTCACGTGGAAGATTCATAAGGCTTCCGATCAATGGGTTACGTGAATCCGAATTACATATTCGTTATGGCTTTATGTTCGATGGATTTTCACTTTGAAGAATGTAATCACGTGCGATTACATCACCGATCGGATACCTAATAATTACATTCTTCGCAAGAATTCAACAGGAAAAAAATAGTCATACCAATGAGAATTTTCGCTTCACCTGGCCCGACTTTCCATAATGCCGCTCAATTTAGATTTCACAAAAATCAGCGCTGATGCGAAAATTCAATGTTCATAGGAACGTTCTGGGACGGATCTACTTCTACAGGGTGTACTAACGGTCACATTAACGTTGTAGATCCTAGGCATCGGACCTACTGTATTCTCGTACTAATTGTACAGGGTCGCCCAAGTAGAGTGGCATATACAGTTTTTTTAAAACACATATATCAAAACTAGACACTTATTTCAGATTTTCAGAACCACCTTACTCTTTTTTATTATCTTCGGAAAATTGCCCTCAGAGAATGAGAGGTTGATTTAAATTGTTATGGGGTGTATTATTGTATGAAGCATTTTCTTCAGTAGAAATAAGGGTACTTCGTCTGGACCAGAGGACTTTTTGTTTTTCAATCTTTTGCTCAATATGATACATAATTCTTGTTCGGTATAAGGTTGAAGAAAAAGAGTATGCATGTTGAAATTATTATTAAAGAATGTTCTCTTTATATACTATTTTTTTTAAGATTTCACATGGTTCATTCAAAAAAAATGTACCTATTGAGCTCAGTTGCTATGATTTGAGGGTCTTCAATTGGTATTCCATCTTCTTCAATGAATATATTTTTTGGTTCACACTTCCTATTTGTTAGTTTGGAAACCACACTCCAGGACGCTTTTGACTTATTATCGGATTTAGTGATTTTGTTTTGGTAATATTCTTTTTTAGTTTCATTTGTTAGTGAAATGTGATCTTTTTTCGCCTTTTTGTATTTATCGATCAGCGAAGGGTGTACAGTTTTGAGTCGGGACAGTTCTTTTAGATATGAGCTTGATGCGATAACAGAGTCGTTCACCCATTTTTGATTGTCTACGTTATTATAATATTTTCGTTTGGGAAAATTTGTTTCGAAGTGAAACATGAATGTGTCATAGAAAGACTCGAAAGCTTCATCACATTTGTGAGTTTCATTCAAACATGACCAACTTTCATTCATTAGAGCGCTTTCGAAATTTTCCAAATTAGATTGACTGAAAATTCGTCTAAACCGGCTATGGATATTATCTGGAGCTTCTCCCTTGAGGAACATGTCAAGTTCAAGTAATATACTTCTGTGGTCGGAAAATGTATCAAACGTATGGGTGAAAACCTACAATTCCATGGAGATCGGGAAAAAGTTTGGGTTTTCCCATTCTTTAATTTGAAATACAACTTACAGGGTTATTTACAGGGGTTCTTGGCTACACAATACTAGACAGTTCAATTACAGCTTCATAATAAACAATAAATTCTTATAATAGTATTGTTCGCGGGTCAATTCTGAACCGATTCCGAACCAGTCCATAACTAATTCAGGATTGTCTATTACTGTTAACTGCTATTAAAAATCCTGAATTCTGTGAACCGCGAACGCCAATTTTTAAACTGCGCGTGCGAATAGTCCTTGAACTGGTTCAGAATTGCACCCGCGAACAAAGCTAATACTATTTCACTACTCCAATACACTGGTAACCTCTGTCTTATAGTAATTTCGAGTCATCGAGAACACCTATGGCATCCATAACGTCTAGAAACATAACTGAAACATCGCTGATTCATCAGCAATTCTCCAAGTGTCTGCTGTTTGCCGGCGATAATAATAATACATCAACTGAATTTTAGGAATTGTCCGTTACGCAGGTTTTTCTGGCCGTAATATTTCTCATGCAGATGCATGGGGTATTTTGTAACACTTTCCCCTTTCTGATTTGGATCGTTCCGATGAGAAGCTGCCGCTGCACCTTTATATATGGGACTCAAGTCTTTTCGGACTTCCATCTTAGTCCTAGGGCTGCGTTAAATTCTTTCGACCTCGTCATCGATCCTCTTCTTCATCTTGTATGGGCCTATCTCATGTGTGGAGTAATCTCCCTTGTGGCATTTAATCGATTTTGAGAAACTGTCGAGAAAAGGTCCTCAGTCTCGAGTTCTAGTGGGTAAGATTATGCGGTCCATGTGGTGATCGCGACCACAGTAATAATCCGCAGTTGACCTGGTGAAATTCCGTAAGGCCCCACTTCCAGCATCGATTTCCTTCAGATCGCGATACTCCTTTTATATTAATATTGTAGTAAAAATGCACTAAACTAATTTTGATAATTTATTTGAAACACTGGCTTCACTGTTTCTCTATGTCTGCTGAGTCTCGAACTATATCCGCGACTCTCTGCGACTATAACTCGCCCTCTTCTGTCGAGAGTCTTATAGATGCCTATAGATATTCTTACAGAAACCTATAAAACTGGGCCTATATCTTGGCTGCCTGTTTCTTTAACATTTATTGCGATCAGACATATTCTTCATAGGTTTCTTCGTAACCTTCATCTATCTCTCCTCGCGTCCTGTTCGCCTTTTTTTTGTTTTGGCGGAGTTTACAGAAGCTGGTTCTATTTCTTTGATTTCGTCCAACCTCCAGTTGAACTAAAAATAAACACGTAAAAAATATATATATATATATATAATTATTTTTATTTGCCAAGTCACTATGAACTTCCACCCCTAAGCAACTGTACGAAATTGATTTCAGAAGGATTTTCAACATCCCCGAATTTTTTTTGTTGAAAGGTTCACAGCAAATGGTGGTTTGATATTCTAATAGCCTATAACAAGCAGATGTAAATTTTTGTTTTAAAATTCAAAGCCTATGGCCCAAAAAAAAAAAGATTTCAAAGTCAACGTTTTCTCTAATTGCTGCTGGTATTTTTCAGGACGAATGGGAAAAGGAATTAGAAAGACTAACGAATAGATTTGAAAGAGAGTTACAACTGAAACGAAAGCGAGATGACCAAAACGTACTTACCCTTCGGCATCAACAGGAACGGGAGGATCTAGAAAAAAATATGACTTTACGAAGGGACAAGAAGAAGGAATCGTTGACGAGAAAGATGCTGGAGCACGAAAGGTGAGTGCTGCAGTCAGTGTTTTTTGTTTCATAAGACGAAAGTTTTTAATATTACACATAATAATAATAGCCGGTCTCTACCCGCATGGGCCTTTGGGTCAACTGATAATTGTTGTTGTTAAATTGTTAATTCCGTCAACTGGCTACACCCTTACGAGCACAACCCTCAAAAGTCTCCGAAAGACTTGTGCGAGCTAGGGAAGACGTAGCCTTACCTTTTAAGTGATGCCATACACGAGACCAGTGACCGTGCTGGGAATCCAACACACGCCACTGTGATCGAGAAGCGCTCTACCATCATGACCACCAAGGCCCATAATAGTGGTTATGAAGGAGTTTTATTATTGTAGTGAAAATACACTAAACGAATTTTGCTAATTTATTTAAAACACTTCTTAAACAATCATTCATCTAAAACATTGACTTCACTAACTACTTCAATTTATTTTCACTGTCGCTGTCTATTTGTGAACTCTCGAATCTGACTCTGCGACTCTCGACTCTACCCGCCACCTCATGCCAAGCGTCTTATATACCGACAAGCAGATTCCTTGTACAGTTCTCGAAATATCGAGACTAAACGGCGACTCATTCAGCTGTCTCCAGTACGTTCTTGATCGTGGATAGAACATTCTTTAGCCAGTTCTTGTTCTTGTTCTTGCTACGTGATCAGTCATGGTTGTACCGTCAGCCAGCGGAGGCGAGATCACGCTTTGTTTACTTACAAGCCGAGGACGAATATTTAATTAGGCAGTCAGGGCCGACCTCAAAATAGTTACATTATTGATATAATTGTTACATTGCTCAATCAAGTCATATTTATAATAAATCGAACAATAAATTATTGAGATACGGCGGTGATAATCAAAATATGATACACCCCAACACACTATGTTGATAAAAAAATAGTTCCGTTTGCCTATCTTTGGAAACCTGTAGAGATACCGCGAATTTTGCAACTTAATGTGGCTTCATAAAAAGCCTAACCCCCTTCTCTACTAACTAAAATTGATACCATTTGGAGTCATCATCACATTATAAGAACCTCTCCATTTTTGCTCTGTCGGATTCATTTATCTCCCTTCGATTATTTGGTACAATTCTAGAGCAAATGTTATATTCCACGTTTCTACTCGATTAATAGTCAGAATACAAACTCTCAAATGTTCATGATTCACTGCATTTTTTAGTTAGTTTGGGTGATCAATAAATCACCATTTTGACATCGCTTATCTTCAAATAATGTTGGTTACTATGGCAACAATTGACTAAATAAAACCAGCTTTCTTGATGATCTTTTTTAGGGCAGCGACTGCGGCATTAGTGGAGAAACAAAGTCATGAAATGTTGGAACTGATAAACGAAAAACGTAGTGAATACATGCAAGCGGAGTCGCTATATCTAGACCACAACGACGGCTATACCGAAGAAGTCCAGCCTTATCCAAGTCTAGCACCAGCTCCAGCACCCCCAGCACTCAGCAAATTCCAGGTTACAATAATTATTCAAGTTCATTTATTTTGATCAATGAATAATTCAAACAGGAATCATTTCTATATTTTCCCGAATTATTCTGTAGTCTTTTTTAGGCTAAGTTCAGAATTTGATGAATTTTCATATTTGTCAAAGTTTTCCGCTAGTACTACAAGTATACACCTGACACACCAAATTCTTTTATCTTTTACCATAATGGATATCCAACAGATTTCAAAATTTCGTTTTGAACGATTAAATGTTAATTGGTGTATGACCTGAATTTCAGAACTTGCAGAATACGTATACTCAATTATTTTCAATTTTCAGGTGTATAACGACCCTACCGAATTTGCGAGTGTAGACCAAATAGCTATTTCAGTAGCCCAAGAAGACCAAAAATCTTTCACGGATTTAGTACGACAACTTGTTGGCCGGTGTGGATCAGACATTGAAAAGGCAAGGTAATAATAATAATGTAGCATTAAAATATCCTTGACTAAATCCGAAAACTAACTAATGACGCCTTTTTTCAGAACTATATTCAGATGGATAACAGTAAAGAACCTAAATGCAATGTCCTTCGATGATAACTTGAGAGTCGACACGCCAATGGGGCTCTTAAGAGGAATAAAAAATGGCACCGAGAGCTACCACGTTCTGTTCAAGAGATTGTGCAGGTAATCAATTGATTTGTTATTCAATAATTTTTTTAGTGATGAATACCATACTATAACAAACTATCCTTGAATCACGCATGAATGAGGAATACGAATTAAATTCATTGGGAATTCATACAAATTCTGTTAAATGTTCCTTCAACCATTTCATACTGACAAGTTCAAAATTTGACAAATATGCGTATTTATCAAAGTTTCTCAAAACGTAATATTATAGGAACACACCTGACAGCTAAATCTTTCAACTTCTCTTTCAGCCTCTGACACCAGATTTATAAATATGTTGTTCTGTTGTTTGAGGAGATCAAAGTCGCGTTTGCAATAAATTTTGTATGTAATACGTTGTATTAATAACTAGTTGAACAAAGGTATTCCAAACATTTTTTAAATGTTTCAGCTATGCCGGTCTCCACTGTGTGGTAATCAAAGGCTATTCAAAATCGGCCGGATATCAGCCAGGCGTGCGATTTGAGGACAACCGATTTAGGAACTCCTGGAACGCAGTTTACGTTGCTGGAGCCTGGCGATTCGTCCAATGTAACTGGGGAGCAAGACACCTGGTTAACGCCAAAGAAGCGCCAAAAGCTGGCAACAAAACAAAATCGGACAGCCTCAGGTAACTTGAAATGGAGATTTTCATGTAGTTTTCATCAACAAATTAAGACATTTCTTGACGGATTTCCGTGTTATAGCACACTGAAAAATTGCTTTGAAATTATCGAGGATTGTAGATTCATTCATCTTATTTATTTACTTATACAAGGACAGAGCCATAGCCTATCATGCCCAGAAAAACATAATTTTTATTCTAACGAGATGAGAAATGAAAGCAAAAGGATAAACATAAAAAGAATCACATGTTCGCTGAAAAGAGTCAACTGTTATTGAAACTGTACTTAAAGAGTATTTCACTTCGTGAAGATTCTGTTTGAAAAGTATTGTTAACGTACAGTTGTACCTAAAGATTTCCGTCTCAATTTCAAAAGATGTCCACGCAACATATTGTCATTTGGTAGTAGAAATAAGCTGTCAAGGTCTACAGAGAAGTTATTGTGGAGTATTTAGTGGGTTTAAATCGCATCGCTTCTGGACGTCTGCCACTCGGATAGGATAGATTGAGCTGAGACAGTCGTAGGAGAGTTGGTCAAATCCTCTTACCATCCTGGTGGCGTTGCGTTGGACCCTCTCCAGGGAGTGGGATGTCTTTTACTAAGCAAAACAAGACCACCATTTTTTTCGAGAAAATCCCTCAATTGCAGAACCTGTGCGAACAAGGGAGCTAATGTACAAGTGGATTCCGAACCACTTTAACTCATTAGCGGGCGGTAGGAATCGAATGCCTGGGTTGGAAGCAAACGCTCTAACGCCACGACCACTTCACTTATTCCAAGGTGGGGGCGGATATATGTTTTATGAAGCTTACTGAAGAGTATTTTATCAGGATGGGCGAAGCTATGACTGTCAGCTATATTGACAATGGCTATCTTGTTGGTAACAGTACGTTTTTTGTTGAAGATAACTATGGCTGTCTACTTCGGGAACCGGTTTGTTTGCCCAAGAGATAATCGAATGTTAAGTTATTATAACCGACATGTAATACACAACACCTATCGACATTCTGAGGTATATTCCCAAGTTTCACAATACCACTACACAGAAATAAGATCGGACTAAAGATTAAAATGACTAGTTAGCGGACTTACAAATAACTTGCTATAATCTGGAAAAAATCATGGTCTGAATAGAGTACAGTGGGTAGATCTGATACATACGCCAAGAGAGTAGAATTCAAAACAGAACCTTGTGAAAGTCCCGAGATGACTTGATGTGGATCCGAATGACGGAAAGCAACCCTTACTTTAAACACCCCGTCAGAAAGAAATGCTTTGATACAGTTGAGCAGTTCACCAAGTTTGAAAGTCGAGATATATTATGTCAACGGGGAACGAGGGGTCTAATATTCTGGTCCATTTATTCAGGCAATAGAGAACGTTAGTTGAAGTTGATCTTCTAGGAATGACACCTGTTGTGTAGAGGAAAACACACCGATTCTAAACCAAAAGGAATGAGGTTATTTACAATTATTCTCTCCATAATTTGGGTACAAACGTACACCAGGTTAATTGGTCTGTAGTTATCATGATCGACGAAGGAGGCATTATAAATAAGAGTGACAGTAGCTAAGCGCCATCGAAATAGTTATTATTCTAATTATTCTAATTATGCTACTGCCGTTACACAAATGACTCAAAGCGGAGTTCGAATAAGCGGTCGAGTGCGGGAGAGTCCCTTTCTGTATGAGTTAGGATCAAGATTTTTTCTACAAGCACTTCGAAACATTTTATGTAGTCCTCTTGATCAAACTTTCGCGTGCGGGAAAAACTCGAGATTACTTTAGCGTGCGGGAAAGTGACACCTCTCAAACTAAATTGCGTGCGGGAATTGGGTGAATCACGCACGATTGTAGGAAAAAATATATATTCGAAAATATGGCTGAGGGGTTTCGCGTGAACAGATTTAAGTCTTTTCAAAGTAAATGCTGGTATATTATCTGGCGGGGTGAGACACTTGATTCGATATTCCCTAGTTTTTCCTTCACTATTTTAGTTGGTAAATACACATGAGCTACTACTATTATAGTTGGAAATACACATGAGTTAAGGAGTTTTGCATCTTGGTGACATTATTTGGGACAACTGACGAGGAAGATTTATAGAAACTTCTAGCGAGCATTTCACCATTGGATTCATATACGGTTCTATTGTCATCGTTGGTATAGAGACCTTCGACCGTAAAATCAAAGGAGTGAGAACGATGGGTCTTATAAAGTATTCGAGAACTTACGTTTTTTATGGGATCGGTGGATGAATGTATCATCAATCAATTGATGGGATCAACCGATTGGAGGACTAGTTTTAATGTAACATAATAGATCAACAGGCGAGGGGGTTTGATTGAATCTACATCGTGTGTGTTTGTCAATTAATTGAGAGATATTGCGGCCAACCAATAACTCGGCGAGCATGGAGCTACTATCGTGAGAGTCGGAAATTTTATAATAATAATAAAATAATAATAATATCGCAAGGCATCGCATGAACTCATCATGCATTTGCTCAGATGCCTTGCGGTACGCGATCAAATAGTGAGATGCATGTCACTACTGCCATTGTTCGTTGCACTACGGAAAACTCGCGAATATAACTGCGGCACCCCCAGCAACCTGAGGCATAAGGTCACACATTTGTTTTACACGGATGACCTTAAACTTTATGCCTCCGGAGAGAAGGACCTCCATCAGTCCTTAAGGGTCGTGCAAGAGTACACGTATTCTATCGGAATGGAGTTTGAGATCGACAAATGTGCCACGGTTCATCTCAAAAGAGGACGATGCGAGGAATACGGAGAGGACGTTTAGCTCGTAGACGGAAGCATCCTACATCATCTGAATGCCGGAGAGACGTATACCTACCTAGGGGTGGAACAACGCCACACCCAAGAGGTAGCTACTGTCAAAAACTAAAGTATCAGCACAAACTTCGACAGATCTGGTTTTCAGAACTGTCGGGGAAGAACAAAGTTGCTGCAACTAATATGCTTGCCGTTCCGATTCTACTTTACTCCTTTGGAGTAATGAAATGGACACAGGAAGAGCTGCGACAACTTGATATAAAAACTCGCAAAATGATGCATCTTCATAGGAGCATGCATCCTAAATCGTCTGTTCCACGGTTATACTTCCCCAGACAACGGAGAGGCCATGGACTTTTGAGTTTGGAGTGTCTACACAACAGAATGGTACTGGATGGATCCTGTAATGTCATCAGGAGTTCAGATCCCCTTCTCTGCTTGGTATGCGATCATGAAAAAGCAGGGATTGGAGCATTTCTTTTCAAGGCAGCAACCCGTCCAGCCGATGAATTCGGTCTCCTATTCGACACTGAACGGACGAACCCAAACTCTGTCACCGAGTTGGAACCCGTTCAGCAAAAAGCCCATGTGAAAGCTGCGGAGTGTGACAGGTTCCTGCAGCTACATAAGGATAAACCAATGCATGGGGTGTTCTTCAAGAAAATTGAAGACCTTGGCTTATCCAGAAACCTGACATTTGCTTTTCTCAGGGCAAGTGGGCTGAAGTCGGAAACCGAGGGATTCATAATGGCCTGCCAGAATGGTGTCTTCAACACCCTCGTCTACCGTAGTCGCGTGATGGGTATAGAGGTCCCTGACACTAGATGCAGAGCGTGTTGTGGGGCAGCTGAGACCATAATGCATTTGATGTCAGCTTGTCCAGTTTATGCGGTCTCAGCCTATATCCACAGGCATAACGCGGCCCTACGAGTGTTGTACTAATATCACCGGTGTTGCCTTATGCTCCGGGGGATATTGAGTCCGTTGTGGAGAATGAGAAGTGCCGAATCTATTGGAACTACTCATTCCCCACCCTCAGGCAAATACAAGCCAATAAGCTTGATGTAGTCCTCCTCGACCATCAAAGTAGGACGATTTTCGTCATTGAGTTTTCAGCTCCTGGCAAAACGAACATCGTCCGAAAAAAGGAGGAAAAACGGAATAAATATTGAGATCTTCTCTTTGAACTCCGCTGGCTTTATCCAAACCATTCTGTTAAGATGGTGGTTCTGATAATAGGGTTCCTTGGTGGAATGATGGACACACTGCTCTCAAACTTGAAAATCATACCGGCTTGCCATGATGCGGCAGAAAACTTGGCCGGAAGAATGCAGAACGTAATTCTTGGTTCACTCCGTCTTCTCAGAGCACATGACTCTCGAGCCCAGTAATCACTCACCCACGGACGTGGGGAGTGTTTACTGGGGTTAATTACATACCAGCGCGCCCTCCGGTAGTATCGGAGCTCCGGAGACAGAACCTGACTGGGACATTCCTTATGAAAAAAACAAATAAAAAAATACTTGGTACGGTTGTACATATGGTAAGTCATATAAAACATAAATATGTGTAAAGCTAAAACATAATTACCTGAATAAATAAAACCATCGATATCGCATAATACACTTATGTGCATACGGCAAGTCATATATAACACAAAAATATAAATATATATCGATTATAATATGTAAAATTAAAAATACAAGTTACCACAAAACAGAATAGACAACCTAACACAAGAAACATATTAAAACAACTTTTTGTTTTGTTAAGAATATTCATTTTCTGTCAAATCAAAACCATATTTATCACAAAGTGAAAAGACAGCAGTATATCACCGGAGACAAATTTAAAGCTAAACAAATTGCAATGGATCGTCCAAATATTCTTGATGAGAATAATAACATTTTTCAATGAGCAGGCATTTTATTTTGTTAAAAAATATTCTGTTACATTCATAATTCTTAATAACCGCTGGCAGTTTGTTGTAGAAACTTAATGCATTGTAGAGATGAGAATCTTCGAATTTTGTAGTTTTGTGGATTGGTATTCTCAAGTAACTACCATGACGTATGTGGTAAGAATGCGAAGAAGCATTAATTTCAAAGGATTTAAAGTTGTTTCGTATGAATTTTACACATTTCAATATATATAGATGGAGCAGTCAGTAACTTCTCTCTTATGAATACTGGTTTGAAACTGTCTCGATAGTCCATGTCAAAAATCAGTCTCAAAATACGTTTCTGACTCACGAATACTCTGTTAAACTCTCTTCCACAACCCTATGACATAATGTGTGAGTATGCCATTGCAAAATAAATGCTCAACAAACTTTCTACGGCTACACAAGTTTTCATCTGTTTAATTGCAAAGAATGCTGATCCAGTGGCCATTTCAAGGTTGGGAAGTTGAAATCTTTAAAGAGGACTAGGTTGTTTGATGTGTGGCAAATTCTACCGATGGTCTTGATTAGTTCCATATCTGATGAAGGAGGTCTTTATACACATTTAAGAGTAAAGGAGAAGTTTTTTGTGAAATCGAGACAGATATTCCCCGCGAATTCAGAAATATCGTAACTGGACTCGGCTAAAGTGAATTGTGCAAATGCAGGTTTTTTAAGGTATAACAAAACTCCAACTCCTCTTCGGTTTGGACGATCTTGTCTGAAAACACGATACCCTTTAAACTTTATTAGGGAGTAGGGAAGGTTGTTGTTCAGCCAAGTTTCAGACAGAGCAATACACTTGGTTTGAAAAGTTTTCATATACAGAGTAAGGTCCCTGTATTTGGAAGGTAGTTAGGCAATGTTCATGTACGCGAAACTAAGATATGCGAGATAGTTTAAATTTTGTTTTTGTGCACACGATGGGTGGGATACCGTGGATATATTTGTTATTGCGGTTATTCTCACCCGCTGACAGCCCATAGTTCTTCCAATGCTGTTATCTGCACGAGAGTTTTGAAATTTTTGAACTTAACAGTTGATTTCAACTTCAATGATTTTAACTTACCTTCGTTCTAGGTACGAATATGATGACCATTATTTCCTGACCGATCCAAAAGAGTTCATTTACGAATTCTTCCCTCTGCAATCAGACTGGCAACTGCTGAAAAGCCCGATTACGTTACAGGAGTTTGAGGAACTTCCTTTCGTAAGATCGTTGTTTTTCCGATATGGGCTCTACTTTTCCGATCCACATACCAAAGCTGTCATGTTCACGGATTCAACAGGTAATATTCAAACAATCATTCACAATGTACGAAAGATACTAATGAAAGTCTTTATAAAGAAGAATTGCATTATAATAATTCCTTCATTTATTCAAATCGATCTGCGCAATAACAAAAATGAGAATGTAAATAAGATGAGCAGATCATCACAACAATTACTTTTTGATCAATACTTACAACTCATTCTAGGTGCAGCAACTGTGCGGATAGCAATGCCAAACCACATGCAAGGAAGTCTTATTTTCCACTACAACCTCAAGTTTTACGACAGTGATGGCGATAGCTACGACGGTGTCTCTCTTAAGAGATTCGTGATGCAGGTAAAAATCTAACATTAGTGTAATGTTGGTTGCCCAAATACAAATCCCAGAAAGGAATGCTTGCTTGGAATATACTAATACTACCGAGATGGAGCTCTATGTTCAAAACAAGATTATCTCACAGCTGATAAAGAGAGTGCGTCCCGAAAATCAATGAATTGCCCCGTAGTATCAAGGCAAATAATAAAAGCCCCTCCCCACTCGAACAGGCTACACCTTTGGTCCACTTAGTTTACTAGTTTACTACTTGCCAAGGCGAATTTTTGACTCTTTGTATCGTCGCCAAATAACTTTTTCGCCGTCAAATATTATTAAACTTTCTTCGGTTTAAAGAATTATTTAATGATTATCGTGAAATGTAAATTTAAATAATATTATGTCAATTTCCAGAATCCTTGTACACTTATTTGTACAGGGTATTGTTTTGGTTGTCGCTACATTTCCCCCTTGGCGAAACTTCTAAGTGCCCAACGTGTTCGTCATCTGCAATGGGTATAGCTTCGCAACAGGTCTTCTCTGGAGTATTCGTCGTCTGGAATGGGCACTGCTTCGCGACTCGCAAATACTCGTACCACTCTACCTGATTTCATGAATTACTTGGTGTACATTCCACTTACTTGGTGTACCACGCACATTCATCGACCACGTCGTTAATTTTCTGGTCTGATTTTTTCATCCACTTTCACCGACGGGTCAGAGTAGGCAATTATTCTTTTATTCACCATTTAAAATAACTTTCTCCCATGCTCGATGACGCTGGACTTATGGTTCTGGATGGAAGAACAAATTTTTTAAAGTAGCTGGGATTTTCAACAAGACATGCGTATATTTCAGAACCAAAGCACAGATTGACGAGACTAATACTACATCAATATAAAAAAATCCGCTGATTAAGGTATAAGCTTAACCTGGATGAAGATAGACAGAAGTTCTGGATTACTGAAAATACCGATCATTTGTTTATCCTTTTCATGATCTTGCATGGACCTTTTCACGAGTTCCGAAGCTTCGGTGATAGTCCACGGCGTCGTTTTGGGTTATACAGCCACACAACGTCACCTGTCTGATATCCACCAGCATCGGCCTTGGTGCCGTAGGTCTCCTTCATTCTGTCGCTGGCACTCTGGATGTTCAGACGTACTCGTTCATGAATATCGTCCATTCTCTGACGTAGTTTGCTGACGCAATCGTCTCCTGCTGTGTCTGGTCCTGGTGGCGTCCCAAACTTCAGGTCACAGGGAAGTCGCAGCTCTCGGCCCATAATAATACTAGCAGGGGTTTGGCCAGTTGACTCATGTACTGCGGAACGATTCGCCATCAGGAACAAATGGAGATACTGGTCCCAATCTTTCTAGTGCTCAGAGACTACCTTGGACAGGTGGAGGCTTATCGTCTTATTCATCCATGCCATATTCCATCAGACTGTGGATGTAGAGCCGTGGTTCCCGTTTTACGGATGTTCAGCATCTGACACATCTCCTGGAAGAGGTTTCACTCGAAATATCTGCCTTGATCCGAATGCAGCTCCAACGAACGCCAAATCGAAAAATCCGCACCTTTACCAAGACGTCGGCAACGTTGAAGTTCTTCTTTCAGAGACTTGGTAGTTTCTTCGAGTTTATTCATAATCGAGCTCAAATCAATTCCAGAAACTTAAAAAAAAGGTTTTGGGATCTTCTCCTTCAATCAGTCCTTCTGCGAGTACGGCCTACTTTCCAGTTGTTTTTAACCCTCTCTCCTCTAGCTCTTGCTTCAGTTCATTAACCTTCAACTCAACCAGGCAAACTCTCTTCTAAAACATTTTGTCTTTAACCGAGATATTAGTCTATTAATTTCACACAAAAAGTTTTTGTTTTATTGTCCCGCGATGCGCAAAACTGTCCTCTACGCAATCACTTAAATGTTCAACGGGTCACCAGTCAATTAAACGCGACAAATGTCAGCTATTGATAGGGCGAACACTTATTAATTAATTTATTTATTTGCAACATTTATATCACAGTCACTATTTCAATTTTTTCCACTGTCGCTGTCTGTCTGCGGACTCTCGAACTATAACTGTAACTGCAATTCTGCGACTCTGCCGGCCCTTTCATGTCGAGCTATATACCGACAACGATATTCTTTTTACAATCCTCGAACTATCGAGACTATAGGGCGACTCATTCAGATGGCTCTCGAAGCAACGATGCCCATTCGAGCTAATTCCCTTTCCTTCTTGGAAGGGATGAGTCATAGTTGATGCGTCAGCAAGCGGAGCTGATATCACGCGTTGTTTGGTCGAATAAATAATGAGGCAGTCTTTATATTACATTACAGGCGCTGAAATCATTTACTTTTTTCAGTCCGTCGTTGGTAATATGGTGGCGTTCCGCGTCCATGCGCCATGTAGTGGTGCCTTCTTATTAGACATATTTGCCAACGCAGTCACCCCCAAAGAGTATCTGACAGGAGAACCAATGAAATTCAAGAGCGTCTGCAAGTTCAAGATTTGCTGCGAAGACCTGCAGACGGTGATGGTGCCACTTCCGGATTGTGCGAGCGGAGAATGGGGACCCACCAAGGCTACGCGGCTGTTCGGACTCGTACCCATAACACACCAGGTAAATAAATGAACTTTTGAGGTACATGCAGGGATAATCACAAAACCGCTATTGGAAGTTCGAAAAAAAAAAAGACATAACATGTCTGATTCTCGTCATTTTGCAATCAAACTAAGAATTTCCCAGATTTTATTACTCCCTATATATTGGGTAGCACATTTCTTTCTTGAATATTTCAAAAAAGAATCTATTACTTTTTGTAAGGGACGTTCAAACTGCTTATTGCACTTTACCTAAATATAATCAGAATTTTGCCTTTTTACTAGTTAGGTATCTAGTACTTGTTTACCAAATATTGAAATTGACAAGTTAGGCTAATTACATGTGTCATGTGTTGTGTCAGATGCCTGGCTGATCGGTTCAACAAACTGTGAAGCTGATAGGCACCGATCCAACATCATTAGTCATTAATGTATTGTGTCATCTTATATGGTGACTCAGTGGTTTAGTTATCGGCTATTGAAAGTACTGCTCGCATCGAACCAAGGTTCTAGACCGCAATACGCGAGAATTTTTCTCAAGTGCTTCGGAATCGTTAGGCGGCCACATGCCTTGTTATAAAGCAAGTGTGATGCGAGTTGCCTAGATGCCAATCCCGTAGTGTAATGCTTTCTTGGAGTGCGCACCGGTCACCCGGGTTTTCCACCTGAGAAGTGAATACACCACCAAAAATCCGTAAATGGCGTCAGAGCGCCGCGGCAGATAATAATAATAGCTGTCCCCTACCCGCACGGCTATGCCTTTGGATATTAATATTTATTACTATCATATTTTTTTTGGTTGGTTGATGACATCGACTGCTGTGGTCATAAGCCCATTATTAATATTATTATTTTTTCTAAGCTTTCATGGGCATCTATGTATTGTTGTTAACTTGCTTCACTAATCTTGATACATCCTTTAATTGATTTTGTTGCCAAACATTACTGTCATGGACTCCCACTTTCCACGACGTTGCGGAAAATTTACAAATGGAAGGGGCAAGTGGAAGAAGGAGTTATGTTACAAATATGTGTTTGTAAGAAAAATAGGTTTTAGTAAAGTTAGCGTCCTTGATGTTTACCTCTTCTTCTTCTACCACTGTGTATCTGCTCAGATATGAAGAATAGAAGCAAATCTTGGCAGGGCAAGTTACATAGGCACATAACACCATCTTCCATGACATAACCGAATATTTTCAGAAAATGTAACTTGACCCCTTCTTCCACTTGCCCCTTCAATTATTTGCCAGGCTAATTTCACTAATAACATAATTTTCAAAAATTAATGCATAACAATGGCAGGTACGAAATTTCAGTCCATAAAAATGGCACGTAGGAAATTTCATTTGAATTAGGGAGTATTTAATTAATAAGTAGTTTCCTATTTCTGCATAGTTTTTTGCAACTTGTCCTGCTCTTATTGTTTTTTCTGGCACCTTTCTGGATTCTTATTTGGCGCATGTCTTCATTGAATTGCTTTTATCTTTCTTCTGTTGTTCTTGTGAAGATGATTTTTCTTGTTTCTCTAGTGTGTTCCTTTTCTTCTTACATCTCTTTGTGCCTTCGTTCTTCATATCGGGGATAATGTTCATGACTTGATTACAATAAGCACTTGCAATAATAGTGTCCTCTTGGAGGAACATTGCACAAATAGATATAAGATGTAATGCAATGTTCATAGGGGGAAGTAAGTAGTTGTTTTCTGACAGATATTTGCCAGAATTTTTTTATTTCTTTCGCCAACGTTCCTCATTTTCCTTCCATTGCTGTTTCACTTCCTCGCTTTCTTTTTCTTGTGAATCATTTTTCCTTTGCTTGTAACCATATGGTATTTACGAATTCAGTAATCCTGTATCCGCCATGACGGTCATCGACTAGCCTCCGACGAATCTTCTAGGGTTCTATCAAAAACTCCTTAGCAATGCCTGTATCCAATTACTACAATAAGTTCCGAAGATTCGATTACACATCATCTGCAACTTTACTCCAACTTCCGCGTAGGTATTTGGTAACAATATCATTATAATGCTATAGTTCAATTACATGCATACTTGCATTGATTTTAAGCGTTGCCAATTAAAAATAAACAGGGTATTATATTCGCGAACAGAGTAGATGCTTTCCGTGTAAAAACAGATGGGTAGTTATAGCAATACAAATAACATCATCTGATTGAAAGGCAGTTCCCGAGAAACTACAAATGTGCGCTTTTGTTAATCTTCATGTATGCCTTATGTTTCATCAACTAATTCACTGTTTGTTTTCAACACTGTTATTGCGTTGAAACATTCTTTATATGGTGTTTTTGCAGGACGCTTTGGTGTTCGCGGGCCGAGAATTAGAGCTGCAGTTCAGGATGTCGCGGCAGCTCACGGATTTCATGGCAACGTTGCACAAAAACGGCGTGGAGGAGAAACGTTTGTCGAAATTCGTATCGCACAGCATTTTAGACGACATAGTCACCTTTAACATCAGTTTTCCGGAAGAGGGACAGTACGGATTGGACATATACACCAGAGAAATGGCTTCGGTATTAGATACGACAGGAGAAAAGCACTTACTGACGCATTGTTGCAAATATTTAATTAATTCATCAAAGAGGAATTAGCTGATATGGCGTAACAGATTCAGAGCGAGTTGGATACAAGACAAAGCATGGACTGTACGAGATCTTCCGTATTGCAGAATTTAATAGTCTATCCAAACTACCAATAATCTTACATAACACCGCATAATCAATTCGGTTTGTTTCACTGAATTCAATTGAATAGAATCGAAATTTATATTTCCATTTGAATTTCATAAAATTAAATTTCACGGGTTTTCTTTGACTTAGTCTTGTGGGTCATACTACAAAGTGCTGGGGGTATGCTATTATTTTTTTGTTTTTTATCCATGCGGGAACCAAAAGTCTTCCGGTTTTCCTCTGAATCTAGTTATCACTAATGATGGTGCTCACATTTTAATGAAGTTTACTGTATAATATTCCCAAAGGATGAAGATTCATTTAGCTGAAATAAGTAAAACAAATAGGCCTTAACACTTGCCCTCACATTAAACATTTCATCGAATAATGAATTTTTGAATAAGTGCAATAACACATTCATGAAATATTTTTATACAGGAGAATTACCAACATTTATATTTTTTAAGATTGTTATTAATATAATGAAACTATGTTATTGAATTTTTATATATTTGTTAATATTTAATATATTTAAAAGAAATTGAAATTTACAAAATAACAGTTGGCATCAGATGCTATGTTTATATTAAAACTGTATGCGTAATTAAAACTGAGATATTCAATAAAGAATGTATTTATTTGTATTCTGTTTATCTGTACATTGATCAACTGAAAGTGTTTATTTAATAATTTCAGCCACTCTTTGAAAATTCGAAAATTATAGAGGATGTAAATTTAGATGCTGCATTACCGAACAGATGACAGTCAATCAAAATATTAGAATATATTTTCAATGGAAGAATTATGAAAAGTCCTTAATGAGCGAGAAAAACATATAAATGTTTCATCTAGAAGAATTTCAAGAAATAGTTATTAGTTTTGTTGATCGTGACCTTCATAGTCTGAATCTCCGAACGATGCGGTCGACCCATATCTCGTTTGTTCAAACCAGTGGATTGGTCTTTAAAACAACTGTTATTTCCGTTCAAATTCCATCAAAATGATCATTCCATACTTTTGTCGAATAGCTACTTATAAAAAAAGGGAGTGAAACAAATATCTCTAATATCTAACAGGAACCATTGCGCGTTGGTCGCTAATTTGTAAAGGGATCA
Source organism: Chrysolina americana (assembly GCA_958502065.1). NCBI lineage: Eukaryota > Metazoa > Arthropoda > Insecta > Coleoptera > Chrysomelidae > Chrysolina > Chrysolina americana. The sequence continues at coordinate 89,714,864 of OY293410.1, forward strand.
TACAGAATGCTAGTGTTTGTATAAGTGTATGATATATCGACAGAAGAAATATCAACTTCACTTTTCTCACCTATTAAAATTTACAAGGTCAGAACATCTTATACTCTCTAATAGGACAGGAATTATCTCAGGTTGGGCGCCAATTCGTTATAGGGTTTTCACGTAATGCAATAAGTGGTGATTGTAATAACTGGATCTAATAGAATGGTCGCAGAATAACTACAAGAATGGATAGACGTGTAACTATCAAATAGGGTCTGTCTTTCTCGCTAAAAGAACAGGAACTATACTGCGTTGGGCGCCAATTTGTGAAGAGTTTTTACGTAATGCAATGTCTGATGCTCGTAATATCTGTATTCGATAAACTGAATACAAAATAACTTCAAGACTGCCAAGTTCCACATATATCAGAAGAATTCTCAACTTGACTTCTTTTAACTATCAAAACTGACAAATTCAGACTATCTTATATTTCACGAAGTGAATCAAATAAGAATATCTTGCTACACAATGTATATTTACTTGTACTGCACTATTTGGAAACAAGTGACCATCTGTGTCGAGGTGTAAAAATAGCGGTTTGGTGTCGGGATAAAACTCCAGTATATTCAAAACATTGGGTATTTAAACTAACACTGAATTTTTTGATAGGTTTTCAGTTACCGATATAATATAAAAAGAATCAAGCTGAACAACAGTTTTAATTTAACTCATCATGAACTAACTTTCAATTCTTATGAATAAACAATAATTGTGGCAATGATAGAAATCAGTCGTATATAAAAATTTGTTTTATACTTATAATTTATCTGTACACACTTGTCAACTAAACTATAAAAATATATAAACTCTAGAACTATTGGAACAGTATCATTATCTTTAAAAAACGGTGTTTTTGGTAAATATATTGCAAAATATTCATTCACACTGAAACATTCAGTGCATTCGAAAAAATACTCTTTCTAAGATAAACATTATTTTATAATATATCCTTCAAGGTCACAGGCATATTACTCATCAGTCATACAAAAAGTATACAACTAACACGGAACTTCCGTTCCTCACGGGTATTCCATGATCGTTATATAATATAGTATGTAATATATCTGCTAATTTCTTCAAATTGCTATAATACTCTAGCAAAGATCTTGCTATCTATGGTTGTATAGATATAGTATCATTACATAAATGTAAATTTTCGCGTAACAATAAAACATTCATATAGTCTTTACATGCATGGAATATCACATTAATTTGCATAAAAGTTGGACAAAAACTTTATATAACAAAAAGAATGGATTTTTTTGCGTTTTGTGTGAATACATTTGAACTGCTTAGTATTTTGTGAAACTTGTGAAATTTATCAAAAAAATCATTCACGGCAAATAATAATAATAGTCGTCCTCTACCACCACAGGATATGCCTTTGGGTACACTCTACGAATGTTTATGAGGGAGTAATATTATATTATTATAAATATAGCAAGCTCCTGTCGAATTATTTCCCTAGTCAAGTAATGGTTGAAAATCAATTTTTCTTCAATTTGAAGAGATTGAGAGTACGATGTAGTATGATGTCTTTAATTCATTTGAAACGATATGAGACCAACTCAAACAAAATCTGTTATTATACTGATGTTCATCAATCTATACACATGTAAAGCTGTTAATTTTTTATTAATTTTGGAATTCTGCACCAGAACTTGTTCCCTTTCTCTTTGGGGGTGTATTTTCAATGAATAAATAAATCAATACGTATCATCAATGCTGTTCGAAATTCAGTGAGTGAGCAACAGGACTGATCAGGGAAGAAATTAACGAAATAACTGCAGTCGACCAGAAGGACACAGTTAAAATACAATGAGCAATGAAATAAAAATTGAAATCTATGTTAATTCCACAAAAATGAAAGCTATAGACATAAGAAACATCAAATTGACTTTTCTCAACTATTAAAATTCACAATTTCAGAATATCTTTGAGACAGGAACTATCACGCGTTGGGCGCCAATTTGTGTAGGGTTCATAAGTAATACAATGTCTAGTGTGCCATACAGATGAAAATTATAGATATTTCATAAATTTCGGAAGTGATGATGAAGACACGATTGAAGAAATTCAATTGGGTGTAGATGATGAAAAAATATGACAATAACGTTTTTCACATTAAAATCACATGAATGTTTTGCTCATATTTAAACTGAGAATTATGTTACAAAAAGTGCTTTTAAAGGTTTTTCCTAGCTACATTATCATTTCAATTCCATTATTCTAACAATGGAGCATTTTCTTTAACTTTGAATTGAAATAATTCTAAATTGTGTGGAAGTGAAAATGTCAAAACTTTTGATGATTCAGTCTTGTTCAGCTTTGCAATTATGCAGTCGTTCAACTAGGTCGCGTGCCATTTCAGTTCAATGCAGAGGAGATTACCACGAGACTGATTCATAAGAACGATGTTTCTATTAGATTTATGGTTAACATATAATTTTCATAGATAAGAACAATCTTCAGGAAATTAAATATCAACTGATATTCAAACATTATTTGACTGGGCTAATATTTCCACGTATCTAAGTTCATGATAGTTTTTTTATTCCTTCGATGTTTAAAGCTACTATACATATCTTTTTTCTAAAGAAATCTCGTGAAAATTAGAGCTTTGATGAATTTATAATAGAGTCAAAGGATAAAAAAGTGGAATTTTTTATTTATCTGCCTCGAACTCTTTTAACAAGGAAGTTGTGAATACGTTTCGAGTACTAAATAAAAAGTAACTGAATCTCATTTTTTTCTGTCAAAATAACAATTTCAATCGAAAAATTATTTGTAAAACCGATTGGTATATAAACTTTCTATTATTTATGAATCTCTCGTTCATATAGTTTGTTGCCTGATATTTTACTGGACGCCTCTGATTTAATACGATAGGAACACACTTTTTGATACATATTCCTAGATGTGCATTTTCATAACCATGTTACCTTCATCAGTAGTGTTACTATACTGTATACTTATTCCATTTGTTGAAAAAATCTGCAGGTCACTGAATATTTATTATGACTATCGTTTATTATAGATGAATATTGAGATATTTGTACCAGAATTGTTATATTCTTTATAAATTTTCATGAAGAAAAGTTATTATTATATTATTAACTGCTTCAATGTTTTTTTTATTTTCACAAATTTGTTATGAAAATTTCATGATTGGTTTCTATTACATGTAAAAAGTTGCTTCAGCAAGTTTCAATTTGAAATTTGTTGTAGCTACTTTATTTATCATTCCAATTCAAAATCAACATTTGATTTTTATTATAATAATTTGTATATTTATGATGACTATTTCATATTTTGTTTCTGTTCATTATTGATATTTGCTTTTACATAAATCTATCTAATGACTTATATAATTTTTTAATGTACATGTTGAACAAAACCGAACTTTATAATCAACTAGCTCTGATGATTTCTGATAGAGTATATTATTTTTAAACAATAGAACATTATAAAAATATCAGTGATTTTCATTTATAATTGCGGCAGACATTATCAAAAGCGTTGTGAAAACGGAAACCACATCGTCTTTGATAATATCTGCCTAAGTTGTAAATGAAACGTCAGGTAAAAACCCTACTTTCTTTGATAATTCAAATTTCATCTGGAAGATACATTGCTTTATAATTAGAACAAAGCATATTTGTCGAAATTTTTGGCCATACAAAGCTGTACTTTTTATAATTCGATGAGATTGTGAAAAGTAATTGGCAATTTTTACAAAATCCTCAAATAACCTTAGAGGATATACTCTTAAAATCGAACGAAAGCGACGTTCTGCCCAATTTCATAAAAAAAAAATCGAATGAATATAAAAAACTGCAACAAAATAAGCCCATATCAAAGCATTAATTTCCCTAATGACTTCACAAACCGGCCAATCAGTAAGATGCTATCAGCTTCACCTATAAATCTATTTAAACCTCTCGTTAGCATCAGTCTCATTCCTCAATCGATGAGATCCCACAGAATTGGCCCTACTGTGCTCCACGGTATCGATAAACGAAGTCAACATACCTTCCACTTCGGAGACGGCATACTTCAAGTTGGTGTTATCAACGTGCCCTAAGGACTCGTCCAAGCAAAAATTGTTGGCCAAAATCTGCTGGAGTTTGGCCAGGGCTTCGTCCAGATCGTTATGTAACTCTCGGACTGGTGATTTTCTAGGAAGATTCTTAGGCAGGTAGTTGGTTTTGTTGGATGGTACTGGATGACCTGCATTCGATTGAAAATATAAATTTACTCTTGACAGAAAAGAAATTATAGTCATGGCCAATCCCGTCCATGTTCATTGGAAAACTACGAGGCAACAGTCAAAGTGCTCATCAGAATATTTTCGAAGAATCAACGGATGAAAGGAACCAATCGGTATCAAGGAGGCCTAAGAGCAGCACCTACGATTGATATCATTAATACTGAATGAGCGCTTCAACAGTTGCCACATCGTCTTTGAAAATGTATGCCTCAGTTGTTGAAGATGCATGATGTAGAATTACTTTTCAACTAACAATTCTGAAAATATAACTCACCACCTATCCAGGTACTCATATCATCTATACAGTAGGCACCGCTGGTACTACTACTCTGATTGGTGCTTTTACTTGAATTTGGCGCATCTTCGAGAAAAAATTCGGTATTATCGACTCTTTGAGGGGCTTCCGGAATTGAGACGATTGGGCTGAAGAGTTCCAAACCTTCTCTTACGATTCTATCTGTCCTGTACGCATTTTGTAGCATGGGAGTTGATTCTATAGCTTTTTTTCGAACTGAATTCCTTGAATTTATCGCTGCCGACCTTGGTTTGACAAAGAAGTCCTGAAATTCGAAATTTTTTAATAAGAGACAGAAAGAGAGAGAGAATATATACTTTCTCATCATTAGAAATAAAATTATTGTTGACAAAGTTTGATTAGGTTTCAAGGTATTTCTAATACATAATTGTCAATAATCAAAATAAAAGTATAAATATAAACAATATAATAGCACAAACCAAAAAACATTACGTAAAATATAAAAAACAAAATAAAATATTGAAAAAAAAAACAACAATGTATAAACTGGTAACAAATAAATGGAATAAAAAAATGTTGAACTTTGACAGCATAAAGTTCCTATGAATTTTATTATTAGCTAATTTTTTATGTATTTTCTAAAAATTTTGTACATTGGAAGTGTTTTCAATATAACTATACAGACGATTGTACATCTTGTACACATGTTGTGAATAACAGAATTTTCAATATAATATGCTGATTTAGGAAGTGGCAGCTTGAGCACTTTTTTTACTAGAATAAGAATTCTGTTCAGGTAGTTATCATAAACAACTAGGCAGGATAAAGACTTATATATTCCATTTTGTAAATACAATGTGACATTGAATACACCTTAGCATTGAAAATCTTTAATTTGTTGCCTGGAGAATTGAAATGTAGTCAGTCTGAGGGTCTATTCAAGGTGAAACTCAAACGTTTTCTTTTAGAAAAATTCATTTATGATTTGACGGACTTCATGACGTAAAGAACACGTGTTTGTGTTTTTGTTTGTATTTTTAAAATAACTTTTGTTCCATATTGAACAATCATTGTTTCATATATTTCATTGTAATTCAGTCTATTTTCTGTTTTTATTTATGTTTCTCTTTTTCATATACTATTGTATGCATGCTTGCTCTTGATTGACAATTTTCTATACGATGCTGTAACGTATTGTCCACGGAAATAAACGATCTTTATCTTTATTACATGCATCACAGAGTGGGAAGCCATACTGGATACGAGATTCAATAAGAGGATATTAAAGAACTCTAGCAGCACACACTCACACACATCACATTTATTATAACCTTGATTGTGAAACACCCAGGTGATATTTTTTTCCTCAAAGATGTGTTCATCGAATCTCTGCCTGTAATCAATATAGAATCCTAGGAATTTGTTATAGAATTAATTTTCATAGGTAATACAACAAGTGTATCGGTGATTATCGAAATATAAATTCCTTCGATTTTGAAAAAGAAATGTTGCTTGGCAACCACACGAGCGCTATTATAGTGTCACAACCAACTTTATTGACTTTACTTCTTGGCTTGACATGACAAAATATTGTGGGGTCATACCAGTTAGTTGGCGTGGTGGGTTGAACTCTCTGGGAATCTCTAGAATATAAGAGAGAGAGAAATTTAGAATGTTCTAGAAGGTTTTATAACGTACTAGAAAGATACTCAGTGCAGTTATAAAAGACCATATATTGTTACCCGGGCAACGATGGGTATTGCAAAGAGTGCTTTTATACGTATTTACTTCAAGTGATTTTCTTGAAACTTGTTTGTATAGTTTGTCTCTTCTGCTTGGAATTTGTTTCATCCTCATCCAGAAGAGCTTGTCTCGGTTCTAGTTCGTCTGACTAAAGGGGTAGTTCAAATTTCTGCTGATTTTGTTATCATTTGGTGAGGGATTTTTTAATTTTCAGACAGATGAGGTTGGATCAGTTTTCCTTTTCTCACCTGTAATGTGTCCTGTTTTTGGGCTTGTGCTTCTTTTTCCTAAATTGGTCCTTTCAATGCAGTTCCAATGTTTGTAGTACCTTCGGAGATTATTTGCGAGTGATCCTCTTTTTTTCTGGTTCTTCATACAGGTTAGTTTATTGGTTTACGGCATAATTCAGATTTTGGTGGAGACCTCGGGGGCCGTTTGATTATTAGACAGACTTTATTGAAGCTTTTAATTTAAAATAGTTGAAACACTCGAGTTATAAATAGTCAGTTCTAAATACGCTAAGCTGGAACCAGTCTGTGAATTGCATTGATTTTGTTGGATTGGATTGTGGATTGTGATTGCAAAGACCAGGTTATTCAAAATCAGTGGCCAAAATCACTGTCTGCGAATTTGGTATAATTTGCCTTCATTTTCTTGTTTGGTGGGGACCGCGAGGATCACGTTACTTGAGATCAGTGTCCTCTGCCGAGTTGTGTCTATGAATTTTCTAGGTGGAGACTCGGAAACCTCATTTTGTTAATTAAATTTCAATATTAATGCTGGATACTGTCTAGGAATATTTTGAAATTCGCCGCGCATCCTGGTTTTTCTTTGATGGAGACCTCGTCATACACAATATGTGGTCTCTGTAGAGACCAATCTGCGAACGTCTCCTGGGTCGTTCTAATTTATTAGGGGGACTTTCTTTTAAATTTGGTATTTCATTCATTTGATTATTATTCCTGTGCCTTCTGTTTTGCTGCAGTTGAGGAATTAGGGATTTTTCAGTACTGCTCTCAGTGTTATTTATTAAGAATTATTGCTCAACTACATCAGTAGGTCTTTTTGTTGAAATAACAAAGAAACTTTAATTTTCTCGATTTGTTAATTCCGAAATTAAGAATGCACGAATTTGTTGGAAAAAATTTATTTCGATATATTTAACAAGTACTCTATGTTCCGAATTGCCGATTTCATATAAACTAGATGAAGCATTCCCATCTAAACGTGAAAGCTTTGTTTGGCTCAATAATAACGCAAACAATTGACAGTTTTCCTACGCAACTAGGGAACACCAGCCCACTAGCTCATGGTCACAGAGTGTGCTCATGACACCACCAGTGGCGCTTACTTGAAAAGGAATGAGACGAACCACTGTTCCCAAAATTCACTGCACCACTGCTGCTAATCTGATAATAAACCGTAAAGTTTTTACATTTCCTTCGTGTTTCCCGCCTAGATATTCATCGGCGAATCACTCAAGCCCAATATTTCTCGCCATCCTGCGAACTGAGCAACTACGGCAACACAACCTCCACGAACCGCCACTGTTGAAAAACAAATTAGTTGCGTTATTTGCGTAGGAAAAATCTGAATAACTTTGCATAAATTTGCATTGTTTAGAGGCCACTTTGGTTTGTTTACTTTTCCCTCTATTCATAAGAACTCGTTGTTCCGAATGCGTTTGCTATATTTGAGTTCATAAGAATGCATGCTATCAAACGGTACCTTAAAGTTAAAACATTTGAAACAAATAAAAAATAGCACAATAACAAAATGTATCAATAAAAACGAAATTCTAAATGGTAAATATATACTAAAAAACTTTTACTCAACTCAACAGTAAGGCATGCCACATATTGAGAAGCAGGTGTCAGAGGCAGGGGTGGTATTCCGTGTACCAGAGAATTCTATAGTCGACAGTTGTCTCTTTCTCTCCCATAAATTCAACCATAATGTCATCTCACTCAAAACAGTCTCCGTGACTCTAGCTTTACAGGAAAGAATCTGCTTCGCGGATTTCCTTTTTTAACCTGTCACCTGTGTCTCAATATGCGGCCGGCCTAATTGGCTGGACGTTAGATAAGTAAAACTTTTCCAACTAATTTCAACGAATATATTGCTCTTTTTCTCCCCTCCCGCTTCTCTCTCTACCCCTTTCGGCCTCTTCTCCATTTATTCTCCCTCTCTCTCTCTCTCTCTTTAACCCGCTCTCTCTACCTATCTAACTCTCTCTTTCACTCTCGCTCGCTGTCCGGTAAATCCCCTAGTCTTCTACACTGAATTATTGGGACTATAGATGAAACTATGGTGAGGAAAACCACAGCCTCTTTGACCTCAATTTCTTCCGTTTCATTCGGCAATATTCAGCCCTATGCTGTATCACTTCCGTTAAAAATAACGTCACCGTTAATCGCCATTTCCGTTATTTTGCTATTACCAATCATAGGAAAATAACGGAAATGGCGAATAATGATGACGTTATTTTTAACGGAAGTGATACAGCATAGGGCTGATTAATCGCCGTTAATCGCCATTTCCGTTATTTTGCTATTACCAATCATAGGAAAATAACGGAAATGGCGAATAACGTTGACGTTATTTTTAACGGAAGTGATACAGCATAGGGCTGATTGTCTCTTTCCCACATTACTTAACCTCTAACCCATGACATCCATAGTACCTTCAAATTTTTCAGCTTCTGTATTTGGGCAGCGACATGTATTCTGTGCTCCTCCAAATATCTCCTCATTTCCCTATCATTCGTATCCCCCAACAACAAAATTTGCTGCAGCTCTTTGTTTTGCATTTCCAGTTGTCTTATTATCAACTCCAACTGACTTTGCGGAGTAGATAGAGGCTGAACGTCGCATAAAACCTCCTTTGAATCTGATGTTACCAAACGGTTTTGGTCACTACTGAAAAAAAATTATATTTGTAGAACTTTTATAGAATTGAGTAGTTTGATTGGCCATATTATACACAAGGCGAGTCAAATACAATGCAAACGATCTTGAAACAATAGTATAGATGAAAATATTGCTCCCTAATAAGAGAAAGGAATAGAATAGTAGGTGAATAAACAAAATAAATTTTGAACAATCCAGCTATATCAACATATTCTTTGACTGGGTATAGCGTCGAAAATTTTTGAATCATACCATAAAGGCTTTGGATCCACAATGATCGAACCATTCCTCTTGGAGCAGTTCAACAAGCTGCAGAATTTCTTCATCAAAGTGTAGCTATGATCGGTGCCTTCGGAACAGTATTCTCTCATAGAATGAGAGAGTTTGTGAGAGTGACTCGTCCTTCCTGTGAAGAAACACCTTTGGCACTGGGTGTATCGAAGACACTTTATGCATTTGTAGCGTAAGCCCATCAGGGGGTTGGTTTTGCACGTTGTACATTTAATAGTGTGTAAAACTGAAAGAGAAAAGGAATTTTGTTGATTTTCAGCCAATGAAGTAGCCAAGAAAAATTCAATAATGATAATAATTATTTTCTGATCAATTATTTATGTGAGCAAAATATACAAATTGAGGAGTATTGAATATAAAGAAGCTCAAGTTCAAACAATACAATCAGTTTGATAATAATACCAATAAAATCAGTATGCAGTGTCCTCCAATGAGTTGGCATCATATGGGAAACTTTTAATAATGACTTATTCTGAAATTCGACTAGGGCTTTAAGTCGTGCGTTAAAAAAGTTGCTGCGCCAAATTCCAACTTTTCTTTTGTTAAAGCATCACATATTCAATTTCTTGAACATACTGTATATTCATTTCGTGTCATTTTTTCTGTATCTATGTAAAAAAAAGTTGTTGTTATGAGAGATCTGAAGAAAAAAATAATATATTGTCATCGACGATTTTGAATCTTTAATTATCGAATAAAAAGGAAGGATAACTCGAATACTATCGATTATACAGTCCATTAGGAACCAAAAGTTCCAATTTCGAAAAGAGAACGAAACATTCTCCAACATTTTGGTCCGATTCGAGCCGTATAGTAAAATTTTGGAACAGTCGAGTAGTATAGCAGCTAGCCCCAACGTGTGCCAGCAGAAGAAACAGTCAAGGTAGAGTACCAGCAAGTGAGTTCCTTCTATCCTTATCCTTTCCTTGCAATTCCTTTTACCGAAATTGATTCAATCTGAGGGATGACAGATCTCGCGGAATTGAAGTTTAATCGAAAAATTGTCAAATCAAATTTGACAAGAGTGAAAACTTATTTGAGCAAAATCAATCTTGATTCATTCGATGAGATTACATGCAATGAATTAAAATCTAGATTAGTAAAATTAGAACCACTCTTAGATCAATTCAATGAAATACAAAATAAAATAGAGTTCATTTCAGAGCCACCAGAAGTAGATGATGATGAAAGGGAAAAATTTGAATGCCTTTACTATTCTTTACAAGCTCAATTCGATGAATCAATTCAGAAATTTTACAATAAAAAATCTAATTATGAGGCAAAAAGCCGCGAGAAAACAATTTCTGAATTAACGAGTGTAGGTGCTAATTCTGAAGCAGGAACTGATCATTTTTTCGAATTAAAAGTTCAAAAAGAAATTAATGAAGGTAATGAGCGCAACTCATCGCTCAACGAATGTGTAAGTATTGGTAGGAATATCAAAGTGAATAATAAATCAGTCCCAATTCCTGAAATGCCTGGGAATGACAATTTCAATTTCAATTCTATGATCCCTTTCAACATGGCAAAATTACCTCCAATGAGTATTCCCGTTTTTGATGGTCATGCAAATAAATGGGTAGAATTCAGAGACGCTTTCAAATCTATGATAGATGAAAATGCTGCACTTTCTAATTTGCAAAAATTATTCTATCTCAGATTATTTTTAGTAGGGGAGGCCCTAGAAATAATCGAATCTATCCCTATCACTTTTTCCAATTATTCTGTTGCGTGGAGTGCTCTTGAGGAAAATTTTGAACAAAGCAAAATAATCGTCAATTAGCCGAAACTAAATAGAGAGTGTTCAAAAGATTTGAGGAAAATGTTAAATACTTTGATAAATAATTTGAGATCTTTGAATGCTTTAGGGGAAGAAACCGAAAAGTGGGATACTTTGCTTATTCCCATAATTGTTGATAAATTCGATAATGCTACCTTCAAAGAATGGGAAGCATACTGTAACAGACATGAAGGTAATAAGAAAATATGTGATATAAATAATTTTCTGAGAAAGCGATGTGAATTTCTTGATAAACTTGAGACTCATAAGATTCAAAAAACTGAAAATAATAAATTTGATCCCAAGAATAAGGTTTGTCATAGACCACAATCGAGCGTTCATGCTACTTCATCAAATTCAGAAAACTCAGTAAAGTTGCAATGTTTTTTTTGCAAGGGTAATCATACAATTTATGGGTGTCAGGATTTCACGAAATTGACTACATCTATGAGAATTGAAGAAGCAAAGAAACATCATCTATGTTTGAATTGTTTGAAGCCTTATCATAATACCAAAATTTGTTCAGCGCCGAAATGTAGGAAATGTGGAAAACCACACAATTCGCTTCTTCATATATATCCCCGACAGGTTCGAAAAAATTTCCCTCCAACACAGGAACATCGCGAAAACACTGATTTTACAATACCTTCTCAAATCTCGCATGAAATCAATTCTGAAATATCTAGAAATGAAACCGGTACGCATTTGGTATCCGAAACCATTTCAAACGCAGCGACATCTTCGCAAATTCTTCTATCCACTGCTGTGGTACTCATTGAAGATTCAAAAGGATTATTGCATCAATTTAGAGCACTTTTAGATAGTGGTTCGATGAGCAACTTTGTTACCGAAAGTTTATGCAAAAAATTAAATCTGAAGATGACTCCCATTGAATATTCGGTAACTGGGGTAGGTCAACTTAAAACAAGCATCGATTATATGACTGATATACGAATACACGCTGGTGCAAATGCTTATAAAAATGTAGTCAAGTGTCTGGTTATTCCGAGGTTAACTGATAATTTACCTATCATTTCTATGAACGTAAAACCACTTGAAATTCCTGAAAATTTTATATTAGCTGATCCTACATTTTTCGAGTCAAGTCCAATAGATATTATATTGGGATCTAACGTATTTTGGGATATACTTTGTATAGGGAAAGTACGAATAGGAAACACTAATTTATTTTTGCGAAAAACCAAGTTAGGTTGGGTAGTAGTAGGCAGTGTAGACAATTCAATCGAAAAATTCAAATCCATAAATTGTTGCAATATTAACGCGAATTTGGAAACACAAGTGATGAAATTTTGGCAGATTGAAGAAGTAGGAAAAAAGTTAGTTTTATCGGAATCTGATAGAATATGTGAATCTCATTTTGCTAATACTCATCGCCGCGATGAAGAAGGTCGATTCATTGTGAGCATACCGTTTAAAAACAATTTGAATAAATTAGGTCAATCTCGCGAATATGCATTGCAACGATTTTATTCTCAAGAACGTAGATTGATAAATAACCCTTCGTTACAAATTGAGTATAAAAAATTCATGGATGAATATTTATCTTTGAATCACATGAAGGAAATCGCTGAAAATTTAGATGAAGAAGAACTGAACTTTTATCTGCCCCATCATGCAGTAACACGCGAAGAATCTACTACTACCAAAGTCCGTATAGTGTTTGATGCCAGTTTAAAAACAGATAGTGGCTTGTCCTTCAATGATGTTCAACATGTAGGTCCAACCTTACAAAATGACTTATTCGTGATTCTTTTGCGCTTTCGAATATTCAGCTTGGTTATGGCAGGAGATATTTCTAAAATGTATCGTATGGTTTGGATCGATCCAGCTCAAACGCGATTTCAACGAATTTTTTGGCGAGCAGATCCAAATCATAAATTGAAATGTTTCGAAATGAAAACAGTTACATACGGTAATTCATCTTCTCCTTACTTAGCTATAAAATGTCTTCACCAGTTAGCCACGGAAAATAGCGAAAAGTTTCCTTTGGCTGCGAAATCTATAGAAAATTGTTTTTATGTCGATGACTTTTTGGCTGGTGCTAATAATAAGCAAGAATTATTACAGTTACAATATGAAGTCACGAACATACTGTCGAAGGCAGGATTCCATTTAAGAAAATGGAGATGCAATGATGCAAACTTACTAGAAAAATTTGAGATGAACGATAAATTAGAATACAATATTTTGAAAATTGGAGAAAATGAATCCTGTAAAACACTCAGTGTTTTATGGAATTCTCATTCAGATATGTTTCAATATTCGCAACCACGTTTTGATGAAAGGATCATATCAAAAAGAACTATATTATCAGAGTTATCGCAAATATTCGATCCTCTGGGTCTTTTAGGACCAATTGTTGTCAACGCTAAGTTGATAGTTCAACGGTTATGGCAATTAAAAATATCGTGGGACGCGGTAGTTCCTGAAACGATAAAAGATACTTGGGGGAAATTTCGTTCAGAATTACAAGAATTATATTCTATTCAAATTCCTAGGCACGTGTTGATGAATAAATATGAAAGCGTGGAGCTTCATGGCTTCGGAGACTCAAGCGAAAAAGCCTACGGCTGTTGCGTGTATCTGAGATGTAGATCATCTGATGGTACTTATCAATCTCGATTGCTTTGCGCGCGATCAAGAGTTGCTCCAATGAAAAGTACTACATTACCCAGACTCGAGTTATGTAGCGCTCTACTACTCGTGAGAATGATACAAAAAATTCGTGAGTCCATCGATATCAATTTTGATAAAGTGTTTTTGTGGTCGGACTCCACAATCACTTTGGCATGGATAAAGGCACCCACGAATCGCTGGAAAACATTTGTCGCAAACCGTGTGAGTGAAATTCAAGAGTCCTCAAACATATCAGATTGGCATCATGTCTTATCGAATGAAAATCCAGCAGATTTGCTATCTCGTGGAACATCTGTAAAAAAACTGCTAGATTCCTCTCTATGGTGGACAGGTCCAACCTGGTTTAAAACTAACATTGAGAAACAAAAAAAATATTACTCATTGAATGAAATTCCCGAAGAGCGCACAGTAAATTTTGCAACGACTATAAACGATTTAAATTTTATTCATAAATATTCGACTTTACGAAAACTCCAAAGAGTTACTGCCTTTTGTTTAAGATTCATTTATAATTGCAGGAATAAAAATAAAGTAAATCAATCTCCTGTAGTGTCTACTAAAGAATTACAAAATTCATTAAATGTTATAATAAATATTGCTCAAAAAGAAGTATTTGAAAAAGAATATGATAGTTTAATGCAAAACAAAGTTGTTAATAAAAAGAGCCCTCTACTTTCGTTGAACCCTTTTATAGATGAGAACAACTTAATTCGTGTAGGTGGTAGGCTGCAACAAAGCAATGTGGATTATGACAAAAAATATCCAATAATTTTATCTGCCAAACACAGAATAACGAAACTTATTTTTCATCATGAACATATCCGTTTACTGCACTGTGGGCCTACCATGTTTCTTTCAAATATTAGAGACAGATTTTGGCCTATATCTGGGCGTAACATGGCAAAAAAAGTTGTGAGGGAATGTGTTACATGTTTTAAAGTTCAACCAACTTCTCCAGAATACATCATGGGTAACTTACCTGAATGTAGGGTAAACCAATATTTCCCGTTTTACAATACAGGTGTCGACTATGCAGGGCCATTTCTACTAAAAGATCGAAACACAAGAGGTACCAAGCTCATCAAAGGATATGTTTGCTTATTCATTTGTTTGAGTACGAAGGCTATTCATCTTGAAGTCGTCTCTGAATTGACCACCAAAGCATTTTTGGCAACTTTAAAACGATTTATTAGCAGACGCGGGAAACCACTTAATATTTACTCGGACAATGGAAAAAACTTTGTAGGAGCTTGTGCAGAACTAAAAAAGTTGCAAACTTACTTAATTGACGATACAAAGAATATTGCAAGTTTCTTAGCTTCTGAAAATATAACGTGGCATTTTATTCCTGCTCGATCACCTAATTTTGGAGGCATCTGGGAAGCGGGAATAAAAAGAACAAAATTCCATTTGAGAAGAGTTGTCGGTAATGCACATTTGAATTTTGAAGAATTCTATACAGTTTTGACTCAGATTGAATCAATTCTCAATTCCCGTCCTCTTTGTCCTTTAACTTCCAATCCAGAAGAAACGGATCCTCTTACCCCTTCTCACTTTCTGGTTGGAAGACGTCTAACAGGGATCCCAGAACCTATCTACACTGAAGTAGCTGAGAACCGGTTGAAGCGGTTTGAAAGGCTCCAAAAAATTGTCCAACATTTCTGGTCTCGGTGGTATGCGCCAAATTCCAACTTTTCTTTCTTACCACTAGCTTCATTATACCACCAAGTTTTAATCATTGAATATCGATGAAAACATGGTTTTCTTCGAGAAAATGAGAAAACCGTTTAAATTTCTGCTATGTCTGTTGCAAAGTTGATGTATAGTTGAGCATTTCGGATAAAAATGTATTCAAAACAGTATAGGTATTTTATTGTTATTATTTTTACCATTTTATTGTTAGAATTTGCGTTACTTTTATAATCATTAATATTATTCACTATCACTATTTTGGTTCGGGTTTTAAGTCTGTCGTGATAAGGAATAGTTTCCTAACGTTTTGCTAGCGCGAGTGGCTAGCTTCCTCAGAGTCTGTTCATCTTCGTTCTTCGATAGGTGCTGTTTGTAAATCTGGTGCAAATATGCAGTACCTCCAGTTTTTGGTATAGTGGGGACTACCGAGACCTCGTTATTCAAGATCCGTGTTCTCTACTGAGGAACTATTTGTGAATCTGGTGGAATTTGCGGTGCTTCCAATATTTTGTTTAGTGGACACCAAGTGGATCTTTTTATTCGAGATTAATGGCCTCTGCTGAGTATTGTCTGTGAATTTCGTGGAATTAGCAGTGCCTCCAGTTTTTTGGAGAAGACCGCGGGAACTACGTTATTCGGGATCAGTGGCAACTGCCTATACTGTCTTTGAATTTTGTGGAATTTGCAGAGCTCGCATTTTTTCCTTTGGTGGCGACTAGGAAACCTTATTTTGTTAGATATCAGTGGAATCTGCTCCGGCTGTATCCTCTCGAATTTTATACAATTCGCAGCGCCTTCTGGTTTTTTATGGAGACCTTGGGGATCTCATCATTCAAAAATTATATGGTATTTGCTAAGGCATATTTTTGAACGTCGAGAGATTGTAGGGTCCTCCTGGTTTGTTTTTGGACCATTTTTTCTTTAAATTTGATATTTTATCCTTTCAATTATTCCTATACCTTCTGATTTACTATGGTTGGGGATTCTGAGATTTTTCAATGAATGGTGACTTCAAATACCAACCCCTTCAAAAGTTACTCCTATTTCAGAACCCAATATTATTAATTAAATTAACAAAAAAAATGTTTAGTATTTCCTCACACATAGGTATACGCCTATAATGTGACTAAATCTGAAAGTGAATAAGCATGAATTCTTTTGACATATTATTGAACATCTGGGGTTATTACTCACTATCCTACTGCATTCTATTTCTATCTCTTCTGTTTGTTTATTATCAAACCCTTATTCCGTTTCGATTCATTATTTTAACGCCATGATTGAATTTTACTATGGTGCGATCTATTCGCAAACAGCTGAACTACCTATCTTATCAATCGGTAAACAGCTGAAATACCCATCTTATGAATTTGCTGGATTTTGGTACATTGCCGCCAAATTCTTATTTTCGTTTCAGTTGTTTTTTTCAATAACGATGTGTATAGATTTCTTCTATGTCAGATCCTAAACTATTTTTATAGCTATTTTTGTTGAAATAACAGAAAAACGTTCGTTTTATCGATTTCTGAAATAAAAAGTCAAGATTTTTTTTAAATTCATTCTTGATATATTCAGCAAGTACTAAATTTGAGTTCTTCAAGTGTCACCAATTCGCAGTCCAACTAAAAGTAAAGAGGCATGCTATCAAAGATTGTTCTCGTGTAAACAATAAAGTAAAACAAATTGAAAATTATTCTGATTAAAAAAAATATATATCAGTAACTTCACTGAGGGACTGCTGCATGAATTACCATAAATAATTTTTATTGCTGTTGATTGTGGATACGTGTCTGGACGATCTCAAGAAGAACAAGACCGTGTGCGACGTCGTGTTTGATTTTTAAGATTATAAAAATAGTGCTTGGTTCGTTATTCCTCTTCAAGGATGACAAGTTTATTCATTAAATTACATATTTTATTTGTATTAAGAGTGTCCTTTCATTCGAAAAGAAACAGAAATAACAATTGTGAAATTTCAAGTAAATAACATCATCTCCGCCAATGGTCGGTGTACGAGATCAAAGCGGCAAATTGTATTATATTTCTTTCAGTTTTTAGTTCATTCAACTGACTTCAGAAAGACTATACCCATGTTAGCATTTGGAATGTCCATTTTCAATAAATATATTGTTATTATCACTATCACCTATTCAAAATTCGT
Organism: Chrysolina americana; assembly: GCA_958502065.1. Taxonomy (NCBI): domain Eukaryota; kingdom Metazoa; phylum Arthropoda; class Insecta; order Coleoptera; family Chrysomelidae; genus Chrysolina; species Chrysolina americana. Next base: position 89,732,666 of record OY293410.1, read on the forward strand.
ATTTACCTGGTTCTGCTATTTTTATTCTATGTAGAAGTGGCATCCAGGATAATATCTTTGGATTGTCTTCTAACCAATTCAGAAACATACTTTCATTGATTCCAACCAAACCTGGAGACTGAAAAACAAATCAACCCTAAGATGAATAGAAAAATGGAGAGGTAAAATATCATCAAACGTTAAATTCAAAATATATTTGACTACATCATAAACTTCATGAATATAAACATGCTCTCGAGAATAGATGACACCCTAGACACGCTAGCTGGTTCTACGATTTTCTAGACCCTTGATCTGAACAGCGGATATTGGCAGGTAGAACTGGTTCCAGAAGATCGAGAAAACACAGTTCACAGTTATGCTCTTCGGGCTCTATAATGCTCTAGCCTCAAAAGACTGGTGGGATCGATTCTAAATGGATTTTCAAGGAATACGTGTCTGGTGTATCTCGAGACAAAATTGTGGTTGGCAGATCGTTCAAGAACTACGAGAAAAATCTGCAGGAGGTTTTTCTGCGTCTAAGAAGCCCTGGATTGAAACCGAGCCCTAAGAAATGCCATCTGTTCCAAAAAGAAGTACGATATTTTGGCCACGTTGTATCTTGGCAAGGAGTAGCAGTAGATGAGCAGAAGATCAAAGCTGTAAAGGATTGGACCATTCCAAAAGACATACATCAGCTTCGAAGTTTTCTTGGCTTGTACAATTCCGATATGTACTGAGGTGTCCAACATCGCTAATGCACTGACCAGGTTTTCGAAAGAGCAAACAAAGTTCCAGTAGTCTGAAGACGACCAAAATTTCCAGCAGATTGGAATTTCAAACAAGGTCTTTGAAAATCGGTCGAGAACGATCATTCAGTGTTAGTTTTCTGATAATAATACACGTATTAGAAGTTTTGGTCGCAGCTGAACAGTCGCGGACAGCCGGTCACAGTTGCTCAGTGTGCTTGCTGTCTTATTATTCAATAAACAAATTCATTGGGAAATAACTTCATTAATGTTGAAATAAAATTGAATACACCTATGACAGTGATATCTATTTGTATTTTTCATACTTATTGTAATTACTTTAATAGGAGATATTTCTAGTTATATTGAGAGACAATTTGTATTTGTGTTTTATTGTATTTTATACATCGTACACACTGGCGGATCTGAGAGGGGGCCATGGGGGCCATTCCCCCTCCTAGAGTTCTGAATAAGTAGTTGATATTCGTTCAACAACTAGTTTGGATATGCAATGAAACCTTGATTGATTTTCAGCTAGAAAACACACGTTATACAGACCAATATTATTCGTATTATTCGTACCTATTTGTATTAATCATATTGAATGTTTCCTCAAAACACTCAAACATCCCAAATCAACACGTTTTTGAATTTCATAGGAGTCATTCATCATCCAACGTGAAATACCGGGACAGAAATTTTTTTCAATAGAACGAAATTCTAAAAATTTCCAGATGGTTTCAGAGAATTGAAGTATTTTTTCTACGATGTGACACATGACCCCCCATGCCATTTAAACTTTTTTAGTTGATTTTCCCCCCTACGCCTTCTATCGAGCAATCACAATGTGTTTTATTTCAAAAAGTCGCTGGAACCGTCCAAACGGTTTTTTTTATGTTTGTTCGTCAAACCGTTCAAAAGTTAACGGGGGGCTGTTAAAAGCTGCACTGTATGTAAAAATTAAATGGATTTAGTTTCAGAATGCTTCTCTTAATTTCGTTAAAAATGTTTTTATTTTTTCATATTAAATAAACCAAACTGAATCTGACATCCTTTTTCCCCACCTTTATGATACCCCACTGACAAACAAGTCATCAATTCAAAAGCATTTCACCTTGAAGAAAAAAAATTTGCCTGCGGCGCTTTTTTATTTTCTGTCACTCCTGCGCCTCGAATTACCCCCCACCCCATAGATCAAAGCTGTATACGCTCCTGTTGGGTTACAAATTTTCATTAACTCATAACCCCCCCCTCCTGAAAAACTCTACTACTTGAGTTTTTCAACTGTTTGAATCAAAAGCTTCAAATAGAATCTATCTGTTCCAAGTTTTCATATTAGTTTCCAACATGGAAAAATAAATTTACTTCTTTTTATGGATATTGATGACTTTGATAATCTCTATATTAAAACGGAGAAGTTAAAGCCAAGAAAGTTCACATATTCACCAAACTCCAGACAATAATACAATTTGAGAATTTTCTAGCAGGAGATTTAGTGTTCGAGTAGATAATAATAATAAAATAATACCCCCTCATAAACACTCAGAGAGTACCCAAAGGCATAGCCTGCTTTTTTTTTGGTGGTGTATTAACTTTTCAGCTGTGGAAAAACCCAGCAAACTTACAGTACCACCCCAGGTGGTTGGTGCACACTCCAAGCAAGGACGAGACGCTCCACAGGCAGAGACCTAAACCGCTGAACCATCGGCCACCCTTTTGATATCGATATTATTGAATTCTCCGATCAAGTAACACAACCTAGATGAGTAATACTCAAATAGAACTGATGGTAACATCTTTTCATAATGTTATCCCTCAAATCATGACATTATTGCCATGTCGCAATTTTTTAAGGATACACATACAATAGCACGTCAGCTAGATTTTGATATCTGTCGGGTTTAATGGCAACGAAAACCCAAAAATACTGTCTTGGATGAAATATATGACAATAAGAAGGCAATTGAAACGTTCATTGCAGTTTGTTGGGAGTATGTAAAAACGACAGTATTTCCATCGTCGAACGGAGATTCTTCATTGTCGATATAGTCTTGTCAGTACGACAACGCTGCATTTGATATTCGACAGAACAATCATTTGAAGCTACCAGTGTCGTAACTATCGAGAAAGGGAAACCAAATTGGAAAAGAGAAAAATGAATGAATTATGAAAAAAACATGTCAATTAGAGCATCGGCTGTAATCAAAATCCTGTGGAGATTATTTCATCATAATTTTAGGTTTCCATTCCATATTGGGTTTCCATTATTTCTATTTTATTGAACCTCAATATTTCTGTTAACAACGCACGTCACTGCCGTTGGGGAGAAGATGTCCCTTACACACAAATCTTAATGCGTGTGCGGCGAGTAACTCATCTAGGTTATGTTATTTGATCGGAGATTGAATTGATTCGAGCCTCACAGGGTACCAGAAGTCAAATACATATAATAAAAGAAAATTTGTATGTACTCACATTTAAAAAGCAGTTTTCAATAGCAGTGTTGACTAGATGTGATCCATAACTGCCATCTTCGTGTAAAAATGTTGTGATTTCAACTATTTTGGATAAAAAAGCTTGCAGGCGCAATCTCGTGACACAGTTATTGTGGTCAGCACATAAACTAAATATAAATTTATGAAACTCACTCATTGAGCAACTGCTCAAGATTGATAAGGCTACTTTTGTTGATGATACTTGAATGGTCCCTTCTCTATGTCTGGAAAAGAATAGAACATTCATTTGATGTCATTGTACATTAAGTTTTACACAGGTCAACAATACAGATATACTTATAAAGTAGATTTAAAATAGATAAATGTAGGTTTCATACAATATCAACATTTTGTTTTCTGTTGAATACTTGCCGACGACTATACCTATTGTATAGGTTTTTGCGGAAGATTGGATTACCTATTCCACAATTTTTCATAATTCATTACATTTCGATTCTGCTGTTAAGGAATTCATCATAGCTGTAGAAGGCTTCCTTGATCAAATAATCTTCCAATACAGTCTTGAGTTCATTTGTTTTGAGATCTCTAATATGGTTTGGTGGTTCATTATAAAATTCTGGAGAATGATTGAGCATTTCTATTATATTGTAACAATTTCGAGACTGGCCTCGAGACCGGCCCTGATCATCCAATTACACTCCACACTCGAAATGTAAACAAGTCCTCTTCTTAACAAACACATGACATCCGTGGAAGAGACGCAAAGTTCTAACCGAACATTCTAAGAACCCTTAAGAAGTCGCCGAACCGACTGGAAAGATCGAAAACTGTGAATGCTACTATATATAGCCGCTGTATAGCAGATGGCGGGACAGTCAGAATTCAGAGTTAGTTACAGTTCCAGAGTTCGCTGATAAATAGCCACAGTAGAAATAAATTGAAATAGTTATTGAAGTCAATGTTTTAGTGAATAATTGTTGTAAATCGTGTTTTAAATAAATTAGGAAAATTAGTTAGTGCAGTTTTACTACAATATTAAGAAAATAATCTAAAGCAAGTTATAAACCGACTTACAAGTTTCATATTCACACAAGTGCCGATATGAACTCCCATATTCCAACTAGAACAATTATGACGGTTATTTTGACATTCAAAATGAAAACAAAAATTGGACATATTGAAACGAAATACCAATAAATAGCTCATTGACACTGACAACTGAAAAGTGTTATTTTTCAGTTGTCATTTTAATGTGAAAAACGTTGGTTTTAAACACCAGTGTAAAAAGTAATATATTTATCGCACTAGTGCGAAACGTAATTGAATGGAACAAAATAATTAATAATCAAAATAATCAGCTTCGTATTGTGCTCGAAGTTTTTCTGATAAAAGAATATTGTACTAAAAATGCACTAAACAAATTTTTCTAATTTATTTAAAACACTACTTAAAACAATAATACAACCAAAACATAGACTATAACTATTTCAATTTATTTCTACTGTGGCTCTCTATCTGTGGACTTTGGAACTATATCTGAAAATCTCTGTGACTATCTATGACTGCCCTCTGCCGCCAAGCGCCTATATATACCTGCATTTATTATTTTTTTTTAATTGGTACCTTGCCATAGCAATTTTTTGTAGACTATCAAAAAATGTGAATGAAATTGATACACAAAGTATTGTACACATTGGGCCACCTTTGACTTTTCATTTTCAAATAATTGCATCATTTGCCGTTTGCCATAATCGCAGAATGCAGGTTTACATTTTTTGTTAGACTCAACTTCTTGTCTCAAACACGTTGGACTTCAAGTAAGAAATGAGAAAAAAACTAGTACTCATACCAGCGATGTATCTACTGATACTTTCAACGATTTCTTTATTGAAGTTGCCGATAAAATCATAAAATCTCTTCCAACAACATCAAATATTGATTTACTCAACCAATTTACCAATTATTCGCAATTTGGTTTTAGAAAGGACCGCTCTACGAAAAAGGCTGTTTTGAAAGTCGTTAGCGCCGTAGTCGAGGGCTTAGACACCACACAGCGATTACACTCTGTGACCTATCCAAAGCCTTCCACTGCGTCTCTTACAACATTTTATTGTAGAAACTATTGTAGTAAAAATGCACAACTAATTTTACTAATTTATTTCAAACTCGTCTTACACAATAACTTAATTTATTAGCAACATTTATATCACAGTCACTATTTCAAATTCATCTTCACTATCGCTCTCTGTCTGCGGACTTTCAAACTGTATCTGCCACTCTCTGCGACTATATATATCTACCCTCCCCTGTCGAGCGCCTTATACCCTATATACCCACAAGCAGATTCTTTTTACATTTCTCGAACGATCTGGACTACACGTCGATCCAGTCAGAGGGCTATCGTAACTTCGACTTCATTCCTTAGCGAGTTCTCGTTTTTTCTTGGCGTTATGAGTCATCGTGTTTAGGAGCGTAGACCTTGTTTACTTAAGCCGTAGACACAATGGAAGTTTTATGTAATAAGTTTTAAGTTTTGGGATTCTGGATATCCATTTTACAAATGAAACAAGATGCAAAACAGAATTGAAGAATGAAGCTTGAATTTTACCAACAAGATTGTTTATGAAGCGTGATCAAAATAATAATGGCAATGATAGTTTCGTCTTGAAAAAATATCCAAAATCATGAAAATTAAAACTAAAACCATAAAACTTCCATTGTATTTCAGCCTTTACAGTCCGAGGGTGCATAATTAATTAGGCGATCAGGGCCGGCCTCGAAATCGTTACACTATCTTACTATGGCATTAAGGGAGTTGCATTGTCTCTAATGAAGTCATATATGGAGGGTCGTCATTAAGATGTAACCACTAATAGTTCTACTTCAAATTTAAAACTTCTGAAGCACGGTGTTCCTCCAGGATCAGTCTTGAGGCCACTCTTGTTTATCATTTATGTCAATGATATCAGTCATTTTATGAAACCACATAAATCTGTTTTGTTTGCTGACGATACTACTTACGAATTTATTGGACCTTGGGAGAGTAACTGAACATGGAAGATGTAAATAGTAAGCAGGAAACGTGGGATTCTTCAATCAAACTGAACATACTCACCATAATTCTTCTGGAGTAATCACTGAGATTGTTTTGAAAGTATTTTAACTGTAATTTGACCTTTTTAATTGATTGTTATCTGATACCTGTTTATGTATTTTCTGTACAAATATGTAGATTTTTGAAGTGGTACAAACATTTCGACAATGTAACATAGTTAAATGAATACTTTACTTTAAAAACCGCTTACTTTGATAATAATGTGTAAAATGAAGATATCAAATTATGAAATTGATAAATCTAGATTAGTGTGAAGAGTTTAAATTATTTTTCTTCAGGAGATTTGAAAAAAAATCATCATATTTTTTTTCGGACTTTCGACACCTTGTATCTCAGATGGGATACATTTCAGGATATACTTTGATAGAACTTTTGCACCTCAAAATGTGGTAAGGAATCTGTGTACGAAGTTTGTCGATCTATTCTGACTCATCCTGTATACAGGGTGTTATGTGAGTACGTGGCCAAACTTGTAGGGGTGATTTTTTGAATGATTCCAAGACGAAAAGTTCATATAAACATAGGTCCGGTAATGCTTCGTTTTCAAGATACAGGGTGTCAAAATTTTCAAAAGAAATTGTCGTTTTCGTATTATAATTATTAGCTCGCACAAACAAGTCTCTGACTTTTGAGGGTTGAACATAGAGGTGCAACCGGTTGAATTAGGGTTGCACGTAGGGGTGCAACCAGTTGAATTTAACAATTTAATAATTATTGGATTAATTTTGATAAAAATTCTAAGACTGGCAAAGACATTTTATATTGAAAAAATAACAGTAACACCTCAGTTCTTGATGGTTTGGTAGTTGAAATGTTTAATTGTGTTACATAAAAGTGATTTTTATACGAAAAATATTCTAGAAATAAAAAAGTTTAAATTTCAGTTGCTCAATGTGAAACAAATACAAAAATTGTTAAAAAATCAGTGGCGTACATTTTTTCTTAGTGAATAGAAATTCTTTCAATTTATTGCTTAGTTGACCAGTAGGCAGATTTCTTCAATTAATAGAAATTTTAATAAATTCATTTTTAATTGAAAATTCAACAATTTTCTATATGTATGTTTTAAATTGTCTTTATGTCTTGTGGTGTATTGATATTGTTATGTTTTTGCTAAATAATAATGCCGAGCACACTACTAAACTGTTTATTTTCTAACTTCACTAAAAACATACAACTAATACTTCACTGACTAATAAAACACTTAGATCTATACAACAATACAACTAGCTAAATATTCCAAACACTTTCATACTTCTTCAAAAAAAACTGCTTATCACTTCTTAGTAAACTTCTTAGTCATAACTTCTCTTCATAAAACTTCCTCCACCCAGTGAAATCTCGCCCTTATATAGGTACTCAAGTAGTGTAACCAGATGCTTTGCGATGATTCCATTATCCCGAATATTCAATACCGAAAATCGTCTACGATTTTCCAGGAAGTAGTTATCAATGAACCGCTAGCGAGTTGACCCAGCGGCGTAGCTAGGGGATTTTTATCAATGTCGTAACATTATCCCCCTTTCAATTTGGATCGTCCCGATCAAACAATGTGTCGTTGTCTCCATTGTAACGTTTGAGTCTCTCTAGGTGAACGACCTTCATTTTCCTATAGACCACGTCGTTTATTCTCTTTACTATCGTATAAGGTCCTTCCCAAGATGGTGTTAATTTGGGAGACACTCCTTTCTTACGACGAGGGTTGTACATCCATACTCGATCTCCTTCTTTAAATCCACCAGTATTGGCCTTAAGATCGTATCGAGCCTACATTCTGTCAGTGGTTATCTTCAATCGTTTTCTTGCAAATTCATGGATTCCATACAAGCTATCTCGCAGTTCGTCTGCATAATCCTGTATCTCTTTTTCTTCAGTACTTGGTGATCCAAACACCAAGTCAAAGGGCAAACGAAGTTCTCTCCCGAAGATAATACTGGCTGGAGTGAGCTTTGTGGAATCTTGCACAAATCTTGCCCTATAAGCCATCAAGAATAGCGGAAGATGTCGATCCCAATTCTTTTGGTGCTCCTCTACTACTTTGGAAAGATGTTCTTCCATAGTCCTGTTGAACCTTTCAACCATGCCATCTGACTGTTGTCAGAAGTCGGATGTTAAAAATAAATAAGTGTTCGTCGCGTTGAAAAACTGATAAGACATTTATCGTGCCTAATAGACAGTTAGTGACCCGTTGAAGTGGACAGTTTTGCGCGTCGCGGGACAATAAACTGAAAAGTTTTTGTGTGAAATAAATAATAGACTGATATTTCGGTAAAAAACAATCAAAGACAAAATGTTTCCGAGGAGAGTTCACCTAGTTGACCTTAAAGTTAGTGAATTGAAGCAAGAGTTAGAGGAGCGTGAGTTAGAAACAACTGGGAAGAAGGCCGTACTCCAAAAAAGACTCTCAGATGGACTAATTGAAGAAGGAGAAGACCCGGAAACATTTTTATTCGAAGTTTCAGGAATAGATTTGAGTTCTATAATGAACAAACTCGAGGAAACCACGAAATCCTTGGAAGATAAATTTCTGGAAAATTCGAATAGTTTAAAGGAGGAACTTCAACAAAATTCCGTGATTCTGAAAGAACTTCAACAAAATTCGGTGAGTCTGGAAGATAAATATCTACAAAATTCCCTGGAGGAAAAACTTCTAGAAAATTTGGTTAGCTTGAAAGAAGAACTTCTCGAAAATTCGAATAGTCTAAAAGGGGAACTCCAAGAAAATGTGAAGAGCCTGGAAGAAAAACTTCACGAAAATTCGAAAAATCTAGAAGTGAAGCTTTTGGAAAACTCGCAGAACTTGAGGGAAGAGCTTCTAGAAAATTCAAAAATCTTGGCTGGAAGAAGAGTGAGCGAAGACCGTCGTGGCAGGAAATAGTCAGTTGTTCTCCAGTCGTTAAAACTTAGTGGGCCCAATGGAACTCTTTCACCTTAGACAATGGAGGCTTGAAACGTGTGTTGGAGTCGGAGGATGGCGGGGAAGAAAGACGTCAGGTAGTAGTTCCAAGGAGCAGAAGACAGGAAGTGCTTCGAGAAATCCATGAGGACATTTGGGAGTGACGAAGATCCTCCAGAAAGTTAGACAACGGTTCTACTGGGCCAATTGTCAAGCTGACGTCAAGGACTGGTGCAGAAAATGTGCTGTATGCGCTGCCAGCAATGGGCCTCGAAGAAGACCTAAGGCCCCGATGCGCCAGTACAATGTGGGCAGCCCATTTGAAAGGATCGCCATTGACATCGCTGGCCCGAATCCCAAATCGGATCACGGGAATAAGTACATCCTTGTGGCGATGTACTACTTCAGCAAGTGGGCCGAAGACTATGCCCTGCCCAACCAAGAAGCCATCATCGTTGCCGACGTCTTGGTGAAGGAGTGGATTTGACGATTCGGAGTTCCGTTAGAGCTGCTTTCGGATCAAGTCAGAAATTTTGAGTCGAACCTGTTCCAGGAAATGTGCCAGATGCTAAATATCCGAAAGACGAGGACCGCAGCTCTACATCCACAGTCCGATGGAATGGTGTAGCGGATGAATAAGACGATAAACCGCCACCTGTCCAAGGTAGTCTCTGACCACCAGAAGGATTGGGATCAGTACCTTCATCTGTTCCTGATGGCATATCGTTCCGCAGTTCATGAGTCAACCGGCCAAACCCCTGCTAGTGTTATTATGGACCGAGAGCTGCGACTTCCTTGTGACCTAAAGTTTGGGACGCCACCAGGGCAAGACACCGCGGGAGATGACTACGTCAGTAAACTACGACAGCGAATTGACGACATCCATGAACGGGTCCGTTTGAACATCCAGAGTGCCAGCGACAGAATGAAGGAGACCTACGACATCAAGGCGGATGCTGGTGGATATCAGACAGGTGACCTAGTCTGGCTGTACAACCCTAAACGTCGCCGTGGACTATCACCAAAGCTTTGGAACTCATGGGAAGGTCCATATAAGATCATGAAAAGGATAAACGACCTCGTCTACCGCATATATAAGCCACCTCGAGGAAAACCTAGGATAGTCCACTTCAATAGATTGTCCCCTTATGCCGGAAACCACGACTAAGTCCGCACCGTCAGACCACTGGAGACTGAAATGACGTTTCAGAAGTTCATGTCCCTGTACTCAAACGGACAGAGAGTTTAACATGGAGTAACCCAAGAGGAGCCACGAGACCTTTTCAAGGTGCCTGCCAACTACGCGTTAGCTCACTGTGTGGCAGAACATCTCCAAATGTCGAGAGGCATTGCAGGAGTTTTCTCCAAGAAGTTCGGTAGACTCCAGGAACTGCGGGAACAGAACCCGGAAGTTGGAGGGGTGTTACAGCTGAGGAAAGGCCAGAGAAACATTTACTATCTGGTTACCAAGAAGCGTTCTCGAGATAAGCCGCCTTATGAAGATGTTTGGAAGAGTCTCACCAGATTAAGAGACATGATGTTGGGCCAGAATCTTGTAGACCTGGCAATCCCTAAATTGACCTGTGGGATTTATGGGCTGGACTGGAGAGTTACAGGGATCATGTTGGAGACAATATTCAGATCCAACGGCGTCAAGATTCTGGTGTGCTGCAACCATCTTCCTCGAACCATCTCGAAGACTGTGGAGTGTTACTTCCATCGAACGTCCAGGTGCAGATATGGAGAATCTTGCAGATATCTCCACACTCCAAAAATGACATTTCGGGACGAAACGTCTTTAAGAAGGGGGCAATGTAACGATTTCGAGACCGGCCTCGAGTCCGGCCCTTATCATCGTTAACTCGAAATTTCAACAAGTTCTCCGCTGACAAATAAATAAATCACGTGGAACGAACGAAGGTTCTGGGGACATCTTAGAACTCGCCCGAAAGGCTCGAATGGCCGAGAACTATAAATACTAGTATATAAGCCACTGGGTATTAGATGGCGGGATAGTCGTAGTCAGAGATAACCACAGAGAGTTACAAATATAATAGTTCTAGAGTTCGCAGATAGAGACTGACAGTAGAAATAAATTTGAAGTTAGGAAATCAATGTTTTAGAGAATAATTGTTTTAATTAAATTAGAAAAATTAGTTAGTGCAGTTTTACTATAATATATATATACAGGCCGTTTCTTTTATCATGTGGTAACATTGCTATATTCTAAACCGTAATAGATACAAAGACGATTAAATGGGAAAAAAGGTAACTATTGTGGTGAGCAGTAAATTGGTCATAGAAAATTTACGGGGATTCTTGCCCTTCCCAACTTATACAGGGAAAACTGAAAATGCTGTTATCGGTTTTTTACGTTTAATTAAAAATTTATCATTACGTAGTTCTAGTACCATTTGAATACAATAAAACCTTCCTCTTTCATTTTTTATATTTTCTGAAATAACCATTCTCTTCGTAAAAAAACGAAAACAACATTTTTAGTTTTCCCTGTATAAGTCGGGAAGGGCGAGAGTCCCCGTAGATTTTCTCTGACCAATGTACTGCTCACCACAATACTTACATTTTCTCCAATTTAATCGTCTTTGTATCTATTACGGTTGTTTAGAATATAGCAATGTTACCAGATGATAAAAGAAACGGCCTGTATATATAGGCTCACTGCCGTCAGTATCTTCTACTCCACGAATGTCAATCAATCAATCAATCAATGAAATATACTTTATTATCAAAGATTGATACATCTTGTGGACAAAGCAATAATAAAACAAAAGTGCCAAAAGGACAAACAATACAAAAGTAATACAGATTAAAGTCTTAAAATAAAAGTCAAACAATACAATTACACAGAGTATATACATTATATAAAATCAGAAAACATCTCAGATTTTTTCCTCAGAATATTCGCAAATCTCATAATATTCTAGTAAAACTGCACTAATTATTTTTATAATTTATTTAATCAATAATTTATATCACAAGTCACTATTTTAATTTATCTTTACTGACACTCTCTATTATCCAAATATCGTACTCCGGCTGATTCCAAAACTGTCGTCTCGCCGTGGAGATTTCTTTATATAGCGTGCTGAAAGGACTCCAGTTCTTTCTCGAGTTTCTACTGTCGTCTAGATGTCGCTTCTCGAATGATCTTGTGTCAATCGCCAGCGGCGAAGTTAATAGTGACATCATCGGCTATAAATAGCGCTGTTTTCTGTGCTGTTTACGAGCTTCATCAGAACCGGCTTAAGGAGAAATCGTCACAATATGGTCTACGAAGTAAAAATTCTTTAACAGCTTTCCTGAATAGAACATATGCTCCTATATTTTTCACCAAAAGTGTAAGGTGATTAAACATCTTCCCTCCATTGTAAATGAAAGAACTTTTTACCAATTGTGATCTCGGCAAGGGCAAGGGAATTTGACGAAGTCGTGTATTGACCGGATTTTTTTGTCTGTATAGATTGTTTAAATTGTTTTCTGATGATTCAGATTATACTGATGTTTATGAATAAGACAAACGGTTTCCAATATATAAAGACTCGGTAATGTTAGAATCTTGCCATTCACGAATAAGGTCTTACACGATGTTTTTGCGTCCAATGTTTTTGCAAGTGTCACGAGGCCTGAGACCAAAAATACCCCTTAAACATCTTTTCTGGAGAACAAAGACTCCATTAAAATTTTCGGAATCACCCCAGAAGATAATTCCAGCATGATAAGCGATCAGTGCAGTCTCACAGTCTACTTATATGGTCTTCCAGTCAAGTCTGCTGTTCTACTCTATTCCCAAAAATGAAACCTGTTTGCTTGTCTATATGGAAATTTACCGACTGTTGTTTGAAAGTTATAACTTGGAAACTCAAATTAAATGTTTTTATTTTTTTTTTATGAAAACACGATAAAAACAACATTTTTTTTCTGTAATATCCAACAGAAAACAATTACTTTTCTGGCTAAAGCCACGCTGGACATTGAACTATATCTGATAGATATTGTGAAAAGACCCTTAATATACAGGCCGTTTCTTTTGTCATGTGGTAACATTGCTATATTCTAAACCGTAATAGATACAAAGACGATTAAATGGGAAAAAATTTAACTATTGTGGTGAGCAGTACATTCGTCAGAGAAAATCTACGGGGACTCTCGCCCATCCCGACTTATACAGGGAAAACTAAAAATGCTGTTTTCGTTTTTTTACGAATAGAATGGTTATTTCAGAAAATATAAAAAAATTAAAGAGGAAAGTTTTATTGTATTCAAAATGTACTAGAACTACGTAATGATAAATTTTTAATTAAACGTAAAAAACCGAAAACAGCATTTTCAGTTTTCCCTGTATAAGTTGGGAAGGGCAAGAATCCTCGTAAATTTTATATGACCAATTTACTGCTCACCACAATAGTTACCTTTTTCCCCATTTAATCGTCTTTGTATCTATTACGGTTTAGAATATAGCAATGTTACCACATGATAAAAGAAACGGCCTGTATAGAAAGAGAAAATCTGAAAGTCAAAATTTGCATTTTCATTCAAATGGCTTTTTTAACTAATAAGTTTTCATTGGAAATTCCTATAGATAAATGACAATATCATTCAAAAATATCGCTCACAGAAACCATTCAAATCATTGATGTGAGAATTGCATCTCTTGCTAGGCCTCCCAATAAATTTTTGTATACGAAAATCTATATCACTCTTCAAAGATCATCAGGGAGGTCAGATGTTTATCAAAATTATAAATTGGGTTTTTTTTACGTTTAATATCAAGTTGTTTCTCAAAAACCAATTGTCAAGCTTACTTAATGAATCACATAACACATTCTTACATTCAATCAGGGTGTTTTCGCTACATAACAGAGAAGTGTCATCCTCATACAAGACCATACTCAATTGAGGCATTATATTTGGTAGTTCGTTGACATACAACAGGTAAAGCAATGGTCCAAGTATGAACCCTCAAGGGATAAGTAATTTAAGGTTATACAATCAGAATGAAAAAAGTATTATAGAGACAAAGGATTGTTAATTGCTCAGCACCTTGTTAATATTTGAACTATTGTTCAATCCTGAAGTAGGTAATTATAACCATCAATTAATTTGAAAAGGAAATATTCTTACCTGTCATATATATTATATAAGAAGTTCAGCATCAGCTCTGTGGCAAAATCAACGTCAATTTTCGTGTTATTAATTTTGTTAGTAGCAAAATATATGTCAGACAGTACTGCCTCCAAGTCGCAGCTTTCCAAGCATAAGGAACTTTCATTGGCACCCAATCTATGCCTCTCGAAAACTCCCGCTATCGTCGACAAAGGAATTTCTTCCACTACAAAATAAATTACCCAATTAAACTATTTACGCATTAGCTCCATGTCAGAATTCCTGAAGATATCAATGAAAATTACTATAAGTTAATACTAGCAGTATTCCCTGAAAAACTGCACTTACTATTCAAAGCATTTTGTAGAACTCTAAATTTCAAAGCCACTCTATACATTGAGTACTTAACATAGTTGCAATCATCCAGTCTCTGTCTGATATCCACGAACCTGGGGTGGTCCCACTGTTTGAAGTTGGATGCCTCACTAAAAAACGTTCAATTCAATAATTATATCAAATATTGCTTCAAGTTTATTTATTGAGTTGAACAAAACTAGGTGTCTAGAAACCCAAAACTCCATGGGTAAAACTCCTAGATTTTACAACAATATCAAGTTTACTTTGAAAATTTTCATTCTTTTAAAATACCACTCAATAGTTAGGGACGTAGGTCAATAGTCACAATTTCCTTTGATTTCTATCATTTTTGTTACAGATTGTGCATTACAACTAGAAATTTTATATATATTGAGTTGAGTGAATCTGACAGTGACACTCATATGAGCATTCATTAGGAGTCATATACAACTGAAAGGTATAACAAAACTACTAAAAATAAGAAAAATTTCAAAATGTATACTTTTTTTCTAATCATTAGCATATTTATGTACTCACTTCAAGTAATACGTAAACCCATTTTTATCTTCAACCTTCCTCCAGGAAGTAGTCATTATATTAATTCAGTTTCAAAATCACTTTAAAACAGGTACAACGACTTTTGATCAACAGGTAGACAGTAGACAACAGGTCCCTTCACCGTTCACCCTTCACCCTTCACCCTCCGCCCAGACCACGGCCCTCTTGAATCTTAATTGCAACAAGAAAGAAATTGCTTTGATGCATTTATTGTATTTATTATGTTAAGTTATGATTTATGATCGACTCAGGAAGTTCATAATCATTTCTTCACTAATTACTACTAATAACGTTAAAAAATCCATTTTCAAAGTAGATAAGATAAAAATTCAAATACTTGTTTTTGTACTGGATTTTCTTCCCATTTTCTAACGATCCGTTGGATATGGATGCATGTGGTCAAGTGCGGTCAAGTCAAGAATAGGCGAAAATAGCGAAGTGTACGCCATCTAATAATTTTTCCAGGAACTACTGTGAGGGTGAACAACAAATAATTGACCTTATATATATACTCATAAAAATGTGATTGTAGTTTTATCTGAGATTAGGGTAAAAAAAAAGAAGGATCACTTAGCCACTTGTACTAGTGGCATCTTTACATTTTTCACCCAAAATTAAAGAAGTCCTCTTTCATAAACACAAAAAGTGTCTCATAATTCCATACCTCATACAAGTAATCAAGACTAATAATTTCAATAAACAATAATCTCAATGCTACAAAATCCACCAAATTCAAAAATTTATTATAAAAACATCACCGTTTATTTAAATTTCAATGCGTTAAATAGTTCGTTGTTCACCCTCATTGGTAGACATATTGGTTTTTTCAGCGGCATCTAGCGGTTTTCCTTCTTTTTTCGCCTATAAAAATAAATAATTTTGAATCAAAAATGAATAATTTTGTATTGAAAATACGTGAAATCATGTTATTTTCATTTTCGCATAGAGATATAACGCCAGGCAGTACCGAGGCAACGTTATTTTAATAGCGACTGGCTTTTTCTGTGATTAAAATCAGAGATAGAATACCTACTGCAGTTTTGTCTGATCGTCCTCCTATTAATAATAATAATATTAATAATATTTTTATTTTCTACCAAATAATACAGATAAATTAGTATATATTAATAACAATTTTAAGAAGTTTTCCGTCACACATGTATACAGTTGAAAAAAGGCACATTGATTCAGATAACAGCTGATACTGCCCAGCCAACACTGATACATCTCAAACATATTGCTACGATGTCACTTCGTGACCTGCGACTTGCATCGTTACCAAGATGCATAGAAACCCTGGTGCGATCACAGATTCGATTTTGTTTCTACCAAAGTTGTTGATACTGTAATTGCATTGATACCGTTGGCTTCATTCGTCGATGGATGGCGCAGAAGTCGAAAATAGCCAAGTTTACAACATTCCACGGTGCCTTGATTTGTCATTTGATTGTTTTTGAATGTTGACATGATACTTGTCGCTTGTCCAATCGTCAATGATAACATTAATCTGTAATTTTGCCGCCATCTGTGCTAAAGAAGTGAAACGGTACCAATGCAATAAAAATAACATGAATCAAGTAGGCCGTACATCAACACTTTTGTATGTCGGTATCACAGGTATAAGTGATCACACCAGGGTTTCTATGCATCTTGATCGTTATCTACGTCGCACAGATGTTCCAGTGACTCACTTTTGTCACTCTTGATGCGTGCTGGCGACGACTGTGCGATGTAGTTCCGAGACGTCTTTGCGATGTAGTTCTGAGACGCCGCAAAGATGCCTCCTAATAACGTATCAGGGATGTAACAGAGCGACACGGCAGCAATTTCTTCACTGTTATTGTTCTATACGAGAGGTTCATATTTTCATTGTTTTGGTGGTTTTTACGAACCGATATCCGACCTTGCTATCGAGGGTTTTTTGTACGCCGTTCCCAACATCTCGTTAGCATGAATGTAAAACGACCAGTCTTGAATATATCATTCATCGTGATAGTGTCGTATTATTTCACGTTAAATAAATACTTATCAGTGGCCCAGTCAATTAAGGACCTAGTCAGTTAACAAAGCGTGAAAAGCGGATAAGTGCGGTTACGACGCCGTAATTTCTCTGGATACGTTAATGAGAGATATTTTCACGGTTGGTGTGATTGAAGTGCGTTTTATGGATCGTCTATTTGAAGAAGATGCCACGGATGGCAGGAATACACTTCAGTGCATGGAGAAAATCAACTTGGCAAAGGAGTCAGCAGTGATGGATCATGATGTAAGAGTTTCCACGCAGCCCCAGATGCAGATGGGCGTTAAGTCCGAACCGGAGGATATGCATTACGGTCAAAAATCAGGTACTTCGGGGCAATACAGTGGTAAGTCAAAAACTTATCAATCCTCAGCAAAAACATCTGAGCAATCTGAATGGGGGAGGAAGTCAGCATTCGACAAGTGTACAGTTTGTGGCCGCTCAAACCACAAGTCATCAAATTGTGCCTACCGAAATTGTTTTTGTCATAAATGCAGTGCTAAGGGCCATTTAGCCCCTATGTGCAAGAAAAGCGAAAATCAGAATTTTTTACAAGAAAACTTTCTGCAAGACTCTGATGATAGTGAGGAATCTTGTTTCAATTTAAGAGATAAGCAGCTCTCATACAATTTTTTCCACAATAATTCAGCGGCCGATGAAAAGCCAATTTTTGTTAAATTGAATATTGAAGGCAAACCATTTAATTTTGAAATCGATTCAGGGTTTGCTCACGCGGCTATGCCAGAAATAAATGTATAACAAATATTTCAAAAAACTTATTTTAAGAAACAATGATTTATCCCTCAAAGCAGACTACGTCGGGGTTTCTTTCAAGCCCTTAGGTTTCTTGAATCTGAAAATAAATTATGATTCTAAGGACTATACATTGAAAACATGTCATAGAAAATGGGGGACCTCCCATAATTGGCCGTAATGGCCTAAAAATGTTAAACATTGGATTGTGTAAATTAGATAACAATAGGTATATTATTATACGTAAATTCTACGGCCAAGCTTTAGAGTTTATTAAAAAAAATTTATCAGATTTTCGATGGGAAATTTCAATAAGTTCAAGGTCTCACTGAAACTGAAAGAAAATGCCTTACCACGTTTTTTTAAAGCACGCCCGGTTCCAATGGCACTCAAGCCAAAAATAGAACAAGAATTGGAGCGTTTAGTCAAAAATAATGTCTTGGTTCCTACAGAATTTTCAAAATGGGCCACTCCAATAGTGCCTATTCTAAAAAAAATGGGGGTTTAAGAATTTGTGGTGATTTCAAGGTGACCTTGAACTCCCAACTCGAATTTCAACAATTTCCACTACCGAGAGTAGAATATCTATTTAGTCAATTAGAAGGGGGTATTAAATTTTCGAAAATAGATCTTTCAGAGGTGTATCAACAAATTTTATTGGATGATGATTCTAAAGAACTCTAATTGTTCATCATATTTTCCATCTCTCTAATTGAAAAAATTAGTGGATACGTATGTTTTTATTTTTCAGAGAGGCCGGTACTCCAAACATGCATAATGTGTTATACCTATACTGAATTATTTTTAGTTTTTGATGTAAAACTGAAGGCCATAGGTGGAACGACTTGTAAAGACTATAACCCACACAGCACACGACATCCAATGGATGTCCGTTTTACGTCCAGCTCTAGTCCAAACGTCCATGGATGTTTAATGGACATCCATTATACGTACAGGAAACGGATGTACAGTGGATATTCGAAAATGTACATCCATTGTACGTATATATGACGTACAAAAAAAAAATTAATTTTTGATACATATTTGATTAATTATCCTGTTTATGCTATTTTGTCTTCATCCCTAATGGAAATGTAATACTTAGATAAAACGCACTTTGTCAGACTATATCTGGACATTGAGAGGACATTAAGTGGAAATTACTTGAAAGTCCAGTCGTAAACATCCATTGGACGTCCAATCGTAAACATCAATTGGACGTTCAATTCATGCAAATGCATTAAATAGTTATGGATTTTGAATATTGGTAATTCTAGAATCTTTGGTGTAATAAAATAATGATCGATGACACAGAACCAAAATACCGATTGGTGATGATAAAAGAATACTCAGCTGAAGCAGAAGAAGAATATGTGAGGTTAGATATGACTGCAGTGTTGTGTTTTGTGTTTCAGTTCAGTTCAGGCTAATATACAATGGTAATGCATGTTATGGGTAAAAAATTGACACCAAGTGCTTCTTCCCTTTCAATTATTGTTTCACCGTATTTTAGTGATAACTCCAGTAAGAAGATTTTGTAATTATTTATTCAATGACAAATAATGTTTATATGGGAAATTATATAATTTTTACTTTTATAATATCTACCTATGTACTGCTAATTATTTGCAGAACACCTTGGATGTCCAAAAAATATCCACAGTGGTTGTTATTTTGATATATTCTGTACATCCATTTCACCAAATATGGACATACAATGGACTCCCAAAATACGTACAATGTACATCCATTGTACGTTTTCTGACTTTAATTGTACGTCCATAGTGGTGTCCTGGACGTCCATTGAACGTTTATTGGATGTCCATTGTACTAATTCTGGACATCCACTGGATGTCTTTAACTTCCATATTGAACGTCCATTGTTCATCCATTGTACGTACATGTGCTGTGTGGGAACTAGGATTTTTAAAAAGTTTCTGTCCAAGGAATTGGCTCACTCATGTTCCTGGTTAGGACTACGTCAAAACCAAAGAATATAGAGATCTCACCTCATTGTGGAAGGTGGGTACACACACTTCAATCGATTTCTGCAATACACTTTTACTGCCAGTGCAAGCCAAAACTTGTTTTTTCCAGTTGTTGTGATGAGGGAGCATGATATATATTACACAAAGTGAGGTTCGAGGCTTCGCCATACCAAGCAATAAAGGTGGAACAGGTAACCCACTAAACATGATACATAACACAAATATTTTCCAGATATAACTTTTGTTCAATTTTGTGATATTTTCAAACTAACATTATATTAATGTCATCTTGACGTTTCCAACACAGTGGTTTCAACTATATGTTTATGTAACATCAAAATAATGTAACCAATAATATTCATTAGATAATATATATAATGTTGATTATATGTTGCCCAGATATGTCTTAGACAGAGTAGTTATGTTATTTGTTCGATCTTTATGTCTAACCTTCTCAAAACATTACTGACATGTGTACAGGAAGCCTTGAAATTAATATTATCTTAAAGGTTTCTTAAATGTAATTTTTGGGTAATGACTACGTCATGACGTCATTCATATGACATATGACATTTCAACATAACCTAAAACCTAGATAGATAGATAGATAGATAGATAGATAGATAGATAGATAGATAGATAGATGGATAGATGGATAGATGGATAGATGGATAGATGGACGGATGGACGGATGGACGGATGGACGGATGGACGGATGGACGGATGGACGGATGGACGGACGGACGGACGGACGGACGGACGGACGGACGGACGGACGGACGGACGGACGGACGGACGGACGGACGGACGGACGGACGGACGGACGGACGGACGGACGGACGGACGGACGGATGGACGGATGGACGGATGGACGGATGGACGGATGGACGGATGGACGGATGGACGGATGGACGGATGGACGGATGGACGGATGGACGGATGGACGGATGGACGGATGGACGGATGGATAGATAGATCTTTATTCAATTAGGAACCCTAATATACATATGAAAAAAAATATTGCTGATATATATACTAAATATAAATAAAATAAATGTAAAACAGACATAAATACTATAAATCCCCTTTTAATTAAGTAACACTTTAAAGTGACAGTACTATTTAGAAATATATTGCAACTTTATGCGGATATCGAGATTTACATTTAGGACAAGGACATTCAAATGATAGACCAACCAAGAACAATAGATGTTAAAATACCAAGTAACAACAAAAAACAAATAAATATATAAATGTAAGTAAATAGGTACTAAAAGTAAATATATGTATAAAAATATTTTTACGCCGAAAGAAATTCAACAAAAGTATTATATTCCGTACTATTTGTCTGTGTATTTATTTTGGACGTATTCCTTCAATTTACTTTTAAAATCGTTCAAAGAAGTAGATGTTCTAACAGAATCTGGTAGTTTGTTGAAATTCACAAAACCCCTAAAAAATAGTGAGTTCATGGTACTACGGTAGGAAGTGCTGTGTACATAAATGTTATTTTTGCTACGTGTGTTATGATTATGTATATCTTTATTGTATGTTATAAACTGTTGAAAGTATTCTGGAGCCATATTATTATTTATCTTGTATATGAAAATTATAGTATGATAATAAAGTCTGTTTTCCACTGCAAACCAACCAAGTGTCGTTAGCATCGATTTCATGCAAAGAAAACTTATTATTGAGGCTACCCACTATTTTACGCAGATCTTGCATCGAGAGTATCGCAAATTTATCAAATTTCAAAAATAAATTATTGTTCATGTTACTCCATATTTCTGTATTGTTTATACTCTCTACGATATCCTGAATACTTACGATGAAATATTTATTGAAACTTTGTGCTATTTCCATATTATCTTTTAACATTAATCGCCCATCCTCATTTGGTGGGATGTCTTCACGTTTATTGTTCACTAAATTTTTTAAGGTTTTACACATTTCTTTAGGATTATGTCTGAACCTATCAATTTTGTCAACATAGTACTGTTCTTTCTTTTGTTGCAAAAGATTAACTACACTATTTCTATGTTCTTTAGAAATTTGCCATTTCATTTGTTTTTCATTATCAACACAATATTTATACTCTTTATAGGCCCTATCACGCATTTTGATTTTATCATATGCCTCATAATCAAACCAAGGTAGGTTTGATTTATAATGACAAGTTTCAATTGGTGCAATATCATTTATTACATTTTCACATTTTTCCAAAATTTCTTGATATATGACTTCAACATCAACAGTGTCTAGATTACAGTTCTGCCTTATAAGTCTAGTTTTAATATCGTCAAGATTTTCAATTTTAAGATTTCTGAATTTTTTTGCATTAACATGTGGTTGTCTAGAATTATTGAATAAATTTACTGATATAAAAGAATGATCGGTTATTTTTGGACAGTCATGTACATCCGCTCTCAAATTAATTCGGTTACTTAAAACATAATCCACCAAAGTTGAGCTGGTATATCATAAATGTCGACAAAAACTCAAAATCTACGTAACTTAAAAAAATGATATCCACGGTCAAACAATATTACCCAGTAAATATGAAATAAATATATCACTGACGCCATCGTTCATTTTATCCTAATAATCATGGCGGTATAAATGAATATGTGTTATTCATTAAATCCTTTTTAAAGTCTAGTTAATACCCTGGCGAACTTCGCAATTTTTCTGCGAATAAAATGGCTGCCGACATGATTCTGCATCAACGATTGGTCCAGAATGATTGGAAGCCATTTTATAGTGTTTTTTGTTTTTATTGAAATATTTTTAAAGACGTTAAAATTTGTTTTTTATGGTCCGATAAGACTGAATAACTTTTTGATATAGTTTTCAAGAGCAAGTAATTTTTAGTTTTCACAAAGTGTTTTTTGTGGAATGTTTAATATTCGTTTTTTAATCATTGTGTTCGTTCTTATGGATAGATTATATATTTATTCCAACAGGATTCGTTTTTTATTTACTTTTCAGAATATTTCATTGGTGAGACAAGTGCTCATTTATTTCATGTATCTTTTGGAAATCTTCTATTGGTGATGAT
The DNA here is from genome assembly GCA_958502065.1 of Chrysolina americana. Classification (NCBI taxonomy): domain Eukaryota; kingdom Metazoa; phylum Arthropoda; class Insecta; order Coleoptera; family Chrysomelidae; genus Chrysolina; species Chrysolina americana. The sequence continues at coordinate 89,755,722 of OY293410.1, forward strand.
ATAGAAAACGGGCACAAGTTTCACCAATGAAAGAAAGCATGCATTCAATGAAAAAGTATGCATAGAACGCATATTTTTGGTACCGGCGATCTCACTTTATGATATACAGGAGAACTCTATCCGATGAGCATGACATTTTCACCGCTCGGCGAGGTCTCTGGTCCATCTACGGGAGTTCAAATAAGAGGTCGCAGTCAGATTTTGACGTACTTGGTACATGCATGAGATGTAAAAATGTTAGCAGGATGAAATTGAGGATTTGCCTTTCGACCGTGGTTGAAGGATAGATGGCGTCCTTGTGGTCGGCAGTCAAGTGAATGTGTGTGAAAGTTCTATTATTACCTGATCTGGAGATATCTCAATAAAAATATAATAGATAGCAAAGATATCTGAGTATACACCATTTTAGTGCTGACGTCAGAGCTGTCAATTTTGTTGAGTTATATCATATGCATTATCCAAACAAACTTGTCTTGTGTTTAATTCCTATATAAGCTGTAGGATTTTTATGGATATTTGATTTATTAAAGGGTTTCAAAGCGAATAACAGTTGGTACTTTATGTGTAAATAATACTGTAACGAAGTACATATAGTAAAATTAAAAAATAACTCATTTATCTGCACTAATTTCGATAAAAACACAAAAAATATACCACATACACATTTTTTCAATGGTAAATACGGTTTGTTTGAATAATGGTCTGTGACACTCATACGGCATGACGTCACACTAAACTAGTCTATTGATTTTGATGTCTAAATGATGTCACAGGATGACTTCTAAGGCAAGTAACAATTTGACATCGCAGGAACATCTAAATCTAGCTATCACTGATTTATATATCTCAGGGATGTCGCAGTGTGATATCGCAGTTATGACAACAATATGACATCGCAGAGACATCTATATTCGGTTATTATTGATTTTGATATCTAAGAATCTAAGAGGTGTCGCGGTGTATACAGGCTGATTCACGGTGGATGGCACATTAGACGTTTCTGGTGAACCAGACAACGGATCACTTTGAAAATTTAATGGAGGGCATATTCGGACATTCTCTAGCCAACTTAATTATTTTCGACAATGCGGTGTTGCCGCTTCTATTAGAAAGCAGTAGCAACTTTGATTTTTCAAATGGAACACTCTGTATATAATATTATTTTTGGAATCTCCAACAATTGCCCGACAACTTTTCTTGATATTTCCCTATACCTATCTGTTACCGTTTTCGAAATAAAAATTAATTTCAATTTTTTTCTTCGAAAATCATGACTTTTAAAAATGCCGATATCTTTTAGTTAAGAAGTACTATGATATCGAAATTTGGTTTGGAGTTAGGTGATACTTGGACACTTCCCACACGTCAGCCTAATCTCCGTTACTTCAATACAGGGTGGTAAAAAAATACAGTTTTTTCGTTTGCTTGAAAAAGTTGCTGAAATTTGATTATGTTAAATGGAACACTCTGTATATTATTGAAAATTCGGAAAGCTGCTGAAATTTGCTTTCTTTCTATGCATATTATACCTATACCTAACTAGTCAAGTTTCGGACTTATGAGCATTTATTTGTGAAAATGTACCTTCAGAATGGTATTTCCATTCGGTATTTGGTAAGCAGGCCATGATTACTATTTGACAGTAGCGTTGTGACATTCTCCTAATAATATCGACATTTTCGTCACTTCAGAAGTTGCAAATACCTTCAAAACGATGGAACAAAACTATTCAAACGAAGTTCTTATAAATTTGATTATTATTTTTGGACAGTGTGACAAAATTATCAGCAGAACATGTAGAAAGTTCAATGAAATGTATCCGAATCTACCGCCAATGAACCTCAAGAAATTTATACGAATTCAGAACAATTTCAATATGTTTGGATAAACTTTAAAAAAGCACCAAGAAACTTGAAATTGGAAATATTGATGAATAATTATAAAAAAGTAAAACAATCATGTGGAATATTTCAAAATATGTTCGAATCGCTGGCCGTTCACTTCCAAGCACTTTAAAATGCGGGTGTTGACTGCTTTCGTGGTGGCAGATCTGATTTCATTGGGATCCAAATCTTCAAATGTTTGGGCAATCCTTTCTAACAATTCATCTCTCGAACGCACGGGTATTTTGTAAACTTTTTCTTTAAACATTCCCCCCAAAAAAAATCTAATGGATTAAGATCGGGTGATCTCGCTGGCCAATTCCATGGTCCCATTCGTATAAATTTCTTGAGGTTCATTGGCGGTAGATTCGGATACATTTCATTGAACTTTCTACATGTTCTGCTGATAATTTTGTCACACTGTCCAAAAATAATAATCAAATTTATAAGAACTTCGTTTGAATAGTTTTGTTCCATCGTTTTGAAGGTATTTGCAACTTCTGAAGTGACGAAAATGTCGATATTATTAGGAGAATGTCACAACGCTACTGTCAAATAGTAATCATGGCCTGCTTACCAAATACCGAATGGAAATACCATTCTGAAGGGACATTTTCACAAATAAATGCTCATAAGTCCGAAACTTGACTAGTTAGGTATAGGTATGATATACATAGAAAGAAAGCAAATTTCAGCAGCTTTCCGAATTTTCAATAATATACAGGGTGTTCCATTTAAAATAATCAAATTTCAGCAACTTTTTCAAGCAAACGAAAAAACTGTATTTTTTCACCACCCTGTATTGAAGTAACGGAGATTAGGCTGACGTGTGGGAAGTGTCCAAGTATCACCTAACTCCAAACCAAATTTCGATATCATAGTACTTCTTAACTAAAAGATATCGGCATTTTTAGAAGTCATGATTTTCGAAGAAAAAAATTTCGAAAACGGTAACAGATAGGTATAGGGAAATATCAAGAAAAGTTGTCGGGCAATTGTTGGAGATTCCAAAATAATATTATATACAGAGTGTTCCATTTGAAAAATCAAAGTTGCGACTGCTTTCTAATAGAAGCGGCAACACCGCATTGTCGAAAATATTTTAGTTGGCTAGAGAATGTCCGAATATGCCCTCCATTAAATTTTCCAAGTGATTTGTTGTCTGGTTCACCAGAAACGTCTAATGTGCCATCCACCGTGAATCAGCCTGTATAGGCTACACTTGTTCATACCCTTGCGAATTTCGTAATTTTTCTGCGAATAAAATGGCTCCCAGTCATGCCAGACCAATCGTTGATGCAGAACCATGTCGGCAGCCATTTTATTCGCAGAAAAATTGCGAAGTTCGCGAGGGTATGAACTAGACTTAATATTTAAATCCCATTTTTGACCATATTGACATCTCTGAGATGTGGATGTTTGCCCTGTGTTGACTGGGAAACAGATGATTCAAATGTTAGCCTCTTTTATCCCCCACCAAACAAAAAGGATGGTCCTCATACTCAAGCCGCTTAATTAACCCTTTCGGCCCTATCGGTCACATATGTGTACGTCACATAAATGCAAACTGTTCTTGAAAAATTTTTTTCTCCAATTAATTTCAATTCAGGGCAGAAAGGGTTAAAATGACTCTAATATTGCCACGGCCTCATTTTAGGTTGAGACTATACCTACTGTACCATAAAGACATCGTTCATTTATTCTTTTTTATGGACTCGGGACGCTCGGTATAAATTTCCTTGAATATGGTTTTTTATTCCCAGACTGTGAATGATTAAAATACCCAAAAAAATCATGTTAAAACTTTCAATCAATAATATTAAGTTCAAAATATCCACGTCAAATACTTTCACTTTCTCCTTTAAGGCCATTGAAATTTACTTGTAAAATCACCGCCAACAATGTTGTCATCCGTTTATGCAGTGATAAAAACGCCAAATGGGTACTAAAATAATACAGAATATAACAAAAATACAAACTTTTATTCTAATCACAGCAAAGCATAGAAATAATACAAAGCATCATTACAAACTAGTTTCTGCTAGAATCCGCAGACGCAACTGATTTCTAGCTGGAATGTTCACTGTACTAAAAAAATATTTATTATCAGTATCGAAAAATCAAGGAAATGATTTCACTTTCACTCTTAACAGATATTTCGTAATTCTTCCTGTCATGAAAAATTTATTCTATTCTATTCAAAGTGACTGAGGCTTTCCAAAACAGTTATCCTACTTCAAAAATTGTTGATTATTCCACCAGCATTTCTTTACTTACAGATAATGAACCATATCTGGTTAAGAGGAAAGAAAAAGTGAATAAAACAAAAACTGAAATAGATTTGTAACCTCTGAAGTATCACTGGAAATGTGACCAAACAGCGACATTTCTGAAAAGTACAAATGAATTAACATTTCTCGGGAAAATGAAGCACAATCTTATTCTTACCAAACTGTTTTCTGTCTATGGCACTAGTTCCTTCATACAAAATTTCAAATTTTGACGACACCTGAAATAGTCAAACTTAAGCAGGTAGTTACAAGAAAATGGTAATGTCTCTATTCTTTTGGAAATCATTTTGAAATGTATCATCAATTTACTATTGTTTGAAACATAAAACTTGCTTTTTGGAGATTACTCAAAAATGTTTTGAATAACTGCTAATTTTTGAAACAATACAATTAGCTAAATAACAAAACCCTAATGTCAGAAAATGTATGTAACATTTTGTCAATATTTATACATTCTGAAATTAAATTGAAAAATAAATATAATGAAATATTCCTTCACAAAAATGTATGTGACTCAAATTTACTGACCGCTTCCATGTCTGCACTTAGTAAATAAAATAACTCTTTTGATACTGTTTCAGCCTCAACAGCCAAGTCAGTATTACACAAAGTTTTCCTAAAGCGCTTCATTCTAACATTTTTTAAAGGTGGACAATATCCACTATTCATTTCGAGTTTTTCATTTGCCTTCTCATCATAGTCGCATACCACAATATGACAAACATCAGCGGTTTTGTATAACAATGCTTTGCCATTACCAATGTTAGTCTTGTATGATTCTATTATTGTTGGTAACTTTTTCATAATGCCATACAACTTTGATCTGCCTATGTTTAAAACCACTTTGCTGGTGTCCACATTATACCAGATCTTCATTAACCTTTTCAGTTTTTCAGGTTTTGTGAGCAGAATTTCACGAATTTTTTTTGCTTCATCCTGTAAATGAGTGAGCAATAAGCAATAGTGAAATTTATCCAACAAAACATTGAACTTACTAGAGGAAGGCGAAGTATGAATTGTTCTTCCAAAATTAATTTATCTTCGTCTGAGTCCATTATCGGAATTATGAATTGACAAAATAGACTACAAAGAGTTTATGCTTATTGTATTACGCGATGAACAGAAGACCGCAAAACTCTACAGGTACCGATAACCCTGAAACATAACGCACCAGCTGAACTGATACCAGTGATACCTACCACAAAAACACCCCAAAAAAATTCAAGTGCAAAATTAAGGTAATTATTCCCGCGTTTATTTGTAATTAAATGGAGAATCAAGAAACACAAGAAACTGTAATCATAAAATTTTACACTACCAGTGTACGGTGTACCAACTAAAATGATATTACGACCACAGAACTTAAAAAAATATACACATCTGTGGGAGTATGTGACTAAAACGCAGCTGAAAACCTTTCTTTGAGTTTTCTTCGACATCTGACAGCGTACGGCACAGAATAATACTGAAGTTTAGTGCTTGCGGCTTCTTTCACAAGCCACAAAATGAAACATCTCTTGAAGTTCTGTGGCAAGGGATCCAATCGACTGACTGAATTTTACCCAGGCGACCCACAAGAAGCGACGTTAAACCGCTTTGGAAAACAGAGATGAAAAGAAAATGCACGAAATAAGTGCTCTCTGATTAGTCTCAGTTTAAATAACTAGGCAGCTGCGGTACACTTATAGTGTATTCGACTGGCTGCACTAATGTGCATTTATTCCAACCTTTACAGAGCTTGTGTGTTCGGCTGGATATACACTGCCACGGTACCAATAATATTCTTATTCGACTTGGCATGTATTACTCGAGTTTAGAACAAAATCTATGTTCGACTGGCAATAGCGCTCGCTACGAATTCGAATATTTCTGCACTGTACTTTGTGGACGGTGCAAACACGGGTTCTGTTTTTTGATAATTTGATCGGTCGAGTCGAATACGCTTGTCACTTTACATGTGCCTCGTGTCAGTGATAGTTGTGCTAAATAAATTTGCATTTTTTGCATGTATATAATCAAGAATTCTGTACCAAATCAGAGGAGCACTAAATACGCTCCAACACCGAATGCGAGCATTTCAGTCGAATGCGCTATATTATAGTGTATTCGACTGGCTCACTAATGTGCATTTATTCCAACCTTTACAGAGCTTGTGTGTTCGGCTGGATATGCACTGGTACAGTGTACCAATAATATTCTTGTTCTACTTGGCATGTATTACCCGAGGTTAGAGCAAAATCTATGTTCGACTGACAATAGCGCTCGCTACGAATTCGAATATTTCTGCACCGTACTTTGTGGACGGTGCAAACACGGCTGCTTTTGATAATTTGATCGGTCGAGTCGAATGCGCTTGTCACTTTACATGTGCCTCGTGCCAGTGATAGTTGCGCTACATAAATTCGCATTATAATCAAGAATTCTATACCAAATCAGAGCAGCATTAAATACGCTCCTACACCGAACGCGAGCATTTCAGTCGAATGCGCTATTAGTTAAAAATGTTCAAATTATGAGCTAGTCTAACGACCTGGCTTTTATATATACTTGGATTGAATTGGTCGTTATTTGATGGAAATCCATAGTATACTCTTTTTCTATATAGTATATATGCATACGACACTATAGTAAACACGGTTAGGTTTCCGCAGGTTTTTGTTTCAATCGAGATGTTTCGCTTTCACATCAGTATAGCTTCTGTGAGCTTTATGAAGCGGAAGCGATAGTACACTAAAGTCAGTTAAGTTTAGTACTAGCTTATAAATACCCATTTCATAAAAAATATGGTAGTACCTATACCTATCACCTTAATAATTATGAAAAGGGCATTTAATTAAGCGTAGTACGCAGTGGAGTGGAAAACCGCCTTTCAGATTCTTGCGTAACAAATAATATATTCATAAAGAATCAAAACGATATAATAAATAGAATACGGTCTCGAAACGTGTACGTGCGTGAAGTTTTCATAAAAAAGAAATGAATTCAGAATATGGAAAATTAATATAAATATGATGGCTGGTAGCGAATAATCCTCTACTTTCGATTCGATATTCAATGTAAAGTATCGATATTCCAAATATCGACACAAAAGGCGTGTTTTGGTTCTAAGCCTAGTGCGATTGTTCAGAACCGATTATGTAAGGAACCAAAACAAACATGATGTATCGAGTATCGAAGAATGAAATATCGATACTGCCATTTCCTGGGACCCGATTCTCAAATGTCTATTACCCTTTGTAGCATGCGACAAAATATTCCCATCTTTTTTCAATGCACATTCGAAACAGGCGATGGACATATTTTGTCGCATGCGACAAAGGGTAATAGACATTTGAGAATCGGGCCCCTGATCCTGGATAATTTGGCGAGAATTCCTATCCACAACACTTCCCAATAGGCAACCCGCATGGACCAATCAAAACTCTAATTTGATTGCGCCTGCGTGGTGTGCAATGTAATTTGAGGTTACGTTGAGGATCAACTTGGATATCAAGGTCGTATGGTTAATAATGAAAAAAGAAGGGAACATGATCTAACCTAACCAAACTAACCTTGCTATCCGGCAGTGTTGCCAACCGTAGCAGAATTCCGCTACCGTAGCGGATTCATGTACCCTGTAGCGGCGTAGCGGAATTCGATGATAAAGTAGCGGAATTTCCTGAAATGTTCGAGGAGTGAATGACAGATAATATTCTACTTCATAATTTCAATCTATTTACTTCAGTGTCACTTATTTCAGTGAGTTGTTATTAATAATGAGAGCAACGAACACAGAATTCGTAACCGAAACCATGTAGCTGAGGTAAAAAAGCAAACCTGTTAAAGAAGAAGAGTTGCTGAGTTGAGGTTGGGAGTTCTATCTGTCCTGTGTTAACTGTCAAGTCATAAAATATCAATCAAAACAAATACCATTGTGTCATTGTTTGGTTTGACGGTGTGGAGCTATCTCATCTTATCAAGAATTTCAATTATTCAAAGGTCATCATTAAAAATAATGCTTTCAAAAAAACGCGGCAATTTTGAGACATGAGGACAATGCGCAGGCGCCGTTACGTCATAACGACCGTAGCGGCATGCTTGGTCAACTTGTTGGCAACACTGCTATCCGGTCACTAGGGATGTATTCCGTTAATAAACATGTTACCAAAAGTGGTTAACTGAAAATAACTCTGGTTTCGTGACACCTACACTCTGGTTAGTGCGTAATACGGGACACTTCCATGAGTATTTACTGTCATTTATCATATTTATTTGTTATTGTTGTGTTATTTTCTCCTGGAATTTTGTTGTTTGAGGATCTTTAATCTTTTGTGTTTTACAATTATAATTATAATAATGCATGAAGCAGCTGCTCGTTTTTTCTTGATGATATTTTCTTTCTGAAAGTTCCAGAAGTGATGATGATTTTGTTGTTCGGGGTACTTTAGGTATATAAGGCATCTCATGATTTGTATGTAGTAAATTTCTATTCAAATACCTCCACAAGTTCATCCAATACTAAATTTGAAATTTGAATTATATTCTAATGACATACGAGAGATCGCATTAACCGCTTACCTACGTGCAAACCCCGGTCGTTATGGTACTACTAAAAGACACCCAAATTTCAGGAATCATGTCCCGTAACTCGCCAATCTTTCAGGAATATTTTATATACGGGACACAAAATGTGCAACCATAACGACCAAGTTTATTAACGGAACACATCCTAGGTCGGTGATCCAAGTTGAATACTTGGGACTACTAACCGCCTTAGCATCGATTCAAATATACCGCCTTGGCCAGGATAGTTCTGATTGGTTCATGCGGATTGCCTATTGGAAAGTGTTGTGGAAGAGAATTCTTGCGATAATTTGTTGTTATTGACTTGAGAATTTTCATGTACGAAGTATGGAAAATACCATGTATTCACTTCAAAGATGACCAACTGTGCTGATATATTGAAGCATGATTTCAGCATTACCGAGAGTTTATCAGATTTGAAATTCACAGGATACACAAAAAAACCATATCAAAATGAAGCCAAAGAAGCTCTATTTGGGGAAAAACTATGTATTCTATATTCTGTCGAATTTACTTCATATAATGTCGGATGTTCACTGAAAATTATGGCTTTTGCATATGTGAGGGAAAGGTATGGTTTGGCAAATTTCAAAGGAGCTGTATAATTTTTCAATGGTCAATATCATTGTGACTGCTCAGCTTCATCGAAGATTGCCAAATATCAGCCAAGTACAATCAACAACAAATCTTTCGAGATTGATATTGGTAACTTATTTTTAGGAAAAATTCAACGAAATCTTGAAGCTTGATATAACAATACATGATGGGAAGTTGGAGAAAGAGCTTGCTCCATGTCGAAATTTCCTGCAGAGACATCGTAACCTTAATGCAACATTTCGAACACTCATTCAGTTTTCTAAATTTATCGAAAGCAGAAGATTGATAAGTACCATAGTTTTTAGCAAACAAGGAAAAGTTGCGTTAACTACCAATGAGGAAAACTCATTACAAGTAAAATATTTTAGTGACGTGAGCAAAATCCTCGTGAAAGTTTCTTGGAAAATTGAATGGGATATTAAAGAGTGTGAATTTTTAGACTTGATAGAGGTCTATTACAATGATTTCGGTAAGTTGTTCAATCTCATATTTCATTTTCAAGATCAGGATCTTTTTTTACTAAAAAAACTTCCTCTGAATGAAAGTAGGGATATTTATGCCAGAGCACACTTTAGTTTCACAGAAACCAGGAACCCTCATAATTTTCCATCAAATCCATTGTATTTTTAATTTTCCATTATTATATTCTGAAGCTGCTTCAGAGGGCCAGTTTTTCAATGTACTTTTAACTTCGAGCTAAATTTAACTCATGGTTAGAATGTGAGTCAATTCCTTCATTTAGCAAATGTCAAATTCATTCTAACCACGAGTCAAATTTAACCGGGAGTCAAGTTACCCTAACACGACATTGATAAACTGGCCCTGAGACTAAGTACAATTGACATTAGTTGCTAATTCCAGATGCTGAATCAAAGCATGACTCTTTCATTTTCCTATGAGTTTAGCTTTTTTATTATTTTTTAATTCACACAAAAAGAATATCTTCTATGATCGGAGCACAGCATAAAAATTATTACTGGGAGAAAAAAGACAGGAGTTATTTCTATCCTTTTTAAATCTTGAAATAGTGGCCACATTTATAATGTGAGCGAATTTGGTACTCCGACCATACTAAATTGAAACCAAGGGAATACGTTATCTATTTACACCATGTTATCAGTAAACAGTTTGGTTCTTATATGCTATGTTTGGTAATCATTTAAACAGCATACCACTGAACTATGAAAAGGGTTGAAACACTAACCCATATTTTATGGCATGAAAACTTCAATGCCAATCCGAATTAGATATCCAATGTAGAAACAATATCTTGCTACAAAAATGGATATTGGAACACTCTCAGTACATTAGCAAGAATTCAAACCAAATTTTGTATCTTGCTGGAAAGTCAAGTCTGTAGGTGTTCACCATCTTGGTCATTTATATTTCGGTCTTGTACCCAATAATTTTTGGTATCAAACCAAGCTAATTATTTGACCAAGTGTACTGTATTAACCTAAATGACCTAGAGTGTTTGCTTAAAATAAAGTCATTAGTCAGCTTACCAAGAGATGGTATCAAGAGCCCACCCAAGATAAAATTTCAGGGGGGGCTGAGGCATTATACAAGAAGCTTTATTAAATATGAAATATCCTGTAAACCTTCGAACTAGTTCGAATATATTGTGCCAGAGAGGTATTAACAATGTTGAAAGAATACAGGGGTACCCTTCTCTCTAAGCGTTTCCACGAAGTGGAAAATAAAGGCAAACATCTGTCAGAAAATAACTACTTCCCTGGCTAATACCACGACGGACATTGAACCACAACTGACAGACATTTGTGCAACGTTCTTCAAAGAAGACCTAATTGCAAGTGCTTGTCTCGTAATTAAACAGAAAATTATCCTTCATTTGGCTGGGAATGACCACCTGCAGACATGCATGTTTCGAGGTTTATTGCCTCTCATCAGTGACAGGGTAGGTCGGACAACATTATAATTGTCCTGTCCCTGCCAAATGAATAATAATCAACTGTTTAATTAATTTTTCCCCACGGATAACACCACGATCTACAACCAAGTTGATCGAAACGCCATCCGCACGGAACAAGACAAAACTTTCAACATTGTTGATACCTCTCTGGCACAATATATTCGAACTAGTTCGAATGTTTACAGATTTCTCTTCCCGGAGACTGTGCTGCTTGGGAGTGTTTTGTCTTGTTCCGTGCGGATGGCGCTTCGATCAACTTGGTTGTAGATCGTGGTGTTATCCGTGGGGAAATATTAGTTAAACAGTTGATTATTATTCATTTGGCAGGGACAGGACAATTATAATGTTGTCCGACCTACCCTGTCACTGATGAGAGGCAATAAACCTCGAAACATGCATGTCTGCAGGTGGCCATTCCCAGCCAAATGAAGGATAATTTTCTGTTTAATTACGAGACAAGCACTTGCAATTGGGTCTTCTTTGAAGAACGTTACACAAATATCTGTCAGTTGTAGTTCAATGTCCGTCGTGGTATTAGCCACGGATGTAGTTGTTTTCTGACGGATGTTTGCCTTTATTTTCCACTTTGTGGAAACGCTTAGAGAGAAGGGTACCCCTGTATTCTTTCAACAATGAAATATCCTGATATACAAATTATTAAAAATCTCGCGGGTCTGCAGCCCCATGACGTATGTATAAACGTGGACAGTGCAAGATTCTGGGACACTAATTCAGAAGAGTATTTATTATGCAAAAAATAGATACAAATCAGCAATTGTTCTGCTGTGCTTGAGAAAAGTGAGTTTATGAGCAAGGTGTCAGCAAATGCTTTAGTGGTCGCGATGGCCGTGATGGTAGAGCGCTCGCCTTACAATCATAAGGTTGTGGGTTCAAAGCCCCACGGCCATCGGTCCCGGATCTTTTCTTTACTCGCACAAGCTCCTAGGAGCTTCTGAGGGGTTTCCTCTTTCTGGAAACCTGGAAGATTCGTAACAGAATAAAAAAAATGTTTTTGGAGTCTTCATAAGACATATATTGGTATTTTAAGGTGTTATGGTTTTTTAAGGCTAATATCAAACCTTTCAAGGCAGTTGTTTAGTATTTCAGTCTGTTGATTCTCAAATTAGTTGAGTCTTCCAGGATAGGTATTTAGTTTCAAGACTGTTACTTGATCTTATGAAATCTGTATAATATGGCCGACCGGTCTCGGTGTAGAATGCCCTTTGAATCATCGTTAGATATAATTCAACGGTCATACATTTTTCATTATTGGTTTAATGATCCTCCGTTAAGTAATGCCGTCCATTCTTCATGAATAGTTGTTGTTTATCGAGCTGGGTAACTGTAGCCCGTGCTCTTTAAATTCGTTGCCAGTGTTAGGGACTCAAGAGAATGTGAGGCAACTTATAAGACCTGGGACCGATTAGCCCTGGCTTAGAAAAATACATAATCTTTGGGAAATTTGTTGTGAAATAACAGATTTCAACGAGTCCCATGTACCTAACCCCATACGGGCTAATTAGGATTCATAGACATTATATAGGTTTCTTGAAACGGGTTGGAGTGTCTTTAGGTTAGACTACAGCGGAGCACATTATGCAGCTTCAGATCATTGAGGATTTTGATGTTCCGCACCAGCCTTCCGAGGCTATGAATGGTGTGATGTGGCAATTAACAAGTTTACCTGGTACCTAATGCTGGGATGGGGTAATTAATTAATAATTATTCTCTTTTCTCGTAACAGGTACTTTTCTTCTGTATTTTAATTGATTTAATTTACCGACCATATTTTCTGACACTGGTATTCGGACTACCGAATATAAAAATAAAGAATATTATGGTTACCACCAAAAAATAAGCAAGTCATACTCGGAAAATCTTAACCGGCAATTATCCCAATCCGAAAAGAATCTAGGAACAACTACATGTGAGCAGAAAAAATGAATAACTACTTCTCAGAATGAAGTACCAGGTAAACTTGGGAATTATTACATAACACTGCGATAGCATAGGGTCGAATATTTGTTGGAGAAAATTAAGAGAATTTTCCAAAAGCTTCGATACAAAGATTGTCCATTGAAAAATCCCCTAGAATGTTCAACTGCAACGATTTAAACCTCTAGATTTATTATTTTTCAGAGATGCCAACCACAGATGTCATTCGGGAAACATTGACTGCATTAACGCACCATTCATTGGATTTTCACACTAAGTATAAGCTTTGGACACTTCTTATGACTACTTTATCTAAAAGTGAGGAATATGTTATACAGAAAAAAATGAGTACAACATGTAATATGCATTCGAAGACGGAAAGTGTACTAGTTATATCCGATAGTGAAGAAGACAGCGGAACTTTTTCTATGGATAGAAAAAGAAGACGGGTAGAGCCCTCACAATCTAGTGAAACATGTGTCATACTTGTACCTGACTGAAATAATATATTTTTTGTTGAATTGTTTCAATTCCAACACTCATTCGCTCAATATGGCCATGATCAACAGAATATAGACTAGATCACAAGTTCAGAAACGTTTTAATTATGGCTAATTCACATATAGACAAATGTACAAAATTAGTTGACAAGTGGTTGAAGATTATAAAAAATATTGATTTTTGCAAATAACTTGAAAATTATTGGATACAGAAATGGAAAAAAATATCAAGAGGAATTTTCTGAAGAATAATTTCTAGTCTTGGAACTCAAAATGTATTATTATTACTTTTCATTTAATGTTGAAAATATGGTTCTGCAATAAAAAAAAAAATATGTTCCATATGCATTAAGAAAACTATTCAACAGTAAACTCTTGGAGACGGCCCTCCACGTTGTTGGCGTCATCGTGGCCATATATAATTCAGGTCAAGAGTCGATATTTAAAAGAATCCACCTATTGCGAAGATTATGCCTGGTCAGAACCACAGACCGGCTGGTCTGTGGGTTCCGGAATTTCAGGTCAGAGATTGGATGTATGCAGATCCGGAAACGTTTCTTTTATACCTGCAACGCAAAGATATCTGACCCTACAATACAACTGTTGTCCCACGTGAACCACCAACTCGACTATCTTGGCAGAGTAGATCAACAATCTGACATACTGGTACAGAGTATTCCAACCATAATGGAAATCTCCGTGGTAGACGAAGGCTTCTCAGATCACAACCACACATATTGAATTTGTCATCCGCAATAGCAGCTGGTTCAACGGACCAAGCAAGAAAGGTATCTTTGGTCAGTGGGACTGAGTAAGAAAGGTATTCGCATGAAGATGGAGACAGTTCTAATCTATAAAAAACTTATAATTTATGCCCTCTTCACCTTATATTTCAAGATTTTTCCAAGTGGACATGATTGATGAGTTTTGTTTGCCAAAAGTAGAAAGACCACATTTACCCATTCTAGGAGTGGAAGAAATTGAAGGAGCATCTAAATAATGGATTTTAAAATCGCAGCCATTTTATTCGCAGAAAAATTGCGAAGTTCGCGAGGGTATGAACGAGACTTGATTCCACACAATCAAGAGAGACGCAATGCCTCTCAACTGACTATGTCACGTCACACGACAATTCGATACCCCTTCTTCACGCTATTCGAGGAGAAAATGTAATACTCTCTCAATATCTAGCAAGCTATTCTTTCTCATTGAACCCAAGATACATGTATTATTTCCGATACTGTATAAGGGAGCTTCAGGCATGTGATTCCTGAGCATTCCATATCATTGTTAGATTTCAAATTGCTGACTGCCAATTAGCAGGATATGAGAGCTGTGTTGATGGAATGAGGGGGATCTGGGCATTTTCAACGCTTGGTACTTCCTCCTTCTGGGCCTCAATCATAGGTAAATTACTTTAGATAGTTTTTTTTTCAGCCTCCATGACCAATTGAAGGAATGCTGGGAACAGCATGCGTAGTTGAAAATGCATAAATTATTAGCCAATCTAACCTGACCTGACCCTAACGTAGACAGAATAATCATATAAAATAATTGGTAGACTATACATTTAAAATTGTTAATATCAGTTATTCTCGGAGCGTTTATTGCGTGCATTTTAGTGTGGTTTATGCCAGTGGCACCGCTTTATTCCTCGTATGAATAAACCAGGACCGGAACAGTGAGGCGGTGTACTATTAGGTGATTCTGAATCTGAAGAAGGGATATATCGACTAACAGCTGCAGTGGATCGTGGGCCCACCTGCAACCTAGTCATCAATTAGATTGAGAGAAAGCTTGCCTCCGAGTAAGGGTGCATGCTTCACCCGCTTCTCACACAATGGAAGATTTATGTAATAAGTGTTAAAATTTACTATTTAGTTCTTTCGGTCCTTTCTGGAGTTAACATTTTTATCATTCGTGAATAGACGACTAGAAATAGATGTTTTTCGGCACTTTATCGTATTCCTCACGAGCTGAACAGTGGTAGACAGGTGTAGGATAGGGCGTAGTAGTCAGTCCGGTCTCAGCTCGTTACAATATCGTATAATTTATACCTCCAAGGATGTGCGTCGTTCATATGTCGATATGATGAAATCAACAGATATCATTAATAGGTTTGTTTTGATTCCTTTTATAACGTTCTGAAACATATCTCAGCAAGTTTAGAACTTACCTAAAATTTGTAAGAACTTAACTGACGGTTCTGAGGACGTTCTAGTTTTAAACAAAAACAAGACATATTACCATAACAATAAATAGGTCAGAATTTGTTGATTTTCGTTTGTTAAACAAAATCATAAAAAGAATTGCTGTAGTGGTCATGATGGCAGAGCGGTTGCTTACCCGTGCGAACTAGGTTCAATTTCCAGCATCTGCTTCCAGACCAGGATCTTCCTTGGTAGTACGAGCTCTTTTGAGCTTCTTAGCAGTTTATCTCTGAAAACCTGGGCATTTCGTTACAATGGAAGCATAAACGTCCCCCAGATGGTCTCACTGAAACGTGTCGAGGTATTGAAAGTAGAGTTGTTTGGTGTTGAGATGAAACTCCAGTGGCTTCATTACTGCATCAAAGATTCCAAACAGTTCAATGCAATATATCCAGATTCAAGAGTGTTTAATTGCATTTGAACTAAAGACAGCAAATTGCGCCTTGAAACAAAGTTTTTATTCAAAATGATTCATGATTTTCGCTATTTTCATTAATAAACACCCTACTTTGAATTCCACATTCTCAAATCGTTTGTTTAGATACACTTCCCTGAACCCAACATAAAAACAATGTAAAAGATCACTCATTTCCACGTCTTATGGGATATTCCATTCCTGAGAGAACGATTTTTGTTTATAGTTGCTGAACTATATTAATTTCCACACATTGAATAACATTACTTAGGCATAGTGAAGCTTCGTCTGTGTACGTTTTTATAACTTTAGACAGTAAAGTATATTTTGACTAGAAATTTTGACAGCGTTTCCCGAGCTATTCACAAAAGGTCTGCGAGTCGCACATTGAGTATAACTATTACAGCGGTACTGGTGTATCTAATTGTGTTTTGGTTATTTATTATCAAAAATACCCAAAAAACTAATATCATCTTCTTTTGTATCGATTATGCAGTTTAACTAGCCAAGAAATTGTCAAATCCCAAAACTAACTGCCCAAGGTCACTTTCACTTGTCAAACTGTTGTCATGGTTCTTTGTTGAACTATTGTCATGGAGCCAAGGATTTTGCCGCTACAAGCAGCACATATTTTTTTCGATTGAACGAAATGTAAAAGCGGAGCGGGCCGAAGTGCCTTTTTCTATAACCACTGTGGCTGGGAGAATAATTTCTAGTGTGTTTGACTTTCATAATCAAAATTTGCATCTTTAAGCTACTGCTCAACCCACCTAATATATAATCTGGGTCTGTTCATTATCTTTGTTCAGTGCATCATTCAGTGGATGGAATCAGTAAAATTTTAGCTGAATTTTATCCTCATCGTCACATTTAGTTACTTCTTGATATTTTGATCGAATTGTAATTTCAGTATTTCATTACATATTTATTTTCTTTACATTTATTCATCTGCTACACAGCCTTCTCTTTTTTGCTTTTCCTTTGGGTTGAAATAAAGTATAATGATAGAATTCTTAGAAGTTTTGGATGAACACAAAGATGTCAAAACTCTTTTTTTCCCAACAATACACGAATGTATTCAAAGGCAATATATTTAGGAAGCAAAAGCCAGCTGAAAAATTATTAATACTCCCCGCAATTATTGGAACGAACATAACAGATCATTTCACCACTTGCCTCATCATGTCAATAGATAACACTAATAATAATGATGAGCTTAATACTAAAATGAACTATTATTATAATACAATATTAAATTATGAAAAATTGAACACTCTCCTCCAGTATGAAAATTGGACAGGAGTTTTGGATTGTAATGACGTACAACAGGCCTATAATAACTTTTGCACAAAACTAGATGAACATATTAATATCTGTACTAAACAAAAAAAATAAAGTCCTGCAAAATTAAAGCTTGGATAACTCAAGGCTTAATCGAATCAATAAAACGTAGAGATAAAATGAAGTTGATCAACCCAGAATTGAAAATTGAATATAAGCGATACAGGAATGAACTAAATAAATTATTAAGGATTATAAAAAATGAATTACAGAAATAAATTTAATGAGAATAGTAGAAACTGCAAAAAAACCTGGGAAATAATAAACGAAATAACCAACAAATCAATAAAGAAAAATAAAATAGGTAACATTAAACTTAATGATAATAAATTGATAGATGATAAAGATAAAGCACAAGCTTTCAATGAATATTTCACTGATATAGGATTAAAAATGACAGAAAAAATTGATACATCCCATAACACACCACCAGATTTCATGAAAAATATATCCACTGCAAATTCGCTCTACCTCACACCTGTCAATGAAAAGGAAATTATCGAAATAATTTCAAAATTAAAAAACAACTGTGCACCTGGACCCGACTGAATTAACACAAAATTGATAAAAACATATCATCTTTATCTGGTCAAACCACTAACATACATTATCAACTTGACTTTCAAAACAGGAAAGATATCAACACAATGGAA
The DNA here is from genome assembly GCA_958502065.1 of Chrysolina americana. Lineage (NCBI taxonomy): Eukaryota > Metazoa > Arthropoda > Insecta > Coleoptera > Chrysomelidae > Chrysolina > Chrysolina americana. The sequence goes on from OY293410.1 coordinate 89,774,043, forward strand.
AGAATCTAGGGTCACTCCAATATACAGAACCGGTGACAAATCAGAAATGGGGAACTACCGACCGATTTCAGTGATAGGAAATTTTGCAAAGATGCTAGAACATGCTTTGAAAACATGTCTTATTAATTTCAACAAAAACAAAGTAATAACAGTTTGGATTTATTAATAAAAGTAACACAGAATCCGCTATATTGAACTTAATTTCTCAAACAACAGATGCCTTGGATAACTCCAACAAATGCCTAGCCGTTTTTCTAGATTTGGCCAAGGCCTTCGATACGGTTTCTCACGAAAAATTAATAAACAAACTTTATACTTATGGAGTTCGAGGACCGGCAATTGATATCTTCAAAAATTACCTATCACACAGAAAACAAACTGTTAAAATTGGGAACAGCGTCAGTTCTCCTCGTGAGCTCTCTATTGGCGTACCACTGGGCACAGTTTTGGGACCCATACTATTTTTAGTATATATCAACAGCATAGCTGAAATTAGAAACTTCAAAGGCCATCTTATCTCGTACGCTGATGATACGGCCATTGTATATAAAGCAGAGACATGGCGGCAAGTATAAGACGATGAGGAAGAAAGTTTAGAAAAAGTTCAAATATGGCTAAATGACAATCTCCTCAACCTCAATGTCTCAAAAATGAAATTTATAGCATTTTCTCTACAAAGTAACCAACAACCTGAAATGCAAATAATTCATATTCATAAACCTACTTGTCCAAAAATCATATGTAAATGCCCAAAAATTGATAAGGTTAAGAAAATTAAATATCTTGGCGTATTTTTAGACCAGCATATGAGATGGGATGAGCATATTCTGCATATGGCTAAAAGAAGGCTTTTAACATACAAAATATATAACCAAAAAAGTATTTTAACGAAAAAAAACTTGTTATTGATTTATAACTCACTGGTTGAATCAGTCATTAGATACTGCATCGTGGTATGGGGGGAGCATTCGAGAATATACTGAATAATATACAAGTTATTCAAAACTATAATTAAAATAATTTTTTCAAAATCTAGACGATTTGATACCAAACAATTGTATATTGAAACCAAATTACTTGATATTAGAAGCCTCTATGTATACCAATGCCTCGTTTGGATATTTTCCAATAAATTAAAATACTGCACAAATAAATCAAAAAATACTAGATATGCACAACATTTATCTATACCCTTTTTCAAGAAATGCCATACTCAAAGAACAATATTTTATTTTGCACCGAAATTGTATAATATGCTTCCAAAAGAAATAAGGGAAAATTCAAACTTCAAAATGTATAAAACAAATATAAAAAAATTCATCACAACAAACGTTAAACATATTATGACTCTACTGAAAAACACAGCATTATAAGAAATAAATTCGTAGTTTATTAAAATACTGATTGAAACTAACAAACTATCTCGGTTCTATCATTTTACCAAGTATATGTTATGTGATCGCATTACATACCTCATGTTTATAATACCCGCCTGTTTAAAGAAACAACAACTTTATTTTACCAGCTTTCTCTGTTTTTCATAATATCTCTTTTTATTTTTATGCTTATTTGTAGGTTCGTTTTTGCATTTATATTACGAAAAATTCACATGTCCTACTGTAATATTATTTATTGAAAGTTTTACCGTGAAGAGAAAAATGGAAAGTAGAAAACAAGCCACACGCGCTTAGTCTGCGAACCATTTTTCTTCGAACGGTTCAATCTGATTTTAAAATGTATTATATTTTTGAATTAAAAATAAACTAAACTAAACTTCAATAAACTTTCACCGAAAAGTTCTGACCCTTAGCGCATAAACCTCCCAATTTCGTCAACAAAGTCCTTTAAGATTGGGATTTTGATTAAAAAGTGTCATAAAATATTTTTCATTCATGAATTCTCTCATGACGTTTGAAGTTGCTATTGGTAGAAAAAGATTTTGAGCAAATTTTACACTGAAATGGGTTCTTTGTATGAATCCTTTCATGCTCTTCTAAATCAACAACAGAGCTGAAAGATCTCGAGCAAACCTTGCAATGAAATGGTTTTTCGGGCGTATGGTACTTCTCATGACGTTTCAAATAACTCTCATAAATAAAAGTTTTGGAACAGATTTTGCACTGATATGGTTTTTCTCCAGTATGATCCATCTGGTGCTCTTTCAAACTGGTTTTGCGGGAGAAAGATTTGCAGCAGATATGGCATTCAAACGGTTTGTCTTCTTTATGAATAATCTCATGGATTTTCAAACTACTCTTCAGTTTGAAACTCTTTGAGCATAGTTCACAAAAAAATGCTCTTTCTGGATTATGGATGCTCTCATGTTTTTTCAAAATGCCAATCTGATTGAAATTTTTAGAGCAGATTTTGCACTGGTGTGGTTTTTCTCCAGTATGAACCCTTTCATGGATTTTCAAATTACTATCACGAATGAAAGATTTCAAGCATATTCTACATTGAAAAGGTTTATCCCCTGTATGACAACTCTCGTGATCTTTCAAATTTCTTTTGGTATTAAATGATTTCAAGCACACATCACAGTGAAATGGCTTCTCTTCTTTGTGAATAATCTCATGAACTTTACGATTACGACTGTGTTTGAAAGTTACAGAACAGATTTTGCATTGGTATGGTCTTTCTGTTTCATGTGTTTTCTCATGAGAATTAAGAATACTCTTCTTATTGAAACATTTCAGGCATATTTCGCACTGAAATGGTTTTTCCCCAGTGTGAATTTTTTTATGGGAATTCAGAGTGTTAGCACGTTTGAAAGATTTTGAACAGATTTCGCACTGAAATAACGTATCTCTTGTATGAGCCCTTTTGTGGTTTTTCAAAGCTCCTCTATGACTGAAAGACTTCAAGCATGTATTACAATTAAATGGTTTTGCTTTTTCATGAATATTGTCAAAGTTTTCTGGATCACTGTGCTGTTTTACAGAATCTGAAAAAAATATAATTAAATTTGAGTTACACTATTTAGATAGCAGTAAGAGTTTGTCAAAAACTGCCTGTTAACATTATCAGGCCAAGGAAGAGCAAATTTCTGAAAGATTTTAATTCATGTTTGTAGGATATAGAATGCAAATGGACTATCTTTTTAATTTTTGGGTGTATAAACAGATGTAGTTACAATTTTAAATGATTACATTAGAGCCAATTTCATCATAGATGATTTGAATAATAAAAATTCAAATGAAAGCCCAGTACATTTTTACATGTTTTGATTTTACAACACTGAATATAGATCAATAATTATTGAAGTATTTATAGCATTACATTTTTTTATCAACTAACATAAAATGAAAAGGAAAATCAAACCTCATGACTATGGAAAATCGAAGATATACCATAACCAATCAAAAATTTGAAAAAAAAATGTTTTTGTATGTAACCCAAAACAGGATCACGAATAATTTTGTTAAATTACTCTACATAAAATCCCGATAAAAGTCCGTTAACTTATAGCCATAAACTATCAAAAATATTTTTTTCTAACTTACTTAACTTAGTCTCCTGAACCAATAATCCAAATAACTTCGGAGATATGGACCTATTTTGAGTGATAACTGACATTTTCCTGCACACATTCCTACCGGGAAAAAACCAGTAGAAACACTCAAAATTTTTCCTTCTTATCACTAGCAGAATGTTAACACCCTATCACACTTTTTCTCTATTGAAAACAGCACTTTTTATGAAAAAACTCATCCTTCTTTATGACCTCATAAACAACAAATCTAGGCAAAATGCTTAATTAATTTTATTCATGTCAAGTTGGTAACTGGAAAAAAAAACACTTATGACCTTATAAACAACAAATCTAGGCAAAATGGTTTACTAATTTTATTCATGTCAAGTTGGTAACTGGAAAAAAACGTGAATGAATAATTTCCTATTCATGTTGAAGTTAAATAGCAAGAAAAGTTGGCCTTGCAAATATAAAAAGATCAACGATACCAACCTGACATAAATAAATTCACTTAACATTTGGCATAAATATGTAGTTTTTGATGTTTTTAAAGGTTAAATTTTTGGAAAAACAATGTCGTTGTTAATAAAAAATAGTGCAAAACGTCTGAATTAGGGTGTGTGAATTGTGCTCGGTAGGAATGTGTAGTAGGAATGTGTGCTAGAAAATGCCAGTTATCACTCAAAAATAGGTCCATATCCCCGAAATTATTTGAGGCCGCCAAACATTTTTAATTGGATTTTTTGTTCAGGAGACCAAATTACGTAAGTTCCAATAATGAAGTTTTTGATAGCTTGTGGATATAGTTAACAAAATTTTAATAAAAATTTCAGTATATTTGAAATTCTAAGTTATAACTTATTGTCAATATTGTCTCTGTATTCAGGAGTTTAAACATATAAACATATGTGAAACTGGAAAACACACTTGGGACTTGCCTTGTTCAATTTTCAACTTGTATTCATTTTGAATTTGTTCTACACATTTAAAACTGGTACTTTCTTGGTTGACCAAATCTTCAACCAGTTCATCCCCTATTTCAAACTTGACTATTTCATGAAGAACATTAATATCATCCTCACTTTTGCATTCAATAGTATTTGTTGACAAATTCTCAGTAATCCAGGAATAATTTTCAAGTTTCGGAATCTGCTTTTCATCAATTTTGTCTACTATAACTGCCTTCTGTTTGCAAGCTACTTCATGAGTTTGTTCTGGAACACAACTCAAATCTGCCTTGAAATCTTAACACAAAAAAATATGAACAACTGGCGAATAACAGTTTATCAATATTTGAAGAATAAAATATTACCCAAACAAGCCACAAACTTGATCTCTTGTGGGATGTCTTCGCTATGGTGGGTCTTCTGAAATTTTTCTTCATATGGCTCTTGACACCAGAATGTATTATTTTTGTAATCTACAAAACCTGCCTCACTTCTAGACCCATTATGCCATCCATCTTTATTGTACAGTTCAGGTTTCACATCAGATTTTAAAATTTCGCCCACGAAGAAGTACTCCCTTTTAATTTGGCCCAGTCCATATTCACCACTATCTATCATTAGAGTTTCAAGAAATTGGTCAAGTTAAAACAGTCAAAACCTTTAAAACATGCCAAAACCGATTTTGTTGTTATTTTCTTTAGGTAGATGCACATATGTCAAAGATTTGTGATTGTCTGAATAGTGAATTTTATCAACAATCAACTCACAATGCACAATCCTACGTAACAACGTTCTCTAATCTGTGAACTAGCAACTATCAATACATGTGTTCTGTGATCAATATCAATACCACCATGAACTAAAAATCCGACAGTTCGACTGGTTCGACAGTTCATATTTTTTTACTCATTCTGTTGAGGTGTTGGAGAGTATATCAACCGTTGGTGCCGCTACTATCGCCTATCGCGAGGAAAATGGCAGCAATAGACAAAATTCTGTTAACTAATAGACATAAGCTTTCAACAAATTTTTGGAACTTACGTAGTTTGGCCTTCTGAACAAAATATTCAGATGAAATTTTTGGCGGTCTCAAGTAATTTCGTAGATATGGGAAGTTTTTTAAGTGATCACTGGCTTTTTTTAGGACATATTTCTACCGCGGAAAAAACACAATTTTTTATTAATAACGGCATTGTACATATATTCAAAAATTCAACCTTCTTTTAAAAACATCAAAACAACAAATTTAAGTAAAATATGTTTAGTAAATTTAGTTATGTCAAGTTGGTAACTTTGAACTTTGCATATTTCCACAGCCAACTTTTCAAAGCATTTAATTTCAACATGAATAGGAAATTAATCACTCACTTTTTTTTCCAGTTACCAACTTGACATGAATAATATTCACTAACAATTTTGCCTAGATTTGTTGGTTATGTGATCATAAAATAAGGATGAGTTTTTTTCCTAAAAAGTACCGTTTTTAATAAAGAAAGAGTATAAAACAGGTTACTTAGGGTGTGTTCATTATGTTAGTTTAAAGAAGGAAGGATTTTGAGTTTTTTTCAGCGGTAGAAATGTGTCCTAAAAAATGCCAGTCATCACTCAAAAATAAGTTCATATCCCCGAAATTACTTGAGACCGCGAAAAATTTCATTTGGATTTTTTGTTCAGGAGGCCGAACTACGTAAGTTGATAGCTTGTTCCTATTAGTTAACGGAATACTTCGTGTTATTTACCCCTTTTCTCGGAATTCTCATTATCGCGGATACAATCCTCTCTCACAATTTGATCAATATAACATCCAGTTTGTGACCGAACAACCCTGCCAACGTGTTTTTAGAGTGCAGAAGAGAGCTTTACGAATATTGTTGGGAAACAAATCATGCAAAGGAAAATTTAGAGAAATTAGTATTTTGACTGTGTTTGGTATTTCTGATCTGGGAAAGTATACAATAGAATTCCGTAGAATTCCGATTGAAATGAAAAAACTCAACTCATTAGCTCTATTCAAACGAAAAGCTAAAATAAAACAAGAAAGGAAATACACAATATGATAGACCTAAAAAACTTATTATGAAAGTTTTTTCCATATTCCAAACTCAATTACGCTTAACTAATTAACTTTCTAATCCGCATGTTATCGAGTTATTATAATTGTTTTATCATCACTAAAACTGTGTTTCATTATTACCTAATATTTTATATTATTTTAGCTTTTTATTCAGCGCTATTTTTTTACGTTTTGATCTGTGTTGTTGTGTTAATTTACTATAAGGACTAAGATAATTATTATTGAGATGTTTTACCTTCTACTAACATTATTCAGCTTTATAATATTATTTTTTCGATTGCATTATACTATTGTGTTCTATATTCTGAAACTCACATTCTAAAATGTAAGCTAAGTAATAAAAACTCCGCAATCCACGCGCAAGTAAACCTTTGTGGATTTTTTGCGTGTTTAGTTACTTTTCGCATTATTAGAATTATCTAATATGGCCGACGTGTGTGCCGTGTGTTTGGCAACAACTGCAAGAACATGTATATGAGACCAGTCACCACGAACGAAATATTAAAAATAATTGGACCCCTGAAGACAAATGCAGCACCAGGATATAATATGATTAAACCCCATCTTGTGAAAAAACTCAAACATATACTAGCACCAATCTTAGCAGAAATGATAAACCAAAACAAAAAAAATGAAATATTTCCATCCATTCTGAAAATTGCCAAAATAACCCCTGTACACAAGAGTGGACCCAAGAATGCCAGTAATAACTTAGACCATTATCAATATTGACAGTGTGACAGGAACACTCAAACAGCGGTCACTAACATAATGGAATATATTTACAGAGAAGTTGATGAACGTAACAGCGTTATGGCAGTTTTCCTAGACCTTGGGAGAGCTTTCGATGTAGTGGAATACTCAATAAACTAAACATGATTGGAGCTAAGAATAAAGCACTTGATTTATTCACAAGCTACCTAAACAACCGATGGCGCTATACAACGGTCAGTGGAATATCAAGTGAAAAGAACCTAGTAACCAGTGGTGTACCCCAGGGGAGTGTAATTGGACCAACACTGTTCCTCGTATACATAAATGATCTGTGTAACAATGAACTACATGGGAAAATAACTTTGTTTGCTGATGATACGGCACTCTTCTACTCAGGAACATCTACAGAAATATTCCAGCTGGCCCAAGAGGATTTAAATTGCATAAATGAGTGGACAACTAAAAACAACATACTCCTAAATCAAACTAAATGCAATTATATGATTTTTAATGGGGATGCAGTAAATGATAACTTCCAATTAAATATAAATAATGAAAAAATTAATGAAGTTGACAGTGCTAAATATCTGGGAATAAATCTTGGGCAATAAATTAACTTCCGAAAAACATATTACCAAACTATGCACAAAACCAAACTATATCTGCTATCAACTGAAGCACAGTGCCATGCGATTCAACAAAAAAACTAAGTTTCAAATCCACTATTCAAATGTGTATTCGCATCTCATTTACTTAGCTGCTTTTTGGGGACAAGCAAGGCAACAGGATATTAATAAACTACAAATAGCCCAAAACAGTCAAAACTCTATTTAATCTACCATATAGAACAATGCTCTACAAAGATATAAAAATCTTGAAAGTCACTGACATAGTTAAATTGGATAGTGTGAAAATCATCTATAAAATTAAAAACAACCAAACTGAAACAGAAATTAATCTAACTCAAAATTGTGATATACACCACTACAACACGAGAACAAATCAACACTATCATATACTACCAAGTGCTACAAATGTTGGTCAAAAAAGAACTACATATCAAGCTCTACAATGGTTTTACCAAATCCCTGAACATATAAAAAACAATCAATCCATCGACACATTCAATAGAAAGGTGAAAAAACTTCTCCTAGACGACTATAATATATAAAAAGTGATCTATTACTCTGTACTATAATGGTTATATAAGTTACAAAAATGTTATTTATTTCTCTGTATTAAAATAGCTATATAAGTTACAAAAATGTTATGACATGCATGTCACTCATACAATCTTACATGATATACTCACTATAGATCTTGTTATCTCTTTGATTAATTGAATTTAAAAAAAACTGAAATTACTCGAAAATATGTGTGAAATTGTATGATAAATAATTTTTTTCTTTCAATCCGTTAAGACTATCCCAGTCAGCCCCGACACTTCCGGACGGCGCGCTGGATCATTCATCCCAACCTACTACCTACCCATACCGTAGGGTAAGTGACTATTGGGTCCGGGAATCATGTGTTCTGAGCAGGCGGAGTGAACCAAGAATGATGGCCTTCTGCATTCGTCCAGCTGAAATTTCTGCCATATTACGGCAAGCCGGTAGGATTTAAGTTTAAGAGCAGTGTGTCCATCATTCCACCAAGGACTCCTATAATCAGAACCACCATTTTGACAGAATGGTTTGGATAAGGCCTGCGGAGTTCAAAGAGTAGATCTCGATATTTAGTCCGTTTTTCCTCCTCTTTTCGGACGATGTTCGTTTCGCCAGGAGCTGAAAACTCAATGACGAATATCGTCATACTTTGATGGTGGATTCGGCACTTCCCATTCTCAATATCCCCTGGAGCATAAATCAACACCGATGTCTCGTCTACACCATACTAGTGTCGTAGATGGTAGTATAACACTCGTGGGGCCTGTGGATATAGGCTGAGACCGCATAAGCTGGACAAGCTGACAGCAAATGCATTATGGTCTCAGCTGCCCCACGACACGCTCTGCATATAGTGTCAGGGACCTCTATACCCATAACGCGACTACGGTAGACGAGGGTGTTGAAGACACCATCCATGAATCCCCCGGTCTCCGACTTCAGCCCACTTGACCTGAGAAATGCAATGGTCTGGTTTCTGGATAAGCCAAGGTCTTCAATGTTTTCGAAGAAAACCCCATGCATTGGCTTATCCTTACTCTCACTCTCCGCAGCTTCAACGTGGGCTTTTTGCTGAACGCGTTCCAACTCGGTGACAGAGTTTGGGCTCGTCCTTTCAGTGTCAAATACGATACCGAAAAGAAATACTCCAATCCCTGCTTTTTCATGATCGCATACCAAGCAGAGAAGGGGATCTGAACTCCTAATAACTTTACAGGCTCCATCCAGCACTCCAAACTCAAAAATAAACGGCCTCCCCGTTTTCTGGGGTAGTATAATCGTGGAACGGACTATTTGGGATACAAAGCTTCTATGGAGATGCATTATTTTGCGAGGTTTAACATCGAGTTGTCACAGCTCTTCATGAATCCATTTCATTACTCCAAAGGAGTAAAGTAGAATCGGAACGACAAGCATATTAGTTGCAGCAACTTTGTTCTTCCCCGACAGTTGCCGCGGAGAGAATTTTTGGCAGTAGTTACCTCTTGGGTGTGGCGTTATTCCATCCCTAGGTAGGTATACATCTCTCCGGCATGCTTCCGTCTACGAGCTAAACGTCCTCTCCGTATTCCTCGCATCGTCCTCTTTTGAGATTAACCATGTCACATTTGTCGATCCCAAACTCCATTCCGATAGCATGCGTGTACTCTTGCACCACCCTTAAGAACTGATGAAGATCCTTTTCTCCGGAGGCATAAAGTTTAAGGTCGTCCATGTAAAACAGATCGGTGACCTTATGCCTCCGGTTGCTGGTGATGCCGTAGTTGTATCCGCGGGTTTTCCGTAGTGCAACGGACAATGGAAGTAGTGAGATGCAGAAGAGAAGAGGGCTGAGGGAGTCTCCCTGGAACACGCCCCTTCTTCTAAAGATAACCTGCTCTGTTTGGACTCTGACTTGACCAGATGTTATGGTAAAGCGAGTCCTTCAGAGCGGCATCAGCTGTTCAAGGCATCTCACTATTTGATCGGGTACCGCAAGGCATCTGAGCAAATGCATGATGAGTTCATGCGATGGTGTATCAAATGCTTGCGATAATCGATCCAGGCCATTAAAAGGTTACGCTTATACTGTACGGAGTCCTGTGTCCTGTTATTTAGGCCATCAGGGCCAGGAGCAGCAAAGTTCTTCGAGCCTTTTAGGGCCCGTTGAACTCCTTTCGGGGTTATCGGATTGAGTGCAGTTCATTGAACTCAGGCTGACGAAGCCTCCTGCAGAAAGTTTCAAACTGCGATATGGCTGGACTATCTACGTTGAGTGGTTGCGGGAATTCATAAATACCCTTCCAGAAGGATTCTACCCGATCAGCCGCCGGCGGGTTATTCACAACACATAGAGGCTCTTAGAACAGGCGAAAAGGTTTATCGCGGAACTTTATGTTTTTCGCGATGCTTCTCGCCCTCTTCACTAGTAACTTTTTTGCAGCCACCAGTGTTCGTTTCCTATCAAGACAGCCCTGATTTAGTGTGGTGAGCTCGTCTTAAATTTGCGGCAATTCGCTGCACTGCGGGCGTGAAGGGCCTATTGGCCGCCACGTGGTCCGCCACACACTGGATACGAGACGCGTGTTGTCTCGCCAACTCTACGCTCGGGGCAGGGTCTGAGCGGCATCATATACACGTATAATTATTATTATTATTTAAATTATTACTTGTATGGTTGCATCGTACAACTTTTAAGCTTATCAAGTGTCACTAAAAAGCCGATTTTAATGTCACTTGGAGAAAAATATATGTATATACACAAAATATCATGCATACGCATCATTGAAATCAAATCTGTTCAATCCGATTCAAATATTCACTTGAACTATGAACACAATTTGAGGCGAGGAAACTTAATCTTACCTCAAATATTTTCAACCTATATCTGGTTGGCAACAAAAGTTACAGACGAGTTTTTGTAATACATGTATTATTAAAATGTTACTTTTGTGTCTGATAATTTGTTTGGTACTGCGTTACAATACATTATTCATTTTCATGTTAGCAAAACAATATTCTCAGTGTGATATTTTTGAAAAGAAAAAAACAATTATTTCAAAGCTGTCCCAACTTCCAGAACACCATAATTGCAAAACTGAGTAGTATATTAGATGACACCATTTTGAGTCCCAAACTTTTTGGGCTGTCAGTCGACGTGGATGGTTGTGGTGAGGTGACAGGTGCATCCGGAATTTTCATCGTTGTTGCTATCTCTTTATAATACCTTACAGATGTCTTCGGGGTCCTGCTTCTTCCGGGATCCGTGAAATTTACGGAATAGAGGCCATAATGTTGACTGCAATTGAGTTAAAATTATCTTAAGTTTATAAAGTATTTAATTACGTATTCAGTTGTTTCTTATTATGGGTAAGTAAAATGACTGCATGGTCATCTCAATATTTTTGGGAGTGTATGACATGCATCCACATTAAAATTATGATTGTCAAACAATTTGGATTTCATAAAAAAGTGTCTTCAGTTTAATTTGTTTCTGTAACCATTATATAAAATAATAATAATAATAATACTCCCTCATAAACACTCGTTGAGTGTACCCAAAGGCATAGCCTGTGCGGGTATAGGACGGTTATGATTATTATTTGACGTGGCGCTCCGGGGCGACTTACTGATGTTTTAGGCGAGTCGTATAGAATCAAAACTCTGTATTTATCAAAACCAAAAAAAATTAGTTAACTATTGCATATAATAGAACAGAGGTACGGGCACCAACCTACAATATTATTTAGTTCCAAAACTTGTTGAATTATATAAAATAACTAGGTAGAAAAAATAAGTTGGAATTGAAACTCTGTATTTAAAACAATATTTGGCATCAAAACTTGGTATTTTCTCTTTAACCAATAACAGTGTACCTATTACATCACGTGACGAATCCCGTGTCATTTCATCCGCTGTTTCTAATCAGTACGGGCGTATTTAGGAATAATTTGACAATAATAGTGAGTAGTTTTCGTTTTGGATAATCCTATTACTCCTATTACTAAATATTCAAAGATAATGAGACTTGGAGAAGATTGGAGAATATTTTGATTGGAAATCAACCTGCAAGAATGTTATAAAAAAAACATGTCAATTGCATTTTCCATTCAATGCTTCAAAAAGATTTATTTTCGAAAGAGACTATAAGCATACAGTTACAGTGAGGGGAGAAACATTTTATACCTCTGATTTGGGAGTTGGAAACTCAATAGTGAAAAAAGGGAAATGTCTCTCTTCATTAAAACCAGATATGACAGAAATTCGTATCTCATTGAGAGGAAATAAATCTACTATCAATCAATTACTTCAAAATCACTTCGGAGAAGAGTGGCGCAATAATCCAGACCTTTAGTTTTATTCTGTTATTTTCATTCCAAGCACAAATCCAGAAGTTACCAATGAAGAAGAAGAAAAATTTATACCAAGAAGAGGATGAGGAGCAACTAAGAATATAAGTAAAAAATACTTTTTCCAATTTTTAATGTGGATTTCAGTTTTTTACTTATAAATGTTTCACAAACATGAAATCAAATTTTTTGTTCAGTTCGGATTACCTATTATTTAAATTTTTCATAATTCAATAAAATATTAAAATATTTCAACATAATATGAAATACTAATTTGCATTACGGTCCTGTCCCAGTATGACGTCCATTACACTTGTTGGTAACAGAACTCTGCATTTTCAAGAGTTAGTTTCAAAAGTCTGTATTATTGCATGTTTCATTTTCAAAACTTTGTATTTTTAAACAACTTTCTTAAATAAAAAAATATGGAATAAAATTTAAAAAAAAATCAAAGTGGATTTCTTTGAAACATTCACATAAGTACCGCAGGAAAAAAATTGTGTAATACCGCTGATCAGATATAAAATGACAGTTTTTCGCGGTTTTCTCCAAATACCCAGTTTTGATTTTATACGACTCAGGTGATGTATTCACTTTTCAGCAGTAGGAAAACCCGGAAAACCTACAGCACCACGCTCGGGTGGTCGGTGTGCACTCCAAGCTAGCACCAGACGACATTGGCATCTAGACAACTCACAATACACTTCACTGAGGAAAATGTTCATCCAATCCAATCCAATATCCCTAGCAAGAAACTCTTATAGCATAAGGGACAAGCCAGCTATCACCTGTGGTTATAAAGTCGACTTTGCTAATTACAACTCACTTGGGATAAATAGAAATTGTCGAATAACTTAGTTTCTCGAACTTTGCTACCGCTATGGAGTGCATTTACCTATGGCTAGTAGACAATGTTTTTGTGGTAGCTGGTAAACTTTGCTACCGCCAGCGAGTGCACCTACTTATGACTAAAAGGTATTGCTGTAGTTGTAGGAATCTGACTTTGCTACCGCTGCGCGCTGGTGTGAGCAATTACCCATAGGGCATTATTCATGTTGTAGGTATGCTATGGTAACACATTATCTATTTCTGTAACTGTATAGTTTTCAATAAGAAATTATTGCAAAAAGTCTGTCGGAATGTGTTCTAACAGTGACGAACAAGTAAGAATGTTCAAAATGAAACATGTAAGATAATGGGTTGTGAATAAATTTCAGCAGAAGCTCTTACTATTGATTCATATTCCGCATACTTCATTAACAAGAATATGTATGTCTCGAAAAAACTTGAGTAATAGCATTCGATTATATTCACTGCTATATTGCTAGTTTAGGAGCACTATTCGGCAAATATGGCTGGACTAGAACAGGCGGTAGATAACACTGAACTGAAACAGCAGTTTTTCGTTTTCTCATTTCTAACGTAACAATCTTCAAATGTTCGTTGCGTTCGTGGAGGGGGTAATTTCCGTCAGAATTTCAGCAAAACATCGAATAACCACAGCATGGAACAAAGTAGTCGTAAGCAGGTTCTTCGAGTAATATTTTAGTGGCAGGTTGACAACTGTATTACCGTAAGTGGATGAACTATGCGATGATGCACTTATTGAAAGTGAAAACCTTACGGCCATAGGCATGTAATTCATTAGTGATTATTCACCTGTGAAATTATGAATTTTTTGATTGAAAAACTCACTATCCTAGACTGACTGCCTAATAGCGACAGCATTATACCTACCTGTGGCAGAAAAACCACCTTCAGCAAAACCGTTTTTGCTGCCATAGTATTTGAATGTGCTACTTCTATTCTATAATTTGTTATAGTAATAGTATTTGTTATTACAGTAGCAAGAATATCCCAGCAAAAACTTTAATAGCAGAATTTTCCTCTGTGTTGCTTTTCAACAAGGCATGCAGTCGCCTATCGAGAAGAAATCTTTTGTACCTACATCGGACTCAAACCGACTATCGCCATGCTGGAGTTTCGGATAGACAGGAATCGAATTAATTATTCCTTTATTAAAGTAAATTCTTCGACTATAAATTCGCTCATAAGAAATAATAGCTAAACAAAATAAACCTGAAGAACAAAACCCATACCTACAGCAAAATCCAAAAACACGTCAAGATTGTTTGTCAGGGGAACACATTTTGACGCAAAAAGCATAGTAAAACCACCAACTCAAAAATGTTTTCAAATAGGAAGGATTTTAGAAAATATGGACCGTTGAAACTCCAACAATAATGTGTGATGAAAAATCGATTCAACTGTACTTTAAAACTTATTTATTAGTCAAGTAAATGCTCGAATTGCTGTCTGCCAACTTGCATACAGTGGTACAAGTTATTTTCAAACCGTTGTCGTACATTCTGGAGCATTTGCGGTGTCACTTTGTGACATAAGTTAATATTTCTTCAACTCTTTCAATGTGCTTGGTGGTGTTTTTTAAACAATGCCTTTTATGTGTCCCCACAAAAAAATCTAAAGGACTTGAGTCGGGTGACCCAGGTGACCATTCAATTGAGCCCCGTCTCGTCTTATCCATCGTCCTGGAATCGTGTCATTTGAATAATGGCGCATATTTTGAGAGTGATGTGGAGGAGTTCCGTCTTATTGGAAAATCAGTTACTGTTCATTGCATGCGGGATCGTTCTCTATGATATTCGTTAGAGCTGGGTCGATGGCATTTTGTTGTAAATCCAAGTACATATCGCCTGTTGAATTTCCAGGAAGGAATAAAGGTCCTACAATGGAATTTCTAAAAATACCAGCCCACACACTTAACTTCTGGGGGTGGGGGTGTTGCGTGTGTGACTCGTAGAAAATCCTTGGATTGGTGTCAGCCCAGTAACGCCAATTGTGGCAATTTACTAAACCATTTAAGAAGAAGGAACACTCGTCCGAAAAACACATCAAATAGGAAATTACCATTGTTTAACGCTCGTTCACTCATAACTTCGCAAAATTGGAAGCGACGATCGCAGTCGTCTTCATTTGGTTCGTGCACTAAGCAAATTTTATGAGGATATAATTTGTATTTTTTCAATACCCGTTGGACACCTAGTACGAGACACACCCATCGCAATGGCCAAATGCCTTGAACTCAGCGTACTATCTACTGCAACTTGCCCCAATACTGCATTCTCCGTCGGGTTATTTAGTTTTCGATTTTCAAGCTGCCTCTTTTTGTTATGAAACGAACCTGTAACCTGGTTAGCGAAATTTTGTCACCAATTTGTGAATAGTTTTTTTCAGAAGTATGTGTGTCAGGAGTCCGTTGGTTAAATAACTCCGCGACCAGATTTCCATATTCGTCGTTTTTGAAAAAAAAATTTTGAAGTCAACAATTTTTAAACACTCACACAACGTCAGGTATCTAGCAACTACTTTAACTAATTTAATCGTGAAGAAAGAAACCCGATAATTTTCACTCACTAACATATGAGCCTAAAAAATCTGCAAATCAGCAAATACAGCGTATTTATTATTAATAATACCTACGATTGTTATAAAGTACGATTAAATGGATTTTCGCATTTTCGTCACACATTATTGTTGAAGTTTCAATGCTCCATATTTTCTAAAAGAGTGGATCGATTTTCAAAAACTATGCAGCACTGAATGGGGAATGGCAGGTCTCTTCTAATGAGGTATCACTTGACCCCCCTTCCCATTTGAAAACTATTTTGGGATGACACCCCTACTTAGGGGGTTTTACTATGCTTTTTACGTCAAAATGTGACCCCTCGACAAACAATCTTGATGTGTTTTTGGATTTTGCCAAAAAATTATTTCCCATCCTGTAATACCATGCGGTACGTTTTCGGTGGGCCACCCGGTATATATATTTCAATAATTTCAATTATCGTCCTTTTCATTATCGTATTAGAGCATATAATACTGTTACGAGATTGATAAAAATCCCCTAGCTATGCCGCTGGGCGCCGGATGTAAAAGAACGTGACTCATTTGCATCATAAATGAGCTGACGCCGCAGGTATTCATTCAATTGCTCAGTTTCAAGAAGTGTTTATTTTGATGGTTTTCTGTCCTGAATTGTCTGGAGAATAGAATCCGGAAGAATCTAGTCTAGATGAATTGAGTATATAAGACGACACATTTCACTTGGAAGGAAAGTTTTTAGGAAGAAGTGATGAGGAAGTTAAAAAGTTGCTGTAGAAGCTAATAATTGTTTGGAATATTTAGCTAGTTGAATAGATCTAAGTGTTTATTAGTCCGTGAAGTAGTTGCATGTTTATAGCGAAGGTAATAAAAAACAGTTTAGTAGTGTGCTCGGCGTATTATTTAGTAATATCGTAACAGTGGTGTCATAAGTGGGATATTATATAGTGAAAAAGATAAACTATTTATATAAATTTTATGGTGAATTCGATGAGTACATCGTACGATACGATGAAGGACATTGTGAAATGTATCCAATTTGCGGATTTGGAAAGAAGGCGCCAGGAGGGGAAACAAGAACGAGAAGATGAAATACAAAAAGAAAAAATGCGTCTGTTGGAAGAAAAGAAAGAACGCGAAGACGCACTTCAGAAAATTCTCTAAGAAAAGGGAAAAGAGCGAGAAAATGAAAAACAAGAACGAGAAGAGACACTCCAGAAAATTTTTGAACAACAAAAAAACGAATCAGAACAAATAGAAAAACAAAGGAAAATAGGTTTCCAGAAGGTTCTAGAACATCAAGAGAAGTTCTTCCAATATGTATTACAGAAAACCGAAGTACAAATGGAGGAACTGAAAGAAGAATTGAATGAAAAACTAATGGGAGACGTCAGCAAAATCGACGATGAGCTCAATAAGAAAGTGGATACAGTGCGAGAGGAGGTGAAAGGACTCGAAAACCAGATAATTCTCCTCAAAAACCAAGATCGTCGAGACAGGGTTGCCACATCAGGAATTTCTGTAAAACCACCGACTTTTGATGGACAGTCCTCTTGGTCCATGTATCGCCGACAATTTGAAGCTGCAGCGTAAGCTAATGGATGAGGCGAAGAAGAAAAAGCTATGGCCCTTATAGTAGCTTTGAGAAAGCCAGCTTTGGGTATGTTGCAGGCGATACCCATCGAACAGCAAAATAAATATAAAGACCTTATTACTGCATTAGAGTTGCGGTATGGCGATCAACATCGAGAACAGCTGTATCGGGCTCAAACGAAAACGCGCACTTAAAAATCAGGTGCTCATGATATCCATTTCTTTTGGTAGGGAAAACACACTGTATAATTTTTGGTATGTGATCACCTTGAATATTTTGAGGTGACTGATACCTTTTATTTTTGGATGTTACAATTTTTTATGTGTATTTATAATGTAGCGTTGACTTTGGTTATTTGGTTAAAATGCACTCGTTTATCATCAGGCCAGAGTCGAGGCTTCAGTACGGTACTAGCTTCGGAGGAAACGTCTTGGATCGGGTGGTAGGCATTCACTTAGGGTCACAGTTAGCTGGCTGACAACTAATAGTCTCGGACCCAGCACACAAAAAAAAGGAATTATACCCCAACTCATGAGACTTCGTATATCTGTTCTCCATGTAGACTTGGACAACATGCTACCGAAAATGTTCCCCAAATAACATGTCCAACACGACATAAACAGCAGATATACAAAATTTCCAAGGTTGGGTAATAATTTATTTTCATGGTACTAGGCCCGAGGACTATTAGCTGTCAGCCAGCTGACTGACACTTTTAATTGAACATTTAAAAAACTGGACATGTCACATAATGAAGAATATTGAGGGTAAAAACTGCAAGACTGATCTACAGGTTTTTTACCCTTGTGTGTTTCCAGGCGTTATATACAAATTGCCAAATAGGTCTCTTGGCTCAATTAATGTCTGGGTAGCGGAGATTTATGTTAGTTATGCGCACAATAATGAATAATATTATTAGAAAATACTCGTACAACCGCGATAATTAACTTACCTGTATCCCTTTGCCCATTCAAAGTTATCCAGAAGACTCCAGAAAGTGTATCCATGTACCCGAACTTTATCTTTGTGTATGGCCTTCAACACTTCGGCGAGGTATTCCTGAAGAAAAGACCATATTACAGTAAACAGTATACATTGGAGGAATTTTATGATGAAATATCCTAGTTTACCTGTTCTTGTTTATTATTTGTAGTTATATCAACGTGTTTTTGTGACTCATAATGTTTCTTGTTATTTTTTAGGTACTTCTGTCTGATCATAGTGATACAAGATTTTATATTTTTATATTGCTAATTTTAATTGTATATAACGTTTTGTTCATGAGGTAACATATATTCGACAATATTGTTTTTTTAATTGAAAAAAATCTAATGGTAACAATTCGTAGGGGATTAATTGATGCGAGAAGGTGAGTTGTGTTCCACCTCAAAATATCTTTCGGTTATAACCGCAATTTGCCATCAGGCATGTTCCAATCCAGTTCTATATAAATCCTTTATTTAGTCCATTTGGCTAATTTACAATAAATAATTACAATGAGAATAATAGTCTCAGTTAAATATAAAAATGTTCTCACACATAAGGCCTTTGTACCCTTGTCGCAAAAAATATGTATATACACACAAATACACATACAACATCTATTCATATACATCCACCCTACACCTATTTGAACACACACATCTATTTATACAAACACTTCCTAAAAATAGTGGATGAATACAAAAAATACTGTGAAAATACTGAAACATATAAACACCATATTTCTGTGGGTTACTTCGAAGTTTTCTAATTATTTGTCAATGTTTCTAGAATAATTGACAGATGGCGGTATGCTCACAACACAAAGTATCCCTCATAGAAGTTTAGCCAAGAATTGTACACATATATTTCAACCGGATGGGCAGAAGAAGGGAATAACACAATAGACATTTTAGGTGGCAGTGTATTGACAACCCCTCTTATTTGAATAAAATAAAATTTACTTCGTGTACTGTGAAAGTTCAAATTAAATCACGGACATCATTTGTGAGTAATTGAATTCTGCTTTGAACGCGTGAGGATTATCTAAGAAGAGTGTGAGTGCAGGAGTGTATTGTTACGAGATTGATAAAAATCCTCTAGCTACGCCGCTGTCGAGTGCCCACTATAAAACGTAACTAACTCATTTGCACAACAAATAAGCCGTCGCCATTTACATTTCTTCAGTTCCTGGAATTATTTAGATGATTGAATAATCGGGAGCAGTATCTCGAAAGGTCTGGTCTGGACAAATTGAGTATATAAGGCGACACATTTAACTCGGAAGGGGAGTTTATGAAGCAGTGATAAGGAAGTTTAAATAGTTTTTGAAGAAGTTAATAAGTGTTTGGAATATTCAGCTAGTTGAAGAGAAGTCAGTGTTTTATTAGTCAGTGAAGTAGTTGTATTTTTATAGCGAAGGTAATAAAAACAGTTTAGTAGTGTGCTCGGCGTATTATTTAGTAATATCGTAGCAGTATGAAAGAACGTGGTTGAATAGTGCGTGAGAATTCATGGTAGTGTGTGAGTGCTATGTTAGTTTTGATTGTGAATAAACCACAAAAAGCAGAAACGATGTGCTTGTTGGCGAAACTGAAAAATAGAATCGTTCACTATCAGTCGGTTTGGTGACTCTTAAGTTGTCAATATCAAAATGGGCAGACTTATTATTAGATACCTCAATATTTCTATTTTGGATTTTTTTCCAAACCGGTGTTATGAAATATCACTTACCAATAAGTAGTAGATTCTGTCATAATCCTCCAAAGTGGACCCATCATCTGCTATTCCGTTTTCAGTAATTATAATTTTCGGATCGTCGTAGGTGTCTTTCAGCCATTTCAAAAACGATCGTATAGTCGTGGGAGCGATCTAAAAACCATATTGCAAAGTTTGTAGTTAGGTACATAATGAAGATCAGTTTAATCATTTCAGTTATCTTATGAATATTCAGCAAAATCGTTATCTGTTATATAGTGTATCCTAATTTGATCTGCAGCACGTTCGTAAGTTTTTTCTTTTAATTTTGGATAATTTATTTTTGGACTAAGTAAAATTAAGAGACCTCGCACTGCAACAAATTCGCTTTTGGTGAATTTGCTCCAATTTTTTATACCTGGTAGAACTGGTATACTGACAAACAAATGCTCTTCATTCAACAGTATGGATCATACAAGGTCCTGATATTGAATTTCCTCAAAATTTCAAATGTCCATTTTGTGTAGCTACTTGAATATACTCTTCTCGACAAAAATATTGCATGTTTTATTTTCAGTCTGTATTTTTTTTTTGTCTAAAATTTTTATAATTTGTACTGGTATATCTTGTTCACTGGAGTGTTTTGAGTATTTTGCAATTGATATAAATTAAAAAATATTCAGATATTTCCATTTTAAGTAAATAAGCGATAATCAGCCCTATGCTGAATCACTTCCGTTCAAAATAACGTCACCGTTATGAGCCATTCCCGTTATTTTGCTATTACCAATCATAGAGTACAGCGGAAAGCGGCAATCCGAATAGCCAGTGCATATAGAAGTAAATACAGTAGCTAGAACATCAACTATAAATTTTCTGGTGGAAGAGAGAACTTACAAAAGCGCAGCCACGCGGGATGACGCAAGGGCTGACATTATCTCAAGAAGAATAGAATACAGATGACGGCAAGGCTGCGTGGAGCAGAATAATCATACGTGATGAGGAAGCATGGGTGGACAGATTCTGACACGGAGATTTTCAGGCCTACCTGAACATATTCAGGATAATAAACGAGAGTGGGATAGAAGATAATGTAGAGCAAACATTTTTTTGAATGCGTAAGATGGCCTGAAATGGGGACTGAGACAGAAGTGCAATCTGGGGAACTGATGCCAGAGAACATGGTAGAAAAGATGCTGAGAAAGAAGACCTACTATAATAGCCTCCGAGTGGATTTTTAGTTAGTAAAAATCTAATGGGCCACAGGGTGTTTTTTTGGAGATTTTCTACTTTCCACCACAAAAAAAATACCCTACTACTTTGTTGGATAGTGTGGAGAGAAGGTGATTTCGACTTTGTTTAAATTATTAGTTTCATTTATTTGAAACTCTTGGACACACTTTTCGAACTTTGTTCGAATTTATATTAATCTCCGATGAAATAACACAACCTAGATGAGTAACACGCCGCACACGCATTACAATTTGTGTCTAAGGAACATGTTCCCCCAACGGCAGTGTCGTGCGTTGTTAACAGGAATAATGAGGTTCAATAAAATAGAAATAATGGAAACTCAATATGGAATGGAAACCTGAAATCATGATGGAAGAATCTCCACAGGAATTTGAGAACAGCCGATGCTCTAATTGACATATTTTTTCATAATTCATTCATTTTACCCCTTTTCAACTCGGTTTTCCTTTTTCAATAGTTACGACGCTGGTAGCTTACCTATATGAAATGACATATTTTGATTTCCAGCTTCAAATGGTCTTTTTCCATGCCCCCAACAAGCTGTAATAAACGTTTCAATTGCCTTCCTATAGCTATATATTTCATCCAAGGCAGTATTTTTGGGTTTTCGTTGCCATGAATATACGCGACAGATATCAAAATCTAGCTGACGTGCTTATTGTATCCTTAAAAAATTGAGACATGGCAATAATGTCATGATTTGAGGGATAACATCATGAAAAGATGTCAGTTCTATTCGAGTATTACTCATCTAGGTTGTGTTACTTGATCGGAGATATTACTACTGGTAGAATAGTTCGAGTGGTGGAGAAAAATATTGCAAAAAGTTAAAAAAAACATGAAACTTCAATATGATATATATATGACAAAATGTGCTCATATTTTATTATAAAAGGCGAAGGCTTCACTTTGTTGTTGAAGGATAGCGACGTATGCGTTGTTAACCCGGGCTTGCTGAATAAAGGCTGACGATTGATATTTGTCGACCTTCGTCGCTATCAATTTTTGGAATGCTGGACATTTGCTACACGCACGTGTCTAATTATCATACATTTTCGGCATCATATCAGTTTTTTTCGGGAAACACTTTATCACTTTTCTTATGATAACATCGATAGTAGCAGGTGGATCTTCCTTTACTTCACTCGTCTTTTGTCAATGAGTCTAGTCTACAAGTCGAACTGAGGCGTTTTCAACGAAAGCATCCGTTTTTTTTCATTATTGTTTCTTTCATTTTGTCCAATTCCGCCTCGATGTCTCCCATTATTTCCACACTACAATGTTCTTTTTTTAAGCATTTGTGTTTTTGAGGATTTCTTCTTTTGTTTGGACTATCATTGCATAAAAAAAGAAAAAGAAACCGTATCTCTATTGTTTCAAGTCACGACGCTTCTATTGTTGGGTATCTACAATCATTTTCAAGTGATTTCCACCTGAAGGAAATTGAGGCGAATATCTCTCAAACAACAGAATAGACTTGAAACCATTATTTTAGGTAATGGAAGTCAGAATAATTTCGATCATACTATACTGAGACCTTGCCTGCAAATCCAAAACAAAAACATCCGGTATGGACCCGGCTTAAACAACTCTGAATTCTCGAACATCTAAAATTTGTGTCATTGTCACATTGGAGAATGAAGAGGCATTCGAATTTCATTTAATTCAATGTTCGTAAGGGAAAGTAGTTGTTATCTAAGAGATATTCGCCTCAATTTCCGCCTGGTAGGAATCACATGAAAACGATTTTACGTCGTGACTTGAATCCATGGCGAAATGGTTTTTTTTTTATGCAATTTCATATTACACTGAAACATTGCAAATCCAAAACAACATACAAAATGCTCCAAATGTAATAACATTAGAAGAGTGGGTTAAAGTCAACACAAGCTTACATGTTGCTCACTTATAGCCCATCATTGCCAACATACAGAATCTGTCGTTACGACATTGTGTTTCATGTTTTAAATGCAGATACGAGGTGCACGCTAGTTGCAGCTCGGTAACACCATCCATCAGTAGGTTATTGTTCGATGACCCGAAGACAACAGCATTTACTGATTGCTGAAATCAGTAATGATTTTGATATAAATACTTTTGAATCAGGTTTAATAGCCAGTAGGGATATTTTATAATTAATTGTTGTTGGCATATACTTGGCGCAGTCGTTAGGATAGTATGGAGTACTCGTTGTTCTCAAACGTTTATCCATTATTCCAGTACCAAGTTCCAAAGGGAAGCAAGCACTCCAGAAGAATTCGGGTTGTAGAAAAGATTCCCTCGAGAAGCCATAACATGCAGAAACGAATAATAAGAACATTTTTGCTGAACGGATAAGCAACGAGGCATCATCGTAATTAATGTTGTTACGCTGTTCAGATAAAAAGTTTTTAATAACCCTTTTGTGTGAATGAGAAATATAATTCGCTGGTCGGAATAAGTGCTGTTAATGTTCGGTTGAATATCTAATGCAGCGTAGACGTATTGGCCATTTACTATGAGAATCTCCTATCGGATATGAGAGTACTTTCGTTCTACAAACATTTCAATTGCCTTCTCACGGTTATACATTTTATCCAAGCCAGTACCTTTTTGGGTTTTAGATGAAATAAATATAACAACGAAACATTATGAAAACAGTTGGCCTTCGGCCTGGTTAAAATGACTAGCCCCCTTCCATTTTCTCCTTAAAATAATCATGTCATTACAATTTCATCCGTATATCCTTGCTTTAGGTAATTTTATTTTAGAAAAAATTTACTTACAGTATTGCCGCTTA
This sequence comes from Chrysolina americana, assembly GCA_958502065.1. NCBI lineage: Eukaryota > Metazoa > Arthropoda > Insecta > Coleoptera > Chrysomelidae > Chrysolina > Chrysolina americana. The sequence goes on from OY293410.1 coordinate 89,798,452, forward strand.
TTGTTTGCTGCCAATCAGGTTGCATCGACTGGTTTACTCTCAAATCATTCTCGAAAGACGGCGTGTCAAACAGGGCTTCTTCCTTGTCAGAAACCAATTTTGCCGTATAGAAATTCACGGCCATGAAATCAGCAGTACCTTTTATGCTAGTAATTTCGTTCTTGGTGAAACTGGGCAGACGCGAATTAGTGAAATTTTCCATTTTGCTTCGATATTCGACTCGATTTTTAACAACTTCTGGCCAATCTCCAATGAAAACCGGGTTTGCATATAATCCAAACTGAAACAAACAAATCACCCGGCATAATATACTCACATGATGCTAACTTTTAATTAAACCGCTTGGTATATTGGTTTAAAATTTTGATGAATGATTCCAAAGTTCAAGATGGGGGCTGGGCGCCATTTCTAAAATAGTAATAATTCAAAAGGAAACAGTAACTTTGAACAACGTTTTGAAACATCAATACATTTCTGAAGTTTGAAGCATTATGTTCTATAAAAACGCTATCCTCTTGTAGGTCGATTTAAATTGAGGTAAAAATGTCACTTTCACTAAATTTTGAGAGTAAAATGGTGCGTGAGACATCACCTGACATTTAGCAGTTCAAAAGTTACAAGCGGGGAGAACCTCAAAATGCTCATGTTCATTGATTTTACTTTATTATTTATATGCTGGTGACACCTATATAATTTTAATCAATGAATCGAGCAATTATGTGGAAAGGGAATGTGATAGTGTTCTGGGTTTCCGGCCGAACTGTCTTTCACATAGCTCTATGTGATGGCGTTCCTTACTTTAACACACTGTGATACTAACCTCGAACATTCTCTTCCTTTTTGCTGCTTCTATATCAGCTTCGTTTTCGGTAGCAGGCTCTGACCAAGAACCATCGATGGCCAAGGATACTTCTCCTGAAAGAGGAATATTTGATTAATCTTATTTTCTTCAGAGTGTGACAGTTACAATTTTTGTTTTCAACATGGAAGATTACCGTTTGCAGTTCTAAAATCCCCAAAAAACTGATAACACTAATCAATAATGTTAAAGTTATATGTTATGATGGAAGATTGCAATTTCATGAGTCTGTAGGGGATAAATTCAAGAAGTCAGGAAATCTCAAACTTAAGTGCGAGGATTGCAATGCAATATATAGGCCAGATTGACTGTAGTTTTATTTAAAGAATCGGGGAACATTCGAGGAGTTTTAGATTGAATAAACAGGATTCAAACTACGCCAAACATCTCAATGACCATAACCATACATTCACACAGAATCCTGAAATATTCCATATATTAATATTATATTATATTATATTATATTATATTATATTATATTATATTATATTATATTATATTATATTATATTATATTATATTATATTATATTATATTATATTATATTATATTATATTATATTATATTATATTATATTATATTATATATTATATTTGTTTTATTATAATCATATCATTATACACAGTTTGGTCATTGAAGTATGAAATTCTTTTTAATCAATGGCTTAACCAAAATATAAATATGGCCGAAAGTTGATGCATGTTTGATTTTACCATTTAGGTCTAAGTGTAATTTTTTCAAAAAAGTCAACAAAATGATATTGAAAATTTGTGACATTTCGCTGAATTTTGGAAATAAGAGGAACTTTAACAATTTCTATATTTTCCGATCTACCGTGGGGGTCGTCACAAATGATTGTGTGCGAATTGTATCGTTCTCATAGGATTTTTCAAGGTTCTGATTTTAATTTATTCCAAAAACCTTACCTTTCAATTTGAGTTCCGTCTTGTAAAGATGGTAGGCAGCAGCATGTGCTTTGAGCAGTGTGTAGGCACACAAATAGTCCGCTTGTCCGGTGAGATTGATTCCTGGCGCCATTGAGGCCTTACCATATCCGCTGCTACACACCTGTTTGGGTTCGTTGATGGTAAGCCAGTAGTACACCGTATCAAATGTTTCAAAAGCTACCCTCGCGTACTCTACGAAGTAGTCAATTGTTTTTGCGTTGGTCCACCCTCCCAGGTCCTGGATGGGTTGGGGTAGGTCCCAATGATAAAGGGTGACGATAGGTGTCAGGTTGCGACTCTCTATTTCCTTTATCAAGTTCTTGTAGTATTGGATCCCTTGGCTGTTCTTTACGTTACTGAAGCCGGTGGGGAGGATTCTTAAAAACACAGATCGAAAATGCTTTAGAATGCTTACATAATATAACTTATTATTATAACACACATCAGACTGGTAAAAATGAAATGCTATACACAATGAAGCCTTTTTTGCCATTGATGACTCTTTTATTCATTGTGTTCTGTAATAAAAGTATATCTTTTCCCTTTATCTAATACTATCACTGAGTCTAATTTCAAGCATTTGACTGTAATGATAAAAAATTAATTAAATGATCCAGTCTTCCGTTTCAATATTATACACTTGCTATATTCTTCATGCCATTATTTTATTCTATTCTGTCATATCCCCGTTAACTAACCTTGACCACGATAAGGAAAACCGATACGTAGTAAGTCCCATATCGGCAACGAGAGCTACATCTTCTTTATATTTGTGATATGAGTCGGAGGCGATGTCACCAGTCGCATTTCCTATAATTCTCGTTGGATCCTCGTGAACGTAATGATCCCAGATATTCTCGCCTTTCCCTTCTTCATTCCAGGCCCCTTCGATTTGATAGGCAGCTGTTGCGGCTCCAAACATGAATCCATCAGGAAAGCTTTCATTGCTGTCTGCGGAAGCCAGGCTGGAAAATACATGATATAATATAATAAAGATATGGGGCATTTCATCTGATTTCTTTCAATTAGTGTACTGCTTGAAGAACACCAGTTTCCTTAAAATATTCACTCGCGGAATCCTGATTAGTATATTTTGTGTTGATTATTTATCTGTATTTATCTGTTACAGATTACTATGTTCTCTCATTAAATTTAAAGAATTTCTTTGGCAATATATATTTAGATTTACAGTTTAGAGTTTTTTGTATGTAATGTTATATGAAATAAAGTATAGTTCAACGTTCCAATCAATCTGAACATTACATTCATTCTGAATTCGATTTCCTAAACCTCCAACAGGTTACTGACCCTGTTCACAAAAATTAAACTGAGAAAATAGTACCAAAGCCTCTATTTTTTGAATAGAAGAATAAAAAAAAAAATCAGTGTCACTGTCAGTGTGTAAACTTGCTGTCCTCGAAATTGAGAATCTCCAGTCCAGCAAATTGATAAACAAATGAAAAGTTTTAATAATATATTTGATGGTCAGAACTTCCAGCTTTGGGAATATCAGATGGAAATCATATTCAAAGCTGACGGATTGTCGACACTATTCGCCGAAAAGTCCGAATGCCCTGCCGCTAATGTTGCCTCTAAAATCAAGAAAGAATGGGAAGAATGCCCGAGCCATGCTCCAATGGAATTTGAATACATGCAGAGTGTCATGACGTGCGAAACAGCACCTGCAATGGGGTCGAGATTAAAGATAATTCATGAACAGCGATCAGCAATCACCAAAGTAACGCTGAAACAAAAATTCTTTAATTATCAAATTACCGCCGGTACTGAAATATTGCCCAGCATATAAGTGAAATTGAATGGATGGCGCATGCTCTCCGCGATGTTGGAGAAGAAGTTAAAGACATTTATCGAATCGCTAAAATCATTGTCAGTTTTTGCCTCAAGAAAATGAACTGTTTATTGCTGCAAGGGATTCATCTGAAGAAAATAAACAAACATTCGATAATCTCACCGTACGCTTACGGAAAGAATAGCTGAGACTGACCCAACCGGCGAAATGACTTCTGCCTTCGCCGCTGTCAACATGAATGAACCAGGTTCTAGTCGTCCAAGTACCAGCTACACTGAGAAGCAGCGATTCAAGAAAAAACATCTACCATTTTGTTATTATTGCGAAAGAAAGGACATGTGAAAGTAGAATGTAAAAAACAATAAAGCAGAAGAAGACAAACGAGAGCAAAAGTTCCAAGCGTTCAGTGCAGAAGAAAAGAACATCCTTATAGAGGGTTACGAAAATGTTTAGCTTGCAGACAGTGCAGCTTCTGAATACATGACCTTCCAACGTGAATGACTTACCGACCTCTAGCCTTTAGGTTATCCAATAGCCATTCAAATTGGTGACAACTCGATCGTATTTGCTGAAGGTGTGGGTTCCATTGAAGTTTTTGCATCACACGTTAAAAGGTAGGGCTTACGTCTTTCCTAGCTCGCACAATATAACAATTGATGGTCGTCGAGAATTATGTTCGCTTGAAAACACCCTGTATATTCCAAAACTTGTCAAGAATTTGTTTTTGGTGTTTGACAAGCAGTACATAATAATGAATTTTGGATACTCTCACTGCCCTTGGAACGAAAAGATCCAACCAGTTATGAAATGATTTTCGAGAAATCAAAAATCCACCATGTCAATGTAGCTGGAACAAATCCAGTACAATTATGGCACGAGCGCATGGGCCACGTCAACTTCAAAACCTGCAATCAATTAATATAGATGCAATCCAGGTGAATTTATCCATTCCGATGAATACGGAAAGATGTCAACTACTTTTCTGGGTGAATGAAGAAATGAAGACCAAAATCACTACTGACCTCGGTCGATGGCCATTCGGTTTTATTACCAATGAAGAACATTCGTTATGATTTTTTTTCTTATCAGGATTATACCAGTCATGCCCTGTCTCCACAGCCCCGATTCAACCGGAGGGCGCTCTGGTGTGTCATCAATCCCAGTAACCACTCCCCACGTCCGTGGGGTGAGTGAATACATGTGCCCTGAGTAGTCGGAGTGATCCAAGAATTACGGCCTTCTGCATTCGTTCGGCCATCTTATGGCATGCCGGTATGATTTTTTAGCTTGATAGCAGTGTGTCCATCATTCCACCAAGGACCCCTGTGGGTAAAGCCTGCGGAGTTCACAGAGTAGATCTCGCTGTTTAGTCCGTTTTTCCTCCTCTTTTCAGACGAAAATCGTCCTACTTTGATGGACGAGGAGGACTACATCAGGCTTATTGGCTTCTATTTGCCTGAGGGTACGAGTGTCGTAGATAGTAGTATAACACTCGTAGCGCCTCGTTACGCCTGTGGATATAGGCTGAGACCGCATAAGCTGGACAAGCTGACAGCAAATGCATTATGGTCTCAGCTGCCCCATGACATGCTCTGCATCTAGTGTCAGGGACCTCTATACCCATCACGCGACTACGGTAAACGAGGGTGTTAAAGACACTATCTTGGCGGGCCATATGAATCCCTCGGTTTCCGATTTCAGCCCACTTGACCTGAGCAAATGTCAGGTTTATCCATATGCCAAGGTCTTCAATGTTCTTGAAGAAGACCCCGTGCATTGGCTTATCCTAATATAGCTGTAGGAGCCTTTCACTCTCCGCAGAACAGAGTTCGGGTTTGTCTTTTCAGAGTCGAGTCGGCTGCACGGGTTGCTGCCTTGAAGAGAAATGCTCCAATCCCTGCTTTTTCATGATCGCATAGTAAGTAGAGAAGCGGAGCTGAACTCCTGATGACTCTATATCTCTATATCCAGTATCATTCTGTAGACACTCCATATTATTATTATCATTGTAATCAACTCGTATATTAAAATGCGATTAATAATCTCGAACATTAATCGCCTTCATTCATAAACTAGTTGATTTAATAACTATTATTATTTATTTTCATTATAATCGAACGAATTTAGAGGTCCTTTCTGTATAACATGCCCAACAGAAGAGCTTCTACCATAACTCAACCACTTTTATTGACCATTCAATATCATTTTGAGGCTCTACTACGAAAGCGTAGAGGGGCTATAATAATTTTTCTCTTTAATTCAAAACTTTTTTCTTCTTTAACACAATCAGTTATTTGTTTTTTATAATTTTTAAATATATTCTCATTTTTATTGATCAGTCAAATAAATGAATATTTGGAACCGTTGGTGTGAATACGATTCAAGGAATGGAAACACCAAAACCATGTCAATTTAGAAAAAAAGGAAATTATTTCAACTGAAAATTGAAAAGTGTTTGTTTCTGAAGAAAACAACCTACGATAATAATGGAGACTTTTTGTAATATCTTACAGAAAACAACTACTACAACTACTAAGTTAGCATCTTCTGAAGCTAAAGCCTAAAAGCAGTTATTTCAAAATAACCAATAGTAACCTTGTGATCTGATGAATAATTCAGTTTTTCTTCCAAACAGAAATCCATCAAGATATAAAAAAACAGTATTTGGTATTAAAAAATGCCTACCATGCTCCCAAAACTAACTGCGCAACCGCCAGAAGCTCAAGCCTTGTCATCTTTACTGTGTGACTTGTGAACACAAACTGATAAATCTATAGTATTTAATCACGTCCGTTCTAATTTTTCATTTCAAGTACTTACTGTGGTATCTGAGAGATTAGAGAGAGGGGGGGAAAGATATAGGGGAAAAATGAACAGGAAAAATCATAGTACAAAATATTGTATAGACTATACAGATAATACTGGATCTTAATAAAAAAATCAATTCATGAAGAATGGACGACACTGCGTGAAGGAAGACTATTCAACTAATAATGAAAAAGGAGTTGGTAATCCAGTTCCTTCCAGAAAAATCTTATACAGTTGGTATTTTGTTTATACACTTGGTATACGGCAAGTATCCAACAGAAAACAACCACTGCTTCCTACGATTGCTGAATTATATCTGCTATACGGGGGTTGCTGAAACAAACATTTATAACCAGAAATGGCTTTATTATTTTTCAAAATATTCTCTATTAAGATCAATAGATCAATAGATGCATGGCATTTGAACCAATTTTCGAAGCACTTTTTCCATTCTGATTGTGGTACACATCAACCGCTTCTCCAGGTGTTGAAAAACGTTAACCTCGCAATTTATTTTTGATCTGCGGGAATAAGAAAACATAATTGGGCGCCAAACGAGGACTGTGCGGCAGAGATGATCCATCTTGACTATTAAAAAAGTTTTTGTTTGAGCTGATATGTGAGAGCTTGTATTTTCGTGGTGGAGAATGATTCGCCTTCTGCGACTGTTTTCCCTGATTTTTCCGATCACTTCTGGCAAACAAATGCTGGTATACCATTCAGAATTGAACGTTCTTGGTTGCTCTAATAGAACTCTAGCGACATGATTCGTCCTCTGTCACGATCTCATAGACGTTTTTGAAGCACCGCGATTTAATTTTTTCAACATTTCTTTGCACCAATCAACACGAACGAACAAACCTTTTTTTAATGACCCAAAGTCGAAGTGAAATGATTGGCATACCGTCGAATACAAATCATCTCTTTCGAGAATGCCAACCACTCGTGTTAGCGAAACGTCGAGCCAAACTCGCAATAAACGTCGGCCATACATCCCGAAAAGCCTTTATGTAATTTGACCTTGTATAGTTTTTGTGTGGGCAATCTAGAGAGATGAACAAAATAATTCATTTATATCCAGTACCAAAAGTGAGCACCACTTAGAATCTGTAACATAGAAACCAATTTGAAACAGACATTTCATGGGGAGTGACTATCTCGGTAAATAACACCTGCGTGGATTTATGGGGGCTCGACTGGGATATTCCTAACGAAAATAAAAATTAAACTGCCTTTACAAGAAGAAAGAAAAGCTGGAAAAGCGAGACATAACGCTTGGTAATGATTCTACAGAGCATGACTTGATCCAGGAGCATAAATGTTTAATTCTTTAGAGATATTAATTATATAGGATGTAATAAAATTAGATTTGAATTTCAGGCCCAATTTTGTTATCTTTTATTTATATGTCTATTATTCCAAAATATTTCAAAAATTTTCAAAAAATAAGCATTATTAGAAACTGAAAACGTTTTAATTAAAATTTGCATGTCTTAATTAGGCGAAACCCAATAACCATTCTAAGTACTTGCTTGACTAACCCAGCCATTCTACATCATATCTATTTAATCTATTATTAACATTTGAACTTTCCTGGAGTAAGTAGCTTTTTGATGACTAATCACTTGATTTTGAAGTCATGTTTTAAACTGTATGGTCTAAGTTTCCCATCAATAGACTCTAGGAATAGAAGCCTTGGAGTTAGATGTTGACGATATTGTCAAGATAAGAGATAAATGTCACCGCATCTGAAGGGCACTGATTAGAGCAAGACAAGTTTAACAGGAACCAGGAAGCCAGAACTTTATGTATAAATATAACTTCCGACTTATTTCTCTTATACCTACTCTAATGATTGAAAAGTTAGTAAAAGTAAAGTTCTCCGAGAAATTTGACATAATTTCTCCAAATCAGTACGGTTTTCAGGAGAAAAAAATTACTAATGATGTCATCTTCTCTTTTCTTCAGGCAGTATACACAAATGTCAACAGTGGTGAAGCTGTTGTGGCGGTATTTTGGGATTTCTCAAAAGCGTTTGATTGTGTCGATCACGAAATACTTACTTTTAGCTAAGCTTCACTACTAGGGCTTCAGAGGTGTAGTATACGACTGGATGAAGTCTCATATATTTATTTATTTTTATTTATTTATGAAGAAACATATAGGCTTAACCTAATTACATGTTTCTGTTTAATCTAAATAAATTCTAGTACTGAGAAAAAAACAAAATGCATACATCTATATACACCGATATACACAGATCCATAATTAAATTTATACATACGAGTATACAATTAAAGATGTTAACAAAAATACCAAGAAAAATCTTCAAGAGAATCCATATTTTCAAAATAAGTTATCGAGGCAACGCTTAAATTTACGCACAGAGACATCAAACATACCGGAACCTATCTTTTCATTGTGCGTATTAAAAGAGGAACACATGTCGTTCAAAGGTCCATGTAGATAATTTCTGAAAATTATATTATTCGGACGTGTGCTGTGTAACGATACATACAGGGAAATGTTACTCAATAAATATTCAGAATCTATGTGGGAGTTAACTATTTTAAATATAAACATTAAGTTACGACGGACCCTTCTATGTTTGAGAAGCGATAGTCCAAATTCATGCCTCAAGGGATTGTATGGTGCGAACCCTGGGTTAGTTCCATATTTTTTATAATAAAGGAATTTGATAAAATTATTTTGGATTGTTTCTAGGATTTGAATTAAACTCTGATTTTGAGGATCCCAGATAACGCTTGCATACTCTAATTTTGTTCGGACGAGTACAACAAATAATGATTTGATGGACTCTATGTTTGTAAATTCATATGTAGTCCTCTTCACAAAACCCATAAGCTTACGAGCTTCTCTAGCAGTTTTTGATATGTGCTCGTCAAACTTGAGATTGGTTTGAAATATCACACCCAGATCACGAATTTCGTAAACCCTTTCTAAAATTGAGCCACCCATTCTATAATAAAAGTGATGAGGGAATCTACTTTTAGAAAATGTCAGCACTAGATAGTCATTCACATCTACAATATTTTTAAATATTTTGTAATCATCTGCGTACAATAGAGATTCACATGTTACCATAGAGGGGAGATCATTGATAAAGATGGAATATTCATCGACAATAAGTTGAAATTTGAACAACATATTTGCAATTTAAATAAGAAATTAGCTTCTGTATAATAAATCGCCAGGGTGTTGACCGACGATATTTATTTATTTACGGGCAAGCCCATTAAAAGTATAAATTACAATTTCAGATTATATACGGCGCTGAAGTACAAACTAAAATTAATAATAAGTTCAAATTTGAACAGGTTGATTAGGTATTTAAAAACCACAAGACAATAAGCGTCAATAAAACGTATGCTATACCCTAAAACATTAAATCTCAAAATATTAACATTAAAGCTCAGTATTCAGTAACTGAGTTTTAAAATGATTCAGGGAGGTGTTAAACATCTCAAGATCAGTGATACTATTGGCTAAACGTAAAGTTCTTGGAATGCAGCTGTTAAATGTGTGGTATAAACGATAAAATGGTACATAAAATGTTTGTTTCTGTCGAGTTGGTCGATTTTGAACATGGAGATTAATTTTTTCTAGGAGTTCAGCACAACTGCAGGTCTCTCTATTTTCTTCTAGTTTCCAAAGAGGGCATATTGAGTTGCCGCTGTTGCAATTCATCCTAGCAACGAACTCCCGATTTATATGCTATGTATCTGAGAAATTTATGTTGGACATTTTCGATGTTCCTGATATATCTCATATAATGTGGAGACGAGACAGAAGAGCAGTACTCTAGGTGTGGGCGGACCAGTGAGCAATAAAGGACTTTGATAGTAGTTGGGTCAGTGAAGTCATGGGTTTCATGGTTTTATGGATAGCCATAGGTATGTGTTGATTGAAGCTTAAGACGTGGTCCAGTATAACTCCAAGGTCTTTGATTTGATTAACAGCCTCCAATACATGACCATTTAGGTTGTAATCAAAAGTGGTAGTAGGTACATGGGATCGATAAAAGCGCATGACATGACACTTGTAGCATTCAAGTCCATGCCATTTAAGGAGCACCAGTTTGATAGATTGTCAAGGTCAGACTGAAGCCTGTGGGCGTCCAAAAAGAGGTTTCAATAATTAGGAAAAGTTTGAAATCGTCTGCAAATAGTAGTGGTTTGGCGTATCCGATGCCTTGGATGATGTCGTTAATAAATAAGTTGAATAATAAGGGACCGAGGTGTGACCCCTGAGGAACACCTGAGGTTACTTCGAATAGTTTGGAGTAGTGATGATTTGCTCTAACCATTTGAGTCCTGTTCGTAAGATAGCTACTGATCCGCTGCAGTAATACTCCACCTACACCGTATTTGTCGAGCTTTTGAAGTAAGAGAGTATGGTTGACCCTGTCAATAGCCTTAGAGAAGTCAGTGTACACAGAATCAATCTGGCAACCTTTCTCCAAAGCTTCCGACAGGAAGTCGACATACGTAACTAGATTCAATTCGGTCGATTTCCCAGCACAAAAACCATATTGTTGATCAGTTATGATGCCTGAACAATCGTAAGTATGGTACTCTGTTATGATGTTCTCAAATACCTTGGGATTTTTTTTTACAGTATTCAAATTCATTGACAAAAATACAATAATAATATTTATAAAATAAAACTAGGTATAATTTCGAATTTGTGATGAAGTGTCCTCCTGCTCGTAGAAGAGTATATATGCCTTTCCGCTCACAAGGGAATTCGAATGAATCGGTGAAACTAGGGAATCGTTGTACTCGTGCCATGTGCCTGTATATGGATGCCTACAGTAAGCAGTGTAGTGCCCGCTATTGGTAGTCCCGCTGTGATTCGTCAATGCGTACAAGTTATAGCGACAAGGCGCTACATTGTCTGCAGTGTAGTTGCTCAAATCTAAACCTTCCAGAGGAAAATCTATGGTTATATTCAATTTTCCTCTAAATCTTCCTGTTTGAGAGAATCTTTTTAAATGGATTACTAAAACTTTTAGGAATTTCTGAATCGATATGGACTTTGTGCATTTCCTTTTTCTTTTGCAATTCAAACATGTCGGTTTTTCTTCACCATCCATAGTTTCTTCCCTAGTGAATGAATCTAAACATTGCGAGAGTCTAAGTTGGCCTGTTCTTTTTGATATAGGAAGAGAAAGGTCCCAGAATGTATCGAAAGTGACTGAACAGTGACCGCAATAAGTACATTTCAAAGTTGATTTCAGCTATCCAACAAAGTTATCAACTATCTTGGAGTTGTCCATTTCCAAGTATCTCGACCATGAATCCCTGGACTCATCACTAGAGTTAAATTTAGTGACAATATCGGCCAAAATGAGGTTGGACTTATCCGTTACTCCATTCACGTCTTCGTGTAGTCCCTCCAGTAGGTATCGTAAAAACTCCTGGGCATCTTGTTGGTCGTAACTGAAGAAACGTGGTGCAAATCTTTCAATTTTACTTTTCAAAAAGACTGTATTAACAAATCGATCCGACTCATCTTCTCACAGTTCCTTTATCACTTCTGCAAATGCTTTGATCAAAGCTCCCTTCATTTTAGACAATTTGGTGTTAATATCTCTTGTATACGCATCCTTCTTCACATATTCCAGCTAAGTTGTCTCGCATGAAAACACCAATAAAATGAGGTATTTTCAGAAATTCACATATTTAAGTAATTCCTCATCGTACAACGCTCTATTGGGCAGCTTCAGCGGGAGTTTTTTGAAAATTTCTTCTTGAGAAACAAACCGTAGCCGCCTTTAGCGGTCTTGCGCAGAAACAAACCGGAACCTCCTACATTTTTGTTGTCACCGCCGCCACCACCAATGCTCTCCATTGCGGTATTATGACGCTTGTCTTCCTCCAATTTCTTTTTGGCATTGGCCGAGAATATGATGGTCCTGGCTATGGTGCTGGCACCGCCTGCCAACGAGCCCAGCGCTCCCAGAGCGGCGAATATCGGAAGCAGAGGCAGCACACCACCGCTCTTCGCTTCGAACGGTATTATTCGGGGTACTCTAATTTTTTTGCGGCCACCCAATTTTTTCACTTGAGCACGGGCAGCACGCAGTGCCACCAAGGAGGATTTTCGCAGAGCCTTCGCACTCAAATCTTTCAGCTGATCAGGTTTCAGTGTTTTTCGCAGAGTCTTGGTAATTTTCTTAACCACATCTCGACGGAAAGACTTTGGCTTTGCAGCAGCAGCAGCAGTCTTCTTCTTCTTCAGACCCATTCCCAAATTACGTTTTGCCTTCATGGTTGTGGTGACCAGCCAAGCAGCAGCTCTCACCAAATTTGGCGTCTTTTGATTTGACACGTTCCCAAGCTCGATTTTCCAGCGCCCAGTCGGCCTTGTGTCTCTCCTTCAAAGACTTGTTTTGCGAGTATGCAATATCGTGAGTCTTACAAGCCGAATCCAAAGGGTTCACACCAGGATCTCCACGTGCCAATCTCTTCTGTAGTTTGGTACCCGGTCCACAGTACTGGTATCCAGGCAAATGAAGCTCGAATGGCAGATGATTAATCAGAGAGTTCACCACACCACGACCTTCGTGCTCGACAGTCAGCATATCACTGACGCGAATGATGTTGCACACCTACTTACATAACTGTACTCCACTCAAAATGTCATTCGAATGTCAGATGTGAGCGTGGTCACACACACACACACTTCAGCAAAAAATCAATCAACTCAAACATGAAAGTGGTGCAACAAGAGCCGGCTCTGGAAATAGTCAATTTGGATACCATAGGTGGAGGAGGTATTGGCGGTGACGACGACGGTATACGTAAACACGGCTACCGAATTCATTCCGAGCGATATTTTGTGGCCCCAGCGGATGTGGCAAGACCAACGCTGTACTCAGTCTGCTGTTCAGCCCGAACGGAGCACGCTTCGAGAATGTTTACGTTTATTCAAAGTCGCTGTACCAACCTAAATATCAGCTACTGCACGATGTACTCAAACAAGTCAAGGGCGTAGGTTATTTTCCATATAGGGACAACGACGAGGTAATCGATCTGTCAAAGGCGAAAGAAAACTCAATTTTCATATTTGACGATGTGGCGTGTGACAAACAGAATAAAATCAGAGAGTTCTATGCCATGGGACGCCACAAGGGTATTGACCCAACCTACTTGTGTCAAACCTACTCGAAAATACCCAAACAGCTGATCAGGGACAATTGCAACATTATACTACTTTTTCGGCAAGACGATATGAATTTGAAGCACGCCTTCGACGAGCACGTCTCTCCGGATTACACCTTTGAGGAATTTCGCCGCATGTGCGCCGCCTGTTGGAAGGAAAAATTCGGATCTCTGGTCATTGTCAAAGACTTTGATGTGAACAAAGGGCGCTACCGCCTGGGCTTTGACAAATATATACAAATGTGATGCGAGGTGGCACGGCATTCGTACTGAAGCCATGACGCCGACCACATCACCCCGCATCGAGACGGAGATTGCTAAAGCTGAACGCAAACGTCAAGTCAATCAGTTGTCGAAAATTGTGCGAAAAAAGTATCTGAGTCTGAAACTCGGAAAATCCGAACATGATGAAGCACTGAGTAAATTATTCAAACCCATTACGGTGCCGCTGAAAAGATTGAGTGCGTCAGTGCCGCCACTCACCAAGCGATCACGACTGGCAGTGAAAAAAGAAGAGAAACAGGAACCGTCGACACCAACGACTCCAGACTTTATGAAAAAGGAAGAAGACGAAGAAAGCTACCACACAGATGATGGTGATTATGATGATGATGAGGATAACTATTTGGAAGTTTATCCCGAAGTAGCAACTGAATTCGTGAATGAACATCGCGCCAAATCCGGCAAAATAGATGTGAATTACGGCCCCATTTACGACAAACCAAGAGCGCAATGGTTGCTCGGTAGAAAGCTGATGGACTTTGACAAAGATACGGGGGACATTCGCATTGATGGTGTAACATACGAGGGCACTCCGGGGCTATATAGTTTGATTTTCTACAAAAATCCCAAATACGCTAAAGCCGATTTGGCGGCATACAAGCAAATTTTGACAGCTACAGGTGCGCATGTAGATGCGCGAGGTAGGTTGAATCCATCTCAGACTGCCAAATACGAACAGTTGATTCGACCAATGTTCAAAGATCCTCAATCAAAAATAGGTGGTGGTGGAGGTGGTGGTGGAGGTCGAGGCCGAGGTCGTTTCACCGACGGCAGTGGTATCCCAGATCAGTTGACATACAACACGAAACTCATAGAATACGTGTACTGGGACGATGTGAACGAGCTCGTTGACAGGTATAGGCTTCTGGTAGCCGCCAAAAATGCCGGCAGCGCCTCTACCGACAACGAGATCGTGGCCATCATCAATGAATTGAGAGAAGCAGGCTATATTCGATAAATAAAAGGGTAGACGTTTTTTTGCATGCCACAGTCGCATCATGAGCATCAACAAGTTCGGTCAAACTTCGTCAGCTCGCCGTGCACGGCAGCAGCAGCAGCAGCCCTATCATTTTCCTGGTGTTATACTCAACTATACGACAAATGGGGACATTGATGCTGAACATGTGAAAATATGTAATGTGGAAACGCCAAGTGCACTCAATGATGTTGCCAACAAAAAATACGTTGATGACGTCATACAGAAGCTCAAAGATGACGTCATACACAAACTCAAAGACGACCTGGACATCACCAAAAACAATCTAACAGCCTTGGATATTCGAGTGATGAAATTCATGTCACTTTCGATGAAAAAGCATGAAAATACCAAGAAACGCTTGGATAAATTGGCACTGGATATTGTTGATATTCCAGCCTCTTAAGTAGAAGGTGTAACGCCCAGTGCAGTTAGTGTATTGACTCCGCCATTAGCGAAATGACGTCATCATCATCTGAGAAAAAACAATTGGTTGATGAGCTCCATGCTCCAGCCAGAAGGAATTTTCCTCGCAGACGTACCATCATCAAAGGACTCGACGATCTGTGGCAGATGGACTTGGCTGATCTTCAAAAATACTCCAAAGCCAATAAAAACTTCAATTATATTATCGTGGTGATTGACACCTTTTCCAAGTACCTATGGGTGCGCCCCCTGAAGACTAAAACTGGTCGTCGAGACGTCACCGAAGCGATGAGTGACATATTATCGAAAGCGAAAAGATGTCCCAAGCTCCTCCAGTCAGATCTCAGAACTGAATTTTACAATTCCAGCTTTCAGACTCTCCTGAAAAAGTACAACATCAAACACTACAGCACGTATACCGTGAAGAAAGCCGCGATCGCAGAGAGGGTTATACGTACTCTCAAGGAGAATCTCTTCAAGTATTTCAGTTTGAACGGTACCTACAAATGGCTGGACATTTTGCCGGACATTGCCAAAAACTACAACCAGCGCAAACATCGAACGATTGGCATGAAACCGTGTGACGTCACCAAAGACAATGAAAAACAGGTGTATAAGTCAACGTATGATTATGTCGAACGTGCTGGTCGAAAAAAATTCAAAATTGGCGATTTCGTGAGAATTAGCAAGGCCAAGCATGTTTTCGAAAAAGGGTATACGCCTAATTGGACTACGGAACTATTCAAAGTTGTCAAAGTGAAAATCACCCAACTAATCACGTATTTGCTGGAGGACTTGGAAGGGCGACCAATCAGCGGCGCTTTCTACGAACAAGAACTACAAAAAATAAAAAATCCCGAAGTCTATCTAGTGGAATCATCAGGCGTAAGGGTCGTAAAGTACTTGTGAAATGGCTGGGGTTCGATAGTACGCACAATAGTTGGATTGATGCGACAAATCGCATGAAATTCAATGGAAAATTGGCACAATCTCAACTGGAAGAGGGGGCCTTTCATCATCATCGTCGTCTCTCAGCTCTCGACGACGTAGAAACTCGAGCTGGTGTATGGGGGGAGGGTGGGGGGTGATGGCGGCAGCGGAGAAATAAACCGATGCCAAACGGTGCAGAGAGATTAGTCAGTCAACATGTTTCGTGCAGTGAACAACGTCGTTGTCGAGTCTTCTGAAGAGCCCTCTGGTTACGAGTCGGCGTCGGTGGCGTCGGCGGCGTCAGCTTCATCATCATCATTATCATCGGACCGAGAGTGGGCAGATCGAATGGCAGATTTAGATCGAATATGTGACATGTACAAGGAGGCTATCAAAGCGTGCAACGCCACCTACGAGTTTCGCAACACCGACGTATTGAGCTTGCAATGCGGCATAAGTTTTGCTCGGAGTTTCGTGCCTGCAGTGAAACTCGTGTGCAAGGTCCAATACACCATATGCTCCAGCCTGTCCTTCAGCATGTTTGAATGGGGTCAATTCGTGGGGGCCATTAATCAGTTGCTTTACAATAGCCGAAATGGCCCGAATGCAGCAGCAGCCAAGACTATCCGAATCAAACTCGACTGGGACAATGTTATGGATTGTAATTCCAACACACGTATGCAGAGAGTCAACAAGTGCGAGTTTCCAAGAATGACACCTACTTCTACCTGACGGAAGCGGATGTTCAAGAAATCCTTCATCTAGATGCTACTGTGATGGCGACAAGATTTGAATATCTATTGAATATGAACTTTAGTCAATATTATCACGATTTATTAAGCAGTGCAAAAACTCTAGCTAAAAACAATAGTTTGTCATTTGATGAGGCTATAAACTTGTGTACTATATCATCAAAAGATGATAAACATCTATGTTTTCGTGAATACCTATGCTATTTGCCGGATAAAGTAATGTTTGATTACGAAACGAAATAAATGTATATATTGAGAGCAGAGTTGGCGTTTTAATTCAGTATGCAGTGTGCAGTGTGTCTGTGTGTATGCCGAGAGAGAGAGAGATGCAGCAGTACGAAACAAGACTCGACTCGTATCGAAGCTGGTCTTCGACATTTCCTGCAAGTAAGTTAGCCGAAGCAGGCTTTACGTAAACCGGTTCGGAAGATGTAGTTGCATGTCTTTCATGCCAAGTAGAAGGGTTCGGATGGCTGCCCAATGACGATCCTATGGCTGACCATCGTCGATGGAGCCCCCATTGTGATTTCGTTCTTAGTTATTACTCTGAGCACAGACACAGACCGACGACAGATGGTGCTGATGTCCCTCCAGAACCAAGAGTGTCAGATGTCATTAGCAGAGTGACAGATGACACATGGATGACACCGCCACCACCACCACCGACAGATGGCGCTGATGTTGCTCCAGAAGAAAGACAAGTGAAAGGTGACATAAGCAGCAAAGTGACCACAGATTTCATAAACATAGACTCACAGAACACGGTGATGATGTGTAGTGTATGTCTTGTGAATGAACTAAATGTATTGTTTATGCCATGTAGACACTTGGCGTGCTGCTCACAGTGCGCCATCAGGTGCGACACATGCGTAGTTTGTAGATCACCCATCAATACGTTTATGAAAATATATATATCTTAGAATATTTTTGAGTTTAATTTTGCTACTCGAAAATACCCTTCCCCATTTTTTTTGCTTCAAAAACATGCCAATTTTTATGTAAAAAATTATCACATTTTTGTTTGAATTATTCTTCCAATTTTGGTACAAAAACGTGTTTTTTTTATCCAAAAAAGTGACACTTTATTCGATAAAAAAAACCACCCAAAATTAACATGGTGGAAGGATTTCATTGAAGCATTTTCAGTGAATTTTGAGTCACTCAGCATTCACTCAGCTTTCACTCAGCATTCACTCAGCTTTCACTCAGCATTCACTCAGCTTTTTCCACCATGTCAATTTTCGGTAATTTTTTTTATAAAAAAATTACCATTTTCCCATAGGAATACATGTATTTTTGATTGAAAAAAAGTGACACCATTAATGACATGGTGGTAAAAGCTGAGTGAAGCATTTTCAGTGAAAGCTGAGTGGCTGAGTGAATCACTCAGCTTTTTCCACCATGTCAATAAAAGTGTTACTTTTTTGCATGAAAAAGTGACACTTTTTCGTATAAAAAAATGATACTTTTTTGCGCAAAAAAGTGACACTTTTTCGTATAAAAAAATGATACTTTTTTGCGCAAAAAAGTAACCCTTTTTTGATGCAAAAGTGATCTCTAAAAATATGTGGGATTTTGAATGGGAGATTGGAAGGGTGAAACAAAATATAATAATATCCAGACACGGATTACATATTGATTTTATTCAATCATAAATATAAAACATAATCACTATTATTTGATTAATAATATATGTAGTGTGTGTGTGTGGAAAGAAACAAACAAGAGCACAATTTCTTGCATTTTCATTTAACATTTTTCTTGAAATTTTGTGTGTGTGTGTATGGCAATCTCATTCATCGAATTCTGAATCCTCATCTCCTGAGCCTATGAAGCGGTTATATGTGAGATCTAATTCGTAGGGCTCACCACCACCACGCAGATGTAGGTCACAGTAGCATTGGCTGCTCGTTTTCAAAGTGAACAGTACTTCATCAAATCGGTTGTGACACCAAAATTTGCAACATTGTATTGTCCATGTGCTTTACACCAAACACCATATGTTGATGGTCTCTGATGCTGTGAACCGGATGGTTTTGCATAGCCCTTCTGAATGCTTCATAGCAAGTGTGGCAAAATCGTAAATAATATTTTGGAATACGATATGCATTCGCCCACACACAGTATTGGTCTTCGTGCAAATGACCCTCCAAGTCTTGATTTTTGAGAGCTTCACACCTATCTACAAAGCTGATTTCTCTCGTGTACTCTAAGTGACTCAAATCATTGAAATTTCGTTTGACGCTCTGAGCCTGCTTATAGATTTGTACCCATTTTTCATAACATTTTCAAAATTCGAACAGTGAGCGTTCATGGTAGAGGTGAGGCCTCGATGAATTCAACTATTGATGATGTACATCTGACTACTTGCAGACAGCATAGATTTTTCAAAGTGTCTACCATGGTGGTGGTGTGCGTGTGTGGGTATGTGCTCTCTGAAAAAACATTTAAATTCTATTAGATATCTAACTGACTGTAATGGCCCCACGGCAGAGTGTCATGAGAGCCGACAATCAAACAGCGCTTGTCGTCGTGGGGGTTGAGAGCGATCTTTGTTTGCTCTACACTAAAAACTTTGTGTGAAAAGGATCGAATACAGCGTTGCGAAGTTATTTTTTCCACATTGTTTTTCAGACATTCCACATAATCTTCAAAAGTGATGTGATTTTCGACAACGCTGTATTTGACCCCTTTGGATTTTTTTACGATTTTTCCACTTTGTATCTTATAGATGTACAACTTTGATCGAAGCCCCACGAAATCTGTCATGATACGACCATTGGCTTCGTCCTTCATCAAGCCGGGTACTTTTCGCTCGTATCGAATTTTTCAATGTGACTGCTAATCAAATCCCAATAAATATCATCGCACTTAATTTCATAAATGAGCGAATCAGTATCCGTATACATCAATTTGCACTGATCGTGCGTGTACTTTTCCATCATGAAGCCGTAATGGAAATCGTACACGCATACCTTGGAAATATCGAGAATCGACATTCCTATGTACAAGGGCTTATTGAATAACAAATCCGTCTTTGCCATCTCGATAGCGACGAGGCTCTCGTCGAAAATGGTGCGACTCCTGAAATTTGGACTGGCAATCAGATTTTTTGCGCCATATCGTCCCTCCCACTTGGAGACCATTTTCACCACACGGTGTTTCCGTATGTTTTCCATGGTTTTCCCGAACACTGCATTATTGGCTAGTTTGTAGTTATTTTTGCCAAAAGTAGTTTTTGCTTGAGCGCGTAATTTCGTATTTAATTCAATGTAGGGACGCAGCCACACCGACTGATTGAATTGCAACACCTTGTGGATTTTCCTGAGTACAAGGCCGTGTTTGAGTGCTTGTTTCAACACCCTGTAGTGCACAACATATTTTTCCTTGTTGTACAGCGTGGTCATCAATTTTGGTAATTTCGGGCCTGGCGGTGTACGGTGCTCGGCACACAAGGGTAAATCTTTGTGTTTGTCATGCAGATGTTCGGGGTACTCCAAATCGACTTCGAGAATGTAGCCGATGGGCGAGGTGTCCGACACTTCCGACACATCAAAATCGGCTGCATTTTCGAGCCATTTAAAGCCATCGTACGGAAGATATTCCATCATGGCCCAACCGTACAGATTATTCACGTCGAGATATAGCAAATAGGTCGACGGTTTGGAGGCGTCATACCTTTCACCCATGTGCTTGTTATTGGCTGAGGAGAATCTGTTGCAGCACTGACTGATGCCGCCACGAATTCCTCGCTCGACAAAGAGAAGCATGTCGACGTCTTTCAGTATCTGCAATTTGCACTGGGTGTACTTCAACATACAGGACCACGTATATCCCGGGAGGGTGTAATACAACGCAGGATCCAGCCCATAAGTCTCGTGACAGATATTTCGAAAATTTTCGAAAATATCCACCAAGATCAATATGTCGGTTTTCATGTATAGGTCAGAGTACTCGCCCAGTGTTGTCAAGTTGAACGACCGCCACACGTTCTGCGCATGCTCGTATTCGGCATCGGTGATGCCACAATCGTTCAACTTGTTGTAGAACTGATCGCGCGCCGGCAAACTTGGGCATTCCAATTTCTCCATCGAATCGATGAAATCGTATGGGAATACCCCTTTTCGAGTGAGTAACTCGTACCGGTCGGCATCGAAATGGGCAAATTCGCGCCTTGAAATCTTCAAGTCATGGATGGTCAGTGTTTGCACCAAATGCTCCAAGCTCATGCCCATGAAGCGAAAAGAGTCAATGAATCGAAATTTAATGTCAGCGTTGCCGTCGTACTGGGTGAAAGAAATGTATTTTTCTTCGTTGACAGGCAACAGGCTGACTCGACCCCTTTTTGCTATATCTCGAATAATAAAATGACTGTCGTATCCGGATAAATTGTGAAAAATGATTGGCACAACGAACGACTTTTTGTAGTTCAAATTGCAATGCGCTTGCGCATATCCACGGAACGCTCCCGTGTAGTGATTATGATCTATTACAATTTTGTCGTCGGTTTTCCAAGGTTTTTCGCAGATGTGGCAACATGGCGCTGTCGCTCTATCTGGAAGTGAGACGATCATGGGGACAATATTCAAAGTTTTGGCTTCCACAAATTTGGCTATGGCCCCCAGTCTCTCCGCAAACCAATCCATCGAGTCGAGGCCCCGATGACTATCATAAAATGACAAAGTATCTTCATATGCACACTTGAAATAAAATCCAGCGCTGAAAGGAATGTTCTTTTTGGTACTTTGTCGTAAGTGAGGTGCATTCTTCGTCATTAAACTGTTCCAAAATCGACTCAAAATCCGCGTAAATTACAAAGGGCACTATTTCTTTATGTACAAAATCCCGAAATTCTACGTGATCATACGAAGGAAATGAAATTTTGCTCTCGTTTAATTTTTGACAATCAACAGTATGACTGTCGAGTTTCTTCTCACTCGTAAAATAATTTAAACACCTGTCACAAATGAATGTTTTATGTTCATTTTTAATAAGTTGGTGACTGAGTAGGCGAGATAAATCCTTCATCCAAACATAATGGAATATTATGTCATTGCCGATGGCGTTGTCGTCATCGGAGATTTCCAGTGGTGGTGCCTCGTAATCATTTAATTTCGGGTGATATTCATTTTGAATGAGGAGAAGATTGACATGTTTGTCTAATTTTTGTTTCGTGAGTCGGCTCGGAATAGTAACGAAAAATGCCTCCTTGTTCGCCTGCGGCTGAATCAATTCCAAGGTGTACACATTCACAGATATGTTGTTCAATCGCTCAAATTTGATAATTTGTTTTAATTTCATAGGAAAGTCGATTCCATCCAAGTTCAGTACATTTGAATAGTGAGGGTATGATGAAATTCTATCTGGATTTTTACCCGATTCAACAGGGTACAAGGCCGAAACGACGGCCCAAGCGAAACACGTATCATCTTTATTTTTCAAATTAATGCAAGCTTTTTTTTCGCAAGAGATTTAGGCAACTCGATGAAAGACGAACCGTTTCCCACGTCCGATTTATTCGTATTGATTTTCAAACTAACAATTTTCTGAAAACTCCAACCACTTTCTTTGTCCGCGAATTCCGACAGTTTGTTTTGAATTTGATCGATGACATTTTCTAGGAACCACTTTTTCAAAGTTGTACCCCTATCGATAACAACGTTTTTAGTGTTGAAATATTTATAGTCGCTTATTATTTGTTCTTGATTCAAGGAATTTTTCACGAATTTACCACAAAATGTCGCATTGACTTTGATGATTGGATGTTTTTTCAATAAATTTTTAATTCTGCTTTTGAATAGAATGAATGCATCACCAAAAAATTGTCCAATATCTTTATGATTCAAATTTATAATTATACCGGTGCGTAAACGCGAAGAAAATGCCGATTTCAAGTCCTCCCACTTTACTCGAGATGTTAATTTTGATTTGACTCCCTCTCCCACCACCACGTCGACGCCTGGCTGTTGTTGACCTGACTTTTTGATTGAATTTCGTATAATTTTCAAGTGTCCGCATAAAGTTTGTAATTTTCTCAGAGAGCCTATGCAATCCACTGCCGCGATCGCACTATTGATCAGGCGGGTGGTGTACTTGCAATGGGCCAGCCAATGTTTGCGTTCTTCATCAGTACAACCCCTTTTGAGGATTTTTTTGACCTTACGCAACTTGGCTACCATCTCCATACTGTGTGCAACAATAGCGTCAGATGACATGATGATGATGATTATTCAACAGACACACAAAATTTCAAGAAAATGTCAAATGAAAATACAAGAAACTCACTCTTTGTTTCCAACGGCGGCGGCGGCGTCGTCAGCGTTTTCAGGCTTTAGCGATCTCAAACAGCTGCTGCGGATGATTTTGATTGGCAATTTTCTGCTCGCCCCTGTAGATGAGCATATGCTGGGACTCGGTTAATTTGTCGAGGATGGGTTTGAATGCACCAGTCACTCGATTTGGCAGGAATACTTTACACTCCTCCAACTCCACTAGGATGGACTCTCCAAATTTGGTTGTTTTCGCTTCGGTAGCTCAGACAACTTCCGCAGGTTCTTCCAGCAAGTCAACAAAATCTTGTTAATTTCGTCGAGAAGTTGAGACATCTGCGAAATAATTTGAAAAATGAAAAAAAATTCATACACGCTGTATTATAACTCTCACTCACTCACTCAAAATAAAACATGATGTTTATGATTCACCCCGTGTATGAGAAATAAATATGATAAAAATAAAATATCCCAATCACACTGTATATAGCAAATGGAACTTTGTGAGAGACACCCTGTATGAGAAGGAATTATGATAAAAAATGCAATCCACACACACTGTATGAAAAACAAAAAAAAAATGATGTTTTGTGAGAGACTAAAAACAAATATGACAAATGAACTTTTCTGAATTTTTTTTTTTGAAAAAGAAACACTACAAAAAGTGAATCGAAAGAAATAGGCACACTTGAAACAATCGCGAAAAATAAAAAAGAATAACTACTACTACTACTGACCTTTGCAAATCACGAATTAAATGGCACTCACAATAAAAAACAATGCACTTGTATAGAAAAAAAGTGAGAGACAGATGAGCGGCAGAGAGGCACTTGTTGTTGCTTCGAACGCAGATAATGAAATGACGCAGGCTCGCTGTGAACGTACGTATTAACTCTCTGTGTCACGTGACCCACGCCGTCCACCTCCACGCCGAGTTCGCGTAACCGATCATCGTCGTGTTTACTGAGAATTTCGTTCAACTTGAGAGAGCAGACAGTAAACAAGTCCAAGGCCAAATCGTATTTCTTAGAATTTCAATGGAGAGAGAGTAAACACCAGATGTGACTTATCGCTGTTTACGACTACAGCGCGCGGAGACGTATTTTTTTTTCTTTTGGAATTTCATTCGAGAGCGAGTGAATTAATAATAAGTCGTCCATCATAATTTTCTGTTGTTTGTGTTCTACGACAGTAGACATTTTTTCATATTTAATTTTTTTGTTTTGTCAATTAAGGTGGCAGTGGCCATGTTTTTTTTCTTCCAGCCAATTGCTCTCAACGAATCACGTGACGTTTTTTTCCCTTCCAGCCAATTGCTCTCAGCGAATCTCGTGAGGGAAGTTTTTGCATCGCCGCCATGGTTTTTTGCAGAAAAGACACGCGCCACTTAGGGTGAAACGTTTTGAACCCCCCCACCCCGAAACTCTTCGGCGAACACGTCATCTTCTTCAGCACCAACCCTCCACCAACGGCAAGAACTCGATGGACGCGGCCATCGAGAGATTCACCGTGTGGAGCAATGCCGGTTCTGTGACACTCATCGGTCACAGAACCGGCATTGTTCATCTACTAGAGATCTTTCGTTACGTCACACCGATTGAAAGAGATTTGATTTATTAAGTTATTTCTAAACAAATTAATTTTCAGAGTATAACTATATTGTGATGACTTTTCTGTATATTGAGGAGTAATTTGTTTGTTTCACACTAGTTTGCTAAATGGTCACTATCATTTTGGAGCAGTTTACAATCATTCTGAGATTAAAATAGGGGGCTAAATTACTTCTCTATGAGTTGCACCGCTGGTAGAAATGAAACTTTGTGATTTATGACCACGGTAGGGGAGGGTCGGGAGGTTTGGGTCGTAGGATGTTTGGGTCGATCGCAATATTACCTTCTTAAAACGTTTCAAGCAATTGTGACTCAAACCTCCCGCTCGATAAAGGAGGTTTGGGTCACGCATTATGCAAATATGTATTGGCATATCCCTCTTGCATTTCAGGTTGCGATGCCACGGATATACAAAAAAAAGACTGAGATATTACGGAAAACTCAAGAATAAATTAAATATGCTGTAAACTGCGTTCTCAAAGATGGGTTAAAAATTAGGCGAGTGGCTGATGACCTGGGCTTCAGCTTTTCGTCACTACAACGACATGTCCAAAAAGCTAAAGATCTACCTGAGGAGCAGCAGAACAACTACGAATATGAAGCCAATAATACTTGTCAACAAGTTTTCAACAAGGAACGGGGGCAACTTCTTTGTGAATACTTGAAAGCTTGCAGCCAAATGCATTATGGCTTGGGTATTAAGCAAACAAAGGAGTTTGCGTACGAGTTTGCTAAGCAGTTGGGAATACAATACCCACGAGAATGGGATGAACACAAATCAGCAGGGCGAGATTGGTTGCTAGGATTCATGGATAGAAATAAAGCGTTATCTTTGAGACAACCGGAAGCCACTAGTTTGGGAATGTCGACAAGCTTCAACAAACACAATGTTTGCAAGTTTTTTGAAAATCTTAAGTTCATATTAGATAAACATTAATTCTCCGCCGAAATGATATTTAACCTTGACGAAACAGGATGCACAACGGTTCATAAACCTCCAAGAGTTATTGCCACTAAAGGACAGAAACAAGTAGGGCAGGTAACAAGCGCAGAAAGAGGAAAACTCATTACCATTTGCTGCATCATTAATGCCGCAGGAAACACTTTGCCCCCTGCCATAATTTTCCCTTTGAAGAAATTCAATGATCATATGATTATGAACGCCCCTGAGAACACTCTGGGTTTGGCCTATCCTAGTGGGTGGATGACCAAAGATAATTTTGTCACAGTAATGAAACATTTCATAAAATACTCGGGTGCTACAAAGGAGAATCCGTGTTTGCTGCTGTTGGACAATCACGAAAGTCATGTGAACATTGATGTCGTGTCTTTGGCAAAATCTAATGGAGTGCACTTACTATCCTTCCTTCCATCGACTGCAACCTTTGGATATTGCTGTATACGGACAGTTCAAGGCATATTACAATGCTTCAGCTTCTGCTTGGATGACTTCTAATCCTGGAAAAACATTAACAATTTATCATCGACCAGGGTTGATAAGAGTTGCTTTTGACAAAGCGATGTCACGACTGAACATCGTATCAGGATTTCAAAAAGCAGGAATTCACCCATTCAATGCTGACATATACCGGGTGACTACGGAAGTATTGCCTACGGAATATCTCAGTTATTGTATGAAGTAGGTTTGTGAAATTTGGAGCGTCGATATAATGACATAAGAGCTAGAATTTGAGCATATTGAGCATACTGACATGTCGAAGTTAACTTCCGGTCTGACCGGAAGTAACATCAACTTTCATATTTTAAATGGAAACCCTATTTTTTTTTCTTTTCGCTTTATTCAGCATTCAATTCCCTTTCTAATGACATATCACAAGTTGGTATCTAACCAGAAACTAGATCAGAAAAAAATTATTATTGAAATTCACCGAGTAGGCCGTGGAAGCAAAATAAAAGCCAAAAATTGAAAAGTTGGCTATGGAAACCATACGTCACTTGATAACAGTTGCTACTACTGTGATATTTTATTTTCATTCGTCGGCGTTATAAAAAGCCGCCAAATAAAATATTGGAAAAATTGAGAAAAAAACAATACTCTGTAGGTCCATAACTTAAATAGGAACATACAACTTTTTCTTGCCTGTACTATTCAGCATAACCATTCCTTTCTAATGATATAATAGAAAGTAATTTTTTGAAATGAAATACCAAAAAATCCAATTATTATTATTCAAATAACAAAAAAACAGATTTATCGAAAAAAAAAATTCAAATTGATAGGATTAAAGATAAAATAAATTCAAAACAAATGTTCGAAATGCATTCTCTCAGCGTCAATACATTTATTGACTCTGGTGATATTTTCATGTAAAACGTTTCTCAACATTTGGGGCGTGATATCTTGGAAAGCTCTACGAATTTTTACTTCTAGTTCATGTAGAGTTGTAGGCTGTGTGGAATACACCCTATTTTTAAGATGCCCCCATAGAAAAAAGTTGCACGGAGTAAGATCAGGTGACCTTGGTGGCCACCTGACTGGACCATGGGTTGTTATAAGTCTCTCTTGAAAGCGATGTTGAAGATAATTTCTCGCTATTCTTGAATTATGCGGAGGGGCGCCATCTTGCTGGAAGTACATTCTCTCAGTTATTTCCGCTGGTAGGTTGTTAATGAATTCCGAAATTTCATTCGTTAAAAAATTAAAGTATCTCCCTCCGGTTAGTTGGCCTTGAAAAAGAATGGGACCAACAATATGAGTTCCAACTATTCCCGCCCAAACATTCACACCAAATCTCTCCTGGAAGCCACCTTGTCGAAACCGGTGCTCGTTTTCTATCGCCCAGTACCTGAAACAAAAGACCGTTCACACTTTTAGCACTTTACACTTCGACTATCGACAATAATCCAAATAAAGTACAGTACCTACCTTGTATTATTCCTGTTAAATAATCCATTGTTGGTAAATCTTGACTCGTCCGTAAACAAGATATAATAGTTAAATAGGTGATTCTCAGCATTTTGTCGAAGAAACCAATTACAATATTCCAGGCGCCTTTCACCGTCATTTTCATACAAATGTTGATGCAACTGATACTTGAAGGATTCAAATCGATGTTTTTTCAAAATTTTCCTAGCAGAGTCCTTACTTATAGCTAATTCGGCGCCAATCTGCCTTGAGGAAATTGTGCTATCATATTGTACTAAAGCTAATACATTAATTTCAGTTTCCTCATTAATAACAAATGCTTCTTGGTCTTCGTGAACATCAGGCTCAGTTCTTAATTTTTCTTCAAGCCACTGGAAATACCTTCTTGACGGTTGCTGCCTCCCTGGATAAATGAGAAGCATGTCAATTTGTTCGGTTCGTGAATAACGGGGCATTTTTTGAATATTCCACTAACTGATTTCGATTTCCAAACCCTTTTAAAATGGCAGAATCAAAAACACTACTTCGAACGTCAAAATAATATGGATAGCAGCGTTCGTGAGAGCTCTCGTTTCGTTTTTGTTTCATTCCAAAATACATCTTAATCAGCCTACTTGTTAATATTTTGGTTCGAATGATTATTGCAATGGAATGATTATTCTGAATAGCACAAACATCGTCCATAGGTAGATATTAGAATATCTATGGACGATGGCACAGACCAAGTACGTTTATGTTCCTATTTAACCTAGAACCTACAGTATATAATTTATCATTCCACATTATTTTTAATGTTATTTTTGCGTATGGCGATAATCTGTTTTGTTATTTGAAGAATGATAATTGGATTTTTTGGTATTTCATTTCAAAAAATTACTTTCTATTATATCATTAGAAAGGAATGGTTATGCTGAATAGTACAGGCAAGAAAAAGTTGTATGTTCCTATTTAAGTTACGGACCTACAGAGTATTGTTTTTTTCCCAATTTTTCCAATATTTTTTTGGCGGCTTTTTATAACGCCGACGAATGAAAATAAACTATCACAGTAGTAGCAACTGTTATCAAGTGACGTATGGTTTCCATAGCCAACTTTTCAATTTTTGGCTTTCATTTTGTTTCCACGGCCTACTCGGTGAATTTCAATAATAATTTTTTTCTGATCTAGTTTCTGGTTAGATACCAACTTGTGATATGTCATTAGAAAGGGAATTAAATGCTAAATAAAGCGAAAAAAAAAAATAGGGTTTCCATTTAAAATAAGAAAGTTGATGTTACTTCCGGTCAGACCGGAAGTTAACTTCGACATGTCAATATGCTCAAATTCTAGCTCTTATGTCATTATAACGACGCTCCAAATCTCACAAACCTACTTCATACAATAACTGAGATATTCCGTAGGCAATACTTCCGTAGTCACCCGGTATACAGATGCTGATTTTCTAACGTCATCTGTTACAGACAGAGAAAATCCTGAAGCTACTGCAAAAAATAATACACAAGAGACAGGCATTGAAACAGATCTTACTCAATCAAGAGGCGGTCAAGTGTATGAAAGAATGTCGCTAAACGAATCCAGATTCATACCAGAGAATGAACCGAATATTACACTGCCTGATACAGCAGCTGGGATTAAAAAACCATTTACAATATTAAGCGACATAAAACTTACTCCAGAAATGATAAGACCTTTTCCAAAGGCTGAACCAAGAAAATTGACGAACAAAGGACGCATGCCAGGCAAAACAAGAATATTGACTGAGACTCCTGAAAAGGAAGAACTGGAAAAAATTGAAAATGAGAGATTGTTGAAGACCAAAAAAAATGTGAAAAGGAATGTTTTAACTGAAGACGAAAACAAAACCCCAAAAAAGCAAGAGACTCAGGCTAAAAGAGTAAAGAACATTTTACATGAATCAGAAAGTGAAGATAGTGACGAAGATTCTATTGTGAGCTCTTGTGAATCCGATTATGTCCCTGAAGAGCTAGAAAAGGATTTTGACCACTCTGTCGATGCACTCACAATTGGAGACTAAGTTGTCGTCAGATTTTCGACTGAAGGAACTCGAAAAGTGTCGCCCGATATTCATTATATTGGAGTAGTCGAGGAAATATATAGCAATAAAAATTGTTTGGTTAACTTCATGAGAAGAAGAGGTAATTCCCTCACTTTCTTTTTCCCGGAAAATGAGGATAAATTGAATGACATGAATTTTGCAAATGTAGTGTTGAGATTACCACCTCCAATGTCAGTTGGAGGTACCAGCCGGTCGGTGCAACATAAAGCATTCGAAGTGAATTTAACAAACATAAAAAATTTGCGATAAAATGTTGTTCCTAATTATAATCATCGATTGTTCAAGTCAGTAATTAGGCATTATTATTATAGTTTATCTTTCATACTTTTATTTTCAATATATCTGTTATTCCAGGCAGTTTTTGACTTAGATGACCAGATACCCAAACATCCTAAACTCCAACCCAAACCTCCCCCTTTGCGGGGCGAATGGGTCAAGTGTACTGTGTTGATATTTTTTGGAATAATTTTTTAATTAACCTAATGACCCTTTTAAAATTATTTGCACATATTCTATGATACATACTTTATACAATGCATTACTTTTCACTAGTGAATTCGATTGCAAAAAATATAGAAGAATTCGTAATTGAAAATTGACCCAAACCTCCCGACCCTCCCCTACTCGACATATTGTAACCGATTACTGAGGTATGATTGGAAGAAATTGACTAGATTGATGTCGAAGCTTATATTATTTTGTTTTTAAGTATATTAGTATTTAATGATCCAATATGTCGAAAGCCTTTGAGAAATCTGTATGTATAGTATCAACTTGAGACTGGTTATCAATA
The DNA here is from genome assembly GCA_958502065.1 of Chrysolina americana. Classification (NCBI taxonomy): domain Eukaryota; kingdom Metazoa; phylum Arthropoda; class Insecta; order Coleoptera; family Chrysomelidae; genus Chrysolina; species Chrysolina americana. The sequence continues at coordinate 89,829,064 of OY293410.1, forward strand.
GCATTGCTGATAGTTTGCGTAAAGCACATCAAATTGGTGATAGTTGATCTCTTAGATATGAAGCCGTGTTGCTCAAGTGATATTTTATTTTTTACGTTGGGAATTTCTGTATTATAGACTGAAATTTCAAAGGCCTTTGCAAAGTTTAATAATAAGGCGATAGGGCGGTAGTTTCTCATTTGATTTATAGCTCCAGATTTGAATATAAGGCATATTTTTGAAGTTTTCCATTTTTGAAGTTTTCAAATGTACAAGCGTTTAATGCTCTATTGAATATTATTTGGAGATATTTTGCAAACACATAAGCACAATCTTTAAAAAAAGGCTAGGAATTATATCATAGTCACAAATATGTTTCAATTCAAGTTTTTTCAGGGCAGTTTGAATTTTGTCCCCACTTAATGTCTCAAGTGATATACTTAGATGGTAGACCATTTATTTTGTTGATCATTAACTTCCATTTTTTATCCTGAAATAAAGATTCCGCAGTTTTAAGCATACAAATTTCGGAGATCGGCATTCTTTCAAATTACTAATATTTGATTGAGTCGGAACAAAACTATGCGGATTGCTTATCGCGATTGCCTAATGGAAAATCTGGAAAAGGATGTTGAAGATGAATCGGAAAACGTTTATATGAATTCCATTGACCATTTTTTAAAAGACACACTGAAAGATGAAGTTCTAGTGAAAATTGAATATTTTTTGCATACCGGTTGGCCAACAAAATTAGATAATATTTTCAAATCTTTCATCAGAGTAAACAATTATCTCACTTTCGAAACTGATTCCTCTGTGCTGTAGACGACGATGATGATGCATCACCTAGTGACTAATAAAAGTAGAATGATAAGCGAAGATATGATAAGTAGTCTCTAACTGGAGCTTGAAGAAGTAATACATACAAAACTGGAATAAAATTATCGGAATATCGATCCAGTCGACCAGTACAAAATATTATATTATATAGTATTTGACTGAATCACTGTACACGAGAGTAGTCCTGAATACTTGATTATCCATTGCGTCTATCTGTTATATTTTGTATTGGTCGATACCTAATTTTATTTCAGTTCTGTATGATATACGAGCCGAATATATTGAGTTGTTATTTCAAAGGGATTTTTATTGTGTTCTGCCGACCAGCCTTCTACATTATGTAACAACCGTTTGCTCATTCCAAAACAGTTTAATATTTAGAAATGTTATATGAATCCCACGTGGGGGCAATTAGAATGAAAAGCTTAGCTGGGTCGTTTTTCTGGTGGTTAGGAGTCGTAAAGACATCGAAATATTAGGTAATGCATGTCTACACTATTTGAAATACAAAAAAATCTCCGGGTAAGGCTGTGTTGAAACCGTGGCCAATACTAAAAGTGTTAGGTACAGATTCCATTTGGATTGTATGGGACCGTTCATGCCTTCAAGCCACCATTGAAGTTTTGTGAGCTCTATTGGCGAGATAGGGTTTACCGAATTAAATTGTGATGGACAATGCGCGAACCTTTTGTTTTGTTTTACGAATTTCAAATTTTTTTATCGCTAAATTACATCGTATCGTATCGTATCCACTTCATCTCCTCATCGAATGGGGCGGAGGAAAACGTTGCTTAAACAGTGGAGAATACACTGGGAAACAGTTTTGGTTACAAACATTTTAAAATTTTAATAAACTGTTATGTAGTTTACTTTTCGATTATCGATTTACACCTCATTGTACCACATGTGTTAGCCCTGCACAAGTTATGTTCCAGAAAAAACTGCAAAGGCGTTTTGATATATTTCTACGTCCAAAGGAAATTTTTGTAGAAACGACAAAGAACACCGCATATTTACTACGTAAAATGGATTTTGACAAACTTTGCTCAAATTTTGATATTTTCTTCATCCTGGCATCCTTTTAAAACAGTGGATTTGACAACTTCACCGGATATAATAATACTCCCTCATGAACATTCATAAAGTGTACTCAAAGGCATAGCCTATGCAGGTAGAGGATGACTATTATTATTATTATTATTTGCCGTGGTGCTCCGAGGCGACTTATTGATTTTTGGTGACGTATTCACTTTCCAGCTGTAGGAAATCCCGGTAAACCTACAGCACCACCCCGCAAGCACCAAACATTGGGATTGGCAACTAGACAAATTACAACTCCTATAAAATAGAGAAAAAATTTACAATTCCCAGGAATCGTACCTGGTTCAATGCAAGCGGAAGTTTCAAAGGCCGGAAACTAACCGCCTCGCTACAAATGCCACAGTTCATCTCAAAAGAGGACGATGCGATGAATACGGAGAGGACGTTCAGCTCGTAGACAGAAGCATCCTACATCATCTGTATGCCGGAGAGAACTACCTAGGGGTGGAACAACGCCACACCCAAAACGTAACGACTGTTAAAAACTCTCTCCACGGCAAGTATCAGCATGAACTCCAACAGATCTGGTCATCAGGACTGACAGTTGCTGCAGCTAATATGCTTGCCGTTCCGATTATACTTTATCCTTTGGAGTAATGAAATGAACTCGGGAAGAGCTGCGAGTAAAAACTCGAAAAATGATGCATCTCCATAGGAGCTTGCATCCTAAATCGTCTGATCCACGGTTATACTCCCCCAGACAACGGGGAGGCTGTGGAATTTTGAGTTTGGAGTGTCTACACAACAGAATGGTACTGGATTGGAGTCTGTAAAGTCATCAAGAGTTCAGATTCCCTTCTCTGCATAGTATGCGATCATGAAAAAGCAGGGATTGGAGTATTTCTCTTCAAGGCAGCAGCCCGTGCAGCCGATGAATTTGGTCTAGTATTCGACTCTGAACCCAAACTCTGTCACCGAGTTAGAACCTGTTCAGCAGAAAGCCCACGTCAAAGCTACGGAGAATGAGAGGCTCCTATGGCTACATAAATATAAGCCAAATCATGGGGTCCTCTTCAAGAACATTGAAGACCTTGGCTTATCCAGAAACCTGACATTTGCTTTTCTCAGGTCAACTGGGCTGAGGTCGGAGGCCTGCCAAGATGGTGTCTTCAACACCTTTGTCTACTGTAGTCGCGTGATGACTATAGATGTCCATGACACTACATGCAGAGCATGTCGTGGGGCTGCTGAGGCCATAATGCATTTATTTTGCTGTTAGCTTGTCCAGCTCATGCGTTCTCAGCCTATATCCACAGGCATAACGCAGCACTACGAGTTTTGTACTACCATCTACGACACTCGTATGGTAAAGACGAGACACCGGTGTTGCCTTATGCGCCGCGAGATATTGAGTCCGTTGTGGAGAATGAGAAGTGCCGAATATATTGGAACTACTCATTCCTCACCCTCAGGCAAATACAAGGCGATAAGCCTGAGATGTAGTCCTCGACCATCAAAGTAGGATGATTTTTGTCATAGAGTTTTCGACTCCTAGCGAATCGAACATCGTCAGAAAAGAGGAGGAAAAACGGACTGAATATCGAGATCTACTCTTTGAACTCCGCAGGCTTCACCTCAACCAGTCTGTTAAAATTTTGGTTCTGATATTAGTGGAATGATGGACTATTAACATGTTGTGAAGTTCCTCTTCAAATAATACAGTAGACAGTAAACGAAGTAAACTGTAATATCTCTTGATAATGCCAATCACACAATGTTGGCGAAACGTCGAGTACACCGCTCAATAAAGGTCGGCCGAAAAAACCATCATTCAAATAATAAATTGTTTATGAAAATTCATTTTCCGAAATAAAAATTATTTTTGGTATTTCAACGTTTTCGATATTACTCTTGTCTCAAATTGGTTGAAAAACATATTCCTATTATTATGTCATCGATAACAATACTGATGTTATTTATGAAATCACGGTGCGATTATAATCTGCTTTTTCGATAAATATGATTATCGAGTATTTGAAGAAAATAACGAGGAATGAATCAATATTTGTTCAAGATAATAAGATGAATATATCAAAAAACAACAGATTACGAAAAAACGTGGAGTGGTCGCTTCTATAAAAATCATTTTGTGATCTCATCATTATCAATTCCTGAGTGGTGATAAAAAGCATCTCAGATTTCAGAATACGCAAACATCAGTAGATTTGATCGTATTACTATTTGGATATAAAAAAAATCCTGACAGTGTTGACATTTCATACGTGTAAATTCATCTTGACTAATAGGAGAGGAAATCAAAAGGAATATTCTTTACTTGCACTTGTTATCAGCCAGTATATAAGTAACACTTGTTTCGGTGTTGCGCTAGTTTATACTCGCTGAGATAATGACACAGTGTGTTGAAACAATTGTTAGCCTGATAACAGTATATGCTTTTTTTGTTCCCATCTATCAATATTTCACTTTTTGAATCGATCGAGTTTGTAAATTAGTTTAAATTCATCATCTTTTGTAAAGTTGATAGATTTATTCAATAACTATTTCAAATTTTAACCAAACTTCAGCATTAGGAATCCTTCTGATGTTATAGTAAGAATTCAGGGTGGTATTGTTCCAGATAATGCGAAATTAAGTGATTTTGGCGTTCTGAATTTCTTCCCTCGCCTCCTGAAGATAACATATTCATAAAAATCATGTCAATCTGGTTACTAAACAAGAGCCATTTCACTTCTCATCAACTGATTATGATTTACAAGGCACAGATCCGACTTGTCCTGGAAAACTATTTCCACATATGGTGTGAAACCTCTGAACACACTCTGAAAATTTTAGAACACTACAGAAAGGTTTGCATTCCGTCACTGTTTAATAGAATGTTCATGTAGGTTCTCTTCTGAAATACCACCAATCGTTAGCGGTCCCATCAAGACTGACCAACCAGATACCAGCTAGTCTCCATATCCAGTTGAATTCACTTTGGAGACAAATCACCAATTCCCATCTAATCCTTCTTCGGTCTCACAATATTTTCTGGACATAACAGGATTTTCCTTATCGCGAGAATAAGAACGCAAAACACACACCGTTTTGCAATTTTTCAGAAACCTTACTGTAACAGGTATCACCATTCGAAATTATTCTGCACATCCCTATCACCATGAAATATGATTCACAGACAAGTAAATATTCCATGTTCTGAAGATATTTCATTTTATAATATTGTAACGATTTCGAGACAGCCTCGAGACCAGCCCTGATCATCTCGTTACGCATTCACCTCATTGAGTATTGTAATATAGTGAATACTATTTTCTTTATTAGAGAGATATTGCAGTTCATAATAACGACAGGCAGTAATAAAGTTGTCCTTATTTTGACATATACGCACGCGCAATGTGAATCTGGAATAAGGACAATTTCATTAAAATACTGACTGCCTTTATTAGAATACTACGAAAGCGTCTAGAGGTCACACAAATAGAATAAAATTATTTCTCTGAAATAAATCCAATATATTGGATTTATTTTCAATATATTGTATGTTAAAAGAATACAGGGGTACCCTTCTCTCTAAGCAATAAAGGCAAACATCCGTCAGAAAACAACTACTTCCCTGGCTAATACCACGACGGACATTGAACTATATTTTTTCAATATATTGGATTTATTTTCAATATATTGGATTTCTTTTCAATATATTGGATTTCTTTTCAATATATTGAATTTTTTTAATTACTCGAGTTATTTTAATTGTATGAGGGTAGATTTCATTTCTAGTTATTTAGTTTCATTTAGTTATCTCTTCGAGAATGGGAAAATAAATCGTTTCATGGTAAAATTGATAGCACCTAATTTGAAAATATCACAAAACGGAATTTTGAATAAGACAGAAACGCAATTTATCAAGTGGAGTAACCCATATACAGGGTGAATCTACAGTATTCCCTTGGTCGATTTCAGTGAGCATTAAGCTACATCCACCAGATACCTGTGTAACGTTCCTACCAAGACGACCCAATTGCAAATGCTTCCATTACTCAAACGGCCGAGCTACGCAAGTCCTAATAAGAAATGACCTCCTCTCAGACTAGTTTTAAGGTTCTTGCCTTTCATCAGTAACAAGGTAGGTCCTACAGCCGAAGCTGCATCATTCATGCTACGTCATATATTTGAGTACACAGCAATAAGCAATGTCGACAGCTTGTGGTAAATACGAGCAGGCCCTCACTTTTTGGCAGAGGGAGAGAGCATAGAAGCATTCTTCCGAAAAAAACTCTCTGGGTAGAGAGTGCTGCGAAGGAAATCGAACAAAATTCAGTCAAAATTAAGATATACCCTTCTTTTTATAAATCCTGCTAAGCAGGATATGAAGCAAATATCTGAGAGAAAGCAAATTTGGAATGGTGATCAACACCATTGAGAAATTGGCCAAGGGAATGCTTTCCTATCTTATTCTAAATTCTGTATTGTGATATTTTCAAAATATGGCTATCAATTTTGCCACGGCGGTTTTTCTCAATTTCGAAAAGAGAAGTATAAATGAATTCTATCCTCGTACCGTTGAAATAACTCCGAGTAATTCTAAAAATCCAATGAAAAAAAATCCAATATATTGAAAAAAAATATATTGGATGGTAGAATTCATTTATACTTCACTTTTCGAAATTGAGAAAAACCACCGTGGCAAAATTGATAGCCATATTTTGAAAATTTCACAATACAGAATTTAGAATAAGACAGAAATGCATACTTTTCAAAGGGATATTCCACGGGGTATTCCAACAGGATGAGTCGACAGTATTTCCTTGCTCAATTCGTCCATGGTGTTAATCACCATTCCAAATTCGTTTTCTCTCAGATATTTACTTCATATCCTGCTCAGCAGGATTTATAGAAAGAAGGGTATATCTCAATTTTGACTGAATTTTGTTCGATTTCCTTCGCAGCGCTCTCTACCCAGAGGTTATTTCGTAGGAATGCTTCTATGCTCTCTAGCTCTGCCAAAAAAGTGAGTGCCAGCTCGTAATTACCACAAGCTGTCAACATTGCTTATTGTAGTGTACTCCTAGCATGAATGATGTAGCTTCGGCTGTAGGACCTACCTTTTTACTGATGAAAGGCAAGAACCTTAAAACTGGTCGGAGTGGTGGTCATTTCTTATTAGGGCATGCATAGCTCGGCCGTTTGAATAATGGAAGCATTTGCAATTGTGTCGTCTTGGTAGGAACGTTGCACAGGTATCTGGTGGATGTAGCTTAATGTTCACTGAAAAATTAAATTCTGGTGATCCACGCTTCAATAATGCACCCTGTCTGAATGAAAACAATTTAGAAAAGTAGTCATAGGTGGTCCCTTCGGCAAACAAATATAAGGAATTGAAATAGTGATTCACAATGGAGCAATGGACCAAGGAAATACTGTACATTCACCCTGTATGTGGGTTACTCCACTCGAAAAGTTTGCGTTTCTGTCTTATTCAAAATTCTGTTTTGTGATTTTTTTAAATTAGGACTTACAAGATTGCAATCAATTTTGCCATGAAACGGTTTCCTTTCTCAATCTCGAAGAGAGATCTATAAATGAAATCTACTCTCGCACGGTTGAAATAACTTGTAATTAAAAAAATTCAATATATTAAAAAGAAATCCAATATATTGAAAAAAAATCCAATATATTGAAAAGAAATCCTATATATTGAAAAAAAATCCAATATATTGAAAATAAATCCAATATATTGGATTTATTTCAGAGAAATAATTTTATAACCCTAGACGCTTTCGTAGAAGACGGTTAAGGCCAGATTTAAGGTTCCTTTATTTTTACTTCGGGTGAGATCGTGGACACGACATAGCTCGTGTCTAATAATTGTATGATTTTTTCAACACAAATCGATATGGAAGCCCCCTTTGGCCATTCTATCATCGCAATAAATGAATCTTGGTATAAAATAAATTATGTAGAAAGAAAAATTTGAGAAACTAGATTTTATTTATAGGTAATGAATAACGACCACCTGTGTAAATAAGGGACGAACAGACAAAACTGCAATATCTCTGTTCTTAATGACAGAATAGTGCCAGTCACTATTGAAATAAGGTTGCCTTTAATACTGGCTGGCGTTATTGCAATAACTCTCTATTCTCTCCAGGAAAAATAATGTTATATCAATTACACATCAAATAAAACTAACTCATTCCTATGGTGATAAATATATACAGGGTTGTATCCTTCAAGTATGCACCCCAAGTGTATACATTTCTGAGCTCGCAAACACATGAGTCACGCGTGGAAGAAACGCGATCTTTCTAACCGAAGTTTCTAGGGACATCTAAGAAGACGCCGGATAGACTCGACTGATTGAGAACTGTAAATGCGAGTATACATATAAGCTAAATAGCAGAGGGCAATAGGATAGACAGTCCGAGAGTTCGCAGATAGATAGCCACAGTAGAAATAAATTGAACTGGTGAAGTCTATGTTTTAATCGAATAATTGTTTAAGTACCTTGTGTTTAAATAAATTAGAAAAATTAGTTTAGTGCAGTTTTACTACAATACGTTGACTCATCACAAAGCATTCTTGTTCAAAAATGCCATGAATTGTATCTCCACTACTGGGAACGATGTCAATTACATTTCTCCATTTCACCTATTCAGGACCATGTAGCTACACTTTGGAAAGGTTTTTTAAAAATAATGATGGTGAGACACTGAAATCAAGAGATCATAAATTGAACTATTCATGCCCCAAAGTCTATGTAGGCTAGATAATAATAATAATATTCTTTATTAACCATAAGACAATAACAGTTGTACAAGGATTTGTCAGTTTATCTATATATCATAGAAACACACTATAATTATCATAAAATATCATAAGTATATCATAAATATCATAAATATCGAGATCTACTCTTTGAACTCCGCAGGAGACAGGTGTATTAGTAGTAATTTGGCGATCCTATACACGAATCCAAAGAAATTTGGGCAATTTTGCCCCCTAGTATAACTTTCCGTAAAAATGGGTGGTTCCATCGCTGTTAGCCTGCAGTGTATATCATGTAGGATGACACCTTTTGTGCAGTGAATTCATTTCTAGTGTATCTATCGATCCTGAAAATTTCATGGTTCTACGTTGAAAATTACGGGAGATACGGGGGTGTTTTCATGAGAAGTGAAACACACTGTATATACACACATTTCAAATTTAAATAATGATGGGCGTGGTAAAATTCCATATTCCTGCATAATTCTCTCTGAGATTTTTTTCTGTGCACTAAATACTTGGGAGGCATTGGTCAAATTTCCCCATAAACATAAACCATCAACTTGAGCAAAATAAATCATGATAAGTTCATGAACTTCTAGTATCGAACGAAGAATAATAAAAAGAAATATCGAATTAATTTTGGTAATTACCTGACTGCAATGAGATTTCCAGTCCAGATTTTCATCAATTAAAATTCCTGAAAAGCGAATAGGTTCAGGTTGAACATCAATATCGAAGTTTTCATCATTAATAGAGGAATCTTGAATTGTTTCCAGAAGTTACAAATCTGACCAAGTTTGTTTTATCAGTACTGAAAAGTAAAACAAGGTTATTGAAATAGTTAGAAATACTTTTATTGAATAAAACGCTTTTCGCAGCCAAATTTTCATAATTTTCAGATGAAACTAAAACAGAAATATCATCAGCATATTCAATATATTCCAGATGTATTATACAAGCATGAAGAAAAAGATGAATATACTGGAGTTTTATCCCAACACCAAACCACAGTAGATAGACAAAGGCGGTTCTGGAATCAAAATACACCAGATTTGTCACTAGATATTTTTTCAAATTTGATACTTAAGTTGGCACACCTTTCACACCAGATTTGTCACTAGATTTAGTGACGTTATAGGTCGTGGTCATCCGGAATCCAAGATGGCCGCCTTCATGTTTATGTCATGGGGCGTAGTCATCCCAGCACTGGCCAATCACGTGGCCACGTCAAAGCTTGTCATAGGGTGTGGTCATCCCAGCCTCCCCACTGGCCAATCACGTGGCTACGTCAATGCTTGCCATAGGGCGTGGCCTGTCATGATCCCCCAAAACCACTGATTTGGTAAAACGTGTATATTTGAAAGTTTGTTTAAATTAGCAAAAGAATTCTCTCGAAAAGTTAGATTTCTCGAGAGACATCTCGAGACAAAATTCGCATTTCAGCGAAGCCCCGCCCACTCGGTCCGAGCGCTCTGATTGGTCAGAGGCAATATCGGCCGAGTGCGGCAAAGTATAAATATAAGAGCTTTAGCTCGAAAATTTGCCAGTTTTTCAGCCAGCCACTTAGCTGGAAACTTTCCGACGACCCACGGGGGTCCGGAAATCATGAGTCCGATTTTAATTCTGATATCAGTGGTTTTGGTGATCACAAGTTGCGATATTGAAATCTACGGCCTGGCGTTTTGTTCCAAGTGGAATTTCGGTGGGAAACACCACCAAAATAATGAAAGAATTCGTATTCACACTGAGATGCAGAAATCTCTGAGAGTTCTTTTCCGAACTCGTACAGAGCAAAAATCATCAACGAAAATAAAATTTCTTGCAAAGTCCCAGAACAAAAATAAATTCTGGCAACTTTGGGCCGTCGGGATGGAAAATTCGAGCTACCCGGCGCTTTTCTGCAAAATCCCGATCTGCCCCTATGTTGACAGGCCATGCTAGCACTGGCCAATCACGTGCATGTGCAGTATCGCTGAGTCATCGATCGTATGTTTATAATATCTTATCTTTATTACCCAGACATCCGGTGTTTGTTATCTGCCAGCTCGTGACCTCGTTAAAGACACGAGCTGCTGAGTCATCCATAGTATGTTTATATTAAATCGTCTTAATTACCCATACATCTGGTGTTAATGATATCTGCCAGCTCGTAGGTCGTTGAATTTAAATTAAAGAAAAAATGTTTGTTTTAGCGGAGAATCGAACACGGGATGTTCGCGTGGTAACAAAACACCCTAACCACTAGACCATCAGAGCTTATGAAAATATATGGTAAAAAGTTGTATGTAAGCACCGAAAATTGGGGTGCCCTGGACGATCGGTACTTGTCAGTTGAATAAACAAAGCGTTTCGCCGCCGTCTCAATTACCCAAAGTGTTTATGTTATCCAGCAAGATGAACACGTGCAGCATTGCTGACTTGCAAAAATTCCTGTCTAGACTTGTCTGTGAGAAGCGAGGTCACGTCTCGATCAGTTTGCGGGAATCATGTGGTCTGCGGGGAGAGGAGTGGGGAGGTGGAGGGAAGCCGGCGAAGCTTCGATAAGACGAGCCTAGCATCATTCACTAACTCTGCTCGAGATAAATATGAAAGCGATAAAAGACGCAATGGATATTCAGTGGAGTATACAGGGTGTGTCAAAAAAAATATTCATGAGGAAAACAAAAACAACATGACGGATGATTGTCGAATCTAGAATACCAGGTGCACTAACATAAAAAGTGAGATAATAATAATGATGAATGAAAAAATCAAAAAATTAGAAAGAAAAAAAAAAACCGTGATCGCTTTGAAAGGCATTTATTCAGTTGTGTACATGCCATTGAATCTTTGTCTTATAATACGAATTAATTTGTATGAGGGCTCAATTAGCTGGGCAATGGCTACCATGGCGATGAAACACATAGATATCCATTATCGACCAGAGCCTGGGTCATTTTCGTACAATTAAAAGGATGACTTGTGAAGGTAACGAGTACTTCACCAACTTCGTATGGTGGGTTGATGTACAACATGTTCGATAGAACTACTGCCGAGAGAATTACATAACCTTTTCCTACCATCACGATGGCTCAATATACACTGATCAACAATACATATGCTGCATGAATATACACAACTCAACTCATGACACACTCTCTCAAAATCAATTTCGCATCGGCACAAATTATTCAAACACGAACTGGTTTCTAGTCTCACACTCACACTATTTTGCTTTTGAAAAGGTATTTCGTAAGAGAAATTTTCAATTTCCACGCAAGTCTTTTCAAAGTGAAATAGTATCGAGTCTCTATCTCTCTCTCGCTGTCAGTCATTCAGAAAAAGGCGTAATTTATTTCATACATATATTGATACAACTAAAAATAATAACAATAGTAATAATAACAATAATAATGAAAACGCAAATTTATTTGAGCGCAATTCTTCTTGGCAGCTTGGAGAAAATGCTGGCGATGAAGTGTTTCGGATCGGTGAATGTTGCAGACCATTTACCATCGTCGATGTACACATTCTGGAAACATTTGAACATGTGCAACTTTTGCTCGTACTTTGCCACTTGTGATTTCAGTACTCGCAATTGTTCCAGGTGGTACTCTATGGCTTCTTCAAAATTCATTGAGGCATCACCTCTGCCTTGGACGCTCACTGATCGAATTTTGAAAATCTTTGCCGATGAAAAACGGGAACAAATCTACAAGCAGGGTCACAGCGAGAAAATTGGTACTTTTTCACTCAAAAAGAGACACCAAAATTTTACATGATGCACGTTTTGTATGAAAAGTTGAGTGAAATTTCAGTGACACTGAAATTTTCCACTCAGCCACTCAGAAATTTCACTAAATTTCAATTTCCCATGCTTTTCTTATGAGGCGTAAAAATTCAGTGAAAGCTGAGTGAATGAATTCAGTTTCACTGAATCACTTAGCCTCTGAAAAAGTATCACTTCACCATGTCAATTTTGGGCTATTTTTCAGACCAAAAAAGAGCATCATTTTTGAGCACTTTTTTGCTTCAAAAAGGTTCTAATTTTTAATTGAAAATAACACAAAAATATTCAACTAAGATACATATATTTTGAGGAGTTTCGTAATGGGTGCTCTACAAACTACGCATGTGTCGCATAAGTTGGCACACTGCGAGTAGCACACCAAGTGTCTACATGACATAAACAATACACAGAGCTCATTCACAAGGCACATACGACAAATCAAAGTGTTCTGTGAGTCTGCGACGCCACCATCTGTCATCGGTGGTCGACTGTCAAGTGTCACTACTGGAGGAAGAACAACAGCGCCATCTTGAGGCGGTGTGTCATCTGTCACTGGTGGTGTCATCACTCTACTTTCCGGAGGAATATCAACGCCATCTGTTACTCTGCTAATGACATCTGACGCTCTTGGTTCTGGAGGGACATCAGCGCCATCTGTCAGCCTACTAATGTCACCTGTCACTCTCTGTTGCTTGATGCCACCTGTCACTCTCCGTTGTGGTGGTGATATAAGCCCCATCTGTCAGCCATTCAAACGTCATTATTCTTTTTGGAGACTTCACGGTCCTTCGAAGAATCTGTCATGTATTTCGTCACTCGAATATCTAAGGCTGTAATGGAGTCAATGGCAGCGTACAAGTCGACTCTGAGCTTTCGCATGGCATCATCAACGTATTTTTTATTGAGAACATCATTCGGCGCACTTGGCGTTTCCACATTACATATTTTCAAATGTTCAGCGTCAATGTCCCCATTGTCCCCTCGTTGTCTGTAGAGGTGCTGCCAGCAGTTTTGGCGGCAACTAGTAACCTATATCTGTCAACTAGCTCGTTGACGTCATCCCAGTACACGTATTCCACAGGTTTCGTGTTATATGTCAACTGATCTGGGATATCATTACCGCCGATATGACCACGACCTCGACCACCTCCACCACCTATTTTTGATTGAGGGTCTTTGTATATTGGTCGAATTAAATTTTCGTATTTGGCACTCTGAGATGGATTCAACCTACCCCGTTTAGTGGCGAGTAGCCATTGAGCCCTTGGTCTATCGTAAATGGGTCCGTAATTCACATCGATTTTGCCGGACCTCACACGATGTTCATCTACGAACTGAGATGCTACCTCAGGGTACACTTCTAAGTAGTCATCATCATCATCATCATCATCATCATCATCATCATCATCATCATCATCATCATCATCATCATCATCATCATCATCATCATCATCATCATCATCATCATCATCATCATCATCATCATCATCATCATCATCATCATCATCATCATCATCATCATCATCATCATCATCATCATCATCATCATCATCATCATCATCATCATCATCATCATCATCATCATCATCATCATCATCATCATCATCATCATCATCATCATCATCATCATCATCATCATCATCATCATCATCATCATCATCATCATCATCATCATCATCATCATCATCATCATCATCATCATCATCATCATCATCATCATCATCATCATCATCATCATCATCATCATCATCATCATCATCATCATCATCATCATCATCATCATCATCATCATCATCATCATCATCATCATCATCATCATCATCATCATCATCATCATCATCATCATCATCATCATCATCATCATCATCATCATCATCATCATCATCATCATCATCATCATCATCATCATCATCATCATCATCATCATCATCATCATCATCATCATCATCATCATCATCATCATCATCATCATCATCATCATCATCATCATCATCATCATCATCATCATCATCATCATCATCATCATCATCATCATCATCATCATCATCATCATCATCATCATCATCATCATCATCATCATCATCATCATCATCATCATCATCATCATCATCATCATCATCATCATCATCATCATCATCATCATCATCATCATCATCATCATCATCATCATCATCATCATCATCATCATCATCATCATCATCATCATCATCATCATCATCATCATCATCATCATCATCATCATCATCATCATCATCATCATCATCATCATCATCATCATCATCATCATCATCATCATCATCATCATCATCATCATCATCATCATCATCATCATCATCATCATCATCATCATCATCATCATCATCATCATCATCATCATCATCATCATCATCATCATCATCATCATCATCATCATCATCATCATCATCATCATCATCATCATCATCATCATCATCATCATCATCATCATCATCATCATCATCATCATCATCAATCATCATCATCATCATCATCATCATCATCATCATCATCATCATCATCATCATCATCATCATCAATCATCATCATCATCATCATCATCATCATCATCATCATCATCATCATCATCATCATCATCATCATCATCATCATCATCATCATCATCATCATCATCATCTGTGTGGTAGCTTTCTTCATCTTCTTCCTTCTTCATGAAGTCTGGACTCGTTGGCGGTTTTTGTTTCTCTTCTTTTTTTACTGTCAGCCGTGATCGCTTGATGAGTGGTGGCACTGTCGCACTCAATCTTTCCAGCGGCACCGTAATGGGTTTGAATATTTTACTCAGTATTTCATCATGCTCGGATTTTCCGAGTTTCAGATACTTTTTTCGCACAATTTTTGACAACTGACTGACTTGACGTTTACGTTCAGATTTCGCAATCTCCGTCTCAATGCGGGGTGATGTAGTCGGTGCCATGGCTTCAGTACGAATGCAGTGCCACCCCGCATCACATTTGTATAAAGATGTGGCGCACATGAGGCAAAATTCCTCAAAGGTGTAATCCGGAGAGACGTACTCGTCGAAGGCATGTCTCAAGTTCATATCGTCTTGTCGAAATAGCACTATAATGTTGCAATTGTCCCTGATTAGCTGTTTGGGTATTTTCGAGTAAGTTTGACACAAGTAGGTCGCGTCAATACCCTTGTGGCGTGCCATGACATAAAACTCTCTGATTTTATTCTGTTTGCCACACGCTACATCGTCAAATATGACAGATCGATTACCTCGTCGTTGTCCCTGTATGGAAAATAGCCTACACCCTTGACTTGTTTCAGTACATCGTGCAACAACTGATATTTAGGTTGATACAGCGACTTTGAATAAATGTAAACATTCTCGAAGCGTGCTCCGTTCGGGCTGACAGCAGACTAAGTACAGCGTTGGTCTTGCCACATCCGCTCGGGCCACAAAATATCGCTCGAAACGAATTCGGTAGCAGAACACCGTGTTTGTCACCGCCAATACCCCTACCTATGGTATCCTAATTGATGATTTCCAGAGCCGGCTCTTGTTGCACCACTTTCATTGTCTGTTCAAATGATTGTTTTGAGTGGAGTACACACAGCTATATAGGTATAAGTGCAACGATATTTGCGTCATTGTCATGTTGACGCTCGAACACGAAGGTCGTGGAGTAGTTAACTCTCTGATTAATCATCTACCGTTCGAGCTGCATCTACCTGGATACCAGTATTGTGGACCTGGTACCAAATTGAAGAAGAAGTTGGCACGTGGAGACCCTGGTGTGAACTCTTTGGATACGGCTTGTAAGTCCCACGACATCGCATATTCGCAAAGTAACTCTCTGAAGGATAGACACAAAGCCGATTGGGAGCTGGAGAATCCAGCGTGGGAACGAGTCAAATCAAAAGACTCCAAATTCGGTGAGAAAGCTGCTGCTTGGCTAGTTACCACAACCATGAAAGCAAAACGTAACATGGATATGGACTTGAAAGCCAGTGCTGCTACAAATCCAAAGTCCTTTCGCAGAGATGTAGTCAAGAAGGTGGCCAAGAAGCTGAAGAAGACACTGACGCCATCTGCACTGAATGATATGGGGTTGAAGGCTCTGCAAAAATCATCGTTGGTAGCATTGCGTGCTGCTCGTGCTCAAGTGAAAAAATTGGGTGGTCGCAAACACATCAAAGTTCCCAGAATAACACCGTTCGACGCAAAGAGTAGGGGTCTACTGCCTTTGCTTTCGATACTCACCGCTCTTGGAGCGCTGGGCTCGTTGGCTGGTGGGGCCAGCACCATAGCCAGGACCATCATATCCAAAAATGCCCAGAAAAAATTGGATGAGGACAAGCGCCATAATGCTGCGATGGAAAGCATCGGCAAGCAGGGATCCTGGCTGTTTTTGCGCAAAACCGCTCGTGGAGGCTACGGTCTGTTCCTCAAGAAATTTCCAAAAAACTCCCACTGAAGCTGCCCAATAGACCGTTGTACGATGTGGAATTGGTCAAGTATGCCAAACGTCTGAAAATACCACATTTCAATGGAGTTTTCATGCGAGATGACCTACCACATTCTACACCCAAGTACAAAGAGTGTGCCATCATCAATTTAGACTCGAAATTGAAACGTGGAACGCATTGGGTAGCTTACATAAAGAGTGGACATACAGTGACATACTTTGACAGTTTTGGCAACTTGAAGCCTCCCGTGGAGCTGGTGCGATACCTTGGCAGCACCGTCGTGAAAATCTGCTATAATAATGATCGCTACCAGACATTCGACCAAGGTAATTGCGGTCATCTGTGTTCAAGATTTCTCTACGACCAAACACGTCAAAATTGAGCAATACTAGTTATAAAAAAATGGTGACCTTCAATGTAAAGTGTAATACGGTTCATCATATGGTCGTGTGGCGATTTGCATACAACGCTTCACGCAAATCGGATTGGAAACGCCTGGCCTTGGACAGGATTCTTTTCGCCAGACGAATCGCAAGCCTTTCCCATATAATTGACCCGATTTTGGATGTGGAGCACAGGCGACGCATTTGGGAGTCTTTAAAAGAAATTGCATAACCTCCAAAGTGTCAGTCATGTCTTTGCTCTTCACTGTGACAGGCAACACTTCTACGCTCTCGGCAGACTTTGCTCCACCAATTCAATTGGACGTAGATAGTGCCTACGGGCTGGCCCTGCTTGGCTTCCATTCGTATGTATAACAGTATACCGAACATATCGAGTGGTCGATTCTATTATTTCTCAAACAAAGCGCCATCTATTGGGATCATCAACATACCCACTGGTTGTTACGAGATCACCGACATTGCCGAGTTCATCAACAAGTACATTGATAAGCCGAGAGAGTTGAAGAACAAGAGAGAGGTGGTGAACGTGGAAGCTGACAATAAGACATCAGTGTTCTCTCTCAAACCCAATACAAATACGCTACAGTGTGAGATTTACAGCAAGTTCCATAGCATAGACTTTCGTCCGCAAGATTCCATCGGGCACCTATTGGGTTTCTCACCAAGAATTCTAGAAGCTGGGCGAGTTCACCTGTCTGACCTGCCTATAAACATTGTCAAAGTGCGAACAGTTCATATTGACAGTAACATAACATCGGGTGCGTTCTTCAACAATCGGCCATCCCATACGATATACGAGTTTGCAGTTCGAGAAGACCCCGGCTTTGCCATCGACGAAACAACCTCGAATTTGATTTACCTGCCTGTGAACAAGACGGAAATTCACAACAAAACCTTGAATATTCTTGATCAAGATTTCAGCAGTGTCAACTTTCACGGAGAAACTATCATCATAAGGCTGGTATTACGTAAGCTGTCAAATGGGGTTGGTATTTGATTTCAAACAACAACATAAGAGTGTAGAGGGCGCAGGCATCTGTTCAGTCGCGCAGACGCAGTCGAAGAGAACAGACGCACACACTCTGTCTCAACACAGCATAGACTTTCTCGAATCGCAAGGACATCATGTTATCAAAACAAGTGTGGATACAAAATAATGACATTATCGAAATTGTCATTCAGCAGAGTGAAACATGGATACTGAATAAACGATGCCATGATCTGCATAGAGGGCACTCTCACAAAATCCGCAGGAGATGGTAATGTTAGACTCATTACTAATGCCGGCGCATAATTCTTCGAATCCATCTACTATGAAATCAACGGCAACGAGGTGGACTCTGTTCGCTCGCCGGGTATAGTGAGCACCCTCCGAGGCTACAACTGTTATGCAGACTCTGATACTCGACACTTGGCCACAGCTGGAAGGATGTATCCCACCGGAGCTATTCGCAACGCCAACGACGGCTCGTTCTCCTTGTGGATTCCGCTTAAGCATCTGTTTGGCATATTCCATGACTACAGATATGCCACTATCGGAAAGCAGTGCATTCGTCTGGTGAGACATTCACGGCCGTGGAAAGTCCCAGATTCGACATTATCGCCTTCCAAACAGACCGAATGGATAATGTGGCCCAAGATGCTACCTACTTTGACCATATCGACATCAGAGACATACGCTTGACCTTGAACAGTGACAATTACCCGCACGAACGCATGCGCTTGGAATTCAACAAAAACAACTTCTTGGAAGCTCACCACGCCTATACGGAATTCTACTCAAGCTTTGCAAAATGCACGAAGAAGCGCCTGGCTGTGTGGATTTAGCCGAGTCCATTACCGAAGTGTTGCACCCTTTTGCCGATGCTGATGTGGTGTATGTGAAGGGGCACCGGGAATATGACTTTTTGATGAGGTATGTGGAGGATCATTTGACCCCATCATCAAAGCCGCACATTGTTGATATTGCTGCTTCTGCCAACGCTCCAACGCCGACAGTTTTCGAGAAAGAGTCTCCGCTCTGCCTGAACCATACCGCCGCTGCTGCTAGAGGTGAAATCTATTGTGCTCTAAGACATTGGCCTGCTGTATGGTTCTGGGTGTCAAAGTAGTTAATATGGTGAATTTTGAAGAAGCCATAGAGTACCACCTGGAACAATTGCGAGTACTGAAATCGCAAGTGGCAAAGTACGAGCAAAAGCTGCACATGTTCAAATGTTTCCAGAATGTGCACATCGACGATGGTAAATGGTCTGCAACATTCACCGATCCGAAACGCTTCAGCACCAGCATTTTCTCCAAGCCGCCAAGAGGAATTGCGCTCAAATAAATTAGCATTTTCATTATTATTATTATTATTATTATTTTTTCCATAAGGAATGTACCAGTCAGGCCATGTCCCCGGAGCTCCGATACTACCAGAGGGCTCGCTGGTGTATCATTAACCCCAGAAAACACTCCCCACGTCCGTGGGGTGAGTGACTACTGGGTCCGAGAATCATGTGCCCTGAGTTGACGGAGTGAACCAAGAATAACGGTCTTCTGCATTTTTCCGGCTAGGTTTTCTGCCGAATCACGGCATGCCGGTATGATTTTCAAATTCGAGAGCAGCGTGTCCATCATTCCACCAAGGACCCCTATCATCAGAACCACCATCTTGACAGAATGGTTTGGATAAAGCCTGCGGAGTTCAAAGAGTATATCTCGATATTTAGTTAGTTTTTCCTCCTCTTTTCGGGCGATATTCGTTTCGCCAGGAGCTGATAACTCAATGAAGAAAATCGTCCTACTTTGGTGGTCGAGAAGGACTACATCAGGCTTATTGGCTTGTATTCGCCTGAGGGTGGAGAATAAGTAGTTCCAATATATTCGGCACTTCTCATTCTCCACAACGGACTCAATATCTCCCCGAGCATAAGGCAACACCGGTGTCTCGTCCACACCGTACGAGTGTCGTAGATGGTAGTATTATATTTTTTTTTTTCGTTACGAATTACCCAGTCAGGCCCTGTCTCCGGAGCCCCGACACTTCCAGAGGGTGCGCTGGTGCGTCATTAACCCCAGTAAACACTTCCCACGTCCATGGGGTAAGTGATTACTGGATCCGAGAATCATGTGCCCTGAGTAGGCGGAGTGAACCAAGAATAACGGCCTTCTGCATTCGCCCGGCTAGGATTTCTGCCATGTCACGGCAAACCGGTATGATTTTTAAGTTTGAGAGCAGTGTGTCCATCTTTCCACCAAGGACCCCTATTGTCAGAACCACCATCTTGACAGAATGGTTTGGGTAAAGCCTGCGGAGTTCAAAGAGAAGATCTCGATATTTAGTCCGTTTTTCCTTCTCTTTTCGGACGATGTTCGTTTCGCCAGGAGCTGGAAACTCAATGACGAAAATTGTCCTACTTTGATGGTCGAGGAGTACCACATCAGGCTTATTGGCTTGTATTTGTCTGAGGGTGGGGAATGAATAGTTCCAATAGATTCGGCACTTCTCATTCTACACCACGGACTCAATATCCCCCGGAGCATAAGGCAACACCGGTGTCTCGTCTACACCGTACGAGTGTCGTAGATGGTAGTACAACACTCGTAGGGCCGCGTTATGTCTGTGGATATAGGCTGAGACCGCATAAGTTGGACAAGCTGACAGCAAATACATTATGGTCTCAGCTGCCCCACGACACGCTCTGCATCTAGTGTCAGGGACCTCTATACCCATCACGCGACTGCGGTAGACGACAGTGTTAAAGACACCATCCTGGCAGGCCATTATGAATCCCTCGGTCTCCGACTTCAGCCCACTTGACCTGAGAAACGAGAAGGTCAGGTCTCTGGACAAGCCAAGTTCTTCAATGTTCTTGAAGAAGACTCCATGCATCGGCTTATCCTTATGTAGCTGCAGGAGCCTCTCACACTCCGCAGCTTTTACGTGGGCTTTTTGCTGAACGGGTTCCAACTCGGTGATAGAGTTTGGGTTTGTCCGTTTAGTGTTGAATACGAGACCGAGTTCATCGGCTGCACGGGTTGATGCCTTGAAAAGAAATGCTCCAATCCCTGCTTTTTCATGATCACATACTAAGCAGAGAAGGAGATCTGAACTGATGACTTTACAGGCTCCATCCAGTACCATTCTGTTATGCAGACACTCCAAACTCAAAAGTCCACGGCCTTCCCATTGTCTAGGGAAGTATAACCGTGGAACGGACGATTTAGGATGCAAGCTCCTATGCAGATGCATCATTTTGCGAGATTTAACATCGAGTTGTCGCAGCTCCTCCTGAGTCCATTTCATTACTCCAAAGGAGTGAAGTAGAATCGGAACGGCATGCATATTAGTTGCAGCAACTTTGTTCTTCCCCGACAATTCTGATTACCAGATCTGTCAGAGTTTATGCTAATATTTGCCGCGGAGAGAGTTTTTAACAGTGTTTACCTCTTGGGGGTGGCGTTGTTCCACTCCTAGGTAAATATACGTCTCTCCGGCATCCAGATGATGTAGGATGCTTCCGTCTACGAGCTGAACGTCCTCTCCGTATTCCTCGCATCGTCCTCTTTTGAGATGAACCGTGGCACATTTGTCGATCCCGAACTCCATTCCGATAGCATGCGTGTACTCTTGCACCACCCTTAAGGACTGATGTAGATCCTTTTTCCCAGAGGCATATAGTTTGAGGCCGTCCATGTAAAACAGATGGGTGACCTTATGCCTCCGGTTGCTGGGGGTGCCGCAGTTGTATCCACGGGTTTTCCGTAGTGCAATGGACAATGGCAGTAGTGAGATGCAGAAGAGAAGAGGGTTGAGGGAGTCTCCCTGAAACACGCCCCTTCTAAAGATAACCTGCTCTGTTTGGACTCTGACTTGACCAGATGTTATGGTAAAGCGAGTCAACCAGAGCGGCATCAGCTGTTCAATGCATCTCACTATTTAATCGGGTACCGCAAGGCATCTGAGCAAATGCATGATGAGCTCATGCGATGTTTTATCAAATGCCTTGCGCGATAATCGATTCAGGCCATTGAAAGGTTACGCTTGTACTGCACGGAGTCCTGCGTAATGCTTCTGTCGATCAGCAGGTTGCAGCCAGCGACCCCCTTCTTTGACCTTCTTTGCTCATATATCCATTCATACACCGGCTCAACTGCGGAGAGTATTCGCATGTACAAGATGCGTGTAAACATCTTATAACATGCGTTCAAGCATGTTATCAGTCTGTAGTTTTTCGGATCAAACAAATCTCCGTTTTTAGGGATTAGCACGGTTCGCCCCTCGACAAACCAATCCGGAAACTGTTGCTCCCCATCCAGCCATGAGTTAAAAACTCTTGCTAGATGGTGGTGGGTGGATGGAAATTTTTTCCACCAATAGTTATTCAGGCCATCAGGGCCTGGAGCAGCAAAGTTCTTCGAGCCTTTGAGGGCCCGTCGAACTTCTTCCGGGGTTATCGGATTGCGCAGCTCATTGAACTCAGGCTGACGAAGCCTCCTGCAGAAAGCTTCGAACTGCGCTAGGGCTGGAGTATCTACGTTGAGTGATTGCGGAAATTCGTAGATGCCCTTCCAGAAGGTTTCTAACCGATCAGCCGCCGGCGGGTTATCCACAACACGTGTAGGCTCTTGGAATAGGCGAGAAGGTTTATCGCGGAACTTCATATTTTCCGCGATGCTTCTTGCCCGCCTCACTAGTGACTTTTTTGCAGCCAGCAGCATTCGATGGTAAACAGCACGCCTTGATATAGTGTGTGGTGAGCTCGTCTTAAATTTGCGGCAACTCGCCGCACTGCGGGCGTGAAGGGCCTATTGGCTGCCACGTAGTCCGCCACACACTGGATACGAGACGCGTGTTGTCTCGCCGACTTGATCTTAGCTTCCATCTTGTGAATGCGTCGCTCATGCAAAGGGTGGTATCCCTCTTCTCAGCTTGGGACAGGGCCTGAGCGGCGTCATACACGGCAGAGTTAATATGCCAGATGTCAGCCTCTTCTGAAAGAATATCGTGAATCTCCGCATCCACCCGTGCCAGTTGTTGTGGCTTCAGGGGCTTGGTGTTATGAAGCGCCCTACGGGTTCTGATGCCTTCCGTTGGTGGTATGATGCGGTCCTCCTCTACAGCTAGATCAACACGTGGCATATCTGCCACGTCTGCCACTGCGTTAACCGGCTGAGGAGGGGCTCTAACATAGCCTCGAACCCGAAGGTGGGATACATAATCCCTTAGGTTTTGTGCGAAAAAGGCAGCATGCTCTGGGTGTATTCCACACCACAAAGCATGCATTCTCGCCATGTTTCCTCTTTGGGCGGGCTCACTGCTCTCATAGCAATGCAGAAGACTGTCCCTTAGTTCATCCGTCCACTCAAAGCGTCCGTTTTCATTGCGTTCGTTATATAGTGGTAATCCATCGTGTTGGGCCCCACCACCTTGCCTATGACCCCTAATCCGAGGGGATCGGTTGTGGGGGCCTCTTTCTCGTCCATCGTGAACCGAGTAGTGGGGTATACCGGAGGGTTAGCCCAGTATATCCACGGCCGACATCAGAAGGAATGAGCATCCCCTCCAGGGTGCGCCATGGCTGCCGGTCCGGTTTTGCACCGGTAGCTCAGGAAAGTGGTGTCGCAACTCACCAAGGCCTTGGATGATGGTTGGCCTTCCCTGCTTATTATTAGTATTATTATTACCATTATTATTATTTTTAGTTGTATCAATATATTGTAGTAAAACTGCACTAACTAATTTTCCTAATTTATTTAAAACACTATTTACAATAATTATTCACTAAAACATTACTATTTCAATTTATGTCTACTGTGGCTATCTATCAGCGAACTCTGGAACTGTAACCCTCTCCATTCTGCCTGTCCCGCTTATATACTCCCAAGCAGTTTCCATTGACGGCTCTCGAATATTCAGGAGTATAGAACATTTCGTCTAGATGGCTCTTCGAATAGTATCGAACAATCGATTATTCCAGCTTGTTCTCGGCGATGCGTACGCCAGCAGATATGCAGCTGTAGTTGAACGAGGGTGCATAATTAATAAGATCAGGGCCGGTCTCGGGGCCGGTCTCGAAATCGTTACAATATGTATGAAATAAATTACGCCTTTTTCTGAATGACTGACAGCGAGAGAGAGATAGAGACTCGATACTATTTCACTTTGAAAAGAATTGCGTGGAAATTGAAAATTTCTCTTATGAATTACCTTTTCAAACTAAAATAGTCTGAGTGTGAGACTAGAAACCAGTTCGTGTTTGAATGATTTGTGCCGATGCAAAATTGATTTTTCGAGAGAGTGTGTCATGAGTTGAGTAGTATACATTCATGCAGCATAAGTACTGTTGAACAGTGTATATTGGGCCATCGTGATGGTAGGGAGAGGTTATGTAATTCTCTCGGCAGTTCTATCGAACATGTTGTACATACGAAGTTGGTGAAGTACTCGTTACCTTCACAAGTCATCCTTTTAATTGTACGAAAATAACCCAGGCTCTGGTCGATGATGGATATCTACCTGTGCTGGAAGCTGTCATTCCGCTGAATGTCTCGGCTTATAAACTGCAAAAAATCTATCTCAATAACACATTTGACGATACAGACTGGTTTACGATGATGACGATGCCTCCGACGCCGAAGACGTCTCCTACGTCCACCTGTGAACTCTATGACAATTTTATGTGTTTCATCGCCATGGCTGCTATTGCCTAGCTAATTGAGCCCCCGTACAAATTAATTCGTAATATAAGACAAAGATTCAGTGGCATGTACACAACTGAATAAATGCCTTTCAATGCGATCACAGTTTTTTCTTTCTAATTTTTCGATTTTTTCATTCATCATTATTATTATCTCACTTTCTATGTTTGTGCACCTGGTATACTAGATTCGACAATCATCCGTCATGTTGTTTTTGTTTTCCTCATGAATATTTTTTTTGACACACCCTGTATACTTCACTGAATATCCATTGCGTCTATTATCGCTGTCATATTTATCTCGAGCAGAGTTAGTGAATGATGCTGCGCTCGTCCTATCGAAGCTGAGCCGGCTTCCCCCTCACCTCCCCACTCCTCTCCCCGCAGATCCCATGATTTCTGCAAACGCCACACTGATCGAGACGTGACCTCGCTTCTCACAGACAAGTCAAGACAGGAAATTTTGCAAGTAAGCAATGCGGCACGTGTTCATCTTGCTGGATAACATAAACACTTTGGGTAATTGAGACGGTGGCGAAACGCTTTGTTTATTGAACTGACACGTACCGACTGTCCAGGGCCCCCCAATTGTCGGTGCTTACATACAACTTTTCACCATATATTTTCATAAGCTCAGATGGTCTAGTGCTTAGGGTGTTTTGTTACCACGCGAACGTCCCGTGTTCGATTCTCCGCTAAAACAAATCTTTTTTCTTTAATTTCAATTCAACGACCTACGAGCTGGCAGATAACATAAACACCAGATGTATTGGTAATTAAGACAAGTTAATATAAACATACTATCGATGACTCAGCAGCACGTGTCTTTAACGAGGTCATGAGCTGGCAGATAACATAAACACCGGATATCTGGGTAATGAAGATAAGTCATTATAAACATACGATCGATGACTCAGCGATACTGCACGTGATTGTCCAGTGCCGGCATGACCACGCCCTATGTAAGCTTTGACGTAGCAACGTGATTGGCCAGTGGGGAGCTTTGACGTGGTCACGTGATTGGCCAGTGCTGGGATGACCACGCCCCATGACATTAACATGAAGGCGGCCATCTTGGATTCCGGATGATCACGCCCTATGAATAAATGTAGTGACAAATTTGGTGTGAAAGGTGTGCAAACTTAAGTACCAACTTTGAAAAACAATATCTAGTGACAAATCTGGTGTATTTTGATTCAAGAACCGCCTTTGTCTATCTACTAACCACTATTTTTAACACCTCGACACGTGTTTCAGTCACCAAGTGATCATCTTCAAGAGAAAGATTATTTTAATTAGTTTAATCTTCCTCTTGAATATATTCATTACTACACCAAAGGTTCCAAACAGTGCAGTGCAAAAAAAAGATAATCATATTTTAGAAGAACTTCAAAATTCTTCATTTTAAAAATTAAGGTATCAAGTGAAAAGAATATTTTTGACAAAGCCGAACCCTTCTTCTATTGAAACTCTCCCACAACGTGAAAAATTTGAAAGAAATATCTGTCATAAAACAACTAATTCTTTTTACAAACTTTCAATAACATCTGATTTTTATTTGCGGAATAATCCTCCAAGAGGACAATACTGCAAGCGCATGCTAATTGTAATCAAGCATTGAAGTTTGAAGGTTGTTTCCTCTCTCCAGTGCTAGGATACGTCTGAAAACATTAAAGTTATCCTGTCCCACCCGACGGGCTATGACACCCTAAGACAATTTACTTGAAAAGTTTTTTGAATTCATGCATTGACTCTTTCTGGAGTCTGTGCTACCTAGGTGGACTTCTTGCTGTTGAGCTTTAGGTGTTATCGTTCGTTGGGTGGGTCAGGATGGCTCTAAGGTTGTTTGACCTTTCATAGCTCTGACAGAATCCAATAAAAAACATTCCAAAATTTATTATCAATTGAATAACAGTTGAAAATGTAAAGTAAATTACAACACCCAAATGTTTGAAAATTCAAAAACTATCATTAAGCCACAGATGGTGTAGGGGGAGTTATATTGCATTCAGCGGCGAGGGGTTCACCACTGTTCTGCTGAGCTGTCAGTAGTTGGGCAAAACCAGCTCACACCTGCCCTACGGTGTTATATGTGTTGTAGTCACTTAGTCACTGAGTCTCGAAGTTCAGCTCCAAGCATTGTTTGATCATATCCGCTGGGGATTCGGGGAAAAGAATTGGTCCCCGGTCCGGTCTGCCTGTTGTAAAAGGCGACTAAAAGACCCCCAATCCAAAGTGTCAAGCAACCCGTGCTGATGGATGCATGGCGGTGGGGATGCACCGTCGATAACGGAGCCTTCAGAAAACAGCCTGAAGTAAACAGCCTTAGTCCTGTGCAGGGGGCATCACAGGGCCGGAACATTCCTTCCCCCATACTCGTGGGAACAAAAATGACCAATGAAATGAACAAAAATATCAGCCCCAGATCAACCTTCAGCATTGTAAGACGGCTTCGGCAGTCCTTATAGCGGCTGGGGTAGGGTTTGACGTTGCCCTTTCTGTTCTAAAGATCTTACAGCAGTAACGATCAGGATGATGGTAGAGAACGGGACTAAGGAGCCAGTACTCGAATCGGCCTACTTCCCATCGGACCACCCTGAACCACCACCCACAATGTAGAAGACCTGGTGAGACATTGTAGGAACAACTACAACTTATAATCGATTGTGACGCTAATGCACACCACATCACTTGGAGCAGCAGCGACACTAACAAAAGAGGTGAAAATCTACTGGTATTCATAATGGTTAACAACCTGGAGATGCTGAATCTAGGAAACAAACCCACCTACATTACAAAAAACATTACTCGACGTAATAATAGTCTCTACTTATGTGAGTAACCTTTTTACAGAATGGCATGTATCTGATGATGTAAGTTGCTTAGATCACAGATACATTAACTTCATAAAAGAAGTGACATCTACAAAGAGACTTATCGGGACCCACAGAAAACGCACTAGGAAGCGTACGGAGCAGACCTGAGTCGCAAACTCCAAGGAACGCATCGTATGATAAGAACAAACAGAGACCTAGCGCTGGCTGTGGAAGAAATCAATGACGCAGCCATCTCTACGTTTGACAAGCACTGCCCACTCATCACAAGAAACACCACCAGGAAGGTGCCCTGCTGGCACTAATAACTTGCAGAACTGAGGAAGTGAGTCAGAAAAGGATTCAACAGAGCCAAAAATGTGGGATGTTTGATGAATACAAGAACGCCTTATCCATTTTCGAAAAGGCCCTGGACAAATCCAAGAGAGAATCGTGAAGGAAACAATGTGAGGAGATAGAAGGCTCTCGAAAGTGTGCTAGACTCCAGAAAGTACCAAGGATACACAACAAGTAATATTCTCCCTGAAAAATTAACAAGGGGACAAAACCTGTATAAGAGAAGAAACAATAAAATAACTACTGAGAGTTCACTTCCCTGGAGCACCGGTAGATCGTATACGAGCTATGGGAAACCTGGAAGTATTGAAGACTTTGAAAAGAGGCTCCAGGCTGAGCTGAGACATAGCAAAGAAGGTCGTGATCTATGACAAAGTTCAATGGGCAATAGGCACATTTGAACCCTTCAAATCATCGGTACCAGAACTACAAATCGGAATCTGTAATGTACTCAGAGGCAGTATAGCCAAAGCCATGGAGGCAAGTTAGGGTTACATTTATACCGAAACCTGGAAAAGCTAGACAGGATTCGGTAAGAGCAATAAATCTTATGTCATTAATTCGTACCCAAGATTTTGGAAATGCTATAGTAAAAAGACATTAGGTACGGTGTGCTGGTGGAAAGACCATTCCACTGTGAACAATATGCCTACTGGACTGGCTGTTCAATGGAGACAGCACTCCACCATCTAGTAACGAGGGTGGAAAACGCGCTGGAAAATAAAGAGGTACTGTTAGCGGCCTTTATAGACATAGAAGGAGCTTTCAACAATACTTCTATAAACTCAATCACTAGAGCTCTCAGACACAGAGAAATCGAGGAACCATGTGTGGCCTGGATGCTGAGAAACCGACTGATACACATCACTGTATCAGAGGAGACCGTAGTAGCCAGGGCGACCAGAGGATGTCCACAAGGTGGAGTTCTATCCCTGCTTCTGTGGAATGTGATCGCGGAATCGCTGCTGGAAACATTGAACGAAGAAGGATATCGAGCCCTTGGCTATGCTGACGATATCGTGGTCTCAGCACAGGAAAAATTCAACACAACGGTAGAGGAGGCTCTTAAGCTTGTCCCGAGATGGACGGACTTGGAGGGGCACAACGTCAATCCTAACAAAGCAACCATGGTAGCATTCACTCGAAGACGAAAAACAGAGGGCCAAGGACCCATACGACTTCCATATAGATAAAGGGGGAAGTCAAGTATCTCGGAGTAATACAAGACTCCAAGCTGACCTGGAACCAGCATATCGAAAAAATAACCAAAAAAGCGGTGACTTCACTAGTGATAACCAGATGCACTTTTTGAAAAAAATGGGGACTAAAATCACATATGCTGCACTTTTTGTATAGCACGGTGGTCATACCTTCCATTACATATGCTTCTTTGATGTGGTGGCCTAAGACACAACAAAGAGAAGCCGCGCAACGAGACTAAGCAAGGTGCAAAAACTTGCTTGTCTTGGAATTACAGGGGCCATCAAATCAACACCAACTGCAGCGATGGAGACACTCCTGGGATTGCCTGTCCTTTGCGGTCTAGTATATTTTTGGCGTTTTATAAACAGTCATAAACCGATTTCACAAAGCAGCGGTTTTTTGAAAGATTTTAAATATGCAAGTGGCAATTAAATGGGTGTGATTTCATTGGTGATCAAATTAATGCGGTTTTCATTACCAAATAAATATGTTTATTTTCAGAATGATAGATCTGCCAACAAATTGTTAAAACAATTAAAATTATGACAATTAGATGAAAATGTGTAAGTGTTGTAATAAGCAGGTCTGTCATAATAGGAAGTTGAATGAAAATTCAAATTTCTCAAAGACATTTGTATATATGGCTCAAATATTAAAAAAGAAGGGGAACATGATCTAACCTAACCAAACTAACCTTGCTATCCAAGCTGAATACAATCCTTTCGCACTACAATATTGATCTCTTCGATGTAAGAATCTCCGTATCCGTGTTATCCTTAAGAATAACCGAACATAAAAAGTGTACATAACGGAAGAAGACATCTTAATTGGGAATTGCTGACCATGCCTGGACTGAGGTCCGTCAAATTCTTTGGGACGAGGCTAGTGTTCTTTATAAACTAACATTGGTTCAAACAAAAATTCATTGAAACCACGTATATCGAAGCCAATGTCGCTTTCAGTCAGCCGACCTTGGAAATTAAAAACGTACGGAGACCACTCACAGACTGCTTTGGAGGGAAGAAAAAGCACGAAACTACACGCGCCACAACACCGCCATAATTAAACCTCAATTTACTCAATTACACCTCATCAACAGACCTATAAAGACCTCGCAGCGTCTGAACTTGTCAGTATTAACCTGAAGACGATTTCGGATACCTACAAGCAATCGAAATGTTGAGAAAAAGTGGAAGAAGTCAAACATCTTTCAACCCAATAAGACGAGATGGACATTCGAAACCTAAGAAATCAAGTTACTACATTGTCAACCTTCAAACAAAGGACTCCGCAACGCATCAATGGGAAATTGGCTTTCGGTGAATTTGCATGATTTTTATATATTATATATCTCATGATGCTGATTAAATGTCTCCATTGCACCAACTTTCTAAATTCAATAGGTTCGATTATACAGGGTGCTGAATTTCACTTTTTCAAAATTTCAAACGACCATCATTGTGACGTTACTATTTCGAATATATCAACCAAATCAACTACGCATTGTTTATTTCACTCGGATCCACTATAAAGTATATCAGTTCGTACACGGATTCACGATATACATGGTGAGGTCCGGAATAAGCAAGTTTTGTAGTGATTTCTGAAAAATTGAGCGCTGGAATTTTATTCATTTTCAGATATTTCGTAGAATACCTATATCAATTCCAATTCATGATGTCAGCATCTCCTGAATCAGACTCATATATTTTATACAAGATGTTCTATTTCTCATGAAATTCTGCACCCGTTCCTATTATTGTTTGAAATTCTGGACAACTCGATGAATACCTAGGTTGTTCACTATGGGTATCTGGTCTGCAGATCCGTTGGATTACTGGGTGATTCCGAAAATAGTGTCTTTCGCTGATTTGTTCAAATTTTTTTCTAGATATTTTGTACAAACTATGAAATACGTACATAATCCGCTACCTATTGTAATGTCATTAATTTTTTGGGTAAGTAAGTAAACTTTTTTGGAATTTTTTTCGAAAGTCTTCTATTATTATCACTCGAGTTATTTCACTACTGTTTATAGTAAATATAGGTTGATACATATTATTTAGAATATCCCACATGGAATTGTTCAACATAACTCATAAGGTTTGTATCGAATAGTATGTGGTTATGGAAATTCATCTATAATATGAACTCAAAATAACTGCTTTAATAAAAATCAGCAAAAGACACTATTTTCGGAATCATCCCGTAATTCAAAGTATCTGCAGACTAGATACTCATAGTGAACAATCCAGGTATTCATCGAGTTGTCAAGAATTTTAAACAATAACAGGAACGGGTGCAATGAGAAATAGAACATCTTGTTTATAATATGTCAGTCTGCTTCAGGAGATGCTGACATCATGGGTTGGAATTGATATCAGTGTCCTACAAAATATCTAATAATTAATAAAATTCCACGTCTCAATTTTTCAGAAATTACAACAAAACTAGCTAACTTTGGACGCACCCCGTATATCGTGAGTCCGTGCGGGAATTGATTTTGAGTCGGCCTATCGAACAAACGATGCGTAGTTGATTCGGTTGATATATTCGAAATAGTATCGTCACAATGTTCATTTGAAATTTTGGAAAAGCGAACTTCAGCACCCTATAACACATAACAAAATTAGGCAAATTTACCAAAAGCCAATTTCTCATTGATGCGGTGCGGGGTCCTTTAAGATGTATTCGTCGATAAAATATGATCTCTCGAGTATTTACCCCCGAAAAACCT
The DNA here is from genome assembly GCA_958502065.1 of Chrysolina americana. NCBI lineage: Eukaryota > Metazoa > Arthropoda > Insecta > Coleoptera > Chrysomelidae > Chrysolina > Chrysolina americana. Next base: position 89,861,136 of record OY293410.1, read on the forward strand.
TATAGAATGTGCGATAAACTTGTACGGAGGTGTTTTCAACAAGTATTCATGGAGAAATACATATAATTTCAATTAATTCCAGTGATGTCAGAAGAAAATGAAAATATTAAAAAATAAATTATATTTACAAAATCTTGGTCAGCTGATATCGGGTGTACTAATATGCATCAACAAAACTGCATGATCATAAAACAATTACATGTTCTATTACAAAATAAATGAATTGATCCTAGTGTTTCGGTTTCTTCACTAAGTTGTCATGCCCATTTGAGGTATTCTGTGTGTTTTTGCCAGTTCCCTATAGAATCCTGTTGATTTCTTTGGCGTTCTGGTCCTATTCGGGTCATTGAAATTCACATGATACAAACCAAAACGTTTACTGAAAGAAATAGAACGATCATAACAATACTTTTAACTACTGATATTATACGTTACCTATAGCCATTTGCCCATTCAAAATTGTCCATCAAACTCCAAGCAGTAAACCCAAAAACTCGTACCTCGTCTTTGTACATTGCGTCAAGAATGGCATTGAGGTAACCCTGAAAAATAGATACATACATTCTTCTAAATTGGCAGTCATTTACTATCCATACTACACCGAGTATTTTTTGATTGTCTAGATTGTAGATTGTAAGGATGTACAGGATGTGCAGCCTCATAAGCACTTCGACCTATTAGTTTCTTTGTGCGTGACCTTGATCTATTCGAGGCTCGGGATTCCGAGACTTCTTGCGAAGTTTATCAGTTTCCTGGGAGCTAAGTTCCTGATGTCGGAGGGCGTTAAAGAGGCCCCTTCTAAGAACCTAAGCCTCTTGCAGAAAAGCGCTGGGCATTCGTACAGCAAATGTTCTGCAGTTTCCGCGAAGTAGCGGCAACTATCACTCTCTGATTTACCTATCTTTTTGAGATGGTACCGCAGGGGGCAGTATCCAGTGAGAAGTCCCGTTCCCATCTTCAAGTCTTTCTTGTCCAACTCGAGAAGCTGTTTAGCTTTCTTTGGCGATAGGCACACTAGTACTTATTTTCGCTTCTCTTTGCCCGGGCACTTTATTCCTTTGATTGTCTAACCCATATCCATTTTATTTCTGATAATCATTATTTCACACTGAATACTCAAGTGATTTACTTATGAAAATTGACTACTATATGCAACTTAACGTACATCAAGTTTAACAGTGAACAATAATTATTATCTGTCTTCACTTCCCTGAATCGATGCAGAGTTATTTTCGATTAATTTCGTTCATTCTCAGCTAGCCTAGAATCTAGAAGTCTAGAAGCTTCTTCTACTCTCGTCCAGAATGATTTATTTAGAACCATTAAGGACCGCCGGGAAACCATTTAGAAACCGGTGTGGTCAGGTCAGACTTTATGAACGTTACATTTTCCCGTTCTCAAAGACATTTTGCCCCTAAATTTCATCCTTGGATGGTTACAGCATACCAACAACATGACGCCGCTGGGTCTGAACATACTTCTTATAACTCTTCAATCCAGCCCATCAACCCCACAGGACAATTTTGAGATTGCCAAGTCCACAAGATTGTGATCTAGTATCGTGTCTCTCAATCTGGTAAAGATCTTCTAGACATCTTCATAGGACGGTTTATCAAGAAAATGCTTCTTGGTAACCAGGAAGTAAATGTTTCTCTGGCCCTTCTTCAATTGTAGCACCCCTTCAATTTCTGGTTTCTGTTCCTGGAGTCTATCAAACTTCTATAACTATGGTATGGCCAGACCCATCTAAAACACGTATACCTTTCCAGCTGTATAACCTCTGCCAGAAATCGGGAGAATCCTCACAGGAATTTTAAACTGACATTGGACGTTTGATTCGTCTTGCATATTTAGCCACGCCAGAAAATGTAATGGAGCGACTAGCGGTGTTCAGGCTCTCTTGGATGGGCTTCGCTTCCAACAAACCAAGCAAGCATTGACACTTGCTCGTTCAACATACCTCGAAGATGCATTGGCATATGCTCTGAAATTTGAGGGCGCGAAACAATCCAGTAAAATCCTGAGTGGCGTAAGTATGCTTGAGGAATCCATAGGAGCCGGCTACCGTCGAAGTTTAATAAGAAAAGTAATTGAGGAAGAGTTGCCTGAGAAAACACCAATGATATGCTGGAATTGTGGAAAAGTGGGGCATGTATTCTTGAGCGGTTATGGTTTGTAGAATATTTGTTGCTTCGCCACGCAATGCCAGAGTTTCTCCTTCATTCCATCCATTTCCTCTGGCCGAAGCTTCAAATTGTCGGTGGCTCCGATCAAGTAACACAACCTAGATGAGTAATAGTCGAATATTACTGAAGGTTTCGGGTAAACGGTGTAGACTACATGGCGTTTACCCTTAAAAGTTGTCGTTGGTATACACCATCCCAGCTGTCTGGGTAACGTGCTACCGCGGCATCAGCAGATATGTAGTAGGCTGACACAGCGAAAGCTGGGCCTAACGGCATCCATTCTCGTCATGATCGGAGGTTCATGGTTAATGGTACTGATGAGGGTGGAGGGGAGCCCCGAGTATCGGCTAGCTCACCCCTCCGGCTGGTGTTGGTCTCTCAGGTGCAAGAGGTTCGTTAGGGGGACTGCGGGGATTTTGGGGGCCCGTTCATGTTGTTGCGCATGATCCTTGGGTATTGATGCTGTAACATCTCCGGCAAGATCTTAGAGGTGAAAGTCAGAGTTGTAATGAAAGCTATGTTAGCGGTGAGCTAGAGAGGTGTGGGATGGTCCGGGGACGGTTCGCGGTCCCCACGGCAACCCCTCCTGTAATGATTAATTCACGGTTCCCACACCAAAATCGTTCGCGATCATAGGGCGCATAGCTAACACCCGGGGGAAGTCATATTGGGGGGAAAAGTTTTGGCTCGCTAGAGCACACCAGCGTAAGCCCGCCCATCTTGTATGGGAGTTCAGGTGAAGCTGGTAGGGCCTAGGTAAGCTACCAGTGCCATAACTATCGAGAAATAAAAAACGAATTGGAAAAAAGTAAAATGAATGAATTATGAAAAAACATGTCAATTAGAGCATCGGCTGTTCTCAAAATCATGTGGAGATTCTTCCATCATAATTTCAGCTTTCCATTCCATATTGGGTTTTCATTATTTCTATTTTATTGAACCTCAATATTTCTGTGAACAACGCACCGACACTGCCGGTGAGGGAAAAGGCTATTGTTATCTTCGTCTATGATAGGCCTCTCTCTCAGAAGATATCCCTTACAAACGAAGTGTAAGGCGTGAGCGGCGAGTTAAGCCGTAGACACAACGGAAGGTTTATGTAATAAGTTTCAAGTTTTGGGAATTTGGATACCAATTTTACAAATAAAACAAGGTGCAAAACATACTTGAAAAATGAAGCTTGAATTTTATGAACAAGATTGTTTATGAGGAGTGATCAGATTAATAATGGCAATGATAGTTTCGCGTTAAAAAATATTCGATATCATGAAAATTAAAATCAAAACTTTCATTGTGTTTCAGCCTTTCATCTAGGTTGTGTTATTTGATCGGAGGTCGGCCGTAATTTGCTCAAGGAGTTTTCCCGTTGAACTGAAGCGGCTTAATGAAATCTTTCTTGGTTCAGCAAAAGTATAAAGGTATAAAAGTATAAAAATATGAAAGTATAAAAGTATAAAAGATAAAGTGTACTATGAAATATGAAGTGAAGCATGGATCATGGAGCATGGATCATGGAGCGTGGAGCGTGGATCGTGGAGCGTGGAGCGTAGAGCGTAGAGCGTGGAGCGTGGAGCGTGGAGCGTGGAGCGTGGAGCGTGGAGCGTGGAGCGTGGAGCGTGGAGCGTGGAGCGTGGAGCGTGGAGCGTGGAGCGTGGAGCGTGGAGCGTGGAGCGTGGAGCGTGGGACGTGGAGCGTGGAGCGTGGAGCGTGGAGCGTTGTTTTTGAGATAAGTATGACGGGTTAGTCTAATCTTCATTTTATAGGGTCAATCAATACTTTCATTTTAAATAATGCTCGCTAACCTATAATCAACAACAACTCAGAAACTTACTCAAAAATTCAGACTTATACATTGGAGTATAAACATTTCCAGTTACAACTCAAAATTTTGATGTAAAATTCCGACCAGGTTCCAGAAATTATAAAATTCCGGTATATGAGACGGAATTTTTAATTTCGAAATTCAGAGTTATAACTTCGAATTTTAGGAAAAGAAAAGTTTTAATTTTACGTGTCTTTTCCAGAGCTTCGTACAATTGTGATTTCTGCTTTCAACTTTTATAGGAAGCTATGAAAATAAAGATTCAGTCGATATTTTAACTTACTCTAAAGAAACTTATTCTTTCGACATCATTCAAGGTTCCATTATCGGCCGTACCACATTCGGTTATAAAAATTTCAGGGTTATTGTAAGTATTCTTGATCCACTGCAGTGATTTCCTAGGTCCTTGTGGTATAACCTTGAAATATAATGATTTCTCACATATTATATCTTTCGATTCATACGAACTCAATGAGTTGAACACCAATAATTGACTATCAAAACGAAGTTTAAAAGTCCAAATTGAGGTTTAGATTGAACGATCAACAGTTAAACATATCATTAAGAATAAAAAATCACGAAAATCCAAGTTGTGAAAGTTTCACATAGAATATTTGTTCCGCAAATGTAACATACCGAATGTGTGTATACTAGGTTTACCTATTTGAATGTAATGTGATAGAAGACGGGGTACCCTTCCAGAAAACAACTACTTCCCTGGCTAATATCACAACGGACATTGAACTACATCTGACACCTCTCTGGCACAATATATTCGAACTCGTTCGAATATTTGAATGTAGATTATTATTTTATTGTTACCTGTCAAAGTTTTTATCTACAAGAACATTATGTCGATCGAAACAGGCGACTATCTGCAAACTCGTGTCACATTTCTGCCGATCATCAGTGCAGACCCAGTCAGGACGGAGAGCTAATGCTCAAATCCATTATCATGCAATCGATTCTCTTTCGCTTCTTTCAGATAACCGTACCATAACCCCAGTACCCACAAAAAAAGTAGATACGGAGCCTTCTATAGGAACCATAGAAAGCACTCCGACTGGAACCAGACTTCGCCTTGAGCCAAACAATATTTCATGTGAAAAAATTTAATATTTTTCATGTGAAATTGGGCGAACTTATCGAAATGCCATAATTTCATTAAATGCAAATATTATAAATAATCCAGCCTTGGATTAGAGCAGTAGTTCTCCTTCCTGATCGGGTCTCCTGATGATCGACAGAACCGTAGAGCTATTATAGCTAGATTATATATTATATATAGATATTCGCCTGTTTTGATTAACATTTGCTAGTTGTTACAGGAATCATTGCAAAGTATTGTAGTGAAAATACAATTAACTTCTTGTGTTAATTTATTTAAAACTCGTCTCAAACAATCACTTAATTTATTTGATCCATTTATATCAGTAACTGATTCATCATCTTCACTGTCGCTGTCTGTCTGGGGACTCTCGAACTCTGCGACTGTCCCCGCCATCTAATGTCGAGCGTCTTATATACCGACAAGCAGTTTCTATTTACAGTTCTTGAACTACGAGTCCATACGACCACCCACTCAGATGGTTCTAGAGGCGACGATTTCATGATTTAATGAGTCATCGTTAATCCGTTAGTCAACTGATAAGCAACCACGCTTTGTTTACTTACAAGCCGAGGGTGAATAAAACAGTATGTTCTGGTGGAGAAATTTTGACAGATGTTAGGAAAAAGTGATTCGGCAGTCATATGGAGCTCTTCGAGTTATTCTTTTCGATATTTGTTGACAAAATTCCGACAGAGTAGGAAACTGCAAAAGGCTGGAGTATTTATAGTTTTTTTTCATTTCATGAAATTCATAAAATTGTTTCTCTAATATTCAGGATTCCATAGTTATATAACCTATACTCCAGTTCGGTATAGATAGTTACTAATATTTTGTAAGGTTAATATAAAGCAGGTCAAGAATAGAACGGAAATTAGCCATACAATTATAAATTATATATTATTTTTTTATGCCACTGATCCTAGGTATTTTGACTCTTAAATCCCGAAAAAACCTGAATATTTACAATGAGTCACTACCTACCTACAATATCCGAACACGTGTATATCTGGATATGTACAAGCGTTCCTCCAATGATTTTTCATTCATTTATTCAGTCATTTATTTATTCTTGAAGTAATAAAATAATTAAAATAGTAAATACTTTTATTGATAAGTAAATTATTTGAACAAAACCACAAGATAGAAATTCAATTACTGCATACGTTTTCATGTATTCAGACATGTATTCAGAGCTTTCTGTTCCATTCAACCCTTGGGTAATTCTTACACAAATAATAGACCATACCAACAAGAAACACCTAGGATTAACTGAAATAGGTAGATAAACACATGACATTTTTATTCTTTAATGCATCAATACAATCAAAAGTTCATTTTGGAGGAGATCAACTGATCAAATAACCGTTCTCTAAACCTTTCTGGGGATAGTGCTTTAACAAGAAATATGATATTGTATGAGAAAGAGCCATTATAGGTAAGCGGAGGTCCTGTAAGGTGGTGCAGACAGCTAGTTTTTAAGTTTCAAGTTCAGATAATGATGTGAGTTTCTATATTTTACTTTTTCATGTAGGTAGCTTGGTTTTTTATTTTGTGAAATTGAACACACCCATGGAACACTTTTCTGGGAAGGGATTCCGTGTGCCATAATCGAAAGTTATGTCTCTTTCTCTCCCATGAATTCAAAGATAATGACATCTCACTTATTTGAACGACTATAGAATTCAATGGTAACTGGAATTTTATCTCTGGTCTCCATATTCTATTTGAAGGCTCCGACACATGTTGACTCCTTCTTGTACCGGTGATGAATCTTATGCATGAGTTTTGTAATTTGTGTATCTTTTTTTAACAACTTGTAATAAATTTTGGCCGCACACGGAGTCGGCATAATTTGCATGAGAGAGTACTAGAGATTCGCAGAGGATTTGTTTTAGTTTTGGGTTGAGGATTTTACGATAAGAATTAATTAATTTCAAAACTGAAACCTCTCTTCAATATTAGGGAAATATGGGAAGAGAATCTCAAGGTGGAAACTAACATCAGGCCTAGAGTTTCGGTAGACTCGGAAAGGATTAATTTCTCATTCTGAATTCTAATATTGATATTATTCGTGCAGCTGTGTCTCATTATTTTGCGACCGATGAGCATAACTACAGTTTTAGAGGATAATAGATAAACAATAGTTTCTAGAGATAGTCACAAGATTATTAAGGTCTTCACTGATTTGTTCGCAATCTGTATTTGAGAAATTTTCTGGGAAAGTTTCATAAATTTATCAGCATAGCTCTGGATCTTGGTGTATTTGAGACATTTGGGAAATTGAGAGATATAGACGACTAAAAGAAGCGGTTTGATTATTGATCTCTGGGTCACTCCACAATTTATGAGTGACATAGAACTCTCGAGTATAGTACAGCAGAAAAGGATTATCTATGCAGACGATACCAGTAAAATATTGACACAGAATAAGCACGCGCTCTCCATAAAAGCAGCTAACTCAGCCTCAAAAGAAATTGCCAAATGGTGTGAAAATAATGGCTAGGTATGACTATAGATCATAAATTGTTTTGTGAACGATCTTCATCAAAACTTGCCCAAAATAACTACAAAATATGATAAACTTCGTAACTCGAATAATGATCAAAAGTCTACGAAGGCGTAGAAGTACGAAGGCGTAGAAGGGCCAACAACAAAATATTTTTCAAAATAGTTGGAATTGCCACTTTGAAGTGACAATTGCCACTTTGATCTGACAATTGTCACTTTGATCTGGCAATTGTCACTTTAAAATGGCAATTGTCACTTTGAACTGGCAATTGTCACTTTGAACTGGCAATTGTCACTTTGAAGTGGCAATTGTCACTTTGAACTGGCAATTGTCACTTTTATCTGACAATTGTCACTTCGATCTGACAGTTGTCACTTCGATCTGGCAATTGTCACTTCGATCTGGCAATTGTCACTTCGATCTGGCAATTGTCACTTTAAACTTCTATGCAAAAATACTGTTTTTCAGTCAAATTCAAAGTGACAATTGCCAGTTCGAAGTGACAATTGTCAGATCAAAGTGACAATTGTCAGAGCAAAGTGACAATTGCCAGTTTAAAGTGACAATTGCCAGATCAAACTGACAATTGTCACTTTGAAGTGTTATTTATCAGTGTCTTGCAGATTATTAGCGATTTCGGAAATTGTGAATATTTTGAATTCTTTGACAACTTGCCATCGAACAATTTAAGTCCAGTGAACATGAACAAAAATACATAGATTTGGATTTCTGAGAAAAAGGGAAAAAAAAAAAGAAGGGGAAATTTGAACAAAGAAAACAATTCAACTCCCCTGAACGAAAGTTCGGAATATTTTGGTGAGAATTCAAAATTTCAATTAACCCAGCTAAATTATATTCATGAAAACATCGAAGAAAACACAAAAAATGAACCTTATTTCATTGAAGTTTAAAACGACAAGTACTTTTATTAAAAGAAATAATTCAAGACAAGAATGTAATAATCAGAGAGAAGGAAAGAAATATCAAACTCCTAATAAAAGATAACTAGCAGCTCCAACAAAATTATGATTTGATAATATCAAACATAGTAGATAAAGAGAGTATGATGGATAATCTGGAAAAAATCAACAAAAAAATGGAACAATCGGAGTTATACCCAAAAAATAATAACAACCAAAAATCATTTTCCGATGTTATAAAAGATTTTAATTTTACAACAAAAAAGTCTACCAGTCAAACTGTAGCAATGAAACCGAATAATCAACAAACACCAGCACAAACAAAAAAAGATTTGGAAACTAAAATAGAGATGAAGAAATTACATATTGGAATAAATTCATTAAAATAGTTGCCTAATGGAACTATCATTATAAAATGAGGAAGCAAAGAAGAAATACACAAAATTGAACAAGAAGTACAAGAAAAATTATCCAGTAAGTTAAAACTGAAGTGAGAAGATTAAGAAACCCAAAAATAAAAATACCAAATTTGAAATTAGACAATAGTGTAACTAAAGAATAGCTAAAACAAATGATAATAAATCAAAATTATTTTATTGATGAAGAGGACTTTTTTCTGTGGAATTTTTGAGAACCTTCCAACATAAAGATTACATGACTGCATTTGTGGAAGTAAATGATAGATTATTCCACAAAATAATGACAATTGGTAATGAAAAATTGTTCATTGGATGGCAAAATCTGAGAGTATTTCATATCAATAGACTTACTCAATGCAATAAATGCTTCAGATTCGCTCATACAAGAAAAAAGTGTAGAAATGAAATTGTACGTCCACGGTGTTCCGACTCGCATGAACTACATTTCTGCAAAAATACTGAATTAGCTAAGTGCAACAATTGTGTTTACTCCAATTTTAAATATAGAACCAATCACCATATCAATCACTTAGCAACACATAAAGAGTGTCCAACATATAGTTGTATTTTCAGAATCAACTCGAATCGCAAATTGATTACTGTAATTAACACAAATATTAAAATTAACGAATACCATACAATTTCGGAATACACCACCACACTCAAAAACAGTATCAAGATTCTTCACCTGAATGCTCGTTCTATGCGAAAAAAAATGGAAGAAATAGAAGTTCTCATCAACACTATTGGAGCAAATATTGTGGTGATCTCAGAAACCTGGATGAACAAAGAAGAGGAAATATATTTCAATTTCAAAAACTTCAACTCTTTATTCGTCAAGATCCAAGAGGGGAGGTGGTATTGGAATTTTCTTGAAGAAAAATATGGAGTTTGAAACAATAGAAATAGTCCAGAAAATGAAGCTAAAAAAATGGTAAAACCTCGCAATTTTTTCGTCCAGCACCGATTTGTAAAAAAATTTGGGAGTAGGCTTATTTCACCCTCTAGTTCATTTTCTATATTGTGTCGTACGCTTTTTGTTTTTTATGGGTGAAAAATTATAAAATAATATTAAAAACCTAAATATGGGTAAAAATACTTAAATAATGATTGGTTCATGCTAGGATACAATTTCATAATCTTTCAACCGACCCTTGTTAAAAACTACCCTTGAAATTTTTATAATATAATATAATATAATATAATATAATAGAAAATAAAAAAAGTAGAATTTCATAAAAAAAAATTATTTATGTTTTTTAAAACAAATAAGTATAACGGTCGAATATACCGCTTATGTAGATTACTACGCTCCGAAGCGGGTAATTCGAATCGATCGGTTTTTTAAGCATAGCTCCTTCATTTTAGGTGATAGAATTTTTTTTCAGAAACAATTTTGTAGGGCTTTTCAAGAGCTATATGACTATGTGAATTAAATTACTTAAGATCCCTTAATTTTTAAATGGGGAGAGTTTCAAGCGCTTGAATAAGGTGATGTTCGATCGTAAATGTAGGTGTTAAACGGCTATATCTCGCCGAATATTCACTGTACAAAAAATCTGCACAGAGGCAAATTTTTGTAATTAAAAAAGCTACACTTTATTAAAATATCGTATTTTTGTATCTTTAGTATTTTGGGAGATATTTTTAAGACAAGGGTTCAAAACACGAAATTGAAAAAAATCGTTTTCTCTTTAAACTTCAATTTTTCTAAAATTAGGCATTTTAAATTGGTCAAATGTCGTGGGTGTATTAATAGTATATATTCAAAAAGAATCACAGAAGGGTGGCGATCAATTTTAATTAGGGGGTACTTTGGGTGTTGTTTTCACAGATTTTTTTCGTAGAAAAAAGCGGGTACCGATCTTATTTTGATCATAAGTCGGTCAATTTTCATGCTAGAGAATTTTTTTTTTTAAGGCTCTAATTAAATACTTTAAAAAAGATTCTATGACCTTTCTCGTTATTTCGCTTTGAATCTTCCAATTTATACATTCGACGAAAAAAGCTAAGCATTAATTTGCTGTATCTCAGTTCGTATTCGTCGTAGAGAACTTATAAAAAAAGCATTGTTTTTGTTTTTTTAAAAGCTACAATTTGGCTCTCCACACTTTTTTTGATAAAACGCATATTTTTAGAGTTATTCGCAAAAATCCATTTAAACAAGTAGAATTTTTCGTCAAAAAACTGTTACTTTTAACTTCGAATAACAAATATTACTTTTACGAAACAAACGTATAGAACATTTTTTTCTTAGAATTACTTTTGCCGTCGATTCCTACAGTTAAAATGTAATAAAAGATGTCCACACCCGAGATGGGGTGGCAACCACCCCCAAGGCTCTAGCGTACAGCGGCATGATATAGAAAATGATCCTTGAGCTATTCCTTCTTCTGTGAAAATTTCAAGTGAATCTAGGTGGACGAAACAATTGCGAGCCAAAATGCTTCATTTTATCGATCACCAAAAGACAATATTCATACTTTTCTCAAATTTTTTGATGAAAAACATCAAAAAATATGTGAACTCAAACAAGAATGTTTTGTACTTGGTGATATGAACATTGATATTTTGAAACATAATGAACAAGTTAATTCTTACAGTGATATTTGCAGTTCAAATAATTTCCAAAATTTAAATATTCAGATTCCAACAAGAGACTTTAATCATAAAATATCTCTGATTGATCACATACTGAGCAATTCTTATAAAAAATGTGAGATATCTATAATAAACACTGATTGATATCAATACATCAAGAAAAAAAGTAGCAAATGAGCTTATTATCAAAACTATCACTTTCTTTGATAATACAAAAATCAAAGACAGTTTAACATTGCTCAGTGACAAACTTCAAGATTATCATACACCAGACAAAATTCACGATAGTTTATTGACAATTTTCGAAAAACATTCCCAAGAAAAAGTTATTAAAATAAGAGGAAACTCAAAACCTTGGTTCAATGAAAATATTTCCAGACTGATCAATCTACGTGATAAATTTCATTACCTATAACAAAAAAGCTTTATCCAGATTTACAATCATCAGAGAATCTTATGATCATTATAATAAATCTGTTAAAAAAAGTGTTAAAGAAGCAAAGGAGAAATATTATCAAGAAAAATTCCTCCATGCCACCCCGAAATCAGTATGGAGTACAATGAATGAAATGCTCCATAATAAATCTAAAAGAAATGACGATATCAAGTATATATCGAGGGATGGAAAGAAAATTGAATGCAAACAGAAAATTTGTTGTTGGCCCAAGTTTGTCGGCAGGATTCGCCACCACAAAGGAAATTCCAATGCAATCGAAATTGTCATCTATGTACCTCAGGCCTACTAACTCCGAAGAAATAGAAGAAATCATAAGTAATGTAGATACAAGAAAATCTCCAGGGTTTGATAAAATCTCTATAAAAATTGTAAAAATTATGAAATCAGAACTTGCTCCAATAATGAGTAGATTAATAAATTTAACTTTTTCTTCTGGCTCTATACCTGAAAAATTAAAAGTGGCTAAAGTATAGCCAATTTTGAAAGCAGGGAAGAGAAATTTAATGGAAAATTATAGGCCTATTTCAATTCTATCAGTTCTTTCAAAAATTATGGAAAAAACAATACATAATAGGTTATTGGAATACCTGGAAAAATCAAATTTATCGTAAAGTGGGCAATACGGGTTTAGAAAATCTAGCGACACTGAGTCAGCTGTCTTAGATGTTATTACTCAATTTCAGATTGATATAGATTCCAAGAAAAATGTGGTATACTGTCACTAGATCTTCGAAAAGCCTTTGACACTGTGGATCACAAAATTTTATTGAATATTATGCATAATATAGGTATCAGAAGACCTGTATATAAATGGTTCAAAAATTATTTTTCAAACAGAGAACAATTCGTTTATATAGGAGATAAATACAGTAATAAGAAAACTGTTATATGCGGAGTTCCTCAAGGATCAATCTTGGGACCAATTCTTTTTTTAATTTACATAAACTCCCTAGCTGATTTGGATTTATCTGGAAAAATTGAAATGTTTGCAGATGACACCACAATAATATATGGAGGAAAAAGCCTACAGGATATAAAAAATGACATGGAAAGTGATCTAGGAAAAATATCATTATGGCTCATCCACCATGAATCAACATTGAATTACAACAAATCTTCATTTATGTTAATCAAAAAACAGTCCTTAGGCATAGATTTGAAAGATCTAACCTTATTCAATAATGAAAGTATAAAATACTGTTCATCACTGAAATTCTTAGGCCTCTTTATTGATGAAAATTTATCGTGGATAAGACATATTGAGAACTTGAGGAAGCAGATTTCACCACTAATTGGTATTTTATTCAAATTCAGGAATTTTCTTCCGCTCAAATACCTCAAAACCATTTATTATTCTTTGGCATACTCCAAATTTCAGTACTTGATTTCAGTTTGGGGAGCAGCTCAAACTTACCTGCTCAAACTATTAAAAACACTTCAAAACTAAATTATTAAATATATTTTCAAACTTGATTATCAAGAACCAACAATAAACTTATACAAACCAAGAAAACTGCTGGATATAGGTTCTTTATACAAATTATAAATATGCACGTTTATTCATCTTGTTAAGAAAAATCTGAGAAATTCTACGTTAATTTTCAAAGTGAATAGATCAACACAGCCATTTGACCAGAAATGCCGAAAATGTATCTGTTACCAAAATTGAAATAACATTGGAGAGAAATCAATTTATTTTAATGGTGTAAAACTTCACAATGAACTTCCGAATCGTCTGAAAACATATGGTAAATTGCGATTCAAAAATAACCTGAAAAAATATTTTATATCTCATAATTTTTTTTTTTGTAATTTTTTTTAATTTTTTATTTAGTTCTTTATTTGTGAGATTTACCTGTAAATCATCCGGGAACTGTACCGGCATGATCTCGTGTTCAACATTTTCACTGCTTGCCTTATGACTAGCAGGTATTTCACCTTTTGTTATCGTCTCACTTCTTCTCAACTGTAGAGATTTTGACATCTTCCTTGTACATGTTTTTATATGGATTACTCGAAGGACCACTTATGTTACTATATTTGGCCTTTGATTACCTAAGTTATCAGATTTAGACTGGTTTTTGAAATGATCAATAACATGACAAGAAAGTATTTCTTGACTATTTCATTTATTCACAACTCCTAATATATACACAAGCTGATCTATATCAAAACGTATAAACATTAAATAACATTCAAGAACGAATACAATTGCAAAAAATGTTTAAGTTCATCTTTAGTGGTGGTAACCCAAAATTTCAGCTTGGTTTTTGGTGATGTTCCACGACTCAAACACTGCAATGCGTATCTATTTATCTCTAGAACAATAACTCCAAAAATATCATCTGTTTGGAATAATAACGCATCGAGAGGTTTGATTATTGGTACATTGATGATTCTATGTCTTTTCAGTTATTCTCATTGGGATACTTGAAATTATCATAATTTGTTAACGCATTTATATTGTTATCATCAGATATATTGCCCGATTCAACTTCAGACTCAAATCCGTTCCAGCATCTGAACTTTCTACTTCTGCTGACTAGCCTCCCGAAGACGGGCACAAAATTTCGGTATGCAACAAAAAGCACTAAAACTGTCTTTGTCATGCGTTTTCTCACGTTCTCTAATATCTTCATCATTCTCCATCAGTTCGCCAGCCTCTACCTGACTATGCATTTCTTAAACCGTATTTTCGGTCATGAAGCTATCTTTTATAATTTTTGGTACAATGATCAACACTTATTCCACAACACTACCCAACAGTCTTAACTATTGGACAAAATACACGAATGATCCCGAACTCATGAACGACACCAACTTCATCAACATATTCACGTAGTAGACAATCGATATATCGTTACAATTTTGTATAGTTATTTTTTTACGTAGGGTTATTCAGGTCAGGTCTTAGGTTGGCTAGTAATTTACGCCTTTTCAACTTGACATGGGAAGTCCAACAACACATGTCACTATCAAAATATAACTCCAGTGTGGTACCTGTCTGCAGGGACCGATATAAAATAATTAGTTTGTTAAAAATATATATTTTCCAAGGATCCAAAAGCTATATTTTACGTAAAAATTGCTTGTTTTGTTATGAAGATATTGCTCCCACATAATACGTAATTGGTCAGCAGATCAGCCGCATATAACGGTTGCATCTACTGTCTCCAGGGAACGATAACGCATTTTTCGTAAATCTTATTACGAGTCGCCCTGTCCCACACTGATTATTAGGAATGATCCGTCATCAAACGACGTCATGTAATTCGCTATTTTCGAATATCGGTCAAATACATCAAAATAATAAACTATGTTGTATCTCTCTTTTGCTTGAAAACGAACTGCGCGAATATCATGTTCACCGCTATTCTTCCCCCACGATCTACATAATTAGCAAATTCCCAAATAACGAATATCTTGAAATGATTCATCCCACTCCCTCAATAGCGCGTCATTTTACCGGGCCTTACGTAAGACAATATCAATAAATTAGGGTCATAAACTCATCTTACTAAGTGGGATTTTTGCCATAAATAACAATAAAAGTGTCAACTGGACGCTATTAAAACATGTTTCACCTATGCAGATGGCATAGTTTATTGCCCAGGGCAGATTAATGACGTGTTCAAATGCGAGGGGTCAAGATCGTATAAATATGGAGAATTCAAAAGACAAAGCCAGTATAGTGTATTAGTTTATTCAGTGTCACGAATATCTTCTAGTTACAAGTCATGCAAGTGTGGTTGCCAGTTCGTCGTCATGTAATAGTGCAGTATGTAGTCTAATCGATCGCAAATACCGGAGGGACTCGGAGTTTAGTCCAGAGAGTTGCGGAATCACTTCTTCAGCAAAAACCGTAAGATGAAACTATTGTACTATGTATTAAATGTTATCAAGAAACAATCGTGAATAAAATGCCTGACAGATATAATAAAGTTCGAAAAATTATGTACCTTCTCGTAAAAATAGGCCGCCTTGAAAGACATCTGCGATCTTGTTTAATTTATGAGCATATACGGTAAAAATTCCCGTGATCTCGATATTTAGGAACAAAACCTAATATTTTAACCCTGATACAAAAGCTGTGTCTCATACACTGATTACTGGAAGTGAAATTAGGTGTGTTATTTTCCCCACCTCTCAAGTGTAATATGTTTTGTTATTGTAAAAGCTGTTCTTTATTTAGGTGAATCCGTATACTGGGAACCATAAATGGGTACAGCTATCGTTTATCTTGAACCAAAGGTTTATGTCTACTAGTAATAGAATATATGCAGTGAGAGTAATTACTGTTACTTCAAATTTTGGTGTATTCTTATAGGCATCGTGTAATAGTGTTTTGTGTATATGTTTGATTTATGTTAATTAAGGTTTGAACTGATTACCCGTTTTGTTCATGTCTTATATGTCTGATTGATGTTTTATTGATTTATTTTCCTGATTTTATCGCACTTTACCTGCATAATGACTTGAAACATGTACTGTTAGTACACGTTTTGCTCGATATATTTTGTGTATTCTGATATTTGATTACTAGGTGTGTTATTGGTATATAATGGTTTATTGCCCAAAACAAAGGTATTTAGTAATGGTTATAGCATCTTTGAAAGAATGTTTCATGTATGTGAACTGTTATCCAGAAACATTTTTCTGCTTACTACCATTATGTATTTAACTGTTTTTAATATGCCTCCATCAGTAGCGATCTCGGCTAGTAATATAAGGAATATGCTTTTAGAACGCTTGCCTGTTTTCAACGGCAATTTAAGTATTTCAGATTCTGTTAGATTATATTATTATATTGTGTGTTTGATACATGTTAAAGAGTTCTGACTAGCAAGTAGATCTAGAATGGAACTACTTGTACTTAATTCGAAACTATTCTATGTTCATTTAATATACTTATCAAAATCTGTCTTTTTTTTTTCTATGCTCGAATTTCACTTATAACAGGTCGTCACGTACTTTCTAGGACCGTCAGGGGTATAACGTAGCCGCTCACGTTATTTTCCTTATTTATGTGGGGTTTCCCGACGTTTCGATGCGCCTCGTCCATCATCAGACCAAGCGCTGATGCCAAATGAGACATTGCGTTAGTAACTCTAAGATATTCTAAACGGAGTAGAGACCAAGGTCAATGCCCGTTATCACAATCCCGTACTGTTACATTGATTTAACGGTATTCAGATTACATTTATGAAGTTAATGTTAACAGCTTCCGTCTATTGAATTTTTTTAACAGCCAGCGGCCGATAAGAAATCACTTGTTCAAATATTCATCACGATATTGAGACTTTTCTGTAGAATTACGAAGTACGTGGTTTGTCTTTCCTCGGAATCAAAAAGTAAGCCGGATTACGAAAAGTCAGGAACGACACACGGCCGATACGCAAATAAAGGATTCGATTGTTATAATCCTCGGCTGCGCCTCAGATTACAATATTTAACTTAATCCGTTATTTGCTGCATATCGGCCTTGAAACGTCAATAACTTAAACGTATTTTGAACAATACCAACAATGTAAATGATTAACAAATTACTCACACTGTTACCGTTTGATGTAATTTTAAAATGGGACACAACAGCTCTCATATCGCTTTCGTAACTAGAGATCTCGAAAGAGCTCTCGTTCGCATCAGCTACCAGATCAGTGTAATAAGTGTTAAAACCAAGAAAATCGAAAGTGCCATTGATGTAATTGATTTCTTCCTTGGTGAATCTTGGCAGGCGAGATTCTGAGAATTTCTCCAAGGTGCTTCTCTCTGCAACTCTATCAATCACAACTCTCGGCCAATCGCCATTCAGGATAGGATTCGCGTAAATACCAAACTGAAAATGATGATAATGAATATATTCAAGTTGATAATAAAAATATGCTATTGAATATAGATATAGTTAGCCTCTTTCATTCACACTCGTTCCTGATTTCATGTGCACATTTGGGAAATCAAATGCTATAGCTCTTGATGATGATAATTTTGTTATCAAAAAGCGCATCTAGAAACACTGATGTTTTGATATTTGAGCAGTTTGAAACTTTTCTGAATTATTAACAATAATTTTTGGAATCGAGTTCAACCTTGTCTCATAAATTAATTATATGTATTACCTATCTCCGCTCCTGGCCAGAATATCCACAAACTCGTCTTCAGACCAATCTTCGAATGTAAACAAAGAATTGTGGAGAATTGAATACAGATTGGCTGCTACGATGGCTCTGAAGGGACATGGTAGATCTCATAGTTATCTCATTATAATGAGGTAGTATCCCATAATTATGAGATAATTTTACTCATTTTAATGACTTGAGCTATCTCATAATTAAGAGATAACTGATTCATTATAATGAATTAGTTATCTCATTATAGTCATAATAATGAGATAACACAAAATTCGAAACAAATATTTCTGCTAGTGCTGCGTTGTCATAGTTATTGTGCACTTTTCTCATATGATTCAACAGGTGATGTTTTGATGTTTTAGTAACCAAAGTTTCAAAGACCACTGATGCTAATGAGAATAATAATATATTAAATATGAGTTCGAAATATAATATAGGTAGAGTAAGTATATTCTATGGATTATCTACTGTGATTACGTGGTACAAATCGACATCTGCTTGCTCATCTCTGATTTTATTTGGTTGATTGCACGTTTGGTAGAAAAAATGGTGACTAAAAACAAACAACATCAAATGAAATATTGTGAAGATTTGCATATAGCGGTTCAAAACAGTTGGAACATCATTAGGATAGGTAACTTTTCGATTGAAAAAATTAAATGATCAACCCCATTGTTCCAATATCAAATGGAACTGTTCAATAGTTCATGGCTCTTTTCTGAAAAACAAATCACAAATATAAACTGAAGATTAAGGATGGGGCCATTTGAAGTGAGGCAATGAAATATCCTGAAAAACTCTAACAAATCCAGGCATTGTAAATCTAAAATGAAATAATAACTCAATCGAACCTAAGAAACCTACATGTCTTTTTCTTACTTACAAATACATAACGAAATAAGAAAATCAGCACCTGTTGGCAACGCTGCAAAGTGTTAACTCATTATTGTTGTTGTTGTTGTTTTTTATCAGCTGTTTTTTATTATGACCGTATCTCATAATAATGAGATAATTTAACTTATTATTAGGACTTAAGTTATCTCATTATAATGAGATAACTAACTCATAATTATGAGACAAAAAATCTACCATATCCCTACAGAGCCATTGTAGGTTGAGGTGCTGGAAGATAATCATGAATATTTCGGTACCCGAGTGCAATATGAATTGAGTTTTATATCAATAAAGATGGTATTGTTAGTTCATCTATTGATGTACTGGCGAATTGAAGATGGCAGCTTTTACATGGTTTTTTGTTTTGGAAAACAGATGCGTATTTTCAAGGAGTATGGTTTCCGGGATTTGGGGCCGTGGTCGGTTCACCTCCGTCGAGGCGGTTTCTACGGACGTTTCGCTCATAACTGCGGTGAGCATCTTCAGCGTGGATCTCGTCTTCTCGAAGAAAGACGTACTAATGATAAGGCCTCCAATAGTCACAGCCTGAGTAATTACTTTGTTTCGAATGATATTCATTTGTTTTGCTTGGGGGTGTTTTGGTTACCTGTTCTGGTGGGATGTTGCCATTGTCTACCTGCATGATTACAATGTCATGATTACCCTGTCTTACCTGCTCGATTGTGGTGTGTTGAATTGGTTGTATATCGGGGGTGTTATGTGATGGTTTTATTTTCGAGTTTTTCAGGGCTGGGTACCAGGTTTTGTTGATCTTCAGGGATTCCTCTTCCCTGTTGAAATAATTTTTGAGTTTGTATATTTCTATTGCTATTCTATTAAGGCGGGTATAGCAGTATCTTGTGGTCGAAAGCACTTCCGTATTCAGGAACTGTATATCATGAGTACCCTCTCCGTAGGCGTGCAATGCAACGGCAGACTTGTCTGTCTGGGCCAACCAACATTGTCTGTGGTGTTCAGAGAGCCTGTTTTTTAAGCTGCGGAGGGTGGTGCCGATATATACAGACCCACACGAGCACGGTATTCGGTATGAACCAGGAATATCGAGATGGTCTTGTGGGTCTTTAGCTGACTGGAGCAGAGTACCGATCTATCTAGTCGATAGGTTTGTTCCGGTTTCGAAAAATACAAGTCCTGGGACGTCAGGATTTTGCGCAGTTGAAAGGAAGTGAACGAATTTGAACATTGAGTTCATTCTTCTGACCAACTGTGCATGATCCTGACGTCCCAGAACCACTATTTCTCAAAACCAGAACAAAGCTGATTTGTAAATGGCTTTGACGTTGTGTTTTGATGTATGGTAGGAAAGCTCTACTTCATGGTGTTGTTATGCTGTTGCCGTCATCTCGATGTAACCTTGGCTTACTAGCCCTACCAATTTCTTGACGGATATAACCATTGGCTTGCAATGCGTCGTTGAGATGCCATAGCTCTGATTTTAGATGAACCTGCTTACAGATGCGTTGCGCTCTGGTGTTTAAAGTTTTTAAAACTGCACGTTACTACCCTGGGTGGTAGTTTGAGTCCTTGTGTAGATATCTGTCTGTATGTGTGGGTTTTCTGTAGACGTTCTGTTTCCCATGTTTCGGTCATTAGTTAAAAACCCCATTTTTTAAATTAAGTCAAGCGATACTTTACGTTTCCTTGTTTCCTTGGTGCCAAGTTTTTATTCATTACACACAAGAGACCTCATCATAGAGCCACAACACAGAGCAGACGGTTCCAAAATGTCATAACCAAGAATGACTTTTACACTTGTTTCAAAAACAAAGTACGCGATCTACAATAGGCCTTTTATTCATGATAAGCAATTTTCCAATACTATCAAATTTGTTTCTACTGAATTAGCTAATTCGTTTTGCTCGGACAGTGAATGATTCTGTCTATATTTATGTATGTATGTGAAGTGTGATAAATTCTAATTCAACAAGGGATTATGAACATATAAAGAGAAAAATTTATTGGATTCAACCTTCAAATTGTAGAGATTGATGCAATGATGCTTTTGAATATCTTTATACAATTTATATTTATGAGATGAGGTTGAATATAAACATAGAACCACACGAACTAATCTTAAGTGAAGTTCGATCTTGATTATATGAAGACCTAGTCGAAATAAATGGAGTACTACCCTACCCTTGATACTGCGATATATCCCAACTTTCTACTTTCAACTACACTGATATGTACCCTGGATGGGACACTGGTACTGGAGGTGAAGACAATTTCAGCGCTTTAAAGTTTGTGGATATTCTGGCCAGGGGCAGAGGTACTTCATATGATATATTTATTTCGACGAGGTCTCCATATTGATCTGATGATTTTACCTAGTACCAGTACCTCAAATTGGTTTTTCCTTTCAGCTGCTTCGATATCTTCAATCTTATTTGAAGCCGGTTTGTTCCATGTGATATCAAGAACTATTGACATTTTGGCTGAAAATAAATATATTCAGTGAGAATATGGAGTCTTTTATTTCTACAAACTCAACATTATTTTTTCCAAGGCATTATTTGAAGTAAACATTTTATACTTTCTTAAAAATAAATATATACAGTGAGAATATGGAGTGTTTCATTTCTACCAACTCAACACTATTCTTTCCAAGGCATTATTTGACGTAAACATGTCATACTTTCTTTAACCCTTCTCAAATAATAGTTACCATTTGAAATATTTAAATTGAGTGGTACTTCATTTGAAAGAGACAACCAAATAATTAAATGTGAAAGGTATTCCAAATATTTTGTTCCTTCCACCACCATTCATAGAGTTGCTATATCAATTTTACCACAGTATGCATCAATTCTATGGGGTCAGACTTAAAATGGTTCTCTGGAAAATCCTGCCTAAGCTAAAAGGCGACTAAGGGCCAGATTTTCAATAATGAATATAATAATAAACAGCCTGAGCTCAATGAACTGCGCAATCCGATAACCCCGGAAAAAGTTCGACGGGCCCTCAAAGGCTCGAAGAACTTTGCTGCTCCAGGCCCTGATGTCCTAAATAACTATTGGTGGAAAAAATGTCCATGTTCCCATCACCATCTAGCAAGAGTTTTTAACTCATGGCTAGATAGGGAGCAACAGATTCCGGATTGGTTTGTCGAAGGGGCAAACCGTACTAATCCCCAAAAACGGAGATTTGTCTGATCCGAAGAACTACAGACCGATAACATACTTGAACGCATATTATAAGATGTTTACCCGCATTTTATACATGCGAATACTCCCCGCAGTTGATCCGGTGTATGAACGGATATATGAGCAAAGAGAGTCAAAGAAAGCGGTCGCTGGCTACAAAGAAAACCTGCTGCTGCATCATGCAGAACTCCGTGCAGTATAAGCGTAACCTTTCAATGGCCTGGATTATCGCAAGGCATTTGATACAACGTCGCGTGAGCTCATCATACCCGATCAAATATTGAGATGCATTGAACATCTGATGCCGCTCGGAGGACCCACTTCACCATAACATCTGGTCAAATCAGAGTCCAAATAGAGCAGGTTATCTTTAGAAACGGCGTGTTTCAGGGAGACTCCCTCAGCCCTCTTCTGCATCTCCCTAATGCCATCATTGTCCATTGCACAAAAGAAAACCCGCGGATACAACTGCGGTACCCCCAGCAACCGGACTCATAAGGTCACCCATCTGTTTTACATGGATGACTTTAAACCTTATGTATGCCTCCGGAGAAACAGATCTTCATCAGTCCTCAAGGGTGGTGCAAGAGTACACGCATGCTATCAGAACGGAGTCTGGGATCGACATATGTTCCACGGTTCATCTCAAAAGAGGACGATGCGAGGAATATGGAGAGGATGTTCAGCTCGTACACGGAAGCGTCCTACATCATCTGGATCTAGAGGTTTAACAGCACCACACCCAAGAGGTAACTACTGTCAAAAACTGTCTCCGCGAGAAATATCAGCATAAACGTCGACAGATCTGGGGTTCTATTCTTGACTATTCGCAATACGAACGAGTGCTCGTATCGTTTCATTCTGAGTTACTGATAGCGTTGAAACGGCATGAAGAGAAAATCAGACTGTGACGCTACCCGTACACATTACTATTGCGAACGGTCAAGAATAGCAGCCCTGGTCATCAGAACTGTCAGGGAAGAACACAGTTGCTGCAACTAATATGCTTGTGGTTCCGATTCTACTTCACTCCTTTGGAGTAATGAAATTGACTCAGGAAGAGCTGCGGCAGCTCGGCGTAAAATCTCATGAAATGATGAATCTTCATAGGAGCTTGCATCCTAAATCGTCCGTTCCACGGTTATATTTCCCCAGACAACGGGGAGGTCGTGGACTTTTGAGTTTGTAGTATCTACACAACAAAATAGTGTTGGATGGAGCCTGTAAAGTCATCAGGAGTTCAGATCCCCTCCTCTGCTTGGTATGTGATAATGAAAAAGCAGGAATTTGATCTTTTCAAGGCAGCAACCCATGCAGCTGATGAACTCGGTCTCGTATTCGACACTGAACGGACGAACCCAAACTCTGTCACTGAGTTGGAACCCGTTCGGCAAAAAGCCCACGTTAAAGCTGCGGAAAGTGAGAGTCTTCTGCAGCTACATAATGATAAGCCAATGCATGGGGTCTTCTTCAAGAACAGAAACCTGACCTTTGCATTTCCCAGGTCGAGTGGGCTGAAATCGGAAACCGAAGGATACATAAAGGCCTGCCTTCAACACCCTGGTCTACCGTAGTCGCGTGATGGTCCCTGACACTAGATGCAGAGCGTGTCGTGGGGCAGCTGAGACCATAATGCATTTGCTGTCAGCTTATCCAGCTTATGCGGTCTCAGCCTATATCCACAGACATAACGCGGCCCTACAAGTGTTGTATTACCATCTACGAAACTCGTACGGTGTAGACGTGACACCGGTGTTGCCTCATGCTCCGGGGGATATTGAGTCCGTGGTGGAGAATGAGAAGTGCCGAATCTATTGGAACTATTCATTCCCCACCCTCAGGCAAATACAAGCCAATAAGCCTGATGTAGTCCTTCTCGACCACCAAAGTAGGACGATTTTCGTCATTGAGTTTTCAGCTACTGGCGAAACGAATATCGTCCGAAAAGAGGAAGAAAAACGGACTAAATATCGAGATCTTCTCTTTGAACTCTGCAGGCTTTATCCAAACCATTCTGTCAAGATGGTGGTTCTGATAATAGGGGTCCTTGGTGGAATGATGGACACACTGCTCTCAAACTTAAAAATCATACCGGCTTGCCGTGACATGGCAGAAATCCTAGCCGGGCGAATGCAGAAGGCCGTAATTCTTGGTTCACTCCGCCTACTCAGGGCACATGATTCTCGGACCCAGTAATCACTTACCCCATGGACGTGGGGAGTGTTTACTGGGGTTAAGTCTTTATTTTCCACAAAATTACAATAAGTATATAAAATAATAATAATAGGTATATAATTAACGTGGAAAAAAGGCGAGGTATCAGGTGAGTATGTACGAAACATACACTCTGTTTTTCAACCTAACCTTGACTCAACTAGTTGAGTTTAGCCTCAAGTAGTTACAACGAAACAAAAACAAAATAGTAATAAAAAAAAGAAAGAATATACAATTTTCAAGTTGAATTCTTGAAATTAACCTACAAACCTAAAACCCTACAAACACCTTCAAATATTAGAATCACTCACGATTCTGTTCGGTTAATAAACGCTTACGTAGTTTCATTTTGAAAGAGGTGGGAGAAAGGAGTTTAAAGTCGTCTGGCAGAGAATTATAATTGCTGACAATCTGATAGGAGTACGATCGCTTGAAGAACTCTGTTCTGTGACGAGGAGGATTCAGGTGGAATTTACGACGAGTATTGATATGATGCACATCTGTCCGGAATGAGATTTTTTTATGAAGATACTCATATCTTATAACTTTATGGTAAAGGAAAGACTATGGAGCTTAGAGTAAGTATTTTCACTGCGTGAAATTTCATCTATTTTCACATCAGTTTGGACTCTGTTCGTGAGTATATTGAAAGAAGTAGAAGCATTTCATGATCGACGGTATCGAACGCTTTTTTTCATTTTAGGCGATGATGATATTTCAGATTTTAGAGCTCATATTGCATCTTGGGCAGGTATTTTTTCATTCAGTCCACATTGACGATCAGATAATAAATAATTTTTTCAAATATTCGATAGTAATCTTCTCTAGAGTATCTTTTCGAATACTTTGGTTAGGTGTGTTATCAGATACTTATATGAAGCGATAATTTGTCACAATAACATCATGCCCCTTTTCAAACAATGATATAGATACATAGATAGATAGCTTTATTGATCCTTTGTGCTACACATAATGTAGATGGGACACGTCATAATTCTTAGAGTAAGTATAGTCTATACAATATATAAAATAATTGATGACATAAGAATAAATCTACAATAAAAAACACATCACAGGATTACAGGTCAGAATAAAAACAACATACAAAACTAGTAGTAAATAAAATTAATCAATAGATTAATGTGTGTATGTATGTATAAATGATTTGACAAAAATATAATCGTCACAATGAAAGTGATCGGACATTACCAAGTATAAATTCGTCTAGTGTGTAACAACATTTTTCTGAGAGAAATAGTTTCAGCCGCTTTTTGAAAACTTGGGAGGACAATGTTTTCATGTCTCTCGGTAGCATGTTGTAGAGACGGATACCCACAAACGTTGGAGATTTTTCATACTTTGCATGATGGTGTTTTTGGGTAGTTAGCTTGTTATTTCTGGTATGGTAAGTGTGAACAGCTCTTGGCCAGAATCCATTGTCCAAATACAAATTGAACAAATATGCTAACGGCTTATAACGAGAGGTTAACTTCAATTATCAGCGTTAATAACATCAACACCTGTTTTGGGTAGTTAGGATTTCTGTGTACTTATATACAGAATTTTTGTTTTCGGACTAATTCCTGCCTCAGTTTTCATCGATGTGATTGGTCGTGTTTTACTCCTGTTTGTATTGGTTACTTCTTTGATTAGAGTTTGAATTGATTTGTTTTTGATAGTAATCAAGTATTTTGTTTTCCTTATTAAGTTTGTGAGTTGATTTTGAAATATTCTGAGTTCGGTTTTTAGTTTAAAAGTGGGATCCATTTGCACCTGTTTGAAGAGAGTTTTTTTTAATCTATTTGAACAAACGGATTAGTTTTTCGTATTTCGTATTTTTTCTCTTGGACCTTATATGCACACTTCACTGTTCTATGGAGCTAAGTAATATATTTATGTATGTATCAGTTACAGAATCGGAAAGTATGATTCTGAAAACATCGTTTCAAGATATATTGTTCATTCATTCTTTTGAGATGGTATAGTATAACACTCGTAGCGCCGCGTTATACCTGTGGACATAGCCTGAGACAGCATAATAAGCTTGACAGACTGACAGTAAATGAGATATGGTATCAGGAGCCCCACGACACGCTCTGCCTCTAGTTTCTGGGACCTCGATACCCATTACATGACTAAGGTAGACCAAGGTGTAGAAGACACCATCCTGGCAGGCCATTATGAATCCCTCGGTCTCCGACTTCAGCCCACTTGACTTGAAGAATAGAAAAATGTCGAGAAGATGATTCTATGTATTGGCTCATTCTTGAGTAGCTGTAGAAGTACCTCAGTATCTGCATCTTCAATATGAGCAAGTTCATCAGCTGCACAGGCTGTCTCTTTTTGCCTATTTTGTCCCAAGCATCGAAAAGCGAACAACTGGAATAAAACATGGAATAGTATTTTGGGTCACAATAACTGGGCCAGAATAATTTTTCACATAAGACTTAAATAATTAGCAATTCCATTGTTCTGTAAATCTACTCCATTCATATTGTAATAAAAATGCGCACTACTATAAAATTCGCTAATTCATTTCAACTCGTAAATTATAACTTCTCATTTATTTTATATATTTAAAGTAATTTATCACTATGGCTTAGCCAACTCCGTCTATTTGCGAACTATACTGCAACGTATCTCCCCTATGATATTGAGCGTACGGCTTACATATCGGTGTAGAGTTTTTCTCAAACTATCGTTTATTCTTTATTATTTCACTCGCGTCCAGATGAAGCCATTTAGAACGATTCGGAAATCTGGGGCTTCATGCGATGTAAACAAGCCGAGGTCAACCATCCAAACACAGGCGATCAGGTCCATCTTGCAAGTCTGGCACCCGCCTCTTCCAAATATCTCTATCGGTCAGTTTATTGCAAGAATGCTTCTTAGTAACCAGGTAGAAGAATTCTGCCCCTGTAGCTCCTGGCGTCGACCAAACTTATTGGATGATACCGCCGCGATGCCTCTGGATATAGTGAGCCAGTACGTAATCGGC
This sequence comes from Chrysolina americana, assembly GCA_958502065.1. Lineage (NCBI taxonomy): Eukaryota > Metazoa > Arthropoda > Insecta > Coleoptera > Chrysomelidae > Chrysolina > Chrysolina americana. The sequence goes on from OY293410.1 coordinate 89,888,559, forward strand.
AGATACCTCGAAAATGTCTCGTGGCTCTTCTCCAGTTATCCCATGTAGAACTTTGTGTCCGTTTGAGTATAAGGACATGAACTTTTGGAACGTCATCTCATCCTTCGGTGGTCTGAGGCTACGAATTTGGTCGTGGTTTCCATCGTAAGGGGACCAACTATTAAAATGAACGACTCTCCACTATGGGGATCTCAGTTATTATGAGAAGTGCGTGATCGGATGAATTAGGGCGTAGTTGCGCGCTTTCATGCTGAACAATTTTCTGAAAGAAAATTTGATGTGTTGAAAAAAAGGAAATATGAAATTTTTGTTTTTATTTTTTCAAGTGAAATCCTAAAGAACTAGACTGTTTTAACTAGGACGTTCTCAAGGCACTTTTTTATAATGAACCTGAATCTGTCATCGTATTGGGCCGCGGTGGTGTGCGGGTTGAGTCCTCGCCTCATAAGCCAGAGAGCGTGAGTTCGAATCTCAGCATTGCCACCGGTCTCGTGCATGGCATCACACGTATTAAAAGGTAAGGGCTACGTCTTCCCCTAGCTCGCACAAGTCTCTGACTTTTGAGGGTTGCACGTAAGGGTGCAACCGGTTGACGGATATAACAATTTTAACAACAAAAAAAAAATTGTTACGATATTTGCCGAGCACACTACTAAACCGTTTTTATTAACTTCGCTATAAACATACAACTACTTCACTGACTAATAAAACACTTAGATCTCTTCAACTTGCTAAATATTCCAAACAGTTATTAACTTCTTCGAAAACTTCTTAACTTCCTTATTACTTCTTCATAAAACTCCCATTCCGAGTGAAATGTGTCGCCTTACATACTCAATTCATCTAGACTAGATTCTCCCAGATGATTTTGAAATTACTCAGTACAGAAAAACTTCTAAATTCCAGGACCTACCTAATCGACGTAATTAAAACGCTTGCGAAGTCGGCTCAGCGGCGCCGGCGAAACTAGGGGATTTTTATCACTTTTGTAACAGTATTATCCAAGACGTTCTTGATGCCAAAATAAGCGGCTTTCCATAATTCGGTTTACTTCTAGAGAATTAGAGATTATTTGTATAACTGAAACATGGCTCTCTCCCGCTGTGACAATTACAATTTTCTGAGATGTGAGAGACAATTTGCAGAGACTAATACAACAAAAGGGGGGGTTAGTTGCTCTTGCCCTTCATATTCGCTTGAAATTTAGACCTATATATAGATTTATCGTTTATCATTCTACAACACCATACGTAGATATAGTAGCTGGGAAAATACTTGGAAATCATTCGTCTTTTATTTTGTTTGTTCACATCCCACCTACAGTAACCATGGAAGATTTTGAAGAGTTTTTCAATAATGTATGCTTGCTAAGCTATCTTAATGAAAAAATGTTTTGTTTATTGGAAATTTTAACACTCCTTTGCTCAATTCTGTCATTAATAATAAGAAAAGTAAGATTTTATCTAACTCCATGAAACATTTTAAACTGGAGCAGATAATAAAATCACCAATAAAAATAATCGTTTGTCAGATCTAGACTTAACAAAAACTAAATGTGATATAGAAAGAGATATGGACCATGTTGTTAGTGAGGATGATTATTATCCAGCCCAACAATTCGAGATCAAAACCTCACACTCGCAGGTCATAAACTTCTCCCAATCTAATGACATCTAAAAAAACTTTTCCAGTTTTCCAGTAATGTACCATCTTCTTGACAACATGGACTGGACTAGTATATTAGACCAAAATAACGTAAATGGTGCATGTCAGAATCTCAATGATGTATAACATTTTTCATCAAACTGTTCCTTTAAGAATGAATCGAACTCCTAGATATTTGCCCTGGTTTACTACGCTAATTATAAAAACGGGTAATACTTTCTAAATATTTACTGTGATTGGAAATAAGCTGTTGGAAATAAAGGACTATCTAAAATGAATTTTCCTTTCAGCTTCCTGATCGAATCTTGGCAATCTTCAGACCACTGGAATTTTGTTTGCCGTTCCTCGAGCCAGGTCAGTGGTTTGGCGATGTCAGAAAATTCCAGCACGTATCGGCGGTAGTAGGTGCACAAACCAAGAAAACTTCGAAGCTGATGTATGTCTTTTAGAATAGGCCGCTCCTTTAAAACTTTGATCATCTGTTCATATACTGCTACTCCGTTTCTAGAAACAACATGGCCTAGATATCGTACAGTTTCATGAAGTTTTTCAGTCGCAGAAACACCTCCTCCAGGTTTTCACGTGATCCTCGAACGATCTGTTAATCACAATTATGTCGTTGAAATATATTAGACACGTCTTCCAATGATCGCCTCGTCCTCGATGTCTGCTACTGATATCTGGTGTTTCATTTTAGTGCTGCCTAAAATCAGCTCAATCGGTAGCTCACCATGAACAGTAGCTGGCTACCCTGTTGCTGTGTGTAGTTTCAAGGATTGTCCTAGTCGCACCTGTATCTATAAAGCTATACCAATGAGGCAGCAAAATACAAAAACACATCATATAAGTAGTTATTCAGTAACTATTCAATCATGAGCTGAAATATAAAAGCAGTATTCGATTTCAACAGAAACATTTCAACCAATCAACAAACGTGGACCTTAGATGTGAGTAGAGGATAAGAGTGGAGTAAACATGGATGAAGTTAATTGAAACTATCTATGAAAGAAAAGTACCCACTATTTTTAACAAATAGATATTATTTGCATCGTGCAAAATGTATTGCTATTTCCATACCTTTAAAATGAGGAAACTCGTCTTTGTACATGTGGTATGTTGCTGCATGACATTTGGCAATCGTGTAGGCACACAAATAGTCTCCTCTCCCACTATTTTTCATTCCTGGGGCGAGTAAACCGATTCCATACCCCGAAACGCATATCTGCTTTGGCTCGTTGATGGTGATCCAATATCCCACTTTCTTGAATTCTTTTATCACTATCCTAGCGTAGTTGACAAAAGGTTTCACCAATAAAGGGTTATTCCATCCTCCGATATCTTGCAGGGGTTGCGGTAAATCCCAATGGAAAATTGTAGCTACAGGTATCATTTTGTACTTCAGAATTTCATCTATAAGATTCCTGTAGTATAAGATTCCTTTCGGGTTGATATAGTTATCGTAGCCAGAGGGCAATATTCTAGAAAAATAACTAATATCAGTTGAACAAACCTAAAAAGTCCGGTATTCTTTATAACTCCTTGGAACGGATCTAATAACTTGTTATCGTCAAAAACAATATACATAGTACGACATTGAACAACTATCGCTATGGATTCATAAGAGAAACAAGAACTCAATATACTAGTGTAACATGAAATGAAAAATTACTATTTCAACACACCCACTGAATTTTACGTTTGTGGCTACTACTGCAAATTTATTTTAGATAACAGACTAATCTCTCCGTTTAAACTTTTTCTCCTATGCAGTGATGTTTGATGTCGATAGACCAGTGGCTAAGGTATATGGCAGTGTAATTTCTGGCTCAGTACAAGAGAATCTTTACTCTCAAGTAAAAAGGTCTCTTTTGGCGGCCACATGCCTTGCTGTAAAGCAAGTGTTTTGTGAGTTGCCTATATGCCAATCCCGACGTCTGGTGCTAGCTTGAAGTGTGCACCGACCACCTGGGGTGGTGCTGTAAGTTTTCCGGGTTTTCCCACAGCTGGAAAGTGAATATACCACCAAAAACCTCAGTAAGTCGCCCCGAAGCGCCACGTCAAAAAGTAATAGCAGCTGTCTTTTACACGCACTGGCTATGCCTTTGGGTACACCCTATAATTGATTATAAGGGTGTATTATTTTTTTCATTCGTCAAGAATTCCCCAGTCAGGCCCTGTCTATGGAGCCCCGATACATCCGGATACTGGTGTGTCATTAACCCCAGGAAACACTCCCTACATCCAAGGGGTGAGTCATTACACCAAGTACCCACCCCATTGATTGGAACCACCATTGCAACAGAGTGGTTTGGGTGGAGCCTGTGGAGTTCAAAAAGTAAATCTCAATATTTGGACCATTTCTTCTCCTTTTCGGACGATGTTTGTTTCTCTAGGAGATGAAATCTCTATGAAAAATTCGTCCTTTGATGGTCGAGGAGGACTACATCAGGCTTATTGGCTTGTATTTGCCTGAGAGTGGAAAATGAGTAGTTTCAGTAGATTCGGCACTTCTCATTCTCCACAACAGACTCAATATCTCCCGGAGCATATGGCAACACCGGTGTCTCGTCTATACCGTAAGAGTGTCGTAGATGGTAGTTCAAAACTCGTAGCGCTGCGTTATGCCGGTGGATAAAGGCTGAGACCGCATAAGCTCGACAGGCTGAAAGCAAATGCATTATGGTCTCAGCTGCCCCATAACATGCTCTGCATCTAGTGTCAGGGACCTCTATACCCAAACACTCGACTACGGTAGACGAGGATGTTAAAGACACCGTCCTGGCAGGCCAGTATGAATTCCTTGGTTTCCAACTTCAGCCCACTTGACCTGAGAAATGCGAAGGTCAGGTTTCTGTCTTCAATATTCTTGAAGGAGACCCCATACATTGGTTTATCTTATGTAGTTGTAGGAGACTCTCACTCTCCGCAACTTTGCCTGCTTGATCGCAAAGAAGGAGATCTGAACTCCTGATGACTTCACAGGCTCCATCCAGTACGATTCTGTTATGTAGACACTCCAAGCTCAAAATTCCACGGCCTTCCCGTTGTATGGGTACGTATAACTGTGGAATAGATGATTTAGGATGCAAGCTCCTATAAAGTTGCATCATTTGGCGAGTTTTTACGTCGAGTTGTCGCTGCTCTTCCTAATTCCATTTCATCACTCCAAAGAAGTAAAGTAGAATCGGAACGGCAAGCATATTAGTTGCAGCAACTTTTTTCTCCCGCGACAGTTTTGATGACCAGATCTGTTGGAGCTTATGCTGATTCTTGCCGCGGAAAGAATTTTTAACAGTTGTCACATCTTGGATGTGGCGTTGTTCCACCCCCAGGTAAGTTTACGTCTCTCCGGCATCCAGATGATGTGTGTGTGCTTCCGTCTACGAGCTGAACGTCCTCTCCGTATTCCTCGCATCGTCCTCTTTCAAGATGAACTGTGGCACACATTTGTCGATCCAAAACTCCATTCCGATAGCATGCGTTTACTCTTGAACCACCTTCGAGGACTGATGAAGGCCCTTTTCCCCAGAGGCATATAGTATAACAGATGGGTGAAATATGTATGTATGTATAACAGTTGTATCGGCGAGTTTTCCGTAGTGCAACGGACAATGGCAATAGGGAGATGAGCAAGAGAAGACGGCTAAGGGAATCTTCCTGAAACACGCCTCTTCTGAAGATAACCTACTCTGTTTGGACTCTAACTTGATCAGATGTTATGGTGAAGCGAGCTGTTCAATGCATCTCCCTATTTGATCGGGTACCGCAAGGCATCTGAGCAAATGCATAATGAACTCATGCGATGTATACTGCACGGAGTTCTGCATGATACATCTTTCGATCAGCAAGTTCTTCTTGCAGCCAGCGACCCTCTTCCTTGACCTTCTCATATATCAGTTCACACACCGAATCAACTGCGTACAGTATTTGCATGTTATCGGTCTGTTGTTCTTGAGATTCGTCTCAAATTTGCGGAAATTCACCGTACTGCGGTCGTGAAGTGCCTATTGGCCGCCACATAGTACACCACACACTGGATACGAGACGCTTGTTGACTTGATCTCAGCTTCCATCTTGCGAATGCGTTGATCAGGGTGGTAGTTTCCCTCCTCTCTGCTTGGAAAAGGGTCTGAGAGGCGTTATATACGGCAGAGTTGATCTGCTCTCTCCTAAAAAGATATCGTGGGTTTCCGCACCCACCTGTGCCAGTTGCTTCAGGGGCTTGGTGTTATGAAGCGCCCTGCGGGTTCTGATGTCTTCTGTTGGTGGTATAATGCGGGCCTCCACTACAGCTAAACCGACACGTGGCATATCTGCCAATACGTTAACCGGCTGAGAAGGAGGTCTGACATAGCCTCGAACCCGAAGATGAGATATATAATTCCTCAAATTTTGGGCGGACAAGTCAGCATGCTCTGGGTGTATTTCACACCACAGAGAATGCATTTTCGCCATATCTCCTCTTCAGGCGGACCTACTGCTCTCATAGCAATGCAAAAGACCTTTCCTTATTTCATCCGTCCACTCAAAGCGTCTATTCTTTGCGGTCGTCATAAGGTGACAATCCATCGTAATGAGCCCCTCCACCTTGCCTATGACATCAGAGGGAAATGCGCATATCCTCCAGGGTGTGCGTTGGCTGCCGATCCGGTTTTGCACCTTTTGCCCAGGAAAGTGGTGTCGCATCCCACCAAGACCTTGGATGATAATTGGCCCCCCTACTTATTATTTTTTTTTATCCGTCAGGCCTTATGGTGTTCAGGATTCTAAGCAATTTGAATATAGCTTTTGTTGTCCCCCATAACCCAAACAGGCCCTTGTATTTCTATCTTCAAGATATTAAAAATTTGTTACAGCCAATGTGCTTTATAAATTGCAGCACTCGAAGATGCAGAGCAAGAGTTTTCTGCTTCTGTGTTCACCACGACACAGTTGCACATCTGAATATTTTGAAAAGATAACCAGTTATTAACTTTCTATCAGTTGAGTTGCCTCCCTAATCGGCATCAACGTATCCATGTGAAATTTCCTCGCCTGGTTTTCTTTTGAATGTTGATATCAAGGTTCCTTTCACATATCTCAGAATCCTCTTGAGTTGTATCCATTCAGTTTCATGTGGTTTACTTCGCACTCTACCCAGATAACTAACAGTAGTGCATAGATCAGGTCTTGTTTCCAGCATGGCATACATCAGACAACCAATGAGATTTTTGTAAGGTTTGTAGCAATTTTCTTCTTCAGTTTTGAAATTAATTTCCATAGGCGTTGCTACTGAATTACAATCATCCATTTTCAATTTTCAGAGTACATTTGCCAGGTATTCTGATTGACTGATTCTCAGAATGAACTTTTTTCTTTCATATTCAATTTTTATTCCTAAAAAGTAGTCAAGGATTCTCAGGTCCTTCATTTCAAATTCTTCCTCAAATTTTTGTTTACGAAAAATAATTTTTTCGTGGTCCTTTGCAGCTATGATGATATCTATAAAAATCAATATAATAACGATGTCTTCAAAATTACTTCCTCGTATATATAGCAATAATTTTTTGTATAAAATCATCAAACCTCTCGTTCCACGACTTTGAGTTTCAAACCATATAATGATCTCGAATATCTCGATTCTCGAAACCATCAGGAATTTCCATGTAAACATCTTTCTTCAAAATTCCATTGAAAAAAACTGTTCTGACATTCATTTGATGAAATATCAGATTATGTTTAGTTCCGATCTCCAAAATGGTTCTGATTATTGTCATCTTAGCTACAGGTGCATAGGTTTCAGTATAGTCAATTTTTTTTTGTAGAAATCCTCTAGCAACAAGTCTGGCTTTATAGTTCGTTGGTTGCCGTTCTGAGTTGTGCTTCACCTTGAAAAATCCACTTGCTTATATGATTATATCTTTTTTCTCTTGTCGTTCAACCAACTTCCAGGTTTCGGCCTTTCTCAAAGCATCTATTTCTACTCACACTGTATTTATTTTTCCACTCTTTTTTCTCTGCTGATGAATCGATATATTTCAATGTTTCTGAAATGTCTTCTTCAAGGTAGGTTTCAGCTACATAAGCTAGTCAACTTGGTCTGATAATTTTCCTCTTTCTGCTTGTAGGTATATCGGCATTTGGCAGGTTTCCTTCTAATCTAACGATCATCTTGGGGTACTTTTTGACAATATTCCTATACTGTCTTGGTTTCAACATTCATATTGTCCTTCATCATCTTTTTTTTTCCTGAACGAATCCCTCATTTTCCTTTCTTATGTTAACGAGTATATTAGTTTCTTCATGAAGAGATGTTGTATTGCTAACCTGGCAGATCTACTACTTCTGTTACTTCGTTAACCGACTACAGAGTAACTTTAAGAAACTCTGACATACTCTCGACCCCGAAACATAATCCCTTAGGTTTCAGACGGAATGACGGCATGATTTGAATCATTCTCAACATATGCTCTCTTTAGGCGGGCTCACTGCTTTTATAGCAATGCAAAAGATCTCGCTCAATTCATTTGTCCACTCAAAACGTTCGTTGTTATAGTGGTTGCCGTTCGATGGCAATCCGTCATTTTGGGGTTCACCAACTTTCCTTCGAATCCTATTCCGATAGGTTCGGTTCTGGGTTGAGTTTTGTGGTTTACTAGAGTTTTGATCCGGTGAACACACGGCCGACACTAGAGGCAGAGTTGCTTTTTCTTTGCTCGGTTAAATGGTGTTGCAACTCATCAGAGCCTTAGATATTGGCTGGCCTTCTTGTGTAATTTTCATCATCATCATCTGATAAGATAATGGAAAGAACTCGCACCGAGGACTGGAGAACTAGGAGGGGCCCCAGATAGGCTACTGTGGGTCTGGTAGCCGGTGATAAAATCACCCGCGGCCGCCGCACAGCCTGACAGAGAACCAGCTTGAGAAAGAGAATTGAAGGAACTCGCTCCCTTGACAAGCACCTACCCTACGCACCACATCTGTAGACTTTGAGGAGAGCAGGGAATGACAAATAAGGCCGCTTGGTTGGTTGTGATAACAGCCTCCCCATTACTACTACTGCTACTACTATCTAATAAGAAAGCTAACGTCTAGTTCAGGTATAATATTAAAATATCGAAAGTCAGCTCTGATAAGATAATGGAAAGAACTCGCACCGAGGACTGGAGAACTAGGAGGGGCCTCAGATAGGCTACTGTGGGTCTGATAGCCGGTGATAAAATCACCCGTGGCCGCCGCACAGCCGTACAGAGAACCAGCTTGAGAAAGAGAATTGAAGGAACTCGCTCCCTTGACAAGCACCTACCCTACGCACCACATCTGTAGACTTTGAGGAGAGCAGGGAATGACAAATAAGGCCGCTTGGTTGGTTGTGATAACAGCCTCCCCATTACTACTACTGCTACTACTATCTAATAAGAAAGCTAACGTCTAGTTCAGGTATAATATTAAAATATCGAAAGTCAGCAATATTTTGGTTGAAGAGACTTCGTCTGAAAACCCAATCTCATAATATTTAAGTTCTCAATAAATGGCCGTAGTGGTCGAGATGGTAGAGCGCTTGCCTCCCAATCGCAGGAGCGTGGGTTCGATTCCCAACATGGTCCCTGGTCTCGTGCATATGGCATCACACGTTAAAAGGTAAGGGGTTACGTCTTCCCTAGCGCGCACAAGTTTCTGACTTCTGAGGGTTGCTCGTAAGGGTGCAATCGGTTGACGAATATAACAATTTCAACAAAAACAATTTTTTTAGTTTGAATCTCGAGGAAAATATGTGATAAAGAAAATTGCTTCATTGCTTATATGCATCTGCCCCCGTCTTCCATCATTACAGTTCCTCCGCCAAAAAAGAGGCATAAGGGTAGAAGGGTAAGTTTGAAATTGCTATCAAGAGTAGCACAATAAGATTTTTGGGAACATAACAAAAAATTTGATGTTTTCGCTACCAACTAACTAATCCACTAACCTGGACCAAGATATCGAGAACCTGTAATGCGTCAAACCCAAATCGGCAGCAATGGCGACATCTTCTTTGTATTTATGGTACGAATCACACGCTACGTCTGCATTATCTCTATTTGATATAGAATCTGGATGGGTGTGTATCATACGATCCCAAATGTTCTCCCCTTTTCCATCCACATTCCATGCGCCTTCAATTTGATACGAAGATGTTGCAACACCAAACATAAAGTCCTTTGGGAAAGTACCGTTGTTCTCAGCGCTGACACAGCTTGCGATGAAACAAAATATATATATATATCTGTCAATACGCCAAGGAAGTTCGGTTTCGTAGAACCAAATGGTATTCAGAAGTGCCGAATGCGTTGATATCCGTAAATCAATCAATTTTCTTTACAGACCTTCTATATAAATAATACGCTATACATCACACTGTGCTCAAGTATTTTGTGAACTGTCATGCGCAAAACATCTATGAATACTATCAGTATTATTTGCCAAGAAGCATACTCAAGTGATTGGATCAATCAGTAAGAGGTCACTATATCCTTGTCGTCCTTTCGAGTATTTTGAATTTCTGCGAAGGACCCCTATAGTTTTTTAAGCATTAAAAGCGGTAAGGGTTGAAGGCAATGTGTTAGTAACCGAGGGTACCGTGTGATGGTTATTACGATTTTTGCATATAATAATGATATAATATTATTATAATTATACCTCTACCGTTTAATGAAGTAAACAACTGTGCTGCTAATTCGCTCGAAATTGACAGACATTCTAAAGTTGAAATTTTAAGTTTTGGTGTAGTGGAAGAGAAGCTATGTGTACCCAAATTTGAAATTCTGAAGATTCTATTGCCCGCAGTGAAGCTATAAGTTGATTTTGAATCATCGAACCATGAGTTCTCAAAATAAAAGAACTGATGGTAGGAAGGGTGAGGATGAACTACACTCATTAGTTGAAAGCTTGGTTACATCTTTATGTACTTCTGAAGATTTTCTAACTGAACTCACGGACAACAAAAAAGAAATAAATTTGGGGCAGATATAATTACTGAGAAGGAAAATATTGATCTGAATAAATAATCGAAGAACAAGAAGTAGTGATTCAATCATTGGTAGAAAACCAATAAAAACAGAAACAACTAGTTAAAAACACGGATATTCTGATTTTTGTAGTTACTGAAAGCGACAGTGAAAATTGTAACATAGTTGTGAAATATATCCTTGAAACATAATACTAATCCGGGATCTGACGGCGTCGCAACAAAATCTTTGAAAAGTCACCCTGAATAAAATTGAGCTACTTATAAAATATTATTATTATTATGTTTTTGTTATCTGTGAAACAGTTGAATAACAGTATAGGTTATAGCTGACGACATAATTAAAATAGATGGTTTTTTGTTTTACAGTGAGGACCGCAATTCTAGAAAAGGAGGTTGTTTGATTTATATCACCGAAAAACACCATATTCAAAGAAAAGAACCGCACCTTTAAATGTAAGACCTTGTTAATCCTTGGCTTGCACAAGTTTCGACTTCTGATGGCTATCGTTCGAAGGGGGATATGACAGCTGCTCAATGTAAAGAACAATTTTAACATTTTTTATTAAGTGATTTCATTCCGTAGGCGGGTAGAAATGTGTGTTAACCAAAGTGGGCACCATGTGGAGCACTTATTATAATTTGTTCAATTCGTTCTTTCATGTTTTTGTTTCAATGTTTCAATCAAGTGTAAATAAACTAATGTGTTTTCATAACCTTTATAAGAGGTGTCAGTAAAAATGAGATACTGAAAGTTGTCCAAGTGAATAACTCGAAAACGGATAGAAATAGCCTCAGCGGTGTACATACAAAAAACACTCGCATCTCAATCCTACATCACATGGTCGAAAAATATACGGAGAAAAAGTCGAGAAAATTAAAAAAAAAACTTCCAAATTGAAAAATCATTTTCAGCCACCCTGTATGATTTTTGGAAATGATAATGATTCCAAAATATCACTCATCTGTCTGACGAATATCATTATAATTATATCCTCCTGCATTCCATTATCTTGAGGACAGTGATTTTTTTGGTAAGCTTCTGCAGATATCATTATTTTAACAAAAAAAAGTATAACTCTCCAGTGCATTTCATTCACCATTTACACAAGGTATTGCATTTTTAGAATAGGTACCGCACTAATAAATGTACTCCCAATATTTATCAACAAGAAGAATTGCATGAAGAAACCCTATTTCGGTCTCCGGTGGATTGTATGTGGTATCAATAAAATCCGTACATTTAAAAGTATGTAGCCGACAAACGAGTCCGGTGTATTCATTGAAAAAATGCATTATTCTATGAAACTTGGACTGTTTCGTTTTACTCACCCTGTATACATGAAATGACATGCTCTTCCTTATCCGATCTGAAATTCAAGATGTTGACGTATCCCTATTTTTGAACCATCCTGTACCCTGTGGACTTTTCTTTGGTTTATCCTGTTGTTGCATGAGCACAAAACAAATAAGTATAATAGGAGGGGAGCCCAAGCGGGGATTTCGGGATTTACTGAAGCGCGGCAGATTAATATATAGGGGGATACCTTGTATCCGGTTAAGTATCTCCACCAAATATGAACCTCATAAATAAGTCCAGGATAAAAGAACAGATTAGTAAAAAAAAATTGATCATCAAAAATTCTCGAGCGCGTCAGATTAAGATAGGGTGAGTTAATTATATGCTAAAAAGTGTATATTCTACTAATCTGACAATTTGAGAGTGACGTAAAGAAAGAGGAGGGCTACAAAGTTGTAAAAAAAACGTCATCTCGACATTCTCAAGCGAGGCTAACTTTTTTTTATTTTTAAGGAAATGATTCAAGGATAATGAAAAATTTATAATCTGACGATTTCTACAAGCCGAAATAACAAAAATTCGTCGATAAAGTCTAATGCGTGCAGCTGCGTAATGCCTATATTCCCCTCTCCACGTTACTATTTCTCTCTCACTCTTTTTCTATCTATTTGGCTTAGCCAAACTTAGATTTTGAATATGATTTGAACCGATTCGTACGGGTAGATTTTGAGAAATCTCAAAATCACTACGATTTTTTTTTTCAAATTTGTTTTTTTTAACAACTTTTAAACGGCTATATCGATCGATTTCAAAAACTGATCAGCTCTTAATATCAAAAATCCACATCGATCGTTGCCAATCCGGTCAGAATCGGTTGATTCGTTCGTGAGTTATCGTTGTCGAAAGAAAACGGAAAAAAGTGTTTTTTCGGAATCACTCTGAAATTTCTAGTTCGATCAATTCAAACTTTAAGATTCTTCATGGAGCTTAAAAAACTGCGTCGAATGCCGCCAACCGCGTGAAAATCGGTAAATTTATTCAAAAGTTATTGCGGTTTAAAAATTCAAAAAATTGTAGAAACTATCAGACCTTTGAGCTCGGAGAGCTCATAATAACAAAAAAATCATATTTTTGAGATCGGAGAGCTCAAAAACAAAATGAGTGAAATGTTGAGCGCTTAGGCATGGAGTTAGCGGGAAGTTGCAGGGATGGCCTTTAGGGTCAACCGTTTTCCTAATTTTTTTGTCAGATTAGGTGAATCCCTCTAGATAATCGTCAGCTTAGGAGACAGCACATCAAGGACATAAAGATGAACCATATATATCTTAATCTGACGCGCTTGAGTATTTCAAAATGACGATTTTTTTTTCATATTATCATAATGGCCGCGAGTTTGCGTCACATCGACAACGTCAGATTATTGCATGGGAGCTTTTTTTTGGGTTCACTCAACACCCCCTAATAAAATCAGACGCGCTCGATTAATTTTTTTCAATTCATTTTCCATCCATACCTACGACCACCCCCATCCTGCAAACGATCAGATTAACATACGTACATTATTAAAAATACGTAGGACATTGATGCTATCAATATCTGACGCGCTCGAGTAAGTCCATGCAACAGTTTTTTTTTTTTTATTTGAAAATCTATAGCCGCTTCCCCCACCTTTGAAAAGGTATACATTACATAACATTTTTTCCTTCTTATCATCTTAGCTTTGCTACCCAGTAGGTCTCTCGAGTACATCCACGTTTAGCATCGTGGGCTCCCCTACTATAATGGATAATACGAAATCAAAGTGACATTGTACTATCATTGAGGTATGGTACTCCTATAATAAATACTAGTATTGTTAATTCTCGGAAATGTTAAAAATTCTGAGTAGAAAGCCTCAAATTTCATCTTTGACACCCTCTGTATCTCGAAAACTAGTCAGCCGATTTATTTGTGCCCATGAAAAACTTTGCTGAGGAAGTCAAAATCTACAAAATATTAAAAATTCAAGAAATTCAACCGAAAGCCATTTTCCATAAGGATGGTGCGGGGTCCTTTTTTCAGAACTCTCAATACGAAACCTCACAATTTGCGAAGGTACCAGTTCTACTTGATGAGGATGGATTCACAAATTCGCCCATTACTTGTTAATCTTCCTCAGTAGTTGATCGCCCAGAACTTTTTTCATTTTGCACCCTGCCGTATTCTTATGAAATTTTTCCACTAATTGTTTGAAATGATGTCTATAATAGGGCGATATGGAAAACTTTCTTTAAACATTCGTACAACCTCATGATGATTGCGAAGAGCCTCACCAAAAATAACAACTATTGCATCGCATTTCTCATTTAACTCACTTGGTGCATCCATTGTTTGCAGTTTGCAGATGAATAGTAATCCAAACTAACAGCTAGAACACTCTGACTCGCACTTTCCTAGATTTTAGTTTATTGTTTTGACAATTTATTCTGAAAACAATGCAAAAGCACCAACAAAAACAGGCTGTTAATATCCAAGCATATGGCAAATAAGTCTCACTGGATGTCTGAACCAAATTCGATACCATGCAGGGCTGAATTTTAAGTCTAAGGAGGAGTGCGCTAAGTAAATTTTCGTCTCTGAAACAATGACTCAAGAATTGATTGGGAAAATTTCAATTCCTCTGCACGGTTAAATAGAGAATAAAACCTCCTCTCAAATGAGCTATCCCTCACCACCCCATGCTGTTTAAATTTTTCGAAATAATGCTCCCCTCAAGTAAGGAATGAAATTAGGTATAAAAATGTACCTACATTGCCTTTATTCCTTGCCATCATGTGCCAGGAAGTCAATGGAGAACATTTCGAACATTTGATTTGATCTCCTTTCTCAATTACTCAGATATCTATGTGAAATAAACATTGTTCTTTATTCTGCGTGATTTTCTCAATTTCGCTGAAATTCTATAAAACAATCACTTGCCTTGTCACCTAAATTTCATTCGAAGATGGCACTCTTTCACAAATTTTAAGGAAAAAACTTTTATTCAATGATACCAATAAAGATTTGATGATTTTACTCTAGCTCATTAATAGCCATAGAAAAGATCCTTAAATGGCAGAGTTCTAACATTATGTACCGCCATTTTGTTTGGGGTGATAATTTTTGTTTGAAATTTTGTGAACGTATAGAGAATTGTAAAACGTTTCGAATGAGGTGTCACTCGATCTCCTATGCCATTTAAAAAGTCATTCAAGATGTCCGCCATTTTGAAGGATAGAGATGTTTTTACTGTCAAAAAGTTAGCTTCTGACCTGCCATTCAACCAAATGAATACCAAAATGAAATTCCAACCCGTTCAAAAGTTAGCAGGGGGTTACTTTATGGACAGACTGTATATACGGAAGTGTTTTCCGTTAAAATATTTTCAGTTGCCGACGACTTCCGGTTATACCGGAAGTGGACCCCAACTTTATTATTTTGAATGGAACACCCTGTTTTTTATTGCATTTTTAGAATTCAGAGATGAATTTCAAAATAAATTTATTCTCAACATCAAATGTCTAAATGGCTCCGGTTTTCAGTTGTTTCAATTTATTTGAATATTTTGAGAAATGCAGCTATTTTTATTTCGGGTTCGAGCTCTCCGATTGATGAGTAAATGCCGCAAAAATGGATAAAATACATTTTCAAAGCACCATATCTCGAAAATTGTCCATTTTTGAGCTTTGTGGCTATGGACACTCTTGATCAGCACTTCAGGAACAACAACATATCAACAATTCAGCCAAATTCACAGAAAGTCATTTCCCATTAGAAATGTTCGGGATCCTTTGTCAGATAGGCCCTTTTTGCTTAGCACGGCAGTGTATATCTCGAGGTTATTTTCAACAAAACATGTTACCTTTTCTTCGCTAATGAACACCGTTCAAGTCACATAATTTGTCATAAATTACTTTACACTTTACTGAACAAAGATAATTGTGTTAATCTCCTTTCAACTAGTTGATGAATTTTCATAAACTGGGTCAATTTAGCAGTTTTCCATATCTTTGGCAGCTCACCTTCAGTAAGAGATAAATTCAATGACATTGATACAGGACTTTTTAATTTGAAGAGTTTTCATGGTTGATATGACCCAAAAACTGTTTTGAAGTATACGTCAAATATTTGTAACTTTTGCTCTATATTTAATGTCTACCTGTTTATACCTTGCTTAGAGTTAGGCACATCTGTAATATACAACAACGGGGCGGTCTTCCATATCTCCATTATGGTAATGGACAGATGGATGATTTATTATTACCATTATATCGAAAGCAATTTTATGTCCCATTTAGTATGTAGAAACAAACATTACTTCAATGTGTTAATAATTTAAGGGGAATGTGAAAAGGATAGAGTCATGAGTGTGCTTTGGTCTATCTGGATATCGCGAAGGGAAGATTCCGCAGACTCTTTCAATAACCATGTCAAATTCTCCATAAATGATTAACAAATCAATGTTCACTTTTGAATTCTATACGTGACATGATAAAAAATTCCACTACGATTAGACGCCAATTATTAGCAAAAAATATTGTTTGTTGACACTTCGGCATTTGTTTCTTGTCGATTCTTCCAAAAAAGCCTATTGATAATTCAGATATCTCTAATAACCACACGGAAATTTAAATTTTTCCAAGTTTCTACAAAGCACGTTTAATAAAGATATCTATAGGGTTGTAAGGATAAACTCCCACTATTTTTCAGCGTAAAATCCACTGTCGTTGGGAGAAAATGGGTTTGCCATAAAAAAATGAGTTACACAATTTTCGAGATAACTATTTGTTGTCAATTTCTGAGCACCCCTTGGGATTTTTTTTGAAAATTTTCCAAAGGTTTAGAAAGCTTCAGGTCTTATTCAGGTAAATTCTGGCAATTTTTGAAAAGACCTCATTTTATTTTTTTTTTGAAAATAGCTGCATTTCTCAAAATATTCAAATAAATTGAAACAACTGAAAACCGGAGCCATTTAGACATTTGATGTTGAGAATAAATTTATTTTGAAATTCATCTCTGAATTCTAAAAATGCAATAAAAAACAGGGTGTTCCATTCAAAATAATACAGTTGGGGTCCACTTCCGGTATAACCGGAAGTCGTAGGCAACTGAAAATATTTTAACGGAAAACACTTCCGTATATACAGTCTGTCCATAAAGTAACCCCCTGCTAACTTTTGAACGGGTTGGAATTTCATTTTGGTATTCATTTGGTTGAATGGCAGGTCAGAAGCTAACTTTTTGACAGTAAAAACATCTCTATCCTTCAAAATGGCGGACATCTTGAATGACTTTTTAAATGGCATAGGAGATCGAGTGACACCTCAATCGAAACGTTTTACAATTCTCTATACGTTCACAAAATTTCAAACAAAAATTATCACCCCAAACAAAATGGCGGTACATAATGTTAGAACTCTGCCATTTAAGGATCTTTTCTATGGCTATTAATGAGCTAGAGTAAAATCATCAAATCTTTATTGGTATCATTGAATAAAAGTTTTTTCCTTAAAAATTGTGAAAGAGTGCCATCTTCGAATGAAATTTAGGTGACAAGGCAAGTGATTGTTTTATTGAATTTCAGCGAAATTGAGAAAATCACGCAGAATAAAGAACAATGTTTATTTCACATAGATATCTGAGTAATTGAGAAAGGAGATCAAATCAAATGTTCGAAATGTTCTCCATTGACTTCCTGGCACATGAAGGCAAGGAATAAAGGCAATGTAGGTACATTTTTATACCTAATTTCATTCCTTACTTGAGGGGAGCATTATTTCGAAAAATTTAAACAGCATGGGGTGGTGAGGGATAGCTCATTTGAGAGGAGGTTTTATTCTCTATTTAACCGTGCAGAGGAATTGAAATTTTCCTAATCAATTCTTGAGTCATTGTTTCAGAGACGAAAATTTACTTAGCGCACTCCTCCTTAGACTTAAAATTCAGCCCTGCATGGTATCGAATTTGGTTCAGACATCCAGTGAGACTTATTTGCCATATGCTTGGATATTAACAGCCTGTTTTTGTTGGTGCTTTTGCATTGTTTTCAGAATAAATTGTCAAAACAATAAACTAAAATCTAGGAAAGTGCGAGTCAGAGTGTTCTAGCTGTTAGTTTGGATTACTATTCATCTGCAAACTGCAAACAATGGATGCACCAAGTGAGTTAAATGAGAAATGCGATGCAATAGTTGTTATTTTTGGTGAGGCTCTTCGCAATCATCATGAGGTTGTACGAATGTTTAAAGAAAGTTTTCCATATCGCCCTATTATAGACATCATTTCAAACAATTAGTGGAAAAATTTCATAAGAATACGGCAGGGTGCAAAATGAAAAAAGTTCTGGGCGATCAACTACTGAGGAAGATTAACAAGTAATGGGCGAATTTGTGAATCCATCCTCATCAAGTAGAACTGGTACCTTCGCAAATTGTGAGGTTTCGTATTGAGAGTTCTGAAAAAAGGACCCCGCACCATCCTTATGGAAAATGGCTTTCGGATGAATTTCTTGAATTTTTAATATTTTGTAGATTTTGACTTCCTCAGCAAAGTTTTTCATGGGCACAAATAAATCGGCTGACTAGTTTTCGAGATACAGAGGGTGTCAAAGATGAAATTTGAGGCTTTCTACTCAGAATTTTTAACAATTTCGAGAATTAACAATACTACTATTAATTATAGGAGTACCATACCTCAATGATAGTACAATGTCACTTTGATCTCGTATTATCTATTATAGTAGGGGAGCCCACGATGCTAAACGTGGATGTACTCGAGCGTCATAGAGACCTACTGGGTAGCAAAGCTTAGATGATAAGAAGGAAAAAATGTTATGTAATGTATACCTTTTCATCGGTGGGGGAAGCGGCTATAGATTTTCAAATAAAAAAAAAAACTGTTGCATGGACTTACTCGAGCGCGTCAGATATTGATAGCATCAATGTCCTACGTATTTTTAATAATGTACGTATGTTAATCTGATCGTTTGCACGATGGGGGTGGTCGTAGGTATGGATGGAAAATGAATTGAAAAAAATTAATCGAGCGCGTCTGATTTTCTTAGGGGGTGTTGAGTGAACCCAAAAAAAGCTCCCATGCAATAATCTGACGTTGTCGATGTGACGCAAACTCGCGGCCATTATGATAATATGAAAAAAAATCGTCATTTTGAAATACTCAAGCGCGTCAGATTAAGATATATATGGTTCATCTTTATGTCCTAGATGTGCTGTCTCCTAAGCTGACGATTATCTAGAGGGATTCACCTAATCTGACAAAAAAATTAGGAAAACGGTTGACCCTAAAGGCCATCCCTGCAACTTCCCGCTAACTCCATGCCTAAGCGCTCAACATTTCACTCATTTTGTTTTTGAGCTCTCCGAGCTCAAAAATATGATTTTTTTGTTATTATGAGCTCTCCGAGCTCAAAGGTCTGATAGTTTATACAATTTTTTGAATTTTTAAACCGCAATAAATTTTGAATAAATTTACCGATTTTCACGCGGTTGGCGGCATTCGACGCAGTTTTTTAAGCTCCATGAAGAATCTTAAAGTTTGAATTGATCGAACTAGAAATTTCAGAGTGATTTCGAAAAAACACTTTTTTCCGTTTTCTTTCGACAACGATAACTCACGAGCGAATCAACCGATTCTGACCGGATTGGCAACGATCGACGTGGTTTTTTGATATTAAGAGCTGATCGATCGATAAAACCGTTAAAAAGTTGTTAAAAAAAACAAATTTGAAAAAAAAAAATCGTAGTGTTTTTGAGAATTCTCAAAATCTACCCGTACGAATCGGTTCAAATCATATTCAAAATCTAAGTTTGGCTAAGCCAAATAGATAGAAAAAGAGTGAGAGAGAAATAGTAACGTGGAGAGGGGAATATAGGCATTACGCAGCTGCACGCATTAGACTTTATCGACGAATTTTTGTTATTTCGGCTTGTAGAAATCGTCAGATTATATATTTTTCATTATCCTTGAATTATTTCCTTAAAAATAAAAAAAAATTAGCCACGCTCGAGAATGTCGAGATGACGTTTTTTTTACAACTTTGTAGCCCTCCTCTTTCTTTACGTCACTCTCAAATTGTCAGATTAGTAGAATATACACTTTTTAGCATATAATTAACTCACCCTATCTTAATCTGATGCGCTCGAGAATTTTTGATGATCAATTTTTTTTTACTAATCTGTTCTTTTATCCTGGACTTATTTATGAGGTTCATATTTGGTGGAGATACTTAACCGGGTACAAGGTATCCCCCTATATATTAATCTGCCGCGCTTCAGTAAATCCCGAAATCCCCGCATGGGCTCCCCTGCTATTATACTTATTTGTTTTGTGCTCATGCAACAACAGGATAAACCAAAGAAAAGTCCACAGGGTACAGGATGATTCAAAAATAGGGATACGTCAACATCTTGAATTTCAGATCGGATAAGGAAGAGCATGTCATTTCATGTATACAGGGTGAGTAAAAAGAAACAGTCCAAGTTTCATAGAATAATGCATTTTTTTCAATGAATACACCGGACTCGTTTGTCGGCTACATACTTTTAAATGTACGGATTTTATTGATACCACATACAATCCACCGGAGACCGAAATAGGGTTTCTTCATGCAATTCTTCTTGTTGATAAATATTGGGAGTACATTTATTAGTGCGGTACCTATTCTAAAAATGCAATACCTTATGTACATGGTGAATGAAATGTCTTTCATTGGAAGGCCCTGTTTCCAAAAAAAACTAGAGAAAATTGAAATATGTCAGAAGCGAAAACCCTCTCAAGGTTGTGACTAATTCATAGTTCATGTAAACGTAAGGTAACGCAAGAACGAGATAAATTCAAACTAATGTAATCGTGTAGACATGTTGATAACGCCGGAGATGACCAACTTTTAACTTTCTGCGGTGCTTTACCTTACTTTCCATACCTCACTTTGCGTTTTATCATGAACGTGTATACACGATTTCAATAGTTTAAATTTCTTCCGTTCTTGCGTTACCTTACCTTGCGTTTACATGAACTAACTCTAATTCTCCAGTATTTGAAAGCTAATTCAATTCAGATGAGAAATATTTTATACCTACGTATATTTTCTGTGAAATGTGGGGTTTCTACAAAATACAGAATATTTTCTGATCAAGACAACGAAAACCTAGCATATTTGTCTTACAATCAAAAATTAAATGGTGATGGTATTATACTTTCCAAAATTGTACAAGAAAGTTGGTAATAGTAAATATCTACGTTTTGAACATATTTCACACAAACTATTTGAATAAATATGAATAAAAGTTTTAAAAGCAAGCTTTTATTGAATTTCACTAATGAGGAAACAGTATATATTTCAACAAGAGATGAAAATTCTGTTTTATTCGTGAGGTGCGAGTTGTCCAGGAGCGAAGCGGAGTGGAGAGAGTGTGGCAATCTCACGAACGAAATGCTATTTTTTATTTTCTACGATAAATGTTGTTTATAAAATACTGGAATTTCGCTATCAGAGTCCATATTATAGTTACAGAGGAAAGTTCTAATATAATCGTGTTAATGTTTATAAACTTTCAAAAGAAGTGACGTTCGTTTGTTGATTCAAGTGCCAATTAGTGAGATTATTGAATTGTTTTAATTATATTCCCATTAGGTCACATGATAATGTTCATTTGCTTAATTTTTATCTCTAGATTGAAAAACTATCAATTTCATGTAGGGTATCCGGTTGAAAAAATTATAATTTTCATATACATGAGTAGAAAAAAATAATTTTTTCAGCTGTTTCACGCTATCCTAAGAGTAACATATTCAAAAGCTTCTGATACATTTCAATTTTCTCTAGTTTCTTTGGAAACAGGACTTCCTAATCAAAGACTTTTCATTCACCATGTACATAAGGAATTGCATTTTTGAAATAGGTACTGCATCAACCAACTCCGAATATTTCTCAACAAGAAAAATTATATGAAAATAGTCAATTTCGGTCTCCGATGGAGTATATATGTGGTATCGATAAAATCCGTACCTACATTCAAAAGTATATAGCCGACATACGAGTCTGGAGACCTATGCTGATATTGTTGACAATATCTTAGACTCCTCAAACCGTATATTATATCAAAAATTCATGAAAATTACCCGATTCTTTTTCGAATTACAGGGAATTTATTGAAACTTGAACTGTTTTTTTACTCACATGAAATGACAATACGACGTTCTCAACATTAAATAATGTTTGCTATATACATGGCATGCTCTTCCGTATCCAATCTAAAAATCAAGATGTTGACAGAATGCCAGTTACCTTCGATCGAAATTGAGAGTTTCCTTGGCTGAATTGAATCTTTAATTATCATCAGAAAACTCACACTGGTTGGTTTGAAATTAATCAAAGTGGACTTTCATTTTGTTCATCCTGTTGTTGAGCACAAAACAAGTATAATGGATACGAGATCAAGGTGACATTGTACCATCATTGGGGCATGATATTCATAGGATACATGGGAATTGTTGAAAATTCTGAGCAGAAGCCTCACTCTTCATCTTTCACACCCTGTATCTCGAATAAATATGGTTTATGAACTGAAGTACAATAATCCAAATCGCCTACTAAAATATTGTGAAATTGTATCTGATAATATTTTGCAAAATCCGCGCTATTTGAAACACATTTGATTCAGTGATGAGGCTACTTTTTTTTAACGGTTACTTGCATAGACAAAATGTGATGTACTGGTCCGATGAAACTCTTCGACTTTTTCGAAAAACTCCACACAAAAGGTAATTTGTGGGCTGGAATACTAGGTGACCACATTATAGGTCCTTTATTTATCAGGAAAATCTGACTGGTGCCCTCTATTTGGAACTGTCATATAAATAATGTAGACGAATTTGTCATTGAAATTACAAAATGGAGTTCCTCATGATTTTGCAGTTGCTGTGAGGAATTATTTGAATACTGTTAATGCAGGACGATGGATCGAGCGCAGAGGATTTGCGAAATGGCCTCCAAGATCGCCAGATCCAACCCCTTCAGATATATTTCTATGGGGTTACCTCAAAACTAAAGTGTGTGGAATAATGGGTGGTATTCATAAAAGTTTTTAGATTTGTCTTTCTTATAACTGATCAAAATACTAAACTAAAAAAATAGACTTTTTTTTGCTACGAGGTCAACTGGGAACTATTGTGATATCACATAGAGTTAGTGTTAGTTTAGTCGCCTTTCTGTTTCTGGTGCTTTTGTAATTTTCAAACATTAATAACTCAACACTATCATACTATCTATAGCCGTAGACGAGTGAAGGTCGTCTCCAGTGCTCTCCTACTTTTTGTCGAAACGAGGTGTTTTTTGGACGTTGTTATTAGTGAAATAGAATATATCAATCAGCTCAGTTTCATAAACTCTGTTAAATCTAGTGTGTTTCTTGGTTTTCTAAACTGTAGCAAAGTGCATCAGCCTGAAGCTATAATGCCTAGTTGCGGTACATGCAGTTCGCCAGTGACCCGCACAAACCCAGGAATTTTTTGCGCTGGCCCCTGCAAAAAACATTTTCACTTTAAGTGTGCAAAATTGCCAGTGGCGTTGCAGGAAATCACTGAGGACTCAGGTATCACCTGGAAATGTGAGAACTGCAAAAGAAACAAGCTTGATGAAAACTCGAAACTGGATCAACTGATACTTTCAATAACATCTATACAAGATAATCTAAAAGATGTCAAACAAAAGCAAGATCAAGTTTTTGACTCTCTCAATTTCTATGGCGCTAAAATAGATGATTTTGGCGTAAGGCTCGACAATTTCCAGAAAACTGTCCACGCACTGGAAGATACGAAAAATGATGTCGAAGCACTGAAAAGAGAATGCGGAATGCTACGCGCTGAAGTTGAATCTATCCATCAAATGAATCGCGCGGATAACATAGAAATTTTTGGAATACCAGAAAAGAAAAACGAAAATCTCCTCTTGGTCATCAAAAAAATCGGTGAAGAAATAAAGCATCCACTGCAAGACGGTGATATTATAGAATGTCACAGAATACAGTCACACCCCAACAACAAAGAGAAAAAGACTCCAACGAACATAGTTGCGAAATTCAAGAACCGTCTCCTGAAAAAAGAATTCATGGATGCCTTGAAAGTTAATAGAATTAAGCTTTCCTCAGGAATTCTGGGTTTCCCTGAAAACAATGATATATATGTTAATGACCATTTATCCCACTACTACAAGTTGTTGTTCAAACTCTCTAGGGAATTCAAAAAAGCTCAAGACTACAGATACTGCTGGACCAAAGATGGAAAAATATTCCTCAAGAAATCTGAAGGCTCTCGAGCAATCCTTGTAATAAATGAAGACACTCTAAGGAGACTTCATAATACCACCTAATAATTAATACGATTTTTCTTTTCTTCATTTCCCGTTGCAAAAAGTTATATATCTCAAATGAAATTCAACGAATTAAACATTTTTTACCAAAATACTAGAGGTCTCAAAACAAAAACTGATCAGTTTTTGAGAGCAGTCACATCTCAGGAATTCCATATTATCTGCATTACTGAAACATGGCTTGATGAAGATATCCTTACTCCAGAACTGTTTCCATCATCATACCAAGTGTTTCGCAAGGATCGTGATTTAGTGTCTAGTGGTAAATGTCATGGTGGAGGGGTTATGATAGGTGTACATAATGACTTGATGTGTAAAAGTATGCCAAAATGGAGTAATAATGGCAAAATCGAAGATATATGGACTTCAGTGGAGCTGGGTGGGGGTAAGAAATTATACGTATGTTGCGTTTACGTCCCTCCGACTACAAACGCTGAAGAGTTAAAGTTGTACCTAGACCAAATAGAGAATATTATAAATAACAGTCCACAACATATATTTGCTATAATTGGAGACTATAACATCCCTTGTTTGAGTTGGAATACAAATAACGACCAAAATTTCTTTGACCTTGACCCATCCGGCTCCACTGACAAAAAAAGCGAATCTTTCATCAACTTTCTTTCTTCAGCAGATTTGAAGCAGTTTAACGGTACAAAAAATCAAAATGGAAAGATTCTAGATCTAATTTTGTCGAATTACACGAACGTAAATACTTGCCCCGCGATGATCCCCTTCGTTAACGAAGATCCTCACCACAGGGCTCTTGAGATAACTCTAAAATGTGTTGAACAAAAAAAACTTCATAAAATGTCTCGAATCAAGGTTCTGTATGAACACTCGGACTTTGCTCAAATCAAAGATTTTCTCACCGGATTTGACTGGGTAAATGCTTTTAATAATAAAAATGTTGATGATTGTGTCGAAATCTTCTATGATATTTTGCAACAGGCCATCGATAAATTCGTACCAAAGAAACTTCTCAATAACAAAAAATATCCTCCATGGTTCTCGAAAGAAACTTTGCTTCTTATCAAACATAAGATTATGATAGTTTTTCATATTTTCGTAGAACTCTGAAAAAAAATATTGACAAAGATTACAAAAAGTATGTAGAAAAATGTGAAAGCAAAATAAAAAATGACTCCAAATATTTCTGGTCATATATAACAAATAAAAAAAATACGTACTCTATTCCTATGCAAATGAATTACTCCGGTGTGCCTTATGAGGGGACGGAATTGATTTGCAAAATGTTCTCGAATTATTTTAGTGGAGTTTTTGAAAGTGACCAGACTCCTTGCTTGTTAGCAAAGGAGCGAACAAATCATGCCTTCAATATCACCACTATTACCGAAAAACAGATAATGGAAGCTTTGAACGAACTAGATTGTAAAAAAGGGCCAGGTCCGGACGGCCTGCCACCACATTTCATTAAGACACTACGAAATCATCTGTTAAAACCCCTACATTTACTATACAACAAATCTTTATGTTCTGGCGCATTTCCATCACGGTGGAAAACTGCAAAAGTTATACCCATCTTCAAATCGGGTGATAAAACAAACGCTGAGAATTATAGGCCTATATCAATATTAAATATTTTTGGAAAAATATTTGAATCTATCTTAACAAAAGAAATATTTTTCATGATTAAAGATGTTATTACTATACATCAACACGGCTTTCACAAAAAAAGAGGCGTTATTACTAACTTGGCACCGTTTGTACAAAATATATTTAACATTATGGAAACAGGTCATTCGGCATGTGCCGTGTACACCGATTTCTCGAAAGCATTCGACAAAGTGCATCATCCGACCCTGATAACCAAACTTGAGAATTTCGGTGTGCACGGCAACCTGCTGAATGTCCTGACTTCCTACATAAAAGACAGGCACCAGTATGTCGCCGTCAACAATTTCAACCCTAGTAAGACTCCTATCACTTCGGGGGTCCCCCAGGGTTCCCATTTAGGACCAATTATGTTTAGCGTTTTCGTCAGTGATGTTGAAAACATTATCAGATTTGCCAAAATAGCTATTTACGCTGACGATCTGAAACTCTATATGCCTATCAAAACTGCATTGCATTATGTTGAATTTCAAGAAGATCTAAATAGTCTTTATCATTATTGTAATATTAATAGATTATTCATAAATATAAAAAAATGTCACCATATTGTTTTCACAAGAAACAACAATCACCCATCGAATGATCTATACTTAAACAACGAAATAATACCAACCTGTGACGAGGTCCGTGACCTTGGGATCATCCTGGATAAAAAGTTAACATTTGACTCATACTTGAATACAACCGTTAGAAAATCCCTTCGCTTGTTAGGGTTTGTTCTTAGAAATACGAAGGAATTTCGTTATCATGAATCTATTATAAGTGTATACAAAACAATAGTGAGGCCGATATTGGAATACTGTACGAGTATTTGGAATCCTTTTTATGAGAAATACGTCGCAAAAATTGAACAGGTACAAAAGAAACTGGTAAAAGCGCTCAACTACAGATTTTTTCAATATCGACATCATTACACATATGAATCAAATTTATACTTCTATAAATTGGAATCAATGTTTATTAGGAGGGAGTTCTTTGATATACTGTTTACTTACAAAATATTGAATAATTATATCGACTCACCTGATTGCACTGAACACCTTCATTTGAACTGCAACCCAAGATCTACTCGTAATCGCCTTACTTTCTATCCACCCTCGTATGATACTAACTATTATGGTAATTCACCAATGATTCGATGCATGAACGCTTACAACACGATTTGTCACTTGAATTTAGACATCTTTTATCTCAATATAATAAATTTTAGAAAGAAACTGCGGCAATTCTTGCTCGATTTTTATGCTTCCTCTGCTGAAGATTGAAAATTAAATTTTTCTCTGAGTTTAATCTTTTTAAGCACTTATCTTTCCTGTACCAAACTGTTAAATAAGCATTGTAAAATCTTTGTATATCGTTTATAGCTATTGATATCCTGATATGTTAATTGTTACTCTATCATCCTATCAAAGGATGAACCACTAAGGTTCGTCTGTTTGGATGATCAACAAATAAATAAAATAAAATAAAAAAAAAAAAAACACACAGTTGAATGGATGATAACACATCCTTTCAGATGAACTATCACTCACCACCCCGGGCTATTCAACTTTTTCGAAAAGGTTGCTCCCCTCCAGTAAGAGATGAAATTGGGGATAAACTATATATACAAAAATTTACCTCATTGTAGAAATCGAAAGTCGACGTGTTTTGGCGATTTTCATAACAAGAACCCAGTAACGGGTTAGATAGGGGGGTAACACCTATGATGCTCACTGTATATTAAAATATGGGACTTTTAGTGTGAATATCGATTAATTTTTCCACCTCTTTTTTATGGGATTTTAGGTACTCAGTATATAGACTAAGTTTAATTTATTCATGAAAATATTTTGTAGAAGAATCTCAGCAGGAACTAGATATAATGTAAATACCTGATAACAACAAAAACGAAGTTTAACATCAACATCATGTGGAATGGAAATAGAGAAACTATCACTATTTACCGTTTTGCGACAACTGTTTTTTTTTTCTAACTAGTTAAGCTTTTCTTAGAAAAAATCATGTCATTAGCTCAAGGTCGCCAATTATTGTTATCTCTTTTGATATAAGCAATCTGTGTGAATGTTTCCTTGAAAAACGTATCATCATTAACACTACAAATATGTATATGTATGAAGTATTTTTTCAAATCTGAGTTATTTTTTGGTTACCTGTTGTTGAGTTCTTTTGGATCTTGCATACACATGCTCATTCTTGCACTATGTTACACCAAACTGGTGATAACCAAGATTTCCGAAACAACGGATTTGAACACGTTATTTTTCGATTTATTATATAATTTATATGTTCTTCTTGGGACACAGTTATTCGTCTCGATGTCTCACCTGTAGAACGTTCCCTACACGAACAAGGTGAAAACACAATTTTGAGAATATTCTTCAGGGTTTTTTGCCTTGTATACGAAAGTAAACACAAAAACAATAGTTTAAATTGTTTAAAATTGTTTTTAATATTAACCAGCTGTCATCCCCCTACGAACGACAGCCCTCAGAAGTCGAAACTTGTGCGAGCTATCTGTATTACCACATATGTAACACATTCTATGTATTTATTATTATGAATTTATTATCATTGTAATGATACTGGATCCGGACCTGACCGCTTATTCGGATAATCGAGCTTGACTCACAATACTCTAATCACAACAAAAAATAAACGAGAGCCTTCTCAGAATATTCTAGACGAGTCACCGAGTGTTCCGCATCTTTTTAAATAACGGCGACCTCTCTTACCACTACTGGAATGATCCAATAGAACCTTATTGCGGGTATAAATACAGCTGTTAGGAAATTAGAGAGTTGACTTAGCAGTACTGAAATTATTTACTATAGTGAGGTGAAATAAATGAGAGAATTTATATTTTATAAGTCTAAATAAATTAGTGGATTATAGTTGATAGTATTTCCACTACATTATTATTATTTATATATACCGAATATGTAACATATTCTATAAGTGGAGTGGATAGAATTACGCAGGAATAAGACAAAAAGAACCTTTATTTCTACATAAATGGAAGTCTGGACATTGCATGAAAATAACTTATTATACTCTGGGTTAATCTATCCAGTATTCATGATATCTACTGCGAAAACAGATCTTCCTTCATATTTTCAAACATACCTATGAGCATATAGCCAACTGACCTTTTTAATTTATTAATATTTCAATGATATGAAAAATATGTTGATAAGTATATTGAATCAAAAATAATTATCGACTGATCTTTCCTTCGAATATCGGGTATAAGTATTGTTGAAATAATATACTCGGTATTTATCATTTCGTGATATCATGGCATCTTTGTAAAATGTTCTAAACAGTCTATTGATTTTAGTTGATGTTCAAATTATATAATATTGCCAGATGTGACATATATTTCCTGTAGAAAGAGTTATATTTTCTCTATCATTAAAAAAACGTTTACTGTTCAGTCCAGTATTTATATTCATCAAGTATGAAATTCCGTTCCAATCCCCTTAGATTCGGCTTACGTCCATGTCGTATATTTTTCCTGTAGTTTTCACATTGACCAGCGCAATGGCGTGTTGAGAATCTCGCGTTGGGAGGGGCCGATGCATAAGTAAAAAAATAACAATTATTTCCAAAAGTTAGTTTTGATATTAATTTACCTCACTAAAATTGAATTTAGTCCAAAAATGAAAAATGACACCAGTCGTTTGAATTTTAGGTTAGCAATAAATGAAAACGAAAAATAGCAAACGCGAATTTTTTGATTTTATTATCTGACCCTGTCCAGTCATTGAGACTTTATGAAACTTGGAAAGTCGATGTCTACATAACCAATACAAATTGTCATTTGTTTCTTCCGCGAAGAATCTGTAGTTTTATATATCAGAATACTGAAGAATTTTGATTTTTCTCTTTATTCGAAATGTTCTGATAATTTCTTATCCTAAGATTCTATTCGAGATGCCAGAAGATTCGTGAAACTCCCTAAGCACCTCAAAGGGCTTCCTGTCGAGTTTTTTTTATCGTCCAATGTACCTTCTCTCTATGACCCCTTGGAGGTCAACTATTACGTCCACAAATTATAATTATTTTATAATGAGTAATCAACGTTTTCGATTCTACTGTATTACATTCTTTTGTTCGTTGTTAATCCGTACACAGTGGCATGGCCAAGATTTTTTCTGGGGAGGGTTATCAGTTCAATCAATAGTTTTATAGGAAAAAAAATATTTTGAAAACAACCGATCTTGCGATAAGTTAACCATTTGTGTTTTTCAAGCCAGTCGCTTTGAAACCGTCGTGTATGATAGTTTTCAATTTTAGAAGGAAATTTATAGTCATCTGCTAGTGTCTATGATTGGTTCAGATATTTAGATCACTCGCTGATAGTTAAATGCCTCGAAACTGCATAGCCAATATCTAGGTAATTTCAGTTGATTATGAATTTCGCTGTCTCTTTCGGTGTCATTATTATTACTAATCGGGGTATTTTCCACTGATGTAGAGGGTTTATCCTATTCTTGATCAGATTTTGCAATTTTTCCGAAAAAACTTCTAATATCATTTGCTCTTTTTATCACAACTCAAAATTACTCATGAAAAGTTACAACTAACTTATCAACTGTTGTTGTTGTTATTGTTATATCCGTCAACCGGTTTCACCCCTACGTGCAACCCTCAAAAGTCAGAGACTTGTGCGAACAAGGGGAAGACGTAGCCCTTACCTTTTTAATACGTGTGATGCCATGCACGAGACCGGTGGCAATGCTGAGATTTGAACTCACGCTCTTTGGCTTATAAGGCGAGAACTTAAACTGCACACCACCGCGGCCCATTATAACATAAGAACCTTTTAACTAAAATTTAGTCATGTTGGGATTGGTTAGAAGGAAACACAACTGATAATATGCTTTTCGACTGTTCCTGGATCCACATAAAATGAAATTTTCAAGCAAGAAATAATTATCATATACTTATCAGTCATTGGTAGATATCAATAAATATGAAATAAGAATGTTCACTCCAACTGCTTTAGGGAGGTCCCGGGGGCCCTCTCGCACCCCCTTAAATACGACACTGGAGGTGAGCGAATTCCAGTAACCGCAAAAACAACGATTTTTTTACGGGTTTTCGCTTATAGCTCACGAAAGATGCTTTTTTGATAATGACTATTCTGTATAAATCCAAGGTAGTTTACATTTCCTACAGTTCTCATTTATCTATTAATTCCTATGATATTCTAAACCGCCGCTAGAGCGTATTAAAAATGATCACTTTTTGTCACTTAAAAATAACGCAGAATCGTAGAAAATGCCTTTTCAAAAGTGAGGTGGAGCCTCGATATGAACTCTATATGCCCTGGATGAAGAGGTACCTACGTTCAGAACCTCAAAGATGCAACGATATAGAATTAATGATTAACTATTGAACGATCAAACGAACTTGTGAAGTTCGATCGTAATTATATGAGGCGCTTCGTCCGAAGAGATCACTTTTGATTGACTAAGTAGTACCGCTTTTCAGTGCTGGCTGGTGCACATAGTATAAAAAGGGACGAAGAATAGTTGTCCTCCTCGCTTATAGATTCCTGAATTACCTACAACTCAGTGAGTTCAAAGGTGCCATAAAATTTAAAAATTCGGGCGGGAAAAACGAGCTTTATCAATTCATTGGCTCTTCGGGAGGGAGTGATCTCTTCGGACGAAGCGCCTCATATAATTACGATCGAACTTCACAAGTTCGTTTGATCGTTCAATTATATCTCGGCGCTTCGTCCTCAAGATCACTTCTGATTGACTAATTAGTCGTTCAGAGATTGATTTTAAAAATTTAATTAATATGTAAACAGATCAAACATTTAAACAATGTAATTAACTCATTAGGGGTTCAATTTTGCCATAGCAAAGTCTTCTTGAAGGGGTCGGTTATAAAATCTGTTGAAGACTTCCGAGTTCCGTGTCCATCCTGCAGTCTTCCTAATTAGTTCTACTGAAATCCCTCTCCTTCTAGCTGCAGATGTTGCAGCATGCCTAGTGCTGTAAGCGCTGAACATCGTAGTATCGATGCCCGCCGAAGTCAAAACCTCTTTGACCCACCTACTCATGCAAGGGGAGGCCACCAAGTTAAAAACAAGAAATCCTGCAATGGGTCTCTTAAATGTATGGTAGCTTCAATATAATCCATTATTGCAGTCGCAACACATAATGATGGCTGTTCCTTGAAAAACGATAGGTTGAGACAAGGCTGCTCGCTTTTGGGTCCTGACGTCTTGATAAGATCTGGGATGAAGATCTTTATACCCTCCTCGGTTATAAGGACATTTTCAATCTTCACCAAGGAGAAAGTCTGCAGGCGATGTCCTGTGGTCAAGGTTAAGAGTGTCATAACTAGGCTTCTGAGGTTGGAATCGACTTATTCCTTTTAAAAATCTTTTCACCTGTGGGTCACTTCCTATATTTCCTGGTAAAATAAGAGAAAGGGCTGACCTAAAATAGTTGATGGTTCCATATTTTGGATCTTCTCTTGTAGTCTTTCTTGAAGGAAGGCTATTACATGTGGAACTCCTGCCTGAAAAACGGCTATTTTCTTATCCGACCAGTATCTCCACCATGCTTTGTAGGCACAATTATATTGTTGTTTTGTACTCGAGCCAATATGGTTGGGATGCCCTCTTCTGGTGTGCCCTTCAGTAGAAAGGCCCGCCGGATAATTTCGCCACAGCCAGGATAAGAGTCTTGCACATTGGGTGTGAATCTCTGAAAGGGTAATATAACATATCATATAAAAGTCCAATAAGTATTGGTGCTTCTTTGACTAATTTATTAAATAACGGAAACTAAGGTTGGGATGGCCAATGAGGGACTACCAAAATCCCTTCTGCTTTGTCTGAGACTATCTTTATGATAACCGTGGTTATCAGGGAAAATGGAGGAAAAGCATAAAAATATATTCCATGCCAAGATATAGTGAATGCATCCGATGTAACAGAGCATGGGTCTAAGATCCAAGAAATATACTTCTTGCACTTGTGATTTGATTTTGATGCAAACAAATCAAGTTCAGGTGTTCCAAATTTATGGACTATTGATTTGAAACAATCATCTGATAACTCCCATTCTGTGTCGGGTGAAACAATTCTTGAATTTTGATCCACCTTATTATTATAGGATGAAACATATGAAGCATATATCCACATATTTCTTATTTCACACCACTGCCATTTATTCTTGGCCAACTCATGCAGATGTGGGATAATGCTGTTGTATTATCAACTTTAAGTAAAATCTGACCCGAGTGCTTTTTATCTGCAAAACATTTCAGGTCATGAAAAATGGCTAATAGTTCTAAATAGTTGATATGTTTCTTTCCTCCTTTGACCACCAACCATGTGTTCTTTGGCCTTCTGAATTAATTCCCCAACCAGTTAAACTGGCATCAGAAAATATTTCTAAATCAAATTTATCCTCCCTTGTGTTGGAAGAACTGGAAGGATATTGCTCTTCCACCAATCGATCGGCATTGAATTTTGAATGCCGGAGTATCATTGTTGCATTATAATTTTGATTTGATTTTTTCAATGCTAAAAATTTCTCTCTTTCAAAAGATCTGGTATATAATTTACCATATTTAACAGCGGGACACGCTGATGTCAACAAATCAATGAAACAAGCAAAATATCTTATTTTGCACGAATATAATTTCTTGATTGCTTCAATGAATTGTAAAATGTTCAACTTCATTTTCATTGGTAGAAATATAGACATTTGTACACTATTAAAGTAGAAACACAAAAATTTACACACTTGACTTAGTTCTAGATGACTCTTATGAAAATGTATAATGAATCCAAGGGCTTCCAATAAGTTTTGTGTAAAATGTATATATTTTGCACAATCAGTTTGAGTATCTCCAATTATTAAAAAATCATCCAGATATACCACACATGCAATGCCTTGACTACGAAGCCTTGAAACCACTGGTTTCATGAGTTTTTTAAAAGCATAGGGGGCTGATTATAACCCATTGGGGATACATGTGAATTCATATAGTTTTACTCTGAACTGGAAACGAAGGAACTTTCTAAATTCCTCTTTGACACGAATTAAGAAATATGCATCTTTAATGTCTATAGATCCCATAAAACAATCCTTTTGTATTAACTTGACTACCGTCCTATAGTCCTCCATCTTAAATTGTTGGTTATCAACAAATTTGTTCAACTCCTTCAAGTTGAGGATGAATCAATTTTTTCCATTAGGTTTTTGCACTAGAAAATACGAAGACAAAAACTGACCCTGTTTTGGTTTCACGTGTTTAATAACACCCTGTTTAACTAGTATTTGAACAGCTTCACCTGTCTGCCCCTCCCCGTCTGTAGACAATTTGGGTCTACTTTTCTGTAAGGGCTCTTCCAGGAAAGGAATCTTGTACCCCCTAATACATTCCAAAATGGAATCAGATGGGTTTACCACAGAAACCCAAGTATCAGTGAAAGAGCTTAGGGTACCAGCAATGATCGTTACCTGGAGAGGATTGAGGATAAGCTCAGGATTTAATAGGGGTGCATCTAAAAAGGCACCATTAGAAGGAGTTGGATATTTTTTAAGTAGTTCAACCTTCTCAGTACTATCCAGACCCTTAGGTACAATATATGACCATCTGGACGTCAAGGCTGATGGGTCCATTCCCAAGATATCCAACATCTTTTCATCAAGTGTCTCATTATTACTTAATATTAAAACCTCATTTTCATCTGAATAATCACACTTTGGACTTCTTGTCCTTGATGGTACAAGATTTTTAGGTGATTTGTTTGTTGAAACTCTCGAAGAATTTGGGGAAACATGATTGTTGCTCCTCTGTGGAGACAGAAGAGTCGAGCTCTTTGTAGGGACGGTAGAGTTGGGCTCTTTCGAATTTTCGGTAGAGTCGAGCCCACTCGTATTTTGTCACTCTGTGGAGAAGTTAGAGTCGAGCTCTTACGTTTTTTGTTTCTTCGTGGAGAAAGAATCGAGCTCTTACGTTTTTTGTCCCTTCGTGGGCAAGGCGGAGTCTTGCTCCGACGTGATCTTGTCCCTTGAAGATTACGCTGACCTAAGATGGCGTACTCAAGTTTTTTTAGCCATTTTTGAAGTTCTTTCCAGCTTGGCCGATCAGAATCAGAGCTTGAACTACTCGAAGAAGATACGGAACTGTACATTCTTCTTTTACAGCGCTCCATTATTATCTACCTGAAAACAATTTTTATCAAATTTAAATCAAAGTAAATGAAATTAAATAATTTCTACTACAAACACCATCCGGCACAAAAGCGTCAATGAGTTGTGCACCAGCCAGCACCGAAAAGCGGTACTACTTAGTCAATCAAAAGTAATCTTGAGGACGAAGCGCCGAGATATAATTGTAACACACAGTGCAAGACAAAATTTCAGCCCAACATGAATAGCGCAATCGAAAGATCGTATCAATCGAAACGTTTCTTTACTCAACTTTCACAATATTCCTATTGTTGGACGTTTGTGATTCTCAGAACAGTCACATATTATTCGATTCACACACAACTAAACAATAGTCCGGTGACTCAATAGAACAGGAAATTTCAGGCAAAAACGTCAGAAACACCTCATTTACCTTAAAATCATTTCACTCCACGCTGAAGTTCACCTTCTTGCATGCTGAAGACGTTCTTCTTGGACACCCCCACACCTCTCGAAACCTTAAACCACTACGATAATCAATAACCCTATACAACCGTAAGTAGATAAACAATACAACTAGGCAATCAAGATTACGACAATCAAATTTTCGTAGTCTTGATTGCCGTAGTCTGCCTAGATTTTTTTTTGTTTGGTGTTTATAGTGGCATCGATTGATCATTAATCACTATATGTTCTGGATATGCTTTGTTACTAAGTTCACACGCCACTTTGGGAGCAGCACTGTTAGTTTCAACGTAACAGTAAATCGTTCAGGACTCACTACAGTGATAATTCAATCGGTGAAATTGAATTGAAAAAACCCCAGCTCCGACTGAGGCTCGAAACCGGGACCTTCAGCCCCGGAGGGAGACTGACGCTTTACCACTGCGCCATTCCCTGGCTACATTTATTATAATTTTCATTGATATTAAAAATTTGTTAATTACTCGCTAAAGATGGTATATACAGTGCGGCTTTCAATAGTCCTCCCATGTTAACCGTTTGAAGGGTTTCACCGATGATACTTTTTGAAATAAAACACATTGTGATTGCTCGATAAATGGCGCAGAGGGGCACATCATCTTAAAAAGTTTAATCTGAATGGGGGTCCATTTGTCACATCGTTGAAAAGATAATTAAATTCTCTTTCCATCCATCTAAAAATGTTTATAATTTCGTTCGATTCAAAAATTGTTTTGTTCCGTTATTTCACATCAAACCATTCAGAAGTTATCGTGGTCAGGTAAGAAAAGGGCTTCAGTTCCGCCAAATCCGCACTTATTCTGACATTTCAAATGCATATTGTGAAAAAATGTAAAAACAAAAATCTAAAAAATTAAGATGTTTGAAAAGAGAATTGAATTATCTTTTCAACAATGTGACACATGATCTCCCATGCCTTTTAAAATTTCTTAGTTGATTTGCACCCGCGCTAAATAAATATACCAAATGTCAACAAGATCGTTTTACTCATAACCTTATAATTTTATAAATTTTTATAATAAAATAAATTAAATAATCATCGCATGTCGGTTTCTTCTCTAGGTTGTCATGGCCACTTGAGGGATTCTGCGTGTTTTTGCCAGCTCCCTATAGAACGTAGTTGATTTTTTTGGCGTTCTCGTTCTTTCTGGGTCGCTGAAATTCACGTGATACAAACCAAAGTGTTGACTGAAACAAATAAAATGATCGTTTCAACACTACTCTCAAATACTGATGTCAACATTACCTATAGCCGTCTGACCATTCAAAATTGTCCATCAAACTCCAGGCAGTAAACCCAAAAACTCTGACCCCGTCTTTGTACATTGCGTCAAGAATGGCACTGAGGTAACCCTGAAAGTTTACGTAGTAGAGATATTTCTAGAAATTGGCAGTGACTATCCATTCAACATAAGGTATCTTTTTGGATGACTTTGATTTTATACCTATTACTGAACTTTCACTCATAAAAAATTAGCTTGTTTCGATTGTTCCTACTGTTGAGTCATGAGAATGACCATCAACCTTTACCCAATATAATGATAATGGTCCATTCAATTTAAATGTATTTATCCTTACTTGAAAACGTATTAAAATGTAATATCCATTCATCAGCAGTTACTAGAGTTAAGCTCTCCCCAAAAACAAAATTGTTAGAGTAGCTAGGACGGTGGTCAGTAGCGCAGCGGTTCGATGTCGGCCGTGTATGGCAATCCGGAGGGCTGCTGCGGCAGTAAAACGCATCTACCCTCAGGTTTCCAGGTAACATCCGAGTCTTGGTGAGATCTATTACAAGCAAATGTTTCGTCCCGCGATGTTATATGCCTGCCCGTTATTCTGCAACCAAACTTAATTCCAGAGACTTGCAGAACAAAGTACTTACTTACGTACTATCACCAATAGTGATAGATACATTCATTTGGATGCTTACGGACATCGACTCCAATTTGGCATACGCAAAACAGTTGTCGTCCTAGTTTCACAAATACTTTCTCCTCAAAATCCTCCTAATCAGACACCTTACACGCCTTAGGAAGCATGAGAATGATCCCCGCAAACACGGATGACTCATACATCAAGAGCAGGATGTCTTCCAGGAAAGAAGGGAGGAACCGGTCCCCTGAGGAACCTTATTCACAATCTTAAACGCCCATTACCTGGAACCATTCTTTGCTCATAGCCTCGTCCGGGACATCGTCATAACAACGTGCCGCACATACTTTGAAAATTTTGTTGTCTACATGGAATATGACGACTATTTCACGCATAAGCTTCCCAGGAGGCATGGTTCCTTGGTTCTGCTATGACTCTCTGCTCATCGGCCGGGCTGGCAACAACCAAGTCGACATACTGTCCAGCCGTTACCCCTTTATCCCGTGCTGAGCTGGACTTTCTATTTTGACTGGGATAATACACTCAAATTGTTAATTTTAGTTTTTGTTTTGATTTTGACTTGATGTTGTTGGCATTAGAAACTGCTGCTAGCGCTGGGCCAAGTTATAAACCTAAGTCTTATGAAGTTGTTATCAAGTTTATCAGAGTCCATTGGCGACCATCATGCCTTGTTGATGAGCAGGTGTCGTGTGTTGCATAGATACCAATCTCGACATCTAGTACTTGCTTTTGGTGCGCACCGACCACCCGGGTTGGTACTGAAGGTTTTCCGGGTTTTCCTACAGCTGGAAAGTGAAAACGCCACCTAAAATCAGAGCGCCATGGCAAATAATAATGGCGTGCTCTGTCCGCACAGGTTGTTCCTTTGGGTACACACTACAAGAGTTCATGAGGAAGTATTATTTTTTTTCTTGGAGGAAGTATTATTATTATTTTAATATGATGGGTATTCACCAATCGGGCTCTGTCTCCAGACAGGAGGGCGCGCTGGTAAGTTATCAATCCCGCAGTAAACACTCCCCACGTCCTTGGGGTGAGTGATTTCTTTGTTCGGGAATCAGGTACCCTGAGTAGCCGGTGTGAACAAAGAATTACAGCCTTCTGTATTCTTCCACCTAAGATTTCTTACACATCACGGCAAGCTGCTATAATTTTTTTTAGATTCGAGAAAAACGTGTCCATTATTCTTCCAAGTGTACCCCAATGATCAGAACAACCATTTCAATATAATGATTTGGGTAAAGCCTGCGGAGTTTGAAGAGTAATCCTCGATATTTATTCCGTTCTTCTTGTTTTTTTGGACGTTGTTCGTTTCACCAGAAGCAAAAACTCTATGACAAAAACTTTAATGGTCGAGGAGAATTACATCAGGCTTATTGGCCCGTATTTGGGGATGAGATATTAGTAGTTTCAATAGAGTTGGCACTTCTTATTGTCCATAACGACCTGAATAGTCCTTGGAGCATAAGGCAACACCGGTGTCCGGTCTATACCGTACGAGCGTCATAGGTTTACACACGTAGCGCCGTGTTATACCTGTGGATATAGGCTGAGACCAAACAAACTTGACAGGCTGACAGCAAATACATTATGAATTCTTCGAACTTCGATTCCAGTCTTCTTGACCTGAGAAGGGAGAAGGTAACATTTCTGGATGAGGTGAGGTCTTCGATGTTCTTGAGTATTTCTGTCTCCGCAGCTTTGACGTGAGCTAATTGCTGAACTTAGTGACAGAGTTTGATTGAAGGGTTATGGTTAAAATGCACGGATTCCTGTCGATGAGTAGGTTATCTTTGCAGCCAGTAACCCCCTTCTTCGACTCTTCGACATATATTCGTCCATACACCGGGTCAACTGCAGCAGTGGCGCAGCCAAGGGGGGCTTTGGGGCTGCAGCCCCCCCCCCAAGCAAGTCACCAAAGTCACCATTATCGTTAAAAATCTATTGACCCGTTGCTTCTTTCCAGAATGTGAAAGCAAAACAATCAAACAACCTCGAAACATTTACCATCTGAAATATACCTATTAAAAAAAAAAAAAATTCAAGGACCATTCAAATCTAATTTCCACATTCGCATTCAATAAAACTATTACTGTTTTCGTATTCCTTTTATTGCTGGCGCTGTCGGCTGCAGCTGTCGGCTGCAGCTGTCGGCTATCGCCTTTGAGCTTTTGATGAGTAGAATATTTGCCGCTTACCGCCAACATGAGTAACGCCGATACCGTGTTCTTTCTCTCAAAATATTTTTAATAGTAAGCGATCAGCGGTAGAAGAATACCGGAGCTCAAACGAGACAGTAGTATTTTATGAATAGATTTGACACAGACACAGTATTCTTGAATAGTTTTGACACGGTTTTTACTCTGTGGTTTTACTTCCGGAGTTGGAATATTCGACTTTTTGTGTTGATTGTCCTGTTTTTGTAGGTACGTAAGTTTATATTATATTAAAGAAAAGTTTTTCGAAAAACATTTGTTACTTTATTGCAAATTTACTGAACTACCTCTGACTTAGACATGTCTTGTTCAGCGGGCAGCCACGCCAAACTGAAATCCTGGCTGCGCCACTGAACTGCAGACAGTATTCGCATGCGGGTAAATATCTCATAATATGCATGCAAATATGTTATCGGTCTGTAATTCTTTGGATCAGACAAATCTTGGTTTTTGGGGATTAATTAGTACAGTTCGCTCCTAAACTAATTCGAAATATGTTGGTCCCTATCTAGCTATGAGTTACAAACTATTGCCAGATGGTGGTGGATGATTATTTGTTTATTCCATCTGGACCTGGAGCAGCAAATTTCTTCAAGCCTTTATGGACCTGTCGAACTTCAAGTTATCGAATTGCTACAGGAAGCTTCGAATTGCGCTAAGACTGGAGTGGTTCTGGATAGATATTCAGTAGATTTCCACCCGATCAGCGGCCAGCGTGTTATCTACAACACATGGAGGTTCTTGGAATAAGGTTTATCGCGGAACTTCATGTTTTCCGCGATGCTTCTTACCCGCCTCACTCGTGACTTCTTCGCAAACACCAGCATTTATCTCCTATCAAGACCGCTCTCTTTGATGGTGAACAGCACGCGTTGATTTAATGTGTGGTGAGCTCATCTTAATTTTGAGGCAATTCGCCGCAGTGTGGGCGGAAAAGGCCTCTTGGCCGCTACGTAGTCCGCCTGTTGTCTCGTCAACTTGACTATACCTTCCATCTTCGCCTTTGACCCCTAATCCGAGGGGTTTGGTTTTGAGGGCCTCTTCCTCGTACTTTGGGAACAAAGCTATTGGGTATACTGGGGGATTGGCCTAGTATACTCATAGCAGACACCAGAGGGAATGCTCTTTCCTCCCGGGTGCGCCTATGCTGTTGCTCAGGAAAGTGGTGTCGCAACTCATCAAGGCATTGGATGTTACTTGGCCCCCCGCTTATTATTTATGATCATCATCATTATTGGGTGTGATTTCAGCCCTCTTTCACCGTCAAGTGTATGAGTTTAATCAGTACATTCAAGAAACTGCGGAAAGTGCTTTATAAATTGTAAACTTACTACATAAAAATGTATTCTGTCGTCATCAATCAAAGTCGTTCCATTATCGGCTACACCACATTCGGTTACGAAAACTTCGGGGTTATTGTACGTCGTCTTGATCCACTGCAGCATCTTCCTAGCTCCCATTGGTACAATCTTGAAATTAAATAATGCTGTAACTCTCACATATTTTTTATCAGATAATATAAATTGTCTTCTATTTTGTAAAGGTTATGTGATACATTTTAACCAGATCAATGATACTCGTAGATGATTGTATAAAGAACACAACATTAACATATTACATAGGTGGCGTTGCATATAATAAATTGTGTTCTTCTTGATATTAAAAATACTATAAAATTCTAGTATA
This sequence comes from Chrysolina americana, assembly GCA_958502065.1. Classification (NCBI taxonomy): domain Eukaryota; kingdom Metazoa; phylum Arthropoda; class Insecta; order Coleoptera; family Chrysomelidae; genus Chrysolina; species Chrysolina americana. The sequence continues at coordinate 89,930,002 of OY293410.1, forward strand.
TTTCCATGATGAATAGCCTTCTGGTGGATAGAGATGTCCAAAATTGAGGTTCAATTTCTTTTCAAACAAAATTATTTCACAGTCAGATATTTTTACCATTTTTACAGATTTTCTTCAATTTTAATTTTGCAAATTTTCTTAACTGCTTCCGCAACATTTTTTTCGATGTAATTTTCATCGTCTAAAAACCGAAAATGCTTTCAAATTCCAATGCGTTCTCTATCTAGCCGTCATGGGGACACGGTAGTAATATTTTTGATATTGTTTTACTGTCATCCACAAAAATAAATAAAATTTCACCTCCGTGGGATTCAGCTTGCAAAATTTGACCCAAACAAACTCATCAGACTACATTGGATGTTAAATAATAGAGTTAACCTTTTTTTGATTCCAATTGCATATACCGGTTGTAATGATAATTCGTATTCATCACCCTTTATAAGTTTATTTTGTATGTGTTATTATGTCAGTTGTTTAACGAATACTCTGAAAGTTGTCAGATAATCCTTCTGTTTATTTGCTTATTAAAGACAAGTTCACAATCAGCTATGACAACCTTGGATAGGCTTTTACGTCCTGAGAGATTAGAAGTAGATGTGGATTCCAGTAGTTCTGGACAAGAATGGATTCACTGGCATAAAACCTTTGAAAATTTTCTGAAAAAGACGTTAGCTACTGAAGACGAAAAGCTCAATTTGCTCGTAAATTATGTGTCTTCCTCAATATATACTCATATTAGTGATTGTGATACATATGTATCAGCTATTAAGACACTTCATAATATATTCGTGAAAACAAAGAACGATGTATTCGCCAGACACACACTTTCAATGAGAAAACAAAAGGAAAATGAATCAATTGACCAATACCTTCAAATGCTGAAATTTTAAGTAAAGATTACGATTTCAAGGCAGTTACAGCTGATCAAAATAGAGACGATATTATTCGCGATACCTTCATTAGTGGACTTAAGTCTTCACAAATCTGACAAAGATTGTTAAAAAATTCAAAGCTTTAACTGAAAGAAGCAATCGATCAAGCCAGAGCATTAGAACTGGCTCAACATCAATCCGAAAAGTATAACAACTCTTCTTCATTCATATATGCCTCAATGAATGTGTCAGAGAGTAATCCAGAGCATTCAACAAAGTTGTCATCTATCCAGACCAAGTGCTATTTTTGCGGAAACTTGAAACATCCTCGTGATCGATGTCCAGCTAAGAATACAACATGCAGATCCTGTGGGAAATTGGGACATTTTTCAAAAGTTTGTCGTTCTTCAAATTGGAATACAAAAACTGTCACTTCATCTGTTACTCTAGCCACCATTTCAACTGCATCTCCAAAATCATTGTCAAAAGCTGGTATTCGGATGGGCTAGACACTGACGCATTAGTTGATACAGGAAGTTCAGAAAGTTTCGTGAGTCAAAACCTGGTGAAAATTCTAAACTTGTCAATATATCCAATTGATGGAGAAGGTAATGAAGTGGCTACGGTTTCTACATCTTTGCATACCAAAATAATTGGATTTTGTTCAGTAACTCTCAATATTCTTGGATATGAATACACAAACAGTAGGTTATTGGTTCTCTCTGATTTGAGTGCTGATGTGATTTTGCACGACAGTTTGAAAATCGCATTTGGTGGACCCAAACCTCCCTTGACATTATGTGGATTATCCATTGCAAAAAACGATCCCCTTTCATTGTTTGCCAATCTGACATCAGACTGTAAACCAATAGCAATCAAATCACGAAGATACTCTTTCAGTGACTACAATTTCATAAAGGAAGAAATTGAGAAACTGATATTCGATAGTATTATTGAACCAAGTAGATCACCATGGCGAGCTCAACCACTGATCAAAACCAATGAAAATCATAAAAAAATAATGGTTATTGACTATTCACAAACGATCAATATATTCACCATTCTTGATGTTTACCCTCTACCAAAAATCGAAGATATAGTTCAAAAAGTTTCAAAATTTGACGTATTCAGCTCAATTGATTTAAAGAGTGCCTACCATCAAATTCCCATTCAGTTAATAGATAGACCATATACTGCTTTCGAGGCAGGGGGAAAATTATATCAGTTTACTAGGATCCCATTTGGAGTCACAAATGGAGTTTCCTGCTTCCAGAGAACAATAGATTACATCATAGAACGAGAAAATTTCAAAGATTCTTACGCCTATTTGGATGACAATATGTGGTAGGAACCAAGAAGATCATGATCAAAATTTGAAGAAATTCATGGAGATAACTGATAAATATCATCTCACCATCAATAAAAACAAGTGTATATTTTCTGTTGATACAATCCACATCCTTGGTTACACTGTTGGAAAAAAGACAATAAAACCTGATGCTAATAGACTCAAGCCTTTGCTGGATATGCCTCTACTATCCAACTCTGATTCCTTGCGTCGACTTGAAGGAATGTTTTCCCATTATTCCAAATGGATTCCACGATTTTCAGAAAAAATTCAACCTCTTGTACGAGCAAATATATTTCCTTTGAATCCTGAAGCAGCTGCTACTTTTCGCCAGCTCATATCTGACATTGCTAAATCAGCTATTTCATCTATAGACCATTCGTTGTAGAGACAGACGCTTCCAATTATACAATAAGTGCGATATTGTCTCAGTCTGAACGACCTGTTGCGTTTTTTTCAAGAAGTTTATCGTACCCCGAAAAAAGACATTCAGCAATCGAAAAGGAAGCTTATGCCATTGTTGAAGCACTGCGAAAATGGAGACTATTTATTTGGCAGATACTTTACACTTATAACGGATCAAAAATCAGTTTCTTTCATGTTCCATGACAAGAACCACGGGAAAATAAAAAATGAAAAAATAATGAGGTGGCAAATGAAGTTGTCATGTTTCAAATTTGATATAATTTATCGACCTGGTTCTAAAACACAGTTGCTGATGCATTCTCCAGAATATGTTCAGCTACGGATGGGAAAAACAAGTTGGTAGAGTGATAAGCTTTGTCACCCAGGAGTAACAAGAATGTATCATTGGTTACGATCCAAAAATATGCCGTATTCTGTAGAAGACGTCCGTAAAGTTATTTCCTTATGCAGAACGTGCTCAGAACTGAAACCGAATTTTTGCAAATATCAAGGAACCCTGATTAAAGCTACTGCTCCACTAGAACGCCTCAATATAGACTTCAAAGGACCCGTACCATCAATATCTAAAAATCGTTATCTCCTTACAATTGTAGACGAATTCTCCAGATTTCCTTTTGCCTTTCCCTGTCCTGATATGACATCAGAAACAGTCATCAGTTGCCTCAGACAGTTATTCGTGATTTTTGGAATGCCTCTTCACATTGATTCTGACCGGGGAGCTGCTTTAATATCGCAAGAAGTAAAGACATTCTTGAGTTTACACGGTATTTCCCTATAATTCTCAAGGAAACGGACAGGTTGAAAGATACAATGGTATCATCTGGAAAACTAAAACACTAGCTTTGAAATCACGAAACCAGGATTCAAAATACTGGAAGTACTTCGACGAATAAAACTCCTCATGAAATATTGTTCATTTATCGTCGTAGAACGCTGAACGGATCTTCTTTACCACCTTGGCTTACATCACCCGGGCCGATTCTCATGAAAAAGCAAACATGATCCATTAGTTGAAGAAGTCGAGTTGATAGAATCAAATGAAGGTTATGCTCATGTACGTTTACCTAACGGAAGAGAAACAACCGTATCCATTCGTCATCTTGCGCCATATCCTGAATGCCGTACCACCGGAGACGAGGAGGCCACAACAGATAATATAGACAATGTTGCAGATTCAAACAACCAGAAAACCGAAAATAGCGATGCCGTTGATTTATGTGAAGACAGGCGCCCACAAAGGAATAAACATCTTCCTGGCTATTTGAGCGATTACGATACATTTTAAGCCGAGGAGAATGTAATGATAATTCGTATTCATCACCCTTTATAAATTTATTTTGTATGTGTCAATCAGCCTTATGCTGTATCACTTCCGTTAGAAATAACGTCAACGTTATTCGACATTTCCGTTATTTTGCTATGATTGGTAATCGGCTCACGAAACATATTTTTTTATATTTTCATGTGGTCCTGCGTTAAGTTTATCGTACACCGCCATATAGAAAGGAAGCTATGAAAAACAGAATTAAGGACGTATTCCAAAATAATACAGTTAATTATGTGGAAATCGGATCGCGAAGCTGTTTAACCAGTGGCATCATGACAAACATGCCTCTGAGAAAATTATTCCCGAATTGGGGGCCAAATTTCGCGAAACAAGTTCTGTTGTTAACAAAAAGAGGTAGCTTGAAAATCCTGTACTAAATGAACCTACGTATAGTCTAGTTCCAAAATTGTAGATAGTGACTCATCGGTTGTACGGTTCATAATTCATATAAAGCATGTCAAAAAATAGAACAGAAATGAGCTAGGTACTTTGGCTTCAAATCAAGTTTTACTTTGCCACTTTCGTACATCCCTCCGCACTTTCAAATCCCGTAAACACCAGAAAATGTACGATGGGTCACTATCTACAATTTCGGAACTAGACTATAGATAGCAGTATGGATAGTACAAGACAATCGGTCATATCGACGGTCATGACTCGTATACGTGTCCAACGAATATTAAAAAGATACAAGTTCCATCCTCATAAGATTCGGTTAGGGCAAGAACTAAATGAAGGCGACTTCAATCGTCACTCTCAATTTCATGAAATTATGACCGAACGAGTGATGAATAATGGTAATTTCCTGTTTTATGTGTGTTTTTCTGACGAGATTAGTTTATTCTTGAATAGTTTAGTAGATCGCCACAACTATCGTTACTGAGCTGATACCAATCCAAGGATTCTCCACGAGTCACACACAACATCACCAGAAGTTTTATGTATGGACTGGTATTCTTGCATCCAAGGCACAGGAACAAATTTTCCAACAAGACGGAGCCCTCTCAATGTGCGTAATTACTTAAATGATACGTTTCCAGAGCGCTGGATATGACGAAGGCGTGCAATTGAGTGGCCTCCTCGGTCACCCGACTCAAATCCTTCAGATTTTTTTTTGGGGGCACATACCACCATATAACCATAGTTTATAGCACTCCACCCGACACATTGAAAGATTTGCAAGGATGAATCATTGACGTTTGTCGCGAAGTGTAGAATGTACGGCAACGATTTGAAGATAATCCCTGTATGCACGTTGACGAAAAACAGTTTGAGCATTTACTTGACTGATACGGAAAGTTTTTATTTAACATTGAATAGATTTTTGAATTTTTCGTCAAAAGTATTGTTGCTATTTCAAAGCTCTATATTTTCTAAACGAGTAGTCGATTTTCAAATATTAAAGGAAATTAAAATTACCCTATAAATAGATATCATTCAACTCCCATTCCCATTTGAAAAAGGTTTAGGGGTGATATCCCCACTTAAGTAGTTGAAGGTTTTGCTATGCTTTTGGGTTTTGTCGAAAAGTTATTTCCCAGTCTGAATTTTCTTGCGGTACGTTTTGATAGTCCACCCTGTGTGTTAAAAGCAGTAACCTTGTGGGACTGAACAATAAGTAGTTTTGTCCTTCTTCATTTGTATATATTTCATTATATACTCAGTTTCTTCGGATTTTGGAAGACACTATTAAAAATAAGCGAAATCAAGACTTTTCTTCACAAAAAAGATCATCAAACAATGCCAACAACGTTCAAATATAACTTTCCTCTTACTCACATTGTTTCCATTTGATCCAGATTTCCAATGAGGAGCCCTCGACAGAACAGCTCTCATATCGCTTTCGTAACTAGAGATCCCGAAAGAGCTCTCTTTTGCATCAGCTACGAGATGAGTCCAATAAGTGTTGAAACCAAGAAAATCAAAAGTACCATTGATGTAGTCGATTTCTTCTTTGGTGAATCTGGGCAGGCGAGATTCTGAGTAGTTCTCCAAGGCACTCCTTTCTGCGACCCTGTCGATCACCACTTTTGGCCAATCGCCATTGAAGATTGGATTCGCGTACAAACCAAACTGAAGAGGATAATAATGAATGTATTCGTTGAAGTTGACAATGAAAATAAACTATTGAATGCATTGATATTTTTCACCAAGATAACATGATATTTCTCAGGGATCTTTATCGGGACCTCTGTCATTTCACAATGAGCCTAAAAGTTATGAAATTTATTCGCATTGTCTCTAAAAATTATATTTGAGTAAAATAATTGGATATGTCGAAACAACATTTTTTCACAATTTTTTGTAATCCTATTATTGTTCTTTTCCCGTTGCATCCGAAATAGAGACGTCCTCACCAATTTTTTCAAATTGATCCTCTGTATTTTGTCCGTTTTTCAACGGCAAGACCTCAAACATAGAAAATGTGGTAGAAAGAAATCAATTCAATTCGACAGTGGTTGAATAAGTACTTCGCCTTACAATAATAATAATAACACTCCCTCATAAACACTCATAGAGTGTACCCGAAGGCATAGCCTGTGCGGGTAGAGGACGGCTGATATTATTATTTGCCGTGGCGCTCCGGGGCGACTTACTGATATTTTCGGTGGTGTATACACTTTTCAGCTGTAGGAAAACCCGGAAAACCTACAGCACCACCCCGGATATGATCAGCCATCATTATGTCAAATATTAACAATAAACAAATACAAAATATCTGTTGAAAGAGGCATTCCTCGCAAAGACTATAAGACAATATTATCCTTGCAACGAGTTCTATGAAACAGTTATAAATATTCAAATGCAAAGATTCAGCGAGAACTTAAGTAAAAGATCAGAATCCGAAAAGCACTCTGCTCTATGCATGCTTTAAAGGCTTACTTATGTCACTTTTATTATAATATGATATTATTCGGTTCCTTGTATTATTCATAAGTACCAGTACCTCAAATTGGTTCCTCCTATCACCTGCTTCAATGTCTTCTTTCTTATTCGATGCAGGTTCATTCCATTCGCCATCCAAAACAATTGACATTTTAGCTGAAAATGAAAATATATTCATCTCAGAAAAAAAGTGAATTACTTCAACTATTTTAAAACTCTTGGTGATTTGCCCAGGGCTTTTCACGATGAGCGAACCAGCTATTGGACCGATTAGAAAATTTGGAAAAATGCCATTACAATTTTGAGGTAATTTTTTTTCAAATTGATTATCGAAAAATATGACCTCCAAAAATTGCTGATATTCTTGGATAAACACCAACCATAAACTGAATTATCAGTCTTTGCAATACTTCCTGTAACAACAACTAGCAAATGTTAATCAAAACAGGTGACTATCTGCATACGCATACGCTTCGTCATTTGAATTTTCTGGGCTGGAGTTTAAGTAGCGAGGGGGAAAATATGCATGTATCAATGTTTTCATTTGCAAACCAAAGTTGCTTGATTCATTCTTGATTGGCGACTTTGTAGTGTTTTTTTTTGTTTTTGAGAACACCGGTGCCTTTCATGGTGCAAAGACGAACATGAAGCCAACCCAGTTTATTGAAATAATTTACTTTAATCGAATACGATTTGTTTGGTTCAAATAGAATATTATATTTTCCATACCTTTATAGTGTGGAAACTCATCCTTATACATGTGGTATGTTGCTGCGTGACACTTGGCAATCATGTAGGCACACAAATAGTCACCCCTTCCGCTATTTTTGATTCCCGGGGCGAAATCACCAACTCCATACCCTCTGACGCATATTTGCTTAGGCTCGTTGATGGTGATCCAATATCCCACTTCCTTGAAGCTTCTTATCACTATTCTGGCGTAGTTAACGAAAGGTTTTACCAAAAGAGGGTTATTCCACCCTCCAATATCTTGCAGAGGTTGCGGTAGATCCCAATGGAAAATTGTAGCTACAGGTATCATTTCGTGTTTCAGTATCTCGTCTATGAGATTCTTGTAGTATAAGATTCCTTTTGGGTTGATGCGGTTATCATAGCCAGATGGCAATATTCTAGAAGAAACACAACAATCATATCTATAATAATCGAAATAATAATAATTCATCATCCTGTAGTCCTGTTAATATAGGAAGCACAACACAAGTAATTACTTAGGTGCATCCATCCTCACACAAGGAGTAATAATAATAAGCATATTATGTATAACTGTACTCGAAAGATGAGAATAAATAAATCTGAAATCTGAAACTATAGGAAGTTCCTGACAATAATAGAACTGCACCGACTAATAAGTGATATGGGAGTAGACGGCCGAATTTGAAATACATATTAGGGGTAATAAATAAGGTTTCTGGAAACGCAATTATAAACCATGTGATTCAGTAACTTATCATAACATCTACTAACCTGGACCACGATATCGAGAATCTGTAATGCGTCAAACCCAATTCGGCAGCAATGGCGACATCTTCTTTGTATTTATGGTACGAATCACACGCTACGTCACCATTATCTCTATTAATTATAGAATCTGGATGGGTGTGCGTCATGCGATCCCAAATGTTCTCCCCTTTTCCATCCACATTCCATGCGCCTTCAACCTGATACGAAGCCGACGCAGCGCCAAACAGGAAGTCTTTCGGAAAGGTGCCATTGTTTTCAGCTCTAACGCAGCTTATAATGAAACAAATTAATATGTCAATATGTGGATAATATCTGGCTCGTAGGATCAAAATACTAGGTATTCATAAGTGCTAAACAATAAAATATTCATAGGTGCTGGAGAATTTGTCGAACACTTAACATGTCCATACAGTCTATACAGGGTGGTATATTCTAAATGTTCCACTACTCCCATAGAACAGTTCCGTTTTATGCACATGCACCTTGACGAATGTATCATGCAAGACTCACTGTAGTATGAGAGAAGAGCAACAATTCCATGGCCTGGATGAGTACCGCAAAGCGTATAATACATCAAATGAGCTCATCATGCATTTGCTCAGTTGCCTCATTGAGGTACCGGATCAAGCTAAGGCTGATGCCGCTCTGGAGGACTCGCTTCACCATAACATCTGGTCAAGTCAGAGTCCAAACAGACCAGGTCAACCTCAGAAGGTGTGTTGGTACTGGATGGAGCCTCCTCGGCATATGGTCTGAGCATTTCTATGCAAAACAGCTGGCCGATGAACTTATGGTAGGTATGACTATGATATAGTTGGTTTCCAATTTATTTACGCCGTGATGTTTAGTTGAAATCTCCAAATGTTTCGACTGAAACTAGGGCAGTCATCTTGAGTGGCGTAAACGAAGTTCTCTTCCCAACAAATCAACTGATTCAGTTCTACAGTTTTGAGAAATTTGCGAAAGGCTGGATTAGCAATAATATATTTTCATTAGATGAAATTATGACCTTTCGTCAAGTATGCCCAACTCCACATGTTGAAATATTTATTTATTTCACTTGCTGAAATATCGTTCAATGATTCTCTAAAAAATCTTTCAAACTAAAAACTCTTATAGCCGATATAACAAACGATCCTGAAAACATTTCAGCATACAAGAACTACAGAAATTGATATACCTAGGTAACAAATTAAAAAAAAAGCAGTTCTTCGATGATACACCAGCTCTTCTGAAAACAAGTCCAAATCATGTTAGAAAATAATAAATCTTGAAAAAAACAAACAAAATTAGTACTTATACCAGCGATGTATGTTTCGATACATTAAACGATTTCTTTGTATGAATTACTAACTCTCTTTCAACTACATCAAGTGTCGATTCCTGTTCCCACTGGCTTTTTTTAGTTCCAGTATTTAAAGCTGAAGTTTTGGATGTAATAAGGTCACATAAACTCCCCACCGATCCAATCCATCTTATACTCAGGTCAGATAGGTTTCCTGATGCATTCAAACTATTCCGAGTTATATCCTTATTGAAAAAAGTAGGGTACCACACAACAATAACCTATTCAAGGCCTTGACTGCCTCTCTTCATTTTACTAGGATTTTTTTTGTCTCTATAATGGGGTCATATTTGGAGGGCCGACATCAAGTTATAACTACTAATATAGTTTCACTTCGAATTTCAAACTTGTAAGGCATGGTGTTCCTCGAGAAGACTGTCACCAGCTATGCTACTTTAAAAACAACATATTTCTTCCTTTTCCACTCTCACATCAGTTATCATTTTTCTGTGGGAACTCCAGAAATTCATAAGAAGGAAAATATATTGAAAAAACAATATGACGTTCATGGTGAAAATACCAGATTCAATATTCGTATAAATCGCTTGTGTAAATAAAAGAGTTATTTTAAGAGTTTCTGTTTCATTTAAAAAAATCCTTAAAGTTATCTCTTGAGATATTGCTTCTACTCTATCAATGAATACGTTAGTCATTATCAAAATCCATATTTGTGAACATATTCACCTTAATTTTTTCGACGTGTTGTAAGTCAAATTGTTTTGTAACTATTATGACATTCTTTGAAATAATTGATACCATCAAATTTGTCTTCTCTACACACTTTTTCAGAGCACCAGCATAATTGTCATTGTAGTAGTAGGTAAGTAGAATTTAACAAAAAGAACTAGTCTAAATAAGGAAAGTAGCACAATTTTGTATGGTATTCATTCCAGGGGATACATTATTGTTACAGCAAGATAACTTCCTTATAAAATAAATTATAAAAATCTGGTCTACCTGAGGACAAGAAAAACAAATTTCAACATTAACATCATCATGGATGGCGCTGGAGAAACTGTCGCGATTGACTGTTTTGCGTCAACTGATATTTTGGGCTATAATTTATAGCTGTTATCAACAAAAACAATAATTTTTATTCCAATATTTTAATGGCAACACACGCCGTAATCGTGTCACTAGCTCAAGGAACTCAGTTATTAATTTATCTTCTTTGATAAGAGCATCAGTTTGCATGAACAAAACTACGAGGGTGCCCAGGAAATACGCACCACCCTTCCTATATCCAGAACTGATGAGGTTGCATAAAATATGTATCGGATAGGATCCTATTTGAAATATTAAAATCGTCAGAAGAAACCGTGTTGGTTCAGGCAATAATATAAGCAAATTTCCAAAAAAAGTTATTGTTCCTAATGGGAAACAACGTCTACAACGATCCACAACCCTTTCGTTAAACAAGATGAACTGATATTTGCTTGTTTTTGTAACATTTTTTTCAACTCCTTTTCAATCGCTTCAATATTTTGCAGCATTATTGATGTACTAATGTTCATATTTGTAACATTATTAAATATTCACATGTGAAATCAGGCGAAAGTACAGAATGACACTTGTGTTATATTGTTGTGAAACGCCATAATTTCATAAAATTTTAATAGGTTATTAATATTCGAGCCTTTCGCTTTTGCTTATCGGCAATAATCAGTCAGAAAATAATCCAACAGCCCCATAGATACAACTGCCGAATCACCTCTGCACAAAACCTGGCAATACTTTTCTACAAGTACATAAGTACTTTAAAATGCTCTGTAACAACTAGCAAATGTTAATAAAACAGTCACCAGATCCAGTTAGGTTGGAGAGCTAATGCCAAAATCAATCTACCTGCAATTAATTCCCATTTGCATCTGTCAAATGAGTAGGGTCAGCATCGTAGCCAGTAAGAAAGTAGACAGCGCCATCTGTAGAATGGAATATTCTTTCTTCATCGTAAAAATACAGTATTTGGTTTGGTCATAAACTGTTTCAATTATACAAGAATACAGTATACAATTATCATAGCTGAAGTGAGATTCCAAAAGTTAATTTCAATTATAAAAATAATCCAGTCTTTAGCATATTTTCCTATACTATAGGATTGTCGGTAAACGTCGAACAGAAATAATTCAACAGCCCCATACGACTGCCAAATCACGTCTTTCCAACGAACGCCTGGCAAAGTTTTTCTTCAAATATATACTTTGCAATACTTCCTGTAACAACCACCAACTAGCAATCAATAACATGTGACATTTACAGACTAGTTTCGCGATTCAACTCGCTCATCAGTACAGAGTCAGCCACAATAAGTAATTGATTTCCAATAGGGTTTGTTAACTGGCACTACGATAATTCCGGCACCCACTGAGAAAGTGAGCAACAGAGCCATCTGTAGAAATCACAGAAAGATTCCGACCAGTACCCAGACTTCGTTTGAAGCCGACCGTACCAATTTCATCATTGAAGGCTGGGTTATTTTCATAATCAAAATTTTATTTTGTAATGTATTGCCTTTCGTCAAGTAATCCCAGTTTCACATGAGAAATATTCAAATATTTTTCATGTGATTAAACTGTTTGGGGACAATGAATGAATCATCAGTTGAAGAAGATGAACATGTTGGGAATTCTTTTTGATTAATTGTTTGGGTTGATTCTGGAAACTATAGTGGATTGTGCGGATGTAAAACTTTTGTGTTTTAGTGGTTTCAGTATACTTATCTTCAACAAAGAATCACAGCTAAGTAATCTACCTAATTGCGATTCTACAAAATATACATAACGCCAGCACAACCCTGCCCACAGTCGTACGTCATTATAAAATCCAAAAATATACGCGGCCCCAGCACGCCGTTACTAAATATACTTGACACCAGCAACACTAGAGTGTTGAATTCAATTAGCATAAAGGCAGCTGCATGCAAACTAAGTTGAAAATGCATAAATTATTAGTCAATCTAACCTGACCTGATTAACCTAACGTAGACAGAATAAACATACTTCTATACCAGATCTGTTTTAGGGGTCGGCGTTTTGCGAAATTGAAAGTTGAATGACATAGGTGCCGAAATCAGTGAGCTTTTGGAGCGAAATTATTGTTCACAAAGACTCACAGTTTTCAGCTCCTTGGTGCAGTTGTATATGTAGATGTGCTGGTATCAAGTCTGTTTAATTGATCAAAAATTGACATGGGAGGCTCATATAAAAACTATCTGCTCCAGATTAAGCACTGGTTCTTATATGATAAGGCATCTGAGAGACACTGTTTCCTTCGATATACTAAAACTATTATATTTGGACTTGTTCAGTCAGTCTTACAATATGGGCTAGTATTCTGGGAGTCATCATCACATGTTGATAAGAAAAAAATATTAGGAGCTATGTTCAATGTACATCCAATGTCCACTTGTAGAGACTTATTTGAACGATCACAAATACAAACATTACCCAGCATCTTTCAAATCATTACCTATATTAAAGAAAACGAATACAGCTTGAAGAAAAACAAGGACTTGCACTCGCATGATACACGAATCAAAGGAAATATTCACCAGAGCTACTCACGACTACAAATTTGTCAGAACTCTCCTAACTACATAGGAGTTAAACTTTATAATAAGTTCATAAGCATTTGTGATGAACAATATAATTGTAATATGTCTTTTAGAACTAAACTAAAATGTTTTCTTACAGAACAAATCTTTTTTAGCGTAGACGAGTTTCTCAACTTTTAAAATGTATTACTTCTACAACTACACTTTTTTTGGAAGTACCAGAATGAGCTAGAACCCTATTTAAACCTCTTCGTGGAGTATTTCCAACTGAAATTGCCCCTGGAATGTATTATTATATTGGATGAATATTGCTTCGAAAAATTATTTAATTTTCCAACAAATAATATTTTTTGCAGTCTCTGGAATAGTATGCATTGATATTGATGGCTTGTCTATGAAATAATATATGGTTTTGCCCTTTGCATTTTTGTGATTTTATTCCAATTGCTAATCACTGCATTTACAGGTGCTGCAGAGAAGACATATGAGAAAAACAATACTACATAATGAAAAATCTGAAGAAATCCAGTGAAATAAAATCAACCCAGAGATTTCAAATCGTAATATTTTATTTACGTATTCATTAATTTGTTGTTATCATTAGTAATTTCAGTTATCGAAAGTGAATATTTATTCTATTTTTGTTAATATACACCACATTTATAATTGGTCAACATATTTTAGTTTGATTTGTTACATCAAAGTTTGTTATTTATTTATTCGAAATATTTTGCATTATTTTTACCTTTACAATATGTTCCCAAAGTATGTCCCATTATTTGCAGGACATCTAGTATAATCTCTATTCTCTGGAATAATTTCGGACATACTATGGATGTACTTTGGGCGTCCAAGAAATATCCACATTGGTTGCTATTTGGACATATTCTGGACGTTCATTTTAACTTAATATGGAAATAGAATGGACGCCCATAATACGCACAAGTGAACGTTTTCTGGACTTTGTTGTACGTCCATAGTGGTGTCATGGTCGTCCACTGAACGTCCATTGAAAGTAAATTGGAATAATTCTGGACATCCATTGGAAGTCTTGACCATATTCAACGTCCATTTGTCATCCATTGTACGTACATTTGCTGTGTGGGTATTGCAAGCGCTAATTGAATACTATTTCCCATCTGGTTGGAAATGACCACCTGCACGTGACATCTTTCATTATTGTTTCCTCTCATCAGTGCCACGATAGGTCGTTCAACATAAGAGTCGTCCTGTCCCACCCAACGAACTATCTTTAGAAGACTTATGCAAGCTAGGAATGACGAAGGTTTCACCTTTGAATGTACGATCCCATAAACCGTCAAGAATTCGTACTGAAAATATCCGTCTAAGTATGCCAGACTTCCAAACAATAACCGCTCCCACGGTTGCTTGACTTTATGATCGACACCACTCGAACTATTCACTACAGCTGTCTTCCCGACTCCTAGACCTACTAACTAGGTCTAAGTCCTTCAAGGATTACCACAATCCTATCTCTTACAGCAGTCACCTCCCCCAAGGCATCTTCCAAACTGATCAGCCAGGATGGCTTCCACGAACGAATTCATATCCATGAGAGGTGCAGGGATATCTTCAGCTGTCTGGTTGACCTGCTTCCCTGCCGCCGAAGGTCCTGTGATAGGATCCGGTATGGAAACTACCTCCACAAAGAGCGTGTTGGTGGGAAATAATCTGAACGTACTGGGTAGGTACATACGAATTCAACATACTGAATACGTCCATTTCTGGATGTTGTCGATTGTTCTAAACGTTAGTTCTTTATAAATGCAAGTCATAGATGGTCTGATTATCCAAACAAAGTATTTATATATGGTAGGACGTGTGTTTGGATAGGTTTGTGGTAATTTTGAGAACTTCATACAAATTTTAGATTATTTTCGGGTATTTTAAGTGAATACTGTAACGTTCAAAGAAGTTATAAGACCATAAAATCATATTATATACCAAAAAGTGTGGTTCACATAACCTAAAGAAATGGAGATTTATTATAGTTTACTAATAATTCATTGCTTTTGGTTACAGCTTTAACAGACAATCATGTTACTCTTTCTTTTACCACTTCAACCATGTAAGGTTTAAATGTGTAGAGTATGGTGCTCGATAGAAAGGTAAAGCCTGCAATTTTGAAAGGAACAGTTAATGCCATCAGTATGAAGAAAAAACATATTCTATCGAGGTAGAATACTCGTTTATCCTTAGTAATATCTTAGTGATGCATATTATCTTTGGGTATCCATTAATGTCGAATATAACTTCATAATTAATGTGAGCTGTTTATGTCCTAGGGGGTTGGCAAAATGCCACCACACAGCTGCATTATGTATTCATGGCCATCACAATGTGAGTATCACTGATCAAGCATGTGTCTGGTCAGCACCAATTATATCGACTGAAGAGGAAGTAAAAACCATAGCAGAATCAAAGAAAAAGTTGTGCCTAAAATGAACGAGGTTGTGAATAAAACAATAGGCCAGGCGAAGAATGAAAACTGGCTCATAGCAAATACAACTAACAAATTAACCAAAAAATATCAACAATAAATAGCTCTCGAAACACCACCAGATCAAATTATTCCAATATCAAATGTAAAACACTATATACAAACACAAGGTTCATTCGTTTGTATCCCTCCCTTTTTACAGAATTTTTTGACTTGTAATGGATCACTAGGGTGTTAGGCGACGATATATTTGGTTCAATTTCAAATTTACACCAAAGCAAACCACCAATCCTCCAGTCGCCCAACCTAGGTATTTTTTACATTAAGATTAAATTGAAGTATATGATGTTATTTATATTTTTGCTGCCACCAGACCCAGAATATGGTTTGGATCACCCGGAGTTAGACTTAAGGGATAGCCTCCCCAAAGCCAGAATGCTCAACCTTATATTTCACAGGTCTACTGATTTTAATAATTTCATTATCATCTCGAAGGCAAAGATGTAGAATTATAGATTTCGTCACGGCTTCACAAATGCATGGACTTTGTATAAGGGGTTCAAGGGGTAAGAAATAGCAAAGTTCCACCAAGCTTTATTCACCAAAGCAAAATGGTGGAAAATAATAACACAAATATAAAAGTAAAAATCTGTAAAATATAAAAATTTGCAAACAAAACTAAGTATATACAGGGTGTGAATTTGAAAACTTTCATTGCGAATATCTCGCGAAATAAAATAGTTTAAAAAACGCCGTTTTGCACAAATGCTAAATAGTTAGGGGGAACTAGAACCACCATATTTCAGTAAAGAGATAAATCACCCCGTCGGCGCGACACACCCCAACTTTAAAATGTCAAATTAATCGATGTTCAAATGCCATTTTAACATTTTGGAACACATCTCTTGGAATAGATCTGCATTCTGCAATAATGCGTTGTCGAAGATCTTCTATTGAAGTAGGTTGTGTTTTAAATACGACGGATTTCAAATGTCCCCAGAGAAAAAAAATCGAGGGATGTTAG
Organism: Chrysolina americana; assembly: GCA_958502065.1. Lineage (NCBI taxonomy): Eukaryota > Metazoa > Arthropoda > Insecta > Coleoptera > Chrysomelidae > Chrysolina > Chrysolina americana. Next base: position 89,946,726 of record OY293410.1, read on the forward strand.
GTCGGGAGATTTCACTGGCCATTTGATTGAACCTCTCCGTGGTGTTTTAGTGCTCTCATTCGAAGGTGTCACCAGCCTCCCTCGACGGGTGGTCAACCAACCCAAATTACTACTTTTTTTGTAACAACAATTAAATTTATCAATATAGACTGAGCGACCATTTTCGTATTATCACAATTTTGTTCACCGATTGAGAGGTATAAATTCGTATCTTACACTGAATAGATTCTAATAGACAAAGCAGTGCTCACTGTTATAGACGAACTTCATCAGAATAAAATATTTTTCGAAGTGAGTTTTATGAAAAAAAAAAATTTTTCTTTCATTTGCCCTCTTCAACCATGTTGATTTTGCCAAATTTTATTCTGAAAAAGACATTTGTGGAAACTATTTCAGGTCAGGCTTGTTTTCTGAAAAGAATAGAAAGTAGATCTCCAAAATAACCAGGACTATTCAATTTCGAGTCTATGCATAGGGATCTCGGTAACGGTGAAATATAGAAGAGGGTGGTTGAATGGGGGCAAAGTTCCGTATTTCAGAGTTCAATTACGTGAAAAAAAATCCCATCTCGCTTCGTTAGTTCTGTAGTTATACAGGTAAAATCGAAAATTTCGAAATTCTTTTTTTGCCTATATCTTTTTATTTTGTGAAGATTTTGCAAAACTTTTGTCATTTTGCCCCAGCAACTTTTTGCGCTCTATCCAAATATGCAAATATAAATTATATACAAAGTATCGTACAAATAGAGCTACACTCAACTTTTTATTTTCAAATACGGACCTGTGTTTTTTCAAATGCCAAGAGCCGTGTTTCATATTGACGTAGTATTTGTTCTGAACTACATAGTGTTTTGGAAGCATCGAACTAGCAGTAAGATTTCGACATTTTTTTTAAATTTCATAAGCCGTTATCAATAAATATTAACTTGTCATTGATTCACTTCTTATTCTCTGATATTTGTTGATAACAGCTGTTATAAAATTAGAAAAATACTGAAATTGTACTGCTAATAGTTCAATACTTCCAAAATTCTCTGTAGTCCAGATACAAATATTAATTCAATGTCAAATAAGTATGATTCTTAGCACTTAAAAAAATACAATAAAAAATTCAGTTATGTGTTTAAAAATAAAAAGTTATACAGGGTGACCCAGGGTTAAACCGCCAAACGTTCAGTATCGGTTTTTTAGGTGAAAATAAATTTTTTTCTTCATATAAGCATGTGGCAAAACTTGATTCGTTCTCAAGATACAGGGTGACAAAGTTAAAGAAATTTTTTTTTTTTTATTTTAGGTACATTAAAATAAGCCTCCCATCACCGCAAATAAACATGCTGAGTTATATCAGAATCAACCAAAATTTTTTTGAGTAATGAATAAAAAACTTATTTTTTATGAAAACTTTGACACTCTGTATTTCGAAAACGAAGCAAGTTAGGACATATGCTTATATGAATAACACATCTTATTTCACCTAAAAAATCGATACTGAACGTTTGGCGGTTTAACCCTGGGTCACCCTGTATATAATTTTCAATGACCTATTTGGATAGTCTACAAAAAGTAGCTATGGTAAAATGTCAAAAGTTTTACAAAATCGCCACAAAATAAAAAGAAGAATTTCGATATTTTCGATTTTTCGAACTCCAGAACGAAAAGCTAGATGAGATTTTTTTTAATTGAATGACCTCTGAAATACGCAACTTTGCCCCCATTTAACCACCTTTTTATCTTTTACCTTTACCATGATCCCCATGTGTATACTCGCATTTGAATAGCCCTGTATTTCAGGTTAATGGCAACCCAAAATAGATGTTTTGGGTTCACCATGCAAAGTTGAAAAATCAAGGACGTAGGTACAGATTCCGCGCATTCGTACGTCCCCAGTAAGTCCATTTTTGGTCCTCAATTACCTAAACTGGACGTTGTGAGAATGTACTAAAAACGTCCAATTTAGGTATTCAAGGACCTAAAACGGACGTACGGGGATATACGAAATCTGGATGTATCCAATACGTACATAGAACGTAACCTGTACCTGATCTGGACATCCCCAGTACATACAGTATGTCTTGGTCAGATGTTCTCAGTACGTTTTGGGGACGTACTTATGCTATAAATATGGGAACAAGTTCAACAGGCAGTTTTATTACGGTTATTATGGTTACATATCAGTAGCACGACCCTTCAACCACGGCTTTGGCCAGATTGCTTCTTCGATGATGATTTCATGAATTCATCTTCGCCGTCCGGAATCTCTATCGAAGAACCTAATAGGTCGTTTACGTTTGTCTCTACTTGTTCACTTCGTTTGTAAAGTCACCATCGAGACTTCCACCCAGTCAACACTGTGCAAACATCCACATCTCAGGGATGTCAGTATCGTCAAAAATGGGATTTAGATGTCCTTGTGATATCATATCGTTGACATTCCTGCGATATTACACCGCGACATCTATTAGATATCAAAATCAATAATAGCCAAATATAGATGTCTCAAATTGTTACTTGCCATAGACGTCATACTGCGACATCATTTAGACATCAAAATCTATACATAGATATCTCTGCTACTATATTTTTATTGAGTTATCTCCAGATCAGGTGATAATAGGACTTTCACACACATTCACTTGACTGCCGACCACAAGGACGCCGTCTGTCCTCCACCACGGTCGAAAGGCGAATCCTCATTTTGTGTTAAATGTTTATTTTGAAGTAACGCGGTAAGTTGGCAAGAAGTTGGCAACACAGATCGTATTCAATGTTGGCCAACCTGAAAGGGGGAGACGACTGCGTGACCGGCTTGTATTGTATAACCATATTTAGTTCTAGTTCTTTGTTTTTTTGTATCAATGCATTGATCGAAGCTTTGTCGATTTGAATGCTTTCTATACTGTTCATGTTCTGATATTTCCAACTGGATTGATCACATTTGCGAATTTTAGTGTCCATAAACTGAAAGTGAAAAGTGAGTATCGTTGTTGAGTATTAACAAAGTGAGATTCCATCATTTCTTTCCTTACTATCTGGCATTGTAGCTTTGAGTGGTCTCATATCATTTCATTGGATTCCAGATGTGGTGATGATCCTTCACGGAGAGAACGAAAAAAATGTAGATGCAGTCTGTTCCAATTGGTTCAGGCATGCCAAACAAAGGCTCGACAGGAAAAGGATTCAAAGCAATTGACTTTTAGTTTTTTAATTACTTTATTGATTTTCAATTTTGTACTCTGTTAATATTGTGCCAGAATGTTTTAATTTTTTGAAGATTTTTTTATTTATATTTTTGTTATATTTATTTTTTTCATATTGAAAATTAATTTTCTGTTTCTATTTGTTGTTTCTGTCTGGAATATCGCATAGACGTTGACGTCTCTTGAATATAACAGTGAAAAAATCGCTGCTATGTCGCTCTGTTACATCCCTGATACGTTATTAGGAGGCATCTTTGCGGCGTCTCAGAACTTCATCGCATAGATGTCGCCAACATGCATCATATGAGTGTGACAAAAGTGAGTCGCTGTGCGACGTAGCGATGCGAGTCGCAGGTCACGAAGTGACATCGCAGCAATATCTTAGAGATGTATCTGTGTTGGTTGGGCATTCATCACGTCTGATCATCTTCATAACAGCATCAGATGCATGCATCCGGCACGTCAGACCCTAGGTGAGCAGGTGGTGGTGCTGGTTTATGTTGACGCTTTCTCTCATACTCCACCCGGTTGTTGCTGAGGATGATGGTGGTGGTGGTGAACACTGCTGAATCAATTACTAAACATTGAAAAAATAAATTAAACGAGTTCATGAATAATGATTGTTAACTCACATTCGAATACTCTTCTGCTGCTGATAACGTGACTCAAAAATCTAGTTCCAACCAGGTAGGTAGGTATATGAATATGCCGACTCTTAATTACAAATGTATGTAAATAAAGAGTAGATATTCCAGTGAATATTTACATATTTCATCCTTGACATTTGTATCAGACGACTCCGTTCATATTTATATTATTATTTATTTCATATTTACTATGCAAATAACTAACCTGTATTGATATGTGATTTTTAATGAAATTTTTCAGTTAAACTTTGTATAGTTGATGTCTATAATAAAAAATATAAAATTGTCTGACACCGATAATATATCCATTCTGATTATTGAAAACCTCCCAGACCAAGCATTGGCAGTATTATTTGTTCACCTAATAAATCATCCATCAAATGCTGATTTCTTAACGATATTGGGGTATTATTGCTATGAGACTGTTATAAGCTGTCAACAACTGCAACAAGACATCGGTTATAATTGCACTTCGTAGGGGAGAACTCATTGAATCTTCAAAGTATCGTCCTCTTGAATTTATTCTCACTTTTGCCAAGTTAATTGAAACATTTGTCTATGATATACTCAGTGTAAGATAAGAATTTATACCTCTCAACATGAACCGGGGAACAGAATTGTTGTAAAATATGAAGGGTCGCTCGGTGTTGGTACATGTGATGGCTTTCTAACACTATGTTAACCATTCTAAAGGGAAATCAAGTTTGACATTTAGTTTGACTCTGGATCTTTCTCCATGAGAGAATCGTTTCAATAGGATCACTAAAATATTGAGAAAGTTTTGGATCGATATTGATTTGGTGAACTTTTCCTTCTTTTCGCATATCGAGCACTTTAGTTTTACTTCACATTCCAAAGTTTCTTTCTTAATGAACGATTCCAAACACTAGGAAAGTATTATTTGACCTGTATTTTGTGGTATCGATAAAGAACAGTGAGCATAAAATGTACATTTCAAAGTAGATTTGAGTTGAGGAACAAAATTATTCACGATTACGGAATTCCTAACACCCAAGTATCTAGACCACGATTCTAAAGCATTTTCAAATATTTTTGTTGAGATCAAATCACGCTTTTGCAATGATCTGATAACATCTCAATGCAGACTACCTAGTACGTAGGTATATTAAGAACTCTTGCTGGGGGTTACTGTTCAAGCGGAGTGTAAAACTTTGGATCTGACTTTTAAGGACACTATTAAACACTCGATTAGTTATACTGTAACTGCATTGTTGCTATTTGTTGTTGAAGATACTTAGCTTCTGGAGATATCAATAACATGATATCGAAGTAAAAATACTCCTGTTGCGTCTGCAAACTGTAACTCTTGAACGTCTTAAGAGTTTCTGCTGGTTACTTTGAAATGATATCGAAGTAGAAATACTCCTGTTGCGTCTACAATCTGTAACTCTTGAAGAGTTTCTGCTGGTTACTTTGAAATAAAAATGAGTTTCTTCAAAAATGTGACGTCTTCACTTTCAGTCAGAAAAACTATCTGTCCTCACCAAATGTCAGAATGAAACAAATTCATAACAAAAGGTAGATACCTATATTATACGGTCAGGTGGATATAATAAACCCAATACAAACATAACAACTCCGTATTACGAATTATATTCGAAACATGTAATATTATTTGGAAAATATTTCAACTGATATTTTAGAAAACGGAACACCCCAAATACCGAAAAATGGCATGTTATGATTCATTTACCGCATAGGTATGAACGTTCATGCGGCGATTTTCTTGCGATTTGCTAATCGCACAAAAATTGCGAATATTCGCGAGGGTATGAACAAGCCTTTTCATACTATACTACAATGTCGAAAGAAAAAAGTATGTGGCACAGATGCCTGTAAAAGACTGCATCATGCCCTTTTACATAATCAATATGAAGGAAAGGATAATATGGTTTCACAAAATAGTTACGCAGCTGAAACCAACTGCCGCATTTTTAATAGAATGAGTGTACTCATAAAAATTCTACCAGTTATTTTAAGTCACAATGATGAATAATTTGAAACATACGTCACTCTCAATTTGCAAACTCTTTAAATCTGACTGGTCCAAAGCAATCACTATGTTTGCTGCAATGGGCAAACGAAGATGTTACTCATCATAAGAAAGATTCTAGAATTTTGAGTTTTACGATTAAAGGAAAACATAACGATTCATACTTTTCAGTTACGTCATGTTCCTACAATAAAATTGTCTTTACCTCACCAAACAATAGATGTGGAAAATCTGGGCAAAGTATATCCTTGCAATGATAAAGTAAGTAATTTCTATGGTAAATGCTCAACCAAAAATAATAATTATTGGTCAGGACAATTGCCCGCTTCTCGTCAATAGAAAATTAATTTCTAGGCCCTGGAATGGACCAGCGGAGCGGTAAGTAAAACCCTTTTGGGATCGGTCATACACGAAAATTTAAAATACGCTGTTCTTCACGACCTTGTAAGAGAACAGTGGACACTAGAAAATCCTCAGGAACTAGCATCATCCCCCGAAGACCTCATCAGTTGATTCTGGATATTACAATGAAAAGAGTAGAAGGAAGATATGGAAGACAGAAGATTTTGATTTCACTAGAAAGAAATACAAATAGAAATGCAAATACTTTGCTATGTTGAAAGGAAAATGGAAAAGAACAAAAATTAGGGTATAATGTACACCAAAAAATTTAAAGAAATTGAAGAAAAAGAGTACATAAGACGACTGTCAAAGAATGAATAAAATTTGGTATTTACCCCACTTCAGCGTTATCAATCTGAAAAAACCCTATACATTAAGAATCATTTTCAATGCATCATCAAAAACTAATGGTATCAGCTTGAATGATTGTCTATTAACCGGACCAAACCTCAACAATTCCTTACAGACCATACCTTTGAATTTCAGGATAAAGAAATATGCCTTTACATCGGACATAAAGGAGATTGTGACGATTTCTCCTCAAGTCGGTCCTGACGGAGCTCGTAAACAGCACAGAAAACAGCGCTATTTGTAGCCGATGATTTTTTTGTTTTTTTCTCCGTTAACCAGTTGTCATCCCCCTACGAACGACAGCCCCCAGAAGTCGAAACTTGTGCGAGCTGAGGATTAACGAGGTCTTACCTTTTAACGTGCGATTCCTAGCACGATGATGTCACCATTAACTTCGCCGCTGGCGATTGACACAAGATCATTCGAGAAGCGACATCTAGTCGCCAGTAGAAATTCGAGAGATTTCCGGAACTCATTTCACCACGCTATATTTTTCAAAAAAAAAAAAATTAAAAATTGTTTTTTCCGTTAACCAGCTGTCACCCCCCTACGAACGACAGCCCTCAGAAGTCGAAACTTGTGCGAGCTAAGGATTAACGAGGTCTTACCTTTTAACGTGCGATTCCTAGCACGAGACCAGTGACCATGCTGGGAATCGAACCCACGTCCCTCTGACTGATAGACTAGCGCTCTACCATCATGACCACTGCGGCCCATATAAAAGGAATCTCCACGGCGAGACGACAGTTTTTGGAATCAGCCTGAGTAAGATATTTGAATATTAATTTAAGTCGAGCTTGTTAACATAAATTTGAGTATAAGTGTTATAAATAAATTAGATTTTAAACGTTTAGAGTATTTTATTCGTTACATTGGTGTACAGAAGTGGATGTGAAGATAAAATAAATGCTTTGCAGAGGACAATTGAACTTCTTTCGCGTGAAACAGACCTGTGATCGGGACGAAAGTGACTTGTTGCGCGGTGAACTTCAGATTGGCGGACAATCTCTGTGTCGCGGAGTGAGACGTTTTGAGCGCGAAATAAACTGGTGGCCCGTATAAGTGTGCAAAGTGGACAGTTTTACGTACCACGAGAGAATAAACTGATAAACTGTTTGTGTAAAATAGACTAATATTCCGTTCAAAGACATTGAAATACAAAATGTTTTCAAGGACAGTTTTTTAGCCGATTTAAAGGTATCGGAGTTGAAAGAACAGCTGGAAGAAAGAGAGTTGGATACAACGGCAGAAAGGCAACGCTTCAAAAAAGACTTGCAAAAGGTGAAGACCCCGAAACATTTTTGTTCGAAGTTACTGGAATAGATTTGAGCTCTATAATGAACAAACTCGACGAAAACACGAAATCATTGGAGCAGAAACTTCAACAGAATTCGTTGAGTCTGAAAGATAAGCTCCAACAAAATTCGGTGAGTCTGGAGGATAAATTTCTTCAAAATTAAAAAAGTCTGGAAGAAAAATTTCTAGAAAGTTCTGTCAGCTTGAAAGAAGAACTTCTCGAAAATACAGATAGTATGAAAGAGGAACTCCAAGAGAAGTTTCTAGAAAATTCGAATACTCTGAAACAGGAACTTCTAGAAAATTCGAATAATCTGAAGGAAGAACTTCAAAAGAAACTTCTAGAAAATTCGAAAAATCTGGAAGAAAAGCTGCTAGAAAACTCGAATAGCCTAAAAGAAGAACTTTCTGGAGTGGCAAATCGTTTGGAAAAAAGAATGGGGACCGTTGAAACAGAGATATAGAATATCAAAGATGAAATCGAAGAGGAAATGGGAAAATTGAAAGGCGGAGTAGAGGCAGAAATCAACAAAATGAGAGAAAATCAGTAAGTTGGAAAATCCAATGGAAACTGTCCACACCACGGAAACTGTGAACAAACATTCGTTGCTGGACATAAGCTCAAATCTGGATGAAACCCAAGAAAATATGAAAGACTTCAAGATCAGCCCTGAAGCAGGGAAACTTTGCATGAAACCACCACAGTTCGATGGAAAAACACCATGGACAAATTACCGCCGACAATTCGAAGCTGCCGCCAAGGCGAACGGATGGAATGCAGGAGAGAAAGCTGTAGCACTAACACTGGCGTTGCGAGGAGAAGCAACGAATATTTTACAAACCCTAACCGCCCAAGAGCAGGAGGACTATGAACAACTGATCAAACATCTGGAACTACGGTATGGCCAAGCTCAATCGTTGTCAGAAATCAAGCGAATCACTGCAAGAATTCGAAGCTGATATTGCACGCTTGGTTTGTCTTGCTTATCCAGCTACACCAGAAAATGTTATGGAGCGATTAGCCGTACAAGCATTCTCAGATGGACTTCGTGACCAAGAAATAACCCGGCAAGCACAACAATCTTGCAAAAGCCAGGGAAAAGTTCGATTTATTGAGGAGGACCCACAGGAGACAGCTGACCTGGAGGGTACCATAAAGAAGCTGATAAAGGAAGTGCTGCCTGAAAGAAGGCAAATAAGATGCTGGAATTGTGGTAAGATCGGGCATGTGCGTAGCAAATGCCCCACATTCAAAGATTCTACACCAACACAGGAAAACTGAAGAAGGTCGATGAGAAGGGGCAGTCGTCGGCCTGTATCCAGCAAGCCCCAATTGATAACGCATATGTCGCTGTTCTTCAACGACAAAACAAAGGTGTATTCGTGGACGGTCTCATTAACAACGAGCCTCGCCCCATGCTGCTAGATACAGGTGCGACAAGAACAACTCTCGGACGTACTTTTGCCAAAACACCGGCAAGAGTTGAACCGTCAAACAGGAAATTACGTACAGCAACAGGGGATCCAGCCACTCTATATGGCGAGTTAACGATCGACTTAGGCAGCACGAAAATAAGACGCCGAGCACTGGTCGCGGACATCGAGGACGATGCAATCATTGGAATGGACATAATGAATTCCAGAGGGTTCGAGCTGAACTTCAAAGACGGCGTCCTACGTGCCAACGGAGAAGAGCTGGTGCTTCACGGGAGAAGCGAAGAAATGATCCGGGTTGTGTTGGCTGAAGACATGAGCATTCCCAAGAGAGCTGAAACCATTCTGGAGGCTCGTATGGATGGCGGAGTGAGCAACGGGAGAATGGTGATGTTCGAGCCCGAGCTCCATCGGACGAGGAATTGCCCTTGGGAAGACCTTACTGCGCGCCGATAAATTTATACTAGTAAGGGTCATGAATGTTAATTACCATCCAGTGACGTTGAAGAAAGGAACAACTTTGGGCCACTGCTCGACAATTTCCTCTGTGGTCAGGAATGTACCCGGTCAACAATCTACCCGCAGAATTAGAAAAGCTAGTTTCCATATCATCGAGAGGCATAAAACCGGCAAAAAAGCAAAAATATAAATGCTAGATACTTCGCAGAAACTTTTCTTGAGGCTACATACGCTATTATACGTCATCATTATATGGACGACTATTTGGGAAATACGGATACATTGGAAGAGGCTCAGAAACTGATTCAGGACGTGATTTATGTTCATCAAGGTGGTTTTCTTATATGCAATTGCCAATGGCATAACAGAATTCTTCGGGATGTAGACGTGAATTTTCTAGCACGTGTATATAAAAAAAATGGGTGTGTATAGGAATCCTGTAGAAGACACATTCAGTTTCCAGGCAAAGTTACATAAAATCGATCGGGCTATTTTGGAAAACCGCAGGAGACCAACAAAAAGGGACATTTTGAAAATCGTTATGTCTGTGTTCAACCCATTTTAGGATTTATAGCATATTTTTTTGTTCATGGTAAAGTTCTCTTGCAAAACATATGGAGAAATCAGATTGGTTGGAACGATGAAATCATCGACACCCTCAATAATCAATGGCAAACATGGTTTGTAGACTTGAAAAATATTTATAAATTTCAAATTCCTAGACAATATTTTTCATTGAATCGCTATACCTACGAGTGAAATACAACTGCATGTGTTTTGTGATGCTTCCGAAACCAGTTATATATACATGTTTCCTATATAAAAATTCAAGAAGAACAGGCAATCCAAACCAACTTTGTCACTGCCAAGACGAGAGTAGCTCCGTTACGATCTCTATCGATTCCCAGACTGGAACTGCAGGGAGCCCTGATGGGAACTCACTTGGGAAATTAAATAAAAAGAACAATGGACCTAAAAATATATTTGTAAAAAAAGTTTGCATACATTTGGTATCAGTGATTGATTCATTTGACAATAAAGGGCGGAGTTTATTTTTGGTCGTGCACTAGACATAACCAAATATATTCTTGGGAGAGATCCAGGACATCACCGATGTAGCTGACTGTAAATATGTCATTTCAAAAGAATGCAGCTGATAATGCCACGAATAGAAAAATCTCTTGGGACTTTCAGAGATGGATGGACGAAACAGATTTCCTGCGGAAGTTTCCTGAAGATTGGCCAAAAGAGGTTGAAACTAATAATTATAAGCTGAGCTCAGATATTTTGGAAGAAAATTATGAAAATGTTCTTCGCCAAACAAGTCTCATCAACACCAGATGTCGGAAGGTTATCTAAATGGCAAAGATTGCTCCGGGCCACATCTTAAGTCTTGAAATTCATCGCAACAGACGGTGTTTTGAAAAAGGAGAACTCTCAGTTAATGGAATCAATAGAGCTGAAAATCCTTTTTTTAGAAAAGTGCAGGAGGAATCTTTCAAAGAAGAAATAATCGCACTGAAGAACAACAAACCTTTTTCTTCAAATAGTACATTAAATTGCATTGTTTCAGAAGATGTACTTTTGCGGCTTGCTGGGAGATTTAAAAAAATCAACATTGAATCCTCAAACAAAGAAAGATATTATGGATCCACATCACAAAACCACAAGGTTTATCGTTCAAAAGTATCACGAAGACGTGCACCATCATGGACAGGAAATTGTGATCAACAAATTGCGACAAAATTTCTGGATTTTGAGGATAAAGCAAATCGTGAAGAGCATTTGGAAAAGTTGTCAAGTCTGCATGATTCGACGTGCAACTCCGAAGATTCCAGTTATGGGGCAATCACCAGAATTCCGAATTCAACCAATAAAATCAGAGCCTAATGAATATATAGGTATAGAGTTTCTATTTTTGTGTCCTATAGGTTTTGTAGTTTCGAACTGTATAATTTGAAAAGTTGACTTTGAAGTATGTTTGACAAATGAAAGTAATACGTTTCAGTTTTGTACATTTATATTAATAAAAGTTAATAAAACCTTTTCCAAGTGCATTTCACTGCAGAAGAGCCCATTTACAACAGAGCCTTCATGAAAACAGGTACACTATTTTGGGCCACTAGAAGTCACAGTGAAAAGAAGCAGAAAAAAAAGTTATGGACTACACGTGCAGTACATTTGGAATTAGCTCATGATCTGATTTCTTCATCAGTGTACTTCGCCAATTCGGTTTTCGAAGGGGCTTTCCAGATGAAATATATTGTGACAGCGATGCCTGTTCCAGAAGTGCTGAAAAAGAAATGACTGAAGAATTCAGAAAAATTTTAAATTAGTCGATTCTGTTGTCGTGAGAAAAATCAAGTTTTTCTTCAATCCCCCTCTGGCGCCTCACACGAGTGTGAGTTGGAAAAGACTTATTCAGAGTATAAACAAATAATGAATGAGGATATTGAAAGCCTGATTTCCACCAGAACATGTACTCCGGACTGTACAAGCTGAATGTGAAAGTGTATTGAATTCCAGGCCACTGACTCATGTACCACTCCCAATCACTTCCTGATTGGACCATCCCATATTTCTCCAACATTTACTGAAACTGAGGAGAAGGACTTGGCCTTGATGTCTTTTTGGAGAGCTGCGCAAAGATTGGCGGATATGTTTTGGTAAAAATGGTCGTGAGAATATTTACCAACGTTGATAAAAAGCAGCAAATGGTTTATAGCTAACGGAGCAAGAGCTATACAAGTATACATTGTTATAATGGTTGATCCAGATGGACCCCGGAATCTGTAGCAGAAGGCTAAGGTTGTCAACATCTATCCAACGAAAGATGGGAAAATAAGGATAGTGCATGGATGTCAGAAACTCCAATTATACAATTTATCGACATGTTTCAAAATTGATAGTCTGAAGAAGTAATTGCCCATATCCCAGGTCAGGTAGCCGAGTGGTTAGAGTCAATGCTTTCAATCATTCTGGTTTTACCAGTCACTGGTTCAGTCCCAGTGATTTCAATTTATTTTTCTGATTGCCTGAGAAAGTGCTAGGAATCGCAAGTTTAAAGGTAAGACCTCGTTAATCCTTGGCTCGCACAAGTTTCGACTTTTGAGGGCTGTCGTTCTTAGGGGGACGACAGAGCTTGTTAACGGAAAAAACAATTTTAATAACTAGATGGGAGATATCTCGGCCATGTAGTATCTGACGAAGGAGTAGCAAAAGGTGAGCAGAAGATCAAAGCTATTAGGGAATGGCCTTTTCCAAAAGACTTATACATCAGCTTCGAAGATTTCTTGGCTTGTGTACCTACTATCGCCGATATGTGCTGCAGTTCCCCAACATCGCTAAACCACTGACCTGGTTTAAGGACAAACAAAATTGGTCTGAAGAATGCCAAGAAAGCAGAAAGGAGCATTGATCAATGCACCAATTCTTAGCTATCCCCTTTCGAACGGAAAAATTCATTTTGGATACGGACGCAAGCAACGTGGGACTTGGAGCTGTCCATTTTCAGATCCAAGGACCGGAGTGTAATTGTTGTGTCACTAGCATTCTCAGCAAGTCCTTTCATTTGATAATCATATTGTAGAAGAGCATAAAAACTCAGTCCGCCATTTTCAGAACTTCGCTATATTGGGTTTAGAGTGACGTCACTTCTTTTTTGAGTTATCAGCAAGCCCTTCCATTCAATAACTATTTTGTAGGAGTGCACTGAAAATAACTAACCCACCATCTTGGGTGTTCCGCCATGTTAGATTTAGGATGACGTCACACACCTAACCATGCATTATCATCCGAACTAAACGTGTTTACTAAATTTCAGCTCAATCGGTTGAACATATCTGCTTCAGAGGTGCTATTTTCAAATCGTTCAGTTTTAGTTCGCATGCGAATAAAGACAGACAGACATACATATTTCGTGTGTGTTGGTATGAAACGAATAATCCAATTCGCATACGAAACGGTTTGAAAATTGCACCCCAGAATTGAGTTGCAAGACTCCACCCGAAAAAAAAATTGTTTCTTACATTGCGAGTTAAATAAAAGCTTTTAATGTAAAATTAAAAATAGAATGCAACATATCAAGAAATATTTTAGTTACCGTACAAGACAAAAAGGTATCAAAAATTTAAATTTTCTTCATCCTAATTCTACCCTCTATAAGAAGTCAATGGCATTTATTGACCCTAAAATGTACAATTTCATCCCAGAGTCTATCAAAAATATTTATCCTAAACTCTTGAAGTAGGTACTTCTACGATAAATATCAGATATTCAGCCCTATGCTGTATCACTTTCGATAAAAATAACGTCACCGTTATTCGCCATTTCCATTATTTTGCTATTACCAAGCAATAGCAAAATAACGAAAATTGCGAATAACGGTGACGTTATTTTTAACGGAAGTGATACAGCATAGGGCTGATTATCCTTTGTTATTTTTTTAGTTCATCATGAATATAATTTGTTTTGTATTATTCAATGTCCTATATTATTTACCAAATGTTCATAAAACCGACTAGTGTCATGGTACTATTTTGGCCCACAAAACATGGAGCAGGGACTATAGCAATAAGAATGCAGATGCCCTATCGTGAAGACCATACCCAGATGACTGTTCGCATTGCCAACAAGCAGAGGAGAATGGAGTCGACACTCTGTAGATCCACGGCAGTGGATGATAATTGAAACCAGATCCAGAAGGACCAAGAGAGATATCCAGACCTTGGTTTAGTTATCTGCTGGATGGAGAGGAACCGGAGACCAACAAGGCAGGAAATAGCAAATTATTTGCCAGCAGTCTGAGCTCAATATGGGGTCCATGAAGTATGTTTTGGACTCTGAGAAGACAAGCGTCAGACAGTAGAGTACCCAGGAGCAGAAGATAGGAAGTGCTCCGGAAATCCATGAAGGAGTTACCAGAGGGCTTCTGGGAGTGACAAAGACCCTCCAGAAACTGAGGCAACGGTTTGACTGGGCCAATTACTGAGCTGACGTTAAGGACTGTTGCAGAAAGTGTGCTGTTAGCGCTACCAGCCATGGACCTTGAACACGCGAACTACGAATCCGATGTAGATGCATCCCATCTGAAAGGATCGCCATATATTAACATCGGAAGACACAACAGGAGAGGACTACGTCGGCAAATTATGGCAGAGAATGGACGACATCCAAGAACGTGTCCGTTTGAACATCCAAAGTGCAAGCGAAAGAATGAAGGAGACGTATGACATCATGCAAGACTGATATGCTGTCAAGGATTTCAGACAGGCGATCTAGTTTGGCTGTACAATCCTAAACGTCGCCGTGGCCTATCACAGAAATTGCGGAACTTTTGAGAAGGTCCGTACAAAATTGTGGAGAGGATAAACGACCTTGTCTATCGAATCTATAAGTCACCCCGAGTAAAACCCAGGATCGTTCATTTTAATAGGTTGTCCCTTACGCTTCAAGATTTTGGTGTGCCATAACCATTCCAAGATCCAACATGGAGACTGTGGAGTGTGTTACTTCCATCGAACTTCAAGGTGCAGAGGAGAATTGTACAGGTATCGACACACTTCAAGGATGACATTTCCGGACGAAATGTCTTCAAGAAGGGGGCAATGTAACAATCGGACCCATCTATGCTCGTTAACGATACGTCTATGACTCTTCACATCCAATAATCCAATAAGGAACGAGAACCAGGTTAGAAAGATCTAGATGAGTCTCCGGGCGACGGTGACATCTGTCGTCCATTGGCTACAAGTTTGCCAATTGAAAGTTTCTAACTCACTGAACCTAACATGAATCCATTTGAATTAAATACGATTTTTCGTGGTCTGTCATCTGCCAGATCACCTCGGTGCTACTGCGTGTGTGGGCTATAGACTGAAACGCGAAAAACTGTAAATATCACTAGTCTTTAGTGCTTATGCCGATTCAGATACATGCATGCTCATCAGAGTTGACCCTCATGCCTGAAAACTGCATAACAATTCACGTATGTGCCTTTCACTTGCGTTTCTATGACATCGACAAGATATTTTTGTAAAAGTTTTGTCATGTGCAATTGGAGTTTTTCAAATAATCCCGATGCATTTTTCACTTGATCTTTAATTTTTTAGAATAGAACAATGTCCTATTCCGTGCGTGCAAACTTTCGTTTTTCACGCACGCCGACTGGCACAGGTGCGAATGTAGACTGGCATGAATTTCTAAAGCAAGAATTACTATCCACAACACTTCCCAATAGGCAATCCGCATGGAACAATCAAAACTGAATTTTAGTTGCGCCTGCGTGGTGTGCAATGTAATTTTAGGTTACGTCGAGGATCAACTTGGATATCAAGGTCCAGTTTGGTTAGATTAGATCATGTTTCCTTCTTTTATTGCTTGAAAATTAAAAAAGAAGGGGAGCATGATCTAACCTAACCAAACTAACCTTGCTATCCAAGTTGAATACTTGGGACTACTATACCGCCTTAGCATCGATTCAAATATACCGCCTTGGCCAGGATAGTTCTGATTGGTTCATGCGGATTGCCTATTGGGAAGTGTTGTGGAAAGAAATTCTTGCATTTCTAAACTGCAGGGTTGTCACGCATATATCTGAAACCGGCCATGACCATAATGAACATCTGACGTAATGACAGTGGCCTACAATTTTCTAGTAATTTTTGGTTAAATTTTTGTCATTTTTGATGACACAACTACAAATGATTGATAGGAAAAGAAACAACTTCTTTGAAAATGTATGAATTTATAAATAATTAATGTCAAATTGTATTAAGCTTTCAAATTAAATTGATAACACATATTGAATTTATTTATCCTATAAAATAATGAAGAAATTGTGGTTGCATATCTTAGGGGGCACATATTACTTTGGACAATTTTCGTTAAGGAGGAAACGAATACACAGAACTACCAAAGAATTTAAGAATGATGTTGAAAACAGTCGGACTATTAACATTGATAGTGCGTTTTTACACTATTTACTCAAAGAGCTATTTCTAAGTAAAATTTATAGGATACATTTCATAGGGTTCTGGACTGCAGAGCAGAATACGTGTATTACACTTATTTTGCAAACGACCAAGTATGACTTGATAGACTACAACTGGAATGAACGGGTTAATCATTTGGTTAGAGAACGATGTGAACTGGACAATGCTTTATCCTGGTTATCCACTTTGGGAGGAGCTTTCTCAGCATTAGGTACGTTAAATTGGAATACCTTGGGCCTAATTGTACTCCATTATGCATACTTTTTCTTGGTTTTTGAATAGTATACTTTACAGGTGACTACTTTCCGAATTGTGCACATACTGCTGGAAAAATCTCTTATCATCAGCTGAACCTAGCTCTTAGATTAGGAGATCCCAATATCGCAGCAAGATGTCGACTATATTTCAGTCTAAGTCTAATCCAACAAAAAAGGTACAAGGTTGCACAAAGCATCATACGTAAAGAATACCAGAATGCTAGAAATGCTACTGTAATTGACAACAGGCTGTTGAACATGTGTAAAGGTATATGGGCCAAGCTACAGTATGAACATTATTTGTATAAGAAATCAAAGACGAAAAGAAAGTAGAGGGATATTTTGTTGATTGGTTTATTATGGTTTAATATGCAATTTTGTTGAAAATTCAATTTTTTTGAACTATTGTTCTTCATTTGACTCTACATTTGTAAGTAAATATCACCCACGTCATGGCATGTACATTATTTGTATAGGATTTCAAAAACGAAAAGGAAGTAGAGCAGTATTTAATTGATCAGTTTATGTAATTTTGATGAATATATTGATTTTTGAAACTATATGTTGTTTCTCATATTTATTTTTTCTGTAGTTTGAAAGGGTGAAAACGTGGTAGAGCGTAAGTCAGAGTTGTGTAGCATTTAATCTTCTATTAGTATACCTATATCAACCTCTGGCTGTAATTCATATATCATATGACTACTTGTGTGATTATTTTTTTTATAGTTCATGTATTTAATATTTCAACTTGCTTTATCTACAAGATTTTTTTGACAATGAAGTTTACTTGATTTGATTCAATAATAAAAAAAGTTTGTTAAAGTAACAAATTTCAATCTGATAATAAAATTCAGTAGATCTGCTGCTGCTATAAAAATTGCACTTGATTACTTATTTTGATTGTGAAATATTCCATTCTTATTGTTAGTCAATGACTTGCTGTTGCACAAAATTCACACTCTCACCAAGGTGTAATCTGTTATAACCGAGCTGTGGGTATTCTTGGAAATATCAGCAGTTTTTATGTGTTTAAATCAAGACTATTCGATTACTTGTGTGCTAATGCTTTTTATTCAGTGAAGGAATTTTTAGAATGTTGACTGTAATGTTAATATGATTGAGAATGTACTCTTTTTAATGTAGATACTATTTTATCTTTTTATCGTCTTTGAGACATTTGTATGATTACTGTTTTGACTAGTCTGATAAGTTTTATACTGACCTGTATAATACTTCAATGATGAATAAATTATCTTTATATTTATTGACCCGTCTATTTTTCTCAGTTATGAGAGTTATGGAAAAAAGTTCTTTGAAAGTTGAACAGTAAATTTCACTTGGTACTTTATGTGGATATTTCAAATATTTTTTGATATGCTATTGGTAGAGAAATGACATCTACAATTTTTTTAAATAGAACCATATCATGTTTAATATAGTTAAAAAATTTGTTTTTTCCTCATTTCAGTAGTACCACAAAATAACACATACTCTTATACTGTGATAGTACTGATATTATTTCAACTCCCAATAGATACAGTGTGTTTCGTAATTTTGTATACACCTCTGAAATTTGTTTAGCTTAATTGCTTGATTTGTTCGAATGGGAATGTAGCCAAACAATAAGATGCAAAGTGAAATACTGTTTAACTTTCATGTTTTTTTTTTCAATAGCTCTCATGTTATTTGAGAAAAATAGGTTGATCCATACATTTGACCAACTCTGTTCTCTAAAAATATTATTACTTTGTCAACAACCATTTATTCTTGTAAAATTCAACATATCTTTTCAATAAAACAGTGTAGCAGTTATTTCCTTCTGCTCTAATAGAAGTTGGCCATTTCTTATCATCCCAATTATTGTCAACTGAACCGTTTTTGTTTCTTGAATTCTTCAACCAAACACTAGCATATCCAGGAAAAATACTAATTCATAAGTCAGGCACCATTTGCCCCCTGATTTTCTTCACACTCCTTTCACTAGGCCTTGTTGTAATATGTTTTCCAAAAATTGTGAATTTCATATTGTCAAGACGAAACTCAAAAACGGAGGTATGTTTAACAATTGCTAAAACAAAAATGGGTACATTACATTTAAAGAAGTGTTCTAAACTATATTTGTTGATTCTGGAAAAATAGAGATACTTTACTTTTTAACTTTGAATCCTGTGCTACAATCTGAAAGGTCACTTTGGTCTCAAGAACAACGGTTCCACTAATGCCTACTTGACTGGGTACCTTGGATTTTATCACCTTCAACTCTGCACCAACTAGTTCGGATTTTGCTAAAGCCGAGCTAAACGAGCTCCAGTCTTGATCTATACACTTTGGAGCTTTTGATATGCTCAGATTTTGCCTCATATAATCCATCCACATGTTTCTAATAGGTTGTAATGAAGCATAACTCCATTCATCCTTAGGTAACTTTAGCAAATTTAGTTCAGATCGCTGTTTTCGTGTGAGAAATGATTTTTTTTTCTTCAGCTGTTTTTTCTTTTGAAAACTGTGCCTGTCCAAAAGAAACTTCCATTCCATATCACTCTTGAGGTTTTTACTATCCGAAGTTGGTAATGTGTTCAGCAGAGCGTTTTTAATGAAGGGTAGATGGTCTTTTTGTATTGTACATGGCAAGATATCTTCTGGTAATGCATTTTTTAGTGTATCTAAAACATAGATGTGAAGTTTACTGAGTAATTATGTTCAAGTTATCTTTACCTTTCAATTCGCCGGTAGATTCCATTGTAATAAACGAAACTTGTTTTGGTAAAATTAAGAATGTTTGAAATAGAAATTAAAAATTTTACTTTTTTTAAACAAATATCTACAAGTAGACAAGGATAAGTACAACATAACCTGCTAATAACCACAAAGTAAACAAAACTTTGATTTTGACAAAACACAAAACCTTAAACATAATGCATTGGTACCAACTCAAAGTAAAATATCATGCGACGTCATATAAAGGAAGCTGTATCTAAAATAAAGATAAACCAGTTGGCCATTTGAAGGTAAATTTTCAGTCGAGTTATCACCCAACTTTCCATCAATCTCTTTGTGGAACTTATGTATTCCGTACACCTGCACAAAAAATCCAAATGAAATTTTTGGCGGTCACGATTATTTTTGATGATATATATAGGCCTATTTTGTTTTGGAACTACTCCATTTGACAGCTCAAATTTGTTATTGAAATCACAAAAAATGCCTTCTCTTTGTCGGCACATTTTTCAGACGCTAATCTATCTAATTTCTCAATAACTCACAAAAAAAACAACTGTTTTAGACAAAAATTTTAACTTTTTGTAACCACAAACAAAACGTCCCTTTAGTAACTCCCATTCGCACGGTAAGTTGGTCACTTGGAATAAGCGCCGCTGACTGATCCATTTCAGATTATGAGAAAATACCTTCCCCAACATTTATGTGTTCAATTATTTATTTTAAACACTTATTTGTATTATACGTTCATTACTAAAAATAGTATATAATACATTGGTAGTGTGGAAAGTTAAATAAATTTGATACCTTTTGAAGCGGTAAATCTAAACAGAAATTACGTATTTGACAGATCATCCACAGGCGTGCGATTTACTTTCCGCACGCCGCCTGTTGATATAATCCACTCTCCGTGGAACTGTACAGTGTGATATACGTTTTACTTTCCCATGTGGTCGTAGGGAATAATGATTATACTAACAGGTACAAAACAGTACCTTTTCCGCATGCGACTGCCGTTACCTGAACCTCTCAAACTACTCTGTAATACTGCTATATATGCCTTGTAATATAAATATTTATGTACGCATCAATAAATAGATATACGGTGAATCACGCACGCTTGTAGGAAACAGTAAATATTATATATATATTACGAGTGCGGAAAGTGAAATTTTTCAAACGAATAGGAAAAATGTAGCTCGACGAGTGCGACAATCCCACGAGTGGAAATAGATATTATCCCAACAAGTACGGAAAGAGTACCTTTCCCTCATGCGACTGCCGTTACCCGAACGACTCAAAGCGGACTTCGGGTGAGCAGGCGAGTGCGGGAGAGTACCTTTCCGTATGAGTTAGGATCAATATTTTCTACAAACGAATAAAAAAAAAATTATGTACCAGCAATCTTGAACAAACTTTCGCGTGCGGGAAAAATTTTACCCGCACTAGTGCGGGAATATCTCACTTGAAGTGACCGCACTAGTGCGGGAAAATGACACCTCTCAAACTAAATTGCGTGCGGGTATAGGGTGCATCACGCACGCTTGTAGGAAACATCACTTTCGCTCAAGTAATGTACTCTATTTTTCATACGAACACGCAATAATTTTACCAAATAATATCGATGTTATTGACACATTGTGATAGAAAATTCTAAGAGGCTGACCGAGAACCATTTTCAACTAACTTCATCAATTTCTATCATCAGTTTCTATCATTCTATCCTTTGGGCGAGTTCTGGCCTTATTGTCATTAAGAAAGACATTTTCAATCGAGTAGCGAGAGAGTTGTCACCGCGAGCTGTCATGAAAATTGTCGCACTGATTTTCATCCGTCATCGTTATATTTTCATGCTTTATTGTGATATCAATAATTGTTTAATATTGAAAACCAATGAGAAAACGTTTCACACTTTAATCATTCATTAAATCGCAGAATTTTCAATCATCTATTTTGAATAATTATTTCGAAAATATTTTCTTTGATATTGTAACGATTTCGAAACCGGCCCAGAGACCGGCCCTGATCTAATTGATTATGCACCCTCGTTCAACTACGACAGCATATCTGCTGGCCCACGAATCGCCGAGAACAAGCTGGAATAAAATTGATCGCTTCGATACTGTTCGAAGAGCCACCTAGATGAAATGTTCTATACTCCCGAATAATCGAGAGTCGTGGATGGAATCTGCTTGGGAGTATATAAGTTGGATAATCAGAGATAGCCAGGGAGAGTTACGAATATAACAGTTCCAGAGTTCGCAGATAGAGACTGACACCGTAGAAATAAAATAGTGAAGTAAATGTTTTAGTGAATAATTGTTTTAAATAGTGTTTTAAATAAATTAGGAAAATTAGATAGTGCAGTTTTACTACATTTGTTGTCTGAAGTCGGATGTTTAAAATAAATAAGTGTTCGTCGCGTTGAAAAACTGATGGACATTTATCGCGCCTAATAGACAGTTAGTGACCCGTTGAACATTTGAGTGTTTGCAAAGTGGACAGTTTTGCGCGTCGCGGGACAATAAACTGAAAACTTTTTGTGTGAAATAAATAATAGACTGATATTTCGGTTAGAAACAATTAAAGAAAAACTGTTTCCGAGGAGAGTTCACCTAGTTCGCCTTGAAAGTTAGTGAATTGAAGCAGGAGTTAGAAGAGCGGAAGTTAAAAACAACTGGAAAGAAGGCCGTACTACAGAAAAGACTTGCAGATGGACTGATTAAGAAGGAGACAACCCCGAAACGTTCTTATTCGAAGTTTCTGGAATTGATTTGAGTTCCATAATGAATAAACTCGACGAGACCACGAAATCCTTGGAAGATAAATTTCTGGAAAATTCGAATAGTTTGAAGGAGGAACTTCAACAAAATTCTGTGAGTTTGAAGAAGGAACTTCAACAAAATTCGGTGAGTCTGGAAGATAAATTTCTTCAAAATTCAAAGAGTCTCTGGAGGAAAAGCTTCTAGAAAATTCTGTCAGCCTGAAAGAGGAACCTCTAGAAAATTAGAATTGTCTAAAAGAGGAACTTCAAGAAAATGAGAAGAGCCTGGAAGAAAAACTTCACGAAAATTCGAAAAATCTAGAAGAAAAATTAAGAAATGAAGCTTCTAGAAAACTCGGAGAATTTGAGAGAAGAGCTTCTAGAAAATTCGAGAAGCTTGAAAGAAGAAGTTTGCAGAGTGGCAAATCGGTTGGAAGAAAGAATGGGAACTGTTGAAACAGAGATAGAGAAAATCTAAGATGACATGGAGGAAGAAATTAAAAAAATTAAGGAAACGCTCCATGATGAAATAAAAGGCAGAATCAAGACAGAAATCGGCAGAATAAAGGAAACATTCAGTGAATTGGAAAATCGAATGGATTCTGTGCGCACCCCTGATATTTCCAACAGAAATTCAATGCCGGATCTGAGTACGAACTTTTTCCTACAAGCGTGCGTGTTCCGCCCTATTCCCGCACGTAATTTAGTTTGAGAGGTTTCATATTCCAGCACTAGTGCGGGAAAATTTTCCCACACGCTAATGTCACTTCAAGTGAGTTTTTCCCGCACTAGTGCGGTAATAATTTTTCCCGCACGTGAAAGTTTGTTCAAGAGCGCTACATAAGAAGTTTCAATGCGCTTGTAGAAAAAATCTTGATCCTTACTCATACGGAAAGGTACTATCCCGCACTCGACTGCTTACCCGAACTCCGCTTTGCGTCGTTCGGGTAACGACAGTCTCATGCGTGAATGGTACTCTTTCTGTACTTGTTAGGATAATAACTATTAAGGTCAGTACGGAACCTGGAAAACTCGCATTGAAACCGCCTCAGTTCGACGGAAACACTCCATGGCCAATCTATCGCCGACAATTCGAAGCTGCTGCCAAAGCAAATGGATGAAATGCTGGGGAAAAAGCTTTAGGATTGACACTGGCATTGCGTGGCGAAGCAACAAATATTTTACAAACGCTCACCGCCCAACAACAGGAGGACTATGAACAGCTGGTAAAACACTTGGAACTTCGCTATGGCCAAGCCCACCTTAAACACGTATATCACTCACAGCTGAAGAACCGATGCCAGAAATCAAACGAATCGTTGCAAGAATTTGAAGCAGATATTGCACGCCTGTTCAGGCATTTTTGGATGGAATTCGTGACCAGGAAACCCGGCAAGCCCTAACACTAGCTCGCCCCGCACATCTCGTGGATGCATTGGCACGCGCTCTGGAATTCGAAGCAGCAAAGCAATCCTGCAAAAGCCAGAGTAGAGTCCGGATGATTGAGGAAGATCCACAGCTACACGAGCCCGCTAATATCGAGGCTGGCATGAGAAAATTAATGAAGGAAGTCCTGCCTGAAAGAAAACAAATAAGGTGCTGGAATTGCGGGAAAATTGAGCATGTGCGTAGCAAATGCCCAACTTTTAAAGAAGCGACACCGACACAGGAAAACTAAAGAAGGTCGATGAGGAGGGGCAGTCGTCGGCCTGTATCCAGCAAGCCCCAAATAACAACGCATATGTCGCTGTCCTTCAACGACAGAACAAAGGTGTTTTTGTAGACGGTCTCATCAACAACGAGCCTCGCACCATGCTGCTCGATACAGGTGCGACTAGGACAATCCTTGGGCCTACTTTTGCCAAAACACCGGCAAGAATTGAGTCATCGAATTGGAATCTACGCACAGCAACAGGAGAGCCGGCAACTGTGTATGGTGAACTTCCGATTGAATTGACTTTGGGCAGTACTAAACTGAAACACAGGGCTCTAGTAGCGGATATCGAGGATGATGCAATCATAGGGATGGACATCATGAATATCCAGAGTGCCAGCGACAGAATGAAGGAGACCTACGACATCAAGGCGGTTGCTGGTGGATATCAGATAGGTGACCTTGTCTGGCTATACAACCCTAAACGTCGCCGTGGACTATCACCGAAACTTCTGAACTCGTGGGAAGGTCCATATAAGATAATAAAAAGGATAAACGACCTTGTCTATCGAATACATAAGCCACCACGAGGAAAACCTAGGGTAGTCCACTTCAATAGGTTGTCCCCTTACGCCGGAAACCACGACCAAGTCCTCGCCGTCAGATCACCGGAGGACGAAATGACGTTTCAGAGGTTCATGTCCCTGTACTCGAACGGACAGAAAGTTCAATATGGGGTAACCCGAGAGGAGTCACAAGATCTTTTCAAGGTGCCTGCCAATTAGGCGTTAGCTCACTGTGTGGCAGAAGATCTCCAAATGTCCAGAGGCACTGCCGTAGTTTTCTCCAAGAAGTTCGGTCGAATCCAGTAACTGAGAGAACAGAACCCGGAAGTTGGAGGGGTGTTACAGCTGAGGAAAGACCAGAGAAACATCTACTATCTGGTTACCAAGAAGCGTTCTCGAGATAAGCCGTCTTATGAAGATGTTTGGAAGAGCCTTACGAGATTGAGTGACACGATGCTGGACCAGAATATTGTGGACCTGGTAATCCCAAAATTGGCCTGTGGGCTTGATGGGCTGGACTGGAGAGTTATAAGGAGAATGTTGGAGACAATATTCAGATCCAGCGGCATCGGCATTCTGGTGTGCTGCAACCATCTTCCTCGACCCAAGTTGAAGACTGTGGAGTGCTACTTCCATCGAACGTCCAGGTGCAGATATGGAGAATCTTGCAGATACCTTCACACTCCAAGAATGACGTTTCGGGCGAAACGTCTTTAAGAAGGGGGCAATGTTACAATTTCGAGACCGGCCCTGATCTAATTAATTATGCACCCTCGTTCAATTACGACAGCATATCTGCTGGCCCACGAATCGCCGAGAACAAGCTGAAATAAAATTGATCTCTTCGATACTGTTCGAAGAGCCATCTATATGAAATGTTCTATACCCCCGAATAATCGAGAGTTGTGGATGGAATCTGCTTGGGAGTATATAAGCTGGGAATCAGAGATAGCCAGGGAGAGTTACGAATATAACAGTTCCAGAGTTCGCAGATAGACACCGCAGAAATAAAATAGTGAAGTAAATGATTTAGTGAATAATTGTTTTAAATAGTGTTTTAAATAAATTAGGAAAATTAGTTATTGCAGTTTTACTACAATATAATACTAATGGATCAAGATCATAATTAGAAACAATTTAGTATCATCATTACAAATAGTAAATATTCCTGGATAAGACTACTTAATCGGTAGTAAGCGGGATCGAAAAGCCCACCGGAGTCACTTTTTTTAAATTTCAATAGGTATGAAAGAAAGAATTCTTCTCAAATAGATTGTTTTTTGTGCTCAGAAATTATAAATTTGATAACTTGAAGCGGTAAATCTAAACAGAAGTTACGCATTCAACAGCTTATCCATAGGCGTGCGATTTACTTTCCGCACACGAGCGGAAAGTAGCTTTCCGCACGCGTGGAAAAGAATGTTTCCTACAATTTGGTCTCAACAGATGGGCACTCGTTAATTTTTTAATAAGGCTTAAATAGCGAGCGAAGCGAGCTTAGTAAACGAAGTACACTTCTCACCACACGTTTCCACCAAGTTATTTTAAATATTTTATAACGGACATTTTGCTTGGAAGTTATTTGAGGTTATTATGCGTATGCGTAAGGAGTGTACAAAATGTGTGTTACAAATTTTTCATCCATGACTGTTCCTGCTTGTTCATGAAAAGTTTCACATTTTTCATTATTAATGTGAAGTATAAAATTTAAAGAATTTCATTTGCTATGATAGAATTTGACTAATTTCACTGCAACTTAACTAAGAAGCACCCCAAGGGTGGCTGAGGCGTTGCAGCCAACGGGAGTGGCGACCCGTGGGCCCTAGCTTACCGTACACCGACGTCAAAAACACACATGTTCCCCCGACACTTAACACATACCCACTCACAGATTACAGAGGAATGCGAGAACATGAAAACCTGCCTTCAGTGGGAGCTAAGGAGGGGATTCGGATTAGGAGCGCGGGACTGGTAGCCAGCGATGAAATCACTCGTTGCCGCCGCTCCGCCAGGTTGAGTACCAGCCATAGTTTTCACGAGGAGGAGGATCGAAGGAACTCGCTGCGGAACTGGAAAATCTGGTCTTCTTTGGGAACCAAGGAGGGGTCTTGGATCGGGTATAAATTCTACAATTTATAATGGATGTGTGATGTTTACTTACCTTTCATGGAATATGAAAAGAATCAAATCACTATTGGGTAACAGGAAAGATGAGAAACCTGTATTGCCTAAAAAGATGGATTAAATACAGTTTGCAGGTTTTCAAGACTCAAATTTCAGATCATATTGAAAAGAGTTATACATATATTTACTATTTATTGTTTTCACATTTATGTCAAATTCAATTGAATAGTAGTTGTAGTAGTGGCAAGAAAAGTGGTTAATACTTTTTTCTGATATTTTTCTTGTAACATCCGTCTTTGAAAACTTAATTGGGAATAAGTGCTCTTGATGATACGAAAAATAGGGAGGCAGGAATATTAAACATAATATCTGAGTAGAAATGAAATAATTTATTTGAACACCAAAAAGAATAAGATATATCAACACGATAAAAAATCATCCAATAAATTAACTTGTAGTCTCTCATTTCCTCCTTAGTTTTCCTAATAGAACAAAATTCTTATCAACTCTGCCTAGACCAAGACTTCACAATATCTTTATAAACGAAACGGGTAGGTATCCCTAACGGATTCTCCAAAATGATGGTGCCCTTGACTTCTTGTTCATCAAAATTGGAAATTTTGCAAAATGGTGCGAACGTACTCTGCGGCAATAACAACTGCTTGCCAACAGGTGCTACAAACACTGTTTCACCATTCAAACCTGCAAGCTGTTGGTCACTGCTCAGCATCTCATCTTTCACCAACAAATTGAAGTTGTCTATACCGAACAGTCTTGATACCTCTTCCTTTAACTCGCTGAGAGCCAGCACTTTCCTACCGACCTGCAATAAAACTGTACCCTGTGTTGCACCCTTGCAGTACCTAGATTTCATCTCCACCAACTGGACATTCACCCATCGACCTGCTGGGAGTTGCATGTCAGATATTTTTGTCAAAACGATGTGAATATCAAACGATTTGAGCTTGTGGCGTTCCTCAATGATGAACTGATTCGAGGATTTTCTTTCGCCTAGCGGCCGGAACTTGGTTTTGAGGGTGCCTTCAATAAATTCCGTGAAATCCTTAGCCACTCTAAAAAGTAAGGTAACTAAGTTCAACGATTTCATTGTTGAGGTGAGTTCAAAATAACTGAAACTGTTGATGACATATTGCCGACGTTTCGACTTTCATAGTCATCTTCAAGGTTCTATAAAGGAAACAGCAATCATTGAAAAACATGAAACTTGTTAAGAAAATTAAAAATAAAATAAAGTTCAATAGGCATTATAACAAAATATATAGACGCTTAAACCAGTGCAGAATTTCCAGAAGGGGATAAAAATACACAGTTTCACATCGGAATAATTCAACGAAATTGTATAATTTTTCAGTGAATCGATAATCAGTAAACAAACGAGATATGGACCAATCAAATACACAGGTCCAAGCAATCCAGTGATAACCAATCCTCGAAATTATTGTAAATAATCTGTTTTTCGCCTATTAAGGACATTTCATAATGTTTCCGTTGAATTGTTATTTTTGAATGATCTATCAACTGTTGGCAGCGGCACAACAAGTTAGTTTACACCCTTTATATTTCATATTAATATATATTGACAATTATTTTACTGTTTTTTTCTCAATCCTCACATTTTTAAACAAATACTAATGTAACTGTAAAGCTGTAAAGATGACTTTATGAAAGTTTAAACATCAACAAATCATTAGTGGTTTCAATTATTTTGGCCTTATAACAACACACGATTAACTAAAGAAATCACAAGCAAATTTTCAGTGAATAAATAATGTATATTGTGAAGTCATACCTATCCAATTCTCCCTCGGTTTCATAAAAAACTGATATTTCATCGGTGGGCACTAGATGGGCCTTCTTTCTCAACTTCTGTACACGACTTATGATTTCTCTGGCTACACCTTCGTCTTGCATCGAAGAATCTGGTGTCACATCCAGCAATATCAGAACATCGTTGTCAGAGTGCACCTCGTACTGATCGGTATTCAGGCTCTCTGATTTGAAAATGAGACGAACCTCGGATATTTCGATGCGCTGGCCCGCTATTTCCCTGTAGCCCTGCGCCACCATTTCATTAATCTCGCTGTCAGTTAGAGACTTCAGGCCCTGGGTTACGGCTTTGAACTCCTACAATGAACCAAAATTAAAATATGGAATTATAGTGATGTATCCTTGTAAAATAACAGTTATTGAAGAAGCTGTCTAACTTTTGCTCCTCTCCCGACATGAATTTGTTAAATTTGAAGAAGTCAAATCATCCATATTCATTTCTACCTTAGGAGTTTCTTATGGTTCATACTCCTTAGAAGTTTCTTATGGTTCATACTTAGGTGTTTAAAATAGTAGGGACTCTATCAGACAGTCAAAAAGTTACCTACTCCGCACAAGTCTTTAGAAGACTTCCGGGGGTTACTTGTAAGGGTGCAACCAGTTACGAAAGAAACAAATTTTACCAGTTTTTTACCCGCAGGTGCATGGGCTAGAATCTCAACACGGTCACCGGTGCCGTGCATGGCATCACATGTTAAATAGTAAGGTCTTCCCTAGCTCACAAAAGTTCAGTCGGTTGATGGAAATAACAATTTAAAAAAAAAAATTCAATCCAACTAGAGAATCTTTGAATTATAACGGAGTGAATATGTAGATTCAACAATTCTCACTATCTCCCTATACCCACTCCGTCCTCCACCCTCTATATCTCTTCTCCCCCTTTCTATCCACCTCTGTATCATCCCTTTCTCTCTCCCCTCTTCCTTCGCCACTCTATCTTTCCCACCACTCCATCACCCAAACTTCATTCTTCATTTCTTTATCACTTTCATCTCCCCACACTTTCATCTCCCCACACTTTAATCTCTTCTCATTTCCTTCTCCCGCATTCGCTCTTTATCCCTCCTTCTCCTGCACTCTACTAATTACCCTTCATCTCTTGTATTCCCCCCTCTCTCTATTCCCTTCCCTATCTACCTCTTCACCCGCTCCCTCCTCCCATCATACCTCTATAGTCTCCTGATTTTCATTCTTTTTAACCTCCCTTCTATTTGCCCTCACTCTGTTCTCCGTCCCTTCTCTATCTTCTCTTTCCCTGACATTAACTCCCTAGCACCTTTCTTTCTCTCACTTCCATCTCTCTGTTCCTCCTCTCTATCCTACCAGCTCCCATTCTTCTCTCCATCTCTTCCTTACACTCTTCCGCTCCTACACTTCCTCTCTCTCCTCAGATCACCATCCCTTCTCCTTCTCTACCCCCACCCTCTCTTCTTTCCACCTCTTATTATATCTCTATTCCCTTTCTCCCCCCCTTTTAATCCATTATATCCCCTTTCTCCTCACCCTCATGATCTTCCTTCATAATTCTTTTTCTCCCCTTCCTCTCTCTCCCACACTTCTCAGATATCTCTCCGTCTTCGTGTTTTCTTTAGGTTCATTCCTTTGGATGGACTTGTAGCACTTTCCTACACTAATTGACACTCGAACCAAAATGTGGTGCAAATAAAATTACACTAGATCGCGTAGCAGCGAAAGAATATTTTTTAAACATAGGGATTTTAATTTTTCATTAATATGAAAACTTCATATATTTAAAAAAAATTAAAACTTCATATATTTATAAAAAAATCTATTTATTGATATGTGATATCTCCTTTTAAACTTCATGTCTTGTTCACTCTTTGGGGTTTCCAAACATTCGAAACTGCTGGACATAATAGTCAATAAGTTTTTTATTGGGAATAATAAAGTTAGTATTATTATTATAACTTCCGACAATAAAGTATATTTTGACTTTTACAAACTTGAAAATCATCCTACTTTCTCTGATATTATCATGAACATAATGTGTAAACCACTCACCTGCTTCAACCTCGCACCTAATACTTTATGATCAGGCTCTGCTCTCAGGGTGATCCCGAACTTGCTCTTATCCGTAGTACTGCTTATCTTCTTTACATTTAGCTCTGACAGTATATACCCCTGCAGCGAGTAGATATCGTCCAAATACTGTTGCTCCCTATGAACGATGATAATCTCTGGCAAAGGATACTTCATCGGAATCGTTTTCCTATCACGAACGACCCTCCCGAGTTCGACGACTGTCTGCATTCGTGATACAGCACGTTCAATGTTAGTATCTATCAAATCCTGATTCGGTTCCGGTAACATCAAGTAATGAACGCTGTCCGCTTCGGACTCTACGAGCTGCTTGAGGTACTGGTACATGGTTTCCGAAAGGAAAGGAGCGAATGGTGCCATCATTTTTACAATGTTCAATAGAATATTGAACAGTGTCGTCAGTGCTACCCTTGTATCGCTCTCACCACCTTCTCCCTTCAACCGCTTTCGATTCATGCGAACGTACCTACCGAAATTACCAGTTTTTCATTTAAAAAAAAGAACAATGTTAATGCAAATCATTGCTATCTTCAACTGCCAGTTCTTCATTTACTGGTTGAGTAAAAACGATGAGTTACCATAACCTACTGGTAACTACAGTGAATAATAATGAATAACAGAATAACTAGTAACTCCAACCTGCTACAGTAACTTGCATGAAAAATTCCATAGATATGGAAATAGCATAGCATAACTATCGGTGATTTTTCTATACTCACCAGAAACGTATTTCTACAGAATGAGTTACCTGAACTTGTAAACTTACCAGTAATTTATTTTTTTGTAGTGAAGTGACAATGATACCATAGCTTGCAGAAATGCACATATATTCACGCATACTCTGCCAATTACTTAAAACAGGGTTGACAAAGGGTGAATGGAATGATATCCAAACATCTTCAAATTTATCCAAAAAGTGGTTAATTTGAATAGGTATCAACTTTTAATGCAATATCTTACCGGTTAGATGAGTTTTCAAATATAAAGTAACCATCTTACCAGTTAGTGAGGTAATCGAAGTACTTTGTAAGTCTCGGTATGACGTTGTAGAGATGGTACAGCTCCATCTCTTTGCGGATGTATGAAAGCAATGACTGAGTGAAGGAAAGTATCCATTTATCCATTACATTATTGCTACGAACGGTCTTCTCGTCGCACCTTATTGCTTTGTTGTTATTTTGAACGTAAATCTCGCAGCTTTGCAGCAAGAACCTAAAAGCATTGTACCAAGGCAAGAAAACGTCTTTCACAATATCCCGTACACCTTCCTCCTTAAATCTCAAATTTTCCGCCCTAACTACGGGCGAGTTGATCAAATACAGTCGCAGCGCATCCGCCCCGTGTTTATTCACGACTTCCAAAGGATCGGGGTAGTTCTGCTTACGCTTCGACATCTTTTGTCCATCACTGGCTAAAACCAGTCCATTGGCTATGAGGTTTTTAAAAGGGGCCTTACCGAATAGCGCTGTCGAAATGACAATCAGAGTGTAGAACCACCCTCGCGTTTGATCTATGCCTTCGGCGATGAAATCTGCAGGAAAGGATTCCTCAAATATTTTTGTATGCTCAAACGGGTAGTGCAGTTGGGCATAAGGCATCGATCCGGACTCGAACCAGCAATCAAATACTTCGGATATTCTTCGCAGAGGGGGTTTACCTGAAAAGGAATTCACATGAAACCACATACATTCACAGAAAGCGTTTTCGAAAGTTTCTTAAAAATAATTGGCATGCTCTCTGTCGTTTCTCTATGCCTCTATCTCTCTATCAGAACTGTCTTTGACTCCTTCTTTATAAATGTCTCTCCAAACATTTCTCTCTACCTTTCTCCAAACTTTTTCTTTCTCTTAACTGTCTCAGCCGTTCTTCCACCATGTCTCAAACCTCCCATACCTCCGAACTCTAAATTTTTTATTTTATTGTTAGAGTTTAGAGTGGTAGCTGATGTCAGAATTTAAAAAAATGTTCAAATAAAATTTTTTTCGTCGACCTCGTATCAACATGTCTGTTTAATGTTCTTCAATGCAAACGAAATCGACCATTAATGACACCTATTAATGTTCGATTTCGTAGCGCAGCCGTAAAATGCAAGTTTACCGATGGACTTTTTCTGAACCCTCTTTCAGTTTCTCTAATTCTTCCATCACAAATGTTAATATAAATGTATTCTAATAATTAAAAGATGATCATTATTGTGCAATAGAATTTGTATATACTGTTATATCGTTGATTAAATATCTTCTAATAGAGAATTCATTCAATTCAACAAGAGTGAGGTTGATAAAAAAATATTTCAATCAACTCGTATATTAAAATGATGACAAACTTTAACGCGCTCGCTTCGCTCACGCTTTAAAACATCTCGATCATTAATCGCGTTCATTAATACACTAGTTGATTGAATACATTTTTCCGTCGACCTCACATTAATATATCTGTGTAACGTTCTTCAATATAAACGAAATCAACCATTGATGACATCTATTAATGTACGATTTTTTAGCGCAGCCGAAAAAAAACAGTAGATGGACTTTTTCTGTATCTTCTTTTGGTTTCTCTGATTCTTACCATTACAAATGTTGATATAAAGGTTTCAATAATATTAATAATTGATTAAATATCTTCTAATCAAAAATTCCTCTATTTCAACAAGAGTGAGGTCGACAGAGTTTTTTTTTTGAAAACTTAAAGGGCGCTGCGTACAGTATCATTATTAATTTTAATTTACCCTAACTTTTTTGTCAGTAAACATTTAGAATTTTTCATATTAAATCTTATTCCTACACCTTTTCTTAGCAAAAAAGGTATACCTTGTCGATTGTGTTCGTTTTATTATCGAGATAATCTCCAGCACATATATTCGAACTTGGTTCGAATTGATAAAGTTAACTTTTCCTGGAGTCTGTGCTTCTTGATTTTCCATGCAGATGGCACTGCGACCAACTTAGTTGTGGGACGTAGATTCATCCGTGAGGAAATATTAGTTTAATCGTTGATTATTATTAATTTGGCAGGGACAGGAGAATTATAGTGCTGACCGACCTACCCTGGCACTGATGAGAGGCAAAACCTAGAAACATGCATGTCTGCAGGTGGTCATTCCCAGCCAAATGAAGGATAATCTTCTGATCAATTACAAGACAAGCACTTGCAATTGGGTCTTCTTGGAAGAACGTTACACAAATATCTGTCAGATGAATGGTCAATGTCCGTCATGGTATTAGCCAGCGAAGTAGTTATATTCTGACATATATTTGCCTCATTTTGGTGGAAACATGTGCAGAGAAAGCTTCCACGTTGCCGATTTTATTCGTTTCATTACTCAATATCAAATCATTTGATCGAAAATATAAAACTTCGCCCTCCAATCAGAATCACCTATTTTCAAAGATTTCACTACAAATCCAATTGATATCAGTGTGCGTTTGACAGTGAATGAATAATTTGCTGTTGCATTGTCAACGAAATGGTAAGGCAGAGCTTGCTCACTATTTTATATAATGAAAAACTCGAATGTATCTGTAGTTCCAAAATCTAAATTAGAATTTGAAAATTGTTTTTTTTTATTGATTCCAGCAGATGAAGTCTTGTGTGTAATTCGGATCATAAAAGATCATTATATTGCACGCCATGTTGTCGGCCTGGCCCGATAATATTCACGGCTACCACCATAATGATCGTAATTATGATCCTTATTACATAAAGAACTATTATAATAATCATTCCAAATGTCAAAGG
Organism: Chrysolina americana; assembly: GCA_958502065.1. Classification (NCBI taxonomy): domain Eukaryota; kingdom Metazoa; phylum Arthropoda; class Insecta; order Coleoptera; family Chrysomelidae; genus Chrysolina; species Chrysolina americana. The sequence continues at coordinate 89,981,247 of OY293410.1, forward strand.
TAAAGTTACTGATGGTTTAGATGTCTGAATGTTTAGCCTTCTTTACAAATTGCTCTGGAATCTGTCGGTCTTAGCAATATATGTCAATGTTTCCATCATATGTTCAACAACAATTTATTATTACCTGGAATTCTGCTAGGAATTTCAATATCATCGATATTCTCTCTATGCAAGTCCGTCACTTTCTTCCCGCTCAGCTCCTCGAGTTCAGCTATACTGCCTATACAAATAATTTCGTCCCCATTAGGTGACATCCAAATCGGTATTGGAGTACCCCAGTAACGGTTCCTACTCACAGCCCAGTCTCTAGCCTCTCGCAACCAATTCCCGAACCGTTTATCCTTGACAAAGTCAGGCACCCAGTAAGTTTTCTGGGCCGATTGTTGCAGAGCTTCTTGCATGTGCTCCACTCTGATAAACCAAGATGGTACGGCACGGTAGATCAGGGGAGTGTCTGATCTCCAGCAGAATGGATAACTGTGTTTCACCTGTATACAAAGGAGTTTTTGTCAACTTCCCTATCAATAATCATACTAATAATTAGATATAAAAGAATAGTAACCTGGGACTGAAAAATAAGCCTATCTTTCTCCTTCAGTTTGGCAATGATATTCTTATCAGCATCCTTCACATACTGTCCCAGAAAGTCCACAACGGGATCCATGAAGCAACCGGAATCATCCACGGGACAAATAGGTTCTTGGTCCTTTGTTATAATTCCCGCAGCCAAGCACACTCTATAATCGTCTTCTCCAAAATATGGTGCTTGATGTACGATCCCTGTACCTGACTCGGCAGTCACATAATCATCTACCAACACCCGAAATCCCTTTATCTTCAAATGTTCATAGAAGTTGAAAGGGGGTTCGTAACGCAACCCTTTGAGTTTGATCCCAGGGAAAGTTTCTAATATTTTGCAATCGTCAGGTTGGAAAAGAGTTTCTATGCGACTTTCCATCATTATGAAAATTTTGCTTGAACTGATATGCTCAAACCTAGCATAAATGAGCTCCCCATTTACGCAGGCTGCTAAATTGCTGGGCAGAGTCCAAGGTGTGGTTGTCCACACTAATAAAGAAGCACCTGGAATGAAAAAATCAAATATTCACTTTGTAAACTGATTGATGAAACAGTTATCCTAACAAGTATGGAAAGGGTATCTATCTTTCTTGTATGCGACTGCCGTTACCCGAACAACGCAAAGGAACTTCTTTTTTAACAGACTTTCTACAGACAGACAGACAAAATTGTATTTGTATTCAAAGAGTTTATTTATTTGTGTTTTAGTTTTGATCTGAAAAATATTGTATTTATTATGCTTTTATGTTACATTTTAAATCTATACTTTATATACCCACCTACTTCTTAATACAGTTAGATTACAAACTTTCATTCAATGATAAAATTGATGCAGACTAAACCGAGTTTATTTTGCATTCATCACACTGAAGTCGAATTTTGACAGGCACCACCCAATAAACTTCTACTGTGCTTTAGTTTATAGTGTTATGAGCTGTAACATCATTATATGGAAAAGATACCACAAAATTATTTAGATTATTTTAATTATTTATAGAAAACATCTTAACTCTAACATTTTAAAAAATATATGTATAGTGTGTGCAATTTGAAACCGCAACACCCTGTTATTTTGGAACCCATTGGCCAATTTTCAAAAATGAAAATTTCAAGTTATAGTACTCGCCGAGATTTATTCAAAGATGTTGACAGACATGAATTATTCTTATTTTCAAGGCTGCTAAATGGGTCGACATTTCGAGAAGGACCATTATTCTTTTTTTTACTTTATTATTATTATTATTATTAATATTATCAAAATCACCACTGAGCCAAATAAATGATTACCTTGTCGTAAATATTTGATGAATGTATATTATTCCTTCATATATTCTCAATTACAATATTTGATATCTATATGGGGATCCGCGAATAATTCTGTATAAAACCTTTGAAAAAACTCCAAAATAAATCAATAAAATGTATTCACAAACTTCCCCATCTTGAACCAACAAAAAATGTGTACAAACCAAAAGAAAATATTAAACTTGGAATCTCTTTACAAATTATCAGTATGTTTATTCATTCATTTAAGCCGATTCAAAAACAAATATACTGGTTTGCATTTTACAGAAAACAAAGTTAATCATAAACACCTACATCCCAGTAAGGCAACATCTGAAATTGGAAAGAGGTGCATTTTGCATGATGATATCATAATTTATAATCAATTACCTAACCGTTTGAAAAATATAAAACATCTATCGAAGTTCAAATTAAAACTGAAAGAGTATTTCTTAGTTTCTTAATTATTTAGAATTTTATCAGATTTGACAATTTAATTTAATTTGTATTAATTTATCCTATATACATATTATATAGCCAATTAATCCTTGACTTCCCTGTAAAAACATTTAATGTTTCTTGTGGTGTTTAAAAAAAATATATAAAAAATATATAAAAATAGCTTGGAGGCAGATTTCACGAGATTACACGTTAACGGATCTAAAATACGTACATGTTTGAAAAAAAAATAAGTTATACCCTTCAAACCGAAAATCATGCACACGTTAGAACGAAGTGATGAGGAACGAAGGTTGGAATTCTGTTTATTCTGCCAAGGTGAATATTTGAATTGATGACAACTCTTCACCGATGAGGCGACATTTACCACTAACGGTACAGTGTCCACTCAGAATTCCAGGTACTGGGCATGGGATAATTCACACTGTGTGATAAATACAAAAAGACAGTATTTACGAAAAATCAATGAATGTGTGGGAATATTCAAAAACCGTATAGAATAGACATTAAATGGTGATAAATTTTTGACTACGAATTGCTTGGATTTCATGGAAGTACTAAGCATTGAAGATCGCAGAAATGTTATATTCCAGCTACGGAAATGGCTTGATGAAACATTTCAAGAGAGATGGGCTGGGAGGAACAGTTCTTTCATTTGTTTTGTTGGCCCCCTCGATTACCAGACCCAACTTCATTAGATTATTTCTATGGGAATATTTAAAAGAAAGTGTTCATAAAACATAAAAACTTTAACGAATTGAAGGAGAGGATAAGGAAAAACGGTGGATATTGGGCTGAAACTTTGTATATAGCTGTTCAAAATAAGCCGAAATCGAATAGGATATCCACTTTATCGACAAAACAATGCCTAATGAACCCATTTAGCAGAGCATAATAGGCCTAGAAAATAAGAATAATTCATATCTGTCAACATCTGTATATGAATTACTAACGTACACTTTTCTTAAAGAAAAAAACTAATTAAGAATAGTTAATACCATGACTACCTTTCAAGGAGAAAAAAATACTTGCATTTAAAACAAGCTAACAGGTTGCCACATAAGAAGTCTCCTCTATATGCTGGAGCTCACTTCTTTAATATGCTACCTGAACATCTGAAATCAATTACAAGTCTTGTTGAAAAAATACTTGATTAATTTTGTTTTTTATTTTATACATGAGTATGAACAACTCAGAAACCCATCATTTACATCTTGTCATTTCAATTCAATAACTGTTTTCTCTGTATGTTTACTGTGATATAATCTATATCCATCTTTTTTATAGTCGTCAAGTACATTTGTATTTAGATACCTTTTAATGAATTTAATTTTCTTCCCTTTTGACTTATGTTGTTAAACTAACAAGATGAATGAAATATCTATCTTTCTATAGAAAACGTAAGTTATGAAAATACGGATGTAATAAAAACAAATGTAATAAAGTGTGCTTGATGTGTTAATTCTATTGATGTTGATTTGTATTTATATGCACTTATTAAATTGAACTCCCTTGAATATCATTTGGTTATTGTTTCTTTTCATTGAATACTTGAAAACTTGAATTGCCATGGTGAATTAAAATTAAAATCTCAAACTAAAAAAGAATTTAAGTAATTGAAATAACCATTTGTTTTTGATATATCACTTTTCAATACCAAGTATTACAAAATCTACATGTTTATTTAGATTACAAATTAAATTATTACCTCAATCAATGAACCTTACCTTCTTTGTCATCAACTAATGGAAGACTGACTGTAACTGCAGGATCAACAACATCTTTGTAGTTTTGACCTGACTCAAAATTTGACAGAGGTGTACTACAGGCAGTAGAATAAGGCATGACTTTGTTGCCTTGATATACTAATCCTTTCACATACAGCTGCTTGAATATCCACCAAACTGACTCCATAAACCCAGGGTATAGGGTTTTATAGTCATTTTTGAAATCTGCAAATAGAAATCAAATAAATTACGTTGAATTCTACTGGTACAATCTACTGATACTTACCAATCCACCTTCCAATCCTTCCGATTATAATCTCCCATTCATGACTGTACCTCATGACTATTTTCCTGCACTCTGCATTGTATTTGTCAATCCCCATCTTCATAACATCTGCTGGGCCCTTGATTCCCAGCGCTTTATCGATTTCATATTCCACGGGAAGGCCATGACAGTCCCACCCAAATCTCCTCTCTACATGGTACCCTTGCTGATGTGCATATCGAGTAACTACATCCTTGATTGTACCAGCAAGGATGTGTCCATAGTGTGGTAATCCAGTGGCGAAAGGTGGACCATCATAAAATGAAAATCTGGAATTTACAACAGCTGATCCCTTGTTGGAACACGATAAGTTTGACCCTACCTGGGCTTTCCTTTCGACTGCTTCAGACACGTTTCAAAAGCCTTTATTTTTTTCCAGAACGTTAATACCTTTTCTTCCTCTTCAGGAAAATTGATATTTTCCGGAACTCGAGGTATTTGTTGGTCGAGATTATTTTCAGTCATGTTATCTATCGAGTTTTTTTAAATTTGATATTCTTCAAAAAATAGTCATAATAGACAATAGACACGACACTATCACCATACGGCTCCCTACTCTAACCTCCAAAATTCTTCTTCATGTAATGGCCTTAGCTGCTACGGCAATCCGGCCAATGGTAGCTCTAAAATATCATTGAGTAATGACTAATGACAGTATTAACAGTGACATTTCAGATGGTTTTTCTTGGAGTGCGTTCAGAAAGGACATCAAGCGCACCCACAAAGGACAACTTGGAGGACGCTAAGGTAATACCAAGGCAAATATTCCATTACAAATTCTGTTGTGAAGTGTGAAAATAAAACTCGGCTGATGGAAAGATACCCGTGCTGTTCTGAAACCTGTACCTGCCCGGCAGACGTTCTCTTTCGCGTTTAACGGTGTAAACATCCTACACCCGACGTCTTTTCTAAACGCACTCTTGAATAATCTTGTTCAATGTGCTTCAAAAATAAACATTTTCTTGTCGAACCGTGACGTCCGCATTGAATGCGGTCATAATGCGGTTCATTCTGGTTTGAATGCATTCATAAGAACTGTTCAAAATCAAAAGCAAATATAGAGGTCTTCTTTCTTGGATGAAACGAATTCAATCTTGTTTTCAAATCACATTCAAGATGACAGTGAATGATGTCATGCAAAAAAACACACCGTTTTGAAACGGTCACGTTAACTGACACAAATACATGCCCTGCGTTGCGTTCGATTATTAACTCTATCGAGTAGAAATTACGGAATTGCGTTAGAAAAACGTGAAGTTGTGTATATTTTACTCCAAGACTGTCGTTCGAAAATACCCGAGTATTCGTCATCATAACTCTACAAAATAGATAAGCAAATTTTACCCAGATCGCAGATTGAAGCAGATCGCAGTCTGTTAGAGTGATGAAATACCATATAAGTGGCATATAGTAAGTGCATGTTTTGGTTTTGAGTCTGTATACTGTATATGAGGCCATAATTATGTTTTGACGAAACATTTTGCATATGGTCAGAAATGTGAGCCCCAATCTAAATTCAACTGTTAACATTTATTTGCACTGCTACCATCAGTCACCCAATCATAATAAATATCAACATTTGCTGTAGAACTGGCAAACAAAATTCTTGACAGGCTATCTTCTATTGTCAACCAATGAATGTTTCTTCGGTTCTCCGTACGTCTCAATCCCGCTACCACAGATGTACGTGCCATTTTTCCATTTGTTGAAGCAAATATAATAAATAAAACAGTACCAGAGAGTACCTCCACATAACCTATATTTCATCATTTCCATTCAAGCAGTAAGGGACGTAAGGGTAAACAACTCCGTTCGTCCATTCGGATATTACCTAAATAGTAGTTAACTCCAGAGTAAATTTATGAAACCTTCCAAAACTTTACTCTACTCTTGGGAGTTAATATTCGAATGCACCCCTGGGATTTCGACCTTTTGATTGATTTGATCACGTACGAACGATCAACGATTCGAACTTCAGGCGACAAACGGGGTTTATTCTTTTGAGTTTCTTCGTATACGAATTCGATTCACTGTTTCACACCAATACACACAAAATAATATGTTTGTCTCTCATTCGTATACGAACTGAAGTCGAAGAGGGTTCAAGAATAGCCCCCGGACAAACAGTTATCGTCCTAATCGTCGGGTGTTCTCGGTACTTAGTATTTGATGAAAATAGGGAACATGCATGCATCCCTGTTCTGAAATATTTTTATTTGCACATGAACTTTATCGTCCGAGAAACCGCTTGAAATATTTTTATTTGCACATGAACTTTATCGTCCGAGAAGCCAAGTGCTCAGAATTTGGAATTGTATGTTTCCTTCCTTCCTTCTGATGCATAATTGAAAATGCTACTTTTTTCATCCCATTTAAAAACGTACTCCTAGCGACTCGTATCGTTTACTTCACACGGTTCAAACTTTCACCGTTTGAGTGCTCTTAAAAAGCTGTGTAAAAAACTGTCAAAATTACTCATCATTCCGAAAACAAACACAAGGAGCGCTAGTGTTTGGGGGAAGTTAATCGACCTCAAGGTCAAATCTTGTTTAAATGGAAGTGCAATTTCAAAACTCAATTATTCGGAAAAATATAGGATTTAATTATTTATTTTCATTGAATGTTACTTTTGAGACCCAAATTGATGCAGAAAAGTCAAAAAATAAAATCGTGCGTTTTCCCTATTGAGGTAAAATAATAATAGAGCGTAGAAAATAAGAAGAAATGAAAAATAAAATGTACATCTTGATAATGAAATAGCATTTAGATCTGTAATTGAATTTAAAATCCAGAATAAGTTTTTGACATAGCAAACGGGAAAATGAAAATTAGAAGTGAATTAAAAAATGTGGAACAACCGGGATTCGAACTCGGGACCTCTTGGTTTGATTAATAGGTATGTGAAATTATAACTTAGATACATATTTTCATTGTTATAGATCCCAAACTTTTTTTACCGTCTTAGATTTTTCCACTACATTATCACAAAAAAATTCCAATATATTGGTAGGTACCCATATGTAAACAAAACAAAGTGAATTTTTGTTGAAAAGGTTTAATGCATACTGCAGACTCAATATATCAGTGAGAACATTCAGGAGTTGAAAAAAGAGGAACCCTAAACTTATGGAAATACATACCATGAGAAACCAAGACAATAAAAAATTCGGACACCTGGAAGAGGCCAAGAGAAAGTTAAAAAATTTAAAGAATATCCAAAATAAACATTGTTTTACCTTTCTGTTTTTCAAAGGCATATTATTTATTTATATTAGGTATTAGGTGTTTGTTAATTTGAGGCAAAATTCACCTTTTCAGATTGTTTTTTCTAATTTCTTGTTCCTATACATACGTGAAAAAGATTTTATTTATAGATATGAACAAAATATTTCTGTTTGCGATACAAGTAAATGTTGATTTTAAGTTATAATCTGAATCACACCTCACATAACTGTAGAAAATTGAAAAAAATACTCGTACAACCTACATATACATCTTTTAACTAAATAATCTTTTAGACAAACATGTTTACAAATATATTCTTTGCTTAATTTCATAGTGATTGCTACTAACTTAACCGCAACTTAATTATGTATCCAAAAACCAGCAGTCTGAAATGTGGTCCCTCAACTTTTATCGATCCTTCTAACTTTTGTGTTGTTGCTCCAGTCCAGCCTGAAAACAGAGTACTTATTACCATTTGCCCTTTAGTTATAGATATGCCATAACTTTTTTAATAATCAAGAAGAACACACCTTGTAAAGTATTGATAAACCTGTCCCCCAAGCTGTAAATCACAGGTCTACCTTGTTCGCATATGTTCTGCTTCAGTTGTTAGAATAAACTCTTTCTAACAACTGCATTGTCATCACCTAAAAGCAACGTCAATTTAATAAAAAAATACAATTCAAAACGAAAATGAAACATTATACAACTTACTTGTTTGCGAATTTTATTCTGCCCTCGATTGTATTTGAAATTTGAAGTGCAGCCCCATTTGAAAGTAATCTATCATAATCTGCATCATCCAAATATAATATGATATGATCTCTATCTCAAATCTATAGAGTTCAACAACAAATCACAAATTCATCATCACTATCGTCTTCAAAATCAAGATCGTACACTCGTCAAAACGCTGTAATAAAATTTCACAGAAATATTTGTTCATTAATCTCGGATTTAAGGTTCAATCGTCCAAAAATGGGAGATTATTCTCAATCGCGATTAGACGATTAAATCTCGGATTTGAAAGCGGTGAAACGCAACACTACCTTAATCTTGCTCTGAAATCCGACTTAAGGGCTTAATCCCGATTAAAGCTTTTGGTGAAACCGGCCCATAGATATGATATTCTCTCCGACAGTCAGGCGGCGATAAAGGCCCAGAGATCACGCACGTTTGCTTTCAAATTAAAGCCGGAACTTTTTCAGGAAGGTGGTAGGACTGCTGACAGGGCACTGCCACCTAAGGATACACCAAGACTCCAGAATATGACATTTTCATTCTTGAAACAGTATGCTTAATCAAAAAACATATGAATAATTTGAAAACTACTCCTTCCCATTACGCTATACGCAGACATAAAAGCATCAACTTGCTAAGACCAAATTCGCCCTTAGTGAAGGTTTCATTTATTTACAATGGTTGCAAGATGTTCAACTATCTACCAGTTTATGTAAGTGATACGATAGGGCCAACACTGATCATTTCATAAAGGCTGTGCATGTGGAACTATGTGATTGACCTCATCTATATACATACAGTGTCTTTCAAAAGTATCGGAGAGGTGATATCGGCAATGTTGCCAAATCAACAGTTTTCGAGATATTGAAGTCAACTCAATTTTTTCAAATGGAACACCCTATTTGTTTTCATTACAATCAATTTAGCGACGCCTCATCACTTTATGTCTCCAAATATCAAATTTGAAATTAATGCAATTTTTGAAACATGACAACATGGCTTTTTCGTTCAAGTCTGGGAACGTTTCAGTATTTCCAATACGGTTCAAGAAAAAATCGTGAAATATTATACAAGACAGTTTTTGATGATGCCCGATTCAATGGTGATATCGGCAATGTTGCCCAAAAGTTTTTCAGATATTGAGGGTAACCCAATTTTTACAAAGAGAAACCCCTATTTATTTTCATTGCAATCAATTCAGCGCCCCGTCGTTACTTATGTCTCCAAATACCAGATTGTGGATTAATGTGGTTTTTGAAATATGAGAACATTCCATTCAACAGAGTTTTGAATCAAAAACCAGCACAAATAAAATTTCACGAATTTTTCTTGAAACATATTGAAAATATTGGAACGTTCCCAGACTTTTGAACGGAAAAGCCATGTTGTCATATATCGAAAACTGCATTAATTTAAAATCTGATATTTGGAGACATATGTATTGAGGCGTCGCTGAATTGTTTGCAATGAAAACAAATAGGGTATTCAATTTGAAAAAATTGAGTTACCCCCAATATCTGAAAAAATGTTTATTTGGCAACATTGCCGATATCACTATTGAATCGGGCATCATCAAAAACCACCCTGTCGAAATTTTCAAAATTTTTCTCTGAGCCGTTACTGAAATATGAGACCGTCCCGATACTTTTGAAAGACACTGTATATGGAAGAATATTATTATCTAACCTTTGACATTTTCTTTTTCAAAATTTATCAATTAATCTGTAATCTCAGCATCATGCTCATAACTTTACAATTATATACATTTATTTGTTTGTGTTTATTATCAGTGTATGTAATAGTGTTCCACATAATGTTTGAATGTGAAGGTCTGGCTCGCATGAGGACGAATATCTTCGGACCACATAGTGCAGATGATATCATCCCGCGGGAAAACCTCGTAAGAAATCTCCAGGAGTTCATCAGAAGGTCCGGAGAACTTACGAGATAGACTTGACAGTAGAATGCAGAAAGGTGCTATACAGAACTAACTGCATTTTGTCCGATGGTCAACCACGCCAATCAATAATAATAATAATAATAGTTCGCTGTGGTCAATCTAGAGTTTTTTTAATATTAGTCGACATGCATGGGGAGAAACATTCTGCATAATGAAATCAAACAGCAACAAAGTGTTTCAGACTCACAAAAAATGTAATAGACTGTAAAGAGCTATTATTATAATCTTGTTTGCAACTAATCTACAAGAAAAATATCGGACAGGATCTAAGCTGATAGTGTTATAAACATTGGATTAAATCTTACAGATATTTGTAGGCACCACTGCAAGTAGTTCTTGTTATCAAGCGTCAGAATTTTATTTTGTTCAGAAATATTCAATTTCCTCTCATTATCTTCTGTTTCTTGTCAGCTTCTGTTGTCAACTATGTTGCATTTTAAAATATCCTAATCTGTATGACAATACTAATAATACTCCAAGAAACCGCCCTAAAATATAATTATTTGTCCTACACTCACAATTTCGTCGAGCGGTTTCCACACAACAAAAGAACTTTGTACATAAAATTGTAACCTGTTGAATTAATTGTATAAAAAAAGGTTCTCATCAAAATATATCACATATATTTAGCAACATCTTTTCATTTTTACAACTGCATCTTATACTACAAGTATGATACTTGAAATCTCCTCTTAAGACTCCGGTAGCCTAAAAATAACGTTAGGAAAAACTGACTGTATATTAGTTGAAAGAGAAAATGCAATTGTCTAAAATGAAATGAAAGGAAAGCACTAAACGGCTCACCTCAAGCTGGAGTTTCCTCTGACTAAAGGGGCCCCCTTGATGGTGGTAACTGACCAGTTGTGGCGGAGAGGCACAAACACCAAAATTGTAACAAATACAAGACTACAACAAAAGGTTATATATGCAGGTATAGCGGGGTTTTCACTCTTTTCAGCGACGTACGTGTGTCCGTTGTCCATTTTGCTTTGAAATAAAAAATTAAATACACAGACCACTTTGGATCTTCAACATCTCTCTTGAGACAATTTCATCATCAGTAGTATTTATACATGTGTTTTAACATATTTCCAATTCAACTAGTTTGAGAACAATCATCAGTGCTTTGACTCTAGGCACTACTGATAAATATCAATCCATTTATAATAGATGTAGAGAATTGTAACAATTCTTTACACAATGTCAGTCTGCGGATTACTTCGGTTTCAACTGGCTCTTCAAGTCCTCTATTTGTTCTTCTGACAGGCTTTTAAGTGGAGGTCTCACTAGTCCAACATTCATAGATGTTGCTATATTCATAGCAGCTTTCATTGCAGGTACATGAGCTCCTACAATATTCAAATGAGATATAACATGTTGAAAAAAGGAAACACTCCCCATTAAAATTTGAAAAAATTTAGATTTTTATTGAAATTGATAAAACCTACGATAAAAACTAAGAATTTTTTTGTAACATCTAATAGAAAACAAACACTTCCCCGGCAAATGCCAGGCTGGACGTTGAACTACATCTGATAGATATTGTAAAAAGAACCTGACTAAAAAGAAAAAAAATAAAACTGAAAATTTGCAATTTCATTCAGATAGTTGATTTTTTATAATGAAGCTTTCATTGGAAATTCAAGTTCAGAAAATTTTTCTTGGATCATGGCGGCCTTAATTCGATAAATACCCCACAATTTTGTAAAAGGAGCTCACCAAACTCGGATATAACATCATATTTGGTTGAGAGTTCCTTCTGAGCTTTCCTGGCTTCGTCCAATTTAGATTCCCAAACTGCCTGAAATATATGTTTTGTAATCCTCGGAAATATATTCAGAGTTGGTACAATGGCGGAATCAAAACCCATTGAATATGCACCCAACAATAGCTGAAAAATAATTGGAGCAATAGTAGGAATATCAGATTACGAAAATTAAAGTTACGGGAGATTAACAAAATAATGCCAAATAATTGCCATAACGTCGAAATACCTTTCTCTCCATTAATCTTCCAAGGTATTATGAATTACTTATATATATATAGGTATATATATTAACAATAACTAAAAACATGTAACCAACAATTATGATTGATTACCTTGTCAACGCCAAAAAATACAACATTCTTTTTACTATCTACTTCCAAAGCTGCCACTCCTTCTTCCAAATTATTGGATGTGTAAATGATGCCACAGAATGTCGGTATTTTTCCATGACATTCCTTCAGAAAAAGCGCCATATTTACTGAAAATATTTTAACCTTTAAAAGAATTACTTTACGCACCTAAGCATCATGAATAAGTATAGATCACTAAAAGGTAACCTATAACTCACATTTCACTGAAGTGAATAAATATGTAGATATATACAGTTTATTCAAGATTTCAATCCTACATATAAACTTATAAAAATTATAATTTCGCATTACCATTAAGGTTCTCATTTAAATTATCTGGAGGAAACGGGTTATGTTGGAGGATGATATTGTTTCTATCTACCAAACACAGTGGATATTGTAACGCACTTTCCTATTCTATAATCGGGTATTGAGTGTCTCAGTCAACGATACACCCTCGTTTTTGTCACCCAATACTACCCTCGGGCGCCAGTGAGATAATGGTGGTACGCCCCACTTTCTCTTAGATGATACCGATGGGAGGCCCATGACAGCTCCAGTGAAGAAACGGTATTCCGGGTTCAGTTGTAATAGTCAAGGGTGGTCTGACAAAAAACAGCAGAATACCATTTGTTTTTTACGACGAGCTTTTGAAATAATTCCCCGCTTTCCCATATTTGAGTAAAAAAATTGGTGTCGGTTGAAGGTACAGCCCTTTATTCAAGCTATCAGCGGAACTCATTATAATATCACCTATAATTTGATTTGACTCTCAAGGATACTTCTATGTCCCCTATATCGAATGAAAGCTTTATGTGAATATAGACCAATGTATTCCCAACACCGGTGAAAATGTGATACAACAATAAATATTTGTTGTCATTTTTTATTTTTAAAACTTCGCGCGGGCCTATCCTCTGTATAACTATGTTTAGAGATTACTCACTGTCAACATTCGTCCATTTTGGTATGTGATAGTACAACAAAGGCGTGTTAGGAGCAGCACGACTAACGATCTTCAAATATTCAGCTAGATCTTGAGGCGAAGAAGCTTTGAAACACGCTTCGGGAAGACACAATATAGAAGCCGCACCGGCCTTCTCAGCATGCTTCGCCAAGTCTATCACGTCAGGTAAGGCACACCCACCTACTTGGACCATCAGATGCTGTTTGGTTGATTTGACGGCCTTTGCCCACTCATCGGTGACCGATTTTCTTTCCGATACCGACATCGAGGTGCATTCACCCAAAATGTCATTGACTGAAATGCAGGAGTGTCAGAGGAAGAGTTGGAGAAAGTATCCAGAAAACTTACCCAAAATGCCTTCAATTCCTTCGTTGGATAAGTATTTGGCATATTTAGGAATGGCGCTTAGATTGAGAGACCTGAAACACCAGAAAGTATCTGAGAGCTGAAAGCAGGTGAAGGAAAAATATCACGATCAATTATTCCATTAGGATTATCTGATCAATGTTACATTCATCCGTTTGTACTATACGGCGATGTATTATTGATTTAAAAAAAAAATTATTTAGTTTCCATTAAAAAAGGAAAAGTTTATTTTATTCTTCTTGGAATTTATATAAAAGCTTGTTTAATTTTTTTTTTTATTTTTTGCTTTTTAGTTATCGCTGGACAGGTTTCTCGGTATGTTCATCTCATTCAACGCATCATTGATGCAAGGTTGTTTGCCGGTTAATTTCGAACAGTCAGCTCTTCAATAAGGATACTTTCTGATGACTTTGCCCTACTCAAGACCACATATGCTTGACCAGCAGCAAAGAGCTTCGAGCCTACGTATACAATGGTATGGTCGACAGAACTACCCTGCATTTTCTGTACTGTGCAAGCCCAACATCATATAACTGGCAACATTCTTCGTTATGCCTTGACTACATTTTGCTGGAAACTGCAGTCTTGGGTTGGATGACATGAATACCGTCTTTACCGAATCCTGAGTGATGCCAAGTACCAAAAAACCTGCCGACCACTTTTCAAAAAATTGAATATCATGACCATTCCCTTACTTCATATTTGGAATACTGTAATTGAAATCCATAAAAACGCTTCTTCCATGACTACACATTCAGACATACACCACCATCACACCAGAGGATCTAATAGTATGCGTGTTCCCAGATTTAGGCTCACAATATCTCAATTCTTTAAATTATATTCCTTACAATATTCTCCCTGTTGATGTCAGGAATTTGAATATACAGGCAGTTTCTTTTATCATGTGGTAACATTGCTATATTCTAAACCGTAATAGATACAAAGACGATTAAATGGGAAAAAGGGTAACTATTGTGGTGAGCAGTAAATTGGTCATAGAAAATTTACGGGGATTCTCGCCCTTCCCAACTTATATAGGGAAAACTGAAAATGCTGTATTCGGTTTTTTACGAATAGAATTGTTATTTCAGAAAATATAAAAAAATTAAAAAGGAAAGTTTTATTGTATTCAAAATGTACTAGAACTACGTAACGATAAATTTTTAATCAAACGTTTCGACATTTTTATAACGTTTCATATAAAGTAACTAGCATCATCAGTGACAACAGCATTTTTAGTTTTCCCTGTATAGGTCGGGAAGGGCGAGAGTCCCCGTAGATTTTCTCTGACCAATGTACTGCTCACCACAATAGTTACATTTTTTCCCATTTAATCGTCTTTGTATCTATTACGGTTTAGAATATAGCAATGTTACCACATGATAAAAGAAACGGCCTGTATTTCGTTTCAAAAAAACAAAAATATTTTTGCAAGAAAATTCTTTCTATTCCAACGTGTATACAAAATTTCAGCTCAATCGGTTGAAGATTTCTGCATCAAATTTGAGTTGCAAGATTCCACCCGAACAAACATAGTTATATATTGCAAATAAAAAAAATAAAAGATAAAAAAAATAATAATAAATATTAAATAATAATTTGAAAAGCTTGTAATGTAATAAAAAAAGGATGTCGACCGAAATTATAAAAACAGAAAAATTGGAGTATCGGACCGTCATCAAGTACCTGTATTTGAAGGGATAAGCAGATTTACGAAGATACAATGAACGGGTCCATCATATAGTTCACGTCGATTTGGACATGACAAAAACTCCTGCAAAATGGATCCCTGAGTGTTGACCAGAAGCGTGCAAGGGTAGAAACAATGCATTCAATCTGAGCTTACTTCTTCTCAAACTGTGTTGTTACTATGGATGAAACTTGGGTACATTTCTATGACCCAAAAACAAAACAGCAATTGATGGAATGGAGACACTTTGTATTTTCAAGGCCTAAGAAGTTTCGTGTTCAAAACTCTGCTGGTTGGTTATCTGGATAAGGGTAGAACAATAACCCATAAATATATATTCATATATTCAGCGAGAATAGTTTTTGAGATACATCAAAGTTTGTTCTGTAACCTCTACAGAAGAATGGTTGCTAACCGTTTTTTTTTCTGTGTCCATTACCAATACCGATTAACAATAGTTTATGATGTACTTACTCATCTTCATTGAATACATTGAATACTGGCGCACAAAGTCCTGTGAATGAGAATTCTACCTGTAAAAAAGTATACAAGAAAATTTATGATAAAAGCATTTTGATTAAAAAAAAAAGATCACAAAGCATAGATACCTTCTACCTGGAAGAATGGTTACCAAGTTATTTGCAAAGAAATGGAAAGCACTACATCACTAATATGGGAGACCCTATATAGGGTGTTGAGCACATCATGAATATGTGAATATGATGAAAAGTAAAATATTTTTGTGGTAATCATCTCTATAAATTTCACTTGTAGGCAGTATAAAACCAAGACTTTTTGTTGCAACTTGTTTGGTTTCGGTTATCCCAGTTTTGAGTTGTATCCATAATCAGATCATTGAAAGTATAACTTGTCTTTCATTCAATTGACAAACATGTCTCTTCGTTGGTTATTAAGTTCAAATAAGTTTAAACTTTTAAAATGTACAATGTTTTATACATTTCAATACTTCCTGTTGCCTGACTAATAAGCACTGAAGAGGACGCAAGTCGAAAGAGCTTTGCAATAATAAATTTATACACTTTATACAAGTATTCACTTCATTCATAAATATGTGATACAAAATATGTTTAAAGGTAATCGTTAATATATAAAAACTCACTTTTTGGTCGGAATCATCCCGATCAATGAAAACTTCAATGAATTCAGCAGGCTGAAATAATATAATAGGATCATTTATGCTACTCAAGCTCTCCTTTTCAATCATTAATCCCTACAACGCAAGAAAATTTACCAAAAAAGCTTACGACACAAAGACATACTGACTGGAGTCTGAATTTCCAAATAAAAAAAAATTCATACTTAAATAGCTATTTTGGTTATTTTCATGGTGTTAATTCGTCAAGTTACTTTGCTCATTTTGTTTATTTTTTTTGTTCACTTTTGTCGTTGTGATGATAACGATTGTCAGTTGAACAAGTTATTTGAAATAAAAAAGTCATTTTCAAGTCAGTCAGACTTTTTGTCCAAAAATATATAAAAAGTTGTCAACCGTATTTAACATTGGTCCTTAGAACCTTCGAACAAGCTCTGTGAATAAATAGAATCGTCAGTATTCGTCAAATATGCCAAAAACCTATGGAAGGCACGTCAGGTAAAACGCGACTTCAGAAATGTGTCAACAGAAATTTGAATCCTGATTTCGAATGGCCGCTTGGATTTGGGATGTCATCCAAACCCAGCATGAGTTCAGACAAAAATTCGAGGAAGGAGGAACCTGTCTTATACCAGAAAAATACAGAAATAAATCAGTCGAAAGTATCACAAAGCAGCATAAGAAGTGAAGGCGGATCTCCGCTACACCTAGCACTGAAATTCAAAAGAAAAAATTAGCATTTGAGGCTGAGAAGAAAAAACAGAGCCTACAGACAAGAATGCTAGAGAAGGAACTGGAACTAGAAAAACAAAAATATCTTCAGGAATTGAAATTGGTTGAAATGGAAGCTCAAATAAGGGAAGCGGAATTATCGGAAAATGAAATGAGATCAGTAAGATCGAATAGTTCAATTTCAAGAGATTCTATGAATTTGTACCCAGAAATTACTATATTGCCATCAGCGTCTTGTGCAAATCAACTTGCAGAATCAAATGATGTCGAAAATACTTCCAAAACGACATCTGTGAAATCCTTCGTTGCTGATTGGGTTCAAAAAGTAAAACCATATCATAATGTTCATGAACCAGATATTGTTCACGAGAAACACACAAACGGGAAATCTGATGTCAATCAATTGTGTGAAACTTTGAACAATCTTTTGAAAAATGTCAGTTCAAACAGTGGAAACTCAAATAATGAAAAATACTTTACAAGACATTCAGTGGAAAAAGACTTTCCAATATTTGATGGACAATGTGATGACTGGCCAACATTCATATATAGTTTCAAGCGAATATCCGAACTATGCCAATATACAAACGAAGAGACAATGATCAAGCTTCAGAAATGTTTAAGAGGAGAAGCAAGATCTGCTGTAGCAGGAATGTTGATTAGTCCACAAAACTTAGAGCAAGTGATCGAAACATTAAAAATGAGATTTGGAAAACCTGAACAAATCATTGAAAGTTTGCTAATGAATATAAAATCACTACCAATTGTGAAAGAAAATGATATGGAGAATCTCATTAGCTTGTCAAGCCACATGAGTAATATTGTCAGTACGATAAAATCGTTGAACTATGAAGCACATCTTCATAACCCGATGATTTTGAAAGAAATTGTTCTCAAATTACCAGACATGCTTAAGCTTAGGTGGGGAGAAGAAGTTTGTCACAAAGGAGGTATCGTGAACTTGGAAGATTTTGGCAAATGGCTGACAAAAATAGCAAATGCAGCTTGTTATGTATCTACATCAAAACCTAGCAGTCATATGAAGACTTCTTTTAAACCTAATTCATATCGCCATGAAAATCGCAGATTTGAAAAGTCCTTTATTGTTACATCCCCAGTTTCTACAAATAGAGAGTGTACCTATTGCAATAAAAACGATCATAGAATTGAAAATTGTCGAAAAATGAAGTCAGACGATGTGGATACGACGTGGAAAGTCATAACAAGTAAAAAATTATGCTTTTCTTACTTGAATAAAAACCACCAGTTATTGAAGTGCAGGCTGCGTAAAAGTTGTGGTGTAGGTAATTGTACTAGACCACATCATAGATACCTACATAAAGAGCAGAATGAAAAGTCACTTGACATATCAGAAGAACAAAATATATCTGAAGATACCCCTGTTTCACCCTACAACCCTTTACATCCAGTGCACAAAGTGTGTTAGCTATGGGACACGGTACAAGCAACGTCCTCTTGAGAATGGTGAACGTCAAACTTTACGGTGCAAATAACAACATTCTGAACACTGTTGCTCTTTGTGACGAAGCCTCGACAGTAACTTTAGTGGATCAGTCGATTGTCGAACAACTGCAAATAAAAGGAACGAGAGAACCACTTTGAATCCAGTGGACTGGTGGAGTTGTTAAAACGAAAGAAGCTTCGCTGTGCTTTGATTTAGAAATAATGGGAAATTTCGAGGGAGCAAAAGTATTTCCGATGAAAAATGTTCGATCCGTCAATAATTTATCATTGCCATTTCAAGAAATTCAATCTGATGATTGGCAAAAATACCCTCATCTAAACGGATTACCGATTCAAGACATTAAATGTAGACCTATGATTCTAATTGGTCAAGACAACATACGATTGACAGTTTCGAGAAGATTGGTACAAGGTCCACCTAATTTACCACTTGCGACGAAGACAAACTTGGGATGGATTTTACATGGAAGCCTCGGTGAACCAAGTTCCGATAATTATCATATGTTCCATATCTGTGACAAAAGTGTGAGTACCAATGATGATCTTCACCAAATAGTAAAAAACTCCTTTGCACTAGATGCATTTGGACTTTGTTTCATCAAAATTGGAAAAAGATAAGAATGAAGAAAGAGCTGTAGCTATTTTGAAATCCACAGTCAAGAATGTAGGAGGAAGGTTTGAAATAGGTCTCCTATGGAAAGAAGATGAAGTGGTGTTGCCTGAAAGTAAATCAGCCGCTTTGAGACGACTTCTATGTGTAGAAAAACAGATGGCCAAAGACGAAAAGTTCAGACAAAAATATAATGAAATCATCAAGAAATATTTACAGAAAGGTTATGCTAGAAAGCTAAGTAAAGAAGAAGCGATAAAAAACGGACCAAAAACTTGGTACCTGCCGCACTTTGGAGTAACTAATCCAAATAAACCGGAGAAGCTCAGACTAGTTTTTGATGCTGCGGCAAAATCGCATGGTATCAGCCTGAATTCGTATCTTCTTTCCGGTCCAGATCTTCTGCAACCTATAATAGCGGTTTTGATGAAATTCAGAGAAAGAATGGTAGCATTTTCTAGTGATGTCCGGGAAATGTTCCACCAAGTTGCCATCAGACCAGATGATCGAGATTCTCAACGTTTCTTATGGCGAGATGGAAACGCAAACCAAGAACCAGACATTTACCACATGCAAGTTATGATTTTTGGGGCAACATGTTCACCTACCTGCGCCCAGTTCGTTAAAAACTTCAATGCGGAAAATGTTGGGCCATCACAAAGAGTCATCAGTGCCATTACGAAACGCCATTACGTGGACGATTACTTGGACTGCGTAGATTCTCCAGAGGAAGCTTTCCAACTGATAAGTCAAGTGAGAAACGTTCAACTGACAGCGGGTTTTGAACTTGTCAGTTGGACAACTAATTCGAAGGAACTAATGAAACTGATGTCACTTGATAATGATTTGAGAAAAGATTTGAATCTTGATGCTGATTTATCACTACAACGAGTGTTGGGACTTTACTGGAACCCAAATGAAGATAATTTTGTATTCAAGGCCAAGAGTGACATTTTCGAAGAACAAAACATTAAAATACCCACAAAAAGAGATATTCTGAGGATTGTTATGTCAGTTTTTGACCCCTTGGGATTGATTGTCAATTTTACTGTACGAGGTCGAATTATAGTTCAAGATATTTGGAGAACCGGTATTGGCTGGGATGACTGCGTCGATAATGAGATAAATCAAATTTGGAAATGTTGGCTAACCGATCTTCAAAGAATTGATAACATGTCCATTTCTAGATGTTATTCGAAATTCATTCCGACAGCAGATCGAATTGAACTTCACACATTTTGTGATAGTAGCAAAAAGGCATATGCTGCTGTGGTTTACATAAGAATAATCAAAGAGTACAATATTGATGTAGCCCTTGTAACTGCCAAAGCCAGAGTAACACCAAATAAGCCAGTTTCGATACCACCACTCGAACTCCAGGCTGCATTGATGGGCAGCAGAATAACAAAAGCAGTAAGAGATGAACTCGATATAGAAATCAACAGAGTTTTTTACTGGTCTGACTCAACAACCGTTTTATATTGGATTCAGAGTGATGGCAAAAAACTGGGGCAGTTTGAAGCCCACAGAGTAGGTGAAATCCAAGAGCTGACCGAAACATCTGAATGGCGTTGGATACCATACATACTAAACGCTGCCGATAAAGCCACCAGGACTTACAATGAAGACTGAAGTAATTCGACCAATTTTGAGGAATGGTTTGATGGGCCTACCTTTTTAAAACAGGAAGAGTCAAATTGGCCAAATAGAGACATAGCTGGGTTACAGAACCTACAAATGGAAAATAATTTAATGACAAACGAATTTATTATTGTGACTTCTGAGATCATGGAGACATCTTTACCTGATATCGAACGATTTTCAGATTGTCAAAAACTCCTCAGAGTCACAGCTTGGATTATTACAATTTCAAAAATATGGATATCCAGAATTCGCCACGAAGACTGTTTTGTTTAATTGACTATGGAAAGGATAAGACAAGCTGAGATTTGCTGGATTCAAAAATGTCAGCAGGGCACTTTTCCAGAAGAAATTGAAGCACTTAGAAGAAAGCAACTGTTAAATAGACAAAGCCGCCACAGCAAACTTTCACCAATACTGGATGATAGAGATGTCATAGTTTTGAGTGGACGAACAGATTTAGCTCCGACGATGAATGAATCTGCAAAAAGACCACCAATTTTGTCGAAAAGACATAGATACATGAAACTTTTCTCAACATATCTTCACGAGAAATTTGGTCACCAAGGAGTAGGAACTGTTTTTAGTGAGTCGAGACAGAAATATTGGATCATAGATGGACGATCTGCAGTGAAATCAGTATTTGCAAACTGTCAATTATGTAAATTGAACAACCCAAAACCTGAAATTCCTCTCATGGGACAACTTCCTGCAGTCAGACTAACCCCAGACGTGAGGCCCTTTACTTTCACTGGGGTAGATTATTTCGGACCATTCATAGTCAGCGTAGGTGGACGAAAAGAAAAGAGGTGGGGTGTTATCTTTACTTGTTTGTCGATACGAGCTATTCACCTCGAAGTTACACACCAACTCACGACAGATTCGGCAATTATGGCTATAAAAAGAATGATTTCGAGAAGATGCCAACTACGTCAAATGTTTGCAGATAATGGTACAAACCTACGAGGAGCTTCTGATGAACTGAAGAATGCTGTAGCTGAAATAGACCAGACGAAAATAGATGACGAAATGTTGTTGCGAGGAAATGAGTGGAAATTTATACCACCAGCGAGCCCACACATGGGCGGAGCATGGGAACGGCTTATAAGATCTGTCAAGAAGTTATTTTATATTATTCTCAATGGACAACAATTGATAGATGAACTACTGCTAACTCTCTTCGCAGAAGTGGAGTACATGATAAATTCAAGACCCATTACAAAAATATCCACGGATCCAAATGACTTAGACGCTCTAACTCCTAATCATTTCCTTATTGGATCTTCGAAAGAGGTTGGAGAGTTAGGCGATAATTTTGATTTGAGGAAAGAATGGAGGAAAGTTCAAAAACTCACAAATGACTATTGGAAAAGATGGGTCAAAGAATACCTTCCAAAATTCACCAAGAGAAATCGATGGACTATAGACAACGAATAAATTAAAGAAAATGATGTGGTCATTGTAATGGACGAAAATAAAGTAAAGAGCTCCTGGAAGTTGGGGAGGATAGTGAAAGTTTTTCCTGGTCCTGATGGAAGAATAAGAGTAGTAGAAGTGAAAACAAAAACTGGAACTTTGAAACTCCCCGTTTCCAAATTGGGAAAGGTTGCTGACTGAGAGGTTCCTTTTCGAGGGGGAAGAATGTAAATTCGTCAAGTTACTTTGCTCATTTTGTTTATTTTATTTGTTCACTTTTGTCGTTGTGATGATAACGATTGTCAGTTGAACAAGTTATTTGAAATAAAAAAGTCATTTTCAAGTCAGTCAGACTTTTTGTCCAAAAATATATAAAAAGTTGTCAACCGTATTTAACACATGGGTTTACCTGCATAAAAATATTTCAGTTTTACCTGCATGTCATCAGAACTGACACTATCCTCGCTTTTTATCTCTAATTTGAAACTCTTGACATTTTTGTCATTATTTCCTTTCTTTGTTTTCATTTTAGGGGACTCTTCGGCCTGAAAAAAACACATCAAATGTACAGTTAATAATTCCAGATAATAGAAAATAGTCCGCAGGTCTCTGACAGAAAACAACTACTGCCTTATACTACCCTTGAATATACTTCAAAATTCTTGGCAGGTTTCTATAAGAACTACTTTGCAACGAATGCTGTCTTGGTCTTGAAGCCAAAGTTATGTTTTGATTCCCAATCAATATGGTCTATTATTCCAAGTGAAGTGTAGAGGATCAAAATGATTTACAAATTTAGAAGGTGTGAATTTGTTGAGCTACTATTTCATTGAGAGGATTCATTCAATAACCCGTCATTGATGTTGGAATGAAGTTTGGTACCCACCTCAATTTTTTCCATAGGATGATTGTGTTTGTCATTCATCGCTACTATTTGTAAGGCTACTCCAGAGTTAATCAATTTGATTCTGAAATAAGCTGGACACTCAGTTTTTTGTCTGAAAATAAATATTGAATGCTTAGCTTCTGACTCAACAGAATGTAACAAGATTTCTAAAATAAGCTTTAAAATACTGCCTTTCTAAGCATTCCATCAGACATACCGCTTATTCGAATACACCTACATTTTTAAAGTTCTAATTTTACGTTTCCTTTCTCCACCCTTTATTTTCGGAGTCCTGCCATGTACACAAATTAATTTCAATTCAGAATATACAAAACTTTCTTTGGCACTGGCAAATTCATCAGTTATTAATCGTGAATCTTTGGTTGTGAATTTGGTACAAGTGCTCTCACAATATTCCTTCAATTTTTCAATCAGCTCGTTATAACTTTTGAAACAACTGCCAATTTCAAAATGTTCCATTGTGATATATTGCCAGTCTACCGGTACTGAAATGAACATACGAAAATATTCCACAAATAGAACGGAGAACGGAGCTTTAACCAAGAGCAAAATCAAAAACGAAACACCATGATTCAATGATTCATGAACATGAACCACCCATAAACTCACAAAATATTAAATAATTAATTTTGACAGTTGACATAACACACAAGTTGAAGCAACAATCCGCTTTCCACGCGGAGTAGCGGTAGTAGGACCCGATAGAGCTTCTTACCACTGATCTGAACCTTATGTGAATTACTCCAGGAGCTACCCAGAGCTACTCCCTATCGAAATTGGAGAGCAGCAGAAATCCCAAGAAAAAGGATCTCCAAGGATATACAAATTTCCTTAAGTTAAGGATACTCACAGACCTCATATGAGGTCTGTGAGGATACTAAACACTTTTCCAAGATAGAGAGATATTGCAGTTCATAATAACGCCAGGCAGTAATAAAGTTGTCCTTATTTTGACATATACGCACGCGCAATCGGCGCAATGTGAATATGGAATAAGGACAACTTTATTAAAATACTGCCTGCCTTTATTAGAAGACAGTTAAGGCAGATTTAAGGTTCCTTTATTTTTACTTCGGGTGAGATCGTGGACACGACTATCAGTATAGAACTCTTGTCTATGGACACGACATAGCTCAGTCTAATAACTGTATGATTTTTTCAACACAAATCGATATGGAAGTCCCCTTTGGCCATTCTATCATCACAATAATTGTATCTTCGTATAAAATAAACTATGTAGAAAGAAAAATTTGAGAAACTAGATTTTATTTATAGGTTATGAATAACGAACGCCTGTGTAAATAAGGGACGAACAGACAAAACTGCAATAATATATCTGTTTTTAATAACAGAAAAGTGCCAATCACTATTAAAATAAGGTTGCCTTTAATACTGGCTGGCGTTATTGCAATAACTCTCTATTGTGCTGTTATAGAGTGATATAACGCCAGGCAGTATTCAAGGCAACGCATCTTGAAGTCAACTTTATTTTAATATTGACTGGCACTATTCTGTGACTGAAAATAGAGTACACGGAAAAGAATTGAAAAAATACCCTCGAAAATTAAAACCCGAAAAAAAAAGAAAAAAAACGAAAAAAAAAACGAGAAAAAAAAATGGAAAAAATACCCCCCGAAAAAAAAAACGGAAAAAATACCCCTATTGCTATAACAATGGCTAGTACACAAAAAGTAATGAAATTTCAACTGTGTGTCATGTTAAAGAAACTAGACCATATTTGATTCATTTTACAATACAGAGGGGTGGAACAACAGATTTTCCAGCTTTGCAAAAAGGCGAATCTGTCACCAGGTTAGTTCGTTCAGGAACAATCGAGTCATAAAAATATAAAAAATCGTCTTTTTTGGTCGTCGACGATGAACAGGATAGGTTAAAACTTAAATGAATGAAATGAATGAATGAATGAAAATGAATCAAATATGGTCTAGTTTTTTTAACATGATACACAGTTGAAATTTAATAACTTTATGTGTACTGGCCATTCTCATCGCATATAGGGGTATTTTTTCCGTTTTTTTTTTCCGGTGTTATTTTTTCCGGGGGGTATTTTTCCGTTTTTTTTATTCCGGGGAGTTTTTGACCGTTTTTTTTTCGGGGGTATTTTTTCAGTTTTTTTTCCTAGATTCGAAAATAGAGATATGCAGTTTTGTCTGTTCGTTCCTTATTTAGGCGTTCGTTATACGTAACCTAAATTAAATCTAGTTTCTCAGATTTTTCTTTCTACAAATAGGACAAGATACATTGATTGTGTGAAGCCCGTGGCTCACGGTCAAATAGTTTTTTCAAACTGCTGAAGTGACGTAATTTCAATCGGTTTTTATTTCACAAAACTTCAAGCAAACCACTAGAAATTACGTCACTTGAAGGCAGTTTGACCAAACTATTTGACCGTGAGTCACGGGCTTAAAAGAAAGGCCAAAACGGGGGGCTTTCATAACGAATTCCAAAACATATCATGCAGTTACACGTAACCACTAGGTTAAGGTGTTCTGTGTGGTTACACTTCACTCCCGAGGATCTTATTGAGTCCAAACTTGTTTCTCTCTTCAGGATTTGTACGAAAGCATCCTGGTGTCACGCACTCTTTTCTTTTTCGAAAACTCATTATAATGACTTTTTTCTAATTATAATGACTTTTTTTCATTATAATGACTTTTTTCTCATTATTTTGATTTTTTTCTCATTATAATGACTTTTTGCCCATTTTATTATTGGCTTTTTCCTTATTATATTGACTTTTTTCTCATGATATTGGCTTTTTTCTTATTATATTGGATTTTTTCTCATTATAATGACTTTCTTCTCATTATAATGACCTTTTTCTTAGTATAACTTTGTATTTTCTTGGTAATGCTAAAGGCGGATTTATCGGACTCATAATGTACAATTTAATGCGTATGCATAACTTTAAAATACAATTTATAACATTTCAATACTCAGATTCATATTAAACCATTTACCCGTTTCATAATTTATAATTCCTAAATTGTTTCATATGAATCTTGAGTATTGAAATGTTATAAATTATATTTTAAAGTTATGCAAGTGCATTAAATTGTGCATTATGAATCCGATAAATCCACCTTTATTCGTTGGTTGGGTAAGGTATATATATATATATATATATATATATATATATATATATATATATATATATATATATATATATATATATATATATATATATATATATATATATATATATATATATATATATATATATATATATATATATATATATAACTAGATCATTTGTTCATGGTTGAATGAATCATTATTAATTACTATAAATTTGATTAATTTCTTACGAAAAATGGAAGTGGTTAACTATTATATTGCATATTACTTTTTATTGCGTCTAAAGTTACAAAGAAGTTACGGCTTTTTTGAATCTATTTCACAAACAGTGCATAAGTTTAGCAACGGCGAAGAGAAGATTGAAGAAAATGGGACTTTTATACTTATAGAAAAAAAAATTACTCCATTGCCGAAAGTTTTGGATTTTGTAACTGAGCAAGTTGAGAAGTACGGGCAGGTAATACAAGTCATTATAATGAGAAAAAAGTCAATACAATGGAATAAAGTCATTATATTGAGAAAGAAGTCATTATAATAAGAAAAAAGTTAATATAATGAGAAAAAAGTCATTATAATGAGTTTTCAAAAAAAGAAGAGTGTGTGACACCGATGCTTTCGTAGATTTGCCCGTGAGCCACGGGCTTGATACAAAGAGTAGAATTTTATGGTTCCAACAAAAAAAAATCTGAAGTGGCAACATTGATGTAACATAATAATATAACCCCAAATCTAACCTCCAGATTTAAGAATGTTTATTTTAATTTGTGTTTATTTATGTTCTGAGAAAATGGCAAAATTTTATTAAACAAACATCATCACGATGTTTTACTAAAATCTAAGTATATTTCTTAAATTAAAAATTTCCAAGAGCTATGACATATACAGCATATATTTTTCTGGTGTCCTTAGGTATTTTAAATGTTTTAAGTTTTGAAATACCTCCAGGATTACCCACAGAAGGTACATCACTGAAAAAAAATGAAAAAGTCAAGACTTTGAAGAATAATGATGATAACCACAAGTCTTTAATCATACCTAACAATAAAAATCCTGTTCAAAATGAATCCCTAGTGGATGAGCATATCGAAAACGAAAAGGGCAGTAGAAAAAAAGAACTCAAGCCTATCGTTTCTGACGATATAAATAAGCCTATACAAAATAGCTCAAATGTACATACTCCAGAGGAAAGTTCTTCTATTGACTCTTTCAAGTCTCCAAATATTGGGAGCGATGCAGTGATGAGAGGGGTTCTAGTGTTTGCTGGGATTGGTATGTTATTTTTGGTATATGTAGGCTGCAAAACTTACAGGTAAATCAAAATATCAGTCTAGATTTCAATCTCATTATTTTCAATGTTGCATGCCATACATTTCCAGTTCATCTTTCAGGAGAAAAAAGCCTAATATTATAATAAGGAAATATGGAGTTAGAACTAGAAGGTCAGATGTGGAAATGACTCCTTTACCACTTGACGACGATGAAGAAGATGAAACCCTTTTTGATTTGGGAAGTTTAAACAGGACTTGAGTTTCGTTTACCAGTGAAAGCATACAGTTGGTTGTGTCTCTAACTTATGTTGTATTCTTAATTAATTTATTAACCAAAATAAAACATTACTTTTCCAATTTCATCTTTTTTTTATTAGAATTTATTGATGATGCAGAAATTGACGCTAATAACCTTGTTATCGGTCTGTTTTTCGATCTGTCGAAGGCTTTTGACACGGTATCTTCGGATTTCTTAACCCTCAAGACAGCTGCACTTGGTTTTCCAGAAAATATTTCAACTTGGTTGAGATCATATATGGAAAATCGTTGTATGACTGTCAAATATAATACTGTATCGTCGAGTGACCAAACTGTTAAAATGGGTGTTCCACAAGGTTCAGTTTTGGGCCCATTATTATTTGTGCTATTTGTCAATGACTTACCTGACTATATAAAAGACTGCCACTTAACGATGTTTGCTGATGATACTACGATCACAGTTACAAGTTCTCATATCGACAATTTACTTGTTAAGGTTACCAAAATCATTGATACATTTGCATCCTGGTGTGACCGTAACAGACTCATACTGAACCCTAAGAAGTCAGTATCTATGAAATTTTTTAATAGGAAAGATAATATACCAAATGAAATAGTCTTCAGTGAGGAAATAGTTATGTCGCAAGAGGTAAAATTTTTGGGAACTCTGTTAGACGAACGTCTGAATTTTGACCAGCACATCGACCGTGTTTGCAGTAAACTCAATTCAGCATTCTTTGCAATAAAACAAATGTGAATCCTGTGTAACGAAAGAAAGTTTACTAAACATTTATTTTGCCATGGCATTCTCACATATATCACTCAACATAATGGCATGGGGGCGCAGTATAGACTTAAATAGAGTTTTTGTGGGCCAAAAGCGTATTTTGAGACTAATTTTTGACATGGGCTATCGAGATACTTGCAAACCGGCTTTTATAAGAGAAAAACTGTTAACTGTTCCATGCATTTATATTTTCAAATGTGTTAAATTTGCAAGAAACAACCTTGAGTCCTTTGAAACGATTGCATCAACACATAGTTATAGTACAAGATTCGGAGAACAGCTGCGGATGCCAAATCATAAAACTTCTAAATACAAAAACTCCCCTGCTTACAATGCTTTGTCTCTCTACAACAAATTGCCGAATGAGATAAAAAAATCACATTTTTTGTAATCGAGTTAAATGTTTACTGATTGACAGGTGCTACTATACTCTGCAAGAGTATATGGATGATACTTCCTAAGTATTTATTATATTTTATGTACGTCTTTTATAACTCTGTATGTAAAGCTGTGACACTGATTTTATTAATTCAACTTCTATGACTAGTGCTTTTCATCAGTACATTTTATCTATATATATATAGTTTTAAATTACGTATATATACCCATTATTGTCCTATTATTTGACCTACCATATGTACCTACCTATTGTACCAAAGTGGTTAATAAAGTATTATTATTATTATTATTATTATTATTCAAATGACTTCCACTTCATTTACAAATTGTATTTCTTCTGATAGGAGTGGAAAGGAACATGTTTTGTTGTGGTAGGATAAAATTATAAAAATATTTCATAGTAACATATTGTTTAAAATTACCTAAATTTGAATATAGCTATTAACATATTTATATTTATTTTTATATTAACTTGCTTCAGGCTTTGACTTTAACAAGTTATCGATTATACATGGTGATCTAATTCTACTCTTGGCATGATGTAAAATCCACCTAGATAGTTAAAATAAAATTGAAAATATAATTGTCAGAACTTATAAAACAAAGCATTATTAACTTAATAATATTGAGATAAAATGAGGTAAAATTAAGTAGTTGAAAGTTCTTGATTTTGATAATAATAGAATATTTTTGAATAAACATTTCTTGTTTCTTCTAGCATCAATTTCATTTCTAACTTGAACTTAATGAGATTTTACTATATTTGGGTATTTCTCCAGAGTCTGTCCAAGCAGCCAGATTCATCTCTCGATAAGTATAAAGACGATTTATACCTCTTACTGAGAGCGGACAATCAATATTTTTCAAGAGATTAGTATTTGGTTGCTGACGTTTAATATGGCCTTTCTATTTACTGGAAACTTCTAGCCTCTCGCTTCTCAGCATTGTAATACTTATTTAAAAAAAAATATTAAAAAAAGGAAAGTAGCCAAAAGTTCAATAAATTTGATTTATTATCATTATTTATCCATAGCAAGATAGTCTATTCGACCAGTCTGAACATTACAATGTTAATGGACAAATCATAGAAGAGAGAGATAAATATATAAAAGAAACTATACATCAAATAGAATAGATCAATAACTGACAATATATACATATACCTATACCAAACATATAGAATGGAATAATGACTAAAAAACTCAAGTTGACATCGCCACATATAAGCGCTTATCCATAAACTCTTGAAAGGTTTATGGAGAAAGGGTCCAAACATATAGAATGGAATAATGACTAAAAAACTCAAGTTGACATCGCCACATATAAGCGCTTATCCATAAACTCTTGAAGGGTTTATGGAGAAAGGGTCAATGAGATAGGCCTATTCTTTTCCTTGAAAAAGTTGATTTCATTCCTTGTACGATGCTGATGAATGAATCATGTGTTGAATATTAAAGTTGATTTTCATAGGAAGACCACTTAGCTACATATATTATAAGGTTTGAATTCAGTTCTTTAAATTTTTAATTTTATCACACTATCAATCACTTTCCTTTCGTTAATTTGGTTTTCTGTTGAGTCTGATGGCCAGGTAGTTTGGATGCATTTCTGTTACATAACCCATGTGTTTAGATAATTAAATTACCATTTTGAATAGGATATTTATTGTTATTTCTTTGTACAGAGTTTCCTTTGTTCTTAAAAATATGATGATACTTTTCTACAAGAGCATACTTTGCATTCCTTCCTTTAACAACTAGCAAATGTTAATAAAAGCAGTTGATCAATATTTTATAGTGTATTCGACTGGCTGCACTAATGTGCATTTATTCCAGTCTTCATAGAGCTTGTGTGTTCGGCTGGATATACACTGCTACGGTTCCAATATTATTCTTATTCGACTTGGCATGTATTACTCGAGGTTATAGCAAAATCTATGTTCGACTAGTAATAGTGCTCGCTACGAATTCGAATCTTTTTGCACTGTACTTAGTGGATGGTGCAAAGGCGGGTTCTGCTTTTTGATAATTTGATCAGTCCATTCGAATGCGCTTGTCACTTTACATGTGCCTCATGCCAGTGATAGTTGTGTTACATAAATTCGAATTTTTTGCATGTATATAATCAACAATTCTATACCGAATTAGAGAAGAACTAAATACGCTCCTACACCGAATGCGAGCATTTCAGTCGAATGCGCTAATAGTTTTGTCATAAGTGAAATGTCCAAATGTGAAATATTTAATTATAAATATATAAATAATTATTTTACAAGATTAATTATTAGTGATTAGTTTGTTTCTTAGCACTGCTATCCTTGTAACACCCAAAATATTTTCAAAATCTATGGAACATGATCTTTTTCCTGAGAACTCTTGTACACGATTTCCAGAGCTGTGGTGATGGTTCGAACATCTCCCTCTATAGTCTTTGCCCAATTCTCCACATCTCCCAACTC
This sequence comes from Chrysolina americana, assembly GCA_958502065.1. Taxonomy (NCBI): domain Eukaryota; kingdom Metazoa; phylum Arthropoda; class Insecta; order Coleoptera; family Chrysomelidae; genus Chrysolina; species Chrysolina americana. The sequence goes on from OY293410.1 coordinate 90,012,865, forward strand.
CTTGAGAGCCCCACTGAAAGATTCTACCAAATTTAGCCACTGTTGTGTCTGCTTCGAAAAGTTCGTCGCGCTAGCATGCAGTTGTTTCGCCTCGGCATCCAACTTTTTTTGATTCAAATAGGCCTGGGCCACACCAACATTGAGGTGATCTACCAAGGCTTGAGTTAGATCGTTTGCTGCTGCACAAGCTTCTTTACGTTTCACTTCTTGGACCTCTTTTTTTATGGACTGTTTAGACTGGTGCTCTTTCACCATTGAAGATAACATTTTCTTTAGGTAGTTAGGTACAATAAAACAAATACATACCACTTACCTATGTACTAGTATTTATGAATTAGAAATTATTTAAGGAAAATAGGATGCGAGCGGTTATTGTCTTGACTTGGTAGCAGGGTTGCCATCTCTTTAGGAGCTAACTATCGTACCAGCTACTCTAGCCTCTAAATTATCAGATTTTGGATGACATTATCGTTAGTGTTTATGTTTCGCCTATGCTGAATATGATTCTTCTCTTCTCTTCTCTCTATGACCTGTCACCTGAACTACCTAATATGCATGTTCACTGAATGGGTAAACTGGTGTTTATAAGTTACAGAGTTGGCAAATCTGGTGTTTTGTAAGTTACATAAAAGTTCTTAAATAAATAAATAAATGCTCAAGATCCAGAGTGAGTTATTTTTGTATGGTCAGTGATCTTTTTATCCATTAATCAGAACTAATGAGTTCCAAGATGCTGTGATATATTTTCTTGTCAGTTCAATTCAAACCTAAAAAAGCCTTAAAATTGATGATAAGTGTAAAATCCAGTGTAATTTAAGTCAGCTGGAGATTCATCGTTTTCTAATTTTCCAATTTTGAAACTGGCTTTTTATGCCGATTGTGTATTTTTTAATCTTAAATTAAATATTTTCATTTTCTGCCTAAATTATCGTACAATCGGCCTTTTCGTACGTAGCCCTATCGTACATAGTACAGAAGGCCAAATTATTGTACGGGCTGGCAACCCTGTGGTAGAAATAGTGTCCGTGATTTTTTCCAGTGTTTGGTAAATAAATTCCTCACTTTTGGTTGTACTGGTTATAAACTACCTACGTGCTGCGGAGCTTTTAAAACATTTCCAAACAAATTGGTAATATATATGTGTTGAAAGCCCATAAGGAATTAGATTTTACTATTTTGCTTATTCCCGTCAAAAATAAGGATGAAAGTTATTATTTTCAATTAAAGGTTAGTGGAACGTCTTGTCGAAAACACCCTGAAAAGATTTACCAAGTTACCAAGGTTTCTACCCACTTCGACGACACGCTTATGGCCGATTCAGATACATGCCTGCCCATGCAGGGTTTTTGAAGCACTGCCAGTTAAACGCCTTTTACTCACGTTTCTATGACAAGACTATATTCATTTTGGTTCTCTAATAATTCTGTCAATAATTCTGAGTTTTTCAAATAATCCCTATGTATTTTTCAAGAAGTATGTAAGTTGTGTCAGTCACAGAAATAACACATAGTCATGTGTTGTCAATGAACAATGTTGACATGTCGACGTTGTCGATTGTCGTGCAGTTGGAGTAAACAAAATATATAGTGCATTCGACTGAAATGCTCGCATTCGGAGTAGGAGCGTATTTAGTGCTGCTTTGATTTGGTACAGAATTCTTGATTATATACATGCAAAAAATGTGAATTTATGTAGCACACAACTATCACTGGCTCGAGGCACATGTAAAGTGACAAGCGCAATCGACTAGACCGATCAAATTATCAAAAAGCAGAACCCGTTTTTGCACCATCCACAAAAAGCAGTGCAGAAAGATTCGAATTCGTAGCGAGCGCTATTGCCAGTCGAACATAGATTTTGCTCTAACCTCGAATAATATATGCTAAGTCGAACAAGAATATTATTGGTACCGTAGCACTGTATATCCAGCCGAACACACAAGCTCTGTAAACATTAGAATAAATGCACATTAGTGCAGCCACAGATTACATAAACTATAATCTGTGGTGCAGCCAGTGAGCCAGTCGAATACACTATAATACATAACTATTGTTTATGGAAAGCGAGTGCGGTTTTCGCAAGATCAAGCGGAGCGAGCAGATGCTCTGATTACATAACGTCATAACGATTGTTTAACGATATCTCACTTATTTATTTGATCAATTGTATGTTACATTGAATCCCACTCCAGCAAGAAGTAGAGCAGACAGATTGAATCCAGCTGTCAGATATGCATAAACCGAACGCGTTGGTGTGCTTTTTGTTAAGTACACTGCAGATCGGTGTGTAGATAGCAAGTGAAGCTACGTTTTATTGGTGCCATCCGATACCGGTTTGGGAATAAATTGTCATTTATGACATTTTTATCATTGTATTTGTGTCATATGTCAATTTATTCCACCAAACCGGTATCGGGTATCGGAATAGGACGAATAAAACGCAGTTGGCCAGTTGGTTTTGGTTATTTTATTACTGAACCACAGAAAAGACAAAGAATATCTACATACTGAACCCTACAATACCTACATACTGAACAAGAATTGACAGTAGCTATGGAGAGGGAAAATCGTTTTCCAGTGCGCAGGTTTACTGGCAAAATGGCGTTGTAGCAACAGCTGATTCATTGTTTACAATGTCAAATAATATTTATATACTGTTGTTGTTTATTGTTTATTTAACTATAACACTAATTATATGTCGATTTACAATTGTTGTCAATTTATAATTAATACTACAAAGAAGTTCTTCTTTCAAGCTAACAGAATTTTCTAGAAGCTTTTCATCCAGACTCTTTGAATTTTGAAGAAATTTATCTTCCAGACTCACCGAATTTTGTTGAAGTTCTTTCAGACTTACGGAATTTTGTTGAAGTTTGTCCTCCAATGATTTCGTGTTCTCTTCGAGTTTGTTCATTATAGAGCTCAAATCTATTCCAGAAACTTCGAACAAAAATGTTTCGGGGTCTTCTCCTTCTTCAATCAGTCCATCTGAAAGTCTTTTCTGGAGTACGGCCTTCTTTCCAGTTGTTTCTAACTCACGCTCCTCTAACTCTTGCTTTAATTCACTAACTTTAAGGTCAACTAGGTGAACTCTCATCGGAAACACTTTGTCTTTAATTGTTTTCAACCGAAATATCAGTCTATTATTGATTTCACACAAAAAGTTTTCAGTTTATTGTCCCGCGACGCGCAAAACTTTCCACTTTCCAAACACTCAAATGCTCAACGGGTCACTAACTGGCGATAAATGTCTATCAGTTTTTCAACGCGACGAACACTTATTTATTTTAAACATCCCACTTCTGACACCAAATGTAGTAAAACTGCACTAACTAATTGTTCTAATTTATTTAAAACACTACTCGAAACAATTATTCACTAAAACATTTATTTCTACTGTGTCAGTCTCTATCTGCGAACTCTGGAACTGTAACTAACTCTGAATTCTGACTGTCCCGCCATCTGCTATACAGCGGCTATATATAGTAGCATTTACAGTTTTCGATCTTTCCAGTCTGTTCGGCGACTTCTTAGAGGCCCCTAGAAATTTCGGTTAAAACGTTCGCGTCTCTTCCACGGATGAGTCATGGGTTTGTCAGAAGAGAACTTGTTTACATTTCGAGTGTGGAGTGTAATTGGATGATCAGGGCCGGTCTCGAGGCCGGTCTCGAAATCGTTACAATACAGAAAGCCTTTCATGTATTGATTGTGATTGATATGTACTTGTGAATAATTTATATATTCAAAAAATAAGAAAACCTGGTCATTCCTGTCTTATACCACCGTAAACGATGGAAGAAGTAGCTTCTTTCGATTCCCAAAAGATTTGTCAAGGTAGGTCAGAATGCTTTCATATTCCAGAAACTATCATGGTGAAATCTCTTTTTGTATTCTAGATGCCAGGATTGAATGAATCTCTGTAGCCGTCAGATCTAATGCAGTCAAGACGTTGAGTACCTCCATGGTAATTTAAGAGTGTGAGCCAACCACTTCACACAACATATGTTCCTCAGGGCCAGCTTATTAATGTCGTGTTAGCGTACTTTGACTCCCAGTTAAATTTGACTCGTGGTTAGAATGAATATGACATTTGCTAAATGAAGGAATCGACTCACATTCTAACCATGAGTTAAATTTTGCTCGAAGTTGAAGTACATTGAAAAACCGGCCCTCAATGACCTACAAAATAGATTGCAACGTGCAACCTCACGTAGTGCCAATTCAGGATGTTGCTAATGTTCCGGCAGATACTGTTATTAACAGTCTGTACCCATGAGTATGTGAAAATTGAAATAACAAATTTAAAACATGCTCCGATCAAATAACATAACTTGATCAGAGAAAACAAGAGTGTACTAAATGAACTTTAAGTTTTAGATCAGAAAGGTCATCCGAGTTTTTCGAATATCAATAAAATATGTGAAACCAACATAGATAATATAGATCCCATGGCTGGAAGGTAGGAGATTAGTATGGTTGAGTTAGTGTATTATTATTACTGATTTTTATTTTAGATCGGCAACCCCACCTTCCATGAGTATTGTAGCACCACAGAACCAACAAAGATTGAGTTTACTGACCCCTCGTAAACTGAAATCACATGCTAAAACTGAAAAGTTACAAGAAGACATTAGATCACTCAAAAAACAAAAATTGGAGATGACATGTGAAACCATTATTGAGCACTTCAATGAATTGTGTTTGAACTCACTTCGCTTTCATAACGACCCAAAATAATGCTTGTATAAGCATTCTGGGAGAAATGACATCCATTCTATTCGAGATGACTGCTTCTTTCATATAAAATTAACTTTTTGCTCATTAGTATAAAAATTATTTGTGAATAATCAGTTGAATAAATTACTGAGTTACAGTATTTGTTTTATTTTTATCATGATAATATACAGTCAGTACAAGATAAAGATGTTCACAATGAGGATATCAGAAACGGTGATGGATACACTTTAAATGGGAGAAAAAATTCAATAATTAAAAAACCATTCCTGTAGGGGTATTTTCAAAATATTTTAAAAATGTTCTCATTCAAATTATTTTGAAATACTGAATTTCTTGATATAGCATTTTATATTTTTCTAGTGTTATTGCTAGAGCTAGAACAAAAAAATAAACACTCCTTATGAGCTCTTCTATTTTCCGATTCGTTATCGATCATAAAACCAAAAATAAAAATCCATCTCTGTAAGTTTGATTGATAAAAAAATCTTCAAATAAAATATATACATTCTTTCTATTATTTCTAATGGTAAAAGAAACAAATCTAACAAATTCTTGATATAAAAAAATCGGCTCTCACTCCTACGATAACGTGATAAATAAATCAGATAATCATTAATAATAATATCTGTCTACATTTCGCAGCGAATGGAGCGTCTGTCGTTCAATAATGAACTCTTTCTTGTGTGTCCCAATCTTTAGCACCCTAACAAAATGGCGGAGGTCACCAGAAATTACATACTGAACATCAACGGGACCGACAGAAGTGTCACTTCTTGTTCAGTATGTAGATATTCTTAGGAAAGGATTACTAAGATTAGTATTATGTATTCAGTATTATTCTTTAATCTTTATTCTGTGACCTGTGACTGAACCAAAGATTAGAGATTAGATTAGTAAACTGAGCACATGAGCAGTCTGACCTGTCTGACTACTATGACTGAGCACTAGTGAACTGAATACTGATGAATGTTTATTTATTTATAGAAATTGTTGAATTCCAGTGATATTTACGACACTCACTGAAAATTGAACCGGCGCCGTTGATTTTATATTTGATGAAATACTGGCCGCAGTTCGCGTAGTGCTGTGCTTTGTATTCATATTATTTTGGCATCTCTACGTACAGAAATGAGTAAAAAGCAGTCTTCTGATTTTGAGGTTGCTCCTCTAAGGCCTTTGGATGATTTTTTGATGGAAGCTGCAAGGTTTCAAATACCTAGTGTGAAGGATTTGGAAAAATGGGGCAATCGTGTAACAAGTAACCTTCTTTATTACCAAACAAACTATTTTCTGATGTATATTTTAATTTTTGTGTTGGTCGGGTAAGTGCCCTTTTATTAGTATCTATAGTTCTGGTAGTATTCAGTGATAACATGTTAAACGCCACAGTGCATAGTAAAAAAAATTGTTTTCAGGCCAAAATATTAAATATGTTCAGAATGTTTGTTTTTTCAAATTAGATGGTTTTGCTTCGTTTTATATAAAAAAATATTAATTTTTGTTGATTTTTTTATTGTTTTCATTTGAGAAGCAAACGTAAATGGACCACCTTATGCATGACTCGACCAAGAGTCAAATTTTCTCAGGATGGTTAAAAAACTTTACCAGTCAAGTACAAATTAGTACTTTCGTATAGAAACCTGGCGTTTAGCTCAACACCTTATAACTAAATCCGAAATTTGAGCGATTGCGTTTGGCTACATTTATTCATAAGTAAGTTGGACTGTTCGTTAGGAGACACCAGTATCTCGAAATTCGGTAATGGTGCTTGGTCAAGTAATGCATGAACGTTACTTTTTTTTCTCAGAAATGTGCAATTCATTACATTATGTGTAACTAACCTATCATAATATGAATAAAATGAGTTTCAAGACACCGAATAAATCTTCATTGCTAGACATTGGTTTTCTCCAGGCCACCGAGAAAACACATCCTATATAAATAAACGGAAATCGAGAAGCACCGCTGTATCACACAGCCTGAAATACAATAATGCCCGAGATGCAATGGTGCAACTCATGGCGTCAGAAACTTGATTATGTAAGTTGCACGCATGCTTCTTGTGGCGTTTAACGTGTTAGACAAAGTAACTGAACATTTATTCTATACATAAATATTCTTTAAAAAGGTGCAGAATTATTTGTCATATAATATTTTTTTCAGGCTCATACATCCCGTGAAAATGGCATGTGGATTTTTGGCAACTGCAGTTATTTTCATGATTTTTGTCTACGTAACTAATGAGAAAGCAACTGCTGCTCGTTTCAAGAGAAACCATCCTATTGTTTCAGTTTTTATCATATTTGCTGGTGGCTACTTTGTTGCCTACATGTTACAGTCACTTCTGGTTTTTTTCTTAGGAATTCTCCTACCAGTAACTGGTAAGAAATACCTATTTAAGAAGATTCTTTATGAAGGTTTTATATTTTCTCAATCATGTAGAAGTAAAAGGATAGAAAAGGATAAAAAATAAATAGTTTTTTCTTTTATCCAGTAGGAGCATAATATTGAAATTTCTGAAGTAAAATTTTCCAAGTAATTAATGAAGTGAAATCGCAAGTGAAAGAATCAAGAAACATGTCAATATACAGAAAGCTAATATTGAAATTTATTATTCAGTGAATCTTAGTTTGTTCAAAAATTTAAGTAAAAAAAAAAATATTTTCTAGGAATTGAAATGTTTTGATACTGTGAATATTGCCTATATCCTGAAATTGTCCTTGGCGTTCACTCCTTTTCTAGTAGCTTGAGAAATTTTATAAAATTTTCAATGTCCTTCATTTGCACATAATAACCTTTTATTGATATAAATAAAGTGCCTAATCACTATCAAAACTGGCAAATTTGATTCATTCTGCAACAATTTAATTTTCGAGACCAGAAATTCTTTAACTATAGTAATTTATCTCACTTTCGACAAGCCAACTCGGCCTATTTGTTTTGAACTCGGACTATAGCTTACTCGGGATTCCTGTAGTTATACCCGCAAGAGGCTTCTGTTGGGTCATTGCAGAAACGCCGAGAGAAGTCGCCGTCATTGAGAACGGTTCGGAACTTTCGGTGACTCGTCTAGATGTTTCTTAGATGACTCTCATTCATTCTTCAATGTGATTGGAGTATTCTCGAGTGATGATGTCAGGTCCGGCTTCAGAATCGTAACAAAATTTTATCACTTAGCTGTCTTTACATCTTTGAGCTATGTATATATTTATATAAATACAAGTTACAATTTTCACTTAATGATTATTTTTACGATTATGACACCAGACAAAGTAGTCAACTTCATGTACCTTTGTCAAGGAATAAAATAATATACTGTTCACCAGGTCACATGGGTTGAAACTACCAGAATAAGTTAAATCCATCAAATCCGTCAAGTCAAAATGAAAAATTCTTGACTTGAAACTGTTTTCAAACACCCTTAATGAGTTGTCTTTCTGAAAACCATTTGTTCATTTTGAATTTTCGCTGTAAAAATTGTAATTGTGAATAGGGTCTTCCTTCCTTGTATCGACTATTGTAGTTTCTCTTTTCCTCTCAGGTATGTATAAAATATCACCAGTACTTACATCATATAACTTTTTTTCTTCATTTCCTTCGTTACTAAGTTACAAAGTTGAAGTTACGATATGAAAAAGGTTTTACATTGATAACTTTCAAAGTGAATATTGGAAATCAAGCAAATTTTTGTTATGTAGGTACTGATGAAATAAATGAATTAATTTGATAGGTGTCATGCATGAGTCAGTTATTTTGCTACAAAGTCAGGAACTGCCTCCCAAGGTTTACACCTCAAAACTATGAAATGACAGATTTTTCAGTAATTTTCAACAACACAAGGTTTTGTGGACAATTTTCTAAATAATGGAATTCATGTGTAAACTCGATCATAAAAATGCGCTTTAATTCGACCACAATACAATTCGTAATGCTCGTGAATATTCGCGATCGCCTTTCAGTTCGTGCTCGGACCGTCCTATTTGCATCGAAATTTGATTCTTATCTAGTTACAGAATATAGGAATCGCACGTTAAAAGGTAAGACCTCGTTAATCCTTGACTCGCACAAGTTTCGACTTTTGAGGGCTGTCGTTCGTAGGGGGACGACAGCTGGTTAACGGAAAAAAACAATTTGAACAACAACAACAACAAAACAACCACTCCTCAGTCGCCCACCCTAGGAAGTATTTTTTATACTATGATAAAATTAAAGTAGATGATATTATCTATAGTTGGTGCTTTCATGGTGATGCCACCAGTTTTGAATCCGCTCTGGATCACCCGGATTTAGGCTCAAAAGCCAAAATGCTCAACCTTTTACTACGCAGCTCTAATGGTTTTCGTAATTTCACCATCATTTCGAAGGCAAAGATGTAGATTTGCAGATTTCGCCACTGCTTCACAAATGCGTGGACTTTGTATGAGGGGTTGAAGGGGTAAGTAGATAAGTCAACAAAATTCCACCAACCAGCCTTATTTACCAAAGCCAAACGGTGGAAAATAACAACAAAAATATCAAAGTACCAAATGTCTGAAATATAAAAAATTGTAAAGAAAACCATTTGTAAGGATTCATACACTCTGTATATGCTAATAAGCGAAAAAATATCAAGTTTCTATGTTGAATAAAATGGTAACCCTCTCATTAACATGAAAGATTGCTCTAATTGGGTATCATTCATATTAGACTTACATTTACTTTCAAAACACACCCGATAATAAATCAATAGCGATATTTATAAATTAACTCAACTATTTTGATTTCATTGAAAATATCAACAGGGTGTTCATAAAGTCAGATGTGGAATCATCTGCGATTGAAAGATGAACTTTAGTCGCCATTTTCCACTGTTCAAGGTAACCTCTTGGATAAGGTATTCATGTTGGAAAAAGGGAAAAAACTACTTCCTCGGCTAAAGCCACGCTGGACATTGAACTTCATCTGATAGATATTGTGAAAAGATCCTAATCTGAAAGTGAAAATTTGAATTTTTATTTAGTAGTTGTTATCTGTTATGATATTATCTATTGTAAGTTGTTTTCATTTAAAAAAAAAAACTATTGTAGTAAAAATGCACTTAACTAATTTTGTTAACTTATTTACACACGTCTTAAACAATAATTTATATCACAAGTCACTATTTTTATTTATCTTTACTGTCACTCTCTATCTGCCAACTCTGGAACTATATTTGTTACTCTCTGTTACTGACTATGACTATATCGCCATCTGATATCCAGCGGCTTTATATGTCGCATTTACAGTTCTCGATAAATCGAGTCTGTCGGGCGACTTCTTAGATGTCCCTAGAACCTTCGTTAGAAAGTTCGCGTATCTTCCACGTGATTCATGTGTTTGCGAGAGGAGAACTTGTTTACTTGTCGAGTGTGCATTAATTATATGATCAGGGCCGGTCTCGGAATCGTTACACTATTTTCAATTATGATTTGAGAATATTCCCCTTTTCACTACTATCATTATTGCAAAAAAAAAATATGGAAAAGTTTATATTTAAATTATTATTATTATTTTCTCAAATTCGCCCTCAAAATTTCCTCAAATTTACAGTATAGCTACCCTCAATTTGAAAATAACAAACACCCAATTTTAAGTTAACAATTATTATTATTATTATTATTGACATGAAACTAAGTTGAAGGCCTGAAGCATATATTGATACCGTAAAACACCTCATATTCCTTTCTAAATCATCGTCAACAGACCAAACACGTCCCAAGTTGGAAACGAAACTATTATAACTATATTATAATTGTTGGACATGGAAAAATGTCAAAATATATAGTTAAGCTACTTACACTTGATACACTCATACAAGTCATATACACACATCGACACTACGCAAATTCACAGATGTTTTAGGTCCCTCATTTGAGAGTGGCATCAGCCTCTCTCGACGGGTGGTCAACCAACCCAAATAATCACTAAGACCGTTCGACACTGAATGAATCTTGAAAATCTCAACATTTGTTTCTTTATACGACGTCCGATACTACCCTATCTTAGGTCGTAAGCCATTCAACTTATCAACCCAGAGCGACTTTTCATTTTTTAAAATAATCTTGTTCACCGGTTCAAGTTTAGAGCTATAAATTCTTATCTTACACTGAATAGGTATAACGTAGATATGATTATCTCAAATTCTGAAGACCGTTTTATAATACAGGGTACACTAATAACATATAACAGTGCTGTTACAACACTATGCTGATAATTTTTCGTCTACTGTTCAAAAATGTTGAAATATATGGGCCCAATTATCAATTTGAAGGTGTTGAACATTTGGGGTAGACCATTACTTACTTCCTAGCCCAACGCTTTTAAACTTTGAAGATTTTTATTTAATGGTTAGCGTCTCAGGTTGGTAAATGTCGTCAAGTTTACACACGAGTCCGTTTATTCACAAAATTGTCCAGAAAACCTTGTTTTGTTGAAAAATCACAGTCATTTCAAAGTTTTGAGGTGTAGACCTTCAGGGGCAGTCCACTCCTGACTACGTAGCAAAACAACCGACTCATGCTTTGACACCTCATCGAATTACTTAATTTGTTCAGTCAATCACCAAAATTTGGTTGATGTTCAATATTCACTTGAAAAGTTATCAAAGATGAACAGTAACTATAGTAACTCTTTTGTTTCCCTTCGATATATCCACCATCCTGCAAACGTGTCATTTGCAAATTTAGCGAGTAATGCGGAGGAGCTCTCTCTTGTTGGAAAATCAGTCCCTGTTCATATGTATGCAGGGTCGTTCTCTATGATATTTTTTAGAGCTGGGTCGATGGCATTTTGTAGTAAATCCAGATATCTCCTGTTTAATTTCCAGGACCAAAAAAAGACCAGTGGAATTTCCAAAAATAGCAGGCCATGTATTCAACTTCTGATGGTGTTGTATGTGTGAGACTTGTGGAAAATCCTTAGATTGATATCAACCAAGTAATGACAATACTAGCGATTTACTAAACTATTCGAGAAGAAAGTGCACTTGTCCGCAAGTCATGTCCGTCGCAACGATCAACTGTCTTGTACTTACTCCGTGCATTATCCATTGCAACTTGCTCTATTACCTACTGCTAGCTCCGTTAGTTTATTCACTATCGGATTTTCAAGCAGCTGTCTCTTTTTTTTATGAACGGAATCTTGGCGAAAATTACCGAAAAATTTTCACAGAAGCATGTTTGAACAACTCTACAACCCGATTTCCACATTCACTGCTTTTGAAAAAAAGTTCAATAGTTTCTACTCTTTTTCAACCACAATTCAAAATACAGCTATTAAATGTGGAGCACAATCCCGATAATTAACCAATTTATATAAAGTTTATTTATCAATCACCTATTTATCCTGTGTAACAGACTAGCCCTTGTTATTTATTTTAGCAATATTCGTCCATGCTTCGCTGAGGCTCAGAAATATCCGGAATAAAATCGTTAATAAAGTCGAAAATTTGGGCCTCACCAGAACTCCAATGGGATTTTTTCTTGAGGAAATTGGATTGGACAGCGATTTATTCTGAGAAAGATCTGGAAATGAAGAGAGATCGTCTTTTAACATTGTGTGATCGATTTTGTGATTGGTTTTAATTTTTACCGATAAAATTTTTTTCAATGATCTATTAATCCATTATTTTTTGTTTTGATTTTTGTAAAATTCGAATAATATATTTACTTAGGAAATATTTTACGAGGATGTAATGAATAATACGTAGCCTATACTATAGGGCAAACAAAATTTGAAAGTAAAAATATTTTATTATTCGAAAATCTTTCCTGCAACGCTTCTAGACTTAAAAAAAATTTTCATATTGTAGTAAAAATGCGCTAAACTAATTTTTCTAATTTATTTAAACACTACTTAAACAATTATTCAATTAAAACATGTCTTCACTAACTCCAAATTTATTTCTACTGTGGCTATCTATCAGCGAACTCTCGAACTGTATTTGTAACTCTCTGTGACTATCTATGACTGCCCTCTGCCGATGAGCGCCTATATATACCCGCATGCAGATTCCATCCACAGCTCTCGATCAATCGAGTCTTATCCGGCGACTTCTTAGATGTCTTTCGAACCTTCGCGTTCGTTCCTTGGAAAGTTCGCGTCTTTTATACATTCTACTTTTCTACTTGTCGAGTGTGCATTATTAATTAGATGATCAGGGCCGGTTTCGAAATCGTTACAGCTCTGCTTCAATTGCATAAACTGCATCAATCTCTCTTTATCTTCAATGGAAAATTTACCTCTTTTTAAGTTTGCAATCCAATTTTTTATTGTCACTTACGAAGGACAGTGATCGCCATGGGTAGTAACCATATCTTCGTAAAATTGCGTAACTCACAACCGTTAGTTACAGTTCCTTTTTTTAAATTATAAAGCGAAAAATTGGTTTGACTTTTTGACGTGAAATTTTACACTGATACTTCAAAGTTATTGATCGTTGCTATTGTCACACAATATTTTATTATCCATGAAACCGGTGCAGGCTCTAGGCTAACTATATTTCAATATATCCTCGTAGTAGTATGCTAACGTATTGAAGAAGGTTGATATTATTATATTACTATTTTTTATTATATTTATATCTAGTCCTTCACCTAGTGAAACTATTCACTAGTTGATATGCTTCAAATATTTCATATACAGTAAAGTTTATATAGGGTGAGTACATATAAAATACAATACAATACAATACAATATAAGGTATTGTAATTTTTGCTCATCAATAGTAATTAAAGTTATAGTTATAACTACGACTTTGAATTGAAAATTTGTTAACCAATCTCATCCATGTTCTTACACGAACGACCTATAACCTATCGGGTGAACTGCAAATTCACAAATATGTTAAAAAAAATATTTAAAGGTATATATAATACATGGATGGTTCAAATACTTAATGAACAGAAACACATCAAGTTGTTGAAAAAAAAACATGATCACCTGCTGCTGACAAATTACGGTGTACCGCAGGGTTCAGTGATCTGTCCAACGCTTTTCCTATTTTTCATAAATACTATATTGACAAAGGATTTTTTTTCAGTTATTTGTATAATACGATGTGAGCGTTTAAGGACAGTTATCACTGAAGCAAAGAAAGAACAGTTGAAATAATAATAATAATATTATTTCCTCGTAGTGTGTACCTACAGGTCTAATTTTCAAGAATATTAGTCAAAACGTTGACTTTTCTGGATACTGTGTATGACCTTCCATAAAAAATCGTTCCAGTATCAAGATTTATTAAAGTTTTCTTGAAAAATTAGGTTATTTCAACACCGTCTAGAAGACGTATATCGGGTGATTTTAAATCAACGGGGATCTCGGAAACGGTAAGAGTTACGGTGAAGTTTAATGGGGGCACAATAGCGGATTATATGTTATAAGAAAATCTATGATAACTTATGCCGATTTTGAGATATTTGAAAAAAAAATTATTTCCTTTTTGCTTTTTTCGACCTTATCACTGAAAATCGAAGAGCACGTTGCCATTGCCACTTCTGAAGACGCTTATACAGTTTACCAACTCAACGTTGATAATTCTTGTATCATTATTGAAAGACGTTTCGGTGGGAATCTTGAATTTCTCAAAAAAGGGTGAATGTTTCGCAAGATAATCGAAGGAAAGTGGATTCTCAAAATACCTCGTATTGCGACACCGATAGCTAACGTTTGCTTGTTATCAAATTTTTTAATAAATGGTACAATTACACATTTTAATACCGTATTCATTATTTGCCCCGATTGAAACATTTTCGAAATAATCTACCAGATTGTCGACATATCTCGATCAGCGTGACACGACACGTTGAAAATGGTGCTCACTAACGAGAAACACCGAGACTAAGGGCCGGTTTTTCAATGTTCAGTTAAGAGTCTCAGTTAGCTGGCTGACTGTTAGTAGTCCTCGGGCCCATAGTACCGGGAGAAAAGAAAGTGATTCCCAACCTTTGATATCTGCTTTCAGTTTCGTCTTGGACTACATACTATCAAGAATTTTTGCATATAGCGTTCGGTCCAAAGTTGAATGAAGAACAGATTAAAGAAGTTTCAACGGTTATTGAATAATTTATTTTCTCCAGGTAATAGGCCGTCAGCCAGCTAGCTGAGACCCTGGACATTGAAAAACCGGCCCTAAGAATAGTACAAGCAGGTATTCTCGGGTAATGTTAACTGGTACTAAAGGAAACTTCAGAAATGGTGTGGTCCATTTCCATAAAAGAATACACAAGTTCTCAATAACTTCATAAATAGCTAAATCTACTCGACAAATTCCACCACAATTGGATGTAGGTAAAATGCCACCAGAATTGGATGTAGGTGAAATTCCACCATCGCGTTCATTCCTAGCAGAATCTGTTAACTTTTCTTCAAGAACCAAGCAACATTTTAGAAAATCGTCATTACATTAAAATTTGACAAAAATTTAAAAGCATCATTATTTCAGTATTACGTCGTTCTTCGAGAAGACAAAAATCCACGCTGAAGATGCTCACCGCGGTTGTGAGCGAAACGTACGTAGAAACCGCCTCCACGGAGGTGAACAGATCACGTCCCCAAAGCCGGGAAATCATAAACTCCTTTATTATATACTTCCGGCCGTAAAAGCCTTCATTCCTTCATTAATAAAAGCAGTGAATTCATTGAATCTGCTTTGTAGAGAAATACGAGTTCGATCATTTACTTAGTTGAAAATTAAATTGGTAACTTTCTTTTAGATCATCAATTTGAAAATTGAACAGGCCAGATGTCCAGATTCCTGGCCTAATTACTTATTTGACCGAGCATTGGCATTAATATATATATATATTTTATATAGGTTAGGTTAGATTGTGCCCCCTTCTTTTACGTTAAGAAATTAGGTCCATTAAACATATAAATTAAGGGGAAGTATTCTACTAATTCATCCGAACGCCCAGACGAATAGACAGTCCATAATTAATAATTTTTAATGTTGTGTATTATTGTTCATCGAAAATTTTTCAACTTATTTTGGAATCTAACGTTCAAAGGGGTTTCAACAAGCATTTACTTTTCTTCGATTCATGTCTGAAACAAAATGTCCACTCTAAAACGTGTTTGTTACATCCCCGCATTAAAGAAAAAACAAAGGTATCAAGCGATATTCCCACCAAAACACCGTCGTTGAATCTTTACATTCAGCTTAAAAAAAAATACACCGTGAAGAATAATTGAAGTGGAAATGCGTATCATAATCTGCATGGCAAAACCATATATATTTTATATCCTTGTTGATTTTTGATATTTTTTGATAATGTTGCTGATGACGATAGTATGCCTATGTGACTTAACTTAAAGATTCCCATAAGTTAGAGAGGTAGATATGCGTTTATTATTCTCTAAGCAATGCCCATATAGGTATTAGAACATAAACACCATTTACAAGTGAATAAATACCATGGAGGTGTTCTGGAACGGGAATCAAAGGAATATCAAAAAATCTTTCGGTTCGTCATTAGAATAGAATATAGAATTAGGTAGGTGAGTGCGTTTATTTTTCCCTTAACGCACTCATCACGGTAACAATTATTGCTAAATGTACTGAGTTTGTTTATTTTTCCCTTAATGTACTCAAGATTACAATTGAAGGGTCCAGTGGAAAAACGATGAGGTTCCATTATTTCCGAAATCAACATTTTAGCGGCATCTGTTAGCTTGTAGCATGAAGCATATCAACATACCGAACAGGGGACAATGACATTCCATGAAAAACTGGGGTCGAAAGTGGGGCAGCACAGTGGAAAAACGAAAAGACTGATAGTTCTGAACCATTAGATTTTGCTTTTCTCAACTTTGTAAAACGTGGAACCTCATCGTTTTTCCACTGGATCCTTCAATTGCTAAAGAGAAATAAAAAAATGGTAATAAATAATAGAATACTTATATTTATCAGGAATAACGATTCTTATTATCACCTCATCAATTCTGAATCGACTTTCACCAGAGACGAACCGAGAGGAAATTTATGGGGGGGGGGCAAAAGTGAATTTTGCCAACTCATTTTAAAATTTCCCAATATTTATTTGGGCCAAAAAAAGAAAATTAAGAATTGATTAAGAATTTAAACAACAAAAAAGCAAATTTCGTGACATGTTAGTGAGGAAGCGATAACCGATGAATCATATGACGTTTTTTTCGTCCAAACGGACGAAGGGCGTGTTTGTATTTCATCTATTTACAATTCCCCATTCCATATAATCTGAAAACTAGGGAATTTTGACTACCTACAAACTCGGAATTTAATGTTTGTTTGAGGTTGAACATTCCTATAGTCTAGTTCCTAAATTGTAGATAGTGACTCATCGTACTTTTTCTGTTTTTTACGGAATATAAAAGTGCGGAGGGGATGTACGAAAGTGGCAAAGTGAAACTTGATTTGAAGCCAAATTACCTACCTCATTTCTGTTCTATTTTTTGAACTGCTTTATATGAATTATGAACCGTACAACCGCTGAGTCACTATCTACAATTCATGAACTAGACTATAGTTTGGAGTTGAAAATTCCTAGAGTAAAGTTCAGTGACAATTCCCAGTATGAAGTCATAAAAAACGCAAATTTTTCCAATGACACGAATTATGTTTCAGTTTGAATCTTTTCCAAACTTAATTCGCCGACTTGTCTAACATTGGGGGGTGAACCCCTCCCCCAGCCCCACCCATAGGCCCGTCCCTGACTTTCACCTTCAACTAAGTGTGGATTCATGCAGCACCAATTAACAATTATCAAGTAGCAATTATCAATTGGCAAGTATTGAAAATGCTGCATTCCATTCATGCACCCAAATTAACAATTACCAAAGAACAAGTGAGCATGCGCACAAAGCAGATCCGTGCCATTTGAGTTAACCTCACTTTGTCGTGGAAACTGTTTAAACATTCAGATTCTATTCGTTTTCCAAATGTTTATAATTTTGTGCATTCACGATGGTCATTGAAATTGAAGCTACTCAAGCATTTTTTTTGTTGATTTTCGATGCTCTCCGTCATTATTCTGACCAATCCACGATCATCTGCGTACTAGTTGCGCACTAGAAGAAAATCTCGTTCAATTAGAGTAGAAAGATAAAAGTTGGCCAACTTCTACTTGTTACTTGATAATTGTTAATTGTCTGCATGAATGCATTCATTGTAATACAAGGAGTTCAACTTGTACTTGGTAATTGTTAATTGGCGGTGCATGAATCCACACTTAATAGGTAGTTTTTTGTCCAGAATTACTAGTTTATAGTTTTCGTATCTTTAATGAAGAGTAAACAATAATCCAAAAACGTAGAAAATTATAGCTACCTACCTACCAAAATCCTATTAATATAATATATAGTTCAACGAAGGAAAATACAGTTTATAATCGTTATAGTTTAACAGAAAAAAATTGCATCGGAGTGAAATTGGAGAAAAACTGAGGTTATGTTTGAATGCGACAATTTCACAGTGCCTTATACAAAGCTGTAAAATTTGCAAGGCCAATATGTAATAAATATTTAAACCATCAGATCATATTCCAATATTCATTATCAAAAGTTCGATTTTTATAGAATAGAATAGAATATAACTTTATTCGCAGTAGTAGAATTGTTTCCGTAATCTGTGGCTTAATCTTCGTTATCTTCATTATTTGATTGGATCATTGGATGCCGAGTTTCAGTTCCGACCCATACCCAATAATCGTTGACCCATACCACAGATTATCAACATACCATATAGCCACCGTAGATGAGTAAACTGAAGTAGATCACTCGTCGCCATATTTGTGTCTTTCTATATCCCCACCACAAATTTTGCGTGTAGCGGATGTATTTTGTGCTATCGCGCAACCAAAATGAATCAGATATAGAATGCCGTACGTGAGACCATGCAAGTGAGAGACAACTCTCAGCTGGCCCCTCTTACCCCACCACATGCCAGAAAAAAATAAAATCTGAACCCGACACATCAAAGACGCAGACAGGGAGTGAATCTACTCCAGTTTACTTATCTACGGTGCCATAGCCTACAGTAACGCCGAAAGCCGTGAGGAACGATTATTTCGCGACGCTTAGTTTGTTGTAGACCTTGCAGTGAAACAGATGAAAGATAGGCTAGTGTGTTCGACATAAAACAATAATCGTACAAGAGTGAGAGTATATAGTGATCATTTCAAGCTCAAGCAGTTATGCTATGATGCCGTTTCTACACCGAATCCTGTGATAGCTCATAGCTCCCTCTTTCAACCCGTGTTGACAGGATGAAGCTCTAAGCGTCAATATTTACCGACTTAGGTTTGTGCGTTGTCAATTCGGTTTGTTTTGTTCGTCTGTCTTAGATATAAACTTAGGTGTATTTTCTTGGACACGGTTACTTTTTAATACCAACTACAGAGTTTTTGAGTGCAACGATGTCATATTTGTTGTGATTAGTGCGGTTTGATTTTCGGTTATTTGTGCATATATTTAACAAATGTTCCGTCTTGTCCGTGTTCTGTTGATACTGCAAAAATCAAACTTTCAATATGAATAGAACGGTGAATAGAGTAGCTGGAGCTTCAACGATTAAGCACAGAACTCTACGATGTTGTTTCGGAGGATGTACGTCTGATAGTAAATATGCCTCAATAACTTTCTATGGTTTTCCGAAACCGTGTTTCAGAGTAAAGAATAATTTAGTAACCGCTAACAGACGTCATATAGACAATTGTGCAGACTGCAGAAAATGCCAAAACTGGATAACTCTGTGCAGCCTCTCTTCTATATCTGATGCGGATAAAAATGCGTATGTTTGCACCTTGCACTTCGTAGACAGGCAGCCTTCAGAATCGTTTCCAGATCCATTACCAGTTGAGGAAGTACTAAAAATACGGGTACGGAAAAGTTATTTTATAACGACATGTTTCTAGGTTATGAAAATATTTGATGACCTGTGAACCTTATTTATGGTTCAACACTTAAAACAAAATATTTCATTTCACATATGACAGCCCGAGCCCAATTTAATCTTGCTCATGCATTTACTTTGACATATATAATTCTGAAATACATTTATGGAACAACTGTAAAGTGATAATACGAAAGATGAACATTGCTGTGGCCAAGATGCGCTGTGGCTAATATCCCAGTCAACTTTGAGGTTTTTTTCTGATACGACTGTCGCTATACTACAATGTTCTTGAGACATTTGAAATCATATTAAGAAGAAATTGCTATTCTCAAGTGAGTTGCATAATTTCGTTACGAATATACTTTATTTTCTGTTCTTTTTCGATTTTTAATAATGAGGTTTAAAAACATTGACAGTCAAAGTAGGCATTTTGTCTCATGTAACCATGTTGCCAGTGCGGCGAAATATTTGTATTCATTCCGTAACAAGGGTAGAGGTTGAAATCCAAAAGTTCTTTTTGTTCAAAATGAAAAAATGTCGATAATTATTTTGCATTCTAATATTGAAGTAGGTATTTTCCTTTCGTCCAAATTCGAATTCATTGAATAATTATTGAACAAGTTAATATTCTTGGATTTGATGTACTTACCCTAGATAGGTATTCCATCATACAAATTCAAATATGAAACTTCAAACGCATTTATTCACTCTTTTTCATTGGCGGGTTGTGATATTTTATGATAACATATTTCGGGAAATCCATTTTCTCACGATTTTATTGTTTCAATCGTGGAGTAGATTATATTGATTGATCACCCTTAAACATCAACATACAGATGAAAAATGTCCGGGATAAATAACAAAAATTACATTTTCTGAATCTGAATAGTCACACGTTTTCTTGAGATATAAAATACACGGTATTTTCATCCGTTTGGAAATACGCTTGTGTTGGATATGTCCATACATTAATAAAAAAAGTGTGGTTGTGTAGTTATCATTTTGGATTTTGGTATAACAAATCCTTAATCAAACACACCTATTCAATTTGGCATTCCTGATGAAGAGTTGTCCTCGTATAGACCACTAGGCGCCTAGATTCAGCGCCATAGCGCCGGCAGCGGAATTTTGCTAGGTTTCTTGGCAGATCAAATCTAGTAGCATTGAAATTCATGAAAAAGTATTAAAAAGAAAGTAATTATTCGAATAACATATCAGCCGAGAGAAAGAAACGATTTTACGGTATGTGTTGTGCTGTTATGGGTGTTAAAATAAAAGTGGTAGAAATCCAGAAGTGAAGTTTATTCGTTTCCGTCCGATAAACAAGATTGGAAACAAGATGAGGATGAAATGAATTGATGCCGTGAAATGTAATAAGTTAGTAAGTGATATAAAGTAGAATAAAGTAAAGAGTAATCACCGAATATTAATCAGTTTTTTTCCATAAAATGATGTTCGTTTATTTTGATTGATTCATTAATGTGTAGTTACCTATTTGAAATCAATCCAAATTTAATGAATCTGAGGCCGGCCTTGACCGCTAATCATTCGATCTCGGCTTGTGAGTAAACAACGCGTGATCTCACCTCCGCTTGTTATAGGCACATCCATGATTCATCGCTCTATCCGCGCCGAACTTACTGAAGACATCTGAACGGGTCACAGTATACTCTCGATAGTTCGAGAGTGGATCAGGAATCTACTTGCCCTTATATAAGACGCTCAATATGAGATGGCAGGCAGAGTCGAGAGTCGCAGAGTTGCAGATATATTTCGAGAGTTCGCAATAAAATAACTTCTTGTTTAAAAGTTTCAAATAAATTAGCGAATTTTGTTAAGTATATTGTAACGATTTCGAGACCGGCCCCGAGACCGGCCCTTATCTAATTAATTATGCACCCTCGTTCAACTACGACAGCATATCTGCTGGCTACGAATCGCCGAGAACAAGCTGGAATAAAATCGATCTCTTCGATACTGTTCGAAGAGTCATCTAGATGAAATGTTCTATACTCCCGAATAATCGAGAGTCGTGGATGGAATCTGCTTGGGAGTATATAACGTCGTTGATACTGCAAGACGTGCTATGTCACAATATTCAGCAATTTACTTTATTGAATGTAAGTATGCAACCAACTGCGCTCAATGCATAGCAATATGTTTTATGTCAGTACTCAATACCGAAAATATAGATTATACTATCTGGCAATAGGATCTATGTTAACTCGTGCGGATTTGTTTCGTACAATACATCTATGTTTTGTGACATAGCTCGTATTGCAGTATCAACGACGATAAGCTGGGGAATCAGAGATAGCCACAGAGAGTTACAGTTCCAGAGTTCGCAGATATATAAATTAGTTAGTGCAGTTTTACTACATTTGTTGTCAGAAGTCTGATGTTTAAAATAAATAAGTGTTCGTCGCGTTGAAAAATTGATAGACATTTATCGCGCCTAATAGACAGTTAGTGACCCGTTGAACATTTGAGTATTTGCAAAGTGGACAGTTTTGCGCGTCGCGAGACAATAAACTGAAAACTTTTTGTGTAAAATAAATAATAGACTGATATTTCGGTTAAAAACAATTAAAGACAAAATGTTTCAGAGGAGATTTCACCTGGTTGACCTTAAAGTTAGTGAATTAAAGCAAGAGTTAGAGGAGCGAGAGTTAGAAACAACTGGAAAGAAGGCCGTACTCCAGAAAAGACCTTCAGATGGACTGATTGAAGAAGGAGAAGACCCCGAAACATTTTTGTTCGAAGTTTCTGGAATAGATTTGAGCTCTATAATGAACAAACTCGACGAGAACACGAAATCATTGGAGGACAAACATCAACAAAATTTCGTAAGTCTGAAAGAACTTCAACAAAATTCGGTCAGTCTGGAAGATAAATTTCTTCAGAATTCGAAGAGCCTGGAAGAAAAACTTCTAGAAAATTCGAAAAGTTTAGAAGTGAAACTTCAAGAGAGTTCGAAATATCTAGAAGTGAAGCTTCTGGAAAATTCGGAGAATTTGAGAGAAGAGCTTCTGGAAAATTCAAATGGTCTTGAAGAGTTTGAAAGAAGTTTGCGGTGTGGTGAATCGGTTGGAAGGAAGAATGGGAACTGTTGAAACAGAGATGGAGAAAATCAAAGATGACATGGAGGAAGAAATAAAAAAAATTAAGGAAACGCTCCACGATGAAATAAAAGGCGGAATCGAGACAGAAATCGGTAGAATAAATGAAAAATTCAGTGAATTGGAAAAGCGAATGGATTCTGCGCATACCCCAGAAAGTTACAACAAAAACCCAATGCTGGACCTGAGTATCAACCAGGAGGCAGTTCAGAAAGACACAAAAAATTTCAAGATTACTGCTGAACCTGGAAAACTCGCATTGAAACCGCCTCAGTTCGACGGAAATACTCCATGGTCAAACTTCCACCGACAATTCGAAGCTGCTGCCAAAGCAAATGGATGGAATGCTGGGAAAAATGCTTTAGCATTGCCACTGGCATTGCGTGGCGAAGCAACAAATATTTTACAAACGCTAACCGCCCAACAACAGGAAGACTATGAACAGCTGGTAAAACACTTGGAACTTCGCTATGGCCAAGCCCACCTTGAACACGTATATCACTCACAGCTGAAGAACCGATGCCAGAAATCAAACGAATCGTTGCAAGAATTTGAAGCAGATATTGCACGCCTGGTTCGTCTTGCGTACCCAGCTACACCGGAAAATATAATGGAGCGACTAGCGGTCCAGGCATTTTTGGATGGACTTCGTGACCAGGAAACCCGGCAAGCCCTAACACTAGCTCGCATCGCACATCTCGTGGATGCATTGGCACGTGCTCTGGAATTCGAAGCAGCAAAGCAATCCTGCAAAAGCCAGAGCAGAGTCCGGATGATTGAGGAAGATCCACAGCCACAGGAGCCCGCTAATATCGAGGCTGTCATGAAAAAAATTAATGAAGGAAGTCCTGCCTGAAAGAAGACTGATACGATGCCGAAATTGTAGAGAACTTGGGCACGTGCGTAGCAAATGTCCAACATTGAAAAAATCGACACAAACGATGAAGGTCAAGAAGGAGCAATCGTCAGCCCGTATCCAACAAGCCCCAGTTAACAATGCATATGTCGCTGTCCTTCAAAGACAAGACAAAGCGGTCTTCGTAGACGGTCTCATTAACAACGAGCCTCGCACTATGCTCCTTGATACGGGTGCGACTAGGACGATTCTTGGGCCTACATTTGCCAAAACACCGGCAAGACTGGAATCATCGAATTGGAAGCTACGCACAGCAACAGGAGAGCCGGCAACTGTATATGGTGAACTTCCGATTGAATTGACTTTGGGCAGTACTAAACTGAAACACCGGGCTCTACTAGCGGATATCGAGGACGAGGTAATAATTGGAATGGATACCATGAATTCGAGAGGTTTCGAGCTAAATTTTAAAGACGGCGTCCTACGTGTGAACGGAGAAGAACTAGTACTTCATAGGAGAAGTGAAGAAATGATTCGTGTTCTGCTGGCTGAAAATGTGAGCGTACCGGAGAGGGCTGAAACCATTTTGGGTGCAAGTAGCGGAAACGTGATGTTCGAGCCCAAGCAACATGATGAGAAAATTGGACGAGGAATCGTACTTGGAAAGACCTTGTTGCGAGTTGAAAAATTTGTGCCAGTAAGGGTAATGAATGTCAATTTTTACCCGGTGACTTTGATGAAAGGAACAATTTTGGGACACTGTTCGTCAATTCGCCAAAAGCTTGCCAGCAGAATTAGAGAAATTGATCGCCATCTCGTCCAAGGACATGGGACATTAGCCCAAACTAAGAGAATTAGTCAGGCAGTATCAGGACATCTTCGATCCCGGAGTAGGCAGAGCCGGTAGAACAAAGGTGGTTCAGCATAATAATCGACACTAGAAATGCTCGACCGATCCGACAATCAGCTAAAAGTCTTTCCCTTGCCAAGAAGGTAGAGGCTGACAAAATAGTCTGCGACATGGAACAAGAAGGAGTCATCGAACCATCTGACAGTCCCTGGTTCTCCCCAGTCGTGTTGGTGAAGACGAAAGATGTATCAACATGCTTTTGCGTTGACTATCGTCTACTGAACAACGTGACGAAAAAGGACAGCTACCCTCTCCCGAGAATAGACGACACCCTATACAAGTTAGCCGGTTCCACGACTTTCTCCTTTATTTGAAGAGTGGAAACTGGCTCAGGAGGATCGAGAAAAGATAGCTTTCACTGTTGGTTCAGGTTTGTGACAGTTCACAGTTATTCCATTCGGGCTCTGCAACGCTCTAGCCACATTTAAAATATTGATGGAGACTATTCTGAAGGGACTCTCATGAAAGACGTGTCTAGTGTATCTCGACGACATTATTGTGGTTGGCAGATCGTTCGAGGACCATGTACAAACTTGGAAGAGGTATTCCAACGACTAAGAACTTAACGGAACCGGGAAGTTCTTCTTTTAAGCTGACAGAATTTT
The DNA here is from genome assembly GCA_958502065.1 of Chrysolina americana. Lineage (NCBI taxonomy): Eukaryota > Metazoa > Arthropoda > Insecta > Coleoptera > Chrysomelidae > Chrysolina > Chrysolina americana. The sequence continues at coordinate 90,037,981 of OY293410.1, forward strand.
CTAGAAGTATTTCTTCTAGATTTTTCGAATTCTCTTGAAGCTTTTCTTGAAGTTTCACTTCTAAACTTTTCGAATTTTCTTCAAGTTTTTCTTCCATATTTTTCAAGCTGACCGAGTTTTCTAAAAGTTTTTCTTCCAGGCTCTTCGAATTTTGAAGAAATTTATCTTCCAGACTCACCGAATTTTGTTGAAGTTCCTCCTTCAAACTATTCGAATTTTCCAGAAATTTATCTTCCAAGGATTTCGTGGTCTCGTCGAGTTTATTCATTATGGAACTCAAATCAATTCCAGAATCTTCGAATAAGAACGTTTCGGGGTCTTCTCCTTCTTCAATCAGTCCATCTGCAAGTCTTTTCTGGAGTACGGCCTTCTTTCTAGTTGTTTCTAACTCACGCTCCTCTAACTCTTGCTTTAATTCACTAACTTTAAGGTCAACTAGGTGAACTCTTCTCGGAAACATTTTGTCTTTAATTGTTTTTAACCGAAATATTAGTCTATTATTTATTTCACACACAGTTTTCAGTTTATTGTCCCGCGACGCGCAGTCTTTTCGGCGACTCCTAGAAACTTCGGTTATAGCGTTCGCGTCTTTTCCACGGATGAGTCATGTGTTTGTCAGAAGAGAACTTGTTTACATTTCGAGTGTGGAGTGTAATTGGATGATCAGGGCCGGTCTCGAAATTGTTATACAATAAGATCATCAATAAAAGTCAAAACATACTTCTTCATATGAAACTGGATTAATAGGACCAAACAGATCACTGTGTATCAATCCTATAGGGCGTTTTGCTCTAATTCTTTGCTCATTATGAGTCTGTTTAGTTTGTTTTCCCTCTATACAACAATTACAACATGAACAAATTGGTTTACTTATATAATCTGAGAAATTCATTTCATCTACCATATTTTTCAACTTTTTTAATCTGTCGTAGTTGATGTGACCCATCCGCTTGTGCCACAATTCCACACTTTGGTCTGTAGAGCATAAATTGGCAATTTCAAAATTTACTAAGTCCAGTTCATATAACTTGTGTTTTCTGTATGCCTCACCGACAATAGTATCATCTTTAGAAATAATTCCTTTCCATTAAAAAACGTCACATTGAAACCATTCATTTCCAATTTTCTCAATGACAGTAAATTGAATTCGAGTCCTGGTACATACAGAACTCCTCGAATCTTAATAGATTTACTTTTGCCAGGTGCCGAAAATGCGCAGACGTTGAAGGGTCGAATCTCGTATCTTTAATACTTGTTCGTAGAACGAATGGTTAGGAGCAAATTGCATACGATATCTGATTCTTGCAAGGTTGCACCACTCGATGGCAGATCTCGAATGAGTTTATCGAATGATAAAAAATGATCATTAAGTTTTTCACTAGATGAGTTGTATTTCATAGTTAATAACGATTTTCTCAACAATAACTGACTTGCCATTCCTTTTCTTTCAAACGTGTTACTCAAACTATGCCAAATATTTTGTGATAAGTTTCTTTGTCTTTAACATATTCCAAATGGCTATCTGCAATTCGCTGTATTATTTGTATATACTTTCTATCAAGCTTCTGTAGATTCTTCAGATCATTTTCTTTTCTAGCTTTCGTTTCTTCATCTTCACAAGAAAGTATAGTGATCCTACGGTTCATTCACTAAGGAAAGAAAATCCAATTCTAGAAGGGTTTCCATGCGAAACTTCCAATTATTAAAATTTGATCCATCAAATAGTGGGATCTTGTATTGCTTATCCTCTTCAGTCATACTCAGGAATATATTGAAGGCAGTTATGATCTTTCTCAGTGACGCCTGACGTCCTAAATTAAAGTGGGCGAACTAAAAGTGTTCTGGGCCCATAACCTGATGAATTCAGCTATAATAATCTCTCACACCAATATACTTTTGAGTTTCTTTAATTGCGAAATACTTCAATATGACACTGACAACAAATTGTAATATGTAACATGATATAATATATTACGTATTTCCAACATATTCTTAGCAACGACCAAACCCAAAAATACTGTCTTAGATGAAGTAAATAACAATAAGAAGGCAATTAAAACGTTCATTGCAGCTTGTTGGGAGCATGTAAAAACGAAAGTAATTCCATCACCGAACGGAGATTCTTCGTTGTCGATATAGTCTGGTCAGTACAGCAACGCTGAATTTGACATTTGACAGGACCACAACAAAACATTTCTGTTTGTTTTCGTATTTGGCTTTTAAGAGTGTTTTTTCTTGAATAAAGGGCAAAAAACCGAATTAGAAAAGAGTAAAATTAATGAATTATGGAAAAACACGTCAATTAGAGCATCGGCTGTTCTCAAAATCATGTGAAGATTTTTCCATCATAATTTCAGGTTTCCATTCCAAATTGGGTTTCCATTATTTCTATTTTATTGAACAATATTTCTGTGAACAACGCACGACACTGCCGGTGAGGGGAGATGTCCCTTACAAACAAATTTAAAGGCGTGAGCAGCGAGTTACTCATCTAGGTTCTGTTATTTGATCGGAGGCGACTTTTATGTGACCTGAAGGTCGGGACGCCATCAGGACAAGACACTGCGGGAGATGACTACGTCAGCAAACTACAACAGAGAATGGACGACATCTATAAACGAGTTCGTTTGAACATCCAGAGTGCCAGCGACAGAATGAAGGAGACCTAGGACATCAAGGCCGATGCTGGTGTATATCAGATAGGTGACCTTGTCTGGCTGTACAACCGTAAACGTCGCCGTGGACTATCACCGAAGCTTCGGAACTCGTGGGAAGGTCCATACAAGATCATGAAAAGGATAAACGTCCTCGTCCACCGAATATATAAGCCACCACGAGGAAAACCTAGGGTAGAACACTTCAATAGGTTGTCCCCTTATGCCGGAAACCACGACTAAGTCCGCACCGTCAAACCACCTGTACTCAAACAGACAGAAAGTTCAACATGGGGAGACCTTTTCAAGGTGCCTGCCGATTACGCGTTAGCTCACTGTGTGGCAGAAGATCTCCAAATGTTCAGAGGCATTGCCGTAGTAATCTCCAAGAAGTTTGGTCGACTCCAGGAACTGCGGGAACAGAACCCGGAAGTTGGAGTGGTAAATAAGGTCTCCACTCGCAAAAAACTATGACTCATCGCCGAGAACTAGTTGGAATAAAATCGGTCGCTTCTATCTGCTCTGCGAGCCATCTGTATGAGTCGCTCTAGAGTTGCAGATATAATTCCAGAGTCCGCAGACAGAGAGCTACAATATAAATAAATAGTGAAGTCAATGTTTTACTTGAATAATAGTTTAAGTAGTGTTTTAAATAAATTAGCAAAATTAGTTAGGTGCATTTATTACTACATTACTATTTTAAACAAACCAAAAATGACGGATTTAATTTTTTCAATTTTGTTTTCATAGGAATATAAATAATACAGTTAAATAACTTTTGGATTCTTTTATGAAATGTTTTAACATTTCAAGAAAAGTGAGTCCAACTAATTTTTATAACATATCAACTTCGTAGCAATAGATGGCTATTAAACAAGATCTAGCAAAATGAAATGATATACTTGATATTGTTACGTTTTTGCTAAATAATAGGCCGAGCACACTACTAAACTGTTTATTTTCTAACTTCACTATAAACAAACATACAACACTTCACTGACTAATAAAACACTTAGATCTATACAACAATACAACTAGCTTAATATTCCAAACACTTCTGCTTATCACTTTCTAATCTTCTTAATAAATTCTCTTCATAAAAACTTCTCCTCCCAGTCAAATGTCTCGCGTTTATATAGGTACTCATCGTGTAGACTGGATTATTCGCGATGATTTCGAGAATACTCAAAACGGTGAACTTCTACACATATCCAGGAATTGAGCGATGACGCGGCAGCTCCGTTATCTAGACTAGTCATGCAGTACAGAAAACGATGCATCCAAATAAATACTTCTTGGAACTGATTATCGATGAGGCGCCCGCGGAATGGACTCAGCGGCGCAGCTAGGGGGCTTTTATCAATCTCGTAACAATATCTACATAGTTCTCTGTCCTTCACAACGACCTATTAGGAGATGACAATGTTTTACTTGAATAATAGTTTAAGTAGTGTTTTAAATAAATTAGCAAAATTAGTTAGGTGCATTTATTACTACATTACTATTTTAAACAAACCAAAAATGGCGGATTTAATTTTTTCAATTTTGTTTTCATAGGAATATAAATAATACAGTTAAATAACTTTTGGATTCATTTATGAAATGTTTTAACATTTCAGAAAAGTGAGTCCAACTAATTTTTATAACATATCAACTTCGTAGCAATAGATTGGCTATTAAACAAGCTCTAGCAAAATGAAATAATATATTTGATGTCTACATAGTTCTCTGTCCTTCACAACGACCTATTAGGAGATGATTTTCTCATTTTTGCTTAAATTCAATAAAACGAGGTATGACTCAACCTGTCTTGTCATTTGAATTATTTTCGAAGATGGCAATTATCTGCCATTTAAAGGGACAATCTATAGGCGAAACCAATCATTATTTTTTTTAGAGGGCCAAACGGAATAACACCAAAAAAAGAAAAGTCCAACCAGCCTCAGTTGAGAAGACAGTACTGGGAAAACAAGAAAGTGTCGACAGCTGTGAATCAACAAGTGTAAGTTTAATTAGCTCATGAATGAATGGACTTGACAGAATACCATTAAAATACTGATGAAAAATTGATATAAGTAATCCAATCTTCCGCAAAAAAAAAACAAAATTTTTTGCACAATTTTATATTGTAATTTTTTATACGTAGTAAAACAAGGTAGAAGTAAACTAATGAAATAAAGGAAAAATACAAATTAAATACAAATATTTTCGAAACCGTAAAAGAATATTGCTCCACTCAGACTAACTGCCATTCGGTCATTGTTATATCTCCGAATTAATGTGGGTCTATACTTTTGAAATCAATCTTCCAATGATAATTTGGTATTTTCGAAGTTTTCCTTCTATTCCTGGAATTGTAGAGCTGGTATCCATTCTTGCCCCAAATTATATATGGATCACTCCAATTGTCAAGCATGTGAGTGAACTTTCTACCTGTAGACCAAAAACACATAGTTATTGATATTGCCAACACATGATATCTACATTGCGCTTTTTCAGATGTGAATAACAAGATTTGAGTATATTAGGCTTTTTTTATTACTGTACTATTAATATTATTTTACTCGAGGTAAAAAATTTCTCAAATAAACATATAGTCGTCGTAGACCAAATTTGATAATTTATTTTTATTTCGGCTAGTCATTTCATCCAACTGGATTCAGTAAACTGCAATTTGCAAAGAATAGTTTCCTTTACATACAATTTTATGAATAGTAAATAAACATATTCTACGTTATCAATCATTCTTGACAAAAATATGCAATTTAAATAATTATACAGTATCAAATAACTAAGTACTTCCATGTTCCTCTAATTTAAATCACCACCAATGGTCAGCTGTTTCTTCCTTTGGGCTAGAATGCCATGCCTAGTGCTAGTGATCATATAATACTCATACTCAAGTTGAGTAACTCAACACATTCATTCACAAGCTGTCTCAAATCGAACATCATCTAAACAATGCTGATGACCCCAAAAGACAGACACAGCTGACCGCTTGTGACGATTTAAATTGAATGTTGAAGTATTTGATACAATATTTTGACTGTGGCCCTTTATTTTACTTTGTGACTTTTGAATGTACACGCACTGTTTTCTTTCATTACTGTAATATTCATGATTTAACCTAATTGCTTCTTGTAATCTTTATAATATAGATACATTCTACACTCAAAGAAATAATGAAGGTGATCTATACACATAATCTTGAATAAAAATCTATAAAAAATAGGAAACTATTCGAAACTACTGGCAACTTAATTGCGGTTGATGAAATTCGTATGCTTCGGATAATGGAAAACATGAAAATATGTGTTTTTTAGAAAGCGGCGACAAATTATGACAAAAAGAAACTCCCCAGAGCCAAAGAGAAACTCCGAAGTGCGACAAAGGCCAATTTGAATTCTGACGACTTCGATCCTCTAGATTTAAACAACCTTCTACTCTCAACTACATCAATTTTCCAAGAAATGTGTAAGGAATTAGAATTATCCACCACATTGAACAAACACGTTGTAAGTAAAACTGCATCAATTTTGTCTCGTTTCTCTATTGAAGTTTATTCTCGTTTTAGGATTACCTGAATCTGAATAAAGAACGGATCACGCTGACCACGTCAGCAGGCGATAGCAAACAGTCTTTACAAATCGTAATCGTCAACCAAAATCCTGAAGATGCGACTCCTTCCTTCTCTGAATCGACAGATGATTTAGAGCGAATGCTCACCGATATCGAGAGTACTGTGGTAAGCTTTGCTTGTTATTCTGCTGATATTTTATTGAAGGATTCCACAGACTTTGTTTTGCAGCAGAGTTTGTACTCAAATCGTTTATGTCTAGTGTCGTAGTTTTGTACATAATCAGGAATTTCATAGTTGGCTTAAATATGGTAAGAGAATATAGCTGGTTGGATTTCATATCTATTTTTGAAACCAAGTTTTAATTCCTTTGCGTGGTAAAATTTAAGTATACAACCATAGTGGAGTAGAGTTCACTTTGCCGCGTTCCTCGCCAAGTACTTTTCCATACGGCGATGAGGTGTCAGTTCTATGTATTCATGTGTAAACACGAATCAAGGAACAAAATCGTTTGTTTTCAACAGGAAGCTGCCTCAAAGTAGTGTAATGAATCTGAGGCCGGACCTAACCACGTCTGTTTAGAAATTCATGCTAAGACTGCTCGGGTGATCTCACCTCCGCTCTCTACGGTACATCCATGACTCATCACGTCCAGGAAGGAACAATAACTAGTTAAAACATGTTCTATCCACATTCAACAACGTACGAGCAAGCCATCTGAATGAGATAGTTCGGGAACTGTAAAAGGAATGTGCTTGTCGATATATATAGACGCTCAACATGAGATGGCAGGTATAGTTCGAGAGTTTGCAAATCGACAAAGTATAGAGACAGTAACTGTGATATAAATGTTTCGAATGAATTAAGATATTGTTTAGAAGAGTTTTAAGTAAATTAGCGAAATAATTTAAGTGTATTTATTCTACAGTAGCTTCGTGATTGGTTCATTCAAGGGCATATACTTATTACGATGACGTATTATGAAATTGAAGACTGAAAGGTCAGATGAGCTACTGCAGGGCGAGTGGCGAGGCGAGGTGAAGTACTCCTCTGTGGTTTTACACTTAAATACCAGATGCAACATTAAAGCCGGGATTTAGGATATCAATTTCACAAATAAAACGAGATGCAAAATAATGCCATTTTCGTGTTAAAAGGAAATCTGAAATTATTAAAATTAAAACCAAACACATAAAACATCCATTTTGTGTTTCAGCCTTAACATCACGTGGGGTCTGGTGTATATAAACATTATTATGACAAATTAATATAGTATTCATTTTATAGTCTGATTCATCTTATAGATGTTCGTGTTACAGCTGGGGTAATGACTGATTGTTATTTTTATGCTTGTTTATATATTTCTTCTGACAAAAAAAAGAATGCATTAACTACGGGTTATTAGGGACCTTCCTTTATAATCAGTTGTGAGTTTATAGTTTATATGAGATCATTTTATATTGGCTCTTACACGTTTGAGAAAGCTTCAAGATTATCATTTCAAATTATCGCTCGAATTAGAATTACCTACTATTCAGCAGGTTTAAGCCCGTTTTGCTAGCTCCATCCATCTCCGATATTGGTAGTAAACTGACTTGGCGACGATAGTAAGTTGTACTTATGTCTGAGTATTGAGGGCGGAGCTGCGTTAATTGGCACTATATGGACGTGTTTTTAATTCATCGATGGATAATGCGCATTCGTTGTGTCATTGTCATTGTCATTGTCATTTTTCAATAGTTTAATAAGGATGAAAATGCTCATTGATGGATTTAAAAACTTGCCCTATTGGTTATTATGGTTCGTAGCACTTGATTTACCGCCTTTTTTGGACACTTCATTATTTGTTAATGGGGTTTGTAGCGCTTGGTTATCTGGCCTTTTTTAGTAGCAATCTTTTACTATTTTTGAGAATTTTTGGTTGATCTTCAGGGTTTTCTCATTCCTATTGAAGTTGCCCGCGTATTTGTGTATCTCCGTTGCTTCATTACGAGATCCTGAAGCAGATGCAAGATTTATTCCTCCAAGTCCCTCTGACACAGTGCATAAGTTCAGTAACTGTATACATGTGCCCATTTGTCCCAACTTTCAGTTCCTTAATCCTGGTTCGCAAGGGCATATTCGTGACATATGTGCTTGATATGCACTATGGCATTTAAGTCAAGGTTACGACCCTATACTAACCATCGTGTTACATCAAGAATAATGTGATGTAACAATGTTGCACCAATGCGAAGTTCAATATTAAGCTATATTCGACGTTTACTAAAACTAAAATTTCAATTACACATCACATACAGTACAAAATGTGATGGAGCAGCAACTTCTATCAGATCACACCTATACGACGTCAACAAATCCACCAAGTCGTTATATCACACATTAAGACATGACACAAATGAATATTATACGATACATTTCAATATCGCATGCAAGTGAGTAATATTCTCGTGAAAATGTTGAAAATCTGATCGACTGGTCATTTATTTGTGACTGTTACTACTCTAATTTTGCGTCGTTCGAGATTTGGCGCTCCACATTCCATAATATCATGATTCATGGTGCTTAATAAGCGGTTGTATCTGGAATATTCTTTTTTCCTGAAATTTCTGTCATTTTACTGCAGAAGTCTAATTTAATTATAAAAGATTTATTTTATTTAATATTTTTTCAGGGAAGACTTTTTTATTTTATTTGTAATTATTAGATATATCATTGTTATGGTTTATAGATAGATATACAGATAATAGTTTAATTTCTTTTTCATCATTGTTATCAAAACATTCCTACCGACATCACTTGGTGGAAATTTTCTCTCAACCCACTCATAACACTTTATATTCCATCTTATTATATAAAAACAGGGTTACCGATTTGAAAGCAGGGCAACCGCTGTAAAATTGTTATTTTATATCCGATTTAAAAGTTCTTTCTTTTAATGAATAGAACATTAATAGTTCTAGTTCAGTTCCATGAATCCTAAATAACATTCAATATTTCAAGGCCTATTTCTAATTTCATCGCCAAAAATACAACGTAATAACAATTTTTTTAATAGCAATCTGACTACGCCATTGTATTGGCAATAATTTCTAATGGGTGTGACCGTAATTTCTTTGAAAAATATCGGTTTCCAACAGAAATATGGCATAATTGAAATTTAAATTACGTTACCGAAATATTTCAGATAATCGAAATAATCGTCCTATACATAAATGACATGTGTCAGTTTGAATCATAAAAATTTCTGACCAACAGTTATTCCTAGTTATGTCAATTTTTGTTTTCTCTAGACACACCTCAGATTCGTATTGAAAAAAATTATTTTCAAGGCAGAGTTCTAGACTGATATTGAGAAACAAAACTTTTTTATATTTGAAAATTATTCGAATTTGATATCAAAGGTATGACGGTATAATAGAGCTATTGAAGCTTTTTTTCTTGAATAAATAAATTGTTTCGATAGGACAACAAATAAAAAAAGTTACAGTGATGTCCCGCTCTATACATATCACTCTATAATGATAAAATATTATCGGCATATAGCGTTCCTAATACATTTGGTTGATTGTTGGTGTAGCCAGTCGGCCAATAACAAATATACGAGATGGAGTCAAGTATTCAACTGGACTACTGTTCTCCCTAGAAACTGTTTGCCTCGAGGACAATTTACGTGAAAATGTCAGTATATCAACCGCAGTTGCGGCAATAATGGGAATGCTATATGCCGACTCGTATAACACATGTTATAGTGACTTTCTATGTGAGGGCGCATATCAAGTCTGAAAGACATCACAATGATTTTCTTTGAGGCGGACATATTGGATACATGTTTTTGACTTCAAATGGTATTTCGCACGTCTCAATGTGATGCCACTGTTACATATTTCGTGTATCACATATGGTTGGCTGGGGTTGCCTTGTACGCCAGTAGTCGGCATACTGTGCTCTGGACAGCGATAGTAAGGAGAATAAATAATACTCCAGAGCATAAAAAAAGGACCATAGCCAGAAAGGCATTACGCCTTTGCTGAGCTCAAGCCTGGGTACACTCTGGGAAGAAGAGAAATGATTAATCCATCGAATCAAACGCTTTTTAAAATCAAGGCGGAATATCATTCACCTTCTAATATATAGCCCTTTTCTACTCTCGATACTCGGATCAATCGGTCTGTTTTACAACACTCAGGTTAAAATTCTACTGACATATACATGCTACCTTACAATTTACCTTCAGAAACGAGGTATACATAACAATCGAAAACAAATTACCACTCCGGAACATCCGGAAGAAGGAATCCTGTAATAAAACTTCACGTGTGAAGTATGGTGAACTTACTGACACGACAAATCTGGTTTCTCACTGAAGTACCCGGGAGTAAGCATCCCTGGGGTGCGGGACTGTGTTTCAGCTTGAATGTAAACACCTGTTACAACGTTGTCACAGAGACATGGCAGAAAATCTACAAAGCCGGTTTACTACGCTTGAATCGGAAAAACTTTAATATGAGCGGAAACAAAATATTATTCCCGCGTATGGCAGGTATTAAGGGGTCTGAAGAATTCCAGTTTGTGCTCATACATTTGCTATTGAGTGAGTTTTTATGATATATTCGACTGCAAAACAAAGTAAAACTGACGACAAACAATTCCTCAATGACAGAAAACAATGACGCAATTGATGGTTGGCAAGTTTAGCTGAAATGTAAAACACTGTCGGTTTTATGTTTTCACTGTTTTGAGTTTTAATCGATCATCACAATACCATAATCCTTAGCTTAGAAGACAAATGTTAACAAATTTTGATTCGCTCATAGCGGTTGATAGAAAGAGATGTTCGATGGAGGGTGTGTGATTTCTTCGATTATAAATTGATGACGCATGGGTAAAGAAAAAATAATCGAACTGTAGGGTTATCTTTACATTATAGCGTTGGTGAAAGTACGACCCCATGAGGGACTCCTGCACGCATCTCTCTCGTGTCTGAGATAGACCCGCCAACATGGTTCGCTGGCTTTGTTTATTGGATTGGGCTGAAAGAGAAAACCCTGACGATCAATAAAATCTGTTTCCCCATCCTCAAAAATATGAATATCTGGCTGTGGAGCTTATGGCTCGCTTCGGACGGCTCTCGGGAGTCTTTTTTCTCAAGTACATCGCTCTCTTCAGGCGACCACATGCCTTGTTGTGAAGCAAGTGTGTTGTGAGTTGCCAATCCCGACATCTGGTACTTACTTGGAGTTCGCACCGACCACCCGAGGTGGTGCTTTAGGTTTTTCGGGATTTTCTACAGCTGAAAAGTGAATATTCTACCAATCATCAGTAAGTCGACCCGGAGCGCCATGGCAAATAATAATGATAGCCGACCAATCAGAAGCCACTAACCATAATAATCAATATAGTGACAATACACTTAGATCCGCCCCTACCGAGCCAACCATGTGATACAAGAAATATGTAACGGTGACATCACAGTGAGACGTGCGACATCACATTTGAAGTCACAAATATGTATCTAATATATTGAGGCAATGTAAAAAGCTTCAATAGATCGATTATAACTTTGATATAAAATTCTAAATGGTGATGTCGAATAGCTTACATGAACCTTAGGAAAATTTACAATAACAAGCAGTTCGAAAAAGTGAAATCTGTACTCTGTGAGGCCTTGGTATTATCTCGCTTCAATTACTGTGATTCGATCAATGGGCCATGTATTGATTCTGATGATATACGCCGCATACAGGTTGTGCAATTCATGCCTGCGACTCATACAGAGTATTAGACGACGACAGAACAGATCCCATAGATTGAATGATCAAAATTGGCTCAATATGTCAAGAAGACGGTTCGTCATTCAGCCTGTCTATTTCACAGAGTCATTATGTCGAAAACGCCCCCTTATCTAATGAAAAGATTAACATTCCGAGAAGATGTACATAATGTTAACATTAGATTCAAAGGAGTGATAACACCCCCCATTCACAGAACAACGATTTTTAGAAGAGCATTCTCATATCAAATTTCGCGAATTTATAATTCAATTCCCAAAAACCTGAAATCCTTTACCGGAGTTGGTTTCAAAAAGAAAATGATGAATTACCTCATGAATGAACAGATAAACGAGAATGTTTTGGTGAATTGATTGGTTATGATTTGGATTATTATGATATAAGATACTTCAAGTGAAAATATGTTCACACGATATTGTAAGTTTTTTATTTTTTTTTGCTTGAGAATAACAGAGATTTGTGTACTGTGTACTCTGTACATAGTACATTGATCACCTGATCTTCGGCATTTTTCCATAATTGTTTGATTGAATTTATTAATTTGTTATGGTAAATAAAGACCTATTATTATTATTATAATGCCTTTTATGAATTCTTTTCAAATCCAAAAATCCAAATGAGTTTATTTTCGCTGACTTATCACTTGTAGCAATATCAGTCTAGAACTCTGTCATTAAAAATTAATTTTTTTTTGATACGAATTTGAGGTGTGTCTGAAGGAAACAAAGATTAACATCACTAGAAATAACTGTTGGTTAGAAATTTTTACGATTCAAACTGATAGCGGTCTAATGGAGCAAAATTTAATTATTTCATACTTGTGATATACTGGACGATTATCTGAAATATTTCGATAACGTAATTTGAATTTTAATTATGTCATATTTCTGTTGGAAAACGACAATTTTTTGAAGAAATTTCGGTTACGCCCATTTTGAATTATTGCCATTTCAGTGTCGTAGTCATATTGTTTTTAAAAAAATTGTTTTGTATTTTGGCGATGAAATAAATTAGAAGAAAGCCTTGGAACATCGAATTTTATTTATTTTGAATGCATGGCACTGAACTAAAACTATATAAAATAACTTTAAAATCGGATAATACATAACAATTTTTCAGGGTTGCCCTGCTTTCAAATTGGTCACTCGGTATTATGTATGTTACGTTTTCTCATGGAATTTCACTCACTATACAGGTTATAACCCAGCAAACCATGTGATACGAGAAAGATGTATACGTGACATTGCATTGTGACGTGCGACATCTCATTTGAAGTCACAAACATGTTTCCAATACATTGAGGCAATGTGAAAATATCCGCCTCAAAGAAAATTTTTGTGACACATAATGAAACTGCCCTTTGTGATAAATTATTGAAATTAGAATGAAAAATATGTCAATATGTCATGAGACGATCGTATCTTTCAGGGTTACCGCTTGTACCGTGCCGCAGTAGACCAGAAAATAGTAGTAAGTAGATGACACTGGAGTAGACTCAGGCCAATGCAAAGTGGTACTTGACAATTTTCCTACCAGTCAAAAGTTTGCGATAGATTTTAATAAAATCTGCAGTATACTTTGCATGTGATATGAAAACTTAACTTATAATCATCTCATAGAAGTCTCAATGTGATAACATGACTTAGTAGCTTTGTTGACGTCGAATAGGTTTGGTCTGATGAATGTTGCTCCCTTATCAAATTATTTCCTCTTTGTGATGTGTTATTGTGACTGTAATATCAAATATCTGTCAAATAGAGGAGAAAAATCAACATCGCATTCCCTTCACTTCATGTCACACGATGGTTGACTGGGAAGTAATATGATGTCTGTAGGAATCTTTAAAACCATATTATCTACTTCATTTATTGTACCAGCTTATTGAGATATTATAAAATATGGGATATTCCATAATACAATATTCTTCATTGAAATAATGCTATAATAATGTTTCAAATATATTTTTACTAGAATATTACAGTACATACTTGCATGCGATATTGAAGAGTGTATCATATAATATCCATCTATGCCATAATTAATAATGTAGTAAAACTGCACTAAACTAATTTTGTTAATTTATTTAGACACGTCTTAAACAATAATTTATATCACTAGTCACTATTTTTATTTATTTTTACTGCCACTCTCTATCTGCGAACTATATTTGTTAATCTATGTGACTGACTATGACTATCCCGCCATCTGATACCCAGCGGCTTATATACTCGTATTTACAGTTCTCGACTGATCAGGACAACAGAACGATTCATCTAGATGGCTCTCTCTCGAAAGTTCGGTTTCTTGGAACGTTCGCGCTTCTTCTACGCGGGACTCATGTGTTTGTCAGCGGAGAACTTGTTTACATTTCGAGTGTGCGTTATTAATTGGATGATCAGGGCTGGTCTCGAAATCGTTACATTGCCCCCTTCTTAAAGACGTTTCGTCCCGAAATGTCATTTTTGGAGTGTGGAGATATCTGCAATATACACATCTCCTGAAACAGGTTTGACTCGAAATTCCTGCCTTGGTCCGGCTATTTCCTGCCACGACGGTCTTCGGTCACTCTTCTTCCAGCCGATGACTAAACCAAGATCTGGATCTTTCTTTTGGTCTTTCTGGATCTTGTTGTCATTCCAGTTATTATCCACCGTCGTAGTTCTACAGAGCGTCGACTCTTTCTCCTCTGCTCGTCGGCAGTGCGAACAGTCTTCTGGGCATGGTCTTCGCGATAGGCATCCGCATTCTTATGGTTGATTCCCGCTCGATGTTCTATCTCAAAGTAGAATTCTTGGAGCCTCTCGATCCAACGTGCCACTTGACCCTCGGGATTCTTGAACTGTAGGAGCCATTTGAGAGCTGCATGATCAGTTCTCAATAGGAATCTTCTTCCATACACGTACTTGTAGAAGTGTTCAAGTCCTTTGACAACAGCCAACAGTTCCCGCCTGGTGACACAGTAGTTTCGCTCCGGTTTACTGAGGGTCTTGCTGAAGTAACCGATGACCTTCTCTTGTCCTTCTTGGATCTGAGACAGGACAGCTCCAAGTCCCACGTTACTGGCGTCAGCTCAGAACTGGTGCGTTGATCAATGCTCCTTTCAGCTTCCTGAATGAGTCTTGGCATTCTTCAGACCACTGGAACTTCGTTTGCCCTTCTATAAGCCTGGTCAGCGGTTTGGCGATGTTGGCGAACCCTAGTACATATCGGCGATAGTAAGTGCACAGGCCAAGAAAACTTCGAAGCTGATGTATGTCTTTTGGAATGGGCCATTCCTTAACAGCTTTGATCTTCTGCTCATCTACTGCCACTCCTTTTCCAGAGACAACGTGGCCAAGATATCGTACTTCCTTCTGGAACAAATAGCATTTCTTGGGACTCAGCTTCAATCCGGTGGTTCTCAGTCGTTGGAATACAAGTTTTTCACGTGGTCCTCGAACGATCTGCCAACCACAATAATGTCGTCGAGATACAGCAGACAGGTCTTCCATGATAGTCCCTTCAAAACCGTCTCCATCAATCTTTCGAACGTGGCTGGAGGGCTGGAGCGTTGCAGAGCCCGAATGGCATATCTATGAACTGCCAAAATCCTGAGCCGACGGTGAAAGCTGTCTTTTCTCCATCTTTCTGAGCCATTTCTACCTGCCAGTATCCACTCTTCAGGTCTAGGGCTGAGAAAATCGTAGATCCAGCCAGACAAAAGTACAAAAGTACAACTTACAATCGGTGCCAAGTTGGTTCATTACCAACATCAGAGATAGAAGGAGTTCTTCTGAATATACTAGCCGCTTGAATTAGCGAACGCTAGAAAGAATTTCCAAAGAACAATGGTCTCAAAACCCGATAAATAGTTATTCCACTTCAAGCATTCATTTAATATATATGATAATAATTTGCTCTGGCTAAGCATTCTCTAATTTATGAAAGTATCAAAGTATACAACCATCTTCCTACTATTCTGAAAAATATTACTGATAACAAAAGGTTCAGGAGTTCTGTTAAAGATCTTTTAGTAGAAAAAGCATATTATTCAATCAACGATTCTGTATTTTTTATGTTTTATTTGTGAAATTTTGTTTTTTGTATCTCATAATTTTGACATGTATTTTATTATATGTAAGTATGTTTATCTCATGCTTTGTCAACAAGATCTATTATCTTCGACAATAAAGTATATTTTGACTTGGCTCGACTTGACTTGAATATAATAATATGTTTTTTTGCGGAAGATTGGATTACGTAATCCACCATAATTCATTATTAGTTATATGTTAATATGTTTATTTTATACAGTGCACATTCACTTAAAGTAAATTATTACGCGAATGTTTTTTCGTCATACTTACTTTTACTCACCTCCATATTTTCAAGATGTCTGCAGAAACGGAATATCAGGAGACTTTGGATACTAGAACGATGTCGACCCAAACTGATAATAGGTCTTTAGAAGTGAGTATATATGCATTTTTATATATTTCAAACAAATCCTCTATTTAAGAAACCGAAGTCAATGAGTAACACCATACCTACTCAATTTCACCAGTACTAAGTAATAATGTATCTATTTGTTTTTTATGTAGATGGAAAACAAAAAGTTAAAATTGGAGATTGCAGCACTGAAGAACCAGATATTTTGTTTGCAAAATCAAATACAGCTACAGGATGTTCCTAAATTGTTAGTTGTGTGTGATGATGAATGAGTTTGTGAGCCCAGGATAGATATGTTTAATGAAAAAAGGTAAAAATGATGGGGATTTAGATGTTTCAGTGGCGTGAAATGTAACGGTTCTATTATTCACTTAAATAAAATGTATATATTCAATAAAAGGAAATGTATATATTTCTAAATAGCAAAATATAACTTCGAAGTCTGATTTCACATTTTTTGTTAATGATGAATGTGCGCCTATAGCTTCATATTGTGAATTGATCGAAGATGTTCGGAAATATTTAAGCTTGTCAACAATTGGGCTTCAGGTCTGATTTAATTTTCTTGATTCATCATAGACGTGTGAATTTTGCTCATCTGAATGATGCACATAATGAAACAAAATGAAGCATAGGATAATTCAAGGCTGTGTTAACTTATTTATTATTAGGATAAGAATCATTTCACTAAATATTTTTTAATATGTTGATATTTCCTTAAATGAAAGTGTTTTGTTCTGTTTATATAAATTATCTCCCAAATTCATTAATTTAGGTTAATTGATACATTGGTGAAACAAATTAGTTAATGAAATATATATTTTTCACTATATGTCCTATCTTAATTTGTTTGTGAGATTACGATTTATGACTAGCGCATTAGTCAACTGCCGAATAAATGTTTTCTTTAAATGACATAGTTGAATATAGTAATATATATTTGTTGCTTTAAACTGCTCAAACTTTTCTGTTATTAATCTCAGTTGATTCTAAATCCATGCTAGTTTAATTTTTTAATGGAAGTTCCTGACTTGTTTGTAGTTTTGAATAAATTTTTATGCATTAAATATTTAATTATTTTCCTACACTTCTTACATTTAAATGTTTGTCGAAGATTACAAACAGAAAAGGTATGCGAAACTTCACAATGAAATTCTAAATTTCAAGCCCTACTTCGTGTTCATTTCATCGTCATCGAAATTTAAATTACGTTTTCAAAATATTTCGCATAATCGCCCTGTAAGTTACATGTGTGAAAGGTTGTAATTTACAATGATATTAGACCGCTATCAGTTTGCATTGTGAAAATTCTCAACCAACGTTTATTCAAGATGTTGATATAATCATTGTTTCCTCTAAACGCGCCTCAGATTCATTAAAAAACTAATATTCAATAGCATACTTCGAAACTTATATTGGTACGGACGATAAGTCATCAAAACTAAAGACGAATACAGTCAAAATCATTAGGTTAAGTTTATTGCACCAAGAAGTACAGCTTCTCTAATATTATCACAAATCTGGTGGAGTATAGCGCATTTTATTAAAAAAAATTTAAAAATTAATTGATTTACCTGCATGGAAGAATAATTTTGTTTTTCCGAGATTGTCGATAGATACAATTTCACACAATATAGTATCCCTATTCCAAATCGCACAGTTCGTCTTTAAAGAATTAGTTGCTGGTACGACAGTTTTATCAGCATTCTCCGCACTCGAATCAATTCCTTTGACAGTGGAGCTAAAATCGCCAGAGAAAGAATTACAACTTTGGACAGGGTGGGTTGTAATTATATCTAGCTACGGACAAGCTCTGAAAATTTGGCCTGATCTTCCTGTCTTGTTCTACGATATAATTATAGCAGGGGAGCTCAAGCGGGGATTTCGGGATTTACTGAAGCGCGGCAGATTAATATATAGGGGGAAACCTTGTACCCGGTTAAGTACCTCCACCAAATATGAACCTCATAAATAAGGCTGTCCAGGATAAAGGATCAGATTATTAAAAAAATTGATCATCCAAAATTCTCGAGCGCGTCAGATTAAGATAGGGTGAGTTAATTACATGCTAAAAAGTGTATATTCTACTAATCTGACAATTTGAGAGTGACGTAAAGATAGTGGAGGGCAACAAGTTGTAAAAAAACGTCATCTCGACATTCTAGAGCGTGGCTAAATTTTTTCAATTTAATAATTCAAGGATATTGGAAAATATATATTCTGACGATTTCCACAATCCGAAATAACAGAAATTCGCCTATGAAGTGTAATATGCGTGCAGCTGCGTAATGCCTATATTCACCTCTCCGCGTTACTATTTCTCTCTCACTCTTTCTCTATCTATTTGGCTTGGCCAAACTTAGATTTTGAATATAATTTGAACCGATTCGTACAGGTAGATTTTGAGAAATCTCAAAAAAACTACGAAAATTTTCTTTTTCAAATGTGTTTTTTTTTTTAATAACTTTTAAGCGGCTTTATCGATCGATTTCAAAAACTAATCAGCTCTTAATATCAAAGAACCACGTCGATCGCCGCTAGTCCGGTCAGAATCGGTTGACGTTCGTGAGTTATCGTTGTTTTTCGGAATCACTCTAAAATTTCTGGTTCGATCAATTCAAACTCAAAGATTCTTCATGTAGCTTGAAAAACAGCGTCGAATGCGGTTCATTTATTCAAAAGTTATTGCGGTTTGAAAATTCAAAAAATTGTATAAACTTCTATCAGACTTTTGAGCTCGGAGAGCTCATAATGATACAAAAATCATATTTTTGAGCTCGGAGAGCTCGAAAACAAAATAAGTGAAATGTTGAGCGCTTAGGTATGGAGTTAGCGGGAAGTTGCAGGGATGGCTTTCAGGGTCAACCGTTTTCCTAATTTTTTTTTGTCAGATTAGGTGAATCCCTCTAGATAACCGTCAGCTTGGGAGACAGCACAACTAGGACATAAAGATGAACCATATATATCTTAATCTGACGCGCTCGAGAAAGTCCATGCAACAGTTTTTTTTACAAATTTGAAAATCTATAGCCGCTTTCCCCACCGATGAGTAGGTATACATTAAATAACATTTTTTTCTTCTTATCATCTAAGCTTTGCTACCCAATAGGTCCTTATGACGCTCGAGTAAATCCACATTTAGCATCGTGGGCTCCCCTACTATTACACATAATGTCGATTTTTAAAGTCACGCGATTTTAGTAGGAATTCATTGACTCTTTTGAATATGCTCAATTGGTTGTTATATTGTAGTGAAATTAAACTTAACTAATTTCGCTAATTTACTTAGAACCCTTCTAAACAATAATTTATTTAAAACATTGATTTCACAGACATTGTCGCTACACTGAGGTGCCAACTCTCGAACTATTTCTGTAACTGCCTCTGTAACTCTGCCTGTCATCTGATGTTGAGCGTCTGTTATACCGGTAAGTAGAATTCTCTTACCACGCTCGAAAAGCCGCGACTCTACAGATGGCTCTCGTAAGTTCTCGACGTGGATTGAACGATCAGTACTAGATGGACCGTTAACGAGCAGAGGTGCGATCACCCGAGCAGGCTGAGCGTGAATATAGCGGGCAGGTCCGGCCTCAGGGTTGCTACAGTGCTCCTCCTTAAAGACACGTTTCGTTCCGAAATGTTGTCCTTAGAGTGTGTCGATACCTGCAGAATTCTCTATGTCTGCACATTGAAGTTCGATGGAAGGAACACTGCATTTGGAATATCGAATGTCAAATATGACAGAACAATAACAAAACATCTCTGTTTTTTTGTGTTTGGCTTATTGAAGTGTTTTTTCGTGAATAAAGGGAAAATTCTGAGTTTATTTGTGTTAAACTATCTTATTAAGCAATTGTGAAATGTGTAAAAGACAAAAAAATAAGAAAACGCTCCACGATGAAACAGAGACAGAAATCGACAGTATGAAAGAAACAATCAGTATGTTGAAAAATCTAATTTATAATGCACACACCAAAGAAACGATGATCAACCAAAATGCAATGCCAGACTTGAGTTTGAACTTAGATGAAGTCCAAAAAGACATAAAAGATTTGAAGGTCAGTATGGAACCAGGAAAGCTCTCATTGAAACCGCCTCAGTTCGACGAAAATACTCCATGGGCAAACTACCACCGACAATTTGAAGCTGCTGCCAAAGCGAACGGTTGGAATGCTGGGGAAAAAGCTATAGCATTGACACTGACATTGCGTGGCGAAGCAACAAACATTTTACAGACTCTCACCGCCCAACAACAGGAGGACTATGAACAGCTGATAATACATCTGGAACTTCGCTATGGCCAAGCCCACCTTGAACACGTATATCATTCACAGCTGAAGAACCGATGCCAGAAATAAAGCGAATCCCTTGCAAGAATTTGCTTGGTTCGCCTTGTATGGAAAGTGTTATGGAGCGACTAGCGGTTCAGGCATTTTTGGGTGGACTTCGTGACCAAGAAACCCGGCAAGCCTTAACACTAGCTCGCCCCGCACATCTCTTAGATGCAAAACAGCAAAACAATCCTGCAAAAGCCAGAGTACAGTTCGGATGATTGAGAAGCAAATGCCCAACATTCAAAGAAGCGACACCGACACAGGAAAACTAAAGAAGGTCGATCGATGAGGAGGGGTAGTCGTCTGCCTGTATCCAGCAAGCCCCAATTAACAACGCATATGTCGCAGCCTTCAACAAAGGTGTTTTCGTAGACGGTGTCCTCAACAACGAGCCTGCTGCTGGATACAGGTGCAACTAGGAAAATCCTTGGGCCTACTTTTGCCAAAACATCGGCAAGAATTGAATCATCGAATTGGAAACTACGCACAGCAACAGGAAAGCCGGCAACTGGGTATGGGGAACTTCTAATTGAACTGACTTTATGGAGCACTAAAGTGAAACACCGGGCTCTCCAAAGGGTTCAAGTTGAATTTCAGAGACGGCGTCCTACGAGTGAATGAGGAAGAGTTGGTGCATCACGGGAAAAGTGATGAAATGATTCGTGTCCTGTTGGCTGATGATGTGAGCGTACGGAGAGGATTGAAACCATTTTGGAGGCTCGCCTGGATGGAGGTGCGAGCAGTGGAAACGTGGTGATGTTCGAGCCCAAGCTCCATAGTGAGAAAATTGGACGAGGAATCGCACTAGGGAAGATCTTGTTGCGTATTGATAAAGCCACCTTTGAAAGATTGATGGAGTCGGTTCTGAATGGACTATCATAGAAGACGTGTCTGGTGTATCTTGACGATATTATTGTGGTCGACAGATCGTTAACGACCACGTGAAAAACTGGGAGGAGGTATTTCAGCGACTAAGAACTTCCGGATTGAAACTGAGCCCCAAGAAATGCCATTCGTTCCAGAAGGAAGTACGATACCTCTGCCACGTTTTTTCTGGGGAAGGAGTAGCAGTTGATGAGCAGCTGTTAAGGAATGGCCCTTTCCAAAAGACATACACTAGCTTCGAAGTTTTCTTGGCTTGTGCACTTACTATCGCCGATATGTGCTGGAGTTTGCTAACATGGCTAAAGCACTGACCAGGCTTACAGCGACAAAGGGCAAAGTTTCAGTGGTCAGGAGAATGCCAAGACTCGTTCAGGAAGCTGAAAGGAGCATTGATCAATGCACCAATTCTGAGCTATCTCCTTCCGGACGGAAAATTCATTTTGGAATTGGACGCCAGTAACGTGGGGCTTGGAGCTATACTGACTCAGATCCAAGAAGGACAGGAGAAGGTCATTAGTTACTTCAGCAAGACCCTCAGTAAACCGGAGCGGAATTATTGTGTGCACAGTCACTGTCGCTACTCGATCATCTGTCTACGTGCGATCTCTCGAACTATCAGTATCAGTGGTAGGTATTCTCCAAAGAGTTTGGTCGACTACAGGAACTACGGGAACAGAATCCAGAAGTTGTAGTGGTGCTATAGCTGAGGAAGAGCCAGGGAAACATCTACTATCTGGTTACCAAAAAGCATTTTCGAGACAAACCTTTCTATGAAGATGTCTGGAAGAGCCTAACTAGATTAACTAGAGACACGATGCTGGACCAGAATCTTGTGGACCTAGCCATCCCATAATTGTCCTGTGGGAATGATGGGCTAGATTGAAAAGTTATAAGAAGTATGTTGGAGACGTTATTCAGGTCCAGCGGCGTCAAGATTTTGGTGTGCTGCAATCACTTTCCACGACCCAACATGAAGACTATGAAATGTTGTTTCCACCGAACTTCAAGGTGAGATTTCTAGACGAAACGTCTTTAAGAAGGGAGCAATGTAACAATCCTGGAGCCGGACCTGACCGCGCCTCTTTGGATAATTACGCCCAGGTCGCACACATTTAATCATCCTTACTCGTTAACGATACATACATGACTTGTCTTCTCGAAGACGAAACGATACTAATAAAGGAACCTTGAGAGGGCGTGTATATAGTTAGTTCGAGAGTTCGCAAGTAGGCAGAGTTAGCAACAGTAATATACATTACTATAAAAAATTTATTAAAAGTTATAGTTTACGAGCTAAAATAAATTGGCAAATTATTGTTAAGTGTATTTTCATTACAATACCTCATTTTTTGTTTAGTTCTCTATGATTTTCTAAAATTATTAGTCTCAATTTGAGATTCAATCTTACGTTCTTTATATATACAGTGAGTCTGCTTAAGTTGGCTACTATGGGAAACTTTTATTATTGATTTTACGAAAAAAAGTTATTCTTCATAAAAAATTCTGCATAGTCTAAAACCCATAATGCAACCATCAGATATTGAATTTTATCAATCTTATACGAGGTATGTCAAAAGATATGAATTTTATCCAAGAGTAAAGTAACTTTATATTTCACAATATCGAAAATTGTTATTATGAAAAACTATGTTTCAATATGCAATTACATCCTACAATTTGGAAAAAAAAATTACAATTTTTTTGAAATTATCAATATTTAAATTTAGTTTTATGAAAATTTGCTTATTAATTTCTCAACAGACCGAAAAGGTTAACATGTTTGTAATAAATTATAAATGATAAATGTTCGGTATTGGTAATTTGAGAAAAATTTGTAAAAAAATTATTTTTCCAATCAGAAGGATGTAACTGCACATTGAAACAGTTTTTAATTCCAACTAACTTTTTATGATGAAAATTTTCGATGTTGTGAAATATAAAGTTACTTTATTCTTGAGAAAATTTCATATTTTTTAACATACCCCGTATAAGATTGATGAAATTTGATATCTGATGATTGCAGCATGGTTTTCAGACCATGCAGAACTTTTTATGACGAATAACTTTCATTCGTAAAATCAATAATAAAAAAGTTTCCCACTTGTAGCCAACTTAAGCAGACTCACTGTATATGATTGGTATAAAATAATAGGAAGTTTTACTAAATTTTTCATGATGATCTCCTACCATATAGATTTTCAACAAATAAATATATTGAGAAAACAAAAGTAAAAAAATTAAATTACATATGGTGCATACTTTCAGCGGGTTAGTGCATGTGTAAATATACAGTGGGTAAATGGTGTAATAACAGTGATGACAAATATTAGAACAAGCTAAAATTTTTTATGTACACTTTTTACAACTTCCATGATTCTCAAATCCTTCAACTTTCAAGTTTTCTTCATTATTCATCAACCTCATTTCCGCTATTCAGTTATCACCAACACCTTGAGTTTTCTTAACATTCTCAAGAAGGATATTGGACTCATGCACCCATTATATCCTTTGTTTCTTTCTTTTTCCATGTATTTTATAATTCTTTTTTCTGAAAAGCACGTACCATTTTTGAAATATTCGGATTAAAACCTCAAATCATGTTGTGAATCTTCCTCTCCACAGAAAACATATCTCTCCACCGATAGAACATCGAGCATGGCCTATGACATTAGGTACATTCTTTCATTTTGATCAAAATGAAAGAACTGGATTGAAGTATCAGACTGTCGCATGTTGAACAGAGGGGTCACTTCACTTCAGTTCGTTCAGTTTAACATAACGAAAGAATACACATATTGCTCCTTTTTTTCAAGCTTTCTGCGATTGGCGAAAGCTGTTATGTGAACGTGGCAAAATGCTCCTAGCCATGGTGAAGAAATTCGACAACACTGTAAGGGCGACCTGTCATCAATTGATATTTGTTTATATTGTAGGTTAGGTAGATAACACGATCCAAGGTGAATTATTTGTGCAGTGATTGATGGAATTAACGTACAATTTGTGTGAAATGCTGTGAGAAATATTTGTAAGAATATAGTGTCTGAGTTATTAATGGAAGTATTCTTTCAAAGGTACCTAGTGGTAAACTCGAGTGGGAATGTGAAGGTCTGTCTATTCCGTTTCTGGAGGTAACTTCTACGTTATTTGTGCTAATATGCCAACTCGTTGTAATGTGACAGGGTGCAAGTCGAATTACGATTCCCAAGATCACCATGTCTCAGTATTTTCTTTCCCAAAAGACGAAGATATGCGGATGAAGTGGATATCTGCGATAAATCGTAAAAATTGGGCCCCTTCTAAGAGGAGCGTAATATGTGCGTTACATTTTCATGAAACAGATATCATCAGATACGAATCATGGCCTTTGCCAGATGGATCAATTAAAACAAGTTTGCTTGCACGTCCGAAGTTGGTGAAATCTACAGTTCCTTCAATTTTTCCGAAATTAACTAAATATTTGTTGAAACCTGTAACCTCATTGAAAACTAATACTTCTTCAATAAAGAAACGAAGGTATAGAAAACAAAATATTCTAGGGATATATCTATATATGTATGATTAAAAATTGTTTGTTGTAGGTCAAGAAAACGAACTAAAATAAATGATTCAGAAGATGATTCTGTAGCAGATACCGAAAATGTGCCTGGACCTTCAGAAGGTTGTGGAATTCCTTCCAATGGCGGCATAAACCACTCCGGGAATTTGAGCTTAGCTGCCAAAGTCAAATACAAAAAAAAAAACCGGGTTTGTTCAAATTTATATATTTTATCAACATAACGAAAGAATATATCCAGCTTTTGCGGGCAGAATTATTTATAAACTATTTTCATTTCATGGATATATTACTCTCATCCTCACAACCAAATTGTTATCGAAAACTTGTCCGAGTTAAGGAAGACGAGCCCTTACCTTTTAAAGTGTGATGCCATACTATTATACTCAACTATAAATAATCTGGATCACATCTCAACGTACAAAAACAAAAGGGAACTTTCACAGCACAATATTCAATAATACAATAATAACATACCCAACTATTTATTTTTTAGTCAGTCAAGTACACCAAAGAATTATTATAAATTCCAGATGGTGCACCAAGATTAAATAAGAAACATTCAAATAGTATAAATATTAAATCATCATCTAAAGACAGAAAATGATTGGGTATATTTGTCAGCAAGCCACCAGCAGAAAACAAACACTGCTTCCTACGACCGTTGAATTATATCTGGTAGATTCTTGACAAATGTTTCTAAAAGAACTACTTTCCAATTATTCATATGCATTTGCTGATAAAAAAGGCTCATGGTGATGTTTATTGACTTGAAACAGCTGTTTGAATTTCGTATCATTGCGTGGGAATTAATTTACAAAATTTCTGTCCAACTGGATGTATGATCTGACCACCAAAGCATGATGAAGATTTTATCAGTTTTGGCGCTTCACATCATGTTGATGAACGTACTTCATTATAACTTATGAGATTACTCTTCATCTCTGTATCTAACTGACAGCTCACTTTGCAAGTAAAAAGATGAGTTATGTGTTAACTTCCTGTAACTATCATAATATACTCAGGATCACCTCTTCACAGCTTGGCATTCTTCATTATTGTAAGTTTTTTCTGCATACCTTCCCAAAATGATTTTCCAATTGCAAAATTTGCATGTTGCTCCCTAAGCCGGCAATTTCTGTTCTCTGCATGTTTATATCTACAATACCTGCATGCTTCTTATTCATTATCCTTATATTTCACATATCTCCTGTCACAATATCAACTGCTGCTTAGCTTCTCTTTCGAATTTCAAGTAATTTCCTTCAGGTTCTTTCAACTCGTTTTTAGTAAGTTTTTTACATTTACACTTTTCAATGACTTGACTCAACGTTAGATGCTTATCGTGCCAAAGATATTCTCTTAGTTTTATGTCTTTCGTAGAATACATAATTTTGTTCGGCAACAAACCTTCTGGGAATAGTGGTCATCCTCATTATGTTGTCATCCTCATTATGTTGAAAATTACACGATTGTATCATTTCTTTATTTCTGGAAACAAGTTTCTTCCTAAAGCTTTCAATAGTGTAATATTTATTTCCTTCATCTGATATGAAGAAATTGCTATTTGAATATTTTCCCAAGTGCTATTAAAAGAATGGCAATTTTTTATTTTTCCAGTCTTCTTTCTAATCCACTGGCTATAATAGTTTTTGTAAGAATATATAAATAATTTTGAAGTGTTCAGACACATCTCTCTCTTTCAATGACACTAGTTTCGGTAAAGGAATGTTTCTCACAAAACTGGCCTCTTCCATACAATCTCAACTTATCTTCCAACTCTTTAATTTTATCTTCACCACTTGCGTTTCTTGTCAAATCTGTCACAGCTTTTCTACTTCTTGCCTCTCTCTGTTTCTTTCTACCTTTTATTTAGAACAACCTGATACCATGTATCAAGCTGTTTGAGTAAGGTAACCTAAGCTAGGATTGTTCTTGAATATAGAAATGTAAATGGCTTGTACAACTTCTAAGTGCAAGTGTGTAGTATTTATTGACTGTTGGTACAATTCTAATGCCTGAAATCTATTTGAATAATGTACCATATGTCCAGTAATATAATCCATACATATAACACACTCCCATAATCTCAATGATTGAAGTTCTCGAACCAACTTTCAGGATATACAAAAATTAATATAGACGTCCTATGGGCATACGAAAATTCTGATAGAGTTCGCTCTAAAGTTCTCGAAGCAACTCATGGATAAACAAAAATTAACTTGAGTTTCTATGGGCATTTGAAAATTCTGATAAGAGTTTGCTAGAGAACTTTTATCAGTCATGTAGATGATTTATACCCATGTTCAACTTCTGGTATTTCAGCAAAAATAATGGAAGATTCTAAAAATCCAAGAAGACTCCAAATAACCAAATGACAAATTTTTTGTTCTATTAAAGCAAGCTGCGATTATTTCTATTTAGGACTACTTATAAGCCCATCAACACTAGCAGGTAGCAAGATGAATCTTGTCATTTAGCACTTCACTATTTGAATATTATACCCTCATTGCCAACTACAAGACTGTATTTGCTTCTATGCTTGTTTCGCTTGGCAATAGCCAAGTAAACCCAACCACATTTCAGTCAACTTTCAAACTCTTCAACTTCCGCACAAGTCTTTGTTGTCCTATTCACCTTTGAGGGATTAGGGAGGTTCTATTTACTTCAGTTGTTGAAGATGCTCCCTGATCCAAGTACAAGCTTTGTCTGTTCAAGACAAGATCCCAAATCAATATTTTGAACGTGGTACAATTCAACTGCCCTCTCAATATGTTTTTTCTTTCATTTACTTGTGAAAATTATAACTATACTATCAGTATAGAACTCTTATCTGTTTATGAAGATTATAATATTATAAATTATTAGTATTATAATGATTGATAACATTAGGGAGATTTTAAGCCACCTATTTGTACAACAATATACATTATCCCTTATACATCGCATGCGCAATAGCGCTGAAATAAGGGACAACGTTAACAACCGATATTGCTTTACGTTATTAGAGTTGAAATAATGTTCCCCTAATAAAGGATATTGATTTTGCCATGGTGCCGCATGTTAGACATTTATATTTAAGTTTTATCGTAAACTCCAAAGTCTATGATAAATACACATACAAATTTAGAATATACGAGTAAATCTACAGTTTTCACAATTTTAACCACTTTTTGTTAGTATGAAATGGAAAACATTCCGTAAAATTAAATGTTATGGCAACATATCGGTTCATATCCCAAACTACCCCACCTAAACACTCTGGGTAAGTCTTGTTTGGCAAAACGAAAATTTAGTTCAGCATACTCATTTGAATTAAAGATCGGCTTAACAATCACGTCCCCATTAACGGGAAATGTGTTCTGAAGGATTATCCGTCTTATCACATTGTGATTTACACCTCCAGGATCTCTTCTCATAATGATGTTGTCAATCATTTGTTCCATAGTACATTTGAACGACAAATTAATAGGTAAGATGTCTAAAAACCCTGGTGTTTGCACTTATACCTGTAAAACTGTGGGATCAAACAGAAGACACCAGCCTACTTGATTATGCTTGATTTTTGACAATTACGGCTTGGTACCGATGAATGACTACCAGAGGGCCGACTCAGTTATGTTTATACACAAGGTGCTCATATTTTCGTGCCAATTTTTCATCCACGACCTGCGGCATGACGATAGAATAGACATCTTGTCGACAATAGTTCTTGATCGATGGTGATCGTTCGTGTTCGAGTTTTGGACTGTTAGGAGAGGTTTGATTTGAGTGAGTTGAGGTGAGGTTATTGTTGATAAATTACGGCAAAGGTAGGGATAATATGGTTAAAAGTCGGATTTGTACGAAATTTTCACAGATGGGTTAAAACATGATAAAAACACTATCAAAGTAAGAATTCAATACCAGAAATATTCGAAACAGGAATGTTTTAGAACAAGAATAAAAAAATTATAAACATAATTTGCGAACATTCTGAAAACAGGTGGAGATGTGAACTTCATGGAATATATCACGCCACAAACTGACTTGGTACAAGGAAAGTCAGCGTTATGAGGGCGAAGAATGCGAGAAATTGTTTTCGGTAAATCTTCGGTTCAGTAATTGGTATGACATTTAGAGAGTTAGAGAAAACTTATATTTAAAAATTAAATAAAAAATAATAAAAAAAAATTTAAAAAATAAAAAAAATCATGTCTGTTTTTGTGACAGAAATTAGAATAGAAAAAAAAATATAAGGTAAAAATTTATTTGTTTATAACAAATTGTTTATTGCATAAACAATGAAAAATTAAATAAAATGGAATTTTTTTTTATATCAGAAAGAAAGACAAATAATGATTTAAAAAAAAAAAATGGTTCCTTAATATTAATTAGAAGCGGGAGAAAATAATTGTTAATTAACAAATGCGTTTTCAAGCAATAAAAAAATTTTTTTAAGGAACAATTTTTCTTTTAAAAATCATTATTTGTATCAAAGATTGAAATTCCATAAAAAAAAATTCAATTATCTTATAAACAACGCATTTGTTTATAACAATTTTTTAAACAATTAGAGATAAAAATTTAAAAAAATTATTTCTATGTAGTTCCTGATAACATAAAAACGGATTATTGATAATATTTGAAAAAAAAAATTTTTTTCAATGATTAATTTAAGTATTTAATTTTGCAACAACGAAAATTGTTAATAAAAAACTGAAAAATAAAAACTTTTTAAT
The DNA here is from genome assembly GCA_958502065.1 of Chrysolina americana. Classification (NCBI taxonomy): domain Eukaryota; kingdom Metazoa; phylum Arthropoda; class Insecta; order Coleoptera; family Chrysomelidae; genus Chrysolina; species Chrysolina americana. The sequence continues at coordinate 90,067,925 of OY293410.1, forward strand.
TTTTCCAACGGGGTTCTATTCTGAAGCCTTTCAAGAATTGCTCCAAAAGAGGAAAAAAATCTTAAATTTATAGTTTAACAATTATCACACTTGCAATGTTCATGTTCAAGCAGAAAAAAATTATTAATTAACTATTGATTAACTAATTGAAAAATTGTGATAAAAATTTTTTTCAAGCGGATTATTGTTCATTAATCTATTCAGTTAGTGCCTGAATTTTTCCAATTTTTTATTTTCATATTTAGTATTTTAAAATAATTTTTATTGTTAAAGTGTCCAAAGTGGGTGTGGCTTGCCCGAGCCAGAGTACCCGTTTTCGGCCGTATTTTCATCCCTCTGGGAAAATTATAAATATTGATGCTACAATTCCGGGAATTGAGCTGTTTTTTAGGAAATTTCCTCCTCTTTTTGAATCTTTTTTTAGATTTAAAAAATTTTAATTAGTTTTTGAGATATTTACAAAATACTAAAGCCATCTTTTTTTTTTTAGTTAATTGTTAATAACTTTTACAATTTTTTCATGCGGAACTTCATTTTTTTCAAAAATCATCTGGATGTCATTCCGAATCGAATGACACCTCAATCATAATTTTGGGAGACTGCTGAAAAAAGTTGGTCTAAATGGCACTTGTAGACTAGACTATTAAAGGTACTATTAGAATCCAGACGTGTAATAATGTTGATTAAACCGTTCACATGTAATATTTTCTTAAAGTCTTCTAACCTCCGATTACTTTCAGTATGGCTACACTGAATTGAAACAAATGATGATATAAAAACGAAAATATACCGTAACACACTCGTTCACTATGGAAGCCTGAAATTTCCTTTAAAGCATTTATATGAATTATATTCAAATTTTAATAACACAAATACACACACAATCCATACAACACCAAACTCCAATGTCAATATTTACGTTCTACGACTGCCCACCGTGGCGGTGCATTCTTATTTTCAGATGCCTATTTATAGCTGCGTTTTATTGGCGCCATTCTGATACCGGTTTGGGAATGAATTGTCATTTATCTGTCAGTTCTGACATTTTTATCATTGTATTCGTGTCATATGTCAATTGATTCTATCAAACCGGTATCGGAATGAGGTCCAATAAAACGCAGCTAATGTTCCTGAAATCGTGACAGGTTCTAATTATGAAGCCTAACATTTTGTTGACTTTTCTGCAAATATGATCTACATGTGTGTCGAATAAAAGCTTTGAGTCAAAATATATGCCGAGGTCTTTAACTTCAAATAGTCTATTTAAAGTTCTATTATTGAGCGAATATTGTGTGTTAATGTTATTTTTATTCCTAGAAAAGGTAATTTGATGACGCTTTTTTGGGTTCAAAATGAGAAAATTATTTCGACAGTAAGTAGAGAATCGATTAAGGTCTTCCGGTAAATTACGGTAAATTTTCACGTCATCGGCGTACATTTGGAATTTTGAGTAAATAAAACAAGTCTTTGTCGTTTATGTATATATTAAATAGCAAGGGGCCCAGGTGAGAACCCTGTGGCACCCCTGATGTTATTATGGAGAAATTGGAGCGGTACTTGCCTATTTTACTGTTGCTTGAGTTCTATTGGTAACGTAGGAGCTAAACCAACGGAGGAGATCTCCATGTATACCGACATCAGCGAGCTTTTCTAAGAGTAAAATGTGATCAATTTTATCGAACGCCTTGCTGAAATCAGTATAAATGGCGTCGATCTGACAACTCGTTTCCATATTTTCGAGAAGGTATTGGGTATATGTAATTAAGTTGGATTCTACTGAGCGATTTTTCATGAAACCATGTTGTTCTTCATCAATAACTGACTTGACATCAACGTAGAGAAATTCCGTGATTATCGATCCGAACAATTTAGAAATGATACAAAGTTTTGAGATCGGTCTGTAATTTTCCACGATATATCTATTACCCGACTTGAAAATTGGAATATAACTAGGGCTTTTTCCAGATATCCGGAAAATGACCTTCACAAAGTGATCTATTGAATAAAATGAATAAAATATCAGCAAATTCATTTGCACAGTGTTTCAAAAGGCCAGTAGGAATTTCGTTGACACCTACAGCATTTTCCGGTAGGTTTTTTATTTTTTGTATGACAGTTTCTTTTGGAATGAAATATTTGTATATGTTATAGCAGTTACTGTTGCGTCTGTTGTTATTAGGAAGATGGTTGAGATTTGGAGGGTTAAAGACAGAAGAAAAATACTCTGAAAATATCTGACATAGAGTTTTGCCCTTATAGTTATTATTTCATCTCCGTGTTTTAAAGCGTTAATAAGAGTTGATTTTCCTTATTTTGCTTTATGAATTGCCACAACAGTTTGAAATCAGATGTAATGCAATTTTCGATATGGCTGATATAGTTTTGATAGTGCTTGTCTATTAGGAGTTTAGAACGCCGTCTTAACAATTTGAATGTTATATAGTCTAAATTGTTATTGTATTTTTTCCATCTTGTGTGATATTTTCTCTTCTCCTTAACAACACTTATTGTGTCATAGCTATACCAATGAGGAAAGCGTGATTTTTATTTTAGGATATTTAGTAACATGTTTAGAAATAAGTTTATACAAAATGTTATAAAACTTTTCGACACTGTCATTAGTGTTGAGAGTGGAAAATTCCTTTGTCCAATCGAATGATTGCAGATCAGTTTTTAAAGCGTTATAGCTGAAGTTGTATGTAGGTAATTCATCGAGGAAATTATTGGAGAAAGTAATATTCGGAAAATTCATTTGAAATTCTAGTGTGGTGTGATTAGGATCCTCTGATACGAGTGGATTATCACATATAATCAAATTTTCTATAAGATATTCATTGGACATAATCAAATCAATAGTGTTATTAGAGGAGTTTTTGAAATAGTTAAATTGGGAGAGGCCGCAACATGAGATGGTATCTACAAAAAGATTCGAATTAACATCTGAGAAGTTAGTAGGTTTGCAGTTTTTGTTAACAGTATCTGAGGTTCATTTTATGTTAGGCAGATTAAAATCCCCGCAGATTGCGAACGTGTCACTAGGATTTTCGTTTATGATTTCATTGACTTTTGAACAAAAACTAGCCAGAGAAATACTATCTTTGGGTGGTATATATAGATGCAGCCCAGATGTAATTTTATAAGGCTTTGAGGATGTGTAATAGTTACCCATAGATCTTCGATATTTGTCATCCATTCGTTTTTCACTACACAACACAATGGTTTATCCACGGCAATGAGTACTCCTCCACCCTCTTGCTTGGTAGATGCGGTGTCTTCTCGGTCGCGGCGGAATATGTTAAAAGAGTCACAAAGGACTTCTGAAGAAGTGATGGATCCATTTAACCACGTTTCTGTTAGGCATATGATTTGGTGATCAAAGTTGAGTGAGTTTTTATAAGAAGTGGACAGTTCAGATTTCAGCCCTCGGACGTTTTGATAAAATATTGAGACTGCCATTGATTACAAAGAAATTTTATATTTTGTTTTTTCTAGACATCATCGCTGTTTAGAATAATTTACCTACGTCGTTTTCATTTCTGATGGTTTGGACTCTGGCATTGTACTCTTTCCTCACATAAATCGATCCATCCCTTACCCAGACAAATTTATAGTTTTTCGATTTTGCCATGTCCTTGGTTTTCTTCAGCAGGGCTTTGATGTAGCATGTAGCTGGTTAAGTGTTCGTTCACGAACAGTTGGTTCGAGACACCTTCCACTGATAGTCCGGGGGTCTGTTTACTATCCACGAGTGTTGTTGATGAACGTTTGGTTTTGACAGCAGCTAAGATGGAGTCCCTTTTCTTTTTGGTTGTGAATTTGATGATGATTGGTTTAGGTTTACCAGGCAAGCGGCTGTTTGTTCGAAATATTGCGTCGACATCATCAGAGACTATTGGAGATTCGATAAAGTTACCAATTTTTTCAGCTATTTTAAGGAGATTTTCGCCAGATTTTTCGGGAATACCATATATTTCTAAGTTGTTGGAACGCATTTGCTGCTCGAGTAATTCAACCTTATTGGAGAGGTGGTCAACTTCCTTTTTCAGTAGGACATTTTCTCTGCTTAGTTTTTCGAGATTTTCGAATCTTTTGCTCATGTCTTTAAGTGTAGCTTCAAATGTTGTAATTTGGTCGCTACAGAAAGAGACGGAAGTCAGAAGTTCTGAGTACTTTGCATTATTAATTTTCATTTCTGCTTGGATTTTTTCCACTACCATTAGTGTGCGCTGAGATATATTTATAGATGTACCTTCCTCAGTTTCCTCATCGGGAGGAGTATTAAAATCTGCGATACTGAATACAGGGGTCTGTTTTGACCCTCCTCCGATTCTACAGTTGGAACAGAACCATACAACTCCGGGAGTTTGCATATCCTCAATGTTTGAGTTGGACAGGCCGGTACATTTCCCATGGAAATACAAGGAACATGGGCCGCGGTGGTGTGCGGGTTGAGTCCTCGCCTCATAAGCCAGAGAGCGTGAGTTCGAATCTCAGCATTGCCACCGGTCTCGTGCATGACATCACACGTATTAAAAGATAAGGGCTACGTCTTCCCCTAGCTCGCACAAGTCTCCTTTTGAGGGTTGCACGTAGGGGTGCAACCGGTTGACGGATATAACAATTTTAACAACAATTTTAACAAAAGTTACCGCCACATTTCAATCCGGGCGTTTTACTGGTTAGTTTCGACGTGCAGATGCTACAAGTAGCCATGCTCATGGACTATAGCGGGTTTGTATCCTTATCGGTTGGAGTTTTTTGCAGCGAGATCGGTAAAAAAGGTTTTTTAATGTAGCAAATCTTGGGATATAATAGTTTAAATAAGCCATCTGTGGAAATTTCGTATGAATTCGACATTCACTCATATTTCCTACTCGTTCCGAAACTACAATAACTACACGAACTATATCACAACTATATCAGAAATTCAAAATTACTACAGAAATCAGACTAACACAATAATAATTTCAAATGCATGACAGCTTCAATAGTTTTTGAAGAAACCAATAAGATATCAGAATAAAAATAAAAGTCGTGAACGCAAAACGCCGTTATGCGTAAGCTGCCTAACAGTTTTCTGTCAGCGATGTAAGCACAGCGTAGCGGGGAATCGTGAACTAGGACGTAATGCAACAGGTGGTGTCGTCCGAAAAGATCAAAACAAAATCGAATCATTGAAATCACCAGGGTTTTTAGACACCTTATTAATAGGGCAGTTAAAATTTGAAACAAATCGTAAATGATTATTAAACTATCACAACCACAACGGGATGGGGAGGGTTATCATTACTGTGTAAGGTTATAATAACTGTTACTGACATCTGCATGTCACGTAAATAACGAAAAAATAGGATGGCTTGAAAACTCATTTTTGAAATAAGATAATTAACGTCCTGTATTTACTTTAATAGCGGATAAAGGGATATAATATAACGTATGCTACTGAAGTTGTGGCTTAAAAATCTTTAACAAACATCTTGACAACGGAAAACATTATTTTCCACTAATGGTTAGGGTAAGTTCCCAATGAGGATTATTTGCTTTTCGCATCGAGCGTTACGCATTCTGATTGGTGAATAGCGTCAAGCGTCGGATCAAAGTTTCATTGGGAACTCACCCTTACCCGAAAATAGTACAAATACAAAAAGAAATCAGTGAAGCTATTTTAATGAAAACGTAAAACTGTCTCATTCTTTGGGCCACAGAGTAGGGAAAACGAGAAAAAAGGATACTGAAAAATTTAAAAGGATACCTGAATCTTAAGTATTGGTGCCATTGGAAATGGCGAATTTTCAATCAATAATGAAAAAACAAACTTGATAATTCGCATATGCTTATCACTACTTCGTCCACTCTTTTCAACTTTGACTGGAAACGCTCACCCTTCATTTCGGGTGAGCGAAGATCTTGAAGCCGATTCAGATTCATGCTTGCCAATGCAGGGTGTTTGAGGCACGGAAAGTTCAAACGCCTTTTACTCAAGTTTCCACCACGAGAACATATTTTATATGGTTCTTTAATGATTTTGCCAATTCTGGAGTAATGCTATTTGGGTTTTTCAAATAATCCCAATGTATTTATTTTTCACTGTATCTTTCATCTCATGCAGAATGGGCACACATGTATCTGAAACAGCCTTAAAGGCAATGAAAAATGCATCGGGATTATTTGGAAAACTCCAATAGCATTACTCCAGAATTGACAGAATTATTACAGAACCAAACAAAATTAGTTCTTGTGATTGAAACGAGAGTGAAAGGCGTTCAACCTCCCGTTTCAAGTTTTGTGAAAACAGCCAATAGTGTTAAATATCCTTGAAATCAACCAACGTAGATGAGTAATTAAATTCACTCGCCGCCATATTTGTGTCGACATCCCCACCTCGATTTTTGCATTTAACCGACCTATTCTGTGCTATGGCGCAACCAGAATGTATCCGAGATCGAATGCCGTACGTGAGGCCCCACTGAGACAGGACAACTCTCACCCGACCCCTATTACCATCTCTCTTACATCAAAGGCGTCAACTAAGAGTGAACCTACTTTTATTTACTTATATACGGTGAATCAACCAACAGAAATTACACTTCAAAGCAGTATAATACAAAGTATTTAATTTGACCGTGAGCCAGCTTACTGTTCACACTCACGATATCCGACGATACAATAATCCGATAATGTTACTTCTGGATTCTATTGGTTAAGTTCAAATAATCAACCAATAGTAACGCTTTCGTATCATCGTATCGTCGGATATCGTGAGTGTGAACAGTGAGCATTAAATATTGAAACACGGTGCACGAGTGTGAATGTCAAAGTGACAGTTGTCAAATTAAATTATCATCCAGATTATTTCGATCAAATTCCATTGTCTTTAGAGGATGAGATTTTGATTTTATTAAAAAAAAATATGAAGCCGTTTATGAATCGTCTTACTTAAGGCGGATTTATCGGATCCATAATGCACAAATGTATTGAAATGTTATAAATTGTATTTTAAAATTATGCATATGCATTGAATTGTGCATTATGAATCCGATAAATCCGCTCTAGTGTTAATTCAACCAAATAATTATAGATGTCGCAGAATGCGAATAGTCGGAATGAGCGACATCTTCATTTCATTATTATAACCTAGAACTGGGGGAAACAATTCATTCAAGGGTTATAAAGGAACACATTTGTGTGTTATTTGTTATAAAGTTAATTTTGATATGTGTAAATAATTGGATGAGTTCTTCATAATGATTAGTAAGTCGAAAAAGTTTTGTTCGGTGCCTGTGTGTAAAAACTATATTTCCGAAAATGTATCGATGCACTTCTTTCCAAAGGATTTGAAATTGACCAAGGAATGGAAAATAAAGCTGAAGATTGGCAAACCAATCAGTAAATATATGTCTGTGTGCAGTGATCACTTCCTTCCTGAGGACTTCACTTTGAGTACAGGAGTTATTAAAAGTGTTTGTCAAGAATCTAACCAATAATGTTTCTAGATACAAGAAATAACAAATTGAAACGACTGAAGAAAGGGGTTATTCCATCTCAGAAGCTTCCTGTTTTGAATCCAATATTGAAGCCAGATCGTAAGATTTATCGATCCAACAAAATGGTATATTTTCAGTTATAGCTAGGGTTACGTAAAGTTTCAATACAGTATTGTCCCAGGTTGGCCCTAATGGCATTTCTCAGGTTTTTAATAGCTAATATGGCTGGTGCCTACTGCAAACATGTAAGCAGGGTCGGTGAGGATGGAAACTGCAGAGATTGTCCCTATTAGGAGGTTCTGCAGTTAGAACTGCCAAGAGGAAGGAAATCATAGAGAGGTTTTGAATTGTTTAGAATATGTACAGTATTTACCCAACACATTTGAATAGAAATGCTGAAATATATTCGCATTTTCCACAATTTCCTGCTCTACAGGAGCATGACATTGAATTATCGGTGATTATTGCCCCATTAATTTCACGTGGGTGTGAATTGAGGGGTGTAGGTACAAAGCCAAAGTTTGAACAATTATTTAGATGTCCAGCCAAAACTAAATTACCATTCAAGACACTTTTATCTTCAACGCAATTCAAATTACCTCTTCCATCCTCATACTCAATATATAATAATAATTCAATTCATATAATAATAATTCAATGTTTGTCGGGACTATGGACCAGTACAAAGTTGTTTTTTATCTAGTAAATGAGTATATTTCATTTTAGTTTTGTTTTTTTTTAGCGGACAAACAGGAACAATGCAAATAAAAAGAAAGCCCAACTAGCCTTAGTTGAGAAGACAGTCCTTGTAGAACAAGAAAGTGTCAAAAGCTGTGATTTTACAAATGTAAGTTTTCATTGCTATTAACCAACCATTTCGGATAGGACAAATAAAACATCTTTACTCAACGGCCGGCAGATATATTCTGTCCTTTCCTTTACAAATAATTCAAATAATCTCATCATGGGTTGTATAATCCTTAATCCGGTAGAAGGTGGAAACTGGGAAAGTGGGAAGACCAATTCAGGCTATGATCTGGTATGTCTAGACACAGAGGCGTAACATTACATTTTAATTTTTGTTGCACAGTAATTATTAATTGAAGGGAACATTTTTCTGAGGGCCATTTTCACCTCTGAATTAGTGTAGGTCTATACTTTTAATTCACCTTCCAGTAAAAATTTGCCATTTTCGAAATTCTTCTGTTTTGTTTGCTCCATTAAGAGTAATGTATTCTTTTTTGTTGCCCTTGTCTGCACATAAATTTCCTTAGAGAAAATTGTTGGGGTGATACTGATGTTTGCTTCTATATCGACCATCGACCACTTGAATGCCGAGCTTTCTTATTTTGGACCAAAAACATCTAGGACTGAGATATTGATATTCCGAATACATGATATCTACATTTACATCACACACGATATAACATACATTCGTTTAATGTACCAAAGATGTAAAAAACTATTGTACAACGCAGCTATACCTACTTCTCTTTTGTCAAAGTTATATGGGAGTGGACCCCAACTTACGTATTTTATATATTATTGTGTGTATGACTTGGTCAAATTTAGCTTATTGATGCAATATATTCTATTATATTCTTACTCATTTTAAATGGGACCACTTTTGTATTATCACATTTTTAGATTCTACGAAAAATTCTGAACCAATTTCTTGTATAAGGTCCTCTACGCAAGTCTAACCGTTTTCGAAATATTTCAATTAAGTTGAAAGTTGTGTGTGCAGACCGATTTTTTTTCTGTCTTCAAATAATCATTTATTTTTGGTTGTGTATTCGATGAATTCGTAGACGAAGACCCAATCGAGCAGAATACAGATATTAATTTGATTATAGTTAAACAGGTCGTTCACCAGACATTGGAAAAAAAACTAATTGCCACATTGCTCCGATCAAATAACATAACTTAGATGAGTAACTCGCAGCACACGCATTAAGATTTGTGTGTGAGGGACATCTTCATCCCAACGGCAGTGTCGTGCGTTGTCAAATATCAAATGCAGCGTTGTCGTACTGACAAGACTATATCGACAACGAAGAATCTCCGTTCGGCGATGGAAATACTATCGTTTTTACATGCTCCCAACAAGCTGCAATGAACGTTTCAATTGCCTTCTTATAGCTATATATTTCATCCAAGACAGTATTTTTGGGTTTTCGTGGCCATGAATATACCCGACAGATATCAAAATCTAGCTGACGTGCTTATTGTATCCTTAAAAAATTGCGACATGGCAATAATGTCATGATTTGAGGGATAACATTATGAAAAGATGTAACCTTCAATTCTCTTTAAGTATTACTCATCTAGGTTGTGTTACTTGATTGGTGCCACATTGGCTCACAAAGTTTCATGGCAATTTCTTCAAAATCCTTTTATCTTATATAAACTGTTTGAAGTGTCCACAATTGTTTTGGATACAAGCTCTAACCTTTTTGAGGAAATTGAAGTTGTGTTTTCTTAGAACATTTTCATTTAGCCGCATCCTTTCCATGTTTTACTGAATTCTCTGTCGCAACTCCTTTATAGTGTGTATAGGTTTTGATTGAACTTTTTGTTTCAATTCTCCTCAAACATAAAAGTCTAGAGGTGCATCTCTGCCTCAACTCGTCCACCTGTTATCTAAATGAAGATGTAGCCCTTCCTTCACTGACAGTGTGTAGTGTGAAGGTGCACCCTCGCGCATTAACCGCAATTGTTGACGATCTTGTAAATTTATATCTTCCAAAAATTCTGTAAGCTAGGCTTGTTGTTCAGGAATTTGAGATATTTATTTCCCTTTAGTCTTTCGATTTCAATGTCCCAATAGTTTATAGGCTACTACTCCACACCAAATATTTATTTAAGATGAATATTATTGGAAATGATGTTTTATAGTTTCATGTGGATTCTCTTCTGCTTATAAATGTGCTTTTCACTGTTTGACAGAACCTATCCTGGTAAATGTTGTTCCATAATACAAGGTACTTCCAAAACATGTATTGGCCACATATTTATCAACAACAAACTGGAAAATTCCACTATTGTTCCCGTAATCTTACATTCATCATACATATCACGGATCATTTCCCAATTGTATTACAGATGAAGCCTCCACAGTGTGAAGAACAAAAAACAAGCATCGATAATAAATATAAATACTTTCTTAACAAAAATAAATTAAGTGAACAACTGGAAACGGAATTATGGGACGACATTTATAACGAGAAAGATGTGAATGAAATGGCTAGCAAATTCAATTTGAGAAAAAATTGAGGAAAGCACGGAAAAAGTGCTAATGAGGCAATCAGAGATACAAGAGACAAGTGGACTGATGAAATTGATTAACACTAAAAACATCCTCCATAAAAATGGCCTGTTCATCCGAACAATGGAGCTTTGTAAACCCAATATAGAACATTTAGAAACAAGCTAAATGAGACAATCAAAAATGCAAAAATCAATTTTTTCAAAAATCAGATCAACAAATTGAAAAAAAACCCAACAAGCTCTGGCAAGCATTAAAAACTATTGATACCTAATTCTAAAAATAATATCATGCAAATTGAAATAGAAGACAATATTATGCTCACAAACAAACAAGAGATGGCAGAATATTTTGTTAGTCACTACACAAAAATTGGACATAAATTTAGCTACTTCAATAGTAAGTAAAAATGGTGATAGAAGTTACAGGGAAACCACTTTAGTTAACTCGTTCTATCTAGAAGAAACCAACTTTACATCAACGTTTTATGTGATCAACTAGTCAACTAGTTAACTTGTCGATACACAAGGATTTACCTTTTATGGACAACATTTGCTAATAATGTACTTGTACTTTTTTATAATGTCGTTGGCAAATAAATTCATTATTATTATTATTTTTATCCTTGACCAATATTTTGTTAATGAATCTAGCATCATTATCTTATCATTGAGGGGTCTTGATATTCATTTTCAAGAACCTTTTCTTCTGCATGTACATTTTGGCTGACCTTGGTCTTCCTGTCGATCTCATATTGGTCGTGTACATAGAAATAATATTATTATATAGTTATATATCTATGGTCGTGAAAGACCCATTTTTCACTCAACCTTCGATGTAAGGAACGGAATATCCTTTTACTATAGGTTGTCGCCTATGCAGATATATTTGTTCATATTTTCTCAAGGAAGCATTTTGGAACAAATTCTTTTGAGAAAATGTATTTATTACTCTGTCCAAAAACACTACAATTCTATTCATCTTCGATGAAATAATTGCTTCATTAAAATAATTTTTCATTAAAATATCACTGCAATGACAGTTTGCGAATAGGAGTGCATTGAAAATTTATTAGAAATAAATAATTGTAAACTAGTTCAATTTCATACCTCACTTGTATTTCATTTTGGAATATTTTTCTATATATCAAATGGTTTTGTTGTGGTTTTATCTTTTCAATCGGGTCCTTGCAATAAAGATTCAGAGAATGAGTTTGACAGAATCTTCTCATTTCACATTTCCATTGGGAAAATAATTATATAACACCCTCAAACACTCGTAGAATGTTCCCAAAGGCATAGCTTTTTGGGTATAGGGCGACTAGTATTATTATTATTTGCCGTCGCGCACCGGGCGACTTACTGCTTTTCAACAAGGGATGTGAATGCCTATCGAGAAACTCGATAAAAATTCTCTCAGACTCTGGGATAGAATCTGGCCAAGCACTAGCAGAACTTTCTTCGGCCGACTTCGAACCGCTGCGCTACTTTACAATATTTCAATATCATGCATCCCAAAAGTGCATTTTTGTTAGAAATATTTGGGTGGGAACTCAATGCAAAATCTGTTTCAGAAATAATAATAAAAATCAATTGAAAGATCAAAAACATGTATTTCCATATTATGAAAAATTATGTTAAAAAAGGTATTTTACTAAAAATGTATCAGTCTCGTGGGATGCGAGGTGGGAAGAGAAAAGGAAAGTGAATGTGTTATAAATTTTTTTTGTTAGGATATCTAGTTTCCGTTTGAACTAGTTATTAGTAATTTTATCACTATTAGTATGTTTGCAAATTATCTTGAAAACGGCTGGTTTTTCCGGATTCAAACAGGTGTATATATTTTACTCAAAATTAAATGAAGAATTTGAGAAATTAATAATTTTTACTGAAATTTCTTCAAAACTGTGGAAGTCATAATAAAAAATTCTTTCAAATTTTCACATTCATCACCCGGCATATCTGCAACAAACGACATTTGAAAGTCCTGTTTATTTTCTTCGTTTTCAATTTAGCACCATAGTTTCGGGATATCCTTGTGTTGATTAGTGAAAAATTGTACATGAAAGTCACTGTTTCTCAACTCTCTTTAGTTCAATGTTTTTTTTTTCAGGGGGCCAAAAGGAATAGCGCCAAAAAAAGGAAATCCCAACCAGCCTTAGTAGAGAAGACAGTCCTGGAAAAACCAGAAAGTGTCGATTTTACAAATGTGAGTTTTAATTATATTGTAATTTTTGGCACCGAATCTTTAATTGAAGCAAACAATAACTGGGTGAAGTACTACTTTAATTACTATTTCTCTACGGTCGATACTCTCTCAGAAAGTCTTAATTTATATTTGGTTAAAATTGTTGAAAATGTTTTTTCCGTTAACCAGCTGTCGTTCCCCTACGAACGACAGCCCTCAGAAGTCGAAACTTGTGCGAGCCAAGGATTAACTCGGACTAGCTGCCATTCACTGATTGTAATTTTTATATCATAAAATTCTATTGGTTTAATTTTTGATTGCCATTTGTATCTCCAAATTAGTGTAGGTATACGTATACTTTCAATCCACCTTCCTTTGAAAATTTCACTCATGTATTAAAATGTCCATGAGGGGTGTGGAATTATCGCTGGATTACAGCGGTAATCCACCTACTTTGTGGATTATCGTTGTAATTCAGCGCGCTAGTTTACATTTCAACAGAAGTGACTGATTACAGGACATGCTAACAATAATAATTGTGGTATCGACTATAACAATAAATAATATGAATCTTTTTGTATTCTTGAAATTTTCTACCGAATACATTCCTGCTTTAAAAATTAACCAAATGATTCTGAGAAAAACTTTTTTTTTTTTTAAGTCGAAGTTGGGCAATTTTAAAGCATTTTTTTTTAATTATCGGTAATTTTTAAAGCACTTCCCTGTTAATCTGCTCTTCTGTTCTTACATAATTTGCCCTATTAACAGTAACATATTATTTTTGTGGCCCAAGTCTACACATGAATTTTCTTACAACCAAAATTGTAGAGCTGGTGTCCATGCTTGTTCCAAATTCTATATGGACCACTCGAAATGTCATGATTTTTGAACTTTACTTTTGGAACAAAACCTTAGTTATATCAACTAATCCGCCTCAAAGGACTAAAATATGTACAAGATTCGAGCAATGGACCCTATTCGTATTGAGGTTTTATGTATGAAGGTTCGACGCAAAAAATATGAATTCTACTTACCCTAGACTGCGAGTATATTGCGAATCCAGTGTTCATTCAGTACTGCTGTTTTTCAATACTGGGTACTTCTTCCTTGCAACTTGACTGCCAAAAGATATCAAACTATATCGTAAACTTGATTCAAAGTTAGCGTGATACACAACTTTAAGTGACTGGAAGTTCACATAATTTTTAATTACCCTAAGTGTGTAACAGATTTGACTAAGTTTCTTACAGAGTTACTCAACATGGATATCCCAGCACAAAAAACTGTCAATATAGACCCCTGAAAACTAACTTTTAAGTTCTTGTCACCTAACATAAATTACATTAAAATAAGCTTGTGCATGGATATAAACTATTCAGTACTGGGACTCCAAAGATTAGAAATATTTCATAGCATCGAATTGGGATGAAAATTTGACGTCACATGCGAAATCTCGATGTTTCCATTTCTAACGTAATTTCGTTCTATCGTCAACGCCGATGAAAAGGATTCAAAACAAAGATCTGTAATTGACGAATCATTTCGTTGACGGGAACGGGAAATTACCTTGGAAATGGAAAACAGAATACCGATATTTCCAATATGACGTCACATTTCGATTCTATAAAACATTTCTATTCATCGGAGTCTTACTGCAGTTGTTTTACTTCTACTATGGAAAACTTGAAAATGTGCGATTTTCAGAAAGCGGCGACAAATCAAGGTGAAAAGAAACTTCTGGCGGCAAAAGAGAAAATACGCAATGCGCCAAAAAGCAATTTGGATTCTGACAACTTCGATCCTCTAGATTTAAACAACCTGTTACTCTCAACTACATCAGTTTTTCAAGGAATGTGCAAGGAATTGGTTTTGTCTACCACAAGGAACAAACAAGTCGTAAGTAATACCGCGTCATTTTTGCCTCGTTTCTCGATTGAAGTTGAATCTCATTTTAGGGTCACCTGAATGTAGATAGAGAACGGTTCACGCTGGCGACGTCAGCAGGCAATAGTGATCAGTGTTTACAAATCGTAAACATCAACGAAAATCCTGAAGATGCAATCCCTTCCTTCTCTGAATCGACAGACGATTTAGAGCGAATGCTCACTGATGTCGAGAAGACTGTGGTAAGCTTTGCTTGTTATATTACTGTTATTTTATTTGAGAAATTAACAGCACAAACGTTAGGTTATCTCTAATGTTGTAGTTGTGTACATTACCGGTACAGTAGATAAATTATTGTAGTAGAATCTACCAGGATGTTGCATTTCAAATCCATTATCAAAACCAATTTTTTATTATTTATACTGGTAAAATCTTAAAAACCAAATGCAAAAGCAACGTTCCCATGAGACATCTGATGTAAATCACATTATTGTAACAAAGTAATGTAACATTTACTTGATTCTGTTTCAGCTGTGTACTGGATAGTTATTTAGAGGCTTATTCAGTAAATAGTCGTTAGAATACGATATCGTTGAGCTAACGACATTTTCGCCAACGACATTCCTAACGATAAATTCTTAAAAAACATTCAGTATCCATGTCGTTAGAACAAAATCTGGTGACATAGTATTAAATGGATTTGGTAAATGTTGGTACTTGAAGTTTAGTGTTTTGTGACCAAAAACGTTTGTTGATACTTGTGCGCCCGTTTGAACGAAGTTGGCTGCTGTCAGAATGGAAATTGGCTGCTGTCAGAATGAAATTTGGTTACAGTTCGAATAAAATATACGTACATAATTTAATATAAACTGTAATAAATAATGATTGTTTTCATCCAAACTTGACTTTGACTACAGCCAAACCGATAACAAAGAAGCAGCGGGGTATGAATAAAAGACGACTGTATAAGAGCCAATTTGAGGCATTTCTCAACGAAATGAGAACTAATGATTCTGAAAACTCGGTGGAACAATTTTTATATGGGTGCAATCTATACATCCTATGATTCCTGGTATCTCATGTTTCATAAAGAATCTGTAAATTCATCAATTATTTGTTATTATTAAACATCTGCTATATAATTAATTAATTAAAGCAAATATCTGACAGAAAACAACTACTTCCTCCTACGGATATTGAATTGTATCTGTCTTCTATTTGTGCAACGTTTCATTAAGGACACATAATTGCAAGTACTACTTGTTATAAAGCTTTATCTACAACCTCGTGAACAGATCTGCTGACATTTGGTTGAGATGAACTGTTGTGTCTGTCTGATCCTACAGGCTTCTGGTAGCTGCCATGCGCTTGAAATAATAATGTCCTAAAAAAAACTGCGAACATACAAATGACACACTCGAAATATGCATGGCATCTATTTTCAACTTACCCTGATAACAGGAGCTGTTCCTGTGTTTCTTTGTGCTGGCAACAAGAACATCACAACTTCTTCGAATAATTATTGTGCTGCCTCTTTATTCGATCTGTACATTTGCCGAAAAAGAATATCTGGTAACTCAAACGGGTTGCTTGTGTCCCTCAGTATTCTGAGTCGTTGTTGTCTCAAATAGTTTTATAGATCATTTTTGAACGTTCATATAAGTGCTGAGAATATCGTAGTATTCATGTATTCCACCTGCGCAATATATCTTCTCTAACAAGCTGTACTAGTTGTATCTGGTTATTAATTTTTTATTGAACACTTTGAAATATCCCAAAATTTGTGCTAACGACTCTTTCTTTCCTCTTTCCAAGTATTTCGATTCTAATTCAAATTTCAAATAATCACCTATACCAATATGTTCTGTGAATTAAATCATGTTTCATGTTTGATATCCACCAACGACAATATAAAGACACCTCCATCGACGTCGTATACAAACAATAAATTTTATCGTAGAATAACGATATTTAGCTACAGAACCGCAAATATCGTTAATTACCGATTATCGTTTACTAACGACATAGTTATGCATTACAGAATAAGCCTCTTAGTAAACTAAGTTATCAGCGATGAACCTTTTTAACAAGTTAGGAGTTATTAGTACATTTGAGATAATTTTATATCGTATCTTACATGTATTGTGTACCTATGTAGTTCGAGAAAGCTTCAAGAATATCACTATTAGAGTTCTGCCTGAAATGTTTATTAGCGATGTTGGGATATTATAGTCTAGTCTGAATCAGAATAACTATTCATCGTGCCCTGAGGCCATCATAAATTGGACTTTCTTGCTAACCTTTCGCTAGCGTAAGCAGCTAGCTTCTTCAGAGGAACTCCTACCATCTCCGATATATTGATGGTAGACTGACTTGAATCCGATCGAAAGTTGTACTTATGTCCGGGCTTTGAGAGTGGAGCTAATTTAATTGACCTCCATTTATTAATGTGTAGTAAATTACTAGGGTGATGGAACAACGTCTTTGGTTCACTTCTAAACTTACGCCAAAGCTAAAGTAGATTTTTTTAAATTCAATAATGCTGTCACCAGACCAGAACAGTATTCCTGCTCTGGATCCCACTGATTTAGGCTTTGCTGTTCTACGGATATGTGTGTATAAGGGAAATGTCAAGATTTTTTCAAATTTGAAGGTTACTCTGTAACTCTCTCTGAAGCTTGAGATTGAAAATTTATATTGAAATAATTAAAATGCCCTAAGGATATCATACTGATAAACCTACACTCACGTTTTGGTGGCACGGCACATTTGCGGGTGGCACAGATGCCACCTCGACTGGCGTTCGTGACCCGACCCAAATTTATCACGCGTTCTCTTCTGCTTTCCTTATTCATACGAAACAATCGAGAATTCAACAACTGTCACGTCGGCATTATGCGTACAAATTATAGCGAAGTATTACACTTATACAGAGAGTTTCAAGTTTCCATCCCGTTATAAATGTTATAACTACTCTCCAGTAGCGGATCTAGGGGGGACACGGGGGCACGGATGAAGATTGTGCCCCCATAAACAATTTTATGGATCCGCCCCTGCTACTTTCTATCTCATTCGATACTGAACCCAACAATCTTTCATGTAACAAAACTTGAACATGTAAATACAATTTCCTTAAATAACTTATACAATTGTTATTTTTAGCTTTGTATAAATATTGAATTATTAAATTTTTCAAATAAAACAATGCATAGTTATCTGTTTAAATTATACATTATAACAACGATAATAATAATTATTGAATTATTTGATAAACATGATATAGGACATAAAAATTGTACCTTGTTACAAATGATGTTTGTGGCGCTTGATAGCCTGGCGTTTTGAGTGGCAATCTCTTCACATTTTTTAGGATAGGGTTCCAGATTTGGTTGAGCTTTAGGATATCCACTTTCCTATTGAAGTTGTCCAGGTGTTTGTGGATCTCTATAATTGCTCGTTCTCGGCGGCTGTGATATCTTGAAGCAGAGACAAGAAGTTGAGCATCTTCATAGCATATTTTGTGGTCCTCTTGACATAATGTATTTATAGTATAGTATAGTATGAATGTTTATTTGACATAAATACATAAATATAGAAACAGTTCACATATAAAAGAACCACAGAAACTATCTAAGCGATAGTTTGAACGTGGTGGAACAATTCAAAAGAAGGGTTTTAATCTAAAATATCCTAAAAATTCAGTACTTAACCTAATCTTAATGATAATAATAATAATAATAATTTATTCAGAATAAAATGGAAGTACAGAATAGTATCATTTTAAAAACATGAATAAATTGGAAATACCACAGAAGGATCCTTGTGAGTGGTTTAAAATTATTTCAATAAAACATTTGTAAATACTTAAAATACTACTAATATAGGTACACATAAATAAAATTCACACATATTTTTATACATACAGACACATCCACCCATACACATACAAACATACATAAAATTGACATTTTCATTTTTTTTAAGTGTTTTCAATTATTTTATGAATCGACAAACGAGGCGTTTCAATAAGGTACTCTTGTGGTAAACTGTTGAATGCTTTTGGTCCTAAGAATTCGTGTGATCTCTGCCTTACAGATTTAGCATAAAAAGTTAACAAGTATTGGTTCTTATTACGTGTTGAATGATTATGGTTCCGTTTCAGAAGCTGGTTCTTTTCTTTATATTGTTTCATGATGAGAGCCTTAAAATGGAGTTGTCTAATGTCTAGTATATTTCCTTCTGTATATAGTGTAGTAATACTGCACTTGACTAATTTTTATGATTTATTCACACACTCCTTAAACACTAATTTATATCACAAGTCACTATTTTAATTTATCTTTACTGTCACTCTCTATCCGCGAACTTTGGAACAATTTGTAACTTTCTGTGACTGTCTATGATTACGACTATCCCGCCATCTAATACCCAGTGGCTTATATACTAGTATTCACAGTTCTCGGCCATTCGAGCCTTTCGGGCGAGTTCTAAGATGTCCCCAGAACCTTCGTTAGAAGGTTCGCGATTCTTCCAAGTGATTTATTTGTTTGTCAGCGGATAACTTGTTTACATTTCGAGTTAACGATGATCAGGGCCGGACTCGAGGCCGGTCTCGGAATCGTTACAATAGTTTTTCAGTTTCATATCGCATATTTTTGTCTAGGATGAGTTTCAGAAACCTCCTTTGTATCACCTCAAGTGGTCTTAGGTAAGTTTTTGATACCCCTCCCCACCCGACCATACAATACATTATGTGACTTTGGGCTAGACTATAGTAGAGTGTTTTTTTCTGATTTAGTTCTAAAACTTGTTGGAATTGACGAAACTTGTATAGAACACACCTTAATTTCCTCACAATGTAGTCAATATGGTGATTCCATCGCAAATGAGAGTCAATCATAACTCCAAGATATTTTATGTATTCAATTGATTTTATTCGCATCTGGTTTTCAATTGATAAGTAGTTGTAGGCTGGAAGAGACGACTGATAGTTACATGAAGTAAGTTTTTTCTACGTTGAGCGATAATTTTTTGAAATCAAACCAGTCTTTTATCATTTCCATATCTTTTTCTGCTTTTTGTTTTACTATGGACCAGCTCTCTCCTGTATAAATTACGGTAGTATCATCGGCAAAACTGATTACTCTATCAGTGTACTAGTGCATTTCCTCGTATTCCACTATTTTCCAAGGTAGATAATAATATGGGGTGGCTCACAGTGTCAAATGCCTTTGACAAGTCTATAAACACACCTATTGTGGGTTTACTGTTGTGAAGGGCTCTATAAATATGTTTGGTAAACTCCATTATTGCATCTTGCGTACCCTTTCCATCTTGAAATCCAAATTGTGAATCAGAGATAAGATTATTTTTTTTAAGAAAGGAGCTTACTCTATTTTTCAACAGTTTTTCTAAAATCTTAGCTAAGCTTGTTATCAGAGATACAGGTCGATAATTTGCTACTGAGTCCCGGCTGCCTTTTTTGAAAATGGGAATGACAATTGATGATTTCAGACAAGACGGAAAATACCCAGTTTCAATTGCTCTGTTGAATATGTATGCAATGGGTTCAGCTATATATTCTGCCACTAGTTTGTAAGTTTCTGCTTTTAAGTTACCAATTCCTGACGCTTTATGGTTTTTTAACCCTTTTATAACATTTATTACTTCTCTATAATTGGTTGGTGAAAGAAAAATGGAGCAGTTACTAATATTTTCTTTAAAGTTATGATTCAGTGTTCTGTTTATTTTTTGTGACAATTTTTTTCCTGTTTGAATGTACATGTTGTTGAATATATCTACCATTTTTGTAAGATCGGTTTCAAGTTCGTTATTTTCGTCTCTGATTCTATTTATTTCTATATTTCCATTAGAGCTACACATTTCATTAATAGTTTTCCACAAAATACTAGGATTACAGTTGCCATTAATTTTATTCTTGTAATAATCTCTTTTAGTTTTGTGTATCAGTTTGTTGAGTGTTTTTTTGTAGTTGTGATATTCAGTTTTGAGCTGCGTGTCGTTCGGATATTTTTTTGTTTCTATGTATATTTTATTTTTTTTATTAATCGACCTAATCAAGGAACCAGTTATCCACTTTTTACGTTTTCTTTTACTTGCCTTAACGGGTATATGAACAGTACATTCTTTCAGTATATTTTGTATTGTGCTTACCATATTTTCTGTGCATATGTCGACATTTTTAGTGGAATATAGGTTCTGCCAGTTGAAGTTTTTAATTTCCTCAATGTATTGTCTTCTATTCTCTACGATTCTGTGATTTTGTACGTCTACTAGTTGAAACACTATCGTGTGATGATCTGTTATGACTGTTGGAATAACATTACATTTGCAGCATGATGAAGGTAACTGTTCCATCATTTTGATTAAGACAACCTTCATTGTATATTAGCTTATATGCGGGTATATTGAAAATGTTAGAGTGTCTAGTATCTTTCTAGTTTCTGTTAATACTATACAATCGAAGTTGAAGTCAAAGGACTCAAGTAAAACCAAAAATTCATCCAGATTTTTATCAATACTTCTTATATTGTTATGTATCAATTTGAAGTTAGACGTAGTTTCATTGACATTCAACACCTCGTTTGTCTGGTATGAGTCTAAAACAAATGTGTCTATTTTTGGAATTTCAAAAATTTTAATATATGGGTTCATAGTTTACTGCCTAGGTATATATATCTACAAATGCAAAAGACTAAACGAGATATCTTATTGAATTTGTTAAATAAAAAGAGTGAATGAATAAGTCAATAAAGACCAGTTATTTGACTATAGAGATGAGCGGTTTTATGGTAAGAGTGAATTAACAAACTTCAAATCAGTTCAAATTCGCTAGATGAGTTGTTCCGAGTATTTCTCTCAATTTTAATCGGCTGCTTGTTGAGGATAACGTGTTTTGGAGTAATGTTCTCGTTAGGTTTCTTATTTTTGTCTGTTTATTTTCTCACTGTTTATTGGTTCTTCCTCGTTTACGATTTTTTCGAAATTTTCTGTTGTTTTGGTTATAACTTCCTTTGTCCGATTATTACTGCTTTATAGTGGGGTAGGTGGTGCGCTCGATGCTTTAGGTTGCAGTTCAGCTTCGCCTTTTCTGTCGTTCTTCAATAGAATATGGTGTTCCATTCACATAATTGTTGTTCCTTGCACTCCTCAGATGTTTGACTAATACTTTATTTATGGCTTGGTCCTCTGGCCTTAGATCATGGGATAGAGAGATACCAGTGCCTCTTAATTTTTTCAAGTTTTGAAATAATTTTTGTTTCGAGTATGACAGTGCCTTTTTTCCGATTGTATATATATTATTTATATCTCTCTCAGTAATGTTACTATCAAAAATTTCATTCAGTTTGCTTGTAGTAGCTTCAATTACATTGTTTTCATTTGCCTCTATTCCGAAAATAACAATATTACTCCTTTTATTATATCGTTCTAAACTAACAATTTTTTGGTCCAGTTGTATGCACTTTTCTTTAAGTTCTTTCACTTTATTTCCAAGACTTTCCTGTATACTCTTTATATCAATTTTTATTTCAGATATTTTAATATTTATATATTGTTGCAGTTTTAAGAGTAGTTCGTTATTCGATATATCAGTCATATTCTTCTTTGTTTTCCTGGGCTGTTAGTTTTTATTGCCTTCCGTGCCACAAAAAGTTTGTTTATTTTTATGAATATATGATGGTTTTTCTTTACAGCTCTCACCTATGATTCACTAATATCAAAATTCAGTTTTGTTCAGAAATTATTCAAACTTCACTCACAGTTGCAGTTCATTTTCTGGATTTTTTGATATGAATATCAAGTTTTATTTTGAAGTTTCAACCACATTTAACTACAGAAAAACATGAGCTCAACTTTACTCAACTTTATTCAGTAGTACAGAATAGTTCAATCTATGGTAAAATAACATTTTTTGTAGTTTTACAGTGACATAAAACTCATACAATTATGGCATCACAATCATTCTGTACGTTATCTTTTGTTTTTTGTTGTTATACAAGTTTCCACGCGTACATGGTCATATTCGTCAGGTGACGCACATAATTGGAAGGCTGGAAAAAATAAGGTCAACACAATCTTCAAAAATCTACCACAAAGATTAGTCAAAGACGGGAGAGTTTCTCTGTCCACACACACGCGGTCAACTTCAATAGAAGAAAAGAATTTCCATCAAATCTGGAACACTATCATTAAAAATAAGAAGAGTGCCAATTAAAACACCGACCAATCAGACTCCACGAACGATAATAACCAATATAGTTCCTATTAACGTAGCTCCGCCCCCAAAACCTAGAATCAAGTACAACTTACAATTGGCTCAAGTCCCTCTACGGCCTCTAATCCCAACATCGCAGATAGAACGGTGTCTTTGGAACAAACTAGCTGCTCGTGCTAGCCACACGATAGGAATAAATTCCAATTTATGATAGACATATAGTTGTTGTTCTAGTGCAAACATTTAGTTAGTCTAGTCTGTTTTAAAACAGCGCATAATCACCTGTAGCAGATTCACACCCTTTTCTGTTTGGTTTTTCATCGTGTTTACAGTTATTTACTTTCAAGATATCTGCAGAAGAAGAATACCAGGTGACTATGGATACTAGAACTACATCGACCCAAACTTATAACTGGTCTTTAGAAGTGAGTATGCGTTTTTTCATATTTCAAATCAATCCTCTATGAAAGTCGTCAATAAATACTCCATTCAGCAACACAAAACTGAATGTGGAATAACGGATTGTGAAGTAGATAGTAAATGATTGGTGAGACGAAATGTATGTTTAGTTTATTTCTACTTATATGTTTTATGGTAATATAAATTAAAACTGTCTGGACTGCCGCATTACACTAAGAGTGTAATTTTCCTATGAATTAATTCCATAGCCTATTTTGCTATCCAAAAACGCATGCATTATAGTTAAAAATGTATTTAGCTGTTTTTTTTTTGTATAGATGGAAAACGAAAAGTTGAAATTGGACATTGCTGCGCTGAAGAATCGGATATTATGTTTGAAAAAGCAAATACAGCAACAGGATATTTCTAAATTGTTAGTTTTGTGTGATGAATGAACCTGTAAGGTGTTTTCAATGAAATAATGGTCCAGATGTCAGGAACTTGTCTGTTTCAGTGTCGTGAAATGTAGTTCTTTTTTTAGTTTAATAAAATGCATACAGTATCGGAAAAAATATATCTTAGGTATAGACAAATCTAGAAGAGTAACAACGAACGCAATTATATTATAATACTACATAATCAAGAGAGACTCAAAGCTGTTCCTCCTGTCACCCCACTCGATTCTTCAACTGACTACGTGCCAGATTGGACGACAATTGGACATCACTTCGAGAGATTCAAAGAGAAATTTTAATGCTCTCTCATTATTTAGCAAGCTATTCTTACGCTCTCGTTAAATCATAATACCCAAGACAAATTCTTTCCGATACTGTATATTCGATATACAAGGCTGCAAAATGTATATTTCTAAATTGCAGAATGTTACTTCAAATTCAAGTTATTAGAGTATAAATACTAGGACTGATTCTACATTGTTTGTTAATGAAAAATGTTCACCTATAGCTTCATGGGTTCAAATTTCAAGTCGTGTAAATATTACTTAAAACAAAAATACGAGTATTTACATATGTTGAGAATTGATTATCAGAATTTAACTTTCTTGATTCATGATACAATGCCATGAACTTTGCTCCTTTGAATGACGAACAAAGAAACAAAATGAAGCATAGGATAATTGAAGGCTGTGTTAACTTATTTATTAGGATAAGAGTAATCTCGGTAAATATTTTGTTATATCTTAATTTTTCGGAAAAGAATGATTTTTTAGCTATAAATATATTATTTTAAGTCCATTGATGCATTTATGAAACATAAGTTCAAGATGTGTCTTGTTTTTCACTCTATGACTAGAGTTTTAGAAAAGATGTTCTACCACAATATATGTTCTTGATATTTCAATTTATTTCTAGTACCTTTATCACTTTTTTTGTACTGATAAAGTGTCTATAGCCGAATGATTGTTTTTTATAAATGGCATAGTTGAATCGAGTAATTTTTCATTAAAATAAAATTGAATATGTCACACGTAGAATCACCTCTGCCCATCACCTGGCAAAGTTTTTCTACAAGAACGTACTTTTCAATGCTTCCTATAACAATTAACTATTTTGAGGTTGCAGTTTGATCAGGCTTGACAAACTAATCCACAGAGGAGCCACCAGTTATTCGAATGAATATTTATTCAAGTATCCAACTGTATGAATAAAGAATTGTTATTGAAATTAATTTCTGTCATGTCAGTACCATATGAAATAGTCATCATGCTTTTGTTGGGCGAAACATTTATTCTCTTTTCATTTTATATATTCAGTTATCAAATCACATTTGGGTTGAATAATATTTGGAATAAACATGATTTTCGACAAAAGTATAATCAAATAATGCTCTCAACATATCAACTGCTAAGTTTTGTAGTACAAACTTGGATAAAGTAATAAATATGATCCCACCGATTTTTATTTTCATCTATCTGTGCTCGCCATTTACGAGATTGCAATTTTAGACATCGTTTTTGTAGGTAGGTATGATTCATTTCAATTGATTTCTATATTATTCTGCTTTGTTGTGTATGTTGGAGAGCATCAAGAAATATTCAATGAAGAAATAGAAGTAGGTGAAATTTTGTGGAGACAAAATCTAAAAGAATTATACCGGGCTGGGGATCTTGGTAGCAGTAAGAGATAGAGGGGTTGCGGGTGGTTAAATATGGACAAAGCAGCATTTTTCAGAGATCAGTTATATGAATAAAAAAAATCTCATCTAGATTCTTTAGTTCTAGGTTATAGAGGAAAAATCAGAAATTTCAAAATTCTTCTTTTGCCTATATCTTTTATATTTGGCGAATACTTTTCAGTATTTTTGGCACTTTTCCTTTTTGTAGTAGACCAACCAAATATATAAAAATTCAAAAACTCTAGAATATAAGAGAGAAATGTCTAGACTCTAGAAGGTTCTAGAATGTAGTAGAAATACACTCAAATCCATATATATATATGTATATATATATACAGATATGACCGCCGTTGTCAGACCAGTACAGCATGGCAGGCGACCTCAGACCCCCTAGAAATACTGATGATTTTAACAAAATTTCTGGTGTTCTATATCTATTTCAACTTAATAAAACAAGGGCAACCGAGAGGGGTAATAAAAGGCGAAAAAAAATTATTTCGTATTATACATCAGACGTTCACACACCCATCATATTTCACCGCTTTTCCAAGCCATCATATACATTTTCCGACATTTTGCCAACGTTTACAGACCCGGCGGTGTTGCCACGCTTTTTGCATGGATATATCCAAAACATTGGGAACGTCGTGTAGGAAAATCTTTGTCGAAATTGTGTCAGCTTCGTACTCTTCCAACTTTTAAAAAGCGTTGTTTTTTGATCTTTTTCATTCATTTGAGTTCTCCTTATCTTGCGCGTAATTATAAGAATCTACAGTGAGATATTTTTTCAGAGGTAAAGCCCTGTTTCGCCCCATAAACTTTATTGTGACAGATTCTGAAATACGATATGAATTTTTTGTTTTAATAATGACATTTTTTGTCTTGTGTAATTTTTACATATCTGCACCCGATATATCGAGAAAAGAGTTTTGATAATATTTTGTATTTCGCTACATTCAATTAAAATTAAACAAAAAGTGGGGACCTATTATCACAATGAAAACAAATTAATTTGGTTTTTGATCTAAATTGCGAGTTTTTGTTAACAATACCCAAAAATAAAAAAAACCTAACGAACCTTTACCTCTTTATATCTTCTTCTCATAGACTGCCGCACACGTTCTTGAGATTTTCACGGTTTTTAGGGCTTCCATAATTCGTTCAGTGGAAACTTTGATGGAAGACACTGGTTCAACGCCATAAACTAGGCCCTTTACATATCCCCATAAAAAAAGTCCAGCGTGTTGAAGTCCAAGCAATTGGATTTGCTCTGCCAATCCTCCGATTGGGAAACACTGTATATGAATAATATGTGCAACCATTCATAATTCGCGGTGAAATTAAAGGTTCAATTCAAGTATCTCCCCACTATTCCTGCCCATATGTTTACGCTAAACTGTTCTTGGTGTCCAGATTGTCTGATCATGTTTGGATAAAAATTCAGGTACCCTACTTGGTGCAGTATCCGTCTGAAAAACTGCAAGCGCAGTGGAAAATCTCGAGAAAGCAAACCTCTGGATATAATATGGGTATAACGTGTTTCCAGACAGTTGAATGGGAAACATCCAAATCTTTTGCTACTTGTCATTCAAAATCTCTTCTTCCATTACTGGATTACATGCTTATGGCGGTCTGCCAGCATTGTGCCTTGGAGTCTGGAATCTACCGTATTTCCGAACGTGATGATGGG
The DNA here is from genome assembly GCA_958502065.1 of Chrysolina americana. NCBI lineage: Eukaryota > Metazoa > Arthropoda > Insecta > Coleoptera > Chrysomelidae > Chrysolina > Chrysolina americana. Next base: position 90,095,206 of record OY293410.1, read on the forward strand.
AATTTACAAGAGTTCTCTGGTTGGGAAACTGGCGATTAGGAAACAAACACGATCAGACACAAACCAACTTTCAAATAATGTCAAATGCTTCCAAAGAAACCTAAACATCAAAATGAAGATAGCAGTCAAAGCCCACTAAGTTAAATTTATTTTTCATTTTTTCGTTGAAGAATTTCAATTATTATGGTCGTAGATGCATATAAATTACGAAAGAAAAAAATATGTGAAGAAAACAAAAAATTCAGTTTATGTATAAGAATACACCAGCAAAGCATTACTAAAACGCTTGACCCCTGAAAAAATATCTTCCTTGGCATGTTGGATGATGTTAGCCCTGAAACGTAATCTATGTTTCAAATTTGATCTCAATATCTTAAAAACTGAGAGAGGTATCAAACAAATAAATAAATCTTAAAATTTCAACGCTCTGTACATTTGTAACAAAGTGTTTGCGGATAAATGTTAATGTAACTTAGTTTGACCTGAAAAAAACCCGCCCATAAAATCTTGATTCTGAATTTTGAAACTCCCTCTATGGAGTCCCTTAACACTCACTGAATCTTTTAGATTCAGTCCATAACAGAGACATTCGTCTTGTCGGCAATGCTTTTTCCACAAGCTCGCTTACTTCTCTGGAACACTTTAGAAAGGATGTTGATCTGTCTTTAGTTCAGATATTTTCATGGAGACGATGCTCTTCTGGTTAGATACAGTAGGTCAATGATTTTTTGTTCAATGAGTGTGGCATCGATTTAGTACTGACAAAAATCAATTGAAATAAATTTCTATCCTAAATGCTGAAATACATCAATTCTGTATCAAAAAAAATTCAAACGCTTTTCTTTCTAAGTAAAATGTACTTTTTCATTACTCAGTGATTAAAAGTTAGTAGCATGATGAAGCTAGTGGTACAAAACGCTTTTCTCGAATTTACATTTTTTTATGTAAGAGAAGTTTCGTAGATAATATTAAATAAATGCAAAAATCTAAAAGTTGCAATGGAACGGTCGAATTAAGGACGTATGTTGAACCTGAATAGAAATAACTCTCTTTAATAATTTTTGAAATTAAAGAAAATAACTCCATTCTAAGGGATTAATTTGAAAAAAAATGTCCATGTAGAAGTTGCCTAAAGTCGCGTGCCCCCATCGGAGTATGCCTTTTTTCATCTCCTTCAATAAGTGTACTGGAATGTTTTTCTGACACCAAACTGCTATTTCATAACCTCGACACGTGTTTCATTCACCAAGTGACCATCTTCCGGCGAGAAAGATTCAAACCGAAACATGTGTGGAGTCGGAAAAATAGCGTTTTGGTGTCGGGGTACATTGATTACTACACCAAAGGTTCCAAAGAATGCAATGCAAGTACATAATCTTCTTCAAAGCAAAATTTTATGAAAATGAGAAAAATTAAGACGCCCAAAACAGATCCCTAAAAAACATCAAGAGAAGTTTTTGCATATACTCGAAAAGTATGTTGCGAATTCGTCAGCCACTTCCTTTTTAATAATTTTTTGCGGATCATCACACTTTTTGAGTATATTGTTATTCAAGTTTCAATCACCTAATTAATCATTTCCCATATGATTTCATTAGAAGCATAGTTTATTCTTTTGCTTGAGAGCTGTTTTTTTAATGGGATTCTATTATTCTTTGCTCTTAAATGATTGTACTACCAGGCCCAATACCGAGAAAATAGCATGTTATCCAATATAATATTAATATAATGATAATAACAATACTCCCTCATGAATACTCACAGAGTCTACCCAAAGGCATAGACTGTATGGTAGAGGACGGCTATTATTATTTGCCGTGTCGCTCTGGGGCGACTTACCGATTTTTTTAAGGCGTATTCACTTTTCAGCTCTAGAAAAACCCAGAAAACCTAAAGCACCTCCACGGGTGGTCGGTGCGCATTTAAAGGAAGCACCAGACGTAGAGATTGGCATCTAGACAATTCAAATCGCCTATCGACTCCGATGAAATTGGAAAACATTCTCTCTCACTCAGGATTCTTACCTGGCCAAGCGCCAATAGAAGTTTCAACGGCCGACATCTGGCCGCTTCGCTACCTACCAACAGATATGGAGAATAGATAGGAAGTCTCAACGTTCAGGTCGTAATTTTTTCCACGGTATTGGGCCCGAGAACCTTCTTTTTACCATTTTATAATTAACAAATACGCATGTTTGGTACATATCGAAAGTATTACCTTATAATTTGAAAATCACTTGCGTGATACACCTACCAATATTTGAGATTTGTTGTGTATCGAGTGATGTAAGTGGAAAAGTTCCCAAGACGAAAAATATTATCAAATATTCAATAACTTACTGATATGAAAAAATGGCGTTCTCTATCTTTTGATTGCATATGAGTATTGGAAGATGTTTACAGAAATGTTTTCTCAAATATCAGTATGTGTTCGAAAGTCGTTCGAATCATATCCTGTCAATTCAAAATAAAATTTTCACAAAAATTTGCATGTACTATACTTTTCAAAGTTTTGTATTTTATCAAGTATCCAATAACTTATTGACATAAAAAATGGTTTTCTCTATCTTTTGATTAGGTATTGCATATGAGTAACTGACGATGAAGTTAAATATTTTTTTTTCTCATCCTGTTAATTCAAAAATGAACTGAAATATAAAAAAATCATTTTTGATAATAGATTATTGTTCGACTTGTATTAGTAGAAACATATTCCTGAATGAATTGGGCAAAATGTAACAATCTGCTTCTTCTACATATTTCCATTGAACTATAGATATCCTCAAAACATATAAAATTACAATATTTTAACAGTAGGGTCCAAATTCGACGCTTAAATGGCCTTACTACTCAATCGGCGCGGTTGCCAAATCTTGGGTTGGTATTAGTCGGTGAAATGCAATGCATTATATACCATATACACGATCCACAGAAGCGCCCCCTACACAGTCGATGATGGAATTCAATCTGTATAAAAATCATGATTTTACCGCCTTTTTGGACCCTCCCAAAATTTCGTCCCATGAGCCTCCTGACCGTCCTTGACAGTTTAACATAGCTAAACGTTGTCAAGCCCGAAGGCGGGTCTGAGTTGGTGGGATTTGGCCTGGGTTCGTAGGTAGTACCCGCCTTCGGGCTTGACAACGTTCAGCTATGTTAAACTGTCAAGGACGGTCAGGAGGCTCATGGGACGAAATTTTGGGAGGGTCCAAAAAGGCGGTAAAATCATGATTTTTATACAGATTGAATTCCATCATCGACTGTGTAGGGGGCGCTTCTGTGGATCGTGTATATGGTATATAATGCATTGCATTTCACCGACTAATACCAACCCAAGATTTGGCAACCGCGCCGATTGAGTAGTAAGGCCATTTAAGCGTCGAATTTGGACCCTACTGTTAAAATATTGTAATTTTATATGTTTTGAGGATATCTATAGTTCAATGGAAATATGTAGAAGAAGCAGATTGTTACATTTTGCCCAATTCATTCAGGAATATGTTTCTACTAATACAAGTCGAACAATAATCTATTATCAAAAATGATTTTTTTATATTTCAGTTCATTTTTGAATTAACAGGATGAGAAAAAAAAATATTTAACTTCATCGTCAGTTACTCATATGCAATACCTAATCAAAAGATAGAGAAAACCATTTTTTATGTCAATAAGTTATTGGATACTTGATAAAATACAAAATTTTGAAAAGTATAGTACATGCAAAATTTTCGTGAAAATTTTATTTTGTATTGACAGGATATGATTCGAACGACTTTCGAACACATACTGATATTTGAGAAAACATTTCTGTAAACATCTTCCAATACTTATATGCAATCAAAAGATAGATAACGCCATTTTTTCATATCAGTAAGTTATTGAATATTTGTTAATATTTTTCGTCTTGAGAACTTTTCCACTTACATCACTCGATACACAACAAATCTCAAATATTGGTAGGTGTATCACGCAAGTGATTTTCAAATTGTAAGGTAATACTTTCGATATGTACCAAACATGCGTATTTGTTAATCATAAAATGGTAAAAAGAAGGTTCTCGGGCCCAATACCGTGGAAAAAATTACGACCTGAACGTTGAGACTTCCTATCTATTCTCCATATCTCTTGGGTAGGTAGCGAAGTGGCCAGATGTCGGCCGTTGAAACTTCTATTGGCGCTTGGCCAGGTGAGAATCCTGAGTGAGAGATAATGTTTTCCAATTTCATCGGAGTCGATAGGCGATTTGAATTGTCTAGATGCCAATCTCTACGTCTGGTGCTTCCTTTAAATGCGCACCGACCACCAGTGGAGGTGCTGTAGGTTTTCTGGGTTTTCCTAGAGCTAAAAAGTGAATACGCCTGAAAAAAATCGGCAAGTCGCCCCAGAGCGACACGGTAAATAATAATAGCCGTCCTCTACCATACAGTCTATGCCTTTGGGTAGACTCTGTGAGTATTCATGAGGGAGTATTGTTATTATCATTATATTAATATTATATTGGATAACATGCTATTTTCTCGGTATTGGGCCCGGTAGTACAATCATTTAAGAGCAAAGAATAATAGAATCCCATTAAAAAAACAGCTCTCAAGCAAAAGAATAAACTATGCTTCTAATGAAATCATATGGGAAATGATTAATTAGGTGATTGAAACTTGAATAACAATATACTCAAAAAGTGTGATGATCCGCAAAAAATTATTAAAAAGGAAGTGGCTGACGAATTCGCAACATACTTTTCGAGTATATGCAAAAACTTCTCTTGATGTTTTTCAGGGATCTGTTTTGGGCGTCTTAATTTTTCTCATTTTCATAAAATTTTGCTTTGAAGAAGGTTATGTACTTGCATTGCATTCTTTGGAACCTTTGGTGTAGTAATCAATGTACCCCGACACCAAAACGCTATTTTTCCGACTCCACACGTGTTTCGGTTTGAATCTTTCTCGCCGGAAGATGGTCACTTGGTGAATGAAACACGTGTCGAGGTTATGAAATAGCAGTTTGGTGTCAGGAAAACATTTCAGTACACTTATTGAAGGAGATGAAAAAAGGCATACTCCGATGGGGGCACGCGACTTTAGCAACTTCTACATGAACATTTTTTTTCAAATTAATCCCTTAGAATGGAGTTATTTTCTTTAATTTCAAAAATTATTAAAGAGAGTTATTTCTATTCAGATTCAACATACGTCCTTAATTCGACCGTTCCATTGCAACTTTTAGATTTTTGCATTTATTTAATATTATCTACGAAACTTCTCGTACATAAAAAAATGTAAATTCGAGAAAAGCGTTTTGTACCACTAGCTTCATCATGCTACTAACTTTTAATCACTGAGTAATGAAAAAGTACATTTTACTTAGAAAGAAAAGCGTTTGAATTTTTTTTGATACAGAATTGATGTATTTCAGCATTTAGGATAGAAATTTATTTCAATTGATTTTTGTCAGTACTAAATCGATGCCACACTCATTGAACAAAAAATCATTGACCTACTGTATCTAACCAGAAGAGCATCGTCTCCATGAAAATATCTGAACTAAAGACAGATCAACATCCTTTCTAAAGTGTTCCAGAGAAGTAAGCGAGCTTGTGGAAAAAGCATTGCCGACAAGACGAATGTCTCTGTTATGGACTGAATCTAAAAGATTCAGTGAGTGTTAAGGGACTCCATAGAGGGAGTTTCAAAATTCAGAATCAAGATTTTATGGGCGGGTTTTTTTCAGATCAAACTAAGTTACATTAACATGTATCCGCAAACACTTCGTTACAAATGTACAGAGCGTTGAAATTTTAAGATTTATTTAGTTGTTTGATACCTCTCTCAGTTTTTAAGATATTGAGATCAAATTTGAAACATAGATTACGTTTCAGGGCTAACATCATCCAACATGCCAAGGAAGATATTTTTTCAGGGGTCAAGCGTTTTAGTAATGCTTTGCTGGTGTATTCTTATACATAAAATGAATTTTTTGTTTTCTTCACACATTTTTTTCTTTCGTAATTTATATGCATCTACGACCATAATAATTGAAATTCTTCAACGAAACAATGAAAAATAAATTTAACTTAGTGGGCTTTGACTGCTATCTTCATTTTGATGTTTAGGTTTCTTTGGAAGCATTTGACATTATTTGAAAGTTGGTTTGTGTCTGATCGTGTTTGTTTCCTAATCGCCAGTGTCCCAACCAGAGAACTCTTGTAAATTCCCATCATCACGTTCGGAAATACGGTAGATTCCAGACTCCAAGGCACAATGCTGGCAGACCGCCATAAGCATGTAATCCAGTAATGGAAGAAGAGATTTTGAATGACAAGTAGCAAAAGATTTGGATGTTTCCCATTCAACTGTCTGGAAACACGTTATACCCATATTATATCCAGAGGTTTGCTTTCTCGAGATTTTCCACTGCGCTTGCAGTTTTTCAGACGGATACTGCACCAAGTAGGGTACCTGAATTTTTATCCAAACATGATCAGACAATCTGGACACCAAGAACAGTTTAGCGTAAACATATGGGCAGGAATAGTGGGGAGATACTTGAATTGAACCTTTAATTTCACCGCGAATTATGAATGGTTGCACATATTATTCATATACAGTGTTTCCCAATCGGAGGATTGGCAGAGCAAATCCAATTGCTTGGACTTCAACACGCTGGACTTTTTTTATGGGGACATGTAAAGGGCCTAGTTTATAGCGTAGAACCAGTGTCTTCCATCAAAGTTTCCACTGAACGAATTATGGAAGCCCTAAAAACCGTGAAAATCTCAAGAACGTGTGCGGCAGTCTATGAGAAGAAGATATAAAGAGGTCAAGGTTCGTTAGGTTTTTTTTATTTTTGGGTATTGTTAACAAAAACTCGCAATTTAGATTAAAAACCAAATTAATTTGTTTTCATTGTGATAATAGGTTCCCACTTTTTGTTTAATTTTAATTGAATGTAGCGAAATACAAAATATTATCAAAACTCTTTTCTCGATATATCGGGTGCAGATGTGTAAAAATTACACAAGACAAAAAATGTCATTATTAAAACAAAAAATTCATATCGTATTTCAGAATCTGTCACATTAAAGTTTATGGGGCGAAACAGGGCTTTACCTCTGAAAAAATATCTCACTGTAGATTCTTATAATTACGCACAAGATAAGGAGAACTCAAGTGAATGAAAAAAATCGAAAAACGCTTTTTAAAAGTTGGAAGAGTACGAAGCTGACACAATTTCGACAAAGATTTTCCTACACGACGTTCCCAATGTTTTGGATATATCCATGCAAAAAGCGTGGCAACACCGCCGGGTCTGTAAACGTTGGCAAAATGTCGGAAAATGTATATGATGGCTTGGAAAAGCGGTGAAATATGATAGGTGTGTGAACGTCTGATGTATGAAATAATTTTTTTTCGCCTTTTATTACCCCTCTCGGTTGCCCTTGTTTTATTAGGTTGAAATAGAAATCCAGAAATTTTGTTGAAATCATCAGTATTTCTAGGGGGTCTGAGGTCGCCTGCCATGCTGTACTGGTCTGACAACGGCGGTTATATCTGTATATATATTCATACTGTCTGAACCTTTTCGTTTTTTTTCTTCATGTTCCGCTGTTGTAGGAATGTTGTTGTCTTTTACATCTGCAGCTAAAAGGTTTGCAGTGCTTTCAGGGATTTTTTATTGACCCCGTTTTTACTGGTTCTTTTTAGGGACTAGATTTGCAGCGTCTCCGATTTTTGTAGGTGGAGACTTCGTGGACCTTTTTATTAGTGTTGAGTATGCTAAGCTAAGTCCAGTATGTGTAATTTATGGATTTTGCAACACCTCTTGTTTTTTGTTACCGCAATGACCACGTTATTCGAGATCGGTGGCCTCTGCCGAGTACTATCTGTGAATGTTGTGGAAATTGCAGTGCTTCCATTTTTTCTTTTGGTGAAAACAAGATAACCTCATTTTGTTAGAAATCAGTGGGCTCTGCTGTATCCTGTTTAAGAATTTTAAGAAATTCGCAACGTCCCCTGGTTTTTCTTTGATGGAAACCTCGGAGATTTCGTCATTCACAATATATGGTCTTTGTTTGGACATATTTGCGAACGTCGCGTCGAGAGATTCTCAGATCCTTCCGATTTATTTTGTGAGACTTTCCTATTCGTAAATAGCTGATATGTGTTTTTCTCGACAATGTAAGATCCTCAACTATTTCAGTAGGCCTTTTTGAAGAAATAGCAGAAAATAGTTATTTATGAAACAAGTTTGTAAAGAGGTATTTTTTTACAGGGAGTATTATTATAGTTTCTATAATGATAATAATCCCTCTTAAACGCTCATAGAGTGTACTCAAAGGCATAGCATGTGCAGGAAGAGGACGGCTATAATTATTATTAGGCGTTACTGATTTTTAGTGGTGTATTCACTTTTTAGCTGGAGTAGGAAAACCCGGAAAACACAGTACCACCCCGGGTGGTCGGCGCGCTCTCCAAGCTGGCACCAGATTGCTATTTTTCTACTTTCTTAGTGGGAAGGGCCTTAAAATTTGCCAAGTGTTTAGGCAGAGGTGACTCGACAGTCGTCTGGGGCTGTTGAATTATTTTCTATTCGAAAAATTTACTTTTACAGACAATAGTATAGGAAATTTGTGAAATGCTGGATTATTTACAATCTATTTTCATTTTATGAGAGAATAGAGTAATATATTTACTGCTTGGAACTGCTCAAACTTTTAGTTATTAAATATCAATTGATTGTAAAACAACCCATGCAAACCTTTTTTTTGTTGAATAAAATTTTTTTAGTCTTCAATATATTTTTGTAAATTCATCTGGTTGTTTTCTTATATTTTATCTAATTGTTTATGGATGATGTACAGACAGAAAATAAAAATGGAGAAGAATAATAATAATTTATAGGGTTTCCTAGTAATCAGTGGATTGATTTAATTTCTTCCAATTTATAAGGGTAAAGATGCGCGCAAGATTGCTGAGACTGAGAATTATGCGCAACAAAAAAAACTTCGAGGAAACATGAATCCATCACAATATTCAACTACCTAGAAACAATTGAAACAGCAGGCTGCTTCTATTTTTTGAGACGCGCACTTTATAACAAACAAAACGATCACCGTCGTATATTAAAGCGAAAAAAGTACTCTTTCTCCAGGACAATCCACCAGCAGACAAGTCCGGAGACTCAATAAATGAGATGAATTGCGCTACAAATCGGTTACTCATCGTCCATATTCTCCAGATTTGGCCCCTGGGACTACTGTGTATTTCTAAACCTGAACAAATTGCTTTGTTTCAGCCCGCCCTCGTGGATCAAGATAGCAAAGTAAATCAAATTCAGTCACTAAAATTATATTACAATATCATTCATTGCAAACTATTTCACAATTACATTATTTTTTACATACCTATCCAATAATTATACATATGTAGACTCAATTACCTAGACACAATTTTTGTGACATTAGAAAAGTGAAAAATAAATTACATAAATGGTCATATCAGACAATATATTCGCTAAAATCATTGGGTTTCAATTACAGTAAATATTTATGAAAAATTACACACAAAAACTTCAACACGGTTTTATACAAAAAAATTTCAATTGACGAATGCAAGCAGTGTTAATATTGTACCACAGCTTGATGAACATCAACAGACATTTGCGCTCTTATAATAGTATAATAGACAACACTTCCAATATTTGGAGAGATAGGATGATCTACCGTGTCCTCCCTTTCATAATTACATATTTTCTATCGAACTGTTTCAAAACTGGCCATACCTTGAATATAGCACCTAAAAAATAGTCAACAGATACATGTAGAAATGGTGTTATGGTAGAATCTCCCCTATTCCCAAATATAAACTTCAACAACTCCAATCATTCAAAACATCAAGTGATTCAAAATTGACTTCCATCATTCGAACAACAACCAATATTTCTAAAAATCAATTTTTTGCCCAAGTTATCATTCATATAGTATCTGGAACATATTGAACAAACAATTCATCCATCAAAGTCATAGAATAACTGAAAATACGATTTTGACCAAATTTTGTGGCATTATGCAATATAATAATAATTATCTCCCTCGTAACACTCATATGATTGTACTCCAAGACATTACATGGGTAGAGGACAGCTATTATTATTATTATTCGGCACAGATAACAATTTTTATATGCAGTTGAGATACTGCCCTCCTATACATCATTTCAGCTGTTCAACACATATTATAGTACATTATATTTGAACCAAATTTCGCGATGAAAGCATACAATTTAATTTAGGACAGGGCTACATCAAATCAAATTGAAATTTAAACTTCCTAATTAGCCAAGCTATTAAGATCGGTAGATACAGATTTTCCAAAAAATAATGAATAATTTTTTGTTATATCCGTTAACCGGCTACAACCTTACGAACAACCCTCAGAAGTCTCGGAGAGACTTGTGCGCTTTTTAAGCATATGATGCCCTACACGAGACCGGTGACCATGCTACGGTTCGAATCCATGCACTTACGGATGATTGGATTGAGAGGCCAACGCTTAATCCGCACGCCACCACTTTTTCAAAAATTAGATAGTAAATGGGACATTCTGACAGTACTACAACTATGTAAAGTCAGAGTTCAAAGATTTTGAGAAACGACAAAGAATAAAAAATCGAAAAATAAAGAACAAATGTCAAGCAGTTGACAGTGAACTGAGAAGCTGACAAGATACCAAAATCTCTCTTGCGAATGCCAACCACTCGTGTTGGCGAAATGAGTTTATCTCGCATTGAACATCGGCCTAAAAACTAGAAAAAACATTATGATAACTTATAGTTTTATCATTAAAATTGATTGAAAGCTATCCGAATCAGAAAATAAGAAGTGAAACAATAATAAGTTGTAATTTTCAATTACAGCTGTAATGGAATTCAAGGTTAATTATATTATTATTATATTTGGATAGTCTATAAAAATTGTCAAGTGACAAAAGTTTTAAAAAAGAATTTCGAATTTTTTTATTTTTTCTGTAGAACTTCAAAACTAAAAAAACTATAATAATTTTGTTTCACATAATGGACCTCTGAGATACGCAACTTTTTCCCTATTTAACCACCCCTCTATCTTATACCGTTACCGAGATCTCAATGCATAGACTCGAATTTGAATAGCCTTGTATATGGTGATCTATTTTCCCGTGTTTCCCCGTGTTATGTATTTCTGGTCATAGAAGGACCATTTTCACGACGTTAAACAGATCACATTTTGTCAGTGTCAATTTTCGAATTAACATTAAAAAAAAAGTTACATAACAAATTACATTAAAAATTGATTTTCTGACTAAATCGAAATAACAAATATGAAAAATGGTTTAACAAAGATGTATATGAAAAATGTTGAATTATGAGAAAATAAATAGTAAAATTGTACATTTAGTGTAACAATAAATATCAGGTACTGAAGTTTTCAAAAATTATACCAAAAATTGTCCTACCTGTAAGATAATGAAAAAAATCATTTGCCAAGACTGCCAAAAATATGTCTTGAATCAGTATTTTTTTACCCCCTCTATATACTACGCGATATTTAACCAATTTGATGGATGACGACAGACTTTATACCCGCCATTATATAATCTGTTTCTCTAGTTCAAATTTACGTTTATTTGGAATAACTAAATAAAATAAATGGCAAGAAACCTTTCAATCACTGAAAAAAAATATCAAAAAATTGATTATGATTTCGGGGGCCTTATAACAATTACAATTCCATAAATATATTTCAAATAACACATTTATCAATACCCCACTGACCATAGTCGAGTACGTAAAATTTCGTCTACAACGGCAGCGATTCTGGTCGTCCAGATAGCATGATGATGACTAATTTGTAAAAATGTGGAGAAAAAATCTGTTATTATTTGTTCTCATAGTTAATTCAGAATCAAATTTGAATCACCTGATACAACAAAATTGAGAAGCGAAACTGCAACACGATACCAACAAACTCAACAGACTTTATATACAGAAGCCTGAACCGACTATCAGCCTTCTACTGGCCTTTCTTCACGAGACTCTGGCCAAGCGGATTCCGTGTCTCACTCATTCCGGATACCATTCGCTAAGTCCGAGGATATTAAGGCTTGAACTTGACTAAAGGTATATTTTTCGATTGCAAACACTTATCGCAAACCCATTCCGCGTACACTTCTTGTGTTAGGAGCTGGAAAGCCGCTTCCGTAAGACCTGTACATCCTCTGAAATTAAGAAATTACATTTGAAGCATCAGTCTATCCAGTGAAGGTCATTGAAATACAAATTACATCAAGACCGACAAAGACTGCTATTTTTCTCATGTCAGTTATCTAGAAAAGAACTGGAATTCTGTGCAGTCATATTAGAAAATTAAGAAAGATGTAAGAAACATCCCATCATGAAAACAATAGATAATCAAGAATGCCAGACAGTTAGACTCCATTACAGTTAGCTATAATTCTATAATAACGTTTTACAAATTGAAACAATGCATGTTTTCATCATATATAGACAGGGTGTTAATTAAGTACGTTGACAAACTTCGAGAGGTGATTCTTTGAAAGATTTATATGAACTTTTCGTTCTGAAATCTTTCAAAGAATCACCTCTTGAAGTTTGTCAACGTACCTATTTAACGCCCTGTATATAAACTAAACGACTCATTCAAATTTGTTCACCAAGCTATGCTGACAAGATCAATTCTCCTGACAGGTATATTTATTATTACCTCAGAATTAGCTAATTCTATGTAAAATTAGAATTTCAAGAATATTTTGTAATTAGCTCATTGTGACTGTGGAAAAACAAGCTAAAATGCCTCAAGACAATTAGCTAATACTTATAGTTAAAGTTCACATTAATTTGATATTACCCAGTTGGGATTCTAACCAAGTATTTAGGATCAGCTAATTATAACTAAATCAGTATCTCGAGTTGTATTCATCCGATTCATAAAATATGATTATATAGGTTAAATAATTCTATATACAATGTGAAACTCTGACCTACTAACATATCAACAAGTAAATTCCTAGATAGTGACTTTTGATTACCTGGACCTGACTTGTCAATCTAAAATTTTTCAGAATTTCAGTGAATAGCTGAGTCTAACATAGTACCTAGGAGGCTGGAAAACGAGTTACCTTGCATCAGATAATTATTGTGATCTGATATTATTCAAAAATTACTTAATTTTGACTCATTAAGTTAGAACTACATGAACACAAAAAATTGTTTTCACCTTCACCACACTAGTAATTTCATACATAGATGCGCATTTCGTTCATCAAGTTAACTTTATCAGTAGGATTACTAAATTGATAATATCCAATTATTATTATAATTAACATAATATGTAACATGGGGGTGATCCTAACTTGTAAACATAACTGCGGGGTATAATATACCCACACTGATAAAACGTTACTATTCAATTTGTCAGTATCAACTCAAATAATTTTGAATTCAATGGATCATTATCTTTATTGAGCAAGGGCCTACTTGAGCCGTCTTGTATATAGCAATACTTTCATAATTCATAACAATCTAATTTTCTATAATCATCAAGATGTTTTACTAAGTTTAAATATTGACTTTATGATGGGTTTCTAGTGAATGTTCAGCAACACTCGATTTATTTTCTCGTGACTATTTAGCATGGCCAGTTAACTTGATTTCAATGATATCACATTTAACAGCATAATTTTTAACACAGTCTCGAGTAAACAAAAAAAATAATTTAAATTAATATAATTCAAACTGGATTATTCTAAGAAGAGGCTTATCGTCGATATTGCTGAGCGACCGGGTTGAGTGTTGCGACTGTAGACTACTACTGAATAACTGAATGGACTATGATTCTTCCAATAACCGCGCGACGCCCCCTTGGCAAGTGGGGCGAAAGGGGGTGAAACGAGACGTCTGCCAAGGCCATCTCAATATCGTCTGCCTGTTGATACTTGTCTGTCACTCACTAGTCAGTTAACTTACGCAGTTTGTAACTTGTGTAGTATTTAATTTTGAGTTATTCTGTGCAGTTACTATTCTTTTCAATATTCTCATTCAAGTTTCAAAATTTATTTATTATATTCTATACCCACAGACCATCCATCGATCTAAGAAGGGGTCCAGCACGAGCCTCGTCTATCTCAGCTTGAGAGTTTTTCTGTTGAGAATTCATATGATCTCGTTGATAGAATAAAAAACTTGAAACTGTCAGAGGAGGAAAGGCTGGTTTCATTCGATGTCAGTTTGCTTTTTCCCAGTGCGCCCATTCCCGAAACCTTGGAATATTTGAGAGATTTGTAAGAACTCAATAATATTCAAAGGGAAAAGGCTAGTGAGTACATAATTTTAACGGCTTTATGTATGCAGCTGAATTATTTTATCTACCAAGATAAATTCTGCCAACGGCAAGAAGGCACGGCCATGGGTAAATGTCGATCACATTTTATAGCCGATCTCTTCAAGAGTAGGTTTGAAACAGCTGACATGTTACGAAAGAGTTATTTCCCGAGAATTTGGATCAGGTATGTGGATGATGTATTTTGTGTTTGGTTATCAGGAATGGGGAACGGGTGGCAATAGACATTTATAGGAAACCTATAAACACTAATAGATCCAAATCTGCTGATTCTAACCACCACAATCAGCACAAGATGGCGAGTTTAAATTTCCTTGTTCAAGAGCATTAAGCTTCCCACTCACTGATGAACGTCTTCGGAAAGAAATAAAAATAATCAAGGGTATTCTCCCAATATAATAACTTGAAAAAGAAAAACTTCAAAATGTCCTTAAGACAAATAATAACTACACTAGATGGGCCTAAAGATAACAAAAAATTCATAAAAATTATACACAATACACAGTTTACGAGAGATATAATATCTTACCTTCAGCTTGTACACAGCAGTACGAACAATCTCTGAATGTTACTAGGTAACCAAAAAGACAAAATCAGGAATTTACGAAATTAGCTGTCAAAATTGTGATAATATATATTAATGCCAAACCAAGCTATCTACAAATATACGTGAACATTTAGCCCATGCTAAATATTCACGAGAAAATAAATCGAGTGTTTCTGATCATTCACTAGAAACCCTTCATAAAATTTAAATTCAAAATTTAAAATTAGTGAAAAACCTGTTGATGATGATGATTATAGGAAATTAGATTGTTATGAAAGTATTGCCATATACAAGAACGGTTCAAGCAGGCCCATGCTTAATAACTATAATGGTCCATTGAATTCAAAACTATTTAAATTGATATGGACAAATTGAATAATACCATTTTATCAGTGCGGGTAGTTGTGATTGTTTCAAATTGTTTCAAATTGTTTTTTCCGTTAACCAGCTGTCATCCCCCTACGAACGACAGCCCTCAGAAGTCGTAACTTGTGCGAGCTAAGGATTAGCGAGGTCTTACCTTTTAACGTGCGATTCCTAGCACGAATGTTCAAGTTAGGATCACCCCCCATGTTACATATTATGTTAATTATAACCATAATTAACTACTATCACCATCTTGATTCGGGTTTAAAGGCCGTCGTGATTTGGAATAGTTTCCTAACGTTTCGCTAGCGCGAGTGGCTAGCTTCCTCAGCTAATTAAATAGAATTAACTGATTTTGATCCAATCAAATTTCAAAATACCATGACTGAACTCTGACTCACTTCGGAAGTGGCAAATTTGGACTTACAAAGTTGTGATTCTGGACTAGAATTTCAGAATTAACTGATTTCAATTGGTTATTAAAAATTGCCAGTCAGAGAAGCTGAGTCGGAATAACGACCGATTCTGATTTTAACTTATTGAGTCAAAATTAAGATTCAATCATAATGGTCCAGTCAAAATCAAGAAAATAATAATTCTAAGTCGATGACTCGAAATGACGTCGTTTCTGAATATTAAGTCACAATTCTCGCTATCTAGATTAGGTAATTCTAACTTGCAAAGACAAATTCCAGTCTAAGTTTCTCGGATCAAGCTGATCGCAGCTTGATGTATCAGCAAATGAGAAATTTGCTAATTTATAGATACAAAGTAAAAATTTTGTTTTGAAAAATAAGTATCTAGGAATCAGCTGATACTGACTCGTTAAACTAGAATCGGATATCTGGTTAATTGATGAATATATGTTTATTGTACATAAGAATAAATTCTTGTCGACAAACACAGGTAAAAATATAAAAAAAAAAACATGTATATACAAACTCTTAAAATTTAAAATTTAAAACATAGCAAAATAATAGCAAGCATGAAATATGTCAAATATAAAGTTCATTGTTTCACAATTATAAATGTAAACATTAAAATGTATCGTCATAAAACTCCGATAAATTATAATATGCCTTATCACTAAGAAGTTTTTTTGTCATATTTCTAAAAATATTGTACCTTTTTTCCTTAATTTCCCAAGGTAATTTATTATACATTTTCACCCCATTATAGATCAGAGAATCTTTTATTAGATTTGTTACGGGAATGGGGATCTTTAACCTATTTTCGTTTTGACGAGTATAATAGGTGACATCATTTACTCCGTAATCTAATCTATTTTTGTGGATTAATGAAACTGTTTCTAATATAAAAATTGAAACTAGGGTCAGGATCCCATGTTCAATAAACATAGGTTTACAGGAGTCCCTAAATTTTAATTTACAAAGGTATCTAATTGCTCGCTTCTGTAGTATAAACACTGACTGAAACAATTGGTTGTTACAGACTCCCCAAAAAGATATACCATAACGCAAATGGGACTCCACAAGTGCGTAATAAACTGATTTTGCAGCAGCAAATCCCATTTCATTAGACACCACCCTCAAAACATAACAACCAGATGCCAATTTTTTATTTAAGTTTCTTATTTGCTCTTCAAATTTCAGATTTGTGTCCAAGTAAATTCCCAAAAATTTTGCTGTATCCCTGTTTTCTAATATTTGGCTACCTATATTCACATTCGGTATTACAGTTTTGAAGGAAATGGCACTTGTCTTTTTAGTATTCAGTGACAGTAAATTAGAATCACACCAGTCTTTGATTAAGACCATGTCACTACACATTATTTCGTGGAGTCTATCCTTATCTTTATGGTGCCATAATATGGTTGTATCATCTGCAAATAATGTTAAATTTCCCGAAATTGGTAGAATTGTAAGGTCATTTATAAATAAAAGAAAGAGTATAGGACCCAGTACAGAGCCCTGGGGCACTCCACACCTTATGCCAATTGTATCTGAAGTAGTGAATAATTTTACACAATGCTTTCTGTCTGAGAGATATGATCTAAACCAGTTCAGAGTGACTCCACCAAAGCCATATCGATTAAGCTTCTGCAGCAAAATGTCATGATCTACACAATCAAATGCTTTTGCAAGATCACACAGCACCGCCGCGACAGCTTCTTTACCATTTATGCTTCTATAAATCATTGACATTAATCTATGCATGGCATCATTTGTGCTTTTTGAATTCTGAAAACCAAACTGCTCTGCACTCAGTATTTTGTTACTCGTCAAAAATTCCATAATTCTTTTCTTTACTAGTTTTTCTATTATTTTTGCAAGTGTGGGAATTAAAGATATCGGTCTGAAGTTGGAGGGATCTTCCCTGTCACCTCCTTTATGAAGAGGAATTATAATAGATGTTTTCAGGAATGTCGGAAAATTTCCAGTTTCAAATGAGGTATTTATGACTTGTGCAAGAGCGTCGAGCGCCCTATCTGGAAGGTTTTCAAATATCTTTATAGAGATATCATCTGAACCAGCCGCGTTCTTATTTTTTATAGAAAAAATAACTTCTTTCAATTCATATGCATTAGTAGCATAGAGTATTAGATTTCCATCAACGTGGATGTCCCTCAGGTAGTCTAATGGATCATATTTCGGAAATATATTTTCAGTAAGTTTTTCAGCCACTGTACTATAATACTTATTGACGAGATTAGGTTCGAGGAGGGTATCTATAGGTTTTGAAATTCGTGGTTTACCCCTGAGCTCATTTACTATGGTCCAGCTTTCTTTTACTTTGTTTTTTGCCTTTGCAATTCTGTTGTTGTAATACATATCCTTCGCTGCTCTGATTATTTTTCTATATGTTTTTCTGTACAAGTTGTAATAATTGTAAGAACGAGCTGAAATTGATCAAGGCTGAATTTGCAGGATGGGAAACTCAGTACAAGCCATGATTAAGTATTTATGAATCATCTGAAAATCCCTACTCAGAACTAGAAGACAATATTCGGTTTTCGGATTCGCGAAAGTCAATAAATAAAACATATCCGAGATCATTTTCCATGTGAGTATAAGCAGTGAAAATTCGATATGACTTCTCACCTGTGAAACCAGAAATTGCACCCGCTTTCGCACAGTATGGCTTGATCGTTGTCGTGCACTTCTTTATGGCACACCCCGCACGGATATATGGGCGGGGCGTTGGGGTTTTGGGAATTGAAAACCATAGGCTGATCGACGGGGTACACTTTGCCGGCGCTGACTGGCATCGGCTTGGAGTACATGTTGTTCATGGGTGACATTATGAAATTGTTGTTATTCATCGGAGGTCCTGGAATACCAATTGTACCATTACTCATACAATAAATTCTAGATGACGCTAGAATGTTGAAAGAAAAAAAAAGTTTGTTAATGATACTGTAATTTTTGTGAATTGTTTCAGAGTTCAGACGATTCAAAGAGAGGACAGAATATAATTGTATTTTATACTGGGAACAAAATTAGGTAAACATTTGTATAGTATAAGCAGAGCCTTTTCATCACTCCGATCTGTGGTGAAATAATCAGCAACACCATAGGGAAGTCAACAGATGAACGACCGTCTCACGTCAAATGATAGATGGATAGTTTATTTGATCATGTTATGATACAATGGTACATTTATGACGAGTCAAAACCGTTATAATTATAGTTGGAGTGGCAGTGGAGATATGCCTAGTGGTAGAAAATATATTGAAATTAAAAACATCAAAGAACAATACAAATTGCGGATGCCTTATCGCGAAGGCCATGTCCAGATGACTGCTCGCATTGCCGACGAGCAGAGGAGAAAGAGGCGACAGTTTGTAGAACGGCGGTAGATGATAACTGGAATGACAGCAAGCTCCAGAAAGACCAAGAGAAAGATTCAGATCTTGGCTTAGTTATCGGCTGGAAGAGGAGTAACCGAAGACCGACATGGCAGGAAGTAGTAGGATATTCGCCAGCCATCAAGTCCTATTGGACTCGATGGAACTCCCTTACTCTGGACAACGGAGTTCTGAAGCGTGTGTTGGAGTCCGAGGATGGTGGAGAAGAAAGACGTCAGACAGTTGTACCCAGAAGCAGAAGACCGGAAGTGCTTCGAGAAATTCATGATGGGGTCGCCGGAGGACATCTGGGAGTGACGAAGACTCTCCAGAAAGTGAGGCAACGGTTTTACTGGGCCAATTGTCAGGCAGACGTTCAAGACTGGTGCAGAAAGTGCGCTGTATGCGCCGCAATTAATGGACCTCGAACGCGACCTAAGGCACCAATGCGTCAGTACAACGTTGGCAGCTCATTTGAAAGAATCGCCATCGATATTGCTGGACCGTTTCCACAATCTGACCACGGGAACAAATATATCCTCGTGGCAATGGACTACTTCAGCAAGTGGGCTGAAGCCTATGCCCTGCCCAACCAGGAAGCCACAACCGTCGCCGACGTCCTGCTAAAGGAGTGGATTTGTCGATTTGGTGTCCCACTTGAACTGCATTCAGACCAAGGCAGAAATTTCGAGTCCAACTTGTTCCAGGAATTGTCTCGAATGCTGAACATCCGGAAGACGCGAACTACGGCTTTACATCCGCAGTCTGATGGAATGGTGGAGCGGATGAACAGGACGATGAACCGCCACTTATCCAAGGTAGTCTCTGACCACCAAAGAGACTGGGACCAATATCTCCACTTGTTCCTGATGGCCTATCGTTCTGCAGTACACGAGTCGACCGGCCAAACCCCTGCTAGTATTATCATGGGCCGAGAGCTGCGACTACCATGTGACCTGAAGTTTGGGACGCCACCAGGACAAGACACTGCGGGAGAGGACTATGTCAGCAAACTTCGGCAGAGAATGGAAATCATCCACGAAAGAGTCCGTTTGAACATCCAGAGTGCCAGCGACCGAATGAAGGAGACCTATGACATCAAGGCCGATGCCGGAGGATTTAAGGTTGGTGACCTGGTTAGGCTGTACAACCCCAAACGTCGTCGAGGCCTATCACCAAAGTTGCGGAACTCATGGGAAGGCCCTTATGAGATCTTGAAGAGGATAAATGACGTGGTCTACCGAATTAAAAAACCACCTAGAGGAAAACCCAGAGTCGTCCATTTCAATAGGTTGGCCCCTTACGTTGGAAACCACGACCACCGGAGGATGCGATGACGTTCCAGAAATTCATGTCCTTGTACTCAAACGGACAGAAAGTTTGACATGGGGTGACTCGAGAAGAACCACGAGACCTTTTTAAGGTGCCTGCGGATTACGCGCTAGCCCACTGTGTAGCAGCAGACCTTCAAATGTCCAGAGGCATCGCTGTGGTGTTCTCCAAGAAGTACGGTCGTCTCCATGAACTACGGCAACAAAACCCGGAAGTTGGAGGGGTGCTACAGTTGCCGAAAGGCCAGAGAAGCATCTTCTATCTAGTCACCAAGAAGCAGTCTCGAGACAAACCGTCCTATGAAGACGTATGGAACAGCCTTGAGAAATTAAGGGACATGATGGTGGAGCAGAATCTCGTGGACCTGGCAATCCCAAAATTATCCTGCGGGCTCGACGGACTGGACTGGAGAGTCAAGGAGCATGTTGGAGACGATATTCCAATCCACCGGCGTCAAGATCTTGGTATGCTGTAATCATCGTCCACAACCAAACGTGAAGACCTTAGAGTGCTACTTCCATCAAACAGCAAGGTGCAGATATGGAGAATCATGCAAATATCTCCATACTCCAAAAATTACATTTCGGGACGAAAAGTCTTTAAGAAGGGGGCAATGTAACGATTTCGAGACCGGCCTTGATCATCCAATTACACTCCACATTCGAAATGTAAACAAGTTCTCTTCTGACAAACACATGACTCATACGTGGAAGAGACGCGAACGGTCTAACCGAATATTCTAGGGACCTCTCAGAAGTCGCCGAACAGACTGGAAAGATCGAAAACTGTAAATGCCACTATATATAGCCGCTGTATAGCAGATGGCAGGACAGTCAGAATTCAGAGTTAGTAACAGTTCCAGAGTTCACTGATAGATAGCCATAGTAGAAATAAATTTGAATCTAGTGGAGTCTATCTTTTAGTGAATAATTGTTTTAAATAGTGTTTTAAATAAATTAGGAAAATTAGTTAGTGCAGTTTTACTACAATATGTATAATCCGCAAAATTAAAAAATATGGTTGAGTTTTTCAAATTTACTAATCAATATTAAATTTTTAGCAAGGATAAATAATGTATTATTAAGTTTTAATTACAAATATTAGTTGTTTTAAATTTTAAATTTTATTTACGCCTTTACTATTCACATATACGGGGTATAACTACACTTAGTGACAAAACTAAATCGTAATTTTATTATCAATCTCCCTCAAAGTCTCTTTTCCACAAAATTGGCTGCTGGCTTAAAATTTTAGTGTAATAATAGAATATTTAAAGCTCCTAAAAACTTGAATAAGTTTTCTCAACTACAACTTGTTTGAAATAAATACATTAAAAATCACTCACCATTGGGTGATGACATATTCATACCTCCAGGCCCACCAGGCGGCCCGTGATGGGGGTGAGGACCATGAGGCCCGTGGGGCCCATGTGGTCCTTGAGGACCACCCATATTTCTCCCGTCCATCCGCCCTTCCATCCGGCCATCCATTCTCCCGTCCATCCTTCCATCTATTCGTCCATCCATTCTCCCATCCATCCGACCGTCCATTCGCCCGTCCATCCGCCCGTCCATCCGCCCGTCCATCCGCCCATCCATCCGTCCGTCCATCCGTCCGTCCATCCGTCCGTCCATCCGTCCGTCCATCCGTCCGTCCATCCGTCCGTCCATTCGACCATCCATCCGTCCGTCCATTCGACCATCCATCCGCCCGTCCATCCGCCCGTCCATTCTACCATCCATCCTCCCGTCCATCCGCCCGTCCATTCGACCATCCATCCGCCCGTCCATCCGCCCGTCCATTCGACCGTCCATTCGACCGTCCATTCGTCCGTCCATGGGGTTATTCATGCCTCCTCCATTCATCGGGCCGTTATGACCCATCGGACTGCCTACCATTGGCGGCCCATTCCCGGGGCCTTGACCGGACATAGGACCCATGTTTCCAATTGGGCTGTGCATCGGGGGACCTGTATTACAAACATCATTGTCATAAAAGATTATATTACTACTTATGGTGGAATTATTGTTTGAAATTACTAAAACTATTGATTATTTTGTACGGGATGCTACAAACGGTGATAACTAAACGAATCATTAAAAAAAATATTTCAAGAAATTGAAATTCTTATATTTTAAAATATGCTCACCAAATAGCGAAACCTTAGTCAAGGATAATAAACGAAGAAATAATACTAATAAAGAATGATAAACTCTTCAAATTCTAGCTAGATAGCTTGGAAAGTTATTCAGTACTTATCACAAATAAAACGTATGGTCTGTATATATTGGTTACTCTGGTTAATAATTTGGTGGTCTGTAAATATGAAATTCCTGAAAAATTGGTGACTTATCTGTTACCAGAGCTTCCGTACTTTTTCTTCGGTTGTTTTGGGAACCGCTTGTCATTTGTCAGTTTGACAATTTTATTAATTAACTATTGAAATTTTGAATTATGGAGTTTGAAATTATATTTTAAATGTTATTTGAATTGAACGCATTAGAGGTAATTGTTTTCAGAGAAATTTATTTCAAGATACTCATAAAGTTGACTAAAGACAAGTGGCAATGGGTCCGTGGAATCTGTGAAAATGGTTGCCTGAAAACTTACCAACCGCTAGTTACCGATGTGAGATTTTCGACGATATAAAGACCATACCCAAAGTGCGTACATATAGATATATATTTCATTTATTTTTTCTGCGAAGTTTGACAATCATTTGTGCTTAAAAAATGACATATGAAGTTAATGATCTGAATGTTGACTCATGATTGATCGCAATCATTACTAGGACTACTGTCAATGTTCAAGAGTAATAACTTCCTTACTATGCAAGCTCTATTCATTTTGAATGTTGCATGTATTGTTTTACTTTCAATTCAAATGCTTCAACAAAGGGATAGACATGACCTGTCTTATACCAATTAAAGATTTGAAAAATCTTTCTATGAGATGGCAATCAACTTTTACAAATAATTATCAGAAAATTCAATTTTATTGTATTGAATATTTTTTTGTGTGTGACTAAATTTTAAATATTTTCTGTAAATGATGGCAATTTTTAAATAAACACTACGCCAAAAAATCAGATAGGTCCTTCTACATACATTTTTTGAGATTCTTGAAAATTGATTCTGTTACATTAGGCCCCAATTATCACTTTAATCAATTACCACCTCGCCTCCCACACCTGATACCCCTGTACTTGCCAATTGAAGTAAACTGTATATCTGGCTACTACTGCTCAAGTATTTTACAGCTCTAAATGCTTACTCTACACTCACCTGTCATATTCATATTGGGTCCCATGGGCCCGCCGGGTCCTGGTCCATTGGGACTCGACATCATGTGTGGAGGACCGTGCCCTTGCCCAGGTCCAGGCCCCATGTGAGCCATTCTAGGGCCGTTAATCATCATCGGGTTGCTCATCTGGTGAGCATTGGGGCTGTGCATAAGTGGAGAACCCATGCCCATTGGCGGGTTCGGACACATGGATCG
The DNA here is from genome assembly GCA_958502065.1 of Chrysolina americana. NCBI lineage: Eukaryota > Metazoa > Arthropoda > Insecta > Coleoptera > Chrysomelidae > Chrysolina > Chrysolina americana. The sequence continues at coordinate 90,119,144 of OY293410.1, forward strand.
ATACATTCCCATGGTGTTTCCCATCCCCATGTTGGGTCCAGGACCTATGAACATATTTTAATAATATGTAAATTCATAAATAATACACAGTGGGTCAAATTTAAGAGTTGCTTTTGAAATCTCGGGTATTGAATTTTTTTTTAGTATTGTGTATTGCCTTTGAAATTATCTTTCATTTTATCTACTCTTTTTTGGGATGTGAATATTTGAGTATTGTGACATTTTCGACTGCTTTTCATTAATCAAGTTTTGTTGGAGTTTTTTTGGTTCGTGACAACAGATGATAGATTTGAAATGATTTATCCGTATGTGAAACACGATAATAGGGAATTACACTGCTATTGTTTTAGAAAAACTGCAACTTTTTCAATGTCATCCAGAAAAAAATATGTATGTACCATGAAATCATCCGCTAAGTGGAAAGAGGCATTAGAAAATAATAAAATAAATGTTATTCATTCCTCAGTTCGCCGGCCGCAAGCGAATCATTCTGAACTCGGAAGATTGTGCCGAACTTATACTTCCGATCACCACAAAAAGTGGGCCAATGAATCACAAAATTTTGCATATTTTTTTAACAACGTGATCCACGAATCTACCGGCTACTTGCCCAACGAATTGCAGTTAGGCGCCAGTGGGTTGGGTTCTAGCAATTGAAGGGTATACCACACTTTAGAAAAAGTAACTTCATTGGCCGAAGTTCACCTGTGCCACAATACATCCAATATCTAAAATTATGATGTTCACATTATAATTCCAATATTATAAAATAAACAAACAGACTATTTAAAGTGAAACAGTTATCCTATTCGAAAGCACGAATAAAAAATAGAATGAATTGTATTTACCAAAACTATTGTAACGATTTCGAGACCGGCCCCGAGACCGGCCCTGATCTAATTAATTATGCACCCTCGTTCAACTACAGCAGCAAATCTGCTGGCCCACGGATCGCCGAGAACAAGCTGGAATAAATCGATCGCTTCGATACTGTTCGAAGAGCCATCTAGATGAAATATTCTATACTCCCGAATAATCGAGAATCGTGGATGGAATCTGCTTGGGAGTATATAAGCAGGACAGTCAGAATTCAGAGTTAGTTACAGTTCCAGAGTTCACAGATAGAGACTGACACCGCAGAAATAAAATAGTGAAGTAAATGTTTTAGTGAATAATTGTTTCAAGAAGTGTTTTAAATAAATTAGAACAATTAGTGCAGTTTTACTACACTATAATTTTTATATATTATTCATATGAGTTACATACCTAAAACCAGGGAATATATCGTTTTCTTCGAGAACAATCTGTATCTTCCCCCTAAAGGGCTTTTAAACATCGGATAATTAAAACAGTCCTGATTGGATTTAGAAAGGAAAATAATGAAATATTTCAAACAACTTTTGTTTTTTTGAGTATTTCGCCCCACCGATAAGACACGGATGGGTAAAAAAACTTGTTATTGTACCTAAGGTGGGTTTAACGTCATTCGATAGGCAACCAGAATTTCCTCGCGCATAAGGAATTCTACCTAATTCCAGACACCATTCATAGGAATACAACAATTTCCCTTAAATCAGCGCATTTTGCAAATAAGACCTTTAATAATAATAAATATCTTTATTTCAAAATTGATCTGACAATCACAATTTTTGTAACAGGCGGCACAGAATGAAATGGCGTCACAGGAGAAAAATTGTACACTTTATATTTGGTAGTTTAGATAATCATTCATATTATAAGGTTCTAATTCAATTAGCATTTTTTTATTTCTTTTTTTAATTTACTCAGTACATTAATATGTTTGACAATGTTGGGTAAATGGTTGTAACATTTTATTGCCATGTAGGTAGTAAGGCGTTTTTTCTGATAGTATGTACAGGATATGTGAGGTCATTTCTGCGAGTTTGGTATGTGTGTTGAACCACACTACTACTGAATAAATGTTTATTTTTAAATAAAAACATCAGGCATTCATAGATATACAGAGCAAAAATTGTCATTATGATGTTGTTTTAAATAGAGAGTTTTTTTCTGGATAACAAAAATCCTTTCAATTTTACTGTCGCTTCCCCAGAAAATAATGCCGTAACTAGCAACTGATTCAAAGTTGGCATAGTAAAGCGTTTTTACAGATTCATTCTCCAGGTGTTTATTTACCACTCTTATTCCATATGATATACTGCTAAGTTTGTTTGCTGTGTACTCAATGTGTTTATTCCATTTCATGAATTCATCAATGTAGATACCTAGAAATTTGGTATCTTGGGTTATTGTCAGTTTCGTGCTTCCCAAGTTTAAATTTTGTCTCGGTTCGCATTGAACTTGGGGTGTTCTAAATAAAATAAAATTAGTTTTGTTTTCATTCAATATTAATCTGTTTCTTGTGAACCATACTTTTGTTTCATGAAATACTTCAATGCTGCTTCTTATTACCTCTGGGTATGTTTCTCCCCCTATCAATAAATTTGTGTCATCATCAAAAATCGTAATGTTTTGGTCAAATCTTGGATTCAGTTTACATAGATAATAATAATAATAATAACAATACTCCCTCATAAACACTCGTTGAGTGTACCCAAAGGCATAGCCTGTGCGGGTAGAGGACGGCTATTATTATTATTTGCCGTGGCGCTCCGGGGCGACTTACTGATGATTTAGGTGATGTATTCACTTTTCAGCTGTAGGAAATCCCGGAAAACCTACAGCACCACCTCGAGTGGTCGGTGTGCACTCCAAGCTAGCACTAGACGAGATTGGCATCTAGACAACTCACAATACACTTGCTCTTCAACAAGGCATGCGGTCGCCTATCAATCCGATATAAAGTAGTTGAGAAAAATTCTCTTGTACCTACATCGGGCTCGAACCGCTATGCTGGAGTTTCGAACGGCCTGTGCATTAGACCGCTAAGCCACAGATCATTAATATATATGATAAATAATAATGGCCCTGCAATACTCCCTTGGGTTATACCTACCTTTATTGGTAATCTGTCTGATTGATGTGATTGTCCATTACACTTTATGCTGACACTTTGCTGGCGGTCCGTAAGATAGGACTGAACCCATTTTAATGCATTTCCTCTTATTCCATACTTTTCAAGTTTTTCAATAAGTATTTGGTGGTTCAAACAATCATAGGCCTTGGATAGGTCTAGAAATATGCCCAGGGCTAGGTATTTTCTTTCCATTAAATTTGTGATATATTGAGTAAACTGAAAAGTAGCGCTCTGAGTTGATCTCCCTTGTAGATATGCATGTTGATTATTGCTGAAGCAGTTGCATCTCTGCATGAATGAGGATCTATTATGTATGACACATTACTAATAGTTCAAATAGTTTAGAGAAGCTAGGTAGGAGACTTATTGGTCGGTGATTTTCCATTTGTTCGAGGTTACCTTTCTTATAAATTGGTATCACAAGAGATTGCTGAAGTCCTGATGGAAAGATACCAAATTTTAGGGAGTTATTGATAATATATGACAAAATTTCGCTTAAGGCTGATATACTTTTCTTCATAATGCATGTTGGGATATCGTCTACACAACTTGAAAATTTATTTTTTATTTTATTTGACAGTTCTATTAATTCTGTTGGTAATATTTGCTTTGTGAACATTGACTCAATATTATATTCTATTTCACATTGAAAAGGTGCATTAGACAGTTTTGATATCAATTCTGGAACAATACTGGTCAAGTATGAGTTGTAATAATTTGCCATTTTTTCTGGCTCTCCTTTGATTTGGCACTCACTATTTTTTACCTTACCCGTTATTTCTGAGCAAATAGTCCACATGCATTTGCTTTTGTTATCAGAATTTCGAATTCTCTCAGAATAGCCCTCTCTTTTTGTTTTTTTAAGAAATTTATCATATTATTTTTTTGCTTCAATGTATTCTACTCTACCGATATCATTATTCTTATCCAACCTACTCTTACATTCAGCTATTTCATTATTTTTAGGGTAGTTTGATTTACCTCTAATGTTATTAACTAAATTACGAGAGAACAATATGAACATGAAGGAATTCATAAAAGTATTCCATTGATTATCCACATATGACCTATCAAAGCTATACACTTCATCCCAAGTTTGTTCTTTAAGTTTATTATTGAATGCATCTATATTTTCATTCTGTATTTTCATTCACGTTTAATTGACCATGTTATTATTTGTGCTTTGTGATCTGATGTATGAATATCTATTACTTTTGCCTCATATGGCTCTGTACAATTCGTTAATATATTATCTATGCAACTTTTTGTAAAAGAGGTGATGCGTGTGTAGTCCTTGATAGTCATGTAAAGATCAAAAGATTGAATTAAGGCTAGCATGTCAGATTTCAAATTGTTCTCCTCTTTGAGTTCTTTAAAGACCCCTGCAATGAATACTACATTATTGTTACAATTGAGCATCGTTAACAACAGTTCAAATTTATCAAAAAATACATTTAATGGTCCTTCGCTTGGTCTATACAGAGAAATTATAGTGATGTTCTCTCCTGAAATAGTAGCTTCTATAGCTTATCACTCAAAACACCTGTTACTGATATTTTTACTATGTTATTTATTGATTTGAATTTTATCCCTCTTTTGCAGTAGATGGCCGAGCCACCATGTTTATTTTCGTCTCTACAAAAGTATGAAGCTAAATGAAAATTATCTATTCCTATGTTTTCAAGTTCACTTTGTGATGCCCAGTGTTCAGTAGCACATATAAAGTTGCATCTTGGGTATCCCCCAAAAATACCTCAATTTTTTCGATGGTGTTCCCTATAGACTGCATATTTTGATGTATGAGACTAATTTTTGAAAAGTTATTATTTATTTCTCTGACCCTCGTTTTTTGAGTTCTTTTAAATTCGTCTGGCCTTCTTTCTTTTTTCTCTAGAAAAAATTATTCGGTGATTCATCCTGTTGGTAAGAGTTATATTTTCTAAAATCGAACCTACGGTATCCCACCCCTTTTGGTCAAAAAGATGGAGTATGTAACCTCTCCTTAAAAGAAAAATTTGCTCCTGCCATAAAACATTTTTTGTTAGGTATTTTAGATTGCAAGTCCTTCACTACTATGATCTCTTCTTCACCCACTTTTAGGTAACTCATTACATGTTTTTCTTCTACTTCTGGTAACACTCTGTATACATACATCATACATACATCCATACCTTGAATTGTTTATAATGCTTGTGCAAAAACTACGCGTTGGACAGAAACCATCTTGCCCACAGTTAAACTACATGTTATCTTCTATTATTTCTCTCCAAGATAATCTGTCCAGCTTAAAGTTTATAAAATTATGAATTCTTGAAAAATGGTCAATTTTTCGGGGTTTTCAGTTCTCTACAAAAGTTCCTGTCGAACGATTCATTCAATACTTTCAGATATATTAAAAAAAAAATCGACAAAGCGATTTTGCTGGGGCGCCACTATTAAGTTAGCAATTTTTAACTTTCATCTAGTAATGAAAAGAGTATTATATGCCTGAGAGGACTCTGAATTTGAGTGTGTTGCCATATTTTCCTTCAACCTCAGGCACACTAACCTCAAAGTACAAACGAAGTTTGTAGGTTGTAGGAGTGCTTTCTCAAGAAATATGGATTATAAAAAAAAGTGTGTTCATGCAACTGGTAAATCCTCCAAGTGATTGGAGAATGGAAAGAAGAAGACAAAGAAAATGGCTAGGAACGAAAGGGTATCTGGAGTATCATTCAACTTATATTGAATAATAAATAGAGAGAAAATATGTTTCCACAATTTTTGTTGACAAAATAGAAATAAAAACTGTCCATATATGTTTTATCATTCGTATATGTTAATAAGTTCATTTTCTTCAATCCTTACAAGTTAAACTTAGCAAAGCTTCTTGTTTATTATTGCAAAAAAACATATAATTGATTTTATATTGTATTTCACATATTGCAAATAAACTGATTATCATTATTATTATTATGGAATACACCTGGATGGAAGAAAATAATTAAAAATATATTGCATCAGCAGAGGTATAGAAATAATTTCAAATGACCAAAAAGGTTTTGTAGCAAACTCTGGTTCGTAACTTATCACTATCTTTTGGATTTTGAATACAACTTTGATGTCACTACAACTGTCTGTAGAATAATAAGTATACCATAGAGTGCTCTAGAATAGACCTATAAGTATTACTATTTACTAGTGCTTCTGCTTTGCTTTGCCCAAAGTATTACACAGAAATTAGAAGAAATTATGAAACTTGAATGGAGAGGTAATAAATTATGAAAAATAGGTTTTAAATCCAACTTTTGTAATACCATATGATAAGAATATCCCGGGCAGTATACAAGCTTTACTTCATGTAATAATATATATGCTGATAAAACTAATCTATTTGAAGTATGAAACACACTTTTATGTCCGAAAGAACAAACTCTGAAGAAATATAGGGTATTTTTATATTAAAGATAAAAATGTAAATACACCTTATGAAATTACTCAAAACAATGAGTAATGTATCAACACAGTAGATTTGTATGAAATCGTATTTATAACATACATCCATAACATATTTTGGATCATAATCCTTCAAGAGATATGTGAATAGAATATTCATGTATTACAAGATTGTTTTCTTAGTAATTGTTCTTGCAACCTATTTGCTCCATTAGAAAGGGTGTCCATTATATAATAATACTACAGAGAGAGAAGTACTGTTGAATAACTTACCTCCAAGTCCCATAGGAGGTCCATGTCCCCTAGACATTGGATTAACTGAGTTAACATTACTAGGGCAGTCATCAAAAGGATTAGAAGCTACAATGGTATCTCCATATCCCGACAAAGGGGGTGGCAGCAAATCTTGGACACTTGGAGGGGGTTGTATTGGGGCCTGAGCATTTTTTCTACGTTTCTTTGGGTTCGAAGGTGCTGGTGGTAGGTCGCTTCCTATATTTGGAACATTCAAACGAAAAGGTGGCAAGTGGGACATCTTCTTTAGACTAACAGATTGTACACTGCTTGCTTACAACCAAGAATACATTTATTCAACCAACATTAAATCCCCAGACGTAGATTTTTTGTAATGAAAAATTTGGGCTTTTGTCCTGTTAGACCACTGCTCTGTACCCTTTTTTGCTATTATGTCATCCCCCGAAATAGCTATTTTTCTCAAAGTGTCCTCGTCTATTTTGATTTTACTCTCTACAGCATGGATCAACTTTGTATGCCCAGGTAATGCTCTCCCAGCTTCACTTTCCAATTTCAAGTACTTTTCCGAATCAGTAAGTAACTTGATGCCACCACGTTTTCGCCGATTTTTTGGAATTTCATCTGAAGCTTTATACTCCCAATTTTTTTTAAGATGTTGGTCTAACAGTACTGAGAGATGTTTAGCAACAAAATTACGAAACTCAGGAGTTACTTTGAAAAAATTGTAATCTTCATCATCGACAGATTTCCTTAACGATGTTCTTGGTAGTTGTTTGTCAATACCTGTGTTCGATTTCTCTAAAAAAAAATAAAGAAGTTTACCAGGGTCATTGATTGTTTACTTGGTAATCTCACCCTTCTTTGCACTAAATAAACTATCATTCAAGAACTGACAGTCTTGAGCTTCCTTTAATAATTCTAAATTCTCCTCATCTGAGCTAGAACAAGACATTTTTTTTCATAAAATTCCTCAATACTGTAACTTCCATGACTTTTTGAGTTATCTTCACTTGCGTTATTTTATTTATTGATAAACTACTTCTTTTACTACACACTACCTACACTTCTTCTTGATCTTGATAGGTGTGCTTTTGTTTTTTGATCTGTCTCTCTCTCTCTGTGTTTATTGGACATAGCTCCCTATTGGCGCACTTGTCCAGCACTCTCCCCACTACGTAGGGATCCGCCCTACCCAGCCTGGTTACTGGCGTGAGTAGTGGTGACTTCGTCAGGGGGTGGAGGGGGAATCTTGCTCAAGGCAATACCTCCACCAAAAAAAAAATGTAAAAAAATCGTTTTTTTGTTGATTGCACGTTTAACCACGGTTAAAAAACTGTGGTGTACGGCAGACGTCACAAACACTTAAAAATTGGGTGATTGCACGTACTAAAGACGGCAGACAACACAACACAAACTACACTATAACAATTTTTTTTGATCTGTGATCTGAATCAACCACAGAACTTAAACACTCTGTGTTTAAGTTCTGTGGAATCAACGAAAACATTTGTGTTCTGTGATTTGAATAAAATTAAAAATGTATGTCTTCTGTGGACAGATCTTCTATTAAGCTTAGTTTCCACAACGGCGGATTATTTCTTAGCGGATGATTTTTTATGTGAGTGGTCAGTAATTTGAACCAAAAATGACAGGTGGCATGGCTGTATTCGCTTATCCGAAGTCGTCTATTAAAAATTCTTCGCGAATATGGAAACGGTATTTGAATTGTGGACAGTTCTGTAATTTAAAATTGAATTCTGCCATCCGCTAATATCCGCCGTTCTGAAAACTAAGCTTTACTTTTTTTATTTCTGACTCAAAGGAATCAATTTCAAGTTAACTCCATTGCCGCTTTCCACAGGAAGAAGCACCGAGTAGAGTTTGTTATTTCTGAGCTGAACTTCACCAGACTTTATGAATAATTGGAATATGATTTTTCGTAGTCAAACACTTCGGGAGCTTCTTGGAGTTGAAACCAGTTCGTTTCTATGCATCTTGGGGGCAAATGTAGTTAAACATATATGATTTTATAGCACAGAGGAATTCTTGAATTTCTGAAATCTCTATATACCTCATTTATACTAAATTAATTTGTATTTTATTTTGTAGTTTGTCTCTCAGTTTTAGTTAGTTTAATGTCCTTGTTTCGTACAACTGGTAAATATACTTTATTTGAACCAAAAAAGCTTACAGAATCATGAATGACTTTACTTCAAATCTTTATTGACAATTATATATCAACAACAACAAATCAAAATACATTTTTTTATACGGTATGAGACGCCACATTCTCCCCCCGGTAAGAAAACTCAGTTTTCTTCACCATTGATGACAGACATTTACAGACAGACATTTATTTCTCAGGCGGCATAGTTTGTTCACTGGTCGGCGAAGAGTAGTAGTCCCCGTCCGTACATCAGCAACTCGGATGCGTCCATCAGGTCCAGGGAATAGTGCTTCAATTTTACCCAGCATGATCTTCTACGATGATTACTATATCTCCCTTCCTTACTGGTTGGCTGTCGTCTGTCCATTTCGCTCGTTTCGTCAGTTTTGGTATAAATTCTCTCGTCCATCGTTTCTAAAATATATTAGCGAGCATTTGATATTTACGCCATTCCTTTCGAGTAACTTTACCAGGATCGGAACATGGTGTTTCAACTCGATTCGCGTAGCCGAGAAGAAAATGGTTTGGTGTTAAAGGTTCTGGATCGTTGGCATCTACGGAAACGTGAGTTAATGGCCGAGAATTAACGATATTTTCGGCTTCTGCAAATAGATTCAGCAACGATTCATCCCTCAAAGACTACGAGTGTAAGGCCTTCTCGATTACTTTCTTGACTGAGCCAATAAGCCTTTCCCATGCTCCCCCCATGTTCGGACTCAGTGGTGGGATAAATTTGAATTCAACTCCTTCCATGGTCATACCATCATTGATAGCTGAAGAATTCATTTCTTGTAGGTCTTTCTTCAATTCTTCTGCCGCTCCTCGTAGATTAGTCCCGTTATCACAAAATATTTTACTGGGCTTGCCTCGTCGATTGATCATCCTACGGATTGCCATAATGGCAGAGTCTGATGTTAATAAACTGTGAGCAACCTCCAAGTGGATAGCCCTTACAGCCAAAGAAGTGAAAAGGACACCCCACCTTTTTTCTTTTCTTCGGCCAACAGTGACAAAAAATGGACCAAAGTAGTCCTTACCGACGTTTACAAAGGCTCGAACGTCTGGACTCACTCGTTCTATTGGAAGTTGCCCCATTTTTGGTATAACAGGTGTTGCTCTGAATTTCCTACATATCATACAGCGACCAAAGGTAGATTTCACAGCTGCACTTCCATCTATCACCCAGTATTTCTGGCGAACAGCGTTCAGAAATGTTTCAATCCCTTGATGCCGATACTTATCGTGATAGTGCTGCAAAAGCAGTTTCGTATATTCATAGTTTGGACTCAAAATGTATGGTTTCTTTGTTCGAAAACTCATACAATCGGCCAAATCAGTTCTTCCGTCCAAAATTATCAGTTCATCTTGGTCTAGTGTCGGATTTAGTGACTTCAATCGACTTTTTCGGTCCAGTACATTTTTCTTTTTCAATTTTTCTATGTCCTGTCCGAAACTTTGAATCTGTACCTCCTTGATCCAATACCGCTCAGCTTCTTTAATTTCGTCAACTGTGATATCACCTCTTAGTGGATTGTCAATGCTGGTCTTTCTGATTTTCTGGACCATTATTTTCCTAAATTTCAGAATCCAAGCAGTGGTTCTTACTAATCGTGTCCATTTTGAAAATCTTCTAATATCGGGCAAGAAATTTTGTTCAATGTGCAAAATTATCGCAGTATATTCAGCTTTCATTTCCGATATGTCTTGATGGAGCTCATTTTCATTTTTTCCACGAGATTCTACTCCACCATCATGTCCCTTAATTTCTCAAGGCTGTTCCATACGTCTTCATAGGACGGTTTGTCTCGAGACTGCTTCTTGGTGACTAGATAGAAGATGCTTCTCTGGCAATTCCGCAACTGTAGCACCCCTCCAACTTCCAGGTTTTGTTGCCGTAGTTCATGGAGACGACCGTACTTCTTGGAGAACACCACAGCGATGCCTCTGGACATTTGAAGGTCTTCTGCTACACAGTGGGCTAGCGCGTAATCCGCAGGCACCTTAAAAACGTCTCGTGGTTCTTCTCGAGTCACCCCATGCCGAACTTTCTGTCCGTTTGAGTACAAGGACATGAATTTCTGGAACGTCATCGCATCCTCCGGTGGTCTGAGGGTGCGGACTTGGTCGTGGTTTCCAGCGTAAGGGGCCAACCTATTGAAATGGACGACTCTGGGTTTTCCTCTAGGTGGTTTTTTAATTCGGTAGACCACGTCATTTATCCTCTTCAAGATCTCATAAGGGCCTTCCCATGAGTTCCGCAACTTTGGTGATAGGCCTCGACGACGTTTGGGGTTGTACAGCCAAACCAGGTCACCAACCTTAAATCCTCCGGCATCGGCCTTGATGTCATAAGTCTCCTTCATTCGGTCGCTGGCACTCTGGATGTTCAAACGGACTCTTTTGTGGATGTCTTCCATTCTCTGCCGAAGTTTGCTGACATAGTCCTCTCCCGCAGTATCTTGTCCTGGTGGAGTCCCAAACTTCAGGTCACATGGTAGTCGCAGCTCTCGTCCCATAATAATACTAGCAGGGGTTTGGCCGGTCGACTCGTGTACTGCAGAACGATAGGCCATCTGGAACAAATGGAGATACTGGTCCCAGTCTCTTTGGTGGTCAGAGACTACCTTGGATAAGTGGCGGTTCATCGTCCTGTTCATCCGCTCCACCATTCCATCAGACTGCGGATGTAAAGCCGTAATTCGCGTCTTCCGGATGTTCAGCATTCGACACAATTCCTGGAACAAGTTGGACTCGAAATTTCTGCCTTGGTCTGAATGCAGTTCAAGTGGGACACCAAATCGACAAATCCACTCCTTTAGCAGGACGTCGGCGACGGTTATGGCTTCCTGGTTGGGCAGGGCATAGGCTTCAGCCCACTTGCTGAAGTAGTCCATTGCCACGAGGATATATTTGTTCCCGTGGTCAGATTGTGGAAACGGTCCAGCAATATCGATGGCGATTCTTTCAAATGAGCTGCCAACGTTGTACTGACGCATTGGTGCCTTAGGTCGCGTTCGAGGTCCATTAATTGCGGCGCATACAGCGCACTTTCTGCACCAGTCTTGAACGTCTGCCTGACAATTGGCCCAGTAAAACCGTTGCCTCCCTTTCTGGAGAGTCTTCGTTACTCCCATATGTCCTCCGGCGACCCCATCATGAATTTCTCGAAGCACTTCCGGTCTTCTGCTTCTGGGTACAACTGTCTGACGTCTTTCTTCTCCACCATCCTCGGACTCCAACACACGCTTCAGAACTCCGTTGTCCAGAGTAAGGGAGTTCCATTGAGCCCAGTAGGACTTGATGGCTGGCGAATATCTTGCTACTTCCTGCCATGTCGGTCTTCGGTTACTCCTCTTCCAGCCGATAACTAAGCCAAGATCTGGATCTTTCTCTTGGTCTTTCTGGAGCTTGCTGTCATTCCAGTTATCATCTACCGCCGTTGTTCTACAAACTGTCGCCTCTTTCTCCTCTGCTCGTCGGCAGTGCGAACAGTCGTCTGGACATGGTCTTCGCGATAGGGCATCCGCATTCTTATGGCTGGTCCCCGCCCGATGTTCGATCTCAAAGTCGAATTCCTGGAGCCTCTCAATCCAGCGTGCAACTTGACCCTAGGGATTCTTAAACTGTAGGAGCCATTTTAGGGCGGCGTGGTCAGTTCTCAGCAGGAATCTCCTGCCATACACATACTTGTAAAAGTGCTCTACTCCTTTGACCACAGCCAGCAGCTCCCGTCGGGTGACACAGTAATTTCGCTCCGGTTTACTGAGGGTCTTGCTGAAGTACCCGATGACTTTTTCCTGTCCATCCTGGATCTGAGACAGGACAGCTCCAAGTCCCACGTTGCTGGCGTCCGTGTCCAGAATGAATTTTCCGTTCGGAAGAGGATAACTTAGAATTGGAGCGTTGATTAATGCCCCCTTCAGCTTCCTGAACGAGTCTTGGCATTCCTCGGACCACTGGAACTTTGTCTGTCCTTCCGTGAGCCTGGTCAATGGTTTGGCGATGTTAGCAAACCCTAGCACGTACCGACTATAGTAGGTACATAGGCCAAGAAAACTCCGAAGCTGATGGATATCTTTGGGGATGGGCCAGTCTCTAACAGCTTTAATCTTCTGGTCATCTACTGCTACTCCTTCCCCAGAGACAATGTGGCCAAGATAGTGGACTTTTTTCTGAAATAGGTGACAATTTTTAGGACTCAATTTCAATCCAGAGTTCCTCAGACGCAGAAATACCTCCTCCAGATTTTTCACGTGGTCTTCGAATGTTCTGCCAACTACGATTATGTCATCAAGGTATACCAAGCAAGTCTTCCAGGAGAGTCCCTTCAACACAGTCTCCATTAATCTCTCAAAAGTGGCTGGAGCGTTACGAAGTCCGAATGGTATAACGGTAAATTGCCACAGCCCTGAGTCGATGGTGAAAGCTGTCTTCTCTCGATCTTCTGGAGCCAGTTCTACCTGCCAATATCCGCTCTTCAGGTCTAAGGTGGAGAAGATTGTAGAGCCGGCGAGCGTGTCCAAGGTGTCATCTATTCTAGGTAGTGGGTAGCTGTCTTTCTTTGTCACGTTATTCAGTTGTCGATAATCTACGCAGAATCTTGTCGATCCGTCTTTCTTCTTTACTAGTACAACTGGAGATGACCAGGGGCTGTCAGATGGTTCAATTACTCCTTCTTTCCCATATCGCTGACTATTTTGTCTGCCTCTTCCTTCTTGGCAAGAGGGAGTCTCCTCGCTGATTGACGGATTGGTCGGGCATCTCCAGTATCAATTCTGTGCTGGACTACCTTCGTTCTACCCCCTTTTCCCTGTCCGGTGTCAAAGACGTCTTGGTATCTCCTCACTAAATCTTTTAATCTGGGCTGCTGTGCCGGTTTTATGCCTCTCGATGATATGGCAACTAGCTTTTCTAATTCTGCGGGTAGATTGTTGGCTTGGTTAATGGTACCGCGTATATTCCTGAGCACATATGAAATTGGCGAGCAGTGGCCCAAAGTTGTTCCTTTCTTCAACGTCACTGAATGGTAATTGACGTTCATGACCCTTACTGGTATAAGTTTATCGGCGCGCAGTAAGGTCTTCCCAAGGGCAATTCCTCGTCCGATTTTTTCATCATGGAGCTCGGGCTCGAACATCACCACGCTCCCGTTGCTCACTCCGCCAACCATACGAGCCTCCAGAATGGTTTCAGCTCTCTCGGGAATGCTCATGTCTTCAGCCAACACAACCCGGATCATTTCTTCGCTTCTCCAGTACCAGCTCTTCTCCGTTGACACGTAGGACGCCGTCTTTGAAGTTCAGTTCGAACCCTCTGCAATTCATTATGTCCATTCCAATGATTGCATCGGCATCGATGTCCGCGACCAGTGCTCGGTGTCTTAGTTTCGTGCTGCCTAAAATCAAGTCGATCGTTAACTCGCCATATACAGTGGCTGGATCCCCTGTTACTGTGCGTAATTTCCAGTTTGACGGTTCAATTCTTGCCGGTGTTTTGGCAAAAGTAGGTCCGAGAATTGTTCTTGTCGCACCTGTATCTAGCAGCATGGAGACCGTCACCGAATACACCTTTGTTCTGTCGTTGAAGGACAGCGACATATGCGTTGTTGTTAATCGGGGCTTGCTGGATACAGGCCGACGACTGCCCCTCCTCATCAACCTTCTTCAATTTTCCTGCGTCGATTCTTTGAATGTTGGGCATTTGCTACGCACATGCCCAACTTTTCCACAATTCCAGCATCTTATCGGTCTTTTCTCAGGCATAACTTCCTTCATCACTTTTCGCATCACAGCTTCCATGTTAGTTGGCTCCTGCGGGTCTTCCTCGATCATCCTGACTCTACTCTAGCTTCAATGCGTCTACAAGATGTAAAGGACGAGCTAATGTTAATGCTTGCCGGGTTTCTTGGTCACGAAGCCCATCCAAAAATGCCTGAACCGCTAGTTGTGCCATTACATTTTCCGGTGTAGCTGGATATGCAAGGCGAACCAAGCGTGCAATGCCTGCTTCGAATTCTTGTAATGATTCGCTTGATTTTTGACATCGGTTTTTCAGCTGCCAGTGATAAAAGTGTTCAAGGTGGGCTTGACCATAGCGAAGTTCCAGATCTTTTACTAGCTGTTCATAGTCCTCCTATTGTTGGGCGGTGAGGGCCTGTAAAATGTTTGTTGCTTCGCCACGCAATGCCAGTGTCAATGCTAAAGCTCTTTCCCTAGCATTCCATCCGTTTGCCTTCGCAGCAGCTTCGAATTGTCGTCGGTAGTTTGCCCATGGAGTATTTCCCTTAAACTGAGGTGGTTTTAATTAGAGCTTTCCAGGTTCAGCACTGACCTTGAAATTTTTGTACGCAGAATCCATTCGCTTTTCCAATTCACTTGAATTTTTCCTTTATTTTGACGATTTCTGTCTCGATTCCGCCTTTTATTTCATCATGGACCGTTTCCTAAATTTTTTAAATTTTTTCCTCCATGTCATCTTTGATTTTCTCTATCTCTGCTTCAAAAGTTCCCATTCGATTCGCTACACCACAAAGTTCTCTTCTCAAGCCTTCTGAATTTTCTAGAAGCTTCTCTTCTAGGATTCTCGAATTTTCGTGAAGTTTTTCTTCCAGGCTCTTCACATTCTCTTGAAGTTCCTCTTTTAGACTATTAGAATTTTCGAGAAGTTCTTCTTTTAAGTTGACTGAATTTTCTAGAAGCTTTTCTTCTAGATTTTTCGAATTTGGAAGAAATTTATCTTCCAGACTCACCGAATTTTGTTGAAGTTCCTCCTTCAAACTATTCGTAGTTTCCTCGAGTTTGTTCATTATAGCACTCATATCGATTCCAGAAACTTCGAATAATAACGTTTCGGGGTCTTCTCCTTCTTCAATCAGTCCATCTGCAAGTCTTTTCTGGAGTACGGCCTTCTTTCCAGTTGTTTCTAACTCACGCTCCTCTAACTCTTGCTTTAATTCACTAACTTTAAGGTCAACTAGGTGAACTCTTCTCGGAAACATTTTGTCTCTTATTGTCTTTACCGAGATATCAGTTTATTATTTATTTCACAAACAGTTTTCAGTTTATTGTCCCAGGACGCGCAAAACTGTCCACTTTGCAATCAGATGTTCAACGGGTCACTAACTGTCTATTAGGCGCGATAAACGTGTATCAGTTTTTAAACGGCGAACACTTTAACACTTATTTATTCTAAACATCCCACTTCTGACACCAAATGTAGTAAAACTGCACTAACTAATTTTTCTAATTTATTTAAAACACTATTTACAACAATTATTCACTAAAACATAGATTTCACTAGATTCAAATTTATTTCTACTGTGGCTATCTATCAGCGAACTCTGGAACTATAACTAACTGTCTGAACTCTGACTGTCCTCCAGCGGTTATATAGTCGCAAGCAGAGTCCATCCACGGCTCTCTCGATTATTCTTGAGTATAGAACATTTCATCTAGATGGCTCTTCGAACAGTATCGAAGTGATCGATTTTATTTCAGCTTGTTCTCGGCGATAGGCCAGCAGATATGCTGTTGTAGTTGAACGAGGGTGCATAATTAATTAGATCAGGGCCAGTCTCGGGGCCGGTCTCGAAATCGTTACACTACATTTCGTAGCAATAGGTAGAGTTTCAGGTCCGTTCCTAATTTGCCTTGGGATTATCAAGTGGGTGTTGTCTTGACCAATGAGTAACATAGGATTCTCATTGGACAGACTCTTAATTGGAAGATCTTTCAGATGAGAATATTTTCTCCACTGATCCATGTTAACAGTTTGTGCCGGAAGTGATAACTTTTCGACCGTCCTTACATTTTCCATCTTAAATATTTTAGAATCATTGCAAGCAGCAGAAATATTCAAGGTAACCCTCTCGGATTTATCGAATTGAGAGACAATGTCATTTGTCCACTGAAGACAGAGTGCTTCTTTTTCGCCATTCAGACGACACTTTCGTCTACCAGGCTAACTGTTTGTAACGATTTCGAGACCGGCCCCGAGACCGGCCCTGATCTAATTAATTATGCACCCTCGTTCAACTACAACAGCATATCTGCTGGCCTATCGCCGAGAACAAGCTGGAATAAAATCGATCACTTCGATACTGTTCGAAGAGCCACCTAGATGAAATGTTCTATACTCCAGAATAATCGAGAGAGCCGTGGATGGAATCTGCTTGCGACTATATAACCGCTGGAGGACAGTCATAATTCAGAGAGTTAGTAATAGTTCCAGAATTCGCTGATAGATAGCCACAGTAGTGTAAAGATTTCGAGTCCGGCCCCGAGACCGGCCCTGATCTAATTAATTATGCACCCTCGTTCAACTACAACAGCATATCTGCTGGCGTACGGATCGCCGAGAACAAGCTGGAATAAATCGATCGATCGATACTGTTCGAAGAGCCATCTAGATGAAATGTTCTATACACCTGAATAATCGAGAGTCGTGGATGGAATCTGCTTGGGAGTATATAAGCGGGACTGTCAGAATGGAGAGTTAGTTACAGTTCCAGAGTTCGCTGATAGATAGCCACAGTAGAAATAAATTGAAATAGTTATTGAAGTAAATGTTTTAGTGAATAATTGTTATAAATAGTGTTTTAAATAAATTAGGAAAATTATTTAGTGCAGTTTTACTACAGTAGAAATAAATTTGAATCTAGTGAAGTCTATGTTTTAGTGAATAATTGCTGTAAATAGTGTTTTAAATAAATTAGGAAAATTAGTTAGTGCAGTTTTACTACATTTGGCGTCAGAAGTGTGGATGTTTAAAATAAATAAGTATTAAAGTGTTCGTCGCGTTGAAAAACTGATAGACATTTATCGCGCCTAGTAGACAGTTAATGACCCGTTGAACATTTGAGTGCAAAGTGGACAGTTTTGCGCGTCGCGGGACAATAAACTGTAAACTTTTTGTGTGAAATAAATAATAGACTGATATTCCGGTTAAAAACGATTAAAGACAAAATGTTTTCGAGGAGAGTTCACCTGGTTGAGCTAAAAGTAAGTGAATTGAAGCAAGAGTTAGAGGAGCGGGAGTTGGAAACAACTGGAAACAAGGCCGTACTCCAGAAAAGACTTGCAGATGGACAGATTGAAGAAGGAAAAAGATTCCGAAACGTTTTTATTCGAAGTCTCAGGAATCGACTTGAGTTCAATTATGAATAAACTCGAAGAAACTACTAAGTCTCTGAAAGACGAACTCCAACAAAATTCGAATAGTTTGAAGGAAGAATTTCAACAAAATTCCGTGAGTCTGAAAGAATTTCAACAAAATTCAGTGAGTCTGGAAGATAAATTTCTACACAATTCGAAGAGCCTGGAGAATAAGCTTCTAGAAAATTCTGTGAAGAACTTCTAGAAAATTCGAATTGTCTAAAAGAGGAACTTCGAGAAAATGTGAAGAGCCTGGAAGAAAAGCTTCACGAAAAATCTAGAAGAGAAGCTTTACAAAAATTCGAAAAATTTAGAAGTGAAGCTTCTAGAAAACTCGGAGAATTTGAGAGAAGAGCTTCTAGAAAATTCGAGAAGCTTGAAAGAAGAAGTTTGCAGTGTGGCGAAAGAATGGGAACTGTTGAAACAGAGATGGAGAAAATCAAAGATGAAATGGAAGTAGAAATGAAAAAATTTAAGGAAACGCTCCACGATGAGATAAAGGGCGGAATTGAGACAGATATCGGCAGAATAAAGGAAACAATCGGTAAGCTGAAAAAGCAAATGGATTCTGCTCACACCTCAGAAACTTACAACAAAAACTCAATGCTGGACATGAGTATGAACTTGAAGGAAGTTCAGGACATAAAAAATTTCAAGGTCAGTGCTGAACCTTGAAAGCTCTCATTAAATCCGCCTCAGTTTGACGGAAATACTCCATGGGCAAACTAACGACGACAATTCGAAGCTGCTGTGAAGGCAAACGGATGGAATGCTGGGGAAAGAGCTTTAGCATTGACACTGGCATTGCGTGGCGAAGCAACACACATTTTACAGACTCTCACCGCCCAACAACAGGAGGAATATGAACAGCTAGTGAAACATCTGGAACTTCGCTATGGTCAAGCCCACCTTGAACACGTATATCACTCGCAGCTGAAAAACCGATGCCAAAAATCAAGCGAATCATTACAAGAATTCGGAGCAGACATTGCACGCTTGGTTTGCCTTGCATATCCAGCTACACCGGAAAATGTAATGGAACGACTAGCGGTTCAGGCATTTTTGGATGGGCTTCGTGACCAAGAAACGAGGTAGGCATTGACACTAGCTCGCCCCGCACATCTCGTGGATGCATTGGCACGCGCTCTGGAATTCGAAGCAGCAAAGCAATCCTGCAAAAGCCAGAGTAGAGTCCGGATGATCGAGGAAGACCGACAGTAGCCTACTAATATGGAAGCTGTGATGCGAAAAGTGTCGAAGGAAGTTGTGCCTGAGAGAAGACTGATATGATGCCGAAATTGTAGAGAACTTGGGCACGTGCGTAGCAAATGTCCAACATTGAAAAAATCGACATCAACGATGAAGGTCAAGAAGGAGCAATCGTCAGCCCGTATCCAACAAGCCCCAGTTAACAATGCATATGTCGCTGCACTTCAAAGACAAGACAAAGGGGTCTTCGTAGACGGTCTCATTAACAACGAGCCTCGCACCATGCTCCTTGTTACGGGTGCGACTAGGACAATCCTTGGACCTACTTTTGCCAAAACACTGGCAAGAATCGAATCGTCGAATTGGAAGCTACGCACAGCAACAGGAGAGCCGGTAACTGTGTATGGTGAACTTCCAATTGAACTGAATTTGGGCAGCACTACAGTGAAACACCGGGCTCTAGTAGCGGATATCGAAGACGAGGTAATAATTGGAATGGACATCATGAATTCTAGAGGATTCGAGCTGAATTTTAAAGACGGCGTCCTTCGTGTGAACGGAGAAGAGCTGGTACTTCATGGGAGAAATGAAGAAATGGTTCGAGTTCTGCTGGCTGAAGACGTAAGCGTACCGGAGAGAGCTGAAACCATTTTGGAGGCTCGCCTGGATGGAGGTGCGAGCAGTGGAAACGTGCTGATGTTCGAGCCCAAGCTACATGATAAGAAAATTGGATGAGGAATTGCACTAGGAAAAACATTGTTGCGTGCTGATAAATTTGTGCCAGTAAGGGTAATGAATGTCAATTATTATCCGGTGACCTTGAAGAAGGGAACAATTTTGGGGCACTGCTCGTCAATTTCCTCTGTGATTAGGAGTGTACGCGGCACTGTTAGCCAAGCCAGTAACATGCCAGCAGAATTGGAGAAGTTGATTGCTATTTCGTCCAAGGACATGGGGCCAGCACAATAGACCAAACTGAGGGAACTAGTCAGGAAGTATCAGGAAATCTTTGATACCGGAGTAGGCAAAGGCGGTAGAACAAAGGTGGTTCAGCACAAGATAGATACTGGAAATGCCCGACCAATCAGGCAATCAGCCAGAAGACTTCCTCTCGCCAAAAAGGAGGAGGCTGACAAAATAGTCTGCGACATGGAGAAAGACGGAGTCATCGAGCCATCCGACAGTCCCTGGTCCTCTCCAGTCGTGTTGGTGAAGAAGAAAGATGGATCAACACGGTTGTGCGTAGACTACCGTCAACTAAACAACGTGACGAAAAAGGACATCTACCCTCTCCCAAGTATAGACGACACGCTAGACACGCTGGCTGGATCTACGATTTTCTCGACCTTAGATTTGAAGAGCGGATACTGGCAGGTAGACAGCTTTTACCATCGGCTCCGGATTATGGCAGTTTACAGTTATGCCATTCGGCCTCTGCAATGCTCCAGCCACGTTCGAAAGATTGATGGAGACGGTTTTGAAAGGACTATCATGGAAGACGTGTCTGGTGTATCTCGACGACATTATTGTGGTTGGCAGATCGTTCAAGGACCATGTAAAAAACTTGGAAGAGGTATTTCAGCGACTGAGAAGCTCCGGACTGAAACTGAGCCCTAAGAAATGTCATCTGTTTCAAAAAGAAGTACGTTATCTCGGCCACGTTGTCTCTGGGAAAGGAGTGGCAGTAGATGAGCAGAAGATCAAAGCTATTAAGGAATGGCCCGTTCCGAAAGACATTCACCAGCTTCGAAGTTTTCTTGGCTTGTGCACTTACTATCGCCGATACGTGCTGGGATTTGCTAACATCGCAAAACCACTGACCAGGCTCACGGAAGGACTAACAAAGTTCCAGTGGTCAGATGAATGCCAAGATTCATTCAGGAAGTTGAAAAGAGCTTTGATCAACGCACCAATCCTGAGCTACCCCCTTCCAGACGGGAAATTCATTTTGGACACGGACGCTAGTAAAGTGGGACTTGGAGCTGTCCTGTCTCAGATCCAAGAAGGACAAGAGAAGGTCATCGGTTACTTCAGGGAGTTGAGCACTTCTACAAGTACGTGTATGAACGAAGATTCCTACTGAGAACTGACCATGCAGCTCTCAAATGGCTCCTACAGTTTAAGAATCCCGAGGGTCAAGTGGCACGCTTGATTGAGAGGCTCCAGGAATTCGACTTTGAGATCGAACATTGGGCGGGGACCAGCCATAAGAATGCGGATGCCCTATCGCGAAGACCATGTCCAGACGACTGTTCGCACTGCCGACGAGCAGAGGAAAAGGAGTCGACACTCTTCAGAACCACGGCGGTCGATGATAACTGGAATGACCACAAGATCCAGAAAGACCAAGAGAAAGATCCAGATCTTGGTTTAGTCATCGGCTGGAAGAAGAGTGAGCGAAGACCGTCGTGGCAGGAAATAGCCAGTTGTTCTCCAGTCGTTAAAACTTACTGGGCCCAATGGAACTCTTTCACCTTAGACAATGGAGTTCTGAAGCGTGTGTTGGAGTCCGAGGATGGTGGAGAAGAAAGACGTGAGACAGTTGTACCCAGAAGCAGAAGACCGGAAGTGCTTCGAGAAATTCATGATGGGGTTGCCGGAGGACATCTGGGAGTGACGAAGACTCTCCAGAAAGTGAGGCAACGGTTTTACTGGGCCAATTGTCAGGCAGACGTTCAAGACTGGTGCAGAAAGTGCGCTGTATGCGCCGCAAGTAATGGACCTCGAACGCGACCTAAGGCACCAATGCGTCAGTACAACGTTGGCAGCCGATTCGAAAGAATCGCCATCGATATTGCTGGACCGTTCCCACAATCTGAACACGGGATCAAGTACATCCTTGTGGCGATGGATTACTTCAGCAAGTGGGCCGAAGCCTATGCCCTGCCAACCAAGAAGCCATCACCGTTGCCGACGTCTTCGTGAAGGAGTGGATTTGTCGATTCGGTGTCACGTTAGAGCTGCATTCGGATCAAGGCAGGAATTTCGAGTCAAACCTATTCCAGAAGATGTGTCAGATGCTGAACATCCGGAAAACGAGGACCACAGCTCTACATCCACAGTCCGATGGAATGGTGGAGCGGATGAATAAGACGATAAACCGCCACCTGTCCAAGGTAGTCTCTGACCACCAGAAGAATTGGGACCAGTTCCTCCATCTGTTCCTGATGGCGTATCGTTCCGCAGTTCATGAGTCAACCGACCAAACCCCTGCTAGTGTTATTATGGGCCGAGAGCTGCGACTTCCATGTGACCTAAAGTTTGGGACGCCACCAGGACAAGACACTGCGGGAGATGACTACGTCAGCAAACTACGACGGAAAATGGACGACATCCACGAACGGGTCCGTTTGAACATCCAGAGTGCCAGCGACAGAATGAAGGAGACCTACGACATCAAGGCTGATGCTGGTGGATATCAGACAGGTGACCTAGTCTGGCTGTACAACCCTAAACGTGGCCGTGGACTATCAACGAAGCTTGGGAACTCGTGGGAAGGCCGATATAAGATCATGAAAAGGATAAACGACCTCGTCTACCGCATATATAAGTCACCACGAGGAGAAGCTAGGGTAGTCCACTTCAATAGGTTGTCCCCTTACGCCGGAAACCACGATCAAGTCCGCACCGTCAGATCACCGGAGGACGAATTGACGTTTCAGAGGTTCATGTCCCTGTACTCGAACGGACAGAAAGTTCAATATGGGGTAACCCGAGAGGAGTCACGAGATCTTTTCAAGGTGCCTGCTGATTACGCGTTAGCTCACTGTGTAGCAGAAGATCTCCAAATGTCCAGAGGCATTGCAGTAGTTTTCTCCAAGAAGTTCGGTCGAATCCAGTAACTGAGAGAACAGAACCCGGAAGTTGGAGGGGTGTTACAGCTGAGGAAAGGCCAGAGAAACATCTACTATCTGGTTACCAAGAAGCGTTCTCGAGATAAGCCGTCTTATGAAGATGTTTGAGAGAGCCTTACGAGATTGAGAGACACGATGCTGGACCAGATTATTGTAGACCAGGCAATCCCAAAATTGGCCTGTGGGCTTGATGGGCTGGACTGGAGAGTTATAAGAAGCATGTTGGAGACAATATTCAGATCCAGCGGCATCAACCTTCTGGTGTGCTGCAACCATCTTCCTCGACCCAACTTGATGGCTGTGGAGTGCTACTTCCATCGAACGTCCAGGTGCAGATATGGAGAAACTTGCAGATATCTTCACACTCCAAGAATGAAGTTTTGGGGCGAAACGTCTTTAAGAAGGGGGCAATGTAATGATTTCGAGACCGTCCCCAAGACCGGCCCTGATTTGATTAATTATGCACCCTCGTTCAACTACAACAGCATATCTGCTGGCCTATCGCCGAGAACAAGCTGGAATAAAATCGATCACTTCGATACTGTTCGAAGAGCCATCTAGATGAAATGTTCTATACTCCAGAATAATCGAGAGAGCCGTGGATGGAATCTGCTTGTAACTATATAACCGCTGGAGGACAGCCAGAATTCAGAGTTAGTAACAGTTCCAGAGTTCGCTGATAGATAGCCACAGTAGAAATAAATTTGAATATAGTGAAGTCTATGTTTTAGTGAATAATTGTTGTAAATATTGTTTTAAATGAATTAGGAAAATTAGTTAGTGCAGTTTTACTACATGTTGAAGCCTCGTCACAAATGGCTAGTGTTTCTACTACTCCCTTCAGTCCGAATATCTTCACTGGGAGCATTCGTAGTAAAACTCTATTCTTTTCATGTCTTACAGCGTAAACCAGTTCATTACCGTTTGCTGTCATGACCTCAGATTCATCAGAAGTGCCAGTGTAGTTTTGACATGGTAGGCTTTGTGTAAAAGCGGATGATGAAAATACTTACATCCATTTATTTTATATTCTTGTCTCCTTTTACATCTAAATCTGTGGTGTCCTTTCTTCGAACAAGAAAAACATAACTTTTTATCAGGTATTGTTTTCCATCTTGTCTCCACGTTATCAGATTTCATTATGGGACAAGAATTTTCATTATGTTCTCCAGAACAATAGGAACATACATATTTTCTCTCAACTTCCTCAGTACTCAGCATCGTTTCTGCTTTTCTGAGGTTGTGAGATGATGTTTATTACCAGATACTGATGATTTTGATGAAGGTCCGCTAACGAAACTTGCAGCCATGGCGATATCACCTATCCAAGTTGAATAGACTTTCAAAGATATATCAGTCTTTCTTACCATGATTACTTCGCCCCATTTGAGCTTTAAAGTATCAGGTAATTTTGCTAAGAGTTCTTTTATGAGTTGTGGGTTCCTCAAATAATCATAGGAAAGAAGGGCTTTCATTTTATCATGACTTCAATCACATGATCTGCTCTTCCAAAACGCATACGTAATATTTCCAATATTAGAACATTTTCGGAAGTTAATAGCATTCCTGCCACAGCTGACTTTGCCTCTCCTATCAAACTTGTAACTTTATCAAAATTTCGTCACGAGAGTATTCGCACATTCGACATACTTGTTGATATCGCTGATAAAATATATATAGGCCAATCTTCAGGATTGTCGTCGTCGAATATGGGAAAATTCTTATCAACGATATGCCTGGCTAAAAATTTGTTATGTCCAGATGGCGCAACATTTTTGATGACATCAGAAATTGTTCGACATAGCAAATTGATATCATCACGAGGTTGGCTCATACTTATTGGTACAATATAAGGAGGATTATCAATAATGGATTCATCAACATTAACATTTTTTATCTAATCAACAACTGAAGCATATTTATCAATTTTGCTCACCTTTGAAGATGTCGATACGTTAGTGTCGTTGTTTTCTACTTCAGCAGCTGCTTCCAATTCAGCTTCCTTCACATCATGCTCCAACTGTAACATCTTCAATCTGTTTTCGATTTCTTTTTGCTTCTTTTCAAAATCTTCTTTTATCTTCTCTAGTTCCTGCCTATCTATTTCTGTCTGCATGAGTAGTCGCTACCTTTTGAAGGAATAATAGAACGAGCAACAAATTTTTCGTTTTTTCCCGGACTATAAGATCGTTCCGAAAAAACTGACTTTCCAGTGACATTCGTGTCAACCTTGGAATTTTCAAAATCAGGCAATGAAAATGAATTTGCATTGATAGGCTTACCTTCTGCTAATCTACTCACGTTTCCTCTATTTCCAGCACCAAATCCCTTGTTGACACCAGCAACACTTCTTCTTGGTTTTTTGACTGTATTTATTCCTTCTCTATCCATAGTTTGAATTCAATTCGGGCTCGAGGTACCAAAATGTTTCGTACAACTGGTAAATATACTTTATTTGAATCAAAAAAGCTTACAGAATCATGAATGACTTTACTTCAAATCTTTATTGACAATTATATATCAACAACAAATCAAAATACATTTTTTTTATACAGTATGAGACGCCACCGTCCTGGATTAGTCTGATATGTTTATACATTTTTTATATATTTATACTAGATGTGTAATCTTGATTAATGCTAATAAATTGAATGCCTTTTACTTACGTTTCTATCACAAGAACATATTTTATTTGGTTCAATCATTTTGTCAATGCTGGAGTAACTCTAATCGAGTTTTTCAAATAATTCTGTTGCATTTTTCACTATTATTTTTCAACTCATGTAGGGTGGGCATGCATGTATCTGAATCTGCCCTTGTCGATTTTACAATCGGAATAGTCTATCTCTCATTTAGTTTACTATTTCATAGTCACAGAATACCCACTCATTCATAGTTGGCAATTTTGAATGACAGCAGAATTTTACGCAAAAAAATGTCTTGTACTAGCTACTAGCTCAGATGAGGAGAATTTAGAATTATTAAAGGAGTACTAGCTCAGATGAGGAGAATTTAGGATTATTAAAGGAAGCTCAAGACTGCCAGTTCTTGAATTATAGTTCATTCAGTGCAAAGAAGGGTGAGATTATCAAGTAAACAATCAATGACCCTGGTGGTAAAATTCCGTTAAATAATAGCCAAGAGCTATCAACAAAAAATCTAAACGAAATTTTTGGCGGTCTCAACTAATTTCGGAGATATGGGCCTATTTTTGAGTGATGAATGGAATTTTTTAGGACACATTTCTACCGCGGAAAAACACTCAAAATTCTTCCTTCTTTAAACTAACACAATGTACACACCCTATTCACCCGTTTTACACTATTTTTTTTTTTAACTGTATTGTTTATCCAAAAATTCAACTTTCTTTTGAAAACATCAAAACAACACATGTATGTAAAATGTTTAGTGAATTTATTTATGTCAAGTTGGTAACTTTGAACTTTGCATATTTGCACAGCCAACTTTCCTATGCATTTAATTTCAACATAAAAAGGAAAATATTCACTCACTTTCCAGAAACCAACTCGACATGAATAAAATTCACTAACCATTTTGCCTAGATTTGTAGGTTATGTGATCATAAAAGAAGGATAAGTTTTTTTTCCTAAAAAGTTGCATTTTCAATAAAGAAAGAGTGTGAAACAGGTCAATTAGGGTGTGTACATTGTGTTAGTTTAAAGAAGGAAGAATTTTGAGTGTTTTTCCGCGGTAGAAATGTGTCCTAAAAATGACATTCATCTCTCGAAAATAGGCCTATATCTCCGAAATTAGTTGAGACCGCCAAAAATTTCATTTGGATTTTTTTGTTCAGGAGGCCAAACTACGTAAGTTCCAAAATAAAATTATGTTAATAACTCGTGGTATTAGTTAACGGAATTTTACCAATCTGCCTCTGGGGATTTAGTATTGGTAGTATTGGAATGTATTATTTGTTGTAAGCAAGTAGTGTACAATCTGTTAGTCTATAAGATGTCCCACTTGCCACCTTTTCGTTTGAATGTTCCAAATATAGGAGGCGACCTACCACCAGCACCTTTGAACCCAAAGAAATGTAGAAATAATGATCAGGCCCCAATACAACCCCCTCCAAGTGTCCAAGATTTGCTGCCACCCCCTTTGTCAGGATATACCATTGTAGCTTCTTATTCTTCGGAATTTCTTTCGAGTTCTACTCATCTGCACCATGACTGAGCGCCCATCGCATTTGTGTCCCAGTTTTCAGGAACCCAATTCAGTATTGCTCTTTCCATTTTCAACTGTAATATGGAGTATATCTTTCAAGTTTGAAAAAAGAAGTAATTTACACTTACCGCCTATGTATTCAGTATGAACAATTAGGATGACTAATCAGTTAATATCACATATTTGTTCTAGAACTTGCAATACGAATGAATAATAATATAATTAGCAAAATCTTAATACACTGGGAGTTCCACCGACTCACACCAATAGCCGCTTTTCAATTGTCACAGTGAGTCTGAGTAGCTCTGGGTAACTCCGGGTAGGTAGCTCCTAAAGTAATTTGACACCCATGCAAAATCGTGTTCCACAAGATCTTATAATTGTAATTATTACTATTATTAGTGAGTGATGTACATTGATAAATGTTACACAAGATACATGAATAACTAACTTAATCCCAGGTCCCAGACACTTGAAAACGGGGGAACAACCCCATAAGCAACTGAGACTGAAAAGGTAAGGTTAAATTTCCAAACTCCAACATTAATAAGTCAATATCCTGTAATTGCCGAGTGTCAAACCAAAAGAAAATATTTACTAATAACTAGGATAACACAAAATAAATAAAATTTGTAGTGCAAATAGTACTCATATAAAAACTTAAAATACAAATACTGGCTCAGTACCTATAACAACCAAAGTGGTTTTAAAACCTAACAATATATTCAATGTAATAATCAGAACTATTGGTAGGTGAAATAATGCTGCTGTATTTCTCTGACTCGGAGGTTATAACCTGAATTACTAACAAAATTTCTTCACTTGTTATATCAGGAATGTTCTTCTGGAAAATGAGTGAGCTCATACCACATCTTCTATGGTCTACATTGTTATTCAATGCTGCCTGTAGGTAGTTGGCTCCTATTTTAATGTATCGTCTCACCTAGAAAACAAATTTTATTAGTACCTGAATCATGAGAAACCTTTTGTTCAAAAACAATTTTAATTAGATGAAACTGAGAGATTATAAATTTTAAATTCTAAAGAAACCCTCCTCTAACTAGTAATTCATTCAATGGTATTTTTGAGTACTATTGTAATTCCAGATATTTTGAAATCTCGATCATACTTATCAAATCCCAAATGTATAAAAGTGGTGAGGAATGAACTAGAAACATCTCAAGTAATCAGGTGATGAAAATACATTTTCTAGCAGTGAGTACCAAGATGGTAATTTTCCATTATTTAGGAGAAACTATTACATTTGGCAAAGTGAAGAACGTTATATTTACAGCACACAATTCACAGTTAGGGTCATATGATGGGGAAGTATTATTTTTCTGCTAAATGCAGTGTTCTTAGGAGTTCAATATGTATGTCTCTCGTTAATCAGAACATTTCTTTAGGCACATTTGCAAATTTCATTTAATGTTAATATTTATTCATCTTCACACTATAACACATATGAGCTATAGTGATTTGAGATATGTCCTTGAGGAAAGTTACCCGTTTCCAAATGATTACATTTTTTTATACTTTTATCTGGACACAAAAAGGTGTAGTGATTTTCTGTTTCACCTCAGCTGGTGCTGATCAACGCCCTGTAGACAAAATTGTTTGACGAACAATTTTTTTTTATATCAAGATAGATATGTACATCATAGAAATGGACTTACTTGGTAATAGCTTACACAACTGTTTAATGTTAATAAAAACTGTTCTCGTATAAGGACTTGTCCAAAGTCGAATAACGACTGGTTTCTCTCAATGAGTCTTATTTGTTTATATCTTCCTAGAGCAGTTCTTACGTTGAATTGAATGTTTAGAAATTCTTCGGAATTTCTTTCGAGTTCCACTTGTCTGCACCATGACTGAGCGCCCATCGCATTTGTGTCCCAGTTTTCAGGAACCCAATTCAGTATTGCTCTTTCCATTTTCAACTGTAATATGGAGTATATCTTTCAAGTTTGAAAAAAGAAGTAATTTACACTTACCGCCTATGTATTCAGTATGAACAATTAGGATGACTAATCAGTTGATACCACGTTATATTTGTTCTAGAACTTGCAATACGAATGAACAAAAATTTAATTTGCGTGATTAGTAAAATCTTAAAACGGTGGGAGTTCCCCCGACGCATCCGACGCAGTGTTGCCGCTCCAGATTTTTTTTTGTACTAGGTTATCCTTCAAAAATTGTACTAAATGCTACGAAATCGAAAAAAATCACAGAACACAAAAATGTTAATGGGAATACTGCAAATTATCATTTTTTGTGACCTTGAACATTATTGTTTGGTGTAAATAGAAAATTATCGAAAATTTATCAATAATGCCAAGTTCATATGCCAGCCTTACGTATTTGAGCTTACAGCGTACTGTTTTCCGATTGTTGAATGAATGACAGAACAACATGTTCTCAGTCAGCAGCCAATCAGCAAACAAAACGCCATAATCGTGAGCTATCATGTGTACCCAGCGTAATTCATGAATTTTACGGCAATTTTTGGTAAGATTTGGCCTGTTGTGGTAGTTTTCATTGGATAATTAAATTGAAAACAAAGATTTTATTTTGTACTAGATTCATATGAATTGTACTGACGTACTCAATGTGAATGAAATGTACTAGAAAAGTACAATTATACTAGAAACGGCAACCCTGATACGACGCATACCAATAGCCGCTTTCCAATTGCCACAGTGAGTCTTAGTAGCTCTGGATAGCTCCTAAAGTACTTTGACAGACCATGCAAAATCATGTTCCAATTAAACCACATTCATTAAGTCAGGTGCAGTTCACTCCAAATTAAGTTCAGGGGTAGCAAGCTCTACACCATTTTAGTGCTCACGTCAGAGCTGTCAATTTTGTTGAGTTATTTCATATGCATTATCCAAACAAACTTGTCTTGTGTTTGATTCCTATATAAGTTGTTGGATTTTTGTGGATATATGATTTATTAAAGGGTTTCAAAGCGATTAACCGTAATTATCTTATGTGTTAATAATACTCTAACAAAGTACATAGAGTAAAATTTAAACATAATATATTTTTATATAACTTTCGTTTGTAGGTTGAAAATGATAGAGATAATGGCCCGTGACACTCATGCGGCGTGACGTCACACTAAACTGGTCAGTATCGGTGTCGTTGGAACAAAATATGTTAACATAGTATTAAATGGATTGGTAAATGTTGGTACTTGAAGTTTAATGTTTTGTGACCAAAAACGTTTGACGATACTTGTGCGCGCGTTTTAACGAAGTTGGCTGCTGTCAGAATGAAATTTGGTTACAGTTTGAATAAAATATACGTACATAATAATAAACAATTTAATATAATCTGTAATAAATAATGATTGTTTTCATTCAGACTTGACTATGACTACAGCCAAACCGATAACAAAGAAGCAGCGGGGGGTATGAATAAAAGACGACTTTATGAGTCAATTTGAGGCATTTCTCAACGAAATGAGAACTAATGATTCTGAAAACTAGGTGGAATAATTTTTATATGGGTGCAATCTATACATCCTATGATTCCTGGTATCTCATGTTTCATAAAGAATCTGTAAATTCATTAATTATTTGTTATTATTAAACATTTGCTACATACTCATGTTTTGTGTGAAATATTTCATCTCTCTCTCCATATAATTCCACACAGTGGACATTAAAGCAAATACCTGACAGAAAACAACTATTTCCCCCTACGGATATTGAATTATATCTGTCTTCTATTTGTGCAACGTTCCTCACGGACACATAATTGCAACTGTTACTTGTTATAAAGCCATATCAACAACCTCGTGAACAGATCTGCTGACATTCGGTTGAGATGAAAAATGTTGTGTCTGTCTGATCCTACAGGTTTCTGGTAGCTGCCATGCGCTTGAAATAATAATGTGCTAAAAAAACTGTGAACACACAAATGACACACTCGAAATATGCATGGCATCTATTTTCATCTCACCCTGAAAACAGGAGCTGTTCCTGTGTTTCTTTGTGCTGGCAACATGAAAACCACAACTTCATTGAATAATTATTGTGCTGCCTCTTTATTCGATCTTATACATTTGCCGAAAAGAATATCTGGTAACTCAAACGGGTTGCTTGTGTCCCTCAGTATTCTGAGTCGCTGTCGATGTTGTCTAAAATAGTTTTACAGATCATTTTTGAAAGTTCATATAATAAAGTGCTGAGAATATCCTAGAATTCATGTACTGCGCAATATATTTTCTCTAACTAGCTGTACTAGTTGTATCTGGTTATTCCTTTTTTATTGAACAATCGCACCAATTTGAAATATCTCAAAATTTGTGCTAACCACTCTTTCTTTCCTCTTTCCAAGTATTTAGATTCTAATTCAAATTTCAAATAATCACCTATACCAATATGTTCTGTGAATTAAATCATGTTTCATGTTTGATATCCACCAACGACAATATAAAGACACCTCCATCGACGTCGTATACAAACGATAAATTTTATCGTAGAGTAACGATAAAACGATAACGATATTCAGCTACAGAATCGCAAATGTCGTTAATTACCGATTATCGTTCACTAACGACATCGTTATGCGTTACAGAATAGGCCTCTAGGCCTCTAAATTTAGCCGCTCTCCAATTGCCAAGTGTAGTAGCACCCAGTGGTGTTTGTTACCGCTGAACTGAACCTGAAGTGAACTGCACCTGACTTGAGGATATTTATCACGATAAATCATGTTCCAATCAAACCCCTTTCATAAAGTCAGGTGTGGTTCACTTCAGGTTCAGTTCAGCGGTAACCCTGTTAACAGTGCTATGATATTGAAGTATTACTAAAATATTATTCTGTGGTGTGGCCACAGTAGAGAATATATAGAGAATATAGGCATGTTTTTATATTCACCAAATTGGTGTGGTGGATTGCAAACTCGCCCTTTGATTTGTCCATTTGAAATTTACAGGGTTACTATTGGTCGAATGGAATCCACCACACCAATTTGGTGAATATAAAAACATGCCCTATATATTCTTTTCTGTGGTGTCGCCAGCAAAGTGTAGATATCTCGCTATGGGCTGACACTGTAATGTAACAAAATGATGTGTTATTTTTAGGGAATTTAAACAAACGCAAGTTTTCATACGATTATATTATTTATTTATACCTACGCACCCATACCCACCAGAAATCGGGACACTGTGATTTCAGTCGTCTGTAAATACAAAAATTCTGCCAATAAGCTAGGAATTACACAGACCGACCAGTATCGACCGTCCGCGACCGTCCAGCAACGACCAAAATTTGAAGGGATCAATAAAAACTTTCAAACTCACACTGATCGACCATAATTTTCAGCAGATTGGAATTTCAGAAAACCAGTCGAGGACGATCATTCAATGTGAGTTATCCGATAAGTAGATACGTGTTGGAAATTTTGGTCGTAGTTGGACGATCGCGGACGGTCGGTCATGGTTGCTCAGTGTGCTGGCTGCCTAAGGGATTGCAAAATGTATTTAGGACTGTGATAAAAATATTAGTAAGTAAGCGACGTGGCAAGAATTCCTTTCCACAACACTTCCCAATAGGCAATCCGCATGGACCAATCAAAACTCTATTTTAGTTGCGTCTGCGTGGTGTGCAATGTAATTTAAGGTTACGTTGAGGATCAACTTGGATATGGTTAGATTAGATCATGTTCCCTTCTTTTATGGCTTAAAAATGAAAAAAGAAGGGAACATCCCTGTTAAAAATGCTATGATATCGATGTATTCGAGATGTGACCTTTAGTACGTACGACAGATGTACTCATTCTACATCTATGCGAAGTACCTAGGATGTAAAGTTAGATACGAGCACCGACCTATAATAAAACTGGATGAGCACTCCCATTTAAGAAAATTGCGCCAACTAGTATATGACATTTTGGCGCAACACACATGCGCGTTGAAAATATGTCAAGCAGTGGCGTCTCCCAATGGTAAACAGGATTGAATCTCATTGAAAATTACTTGTGAATTTTGTGATGTACTCTGAATAAAAATTTTACGATAAATCGCAAAATAACAAATATTTTACTTGAAAACTCTGAACATTGAACTGAATATGAAAACTTGCAACAAACACTTCAATCTCGAACATTAAACACGAACTATCTAACCGCCACCACTGATGAAAATGGCTTCCCGGCCTAATGACATTGACACTTTGGAGCAATACACGTGCGCACTTCCATTTTGAGAGGGTTCAATTTGGCGTATTTTTTAAATGGGAGAAAACGGGCAGTGCTCATCTAGTTTTATTATAGGTCGGTGGATACGAGATGTAACCTTGAGTACTTACTACAGATGTACTCGTTTTACATCTATGAGATCAAGATGCATAGAAACCCTGGTGCGATCACAGATTCGATTTTGTTTCTACCAAATTTGTTGATACTGTAATTGCATTGATACCGTTGGTTTCATTCGTCGATGGATGGCACAGAAGTCGAAAATAGCCGAGTTTCCAACATTCCACGGTGCCTTGATTTGTCATTTGATTGTTTTTGAATGTTGACATGACACTTGTCGCTTGTCCAACCGTCAATCGTCAATGACAACATTAATCTGTAATTTTGCCGCCATCTGTGCTAAATAAGTGAAACGGTACCAATGCAATAAAAATAACATGAATCAAGTAGGCCGTACATCAACACTTTTGTATGTCGGTATCACAGGTATAAGTGATCACACCAGGGTTTCTATGCATCTTGTATGAGATGTACCTACTATGTCATGGTCATTTGTGTTAAGAATGTCATGCTATAATGTACATGAGACGTAACATTGAGTACATGCTGTGTATATACCAATATAAATCTACAGATAACAAAATGAACCTATAGGATATAAACATACGGATACATATTATACTCTCCGCTATTTATAAAATTCCATATTTTTTGTGTTCTTTCTTCTTTGAAATGGTTATCAAATATGAACCGAAAGAAAGTAACTTTCTTTTTAAATCTGCGCTAAACCTTACCTTCACATTGAAGAAATGCTAGATATTTTTTGTTTGGCATTTTGACATTTGACTTGACAGCTCATCGATTTGCCAATCAATTATGTTTATGTGCTGTTACTACTTTATTGTACTCATCTAAGTCTAATGAGGAATGCCACGTTTGATAAAAGTTTTTTGGAAATTGAATGTATTGAGGGAAGACATTAAAATAATGACACCACTGAATTATTTTCTTCAGACGATGCTTCATTATATACAATAAACAATTTTTACTGCATGTGACGTCATTTGATCACAAACTCAATATGGCAACGATGCCTACTGAATTCGGGTTCCTTCGCGCACGCACATAACATAATTATTCTTTTGATTTGGACAGCTGTTAGAGTGAAGTAACACAGATACGTGTGGTAGTATCACTCGTCAGCGACCACGGAGCAAGAATTATGGTGTCAAAACTGATGGAATACATCTTTTCGGCGCAAGAATTCCCATCCACAACACTTCCCAATAGGCAATCCGCATGAACCAATCTGAACTATCCTGGCCATGGCGGTAAATTTGAATCGATGCTAAGGCGATATAGTAGTCCCAAGTATTCAACTTGGATAGCAAGGTTAGTTTGGTTAGGTTGGATCATGTTCCTTTCTTTTTTCATTTTTAAGCCATAAAAGAAGGGAACATGATCTAATTTAACCAAACTGGACCTTGATATCCAAGTTGATCCTCAACGTAACCTAAAATTACATTGCACATCACGCAGGCGCAACTAAAATAGAGTTTTGATTTCTGTTCATATTTTCCATCTCTAATTGAAAAAATGAGTGGATACGTGTTTTTATTTTTCAGAAATGCCGGTACTCCAAACATGCATAATGTGTTATATCTATACTAAATTATTTTTCGTTTTTGATGTAAAACTCAAGTCCATAGGTGGATCGACTTGGAAAGACTATAACTAGGATTTTCAAAAAGTTTCTGTCCAAGAAATTGGCTCACTCATGTTCCTGGTTAAGAAGACTACGCCAAAACCAAAGATAAAGAATAGAGATCTCATCTCAGAGTTGGGGAAGGTGGGTACACACACTTCAATCGATTTCTGCAACACACTTTTATTGCCAGTGCAAGCCAAAACTTGTTTCTTCCAGGTGTTGTGATGAGGGAGCATGATATATTACACAAAGGGAGGTTCGAGGCTTCGCCATACCAAGCAATAAAGGTTGAACAGGTAAAATAAATGAATATGTGTTCATTAACTCCTTTAAAAAGTCTTTATAGTTTTTTATTTACTTTTCAGAATATTTCATTGGTGAGACAAGTTCTCATTTATTTCATGTATCTTTTGGAAATCTTCTTTTGGTGATGATACAGAAAACGGGCACTAGTTTCACCAATGAAAGAAAGCATTCAATGAAAAAGTATGTAGCATGAGCATGACATTTTCACCGCCCGGCGAGGTCTCTGGGCCATCTACGGGAGTTCAAATAAGAGGTCATAGTCAGATTTTGACGTACTTGGTACATGCATGAGATGTAAAAATGTTAGCAGGGATCTAACCTAATCAAACTAACCTTGCTATCCAAGTTGAATACTTGGGACTACTCTACCGCCTTAGCATTGATTCAAATATACTGCCTTGGTCTGGATAGTTCTGATTGGTTCATTGCCTATTGGGAAGAGTTGTGAAAGGAATAGACCATTTTAGTGTGACGTCACGCTGCTTGAGTGTCACGGGCCATTATCCAAACAAACCGTATTTAACATTGAGAGAATGTGTATGTGGTATATTTTTTTCCAAAATTAGTGCAGAGAAATGAGTGAAATAATCAAAAACATTGCATTCTCTACTATTTTCAACCTACAAATGAAAGTTATATATAAATATATTGCTTTGAAACCCTTTAATAAATAATATATTCACAAAAATCCAACAGCTTATATAGGAATCATACACAAGACAAGTTTGTTTGGATAATGCATATGAATTAACTCAACAAAATTGACAGATCTGACGTCAGCACTAAAATGGTGTATTCTTGCAGCGACTTGCGTCATAACAGTAACTCTCATATCAACAACGATAACAACGCTCTTTACGTGTCACGTGCCCTAACCATTTTTTTAACTCGAAAAATCTGTCACGTTTCCACGTCACACGTCTGTCATTCTCTCATGTTCTTTGTCTGAGTTTGTCCTTTCTTCTGCAGAAGGTTAAAGCCAGAAGGTTAAAGCCAAAGTGTTTCTCCAATTTTCATCCTAAAATGTTTTCCAGGGTATTAAGGCCTACATTGGTTTCGGCAAGAAACTTCAGTACTTCGAAACAGGTACGTCTGATTTCAATTTCGAAGAATTATATTTTATTAATTATTTCTTGTCAATATCATAAAATTGGTAATTCTACCCTAGCTGATTGAAATCAAAGGATTGAGCATTAGGAAAACATAACTTTAGCTTTTTTTACCCATTCAACATTTTAACCAATGTCTAAAAAAATCTGACCTGCTGTTATGCAACTTTGATCTACCATTACAAGGTTAAACAGAGTTATCCTTATACGATGAGATAAAAAAGAAAATATATTTCTGAATAAGACAAGTACATTGAAATGTCGATTAAAATAGCCTTTATTACCCCGGGATTTTAGGCTATAATTCCTAGGCCTTCACTTGGAAAAAAGTTACTTCTTGCATTGTTTATATAAGCATCAGTGCCGTATGGTCCTTTCAGAACAGTTTTTTTTTGCAGAATAATTACAAAGTTGCAGTATGCGGGGCATCTGGAGGAATTGGACAACCGCTTTCCCTTCTATTGAAAATAAACCCTTTAGTCAGTGAATTGTCCCTATATGACCTTGTACATACTCCTGGAGTAGCTGCAGATTTATCTCATATTGAGACAGCAGCTAAAGTAAAAGGGTAAGTTCATATCTTTTTAAATCCGTAGAGGGTAGAGGTAAGTTTAGTGAACTTCTTCTCAAATTGAAAAAAGAAAAGTAGTTTTATCTCCTGTACATATCCGAAAAAAATTCTAGGGGGTCCCCAATACTTTTCGAGTTATGCCCTTCTGAACCTTAAAAATCGACCATTTTCAAACTCGAATTTTTCAGTAAAAAATCGCTCAAAATGCATCCTTTATGCAAAAACTTTCTTAAGACGCTAAACAACTCACATTTCACTACAAGCAACAGAATCAAAGGTTTCACACAAAATTAACCTTTTACAAATAAATAAAGTCTTACAGTCACCATGGTATGTGTAACACATACCGTCACCCAGTCGGATACTTGCAATATGCAATGTAAAAACTGTATATAAAGAATTTTACATTTTTTCAATGAAAACCAAGTTGAGCGCTGTGAACCTATTGAATTCACCAAATGAGTCTTGATGACAAAATTGAAATGGATATATTCAAGTATAGTAACAAACAAAAAAGACATAAGTATTGCCAAATTGTGGTAAATGCTTATCAGACTATTCAAAATCTTGGTAAAATTTCACAAGCTATCAACAAAATTTTTTTTGGAACTTACATAACTTTGCCTCCTGAACAAAAAATCCAAATGAAATTTTTGTTGATCTCAAAGTAATTTCAGAGATATGGACCTATTTTTGAGTGATGACTAGCATTTTTATTACACATTTTTTTACCGCGGAAAAACACTCCAAAAAAGTGAATGAATAATTTCGTATTCATGTTGAAATTGAATGCCTCGAAAAGTTGGCTGTGCAAATATGCAAAGTTTAAAGTTGCCAACTTGACAGAAATAAATTCACTAAACATTTTACATAAATTTCTGAATAAGACAAGTACATTTTTAAAAGAAGGCTGAATTTTTTGATAAACAATTCCGGTATTTATAAAAAAATAGTATAAAACGGGTGAATTAGAATGTGTACATTGTGTTAGTTTAAAGAAGGAAGAATTTTGAGTGTTTTTTCCGCGGTACAA
The DNA here is from genome assembly GCA_958502065.1 of Chrysolina americana. Classification (NCBI taxonomy): domain Eukaryota; kingdom Metazoa; phylum Arthropoda; class Insecta; order Coleoptera; family Chrysomelidae; genus Chrysolina; species Chrysolina americana. Next base: position 90,157,339 of record OY293410.1, read on the forward strand.
ATGTGTCTTAAAGAATGCCAGTCATAACTAAAAAATAGTCTCCGAAATTACTTGAGACTGCCAAAAATATCATTTGGATTTTTTGTTCAGCAGGCCAAACTACACACGTTTCAAAATTTTGTTGATAGGTTGTGGCTATTAGTTGAAGGAAGTTTACAAAAAAAAATATATAAAACATTTAATAAAACGAATATTTCCTCTGAATATTACAATACATGTACAGAAACTACATAATGGATATCATCAAAATATTGATGTTTAGTACAATATTTGTCTGATGAAGAGCTTAGAAATTAGAAGAAATAGATGAACTTAATATAAATATAATAATAAAACTTGATTGCAAAATTGTCAAAAATGGATGATCAATATAATATCCAGCTAATGTAAAGCTTATATTCAAGGAGACATGTATTGTGATTATATTTCAAATTTGAAAAGTACTTGATAACATTTTAAAATAGATTAAAAACTGATAAACAACTGTGTTGGGTTCAGAGTTGTCTGGAGAAGTGTATCCTTGGATACAGTGGTTGTTTTTCTGCTTTTGTCATATGTGTCAGTGAGGTGTTATCATCCAAGAATTCCTGCACTCAATAGTAGCTTTTCTGTTTAAACAATGCTTTCAGATTATGTTTGAGTTGGTTGGTGTTGAAGCAACTATAAAACTACTTTTTTATTGCCTATATTTGTAGGTATAACGGAGCTGAAAACCTTGCAGAAGCCTTAAAATGTGCAGATGTCATAATCATTCCTGCTGGTGTACCTAGAAAACCAGGTATGTTATCCAGAAATATTCTACTCTAAATATTGTTAGGCACAGCAGTATTATGTTCATAATTCACAGGTTTCCCCACATATTGATTTACAGTGTGATTTGATATGAAATTTTCAAGTAAGTTACGTTTAGCCGGCAGAAGTGTAATAAAAATGGATCTGAATTTCAGGTATGACCAGGGATGACCTCTTCAATACTAATGCGGGTATTGTTAAAGCACTTGCTGAAGTTGCTGCTGAAGTTGCACCTGAAGCACTTATTGGAATCATCACAAACCCTGTGAACTCCGCTGTGCCAATTGCCTGTGAGATTTTGAAAAAGGTATGTTTGGTGCAGATTAAAGTGAAGTTAGCCACACTTTCCTGGCCGTATTTTTTTAGCCACAGTTTCTGACAAGAAGCATGGGCAGTGAACATCCGCAGTGTTTCCATATCAATTATTTTTACAAATATGCTCATCAGTTTTCTTGTTTAATTTAAAGTCAGAGAGATATTCAAGGTATTCATTTTTCTGTCACTGTGATGGACAACAGAATCAATTTGTCTCGTAACATACAATTTTAGATTGTTTTTTATCTCAACTGGTGTGAATTCAGTTAATTCCGTATTTTCTAGCACTAAAACTGATAAGAGCATAGCCCGCAAAGCCCATATCTATACTTATTGTCCAAGAAAAAATATTCTTATTGACAAAGCGTATTACAATTTACAAGTTGACAAATACAAAAAAAGTAAAAAAAAAAATGTTATCACAGTATCATCATCGTAGAACTCCTGTAAGTCATAATAATAGTTAATACTTAATTGTCCATGAATAAATTCTGATTGAAAAAGTGTCATAAATAATCATAAAAACAATATAAAAGTGCAAATATACAAGTGAAGTAAAAGTGAAAATATAAAAGTTAGTCGAGGAGAATGAGATGAGACAAAATTAATGTGTATAAACAAATACATCACAAAAAAGTTAAACATACGTCTATATGCGCTGAACCTGCCCAATATACAATACTAGGATACACTTGAGAGATAACAAAGTCATGACAGAGTTTTAGATTTAAAGTGTATCGGTGTAAAACTCGTCCAAAGTGTAGTATGCCTTATCCAACAGTAACTCTTTGACTCTTTTCCTGATTTTTCTTTCTGAATTTTGATTTTTGATGTTCTGAGGTAGATGACTGAAGACTTTTTTTGAGTTATAAATTAGTGAATTCTTAACTTGTGTAGTGTTGGGCTTCGGGAGATCAATATTACCAATCTGTCTAGTCGGAAAACGAGAATTTCTTATGGAGTTATTGTTCGACTTATGACACAGTCTCTAGTATAAATATGGAGGTAAGGGTCATTAGTCTATGTGATTTGAATAGTGGCCGACATGAGTCTCTGAAGCCAGCTCTACAGACATACCAAACAGCTCTTTTTGGAGCATAAATACCATCTGAGGCGATGCTTTATCGGAGTTCCCCCAGTAGCAGATCCCATATCTCAGGTGGGACTCTATAACTGCAAAATATGTTGTTCTAGCCAAGGTCGGGTCGAGTTCTTTCGATATGACTCTAAGAGCATAACAGCCTTTAGCTAGTTTAGTACATAAACTCGAAATATGTTTCTTGAACGTCAACTTATTAACAATATTTATTCCCAGAAATTTGGCCAAAGAGGATTCGTGTAGACGTTTATCACCTATTGTGATCGGGTTTAGCCAACATTTAAAGGTGAGGATGTGGGTTTTATTTACATTGAAGGACAAAACTTCTTAACTTTGAGAATGTCACTTTCTACTATTGCATTCAATTGATGAGTGTCTTTGTTATGCCATAGAATGGTGGTATCATCTGCAAATAAGGTGAATCTACCCGCAATATTCAGTAGCGCGAGATCATTCACATATAGCAGGAATAATATGGGGCCCAAGACAGGGCCCTGTGGTACTCCACAATTCACAGAAGACTCTTGAGAGGTTAGACCGTTAGAGTAGACCAACTGTCTACGTTTAGAGAGATAAGACTCGAACCATTTCAGAGACACATCACGGAAGCCATATCTTTCTAGCTTTCTCAGTAGTATACTCTTCAAAAACTGTAGCTAGAATAGTGTGGCCAGAAAAGTGTGACTAACTTCACTTTAATTTGTGACTCAAGATTGAAAAATATTTCCTACAAGATATCTTCCCCTTCAAAAATAAACTCCTTTATTTTAGGCTGGAAAATTGGATCCAAGACGTGTGTTTGGAATTTCAACTTTGGACATTGTCAGGGCTAATACCTTCATCGCAGAAGCTAAGGGGCTCAACCCCAAAGATGTGAATATTCCTGTAATTGGAGGGCACTCAGGTGTAACCATCATCCCCCTCATTTCCAGGGCCACTCCCTCAGTTTCCTTCCCCGCCGATCAGCTTAAAGCTCTGACTACCAGAATTCAAGAAGCTGGTACTGAGGTAAGGAAAAAATTCAAGTAAATTCAAAAGCTTCTGTCCCTCCAATGGCAATTATTTCATCAGGGTTGCGTAGAGAATTGCAAATTCGATATGCTGGTTAATCTACTTTTATGCCCGAAGCATTTATAATTTTTTCTATAAATAAAAGATTTTTTTTCGGAAAAACAACAATGATTCAACCACCAATATAATATATTAACTTTGCAATTTTCCACTCATCCAAGATCAAACAATCTCCATTTATGAAGAACTTCTGAAGATTTCATTCAAGTTGACAATTTGTATACAACTCCCTTATTATGAACACCAAACTAATATAATTTAAAAAATAAAATATTAAAATTTACAAAACCTAACTGACCCACTCATACCATAGCCACTGGCGGATCTAGAGAGTTTTTCAGGGGGGGGGGGGGTACGAGTTAATGGAAATTTGTAACCAAACAGGCGCGTTCCAGCTTTGTTCCATGGGGTGGGGGAAAATAAGTGGCGCGGGAGTGACAGAAAATAGAAAAGAGCCTAATTTATTTCTGAAGCTAAATAGATTTAATTTTTACATATATAGGTAAATGAATTAAGATTCTTTTTGTGAATCTTAATGTTAACTTTGATTAAAACAATGAATTTTCGAACGTGGGGGGAGGGTAATTACCCTGATCACCCCCCCCTTGTATATGCACCTGTAACCAAAGTAATAAAATCCACGAGAATATGTACTGAATCTTACTGATATGTTTGAAGACCTGATGTGAAATGACCCTTTTCCTTCCAAACCAAGTGGAATAGAATGATTCTTTGTTTGTGCGGTTTCCGATAAAAAACAACCACTTATTTCCTTTGTTTTTTATTCTTACCGCTCACCGCTACCCCTTACTACTAATAGTAATATGCATTTTACTGAAACCCAGTCCCTGAAAATAATAATTTTCCCTCTGTGTAGTCTGTTTGCCGCCCTTTGATTTGGCCACCTGTGCTATTTTCACATATTCGCACTGCATAGAACTCATAGAAGAGTATTTCTGTTTCATGGTTGTATTGAATGATGAATGACTTCTATGAAATTCAAAAACGTGTTGATTTGGGATGTTTGAGTGTTTTGAGGAAACATTCAATACGATAAAAACTAATACGAATAATTTTGGTTTGTATAACGTGTGTTTTCTTGTTGAAAAATCAATCAAGGTTTCATTGGTTTTCATTGCATATCCATCATTGCCTGTGTTTGTTGATTCTCAAAAAACATTTGCTCATAGATATTTAAGTAGCATTAATTTTTGTGCAACTTCTATTTTGACATCACTAGTTTATCATTAGCAGATAGGTTGTAAAAATCACTTTATATGAAGGTTCAAGTGTATCATGAATAAGAGGGGATCGAAAATACTTCCCTTAAATATTTAAATGCATTAACTTCCATTCAAATAACATTCCTTCAAATAAAGGCAAAAATAATCCTGTGTCTTGTTCTATAGAAACTTTAAAACAAACTTTCAGACAAAATGAAAAATCAATAAAAATGTTCTTGTAGGGCAGAAGGACGTCGGTCGATAGCCTTTTGAATTGAATTTAATTCTAGTTCAATATACAACATTTATTATTATTTGTTTTTGTAAAAACTCAAAAAAAATTTGCTATTATTTTACTGATATTCATCAATGTATAAATTTGTTGAATATGTTTTTTTTTATTCATTTTGAAATTATTGTAATGTATTATTTTCCTCATACCAAATCTTGTTTTGTTTGGTAGGTGTATTTTCAGTAAATGAATAAATAAAATCTTCTTTAAATACTTCAACAAGCATTGTTACATTAAATTTATACTAAGGTAACAATTACATTGGAGAATTATCTTATTAAGATTGAATCAGAAAAGCAGGCTAATGCAGTAATTGGAGTAATTAGACAACCTTATCATAGAACTGAAGTATTTATCAATGGAATATTGTCATATTAATGGATAATTTCAACATATTAGTGTCTATTAGGTTCCTATCATTGTATAAGGTGACATTAATTAATCATTGCTTTGAATATTGGTAATTTTAAGTTTTGGTTTGTTGTAGTAGAATTGTTGTTTATTCTGTGTATACACCCTGAACAATGTTTACAATGCTTCCAAATATTGTCCTTTGAAGTTTTTCATATAAAAAAGATGAGTCATTATTCTCTTTTTAAATAGTTATTTATGCAACAAGTGCAAAAAGTAAGTGTTTATTGCACTCGACGAGAATTTGTTCTTTTAGAATAAACTAATTATTATTATTATTCAGGTTGTCAAAGCTAAAGCCGGTGCAGGTTCAGCTACCCTCTCAATGGCTTATGCTGGTGCACGTTTCGCCAACTCTCTGCTTCGGGGTCTCAAGGGAGAACCCAATGTCATCGAACCTGCCTATGTCATGTCGGATGTGACGGAATCCCCCTATTTTGCCACACCACTTGTCCTGGGCAAATGTGGTATTGAAAAGAATTTAGGACTGGGACCACTGAGCGATTTTGAACAAGAACTGCTCAAAACTGCCCTTCCAGAACTTAAGAAGAACATTGAGTCTGGAGTGAAGTTCGCGAACAAGTAAAAAGTTTATTGAATGTGTGAGAAACAAAACGGTTCTAGTCCATTTTTTCATATTCTTTTCACCTATTACAATGTGATCCTGTTGTATTACTCCATTCTTATTAAGACTCGTCAAGTTGCATTTCAGAACTGTTCGTTTTTTTGTGTCCTATTCTGTTTTGTGTTCCTAGAGGAAGGAAGAGGTTATAACACATTCATTTTCTTGTAATATATATTAAGAACGTTTTTAGTTTTACTTCTATCTGCAGAATTTAAATCAATATAGTAGATTATCATACAATTCAATAATAATAATAACGATTATTATTACCAAGAAACAATATGTTTATAATAGGGAACTTTGAGAACTATTGTTAATAAATACAAAGAATTATAACGGCTGTAATTGAAAAATACCAGAAGAAGAGCCGAGTATAATAACGCCACGCAGTGGCGCAACCAGGATCACTTTCTAGGGTGGGGCACAAACGTTTTGAATGCGCCTTTATACAAACCATAAATAAGTGAAAACATGCAGTTATTCATTTTTATTTTGAATTATTTACGTTTTCACGAAAAAATTTATAAGCTATCATATTACAGAAAGGATAAAATAATAAAAACTGAATATTGATTTTTATATTAATATCACAATACCATCAAGAATACAAAAAATTAGATATAAAATTACAATCCATTTAAAATGGATATATAAATTATTACACAAATTGGTTCACAACTGCCTTATGGTTGGTGAATCTTTTTTCTACAATGGACTTGAAGTTAGTCGTGGCATTTTTATTTCTGTGCATAACATATCTGCCTTCAGTTTGGCTTGTTCAAATATTTTCGAAAATTCTTCATCTGCGTTTTTACGTATGTCTCTAATTGAAGATATTAAATCTTCGGCATTATTAAGGGCAAATGCAAGATCTAATTTTTCTAGCTGAAGAATTTTGCATATTGGAAGACTGTGTAACGATCTCAGGGCAATTTCATTAAAATCACTGAAATAAAACAACTTCACTTCACCAAATAAACTTATGTAATGAACACTCTGTACTTTGAACAAGTTGAACTGACGTGACAATGCGTAAACCAAAATGACATTTGTCAACAAAATTATAAATTTGTAATTACTGAAAAAACAGAAATTCTGGCCAGAACCCTTTACAATTTGTAATGATTTGAAATAAAGATTGAATCCTTGAATAATTCTTGCTGGCGGACGTCGTCTTAAATGGACCAACTTAAATAACCCTTTTTCTTTTGAAGCCGCAAAACTGCCCTTCCCAGATGTCGGTTTTTAAATGTAAATTCTCCTACCTGCTCTCAGTTAATGATATTTTAGTCTAGAATGACCCTTTCCTTTAGTATATATAAGTATTTCTTCCAATATTCCAGTTACTTTTGATGAAAGGATTCATCTATATGATTGCATAAGTCGCTGGTATCAAATACACGTTCAGTCAAATTCAATGTGAAGTGATCTTCCTATTTTTGATTGTTGATAATAGTTTTTATAGATTTCCAATATATTATTGATTTTGGATAGATATTTTAGCTCCAATAATTTTTTAGAAGCTTTTCTATGTCTTTTTTTCAGTTCTATCCTCTATTTTTTTATTACGTTTCCCTGGCAACCCCTTCAAGAGCTTCGTTATACAGAGTATTCATTATCTAAAACTATTCAAACTAAGGAACCATTGCAACTGAAGGCCAAAAGTTTTTGCATACTTAACAGGGAAACTAAACTCGGGCTGGTTCAAAGCACTAAGTAGCATTGTTGCATTTGAGAGACATCATGTAAAGATAACAGGTTCCAATACCACATGACCATTACAGAATCATGTCGATATTCTGGTAATGTTTCATGGACATTCTTTTGCAGCACTAACTGTCTTTTGGGTGTATTAAAAAAAGAAAACACTTTTCCAATTATTCCTGTACAATTTCTGATTCCCTGTACTTCAGATGTATCAGGTATCGCCATATTTAAACTATGAGCTGCACAATATACGTACAACGCAGTTGGATATTGTTGATTAATAATGGCATAATACACCTTCAAGCTGTCCGCTCCATGGACGTATAAATGAATAATGGACCCAGTTGTTTACATCTCCAAGTGAAGTCGCTGAAAGGCACCATCCTAAGGTCCTGCTGTTGAGTTGGGCGTTGCCACATCGAGTCTGTGATAATTCTTCATCAACCATCAACACTAGCTTAAACTCAATTGCCAGCGAATTCCAGTTAGTAACTGAACATTCCGATCCGTTTATGAAATTGAACTCGGCATTATACATTCCAGAATCAAAACTAGTGAAATTAATTTGAAAAATCGGCGCGTACTTCCAAAAAATTCTGTACTGTCCGTTGAAATGCTACACGTGCGGCAACGCTGTTGAAGTACGCTTTGTTTCTCATAATTTTTTGGTTTACAAATTTCACCACTTTATGTTGACATTGTCTGTCATATACGGTATTTGCGAAAATATTGGTGTTTTGTTGCGTTTGGATTAAAATAGTGAAAGAAAAATAGATAGAGACTAATAATGGTGCTTTACTGTTGGGTTTGCAAACAATCCAATTGTTCTAACAACCAGAATCTCAGCTTTGATAAGTCAGTACATAGATTGTTTACAAATATATATTAAATTGACGTTCATATTCTTCATTGGCGTCACAGTGGAAATCTTGTTACTTTACATGAAGGAAGGCACATATGGGTATTTTAGGAACACATCAGATCGTATCTAACAAGTTTTGCTGAAATTTTCATAATCATCTATGAAATTCCACATATTTTTGTTATTATCAATACCTATATCAGTTAAATTGCGTGCGCCACTGTCGTTGGAGGGTAGGTTACAGTCTATCGCAGGCCTCCTCCTTCCCCGCAACCCGCGCGCTAACGAACCAAACTGTATTGCAAATATGGGATTGCTGAGTCCATTATTAATTTATACGTCCATGGTCCGGTCATACTAGTAGCTCCATCATATCCTTGGGATCGTAAATATAAAATATTAATATTCAGTGAATTTAGGGTATTGATTATGACATTTGCAAGACTAGGATCTGTCGTAGATTCAGTGGGACAAATTGCAGAAAGTGTTCACAGATGACATATTTTTTTAGTATTTTTAAATATCTCACACAGAATGAACATTGTTCAGTACACGACATATCCGTCGTTTCGTCAAAGAGTATAGAAAAACATTTCGCAGCATTTACTTCATCGCAAATTTTCTTTTTGATAATAGTATCGCAAAGCTTCTATTATTTCATTTTGTATTTTCCAACTTGTGTATGTTGCATTGGCAGAACAAATTTGAAAATGTTTTTTCAGATGCACATCCCCAGAATCAATTCTGGCTCTTAATAATGCACGAAAATTACCTTCATTTTCCTCAGGTTCCCTATCTATTCAAATTTACGTTTGCGTCTACGGCGTTCGAGCGTTGTCAGATTGTGCCATTTGTGGTGGTAAGATGTAATATAAAAGGATAAATACGCTTTTTTCGGTAGGTAATCAGTCTGAAGAAAATGGGCGATTTCGATTGGGGGGGGGTCACTGACCTCGGCCTCGAGCAGGAGGATCTAGTGTGAGCAAAGCTTCGAATGCTTGCAGCGCCTTACAGGATAACAACCTTATTCGAGTAAGGAAATCCAATTTCGAACGCCATAAACGCCTTGCTGAACATCATTCAAGACCCTTGGGGCTCACACAAGTCAATCTAGCGTTGAACGATCGCAGTGCCTGACAGTGAAATGAACTCACGGGCTCGAGCAAGGGAATCGAACGCTCGCAGTCCCTTGCTGAAAAAAAATTAAGAGTCTCAAGGATTCGCGCAAGAAAATCTAAAGCCGAACGCTCGTAGCGCCTTGTTGAACATTACTCAAGACCTATTGGGCTCGTGCAAGGGAATCTATAGCATAATGCTCGAACGTCTTGTTGAAAGAATTGTAGGAACTTCACGAGCTTGAGGAATGACATCTAGGAAAGTGCCGTAATTCTTGGTACAGCCTTCTCAGGGCACATGACTCTCGGACCCAGTAATCACTCACCCCACGGACGTGGGAAGTATTTACTGGGGTTAATGACACACCAGGGCGCCCTCCGGAAGTGTCGGGGCTCCGGAGACAGGGCCTGTTTGTGTAATTCCTAACGGATTAAAAAAAAATAAAAAATTTGCAGAGAGGGCCAACCACCATCCAAGGCCTTGGTGAGTTGCGACACCACTTTCCTGAGCAACCGTTGCAAAACCGGACCGGCAGCAATGGCGCACCCTGGAGGAAATGTTCATTCCTTCTGATGTCGGCCGTGGGTATACTAGGCTAACCCCATAGTATAACCTACTACTCGGTTCCGAACAGACGAGGAAGAGATCCCCACAACCGACCTCCTCGGAATAGGGGTCAAAGGCAAGGTGGTGGGGTTCAGGACGATGGATTGTGACATAATGACAACGGACTCATTGAGTGGACAGATGAATCAAGGGACGGTCTTCTGCATGCTATGAGAGCAGTGAGCCCGCCCGAAGAGGAATCATGGCAGAAATGCATGCTCTGTGATGTGAGATACACCCAGAGCATGCCGCTTTTTCCGCCCAAAATCTGAGTGATTATGTATCTCATCTTCGGGCTCGAGGCTATGTCAGAGCTCCTCCTCAGGCGGTTGACATGAGGTGGCAGAAGTAGCAGATATGCCTCGTGTCGATCTGAATGTAGAGGACGCCCGCATCATATCACCTACGGAAGGCATCAGAACCTGCAGGGCGCTTCATCACACCAAACCCCTGAATCCAGAACAGGTGTGCAGAAATTCACAATGTCATTTCGGAAAATGCTGATATCTGGCAGATCAACTCAGTCATGTATGACGCCGCTCAGACCCTGTCCCAAGCGGAGAGGAGGCAAACCACTCCTCTGATTGGCAGACATGAGCGACGCATTTAGAAGATGGAAGCTAAGATCAAGTCGGCGAGACAACATGCGTCTCGTATCCAGTGTTTGGCGGACTAAGTGACGGCCAATAGACTCTTATTCACGCCCGCAGTGCGACGAATTGCCGCAAATTTGAGACGAGCTCACCACACACTGAATCAAGGCGTGATGTTTACCATCAAACAGCACTGTCTTGATAAGATACGAATGCTGGTGGCTGCAAAAAAGTCACTGGTGAGGCAGGCGAGGAGCATCGCGGAAATCATGAAGTTCCGCGTTAAACCTTCTCGCCTATTCCAAAAGCCTCTAGGTGTTGTGGATAACCCGCCGGCAAGCTGATCGGGTAGAAACCTTCTGGAAGGGCGTTTATAAATTTCCACAATCACTCAACGTAGATACTCCATCCCCAGCGCAGTTCGAAGCTTTCTGCTGCCTGAGCTCAATGAACAGTGCAATCCGAAAACTCTGGAAGAAGTTCGACGGGCCCTCAAAGGCTCGAAGAACTTTGCTGCTCCAGGTCCTGATGGGCTCAATAACTATTGGTGGAAAAAAATTTCATGTACCCATCACTATCTAGCAAGAGTTTTCAACTCATGGCTAGATGGGAAGCAGCTGATTCCGGATTGGTTTGTCGAGGGGCGAACCGGGCTTATCCCCAAAATCGATGATTTGTCCATTCCGAAGAACTACAGACCGATAACATGCTTGAACGCATGTTATAAGTGTTTACCCGCATCTTATACATGCGAATACTCTCCGCAGTTGGGCCAGTTTATGAACGGATATCTGAGCAAAGAGTGTCTAAAAAGGGGGTCGCTGGCTGCCAGGAGAACCTGCTGATCGATAGATGCATCACGCAGGACTGCGTGCAGTATAAGCTTAACCTTTCAATGGCGTGGATCGATTATCGCAAGGCATTTTATACAACATCGCATGAGCTCATTTTGCATTTGCTCAGATGCTTTTAGGTACCCGATTCACCTTAGACAATGGAGTCTTGAAGCGTGTGTTAGAGTCGGAGGATGGCGGGGAAGAAAGACGTCAGGTAGTAGTTCCCAGGAGCAGAAGACAGGAAGTGCTCCGTGACATCCATGATGGGGTCACCGGAGGACATCTGGGAGTGACGAAGACCCTCCAGAAAGTTAGGCAATGGTTCTACTGGGCTAATTGTCAAGCTGACGTCAAGGACTGGTGCAGAAAATGTGCTGTATGCGCTGCCAGTAATGGGCCTCGAACAAGACCTAAGGCCCCAATGCGCCAGTACAATGTAGGCAGCCCATTCGAAAGGATCGCCATTGACATCGCTGGCCCGTTCCCACAATCTGAACACGGGAACAAGTACATCCTTGTGGCGATGGATCACTTCAGCAAGTGGGCCGAAGCCTATGCCCTGCCCAACCAAGAAGCCATCACCGTTGCCGACGTCTTGGTGAAGGAGTGGATTTGTCGATTCGGTGTCCCGTTAGAGCTGCATTCAGATCAAGGCAGGAATTTCGAGTCAAACCTGTTCCAGAAGATGTGTCAGATGCTGAACATCCGGAAAACGAGGACCACAGCTCTACATCCGCAGTCCGATGGAATGGTGGAGCGGATGAATAAGACGATAAACCGCCACCTGTCCAAGGTAGTCTCTGATCACCAGAAGGATTGGGACCAGTACTTCCATCTGTTCCTGATGGCGTATCGTTCCGCAGTTCATGAGTCAACCGGCCAAACCCCTGCTAGTGTTATTATGGGCCGAGAGCTGTGACTTCCATGTGACCTGAAGTTTGGGACACCACCAGGACAAGTCACTGCGGGAGATGACTACGTCAGCAAACTGCGACAGAGAATGGACGACATCCATGAACGGGTCCGTTTGAACATCCAGAGTGCCAGCGACAGAATGAAGGAGACCTACGACATCAAGGCGGATGCTTGTGGATATCAGACAGGTGACCTTGTCTGGCTATACAACCCTAAACGTCGCCGTGGACTATCACCGAAACTTCGGAACTCGTGGGAAGGTCCATATAAGATCATGAAAAGGATAAACGACCTCGTCTACCGCATATATAAGCCACGACGAGGAAAACCTAGGGTAGTCCACTTCAATAGGTTGTCCCCTTACGCCGGAAACCACGATCAAGTCCGCACCGGAGGACGAAATGACGTTTCAGAGGTTCATGTCCCTGTACTCGAACGGACAGAAAGTTCAATATGGGGTAACCCGAGAGGAGTCACGAGATCTTTTTAAGGTGCCTGCTGATTACGCGTTAGCTCACCGTGTGGCAGAAGATCTCCAAATATCCAGAGGCATTGCAGTAGTTTTCTCCAAGAAGTTCGGTCGAATCCAGGAACTGAGAGAACAGAACCCGGAAGTCGGAGGGGTGTTACAGCTGAGGAAAGGCCAGAGAAACATCTACTATCTGGTTACCAAGAAGCGTTCTCGAGATAAGCCGTCTTATGAAGATGTTTGGAAGAGCCTTACGAGATTGAGAGACACGATGCTGGACCAGAATATTGTAGACCTGGCAATCCCAAAATTGGCATGTGGGCTTCATGGGCTGGACTGGAGAGTTATAAGAAGCATGTTGGAGACAATATTCAGATCCAGCGGCATCAACATTCTGGTGGCAATGTAACGATTTCGAGTCCGGCCCCGAGACCGGCCCTGATCTAATTAAATATGCACCCTCGTTCAACTACAACAGCATATCTGCTGGCGTACGGATCGCCGAGAACAAGCTATTATAAATCGATCGATCGATACTGTTCGAAGATCCATCTAGATGAAATGTTCTATATTCCTGAACAATCGAGAGTCGTGGATGGAACCTGCTTGCGACTATATAACCGCTGGAGAACAGTCAGAATTCAGAGTTAGTTACAGTTCCAGAGTTCGCTGATAGATAGCCACAGTAGAAATAAATTGATATAGTTATTGATGTAAATGTTTAAGTGAATAATTGTTGTAAATCGTGTTTTAAATAAATTAGGAAAATTAGTTTGTGCAGTTTTACTACAGTATGCTCAGAGAGAGAGCAGAAGGAGCAGATATGGTGTTTTGTTCCGAGCTTATAGACGAAAGAGAGAGAGTGAGAGGTTCCAGTCGAGGAGAGCCGTTATAGGCTCAGAGGGAGCAGATGAGAGACATGCGAAAAGGGTCGTTGTCTGCTTGGAGACAACGAGTTATCCGACAGAGGTCTGAGGATAGAGACCGTTAGAGAAGTGTTAGGACGGTGGTTCCTACGAGTTGATTGCGGGCGATAGTAGTGCGATTTTTTACATGCGGTGTAAATGTGTTTTTTGTCGTCATAGTATGCGAATTTTAAATGTTTCATGCTCAGTAGGGAGGGGTCGCAGAATACTCCTACCAGGGTTGGGCACCAGCTGGTGAGTAAAAGTCTCACAACTTGGGAGCCCGTCTTTTTGTTTCTCGTATGGTGACTGCAGAAATAGTTATTGGAAATCGGATATCGATGTGTTTCTTTTGTATTGTAAAAGTGAGATGGTCAATGAGTAGGACGACATACGTTCTTAACGAATGAGTGCTTTGGTGGAGAGTTCAAGATTTTTTGGAATATTTTCCGTAGCTGAATATGTGAGAATTTTTTTTTCTCCAAAATTTTTTTTGAAGCTTATTTTTGACATAGTTGGAAGGGTTGAAGCACCTTTAAGCTTCATTTAAAAACATTATAATTCTATTGGCAGATAGGCACTAGATTAGGTATTGTAGTAAAACTGCACTTACTAATTTTCCTAATTTATTTAAAACACTATTTGCAACGATTATTCACTAAAACATTTACTATTTAAATTTATTTCTACTATGGCTATCTATCAGCGAACTCTGGAACTGTAACTGACTCTTCTTCTGACTGTCCCGCTTATATACTCCCAAGCAGTTTCCGTTCACGATTCTCGAATATTCAGGAGTATAGAACTTTTCGTCTAGATGGCTCTTCGAATAGTATCGAACAATCGATTATTCCAGCTTGTTCTCGGCGATACGTACGCCAGAAGATATGCAGCTGTAGTTGAACGAGGGTGCATAATTAATAAGATCAGGGCCGGTCTCGGGGCCGGTCTCGAAATCGTTACATTGCCCCCTTCTTAAAGACGTTTCGCCCCGAAACGTCATTCTTGGAGTGTGAAGATATCTGCAAGATTCTCCATGTCTGCACCTGGACGTTCGATGGAAGTAGCACTCCACAGTCTTAATTTTGGGTCGAGGAAGATGGTTGGAGCACACCAGAATGTTGATGCCGCTGGATCTGAATATTGTCTCCAACATGCTTCTTATAACTCTCCAGTCCAGCCGATCAAGCCCACAGGCCAATTTTGGGATTGCCAGGTCTACAATATTCTGGTCCAGCATCGTGTCTCTCAATATCGTGAGGCTCTTCCAAACATCTTCATAAGACGGCTTATCACGAGAACGCTTCTTGGTAACCAGATAGTAGATGTTTCTCTGGCCTTTCCTCAGCTGTAACACCCCTCCAACTTCCGGTTCTGTTCTCTCAGTTCCTGGATTCGACCGAACTTCTTGGAGAAAACCACTGCAATGCCTCTGGACATTTGGAGATCTTCTGCCACACAGTGAGCTAACGCGTAATTGGCAGGCACCTTGAAAAGATCTCGTGACTCCTCTCGGGTTACCCCATATTGAACTTTCTGTCCGTTCGAGTACAGGGACATGAACCTCTGAAACGTCATTTCGTCCTCCGGTGATCTGACGGTGCGGACTTGATCGTGGTTTCCGGCGTAAGGGGACAACCTATTGAAGTGGACTACCCTAGGTTTCCCTCGTGGTGGCTTATATATGCGGTAGACGAGGTCGTTTATCCTTTTCATGATCTTATATGGACCTTCCCACGAGTTCCGAAGTTTCGGTGATAGTCCACGGCGACGTTTAGGGTTGTATAGCCAGACAAGGTCACCTGTTTGATATCCACCAGCATCCGCCTTGATGTCGTAGGTCTCCTTCATTCTGTCGCTGGCACTCTGGATGTTCAAACGGACCCGTTCATGGATGTCGTCCATTCTCTGTCGCAGTTTGCTGACGTAGTCATCTCCCGCAGTGTCTTGCCTTGGTGGCGTCCCAAACTTCAGGTCACATGGAAGTCGCAGCTCTCGGCCCATAATAACACTTGCCGGGGTTTGGCCGGTTGACTCATGAACTGCGGAACGATACGCCATCAGGAACAGATGGAGGTACTGGTCCCAATCCTTCTGGTGGTCAGAGACTACCTTGGACAGGTGGCGGTTTATCGTCTTATTCATCCGCTCCACCATTCCATCGGACTGCGGATGTAGAGCTGTGGTCCTCGTTTTCCGGATGTTCAGCATCTGACACATCTCCTGGAACAGGTTTGACTCGAAATTCCTGCCTTGATCCGAATGCAGTTCTAACGGGACACCGAATCGACAAATCCACTCCTTCACCAAGACGTCGGCAACGGTGATGGCTTCTTGGTTGGGCAGGGCATAGGCTTCCGCCCACTTTCTGAAGTAAACCATCGCCACAAGGATGTACTTGTTCCCGTGTTCAGATTGTGGGAACGGGCCAGCGATGTCAATGGCGATCCTTTCGAATGGGCTGCCCACATTGTACTGGCGCATCGGGGCCTTAGGTCTTGTTCGAGGCCCATTACTGGCAGCGCATACAGCACATTTTCTGCACCAGTCCTTGACGTCAGCTTGACAATTGGCCCAGTAGAACCGTTGCCTAACTTTCTGGAGGGTCTTCGTCACTCCCAGATGTCCTCCGGTGACCCCATCATGGATTTCTCGGAGCACTTCCTGTCTTCTGCTCCTGGGAACTACTACCTGACGTCTTTCTTCCCCGCCATCCTCCGACTCCAACACACGCTTCAAGACTCCATTGTCTAAGGTGAAAGAGTTCCATTGGGCCCAGTAAGTTTTAACGACTGGAGAACAACTGGCTATTTCCTGCCACGACGGTCTTCGATCGCTCTTCTTCCAGCCGATGACTAAACCAAGATCTGGATCTTTCTCTTGGTCTTTCTGGATCTTGTGGTCGTTCCAGTTATCATCGATCGCCGTGGTTCTGCAGAGTGTCGACTCCTTTTCCTCTGTTCGTCGGCAGTGCGAACAGTCGTCTGGACATGGTCTTCGCGATAGGGCATCCGCATTCTTATGGCTGGTCCCCGCCCGATGTTCGATCTCAAAGTCGAATTCCTGGAGCCTCTCAATCCAGCGTGCCACTTGACCCTCGGGATTCTTAAACTGTAGGAGCCATTTGAGAGCTGCATGGTCAGTTCTCAGTAGGAATCTTCGTCCATACACGTACTTGTAGAAGTGCTCAACTCCCTTGACAATAGCCAACAGTTCCCGCCTGGTGACACAGTAATTCCGCTCCGGTTTACTGAGGGTCTTGCTGAAGTAACCGATGACCTTCTCTTGTCCTTCTTGGATCTGAGACAGGACAGCTCCAAGTCCCACGTTACTGGCGTCCGTGTCCAGGATGAATTTCCCGTCTGGAAGGGGGTAGCTCAGGATTGGTGCGTTGATCAAAGCTCCTTTCAACTTCCTGAATGAATCTTGGCAGTCATCTGACCACTGGAACTTTGTTTGTCCTTCCGTGAGCCTGGTCAGTGGTTTTGCGATGTTAGCAAATCCCAGCACGTATCGGCGATAGTAAGTGCACAAGCCAAGAAAACTTCGAAGCTGGTGAATGTCTTTCGGAACGGGCCATTCCTTAACAGCTTTGATCTTCTGCTCATCTACTGCCACTCCTTTCCTAGAGACAACGTGGCCGAGATAACGTACTTCTTTTTGAAACAGATGACATTTCTTGGGGCTCAGTTTCAGTCCGGAGCTTCTTAGTCGCTGAAATACCTCTTCCAAGTTTTTTATATGGTCCTCGAATGATCTGCCAACCACAATAATGTCGTCGAGATACACCAGACACGTTTTCCATGATAGTCCTTTCAAAACCGTCTCCATCAATCTTTCGAACGTGGCTGGAGCATTGCAGAGGCCGAATGGCATAACTGTAAACTGCCATAATCCGGAGCCGATGGTAAAAGCTGTCTTTTCTCGATCTTCCTGGGCCAGTTCTACCTGCCAGTATCCGCTCTTCAAATCTAAGGTCGAGAAAATCGTAGATCCAGCCAGCGTGTCTAGCGTGTCGTCTATCCTTGGGAGAGGGTAGCTGTCCTTTTTCGTCACGTTGTTTAGTTGACGGTAGTCTACGCAAAACCGTGTTGATCCATCTTTCTTCTTCACCAACACGACTGGAGAGGACCAGGGACTGTCGGATGGCTCGATGACTCCGTCTTTCTCCATGTCGCAGACTATTTTGTCAGCCTCCTCCTTTTTGGCGAGAGGAAGTCTTCTGGCTGATTGCCTGATTGGTCGGGCATTTCCAGTATCTATCTTGTGCTGAACCACCTTTGTTCTACCGCCTCTGCCTACTCCGGTATCGAAGATGTCCTGATACTTCCTGACTAGTTCTCTCAGTTTAGGCTTCTGTGCTGGACCCATGTCCTTGGACGAGATAGCAACCAACTTCTCCAATTCTGCTGGCATGTTACTGGCTTGGCTAACAGTGCCACGTACACTCCTGATTACAGAGGAAATTGACGAGCAGTGCCCCAAAATCGTTCCCTTCTTCAAGGTCACCGGGTAATAATTGACATTCATTACCCTTACTGGCACAAATTTATCAGCACGCAACAAGGTTTTTCCTAGTGCAATTCCTCGTCCAATTTTCTCATCATGTAGCTTGGGCTCGAACATCACCACATTTCCACTGCTCGCACCTCCATCCAGGCGAGCCTCTAAAATGGTTTCAGCCCTCTCCGGTACGCTTACGTCTTCAGCCAGCAGAACTCGAACTATTTCTTCATTTCTCCCATGAAGTATCAGCTCTTCTCCGTTCACACGAAGGACGCCGTCTTTAAAATTCAGCTCGAATCCTCTGGAATTCATGATGTCCATTCCAATTATTACCTCGTCCTCGATATCCGCTACTAGAGCCCGGTGTTTCACTTTAGTGCTGCCCAAAGTCAGTTCAATTGGAAGTTCACCATACACAGTTGCCGGCTCTCCAGTTGCTGTGCGTAGCTTCCAATTCGACGATTCAATTCTTGCCGGTGTTTTGGCAAATGTAGGTCCAAGGATTGTCCTAGTCGCACCTGTATCAAGCAGCATGGTGCGAGGCTCGTTGTTGATGAGACCGTCCACAAAAACACCTTTGTTCTGTCGTTGAAGGACAGCGACATATGCGTTGTTATTTGGGGCTTGCTGGATACAGGCCGACGACTGCCCCTCCTCATCGACCTTCTTTAG
Source organism: Chrysolina americana (assembly GCA_958502065.1). NCBI lineage: Eukaryota > Metazoa > Arthropoda > Insecta > Coleoptera > Chrysomelidae > Chrysolina > Chrysolina americana. The sequence goes on from OY293410.1 coordinate 90,176,354, forward strand.
TTTTCCTGTGTCGGTGTCGCTTCTTTAAAAGTTGGGCATTTGCTACGCACATGCCCAATTTTCCCGCAATTCCAGCACCTTATTTGTTTTCTTTCAGGCAGGACTTCCTTCATTAATTTTCTCATGACAGCCTCGATATTAGCGGGCTCCTGTGGCTGTGGGTCTTCCTCGATCATCCGCACCCTACTCTGGCTTTTGCAGGATTGCTTTGCTGCTTCGAATTCCAGAGCGCGTGCCAATGCATCCACGAGATGTGCGGGGCGAGCTAGTGTTAGGGCTTGCCGGGTTTCCTGGTCACGAAGTCCATCCAAAAATGCTTGGACCGCTAGTCGCTCCATTACATTTTCCGGTGTAGCTGGGTACGCAAGACGAACCAAGCGTGCAATATCTGCTTCAAATTCTTGCAACGACTCGCTTGATTTCTGGCATCGATTCTTCAGCTGTGAGTGATATACGTGTTCAAGGTGGGCTTGGCCATAGCGAAGTTCCAAGTGTTTTACCAGCTGTTCATAGTCTTCCTGTTGTTGGGCGGTGAGCGTTTGTAAAATATTTGTTGCTTCGCCACGCAATGCCAGTGTCAATGCTAAAGCTTTTTCCCCAGCATTCCATCCATTTGCTTTGGCAGCAGCTTCGAATTGTCGGTGGTAGTTTGACCATGGAGTATTTCCGTCGAATTGAGGCGGTTTCAATGAGAGCTTTCCTGTTTCCGAACTGACCTTGAAATCTTTGATGTCTTTTTGAACTTCCTCCAAGTTGGTACTCAGATCCGGCATTGAATTTCTGTTGGAAATTTCTGGAATGTGCACAGAATCCATTCACTTTTCTAGCTCACTAAATTTTTCCTTCATCTCATCGTGGAGCGTTTCCTTAATTTTTTTCATTTCTTCTTCCATTTCATCTTTGATTTTCTCCATCTCTGTTTCAACAGTTCCCATTCTTTCTTCCAACCGATTCGCCACACTGCAAACTTCTTCTTTCAAGCTTCTTGAATTTTCTAGAAGCTCTTCTCTCAAATTCTCCGAGTTTTCTAGAAGCTTCACTTCTAAATTTTTCGAATTTTCTTCAAGCTTTTCTTCTAGGCTCTTCACATTTTCTTGAAGTTCCTCTTTTAGGCAATTCGAATTTTCTAGAAGTTCTTCTTTCAGGCTGACAGAATTTTCTAGAAGTTTCTCTTCTAGATTTTTCGAATTTTGAAGAAATTTATCTTCCAGACTCACCGAATTTTGTTGAAGTTCCTCCTTCAAACTATTCGTGGTTTCCTCGAGTTTGTTCATTATAGCACTCAAATCGACTCCAGAAACTTCGAACAAAAATGTTTCGGGGTCTTCTCCTTCTTCAATCAGTCCATCTGAAAGTCTCTTCTGTAGTACGGCCTTCTTTCCAGTTGTTTCTAATTCACGCTCCTCTAACTCTTGCTTTAATTCACTAACTTTAAGGTCAACTAGGTGAACTCTTCTCGGAAACATTTTGTCTCTTATTGTCTTTGCCGAAATATCAGTCTATTATTTATATCACACAAAAAGTTTTCAGTTTATTGTCCCGCGACGCGCAAAACTGTCCACTTTGCACTCAAATGTTCAACGGGTCACTCACTAACTGTCTATTAGGCGCGATAAATGTCTATCAGTTTTTCAACGCGACGAACACCTTTACACTTATTTATTTTAAACATCCGACTTCTGACAACCAATTGTAGTAAAACTGCACTTACTAATTTTCCTAATTTATTTAAAACACTATTTGCAACGATTATTCACTAAAACATTTACTATTTCAATTTATTTCTACTATGGCTATCTATCAGCGAACTCTGGAACTGTAACTGACTCTTCTTCTGACTGTCCCGCTTATATACTCCCAAGCAGTTTCCGTTCACGATTCTCGAATATTCAGGAGTATAGAACTTTTCGTCTAGATGGCTCTTCGAATAGTATCGAACAATCGATTATTCCAGCTTGTTCTCGGCGATACGTACGCCAGAAGATATGCAGCTGTAGTTGAACGAGGGTGCATAATTAATAAGATCAGGGCCGGTCTCGGGGCCGGTCTCGAAATCGTTACAGTATGAATGGTTTGGTAGAATGTCTATATTTATGGAAGATTTGTTTCGATACTCATTTTAATATTATTACTATTATTTGTTTATATGATACTTTTGTCTTTTGTACCAGTTTGGTGATGATATATATACCTCTATATGTGTACACATTTTTTAATTTTTTTTTTTAAATTTTTTGATTGTTAATAGTGAACTTAAACAATATTTTATGTTTTGAATTTTACTGAATTTTACTGAATTTTATGGAGATATTTGCTTATTCATGGATGGCTGACGGCTGAATGCTTAGTATTATAAAGGCATTCATTTGTATTTTTTTGTAATTTTTCAATGATATTTTGCTCATTCTAAAATCTATCGATTAGATTTTACATTTTCGGTTATGGACTTGATTTTTTTTTTATCATATGGACTATTTTGTTGGATGAATAAATGAACTAAGTGTAATTTTAGTAATGCGCGACTCGGAAAAAAACAGTTTAAAGACAATATCCCAATCGAAATTGACAATTGAGGGCAGCGACGGAGTTGGCGAGTGGAGATGCAGGGAGGCTCTGAGTAGGTGAATCACTTGTCCGATTTAGTAACTTTCTCATGAATATGTTTGGCTGAAGTAAATTGATATATAGGAAGCAGTTGAGGAGTTAGGTCCAGTTAGGTGCAGATTAGCAGTGAAGCCGATGAGATGAACGTAATTGGGTCCTTGTATGAGCTAAAGTTAAAGAGCTCAAAGGAGAATGATGTATGTGAGTTCACAGTCAAAGGTGCCTAAGTATTGATGCTGAGTTATGATGTGCAGAGGCGAGCAATGGCGCCCTGTATGGATAGGTATACGAGTTTTGTTCAACCCGTAGTTGGTGATGTTTGCTATACTCCAAAATGTCAATCTGTCAGCCAAATGAGTAGTTACTGTTGCAATGTTGGACAATGCCGAACCGATCAGAGCCTCGATCAACATCAGTAAAATTCGGTAGTGAAGGTTGAAGTCATTTTGTTTCAACCGAGGTGAACGGGTCCGTACTGAACACTGTGTGCTAGAGTTAGGTTGTAGGAGAGATAAGAGTTAGTGATAGGCGTACGAACCTCCAGAAATGAAAATGGTCAGGAGCGGACTTAGTTTTGGGGCCCAAAATATTTTAAATGGGATTTAGCGGGCTATACATTTTGTTTTGGTTTTTTGAATTTGATGGGATTATTTTTTATTTTGATACCGGTCCATATCGTTATTGGGAAAAAGTTAAGGCTAGATGCAGCCTTGAACTTTTTTCAATGAGGGGAGTATTGTAACAGTGGGCACTGTTATATGTTTTCAGCGCACCCTGTATTATAAATCCCTTTTAAAATTTAAGGAATCACATGTGCGTGTTTGGATTCAGTGTGAGTGCGAGATAAGGAATTATACCTACGCTCGAACCGGGGCAAAAATGTTTTTACATATAGAAAGGTCGCTCTGGGTTGATAAATTTAATGGCTTATGACATTAGATAGGGTAGTCTGAGACGTCGTGCTTAGAAACAAAATGTTAAGATTTCATAAAGGGCATTCGGTGTTGTGAAGTGCAAGTGATCGCTTGGGTTTGGGAGAAACACCCACCCGTGAGGGTGTAGGCAAATATGCTACTCTAAAGAATGGCACTAAAACAGGTATGCATTTTTCGTAGACCGACATGTGTGTTTGTCAACTGCTTATAATTTTCTCAAGACAAATAAGAGTAATACTAGTTCCGTTAAAAGCTGGGCGTGTTTGGTCTAATAATTTTAAAGCAATGATAGTTTGAATAGAAATATGGGGTGTTTACGGAGTTATTCAATATAAGCTTGAGGCATTTAAATAAGTTCCAGGTAAATGATAATAATTATTACTTGAAACTGGGTGTTTTGTTTTTGTATATTGAGGGAATGTTATTGAAATATTGAGGGTGTTAGGAGGGCGACAATGAGATAATAATATTAATAGTTTAAATTTGGCCATAGTTTTTGTTGTAATTATAATAGTAGTAAGGTAATTTAAAAATATGGCTATTGATTTATTATCGGGAATGTTTTAAAAGGGTTGGTTTTTTAGAAAAATGCACGTTTAACTGTAGAGCGATCTTTCATGTTTTGCGAGGGTGACCTATTTTTTAAACTCCATACTTTATTTTCCTTGCGCTTGTTTTTCATATGTATGAATTCTTACAACTGGTTTATTTTACAAATTTTTACAATTTATACATTGTTATTTTTATATTTTACACCTTTTTTAAAATATTTTCGTTATTATTTCCACCATTTTTTTGCTTTTGGTGAATAAAGCTGGTTGGTGGAACTTTGCTTCTTACTATTACTTACCCCTTCAACCACTCATATAAAGTCCTCGCATTTGTGAAGCCGGGGCCGAACCTACAAATCTACATCTTTGCCTTCGAGATGATGGTGAACTTACGAAAACCAGTAGTGCTGAATTGTAAGGTTGAGCATTCTGACTTTTGGGGAGGCTATCCCCTTAGCCAAAATCCGGGTGATCCAGAGCGGATTCAAAACTATACTCTGGGTCTGGTGGCAGCAAAAGTATTCAACATCTATATACTTTAATTTAATTTATTTTAACAAAAAAAATACTTCCTAGGGTGGGCGACTGAGGAGAGGTTGTTTCCTTTGGCATCAGTTTGAAACTGAATCAAAGATATCTTCGCCTAACCCCCCTAGAGTTTTATTACAATAGGACTCCTTCGTCCACGGTAAAGAAGTTCCACTGGGATCAATAAGATTCAACGGCAGGCAAATTATTCGCTATTTCCTGCCATGTTGGTCTTCGGGTGCTCTTCATCTAGACAATAACTAAATGAAGATCTGGATCTCTCTCTTAATACTTCTGGATCTTGTTGTTGTCCCAATTATCATCAACTCGTGTGGTTCTACAGAGTGTCGACTCCTCTTCGTTGGCATTGTGAACAGTCATCTGAGCATGGTCTCCGCGATAGAGCAATGCATTTTTATGGCTAGTCTCCGCTCGATGTTCAGTCTCGAAAAAGAATTCCTGGAGTCTCTCAATCCAACGTGCCACTTGACGCTCGGGATTTTTGATCTGTAAAAGCCATTTGAGAGCTGCATGGTCAGTTCTTAGTAGAAATCTTCCTCCATACACGTTCCTGTAGAAGTGCTCTACTTCCTTAACCACGGCCAACAGCTCCCGCCTGGTGACACAGTAATCACGCTCCGATTTACTTAGGGTCTTACTGAAATAACCGATGACTTTTTCCTGTTCTTTCTGGTTCTGAGACAGAACAGCTTCAAGTCCCACATTGCTTGCGTTCGTATCTAAAATGAATATTCCGTTCGGATGGGGATAGCTTAGCATTGGTGCGTTGATAAAAGCTCCTTTTAGCTTCCTGCACGAATCTTGGCATTTCTCTGATCACTGGAACTGTGTAAGTCTGGTCAGTGGTTTAGCGATGTAAGCAAATCCCAGCACGTATCGGCGATAGTAGGTATACAAACCAAGGAAACTGTGAAGCTGATGTATGTCTTTTGGGGTTGGCTATTCTTTTATGGCTTTGATCTTCTGTTCATCGAATGCTACTTCTTCCCCAGAAACTACATGACCGAGGTATCGTACTTCCATCTGGAACAAATGACTTTTCTTGGGGCTCAGTTTCAATCCAGAGGTACTCAGTCGCTGGAATACCTCTCCAAGTATTTCACGTGGTCGTTAAACGATCTGCTGACCACAATAAAGTCGTCGAGAAACACCAGACAGGTCTTTCATGACAATCCGTTCAAAATCTTTCGAGCATAGCTGGTGCATTGCAGAAGCCGAATGGCACAACTGTAAACTGCCACAATCCTGAGCCTACAGTGAAAGCTGTCTTTTCAAATCTAAGGTCGAGAAATCGTAGAAACAGCCAGCGTGTCTAGCGTGTCATCTATTCTTGATAGAGCGTAACTGTCCCTCTTCATGACGTTGTTCACTTGACGGTGATCAATGCAAAATCACGATGATCCATCTTTCTTCCTCACCAGCACGGCAGGAGAGGACCAGATGAGACTATCAGATGATTCGATAACACCTTTTTCCATGTCGCAGACTATTTTATCAGCCTCTTCCTTCTTGGCGAGTGGAAGTCTTCTAGCTGATTGGCGAATAAGTCGAAAATTCCCAGTGTCTATCTTGTGCTGAACGACCATTGTTCTGCTACCTTTTCCTTGTCCGGTATCGACGATGTCTTGGTACTTCCTGACTCATTCTATCAATTTCGGCTGTTGAGCGTGTTCTTTGCCCTTGGAAGACGTGACACCAGCTTTTGTAATTTCGCTGGAAAGTTGTTGGCTTGGCTTACAGTGCTGCGTACACTCCTAATCACAGAAGAAATTTACGAGCAGTGTCCCAAAATTGCCCCCTTCTTCGAAGTTCTGGTAATAATTGACATGCATGTTATGTCGATAATTATATGAGAGACTTTTTAAAAAATTATACGGGGTGGTTTGTACCACCGTTACAAAATACGACTGGATATAATGAAGAGCTTTATTCAACTGACTTCGTGAACTAGAATTCTTCCTTTTATAAACTTACAGAATGTTGATTCAGCATTAGCGGTTCACATCGTAGAACTCTGCGGATGCTGATGACAAAGATCAGCTTTTCCTAGAGAATTGTTATCGCTTGTAACCTGATATTTATGAGAAGGCCATACTGCCATAATATCGCATATAACAACTCCCTCTTATAATAAAAAGTTGGTGCAAAAGCAACAACTTTTGAAAATAACAATTATATTTAAAAATAAAATAAAATTTGAATTTGAGAAAATAATGAAAATTGGAATTGTATTTAAAATCCTTTGTTGCTGGATGAGGTCAGCTCTAGTTGTTCTTCTATTGGTTCTTCGAGATGGACGCTTGGACGTCTTCGACGGACAAATCTGCTGAAGGGACTTCTTATTCTTGATGGTCTGGGTGAAGGTGGAGGTTGATTATCCGGTGCCGTGATACTAATTCTTGTGGACTTTCTGCGTCTACATTTGCAGAACAGGTACAGAAGAATCAATGAGATGATCAACGCAATTGTGAGATATGTGAACCATGAAATGTGTTTGTTCACATAGGGTTGATTGATTAGTTTGTCTAAGTCTTCAGAGTATTGGTTCAACTTATGCTGGGCTATGCTGAGGTCGTCTGTATTGATTTTGTTCAGTTTCAGCGGTTTCAGGTCTGGAAGACTGTGTTTTTCAGTTAACTGATCGCAGCATTTGAATGGTATCATTACTGCTTGGTTTCTGTAAGTGATATTTTTGTAGTTGTGTGCGAAGTGCTTCGAATGGACTCGTGTACTTCCTATAAATGCATTGCATTCGGGTTGTAGCTTGAGAAGTGAGTTTTTGTTGATGATTTGGGTGACTGCTTCTCTGTCGATGCATTTGATGGTTACTGGTAGTGGATCGGACAATGATATTAGCCACAGATTTGTTGCTAATTCGTAGGCATTGTAATTTTTGGCGAAGATGACTGATGATTGGCATGTCTTCGGTACATCGACCAGTTGTCGAAGGAGCTGTGCCTCGCATATGGCATTGTTGTCGATTGGGTATGGCAGAACATCGGAACAAATTATTGAAGAGGTATCCAAGTTCTTGCATTTCTTCAAATCAGAGAGTGAAACGTATAGCATTGAATCGTCGTCTCTCGCGATATACTTTTGTGAAGTTGTCAGGATGTGATGGAATCCTGTTCGGTTATCCAGTATAGGAATTGGAAAAAGGCGGTATAGGGTATAAGTTTCGGGTTCTACGAGAGGAATTTTGAGAATGAATACTATTTTTGAATCAGTTTGATAAGCGTGGAGTTCAGTGATTTCCAAATATTGGGCAACATTTGACAAATAGATTGGAAGTGGTAAATTGTTTTTTGATAATGATTGGGATATTTCTTGAAGAGAGTTAACTAGGGCTCTTGGAGATATGATCGATGTGTGAATGATTTTAAGACAGCAAACGTAATTGAATTCAAAATGTCATCAAGACTTGATTCAAGGAACGTATAACTTTCCATTAGTGCTTCACACAATTCCGAGATTTGTAATTGTGCCTGAATAAAAGCTAACTCATCGGACAGACTGTATATTGAACGTTCGATTTCTTTTATATCATTATTGAATGTTTCTTCGTCAATTTGTAATTTTTGTATAGTGCTATTGAAACTCTTTATAACTGAAGTTGTAACCGATATTTGATTTTTCATGAGATTTTCAAGTTGATATTCGTCTTTAGTGATTTTGTCTATACATTCATTGAAATATTCCCCATCGGAAGCATCTAAGCTACCGGTGATGGCTTTCCAAAATGTTCCTACACCGTTAATTAATCCACGTTTCATTCTAGTGTAAGATCGAGTGTCAGCAAATACTTCACGGTATTTTAGATCAAGTGATTGGGAAAGCTGGGAGATGAGGCTTGTATGGGTGTTGAACTGAGCTCTAACGGCTTCCATTCTAGCATTGTTTGTTTCCAGAAGATCCATCATGCCTTCTAGGATTTTGTTATTTTTGTCCAAAGCTAGTTTGATTGGTTCTAAGTCTTTGTGAAACAGTAGAGTCCATTTTTCGTTAGAAAGTTTGAGTAAGGATTCTTCATGATAAAAGATGCCGATTGTATTATTGATTGGTTCAAGCTTGTACTGGCAACTGACTGCCGAGATCAGCAGGATGAACCTGTAATTAAATTATTCGTCTTCAAAATAGGGTTTTAGTCTGTCGAAATTTACTTTTGTTTTTTGTCTTGTTTTTCAATTTCCAAAATTTCATATGGGCCATTGAATTTATTTTGCAATTTGTCCTTTATTTGTGATTCTTTTACATACACTTTGTCACCTACTTTGTACCCATGTATTTTGTCCGAAACGTTTTTGTCAAATCGACGTTTTTGTCGCACATATTTGGATATTAGGTCTTTTTGGTTGTATAGTGTTTCCGGTGGTCTACTAGAGGTATGTCCAAATACGAGTTCATATGGTGTGAAACCGTGGGTCTTATTTTTGGTGTTGTTTTAACAGATGACTGTATAGGGTAGTATATTGAACGGATGTTCATCGGGATTTTCTGTTTTTTGTGCCCTAATCATTTCCATTAATGTAGAGTGAAATCTTTCTAGTGATCCATTGGACTGAGGATGGTTTACACCAGAGTAGGTCAGCTTTATATCGTATAGGGTACATAGGTCTTTAAGCATGTTGTTCTCGAATTCCCGACCTGAATCACAATGGATTCGGAGTGGGGTTCCGTAATGTTGAAAGTATACCAGAAGGGTATTGACAACAGATTTTGCTGTCTTGTCTTCAATAGGGTAAGCCTGGGTAAATTTTGTCAGTTCGTCCCTGATAGTAAGAGCGTAATTCCTTGAGGGGATTTCACAGATGTCAATGTTAATTCTTTCAAAAGGGGTCTTTGGTGTTTCTGTGATAACCAGGGGACTGTTTAAATTTTTCCTACATACTTTCACCTTTTGACAGATTTCACAGTTTTTGAAGTATTCTACATCTTTGGTTAAGCCTTGCCAATTAAATTTCTGTTTAATTCGTCTAATTGTTTCATTTATGCCACGATGAAGGTTGGCTTTTCCTGAGTGGTAATAATCAAGAATTACGGGAATTTCATCCGGAATGGGTGTTCTTATTATATTTTGACAAATTTTCAATTTAATATCTCTGTCATTGTAAATGAAGCAAAGAATTTCTAGGACAGGGAGTTCTAGATTGTTTTCAACAAAGTATGTCTTCGAGAGGTCGAGTTCATTTTGATTTTTATAAAGAACATAAAACAGTTGTTCGTTGACTTCATCAGGATTGTAAGGTATTGCAATAATATAGTATTTTCTGTCTTTTACAGACTTGCTACTTAGAACATTTATTTTGTCGTGAGTGAAGTCTGCCTGTTCTTCGAAAATATCTTCAATGATGTTATAATGGAATTCTTGTAGTTTATTTTGCCGAAAGAATGTTATGATATTTTTATTCGATTTGTCCAATAATTGAATATTGACGAATTCAATTTTTGAGTAGTCAATTTTCGATTTTGTTTTGTAAAGATCGATGAATGTTCCAAATTCATTGGCCATTCGTTGCAAGTCTGGTTCGTCCGTTTGGTTGTCTAATTGATTGTCTGCCTGATTTTCTGCCTGATTGGCTGTCTGATTGTCTGCGTCAGGGTTGTCGTTCGGATTTTCTTCCTCCAAATGTAAGATTTTGGATTGAAATTTTGCGCAATGATCAAAGTGATTGATTTTGATTCGCGAAAGTGCGTCCGCATTTTTGTTGACTTTCCCGGGTTTATAGATGATTTCGTAGTCGTACTCTTCGAGCTTTAGGCGCCAACGAGCAAGGGTCTTTGATGGAGAAAAGCCATGTCAGGGGTCGATGATCTGTCACTAGTTTGAACTTCCGTCCAAAAAGATACGTGCGGAAGTGCTTCACTGTCCAAACTATTGCGAGTAATTCCCTTTCAATTGTCGAATAACGGGTTTCGGCGGTGCACAAGGTTCGAGAGGCATAACCAATGGGAAGGTCCTTTCCGATAGGTCCTTGAGAAAGAACGGAGCCAATGGCGAATGCGCTTGCGTCAGTGGTGAGAAGGAAGGGTTCGTCGAAATTCGGGTATATCAAAATTGGAAAGGTTGTTAGTGCCTGTTTGAGATTTTCAAAGGCTTCTCTACATTCTTGATTGAAATCGAAGGTGATATCTTTTTGTAATAGTCTTGTCAGGGGTTTTGAAGTTTTGGCAAAGTTCGGTATGAACCTTCTGTAATAGCCTGAAAGCCCTAGGAAGGATTTAATGTCCTTGGGGTTTTTGGATTCTGGAAAATTTTTGATGAATTCAATTTTAATAGGATTTGGTTTTACACCATCCTGGGTTATTAGATGTCCTAGGTAAGCGACTTCCTTGCGAAGAAATTCGCACTTATCCGGCTGAATTTTGAGATTGGCTTTGCGAAGACGTTTAAAGACTTCAGATAATCTAGAGATATGTTCATGAATTGTGGGGAATAGACGATGATGTCGTCCATATAGACGAGACATCTTTCGTTCTGAATGCCTATGAGAATGTTGTCCATGACGCGTTGAAAGGTGGACGGGGCATTTTTTAAACCGAATGGCATACGAACGAATTCGTAATGACCATTTTCGATAGAAAAGGCTGTTTTCTGAATGTCTTTTGGATCGATCTCGATCTGGTGGAAACCAGAGGCCAGGTCGAGTGTGGTGAAATATTGGCACTTCCCTAGTTGGTCTAAAAGGTCAGAGATATTAGGGAGAGGATATTTGTCGCCTATTGTAAGTTCATTGAGTTTGCGGTAATCAATGACTACATGGGAGATGACCAAGGAGATACCGAAGGTTGAATGATACCTTGATCGAGCATTTTGGATATTTGATTTTTGACTTCCTCCTTGTGGATTTGAGGATAACGGTATGATTTGGTGAAAATTGGTTTACTGTTATTTGTGTCGATCGAATGTTTGATTTCGTTGGTAAATGTCAAATTGTCGCCTTCTAAATAAAAGATATCTGAGTATTCTAAACAAAGGTTTGAAATCATTTCGCTTTCTTCCTCGTTCAAGTGTTCAAGACGTAGTTGTTGTTGTATGATGTGGTGTCGGTCTGTTTCTACACTTAGATTTTGAGGTCCTCCATTGAGGATATTGATTGAAAATTCTTGGATGGGTTCCAGTGACAATTCAGAAAAAATTACAATTTTTGGGATCGCATTCACATTGATTATTGAAGTTAAAAATTCACCCTTGTCATTTACTTTGACAATGGCATTCGGTAGGCGGACTTTTTCAATTTCTTGTGCTATCAGTATAGCATCAGTGTTTTTCAGATTACATTTCAGTTTGAAGACTCGTTCAGTGCGAGGCTCAATTGAAATTTGATTAAGATTTTCAGAAATCTGTTTTGGCTCGACTATTTGTGTTTGTTTACTGTCGTCTGTTACTTTAAAAAGAGGAACAGTTTCAAAATTGGTTATTAGTTGTTTGTTCTTGAGATCCACTATACACTTATAGTGTTCTAAGAAATCAGAGCCTAAAAGTCCGTCGAATTCAATATCAAGATTATGAATGTATATCTTATGGGGATCGTCAGGTATGAAGGGGATCAGTGTTGATTCCTTGATTATTATTTTCTGGTCGGTGATGCCTTGAATTGCAATATTTTCTGGGAAACGTGTTCGATAATTTTCGCAAATTTTTGGTTTGAAAATGGAGAGTCCTGCTCCTGTATCTATCAGAATTTTGAAAGTATTGGTAATATCATTAATGTAATAGAGATTTTTTGAGTTTACTGATAGAAGTGGTTTCATATGAACTGTTGTTCTGGGAAGTTCAGTGTCGGATTGAAATCGTCCAAATTCATTGTCTGAATTTGGGTTTGAAGATGAGCTACGGTTTGATCTGGGGATTCCTCTTGGAAGTAGTTGGGAGGATCGCCCTGTATTGGGTCTGACTGAAAATTTTGAGTATCAAAGTTCTGGGGAAAATCGTCATAAGAGTTTTGATTTTCAGTATTGGTTGATTCGTGTTGGGTTTGACCATTATCCGTATAATAGTCTGGTTGATAATCGAAAGGTGGTTCGGAGCTACTAGCAGTATAGTAGTTTTCTTGATTCTGATCATAGTCATCATAGTACTTGACACTCAGTAATTCATGTGATACGTTTTTTGGTTATTTGGTCGATAGTTTGGATTGGGTTGTATCGTTATTGAAATTTGGGTTTGGTTTGATAACTGGAGGTCTGTTCTGTTGAAACTGATTTTGATGATATTGATTTTGGAAGTGTGGTGGTCTTTGACTAGGACCAGGTTGTTGGAATGATCTTTGAACATTCCTGTTCTGAACTGAAGGTCTCTGGAAGGTTGGTCTTGAGAAGGATTGATTATTTTGAGTCGAATTTTGTCTGGTGCGACATTCAGTCAAATGTCCCATGCGACCACAAAAAGAACAATTTTTTACAGGTTGGTTTGAGTTTGGTTTCCGAATAGGAGCTTGACTTTGATTGCGATTGGGTTGCAGTTTGTGATTTTCAAAGTATGATAATTGGAGTTCGCGTCTGATTCTAATGATAGCTGAAAGCATATTCGGAGGATTTCCAGCCCTAACTATTTGTCCTATCTTCGGTTCAAGTCCAGTCAAAAGGGTATTAAGTGTCATGGTTTCGACTAGATGTGATTGTGCTGTTTTCTGTTCTTTCGACATGAGTTGTTTATTGATTGATGAATGCATTTTTGCATTGTGTGATTGCAAACGTGAAACAAAAGTTAATGCTGACTCACTTGGTAGTTGACGTATTCTTTGTAGGTCTTGAATCAATGCTGTGAGATCTCTAGAATCACCGAAATGTGTTTCCAAGAGATGTTTAATTTCGTCCCATGTCGATGGGTTCCGAGAGTTTACTAGTTCGGCTGCTTTTGAACGAAGTTTATTTTTTATATGTAAAACAACTAAAGTTTTTTGATCTGCCACTGCCATCGCGTGAGCAGTATCACACGCTTGTAAAAACTTTGTAAGGAAAATTTGATTTCCATCATACTCGGGTACTATGGAGAATATTTCACTGAGTTTGTATGGCTCTAGAGGTTGAGGCTGATTTTCCTCGTGAGTTCCTGAATCGTTAGGCATTTTATTTAACTATTCTAGTAATAATCGATCAGTGCGATTATCGGGATAGTTGAACAGTGCAATTATCAAAAACAATATTCGTTCACTTGTATTGATTGAATAGTAGAGATTGGGTAGAATATTGGGATTAATTGGATATTCGAACAGATAAAATATGAGAAAACGAAAAGTACGAGACAATTCAATATGTGGTTTCTTACTTTGTCTGTTGAAGCATCGAGTTCGCCTTGTTCTCGTTGACTTCTGCCAGGGGCTTCACCAGGTGTTCCTTCCACAGATTCTTCGAGTGATGACTCCCTCAGGTTCGATTCCGGTAAAGGATTGGTATCCACCGCCACTAGTGAGGAGTTGCCGTGTTCTAGTAACGTTCGCGGAATCCTACAGCGACTGCGCCAATTTGTTATGTCGATAATTATATGAGAGACTTTTTAAAAAATTATACGGGGTGGTTTGTACCACCGTTACAAAATACGACTGGATATAATGAAGAGCTTTATTCAACTGACTTCGTGAACTAGAATTCCTCCTTTTATAAACTTACAGAATGTTGATTCAGCATCAGCGGTTCACATCGTAGAACTCTGCGGATGCTGATGACAAAGATCAGCTTTTCCTAGAGAATTGTTATCGCTTGTAACCTGATATTTATGAGAAGGCCATACTGCCATAATATCGCATATAACATGCATTACCCTTATCAGTACGCAACAAGATTTCAGTGCAATTTCTCGTCACGTTTCCAATGCTCGCACCCCCATCCAGGTGAGCCTCCAGTGTGGTTTCAGCTCTCTCAGGTATAAGCCTAGATCTTCAGCCAACAGGAAACGAATAATTTCTTCACTTCTCCCATGAAGTACCAGCTTTTGGAGGTGAATGTGTTCCTCCTATTTATGTTTCTTCGATATTAAAACTTCATGCCAAATTTCAACGACAAAACTCAATATATTCTTATTGATAACCTTTGTTATTACTAAAAAACATTTCATAAACAAAAACTGAACATCGCCAAAAGGGCTGTTGATATTCAAAACGATATTCATAATATACAAAGTGATAGCGACTGCATAGTCCGCTACTAGAGCCCGGTGTTTCACTTTAGTGCTGCCTAAAGTCAGTTCAATTGAAAGTTCACCATATACAGCTTCTCCGGTTACTGTGCGTAGTTTCCAGATTGACGGTTCAATTCTCGCTGTTGTTTTAGCAAAAGCAGGTCCAAGGATTGTCCTAGTCGCACCTGTATCTAACAGCATGGTGCAAAGCTCGTTGTTGACCGTCTACAAAGGCACCTTTGTTCTGTCGTTGAAGGACAGCAATATTTGCGTTGTTAATTGGAGCTTGTTGGATACAGGCGGACGATTGTTCCTTCTCAATCTTCGTCTGTGTCGATTTCTTGAATGTTAGACATTTGCTATGCACGTGCCCAAGTTTTCTGTAATTTCGGCATCATATCAGTTGTTTCTCAGGCAGCACTTCCTTTATTACTTTTTTACGACAGACTCGATACTAGCAGGCTCCTGTGGATCTTCCTCCAGCATTCTGACTTTACTTTGGCTTTTGCAAGATTATTTCGCGGCCTAAAATTCCAAAGCACGTGTCAAGGCATCCACCAGGTGTGTGGTATTCGATTCGCCACACTACAAACTTATTCTTTCAAGCTTTTCGAATTTTCTAGAAGCTCCTTCTTCAGACCATTTGAATTTTCCAGAAGCTTTTCTTTCAAATTCTTCGAGTTTTCTAGAAGTTTATCTTCCAAGCTCTTTGAATTTTCTACAAGTTTGAAGTTCCGATTTGCAAACTTTTGAACTATATCTGCAACCCTGCGACTCTGCCTGTCATCTCATGTTGAGCGTTTCATATGCCGGCAAAAAGATTCCTCTCGAACTATCGAGAGTATACGGTGATCCGTTTAGATGGCTCTCGTACAATCTCGAATATGGATAGAAGCGACGATTTCATTCTGCCTAGTTCTCGTTCCATCTTGGAAGTGATGAGTCATAGAGGCGTTAGCGTGCAGGGATGAGATCATTCATGCGTTGTTTACAAGCCTCGAAATAGTTACATTATATTTGCATTGAATTAAGCTTTGACGAGTTAATATCTTCACTAACATGCTTCATAAATATAATAATATGCCTACAAACCTTTGCTGCGCGGGGTGAGGAATAAGTTTATTTGACTGTTTGGTGACGCGTTGATGGTGCTGCCAATTCTGTTGGCGAAACATGTTGAGGTAGTTTTCTATGCAGCTGAATTCATAAAGGGAAATGTAAAAAAACGACTGCAAGAATTTATATAGTATAATAAATTTCTATTATTCAATAAAATATGATACTCGTACCAACAATACAATAAAAATATGTATAACTGGTATATCAGTTTATACCTAGACAAGTTGACAAAAATAAACAGTTAAACTCTTGAATACGTTATAATATAAGGTGCATTTATATGATTTGTTTTATTATACATTCATACACACAGTGTATTAATACATGTAAATAAATATTATTTCTTCCGATTAACAACAAATAAATTATTATTATTTTGGAAAACAGGATTTTTAAAATTTAGTTTCACATATGATATAGGTACACTAAGTTACGGATATTTGATCATCACTTATTTCCTAAACATTATGAAAAATATAAGTATACAAAATGATATAAATATATAGAACTAGTTCAAAGTTTCTGATTAGTGTAACGGCAATTCCATATTTCACATATTCTGTATTAAATATAAAAAAAACAATCGAAAGCGTAACAATTCTATGTTATATTTTATGTGTTTGGCACAATTCAAATTTGAAATTTTTGCTAATCTAATTTATTTTTGCACCTAGACTTACACATAATCATTTTCTCGATGTTTTTTTACGCAATAATCTATAATTTTCATTGATTTGTCTGATAAAACGGGTACAACGTTGCAATAGTTTGTCCAGAATTCAGGAATTAAATAATTTTAAATACTCTTTTCATCTATTCAGGAATGACTGAGAGTGCAGCATACATTGATAATTGAATAAAACTCAATGAATCACTAAGTTCATCACAAAACTACATAGTTGATTTCTGAAAATCTTCCATTCCGTGACATAATCAAACGAAGACATACACTGCATTGAATGGAAGATACTTGATGGAAATATAATATTTATAGGATAACACTAATAGACAGTTTTTGTCTCTTGCTGATAAAATAATCTGCATCAACGTGTTAGGACAATTTATTTGAACTCATCTTACAATTCTGTAAAATCAGTCATTTATGTCCTGATGATAACAAAAATAACTACCGAAAAGTTGACAATTTGATAAATGTCTGAATGAAACTTGTCTGATTTTCCTATACAAAGAGTTTCAACTGAAATGGTTTGGTTCTTTAGAATTTGCTTCAACATGAAAAACAGATTATATTGGTGCCGATTTATACAAACACGTGTAAGTACCTAAAAAAAGGTTCATAAGGAAAATTATTATGATTCCTAATGGTCCTTCTAAATTCTAGACAAAACCATACCTGCGACTTTGGAAAATTAGATGAGGTTCATGCACTTTCATCTCCAATTGGATTGAATGGTATGATCGATGAGTTTAAGTCGAAGTATTACAACTTATGGGCAAAATTCATGTAGCTAGACGTATTATTTAAAATGTTTGAGATAACATCATAAATGATGGATCATAAGGGCGATATATCCTTCTCCCTTTCATCCACAGCCCAGCCCAGATAAACGTGAACACCACACCACAGAAAAATGATGCTTGATATTATTTTGATACTGTGACCACATATGGAACAATTTAACAGTAGAAAAGATGAATAACAGACGCCTGTGTGAATAAGAGATGAAGTAGAATATCTCTGTTTTTAATCACAGAGTAATGCCAGTCACTTCTCTGGTTGACGGAAAGAACAAAAGTTTTTTTAACAAAAATGGACGAAGTGAAAGATGCAATCGGGGATTGCTGGTTGAGCTTCGCGAGGGAAGTTTTGAAGAATTGAGTTTTTGCATCAGTCTATGTGAGGAAAGATTATATAGCGAGAGTCGTGAGGTTGGGTGTCGAGAGGAAAAAATTCGGAAATCAGTCGTGGATTGGAAAACTATAGATTGTGCCGAGGAAGGTTTTCGACAATGGAATCGCCACAGTTACAAAAATGGGATTACGAACTAAGGGATGATACTTATATAAAGATATCCGAATGTGACAGTTCTGAAGAACACATATTGAAAACAATAGCAGAAACTCCTTTAGTTACTGCTAGCCTTATTGGTGTCAAGATTAAATTTCTTCAAATGGTTTCTTGGTGGAAGACAATTTTAGGGACATAGATGTCGGATATGGTATTTTCCCTTAGTGAGTAACGATACAATAGAAATTCTAAGATTCATTTCACAAGTTTCGTTCAATTTTGAGATGCGCAATCGTTTTCAAAGTTTCCCAACGTTTGCCCAAAATTTTTGACATGTGCGTAATATTTTTTGACTTTCGTGCAATGTTTTTTGACGTTCGCACATTTTTTGACGTTCACACAACAATTTTCGACCTTTGTACGACATTTTTCGACGTTCACGTGACGTTTCAAATAGTATACTCGACGTTTTTCGATTTACACGAAAAAATATTCGGAAAGCATTGAAATCTATATCCAGGGTAGAGTTTGTTGCAAACGTTTTCGCAAAAATGTCTTTTTATTGCAAAGGTGTTGCCAGAATTCCGTCATTTTAGGAGAGGAAGCAGTCGAAGAGATTATTTCCAACTGCTTAGGCAAATAAGTGCTAAAACGATCGTGAACTATTTGGTTAGGCGATGAGTTATTATGTTTGCGTTATAATCATCTTTCAAAATGTCATAAGTTGAATTTACATTGTTAATTTGAAGGGATAACGAAATTTCCAAAGTCGCCAGCCAGGCAATGTTTTTAAACGCGTCTGTGACAGTTATAGAAGGTGTTTACTAAGTACTAATAGAAAAAATCACATTCCTAAACTAACAAACCAACTTTTTCAAATAAACGTTGGGTTATGGGATATCCTCAGACCACATTTTCTAAAGGGCAATAAGAATTTGAGAAAATTTCCACCAGACAAAGGATCAAAATAGAGTTCAACCATTTGAATGTTCTCTTTAAAGAATATTCGAGCGGGCGATAGGACTTCATTAATGGCGGCCAAGATTTTTTTGATGGGATATGTGGAAGACATAAATAACATAGACTACGAAGATAAATTATCAAAACCCTTCAAATTTATACCTGGGGTATATTTTATATAGTAACAGTTTTTGAGGTGGAAGGGTATCGGATCCAGACATAAAGGGAACTTTGTGGAGGAATAAATTTTACATCAGAATGACTTCAGACAAAATAAAAAAAATTGTACAGGTCCGTACTGGTTTTCATTTAAGAATAGTACATACAAATACTTTTTTTTTTATGTCCTGGACCTTTCTTGTGCAGTTTCCGAAATTCCAACCACGTTCATTGTGATCGAGGACCTCCCAGACCCAATATTTATATATTTATATGAAAAACTTGACTTTTTTAACCGGAAGAATTAGCTCGAAGAATGTTTGTGCTCAGTTAGGAAACACCCTGTATAAAAATAAAGGTTGATTAGATCACAGTCAAAAACACACCTTATAAAAAGATAGTGAGGTTTGAGAATGAATACATCAGTGTCTCTCATGTAAGAAAATAGGTTTTATCACAAATACATATCCATATATCAAAAATTCCAAACAGATTCTGTAGGTGGTTTTCATTAATGTCATTATTAGACAACAAATTGCTGATTGATCTCTTGCACGGTAGAAAATCCCATTAGAAAAATTACTATTCTAATTGCCCACCTTGAGTCGTTTCAATAAGTTGAACGGTTCCTGAACATTTATTTATTTTCTATTAACAGTTGCACTTGTAGCACTAATTCTCTAGCTAATTTCAACACCGCTTGAATGTCGTGTCTCTCCGCCATTTCTAGGAATATTAAGAATTGAATATATCATGAGGTTATATCAAGAATGCAGGCTTACCGTTGAAGAATTTGATGATGTCCGTGAAGTCCATACCGTTGGATAGAATGATATCTCTGTATGTTTCCAGAAGTGCTAATGCCAAAAATAGAACGAAATGGGTCGAAGCAACCTGTTGAGCAGCCCAAATTATTTCCCACGTTGCATACACATCTGAGTATATCAGTTCTCGTTTAAAGTCCAGCAAAAACCACCTAGAAAATAAATAAAAATAAAATTACGTCCTTACGAAACTCTTGCACTGATGCAAATTTTTTAAATCAGACTTCCTTTCCAACAATCAGAGGTACAACTTTTTTGTTGATTTGATGAGAAAGTTTTTTTAATGGAGTATCTTACAAAGTTTGAAGTTACTGGATATGGTTGTGTAGAGGTCAAAGGATAGGGCACAAAATTCTTTCACTTTCAGCAAAATTTGACAATTTTTTTGATGTTTTTTTTTTAGTTCAATACCCTACACATTTTTGAGAAGTTTTAAGAGGATAGTATGATTGGGAGGGCCGCTAGAGGGCGGCATTGATGAATAATTCACAATTCATTGTTATGGTATTTCCTAGAAAATTCATGATTTATTTTATGGCAATATACATTTAACGCAGAAATGTTATTGATTCACGGGTTGAATAAGAAATACTCGAATAGTAGTAGAGCAGCCTGTGTACAAACTCAAATATCACCAGAAATAGATTCCCAAAGTAACTGGATTTAGTAACTTTTTAGTCCCTTCACTCCGTCAGTAGACAGTATAGTTTAATGTTATACTCTCGTCTAGATCTTTCTAACATGGTTCTCGTTCCTTTGTGGATGTGATGAGTAATGCATGTATCGTTAACGAGTAGAGATGATGTGATAGGTCCTAGCTGAGCTCGATTATCCAAACAGACGCGGTCAGGTACGGCTTCAGCATTGTTACAATATCATCGAGCTTACGAGATACGTCATCAAAACTCGAGCTCTTTGTCGGTGCAAATATTTCTCAAGGCTGAAGTATTAAGCAATCGCAATAGTTGCGCTAACCTCGCTAGTGAATATGTCATTGTGAAAGTTTTTTGTTCGATATTATCCGAAGGTACCGCTAACACGTACGAACATCTCGACAGTCCCAACGAAGAATGTCTAGTAACTCAATTTTCATCACTTTTGAGATAATTTTTGATATTGATAAAAAAATAACGTGAAAAGTATGCAAGGTACAATTTAATATTGATAAGTTGTGTTTACATGCACTTCATCAAATCAAATCAAACTCATTAAAACTTTTATTGGCAATAATAAAATACGAGAAACTTCAGGTCTGTTTTTGTTCCTTGAAAATTTTTACTTTATTAAATCCCTAGTTCATATCTACTATTGAATACAATACGGATCTACCACAAAGTCTTATCCATAACGCACTGTATAACACTTCAAACAACTTACCTATAACAAAAATAGAAGTGTGTGTAGTCTCCACGAGAATGCATGAGCTCGTACATCTCGGAAGCCAAAACTTGTATAAGGGACCGCATGTTAGCAAAATGGCAGTCCATGGCGTTACCATTTGGAAAATTCTCCACCATCCGTTCCATCAAATGGCAAAAACACGCGTAAGTCAGCGATTCGTCATTGAAAATGACCAGCAGAGGCGCTACCAAGTCACACATTCCTTGCATGTAACCAATATCCAAGTGTTCCCAAACGTACCTGTAACGAATCCGATATACCGTAGAGAGGGTAGTGTGTGCAAGAAGTCAACATCATAATAATGATAATAATAATAAAATTTATTTTATAATACTTTTATGGATGCGGAGATTCACGATGTCCTTTCAGAAGAGGCTGACATCTGGCAGATTAACTCTACCTCGTATAACGCCGCTCAGGCCCTGTCCCAAGCGGAGAGGAGGGATACCACCCCTCTGATTGTGAAGCATGAGCGACGAATTCACAAGATGGAAGTCGGGGAGATAACACGCATATCGTATCCAGTGTGTGGCGGACTACGTGCGGACTCCGTGGCGGCGGGCAAGAGTTTTCAACTCATGGATAGATGGGGAGCAGCAAATTCCGGATTGGTTTGTCGAGGGGCGAACCGTACCAATCCCCAAAAACGGAGATTTGTCTGACCCGAAGAATTATAGACCGATATAATATAAAAGTTGTTTCAATTACTGTATCAATTATCGCAAAGCATTTGATACAACATCGCATGAGCTCATCATGCATTTGCTCAGATGCCTTTCGGTACCCGATCAAATAGTGAGATGCTGATGACGCTCTGGAGGAGTCGCTTCATCATAAAATCTGGTCAAGTAAGAGTCTAAACAGGTTATCTTTAGAAGGGGTGTGTTTCAGGGAGACTTCCTCAGCCCTCTTCTCTTCTGCTTCTCACTACTGCCATTGTCCATTGCACTACGGAAAACCCGCAGATACAACTGCGGCACTCCCAGAAACCGGAGGCATAAGGTTACTCATCTGTCTTACATGGATGACCTCAAATTATATGCCTCCGGAGCAAAGGATCTTCATCAGTCCTTAAGGGTGGTGCAAGAGTACACGCATGCTATTGGAATGGAGTTTGGGATCGACAAATATCCCACGGTTCAACTCAAAAGAGGACGATGCGAGGAATACGGAGAGGACGCTCAGCTCGTAGACGGAAGCATCCTAACATCATCTGGATGCCGCAGAGACGTAC
Source organism: Chrysolina americana (assembly GCA_958502065.1). Classification (NCBI taxonomy): domain Eukaryota; kingdom Metazoa; phylum Arthropoda; class Insecta; order Coleoptera; family Chrysomelidae; genus Chrysolina; species Chrysolina americana. Next base: position 90,198,776 of record OY293410.1, read on the forward strand.
CTAGAGGTGGAACAATACCACACCCAAGAAGTAGCTACTGTTAAAAACTCTCTCCGTGGTAAGTATCAGCGTAAACTCCGATAGATCTGGTCAACAGAACTGTCGGGGAAGAACAAAGCTGCTACAACAAATATGCTTGCCGTTACGATTCTACTTTACTCCTTTGGAGTAATGAAGTGGACTCAGGAAGATCTGCGACAACTCAACGTAAAAACTCGCAAAATGATGCATCTTCATAAGAGCTTGCATCCTAAATCGTCTGTTCCACGGTTATACTTTCCCAGGCAACGGGGAGGCCATGGACCTTTGAATTTGGAGTACCTACATAACATAATGGTACTGGATGGAGCCTGTAAAGTTATCAGGAGTTCATGTCCCCTTCTCTGCTTGTGATGCGATCATGAAAAAGCATGGATTGGAGCATTTCTCTTCAAGGCAGCAACCCGCGCAGCCGATAAACTCGGTCTCGTATTCGAAACCGAACGGACGAACCCAAACTATGTCATCGAGTTGGAACCCGTTCAGCAAAAAGCCCACGGTAAAGCTGCGGAGAGTGAGAGTCTTCTGCAGCAACATAAGGATAAGCCAATGCATGGGGTCTTCTTCAAGAACATTGAAGACCTTGGCTATCTAGAAACCTGACATTTGCTTTTCTTAGGTCGAGTGGGCTGAAGTCGGAAACTGCTCCGATCAAATAACATAACCTAGATGAGTAACTCGCCGCACACGCATTAAGATTTGTGTGCAAGGGACATCTTTCCCCCAACGGCAGTCTCGTGCGTTGTTAACAGAAATATTAAGGTTCAATAAAATGGAAATAATGGAATCCCAATATGGAATGGAAACCTGAAATTATGATGAAATAATCTCCACAGGATTTTGAGAACAGCCAATGCTCTAATAGACATGTTTTTTCGTAATTCATTCATTTTTCTCTTTCCCAATTTGGTTTCCCTTTCTTGATAGTTACGACACTGGTAGCTTCAAATGATTGCTCTGTCAAATATCAGCGTTGTCGTATGTACAAGACTATATCGACAACGAAGAATCTCCGTTCGGCGATGGAAATACTATACTAATATTTCAATTGCCTTCTTATTGTTATATATTTCATCCAAGACAGTATTTTGGGTTTTCGTTACCATGAATCTAGTTGACGTGCTTATTGTATCCTTAAAAAATTGCGACATGGCAATGTCATGATTTGAGGGATAACATTATGAAAAGATGTTACCTTCAGTTCTATTTGAGTATTACTCATCTAGGTTGTGTTACTTGATCGGAGGGAAACCGAGTGATTTATAATGGCTTGCCAAGATACAGAGCACATCGAAGGGCAGCTGAGACCATAATGCATTTGCTGTCCGCTTGTCCATCTTATATGATCTCAGCCTATATCCAGAGGCATAACGCGGTCCTACGAGTGCTGTACTACCATCTACGACACTCATACGGTATAGACGAGATACCAGTGTTGTTTTATGCTCCAAGGGATATTGAGTCCGTTGTGGAGAATGATAAGTGCCGAATCTATTGGAACTACTCGTTTCACAAGCTCAGGTAAATACAAGCCAATAAGCTTGATGTAGACCTCCTCATTTCGACGACCATCAAAGTAGGACCATTTTCGTCACAGAGTTTCTGGCTTCAGACGAAACGAACATCGTTCGAGAAGAAGAGGAAAAACGGACTCAATATCGAGATCTACTCTTTACTCTAACCATTCTGTTGAAATGGTGGTTCTGATAATAGGAGTCCTTGGTGAAATGATGGACACGCTGCTGTCAAGCTTAAAAATCATACCGGCTTGCCATAATATGGCAGAAATCTTAGCCGGACGAATGCCGAAGGCCGTAATTCTTAGTTCACTCCGCTTACTCAGGGCACATGATTCTCGAACCCAGTAATCACTCACATCACGAACGTGGAGAGTGGTTATTGGGGTTAATGACACACCAGAGTGCCCTCCGGTTGTATCGGGGCCCCGGAAACAGGGCCTAACTGGGATATTCCTAATGAAAAAAAAATCTATTGCAGTAGGACCATTTTTACATGATATTGAAAAAGTCGTCACATGGTGGTGATGTGTAAAAATAAACATACAGGATTTAATTATTGAATACAATTTTGGATATTTTTTGAACGTAATATTATTCTGCTCATCTTCATTGAATATGGAACAATTTATTATAAAACCTAAATTTATGAATAAAAACGACTGATATTTTTTATAAAAAGTAGTCCTATTTTTGGGAACTTTTGGGCTATTACCACGTCTTGGGTAACTTTATAAAAAAATAGTTATTTCTGTCAACCGGCTGCACCTTTACGAGCAACACTCAAAAGTGTTCGAGAGACTTATTCGAGCTGGGGAAGACGTAACCTTTACTTTTTTAAACGTGGGATGGCATGTGTTAGGTTTTCATTTCCTTCAATTGATTTATATATTTGATTCACTTCTTAAATATATTTATTCATGAATTGTATCTTTATGTTACCTTGGACTAGAAAAAAAAACATATAATAATAATAAATGTTTGACATTGACGAGAACTTTTCAGTTGAGGAAATATTTCAAATTAGAATAAAAAATCGACCTTCGAACCGTAGTTAATCACTAATATTCTAGGCAAAGACTTTAACACCATGCACGAGACCGGTGACCTACGTATTATTGGATTAAGAAGCGATCGCTTAACCCACGCGCCACCATGGCAGCACAAAATTATTTTTGTTACATAGTATTGAATAGCTCTGATATTTAACACAGTTTAAAATTGAATTTATACTGCAATATCCGAAAAAAAAAAATTATTTTTTTTTTACTCACGTGCACATAACATTCCTTAATTTGTCCAAATTCTCTTGCTCCATGAAATACCAGTAGTTTCTATCGCAGCGTTGGACGTCTTTCTCGATTCTGTGCAAGTTCAAGCCAAACGCTTCCAGTAGTTCTTGCTGAAAATGCAAATTATGAGTCAAAAGAGCTTCAGCACTTGATTCAAATAATCTCAAAAAGTTTGAACATTGAATAAAAATTCATTTCATACTCTACGTAACTACAAGCTAGTATCGTACATTGTATACGAGTATAATGAGAGTCATTACATAAGGGACGCTCACACTTATTTTCCTAGAAGCAATTTTTGAAAGAACAAAATAAAATTTATGATTGGCCAAAGGGAACTTAGAGGTTACTGAAACAGATTAATAAATTTCAGCACATCACCAATAGTTGATATTGTGGGTATTCATTGGACTATTTTAGAGATTATATATCAACAATGGTTATCCTATGGGAAAGCTCTTACGATAGGTAGAATTCCGACTCCTTATACGATAAAATGTCTTCTCATGGATCCAGGAGGACGAGAATGAAACATTCATTTCAATATAGCTATCGTTATCTATCTGCAATTTTAACAGCACCTGATTATTGATACTTACACTGTATACTCCACCATTAGAGCTAGCAGGAGATACACATGCAGATCTAGCAGGAGAAGCGAGGCCATGTGTTTCTATGCAGGTATCCAGAGATGAATTATTTTCTTCTGTGACAGCGTCCAAGTTCGTCATTCGAGTGTTATCGTTACCTACAAAGAAATAGTTTGTTCTTCGCATATACTCTTTTCTTACTTCCATACCTATATTGCACATGTCAACGCTAGCATTGATCACAACCACATTATGGATAAAATCTTCCAGTCCATCTTTGGTACGATGGCCATCATTGCATTCTAGGCTCTTTACGGGGTTTTTACTGTCTACTGATTCAGTTACTTTATTTGAAACCATCGGAAGCGCAATTTTGTCTACTTCATCTGAAAATAAAGTGATACGTCAAATAATTCTAACAGAGTCGAAAATGAACAGAAACATTATTATAATCGGATAGTTACCTAGTTTAGAATTATCAGTTACGCTATTATTCCTACTACTTAAGGCTTCTCCGATTTGTACATCATGAGTTGAATTTGTGCTTACTAAGTTGTCAGTGTCGACTAAGCTTTCGTTTTTTTCCATCACACCATCTTCTTCGTCACTGACATATTTGATAGTGTTTTGTTTTTTTTGACGCATCTTTTTGCTACACTTGTCCTGATTGTCGTCTTCAGACGATTCCTCGTCCTCATCATCAGTGATGGGATCGTCTTCAAACACCTATTGAAGAACCATCGATTATAACCTAGTGTTGGATAACTTCATCGTCACATATTAGTAGTAGTAGTACCTTATTACTATGCCAAGAAACAATTTTGTTTATAATAGGGATTTAAAAAAAATATTATAAAATAATTATCCAAACTTATTTGACAGTAATACATAAAATTAATAGAAGTATAATTCATAACTAATAAAAATATAAATAATGCTACCTAACCTTTAGATTTTTTTAATCCAGAATAGTTAAGATTCAGTATAGGACTGACAGCTAAGAGACATAAGTTAATGGAAAAAGCTAATGTTGAAATCAATATAATAAAATTCTTCGGTTATCAGATATTTTGAAGTATTGGAGTGGTCGATAATTATCAACCAAGAACCTTATACGTTTATTATGGGTTTCTGGCTCACTTAACTTTGACTTTTTGGAGCTCTCCATGATTTTACCATAATTGTTGTGTCTTGGCTTGTCATAAATGTAATCCGAAGAAAAAAAGGATTCAGAGGAACTAATCAGAAAAGATCATATTGATTTTTCAATTCAAATAGAAACTTTTTAATTCCTTGATGTATAAAGAAAAATTTAAAACAAGTTGATTCAAGTTATATCTTCAACACTCCCCCTTAAACTGCAATCATCATCTGAAACACCAAGAAGTCCTCTCAATTTCTGGAAACGAACTCTCGTCAAGGCTTTCGTAAATATATCCGCAATCTGCATTTCACCTGGTATATTTTCTATAAGGAACACTCCTTCAGATACCTTTTCTCGGATGAAATTGTAACGCACATCAATATGTTTCGTGCGTTTATGAAATTATTGATTTTTGATTAACTTAACAGCACTAGCATTGTCAATTATTAGAATAGGCATTGGCATTTCCACGCTGAGAATTTCTTCAGTTCTTTTGCGGCTTCACTTCCAGCAACATACTCGCCTTCCGTGGTTGACAACGAAACGGAACACCAGAAGTAGACTTTCGAGTTTTCAAATCACCAGCAAAATCAGCATCACTGAATGCTTCTAAAACAGTATTTTTCGCTTGGTACAAAGTACCATAATTCATTTTGTACCTTTCAAGTATTTGAAAATCCGTTTCACTTGTTGCCAGTGATGGATACTTGGATTCGACAGTACCTGAGAAAATTTAATTGATTGCGAATGCTATAAAGCCTTGTTAAAACTGCGAAGTACATCAAGTTTCCCACAGCTGACCTGAACGGCATACCCTCGTCTATATTCCTGCTTTCTGTAACTTCATAACTTCTCTCAGCTGGCGTAGATACAGAAAATGCTTCACCCATACGGAATTTTGCAGTATTCGTCTAACATATGCTTGTTGATGAATAAATATACTGTCACACCTCCGAACAATTTGCATGCCCAAGTAGATGTTGCCTGGTTCGACAGTAATCTTGAATTCTTTCTTCAGCCTCGCCAACAACTCTTCTTTGTTGCAATCAGCTACCAACCCATCGTCAACATAAAGAAGCAACAATATTTTCTGATGAGACTTTCTCACGTACAAACAGGGGTCTGCCGAACTTTGTTGCAAACCAAAACCTTTCAGAATGGCTAAAAATCTAGAATTCTAACATCGGGGTGCTTGCTTGAGTCCATAAAGGCTCTTTATCAACTTGCAGACACGACCAGAGTCGTCTTCATAACCTTGAGGCTGCTTCATGAATTCAGTTTTTACGTCAAATTGCGACAGAAATAAATTTTCGATTACTGTCACCGACATGACGATTCCTATTGTGTCAAAACTGGTGAAAAAGTTTCGAAGTATTCAACTCCTTCCTGGGAATATCCTATCACCACCAAAAGGGCTTTATACTTCAAGATTGAACCATCAGCATTCTCTTTTATTCAGAAGATCCATGGATTTGAAATTGGTTTTCTATCAGCAGGCAGTTCGACTAGTTTCCATGTTCTATTTTCTAACAGCGAATGCAAATCATTATTCACAGCTCTCCATATATGGGAATTTTGTGAAGATTAAGCTTCTTCGAAAGTTTCAGGAATTGAATGGGATTCTGCAATCATTGCAAAGGCATCACAGTATCTCTCAGGTATCTTCAGTTTGTTTCTATCTCTCAATATTTCAAGAATACCGGAGTTGGATGATTGACATGCTTGTTGCTCATTCTCGGTTGTTGTCTCTTTTGTTCCTGCAGACTTTCTGTACAAATGCTCTCCTCTTCATCTGGGACACCTTTATCTACGTAGGTCATATGGCAAGGTTTTTTACGGTTTCTTCGTTCTTGAAGATGACATCTCGACTAAGAACGACATCATTCTACTCGGGAATCCATACCCGAAAACCATGTGTGCTCTTCCTGTCCCATTTTGTCCGTTTCTGCTTGGAAATGCAAACAAAGCTCTTCGTTTCAAAAATCCTCAAATGGTCAAAGACTATTACTCCTCCTGACCATAACTCCAAAGGGGATTTACCTTCTTTCGATGTGGGACCTGTAAGGTTCAGAACATAGACCGCAGCATTAACTGCTTCTGCCCATAACTCTTCAGGAAAACTCTTTGCATGTAACATTTTCCTTACAGATTCAACTGATGTACGATTTTCTCGTTCTGCTCCTCCATTTTGCTCTGGTCTGTATGGCATCGTTACTCTGTGGTATATTCCTGCTTTTTCAAGAACATTCCAAACTTCAGCATTGACAAATTCGGAACCTCCGTCAGTTAAAAGTTCTTTGATTGAATGACCCACACTTTTGACTTTGGCAAGGAAAATAATATCCTGTACTTGGAGAAATCATCTTTCAGTAACAAGAAATATCTTGCTCCTCCCAGGGAGTCTACTGGCATTGGTCCACAAACATCAGTATATACGAAGTCGCCTGGATTCTTGGTATCCTTCAGTCGATGTCCAAACTTCAACCGAATTTGTTTTCCATACATACAAGCCTCGCACAATTTTTCATCTACTTCAACATGGATCACTGGCTTCAAGAAATTCTGGACATGTTTTTTGTTTTGTACACGCAGCAAGACCAGTGTCCTTTCTGATGTAACAGTGCATCACCTAGATCAAATTTTATATTTAACATAATGGTATATTGAATTTTGATGAAAAAGATATGAGAATCGTGAGGTTCGAACTAAGTAAATCATTATGAATAAAGTAAATTCAGTCTGATAAATCGCATCATTAAATCATCAGAAATACTGAGTACCTAATCATTATTGTTGAGGTCATATTTGAAATAAGCCATATCCACTGACTGATTTTTTTTAGTTCAAAGTATTTTCCGAATGTTATGGGATAACTTAAAAATAATACTATCTACGGTTTTTAAATTCAAATAACATGTCAAGCATGTCTTCAGAAAACATTCGGTTTCCCATGGAAGGCTTCAAGCCCATCTCACTGGGATAACCCAACTCACGGAATATTTCTGTTTAGCATTCCAGAAATATTCGGCAGACAAATAATCACCTCATTACTCAACTCTCGGTGTATTTGCGGTGGTACTTGTTCTCCAGACATGCTCTCGCTACTGAGTTTTGCTACAGCATGTGCTTGGCTCTCTTTGTCTCGCTGTCGTACTATCGCTTCCACTGCCAACCATTCTGACATCGTATTTTCGTACCTGGAAGTAGAAATTATTGGTAACTGAATATAAAATACATGTATGGACATACAAATAATGACTCAGTTGAAAAAAGTATTACATCTGAAAAACTAGGAAATAATAAAAACAATCCCAGTCAACCATCGTGTGACATGAAGGGTTATGAGATGTAACAATGTTGCACCAATGCGATGTTAATTTATTATCTATATCCGACGGATTATTTATGTTACAGTCGCAATAACACATCACAAACAGAAAAATGTGATAAGGCAGCAACATTCATCAGACCACACCAATACGACGTCAACAAAGCTGTACTAAGTCATGTTATTACATTGAGACATCTATGAGATGAATATTATGAATATTATAGGTTGCATTTTTATATCACAAACAATATGTACTGTAGATTTCATTAAAACCTATCACAACCTTTTGACTGGTAGAAAAATTGTCAAGTACCACTGTGCATTGGCCTGAGTCTACTCCACTTTCATCTATTACTATTTGCTGGTCTGCTGCGGCACGTTACAAGCGGTAAACCTGAAAGTATTTTTCATTCTAAATTTAATGATTTATCACAAATGGCAGTTATATTATGTGTCAGATCATCTCGTTTTTTTAAAGAAATCAATAAATTCGGTTTTTTAAAAATAATTTTATAATTCCATACTTCCATATAGACTGCCCTTCTGTTATGCAACATTTGTCCCATTTAGCCCAAACGGCATCTATTGCTGTTTCAGATATCAACGTAGAGGACAAACTTATACACAATAGTCCTAAAATGTAGCATCTATTTGATATCACAGTGCGACACATTTGTGATGATATAAAATGCGGACTTGTATAATAGCTATTGGTAACTTTTTATGTTATGAGCAAAGTGGTCGTAGTGTTATAGCGCTTGCCTGTCATCCAGGCGGCCCGGGTTCGATTCTCCTGCCTGTTCCATGTCCAAAAGACGTCACAAAGATTTTCTTTGTGGCAGACATTTTCATGTCGCCTCAATGTATTGAATACATGTTTGTGACTTCAAATGACATGTCGCACGTCATAATGTGATGTACCGTATACACGTTTCTCGTATCACATGGTTGGCTGGGATATCAGTAGTTAATCTTGTAATTCCAGTTTACTATTTGAAACAGAGCCGAATGAACCTGTGAAGTTTTTAATAAGAATACATTTGGTTGAGTTCATGCTCACATTATGATTTTGACGGTATGCCATTTGAACTAACAAATGCTCCTGTAACATGGGAGCGCAGAACAAGTTTAAACGATATGAATAGAAGCAGCGACAGAAAATAGAGAATGGTGTTTTTAATTGATGCTAAAATAATAATTACTAAACGCTTTTGTAGCAAAACACAATTCTCAAAACTTTCCGAAAAAAATACCATATCAGTAACTAGTGTACCTACTTGAAAAAATATATGTTCTGGTTATTTGAGTTGTTAATTTTCATTGGTGTCCTGAGCCATAACAAATGATAAAAATAAAATTGTCAATTTGAGTGACTTTGAGACACTGCTTTGTAGGACACCTTACATGTAAATTGAGAATGAACATACGCTTGTCTTGTTTCCTCGCCCAATTCAGTCCTTTGTTCTGGAGTACTTCCAAACTTGTAGTGACCCAATAAATAAGGCCATATCTCTTTCCGTAGTTCCTCTGCAATACCACCGAAGTACGTTAACCTATAAACTTCTGCATAGTCAGTCACTACCCCTTCTGAACAGAGTTCGGCCCACTTTTCTAGTGTTATACCTGTGAATGAACAAATTGAACCATAAAATCTCTTTTTACACCTCTTTTTGGTAGTCAAGAGAGTAGTTGAGTATAGCATACATCATATTATTAGTAAACTAAATATTATACCTTCATTTGCTCCATCACCATTAATTATTTTGGCACTCACTAGACCGCTTAAATGTGTTCTCACTGTAGATAAATGTCGACAGTATGCTAGCAATCCATAAAAAGCCCTAGAATTAAAAGCCATTTCAAATTCACTTCAAAATAGTTTCAATTATACCATTTTATTTGAGATTGAAATGATAAATTCAACCAAATTATACCGAAATGCTGAATGATTAAAATAACTGACATTTTCAAGTATCTGTTAGTCGTTTGATGTTTCAATACCTTTTGTAGTTCTGGAGATTTTCAGTGAATACATGAACTTTTATAGCCATCGCTACAAATTATGTTGATGCAACTAGTTCTTTCCATAATGAGCTTCTAAACTTTTTGTCCACTTCATATTCCATCTATTTAATCTTCAGATAATCTTGTCCTGGAGTCGTCAAACTTCAAGTCACAGGGAAGTCACAGCTCTCTTCCCATTATAATACTAGCAGGGTTTGGCCGGTTGACTCATGTACTGCGGAACTATGGTCTAACAGAAACAAATGAAGGTACATGTTCCAGTCTCTATCGTGATCAGAGACTACCTTGGAATAGTGAAGGTTCATCGTCCTATTCAACCGCTCCACCATTCCATCGGACTTTGGATTTAGGGTGGTGATCCTCGTCTTTCAGATGTTCAGTTTTTTACATACTGAAGTATTCCACTGTCATAAGAATGTACTTATTTCCGTGGTTAGATACTGAAAAGGGGCCAGCGATGTCAATGGCGATTCTCTCAAATGGGCTGCCTACGATGTTCTGACGCATCAGGAACTAGGTCGCAACGCAAACAGCACACTTTCTGCACTAGTCCGTGATGTCAGCTTGGCAAATTGGCTCAGTGAAATCGTCTCCTCACTTTCTGTAGGGTCTTCTTCACCCCTAAATGTCCTCCAGTAACCTCTATTGTCCTCTATTGCCGTGGTTCTGAAAATGTTCGACTCCTTTCCTTCACCCCTTCTGCTCGTCGGCAATGTGGGCATGGCCTCCACGATAGGGCATCTGCAATCTTATGGCTGGTCCCCGCTCGATTTTCGATTTCGAAGTCAACTTCCTGAGGCGTCTCGATCCAACGTGCCACTTGACCCTCCGGATTTTGGAATTGTAGAAGCCGTTTGTGGACTGCATGTTCAGTTCCCAACAGAAACCATCTTATACGTACTTGTAGAAGTGCTCCACTCCTTGGACAACAGCTTCTACTGGGTGGTCCAATAATTACGCCCCAGTTTACTGATGGTCTTGTTGATGTAACCGATGACTTCTGCCTGGTCCTTTTGAATCTGAGACAGGACAGCTCCAAGTCCCACGTTGCGTGCGTCCATGCCCAAAATTAATTTACAATTTGGGAAGGGATAGCTCAGCACTAGTGCGTTGATTAAGGCGTTTCCATCTCCTTGAATTAATATTGGCGTTTTCGTGAGCCTGGTCAGTGGTTTAGTGATGTTAGCAAATGACATCACGTATTGGCAATAGTAGGTGCACATATCATGATAACTTTTGGAATTGACCATTCTTTTACACCTTTGATCTTCTGTTCATCTACTGCTACTCCTTCCTCAAAAACAATGTGGCCCAGATATTTCACAATCGCTGATATACCGTCCTCAGGTTTTTCATGTGGTCTTCGAACAATCTGCAGATCACAATTATGGCGTCGAGGTACACCAGACACGTCTTCCATGAAAGTTCCTTTAGAACCGTCTTCATCAATCTTTCACGTGTGGCTGGAGCGTTGTAGGATCCCTACTGAGCGTTGCAGAGCCCAACAATCTTGACCCGACGGTTTCCATGAGCCTGTTCTGCCTGCAAACATGTCGAAGATGTCATCTATCTGCAGGAGCGGGGTAACTGCCCTTCTTCGTCACGTTCAGTTGACAGTTGATCAGTCGTTCTTCTTCACCAGCACGACTGGAAATGACCTTGGATATGATTATAGGATATGATTCAATAATTCCTTCTTTCTTCATATTCATACCTAATCACAGTGGAAATTGACGTACAGTGCCCTAAAATTGCACCCCTCTCTATCGTCACCAAGTAATTATTACCCTTACTGGCACAAATGTATCAACACACAAGGTCTTCCCTAGTACAATTCCTCTTCCAATTTTCTCATCATGGAGCTTGGGCTCCACGTTTCCATTGCTCGCATGGTTTCAGCCCTTTCAGGTATGCTCACGTCTTCAGCTGATAGAACACGAATCATCTCTTCACCTCTTCCATGATTGTTTCAAGTCGAGCTCGATTATCCCAACACGCGGTCAGGTCCGGCTCTAGGATCGTTACAATGTGAAAAAACTAGTGTATCGAAACTGCGCCTATTCACTTATTCAAACAAAGTTTGATAATCACTTGTAATATATTGCTCCGAACCTTCTCAATTTTTTCTCAACAAATAAACTCACATGAAAACCAAAATGGAGGGTAGGTACCTTTTGAAAAGACAAGATATGCTATCTTACGGGTTTTAGAAATTGAGTGGTGATAGGTGCAATTAGAAAAACTTTGTTTTCAGTTTATCTTTCAATGTTTTCAACAATGGAGATAATACTTTTTTAAAAAAATTGTAGAAAACCCTATATTTTATTTTGTTGGAAGAATGAATAAAATATTTCAACCTGGATATGATCTGCCGTTTCATAGAATCACAAACTGCCTGGATGCAAACACTGGGCGGACTGTCAGGAACATTCTGATCCAAACTTAAACTCTTTGAAGAGCTCTCTGAGCTAGTACTGGTGCTGCAAAGCTGAATGCGTACTTTCGTCGGGAAAGAAACATGGGTGTCCATGAGTTCATTCCTTTTCACTACAAATATATCGTTAAATAATTATTGAGTCAATTGAAGTGAATTCACTCACGAATTTCCTTGTGGTTACTGTTATCGATTATTCTGAAAACGTAGTCTTTTGTAGTTTCCCCAGTTTCACTCAGAACCGGAAGAGGTCTTCGACGTCTCGTGCAGTTTCTACCGGATCCTTGAGACCATAGCGGTGGATCCAGTCGTCCTCGCGGTAAGAGGCCGGTTTCTATACAACTCAGAAACCCTAGCATACATCCACCTGCAAGCATTTCAACCCTCAATAAAGTAGTGATACATTGGTTGAGGCTTTCGTCGCCAAAATTTAAACTTTTCTATTCCAGTTTTTTAGAGACCATCTTTTTTTTTGTAATTGCTCTGATGTTGGTCGAGAACTGATGCCCAGTGGGTCTGCGGATTCTGAAGCTGTATTGATATACGGCCGGTGGAGTTGGGGCGTGGCTATGGAGTCTGCTGATATCCTATTGGCAGTCGGCTGATTGATATTTAATGGGACTTTCCTAGCATTTTTGAAAATCGGACGGCAGATTTGATTCAATTTCAGAATTTGCCCCTTCCTATTGAAATTATCCGTGTGTATATGATTTTGATTGCCTTTCATATGAGTCGATTGTGATATTCTTGAGTGGGGGCAAGCAGTTTCACATCTCCATAAAGTATTATGTGGTCACTCTCGCTGTACGCATATTCAGCTAGTGCCGATTTGTCTGTTTGATCTAGTGTGCACTTTCTTTCATGTTCTTTCAGACTCGTATCCATAAATCTTTTAGTGGTTCAGATTTACACCTTTCCACTGGTGCAAGAATCACTTTGCTGATATTTGTTGACTATCCTTTATTGGTTGGACTGTTGGACAACTGTTTTGATTTTGTTTTCCCAAGATTTTCTCGATTTTATTCGTCGCCCGGAGATATAGGGTAAGTAAATATGTACGTGTAACAGTTTGTGCTTCATCCTATCATGACCTGAGGAGGTATTAGGCTGTTGATTTTGCATAAGCCGTATTCATTTCATCTCAAAGCCACTTGAAGAGGATCCGTGTTTTCGTGTAAATGTTTTAATTTGCATATTCTTTGAGCACGTTCTGTCGGAATCATGATAATTCTTCGCCTCTGACTCGGGTAGTTGTTCGATATTGCATGCAGATACCTATTCATGTATCTCATCTTTCGGTACACTTTGTGAGCTAGTCCGGTGCCACATCTTTTGATAAGCCCATCTTGGTTGGTCGGTTGCTCAGTGGCTAAGGTCTCTAGCAGTGGAACTTCTAGCTCGCATCAGACAGACGTTCGAGGCTCGGGTACGGAATCTTTTTTCTCAAGTACACGGGTCTCTTTAGGTGGCCACCTTGTTGTGATTCAAGTGTGATGTGAGTTGCCTAGATGCCAATCCCGACGTCTGATGCTAGCTTGAAGTGCGCATCGACCAACCGGGTGGTGCTGCATGTTTTCCGGTTTTTCCCACAGCTGAAAAGTGAATACATCACCTAAAACATCAGTAAGTCGCCCCGGAGCGCTATGGCAAATAATAATGATAGCCGTCCTCTACCCGCACAGGCTATGCCTTTGGGTACACTCTACGAGTGTTTATGAGGGAGTATTATTATTATATAAGAAGGCCATCCGCTGGTTTTGCTCAGTCTCCATAGTAAAGTTAATGATGAGGTTTTGAGCATTTAGATGGTTTAGTAGCCTTAGAGCTAAAGAAACTGTAGGTTAGGTCAAACATACAAATCGGCAGTAGCTGAAAATGCGCTTAGCATGACAGACCACAGAATACTTTTTGGGAAAGTGAAACTGCATGCTTCCAATCATGGTATCACAACCGACTCGTACGAGAAGCAATTGAAATCAATAGGGAAATTCCATTAAATATCGATCAGCCGCCAATCAATAGGATGTCAGCAAATCCACGTCCACACCACCGGCCGCATATAAAAACAGACTCAGATCAACTGGGAGTCAGCTGTTGACCAACATCGGAGATGGACAACCCTCTGAAGAAGCTAGCCACTCGCGCTAGCGAAGCGTTAGGAAGCAATTCCAAACAGTTTCTGTCTTCAAACCCGAAAAGGAATAGTAATAGTTCCTCGATGTACTGATAGATACGATTTCATTATGAAATAATGGATATAATTACCTTTTGGGAAGTGTATGGGGGGCCTTTGTAGCCCATCCTGTCCAACAAAAATTACAGTTCCGCCAGTTTCACTGTCTTGATGGCAATGGACGTATACAATCTCATCGAGATGCAGTTGTACAGCATAATCCCAATAAATACTGAAAAAGAGATACATTGATGATTGCTTTAGTTAGATTTCGAAAGAAAGATACTATTCATTAAATTCAGTTGAGTCTCCCGATCGTTTCCATAGCACGAGCACCTAGCTTCTTCAGAAATGCTTTCATCTCCGATGTTATTCCTTCGTATGTAATGAATGAGACATTTATTCATATTATTCCTCATTCAAATATAACAAAAACATGGCACCGGCAGATGCGATAAATAAAACACCCCTGTACATTCAGGAAGTGGAATTGCTAGACGACCTGGTGCCAAGTTAAACGTTTTTTGACTATAAGATGTCAACACTGAATTTTCGAGAAGATCACCGAGTCGAGTCTTCGCTAGAAAATCGGCCATCAGTGAGAAGATGTCGTCCGAGTTTGAAAAGCCATGCATAAGTTGTGATGCAATCATAACGGTACTCTTTTATAATTATGTTGTTTTCTTGATTTTTGATTATACTGGATAATTTCCAGGTGACTTTTTCTAATGACAGTAGCTTTGGATCATGAATTCACCCGGGTATTATTCTCTGCCGCTCATAGTTAAAATATTTTCCAAGTTTCAACTCACTTGTCCTTCATCAATCTGGATAGAGTCAAGGTTCTCTTAGAGTGCTAGATTCGAAGGTAACATCTTCGAACAGATAGTAGGCTTCCAAAAGCTTACACTTGGTCTAAAAGGGTGGGATTAGTCAAATAGTACTTCAACCCGTTGATGAAAGGTGATGGAAAAGTGGGCTACACTTAGTGGCGTCTGACTGATTGGCGTTTATTCGAGGTTTAGTGGGATTTGTTTTGCAATTTTAAGTATAGGATTATGAATTTAAATAAAGTTCCACATGAAAGACCAATGGGATTAAAGTTTTAATGCACAGACTTACTATGCTGCTCAGGCAATTCAAAATTAAACTCAAGGCTACCTTATCACAGGGAACCATACTAAGAATATAGAAGTCGATGACGATGATTATCAAGTCACCCGGTATATTATCAAAGAGTACTTTTATACCTTTTATCCTGGCCAGTTTCATCCACAAAGCCGTTTATTAGCTGGTTTGGAGTCCATTTTATCGCTAACCCAGTGGTAGTTTGATGTAAGCTGAGATACCTGTAATGAATAAGAATAAGCAGATGAGAATGGTGCGAATAAACATAAATAAATAAATAAGCTGTCATCGGACACTCTTTTATAAAATCAAATAGTGCGCGATTTAAGTTTCAGAATCTGCAATTTTGCCTGTTCAGTAGATATTTTCAAAAAACGCTTAAGCAGGTCAAATTTTTCATTCAGAACGACACATTTCATAGTAATTTTGATTTTTCTGTTTCAAAATTATGATGCCTAAGCCTCTATTTCTGGAATACACTAACCTCAACCTTTTATAGTGGAATTGGACGTTTCATAAAATTCTGATTCCATTACTGTAGTTATATATTATATTTTGCTTTGTTCTGATTTATTTTATCTGATTAATGTCATTACCCGGGCATAGGTTCCGACACAGCTGCGTTCACTGGTAAAACAAGGACGTTGTTTTTTCCGAAAAGCAGCGTCGCTCTAGAATTCTGGTATAAACTTTCAACGTGGTCCTTGGCTATATATTGTGTAGAGGATCTGGAAGTCATTATGTCTTCCGAACTCGTATTAAGAGACCTTCGGAAGTTCAGAATTGGTCGTCTCACTGAAGGAGGAGTGGAATGACCGCTAGATATTCTATGTCTTTGGACCTAAAAATGGAAAAACCAATAATTAATAAGAAAGGCAGAACAGGGCCCACCCAGTAACTACAGAAGAAATACCGACGGCGTTTTCAACATTATGACAAATTCGAAAGAATTTATGAAGTTAGCACTAGGTTTTTTTGACAAACACAACATTTAATCTGATAATGGTGAATCAGGAAATATTTGCCTTCATTCCAGATCACGGGCAAAACAACTCCTGAACTTGGATTAGCAGAGTTGCTCGAGAGATCTATCAGGGATAGAGGTCTGGCTTCAAATCCACTATATGTGAGCGAATGAAATTGTTGATGGCAACCAAGGAGGCTACTGTTTTAGATCAAAAGTTCAAGCTTGTAATGGAACCAAATGAAGAACTTAATTGAAAATTAATCTAAACGGTACAAAATTTAGGTGTATTAATTAAGATGCATAGTTAGTGAAGTAGAATATAATTGGATCCCAAAGATTTAAATACGTCCACATTACAAATAAGAGATAATACATTGACTACAGAGGGCCCAGTTTTTCAGTAAGTTTGGTGCAAAATATGTTTATTGGGCCATGAAATTATATGAGGAAAGCTCTTTTGCAACTATATTCAACACTTCATTCGTGCAATACCACTATCTCAGTTTACCATTTGGGTTGAAAAATGCCTTAGATTAATTTTAGAGGCAGATAGATAAACTCGGTTAATGCTCTGATATGATCAATGGAAAATCAAACCATGATTCAAACATGAGAAATGATTTGGTATTAGCGATCTTCTATTTCATAAATATTTCATTGTCTTTGCTCCTCTAGAACACCATCAATCGTTCCAATTCTTCAACGAACCGCAAATAAATTCTAAAGTGAAAGATTGTCCTCGACAAAAATAATGTCTTGGATCTTACGATGAACAGGATGAACAGACAATGAAAAATGATTTTCCTTTTAATCTAGTCAATTCAAATTAATTCTTGTAATTGTTTTTACCAATTCGTCTGCTGGCGGATCCGTCCAAAAATGATCCTGGTTTTTCATTCTCGAGTAATCCAAAGCACAGGGGCCGATGAGAAGAGAACTCAAAATACTTCCATAGTTGGGATCCGCTACCAGGGCGTCTTTGTCGTAATATTTGTGAGCGTTCGAAACCAAATAATCGATAATTTTCGCCAGTTGTTTCTCGAATAAGGCTAACCTGTAAAGGAACCATCGTTGAACATATTAGCGAAGTAAGTTCGTGGTGATTTAGGGCGTATTATACAATACAAGTTCACCAATAGTTTAAGTGAACTGGGTTCAGTTGCTAGGGATTGACCAATGAAATTTCTAGGTCCTTAGCAATTGAACTTAGTTTGGTTGAACTGTTGGTGAATTTGTTTTGAATAACTGGCCCTTGGACGTAAAATGATAAGAAACCTGATTAAGAATGAAGAACTACCAGGATTCGGACACCTTGAACTCTAGACTACTACTAGTGAAGTGTGCTAACAGGTACGTAGTATGGAAAGCTTCCTTTAGTGAGGCTAGATAGAATGCAGAATAACGTACTTAGTATCAAAATTAATAGTGATCGATACATTCGGTTGGATTCACTGCGAGACCTCGCTGGAATCGAGACATTAGTTCTCCAAAGCCCACCGACATGGCGAATCATTCGCATTAGAGTATATCTTAACCAATCCGGCAACCACATGAATTTTTCTTTCATAAGAGGCTAAAATTGTTCCTTGATGAGCTCTAGATTTGGCTTTTTCTACAGTTTAAACAGTCAATATATACTATGTCCTATGTCCTATATCCTCTGGATATAGGACATAGGATTTGAAAACGTGTTAACATATAGGTACAATAAAAATAGTACTTTGGTCTTGGGATAAAAATCCAAAGTATTGGCCGACATCTAACCGCTGAGCTAATGGATTAGCGAGTGCATTTTGAGCGGAGTACTTAGATGTGATATATTTGAGTGATTATTTTCATTTGGTACGTCAATTAAAGAGCTCGACTAAAAATCGTCAAAACCTAGGTTCGAATCCAGATCGATCTTGATATTTAATTCAGTTGGTTTTTTCATTTTATGTCTCTAGCGTCCCCTGCTTGATGCTGTCTATAATTTTGCATGAGTTGTTTACGAACCTTATCCATAGATATTTGGGCAACGGATTACTTGGCAATGAAGCGTTTTTCTTCAAAGTGGGTTTGGTGACGCTGTCACTGCTACTGGAAGATCGTCTGTTAGGATCTGCATTTTCGATTTCTTGCACTTTTTGCGAAATATTGGCCGCTTCGGGACTGTGCCTTGCGATTTTGTGCAGGAGAGCTGTTGTGGAAGAAGTTTTGAATAGGCCAAGGGCTCGTCTACGTAGTCCTACGGAAGAAAAATAGTCCTCACTACTCGACTCGAACGAATATGTGATGGAGTTATTACAACACTTAATGAACATGCCACTGAAGAGGCAAAGAACAAAGGATATAGAAATGCAAGACTTCTGCAAAATCGTCTAAATAGGAGTTTTATTGAAGTCAGAAACAGGCTTATGAAGTAACTAAGGGTTTCTGGTTTAAAATCGTAAATCAGAGTTTAAAAACTGGATCTCAGATATAGAGATGGGATCGCGAGTTTAGAATCGGGAGAGCAAGTTCAAAGTCGAGATCCTTAGTTCAACGTATAAAAAGAAAAGCATAAATCTTCGCCACTTTCCTAGTTTTCTTTGACTACTATGCTAATTTCTCAGCCGTGGTGGCGTGCGGGTTAAGCACTCGCTTCTCAATCGAATCACCCGTTGGGGCATGGTTTCGAATCAGCACGATCACCGATCTCGTGCATGGCATCACTCTTTGAAAATGTAAGGGCTACATCTTCTCGAACTCGCACGAGTCTGTCAGAGACTTTTGAGGGTATGCTCGTAAAGGTGAAGCCGGTAGATGGATATAACAATTTTTACAATTTTTAATTTAACAAAAAATTTACCTTGCGATAAACACGCTTCCACTGCTCCGCACAGAGAAGTCACAGAACCGCTTTCTTCGTGTACGAATTTCCTGGTAACTGATTCCTCCATCACCTGCTTCACTTCCTTCTTGACTGCTGCTATCAATCGCTGTTGAAAATCCGCTTCTGAAAAAAGAACTCGATAAGGATCAATAGTTCCGTGATGGTCATGATGGTGGAGCGCTTGTCTCTTAACCTAAGGGTCATGGGTTCGATTCCCAGCTTGGTCATCGGTCTCGTGCATGGCATCACACGTTAAAAGGTAAGGGCTGCGTCTTCCCTAGCTCGGACAAGTCTTTCGAAGACTTTTGAGGGTTGTACTCTTAAGGGTGTGCAGCTGGTTGACGGAAATAACAATTTTAACAGTTTTTTTTTAGTTCATTACGATACCAGCAAACCAAAGGATGACCACTGGTATTCATTAAGTCATTCAAGTTTATTTCGGCCAAATCAGTACTATAATGACTATGAAACTGGTACATGGTCTATGGTCCATGGTCTCCTGTTTTGATTTGGAGGCATAGTTGGAAAGCACTTGCGAAGTTGATCTTCTAGAATCTTTACTCGAAAAATATAATTCGGTGGTCTTAAGGGACAGTAGTCGTTTTCTGTTGGGGGCTTGCTGATTTAATTGATTCATACTGTATACCTACGATGTCGCGGAAGGTTGGATTTTGAATTCATTTAATTCTGAATAAGTTTCTCGTAGATCTTTGAGGATTTAGTTGGCGTTATCACAACAAAGGAGGACACACAACGTTTTGATTTGTAAGTTCAAATATATTTTTTTTTTAAAGATACTTGACTTGTACCCATATGTAAATAAAATTTATACAAAGGTGTTTCAGGAGCACGGAGTGGAAAATTAAAACTGTTTAAAGACGTTTTTTATTAATTCATCTTTTATAAGTAATTTTTTCAATTCCAAGAGTTATTTTCAACATTTTTAAAATACAAAAATTGAATATAGAATGAGTTGTAAACAATATACTTACATATAATTTCGAAAAATAAAGTATTTTATTTCTGAAAACAAAATAATTCCGACTACGGCGACATTTCCACAAAGTGGGAAAGTAAGAAAAATATCTAACAGAAAATACATCTGCCATCCACTTGTGCAACTTTCCTCACAGACTCAATTGCAAGTGCTAATTGTTAATTGTAATGTGGCCAGTGAATTTTATCCTTCATTTGGTTGGAAATGACCACCTGTTTCGAGGTTTATACTTCCCATTAGTGTTAGGCTAAGTTAAACAACATTAGAGTCGTCTTGTTCCATCGAATTTACCATGATAATTTTAAAAAGGCTTTAAAGTCTTTTTTCCTACGATTGAAGCCGCGACTTACAATAAATCAATCCGCGAGGGAAACAAAACAGCACTCCTCACTAGCACATACTTCGTGAAGATTGAATGCAATAAATACATCTCTACGGAGAGTATCGTATAAATGAAAATAAATTAATTTCGACTTATTTCGATTTATTTATTTCATTCACTCCTCCCGGAGTATGTGCCACTGAGGAGTGCCCTGTTTTGATTCCCTCGCGGATGGTGCTATGACTGACTTATTGTAATTCGCGGCTTTATTCGTAGGGGAAGACTTTTGGGTTTTTTGAATCATATATTTGATGAAACAATACGACTCTTATAATGCCTGACCTATTCTAGAACTGATGAGAGGCAAAAACCTTGAAATATACATGAATGCAAGTGGTCATTTCCAACCAAATGAAGGATAATATTCAATGGCTTTAATGAAATTGGAACTTGCAATTGTGTCTGTAGGGGAAAGTAATTGTTTTCTGTTAGATATTTGGATCATTTTTCGAATTTGTGAAACTGTGTGGATCTAAGGAAGGGTAATTGGGGTAATTACCCACCCCAAACTAATTGAATATGTACTTCAAAACAAAGTTATTTTAATATTTTCTAAAATTATCGCACACCTATAATAAGATCGGCTATTGGTGGAGAGAAGGGTATTCTCGACCAGACTCAAAATTATTTTGTTTTTATTCATTTAATATTCTCCTTGTATGTAGAAATACGTCTCGAACTTTGTTCTATTCATTTATTTTATTATTATTATTATTGAGAATAATCTTCTCTGCGACTACAGACAAAATTTCAATTTCCTCATCAAATAATGATTTGGTTTTCCACTAATAAAAGCTTTTTTGCATCGATAAAGAGCATGGACTCAAGAAGGCGTAGAAGGACCACATCATTTTTTTAAATATTTTCTACCAATTTCCGACTTTGAAGTCGGAATATAACTAAATTCCGAGTTTAAAATCAGAATTTAATAAAATTCCGAGTTTAAAGTCGGAATATAATAAAATTCCGATGTAACAGTGAGCACTGTTATGTTTATTAATGGTGTGCCCTGTATAAATCGGTCTTTTAAAATTTAAGGAATTATGTATGTGTGTAGGTTCAGTGTAAATGTGAAATAAGGAATTCATACCTCCCTTAGAAAAAGGTCGCTTTGTGTGTTGATAAATTTAATGACTTGTAACACTTTGACCTGATATAGTCGAGATATTCGTTGGGAACGAACGGGGCTGATATTTTGATAAATTCACTGGGTGTTGTGGAGTGCAAGTGATCGGTTGGGTGTGGGACGACCACCTACCCGTGAGGGTGTAGGCAAATATGCCACTCTCAAGAATGCACAGGTATAAATTTTCGAAGGTCGATGTGTGTGTCTAAGTGTATGATATATGTGTTTCCTTATATATTTTTTTTAATTTTTCCACATCTCGCAATAATAATAATTACATACTTATAGTTTCGTTTTGAACTTGGGGCGTGTTTGGTCTGTTGACGACGAATAGGTATGGAGTGTTTACTGTATCGCCGAGTTTAAAATTGAAAAATTTAAAACTGGGTGTTTTGTTTCTGTAAAGTGAGGGAATTACATTATAATCTTGAGGGTGTTAGGAGGGTGAATATGAGATAATAATAATAATAGTCTAAATATAAACTTGGCCATAATTTTTGTTGTAATAATAATATTGAGTTAATTTAAAAATATGGCTATTGATTTATTATCGGGTGCATTTTAAAAGGGCTAATAAAAATGATACATGCGAATATGATGATTTCAATTTGGAGAGAGATTTGATGGACAAGATATGTGAAGATTCATATTTCGGTGAGTTGGTTAGAAACAGGCATTTTAACACTAGAGCGATCTTTTATGTGTATGAGAGGGTGACCATTATTTTTTATTTGATATAATTGTTTTTCGTATATATGTGTATTAATTCTTACTGCTGGTTTCATTTACAAATTTTTATACTTTACGGATTTTTATATTTTTACAATTTTTTTTATATACAGTGTGTCCCGCTTTTCATGAATACACCCTAATATCTCAGTTATTAATAATGCGATTTTCTTGAAATTTTGGTGGTGATTATATGTTAGGTAAATGAAGTATTTTGGCATAGTGAACATTTTCATCGACCATAGGCGTGCGGTGTGGGGGGGTAAAAAAAAGCTGTTTTTTGGGAAAAGGATATTAGGGCTCATTTTAGATAACTTTTTTTATCAGAATTAGAATCAGCATCCCCAAAAACCCCCCAATCCATATTTTCGAAATCTCAAGAGCTGATTTGAGGAGAAAAAAGAATAAATTCACTTTTTTCGTCTCGGAATCAGCATCCCCAAAAACCCTTTAACTCATATTTTCAACATCTCAAGAGCTGATTTGAATTAAAAATTATTCAACTCTTTTATCAATAAGTCCTTTTAAGCAAAATTCAAACCGACTTTCAAAATAACCATTTAACACGGTATGTGGAAATTTTGATTTAAATGCCCTGTTGCGTTTCAAACATCTCTATACTTTGTTTTTCGTTGAATTCATTGTCCTCGCAACTGCCCTTACAGTACCAATTGGGTTGTTTCGAAATTCGAAATGTTCGTCGTCCGGATAGTGTCTTTGATTTAAATTGTACCTCCCTGGTCTTGTCTTGAAAACCGCTCTAGTCTTTGCGAACAATCTGTTGATTTTGGCGTGAGAAATTGGTTCTCGATCATGATGCCTTCCATTGAATATTCCAGCAACCTGACGCGTAGATCTTTCATTATTACCAAATAATCGGATAATCTCCACTTCTTCTCCAAGGATATAAGGGGCTCATTTTAGACAATTTTCGAAATCTCGAGAGCTGATTTGATTAGAAAACAAAATTAAATTCACTTTTTTCAATAGATTGTTTATTTCTAACTTTTTATTTCAAATGCCCTAATCCTATATTAAATTTCAAACACCTTCGTTTCCTTATATTCTGTATCGTTTGCAACTGCCCTTATACTATAATTTAGGTATTTCCGAAGATACGCACACTTTGTTACCGTTGGCTTTCCGATTTGAGTTTTCATGCAAATTAATGAAAGAGTGCTTTGAAACAAAAGTTTTTGTTGACATCGGTAATCAGTACGAAATGTCAATGAGTCAAGCAGTGTTACTTAACTGTTAATAAGATGGCACACAACCGAAGAGTAGTTCTTACAATTGGAGAAAAAGTTGAGATTATCCGCTTATTTGGTAATAATGAAAGATCTACGCGTCAAGTTGCTGGAATATTCAATGAAAGGCATCATGATCGAGAACCAATTTCTCACGATACCGTTGCCAAAATCAACAGATTGTTCGCAAGGACTGGAGCGGTTTTCAAAATAAGACCAGGGAGGTACAATTTAAATCAAAGACACTATCCAGACGACGAACGTATCTTAGCAGAATTTTGAAACAAACCAAATGGTACTGTAAGGGCAGTTGCGAGGACAATGAATTTAACGAAAAACAAAGTATGGAGATGTTTGAAACGCAACAGGATTAGGGCATTTAAACCACAATTTCTACATACTCTGTTAAATGGTGATTTTGAACGACGCTTTGAATTTTGCTTATGGTTGCAGGGTAACTATCTTAACGACAGACTTTTTCTGAAGAACATGATGTTTACTGACGAGGCAACGTTTACAACAAACGGTGTGGTGTCTAGTCAAAATTGTAGGTTTTGGGCACCTGAAAATCCGAATTGGGTAATTCATTGTAAAAACCAATACAGTGAAAAAGTTAACGTGTGGTGTGGCATATTCAACGAACGGATTGTTGGCCCTTATTTCCTGGATATCCTGACCGGACAAAATTTTCTAAATTTTTTACAAAATGGTCTCTATGATTTTCTCATAGAATTGCCATTAGCACAAAGACAAAACTTAATATTTCAATTAGATGGGGCCCCCGCACACAATTCTGGTATAGTTCGGAACTTTTTAAATGCAATTTTCCCTATGAAGTGGATAGGTAGAAATTCTCCTTTGGAACCATGGCCCCCTAGATCGCCAGATATTACCCCTTGTGACTTTTTTCTGTGGGGGCATTTGAAGAATAAAGTGTATGCTACTCGGCCGCGTAATAGAGAGGAACTTTGGTTTGCAATTAGGCAAGCTTGTCAGGAAATAACTCCCCAAACTTTAAGAAAAGTGAATGTACGTTTGAGAAGAATTGTTGAAAAGTGTATTGTTTCAGAAGGTAGTTATGTTGAAAACACAAGAATCTAAAATAAAGTAATTCGTAATTTTGTTACCACTGTTACTAATAAAGAACTTATTAAAAACTTATTAAAAACTTTTTTTTTGTTCAAATCAGCTCTTGAGATGTTGAAAATATGAATTAAAGGGTTTTTGGGGATGCTGATTCCGAATCTGATAAGAAAAATTGTCTTAAATAAGCATTAATATTCATTTCTCAAAAAATGCCTTTTTTCTCTCCCCAACTTCGCACGCCTATGGTCGATGAAAATGTTCACTATGACAAAATACTTCATTTAAATAACATATAATCACCACCAAAATTTCAAGAAAATCGCATTATTAATAACTGAGATATTAGGGTGTATTCATGAAAAGCGGGACACACTGTATATTTGAGTTATTATTTTTCACCATTTTTTTGCTTTGGTGAATAAAGCTGGTTGGTGGAACTTTGCCTCTTACTATTACTTACCCCTTCAAACCCTCATATTTGTGAAGCCGGGGCCGAACCTACAAACCTACATCTTTGCCTTCGAGACGATGGTGAACATACGAAAACCAGTAGAGCTGTGGAGCATATACGACTGAGCATTCGGGCTTTTGGGAAGGCTATCCCCTCAGCCTAAATCCGGGTGGCTCAGAGCGGATTTAAAACTATACTCTGAGTCTGGTGGCAGCAGAAGTATTTAAATCTATACTTCAATTTAAATTTTAATATTAAAAAATACTTCCTAGGGTGGGCGACTGAGGAGTGGAGTTTGCTTTGGTGTCAATTTGAAACTGAACCAAAGATATCGTTGCCTAACACCGTAGCGATTTATTACACCGAGTTTAAAGTCGGAATTAAACAAAAATTCGAAAATATTTTCCACTAATTTCCAAGTCGGAAATTAGTCAGAAATATTATTAAATTTTATTAAATTCCGACTTTAAGCTCGGATTTTAGTTATATTTTAGTTGTATTTGAAAAAAATAAATGGCCTTTCTACGCCTTAGTATGAACTCACATTTCCTTATTTTCTGAAATAATGAGATTTTACATGGTGAACAGAAAATCCTGCTTGAAATTTCTATTGCATATAATAACCGATACCCCTTTTAATGGCTTACCCTGTGTTTCTAAAAAACTGCTCATAGCGAAGCCATAAGTGTTTGACATTATAATAGTGAACTCAAACTGAAAGAAAAGTGCAAAATAATACCGTCGAGGTGTTTGAATACAGAATGAATATCTTTTTCTCAGTTTTTATCATCATCTAGCGTTCGGATCACACTGTATATCAATTTTGGACATGGAGTATTTTGAATGGTTCGTAGTCAGGTTTACATAACGCTTTGAATAGAATATGAAAATATAAAAAATGTCACGAAAAAATGAGGCTTTACCTGGGTAAATAATTCTTGGTGGTGTACCTATTCCTGGGTATGCAGTTTTTCATCATTTGATTCGCTAAGAAGTTCATCAATAATTGGATACCATAGGGATGCAAAATAAAATGTCTCGCTGTAGATATCCTTTCACTCCTGACACCTTTAAATTTTTCCTGGGCAGTATGGAGCTGTCTACACAGAGTGTTTACAGTCCATTTGCCGAAGGTTCGTAGATCATAAGTACCTCGGTGTTTTGTAAATTATGTTTGGTGTAACGATAATCGTTGCCGACCAATGTTTTACCCTTTTCACTTCCATCTACCAAAAGTGTGAGCTATAACTTAATGGCACATACCTCTCAAAAAACGACTACTACCCGGACTAATACCACGACTGGCATTGAATTTATCAAATAGAGACTTATGCATTGTTCCTTATTACTGAGGGATTTTATTTTGATTGCATCAGTGCAAAGGTAGGGCGACATTCGTTCTACCAGGAGCAGAAACTGACTAAAATCATCCTATACCGATAGGGACGAGTACAGCGAACTCCGTATCTTCTTTTTTCAATGTTCTGGTTTCTACAGAAAGGAAAATCCTGTAATGTGTAGATTACATCGTGAGAGCTGAGGGAAAGTGAGTAGGATATATCAAAATGAACTAGTAAAGAGATGAACAAACAAAAAAATGTTGCAACATAATACAAATTATATGCATTTCATTGATTCGTGTTGAATTTTTTCAAGTGGTTTTAATACAGAGGCTTTGGCAGATTCCTGTATAGAACCTAAATTTCGCAATATAGAATAACGAGACAAATAAATATTCTTCAAAATTTTCCTTGCCAAGTACCGCTAATTTTGTGAAGGATTCCGTTTATGGGTGATATTTTTCTTCGGATCATTTCTATATGTTTCTGCCAGCTGAGGGTTTCATCAATATAAACGCCAAAAAATATCATACTTATAACTTTTGTATATTATATGATTATTTTCGAATTGTATTGGAGGAGAGGAATTTCCCTTTATTTTTGTCGATATGAATAGTTTAGAAGATTTTGAAATATGTAATGTTAATTTATTATTACGCAAGCCATCGTACAAAATCTGAAGTGATAACCAGCAAGTTGTAACTTTGTATACTGTTTAAGTGTGACGAGTCTGACAAGATGTTGCAGAGAGGAAACCTTGAAAGTGGTAAGTTTTCCTTTATCGTCAAATCGAAATTTTTGGAGCGTCGGACTGCTGAAGATTCTTATTAATTTTGTCGGACAATGGTGCCATTGAAAATCTCATTAAATTTTTGTATTCTCCTAACAAAATCAGTCAAAAAAGTTCCGTACTTCTAGCTTGTCCCCCACTCTAAACTTCGATAACACTACTTAGATTGGCGACAGGCAGCAATCTGATTTTTCTAGGAAAATACAAAAATTTATTTTTGCACCATTGTCCGACAAAATTAATAAGGTTCTTCAGCAGTCCGACGCTCCTAAGATGTCTATTTTGCGACAAAGAAAAACTTACCACTTTCAAGGTTTTTTTTCTGCGACATCTTGTCAGACTCGTCACACTTAAACAGTATACAAAGTTACAACTTGCTGGTTATCACTTCAGATTTTGTACGATGGCTTGCGTACTATATGACACTATAACCATGGAAAGATTCTGTAAATGTCATACCTGATATTACTTTCAATAAATTTCAGATCAGGTCGAAAATGTATGTTGAAATTCGTGCAATTTCAGATTTGACAATTTTCCTCATCCATGTCGGTTGTTGACCAAATTGAAAATTTCATTTGTAATATTATACAAAAAGGCGAAAATTGAATAATTGAGGAAGTTATTTGCTCATATTTGAATTCGAATAGTTGGCGGCGTATATTCCAAGTGACCAACTCAATAATAATAGTAATAATAGGTCTTTATTTTCCAATTGTAAAGGTACATATTAAGAAAAAAGCAGAAGGTCAGCTAGCTATGTCCTGCGAGACAACCTCTGCATTTTTTACCGCGAGTATGAAAAGATCATTGAAAAGAGGAGGTGATGTGTGTGGTCATGCGAAAATGAAACGGTTGTATTATTCTAATATCTAAATGGAGTATAAGGCAACACTGGTATCTTGTCAATATCGAACGAGTGCCAGAGGAGATAGTATAAGATTCATACATAGCACGGCGTTGCAGGACATGCTGACAGCAAATACATAATGATCTTAGATTACTCACGGCAGGCTTTTCATTTGGTGTCATTGACCAATTACGAGACTGCGGTTTACCGAAGTAGTGCCGACATACGATCCTGCCAGGCCGTTATGAATCCCTCAGTGTCCGATTTCAGACCATTCGACCTGAGGAAACTAGAGGTCATATTTCGGATAAGCTAAGATCTTCGATATTCTCGCGAAAAAAACTCGATGCATTGGCTCATGTAGTTGCAGAGGAATCTCAGTTTCCACAGCTTTTGTCCGAGCTTATCTTAGCGTTGAAAACGAGAACAAAAGTACACGGACTGCTCGATTCCTGGCTCCCTCCTTTATTTTACGAGTTTCCACGTGAAATGGTCGCTGTCAATTTCATCACCCCATAGGAGTAAAGTCGGAACTGCAAGCACATTTGTAGCAACAACTATGTGCTTTCCCAACAGTTTTTATGGTCAGACATATCGGAATTTGTGCAACATCAATAACTATATTATCATTATCGATATTATATTATCATGTTTAGGAGCTAGGCTTGGATCGGATCATAGGCAATTGATGAGGACTAAATAGATCTTTTCAACCAATTGTTTTACGGTAGCATTGGACCAAAGTGGGGCTGATAATGATACCAAGCATTAAAATGGATGTCTTTGTTGGTAGGGCAACTCTTCACATAATAACTCTGGGCACTATCACAGGGAAAACGCGGCTGCAGAATAAACAACTAAAAATAAGACATTTCATAAAGGAGTAAGTCAATTTTTCCGTCCTCTTTTGTGCCAAACGTTCGTCTTCCAAGGCCCTCCAGGATTTATTGCCTAAATGTGGTTTGACCAGGAGGCAAGCAAATACTACTTCGGTTTTCCGAGTAATTAATGAATTATCCAAGAATTACAAATTTTTTGGTGAACAGGACAAACAGGGTATAAATCAATAGAAATAATTTCGACTACTGCATGTCGAGAATACCCTTCCCTCCACACATTTCTACGGACATTGAATTACATCTGTCATCCATTTGTGCAATGTTCGACCTAAACTTCGAAAAATGCGTGCATGCAGGTGGTCACTCCTAACAAATTGAAGGATAATGTTCAATGGTTCATTACAATTAGCAATTGCAATAGTTTCCTCCTTCCGGAATATTGCACAAATGTAATTCAATGTTCGTATGGGGAAGTAGTTGGTTTCTGTCAGATGTTTGCCTCATTTCTCTACTTTGTGGATATGTCAGGAGAGAAGGGTATTTTCGACCGTAGTAGGAATTATTTCTTTTCATTTATTTTCGAACTATGTTTGATTTACCTAATGCAAACAGGATATATTGAGATATTTATATAACTGCAGAAACTTATCCCACAGCAGGAAATCGTTTTATATTCCTGATGTGTCAGCCATAAATAACGGCGAATTTTTCCATTCGTTAGACGTATTCATAGAAAACATCGCACATCAGGATGTACCGATAAAACCTACGCAACTTCTCCAGGATCAACGTTGTTAGGAACCGAAACAAACGAAGGCGAATCTTTACACATAAGCTCACTTCAAATAGTTATAAAATCGCCCAAAAAACAAACAACTCACCGTTCTGTGACATGTTTCTGTTTTAATTTGTGTACAAAATCACTGTTTTCTCGATGCACTGACGGTTTCTGATGAGGCCTGGCCCGCGGAAACGATCGATAAGTAATTTGTTCAGCGGAACGCTTAAGATTGTTTGGAATTTACTAAAATTCGCGGCTGGCGGTGTCCATTGAGTTTTGGTCTGAATGTTTGTCCACCTTGAAATATAATCGATCAATGGAGTGTCGCGTGCGCAAGTAACGTACGCCAAGGTGCAGGCAGTTCATCAACTCGCGGTTTTCAGAGAGTGTGCGGTTACGCCACTGCTTATCGCCTTTCCGGAGAGATTGGAAGTGTTGCGCAGGGGCGTGCCGGACGTGAGCAGGTCTATGAGATTTTTCAGGTAAAATTAGGAAGGACTATTTTTTTTCTTGTTTTGGTTCCCACGAAAAGGAAAATCCTTCATTGAACATCGTGAGGGCCTAGTGAAAGTTGGTAAGAATTGGTATTTTTGAATTTCTGCAGGTTGTACGCCTCAGGGAACACCTCCCCAGCCAACACAGATACATCTCTAAGATATTGCTGCGATGTCACTTCGTGAACTGCGACATGCATCGTCATTTTTGTCACACTATTGATGCATGTTGGCGACGTCTGGGCGATGTAGTTCCTAGACGTCTATATGCGATGTTGTTCTGAGTCGCCGCAAAGTGCCTCCTAGTAACGTATCAGGGATGTAACAGGGCGACATTCAAAAAATTAAAACATTCTGGCACAACTTTAACAAAGTACAAAATTAAAAATTAACAATCTAAAAAATAAAAATATATTAATTTAAAAACTAAAAGTCAATTGCTTTTGTTCCTTTTCCTGTCAAGCCTTTGTTTGGCATGCCTGAACCAATTGGAACAGGTGCTTCAAAATTTTTTTCGTTCTCTCCGTGAAGGCTCATCACCACATCTGAAAATCAATCAAACAATATGAGACCACTGAAAGGTACAATGCCAGATAGAAGTGGGACATGAAATAATCCAGACAGTAATGGAATAGTCAGTATAATTTGGCACCATTGCACAGCTCTAAATTTTCTGATTTCAAATATACAGGTCGTATTTTTTAGGTCATGCCACTATTGGTATCTCGATAACGGTAAATGATACATCGATACTCACTTTTCACACTCAGTTTGTGAACACTAAAATTTGCAAATGTGATCAGCTCCAGTGGGAAAAATCAGAATATGAACGGTATGCAAAGCATTCAAAGCAACAAAGCTTCGATCTTCGATCAATGCATAGGTACAAAGAACAAAGAACTAGAAACTAGAACTAAATATGGTTACAGCCGGTCACGCGGTCGCCTCCCGCTTTCAGGTTAGCCAACATTGCCTACGATCTGTGTTGCCAACGTCTTGCCAACTTACCGCGAAATAAACACAAATTGAGAATTTGCCTTTCGACCGTGGTGAAGGACAGATGGCGTCCTTGTGGTCGGCAGTTAAATTAATGTGTATGAAAGTTTTATTATCACCTGATCTGGAGATAACTCAATAAAAATATAGTAGCAAAGCTAAGTATAGATTTTGATGTCTAACCGTATGACAAATAAATGCAGTATAAATTGTTATACCGAGAATTAATCAAGAATAAACAAATTGACTACTGATAAACTCTGAATAACTAATGCATAGTTTATACTCGGTATAAATATACTGTCAAAAGTTAAACCGACCCCTACCTCGTATAACTTAAATATAACCTGACAATCACTTGACATTCGTTTTATCAAAAATGTTCAGAATGAATGGAATATCGATTTTCCTAAACTTGTGTTATCTTTGTAGACCAATTGATAGGTCTGTTAATATGATTTAGCTAATCAATTAGATGGAACAGGTTAGTTGTTGAGTATCAGTAGGCTTCAACTAATAGTAACTTACATATTTTTTTATAGCTGATGAATGCTCTGAAAAGTGGAAACTTTTACTGGACGGTTATAGAAAAAAGGGATATTCCTTGAACGCTTCTTCGGAAAGTAATACCAAAAAAAGAAAATTTGGGCATTTATTGATTTACTGGCATTTCTAGAACCTCATATATGAGTGGAAGACACGACGGTTTTGAACACGCTCACAGAGTAGTTCTTCCCGTATATTTTTCAGGAATTCAGGCAATTTTCTATAAATTGAAGTAGAAACTACTAGAGGGGCTGTAGAAGTTCTGAATACTATGAAAAGAGACATGTCAGACGAAGAATGTATAATGAGGAACTTGATACTCTGGGAGAGGTACAAACAAAAATTCCGCTAACGACAACAATCACTGTTTTGCGGCAGTTCGGGTGAATGATATGAAAATATGGTGCTACTAACTTAATTGATTTATTGAAGCAATTTATGGACATTCGATAATAGTTTCGAAACTTTTTTCGATCTATGAAATAGCCCTCATGTTCACGATGTAAATATAGTTCGCTAACCCACACACTTTTTCTTATTTTTCGTTTATAAAAGTAATCCATTATCACAATTATTTTTTCTTCATTATCACTACTGCTCATTTTTTAAAGGAAAATTTTGATTTCAATAAATAAACATGGTCGATTAGTGTGAGCTTGAAAGTTTTTAATTTTTGGTCATTGCTGGACGGTCGCGGACGGTCGACCCTTGTCGGTCAGTGTGTTTTCTTTCTAAAGATACAATAATCATAACGAGATTATACAAAGATTATTTGTCAAAAACAGTTTTTGGTTATACTTACCTTATGATTAGCATAACTATTCATGATATAAGTTTGGAATAGCCTAAGTATACGACTTTTTTATTTGTTAGACTGTAAATGATGTTGCAATATGACGTCTATGGCAAGTAACAGTTTGACATCGCAGGGACACCTAAATCCAGATATCACTAATTTAGATATCACAGGGATGTCGCAGTGTGATATCGCAGTAATGACAACAATATGACATCGCAGAGACATCTATATGCGGCTATTATTGATTTTGATATCTAAGGGGTGTCGCGGTGTAATATCGCAGGAATGTTCAATTTCATAGGAGTTGATAGGCAATGTAACTTGTCTAGATGCCAATCCCGATGTCTGGTGCTTCCTGTTGGTTTTCCAGGGTTTCCTACAGCTGCAAAAGTGAATACGCCACCAAAAATCAGTAAATTGCCCCGGAGCACCACGGTGAATATTAATAATAGCCGTCCTCTACTCACACAGGTTATTCACTCTATTGTTTATAAGGGAGTATTCTTCAGGAGTATCGCAGTCAGGCCCTGTCTCCGGAGCTCCGATACTACCGTAGGGCGTGCTAGTGTGTGGGGTTTCTGCATTTGTCCGGCTGAGATTTCTGCTATATCATGGCAAGCCGGTATAATTTTCAAGCTTGATAGCAGTGTGTCCATCATTCCACAAAGGACCCCTATTATCAGAACCACCATTTTAACCGAATGGTTTGGGTAAAGCCTGCGGAGTTCAAAGAGTAAATCTCGATATTTAGTTTAGATTAGTAGTTTTGGTCTAGAAGGACTGCATCAGGCTAATAGGCTTGAATTTGCCTGAGGGGGGGGGGGGTGGTGAGTACTTCCAATAGATTCGGCACTTCTCATTCTCCACAACGGACTCAATATCCTCCGGACCATAAGGCAACACCGGTATCTCGTCAGTACCGTACGAGTATCGTAGATGGGAGTACAACACTCGTAGGGCCGCGTTATGCCTGAGGATATAGGCTGAAACCGCATAAGCTGGACAGGCTGACAGCAAATGCATTATGGTCTCAGCTGGCCCACGACACGCTCTGCATCTGATATCAGGAACCTCTATACCCATCATGCGACTACGGTAGACGAAGGTGTTGAAGACACCATCTTGGCAGGCCATTATGAATCCCTTGGTTTCGGACTCCAGCCTACTTGACCTGAGAAAAGCAAATGTCAGGTTTCTGGATAAACCAAGGTCTTCAGTGTTCTTGTTTCAGAATTTTATAATATCGTTATTATTGTTTTTTAATTTTATTTTCGCAACCCCAAGTCTCTAGGATACACAAAGTACCTCAAAATTATCAACTATATACGTCTGGTGCTAGCTTGAAGTGCGCACCGACCAACCGGGGTGGTGCTGTAGGTTTTCCGGGTTTTCCTACAGCTGAAAAGTGAATACACCACCGACAATATCAGTAAGTCGCCCGGAGCGCCACGGCAAATAATAATAATAGCCGTCCTCTACTCGCACAAGCTATGCCTTTGGGTACACTCTACGAGTGTTTATGAGGGGGTTTTATTATTATACCTTGAAAAATCTCTACGAATTTTCACTCTCTATATCAATTTTACATAGTTTGTTGACTGGTCGACGATAAATTTCTCTGGACGTCTTGACTTCCACCACTCTAATTACTCCATCTTTTCTTGGAAAAGTTGCGACAATTTTTCAAAAGGGCCACGAGTTTCTAGGTTGGTTTTGGTTAACTACTACTACGACAACATCACTTAGTTTGATGAGTTCTGTAGTTTCAGTCCATTTTCCTCTTTTGGTTAATGTGGGTAGGTATTCTTTAATCCATCTCGCCCAGAAAATTTTTACCATTCGTTGAGATCGTCTCCACTGTTTTCTCAAATCTACGTCGTTCCAGAACGAAGGATTATCGCCAGGTGCCCCTATCAGTAGATTGTTCGGTGTCAAGCATTCAGGATCATTCGTGTCCAATGAAACTTGGGTTAAAGGACAACTGTTGACTACATTTTCAACTTCTGCGAAAAAAGTTAACAAAACTTCATCTCTGGGTGCCTCTTCCTTCAGTATATTGAACAGAACTCTTTTTACTGATCCAACTAGCCTTTCCCAACATCCACCCATATTTGGGCTACTGGGAGGAATGAAATAAAATTCAACCTGCTGCTCAGCTAGTTTGCAGATCATCTGTTCTGGATTAAGATTCTTGAAATGTTTCTTTAATTCTTCACTAGCATCTTTGAAATTTGTGCCATTATCTGTATAAATCGCCTTTATAGGTCCTCGTCTTGCTATCATTCTTTGTATAGCTATGATGGTACCATCTGACGAAAGTGAATGTGCTATTTTCAAATGTATAGCTCTTATAGGCATACATGTGAAGACAACACTCCAACGTTTTTCACGACGTCTACCAACAGAATCATATAAAGGTCCAAAGTTATCTATTCATGTGAATGGTTTCACATCTTTGGCTAGTCTTGCAGGTGGTATTTGACCCATTTCTGGAGGAACAGGTTTGGTTTTGCGAATTTTGCAGAGCTGACAATTCTTGAATATCGTTTTCACAGCACTTCTTCCTTTAATAATCCAGAACCGTTGTCTCAAATCATCAAGAATTGTCTCAACCCCTTGACGGTGCCTTTTCTCATGATACTATTGAATGATCAATTTGGTAAATCTGGTTTTTGGATCTAAAATAATAGGTTTTTTCACATTATTATCTACGATTTCACAATAGTTGATTCTTCCTGTTATGCGAAAGAGTCCATGTTCGTCTATAAAAGGAGAGAATTGTAAAATTCTAGAATTCGACTCTAATGGCTTGTTGTGTTTGAGCAGTGCTACATCATCCAAAAATTTCATTTTGGGATACTCGAAGACAACTTTCCTCCGCGAAGCTGAGTTCTTCCACAGTTAATTCTTTCGGGCAGTTTTCTTTCTTCAGTTTTTTGCAGAATCGGTGGACCCAAGCAGTAGCTCGAACAAAACGACGCCATTTCGAAAATCTGGTCACTTCAGGTAATCCTGAATGTTTGTCTATCAATAAGGTGAAGAATATAGGGTTGATCTTCTCAGAATCTTCTTTCGAAAACAACTGTGTGAAATTGTGGCCAACAATCTTCAGGATTTCGGAGGAACGGTGGTCCATTAAACCATCGTGAGTTTTCACGCAGATCAGTCTGGCAACTGGACCTCGTCACTCCATCAGCTACATTTTCATTTGTGGGTACGTATTTCCATAAATCAAAAGAAGTCAATTCTTGCATCTCTCCAATTCGATGAGCGACAAATTGTTTATAATTTCGTCCATCACCTCGAATCCAGTAAAGTACGATTCTAGAATCAGTCCACAAGTATGAAATTCGAATATCCAGGTGTATCTCATTCTTAACCGTATTCAGTAGTCTGCTACTCATCACCGCTGCTTGGAGTTCTAGTCGCGGAATAGAAATCGGTCTAGCCCTCACAGAAACTAAGGCAACATGAATTCCTGCTTCGGATATTATTCGCAGATATGCTACAGCAGAAAAAAACCTCTTCACTGGCATCGCAGAATACATGAATTTCAATTGATGAAGCCTCGGGAAGTGTGTGTGAATCTGATCACAAGATCCTGTATTCTTAGTTGAATTTGTTATAATTTATTATTTATATACGAGGTTCAGTTGTTAAAAAAAAGAAAGAATATAGTAATATGTCAATAAGTCTTCTAGAGAAAAATTAAGCATTTTATTGGCCTAAGACAGTTATTCCAGTAAAGAATTAACATTGGTGACCCCGACGTGATCACGACTATGGAGAAAGATCAGAGGGCACAAAGAGAAGGAGCCGGTTTGAATCGTCATCTGTCTGTAGACTTCGTGTGGCCAGAAAACTTCGGCATTGACAGAAAACATGCTGAAACCGACAAGACCGTAATGGAAGTGCCCACAAATTCTGTTTCCAAACCTTTATCCACTCTAACAAAGAAAACCAGAAGTTCGAATAGATCTCAGATGAGCTTAGAGAAGAAAAAGCTAGCGATAGCCACTGAGAGAAAGAAACAAGAACTAGAACAGAAACAAAGACAAATTCAGTTCGAATTAGAACAGAAGCGGAGTGAAATTGAAAATAGCTTTCGACTTCTAGAAATGGAGGACGATCTTCAAAATGCCATACTGGAAGAACAAGAGGAAGAGAGAAGTTGCAGTACGAGTTCGAAAATATCAGTTGACATTCTCATGAAGGAAGGAAATATTCGTGAAGATAACAGAGGAAAAGCAATAGAAGACTGGGTCAATAGCATTCCCAGAGAAAAGCCCGAAATACCCAACAAGTCACCCTTAGAAGAAATCGAAGTTAGAAATATATCCAAAAACAGAAATGAACAATCCAATGACATCAAAATGCTTTGTGAAACCATGACGAATGTACTTAAATCCGTTTTACCCCCTTGTGCCCAAAATAATTCAACGAAAATACTCGCACGACATACAGTGGGTCGAGACTTTCCTCATTTCGACGGAAATCTCCAAGAATGGCCTCTCTTCTACAAACACTAC
Organism: Chrysolina americana; assembly: GCA_958502065.1. NCBI lineage: Eukaryota > Metazoa > Arthropoda > Insecta > Coleoptera > Chrysomelidae > Chrysolina > Chrysolina americana. The sequence goes on from OY293410.1 coordinate 90,236,252, forward strand.
CGAAATATATGTGCTCTCTGCGAATATAACGACGAAGAAACCATGCTCAAATTGCAGAAATGTTTGAAAGGCGAAGCAAAAGCTGCAGTAGCAGGAATGATGTTGACATCTGAAAATGTGGAATTGGTGATTAGGGCTCTTGAAATGCGTTTTGGGAGACCAGAATATATTGTTGATGTGATGATTTCGAATATAAGAAATTTGCCGTATATCAGAGATACAAACCTGGAGAGACTCATTCAATTTTCAACTGAAGTCAACAATGTGGTATCCACAATGAAGACATTGAATTCAACTAGGCATCTCGAAAACCCTCAGCTGTTGAAAGACCTTATTTACAAGCTCCCAGACACGTTGAAATTGAAATGGGGAGAAGTTGTAGCACAAAGGAAAGTAATGGTGAATTTGGAAATTTTCTCGACATGGATAGGGGACATAGCAAATGCAGCTTGCTACGTTAGTACATCCCGAAGTTCAAATTATGACAAAAGTTGGCACGCTAAAGCATTTTCACAAATAAGAAGGTAGAAAGAGTTTTCAACACGCAAAAAGTCATTGAAAAGAAATGTTTTTACTGTGACAGAGAACCCCATGAAAATGAATGCCCCCAGATGAAAACTGACAATGTTGACAAAAGGTGGAGTGTAGTGACACAAAAGAAACTTTGTTTTCTTGCCTGCAAAAAAACCATCAGAAATCAAATGTCGATGGAGAAAGAAATGCAACACCAATGGCTGCCAATTGTATCATCACTTTATGCTGCACAAAGATTCAACTACCCGAGAGCAATGTAGGAATATCATCACTTTTCCAAAGAAGGCCTACTTTTTGGATTGTCTCATTCATCATTGGTCGGTCGGTGGCTCAGTGGAACTTCTAGCTCGCATCAGACAGGCGTTCGAGGCTCGGGCACGGAGTCTTTTTTCTCAAGTACACGGGTCTCTTTAGGTAGCCACATACCTTGTTGTGAATTAAGTGTAATGTGAGTTGCCTAGATGCCAATCGTGACGTCTGGTGCTAGCTTGAAGTGCGCACCGACCAACCGCGGTGGTGCTGTAGGTTTTCCGGGTTTTCCTACAGCTGAAAAGTGAATACATCACCGACAATATCAGTAAGTCGCCCCGGAGCGCCACGGCAAATAATAATAATAGCCGTCCTCTACCCGCACAGGCTATGTCTTTGGGTACACTCTACGAGTGTTTATGAGGGGGTATTATTATTATTATTATTATTATCTTCACAGCTCTTTCATTTGTCACCGAAAGACGATTAGGTGTGACAAGAACTCCAAAAGATTCAGTTGAGAATGAATTTCTAACCAGTTCTTCCAAATTATCGTCTTCAATATACTTTTCACAAACGTGTGATGTATGTGCTCTGAATGACTCTTCACTCTTTGCTTTTGAACCACAAGGACCATGCAGAGCTCAACCCAATTTACACTTACTTGCAACAGGCAAGTTTTCTGGGCCACTCCGTATGTGTCGAGCTATAATCAGGTTCACATTGTCTTGGCCAATCAGCAAAACGGGTTTTTCGTTTTTAATGTCAGCAATTGGTAGTCCTTTCAAATGTGAATATTTCCGCCAATCTGTCATGATGACATTTTGAACTGGCAATGACAAATTTTCCATCGTCCGAACTCCTCTCATGATAAATATGTTGTCCTCTTCATCGGTTTTTGCAACTTTGACGTCCATTCGAAGAGAATTCTGATGTGTCGATACTTCGTCGTTGGTCCACTCTAGGCAAAAAGTCTCTTTGATGCAGTTGAACCAAGAGGAAAAGTGTCACAGTGGAAGCTTCATCGCATAATGCAAGTACAGAAATGTTTCCTGCTGGACCAAACAACCTCACAGGAATTGTTCGCAAAATGATGTTGTTATCGTGTCGCATGGCGCAGACCATCTCAGCTTTCTCTGCAGTTGGTTCTTCCGGATTTGATGTATTATGTCTTGGGGAATCTTTGTGCAGCATAAATTGATGAGACAATTGGCAGCCATTGGTGTTGCATTTCTTTCTCCATCGACATTTGAATTTCTTTTGTGTCACTACACTTCACCTTTCATCAACATTGTCAGTTTTCATCTAGGGGCATTCATTTTCATGGGGTTCTCTGTCACAGTAAAAACATTTCTTTTCATTGACTTTTTGCGTGTTGAAAACTCTTTCTACCTTCTTATTTGTGAAAATGCTTTAGCGTGCCAACTTTTGTCATAATTTGAACTTCGGTATGTACTAACGTAGCAAGCTGCATTTGCTATGTCCCCTATCCATGTCGAGAAAACTTCCAAATTCACCATTACTTTCCTTTGTGCTACAACTTCTCCCCATTTTCAATTTTCAATGTCTGGGAGCTTGTAAATAAGGTCTTTCAACAGCTGAGGGTTTTCGAGATGCCCAGTTGAATTCAATGTCTTCATTGTGGATACCACATTGTTGACTTCAGTTGAAAATTGAATGAGTCTCTCCAGGATTGTATCTCTGATATACGGCAAATTTCTTATATTCGAAATCATCACATTAACAATATATTCTGGTCTCCCAAAATGCATTTCAAGAGTCCTAATCACCAATTCCACATTTTCAGATGTCAACATCATTCCTGCTATTGCAGCTTTTGCTTCGCCTTTCAAACATTTCTGCAATTTGAGCATGGTTTCTTCGTCGTTATATTCGCAGAGAGCACATATATTTCGGTATTGTTTGTAGAAGAGATGCCATTCTTGTAGATTTCCGTCGTGCGAGTATTTTCGTTAAATTATTTTGGGCACAAGGGGGTAAAACGGATTTAAGTACATTCGTCATGGTTTCACAAAGCATTTTGATGTCATTGGATTGTTCATTTCTGTTTTTGGATATATTTCTAACTTCGATTTCTTCTAAGGGTGACTTGTTGGGTATTTCGAGCTTTTTTCTGGGAATGCTATTGACCCAGTCTTCTATTGCTTTTCCTCTGTTATCTTCACAAATATTTCCTTCCTTCATGAGAATGTCAACTGATATTTTCGAACTCGTACTGCAACTAACTCTTCCTCTTGTTCTTCCAGTATGGCATTCTGAAGATCGTGCTCCATTTCTAGAAGTCGAAAGCTATTTTCAATTTCACTCCGCTTCTGTTCTAATTCGAACTGAATTTGTCTTTGTTTCTGTTCTAGTTCTTGTTTCTTTCTCTCAGTGGCTATCGCTAGCTTTTTCTTCTCTAAGCTCATCTGAGATTTATTCGAACTTCTGGTTTTCTTTGTTGGAGTGCATAAAGATTTGGAAACAAAATTTGTGGGCACTTCCATTACGGTCTTGTCGGTTTCAGCATGTTCTCTCTCAATGCCGAAGTTTTCTGGCCACATGAAGTCTGCAGACAGATGACGATTCAAACCGGCTCCTTCTCTTTGTGCCCTCTGATCTTTCTCCATAGTCGTGATCACGTCGGGGTCACCAATGTTAATTCTTTAACTGGAATAACTGTCTTAGGCCAATAAAATACTGAACCACGTATATACATAATAAATTATAACAAATTCAACCAAGAATACAGGATCTTGTGATCAGATTCTCACACACTTCCCGAGGCTTCATCAATTGGAATTCATGTATTCTGCGATGCCAGTGAAGAAGTTTTTTCTGCTGTAGCATATCTGCGAATAATATCCGAAGCAGGTATTCATGTTGTCTTAGTTTCTGTGAGGGCTAGACAGATTTCTATTCCGCCACTGGAACTCCAAGCAGCGGTGATGGGTAGCAGACTACTGAATACAGTTAAGAATGAGATACACCTGGATATTCGAACTTCATACTTGTGGACTGATTCTAGAAGCGTACTTTACTGGATTCGAGGCGATGGACGAAATTATAAACAACTTGTCGCTCATCGAATTGGAGAGATGCAAGTATTGACTTCTTTTGATTAATGGAAATACGTACCCACAAATGAAAATGTAGCTGATGGAGTGACGAGGTTCAGTTGCCAGTCTGATCTGCGTGCAAACTCACGATGGTTTAATGGACCACCGTTCCTCCGAAATCCTGAAGATTGTTGGCCACAAAAGAATTTCACACAGTTGTTTTCGAAAGAAGATTCTGAGGAGAAGATCAACCCTATATTCTTCACCTTGGCGATAGACAAACATTCAGGATTACCTGACGTGACCAGATTTTCGAAATGGCGTCGTTTTGTTCGAGCTACTGCTTGGGTCCACCGATTCTGCAAAAAACTGAAGAAAGAAAACTGCCCGAAAGAATTAACTGTGGAAGAACTCAGCTTCGCGGAGGAAAGTTGTCTTCGAGTATCCCAAAATGAAAGTTTTGGATGATGTAGCACTGCTCAAACACAACAAGCCATTAGAGTCGAATTCTAGAATTTTACAATTCTCTCCTTTTATAGACGAACATGGACTCTTTCGCATAACAGGAAGAATCAACTATTGTGAAATCGTAGATAATAATGTGAAAAAAAACCTATTATTTTAGATCCAAAAACCAGATTTACCAAATTGATCATTCAATATTACCATGAGAAAAGGCACCATCAAGGGGTTGAGACAATTCCTAATGATCTGAGACAACGGTTCTGGATTATTAAAGGAAGAAGTGCTGTGAAAACGATATTCAGGAATTGTCAGCTCTTCTAAATTCGCAAAACCAAACCTGTTCCTCCAGAAATGGGTCAACTACCACCTGCAAGAATTGCTTAAGATGTGAAACCATTCACATGACGTCGTGAAAAACGTTGGGGTGTTGTCTTCACATGTATGTCTATAAGAGCTATACATTTGAAAATAGCACATTCATTTTCGTCAGATGGTACCATCATGGCTATACAAAGAATGATAGCAAGACGAGGACCTATAAAGGCTATTTATACAGATAATGGCACAAATTTCAAAGGTGCTAGTGAAGAATTAAAGAAACATTTCAAGAATCTTAATCCAGAATAGATGATCTGCAAACTAGCTGAGCAGCAGATTGAATGGTAGCCCAAATATGGGTGGATGTTGGAAAAGGCTAGTTGGATCAGTAAGTTCTGTTCAATATACTGAAGGAAGAGGCACCCAGAGATGAAGTTTTGTTAACTGTTTTTGCAGAAGTTGAAAATGTAGTCAACAGTTGTCCGTTAACCCAAGTTTCATTGGACACGAATGATCCTGAATGCTTGACACCGAACAATCTACTGATAGGTGCACCTGGCGATAATCCTTCGTTCTGGAACGACGTAGATTTGAGAAAACAATGGAGACGATCTCAACGAATGGTAAAAAATTTCTGGGCGAGATGGTTTAAAGAACACCTACCCACATTAACCAAAGAGGAAAATGGACTAAAACTACAGAAATCATCAAACTAAGTGATGTTGTCGTAGTAGTAGTTAACCAAAACCAACCTAGAAACTCGTGGCCCTTGGGATAAAAGAGCAATATCTGCCAAGTTGAATCTTGGATAATTAATTTTGTCTTTATCCGAAATCCATTTATTAGAAGTAGCCATAGATTCGTAGTATTCTATCCAAGTTTTGGGATCATCTTCTTCAGTATTGAACTGGTTTATTTCGATTGCTTTTGAACCATTTTGAGTCACTATTGACAGCCACTATGACATCATTTCGTCAAGTTCTATTTTTCCAATTACCAAATTTGTAGCTATTCGTGCCTCATCTTCACTGCTTTTATCATAATTGATTTGCAACGTTTGGTTTTCCGACTGCGCCATATTGTAATAAACTTTACAATAATTGATAAAGAATTATTTAAATCTTTTTCTACTTTTTATTTACTTCACTCACACAATAACCATAGCAAAAACATATGAACAACCATCATGACTATTTGACACAAACTCAATATACATAATCATTCAAATAATCAGTACAAATATTGATCAAAATATGATTGGTCTTTCGCCATCTTCCTCTCAACGCAAAGAAGTCGCCTCAATGAATTTTTTCTGCTTTTTGGCAAAACAATCTTGTCTCTCTTCCATAGCAGGCCGGTGTCATATTGGTTTTCATTCTCCAGTTTTAAAATCATATTTTCGAGGATTTCCAACGCTCTCAGCTCTTCTTTATTGATTCTAGCATTTGTCATAGTTACACCAAACGCTTCAGTTGAGATGGAATCCATGATGAGACGATTCAAATCTTCATTTCATTTCATTTCGTAGCAACAGGACTTGTACACGGTTTGACAAGATAGCGCCAAGTTTTTGTCTTCAGATCAGTACATTGAGAGTCCTCGGCCCATTGCATGGAAATGGTTGGATTTCACCGTCAATTCCTAACTTCGCAGCCATATTCTCATCAATTAATGAAACAGTTGATCCTTCATCGAAAAGAGCGAAAGTTTCAATACAGCCATTTTTACATATAATTTGATTGGTGCTATCCTCAATAAAACTTTTGAGGTACCCAGATCGACTGTAAAGACTGGTGCATTTTTGTCCTCACCAACGACATCCTTGATTTCAGCATTATTTCGATTCTCAGCTAGGGTGGCTTTATGTAGAAGGAAGTGATGGCGTCTCTTACATCCATCAACTCCACAAAATTTACAATTTATTTTTCTGTGACTTCTGCCCAAACGGGAAAAGCAGACCTTTGCTCCTATCAACATTTTTTAGTTGAAGCATCATTCCTCGTACATTGTCTATATAGAGCTTCTTCTTTCAGGCACTTCTGCAATTTAAGCATTTTCTCGTCATCAGAATACTGACAAACGTGCACTCGTCTATTGAATTGTGTGATGTTTGCCATCAAAGATATGTAGATCTTTATCTAAAACTTGCCTACTGAGAATGGTTCCAGAAGAAGAAACACCCTTGATTGCCTTTTCTATTACTTGACAAAGTCTATTCAAGCTGTTTTCTTCTTTATTTCTGAACTCTACTGGTTTGGGGTTGGAATTTGTAATTGAAATCGCGTTTTGGGTTACCCAGTTTTGAATATCTTTATATTTTTCTTTCTGCTCCTTATACATTCCACTTTCATCTTCTTGAGAATCACTTTCACTATCATATTCAATGTCTTCTAGCTGAGCTTCAGCTAATTCTTTCTCCATCTATTATTTTTAGCTGAGACTCTATTTCTAGTTTCTTTTTAAACAAATCTGCTTTGGCCCTTTCTGCATCTAACTCCAACCTTTTCTTCTCCACATCATGTTCAGATAACCGTGAGGAAACCTGCGATCTTTTCCTCGTTTCTCGAGTTCTCACAGTCCTCTCCTTCTTGGAATATCCTGCCACACCAACCTAAAAACCTGTTCGGTCGATGAACGTTTTTCCTTTATATCTGCTGAATGTTCAGAGATTTCATTTCTACTGAAACTGTGTGAAGCACGATGACCTACTCTTGTTGACGGTACAGCATCACTTTGGTTTTCGGTAGTCGTTAAAGTATTTAGCCTCACAAAGTTTGAATCCAAATTTGTATTTTTTCCGAAATTTTTCCTCGCAGACCTTAATATTTCTGACATTTTTTTTGTCAAAAATGTCACTCACTTTTTAGAAATATTTTCGAAGCTAGATTTTCTTCACAAGCCCAAGTCTCTAGGATACACAAAGTACCTCAAAATTATCAACAGTTCTTGAAGAATACCCTATGCATTGGCTCATCCTTATATAGCTGTAGGAGCCTCTCATTCTCAGCAGCTTTGACGTGGGCTTTCTGCTGAACGAGTTACAACTCGGTAACAAAGTTTGGGTTCGTCCGTTCAGAGTCGAATACGAGGCCGAGTTCATCGGCTGCACGGGTTGCTGCCTTGAAGAGAAATGCTCCAATCCCTGCTTTTTCATGATCGCATACTAAGCAGAGAACTTCTTCCAATCATCCACCTTTACGCCACCATTGCTGATTCTCTGTATTCAATGAATGATATCTTTCTAAATGGATTTTGCTCTAGTAGATGAACAAAGTTGTTGTTTAGGAAGATAAATATTTTATTATGTTTTTTATCTGATTGAATTTAATACATTTTGTATAAAATTACTGAAATGATGGTATGACAGTAACATAAATTGAATAGAAATTATTGTGAAAAAGTGACGGAAGTGAAAGTCGATATTTCTGTTCAAGACTTATTTCACTCTAATAATAACAATTGCAGGAGCACAGTCACATTTGGTCCTTCGAGTTTTCAAGAAAAGCACTGAGGATCACAAATGGAACGAAAGTATGTCGATGAAATCTTCAAGTTGAAGTACTCTATGGCAAAAATGGTGAGAATAAAAAACCATAGAATCCCAATCCAGTGAGTGGCAAAGAAAGAAAGCTTCCTGGTATAATGGAAAGAGATGAAAATGTACCAATAGCGAGAAGATTTTCAAAACCTAGCAAAGTAGGAGAAAAGGAGAAGGTCCCAGAAGAGAGATATGATATCAACGTGTACCAGATTATCGAAAACACAAATTCTTCAAATACGTTCAGAAGCTTCTATGCAAAAAGCTGCCCTAGAAGAAGAACTGTAAAAGGAGAAAATGAAACTAGAATAGGAAAATTTTAACTAGAAGAATAAAAAATTAAACGCAAATATCTTAGAGAGAAAAAGGGAATAATTGGCTGAGAATTTCAGAACCAAATCATATTGAATATAAATATTCTGAAAACGGATAAAAATAACTTTGGCGTAGTCCAGAACGTATGCCGTTTAAGTCATGAAAAACCCGACAGCAAAGAAAATCATAGTCCGCTGAAAAATAATGTATCGATTTCGAGGCCAGCCCTGTTCACCTAATCATTTATGCACCTTCAAAGTCAACAACGTGTGCTGGCTATTGGATCAATAACGATGACTCATCGCCGAGAACTAGCTCGAATGGAATTAAAGTTACGAGAGCCATCTGAATGGGTTGACGTGAAGTCTCGATAGTTCGAGACGGTAAATAGAATCTGCTTGCGGGTATATAAGATAGATAGATAGAGTGTCACAGAGAGTTGCAGATATTATTCCAGAATCCGCAGATAGAGAGTCACAGTAGAAATAAATAGTGAAATTAATGTTTCAGTTGTATAATAGTTTAAGACGAGTTTTAAAATAAATTAGCCAAATTGTTCAAGTGCATTTTTACTAAATTTGGTGTCATAATTCGGATGTTTAAAATAAATAAATAAGTGTTAAAACGTTGAAAAACTGATATCGCGCATAATAGACTAGTGACACGTTGAACATTTGAGTGTTTGCAAAGTGAACAGTTTTGCGCGTCGCGGGAAAATAAACTGAAAACTTATTGTGTGAAATAAATAATATACTGATATCTCGGTTAAAGATAATAAGAGACAAAATGTTTCCGAGGAGAGTTCACCTAGTTGACCTTAAAGTTAGTGAATTGAAGCAAGAATTAGAAGAGCGTGAGTTAGAAACAACTGGAAAGAAGGCCGTACTCCAGAAAAGACTTTCACATGGACTGATTGAAGAAGGGAAAGACCCGGAAACGTTTTTATTCGAAGTTTCAGGAATCGACTTGAGTTCGATTATGAATAGGTAAACTCGAAGAAACTACTAAGTCTCTGAAAGACGAACTCCAACAAACTTCGATAAATTTCTGGAAAATTCGAATACCTAGTTTGAAGGAGGAACTTCAACAAAATTTGGTGAGTCTAGAAGATAAATTTCTTCAAAATTTAAAGAGTATGGAGGAAAAGCTTCTAGAAAACTCGGTCAGCTTGAAAAATCTGGAAGATGAATTTCTGGAAAATTCGAATGCTCTGAAAGAAGAACTTCTAGAACATTCGAAAAATCTAGAAGAGCAACTTCAAGAAAATTCGCAAAATCTAGAAGTGAAGCTTCTAGAAAACTCTGAAGGCTTTAAAAGAAAACTTTGTGGTGTGGTGAATCGATTGGAAGGAAGAATAGGAGCCATTGAGTCAGAGGCGGATAAAACCAAAGATGATATCGAGGACAAGATGAAAATAATTAAGGAAACGCTCCACGATTAAATAAAAGGGGGAATGGAGACAGAAATCTTCAGAATAAAGGAAAAATTCAGTGAATTTGAAAAGCGAATAGACTCTGCGCACACCCCAGAAACTTCCAACAGAAACTCAATGATGGATCTAAGTATGAACATAGAGGACAAAAATTTCAAGGTCAGTGCTGAACCTGAAAAGCTCTCATTGAAACCGCCTCAGTTCGACGGAAATACTCCATGGGCCGACAGTTTGAGGCTGCTGCCAAAGCAAACGGATGAAATGCTAGGGAAAAATCTATAGCATTGAAACTGGCACTGCGTGGCGAAGCAACGAACATTTTACAATCTCTCACCACCCAACAACAGGAGGACTATATGTACAACTGATTAAACATCTAGAACTACGGTATGGCCAAGCTCACCTAAAACTCGTATACCATTTACAGCTGAAGAACCGTTGCCAGAAATCAAGCGAATTCTTGCAAGAATTTGAAGCAGACATTGCATGCTTGGTTCGCCTTGCAGTTCAGGCATTTTCGGATGGACTTCATGACAAGAAACCTGGCAAGCCCCGCAAATATCTTAGATGCATTGGCACGCGCTCTGGAATTCGAAGCAACAAAGCAATCCTGCAAAAGCCAGAGTAGAGTCCGGATCCACAGGAGCCCGCTAATATCGTGGCTGTCAAGAGAAAATCAATAAAGGAAGTCCTGCCTGAGAGAAAACCAATAAAGTGCTGGAATTGCAGGAAAATTGGGCAGTCGTCAGCCTGTATCCAGCAAGCCCCAAATAACAACGCATATGTCGCTGTCCTTCAAAGACAGAACAAAGGTGTTTTCGTAGACGGTCTCATCAACAACGAGCCTCGCACCATGCTTCTATATAGATACAGGATACAGGTGGACAACCCTTGGGCCTACTTCTGCCAAAACACCGGCAAGAATTGAATCATCAAATTGGAAGCTACACACAGCAATAGGAGAGCCGGCCACTGTGTATGGTGAACTTCCAATTGAACTGACTTTAGGGAGCACTAAAGTGAAACACCGTCTCTAGTAGCGGATATCGAGGATGATGCAATCATAGGGATGGACATCATGAGCTCCAGAGGGTTCGAGTTGTATTTCAGAGACGGCGTCCTATGCGTGAATGGAGAAGAGTTGGTGGTTCACGGGAGAAGTGAAGAAATGATTTATGTTCTGCTGGCTGCAGGTGCGAGCAGCGAAAACGTGGTGATGTTCGAGCACAAGCTCCATGATGAGGAAATTGGACCTGGAATTGCACTAGGGAAGACCTTGTTGATAAATTTGTGTCGGTAAGGGTAATGAATGTCGATTAATAGCCAAGCCAGTAACTTGCCAGCAGAATTTGAGAAGTTGGTTGCCATTATGTCCAAGGACATAAACCGAGAGAATTAGTCAGGCAGTATCAGGACATCTGCGATACCGGAGTAGGCAAAGGCTGTAGAACAAAGATGGTTCAGCATAAAATCGACACTGGGAATGCTCGACCGATCCGACAATCAGCTAGAATACTCTTTCCCTTGCAAAGAAGGAACAGGCTGACAATATAGTCTGCGACATGGAGAAAGACGGAGTTATCGAGCCATCCGACAGTACCTGGTCCTCTCCAGTCGTGTTGGTGAAGAAAAAAGATGGATCAACACGCTTTCGCGTAAACTATCGTCAACTGAACAACGTGACGAAGAAGGGCAGTTATTCTCTACCAAGAATTGACGACACGCTAGACACTCTGGCTGGTTCTACAATTTTCTCTACCCTAGATTTAAAAAGCGGATACTGGCAGGTAGAACTGGCTCAGGAAGATCGAGAAAAGACAGCTTTCACCGTCGGTTCAGGTTTGTGGCAGTTCACATTTATGCCATTCGGCCTCTGTCTGCAACGCTCCAGCCACTTTCGCAAGATTGATCGAGACGGTTTTGAAAGGACTATCATGGAAGACCTGTCTGGTGTATCTCGACGACATTATTGTGGTCGGCAGATCTTTCAACGACCACTTGAAAAACTTGTAGGAGGTATTCCAACGACTAAGAACCTCCAAGAAATGTCATCTGTTCCAAAAAGAAGTATCTCGGTCACGTTGTCTCTGGAAAAAGAGTGGCAGGTGATGAGCAGAAGATCAAAGCTCTTAAGGAATGTCCCATTTCAAAAGACATACACCAGCTTCGAAGTTTTTTTGGCTTGTGCACTTACTATCGCCGATATTTGCTGGGGTTTGCTAACATCGCTAAACCACTAACCAGGCTCACAAAAGGGCAAACAAAGTTTCAGTGGTCTGAAGAATGCCAAGACTCGTTCAGGAAGCTGAAAGGAGCATTGATTAATTCTGAGCTATCCCCTTCCGGACGGAAAATTCAATTTGGACACGGACGCCAGTAACGTGGGGCTTGGAGCTGTTCTGTCGCAGATCCAAGAAGGACAGGAGAAGGTCATCGGTTACTTCAGCAAGAGACCCTCAGTAAACCGGAGCGCAATTACTGTGTCACCAGGCGGGAGCTGTTGGCCGTGGTTAATGGAGTAGAGCACTTCTACAAGTACGTGTATGGAAGGAGATTTTTACTAAGAACTGACCATGCAAGTTTTAATTGGCTTTTCCCAAAGATCAAGTTGCACGCTGGATTGAGAGGCTCCAGGAATTCGACTTTGAGATCGAACATCGAGCAGGAACCAGCCATAAGAATGCAGATGCCCTATCGCGGAGACCATGCCCAGATGACTGTTCGCACTGCCGACGACCAGAGGAGAAGGAGTCGACACTCTTTAGAACTATGTCAGTAGATGATAACTGGGATGACAACAAGATCCAGAAAGACCAAGAGACAGATCCAGATCTTGGTTGTCATCGGGTGAAAAAAAAAAAAAACAACCGAAGACCGTCGTGGCAGGGGATAGCAAATTATTCACGAGTCGTTAAGTCTCATTGGTCCCAATGGAACTCCTTTACCCTGGACAATGGAGTCCTGAAACGTGTGTTGGAGTCTGAGGATGGTGGAGAAGATAGACGTCAGATAATGGTACCCAGTAGTAGGAGACAGGAAGTGCTCCGAGAAATTCATGATGGGGGTGACGGAGGACATCTGGGAGTGACGAAGGCCCTGGTGCAGAAAATATGCTGTATGCGCTGCCATCAATGGGCCTCGAACAAGAAGGCCCCGATGCGCCAGTACAATAGGTAGCCCATTTGAAAGGATCGCCATTTTCATCGCTGGCCCGTTTCCACAATCTGATCACGGGAAAAAGTACATCTTTGTAGCGATAGACTACTTCAGCAAGTAGGCCGAAGCCTGTGCCCTGCCTTGAATTTAGACCAATTTAATCAATGCCTCCATTGGAAAAAATTTTAAAGCTGTATATGATCAATTAGTAAACCATATTGTAAATAATGAAATATTAATAAATAACCAATCAGGGTTTCGGAAAAAATATTCATGTGAATCATCTCTACAACTCACGCTTTGTAAATTCAAGAAAGATTTGGACAATAACAAAAATATTGTCAGTGTTTTTCTGGACTTGAAAAGAGCCTTTGATACCTTAGATCGAAAAATATTATTAAAAAATTATCAAGATATGAAATCGAGGGTTGGGTATATGACTGGCTAAATAACTATCTCAGTAATCGTAGACAAATAGTACGTTTCAATGGGTATGTATCACAAGAACTCAATATTAATGTTGGAGTTCTTCAAGGAAGTGTCATAGGCCCACTACTTTTCATTTTATATTTAAATGATATTGAACTCTTCATTGATTGTAAATTCATAAATCTTTTTGCTGATGACACATTGATAGCATGTAGCGATAACAGTTTAGAGGAAGCAATTGAAAAAATGAATTCAGTGTTGAAAGACTTCATGATTATTTCCTGATGAATAGACTCAAACTGAATATTTCGAAAACGAAAGGAATGATCTTAACAACAAAACATAGATATAAAGCTATGAATATCAATAATATAAATTTGATTATGAATATCGAAAGAATTGAAATAGCATCAACAGTCAAGTATTTGGGATTCCACTTAGATAACTTCCCATCTTTTAAAAATCATTTTGATTATATATTCAAAAAAATACGGAAGAAATCATACTTTTTTTCTAGAATTGCACAAAATCTCTCTACGGAAACAAAAATAACGGTATACAACACAATAATTCAACCTCACTTTGATTATTGTCCATCAGTATTATTTTCATGGGACCTGAATAAATTAAATCAACTACAAAAGCTGCAGAATCGAGGCATGAGAATCATTTTGAATACAAATCGTTATACTCCTATTGTTTTTATGTCTAATACTTTACAATGGTTCACTGTGTCTCAATAAAAATTTACTATCATACTATGGTTTTCATCTTCAAAATTCTAAATAACCTAGCACCATCTTATTTTCAAACATATTTAATTTTTCGAAGAGATGTCCATTCGTACCTCACCAGAAATTGTGATGATTTTCATATTGTCAGAACAAACCACACCATGAGTTCTCTGTTTAAGGTCTCCAGGCGTTTAATCAACTTGTTCAATTAAAAACAGTTCTGCTCTTGGTAATTTCAAAAAAACTATCAAAATCCACATTAAAAATCATTTGTCACACTAATAATGTAATTTATTTATATGTATGTTATATCCGATTCCTGAATGAGCCCTTTGTCCCGGAATTGCGTCATACACTATAAACATTGCATCATCTACTACGCAGAAGATAGAGGATATTCCTCAGCACATTTGAAGGTCTTCGTGGAATAATAGAAACTACAAAAGTCGAGGAGACCGGATCCAAGTCGTTCAAGTCTTTCCAGTCTTCAAACCAAGTAGTTTAGTAGATTTGAATCAAAACGAGTTTTTAAACCATTATAATTTCGCATGTAAAGTTCAATATTTCCACATTGTAATAAATGTGAATAAAGTCTGTTTTTAAAACCTCAAACCAAAGAAGACTGATTTAACATGTATGTATGTGTGTATATATATATCAGCTGGGGACTTCTCGGGTTTGCGGTCTGTTTACCAATAAAACTCATTCGTTCTATATCTCAATATTTCGCTAATCTTTATTAGCTTCTTCAGGAGAGAAAAGCTGCAAAAACATGTTAGGAATTTTGAAAAATCAAACCAAAAATTATACAACTGTTCCACTTACAATCATATAGAGTCGGTAATCCTATTGTGTTCATTAGTGTTCTGGGGATAATTACAAGTCAACCAATAAGAACCCGGAGGTAACATTATCAGATCATCGTATCATCGGATATTCACGATTCATATTAATGCGTGCCCACCCTGCATGAGAAATGCATGCTTGTCGACGTTCACACCTGTGCTTGTCGGCGCGCTTGAAATCCGCAGGGTGGGCATGCACGGAATTAGGACTTTATTCTAATTCAAATAATAAAGATACATGGAAAAGTACATAGGGATTATTTGAAAAACTTGAATGGCATTACTCCTACATTAATAAAATCATTACATAGCTGAATAAAATATGACTTTGTCATAAAAACGCAAATAAAAGGCACATATGTGAATTGTCATGCAGTTTTCAGGCACAAGTGTTAAAAATGCATATGCATGTAATTCGCACGTGCTTCAATAACCTTTCATGGGTAGGCAAGTATCTGAATCAGCTTTAATGCATATCGTGTTCTCCTTTAGAGGCCTTGAGCATGGCCCGTATTCTTGACGGTGATAGAGTAGAACGATCGATTTTCTGTTTCACACCAATATACATAAAATATGTATGTTTGTCTCTTTTATTTGTTCCCAAATTTAAGTCATAAATAATTTGAGACAACCACAGACCAAGAGACTAGGGACTAGGGACAACCTACTGCATTGTAGTCATAGAGACTGCTCAACTGACTGATATAAATTGCCATTTCGTGATGATTTCGTTAAACTAATAGCGCATTCGACTGAATGCTCGCATTCGGTGTTGGAGCGTATAGTATTTAGTGCTGCTCTGATTTGGTACAGAATTCTTGATTATATACATGCAAAAAATGCGAATTTATTTAGCACAACTATCACTGACACGAGGCACATGTAAAGTGACAAGCGTATTCGACTAGACCGATCAAATTATCTAAAAGCAGAACCCGTGTTTGCACCGTCCACAAAGTACAGTGCAGAAATATTCGAATTCGTAGCGAGCGCTATTGCCAGTCGAACATAGATTTTGCTCTAACCTCAAGTAATACATGCCAAGTCGAATAAGAATATTATTGGTACCGTGGCAGTGTATATCCAGCCGAACACGCAAGCTCTGTAAAGGTTGGAATAAATGCACACTAGTGCAGCCAGTCGAATACACTATTACTTCTCATTTTCATTGTTTACTTTGATCATCATTTGGCAATGAAAAGATTGAAAGCTTAAGTTTGGCAATTTTTATTGACACATTGAACGTTGGCAACATGGCAAATGCTAATAGTCTTTAAATGTGTTATGGAAAAATGTGGAGAATAACGAAAATATGATTAATATGAAATGAAGTATCCTTGTGTTTTCTTAGCAGATTGAATATCTCCTTACATTTTCTATCAAGAAATACAAGTGTTTCACTGTTTAGTAAGGTTAGTACTCATGTAAAATGTTCATAATGTTGATATATATTATAATTTTACTTTAGGTTAATGGCGCATGCTATATTACGTTTGCCTGCCAATCTTAAGGTCACAGGTTCGAACCCAACTCGTAACATATTTTTTTTCATCATAGATCAGATATTGTTGAAAACGTCATAATGAATATATACATTCTCTGCAAGTACCCAAAAAATGTCCGGATTCTGCGATATGTTCCACAGTATTAAAGGTTTATTTAAGGTGATCATTTTGGATCATCATGGATGTAAAGATTAGCAAAGACCTATACTCAATCAACGGTGTTTCCAACCACCAACCATTTGAATCTCAAGAGTTTTTATGCCTTGTTAAACTTGAAAACTCGATCCACCTGTCTCTGAAGTATGATTTCCTGGGAATGAGAACCAACCCTTGTCCACTATTATACTTTTGGTTGTTGTGACAGAGGAAAATATTGTTATTGATTTGATTTACTGTGGACTGGTTTTGTAATTCTGAAAAGATGTTTCTTTTACAATGTTTTTAAATGTTACAACTGAAGTATAGAATGGTGTCATTGGCAGATAAGTATGTATTAAATTATCCTGCAATTGTTAGTTGATGCCATTCAAATAAATGAGGAAAACAATGGTCCAAGAATGGTCCCTTGAGGCACATCTATATCATCAGACATTTTATCCGAATAAACTTTCTATTGCTTAGGATATCATCCCATTTGATGCTATGCTATCAATGCCAACACTTTCAAGTCTACGTGTATTTACAGTTTTGAATGCCTTTTGAGGGCCTAGAAAACTGCACTGATCATTTCCTGTGCTTTTCTTTTAATCTGTTGAACACAATACAGTTTCACAAATAGGCTTGATATAATCGTACCATACTGCGCTCCACATAATATATTTGCTCAAACAGCCTTTTTCAACACTTTGGATAATAAAAATAATTTTTATTTGCCTTATGAAACATAAAGTTTGTAGACACGTCACTAAAATATTAAATTTTAAAAAATCATTCATATAAAGTCGTACATTAAAATTAATAAGCCGTTAAATCAAGACAAATAGTACAATTCCTAACTTAAAATAATATACATATTAATATTTTCATTTAAAAGTTAAAAATAAAACCTATGAAATATCAGGATACATCACTTCGGGAGCATCTCTATATTTTGGATAACGTGAAAAAAATCATCATCATATAGGGGGTTCATAACTAAAATTTGCTTGATTGAGTTTTTGTATTTTTGTAGGGGCATGTTGCATAGGTCAATTGGCAATATATTATAGAGTTTGATACCCATGTCTTTCGTCTTGCTTAATCTGTTTTTTTGAAGTAAATCTGTTTTATTTCTGGTGTCATAATTATGTATGTCAGTGTGAGTGAGATGATTATTTAAATTTTGTTTAGTGTGCACAAGGTTTTCGTAAACAATCACAGAGAAAATGGTCATTATTTTGAGTCCTTTGAAAATCGGACGACAGGTTTTATCAGATTTAGCAGAAAATATACTTCTCACAGCAGCTTTTTGTAACACAAATATTCTTTGTAGATGTGACTTGGATGCATTACCCCAATATTTAATATTCCATATTTGAGCACCGAATGAAACTGTGAATGATATATAGTAGTTTGAATCATACAAAGTTTATTGAAGCAAAAAGTATAATGGCAATATTTTACAGAAGTTATTTTGAATAATAATAAAAAAGTCTAAACCCTCTGCAGACAAAATCTTTATGATTTACATCAACGCTGCTAGCTTGTGGTCATGGAAGGTTGATTTTTTTATCAAGTTGATTTTATTATTCAACATTAACATCTTTGTGCTCCTATGATTCTTTTGATTGCTTTAGTATTGTGGTTAAGAATTTAGGACCTCTTTGTTGAATTCATTGGTCGATGGGATAGAATCATGTATCTTGAAAGTTCTCCATAACTGTAACAAAGGGAAAAAGACGGATTTGTTGGAGTCTTTCGAAATTCTATAATCAACTAATAATATATAATAGTCCGTTTTTGAAACAGCAGTTCAGCATTTTTTGAAGCTTGTTAATACTTACACGACAACTGTTGTAGTTCATATTTCGTACCAGTCAATAGTTTTATGTTATTTCATTAACTTTAACGTTTTCTAATTCAATATGTTCAACTTTGAAATAAGTAATGATGAGCCCTGAGGATGAGTATATCAAATTCAAAACGCAGGCAATAGAAAAAAGTTTTGTCTTCAACTTTATATCGATTCTATACCCTTCGAAATCATAGAAATTTAATGAACTCGAAATCAATTTTATTGATATTTATGTCTGTCAAATATTTAGAAATTTCACTATCTTCCAGTGAAAGCATTTCCAATTTTTTTTTTTTTTTTTTTTTCAGAAAATAAATGAACCAACAATGGATAAAAATGACAAAGAGCCTTCACATAACCCTGAAAAAAAGACTGACTTAATCATCATAAGCCCAGAAGAACTAGTGAAACTAGGCCTTTTTCATGATTTTTCGGCCCTTATATCATCCTCGACCAGCCCAAAAACTCATTCAAACCTCAAAGATAACCCCATAGCAAGTAGTTCAACCACTAAGAAAAAATCGAAAACAACACCCAGTAAGTCTATTCGAAAGCGCTCCAGTACCCCCAAACATGAACTATGTTTCAAAAAACCTGAAGCTAGCCCAAACATTTTGCCATCATCCAAGCAACTGCAGGTTACAGAGATTCAACCTGTTCCACCAGAAAAACATACACCGCAATTTTCCAAGGTGAATCCACTGCCAAATGAAATTACCCATCAAATAGCTAGTGGATCAAGTAGACCAGTTATGAAGAAAAATCTGGAACAAATGAAACAAATTTTGACTGAATCCATATCCCGGACACATGCAAGTAATATTGCCAAGGCAAAAACAAAGAAGAAAAATTTAAAAGTAATCAGTGATGATAAAGTTAGTTTCAGTAGTAAAGAATTGAAAGATCTAATTGGAATCGCCAAAATAAAAAAAAATACATCAACTGAAGAAAGCAAAATCATCAGTGGTGGTAGAATGTATTCAAATAAACCTTCCTGTCTCATAATAACTTCAAATACTTCTATTGTCACACAGAATACCTCTAAAGATTTAATACCCAAATGTGGAATAATCGATTCCCAACAAATTAATACCTCTTTGAGCGACATCCAAGACAGAGAACTAGAAATATCGAGGAGGATAAAACAGTATACTGATGAAACAAAAAGTGCTGTATCTTACAATGAGTATGTAGAAATTGCTGAAGATAATGATAAGTCACATATATTGTCACAAGAGTTCCTTGATCACAAAGGAGACCCAAAAGATTTTGACAAAATGCACAGTTGTGTAGGACAAGGAGAAACTACAAAAAAATTGTTATTCTCAAACCACTTGGAAATATCAGAACTATCAGATAAAGATGCTAGCAACTCTCCAAACACGAGTAACAATCTTAAGCAAGATGAAAATACATTTGAAATGCAGCAAGTAGACTTCATTCCTCAACAAAGGGCAGACAATAACTCCCTACAAAAAAACGAAGTTCTGAAGCAAGAAAAAAACCTAACTGAAACAAAAACCATATATACCATTCCAGATCCAAGTGAACATATACTCTTTAATAGAAGACAAAAACCCATAAATCTGAAAAGAAATCAAGATATGGATCACATTCTAAATCATTCTTCAAAAGATGAAAATTCTGGGAAGCATGCTATTTCTGGAGAACTACAGAATTATTCCATCCCTTCAGTATTATTACAACACGAAAAAGAAGAGAAGGACAATGCAGCAGAGAGTAATTTACTTCCAAATGAAATGAGATCAAGAGAATATTCAACTGAAAAAATGGACTGCTCCTCACAAATCACTAAAAATCTGAAACAAGGATATACAATTGTAACAAAAAATGAAGATTCCATAGAGGAAAGTGCAAAAGAAGAAGCACGTGTTCAAGTCATAAGTAATGAACCGTTTGCAAAAACTTTTGGGTCTGCCACAAATGCTTCAGAATTCAATAAGAATATGGAGATTTCTGAGCTTAAGCTTGCGGAACATTTGGTTTCTAGGGATCTTCAAGATTATTCTCTTAATTCAGAACTGAAGAAAGAAACAGAAAGAAGTGATTCATTTGAATCTGACAGAAAAAATTATTCCTCAAGAATCAGTGGAGGTCTGGAGCAAGAAGAAAATACAACTGCTAGTGTTTCAGATAAAAACGAAAGGTTATTCTTCTATGAAAAAAGACTACAACCCAGGATACCCCTACCTGCGAAAAGAAAAAGAGGTGAACCAGTGAATGAGATCAAAAATCATAATTTAATAACAGAGACCTTCAGTATTGCAGCAAATGTTCCAGAACTTCACAGGACTACAAAAATTTCATCCAAAAATCCATCGTCCTCAGAAAAACGTGATTCTTCGTATATTTCGATATACCAAGAAAAAGACTTGGAAGCTTCTTGCATAAACCCGAGTACTGTTGGAAAAGAGGAAATAGATCAAAAAGCTGTAGAAATTATTTCAATGTCAAACGAATTGGAAAGATCAAGAGAACTTTTTACTGAACAAATTAACTTTTCTCCAAAAATTGATGAAGAAAATACCCATGTAACCACAAAAAAGGTAGACTCTCTTCTTGATAGGAGGAAGCGACAGCAACGAAAACCCTTACTTGTAGAAAGAAAAAAGGCTAAAGCAGAATATACAAATAATATTCCAGTAGCAGAGACTTCAAATACTATAAAAAATATACCTGAAACCATGGATGTTGAAAGAGAAATTCCTGTGGATCATTTATTATCTACAGAACAATTGGTTTCTTCCTCCATTCCAGTATCAAGTCAAGATGAAGATGAGGATTTTGCTAAGCTACTGAGTAGTGATGTAAAAGAGGAACCAAAGAAAGAAACAATAGAAAATGTTTCTCTCCTAAACGAATTGGAAAGATCAGAACTCTATACTGAACAAAATAATTATGTCCCAACAATCAGTGAAGATATGAAACAAGAAATAAATACCACTGTAACAAAAAAGATAGACTGTATTCTTGATAGAAGAAGACGACAACACCGAAAACCCTTACTTACTGATAGAAGAACGAATAAAGCAGACCATATAAATATTAATCCAGTAGCAGAGACTTCAAATCATATAAAAAATATACCTGAATCAAACAGTACCATGGATATTACGAAGGAAATTTCTGTGGAACATTTATCGTCTACAGAACACTTGGATTCTTCTTTCATTTCAGTATCATGCCAAGAGAGTGGTGAAGTAAAAGAAGAATCAAAGAAAGAACCAAAAGAAAATGTTTCTTTCCTGAACAAATTGGAAAGATCAGGAGAACTCTGCACTGAACAAAATAATTATGCCCCAATAATCAGTAAAGGCCTGAAACAAGAAGAAAATATCCCTGTAACAAAAAAGGTAGATTCCATATTTGAAAGAAAGAGACGACAACCCAGAATACCCTTAATTGTTGAAAGAAAAAAGAATAAAGCATTGTATACAAATAGTATTCCAGAACAAGATACCTCAAATACTGTAGAAAATACACGTAAATTGACCAATACCAATAATGCCCAAAGGAAAATTTCTGTAGAAGATTTATTGTCCAGAGAACAAGAAGAGTCTTCTTCCATTGCATCATCTTGCCACGATGAATTCTATAATGATTGTGCCAAGAAGCTGAGTAGTGATGTACAAGAAGACCTGAAGAAAAAAACAATGATTTCATTCACAAACGATTTCGAAATATCAGGAGAACTTTGCACTGAACAAATTAGTTATGCCCCAAAAATCAGTGAAGCTCTGAAGCAAGAAGAAAATGCCAATATTATTAAAACCTCCACTTTTCTGAGATCAAAAAGACAACTCAGAAAAACCACACTTTTTGCAAGAAGAAAGAATAAAGCAGTGCATAATACTCCAGAAGCTGATACTTCAAATACTGTTGAAAATATATCTGAATTAGGCAGTACCATGGATTTTGAAACAGAAAATCCTGTGGAAGATGTTTTGTCTACAGAACAACTGGAATCATCCTTCATCCTTCATCCAGTATCATGCCAAGATGAATTCAATAATGATTTTTCTAAGAGGCTAAGTACAGACGTACAAGAAGAGCTGAAGAAAGGAGTAAAAGAAAACGTTTCATTTTCAAGCAAATTGGAAAGTAGCAAAGAAATGTTCACTGAATTAATCAAAACTGCTTCTGAAAAATCTCCATTAACGACAGAAATACCACTCTCAGAGCTCGTTGAAGGTGATGCAGAATCGGTTTCTACGCCAAAATTTGTGAAAAGGAGGGGAAGATCAAGAAAAAGCCATCTTGAAATTTTGCAGTTGGACAAAAGCAAAGAAAGTGTTGGGATTCTAGATAAACCAGTGTATGAAGTTATTTCAGAAATCAAAAACACTGTTGATGAAACCGGAGGTAACAAAATTGTTGGTGTCTCTACTGAAATGGAAGAAATAGCGTCTAATGTAATACATTGTTCAACTCCTCTGCCAAAGAGAAAGGGACGACCAAAGAAAAATCGCCCTGATGAAAACAGTACTGCAAATGAAATAATACTCAATCATACTTCTTTGTTGGGTACTACTCAATATGGTAAAAGAAAAGAAAGAGAATCAAAAGCAAATGATATAAAAAGTATTAAAAATGAAGAGGAAGAAGTGGATAGTAGTTCTGCAAATGAAGTAATACTCAATGATAGTTCTTTGTTGGGTACCTCTCGATCTGATGAAAAGAAAGGAAAAAAATCAAAAACCAACCATACAAAAAGTATCAAAAATGAAGATAAAGAAACAGCTAGTAGTACTGCAAATGAAGTAATAATCAATGATAGTTCTCGATCTAATAAAAAGAAAGGAAAAAACCCAAAAGCCAACCATGCGAAAACTATCACAAATGAAGAGAAAGAAACAACGAGCAGTACTGCAAATGAAGTAATACTCTATGATAGGTCTTTGTTGGGTACCACTCAATCTGATGAAAAGAAAGGAAAAACATCAAAAGCAAAAAATACAAAAAGATCCACGTATGAAGAGAAAGATGCGGCTAGTAGTACTGCAAAAGACGTAATTCTCAGTAATAGTTCTTTGTTGGTTACCACCCAATCTGCTGAAAAGAAAAGAAAGCGATCAAAAGCAAACAACACAAAAAGTATCACAAATGAGAAATATGCGGATAGTAGTTCTGCAAATGAAGTAATACTCAATGATAGTTCTTTGTTGGGTACCTCTCGATCTGATGAAAAGAAAGGAAAAAAATCAAAAACCAACCATACAAAAAGTATCAAAAATGAAGATAAAGAAACAGCTAGTAGTACTGCAAATGAAGTAATAATCAATGATAGTTCTCGATCTGATAAAAAGAAAGGAAAAAACCCAAAAGCCAACCATGCGAAAACTATCACAAATGAAGAGAAAGAAACAGCGAGCAGTACTGCAAATGAAGTAATACTCAATGATAGTTCTTTGTTGGGTGCCACTCAATCTGATGATGATAAAACAGAGTTTTCAACTCCTGTTTTGAAGGGCAAATCTGATTGCTTGTTGGAAGTTTCAAAGAAAAAAGGAAGGCAAAGGAAATACTTTCTAGAGAAAAAGGGTGACAAAATGGAAACTAGTGAAGTTGAGGTAGAAGAAGCAGTTGCTGAAGGCTACAAATCTAGCAGGATGGATATAGCGAATACAAGTGGTTCTACTAAATCTTCCAGAAAATGCGGTCGTCCAAGGAAAACTGCGGCAGAAACAACTTTTTCTCTAGAGCCTGCTGTGTCATATACTATAGAAAAATCCAGGAGTGGCAGAACTCGCAGAAAAGTAAATTACCTTGACTTAGAACTTAATTCGCTAAGAGGAGAAAATGTAGAATTTGCACATCTAGATGACAAGAATCATTCTTTAGATATGGGTGATGATTTCATCATTCCTAAGAAGACAAGGGTCTACGTTAGGAAGAAAAAACCAGAGGTATTAGATAAAAGCTTTGAGGATGAAAGTAATGAATCAACTTCTCTGAATGATGCTACAGTGGGTTCTGAAAGTCTAGATGGTTCTAAAAATCTGGTTGCTTTAACTTTTCCTGAAAAATGTGCAGCTGTTCCTGATACTTCATCAGATATTTCTGAATTTACAGTTGTTCCCGACTCATCTTCTTATATTTCTGAAAAGTGTGCAGCTGTTCCTGACACTTCATCTGATGTTTCTGAAAAATGTACAGATGTTCCTGAGGCTTCATCTGATATTTCTGAAAAGTGTGCAGCAGTTCCTGACACTTCATTTGATGATATTTCGGGAAACAAGGAAACCAAACGTTCTAGTGACGGAGCTAACTCTGAAAACACAAGTACAACTATTAAAAGCAGATACCAATTTAATGGATACACTACTGATATGTTGAATTCAGTGTTTTCAGCTGCGTTTCGTGGCGATCAAGAAAGTTCTGTGGTATCTTGTTCAAGGTAATAATTAGTAGGAAGGGGCCTACATTTACAATGTTTCTCCAAAACGCGCAATAGTTAGAGGAACATTTTTATTTTGTGATTTAACTTATTCAACGAACTTCATCCTTGATGGTGATTTTTTTATAGTAGCCATATTATGGCAGTATGGCGACTGGACAGCAGTTTCAATCTAATTTTTTAATAGGAACACCCTGTATATTATATAGAATATATATTTTCATACCGCTTTTTCCTCAACTTCATGTGTCATTTTACTAAACGTATCTGTGTCCGTTTAAGAGATGAAAAATATTCCATATTTCAATAAAACTCTCCAATTAGATTTTTTCTGTTTGGTTCATTTGCGAATCTTTCAAATGTCCAGGTTGGCGTTCCCGTCCAACAAAGCTCCAATAAATATCTAAATAAAGTTATACAGTGGCGACAGTATCGTGCCTATCAGTAATAAATAGGGAATATTCGAATATATTTTTTCTATTCAAATACAAAAATTGCTAGAAATATTAGTTTCTGTTGCATTCAGTTGATTATTTTTCAGATTTCAGCTTGACTTGCAAAATAGATATATAAGTACATCTGTTTTTTCTACTAAAAATTTATAATTATCTACATGGATTTCATTTGAAGAGCTGAAAAATAGTATATATAGTTATAGTAACATCTTTAATTATTTTTGTGACACTAATACATTGCTATTCCCTTAGTTCACAGGAACCGACAGGAAAAAAACGAAAGGGTCGACCTAAAAAGTATGTAAATGATAGTATAGACAATGGAGTCTCTGATGAAAGGGAAGTCAGCTGTGTTGTTTGCGAGGAGAAATTGCCCAACAGTGAATGGGATTATCATAATACAACAATGCATTACAATCTGGCTTGGCGTAAAGGAGAACCTGCTTTGGTAGGTAGAATGCAGTTACAAATATTCTAAAAGGACTCCAAATCTTATTACAATAGAGATTCTGGGTTCAAATCCCGGTTGATCAACACTTTTTCAAATTTTGTTCTAATTTTAATCTTGATACAGTTACAAAACAACCCATTCAAATACTTATTGAACTCGCCTAATTTGATTTGAAACTGAATTAATGTATTATACATTCTAATGCTTTCCATACTCTATTTAGCAGTTTAGAACACGTCAGAACATCGAGAATCGTCTAAATTATTTGCAACTCCAATAAATCGGACGGTGTTCCATTAGACTCATTAGTCTCTAACAAAAAACAAATACTGTCTCTTACGAGCGTTGAATTATAACGTTAGATTCGCGGCAAAGCTTTCTACAACGACAACTTGGTATTAAGTTTATGTGAAAGTTCAGATTTTTTGTAATCCGCTATTAGAATATAATTTGTTGATATAATCAATTCGCTTGTTCAATGAATGAATAAATCTTATTTTGATAGGACAGGAACCTAAATAAGTGATTGTAAAAAAACAATACTTCCAATATGTTTGTATGAAATGTAAAAATTGTGGGATAAATCAAATCAATTGAAACTGTATCAACATTGAAAAATAATGAGGAATATTCAGCTAAGCACCACTAAATGACATAATTTAACAAATATTTTTAGAATTTGGACGATGACTCAGTCGTCAAACAAAAACTAAAAACCATAAAGCCAAAAATTAAAACGATGTCATGCAAAAAGTGTGATCACTCATGCAAGGATCTGGAAGGTTTCATCATTCACAGAGAGGAATGCTTGGGCATCCTAGTAAACGGTTTGGTGATATGCGCTGTCTGCAACTCGCAAATGGATCGTCAAAATTGGCTGAACCACAAGCTCAAGATCCACAACAATCTAGCATGGAGAGTTGGAGATTTACCATTGGTAAGAATGAACTTTGTATCTATCCTTCATGATTTTCCCTTCTCATATAGGTAATATTCATCAAAAACTTCTTTGGTAGGGTACCCTAAAACAGTTTGATCTTATTATATAATAATAACAATAATAATAATAGAGTTTATGGGGAGCAACAGATTCCGGATTGGTTTGTCGAGGGGCAAACCATGCTAATCCCCAAAAACGGAGATTTGTTTGATCCGAAGAACTACAGGCCGATAACATGCTTGAACGCATGTTATAAGATGTTTACACGCATTTTATGCATGCCGTCACCCTAATATTACAAGGTTGTATGTTATGTGCCAATAATATTACATACAACTTTGTAATATTAGGGTGACGATGCGTAAACTCTCCGCAGTTAAGCCGGTGTATAAACGAATATATGAGCAAAGAGGGTCAAAGAAAGGGGGCGCTGGCTGCAAGGAGAACCTGCTGATCGACAGATGCATCACGCAGGACTCCGTGCAGTATAAGCGTAATCTTTCAATGGCCTGGATTGACTATGGCAATGCATTTCATACAACATCGCATGAGCTCATCATGCATTTGCTCAGATGCCTTGCGGTACCCGATCAAATAGTGAGATGCATTGAACAGCTGATGCCGCTCTGGAGGACTCACTTTACCATAACATCTGGTCAAGTCAGAGTCCAAACAGAGCAGGATATCTTTAGGAAGGGGAGTGTTTCAGGGAGACTCCCTCAGCCCTCTTCTCTTCTGCATCTTACTACTGCCATTGTCCGTCGCACTACGGAAAACCCGCGGATACAACTGCGGCACCCCCAGCAACCGGAGGCATAAGGTCACCCATCTGTTTTACATGGATGACCTTGAACTTTAAGCCTCCTTAAGGGTGGTGCAAGAGTACAGCTATCGGAATGGAGTTTGGGATCGACAAATGTGCAACGGTTCATCTCAGAAGAGGACGTTGCGAGGAATACGGAGAGGACGTTCAGCTCGTAGACGGAAGCATCCTACATCATCTGGATGCCGGAGAGACGTATACCTACCTAGGGATGGAACAACGCCACACCCAAGAGGTAGCTACTGTTAAACACTCTCTCCGCGGCAAGTATCAGCACAAACTACGACAGATCTGGTCATCAGAACTGTCGGGGAAGAACAAAGTTACTGCAACTAATATGCTTGCCGTTCCGATTCTACTTTACTCCTTTGGAGTAATGAAGTGGACTCAGGAAAAGCTGCGACAAGTCGACGTAAAGACTCGCAAAATGATGCATCTCCATAGGAGCTTGCATCCTAAATCGTCCGTTCCACGGTTATACTTCCACAGACATTAGGGAGGCCATGGACCTTTGAGTTTGGAGTGTCTACACAATAGAATGGTACTGGATGGAGCCTGTAATGTCATCAGGAGTTCAGATCCCCTTCTCTGCTTGGTATATATGCGATCACAAAAAAAAACAGGGAGTGGAGCATTTCTTTTTAAGGCAGCAACCCGTGCAGCCGGTGAACTCGGTCTCCTACTCGACACTGAACGGACGAACCCAAACTATGTCACCGTGTTGGAACCCGTTCAGCAAAAAGCCCACGTAAAAGCTGCGGAGTGTGACAGGCTCCTAAAGCTACATAAGGATAAGCCAATGCATGGGGTCTTCTTCAAGAACATTGAAGACCTTGGCTTATCCAGAAACCTGACCTTCGCTATTCTCAGGTCAAGCGGGCTGAAGTCGGAAACCGTGGGATTCATAATGGCCTGCCAGGATGGTCTCTTCAACTCTTCAACACACTCGTCTACCGTAGTCGCGTGATGGGTATAGAGGTCCCTGACACTAGATGCGGAGCGTGTCGTGAGGCAGCTGAGACCATAATGCATTTGTTGTCAGCTTGCCCAGCTTATGCGGTCTCAGCCTATATCCACAGGCATAACGCGGCCTTACGAATGTTATACTACCATCTATGACACTCGTACGGTGTAGACGAGACACCGGTGTTGCCTTATGCCCCGGGGGATATTGAGTCCGTTGTGGTGAATGAGAAGTGCCGAATCTATTGGAACTACTCATTCCTCACCCTCAGGCAAATACAAGCTAATAAGCCTGATGTAGTCTTCCTCGATCATCAAAGTAGGACGATTTTCGTTATTGAGTTTTCAGCTCATCGAACATCGTCCGAAAAGAGGAAAAACGGACCAAAGATCTACTCTTTGAATTCCGCAGGTTTTACCCAAACCAATCTGTCAAGATGGTGGTTCTGATAATGGGGGTCCTTGGTGGAATAATAGACACACTGCTCTCAAACTTGAAAATCATACCGGCTTGCCATGATGCGGCAGAAAACTTAGCCGGAAGAATGCAGAAGGCCGTAATTCTTGGTTCACTCCGCCTTCTCAGGGCACATGACTCTCGGACCCAGTAATCACTCACCCCACGGACGTGGGGAGTGTTTACTGGGGTTAATGACACACCAGCGCGCCCTCCTGAAGTGTCGGGGCTCCGGAGACAGGGCCTGTCTGGGTAATTCCTGATGGATAATTAGAATATTATGTAGCAATATCATTTGAACAAAACTTGTAATGAGTTGGCGACGTTCTCAGCACGAGTCCTTCTCATCCCTATATAAGTTTCTTAAGCTTGGTTAAAAATCTCAACTGGTACAACATATAGTTTCTGTATTTGTAGAAAGTAGAAATTAAATAATAGGCTCAGTAACTATGATTGACTTGCCATAAATGTACTTTGTGTATAAAAGTGGTCAAATAAATTTCTCTAACTCTGTCCCGTTAATAGCCCCCTTTCTCTTTTTATGTGCCATAACCATTTTTATGTTCTCTGATTATTGATGTTTGACTTTATTTCAGGATTTGAATGACCAAGATTACGTTTTGAGCGTACTGAATGCCTTATACAAAATTAGGAGGCCATTGTTCTGCGATAAATGCCAACAGTCAAAGAAATCTGTCGTTGGTTTTCTGTCCCATCGTTCGCAGTGCGGTATTTCGTTAGAAGATGCGAAAGTTGAGTGTAAACTGTGTGGTAAAAAAGTTTTGCCCGTCAGCATGCCAAGTCATATTAAATTGATTCACGAAACTCCTAAGGAGAATCCTGATGAATCCGATTATTTCAGTGTGGATCCCAGTGTTGGCAAGAAGAAGAGAAGAGCTGCCAAAGAGTAAGTAACAATCCTTAGTTTATTGATTTATTTAAGAACGCTAACTATTACTGAAAATGTATTGATATCATTAACCAATGTAATAAACAAACATTGTCGGACCAACAACCTCCATAGAAACTTCATTGTTCAATCAAGTATAAGACTTGTCAAAAAAGATATAAAATCTCATAGACAAAGCATGTTGAAATATTAAATACATAAGCCATAAATAAAAATCACACCAAATATAGTCACGTGACATAAATTACAGCCACCGGTTGATAAATAATAAAAGAAGGTTAAAATCTGTAAGGCCTTCGCATGCAGCATGATTTTAACATCCTTCCGAATGCAAGATGGGGATTTGATCATTTTGGTCTGACAAGGTAAATGATTATATATTTTTTTGCTCTCATAAATATCTGAATATTTTGTCAAAGACGACTTGGGGATTTGTACTATAACCAGGTTCAGAACTAACTGTGCTTAAATAAACTTTATGTATAAGACATACAGTCTCCAAAATAAATATGCTTGCCAATGTTAGTATTTTGTACTGAATAAAGAGGGGATGTTCCCTTCATTTTGTATTGCTCATATACCGCATTGCTCTTTTTTGAAGAATAAAGACAGAATTTAAGAGCAGCTGACTAGAAAATCTCCAAAAGGCTTTTCCTTTTCCGAGATAAGTTTCTATTATTATCAATTTTTTTTACAAACTGATTGTATCACACCATTTCTTCACTAAGCCTAAGGGCGAAATCCCAATGCATGGCTTTTGCGTGGCGCGTCACGCATTCTGATTGGGAAAGTCCCGACGCTATTCGCCAAATCGCCAATATGAATGCGTGAAGAAAGGTGAGTCCCCAATGCATCGTTTTTGCTTTTCGCGTCGCGCGTCACGGTTTCTTATTGGCAAATTTCGTGTCGCTCGACGCCATTTGCGATGTCGATTTTTTAGAACTTCAGTATTTTTACCACGCCAAAGCAGGGTAGTCTAGTCAGAAAATAGTGTGAATGTCAATATTTGTCAGATTATTCAGATATAAAGGTTGTTTTAGCAACTCAGGAACAAATTGAAGGCTGGTCAGGAAAATAAGATCTTTATTCACCCTGACCAAACCCCCCTCCAGAAAAACAAGCTCGACGCTGTTAGAGCTGAGCTATTGAGGCGTCAGAATAATGGCGAGCAATCTATTTATTAAATACGTCAATAATGCACCTACCGTCTCCAAAAAAAACTTGTAAGGAATTTTGACTTCGGCAATCTTACAGTATACTACCAGAATGTCAGAGGTCTACGTACCAAACTCTCCCAACTTCATACGAACATCTCCACATGTGCGTATGACATTATCATCTTCACTGAAACATGGTTATTAGATGAAATCAATGATGAAGAATTAGGATTTACAAACTATAATATTTTTAGACAGGACCGGTCACCAGCCTCCAGTCCTTTCCACAGGGGCGGAGGGGTTTTGATTGCTACCAAGAAAGAAATCCCCGTTAGTCCATTGCCCACCGATCCCTCAGTTGAGCAAATATTTGTACTCGTTGGTGGAGGTAGTTACAAATTCATACTTGGTTCCGTCTACTTCCCACCAAAGTCAAATGTTAACATGTACCGCACACATTATGACCTGGTGGAATCCCTTAATGAACAGAATCCGAATACTAGACTAACATCACTTGGCAAGTTGAAGATTACTGCTATTGGCTCATCACCAGCTGAAGCTGAGGCCATCGAAGTTGTTTCCAATCTATGTGCACTCCACAATTTATTCCAGTCAAACAATAATCGAAATAACCGAGGGATTATTCTGGATCTCGTATTAACCCCTACCGAACTCACTGTTAATGAATCTGCAGATGTAATGTTGCCACCTGATGCTTACCATCCAGCCATTGAAACAATAGTACAAGTGGGAACTGAATTTATATATATATTTATATATATATATATACCTAAGTTTCTACTGTCTTTGTATATATAAATATTATTTTTGTTTCGTTAAATTAGTTGCACCATTTGAAATTTTTAGTCTGTAGATACTTGATTGAATAAATCGGCACAGTTTAATATCGAAAGACCAATTGGGATTCCTGAAATGTTTTTTTTAATTCTCAGAGAACAAGTGTATACAAGTCTGACTACTGACGAGCTTGTTGCAGCAGACTTATCAAAAGCGTTAGATTGTGTAAATCGCAAAACCCATATATATATAGTATATATATGGATTCGGAGGTGTTTCTGGTTTGACTCTTATCTCTCCATTAGATATCAGGTGTAAAAGTTTAAGAACATTCATCTTATACTAGAAATCACAAACGGGGTTCCACAAAGATCAATCTAAAAAATGCTTAAGGAATACCTGAAATAAAAAAACTTGCTGTGATATTGATATTATATTTGTCATATTGAAAAAGTATGCTGTGTAGTAATTTGTAAGAGATTTTAATTTTATTTAAAATTTAAAGTCAATTGGAAAATAATGTAAATATTAGGATGTACCTATCTTGAAATAAAACAGGGATGAGCTCTCGAGGGAAATTGTGAATAACAAGAAGAAATTATAATCCATGGACCACTACTTATTTATTTATTTATTTATTTATTTATACGGGCAAGCCCAATTAAAGATATTACAAGATATACATTATGTGAGTAATACAGCAACAGTCACAACATATATGATATTGATAATAATGAAGACATTAAAAAGATCAATGAAAAGTAAAAGTACAAGTACAGTCAGTGTAAAAGTGGGAAAAAAAATGACAAGATGGTCACTGACACAGTTGAATTTTAAACTTAGGAAGAGGTGTTGAGAAGATGTCAATATCGAGGCAATTAGCCGCTCTATGGGATCTTGGGATATAGCTGAAATAAGCAATGTTGGTACGTTGGTAGGGAGTATGAAAAGTAGCTATCTGTCTAGTAAGGCGAATGGGGACTACTAAACTGATTTGAGATAGAAGATCTGGACAGTCATATTCACCATTTAATATCTTGTAGAGAGTCATTAGATCTCGCTGACTACGTCTATTCTCCAAAGTTGGAATATTGAGATAACTCTTAATTGAGGCGTAATCACTAAAGATATTAGATTTGAAAGAAACATATCTAAGAAAACTTTTTTGAACACGATCAATCTTGGATATATGGGTTACATAATGTGGTGACCAGACAGAAGAACAATAATCGAGGTGATTTCTAACAAGTGTGCAGTATAGGATTTTAATGGCACCCAGACTAGTGAAGTCACGAGTTGTCCTCTTTATAAAGCCCAACATTTTGGTAGACCTGTTGACAATGGAGGTTATGTGGTAAGTGAAGGTTAGGGAGTCATCAAGAATTACTCCAAGGTCCTTGACACGGTCGACAGCATCCAGGGGTTGTCCATTGATGGTATAGTCGAAAATGACAGGTTGATGGGAGCGAGTAAAACGTATGATATGACATTTGTTTATGTTTAAGTCCATACCGTTTGACAAGCACCAAGTAGCAAGTCTGCAGATATCGCTCTACAACTCATCGGCGTCATCTACACAATTCACAATACGATAGAGTTTTAGGTCGTCAGCGAATAGTAGGGCATTACTGTTGTGAAAGCATGAAGTGATGTCATTAATGAACATGTTCAAAAGTAAGGGGCCCAAATGTGAACCTTGGGGAACGCCCGAGGTTGCAGGAAAGTCAAAAGAGTAATGGTGCTTGAATCTCACTATTTGGTACCTGCCTGTCAGATAATCCACAATCCACTTCAGAATAGCTCCTACCTACTGAGTTTGTGGGTAAGAAGCTCATAATTAACGCTGTCAAAGGCCTTGGAGAAATCGGTATAGATGGAGTCGACCTGACTACCCCTATCAAGAGCTTTAGATAGAAAATTGGTATAGGTGATTAAGTTGAGTTCAGACGACCTTCCGGATGAAAAGCCAAACTGATTTGGGATCAGTAGCCCTGAGCAGTCATAAGTCATATAATCTGTAACGATGCTCTCGAACAATTTAGGGATGATACTAAGAATTGAGATCGGACGATGGTTACTAATGTCAGATTTATTACCCGATTTATATATGGGTGTTATGTAGGAAAGCTTCGAGTATTCTGGAAAGATTCCAGTATCCAAGGATTTGTTGAAGATGTGAAATAGTGGTCTAGACAATATATAATTACAATTTTAAGAAGAATGGGGGGAATAGCCTCAGACCCTTTCTAACATCGAGGTTGCTTAGCATCTCAAATATGGTGGAGATAGGAATATGGTAAGAGCAAATGTTAAGTTGAGTGTCGATATCACAATCATTGTGGTTTAGGATATGATCGGTGTATACCGAGGAAAAGTGTCGTGCAAACAGATTTGCGACTTCAGTGCCGGAGGAGGCAACAGAATCGTCAAGAAACATTTTATCAGGTATTAAAGAGCTTGACCTAGAGCCATTAACAAAATACCAGAAGGCCTTGATGTTATCGCCGATATTGACCTCAACACCTCTGATCTAATTCGAATAACACTCTCTAGACAGAGTCTTACAACGAGCTCTGAGCTCGCTAAAAACTGCGTAACTTTCATGAGTTCTAGTAGTTTTATAAATTTGATGTGCAATCCTCTTCTCTTGTGTCAGATGCCTAAGCTGTGGGCTGAACCAAAAGGGAAACGAACGATTGGTGATCCTCTTAACGAAACAAAAATAATATTTATATATACAAAGACAGTAGAAACTTAGGTATATATATATATATATATATATATATATATATATATATATATATATATATATATATATATATATATATATATGTTCAGATAGGTTTCCGCGGTCAGATATTTGAAAACTAAAAGTTCGGGATGAACCGCGTCTAGAATTTGTTGAAATTCGACGTTTCGGCTCCGATTTTGGAGCCATTTTCAAGAACTGAAATAGAAAGAAAATTAATGAAAGGATAATACGTAATTCTACGCTGAGGTCTCAATCTGCCTACTCCTCAGGTATAATTACGTTAGGTTTTTGTGACTTGACGTCGGGGTCTCAATCTGCCTACTCCCCATGTCTCGTCACTGGTTCTCTCTAAGGTCTCAATCTGCCTACTCCTTCGAGAGAACAGTTCTCTCTATATATAATATATATATATATATATATATATATATATATATATATATATATATATATATATATATATATATATATATAAATTCTATATATTCTATATATATATATATATATATATATATATATATATATATATATATATATATATATATATATATAGAATATATAGAATTTTTGAGTCTGGCTAAAATTTCTGGATAGATTCAAAAAATCAAAAACAACACAATAAAGTGGAACATAAACTTTATGAAAATAGCATTATTTTTACTTAACTTCATACCTATTGTTACTAGAACTATTTTTCACTGAAAAAAAAAGAGCAGTGTATTCGTATTTTCTGATGCATTTTCCGCTCAACCCATCGGAAATCCCCCCTAAATATCTATGAATTTCACTTAAAATTACTAAGCGAACAATTCTCTTCATATTTACTGACTGGGAAAATAAGTACCGAAAATCATCAATAGCTCTTTGACTATTGATGATGTTGATCATAAGTCTCCTGTGGTCATTTTGTCGTTTTCCAGAGTAGTTATTTGGTTTTCAGTTTGTGGCGTATTTCAGATTTTCATTTCACTACTTGTGCCACCCTGTATGTCTTGAATTCTTGCAATGTCTGTTTCAACACGAAGTCGTCTCCATAATAATTTATTTTGACCAAGACCCGGCTAGAGGTCCCAATCTAATCTAGACATGTTTCGAACATATATATGTACATCATCAGTAATAGTACATCAAATAATCAAATCAAAAGAAAAACAATCTCATTAGATTACAAAAAAACACCCAAAAGCCTACTTACAATGGTGGAGAGAAAAATTGATTGAGAATTTGAAATGTAAAAGTTAAAACCCTCAAAAGGAGAACTAAACTATATTTAGCATAAATTTCAAGATTATGGTTTTTAAGATTGTTATTAGAGAATCTAATCCCAAATACAAAGTTTGCTATCGGCAAATTCTGCGGAACATAGTTTAGTTTCCCCTTTCGCGGTTTTTAACTTTTACATTTTAAATTCTCAACCAATTTTTCTCTCCACCGTAAGTAGGCTTTTGGTGTTTTTTTGTAATCTTCTAGTGCGATTATTTTTCTTTTAGTTTGATGATGTACATATATATGTTCGAAACATGTCTAGATTAGATTGGAACCTCTAACCGGGTCTTAGTCAAATTAAATTATTGTGGAGACGACTTCGTGTTGTATTTTTTTCAAAAACACTTGGTCTTCCACTTTGAGTATGAACTTTTACTTTCATATGATATCTATGTGTTGGATGTGTTTTTTCTGTTTACGTAGCTTTTTGGCTTGCATTTGTTGGAATGGCATCTTCATCAGTAGATCCTCGAATTTTTGATGGTGTTGTTATTTTATATTTTATGACTTAAACTTCATATTTTTATTCTAAATCAATTTGTCTCCCAAAAATGCAATATTTTCGTGTACTATGGCCATTTACATTAGATAAGTCTTGTTATACTAACGAAAAATACATAATTTATAGAAGCATGGCACCCTTATAAAAAATACATTTTTAACCGATTTTTTCATTTGGAAGACATTAAAAAAAAAGTCCCTACGACACCAAATTCCATGAACGAGTCTTCGTTTTCAAGGCCAACTATTCTTTTAGGGATTTTTTTTTTTAATCTGATTCCACCACTGGATTCTAGACATTTTCAAGCGGTTCATGTCAAAATTACGTTGGAATGCGTCCATCAAAAAAGTTATAAGGAAATGATAGTAATTATAAAAATTGGTTTTATTGCCAGACAGAACCATTACAATGAATATTTGATATTAGAAAAT
The DNA here is from genome assembly GCA_958502065.1 of Chrysolina americana. Lineage (NCBI taxonomy): Eukaryota > Metazoa > Arthropoda > Insecta > Coleoptera > Chrysomelidae > Chrysolina > Chrysolina americana. The sequence goes on from OY293410.1 coordinate 90,273,144, forward strand.
ATAGGCAGAGTTCGTCGGCAAGTCTCCAACAGAAAACTCTCACTGCCCCCTACGACCTTTAAATTACATGTTTGATATTTGGCAAAATTTTCTGAATCAACTTCTTTGCAGTGCCTCTAATATCAAAGCTGAAATAATTTTTTTAGTTTAAATGGAGGAACATCTATGTACCGGTTTCATAGTTTTTGCCAATCATCGAAAAAAAGTATTAGCAATATTTTTTTTCTCATGCTAATTTGGCTATGGAAGAAGTAGATGCTACAGCCGGAGTGCTCTCTTTAACATAGAGATGGTACTGAATATATACCTCAGTATTTATCTCAGGGATTCCCAACAAACGCTGAAAGGATTTTCGATTTGATGTATTGTAATAAAAAGGCACTTAATTATAATCCGCTAATTTATTTCAAGAAGTATTTATATATAGGTATTGTATACATAGGTTAAAGCGGAAGACGAATATATAATTCATTTTTCATTTCTAATCATCTATAAAAACATAATTACATTTCAGTTGATTTTTTCCAGTGCTATGCTGATCATCGATTCCATTACCAACGCAGGAGAGTCGAAAGAATCACAAGTGAGTTGTTCCCTATTATAAACATATTATTGTTTCTTGGGAATAATATTATTATTATTATTGTTACATATTATTCAAAATAAAATTTCAGCGTGGAGAGCTGTAATATTAGCATAAATCCCTTCGTTTCAGCCTTATAAAACAAATCCAGTAGACTTCAAGAAGGAAATCCATATAATTCCTCTTTTGGAAAATGAACTTAAGGAGTCCTTGATGATCAAGTGCAAATTTGAAGATTGCAGTTTCTTCACTGACAACGTAGACTCGACTTTGGAGCACTTGAACTCCTGCTCAAAAAAACCAGAAGAGGTTAGAATACTGATGTTTTAGCAATAGTGAATTTGATGTTCGTTTTATAATTGCAGAAAATTTGGATATCTTAAAGTTTCAGTATTTTTCAAGTACCGATGTCAAATATATTTTTTTTCATTACAGTTTCATACTTGTACCATATGTCTCGCGATACGTGTGTCGGAATCCGATATTAGGCAACACTTAACAGATGTTCATGATGTGTTTTTACCCAACATAGAAGATAGTGATGAAGAAGGCTTCTCATCAGGCGAAGAGCATGAAATGGAACAAATAGCTAAGAAAATTAAAAAAAAGATTGATACAATCAAGTTACAAAAGTGTCAAAGACGTGAGTCTTCTTGTTTTCATATCTGCAGTTTTTTGTACTATCCATTAATTTTCATTTGTTTTGCAGTGCAACCCTCGTTTATCTGTCATACCTCAAAATCAGTTGGCAGTTTATTTACCAAAGCTTTTCTTTTCACTTGGGAGTTGTGAGTATATATTTATTTGAAATGTATGTTTTGAATTTTGTGAAGTAATGGCGAAAATGCGCGTAAAAACAATATTTTCAATTATATTCATGGGGTGGACAGAAAATTATAAGTTTCGACTTTTGTTTGTGTTGACAAAATATAATATTTTGTCTTAATTCTGAAAATTGAGCATTCATTACAAGTTGTCGAGTTCAATGGTCGAGTTACATAAGCTTTACTTTATGAGTATCACTAGAAGTAATCAAGAGGAATTAAATCTGTCGATCTCTATGTATCTCTTCTATTCAACGATTTGAAACAACTTCCTTTAACGTTAGTTTGAAGGTGGTTGACAATGTGATACTTTGTGTAGAATTGTTCAGGGCTTTCATTCATTCATTTTATGATTCACAACGTTTCGGCAATTAAAAAAGCTATTACCGTTTTCAAGTGTATGAACAGCGACCTAAACCCGGTAAATGGTTTATATATAATTGTGTCATAAAGGTGCATAGGTACCTAATATGGTAAGTACCTACAGGTAGTTCGGTAATTGAATGTTATGATAACGACTGAACCCCGTTTTGAAAGAGTTCAGTAGAACCAACATTAATACCATGACACCGTATTCTAATTCGCTTTATCTTCTCGATCGATCGAGGTACAATGTCCAAACATACTCCAGGTCGAGTAATATTCGCATGTTTGGACGAACCATCACAACATAAAATGGTCGGAAGTCGAGACGATCCACAAGGAACGCATTGGTACAAAAGAAAGCTCATCGAGTCGGCGTACATCATGAGGAATAATGTGTTCAGTCATCCTAGCGTGGAGATTCGGAATATGTGGAAGCCTCTCATCACTCGACTAGACTGAAATTGCATTAAACAATACGGTGTCATGGTAATAATGTTGGTACTACTGAACTCTTTCAACACGGGGTTCAGTCGTTATCACAACATTCAATTACCGAACTACCTGTAGGTACTTAACATACCTATGCATCTTAATGACACAATTATATATAAACCATATCCCGGGTTTATGTCGTTGTTCATACACTTGAAAACGGTAATAGATTTTTTAATTGCCGAAACGTTGTGAATCATAAAATACATACAGATAATTTCTTTTTCTATGTTTTCTTTAGACAATGGAAGCCCTGAACAATTCTACACAAACTTCCTTTAAATAAGCACGAATAGCTCTTTGCACTTAAATTTACTATAATTTTTCTTAAAAATTTCATTATGTAATCTTCATCCAAGTTTGGTTTGTGGTACATGAAGATGTACCCTTTCTTATTCTGCGATGAAAAATGGGGGGTTGATATTTAAAAAAATAGCGATGTCGTCATATTTATTTCTTTAGATACCATGTATAATTTACTCTCACTTATAAAAATAAAAAAATCGACGGGTCCGAACACTATAAAATTTCATGAAATAATAATCCAGTCCTTTCCTATACTATAAGATTTTTGTAAGCAAGCATCCAACAGCCCCATACGATTGCCGAACAACTGGCAGAGTATTTCACACTTTCAAAAGCTTTCAGTAACAACTAGCATTTTATGAAATTATAGACTTTAACCAAGAATTCCCAATTCCTCATGTGAAATATTTATTTACGTCCATATCGATTTCTCTCATTAAATGAATTTATAACAAAGTCTTAACCCGACCGATCAGCTTTCACTATTTTAAAAAAGATAGCCCCACAATACATTGATCATTTGCCAATTTGATATTTTTTCTTTTTATTTATTTTATAATATAATGCCTGTAAAAATCTCTTTAATCAGAATTGTCTTGTCACTATGAAAAAGTTTGCTCTAATTTTTAAATCAGCAATAAATAAATATAATATTAATAAAATAAAACGAATAATTGTGAAGTGATAAAATAATGCAAAGTACAGATGTGTAACATTACACAAAATTTGTCAAAAATATGTTGAATTTGTATAAAATCGTTTACCCTATACAAACACTTCTCAAGTAAAAAACATTTCAATTCATATTTAAAGATTTGGTAGATTATCAAAAAATTCAATACCAACATGTTCTGCAGCACTAGACATCTTTTTTTGCAAAATGAACATGAAAGTGTTGCATTGATCATGTTTTATATATCCCTGAACATCACACACCAGTAATGTAACTTAATATTTATTTTCATGGTTAGCAAAATTAAAATAACATTAAAGTATCCTACCTCTTAACAGTTGAATAATTTATTTATAATTATAGTTAATAGTCAAATTCTTATAATTTTGTATGGTCAAACCCTGAACGCCATTCCTTTTTAGTTAATTTTTTTGTTATTTCAAATGCAGTAGTTGAGGGTTGATCATTCATATACGGTGCAGTTTATTGGAGTTCGAGTGGTTTTTCAATAGAGTCGACAATTTTATTAGCAACGTTAATTTTATTTTTGATAACCTCCGCGACGTATCCTTCTGCCACGGTACTGGATTTCAATCCTCTATGGCGCGTCCCCTCCTGCACGCACTGAAATTTTTGCCATAGAACGTCTGAAGCAGTGACCTGTATATAGATCTGAATTTAAAAAAAATGCAATTGTCTTGGCGATACTACCAAATTTGTTAATGCCAACTATTTGTCTTGTACATTTTCCGTGCTAGTAGTTTAAAACGAAACGTTTTTCTTTAATCAATCGGTCGAAGAGCAGCATATTTTTATATATATTATAAAATTCTCCCTTTACAGTGAACGTTCTTGGCTTTTTCGTTTTGGTGTTATCTAATTTCACCAGTGAAGCCAAATTTAAATCCTCTCAATTATCGATTTTTAATTTCCACACTGCTAAGTAGATACACAAACCACTGCATCACTGAGTCTTATTCTTTAAAAGTACATATACCTATCTAGTAGAATTTTAATGTTATTCCAAAACCAAAAAGCTTTGTCTATAAGTTTTTTATAACTTCCGACAATTAAGTATATTTTGACTTGACTTAATATTTGATGGAAATTGCGATTTTTATCAAACTTATGAAAACTACCTTAAAGGCTCAAATACAGTGCAGGTTTAATGTTTTTAGTTTTAATTTTTATAATTTTTCGATTTTCTTTTCAAACTAAACTGTCATTGCCATTATTATTCTGACAACGCCCCACAAAGTTTTTGTCGATTTTAGTTGATTCTCCATATGAATTGATGTGGTGTGGGCAGAGCGCCGTGAGAAAAAATAGTTCTCACAGTATGAGCATAGAGATTAACCTTACTTGCGATTTTAATTGAATACAAGTTTCAACACCTAGCATTCTCAAAAAATTATTGCATTGCCATCTAATGCCATATGTGATGGATAATTTACGCACTGTTGTAGAAAAATAGAAACCCGCGTCGAGTGAAGTTGACGTAGTTTCTATGTATGTCAATTGTCAAATAATGTTTGAATTTCAGAGTTGATATTAAATTTCCTGAAGTTCGTTGATACCTTGGAGTATATTATTATTAATTAGTATTTTTGCCAATTAAATATTTCATCTAAAAAGTTATGTATTACCTGTAAATCTAATATTTAAAAACGAATTTTTTTTCAAGTGTTTTCTTATATTTTTAAATAAATTTTGTTATATCAATATAAGATATGTGTGAAATCGATTACAATAGGATTAAAAATTTTAAGATTATCAATTAATATCAATGCTAATTTATTTTCAGTTGCTTGGATCATTACAGTCAGCCAGTTCTTTATGATAAGTTTCGACACTTTGCGTGGAATCTTCTTCCTTCTAACTTGATAAACAACTACCTACCAGTAAGTGATGCTTCTTGCGATGTTGCGAGGATTAGGGTTAGAGGTTTCAATTCCAAGGTAGTAGCACAAGAACATACTTTTAAGCAATTTGGCTTATTCGATGTAGAACGCGAAGATGGTAAGTCTCTGTATTTGCATACAACCTTTTCTAATATATAGTAGTTTCCTCAATACTCTTGATATCGTTTTAATGTTTGTTCATGATTAAAGCTAGACATAGCCAATGGTCTATTTCGACTATAGGGGCGTCATTCGTTTGGAATTTATTCTCAATGTTTCGCTAGCCCGAATGGTTGGTTCCTTCGTAAATGCTTTCATCTCCGATATTGTTTATTTTTTTTTTGGTATTGTTATTTCCGTCTGGCACCCTTACGAACAACCCTCAGAAGTCTTAAAAGAGCGAGCTAAGGAAGACGTAGCCTTTACCTTTTGACGTGTAATGTCATGCACGGGAGGGGTGCCCGCAGTGGGATTCGAACCCAGGCACCGAACGCTTTACCTGCGCTACCACGCCCCATAATATAATATTGGAAGTTAAGGCCTTCTTGGCCCCTGTCCTTTTCTATCAAGACTTTGTGTTTTTTTTTCGTGACCACGACATCGAGTTTACGTAAATGTCTCACTGGCTCAGGTTCCGTGTTCGCGGAGGATGAGTGGATTCGGTCCGCTCCCCTGTTTTTTGCTTGTACCCATTTTACGGATACGTGGGGCTGTTTAAAGCGTGTGGATTTTCCTTACTGTCAATCTCGGTACAATCAAATGTCTTTTGTTGTGTTTTTGGTTGAACTTCTTGAAGTTGTCCATTTACAGGTTATTACGCATTTCGGAGCCCAACGGCCGTGACTAGCCTTGAGGTTTTTGTTCTTCGACGGCTCCAGCATTTTGTTGTTGAAGGGGATTGATTAGCCCCATACTGCAGCGGTGTACGTAATCATTGACTTGACGGTCGCCTCATATAGAAGCAGCTGGTTTGAAAAACTTAGCTTATCTGCCATATAAGGCTGGGATCGATCTTGACTTCCAAGTATTTCACATGCCCCATCCATGGGCTTTCTTGGTGGGAGATCGTGACGGTCTGCTGAGGGACTGGAGAGAATCAGCGCCCGTTCAAGTGGAATTGCATGGCTATATTAATACCTGAGTCATTGGGGCAGGGCTAGGTTTTGTGCAGTGGGTTTTTTAAACAGCAGATAAGATAACATAAGAAATAAGATATGAATGTTCAACATACATAAATCAATGGGAACGTTTATACACCAAATAAGATATGATAAGAAATAAGAGATAACATAAGAGTTGACCAACTTTTAACTTGTTATCTTATTCTTATCTGAAAATACAAATGCGCATGTGCTGATGAAATTTTTGACAGAACTGACAAAAAAAATGAATTCTATGTCAAGAAAGCCGTGATTTTATTGGTCTATTCTTATTTCTTATTTAATCTGTATAGACGGCTTTATTTGTGGCTTGTTTCTTATCCTATTCCTTATCTTATCTTATTTGGTGTATAAACCCACAGTTTTACTGACCGGAATTCCTTTGAATCTCCAGGGGGGATTCCGTGTACCGTAGAATTCTACATGTATTTGAATAAGTGAGATGACATTATGGTTGAGTTCATGAAACAGTCAACAATTGAATTCTATTATACAAAAAATGCCACCACAGGGATTATTCTTTTCTATTGATCTCGGCGTGTTTATAGCTAGTAGCTAGTACTATATAGGCATACTGTCCTGTAGATATTCTGACAAATTTTCCTGTCATGCTCTATGCGAGAGTATTCCACGATGTTGACTCAGATGATGATTAGATGCAAGCTATCTCTATCTTCGTGGATTTTTAGGACACTATATGGCTCATTCTGGAGTAATTCCTAGATCTTCGATTTTGTTTGTGGTTTCCAGGTCATATTTTGTACGTTTTCAAACAAAATTCAATTTTGTTGACTGGACTATTAAAATATGTTTTCTGTTCAAGAATACACAACAATTTTCTGTGGCGGACCAATCACTGCCATGGCTTGGGCACCGACCCCTTACACTTCCAGAGAGGCCTTCCAGGTCTTGGCCGTAGCTACCACCAATGATTTCGATTCAAAATACAGAGTGAACACAACCTATGAGGACCCCTCTATGATTCAGTTCTGGGACTTTGGACCTTTAGCAAATGGAGGACCTTATCCAGAACCCAGTAAGATGTTCTTCTTAGCCTTGGACTGTGGTCCGATTTGGCATTTGGAATGGTGTCCTTCGGGATGTTACGACCAGGCAGATACGGGGAAGTTCGAGAGATTAGGTTTGTTAGCAGTAGCAGGGTCTGTTCCTGCAGTGTTCATTTATTCCATACCAATGATAAAGGATGAGGAGAAAAGGTATTGGTTTCATGAATTCTGATGAATTCAATTACAAGCAACTTTGTTTTAGGGAATTATTCTATAAGGAAAAGCCTTTATTGAAGTTGCAAATTCATCCCAGCAACACTACGCTGAAAACTAATTTCTATCCCACCAAAATATCTTGGACCAAGGTAATCATTAGTAATTTGAAGGAAGTGTTCAGTTTAGTTCTTTAAGAATTCAAAAATACTTATTTTTTTTTTAAATCAAATGGTCTTCCAGAACCCTAAAATGTTTTGTGATATAGTGCGTTTTAGAACTTCAAGGAGCATGTGCATTGACCGTATTGAAATTACATCAAACTATAATCGGCCCAGAGATGAAGGGAAGCAACAGCACAATATTAATTTTCTTCGAGGTTTTTTGGGAAGAAAAATGTTTTCCGTGCCATTCCTATTGAATTATGGTTTTAGTATGAACCTGGTTTCACGTTTAAATTAGTCTCTTGTATTACATTATACCTGATAGATTCAATTCGTTTTTTATTGCATAACTCATCCAAAAAAATCGATTGTGATTTTTTTTACAGGCTTCGGGACATAAATACATTGCTGTGGGTTATTCAGACGGCATGGTTGCTCTATTCAACGTGCAATCACCCTCGCCACTATTAATAAACAGGGAGCCTGACGGGGTAGGTGTGCTCTTCCCATATAGAGTCATACCTGCACATAAGCATTTTATCTCAGGTAAGGCATTGAACAAATCTTTCGTAAAACATTTTATGTCTCACCAGCTGGCCATACTTTTTGTGGTCTTTATTGCTACACTACAACGAAAAGCTTAGAAAGTGTGGTATGTTTATATCTTAAAATTGCTTTTGCTTAAATTTGCATTCAGGTTTTCTTTCTGATGTTAACAATGTGCAATACTTTCAGTTCTTTCTTTGATTCATTTGGGAGGTGGTGACAAATTACTTTTGACTGGGTCGTACGATAAAGACGTGCATTTGTGGAATTTGGACCGTCGCACCAAAATAACCGCACCCAAGAAGAGAATCGTAACTGACGGTACTTGGCTGACGAATTGGCTATCTTATGTCACTACCTACGACGACAGTAACTGCGTTAACAGTAAGTAATGTGTTCGTGGTTTAATTTTTTGGTACTAGTTCAAGGTAGAACAGATCACGTATCAAAGCATAAGAATATTATTGATCGATTAATTGTTGCATCTGTTATTAATTTATGAGTGCAATATACACCTTTGAAAATTTTGTGCCATATGTTGTGTACAATTTATGCGCAAAAACATAGTTATGCATTTCTCAGACAAGATCTCTTAATATTCTAGATCTGACGAGTACCACTGTGACTGCATATCGGAATTATTTGTGTGAACCGACGCCTATTATGTTTTCTAAATCCTCTGTCAAAAGCATCTCGGCGAGTGATTGGCTGAACGGCTTTGTTCAAGGCAGTGAAGTTGGAGAAGTTCAAGCTAGTTTCCAGGGACAAATGCTATATTCCTTGGATGCTGTAAAGAAAAGCTACTTGCGCAGATATGTAAGTAATATTCAATAATCATTTTACATTGAAATAATACAATTAAATTCTATGAAACTAGAGCAATAGACAATAGGTAACAACTTCAATTTATTACCACAAGAAAAAATATGTAAGTGACTCTATGGTGACTGGTATTTATTGTGACTCCTTTTTGAAAGAGCCACTAAAGAGGGGTCCACAAAAGGTTTTATTAGACCAGAACCTGCCTTTGGTATTTCTTGAATTGTTGCCAAACAAACACTGAATACCTGCACCCAAGTAGGGTATCAAACTTTTGATATAACTTACCAGGGTTGGATACATTAAGGGCCATACCAATGCTGTCAAGAGTGCAAATCTGGTACAAGGATGGCTCAAAGACTAGCAAAGGAGTTGGGGCTGGAATATACGGGGAGAGACCAAGGAAAGACATCAGCCTAAGCCTCGGTACTCAAGCCTCTATATTCCAAGCCGAGGTAACGGCAATCTCCGTCTGCACGAGAGATATTCTAAGGAGGTGTCCTAGAAACCAACCCATAACGATTCTCGACAGCCAGGCGGCGATTAAAGCCCTGCGTTCATGCAGGTTCACTTCCAAACTGGGTTGGGAGGCACACCAAAACCGTCATCAATCTATCTGGGAGAGTGCCTCAGGCAATACTTACGGAAAAATGATGATGATGGGGCCAACCGACCGGCTATCAAGACACCTTCTTGAACTAAGCGGAGACTCCCTCAGGAAGGTGGTAGGACTGCCATCTGAGAAAACACCTGCAACTGTTAGGGATACATCAAGAGTCCACACAATGCAGATTCTGTGAAGAGGAGGACGAAACAGCCTCCCACATAATGTTTGAATGCGAAGCTCTGGCTCGCATGAGGATGGACATCTTCGGACACCACGGTGCAGAAGATATCATCCCGCAGGAAAACCTTGTGAGGAATCTCCAGGAGGTCATTAAAAGATCCGGAGTACTCACGAGATAGACCTCATAGCGGGGTGCAGAAAGGTTCTATACAGAACTACCTGCATTTCAGCCGCTGGCCAGCCCCGCCATCTAATAATAATAATACCAGGGTTGGTCCATTACAATCCATACAATTATAAATTCTTCAAAAAATAACACCAAACAATAATTGTTAGTCTCTCAGTAGGAATTACTTCGTTGTCTAATAGGCCTAGTTACTGTCCACTGTTGTCTGAATTACAAGATTTCAAGGCTAGGATTGTCGGAATATCCGGAATGCCGTCTTTGTCTTGAAGATGATGAAACAGCAGAGTATATACTTTGTGCCTGCCCCGCTGCGGACGGCATCAGGTTTTCGATGTTTGGTAGAGCCTCACTCTTTCCATCTTATCTGAAAGATCATTTGTCAGATGAACTAATTGGCTTCTTGAAGAAGTTGGATTTATTTGGTGAAATATGAATTGGTGAGAGCTACAATAGATTCTCACGGGTCGCAGTGGAGGGTCACAAAAGACACACTCACTCAAAATCTAGATACATTTTTTGTTTTTACAATCTCATCGACAAATTGTGTTAATTACAGTTTTTTGAAAACCTCTATAAAGGTCAAATACAAAGAAAAACACTAACAAAGTAACTAATTTGACATATAAATAAAATATTCATTGAAGTGATAGTTAAAATAATCAAGCAAAATATAATTTTTAAGTAAAAAAAAATTGAATGCATGAATTCACAAGTATATAACAAAAATTTAAAAAAATAATAAAATATCTCATCATTAAATATATAAATTAAAGATCATTTCACAAATTTGTATAAATGAATGTTCTTTACCGACCAAGGAAAAAGCAAACCGCTTTCTTAATGAATTAGAATAAAAAGACACAACTGCAAAAACATATTATAGCATAATTTGCGTACATATCATTTAATAATAATAATAATAATATAATAATACTCCCTCATAAACTCTCATAGAGTGTACCCAAAGGCATAGCCTGTGCGGGTAGAGGACGGCTATTATTATTATTTGCCGTGGCACTCCGGGGCGACTTACTGATGTTTTCGGTGGTGTATTCACTTTTCAGCTGTAGGAAAACCCAGAAAACCTACAGCACCACCCCGGGTGGTCGGTGCGCACTTCAAGCTAGCACCAGACGTCGGGATTGGCATCTAGGAAACTCACATCACACTTGATTCACAACAAGGCAAGTGGCTACCTAAAGAGACCCGTGTACTTGAGAAACAAGATTCCTTACCGGAGCCTCGAACGTCTGTCTGATGCGAGCCAGAAGTTGCACTGCTAGTGACCTTAACCACTGAGCCACCGACCACCCTGATTTTACGCATTTCTGAGCTTGCCTATTATCAAATAAAGAGAAGTGGATCCAGACACTTCCTTGGGGCGCCCCTCTATCCATATTCCACCAGTCAGCGAAAATATGGGAATTCTTGAAGGCTTTTATTTAACTTGCAATGTTATTTTAATCTTATCACTCTGTCCCTCTGAAAGCTAGATAGAGAACTTTTAGACATTCGGGAAGATTTCCGACTGTTTCGAACGCAGAAATTTACGATGAAAAAAATGTCGATCTGGGGACTCAGACCCCCCTAATTTTAGGAAAAAATTGAGAAACTCACGAAAATGAACCAGGATAAAGGAAAAAACACCTAAAAATTGTGAAAAACATCGATTAATTTTTGAAGGTTTTGTGGGGTACGTGCAGAGAAGCTGGGCAACTGGCGCACCTATTGAAACAAAAAGTACAAAATAACGTGAAAAAATTTAAAAATGGTTGTTTAAATGCACTAAACAGAAAAAATAAACTTTTAAGCTTGTCGCGGGAATAAAGCTTGACGAGTAAATTGACTGAATTTATAAGAAATACATAGGTACTTTTGTATTATATACAATTTTATCATGTAATGAAATAATGAGTTCAATTTACTCTTCTACTTTTTATCGCATTTAAGTATAAATGTTTCTTTTGAAGTTTTTTTAAGTTTATTCTAATTTTAAGTGCCATAATTTCACTAAATACGACCACTGCTTGTGGAATTAGTTGGGTATTCACATTGATTTTACTCTTTTCAGCTGCTCAGTTATACGAAACTGATTGACAAACATAAGCCTCCAGATGTTAGAGTTGTGGAAGAAGCTGCCAAGCAAAAAATTTTAACAATATTACCAGGGGGATTCAAGAATTCAATATCCGACTTGGCAGAAAATAGCAATATGGTATATAATTATTTCGAGCCTACTACTTATGCAGGTGCTAGGAAGAAATATGGACTGGTTTTCTGTGATTTGAAATTGGTAAATAGTTTGTACAAAGTTTTTCTAGAAATATTGTCAAGAAATGTGCATTTTCAGGATTCTCTCATAGATGTTCCACCGTCGTACCAAAAAAAATTAAGCGGCTGCCATGAAGTTCTGAGCACATCAAAGCCGAATTTATATGCACTACAAGCGGCCAACAAAGTTTGTTTCAATCCCAATCGCCAAGCAAGTTTATATTTTGCAACAGGGTATCAGGCAGGATTTGTAAGAGTGAGCTATTTGAGGTTTTTGGAAAAAGATAATCAGGTTAGAACATCTATGATGTAGTATGCGTTTGTTGCGATTTGTTGAACGCCATTGGCAGTTGACTATGAAAAAGAAGCATTTTGCTAATTAGCTTGGGCGCGGCAATTTTTTCTCCAGTGTGTACATTTTATTGAATTATATCTATCTTACATAGAAAATGAAAAATTCATGTATTTATTTAATGTTTATATTGTACATATCTTTTTTATGTTTATCCTGTTTATCGAAAATAGTAATATATTTTATGTTTATTATAAATAAAATGATTTTTTCTCCATTCCCGACACGCTTTTTCTGTAATATATGCCACCATCAGCGCGTCACACCGAACATTGAATTTATTCCTCACCCCGCACAGCAAAGGTTTGCGCATATATTCATGAAGCTTGTCAGGGAAGATATCAAACTCTTCGAAGCTTAATTCAATGCTAATACAGGGCGTTAGATAGACATACGGCAAAAATCAATGGGTTATTCCTTGACCTTTTCCAAGAATTTTTGGCCATTTGATGATTTTCGAAAAACCCCGTTGTTTCGAAGATACAGAGCGAACCAAATTAACGACATAAACAACAGTAACAAGTTCAAAATTTTTGTACCAGAGAGGTATCAACAAAGTGAAATAAATACGGAGTTCCCTTCTCTCCAAGCGTTTCCACCAAGTGTCACAAAGGCAAACATCTGTCAGAAAACAACCACTTTCTTGGCAATACCACGACGGACATTGAACTACATCTGACATTTCGTTACACCCAACGAACAAAGCCGTAACTAAAGTTACAGCTATTTTCAGTTATAGGTGTAGGCGTATTCAGCTTAAAAAACTGATGCTGACGATAAAAAAAGCCGTATCTTTAGACCAAGTAGTTACGAAGAAATCTACTTGAAAAACGTATTTTCACTTAAATATTGAAAAAAAAAATCAGTATTTTGGCTCTCCTGAAATATGATGAAAAGTCTTTGTTCGTTGGGAGTGTCAATTTGTGCAATGTTCTTCCAAGAAGACCCAAATGCAAGTGTTTGTCTTGTAATCAAACAGAAGATCATCCTTCATTTGGCTCACATTGACCATCTGCAGACATGCATGTTTCGAAGTTTGGCCTCTCATCAGTGACAGGGTACATCGGACACGTTATAAAGTGTTCAGTACCTGCCAAATGAATCATAATCAACCGTTTGAATATAATTTCCCCAAGGATGAAACTACGACCCACAACTAAGTTGATCGCAGCGCCATCCGCACGGAAATTAAGAACAAGTCACTCCTAGGCAGCACAGACTCCGGAAAGAGTAAACTTTAATATTTCGAACAATTTCGAAATTTTTGAGCTGGAGAGGTATCAACAAAGTAGAATGAATACGGATTACCCTCCTCTTCAAGCGTTTCCACCAAGCGGAAAAATAAAGGCAAACATCTGTAAGAAAATAACTACTTCCCTGGCTAATACCACGACGGACATTGAACTACATCTGACAGATATTTGTGCAACGTTCTTTCGAGAAGGCCCAATTGCAAGTGCGTATCTTGTAATTAAACGGTAGATTATCCTTCATTTGGCTGGTAATGACCACCTGCAGATATGCATGTTTCGAGGTATTGCCTCTCATCAGTACCAGGGTATGTCAGACAAAATTATAGTTGTCCTGTCCCTGCCAAACTTAAGTTGATCGCAGCGTCATCCGCACGGAAAATCAAGAACAAGTCACTCCTAGGTAGCACATACTCCGGGAAGAGTAAATTGTGATATTTCGTCATGGACTGCGGAACTCATCACAGCAGAGACATTTCTAATAGAGTAACACCCAGCAATTATCTGATTTCACAAATCATCCAAATTCGCCAATGAGGTAGAGTGAACTAATGAGTTCAGATATCTGCAGAAGAAATACTCCAAGGGGTTTGAGTCCGGGGATCGAGCAGGCCATGCGTGTGGCCCACCTCGACCAATCCAGCGATCTCTGTATATTACTGTTGAAAAATCATTTTTTTTTTGTATTCGATAAACTCATGACGTACACCCTACGTTTATTTACATTAATGATTTCAACAAATATCTAATATGTTTGTAAATTTTGTTCACCCTGAACCTTCGAAACAAAGGGGTTTTTCAAACATCATCTTTAATTTTTGCGCATTTTTACATAACACCCTGTATAATATGTAAGGGCAGCGCTAATCAGGTATTTTCACGATCGTAGATTCGTTTTTTTGCAAAAAAATATTGATTTCATGCAAGAGATATTTTTTTCTATGGGCTCGGTGGTCCCATAAGAATTTGGGAATCTCTCGAATTTTTTGATTCATGTCATTTCAATGTTTTTCATAAAAATTATCCTAACCATAACGTTGTGAAAACAATGAGTCATTTGCTAAAGAAATAAAAATTATCAAACAAAAACTGTAGGCATAAAACCGATTCCCGTTTTACTGAGGTAGTTTTTGCTCTCAAGCCGCCTTATTAGTCTGCCTTAGCTGTTAATTTCAGAAGATACTTTGTAAGAAATTATAAAAACTTGTAGACACTAGATATATCAACTTAATGATCATGTTGAAAGTAATGGTGATACTCCTTCCATTTTCTGATAAACTTTGCACATATTTCTGAAAAGAAAAAAAAGTAATAATAATAATATAATAATACTCCCTCATAAACTCTCATAGAGTGTACCCAAAGGCATAGCCTGTGCGGGTAGACGACGGCTATTATTATTATTTGCCGTGGCACTCCGGGGCGACTTACTGATGTTTTCGGTGGTGTATTCACTTTTCAGCTGTAGGAAAACCCGGAAATCCTAAGCACCACCCCGCGTGGTCGGTGCGTACCTTAAGAGCTAGCATCAGACGTCGGGATTGACATCTAGGCAACTCACATCAAACTTGATTCAAAACAAGGCATGTGGCCACCTAAAGACACTCGTGTACTTGAGAAAAAAGATTCTGTACCGGAGCCTCGAACGTCTGTCTGATGCGAGCCAGAAGTTCCACTGCTAGTTACCTTAGCCACTGAGCAACCGACCACCTCATTAGTATAATGTAATGTGATATTTTTTATGTTTATTGAAAGGTGAAAAAATTATCGATTTTTGATGAGTGTACTTCTAGGAATTGAAAGTTTAATCATTTTTTTTTTTGGTATTTTGACCAGAAGACTTGCCAATGGTGAGCTTGGTTACGTTTCTTTTATTAATGAATTTTGACAAATATCGATACGTGCAAGCGCTTCTGCATCAAAGGAATCCCCAAAAGACGTAGTACAGTGTTCTTCTTCTTTTCGAGATTGGTAGGAAATAAAAAAAAAATATTTCTCAAATCATTTATTTGAAAAAATATCTAAAAATATTTGAAAAAGTTATTCAGAATGTCATTTTATAGATACATAAAAATTTTGAAAAAATAATCTGAGATAAAAATAATTAAATAAATTGTAAAATTGTAAGTCAAAAAAAATCAGTTTGGAAGAATACATTTCTGACAAGGAAACTTATTAGCAAGGCAACAGTTATATTTCAAATGATATTTTGTAGACTCGCAAGCTATTTCTATTTTACTTGGAGAAAATTTTAAATCTGCATGTGAATTTTCAATGTGTGCAGCTGCTTCATAAGAGGTCACTGAAATATTTCCAGGACATAATCCCAATACTGTTGATTATTAATGAAGGATCAAGTATCTACAAAATTTTAATTATAATATTTTATATTCAAACAATAATAAAATTAGAAGCAGAAATAATTATAAACCAAACAATTAAATACATACTCGAAACTTTGTCTACCATAACGCTCAATACATGTAGTTGTTTGGGATTTAATTTCTCTAGACACATTTTGGAGCATTTGTGGTGTAATGTTATTCATACATTGTCAAATTTCTTTTAAATGGTTGATATTATAAATTAGCCGATGTTTATAAACCTTACTTGCAAGATACCCTCATAATCCAAGGGCGTCAAATCTGGGGATCTTGCAGGCCACGTGTTTTCTGAATATTGTCCTATCTACTAATGAGGAAACTTCATTGTCACGCTTTGGCTTTGAGGGTACCTATGTATTTCCACTGTCTAGTTGAAAAAAAATTAATTTCTTTTTTGCAGGAGTGACCCATGAAAAAAATTTAAAACTCGTTATTTGAAAACTATAAATAATTTAGTGATTTTTTTCCCAAAAAAGTAAGCCCCAACGATATCCGTATGACGAATAAAATACTCTAAACGGTTAAAATCTAATTTATTTAAAACACTGACTGCATTCTCTATTATTCAAATATCGTATTCAGGCTGATTAAAAAAAAACTGTCGTCTCGCCGTGGAGATTTCTTTTATATACGGTGGTGAAATGGCTTCAGTTCTTTCTCGAATTTCTACTATCGTCTAGATGTCGCTTCTCGAATGATCTTGTGTCAATCGCCAGCGGCGAAGTTAATTGTGACATTAACGGCTATAAATAGCGCTGTTTTCTATGCTGTTCACGAGCTCCATCAGGACCGGCTTGAGGAGAAATCGTCACAGTATCTAATATGCAGCATCAAAAAGGTTTTGACGGAAAATTGACTTATTGCCTCTTTATTTGTTACTTCAGGTAGTGTACTTTCATACCCCATACTATATCGCTAGATGAATTATTATGCATGATGAATTGAAATATTTCAAAATTCAAAAACTATACTTTATTAATGCTACAAAACAGTGTGAGAATATTTTTTTTCTCTAGATAGAGAATGAAATACATACTTTTTATCATTAATTGATTGAATTCAATTTTAATATTAAAACCAAAAAACTTTGTAAGTTTTTTATAACTTCCGACAATAAGGTATATTTTGACTTTGACTTCAAATTGTAAAGGGACAAAGGTGCTGTAATATATTTCTTCAAGCTCAAGAGAGAGAACGTTAGAATTTTGTTACCAAATTTGCTGTCGAAATTGGCAAATTTTTCGATGTACCTGGAGAAAGGTACTTTCCCTCACTCGACTGCTTACCCGAACGACGCAAAGAATGCTGGAAAGGTGCTTTTTGTACTTGTTAGGATAATAACTATCGTCACAATTTTTCTACCTCCGGCTATCGTTTCTTTTCACGTCTTCCATATACAATACCATAGAAATCCGTTATTTATTCTTTTCTTAAGCTTCTTTCGAAAACTGTTGCTAGAGTTTTTCAATTTTGACATTTCCAAAAATTGATATAAGATTTTCAATAATTTAAAATTTGATCATTTATTTGTCAAATATAGACTGGATGTTTTTTCATTAAAAACATTTAATTTGTTAAAAAATTTCCGTTGGTGTTTGATTTATTTTTAAATAAAAGTTTGATATTTATCTGATTAGAAGGCATGTAAATTATTACAATTTACAGCGCCATCACTAGGTTTCAAGAATCACTCGGACTATAGTGTCAACGGTCGACTGTAGTTTATATTTGCTGTACATGACAAAAAACATGTTATTGATTGCTATGGCGACATATATTAAAGCTACCTAGGAAATAACTCATCTTGATATTTAAGGCTCGTACAGTAATTAAGTCTTCCACATGCACCTGTATGATAGATTTATTTATTTGAAAATGAATATAATGTTTCAAATATAATAATAAATATAATAAAAAGTAATAAATTTCTCATGGAAACGTGATCAAATTAGTTGAAAACTGTCCAATTGAATTGTCCATGATCATGTGAAAATAATTAATTATATATCATAATATATAAAAATACTGAATTATCATAATATATGTACACAAAGAAAGAAAAATAGTAAAAATGAATAATTTGTCATATTTTGAATATATAAAAAAATTACAAAAAAATTAAGTAGGTACAAATTAAAATAATAATATTTCACATAGAAACAATTTTCTAAATTTTCAAAATTCTCAATCAATCAGTGTTTGATTTTGTTTTTAAATCCAGAAAAATTATTTTTAAAAAAACTTATCCTTTTACCTATATAAATGGAATGTTGTTGCTTCAAAGTTGTAGAGAACTTTAGATATAATGGGTGTGGTTATATCGCGATTCATTCTACCTAAATTAAAAATTGTAAATTTAATAGATTCGAACTTCCACATTTTTGTTTCACATCAAATAATGAAATCCACCAATGATTTGATTCTGTAAAATTACCCACCCAGAAGTAATAAAGTTAACGCAAAACACTTCATAGGTAAGTACCAATGTTTTAATTTATTTTTACAAAATAACCTGCATCTCAACCATAATCAATTACAAATATTTATTCACATAAACAATCTTGCATTCACACAATTTGTTCAATGTTTCACATCCACACAATACAGTTACATAAATTTAAATATGAACGATACAATAATTAAAAATCCACAGTATAATCCTATATTTGAACCCACATTAGCTTTTAGTTTAACACCTACATGTTTTGAGTAGCATGAAATATAAAATTTGGAAAAATTGTTCCAATTCTAATATTTCCACACATTACTTTCTTATTGTGTGAGAAAGTCTGCCAAATTACCAGTTACAAAATACAATTGTAAACATTTTTCATATTTAAAGAACCAACATATTTTTTATAAAATATCTGACATATGACAGAGATAAATTAAAAAAAAATAATTGAATACATTCATTTTGTTCCTAATTCACCTGTTTGATGTTTTACACCAACAAAATACTATTTCATCATTGTTAAAAATAATTATGCTATCTATATGGCAAATAAATAATTGAACTATAAAAAGTTTTTTTCATAATTTCCCAAAAACTTTCTCTCCTCAAAAGTGTCTATCTTCTAAAATAAGAGCTAATGTGGATGAAATTTTGAAAAATTACCAAACCAAAAATTATTAATTAAAGCAAAAACTTCATTTATCAACACTAATGAATCCATTTGATTTTCAAAAAAATATCACATACACACACCCGATACCATAATCACCGTAAATTGATAGTTATAAATAATTATTTAAATAGATTTGTTATCACTCAATTCAATCAATTCGATATTTTACATCAATACAATTAATACAACTCGTAATATTCAAACGTTAACAATTACATTTTAATCAGATTTATAAAATTATATAACATTTTTATGGTTGGGTCCGAGAATAATAAAAAAAAGCTTCCATACATTGCATCATATCTTATTACGACTTTGCGTTGAGAATTACCAATTTTACTGAACACCATTTTTCAAAGAAATAAGATTGGGAGTCGGAAACTGATGGTTCATTGGTGTGATTGTTCCATGCAGTTATTCTTGAACGTGACAGCATATTTAGACTTGATTTTTCATAAGCTCCGGGTTCTACTGATGCAAGTTAAGTAGTTTTTGTAAAGAACATTTTCATGCATAATATTAAATCAAAATATCTCATTCTTGCTTGTAAACTTTGGCTTTCAAAACAGCTTTGTCCAAAATTTCGGCAAATGTCCGTTGTGTTAAATCGCACAGTTCCGCGCTTTCTTGGGATGCTATTTCCAATCCTTTCCCTAGATGAGCGTCAAAATGGGATGCAAGAGAGGCTTGGGACTCGCAAACTCTGGCTAGCTGCATGAGCAGGTTTATGATATCATCTGTTAGGGGCGGAAACGCTTCGCTGATCCTCACCAAGGCAGGTAGAACTGGTTTGAACAGTTTCACTCGCTGTGCACTGGATACACCTATAAAATTATGCATATAGTTTTCAAGTACTTTTTTATAGAAACTCTATATGAGAAAAACTAATGAAGAAGGTACCTGATAAGCTGAAATGCAGTCAGTCATGTTTTCTCCTTACTACTAAGTAAAGGACCAGGCAGCCGGCTTATGGAGAAATGGGCTTCGGTGAAATTTCATGAATTGTTAGTATATTGTAGTTGACGATTTTCTGAACAATAGTGTCCATGGGCCCAACTCAATCCTATAACTAGTTTCAGAGATACAGGGTGTTGGAAAATAGCCATTTTTTAAAAGCATGTATTTCTTATTTTCTTCAATGTATCAAGAATTTTTCCCTGTGATAGTGTTCTAATGACACTAAATATTTATTTATTGAAAGAATAGCTTCCAGACAGAACAAGTTCTGGTATGAGGAAGTTGTACATATGTTAAAAAAAAAAATAAAAAAAATAATAATAAATTAACAATTGCAATTAAAAAATAAAAATCATAAATCATAATCACTGATGAACAATTAACAACAATAATAATTGTAAAGTCATAATAATATAAAAAAAAATCATCATCATCATAGATCAGTCATCAAAGATCAAATCTCAACAGCAATTTCAATAATACAGTTTTATCTACTCCGTAAGGAAATAATGTGCTTTTTCACAGAGATTTTGAATTTTGAGAAATTTCTGCAACTTTTTATATTATTGGGTAATTTATTGAATTCAGCTAGAGCAGCGTGAGTAAATCTTTTTTGACCAACTGAAGAGGTAGCAGAATCGAGATGGAACAGGTTATATTGTCTAGTGCAATGACTATGAATTTCAGAGTTTCTTATCAAGATAAAATTTTATTTTGATATTTTATTTATAATTTTGAATGAAATGTTTAGGGTATTTATTTTATCAGTCCCTCATGAGAGAAAGTTTCATTTGCTACAGGGTTATTCAAAAAAAAAAAAACGGAACGTTGACTTGAAATATGATTCAACTTCCAGGAATTTCAATATCTAGCTGGGTTTGCTTCTGGTCGGTTTATAATAAGATATGCAAACATTTTTTAAAGGGCGAGTCAGAAAGTTGATCGCCCCTGTATCCTATATTTAATAAAAATGTTTATACACTGTACTGCACGTTAGGAGGTGATATTGAGTCATTTTGAAATATGTATAATTTATATATGATATACAGGGCTATTCAAAAAATATGTAAGGAAGAAAATCCGAGAATCGAGTTTCTTTTGGAAATCTCCCTGTAATTAAATATTTCCTCGGTGAATTTCTGTGATACTTTCATATTACCTTTAGTTTGAGTTTTTTGGTCGACTGTAGAAGTTTTGTCAAATTACTATGATCAGTATTTTTTATCCCGACGATATGATGACAAGCCTAACATTATTTTCTTCATATATGGGTGTCCCGTAAAGACCACATCAAAATAAAGGAGAATGTATATCATGCAGTACAAAGTACCTATATAAAATTTTATTAAATAAGGGATACAGGGGTGATCAACTTTCTGACTCGCCCTGTAATAAAAGTTTGCATATCTTATTATTATAAACCAACCAGAAGCAAATCCAGCCAGATATTGAAATTCCTGAAAGTTGAATCATATTTCAAGTCAACGTTCCGTTTTTTTAATTTTTGAGTAACCCTGTAGCAAATGAAACTTTCTCTCATGAGGGACTGATATTTAGTGTCATTAGAACACTATCGCAGAAAAAAATTCTTGATACATTGAAGAAAATAAGAAATACATGCTTTTAAAAAATGGCTATTTTTCAACTTCAACACCCTGTATCTCTGAAACTAGTCATAGGATTGAGTTGGGCCATGGATACTATTGTTCAGAAAGTCGTTAACTACAATATACTTACAATTAATGAAATTTCACCGAAGCTCATTTCTCCATAAGCCGACTGCCTGCACTGGGACTCCGATGATTAGAACTGTTCCATAGTATCGAAATGTGTCGAGAATGTGACGTCATATTCGAACGTTAGAAATGGGAAGCAATGGAAGCATAGTACCGATATTTCGAATATGACTTCACATTTCGATTCTATAAAACATTTCTAATCATCGGAGTCCGGCAGCTGGTCCTTTATTCAATGTTCCGTAGTTTTACAAACACTACATTTTTAATCAGATTCATATATTTTGTTCACCAGCCAAACAAGGGTTTTTGATTTCCTCACCACCTTACGTTTTTTTTGACTGGATTTGTTTAAAATAAAAAAGCTAATAATTCATGAGTTACGTAGAATTGATCAAAAAGCCCTCAAAAGGTTTGGATATATTAATAGTATTGACTAGATTGTATTATGAAGAGTGTTGATCGAAAAGCCCTCAAAAGATTTGAATATATTAATAGTATTGACAAGATTGTATATATAAAGAGTGTCTTTGGAAAAATATTCATCATACATTACCTCCAAGTAGAGCGTAGAGTAAATTCAAAGCTATGGTGCACAGGTTCAAGCTCTTCGGCAAAGCATATTGTAGGCTGATGTGGGACAATAGTTGGATGCCGAATATCTGCTTGCTGAGACTGGGTTGCTGCATTAATTCCTGAATGAAATCCAAACAGATATGCATCGACGGTACTCCTTTTATCACAACTTCCAGCAGCTCACTTGGATAAGTCTGAAATGCAGCTTTTAAATGTTTAGTTGAAGACAAGATAAAATGTTATTCGAATCCGATTCTAGTCGACAGAATTGTTCAGATAACGCATAGAAATTCGTGATTAACTCACCTGAAAATGCACTAATTTGCAGAGCATTGTATCAGCGATAAATGCTTGATGCAAATAACTGCACACAAGTGACCTGACTTCTTGAAGAGCCCATTGCCGCCCTGGCATATTTTTGTCCTGTTCGGTTTCAGAACAAGTCTCTATCAATATTTGAATAGCAGCTGCTTCCTGCAAAACAAAATCAGTTTTTCCAAGCCTACTTCTTCATTCGATTTCACATTAGATCTAACAATACTGGAAATGAAATGCTTTAAGTCCTACCGAGGTTTTTAAGTTCCAGCTTCATGTGGGAAAACACTACCGCTGGGGATGATAATTTGTTTCTCCAATTAATCCTACAGAGTAGATCTATGCCTGCACGGTTGATACAGAAAAATAATAATGATTCAGTATCACAACGTGCCACAGATAGACGAAATGTATAAATATATATAAAGGTATATTATAAAAAATTCAACAAAATTGTCAAAACAAGTTTATTCATCTTATGAACAATGCTGTTTTTGGAAAAACTATGGAAAATTCAACGACAAACGATGATTCCTGATCTCTCAAGTGCTTTGTCCACGAGCCACAATAAAATGTATGTGCGGTTTAGGTAGTGAATAGTCGCCACAGCATCTAAAGAAAAAGTTGCTTGACCCCATTTATTTATTGTCAATAGACAAACCACCTGTCTTGCTGCAAATGAATACATCACTTTCTTTCTACGTTTATTTACACAACTTTTTATGTTTTAGAATATCGATCGGGGTTAAAAGCAAATCCTCATCACAAACAGGGCAATGAAACGATCTAGAATTCGGTTTCACAACGATCTTTTCTTCTTCCTTCTTTTCCTTGTCGACTGTGACTTCATTATTACAAAACCTCTCGTGCTGCATAATGCTGAAGAGAGAAGATCCCAACTTCGAAGTATTACAGTGACAACACTCGAACGATGTCTGGTATATTTCTTCTTCGATAGCACAAGCCCATTGCTCCTGTAGCAAACAGTCAAAAACCACGTTTTCAGTGACATTTACACCACCTATTTCATAATTCTTCGTAATTGGGTAGTTCTCGTCGAAAGGATTCTTATTTTTTTTGTCGAAATTTTCAGTCTCGAAGAAATTTGTTTCAAAAGAATATATTTCTTTTAGATCGGCTGGGAGCAGCCGCTTTACATTATAGCTGATTTCGGCGTTCATGAAGTTGACGAGGTCTTCAATGAAGTAGAAAATCTCTTTTTTGTTTACGTCGCTGTTATTCTTGGGGTCTTGTAGTTTGGAATCCAATTTGTTTTTCCATTTCTTCCTCAGCGATATTGCTCTAAGTAGAAGGGTTTTACCTGAAAATTGAAAAAATACATATACCATAAACACAATATTTCATGAAGACTAAAATATAATTTCAACAAGAATTAATGGAAACTCACACAAGTGTACAAAAAACAAAATAAATCGAAAAACTCACCTGGGCCAACATAGGGAACATCAAAAAGCAAAAAATCATCAACGACAAACTGCGTGAAAGATCTATTCGTAGCTATCGTCTTGCCGAAGATCAATAAAGTCTGCAGAGCAGGCATTCGCATGGTATTTACCAAATAAACCTTCCTCGTTTCTAAAATCGACTGATACACAAGCAATTGGTGCTTTTTACTAATCGGTCTTTTGCTGAAATATCCTGGAGGCGGCACTTCGATGTCATCGTTGTGCAGCTCAAGGATCTCAGGATTTGAAGCGAAATAGTTCATCGGCCTCAGAAATAAGTAGCTTTTATTTTTGGTGTGGTACAGACGCTCAGAAACAGTTTTGGAGGAATTGAATTCGTCCTCGACAGCTATCTGGGGGTATAAACCACTAGTTAAAATAAGTTTGAGCATCATAAGGTCTTTATAGCTATCTGCTGAGGCTTCATTCAGTAATTTTTGCAACCTGGAAAAAAAATAACTTCAACTTGTTGTTTGACAAAATAAAAAAATAGACTATAAAGTTAAAAAAAATCGTAAATTTACAGTATATGTGATCCACTTGGCCTTAAAAATGTTCTCTTTACAATGTAACATGTATTTCTGGATGCCTGTAGCATCACACGATGAGAATGATATGTTTTTTCTCTACCATCTACTTTGTATAACATTTGTTTTGTTTATAGGTTTTCTATCCTAGAAAAAAAAAATTGTTGGGTTGACGTCAAAACAATTGAAACTATCATGAATCTTCTGCTGGTGTGACGGCTTTGGTGTATTCAACATTTTTTTATTGAATTTTGGAGAACAGAATTCTAATTTGTATTTTAAATGATGACCCGTAAACTACTGATTGAGATAGCATCACTTGAATCAATTCAATCTTTCCACAATTCACGAATAACTTACTGAAATTTATGTTCTCGGTTGACCTGGAAATTGGTGAACAAATGAATTATCAGACCTTGAATAAACCTAAAGAATATCAAAATCAGTAATCGTTTCCCGAGAACTTACCTCTTAAAGTCATTCGCTATTCTGAACTCCACGTCTCTAATATCGGTCTTGTCGCCACCTCCCGACTCATCCGAAAAGTTATACATCTCGTATTTCAGCTGCTTTCTAGTCGCCGACTTGCTCTCGTTCTTCAACCGATACCTCATCGATTTCAGATGTTTCAGCTCTCCATGCCTTATTGCCCTCTCCCCGCTGCTCAAGTCCCTGTCTTCGATCTTGGCAAGCAAGTCGGCCTCGTGTAGAATGTCTCTGAATTGCTCGAGCAACTTTGTCGCTTCGTAGAACCTCTGCTCTTCCAGACACCGTTTCTTAGACCAAACTTTAGAAGTTTCGCCGCTTCTCCTGGAATGCCCTTGCTGCGCAGGCGCCGACGTTTGCTTGATCGTCAGCCATTCCTTGTAAAAATTCAGAAGAGTGACCGGGTCTCCGTGGTTTGATTCTAACGGTTTTCTCAAGTCGTGCGCCTCCAAGTTTCTTTGAGCGGTTTGTGTTAGAGGGCTCTGTACGCTGAGGAGGGAGGCGAGGGCAAGAACGGAGTTCACGTTGCCGAATATGGTGGACATTATGAGCATTTTACCTAGAAGGAATCGACTGTCATAGGAGAAGTAATAGACGAATATTTTTTTTATCATTTCGTACATCCGACTTAGTATCTGAAATGAATGTCCGTCCGTCTTAATGAAAATCCCATAATGAAGTCGGAAATGGCCAATTCATTGCATATATAAACATTTATATTACAACTCATATATAACAGTATTACAAAATTAAAATATATTTCCAAAGGAATAACATGAAACAGTCAGAACAGTCAGACAGTTACGTAAAACTGGTATGGAGACTGTTTATGATTGAACATTTCAACAATTATTGTTCTGTAATAATCTCAACCAGAAGGAGAAAAAAAAACTAAGAAAAGAAAAATGAAAAAGTGATACAAAAAGAACGGTCGTTGTGGTGATAAATTATAGAGGAGGGTTTCTTTGAGAAAGCGTGTATTTTTTCAATCGATTTTTGAATTGAATTATATTATTGGAATTCTTGATCTCATTCGGCAATCTATTAAAATTTGAAAGAGCTGAATGTGTGAATAATCAGAAAATCAGAGTATTATTATTTAGGCGAATCCAAGATACCAAATCGGCATTAGCCAATTTCAAGTTGAGAAGAGATATGGGATTCCGAAATGAAAGTAGAAACACCGGGATTCTGAGTCTGAATTAGAATCCGGGTATGTTAGATTAACAATAATAATAATAATAATACTCCCTCATAAACACTCATAGAGTGTACCCGAAGGCATAGCCTGTGCGGGTAGAGGACGGCTATTATTATTATTTGCCGTGGCGCTCCGGAGCGACTTACTGATTTTTGGTGGCGTATTCACTTTTCAGCTATAGGAAAACCCGGAAAACCTGCAGCACCACCCCTGATGGTCGGCGCGAACTCCAAGCAAGCACCAGACGTCGGGATTGGCATCTAGACTACTTACATTGCCTATCGACTCCTATGAAAATGAGAAAAAATTTCTCGTTTTCCAGGATTCGAACCTGGCCAAATGCGAGCGGAAGTTTAGAAGGCCGGCATCTAACCACCTCGTTACCGAGTACCCTTTTTTTAGTAAAACTTGAAATTATCATACTAGCAAGAATTTCCAAACAGAATCAGCTAAATCCAATACGACAAGTAGGAATTATGAGAACTTTGAGATATAAAGACATGATTCTGAAAAACCACGACGAAATTTTGAGATACTAAATCGGAATTAGTTAATTCAGATTTTTTGAGGCTTAATTTGCCGATTAGATTTAAACTTCGGTCTTAGAAAATTGAGATTGTTTTGGATTACCAACTCGGGGATGAGTCGCGAGTCGGGGCTTCGGTAAATAAAAGCAGAATTTCGGGATACAAAAGCGGAACTTCGGGATATTGAGTCATAACTTCGCGATATTAGGTAAGTTGAAATTTGCAGAAATTGAGGAATAATTAGGATATTCCGAGTGGTTAGGTTATTTATGATTCGATTCCGAGACACTAAGTCAAAATTCCGAAATACCAATCTCAAGTTCTAAATTACCTATAGACAAGTCGACCGGCAACTGGCTTAAAGCGTCGCCTAGCGGTGTCAATGCCAAACACTCCTTGTCCAACTTCAAAGCGCCGATGAACTTTAGTTTTTCCACTCCCTCTTCCAAACTTTTGGCAGCCGGTTTTTCAACAAACGGAAAATTGGCGATATCGCTCAATCCCAATGAGATCATGTGCAACAAGAGCGAATCTAGAGGCACCTGGTGGATTTCGGCAGGAGTGAACGGTTCGAAATTAGCAAAATCTTCCTCCGAATACATTCGAAAACAAGTGCCGGGACCAGTACGACCTGCTCTTCCTTGAAAAAAAAAAAATGCAAAATGTTACAATTCAACTTCTTTACCCACCAAAGTTGATCTTTGAATGACACAAAAATGTATAAGGTCTCTTTTTTGTTTATTTCCGTTTTTTTATTTAAGTATGTAGGAGAAAAATAAACATATACTGACCTACTAGTGCTGTTCAGAAAAAAAAAATCATAATACAAATTCTCGTTCAAACTTGTAACAAATGAAAACAGTAGAAACGAAAAAACGGTGTTCACTGTTAAAAAAATAGCGTTAAATTTTTTTTCTACGCCCATGTCTGTAAACGTCAAAAATAGCAGTGTCAACATTCCTTGTAAATGCCATTTAACAATAACATGCACGTAATGAGATCTCATAACATACACGTGCGTTTTGAGAAGAAAACTTCTCGGTTTAATTAAATCACAATCAAATTTGTATTTACGTAAGACTTTATTTGGTCTATTTACACAAATTTAGTCAATTAAAAAACAGAAAAACTTTTTTCATTAGCGAGATATATTTAGGATTGAAAAAGTGATGCCCCTAAATGTAGGTAGCACGTTATGCAATTTCTTTAAAAACAGGACACGTTTCGTTAAGTAGCATGCTATGAAAATAAATGTCATGTCATTTTATATTGTCAATTTCTTGAACAAAATATAATTGCATCCGAACATTTTCTCAACTTAATCTACGAATATGTCTGATTGCGATGTATTTTAATTAATGGAAGAAAATGAATGGGCGTAGAAAAAGTATAGTACGTTGCACGAGTTGTAAGCCCATTACGCACTCATGAAATTTATGCACTCGCCGCTGCGCGGCTTCGTGTATAAACTTTTTCATTTCGTGCGTAATGGGTTACTTACAACTCTTGTTACGTAATATACTATTTCCTACAAGCGTGCGTGTTCCGCCCTATTTCCCGCACGCTTTAGTTTGAGAGGTGTAATTTTCCCGCACTAGTGCGGGAAAAAATTTTCCGCACGCTAATGTCACTTCAAGTGAGTTTTTCCCACACTAGTGCGGGAATAATTTTCCACGCACGCGACACATTGTTCAAGAGTGCTACATAAGATGTTTCAATGCACTTGTAGAAAAACTCTTGATCCTTACTCATACGGAAAGATACTCTCCCGCACTCTACTGCTTACCCGAACTCCGCTTTGCGTCGTTCGGGTAGCGGCAGTCACATGCGGGAATGATACTTTTTCCGTACTTGTTAGGATAATAACTATTTTAGAACTTGAAAATAAGTATTTCCTGCACGTGAATGTTTCTATATTTATACTGAATATTCTTATACAAATGTATATTGGACTTTTTTAGAAAACCAAATGAAATTTTAATGTAAATTATATGAAAGAATTCACTTTTTTTATTTTCTTAGAATAATCTCCTTTCCCTGAAGCTCTTAGTATCAATTACCCAGATGTTAATATTGAAATGAAGGTATTTTTGACACCATTGATTACATCAAAAAAGTTCAACGATCGTGATTTGTATTTTATGAGGTTATAAACTTCGAAGAAAATCTTACTAGGACAAACTGTGCAAAAGTGGTATTGTCCAAGTTGTATGGAAAATCATACAGCTGAATTATTCAAGTATTTCAACTACTGGAATATTTATACTAAATTTTATTATATAACTTACTAATATTGATGTTCAGATCAACGGAGAGACAAACTAATCAAGAACAAATCTGCGAAGGTTGCATTGTTGACATTGCAACGGATGCATGATTATTTACAGTAGAGTCTACTGTTTTTTCCTTAGATTAACAGCTCATATTTATGAACAGTTCTTGCTGATAAAAAAAAACTAGCAGCGATAAAAAAGTTTTATACTTTGTGGACAAATTTAAATTGAGTGCTGTAAAATATCATTTTTACCAAGGTGAAAAATGCCAAGTAATTGTGCAACCTGTGAAAATATAGTGAACGAAAAGGATAAGTAACCTGTGACAGCTGTCATACAACAATACATACAACAATACATTATGAATGTCATGCAAATCAAAAATGAAGTCGACACTTTAAAAATGGAAATAAATGAATCTATAAACAAAAATGAGTCAATGGAAGAGGAAGTAATGAGATTGAAGAACATATAAGAGAAAATGGAAATGGAGAAATTCATGAATTTGAGGAAAGACAGAATAAAAAAGCAAATAATGTGAAAATCATTAATGTAAATGAAACCAACGTTGAAAACAGAAATCAGAGGCTTGAGGATGAAAAAAACACTGTAAAATAACTATTGAGGAATGTAGATAGTAATAGAGTTATGAGAGTCGGAAAATATGATGGACGAAAAAGTTCCATATTGATTTTAAAAGAAACGGTAATAAATATACTGAAAAATAGTAAAAAAAAATAAAAGAGAATGTACAGTCAAAAAAAACCTTTTGTGACCAAACGCCTGGACAAATAAATTATTATAAGAAATTGAAGTCAAAGCTTGAATCAATTATAAACGCCGGTGATAATTGAAAATGCATAAGTATATGGGATCCCAAAAATTGTAAATAAATACTATGGCAAAAATTACTCAAAAAAAAAACAGATACTCTAATATTAATAATTATCAGGTCAAACTTGAACATAATTCAGATATAGTTTACTTAAATACTGGAAGTTTATTAGATAGAGCAAAGCCTTAGGTCGGTAAAAGACAAAAGAGACCCACTTTCAGCAGCGGGGGTATACCGCATACCATGCAATTGCGGAAATATCGGAACTACAAAAAGATTCATTGGTACAAGACTGAAGGAGCATCAGAAGAACTGCAGACTAGGACAAAAAGACAAGTCGGCAGTGGCAGAATACGCGCTCATTGGAGAAACCCCAGGATTCTATTTGAGAACGAGAAAATTCTTGTCCCCAACCAACGATACCATAGCCGACTAGTACGGGAGGCCATAGAGATCCACAAACACGAACAGAAAAGAAGAAACTATGAACCTCAACCAAATAAGGAATCTCATTCTCCGAAATTCTAAAATAACGTAGGAAATCTACGACATTAGGACAGCACCTGTGTCAGAAGAAATACTATCTCGGCGGATGGAATCTTCAGTCATCGGAGATTATCCACGATGTATAAACCTCTAAAGAAGCGCTAGCCACTCGCGCTAGTGAAACGTCAGGAAGAAATTCCAAAAAACGACAGCTTTCAAACCCGAGTAAAAATAGGGATCCTGTAAATTCTGGCCACGAAAGTCTAAATTATTTTATTGATACACTATGTACTTTAAAACTGAAATTGGTTATAGTAGCTTTATTTTTCAGGTGTTATAAGATTTGAATGTCTTTATATGTATTTCAAAACTGTTAATGTATATTGGGATTTAATATTTATTCATTTAGAATATAAAAATATAATATTGAACATATTTTGTTCCTATGGATTTGTGGTGTACTTAATTTGTTTTCTTTTAGTGGCCTTACAATAATTAATATACCATGCAATATAATTTTAGGCTACCTATTTCAAAAAAAGATTATTATAATTTAGTAATTTGTTATTTACTGAAGCAACTCAAATATGATTAATTTTATTTTCAAAAACTCTATTACCTGATCTTTGCTTTGCGCTGTCCTGAGAAATGCTACATTCGCTCAATTTATTAACTCCTACATTAGTATTGTAACTCATCCTATTAACTTTTCCAGAATCAACCACAAATCTTATTCCATCAATAGTAACAGATGTTTCTGCTATATTTGTAGAAATTATGCATTTCCTCACTCCTTCTGGAGGATAGTCAAAAACCTAAAAACACATAAAACACACAAGATTAAAATTATATACTTTCCTATGAAATAAGTGGACATTGATTTATACTTTCATTTCTATTCTATAAATTAATGAATATTCAGACAATTTGAACTACTTCTCAATAAATAATGACTTCTTGCAGTTCATCTGTATAATTCGTTGAAATTTGAAGAGGATGTTGAAATATTGTGTAAAAAACTCTTTTCCTACAAGCGTGCGTGATTCAGCCTATACCCGCCTATATACGCCATTTAGTTTGAGAGGTGTCATTTTTTCGCACGCAAAATTTGTTCAAACGCACTTCATAAATTTTTTTAATGCGCTTGTAGAAAAAATCTTGATCCCAACTCATACGGAAAGGTACTCTCCCGCACTCGATTGCTTACCCGAACTCCGCTTTGCATCGGTTGGATAACGGCTGTCGCATGCGGGAAAGGTACTCTTATCGTACTTGTTAGGATAATAACTATTTCGGGTTGCTACGCATTGAAAGTTGTCTAGAATGAATTAGGATTTTCAGTTTCTAAACCAGTATATCATTCTCTTATTGACTCTCATCTATGATATGGTATTGCATTTTAGGGAGATTGCTGTAGTCATTATTTACAGACTGTCCTAATTTTACAAAAACGTGCTCTGCGATATTTATGCAAAGTGAGATATCGGGATTCATTCTTAAACATAAAATTCTTACAGTTATTGCAATTTTCATACTTGAAACTGTTTGATTGATACACAAACATAAATCAAAGTTCACTATTGGCATTTCTCCTGATGATAATACCAGACAGAGTAATGATTTTAAACTTCCAATTCCTAAAAGTATGAAAAGTATCAAATCACTTTATCGTTTCAGAAAAGACGTGAAAAATGTATTATCAGAAAAAGCTTATTATAGTCTACAAGAGTTTTATGATAATAATATCTAAAAATCAACATTTTTATATCATAAATCGAGCATAGTGGATACAATTTTTATCTTATTTTTTGTTCTGTTGCTATTGATCGTTTCTATGTCATCCACAATTTGATTAAAATTTTTTTCTGCTTTCATGTACATACTCTTCATCTGTTCATAAAATGGAGATCACAAGCTG
Organism: Chrysolina americana; assembly: GCA_958502065.1. Taxonomy (NCBI): domain Eukaryota; kingdom Metazoa; phylum Arthropoda; class Insecta; order Coleoptera; family Chrysomelidae; genus Chrysolina; species Chrysolina americana. The sequence continues at coordinate 90,305,860 of OY293410.1, forward strand.
GAGTTGCAGAGAGAGGCAGAGATAAAGAAGTTTTTGGTGTAATGATGGATGGGCATGTATTGTTTCATTCCCTCATTTGCTAAGGACTAAATGGTGGTACTGTAGGTTTTTCAGGGTTATTCCTGCAGTTGAAATAGCAAAAGCGCCATCAATTTTCAAGTCGCCCCGGAGCGCATATAGTGGTGGTGTTCCTTCATCTGGGATTATATACAGATAGTGGGGAGTATCACCATTATACTTTTTATCAGTAATTAATTTATTTCAATTTTAATATTGATCCAAAACCAAAATGGTTTGTCTATAAAGTTTTAATAACTTTCGATAATAAGAGTATATGAACTAATATCAAATAACTAATGAATGGGACTAAAACCTGGTGTCTTTTAGGTCTTAAACAAAAATAGCTTGGAAAAATCTAACACTTGTTTCAATAGACCTGCAAAATTGTTTTTCCTAGAGACCCACAATAATAATGGGTGTAAGTAACAAAAAGCAAAACTTCAATATAATACTGAACGGTTGTCCATTTATACAATGTAATAACAAATACTCTATACCTTTCTCTTCCTCTCCACCTTTCTCTTTCTCTCTACTCCCTACCACTCTCTTGTCTCCCTCCAACCCCATCTCTCCCACCATCAAAAACCTCCATATCTCTATTTCTTCCCCCCTGTCCTCTCATCCATCTCTATCACTTCCTCTTTTCCTATATCTCTCTATTCATATTTCTGTCTCTTTCACCTTACATTCTCCCTCAACTTTATCTATCTTACTACATTTAAATCTTTATTTCCCTCTCCAACTTTGTATATCTTTCTCTAGCACCATCACGCTCTTGATCTCTATCTTACTCTCCACCTCTATCCCTCCTTTTCCCCTACATCTACCTTTCTATCCATCACTCTGCTTGCTCTCTATAATTATCTTTTTATAAGAAATAATATCTCTTTGTACTTTTAGTAAATGAAACATCCAAATGTCACTTACCTTATCTTGCTCTTCCAAAGACAAAGTACTATGCAACGGCAAAACAATCCAGTTCTTTTTCAACTCACTGTACTCAGTTACAGCATCAGCAAGTGTTGAAATCTCTGAAAATCCGTTAAGGAAAATCAACATGTCACCCTTTTGATGCGGGGGATATTTATCGTCTATCATTTGCAAAATTTGTAAGTAGGGGCTACAATCGAGCTTCTCACGCTTTCGTACATAGGGATCTTTGATGATTGGCTTGTACTGAATTTCAATTGGATAGAGACGACCTGGTACTTGTATCACCTGGATGTTTTCTTCAGCGAAATAGCTGGTGAATAGCTGAATGTTTATGGTCGCCGACATGAGAATTAGCTTGAAATCTTTTCTTTGATGTAGCAGACATTTCATTATACCTAAAAACATTATATTATACAGAAGACATTTTTGAGTAACTGAATTTCTATTGGTGTATAAACAATCTCTTGAAGACACTCAGAAATGTAGCTGCTGCTTAAAGAAATGTTTCTATTTATTACATTTTTAGAATAAAACAAGCTTTGCAGAGTAAATACATTACTTACCTATAAGAAAGTCACCGTACAAATTTCTCTCATGCACTTCGTCCAAGATAATAACATCATATGAACTGAGAGTTTCTTGTTCTGAGGCTTGTCTCAATAACAATCCCTCTGTCATGAATATAATGTTTGTATTAGCTCGTTTTGTTTTCTCAAATCTGATCTGATATCCTACCGTATTCTTGTATTCTGTTAAGGTTTCGTATGCAACACGTTTGGCCAAACTAACACACGCAATACGTCTAGGTTGTGTACACACTATTTTATTATAACCTGCTTCTAGGATGTATTGAGGAACTTGCGTGGATTTACCGCAACCTGTATCGCCGGCTATTAACACAACTCTGGCGTCTTTCAGTTTCTCAATTATTTCCACTTTGTGGCGAGCTATTGGTAGATCATTCTGAGCAAGCTTCAGCTTTCTGAGTTTGGCAAAACTGATTTTTTGTTGGAAATCTTGGTAAACCTTTATAGAGATCAGGAAATTTTCGAAATCACGCAGTGATATTTGTACCCTGTTGCCTTTTTTATCTAGTACTGGAAGTTTATCGTATAAGAGCGAAACCTTCTCTAAAAAATTCAAGTTGAGGAGCTTGTTCTTATCTACATCAGACTTTTTCAAAGTTTGCAAGTGCTTGTACTTCTGATAAAACCGCCAGAAATCATCTGATTTACTTATACCGGCTTGTTCTTCAAGAAAGCGTCCAAGTTCATATTTATAATCCTCTATTTCCTTGACTTGTCGACTTTTTTTAGATCTCTCTGGAGATTTTGACCTAGACCTAGATTTTTGTCTGGAATAATGATCTCTAGGACGTCTTCTGCTGGATCCTTCCATAACATTCACCGCATAATCAACTCACTATCAATAATTACTTTAAACTAGCAATATATTATTCACTCCTCGAATAGTCACTTAAAAATTAAAATACAAAGTTCTAGGTTATGTTTTGAAAAACAAAGCCGTGGCTATTGACCCGGTCCCGTTAAATAGGGGAAAGTTTAATCCAGTCAACGCTGCCAATTTTTCATGAACTTAAATGTAAAATTGTAAAATCTTAAATTTCAATGACATGCCGCATTTAGTTTAGTATATACATAAATGTATATACATTTATGTGTTCTTTTATTTAAGAAGAATACGCATACCCATCAACGAAATACCGATTTTCATTCTTACCCCACCAGATATGAGAAATTGGTCAGACTTCCGCAACATACATCTACACAAAAATTGGGCGTCATATGCGGAAGCAAACTTATATAATTTTATACCAGATATAAAGTGTGAAAACAATAAAAAACTATTCATGTCAAGTCTCCAGAAATTTTTCATCGAGCATTGCTTCTACAGCGTTGATGAATATGTGATGCTGATTATGATTATTGTTTTTTTATGTTCTTAGTGTTTTTATTTATGTACTTGTTTTTTAATGTAATTTTTATTGTATCATATTTTACTTAGTGTAATTGTTGATTGAAAAAAAAAAAATTCATTCGAAAGTGTATTTTAAATTCAATGACATAAGATGTAATACTAAAGATTAATCGTTGACCATTCATAAACAAATTGTATTTTGTCAAATAGAAAAATAAATAGGTATTTTTATAATTACGTATTCAAGTTGATTTGTGAAGGCCTCCATTAGGACTATTATTGAAGTTCCACTGTTACTGTACTTTAAGGTACTTGTAATACACACATTTATTTCACTTCAAGTATTGATGACTGCTGAAATTGCAGATTTTTCCGAAAACTCAAACTTCATTTTATTTTTCAGTATCTTACCTGAGATGCAATACAGGCTCTGCACATGTCATCCCTATCGCTCTCGTTCATTACCTGACCAGACGAATCTAACCTCAAATTAGACTGGAGGTGCTGCATCAACTGACTCCTGGAAGACGCCAAACTGGCCCGGAGAACCCTCAGCACTATCGCGTATATGGGGGCACAACGAAAAACCCTTTTGTCGCATCGCATTATCTGAAATAAGAATAAGACTGTGAAAGAAAATGAATCAATAAAAACACTTCATCAAATATGTGCATCTTGTTGACAAAATATTTTGTAATCAACCAGTAAATTTATATATATTTAATCATAAAACCCCATAATAGCAAAAGAGATAGATGTAACAAGTTCTTCTTTTTGTTTATGTATTGACGACGATTTTTATGTAAGAATTTTCAGCCTCGTCGTCTCAATCAAATCCGCTTTGGATCCTCGATATGATCTACCAGAGCCTCATCATCATTGAGTCTTTTGGGAGAGATAAATAAAGCGCATGGAATAGGCGGTAACTAAACGGTATCTAAAACCACGGCGATGTAGACTTGAGTGTTTTGTCAAACACTGTTATCGCTAATTTCACACAACTACTCATATAATTTGGGTAATAGCTTCCACATGATAGAGATTTTTGTTTTTTATACACTTATTAGATGGATTTGTCACTTTCAAGATAACAGTTTGACATAGAAAATGATATAAATTGCTGCAGAGCACAGATACATGATCTGTTTGCTTCAAATATCATAAAATGGTTTAAAAGAAACTGTTTGATTACTAAAGTAACAACTCCATTTTCTAAAGAGAATAGAGTATTTTCAGTAGTAATATCCCGACAAAATGCTGAATTTTCATAAAATACTTTCACTTTGCTGTCACGAAAACTGTGTTGCTTAGAAACACCACGAGAGCTTGCTCGAGTGGTGTTTTGTACAGCAACACAGTTTGAGCGATTGGCAGGGTGAAAGTATTCTGAAAATTCTGCATTTTGAAGGGATATTCGATCAGACAATTTTACGAATACATTAAATTATTATGGACTAAATGCGTATTGCAGGAACGGTTTATCATGTGTGATTAATGTCAGTTGAAGAGTTGAACCGTCAAACTTACGTTTCTATATTTACCGTGTGTGTAACTATGGAAATGTATACACAAGCTAGAAGCGAAACACCGTTTTGAACATACCACGGGCTGGAGGAAGTGTTTTTAAAAAGTCCTGTTCTCATTGGTTCGAAATGAGAATATTATGGCATTTGATTGGTTTATATAATATGAGGGATTGTCGATTCAATTCCGAGAGCTCATCATCCGTGGACAGCGCTGTTTCGTTGTTACCATTTTCATTATAAATTTCAATACCATGGCTTCTAGATATGGTATGACCATTTCTGGTCTCATTGAATAACTTTTTTTTCAACTAATTTTTAAATTGTATCTATTACTATATTATTGTTTATTAGAGGTATGAGGTACTGAATAGTTATCTTATTTTTGCATCCCTATTATGGGATAATAAACTACTACTATTGAGCTTGTTGATGCCAAAGAAATCAGATGGCTTTTTTTAAGGTATGATTTGTCTCACTTATTACTCTTGACAGGTTATGATTACCAACATCCAGCAGCATATCTACAAATCAATTATTGAATTCACAATCGTCATTTACATTTAATATTCAAATTTCAATGTCCCTTTCACTTGAAAAAATATTTTATCCACTGTGATGCCCTGTGACTTCAAATAAACTGCTACAAAATCAGTGAAGATAACCTTAAAATTCTTTCAATCTACCTGCAGAGGATCTTCAGCTACGTCAATTCTGGTCAAGTTGGAAACGTGATCAACCAAGTTCTTCACCGTCAAAACCCACAGCCTTCTCGGTAGTACTGTGTTGAGCCTGAACCAGACGTCTTTGAACAGATCCTGCAGATATCTCGCGACCTTCTCGCTTAGAAAATTCCTTCCGTACTGCACGATCACTTCGACGAACGGCCAGATGTCGATGGCTTCTTGTTTGAGCAGAGTTTGAAGAAGTTTCGCGCATTTGGATGGTTTTGTTTCAATTTCGTTGAATGCCTCGACAACAGCAAGTTCGCTCAATTGGACCGCCTTGTATTCTGTGCAGATGGCCATGTCGTCGAGCCAGTCTTCGACGAGCGTCAGGTGCGGGAAGTGAGTGGCAAGGAGTTTCAATAGAGGACCGAAAAGACCTAGAAATAAATAGCAGGGCTTTTGAAAAACAGCAAGATTTGCAGGTATTTTCACTTTGAAATTGTAACCGTTTACCATACCTAGATACGTTTATTGGTTCAATGTGTTCCCTCACTATGTATATTTTTACTTTTTCTCTCTTTCTTATACCTATCTTTATCATATATTCCTTTCTCTACTAACGTTCATCACGAGACCTCTCGATTCTCTGAAACTTTTTCACAAATTTGCTCTGAAACTTGAATTTTCTCTTCCTACCCCTCCTCCTCCTTCAACATTCACTGACTATATCATATTCTAAATTCCTAACTTCCACACTTCCCTTCCACCTTTTGACCTATTCTACCATATCCCCCAAACATTTCCACTTTTCCTCTTTATTAACCTTGACTATCCTCTTTATCTATCCCAACCAATTTTCTCCTTGTCGATAAATAAACCAAGTCAGCATCACCCAAAATTAAACTTTCTGTATTTTGTTTATAATATTGTAGATACGTTTGTTATGAAGACTATTAAACAAATTGTGAAAAATGGTGGAATACGTAATCCAATCATCCGCCGAAAACCTATACAATAGGTATGGTCGTCGGCAAGTGTTCAACAGAAAACAACTACTGCCCCCTACTTTGAAACTTTGCCAAGTACTAAACAGATATAATTCAACGGTCGTAGGGGACAGTAGTTGTTTTCTGTTGAATACTTGCCGACGACCATACCTATTGTATAGGTTTCCGGCGGAAGATTGGATTACGTAATCCACCATTTTTCACAATTTGTTTAATGGTCTTCCGTCAAGTAGTGTCGCCCCTCTTTATGTTGTTTCTGGCTTTAAATTGAAGTCGACACGTAGTCGGAGTGCATTTTAATTTGGAACTCAGAGATGGCACTGAATTCATACTTCAGTGTTTGTCTCAGGGATTTCCAAATAGGGTGAAAGGATTATTTCATTCAATTGGGTCGAACTAGCCTTCACTGATGATTGGAAAGACCATGAAACCGGTACGGAGGTGTTCCCCCAATTAAATCGAAAAATAAATTAAGCTTTGATATTTAAAATGCATTGCAAAGTAGTTCTTGTAGAAAACTTTGCCAAGTACTAAACTGATATAATTAAACGGTCATAGGGGGCAGTAATTATTTTCTGTTGAATACTTGCCGACGACCATACCTATTGTATAGGTTTCCGGCGGAAGATTGGATTATGTAATCCACCATTTTTCACAATTCGATTGTTCTTCCTGCTTGCAACGAGATTGTTTGTGAGATGAATGATAAAAGTGATTATTTCAGCACCTTGTCTGTAGATGTCCAGAAGTGATATTTAGAGAAGGTGAGAGAAAGTAATGGATGTGATCCTTATTTATTGAAATTTGGGGATTGTAGTGATGCTGTGAAGGACTTTCCTGAAGTTTCAATGTATGACATAAATAATTTTGTATAGAAGAAGAGTGCATACATGGGAGAAAACTTCAAAGCCTATAAATGTAGTTAAATCTGCACATCTAGTTGCCTGAATTCACAATTCACGTCTCTTTTCAGCAAGAGGATTAATATTTTTCCTATTGTCGAAAATGAAAGGGAATCGATGTAATGAAACCTTATCTCTGCCTTTTCTACTGCCACATTTCACAATCGCACAAAATTGAGGCATTATCGAGAAAAACCAATTTAAAATATAACATAAATGCACAATAAACATTTGTAGATCCGTTTGTTTGTCCAGCAGGCTGGATTGACAACTGTCATTTTCTGTCGTCTGTCAGATGTGCCCGCGGTCTATTGAATATATCCCATGTTAACATAACCAAACACAACCTAACCTAACCTAACCAAACATATCTAACCCAATTACGCTTGACTTAACATAACCCCACCGACGGAACATTACTCAACCAAACCTAATATAATCCAACCGAACATAACCCAACCGATCTTAATAAAACCTCCTATCCTAACATTCCTAACTTATTTCAACATTCCATATTTTGACTTTGACTACACTTTCCCTAATTTATAGTTCCTTGTCCTATCTTCACTACCAAAAATTTGAAATAGAACAAAGAAATTGGAAAGAGTTGATGTTCTCAATTAAAAACATGCTGTGTCTTGTGAATAATAAACGTTATTATTATTATTACCTGAGTATGAACTTTGATCTTTCTGAGCATGGTGCAGTAAATATTTTATAGGCAACTCTGACATAAATTCAGGCGTATACTTCTTAATCTTCCTGCCGGTGGTAGCTAGTAGGTGAGCATTATTCAACCTACAGTCCTCGTAGAGAAGTAAATAGTACAACAATAGAAGCTGCGGTGTTAAACTAGTGTTGTCTACAAAAACATCTTGGTTCTCTGAATTCAAGTCGAAATCCATTGTAAAAATAGACTGCTTCTGATCAAAGTACTGCCCGAAAATGGAACTCTGAAAGACCTAAAAAAACATACAAATAGACTTAACAAAGTTTTAAATTATCATAGTAGCTTACAATTTCACTGAGAACTTAAAATGAAGTATACCACAGATATCATTATTGAAAAGGCTGGAGATCTATAGTGTGCACCAAGGAACATTACTTTCTCTCTCCAAACTCTCTCATCTGTAAGTGTTGTAGGTTCAAATACTTGAGGAAATTCATGTTACATGCTTAACCGAATAACTTACTTTTCTGATTTCATTTTCAGTCAGCGGCATATTGGTGTGTTCTGAATTTTTGGCGCTGGGCGATATGATGCTGTTCACGTAGACCTCCACTAGCATTCTGAGAACAGGATGTAGGGGGCTGACACTGGTGCAAATCTGCTTGTATATCCAGCTTTTGATATTGACATTGTGCTTGGCGAAAGCTCTGGATTTCAACAGCTGATGGATACAATGAATCGGTAAAAATCCTACAAGAAAATTATTAGGCACGGGAATAAATCGATGAAATAAGATCAACCCCGTTACATCAAGCTCAATATCGAGAGAAAGCATGTCAAAAATTCCATAACTAAGATACTGTCAGCATTGGACGACATATCTAGTTGCGACCCAGTGTGTGTCATGGCTATGACCAAGATAAAGTTATATGGTTTTAGAGAGGTTGTGAACGTGTTGTGACGGCTTTGGCCGACAAGGCGTTTTTATTCTCATTTCTAGTCCCACTTTTTTGTTGAACATACTTGAAGCAAAAATGCAAATGATTTGAATCATGCATATCTAAAAAACTATGTCAGCACCCATCGGGTAGCAGTTTTCGTATCAAGTATAAACGATTGAAGTACAATGAATTCAATTTAAATATATTCCCCTTTATTATAATAATAATCTCATTCATTAATCAATATTTTGCAAAATTATATTGTATTATTCTCACCTGTCATGTTGGCATTCAACAAATTAGTAACTGGCACCTTGACGGCATGGGCCGTCACCACCTGTTCCGTGAAAATCTCCTGGGTGAAAACCTGCTTCATCCTCGTCATGTTGTTGTGTCTGATGACGATTTTCATGCCGAGAGTCGAACATACCAAATCGCAGATGGCACTGAGTTGGTTACTGTGGAAGTGAATCGCCATGAGAAGCAGCATTTCCCCAAAAGAGGCATTAACGCCGCTAGCAGATTCAAAGTATGCCTCTTCCTTAACGAGCCACTGTACCTACAAATTATTCGTATTCTGTTAGGTATTGAAGGAAAATTAAATGTGCTGTTTTCTGTTCAATTTCAGATGTTGAAGGAAAATGAGAAATTAATCCTGCTATGTTTTTGTACCACTTATATTTGTAAGAATATCGTTACAGCAGTTTCGTCCTTTATGACAGACATTATCAAACAACCATGCTTTTCAATCATTTATATTCAACACGTTAACTGATATCCCATAGTGTAACTACCCACAGGGTGCTGACTTAGTTTTTTGTATATGCATAATTCAATTCATTTTTAATTTATTTGAAATATGTTCAACATAAAAGTGATAGTAAAAATGAGACTAAGAAACGCCTTGACGGCCAAAGCCGTCACAACACGTTCGCACAGATTCAAACTATATCTCTGAAACAGTAGGAGGGGCCTATGTCGGCTTTAGCAGTCACGAATACTGGCTCGCAACTAGATATGTCGTCCAGTGCCAACAAGTACTTGCAACATGCATGGTGTAAGTTGTTTGATAATGTGCATATAGCACGAAACTGCAAAGTGTTAAAAATATAAGTGGTACAAAAACATAGTTATCTCCTACAACGTAGTGACGGCTACATCCATCAAATTATTTAGCCTATACTAAGATTCAGTTTTTTCCTGGGCCGTATTTATATTGATCAACAGGTCGTCCTTATTTTTACTGGAACTGGTGAGAGTTGTGTCTTTAGAAAATGCTATGAGAAAATGTACATTATATAAATGATGAATAGGAGTGAGCCAAATACGGAGCCTTGTCTGTTTTAACAGATTAAAATGAGTAAAGAAAGAGGGGCATTTTCATAACACAATACAGTTATATGATTGGAATGGAACACAATTAGAAGCTTTGAATTCATTAAACATCGTATACAAATGCATCAAAATTTTTTAACACACGAATGGTTGTGTCATCGTTATAGAGAATAGTTTTATAGTTATTGTGAGATGTTTATCTCAATGACTAATAAAAATTAGAAAAAATAGAGATACTAAATTGGATCATTGTGGTAGATACAGCCATTATTTTGTTTAGACTTACCCATTCGATGCTTCTCCTTTCATGTTCTGGAAGAGATACAAGAGAAGGACATGCAATCAACATACATAGGCCAATCGATACGAAACGAACACCAGCAGGAGTCGGATTTGGATGAGAAGTAAGAAGTTGAACAATCAGATTCACCTCATCATCTTGGAACCTATCAAAAAAATCGTTAAAAATTCATCAAACAAAAATTATATCTCTTGAAAATTACGATAATTCACAATAAAAAAATATTAAAAAAGCCAGCCATGCTATGTCTTAGTTGGTTTAATGGCAATGAAGCTTGTTAATGATATTAGAGATATGAACATTATAGTTACAAAAAAAAATAAAAAAATTTGTGTATGTTTTTTTCAACAACACCCGGAATAAAATTTTTCTTAATTTTATTACAATTTATGTTTTGAATTTGATATGTCTTCGAAAATGAATAAATATACTTGCAAATAATTCTTTTGTCTTTTCATCAAAGGGATCTTACTTGATTGCCGCTATGCCTCTGAGGGCACAATAAAGACGTAGCAAAGCAGAGGCCTGAACGACCATGCTATCGGGCAATTCACCTTCTGGCGAAGCTTCAATGATTTTCTGCAATCGACGCAGCAGTTCTTCCCGTAGTTGATGTAAGGCGTTACTAGAAATTTCCCCCTTTCTCTTCTGGCCAGTACGTATGAAAAGGGCTATCCAATTCCTGGAATAACGATTCATTTGATTTTGATAGACAGACAAGGTATTTATTAAAGCCTCCAACCAAAACATTGTTCTTTTAATGACACTTGTATTTGAAATCAATTCATCAAAATATCCAGATAGATGAAGCTGTGAATAAATATATGCATGATGATCCAAGAAGTTTTATATTTTGTTTTGAAAGAGAGAGATGGGTTGGGTGGGCAAGAGAGTGGTGAGGAAGGGGGGGAACGAAAAGATGAGAGATAGGGAGAGGAAATATAGGGAGAGAGTGAGAGCGGGATGGGAGCAAGAAGAGAAAGCGGGAGAGCAGTCGAAAAGAAAGATGAGGGAGGAGGTAGAAGAGACAGGTGGGATAAGAAATAGAGTATTGGAGAGAGAGGAGATGAAGGGATGAGGAGGGGTGGAAGAAGGAGAAAGAGAGAGAGGGGAATAGGCTGTCAGATGTAGGAAAGACAGGGTGAGAGAGGGTCATCTGTGTTATAGTATTCTGATATATCACAAACACTCTACACGTATCAAGTTAGACATTTCTCCGACTTCATCTGATATACAAAAGTAAATAGATATACAAGGGACTTCTGTCCAGAGGACTTTCATATTGCAGAATAATTAAATTGTTAGGATAGGAAAGAAAGAAAAAGCCTGGTACATAATCATGGGATTTTCAATCTTTATACTTTGCTGACTGAAGATCTCTGAAATTGTCAAACAAGCACAATTGATCACCCATTTTTTTTCCCATACGGTACATACTTTTTTTTGTCGGTCACTCTATAAATTGTTTTGATAAGTTTGGAGCAGACTAAAAAATAATTTCAATATTTTGATGTAAAAGTAGAAATAAAATGGGCTTGACACAGTTACAAAACTTTTGAAATTTGAATCACACAAGAAAATCATATTAGTTTACTATATGTAGATATATCTATATTCACTTTCAACTCAAGTATTATTTCAATTTTGGCAATTTTGTTGATGATGGTGAGTTGCTCTAATTTTAAAAAGATACCCACCTGATAGTCTGGTCGTTTCCTAACAATAAACCAGAAACAAATGCTACCATATCTCCCTCGGCATCCTCATCACCATTCTTATCATTGTGCTTTAAAGACAAACTTATAGCCAATGCTGGCATCCGGCACAAATCTACACACTTACTTCTGATGGATAGCGCCTGGGATGGATTCATTTTGCATAGCAGGGATATGGTATTGGCTCTGACAACACTGGAGATGTTTTCTTCTTGTTTTTCACCACTTTGAATCAGATATGTTGTTACTGAAACAAATGAAGTTATACATATAAATTTTAGCAGGGTAATGGTGTCTTCATGGATTAAAGGAGTTATAGAATATATTTTGATATAGATTGGTTAGTAATAAATAATATCTTATTTCAAATTGAAAAAATAATGATATTTATTAAGGATTTCATCAATGCCCCTTACCTTCTTTAAAACAATCTGGGAAGTTGGCTACCAAGCGACAGATGATAGCAGGGCCATTATGTACGTGTAGCAAAGTCTCTGTAATTGATGATACATTCAGAGTGGTCGGCAACTCAGCTAGGGCAATACAAATGATGTCTGACAGCTCTTCTGCGAATATATCATTATCAAACAGCTCCGAAGATTTAACGTAAGGATCATGTTCACACGTATTACCTTCCGCAGCTTCTTGTATTTGGGATTGAATGAAGATAAGTTCACCTAGAAGAATGCTCAACCGACGGGTCATGTCACTTCTTTCATATTCCAACGCCATGCTAGTATTTGACAAGTTTCCAATGAGGATAGAATCGTTTTGCAAGGTGTTTCCTGAAAATCAAAGACTTAGGGACAATTTTGATTGAATAAAAATACCAACCTTTCTGCCTCAACTGTTGTTCTTTCTTAACATCAATTTCCAATTTGTGGAAATCAATTGATAGTAATGCCACTATAGAATTCACCAGTTCCATTCCTGATACTACAGTCAATATAGTAACTTTCATGTTCATGCATTTTTTGGAAGTATCAAGGGGGGAGATCAGCCCCATTCTAACCAAACAAGGTAGGACAGGTCGGATCTCTTGTTCTGTGCATTTAGCCAATACTTCCATGTCAACATGTTGAATTGCACGAAATACTTTTGCATCAACACCTGAAATTATTGGAATTAATCTATGGACTGAAGCTATATTGACATTAACAAACCTTTTTTAAAAGTCATTCTATCAAATGTGATTGGGTGACTTCTAACTGGAGTTTTCTTAATCGTTATTTGTCAACTATCTACTGAAGGGTAAAACTTCATTTTAAGTTCATCAATCACTTCAACCTAACTTCAAAACAGTCAACAATTCAACTATTGATCAGCTGTTCAGGTGATAACTCAACATTCTTCTTCTTTGCCTACTGTATCATTGGCAAGAGCATTTTTTTTCAATTCGAAAATACACAGGATACCTGTGAGTGGGAACCATTCAAGTAGTCAGCAGGTACTCCTAGAAATATATCTCTTGTGTACAGAATCTTGAATCTTCAAAGGGTGACAAGTGGATTTTTTGAATAAATATAAAGTATTGTAACTTAGAGGCTTCTTTTGAATGTTTGAATTCAGAATTGAAAACAGACTATATTCCTACAACAAAATAGCATTATTATTTCACAATACATTACCTGTAGTTGCCAAAATAATCTGATTGATTTTGTTAATTTGGAGACAATACTTGTCAAGTTGGAGACAATACTGACCAAATCAGAGTAAGGACAATGCAGTGCAGAAGTTCATATACATGAAGCAATGTTGATGTTACACAAAGACCTATTTACATTTGATTTCAAAATGCAAAATTACCTTCAACATAGGAAGTGTGTTGATTATAAGAAGTTCTCTGGATAGGCAATTCTCTATTTCATATAGCTGCTGGCTGTATGCAATAGTTTTGAGTGATATAAAAGTGTTCAACAGATAACCCTTGGATTGAGGTGTTTTCATAAACCCCTTAAAACGAGTTGTACGTTGTCAATTTCATTATCAATATAAATTTTACCTTACCTTCCCTTATAAAAATGCTGAATATTTATCAATTCCTGGAGAAAATTTTACTATTTACTATTACTTTTGTTGATATCAAACGAAAATTCAGTCAACATATACCTTACTGTCCCCCAAGTATTACATAACTTAACAAAAATTCTTTAATAAACAATTAAAAGGTTCAAGCTTTCGAGCTCCAAAGAGCTAACCACAAAAGGGGTGTTTTGTGGAGCTAACAGTGCTGACTGCTGATTTGATTTAAATAACCTCAAAAGTTTTGTTCTTCTTCTTCGTTCTTTTATTGAACAGCAAAAAGTTTTGTTGACCACGGGGCAACGGCCACTGCTGTCGAACAGAACCACCAGCCAAACTCAAAGCAAACCTCCTTTCAAGTATTTAACTGAACTATTGTTCACCAGAGTACTGCCGTCCTAAGCAAAAGTACCGTATCTGCTATTTTGCTAGAATTATGTAGATCCAACCTTCTTACATAGGAAATACTTGAACTTTCGTATATACGGCAATATAATTGGTCAACTTCGGCTTTTTAAACTAAGTATACTTCACGTTTATTTGGTGAAAAGCACAATTTATAGGTTTTTAAACCTATACATAATCTAATATCACAATATTCACATTTTTTGTAGAAACCTACTCCAGTTGAATTATTCATTGCGTCTATCTATTATATTTTGTTATGGTCGACTGGACCGATATTCCGATAATTTTATTCCAGTTCTGTATATATCATATACTCGGTGATAAATCCTTTGGAGTGAACGAAATCTAAGTTCAACCATTTCTTTAACAGCATCTATCATAGGCTCGGAAAGTAAATTGAAATACATTATTTCTGAAGACAATAATATTACTTGATTATTAATTGATACAGCGATCTTGTGAAGTTGAGTGGAAGAATAAGTTTTGTGAAGATTTGTCTCCACAAAAATTAAACCGCCTTTTATTTATCCTTTTATATAAAATATTTTTGTTTGTTACGATATTGAAAATGAGAAAACCATTTATTATTAGTATACCTTTTTGTCTTCCGTTGGGAATTTCCCAGAGCAGCGTGTCCATCATTCCACCAAGTACCTACCCATATGATCAGAACCACTATTACAACAGAATGGTTTGGGTAAAGCCTGCGGAGTTCAGAGAGTCTCGATATTTAGTCCTTCCTGTGTGTTTCGCAAGGAGCTGAAAACTCTATGACGCAAATCGTCCTAGTTTGATGGCCAAGGAGGACTTATATATCAGTCTAATTGGCTTGTATTTGCTTGAGGGTGGGGAATTTCCCAGAGCAGCGTGTCCATCATTCCACCAAGTACCTACTCATATGATCAGAACCACTATTACAACAGAATGGTTTGGGTAAAGCCTGCGGAGTTCAGAGAGTCTCGATATTTAGTCCTTCATGTATGTTTCGCAAGGAGCTGAAAACTCTATGACGCAAATCGTCCTAGTTTGATGGCCAAGGAGGACTTATACATCAGTCTAATTGGCTTGTATTTGCTTGAGGGTGGGGAATAAATAGTTCCAATAGATTCGAAACTTCTCATTCTCAACATCATACTCAATAATCCCTGGAGCATGAGGCAACACCGGTGTCTTGTCTATAGCGCACGAGTGTCGTTGGTTATAGTATAACACTCGCAACGCTGCGTTATGCATATGGATATAGGCTGAGACTGCATAAGCTGGACAGGCTGACACACTCTCTGTAACTAGTATCTGAGAGCTATATCACGCGATTTTACTAGACCAAAGTGTTGAGAATACTATCTTGGCAGGCCAATATAATAATATTCCCTCATAAACACTCATACAGTCTACCCAAAGACATAGCATGTGCGGGTAGAAGACGGCTATTATCATTATTTGCCGTGGCACTCTGGGGCGACTTACCAATTCTTGATGGCCTATTCACTTTTCAGCTGTAGGGTGATCGGTGCGCACTCCGAACAAGCAATACCAATTCTTGATGGCCTATTCACTTTTCAGCTGTAGGGTGATCAGTGCGCATTCCGAACAAGCATCAGAAGTTTTTAACCGACATCCTATAACGAATCCCTCTGACTCTCCGACTTCAGCCCACTTGACTTGAGGAATGGAAGTGTTGAGTTATTCGAAAGGCTAAGGTCTTCAATGTTCTTGAAGAAGACCTCATATTAGCTTATCTTTGTGTACCTCAGTCACCGCAGCTTTGATATGAGCCTTTTGATAAACTGGTTCCAACTGGTTATTAGAATTTGGGTCACCACTTTCAGTGCCTAATACAAGACCGAGTTCTTCAGCTGCACGGGCTGCTGAGTCTTGCTTTCCCATAGTGTAACAAATCGCTAGGGTGTTAGGCGATGAGATCTTTGGTTCAATTTCAAACTAATACCAAGGCAAACAACTGCTCGTTAGTCGCCCACCCTAGGAAGTATTTTATTTATATTAAAATTAAATTGAAGTATAGATGTTAAATACTTCTGCTGCCACCAGACCCAGAGTATAGTTTCGAATCCGCTCTGAATCACCCGGATTTTGGCTCAGGGGATAGCCTCCTCAAAAGTCAGAATGCTCAACCTTACAATTCACAGCTCTACTGGTTTTCGTAAGATCCACCATCGTCCTCGAAGGCAAAGATGTAGATTTGTAGGTTCGGCCACGGCTTCTCAAATGCGTGGACTTTGTATGAGGGGTTGAAGAGGTAAGTAATACTCAGTAAAAACTTCCACCAACCAGCTTTATTCATCAAAGCAAAATGGTGGAAAATAGTAATGAAAATATAAAAAAAATGGGTAAAATATAAAAATTTGTAAATAAAACCAACTGCAAGAATTCATACACACCGTATAAGCAAATAAGCGCCAGAAAAATAAAGTATATAGTTGAATAAAATAGTCACCCTCTCAAAAACATGAAAGATCGCTCTACAGTTAAACAAGCATTTTTCTAAAAAGCTAACAACCATTTCAAAACATTTCCGATAATAAATCAACTGCCATATTTTCAAAATTACCTCACTACTATTATTATTGCAACAAAACTATGGCCACATTTGAACTATTATTATTATTATTCTCTTTTATTCGCCCTCATAACTCCCTCAGATTTATAATACATCTACCCTCGATTTAAAATGACAAAATACCCAATACTAGTAGGCCATTATTATTATTATTCATATGAAACTAAGTTGACTGCCTGAAGTTTATTTTGATACCGTGAAACACCCCATATTCGTCGTCAACAGACCAAACACGCCCCAAGTTTAAAACGAAACTATATATTATTATTATTTTTGTTAAACATGGAAAAATGTAAAAATATATAAAGTGAAACACTTCATACAAGGCACACACATCGACTCTACGAAAATTCATACCTGTTTTAGTGCCATTCTTGAGAGTGGCATATTTGCCTACACCCTCACGAGTGGGTGGTCCTCCCAAACCCAAGCGATCACTTGCACTTCACAACACCGAATGAATTTATCAAAATATCAGAACTGTTCCTTTCCAACGAAAATCTCAACTTTTTGTTTCTTAGCCCGACGTCCCTATCTAAGGTCATAAGCCATTACATTTATCAACCCAGAGCGACCCTTCTATGTAAAAACAATTTTTCCCCGGTTCAGCGTAAGTACAAATTCTTATCTCACACTCACACTGAATCCAGACACGTACATATGATTCCTTAAATTTTAAAAGACCGATTTATAATACAGGGTGCACTGAAAACATATAACAGTGCCCACTGTTACAATGGTCAAAGACCATATACGCTTCATCTATAAACCATTCTGGTATGTAGACCCGTTGTCTGGGGAAGTATAACCGAGGAACGTCTGATATGCATCACTTTGAGATTTTTCACGTCGAGTTGTCGTAGCTCCTCTTGAGTCCTGTTCACCACTCCAAAGGAGTAGGGTAGAATCGAAGCAGCAAGCATATTAGTTGCAGACTTTGTTCTTCCCCGACAGTTCTGATCACTAACAGACTCGTCGGAGTTTATGCAGATATTTGCCGTGTAGAGAGTTTTCAATAGAGATGAACTGTGGCACATTTGTCGATCCCAATATCCGTTCCGATAGTATGCGTGTGCTTTTGCACCACCCTCAAGGACTGATGGAGATCCTTTTCTCCCGAGGCATGTAGTTTGAGGTCACCCATCTGTTTCTCCGGTTGCTGGTTGTACTGCAGTTGTATCCGCGGTTTTCGGTAATGCAACACAGATAATAGCAAGCAATAGGGAGATACAGAAGATAAGAGGACCGAGGGAGTATTTCTGGAATACACCCTTCTGAAGATAACTTTCTGCTCTGTTTGGACTCTGACTCGAGATCTTATGCTGAAGCGAGTCCTTCAGAGCGGCATCAGGTATTCAATGCATCTATTACTATCTATGATCGGGTACTTCAGGGCGTCTGAGCAACTGCTGGATGAGCTCATATTATATATGTTGTTACAAATGCGATTATCGATCCAGGCCATTGAAAGGTTATGCTTATACTGCACAGAGTTCTGCGTTATACATCTGTCAAGTTCTCCTTGCAGCCAACAACCCCCTTCTTTGACCCTCATTGCTCATATATAGATCAAGTTCTATGAAATTATTGTACTGTCATCGGTTCTTGACACGTGTGCAAAATTTAATTTTCTGACTGGAAAGACAGCAGATGAAGTAATCTGAATATGAAAGAGAGCTTGCAAAAAATACTAAAGTATAACCGTGCTTTGGTAGTTTTCATATTTCGTAAAGAATAAATAACCCATCATTATTATATGTAAATTGTTAAACTGGGCATGAGTATGGATTATATGAAAACAGTCGTGTTTGTAAGGAAACCTTATAGAGTCCTTAAAATATTAAGCTTTATTCTGACATTCCCACGGCTTCCTAGATATCCAGCGTGAACACTATTATTCCAACTAGGTTCTAGAAAAAGAACGAAATCAATTTTGAGCATACACGTGAATATTAGCGATCGTAGTGATTCAGTCTAGTCCTGAAATAATAATAATAAATTTCACCGCTTTCCATTATTCTGTTTGAATTGGTTAAGTGAAGAGGGTTTCCTGTGAATCACACCACGAAAAATATACGAGTTCATTATTTGTGATAGTGTACAGGGCGGAAATAATACGACGGACTGAATAGAAAGGTTCGTAAGTATAGTCCAGTCATTTAAAAAATATGTGTAGTAATAATTAAGTTGAAACCTTAAAGTCGTTTTCTAGAAGATTTTACTTCAATTAAACAAATAAAAATAAATAATTATTCTCTAGTTGTATTTCATCATGTGAAATAATTGACTATTTCATCATGTGAAATATTTGACTATTTCACATGTGGAAATGGCTGTAGGTACTTGGCGAAAAGCAAACATCGAACAAGAAATAGTCCCCCATCCCCATACAACTGGCGAATCTCCTCTGCTCAACGCCAGGCGAAGTTTTTCTACGAGAACATACTTTGCAATGCTTTCTGTCACAAATAAAAAATGTTAATTGTAACAAGTGACAAGTAACACTCTGTTTTTAATTGATGAAATTATGACGTTTTGCCATATACGTCGAATTCCACATGTGGAATATTCAATTATTTTACATGATGAAATATTCTTTGGCAAAAGACGGAGTGCTTTCTGTGCTTCCTATAGATGACTCTGTATTTAGTTTCGTAATGGTTACTGGAACATTTGTCAAAAGCAAATCGAAATTGGGATGACGGATTTGAGCATTAAGCTCTCTGACCTGACAGGGTATGCACTGATAGTCGGCAGAACCGTGAAACTAGTAAGCAGATAGTCACCTGTATCGATTGACCTTTTTTTTATTGCTATAGGAGGCATTACAAAGTATGTTCCTGTAAAAAACTTTACCAGGTGTTGGGCACAGGTGATTCGGCAGTCGTATAGGGCTGTTGAATTATTTTTTGTTCGAAGTTTGTTGAGAAAACTCCTATTATATAGGAAAGTTATAAAAGGCTCGATTATTTCATTCTATGATTTCTTTTCTTGTTTTACAAAAACATGATTCATATACGGGACTATTCAAATTCGAATATATGCAATGGATTCTTTGTATATAATGGTAAGAGATAGAAGGGTGGTTGAATGGGGAGGTCAATTTTGCAAATAAAAAAATGTCATTTATCTTCCTTAGTTCTAGAATGGAGTTTTCGAAAATTTCGAAAGTCGACTTTTGCCTATGTCATTTTATTTTTCAAAAATTTTTGCACTTTGACGTAGGATATTTTGTAGTCTAACAAAATATGGTAATGAAACTTATATACAAAGTATCGTACAAATTGGGCCATCCTCAACTTTTATTTTCTAATACGAACCTGTGTTTTTTATTACATTTTTTCAAATGTCAAGGGTCAGGTTTCATATCGGCTTAGTATTTTCTTCTAAACTACAGGGTGTTTCGAAATATTTATAACTATCACCAGTAACATTTTTACATTTTTTTAATTCTATTACAGCTGTAATTGAAAAATATCAAGAATAAGATGTGAATCAATGACAAGTTGGGATGTTGCAATCACAGCAATTATCTATGGAATTTTGAAAATTTTTGAAATTTTACTGGTGATAGATTAATATTTCCAAAACACCTTGTAGTCCAAATGAAAATACCACTCCAATATGAAACATGCCTAATACAAAATATAGGTATTTGTAAATGAATAGTTGGAATTTTCATTCACAAATTTTGATAGTCTACAAAAAGTTACTATGGCAAAGTGTCAACAGTTTAAAAGAAATCTTCACCAAATAAAAAGATATTTTGATTTTTCCTGTATAACTCCAGAACTAAAGAAGCTAGGTGATATTTTTTTGTTCACATAATTGACCTACGCTTCACGTTTCACATAATTGACATACGCTACTTTTGCTCCCATTCAACCACCCCTCTATCTTTTAACGTCATCGAGATCCCAATGTATAGACTTGTATTTGAATAGCACTGTATGTGTTTGAATTGTGAAATATACAATGATAATAATAATAATAATAACGTTTATTATTCCCAATAATATGTTTATAATAGGGAACTTTACGAACCATTTTTAATAGTAAAAAAGCAATTAAAGCAGAATATTCAAATATAAATTCAAATATTCTCATATCCATATTCTAGTTATATGGTTGGATCGAAAAATACCTAAATTTTTCACAAAAAAAAAAATCAATTAACAGTTTAGTGACAATGTCCACTTTAAATTTGCTTCATGAAAAATTTCGCTCTTGTTCCTCAATCTGTATCATTTCAGATGATGAATTATGTTCTTGTTGGCTTTCTTCACACCCTAAAAATTCTAAAATTTCAAGACGTTGGCTATGTTTCTATTGTTTTTCTACAGATCCATTGTTTTCATTTTCTAGCAAATTTTTTTGCAACCGGCCGTGTTCTTCCTATCTTTCTTCAAGTCATTCGTCTTCCTGTTCTTGTAGAGTGTTCAGAAGCCGACCCAGTTCTTGTTTTTTTTTTTCATATCTATTGTTATCCTGTTCTTGCAAAGTTTTCTATAATCTGCTGTCTTTCTTGGCATCTTTCATGTTCATCAATTTTTCGTTTATTTTTTGCCTGTTCAAACACCAGTTGTGACAAATATACCTGGTTTATGCGCATCCTACATATGCGAATACTCTCCGCACTTAATTGGGTGAACGAATGAATATATAAGCAAAGTGGGTTGAAGAAGGGGGTCGCTGGCTACAAGGAGAACGTGAATCAGAAACGCAGAGATGTCGCCGTCATTTAGAACGGTTCGGAACCCTCGATGACTCGTCTAGATGTTTTTCACATGGTTCTCGTTTCTTCTTCGATATGATTGGAGCATTCTCGAGCATTGCAAACAAGCCGAGCACGATTATCCAAACACAAGTCGATATCGACGATATCTGCAAGATTCCCTCTATCGAAGTTCGAAGGAAGTAAAACTCCACAGTTTTCATGTTCGATCGTGATAAATGGTCACAGCACAACAAAATCTTATGCAGCTGAATCTGACAATCGTCTCCAATAAACTTCTTATAAATCTTCAATCTAGCCTATTAATCCCATTCTGGTCTACCATCTTGTTTCTCAGTATGATGACGCTCTTCAAGATATTTTCAGAGGTCGAGAATGCTAACTGGTAACCATGATTCTTTAGCCCGTCTTTAATTGCAGCACTCCTTCAACTTCTGGATTCTGTTCCCGTAGTTCCTGGAGTCAACCGAACGTCTTGGAAAATATCACAGCGATGCCTCTGAACATTTGGGCGTAGAGCCGTAGTTCTCTTCTTTCAAATATTTAGCATTCTAGTCATTTCCTATAAAAAGTTTGACTCGAAATTTTCACCAAGACGTCGGCGATGATGAGAGCTTTCTGATTATGCAGGACATAGGCTTCGGTCTACTTGATGGAGTAGTCCATTACCACAAGGATGTACCTATTTTTATTAGAGACATATGCGTTGTTGTTAACCGGGTCTTGCCGTAATACAGGCAGACGACTGCCCCTCCTCATCGTCCTTCTTTAGTTTTCCTGCGTCGGTTCCTGTCCGGCTCCAGGATCGTTACACTATTGTTATAAAAATGCCATTAGCTATAATCCGCTAATTTATTTTAACAAGTATTTGATTCATATTCACACTATGACTTTTTGGATACACGGTTCTGTATAAAATAGAAACTGACTACTATAAAACTCTAATCCGCGTCTTGAGATTCCTGTATCTACACCTGCAGTAAGTTTCTAGACATTCTAGAAATACCGAGAGAATACAAAAGGGGGGTCGCCGTTTAAAATAGTTTAAAAAACTTGGTGACTCGTCTAGATGGCTCTCGTTTCTTCTTCGATGTGATGATGTCATGCGTGCATCGTTAATGAGCTGAGTTCGATTAAACAAATACAAGCGTTCAGGTCCGGCTCCAGGATTGTTACACTATATTCAACGGAAATACTGTTCACTCTTTAAAGGAAAACTAAACCAGACTGCGAGGCCAGGTACAATTAATATAAACTACTCAACACTAATTTCGTCGCACCCCAAAATTTTGACCCTATTTAAATCTGAATAACTTTTTTCTGCATTGAACAATTTGAATTCTGTTCACACTGTTCGCTAGCCCAGTCCTTCAGCTATAATCTCGTACTCCTTCAAAACATAAGGTTCTTCGCATAAAATCGATACAGGGTATTACCTGAAACTGTGCAAAATTTCTGAATCTTCAAAAGGATTCCAAATTGAGAATTTTTTTTTTTCAAATTTGACCACAGTGGCATGAAGATGAACTCATCACCTCAAGAGGTTTTCCGAATTGTCTTATTATCTCTTTTGTTTACAGGGTGATCTCAAAAAATAAACTTTTTGGTTTTGCAGTCATAACTTTTTTCGTTGTCAACCGATTTTCAAAATTTCAGGCTCATTATGAAGCTGAAACTTTGGATGAGAAGAAATGAAGATCAGAATTGACTCAAGATAAAGATTGAAGATCAAGGGTTTCCTCAAAGGTGACCTAAATCTGAAACACCCTCAAAATTCGGTTGGGAGGAGATTTAAATGAAAATCAACTTGTTTTCGAAATGATCATTCATTCTGAATACGTCCAGATTTTTCTTGCTTTCAATAGTCAAGAAACGTGCGTGGAAAAACCCAATTGTAACGGCAGAATTAAAAAAAAAAATAATCAACACATTGTTCGCCTGAAATGCATGGCCCGTAACGAAGGTTACAAGAATCACATTCAGTGACTGACAAGCCTGACCAGCTGAGTCTCATTCCACAATAGCGGTTTTTTCTGAATCGTGAAGCATTATTCATGTTAGCAAGAACAAGAAAACACGTTTTATTGAGTTTTTATTGAACAACAACAAAAAGAAAATATCTTGGATAACATTAGAATTGAAAATATTTATGATATTCAGTATTTAGTGGGTCCTCCCCCTTTGGCAATTACTTCATTGACCCTTTTTGGCATGCTGTCTATCAGACTATCAATGAACTCCTGTGGTACAGCTGTCCATTCTTGCTGTACCGCATTCACCAAGTCATCCAAATTTTCCATTCGCCCTTCCCTTTCTTTCAATTTTAATTTCATACGACTCCAGACATGTTCCATCGGATTCATATCCGGAGAGAAGGCGGCCAGTTCATTCGCTCAATACCGTGATCACTCAAAAACTCGTTGACAATGTGAGCCCTATGCGGTCTCGCATTGTCATCAACGAGAAGAAAGTTGTTGCCGATATTTGCGGCGTAAGGGACCACGATTTCTCTCATACACAAATCTCTATACCTCTCACCGTTCATACTCTCTCCTCTCAGAATCACCAATTCACTCCTCCCATTCATCGATATTCCACCCCACACAGTCACTCCTCCACCTCCAAAAGCCACCCTCGGCTCCATATTTTCTTCCAAAAACCTTTCATTCCTCCCTCTCCAAACCAACACTCGACCATCCTTTCGAAACAAGTTGAACCTACTCTCATCCGTAAAAATACACCTATTCCACTCTGCTATTCCTCAGATTTGATTTTTGATGTTCTTCCCCCCACAATCGTCTTGCTGCTCGATGTACAGGTTTCAGTAAGGAGCAGGCAGCTCGTCTCTTTGCGTATAATCCAAGATCGTGGATCCGGCGTCGGATTGTCTGGCATGAAACCTGAATTCCTGTAGCATCGATCAATTCACGACGAATTTTGGGGGCGGTTGAAGTCCGAGTCCGCCGTACCAATCTTCCAATAAGGCGGTCTTGAGCGGGAGTTGTTCTTCTTCTTGTTCCCTTTCTTGGCCCCCTAGGTCGATACTGAATATCCCCTGCGTTAGCTCGGACGTGGGCCCTTTGGACGGATCTAACTGTCGTTCCAAGCAGATTGGCAATTTGAAGGGTAGATAATCCTTGTTCAGTCATTCGTGGAATCAGTTCCAGCTGTTCGCGCGTTAGATGCGGCATCGATATGATAATTTTTTGTACAAACGAATCAAAATTGATGTCTAACCTGGCCTGTCAGTCACTGAATGTGATTCTTGTTACCTTGGTTACGGGCCATGCATTTCAGGAGAACAATGGGTTGATTATTTTTTTTTCAAAATCCTGTCGTTAAAATTGGATTTTTTCACGCACAACTCTTGACTGCTGAAAGCAATAAAGATCTGGACGTATTCAGAATGGATGATCATTCCGAAAACAAGTTGATTTTCATTTCAATTCTCCTCCCAACCGGATTTTGAGGGTGTTTCAGATTTAGGTCAACTTTGAGGAAACCCTTGATCTTCAATCTTCATCTTGAGTCCATTCCGATCTTCATATCTCTTCATCTAAAGTTTCATCTTCAAAATGAGCTCGAGATTTTGAAAATTGGTTGACGAGGAAAAAAGTTATGACTGCAAAACCAAAAAGTAAATTTTTTGATATCACCATGTAAACAAAAGAGATAAGACAATTCGAAAAATATCTTGAGGTTCATCTTCATGCCACTTTTGTCAAATTTGAAAAAAAAAAAAGTTTCTTCAATTGGGATCCTTTTGAAAATTCAGAAATTTTGCACAGTTTCAGATAATAAATACCCTGTAGCGATTTTATGCGAAGAACCTTATGTTTTTTATTGAGATTATAGCTGAAAGACTGGGCTAGTGAACAGTGTAAAAAGAATTCAAATTGTCCAATGCAGAAAAAAGTTATTCAGATTTTAATAGGGTCAAAATTTTGGGGTGCGACGAAATTAGTGTTGAGTAGTTTACAATCTTTCAGATAATAATCATGTTTTATCGAGCCGCAGCGGCAAGTATATTAGTACAAACTCAGGCAAATTTTGTTATCAGAACTGTCAGTGCTGCAACTAATATGATTGCCATTTCCGATCCTACTCTAGTACTTTGGAATGGTGAAATGGAATGGTTGCAAGTACTTGACATAAAAACTAGCAAAACATACATATACATATATCTTTATGTTTTCCGATCACGGAAATTTATTTTACTCAAAATCTTTAATTAACAACAAATATTACAATGAGATGTTTATTGCTCGAAGTCTATGTCTATTCTAAATGTTTCTTCGTTCCCATGAACCGAAGTTGAATACAACACCGTCTCGACGTGTTCCTGGAAATCTGCATAGGCAGCAATGCTTAGTTTAGCTATTCCTACGGGAAGGCATACATAACTCCTCCATCCCTTAGAAGGAACTCGAGGGTGGAACCACTTGAGTTTCGTTGATGGCCTGGTTGGTTGGTGGTTTGTTGGGGTTGAGTAGGCGAAGGATATCTTGTTTCCGGGTCACCACAAGATATACCACGACGAAGGCGGTTAGCGTCGCGACGCTCCATAGGGACCATCTGGAGTAATCCGGGCGAAGATTGATGAGGTCCAATGGGTCTTCCCAAATTTCGTCTAGTTGGAGCTCGTGCAGTTTGTCAAGGGAATTGGAATATGAATGTCTTTGATTTCTTCCAATGTGAGGGGGTGTCCTACAGTTGATCCTTTCTCGTTCCTGTAGGTGTATTTGGAAGTCCTCAGGGAGCATTTTGGTGGAACAACAAAGAGGTATACACCTTTCAGCACAGCGGCATCGTTTTCCACACAGTTTGTCTGGAATTTATTCTTGTTCGGAAAGATGCCTATGTAGTGGGCATCATTGATTTCCTCGATAATTTCCTGATTGATTTTGACTGGAATTTGATGGCATTTATCAGCAAAGGCATTGGAGGAAAGTAGCGACGTCACACAGTCTGGGTTGTCCTGGATGGGCAGAAGGTGATTCTTCTCGCACAGGAAATTTGGTTGTAGGTCAACGCACTCTTCGTTCTGGTACTGGTACATTTCGTTGCTTAGGGTTAGGTAGGAGGCAGGTGGGATGATAATTGATTAGTTTTTATTTGGAATTGAATATAGGTGATAGTGATCGAAAGTTTCAGTGTGAACCAATGGAAAATCTAATGAAAATATAATTTTGTCCTCGATGGCGAAAACTTTGGTTTCAACAACACTCTAATATTTGAGGTATTCCTCATTATCAAAAAGTAATTGAGAATAACTATGTGATAAGTAGAGTTCATCTATTGAGAGGCGATACTGCGATGTAATGTTTTCAAGTTCGCAAATCCCATAGCATTTTCTGTTTCTGTTAGAAAATCTAATAGAGAAATTTTATTTGATTCAGTATTTCATGAATTTCCAAAAAATGTGCATAATTGAATTTTGTCTCGTTAAGTGCAATTCTCAACTCATTGATTTTATCTAACAGTTTTTGATTATCTGAAACTGAAGTCATTGTTTCGTTGATATTTTCCATCAATTTTGAAGTAATTGAAATTTGTTTATTGTTTTTTTTGATAATTCGATTTTGGTTTGATTCGAGTTCGGCTAGGGTGTGATATATTTCTTTCGCATCTTGCTCGTCTAGATTTCCGCTTATGAATTTTACGAGGGAGCCAAGAGGAGCAATGAGGTCTCTTTTTGTGCGTTTATGGGGAAACAGGGATCTGAATTTGTGGTTAACATTTTTGACTTCGTATTCGAGGTGTTTATATGCGTTAAATAGGGCAATTCTATTGAAAGGGGTTGTATTATTTATTGTGGCTTCTAATAACTTATATTGATAATGGACTAAGTTGAATATAATGTAGGAAAGTATGGGAAGCTACTTTGATTCGTGCGGTTCCCATTTTAAAGGAAAGGATCCCTGGATTCGTCTGGAGGTTCTGGATTTGAACCTTCTGAGTCGCTGTCTGATGAAGTTTGATCGACCTGTAACAGATTTTGGTCTGTCATTTTTCTTGGTGGCTTGAATGATTGTTTGTGGTATGTATTTTGTGGGGTTGTCACTGTTAGGTCAGTGCTTTTGAGAATGTGTTCGGGTTTGTAGAGGGGAGCCGTTTTCGACTGTCTTTCGGGTGTTTTCATATATCCAATGGTTCCGGGTTCAAAATTTGGAGTGTCTTCTCGATTTTCGTTACGTTTTGAAATTATTTTTGATTTTTGTTTTGACGTGTCTTCGTGAATTTTTCTATATATTTGGGAAATAGATTCTTTGTGTTCGTTCAATGTGGCATTGATTGGTTCGAATTCGGAATCAATATCGATTGGATCTATTAGTTCTAGATGTCCAAACACTAGATCTATTGGTTTTGATTTTGTTGTTGAATGAAGACTATTATTATATGCAAGGACGGCAAAAGTCAAATTTTCAAAGGGGTTCAGATTTGGTTTCGAGAGGTTGAGTGTTGTCATGTGTTCTATAAGAGTGGAGTGGAACCTTTCTACAATGGTATTGGAATTTGGATTATATGGAAGTGTATAATGCCAACTGATTCTATGCAGTTTCGCGAATTCTTTTAGGTTTTGGGAGAATTCGGTACCATTATCAGAGACGATATTTTCGGGGATTTTGAAAGTTGAAATGAACTGCAAAAGTGATTGATATACGTGAAGTGCGGAAAGACTGAGAATGTTGTACGCTTGTCCAAATCTGGTAAAGCTGTCACAGATTGTTAAAGATATAGTACTGCCAAATTTGAAGGTATCAACGTGTATAGTTTCGAATGGTTTTTTGGGAGTGGGCGTTAACTGTAGTTTGATCAATGGTGGGTAACGTTCGTATTTAGATTGTTGACCTATTGGCCAATTATTGATAAATGTTCTTACGTCATCGTGTAATTTGGGTCAATAATATTTGGTTTTGAGTTCGGCAATGGTTTCGTGAATGCCTCGATGGTTGGTAACACCTTCATGTTGGGATTTGATGAGATTTTGTTGGCGATCTTCGTTCGTCACATCGAAGAGGAGTTTATTGGATTTGAAAAGCTTAAAGGAGGAATTTTTGAATGTTTGTGGTATGAACCTGCACATATCTTTATAGAGTACGTCTTCAGTATCATTTTGGAAGTAAAAGACGTAGGTGCATTTTGGAACACCAAATTCTTTCAGATGTTCAATAATTTGGGCTTGAGATGATTCGTTAACATATAGATAACATCGGGTACGACATACTGAATTCCTAAATAGTTTTTTGGTTTCCATTCGAGGGTTTCGATCAACTTTAATTAAAAGTTATTGATTGGTTTATCTGTGATGTGGATGTTCAATATTGGGTCTTCTGCACTTGTGTGAACAGTTTCATTTTCGTCATTGTCATTGGGGTCAATTTGTCCTGCGTTCGATTCGTTATCCTGATTTTGAATATTTTCAGGTGTGTTATTTTCTGGGTCTCTGCTTGTGGATGGTTTTTCATTGTCTAGGACAGGATTTTCGTTGAATTCCTGCATATGTCTCAATATGGGGAGTTCATTAATCTGTCTGACAGTTTCATTAGGGTAGAGTTCGATTCTAGAAAGGGCATCAGCGTTCGTATTGATTTTACCTTTTTTGTAAATAATTTGGTAATCAAACTCTTCAAGTTTCAGTCTCCAGCGAACCAATCGTGAGTTGGGTTCTTTTAAAGACATCAACCACTGAAGGGGTTTGTGATCCGTAATTTTTTTTTGAATTTTCGGCCAAAAAGATAGGACCTTAAATATTTGGTTGCCCAGACGATTGCAAAAAGTTCCTTCTCGATAGTCGAATAATTTTGTTCGGCATTGGAGAGGGTTCTTGATGCGTAGGCGATTGGTTTATCATGTCCTGGGGGGCCCTGGGACAATAAAGCACCTAACGCTACGTTACTGGCGTCCGTGGTCTTGTCTTTTTTAAAATCGGGGTACTGCCGTCCTCAAATGTCTTGATGTAGGTGGGGTCAGTTATATCGATTTTTGCTCCTTTCTTCAGTCGACTTGTAAAGGGTTTGGTGATTTTGGCAAAGTTATTTATGAATTTTCGATAGTAGCCCAGAAGACCAAGAAATCCTTTTATTTCTTTTGTCGTTTTGGGTATCGGATAATTCATGATGGCCTTAACCTTATCAGGATTTGGTTTTATTGCCTCTGTTGTTATCAGATGTCCCAGAAAGGAAACTACCTTTTTCAGGGATTCTGATTTGTCGAGTTGGACTTTCAGATTGCTCTCGTGCAGTTTCCGAAACACTCTTTTAAGGTTGACCATGTGCTCTTGTAGCGAAGTGGAAAAAACGATGATGTCGTCCATGTAGACGAAACAGATTTTGTTCTGTAGGTCTTTCAAGACGTTGTCCATTACTCTCTGAAAAGTAGCTGGAGCTTCTTTCAAACCAAACGGCATGCGAAGGTACTCGTAGTGGCCGTTCTCTACACATCATCAGGGTACATCTCGATCTGATGGAACCCACTTGCCAAATCAAGGGTAGAAAAGTACATACATCTACCCAATTTGTCAAGGATGACCGATATATTTGGAATCGGATATCGATCATCGATAGTTTTCTCGTTGATTTTTCTGTAGTCCACTACTATACACCATTTCTTCTTGCCAGAGGCATCCGCCTTCTTTGGAACTATCCAAATTGGCGAGGACCAAGGTGAATCGCTTGGTCGCATAATGCCTTGACGAAGCGTATCGTCAATTTGTTTTTCGACTTCCGGTTTATGAATAAACGGATAGCGATAAGATTTTGTAAAAATTGGGACTTCATCGGTGGTCCTAATTTTGTGTTTCACTTGGTTCGTGAAAGTCAGCTTTGAATTTTTGCGGTGAAATATGTCTGAAAATGATAGGCACAATTTCTCAATGTGGTGTATTTCTTCAGAATTCATGTGTTGAGTTCGTATAAGCTGTGTGATGTCTGATTTGAATATATTCGAAGGGGTGTTATGATCGATTGAAGTATGGTACAATTCGAATTGGTCGGGATGACAAGTTTTCACAGGAACAGGTTCATAAAGGTAAATCTCTTGTATTTCACCTGTATCATTCCGAATTTCGACAGGGCCATAGCGAATTCGGCATTCAAATAATTTTGTTTCGATAATCGTGATGTCACAGTTGGGTATTGTTACAGGAATTTTGATTGATTCGATTGTAAATGGTTCTATACGAGCATAAAAGAGTAATTTCTTTTTGCTTTCATAGTGCACCAGAGGAAGCTCTGATTCAGGTGTTTTTAAACTTGAATTTTTCAAATCTAATTGAACATCTAAGTTTTTCAATGTATCATAACCAATCAATCCATCAAAGAAGTATTGAGCTGATTGTAAACGGTTCTTTTCTGATAAAATCGGTAAAATAATAACGAGTGTTTATGAGGGAGTATTATTATTATTATTATTATTTAAGACTACATCATGCTTTATAGTTTATCCAGTTTATGCGGTCTCAACCTACAGCTACGATAATAACGTGGGGTTACGAGTTTTATACTATCATATTCGACATTCGTACAGTATACATCAGACACACGTGTTGTCTCATGCTACGAAAGATATTGAGTCAATTAGAACAACTCATTCTCCATTCTTAGGAAAATACAAGAAGACAGAAATTCCAGCTGAACGAATGCAGGAGTTTGTTATTGTTGATTTACGTCGTTACTCAGAGCATATGATTCTCGGACCCAATAACTACACAATAATACGGGAGAAGTTGTTTGAGTAAATAGTAACAGCGTGCCCTCCGGATGTATCAGGGCTTCAGAGAAAGGCCCTTTCTGGAATATTCCTAAGGGAGATACGATCAAATAAAATATTTATTTTACATTTAAAAAATGTTTGAATTTTATGCAAATTCAACCTTCTCGTTCCTCATGTCAAGTGAGCTGAAGTCGGAGACCAAGGGATTCATAATGGCCTGCCAGGATGGTGTCTTCAATACTCCGGTATACTGTAGTCCTGGGGCGCCTGAGATCATAAGGCATCTGTTGTCAGCTTTTTGAACTCAGGCGGTTTCAGCGGTTTCGAATATTCCCTAGGGAAAAAACAAAAAAATAATGAGTAGAGTAATCTGGAAGAACTAAATCAATACTATGTGACTGGATACTAACTATGCTTCAAAAATAGACGGTTTTTCTACTGGTAGAGAGTGTCAGCTGTCAGCTCCAAGCTAGCTAGATTCCCTTCTCCTCTCCTGTGACCATTGCTGATGGATGACTGTCTATGCTATGCATACCGTCGCTTTAGGAAGGTCTACTATGCTAATGATCAAATCGTGGTAATAAATAAAAATTCGAAGA
Source organism: Chrysolina americana (assembly GCA_958502065.1). NCBI lineage: Eukaryota > Metazoa > Arthropoda > Insecta > Coleoptera > Chrysomelidae > Chrysolina > Chrysolina americana. Next base: position 90,337,909 of record OY293410.1, read on the forward strand.
GACGATTTACTACGTCCTTCAGGATATACTGAATAAACTATGAATGGTGTAAAAGGAAATTTCCATTAGGTCCCACAAAATGGATATGTTACCGTTAACAGAAAAAGGAAGCTGCAACAGAGCATGAGCGTGAGCAGAGCTATCACCAGTACAAATAGATTGGCTTTGAGTGATAGGCATATGAAACCAAACAACAAAAATAAAATGATTTCTGGTATACAATTGAAATTGACACTCAAGCATTTTAAACGTCTGTTCTCTTGTTATAATAATATGTCATAATATTAATTCATTATGGATAATTAAGTGAGTTTATTGCTCTAGTTTCCGAAATGTTTTTGAAAGCGAATCCATGGTTGTGAGTGAACCCTGAAAGATATATTTTTTTTAGTTTCGCGTCACTATGGATTTGAACATGGACAAAACAAATGACATGCAAGATGACCTCAACGAGACCATGGACTCTCTGAATAGTGGAAACTATACGATGAATGGTCTATTGAATACTTTCACAAATATTCAGACCGAGAGGGAGGACGACCAAGAAAAATATGGTAAGCTTTTTTGAACACGAAACAAAATCCAATTCGCTTATTATCAAACATGAGAGAAGTATTCTTGGTCATGTCTTAGACCTTGTAGGAACCTAATGAGAAAAATCTATAACGACCTACATTTGAAGCAGCATTGATCTTGCCAAAGCAATTAATACTGTCAGCAACCCAGACTTCTTGGAAATAAAATTTTGCTTACCATATTGGGGTGTAAAAAGTTTATAGTTACAATCCTTTACATTACACTAAACACCTAGTACGAACACCTAGTATTTTTTATATTCAGATAGACCCTTACAGAAACAAATTAACTCAAGGTACTAACTAATGGGTTTTTATGGTGAGTTGTTTAGTTATTTACAGTTTAATTTGATGACTAAATTAAAAAATCGGATAAAAAATGTTTGCGTAACCATTGTTTTTTTTAATCGACCGGAAAATCATCCTGTATCTTTTCAAAATTTGCTGAAAATTTGTTATTTATTGACGAGTTTGTACATAGGGTTTAATTTTACTTATATGTTGGTGTGTATACTGTTCGAGATTTTCTCAGCTGTGTCCATTTTATTTCTTAAGCGAGTTTTAATGTAGCCTTCCGCTACCATCATGGATTTCCACCTTCTATGCTGTTATATCTCCGCAGAAGATCTACGGAAACTCTGACCGGATAATTCATGGTGTCACTTTGAAGTGAATGATGACCTTATTATCCAGTAGTGATTAACATAATGCTTGAGGAAACATGTACTTATATATGTAATATTTTATACAATAGTCGTGAATAAACATTTTCAATATCGAATATCAATAACTAATTAAAAATTAAGATGAAACTTTGAATTGAGAAACGAATTTGAAACATAAAACGAATGTATCAATGATAGATAGAGCAATAGAGCATAAACTGACGCTAAGGAATCACCGCTAGAAATACTTTAACACCTGTGTGGTTTGAAAAAATAAATTCAATAAATCACAACTGAATGGTACATATCTTTCTTTCAAATGGTTTTCATAATTATTTCTTTCATGTAGGTACTTGTGGAGATTGTTAAAAATGGGCAAAAACTGGAATATACAGATGATTTTTTTTATAAGTAATGCGGTTTTGTTACAACACATACCTTTTATATACCAATGTATCCCTCGTTGTCACGATATTCACATGATGGTTTATTTTTTCGAAAAAGTCTTTACTTGGTTTCACGGAAATTTACGGTATTCAAATATTTCACTTCAAAACTCAAAAACCACTCATCACACACACACAAAAGTGAACAAAATCACGTTTTTTCATTCAGCAGTCCGTTGAGCTTTGTACAATGATTGAAATGATGGCATCAAAGGTGTGGAGGGTAAAATGAAAATTACTAAAATTAAATTATCTCAAATTGAATTACGGGCCTTCTGAAGGGCATATATTGAATTAAAGGATCTTACTTCCATAATTTAATTTTCCCATAGTTTTAATCACCTAAATTGATAAGATTTCAATGCATTTCAACAGGATTACCGAGGTGCGGTTCGGTTTAAGTATTATGTAACAAAAAGGATATCCGTTACTTAAGCGGTTCACTGACACTATTGGGACCAGCTATTCGAAATAGGAGCTTTAATTGCGATGAAGTATTCTAAAGAACATTGAAAGCTCTGACTAACAAATGATAGATGATTATTGTTGTAAATGATTCACCCCGTATGATCGTGAAGAGGGCTGGGCAAGGATTGTAAAAGTTTGAGATATATAGAATTAAGAAAAAAAAAAACATCCTGACAAATACTGGGAATTATCATCTCTGAAGATATTTCCTACAATTCAGAAGTGGTCCCGATTGATTAAAAAGGTTTTATTTTATTGAGAGTCTGTTCGGTAGCTTTGCGATCTGTTTTGGCTAATCTTCTGGTTCCTGGAGTTGATTATTAGCAACATGGCAGAAGGAGGTAGTCCAAGTAGCACGGCAGGAGGTTCAGCGTCACAGGAAACTCTGATGGAAAAATCCATGGATATGATGTTAACTATGGAGCAGAATAGGTTGGCATCGGATAAAAGGTTTCTCAAATTGCTTGAGAAGTCTAAGACTGAGCAAGAGAAAAAAGATTTCTATGCTATTCCCGACTTCAGCAAAAGTATTGAAGACTTCAATGGTGAAAATCTAGGAAAAAGAAATGGTTCATTGAAAGAGCTTCAAAAATAAAGACGTTCGATGACTTCAAAGTAAGCTTCAAGAAAACGTTTCATTTTAGTAAAGATGAGATGTGGGAAAAGATGAAAAAGCGAAATCAATATAAAACAGAATCGATTTATTCTTATTTTCAAGATAAAGTTACACTCTGCAAAAATCTTGGATATGATTTTGATGAAATCAAGGAACAAGTTGTAGTGTTTATAAATCACGTTTTCAATAATACGTAGATGATTGATTTTGTTTAGTAGTCAAGATATTATTAAATAAAAAAAATGTTTATGACTAATTTTGAGATTATCAACAAATAGTCCGGAATTGGTAAAGTTTCAAACATAACAAACACGTCTTCCCCTAGCTCGCACAAGTCTCTGACTTTTGAGGGTTGCACATAGGGGTGCAACCGGTTGACGGATATAACAATTTTTTAACTATATTTTGGCGACGAGTTATAAAAGGAACCCCATCGTACCAGTGGTAACGTGGAACGTAGAAAACATATTCAAAAAATACAGACAGCAAAACTGACAACTGTCATTTAGCAATTGACGATATATTCAAATCTCCAACCGAAGAATTGTTATGGAACTATTTGGGAACATTAAACCTTTCAATGTGGTGTCCAATATGGAAAACGTTGGAATTAGATGGCAGAAGGTGCTTAGAAGATTTGACAATTTCCTAATAGCATCTGGCGTTACTGATGATTCAAGAAAAGAAGCCATGCTTTTACATTGTGTAGGAGGAGAAACATTCGAAATATTTTGTTCTCTTCATGAACCTGTCCCAGCAGCAAATAATCCAGATCTTTCAAAATACGAGAAAGCAAAAATGAAATTAAATAATTATTTTATTTCTGAAGTTAATGAAGAGTTTGAAATCTTCAATTTTTGCCAAGCGAAACAGATGCCTGATGAATCAGTTGAAGAATTATGCAAGATTACTGAAACTGAGCACCAACTGTAACTTTCCGGATAGAAACAGGGAAATAAAATCTATTTTATTTTCCAAACTCATACGTTTTGCAATGAAAGAAAATCCTACCCTGACGCAGCTTCTAACCCAGGCAAAGTTGTTTGAAGTAACAGAAACACAAGTGAAGCAAATAGAAAGCAGGCAAGTGGAAACAGTGTCCAGAATCAACTCTAGAAAACCAAATAGATTTGAACAAAATAGAAGTGAACGTTATATAAACATAAACGAAGTCAATCAATATGTGAAAATTGTGGAAACAAATGGCATACCAAAGGACGAAGATATTGTCCAGCATATAATATCAATTGCACTTTCTGTGGGAAAAAAAGACATTTTTCAAAAATTTGCATAACCCGAAAGCGAATCCTGATTGTATTGGTGGTAATAAAGAAAATGTTTCCAGATGTACCTTAAGCTGAACTTCAGTTTGGAGTTCCCAGAGTAATAGTAAGTGACAGAGGGAGCAGTTTTATCAGTACTGAATTTGAAAATTTCTGCAAGAAATTCGACATTGATCTGAAACTCATTGCTGCACATTATCCACAGGCGAATGAAATGGCGAGAACAAAATGAAATTTATTGTACCTTGTATTATAACATCGATAATTTTTGAAAACGAAAAATGGGACAAAACCCCGAGTACCGTAGAGAGAAAATTGAACTGTGCGATTAATAAAACTACAGGAGTTACACCTTTTGAAGCTCTGTACGAATTCCAACCAAAAGACAGTAGAGCAACAAAGACCTGAAGAAATAAGGTGAAGAAAAACGTGGAAAAGAATCAAAAGAAATACAAAGTATATTATGACAAAAGGCGGTATGATGGGGTAAAATACGACGTAGGTGATATTGTAGCTGTACGCAAGCAACATGAAGCTGATGGAAAACCTACAGAAACACAACCGAAATATCGTGGTCCCTTCGTTGTGATTGAAGCACTTTCCGGAAATACATATAGATTGGAAAAACTGAACAAAGAAGATATGGGTCAAAATTTAACTACTGTAGCTCATGTTTTCCAAATGAAAATACATAGAAATTCAGAGGAAAATGATCATTCGGAAGAGGAATTTTCAGAAGAGAATGAAGAAACGGAATTTGAGATTATTGAAGTAACGTCAGATAAAGAAAAGGAAGAAGATATAAGTGGACAGTAGTGAAGATAACGATAGTAACGAAGAATGGAAACCTGATTCGGATAACGAAAAGGATGAGCATGAAGATGAGTGTAATACTACTATAAGTCGTAACAGGCAGAAACAAAAAATCAAAAAACCAAAAAGGTTCGACAACCATGTTTGAGGACAAACATAACGATCAGGATGGACGATTGTTGTAAATGATTTACCCCGTATGATCGTGGAGAGGGCTGGGCTAGGGTTGTAAAAGTTTGAGATATATAGAATTAAGTATTGTCATTGTCATTCCACGAAATGATTTTCTGAATAAAACTTTTTAAAAAGAAACATCCTGACAAATACTGGGTATTATCATCTCTGAAGATATTTCTTACAGCATTTATTATACAATTTTAAAAAGTAGATGTTTAAAATACTGGTAATTCACACCAGTGTTTTAAACACACATTTCACAAGACTATCTTACAATATTTTTGACACAGATGTATAAAAAACAGGCAAAATTTCAATATTATTTCTTTGTGGCACTTCAAATCTTATGAAAGAAATGACCAAAACAATGAATTCCGATGAAACCGATGAAAATTCCAAAGAATTCGATATCAATGAATAGCATTTTCCCAGAAATATTCCAAAAACAATACGAAGCTGATTACTTTGAATATCAATTATTTCGTTCTATTCGATTACTTTTCGCACTAGTTCTACTATATGTTTATTATATTATTCCTAAAATATATTGATTAATTTTTCGCGTAACAATACTGCTATGATCTAGACTTGAAAATGATATCATGGATTCCTCTCATTTAGGAAAGCAACCGTATACACGTGTTTCAGACTGTAGATCATCTTCAGTATGAAGTAGCCAAATTCAACACTTGGATGAAAATCAAACGAAGTCAACTACAGGAATCCAAGTACACATTTGTGACTTCAGTTGAAGTAGTCAGCAACCGGTATGAAATTCTGATCCAGGAAAATAGAGAAAAAATTAAATATTGAGGGGAAAAAAATAAAAATGAGATATTGGGTGTCCTTCAGTTGGAAAAGCAACCGTATACACGTGTTTTAGAATGAGGGTCATCCAGTCCTGGGTCATTTTGCCACTACGTAATTTTATTGTCACGTCAATGGCATTTTGGAAATTTGTGATGCCCCACATCAACTAGAAAGACGTAAACCAGGCAATGGCTGTCCCCAAAATCTATTTCGAGTCCTATTTGGTCAGATAGTTCGATGAAAACCCTTTATTTTAAATAGTAAAAAATATGTAGCCAGCAAGGGAGGTCCGGGACCTACAGCTTACGTGAAAGTGGATTCCGAACCACTTTAGCACAGTGACAGGCGGTGGGGATCAAACCCAGGCCACATGGGTGGGAAGCAAACGCTTTAACATCACGACCACTTCGCTTTTAGTAGTAACATATAATTCATTACATATTATGAGGGTCAGAAAAAAGTACTTGAAATTTTCATTCAACGAAACTTTAATGAACAATTGTTGTTCAGGCATGACACCAAAATAGAAATATTGGTTTTTGTTTCAGATTACACAGAATCACTCCAAAACTATAATTCGAATGAAGATGAATCTGGACCATCTGGTATGTCAAAAAGGAAACAGAGAAGATACAGGTACCTATATATCATCATGGACTATTGGAGGGGGAGGGAATAAAAATTAGATAGCGGATAATTCACGTATCGTAAGGTGGATTTTTTGAAAACGCTACATATTTGTTTCGTCAATGCTGAATTTCACAATGTTTCATCTTATTGTGTAATCCCTTTTCGGGTATTTCCTGAATTTTATGTGACGGCCATACAACAGCATACAAAATGAATGGATGAAAACTAAATAAAGTATATCATGCTAGGTATAAAAGAATATTTGGATATCATAATTATAAGAATCGAAAGTGTAAAAATATACTTATATCATGACCCAAAAAGTTATGATTTCATTCCAATTTCGAACGAAAAAATTAAAACAAATAATTGCGACTATGATGAGAGGCAAGAACCTTTATTCATGTGTGCAAGAAGCACTTGCAATTGTATTCTGTGTTAGGAAAATTGCAACGATATCTGTCAGATGAAGTTCAATTCACGTGGCGATATCGGCAAGGGAAGTAGTTGTTTTATGTCAGATAGTCGCTTTAAACATTCTACATTTTGGAAATATTTTTTCGAGAAGTTGACTATTCGTTTTCAGTTAGTCTTTATTATTCATAAAATCAATTTATATTGCGTTTTAGTTTTAGAATAAACCTCATCCACGTATTATCAATAATCATTGTAAATATATTTATATGCAGACTTCTTCTTCTGTGAGTTTTTTCTTATTTATTCATATATAAATAATTACAATTCGATACTTTGAAATTGCAATACTATTTACGATACTAAATGAATTTTAGGACGACTTTTTCGAACTTCCAGCTAGAAGAGCTTGAAAGAGCTTTCCACAAGACACATTATCCTGATGTATTTTTCCGAGAGGAGCTAGCTTTGAGGATAGACTTGACGGAAGCCAGAGTTCAAGTTTGGTTTCAAAATAGGAGAGCCAAGTGGCGGAAACAGGAAAAATCTTTGAACAAAAGCACCGGTGTACAAATTACTAATATCAATATCCCTGTTAGTGTTGCAGGTGAGTTGATTCAAAATTTTCAGTCGCTTTGGCAAATTCCAAACAGTAGTCGAAACCGAAATAAAAGTCGAAGCCGAAATTATATTCAAAATGAAGTAAGAGTAAAAGTAGTTCTCAAGGTATGCAATATTCCTAGGAGATACAATAATAATTAAATTATTGAATAGAATTTCCGAATTATCAAGATAATAATCTCAATTATCTGCTTGATGAAGCTTTGTTAATAAATTGCAAATGTTTGTGACTTTGTCTTTGCCATTTCAACAGCTTTTTAGCACTTTCATAGGACGACCTGCATATTAATTGTATAGAAATTTAGATTCTTCCTGAGATTTGACTACCAGGCGAAACTGAGCACTAACAAATTTTAATATCTATCAAAGTAAATTTCGATAAAATGGTGAATGCTCCAGCGCCAATTTTTTGTAAGAAATGGTGAAGGATCTGAGATAAAAGTAATTCTTTAACAGTATAGCAGGAGATAGATACCTGCAATAACGAAGTAATTGATTAATGTATAAAATTTTTACCTATCAAGATAATAATTTCAAAATAAATAACTGATGCAGCTGTGTCGATTTTGCTATTTGATTTATTTTTGGTACTTTTTTGGGACCTGTATACTAAGTTGTATAGATATATGCTTCCTTGGACTTGACTTCCCATCGGAATTGACGACCAATACTTTTTTATGTCAGTTTGAGTGATTTTTTATGAAATGGTGAAAACTCCGCGGTTTAAATTTTGAGGAAATGATGAAGCTTTGTTAATAATTTGCAAAAGTTTGTGATTTCGACTATATTTCTATATTTTGTATAGAGATCTAGATGCTTCCTACAGGCTAACTTTTGTTACAAAGATTTAGGAAGCTTCAGGATTTATTCATAATATTCTGTCAATTTTTGACTTGACTATCTGATTCCAAAAAATTTTTTTTTATGCAGGACAGTCTGTGAAAATTTTCAAAAAAAATCAACTGGAGCCTTTTAGACATATTATTTCGAATGAAGTTATATTGAAATTCATCGTATATTCTGAAGATTCAATAATAAAAGGTGTTCTATTCAAAAAAACAAGTTAGGGGTCCATTCCGGTGAGTCGTAGACAACTGAAAATATTTCAACTGAAACGAGCTCCTTGGAAAACTCCCGGATACAAATTTCCAGAAAAATACTCCCATTAGTAGTTTTCCATTTACATATCCACCTAGCTCATCTAGGTGGCATACCCTGCACATCTTAGGTGGAAGTCTTTTGAAGATTCAGTATCCAATGAACTGCTATTCTTCATGTATATTCCTGATATCTGATTTATGTTCATTGGATATTAAAGCGTTTATTGTAATTAGGATTTTCAAGTTTCAATCCCAAATAAATTTCAAATTTTACATATGATATTGAAGGGTAGGAAGTTCTGAAAATTGTTCTTCTCAACGCACTTTTTGTTAACCAAGCTGTCCGATATTTTTGTAATACAATGCCATTTACAATTACCAGTTTCTTTTTTCAGCGTGTTCGACCCCACTAGAAAGTCCACTTCTTAATTTTCAAAATTCCGATCAGAGTAACTCATCGAATATGTTCTTGAATCTTGATTGGCCCTTGTCTTTTCCAACTTCATCGATGTTATCAGTCAATACAGATCAAAGTGGCGGTAACGACCATAGCTGTACCATGGATAACCATTTGCATGAAACCTTATTGATAGCAGGTGAGAATTTGTTGATTAATATTACTGTACTTAGAAAAAATAGAAGAGTAATAATAATATTACAGAAGGAAAATTGAAATTAAAATCAAGGTAAAAAATAGCAGACAAAATTAAACATGAAGCAAACCCAAGACGAAATGGTTTAGTAGGGGAGTGTCCCACAAGAGTCCGTATCGCCATTTTCCATATCCGATGTATTTATGAAATACACCTGGCAGATATGCTTACTCGTGTATAGTCACTAGGAAAGATTAGTATTATATTATTATCACCGGCATTATATATTGTAGTAAAAATGCACTAAACTAATTTTGCTGATTTATTTTATAACCTACTTAAACAATTATTCAACAAAAACATTGACTTCACTATTTCAAATTTATCTAATATCTATTATTATTATTATCTAATAACAATATCTGTGATTCTCTGTGACTATCTGCCCTCTGCCGCCGAGCGCCTTATATACCCGTAAGCAGATTCCATTTACAATTATCGATCAATCAGGACTATACGTTGATGTCTCTCGAACTTCGATTGCGTTCCTCAGCAAGTTCGCGTTTCTTCTAGGCGTGATTCATGTGTTTGTGGGCGGAGGAATGTTGAGGTGCATGCTTAATTAGATGATCAGGGCCGGTCTCGAGGCTGGTGTCGAAATCGTTACAGTATCGAACATTTTGTAACACAGAGATGTTTTCAGAGATTCAACAATATTTATTTTATTTTGCATACAATAATATTTGCTATAGGTCATTTCACTCTGTGATTCTTTTCTGACTGAATCGTTTTATTTCAGAAAGAATAACAAATTCTATGCAAACTAATAGCATGATTGAAGACAGCATCCTCCTAGGGGATGATTTGGGGGAGAGGATAGGCGGTAACTTATCCCTCATATCGTCTGCTGATAATGATATATCCATTGATCAAGATTTGCTGACTATGAAACCTCAAAGAAGTCGAATGGAAAATGATAGTCAATGAACAATATAATTTATCGGAAAGTATATATGACATTGAAATTTTCATGGTTAATATAATATATGAGTACGTAATGTTCCAATTTGTTTCAGTTCATGGTATCAAATAATAAACATTGTTGTTTAAGATATTGTTTAAATTTGGATGACGTCAATTGAGGATGATAACACTATATCAAAATCAGACTTGTTCATAAATTCATAAAAAATATTTTCAGTTTTTCCCTACTTCCGTAGATTTCTGAAGATTACTTCGAATATGTAAAAACTTTCACAATTTATGGAACTGAAAAAATGACATAACAATAAATATGAGAATATATCAGTATCATATAAACTACATTGAACATATAAACTGATCGAATAAAGTTAAGGATATTGTAATTTCTCTGAGGAAAAAATTCTTTTCGAGAAATATTGTATAACATACATTTACTCCCATCTCTTTCAGAAATGAAACAAATTTGTTTAACTGAAAAAAAGTTTCAATCATAACTTACAGGCAATGTTTCTCTGATAATGTAACAAAACAGCTAATTATCATAAAGGAAAAATGTATTAATAAGGTGTGATTCTACCTCTATTAGCTATTACTGCTTCAACTCGGTGAGGCGAACTTAAAATTGTATGATCCAAGTCATTTTGATCCAGGGTATCCCATAAATGTGGAACAATACGTCCCGAACAGGAGGTTGATGGACAATTAGTGCCCTTCCGAACATTTCCCAAACATATTCGATGCAGTTTAAATCTGGAGAGTGCGGGGGTAATGGCACATGTTCAATTTCACTGACAGCAAGCCGTTCTTCTACTACCCTGGCTCTGTGCGGGCGAGCGTTATCATCCAGGAATCTGCAATTGCGTTCCAAATTCCAACGGTAATCATTCACCATGTTATTGAATAGACAAGGATGATGTCGTCGACATAAATTTCACCTGTCATTGTACCCTCAAAAACATACAACTCCGTTCGACCTCCGTAGAATATTTCACCCCAGACCATTACACCTCCACTGAAATGGATGTACTTCTTGAACACATCGGTCATTAAATCTTGAATTTGTTGGTCTCCAGACAAGAACTGTTTGTCTGTCAGCACGAAGACAAAGGCGGCTTTCATCGCTGAACATCACAGTACACGCCACTTATCATTCCAATTGGCTCTTTCATTACATAAAAGCAAACGTTCAGCTCTATGGACTGCGGTCAATGGAGGGCGTCTTCTAGGACTATAGCAATGAAAATCTGCGTCATTCGATCAATTTAAAACCGTCCGAGGGGTATACGATTGGCAGCGAAATGGTCCTGGCTGAGCAACGTGCAGTTTTAATTTGGATCCATCCTAGCTTCTCTCACTAGTCTTCGGTCCTCCCTAGCATTTGTTGATCTTGTTCTACCCTCCCTATGACTGTTCATGGCAGATCCAGTCTCATCAAATTGGTTATTAGGTCGGGAAATTACACTTTGAGAGACATTGAACCGATCAACCACATCGATCTGTCGCACGCTTCCAAGAAGCAACCCAATTTCTTGATTTGCTTCTTCTACTGTTGAATGACTTCTATGTATATTGTCAATCATAAAATAACCACAATATCGCAAACTGCGCTTAGCAACACACAAACAAAATTAAACTTTACAAACATAAAATCTACCTTTTTTGGTGATAATGCTTTTTATCTGTTAGGGTAAAATTTTATATGTCTAAAAACAAATTTTGTCATTGAAGCAAATAACAGGTATTGAGAGCTGCAACATAGGTTTTTTAGAAAAAATTCGACATAGAAAAAACACAATACCCTTAACTTTTTCGATCAGTTAATTCTATGTGCACGAAATTAAATAAGATTTTCGCGGTATTGAATATAGCTGATCATTAGAAGAATTTGAATTGATCAGGATTACATGGGTTGAGTATGAGTATAAAATGACTTTAGAATTACGAAATATACATGAATCGATAAAATGAAACTCTAGCATAATGACGTAGTTTGGCATAAAAAAACTCGAAATCCTTTGTTGAATAATCATATCATATTTTGTTCGGAGTCAATGAGGTTGTGCAAAGTAGTCATATTCATAAATAAAATCCAAACCTGCACATTCTTTTCGAACGAAATTGAGGAGTTGATTGATTGTTTCGAAGCTGATGGTACCATATTCCTCAACTTAGAAGCGATATAAGTAAAGGATTGTTGACCTATAGAATTGAGAGCACGTGGTAGTAACTGATGAGTTATGATACAGGAAGGTACTAAACTTTTGTGAATACTGTTTAATTGAAAAATAACGTTTATATATTTCAAAGTATATGTCATACAAAATATGGCAATTACATAAATTGAAAAATCAACAAACTCTACTGTTTTTAGAATTTATTCCAAAGATGCCAAGATCTCGCTTATGAAATAATAGTGAGTGTATTATTTCAACAGTAACTCAAATGCGACAATTTTTCCTTGTCGGTTGGGTGTTCGAATATAGATGAGATATATTTTTTGTGCGTAAATATTGGAATTGGATTACGAAAGAGCTGTCGTAGACACATTATGTGAATTTCATCGAACAAGAGATCAGAAATTCAAATTCAAAATTACTTACTTTTGTTCATCTGTGTTTTACAATTAATTATCCTTGGAGTATGTACATGATTTATTTTTTCAATCTCAACAGCACCATATCGTTAGGTTGGATATCAGGACACCCAGTTGTATACCATGCGATGAACCGTCGCCAGTCCATACCTCTGTTGCAACGCCAAGCAGACCCCTGATTTCCCTATCGGAAAAAGCTCACAGCAAGAAACTGGGTTTATAAATTGGTCTTACGTATACTCTTGGCTGCCCCTTAAGAGCCCGGTTCTTCGTAACATCGAACAAGAGATTGTAATATCTATTGGTAGTTTCTCGAATATGATTCTTAAGATCTGTTTGTAATACATTGATAGGGTGTTAAGCGACGATATCTTAGGTTCAACTGCTAATTCACACCAAAGCAAATAACCATTCCTCAGTCAACCCCTCCTCTCTTGGGAGTATTTTTTTATATCAAAATTAAAGTATACGATTTTTTTAAATGAAATTTCTTGCAGTAAAATGACAGAAATGACAGGATAATAGAATATCCCAGTTACAACCGCTTATTAGCAATATACCAAGACTTTCGTATTCTTACCTCTTACCCTCAAGCACCACGAATCATTATATTAGCAAGCAAGAGCGTGGTATGTGGAGCACCAAATCTCTAATGGCGCACAATCACAGTCACAAATGAATGATCAGTCAGTTTCAACCTTTTCACTAGAATATTACAGTACATACTTGCATGCGATATTGAAGTATATTGTATAATATTCATTTGTGTCATGTCTTAATGTGATATCACGGCTTGGTGGATTTGTTGACATCGTATAGGTGTGATCTGATGAAAGTTGCTTACTCATCATATTTGGTCCTGTTTGTGATATGTTATTGTAACTGTAATATCTAATTAACGTCGAATATAGGATAGTAACTTCACATTGGTGCAATACTGTTACATCACATTATTCTTGATGTCACACGATGGTTGGCTGTGATCTACCCTACGCAAATTTACACATGTTTTAGTGCCCTCTTTCGAGAGGGCACCCCTACCCTCACCGGGTGTGGTCCTGCTTCATCCCAAATTATCACTAACATTGTTCGAAAGCGAATGAATCTCAAAATATCAATACTTACCACGAAATTCTGAAAACCTTCGACTCTCCTGTTGAAAGCCACTCAATTTATCAACACAGAGCGACCTTTTATATTCTGTTCACCAATTCCGTTGAGAGGTATGCATCCTTATCTTACACTGACTGGAACACTTATAGACATACACATATCATTTCCCTAGATGAAAGTTTCCGTTTTATTACTCATGGTACACTATTGGAACATATAACAATAATCAGAGTACATGTTTTTGAACACTTTCTATAGGTCTCAGTTTGGTTATCCTTGATTCTCCCAAGCCTTTTATGCCACCTTGAATGATTGACTCCACTAAGGATTGATAAATTATCTTCAGATGATTCACCTTGAAAAAGAATTTCATCTTATGAATTAAAATATGAGTCAGTAAGTATTGAACGCTAATAACATCCCTCTTCCAGAATGAGTTTACCATAATGCCGCTGTGTATATTTTTGTGATTTTCTAGGAATTTGGTTAGTTTCTTTTTTATGATTTTCTCAAAAGTACTTTTGATAAACTGGAAGTTGAGGATATCGGTCGATAAGTACCTATCCAGCCTTCTTTATCACATTTGAAAAGGAGTTTGATATGGTTGCTATTTTTAACTGTCAGAACTGCCAGATTTATTATAAAATAATGTTTATTTTCAAAAATTTTAATAAATAAAATTTCACAATAATGGCAGTTAAATAAAAAGACGATGAATGGTATACAGGTTTCGATATATGGTGAACAATAAATTTTAGAACCTCATTTGTAATCTGATTCTTCTGTATCGGTATGTTATTGGAATATTGAACAACTGATTAGATGTATTAAAATATAAAAAACATTTTTAAGGCCTTCAAAGCACTTGCAACGTTGAGGAAAAACTCGTTGCGCATGATCTAAAGACTCGCGTATATATCATAACATACTATCATTCATTCTTGAATGAGACATGTATCAATATATTTAGATCAACCTGAAAAAATATCGAACAATTTTATGAGTGTACTTTCAAAAGGAATGCTAATATAATAATATCAATGATAAGGAAGATTTCTGTAGTTGTTTGAAATTGTTATATCCGTCAACCTGCTGCATCCTTACGAGCAACCCTCAGAAGTCAGAGACTTGTTCAAGCTAGGAAAGACGCAGCCCTTACCTTTTAATGTGTGATGGCATGCACGAAACTAGTGACTATGCTGGGAATCGAACCCACGCCTCTGTGATTGAGAGGCAAGCGCTCTACCATCACGACCACCGCGGGCCATAGAAAGATACAAAATTACATTGAACAAAATACTATATTCAAAATATTCAACAACTATTACTGGAGAATTGGCATTTGTGAATGATTAAAGAGAGCCTACAAAGCTGTTCTATTTAGATCATATTGATCGTTCACTATTTCCAATGAGTTTGCTCTTACGATTTTAATAACAGAATATACTCATATAATCACAGAAACCATTGGATCAGTAATAGCAAACAATGAAATAATATTCCCTAAACTACGTCTGCAGCAGCAAAGCAACTCCAGCCAAAGTCCATTTGGCTGGTTTGTCTTTAATTTTCAAATTGAACGTCCACACGTATGTGGGTCCTCTAGTTCTGGTCTTGTACACTGGGCATTCGTACATATTCCTCAAATCCTGCTTGTCCTGCGTGATGGCTCTAACGTTGATAACGGGCATTGCGGGAAATAGCTCTTTTAGTCTCGAATCCATGATGATGCCCGTTTGAACGTCCCATCTGGCTCCCTCCATGTGCAGACCGTGGATGTAAGCTCCATCTCTCGGGTTACTCCTAGAAAGTAGATGAACGAAGATTATTTGAAAAGTTTCAGAACATATAAAGATGAGGCTTTTATAGTATTAAAAACATTAATGTTGACAATAAATAGTTCTGGTTGTTTTCCAGGATTTGCCGTGGTCGTCTTCGGTTGAAATCTCCAAATCTTTCGACTGCAACTACAGAAGTCATCTTCAGTGACGTGGTCGAAGTACTGAAGATAACTGCTACAGTTGCGATCGAAACGTTTGGAGATTTCAACCAAAGATGATCACGGCAAAACCGGGAAAACAACCACATAATTGACACCAACCATGAAAGTCGAAATTCCTACATTGGAAATAAGTTGTTCAGCAACTAGTGGAAACCATATTGCTTAAAGGGTTGATGATCTCTAACAACGAATCGGTTGCTTGCATCTGCATATGAAACGTAGCACAAATCTCTTATCCATTAAGACGAGCCACGTCTGTGTCACCATATGAATTTCAATTTCACTAAAATCCCTTTCAAAAAATTGTCTGTGAATCCCCGATCACGCTAAAGACAAGAATATATGGACGTAATTTCAATGACCTTGAACAAATCGTATAAAGTCAGAGGTGAATTTTTTTAGAAAATGAAAAACTTTCCTGGATCATGTATGAGTTCCTTTTGGATTATATCTATTCATTTCAGGAAAAATTTGTTAGAGTTTTGATAACTCACGTGAATTCTTCTTTCTGTTTCTTCGTCACATCGCACTGAAGACACATTTTATCCAACGGTAGCTCATTTCTTCTTGCAGTACTCTGCATGATAGCTGTCAAAAGGGACTGGGGATTGAAAAATCCTCCCAACCATACCGATGCGGGAAGCTGCAGGAAATAAAAATCAACAAATAATCAAAGTGTCAAAATCAAAGTCCTAATAAACTTTGTCACCAACGTATTGTCCGGCGCGCGCAATAGCTGATGATAATAATAATCGTGTAAATAGACGAAAGGAGGGCAAATTTTCCTGGAAAACTTACGTTTACCGGCAAGAAATTCACAATTATTGTTGATCAAATATACGTAAATAAATTATTAGCTAATCTAACCTAACACTTTGTGAGTAAATTTGACTATAACTTTGATTAGGTATGTTCAACATCAAGATGGCGGTAACTGGTGAGGTAAGTGTAGTTACTTGTGAGTTAAACAATTTGAACATGTTGACATCGACATCGGCTTTGACTTTGACTATGAAAATGACTCTAGGTTTGTGTCTTTAACATATCCACCAAAATCATTGTTTTGGCCTTTCAATTTCCACAGTTTTGCCAGTCCAACAGTTACTCACCACAAAATCCGTGGACCAGGTCTCTAGTTCCCTGATACGTAATAACAGATCCACAAACCACGATGTTAGACCCAACAGTGATGGATACGCCCGTAGACCCCAAACTGGAGGCACCTGATCTAGGAACAAGGCGTTTTCCAAATCTTCCATGTCCGAAGTTATGGTCAGTTCTCCCTTAATCCCCAGTTCCAATTCCTTGAGTGACCTTTTGATTTCTCCAGTTAGATAATTCATTCTTTCACATTCTTGGAATGCTACAATGACATACGGGGTACGTTCTTCAACTTTTCCCATTATTTCTATCATGTTGAAGTCTTCCGGTAGTTTTTCCATCATTTCATCAACCATCTGCTTTACCTTTGGAAAAACGTGAATGAATGGTTTGAATTAACTCAAAAAACAAAAACTTAGACATTCATCAGATGTTGGACTAAGGATTATTGAATAAGGACTACCTAGAGGTCTACACTTGGATCGACTCAATTCATTAATGAACATCAAAACGATTTGATCAATTTCTTGATGTTTTTTAGAATTTCAACCTACCACTCAGAGAATAAAAAATGTAAGCCAAGGAAATCTATATAAAAACCATGTAAAAAATTCTGTATCGCTTCTGCATACTGCAACTGAGACGATTCAACTTACTTTGTCTTCTCTCGTGATCGTGGCGCCACCTGTCGATCCTCCATCTCTGGGCTGCATCTCGAAAACCGTCTTGAACAAGTCATCCGCTGTGGTGGTCAAGAAACCAATTTCTGCATTTGGGTGGAGTCCGTAAAGGTAGGGGGATTCCGGAGGCATCATGTCATCGATGTAGGTATGATAACCAATGTAATCAGTATTAGGGGGTGCGGCAAAACCTGGGGCCAGCATCAGCTCACCATCGACCTGATATTCCAATTATTCACTGATTAGAGTTTTTTTTAACAAAAACATGAGAAAGCTCTCATATATGAATTCTATCAATTACGGGAAATTATTCACTGAGAAAAAACTTTAATAACCGTTATTAGAAACGAATAACGAATAACGAATTGCCGTTATTAGATGAATCGTATTGATTCAATCAAAGACTTCAATTATCTTCATTGAGCTCTTTAATAACTGAGATTAAAGACACCACATTGATTCCTGATAGAACCATTTACTGGCAACTCATAACACTGCATTATTGTGATAAACTGATCTATTAGCTATTACTCCTGTAACCTTTGGCAGGCTTAAGAAAAAATGTGTTTTTTTAGACATCACACAAATTTTTGGGATGTTGCAATTATCGCCTAGTTTCGGAGATCCATGAGGGTGCTGAAGTTGTGAAACAGTTTTTCCAACAATTGTCTTGTTAACGAAGGATTTCGATTGCAGGTACCTTGCATCAAAAATTATTATAAGATAAATTTACGCCATGAGATTTCGCTACACAGATGGTTATAATGAAAATTAAATTCTACTTTTAAACGATAGTAATGTCGAAATTCATAATAGTTCAAAATTATTTTCCTGCCCTTTCACAATTGGTAATTGGAAATTTTATACTGGGTGCATAAAAGTTTGGTTTTGTGCAAGTTATTTCAAACACATATCATGTGGAAAAAAATATGCAGAAAACGAGATTTTTTGGTAAACCCTGTAAAAAATTCAAATTCTTAATTCATACTTTTCCAAAGTAGTATTTCAAACTCCATTTTCAATCAAATGTTACCCTGTATGTAGTGACTCTTTGGTATTAATTGATCATATACTCTTCGATGACAAGTGAAACAAATCAAAAGATTTCAGGAAATTCCATCAAAACCATTCTGTCCATAAGCCGGC
Source organism: Chrysolina americana (assembly GCA_958502065.1). NCBI lineage: Eukaryota > Metazoa > Arthropoda > Insecta > Coleoptera > Chrysomelidae > Chrysolina > Chrysolina americana. The sequence continues at coordinate 90,356,739 of OY293410.1, forward strand.
TGCCTGGTCCTTTAGTTCAGAAACATCACATCACATCATTTCTTCGTCCATTTCACGTTCAGGGTTCAGAAGCAACTGCTTTGACTTCAAACATAGGAATATAGTTTCCCAGGCCCCATTCTATCAGTTGCAGCTGATATTCCATCATATTCAAATAAAAACAAGCACTTTTCACTATTTTTAGTACTTTTATTATATGATCAATAACACTAGAGATACAACCCATACGACTTATTAACGACGACTGACGCCAATGTCGCCAATCCCGCCAAGCTGAGCTAAATGATCTTCGTGTGCGTACGCGACACTTCGTGCAAGTTCGGCTCTCTTTCTCGTTCGCAAGCAGTATGAGCGTAATTCGAAAACAAATAACATCATTCGTTCGCTGTAATTATCGTAGGAAATGCTAAGACTATCATAACAAGACACCCAATCGGGGTAATTTGTATACCTACCTTCCATAAAATGTACTTAGTTGTGGAGATACGGCGGTCGCTCTGATATAATGAGTAGCGTGTATGAATGTTATAGGAAATCAAACGACAGTTATTCATCCAGACTTAACAAAAAAAAATAATAAACTCTTTTTCCTCAGTGTTGTTAGCCTGTAGTGAAAGATACCTAAGTCATTAAAAACCTCATTGGATGTGAGAAGTAAAACACAACTTCGCCAATGAGTTAAGTTGAACAACCAGTCATTATATTATTCATGAAACTCAGCCTATTATATTGAATTTTCCATTATTTCTCACATAGTTTTATTTTTCCATCGTACCCGGCATCTGCAAGCTTCTAAGGGATGTGAATTACATTTTTTCAAAATTGTCAGTTTTGGACTATATACCTACCTACTATTATTTTGAATCTTATGAATGCTACGGACAGTAAAATTCTATAATGCTGGACGCAACATGCTAAGAACAGAGCAAAAGGAAATACTTCTAGAAATTGTTTTTTTCTTGAATTTAATTCAAAAAGTCATATATTTGTAAATAATCTTATAAATATTCTTATTACATGTATGTTAACAAAATTAAAAGAATACAAGAAGTCTGAATTATTGAGGCTCGTGTCGGCTGGGAATGATCCTCCACGATTCACTGTTGCGTTAATAATAAACAGTGCTGCTCCTAAAGGTGGCGTATGGAGTTAGTAACAAGGCCTATCCAGAACACACGGCTAATGACCATAGCAGTCCATGCCAAAACACCAAGAAAAAAAATACTATGCAACTCTATGAATTTTCCATAGTTTTACCATAGTAGAATATTATAATTAATTTGGCAGCAGTTCATTCATATAGTTGAGTAGTGCGCTATTTCCTTTTTCATAATTCATTTAATAACAAAAGCTTAACACTTACCCCAGCAAAAATTTGATTAGCTTATCAGCTAGGTTACAAAACACTGAAACTGGGTGGTATACTTCTTAAAACACTTCCCTGAGTGAAAAGTTCCAAATTAATTGTTTTTAGTGGCCAAACCTATGGTAATTTTCTTATTTTCATGAGTGCTCTGGGAGTGACCAGATTTTGACAAATTTTGCGCAGATAAATGTTTACTGAGTTTACTATCGATCTGTAAAATGGCTTTATTCATCTATAAAACGAATTAATTCAACGATTGGACAAGTAATATGCAGGATGATTCATTTGAAATAAAAAGTTGGCAACATGGTAATGAACACGCCACATTCGATTTTATATAATAAATAATTTGGTTAAGATTCTTCCAAGCATTTTAAAGATATTAGGAGTGTTCCATTCTTTTGTCGCATACTGCATAAATGTCATAAATAATGTACTGAATCATTAACTTACCAAATCCGGCTGAAGAAGTTCTTCTAAATAAGTTATACACAACCGCCTATCCCAGTCGTCTGTTATATGACCCCCATACATGATTTCTCCGAATAAGTATCTTAAATCTTCCCAAGGTACCTTAGAATTGGCCTCCAGATAGTTGAACAGAACAAAAACGCTGATGTTGAGATCACCGACGTTGAAGGGGTATATTTTATTCCACCCTTGGGGTCCAAATTTTCTACGCTCCGCCACCACTGCGTGAAAATAGCAGAGGGAGAAGAGAATGACTTTGAATTCGGCTTCTTTGCCACATTGCTCGAGAGTTTCTTGGTTGAAGTTAGAAAGGGCTTTGTGGAGGTTTGCTTGCATTCCTGTAGGTGGTTCGTTAGTTATTTTGATGGAAGATTCCAGGATGCCCTGAAAATTATGGAATGGATTGATTTGAAATTGTTAAAAAGTGTCTCAAGACTTCCTTTTCAAATATACGGAAGAAAATTTTGGGACAGCTGGTAAAGTGGTACAATCAAACCTGCGGAATTATATGTGCACTCGCACTCGCAGCTGGCTCTGCACTCATAAACACTCTGTAACTAGGGTGGGATCCTTCAGCGTATTTCTCTAGTGTCTTCTCCAGTGAAGGGAGCCATTTTTTCACCAAATGAATATTCTGCAAGACAACCCAATGGCCATGCTTTGCACCTACTTCCATTGCTTTCTCAGCAACCACCTCTTGACCCTGACCTAAAATAAACTTGTAGTTATGAAAATTGAGGCTCCAGATATGTTTGTTGAGAAGATTCTTATTTGACGTCCTTCAGAAAAAGTGCTGTTATTTGTTTTAGGTGTATGAGAGCAGATGAATAATCAAATATCGATAAATTGTTGTCGTTATTACCTAAGCTGACGTTATGGAAGTTTTGCTTCTCTGAAGTGAAGCCCATTTTCTCTCCAAGGTCTTCCACGTCTTTCAAGGGGTTGACACCCGGTGATAAAATGAAGAAAATCGGTGTTGATGGACTAGTTTCTTCATAAGACTTCTCGAATTCCACGGTTTTGTTCTCTACGTACTTGGAGCCCAATTTTTCTTCTATGAATGCCCTAAAAATATGTCATTGGTAGGAAGATCAATCCAACCATTCAAAAATGAAGAAAACTGTGAAAGGATTTCGCGGCCATAGTTACTTTCATGACGACTTTTCGGGTTGTAAGGCCGACGTTGATTACGAGTTAGACTCGACGTTTCGCCAACAAGGGTGATTTTTTTTGTAGTTGACAGCAAATCATTTCAGAGTGAACTTCGGCCTTACAACCAGAACAGTCAACATGAAGAAAACTTGTTTTCATCTTCAAACGAAACACCCAGAATATCATAGCTTTGACTTTTCACGTTCACTTTAAACGCCCAAAATGGCTAGAAGGTATGTGTTGCCATATGCAGACTTTTCCGTTGAATTTGATTATGGAAAATAGGTGTCTCATTTGATAAAACCTATTTTTGGAATATTTTGCAGGCGCTGCTACTTTGAGCTCTACTGTAGCTTCAAACAGCCAGATGACCTTTTAAGGTCAATAGATTAACGTGGCTTGGCGACTTATAAAAATGAATATTCGAACCCGAACGAAAGAGGACCAGATTGAATGACTAGGTTTGGTGTTTGGGCAGTTTTTCATGATTCTGAAATGAATCGTCATTTAAATAAGACTGCATCATCACTGTATGCTGAAAGATAATCAGAAACTAAAACCGAAATAAATATGAAATATGAAATATGAAATATGAAATATGAAATATGAAATATGAAATATGAAATATGAAATATGAAATATGAAATATGAAATATGAAATATGAAATATGAAATATGAAATATGAAATATGAAATATGAAATATGAAATATGAAATATGAAATATGAAATATGAAATATGAAATATGAAATATGAAATATGAAATATGAAATATGAAATATGAAATATGAAATATGAAATATGAAATATGAAATATGAAATATGAAATATGAAATATGAAATATGAAATATGAAATATGAAATATGAAATATGAAATATGAAATATGAAATATGAAATATGAAATATGAAATATGAAATATGAAATATGAAATATGAAATATGAAATATGAAATATGAAATATGAAATATGAAATATGAAATATGAAATATGAAATATGAAGAATCATCCTAGAATGTTTTAAATTTATTATGACATCTTCAAATCGTACTCTATCCCATATAGCACATATACGTCTATAGTACGACCAGGGTATGTACAGCATGGATTTTATGAACGTGCAGTTACATCCAGAAATGTCGAAGGCAAAAATAGCTTCAAGGTTAAAAAAAGTGTGAATTTTTCAACAATGCAGTCAAAAGAACATTAAAACCTAATAAAAACACAATTAAAACCTGATAGTCATTACATAAAAAACATAATTTAAAATTTGTAAAAAACAATCAGGTAAAATGAATTTTATAGAGAATAAGATAAAAACTCTTCAACAGGAGAAAATGGGTATTTTACTAGTATAGTATTATTTTGGTTGCACTTTTGATTGGTAGTGGTAAGTCGTTATACATTTTCAAACCATTATAAATAAAATAATTCTCAACAAGAGTCAATGTTGGAGTTGAAACTGAATACAGATGATGTTGACAGTTTCAAAAATAGAAAGAGCTGGAAGTGTCAATATTTTATTTTTTCATGATTGTTTATAGTTTGCTTCACAGAGATATTTGACTCCTTTTTTTGTAGAAAAATTAACATTTTGAAGTGATATTATACTCAGCTTACTCACAATAATTCTTATAGCATACGCACCTTCCCAAATTATTTTTTCTAGGATGACAACGTGAACTTCCCAATTCATTCTATTGTATTGTATTCCCATGAATTTATTGCTTTGTTTGGATTCAGTGGTATGGTCATTTACAATAATGTCCCGTGGGCCACTTTCGAAGGGCGAAGTGTGTGTATTATTAAAATTGAATGTGGCTTTATCAACTTCACACAAATCTGTAACCACTATGAGTTCTTTAAGCATGTTAAAGTGGAGGTTATCAGGGTGCTTGCCCGCCCAGCTTATTGTTGCATCATCCGCGAAGAGTGTAAATGAACCAGTAATTGGGAGAAGAGTAATATATATTCATAAACAAGAGAAATAGAATCAAGCCTTGAAGTATATCATTTTTTATGACTTCACTGTCTTCCAGGATGTTTCCCTGAATAAAGAAGAATATATACACTCATAATAATGAAATAGATCTAGTACAGTGAATATCCAAAAACATTTATTTGAAGGCGTTTCAAGTTTACCAGGTAATTTTCGTCCAATGTACGTACAATGGTGAACGATCTGATATGGTGCGGTAATCTGCATATGGTCTACATACGGTGTTCATTTCAAACATACAGTTGAAGACGTTATAGGTTGATCAGATGCTTTTCGTCCAATGTAAGTATAACGATGAACGTACAGATGTGTTCAGGTAATTTTTATTTGGTGTAGGTATATTTAAAAACGTACAATTAAAGACGTTCGAATTGATAAGGTGCTATTCGTCTAACGTTCCTATAAAGGTGAACGTTAATATGTGGTTCAGTAATCTGCATTCGGTGTACATTTCGAAACATACAGATGAAGAAGATTGAAGTTGATCAGGTTCTATTCGTCCAATGTAAGTATAATCGCATTCGGTGTACATTTGAACACGTACAATAAAAGACATTTGAAGTTGATCAGGTAATTTTAGTCCAATGTAAGTATGTACTATGATGAAGGTACAGATATGGCCTGGTAATTTGCAGTCGGTGTTCATTTCAACACGTACAATTAAAGACGTTTGAAGTTGATCAGGTGCTATTCGTCTAATATTCGTATAATGGTGAACGTACAAATGTGATCGGGTAATCTGCATTTGGTTTACATATAGAAGTTTTCCGATGATCCCGTTTATTTTCGTCCAATAGACGTATAACAACTTCACATATTGAAGGTGCAGATTGAGTATAGTATGTAGAATCAATATATAAAGCCAACTACTTTGGACTGCTCGTATATTAAAAAATCGTGCATTCCCGTATTTATTGAAAAAATTTACAAAAAATTATGTTTCTATACTGACTTACATCATTGCGTATATCATTCTATCGGGCCTGAGTGCTCTCATCATGCACAGCCTCTGCAAGGCTGTCTTGCTCTTCCATTCTTGTGGAAACTTTTCTCTTTCCGGACATTCGCAGTCGACAATTTTCTTCCAGCGTTTCGGAGAGTTTTCGATGTCTCTGTCCAAATTCCTGAACTCGTCTTTGGTGGCGAGACTACAGATTCCACCCCAGCTTGTGTTGGACAGAAATTCGACGGGACTTGTAACATGGGGTTTTATTGGAAATCGCAAGAGGAAATCCAAGTCAGCTGCTAGTATTTCTTCGCTCATTAGCAGAATCTTCGAAAAATAGTTAGGTAATAGAGATGAAAACGAGACTTCATTAATTCCTGAATGAAACCAAATTATTAAATAACCTGAAAAGGTGATTACAAAGCCAAACTCAAATAACGATACATTCTTATAAAGAGCTTTCATACATGGTGGGGGGTTGCATTAGAGGTTTTAAAGTGGGGGTTAATGGGTAAAAGGAAAATATATACGTACTTCCTTTTCACTGGGCTAAATATTTCCTCAACCGTTTTCATTCAAAAATTATGTTTTATTTGCAGGTATATTTTGATTCGATTTGAAATGATGTAGCACAGATTTGAAAAATACATAAATTCTAAGAGTACTGTAACGAGAATCTTTTTACCTGAAAAGTCATCTGAGAAGCAAAAATCAGCTTGTCACATTCGAATAGTCCTCTGGTGGTATATTGAAAAACTGAGAAAGATATGCAAGCTATCAGATTATTCACCCTCTCTTTGACTGATTCTGCAGGATCTGCTCTGGCTATGGCCTTTTGGAAAACTACGCTGAAGGCCTGAAAAACATAATTACCCAAATGGCTGATAAAGCTGCGTCTGAAGTATAGGTATATAGTATTAGTATGTATGTTTATTTGACATTATTAAGTATAGTTACAGTTTATCGATTTAAAATTCGGGAATTGATCTATAATCATAAAAGAAGCACAGAAACTATCTATAAGCGATAGTAAAGATGGTAAAATGATTAATTCTATAGATTTATAATTACATTTATGGCATCACAACCAAACGATATTTTTTTCTTTGTAATCATTGACTGTCGATTAATTAGTGTTAACGTCCTTGGTCTATTCAATGTATATTCAATGTATATTACCCATCTTCAATTCTACAAGAGACGATTGAATATTGAAACTGACCTGTCCTCTTTTCTTATGGGCCTAAAATATCTACCTTCGAGATTTTTACCGCTACCGCTGGAGGTACAGAAAAATTGAGTGGAGGTTCATTGAATATCTCACTTGTTTTCTTCTTGAATTGGTTCCAAAAGTGTTATAGGTATTCTTCTCACTTTCAAATTGATTTTCGATTGCAAAAATGAAAATTGGCGAAAGCCTTGTATGATAGATATATTCACTTACCTTCAAGGAAAATTGGTAAATCGGATTGATGGTGTTCAGTTCGTTCAGAATGAAATATAACAAACTAGCTCTAGCTGCAGCTGGTCTGTAATGTTCCCTTGCTTGATCTATCTCACTAGAAGTGATTTTTGCTTCAGCAACTTTCAGTTCTATTTCTGCAGCGGTCCTTTTAGTAGTTTCCAAATTTTCCACTAACGTCGTATCTCCCAGAAGATTTCCTCCAGCCGACGATAAACGAGACAACAAATCATCTTCCAAGGATTTCAAGATTATCTTGAAATCATTCTGTTGTTTGGTTAAGTCAGCCTGAAAGTACAAAACATATGGGTGGTAACTTAGTTGGCACTGCCTTCAACAGAAGCTATTCGATATAAGTCCAATGATTGGTATTCTTCAAGGGCCCATTTTGGGTTCATAATATCCATAGTAAGTGAGAGGCGCTTTTCATAAGGAGTGACGAGGATCCTAAAAGAAGGAACTTCGTACCAAATCTCAACTTTATCCTGGGCAATCGTAGTAGGTCGGTTGGCCCTCTACAGTTTTAAGATACAGCAAAGACCAACAGTTCATACTAAGGATGAATTGCTTACTAATTTTGACGATGACTACTATTTGAGAAGATTATTATCTAAAGTATTTTCTGGTAAACGGTAGTAGTCACAAACTTTTATCAATTTATCAGAGATATATCTGTTGCATTTCTGAATACTAGGTCCTTGTTCGGTCATTTTGCAGACTTTAAAACACTTTTACTGCATGAAAAATTTGATATTGTAGGTTGATCTGAGACTTGGCTCTCAGATAATATTCCAAGTAATTCATTGCATATAAATGGTTACAAAGTGATTAGGAAAGATAGGAGTTCTCCAGGTGGCGGTGTAGGTATGTATATAAAAAATTGTTTCAATTTCGAAATAATAGACAAATCTGGATAACATTCAAATATAACAAACAGATATATGTTGTTGGAATACTTTATCGACCACGATATTAACATAAATTGTTTAGATGTTTCCAACCAGCATACTTTTAGATATTTCAGACTCTTTCAACTTGCAAAAAGTCATAGAAACTGCTACTAGATCTACCAAAACATCAAATAGTCTTTTAGATGTAATTCTATTATCGAAGCTGGATGATTCTTCTTTTACTTGTGATACAAGAGATGCATCAAATATTTCAGATCACTGCCTGATTCACTGTGAATTAGGTAGCGAATCATTGAAAGAGACTGAGAAGTATATTACAATAAAAAATTTGAAGCGAATAGATAAATCTCTGTTGAAATAATTCCTACAGGATGCACCTTCACAAAACGTGTATTATATCCGGGACGTAAATAATAAGGTAACTCATATCAATAATTTATTAATGTGCATACTTATATCTAGAAAAACCAGAAGCTGAAATCTGCCAAGGAAATGAGAGAGCCTTGTGAATGTAGGAAAAAATGCTTTGAGAAATTTGATAACCTATTCCGAAAAAAAATTTTCAAAGATTTTTACTGTCTCTTAAGGAACGACCAAGATCAGTTCATAGCTAAATCAATCAAAGAATCCCTTAAGTATACAGAGCGTTTGCGGAAGGTAACTGATAATGGTGACAAAGTGAGTAGGAGAACGTATACCAGAAAATATTATCTTACTAATTCTAATGGACAAGATATCGAAGTCTGTCAAAAAATGTATTTGGATACCTTGGATCTCACACTCAAAAAGGTAAGAGTGATAAATGAAAAAAAAGACGAAGCGGAACAAATGTTTGTCCAAGAAATGACCGAGGAAGACACCGTAAACACAAAAAAATTTCTACCGAAAGAAAGAATACAATCAGAGAACACATTTTGAGTTTCCCCGCATATTGTAGCCACTATTCAAGAGAACCCACATCAAAAAAATATCTGAGCCCGGATTTATCCATAGCTCTTATGTACAGACTATATTGTCAATACTGTAAAAATAATAACATGGATCCAGAGCGCGAGTGTCAGTATCGTAAAATTTTTAATGAAGAAGTCAATCTTGCTTTTCATGCCCCTGCGAATGACACTTGCGCTAAATGTGACAAACTGAATATCAGTCTCAGGTCATTCGAGAATAAGGTACTTAGCTCAGATGAGCAAGAGAGGAGAAAACAAATTGAAATTGGTAAAAACCAACATTTGGACATGGCTGAGGCAGCATATAAACAGAAAGCTGCCGATAAAGAAAAAAGCAAACAGGATCCCTCATTCATTGTTGGTTCTTTTGACCTAGAAAAATGCTTGCCTACGCGTTATCTCTGCAACAGTTTCATTTTACGAAAGACAGCTCTGGAGCTTTAATTTGACAGTCTTTCATACAAGTACGACAGGAAGTTTCGGGACTTGTTTTTTATTGAACAAAACAATAGCAAGCCGCGGAAGTCAAGAAATGGCTTCGTGCATGAGGAAATTTGTTTTAGCATTCCTGATACCGTACGGATTCTTAATTTGTGATTGTTGTTCAGGGCAAAACAGAAACATTTACAAGTGCACAATGTTTTCTGTCCTCATGAGTGAATTAAAAAGTCATGGTCGACACCTTCAAGAAATCAATCATATTTTCATGGAACCAGGGCATTCTCACATGGAGGCGGATACTATTCACGCAACTATCGCGTCTACCAAGAAGAAAACGAATTCTGCAATAGTCATGTTCCTCATGACTGGACAAATTTTATTAGAAATATACGAAGAACACCTCCCTTGAGAGTCGTAGAGATGACACAAACGGATTTTTTGAATTTTAGTAGTTTGCTAAGTGGAAAACTTGTTCATCGAAAAAAAAATGAAAATGGACACATCATATCCTGGATGAGTATCAAATGGATGAAATTCTGCCGGCGATCCTCAAATCTGGAAGCTGACGACATCCCTGATTCAAATGGTGAACTCGATTTTACTGAATAAAAATTATTTTTCTCTTTTTTTATTTCCCCAATTTGAAATTCCATTATTCTGATCCTGCGACAAATTATTTTCCTACACTGTATTTTTTTCTTTACTGAATAAACTTGTATCTGCAACTGAATTCTTTCATTACATCAAGAGGCCATTGTCATCTTGAACGATGTATTCCTCACGACCTGAGTCAGACCAATGTCCTCTCGAATGTTATTTTCATCACGGCCAATGTCCAATATTTTCCACAAATTAAGAAAACAGCTGATATATATTCAATTGATTGTAAAATCATACAAAAGAAAATGTTTTAGCAATACTCAGACTCATGTAACGTTATACAGTTCTTCAAGACGAGCATTATTCTGTACTAAAAATCTTTACCCTCTTGTTTCTTCCAAGGTACAGCTTTATGGTCCGTGCTTAAATCAATGTGATATCAGACGCATAGAAAAAGTACAGAAATCGTGTCTGAGATTCATTTATGGCATTAGAAAATTTGAACCTGTGTCACATATGCTGAAACCCACAAAATGGTTGAAAATGGTGGATCGTCAAAATCTCCACTTCCTATAGTATTAGTACAGTCTATTATAATGAAACAATGTCCACCGTATCTATGTAATGAAATAAAGTATAAGACTGATATTCATAACCTCAACCTGCGCCATAGAGGTCAAATTTCGCTACCACTCTATAATACAACTTTATTTAGAACAAGTTTCACTTATAATACCTACAAATTATTCAATGATTTTCATCCTTCACTTCAAAAAATTAAACCATTGCTTTTTAAGAAGATAATCAAGGAACTAAGAAATAAATGATGTCTCAATTCACCCACATCTTACCTATATTTGCCACTGTAAAAGAAAAGTTTATCATGCGAACGCTATATCAAAGGTATTTACTGGAAGTTGACTTGTAGCTGAATTAGAACTTTTGTAAATTGTTTTCAGCCCCATTTTGCATTATTTCTCTTGTTCCCACTTACTCTGTACTATTCTGATAAAATGCAAATAAACATAATTTTTTCCGTTAGGAATTACCCAGTCAGGCCCTGTCTCCGGAGCTCCGACACTTCTGGAGGGCGCGCTGGTGTGTCATTAACCCCAGTAAACACTCCCCACGTCCATGGGGTAAGTGATTACTGGGTCCGAGAATCATGTGCCCTGAGTAGGCGGAGTGAACCAAGAATTACGGCCTTCTGCATTCGCCCGGCTAGGATTTCTGCCATGTCACGGCAAGCCGGTATGATTTTCAAGTTTGAGAGCAGTGTGTCCATCATTCCACCAAGGACCCCTATTATCAGAACCACCATCTTGACAGAATGGTTTGGGTAAAGCCTGCGGAGTTCAAAGAGATCTCCATATTTAGTCCGTTTTTCCTCTTCTTTTCGGACGATGTTCGTTTCGCCAGGAGCTGAAAACTCAATGACGAAAATCGTCCTTCTTTGATGGTCGAGGAGTACTACATCAGGCTTATTGGTTTGTATTAAATGCAAATAAACATCATTATTATTATTATTATTATTATTATTATTATTATTATTAAACGGGCGAATCGCCAAGTTATAATAGAGTAAAATAGGAGTGTGCGGAGGAGTATCGACTACCCTTGTTGCATTTGTCACTAAAGAACACCAGGGGAGAGTAATGAGGGGTCATCGGACTTTTGGGTGAAGGGAACAGTTTTAGTAACCATAGCTAGGGTACTGATTAGACGTTGGAACTTTTTCATTTTTCTTGAATGCGGGTTAGAACCATTTCTATAATATTAGTTTGTTAAGTAACGACTACGGAATTTTTCAGTTCTTTTAGAAGGCGGGGTATTGTGCGTTTTTCCATCTATCATTAACTATAGTTAGGTTTGGGAAAACAAAAAGATTACAACACAATTTTCACCTATCAAGAGGCAGAGTTAGCTATGGTACTAAACTGGCGGGAGGGAGAACTATCGCATACCAGCAGAAAGTTGGTTTTCAAAGACCACAAATTATTTCAATACCTTTAATTCTTCTAGATCTGGTCTCTCGGCTTTCACTACTTCTGCTAAGAGCTGATCTTCTAAGCCATCTCTCGTGACCGTGAAATTGATTAGGGTGGCTTGTGCTTGCATTTCAGGCTTGTAATGTGGATTTGCAAGTTTAGTGTTTAGAATAAGGCGAAAGTTTGGGTTGTACTCGATTTCTTTGTCTCCGATTTTAATGGCCCTAGAAGAAAATATGTAGGATTTGGTAAAATGTGGTGAAAATCTCATTGGGTTACTTACTTTCCTTTTTTTATCAAGTACCTCCCCAATAATGTATCCAAAACTGGATCTACATTTTCTTCAATGTTTTCCAATAACACAGTAGATCCTTCGGCAATGCATTTTTCAATCACGTCTAGGTAACTTTTTTGGCCCAAACGTATCACCTTCAGATCATCTCCGTATCTTTGTTTTATCCACTTTATGCCTTGTAACTGCAAAACAAAACAGTTTTTTTATTGGTATAATATATTCGTACAGTGTGTTTTCTGTTTGTTTTCTCATAACTGAAATAACTTTGCATCAATAAAGGTATTCATTGAACCAGTTTACTTTCCCAAGAAGATTATTCACTTCCACGATTAGGTCTGATGATTTAGGTATATGTATAAACTTTAGATTACGGTGATGTATTACCACAAAGTCTAATGACTTGAATGCCTATGGATTTCCAAGGTTTCATGCACACAAGTACATTTCATTTCCGAAGCGCAGTAATTACTTTTTGGTATTATCGTCAAAAGGCAGAGTTCGGGAGGATACTGACTTTGGCACAACTTGAAATAGACCAGTGACAAATTTTTGAGGACGATTGTGAGGTATACAAATAGGGCAGCTAGTTTAGTGGATCGTGATTACAGAAGATTTGCAACAGTAGGTATTCTGCAGTATTGTACAATTTTCTTATGTTTCATGCCACGAAATTGAATGCATTTCATATTCAAAAAAATTATCGAGAGCGTCATAACATGTACAATTATGACGCCACAAAAAAATATACGTTCAAACCAACAGGTTTGAATATTGCTCATGAATTCATTCCAGTCTTTACATGCTCATTTGTGATAAATGATACATACAAAACTCAAATGTTCAGAACCTTCTGTTCAGAAATACCCTTGAGTTCATTCAAAGATAGTAAAAACAAAACACGCCAAAAGGCGTGAACAATAATTTTGTTTGGTGGTAGTGGTGACTTAGTCCAAAGTTGAGAACAAAAATTGTTTTCCCCTTCACCACACTAGTAATTTCATTCCTAGTTGCGCATTTCGTTCACCAGGATAACTTCATCAGTAGGATTAATGAACTGTCAATAATAATTTAGTTATCCTAGTGATAAAGTTAACGAAATGTGCATCTAGTGAAGGGGAAAAACTGTATTTTTTGTTTTTATCGAGTGACACCAAAGGCGTCCAATACCCCATTTTCCATAATCCAAAGTTGTGAAGTATGTTAGTTTCTTCTGAAAATTATTGATTCTGATGAGCGGTTGTGGCCATCGCATAGTTGCCATAGTGCTTATTTTTGCCAATAATATAATCTCCATTAGATCTTCACTGTTGTCTCCGGTTGAATACGAATATAGTATTGAGCTAATTCAAAACAATGTTGTATTATCTCTATAAAAAGTGGGTAATTGAGATTAGTTGATGAAATGGTTAATGAATTCTTTGAGATTCCTTCCAAGACGTAACATAAAACGATCGTATGTAATGATAAAGAGATCGTTAATGATTCAGATTCATTTTATATAAAACTGTAGTGCTATTTACTTGGGGATCAATCATTAAAGGCCACCGCTCAGAGTTGGATAAAATCGTGGCGTTTTCTGTTGACATCCGATCACTTGGCAAGCCTTCATTATGCCATTTAGCGACGATGGTATCATCTGTCAAAAGAGAAAGAGGGTCCAGATTTATCGTGATCGGCACCGGAGGCTGAAAAATAAATCAGTAGGAATTCGATTGCTTCTAAATATAATGTAACTTACGTCTAAAGTGTTGAGGAATGGTAACCACATTTTATGAAGTAGATCCTGTCTGTACTGCTTCGTGAAGCAACCCACGTATGAAATGAATGCTGTCGTCAGGAGAACATCGCCTGGCATCATCTTTCCATTCTCAATGAAACTTAAAACAGTAGCTCAATCAGGAAGATGCAACACATGTTAGAAACAGGATGAGCTATGATAAAAATTATAATGGCCTGTAAGGATGGTGTCTTCCACACCCTGGTATCACCGAGCGGGATGACGCAGGACATTTTATGTGGAAGCATGAATTTAAATCATGAGATTATCATAACGATGCACCCTTTTGCCTTCAGACTAGTGCACTCTCCTCAGAACCATTATATGTAACATATAATTATTATTATTGAGTATTTGTTCTGACACAGGTACTTCTGTACGCTAATTACCGTATCTGTATAAGGTACATCTATCTGCTGTCTTAATATTGTAGTTTTCCTTTGCTATTTTAGAATTTCTAAGAATGAGATTCCATATTCGATTCAGGTTCTTCTTTCTTTTTGTTGAAATTCTCTGTGTGTTTGTGGATCTCTGTTGCTTCCCGTACAAGTCGGCTGTGGTGTCCCTTGTTGGGGACAAGAAGTTTCACGTCCTCAACTCAAATAGAATCCTGTGATTTCCTTAACTGAACGCGTCTTCTACCACTGCCAACTTGTGTGTTCGGCCTAATCTGTAGTTCCTCTGATGCTGCTCAAGCCTTGTTCCCATGGATCTTTTTGTGGTTCCGATGTATACCTTTCCGCAACAGCATGGTATGCCATATATCCCCGCTGCTGATAGTGGTTCTCTTTTGCCTTTTGATGACCTAAGGCTTTGGCAAAGAGTTTTTCAGTGGGGCGTTGGTGAGAATCCTTGAAGCAGGAGTTCGTTCTTCCCACATGAGGCTGGAGGAGCGAGGCTAAATGTTTCGCCAGGTTATACGTTGGCGAGTCTGGGGCACTGACTATTGGTCTCAGTACGGAAGCCCGGTAGAGCCTTGGCAGAACGGCTTCAGCTCTGAGAATGGTCCAGCAGGCAGAAAGGGGTCAACTCATGTTATTGAAAATTTACTTGATCCATACACGGTAATTAGCGCCAGAAGTCAGAGTAAATACAATCTCAGCAGATGGAATTTTCAGTCATCAGAGATTATTCACGATGTATAAGCCCCTGAAAAAGCTTGCCACTCGCGCTAGCGAAACGTCGGGAAGAAATTCCAAAAAACGACGACCTTCAAACTCGAGTGAAAATAGTGACACTGTTTTTTGGTGAAGTATGTTTAGGACACCTAGAAACATTAAGATACCTCCGATGTTGTTAAATCCTCAATTAATCGCAAATCACGGCCTTTCCAAATACACGGAAAATATTTGTAAACAAACTGTACTCGTGATTCCCTAGTTTCGAATCGGTCCGATAGGCGGCAGCTGAAATATGTTTTTTTCAATTACTTACCTATTCACTGCTTCTGCCCAACGAACATTTTCACTAGCCAAACCACCAACGAGCCGATTGGCTAACTGTATTGTTGCATTGGTGGCATCAGCTTCTTGCTGACACAACAATTTTTCAGTGGTAGCCGTCTCAAAGTCTGCTGTCAGTTTAGCCAACTGCTCTTCCAG
Organism: Chrysolina americana; assembly: GCA_958502065.1. Lineage (NCBI taxonomy): Eukaryota > Metazoa > Arthropoda > Insecta > Coleoptera > Chrysomelidae > Chrysolina > Chrysolina americana. The sequence goes on from OY293410.1 coordinate 90,372,698, forward strand.
AGACTGAAACAATTTTATATATAACTCAATTCTATTCGCTGATATCAAGTGTTTGGGGGCCAGGTACCGATCACTGAGGTACATCATTTAAAAAACAATATATCTAATGAAAATATTTCTTGAGAAAGTCTTTGAATTCGATAACCCTATCAAAATTATGTGTTATGAGACCTTTCAGTATACGTTTTCATATCATACTTCGATAATTTGACTTCCCCAACCACTCCTTATAAATTTTCTCCTCCATACCACGTTAAATTTGGCTTAAAGTTCATTTACATTCAAAAAAATTCCTGGAAATTAAATTCATTTCCATATAATTTGAAATAGATGATAGATATATACTTAATCTAGTTTCTCGAAATCATTTATCAGTTAATTGTAATCACATCTTTCTTTCATTACACCAATATGCCATAATTTGTTTCTACAAATAATCATCGATTTTCGGCAGTACATTTAACTTCGAATGTTTCCAGGTGTAAAGATATGACGAAAAATAACATAATTTCAGCAAGTACTACGATATATTTTTCACATTTAGTACATAGGATCGCAAATACAACCCTTCGGATTGTTGCAGATGACTATACTCACAGCAACTTTCTTCTTTATATTATTCAGCTTCTCTTGAGCAGCTGCCAACTCAGCATTGGCGGCAGCTAACGCTTTCCTTTTGGGTTCAACATCGCAGAAAACTTCGTAAAATTTTATTATATTGATGACCCAAGCGCATAGCCCTGCTGCGGCAGCGGATTTGGATCTCACGAATTCGGGCTCGAATTCTGCATCCTTGAGGTACGGTTCTATTGCTTTCATTACTTCCGGGTGTATGTTTTCTTTGTCGTAGTTGATGAGGGAGTCCAGAAATGCGTCCACTTTCGCCATGACGATCTTTGCAGACTTCCAGCTGCGGTCTTTGGGCACTTTTCCAGCAGGAGAGAGGAGGACCATTACCGCTGCTGTCACATTTGTTACAGCCCCTGTGAAAACAACATTTTTATGCAACAAGGTTCAATGCAGATTTAACTTAAGAAAGGGTTATGATGCTTTTTTGTCCATCGAATAATACACCCAAAAAGTGAAAAAATTGAAAGTCCCCGAACTAGCAGCATCAACTATAATGTGTACCTAGCACGTTGGTCCCATCTTCAGGGTCGTAGGCAAGAAGCTTTATTGGAGAATGAATAACTGAAAAGATTAAATGGCCTACCTGGTGGAGAACCAAAAGATTTCAACTCCGTCAAATTGGCCTTATTCAAAGTATTCAGGGCCTCTTGGGCTGCTAACAGAGCAGGCTCAGCTTTCACCAGATCCTCCTCGCAATCCTTTTGTTTCTTACACACCTCTTCAGCGATAGCAGCAACCTTCTCTTCTTCTTCATCAGCCAAATTCTTTTCTATGGATACTTTTTCGGTTTCCACGCCAACAATTTCAATCAATCTATCGGCCGCGTCATTTTTTTCTTTCAGTTCAATTTCCTGGATGGCCAGTTTCTTCTTGAGCTCGTCCACTTGTTTGGCGGTGCTTCTCAGCTTGTCTAAGCCGTTTTCTAATCTGAGTACCTTGATAAAAAAAATGTATTATCAAAATTTAATTGGTTCTCAGTAGAAGAGCGAGTGAAATTGTGAAAAAGAAAACATTCTATGATTCGGCAGAATTTTGTCGTTTTTGATTCGATACATCTGTTATTGAAACTCGTATTTATTTGAAGTAGTTTTGTTTGTTTATAATTGCAACTAGAATAAATACTTTTACTCCTTCATCGCATACATTAATGTCGTTTTTAGATTAAACTATTTCATCTTCCACCGTATGATACTACAGTATGGTTCAGTTAGCTGCTAATGGCATTGGAATTAGGTTACACAATTATGGTAAGCTTTCGTTATTATATTGGTTCGTTTAGGAATTTTTGTAAATATCAGTGCTTCCCAAATGATGTAATCTGTGATTATTAACGAATTTTACCAATTTCAATTCTTACCTTAGACTGCAACTCCTCATTTTTCTGACGCAGCAACTTGGAATATAAGGTTATTTGTTCTAAGTACGATTTAGGTGTGGTATAGTTATATCTTCGCTCGTTTATGAGAAATACCTTGGAAATTGTATTAACTGATGCATGTGCATACGCCATGAAACGAGCAGATGAATCACGCAAGTCCGCCTAGAATGTGAGGAAATAGTTATTTATTATCTATCATAAACTGTCGATGGAAATTTTCTTTTCGGAAATGAAGTTTGGTGAGTCAATGCCTCAAGAACAAACGAGACGTTTTCTCTTTGCCACACACTTGTTTGTATACTTACCTGAGGTAGTGTCTGAAACCATAATTACTGCATGGCGGCCAGATATCAAAAATTATGTCAATAATGTTTCGAAAATGATTAATTATTCCAAATACAGGCATAACAAATGAATATGATATTGGCATTATATCTGAACAGCAACCAAACATTCTCAATTACTAACCGGTAGAACTTCCAATTCCTCGAGGAACGTCGTAGCAACCGATACCAGAGCCTCTTGCGGCCATTCGTGGAACCAGTTCACTTGAGTACAGTTTATAATGGCTGGAAATTTCCTGGATCTCACTCTCAAAGTTGAGCCGACGGGTGAGAAACACAACACCAGCTTCAACTGTCTTCGCACTCGATCTATAAAGAATTTCCAGCAGTTTTCTCTGGTGTCCAGCATTCCTGCTCCCTTCACCTCATTTCGTACACCAGCTATGATGTTTTCGATTTCATCGTCAGGAAACATATCTGGTATTTCCCCAGAAGCCAGCATGTCATTGATGAGAACGAGGAATTGTTCGTTGGGCACCTGGTTGAAAACATAAATGGTTAGAAAATTTGGCGTTGAGAGCAAGAAGTCAAACAAGAGGTATAGGTGTGATTTTTTTTGCTAATTGTTTTCGTACTCTGCTAGAGTTGATAGCTAGAGTGTTCTTTCATTTGACATTTGGCTGTCATATACCTACATACACATCCACCACGAGCATCTCTGATATGAGATTTACGGATAAGAGATATGTTTCAGTGATATCTAAGCTATCAAAGTCATCATTTATAAAACAAGACAGTACCAACCTGAGCATCGGTCATGAGGAACATTATCCCAACATTCTTCAGCCCACTCTTCAGATACAGCGAAGACATCTCATTCTTCAAATCGAAAACCCCATATCCCTTCTTGAGCTGAATTTGAGCCACCTCTAGTGAAGATATAAAAGCAGCTAGTCTAGCCAAAGACTGTTTACCACTACCTCCAACACCCACTAGAAGAGCACTGCCTCGCGGGGATTCCAAAATTCTGTTTATCCTACAAAGTATAGAATAAATATATAAATAGCTAATTAGAAAGGAGTTTGTTCTATCGACTCATATCCCAATGTCTCTCAAACATAATCATCAACTTATGGAAACAAGTGGTTGTAAAGTTCCACAAAAAATGTTTGGACAGAAATTTCAACTTTTGAAAGCATTGTAATAATCTTATCAAGAGACTCAATGAACGATTGATAATTCTGAGAAGAGTTCTCTACAATTCGGGTCTGATATTGACAACTTATGACCTGAAGCTGACAAGGATTGCGAAGAAAACAACGTCAGAAGCTGTTTCAAATCCGGACACAAAGAGGTGTTTTCTGACTAAAACCACACTTGAGAACCCAAGCATGAACTCAGAGAACGCAGATGCGATAATCTCAAGATGAACAAAATATAGCAGATAGGTCCAATTAACTATTGCCGATCTTTCTCTCAATGAATAACAACATGCATGATATCACCCGCTCACAAATTGTTGAGCTAATAAAAAATGCAGATGTTTAACAACTAGTTTTTAGATTTTATACCTATAACAAGTTTATAATTTTCCGAAAAATTTTTGTTAATTCAAATCAATCCTTATAAATAGACTAACAATTTCGATTCACGTACCTGCAGATGTGCATCATGGCATCTTCGAAAAGCACCAGATTCATTGCTGCCACAAGATCATTGTAACTGGACATTGCTTCATTTAGCAACTTGTTCAGTGTTGCCCATTTCTTTATAGGCATGTATTTCGGTTCACCTATTCCACCGGCAAAGTGGCAGTAGATGTTCGGTTTTTCGAATACTATGGATTCATCAATTTCCTTAAAAAAGTTACAAGAATAGTTTTAGGCCTATTGTTTTTCCCCAATAGATTCGAAAGATTCAACTGGAAGTTTTTAATCGAAAAGTGCCAAATGAGCAATTTTTTTTCGCGGAGTATATCAATCATTGTGATTCCAGGCTAATTAGGTTCAATTACTTGATGAAATACACTCTGGCTTGCTGGTAAACTCGATATTTAGATGTTGAGCATTCAGGTGATATAGGAATTGGTTCAGCTTATGCCAGATGTCATGGATATGTATCGAAGCCATATGGATGGATTGAAGTTGTTTGTCTCGATTGCTCTCTTCTCAAATTGACTTAGAGGCATATAACGATGACAGGAGGAAAATTCACTCACCTTATATTCCTCGGGCAACAGATAGAATGCCGAAACAATTTTAAAACCAACGACAAAGATTCAACAAAAACACGAGAGATCCTTATCTATTAGCTGCGAGATTATGAAACAGAAGTAACGTTGCTCTTTTTCATCGATCATGTACAATATCACGAGAGAATGACTTGTAACATATCTAATATTGGGTAATTAATATAGTAAATCGCCCAAATTTGGCAGAATAGATTCTGGACATAATTGTAATCAATTTCATGATCTATGTCAATGAATTTAGAGGAAAGAGGTATTTTTATACTCTTTAGATTCTTCACCAAATTTAATACTTGAATTTTTGTACTTGAACACACCTAAAAAATTATTATATTATTTATACCTTATAAACGGTAAAGTAATATAATATATACAGGGTGTTCCATTTGAAAAAATTGAGTTCCAGTCATTTTCATAAGTCCCCGAAAGGAAGTTACTTCTAAGCCTTCCTGTATGATGAAACTGATAACCAGTTCATCGACAGAATACCTAATGGCCTTATGCAGCTATGACACAAATTTCAATATTTTGTAAAATTGCATTAAAAAAAATTAAAAATGTTTAGGAGGTCAAAGGTGATTATAATCAATTTCATCATCTATCATCATCACTATTTTAATTCGGGTTTAAAGGCCGTCGTGATTTGGAATAGTTTCCTAACGTTTTGCTAGCGCGAGTGGCTAGCTTCCTCAAAGGTCTTCCATCTTCGTTCTTCTCCGATGACTGAAGTAGTCTGTTCCTCAAGATATATTATGAGTCCTCAGTTAGTTTAAGGCATCAATTACCTGGGTCACACTTGTGTATGTTATTGGATCACTTGAGCTATTGGTGAATTTGTCTCGTACAACTCGCCCTTGAAGCTATTTTCAACTTTGACATCAACTATTAACAATAAATGATGGAATAACATTCTATCCACATCGTTACATTCCTGACATGTTACGACGAACACCTTTTACTAACATTTCACTGTATCTGATTCAAACTTGAATTTTTTCACTTTTTGATATACTTACACACCTCAAAATTTTTTTTGAATGTATCCAGCTGTAACTTTGTGAAGGCATCAATATCTTTCTCTTCGATTAGTTTATCTCCATATACTCTCTGACACTCATGTAGCCAGAGTCTCACCAAATCTGTAGGACCATTAAGACAATCGTTGGTGCTAAAAAGTAGGCCCTGAAACAAAAACCATCTGATAATTCAGAGACTGAGTCCAGCTGGCTAGCGTGACGAAACTTCATTGGTATCAATACGATTATGACAAAAACAAGCTTGAATCAGTTTTAATATGAATGAAAACCCATACTCCGTTTTGAATCATCGAGTGTACATGGAAAGAAAGAAGAAGGAAGAAGAAATTGGTGTAAATTTTGAATAATTGAGGTTTTGAAAACCATCTCTGTAGTCCTAATACCAGTAGGCATCCCTCACATACAAAAAGTGGAAGAACTGGTTGTTTGACTGAGTCGCAAATAACTAAAGTGAAAGAGCAGACCATCTTCACTCTGCTGTATGCAGTTTATAAAAATAAAGTGAATTTTAGTTTACTTTCACTTTGAAATAGACAATGTTTTGGCGAAACACGATATAAAAATCAAATAACTGTTTTATTCTTTGGTGATTCCCAAATATCTGGACTCACCTGAAAAACATTCGAAATATCCCTCAAGTTGAAAATGTAGTGGAACTTCACCGCTGTCGGCAGGAATATTTGCGAAGCCTTGTGGTGGAGGGCAACAGTTGCAGTTACAATGGTTTCGCCCATCTTCACGATGAAGGAAGGAAATTTATGGTCCGCGTTGGAGAGGTGTTGACCCAGAATAGAGTAATATATGGAAGTAAGGGCCTCCGTCCCGGGAAAGCTGATGGCGAACACGCAGAAGTGGCGCTGAAGTCTCGGGTTTATGGTGAAGCTACCCGCGGTGGGGTTCATGCAGGACACGTACTGGCAGTTGTGGATGTCTTTTAGAGTTAGACGGTTCCTGTCGTACCTAAAGAGCATAAATAAAGGAGTGGTGAGAAAAAGTTCACTGTTTACAGTTCCTATCAATTGTTTAATTGAGATTTCTGAAATTTTGGATTTTTTTATGTGAAATGATATTTTTATTATTATTGAAATGTGTACCTATATAGTTTTATGTCATTGTTTTTATCTATTCAAAATGTGATTGATTTTTTATTTTACTATTTTTCTTTCTTTGTATATTATGAATATTCAGAAATTTTATGTATTTGATTATTCTCATAATTGATTTAATATGATCATGGACAAGTTTTTAATTCATTTGATCATGCGTCTATGAGAAATTCATTGCTTTTTATTATTATTGACAATAAAATGAATAAATAAATAATCATGGCATATTTGAATTTATTTTATTTATCAATTCAATCTCAACATACAATATTTCATATAGGAACAACCAATATGAATAAATATACAAAAAATAGCAACAATATAAAATATAATTGATAGGTAACAAAACTTTTTCAAATAATTTCACCAAACCTATCATTTGTTAGTATGTTGTCTCACTTCTTATGAAAACAACCCCACAACTTTCGTAATTTTTGCCGCAGAAATTTGATTTTTGTAGAATAGATCATATCAATTGAGGTATACTGCACGCCAGCAGAAATGGAACCGACGATATTTCCGGAAAATGTTATTTGTTATATTGTTGAATTATCTTAGTAACTTTTTACAAAAAAAAATATATTCCTCTATTAAAAAAATTGCTTTAAATAACTATTGCAACATTCCTTCTCGCAACTAGCACATTTTCTTCCAATTTATTTGTTAGTATATACTTCTCATTGCAGGATAGGTTGGATGACGGGTGGCCCACATCCTAACCACGTCATTTATAGCCTGACTTCTGATATCATTATTTGAGGCTGAAGCAGCGACAGTAAGGCAGACGCTTCGTTCAGTAGTCAGGCCATGACACCATGAAAAAGTGAGCGGTATAAACAATAGATACTAACCAGTGCTTGTAATCCAAATGCTGCCTAATCAGAGTATGAGGCTGCACTGTTCCATATCCATCAACCTCTGGCATATTCATGTCATCTATGAAATAAATAAGCGTTTTGTTGCCGGGAGGTCCATAGTTTTTCCCAGCTTTTTTCTCTAGCGGTTTTTCCAAAATTTTTTGAAGCATCTCCGAAGAGGTGTAGAAATTGAAAGGGACGTTAGTCACAGCGTAATTATCCGACAAAGAAGCCAGTTTTTCACTGACTAGAACGGTTTTACCGCATCCTGCATTTCCCACCAGCATTACTGGATGTCGTTTGGCCATCAAGTGGTCTAGAAAGTATCTGATTCTGATGGACTCGGTTGTATGAACTAGTACAGCCTGAAAACAAACAATATCATGTCATAGTAATTCCATGGATGCAAATGTTTCATTTGTAGTTACTAAAATACTAAAATAAAACATAGTCCTACGTTGCAAATTCATTATTAAAATAAGAGCAGCCTATAAAGAACATAAGGAATATTGATTCGGGCCTCTGACTGAATGAACACAAGCATGAGAAAAAATAGAATTCATGAATATGAGTGGATGAATGGATGAATTAACCAACGAATGAAGAATTGAACTCACAAGAGGTATGTATGTACGTGGATCAAATCAACGAACTAATGAACGAATTATTAAAACAACAAAAGAACTAATGAACGAATAGATGTGTATATGAATGTACGAACGAATGAACAAAAGAACGAATGTACGAGAACGAATGAATGAATGAACAAATCAACGAACGAATGAATGAATTACTGAGTGACTAGATAAAAATAGGTTGTTATCAGTAGTTGGTTATTGATTTCCATAAGTGAATTCTAAATGAAAAATCAGTAAACATTGAACTATGAATATAAGTTCTTGAAACATTCATGTATATTTTCTTTATTATCTGCTCATATAACAAATTAGAAGTTATCGTACTTGAATTGAAATCAAAACTATTTGCTCTACATTTCACGAATTGGATAAAGGTGAGTTTGGTGGACTTCTTCACGAATTTTAAAAAAGTAATGTTACTTTCCGAGTATATGAATTTTTCAGTAGAAAATCGCACAAAATATCTCCTTTTGGTCAACAGTTTTTACAGATGCTATCAACTTATAATTCACAATTGCAAGCACCTACACCAAATGTTACGTAAGTTTAACTGTAATCGAAGGTTCAGAAGGGCATACTCGAAAGGAAACCCTCAATTTTTTTTTTCAATTCGTGGAGAAGTACACTAATTTACCTTTATCCACAACTTTTACACTTCATGTAAAAGGATTTATATAGTTATCGACAGTAATTCTACATTTCAGCTGGTTTCAACTGATAAACAGAAAATATCATTGAAATTCAATCAAAATTACCTGTAATGGAATATCTGGATCTAATTCAAAACGCCCTAAGCTTTCGGTCCATGAAACAAACTGCTTAGTTTCGTTATCGATGAAATAGTCAAAAATCGTCCCTCCTGTTGGAAATTTAACGGTTTTGAATTCATTCACCCACCATTTAGTGAATTCTACCCTATAGTCGGTGGCCTAAAACACATTTGTACTCAGAGTAACATAAAAGTATTCTTTCATCAAATTTTCTAAGATAATTACAAGCTATGAATAATTTGAACTTCTGAAACTTGTCACAACATGACATTTTGTATAATATCACTTCACTCCCGATTGAAAGTTTTAAAAGTTCAGGTATAATTGATACTAGGTTGTATTAAATAATGAAAACTATTATATGTACCTGTTCTTGAAACATTGCCGAACCAAAAGCCCAAACACAGCAAAAAACGAAATACAATTCGTACCACTCTTTCGGACAATCAACTGGTGTATTGGTGGGAGTCAAAAGACAGTCCAGTAGATGACATAACATTGCGAGATGCGAGGTTTCTGCAATAGGTGTTATTTTTTTGAATCTGGTCCTCACATTTTCCAAACAAACCGGTATGTATTTGTCGAATAGCATTATCAAATTGGATTTTTCTCCTGGGATATCCCTAGTTTCAATCCAGCTCGTAACATATCTAAAAAAAAAAAATACATAAAATATTTCATGGCGTCAACCAACAGAGGATGAAATATAATAATTATAATAATATAAAAGTTCCTCATAGACACTCGCAAAGTATACTCAAAGAAATAGCCTGTGTGGGTAGAGGACGACTACTGATTTTTGGTGGCGCAATCACTTTTCAGCTGTAAGAAAGCCCAAAAACCTCATGTGGTCGGTGCGCCTTCCAAATAAGCATTACTGTATTGATACCGATTCATCTGGAAAAAATTCTGTACCGTGTCTTGAACCACTCTTTAATGGGCAATTAAGTACATAATATTCGGGACACATCTTTTAGCTTTATAGTTCTCAATGAATCAATCTATTTCTATTTCAAATTTATATCACTAACAACGCTGCAGCTGTATAGACAGATTGAAAGAAAATATGCGTTATTGTCTGAAGTAATACCTTATCGAGAAAGCTCAATTTATAAAATAAACCCAAGTGACTTCACAAAAATACAGAAATACATAAACACCCAATTTCAAAGTATATATCCCTATTAATTCTTCTATACTATAATAGGTTTTTTCTAGTTTTACGAAAATAGCGTTCGACGCTTTCAGATCTCATCGCATTGTTGAAGTCTTCCTAGAAATATTATGTTGTGTCAGCATTCCCGTTCTAGAGCGGAAGGATTTAGAAAAACGATCCCACGTCTTTTGTTGAAAACGAAACTATTCTTGCATGATGGCGAATACTGAGAGAGAACTTGTAGCATTCTATGAAAACACATTGTTACGACGTTGATAAAAAATCCCCTAGCTACGCCGCTGGGTCGACTCGCTAGCGGTTCGTCGATAACTACTTCCTGGAAAATCGTAGACGATTGTCGGTAATGAATATTCGGGATAACACTACTTGAATACCTATATAAGGGCGAGATTTCACTGGGAGGATGAAGAAGTTTTATGAAGAGAAGTTATGACTAAGAAGTTTATGAAGAAGTGATAAGCAGTTTTTGAAGAAGTATATAAGTGTTTGGAGTATTTAGTTAGTTGTATTGTTGTATTGTTGTATAGATCTAAGTGTTTTATTAGTCAGTGAAGTAGTTGTATGTTTAGTCAGAGAAGTTAGAAAATCAACAGTTTAGTAGTGTGCTCGGCATTATTATTTAGCAAAAACGTAACAACATAATAGTGTTGAAGGATGAGGCGAAGCTTTACAGACAGACCAATCTTAGCCAGCGGTATTTTTTCTGCTAGAGATGTGAAGTATAGTGAGTTATGTATTGGATATTGGCTTGCTAGTGATATATGATAGCTACTGAGTGTTCATTTTCTTGTAGGAAATATTATGTGCATATGTTGAATGAAGTATGGAGCGTGTTTTCTCCAAGAGCTACATTTAAAAACCTTGTTTGTATACCGAGCACAAAGTATCATTATCTTTTTCAAGTGGCAATCTATTACTAAGCGTCTAAGAAGGTCTTGCAATGTTTTCATAATATTCAGATAATCAGTCAATATTTTCATATAAGTAAGAGATAAGATATCTTGCAGCCATTCTATATGAAAGATTCTTTGGCAAAAGCGTTTTATTAAACCTTTATATTCATTAACCAGACGAACAGTATCCAGAATGTATATCTAAATTAATGTGAGTAATCGAAATAATCTCTTTGGCAGAACAAAAACTGTCTGAAGTTGGGTTGAAAAATCGAAAAATCTATAAAATAAGCCGTAATATGACCCATCCGTGTTTTTGGAAAACTCACTCTCTGTGAAATAGGGCAACACTTACATAATTTCTTTATAACTTTCATGGCAATCGGTTTTTATTTACAAAATGATATTAATGTTTTCCGAACAAATATTTCAAATATTTCCATGGGCACAACGAGATCTAATGAAAAGTTTTCGAGGCACAGGGTGTTGAAAATACGGAGGCGACGTTGTCGTAATTATTTATTTTATAGGGCTGTTATTTACCTATAAAATCAATAATGTGGCGTTTTTTTTTGTTACAAAAAGTCAAGGACAGCGACCAAATATCAATATATTCGACAGCAGTTTCATTGAAGAGTTCGAAGACTCCGTATATAGGGTGATTATTTTTCTTCTAGTCAATATTAAGATATTTATGTAATTGCAACTCAGTCTCAAATGCTGAAGCTCGTAGATTTGCAAATTAAATAAATATCATTTCATTTCAATATTGGCTGATCTAAGGGTCACTCAGAATTGCCTTTTTAAGTTGTATTTATATTAATTTTCTTCAGGAACATAAATGAAACGGAGTAGAACACTATCTATAATATAATCAATATTTTGTGGGTCTTGTCTATTTGTTAAATCTGGTACGTATCCTGTCTGTAAAGACATTGTAATTACGATTATGTACGGATTAGGTCTTTATTTAGCAAAAAATAATACCCATACGACATCAACGTTATGTGGAAGGTACCGACACTTTCGAGCACTAAATTTACAAGTAGAGTTATAACCTAGAGCACCTTTTCCTTCATTAACTCAAATTATTCTCGTGTTATAACCTCGTCGTCAGATTTCCTGCATCTTTGTAAGAATGACAAAATTTCTCATTTTATAATCGGTGTATGTAACGCAATAGAATCATCATTACCGAATAAAAGGTTCTAAAATATATCCTTGCTCATGCAAATGAGGTGCACATGATATGACTCTTTCGAAAATATACTCACATCCTTTGAAATTGATATATGAGCACAACATTCGACAGATAATGAATATCATGGCCGGTACATACCATGTGAATCACGAATTATTAGGCAATTGCACCATCTCGTAAAGCATTTACTATTGTATCAATACTCGTCCCATTCTTAATTGTTTCAGCTGATTTAACAGTTTCAATTCTAGTATCTATTATTATTCTAATTTTGAACTAAGAGTTTGTTATAATTGCCAAAATTTCTAATCAACATAAGCGTTCAAAGTAGTATAATGAATAAATTATATTTATCTTGTAATTGTGAACCACCCTGTATGTATAATTCAGATACTTATTTAATTTGGATTTATTAAGTTTAGTAAATTATAATTATTTGATTGAACTCTTTTTCAATAACTTTCATTTCGGGGTGGTGCTGTAGGTTTTCCGGGTGTTCCTACACCAAAAATCAGTAAGTCGCCCCGGATCGTCACGGCAAATAATAATGATAGCCGTCCTCTACCCGCACAGGCTATGCCTTTGGGTACACTCTATGAGGAGTATTATCATTTTTATCATTATTTCATTGCATTTCATGCTGATTGTAAGTGATTGCAATTAGTTCAGTGGTTTGTTTAATACTGCATGCAGACTATGGGCTTTAGCTTTTGACTGAGTTTTTTCAAAGAATTACCTAAAAAATCTCAACACCGACAGCAGAAAAAGAATTACCCTGTATACGAAGTCTTACAACTCTTCATTGCAACTCGTATCGTAAATATTAAGATTGAAATCGCTATTCTTAATTTTTTGTAACAAATCGCCACATTATTGATTGTGCCCATGGAGACATTTGATCAGGGCATCATAAACTACATTAAACCAATATTTTCAGCAAATTCGATTGGGATAATTTTTCCATAAGAACTGTGCAGAGTCCTTTTGCGAATAGAGTGATGTCAATTTCATTTGCAGTTCATTCAATAATATTCTATTTCAAATATCATGTACAAAACAGCCTGTCGATTATTCCAATTCGATCTAACATATATTGTCGTTGTCATGGAAATCGTTTCCCAGGCAATCTCTCTCGACATATCCGCTAGTCAATCAATGTCTTTCAGTTTATTCAATTATTAGCTGTGTGGACAGTGAACGTTAATCTCCACCAAAAATGCCTCCAAAGAAAAAAGGCGGAGGAAAAGGAGGTGCCGGAAACATCATCGATGGCGTGGACACGACGCAGATGACTAGAGAACAACTGGAAGTGTTTTGCCACAGAATAAAGGAAGAAAATGAACGGGAAAGGGAGGAACGAAACTTCTTCCAAATGGAAAGGGATAAGATCAGAACCTTCTGGGAAATCACCAGAAACGAGCTAGAGCAAGCCCGAGCAAAGCTTAGAAATAAAGACAGGCAGATCGAGGAATCCACGGAAAAGAACGAGGATGAGTTGAAATTCTACAAGCAAAAAGTGAAGCACCTTCAGTTCGAGCACCAGAACAACTTGACAGAATGTAAAGCTGAATCACTAGTGACTCTGAAGATAGCCCAGGATGAACACTCCCAAAAAGAACGTGAGCTCCTGCAGGACAAAAAGGACCTCAAATCCCTAGCTAGAGAAACAGAACAAGCTCACCAAGACCAGACCAAAGCATTGAAGCTACAGCACAGCGAAGAGGTGAGCAAAGCACGTAACGAGTTTGAAAACAAGGCCAAAGAGCTGGAAGCTAAGTACGAAAAGAAATACAACGAGCTGAAAATCCAGTTGAATACCAAGCACGACATGGAGATTTCGGAAGTGGAGGAACGAAAGAACCTGCACATCTCCGAATTGAGCCAGAACCACGAAAGGGCGTTCAATGACATGAAGAATTACTACAACGACATCACGTTGAACAACCTCGCCCTTATAAGCAGCTTGAAAGACCAAATGGAGGTGCTGAGAAAGCAGAACGATCGTATGAACAAGCAGGTTGCTGATCTGACTGCGGAAAATAAAAAGCTCATAGCGCCCCTCAAGCAAGCGTTGGATGACGTCCAAGAGTACAAGCGGCAGCTGCAGAACTACGAAAAAGACAAGATGTCGCTAGCCAATACCAAGGCCATGCTAACGCAGAAGATCAAAGAGCTAACGGACCTACGATGGTCTTATGACGCCCTTGATCTACGCTTTGAAAGGCTCCAACGGGAGAGAGATGAGTTGCACAGCAGATTCGTTAAGGCAGTACTGGAAGTGCAGCAGAAGACCGGGGTGAAGAACATGCTGCTGCAGAAGCGCATCCAGACGCTCAGTCAAGTCGCTGAGCATCGCGAAATCATCATCGGAGAGCTGAACGCGTCGCTGCAGCAACCTCCGGCTAGGAGTAACCAAAAGTTGGAGGATATTCTTTCGAAGAAGAATGCTGTGATCAGCGATTTGCAGTACGAGTTGGCTAGGGTCTGTAAGGCTCACGACGACTTGCTGGAGACTTTCGAGGAGAAGCTGGTGCAATATGGGATTCCCAAGCAGGAGCTCGGGTTCACGCCACTGCGTATTATTCCTGAAGGACAAGGGGGTTTGGCTAGGGGGCCTGCTGGGCTGGTTACGAAGAATCGGTAGGAGGAACTCGAAAACTTATTTTCATTGCACTGTTAGCGTATCTTATGAAAGGCTGATGAGAATCAGATATTTGTCAAACTCTATCGAAGAATATATCCATCAATCGATTCGATTTTTTATTGGCTTTTTTACAGCATCTCAACAGTTCACTTCTGGTGGAAATATAGGACATACATATTCAAGAGTAACGATACTTCTTCATAAAACTAAAAAAAATGTTTTGATAATGAATTACAAAATATTTCAGGCACACAAAAAAAATATTCTGCATTACAAATTCAGAAGCTAGTCTGCACTGTGCTATTTATCTCCAATAGCTCAATTCTTATATAACTATTTGAAAATGATGCCTTAGTGTTTGATCCGATATAACATGACTGTCAAAAAAAAGGTTTTGATTCCTTATTCACTTTTTTCTGGTGTTATTTTCGAAGATGGAAAATAAAAACTTCATCCCATCAACTTTTATTAAGCTTTCTTGTGATGATATCAGTGTTACTGTCCGACGTTTTGTTATTGATCAACCACCATCAACTTGATTTTTATCAATACGGTCTTGTTTTGATTAATTCAGTTTTCGAAGTATTTTCTGTTACATTTCAGATCCTCTTGAATTTTGGAATCGTGGCGTGAAATAAAAATGTGAAAATGGGTTTGCCAGAGCTGGAGAGAACCAAAAGTTTGATTTGACAAGTTTTATGAAAATCTCTCCAAAAATTCGTGATGATGGGCGAAAAGTATCTGAATCGTAAAGAAACTCCCTTAAGTGATACATCATTGAATTAAGAATGAAATATACATGAAAAAAACGATATTAATAGTGGAAAAAATGAGTTGATGATGTTTAATTGATAATGAAACGTCAGACAGTACATAATTATCATAACAAAAGAGATTGTGAAAATTTGTTGCGAAGGAGTGTTCCTTATTTCTCAAATCAGAAAAAATAAACTCAAAAAATTCATACTTATCAAAAAACCTCAGGAAAACATTATAGTAAAGATACAATTAACTATAATCCACAAATTTGATCGGACTCGTTAACTATAACTTCTAATTTATTCTGAAGAACTGAATAGTTGAAAAAGTGTTGAAAATTGTTATTAAAATTGTTTTTTCCGTCAACCAGCTGCACACCCTTGAGAGTAAAACCCTCGAAAGACTTGTCCGAGCTAGAGAAGACGCAGCCCTTACCTTTTAACGTGTGATGCCATGCACGAGACCGACGTTCATGCTGGGAATCGAACCCATGACCCTTAGGCTAAGAGACAAGAGCTCTACCATCATGACCATCACGGCCCATAGTATAGTATATTATACAACACGGGACTAAAGTGAATGTTTTAATCCTGCACGTGATGTTTATTGCCTGAGGTATCATGATAGATAGACACTTCAGATGGGATTTGCATGTAAATTATCTTGTGAATAAACTTTGAATGTTACTTCCTAAATTCAAGTTACTCAAACAATTCTTGTCAATACCCCAATTAAAAATTTTGTATTACTGTCTTGTACAACCACAACTATCATATGGCATAATAGGATGGGGAAGTGCCACCGTGAAATATATGAAACACATTGAAGTAGTACAAAAATGGATTCTGAAAATAATTTTCGATAAAAAACGTACATACCCTGCAGATGAGCTATATCGAGAATTAGGAATGTTCGACTTGAGACAAATATACGCACAAACACTGTTGATGAACACTTTTAAAAACTAACACAAAATTCGTTATAAACAACATCTCTACAGTACTAGAAACAAAAATCTCGTAACAGAAAAACAAAATGTTAAAAAACAATTGGTCTGAGAAATCATGCCCACTTATCTCTGAAACAATTTCATATTCTCCCACTCGAAATAAAAAACCAAAATGTTAAATTCAAATTCAAAAAACAATTAAAAAAATTTTCGTCCATGAAACTTTGAATACTACCAATTAAAATTCGAAATTCAACAATGTTGATAATCTTGTATTCATAATATTGAATTATATTTTGCATTTAGTATTACCTACATCAATCACTCTACCTCCCTTCAGTTGCAAGTACTAACTTTTTATTATGATTATTTTGGCATGTATTAACTATTATAAAGGTGTCCGATCACACATTCTCATTTTCAAGAACGTCGTTCTTTTAGAGATGAATGTTCACCGGCGTAATATGTGTATAATTAAATAACTAAACCAACCATACAAGTACCTTGTACTTCCAGTTTCTTCACGTTTATTACAATGTTATATAATGAATACTTTTAGTTCTGTCTACTTGCAAACTCTGACTATCTGAAGCTGATGAGAACTACAAACTGTAATACCTACTGATTAATTAAGATTTCTGTTGGATCATTCTAGAAACGCCGAGGGACGACATGAGAGTTCGTCGTTTATAATAGTTCGGAACCATCTGTGACTCGTCTAGATGTTTCTTAAATGGTTCTCGATGTGATGATGTCATGCATAAACACAAGTTGTCAAGTCTAGGATCACTACAATATTTTGAAAAATTTCCACTGACGTGAATTTAGGCATCTTTTTTTCCATACAACCAAAACGGTCAACTAAATCCCCATCCTTATTTTGGATTCCTTATCGAATATGAACAATTGATGAGGGTTGGTTTTTTACCCTAACAAATAAGTGAAGCGCATTCCCACAAAGTAGAAAATATGGGGCAAACATCTGAAAGAAAACAACTACTTTCCTGTACGAAAATTGATTTACATGTATAACTTTGCTACTGTTCTGTAGTTCGTTTTAATCAATAAAAATACTTTCTTTTTCAAAAATGCAACTTTACTTTTTTTTGTTCACAATTTTCTCCGTTCAGCCTTTTTCTTTTCCATAAACGTCAAAAATACTTCAAATTAAAATATATATACAAGGTGACTAAGGATCATAAAATAATAGCAACTAAAACCTTTCTCAACATTCTGCTCCCTGGTCACGGCCAATTTGCAAAGTTTTGCAACAGGTCGTCGATAGGTTCCAAGTTGAGTTTTTACATCTACAACTGTAACAGTGCCATCTTTTCCAGGGTAAGTACTTTCAATTTTTCCCAAAGGCCAAGTATTTCGTGGAAGAGAATTATCTACAGTAAGAACGACATCTCCTTCTTTAAATTGTTCAACTTTCTTATACCACTTTGTTCTTCTATCCAATTCAGGCCTATATTCCTTGATCCACCTTTTCCAGAAATGTTCTGCTAGGACATGAACTGCCTTCCATTGTTTTCTCAAATCAATATCTGAATCATTCAGAGTATCAGGAAAATCTCCACTTGAAGACCCAATCAGGAAATGATTAGGGGTTAGACTTTCTGGTGCATTGGGATCTTCTGTCGTATAGGTTAAGGATCTCGAATTCATCATATGTTCAATTTCAACTAAGGCTGTCTGCAATACTTCATCCCGTGGATATTTTTCTTTCAGAATCACCTGAACACTCCTTCGAATAGATCTTATCAAACTTTCCCAACAGCCACCCATATGTGACGCTGTGGGAGGATTGAAATGCCAGTTTATTCTTTTCAAAGAAATCTCATATTCAATCTTGCTTCTATCCAAATTTTATGTTTTTGTAACCAAATAAAAATATTACTAATATCATTTTTTATTTTATTTGTTATTTCATTATGATTATCGGGAAAATAAATAATCGTTGTGTCATCTGCAAACAACGACAGTACTCTATTAAGAGTCAATTTTGATAATGAGTTAATATATATTAAAAATAAAACCGGGCCAAGAATAGAACCTTGTGGTACACCACAACTTATATATTTCAAAGAACTTCGATGGTTTCCTGAGTAAACATATTGTTTCCTATCACATAGATAGTTTTGAAACCATTTATGTAGACTCCCTCTAACACCAATACTATATAATTTTTTGATTAATATATTGTGATCAACTGTCAAATGCCTTACACAAATCCAAAGATAAAATGGTACATTTCTGATCTCTATCAAGTTAAATTTGAATATTCGAAACAACGTCCATCACTGCTGCCTCAGTGTCTTTAGATCTTCGAAAACCATATTGTCCACTATACAGGCCATTTCTTTTATCATGTGGTAACATTGCTATATTCTAAACCGTAACAGATACCAAGACGATTAAATGGGAAAAAATGTAACTATTTTGGTGAGCAGTACATTGGTCAAAGAAAATCTACGGGGACTCTCGCCCTTCCCGACTTATACAGGGAAAACTAAAAATGCTGTTGTCACTGATGATGCTAGTTATTTTATATGAAACGTTATAAAAATGTCGAGTGTGATATACCACTGAATTGTGATTTTATCGCTCTATCAATATTTGTCATGAAATAGACAGGTCCGTATTTGAAAAAAATAGTTGATGATGGCGGTGTTGACATGAAACGTTTGATTAAAAACTTATCGTTACGTAGTTCTAGTACATTTTGAATACAATAAAACTTTCCTTTTTAATTTTTTTATATTTTCTGAAATAACAATTCTATTCGTAAAAAACCGAAAACAGCATTTTCAGTTTTCCCTGTATAAGTTGGAAAGGGCGAGAATCCCCGTAAATTTTCTATGACCCATTTTCTGCTCACCACAATAGTTACCTTTTTTCCCATTTAATCGTCTTTGTATCTATTACGGTTTAGAATATAGCAATGTTACCACATGATAAAAGAAACGGCCTGTATAGTAAGTTATTTTTTTCAAGAAATTCGAAAAGTTTAAAAATTGATCAATTTTTCTAGAATTTTTGAAATAATTGGAAGTATAGAAATGGGTCGATAGTTATTCAAATCTGTTTTTTTGCCATTTTTATAGATAATAGATACTTTTGCAATTTTCATTTTTTTTGGGTATAATACCTGTTTCTAATGATCGAGATATAATGAACAATAAAATAGGTGAAATTTCGAATTTGACACACATGACATCTTTACACTAATCCCATCAAAACAAGATGCCCTTTTAGAATCTAACTGATCTATGATATTTTCTATTTCTGTTAAATTTGTGGGTTCTGAAAACATAGACAAAACATTTGATTGGTCTTCGACTGATTCTGAATTATTTGAAATAGCAGAGGATAAAGTCTTTCCAATACTTACGAAATGATTATTCACAGCCTCACATATTTCAATTGGAAATTCAATTTTGGTATCATTCACCTCAATGACTTTTATATTTACTGTGTGAGAGCTAGTTTTGTTATGCAATAATGATTTGATTGCATTCCAAACCACCTTGGGACTAGCATCAGTGAATTTTTCATAAAATTTGTATTTTTTTTCTCTAATAGTTTTTTTCACTAACTTATTGAATTGAGAATATTGCTCCAAAAAATATTCTGACTGGGGATTTTCTTTTTTTTATAAAAATATTTGTCTCCTTTTTTTATCAAAAGTGCTATGTGGCTATCAAACCAAGGTTTGGATTTTTTTCTACATTTAATTTTTTTCATAAATGAACAGGAGTCAAATGTTTTTATTAATTCCTCATAAGCCATATCTGGATCTTGGTAAAGGTGAATTCTGTTATTTAGTTCTACTAATTCATCTTTAAGTTTATCACAATTGAATATTTTAATTTCAGTGAAAGAATTATTAGTGGTTTTCCTTCATCTGGGATTATATGCAGATAGTGGGGAGTATCACCATTATAATTTTCATCATTAATGATTTAAATTGAATTTTAATTATAATCCAAAACCATAAAGCTTTGTCAATAAGTTTTTTATAACTTCCGACAATAAAGTATATTTTGACTTTGCGTTTGACAATCAACATAATAATTAGAATAAGTTTCTAATCAAAATACGCTAAAAATACCAATTTTTTTTTATTTGTAATCGTTTTTCCGTTAACCAGCTGTTTAATGAGGTCTTACCTTTTAACGTGCGATTCCTAGCACGAGACCAGTGACCTTGCTGGGAATCGAACCCACGTCCCTCTGATCGATAAACTCTATAAAAGCTCATCACCTGAATGAGTCTCAAGATTTATTACAAGGCAGTTTTAAATTCAATTTGTAAAAAATACATATGTACTTTAAAGTAATTTTTTTTTAATAAGTAAACATTTTTTCAAGTTTTTTTTCAAGTTCTCAATTTTTTCAAGTTTTCAATTTTTATTTTTGGTTTTACAGCTGTCTAGCTTCTAGGCACGTTCCCCACCTTATTGAACATGGTCCAAATGTAGGACTGGCATGCCTGGAATTTGCTGAATATTCTAAAATAGGCAGAGAGACCCGTGTATCACTAATAATGTAAAGCGCAAACATTTTGAATCGAAACATTACAAAAATTTCAGGGTAGTGCTATAGGTTTCTAGTTAGTCGGGTTTTTTGGACGAAACTACTTGACGGAAGAACATTTAACTAGTAATGAAAAATTTGCATAATCCAATCTTCCACAAGAAACCCTATACAATTGGTATTTTCGTCGGCAATTATCTAATAGAAAACAACTACTGTCCCTTACGACCGTTGAATTGAAGCTGTGAGAACCTTTGAACAGAAGCTGAAAGAAGTTTTCGATTCATTTGGGTTGAACTAGCCTTCGCTGATGATTGGCAAGAACCATGAAACCAAATACATAGACAGTTTTACAGTACCTTATCAGTTTACAAAAAAAAATTGCTCTTTTCTGTTCAATACTTGCTAACGAAAATTTCATATAGGAGTTTTTGCGAAAGATTGTAGGTATAATTCAAACTATTTTTCATTACCTATTAGTTTAATGATCTTCCGTCAAGTGGTGTCGTCCATAGTTCATGAATTGAGGAGAATATTATTATTATTTTTGTTTTTTTATGCATGCTTGACATGTCAGTTGACGAACAAAAAAATCAACACAGATACTTACGGATTCCACCCGAGATCTTGCGGATTAATGTACAGTATTCCAGCTCTAGAAACAGTAGCTGGCGTGGCAGTTTTCAAGTTTGAAATTTCGAATAGCAGCCTCATTACAGGAGTCAAAGCAATCCTTTCGTTGCTGGCTAAAGTGAGCACCTTATTGTCATCCATAACTGTATTCAGGGATTCTATCCACATTGGATCTATGTCTCCGTCTAGAATAATCCATTTTGGATTGTCACCGGGTAAGTTCGCTTGGTCTCGCATTAATACTGAAACCAACGATGTTAGTTATATTGCTGCTAAGTTCTCTAAACGAGGTGTTGTAAGCTAGCTAATTAATTCTAGGAGACTAATTCTGATTGTTACACCTGATAGACAAACATTCGAATACAGTACGATTTGTTGAAATAGCATGAAAACAGTTGGATACGACAAAACCGGGCTAATAATTGATTGAATTCTACCAATATATTTGCACACATATTCAACTTTCCATTACGCACGGATGTTTCTTCCACTTTATGAAAATAAGACGAAATTATTAGATTTTCCACCCATATCAATCCTTTTTTAAAAAATCACGTATCGTCAGATCATTTCCTATGTGAATCATTACTCTCAAAACTTATTCCATTCTAGTTTTCCTCAAAGACATAGCACCGCTACAGTGCTCATTGCATTTACTGATGTAGTAACCGTCAATAAATGAAAAAAGTAGACTTCAGCAAAGCATTGAACAACATCAACTTCAATACATTCATTTCAGTTGGCGTGAATTTTCACTCTGATAGGGTGGGTGGAAACTAAGACAGAAATTCCTCGAGGGTGTGTTTTAGGACATCAACTTTGTTCTTTTTATATTTTTTTCTATTTGATCAATAATATGAATTGCAAGTTAACCTTTTTGTAGATTCACAAATCTACAATAATTCGAGAGCAATTTCCCGAAGATATTGCAAGGGTCAACGATACATTTATTTTTAAGTTACAATATTTACGATACCTAGATATATAATGAAAATAATCACTTTGGAAAAAAATACGATATTTCTAAAATTTTAAACTTCCCACTAAATTTATTGAACCAACAGATATTATTCGATTTTTTTTTACCATATATATATTTGATATTTATTGATACATACCTGAGAGTAAGCCATCTTTCCACTCTCTTGTAGCAGGGTTGATGATACCAAAAAGTTCATCATTTGTGACTGCTTTCGGATTCAGATCATTGCTTACAGGCTTCTTCTTTATGTTTACATAGGTCCTAAATAGAGTTTTCCAAACTTCCGTCTTACCAGTGCCGGCATTTCCCACAATGAAAACCGAATGTCGCACTTCCAGCAATTCTTCCAATTGAACTACCTACAAATAATATAATACTTACAAATGTAAAGTCATGAAGTAAAAATTCAATTGTTCGGCAAAAAAGAAAACGTCAATTACAGATCCTTATTATACCTACACCGTCAATTGTTCGAACGGTTGATCTAATCGAAATTGTATTCATGTCTGTCTATTTATATTTGGATGACTAGGTATAGGAAAATCCAGCAGAAAATGCTTTCATTATAAATTCAGGTGAATTTATTTATCGTGATGTAATCGTACCTTTAGAATGAAATTATCTTCTGGTTGCAACTTCAGATCTATCGCAGCCTGTTTGACAGTTCTCTCAAATTCGGCATCTCGTTTCCTGGGAACCTCTAGAGCTGGAAAAAGATCTCCTATGAGACCCATGAATACAGGAGTATCGTCCGTCACTATTTTTGGGATGTTGAAATCTCTCAGTGCCCTCATGAGAACTTCTTCTTCAGGTCTACCAGGATCTCCTCTCTGAAAAATACGCAAACAATATTTCAGAGAATGGAATACAAACAAAATTGTAAAAAAGACAGGACGAGAAATAAGTAGAGGAATTCGATCAAATTAGAAGAAGCAGGAATTAAAAATTATTATGGGAATGAAGCGTATGAACAAATGCAGTTTGATACTAAGAATAAACAGACCAGCTGGGAAAGAGAGGGGGAGCAGATAATGAATGAAGAAACGATTTAATATAGCATTTGAATGCCTGTTTGTGGAAACCAGAACATAAAAAAGTTTATGAAATCTAGACAGTAGTTAGGAGGATATGAATAATAATATTCATCCAAAAAATATTTTGATGTGATCGTACTTCTTAACGAAATTGAAACAAATAAACAGAATAAAGAGTATACTACTTGTAAAGGATAATTCAACGCTATATATTCTCATAGTGAATATCTGGGGAAACACTGATAAACTAATCCGTGAGCGCCAAAAACAAATTAAAAAATATTATCAATTCCTCAGGAAACATTATTGATTGCAATTGAAATATAACTGAATAATTGAGAATATTTTGATAGTCACTTAGTATACAAACCTTCAAAGAACCTGCTACCACCAAAACAGATTTTATAGCACGCAAGCCCCAATCATAGTGATCCTGTTTCGATAACAACTCCTTACATAGCGTGTAGAGAGTTATAAACTTCCTTGCTAGGATTTTCGCATCTTGAAATCCTTCAGCAACTAACATTATTTCACATATAAGCTCGAAATCGGGAACCACCATAGCACAAGGTCTGTGGATGAAAAAACAAGCATCACAGAAGTTAAACGAGACTTGAACAGAAAATCATCAAAATAGGATCACATACTCCGAATCATTTAATGACAGTCCCATCCAGGAAATTAAGTAGTTCTAGCTACTTTTAGCTCCAGAATATGTAAAAGTTTTTGAAAAGTCACTAAATATAATGTAATTTGGTGCTTCCAACTTTGTGCAAACTACATTGAAAACGATTCTCGATAACAGCCGAGTCAATCAGAAATCTTCAATATTTAATGTCTATCTAATGAATGAGCGAGTACCTGAAAAGAGCCTTCAGATTTTCGGGCAACTCAGTTCTTCCAGCGTATCCAGGATTCATGGTGATGAAGATACCAACCGTCGGTACTAGTTGGATGGAGTCGCCCATGAAGTCAAACATCACTTTTTTGTTCTTGACCGCGTCCAAAACAGATTTCACTTGGACTGCCACAACGGAGAGTACCTCTACTGATATTCTGTTGAATTCATCGAAGCATCCCCATGCTCCAGTTTGGGCAAGGCCTTTGTAGATATTTCCACAAGACTGTAGTGGAAAATAGGTATGCAAAATATCCGAAGAGTCAGCGTTATATCAAAAACAAAGTTGTTCGGAATAGCTCACCTTATAATCCATCTGTTCTGAACAGTTGAAAACGTAGACCATGATTCCTAGGGCACGACCAAGGTCTTTGGTTGTTTCCGTTTTACCTGTACCAGCTGGACCAGCTGGTCCTCCTCCCATAACTAAATGCAATGACTGAAAATATATCAATGATATTGTTTTTTGTGAAGACGAAATAATCGAAACTTGTACGAAATAAGATTTTTTCTTTCCTCTATACATTTATATCTTTTCGATAAGGGGTCGCATGTCCTCATCAAACTTTGGGTAGACATGAGAATAATGGAAATTGAAACTACACAATGACCCCTTCAGAAGTTCTCAATGTGATTGCTGATCTCAAAAATAAAAATTCCACAAGAATTGATTACCTCTTTACGAAAATAATCAAATCTCTGAACCTTCAGCATTTGTTATATTTGATTTGTTGAAGAGAAATAGTTTCCAGACTTCTTGAAACTTAAAAAAGTTGATCCATTATTCAAGAAAGATGAGCGTCTTGGTACTGAAAATAATAGAACTGTGAGGTATATTTCTAGGACTATTACCTTTTTCTGTTTTTTTTAAAGAAGGTTTAATTTTTGGATAAACAATAAAAAACATAATGTAAAACGGGTGAATTAGGGTGTGTATATTTGTGAATTTTGAGTGTTCTTTCGCGGTAGAAATGTGCTCCGAAATTTGTTGATACCGCCAAAAATTTTATTTGGATTTTTTTCAGGAGGCCAAACTACTTAAGTTCCAAAAATATTTTGTTGATAGCTTGTGGCCATTAGTTAACGAAATTTTATCATTTCCTTCATTGGAATGATAATTTGAAGGAGCAGTTATTGAAAACACAATTGATAAAATGTTTTTTTGTATTTTGTCCGTACGAAACTTCCCCGAAATGACTTATATTATGTTTACAATACTCAACAATCATACCTGACAATAAGGAAATCCAGTGACGCAGTGACGGTCACTTACTAGATTTGGGGAATAGACATTTTTATCTGACTCAAAGGTGATCATCAAATAGGTTTCTTTCTATAAAAATATTAAAATTGCTTAAGGGAGATTTACAGAAAGTGCTACTGCAGCTCAATAAGAAACTGATTATAGTAATGTAGAGTGAAGAAACTTTGTTACTGCACTTTCCTTCAACCTATCTGAAGCCCTGGATTCCATAGATTCAAATTTACTGGCTAATAAGCAACTGTACTATAAGGTATTTTTGAAAATTTTCTACCTTGGATAAGAGGATATTATAGAATGTAAGATGGTAGAATACTCTATGTATGAGGTGAGCAAAGGAGTTCCACAGGGCTCACTTTATATAAATGATATTCCACAACATTTGGGTAAGAGTTCGATAGTACTATTTGTCGATGATATTTCAATTTCAGAGAAAGCCCATGGCCCTTTGGAACTTCAAACTGAATAATAATAATAATTCTCCCTCATGAACACTCATAGAGAGTGGATAGAGGAAATCTTCGGTGCGAGTAGGGAATGACGAGGGTCTTACCTTTTAACATTCGATCTCACTCCTACATATTTATATCTTTATTTTAATATTTCACAATGACGATTAATTTGTCATTGTTATATGATCTTTTCATGTAATGAATATTGCAATATTATTCATCAATATGAAACTCTTCAGTAATCATTGTTATGATACCTATCATAGTGAACACGTGACGTGAAAGCTGGTCAAAAAGTTCAAAATGGACCTCAGAATTTCTTATGGAAATGTACACACAACTCTCATAGCTCCTCTACTAGCAATATATTAATAATTGGCCTATTTGAAGAATATGTTTCAAAAGTGCCTGTCAGGTATTCGTTACAGATTTTAACCCATCATCATACTTGAGTTTCTTCAGTTAAATGTGTTCAATAAATTCAGTTCAAATCCTCAACCAACAATAATAAATCAAGTACAAAAAATTACCTGGGTTAATGTTATGTAACACCTATCGGTAAGCGGAGTTATAACAAGCCTGGGCGTGTTCCCTAAGTACTCATAGCTGTACCCAAACTGCGCGTCGCAAATATTAGCGAAACATTGCTTTTCCTTCTCCCCCCATCGATGCCTCAGCTGTGAAACCCACTGAAATGCCAAGGCGCTCTCGACCTTCATCTGAATGAGCTTGCTGACAACGTCCCTGGAGTGAACGTCAATAGTACAGATTGTCATAATCTTCTGTCTGTCCAACTTGGTCAAGTCGCCTAGCAGCAGCGAAATCAGCGTGCTGAGCTGCGACACCTGTTTCTTGTAGTAGTCTCTGATGGCGTTGTCGTAGCCTTCTTCTAATCTGGAGAAAGCGATGTTCACCTCGGTCGTCCACCAGATTTGAGTGCCGCACAACGAGACTTGGGCCGGAAAGTCGAAAAGCCACTGATCTCTAGGTTTTTCTTCGTAGGATAGGACGCCGTCACCGATAGAAGTTCGTATTGTGACGCGCATGCTATCTTGTACGCAGTTCAGCCATACCTCGACCTGTAAGAAACCGCTGATATATTTTTCGAGTGTAGATAATAATAATAATATATAATAATAATAATTACTCACTTGCCCGTTACAGCAGAGTACGGTACGTCCCGTCGAAAAACGAATTGAAATATTATGTCCGCCCACCAGTCCAGCATGGAACAGCCAAGCGCGAATATCCCAGCAGATAACGGAGTGTGCTGGTCTTGTGTCTTAGTATATTTACGTTCGTATCCATAGAAGAAAAGGATTTGTACTGAGACGGGCAAGTGAGCGACAAGCTTGATTGTACTGTAATGAATCTAGAGTCGGACCGGACCGCATAATTAGCCGACCGCGGTTTGTTGACAGTGCATGCATGGGTGATTATCGCATTCTGATGACCAAGCGAATTCAATTTAAGAGTATTTTTATTGAATTATATATAAATAAACAGGGTAATCACCGAAGCTATATTGAGTACAGCAAAGCAGGTATTTGGCTATTTTGTAGGTTGAGGAGTTCCTGGAGCTGGTTATCAGTTTATGAATCTTCTGGAGTCCGTGTAGATAGGCGGTTTTCTGAAGTGTTTTTTGTGGCATTTGTGTGTGTGTGCGAAGGGCGCTTCGAAACGTAGGGAGTGCTCAAAATAATTTTAGATATGCTATGAGCGACTATTGCATATATCTGTTGGTTGGTAATAGTAAGTAGTTTCCTGTCAGAGCAAGAATCAATCGAGAAACAAGACTCCGATTATAGTACACATCGCATTGGTAGGGATACTCTGTTTAAGAAATAGAAAATATAACAACTCACCGGGCCATCGCAGCTAGTAGGCTTATTGAAATGAACGTATTCTCCATCTTTGGCGTGCATGCCATGAATCACGTTATCCAAAGTGTTATCCTCTTTTCTTCCAAAATTCAGTTTCGCGATGGAATCAAATAACTTCGTCAAATGTTTGGCCACGAGCTCTGGTTGGTTACCGTTTGACAAGATATCGAGCAGGTCTGCAGACGAAACAAAGTAGAACCGGGGGAATGCTAACCTCTTCGTTTCCAAATATACCGCAAGAGCTTTTTCGCACAAGGTCAGGTTTTTCTGATGCTCTTCGAGGACTTCTAGAAGACCTGGTTTATTTGTTGAATCTGTGAAAATCGTTAAAAGACAGTAAAGCAACAATATACACATGCAGTATGCGACTGGAATCAGAATTGAAATGAATAATAAGTCATAAACTTTTCAGAAGATCTTCTAAAAAGTTTGTAACCTCATGTGGCTTATGAATAAATCATGGAGTTTGTGTTTTGAATATTGTGAATGTTGCGATAAAGTTATTTTGTAATTCAGCCGTATTTTCAATTGAATTCCTATGAAGATATCCCCCGAAATATGAATCAAAAAAATTTCTAGGAGGCTCTTACTTCACAAATCCAATGATTTGTATATGCGGTATTCAAATACCTCTAAATTACCCTGTATTCATTGAAATCCATACTTACCTATAACATTGGGAACCTTCGCCATCTCTATCATCAACTTCTTGAAATCCGTATCGATATTATCAAACCGTTCCGAATCTTCTGGTAGCTGTTTCCGAATATCTTCAGAACTCATGAAGATGCTCTCCAGATGCATCCAAGTTCTCTGCACCTCAAACCAAACGGTAATGACTTGGTCCGCCAGGCCCAGCTTGTACTGCCAGGATGAGACCTCCTCCAAGAAGTGGGCGATGAACTTGGAAGTTATCAAATTCTGCAATTGGACCTGGTTTTCTTCCAAAGTTTCAATGAGCTCTTCGCTTGCTCTCAGTAACTTGCAGCCTGTTCGGATATGGGTCTCTTGTTCAAACTCCATAGATGACCAGGTAGTGTTCAGTTCTCTGAGAATTTTCTCCATGGACATTTCCTTGACTGCTTTGTCAACGATGTTTTTGACTTCTTCTTCGCATTCGTGCAAGTTTAGTTCGAGGAGATCGGCTAGAGTCGTGTTGTGATCCATGACTATTCTGGTCTGAAATGATGAAGGTGGTCAAAATTCGCAAGAGAAGGAATAACACTCTACTGGTTACGTTATTCGAGTCAAGTTTGAAATAACTAAAAACTAGGCGCTGTAAAATAGGGTGACTTTGAATATGAAGCATCCGAAGAGGAATAATACTTTGAATGCAGATGCTAATAATTCCCATAGCAATCTGAAGATGGATTAGTGTAACACCTGTTATGGTCCCCAACTGATGCACTAGAAGTCTGCCTAGAGCAGATCACACTGGATGGATACCCTGGTGTCAGGGCCCGAATTATCATCGATGATGAGCTGTACGTTTGGAAGAGCAAGCTCTAGAACATTTTCTGAAAAGTCAGAGCTTGCATCAACAGCATAATTATCTCAGAAATGTTCAGTGGTTCTCAAATCTGAATTTCCTATCATGCAAAGTCCATGAAAAGATGAATATTAAAAGTGTAGATATATTATGAGGGCATTTTGCAATGGTGTGATTACAGGTATACTTTGGAATCAGAACGATCAGAAAGAACCAGATAATAAACAATGGAATGAACAGAATTCAGATGAGTAAATGACTGATTCACCAACATTTTAGTGGGATGTAAAAACTCTAAAAATTGTTCTGATCTTCCTGACTTCATGAATTCAAAAATATTCAATATTGAGCTGTGCAATGAATGTGAAAAGTAGCAGTTATTCTAGCAACCATCCTTAATAAAACTTGTATGGGTATAGGTTCATTCTTTTATTATTGATTAATCAATACTTACTGTAAATTCCTTAGGCAAGGCGGCCAAATTCTGCAACAGATTATTTTAGCAGAATGTGATATGTACAGATGATAAACCTACACCTCTGAGCAATAACTGATGAATGTGTACCCTAAATTGATGAAATGTAGGGTGTCGTGATGATTCTCTCCATCTAACTATGACCATACGTAGTTTGAAAATGCAAATAAACCAAAGTCGTTTTCTCATACCGAATTATTAGTAATTTTTCAACTTTCTTCCTTATTAAAGAAGGAATTGTGTATTAGCTAGCTATAGTACTGAAAAGAAGTGATCATTTTGAGGTCCATTTATCGATATCCTCTCCTTGGTGTTTAATTTAACAGACTAGACTTATATAAATTTAACCTGGATTCTCAAAAAACATATAAAAACTAATGAAACTGTGAAAATAAGAAACGTGGCCTTGCAGTATTTCCAAGCTCCTATTCTTTATCAGTCAAATACCCTTCTCTTAAAAATATTATGCACTACGAGACTTTTCATATACTCAGTGTGACGATGAGTTTGATCTGATGACTGCGGAGGGATTCAGACGCGTTCTAAGAAAGAAACAATGTTCAGGAGTCATACTCGAGCTCTATAACTACTTTCGGATTTGTGAAATCAAGTAGTGATCTAATAGATGGTGATAGTGACTGAAGGTAAATGAAGATAAACAAGTAATACAGTTCGGATGCGTTATTACAGAGAAATATGAGGTAACTTGCATCAATGAGTCTTGAGCGCGATTCTATAAAGAAGGTAAAGAACTCGCGGTAGGTACTCTGAATAGACAAAAAACAATTTGATGTGGTCGAAAACAGATATCTACGGAAATTACCAGATACAATGTTGAATCGCTTGCCTATTGATCTAGTAGAAGGCTCAGGATGTACCTGAAACTTCCACAGTATATTCCACAGTATACTACAGATTTCAGATTCTAAACTGAATAGGTTAATGGCACTAAATCTTTGGAATCTTCACATTGCACTCTCATAGTCTTGCGATTGATGATACAGTAGTTCTTAAATTGATCTATGATTTGATTTGATGAGAGAGTCCTCCACGACAACCTTGATCTTATAGAAGAAAACAAATGAAAGCTATTTACATATATACAGACCAAAAAAGCAACGTGGTTTACCTTGGTACTTCTCATCAGTTGATCCCAGTGTCTCTCTCTGATAGCTGAGTTTTGAAGCTCACCCACTGCTTTCAAAGACGTTAAAGTGTTTTTCACCGTAGCTTCTAACCCTATGTAAGTATCCCAAGTACGCATTTCTTTATCCAACATTTTTACTTCCTTCGCGAATTTCTTGCACTCGATGTCCATGTTTTCCACATCTATCTTGCGCCAAGGTGTTGTTTTCCAGTCATCGACGCATGTGTGGACTATTTGGACGTAGTCCCATAGTTGCTGAAAAACAATAATTGATCTTGGAAAGCCACAAAATCGGAAACAAAGAAATGGAGTATATTCCCTTATTTCTGACAACTTCCCTTAGTATAACCCTATAAACCTTGGGATAACCCTTGAATCAAGACACTCCACCCACTAATTTCCATTATAACATTAGGTACCTTGAGTAACCTCAAATCTCTCCTACATTGCTTCAATATTTTGAAATCCGGCACACTGACTTCAAACAAAGATCCCGACTCATGTATATCCCTCATCTTCTTCTCTAACGTCTTCATGTCCTTATCTACCTTGTCAATAGTCTCGTAAGGGTTGACACAACTGTACTGAAAAAATGGGTACTTCTTGAACACTTCTCTGTAGTAGGTTATCCTATTATCGAAGTCTACTATGCGCTTCCTGATAAATGTCACCTCTGCAGCTTGCAGTGGCGCTACCTGCTGTTTGACAGTTATAGCGATCTTTTTCGTGTTGTTCCATTGCTCTGGAAGTTCTTGCAGGTAGACGTTGACCTCCTCTGGGATGTCTTGGTCGTAGAACTTGAGAAGCTCGATGGTCTCCCTCAGAGGACCGAACATATCGTCCGTGGTGGCTTGTCGCTCTTTGACGTGCAGGAGGTATCCCATAACGTTCACTAAGGCTTGGTAGTCGCCTTCGAGGACGGTTTGCTGGAGGCCTTCGTCGGCGGATCTAATGAACTGACTCAAGTCGCACAAGTTGTTGGTGACGGTGTCCACTAGGTGCTGCTTGAACATATTTCCTTGAATAAATCAAACATTTATTTATTAATGTTTATTCATTGAAATTGTTTTTGTTAATCAATTGAATTGAACCAATCAATAATCAATTTTAATCTTATGTTATTGTTCGTTGTCGTTTGCTAAAAAAGTTAATTTGTCAAATGTTTCTTGTGAATTTAGCAGAATTCGAAGTCGAACTCATCCTTATTATCTGGTGATTAATGTGTAATATTGATAATATTTCTAATTATGAGATGTAAGTCTAACCAAGATACATTTTCAATTGTTCCTAGTACTTTGATATTTTTCTGGCTATTACATGCTCCGTTTACACTCGATTTTCAGTGCTTTACTGGAACTGATATTCTGTTATTGCTGACTGTCAGCAGTCCTAATTTTCGAATGTCTGCAGTTGAATTATCATAACTATTTAGTCAAAACGAACAAAATCGAATGCAGTTGAAAGATTGTTGTAGTAGGTACCTATATCCTAAAATGTTACACATAACCTGTATCCGGTCCATTCTAGATATAGGTTAATCTAACAATGATATTCCTAAAAATTCATTGCGTTTCATTGGACATTCATTTCAGAATTATATTTCATAAGAAAGTAATGTACATGTACGACATTGATGGAAAAAAGTAAAATCGAACTAGCTTACCCCATTTCCTGATCGTGTTCATCAACGCTTGCTTGAAGGGTTTGATATCCACTTTGAACCACTTGTCAAATATCTCCGCTTCTCTAATTGTCTCCACCTCGACAGAAAGATTTTCGAAGTTGTCTATTTGCTCCCTAAACTGCTCCATCTTAGGGGGAGATAGCTTTGGTGCCATGGGATCGTGGAGGCCCAAGTACTCCAACTCCTCGTTGGTAAGTTGCCGCCCATAGTTCAAGAACTGATGCAAATACTGTTCCCTATCGTCCAACCACAGATATGAGTAGGTCTGAAAATGGTCGGAAAACTCGTATATTTCTTCTATAACCTTATCGATACTGGCCAAAATATCTTCCCTTATCTCTATAATATCTCGATTGTTCTCGATCTCTTCCTTATAAGTCATCGACTTGGTTTTTGAAAATCTGTCCACCACTGCCGAGGTGTCTATGATTTCGTTTGTGAGACTGATGATTAAACTCTTGAGGCCATCAGGGTCGTTGGGCTCCAAGGAAGGAATGAAGACGATGTTGGGTTCTAGGAGTTGTAGCTGGGATTCGAAGAGGGGTGCTAAATTGTTAGAAGGGTCCATGTGTTCGTTGATGTATCCTAAACTGTAAATAATGAAAAAGTAATTGTCATTTCTTTAGAATTTCATCCAGCGTCACGACTCTAGACACTGCAGCCAATTCTCATTGCCACTCCACTACTCACCTGCACCCCACAGACTGATACAAATAGCTCGTGACCACACCATCAACATACTCAATATACTTGATCCATCTTACGTTGTCGGGTGTATCAGTCATTTTGAAAATTCTCATGTTCTCTTCTAGCAGATCCGAAATTCTAGCTGCTGCCGATTTTATATCTGCATACCTCTTCTCCAGTCTCTCGCTCTTTTCTTCAATACACAAGACAGTATCTTTTCTACCTTCTTTCCTTTCGAATAAGGGTTGTCGAGCAAATGGGACCAATATCTGTTTGATTTCGCTCAGGTTATCCTGGCATTTTTGGAGATGCTGCTGCAGACTGCCAACGAGTTGGTGCAACTTCGTCATATAATCCCACAAGTCTGAAAAAATAGGAATTTTAAATGAAGAACAATGAATAGGGAGAGCACTGCTGCACAGCCAAGAAGTGAAATCGCTAGACGAGCTTGCGTCTCGATAAGCAATTTTCAACCATAAGTTATCAACACTCAAATTTTTCACGAGATCGGAGAGCCGATTCTTCGCTAATGAAGCGGTTTCGAGTGGCCAAAATATAAATAAACTATTGTCCGAGTTTAACAAGTCATTAATCATCTATCATTTAACGGAATGAAGTGTCCACCTGCAAATTTTTATAGCATGTCTACGTATTCTGATGGGTTAGTATAGCAGATATGAAATGAGAATCTCTGCCCCATGTAGCATAGACGTGGTCAGTGCTAAGTGTGAAATATGACAGTTTGTTTTCAAATATTACTGAGTGGGTACTTTCAGGGAATCGCGTCAGTGAAAGTTCATTCAAATTCAAATAAACGACAGAAGTCGTGATGCCGAGACAGTATCTGTGAATAAAATCCACGTTCCTGTACTTATTGGAAATACTTTCAGATCTGAAAGTAACAGAAGGATATATCATAATAGGAAATGACTCAGGGCATAGAGCCATAAAGATTCAATATCGTTGTCTGAACTATTGAAAACTTTTGGATACTGTACGAACTCAGCAATATTTATCGACACTGGAATAATAATGATAATAATAATATTAATAATAATATATTTAATCCAGTCAGATCATATTACATGATATTGGACGTGTCAAAAAAAATAGATATTAGTTATATATACACATACATATATACATAAACACATTTAAATATAATTATTCACATTAAAAGGGACGGTAAAGAGGCCCTGAGGTTTGTAATATAAATAATATTAAAATATTCCTTCCTTGAATAAATCTGATGATAAAAAAATAGTCAATACAAAACATGAATCAAACATAGAAATCGTCTGTGTAAAATATAAAAATAAAAATTTTTAAAATAAACTTATCAGACAAAGCATCTTTGAATCTCATCACAATTATCACGAGACGTACACATTACTATTTCAAGAGTTTTCCAGATATTCGTTAATAGAATAGAAAGTTAAATCGCATATCATACATGAACCCTTTTTATTTTCAAATGAATATTGACCATTTGTTGTCTTATGCTTTCAAACATAAGAGATTTGATCAATTAAATACTTATATGACAATTTGGAACTTTTGGTATGAATAAAATTCAAGAAATAAAAAGCACCCAAAACAACGTCAATATCAGTCGAAGCGCTTTTCGTATCGAGTTGCTAATTCATGTTCAATAACTAGTTCAATTTTTATGATTCTGTAGCAATCCTGGATCCGGACCTAACCGCGTCTGTTTGTATAATCACGCTCAGCTTGCTCATACATACATGTATGACTCATCACATACAAGAAGGAACGAGAACCATCTTAGAAAGATCTAGACGAGTTGGTTATAAAGTTAGTGACTGATAAAGTTAGTTCCAGAGTTTGCAAATAGAGTTATAGTTAGCGACAGTGATATAAATTACTATAAATCTATGAAATAAATTAAAAGTTATAGTTTACGAGTTAAAATAAATTAGCGAATTAAAGTTAGGTGCATTCTCATTTCAATTATATTGATTGTTACATCTTTTGACAAACTTCAAATAGCGATATTGATAGCGAGTGGTATGCGATTATCACTATTGTACATTTTTGTAATTCTGTTGTTTTTCTAATTTTTTTGATATGTACGTGCCAAGCATTCCAACCTTTGACTACAATTCAGTTATAAGTATCTATTAGTATAAGCTTATTATTTAATCTCCTTACGAATTTCTCCGAAAGTCGGAGATTTGATAACTTCGTAATTATCCTTGGGCCTGAAGGGAACGGATATTTCGTCTTAGATTTTAATTTAGAATTAAAATAAGTAGTGTATATATTATTCAATCCTCTCATACATATTTTTTTAATTGCATTTTTGTCACAAACATAGACATGTCGCAATGATAAAGGAAGTTGCACGAGAAGAATATGGAGGAGAGTTAGTTGGACCTTCTAGAAGAATAAATACATCAAGTTTTGAAGGAAGAACAGAGATAATTATTTCAGTTGATTGAGAGAAACAGAGGTGCTTGGAGCTTTCCATCTCCACTACTAATCACTTTAGTAGTTCGGAATTGTTGCGAACTCATTCACTGATACTAGTAATGGTGAAATCGTTACGGATAAATATTTGCGTGTGAAAAAGGATGTCTGACTGCAAGATAATCAACCCAATACTCTACTTCGGAAACTCGCTCTCGACCTACTTATAATTATTCACCGTTTATTTTGATGATAGACCTTGTCTCCTATTGATTTATGTCAGTACTACCACCTTGGATCACGAACTCACTCTGCCGCTCTAGGAGATACCTGTTCTGTTCTGATCTTCAACGGGCTGCAAACTTACGAGCGTTGCTTGATTTCATCTATCAAGATTACCCGACCTTACGGCTACAGCTGTCTTCTCGGCCTAGTTGGAATGATGTTGGAACAACAAACTTGTTCACCATCAGGACAGAGTCAAGGTTCTGGTGGAGTGCTAGATTCGAAAGTAACGTCATTGAACGGGTAGTGGGGTTTGACAAACTCACTTGTACTAAACGGTAGAACCGTACAAAAGTGAGATAAAACAAAAAATACTACCCACCCATTTATGATAATTCTTTTTGTTTTGGTTTGGACGTTGTAACAATGCAGCGGCTGGAGCAGCCAAGTTAAGGTTAACTCCTCCGGAACTTTCTGGGATTGTTAATACACCAAAGTTCATCTTTCCAATAAACCTTATATTATAGTAAAAATTATACTCTCTCATAATCCTTCCTATACTAGTTTTTTCTGTAAATGGGAATTATGCCTCGTCTAGTCGAAGAAACTGATTTCAAAATATTCTGGATGATCCTACGGGTTACTACAAATTACATGCTCTTTTGTATTCCTGGTTCGTAACATTTTTTTATATTTGCCTATTTTTATTTCTCCGTAACAGTGTGCACTTACCAAGTAACAATTATGAGACTGTTTCTATTTATAAAGGTTTTAAAAATGCTTCAATTTGTTCAATAAACCGACATCGGATTTAAAGTAACTTTAAGATAAACTGAAAGTTCTTAAAGACCATTTATTCTTAAACAAAGAATTTAACGCACTCTTTAAATCAAAATAAAAATGCTATTTGCTCTTAATGTCCTACTGGTTTTATGTTACTCTCAACATTGGCTATTTTGAAACGAATTTGCTATTATCGAGAATTAGATAGCAAGTTGGTTTTAAAACAATCCCTTCTGGGAAAAATTGTTGCAATGCAGTTTTATGGAGTACCTACCCTTGATGTATTCTTTATAACCCATTAGGAAAACTATTTCATCCTAAGACTATACATTCAATATAGTACCACATTAAATGCAAAAACATAATTGTCACCTTTTAATGAGTACACTAAGAGTATTATAAAGTTTAAAGCATATTGGTTTCAAAACGAAACGTAAACAGACTCCCGCGAGAGTCAATGGGTTTGAAGTGGTGAATAAAACGCTGTTTAACATTTAATAAATGAACAATCAGTTTTAATCTGGATCAAGCCATGTTTTACTGCAATAAAGACTCCGCAATTCTGGACATTTTCAGTAGTAAACGAAAATAATATTATTCAAATAATAGCGTCTTGGATCTTCCTAAAAAACTGAAGAACGGTGTTTCGAAATATGCCATTTAATAAAAAAATGCATTCAGATGCTTAGATGCAAAATAAAGTTTTATGATATTTTTTGACTTAATATTTTCTGAAATAAGAGAAAAATACATTAAATCAGAGACGTTCAAGTTATGTTGAAGTATTTTATTACATTTTATCAGAAAAGTGCCATTTGTTGGTGAATTTTTCACCAGAATAGTTTTCTTTCGAATATTATTTTATGATATATGCTTAGAATACGTATGCGGTTTAAAATATTACCACTCTGCCGGCCATTATACAGTGATAATTTGGGCTGGTTCACGACCACCCATTGAGGCCACTAAAACATGTGTGAATTTGCGTAGGGCCGATGTGTGTTTAGTTGTATCAAGTAAGTGGTTTTACGATATATTTTTGAAAAAGTTCCCTGTCCTATAATAAAAATAATAATTTTGTTATAAACTTGTGGCATGTATCACCGAAAGTTATTTAATATAAGTTTCAAGCATTCAACTCAGTTTCATGTAAATAATAAAAATTATGAACCTAAAATTGTGTGTTTTGTTATTTCGAAGTGAGGGTATAGTCAATATAATCTTGAGTGCGTTATGAGGGCGAACATGAGTGTATAATAAAAAATGTTCTAAAGTAAACTTGGCTATATTTTTTATTTAAATAATAATACAATAATAGTAATAATTCCATTTTGAATTTTTTTCATCAGAAGATCGAGCTATTATGTTTATGAGAGGTTGGCCATTTTATTTAACAATCTTTGTAATATTTTCCCTTATTTGATACGGAGTGTATTTATTTTTACGATTAAATGTACATTCTTTTTCTTCACAAATGTTCGTATCAGGCACGATTATATTATTGTTAAGTAATTATTTTCCACCATTTTGCTTTGGTAAATAAAGCTGGTTCGTGGAACTTCGCTGACTGTTATTAATCCCTTCAACCCCTCATACAAAGTCCATGCATCTGGTCTGGTGGCAGCAAAAGTATAAATAACGTCATATACCTACTTTGTTTAAATGTTAATATACAAAAAATACTTCTTAGTGTGGACGACTAAAACGTGGTGTTTGCTTTGCTGTAAGTTTGACGTTCAGCGATTTATTACAGTTCGGAATTCATTTTCAACACCCACTATGAAGATTTTATTACCTTGCGATTCCCAATTCAAATCTTTCTCTCCTACTATCACCATCTTGTCTATTTCAGCGACTTCGTTTTCGATCAGGTCGAACTCCACATCCTTCGAAGTTTTCTTGATTTTATTATACCAAGTAACCGAAGAGTTCAAGTTGGCTGTGTATTGTTGAAACACTTCGATTCTCTCCGCTAGCTTCAAAACTATCTCAGGAATATTCAACTCACCAGTTAATTTGAGGTAATGAACCTCCCGCAGAATTGCTGTCAACTAAAAGAAATATGGCGATCGTTTCGATTATTTTGTCAGGATAAACTCACCTCTGGGCTGAAATTCAGAAGTAGTTCTTTAGTTTTCAAGTTACGCTTCAACAAACATTTCTTCAAGTTGTTTTCTATCTGTAAAGGGGCAGACTCGGCCCATTCGACGAAAATTTTTGTATTGAACTCGTTGATCATATCAATAAAAGATTCTGCTTTAGACACCAGTTCGCAGGATCTAGCGCTTTGCACAATCCTTAAAGGCCCAGGTAGAGTAGGTAAGTAATTTTATGAGACAATATCGAGAGCTCTAGCAAAACAACATTAATAATATGTGTATATCCATAACAGTAACTGATATTCCTTTGATTTTAATGAACATATTATTTGAACAAACTATAAACAGTGTAATAAATAGGGGTTTGCTTCGCCAACTGTTTGTCGGATCATTGTAATAATATGTATTTTTTATGATAAATCTGTAGCAACTTTTTTCTTCTCAAAGTTTCGGCTTAACAATTTATTAAATTACAATGTGAAGTAACAGAAAAGTAATCAATAAATATATATAAACTATATCATTCACTACCGCAATCTAATGATGAATTGTCAAATGTTAATTTTCATGAATCACAAATCCCGAAATCTATCAGATCCTCTACTAATTCACAACTAAGATGACGCGTGAGCAACTATTATGAAAATGAACCAATGTGCAGATTTTCTTTATTGAAAGTTCAAGAAATCGTGATGAAATGTGCAAGAAATAGTGTCTTCTGAATGTTCTATGAAATATTCTCGTCCAAGAATGGTAAAAACCTTTTTTGGTCCTGGGATTATTATTTATCTGGTAATTAATTCCTCAGAGTATCAACTGTCTTTTTTGATTTTTCTTTTATGAATATCAATTACACAACTGGCACTTCTCTCTTTCAACAAACAGTATGTCTTTTATTTTTGTCTATGAACTTCTATGGTAACAATAAAGATTCCATGACATACTGAATGAAATTAATATTTTGACATTTGCATTGTGGGTTTCAGTTGAAAATTATTTGACGAATTATTATTTGATACTAATATAAGGTGCTTCCAAATTGGTTACTGGGTGTTCTATCAGTGAAATATTTCATAAACTTCAATGTTTTCGTTGACTATACTGTTTATTTCGATTTTTCTTTCAATAAAAGTTTTGAAATTTATTTTACTGGCAATCTAAAAACATACTACAAGGGATACGTGCAGATTTTATTCATTTTATTCTAAACAATGTTGGAAGCACCTGAAAGGAAATCTTGAGCACCTTCATCGAAACCATTATTGTAAGCGGTTACTTACGGATGCTGCAACGATTTGAAGTTTTTCAGAGGGCCTGTAAGTCTTGCGCACAGATTACGACTCCAGCGTAATGTACCTGCAACTGGCGGCATGTATTTATCCAACATGAATTGGCCAGTTCTTTCCTTATGTTGGATTTGCTCTTCAAAAATCGCCTGGAATAAGGCAATATAAATGTCCAAATCGAAATATACTTTCATAACTCATTTAACAATGTGTAGGTAGATGCTACCTGTTTTCCAAGCCAAAAATCGGATTCTTGGAACCACCATAAGTGAAATGTGATTCGAATGGCGGCTAGTGGCGCGGAATAAGTCACATTTAACTTATGGTGTTCCCAAGGATCAGATTTTTGATGACAAACTGTAATTTTTCTCAACTGGTGTACAACAGACACCAGTGCAGTATCTGATGCATTTGTACCATTCAAATCTTTCTTCCTCTCATGCTTTATTAGCGAAACTTGTAATTTCCAGCTGAAATGTGTATTTTTGATGTAGTTTCTTGTGACATAAAACTGTTCCATCTGTCATATTATTATTATTAGTTTTCATTTCGATCTGACTAGATACTGTCTTACCTCAGTCATTTTAACTTCGACTTCCAGCATATCTAAAATCCTTTCGTACTTGTTAGTGAATTCCTCCTTAATAAGTGGCCTTTCCAATACTGATCCAGCAATGTTGATGAGCTATATCGGAAAAAGTTACCCTGGAATTTTAGATATAAATAGGAAATTTCTTACTTTGAAAATACTATCCAGGTTAGAACAGTCCTCGAACGCTTGACACAAAATAGCCGCCAACTTCATATCCATTTCCACAATTTTCTGTTTGAAATTTTCGAAATCCACCAAGAAGGAGGGATCATCTGGATCCAGCACATCATAAGACTTACCGGAGAAAACAGCGAAACATTGCTGGAATTCGTGGAAAACGTCAGTGACGCGAGAGCTGAGAGTCCTTCCTTTGATACCCCCAATTTCGACCTTCTCAAGCTTGTTAAATTCTAGAACGGTGTTGAAAAACCATCTGATCGTTTTCAGTCTTTCCAGAAACGCATCGAATCTTTGGAAAACCATGTTGGAGTGGAAATTCCAGGGTTCTGGATCGGTATCCTTGCGGAATCTATGTAAATTTTGTTTGTAGACTTTGAAAACAAACGAGAACTGGTTTAGGGCTTGTAAACAATGATTCACCCTCAGCATAGCCTCATCTATATCGCTATGGAACAGGGTGGTCGGGTCTAGGAATTTTTTAGCCTGGAAGAAATCAACGTTTTACATATTATGAATAACTGAAACATATTTCATTGGTTTCAAGAAGTGACATTCTTCATAATTGCACTGAAGCCCGATAATTGTTGACAAATTATATTATTGGGAAAGAACTGAGACAATGACATTTTTTTTCAATCAAATGTTTGACCTGAAATAATTTTTTCACCTTAAAAATCTCTATTCAACCATGTATCACAAGTTGGTATTCGCTTCTTGATTAGCTGTCAAATTATATTTTACCCGAATTCGATAATAGTATGGTGGGTATGCTTTAAAATTCAAAGATTATTGGTTAGCCGATATTATTTCCAATGTTACTGATTAATCTCTGCACTTTGTGAGAAACCTTTTTTATTCAGCTATGCCTTAGTTTCTATGTAATCTCACCTCTTGTATCAACAGATTGCAGATTTGCTTCAACAAAATTATAAGCTTGACTTGGTCGTACGACTTACAGTTGACCCAAATCAAACAGATGACGTGCATCATCGGGGCCAAAAGAGGAATGCATTCGCTGAAATCTGTCTCTTCCAGTGCCTGAATGTGTTTTTTTAGAGGCGACAGGTACAGGTTGACGTCTTTGGCCTCGGATAGGGCCACCACTGTGTTTTTGAAAATGTTTGTGAAGCAGCTGTAGTAGGCACTATTCGTTTTCTCCAAAACTACCGCCATGCTCTTCACTTTAGGCTCTTTCAGTTGTTCGTAGATGTACTGGAGGTTTTTGAGACGCTGACACCAGAATTGTAATTCTGAAATATAAATGCTTACAGTTAAATTGAGTTTTCACGAATTCAGATATGAAAATGAACATTAAAATGCTGAATTGAAAATGTTTGCCTGCCAGGATTCGAACCTAGAACCTCTCTATATACAGTCCTCTGCGTTAACTTCTATACATGATCCCATCAGCATTATTGTTCTGAAAAAAGGCTGGATTGGAAGTATGGGTCACCAGTTTTTTAAATGAGGCCGGTAGCGTAGATGTTAGCGTACCCTTTTGAATATAAAGAGGTCTGTGTAAAATTTGATTGGACCAGAGTGTCAGTTAAGTTTTTTTTATTCAGTGATCAAGTAACAGACACTGAATACCTTTACTGATGCAATTTTGAATCGAAAACACCTATGCCATTTCAGTACCAGAAGTTTTCCTAATTAAAATTGTAGTTATTCTTCAGAAGTTGATGTAAAAATAAAAAAGGCGATTTTTAATAGGGAATTCGCGATGTGCAATAATTCACTTTTGATATGGGAGATGGGGTTCGAAAATAATATTGATACAATTTGTGGCCCTCGCTGAAGTTAATATTATTATTGGAACGTATGCCGAGTATATAAAAAAGTGTAAACTCACCAACAGATGGAACCGGGTTGACATTGGAGGCCGATTTCTCGGACGAATCATTTAGAAGAACATCATTTATTTGCGTTGACCACTTGATCACCACCCCTTCGATAGCACTCTTCAAATACAAGTCGCAAATTTCCCCGCTACTTTCTATAAGTAATCTCTCAACTTCGAAGACTTTGTCTACGCCCACCGGCATCGGCAAAACTGTTTGGCCGTTCACTTGACCTTTCACCTGGTAGACGGTGCTCTTGAGGCTATGGACGTGCTTGTGGACATCTTTTGCTATGACAGCTGGCCATTC
Organism: Chrysolina americana; assembly: GCA_958502065.1. Classification (NCBI taxonomy): domain Eukaryota; kingdom Metazoa; phylum Arthropoda; class Insecta; order Coleoptera; family Chrysomelidae; genus Chrysolina; species Chrysolina americana. The sequence goes on from OY293410.1 coordinate 90,416,177, forward strand.
GGTGTGGTTCATGGGGTTGGACAGAAGTGGCACTAAGATCTAGAAGGAAATGTAGCTTACGTGAGTAGCGTAAAGTTAATTTAACCCACAAGAAAAACGTCTTGTTTCCACGGATACATAATGAAATACCATTCCAAGCGGCTGGATGATAATTCTTGGGTTTTGCAAATTGGCAGTAACATCAGGAACTTAAAAAAAATAATTGAATGAAATGGTATGTAGAACAATCAACAGAGAGAATTGGTCTCTGGTTACAGAACAATACAGTGGTATAGTAATCATCCTTCATTATCGAAACCTTTGTTCGGTAAAAACCTCAATGATGAACCCCTATCGTATTGAATAATAATAGCCGATGATCATTAAAATGCCCGCAACTAATGAATATAAAAATCAATGTTATTCACGAAGTCAAGTGCTGCGTTCAAGGGCCCGGAGATCATACTCAGTGAATATTGTATTGTGAATGAAATCATAAGTACTCAAGTGACACCAAGTATTTGCAAAATGCACTAACACCCTGAGACGCGACCGGGTAGAACAATATGGATTCATGTTGAACCTATGATAGATCAAGCTCATTCGACTCCAAGAGTATATTATAACTTTGATCTGATGACTATGTTTCTCCACGAGTAAGCAACTGGTAAGTACCTTTGCATATGTCGAAAAAGTAGGATGTCATGTAAAATAATATTTATGAGAGAGGTTAGCAGTAGTAGTATTAGCTGCGACCGTAAGTAAGAGGCGATAGACAAAGGAATACATTTATTGATGACATCTCATAATTTTAATGTTGTAATTAGGAGGCGAATGTTATGAGATGACACAAATAGGGTTCCAAACGGGAAATGTGACAGTAGGAGCTACTATACTCAAGCGTTCATTTTTGATGAGCTAGTTATCTTTTGTTTCGCCAGTATGTTATCAGTCATGAGTAAGTGAGTTTTCAGCACTTTCGTAGATATATTTCATTTTTAAGTTGGTTTTCAGAAGATATGGGGATTGATCACCTTTTTCTGGCATATTAATCACTATAAGGGTTTTATATACATTCTTAAAAACTTGTCATAACTACGTCATTCAGGGGAATGGGTAATTAAACCATAATCCTCCCTCAGGCACGCATCTGGCGATATTTATTTTGAAAAAATATTTCCAAACTCCAATTGTGAGTCTTAGTATTGCATAGCCGCGTTCACGCATTGCAGAATTGAAGAATACGAATTTGATATCGTTACAGACTTACCTCATCCACTAGAGATGCCAATTGGTCAATAATTTTTGATGAAAGGTCTCCAGATATAACTGATTCAGATGGTACAGTTTTCGATACAGGAACCTGAGCTTTCTTGATGAAGTACACTCCTAGAAAAAATAAATACACTTGATTCCTGATGGTTGTGTCTTTCTTTGGTTATAAGTATGTCAAGAATAACGGCTTGTCTAATAAATCCCCTCATCAAAAAGAATCAAGTAATATTCATGAGGGGCGGTATCCTCAACTCGCTACCTTACTAAGCGAGCGATCCCCCAAGATAGCGATTTGATTGCCGGCGATATGCAAATTTCCAAATCTCAACTTATATACGTGAGTGTGAAGTTACGGCAACAGCACTAGTTGAGGATCGAGAATTTGCATCAATCTCTACCTTGAGGGTAGGGTAGCGGGTTGAGGATACCACTCCAATTAATTTCTCTTCGAGGAATGAAGATTCAATAAGAGCATTAACTTTTTTTGGAAAATGTGTGCTATCTTTCCCAAAAAGATGTGGATTTTGGATTTTGGTCGCAACGAAAATTGTGAAAATTAAAGATAAAATAGTAATTCAAAAAAGTGTATTTTGTATGGAAAATAAAATGAAATAATTTACCTCGATAAGTTTATTTTGCCATTGATTCATTTGTGTAGATTTTCTTGAGTTAATATATTTTTCAGTTTCAGATTGTGTAAAGTTAAAATTTTGCAAAAAACATAAAAAAAAAACAAATTGACAATAGTATTGTTTAGCACATCCATTCAGGAAAACGTGCATTTATTGTCAAAGCAGATATTCTGCACAATATTCAGTAGTAATATCACGTGAGCATTAAATATTATCGAATATACTTACGGTTCACGGGACGTATTCAACGGAATAAGTCGAGTTATGTATTGTAACGTGCAGGAGCCGGACCTGTTTAACAAACCTGACCGCTCATGTTTGGATAATCCAGCTCGGCTTGTTTACAACGCATGAAATCATCGCATTCTAATACCCCAAATTGTTCTAGATGACCATGGTGGCATGTGGGTTAAAATCTAAAGTGTTTATATGGAGAATTTTGACTACGGTCGGAAATACCCTTCCCTCTACACATTTCCAGAAAGTGGAAAATTGAGGCATATATTGGAAAAACAAATACTTCCCCATACGGACATTGAATTACATCTGTCATCCATTCGGAAAAGGATATTATTGCAAGTGCTGATTGTAATAAAGCCATTGAATATCACCTTCCATCTGGTTGGGAATGACCACTCGCATACATGATATGTTTCAACATTGTTTCCTCTCATCAGTGCCAGCATCGGTCAGACAACAAAAGAGTGACCCAACGAACGATAACAACCAAAGCTCAAAAGCAAGAAGCACTCCTCGGCAGCACAGACTCCAAATGCATAAATTCGAACAAAGTTCGAAGTGTGTAGGAGAGTTTCAAAAAAATTTATAATAATTTTCATATTATACTCCCTTATAAACACTCGTTGAGAGTATCCAAAGGTATAGCCTGTACGGGTAGAGGACGGCTACTGTAATTATTTGCCGTGGTGCTCGGGGAAGACTTACCGAGTTGTGGTTATAGTGTATTCACTTTTTCAGCTGCAGGTAAACCTACAGCATCACCCCAGGTGGTTGATGCGCACTCTAAGCAACCACCAGACTTCGGGTTTGGTATCTAGGCAATTCACATCACACTAAACAAAAAAAAAATCTCGCGTACTATGTTCACGGTAGGAGACTTAAACCTCTGGGCTACCGGTCACTCTAGAATGAAAAGAATAATTTCAACAAAGTTGAAATCCCCTACTCTCTGCACTATTCAACAAAGTGAAAAATTTGAGGAAAATATCTGTTTGAAAAAACTAATTTCCATAATTACTCATAAATTATACCCACGGGTAGAAGGCGGCTATTTTATTTGCCGTGGCGCTCCCATTCGACTCATAGATTTTTTCGTGGTGTATTTCGAGATTTAAAGTCAAAATCTCAAAATTAAAGTCGAAATTTCGAGATTAAAGTCGAAATTATGGCGGATCAAATGGAAAAATAATCCAGGCTCTTCTACTTTTCCATGAGAACATCCTTCTGGCAATGGAACATTTCAGCAAGTGGGCCTATGCTCTGCCAAATCACCGTCGCCGACGTCTTGGTAGAAGGGTGGATATGTCGATTCAGTATTACGCTGGAGTTGCATTAGGACCAAGGCAGAAATTTCGAGTCCAACCTGATCCAAGAAATGTGTCACATGCTGAACATCAGGAAGACGAGAGCTACGGCTCTTCATCCACAGTCCAATGGCATGGTGTAGAGGATGAATAAGACGATAAACCGTCACCTGTCCAAGGTAGTCTCTGACTTCCAGAAAGATTAGATTCAGTACCTTCATTTGCTCCTGAGGGCCTATCGTTTCATAGAGCACAAGTCAACCGGCCAAACCCCTGCTAGTATTATTATGAGCCGAGAGCTGCGACTTCCCTGTGACTTGAAGTTTGACATGCCACCAGGACAGCACACTGCGGGGAAAGATTCCGAAGATTACGTCAGAAAACTATACAGAGCGGCCTCGTCGGTTAACATACTTGGCATTCGCTACACCAGGTTTTTTTTCCTTCAGAAAACTCTATTCAGTTATTTATAAGACATTACCTGCATCACTTGCATTATTGCGACAAAAAAATTACTCATGTGATATGTTCAGACTAACTATGCCAACGTCCGTGAAATAATTGAACTCTATTACCTCTATAATATACTAGGGATTCACAAAAACGATATTGCAAGGCTTCATAATGACAGGGATTCATAAGTACCATAAGATATGTAAGAAAATATATTACACCCAAATTAGGCATAATGATCAACCAGTACGTCACCTTTGCTCTTCAATTGTGCTAGAGGAAACCCATTGGAGGCCACTAACTGGGCCGTCTGCGTAAGAACGATCAAGAGGAGAATGGGAAATGGTCGTTCCAAGAATCTTTTTATGACCGCTTTGTTTTCTTCTGTTGCCATCATTCGTGTCCATTTTTCCGGCTTCAGTTTCAAAGTTTTTTGAACATAGTTACCCAGGAACTCCAGTCTGATGTCCACTTGTGGTGCTGGCGGGTCCATTTCGTTCGGATGCTATTTACTGAAATAATTATAATAATACTAATCTTGCGTAGGGGTTCTGTGTATTTTTTGAATCTGAAGGTTTGAAAAATTGAAAATCGACACACAGCATTTGGAATATAGAAATTACACTATGGTGACAACGTGACCCTTATAGCTCTCAAAAGTGGTTGACCAGAACGGTCTTTTTTATGGACACGGGCGTTTATGATGGCACATTTGGAATATCTAGTTGATTACTATGTATTCCTACCATATTACTTCAAGTTATGCACTAACCACAAAATGGCAATTTTTTCACATTGAAGCTGAACAACATAAGTTAAATTAAAATACCTACCTTTCGAATGTAACAGATTTTCGAAATGAGTTTCCCCAATTACGTATGGAATGACCTACTGCCAACTTCCTCACCCATATCTCAGAATGTGGAACTATCAATATTACGAAACACAAGCGTAATCCTAGGCAGTGAATCTGAAATATGTATGGTTGGTATCAGATCTGGTAATCAAGCTGGTTATTCGATGGACCCGGCTACCAATCTAACGACCGGGTTAAATTATATTCGAAAAGTCTCGAATAGCTCTGCTATAATGAGAACTTCCATCCTATAAAAACACTACATCCATGTCGGATTCATGCGATGATGGTCCATCAGTATCTCCAGAATTTGTAATTCAACTGACATATTTAACATATCAAAATACAGCTCCCCTGTCAAAGTTTGGTTGCTGATAAAACAATAACCCACGATATGGTTCACAATTTTTTTTATATTTTTTTCTTGGGAACCATCTGGAGCCGTACCTTTACAGTACATATTGTGGTTGCGGTCAACTCGTAAAGAATGCATGACATGATCGCTCTAGAATGGCTCTAGGCACTTCCAGAGTAGACGAGAGCCAACAAAACTTGCCTAACCGATCCATGAATATCAATGGCGTCCCGAGAGAACAATAGGGCATCTTCGAAAAGAAGGTAGCAGAGTTAAGAAGAGTAGACAACCTTCCGTCCACGTCGATGCAAAAGTATTTTGGATTGCATAGCAGTATCCGTGTGATATAAAATATAATGATAGGTGGGAATGGGCACAAATGTCACATATTTGCACCACTCGTGAAATTGATAACCATCATTTCACCCACTACCTCGATCTGCGTTTTTTCTGGTAATATGCTACGAAGTTCTGTGTTCTTCACACTTCCAGTTTTAAAGAGTTTGTCAACCAATTCCATGTAATACTTTATACAAATAGGAAGGTCTGATAGCGGTCGTTAAAAACTTTTTCAGTTCGATGATATTTGAGCAAACTGATGATATGTTTACCATATTTTATTTTTTCTCGAATACGGAAAACAATTTTCAAAGTTTGAATGTATGCTCAAAAAATTGTTTAAAATTGTTTATTCCTTCAACCAGCTGTCGTCCTCCTACGAACGACAGCCCTCAAAAGTCGAAACTTGTGCGAGCGAAGGATTAACGAGGTCTTACCTTTTAACGTGCGATTCCTAGCATGTACTCTGAATTCGAATTCAGCAGCAAAAAATGTTCAAATAACAATTGGACAGAGGACGAAACTAGGGAAAACATCAGATAAGTAACGGCCAATCACGTATAATCAGAAAAATCTCATATAATTCACAAGGAAGAACATCATTCAAAAGGAAATTCAAGAATGCAGCATTTATTACCTGCTCCAACAAACAAATCAAGACAGAATGTTCTGAATATCCATCTCCCAGTTTTTTGCTCAATTTTGAAACCTTCAGTACTACCTAATTTTCGAACACTAGATACGCATCTTCTCTGTACTGTCACCGCAAATATCTTGTGAGAAATTAATACAAAAATAATTACCTCATTGAACAGCAAATACCAAGAGATTAACATTTCGAGACTAGACAATATGCTGGTAAAAAACATTTGTTAGGTTTGTTCAAATGTAGGTTAAATACTAACGGCCAGGATTATCAAGAAATTCTAAAAGTCTCCGGTATGACATATATCATGCCACAATCACGTTATAATATTCGCGTGGTCTCCTCGTCTCATAAATTCGCTTGTTTCGTACCAAGACACGATCTTCCTTACCTCAAATGACAAACAGAAATAAAGTTACGATAGTCCAGGCTGCCAGATCACTAAATACCGATGCAGTATGATATACTGGGGTTCGACATGGCTCCAAAGATCGGTATTAAATATGATAAATGATTTATAAACAATCTGAACAAGATTTCATTGCATGAAATAATTGAATCAATCACATGTAGAATTAAGCGTGCCCTCCCCCCCAAGGGTATTTTTGAAGGAAAAATATACCTTCCCAGCAAACACAGATACATCTTTGAGATATTGCTGCGATGTCACTTCGTGACCTGCGACTTGCATCGTTACGTCGCACAGACGTCCCAGCGACTCACTTTTGTCACACTCATGATACATGCTAGCGACGTCTGTGCGATGTAGTTCCGAGAAGTCTTTGCGATGTAGTTCTGAGACGCCGCAAAGAAGGCTCCTAATAACGTATCAGGGATGTGACAACGACATTGCAGCGATTTTTTCACTGTAAGGGCGCATTTATCGGATTCATAATGCACAATTTAATGCATACGCGTAATTTTAATGTAAAATTCATAAAATTTCAATACTCAGATTCATATGAAACCATTTACCCGTTTCATAATTTCTAATTCCTAAATGGTTTCATATGAATCTGACTATTGAAATGTTATAGATTGTACATTAAAATTACGCATATGCATTAAATTGTGCATTATGAATCCGGTAAATCCGCCTTTATATTCAAGAGACGTCAACGTCTATGCGATATTCCAGACAGAAACAACAAATAGGAAAAGAAAATATATTTTTAATATGAAAAAAATAAATATAACAAAAATATTAATAAAAAAAATTCTTCGAAAAATGAAATTATTCCGTTATAACATTTTAACAAAGTACAATATTAAAAATTAACAAAGTGAAATTTAAAAATATATTAATTAAAATACTAAAAGTCAATTGCTTTGGTTCCTTTTCCTGTCAAGCCTTTTTTTGGAATGCCTGAACCAGTTGGAACTAGCTGCTTCCACATTTTTTTCTTTCTCTCCGTGAATGCCCATCATCACATCTGGAAATCAATAAAACAATATGAGACCACTGAGAGCTACAATGCCAGATAGTAGTGGGACATGAAATAATCCGGACAGTAATGGAATACTCAGTATAATTTGGCACCAACAGCTCTAAACTTTCTGATTTCAAATATACAGGTCGTATGTTTTAGGTCATGCCACTATTGGTATCTCGATATCGGTAAATGATACAACAATACTCACTTTTCACAATCAGTTTATGGACACTAAAATTTGCAAATGTGATCAGCTCCAGTTGGAAATATCAGAACATGAACGGTATGCAAAGCATTCAAAGCAACAAAGTTTCTATCTTCGATCAATGCATAGCTACAACATTGGTCAACATTACCTACGATCTTGTGTTGCTAACTTACCACGTTACTTCAAAATAAACATTTAACATAAATTGAGGATTCGCCTTTCGACCGTGGTGGAAGACAAATGGCGTCCTTATGGTCGGCAGTCAAGTCAGTCAAGAATGTGTGTGAAAATCCTATTATCACCTGATCTGGGGATAACTCAATAAAAATATAGTACCAGAGATATCTAAGTATAGATTTTGATGTCTAAATGATGTCGCAGGATGACGTCTATGGCAAGTAACAATATGATATCGCAGAGACATCCAAATCCAGCTATCACTAATTTAGATATCACAGGGATGTCGCAGTGTGATATCGCAGTAATTACAACAATATGACATCGCAGAGATATCTATATTCGGCTATTATTGATTTTGATATCTAAGAGATGTCGCGGTGTTATATCGCAGGAATGTCAACGATATGATATCACAAGGACATCTAAATCCCGTTTTTGACGATATTGACATCCCTGAGATGTGGATGTTTGCCCAGTGTTGACTGGGATATACAATTGAATAATGTTGAAAATTAAACTTTTTTTATACAAACAAGATTCTTTTGAAGTGCATTAAATCTCCTGAATAATATTCGAAACGTGTTTTTTTCTGTAGATCAAATTTTTTCAATTTTTCTGGGGGTGTGTCCTCCTGGATCCGCCTCTTGAAAAGCCATAATTTCATGAAATGAAAATTTATTACAAATAATCCAGACAAACGTCATTTTAAAAATCCAAATTGGTCGTTTCTCATGGAAATACACTCGTAATTTCCTTAATCGGTATGTACTTCAAAAATTTTGTTCTAAGTTAAACATTTTCGACCTATTTTGCCCCCTACTATGATTTTTTGGAAATATCGATCGTTTCATCGTTGCTGGTGTGCAATGATTATTATATTGAAATGGTCCATTCGAGAGGATTTTGTACATTATTTGTGTACTTATGGACTATGCAAAATTCAGAACTCTACGAAAAAATCAAGGAAGCTACAGGGGAATTTCCATGATAAGTGGCACACTGTATATAAATATTGTTAACAGTGTACTAACAGACATAAATACGATCAAACAGAGGTGGCGCTGGCCGCAAGACGTTTGATACATCTTCACATGAGATGATTGAACACCGGAAGTACTTGCATTACCGTAAGATCAAGTCAAGTCAGAGTCCGAATAGACCAGGTTTGAAGACTTTAATTTTTTGGAATTGATTCCTAAAGTTTTGCTAGTGTGTTCAGAGGTACGCCCATCTTAGATGTTGGTCGAGAACTTACTGCTAGTTGATCTAAGGCTATATGTAGGCCTGTTTTGGTTCTAATCTAGAACGATCCTAGAACCCTCTAAAATAGTCGCTCAGTAGAGTGCTGACAAAAGTTGGGTACCTACATTAACATCCCACTGCTGAGAACGATGGAGTGGAGGAATGGCTATGGGGTCTGCTGATGGCTGATACTCTATTTTGTGGAAAACTAAGTAATCATTGGGTCCTATACAATTTTAGTAGCACATATTACAAATTATAACACTCAAATCGCGATCAGTGCCTGATAATTACCTTCGGCGATTTCTGTTGGTCACCGTAAGATATTTCAAATTAAGATTTATGACTTTTTAGCAAATGTCTTCAATACTTTGTTAACGAGCAATATTCATATATTGCTCCAAAGATATTTAATTCTTCTGAAACTGAACTGAAAATACAAAAAATATCAATGCCGTTGCAAATTTCAAAAAACAACTGAAAACGTACACTATTAGCAATCCTCGAAAGTTTGTTCAAATCCAATGAAAGATATATTGTATTCTCAGTTAATTTATTTATGCCCATTGAGAATTATCTGCTGATTTCCATGTGAGGATTATAGAGAAATATATGTTATTCAAAATTATGTTTTCCAAAATTCACGTGCTTGTAATATTATTATATTAATGACACTATCTGTAAATTTTATTAAAAATGCCCATTTTCTCATACTTTACCGATAGTGACTTTAATAGAAATATAACTGATCATACAATAAGTAGTCATAAATTTAAAAGTTTATTGATATTTTATTTGGAATTTTATTGATATTGTATTCGAAATTTTATGTATTTCAGAATTCACACATTTGTACTTTTCCTATTTCAACGGCACAATCTATATCATATCCTAAATATTAATTTTTTTTTGTAACTCAAAACAAGAGTTAAATCAATAACTGAGTACCCACAAACGAATTCTGTGAACCGGTTGGAGTGCTTTCTGGGGTCCTATAATGCATTCATATTTCAAATACGGACGATGTCAACAAAATCACATGAACACCAAACTAGAACAGAGGCGCATTAAGCTTGTTTACCCAATGAAATTAATTTGAAAATGTAACATCATCCAAAACCAACCCAGAACTTTACACCAAAACAAATATTCGAAATAAATAATCAATAATGTAATTAAAAACACAAAAATAAATCACCACTTCAACTTAGAACAAATAGCAGCTTCAATAATTGTAACGCAGCCAAGCTGAATACATTTCTGCAAATACATTTCGTTTGGTGTTGTGTCAGGTTGATGTTCTGTCGACCAATAGCGTTGCGAGAATTGGCGATGCGATCACGAGCTGGACATGCTGCAATCATGCATTGATCACTGTTTACATCGAGCGTATTTGAAAAATAAATACACTATAGGATGGCTCTGGTGCTCACTTCATTAATGGGTATTTGGGTTGTCGTAGGGCCAGTTGACAAAACCAAGTGGGAATTTGCATGTTGTGTCCAGGACTGTACTGAAGAGCGGGTTGAAACTTGAAACTAGTACTTATGTAGTAGCCACACCTGTTTTCGATTATCATTTGATAGTTGTTACGAGAAGTATTGCAAAGTATATTATTGTAGAAAAACCTTGCCAGGCGTTGGGCTGAAATGATTCGGCAGTCTTATGGGGCTCTTGAACGATTTTCTGTTTGACTTTTGCCGACACTCCATTGTATAAGACGAAAGTCTCGATTATTATTAAACAATTTTCATTTTGTAAATGTTATTTGATTTTATTAGATTTGATATGAACCACACAAATTCATGACAGTCCAGCTCAAGTCCACGTGAATTAGTTCACAGACGGTTCATTTCCATAACATAACTGTCGACTAAAGAATTCTATTATACACGTAATCTCACCCCAGGGATTAGGTATATTTTGGACTTCGAAAGTGCCGCTTTAACTTGGCTATTGTTCTGTAGTTCGTTTCATCAATATAATAATTCCTTTTTCAAAATTATAATTGTTGTTAGGGTGAATGAAAATCATAAAACAATAACAATTAAAATCTTTCTTAACGGCCACCAACTTTAATTTTGCACAATATCGTTTACTCGAACTATACATAAATATCGACAATTGAGCATAATAAAAAAATTGATTAATCAAATGAAGAACTCTACAGATTGGCAAATATTATGGATTCAAGACAGATGTACTTACCTTCCATGATGATACTACATGAAAAGAAGAAAATGAATAAACAGAATAATGACACAAATACCCAACATGACTGAAAATCGAAGAAAACCTGATTTAGCCAAAAAAACACAAGCCCAAAGAAACTTTACCTTTCACGGCCCTCGAGCTTTTAATGAAAATCCATCTGAAATAAAAAAAATCAGTGCATTACCAATTTATAAAGCCAAACTGTAAACATGGATACTCGAACAAAACAGACATTGTGCACATCAAATTATAGATATTAAAAATAAGTATCAAATTACTCAAAACTAAATAGTCAACTTATCCTTATATGTACACCATTATTTATTTCGCCAAATATTATTTTCAGAATGAGTTTTAATTGTTTTTTAAATGAATGAAATAAAAATTTAGAATGAATATAATAGTTATAAATGATTTTACTCTAGTATCCACTAAATGTCTTACAATAGCATATATATTCAAAAACCAGAATTACCACGGACAAGCAGCTTCATAGCAACTTTTGTGGAAAACTGAATTTGAACTTTTATTTACAAATATATGAGAATGTAGAGTGTTCCAATTACCCATTTGTTTAATTTTTTACCTTGCAGCCTGGACTATAAAAGATGCTCCATTGATTTTAGTAACTTTGGTCGTTCTAGCATGCATACTTTTGATAGAAGATTATTAGTTTATAATGGAAGCTCAATTAGAGCTGATTCATTAATTGGAAGGTGGATTGTGATGGTGCTCATCCTTCATATTCCAGTCTATGATATCTTGTTCATTACCAAAACAATGAAAAAATAGCGCCGAAGAGTGATAGCTTTGTGATGGGTTCATAATGGCATTTTTCCAACTTGAAACTTGATTAGAAAATGAAAAAAAAAATAATTTATGATTATGCACCATCGCATGTTCGGTATTACCGCGCGTTTGTCATGTTCATGAGAGGGTATGAGGAGGTTGCTATCACATCCTAGTACGACGTTATTGTGAAATACAAAATGAAATCTAGTTTGTGATAATAATAATACTCTGAGTTATGTGAACACATCGTGAGACTTCTCCTGTAAACGATAATATTGTACTTAGTAAAACTGAACTTGACTAATTTTTCTAATTTATTTAAAACACTACTTAAAAACAATTATTCACTAAAACATTTGCTTCACTATTTTATTCCTACTGTGTCAGTCTCTATCCGCGAACTCTGGAAATATATTGGTTACTCTCTGTGACTATCCCTGTCGCCCTCGGCTATCCAGCTTATATACGCCCAAGCAGATTCCATCCACGGCTCTCGATTATTCGGGAATATAGAACGATTCATTTAGATGGCTCTTAGAACCGTATCGAAGCGATCGATTTTATTCGACATTGTTCTCGGCGATCCGTTGGCCAGGACAAGTTGTTTGCTTTTGAGGTCGACTAATTGGATGATCAGGGCCGGTCTCGGGGCCGGTCTCGAAATTGTTACATTGCCCCCTTCTTAAAGACGTTTCGTCCCGAAATGTCATTTTTGGAGTGTGGTGATATCTGCAACATTCTCCATATCTACCTGGACGTTCGATGGAAGTAACACTCCACAGTCTTCGTGATGAGTCAAGGAAGATGGTTGCAGCACACCAAAATCTTAACGCCGCTGGATCTGAATATTGTCTCCAACATGCTCCTTATAACTCTCCAGTTCAGCCCATCAATCCCACAGGCCAATTTTAGGTTGCCAGGTCCACTAGAATCTGTCCAGCATCGTGTCTCTTAATCTGGTAAGACTCTTTCAGACATCTTCATAAGACGGTTTATCTCGGGAATGCTTCTTGGTAACCAGAAAGTAGATGTTTCTCTGGCCCTTTCTCAGCTGTAGCACCCCTCCAACTTCCGGGTTATGTTCTCTCAGTTCCTGGAGTCGACCAAACTTCTTGGAGAAACTACGGCAATGCCTCTGGACATTTGGAGATCTTCTGATACACAGTGAGCTAACGCGTAATCGGCAGGCACCTTGAAAAGATCTCGTGGCTCCTCTCTGGTTACCCCATGTTGAACTTTCTGTCCGTTTGAGTACAGGGACATAAACCTCTGAAACGTCATTTCATCCTCCGGTGGTCTGACGGTGTTGATTGATTTCTCGATTCGTTGATAATGATTTTAATGAAATGCGATTTGAAAATGATGCTGTATTGATGATATAAGTGGACTGTTAACTTTTACAAATATTTCTATTCTGACATTTTAAAAAAAAACAAAACTTGTCAACATTTCCAAATTGGTTGTCAAGATACAATGTGATATTAATTCGGCGATTAATGCTTATTAGAGTTCACACAAATCAAACCTTAAATAGGAGCATAGATGGATATGGTAAAATAGTTTGATACAACAATTGTTCCAAACATACCGCCCGCCTTGAAAGCTCCGTCTTTCAAATGTTGATAATAAATAATGAATAACTTGATGAAAATACAAATGCAAAAATATTGAAAAGAGAGTAGTACCAGTAAAGTACCAATACTGAAAATGCAAACAATTAGTAGAAATGGTACATATTATCAGTCTTTCAGTAATATCAAGTGTCTATTGGAAGTGGACACAACTTAAGCACAGAACATTTCACTATGTTTCTGGAAGTTTTCACATTGACAACACGAACAATGTTATCTTTTCCTGGAAAAAGCTCCACAATTCTGCAAAGCTGCCACTTCAAAGGAGGAGTACTATCATCGTGAAGAAGGACAAGATCGCCTGTTTTCATGATCTTGGAACCATTGGACTTCCATTTTGTTCGTTGTTGGAGATTTGATAAATATTCCGTAGATCATCGCGTCCAAAAATGTTGCACAATTTGGGTGAGAACTGGTATCGACTCAGTCGATTGGGATTTTCCTGGCTAAGATCTTTTTCTGGCAACGACGCTAATGAGTCACCAATAAGGAAATGGCCAGGTGTTAAGGCACAAAGGTCATTGGTATTATCGGACAAAGGACAAAGTGGACGGGAATTTAAGCAACATTCCACCTGTGTAATGATAGTTTCAAATTCTTCATAAGTCAATACTCTAGTCCCGATAACACGTTTTATATGAAATTTTGCTGATTTGACAGCTGATTCCCACAAACCTCCAAAATGTGGGGATCTAGAAGGTATGAAGTGCCAATTTATAGACTCTTGAGCCAAATAATTTGATATAACGTCACTCGTGTTCTTTAATAAATCGGTAAATTCTTGTATTTCGTTAGCAGCTCCTATGAAATCACTTCCGTTATCACTGTAGATGTCAGTACATCTACCACGTCTTGCAATGAATCGTTTGAAACAATTTAAAAATGAGTCAGTATTCATATCGGATACGACTTCGAAGTGTACTGCTCGAGTGACAAAACAAATGAAAACACACATATAAGCTTTAACAATTTTAGCATTTCGAAGTTTACTTGTTTTTATTTGAAATGGTCCGGCAAAATCCGTACCACATCTGTTAAATACTCGAGTAGGGATAACACTTGCGCCAGGTAGGTCACCCATCATTTGTTCATAATGTTTTGGACGTACCCTGAAACATGTAACGCATTTTCTTAAAACTTTCTTAACCTCGTTTCTTCCAGATAAAGGCCAAAAACGGGAACGTATAATAGCTAGAAGGGCCTGTGGACCAGCGTGCAATTGCTTGTGATGTTCATGATAGATAATTAAATGAGTGAGTGGATAATTTTTTGGAAGAATAATTGGATGTTTATGGTTTTCTTTTAGGTTCGAATTTCTCAAACGACCACCTACTCTCAACAAACCTGATTTATCCATAAATGGATTGAGTGATACGAGTTTGTTAGATTTATGTAATGAACCATGGTTTGATAATAATTCTATTTCATCATTGAATTGTTGAGATTGTGCAAGTTTGAGTAGAAGAGTGAGTGCATCATCAAGTTCTTGTAAAGTGAGATGAGCTGTGATTCTGTTTGAAAGAAGACTTTGAGAATTATTTTTGAAACGTAAAATATATGCCACAATGTTTTGTAATTTTACAAGAGATGAATATTTTGTGAATATGTATTGAATAGGAAAAGCATGAAATGTTTGAGTATTAGACCTTCGTTCTGGCAAATTGTCAAAATTCAGAATACAATTTTGATTTGTCCAAGTAGACTCGTTTTGGTGCAAAAAGTCAGGTCCATGCCATCAGAGAGAAGAACTGTTCAGCTCACTGGGACTGGTTCCTCTGCTTATGATATCTGCTGGGTTGAGATTACTTCTGCAATGACGCCACTTGTTGATATTGCTCAATGATTGTATTTCTGATATTCGATTTCCAATGAATATTTTCCATTTGCTAGATTCACTGGAAATCCAACCCAGTACATTTGTGGAATCCGTGTAATAAAAAACATCGTCAATGTTGATTGTCATAGCCCTTTTCACCTTATCAACTAAGTGAGATAAAAGAAGTGCACCACATAGCTCTAGTCTAGGAATTGAAATTTGCTTTAATGGTGCTACCCTTGACTTGGCACATAAGAGAGAAACGTAATGATTTCCCTCATGATCGGTTGATCTAATATATATATAACACCACCATATGCCTTTTCCGAGGCATCCGAAAAACAATGTAATTGTATTTTTTTAATTGATGGATGTAAAGCATGTCTAGGGATTTTAATTGAATTGATAATTTCTAGTTTTTCATAGAATTGAACCCATAACTTATAGAGATCTTGAGGTACGGACTCATCCCATTCTAGTTTTAATTGCCAAAGACGCTGCATGATAAAGGACTCCGCACCAAATACATGGGAAAATGGCGTTCAGCAAATTTTGATAATTTTTTGGGATATTGTGGTACAAGTCACTAGAAGTTACCCATGCAAGTTTAAATTAGTTTCTATGTCCAGTTTCGGAGATGCGAATTTTTGAAAATAATAAAAATTGCTGTTTTACCAAAACATAGCAAGGTTCACTCGTCCAAAAGTATTACTTTTTAGTAACAAAATAGTAGCATTGTTGGTTTGAAGAAAGTCGAATAGCATGTCAATCAGTCGGTCGTTGCGATAGAAGAAGCCACCTATTAAACAGGGTGATTCAAAAATAGCGACAATTTAGGATATTTTGCCAATCTTTATCAACGGTCCCATTAGTGAGACTGAGCATTTTTCATTAGGAAAATACCTATTGGGATTCTTTTCTTATGATAAGAAGATTTTCTGTGAAAGTTTCGACTTTTTCACAACACAGTAATTTTTTTTTCAAATATTTGTTTTTTATACTACATGTTTTTAACAATAGACACACAAAATAGTCTTTTTGAGTCAATAAATCCGCTTTGGAGCCAAAACTATTTGAGAAAGACTTATGGTAATTGCTCGACATGATCAGCTTCAAAAAGATACGATAACATTTTATACGGGGGCTGTTTACAAATATTAGTTGAAATCGGTTTTGTACGTAATATATATGTTTGTTAATTATTTTTGAACGGATCTCCCAATTTGAATCATATTTTTCAGTTATACTTCCAAGTAAATTACCCTACACTCGGGTAAGTTTCATTCATTTCCTATGTCTGGTTTTTGAACTATAAATTAAAATTGATATTCTATAGAAGATATTATCCAATCTTATTTCTTGATGAAATAAATATGATCTTGCAGCGCAAAACAATTGTACCGTTAAAATCCGCAAGACCATAAACTGTGTGACTCTTAACGGCGTGGCTATTGCGGTATGCGGTTTTCCACCAGCTTCGCAAAAATTCAGTATCAATATCTCTACGCTTCGTAACGATTCCACGAATATCTACAAATAGTAATCATAATGCCTTCCCACAGAAGCCTATAAGGTATCATTGTATTTCCGGTGTCGTTTTCTGTTAACGAATTTTTTTTAGAGGGTAAAAAACTACGCAGTGGAGTTTTTGAATAGTAGATAATGTCCCGAAAAGCGTCTTAAGTGGTACGAATTCCACTTCTTCAATGATTTTTTTAACTGAGATATATATTTTCATCATGGATAGCCATGACCATAAAACAAGCCACTATTTGACATTACTAAGTAGTTAGTTGAAGGCAAAGAAGCATTGTTTACAAAGTTAATAATCGCGTTCAGTGCTACTCTTGTAATATATTTTTCGAGGAAAGATTAACAAATGGATTATTAAATAATGTTGATGATTTTGAATTGAAACGTCAGCTTGCAATGAGTAAGAGGGAAAATCTCAACTAGAATTCACTGATGATTGTCGTATTTGCCGGAATTTTAATCGACTTATAATCATTGAAATTCAGGTGATAACAATTTTCATTGACTGTAATCAGGTTGTGTGCACTTGCGCCTACCCAGCAAACATGTGATATCTCAGGCAGTTTTGCGATGTTTTTTGAAATATTGAAGAATTTCAATCATTGTATACAAATGCAATTTTGTCTACAGTTTTTACAAGAAGACCCTAATTGTCCAAGGCTAAACGTCCTTAAACAAAGAACAACTCGGTCGTGTTCGATTTGTAATGATGTGCTCAATATCCGCAGAATAACTAATTTTATAGTCAATATCTTCATTGACAGAAATATTTACGTCCCGGGCCATCATCGCGTCTGTGATAGACATTTGACTGAAGATGGACTTTTATTGCCAGCTCTTTTACCAGGTTTGGAGTTTGTTAATAGAGCCTATCGGATACCTGGAACTCAATTAACCGATTTGTTTCAAGCTCTCAGAAAAACAATCAAAGAACATAGATCTGGCTACTCAAAGCCACAAGATTTTACCAACGAAGACTTTATACAAGCGACTTCAATTACAAAGGAGCAGTTTGAAATTCTTTATCAATATTGCGATCCTGTGTCCAGAGAAAGACAAAAATTCAGTTAGACATGTTTCTACCAAAGACTTACTAACTTTTCTATGTAAACTAAGACAAGGTTTGCCTGATGAATTTCTTAAAGTGATATTTAATTATCCTTCACGTCAGGCAGTGAGCATGGCAATTCAAACAACACGAAAATCATTATTACGGCGTTTCGTGCCAGAAAATATAGGGCTTGGATCTATACCCCGAGAAAATTTTTTTAGAGATCATGTTACTCCTTTTGCAAATGAGCTTTATAATCCCAATCCAAATGACCCTAAAGCTATTATTAATATTGATGCGACTTACAGTTTTGTACAAAAAAGTAAAAACTTTCGCACGTTGAGACAGACATATTCAATACATAAACACGCCCATCTAGTCAAACCTATATTAATTACCGCTCCAAATGGTTACATTTTAGATATATTAGGACCTTACTTTGCCGATAGTCATAACAACGATGCGTCTTGTCTGGTAAATGAGTTAAATCAAGGGCTGAATCAGTGGCTACAAGAGGGCGATATTGTGGTATGTGACCGTGGTTACAGATATTCTGTACCAGCTTTAGAGAACTTGGGTGTTACATGTCAAATTCCTGCCTTCATGCAGTCTGGTGAATCCCAATTATCAACCCAGGATGCAAATTATTCTAGATTAATAACTAAGACTAGATGGGTGACGGAAGCTCGAAATGGTCATATGAAACTCATTTTTAAATTCTTCGATGGACAAATTCAAATGCAACATGTAATAAATATTGGGGAATTCTATAAAATTGCTGATATAGAATTAGCTCGAACAATGCGAGCTCGAGATAATCTAGACAACGTTCTTAAAAATAGAGTAGAAAATAATAATTTGCAACGTATTCGTGGAAAGTGGGTCCGTTTAACAGAAAATCATCTCCCAGATTTTCCTATCCTTCGAATGGAAAATCTGAGAGACATAACAATGGGAGTATACCAAATAGGTCTTGCTCCTTCATATATTCAAGACAACTTTGAATTGGAAGGAGCAAACCTATTTGAAATCAATGTACGGAATGCTGAACCTGGACTATTGCATTGTAGAATTGCATCCCGGTTCAGGAACGCCGTCAAACATCAACTCTGGATAACGTATAATTGGGAAATGAACTCGAACTTGAACGAACGGGACAACGAACGTATAATGGGATACTACTGCACATACAAAAGTGGGGCCAAGACTGTAGGTTCTTGTTCCCATGTTTGAAGTGTAATTTGGTGGTTAAGTTACGCTCGTCATCAGGAAAACATAAAATATCCCAGTCAAATGCTCCTAAGGGATATACGTGATGTAAGAAACAGACCAGTTAATAATAATAATAATTAGCTGTTTATTGCATCACTTCTTTCCTCCTGGTATTATTTGCCCTGTTGTAGTTTATTTGCAAAAGGATGTTCTCCCCTATCAACAGCCCTTATTATTATCTGTACTCACTTAATTGAAATAAAAAAAATTACATATAAACATGTAGTTTATGAGAATCTGTTATTTCTGTAGTACGTTCTTCAGTTGAAAATAATAGTAGTTCATCTTGTGTTGACAAAACACTATAGGCTTCTACGGAAAGGGTTCATGATAACTATTTATAGCTATTCCCGGAATCTTTACGAGGTGTAAAGAACGATTTATATGGATCTGGATACCGAATTTTCATCAAGAAATAAGATTGGATAATATCTTCTATAGAATATCAATTTTAATTTATAGTTCAAAAACCAGACATAGGAAATGAATGAAACTTACCCGAGTGTAAGGTAATTTACTTGGAAGTATAACTGAAAAATATGACTCAAATTGGGAGATCCGTTCAAAAATAATTAACAAACATATATATTACGTACAAAACCGATTTCAACTAATATTTGTAAACAGCCCCCGTATAAAATGTTATCGTATCTTTTTGAAGCTGATCATGTCGAGCAATTACCATAAGTCTTTCTCAAATAGTTTTGGCTCTAAAGCGGATTTATTGACTCAAAAAGACTATTTTGTGTCTATTGTTAAAAACATGTAGTATAAAAAACAAATATTTGAAAAAAAAATTACTGTGTTGTGAAAAAGTCGAAACTTTTACAGAAAATCTTCTTGTCATTAGAAAAGAATCACAATAGGTATTTTCCTAATGAAAAATGCTCAGTCTCACTAATGGGACCGTTGATAAAGATTGGCAAAATATCCTAAATTGTCGCTATTTTTGAACCACCCTGTATAATAGGTGGCTTCTTCTATCGCAACGACCGACTGACTGACATGCTATTCTACTTTCTTCAAACCAACAATGCTACTATTTTGTTACTAATCATCTAAAAAGTAATACTTTTGTATGAGTGAACCTTGCTATGTTTTGGTAAAACAGCAATTTTTATGATTTTCAAAAATTCGTATCTCCGAAACTGGACATAAAAACTAATTTAAACTTGCATGGGTAACTTCTGGTGACTTGTACTACAATATCCCAAAAAATTATCAAAAGTGGCTGAACGCCATTTTCCCATGTATTTGGTGCGGGGTCCTTTAGCCTTGACAATGATTGGCCCGAGTAAACCTAAGGGATCAAAATTCTGAGCTATTGCTGATAAAATTATGCGTTTCGTGACCTTTCCGTGTCTAATGTTTATATTTATTGCGTATTCAAGTTTGTCTTCTATAGAATTCCATGTTATTCCTAATGTTTTGTTTGTTGTGTTCTCTGAAATAAAATGTGAAAGTATTTTATCTTGTTCAAGAATATCTTCCAATAATTCTTGTTTGTTCGACATCCATTTTCTCAATGAAAAACCATATTCGTTTAAAATGCTGATCAGCTGCCTTTTAGTAATTTTTAATTCTTCAAGGTTATTTCCTCCCGATAAAAGATCATCTCGTAGAAGTCCTGTAGTATCATGTTACTTGCGATTGGATACATTTTATGGTAATCATGTCCAACTTGCTGTAGACATCGTATGGCAAGAAAAGCTGCTGGGCCGGTTCCATATGTCACTGTATTCAGTAAGTATGTACTGATTGGTTGACTAGGTTCTGACCGCCATAAAATCCGTTGTAGGTCTCGTTGATCCTCCTGAACATACACTTGCCTATACATTTTACACACGTCTGCTGTTACTACAAAGTTATGCTGTCTGAATCTTATTAAAATTGTGAAAAGATCATCCTGTAATGTAGGTCCGACCTTTAAACAATCATTCAAACTAAGTCCAGTGTCGCTTTTGCAAGATCCATCGAAAACAATGCGGAGTTTCGTAGTCTCGCTGCTTTCTTTGAATACGCCATGATGTGGCATATAGAATGTTTTCCCGATTTTTTCTTTTCAGTTTCTTCTAATTTCTTCATATGTCCTAGTTCTATATATTCGTTTATAAATTCAAAGTATTTTTTTCTGAACTCTTCTTCTTTTCTAAATTGTTTCTCTAAAAGTTCAAAACGTCGCTTTGCTATATTATAGGAGTCACCTAATTCGTTCAAATTTTCCTTTATAGGAAGACGAACAGAGAATCTTCCATCTGTTTCACGAAATGTAGTGTTGATGAAATATTCCTCACATTCCTGTTCTGTTTTGTTGAATCGATGCTCTTGATCATAATTCTCTAATGTCCAAAATTTTTCAAGTTGTTGATCAATAGAGTCAGTTGAAATATGACAAATTATTACTTCCTCTGGAGGCATGGATTTGAGCGGTAGTGATCCCGAAATTATCCAGCCTAATTTTGTTTTTTGCATGATAGGCTGTCCTCGACGGAGTTGTATTTGTCCCACACACAACAAATCATAAAATACTGTTGCCCCGAGTAACATATCGATAGGACCCGGTATATTGAACGTAACGTCGGCTAAAAGTATGTCATTTGGTATTTTCAATTCATCCATTTTGAAATTACGCATCGGTAGTTTTTCTGTTATTTTGTCAAGTACCACGAATGACGTAGTGACTTCGAAAGCATTGAATTTTGATTTTATTGTGCCTTGGCATATATATGATGCATTGGTGATGGTTTGATTTATGCCAGCTATGGATGATTTTATTTTGCGTTTGTCCCAGTTTAAAATATCACACATATGAGATGTTATGAAATTTTTCATAGAAACGTTGTCAAGAAGAACGCATATTTCATGCGGTTTATTGAATTTATCAATTGCATAAACCAAAGCAGTTGAAAGTAGAACCTCTGATTGCTGATAGGCACAATGTGTTGTTACTGTAGATTCTGTACTCAAACTTTGCACGCCATTTGTTGGTACAGTTTCTGACAGAACGTTTGATTGACTATCGAATGTTTGCAGATTTGGA
The DNA here is from genome assembly GCA_958502065.1 of Chrysolina americana. Taxonomy (NCBI): domain Eukaryota; kingdom Metazoa; phylum Arthropoda; class Insecta; order Coleoptera; family Chrysomelidae; genus Chrysolina; species Chrysolina americana. Next base: position 90,438,668 of record OY293410.1, read on the forward strand.
TGATCGATTTGATTTTTCGAGCGATTTTCAAAAAATGGTTCTGTATGCAGAACTGTGTTGTGTTTTTTACCGCACCTTTTGCAGCCGCTTGAATAACAATTTTGAACTGTATGATTTGAACGAAGACAATTTAGACATAATTTAAGTTGTCTTAGCTCATTGTATTTAGTTTTTGTTGGTAACCCAAGAAACTTCTCACATTGATATTAAAAATGTGTTTGCTTGCAAAAAGGACAAATGCTAGATTGATTTGATGTGAAAAATGATTTTGATGAAGATGCACCTTTGTTCAAACGAAATTTCTTGTTATGTTCTGTTGCGATCGTATTTATCTATGATGTATTTTGCATTTTTGGATACACGGTTTCTAATAATTGAGATCGTTTTGCAAGAAAGTCATATAGTTGATCTAATGTTGGTAATTAGTTTGATAAAATGGTTTTTTCCCATTCCATTTTGGTGATAGAGTCAAATTTATTCGAAACCATGTAAATTATTAATGTATTCCACTGGTCTATAGGTTGTCCTAATGATTTTAAAGCACGTAGATTCTTCTTGAGGTCGTCTGATAATTTTCTGATAGATGATAATGAATCCTTTGATAAAGGTTCTAACTCGAAAAGTACTCTCACATGATTGTGAATGATTAAACGTTTGTTTTCGAATCGTTCCTCAAGAAGAGTCCATGCTATATCATAATTGCTTTCACGAACTTCCAATGCATGAATGACCTGCGCTGCGTCCCCTTGTAGACATGACCGCAAATAATAAAATTTCTGTATATTACTCAACGAAGTGCTGGAATGTATCAAAGCTTTGAATGTGTCTTTGAACTGGACCCATTGATCGTATGATCCATCAAAATGTGGTAATTCTAAAATAGGCAATTTAATGTTACTTGAAACTGACAGTTTCTCCGGAGAATTTGTGATATCCTGTGATGATGTACTATAGTTCATTTTTTGAGTTGATTCAATTAAAGTTTTTGCCTGTGAAGTTATTTCAAACCAAAGATCTTCAAAATTATTTCTTTCGTTAGATTGGAGCTCTGTGTCATCTAAATTCTCAATTTCCGATTGGACTGTGTCGAATATATCCCACAATTCCTCACATTTTGTTAATCTGTTGGGTATTTCATGTTTTTTGGCATCGGTTATTTGTGAAATGAATGACTGAAACCGTGTGAGCTGTGCTTTTATAACACCGCGTCTAGACTTCAGAATAGAAATCGTTGTCATCTTGACAACTGTTTTCAAAAAACTAACTGAAAATAACACACAAATGAAATGTCGCTATAAGGATTGTAGGAAATTGGATAAAATGAAATTTGGCAAACTCACTTTGTCGCTTACTCAAAAGATACCTGCATTCAATTCGCCTCAAATGATATGTGCTGATTGTCTGTTTTCTGCTTCCAATTGCTCCCGCGCTGGACTGATGATATGCTCTGACGTTGAGAAAATTCAAAAATATCGGATCGTTCGATAAATCCGCTCGATTGGACCAAAATTTATGTTGATTGATTTCTCGATTCGTTGATAATGATTTTAATGAAATGCGATTTGAAAATGATGCTGTATTGATGATATAAGTGGACTGTTAACTTTTACAAATATTTCTATTCTGACATTTTAAAAAAAAACAAAACTTGTCAACATTTCAAAATTGGTTGTCAAGATACAATGTGATATTAATTCGGCGATTAGTGCTTATTAGAGTTCACACAAATCAAACCTTAAATAGGAGCATAGATGGATATGGTAAAATAGTTTGATACAACAATTGTTCCAAACAGACGGTGCCGACTTGGTCGTGGTTTTCGGCGTAAGCGGACAACCTATTGAAGTGGACTACCCTAGGTTTCCCTCGTGGTGGCTTATGGATTCGATAGACAAGGTCGTTTATCTTTTTCATGATCTTATATGGACCTTCCCACGAGTTCCGAAGTTTCGGTGATAGTCCACGGCGACGTTTAGGGTTGAACAGCCAGACAAGATCTCCTATCTGATATCCACCAGCATAGGCCTTGATGTCGTAGGTCTCCTTCATTCTGTCGCTGGCGCTCTGGATGTTCAAACGGAATCGTTCACGGATGTCGTTCATTCTCTGTCGAAGTTTGCTGACATAGTCATCTCCAGCAGTGTCTTGTCCTGGTGGCGTCCCAAACTTCAGGTCACATGGAAGTCGCAGCTCTCGGCCTATAATAACACTAGCAGGGGTTTGGCCGGTCGACTCATGTACTGCGGAACGATACGCCATTAGTAACAGATAAAGATACTGGTCCCAATTTTTCTGGTGGTCAGAGTCTACCTTGGACAGGTGTCGGTTTATCGTCTTATTCATCCGCTCCACCATTCCATCTGACTGCGGATGTAGAGCTGTGGTTCTCGTCTTCCGGATGTTCAGCATCTGGTACATCTCCTGGAACAGGTTTGACTCAAAATTCCTGCCTTGATCCGAATGCAGCTCCAACGGAACGCCAAATCGACAAATCCACTCCTTTACCAAGACGTCTGAAGTAGTCCATCGCCACAAGGATGTACTCATTCCCGTGATCAGATTGTGGGAACGGGAGAGCGATATCAATGGCGATCCTTTCAAATGGGCTGCCCACATTGTACTGGCGCATCGGGGCATTAGGTCTCGTTCGAGGCCCATTGCTGGCAGCGCATACAGCACATTTTCTGCACCAGTCTTTGACGTCAGTTAGGCATTTGACCCAGTAAAACCGTTGCCTCAGTTTCTGGAGGGTCTTCGTCACTCCCAGATGTCCTCCGCTGACCCCATCATAAATTTCTCGGAGAACTTCCTGTCTCCTGCTCCTGAGAACTACTATCTGTCGTCTGTCTTCTCCACCATCCTCAGTCTTCAACACACGTTTCAGGACTCCATTGTAGAGGGTAAGCGAGCTCCATTGGGACCAATAATATAGACAGATAGATAGATAGATAGCGTTTATTTAACTACAATATATAAATACATACTTTTGTAGCAGGTCAGTGTACAAAGTTCCAAAGTTCAGACACATATATATGTGTATAAATAAAAGTAGAGTTTGTATAAGATATAAAGATATACAGATATGAAGATGATTGATCAAACATTAACACATTGTATAAATATTAACAAAGAATATGGAATGTTGATAAGACAACATTCAATCAGGTGGTAATACATCACAAATCAATATGGAAATCAGTTGCAGCAGGCGGGTTAGTCATATATTCTGCCTAATTTTAATAGCATTTAATTATAAGTACTTGTTTCATCAGTTGTTTGAATTTTAGAGCTGTGCAGTCTTTACCTTTTGAGGTAAGACATTATAAAGTTTTATATTCAGAGAGTTCGATTCACATTTTTGCAGTCTATATCTTGATGATCTTATGAGTTCTGAGTTGCGAGTACTATAGTCATGGAACTGTGCATTAGTATCAAATTTGTTTTTATTGTCGCGAATTTCTAAGAGCGTTTGGTATATATATAAAGTAGGAATGGGCATCAATTGAAATTTTTTGAATATAGGTCGGCATGTATCTTTGTAATTTGCATTAGCAATTATTCTTACTGCCTTTTTCTGTAGCTTGAAAGTTTTTCAGAATATGAGGAGTTTCCCCACAAAATAATACCATATCTGAGATGGAAGTTAAAGAAAGCGTTATATGTTGTCAGCAGAATGGTAGGGCTTACTATGGGATTCAACTGTCTAGGCAGAAATATGTATTTTGATAGTTTGGAGCATAGGTCGTCAATATGGTAGTGCTAGTTGAGGTTATTTTTTATTTTAATATTGGACAATAATATTAAATTTTGAGTTTTATATCTGTTTAACTTCAGAAGATTTCCAGTGAACCACTTCTCGGCTTGATTTTCTAAATGTCTCATTGTTGTGGTTTAATTTTGACAGTCTTTGTCGGAGCATATGATTGTTGTATCATTTGCATAGGCGACACATTTATCAGGTAACATGTGATAGAAGAAATCATTGATATATATAATAAAGAGGAGGGGCCCCAGGACAGAGCCCTGTGGTACTCCTGTTTTCACCAGTTCAAGTCCAGATGCTTCGCTGTTATTGAGAAGTACGAAATGTTTTCGGTTGGTAAGGTAAGAGTGGAAGAGAGAAAGTGCTATTCCTCTCACACATAGTCGGAAAGTTTTCTCAGAAGCATATCGTGAAGTTTATCCTCCAATCTATTCGAATTTTCCTCGAGTTTATTCATAATCGAACTCAAGTCGATTCCTGAAACTTCGGGGTCTTCTTCTTTTTCAATGAGTCCATCTGAAAGTCTTTTCTGGAGTACGGCCTTCTTTCCAGTTGTTTCTAACTCACGCTTCTCTAACTCCTGCTTCAATTCACTAACTTCAAGGTCAACTAGGTAAACTCTCCTTGGAAACATTTTGTCTTTTATTGTCCATAACCGAGATATCAGTCTATTATTTATTTCATACAATGAGTTTTCAGTTTATTCACACGACGCGTAAAACTGTCCTGCAAACACTTAACTGCTCAACGGGTCACTAGTCTATTAGGCGCGATAAATGTCTATCAGTTTTTCAACGCGACGAACACTTATTTATTTTAAACATCCGACTTCCGACATCAAATGTAGTAAATCTGCACTTAACAAATTTTTCTAATTTATTTAAAACACTACTTAAAAACCATTATTCACTAAAACATTTACTTCACTATTTTATTTCTACTGTGTCAGTCTCTATCCGCGAACTCTGGAACTATATTGGTTACTCTCTGTGACTGTCCCTGTCGCCCTCGGCTATCCAGCTTATATACTTCCAAGCAGATTCCATCCACGGCTCTCAATTATTCGGGAGTATAGAACGATTCATCTAGATGGCTCTTAGCACGGTATCGAAGAGATCGATTTTATTCGACATTGTTCTCGGCGATCCGTTGGCCAGTACAAGTTGTTTGCTTTTGAGGTCGACTGATTGGATGATCAGGGCCGCTCTCGAAATCGTTACAATATGCTTAAGCTTTGTGCTGCCTTTCTGGATTGTTAAAAATTTTGTGAGCTTGTTATAACATTGAGTTATAAACTGAAATAATGGGGGATAACGAGAAGGTGATAGCGAATATTTGTAAAAAATATGAATAATAATTACTTTGTGTTGATGATGGGATAGATGAAACATTCTGTGAATCATGATCAAAATTTAGGTTTGCATATCTGATATGGACGGTCAGGATAAAACAATCACCACATTTTAATGATAAATCAATATATTTGGCAAGTATATACTGTAACGAGCTGGAGCCGGACATGCCTGCTTTTGGCTTTGGCCCCGCTCGAGAAAATATGTTACATCACATCATGGGATATTTTAGTATAGATTCGAAACGAACCCCCTCTAGATGTGAGTCGCGAAATAAGGAAAAATCGAAATTCTACTTAGTGACGATCGTTGGCTCTAGAACCCTCGAGACCCTTCGGAAAGAACTCCGCAGGGTACGAAGGAGAAGTGGCATGCATAGTAGTATCAGTATAAGATGATTGGTTCACATCGAGTTTGTAGAAATAAATGATAAAACTGGAACACATTTTCGTCAAATGAAAAAAATGATTTCTTCGCGGCGAAACACGACATGAAAAAAGAGGCGCTTCATAGATTACAGATTTTGCACACAGGCACTGTTGAAGGTCATCCACGCGCGGTTATACTTTCCCCGGCAACGGGGAGGCCGTGGACTTTTGAGTTTGGAGAATGGTACTTGATGGGGCCTGTAGATTCAACAGGAGTTCAGATCCCCTTGTCTGGGAAATTTCTTTTTAAGGCAGCAGCCCTTGCAGCGTGGAGCTGATACACTTGGTTTCGTTTTCTAAACTGAACGAGGTGATCCAAACTCTGTCACCGAGCTGAAGCAAGCAAGAATATTACGTCAAAAATGCAGAGGCTGTTCCTAACCATTCATTTCCACCTTGAGCTGACGTGGCCCCCAACTTGTATGCTACCTTCTTTCATGTCACACCAAACCAAACTAACTCAATCAACCGGTTCATACTCCTGATGTATAAACCTCAAAAAGAAGAATCCTGCAAGTAGTAGCGTCGATCCCAACAAATCTCCCAGCGCTGTCAAATATGGTATTGCTGAGTTATCTGGATCCATTCTGTACCTCCATATAGTATGTACCATTATATGGCACACGTACAGTAGTAGTAATAGTTGAACTAGGCCAACAAGAAGATAGATGAGGACGAAAGCGGGAGTCAGAGTTGAAACTCCGTTGTAGATGAAATCCGCAGCATAGACGAACACTGTTTGTCCAGGAATGGAGATCAGGAGCAGGAGTCTGGCGGTTTTAGCTGGAAGTACTGAAACAGAGGAGATCAGATTAATCCTTGATATTCAGTTTGTTGATTTAGAGTACGGGAAAAGTTTGGCTACTGGAATATAATTTCATTCCATACTTCACCGTAAAAACACTTTTTTACCTATTTGATTTGAGTGCCGTGATGAAAAACTTTACTGTACATACTAGACCTGTAAAAACGTTTTACCGAACTAGCACACTAAAATTGTTCTACTGGACTCGATAGGTTTGTGCAACGTATTGATATCTTCGAAATTTAAACAATTTATTTTTAATACAATAATTACGAACATAAAAATATTTTATTAGGTAATATTAACAGTAATGCTGTCTGGTTAATGGTATGGTATTTTCGAAATATGGAATAATTTATCTACGACCTCGGTAAGTTGCGACACCACTTTCCTAAGCAACAGGTGCAAGACTACACTTGCAGCAAAAACACACCCTGAGGGAATAGTCATTTCCTCTGATGTCGGCCGTCGGTAAACTAGGCTAACCCCTCGGTAAAACAAATTACTTGGTTCCTAATGAATGAAGAAGAGGCCCCCACGGATAGGGGTCAAAGGCAAGGTGGTGGGGCTGACAACGATGATTTGCCGAACGATGACAACCGTAATAACAACGGACACTTTGAGTGGACGGATGGATCAAGGGTCGATCTTCTGCATTGTTATAAGAGCAGTTAGCCCACCGAAAGAGGATACATGACAAGAAGGCATGCTCTTTGGTGTGAGATACACCAAGACCATGCTGCTTTTTCCTCCAAAGATCTAAGGGATTATGTATCTCATCTCCGGGGTCGGTCCTTTGTCAGAGAGTCCCTCCTCAGCCGGTTAATGAAGTGGTAGATATGTCACGTGTCGGTCTGGTTGTAACGGAAGACGTCAAAACCGGCAAGGCGCTTCATAGCATCAAGCCCATGAAGCCACAACAACTGGCACGGGTGGATGCGAAGATTCACATTATTCTTTCAGAAGAGGCTGTCATCTGACAAATTAACTCTGCCGTATATGACGCCGCTCACATATACAAGATGGAAGTTAAGATCAAGTCGATGAGAGAACACGCGTCTCATATGTGTGGTCAACTTCGTAGCTGCCAATAGGCGGCGAATTTCCGCAAAATTAAAATGAACTCACCTCACATCAAGGCGTGCTGTTTACCACACTGTCCTGATAGGATACAAATGCTCGTGGTTGCAAAGAAGTTACTAATGAGGCGGGTGAGAAGTATCGCGGAAAACATGAAGTTCCGCAATAACCCTTCTCGCTTAGTCCAAGAGCCTGCCTCCACGTGTTGTGGATAACTCACCGATCGGCTATTGATCGGGTGAAAACCTTCTGGAAAAAGATTGACAAGTTTTTGCAACCACTCAACGTAGATACTTCAGTACTGGTGTAGTTCTAAGCTTTCTGCAGAAGGCTTCGTCAGCCTGAGCTCAATGAATTACAAAATCTGATAATTCCGGAAGAAGGATGACGGGTCCTCAAAGGCTCGAAGAACTTTGCTGCTTCAGGCCCTGATGGGCGAAATAACCATTGGCGGAAAAAAATTCCAAGCGCCCACCACCATCTAGTAAGAGTTTTCAACTCATTACTAGATGGGGAGCAACAGATTCGGTATTGGTTTGTTGAAGGACGAACCATACTAATTCCCAAAAACGGAGATTTGTCTGATCCAAAGAACTATAGACCGATAGCTTGAACAGCTGATGCTACTCTGGAGGACTTGGTCCACCAAAAGATCTGGTCAAGTCAGAATCCAAACAGAGAAGGTTATCTACAAAAGGTGTGTGTTTCAGGGAGTCATCCTCAGCCCTATTCTCTCCTGCATCTCCATATTGACATTGTCAGTTGCACTACAGAAAACTCGCGGATACAACTGTGCCACCCCCAGTAACCGGAGACATAAGGTCACCCATATATTCTACATGGATAACCTCAAACTATATACCTTGGCAGAAAAGTATCTTCATCAGACCTCAAGGTTGGTGAAATATTACACGCATACTATCGGAATGGAATTCATCTCGAATGAGGACGATGTGAGGAATACGGAGAGGACGTTCATCTCATAGACGAAAGTATTCTACATCATCTTGATGCTGAGAGACGTATACTTACCTAGGGTTGGAACAACGCCGCTCTCAAGAAGAAACTGTTAGAAGTCCAATCATCAAGACCTACAATACTGCTTATTATATTTTATGATGTTATTCATACAGTATATGTTTTTTCTGTTTAACTGTCTTGTACTTGTCAAGAATAAATTATATTGATAACGTCAAGTTCCAATATAAAAAGAGTTTTTCATTCCTGTAATTATTCCAAAGCATAGTAATTTCCAACAGGTTATGGGCCCAGACCCTGAATAACTGTATTTTTGCTTTGTGGAATTTTATTTGCGCATAATATATACAAAAAGTTTTGCTGCTGAAGATGTCAGATAATTTGGAGCATAACACGTCGTATCCTCCTTTCATGAAATTGGCGGGACGAGAGAATTATCAAGACTGGAAATTTGGAATGGAACTGTATTTGCGAGATCTGAACTTGTGGCATGCTGTAATTGGATATTCCACGGATGATAAAACTGATGATGCTACCAAGAAGAAATATGATCAAAAAGCTCTCACAAAAATTGGATTGATGGTTGCACTCTGTTGTTATCCACATATACGCAACTGTGCTACGTCTAAAGAAATGTGGATGAATTTGGAAAAAGCCTTTGAAGATAAAGGTTTGAACAGAAGAATTCAACTTTTACGTACTATGTGTTCATTGAGACTGGATAACTTTAGTTCGATGGAAACGTATGTTAATCAATTCATGTTTCTGCAAATGGAACTGTCCGGTATGAATAAAGCAGTGGAAGATGGATTTCTAGGCGCTGCTATGCTAGCTGGTCTTTCCTCTGAGTATGAACCCATGATTATGGCGATGGAAAGTTCTGGAGCTGAAATTATCAGTGATTTTGTGAAAACCAAACTGTTGCAAGATCCAAGGTGGGAAAATAAGCATCAAAATTCCCAAGATTCTGCTTTGTTTGTTAAGTCTAAGAAAAAGAATACTGGAAATTTGAAATGCTGGCGGTGTGGCGAAGTTGGCCATCTACGTCCAGCATGCCCTAAAAAATCTTTGAATGATAGCTCATCGAAAGATTTTGTGTCAAAGAAAACTGATCACAAGAATGCGAGGAAACCTAAATCAGAAAAAGCATTGCTAACTGCGTTAGGTGCGTACACTGACAGTAATAGTTGGTACATCGATTCGGGTGCTTCAACTCACATGACTTTTCATGAAGACTGGTTCTGCGATAATATGACAGAAACAGTGTCAGTATTAGAGGTTACTGTGGCTAATGATGAAAAACTCCGATGTCAAGGTGTTGGAAATATTCAAGTAAAACTAAAAGATGATGAACTTTCCACAACTATTCGTGATGTCATGTTAGTTCCTGGCTTGAGAACAAATTTGCTTTCTGTAAGCAAGTTGGTATCCAGAGGATATGTTGCTGTTTTCGATAAAAATGGATTCAAATTATTGGACAATGATGAAAATGATTCAGTTATAGCTACTGCAACAAATATTGGAGGTATCTATCGTCTTGATACCGCTGAAGGAAATTTTGTTGTTTTGAAAAATACCATTTGTCATGAAATTGCAAATCCTGTCACTCCTGACAATCATGATATATGGCACAAGCGTTTGGGGCATTTGAACCGTATTAGCATGAAACTTTTGAGAGCTGGCATGGTTACGGGTGTCAATTTCTCAAATGAAGCTGAAAAAGTACAGTGTGTTCCTTGCATAGAAGGAAAACAATGCAAAAAGCCTTTCAAAACTTCTGGATGCAAACGAGCAGAAGAGAAGCTAGAACTTTTGCATGCTGATTTATGCGGCCCGATGTCTGTACCGTCTTGGAGTGATGCAAAATACATATTCACCATTATTGATGATTATACTTGAAAAATTTTCGTTTACTTCTTGAAAACAAAGAATGAAGTTAAATCGATTTTCGAAGAGTTTCAAGTGATGGTGGAAAACCAAACCGGTTTAAAAATACAAAAATTGAGAACCGATAACGGTGGGGAATTTATCGATAATTCTTTCGCTAATCATCTGAAATTACATGGAATCATACATCAAACCACTATACCACACAATCCTCAACAAAATGGTGTTGCAGAAAGAACCAACAGGACTATCATGGAAAAAGTGAGATGTATGATGCAACAAGCTGGTTGCGTTAGACAAATGTGGGCAGAAGCTGCAAATACTGCTGTGTATTTGAAAAATAGATCTCCACATAAATCTGTACCAGGGATGATTCCAGAAGAAAAATGGACGGGCGAAAAGGTTGATCTCAGTCATCTGAGAGTATTTGGTTGTATAGCCTATAGTCACATACCAAACAAAAAACGAAAGAAGCTTGATAGCAAAAGTAAGCCTCTATTTTTCGTTGGTTATTGTGAAAATGGCATGGGCTATAGACTTTTCGATCCCAAATATCCAAGAAAAATAACCAGAGCACGTGATGTTGTTTTTATGGAAAATTGTTTCGATGAGAAGTCGCATGAAAATGTAGATCCAATGATTTCTGGCTCTAATATACATAATGTGACTGATATTTCTGATTCCATTCAAAATTTTGAGGAAATGGAATCTGAAAATGAACCGAAAGAAACTGCTACAAACATCGAAACAGAAATGATCAACCAATCAACAAAATCTGAAGGAATGAGGCATCCAGTAGAAGATATCCTGAAAGGAATAGACATAAAAAAGAATTTCCTGATCATGTTCTGTACAATACGATATGTCCTGAAAAAATTGCCACCTGAAAGTTTTCCACATGCTTTCTCTTGGGCAGATAAAAAATACTGGGAAGCTGCTATGAACGAAGAATATCAGAGTCTTCTCGCTAATCAAACTTGGGATTTGGTTGATCTTCCCGTTGACAAGAAAGCAGTTAGCGGCAAATGGGTTTATAAATTAAAATCAGGTATCCATGGAAATAAATATGAAGCCAGACTGGTAGCAAGAGGTTTCACGCAAGTATATGGAGTTGATTACTTCGAAACTTTCTCTCCTGTTGTAAGACGATCTACAGTACGCTTACTGTTTGCACTAGCAGCTGATTATGAGCTGGAAATGTATCATTTCGATGTATGTACTGCTTTTCTGAATGGAGAACTGAAAGAAGAAGTGTATATGGATCAACACGAAGGACATATGGTAGAAGGACAAGAACACAAAGTTTGTTTACTGAGAAAGGTCATATATGGATTGAAACAGGCGTCAAGAACATGGAATTTGAAGGTTACCACATTTTTAAGCGAAATGGGATACAAGAAATCTGAAAACGAACCATGTGTATTTTTCAAGTTTTGGAGCGGTAATGTTATCATTGTTGCCTTGTATGTGGATGATTTTTTGGTATTATCAAATAATCCAAATGACAAACAATGTTTGAAGACTGCTTTGGAATCTCAATTTACTATTAAAGATTTGGGAAAAGCAAAGGAAATTTTGGGAATATGAATAAGAAAAGAAGATGGTGAGATTTTCCTTAACCAAGGAAGATATATCGAAGACATAATAGAAAAGTTTGGTCTAACAGATGCTAAACCAATTTTCACTCCCATGGAATCGAATTTGAAACTTAAATATCCATCAGATGACACTGAAAAGAATAATCCAGATGTTCCGTATAGAAATCTAATTGGATGTTTAATGTATATTGCTATCAACACACGCCCAGATATAGCCCATGTGAGTAGTATTCTGAGTCAGTTCAATAACTGCTACACAGAGGAACACTGGAAGTATGCGAAACGAGTCCTAAGATATTTAAAAACTACTAAGGATTGCTGTTTGCACTACAAACCAACAGGTGCTAATATAGAGGGATATGTTGATACTGATTGGGCAAACGATGAGTTTGACAGAAAATCTTACACGGGATTTGTTTTCAAATTAGCTCATGGAGCGATAAATTGGGAAAGTAAAAAACAGCCCACCATAGCACTTTCATCAACGGAAGCCGAGTACATGGATTTAACGGAAGCATGTAAGGAAGCTATTTACCTGAAACGAATAATGGAAGAGATATTTGGCACGAGACATAGTATCGTTGTATATTCCGATAATCAGAGTGCTCTTAAGTTATCTTACAATCCCGTTTTTCATAATCGCACTAAACACATAGTTGTTAAACACCATTTTGTGCGTGAAGCTTTTGAAAGGAAACTTGTTGATTTGAAGTATATCCCAACAGAAGATATGACTGCAGATATTTTTACGAAATGTCTGTGTCGAGTAAAGCACTATAAGTTTGCTAAACAACTGAGTTTAACATTGTAGGTCTTTCAATTGAGGGGGAATGTTAGAAGTCCAATCATCAAGACCTACAATACTGCTTATTATATTTTATGATGTTATTCATACAGTATATGTTTTTTCTGTTTAACTGTCTTGTACTTGTCAAGAATAAATTATATTGATAACGTCAAGTTCCAATATAAAAAGAGTTTTTCATTCATGTAATTATTCCAAAGCATAGTAATTTCCAACAGAAACCATTATCGAAAAATCTCTCCGTAGCAAGTATCAGCATAAACTCCGATAGATGTGGTCATCAGAACTGTCGTGGAACAACAAAGTTACTGCAACTAATATGCATGCCGTCCCGATTCTACTTCATCCTTTCACAAGAGGAGCTGCGAAAATTCGACGTGAAAACTCACATATTGTTAAGAACTTGCATCCCAAATCGTCTATTTCACAGTTATACTTCCCGAGACAACGGGGAGGCCGTGGACTTTTTAATTTGGAGTGTCTACATAACAAAATGGATGTTTTATATAATCGAGATGTGACGTCATATTCGAAATATTGGTACTATGATTCCCATTTCTAACGTTCGAATATGACGTCACATTCTCGACACATTTCGATGCTATGAAATATTTCTATTCATCGGAGTCCCAGTGCTGGATGGAGCATGTAGAGTCACCAGGAGTTCAGATCTCCTTCTCTGCATGCATGGTCTTCGATCATGAGAAATCAGGAATCGGAGCATTTATCTTTAAGGCTGCAGCTGATGAACTCGGTCTTGTATTCGACACTGAACGTGGTGACCCAAACTCTGTAACCGAGTTGGAACCCGTTCAGTAAGCTGCGAAGAATAAGGTACTTCTACAGCTACACAGGGATGAGCCATTGGGGTCTTCTTCAAGAACATTAAAACTTAACATTTTCATTTTTCGGGTCAAGTGGGCTGAAGTCGGAGACCGAGGGATTCATAATGGCCTTCCTTCAACACCTTGATCTACCGTAGTCGGGTAGATAGGTCACTAGATGTAGAGCGTGTCGTGGATCTCCTGAGACTATAATGCATTTGCTGTCATCTCTTCAGGATTATATGATCTCAGCCTCTATCCAAAGGTATAACGTGGCGCTACTAGTGTTGTACTACCACCTACGACACTCGTGCGGTATAGATGAGACACCGGTGTTGCCTCATGCTCCGGGGAATATTGATTTTGTTGTAAAGAATGAGACAGGGTCCGACTGGGATATTCCCAAAATAATAAAAAATAAGACAGTCAATTAGTTTTTCAATTTTAACCTAATCATTTTACTGTGGAGTATAAGTCGTAAAACTTCGCGACATCAAAGCATTCTGGACTCCTCCATTCACATACCTCCGCTGAATAATGCAGTCCATGGTGTAACCCATTGTTTCGTTTGGGGCGGTATCACCCCTCTGAAAGAGGTTTCATGTAACATCGTTGAAATTCTACTTGCTTGGACAGAAACCAAATTACCTCCTATTCCATTAATGATCGGTTGGAAAACTGTGTAACCATTGAATTCATCTACAGCAAAGTCCAAAATCAGGCCACCCGACCTGAAATAAGTTACAAGAAATAATAGTAGAACTCAATTCATAAAATAACGTAACGAAATCTTTAAAAGTTATCAACAATGAGTTCAAATATGTTTCCCCTATTACCAAAATCTGATACACAATTTTTACAACTGAGTTACTTCATCAGTAAGTCTTCTATGGTATACCCTTCTTCCTAATTATTTATTCTACGAGGTAGGATATGAGACAGAGATCGATCTGAGAACAACTACTTCCCTGGTTAATACACTCACCCACTTATGAACAAAGCAGAGATTACTGGAGTCCATCCGTGTAACAGAACCATTTTGGTGTATTTATTTTTGCTGACAATGATCACCAAAATTGGCAGCAACACAAATACATATGTAGCGAGAATTCCTGCCATCAGGCAAGGATACTCGTCTGAAAGTTCAAAAACTGTTAATAAAGAATGGGCCACACTAATTGACGGAGAATCATTAACTTTTAATGAAAAATTGGTATTCTCGTCCGCAAGTATCCAACAGAAAATAACTGTTGCGTCCTACAACTGTTGAATAATATTTTTCTGATACTTGAAAAAGTTTTCTGAAAGAACCACTTTGCAATGCTCATTAAAAATTATAGCTGAAATCACTATTATTTTTAAATCCCCTCTGGTACCGGTTTCATTATTTTTGCCAATAGATAGGTATAGGTTTTTGCATCAGATTTGATTTTTTAATCCATTTTTCATAATTAGTTGATGATTTTCCGTCAAGTAGGTAGGACATCATCATCATCATAAATTGATTTTTTGGCTCATATTGAAGTCGTCATAATAGTTGCAGTGCATTTTCTAGAACCTAGAGAGGTGCTGAATATACAGTGTGTTCAAGTTGAGGATGCGATAGCATTAGGATCTCGGAAAAAGTTGGAGCTACAATATTAGTTCAATTGGGAAAATTCCTTTTATATGGAGTTTTGCGAAAGTAGGTTATCTCTTTCCAATTTTGAGATTTTTTTTCAATTACCCTGTTCGATATTGGTTCATTTCTAAGAAACCTTCAACTTTTTTTTTATTTGAAGCCATTTTGAATTTTAAAGTAGGTGATTTAGTGATTATAATTACTGAAATATGTTTCAGCTTGTTTTTAGACAGTACTTGAAATCAATCAGGAAAACCTCTGGTTACTCTTAATCAAAATATTCATTTGAGAAATTCATGGCACTTTAAAGTCATTGAAACACAAAGATGAACTACCGCTCAGAAAATTCGAGAACTGTTCAAGAATATGTATCAAACTGGATAATACGCATTCAGCGGTTTTCTGACCTCCACGATCGCCTACCAACTTCCATCATTGGGAAAACATTAAAAACTATTGAAGGGCTTAGAATACAAAGGGTACAAGTACATTTTTCTGTCAAAATGAGATAAGTCCAACTGAGAAAAGTAGGCATAAATATTTCTCGGAATACAAAGAATCAGTTTTGTGACTTGGAGCGCCATCTCATGTGAATCAAAGTGATTTTTTTCATTTATTTTTTTTTAAATGCGTCGGGATACAAAGGGGACAAGCGGATTTTTTCTGTATATTTTGTGTAAAAGATTACAATTTTCATCTTACTCACGATATTCACAAGTAATCTTCCTTATACAACCTTTCTAAATAAAAATTTCAACCTTATGTCATTTATAGATTTTATTTTGGCCGGTTAAGTTTAAACTCAATTTACTCGAAATTGTTAAATGAGTACCTACTTATACCCTTTGTATTCTAAGCCCTTCGTATGTAGCAACATACTTTTCAAATGGATGAAGAATTTCGTCAACTGATTTTACTGGTTATAGAAGCAATTCAAACCATTACCCCAGATGTACAACAATGGTTTAGATTACACAGACGACGTAATCTATGCTTCAAAATAATGTTCAATTATTTCAACAATTCAACATCTTTCCTAATTGAAACTGTGAGTACTACTATTGATTTGTTAATTACATTTCAAAAAAAAGTTGATGATTCCTCGTAAACAAAACATTCGAGTGAAAATGTATTTTTTTGTCATATCTTTTGAAATAACGACAATAATAAATAAATCGTAATATCGAACACCGCACGCGTTTTTCCAAAACATCTAGAAATCAAAAATTGTCCAACTTTCCATATTTTAAGGATTTAAGCAACATTGTAACTCCAACCGATTCCGAGTTCCGAGATCTCACTATACTTCATAATTTATCTATATTGGAAAATTCGAAAAAAAATTTATTGTTTAAAAATATTTGTTCATTTTGCTCATTCCCTATACAATAGGGTGTCGGCAAACGTCGAACAGAAGATAATTTAACAGCTACATACAACTGCCGAATCATTCCAGCCCAACGCCTGGCAAAGTTTTTCTACAAGAATATACTTCCAAACGATAATCAAAAACAGGTGTGTCTATCTGCATACTAGTTTCACGGTTCAACCCGATCATCAGTACAGTCCAGGACACAGCATTCAAACGATTTCCACTATAGGTATGGGGCTGTTACAGGATGGAGTTATTTTCTGTTTGACGTTTGCCGACACCCTATTTTATAGGAAATAAGTGAAAGGCTCGATTATTTTCAATCATTTCAAGTACACACAGTACCACATGAAAAATATCTATTTTTCATGATGAAATTATGTTTTTCTTAGAGATTCTCATCAAAAGCTGAACAGATTTCTCTATTCAATTGGGTAAACTAGCCTTCACTGATTATTAAATCATAAAATAATGTCTCTCATGATATTTAAAGAGCATTGCAAAGTAGTTCTTGTAGGAAACTTTGCCAAGTATCAAACATATATAATTCAACGGTCGAAAGGGGCAGTAATTGTTTTCTGTTGTATACTTGCCGACAACAACACCTATCGTATAGGTTACTTATATAATCTATTTTTCCTTATTATAAACTACAAAATGTCCAGAAAAAATTATGTGTGTATAACTGGCCTATGAAATGAAGGATACCATGATAAGTAATAGTACGCAAGCCTTCGTACAAAAACTGAAGTGATAACCAGCAAGTTGTAACTTTGTATACTGTTTAAGTGTGTCAAGTCTGACAAGATGTCGCAGAGAGTTAACCTTGAAAGGGGTAAGTTTTCCTTTGTAGTCAAATCGACATCTATGGAGCGTCGGACTGCTGAAGATCCTTATTTATTTTGTCGGACGATGATGCCATTGAAAGTAGTGATATCAACACGTTTAGAGTGGGGGACAAGCTAGAAGTACCGAACATTTTTGTCTGATTTTTCTAGGAGAATGCAATAATTTTATGAGATTTTCAATGGCACCGTTGTCCGACAAAAATAATAAGGATTTTCAGTAGTCCGACGCTCCAAAGATGTCGATTTGTCGGTTTTCTCTCTAAGACAGCTTGTTAGAGTCGTCACACTTAAACAGTATACAAAGTTACAACTTGCTGGTTATCACTCCCGATTTTTTTCGAGGGCCTGGGTACTATAAGAAAGTCAATAACTATATACCGGGAGTAACTGAAACAATTACACACCCATTTGTTAGTTTTGGATGTATCGAAATAAATGTATACAGATCAAAATATTCATAAAAAAACACTTTTATAAAATACCACCCAATATTTTTATTATTGGTTCACCAATTTTATTATTTTTGATTAATTCTTTTTCATATTACCTAATCGTCATTCCCGAAACTTATTTCCATTCTGAAATACGTTTCAAAAAGTAGTTTTTTTTCGACCAAAGATGGCTATGAATATCAGGTAAGTATACGACATGAATTGAGCAATCAGTCAGGAATAAATTTCAGTCTAATATGGAATGGGGTTTCGATTGAATATCATAAAATAAATAAGATATGCATATGAGCATTTCTCTTCGAATTAGCTACCTGATTTGTTATTATTATTTCCAATGCAACTATTCAGGTATATGAAAACTATAACCATACGAAAATGTAATAATGGACAAGGAATTTAAAATAAAACAGTAGTTCTTGCACTGCATTGGTTTGGAACCTTTAGTGTAGTAATGGATGTTTAACACCTCGAACATGTTTCAGTAACCAACTGACCATCTTTTTCGGCCTCCACTCCCTGCCTTCAAACATTACATTCACATATTATAATAATGGATGAATAACTTGGAATAACATTATGAAGTTGAAAATAAATGTGTTAGCCACAATTCAGACATGTTAAAATAAAATAGAAAAACCGAAATAACAATGTGGACCAGCCGTGATTTGAAGCCAGCCCCCTCAATGTCCAGTCGGGTGAACACACCAGCTGCTGGTTTGTGATTTAAGGACCAGTTAAGCACAGTTTGGTAGTGCACCCGATTGGAGATTGGGGAACCGTATTCAAATACCGGCTGGTCCACATTTTCATTATTTCAATTTCCATTTTGTATGTTTGAATTGTCCCAAATATTTTTCTTCATATATTGATTAACAGACACTAGTATACTGTAACGATTACGAGGCCGGCCCTAATCGCCTAATTAATAAGCAAAATTAGTTAAGTGCATTTTTACTACAATACATTATGAAGCTAAACCACCGTGATCCACGCTCACGCAAGTTCCTGGGATTTTTGAGTCAACTAAGTTGGTGATTAAATACATTTTCGTAAACCCTTAAAATTCTTTAAATTATGTTGATAATACAACGTAACTAGTAAAGTGACTTACCATGCATTACAAATAGAAACTTGGCCCACATTGACAGAGTGGCTAAAGATAACACATCTCCAATACTAGCAGCCATCGGTGTAGCTAGATTGTCTGGATTTAGTTTGAGTTTATGAGATATCATAATAATACTAATGAGTACAAAATCTGAAATAGTAATCATACAAGTATAATGATCAGTGTTCAACATTGGGGCGTAGATTGGTTCATTTCAAGTCAAGCAATATATTTTACCTCTGATTTATTAAAAAAAATTGATTCATTAAACTAAACATTCATTCATTCCTTAACAGTTGATTGAAGATATAGAATTACCCAAAATTAAACATGATAATGTTGCCGTCAAAGTACTTGCCGTTGCCAGGAGTAATGTGTGAAACCATTTGAAATTTCCATTAACTAGAGCCGAACCAGCTACGGCGAAAACGGATACTATGCAGGAACAAACAATTGCTTGGACCTGCAATAAATTATCGTTTGGCAAAAATACGTATCACGTACGTCAAATATTATTTCGCCCGCTGAAGTTCGGTTTCTAAAACCAGCTAATTGATTTAGCAATCCAGAACAATTAAGTGCCAAGTACTAAGTCTTCGAGTAGGTTAATGCAACCAATACTCCCTTTGGGTAAATAATACAACTAAATGCTTCCATCTTCAACATACCTGAACCAGTGAAACATTTCCGACAATCATTTTGACGATATCTCTACTGTATAGCATGTTGCCCAAATTTGCCTGAGTGGAAAGTCTTGATGCAAGACACATGTCTAAATTTCCCTTTAGACCTAGAAGAGCTGGTATGAGAACGTACAAAGCCTGAACTTCTTTGAACACCTCATTCATCTGAAAACAGCATGAGTAACAAAAATACTTTTCTTCGAATAAAGTTAATGAAAACTAAAGTAGCCCTGAAAGTGGACCTTGTGGAATGCCTTTCGTAATGATGCATAAGAATGTTCACTTACTATGACATCTGCCATGATAAGTCCAGCTCCAATTGTTCCAATACCTGCTATGAAAAATGGAATGCTCACTTGAATTGTTATATTATACCATTTTTCATGTTCCAAAGTTTTTGTTTCATCTGAAATGTACTCAAGGGCGACCTCCACTGGAAAAGAGTGTAATTTTTCCAAATCTGAAAAATTTACGGATTTAAACTAAGGTATTTTGGCCGGTCAGTCTGCAACAGAAAACAACTACTGCCCCCTACGACCGCTGAGTTATATCCGTTTTATTCTTGAACAAGTTTTCTACAAAGGCTATCTAAATCGTGAGGCAAAAAAAGAAAACGTGGCAAACTTCCGCAGAGTTACCTCAAGCTGTAAAAATGTTATCAGAAACACACACAATTCAGAAATTCACGAAATACGCGAATTCCTACCTCCTTTCTATTGGTCCTGATGTTCTCTAAATGTTAGGTACAGGCATTTCTTCCGGTTGAATCAGGAAGTAATAGTTATGATCCTAACAAGTGCGGAAAAAGTACCTTTTTCGCATGCGACTGCCGTTACCCGAACGACGCAAAGCGGAGTAAGCAGTCGAGTGCGTGAAAGTACCTCTTTGTACGAGTATCAATATTTTTTCTACAAGCGCCTTGAAAAAAATTTCTGTGGCGCTTTTGAACAAACTTTTGTGTGCGGGAAAAAACTCACTTGAAATGACTTTAGCGTGCGGGAAAATTACATCTCTCGAACTAAATTGCGTGCAGGAATAGGGTGAATCACGCACGTTTGTAGAAAATAGTTATTATCCTATCAAGAACGAAAAAAGTACTTTTTCCACATACGACTGCCGTTACCCGAACGACGCAATGCTGAGTTTCGGTGAGCAGTCGATTGCAGGAAAGTACCTTCCGGTA
Organism: Chrysolina americana; assembly: GCA_958502065.1. Lineage (NCBI taxonomy): Eukaryota > Metazoa > Arthropoda > Insecta > Coleoptera > Chrysomelidae > Chrysolina > Chrysolina americana. The sequence goes on from OY293410.1 coordinate 90,459,455, forward strand.
TGAGTTTATGTACTTAGGTATTGCTTTGAACAAACTTTGGAGAGCGGAAAAAATTTTTCCGCACCATTGCATGAAGATATAGGGTGAATCGCGCATGATTGTAGAAAAAATAATAAAATATAAGTACACGAAAAATCAACTAGGTAGCTAATGATTCATGTCTTTTATTTTTCTGTTAAAAAGGGAATAATAAATGATCCCACTCCTGCGAGAAAGTTCACGTATGAACATTAAATATTTTGGTAAAGTATATTTTTTATATTCACCATTAACTGTATAGATCCCTTCAAGACCTCCCTCAGCCATTTCAGGTAATTCTTCCTTCTGGATGGTCATATGAATTTTTTCAAACTGCCATTATTGCTAAAATTAGTAAAGATTACTCTACTTATTTGAAAAATGACAATTCCTAAAAGCATATACTGGATAAAGAGCCTTTGACATTTGAACATGATAATAATTATAAATGAAAAATTCATTATGCGAAATAATCAGTACATAATATAGTAATAATACGATCACTTGAATTTTTCAATATTCAGGTTGTACATCGGTAACTTGTTGCATAATCATAAACAATGTCAGTTCGATTGTTGAAGTGATACGATTCGTAATGTATAGTCTCAATTGTTTTGGATAACAGACAATTCAGTAAGTATCTCAAATACCTAAAGAAATAATGAAAAATAGATTATATATTATCCAGTCTTCCACTTTAACCTATGCAATAGGTATATTCGTCGGCAAGTCTCCAGCTCAAAAAAATACTGCCCCTTACAATCGTTGAATCATATATGTCTGATACTTTGCAATGTTTTCTACAAAAACTACTTGGTAATACTCCTTAAATATCATAGATGCAATTATTTTTTTTTATTCAAATGAGGGAACACCTATACGTATCGGTATCATGGTTCTTCAGTGAAGGTTACTTCAACTTAAATGAAACAAAAAATCTTTTCAGCTTTTCTTGGGAATTCCTGAGATAAATACTGATGTATATAACGTCATCTCTAGGTTTCAGAGAGCACACCATCTTCTACAGCATATTCTACAGCACCTACTCCTCCTGGCGTCAAATTTTTTATGGGAAAACTATTCACCCACTTAAATTGAAAAATTATTTGAGATTTGAGATTTGATATTCAAAGAGTATGCAAAGTAGTTCTTGTTGAAAACTCTCCCAAGTATCAAACAGATTAAACGATCGTATGTGGCAGTAATTATTTTCTATTGGATACTTGCGACAGATATACCTTGTTTTGTAAACGAAACTAAATTCCTCAGAATAACTTTCAAAAATCAACTTTTACATTCGCATAACACAGTAGGATTAACAGCGTACTATAGATCACCTGCATCACATGCTCAAAACTACATAAAAATATATTTAGCCGATTTGAAAAAACAAAATTACAGTAGGTCTCATCACCTTCATCAAAGAAAAGAGACAATCTGAAGAAGACATTATGACAAAATCACTCTGAGCAACTCGAAAAACAGTACAAAAATTACAGATATGAATTAGGTTGTCCTACAAAAAAAATAATGATTATTATCAAAATAAAATAATTGAGCCAGGGAAAAATTATGAAAAACTTTGGAATTCAATAAATGAAAAATCGGTGAAAAAATCTACTAATGATATGAAAAATATCATCGTTATAAATGAAAAATCCGAACAAATTAAAAACAACAAAGAAAAAGCAGGAGTATTCAACAACTTTTTTATCAGTTTTGGAACAAAAATAGCAAAGGAAATAAAAGAAACCAGTTTACCCTGAAATTTTGCGAATGAAAATGCAAATGATTCATAAATTTTTTCAAAACCCATTAGTAATAATGAGGTCATAATTCCTATATCGAACCTATAAAACAACTGCGCTCCTGGACCAAATACAAGTTTGTCAATCACCAAAAAAAATATTCATAAGCATATAATAAAACCCATGGTATATATTATAAATTTATCTTTCACACAAGGTGAAATCCCATTACAATGGAAACAATCCATTGTCACACCAATTTCCAAAGCTCGTGACAATAGTCAACTAACAAACTATAGACCAATTCAGGAATAAAAAATTCCACTAAAATATTGAAACAAGCTTTGAAAAGCAGAATGGCTGATTTTTTGGAGGCCAATAATATCATAACAGGCAGGATATGGTTTCATAAAAAAATCAAACACGGAAAATGCGGTTGATCTCTTAGAGGAAACTGTGAAAACCATCGGTAAGGTATTCAACATAGTTTTTTATACCAAACTACTAGATAAATCAGCAAAATATGGAATTTGTGGTTCAGCTCTTGAACTTGTTCAGAAATATCTATTTGAGAGATGTCAAACTGTAAAAATTTGTGGGAAAATTTGCTCTGAGCAGATGGTCAAAATAGGAGTACCACAAGGTACTGTGTTGGGCCCAATACTTTTTCTTGTGTATTTGAATAATCTTTCCAGAATAGATAACTTCGACTTATTATAATTACGAATTTATAACTCGGAATTTAATGTAGCTAATAAAGAAGTCGCGTGGACAAAAAGAAAATTGCAGTGCACGTAAATCTAGTATAACTATTTGACAGTGAGCCAATGGCTTTACACACTTCTTGTATTCAGGTGCCAAATAATCGAGAGTACACTAGATTACGTGCACTGCATTTTTCTTTTTGTCCACGCGACTTCTTTGTAGGTACCTCAAATTCCGAGTTGTGAAGTCAGAATTATACTAATTCCAAGTTGTGAAGTCGAAATGGAACTAATTCCCAGTTGCAAGTCGGAATTCATTTTTTTTATTATTTTTGGCCCGTATACGCTTTCGTATCAGAGCGCTATTTTACAAATTTTATATACTAAGGGAAATTATCTCACAAAAACAATTGATAATTATGTACAATATAGTCTTGCTGAATCATTCCTCAAATACTGCATAGATGCTTGGGGAGGTGCCTTCTTTTCTACCACAAGAATATAACAAGCAGCTCAAAATACCTTAATTAAAACAATTTAAAAAAAAAATATTGATTGTATTCCACTAACTTAACAAAGAAATAAAAATAAAAACAATATTTTCGTTCCAGTGTAGGTATATTACGAATATACTCAAATGTACAATAAAAACCTTCAAGTCCATCTTTTCAAAAAATCTCTGACACAAAGATCATTAAATAAGTATTTTGGCTTAACATCCTTCACCTCCTACTACCCTGCATTAGAGAAATAAGTAAAATTTAGGCGAATAGTTCAAAAAATGAGAAGAAATGTAGGATGATCTGATGATATAAATTGATTCACTTTCTCACATCATAAAATACAAGGTGTTTCTCAAGTACGTGTAGAAAATTCAGGAAGATGTTGCTGACGTCAAAATAGAAGGAAAAATTCTTATAAACATATGTCCGCAAGTTATTCGTTTCTGAGATACAGTGTCAAAGCTGAATTCTTATTTTTGCTTTTTGCTATTATAATAATAGTTTGAATACGAATTTGAAGAGTATATATTTTGTTTCAATGCAAGTGTAGTTTGTGCATACATTTGGAATGTTTTTGTATCAAGTTGATAAGTAATATGAAATTTGCGAATCAAGTTTACGAGTTGGGGACATATCTGGTAAACAAAGGGACTTGGAATTTTATGATGATGAGTTGCCGACCTTTGAAGAAACGTATCAGACAGGGAGGGTAACATTTTTATATGACAATTTAATTTTAATTTGTTCTTCTGAGAGTGCACTGTTATCATTTATCCAAACAACAGTATCAGAATCATGTACTCTGAGTAAATGAAATTATTATTGACTAATGGTGTCATTAAAACTCATTCATTTCAAGGATCCAACTTCTGGTGAGGAATAAATTTCTAATTAACACTAAATGGTGTGAAGTGCAAACCATTTCACTGTATCTTGAATCGTTTTTGTTAGTGTTATTTCAAATCTGAATAAACGCTTTTTTCAATTATCTATAATAATAAAACTATAGATTCTGAATATGCTATGATTTATGAAAAAACTTGAAATTATATGGGGCATGAAAAACGTTATTAAGGCCACTGAAAAACTAAATATTTCAAATCGCTCATAAATAAAATAAGGTCAGTAGGTTCTGGTTATCGTCGGGCAACAAAATTTATGTCCTTTAGATTTTTGTTAATTGTCTCTCATGCTCCACACTTATAACGTGGGTATATGAATTGAATTAAATATATTGCTCTTCCCTTCTGTATTAATTTCATCTGATGTTGATGTGATGTTGATGTTCATACATACCTAACTCTCAAAAAAAATCGACACAAATCACTGTCGCTGTGTAAGCTCCATAAAATATCAACCCAATGGTTTGAAAATATAATAATAACTGTTCAAGTGATCACAGGCGTTTGTAAAATTTCATGTCACGATGATTTTTAATTATTATGTGGAAAAATTCTTATACAATATCGGTGACCGAGGGAAGTCCAAGCCTTCATGAATAATGCTATTATCTCTGGAAACATTTCATGATTCGATTGTTTTCTCTCCAACTCCAATGAGACCACAAAATAGATCACATACGATATGTTATATTACATAATTATCCGAATAATAATTCATTAGATAGCACGAGCATTTTTTAAGCTGTAGGTATTCAAGAACTAAACTGTTAAACTTGCTTCTATCGACGAACTGTTCTCTAGACTCAATAATGTTATTTTTGTATCGTATGCATATCCGGGGAATACTGTTTATCGCGAATTCCACAATAATATCGTTGAGCTATTGGAAATAATGATGTTGATAAAAAAACTCCCCGAAATGAACGGTGGGCCATAGAATAGCAGAATTATTTTTGTAATATCGATAAATGAAAAAACCAGTAATATGTAAAACCAACAAAATGGAGAATCAATTATGTTTCAGAATAACATTTTATAGGTCTTAAAAACAGCAGAATTGAATGGATAGAAATGATTTATGATCCAAATTGAAATTCATCTAATATGTTTTTATAAGAAACAATAAAGCATCATACGCGAAAACAGTAGAACCAGATTTCATAGGTCTGAATTCGGCAAGATTGGAAAGTGACCGAAATGAGAAAATAAAGTAATTGCAAATCTCAATAACCTAAGCTCTTCAAAACATAAAACGATCACGCTCAAAAAATATCGAAATGTAATTCCATCAAAACAACATATAATCGTATCTAAAAACGTAAATCCAACAAATTATCTGAAAATGAATCTGTAGTAACATAAAATCCTTGGAAACAAATTGTGTCAGACTGAAAACGGTTAGAATCGAAATCTAGCAGAAATTGTGGAGGGGATGAGCGAATTAATTCCGATATTAGAATTTAGTAATATTGACCGCACGCTGCTCCATCTCTGAGAGACTAGAGCCATCCGCTATCCCCTCTCCAAATTCTGATATTTTTCGGTTCTATCCTTTTCGATTCTACTATTTATTCTTCTGATTATTTTCAATATGGAAATTTTAGGTTAGGTTAGGTTAGGAGGTTAGGTTAGTTTAGGTAAGGTTAGGTTAGGTTAGGTTAGGTTAGGTTAGGTTAGGTTGTAATATTGACCGCACGCTGCTCCATCTCTGAGAGTGTCGAGAATGTGGGTTGGTAAAATTGTCAAAAAAATAAGTCTCTCCATTTTACAAAGAGTAATCTGCTTATGATAGGGAAAATACCAACAAATTATGTCTATAAATTAGCCTACTCCTAGCAAGCCCTAAAGTCCCTAACCGAACTTACCAAGTAGCTGAAAAAGAATCAGATTAGTAAATAGCTAACAAAAATCTGATAAAATAAAACAATATATTTCAACGCGCCTAACCAGGGAGTTTACCCGTGTCTCTCCCGGGAGAGAAGTTGCGCTTTACCGCCCCGTCTCACCTTAGTGCAATGGCTTGTCTTATAACGGAAGACTCACCCCAGTGATCCGGTAGGCATCACCTGGCATGGATTCCGGGACCACGCAATCCAATCCAGGCAATACGGAGCCGCTGCTTCCACCGGCGGTGGAGGCCAGGCTAAGCTGAAAGAGAAAGTATGAAAATTAGTAAATTCAAAAATATCAAAAAGACCCTACTTAACAACCACAGAGCTATCGCCCTGCTATCTGTTATAATTTTCAATTATTTGTTGCAACCTCATGCCCAGTGTACAGCTTAGCGGATGGTAGAAAAAAAAAGGTAGTGGATTTTCTTAAGAGTTATGACTCATGCTGTCGCAGAGAACAAATTTACGTTTTGGCAGTCGTCTACTGAACGTAGGCTGTTATAGACTAGGCTAGGCTAGGCTATTATAGTGAAGTAGTTGAGTCAATGTGTTCGGTTTCCAATTCAATAATTTTGTAAGTTGTTACCTGTAAGCGACGCGTAGATATATTCAAGGTCATAGCTCTTAAGAAAATCCACTACCTCAATCAATGTGTAAATTTCAGAATGGAATGTGGATTTAATAACTCATAGAATCCATTGCGAACAAAAACCAAGAATGTCTTTTCACTAGAACATTCAATCGTACTGTGGCATTTTTCATGGAAAAAGCATGTCCCAAAAGTGCCTTTCAAAAAGTTGGTTTTCTGTTTCATGCCAAACTGATTATGATTCATAAGGCAAAGATCCTACCAGTCTTGGAATAGTGTTCCCATGAATGTAGTGCCAAAAAATAGCAATTCGTCTCATCGGCGATGTTTCGCACACAAGTTCGCTCACTTCTCTGGAACACAGAAGAAACGATGGAGATCTATCTATTTTATAGATTTCTGATCAGTAACCTTGTTTTCTAACCCTTTCGCTCATAAATTTTCATTTTTCATTGACACAAATCAGAGTATTGGGATATACATGTAGTGTACACCATGATCTATAGATATTCTCACGAAAACGGAACATAGATGAGGATAAAGTATATTAACTATTGCTCAGCAACTGCCTTCTTGTTTGGTTAAAAATTGTTGAAATTGTTATTTCCGTCAACCGGCTACACTCCTACGAGCAACCCTCAGAAATCTTCGAGATACTTGTGCGAGCTAAGGAAGACCCTTACCTTTTCAAACGTGTGATGCCATGCACGAGACCGGTGCGGTTCGAACCCATGCACCTACGGATGAATGATTAAGAAGCAAGCAAAATTCTATAATGTTGTGATACTAGAAATTAATCATTGACGATTGTTGATGAAGTATTCCGATATAACGAATAACAACACCCATATTCTCCAATTCTCCACTGTACCTATGGAAGAACTTCATAGGCATCTGAAGGAAGTGAAAGCACTAGCTACCAGTCCAGACCTTATCAATCTGGAAATGATCCTAAACTGTTGTCCGATGCTATCACCAGTACTAACAAATATTATAAATTCCTGTCTACTGGAAGGTGTATTTCCTGATAGTTGGAAAATATCTCGAATAATTGCGTTGCCCAAAAAAATTTATATATTGAGTTACAATGACCTTCGTCCAATAAGTATACTACCATGTCTGTCAAAGGTAATCGAGAAAATTATGAACCATCAAATAAGACTCCACTTCGAAAAATATTTAATTTTGCCCGATGACCAATCAGGTTTCAGGTCAGGATACAGTTGTACAACGGTATTGCTTAATAAAACAGATGATATTCAGCTCTATGCTGTATCACTTTGTAGGTTTCTCGGAAGATGCTATAAAACTCATGAGCAGATATTTACAGAACAGATTTCAATATGTAGAAACATCTATTGGAGAGTCAGGAGAAGAAAAAAATTACTTGTGGTGTGCCTCAAGGAACCATCCTTGGACCTTTGCTTTTCAGCATACACACAAATAATTTTGTATCAAGCTTGAATCATTGTAAAGCACATTTCTATGCTGACGCCACACATTGTATCCGGAGAATGGGTAACAGCCCAGGAAGTTATAAATAATGATGTGGAGTAGATCTTTCTGATTAGCATAATCTGAAAATAAACACTCTCAAATCACCTGTGATAATTTTTGGTAAAGACAAAAAATACATGGAATCTGTTATGGCAGTCATAATTCAAGGCAATTATCTGGGGTTTACAAATGTAGCTAATAATTTAGGTTTATTTCTGGACACAGAACTTCGATTCAAGAAGCATGTTAGTAGCTGTCACCGAAGAGCTTAGTGCTCTTTGAAAATGCTTTATCCACAACATCACTTGCTTACACAATCAATCAAGATATTGTTAACTGATCTACTTGTTCTACCCACAAAATGGTTGAAAATGGAGGATTGTCGAAAACTCCATTTCGTTGTATTAGTACAGTCTATTATAATGAAACAATGTCCACCGTATCTATGTAATAAAATAAAGTATAGGACTGATATTCATAACCTCAACCTGCGTCATAGAGGTTATATTTCGCTTACACCCTATGATACAACCTTATTTAGAAGAAGTTTCAATTATAATACCTAAAAATTATTCACTGATGTTCACCCTACACTTCAAAAAATAAAATCATTGCTTTTTAAAAAGATAATTAAGGAACGTTTAAAAAATAAATGATGAGTGGTTATGATGGTAAAGCGCTAGTCTATCAATCAGAGGGACGTGGGTTCGATTCCCCGCATGGTCACTGGTCTCGTGCTAGGAATCGCACGTTAAAAGGTAAGACCTCGTTAATCCTTAGCTCGCAGAAGTTTCGACTTCTGAGGGCTGTCGTTCGTAGGGGGATGACAGCTGGTTAACGGAAAAAAACAATTTAAAACAACAACAATAATCTCAATTCACCCACAACTTACCTATATTTTCCACTGTAAAAGAAAAGTTTATCATGCAAACGCTATATCAAAGGTATTCATTGGAAGTTCACTTGGAGCTGAACTAGAACTTTTGTAAATGGTTTTCAGCCCCATTTTGCGTTATTACTCATGTTACCACTTACTCTGTAATATTCTGATAAAAATGTAAAAAATTATTATTATTATATAGCACTCGACGTTTATCGATGTACACTTTGGGTCTTAGAGTGATCCAAACGTCCATGGACTCGATATAAATGTCCAAAGGACGTTCGGGTCTGGATATGTTTTGTACAATCCGTATTGAACGTACCATGAATGATCCGTGGACCTAAAATATTGTACCAACATAAAACATCAATAGAAGGGCGAATTTGGATATACAATGAATTTACAACAATCAACCAGTGATCCGAACGTTACATACCTTTATGTAAGTCCGTTGTAGTTGGAATTGTGTGGAGAGACAGGTATTTTTCGGTTTTTACGAAATATTTGTTTCATTGAATTGAACTTTCCTATATACACACTCGAACTTTGTTCGTTTTATTTGATTTTGGTTTCTGCCTGGAGGCAGTGCTACAAGGAGGGTTACTTGATTTGTTTGCGGATGGCGCTGCGAATTACTTTATTGTAGGTCGCAGCTTCATTCGTAGACGGATACAATAAGGCTTTTGAATATTATCATTAATATTGTGGAACAAGGCGACTACATTATCGTCTGACCTATCCTTACACTGATGAGAGGAAAATAATCTCGAAACATGCACTTATGTATGCAGGTGGTCATTTCCAACAAAATGAAGGATAATATTCAATGGCTTCATAACAAGTAGCACTTTCAATTATGTGTCCGTGAGAAACGTTGCACGAATAGACGACAGATATAATTCAGTATCCGTAAGGAGTAGTAGTTAGTTTCTGTCAGATATTCGCGGAGAAACAGGTATTTTTCGGTTTTTAGGAAATATTTGTTTCATTGAATTTTATATATTTCCGTATATGTAGTAGACTTTTGTTATGTACGTACATTGGACAGCCACGGCGTACAACATAAGATGTTATATCCAGTATATCTAGATATCTACCCCAAGGGTGGCTGAGGCGTTGCAGCCAACGGGAGTGGCGACACGTAGGCCCTAGCCTAGCTTACCGTACACCGACGTGAAAAACACACATGTTCCCCCCAAAATCAACACATACGCAGTCACACATTACATAGATGCGAGAACTTGGGAATCTACCTTCAGTGGAAGCTAAGGAAGGACCTCGGATTGAGTGCTGCGAGACTGGTAGCCGGTGATGAATCACCCGCGGCCGCCGCTTCGTCCGGTTGAGAACCAGCCCTACCAGGGTTTTCATGAGGAGGCAAATCGAGAACTGAAAAATCTGGTCTTCGGTGGGAACCAAGGAGGGGCCTTGGATCTGGTGCTGCGGGTCTGGTAGCCGGTTACAGAATCACCCGCGGCCGCCGCACTGCCCTACCGATAACCAGCCCCATCAGGGCTTGAGGAGGAGGATTGAAGGAACTCGCTCCCTTGACAAGCACACACACACTACACACCTAGACTTTGAGGAGAGCCGGTGAAAATCATAGGTGGGCAGAACACCATGCATGAGGGGAGCAGGGGATGGCAATAAGAGGACATGGGGGCCTACTTGCTTGGTTGTAATAGAGAGAGAGAGAGAGACTTTATTGTCCAAAGAAGTAGTTCTCATTGACAAAGCTTTTTTCTTAAGAATAACCTTAATTATAAAGAATAAAAAATGATAGCAGTACCAGCAGGCATCTCTAGAAATATCCAACAACATGCAATCCAATGAGTTATTAAAATCTAAATAAAAGATAATCATACATACATATCCGCTAATGCTCGTCATTAAAACTTTAAAAATATACGTCAACAGTTAAAAATTAATAAATAAATTAAAACAAGGAGTTCTAGTACCCATCAACAAATTACAACAAATAGTTAAAATTTTCTTAAAAATAGTCAGGAATAAGCCTATACATATATAAATCCGCTAATGCTCGTCATTAAAAAACTCAGTAACATTATAATATATAATCCAATAGTAGACATTTTATCCCCTTTCGGAAGTTATCAAGCAAACTGATTTTCCTAATTCTATTGGGTGGTTGTACATTTTGCAACCATTGTAAATCAAAGAATCTTTGATAAGATTTGTTGCCGGACGTGGAAGCTTGATGACGTTGATTTGGCGAGTGGCATAGTGGGAAGGATTTTTGTCAAAGTTATTAATATATTTCTTGACTATACATACTGTTTTTAGAATGAAGATAGCGACTACAGCTGGAATTTTGTGTTCACGAAATAGGGGTTTACATGGTTCACGAAATTTGGATTTAGTCATACAGCTAATGGCACGCTTTTGTAATCTCAGAATAGACTGCAAATAGTTATTGTTTACTGCCCAAAAGGCAATACCATATCTTAGGTGTGACTCTATCAGTGAGTGATATACCTTCTTGGCCGTGGACATACCTAATTCGTTTGAAATTATGCGGACGGCGTAACAACCCGATTGCTCTTTAGGTGAGTGATGTGACTATCAAACTTCAGTTTAGTGTCAATTTGCAATCCGAGAAATTTTGCTTTATGGCTATTATCTATGAAATTATTTCCTAGGGGCAGCTTATTGATTTCATATCTGAAACCTATGACATTTGTTTTTGACACATTGAGAGATAGTTGGTTTGAGTCGCACCCTTTTTTGACCTTTTCAATGTCCTCACAAATTGACAAATTCAGAGCAGTACTGTCATGATTGTGCCATATTATTGTGGTATCATCGGCATAAAGTGTGAAGTTTCCTGAGATTTTGATATTTGGAAAATCGTTTAGATAAATCAAGAAGAGAAGAGGGCCGAGTATCGATCCCTGTGGTACTCCTGAGTTCATATCTGCTTCATTAGACGATGTTGAGGTCTTTACTAACTGGCGACGCCCAGATAAGTAAGATTTACACCAATCGGAGGCGACTCCTCTGATTCCATAATTATGAAGTTTTCGCAGCAGAATCCCGTGATTAACGCAGTCAAAAGCCTTCGACAAATCACAGAACACTGCTGCCACCAATTCACCATCATTCGACTCGGTATAAACTTTTTGCAAGAATTGGAAAATAGCATCGTTCGTGTTTCTGTTACTACGGAAACCAAATTGACTATTTGTGAGCAAGCTATGTTTATTTAGAAATTTTGTTATTCGTATTTTTACTTATTTTTCCAGTATTTTTGCCAGTTAGCAATGGGACGATAGTTGGAGGTATCATCTTGAGGACCTCCCTTATTAAGGGAATTATGAACGAGGTTTTTAGAAAGTCTGAGAATAACAGCCCCCCCCATAAATACTACGACTACTACTACTAATGGACATTTTCCGGACATTTGGAGACGTAACTGGACGTCCAGTGGACGTACCTACATGCAATTCGTGCGGTACTTCGATTTGACAAACATGAGATATACATGTGTTATGTAGGCAGTGAAGTCTAAAATAATTTGCCCTCGTAATCCGTAAGTGCACTTCTATAGACCAGTTATTTTCGCTTATGAAGTGGACAACAATGTATCTATGGATCATTGTTGGGCAACTATCAATTGCTCTAATATTTTTATTCTTCCTATATTCCTACTGTATAAAATAATACGAGGAACTTAAAATGAGATGAGATCGGCTTTTGCAGCTAGAAAACTTTCATCTTTCTACATGCACTCAGTGATGTAAATGGAGAATCCTGCAATCAGCTGGGTCTTCCTATTTTTTTATTTTTTTATTTTACCAGTCAAAAAAACATGAGAAGGTTCAATACTTGTTTCATTGCTTCAGCATTAGCATTACTCAGATCAAGCAATAACACATGCTCAACTTCCTCAACATTATCACTCTAATCACATTGACTTTCGATATCTAATATGCCTTCTGCTGGTGCATCAACAAGTTCTTGATGTGTCAGTTTCTACTCATATGTCTTCAGAATCCCATGAACATCCAATAGACCGCATACACACTTCTTCTATACTCCTTCGTTCACATGTCCACTAGAGTATACATTACTCCTTGACGTTCTCAAATGAAACCAATGATGTGAATTTTCTCAGAATGGGTGCTAACAGTAAAAATCCCGAAGTTTGTGAAAAGAAACCTATTCTGATCATTGTTTCTTATCTGAGGTCAGTGAAGGGAACTGCAGGAATTCGCAACTCTACAAACAATATTGGAATCATGTCCAGTTGATTTTTTTTCGTTGATACATGGCGATATGTGATATTTGTTCAATACTTGGACATTCACTTGGAGCATCACAGTAGCCAAACTCGTGAATAAATCTCAACCGTCTGCATTAGATGATTTTAAATTTTGAAACACCATTGTGTACTGTCAGAACGAAAGGGCTAGAAGGTTTTGTCAAATTTCACAATACCTGACTCACCATAATTCGAAAATCATTTATTTAATATTACCACCGTGCTCGGTTTTTTACCATGTTTTTAAAACAATATAACGATTTTTTTCTTGCTAATTTGAATTTTAAAATTAAAGTGAAAGATGGTGTTCAATACCGAATGGTAGGTAACCGCTATTCAAAAGTAAGTATGAAAGTGTTGTTGACACTTCATTATTCATCCCAACACTTTCTCCTAAGGAATACACCGAAAATTCTATTTGATATGCAAATGATTAATCATTTAAATTCGACAACACGTCTCTGAACAAGCATCTGAATAATACTCTAGGAAAATTAAACATTTCGCACGAAAGTACTTACTGAAATAGTGCATAAGTAAGCTTGTGAGTTGAATCTCAAAATAAAGCTTCAGAACAGTTTCCAATTCAGGTATTAGGTATTGTATACAAAATATGGGAATTCGAAAGACTTGAAATACCTATCACAAATAATTATAATTAATAGGGAATCAAATCACTCAGATTTCAACCCAGTTTCTGTGGAGTAAATTGAGAAATGCCGGTTTCTTTCTGCACGTAGATGTGCGTTTAATGACTTGTATATGAATCTACAATCGAGCTGGCCATCCACAATCTCATTCAGTTGCATTAGTAGACCTCAAGGTAAAAACCCGATCAGAAGGAACAACCGAATACTTCCGCCTGTGTTTTGGAAAAATGAACCAGTTTTGTGTTTGTGTTTTCATTATAGCTATTTTTGGAGTATATGTGTACGAAACGAAAGGTAAAGAATCAATTAATTCATCATCAGTCATCGCTCAGTGTCTTGCTTGAATAGTGAGTAGGAAATAATACATGATTCCAGTTAGTCACTAAAACTTTTGAATATTAATTTCTGTAAAATATCACACAGATTACATAGGTAAATAAAATGAGCTAATTTGAAGTTGTACACATTCTTTGGGGCGTTTGGTGTAGTCATGAGTAGGTACATCTGGAGTTTCATCCTAATACCATGCGAACCAATATATTTTACAACTCGACATGTGTTTCGGGAGGAAGATTACACTAAACCTAGTTACAAAATTTGCCCAATTTATACTCGTCTGATGGTTAAACAGAAAGAAATTACAACAGGATTGGGATCAAATTACTATTTGTTTTGGTAAAGGGAATTGAGATTTTTCAAGACATGAATTCCTACTCAGTACTAAATTTCACAAAGTATTTGTTACATGTAGACTCTGAAGACATCGTCTCATGTGGCAAAGACAGAACCTTGTAAATTGATATGTTCCAAAGGGTATAGCTTCTTGATCCATATAAAGAGAACTAAAAGAAGCATGATTCTGAGAACGTGTAGAGACGCCGAAGGGAATATTGAGAATATAACGGTATCTTGCAACATTTTTGGATGAAGATACACCCTGTATACTCGTGTTCTTTAAAGAATTTTCGCGGAGAAGTGAAAATTAATCATAAAAATCCGCAATTTCAGTCAATTCTCTTATTCAAATATACTCTACAGACCCGGAGTAATATTTCAATCGTAAATGAAAATGCTCTAAAACTTTTGGATTGCTTGTGAGTTAACTGAAGGAAAAAAATATTTTTTTTCTTTTTGTTGCTCTCTCTTTCGACGAAATTGGATATACTCATATGTAGACCCTTTAGGTCTCAACCGCAAATAATAAAATATTTCGATAAAAAAATTATTTGCGGAATTACTAAGAAAAAATGTTCAGAGAAGAATTCGAAAATAAAAAATGTTGTCTTCTAGGATGCATAGAGAAAATTACATTTGGAGCTTATGATTCGTGTTCCACCCGAAAACTTTTCGTTTCTTCATCTAGAAGCATCTTCTTTCATTTCCTCAGCAATTGTTATAAGTGTGAGGCCACAAATTTTCTAACAGCTTCAGAAGGCACAGAGCCAGTTCTCCTGGTTTTTATATACATATAATTTTTAATGCGACTCTTCAAAAGACGAATCATCATTACGGTCTGAAACCAAGTGTTTTGCCAAATTCTGTTCGATACACTGGAGTTTCATCTGAACGCCAAGTGACCATCTTTTGGAGGCAGATCAAATGATGAGTTTTTCATACATTCATACATACAAATATAATAGATATTATCGACATATAGCATTCATTTTTTGGATAGTTCATCTGGCCAGTACAAAATATTAAAGTATTGTAGTGTAAATATACTTAAATTTTCGCTGATTTATTTGAAACTCTTCTGAACAATAATTTATTTCAAAGATTGATTCCACAGTCACTGTCGCTTCTCTGTCTAATTGCGAACTCTTGAATTATATCTGCAACTGCTACTCTGCGACTCTGCCTGCCATCTGATGTTAAGCGTCTTATATACCAGCAAGCAGATTCCTTCACCATTCTCGAACTGTCGAGACTATACGGTGACTCGTTCAAATGGCTCCAGTGAAATCTCGACGCGAATAGAACAAGGAGTCATGGGTGAAGCGTTATAATGAGCAGATGTGAGATCACCCGCAGGCTGATCGTGAATATCGCGGCCAGGTCCGGCCTTAGGGTTGTTACTTTGCCCCCTTGTTGAAAACGTTCTACCCGAAATATCGTTCTTGGAGTGTGTAGATACCTGCCAGATTCTCCATGTCTGCACCTTGAAGTTCGATGGAAGTAACACACCACAGTCTTCACGTGAGTTCGAGGAAGATGGTTACAGTACACCAAAATCTTAACGCCGCTGGATCTAAATATCGAACATGCTTCTAATAACTCTCCAGTCTAGCCCATCAACCCCACAGGACAATTTTGGGATTGCCAGGTCCACGAGATTCTGGTTCAGCATCGTGTTTCTTAATCTGGTAAGGCTCTTCCAAACATCTTCATACGTCGGTTCATCTCGAGAATGATTTTTAGTAACTAGGTAGAAGATATTTCTCTGGCCCTTCTTCAACTGAAGCACCCCTCCAACTTCTGGGTTCTGTTCCCGTAGTTCCTGGAGTTGGATCTTCTTGGAAAATATCACGACAATGCCTCTGGATATTTGAAGGTCTTCTGCCACACAGTGAGCTAACACGTAATCAGCAGGCACCTTGAAAAGGTCTCGCGGGTCTTCTCGGGCTGCCCCATGTAGAACTTTCTGTCCATTTGAGTACAGGGACATGAACCTCTGGAAGATCATTTCATCCCCCAGTGATCTGAGGGTGCTCGTTAATGAATGCCGTCCATTCTCTGTCGTTGTTTGCTGACGCAGTGTCATGTCCTAGTGACATCCCAAATTTTGGGTCACAGGGAAGTCGCAGCTCTCGGCCCATTACAACACTAGCAGTAGTTTGGCAAGTTAACTCGTGTATTGCGGAACGATAGGCCATCAGGAACAAATGAAGATACTGGTCCCAATCTTTCTGGTGGTCAAAAACTACCTTGGACAGGTGACGGTGTATCGTCTTGTTCATCCTCTCTACCATTCCATCGGACTGTGGATATAGAAACGTGATTCTCGTCTTCCGGATGTTCAGCATCTGATACATTTTCGTGAACAGATTTGACTCGAAATCTGCCTTGATCCGAATTCAGATCCAACGGAACACCAAATCGACATATCCACTCCTTTACCAAGACGTCGGCAACGGTAACGGCTTCTTGGTAGGGCAGAGCATAAGCTTTGGCCCATTTGCCAAAGTAATCCATTGTCACAAGGATGTACTTATTTTCGTCAGATTGTGAAAATGGACCAGCGATGTCAATGGCGATCATTTCAAATGGGCTGCCTACTATTATTGCCTATTATACTGGAGCATCGGGGCCTTAGGTCTTGTTCGACAGTTGGCCCAGTAAAACTGTTTCCTCAGTTTCTGGAGGATCTTCTTCACTCCTATATGTCCTGTGCTGACCCAATCATGTATTTTTCGGAGGACTTTCTCTCTTTTGCTCCTGGGAACATCTGTCTGATGCCTGTCTTCCCCACCATACTCAGTCTCCAGCACACGCTTCAGGACCCCTTTGTCCGAGGTAAGGGAGTTCTGTTGGGCCTAGTAAGATTTAGCGTCTGGGGAATAACTGGCTAATTCCTGTCACAGTCTTCGATTACTCTTTTTCCAGCCGATGACTAAACCAAGAACTGGACCTTTCTCTTGATCTTTCCGAATCTTGTTATTTCAGTTATATACTGTGGTGGATCTACAAATTGTCGACTCCTTTTCCTCTGCTCGTCGGCAATGTGAGCATTCTTATGGCTAGTCCCAGCACGATGTTCGATCTCGAAGTCAAATTTTGGAGCCTCCTGATCCAACTTGACTCTCGGGATTTTTGAATTGTAGAAGCCATTTGAGGGCGGCATGGTCAGTTCTCAGAAGGAATCTTTTCCCATACACGTACTCGTAGAAGTGCTCTACTCCTTCAACAACAGCCAACAGCTCCCGCCTAGTGACACAATAATTACACTCTAGTTTACTGAAGTACCAATGACCTTCTCTTGTCCTTCCCGGATCTGAGACAGGACAGCTCCAAGTCTCACGTTACTTGTGTCCGTATCCAAAATGAATTTTTCGTTCGAAAGGGGATAGCTCAGAATTGGTGGGTTGATCAATGCTCTGTTTAGCTTCCTGAATAAATCTTGGCATTCTTCAGACCACTGGAACTCTGTTTGCCCTTCCGTTAGCCTGGTCAGCGGTTTGGTAATGTTGGCGAACCCCAGCACATATCAACGATAGTAAGTGCACAAGTCAAGAAAATTTCGAAACTAGTGTATGTCTCATGAAATGGGCAATTCGTCATCAGCTGTGATCTTCTGCTCATCTACTGCTACTACTTTCCTGGAAATAACATGACAGAGATATTGTACTTCATTTTTTAACAAATGGCATTTCTTGGGGCTTAGTTTCAATCCAGAGATTCTTAGTCGCTGGAATACCTCTTCCAAGTTTTTCTCGTGGTCGTTGAACGATTTGCCGACCACACTAATGTCGTCGAGATACATCAGACACGTCTTCCATGAGAGTCCCTTCAGAACCGTCTCCATCAATCTTTCGAACGTGGCTGGAGCATTGCAGAGGCCGAATGGCATAACTGTGAACTGCCACAAACCTGAGCCGACGATGAAAGCTGTCTTTTCTCTATGTTCCTGCCAGAATCCACTCTTCAAATCTAGGATTGAAAAAATCATAGAACCAGCCAGCGTGTCCAGAGTGTCTCGGAAGAGGGTAGCTGTCATTTTCCGTCACGTTGTTCAGTTGACGATAGTTCTATATTTCTTCTTCACCAACACGAGTGGAGAGGACCAATGACTGTCAGATGATTCGATAACTCCCTCTTCTTCTTCATTTTGTCAGCCTCTTCTTGGCCATGGTAAGTCTTCTAGCTGATTGGCGGATGGATCATGCATTCCCAAGGAGTTTCCCCATCGAACTGGAGCAGCTTCACGTGAAACCTCTCTATTTCAGAACTCTGCTGCATCGTTTCTTCCATTTTTTCCTTCAGTATCTATTTCATTCAGAAAGTTTTCAGTTTATTGTCCCGTGATGCACAAAACTATCACTATGCGAACACTTATTCGTTCTACGAATCACTAGTGGATTGGGTGCGATAAAGATCTACCAGTTTTTTGAACAAGGCGAACACTTATTTATTTCAAACATCCGATTTCTGACACCAAATGTAGTGAAAACAATAATTTATTTAAAACATTGTTTCATAGTCACTGTCGCTTCTCTGTCTATTTACGAACTCTTATATACTAGCAGGCAGATTTCTTCTATCGAGACTATACGGTGACAATAGAACGATGAGTCATCGGTGTAACGTTATAAAGAGCAGAGGTGAGATCATCCGCAGGCTGAGCGTAAATATTGCGCCCACGTCTGGCAAACTTTTTGCCTAGAGCACAATTTTAAAATTTGTATTTTTTTCTTCTTCTGAAACTGACCATTTTGAAACGTGTTTATTTTCAATCGCTATGAGCTTACCAATAGCACTGCTGCGACTGCGATTGATAGACTGAAACTAACCCGTAAATTGTGCTCGAGGCCACTGTATCTAAGTAAACAGAAGTAAATTCACCGCGCCTTTGATGTTTTGGGTTGAGATTTATTTTTTTCTGACAAGATAGGTCGACTGAAAGCTTTAATGTCTCATTTACTCTCACGTACGGTGTTCGATCGATCTCAGATTCATTTTGATTCACTTATCTACATTGTCGAGTCAAACAGTTTGCAGGCAGGGTAACAGTATCTTCATCGCATTTATTCCTTATACTTCGTACTGGTCGACTGGCAACATAAACTATCATCCAAACGTATTGGGAATGCTACATGCCGATAATATTTTACCAGATGTGTATATATTCAATAGGCGTTTCGACATTCGCAGACTCATAAGGGTGAAAAATCTGACGAAAATAATTTTTATTATTTTACTCAGTATGGTCCTGAGCTGCCCCTTCTCCAATTTCAGTAACTCTACCTCTCATACATATAAAAAGTGCGAAATGCAGAGAAATATCGAGATTTCTCTGCATTGTCAATCTATGGGCAAGTCGGGATTTCAACGGAAAAGCGCCGGGTAGCATTGGATTCCATCCCGACGGCCCAAAGTTGCCAAAATTTATATTTGTTTTGGGACTATTTTGGATACTCTTTATTTTATTTATTTCTCGAATTCTGATTACTGATTGAGTCTTGAAAAAGACTCTCAGTATTGCATCAATCATTGTGTCAGTACGAATTCTTTCTTCAGTGGGTTGTGTTTCCCACCGAAATTTCACTGAGCACAGTAAAGCCAGGCCGTAGATTTTCAGACTGAACACCAGAAACACCAATATAAAATATAAAATAAAAATCGGTCGAAGACTCATTATTTCCGGGCCCCCGTGGGCCATCGGAAAGTTCTCTGGCCGGCAACTGGCTGGAAACTGGCGAAGAATCGAGCCAGAACGCTTATATTTATATGTTGGCCCGATCGGCCGAACAACGCGCCTGACCAATCAGGACGCGTGGTCGACGGTGGGCGGAGCTTATTTGAGAATATGAATTCTCTTCTAGATTTCTCTCGAAATGAGATTTTTCGAGAGGATTTCTTTTATGAATTTTTACGAACTTTCGCGAAAAATCGAATTCAAATATTGGTGTTTCTGGGGGACTATGACACGCCCCCCCCACAAGAAATTGTGAAATTTCAACTCACGACTTTTATTTGGAGAAGAGAATTATCCTTACCTGTAGCTGGAAGCTGGCAGCTGGTTCCTGAAACTGAAGAAGAAAGAGGCCCCAGGGTAAGCCGAAAATCTTTGTCATCAGTTCCATGAGTGGAAATCAGCATAATCCTGTTTATGCTACTTACAGTGCTAAAGTGAAAAGTAGAACAAATATTTTTGACTAACTTTTATTTTCAAAACTAGAAAAACTTTTCTTCGTGAACACAGTTCAATAAGCTAACTTCAAAAACTATTATTTTCCTGAAATATTTCGAACTTTCATATTAGTTAGAGTGAGATTTGAAAGTAGTGATTCTTTGAGACACTTTTAGTGAAATTATTTATTTTTATTAGTTGTATTATTGTTCACTCTGATCTATCAAAGATCCTCAGAGTGGAAACATTTTACATAATTTTGTTTCACATTGGTGATTTCAATTGTGTATTTCTAAGGAAATTTACTTCCTTCACATTGCCATATATTTGCGAAGGTTAATATATTTAGGTGCAGCTACGTATACTACGTATACTGCAGGTTATAGGGAAATTTCAGATCTAATAAATTTACTCTGAGATTTCGACATGGACGGCAACCACCCTACTATCTCCGAACCTGATAATCCAACTCGATTTTCACATCCGGAGCAGGAGCGTATCGGCGGAGAGTTAACCGGACCCAGAGCTAGCCGGAGTTTAACAGGAGAAATTTTCCAAAATTTTTCCTATAACTATATACCGCCTTTACGACACACTATCAGTTCAATACAGATACCTAACTGATTTCAAATATATCTTCAATTAACCGTCAATCAATTACTTTTTGCCAGCTGCGATAAGAAGTTTTTGAAACCGATTGTTCACACATGTTAACAAATAATTTATTTAATTGAGATCTCTGAAACAATTTAACTATGGAATATAAGATGTATCAGGTGTATTATTTACATATTTTAACTTACAGACAGTTGAAGAAGATTCATTTGATTACATTACTATGAAAAAATAATCACAGATTCACTTCGCTTGGACAATATTTGTCAGATCACCACAAAACTTCCATTATGTGTACTAGTACGGGCTGATTGTTGTTTGTTGTTGTTTTTGTTTGTCAGATCATGTGTACACACATGTATACATATGGTCAGAAGATATACTGCTTTCGTTTTACTGATGTTTTATTTCAGATGTCGATTTTCCGTTCATGTCTGTATATTACGACCCTATCACCAAGCGACCCCTAAGGGTGACCTCTATCGAAAATATGCTGGTGAACACCACCAAAGCCTCAACTAAAACTGCTCAAACCAAGGTACAATCCAAGAATATTCGAAGAATAGGTTACAGAAGCAACGGATGTACATGCCAAGAACTGAATTGCGGTTGTTGTCTTGGAATAAATTTGAACCAATTCAACTTCAAGAGAGAAGGTGAGTATTCGAGTTATAGTGTCTTTGTTTTAGTTTCTTGCAGGTTCTACTTCAGAATTAGCAGATTTTTTTATACCGATGAAAATATTCTAAACAGCAGATCACCTGTTTATTTATCGCCAGTAGTACGAAGGATAGCGGAAATATTTGCACCAACTCATCCCAATCTTTTTGATTTTCGAAGAGAGGATGAACGATTTGATTGGAGTCGTCATTCTTTAATCAAAGTACTTATTGACCTGCACGACCACTATGAAGATAGTCAATTATAAATTAACACAATCCAGTTGCTTCATCTGGTCTGAGTCCTCCTATTTGCTATTCAATAGAGTAATAGACATCAGAAATGAAATAGTGTATGCCACTGACACCAATATCCTATGAAAATTACACACAAAATTTCATTCGTGATAGGACTGAGGATGAATTCGTTCTTTTTTTATGATATCCGGACCCAAGACACATTCATTTATCATTTCCACAACCGACATAGATATTTCTATAATAATGGAAACTACCTGGATGTGTAGGGGAAAGTGGGGTACATTCGGCCTTGGGGTAGATTCGTCTAATTGTAAAAGGAGTGTTTTTTAAATTATCCGCCAAAATCGTCAAGAAATGTCTTCCGGCAAACAACCACGTTCTTTGTGTGAAGTATTGATGGTGCCGGTTGTGTATTTACGTCGCTGATAAATATTAAGTGTTCATGGACTGAACAAGGTAAGTTTATTATAAATTTGCACTTAGCAACTATCAGATTTGTAGTACATAAGCCTTTCGATTTACCCATATGTTAAAATAATGTGTTCAAAAACAAATTCCGGTACTGTCTAACCTCAAATTAGGTAGGTTTTGTGTGGTTATCATCGGTAGTAATAATTATACATGTGGGGTACATTCGGCAGGCAACAGAGGGGCAGATTCGTCATACTGCCGAATCTACCCCGTGCTTCATCTGGCTAGGTACTCTCTATTCTATCCTAGCTCTGGGTTTATTAAAGCAGGAATTAAGGGTTTAGAGTTGATTTTTATCTTTGCAGATGCCACGCACATATACCAACAAAACCGACCGGGTCAATATTGATGAAAGAATAATGAAACTGGCGATAAGAGAATGTCTTGCGAAACGATTGAAAGTTAAAGAAGCGGCTAGGCAATATGGCATTAAAAGGACTACACTACAATCTCGAATCAAGAGGAAGAAGTCATTAGGAGAAGTTCCCAGAAATGATGATGATTCGGGAAATGAAAGTGAAGATGATGCCCCCAAATATAATAGCAAATACACTGCAAAACAGGTATTTACAAGAGAGCAAGAACTGGAGTTGAGTGATTACATAAAAAAATCATCTAACTTACATTATGGATTATCATACAAGCAGATTAGGGTTTTGGCATATGAATTTGCAAAATCAATTCCCAATTGTAAGATGCCTGAAAATTGGACAAAATATAAAATAGCAGGTTTGTATTTTCTTTAACGTTTGTCTTAACAAAAATTAATTTGTATCTTCGTTTGCAGGACTGGACTGGCTCTATAGTTACATGAAGAGGCATCAAGATCTTTCGTTGCGGAAACCAGAGAGCACCAGTTTGAACCGTTCAATCGCATTTAATAAACCTGTAGTGGATGACTTTTTTAGAAAATATGCTTCTGTTCTGGAAAAGTACAAATTTCGTGCCGAACAAGTGTGGAATTTGGATGAAACAGGGATCACGACTGTTGCAAGGCCTGTAAAAGTGGTCACTACAAAAGGGAAGAAGTAAGTAGGCCAAATTGCTTCAGCAGAAAGGGGCTCGCTGGTCACGTTCGTGGGCATCATTAACGGTGTTGGTGCAATGGTGCCTTCCGTATTCGTCTTTCCCAGGATTCGGAATCCCACCGAATATTCATCAGAAGGGTCGCCTGTAGGATCTATTGCACTAGGAAATAAATCTGGCTGGATGACAATGGAATTATTTCCAAGAGTTTTAGAACACATCGTGAATGTTACTTGCTGTTCTACAGAGAACAAAATTTTGCTACTGATAGATAATCACGAATCCAATGTGTCCGTTCAAGCAATAAGGTACTGTAAATTCAATGGAATTGTTTTGCTCTCTTTCCCACCTCACACCTCGCACAGGCTTCAGCCTTTAGACGTGGGAATTTATGCCCCATTCAAAACTCATCTGGCTACTGCATTTAACGATTGGATGTTAGCACATCCAGGTCAGGCCATAACCATAAGAAATATAGGATATTTGGCAAACAAAGCGTACGAAACTGCATTTTCCATGAAAAATATCACTCACGGGTTTAAGAAAACTGGTTTATGGCCAATAAATATGCTGATATTTTCCGATGAAGATTTTGTAGCGAGTAGTGTCACAGATAGGCGTTTAATCCCAAATGAAGCTCCACGAGAAACCCCACGTAATGATGAAGATCCAGCCACCCATGAAAATAATGATCCGCATAAGGGTGTACGAGTATCAACAACTGATGAAAACCTAAATTCACGAGAGGGTACTGCTCGGGACGTTTTAGACTCCTTAGAGCAACCTTCAACGTCTGGTCTCAGTCTGGAGAAACTGGTTCCTTATCCCAAAGCTGCCATCACTAAACCAAGGAGTGGTAAAAGAAAGTCAAAATCGACAATTTACACAGACACTCCTGAATTGCTGATTAGAGAGAATATAGAATTGGAAAAAAAAAAGAAAGCACGAAGTTAAGAAGAAACCCACTGTGAACAGAAGTTTATTCGACAAAAAGAAAGAAAATCAGAACATTAAAAAAGATGATGGCCAATCAAGCGATTCTGATATCTCATTGGATGATGTTAGATTCAGCAGCAGTGACGACTTCGAAGAACTAGAAACTGCTTCCGAAAGTAAGCTTGAAATTGGCAATTATGATCTCGTAAAATTTTGTACAAACTCTGGAATAGTAATTCACTATGCAGGTCGAATCGAAATAAATTCCCCTATGTTCACAATAAAGTTTTTAAGAAGAAAAGGTGTCAGTCAGAAATTCGTTTTTCCATCAGTGGAAGATATAAGTGACATTAATATTTCGGATATTGTAGCCAAACTACAAACTCCGGCTCAAACTGGTACTGCAAGAACTTCTTCCATGTATATTTTCAGTTACAACTTTAGTTCTCTTACTGTTAAATGATTATTACAATGTAAATATATCAAATAAATTTCTTCCAGTTTATAGTGGTTTTCCTGGTCGAATGTACCCCACACCTAGGGCGAAAGTACCCCACCAATAGGGTACTTTCATCATTTTTCCACATTTTGCAAAATTTCAAATAATCAATGAAATAAGCAAGGACAAGTCCTTGTGCAATCCTTTCTTAGTCTATGTAGATATGTATGGTAGGTATACATTTATTTTATGAAAATCCATGTTCATGTGACCAATATTTTTATTAAAAGAGGCCGAATGTACCCCACTTTCCCCTACAAGTATTTCCCCAATGTACGTGGCAGTTTCCAAAACCATATTCCTTCTTATCGGCTTCACTTCTTTATGAGGTCTGGGAGAGTGGCTGATTTCGAAACTCCTGAACATGATTAAAACGATTTGGAATTGGCCAACATTTTTAAATGCTGACGGAAGGGAATATTTTCTCTGGAAAAGTCAATCTTACAATACCCACCGAATTATGGATGGAAAATGGAATAAGAGGTTTTACAATAATTATTACACAAGTCAGGAACGTTTTATTAAAAGTAGCGTACCACCAGGATCTATACTATACTATATCTTTCTGATTTTCAATTTATGCCAATGACCCAACCACACATGTTGAAACGTGAATTTTTGACTATATAGTATGCTGATGATACACCGTTCTCTCTTCACATGGAATAAATAACTGATGAGGTAATGTCCACAATAGAGAAATTCACCTCGTCGATGATGCTTCGCTCAGATAATCACTTACTTTTCTAGACAACTTCAATCTCTATACCTCCTCTCCCTTTTGGTTTGCTCAATGTTCTCTGAACGTTACAGCATTTTCTTTTTCGTTGGAATAAGAAAATTGAAAATAATGAAATAATTTGTTTACAGGTTGCATGAACTTCACCTACGACCCAAATGAATTTGCTGTGGGTATGAATATGTTCATGAACGACAACAGCATCTATTCCAATTCCTTTTCCGGTAAGTAATATAATTATCAATAAATTGATTCAAAATTTGAAAAAACCATATAAATACATACAACAATTTGTAAAAAAGGAGAATAAACGACCTGACTGCTTGTGTTTGTATAATCGAGTTCGGCTCGTTAACAATACATGCATGATATCATCACTCGAGAATGATCTAATCGCATCGAAGAATAAATGAGAGCCATCTTAGAAACATCTAGAAAGTCACCGATTGTTCCAAACTATTCTAAACGGTGACCTCTCACGTTGTCACTCGGCGTTTCTGGACTGATAGAACAGAAGCCTAATACGGGTATAAATACAAGAATTTCGACCAGAGATAACAGTTTACAGATAACAATTAGTTAGTGACAGTCTGAGTTCAACAGTTAGCAAATAGACCAAGTTGGCTCAGCAATAGTAACTGTTTTATTGTTAAAATAAATTGAAAGCTATATTTACAGATCTAAAATAGGATAGTGAATTATAGTTAGGTGCATTTTCATTACAGTGTTGTTAGAAGTGGGATTTTTAAAGTATGTAAGTGGTCGCGTAGTGCATAGTCTTTATGTTACAAAAAATATATAGATCGTTTTTATGCGAAATAAACCAGAAGCTTGTTAAACAAATACGCTCGCGAAGAGGACAGTTACGTGAAAAAGAACTAATAAACATTTTGTGTGAAATAGATTGACATCTCGGTTGAAGACACTAAAAGACAAAATGTTTTCGAGGAAAGTTTTCCTAGTTGATTTAAAGGTTGCGGAATCGAAGCAAGAGCTGGAGGAATGGGAACTATAAATAAGCGGTAAAAAGGCCGAAGTACTCCAGAAAAGATTTTCAGAAGTACTGTTTCGAGAAAGAGAAGACCCTGAAACCTTTTTATTCGAAGTTTCTGAAATTCTTCTGAAATTTCAGAAAAATTGAATATTTGGAAAGAACTTCAACAAAACTCGGTGAATTTGACATAAGAATATCAGCTACTGAAACAAATCAGTAGCTTCTACGTCTGCGAAGTCAAAAAGTTCAATAACGAGCATAAAACTGAAAGAAATTGTGCTTAAGAAACTGAAAGCTATGAATCAAATACAAAAATAGTGTGAAGAGAAAAATTTCGAAAGAAAATTGGCTACTGTTGAAGCTGAAGCATCATTTAAATCGGAAAAGTTACTTGAAAATGCGAGTGTCAGAAGTAAAAGCGTGAAGAGTGAAAGTGGTAAAAGTAGCAGAACTAGAGCATCAGCAAATTTGTTAGAAATCACTTCATGCGCAAATGGAAAAGTTAACTTGTGGTTGTTCAGGAATCGCCACATTCATGTCAAGTAGATCCCGAGAAGAATATTTTTGTGGTTCCAAATGAACAATTTACTCAACATGGGGTATGCAATTAAAGTAAGTGAGGAATTTACAGCAACCCAAAGTATGACAGATGCTTTCAAAATTTTGTCAGGAAATCAAAATCGCGAGAACACATTGTCTTTCGAAAATGTACTTGGTAAAGAACTCCTTCATTCAGTCGAGACTGGCTTATGTTTTTTACTCTTCATAGAAGATCTACCAAAAACTGTTCTTTTAGTAACGAAGAGCACATGATAAGTCTTCAAAAATCTTCAAAAAAACTTTAGATGCGGTGAAATCATTATTTGTTTCTCCAGATAATTTAGAGAGTACTCTATATACACTGGAGACTAGATGCGGTCGTCCAGAATATATTATAGAGTCCATGATGAATAAAGTGATATTATTGCCCACAATCAAGACCCGATATCCAGTATCATTCAACAAATTTGCTGAGTCTGTTCTGAATCTTACAGTCACTGCTCATTCAATGGAAATGGAAGCCTACCTCAGCAATTCCCATCTGCTCAGCAACTCGTGTCCAAACTGCCATAGCATCTTCAGTTTCAGTGGGCGAGAGAAATAGTTAGCAACCATACTAAGAAGCAAGTTACACCTATGCCCACAATGATGGAATTTTCTGAATGGTTTCAAAAAGAAACTTCAGCAGCCAGTTTGTTATGCAAACCTTCAGTTTCGAATTCAACCTTCACAGATAAGTACCCGGAGACAAAACATAAAATCTCTGTTTTTTTCAGATCAGAAAAGCCCAAGGAAAAAATCTGCATATTTTGTTTTCATCTCTCGATACAGAAAAACGGTGGGAATGGGTGAAAGAACATAAAATTAGTTTTTCGTGTCTTGCTTCGTTGCATCGTATCTTCAAATATAGAGGTAAAAGAAAATATGGCATACAAAACTATATAAAATACTACAATCGTTTATTGCATTCAAGCTCTACTCAAAAGCCAGACGATTTGCAGCAACATCACAACTTACAAGTTCACAAAGCTTCATCTGGAGTAACTGTCGAAAACAATGAAGAGGAACCTAAACAATCAGCATGTTTCATAAATGAACACTGTTTTCACGTAAAATCTTCCGCTAAAACTGTCCATATTCGAATACTTCCCTTAAAAGTAATTGGTACAAAACAGTCTGTGAAAAGGTTTGCACTTTTTGATGAAGGCAGCACTGTAAGACTCATGGATTCAAATCTTGCCAAAGAAATAGGATTTGAAGGTATGAAGGATACCTTGAAGATGCACTATGCAAATTCGATGTCATATACAGATAGCAAATCCAAGAGAGTTGACATCAAAATTCAGGGAAACCTCAACGAACAGGTTTTCCACCTTTCTGATGTTCAGACCATTTCCAATTTGCAACTACCAGCTGGTACATTCCGTAAACATCGAAAAACTTGCAGAGAAACGGAAGCATTCATCTGAAGTATCATCTGTCAACTTGACCGATGCGAAACGTCTATTATTGATTGGTCAGTATCAAATTACCAGACCGACTTCTGTTCTGAGCCGATTATACACAATAGACAGAAAAATGGAAGGTGACAAGAATTTCACAGAAGAGTATTGTGCACGAGTGGACGAATTTTTTGAAAAAAGATATGCCAGAGTTTTAACAACCGAGGAGGTCGCCATCAATTCTGATGAGACATGGTACTTGTCACATTTTGCGGTCAAATGTTTGAGTAAGCTGCAAAAATTTTGTTTTGTTTTTGACTCAAGAGCCAAAGTATGTGGAACAAGTTTAAACGAAAATTTGCTGTTAGATATTTTGTTCAATGTTCGTCTGAGTTGAGTTGATGGGAGACATCGAAGAAATTTTTCTACAAATTCAATTAAAACCCGAACATCAATAATCACAATTATTTTTGTGGTGCCGAAAAAATTGGAACGGTCCTATTGTCATGTACCAAATGAACGTTGTGATATTTGGAGCAATTTGCTCCCCAAGCTGTGCTATATACGTGACCACTCACAATGCCAAGAAATATGCCTATAAATGTCCAGAAGCTGCCCAAGTCATCAAAAAGTACCATTGCATGGATGATTAGCTTCGAGACTACTAGTGGAAGGCCTTATTGATATCCATAACTGAGTTCAAAATGAGAAGTTGGCTCAGCAATTCCCCTCAAGTAATATAACATGTACTTCCGAATAAAGGATTCGAACAACACAGTATCTATTTCATTAGTAATGGGAAGTCAAGAGTCACTTTTGGCCGAAACAGAAGAAAATGGACACACCCTCACAATAAACAGGAAGTCCTTTTCGTTAGCCCCATAACGAATATTGTCCTGATGAAACCAAAGTAGTCTATCATGAGATCCGGAAAATGTTGTGGACTAATTCTTTCCACCTTTAACAAAGTTTTGTTGTGCAATTTTCGAGTTATCCCTGCAGCTGTAAAGTTTAGTAATAATGGACATACATTTTCATCAACTGATCTCAGTACTGCGGTACTAAGCCCAAAATGCGTAAGTCAAGAATGACCATCAGTCAAACAGTAAAATATTTTTGTCGAGGAGTAATACTCTTTATTGAATGAGGATATTAGAAGTTTTGAGAAAAAAATATGTGGTGAAATCTAAAATATGGAAAAAAATTGAGATACGTCCTTTGACCTTGGGACGGCAGTGAAATGATCAAACACATGATTCTCACATATTTTTATTCACTGAGTTAGCGCATAGTCTGAGAATTCAGCCCTCCTTGCGAGGTTTACAATTGTTCCTGTATATTCCTGAATTATCGTTCCAGTTACAAGGTTTATTTCAGTAGTGACGTCAGGTTCCAATACAATATCTTTTTTTTTCAGCCAAGAACCCGCCGCCTTTGTGTCTGCCAGTCCCCGTTCCATATATTCCTATCCAGGTGGAGGCATGCGCAAAACTGTTCAACATATTCACCCCGGGTCAAAACTTGCATATGTGCCTTGATTTTGAAACCAGAATCCAGAACGCCGCTATTTTGGTGTTGCACTTCGACTGCATGCGGATGGGAACTGATGGAGTCGCATTGGTTAAACCGGAGGATGGAGGGGGGCTCCCCAATTCGACGCCGTTGTCCACATCTACTACAACAGACGGACAAGTTGACGCTGACATATATGACGATGTTACTGAGGTTAAGTCTTTATCAATGGATACCGTTATCTAATAAACCAAAAAACTGTTTTATAAAAACATGTTCTCGTTTTTTTCTTATCGTTTCCAATTACAGTGACAAAATTGTTGAAATATCATGCCAAGAACCAATAATATAGGAGAAAACTGCGGGTTCATTCATTCTCTGATTCAGACGTACCTACCACAAACTATCAATATGTAATTCACACAATGCTTTGAATAAAACTGGTAGAACTGGCAAATTCAACATTAATTCAGACGTACCTACCACAAACTATTGTAGTAAAACTGCACTAACTAATTTTCCTAATTTATTTAAAACACTATTTACAACAATTATTCACTAAAACATTTACTTCAATAACTATTTCAATTTATTTCTACTGTGGCTATCTATCAGCGAACTCTAGAACTGTTACATACTCTGAATTTTGACTGTCCCGCCAGCTGCTATACAGCGGCTATATATAGTAGCATTTACAGTTTTAGATCTTTCCAGTCTGTTTGGCGACTTCTTAGAGGTTCCTAGAATGTTCGGTTAGGGCGTTCGCGTCTCTTCCACGGATGAGTCATGTGTTTGTCAGAAGAGAATTTGTTTACATTTCGAGTGTGGAGTATAATTGGATGTTCAGGGCCGGTCTCGAGTTGTTACATTGCCCCCTTCTTAAAGACTTTTCGTCCCGAAATGTCATTTTTGGAGTATGGAGATATTTACATGATTCTCCATATCTGCACCTTGCTGTTTGATGGAAGTAGCACTCTACGGTCTTCAGGTTTGGACGATGATTACAGCATACCAAGATCTAGACGCCAGTGGATTGGAATATCGTCTCCAAGATGCTCCTTATGACTCTCCAGTCCAGTCCGTCGAGCCCGCAGGACAATTTTGGGATTGCCAGGTCCACGAGATTCTGCTCCACCATCATGTCCCTTAATTTCTCAAGGCTATTCCATACGTCTTCATAGGACGGTTTGTCTCAAGACTGCTTCTTGGTGACTAGATAGAAGATGCTTCTCTGGCCTTTCCGCAACTGTTGCACCCCTCCAACTTCCAGGTTTTGTTGCCGTAGTTCATGGAGACGACCGTACTTCTTGGAGAACACCACAGCGATGCCTCTGGACATTTGAAGGTCTTCTGCTACACAGTGGGCTAGCGCGTAATCCGCAGGCACCTTAAAAAGGTCTCGTGGTTCTTCTCGAGTCACCCCATGTCGAACTTTCTGTCCGTTTGAGTACAAGGACATGAATTTCTGGAACGTCATCGCATCCTCCGGTGGTCTGAGGGTGCGGACTTGGTCGTGGTTTCCAGCGTAAGGGGCCAACCTATTGAAATGGACGACTCTGGGTTTTCCTCTAGGTGGTTTTTTAATTCGGTAGACCACGTCATTTATCCTCTTCAAGATCATATAAGGGCCTTCCCATGAAATCCGCAACTTTGGTGATAGGCCTCGGCGACGTTTGGGGTTGTACAGCCAAACCAGGTCACCAACCTTAAATCCTCCGGCATCGGCCTTGATGTCATAGGTCTCCTTCATTCGGTCGCTGGCACTCTGGATGTTCAAACGGACTCTTTCGTGGATGTCTTCCATTCTCTGCCGAAGTTTGCTGACATAGTCCTCTCCCGCAGTGTCTTGTCCTGGTGGCGTCCCAAACTTCAGGTCACATATTAGTCGCAGCTCTCGGCCCATAATAATACTAGCAGGGGTTTGGCCGGTCGACTCGTGTACTGCAGAACGATAGGCCATCAGGAACAAATGAAGATACTGGTCCCAGTCTCTTTGGTGGTCAGAGACTACCTTGGATTAGTGGCGGTTCATTGTCCTGTTCATCCGCTCCACCATTCCATCAGACTGCGGATGTAAAGCCGTAGTTCGCGTCTTCCGGATGTTCAGCATTCGACACAATTCCTGGAACAAGTTGGACTCGAAATTTCTGCCTTGGTCTGAATGCAGTTCAAGTGGGACACCAAATCGACAAATCCACTCCTTTAGCAGGACGTCGGCGACGGTTGTGGCTTCCTGGTTGAGCAGGGCATAGGCTTCAGCCCACTTGCTGAAGTAGTCCATTGCCACGAGAATGTATTTGTTACCGTGGTCAGATTGTGGAAACGGTCCTGCAATATCGATGGCGATTCTTTCGAATGGGCTGCCAACGTTGTACTGACGCATTGGTGCCTTAGGTCGCGTTCGAAGTCCATTACTTGCGGCGCATACAGCGCACTTTCTGCACCAGTCTTGAACGTCTGCCTGACAATTGGCCCAGTAAAACCGTTGCCTCACTTTCTGGAGAGTCTTCGTTACTCCCAGATGTCCTCCGGCGACCCCATCATGAATTTCTCGAAGCACTTCCGGTCTTCTGCTTCTGGGTACAACTGACTGACGTCTTTCTTCTCCACCATCCTCGGACTCCAACACACGCTTCAGAACTCCATTATTCAGAGTAAGGGAGTTCCATTGAGCCCAGTAGGACTTGATGGCTGGCGAATATCCTGCTACTTCCTGCCATGTCGGTCTTCGGTTACTCCTCTTCCAGCCGATAACCAAGCCAAGATCTGGATCTTTCTCTTGGTCTTTCTGGAGCTTGCTGTCATTCCAGTTATCATCTACCGCCGTTGTTCTACAAACTGTCGCCTCTTTCTCCTCTGCTCGTCGGCAGTGCGAACAGTCGTCTGGACATGGTCTTCGCGATAGAGCATCCGTATTCTTATGGCTGGTCCCCACCCGATGTTCGATCTCAAAGTCGAACTCCTGGAGCCTCTCAATCCAGCGTGCCACTTGACCCTCGGGATTCTTAAACTGTAGGAGCCATTTGAGGGCAGCGTGGTCAGTTCTCAGCAGGAATCTCCTGCCATACATATACTTGTAAAAGTGCTCTACTCCTTTGACCACAGCTAGCAGCTCCCGTCGGATGACACAGTAATTTCGCTCCGGTTTACTGAGGGTCTTGCTGAAGTACCCGATGACTTTTTCCTGTCCATCCTGGATCTGAGACAGGACAGCTCCAAGTCCCACGTTGCTGGCGTCCGTGTCCAGAATGAATTTTCCGTTCGGAAGAGGATAACTTAGAATTGGAGCGTTGATTAATGCCCCCTTCAGCTTCCTGAACGAATCTTGGCATTCCTCGGACCAATGGAACTTTGTCTGTCCTTCCGTGAGCCTGGTCAATGGTTTGGCGATGTTAGCAAACCCTAGCACGTACCGACGATAGTAGGTACATAGGCCAAGAAAACTCCGAAGCTGATGGATATCTTTGGGGATGGGCCAGTCTCTAACAGCTTTAATTTTCTGCTCATCTACTGCTACTCCTTCCCCAGAGACAATGGTGAAATAGGTGACATTTTTTAGGGCTCAATTTCAATCCAGAGTTCCTCAGACGCAGAAATACCTCCTCCAGATTTTTCACGTGGTCTTCGAATGTTCTGCCAACTACGATTATGTCATCAAGGTATACCAAGCAAGTCTTCCAGGAGAGTCCCTTCAACACAGTCTCCATTAATCTCTCAAAAGTGGCTGGAGCGTTACAAAGTCAGAATGGCATTACGGTAAATTACCACAGCCCTGAGCAGATGGTGAAAGCTGTCTTCTCTCGATCTTCTGGAGCCAGTTCCACCTGCCAATATCCGCTCTTCAGGTCTAGGGTGGAGAAGATTGTAGAGCCGGTGAGCGTGTCCAACGTGTCATCTATTTTAGGTAGTGGGTAGCTGTCTTTCTTTGTCACGTTATTCAGTTGTCGGTAATCTACGCAGAATCTTGTCGATCCGTCTTTCTTCTTTACTAGTACAACTGGAGATGACCAGGGGCTGTCAGATGGTTCAATTACTCCTTCTTTCCCCATATCGCTGACTATTTTGTCTGCCTCTTCCTTCTTGGCAAGAGGGAGTTTCCTTGCTGATTGACGGATTGCTCGGGCATCTCCAGTATCAATTCTGTGCTGGACTACCTTCGTTCTACCCCCTTTTCCCTGTCCGGTGTCAAAGAGTCTTGGTATCTCCTCACTAAATCTCTTAATCTGGGCTGCTGTGCCGGTTTTATGCCTCTCGATGATATGGCAACTAGCTTTTCTAATTCTGCGGGTAGATTGTTGGCTTGGTTAATGGTATCGCGTACATTCCTGACCACAGATGAAATTGGCGAGCAGTGGCCCAAAGTTGTCCCTTTCTTCAACGTCACTGAATGATAATTGACGTTCATGACCCTTACTGGTATAAGTTTATCGGCGCGCAGTAAGGTCTTCGCAAGGGCAATTCCTCGTCCGATTTTTTCATCATGGAGCTCGGGCTCGAACATCACCACGCTCCCGTTGCTCACTCCGCCAACCATACGAGCCTCCAGAATGTTTAGCTCTCTCGGGAATGCTCATGTCTTCAGCAAACACAACCCGGATCATTTTTTCGCTTCTCCCGTGAAGTACCAGCTCTTCTCCGTTGACATGTAGGACGCCGTCTTTGAAGTTCAGCTCGAACCCTCTGGAATTCATTATGTCCATTCCAATGATTGCATCGTCCTGGATGTCCGCGACCAGTGCTCGGTGTCTTAGTTTCGTGCTGCCTAAAACCAAGTCGATCGTTAACTCGCCATATACAGTGGCTGGATCCCCTGTTGCTGTGCGTAATTTCCAGTTTGACGGTTTAATTCTTGCCGGTGTTTTGGCAAAAGTAGGTCCGAGAATTGTTCTTGTCGCACCTGTATCTAACAGCATGGTGCGAGGCTCGTTGTTAATGAGACCGTCTACGAATACACCTTTGTTCTGTCGTTGAAGGACAGCGACATATGCGTTGTTGTTAATCGGGGCTTGCTGGATACAGGCCGACGATTGCTCCTTCTTGACCTTCATCGTTGTCGATTTTTTCAATGTTGGACATTTGCTACGCACGTGCCCAAGTTCTCTACAATTTCGGCATCGTATCAGTCTTCTCTCAGGTACAACTTCCTTCAGCACTTTTCGCATCACAGCTTCCATATTAGTAGGCTCCTGTCGGTCTTCCTCGATCATCCGTACTCTACTCTGGCTTTTGCAGGATTGCTTTGCTGCTTCGAATTCCAGAGCGCGTGCCAATGCATCCACGAGATGTGCGGGGCGAGCTTGTGTTCGGGCTTGCCGGGTTTCCTGGTCACGAAGTCCATCCAAAAATGCCTGGACCGCTAGTCGCTCCATTACATTTTCCGGTGTAGCTGGGTACGCAAGACGAACCAAGCGTGCAATATCTGCTTCAAATTCTTGCAACGATTCGCTTAATTTCTGGCATCGGTTCTTCAGCTGTGAGTGATATACGTGTTCAAGGTGGGCTTGGCCATAACGAAGTTCCAAGTGTTTTACCAGCTGTTCATAGTCTTCCTGTTGTTGGGCGGTGAGCGTTTGTAAAATATTTGTTGCTTCGCCACGCAATGCCAGTGTCAATGCTAAAGCATTATCCCCAGCATTCCATCCGTTTGCTTTGGCAGCAGCTTCGAATTGTCGGTGGTAGTTTGACCATGGAGTATTTCCATCAAACTGAGGCGGTTTCAATGAGAGCTTTCCTGGTTCCGTACTGACCTTGAAATCTTTGATGTCTTTTTGAACTTCCTCTTCGTTCGTACTCAGATCCGTCATTGGGATATGCACAGAATCCATTCGCTTCTCTAGCTCACAAAATGTTTCCTCTATTTTGTACATTTCTGCCTCAATTCCTTCTTTGACTTGGTCACTTACTGTCTCTTTCAATTTTTCCATTTCTGCCTCGACAGTTCCCATCCTTTCTTCCAACCAACTCGCCACACCGCAGACTTCTTCTTTCAAGCTTTTTGAATTTTCCAGAAGCTCCTCTCTCAAATTCTCCGAATTTTCCAGAAGCTTCACTTCTAGATTTTTCGAATTCTCTTGAAGTTTCACTTCTAAACTTTTCGAATTTTCTAGAAGTTTTTCTTCCAGGCTCTTCGAATTTTGAAGAAATTTATCTTCCAGACTTACGGAATTTTGTTGAAGCTCCTACTTCAAACTAATCGTAGTTTCCTCGAGTTTGTTCATTAAAGCACTCATATCGATTCCAGAAACTTCTAACAAAAATGTTTCGGGGTCTTCTCCTTCTTCAATGAGTCCATCTTGCAAGTCTTTTCTGGAGTACGGCCTTCTTTCCAGTTGTTTCTAATTCCCGTTCCTCTAACTCTTGCTTCAATTCACTAACTTTAAGGTCAACTAGATGAACTCTCCTCGGAAACATTTTGTCTTTTTTTTAACCGGAATATAAGTCTATTATTTATTTCACACAAAAAGTTTTCAGTTTATTGTCCCGCGACGCGCAAAACTGTCCACTTTGCAAATACTCAAATGTTCAACGGGTCACTAACTGTCTATTAGGCGCGATAAACGTCTATCAGTTTTCAAACGGCGAACACTTTAACACTTACTTATTTTAAACATCCACACTTCC
This sequence comes from Chrysolina americana, assembly GCA_958502065.1. NCBI lineage: Eukaryota > Metazoa > Arthropoda > Insecta > Coleoptera > Chrysomelidae > Chrysolina > Chrysolina americana. Next base: position 90,496,285 of record OY293410.1, read on the forward strand.
GACGCCAAATGTAGTAAAATTGCACTAACTAATTTTCCTAATTTATTTAAAACACTATTTACAACAATTATTCACTAAAACATTTACTTCAATAACTATTTCAATTTATTTCTACTGTGGCTATCTATCAGCGAACTCTAGAACTGTTACATACTCTGAATTCTGACTGTCCCGCCATCTGCTATACAGCGGCTATATATAGTAGCATTTACAGTTTTCGATCTTTCCAGTCTGTTCGGCGACTTCTTAGAGGTTCCTAGAATGTTCGGTTAGGGCGTTCGCGTCTCTTCCACGGATGAGTCATGTGCTTGTCAGAAGAGAACTTGTTTACATTTCGAGGGTGGAGTGTAATTGGATTTTCAGGGCCGGTCTCGAGCCCGGTCTCGAAATTGTTACACCATCATTCTGTAATTCACACAATGCTAAAACTGGTAGAACTGGCAAATTCAACATTAATTCCAAATTGGCCACTGAGTTAATTAACTACTTGCCCATACATCCATATGGATGTCACTAAAGAAAAAATTTGTGCTCTGTGGATGCCGCTGATAAAATTGCACCGTGATAAAAACTTTTGATATTCAATTATTTATTCTCCCAGTCACAAATAACATCGAATACACAGTAGGGTATTGTTAACAATCCTAAAACCGGACCTGGCCGCTTTTGTTTGGATAATAAATAACGCTCATCTCGCACGCGATACATCATATGACATCATCACACCAGAGAAGAAACGAGAGCCATCTAGACGAGGCATCGAGGGTTCCTCGGCGTCTCTAGAATGGTAAAGAAATTTACTTTCGAGTATAAATAGAGTACGTTCGACATTAGATGGAGTTAGTTAGTTACAGATTGCAGTTTATAGTCAGAGTTTGCATATAGACAGAGCAGTTGGCTAGCGATAATGATGTACATTACTATAGTTGATTAAAATAAATGAAATTTATATTTTACGAGTCTTAAATATATTAGTGAATTGAAGTTAAATGTATTTTTATTGCAGTGGTGTCAGAAATAGGATTTTAAAAATAAGTAAGTGTTCGCAAAGTGAACGGCCCGTTAAATAAATTCGTGTTAGCTTAGTGGACAGTCTCTATTTCAGTGGAAAAACTGATAGACTTTTTTTACCCGGGTAAATACGCTAAAAGGCAAAATGCTTTCAAGGAAAATTTGCTTGGTTGATTTGAATGTTGAATGTTGAAGAAGGCCTTACTCCAGAAAATACTTTCAGAAGGAATATTTCAAGAAGGAGAAGAACCCGAAACCTTTTCATTCGACTTTTCTGGAATTGATCAGAGTACGGTAATAAAAAAGACCAACAAAACCACGAAATCCTTGAAAGACAAAGAAATTTCGGTGAGCCTACAACAGAAGAATTACAACAAAATTCGGTGAGGTTCAAAGGAGAACTCCAACAAAATTCGGTAAGCTTGAAAGAAGAACTTCAACAAAACTCAAATAGTCTGAAAGATAAGTTTCTAGAAAATTAGAATAGTCTGAAAGAAAAATTTTAACAGAATTCGAAGAATCTAGAAAATAAATTCCTAGTAGAACTTCACGGAACCTAGAAAAAAAACTTTTAGAAAATTCGAATAATCTAGAAGCGAAGCTCCTAGAAAACTCAGGATTGAAAAGAGAACTTGGTGGTGTGGCGAATCGTTAAGCAAATATAATAGAACCTGTCGAAACAGAGATGGATAAAAGGAGGAGAAAGCTGTAGCATTGACACTGGTATTGCGTGTCGAAGCAACAAATATATAACAAAAACCATCACTGCCCCGGAACAGAAACACTATAAGCAGATGGTAAAATATCTAGAACTCAATAGCTGAAAAATTGCTGGCAGAAATCAAAGGAATCCTTACAGGAATTCGAAGCTGACATTGCACGCTTGGTTCGTCTTGCATATCCAGCCGCACCGGAAAATAGGATGGAGTGACTAGCGGTTCAGGCATTCTTGGATGGGCTTTGCAACCAAGAAGCAAGGCAGCAACCTTTGACACTAGCTCGTCCCACATATCTGTTATATGCCTTGACCCCGCTCTGGAATTTCAAGCTGCGAAATAATCATGCAAAAGCCAGAGTGAGGACAGAATGCTTGAGAAAGATCCATAGACGCCTGAAAATATGGAAGCTACTATAAGAAAAGTGATAGAGGAAGTGTTGGATTTCCGAAAGGTTGGGAATCGCGAGCTCTAATTCAAAAACTCATCGATATCCATACTGCATCTACTACAACGTAATACTGTAAGAATTTTCCCTCCAAAAGAAGTGATAGGCTCTGTGCTATCAGAGAGTCCAAGAACATCGAATGAATTGTTCTCCTGCTCACGAAGATGTAAGTTGTTTGAGCGTCTGTTTCAGCTCAAAGAGTAACTGAGAAAATATCTGAGAGTTTTTAACAGAATAAGTACAACATCTCCAATGTGTAAAGGTCTGAATAGTTATGAAGGTTCGATGAAATAGGATTGTCGCCAATTGTGCATCCAAATTCCCACAACCAAGGAGTTTGGCCAGGTTAAAAAATCTTTTTGGGTGCACGCCATTTGCAACCAACCCGTTTCACTTGTTTAGTACTTTCCTGCTTCCTGTATAGGTAAAATCCCAGAATTATATTAAACAACCAACACCCCGGGTCACACTATCTCAGAGTCATGACCATAAACACCGAAAGTTTCAACAGCTACTGGACAAAACAAATAGTCACTACCAAGATTCTGGTATTTTTTACGCTTCAACTTCTCAGCGGAAATGTCTGCAGATCCAGCGAACTTTAAGCTTTCAGATAAGTGGGAAACTGCTACTGTGTCAACACAAATAAAGTCTCAGACAAGAGGTTTACCGAGTTTCCAAGGTGTATGAGTGACATACCATCTGAACGTTTTCCATCATCACGACTGCTACCTGATGATTCCAAAATTGCAGGGATGACTGCTGATACCATGGCCCATTTAAAGATGTCATTAACATGATAATCAGCACTATGCTGTATCACTTCCGCTAAAAATAACTTCCGAACAGTACGAGATTTATTTCAACACTAAACTTCCCTTTTTACCTATATAATAATTCATTCTGATATCGATACGAGGCTAGTGAATCAGCTACTGAGTCATTACGGTTGCCTTTGTCCTCTTCGGATGGAAGTTTTGCTTTTCCAGATTCAACAGTCGGCCTTGCTACACTTGTCCGCGTCCTCGCGGCCCATTCACCTGCGAAATAACAACAATTCAGTAAGTAATAAGTGGTGGAGAAATGCGCATTTGAATCGATATAAGTAGGTCTGCTCTGGATTCTCGCTTAGCTGAAAATTAACCCCACATGAAATAACAGTAATACACAAGGTGTTGATTCATCAACGCAAGTAAAGGTAGAAAAACAATAACAAAAAAACATGTAACGCATACGTCTCACATGCTTACACAGGAGTCCCAGTTAGCATTCGTTGTTAACCAGGTCCCCTCGCTCTTCGTAGTTAAGCGCTTACTCGTTGGCAGATTTCCTCGTCGGAATCTGAACTGACTTGTACGTTGAAGAGGCCTTCATCTTATCGAGTGAAACGACCCCTTGATATTTTCTCTGCGATCGAGAAGATCCGTTACATTCGAAACATCGGAATAGTGGGGGTATGAGGAAACTTCTGACACTACCATTCGCAGGAAACAAAGCAGATGTGATGGCCCATACATAACACATTTTCTTGTTTCAATGAACTCGGGCAGCTTCACATATGAACATCCGCTGAGTGACTTGTTGATGTTCACTTCGAGGAACATAACTTTTTCACAGCTCCATCCTCCATCCATTATATTCATGATCGTTTCTGGATAACATTTAATAGTACGATAGTTTCATCTTATGGTTTTTACTGACGAAGTGATTTCAAACTCCCTTGACTATACTCCGAGGCACTCCGGTGTTCGCGATAGATTAAACTACATACTGCACTATTCCAAACGCACTTGTTACTAGAAGATATTCGCGGTAGTGAATAAAATATACTCCGGTGCATACATTTTCGCAAACAGTTTCACTAATACATGACGACGAAATTGGTAACGCACTGGTATAATTGGTAATTAGAAGATAATCGTGGCATTGGTCAAGACGAACTGATTCATGTCATGTCTCGCTTAAATACAAGATTGACCCCTCGCAATGGAACACGTGAAGTAATAAATTATGCCATCTAAATCATGTTTTAATAGCGTCCAGTTGACTTTTATCGTTATTTATAGCAATTAGCGAGACGAATTTACGACCATAATTTATTGATATTATCTTATGCAGTGGGTGGAAGAAAAACGCGATATTGAAAAGTAGGATGGAACATCTCGAATTATTCGCTATCTAGGGATTCGTTAATTATGTTCGTCTTGGGGGAAGGATAGCAATGAACTTGATATTCGCGCAATTTGCTCTCAAACAGAAAAGCGGTGCATTCAGCATTGTTTATTATTTCGATATCATTGACTATTGACTGACACTCGAGAATAATGAATTGCATGACGTCGTTTGATGACGGATCATTTCTAATAATCAGTATGGAACAAGGTGGATCATGACACATGTGTACATTGGTGTCGATGCAACCGTATCTAACTTGCCACCTTGGCAACTCTGAAGTTGATGCCGACGAAGATTATCACTACGAGTGAATGATTTACCACAGTCACAGGAATACATTTTCTCGATGAGTGTTCTCAGCACAAAACTCAATAAGATACTGATTTTACAATCCATCCCACCTCCTTTATATATAATTTCATTCAGTAGGAGAGGGGGTAAACAAAGTATATCCGCTTCGACTATTCATGCAATGTCATAGCAGAGCCCTCCCCACCATATCAATATAGAGAGAAGGCGGAGAGTAAATAGTAGTCGCTGAATCACCGCAGCGTATGGGTGTGTGACGTCAGCGCGGACCCACCCCACCTTATCGAGAGCTAGGGCCTAACACACTTCACTGGATCATTGTCGGATGCACATAGCGTCACGCGACCTCTCCCCCCACCACCATCGCAAGGTATATATCACAGGAGAGGAATCAGAGTTCACATATCTGAATGGATCTTCGCGGTGTGCAGACGTGCACTCCACACATAAGGACCATACATAATAGCAGAGTAGGTATACATAAAGGGCATGGAAGGTATGGAAGTAAGAAAAAATATATGTACTTGGAAAAAGTACTAGTCCGTGTATGAAAAAAATCACAATCTTAAGGTAAAACACAAACCCTGAACACCTCCCAACAATACTCAAGACCAAGACCACTATCAACGTCAATGTCAAGTTCAAGTTCGAGTTCGAGTTCGAGTTCGAGTTCGAGTTCGAGTTCGAGTTTGAGTTCGAGTTCGAGTTCGAGTTCGAGTTCGAGGTCGAGGTCGAGGTCGAGGTCGAGGTCGAGGTCGAGGTCGAGGTCGAGGTCGAGGTCGAGGTCGAGGTCGAGGTCGAGGTCAAGGTCACCGATGACGTCATAGCGGTGGGGGGAGGCCCAGAACCGGCTCAAATCTCCTACTTATATCGTTCGACATGACGATTTCCTCTGGGGGTTGCAGTGGCATTCAGGACGTGTTTGATATCGAGTTCCTAGCAATACTTTTCAAATGCCTTGCTTGTAAAACAACTTCCCCTATCGCTAATTATTCTTCTTGGTACTCCAAAATTCTCTACTACACTTTTTTAAAACGATATGAGCGGTTGAGTCTTCGTGGATGGCACAGCCTTCAGGAATACAAGTTTAGTCAAGGACTCCACTATTACAATGAGATATTGATTATTTCTTTTCGACTTCACAAAAGGGCCCAAATGATCAACGTGTAACGTATCGAATGGTACTGCCACTTTTTCAACTGGATGCAAGTATCCAGGCTGTTTTCTTCCAGGTCGCTTGTTGTATGTGCATGGCAAACAAGCGCCAATGCATTTCTTGACATACCTTTCCATTCCAGAAAACCAATATAACTGGGATATCACCGACAAGGTCTTTTCGAACGATAAGTGTCCCACGTCATGAAAATGCAATACAACTTGACGCCTCGCAGCTCTTGGTACTACCCATTTTTTTTCCATCGGGTAGCTTTCTATACAACCTACTATTTTTAATGCAATAGTCCCTGTGAATTTGTTGTTCCTCGTAGTCTACGGGCAACTTGTTCAACGCTTCAATTAAATACTTGCATCTGTCGTCCATTATCTGTGCATGTAGTACCAAGTCATCATGGTTGATATTCACTTTATTCACGGTAATAGTGAATTTTTCATTATCTGATGGATTTCTACTCAATGCCTGAGACATTCTAGGAATAAGATCTCTTTTACAGAATGTTCTCACGGCATTGCAATCTGTAACTATCTTGAACGTAATTTCTATCAAATAGATGCGCTAACATCGGCATGGTATCCAGTTCGTACGAGTGACACCATTGTTCCTCTTTGCTTGTCTGTCTGGAATAGTACATGACTGGCCACAGTTTTCCATCATATTCTTGTAGAAGGATTCCTCCGAGTCCCCTTTTCGATGCGTCCGTATGAACTTCTGTCCTGAGCTTTGGATCGTAAATGGCCAGAAAAGGTCTGGTAATGAGTTTTTCTTTCAGAGTATCAAACGCTCTCATTTGGTCTGATCCCCAAGAGAACACCACGTCCTGTTTCGTTAAGATAGTTAACGGTCTGGCTATACTTGCAAAGTTCTGGATAAATTTTCGAAAGTATTCTGCCAATCCCAAATATTGTCTCACTTTCTGAATGTCTGTGGGACATGGATAATTTTTCACAGCTTCGATTTTTCTTCTTTCAGGTTGAACGCCCATTTGACAAATTTCATGACCAAGGTATTCAACCTTTTCGAGGAAGAATTGGCACTTAGCGAGTCTCAATGTTAACCTCGCGGATTCCAAGGCATCGAATACATTTTCCAAGCTGAGAAGACCGAATTCAAAATCCTTGGAAGGAATCAATATATTATCATCCATGTAAACGATGAGATTGCCATAGCGTAGATTTCCTAAAGCCTTATTCTGCCGTCCTAAGCAAAAAAGCCGTATCTACAAAAAATGTGAATATGGAGATATTGGATTCTGTAGTTTTGAAACGCTATAACTTTAACTTTCTCCAGAGAAAAAATTACGTTAACTAGTTTTAAATAGCCAAAGTAAATCAATCATTTTGCCTTTAGTACCCAAGTTTAAGACTTTTCGTACTTACGATGGTCGAAACTACAGATTCTCAGCTTCAGAGTTTTTGCAGATACGGCTTTTTTGCTAGGACGACAGTATTGACGGTACGTAGAAATACTGCTGGAACAATGCACAGGCCGAAGGGGACCCTTATAGGTACTCAGAATGGCCGTCAGGTGTTATAAAAGCAGTTTTCTCCGCTGATGACTCTTCTATAGCTATCGGATGGTAGCCAGAAGATAAGTTCAAGCTAGTGAAGAACTTACACCCCTTGAGCTTTTCTAGAAAATCATCTGAGTGTGGGAGAGGAAACCTATCCTTGATGGTTTTTGAATTGAGTGCTCTGTAATCCACACACATGTGCTCCGTTTTTTTTCTTAACGAGCAATATAGGGCTAGAATATGGTGATTGTGACTCGCTAAATTATTTCGTTCTCCAACAAATCGTCCACTATTTTCTTTACCTCTTCACGCTCCGAATGTGAAAGTCTTTATGGACGATAAACTACTGGCTTATTGTCGGTGAGGTGTATAGACATTTTAAGTAGATCCGTTTTCCCTAATTCCCCAGTATGTTGGGCATCAAAGCAACATTTGAACCTATTTATTAAATCGAGCAAACGTTTTGCCCGCTCCGACGTGAGACTCAAATTATAAACCAAATCGGTTTGGTTGAATAGTTTTCGGTCATTTCTCGTCACTGGATGATTATTGATTGTAAAACAGGACTTATCTTCGAAACATTGTACACATTGTACTGTAACGATTTCGAGACCGACCCCGAGACCGGCCCTGATCATCTAATTAATGCACACTCGACAAGTAAATAAGTTCTCCTCTTGCAAACACATCAATCACGTGGAAGAAACTCGAACTTTCTAACAGAATATTCTAGGGACATCTAAGAAGTCGCCGGAGAGACTCGATTTATCAAGAACTGTAAATACGAGTATATAAGCCACTGGGTATCAGATGGCGGGATAGTCAGATATAGTCAGAGAGACAGTCAGAGATTTACAAATACAGTTCGAGAGTTCGAAGATAAATAGCCATACTAGAAATAAATTTTAAGTTAGTGAAATCAATGTATTAGTGAATAATTGTTTTAAGTAGTGCTTAAATAAATTAGTAAAATTAGACAAGTTTAGTTTACAAAAGTACTAAAATATGTTTTGTAATCACCTCAATTTTTTGTTGGGAGATATTTGTGAGGGACACAAAGCCTTCTTCGCCTTGTGTGATGCATTCTCCTATATAGTGCTCTTGATTTGGCACTGATCTTAGGCCACCTGGGACGTGGACTTCTCCGTTTACAGTATTGCGTGAAGTGACAGCGATCATTGCAGTCGTATTGGGTGGAACGACGTCTCCTTGGCCCATAGTGGTATTTTTCTTGGGCTTGACTGAAGCACCTCCTTTATGTCTTCGCTCGAAGTGAGTATTCTCACTTTTCTCTCGGCTACTATCATCACAACATGCGGCAAGCTTAGGAAAGGTTGACCTACCATAACAGGTACCTCTTGAGCTGCATTTGATACTACGATAGCTCACGTTAGCCTCTGCATGATCCAATTCTATGGTGAACTCGGTCTCTCCCAAAACAGAAACTTTAGATGCACCGTACCCTGTTATCTTTACAGAGCTGGCATGTTCATCTCTAATCAGCATCGCACCACAACCAGTGTCGACGTAAGCCTTGGACGGCATTTCGTTTATTCTGCAGTCGAATATGTATTCGTCGTTGTGACATTGTTTCTCAAACTCCACGATCTGAATTTTGAAAAGTCACCTGCAATCGTTCTCTAAGAGGCCTTATCGTTTGCATTTAGGGCACTCCACTTTAGGTTAGGGCAGGTGTTCGAAAAGTGTCCAGTTTGTTTACAATTATAACACCGTTGTTCCTTCATTGAGATACTTTTGAACTTTTTCAACGGTCATCTGAGTGAAATCGCTTCCTAGATGGTATAAAATTCGAGGAAGACGGAACAGAGTGTGAAGAAGTAGCCTCTTGGTTCAGAGACGAGAGTAATTCTGCGTAGAGAACATCAGGTGTTTCATAGCGTCCAGCTCTCGCTCCCACTTGAATCTTTGGATCCGTAATTCCATCTATCAGACAGGATACTGCATGTTTTGGTTTGATATCGCAAGCGTTCAGTAGATCCATTTTATCTCAGTAGTACTCTTCCCATCCTTCCGAAGGCAACCTCCGTCGGTTAAGGAGCATAATCTTGATGCTCTGGAAACGATTTCAGAAGCAGAGTTTTCCATTCATTCCAGCTCAGCTCGTACAAGCTCACGTTGTCGTACCATTTCCAAGCTAATCCACTTATGCGGCTCTGCATGTGGAATATTTTTGTTGCTCGTTCCTTCCCAATTGTTCTATCTTCTCGATCCACTTTTGGTACAACTCAGGTTAGGGTTTCCTGGTTTGAATTCTGGGATGCACTCTGGTTTGACAAAAACCTTACTGGGGTTCGGTCTCGACGAAACTTCATATTCGATGAGTCTTTCTACCATTTCTAACCGTTATACATTATCACGAGGAAGTAGTGGTGTACAGCTTCTATTATCGGAGCGAACAGTTGAATCTACAGCGTGTAATGTAGATCGTTAAACGACGGTTTCTTTTATGTTTGCGTCTACCGTCATCTCTAGAATTTTCGCTTGAGCTCCGAGAACGAGATCTCGACCCATTTTTTTTTTCAATCTCAACAAACAATGGAAATACAAGATATCAATGCAGGAGAGAAGAAGAATATAACTAAATATGACTAATTTATACTTTAATTAACCTACAATATATTAACTATGCAATATGTAAAACTAATAATTAAACCAGAAACAATAACACTCAGTCTATATACGTTGACTGAAAAACTTCGTAGAACTAAGAAACACTTAATAATATAGTTTTTGAAGACAACGATATGAATATCACCACAATAAACGAAAGAACTGCGAATAAATGCCTGTGGCTAATTTATACGTTAATTAGACCTTTAGAATTTGGCAATAATCATCGTAGATCAGCCTGAATTAGTTCAAAGTTGTGTACTTACAGTTCCACACACTAAGGTAAACAAAATAACACAAGGAAAAAAAACACAATCTTTTACGTTAATTGGTTGCACTAAATCACTAGTTAGAGAGAGTTCCATTCCATCACTGCTCTATAAACTAGTGAAAAACAGTACGAGATTCATTTCAAGACTAAACTTCCCTTTGTACTTATATAATTCATTCTGATATCGATACGAGGCTAGTGATCAGCTACTGAGTCATTACGGTTGCTTTTGTCCTCTTCGGATGAAAGATTTGCTTTTCCAGATTCAACAGTTTCAACATTCATATCAAAACAAAACAGCATTTTTGAAGTTATTAGTCTCCATATGTTTCCAGAAATCAGGACACAATAAAAATGGCACATAGTTCACTAGATCAGTGCAACAAAATATTGGAAAGTTCAGGATGATACACCTACCATTAATAAAACTACAGTTTAAAAGATTTTCACTAATGAGGTTTTAAAAACCCACGACAAATGTTTCGCTGTTAAGGTAACATAGCAAACATATAGTTTATTATATCTTCTCCTCTTGAAGAAGCTGTACAGCGAAACAATTGTCGTGGGTTTTGAAAACCTCATTAGTGAACATTTTTCAATGTATAGTTTTATCATGGACATCAACATAGATTTTCATCAAGTATCGGCTACATCAATTCAAAAATTAATAATTTTCATTCTTCCATTCCTTCATCCCAAAAAACGTTTCTGCCATCAAATATATACATATTCAAATACTCGGATATTTTCCAAAAAACAATATTATATTTACATAGAATATCCCTATGAAATTTTATAGACATATTCTGTAAATTCAAAAGTCAAGAGATTGACATTTTAAAATTTGATTTCGCGCTCAAGCTCGCGCATGTGCTCTCGGTCACCTTTGCCAATTTGACGAGGAAGGACATATAAAATTCGGTTTCAATTTGCTAACATTGGCTTTTATGGCGTATGGTCAATATTATAGTGAATACATATATGATATCAAACTATTTCCAAATTAAATTCATGTAACAACATCAAATTACTTGTCGCGAGTTTATGGTAGCTGCTCATTGGTTGAAATCACAGACTCACAGATGTCTTTTGTGTTGTTATGTCTGCCGTCTTTAGTACGTGCAATCACCCGATATATAAGTGTCTGCCGTACACAACATAATAAAAACAGTTTTTTATATAATTTTTTTTTTTTGGGTAAAGTTATTGCCCAGAGCAAGATTCCTCCTCCAACCCCTGACGAAGGTCCCCACTATTCACGCCAGGTTTTCCAGGTTTTCCTACAGCTGAAAAGTACCCAAAAACATCAGTAAGTCGCCCCGGAGCGCAACGGCAAATAATAATAATAGCCGTCCCCTACCCGCACAGGCTATGCCTTTGGGTACACTCAACGAGTGTTTATGAGGGAGTATTATTATTATTATATGGCCACGCTGGAGCAGGGCGGATCCCTACATAGTGGGGAGAGTGCTGGCTGAATACGCTGATAGAGAGCAATGCCAAAAAAACTATGAAGAAGAAGAACTTATTGACAAATGACATGTATTTTAAATATTTAAAGGGGCAAAGCCGGCAAAGGGCCGTTATTCGAATTTACGGATTCTATCCGAAGAAGTTAGAAGAAATGAATACTAACGAGAAATCTGAGATTTTAAATCTTCTGAAGGAATTGGAGAACGTTCATTACCCCGCGGGACCATTATATCAAAGTAAAAATTATAAAAAAAAACATTCTCAGTTGTAATCACTAGAAACGTTTTTTAGGAATAAACAGTTGTAAAGCTCTAATCAATGAGAATGGTGATGAACTGGAAACTATTTACCATCTTGCTGAAACACATTCTCCAGGATTGCGAAGTAGAACAGTGCTACGATATGAGAAACTTTTGGCAAACGACTCGCCTCTACAAAATATCACACACCTGCAGAAGAGCCGAGATAATTTAGCGTTTAAATGCTCGACCTTCACAAATGATGAAAGAATTAGAGATATGTTGGAACAATTGGAAGATATGCCCAAAGGTAATTGAAATATTAACAGTAGTAAACATTTCAAGAAGTTGTAACAATGTATTATTTAATTTTCAGAATGGACAATTGTACAATTGACACCCCAATATAATTCAAGGGATATTCTCAATGAAGACAATAATGTGTACCACACAAACTCTGTTCATATTTCTGTTTTCTCATGTGGACAAAATGAAATTGAACCGTTTCTAGTAACAGTTGGTAACCCAAAGGATCCAGTAACTGGTATGTATATCCTTCTCAGGATTTGAGAATACTTCAATATTCAATATAATTATGAAACATTGGATTATGTTTGAATAGGAAAAGATATTGAGCTCAGTCAAGAAATGCACTCAATAGTCAAAGGCAACATTGAAGTACTTACTAGTAACAAGAAAAAGGTGTTCAGGAATCCGAAGGAAAAAATGGATTACATGGGAAGGAGACAAGTAATTGAAGACAGGTTGAGAGTAAGTTTATTCAACATTTTCAGTTTGAACAGCATTTTTCAATGATAGATTTAATTTTAATTCAGCCCCCTCTTTTAGAGTCTTGTTAAAGTCATGCAAGATATGTGGCTGAAAGAATGGAGATGTTTGTTAACAGGAAAATATTGTGATGAGAGCTTGGAAGAAAAAATGAAATCTGAAATAGACAGTTATTTCAAAACAGAGTAAGAATTTGAGGATAATTTTGGGGCTTTTTCAAGAGAATTGCTTTCATATTATTATTATTTCAGATTAACCGGCTTGGAAGTTACAAAAAAAATCGAATACATTCTATGTAGCGCTATCAAAAGCTGTGTGCATTTGAAACTGATGGAAGTGAAGAAAATAGTACAGTTCTGCTTTCCGGACATCTCTGATAAGACTTTGATTCGTAATATAGTGCAGTTCATAAGAAATTTGGGAAACAAACTCATCACCAAAGGGGTTGATACCAAGAAGTATCCTGTTATTCTTGTGTTACATGATGTAAGTTCACCAAATAAGTATGTCAGACAATCAATCATTGTATACATTGTTGTCAGAAAAACACATTTTCATCAACAAATTGTATTAGTAAACAAAATTCCTATTATTAAAATATAAACGGAACTGTAAAGAAAATGAAGAAAATAACAGTGAATATGGCAACATTCTTTGAGAAAAATAGGTAGTACCATATCCCTAACACCTTGAAAAGTTTTCAGAAATTGCATCAAAATTAATATTTCTGGTCAGATTATTGGTTTATATTTTGCAAATGTGTCTCAAAACTCTTTAATGAAAAATGATTGACTATAAAGTTAATATGAGGTGCAATGGCCCCAAATGTATTCTCGTTAACTCCTATAATAATAATAAACAGGGATGGCCAACCACCACCATCCTAGGCCTTGGTGTGGCGACACCACTTTCCTGAGCAATCGGTGCAAAACCGGACCGGCAGCCAAGGCGCACTCAAGAGGGAATGCTCATTCCCTCTGATGTCGGCCAACCCCCCGGTATACCCTAACACTCGGTTTTAGATGCACAAGGAAGAGCCCCCCACAACCGACCCCTTACGATTAGGGGTCATAGGCAAGGTAGTAGTGGGGTCCCAAAACGATGATTTGCCAAACGATGACGACCGCAATGACAACGGACGCTTTGAGTGGACGGATGAACTAAGAGACAGTCTTCTGCATTGCTATGAGAGCAGTGAGCCCACCCGAAGAGGATACATGGCGAGAATGCACGCTCTGTGGTGTGGAACACACCCAGAGCATGCTGCTTTTTCCGCACAGAATCTAAGGAATTATGTATCCCACCTTCGGGTTCGAGGCTATGTTAGAACCCCTCCTCAGCCGGTTAACGCAGTGGCAGAAGTGGCAGATATGCCACGTGTCGACGTGGCTGTAGAGAAGGCCCTTATCATACCACCAACGGAAGGCATCATAACACCAAGCCCCTGAAGCCACAACAACTGACACGGGTGGATGCGGAGATTCACGATGTCCTTTCACAAGAGGCTGACATCTGGCAGATCGACTCTGCCGTGTATGATGCCGCTCAGGCTCTGTCCCAAGCTTAGAGGGGGAATACCACCCCTCTGATTGGGAGGCATGAGCGACGCATTCACAAGATGTAAACTAAGATCAAGTCGGCGAGACAACACGCGTCTCGTATCCAGTTTGTGGCGGACTTAGTGGCGGCCAATATAGGCCCTTCACGCCCGCAGTGCGGCGAATTGCTGGAAATTCAAGACGAGCTCACCACGCACTAAATCAAGGCATACTGTTTACCATCAAAAAGCACTGTGTTGATAGGATACGAATGCTGGAGGCTGCAAAAAAGTCACTAGTGAGGCGGGCGAGAAGCATCGCGGAAAACATGAAGTTCCGCGATAAACCTTATCGCCTATCCCAAGAGCCTCCTCGTGTTGTGGATAACCCGCCGGCGGCTGATCGGGTAGAAACCGTCTGGAAGGGCATCTATGAATTTCCGCAACCACTCAACGTAGATACCCCAGCCCTAGCGCAGTTCGAAGCTTTCTGCAGGATGCTTCGTCAGCCTGAGCTCAATGAACTGCGCAATCCAATAACCCCGGAAGAAGTTCGACGGGCCCTCAAAAGCTCGAAGAACTTTGCTGCTCCAGATCCTGATGGCCTGAATAACTATTGGTGGAAAAAAATTCCATGTACCCACCACCAGCTAGCAAGAGTTTTCAACTCATGGCTAGATGGGGAGCAACAGATTCCGGATTGGTTTGTCGAGGGGGGAACCGTGCTAATCCCCAAAAACGGAGATTTGTCTGGTCCGGATAACTACAGACCGATAACATGTTTGAACACATGTTTTATTTATTATTTATTTATTGAAAGAATAGCTTCCAGACAGAACAAGTTCTGGTATGAGGAAGTTGTACATATGTTCAAAAAATAAATAAATAAAATAAAAAATAATAATAAATTAACAATTGCAATTAAAAATAAAAATCATAAATCATAATCACTGATGAACAATTAACAACAATAATAATTGTAAAGTCATAACATTAAAAATAAATCATAGATCAATCAACAAAGATTAAATCTTAACAGCAATTTCAATAATACAGTTTTATCTACTCCATAAGGAAATAATGTGCTTTTTCACAGAGATTTTGAATTTTGAGAAATTTCTGCAACTTTTTATATTATTGGGTAATTTATTGAATTCAGCTAGAGCAGCGTGGGTAAATCTTTTTTGACCAACTGAAGAGGTAGCAGAGATGGAGATGGAACAGGTTATATTGTCTAGTGCAATGATTATGAATTTTAGAGTTTCTTATCTTATAAGATGAAATTTGATTTTAATATTTTATTTATAATTTTGAATGAAATGTTTAGGGTATTTATTTTATACAATTCATCTAAAGAAAATCTATTTGTAATTTCATGAAGTTTATCAGTTGGTAAATCATATGGAAGACGATACAGCACTTTCAAAGATTTTCTATATAATGTATATATTTTATTGAAAACATTTTTGGCACAAGATCCCCAAATGATTATCAAATAGGTTATGCGACCAAGTATGTGCAAATAATCATATTAATAATTTTTTTAGGGCATCTTCTCAAAGCACCAATGATTGGAGATACTTTTTTCGTTAAGATCTCAACATGTTTGTCCCACTTCAGTTTATCGTCAATCTAAATACCAAGATACTTTTTTTGTTCAGTTTGTTTCAATATTTCGTTTTTGATATTAAGACTAAGGGAATGCTTTTTTGCTGAAATATCATATACTCAGTTTTATTAGTATTTATAGATAGAAGGTTAGAATAAAGCCATTTTTCAAAATTTTTTAAGTCTTCGTTAATAATGTCTTCTAGAATTTGATAGTTTTTGTTTTCATATAAAAGTACTGTGTCGTCTGCGTATATGGTATAACTACCAGCTAACCCAATTTCAGATATATTTTGAATGTATAATAGATACAATATGGGCCCCAAAACAGATCCTTGTGGAACGCCCTTATTTATTGGTATTCTGATAGATTCAGAGTTGTAACATTTGGTACTGATTGTCCTATTTTCTAAATATGATTCCAACAGATTTTTCACATTACCTCTGAGTCCCATTGATTCCAAATTTACCAAAAGTTTTTTGTGATCAACTGTATCAAATGCCTTCTTAAGGTCAATGAATACAGCTACCACATAGTTTCCTGTATCAAGTCCTTTTTGAATAGCTTGTAATACTTGTAGTACTGCCGCTTGTGTGCCACTATTTTCTTGGAAACTAAATTGATTAATATCAAAACCATATTTTTTATTAATAAAATCAACAATACGTTTTTTGAGAATTTTTTCAATTTTTTTTGAAAATATGCTTAATAAGGCTATTGGTCTATAATTTGTTGGATCTTCAGCATCACCACTTTTGTATATAGCTTTAACTGAAGCATGTTTCAATTCAAGTGGGAAAATACCTAGGGTAAAATATTTGTTGATTAATTTTGTTAATGGTTCGGCCAGGATAGTTCTTAATTCAAAAATGTCTCTAGTCAATAAACCTTCTTAATCAGGACATGTTTTTTTCAATGTGTGAATTATTTCAATAATTTCCTTTTCATCAGTTGGGAACAAAAACATTGTAGAATTATTATATTTTGGATAAAAATGGGAGAATGGAATATTATTGTAAAAAGATTTTATTTCTTTTGCTAATTTCTCGCCAGTACTTGAAAAATGATCATTCATAATATTGGCTATTTCCAGATTATCAGTAATAATATGTTTACCCGCATCTTATACATGCGAATACTCTCCGCAGTTGAGCCGGTGTATGAACTGACTGCAAGGAGTACCTGCTGATCGACAGATGCATCATGCAGGACTCCGTGCTGCAGTATAAGCGTAACCTTTCAATGGCCTGGAGCGACTATCCCAAGGCATTTGATACAACATCGCATGAGCTCATCATGCATTTGCCCAGATGCCTTGCGATACCCCATCAAATAGTGAGATGCATTGAACAGCTGATGCCGCTCTGAAGGACTCGCTTTACCATAACATCTGGTCAAGTCAAGTCTGGCAGGTTATGTTTAGAAGGGGCGTGAACTCCCCCCTCAGCCCTCTTCTCTTCTGCATCTCACTACTGCCATTGTCCGTTGCACTACGGAAAACCCGCGGATACAACTGCGGCACCCCCAGTAACCGGAGGCATAAGGTCACCTTTCTGTTTTACATGGATGACCTTAAACTTTATGCCTCCGGAGAAAAGGATCTTCATCAGTCCTTAAGGGTAGTGTAAGAATACACGCATGCTATCGGGATGGAGTTTGGGATCGACAAATGTGCTACGGTTCATCACAAAAGAGGACGATGCGAGTAATACTGAGAGGACGTTCAGCTCGTAGACGGAAGCATCCTACATCATCTGGATGCCGGAGAGACGTATACCTACCTAGGGGTGGAACAACGCCACACCCAAGAGGTAGCTACTGTTAAAAACTCTCTCCGCGGCAAGTATCAGCACAAACTCCGACAGATCTGGTCATCAGAACTGTCGGGGAAGAACAAAGTTGCTGCAACTAATATGCTTGCCGTTCCGATTATGCTTTACTCATTTGGAGTAATGAAATGGACTCTGGAAGAGCTGCGACAACTCGACGTTAAAACTCGCAAACTGGTGCATCTTCATAGGAGCTTGCATCCTAAATCGTCTGTTCCACGGTTATACTTCCCCAGACAACGGGGAGGCCGTGGACTTTTGAGTGTCTACATAACAGAATGGTACTGGATGGAGCCTGTAAAGTTATCAGGAGTTCAGACCTCCTCTTCTTGGTATGTGATCATGAAAAAGCAGGGATTGGGGCATTTCTTTTCAAGGCAGCAACCCGTGCTGCCGATGAACTCGGTCTCGTATTCGACACTGAACGGACGAACCCAAACTCTGTCACCGAGTTGGAACCCGTTCAGCAAAAAGCCCATGTGAAAGCTGCGGAGTGTAAGAGGCTTGCCTACAGCTACATAAGGATAAGCCAGTGCATGGGGTCTTCTTCAAGAACATCGAAGACCTTGGCTTATCCAGAAACCTGACATTTTCTCTTCTCATGTCGAGTGGGCTGAAGTCGGAAACCGAGGGATTCATAATGGCCTGCCAGGATGGTGTCTTCAACACCTTCGTCTACCATAATCGTGTGATGGGTATAGAGGTCCCTGACACTAGATGCAGAGCGTGTCTTGGGGCAGCTAAGACCATAATGCATTTTCTGTCAGCCTGTCCAGCTTATGCGGTCTTAGCCTATATCCACAGGCATAACGCGGCGCTACGAGTGTTGTACTACCATCTAAGACACTCGTACAGTATTGACGAGACACCGGTGTTGCCTTATGCTCCGGGGGATATTGAGTCCGTTGTAGAGAATGAGAAGTACCGTATCTATTGGAACTACTCATTCCCCACCCTCAGGCAAATACAAGCCAATAAGCCTGATGTAGTCCTCCTCAACCATCAAAGTAGGACGATTTTCGTCATTGAGTTTTCATCTCTTGGCGAAACGAATAACGTCCGAAAAGAGGAGGAAAAATGAACTAAATATCGAGATCTACTCTTTGAACTCCGCAGGCTTTACCCAAATCATTCTGTCAATAGGATAATAGGGTTCCTTGGTGGAATGATGGACACACTGCTCTCAAACTTGAAAATCATACCGGCTTGCCATGATGCGGCAGAAAACTTAGCCAAAGGATGCAGAAGGCCGTTATTTTTGGTCTTCTCAGGGCACATGACTCTCGGACCCAGTAATCACTCACCCCACGGACGTGGGGAGCGTTTACTGGGGTTAATGACACACCAACGCGCCCTCCGGTTGAGTCGCAGCTCCGCAGATAGGGACTGACTGGTACATTCCTTATGGAAAAATAATAGTAATAGCGTCTTTATTGTCTATTCCATTTTTTTAAAATAACATTGAGCTATAAACATGAAAAATAACGGTATAATAGGCGGAGTTCAGCTTACAAAATTGAAAAGTATAGATAAAATTAAATTATATAGTTGATCATATTAGCTGCTCTTCCACTCAACCTCAAAACACACCAGTCTATATTGGAGAACAGAATTTTACCTACAACTAGACATATTTGTTCACACAGATGGGGTAGGGGGGGCTCATATCACATATTCTGCTTATTGAGAAGGATTGCTTGGTAATGAATTATGAAACGATATGAGATTTAGTTGGAGCATAGTATCTTCAAAGCATTCAGTCATAGTTTTCTATTAGTACAATACAGTTCATGAATATCATCTCAAATCTGCTGAAAAATAAAATTAAAAAAGTTGGCAATTCTTGCTACAGAATAAAAGTCAGATGCAAACTTATTAAAGAATGCTACAGATATATATTTCACCGGGGTGGCCGGTGGCTTAGCGGTCTAATGGCACAGGCCGTTCGAAACTCCAGCATAGCGATAGTCGGTTCGAGTCCCAATGTAGGTACAAGAGATTTTTTCTCAGATACTCTATATCGGATCGATAGGCGACCGCATGCCTTGTTGAAAAGCAAGTGTATTGTGAGTTGTCTAGATGCCAATATCGTCTAGTGCTAGCTTGGAGTACACACCGACCACCCGAGTGCTGTAGGTTTTCCGGGTTTTCCTACAGCTGAAAAGTGAATACATCACCTAAAACATCAGTAAGTCGCCCCGGAGCGCCACGGCAAATAATAATAATAGCCGTCCTCTACCCGCACAGGCTATGCCTTTGGGTACACTCAACGAGTGATTGAGGGAGTATTATTATTATTATTATTATCATTAATATGTTTTATCTTAATAAAAAAAATTGTTATTGTACATGTACAGGTTGTGAAATAAATAAATAAAATCAAGAAAAACTATCTATGTAATGATTAATAGCGGAAATTGTGAATTTTATTGAGGAATATTTTTTTTAAATAAACTGCAAACTCTACCAGCAAACTTTTGAAATTATCCACATCGTATTAAATGAAAGTTATAGTGAATTGGCCATTTTGAAAGACAAATTAAAAGTATATTATGTAACAAGTATGTAAAAGACTTTCGGATTCATATGGGGTCCTTTTTTCAAACTCTGTATCCTGCTGGCCTAGCCATAGTCTTCTTGGTGAATATTTCAAAACGTTTCGACCGCAACTAGGGCCGTTATCTTCAGTGACATGAACGAAGTGCTCTTTGCAACCTATCAACTGAAACCAAAACTATTGTTTCTTGCATGCTATTTATGATGCTGAGTGCCAGATCTTTGATAGGTATGTTCTCTCTACCTTTCTATTGAATTTTCCTGGTATTGGTGTATTTCTTTGGTTTCTATGATACTTACATTTTGGTAGGATTGATGTTTTGCTAGCTGCTCCGTAGCCGCAGCTGCCGTTGTAGTAGTGAGCCGCAGCTGTCATTGCAGTAGCGGTTGTAAATACTGTTTGTCACCCGCGTCAGTTGCGGAGTTTATAAACATGTTTCGTAATCGGCAGCATCAACGGTAGTTTTTTTTTTAGAACATCAGCATCAGGTACACACAACTTATAGAGATTTCTCAAAGAGATATATAATTTTATTATATTGATTTCAACATCAGCTTTTTCTTTTCACTAATGTCTCTTAGCCGTCAGTCCTATACTGAATCTTAACTATTCTAGAAAAACCTAAAGGTTTGTTTCTTGGGATAATAATGAAGTACTACTACTAATACTAGTCCTTATTTTTGTCTCTCTTCATATTGTTTTTATCGCTCTTCTTTCTTTTTTGTCGTTTTTCTTTTAATTTTTTTCGCTCTTCCATTTGTTTTCGCTGTTCTTCCTTTGGTTTCTCCACTCTTTCTCTTGTTCTTGTTTTTGCTGCTATTTCTTTTTTCCAGTCAGTCTTCTTTTCGCCGCCATTTCTTTTAGTTTTCATTACTATTCCTTTTGTATTATATTCATATTATTTTTGTTTCTCTCAATATACTCTAGTTTTCTGAGTTCTTGTTTTCGTCGTTCATATGTTTTTAGTGTTCGCCTTCTTGTTTTAGTCGTGCTTGCCTCACGTTCTTTTTGCTTTTCATCTTGTTTTCGACATTCTCACTTTTTTCATCGCTCTTTCTTTAGTTTCCGTTGCTCTTGATCTTGTTTTGTGTTTATTCCTCGATTCCTTCGCTCTTCCTTTTGTTTTCCCTGCTCTTTTTTCATCGCTCTAAATCTGTTTTCGGCATTTTCAATTTTTGTCGCTCACCCGTTTTTCGTCGCTCTTCTTATTGTTTCCTTTGCCCCTAATATTGTTTTTGGGTCTTTTACATTTCTTGTCGTTCTTCATATTGTTTTGATCTTCATTTCTCTTATTTTTTTGCTCTTATAATTTTCGTAGGTCTTGTTTGGTTGCCCTGCCTTAGATTTTTGTCACTCGTTCTCTTGTTTTCGTTGCTCTCCCTCTTGTTTTCGTTGCTCTCCCCCTTGTTTTCGTCGCCCTTTCCCTCATTTTTGTTGCTTTAATTATTTTTGTAGGTCTTCCTCTTGTTTTCGTCGCTCATATTTTTTTTTAACTCTCTTACGCTTGTTTTCTACAGTCTCACTTTTCGTTGCTCTCCCTATTGTTATCGTGGTTCTTAGTAGTATGGAACGAATAATTAAGTACTGTTTATGTGAGAAAAAATAAAGAAAACTAAATTAGATAATTACAAAAGCTGTACAAGTTCCTTGTCACAAAATCACACTATATTATTTTGAAAGTATATCAATCAATATACCATTTAAAAATCGTGAACTTGGAAGTTTGATTGCAATACTAAGGTATAGCATGACTATTCGAAAAACCTTGAAGTTAAAAATGAATAAATTTTGTATACAGAATTGTTTTACATGGTTATAATTATCTGCAATATTTTGCTTCAAAATAGTATCACGAAATATATACATCAAACCAAAATAGTACTTTTCGTGAATCTTTAAGAAAATGTTAGTATCACAAAAACAAAAATGTTTCCTGGCTATTACGGGTCCATCATTGTGCTTTTCAAGAATCTTAAGAAACTATTAATATCACAAAAATATTTTCTGGCTTTTACGATCACCATCACCCATTACCAGCTTGATGTTGTTGTTTATGGCACCATGTCTATACAATCAATCAACCAAAACTGTTTCCTCAGTCTCTTGATTGTTTCCCTTGGGAAATGATCGATGTTCTTCAAGACGAATCCGTATCAAGACTACCCTCCCTCCATTTTGTGTACTGTTTGTTCAAAGAACACCAGAATGACATTGTCGATGGTCACAAACTGATCCCGTCCTTTGATAAAGGTGCCTACATTGTCAACCCTGATATGGATCTCAAATCTATGGAGACGAGGATGATGAATTTTTTCAACTACTGGACTCCCAATTGGATGGGTACGTCGGGGTACCAGCCCAGCAAGGAGGAGTTTTTCGAGTTGCTGACATCTAGCGATATTTTCTCGTGAGTAGTTTTTTTTTGGAAACTTAACTGTAGATGCTCATCATGGTAATATGCCAAAATTATTTGAGAGGAAAGCAAAATTCTTACTTTGTGGCAAATATTATCCAAATTTGTTTAATATTTTCAGATCAGATAAGAATATACTGGAGTTTTACACCGACACCAAATCGCTATTTTTACACCGACACCAAACCGCTATTTTTACACCTCGACATGTTTCATGCTGGATTTATGCTGAAGTTTTAAGTCGCAAGTCGTAAGAATATTCGTCAATGATTGGTTGAACAGTTCATTCTAGCCAATTATTAACGACTTGCGACTTAAAACTTCAGCATAAATCCAGCATTAGTCACCATCTTCTAGAGGGAAAGATTAGAACTATTTAAATCTTTCCCTTTGTGTCGATAAAACTCCAGAAGGTAAATTCTGTTTGGAACCAAAATAATCTTATACAATACATTTTCAACTTATAATCTTTTACATCATAAGGGAGAATATCGCATATTTTCTAGGGTGGCTAAGTTTGGATAATTACTCTGTAATTATTTTCTTATATCTCTATTATAAACAAAATTGTTTCTTGGGATAATAATAAAGTACTACTACTACTACTACTTACTACTAAATTGAGTGAATCATCTGTACATTTTCAATTTGAGTAATATCACATATGTAAAATCATTACCTAGCTCAGTTGATATTGAGGCTACCAATTCATAATGTTGCATAGTTTTGTGATTATTGCACCTATTGAAACGTCAATAAAATCATAATTCCCCAATTGGAAACGGGGTTAATGATAGGGTTGATAGAACAAGAGAGAGGTCACAAAAATATTCACTTATGTGTTTGATAAATAAACAAAAGGCAAGAATGCAAGGAATTTTTTGTTTTTTTTTTGGTATTTATATCCATTCAGGTTCACGATATCTGATATGTTTTAAAGATACAATGGTCATGGAAGTGGAAGTCATTTGATGTCGATGGACAAAGTACAAAAGACTCATGTGAAAGCTGTGGTTCTTCTTTTCGGGTGTGGTAGCACTAAGATCGTACGAATGGACCCGCAAGTGGAAATGTTTGGGCATTGCCACATGTACCTCATTGCAAGATGGTAAATATTATATCGTTTTTTTTTTTAAATTAGGCAATTACTATTTACTCACCTTTTTTATTTATTTACTCTTACCCTTTCAAATATTAAATACTGAATCATATGTTACATTATTACATAAGTAAGAATAATTATTATATTTCCAGCCCATGTGTTGTAGGAATGTTATGGGAAGTAACTGATATAGACACGGACACACTTACAACAGATTTTCTGAGTCATTGGATCCCTTCAGAGGCTCCAATTCATTGGAAGTACGTTGATAAAACTAAGTGGAAGAAGGCAGAAGAAAAAAGTAAGATAATTTTTCTGTGTTAGGGTATTTAAATGGTTGGAAAGTCGAATGGTTATTTGAATGGTTGAACGGTTGGTTATTAGTTTTACTAGGTAATCACATGATCAGCACTGGGACTCCGATGATTAGAAATGTTTCATAGCATCGAAATGTGTCGAGAATGTGACGTCATATTCGAACGTTAGAAATGGGAAGCATAGTACCGATAGTTCGAATATGACGTCACATTTCGATTATATAAAACATTTCTAATCATCGAAGTCCGGGGGCTGACCTTGTATCTGTGCAAACAATTGATTGTACAGTTGTCTAATGAATGATGAATGATGAATGATGATGTAGTTGAATAATTTAGTTTGGCTACTGGGAGTAAATGTTAGTAAAAGTTAGACAGGCCAAAGAGTTCATTAAAGAACTATCGCCAAAATTGCAGGACACAACAACAACTCTAACATTACAAGAGGGCACAAACAATAAATCTGCAAAGTTCGCCGTGAAGATGAAGGAAGAAATTACTTATTGAAAATTGTTTTGTTGCCTTCATCTTAACAGTCAAAAGAGCTTATTTATTTTGGATTCTGCTGCAATCATATTGACTACAGTTTGCTCATATCTGAGTTGAACTTCAGAGATCCACAGCACAAACAATATGAGTAACAACTATAACTCAATATGCAGTTTCTGCGAACTAGTATCGGAAATGGTGATTATTAAATAGAATAAATAGAGGATGACGAACGACAAAAGCAAGAGTAAGAGCGACCGATAAGAGGAATGGCGACGAAGCAAAACAAAAAGATTAAAAATAAGTGGAGCAACAAAAAGAAAAGTAAGAGCAACGAAAACATTATAAAAAGTGATAACAACAAAAAAAGCGACTAAATCAATAGAAAGTAAATAAAACAATAGGGAGAGCGAAGGAAAAAGTGAAAATGTCGACAACAATAGTGAGAATGAAGAAACCAAGAGGAAAGGCTACGACATTCGAGAGAAAAAGCTACGAAGACAAGAGAAAGAGCGACAAATACATGATGAAGGGCAATAAAAAAAGAAGATCTACAAAAATAAGAGATATAGCTTTGAAAACAAGATAAAGTGGTACGAAAACAAGAATGGCGTCGGTAACAAAAGAACAGGTATAAAAAACAGAAAGAGGAGCAATGACACTAAGAAGTGCGATAAAAACAGCATGAAGAGGGACGAAAATTATGAAAATGTTGAAAACAAGAGTAACCGCGAAGAATCCAAGTAGTAGAGCAATGAAAACAAAAAAAATACAGAAAATGAGTAATTGCTACGAAAATAATGAAAACGAAGGATAAAATGAACGTAGGAGGCTAAAAACAAAAGAAAATAAGAAGATTGACAAAATAAGATAGGTTGACAAAAAACATTGAGAGCGACAAAAACAAGAGTTAGAGTGACGAAAATAACAAGACCGACGAAAACAATAGGTTTAGCGACGAAAATAGTGAGAACAACAAAAACAGAATAATTAGCTACAAAAACATGAGGGCGAGCTATAGAAACAAATGAGCAAAAATCAGAGTAAGATCGACAAAGACAGGAAGAGTCATAGTAACAATTTTAAGTGACAATAACAAGAGAAATTGGGCTGTTTTGAGGAATAGGTTGCTATCCTAGTGGCACTGTATAACTGATTTGTGACTTGTTTCAACAGAGACCGATTTTTAAACTTAATTAGAAAAATTGTAATAAATTGAAATTAAAAGCACTTTTATCAGGTTAGGAAATAAGCATAGTTTGGTCCGTGAAGAAATTTGAGGACTCTATATAAATTTTATCCCCCTGGAATATTATATTTTGAACTTTAGCATATACCTCTTTTTTCTTCCGGTTGTTGAATTGATTATGAAAAAGTCCAGTGAGAAAATTATTCTGTAACTGAAGTATCTATCTAGTGTCGAAATTGTTCAAAATATAATATATATTCAATATAATTAATTGAATTTTAATCATTGCATTTTTTCCAGTAAAATTCGTTCGAAATGTCACCATTCTTGAGGATGGCCAACAAGGCCAACAATGGGAACCAGAGTTGCTCAAGGCCCTAGTTTTAGCGAAAAAGGGGCTTAGTTACAACATGACAAAGGCAGCATGTGTAGTGCGGGGTCTGCCAGTGAAAATCAAATCTCTAGAGTCCATAAATCATTCCAGAGGAGAACAGCCGTGAAACCAACTAGTTTGATGTAGAATGTAAGATCAGTACAAATTAGGCCACTCAAATAATGAAAAACTGAATCCTGAATAAAATCAGTATTTCATCGATTCTCAAACTGTTCATAATTGATGGACGTTCAATTCTATTCTAGTTATTCTAGTTGAAGCTTTAAATCTCGGTTAATCCAAGATCTGTTATTATTGATAGTTGTAATGTTTTGTGTTACGAAAAATAAATAAATATTTTTAGATGAAACTTGTTCTTGTTCAGAATGTCACGATAACCTCAAACTCTGTTCTATCAAAATCGACAAAGATAAAAGTGAACATTTTAAGAAAAACAGAACGATTCAACTCATGTTTTTATGACAGTATCTTCGTGTCATCATCGACAAAAGAGCTGGCCTCAAAACTGTTCCTTGAGTCACTCCATTTTTTGACTTAATAATTAATTTAAACTTTCCAGATGGCTCCATATTATAAGCATAAACGTAGAACATTCCAAACTGTACATCTTCTCAACCTCTCAAATAATGAACAAAAAAATGTGTGTATATAAAATATATTAATACTTAATATATTGTGTAAAAAATACTGTCACAACAATAAAATACCCAAAAAAGACTCAGCTCTGTTCTCCGTCAGCAAATTTCTACAGCCAAAGTTATTCTCATGTCCCCTCCTATATGTTCTCCATCAGCACATTTCTATAGCCAGAGCTATACCCATCCCTCCCCCTATACATAGGGCAGCCACACCTTTCGTTTTCTTGGTTCGTTTCAAATTGTGGATCAGGGTGACTAACACCCTGGCTCCTGAGCACCCTATTGGATGGCCTAAGGCAATAGCTCCGCCAGTTATATTAATTTTGGCTTCATCAATCCCCAGCGTTTTGTTCACCACAATACTCTGAACAGCGAAAGCTTCGTTAAGTTCATAAAGATCGACGTCTTCTTTTGACCATCCCACTTTCTTCAGCTGAAATATGCATAAAAATTCCTGGAGTTATGATAATTTCCAAATTTTAGCCATTGAGATATATCATCAACTTATTCAAACAGCATAATAATGATGGGTTTTATTGATACGAGAAAACATTTGCTTCATAGAAACTTTCTCATGATAATGTCATTTTTGCAATTAGACGTTTGGTTTTCAATCAACCACAAACCTATTTTTTTTCAAATAAATTTTGATAAATATAGTTCTTCAAATTAGTTTTTATTTTAAAATGATGTATTACTAACAACTGAGTATTTCAAAGTAAAGTAAATTTGTTTAACATATTTTCCTTTTGTCAGAAAACAATTTCCTCTAATGCTTTCGAAACCAAAAACATTATTTAATGCTTTGTTTTTTTGCAAAAAAAATTGTATAAATTTGTTTTTTCCGTTAACCAGCTGTTGTCCCCCAACGAACGACAGCCCTCAGAAGTCGAAATTGTGCGAGCCAAGGATTAACGAGGTCTTGCCTTTTAACGTGCGATTCCTAGCACGATTAAACGTCCATACTTCGACTTCTGGGGGGCTGTCGTTCGTAGGGGGATGACAGCTGGTTAACGGAAAAAACAATTTCAAACAACAATTTCAAAACATCGCTGATTTTTTATATCTGATATCTGATATCTCATATCAAAATTTCTGCTTGTTCTGAAATTTAATGTAGAATCAAAAAGGCATTCTAATGTTTGAATATTGGGGAGGTGCAATATGTTTTCCTACAGTCAAAAAGTGAATGCGCCACCAATAAACATAAGTCGCTCCGGGGCGCCACGGCAAATAATAATAATAGCCACCTTCCTCCCGCTCAAGTACACCTTACTCGTCTTCATAAGGAAGTATTATTATTGATATTATCACTAACTATTTGACCTTCGCTTTTGGAAGTCTTATGAATTATTTTATAAGACAGAAGAAGAGTAAGATAGCCATCAATGCAGATTTAATTAATCTTTATTCATTTCATCTATGTTGGTCATCATAAAAAAATCCCTAATTGAGAAAGGTCATGAACAATAATACACTCACCACATTTGTGACAGCTCCAATTGGTCCTGTTCCCATGCACATTGGATCCACTCCAACTTCTGCAAACCCCAAAACTTTGGCTAATGGTTTCATATTGTTGTCTTTCACTTGAGATTCGCTTGCCAATACCAAAGCAGCAGCACCATCATTTATTCCTGGAAACAGAAATTGAAAAATCATTACTTCAATATTGTGTTTTTTTTATTTGTATAAAAGTAGTAACCCTTAACAATACGATTCCTCATCATAAAAATAGTTATGGGATCATTGATCATTATTTTCAGATGTGAAAAGACATTTAAATTTTTATTCAAAAACTACGAAATATTTTTTACTGAATCTAAGACGAAAGTAAACTAACAGTATATCAAGATGTTCAATATTCAGAAAGAAATTATATCTAATTGAGTATGAAAGTCTGTAGTATGATGCCAATAGGCAATCGTATGAAATCAAAAAATGACCTGACATGAACGAAACAGCAAGTATTTTGAAGAAAATCAAGAGAAATCAGTGTATTCAAATTAGTTATGAAGAAGGAACTTGTTTACAAACTGATAAAAGTTAAATATGAAAGAATGACGAAAAGGAGATAAATGAATCAATAACAATCCTGAAAGAAGAAAACCGGCATTTATGGAACCTAATAGACAATAAAGAACTTTTATTATTGGAAAAAGTTAAATACATAAGTTGACTTGAGAAGGAAAATGAGAGGTAACGTAGTAAATATAAAAGCCATTGAAGTGAACTTTACCAAAATTGAAATTCCAGTTGAAATATGTGGGTCGTGAATAATACTTTTGCAAGTCTAGGAAAGAATTTATTAATAAATACCTTAGAATTATTCGAAGACAAATCAAGTGTTTTGTATCTATCTGGTTTTTCTGGGATTAGTACAAAGATCATAAAAATTGTCAAATTCGAAATTTCATTTGTCCTACTGTTCATTATATCTCAATCATTTGAAACAGCTATGATACCCAAAAAAAATTGAAATTGCAAAAGTGTCACCCATCTCAAAAATACAGATTTGATCGACGTTTGCCGACAATCCTATAGTATAGGAAAATATGCGAAAGGCTGGATTATTTTTATAATCAAATTTTCAGTTATTTTGAAATAATTGGGAAATATTTGAATATTTTTCATGATGAAATTTAGATCTTCGACTCAAACGAAGTCGTGGTACTGGTCGGAATCTTTCTGTGGTTTCTATAGATGGCTCTGCTGCTCACTTTCTTAGTGGGTGCCGGAGTTATCGTAGTGCCCGTTAACAAAACCGATTGGAAATCAATTACATATTGTGGCCGAGTCTGTACTGATAAGCGAGTTGAATCGCGAAACCGGTCTGCAGATGTCACATGTTTTCGATTGCCAGTTGGTGGTTGTTACAGGAAGTATTGCAAAGTATATTCTTGTAGAAAAAATTTGCCAGGCGTCGGATAGACGTGATTCGGTAGTCGTATGGGGCTGTTGAATTATTTCTGTTCGACGTTTGCCGACAATCCTATAGTATAGGAAAATATGCGGGCTGGATTATTTTTATAATCAAATTTTCAGTTATTTTTAAACCACAAGACTTTTCAATTACAATCTTGATAAAAAGAGGTACGTTAGTGCTTCTCTTTTCAACCTCTCCAAGGCTATTGATTTTCAATAAGGAATAGCTTCTTCAAGTTCACCATTTACTCGTGTATTCAATTGTTTCATATATTATTTTGCTACACTAGTTGCATTACCCCAACGCAACTGGTGTATCCGGAGTTTTCATTTCACGAAAAAAGATCATCAGGTTAATATTTAACTTAAATTTCACACATGGAGAACATTTAAAAAATTATGAAATTTCAACAATTTCGTCAGTATATATCTTCAAATTTATTTCATATGCTGAATTTTCTAAAAGCCAAGAGTTTCATAATTATTCAACAAGATTTGACAAACAATTTTGTGTCCCTAAACATTCAACAACTCATTAAGAATCAAGTCCTCAATATAATGGTATGTGATTCTTTATCATCATTGTATGATCAAGAAAGATGAATAAATTTTGTAACTGTTATTATTATTATTGTGAACTTAAAATTTGTTGTTTCATTCACTCAGGAAAAAAATTTGAATCTCGATTTTAGTCTTTACTGAATTGAACAGTATTCACGACCATAATATTTTCATGTACAGGTATTAAAAATCTGCTGTTGAAGTAGTCTGAAATGTACAAGTATTTATTGGCAGATTGAAAATATGAGAAGTAAAAATGCATTTTTTTAAACAGATTCTTACTATTTTCAGTGAAAGAATCTTTATAGGATATTCGAAATGAAAACATCTACAATGCCATCCAAATGCCATCCAAAATTCTGCCTGATGAATTAAAGAAATACAATATAAATAATTTCAAATATATATTAAAGAAACATATACTTGATAGCGTACTTGACTGGGCTTGATATAATAATATTAATATTACTCCCTCATAAACGCTTGCGTACCCAAAGGTATAGCCTGTGCGGGTAGAGGACGGATATTATTATTATTTGCCGTAGCGCTCCGGGGCAGTATTCATTCAATCATGTTTTATATTTTATTTCAAAGTTACATATTAATTAGATAATTAATTTTTATAATGGCAATAAAAAGCTTTTATTATTATTCTATTTCCAAACAGCTCAGAGATACAGAAAAAAATGCTTTGAAAAAATCTCTGTAGTTTTTATAGTTACCTGAAGCATTCCCAGGGGTGACGGTCCCTTTTGAAACAAAAACAGCCTTCAGTTTCGCCAAAGTTTCTTCAGTCGTACCAAATCTAGGAAACTCATCTTTGTCTATGATTTTTCCCGTCCTCTTTTCTAGGACACCGACTATTTCCTCAGTGAAAAATCCATTTTTGATGGCCTCTTCTGCTTTATTTTGAGACTGACATGCATATTTGTCTTGAGCTTCTCGAGGCACATCATACAGTTTTGCCAGATGTTCAGCTTAAAAAGGTCATACCAAAGATCAAATATCTACATACCACATCAAAACCAAATTAAGTTATAATTGCATAAAGATATTAAAAAATATCCTACTCTTGCAAATCAAATTCAAAATATACTTATGGTTTTACAACTTATGGTTCATGTCTTGTGGTTTATGAAAGTAAAGTATAAAATAGTACAATATAACACGAGATTGAAGTGTAGTTACGTAAATGTGACCAGTCATGAATAAAATATAAATCTTAACAAAGTTTCATTGATTACTCTTCGCAGTTGTAGTACGATTTTTTGCAAGGGCTTCTTCACCAAGCCTCCTGAACTTCAAATAGCTTTATTAGTATTATAGTGTATGGTGAGCCTTCAGT
This sequence comes from Chrysolina americana, assembly GCA_958502065.1. Lineage (NCBI taxonomy): Eukaryota > Metazoa > Arthropoda > Insecta > Coleoptera > Chrysomelidae > Chrysolina > Chrysolina americana. The sequence continues at coordinate 90,527,939 of OY293410.1, forward strand.
AAAGTTCAGGTTCTGCATCTCCAAATAAACTTGTTATATTGTGTAAATAAACAGCTAAAAAAAATCGTCGGAAGTTAGTGAGACTATGCAGCCATAACAAAGACATGTTACGACAATCAATCTTGAAAATTTAATAAGAAGAAATATCAAAATTTGTGAGTGGGGATTCATAAACCAAGTGGAAAAAGCATCAAAAAAAGAATAAACACCTCTTATCTTCTAATCAGCACCGATAAATAAAGCCAGCCATCAACGTTTGAAATAAAAACGCAAGGAAATAAAATAGAAAGGAAATCAAATCAAGCATAGAAGCAAGTGAAACAAGACTCCTACTCAAATTTGAAGAATTGAGAAATAAAGTGCATGAGCTAGAAAGAGAAAATTCGGAGCTCAAATTAGAAGTTGAAAAATTGAAAAGCGCTGGAAAGAAAAATAACGTAGTGATTTTCGGACTACAAACTGAAAACAAAGAAATAAACTCTGAATATATTAGCAAGGAACTGAAAACTCTCCTGGATATCGACCTGGATGATTCTCATTTTAATGATATATATCCTTTGGGAAAACATAAAAATAGACCAGTGAAGGTAGAGATTGTATCATTCCTAACAAAACAAAAGGTTTTCAAGAATACTTCGAAACTAAAAGGCACCACTTGCAAATGATTTAACACCGAAACAAATGCAAGAACAAAAAACCCTAAGGAAACATTTAATCCTGGCCAAGCAAGATAAGAGACATTGCTATATCAAACACAACAAGTTGTACGTCGAAGAAGTATCATATGGAGTGGATGATCTCCTTGCCTTTGAACACCAGGAGGAAAGAAGTAAACCATCCAGCGCCCCGGCCACACCAAAAGTAGCCACCAAAGAAACAAAATCAAGAACATCCATCGAAGGAAGTATCCAAGCCGAAATTTCAGAGCAAGAAGATAAAAGACTTACCCCTACCCCAAAACCGATCCAGATACGAGAACTATCAACTAGAAGTCAAGATAAACCAATAAGCCGCTCAGCTAGACAATAGGGTAGGCATGCACCACTCTTAATCTAAATTCATTTTATCAATTGCTTTCTGTACGTTATCTTAGCTTTATTCTATTTCATATAGATATTGTATTTGTAATGGATCCATGCATATCAGATTTCCAGGTTGATTTGGTCGAAACCTTCACAATCAACATAAACAAATAATGTGAAGAAATTCTAGAAGTTAACAAACACCACGAGAACTTTAAAATAATCCATAACAACATTCGAAGTATCAAAAAAAATTTAGATGAATTCAAAATACTACTATCAAATATCAATGTAAGTTTCGATTGTATTGTTTTGACCGAAACCTGGAAGTTAGTTGATAGATCTCAGTACATATATTTCTGGCTACAATATTATACATAATCAAGGTGATTACAATCAAAATGATGGAGTTGTAATGTATATAAAGCAAGAATATGATTTTGATATAAAAATTATGAGAACAACTATAAAATTCAACGACAAAAATTTTGTGATAAATGCAGTTTATCGATCACCAGCATCAAATATATTAGAATTCAACAAAAAACATCAAATTTTCTTAGAAAAATTATATAATGAATCAAACGATTTCTGCGTCCTAGTAGGAGACCTCAACATCGATATATTAGAGGTAAATGAACATACTTCAGAATATCACAACGAATTTGGATTCGTATCTACTATCAATGAACCTACGAGAATGAAAAGTTGCCTCGATCACATTTTCATTAAATCTAAATCAGACATGACCATACCTTTGATAATCGAAAGTAACATTACTGATCACATAACAACTATACTACAGGTCATAACGAATAACAATAACGAAGAAAAAACTGCAAAACATAAATATATACAATATTTGAATTATAAAATGTTTAAACAAAAAATTCAACAAGTAGACTGGGAACCTGTATTTTTGGCTCCGGACCCAAAGTCTGCAATGAATAAATTTATTGAATTAATTTCAATAAAAGTCAAGAAATGCCTAGAAACAAAAAACAAACAAGAAAAAACTCTAAACTTACACCATGGCTCACAAATTCATTACTGACATCAATAAATAAAAAAAATTTAATGTTTGGTAACCTAAGAACAAAACCCGTATAATATTTTCCTTAAAAATCAGTATAAGTTATATAAAAACAAATTATCTAATCTTATCAAGAAAGTAAAGTGCGACTATTTTAAACAACAAATAGAAAACAATTCCAATAATACAAAATTCTTGTGGGAAATGGTGAAAGAATTGAGTAACTCAATAACAAAACAAATCAAAATACCTATGAAAATAAATATTTCTGATGTAGATGAACTCGTTCGTTCGTTAGATACAATCGCAGTGCATAACACGTCAATATGGGTCGGGCTAGAGTCGACGCCAGCAAGGGCGCGCAGCGCATCTAGATGAATGTATCTGTCACTTTTAGTGATGATACGAAGTACTTTGTTCCGCATCCTGTCCAACCTCATAAAAGGGGTCAGGGGCAGGTTTCAGAACGCTGGACAAGCGTACAACATCGCCGGCCGAATGATTTGTTTGTAGATCATCAGTTTGGCCTCAAGCTTCATGTGCGATCCCCTGGCTATCAGTGGGTAGGTGCGTTATACTGCAGCCGCAGCCCTCTGAATAGCCAGATTAATATGCTTGTGCCATGTTGTACGCTTTTCAAGCTGAACCCCCAGGTATTTCACATTGTTCCGGACATCCAAGGCTTTGTCCTTGTCCTTCAATTTCTGAAAAACTTCAGAGAACTTACATTTCTTTGGGAAATTGATGACTTTGGACTTGGAGGGGTTCACCACAATTTTGTTCTCCTCGAGACGGTAGGATTTCCCTGTCCAACCGAGAATGGACCTGCATAGCAGCTGCAACGCTGGAGAACGAATGGGCGTATATCGCGGTATCGTCCGCGTATATAGCCGTCTTCATTCTCTCGCACATAGGAAATTATACGTATGCAAGGAGTACAAATGCTGAGATTTACTGGACCCCCGCGGGATGCCTGTTTCGATAGGATACTCTGCAGATCTTGTGCTGTTAACCCTCACCTCAAAAGTTTGATGAATCAGATATGAGTTCACCAGCCTTACCATGTATAAAGGCATACCTGCTCACAGCATTTTACTGGTTAGACCCTCAACCCACACGGAGTCGAATGCTTTCTGCATGTCCAACAGGACCATGACGGTATTAATTCCTCGGTGAGCCATCTCTTTCAGCTCGTGAATAACCCGGACTATCTGGAGGTCGTACTGTGAGCTGCACGAAAGCTGAACTGCTCAGCGGAGATCATTTTGAGATGCTCCTCGAGGGACAGCAAACATTTAAGAATAATCTTCACCACTACATTTGCGACGACACTCGGTAGCGAGATCGGGCGGCAGCTATCGAGTTAGTGGCCATCTTTGTCTGGCTTGAGGGTAGGAATTACCAGTGCCTTCTTCAGATAATCCGGTTAGTACTGCCACTTGATGATGGCGTTTATAATGTATATAAACTGCATGAAAGATTTCCGCGGCAGGTTCTTGAGCACAACGGCGTCCAGCCCATCCGGCCCAGGCGCCTTATTCGTCGGAAATGAGTTCCGTCAGCTCCTCATAAGTTGCCATTACTTCGGCGAACCCACTAACCTTTGCTATACTGAGATATGAACATTCTCCATTACAGTCTGTGTGTCATGATTTATTAGATACTGGACGTGGCTTGTGTGAAATGTATTCTGTTACTAGTGTTACTCAAAGAAACTCACATGAAAAAGGTCATTTTTTCCAACAGTCATAGAAAAAAGCTATTATTCATACAATTTGTCAAAAAGAATTGAATACTTTCAATAATAAAGCATACTTTGATCTGATCTATGAAAACATTCCCACCTGTATTGCCCATGTGAACATCTTTGTTAAAAGCATCTGTCAAACCATCACTCAAAAGAGTGTCAGCTAAATTGAGCTGCCCCAATTTACATCCTCTGAGGTAAGCAGTGTGATGTGCTCTGGTCATACTTTCCTGACCACCTGCCATTACAATATTGTAGTCCCCATTACGAATAGCTTGATATCCAAGGGCAACAGATCTAAAATGTTATTATTTAGTTGAGTTTTTCTAGGACTCTCTTTTGAAGGATTGAGTATATGAAGCTGATAACTTACTTCAACCCTGATCCACATAACATGTTCACAGTGTACGATGGTGATGTGTTTGGGATTTTGGCACCAATGGCTGCTTGTCTGGCTGGGTTCTGACCTTGACCGGCAGTTAACACCTAAGAAAAGAAACCAGTTCTAGTAATATTTCTTACATTACTATTCAAGATAATCACTAGTACATGCAACTGTCCCGAATTATTATCAATAGTAAAAAGACAAAAGATTTTTTTATCGAAAAAAAATCGTTTTTCAACGAAATATTTTTCCCAATCAGTAATACCATAGGTAGAGCAATTTTGTCTAATGTCAGTTTTTTGAGTGAAATTACTGAGGGAATAATTTTAATTGAATGAAATGTATCCTAAGGATAGGTTTTTTTTCGAAAAATATTTAAAAAAATTCAACTTTCAATAGAAAATGTTTCCCGTTTCAACAGTAATGACTCTAATTACTAACTTATATTAATATAAATATATAAGGATCAAAATCATGAAGATTTGGTTCACAGCCAATTAACTGTGTACTTCTACAATGTTTATTAAAGGTGTTCATTGAGATTTCTATATCATTATCAAGACAGATGAATTTGCTTATAATGAAATAAATCAAAACCGAATTAAAAGGGGTTTGGAAAAAATTCAACAGAAATAATAGTTATTATACGAAAAAAAGTTGACGATTGAGTTAACTTATGAATCAAAAAACCTTACCAGGACTTCAACAATTATTTCTATTTTTCCTTTTTAATAAGTAGCTATTATCATTTGTTAATTGACAAGTAATTTCAATAATAATTGCGAGAAATGTTTTCTGTACACTACTAGTTTTATTTGGTGGTTGTTAATTCAAATGCAACCCTGATAGCTAGTTAAACATCCAAAGGGATCCATAATAATAAAAAATATATCATGCCAGTAATACTTATTCATTTGAAATAAACAACGTCAGATTTTCATTACAGCAATATAATTTAATGGTAGAATTGTACTAACCTGGCCTAGAATAATATGTTCCACATCTTCAGGCCTCAGCTTAGCCCGTATAATTGCTTCGGCTATAGCAATTGTTCCCAGTTCCGAAGCAGAAAATTTTTCAAATTGTCCTTGGAAACTACCTAGAGATCGGTCACTGACTTCCATCAAAATATACACTCAAGAGGTAATCCAACTTACCTATGGGTGTCCTACAGGCAGATATTATGTATACGTCTCCCATTGTTATAATACTATTCAGGAATACTTCGTCAACGGAATACAAAAAATAACTGAGGAAATGTATTTACATATCAGTCTAATTTTCATATGTAAATCAATTTGGCCTCTTAACCCGCTTTTATAGCCCACATTCCCACATACCTACGTTGAAAACGACAGTGACTTATTGACCTAACCTCACTTTTCATTGTCATCACTGTCAAAGAGTAATGTTAGAAAGAGAAATCACTAAAGCTGAAAACGTAAAATTATATCATTGACCTTGAGCTAACCCAACCAAGATTTAATGAATGGGATGAAGCGATGGGTTAAAGCAGTCACAGCGATTGTAGAGTGACAGTTGTCATTGTCATTCAAGACTCCAACTGTCGTAAATGAGAAATCGCTTCGGATCGATTCGAGTTGAAATTCACAATAATTTATAAGCTATAATAACATTGAAATCAATTTTTTCTCATAAGATGAATTGATGTTTTTTCAAGAAAAATATAGTCTTTGTAAAGCAGCACAGACATAATTCTGTTGAATTCAATTTTAATATTAATCCAAAACCAAAAAGCTTTGTCTATAAGTTTTTATAACTTCCGACAATAAAGTATATTTTGACTTTGACTTTGAAAAATACATAAAATTGTAACTCTTGATAACCGAAGAAAAAGGAAGTGAAAACTTATTTAACGAATTTTGTTGGTAAAATTTTCAAATTTCACCATAAAGGATAAACGACACGCAGAGAAAATATTTATAACATTATAACTCGTTATTGAGGGGTTTTTAAAGACTATTCAGGAAAAGTATATCCCTTCTATCGTGAAGGTTAAGTTATTTTATCTAATTTTTATCAGGCAAACTTGCATTTCATTCACGAAGGGACTTCTTTTTCTTGATATTATAGAATCGTTTTTTTTTTGTAGACTATTTTTAGAAAGTTGAGTCAAAATTAGAAGAGTAGCACACATTCGAATAATTTGAACTTGTACTTTTTCATCTTTCTTGAAAATGTATTTGTTTCGTTAATAAAGTAGTTCAAGCAGATATAGTTTCTGCTAGGATCTCCAAGTAGATGCATCTCGTCAACCAATAATTATTATATTTGAATTTTATTTATAATGTTTTGTCAACAAGAATGTGTTCTTCGGACAATAAAGTATATTTGATTTGATTTAGTTTAAACATCTTATTGATCATATAGAACTTGTGAAAATGTCAGGAAAATGAATTTAGAATAATCATGTTCTATCTACAGAAAATAGACCTATATATATTAGTTGTATGTTGAAAGTGGAGTGAATATTTTATGTGATGAGAGTATAATAGAAATACTAATAGATAATAATTCAAGAGAATCGTAGGACATTATCAAATCTATAACAGAAAATCTCATGTAGACTTGCAATTTCCCTTAAAGCATTTTTCAACCTTTGCATGAGACCCATAAGTACATCTCTAACCTGTGTAGTCATTGTAATATGTTTTTTGTATTATGTGTTTTACATTGCTCTGAATTTTCCTTTTTTACACTATTTGTATCTTGCTCGTGCTGGTACAGAACGTAACCTTTTTTTATGGTCATCATAAAGTGATCCCACGTCATTCAGAATAAGTGAAGAAGAAATAAACAGTTCCCATATTGAAACAACTTTTTCATTACCATGTAATACACTTTATTATATTTTTTGTTTAATTTATATGCAAGTGTATAAAATTTCACAATAAATCAACGCCTAAATGTTTTGCAAGCTTGGTAAAGTTTGAGCCCATATCTGATATGAGAGCTTGAATATCTAATTCAACTTCAGTCATTTTGGAGATACAATCAAATACGATTGATCAGTCTTAAATCTGAACTGTAACAAACAGAATTAAAAAAAAACAATGGTTGCTTCCACTCATCATGAGATAATCCTCTTGCCTTTACTAATGCATTTTATGATGGAATACATTTCTTTTCCTTTCCTGAAATATAAACATAAAAAATTATTTTAAAAATTCAAATAGATTCAATAAGATTCATATTTCCACTCAACCAAATCTTCAAAACCTATCAACTCATCGTATTTGCGATTATACTGCATACTACTTTTAGTGAAACTTCATCTATTTTGAGATTTTTTCCCTGTAGCCTCAATTTGAGGCTCCTGAAAACAAAATCATCAAGTCCCGGTTGCTTTTGGATATTTTAAGCCATCCTCAGAGTAGTCAGTGATAAAAAGTAATGAGTTTTTAACATTCACTTATAGGTTTTTGACCCACTATAAGAGAGATAAGAGATAAGGCATGTTGTTTAAAGTCATTTGTACATCTCCTTGCTTTGGGTTTGCAGTCCTTCAGATCTCTCTTAATCTTGACCGAGTTGGATAAAATGTTTTTCACATGCTCTCTTGATATTTCCTCTTGAAGTATCTTCATTTCGAGCAAGGAATCTATTTTGGGATATCTGAAGTTTTTTAGTCTCCACTTCTCTTATGATCTGAGATTTCACCAAAACCCGTAAAATTATAATTATCATTTTTTAAAAACACTGAATCACTAACTTAGGTAAATCTTGTGATTTTCTTTTCCTTGGTGCCTCTGAAGTTCTCTTATTGTAGTTTTTGGTTGTTCCATAAAGTTATATATGTTTGGGTTGCTTGATACAATGTGTTTTCGATTCTTGTCTACATGCTGGCATGAATGTATTTGCTGTCCAATACAAAATAGAATAGAGGACTTCGGATAAGGATTCAGTCATGCCAACACACAACTTTTGGCTTTAAAACTACTGACAAGTTTTTCGATCATTTTTCTTCATTTTGAGGATCGGGGCAGCCTGATACAATGTGTTTTCGATTCTTGTCTACACGCTGGCATGAATGTATTTGCTGTCCAATACAAAATAGAATAGAGGACTTCGGATAAGGATTCAGTCATGCCACCACACAACTTTTGCCTTTAAAACTACTGACAAGTTTTTCGTTCATTTTTCTTCATTTTGAGGATCGGGGCAGCCTCAGGAACCTCGTACTATGATTAAAATTGTCCATAACAGTGTAAATATTAAGATTTTCCATAAAATATAAAACACTAGGGACTTCAGTTTTTTTTTAGGAGTTTTTGTTGAAAAATGACGCTAAATTTAAAACTAGAGGAGAAGTGGTCGTGGTGCTAGAGCGTTTGCCTTTCACCCAGCCCCTGGACTCCGATGATTAGAAATGTTTTATAGAATCGAAAAGTGACGTCATATTCGAAGTATCGGTACTATGCTTCCCATTTCTAATGTTCGAATATGACGTCACATTCTCAACACATTTCGATGCTATGAAACATTTCTAATCATCGGAGTCCCAGTCCAGGCCACCCAGGTTCGATCTACACCGCCTGCCACTGAGCTAATGTTTTTTGAAATTCACTTGTACGCAAGCTGTAGCTCCTTGATCTTCCTTGCTCGCACAAGCTCTGCTTTTGAAGTGTTATCTCCGCAAACCAAGGTGAGTACAAATTTTACAGAAAAAGATTAGCCTGCTAGATCATTTTTATCGAAACAGACAAAGATTGATAGTATAGTGTAGGGTTGTTTCTTTTGTTAAAAAAAAAGTATGCAGATGTTCTCTACGTGTAGTTCATGAATATTTTGTTTGTATGTCCATAAAACACTGGAATATTTGTGTTTTTTGTTTTTATGGAAATATTTTTGAAGCCGTTAAAATTTGTTATTTATGGTACAATAAGACTGAATTACTTCTTGATACAGTTTTCAAGAGCAAGTAATTTTCAGTTTTCATATAAAGTGATTTTTGTGGAATGTTTAATATTCGTTTTTCGTGTGTTCGTTCTTATGGCTAGATTATACAGGGTTATGATAAAGTAATGCACAAAATTCATAAAACGTACAACGATCACTTTTGAAAAAAATGCAAAAACACGTCAAACTATTCTTTTTATTCCGCATCTTTTGACATAAGTTACAAAAATAACACGTCAAAGTTGTCAAAGTTATGACGTCAGCAACAAATTTTTTTAATGGGAAGCTAAGATTTTTATCACATTATGTGATAGAGCTTGTGTTTGTACACAAGGGAAAAATAGTTGCAGTAGGGCTCACATAAGAAAAAAAACGAGAAAATGAATAAAAAACGAAATAAATGTAAGTTTTATAATAACTTTTCAATTAACTAAACAGTCCATTAAACCAAAACTATTTCTTATAGGAATTGTTCAAACTGTGTCCCGTTTACTAACTGACATAGGCCAAGACGATGGTAGACCGCATTTATAGAGTTTTCGATCATCTGCGGAGTTATACGAGTTATTTCGTGTCTAATTCTTTCCATTAAGTCTTCTAAATTGTCTGGCCGGTTAATGTAGACCCGACTTTTCAAATGTCCCCACAGAAAAAAATCGAGGGGGGTTAAATCAGGTGACCTAGGTGGCCACTCCATTGGTCCACGTCTTCCAATCCACCGTCCTTCAAACTGGTTATCCAGAAACCTTCGAACAGTTTGACCATAATGTGGTGGTACGCCATCTTGTTAGAACCAAATACTGGGATCCAAGTTGTCCCCATTATTTGGATCCGGAAATGCCGCAAGTAGGTCCGGAAGCACTGCCATACGAAGATGTTCCGAATATCGTTCAGCTGTTAAATTCCCGCGAAAGTAATAAGGACCAATAAATCTTCCCCGGACGATTCCTACGCAAACATTAATTTTTTGGGGACGCTGGGTGTGTTTTGTCTGCATCCAGTGGGGATTTTCCCGAGCCCAGTAGCGAGAATTGTGTCGATTTACAGAACCACTTAGACAAAACGTTGCCTCATCGGAAAATACTACACTATTAAGAAAATTTGGATTTTCGTCACAATGCCGCATGAAGATTTCACAAAATTCCAAACGTCTGTCCGGATCATCTTCTGAGAGTTCGTGAACAAGATGAACTTTGTATGGGTGTAGTTTTTCTTTTTTTAACATCTTTACTACAAACGACTGACTAACATTTTCTTGTAAGGCAATTTCTGTTGTAGTTTCGTGAGGGTGTTCTTCTACTGACAGCAAAATATCTAACTTCAGATCGTTGCTTATTCCTGGTCGTCCAGATTTTGGAGCATCCCTCACGCTTCCCGCTGCATCAAATTTTGCAACAATTCTGCTTACTGTGCTTCTAGCAATTGGAGGTCTTTCAAAATGTGTTGCGTTAAATAAAGCACATGCTTCTTCATCTACCACCATCTTATTTCTATTTCTATCCTTTCTCTTTCGGTTAAACGAGCCATAATAATAAAACTGTGGTGACACTCATTGTACGACTGACACTGACAAACCGTTGTTTTAGTAAACAATTGAAAAAATTTATAAGAACACATGTTCTTACTAGATAAGTTTAAGTTTGACCTCTTTTTATAATTGGTTTTGTTATTTCGTTTTTTATCCCTTTTCTCGTTGTTTTTCTTATGTGAGCCCTACTGCAACTATTTTTCCCTTGTGTAAAAACACAAGCTCTATCACATAATGTAATAAAACTCTTAGATTCCCATTAAAAAAATTTGTTGATGACGTCATAACTTTGACGTGTTATTTTTGTAACTTATGTCAAAAGATGCGGAATAAAAAAAACAGTTTGACATGTTTTTGCATTTTTTTCAAAAGTGATCGTTGTACGTTTTATGAATTTTGTGCATTACTTTATCATAACCCTGTATATTTATTCCAACAAGATTCGTTTTTAATTTACTTTTCAGAACATTTCATTGGTGAGACAAGTGCTCATTTATTTCATGTAACTTTTGGAAATCTTTTGGTGATGATACAAAAAAAGAGCACTTGTTTCACTAATGAAAGAAAGCATTTAATGAAAAATTATGCATAGATTGCAAATTCTTTGTACCTCCCATTAGCATGTAACGGGTAAATTGGTTGTTGACCTCTATGGAAAATCTTAGAACCCTGGTTGGTGATCTCTGTTATCCTTCAAGTGATCTCTTTGGATCGGGTTAGTAACCCAGAGTAAATTTTCCGAGAAGCCTTTATGGGAGTTCAAAAAGAGGTCGCAGTCAGATTTTGACGTACTTGGTACGTAAATGAGACGTAAACATGTTGGCAGGGAACCAGCCTGGAGTGGGGCAGATCCCCGAACTGAAGGTGTGCTGGACAACTGCACCATCAGAAAGCATCGTCAAAAACAGAGACTTCTCGTTATTTTTGTGGTTAGGTTTATATCAGAATAAAAATTATTTTCAGTTTCCTGTTTTCCTATGCTCAATTACTCAAGATTTTTGAATAGAATATTTGCTTGTTTTTAAACGTTAAAGAGGTGAAACTGAACAGTATGTCGAAAATTGTTTAGATGAGATATCACATAAACATGGATGAGTATTAGAACAATATAATTACAGAGTTACCCATTTCCATTTTGATATATTGCTATTGCTTTCATATATGCATTTCAAGTACATCATTTACACAGAAGAAACATTCATTGAGCAAAACAATTACACATATCAAAGATGGACAGAAAGATGATATATGCCTTTAGAGGATGGATTGCCTTTGTAGCTTTCATGGATCTCGGTACAGCAGTGAAAAGTTATATAGAAAAAAAATCATTTTTGAGCAAATCTATTTCAAATGCTGAAGAATATGTAGATGGTATCAGAATACAAAGTATGAAATTCCTTTAATAACATTTTATTGTAGATGAGTTCACAATTTCCAGGATACTAGGCTTATATTCGATATTGAAGGCACTGGTTTTGATACACTGCACCTTGTTTATACACTATAAGCCGTAAGTGATAATAATGTGATCATGGTATGTCTCAAAACAAACTGATATTTATTGAGAACAAAACATATTTTTTGCCTTCACCACACAAATAATTTTAATTCCTTTATGACCACTTTGATAACCATGTTATGTTTGTCAGTAGAGATTACTAAACTTTTCAATATCCCATTTTCAATATTTATTTTATTGATTTCTAGAGTTGTCAGTATGGGAGTGTGCTCTTTGATTATGACAGTGATACTCTACTGCAGTGAAACCATTTACTTTCGAGCAGCAACTCTGAACTTCTATGTGGTGTTTCCTTGTATTTTAAATGGTAAGGCAAAAACAATGTAATTATTTGTAAGGTTTTGGGTTTTCATAAGTTTGAAGTGTCTGGATCAGTTTTATCTCATCAATATAAATTGAAATTATTAACAGACTATATTTGATTCCAGTTCTAACTCTGGTAGGATTGCTGTATTTTTCAAAGCATTTGCAAATTTGGGACTATCAAGTGGAAGACAATGACCAAACTAAATATGGACTGATGAGAAGGAAACGGAATACCAAGAGAACGCATTAGACAACGTACTGAATCCTCACTAAGTTTCAAACAAATTTTCAAAAAAATTATTTTGAGCATGTTGATTGACAATTGTCTGATGATGAAGAAAGGAACAATGAGGTGTCAAATAAGCTTAGCATTCAAAATACCATCGGTATATTTATTATGCACTATCAGTAGATCATGAATATTCAGTAATGAGCCTTTTAACATTTCTAAACTAGAGCATAGTGAATTATGAATTTGATGTTTTCTAACAATCTTGATTTTTTATTTGATATTTTTGAAAATTCAGTAGTGAAAAAGAAATGGAGAAAACATCCAAATGAATATTTATTTTAACCATCTGAAGGTACTTTATAATTAAAAAGTATCCTAGATCATATCAAGTTGTTAATTATACTACAAAAATATAAGTGCTTATTTTCTAAACAATTTTGCTAAATAAACTTTTCAACAGAATACACTTTATTTAATTTTTCGAATGTTTTTTTTTATTACTGTACTGATGAATCAGGTTCCTTCAAATATTGACAAGAAGCTGAATTGATGATACAGTGCGTGACGTCAAATCCAACTCAAACGACCAGTTTTCAAGCAAAACTGCTAAAAAATTACATGGAATATTAGGTTTCTTGAATACCCTGAACTTACGGTTTCAAAAGACAAATCAAATTCTAATTTGGGCTTAGGAAGTACACTGTAAAGTCGCTTCTTTCCATACATTTACCTAGTATATTCCACTAAATGAGATAAAAAAATTTGAGAACAAACTAATTTAACTATCCAGTTTGAATTTGAAAAGTTGTATAAACAACTTGCTTAAAGAACGGCTGGAAATATGCTGAATACTCATTAATGTTAGAATTTTCATACGATAATAATAATATGTATCGATAGTTATAATACTCCCTCATTAACACTGACAGTGTACCCAAAGGCACAGCCTGTGCGGGTTGAGGACGGCTATTATTATTATTTGTTGTGTTGCTCCAGGGCAACTTGCTGATGTTTGGTGGTGTATTCACTTTTCAGCTAAAGGAAAACCTACAGTACCACCCCGGGTGGTCGGTGGGCACTTTAAACAAGCACCAGATGTCGAGATTGACATTTAGGTAACCACATCACACATTCTTTACAATACGGCATGAGGCCGTCTAAAAAACCACGGCACTCAAAAACCGATGTTCTTTGGAAAAAAGATTCTCGCGTACTGAGGCCTCAAATTTCTGTCCGATGCGAGCCACTGAGCTATTGGCCAGACTCTAGTCGAGACATGTAGTGTTGACATCATAAGAAATTGCAAGAGTGATCGTGTTTTAGCTCGTCAAAAACAATCGCAGTTTATGATAATTATTATATATTATATAAATTGTCAGTTAACTAGTGATTAGTATCAGATTAAAGCTCAGATCTTGAACATTTGAGTTACTGCAAAGTATTGAATTTTTTGTACTGCTTCGCTCTCATAAAATTTTCAGACAGACGAAAAAAAATTTGTGCAACAAAACAAATATCTCAAAAACTTCAACATAGACAGGGCAGATATGTAGTCAAGACGGCAACATTGAATAAAATGAATATTCAAATGCTGCAAATAAAATAAAGACCAATCTTCTGTTGAAAACGTTTCAGTATTTTCCACCAATGCTGAATGGAGAGAAAGAGAAATGTCCAAGAAATAGATGACCATAAAATATTCTGTTCCAAAAGAGTGAACAAGAAAAATTAAGATGAACTAACAATGGTTGGGGAAAAACTTTGACAAAAATATAGGAGAAAAATATAAACTTCCTTACACCAGAACATGTTCTGAATGGAAGTTATTTCTTCAATAAATAAAAATAAAAAAGAATAAATTCAGAAGTAGACCAGCACATCGAGGGACTCTGAAAATGAAGTTGCTACTATATTGAACAAAATATTTTACATTAGCCGATTTAATTAAGAAAAATTATTCATTTCAGAAATGAAAAGGAAAATCGTAGATATAATTTCCATTTTCTCAAAAATAAAATTATAAAAACATGAATATATGGCAATGTCAGAGAAACTTAGTTGATAAGTGAATTACAAATTGAATTTCTGTACGCCTTGGAGTTAAATCTGGTTCAAAAGATTGATAAGTCATGAAAGTTAGTTGAATTCTTGAATAATTCATCCTCGGAACTTGTGGCATCAAATGACAAGTACTAACTCTAGTTTGGTTTTAAAAAGTACAATATAAAGACACTTCTGTTCGCAACTCCGCTAAGTAAAATCAACTAATGAATGAATTTCGATAATTGTAAATATAACGCATGGCCTTCATAATAAAGAACAGTTAGGAATATTTCGGTTAATAAATTCATATATTTTTATGTAAGTATGCATTACATTACCATTTGCAGAGTATATCAGTACTCGAAAATATATTTTGTTTTTGACTACAATAATACATTCATTTCGTTTTATTAAAACAATGGCAAACTGACTAGGGGGCTTGAAAGTATAAGAAGGCTAAATTTATTGCCAGCCTTGTGAGACTTCACTGACTAGATTGTTATCTATTGAAAACGAGAAAGTTTATATTGAAAGTTCAAGTAAAATTTCGCAACATACGGGCAGTGGTTCCTTATGAATACATTTTGTACAATTACTCGCGCCATTGGTCTCGAATATGATTTATTCAACTGTGCTCAAACCAACAACTTTTTCACTCTCTACCCAAACTGCTTTTGCTAATTCTGGATCTCTTGCACTTTTATACCTATTTACTAGCTTACAGTCATGGAAATGTTGCCCACTGTGTTGTTCCAATCCATTTTCTATGGCGCAGTATATTTGAGTTTGAGCTCCTTCTGTAGCGGTCTGAAAAACAAAATAACAATAAAGTGAGCAAACGCATTTACAGTGGTAGGATATTTGACTGGAGTGGAAATAGTTTTTCAATCTAAAAATAGAATATGGATCGTGCTAACGTCAAAATGGAAATTTTCAATATTTTGTAATATTAAAACTCTCCATTAAACTGACATTTCCATTTGAATTCAAAAAATAATCGCATAAACCCAATTATTCGATTGTTTGAAAGTTTTAGGTAATGATGTAACTTGATTACTTTTATTGCAGACTTCCATTGTCTGGATTACTGTTATAAGCACGACGTTTCGATCGGTCGGATATCTCCGATCGTTATAAGTGTCTACTGACGTGTCCGAGTTAATGAGAGAGATTTTATAGTTAGGGTGATTAACGGTATACCTGCTTCCTACTCCGAAACGTCGTACTTGTAATAATAACCTAGATAATGGAAGTCGGCAATAAAAATAACCAATCGTTGGTCACGTGTGTTTACCCTTTTTCAGTTGAATAAATGGGTCGAAAAGCAGATTAGGCCAAAGCTTGTTCATTCTCAAGAGTTTCAAACCTTACTAACACTACTAACTCCACATATTATATGTTGTTCTTTACAGTGCGGTTTTGATAAGTCATACTACAAAATAAGTTCACCTTGTAAAATACTTCTATCAAGAATAAGAACAGTCTTCTCTTCCATGCTTCCAAATTCCTGAAAATTTCTGTTTTAATCACACCTGGATGTAGGGAGTAAGAGGTCACATTCGTATTTTGCAACCTTGTAGCCAATTCTATAGTGAATAAAATCTGACATAGCTTCGAAGTAATGTACTGGCTGCTATCTCCTCTATATGCAGTGAGATCCTTCAAATCTATGCTCCCCAGCTTGGCTCCTATAGCAGACACATTGACGATTCTACTGGGAGTTTTCTTGAGCAGATCTAAAATTTGATTCATACCAATTAGAATCAGACTGGACCATTTATTAACAAGTTAAGTAGATATACTGTGCTATACCCTATACCACCATCAACGGCAAAAGTTCCAATGTTTCAAAACTTTCCTTAAAAGAAAGTAAACACCTTATTAGCCAACAAAAACTTTTGAGGCAATTAAATATGCTAGCTAAGTGACAAATAATTTGTATTGTATTTAAAACCAACACCCACAATGCAAAAGTTGGTTTCACTATTCTTGGACGAGAATACTCCATAGAACATTCAGAAGTCCCCATTACATTACCAAATTCCACTACGATTTGACAAGTTTTCCGGAACTATATCCACTAAGAAAGAAAATATCTGCGCATTTGTTGTGTAGAACTCGGTAGTGTCAAATACTTAGGGGTAGAATTGCCTCTAGATCACGGCCAACAAGCACGGAAACCATTTGTAACGTATTGTAGTAAAACTGCACTAACAAATTTTTCTAATTTATTTAAAACACTACTTTAAACAATTATTACACTAAAACATGGACTTCAATAACTATTTCAATTTATTTCTACTGTGGCTATCTATCAGCGAACTCTGGAACTGTTACTAACTCTGAATTCTGACTATCCCGCCATCTAATACCAGTGGCTAAATACTAGTATTTACAGTTCTCGGCCATTCGAGCATTTCGGGCGAGCTCTAAGATGTCCCCAGAAGTTTCGTGATTCTTCCACGTGATTTAATTGTTTGTCAGCGGAGATCTTGTTTATATTTCGAGTTAACGATGATCAGGGCCGGACTCGAGGCCGGTCTCCAACTCGTTACAGTATTATAAATTAATTATCGGTTATGAATCTTACCTAATAACAGGTTCGTCAGCAAAAAATGGGAAAAATAATTGATCTGTAGGACAATCGGTAAGTTATCCTCTGTCCTCGTTTCACCCAAACGAGCAGCTCCTGCATTATTTACTAGTATATCTAAATGGTCTTCAGTACTTTTCACGTCTTCGGCAAATTTTCGAATAGACTTGAATGATGCTAAATCTACTAATTTGTAAACTACATCGGCGTTATTGGTTTCTTTTATTATTTGGTTACAAGCTTGTCTAGCTCGTTTTTCATCTCTGCAAGCTAGAATAACTCGGGCGCCTCTTTTGGCAAAATCTAGGGCAGTTTCATAACCAATACCTGAAAATTCAACGAATTTATATGTATCGATACTAACTATAGATCAGTATACATAGAAGATTCAACCACGAACAAAGGAATAATAAGAAATACTAGAGCAATTGATGATTGTCTGGCGATGATCCGAAGACGAAATTTTCAAATGGCCGTGGTATTTTGAAGTTATACACATTGTTGTCTACTTATACGCGAAATTAGATGGTTTACAAGCGTAAATAGTTTCAGACTTCAGAAATATGTTAAAATACATGTTTTTGCATGCACCAGCGATTATTAACAGTGTAAGGAACCAATTACTGACACCCTGTTCAAACTTCAGAATAATTCTACCTTAAAATAAGTAAGTAGGTACCTAATAGGTATATTTCAAAACCACAAAATAATTGATACCTTTCGCTTTCTGGCAATAACAAATTAAATTTTTTGTTCCTTCTGACCTGTGTATAAAAGAGATTCGGGATGAGTCTAGTAAACCTTGGATTTAAGTCCATGCAAAATCTAATGGGGTAAAATCTTGTGATCTTGGTGGTCATTCTATGGTCCCAGGGCGTCTAACTTATCTCCCAGAAAATTTTTTCAAATAATTTCGAACTGATACTAGAAACTAGGAAGTAGCTTCATTTGTTGAAAAATTAATTCTTGGGTAAATTATCAAGGATAGTTTTTGTCAATTTCTGTTTGTCAAGGATTTAATCTGCTTTTCTAATAAATTCACGTATATTTTGAACGGGACAAATTTCATTCGATGAAAACGGGTCCGATGATATGATTGACCAATCCACTCATTCACATATTCAGTTTGTGCGGAAATTAAATATGATTTTCTTGAACTGAACGGAGCAGATTTCTATTAGACCAGCATAACATTGTCTATATATGAAGATAGCACATAAATATTCCTGGAATATGCCCAGAACATTCTCCAAGAAGATTGGATTATTCTATGATTAATCCAATGATTATTCTAATAAGATTATTCAAATGTCCGCTCTGAGAAAGTCTCAGGAATATTCAAATGAATATTCCAGGAATATTCAGGATTATTATTAGAATAATCATAGGATATTCTTCGAGATTATTCCTGGTATAGTCCATAGAAAGATTGAATGATTATTCCAATGGATTATTCTATGATCATACAAATGTCCGCTCTGAGAAAGTCCCAGGAATATTCAAATGAATATTCCAGGAATATTCTGGGTTGCTTTTAGAATAATTATTGGATATTCTTCGAGATTGTTCCTGGAATATTCCATAGGGAGAATGAATGATTATTTCAATATGGATTATTCTGTGATGATTCAAATGTCCGCTCTGAGAATGTCCCTGGAGTATTCAAGTTAAATAAATCAGGATTAATTATTAAATGAAAGATTTGACAGGTTCAATATAATCATTTTAATATATTTAAAAAAAATACATATAATCTCTTCTAAGGCTCATACAACAAAATCAAAAAATTATCACCATAGTGGAACCTAAAAAAAAATAAGTTAGCAACATGCCCGAGTTATATATGTTTCTAACTTACATTGCCATTTCTACCGGCCTGTAAAAAAAATATTGGAAAGCTAAAATATCTTTGGTTTGTGACTATATATAGATCTTACGTTTTTGTTAAAAGATATCCCCAATTTTAGGTTTGCACGACAACTGTTGCACCACATTGCAGTGGTTTCTGCAAGTAGAGAAGTCTACTAAATTATTGCTCTTACAATTATTATTATTTGAATACCTGTGACATCATTATCATGAAACTAATATTTGTGTGGTGGGTAGGTTGTAGGCTTCAATTACCTGATATAATTTACCTTGTGACTAGTTATAAAAGTTTACCACTGTAAGTAGAAGTCATTTGTCCCATACATCATATTCCCCTGATATTGATAAGTCATAAGTATTTTAGGAATAGTAATGTGAGATATAGTATATACTACACCACTTTGAAATAGCCACTGTGTGTGGCAAAACAATTATCGTAGATTTATAAACCTGAAATTGTGGAAATCTTATTCATTTCAGATGTTTTTCAATAATAATGTTCTCCTTTGAAAAAGTCCAAAGGTTTACTCTGATTGATCATTAAACTGCATATGAATTTTCTTCTTGCCATCCGATTGTGCATGTGATGGCGGTGATATTGTTTCCCGAACCATAGGGTAATTTTACGCAGAATGGATTTGATATTCATTTTATCATTTCTTCTGAAGTGTCTCTTGCTCATCTCTTTCGACATTTTCAACTATTATTTACACACAACCTTACCTTAGTATTATTGAATGAAAACACTGATAATCTTTTATAATACAAGGACCCAGACATACTAGACAAAAAGGCGCCACAAACACATCGCAGAGAACACATAACCTCAAACACCAACCTCGGCAGATACACGGGGACGCGATGTGTGATTGGTTAATATAAAATGCATGTGGGACGCTTTATCTGATTTTTGGTTAATAGTCGTTATTATGTAACAATTTTTGAAGTTAGTCAGGTCAGGTAAGGTTGACTAATAATTAACACACTTTCAACTCGATCAAGGGGCTCTCTGTCAATTTGAACTTCACGCAATTTCAATGATCACTCACAGAGTGCGCCCTATTGCCTTTTACTGTTGTCTCCCCTTCCTTGTCATCCTTCCAACTCACTTTAATGTCAATATGTGATTCAAATAAAAGCTATTTTTTTGGCGTTGAACCGCATTCAATAATGTTTTAAAAAGTTATTCAATTTACGTCATAGATTTGACTATGTGCCAGAATATTGCATTAGGTTTGAAAACATTCTGACTATGACGTCAATGTTTCGACGCTAAAACGCAAAGTTTTTAAAACGGACCAAATAATTTTGAATAAGTGGTACACGCCAAAAAAACAGCTAAAATTTAGGAATCTCATGAACATGATTTGGGATTTTTCCATTTTTAAATAATTTGAAATTTCTTTCCCAAAATTTATGAAGTTACATGTTCCACAACTAAAAAATATTTAATTCATTTCAGAATTAATGTTCCCTTCAGTTTCATCATATTTTTTTGAAAACATTGTATATTGATCCTTCTGATATAATTTTGAAATATTCTGGAGTAATAGAATAATAATAATCTATTCGAATATTTCAATAATAATCCCAGAAGGAATTTCTGTAATATTCTGGCGTAATATATTCGAATATTTCAGTAACATTTTCTAGAATATTCCATTTAGTTGACCATGCATATAATAATATTGTAATGATCTTCAAGGATAAAAATATTCCTGGGATATTCATTTGATATTCCTTGTGAATGTTCTCTCATCATCCATTTGGATGATTGAGAGACCGTTCTATGAATATTCTGTGCTATCTGGATATGGCCATTAAAAAAACTGCTTTATCACTGCCACAAATGTTTTTCAAATATGACACGAAGATAAACACGATTAGATTTCCACAGATTTTATTACACTCGCGACATGTTTCGCTACACTGTAGCGTGTACTAATCGCTTGAAATAGCTACAGTGTAACAAAATGTCTGGATATCAGATAGTGTTTACTAGCTCATTCAATAACTGCTAACACAGATCATCGCATTACAATTATTATTACTTATTACTATACTATTACCGGCTACTATGTAATAGACACGTCGCCTGATAGTATACAAGGATTACGAGGTCACGGTCACATGTACGCACTTATTTATATTTTACCGCTATGTCGTAAGCAGACCACATTTATTCTAATATTTATAATAGGTGGTCTGAGATATCGACTTGCTAGTGAAGTAGAGATACACTTATGATGGAAAACCGGAAAACTACTTACCGGTATTAGCTCCTGTAACGAGTGCCGTTTTTCCTTTTAAACAAACTTGACTTTTGCACAGCCCTGTAGTTACCTTTATGTATAATTTCAGGCTCACAAGAGTAAGAGCAGTGCACGAAGTAGCTAGTAAAATTTCTAGGTACATGGCCCTTAATTAACTAGACTCGTCAACGGCGTGAATACTTTTATCTGTGTCTAAGAGATTATTGGATTCTCAATTTGATCATTTTACATTTATTTCAGATGAAAGTGGCTATTATGACGGTAGCCGGCTACGTGTAATTAAATCGGAATCCATTTTTGAGTATTGTCAAAATATGAATTTTAAAGACACGTAATGAACACGTTGCTAGGAATCGCACGTTAAAAGGTAAGACCCCGTTAATCCTTAGCTCGCACAAGTTTAGACTTCTGAGGACTGTCGTTCGTAGGGGGATGACAGCTGGTTAACGGAAAAACAATTTTAAACAATTTCAAATGTTAAACTGGGGATACATCCAGGATACTGAAGACTGTTTAAACGTTGGTATACTCCTTCGGTCAAAATATGTGCGAGGCTCTCGGAAGGGGTCATTTTAGAACATATGCAGTGCACTATGGAACATGGAACTAATTATAAAGGGGAAATAGAAGGTATGTGAGGAGATGGAGTATTGATCTACAGCAAATCTATCAAGTACAAGTCTCCAAAGACTGCATTCACGTTAAGAAACGTAAGGACATGCTCAGCAATGTTTGATGAAAAGATTTGGCGTTGGTCTGTAGGAAGTGGTCGAGGGAGTTTATTTTGGCTTTGGCACATTTTTCTTACATATTTGATTATCTGAAATTCAACTACTCCTGGGAATGCCATAACTTGTCGCATGGCATCTAACGGGAGAGTTGAGTTATCTCCGGGAGTGACTTGCAGCAGCCAACGGCAGTAGCGATCCCCGCCCAGACAGCACATAATATTCCATGAATATTCTGACAACGTTCCAATATACTTTATTTAAGAATATTCTGATGAAATGTTCTCAGAATATTCTTGGAATATCTTCATTCTGTAACAAATATTCTATGAATATTGCATTCCATATATTCTAATAACATCCGGTTCTAATATTCTGAGGATATACTGAATCGTATTTTTTATGTTATTCTTCATTCTCAGATAGGTAAAATATAATATTACTTATATAACATTTCCCCTGTCCTGACCGTCCTATCTATAAAAGTATATATCTACCTTATTTTCGTATTGAAATTACCTAAACTACATATAGTTGTATTATAATTGTTAAAGAAATAATAAGTTGGAATTTGAAATATAGCAGCACATGCGGTGATGCCAGACATGAAGAAATTTCCTCACATTTCTTATATAAAAATATGGAATGACTCAGCACAGTAGCCATTCGTTTTTCAAAACTATGAAATTTGATCAGTATATTTAACGTAATCAATAATAATTTGGATGACTTTTTGATGACATAATTTTCATTTAAGATATAATAAATATTGTGCATTTACTTTTGTTGAGATTAAAGCGTAAGCGGCAACTGTGCAAAATCCGTCATTTCAGCTCGCAAAGTATCTGACAATTGACATTGACAAGTGACCTTTGTATGTGATTTCGTGGGCTTTGTCATGAGTTTCTGTCATGTTTTTTGATCTTTGTCAAAATGTATTTTATCAATAATTGGATACAACAGTGAAAAATCAACATGAAAAAAAATACGGAGGCCGCCGTATTCGCTTTTGCAGCTGTAGGGAAACCCGGAAAAACGTGTAACACCACATCTGGAGAGTTGGAGTTGGCAGAAAAACTTCTGTAGATGTTCGTCGAATCAGGATTATCTTCTTTTCTGCAAAATAGGATGTATGGTGTCTCATCCAGATGCAAATATTTATATTAACCTAACAACAAAGTTCAGTGTATTTTTAATTTGAATTAATGTTCATTTACTATATTAATCATTCCTCATGATCGTGAATAAGCGTGTCGTTTTTGGTCAAATGTGTGAATTCCAAATTTAAACAATAAACAACTAGAGGAATCAACAGTAATTATCAAATCAAAACATCTTTCTAACTAGTTATTAGCTCATGCAGACGTTGTTTCATTTTTTTCCGTACGTTCCTTAAATGTTTCTGAAAAGAAAACTCTGTGTTTGGAAGAAAATAAATTATTTTTGAATTGAAGGAGTTTTTATTGTTGCAGTACCCAGTACGAAGAAATATTTCATATTCATTCTAAGAATATTCCCTATAGATGCTAGGAATATTCCCAGAATATCACTAATTTTAAATGTACACGTGTACAGAATGTTCTGAGAATATTCAAATATATTATCTCGTAATATTCTACGAACGTTTATAGAAATTGCCAGAAAATATTCTCAGAATATTCAAAACAGTCCATTCCAAATGTTCATAGAACATACCTAGAATATTTGTATTGCATTGTGAGAACATTCTGTGAATATTCAAATATTCTCGGCAAATATTCTAAAAATATTCTATGAATGATATTGTGCTATCTGGGCGTGGGCCCCTCCCCATAGCTCCTACAAGTCAGACGCAGCTCATCCACTCCTCGAAAACCGACTCCAGAACTTTGTCCGAATCTCTGGAGAGCTTTTGAATGTTTCTTGATTTTTCTCGCGATTTTCAAGGCTTTATTTGTAAAGAAACACTAGGTATTTGTTGAGAATGTTTGCAGAGAAGGGTGCATTCGACATTGTCATTTAATTGATATTCTCCTCTGATATGATTTGCAATTTTGTTCACATACCCTACAACAGTTATTAAATCTAATACTCTTTCGGCTCGTAATCCATAAACTTTCTAGACACCATCTAATGGGGAATTCCTCCACCTAACGACAATCAAGTATTTTCTTTCAAAGATCTATAATACAGTGCATTTAAAACACACCATTTCAACATGTTTCTTAAAAAAATTTATTCAAGTACTTGAAAATGAAAAATAAAATTGGGCATTTAAAATTTAAAGGGATTAAAATTTGAAACCCAACATTTGAAAAATTTAATTGAATACTTTTCGCAGTGAAATTGAAAAACTCATGAATGAAACTCAACTTTATTTTGTTCAAACTTGCATTTGCTCCAATAACCCAAATTGAAGAGAATTCCCCATTTCGCGTATGAAGTAGTCTACACTGTAAGCTAACAGCATAACAGATTCCGTTCGCTGTGAGAACTACTGTATACCGTGTATATTTCGCTCTTAACCCCAAAACTTGGAGGCTACCTTGGGTTGATCAATTTCATAGTCATAAAAAACATTTTTGATACTTTATTGCATGGGGTGATGCAATCATTCACTAGTATGGATTCCTCCATAAGTTGGTTATAATGTCTAGTCAAGTGTGTCAAGTCAGTCAAGTGATACTTATCATTGGAATCTACACTTTTCATTGTGGTTTCAGCTTTTACCATTGTCTATTTTTACCGAGATAGGTGCTCGGCAATTTCTACAGTTGGACATCTTTCGACTGGAGGGTGAACTATATATATTGGTAGGTATTAATTCTGATGCAGGTTGTGCCGTTGTGCTCTTACTTGATCTGAGAAATCTTGGTTAGAGATGGGTGTAGTATTTTTCTGAAGTACAACTTTTGATGCAACTTAGAGAGCACTATTATAACATTACTGCCATGTGTCTACGTTTTGAGACTATGGTTTTTCCAGAGAGATAAACCACTCAGAAGCTTCTATTACGAGATTGTAACGTGCGAGCAAGGAAAAGATCCAGGACCGGTGGCCGTGCTGGGCTTTGAACCCACGACTTTATGATTGTAAGGCGAGCGCTCTACCATCAGTACTTTTGCAGCTACGAACTTCAATATCGATATATAAAAAAATATCTCCCCTTGATACTACTTAATTTTTCCCCCTTGGAACTTGTAGTTTGAATGACTCTCTTTCCACACCATTACCTGGTATATCTCACTGACTACGACTAGCACAATACAAAACATGAAGAATATGAGACACACTGAATCGTAGCTTTTTTAAAAACTGGATTAGTGATACCTGTGCACAAAGAAGATTTGGATGATCCATTAAATCTGGGGCCGATTTGTTCAATCTCAACTCTGGCAATATTCTTTGAGAAACTTTGTGAAAACAAGAATGACATAATTTTTGTGCAAACAAAATATACCGAGTACACAGTAATTTGGACGTATCTAGAAGCATCACTTTGTTTACCGACGACACAACAATTCTGTGACAGAACAATACTTTTATACTAGCATAACTGAAGATTTGGAAAAAATCAAAGAATGGTGCGACTCTTGATATTTTGGTATTTAATAAAAACAAGACAAACATTCTAACGCGACCTTCGAAATTTACAGATAGGCACAAAAGAAATTGAGAAAAAAGTATGCACAAAATTTCTTTGATTTCATATTGATGAAGCACTCAAATTTGAAGAACACGAAGTATGTGAACAAAAAATCATCGGCTGGATGCTAGGCTAGGTCAAATGAACTGGGATTTTGTGGCAGAGAATGCACACTATGTATCCATACTTCAGAATTGCGCAACAAGATATAATTTTAAATCTAAATGGGATGACTCGTGTAGAACCCTTTTCAATGAACATAATATCCTCTAACATTAATTTCCATATTCATTCTAGAAACGGCCTTGTAATACACAAAAATAAAACACTATGAGAGAAAACCCAACATATCGTCGGTCCAATGCCAAAGTCACGAATGTGCATATTTGATGTTTTGAGAAAAATGCGTTTCAAAAATTCAAGACGTTAAAAATAAAGATATCATTTTGGGTTACTGAACCACTATTGGAAGGTTTTCTGTTGAAAAACATTAAATAATGGTTTCTTTAATTTAGGAACGTCTTGAATTTTTGAAACGCATGTTTCTCAAATTATCAAGTATGCACATTCGTGACTTTGGCATTGGACCGACGATATAATACATGCCAATCCAACTAAGGTCTAATTCCAACCTCGACCCAGATTAAAAACTCGATATACCTACGATGGGATCAAAATGTATCGCCCACAGCCATTACAAATATTGCTCCTATAAGTAGTTTTAGAAACATTTTAAAAACATTCCTTTATGGTAAAGCTTACTATAACCTCAAAGAATTTTATGACGATCAAATCCCATAAGTTTAGTGAATTTTATACAGGTACATAGGTATTCGGCAGGCCTTTATAACTTCCGCATGCATTTGGCCAGGTCGAATGATGGGAATGGGAATATTTTTCTCCATTTGGTGGGAGTGATAGGCAATGTAATTCGACTAGATGCCAATCTCGACGTCTGGTGCTTGCTTGGAGTGTGCACCGACCACCCGGGGTTGTGCTGTAGGTTTTCCTACAGCTGAAAAGTGAATACGCCCAAAAAAAATTAGTAAGCCGCCTCGGAGCGCCACGGAAAATAATAATACCCGTCCTCTACCCGCACAGGCTATGCCTTTGGGTGCACTCTACGAGTGTTTATAGGGGAATATTATTATTGAATCTGTGAAAGTCTTCACTAAAGTTTATATGATTTGTATAATTTATGCAATTTCTTTGTTTTATACTCCCAATAAGTGTTTGTCAACAGATTTTTTTCTTATGGACAATAAACATATATACACATAGTGAGGCTACTTTTCCATATCACAACCTTCTCAGCAACTGTCATAATTGTTAAAGAAGCCCCATAAATTACGAAAAATATCAGCTGTGGATAATAGTATCAGCAAGTGTACACATGTATCATTCGATATTTTTTATTATGCAGTGACAAAAACAATGCTGGAAATGAATTGTAGTTTGAGGATTTCCCTTACATTTTATTACATCTAATTTGATGTCAGATATTGTTGTCATGGATGTTTATGTGATATATCATTTGTCTGCCTTCTTACTCTCCGGGTCTGTTTCCATGGACTTTTCATAGTAGTACCTATATACCCCCACACGTGCATGATATGTGGAAAGTTATAAATATAAGAACAAAAAGAAAAACAGAAGAAACCCTGAAACATAATCAAATGTGGAACTCAAAACCTGCTAAGAAAGTCCCACACGGGTTTAAGGAAACCATTGCTAATTAGACGCCAAACCCATCCCCATCTCTATCATTTCGTCATAAACTGTCTCTAAATAAATGGGGAATAGGAACAAATTTCATGAAATAAAAGTAGTTGTTATACTTTAAATGTTTTATTACTGCATTCATGTTCCCTTTTTCTCAACAGTTCACGAATAAAAGCTGCCTCAACTGGAACTCCCTACAAGTGGAGGCTGTAAAGTAATTCAAGAAAAAGTATCGGAGATGAAGGATTTAATAAACTAGGGACCTCTGTAATATACAAACATTCAAAGGAGAATAATTATTTTCAAGCATATATCATGAAAAAGTGGAACATATCATGAAAAAGTGGAACATCTCCGGAAAAACAGCAGTGGTAGCACTCTAGATGTACGCTGAAAAAGGATGCAGTTGAACACAGCCTTACCTGTCAAAACATGTTCAGAGAAGGCATGTGAAATGAAATCAAAAATATTTATAATGACAATTTCAGATGTTCAGACAAATATTCCAAATCAACACCTTAAAAACAGCCAACTTTTTGGAACTCAACAGCCAGCTACAGAACTGCATCTATTTATACAGTATACGAAAAAACTATAGAAAATCAGAAACATTGCACATATCAGCAACAGTGCAATCCTTCATCTTCTCTTTTAGTGTCCTCTTAACCTGGATGATGTTCTCTCTTGTTGACAACAATGTTGCCAGTGGGGTTTGTAGCACAAAAATAATGATTCAAGTTCAACTGTAGTTTTGAAGCGATTTGGAAACTTTTTCCATGGAGGGGCTTAATTGTTTTTCATTATATATCTATTATAGGTCAACAATAATTATTCTTCAATTCGTTGGTGGTTTGAGATACTCACGAATAATTTGTCAGAACATCCAAATTGGTCAAAAATCGTTAATAACAACATAAACATGTTGCCAAAGAATCAGTGCCAACAGGAACATGTTGCAAGTGTTGAAACTCAAACCAAACCCTACCCTTCCTGGCCGATACCTACCGCCTTTTTTTCATGACCTCAAACTCACCATTAAGGACGTGCAAATAAACACTTGCCGAATCTAAATTCGAAGGGTTGCAGGTATAGTTGCCCGCATCCTCCGGCTTCGTACGGAATATGGTGATGGTACTGGTGGTGTCGGTACCCTTCCGCGACATGCGGATGTCGATGGCGCTCTGGTCGTACTTGAGGACCCGCTCGCCGTCGTGGTACCAGAATATGTAGGCGGGTTCTTCGAGGGACTGGGTAATGACGCACTTCAGTTGGACAGTGCTGCCGCGTTTCACGTAGATGTCTGATTCGCCTTCTATCTCGATTTTGGGAACTGGAAGTGAATTGTCAATGACAGCTGGGAGTTGACAAACTTTGGCTCGATTTCCTCTTATGAGCTCAAACTAGTATTTAATTTAAATAACTCCTATACTGTGACTAGCAAAATTGAGTTGCAACTGGCAGCTTGTAACTGTCTAACAACTTTTGAAACTGAATGATACTTTAAGTTCATTATGAAATACGCCCTTAATTGAATACAATACTTCGGATGTGAAATGTCGGGGCAGAAATATAATCAATCTTCTTATATCAACAAAAATAACCAATTTTTCATGAATTTTCAGTCGTGAGGTAAGTTGGTCACTTGAAATATGCGCCGCTTCCCCTTGTTCTTTATGTGAAATTGTTTAATTTGCTCCATTTTGTTTTATTTTTTTTCTAAAAAAAATAAAAAAAGAAAAAGTTTTAAGAATTCTTCAATTTTAATCTGGTTTGTAGCATTTTCCAACCTGTTCCTCATATATATTTTTATTTTTGTTTTTTTAGCAATGACGCAAATTGAACACTTGAAGTATACGTTTTACTTAAAAAGTAGGTTAATTTTATTGAAACAAGGTCGATTGTAAAACCGTTTGGTTTTGCTACTTGTAATTTGCGATTTTTGACTGGAAAGTTAATAATTTCCAGCATACTTTTCAAAGTTTGTTTGAATCAGAAGGGCATGACTCGAAATGTAATGGAGATCACCTCAAATTTTCAGATCGATTTTGGGTAAGTTTGTTCACCTGGTCACATTGGGCTGTGTGTTTCAATATTATTAAAAAAAAAAAACAAAATGCAAAGTAATAGTTATTTTTGTATCAAGTGCATAAAATGAAGTCCAAGCCAAAAATTCTGTAGAATCTGCCATAAAAAGACGAATTTTATATACGAAATACAAACAATATTTTTTGTACGACTGTGAATTTAATAAATACTTCCTATACATCTTGACGTTTTTTTGCACCAATAAGTTACTGCAGACATAACAAGTTTTTCAAAATATACTGTAAGATATGGGGCTCACCAACTACATTTAGGGTAATGAAATGGCTCATCTTTGGTTCTGTGCTGACTTGACATTCGTATTGTCCAGCATCTCTTGCTTGTACGTATTTCACCTGAAGAGTCCAAGTATCAGTTGCTTCTACAAAAAAGGCCTGAAACCGGTCGTCAGCTATAAAAGTGTACCTGAAAACATAGATGACATAAACGTATGAACAAATTGTTGAGATGAAGAGAGACCAGATCAAGAAACAGCAAAATAAAATCAAATACATTATAAAGATTTTCCTTATAATTGAACAAAGTAATCACAAAATTCAAGTATCTGGCTTGCAAATTGCATCACCTGTACAATCTCTTCAACCGTTTTGGTAAAGGCATACACTGTAGTGTAAGGCTATTAAATATATGAATACAAATTCTGATTTAGTTTTGAGTGTTGCAGACTACAGTACTCTTTGATATACACATTTCTAAAACATTCCTTAAAGAAATCAAAGAAATGATATGTCAAATTTCAAAATGTTCTTTCAACTACTAATAAATCAGGGCTGAAAGTATTAACAAGATCCTTTTTCTGAGCTAGAAAATATAAACTTCATCAAAACGCTGATTTTTTATAAGGTTTTATTCAAGAAACCTTCAGAAATAAAAAAATTCAAACATCTTGAGGAAATAAGAGCTTTTGGTTAGAACATTATTTTATTTGAGTTTTACTGTAAAACCTGATTAGGTATCTCTATAAATAAATATAAAGTCCCACATCAAATACCAATTTAAAATAATTACCTATCTACAGTGAGGATGTGGGCATCTCTTCTCCTTATCCAGGAAACGGACTTGTTGCCCAGTTGTTTGATTTTGCAAGGGATGTAGGCGTGAGTTCCTAGTTGGGTGGTGATATTAGTAGTAGTGGTCGGATCGAAATATGGACCCGTATATAACCCTGTGAATCGTTTGACAGTGTGGGCTGCTTCTCCTTCATGGAAGACTATTGAGAAAGATAAATATTCAAGATTTTTTAGACTTCAAAAATTGAAAGGAGCCAACTGCTTCAAGAACAATAAACTACGTTGTCTACTTACCTGCAAAGAGTTCAGGAAAAACCAGCATCCATAAAGTGTAAATGAGAAGCCTACAGGAGATTTCCATCTTGTTGGAATGTTGGAGGAATATTTTCAATAGTAGTTGTTCACTACACGTTAGGTTGGAGCTATCGAGACATACATTTTAGAAGTTGTTTTGCTGTTGATCGTCACATGTCTTATCTTCGCAATTTCTTAAGTCAAAGGTCAACCATTTAAAATATGATAGCGTTACTGGAGACTTCAGTGGTATTGAAAAAAGATTCTGTGTGTTCACATGGTTGCCAGTTGGTAGTTTCCATTTCTACAGAGTGATTCCACTGTTGAATAATGTAAGGAGACCTGTGAATCAAAAAAAGTATATCAACAAACAAAAAAACATCATCAAAGCATCAAACACTGTTAAACAATTGAAATCAAAGCTAAATTGACCTTTTTAAATATGACCTTCAATATTTCCTCATGATTGCAAAATACCACATTGCTATACAATAGTTAATACTACTTCATGAGATCAGACTATAATCCAACGCAAAATAAGTTCTGTTGAATCCAAATGCAAATAGTTTCATACAACTCAAATTTCCACAAGATGTAGAATACAAAAAACTCAGGCTAGCTGCCCATTCACATTGCAATTGATCTTATCTAGATATTTTTGAATACAACAAAATTTTAGTTTAGCAGAAGACAATTTTTTCCGAATTACCTCATTAATCTATCCAGTTGTCAAATTCCAACTTAAAATCAACACATGGAGTTCCTACCAAAAGCAGATTCCATTTTGCAGGATGAAAACAATACAAACAAGAACAAAACATCACTTACCGCTGTTCAAACTAACGAACTGTTGTTGGTGGAGATGATGGACGTTTTATAATAAATTCAAGTACAAATAGGCATTTTCAATTTAAGTGATTCAAGAATAATATTTTGCGACTAATTTGAGATCAACCCTTCTTCTGACATTTTGATTTTTGACTGAACAGAACACTGAACTACTGTCATTCCTGTCATACTTCTGTCACAAATCGATATAACATAACCATACATTTCTAGGGAATTTAGTTCCTGAATACGCCAATTTACGGTTTCGGGATAATAGTCACCCACAAATGTCAAGTGATGCCTTCACTTCACCGTTTATTAGCGACACTGAACATTCAACGCCAAATAAAAATAAATAGGCTTATGCCCGATAACCTATAACAACAAAATAAAGATACATCATAGACATAAGTTACATTCATACATATTAAAAACATTTTTAAGAGGATTTTGAGGTGAAAATGTCTATGACTGGTGGTAAAGTGGAATTTAAAATGTTTCAAATCTTAACAGTCGGATTATTTCTCTCGTTGCTGGTTGTATCGGCAAAAAAACATTCCGAAAAACCCGAATGGGCTAAAAAAGATATTAGAGACTTCACTGATGCCGATATGGAAAAACTGCTGGACCAATGGGACGAAGATGAGGAACCACTGGAAGAAGACGAATTACCAGAACATCTTCGACAAATGCCCAAAATAAACCTCAATCAATTGGACCCCAATGATCCTGAAGGCCTTTTGCAAGCCACCAAAAAAGGGAGAACCTTGATGACTTTCGTACAGGTCAGCAAGGGCCTTTCAAGGGATGAAACTGAGGAATTAACCAAGTTGTGGCAGACCAGTCTTTGGAATAGCCATATCCAGGCAGAAAGGTATCTCGTGGATGATAATCGGGCCATATTCTTGTTTAAAGACGGCTCTCAGGCATGGACGGCCAAAGAATATCTGGTAGATCAGGATAAATGTGAAAGTGTTACCATAGAATCAAAAGTGTATGAAGGAAAACATTCCAAGGTCAAACAAGAACTGTAATCACCTCATCCTTAAATTCCTTTATATTTTGTTAAAATAAATACCAAAATACAAACTGGTCGTATTTATGATTAGGAGTAACTCTTCTTATACATAAAAAAAGATCAATCTTCAGTGAATAGAGATAAATATTATTGAGATTACAAAGTGTGTGATTCAAAATCATATTTAGTAGAGTTTTAAATATTGAGTTGAACTGTAGGAATTACTAGACTTTTCAATAATTTCCAGTATTCCCATCAAATACTTGAGATTCCAAATTAAATTCTTTCATTAAATGATATTTTGAAGACCAAAATTATATACTTCTACAGATAATTTACACTGAAAAAATCTCATTGTATTAACCATTGCAAGTCTAGCTGAGTTTAAACTATGAAATGGTCTTTGTGATTACTTAAAATCTCGAAATTAAACTACATACCTATATTGGTTTGTAAAATAGATGGATCAAGTTTTATTGCATTTGGAATGATATACAGGAAAACATTTTCAAAATTGAATAAGAAAAATAGTAATTAAAAAAATAATATTCAACATAATTAAACTGAAATACCTTAAAAAATTAATTTTGAGGAGACCATGGATAATTTTTTATTATTTATTTTGACATTTTGTTCAACAAATTTTTTTTTGAAGTCAAGTCAAAATATTCTCTATTTTGTTGTATACTATCTTATGAGCGTTGTTGAAATAATTTCAAAAGTTAAGATCAATGATTCAAATAAAAATAATTGAAGAAATAAATAACAACATATAAATAACTTATTACAAACCTCAAAAGCTGGCAGGTCCAGATTTTTACTAACTCTAGTATGGTGGAGTCTATTAATATTCTCGGCTATGGTAGGTTAACAGCGGTATCAAAACTTTGTCCTACATAAATATTTTGAATTGATGTAGCCGATAATTGATGAAAATCCATGTTTATATCCATAATAAAACTTTAGTTTAAAAGATTTTCACCAAAGAGGTTAACAAATCCCACGACAATTGTCTCACTGTGCAACAGCGTTTTCAAGGGAGAAGATATATATATATATATATATTAGTAAAGTTGTCAGTAGCATTAATAGCTAGATAGTCACGCAGCCGGCTGGTAAAATGCTGGATTGAGTCCTGAGATGATAGCAAGGTCGAGGGTTCAATCCCCAAGTGGAACCGTTTTTTTTTTTGAAAATTACAGTCAATGGAAAAGTTTTGTAACGAACTCGTGAATTAATCTCGAACATTAACTAAATATCTCAATTGTTAATCGCCCTTATTAATACACTTATTCGTTAAATAACCATTTTCCGTCTACCGTTTATTTACGATGTATTTTAACGCACTCAAAATCCCCCCTGTTAATGAATGATTTTCTATTAATCAACGATTTACTTATATGCAACCCAACGTACATTGCTCCAATACATATTATATTTATATAGTGGACCTGTGGAGTATGCAACCAAACATATTTATACTTACCGGCTAAAACATTTATTTTGAAATCAAGTAAGTAGCTGTGTTAGTACTATCTGTCATTATTTATTACATTGCTGTAATTTCTTAAAATTCTACGTTTATTTTGAAATCAAAAGATGGATAGTGACGAAGTTCTGTAAAAAAAAAATCAGAAAACATCAAATATATCAGTAAAGTTGTCAGTAGCATTAATAGCTAGATAGTCACGCAGCCGGCTGGTAAAATGCTGGTTTGAGTCCTGAGGTGATAGCAAGGTCGAGGGTTCAATCCCCAAGTGGTACCATTTTTTTTTTTAAATTACGGTCAACGGAAGTTTTGTAACGAACTCGAGAATTAAAATGGCGATTAACAATCTCGAACATTAACGCGCTAGCGCCGCTCACGCGTTAAAATATATCAATTGTTAATCGCCCTTATTAATACACTTGTTCGTTAAATAACCATTATTCCACCTTTCGGCACTGCATTTATATGCGGCATAATTATTTTATAATTTGGAAATGTTTAACAGATGTCAAATACTTGAATTAAACAAAAATCAGTTTTAAGAGTTGTCTCATTTTTTATTGGCCGCAACTGTACAATAAACATTTACAAAACCAATTCAAAGTTTTGTTATTAGGGCCTCATTACTGAATGTTTTCTCGATAAATATTTCATCAGTCACATAATCAAACATTACAAAACATTGCTGCAACAGTGTCGCCATTTACACACCATCAAAGAATGAAAAAATTAAATTGCATCACTTGTACTTTTCGAATTTTGGATGTAAAAACAAAAATTAATCACACAAATATACTTCAAAGCAACGGCGTCAATAGAATTTTGCTTGGGGGGGGGGGTAGGGGCAAGTCTAAATTCAGACTGGATGGGCGATAGTTTCGATTTTTATTTCCTGTATTCACTCATCTAGTTGCTACCTCCCCCCACAAAAACCCCTTCCATAACTAACTATCCTATAAATAACATCAAAAATGCCCCTTGATTATAACGCATACAATTAATTCAATCTAAATCATGTTAATAGTAATATTCCCCACCTGCTCTTGTGATCACACAGTATTTAAGAAGATGATGTTTTGGATGTACCTAACTTGCTCGGAGAATGACACTGTGTGACGAAACAATTGTAAAGTATTATTGAAGTATATATTTTTGGTGTAAATTGAAAGGTTTCATTTCCTCTCTATCAGGTAAGATGAATTTACACGTATTAAATGCAAAAACTATACAAAATTGTCGTAGATACCACCCAACATTGGAAAAATAGGAAAGATCTTTCTCTATACAAAAACAAAACTGAGTGGTGATTTATTTTTACTGAGTTGTAAACAATTCAATAAATAAATAATCAAGTTTAATAGTCTATACATTCATGCAGAATGTTGACATGTGCAATTTTGTTACCTTTTTGCAATGCATACAAAAATGTGAATTAGGTTACATCATTTTCAATGAATTTTAGCATTACACCAATCTTCTGGATTTGATAACTACTCTTCAACTGTAATATTTCAACAATGTGAAAGAATACGGGGTACCCTTCTCTCTAAGTGTTTCCACCAAGTGGAAAATAAAGACAAACATCTGTCAGAAAACAACTACTTCCCTGGCAATGTCCGTCGTGGTATTATTAGTGGAAGTAGTTGTTTTCTGACATATGTTTGCCTTTATTTTTCGACTTGGTGGAAACGCTTGCTATTTCCTGGGTGAGGGTGAGCTATATTTTGTGATCTTACAAAAGCCTTCGACTCCATAAATTCGAAATGTATGGCTTTGGGAATGTTTTACTGAGATGACTTCACTCACATTTACCTGAGCGCATCTAGAGAATCTCACTGCACGGTGAGATGTCTGAGTCTCAAGTTATTAATTGTGGGGTACCACAAGGGTCGGTGCTGGGCCCAGTCTTATTCCTTTTATGTATCAACGATCTGGCCCCAATTGACTTCAATACCACAATAGTATGGTATAGCAAGAACAATACCGAAATGAATCATATCATAGCAGCGGACAAGGAATTTGAGAAATGGTCTGATGTGAATAAGCATCTTAACCTTCAAATGCCGGTTCAATGAAATTTTCATAGTTACTTCCATATTTATATTGGAAATTGAATGTTTGATCTACAGAATAATACAAGGCATGACAATCGATAACAATATGATTTCTTTACCAATACCCAGAAACACGCTGACAAAAAAATCTATAATATACAACAAAATAATGCTCAATCACGTACCATTGGATGTCCTATCCTCATATCCATATTTGAAATTTGAAAATACCCTCAAGAAGGTACTTTTAGATAAAACAGTTTACACAATGGAGGAATTTCACAATAATAATTCAAGAATTAATTTTTTTTTCTATAAGCTGTTTTATCCATATTTTATCTGGTTGGGTATCTATACTTAAGTCAATGGCTGTGTTACCCATATTTTATTATGTATTGTAGACTGCACTTGTTCTGATTTTATATTCTATATTCCTCATTTATGTAATTCATTATTTGATTACACTATTTCCATGAGATTTTTCATCTTCAACAATAAAGCAATTTTTGACTTTAAATTTTAGTATATTTGTTATGACTAGTTTTGGCTTGTACACCATTATCAATACAAGAAACACTTGCAAGTTTCTGTCAAAAGTAACTCAATGTCTGTCCCGACATCAGCCAGAAAAATAGTAGTTTTTCTCTTAGACATTTGCCTGATATTCTACAGTGCAAGATTATTTGGAGAGAAGGGGTTATTCTAGGTAGTAACATGGGCCGTGGTGGCAAGCGGGTTAAGCGCTCGCTTCTTAATCCAATCACCCATTGGTGAATGGGTTCTAGTCAGGTCTTGTGTATGGATTCACACTTTTAAAAAGGTAAGAGCTACGTCTACTCTAGCTCGCACAAGTCTCTCAGGGTTGTGCTCATAAGGGTACAGCCAGTTGACGAATATAACAATTTCAACAATTTTTTTTTAACAATCATTATGTGAAAGCCCTCATTGTTATTAGAACTATATGGTGCTTTCTGTTAAAATTGTTGTTGTTAAAAGTGTTATTTCCGTCAACCAGCTGCACCCTTACGAGTACAACCCTCAGAAGTCTTCGAAAGACTTGTGCGAGCTAGGTAAGACGTAGCCCTTACAATTTAACGTGTGATACGATGCACGAGACCAGTGACCATGCTGGGAATCAAACCCATGCCCCATGTGGTTGAGAAGCAATCACTCTACCATCACGACCACCAAGTCCTATACTAACAGTAAGTACATATTCTAGAAGTGTACACCAATCACTTTGCTTCACCTTGGTTATTTCTGTCTGCGTTTCTGTGATTCCAGAGTTTTAATGAAAACGAATCGTTTTCAATTTAACTTAACCTTTATGAAAACATATCCTATAATATAGTGTTCAGGAATATAAAAGATGACAGAAAAACATCAGTGATAAGTATGGATTTTCCTAGAAGCTGGCCTAGTCTTCGTCACAACTTTGTTTTCAGGGACTACAGGTCTATCATCTATCAATCATTGAAACTTTGGAGATGCTGAGGCCATGGAGAAGCTGGAGCCAAATAAGGTCTCCTCATTTTTGAAGGTTGATTACATATTACTAGCAAGGACATAACTTATTGAAATAATAGATAAAAACATTTTGAATCAGTGTTGTGAATATGTGAATCTATTGCAGAACATTGGTATTTCTTACCTCAATGGAGTTTCCTCGACAGAGATTTTTGGGGGTGAGAGGACAATTATTTTGAAGAATTAATTTCGATGAAAACAAACACTAGGTCATCAAACTTGTAAGTTTTGAATCCAAATCCATGAGAGATACAAACATACGAATAATTTATGTTATTTTGATTTTCACTCTGGACTTTTAACATTTCTCACATGTCAATTGTCACATGTCACATTTACGATTTACCATTTACTGTTTACCATTGTTGCCAAGCCAACAACTACTAGACCTAACTCCTCACTGCTGACTGCCACTGCTCACCGCAAATTCACAGATCGCACGACAAGCTCTTATTCTTTGATTAATCTCTTTAATGGTTTTCGACTTCCGGTAATGAAATGTTTCGGTTAAAACCGGAAATTTTTCAAGATGGTTATGAAACACAAATCACACATTGGGCGTTTCCATAATTTGTAATCATTGTAGTTGTTACTGAATACTTGGCACGATACATAATTGTATGATCAGATTGATAATAGAAACAAATTGAGCAAAAGCCATCAGTTTATAATAGAAACGAAATTTTGATATCTCAGATCACAACTTTATGTATTGAATTCAGAAAATTTGCGAACCATCGAACTACAACTATTCCTTTTGACTGCATAGATGGACAAGGGAAATACACTACAAGCCCAGGCCAATTTTGGGGGGGGGGTCATTTGACCCAGCATGAATTATATTCAGAATTATAGTGCAATACGAAACAACTCCTTACCGCACTGTGCCGTCAGTTGTGAGCGGTGCGGATGAGTACGCAGGTCAAAAAAACTTTCCATTCAGAGTAGGGATTTTTCGACAAAAGATTTTTGGACGGCATAGAGTTTTTCTTGATTATTGCTATACTTACTAGTAAAATATACTTATATACGCCGTAAAAAAACAAATTACTGTAAAATTACCCTTTTCAGAGGGAAATAAATTTTCCAGGTCAGCCATATGTTCCATGAAAAATGTACGGCATAACAAAAAATGACATCGTTCCATAGAATAGTATTCAGATAATTGAGTTCGATGTTGTATCAAATGGCCCAAACTTTACAAGTTAGGGTTAGCTGGGTTAAGTGCGGGGCTCCCCACCCCTGTACCGGCAAATACGTACGGCGTTGCTAAAAAATGAATCAATGCAGTTATACAAATTCAAAAAATAAAATAAAAAAAAATAAAAATAAAAAAAAATCCTGGATTTCAGTACCGTTCTTTCCGTACGGCATTAGGTCCTATTTGTTGATAATTTTTCAGTTATTTATTATCTTGAGAAATGCCGTCCAAAACTCTTTTGTCGAAAAATCCCTCCTCTGGATGGAAAGTTTTTTTGACCTGCGTACTCATCCGCACCGCTCACAACTGACGGCACAGTGCGGAAAGGAGTTTTGTTTGGTATTGCACTATAATTCTAAATATAATTCATGCTGGGTCGAATGACCCCCCCAAAATTAGCCTGGGCTTGTAGTCCAAAAGACATGAATTAAGTGTACAGAAGGCTTGATGATAAAAGTAATATAATCGAATTGATGGTGAGTGATAAGAAAAAATGGATTATAATTGAGAAATACATTCAAAATATAATGAGTATAAAAGAACGTGAAGGACGGCGGGTAACGAATAATTAGATGGAAGTACGACCGCTCCAGATATCGAAGTAAGCCCTTAGTAGGTGTTTCAGATACCTGGAGGATAAAGAGGGAGGTTTAGTCCGTAAACAGGGTTTGCACGCCCCATCCTGGAGTCAGAAACTACTGTTGAAAGGTAGAACAAGTAACCAGTGCCCACAAAGGGTTCCTCCCTGTTGAAAAAAAAAGTAGTTTCCTTTTACCATTTTTACCATTCTTGAACTATCGATAGTATACGATGACTCCTGTTCAGATGGCTCCCATACATTCTCGATGCGGAGCGAACGATAAGTCATGGGTGTACCGTTAACAAGCAGAGATGAGATCACCCGCCGGGCAGGCTCAGCATGAATATCCAAACAGAAGTGGTCAGGTCCGGCCTCAGGGTCGTTATATTTTCCCGAAATGTCGTCCTTGGAGTGTGTTTCGATACCTGCAAGATTCTTCATGTCTGCACCTTGGAGTTCGATGGAAGTAACCCAGCAAACACAGATACATCTCTGAGATATTGCTGTGATGTCACTTCGTGACCTGCGACTTGCATCCTTACGTCGCACAGACGTCCCAGCAACTCATTTTTGTCACACTCTGATACATGCTGGCGACTTCTGTGCGATGTAGTTCCGAGACGTCTTATTTGCGATGTAGTTTTGAGACGCCGCAAAGATGCCTCCTAATAACGTATCAGGGATGTAACAGAGCGAATTTTCTGATTTCAAATATACAGGTCGTATTTTTTAAGGTCATGCCACTATTGGTATCTCACTTTTCACACTCAGTTTATGGACACTAAAATTTGCAAATGTGATCAGCTCCAGTTGGAAATATCAGAACATGAAAGGTATGCAAAGCATAGATACAAAGAACAAAGAACTAGAACTAAATATGGTAACAGCCGGTCACGCGGTTGCCTCCCGCTTTCAGGTTGTCCAATTTGCCTACGATCTTGTGTTGCCAACTTACCGCGTTAATTCAAAATAAACATTTAACACAAATTGAGGATTTGCCTATCGACCGTGGTGAAGGACAGATGGCGTCCAATAAAAATATAGTAGCAGTATGACGTCTAAGGCAAGTAACAATTTGATATCGCAGGGACATCCAAATCAAGCTATCACTAATTTAGATATCACAGGGATGTCGCAGTGTGATATCGCAGTAATGACAACATAGTGATATCGCAGAGACATCTATATCCGGCTATTATTGATTTTGATATCTGAGGGGTGTTGCGGTGTAATATCGCAGGAGTGATATGATATCACAAAGACATCTAAATCCCATTTTCGACGATATTGACATTCCTAAGATGTGGATGTTTGCCCAGTGTTGACTGGAAACTTTCCACGGTCTTCACGTTGGGTCGAGGAAGATGGTTATAGCACACCAAAATCTTGACGCCGCTGAATCTGAATATCGTCTCCAACATGCTTGTCCATGCAGCCTATCAATTCCACAGGACAATTTTGAGATTGCCAGGTCCACAAGTTCTTGTCCAGCATTGTGTCTCTCAATCTGGGGAGGCTCTTCCAGACATCTTCATAAGACGGCTTATTTCGAGAAAGCTTCTTGGTAACCAAATAGTAGATGTTTCTTTAGGCCTTCCTTAGATGTAGTACCCCTCCAATTTCTGGGTTCTGTTCACTTCATCCTCCGGTGGACTCAGGGTGCGGTTGTGGTTTCCGGCGTAAGGGGACAACCTAATGAAGTGGACCATCATGCAGCTTTGAAGTGGATACCCAAGATGAAGACCCCTGAAGGACAAGTAGCAAGGTGGATTGAGAAGTTGAACCAGTATCACTTCAAGATAAAATGGACCAGGACGATTGCACAACAACGCAGATGCCTTGTCCAGAAGACCTTGTTCGGATACCTGCGTGCATTGTGAGTGAATTGAACGACGCGAAGGAATCAACCAAGTGAGATTAATGGTTGACGACAATTGGACCACAGCGAAAATGAGACAGGACCAAGAAAGTGATCCAGGCATTATGGATATTCTACGATGGAAAGCAAGTGGAGCGAAAAGACCCACCAGGAAGGAAATCTCCTTACGATCACGAGCTTTTAAGGCATTGTGGGCACAATGGGATTTCCTGATTATTGTTGAGAATGGTCTATTGAAGATATCGGTCGACGGCAGAAAAGTAATTTCTGAATTGGTTGTGCCTAGGTCGAGAATAAGTGATGTCTTGGAGGAGATTCATAGCAGCAAATCAGGTGGATATTTTGAAGTGAATAAGACCTTAGATAAAATACGGCAGAGATTTTACTGGGTCCAATGTCGTGAAGATGTAGAGAGATGGTGCCGAAGATGTCCGAAGTGTGAAGCAAGCAAAGCCCCCAAGACAAGATCGAGAGGAGAGATGAAACAATACAATGTAGGTGCTCTCTTCGAACGAATCGCCATCGATGAATGATGGCAACAAATACATCCTCGTTGCCATGGACTACTTTAGCAAATGGGTTGAAGCTTATGCCTTGCCTAATCAAGAAGCACCCACAGTTGCAAGAGCTCTGGTGGATAACATGTGTTTGGAAGTGCGTCAACTCATCTAAAATAGGTTCAAAACTTAGTAATCCGGCAGGAGGATCAGCGAATTATACTTTTTTTTGGTTTTTTATTCTTTTTTGAAATTAGACACAATATGATCCCTCACTCTTTTTTACATGTCAGTCAAAATATATAATACAATACAGAGATATTCACTAAACATTTTTTATATAGGGTAAATCACACTTAAATCTAAACATTCTCCCCCCGATGAAGACTCCTCCTAAACGTCTTCATTCAACTCTAGAAGATTCAGTTTGCAGATTTTTGAAGTAGGTCGCTTGTAGGTCCCCAACTGCGTCTTCACATCCACAACTCTCACTTGATCATCTTTTCCTGGATAGATAGCTACTATTTTACCAAGTGGCCAATTGTTTCGAGGAAGTTTGTTGTCAAATATGATGACAATATCATTTACCTGCAGAACAGATTTATTTTTCTCGATCCATTTGGTTCTCTTGGTTAGGGTAGGTAAATACTCCACCACCATCTTTTACAAAATTTTTCACTCAGGTCTTCGGCTATTTTCCATTGCTTTTTCAAGTCCAGGTTTCTCATTTCATGAAATCCCATGCCTTTCAGATTACACTGTGGTCCTATTAAAAAATGATTCGGAGTCAAACTTTCTACATCTCGACTGTCTGATGAAATGTAAGTTGGAAGTCGGCTATTGACAATGTGTTCAGCCTCACATAACAGAGTATACAACACCTCGGGTCTGGGCGATCTTTCCTTGAGTGTCAAATTTAACGATTTCTTGACCGATCTAATCATCCTCTCCCACGCTCCGCCCATATGAGGACTTCCAGGAGGTATGAATTTCCATTCAGTATCAAAGTTTACCAATTTTTCCTGCATCAAATTTTCGTCGATTTTTTCCAAGGCACTTTTCAGTTCTTTCGATGCTCCTTTGAGATTGGTACCATTGTCGCTTATCATCATACAGGGTTCTCCTCTTCTTGCGAATAATCTTCTTATTGCCAGAATAGCTGAATCTGTTGTCAAAGATTCTGTTAGTTCTTTTTGTGTATGGCCCTTATCAATAAACAAGTAAATAAAACATCATATCTTTTCTCCCTTCTGCGACCAATGGTTACTTCATATGGTTCAAAATAGTCCAAGCCGACATATGAAAATGGACGCGGTGGTCTCCTCAAACGAAATTCTGGTAGTTGACCCCTCTCAGGTATTCTTGATTTGGCTCTTCTCAATTTACACAGCATGCACATTCGAGACACAGTGTGCTTTACGTCCTTGAATTACCCAAAATTTTACTCTCATCTGATTCAAAACCATCGCTGTACCACTATGCTGAAAAAAACAGTGATAATGATAAATCAGAAGTCTTGTATAAGGGTGTCCTCCTTCCAAAATAATTGGCCTTCTGGTTTCTTCTTGTAAAATGTGACTTTTATCGGTCCTACCTTACAAACCCAAAATTTTGTCTTCATCTATGCCTGGAGACAGTTTCAGCAAACGACTATTTTTCGAAACTTTTTTTCCTTTTGAAAGTAAATTGATTTCTTCTCCAAATGTGTCTGTTTGAGCTTTTCTGATCCAAAGTAATTCCGCTTCTTTCAAATTTTCCTTCGTGAGTTCTTTCGTTTCTGAAATTTTCTTCTTGCACAGGTTTATGAATTTCAAGACATATGCAGTCGATCGTATTAAATATGTCCATTTTGAAAATCTCTTTATATCAGGTAGATAATCATGTTTTTCAGTGTGATGAACTAATACACTTTGAGCTTTACGTTCCAAAAGATCATCATCGATTTCTTCACTCTTCTTTTCTTCTGTTGGCCACTTGTCTGATCTGCAATACAAAAACTCAGGACCTATGAACTATCTACCTTTGGGATTCAAATCAGTCTCCTTTTTCAAACCTTGTTGCATCATCTGCGACATTCAATTTAGTTGGCACCCAGTTCCAATGTTCAACATTACTTTTATCACGGATTTCACCAACTCTGTGGGCTACAAATACTTTGAAATTCCTTTCTTCAGATCTGATCCAACAGAGTACAATTCTTGAGTCTGTCCAAAAATATGTCTTTTCTATCTTCAATGTGTGCTCTTATTCTATGACTTTTTCTGTGAGTCGACTAGCCATCACCGCAGGACATAACCAAACTGACTCTAATATTATCATCATTTTCAAATCGAAAATAGCTTGCAGCAGAAAATGCTTGTTCGCTCGCGTCACTGAATATGTGAAGTTGAACCGTCATATCCTTTTGATGGCCAAAATTGTAAGCTCTGGGTATCATGACGTTTTCTACTTCTTGCAGATGTCTCGCCCAT
Organism: Chrysolina americana; assembly: GCA_958502065.1. NCBI lineage: Eukaryota > Metazoa > Arthropoda > Insecta > Coleoptera > Chrysomelidae > Chrysolina > Chrysolina americana. Next base: position 90,572,435 of record OY293410.1, read on the forward strand.
GATTTCCATACATTTTCTATGCCTCCTGTGATTTCATCATCCCAATGTATACCTGTCTTCCAAAGTTTCTGCAAAATTATCATTCTTTTTATCACAAAATGACCCAATAAACCCAAAGGATCGAACAAAGACATAACTACATTCAGTATTTCTCTTTTAGTCGGAGTCTTTATACCTGTTAAAATATCTTTGTTTACTTTATGGGAGTTCATTGAAAACGTAAGAATATCTTGATCAGGATTCCATTTCAGACCTAAAATTCTTTGTGGAGTGAGCACACCCTTGTCGTCCATTATTTCATCCGTATTTTTCATTTCACATGGAATTTTGTCAAGCAAATTTGACGAATTACTTACCCAACTTCGTAATTGGATACCTCCTGCTTTGTGAATCATTATGACATCATTTGCAAGTTGGACAGCTTCTTCTTCAGTCTCTACACTTTCCAGATAGTCGTCCATATAATGTCTATGTAGTATGGCTTCTACTGCTTTGGGAAAGTCCTCTTGAAAATCCATCGCTTTTCTGTTTTTCACATACTGTGCTGAGTAAGGAGATGACACTGCTCCAAATATCATAACTTGCATAGCGTACGTTTGTTTTGTCTGTTTTCTCTCCAGAAAAATCTCTGTGCAGGTTGATCTTCTGTCTTTATCTTCACTTGATGGAACATTTCACAGATATCTGCTGAAAAAGCTACTTATTTTATATTGCCTAGATAACGGAGCTGCCGCGTCATCGCTCAATTCCTGGAAATGTGTAGAAGTTCTCCGTTTTGAGTATTCTCGAAATCATCGCGAATAATCCAGTCTACACGATGAGTACCTATATAAACGCGAGACATTTGACTGGGAGAAGAAGTTTTTAAGGGAAGAGATTTTATGAAGAGAATTATTTAAGAAGATTAGAAAGTAATAATAAGCAGAAGTGTTTGGAATATTTAGCTAGTTGTATTGTTGTATAGATCTAAGTGTTTTATTAGTCAGTGAAGTGTTGTATGTTTGTTTATAGTGAAGTTAGAAAATAAACAGTTTAATATTGTGCTCGGCCTATTATTTAGCAAAACGTAACAATACGAATGATTTCACTCACCGATGAATTCAATATCAATAGTCCTTCCACGGCTCTTCAGGCATTTCCTTTCAAACACTTCCTCAAGCGGCATACGTTTTCTTCATCAGATGAACCCAACAAATGCGTAGTTGATATAAACTGGGTGTAGAAATGAGGCCAGTCTTTGATATCACCGGAAAATATTGGGATATCTTTGTCGATATTCTGCCTTGACAGCAAATGTCGAATATTATAATAGTTGTCATTATTACTTATTTCTACTTTCTTAGCAAGACCGACACTGTTTTGATATTAAAAATCTGAATGATTTGATAAGCAATTTTCAACCTTACCTTTCTGGGAAATCTGTTCTATTTGACCTTCCTCAGTACTCAAATGTGACTCCTTTTCAAATCTTGCTTCATCAAGAGCCAGTTTATTCCAAATCCTCTGCTTTTCGTGTTCCAGCATTTTTTGAGTTTCACTTCTTGCTCCTGAGCTAAGAGTTTTGCTATCTCTTCGTCTGCCTTCACTTGTGCTTCTAATATTTTTCGTCTTGTCGAATTGGTTTTTGAGAGTGTTTGAGAGTGTAGACCTCGTTTTCTTGATTTTTGAGCATTGGCTTCCTTGTTGTAACGGCTGATTTGCTTCCTTGTTTCCGTCACCTGAAGTTTGCCGTCCTTGTCTTTGTCTACTCCTTGTAACAACTCCTTCGTTGATTTGTTTTTCCATATCTTGGCTTTCTTTTAACGGCGAAGGACCAGCACAATGTTTGGAAGTGCGTCAACTTACCTAAAATAGGTTCAAAACTTAGTAATCCGGCAGAAGGATCAGCACAATGTTTGGAAGTGAGTCAACTTACCTAAAATAGGTTCAAAACTTAGTAATCCGGCAGAAGGATCAGTAAATTATCCTTTTTTTTGGTTTTTTATTCTTTTTTGAAATTAGACACAATATGATCCTTTTTTTTATCCAACAACTTAACATTCAACTCTTTTTTACATGTCAGTCAAAATATATAATACAATACAGAGATATTCACTAAACATTTTGTATATAGGGTAAATCACACTTAAATCTAAACAACATGTTTTCAAGGTTTGGAGTACCAATGGAGCTACATTCCGATCAAGGAAGGAATTTAGAATCGAACTTATTCCAGGAAGTTTGTGAATTGATGGGAATTAGCAAAACTAGAACAACGGCCCTCCACCCACAGTCTGATGGCATGATTGAAAGGTTCAACAGGACTATGGAAGAACATCTTTCCAAAGTAGTAGAGGAGCACCAAAAGAACTGGGATCGACATCTTCCACTATTCTTGATGGCTTATTGGACCTCTGTGCACGATTCCACAAAGCTCACCCCAGCCAGCATTATCTTCGGGAGAGAACTTAGTTTGCCCTGTGACTTGGTGTTCGGATCACCAAGTGCTGAAGATAAAGAGATACAGGATTATGCAGACGAACTGCGAGATAGTTTGAATGGGATCCACGATTTTGCAAGAAAAAGATTGAAGATAACCAGTGACAGAATGAAGGCTTGATATGATCTTAAGGCCAATAATGGTGGATTTAAAGAAGGAGATCGAGTATGGATGTACAACCCTCGTCGTAAGAAAGGAGCGTCCCCCAAATTAACACCATCTTGGGAATGACCCTACACGATAGTAAGGAGAATAAACGACGTAGTCCCTAGGATTCAACGCAGTCCGAGAGCGAAAATGAGGGTCATTCACCTAGAAAGACTCAAAATTGAGAGGGGGGATAATGTTACGAGATTGATAAAAGCCCCCTAGCTGCGCCGCTGAGTCGACTCGCAAGCGTATAGTCGATAATTATTTCCAAGAAGAGATTATTATTTGGGTGGAATTCTGTCGTGAGTAATCTAGAGCGGACTCGCGAAGCATCTGGTTGCACAAATGGACTTTATAAAGAGATATTTCTCTGGGATTAAGATTAAGAAGTTTATGAAGAAGTGATAAGTAGTTTTTGAACAAATATATAAGTGTTTGAAATATTTAGCCAGTTGTATTATTGTATAGATCTAAGTGTTTTATTAGTCAGTGGAGTAGTTGTATATTTTTAGTGAAGTTAGAAAATAAACAGTTTAGTAGTGTGCTCGGCATTATGTAGCAAATTGTAACAGTATAATAAAGAGAGTATAAATCAAATCATAAAATAACAGGAATAATGTTAACATGGGACCAGAGACGTACTCTTAGGGCCTATAACTTCAACTTTATCCTCACCGCACCATTCCATCGGACTGTGGATGAGCCATGGTTCTTGCGTTTTAAGGATGTTCAGCATCTGATACATTTTATGGAACAGCTAGGTTGAACTCGAAATTTCTGCCTTTGGTCCGACTGCAGCTCCAAAAGAACATCGAATCGACATATCCACTCCTTTACCAAGACGTCGGCAATGGTGAGGGCTTCCTGATTAGGCAGGGCTTCGGCTCACTTGCTGAAGTAGTCCATCGCCACAAGGATAGACTTATTCCCATGGTCAGATTGTGGAAACGAACCAGTGATGTCAATGGCGATCCTTTCAAATGGGCTACCTCTACGTTGTACTAACGCATCTGGGCCTTAGGTCGTGTTAGAGGTTCATTGCTGGCAGCACATACAGAACACTTTCTAAATCAATCTTTGACGTCAGCTTGGCAATTGGCCCAGTAAAACCGATGCCTGTTTCTGGAGAGTTCTCCTCCGGTGACCCCATCATGGCTTCTGGGTACTACTGTTTAATGCCTTTCTTCTCCGCCATCCTCGGACTCCAACACACCCTTCAGGATCCCATTGTCCATGGAAGTTCCATTAAACCAAGTATACAGTTCTTCTCAAAAGCCCCTTCCTCCCTCTTATCTTTGAAACGATTATACACAAACAAGTGAAATTTGGAAACTGAATACTGAAGGTTGTATATAGTGATGATAGATGACGAAATCGTCAAGCCATTGTGACCAATAATTTTAAATGGAACCCTACGGCAAGTGACACCTCTTTCAAAAGGTATCGAAAAAACCTATTCAATGATACTAATTTTGTTTGTGTTTATGGTAGTTTTAATGGCTCATTATAGTAAACATTAGAATTTAAATTCCATTTAGTATGATATTAATTACACATTTAAGATTTCGTCATCTATCATCACTAGTAGGAAAGTTTACAACCTTTGATATTCAGTTTCCAAATTTCACTTGTTTATGTATAATCTTTCCAAAGATAAGAGGGGACTTTTGAGAAGTACTGTATATTTACTTATTTGTTTGAAAATGACCAATAAATTCTTTCAAATATAATAATAAGTAATAAATTTCTCATGGAAACATGATCAAACACCACTAGAACTTTGTTTGCCCTTCCGCGAGCCTGGTTAGTGGTTTAGTGATGTCAGCAAATCCCAGCACATATCGGCGATAATAGGTGCACAATCCAAGAAAACTTAGAAATTGGTGTATGTCTTTTGGAATGGACCATTCCTTTACAGCTTTGATCTCCTGCTCATCTACTGCTACTCATTTCCCGGAGGAAACATGGCCGAGATATTGTACTGCCTGCTGGAACAAATGGCATTTCTTGGGGCTTAGTTTCAATATCAGTCGCTGGAATTCCTTCTCCAAGTTTTTCACGTGGTCTTTAACGATCTGCTGACCACAACCACAATAATGTCGTCAAAATACATCAGACACGTATTCCATGAGAGTCCCTTCAGGACCATCTTCATCAGTCTTTCAACTCTGGCCGGAGCGTTGCAGAGCCCGAATGGCATAACTGTGAACTGCCACAAACCTGAGCTGACGGTGGAAACTGTCTTTTCTCTATCTTCCTAAGCCAGTTCTACCTGCCAGTATCCACGCACGGTTTCTAAGTGGGTCTGCCCATACCGCAGTTCTAGATGTTTAATCAGCTGTTCATAGTCCTTCTGTTCTTGGGCGGTGAGGGTTTGTAAAATATGTGTTGCTTCGCCACGCAATGCCATCAGTGTCAATTCTATAGCCTTTTCCCCTGCGGTATAGTTTGCCCATGGAGTATTTCCGTCGAACTGGGGCGGTTTCAGTGAAAGTTACCCTGGTTCAGCACTCTGGCCTTGAAATCTTTACTGTCCTTTTGAACTTCCTTCAAATTCACGCTAAGGTCCAGCACTGAATTTCTGTTGAAATTTTCTGTGGTGTTCGCAGAATCCATTCATTTTTATAACTTACTTATTGTTTCGACTTTGATTTTATCACGTACTATATTGTTCAATTTTTCTATTTCTTCCTCGATGTCATCTTTGATTTTATCCATATCTGTTTCAATAGCCCCGTTCTTTTCTTCCAATCGATACGCCACATCACAAACTCCTTTCAAACTCTTCGAATTTTCCAGAAGCTCTTCTCTCAAATTCTTTGAATTTTCTAGAAGTTCATCTTCCAAACTCATTGAATTATCTATAATTTTTTTTCTTGGAGTTCCTCTTTCAGATCATTCGAATTTTCGAGAAGTTCTTCTTTCAGGCTGTTCGAGTTCTGTTGAAGTTCTTTCAAATTCACCGAATTTTCAAGAATTTATTTTCCAGGCTCTTCTTTTGTAGAAATTCATCTTTCAGACTCACCGAATTTTGTTAATGTTCTTCTTTCAAGCTCTTGGTTCTTTCTTCAAGTTTATTCATTATCGAGCTCGAATCAATTCCAGAGACTTCGAATACAAACATGTTTCACGGTCTTCTTCAATCAGTCCTTCTGAAAGTCTTTTCTGGAGGTCGGCTTTCTCACCAGTTGTTTCTAACTCACGTTTCTCTAATTCTTACGTCAATTCACTAACTTTCAGTATAAATTTATTTCACACAAAAATTTTTCAGATCATTGTCCCGCAGTGCGCAAAACTGTCTACTATGCGAACACTTATTTGTTCAACGGGTTACTAGTCTATTAGGCGCGAGAAATGTCTTTTTTTACCACGACGAACACATTTATTTCAAACAGCCGATTTCTGACACCAAATGTAATGAAAATGCACTTAACTATAATTTGCTAACTTATTTACACTCTAAACAATAAAATAATTCATTTAAAACATTTATGGTAATCACTGTCGCTACTCTGTCCTACTCTGCCTGCCATCTGATGTTGAGCGTCTTATATACCGGCAAGTAGATTTCTTTTACTATTCTCGAACTATCGCGAGAGTATACGATTCTCGATGCGGATAGATCGATGAGTCATGGGTGTACTGTTATCGAGCAGAGATGAGATCACCCGGGCAAGCTGAACGTGAGAAAGACGCGGCCAGGTCCCGCCCCAGGGTCGTTGCAGTATATTTGTTATACCCAAAAGCAGTTAATTAATATCGATGTAAACCCCATCGATGGTATATACTATCAAATAACGTCAGAGTACCATATTATGGTACCATTGAAAAAATTGGAGTTTAGCATTGTTTCGATAATTTTAAATTATTTTAGGGGGTTCATCGAAGGCGTTCTAGATCCAAAAATAAAATTAGTGTTCTTGATGAATTAATATACTATTTCTTATGAATCGAGCCAAGAATATTTCGAATTAAAGAGCAGAAAATAACTTTTGTAGACGTTTTCGGAAAACAATATATTTTGACAACTAATATAAATATAATGACAAATCTCCACGTGAACACACAGTAATAAATATGGACTACTAAATTTTGTTCTTTTCAATAGTTCTGACACACGAAATATTTAACTTTTTTCGTATCTCATATAATATTGGATAATGTTGAAGATTTCAAAAGTGTTAAAGCGAACTGTTAGATACCTCTGCAAGTTGAGAGTGTATTGTACGTAAAAATGCACTAAACTAATTTCGCTTATTTATTTAAAACACTACTTAAACAATTATTCAACTGAAACATTGACTTCACTATTTTATTCCTACGGTGGCTCTCTGTCTGCGGACTTTGAAACTATATCTGCAACTCTCTGCGAATATCTATCCCTGCCCTCTCTCGTCGAGCGCGTTCTATACCCACAAGCAGACTCTTTTCACAGTTCCCGATTTATCGGGACTATAGAACGACTCATACAGATGGCTCTAGAAGCGGATAGAAGCGATCGATTTTATTCGAGCTAGTTCTCCGCGATGAGTCATAGTTGTTGATCCGCTAGCCAGCACAAGTTGTTCATTCTTACTGTCTCTTGCATTTTCGATCTAGAACAGGTTTACCTGATTCTCAAAAAACAATATATATGGTAGAAATAGCGAAACAAGCTATGTGAAGTTCAGAAAGCTTGTTAAAGAAGACTTTGCAAAAAAGTGTATTACAATAACCTCGGAGAATATATTACAATAATGAAACTTTGTTGTGATTTATATTTTATACTCGACTGATGTTCACAATATTTATGTAACTATACTTCAAATCTCTTATGATATATTGTATTATTCTATACTTTATTTCCGTACCATAAACTTATGTTTTTACTAAACTGTGTTTTTATATTCAAGTGTTATACGAATCATACTTTCAACATAAGCTTTGTCAATGAGAAAGTGTGTTCTGGAACAATAAAGTATATTTCTTTCTTTGTTGCTCCATTTGCAAATCCAAAGTTGATGTCATGTGTAAAGCTACAAAAGTTTAGGGTAAAAAAAGTGTCACTATAATCACCTCGGATATATATGATAGGTAACAGGCTAAAATTACGATATCCTTAAATGAAAGGAACAAAAAACACAAATCATTATTTTATTATAAGCAGATATATCATATATCGGTTCGCGATTAGATTTCCACTGATTTCATTACACTCGCGGCATGTTTCACAACACTGTAGCTTTACAACTAATCGTGTGCTTTAGTGAACTATTACTGCTTGAGAAAGCTGTAACGAAACATATGTCGCTTGGTGTAATAAAATATGTGGAAATCTGAACGAGTTTACCTTAATGTCATAAATATTTTTGCCTAATTTACCCAAGCTGTATGAGAACGAACCCCATAATCATTTTCATTGGAAAGTTCTGACACTTTTATTTTGAAATTATCGACAGACTGTCTAGAAACTCTACGCGATTTAGTTTTATTTTTTGGAAATAAATTCTTTGCTATATTGATCCCCAGGTTTCTGTTTTTAGTAACATCTCTCAAAATCTTCGATAACTTGTATCTCCCATTTTTAGCCATCGACTCCACCATCTCCAAATGTTTGTCGTGTCCTGGATTCATTCCTACATTCCTCAAATTTTCCACATTACTTGTATCGAGAACAGGCCGGAAAGCCGAAAGAGCTCTAGAAACTCCCACCTAAAAATAAGTACTAATGAATTCTCTTAGGAAAATTCTCTAAGTTCACATATCGGTAATAAGAATTAAAGTGACATGAAAAAATAACTACTGAATATCACTAACTATATTTACATGTCCGTGCTTGACCAAATGTTCTGTTAGATCCGCACCCATCAGTTCTACATGAACGTCCATTCTGATGGTTATGAATTTGTTGATCATCCATAATAATACCACAGTTGAGATGATTCCCCAGGATAATAAACAAACGGCGGTTAGGCATTGAACGCCGAAGAGATACCATCCTCCACCTATTAAAATGAAAAATAATATCAGATTCATCTTCCGAATAAAATATCAAAATGTTTTCAAAGAAATGCATTTGTAAATTTTAGTACTCCGAAAGAAAAATCTGATGATAAATAAACGATGAAAAATAGCCTGTTTTTATTTTATATTTCATAGATATAAAGAAACAATTATCAAGTTCAATATACACTATTTATATATACACTAACAAGAGAACATTTCGAAATGGCCCTAGTGGCCATTTTGAACCCATGACAAGACTTGTGGACTGGAGACTCTCAGACCTATCAAAATATAAACAGGGGGTTAGGTGAAGATGCGGCAAAAATTCAAGAGATTATTCCTTGACCTATTCTAAGAATATTTTGTCCGTTGATGATTTTTGAAAAACCCCTTTGTTTCGAAGATACAGGGCGAACAAAATTTGCGAGCGACAACCATATTCGATATTTGTTGAAATCATTAATGTAATTAAACGTCATGAGATTATCTTATGAACAAATGGGGGTATTTAAAAAATCATTATTGGATCAAATATTCTTAAAATAGGTCAAGAAATAACCCCTTGAATTTTTGCCGCATGTTTACCTAGCACCCTGTACTGTTTGAATTTGATTAAGTCGAAATTCTAACTTTGGTATAGAATAAATAGTCTTATATATATTAATATATAAGAAAAATGGCGAAAATAGTGTGATTGAAATTCCCAAGTGGATCTCAAACTTTTGTTTTGATTGGATTAGGACTAGTTTACCACAGCTACTCAAAAGACGATGAGTAATACCGAAGATCTCAGCTTGGCAGCATTTATTGAAAGTTCCTGTAATGATGATTTCTATAGGAGCTATTAGTTGATAAACGAAGGCATCAGAGGGATGTGGTCTGTTTGGTTACCTCATATAGCTTGAACTACATTATCGAACTATTATGGTTCTAAACCTTCTTCACATTGGCATGAAAGGTTAAATATAAGAGTAAACGCAAATACTACCTTCGAACATGAATCGTTAATGAAGTTTGTAATCAGAGACCATGTTAACTTTCGTTGGTAAAGTTGAAATGATTAAATTTATAGAGAATGCATGCCTCAGGGAACATCTCTCATTAAGCAATAAAGTTTCGGAGCTTTGCTGTTCGTTGAAAACACGAGCCTCTAGGAGAAAATATGTCTGGCAAGTCTTCAAACTGATGACAAAGAGAGTGACGATCAAGCTCAATGAAACTGCCAACGGTTGACCATTGATTATTTCAGTAAAGCATCGAAATGAAAATTGGCAATAATTAAAGAAGAATCTTCACCAGTTTGGGATAATTGAATTATTTCAATAAATCAATATATTCAATGAATTCATTAAATAATATAGAATGGAGAGTTCAATTCAAGACATGGTAGACCACACCTCTTACCTTTTATTAAACCACTTCTGCCATTTGTCGTACTCAAAGGGTAGGGATTATCAGCAAATATACCCACTGCGATGACTCCTAAAAAAAATTAGGTTCCCATTAACAATAAGTCTGTGTTCTAAAAGCTGTTTGCCATATTATATAAGTCTGGGCAGAGAAAGAGTAAATCAGAGAACAGGCGGTAGAGTCATGAATGAAAATAAATAAATGCCAACAAAGTGGATTAGCAACTCAATAGATCGATAACCGGAACGTAGGTGTTCCCGCACATGTAAATTGAAATATAATTTCGTCGGAGGGGGAAGGAGTCGTTTTCTGTTGGAAACTAATTGGAATACATAATCCATTTTTATTTATCAGATTAATATTCTTCCATCAAGTAGTGTTGTCCTGTTTTATTCATAAATCTATTTGTCTTCATATTGAACTCGATACAATAGTAATAGTGTTTTTTCTGGAACCTAGAGGTTGCGCTGCATATATACTTCAGTATTTGTATATCTTGCAAATTCCCAAAAAAAGCTGTTTGGCAAGAACCATGAAACCATCAGTATGTAGGTAATCCTCCATTTAAATCGAAAATTGATTTCAGCTCTGATATTTAAAAAACTTTACCAGTTAACAAAAATTCAATAGTTTTAAAGGGCATTTGTCAATTTTTCATTATTGATAGATATAGTTGTCTTATAAGTGATCTGTGAGTTTTGGTATCAAGCAATGTTATTATTTGAACCCATAGAAATATTCTCAATAATAGGGTCAAATAAATAAAATACACATAACAGCAGATTAGTAACATTAAATCAAGGCATAGAAATTAATCAAAGAATGTGTATGTTTACCCCAAATACCACCAACACCATGGACGGCACTGGCTCCAACAGGGTCATCTATACCTGCCTAAGGAACAATGCATTAAAATTGAGGAAAAACTGTATTTTATTCATACTGACCAAATCAAAAAGCGGCATGGAACCACAAACCAATAAGGAACCTATTGCGCCAATTAAAAGTGCTTCCCAACCTGAAAGATAAGGGCTGATCTTTATTATAGTTACAATAAAGACATTTTCGAAAAGGGAAGATTTTCAGTGCACTTTCTGAGAACCTTTAAATTCAGATATTGTAAGCGTGTCTTCCCAGTAAGACCAATCTCAGAACCGTGTTAATTAGTAGCATAGTTAAAGTTTCAGAGAACCGGGGGATTCGTAAAAACAAATTTTACGAAAAACTGCATAAATACCTGATTCATATAATAACCCTTAAACTTTAACATGGATGGGTACAATTAATTTGTCTACTGTAAAAAAATATAGACACATTTTTTGTAAAATATCGCGACGCAACATTTTGCCTACAATTGAATGGAAATCCAGTACCATACATTGACACTTTTGTAATAAAAAAACGCTTTAGTTAAAACCAACCAAGGATCCCAGAATTTTATGGGTGAGCTCAAAAGACTGATACATTTTTGGTGTATTTCGATCCTACATTTTGCCTACGAATAATAGAACTCTATGGAACCATATTACGAGGACGTATCGATATCTAGTTATCTAAATCAGTTCCATGGATAGAAAAAATATATTGCGTTAGCATAGCAACTTATTATGAGCCCTGAAGTACTGCAAAATTTCCGAACAACATCTCAGAATTTCAACTGACTACCTGCCAGTCGACTCTCACTCTTCAAGCCTCGTCTGCTAATCTTCCTTGAGTAAGTTCGAACCTAAAATTCTCAACATAGTACAAAATGATAAAACATTTTCGTAATGTTGGGAACATTTGCTCAAGTTCCACTGATTTTCACCTGATAATAGCCTTGAGATCTGAATAATTTAGTTAATCCACCTCTGTATCTGATTTGAAATAGTTTTAGTTAGGCGGTTTCATCCTAGGACCAACCATTCAATCTGGAACCTGAAACCTTTTGCCGCATCCTTTCCAAAAAAATCATCTAGGATTTCCGCGATCATCCCTAACGGATATTGTGCTGCCATCCTAACGAGAGTGGGCACGGTTGCAACCCCTGAGGCGCCTACTATAGGATTCGTTTTAACTATTAAAAAAATACTGGTCCTGGAACTTAAAAAAAAATTCTTATAGGTAGGCATAAATCGGTTCCATTTCCTATCCTGAAATTCCCTATCTAACCCTGAGATTGCTAACGTTGATAACTCTTTCTGACTTCTGGTTTATGGTAAAAATCCTGATTTTTAAATGTTATTATTATTGATTTTAAACGTTTCTTTTAAAATCCCTCAAGAACAAGAAACCACTTTGTTTATAGATTGCAGTGATTTCACGAACTTTCCAAAAGTCACAGAACCTGTTCAGCCTATCTACTGACTCAAAACTGTTCAGTCTATCTACTCTCATATTTCATCAATATCAATTAATTTGTATTTAGACTAAAATACCAGTTACCAGTTTCGTAAATTTTCAAAATGTATTTATTTTATCCGATTGTAATCTAATTATATTCATAAGCATTAGACGACTGTATTGGTTTCTGTGTTATCCAATGGATACGTGGCTGACAACATTTGCTCATACAAAAGCCTGGCGAATGTCTTTCAATATTTGTAGATTGTTTAGAGACGACAAAAAAGAGCACCAAAGGCAAAAACAAAAAATTAAAAATCAAATACTGTATTTATTTCTAGTCTGGACCACGGCGGGACCATAGGTAGTTTAAAGTGGAAAAACTGGAACGAACAAAATTACGAGTTTTACTGGGGAGGGGGGGGGGGGCGATTGAAGCCTTGCCTTGGGAGTAAATTCTTATCTCACACTGAATAGAACCTAATAGACATGCATATCATTCCCTTAATTTTAACAGTGCTCACTCTATTACAGATCAATGAAGGATCCAGACTAGGAGGCCTATGTATAGGGGCTTCAAAACCCGCCCATTCGTGCCAGAAGAAGTCAAACCAGTTTTGCGCAATAAAATTTATTTCGATATTTCCCTATTATAAGCAACTTATGTTTCTTGGGAATAATAAAGTTATTATCATTATTATTATTAAAAAGGATGTTAACCGAAATTATGAAAATAGAAAAATTGGAGTATCGAGCCATCACCAAGTACCTTTATTTGAAGAGGTTAAGAAGTGAGCAGATTTACGAAGATGTTCTTTTTATGCGACCGTCAAAAATTGGATTACAAGTTTCAAATGAGCGATCAAGGAAGGTTATTTTCTGTGCCTGTCCCCCGAAAATATCAATGCAGTTTATATGATTTCATACTACAACAAATTATATCTGTGGCACTGAATATGTTATATGAACGCGTCCATCATATAGTTCACGTCGATTTGGACATGAGGAAAATTTCTGCAAAATGAATCCTCAAATGTCTGAATATTGCTAGAAGCGTGAACTGGTAGAAGAATCGCGTATGATCTGGGCTCGGCTTGAAAAAGATGCTTACTTCTCAAGCCGTATTGTAAGTATCGATGAAACTTGGTTATATTTTTACGACCAAGAAACAAAGTAGCAATCGATGGAATGGACACACCCTAGTTCTCCAAGGTCTAACAATTTTCCCGCACGCTAATGTCACTTCAAGTGAGTTATTTCCGCACTAGTGCGAATATAGTTATTATCCTAACAAGTACGGAAAGAGTACCATTCCCGCATGAGACTGCCGTTACTCGAACGACGCAAAGCGGAGTTCGGGTAAGCAGTCGAGTGCGGGATAGTACCTTTCCGTATGAGTAAGGATCAAGATTTTTTTCTACAAGCGCATTGAAACATCTTATGTAGCGCTCTTGAACAAAGTTTCGCTTGCGGGAAAAATTATTACCGCACTAGTGCGGAAAAAACTCACTTGAAGTGACATTAGCGTGCGGGAAAATTTTTCCCGCACTAGTTCGGGAATATGACATCTCTCAAACTAAATTGCGTGCGCGAATAGGGCGGAACACGCACGCTTGTAGGAAAAAAATTTTCCCACACGCGAAAGTTTGTTCAAGAGTGCTGCATACATTTTTTTAATTCGCTTGTAGAAAAAATATTGATCCTAACTCATACGGAAAAGTACTCTCCCGCACTCGACTGCTTACCCGAACTCCGCTTTGCGTCGTTCGGGTAACGGCAATCTCATGCGGGAAAGGTACTCTTTCCGTACTTGTTAGGATAATAACTATATATTTTTTAATTGAAATGAATAAACATATATTGGATGAGAGTTTGACAATAACTGGTAATCACTATTCGACGTTACTAACTACGACATACGTGGGAAGTTGTTCACAGGTGTTTTTGCAGAACAATGCCTCTGCACATAGGTCATATGTTGCCATGCAAACAATTCGTAATTTGGGGTTCAAATTACTTGTACACCCCTCTTATTTACTACATCTGACTCGGTCCGACTATCATCTACTGGTTTAAAAGATCAAAATGTTCTTCTAATAAAGATCTTATAGACGCTGTAGAGTGTAGAACCTGATTTGCAGAGCAAGATAAACTTTTTTAAGGTCTAGAGGCGTTGCAGGTTCGTTGTAATGAATTTATTAAATTGAGAGGAGATGAGTATGCTGAATAATAAAATATTTCGAATTAAAAATGTTGTTTCCTTCTATGGTAGGCTACCAATTTTCCACTACATCCTCGCATTACCTTGATATAAAAAACATCCCGCAGTTATTGATACCAGGGATCCGAGAATTCCATTTATTATGTCGATCGCATCTATTCTTCCATTCAGTTTGATCATAGTGTAGAATATGCTCACTGTGCCACCCCCAAAAGTAGACATCATCGTCATGACAGCTGCCCTGGCGGCGTAATGCCATTTTTCACCACTCAACTAGAAAATAAATAAGTCAAGTTACGATTGCAACACTAGATTAGTATCATGAGGCTCGTTCACTACGGAATCATATATTTATTCAGTAAACTAACAAAGCTGATTTAAATTTGGTCCTTCAAGCCGGATATTAGTGCTTCGCGAGACCAAGAATAATCAGTGTTGGTCTTGGAAAATAAATGTAGTCTTGGCATTGGTATTTGTCTTGATGTTTCAAGATCAAGACGAGACTGGCTCAGTCTTGGACTTGGTCTTGATAGTCTTGGTCCCGGATCCGTGGAAGAGACGCGAAAGTTCTAACCGATTATTCTAGGGACCTCTAAGAAGTCGCCGAACAGACTGGAAAGATCGAAAACTGTAAATGCTACTATATATAGCCGCTGTATAGCAGATGGCGCGACAGTCATAATTCAGAGTTAGTTACAGTTCCAGAGTTCGCAGATAGAGACTGACACCGTAGAAATAAAATAGTGAAGTAAATGTTTTAGTGAATAATTGTTGTAAATAGTGTTTTAAATAAATTAGGAAAATTAGTTAGTGCAGTTTTACTACAGAATGTTAATTAGGTTTTTACTGACCATGGATAATTGTGAGAAGAGCAGTAAGCAGAGGGGTGGAAACGGAATGCCGAGGACATTGCAATACTTAGTAACCACTGCGACCTTACAACATGCACCTATTTGTTGTAAACTCTTGTAAAACTGCAATACTCTGAATTTGAAAAATGTATTTTCGATTTTGATTTTACAAAACATTTTCCATCAGATTTTTCTTAATATTGAGTAGATTTTAGTTCATTATTTTTCTTTCATGACCAAGACTCTTGGGAGAGAGTCTTGGTCTCGAAAGTCAAGTCTTGGTCTTGGTCTTGAGAAGATTTATTATGTCTTGGTTTTGGTATTGGTTTTGTATCAAGACCAAGACTAGTCTCTTGGTCTCGCGAAGCCCTACCGGATATGTTTTTTTATAATAATTATAACGTTTATTCGTAATTCAATGCTACAAGTATAAAATGTATACCCATTCCTTAAAAATAAATATGGTTATCAAACCTGTACAATGTGATTATTTTCTTTAAGTAACACTTAATTATAAAATTATAAGAGGGTATATTTACATACTTATTTTGATTTCTATATCAGTATTATACTGGTATGAGACTGTTCATGAACCTTTTATAAGTTACAAGTTTCATTAATTTAAACTTTCAGAATTACAAAGAAACAATCAATTAGTTTCAATTTCTTTTTTGGGAAAATATCTTTTGATTTTGAATTCAGTGATATTTCTACAATTTTTTATGTCTTCGGATATTTCATTGAATTTTGAAAGTGTTTCATGATTGAATCTTTTCTGACCAAATACATAATTTACAGAGTCAGGATGGAACAAGTTATGTTGTCTTGTATGGTAATTGTGAATTCCTGAATTTCTGGTTAATATAAAATTTGATTTCATCATTTTATTTATAATAATAAGGTATGATATTTTGAGAGAGTCCATTGCATAATGCTCCTCCAAAGAAAATGTGTTCGTCATTGTATAGATATGGACTGTTATATGCTCAGATAGCACAGGTTTGTTTCGATTCAGCTTTCTCAATGTTTGATACTACTGGTATCGTGTGCGGAGAGTTTTCTAGGTGAATGCACGAATTCTGCAGGCAGTGATGTGCTTCTATCCACACAAAATCTGCCGATAAACGACTGTTGAATCCAGCACCGACTCGTCTAGGGCTTTCGTTCTTCATATCGCGTGTATCATGTCGGGGTCACCAAATGTTCAGATTCTAACTCTAACGGCCAAATATTGATTAAACAACACTTTTTATCAATTTATATTCAAAATAGTCTTTGACATTCAAGTTCGACATATGTGACATTACATTGACAAATTCAGGCAAACCCCGGATCATCTTCCCTCACTATACTGAGATGTGCCACAAGAATCATTAACACCAAATAATTTTCTTTTGGGCCCCTCAAATGGTAATGGATCTTCAGGTGTTTTTTTGAAGAGAAATATCTTCGAAAAGAATAGAAAAATCGCAGACTTACTGACGCTTATTGGAAACGGAGGATAAAAGAATTCTTTCCTACTCTGGCCTGTAGGCAAAATTTGATAAAAAAGCAACCAGACCTGAAAATTGACGATTTAGTGATAACAGTTGATGAATGTACACATTACACCAAGAAATTCGTGGAACTTGGGTAGGGTGGTAAGAGTACTTTCTGGACCAGACGAACGAGTACGCGTCGCTGATATGTAAATGAAGACGTAAATGGAACTTACTGAAGACCTGTTGCGAAGCTATACCCATTCCAGGTAACGAACACTCCAGAGAAGACCTGTTGCGAAGCTATGCCCATTCCAGACAACGAACACTCCAGAGATCACGGGGGACAGTGAGAAGTTTCATCAAGGGGGAGAATGTAGCGACGGCTGAAAGAGTACCCTTTACAAGGATTTTGGGGATTGACATTACATAATTTCCATTGACATTATCAGATATTATAGTTTTTTAAACCTGATGATGTTTAATATTTGACGAGGATGCATTAAAGGACATGGCACTGGATACATGTATTCGTGGGGCTCAATAGATTTTTTTGATTTTTGGATATATCATTCTACAGGTCAAAACAAGCAACTTTTTCATTAGACTTTTTTTCTGGCTCTACAGAGTGAGCTACTAACGCTAATTATGGAAAATATTTTCTGCGAATTGATTTTTCTTGATTTTTGAGTATAATATCATGTGAAAAATATCAATTTCCTTTGATTATATCAATTATGTTGTACATTACTACAGGACGAGGCAGAAAACGCGATTTTTCTGAAACTCGTTTATAGACTTCTCGCCCAATTGTGGGCTTTTCGTTGAATTTCTTGAGGCATATTGTGTAGATGAACCCAATGAACTGTTCTAAATACATTTCACAACGTTTCTACACAGTGAGCAAAAAATAAGGTGGTTGATTAATGGGATATGATGGGATAGTGGATTTATTGTTGATATCTGAGTTTTATTTTTCACAGAGAATGAAAATCAAGTTTCGTCTATTCTTTTTGTGTGATGCTACAGTGTGACTCCAAAAAGACGAATTCTCAAATACCTATATTTAAACGAAATTATGGGAGAATACTCATTTATTTCAGTTGATATGAAAGCTATGAATACATTAATTGAACTAACCTAATCTAATAACTAATCTAGATATTACCTGCCTCCTTTCGAGGAGTAATTGATCGACGGATATCTGGTATTGAGCATTTGGTATATCACATAATATTTAGCAACGAACCATGACTTTTCAATGATGAGGAACTATTGTCAATTTTGACAGATTATATAGTCACCATAACAACAATCATTATGTTTTATAGTTGAACACTTAGGGGTATGTTGCAAGAGCTGGAGAAGTGAGATTAATTTTTTTAACTTGTATATATAGGTACAAACATTTAAAAAACAAAATTGCTAACACGAGCAACTTCGGGAGAACTTTTTGTTCCGAGAAATTCAACGGGCGAGAAGTCAATAAACGAGTTTCAGAAAAATCGCGTTTTCTGCCTCGTCCAGTAGTAATGTACACCATAATTGATATAACCAAAGGAAATTGATATTTTTCACATGATGATACTCAAAAATCAAGAAAAATCCATTTGCATAAAAAAGTTGCTTTTTTTGACCTGTAGAATGATATATCAAAAAATCAAAAAAATCTATCGAGCCCCAGGAATACATGTATCCAGTGCCATGTCCTTTATTTGACGACGATACACCTCGTATATTCTTTGTATACCTAGTCCGGCTGTGATATTATGGTGTCTTTATCCGTACGCTGTACATTGTATATAGAATTATCAGCAAAACACAAATAATATGATGTTTTGAAATTTCTGATTGAGACCAAAATTGTTCATCGAGCATATTCACAATAACCAATGGAGAAGGCAATACTTACCCCGTAAGTACTACCTGAATTGAACGCCAGCCATCCCCACCATAGTACAAAGAGACCCATAACAGCGTTCACGGGATTTCCTAAAGGCAGAGGGGCAATTCCATTGTCGTACCTTCCTAGGCGAGGACCCAGCATGATTGCACTGGCAAAGGCTGCACTGCCACCTGTTAATTTGAAATTAACACAAAGCGCAAGAAAATAATACAAAACAAAAATAGAAAGCATTCCTATAAACAATAATAGGTGTGTTTACAACCTTATTGATATTAATCACTGCAATCCCGCAAGATAAAAGACGTTCACTTACAAATTTAATTATTTTCAAATACAATACTCCACTTGGCTTATTTCTGGCTTAGTAACTATATGTAGGTACATACTTACAATTTCCAAGACCAATTATAACTCTCATAACTCTCACACTAGAGAACTGTCTTTCAAAATTGAGAACTTTAGAATGACTGTATTCTACCAGGTTGATTTACCAATTAAGTGCACAGCTCCAGATCCAGCGATATCAACAGCCCCTAGCGCTTTCAAAAATCCGTGCTCGCCCCAAATCCAACCAGCAGGAATACAGTAAATTGCAGTATTTAGAAAACTGAACACACAATATGCTTTGAAGTTACACCTAAAATCAATATAGCGATAAAATTACACATTTAACACCATTGTTTACGTACATTCTCTTGTCAATTACATTAAACCATATTCAAATAAACTGTATATATTATGTATTTCCTACCTTTCTGCCATGGCACCACTGACTATAGTGGTTGCTGTGGTGGCGAAGGATAGCTGAAAAATGAAAGCCGCGTAGATTGCACCTTTCAAAGGGTCCTTTAATGAAGGATCTATGAAGAAGTCTCCCAGTGCAATGAAGCCATTGTTCAAGTCGCTTCTGCCGAAGGAAAAAGCGAAGCCAAATATCCAGTATGTCAAGCCTAGGATTCACGAATTGATAGTAATTATTATCGATAATCTTCTGGTGGTGTTCAAGACGAATACTTACCACCTAAAACAATATCGACGACGTTTTTCATCATGATATTTACTTCATTTTTTATAGAAACACATCCTGATTCAAGCATTCCAAACCCTGAAAAATCGACAAACATTGAAAGTAATCAAAATATATTATATGTTTGACCAAAAAACACTTTAAGTAACATTTTTGTAGTACTTCAACTCATATTGCCGGAATTGAAGAGTTCATAATTTCGAAAGATAAAAGTTATTGATTAACAAAACATCAGAACGACTAACGTGGTGAACCGAAAATTTTGGACGGAGGAATATAAGATCTTTCGTTAGAATCGATATATACAGTGAGCATCATAATGAGTGTTACACCTCCTAATATCTAACTCGTTACTGCACACTTATTAGGAAATTGCCGAAACACGTCGACTTTTAATTCCTACAATGTACATTTTTTATGAATAATTACCCCTAATTTCATCCCTTACTGGAGGGGAGCAACTCTTTCGAAAAATGTAAATAGCATGGGGTCGTGGGTGATAGCTCATTTGAAAGGAGGTTTTATTCTCTATTCAACCGTGCAAAGGAATTATTAAAATTTACTCCATTAATTTTCGAGTCATTTTTGTTTCAGAATGACAAAAACCAACTTATGTAACTCATCAGAATTAAAATTCGCCTCTGCATGATGTCGGGTTTGGATCGGATGTCGAGTACGTGAGACTTATTTGCCATATGCTTGGATATTACCTGCACATTTTTGTTGGTGTTTTTGCATTGTTTTCAGGATAAACGGTCAAAACAATAAACTGATATCAAGTAGAGTGCGAGCCAGTGTATTATTCTAGCTGTAAGTTTCGTTTGCTCATCTCCAAACAATGGTTGTATTTACCACGTGAGTTGAATGAGAATTGCCAAACGATGGATGTTAATTATCATGAGGCTGTACGAATGTTCAATGAATATTTTCCAGATCGCCCTATTGATAGACATTATTTCAAACAGTTAGTAGAAAAGTTTTATGAGAACGGCAAATGTGCAAAATAAAAAACTTTCTGGGCGATCAACTACTGGGGAAGATAAATAATTGTTCATTATATATGGGCGAATTTGTGAATAATCCGTCCTCATCGAGTAGAACAATATTTTTATAATAATTCATGAGCGCTAATCCTGTAATAATCTGAATGGTATCTACGGATACCTGCTGGCCACCAAAAAGTACCAATATGGGATGTCGCATGATAAATTTCATTCCGGTGAACATCTCTGGTTGTTCCAGGAATGTACCAGCTACTACATCCACCGGATATCCTCTGCAGGACATTCTGGGAAGTCTCAAACATGTCCTTGTATTGACGATACACTTTGGGACAAAAAAGGGACGTACCTGGAATGTCCCCATATTGTTAGGGTTTGTTCAAAAAGTGGAGGAACCTATGCCCCCGACACGCCGCCCCTGCTGCCTATCTAACCGTTGAAAACTTTTGCCAGATGGTGGTGGATGTTTGGAAATGTTTTCCACCAATAGTTACTCAACCCGTCAGGGCTTGAAACAGCAAAGTTCTTAGAGCCTTTAAAAGCCCTACGAACTCCTTCCGTGAGTAATCGGGGTTTGCAAAGCATTTTGCTCAGACTGAGGAAGATGTTCTTCTAGAAAGTTTCCGCCCGATAAGCGGCTGATGGAGGCTCTTGGAAAGCCAGGTTCATTTTGCGGAAAGTGGAACTTTATGTTTTCCACGCGGTGCTTCTCGCTGGTCTTAATATCTTGTGTAGGTATGCGTTGCTTTATGCCTACCAGCAGAGTCTATGAGCGGCATCATGTAGGACAGAGTTGATTTGCCAGATGGCAGCCTCCTCATCTGAAGGGTCACATCTGCACCCACCGGAGTTGTGGATACAAGGGCTCAATATTGCGAAGGCTGTATGTTCTAATAATGCGCCTTGTTGGCGGTATGAGTCTCCTCTTAATCCAACCCGACACTTCGCATATCTGCTACTTCGTTAACCAGCTGAGGGGCTATGGCATAGCCTCGACCTCCAAGATGCGATACATATGTAATTCGAAAGGTTTTGGCTGGACGAGGCGGCATGTGCACTTTATGTTTCACATTATAGAGCACGCATATGCATTCTCGCCATGGATCATTCATGGGTAAAAGAAGCAATTATTATTGTTATTATTCATGAGAATTCAGTTATATCACAACAAAGTTCCACAATCAGTTTGAAGTCACGATGTAGAAATGATGAATAATAGCGCGTGACACACGTGTTCAAGTGCCTTTAGAGCACTCGTAACGTTTAAGGGCACCCGCTTCGCATAGTCCCTCAAACTCGTTGTGTGTGCTCAAAAAGCTCAATTGTATTTCGAAATGGTAGCAATTAATGAGACTTCTTTTTCAAATCTTAGCTATTTTATTTTTTAGAGATTGTGAAGAGATGATTCCGCAGAAACAGAGGAAAAATTAATCATAAATATCAGAGGACGATCATGAGGTTTGAAATCATCTAAAATGAGAATATTTTCATTTTCTGTTATGTTTTCAGTAACTAAACATTCTCACCGGTCTGCATAGTAAATATCATGAAGGAACTTGTAATCACCCAGTTGGTATCTTCGGGATTGATATCATATAACCAAGGTATACTACTCGTTCTGTTCTCTTCATTTGAGCTATTTCTTATAGATATTTCATCCATGGTGATCGAAATCACCAGACGAAGTGAAGCGAGCAAAGTTGATTCAAATCGTGGCTTGCCACTGTCGCATTTTTCTACGGTAAACATGTTAATATTTGATAAGAATGGTAATCAGACAATTTCACTGCAATCTTCAGTACTCATTCATTATTAACCTAGGCATGGATGTCGTGTTCTGTACTAAGATCTTATTTTGCTGTGTTTATACCTACGCGCATAAAAAATTAACAGAAATGATAATAATAATGTACGCTCTGCGCTCTTCAGGTTCTACCTCAACAATTTTGTTGAAATGTAGTTTTGATTATAAAGTTAAAATGATTTACTCGCTATTCTCGAACTTTCAAATCCTGTCAAAGAAGTCAGAAATTTCAGCCAGACGAATGCAGGCTGTTATTCTTGACTGAATTCTCGGACCCTGTAATCACTACACTGAGGAAAATTCTGCTATTAAAGTTTTTGCTGGGATATTTCTTGCTACTGCAATAAAAAATACTATTACTATAACAAATTATAGAATTCAAATTCTATGGCAGCAAAAACGATTTTGCTGAAGGTGGTTTTTCTGCCACAGGAAGGTATAATGCTGTCTCTATTAGGCAGTCAGTCTAGGACAGTGAGTTTTTCAATCAGAAAATCATAATTTCGCAGGTGAATTATCACTAATGAATTACACGCCTATGGCCGTAAGGTTTTCGCTTACGATAAGTGGATCATCGCATAGAAGTTCATCCACTTACGGTAATAAAGTTGTCAACCTGCCACTAAAATATTACTCGAAGAACCTACTTACGACTACTTTGTTCCATGCTGTGGTTATTCGATTGCTGAAATTCTGACGGAAATTACCCCCTCCACGAACGCAACGAACATTTGAAGGTTATTACGTTTAGAAATGACTGAAATGAGAAAACGAAAAACTGATGTTTTAGTGTTACCGGCTGTTCTAGTCCAGCCATAGTGCCGAATAGTGCTCTTTGTAAACAAGCAACATATAGGAATTATGTGATAATGGGTGAAGTGAATGAATAATATAATCAAATGCACTTACTCAAGTTTTTTCGAGACATACATATTCGTGTTAATGAAGTATGCGGAATATGACTCAATTGTAAGAGCTTCTGCTGAAATTTATTCACCTGACCCATTGTCTTACATGTTTCATTTCGAAATAACTTCTTTCTTGTTTGTCATTGTTAGAACACATTCCGACCGACTTTTTGCAATAAGTTTTCATTGAAAACTATACAGTTACAGAAATAGATTTGTGTATATAGCATACCTACAACATGAATAATGCCCTATGTAATTGCACACACCAGCTGTAGCAAAGTCAGATTCCTACAACTACAGCAATACCTTTTAGTCATAACTAGGTGCACTCGCTGGCGGTAGCAAAGTTTACCAGCTACCACAAAATATTGTCTACTAGCCATTGGTAAATGCACTCCATAGCGGTAGCAAAGTTATTCGAAAATTTCTATTTATCCCAAGTGAGTTATAATCAGCATATATGCTATTAGAGTTTCTTGCTAGGGTTATTGGATTTCTAGCTACGGTTAATAAAAATTTTCCTCAGTGAACCCTGCGGATGTGGAGAATAGCTATTTGTCTAAATGATTCCAAATGGGTAAGTGCTTCGAAGAGAGGACTTGACCGAAATATTCCCGAAGGGAAAATAATAATAAAAAAGCAGGGATTCTTTTTCAAGGCAGCATTTTTGACGCTGCATGAAAGGCTCGATTATAGACTTGCATTCCATTCGGCAAACAGTAAAAGCTTCCGAGATTGAGATACTGAGTGGGTTACTGGCTCTCTGTCTCATTGCTTCGTTCGTCTCTGACGCCGCCCTCATTCGGATTATTACACTTGGCAGATTAGTTGCGTTTTTGTAGTCAAGATTCTCTATTTACAATAAGTTCGCCATTCATCAGGCGTGTGCCTAGGGTAATTTCATAGGAGGGGAGTAAGTAATCACCCCTTTTCGGGAATATTATTTACTATGAATGTTTCATATACTTATGTTGGAAAATGTTAAACGGCAGTCGATCATGGGGGAACGGTTATCACCCCCACCCTTAAGCACGCGCATGCGTCTAATCTAACTATATACTTTTTACATCCAAGTATATTACATATACCAATCGGAAAAAATATGTCTTGGGTATAGACAAATCTAAAAGAGTAACAAGGAACGCAATTATATTATAATACCACATAATCAAGAGAGACGCAATGCTGTTCTCCCCTCCTTTCACCCCACTCGACTCTCTGTGTAGTGACGTTGAACAATTCGATAGCCCTTTTCTTCGAGCTATTCGATGAGAAATTAAACACGCTCTCATTGAACAGTGATAGCCAAGACCATTTCGTATTCGAAATGTCCTAGAGCTCTTTAATCTGTCGACGAGGTAGATCCTGTGATTCATCTCGCGGACGATGACGATTTATATGTTCTAAAGACGTTTTAATCTGTATCGATACTTTTTTGAGGCCTTAAAAATCATTGCAACTTCATTACCAACAAATTTTGAGGCATCTTTAGAACGTATCAGCTGTAGCGGATAGGTCGGGTCAATCAGAAAGTCAAGCAACCGTAGGAGCAGTTTCAGTCTGGATGGATAACTGGCACACTTGACGGACATTTTCAGTAAGATTTCTCATCCTAATTAATATGTCAAACAGAAATGACGCGAGTTTCAGATACGTGTGTTTTTCAATACAACAAATACCAGATATGTGTAAAATCTGCATAAGCTACATTCAAAATTTATATCGACATGGAGTTTATGTAGTATTGATTTAATTACCAATTTTTCCGCATTGTTTGCGTTATTTCAGCCATAAAATTTTTCTGACAACTACTCACTAATATAAGTGAAGAATAAAATGCCCTTTCTTTGATAGCTCTAATAAACCGGCCATAGAAAATTGTTTTTGATGCGTCATCAGTATTAACGAGGGTGGAAAAGATAAATAAAAGCCTTACTTTTTTCAAATCCGATAATTAAGTCATTTCTCCACAGATTAAGTTTTAAGTTATCCAATTTGGGTAAATCTCAAGAGGAATCAAAGAAAATTTTGTATTTTCATATCATGTATTGGAAAATAACGATCATCCATCAAACATGAAAATTCGCAATTTTGAAGACAAATTAGGAAAAGTATTTACAAATATAATACACGTTTTATCATGGTTCATTCAACAATATAACAATCATAATAAGGAAATTGCTTATATCTGCACAAATACTAATAATCAATAAATACCATCAGAAAAATAGTTTGCTAGAAAAAATTCAATTTTTTATAATATTTATGCTATTAAAAATACAAACAGAACTTGATTAAATATGGAACGCTGTTTTACTTTTTATGGAGGTATCTATTTCGTGACCTTCAATGTTCATTACATACAAATAAAAATGTTCGTGAATGTGCAAACATTATTTAACAAAACAATGAAATGATATTTCAAATATTTCAAGATTAAGTAGAGAATATGCATAAAAAAACAAGTCGTATCCACAAACATTAAAATATTTTTGCTATTTATCGTTTCCAAATCATCCACTCTTTAAATAAAATTCTCTGATTCAATATTCATACTGTTTACTGAAATATCCATTGATACAATAAACGAACTATGCTCACTTTCATTCCAAGTTACATGCAATATAATGAACCATCTGAAATTAAAAGCAATTTATGTATATTTAAAACAATTTTAAAAAAATTTCATTAATATCAAATGAATTGTGATTTTATTGTATGAAGGAATAATTAATTAATGTAACAAAATCTAAAACTGCATTCCATAAATAACATCCAAGCTCAATATCAATATGTACATAAGTTATAACGTCAAGTTTATCAAAAATAGGAAAAATTCGAGAACGATGCTCCTGACAACCAAAACATGTGAGTGTCTTTAAAATTAGCCCCTCTTCAATTATTGCTATTTCATTTTTGGAAATATATTTGAACAAGTATTTACTCGATTAAATCAATCTAATATACTGTATGCATACTGTACAGCTTGTGATACACATTTTGACGACACCAACACAAGATTGTAATAAAACCTGAAAATAAAGAGCTTTCAGGTACCAACCAACTTATAATTCAATATAAACAGGCAATCAATATATATTACAATTCTATAATAAATAATAGTATATAAATAAAAAAGGATGAATCGAAAAAACAACCAATATGTCACATTGAAAAAAATAATATCATTCAAAGAACTAATTTTTTTTGATAATTAAGCTACATAACTATACTCTTCACTCGAATGGGGCGTTCTTTCAATATACTGTTTATCAATCAATGATTCGATGCATTTTTTAATCAACTGTACGCTTGGTGCGAATGATACTTTCGACTGTGTGTAGACCTGTAAAAATAAACCGTTTAATCATAGTCATTATTTTTCAAATTTGAAACTATAGAAATTATGGCGCCCAACGTGGGGTCAATGAAGATTGTTTATTAGTAAAATTTTCTGATGTAAAAGCACATTTTCACTCCGACTAATCTAAATACAGATTTATATATAAAAAAATTAAATGACATCAAATTCAATATTGAAAATTTAGATCAATTTAATGAATATTACAGCATATCACTAACTTTCAATGTAAGTTTTTCCTCAGATGTTAGGATTATTAAAGTTAAAATGGTTGACTTTTTAAGTTTTAATTTCAATTTACAATAAACATCAAGAATATTAGTAATAGCCTACCTCCTGAATTAGCAGGTTGTGCTTGAGCACTTTCCTAGATTTCATTATTCTTACGATAGCCGCTTGCAGGTACATTTTCCTATCTTCCTCCACCGAATTCATCGTTTGTTCCACTTCGTGAGGCGTTTCTTTCTGAACTGCTGCCGTTATCCTAAACTTAGTTCGTTTATTCGAGTACTCCATGTTCAACCTAAGAGTTACTTCAGGCAAAAGTTCCTACAATAAGCGAAAATTGGAAGAAATTGTTATAGATGCTAGCAAAACTCTCACCTCTGAATCTGTCAGCAACAGTTTAGAATCTATAAGACTGGCGATATGCCTGTGAAACTGATCATTATTCAGCTGGAGCGTTTCCTTGATATCCTTGCACGTTAAGGAGTTAGTATTTTCAAAAAGGAGCAATATCGCCATCTGAAAAGTCTGAACAGTGACAACGTACGTTTTCTTCAGGTGACCAAGCTTGAGTTCCGCTTGGCACAGGTGATGTAACCAAGTTAATTTCCTACCATTGAATCTGTTGTGATAAAAAGTTTCGAACTAAAAATGTTAGGAGAAAGTTGAGATGAGAATGTAACCCTAAGAGATTTTTCGGTAATAGACCAATCGAGTAATAACATTCAAATATCTTCAGACAAGTACCAAAGTATTTACTTACATCTAAATTACAGACCTCAAAATGTGGTACCCAACAATTCGGTTACCACTTGAAAACTGTCAGTATGAGGTTGGCATCGTTCAGAATCGCATTTTGTCATGCCAGTAGCAAATTGTCAATGTGAAAATCGTTGGATCCCGCCGTTTTGACTGAATCTAACTTGAGGCTTCAGGTCTAGCAAATGCGAAAGAGGTATTTTTGAGGCGCGAATTTTGTCAATGGAATGGATCTCGATGTTTTTGGTTTAATTAAGTTGTCTACTGCATTTTAATTAAGTATAGCTATTTTTCTTAGGGACGAGTCCATAATATATTTGGTTTTCATATGGGATTGAATTTCAAGTTGGAATTAAAAGCATCAGTTGGTTTTTTGAAGTATGTATTGTGCAGTAGTTGTCGTTTTGTTATATGTCACGTCAAAAAGTGCTTTATTGTCAAAGATGTAAAATCTCATGGACATTCAAAAAATGAATTATGAAAACAATAAAAAATCAGAATGAGGGCAATATACATTAGATGGATACAAACATGAGTGATTGTAATGAAAAAAATACTAGATAAATGACACAAATCCTATGAGTAAAATTCATGAAATTTTTTTGTACTTATAGAATACATCCAATGGCAAGTTTTTAGTTTTGTTTATTATATATATTTTATTTAAGTCAATGTCATGATCCTGTGAGTTTCGAATAAAGGTTTACAGGGGTACCTTGGTTTCGCAAATACAGAGTTAAGCAAAAATTGAGAACTACTACTTTGAAAACATACTCTATATCTGAATTGAGAGTCAATTGAATCAAAGTATGTAGCTTTCGCTACAGAAAAACTACAAAGTACCTATAAAAATTTCATTGACCGGTATTTGAAGGTTAAGATGCGAATCTTTGCGAAATTAAGAGATAATTTATTCACATCACACCATTTCTTAACTTTTTTCATGTCTGCCGCAACATTCAGTCAGCATTGTTCTAACTATGCTATATTATTGTGGTGCCATCAGTAAATAGGGTAAATTTTCCTTCGACGTTAATTGATGCCAGATCGTTGATATATAAGAGGAACAGGAGTAGACCCAGCACCGATTCTTGTAGTACCCCACAAGTAATGACTAAAACTCACTGTTTAGTGAGACTCTTTGGGTGCCCTCAGATAAATACGAGTGAAACCATCTCCGTGAAACGCCTCTACAGTCATACATTTCTAATTTATAAAGAAGTATTCTGTGATTTATGCAGTCAAAGGCTTTGGTTGGATCACAAAATACAGCTGCGACCTCGTTGATCTTTTATGAGTATATATTCTCCAGAAGGGTGAAGAATGATAGGATCTTTTTCTTTGCAAGTTGTTAAGTAGTTTAGAAATAGCAGGTGAAAGGGAAATAGGTCTCAGGATTGATATAACATCACAATCCCCTTCTTTGTGCACTGGATTTATTATAGCTACTCATAAATTCTGGGAAAGTCTCATTCATATATGATTTTTTAATTGCTTATGCTAGCACAATCATAGCATCATCTGGGAAATGGAGTAGAACCTTGGCAGAATGACATCCCAGCCGGTTGTATGTTAATTTTTCATACTTTTTAATATATCAAGTTCCTTGGGGTCTGTCAGAGAGAGAAAGAATTTACCTCTTACAGATAGATATACAGAGTGAGAGGCCTATTCTGTAACGCATAACGATGTCATTAGTGAACGATAATCGGTAATTAACGACATTTGCGATTCTGTAGCTGAATATCATTATCGTTACTCTACGATAAAATTTATCGTTTGTATACGACGTTGATGGAGGTGTCTTTATATTGTCATTGGTGGATATCAAACATGAAACATGATATAATTCACAGAACATATATTTATAGGTGATTATTTGAAATTTGAATTAGAATCTAAATATTTGGAAATAGGAAAGATAGAGTGGTTAGCACTTTGGGATATTTCAAAGTGGTGAGATTGTTCAATAAAAAAGGAATAACCAGAGACAACTAGTACAGCTAGTTAGAGAAAGTATATTGCGCAGGTGGAAAACATGAATTCTACAATATTCTTAGCACTTTATTATATGATCTGTAAAACTATTTTAGATAACATCGACAGCGACTCTGAGGACACAAGCAACCCGTTTGAGTTACCAGATTGTAACGATCTCAGGGCAATTTCATTAAAATCACTGAAATAAAACAACTTCATTTCACCAAATAAACTTATGTAATGAACACTCTGTACTTTGAACAAGTTGAACTGACGTGACAATGCGTAAACCAAAATGACATATGTCAACGAAATGATAAATTTGTAATTACTGAATAAACAGAAATTCTGGCCAGAACCCTTTACAATTTGTAATGATTTGAAATAAAGATTAAATCATTGAATGATTCTGGCTGGCGGACGTCTTCTTAAATGGACCAACTTAAATAACCGTTTTTCTTTTGAAGCCGCAAAACTGCCCTTCCCAAATGTCGGTTTTTTAAATGTAAATTCTCCTACCTGCTCTCAGTTATTAATATTTCATTCCAGAATGACCCTTTCCTTTAGTATATATAAGAATTTCTTCCAGTATTCCAGTTACTTTTGATGTAAGGTCGCTGGTATCAAATACACGTTCAGTCAAATTCAATGAAGTGATCTTCCTATTTTTGATTGTTGATAATAGTTTTTATAGATTTCCAATATAATATTGATTTTGGATAGATATTTTAGCTCCAATAATTTTAGAAGCTTTTCTATGTTTTTCAGTTCTATCGTCTATTTATTTATTACGTTTCCCTGGCAACCCCTTCAAGAGCTTCGTTATACAGAGTATTCATTATCTAAAACTATTCAAACTAAGGAACCATTGCAAGATATTCTTTTCGGCAAATGTATAAAGAGGCAGCACAATAATTATTCAATGAAGTTGTGGTGTTCATGTTGCCAGCACAAAGAGACACAGGAACAGCTCTTGTTATCAGGGTGGGATGAAAATAGATGCCATATTTCGAGTGTGCATGTCATTTGTATGTTCAGAGTTTTTTTAGCACATTATCCTATCTGGCGCATGGCAGCTACCAGAAGTCTGTAGGATCAGACAGACAGATCAGTTCATCTCAACCGAATGTCTGCAGATCTGTTCATGAGGTTGTTGATAAAGCTTTATAACAAGTAGTACTTGCAATTATGTGTCCGTGAGGAACGTTGCACAAATAGAAGACAGATATAATTCAATATCCGTAGAGGGAAGTAGTTGTTTTCCATTGTGTGGAATTATGTGGAGAGACAGGAATTTTTCGGTTTTACGAAATATTTGATTCGTAAAATTGAACTCTCCTATTATTATTATAGTGAATAATCTTGCACAGAGATCAGAGATATGTGAAATTTCCACAGACCGCTGATGAAATATTTCACACAAAACATTAGTATCTAGCAGATGTTTAATAATAACAAATAATTGATAAATTTACAGAGATTCTTTATGAAACATGAGATACCAGGAATCCTAGGATGTATAGATTACACCCATACAAACTGTAACCAAATTTCATTCTGACAGCCGACAACTCCGTTCAAACGAGCACACAAGTATCGACAAACGTTTTTGGTCACAAGACATTTAAGATCAAGTACTAACATTTACCAAATCCATTAATACTATGTTACAAGATTTTGTTTTAACGACATCGATACTGAATGTATTTTAAGAATTTATCGTTAGGAATGTCGTTGGCGAAAATGTCGTTAGCGCAACGATATCGTATTCTAAGGACAATTTACTGAATAGGCCTCTTAGTCAAATGTATGGACCCGCCCATTTTTCTTAGTTAATATGAGGTAATCGAAAAAAAGTTCGGATGAAAGTTGAAGGGTATTTTGCTCTGCACCTTTCTAGGAATTCAAATATTTTTTAGATGTGCCATTGGTGGAGGCGTGACGTCATCGTCTTTTTTTTAATGGAACCATTTTGTATTTTTGTGTCCACCTCTGTACTCACCTATTGCTTTATTTGTTAAACATTTTTCGCAATCGGGGAATAGCCAGTGCATTTTTTTTATGATATGACAATTTGATTCAGACAGTGGCGCACGCAAGTTTTTATAAAAAAAATAATTTTCAAGTACAACACTGACAGTTGTTTCATTAAAAGATATCACAATGTTTGGAATAATTTAAGGTATTAAAAACTGAAAATCAATGGATTATTGATCGTTGAAGAAATGTTTTTTTTTCGTTTTCAAACAAAATATTAAAGTATTAAATGCGAAATGTAAAAATAGTATGAATGCGACGTTGTACAATCAAGTGTCCAGCACGAAATCCAGATCTTACACCACTAGACTTGATGTCAATGGGGTCATGTCAAAAGTATAGTCTATGTCGACAAACTTAATAATTTAGAAGATTCGAATAAGGCGAGTAATGCCAGAAATTCCTCAAGCGTATTTGCTGAATAGCGTTCAGGGCGCTATTCATAGACTCTCTAATCGTCAAGAGACAAATGGACTACAGTTCGAGCATTTAATACAGTAAAATTTTGTTTAAAATACGAAATTAAATATTTCTTCAACTATCAATGAATAATATTCAGTTTTTAATACCTTAAATTATCCTAAACATTGTGAACAACTTTTTTTAATGAAGCAACTGTCAATGTATATATATTTTATATAATAACTTGGGTACACCACTGTCTGAATTAAATTGCCATATCGCTTAAAAGATGAACTGGTTATCCCCGATTAAGCAATTGGTGAGTGAATAACAGAGGTGGACACAAAAATACAAAACACACTGTACCTATCGGGACAATTAAAAATATTAGTACCACTGAATAGAGAAAAAAACAAGCTTTCTAGCGATACTAAACATGACATATGGTTCCATTTAAAAAAAGGCGATGACGTCACTTCTCCACTAACGGCACAACTAAAAAAATATTTAAATACCTAGAAAGGTGCAGAGCAAAATAACCTTCAACTTTCACAAGAACTTTTTTTCGATTATCCTCCTATTAAATGAGAAAATATTTCTAGATGTGATGAAGGAGACCTAAAGTTTGTACCAGAAATTTTGATACCTTTGGTTATCCATTGCTATCTGGTCTCTGTTCATGTATTACTGCCACTGATTTGAGATATTTGTTGAGATTTTATAAAAAAGGGTAGTACCAACAGGATTATATGCATTGGAACAACCACTTCCACACGAAGGTGGGAAATGGTTGATAGGAAGAATAACATCTTTACACAGATTACCTCGATTGGTCTATGAATTGAAAACATGCAGAACGTCATACTAACCATTTGTACACTTTTTTCTAGCTGCTGTGGCAGTGAGAATGGGGTGACAACCGCCTGTCCAAGTGGCCAAGCTCCAGCTTGTAATACATATATACTGAAGTTGATACCCAAATCGATATTGTCCTGTTTCAGAATAGAGCCAAACTTGTTATTGAGATCTGTGCTGACCGACATGTCGGTGAACATCCTGTGGAGCTTGCTGGTGAACTCGTAGCCACAAGCCTTCAAGAAATTAATGCGTAAGTATATGAAACTAAGATAAAGCCAATTTTCATGAAATATTCTTCTTTTTTGACACTGAGAACAATTCCCAGTAAATTGTTTTTGAAAAGCACCAAATGAACTTACCTGTTTCAGTCTATTTATCATTGCTTCTTCAGCATCCATGCTCTGCGTCTGCTGATGGATCAGCCTTTTTGCCAGCATTCTAGAGTAAAATTTTTGGAAAATATCTTTGTCATCTATATATTTGAATATTATTATACTTTCTGCTAGTTTTTCGTCCACCTAGAACTTACAATTACAGTAACAAGAAAACACAAGCAATGCGTTAAACAAAAGTAAAACTGCCTAAAAAATTCCAAAGTATTAATCATTATTATTCATTTGATATTTCAAAAAAATATATATATTTCAGCTAGTTTCACTTCCTCGGTGATTATGAGTAATCTACCTACTTCTGATTCACTAATTCCTTTACTAGATTTCTTCAGAAGTGTATCACAGTATTTCGCTAAAAGTTCCGGACTTCTACAGGGTGATCTGCCATGGTTGGGCCTGTGATTTATCACCGAATTGAAGGCTTTATCTAGAGCTCCCATAAAAATCTGATCTGATTTGAACACGTCTTGTATCAGCTGTTTGTATTTTTTGTACACAGCCAGTAAGTTTTCGACAAAGTTGATGTGGATGTTTTCGCCTTGTAAATTACCAATAGCCTGTGAATAACATATAAAAGTAGAGATTGGAGTTACATCAGATCATGGTCGCATTTCTTAAAGATTGTTTTTAACTTGAAATTATCTCAAAACCATTAATTCATTGGGAATTCTAGTCAAATTCCCAAATCTTTCCACAGTGGGCATTATCAAACTCCTACTTATATAAATGAAAATACAAAATGAAAGCTAAAAAGTATAGACCTATTTCACTAATGTCAAGTATAGTTGAAGGTTTGAAGATAATTTTAACATACAGGGTCCTGCAGCAAGGGCGTGGTCTTCCATATCTCCATTATGGTATATAGATGGATCATTCAATGGGCAAAATTATACTATTTCCTGAGCTGTACAAATTGAAAATGATGGCACTCACACTTTGTTTTTTTAAATGGCAACTAGTATTTTTCATCAGTTTTTCGGTTTCTACATGAGAAATAAAAGGTATTTTATATGGATCTTCTTATCGAAAATATTGACGGTTTTCGAGATTTTTAGCATGATAGCTTTTTTTCCCCAAAATTCGTCACTCATACTATTTGAAATTATGAAGTTGTGCCAAGTCTTATTGAAATGAGTTTTTGGTCAAATTATGTACGTTGATGACTCTCTCAAACGATATATCAAAAATAGACCTGTGATATACAGGGTGCGAAAAATAGCTTGCCAAACATTATAAATAAAAATGTGCAAAATCTTCCTTATTTCAAATGGAACACCCGGTATATTATCGATCCACAAGTGCTCTACAAATTTCATCAAATATTCCGTATGAAAAATCAATAGTTTTTCTTAAAAAGAAAGGAAGATTTTGCACATTTTTATTTACAATGTTTGGCAAGCTATTTTTGGCATCCTGTATATCACAGGTCGATTTTTGATATATCGTTTGAGAGAGTCATCAACGTACATAATTTGACCAATAACTCATTTCAATAGGACTTGGCACAACTTCATAATTTCAAATAGTATGAGTGACAAATTTTGGAAAAAAAAAAGCTGTCATGATAAAAATCTCGAAAACCGTCAATACTTTTGAAAAGAAGATCCATATAAAGTACCCTTTATTTTTCATGTAGAAACCGAAAAACTGATAAAAAATACTGGTTGCCATTTTAAAAAACAAAGTTGGGACCCGCCCAGAAAAAACTGAACACCCTGTGTGAGTGCCATAATTTTCAATTTGTAGAGCTCAGGAAATAGTATCATTTTGCTCTTTGAATGATCCATCTATCTATTACCATAATGGAGATATGGAAGACCGTGCCCTTGCTGCAGGACCCTGTATAGAATGGAAATTTTCTGTTCAATTCAAAAAAATGGATTCATAGAGGCATTCAAAAAACAAATTCCCCAAGGCAATATAATATAATTTATAAAAAAAATTCAAGAATGCTTAGTTGATCCAATAAAATATACAAGGTACAGTGAAAATGCAAATTTTGGGGTACTGCCAGTAGTGCAGAACTGACGCTAGGCTTCAAAAATTATATTTCATTATGAATGAATACTTTTATCATTATCATAGAAGAATATTTGAAGAATGGTTTGTATTTCATTACTCACGACTAATCCTTGAGTTTTTATATGATCCAGAACTGTATCAACTAAAACAACCATAGCATTTTGTACGCTTTTGAGTAAGTCATACATATTGGACAGATCTTTTCTCCTCTCTCCTTGTACCATATTCATACATTCGCTGTATAAAAACTGTAAATGTTCGGCTACCATGTGCGTCTCACACCTGTGTGATACCTAAAAAAATTTTAAAACAAAGATTTGACAAGTTTTAATAACCATTACTGACTTTTGGTAAAGAACTATAATGAAGAAACCGCCTGGCTCTAAATAACTCTTCTTCAATTTTAGCTTTGACCCTTTCCATATACAAGCTAACGTTTCTTTCTTGCAACAGACCTTCTGCATCCCTTTTGAAATGTTCTCCACTCGCGTCAAGAAACGTTTCCTCAAATAACTCTTGGTACAATTGTAACTGGCCTTTTTTTCTGTAGCCTTGTACCTGAAAAAGAAAGAGTGCATTCAAAATGAGATCAAAAATATTATTTTAAAAACGTGTAGAAAATACAAGTATTTTCAAAAAATTATTCACTTGATAAATTTTGTAATGGATTGGTTAGATACATTACAGAAAATATAAACACAAATCTTATTACAATGACGGTAGAAAAGAAACAAAAACTATCATACTTCAGTAGTATTTTATTTCAGAAGAACATGGGCGAGAGATGAAACAAGAATAATAGCGTGCCGTACTGGTACCAACAGTTGTTGAAATTTTCACAATATTGATTGAAATATGCTTGATAAAGTCTTCTAAGATATTTCAGTTTTGCAACAAAAATTCATGAACCTGAAACTGACAGCCGTAGCTAGCAGCCGCGGTATACCATCCATATATTTTATATTCAGTAATAACTACAAAAAATGTTATGTTGTTTATTTGTTCTGATGAGTTGGTAACACGGATCGTGAGCTCTCGGAATTGAATCGAAAATTCTCTATTCACTTTTTATCAAATAGCTACAATAATTTTTTATACTATTTGTAGAGTCATGAAAAAAAATTTGGAAACATTTACCAAATGCCTGTTATGAAGGCACCACTTATATAATTCGTTTCATACAGCATTATTTGCTCTCAATACTGTATTTGTTATATTTCTTTCTGAGATGAGTATTATCTGCATACATGATAATTTATTGTACACTGGGACAGAATTATGCCATATCATCCATAAACATAATGAATAATACTATGCATTATTAAATTATTTTTTTCAATACACAGGCCGTTTCTTTTATCATGTGGTAACATTGCTTTATTCTAAACCGTAATAGATACAAAGACGATTAAATGGGAAAAAAGGTAACTATTGTGATGAGCAGTAAATTGGTCATAGAAAATTTACGGGGATTCTCGCCCTTCCCAACTTATACAGGTAAAATTGAAAATGCTGTTTTCGGTTTTTTACGTTTAATTAAAAATGTATCATTACGTAGTTCTAGTACATTTTGAATACAATAAAACTTTCCTCTTTCATTTTTTTATATTTTCTGAAATAACCATTCTATTCGTAAAAAACCGAAAACAGCATTTTTAGTTTTCCCTGTATAAGTCGGGAAGGGCGAGAGTCCCCTTAGATTTTCTCTGACCAATGTACTGCTCACCACAATAGTTTCTTTTTTCCCATTTAATCGTCTTTGTATCTATTAAGGTTTAGAATATAGCAATGTTACCAAATGAAAAAAGAAACGGCCTGTATAGGCGTTAATCATGAGCTGAGTTAATACAATAGGCCAACATGAGCCAAGCTGAGAACTCCGTGATACACGTTTTTCAGATACTTTACTGGAACACATGTCTCTCTCAATTTTTATGGGACACTGTTGACATGATGTTCAAAAGTCACTTACAAGTAAATTGTACTTTCAAAATGTATTATTTAGTGGATTTGGTTTGATTAACAATTTATTCTTAGGAGTACCAACTCAGACAAAACCGGATATGATATAGGCATCCAGTTCATGTCCTCATCAAGCCAGAATATTCGTGAATATATTTCGGATATCTATCAGATATCCAAGACAAATATATCTCATGGGTATCCATGAAGGATATCTTAAGGACATCCGACACATACAGATTTTAAAGAAATAGATTATTATTCATATTAACTTTTAATTTATATCAACAAAATATTCTGTGGCATTGTCCAGTCAGGTGAAAACCCATCAGAAAAATGAAAAGTAGTTAACAGGGCAGTTGGTCAACTGATATACTAAAATTGATCAATTTTTGTATTATTTTCTGCGATTTATATATAAAAAATCAGTTTTGATATTGACAGTATAGTCAGTAATCCCAAAAATTTCTCTGAGTTAATCGGAGAGGATTGATGGTAACCCAGATCATATCATAATATGGTGATTATTAATTCATTGTGTATAGTGTGAAGTGACAGCTTGAGTCTATAGAAGTGTTATAAACTTGGATTTATCAATGTTGTTGTTAGCTATCAGAACCAGAGGTGGGGAGATGTAAACCATTGTGATCAATTAATACTATTGGTAGGGAATAGAAATCAAGTAGCATTAATTTAATTATCAGACAGAAGAAGGGCACTGTATCTTCAGATGTTCTTAGAATGGCATATCATGGTCTAGTGTTGTCAGCACTTGCATGTGTTGTGATCATCTGGGGTAATTTACTATGTTTTGATAAAATACTCATTGCTCAGAAGAAAATTTCAAGATGCATGATGGGTGTTCAAAACAATGTGTCATCTAGAGTTCATTTCAAGTCATTGTCAATTCTCACTTTGCCATCTAGGTATATAAATCTTTTAATTAAGAACATAAGAAAGGAGCAAGTGTTCTGGATTGGATGTATATAAAATCTTAGAATTTCTACGTTATCGAGGTATTATTAGAAATCATAAACTCCACGGTTTTGATTGACCAGATATCAAAAAATATTTCAATCCATTTGGGCTATATTCAATTATTAACAATTATTCATTATTTTTATCTATTAGTGACTAAACTTTTGGTATGTTATTGTGATTTCAACTATAAACATCTTCAATATGTTTGTGTGTTGTCTGGGAACATACAACTACAAAATCAATGCATCAACTAAAATTTCGAAATCATGAACTGGGCAAAATTAAGTATATATATATAATGTATTTATTACCTCAACAAAACTGAGAATAGTTCCTTTCACTGCTTCAATAGGTATACTTGGTGGTTGCTGGGCCCTATCTCTGTCAATAGCTTCCAGAAGTAGTTTAACTAATCTCTGTCCCAGAGGAGCAATCATTCCACTTTGCCATACTTCCAGAGCTAGTTCACCAATTTCCATTTGTTCACCTTAAAAAACGGGAAAAAAGTAGTGGATTGTTGGAAGCAGAGCAATTTACGATGGATGGGGAGAACTGCTATTTTGATTACTTACCACCAGTAGAATCTGAACTTCCATAAATAATCTCAGCATCAGAGAGCTTTTGTATTTTGATGTGTTGCTGATTCAGATATAGATATAAACTGTGTAGGTACTGGCTACCAACTGAGTACTGAGACCAATACAAGAAGTAATTTTTCACCAAATTTGCCTCTCCCTCCTCCTGTACTTTGTTCAAAAGTCTAGCAACATGATCTATAAGATATTGCTTTGTTTCAGCATAAAGCCTATCAGCCATGGGTTCAGGATGGGCTACACAAATGGAATAAACATCTCTGAAAAAATAAATTCAATTTTCATTATCTACTTTGATAAAAAATATCACCGAACGTCCCCACGTGCCGGGATCTTAGACACTTCCAGACACAATTTACTTACGAAAATCTATCATTCCAAACGGTCCTAGCCACATGATCGAGTGTTATTACTCCCTTAATAGTCTCTCTGATGGCCCCCCAAGTAGCGTTAAAATCCACCCTCCTCGGTTTCAGAGACATTCTAGCGCCCTACAGTGAAAACTCGCAGTCACAATTTGACAAAACTTCAAAAAGTGACAAAGCGAAAATGAGATCTAAAAATAAAAAATTGTTTTTCCTCAATACGCGCAATAATCTAATTTAAGGAGTAGAAACAGTCGATTTATTAATAGTATCTGTACCTTGATTTTTAAACGCCCCCGAACAAAAGTTGTAATTATAACCTTCGTAGCACTTTCAAAACACAATAACCCTTTCATGAAAAAGACCCTACGATGTGAACAAAATTCTCAGTCTGTCTTCGATGTTTAAGGAAACTATTTATGCGAAATTTGATAAATCAAATTTTAAAAATGATTAATGGTTTTACTGGAAAAACACAAAAACATTTCGCAATTTTACATATCACCAATTTGGAAACACTCCATGACACTCATGACCTTGACAATGACGAATGACAACAGAATACAGAATGTCTATCTTAGAACGATAGAAAGACGAAAGACGGAAACAAGCGTCATAATACCTTTCTATCACAGATCACAGAAACCGTGCATTCACCCCATCGAGGAACATATCGTGCTTGTTTTCGGGCAGTCTGCTAACAAAAAGAATGTGTGCTCACCCTGCATGAGAAATGCATGACAGTCGATATTCACACCTGTGAAAACGCAGGGTGAGCACGCACAGTAAAAACTACGTCGGAATTATTTGAAAAAACTCAAATGGCATTACTCTAGCATTGACAAAATTATTACAGAACTGAATAGAATGAAGTGAACGTCACAAATATGAATTTTCTTGCACGTGGTTCTAAAACACTGCATGGTCACGCATACGTATCAGATTCGAAGAGTTTATTCTTTTTGGTCATAGTCCTAATGTAACTCATAAGCAAGGAATTGTAAAAATTACCATTAGAAAGAAGACCGTGTTTAAAACAAATAACTGCAAATTCTAAACTGGGAAAACTAAATGATCTGGATATACTCAATAGATTGAACAAGAGATCAAAATAGTTTTTCTACCTTTCATGAAGAGACATCACCAAATATCGAGTATAGCTGTAGAGCAGTAAGACAAAGAAGCTGTGTCAATTTAATTAGCTAACGAACGATCAAATCGACTGTAAATTACTCCGAGTGTAGAAAAGTGCTACACTTTGATGCAAACGAATTAATCTATTATTTTGAGAATGAAGTTATGCAAAATTCATATAATGCTGATATAATTGCCTAATAATTCACTTTCAGAAACTGTGCTGTGCTAAAATATGCATAGATATAATGAAAACAACAAAATCAACCAATGTATATAGAACAAGAGAAACCTCGGCGCTGCTTAAGGCGGATTTATCGGATTCATAATGCATAATTAATTGCATATGCGTAATTTTATTGCACAATTCATAAAAGTTCAACACACGGACTCAAATTAAATGATTTATCCGTTTCATAATTATTCCATAATGCATAACTATGAAGTTCCCAACTTTTACCTTTATGCACTCATGAAGTGGAAAGATAAGTTATGCGCCTGTGTAGACTCAAAATTTGAAGATGACAACATATTTCACTAAAAATCTTGTGGTCTAGAGGCAAAGTGTTGTTTTGTCTGTGTTTTATTTTGAGAATGAGTATGTAGAATGGCTTTTCATCATCAAAGAATTCTAAAATGATTCTCGTGTTGAGAAATTGTAAACTGTCACTTGTCAATACTTAGGCTTATTCATTGAAAAAGTAGTAAACCACATTTTTCTAATCTCTTATGCATTAATGAAGTTCAAATATTTAAGAATTGTACATTAGTGAATGAATATGATGCTTATGCATCCGCCAAATCCGCCTTAAGACTCCTAAAAAGAAAGCGGCTATAATTATTGTCGAAATGTAAACTGTCACTTGTCAATACTTAGCTTATTCGTTGAAAAAGTAGTAAACCACATTTTTCTAATCTCTTTATGCATTAATGAAGTTCAAATATTTAAGAATTGTACATTAGTGAATGAATATGATGCTTATGTATCCGCTAAATCCGCCTTAAGACTCCTAAAAAGAAAGCGGCTATAATAATTGTCGAACTGAAAACAAAAAATCAATTTTTGTTGGGGTCATTTCATGGGTGGGGTAATCACCCACTTCGGCCATGTTATTTAATATGAATGTTTCATATATCTTCGGAAAGCTCCATACCTTCGCGAGTTTCGCAATTTTTCTGCGAATAAAATGGCTCCCAGTTATGCCGGACTAATCGTTGATGCAGAACCAAGTCGGCAGCCATTTTATACGCAGAAAAATTGCGAAGTTCCCGAAGGTATGAAGTAGACTTGAGGCCTCCCCCTTAGGTATGCACCTGCAAAGAAATGATGCTGGTTCGGGAGCGCGTTTTTTGATTAACAACGATCGGCCAAATTCCATCAAATCTATTATAGCTTTGTTGCTGTTGAGATAAAGGAAAATGCGCCTGATAGTTCGTTGACAGAAGGGAATGATATAATAATAATGAGCAGGAAGGGCCAACCACCACCTTGGTGAGTTGCGGTTGCAACACCACTTTCCTGAGCAACCGGTGGGAACCTGGAGGGAATGCTCATTCCTTCTGATGTCGGCCGTGGGTATACTAATAAGCTAACCCCCCGGTATACCCTATATATATTACTCGGTTCAGGACACAAGAGGAAGAGGCCCCCACAACCGACCCCTTCGAATTAGGGGTCATATAGGCAAGGTGATTGGGGACCAAAACGATGGATTGTCACATAAAAACGGACGCTTTGAGTGGACGGATGAACCAAGGGACGATCATCTGAATTTCTATGGAGAGCAGTGATACATGGTGATAATGCTCAGTGGTGTGAAATACACCTAGAGTATGTTGCCTTTTCCGCCCAAAACCTAAGGAATAATTTATCTCATCTTCGGGCTCGAGGCTATGTCAAAGCCCCTCCTCAGCCGGTTTACGAAGTAGCAGAAGTGACAGATATGTGCTGTAGAGGAGGCCCGCATCATTCCACCAGCGGAAGACGCAGGGCACTTTAAAACACCAAGCTCCTGAAGCCACAACAACTGGCACGGGTGAATGCGGAGATTCACGATGTCCTTTCAGAAGAGGCTGACATCTGGCAGATCAACTATGCCGTGTATGACGCCACTCAGACCCTCTCCCAAGCGGAGAGGAGGAATACCACCCCTCTGATTGGGAGGCATGAGCGACGCATTCACAAGATGGAAGCTAAGATCACAAGTCGGCGAGACAACACCCCCAGCAAGCACATAACACAACTGGGCAGTTTTGCGATGTTCTATTTTGGTAACAAAGAAACATTCATTTGTAATGTGACTTTGATATCACTTGAACGTAACTGCAGTACATTGATTGTCACATGTATGTTAATGTTTGACATTTGATTGTAATAATATACCCGTGACATATAGAAAATGTAGAAATTTTATGTTTTGTTGAACATTCTAACCTGATGTAACCACAATGTATTTTTGTGAAGTTTCTGCAACAGAAATGATGTTCTACTAATGTGCTTTTAAAAGTTTCCAAGATATGTACTCGGAACGTACACTGCATGGGAACCGTGTTTGAACCTTCTAATTTCTTGGATGTAGCTTCGTTTCGGTCCTATTATCCAATTCAATATATTCCATGTTCTTTCATTCACACAGACAGAGGCACAGATTATAGAAACTTATAGCGAATTCCATTGGTAAAACTAGTGCGCTCCGAATGCACTTTTTGTATTCCATTGGTAAAACTGTTGTAGAGTTTTGTATTCCATTGGGAATCTGGTGCACAGGTTTGAACTCAGTGCAATAATTTTAGCACGAGCTTTTTGAGGTCGTGCAAAGTCAGTGCATTTATGAAAATGGCGGAAAATTCAAAAATTGAAAAAGACAGACTACTCATCCTAGCATTTTTCTTAACATCGTCGTCAGGCAGTGATGAAGACCTAACAATTTTGTAGAAACTGTCTGTAAATTCAGTAATGAAACGAATTAAGAGAAAAATATATTTATACTCTCATGTGTGCTGACATTTTTATGGTATGTGACTCTCAAAGTAGATTGATGTAATGTGAAGACAAGGAGAGAATTATTCGAATTGAATACTAAAATAAATGAAAAATATTCTCCTCTAATGAACTTTTTTTTTTGGAGAAGCATTGAAAAAGAATTGATAAGAGATTCCAACTTGAAGAAGACGTTTCCGTTAAGTTAGGTACTGCTTGTGAAATATATTTGTTAATTTTGATAACACTTTTTCATCATTATAGGTTCGCAGGAAATAAATCATCTATGTTAGATGTGTCTCATTGTTATATATGTCTCAGTCTCAGTTATATTTCGTAGAGAATGAA
Organism: Chrysolina americana; assembly: GCA_958502065.1. Classification (NCBI taxonomy): domain Eukaryota; kingdom Metazoa; phylum Arthropoda; class Insecta; order Coleoptera; family Chrysomelidae; genus Chrysolina; species Chrysolina americana. The sequence goes on from OY293410.1 coordinate 90,616,379, forward strand.
TTAACTGGTTCACATTTTGGAAAGAAACACTGCAGTGTAGATGCAACACTGGTGCAAAACTAGTGCAACACTAGTTCTACCAATGGAATTCGCCATTAAATCTGTGACAGAGGTTGGTATAGGGTATGGTCCGTATATCGCCGAAATGATCAGCGTGGTAACTAGCGGTTAATAAGTTTTCAGGTAACCGGCTCCACATATACGGACTCCTTGTCATTTGTCTTCGGTCATTATTATGAGTATTTTTGAAATACAGTTGTTATACATTTTTACCTTTCGTCAGAAAACAACTAGAGGTAGTGGAATTTCTTAAGAGCTATGACTCATACCGTCGCAGAGGACAAATTTACGTTTCGGCAGTGAGTGTGAGTGAGAGATATAAGGTCATAGCTGTTAAGAAAATCTACTACCGCTACCTTCAATGCTTTCACATTCATACACTTTTTTTAAATAAATAAATAACTTTTTCTATTGAAAATTTCAACAATTAATCAAATAAAATAAGTCAAATGGTCAAATGACAAGAGGTTACCGAATCTACCAAGGAAAAAGTATGGTTGCTCTGGTGACAGATAAGTCACCAAAGTTTCAGGAAATAGTCACCGGTTTTTTAGGAATTTGATATATACGGACCGCCAAATTACTAACCAAAGTAACCAAGTATATATACGGACCATACCGAGAGTTTTATGACTTGTTCAGTGCTTCCAGAACTAGTACACATTCGAACTGAATTTAGTACATTCAACTCGTTTTTAAGTGTGCTAGTGTTACAATGCCATTTTTAGTACATTACAGTAATATTGCTCAATTTGGTACAGTTTTTTACGAAGGCGTAGAAGCGACAGATGTAGTGATTTTTTTTAATTCCCAGATAAATCTGTCTTTTAAGGCGAAACCATACCCTGCAAAATTCGCGATTTTTCTGTGAATAAAATGGCTGCCAAACTTGCCGCAAGAAAGTTCAAATATTTTAACTTTTTGCGAATTCGCGCAAACCACGGAACAACAGAATAAATATCAAATTATTCCATGCATTCATTGCCTTCGCCATATTGATTCAACTAACTTGAAAGATATCTTGGTTGTTGAATCTTTTATTTTGATTGCAAAAAGATTTCATTTGCATTTATAAGATTTCACAATCAATTATGAAAGATTTGTAGTGTTTGTCAAATAACTATTCGATGATACAAAAGTTCGAAAAAATGATTAGAGGGAGATGGGGATTCCAATAAATATTTTATTTATTTTCGAGTGACGTACTGTTGTCCACAGAGGGGACAAACTGAAGAGGGTGTCTTCAGGTTTGAAACCATTGCATTCTGCAAGAAATGCTCTGGATGTGACTGAGTTATGTATCATAAAGAATTTACATATTATTCCCCCAGTCTACATTAATTCCATATTTTGAAAAATCAAACACTAGAAAAGTATTATTTGACCTATATTTTGTGGTGACTGAACAGTGAGCACAACATGTACATTTAAAAGTAGATTTGAGTTGAGAAACAAAATTATCCACGGAATTCGTAATACTCAAAAGTATCTAGACCACGATTCTGTAGCATTTTCAAATATTTTTGTTGAAATCAAATCTCGCTTCTGCAATGAGATCTAATTAAATCTTAATGCAGACTACCTAGTATGTATCTCAAGAACTCCTGAGCATCTTGCTGGACGTTACTGTTGAAGCGGGGTGTAAAACTTTGGAACTGACTTTTTGAGGACACTGTATTAAACACATTCTGCTGAATCCCCCGACCACAGATCCTTGATATTAGTTATACTGTAACTGCATTGTTGTTGAAGATACTTGGCTTCTATAGATAACAATAATATGATATCGATGTCATTTGCATGCCTAATTGGAAAATACTCCCTATTACGAATTATATTCGAAACATGCAGGTAATGTTATTTTGGAAACATTGAAATTCTTCCCTTCCATGTTCAACTGATATTTTAGAAATAGGAAAAAACATACAATTCCTAACCCCAAATATCGAAATATGACATGTTGTGATTCATCATTTACCGCAATTTTTTTGCCGCATGGGTATGAACGTTCATGCGGCGATTTTCTTGCGATTTGCGAATCGCAGAAATCCTGTGAATATTCGCAAGGGTATGAACTAGCCTTTAGTCGCCCTCCCTAGGAAGTATTTTTTACATTAAAATTAATATTGAAGTATAGATGTTAAATACTTTTGCTGCCACCAGACCCAGAGTATAGTTTTGAATCCGCTCTGGATCACCCGGATTTAGGCTCAGGGGATAGCCTCCCCAAAAGCCAGAATGCTCAACCTTACAATTCACAGCTCTACTGGTTTTCGTAAGTTCACCATCGTCCTCGAAGGCAAAGATGTAGATTTGTAGGTTCGGCCGCCACGGCTTCTCAAATGCTTGGACTTTGTATGAGGGGTTGAAGGGGTAAGTAATAGTAAGAAGCAAAGTTCTACCAACCAGCTTTATTCACCAAAGCGAAATAATGGTGGAAAATATTAAGGAAAATATTTTAAAAAATGTGTAAAATGTAAAAATAAAAAGGTATAAATTGTAAAAATTTGTAAAATAAACCAGCTGTAAAAATTCATACACTCCGTATATACAAATAAGCGCAAGAAAAATAAAATATATAAAAATTGGCCACCCTCTCAAAACATGAAAGATCGCTCATCTATAGTTAAAACATGCATTTTTCTAAAAAGCCAACAACCCCTTTTCAAACCTTTTTGATAATAAATCAATAGCCATATTTTCAAATTACCTTACTACTAATACCTCACTAATTACAAAAAAAGTTATGGCCAAATTTAAACTATTATTATTATTATTCTCTCGTATTCGCCCTCATAACTCCCTCAAATTTATAATACAGCTACCCTCAATTTAAAATGACAAAACACCCAATATAAGTTAGCAATTATTATTATTATTATTATTCATAAGAAAGTTGAATGCCTGAAGTTTATTTTGATACTGTAAAACACCCCATATTCATCGTCAACAGAACACACGCCCCAAGTTTAAAACGAAACTGTATAATTATTATCATTGTGAGACATGGAAAAATGTAAAAATATATGTTAAAGCACTTACTTTGTACACGTATACACACACATCGGTCTACGAGACATTACACATTCGAGAGCGGCATCAGCCACTCTCACCCCACTCCAAATTCTCCCCAAGACTCTTCAACACCGAATAAATTTATAAAAACATCAGCCTCGTTCTTTCCCAACGAAAATCTCGACTATATCAGGTTAAAGTGTTACAATAGTCATTAAATTTATAAACACAGAGCGACCATTCTATGTATATATAAAAACAAATTTTGTCCCCGGTTCAAGCGTAGGTATAAATTCTTCACACTCACACTCACACTGAATCCAGACACGCACATATGATTCGTTAAATTTTAAAAGACCGATTTATACAGGGTACACTATTATTAAACATAACAGTGGCACCCTCTCCAGTATCTCGGTTCTAATATTGTTCTTCTCCATCTTCTCCATTGTCTTAAGTAAGAAGGATGAGAGACAGATTGGTCTGAATGACTTTGGGAGGGTAGGGCCCTTCTTTCCCGTGCTCTCCTCCAAAATCCAAAAATCCAAAAAATTTATTTAAATTCAAATAGTGGTAAAAACGTATAACACATTACAACATTTAAATATCTAAAAATGCTAAAACTATCACTAAGCCACAGAGGGGGTAGGAGGGAGTTATATTGCATTTAGTGGCGAGGGGTTTACTGAGCTATCAGCGGCCGGGCAAAACCAGCTCACACCTGCCCTAGGGCAGGCCCTACGGTGTTAAATAGGCGGTTAAATGCTGTAGGTGCTAGGTCTCAGAGTTGTTACACTGAGGAAAATTTTTATTAACCGTAGCTAGAAATCCAATAACCCTAGCAAGAAACTCTAATAGCATAGGGGACAAGCGAGCTATCACTTGTGGTTATAAAGTCGACTTTGCTGATTATAACTCTCTTGGAATAAATAGAAATTGTCGAATAACTAAGTTTCTCGAACTTTGCTACCGCTATGGAGTGCATTTACTTATGGCTAGTAGACACTGTTTTTGTAGTAGCTGGTGAACTTTGCTACCGCCAGCGAGTGCACCTACTTATGACTAAAAGGTATTGCTGTAGTTGTAGGAATCTGACTTTGCTACCGCTGGTGGATGCAATTGCCCATAGAGCATTATTCATGTTGTAGGTATGCTATGGTAACACATATTTATTTCTGTAACTGTATAGTTTTCAATGAAAAATTATTGCAAAAAGTCTGTCGGAGTGTGTTCTTACAGTGACAAATATGAAAGAAGTTTCGAAATGAAACTAAGACAATGGGTCAAGTCAATAAACTTCAGGAGAAGCTCTTCATATTCATATTCCACATACTTCATTACTTAACACGAATATGTATGAATCGAAAAAATTATTAATAGCATTTGAATATATTCATTCACTTCACCCATTATCACATAATTCCTATGTTGCTTGTTTGCGAGGAGCACTATTCGGCACTATGGCTGGACTAGAACAGCCGGTAACATTGAAACAACAGTTCTTCGTTTTCTCATTTCTAACTGTAACAACCTTCAAATGTTCGTTGCGTTCGTGGAGGGGGTAATTTCCGTCAGAATTTCAGCAAAACATCGAATAACCACAGCATGGAACAAAGTAGTCGTAAGTAGGTTCTTCGAGTAATATTTTAGTGGCAGGTTGACAACTGTATTACCGTAAGTGGATGAACTTCTAGGCGATGATCCACTTATCGTAAACGAAAACCTTACGGCCATAGCCATGTAATTCATTAGTGATTATTCACCTGTGAAATTATGATTTTCTGATTGAAAAACTTACTGTCCGAGACTGACTGCCTAATAGAGACAGCATTATACCTACCTGTGACAGAAAAACCACCTTCAGCAAAATCGTTTTTGCTGCCATAGAATTTGAATGTGCTACTTCTATTCTGTAATTTGTTATAGTAATAGTATTTCTTATTACAGTAGCAAGAAATATCCCAGCAAAAACTTTAATAGCAGAATTTTCCTCAGTGTAGACTTCCCCGCCTCCTCCAAGTTATGCGGGTGGTATTGTTTGCTTATATGTAAGACATCGGGCTATTGGATTCATGTATTATTGAGTTTTCAGTGGGCCCCCAAAAAAACGTCGAAAAAACCGGGTTTGAACATTCATGGCTTCATGAGTGGTTTATCACTCGTCTTCTGGGTTCTCGTGGAAAATGTCCAGTGCCTGGTAGATGAGTCAGCGGGCTTCCAAGGACATGGTATCTGTAGAATTTATCAGACTGTCGTTTGATAAATTCCTCGATGGATTGAATATCGGCCAGCTCCCTCAACGCGTCTAGCCGAATGTATCTGTCACTGTTTGTGACAATACGGAGTACTTTGTTTTGCATCCGCTCCAATCTCCCAATATGGGTTTTTTGGAGGCTGCAAAACACTGGGCAGGCGTAGGTCATCGTTGGTCTGATGATCTGCTTGTAGATTAACACCTTGTTCTCCATGGACAGCTTGGAATTCCTGGCTATTAACGGGTATGTCCTTCTTACTGCAGCCGCAGCTCGTTGAATTGCCAAGCTGACATGCTTACCAAGTGTTAATCTTTTGTCCAGCTGTACTCCCAGGTACTGCACGGATTCCGAGTTGTCTATCTGGTTTCCCAGAGCTCTGAATCCTCCGGTGATCTCCGCGATTACCGGTTTTCGTTTCTTTGTAAAAACCATGAGCTCTGTTTTTGTCGAATTAAGCGCAATCTTGTTGCTCGCCAGATACGGCACGACCTTCCGCTGTAAGTGCGTCTTCAAACACGCCGCAGCCGTGTTGCAGGAGTGCGACTGGGCATATATTGCCGTGTCGTCCGCATATATAGCCGTGCTAGTGTTAGCGAGTACAACATTGGCGACAGGCTCGATCCTTGTGGTAAACCTGCTCCGGCCTTCTTTATCGTGGAGCTTGTGTCATTTACCCTAACCTTGAAAGTCCGGTCGGCCAGGTATGAGTCCATGATTCTTACCATATGATCAGGTATGCCTGCTCGTAACATCTTCATGACTAGACCTTCTATCCAGACGGTATCGAATGCCTTCTGGATATCCAGTAAGACCATTACTGTGCCAAGATTTCAATTGAAACCCTCCCTCACCTCGTGGACAATCCTGGCCACTTGAGAGGTCGTCGAATGACCTCTTCTAAAGCCGAACTGTTCCTCCGGGAAGAGCGAGAGCTCTTTTTCGATTTCCTGGAATCTCTTTAGCAGGATTCTATCCACCACCTTAGCTACCGCTCTGAGCAGTGAGATCGGGCGGTAGCACTCGATCCTCTTTTTAGTTTTTCCTGGCTTTAGGATAGGGATAATCTCCACAATCTTCATGCATTTCGGGTAGTTCTGCTATTTTATTATGCTGTTTATTATGTATAATAGTTGCACAAGAGATTTTCTCGGGAGGTTCCTGAGCAGTATTGCGTCGATCTTATTCATGCCAGGTGCCTTGTTCCTGGGGAGCCTTTTAATCGTGTCACGAACCTCCTCGAAGTTTTTCATTCACTTCGAGAAGGTTCTGTTGTCTATGCTTGATTTTGGAGCGTTTCTAAGTTCTATGGCTCCCCGCGAAACCTCTTCGTGTTCCTGGGAGGAATCGGCACCTGCCCGGAAAGCACTCTGAAAGTATTCCCCGAACATTTCCGCCTTTTTGGAATCTGTTACCTCCTATCTTCAACCATTCCCCACAGCCGGAATGTCCTTATGCTTCCTTCGGAGGCGTCTGGATTCCTGCCATAGGGAGTTGTCTCCAGCTTTCAGGTTTTCCAGCTTCCTCTTCCAGGCTTCATCCCTGTGGCTCTGAATTAAATCATTTAATTCCCTGCCCAGGCTCATCATGTTTTTCCTCTGCCTGGGGTTTTGTGCGATTTACCACTTTTTTCTTTCTCTGTTGTTCGGTTTGATTAAATCTAGGATGTAGCCTGGAAGGAGATCCCGGTCTTCCCTCACATCCCTCTTCTTGGTGGTGGCTTCTCTTGCTGCTTGTATGTCTCCGATCCACCTCCGAGTCTCTTGTTCGATATTCGTTTCTTCTATCTGTGGTGTGTTGAGACGGTTTTTGAGTTCAGAATCGTCCTGTACTTCTTCCAGTCAGCGGAGGAATAATCATACAGGACTCTTTTACCCCTCGGGTTTAGTCCACCGCTGACTGTGAAGAACACAGGGTCATGATCAGAAATGAGCTCAGAGCTGGTTCGGAGATCCGAAATATCTGTAACATTTTTGTTTACCACCTAGTCGATGGTTGTGGGATCGTATCCATTTGTGGGGAAATGTGTGGGAGTGTCTGGGAAATCTATGACAACGTTGCTGTCCATCGAGTACTCCCAGAGTGTCCTTCCATTTGCATTGGGATGATTGGCGCAGTTCCATTCAGGACACCTCGCGTTAAATTCTCCCGCGAGCAGCACTTTATGCCCGCTATTGCAGAGGTTATCTATATCCACAGCCGTGAATCTGTAGTCTGGGGGGTTGTATATCAGCCAACCAGACATCGTTTAATGACTTCTGAACGTATTACCATAGACGTGAAGTTATATAATAAATTGCCAGTGCATATTAAAGAATTACCTACTCAAAAGTTCCAGACACTCATTCGAAAATTTTTGCTGTCACACTGCTTCTACTCGGCGGGGGAGTATTTAGAGGCTGATGTGAGATTATGGGATACTTCATAATGAAAAATGTCCAACACATATGCCATGGGGGACTAGTCTTCACTACTTTAATTTTAAATAATAAAAAGTTATTTAAAAAAATGTAAGGAAGAAATGTAACTGTTGTATTGTTTTTTTGTACGTATATTTGAATTTTTTCCACAAATGTATTTACTGTGATGTGGCTGAATAAATAAATATATCCTCGTTCCTTTTTTCATCTGTATGCCGGTATGTTCTAACGAACATTGTCTTTGTGGAAGGGATGTATGCGGCACACTCTTCCTCACGAGGATCGCGACACCTCCCCCTCTCCCTGCGTTAGGTCGGTCTGCCCTCTGATGGTGGTATATCCCTTGAGCTGCAGTTTATGTTCCGGCTAGATCTTCGTCTCTGACAGGAGCATCACGTCAATCTTATGTCTGCGAACGAAATCAGCTACAAGGTGGTACTTGCTTCTGACTCCGTTCACATTGAGCATACATACCTATCAGTAAGAAGGATGAGAGATTGGTCTGAATGACTTCGGGAGGGTAGGGTCCTTCTTTCCTACTTTCGGAATAAATGTTACCCGTGCTCTCCTGCAGTTGCTCGGTATGTACCCGAGCGCCAGACTGAATCTGGTTGCTTTAATAATAAATGGCAGTAATTCCGTTTGCCCTTTTTGTAGAAGGGCCGGAAATATACCGTCAATTCCGGGTGACTTGAATGGTTGGAAGGAGTCAATTGCCCATTTCACTTTTTGAGGAGTGCATATGGTTTTTGCTACCTCCCAGTCTTCTCGTCTGGTCCAGTGATCTGTCGGGATCAAATGGTATGATACCTGGAAAGTGCGTCTCCGGTAGGAGGAGAGCTCGTTGCTCTTCATCCTCTGTGTAGCTACCATCTGTTCTTCTGAGTGACATATTGGTCCTTGCTCTCTGCCTCTCGCCATAGTTTTATACAATCTGGCTGCTGCGGGGCTTGATGTGATTGTCGTTGTGATGTGCAATAGTTACAATACCAAAAGGAAGAGAGTATATTCTCTATTCTCTTTGATAATACAAACTTGATTAGTAATCAAATGGAAGAGAGAATCAAAAACTATTTTTCATCAGGTTTTCATCATTTACTAAATCCCACTTTAGTTCATCAGTCATATGATATAAAGAATAAAAGTAGAAAATACACATATATAAAGATAAAAAAATTATTGAGTATTGAAACTAGAACATTAGGTACTTTAAATTTGTACAGTATATTTCCAGAAGGATCATTACAAGAAACTATGCAACTAAACCATTTTCAATTTGAATAGGTTTTGCTAGATCCCATGATAATGCTGCGGTAATTACCTAACCTCAAACAATTGCATATCCCAATCATCTTCAATTACTTTCAAGACTTAATAATAAAACCTGGCTAGCCTATAACCCACATGGAAATGGCCATAATTCTCCTGAAATAGTTCAAACTAATCTTTGACATGACTGGAAATGAAGGGAGATTGAAAAAGAAATGCCTACAGTTTTTTTTGCATTTCTTGAATTTTGGTTTGGGAAATCCCTCTTCGTTCTAAATACTCTGAAAGTGCTTCTTCAGTCATCTAAACAAATACAAATACAATGGTTGTATAAAAAAAGTGGTTTGTTAGAAATATCTAAGTACAGATATTTTGTAAATTTATGAATTTGTAGAATTTTATGTATAGCCAATTTCATCTTGAAAAATTTCTTATGTGCATGGAATTGGGAATACTTGACAAATGGCAATAAATTCCAAAATGAAATTTTATTATAAAAATAAGCCACCTTTGGCATATTTTCCTATACTATATCTATAGGATTGTCGAAAAACATCGAACAGAAATAACTCAACTGATTCAACATTCGAACAGAAATAATTCAACAGATTCGGCAGTCGTATGGGGCTGTTGAATTATTTCTGTTAGACGTTTGCCGACAATCCTATAGTATAGGAAAATATGCGAAAGGCTGGATTATTTTCATAATTATTTTGGATTTTATGTAAAGTAATGAATATTTATCATACGTTGACTATTGAACAATGCAAACTTCAACGAAAGAACATGGATTAGGCTTCCAGGGGAAGCCCACACTCGTTAACATTGCTCAGCTTTTACTTTACTAGGCACTCATACAGAAAAAAAAACAACCCTTCAACAATACTCTGGTAAAATAACAAGCGTGTATTAAGGCGGATTAATCGGATTCATAATGCACAATTTAATGCATATGCGTAATTTTAATGTAAAATTCATCAAATTTCAATACTCAGATTTTACCCGTTTCATAAGTTATAATTTCTAAATGGTTTCATATGAATAAAATTGTACTTCAAAATTATGCATATGCATTAAATTGTGCATTATGAATCCGGTAAATCCGACTTAAGAATTTTTATGTAGTAAAAACGGAATGAAAGCTACTCACGCTAAACGATAATTTTCAACGAACATTTCTTTTGAACCTTTCAACGGTTAACGGATGACAATGTGACAAAAGACGAGTGACATACATGGCAAATGACAAGATTGACAAGTGTAAAGCGACGTTGCTATTTTTCAGTAGGTCGACGTGAGTCAAATGACCTACACTGAAATATCTTAAAAATTCAGCTAATTCCCAGATAAATCTGTCTTTTAGTCACTTTTATATCTCGGTGGTCGATGGATCAGCGGTCTAATGCACAGGCCGTTCGAAACTCCAGCATAGCGATAGTCGGTTCGAGCCCGATGTAGGAACAAGATAATTTTTCTCAACTACTTTATATCGGATCGATAGGCGACCGCGTGCCTTGTTGAAAAGCAAGTGTAATGTGTGTTGTCTAGATGCCAATCTCGTCTGGTGCTAGCTTGGATTGCACACCGACCATCCGAGGTGGTGCTGTAGGTTTTCCGGGTTTTCCTACAGCTGAAAAGTGAATACGCCACCAAAAATCAGTAAGTCATCCCGGAGCGCCACGGCAAATAATAATAATAGCCGTCCTCTACCCGCACAGGCTATGCCTTTGGGTACACTCAACGAGTGTTTATGAGGGAGTATTATTATTATTATTATTATATCAGTCAATTATAATATCTGTCTATTAGACAGATAGTATGACCTTGAATTGACCCCAATAGGCATAACATGCTCTTTCTATTTAGTTCGATCTTGAAATGATCTTCAACAGGTGACCATGTGGAAATAATTATGTATTTTCCAAAACCCACAGATACACAGGTCAAAAATCATCACAAAACCTGATCTCTTCCAGACTTGGCAACTCCAAAAACACATATATCTATTGATTGGCACCCATTGAACCCTTCACCTTTTGAGTACTAATATCAGAGACTCAGAAACGGTGACTCAAGTCCATAGCCTATCAGACACATCCTCTCTATATCTTTGAAACTATCCATAGGATCACTTTGAGCCAATGGCAATTTTTGATTAGGGTGTCGAGAACTATAATATATATCACATTTTCAACCAAATCCAGCAGGACCCAATTTACATTCATTTTGTTGGAGTTGAAAATGAAACATTAGTTTTTATAATAATAATATTTCACATTAGAGAATAGACTTCAGAATCAACAAATCAGCATGGATTTTCTCATCTTGTGTAACTTTTGCAAGTTCATATAGTTGACACATAACACTAGTCAATATTGTGTCATTAATTAATGAAAAGAAGATAGTATACGAGCCATGGGTGGAGATGCCAATTGAAAAAAGACTAGTTATCATTCATTCAGAATTATATATTTTCGAATTATATTTATTCAATTATTGACTTAATAGGTATAAAACAGATTAAGCCACAACATAATCTCACAAGAGTGAGAGATCTATTCAAGTTTTTCAAATAAAATATTTCCTAATTCCTCTAAATAGTAAATAGGAAACAAGGGAGTATATTGCAACATCAATTTTAGTTCCACTTATAACTTTCAATTTATTAATCAAGTTTTTACATCAGATTGATTATATACATTCTCAAAAGTGTGAGATTACATCGTTGAATTAGCCACATTCAAATTCTGACGAAATTAATGCAAATTATAAATACAATAACAGTTTAGTATAATGCAGAGTGATCGATTCAAATCCATTTTCTTCGATGCTGAATAAACGTCGAGATAGAACAGCATGAAATAATTCCAAAATTTCACCTTCATACTAAGTAGTTCTATAAATTTTGGAACGATACAAATGAAGGTTCTCACAATAAAAGGACTCTCCTGTCTGTCGAGGGTCTCCATTCATTGTATTTAAGTAAGTGCATGAGTTTTTAGTTTTAAAAGTATACTCTGATGACCATGAAATGCATAACATTTTCGGTAATACTGTAAATAAAATAAATATCAGTTATAATTTCAAACTACAGATGTCACGTATTTAATGATCATTATCTAGAAGATTTGATACCATACGCACTTCAGCGTTTGCACGTAGTTTAGTTTTTTGTGAGGATCGTTTTGATTCTTTTCTAGATATAAATGTCGCAACAAAATATTCACTCACTATTAATTAGTGTTTTTATTGAAGAAAGTGTACATTGTCTCGTAATGTTCAGGAAGATGATAAAATCCCGTTAAACTTAAATTTAATATAAAACAGTGAAATTAAGTGGTTAGATTTAATATGTTCATGGTATGAGAGTAAATATGCTAGGAGAGATCGAACATAATATCGGGTTATTTCTTATGAACTTTCATTCTGCTCATTTTCATACCTTCGATGACGTCCTTGCGGAACACTACCAACCAATCAGAGCGCACCAAATTGTTATATGATACTTACCCCTTACCCATTGTTTTTACCGGTGCCAACGGTCCAGACTTAGTGTCGATGAGGTACTAGACCAGATCAACAAAATATGTCCATCGCCCTTTTCGAACGTGATGAGATGAAAATATTTTGTCGCATGCGACAAAGGGTAACAGACATTTGAGAATCGGGTCCCTGGTCGAGATCTGGCGTGGGATTACGTGTACCGTGTCGACAACTATGGCTCTGTCCCTCTCATGAACCCAACTATAATGTCATTTCACTCATTCGGTGAAAAGTAGAATTATGTGGTACACAACATCCCACTTCTAGTCTGGAATTTGAACACGTGATGAGTAATAAGTGAGAGATGACAATCGGTGGGGGGTGTCACGTGACAATTTAGCGCGATCTGATTTGTCTATGGCGGGCTGGTTTTCCGCAAAGATATGACCAGATTTATCAAAATGAACCTCCATAAGAAATAAAAAATAACATTTTGCACTCGTTTTCTCGTAGCTTACCTACTTATGAGAATTTATACAATGAAGTCAGTCACTCAGTAATTCTTTCACTGCGGAAAATGCACATGCCTCCACTATGTGCGGAGGACATATGTGGCGTTAAAAACTGAAATAATAGAAATTAACTCTTCCTGACATGAGGGCTGTAATTTGAGTTCCGCAGTGAAAGTCTCAAGTATGAAACGATTTCTATTTGTAACAAATTAAGTACTTAAAACCAAAACCTTTCTCCGAAGGATATCTTCTTGATAAAATAGATTCATAGATACCAGAATGTTGGATTTACTACCCAATGAGAAAAGGGATTTGTTCGGCAACAGTTTGACGAATATTCAATGTCACAAAAACAGATACATTCAAAATAGTCGACTAAGTAGTTACAATCGCTTCGAAAGAAAATGAAAAACCTCCACCTAGATTTTTGCATAGTGTATGAACAACAAATAAATATATTTCATTTATACAAGGGTTCTCGAATAAAACTGCTATTCCGAACATCTCAGATACAAATTATACAGGAAACAATGATAATAAGATATCCCATCAAAATTCCCAGCTTGAACAGTCAACAAAGAATTCAAGAAAAAATAGTGAAAAACGGTTTAATTAGTTGATTTCAAAAAAATAAGAGATTACATCTAAAACAATAATACTCGACTTCATGGATATTTGTGACTAGGCATCTGAAAGCTATTCTGACTCTGTAATTCGTTGATCGTCAGTTTTAATCACTATGAATATAAAGTACACACTATTGCTGAGTTTGATTTCAGAGTATATATTTATTTGTTCTGAGATAGTTAGCCTCATAGTTTTATGTGAGACAATCGGCATATACTGGGTGATTCAGAATTGTTAAGTCAAACGTTAACTACGCCTAAAACATCGAAAATTTTGTGGTCGGCATTTTTTATGTCATGAAATGCGTTACGGACATACGTAGTCCAATATTTCTATAAGATTTGTATGTATGAAGGGAAGTATCAGTTTTTTTAATAGTTGTTCGTTGATTTAACTCTCTTATAATAACTGCTTATTATTATATTCTAGGGTTATTTTTTCGCGCATTTTTTAAAATTTATTGGATAATTTCAGGAAACCTGTTATTGCAGAAAAAGTCAAGTTGACAAGAAGAGGCGATTGGGTTGTATTCGTCTATATTTTTGTAAACAGCATTTTATGCGAAAATTGCAAACCATTTTATTTTGTTTTGTATATTTGAGAAACATTTCGAAAATACTAACCGAAAATATGAGAAATGTAATGCAATAAGATCGTACTTATTACATTATATCGTTTGAGTATTTATTTGAGTGTTATGACAATTTTTATTTTGGGTTTTTACCAAAAATATATCGAAAAAAACTTGAGTTACTATCTGATCTTCTACCAAATAAATTTGTTTTTCTAAGAATACATATTTGTCCATTATTTTCTTGAAACATATCGATTTTTTTTGTTGACGCGTGTTACTTGTGTTTGAGTTTTTTCAAGTGCAGGTTAAACACATACACAAAATATAAACCAAAAATGAGAAACAAAAACCTTTATTTTCATCATTTTTAATGCTGAATTCAACCTCTCCAACGCGTCATAGCAACCGGATGAGGACACCTGTAACATATGGTATTTGAGTTAGTCAATGACAATGTTTATTTTTTGAGGTTCCACAAGAATCTATTCTAGGGCTGGTTTCAAAAATACAAGGAATATTCCGATATACCTATCTCAAAGTGACTTTACAAGGTAAGATATGGGGTAAAATCTTACCAATGGCACCTACTATGACATTTCACGGTAAACTCAAAATGCCAATTGAAATGTCACTTCAATACAAATCCGAAGTCAAAACGCGCCATTACCGTTCACATTCGGAAGAACAGCCTTAAAATATCGAACAAATGTAATTTTAATGCACCAATTTCTCACTTTGAAAACACTCAAAGTCCCTCCTTCAAATAGCACAATAACTTCACATTAATTTTCAACACTGACAAATAAAAACTGAAAATAGTGCTGTCAAATATACGGGAGTAGTTAACGGATATAACAATTTTTTTTTAAAACAATTTAGATATTTCCAAAGGTACAGGCAGCCGCATTTTAATTTCGGATTGGACATTGTCTAGTGATAAATCGGTGATTCATTGAAAAAGCAAGAGTTCAGTATTACTTTTGAGGTAGGTAAGAGTCTAGATAGATATGTTACAAACAACAAAGATGATAAAAAAACATGTTGAAAAAAAACATTGTCAATTGAAACTTGAAAAAAAAATTGTTTTATTGAAAAAACCTACGATAAAAATGGAGATTTTTTTCTAATATCTAAACAGAAAACAACTACCTCCCCGTCTGCGGCCAGGCTGGACGTTGAACTAAATCTGATATAAGTATATTGTGAAAAGGCCCTCACTGAAAATAATGAATCTGAAAGTGAAAATTTGTATTTTTTAAATTATTCAGTTTTACGTTGGGCAAATAAGTAGAAACTCTGAAAAGAGAATAACTGACCAGACGCAAAACTAACTCAACTTTTGCTATACATTCATTAACAGAAAACCATGCTTTCAATCATGATTTTGAAATATTTTCCATGTAGATAAAAGATATAACAATAATTTTTCAGAACATAATTAATTACCAAACAGAATTAAGGAACTAACCGTTGTAGATAATGTTTTCATCAAATGAAACAGACTTATGTTATTTAGAAGATTTTTATCTAGTATATCTGTCGGCTATATTTATGTGAAAACTTGTACCCGAAATGAAAATTGATAGTTCCCAAGTAAAGCCAAGTATTATGCAAACATTTTCAGTACTATGTTAATATATGTGAATTGAAAAATTAAGATTTCAAATATGGGCGTGTGAATAGGACGATTTTGGTATAATTTCTAATCTACTGGACTTTTCCGTCAACTGCTAAATTATATGTTAAATTATACGCCACACAGTATTTGCGATGTTCTTGGGACGAAAAATGTACAGATACGGCGATTTTTTAAGTTCCTCGCTCTGTTTATCTTTGACACGCCACAATTTCGAATCACCCTGTATGAAAACTATGCCAGAATCACTTCTAGCCCGTCTGCACTACAGCTGCTGGTGCGCTCCCAGGTCCGGCTTCAGGCGGGTTGAGAACGGGTTGCACTGGTTGCGGCTGATAGGGCGCCACTGGCGGGGCGGCAGGAGCGGGGTTGTCCGGCATGAATCTCACTAAATTGGTCAAAATTCGTTTCAGGAAAAATGTCCAAGTAGGGCGGGCACACGCAGTGTGCCCATCATGAAATGATTTACAGAAAATGGCGCCAGAAAGAGGTTGGTTTTATCAATGATGAGACCTATTTTTATTATTTTATAACAAGCTTTTGTTTGAATTGCTTTGTTCGTTTTTATGTCTGTGTGTGTGTATATGTCTGTCTTTCCGGTTCAAAATTTGCAATCCATTTACACACTAAGAATCGGTTATACATTAATTTCATAAAATTCTATTTTCATCCCATCCGTCCCCTTTAAGAATATGCCTGTTGGGGTGGCCTGGACTCATCTCTTTATAAAAAAGTTGTGAAAATGCACAGCGCGCAGTCTCGGAGAAAGATAGAGAGAGAAAGAGCGATATTTAATAATAGATTACAAAAAAAGGGGGGCCACGAACAGTTTTACAGCCGCAGTCTCAAATTGAAGAATCTCTACCTCTTTTTTGGAGACCGCTCTGTACCGTAAATAGTGTACTTATAACAAAACGGCAACAAAAACCAAAACTAGCAGTCGATGTTTCTGATAATAAATCGGATGGAGAGATTGCAATGTAAACCTTGACCCGCCTATAATTAAGACAAATAATAATACCTACTATGGTTTGTGAAAGGTATAAATAACAATTATGTGGAATGGGGTTTAAAATAACTGTTCAATATTTAGAATTTATCTTCAATACTTAAATTCACCATTATTGTGGGTGGGTCTTGAACATATATCAGATATATGCGGAAACAGAGCTTACACAAAACGGAAAAAAGACAATTCGTGAATGCCATAAAAAATAACTGAATCAAAGTTTGACTTTTACAAGATTTTTCAAGTTTATTTTTAGTGAAGCCATAATTGAGAATTTTTACTATTTTGTATTGTGGCTTTTTTGTATATTGATAATGAATAGATGGAAATTAAATTACAAAAATATAAAAATTGTTTCATATTTTAAATGATAATTTTCGAATGTAACAAAATGATGGGTTTTCATTCACTTCAGAGTTTATTTTCTTGTTAAATTGAATTATTCGACTATCCGATGTTTTTCACTATTTTGACGGATTTTTCCTATTTTATTTACGCCAGTATTCACCACTTTTTTCGTAACGGAGGGGAGACCAGGTCCCCGACAAATATTTTTTTTTTCGTAATTTTTCAATTACGAAACTATTGAAGAATTTTCCGAATTTCTACGCGTTCTCTAGGAGGGCAGGGGTATAAAATTTTTTGACGGTCACATATTTTTCATTATTTTTACGGATTTTTCCAATTTTAATTTCGCATGTATTCGTAACTCTTTTCGATGAGGGAAAAGTAACTAACATTGCAATATAAATTAAATCTGTTGATGATAATAAATTGGTATTTGTGCTGTTGTGGTAATTTGTACAGTATGGTGAATGCGAAATCTTCATCTCACTACATCTAAGTGTAGATTTCGGTATCAACAGTCAGTCGTCTATTATTGTACCATTTATTTTTGGTCCTGTCTCATTACGATTTCGAAAATGGACATAATCTTACCAAACTCTTTTTAGCACCATTTTCATTAGATTATTCTTGTTGAAGGACACTATTTCAGACTAATGTTGGGGTAGGTATGAACATAAAGAATATCAAGAAAACCAAAACGTAATTCCGTTTCTGTTTCCCACCTGGTATTGCCGCAGCTGCAAAAACACTTTAAACTTTATTGCTTTATAATTGTGAGAAAACCCATTGCATACGTTAACCTACCCTCCAAAATTATTTGCAACTTGAGGGGTTCCACCATAAGACCTTGGAGGACACTGCTAGATGTGGTCCTATATGCGCTCGATATCGTTTGAAATATTTTTTATGAGCGTTTTTCACCTTGTTATTCCTATTATTTGAACCTTGTGATATTGTGCCGTATGGTGGCTTTATAAAATATAATTGATTGCACACCTCCGTAGAGTACTTAACTTCAAAGCCACCTTAACTCACCAGATCTAGTACTGGATCTGAATGCAATTAACTTTTAGCGATTTGGCACAGAATTTTCGAAGCGAGTCTAAAACTCACCGATTTTTTTATTCGAAGTTTTGATGCTAAATCACTAGAAGCCAATTAAATTTAGGCCAGATCTGGTAAGCCAAGGTGGCTTAGAAGTTGTTTGTGAGTTAATCTCTCTAAAATACATTTCATAAATGAATACGTTTCAAATTGTTTGAACATTGTAGACTATGATGTCACTCGGGTACATTTAGTTGGACCTTCCAACGTCTTATTCTTTTTGATATTTGTATATTTTACAACGTTTCAACTACTTCTATCCGCAGTCGTCTTCAGCTGAATATTGACAAGTTTTTAAAAGCTTACACCAACGTAATCTCAAATGTTAGCTAATAAGTTTTGCCCAATTACCCGTTTCCGGTTCTTCACTCCCTCGTGCTTGTTATGATCAGGATGGCATTACTCTTCCGATCCCCGCCAACACTTTAAAGAAATACCTTGAGACAATTTGGTCAAATACTTTCTGCTCATTCTGGACCCTCTTTAAAGAAAAAGCATCTCTCAGAAGGTAGTGGATTTTCTTAAGAGCTATGACCTTGAATCTATCTGCGCGTCGCTTACAGGCAACAACTCACAAAATTATTGAAATGGAAACCGAAAACACTGACTCAACTACTTCACTATAATAGCCTAGCCTAGCCTAGCCTATAACAGCCAACGTTCAGTAGACGACTGCCAAAACGTAAATTTGTTCTCTGCGACGGTATGAGTCATAGCTCTTAAGAAAATCTATTACCTCTACGTAAATATCTCTGGACACTTTGTTGACATTAAGGTCACACAAAACAACCTGAAGTTCGCCTGATCAGCTTTGATGTGGAAAGCCTGTACAAAATCTTGCCCATAAGGGGGCATAATCAAGAAAAAAATCGAGGATTACCAACTACACGAGAGCTGATTTACCGATTTAAGCAATATAGGAATTATTAGGAATCTGTCTTCATATAGTACCTATTTCCAGAAAAAAGGCCGTTACTTTGTCCAAATGAATGGGCTTCCGATGGGGTCCTCCCTGTTCCCAGTCATCGTCAACATGGAATGGTTTGAGAACCATATCATCCAACAAGCCAAAAGAAACCCTAAAATACGGTTGAGATATGTTGATGACACATTATAATATGGAACCATGGCGACCGAGACCGAGAACGATTTCTATCTAATATTAATGGCGTAAGGGACGACATCAGGTTAACAATGGAGAAGGAAGTAAACAACGCATTACCTTTCTTAGACTTGAAGTTAAGAGAAGAAAATACACTGGACATTATTTGGCCTTCGAGTGCAACCACCCAAATTCAATGAAGAACGACACCGTGAAGACACTCGTCAAGAAGCACTTAACCCGAACTGACTAATATAAGGAGTGATTTGTGTCAAAACGGATATCCGTACAAAATCTGGGAAGACAAGCTTCTATAAAAAAACCGAGAAAGAACAACTACGACTTTTGTAGTCCACCTAGGAATCTCCGAAAAGGTTAGAAGAGTCGGGAACAAATTCAATATTAAAACTTCTTCTAATCAGTAAATACGTTTAGTTCTTCACGAAAATCAAACCGGAAAATGTCATCATCTCCACCAAAATTACATCATGAGGGCCCATGTGAATGCTGCCTTTCGAACATTGTTGGGACCAAGAGGCCCTTGGCAGTGAGGCTAGATGAACACAAACGCAGCGTGGTGACACAGCCAAAACTTGTAGGACAGCTGCCACCTTGGAAAATATCTGCATCAGCTGGAGATACACCAAGACTTCACACTATGCAGGTTATGTGATGAGGAGGACGAAACAGGCTCCCACATACTGTTTCAATGCGAAGCTCTGGATCGCATGAGGATGGATATCGGATATCTTCGGACACTAATATCAAATTTCATCCCACAGTAAAACCTCGCAAGAAATCTCGAGAAGACCATCAGTGGATCCGGAGTACTTACGAAATAGACCTGACAGCGATGAGCAGAAAGGTTCTATGTAGAACTACCGGCATTTACGGCCGATGGCTAGACCCGTCAATAAACATTATTGATAAAATAATAGGCAGGAGGAAGCAGGTAGAAGAACCGGTAACAATTAATTAAGCAAAACTCTTTAGCAGATAGAGAAAACTGGAAACGAATAATTGGGCAAAACATGTTAAGTAACAATTAAGATAACCATAGTATATAAACGATTGTAAGCCTTTGAAAACTTGTCAATATTCAGCTGAAGACGACTGCGGTTAGAAGCAGTTGAAACGTTGTGAAATATTCGAACATTCAATTCAATGTGAAGTATCACAAAACAAGTTTTTTCAGTGTATTAAATATTTTGGATATTGTTGACAATTTCTTCTTCTGGAGGTTTGGTTGGCAATAAAAACAATAGTATTTCTCCGATTTCATTGATCGACATCCCAACCAAACCTTTAGAAAAGCAAATTAAGGGAAACTAAACAATGTTTTCATGTCACCATGCCTGCGAAAATAAACAATTGTTCACTCCCAAATTCTCGTCAGCTCACTACAAGTGAAAACATCAATCATCCTGGATCACCTCCATCTATATTAGCAAACTCATTCCTTGTTTTTTTCATTGGTGTTGAATCTGTCTGCCTTTCAGTGTTAGTATGAATGAATGATGTGATGTTGAAATGCAAGCATAAAAAATGTATCAAAAAGTAGTATTTATTAGTGTATGCGTTGTAACTCATGCAGTATATGTAGTAAATACCTTTTCATAATGAACCAAGTACTCCTCCGGCTAAGACGGTCCTGGATACCCTCTTCGATTTTGAAATGAAGGAAACCATTGTGCCACATATTTTATTCATGGAATTTTGGAATTGTACAATTTTAACAAATTAAAAAAATCTACTATGAAAGTAACATCGAGAAATTGCCAATATTTCGATAATAATTTCTGTTTTTATTAAAAAGCGATTAATTTATGCTATATACATTTATAAACATTTCCTTCTAACAAAACGAAGTCTAACTCAAAATATTTATTGGAAACTTTATATTTTCATTAATATTTTCTGAATATGATAACTTACGCTAGTATATTTACATATTCAGTGATATCGGTACGATTTGTCAACCTAGTGGTAGGTACCCCGAAAGATATAGATCGTTTGGTTTAACAATATTCAAATATTAATTCTACATTTATACCAGTTCGATTAAAAATTCGAGAGCTCACATTCTATCTAGTTCATTGCGATTCAGATACTAACATCAAAAAAGGAGTAGGCCAGCTCGGACTCCAATTGTCTTCAATTGATTTCCTAATCTTCCAAAAAAAATCTACCATACCATGAAGTACCCTCCGATGAGGGCATATATTTGCGAAACGTTACTTTGAAAACAATGGAAGTGCCAAAATACCAATAGTCGAACCTAATATGCAGAAGATATAATTGTCAAATTATTATTACTCTATCTAATAGAGAGATTATTGGATTTTTTCACCTTTTCAATCGCGTCAAGTGGATGATTGAAAAAGGCGGGGAAAATAAAATATCAGTTGAATGGCTACTGATTGATCCAGAATTTTTTCTGGTGTCTATTTTGGCTCTCCTGAATGATTCTCTCTTTAAATCATGGAAAGAATATCTTGTTGTTCTCTCGGAACTTGTTAATTCTTCATATCCACCAACGTCAGAAATTCTTTCCAGTAAAAATATATTCGATATTTTCAAGACTCTAGTTACTATTAAGAAATCATTAACCGAATACTAATAAGAATACACACGTCTTATATTTGTTTCAAAGCTCTATTTTCACGATACTTCCGATATCTACCAGAAAGTTTAATAGTTCAGGAACTAGGCACAAAAAATTGAAAATTATCATAAAATAAACCATACATGTATCAAGTATTCTTCAAAATGATACAGACCAGTTAGTTTGGTTTCAACCAATTATGTCTATAGTTTCTACAATTACTGCCATATAACTCTGAATTAACATACGGTTCTTCAACAATTCTCTCAAACTCAGCAAATGTCTTCGTTTGCCTGAACTAAAATTCAAATCTGCAGACATTTTCAATAAGTAACGAGAAAATGAGTGACAGAGTGTACACTTTTAGCGAAAAATATCATTTCAGTTCTGGAACAGTATCAAAATTCCCTTTGTAGCCTAACCAGATTCATTAGAATGTGTTGAGTTTGATTATTGAACCTCAATAAGAATGGAAAGTTGCAGCATTCAAGTGGGTATGATCAAAACAGATCCTGGGCGGTGCTCATTTTCTTTTACTGAAAATTCAGCTCAACCCAGAAATTAGGCAGATCAAATATCTCATAATCCAAAAGATTTTGAACTATGTTCTTTCAATTCTATCTCATTCAGAAAGTGTATTACTAGTTTTGGTAGTCATTTAGCCACAAGAAAATGACGAACTACCGAGATCTTTTGGACAGGTGTGTTCTTATGACTGTTAATTTGAACGCAATTGTGAAAACTCGTTGAGATCTCTTTCTGGTAGGGTTTAGTGACTATAGGGCTTAGTGCATATAAAGAAATGAGATATCTGAAACATATTTGATGAAAATTCACATGGAAAATCTGTAAGGTCCATTTTTGTCCACCAACAGTCAGCAACCACTGCTTAGCATCTGAGGCTTTCAACCCTCGCCGGAAAGGAATCTGTATAGAAGTGTTGACAAGAGCCGCCAGGAGCCGTCAAGAGCCAACTAAGACCCACTTAAAGACGCCGGGAGTTGAAAACTTCAGGTATGATGAGCAGCGGTGGCTGGGGAACCAAAATGAATAAAATGGACGTTGGAGATTATCCGTGTAAAGTTTCATAAGAGATGTCGTAGTTCTCCCATAGCTAACTCTGATCCCATGTTCTCAGACCACGACGACGAACACTCTTTGGCCTTGACACGCCCTGACTTCATCACCTGTACTAAATCAGTTGGTTAATTATTTGGATTTTTTGAATCTGGAATAGTTTAATAATCTAGTAGAAAATGTTTTGAATGCTTCTTCAGGAATTCTTACTGGAAGATTCTGCAATTTCATCATCTATTTTATAAATGTTCAATTGGCATAACCAAAGACGTATGTTCACATGTCTAGTGAGGCTCGAATCGAACTCCTGCTAAGAGCATCTATGAATCATTCACCCTCAATTCTAAACAGTTCGATAATCCAAAACTGAAACGTTATTGACATTTTACGCTTACAGTGCACACCAAGAAAGTTCTTCAAAAATCATGCTATGTAACAAAGTCTGAGAAGGACGAACTGCCATCTAAAAAATGAACATACGTACTCATCAAGAAATATAAATTTTCAGACGTAGGTGCATCTGATCAATTTTTGTTACAGCGTACTTTTTGCCCGGTACAATTTATTTACGCTTTGTTCGACAACACAGTCCTAATTTCCTACAACAATCCATTCTATTTTGTTTAGTTTAATAATATATTTTTTTGAAGTGATATTTGTTTTGGTGTATCGAATTCAGAAATTGTAGTTTTCTTTTTATGCCAATTACTCGAACTGCAAAAAATCACATAGTCTGTTACGTAATATGCATAAATATATGATGATGATGCAGATAAACCCTTTACTACATATTACCATTTGCTAATTGAATGCAAATATTACTGCACAGTGTAGTGAAGGATATATTTGTACCAAATTCCACTGAAATAGATCGAAAAGAAACACTATTTTACACATGTAGGAATGTAGGCTTTCACGGCTGGCGTCAATGTTTTGGTTGGTTTCCGAGTTTTGCCGTTTGGTTTAAATCTCCAAACGTTTCAACTGTAACTGCGGCAGTCATCTTCAGTGGCGTGGTCGAAGTACTCTTCTAGACGGAAACCAACCAAAACACAATTTTCCACAGTTTTTGAAAAAATAACTTTTAATACATTTAAGCTCTACAGATGTTGGACAACCCGGAAGAAAAATAATGTGTCTGAATTGCACTCAGCAAATGAAGGATTATTTTCCAACATAATAGCAAACTTGGTGAGAAATTGTGTACCACAAGGTAGTGTACTTGAGCTACGATCGTTTCCAATGTATAAGAATGAACTATATACCTTATCATGTGACACATTTCACTTGCTATTTTGTAGACCACACTTCTTGCCAAATGTCTTATAAACACGATTATATGTAATAACTGAAATATTTACCCCAGAACAAAATAAGGGCGAATTCCGTTGGTCAGTGAATTTATTGGCAAACGGAACTATAAAGCTCAAAAGCTCAAAGATATCCATGTTCAATTTATATCAGACAGAGTTTGTTGGAATTCGATGCCAAATCATGACTGACTTTCGGTGGCTGGCGATCTTAATATCGGTGGTATCCTATCATATATTGAAATGTGAAAAAGTTCCAAAACAAAGCGCCCCTGTTTGAACTCAATACAATCCTGCTGTTCCATACTAACAAATGGTTGCGATAACTGCCGTGGGTTTAGCCATGAGAATAATCATCAGATTTCTGCATAGCAAAATCCTGTTTATGAGGCTTGGTTTCATTTCTTGAAATACCTATTATGATATTACAAGCTGATAAAATATCCAAACAAAAAAAAAAGAGATATTAAAACAATTCTCTCAGCCAAGTGTTTCTTTTCGCCTACAAGATATATAAAAATAGGTATCCTACCATGCAGATTTCGTGCGAAACAACTTTGGTCGTGCATCTAATTTTTTGGTATTATTACGCGAATTTTGTGTATCCAACCAAATTTTAAATATTTTATTGAATCTCGTAAAACAAAATCAATATGTGTGCAGGAGAGTAGATATTGTTGAGTCTAACTAAATTATATCGAAAATATTTTATATACAGTGGGCATATGAAGGTAGAAATAATTTCGCTAGAGTATTTACATATCCAAAAAAGTAGTTTGAGCGGACAGGTCAATTCCAATATTCAAACGTGCAAGTCAGTCAGTTATGACGTCTCGCTATTTTATTTCATAAAAGCACCCCTTTCTGAAAGCGTTATTTAAGAGAGAATATTTTACACATACAATACTGTTACGATATTTGCTGAATAATACGCCGAGCACACTACTTAACTGTTTTTATTAACTTCGCTATGAACATACCACTACTTCACTGACTAATAACTTAGATCTCTTCAACTAGCTATACATCCCAAACACTTATTAACTTCTTCAAAAACTTCTCAACTTCCTTATCACTTCTTCATAAAACTTCCCTTCCGAGTGAAATGTGTCGCCTTATATACTCAATTCATCTAGACTAGATTCTTCCGGGTTCCGTTCTCTAGATTACTCAGGACAGAAGACCATCCAAATAAACAATTCTTGGAACAGAGCGACGAAATAAATACCTGCCGCGTCAGCTCATTTTTCATACCACAGCGGCGTAGCTACTGGATTTTTATCAATCTCGTAACATTATTCCCCTCTCAATTTTGATCGTTCCGACCAAACAATGTGTCGTTGTCTCCATTATAACGTTTGAGACTTTCTAGGTGAACGACCTTCATTTTTGCTCTCGGGCTGCGTTGAATCTTATAGACCACGTCGTTTATTCTGTTCACTATCGTATAGGGTCCTTCCCAAGATGGTGTTGATTTGGGAGACACTCCTTTCTTACGACGAGGGTTGTACAGCCACACTCGATCTCCTCCTTTAAATCCACCATATATTGAGATCGTATTGAGCCTTCATTTTATCACTAGATATCTTCAATCTTTTTCTTGCAAATTCGTGGATTCCATTCAAGCTATCTCGCAGTTCGACCGCATAATCCTGCACCTCTTTTTCTTCCGCACTTGGAGATCCCAACACCAAGTCACAGGATAAACGAAGTTCTCTCCCGAAGATAATGCTGGCTGGCGTGAGCTTTGTAGAATCGTGCACAGAATACATAATAGATTAATTGGGCGTCTCACATCCGCTTCAAATTCTTACCGCTCTCACCTGATTTTTGGGTGCGCGTTTTCATTTGAGCCCAATTCAGCTGTTCTCGATGTTGATCGCCATACCGCAACTCTACCAAATCTACTATAAGTGCCGTAGCTTTTTCTTCTTCGCCCCATCCATAAGCCACTGCTGCGGCATCAAATTGTCGGTGATACATGGATCAAGAGGACTGACTGGCCACCAAAAGTCGGTGGTTTTACGGAAATTCTTGATGTGGTAACCCTGTCTCGACGATCTTCGTTCTTGAAAAGAGATATCTGGTTTTTGAGTCCT
The DNA here is from genome assembly GCA_958502065.1 of Chrysolina americana. Classification (NCBI taxonomy): domain Eukaryota; kingdom Metazoa; phylum Arthropoda; class Insecta; order Coleoptera; family Chrysomelidae; genus Chrysolina; species Chrysolina americana. The sequence goes on from OY293410.1 coordinate 90,642,881, forward strand.
TTCACTTCCTCTCGCGCTGAATCTACTTTCTTATTAAGCTCATCGACGATTTTCTTGACGTCTTCCTCTATTTTTCCTTTCAGTTCCTCAATTTGTATTTCGGTTTTCTGTAAAACATTTTGAAAGAACTTGTCTTGATGTTCTAGAGCTCTCTAAAGGTCTGTTTTTCTTTGTTTTTTTATTCATTCTAGTTCATTCTTTTGGGGTTCGAGAATTTTCTGGAGTGCTTCTTCTCGTTCTTGTTTTTCATCTTCTCGTTCTTTTATCTGTTTTCCGAGAATTTTCTGTAGTGCCTCTTCTCGTTCTTTGTTTTCATCCAACCGACGTGTTTCCTCTTCTTATTTTTCATTTTCTCGTTCTTGTTTATCCTTCTGACGCCGCTCTTCCTCTTCTCGTTTTTCATTATCTTGTTCTTGTTGTTCCTCCTGGCACCGCTTTTCCTCTTCTTGTTTTTCCTCCTGGCGCCTTTTTTCCAAATCCGCAAATTGATTTTGGATACATTTCACAATGTCCACCATCGCATCTTAGGATGTACTCCTCATATTCATCATAAAGTTTATAAATACTTTCTGTTTTTCACTAATATCCCGTTTCGGATACCACTGTTACGATATTTGCAAAATAATACGCCGAGCACAGTATTAAACTGTTTTTATTAACTTCGCTATAAACATACAACTACAAAACATTTAGATCTCTTCAACTAGCTAAATATTCCAAACACTTATCAACTTCTTCAAAAACTTCCCTTCCGAGTGAAATGTGTCGCCTTATATACTCAATTTATTTAGACTAGATTCTTTCGGATTCCGTTCTCTAGATTACTCAGCACAGAAAACCATCCAAATAAACACTTCTTGAAACTGAGCGACGAAATAATTACCTGCCGCGTCAGCTCATTTGATATGCAAATGAGCTACTTTTTTTATAGCCGGCGCTCAACAGCGGCGTAGCTAGGGGATTTTTATCAATCTCGTAACAATTCGTTGAAATATATAGCACAGTACGCTAGGAAATTGTTTAGAATAGATTAATTCAATGTCACTTTTGTTAAATATACGATGATAAATATCCTGATCATGCATATTTCATAATCAACCATTAGCAACCATCCAACAAACTATTGGCAGGTCCCTCTTGTGAGTCCTCTAGATCTTCTGAGGTATAGGTACCTCGAAAGATAAGGGCATCATCTTCCATAGCTCGCACGAAAACTTCTGAAAGTTGCTCATAAGGGTGCAGCCGGTTGACGGTTGGAGTGGCCTAGATTTTGACCCCCTCATTGCAAGAGCTCTCGATCCTCACCTCCGCTACAGTCGGAGGTTGCACGTGTCCTATCTTTGGCTACCACAGCAGGACTCCTTACTTTATCGCAATGTAGCTGAAGGGATTGTGTTGGATCAAGACCCCATGTTTTGCCAAAGAAACGCCTGGCCATCATTAGTGAAATACTTCTTACATCTCGCACATTTTGATCGAAAAATATTAAACTTTGAGACTTCGTATGTCTATTCTTCGGGTCGAATTGGTCAACATGTTATTTACGAAAATAGGGGGAGATGGAATTTGTGGCCAACAGACCTTTCATGTACGTAATACGGTGAATAGTCGCAAACTTGAGACTTATTCACCATACATTGAATTTAAGGATGTTGATGACCAGCAAACAGCATAGTATTTGGAGAATAGAATTGCTAATGGCTGTAAGGACATAACTGGCGAGGTATACCTCGCTCATTTAAAAATACTCCACATGTTGTGGACAACCCGCTGATCGGAAGAATAACTTCTGAAAGACCACCACCTATGAATATCTGCAACAACTAAATCTAGAAACTCCAGCCCTATCGCAGTTCTGAACTTTTTACTGAATTCTCAAATGAAAGCTGCGTAGGCTGAGATTCTCCTACAGCTACTCAAAGAGACTACCCGCCATCGACTCCATATATGGTCAATGATAGATTGACTGGTATGCTCAAGTCATTTAATTAAGCAACTAACACAGATTCAGGCCAAATACTTGCTAGTGCAACTCCAGCTTTGGTGCCTTGTGAAAATATAAGACCTGGGTTACTACACTCAGGCCTATGCAAACGACATTGTCATCTTGGTCGATGCCCAGTGGTCCGGCCTCGTGGGTAGTATGATACAAAGAGTCTTCAACGGGGTGGATGAATGGTGCCAATCAGTGAGACTGAGTATGAACGCTAAAAAGGCAAAGCTGGATCTTTTCACCAGGAAACGCAAACCAGAGGACAGAAGCTCAGTCAATTACCTTGGCGTCAACCTTGAGACTGAGTCCCAAGATTCTATACTGGATCTACATGAGTCTCATTCGACCAATGATTACGCACGAAACCATCGTTTGGAAGCATAGTACAGCATCCGGTAAATCATAAATCTAATTAGATAGGGTCAACAAGTGAAATGAGGACGGCACCTACTAGGACGCTGGAGACTCACACATGACTGCGTCCCTTGCATTGAACATGAGGCACGCCAAGCCATTGCTCGCTTGATACGCTCCAACCAATAGAGGAGCAAGAGAATGTAGGGATATTCTCGATAATGGAATCAGATGGTAGAGGATTATCCTCTCCTTGGGATACCAGTTGACAGTTCTTCACCTGCCATACGATTAAGCAAAAAGCCGCAGTCAGGCGTTTTTACTGAGATCATCTGGTACACAGATGGTGAATCAGCCGGTGCCGGGGTAAAAGAAAAATCTCTGAAAGCGGAACTCTGTTACGACCTCTGAAATTTTGCCACTGTAAGATGTAAGAACTTTTTGCCATACTCGCCTATTTGAAAGACAATTTCGACAGACGCTACCACGGTTATCAAATCACGATATGCACCGACAGCTAAGCGGCGATCAAGGCATTATACAGAGTTCGCTGCTCAGGATCTGCAAAGACTATCCAACGCCAATAAGATAAAGCTACTTTGGGTCGCCGGTCATACTGAAGTGCCCAGAAACGAACAGGCTGATTACTTGGCCAGAGAAGGTGCGAAAAGCTCAACGATTGGACCAGAATCAATCCTAGGAGTTTCTAGATCAAGGAGCGTGTCAATCGTGAAAAAAATCCTTGAAGTAGAATTCCAGGATGCATGGCAAGATGCCCAGGGCATGAGACACATCAAAGACCCTTCTAATAGGAGGACCAAGACTCTACTCACACAAAGCATTAAGGAAATCGGAATTGTTGTATGGCTCCTAATGGAGCACTGCCGTCCAAACAAGCACTTCAACTATAGGTATCACGGATGATACTGACTACAGGTGGTGCATGGAGGATGAGGAGTCAGCTGCTACCCACATCCTCACGGAATGCCCAGCAGTGATGCTGCCACTGCTGGAAAGCGCACCTCGGAAGCATCCTTCTGAACCCGTTAAGTAGTAGAAAAGTATCGTTTAGAAGGCTAGCCTCATTCGCTCGCGAAGGCTACCTTTACAACCAATTCCCAGTAGCGGTGGGTGTATAACAGGCCCGGTTGAGAGGACTACTACATGCGTATGGTTCCGTCCGCTAACATATATTTATTCAATCTATCGGTCTGTAGCGCAGCGGTTATATGTCGGACTTTGAAACTTCAGATAGCGCTGGGCCAGGTTCGATTCCTGAGTCTGGGAGAATTTTTCTCAAGTTTCTTGGAGTCAATGGGCAACATGTCTTTTTGAAAAGCAAGTATGGTGCGAGTTGCCTACAGCTGAAAAGTGAACACACCACCAAAAAGTTGGCGAGTCACTCCAAAGCGTCACGGCAAACAATAATAATAATAGTCGTTCTCCACCTGCGCAGAACACTTCACGAGTGTTTGTAATGGAGTATTACTATTATCATCTATCCGAGCAAAACAAACGATTTCAGCAATATTTACCTTTGAAAGGATTCGCAATGGCTCAGAGTCGGCTCAAATTAACCCTACTGTACAGAGTAGAGTGTTCTTCACCAAACCTATTCGCTAGTTTCAAAGATGTGCCAGATACCACAGGTCACCATTAAATGGAAGTATCAGTTACCCATTCCCATTATCAATATTATTGGTAATAATACTAACTAACTATAGTGCATATATAGCGTGTGCGATGAAAGAATGAACCATGCAATGAAACAAGAAATTTAGGAATATATTGGTTAGTAGGGTAATATCACAAGTTGTAAGTACCGTAGCAAAAGTGAGTGAAAAATTCAATTTTATTAACTTTGAACATGTTAGTGTGCGATTTCGTTCACTGAATATACTCCGGTTTTTTATGAAAAGCTAACAAAAAATCAACTTGAACCCAGGATATTCTTTCAATGCAGGGTCTTAAGGCGAACTCTCTTTTTGATCACGTTGAAAAATGTTCATATTACTGAATTTGTAAAAACTATCAACACTTTTTTTTTACTAGCGGTACTTACATAAATGCAATGGTAAAAAATTCAATTACATCATTGTGATTGGAAGAGGACAGTTTTCGGATTACTCTACGACAGAAAGACAGACAGAAAGCCTTTACATCAAAACACAAATTTCATTCATTTACCGAATCTTTGGCCCATGAGTTACATGAAGTTCACTATATGGAAAAGAAAATGATGTCGTTAATTCAAGTTCACTTCAAGTGAGGGAAGGGACAATTAAAGTTACATGAAATCTGAAGAAAGGGAGTTATTGCGGAATGATCTTGAGAGGCGAATAGAATTATTATAATCTTCCATGCCTCATCATTAGTTTGGTTTACAGTGTCCACTGAGCCAAACAAAAATAATAGAATATCAAGGTAGTACTTACTGACAATGATGATTAAAATTACGAGTCCAATTACACCCATTATTATCATCATCTGGAACAAGAAACAAAGTTCGTCAAATATTAGATATATAGATAGATAGATAGAAATTCCATTATTCTCTTCAGGTCTTATTCGTGTGAAGGTAAGTTTATCGGGCACCGCATTAGAATTTAAGAAAAAAAGGGACTTAACTTACGTAGTTTTGTTTCCTGAAGTCGAATCCGAAGAAAATTCGAGAGGATCTCAACTACTTTTCGGGTTATCCCCTTCTGAATCTTGAAAACTACACATTTTCAAACTCAAATTTTTCACCAATAACAACCGTTTTACACAAAAATTCGACCTTTTATAATCACCAACATAACCTCCTTTTTCTTAGTTATTTTCATTGTCAGGGAAGGTTGGTCACTAGGAATATGCGCGGCCGACTATTCCATATTGAATAGGTGCATCTGCTTTTCCTTAATTTATATGATTTTAGTTTTTAAATTGTTATTGATTGTAACGCTGGTGAAAATCAAACAATTGAACATATTTGAGGGGAAGTAAATATTTGCTCATAATTGAATTTGATTAGTTGGCCACGCATATTCCAAGTGACCAGCTTACCGTGACAATGAAAATAAGAAAGAGGAGGTTATGTTATGTGAAAATAAAAGGTCAGATTTTTGTTGAATGATTGCTTTTAAAAAATGTTTTTTCAAAAAGAAGAAGGCATTTTGTGTGATTTTTTATCGAAAAACTTTGTGTTTGAAAATGGGCCATTTTCAAGATTCACAAGGGCATAACTCGAAAAGTAGTTGAGACCCCCTCGAATTTTCCTTCGGATTCGTGTTCAGGAGAAAACACTACATGAGTGAGGTCACTTTTTTAGATTTTAAAGCGGAGCCGATAATCTTACCTTTGCCATTTTTTACAAGACATGAGACGAGTCAATCACTAAATGGTACAGGTAAATTACAAACTGAAAAGAACAGATAAACTACAAACTAAAAGAACAGGTAAAGTAAATTGTTGATGGGTTTTCAACATATGGAATAATTAGAAGCAACCAACAGACAAACATTAAAGAGTTGAACCATATGTAAATAAATAAAGGTAGAAACAATAATTTGCTAAAGTATGTAAATAAGATCATGCTTACACTATTTCACCTACTTAATCATGAATAAAAAAGTGATTGACTTATTAAAAAGAGAAGATGGTCACTCTTCTGTCGAAAGAAGAAGAAAGAAATAATGGAAATAAGGATCAACTTTAGAAGTTTTAGTTGTTTCCTGCTGAAAACCTTCTTATTCTTTCATGGTTTATCCGTATTGGAAAATAGTTTAGATGATCAATATCGAATTATTTACACTGTACCTATTTTTTTTCAAATTACGATTTCTGGCGATAAACTTACCTTCAAGTTCTGTAACCAAAACTTTCTCTTGAGTTTTCCTGCTTGTTGTTCAAATTGTGAGGCTCCTTGTTGTAATGCATCTGTCAAAAACGAACATTTAGTGAGTTGAGAGTAAGACACAAATGTTCCGGAAAAGATTTATATGATATTGAAAGAATTTGAGAGGTTGTGAAATGAAAAGATATGCCTTTGAACCCTATCAATACATCAAATACAAAAATGTAAATGGCTTAGCAGACAGGCAATATTAGGAATAGAATTTAATAAATGTGAATCTACCGGGATTTGAACCTTGGATCTGATGATATCCAGCAGAGTGCGTTAACCAACAGAGTCATTTATTCTAGTCGATAAGTAACTTCCAATTCCTAATATAAAAGTACGCTTGTCGAAAGTTTTATAATTTACAATAGATATGAAATGTTTAATCACCTTCCAATAAATATAAAAATTATCACATCACTTTCTCGTTTCAGGAAAGATGTGAAAAGTTTGTTGAAAAGATGAAAACAAAAAATAGTTCACCCCTTCACCACACTAAAACTACTCAGTTCTACTTCAGTAATCCTACTGATGAAGTTAACTTGGTCAACGAAATGCGTATCTAGGAATTAAATTACTAGTGCCATGAAGAGGAAAACTGTTTTTGTTCATTCATTGAGTGACACCACAGGCGTTCAATACCCCATTTTCTATCAGAAAAGATGTACTTATTATTATTAGCTTTCTGGGGATCATGTAATATTAAGAAAACTTTCATTCAATATTTGTTTTACCAAAACGTGCTCTAAGATATTCATGTGAATGTAAGACCGCCAGTGTAATGTAGGTCACTATTTAAAGGGAATAATTCATCAACTCTTCCACCTCTGTTTATCTTTAAAACAGTTTGCTTGGTGTTCAAAAATAAATTCTTATTTAAAGTCAACGAATGCATCACTAGACAAAAAGGTTACTTTATAGCTCCTATTCCTCTCACGAATATGATCAAAAACTCATTCATAGATAAAGAACCAAAAATGCACAACCTTATTGCATTGAATATAAGAAGTATTCAGGATTAAAATCGGTTCAGATCAGCTATGAAGAATAGTTTTCCTGAACTGGTTCTTTGCAATGTTCAGGAGTTCTTTCAGTTATCTTTTTCAGCAACCTTACCCAACACGGACAACTAGTTTATTATAGCCAAGCTTCATTATTTATATGTACATAATATAAGATAGGTGTTGCATGAGGCAACACCGGTATCTCGTCTATGCCGTAGTATACCAAGTGTCTTAGATGGTAGTACAACACTCGTAGCGCCGCGTTGTACCTGTGGATATAGGCTGAGACTGTGCATAAGCTGGATAGGCTGACAGCAAAAGTATTATGGTCTCAGCTGCCCCATAACACGCTCTGCATCTAGCGTCAGGGACCTTTGTAACCATCACGAGACTACTGTAGACGAGGGTATTGAAGACACCATCCTGACAGGCCATTATGAATCCCTCGGTTTCCGACTTCAACCCACTTGACCTGAGATATGTGAACGTCAGGTTTCTGAAAAAGCCAAGGTCTTCAATGTATTTGAAGTAGACCCCATGCTTTGGCTGATCCTTATGTGGCTATAGAAGACTCTCACTATCTGCAGCTTTGACGTGGGCTTTTTGCTGAACGGATTCCAACTCGGTGACAGAATTTGGGTTCGTCCTTTCAGTGTCGAATACGACCGATTTCATCGGCTGCAAGAGTTTCTGCCTTGAAAAGAAATACTCCAATCCATGCTTTTCCATGATCGCATACCAAGCAGAGAAGGGGATTTGAACTCTTGATAACTTTACAGGCTCCATCCAGTACCATTCTGTTATATAGACACTCCAAACTCAAAAGTTCATGACCACCCCGTTGTATGGGAAATTATAATCATGGAATAGACGATTTAGGATGCAAGCTCCTATGAAGATGTATCATTTTGCAAGTTTTCACGTCGAGTTGTCGCATCTCTTTCATTTCATCACTTCCAATGAGTAAAGTAGAATCAGAACGGCAAGCATATTAGATGCAGCAGCTTTGTTCTTTCCCGACAGTTCTGATGACTAGATCTGTCGGAGTTTGTGCTTGCCGCGGAGAGAGTTTTTAACAGTAGCTTGGTTGTGGCGTTGTTCCACCCCTAGGTACGTATACGTCTCTCCGGCATTCATATGATGTAGGATGCTTCCGTCTACCGTATTCCGTACTCCTCGCATTTTTTGAGATGAACCGTGGCATATTTGTCGATCCCAAACTTCATTTTAATAGCATGCTTGCAGCAAACCTTAAGGACTGATGAAGCTTCATCCATGTAAAACAGATGGGTGACCTTATGCCTCCGGTTGCTAGGGGTGCTGCAGTTGTATCCACGGGTTTTCCGTAGTGCAACGGATAATGGCAGTAGTGAGATGTAGAAGAGAAGAGGACTGAGGAAGTCTTCCTGAAATACAGTCTTCCTAAAAATAACCTGATCTGTTTGACACTGACTTAACCAGATGTTATTGTGAAGCCAATGCTCTAGAGCAGCCTCAGCTGTTCAATGCATCCCACTATTTGATCGGGTACCGCAAGGCATCTGAGCAAATGCATGATGAGCTCATGCGATTTTGTATCAAATGCTTTGTGATAATCGATCCAGGTCATTGAAAGGTTACGCTTATACTGCACGGAGTCCTGCATGATACCTACATCTGTCAACAACACCCTCCTTGTACCCTCTTTGCTCACATATCCGTTCATATATCGAATCAACTGCAGAGAGTATTCGCAAGTATAAGATGCGGACAAACATCTTACAACATGCGTTCAAGCATGTTATCGGTCTGTAGTTCTTGGAATCAGACAAATCTCCGTTCTTGGGAATTAGCACGGTTCGCCCCTCGACAAACCAATTCGGAAACTGCTGCTTCCCATCTAGCCATGAGTTAAGAACTCTTTCTAGATGGTGGTGGGTACATGGACATTTTTTCCACCAATAGTTATTCAGCCCATCAGGGCCTGGAGCAGCAAAGTTCATCGAGCCTTTGAAGGCCCGTCGAACTTTCTCCGGAGGTTTCGGATTGCGCAGTTCATTGAGCTCAGTCTAACGAAGCTTTCTGCGCTAGGGACGGAGTATCTACGTTGAGTGGTTGCGGAAATTCGTAAATGTTCTTCGAGAAGGTTTCCACCCGATCAGCCAACGGTAGGTTATCTACAACACGTGGAGGCTCTTGGAATAGTCGAGAAGGTTATCGCTAGAGACTAGTGACTTTTTTGCAGCCACCAACATTCGTATCCTGTCTAGACAGTGCTGTTTGATGGTAAACATCACTCTTAATTTAGTGGGTGATGATGAGGTCGTCATAAATTTGCAGCATTTTATTATTTTATTTCTTTACTATTACTGTTCATTTTCATTGTATTTATCGGTTTTATGAATTTTACAGTTCTACGTCAAAAATTATGGAAGTAACGAGTTTCCATGAGAAAATTTGTATTTTTAAAACTGAATTTTTTCGTAAAAAATTGGATTAGTCGTAAAATGGTCGTACTGATTACGAATCCGAAGATATTTTCGATATATTTTGTTCATTCGGAAATAACGGTGGTTCAATTGCTACGTCTGGCGGGCAGTGTATATCACTTAAATTGACCTCTTCTAGGTCATTCTGTACAGCTTTGATGTACCTATCAATTCTGCAAATTTCGTAATTCTGTATAAAAAATTACGGAAGCTACTGTGATGTTCCCATGCGAAGTGAGTCTCACTGTATATTTGTATGTATACTGCAAAGTCATGTATTAGTTTCATAATTGAATGCTGATCCTGAAGGGATCTAATACTTGCGTGATTCCAAGAAGAGTTCTTCATGTGAATATACGTCCACAACTGCTTCATTTCTGAGATACAGGATGTTGAATTTTCAATCAAAATAATAATGCGCCACTGTTTATTTTTTTTTAATAAACATAATTTTTATATTAATTGTCCTATATTTATTTATAAAAATGGTCCTCTGACTTTTTTTTCGTCCGGAGGACGGTTTTCTATTTAAAGAATAAAATGCATTCATTGAGACCAGAAGAAAAAATCACATAGTGAAGCAAATCAATGCATTTTATTTTTTCAATCGAGAACCGTACACCGGCTGAATAAAAGGCTAGGGATCATTTGTGAGAAGATAGTTGAAAATTATACCAATAAAAATGGTATTTAAATTTAAAAAAATGGGTAGCGTATCGTTTTTTTTGATTAAAAATATTGCAGAACATGTTAACAGGGACGCCACAATGAAAATTAGAAAAACCTTTCAACTGAAAAAAAACTTTGATGCGTACTTTGCATGTGCCAAAATTGACGGAAAATTACAAGGTTTATCGCCATTTAGGAATAACATTCAATTATGAAACACATACGATATACTCGTATATACTTGTTACGACTTGAATCATGGTCAATTTTTTTTTACTTAATTTGAGTTATTTCACACTTTTTCAATGATAATTCATTTCTTCCGACAGAAGTTTGTTTTGATTTGATTCGATTTCACAATCTGACTTAAAAATTTTGAAACATGAATTGAGCATAGTTGTTATAAGATCAACTTTGCTATTTATCGTTTCTATATCATTCACTCTTTGAGTAACAGTTTTCTTCAGATTTCTTTTGCATCCTACAACTGAAGATGAATTTATTTCCGGAGAACTCAGGCTGGAGTAGCAGAGATACAGAGGTCCTTGGTGTAATGATTAATGTGCATGTATTATTCGTATATTTCTTTCTTGTTGTGTCTTCTCATTCACCAGGGATTCTAATGGTGGTGATGTAGGTTTTCCCGGATTTTTCCTATAGTTGAGATAGTAAATGAGCGGAATGCGCCATCTTTATTGTCAAGTCGCCCCGGAGCGCATATAGTGATGTGGCTCTCTCTCTCATCTGGACTGATGTGTAGATGGGAGGTAGTTTATAATTATTGATTATCATTAAATATATGAAGTTTTTATAATTTCTGACAATAAAGAATATTTTGAATTTGACTTAATCCAAACCATTTTTATTATTTTAAATTTATGTCTTCAGACAAGTGCCAGCCATGTTTATGTCGATTTTTTTTGTATCTTCTTGTATAATACTCTACAAAATTAGTTTCTGACCCATTTTCAATAGTTTAGCTTACTTGCAGGTTGCAGGTATAGCACTGATGATGGCCTAATAGACTTGCAATTATTGTAATCTATTCACTACACGAAATACAACTCTTCCATTCTAATGGACAGTTTCGGGTTTACAGCGTTAACGAATTTCATCAAATAAATTCTACGACTTCGAAGTATAAACTTTTATTTGGTGAATTTGATACTTTCCAGCACAATTTAACTTTGTTCAAAATCACGCATTTACTCGTCCTGGAGTCTGTGCTACCGAAGTGTGCTTTTTGCTTTTGCTCGCGACTGACTTATTACGCGAGGAAATTCAATTAAATCGGATATTAAAATTAGAAAGTTTCATTTCTCATTTTTTAATATGTTCATTCTAACGAAGGTGCTGGAGATTGTGCTGGGAATGTCCGACCCATTCGGCAATCAGCTAGCAAATAGTCAATGTGATATGGAGAAAAAAAGAGTTGTTGAACTATCCAAGTCACTAATCCTCCCCAGTCGTACTGCTGAAGAACAACCTGAAGAGATGACATTCTGGACACGTAGCCGGCTCTACAATATTCTTGAGTCTTGTTTTGAAGAGTGGTTCTAGAAGATCGAGGAAAGACAACTGTTACAGTTTGCTCAGGATTGTAGCAGTTCACAGTTGCCATTCGGGATAAATAATGCATCAGTGACATTTAAGAGATTGATGGAGACGGCTCTGAAGGGATCCTGGTGGATGACTTGTCTAGTATATCTTGACGACATTAAGGGGACTTGGCAGATCATTCCAGAATCACGTCAAAATCTCGAAGGAGGTATTTTTGTGACTGAAAAACTCTGTTTGAAAACTGAGCCCCAAGAAATGCCTTCCGTTTCAGAAGGAAGTATGATATCGCTGCCACGTTGTTTCTGAGGAAGGAGTAACAGGAATAGCCAATTCTAACAGGCATACGCCAGCTTCTAAGTTATAGCATTATCGTTGTTATGTGTTGGGGATTACTAACATCGCTAAAGTTCTCACCAGACCGACGGAAGGCCAAACTTAGTTCCAGCAGTCTAAAGGATGCCAAACTTCGTTCAGCTGAAAGAAGCGCGCTTTTATCAGCGCATCAGCTCCGGGGTATCGTGGGACTGGTAGATATCAAGCGGAAATAAGCCATTAGAATGCAGATGCTCTGTTGTGGAGACCATGCCCAGACAACTGCTTACATTGCTGACGGGTGTAAGATAATTCATTACGAGATACAGAAGTTGAAGGAGTGGTACAGTTTAAAAAGGGTCAGTGGGCCAGTAACCAAGATGCATTCCTGTGATAAACCGTCCTATGAAGATGTCTGAAAGAGCCTTTCCAGCCTAAAAGATACGATACTAGGCCAAAATCTGGTGGAACTGGCAATACCAAAGTTGTCCGGTGTGATTGATGGACAGGATTGGAGAGTTATGAACAGGATGTTGGAAACAATATAATAAGATTTTGGTGCATTATAACAGTCTTGTACGACTGAACATGAAAACTGTGGAGTGTTACTTTCGTTGTGCCCCAAAGGTGTAGATATGGAGAATCTGGCAGGTATCGACTCGCTCCAAGGATGACAGTTCAGGACGAAATTTTTTAAATGGGGGGACCATGGGACTAACATGGATTCGGACCTGTTTGGTTGCCGCTTTTGTGTCGCTCGAGAGAAAGTGCACGAAAATGTTCTAGATAACGGTAGGAGAAAACTCTCTCTTCGTTTTGATGCACCTCAGATCTTTCAGAAGAAGGTAGAGGACAGTCTTTTTCAGTTCAGTTAGCATTATTCAGTGTGGTATAAATTATTCATTAGTTAGTCTTATGAAATTTAATTAGTGAGATGTTATATTTCAGTAGTATAAATAAATTAGTATATCGTTAGGAGCATTTTTATTACAATAGTGTATCACACGCAGCTGAACCTCAGGAAGCAGATAAGTCTGAAGCAATCGAAATGGAAAAATTGGACGATCACATCAATGATAACAAAGAACATCTTTGCATAATGTTTTGGGTTTGTAACCTTCCACTACAAAGGCGTAGAAGTGCCACACCAATTTTATTTACAAATCCGACTTGGTTTCTTGGAATTCTGACTTGGTAACTCGGAATTCCATAATTCCGACTTAGTATCTCGGAATTCCAACTTACCAACTCAGAATTTTATAATTCCGACTTGGCACGTCGAAATACCAACTTGGTAATTCCAAGATACCAATTCGGAATTATAAAAGTCACAATTATGGAGTTCCAACATACCAAATCGGAATTATAAAATTAGTTAGTAAATCGGAGTTCCAAAATTTTGTTACAAATTCGAAATTCCGTGATACGGAGTCGGAATTATAAAATTCTGAGTCTCAAAGTTGGAATTTCGAAATATGAAGTCGGAATAAGTATGAAAATCCTAGTGACGGAATTTGAAAAATAAAATTAGTGTGGACCTTCTACGCCTTCGTATTCCAGTCTGGAAATGAAAAAATGTAAAAGACTGTTGTCTTGTAAAAAAAATTTAATTTTGTCAGTAACTTATCGTATTCTAAATTTGTGTATCTGAAAAAGTGAGTTCAAACTAACTAAATACAAGAATCTTTTGATAAATGTGTTGCCTACTAATAATATTCATTTCATTATTTACAATTATCGTCTATCAATTTAATGCAACCTCCAGACCTAAAAATAAATTTATTTTGTTCTGCAAACCAAGCCTTTACAACTTCTGTAACCTCTTTGTTGGAAAAAAAGTTACGACCTTTTAACTTTTTTGAGGTTGAGGAAATATATGAAAGTCGGACGGGACCTTGTTCAACTTTCCACCTCTTTCGTAGGCCTAGTAACTACACGGCTTGAGAAGTAGCATATTTTTCAAACCGAGCACTTATCGAACGCGATACTTCTACCCTTGCACGCTTCTACAACATTCAGACATTTGGGGATCCATTCTGCATCAGTCATTTTTCCAATGCCCTAGTTGACATGAACTACAGATATGATGAACACGTTCATATGAAATATTCAGAGCCTCAGATATTCGTTTCAGCCCAATTCGACGGTCCGATAAAATCATATCATAAATTTCATTTTCAGGGACGGACACATAAACTGGCCTTCCTGATTGCTCTTAATCTTCAATGAAAAATGTTATTCTTTTGTAGCTTGCAATCCCACTTTTCACGATCGCATACGAAGGACATTGATCGCCAAAGGTACTAATCATATCTTCCTGAATCTGCTCTCAACCCCTTCATGCAAATACTTGATGGATCGATACTCCAATTTTTCTATTTTCATAATTTCGGTCGAGATCCTTTTTCTCAAACTTCATTGCGCAAAACTGGTTCAACTTTTTGAGGTAAAACTTCACACTAACACTTCTAATAAGTTATTGGTCGTTGCAATGGTAACGCATGATTTTTTATCCATAGATCAAGTCTAGGCTAACTAGATATCAATACATCTTCGTAATACTTCTTTCTTTCAAAAACCATTGTTTCAGGACTCAATAAGTTACTGACAAATTTTTTCAAGGCAATAGTCTTGTAACTTATCGAGACTTTTTGATATATTTGCTCTTCTACACTTGTATCTTGTATACCATACCCAGGTATCCTTGGTTTACATTTTTTCATTTTCTGACCGTGGAAGTTCAAATTAAATTTATATGAAATTTAAGGATGATTTGAACTCATTAAGGCTTTCACGACCCTCGCTCAATGTTCTGTGTAGCTTTTGGTTTTCGGTCGTGTATCCATTTTTCTTGGGATTTGACCGCATGTGTAGGCTAAACGTCAAAACCCAAGAAAAATGGATACACGACCGAAAACCCAAAAGCCATACAGAACAACAGAATTGTACTCATCTCAGAATGTTGAAAAATTAACTTATATCTACCTCGTTTATTCTAGACCCCTCAATTATTAGGATCAATAAGCATTCTTCTGCGAATGAAAGCAACCAGTAACTACCATTCTATCCCATACAAACGGCATTGAACTTCGTTTCGAGTAGTTCAAAAGGGTATTGAAAATGGCATCTTTTGAACATACATGAATCACAAACGTGCTATTTTGGGAAGTTGAAATTCCACTTACCCGCTCTGTCATCTAATTCAGATAATTTCTGATCACGTTCCAAGACCTTTTCTACATTCGTTTTCATAATATCCACGACTTCGTCAACCTGCGCTTGAGTTTGCTGCAGCCTTCGTTGAGCAGCGATTTGTTGTGGCGTTCGGGGTCCCCCCACAATCCCATCATCTCCACCGGTACCGGCTGATGGGGCCAACGCATCCCCTGCAGACCTGTAACAAATTTCATACAGAGTCTGAAATCAACTTGTCAAAAAGTTGATTTTTCGTATGACCACACAGGAAAGTAACGTATATCGCACTGTATCTCCCACGGACAGTGCGGATGAGCGCCATATGCGACTTTTAGATTTACCTTCTATTTAGATTTATTTACGTAATATTTACATTTTTCAGAATACAAAAAGCTCAGGTAATTTTTTTAACTTCCAAAACAAAAAAAATACTCAGCTGCGATTCAAATTCAAATATTTTTATTTTGTTTAGCTATGTATCCCAATTCAAGTCTTAAAATATTCGCATTGAATTCTATTTCTTTGGCCTTCAGGGCACCATATAGGGAGAGCGAAAATTAGGACAGCCCGTTGTATACAGAGCGATAGACCATAGCCATTCCATTACTCAGTTGCAACGTCAAGCCGCCCCCTGATCCCCCGAAATGGAGACCCTTCAGAGGACCCCACGATGACAGTGGGTAGGTCCGTAAATACTCCAAGACTAGCCCGATTACGGGCAAAACCTACGCCTCCTGTGAAGCTCATGCGTGGACTTGGGGCATTCAATACAGAGATTGGTTGAAAATATCAGTGACGCCGGTAGTATGATGAAGCTCACAGCAAAAAACAGGGTTTAGAAATTGGTCTTACTCGTACCATTGGCTGCACTCTACAGGCCCGATTTTTCGAAACGTTTCTCGAATAAGTCCAGAGCTTGACAACTAAGGCCCCGGTATTTGCGGGTGGCATTGACAAACACCCTGATGCGAGTGAGATTGTCGTCAGGGGGCTTTTTGGTGAGAAACATTCATAGACGTTATGAGATAACTTTATGTAATTATGTCGAGACTGAGTCGACGTTGCTGATCTCCCAAAGTGTATATAGGCGAGTATATCTGTCACCGCGTAATATCCAGGAGGCAGTAGGTACACAGGATATGCGTACAATATTGCCGGTCTTATAATCTATTTGTAAATCAACAACTTATTGTCCGTGCTCAATTTGGCTCAGGGCTATCGGAGGGTAGGTACCCTTAACACGATCGTCGAGTTTCGAGTTGTACCCCCAGGTACCTCAATCCCCTAGGAGGAATCTTCGAGAAGCATTCCTCTTCGTAAAGTTGACCATTTCGAGTTATTCCGCGTTTCCTCTTATCTTATTACTTTCCATATACGGCCCAATGTCCCGATCCAAATGAATTTGGATCTACGTTGTAGCGGTCACGCTGGAGAGTGAATGTGCGTATTACTGCTTATATATAGCGTGGTCCGCTTGCATATATTGTAATATTTACTCACTCGGTCCGTGGGAAATCATGGGTATATAAAGAGTGTATATCCTCCTGAATGATTGCTATTTACTCTTTTCACTCTTACCGAAAAGAATCGCCCTGTAAAGTATGAGTTGATCAATTTCTTGGAAACACAGTTTTATAAAACCCATCCACAAGAGTGGGTCACGTGATAATGTCACCGACTATAGAGGTATATATATGTAATCAATGTGAGTTACCAAAAATGCTTGACTGTATAATCTCCAAAAAAGTATCCTGGGACCTCAAAAACATTCTTATCAGCGAACAACATGGTGTCTGCAGAGGACGTTCTACAACCACAAATTTATTACTCTACCAAAAGTCTATTATCAACTCATTAGAGAATAAACTGCAGGTGGACTCTATATATATACCAAATCTCCAAAGCCTTTGATAGGGTGCACTACGGTTTATTACTTGCAAAGCTCGAATCCATGGGATTTGAAGGAAATATCTTAGAATGGATTAAATCCTATTTAAGTGATTGAGTACAATATGTCAAAGACGGGAGTTCAGTATCTGACCTTATCAAAATCCCCTCTGGGGTTCCCCAAGGATCTCATATGGGACCAGTGTTATTTAATGTATTTGTTAATGACCTTCCAAATGTTATTACCAATAGTTCCTTTCTATTATTTGCCGATGATTTAAAGATGTTTAGAACAGTTCAATCCATATCTGATGTTGAGAGTTTACACCTTTCAAGGTGGTGTAACATTAACTTGGCTAAATGTCAAAAAATAACTGTTTCACGTAATTACAATTACCAAATCAACGGCACCAATTTATCAGTGATCAATAAAATCAAAGATTTGGGGGATATATTCGACTAAATGACCTTTAAGAATCACATAATAGAGATTTCTAATGGATCTGGACACCCTAATAAAAAGAGACAAAAGTTCTTAATTTTTCCGTCCTTGTTGCCAGGGAATGTACTCTGTGATTGGTTACTATAAGGTCAGGGATTATAAATGTCATTTTCAACTGTTGCTGTCATGTCATTCAAACTCCCCGCCATTATGGTAACCAATCACAGAGCGCGCCCCTGGCAACAAGGATGGAAAAATTAAGAACTTTCGTCTCTTTTTATTTGGGTGTCCAAATCCATTAGAAATCTCTATTTGAAACCTCAACTCCTGCTCGAAAAATGTTAGGCTTTTCCCTTCGCTCAGCAAGATTATCTATTGTAAGGTCCATACTTGAATATAACTCTGTCATTTGGTTTACAAATTTGATATTGAACTCTTAAAGAATACCTAAAATAAATTCTTGAGATACTGCATGTGGCTATAAATGGAGAATGAATAGAGATGAATATTTTTACCCACAAATATTTAAAACTCTGAACTTAAACACTTACATAGAAGAGTAGAAATCGGCCTGATATTCCTTCATAAAATTATCAATTGCATTATCGATTGTCCTTAAATTGTTGAACTTATCCCGCTCTCAGTAAATGTTAGAAGAAATAGAAATAGTGATATCTTCAAGATTCCTTTCTGCAGAACAAATTATGGTCAAAATGAGTCTCTCAATAAAATTATGAGATCAGCAAACAGTCACAGCAACAAACTTGAACTGTTCAATTCATCCTTAGCATCCTTCAGAAAAGCTGTTAGAAAGTTGTAATTGTTATTTTTGTTTTTTCTCTCCTTTTATTTGTATTCATCCTATGATTACATTAATGTGTACACATGTATTTTTACTTTGATTCTTTCTATATAATTATAAATTGGCTTGCCGTAAATAAATAAATATATAAATAAATAAATAAATAAATGCATACTGAATATTGTTAATAAAATTGTTTTTTTTCGTTAACCAGCTGTCGTCCACTTACCAACGACAGCCCTCAAAAGTCAAAACTTGTGCGAGCCAAGGATTGACGAGGTCTTTTACCTTTCAACGTGCGATTCTTAGCACTTTCTCAGGCCACCAGAAAAATAAATTGAAATCACTTGGATTGTACCAGTGACTGGTAAAACCAGAATGATGTAGCCGTGTAGCCGACGATATCGCTCTTCGTGTCCAGGTATGGGATTTTGATTACGATGGTGGAATGTGAGTTCATGTTGGCATTTCAAGCAACTATGCCTGCTTGTTCATTGCCAGTGATACCAATGTGAATTGGGATCCACCACAAGTTCGACGGTTATATTCTTACTTTGCAGTTCGTGCAGTTTTTCCTTAATGTATCGTAGTAGTGGATATTTGGGGAAAGCTTGTTATATATGTCTCTTATAGAGTTTAACGAGTCGGTAAAGATGACTGAATCCATATCATTGATGTCACCTAATAAATCTATTACTTCATCAAAAGCATCCTGCAGCATCTCCGGTGTGGATGCTGCAGGATGGCGGTAAGCTGAATCTTACGACTGATTTCGTTGAAAAAAATGCTACTTCGACAGGTTCGTCCCCTGGTGTTTTAGATGCTTAAATTCAAATTTGTTGTTTAAATTTGTTTTTTTCTATTAACCAGCTGTAGTCCCCCTACAAAAGACAGCCCTCAGAAGTCGAAACATGTGCGAGCCAAGGATTAACAAGGTCTTACCTTTCAACATGCGATTTCTAGCACTTCATCAGGCCATCAGGAAAATGAATTGAAATCGCTGGGATTGAATTAATTTCCGGAAAACCAAAATAATTGAAAAGCATTGATTCTAACCACTCGGCTACCTGCATCGGTGTAGACAACATCATAGCCGTTGTACTCAGGTTTCATTTCAGAATATTTCTGAAGGAGAAAATGTGTATTGTCTTTGAAAGAAATAGTGAAGGAAGTATTGTAAGGAGGAAATCAGTTCTAATTCTTCGAAACTCTCAAACTAAATGAGTACCTCGACCTTGGTACTAAAAACCTCTACCATTAACCGTAAAATAGCTATTTTAAAGCTTCAGATCAGTTAGTATCCTCACTCGCAAGAATAAAAAAAAAATTATTTTTCCGTTAACCAGCTGTCGTCCCCTCAGAAGTCTAAACTTTAACGAGCGATTCCAAGGTTAAGGTAACTAAATGACTATCTACTCGAGGTGAGTACATTTGAAATGAAATAAATCTGAGTTGTTATGAATACTTGTTAGATTCAAGATCAGAGATATTACATGAACGACCTCATGGGTCTGTCTGCTCATACATCAAAGGATGGCACGTATTTAGGATATGTTCTGTAAATAGACAAAAGTTACCGCTGCTTACCGGACCGGTGACATAAGTTTTGACAGTGGTTTTTGTCTGGTACTTGTGGTTGCAATTTATTTTCGGGACATTTGTCACTGTCGTTTATCTCTTCAGTCTTTCAGTGTAATTATTGGTTATGTTTAATTGTTAATTGTTTCAAGTAGCGATAGCTGGCTTTTATATTTTTGGTGTTGTTTATTGTTTCATTATATTAATATCAAAATATATTGTTTCGAATCATAGATAATGACCAACGTTTTTTTATTTAATGCCTGGAAATCATTAAAAACTCTTCGATCTGTTCAATCACTTCAAATTGAATTCATAAATCATACAAAACGAATCGAAATTTTTTAAACTCAAAAAATTAAAAGTATTCAAACCAGAATAACCAAAGAAAATCGTCGGTTGTTCTGGTGACAGACAATCGACCGCTTTTTTAGGAACCAAGTTCCGTAAATAACCTTTTTTTCAGTTACCAACCTAAAAAAGACATTTACGGGACGCAAATTCAGCAACCAAGACAACCAAGGTGATATACGGAACATATCCCTAATGAGCTATTCCTATCAAATCATCGACACATAGACTTCCGTATTTCCGGAAGCAGTAAATGTTTAGATACAAAAGGAAAACCGACTGATAAACTTACAGAAGCTCCCTATCGGCTAACCTGAATATGTAAAAATCTACAAAAGATGGGTCAAAGGAATTGAGGAGGATGCAATTTGTGTTCAGGGCGCGATAGTCCAAAAAAGGACCCCTTTAACTGAAAGGAGGCAGTATAAAATGATGCCCACAAAAGATTATGAATAATTCGTCAAATGTGAAAAAATCTCTTGAGAGATTAGTCTGGAGGGATAAATGGTCCAATGGCACCACAAAAAAAATTAACATCGTACAAGATGGGGAATATACATCAATGGGCCTTCCAACGCTGTCAAGAGGGCAAATTTGGTACAAGAAAAACTGGTAAATGCTAGGATATAATAGGAGGATATTAGTTTCAACTTTAGTCTTCGGGTCTCTAAATTCAAAACAAGAGAAATCACCATTTAACATTTAACATTCAACAAAGGGGGATCCTAGATACAAACATATAGCCAAGCGGCAATAAAGGCACTGTGATCATACAGGATTATTTTCTGTCAGGTAGAGACACAATATATAACCGCAATGACCTAGAAATAGGGTAAAACTTGCCACAGGGGCATTGAAAGGGCAGAACACCTAGTAACATCTTTTATTGGACCAGAATCAGCCTTGGGAGAATGCATCGGGTCGGGCATTGTTCGCGGAAAAATGATAATGATCGGGTCAACCGACCGGCTATCAAGCTGCTATGATCTGTCTGACCCGTAACTTGGGTTTTCCGCAAGGGTCACACCTTTCGGTCAATACATACATACATATATTGGTCAATGAAGTTTTCAGTTGTTCTGAATATGCACAAAGTATCTTATTGGCAGACAATAAAAAATTACGAATTCTTCCCAGAGTTGCAGTTACCGAATTTTAGTAACACGGGTGGAGAAGATCGTCTTCAAAACTGAAAACGTTGAAGTCCTTGGGATTCTTCAGAGTAGTGAATTATCCACTATTGGAAAATATTCTAATATAAATTACCACATTTAATGTTAATTTGAACTGATGATAGGTAATAATGCTAAAACTGGCATGAATGTGGTCTCCGGTTTTAAGTTAGACTGAATTCTATTTCTTAATGTTTCAAAACTTATTAACACATGTTGGTATATGTATATGCGAGATGAAATTTGTTACGAGACTCAGGTATTACCACAAAGCAATAATAAAACATTTATCTTTGACTAAGTGAAAAACACAGGGTGGCTGTAGAAGAAAAATTATAGATGATTATCGGATATATATATTTCATACGTTTCTCTGAAATAATCTTCACATTGAATGAAATGAGCATTCATTTGTACGACATCACCATCTAAAAATAAAAACAGAAGACCCATAAGAGTTTCCTCAGAAAAACATGTTCTTGTGGCAGAGCGCTTGCGTTGAGAAGTTTGCCCGAAAAATCAATTTTCAACACCTACTTCAAGACAAACAATTGCCGAAATTAACGTAAAAGAAGTCCATTACGATCAATCAAATATCCGTTAACACCCTTGAAATCGTTTCGTAAAATAATCGATAGAGAAGTAAAAGGATATGTGCAATATAGCATGCATATATATTTATCATTAAAGCTATCAATTAGTCGCACAACAGGAACTCAAAGTATGAATTATAATTTCAAGTTGAGCGATAAGATGTATATTTTTGGCGTTTTGGGACTTGATAACAGTTGCATTAAGTAAAAACAGTCGTTATAAAAACTAAACTAAACTAAATACTGGCGGTGTTTTTTTTCTTTTACTATAGCAGATTAATAGAGGATGAACATTTTCACGTGGAAGAAAATAATAAATCATTAAAAAATATTTTCGTCTCCACACATCCAAGTTGGCGATGATGGAAGGGCCGACCGTGAATTTAAAGACAACAATCCTAGCTAGCCAACTCAGATTTTGAAATTGCACGCATCAACATCTTTCCGAAAACTTCAACTGGTACTTACATGTTTCAAAAGCTGTTTAAACTTATTTTTAATGAACCAACACCAATATCACCGAGGTATGTGAGATTCAAGCTCTGTTGCCTATTGATCTCTACGTCACACTGGCGCGCCAGGCACGCGCAGTGCCAAAGGATACGGCGCATTGTGATAGGTCAGGTTTCATTAACAAATCCACGACCATTGGAGGATGCCAATGCCTACGCGAAGAAAATCAAAAATCTCTCGTCGATCTCGATAGCGCCCGTTATATACGCTTTTCCGAGCTTTGGGGAAACGCCTCGAGAGTTTGAGCTTTTGCTTAATAAGGAAATAATATACAGGGCGATGGCTGAGTCTTCCTTTTGGAAATTATTTCTATAGTTCGTCGAGAGAGAAAATCATGTAACGTTGAGAGGACGATGTAAGTAGGTACAGGTATTTAGGAAAATTATCAGTAGAAATAATTTCTACGCATTCTGTACATGAAAATACTCTTTCCGCAGTTGACCCACTGAGTGAACGAATATATGAGCAAAGAGGGACAAAGACGGAGGCGCTGGATGCCAGAAGATCCTGCTAACGCAGAACTCCGTTTAGTATAGGTGGAACCGCTCGATGGTCTGGATCGATTACTGCAAGGCGTTTGAAATCATGCATTTGGTCAGATGCCTTGCGGTACCCGATCATATAGTATGATATGCATTGTACAACTGATCCTGCTATGGAAAACTTGCTTCACCATAAAAGTTGAGCAGTCAGAGTCCAAATGGATCAGATAATAATCAGAATGGACCTGTTTTAAATATAGTTCCTAAGTACTTTAGTATTCTTTCCTAATGCTTAGGAAAGCCGTTGTTGGTAAATAGAAGTGCAGTACCACCAGCAACCGCTGACATATATAAGTCACCTCTTTATTATAGATGGATGATCCTTAATTATATGCCTTGAGAGAAAATGAATTGCATCAGTTCTTAATAGTGGTGGAAGAGAACACGCATGCTTTCTTGATGCTGGAGAGACATAGGGGTTGAACAACGCCGCTCTCAAGAGGCAACCATATACTGAAAACTTTCACCAAGGCAAGTATTAGTATAAATTCAAACAAATCTGGTCATCAGAATTATCAGGGATGAACGAAAGTTGTGATATAACTATATATGATTGACGTTCCGGTCCTACTTTACTTCTTTAGGGTGGTGCTTTGGACTTAAGAGGAGCTGCGACAACTCAACGTTGAGGGCCGTCTCCACTTCTAGAGAACGCACCGAAGCATCGCTACTCCTCTTGAATTGTGTTAGTCGCAGAGTACTTTGTATTTCGGTGTCTCTCAGTCCATTTATCAATAACTACATTGCTATCTGTTCCTTGAAATCTCCCGGTGCATCTGCGTAAGCTAGCTGAATTAGGCATCTCACATGTGCCTCACATTCTTGCAGACTCTCACACGATTCTTGATTGCGCGTTTTTCATTTGAGCCTGATACAGCTGTGATGATGATCAGCATACAGTATCTCTAATGCAGTAATCAGGTCTTCATATGGCCCTCCCAAAGCTACTATAAGTGCCGTAACTTTTTTTCCCCATCCATTAGCCACTGCCGCAGCTTCGAATTGCCGACGATACATGGACCAAAAAGACTGTCCATCGAAAATCGGTGGTTTTACGGAAATTCCTGATGTGGCAACCCTGTCTCAACGGTCTTGGTTTTTGAGGAGAGCTATCTGGTTTTCGAGTCCTTTCATATCCTCTCGCACTGTAATCACTTTCTTATATTGAGCTCATCGTTGATTTTCTTGACGTCTTCCAATATAGTTCTTCTTTCAGTTGCTACATTTGTACTTCGGTTTTTTGTAATACATGTTGGAAGAACTTGTCTCAATGTTCTAGAACCTCCTAGAAGTCTGTTTTCCTTCGATTTTCTATTCGCTCTTTTGTTGCTCGAGAATTTTCTGGAGTGTCTCTTCTCGTTCTTTCTTTCATCAAACCGTCGCGTTTCCTCTTCTTGTTTTTCCTTTTCTCGTTTTTGTTTTTCAGCTTCTCGCTCTATTCTCTGTTCTTTGAGAATTTTCTGGAGTGCCTCTTCCCGTTCTTTCACTTCATCCAACCGTCGCGTTTTCTTTCTGGCTCCGCTTTTCCTCTTCTTGTTTTTCCTCCAAGCGCCTTCTTTATATACAGATCCGCAAATTGTTTACAATGTCCTCCATCGTATCGTACGATGTACTCCTCGTATTCACCATAAATAGTTTATATATAATTTCTGCTTTTCACTAATATCCTACTTCCGACGCCACTGTTACGATATTTCTAAATAATATTCCCGATCATACTAAACTGTTTTTATTATCTTCACTATAAAAATACAACTACTACACTAACTAATAAAACACTTGGATCTCTTAAGCTGCTCACATAACTTCAACTAGCTAAATCTTCCAAAAAATTCCTATAAACTTCTTCATCCGAATGGAATGAATCGCCTTATATATTCAATTCGAGCAGAGTAGATTTTTCGAGACATTTCCATTCTCCAGAATGATCAGTACAGAGAAACATTTAAAAAATGCTCCAAGAATGAGGAAATGTTTACTGCGATCGGTCACTGTATTTGTTATGAAAATGAGTTACGTTTCATGGTCGGCAGTCAACGCGGCGTAGCTAGGGGATTTTTTCAATCTCGAAACAGTATGCATCTTTATAGGAGCTTGCATCCTAAATCGTCCGTTCCATAGTTATACTTTTCATCGAGACAACGGGAGGCCATGGATTTTTCAGTTTGGAGTGTCTCTGCCCCATTACATAATAGTACTGGATGGAGCATACCAGCAAAAACTGTTACATCACAGTTACAGTTGTGACCTGTGATATCGCATTCTATGAAGCATAGACGTCGCTGCGATGTCAGAGGGATGTTATTTTGTCCCACTCAAGCCTCATCAATGCGATGTCGCTGCGATAAGTTCTCTGCGATATAACAGCGATATATTTTTAGTGATGCGATGCGATGTGATGCGAGATGACATCGCAGAAATGTAAACATATGATATCACAACTATGTACATTTGTTATGCAGAGGTAAGGTACTAAATAGGAAAAAATGTCAGTGAAGAGAAGCCTCGGATACAAAATATCCCCTTCCCTATTATTTCAGGACTTCCTTTGTTATGGCCTATACCAATTATAGCATATTTTCTCTACTCTTTTATTATTTTCTCCATGCACCTCTAGTACAACATCTGAAAATGAAGAAAACAATAATAGTGATATACATACAGTGATTGGCAGACTTTATACTCACCCACGTTTATATACCTACTAACCGTGAAACGAAACGACTGAATCAGCTAGAAAATAGAGCCGAGAGCCGAGCCAACAAAAGATTTTGGAGCGAAATCGCCAATAAAATAAAATTACTTTCATTGTCAACTCTCAAGTTCAAGTGTCACGACTAACTGCCTATTATCACAGATTATAGAATTGTGCTATCATCCCAGAGATATGTCATATGACATCTAGAGATGCCATGTCGCAGATGAGTTTGCTTCTGGTACATCGCACTGATGCAACATTCGTGATATCGCCGTGTTGCCTCATTATAACATCTTAGAGATGTGTTTGCTTCTGTACATCGCAGAGATGGAACATTCGTAATATCACAAAGTTGCCTCATAGCGACATCTCAGAGATGTCATGTTGCAGATGTATTTGCTTTGGAACATCGCAGCGATGGAACGTTTGTGATATCGAACTGTTACCAGATGTGTTGGCTGGGATGTAGAGTCATCGAGTTGAGGTCCCTTTCTCTGAATTATTTTTATTTATATTTATCAATCGGCTGCACCCTTTCGAGCACAACCCTCAGAAGTCTTCGAGCTAGAGAAGACGTAGCTCTTATTTTTTAACGTGTGATGCCATGCGCCTACATCCCTGTGGTTGAGACGCGAGCGCTCTACCATAACAACCACCAAAGCCTATGGAAATACAGTGATCGGAGCATCTCTTTTTGACCCAAACTCTGTTACCGAATTTAAAGCCATTCAGCAAAAGCGCTGATGCATAAAGATAAGATAATGCAGAATTGACCTTTTCATTCCTCAGGTCAAGTGACGTCGGAGATTGAGGGATTTCTACTGGCCAGCCAGGATGGTGTATTCAGCACCCTGGTCTAACAGTCCCGTGATGGATACAGAGGTCCCTGACACACAGTGTGTGTGTCGAACCGGTCGAACGCCTTTGTTGTCAGCTTGTCCAGATATGTGGTCTCGCAGCCTATATCCACAGACATAATGTGGCACATCAATGAGTGTTTCCTATCATCTACGACACTTATTTTGTAGGTACGGTATAGACACCGGTGTTAACTTATGCTACTATGTCGTAATATGAGATTAGGTCCTTCATGGAGAAAAATAAGTGCCGAATCTATTGGAACTATTCATTCCACACTTTCAGGCAAATACAAGCCAACAAGCTGAATGAGTAGAACGATTTTCGTCGTGGAGTTTTCTGTTCCAGGCGAACGGAAAGTCGTCCGATAAGAGCGTTATTTATATATATATAATTATTTCACAAATACTTTTGTGGATAAAATTTAATTATTGACTTAATTCAATTCAAAGGTAGAACTAATAAGTTGATTGTTTTTGATTGTTTACATATGAATTTAAATGATTGATATGCTGGCTGTGTGGAATTTAATCACCAAAATAATCATTTTTATATGAGTTGGATTTTTGAACTAGCAGAAATATCAAAAGATTTATTTTTGGATATTATTCTATTTCATTGAAGTGTCTTCCATGTGGCTTTGACAGATTTATCATTGAACTAATATGAAAAAATATGCTTTTCTCTCTATTTGTATTGCTTGCGTATTCGCCAGTGAAACTTCAAACGAACTTCAGATTGGCCCTCTTTATATTTTCTGAGAGCTTCATTCTTGCAGACATATTAGCTCAATAAGCTTATATCTCATAATCGAATTTTGGTTACAAACATCTTTTTGATTATTCATTTCACCCAGTAAAAAAATAATTCAAACGCCTTTAAAATTGAGAATGAAATGTATCAGGTACCCTTTTTATATGCAAGTTTGGACGACGCACTATTCCAAAATCCCGCCACATGTCGGGCACCAACGAGGAAAGAGCATATAAGACCAAACTTCAACGTTCGCATTCGGATTGACTATGGATTGACCACCGTCACGTACGAAGGCGTAGAAGGGCCACAAACAGTTTTTTTTTTATTTCTACTTTAATATCGGGGGTCCGACTTCAATCTCGGACCCCCGATTTTAATCTCGGGGGTCCAACTTTAATATCTGTTATATTATGTGTCTCACTAGAGTTTATGTTTTGATGTTTTCTTTATGCATACTTTGTGTAATTGAGTAGTTAGTGTACTTTTATGTGTACAATTTTACGTCAATAAATTATAATACAGGTGAACCATTAGTGGATGTTATTTCAAGTTAAATAACCGATATCTAACAACCTCGGACCCCCGAATTCAATCTTGGGGGATCGACTTTAATCTCGGACCCCCAACTTTAATATCGGGCGTTCGACTTCAATCTCGGACCCCCGACTTTAACTTCGAGGTCCGACTTTAATCTTGGGGGCCCGACTTTATTTTTGGGGGTCCGACTTCAATCTCGGGAGCCCGAGTTTCAATACGCAGATTCCTGTTTTTATTGAATTTCATGGTCATTTATAGTTCTCTACAGTGGTTGACACACTATTATATTAGATTTTGAAAGCACTAGTCGTCGAATGTCGGTAGAATTTTTTGCCGGGTTTATGAGAAACAAATCTACAAAAAATCTGGTTCTTCCACTTTTCAGCTAATAATTATTTTTAAATCGAAAGTTGGAACCGGATGGTTACAGCATCAAGAATAATGAGTTTCATGTCAAAATTTAAGAACTGAATAATTCATCCTGAAACTGTTTCTCTATGTAGTCCTCATTATGTAACATCATTATAACAAATGATATGTCCCTCAAATTTTCTTGTCTGGAATATATACAGGGTATCCCACAATAAAGGGGACAAACTCCGATAGTAGAATCCTCACTAAATTTTAAGGCTGATCTAAGATAAGCTGGGTGTTGAAAACGGCGAAAAAATGGTCTCAATAAAATTTGGTATGTGAATTGACAGCAATTATTTATATCAATGAAAATATAGTGTTTGTAACTTCAATCAGTGGCATACGATAGATGGGTAACCCCTTATCGCCTTTCCCCAAAATTCACACCTTTGCATTGATATAGATTTTGTCTTCTCTTTCTCATTCCTCATTATTTTCTGTACAAATAACAGATGAATTTCATTATCGAAAATATCAACGGTTTTCAAGATATTTGAAGTTGGATGAGTGCGTGCGTAAGTAATATGGAGACGTTTTGTTGAATATTTTGTTAGAAGTTGTTTTAAAAATCAGGTATTTTGGTAATATTTCAAACTGATTTTGTCTATAGCCGTAAAACACGATGAATTAAAAAAAAATGCAAGAAGGAAATTAAAGCGTTACTTATTAAATTCATTCGAGAAATGAAAAAAAAGTAATTGAGTACCACGGCAAATAATGATAAAAGCCGTCCTCTACCCGCACAGCCTATGCCTTTGAGTACACTCTATGAGTGATTTGAGGGATTTGAGGGATTATTATCATGATTATTACCACTACATCCGAGAGAAACATCATTTTTTTTATTTTAATTTTTTCAAATTCTGGTATTAACCAACATAGAGTTTTGATTCCATACACATTCGAATACCCCTGGAATTTATGACAGCTGAGTCTTTTTAACGAAAACACGATATTAAAAAATAATAGCCTTTTCTATCAAAATCATTAACAATTTTCATATCACGCAAAAGCACTTATATACAAATATGTTGACCGTTGACAATTTTGATGACAAAACTTCCTTTTTTGTATATGAAATATTGAGAATTCAGAAAAAGCAGAAAAATCTGTTTCGATTCAGTAGTGGCGTGAAAGTTGGTAAGGGGTGATTAGGGGTACCTATTTGCCGTAAGCCCCTGTTCGAAGTTACAAACATGCGAATGGCATTCAAATATGAAGTGACATATCAAATCACATGCATCCCTAGAAAAAAGTTGCACCCTCGAGATTAAAGTCGAACCCCAGAGATTAAAGTCGGACCCCCGAAATCAAATTCGGGGGTCTGAGATTGAAGTCGGTCCCCTGAGATTAAAGTCGTTCCCCCGAGATTAAAGTCAGAAACCCATTATAAAAGTTGGACCCCCGAGAATAAAGTCGGACCCCGAGAATAAAGTCGGGCCCCCGAGATTAAAGTCGAAACCCCGTTATAAAAGTCGGACCCCCGAGAATAAAGTCGGACCCCGAGAATAAAGTCGGGCCCCCGAGATTAAAGTCGGACCTCCGAGATTAAAGTCGGGGGTCTGAGATTAAAGCCGTTCCCCCGAGTTTGAAGTCAGACCCCTGAGATTAAAGTCGAACCCCCGAGAATCAAGTCGGGGCCCCGAGATTGAAGTCAGACCCCCGAAATATGAAGTCGGACCCCTGAGAATAAAGTCAGGCCACAGAGATTAAAGTCGGACCCCCGAGATTAAAGTCGGGGGTCTGAGGTTCCCCTGAGATTGAAGTTAGATCCCCGAGATTAAGGTCGAACCCCCGAGAATAAAGTCGGGGTCCCGAGATTGAAGTCAGACCCCCGAGATTGAAGTCTGGCCCTCGAGAATAAAGTCAGGTCCCCGAGATTAAATTCAGACCCCCGAGATTAAAGTCGAACCCCCAAGTTTAAAATCTGGCCCCCGAGATTAAAGTCGGACCCCCAGAGATTAAATTCGGACCCTCAAGAATAGAATCGGGCCCCTGACATTAAAGTCGGGCCCCTGAGATTAAAGTCGGGCCCCCGAGATTGAATTTAGACCCCCAGTTTAAAGTCGGACCCCCGAGATTAAAGTCGGTCTCCCGAGATTTAAATCTGGCCCCCAAGATTAAAGTCGGACCCCCGAGATTAAATTTGGACCCTCGAGAATAAAATTGGGCCCCCAAGATTGAAGTCGAACTCCCGAAATTAATAATTTTTTTTACCAAATCTAGGTTTCCAGAGAGAGACCCCTCAGATGCACCTATATAGAATCTTGTGCGAGCAAGGAAAAGATCCGGGATCGGTGGCCGTCGGAATTAGCTAATTCTGAGTGACCAAGTCGGAATTCTGACTTAGTATCTCGGAATTAGCTAATTCTAAGATACCAAGCCAGAATTTTGACTTAGTATCTAGGAATTAACAAAAATAAAAATTTGAACAATAGTGGCCCTTCTACGCATTCGTAAGATTGTGTGAATAAATTAGCAAATTATAGTTAAGTGCATTTTCACTACAATATTCTTCATCATAGATTGAATGAGCTCACCAGTTTCCATATTTTTGTCAATTTTGCGGTGTATCATTCCTTGTTCTCGAGATATACAATAAAAAACTGTAATTTTAACTACTTTTCGACTTTGACAGTATTTTGAACATTGATTATAGATGGAAACAGCACATCATTTTGCATATTTTTTTGAATTTTGGGTTGGCGTCACTCCTTGTTCTGGAGATAAACGTCTCGAAATAGCTAAAAACAATAAAAAAACCGAATTTCAACTACTTTTCGACTTTGTCCGGATTTTAAAAATCTTTATCGTTGATGGAAAGGTCACATGAATTTCCACATTTTTGTCCATTTTCGCGGTGGCGTCATTCCTTGTTCTTGACATAAACGTCTCGAAATTGCTAAAAACAATAAAAAAACGGAATTTCAACTACTTTTCGACTTTGTCCGGATTTTAAAAATCATGATCACATGAATTTCCAAATTTTTGTCGATTTTCGCGGTGGGATCATTCCTTGTTCTCGAGATATATTTTCAAAATGGCAAAAACAATAATTAGTCGAAATTTTAACTACTTCTCGACTTTCTGTCCGGATTTTTTTAATTTTCTCGATCATAGATGGAAACAGCACATTATTTTCCATATTTTTGATAAATTTCGTTGTGACATCCTATCTAGAATTATGTGTCTTGAAATTGGCAAAAATAATTTTTAAAAATGGATTTCAGCTACTTTTCGACTTTCGGTCCGGATTTCAAAAATTTTATCGATCTTAGATGGAAACAGCACATCACTTTCTATATTATTCTAGAATTTCAACGGTGGCATCCTTCCTTATTTTTGAAATTGGCGAAAACAATTGAAAAATTAACTTTCCATTCTGATTTAAAAAATTATCTCTTACATTATCTATGGTTGAATTTCATGGTGGGTTCTTTCCTTGTTCTTCAGTGGGCAGACATTATTCAAAAAAAAATAAACCCTTCAAAACAAAGTCGTGAAAACTTTATTCAGCCTTGATTATAGAACCTCAACTGATACCATATACAGAACAACCAAGATATTGCCTATTCAGGATATTCTAGAAATTGAACAAAGTAAATTTGCATACAAGGTAATAAACGAACAAGTTAAATGTAATACCAACTTTACATTTGTTAATCAGCTCCATGAATACAATACTCGAACACATAATGCCTTTTTAGAACCTGTACGTACTAATATTGGACTAAATAATCCCATTACACTATGTATGAAAACTTATAATACTCTCCCCAAGGAAATAGTAGACATCTCTAATATCAGTATATTTAAGAATATAATCAAGAGTTATCATACCTGCATACTCAACGAATGATTGACATAATTTTCTTTTATTTTTTATTTTCTTTCTTCTGAATTACAAAACTGAATAAGACTGGTATAACTGTGTTATTTTGTGAAAAATCAATTATTAGAATTATTAGATTTTAAGATACATTTGTGCAATATATCCTTAAGTTAAGTGAATTTTAATAGTATTACTCTGCTGTTGTTGTAATGTATATTTTATTATTGTTGTTTAACTACTTTTCTGAGACCAGCACATGCTGTGCTGCTTTGGAATAACCTTTTTTTTGGATAGTGCTGCTATCACGAATTCTAGTCAATATTGTGATATACATGCAACTGTTGTAGCATTATTTGAATAAAGTTCTTGAAAAAAAAAATATATACGTCTTAAAATTTGCAGAAGAAATGTCATTTCGGAATTAGACTTTCCGACCGGATTTTTTAAATATTTTCGCTCACATCATCTGAAAATTAAATTACCACATGATTTTCCATATTCTGGTAAAATTCCAACTTGAATTTTTATTCCGATGTTGACATACTTCCATGTACATTCTAATGAATGTTCCGAATTTTCTTGCCCCATTCATAGTTTTCTATGTATTCGGGTTTTTTGGTTGGCTTTGGTTATTTCTGTCAACCCGCTGCACCCTCAGAAGTCATAATGAGGTCAGTTAGCCAAGTGGTTAGAATCAATACTTTTCTATCATTCTGGCTTGACGGTCGTGGGTCCAAAGCCCAGCGATTTCAGTTTTTTTTATGGCATCATTCCAAAGAATCCTCAGATGAGAGTTCTTACGTTTTCTGTAACGTTGCCGCTAGACAATTAAATAACATTTCTAATGATGCATCCCCTCAAATGTTATTTAATTTTTTTTTTTCAAATGGCTCCACAAGAAGTTAACTTCATGGACAGCCTGTAAAGTTCCGAATTATATGATTGTAGGTGAATATTTTCATGTACCTACAAAAATAGCACTCATTCCTGCATTATATTGTGATTGTGGGGGTGATCCATTCAGCATTTGGATGTTTTCCAATAATTTTTTATTTTTATGGGAAAATATTCGTGAATACATTCATTTAAAATGGGATAAAATTTCTGAAACTCATTGTTCTTGTTAGTTTCCAGTGAAGCATCGTCAGGTCAACTTGTGAAATTATTGTTTTAGAGTTCGATAAATTTTTTGTGGAGTATTTTTATTCAGAAATAACTGAATGATTTTTCAGATATAAAACTGACAATTCCATCATTTGGGTGTTTCTTATCTCCTTCAAACAGAAGTCACCAATGGCTCCATTAGGAATTCACCTTTAATCACCATGGAACAAATTTGAAATAAAATTGTTGGGTTGTCTTAACGGTTTTACTTAAAAAACAGGTGGAATCTTATAAAATAATGATACAAATGTACATTTTCAGTCGAACAAACCAAAACCCATATCATCATCTTCAGATTCTGACTCTGCTTTCTTCTCTTCCTTCTTGGATTCTGAAACAACAAAAGAGATGAATTAGAGAAAGTAATTTGAGGTTGCATTCAATTGTATTTGAAAAAAGCTTCAGTTGATAAAAAGTTGCAGCATTGCTTTCTCAGGCGAAAGATGGTGTGAAGAATATTCATCATTGTTAAATTTTTCACTTCTTTTCCTAATTAGAGGGCTTCTTTCATCTAACAGTTTCATTAATATAATATTATATAGAATTTGAGAGAATATATGTTGGCATTATGGTTTATTGAGAGCATAAAGAATAGCTTGTTGAATAGCAAGGAAGGATATCAAATTGTCATGTCATGTGTCAAGTGGGGTAACAGGAGGGGAGAACAAAATTGCATCTCTCCTGATTATCTATGTGGTATTACAATATAATTCCTCGTTACTCTGTAACTGTATACCAAGACCAAGATGAGCTCTTCACATTCAGAAAATAAATTCTGAACAAATTCACGAGATATGGAGTGGAAAATTCAAGACTTCACAATAGGAGAATATGAATGGAAGGGTTCCTTCTAAACAAGCATTTATAATACATGTTGAGGAATAAAAAACAAAAATATTTTGGTGGCTGAGCCACTGCAACACATGTAACATTGAAATTCACAAGTATACACACCTTTCTTTTCTTCAGCAGCTACAGGTGCTGCAGCAACTGCTGCGGCAACAGGAGCCGCTCCTCCTCCAGATGGCATGGAGCTCAACTTCTCACGACCTAGAAAAAACATTAAATTGTAAGTTTCAGAATCAAAATAATGACAACACTACTAGTTTTCAAAAATAGTCAGAGAGAAGTTTGTAATCATCGTTTCTCATACGAAAGATGGTAATTATTAAATCATCATGTATAGGTCAGATTGAGAATTCAAGAAAGCAATTAAAAGTAAAGCATTACAATGGAACTTTCATTACAACAACAATATTGAATATTTTACAACCTTGAAAAAAATTAGATTTTAAGTTCCAAATCAGAATTAATGATTATGCTGCTGTAATATTTTGAACAAGTTCGAAAATATTGTGCCAAGGAGGTATCAATAAAGTTAAATGAATAATAAAATTGGTAATTAGTGGATCATTATGTATTGTCAGATTGAGAATTCAAGTACAAAATGAGAATTCAAGTACAAAATTAGAAGTCAAGCATTAGAGTGGAACTTTTGTTGCAAGCAGAATATTGAATATTTTTATCCAACAATTAAAAACTCATGCATTAGTTGGTAATTAATTACTGAGGGTCCGAACTTGAACTGACACCAACCTTGAGAAATGAGTTCGTCGACTGATTTACCACCGAGTTCGGCGATAATCTTTTTCAGCCTGTCTCCATCGGCCTCGATACCAACTGATCCTAGAATTTTTTCAAGATCAGCGGCATTTGGGGATGATTTTCCGCCCAAAACGGCTAAAAGGTAAGCAGCCACGTAACGCATCTGAAAAAAATTGTTTTTAATATTGATTTGAAATTATTTATGGAAATGAAAATATCAAGAATAAATTAACCTAACAAAACTCAAATATAATCTACAAAAATCTGCTTCGTTCTTATATAATCTAGAAAATAGTTTTCATATTACAGCTTAAATATTACCAAGAATCACTTTATCAACAATATTTTATTTCAATTTAGTACAATTATTTCACTTACTTTTAAGTCTTCAAGACACGAAACGTGTACGCCAAACTAGTAAACTAAAAGAAAAGAAATTATGAATGAACTCACGGTGTTGCCAAGTATTTTGCTTAGAACTCCCCTTCTTCTCCTACAAACTGATTGGCCATGACGTCCAGAAGCATTAGGCATTATGTTCCTCTTTTAGAATTTTAGCCAGGTCCAGGGTCCAGGGATGACATCGGAGCAGTTGCTATAGTTTTAAGTCTAGTTCAATACCCTCGCGAAATTTGCAATTTTTCTGCGAATAAAATGGCTGCCGACATGGTTCTGGTCAACGATTGTCCGACATGACAGGGAGCCATTTTATTCACAAACAATTGCGAAATTCGCGAGGGTATGAACAAGCCTTTATGCACATATACTTCGTTTTCTGTAGCTTAACGCATATTAAGTATTTATGTAGTTGTGTCAAAGAGTATGAGGTTCTTTATGTTCTGTATAGAACCTCTACTCTTTGGTTGTGTCGCCTTATGATGTGTAGGTAGGTTAAATAATAGTAGTCATCTCATCTCGATATTTTTTTCAATCCACATTCAATTTACAGAAAGGAGTGATAGTTTGAAATGAAAACATTGAGGCCAATTATTCGGATATATGCGTGCTCATGCAGGGTTTTTGGAGCACGGGCGGTTTTAAACGCCTTTCATTTACGTTTCTATCACAAGAACATATTTTATTTGGTTCTGGAATAATTTTGTCAATGCTGGAATAATGCTATTTGAGGTTTTCAAATGACCCCGATGTATTTTTCACTGCTGATGCAGAACTATGTCGGCAGCCATTTTATTCGCAGAAAAATTGAGAAATTCGCGAGGTTATATGAACTAGACTTTAAGACCGGTTCAAATACATGTGTGCCCATTCTGCATGAGATTTTTGTTTTGTTTTTACGAATCACCCACGTTTGGAGAAAACCCCTCAAAAGCAGAGCTTGTGCGAGCAAGGGATATCCGGGACCTACAATATAAATATAAGTGGATTCGAACCACTTTATCTCAGTGGCAGGCTGTCCCGGGGCAAGGACATTAAACACTATTTGTAAAAGGATGGTCATCCAGTCCCTATGTTGCAATGTTAACCCGCATTTGACGTCACCGTGATACCTTCTGCATGCTTCCTTATATCTATATACAGTTATATATAGATATACTAATGCATGTAGAGGCATCATGCTACGTCACTTTACGGGATCATGAAATCGGGCGATTGAACCATCCTGTACAAACAGTGTTCAATGTCCTTGGTCCCGGGGATCAAATCCGGGCCGGGCCGTCTCTGGTTGGGAGCAAACGCTCTAACACCACGATCACTTCACTACTAAAAGATGCAGTGAAAAATACATCGGGATTATTTGAAAAACTCAAATGGAGCATTACTCCAGCATTGACCTTTTTTATTACAGAACTAAATAAAATATGTTCTTGTGATGGAAACGTGAGTAAGAGGCGTTTAAACCGTCCAAGCTTCAAAACCCCTGCATGTGAACTCATGGATCTGAATCGGCCTTTAGGTTCATTCGTTTGCTAATTGGATTGAAACATTTCTATTATGAATGCACTCAGCTAAACTCAATTCAAAATGTGGTGAAATATATACACCACAGCACACTACAGCTCGTAGCAGCCGAAAGGACGGACCTATGCCTACCTACCTATACCTATCTCACCAAAGCGTGATAATTCGAATCGACCAGACTTCATATAGGCGATCTGCATGGACCAATCAAACAGTTGAGAAATGGTGTGACTGATTTGAAAAATGGAAGACAGAAGAGAAAACTCACACATCATTGCACATCACGCAGGCGTAACTAAAATAAAGTTTTGATTGGTCCATTCGGATTGCCTATCGGGAAGTGTTGTGGATAGGAATTCTTGCGTCGTCAGTCGGTCAAAGCTGTCAAAAAATCGAAAATAAAAATAAACAAGACGTTTGAATTTGAGAACGTTGACAATCCCGTTTCGTATTTGGGATTATTTAATTTTGATTGTTGGAATAAATCAAAGAGAATAATGGAGCTGAATTATAGAGATAAAGAGGCCATGAAATCAAGTGTATCACTAACATTCCCAAAAATATCTAACCACAAAGCTTGTGGTGATTATTTTCTAAGCAAATGTGCGACCAAGAGTAATAAGTAAGAATAATTCTTTGCATTAGCCAATTCATCATAAAATAACTTTTTTCAGAGTTACATTTGAAGACAATATAAATAGAAATGCAACTATAGAACACCACTTTGCCACTAAAAAACTACTGGATGTTGAAGATAGATTAAAAGCTAGAAAAGTATTGGCTGCCAAACAAAGACAAGACCTAGACGAACAGTGGGAGGATCTCAGAAAGAAAGAAGATCATTTGAGGGAAAATTTTATATTCTTTGACAAGGTACTGATTTAGTTTTCTATGCAAAATTATTTGTTCATGGATGTAATGTCACAACATTCAGTCTAAGATTGACTACAATTTTTAGTTTGTACAAGAAAATATTGAAAAAAGAGAAAGAGCTCAAGTTAAACTTTCTAGTATGAAGGAATTACATAGCACAAGACTCCAACAAATAGCACAAACAGAAAGTGAATGCCAGGATATGGAAGATACCAAAAAGCGTTTGGATGGGAGAATAATGAGAATGAAAATTTATGAGGTAGAGAGCACACTATAATAACGACACCAATGCTGTACTAATGTTTAAGTTTGTAAGACATTTTTAGCCGAGGTTGTGGAACATTTTCCTACTCGATTTACTGGAATCATGGATGTACTGAATAGGTATGAGGCCCTTATGCATGCTCAAACAGAACTAATTGGTATACAAGAAATGGCTATGAAACAGGTGGAACAGGCGAAAAATAAGTTTGTAAGTATTTCTTTTGCAATTTAGCTAGAATCGAATATTATTCTCTCTACGAAATATATATCCTACAAAGGCAAATATTTCTAGGCTATAGATACCTTGTTATGCCATATACTAATTTTAAAATAAATATCCACATAAAGAAACACAATTTTGAAGAAAGGCAAAACTTTGTCTCAGATATTTGCAGATTTGTCAAAGTGTTCTGATCTCTTTCATGATAGGCAGTGAATGTGTAACATTGAATTATTGAATTCAACTCTTTCTTATGCTGGATTTATGCTGAGGTTTTAAGTCGCAAGTCGTAAGAATATTCGTCAATGATTGGTTGAACATTCTAACGAATCACTGATAGTATTCTTACGACTTGCGACTTGAAACTTCAGCATTATATTTCTACAAATCTGGAATTTTTATTGTTATTATCTTCAAATGTTTTTTTTCGTAAAATTTTTTGTTTAAAGGGATAAACAACTTTTTTTTAAGAACAATTCAGTATGAAATAACTTTTCTAAGTGAGATTTTTATTGTTTGGGCTCACTCGAATGAATGTTACGATCAGCTCAGACCTCAAAGTCATGAGAAACTCTTGAGAAAGAGTAGGGACAGCTATCAATGAAATTACACAGGCTCAACTAGTGAAAGTTATATGGACATTTTATTAAAAACTATTGTAATAAAAATGCACTTGGTTTCAATCAAGTAACTCTTATACTACAACTTCTAGTTTATTTTATACATTCACTATTGCTAGGCCAACTTTTGTATTTATATCTGCACTCTGTAAATATCTATATCTGCCACTGACTATCTCCCCGCTCGAGATTCCTTTACTTATATCGGAAAGGTTTCTGTTTGAACATTCTCGACTTCTCTAGCTCGTTTTTGTTCCTTCTTGGACGTGGTGAGTTATGGATATATCGTTAACGAGTAGAGCTGAGGTCATGCGTTGATTAGCCGAGGTCAACCATCCAAACACAGGCGATCAAGTCCGTTCAGGTCCAGCTCCCGCACGTTACATTGCCCCCTTCTTAAAGACCTTTCGTCCCAAAATATCTGCAGCCCATCAATCCCACAGGACAATTTTGGGATTGCCAGGTCCACAAGATTCTGGTCCAGCATCGTGTCTCTTAATCTGGTAAG
Organism: Chrysolina americana; assembly: GCA_958502065.1. Taxonomy (NCBI): domain Eukaryota; kingdom Metazoa; phylum Arthropoda; class Insecta; order Coleoptera; family Chrysomelidae; genus Chrysolina; species Chrysolina americana. The sequence continues at coordinate 90,682,465 of OY293410.1, forward strand.
GCTCTTTTAGACATATTCATCATAGGACGGTTCATCTCTAAAATGCTTCTTGGTAACCAGATAGTAGATCTTTCTCTGGCCCTTCTTTAATTACAGCACTCCTCCTACTTCTGGATTCTGTTCACGTGGTTCCTGGAGTCGACCGAACTTCTTACAGAATACCACAGCGATTCCTTTAGACATTTTAAGGTCTTTGGCATCACAACGAGCTAGTGCATATTCGTCAGGCTCTTGTCGAGGTTACCCTATGTAGAATTTTCTGTCCGTTTGAGTACAAGGACATGAACTTCTGGAACGTCATTTCATTCTCCGGTGATTTTTTCACAGCTTTGGTCTTCTGCTCAACACTGCTACTCCTTCCACAGAAACTACGTGGCATTTTTTGGGGCTCAATTTCAATCTGGAGCTTCTTAGTCGAAGGAGCACCTCCTCCGGGTTTTCATGTAGTCCTTGAAAGATCTGTCAACCACAATAATGTCATCAAGGTATACTGGACAAGTCTTCCGCGAAAGTCCATTCAGAACCGTCTCCATTAATCTTTCAAATGTGTCTGGAGCTTTACAGAGCCCAAATGGCATAACTGTGAACTGTCACAGTCATGAGCCCACAGTGAAGGCTGCCTTCTCTTGGTCTTCGTGAGCCAGTTCTACCTGCCAGTATCGACTCTTCAGATCCAGGGTCAAGAAAATCGTGGAACCGGCTAAGGTGTCTTCTTCACCAACACGACTGGAGAGGACCAAGGTCTGTCAAATGGTTCGATAACTCCTCCTTTCTCCATATCGCTGACTATTTGATCAGCCTCATCCTTCTTAGCCAGCAGAAGTCTTCTGTCTGACTGTCTGATCCGTCGGGCATGTCCAGTGTCTATTTTGTGCTGAAAGACATTTGTTTTACCACCTTTTTCTTGTCCGGTATCTAAGATGTCTTGGTACTTCCTGTCTAATCCTCTCAATTTGAGTTATTGAGCTTGTTCTATGCCCACGGGCAAGTTGTTGGCTTGGCTACAGTGCCTAATCACAGAGGAAATTGACGAGCAGTGCCCCATAATTGTTCCTTCCTCCAAAGTCACCGGGTAATAATTGACATTCATTACCCTAACTGGCACAAATTTATAAAAATGCAAAAAGGTTTTTCCTAGTACGATTCCTCGTCCATTTTTCACATCGTGAAACTTGGGCTCAAACATTACCACGATTCCACTGTTTGCAGCCCCGTCCAGGCAAGCCTTCATTATGGTCAGCCCTCTCAGGTACGCTCACGTCTTCAGCCAGCAGGACACGTATCATTCCTTCACTTCTCCCATGAATTACCAACTCATCTCCGTTCACACGTAGGCCGCTGTCTTTAAAATTCAGCTCGAACCCTCTGGAATTGATGATGCCCATTCCAATTATTGCCTCGTCCTCAATGTCTGCTACTAATGCCCGGTGTTTCATTTTAATGCTGTCCACAATCAGTTCAATCGAGAGCTTGTTGTTGAGACTGTCTACAAAGACACCTTTATTTTGTGGGTCTTCCTCAATCATCCTGACTCTACTCTGGGTTTTGCAGGATTGTTTTGCAGACCCAAATTACAGAGTTCGCGCCAATGCTTCCACGAGATGTGTTCGACGAGCTAGTGTCAACGCTTGCCTGGTTTCGCTTTCATTTTCCGGAGTCGCAAGCGTGCAATGTCAGCTTCAAATTCCTGTAGAGATGCGCTTGATTTATGGCAGCGGTTTTTTTTAGCTGCTAGTGGTATACGCGTTCTAGATTTGCCTGGCCATATTGAAGTTCTAGATGTTATATTAGCTGTCCATAATCCTCGTGTTGGACGGTGTGGGTTTGTAAAATATTCGTTGCTTCGCTACGCAATGATAGTGTTCGTGCTACAGGTCTTTCTCTTAAGACGCGTATCGATTTTGCGAGGCAGACTCGCGCGGCGGCCTCGCGAGGCATGCTTCGCGAGGCTGTCTCAACGGGTGATTTTGAACGGAAATGAGGCAAGCACGCGAAGCAGAGCGAGCCGTCAGTCAGTGCGAGGCACTCCACCATAAACTTCGTTGCCATCTTGACTTTTCTTGAGCGCGGCAGAAATAACGACAAAGCACGGTACAAACAGCGCGAGGCGAGAGTGTCGAGGCGCCTTTGAGCACGACCAATTGTCAATGGTTCAACCTGAGGCTGCCTCAGAGGGTGAGGCAGCTTTAGGTGCGAGGCAGGTATCGATTTTGCGAAGCATGCCTCGCGAGGCTGCCTCGCAAAATCGGTACGCGACTTTACATTCCTTCCATTTGATTTGGCTGCAGCTTCAAATTTTCGGCGATAATTTGCCTATGGAGTTTTCCGTCGACTGGGGTTTCTGTTTCGGAACAGACCTTGACATCTTTTATCTCTTTTTGAACTTCATCCAAGTTCAAATTTTTGTTGACAGTTTCAGTGGTGTAGGCAGTATTAATTCGGTTTTCCGACTCACTGATTTTTTCCTTCATTTTGTATATTTCTGCCTCGATTCCGTCTTTGATTTTATCCATCTCTGTCTCAACAGCTCCCGATCCTTTCTTCCAATCAATTCGCCACTCCACAAACTTTTTCTAAAAGCTCTTCCCTCAAACCATTCGAATTTTCCAAGAGATCTCTCGAATTCTTCGAGTTTTCTAGAAGTTTATCTGGCAAACTATTTGAATTTTCTCTAAGTTCTTCTTGAAGTTCCTCTTTCAAACCATTCGAATTTTCCAGAAGCTCTTCTTACAGAGTATTCGAATTATCTATAAGTTTTTTCTTCAATCTATTCAAATTTTCTAGTAATTTATCTTCGAATAAAAAGGTTTTAGGGTCTTCCCCTTCGTCAATCAGTCCCTCTGAAAGTCTTTTCTGTTCGACCAGGCGAACTCTTCTCGGAAACCTTTTGTCTTTTAATGTCTTGTGGTTTATTGCCCCGTAATGCACAAAACTGTCCACTTCAAACACTTATTTGTTTAACGTATCACTATAGTTTATTTCGCACGATAAAGATCTATCTGTTCTTTATTTACGTCTGCCTACTACTTACTCAAACACTTTTTCTTTATCCTATTTCTAACAACACTGTAATGAAAATGCGCTCAATTTTAATCCGCTAATTTATTTTAACTCTTAGACTACAACTTCTAGTTTATTTTATAAATTCACTATTGCTCTGTATTTATATCTGCACTCTGTAACAAAGTAACTCTGCCACTGACTATATTCCCGCTCGAGATTCCTTCATTTATATCGGGAGTCTTCTGTTTGAACATTCTCGAAAAATCGAGCGACTTCTCTAGCTAGTTCTCGTTTCTTCTTGGACGTTATTAGTCATGGATATATCAGAGCAGAGATGAGTTCATGCGTTGTTTACAGTTTACGTGCCGAGGTCGACCTTCCAAACACAGGCGATCAAGTCCGTTATTCAGGTTCAGCTCCCGCACGTTACACTAAGAAAATGTGTTGACGCTAACGAGTGCTACATTTTCATCACATAACAAATTTTGAAAAACATGTTGGTGGGATTCTTTACAGTGATAAATTAGTTCCGTCTCACCCGGCATGTATATATAAACAAATATAACTTTCCACTGCAAAAATATAAACAATAATAGTTGGTATATCTCATGCGAAGCCAGATTACTGAAGTTTTTGTAGCATTATTTATTGTGTTCAATATATTGAACAAAATGACTAAAAAATTAGCTATAATAATTATTTCTTATCCAAAGTACGAGTTTTGATTTGTTTCAAAAACACATTCTCCCTTTTATCCAACCCGAAACCTAAAACATCCATGTTCCCAGCACATGCAGGTATAACCTTCGCTGTGGTTAGACACCATCGTAACGGATTCTTTTGATTTTAGGACGATCTCGTCGCCAAGAAATACGTCGAAATCGCCTGCTTGAAAACAAAACTCTCTCATATTGAGAGGCGCTACGAGATCGCCCATTCTAACTGTCAGAAATGGGAGAATGTTCACCACGTTGTCACGTTGGAAACACAAAAAAAGCTTATTGAAACCGATGTCGTGAAAGACTCGTGCTGGCAAATCTACAAGGACATTTGCGATAGAAAAGGGGTCCCAACAATTCATAAAGACAATTATCCCAAACAGTTCGAAACGATCAAGAAAGATCTGCTACAGCGCAAACTGGTTAACGAGAAGATCGCTGCATTGGAAGAGGAGAAGCTGAGGTTGTCAGAGAAGGCTTGTGCTTCGAGCGAAACTGGTTAGGAGAAGACTGCTTTGCTAAAATGTGGAGCATGCACAGAGCACGTTAATCTCGCAGACTGTCAGAATAAGAGTAAACACGAAAGGTGGAATCAAAAAGTCTTAGTGGCCGATGAACTTTTGTTGATGAAAACATCTTGAGGAGCAGTCAAATTACTGAGACATTTGAAGATGTCACAATAATGAAAAACTATCCATGCAAACACACATACATGCCCCGCAATATTTATGGCATTGCTTCATATGTCCTCAATTATGGCACGATTGAGATAGCACATGTTACAGATAGTGTTTCTAGCTATAAGAATCTCATCACAACCCACCCTAATCACGAAAATATGACGAAAAATATGTAATGGCATTGCCTTAATCGTAAGCTTATGTGAACTGTATTTCTTGTGTTACCATAATGATCTATTTGTTATAATGGCTGCCATAATTATAGTAGTGTTTGAATTCATCTCTAATCCTCTGGTTTTCTGGATCAAATATAACCGAAAAATAAAAATTAGAAAAATCGTTTTTTACCCAGTTCGACTTGTAAACCTTTGAAAATAATATATAAAAAATTACCACTCACCCAAATTTTTTTCTGGAGCCTTTCTCCCGGACTTTTTTTTTGTCTTTCCCTGCTCTTTTTTTTCCCCGAACTTTTTTGATTTTACTTGGACTTTTTCCCAGGACTTTTTTATCCGGATTTATTCCTCGCATTTTTTTATACAGATTTTTTCCCAGACTTTTCCGCCCAGATTTTTTTCTCTGGAATTTTTGTCAGACTTTTCTACTCGCAAATTTTTTTCCTTGATCTTTATTTCTCCGTATTTTTTTACGCCATAATTTTTCCGCCAGAATTTTTTCCTCAGAATTTTCATCTAGAGTTTCTTCCCTGGCCTTTTTTCTGCAGGCTTCTTTTTCTGATTTTTTTCTCCGATTTTTTCCGAGGTTTTCTATCGGATTTTTCCAGACTAATTCTCCAATTTTTTTTTTGTTTTTCCCGCACTTTTTTTCTCAGAATTTTCTTTGGTCTTCTTTTTATTAGGATAACAATGCGTCATACTGTTTGTCATAAGTATTAGCTGAGAGAAAAGATAATTTTATATAAACCTATAAGTTTTGTTTTCATTATTGTTTAAATTAGTGTCCATTGGCGCATAGCCTGTGCGGGTAGAGGACGGCTATTATTATTTGCCGTGGCGATCCGGGGCGAGTTACTCATTTTTGAAGGCGTATTCACTTTCAGCTGTATGAAAACCTACAGCACCACCCGGGTGGTCGGTGAGCACTTCAATCATAGCAAGCACCAGTCGTCATGGGACTCTTTGATAAATTCACGACACACTGTATACATATATATCACCAAACTTATTTGTTTCACTTATTTTCCATGTCAACACAAGCAACTTTCATTAATTTTGACACCGACTTCGGAGTAGATATTAGTTTGTGAATTTTTTCATTATTTCGGTTATTCATTCGAAATCCTTATTTTTTCTTATGGAAATTCCACATGGGAAAATGAAAAAAGAGCGTTCTCCTCGGATTACTTTCCCCAAAATTAAACCTCAAGATGCAGTGCTGGACTACATTCAATCTAAAAACATGAAAAAATTGGACAAGTAAGTATTTTTATTGTAATAGTTTTTTATGTAAGTTCTTGTTTCAAAACAGTTTTCTGACCTCTGAAGAAATTTTAATGGCAAGGTGCAGGTCTGGCGATTTCGATGTTGGAATATTTATGACTTCAAGAGCTGTACATGAGAGTGCGCTCTGAAAGGTGTAGATTTATTTAACTGTAGACATTGTGGTAGAGACTTCTGGCTGCAGAGCTACGTGATTGTCAGCTAGTAAGGAAGGTTTTTACTTGTAAAATTCGGTGCACCTTATCATTTTTATTTTTAAAACATTCAATCTTCAATGTATATTCTTAAATTCTCATTTCCATGACGATTGGATTTCTATACTGCGAAACCGTATTCTACATCATCCTCGTAATAATGTAAAAAATGTAAATGCCTGGGGTGGTTTTCTCAATGATCCAGAGAAGTTAATCAAGTTTTCTGTCTTTGGCCAGAAAATCGAGTACTGCAACGCCAACATGCAGTTATTGATCTCATGCCCTCTAAAATATGATTTTTTATTTATTGATTTATTGAGTACCAACAAATTTACAAAATATAAAAAGTGAAGACCGTTACATTTTCATTCAAATATCCCATTCCTTCAGAATACCACCTCAATATTTTCAGGGTTTATCCAGAATTTGACGTTGTTCGGCAAACCGACCCGTTCACAAATTTAGCTCTGCTCGAAATAAAGCTACACAAGACTGAGAGAGTGCTTCACCAGAAGAGAAAAACTCTTGTCACAGCCAGAATAGATCTAGATAAACAGTGGAAGGCACTGGACGAAAAGGAAAAATCGCTGAGAGAGAATTTTCGTCATTTTGATCTGGTTCGTAGGTGCAGTATGACAACAATATTGAAATACATTTTGAGAGTTTCAGTTGTATAGAGTTCTGATGAAAAATGTTCTGTAATTTTGTAGAAGATTTTTACTTGTTGATGTTTTATATTGAAGACAAACAATATGAAATATTCATCAATTCAGATTCCTAGAAACCTTGTGTAAAGTTTGCTTCAAACTGTCGTTTTTTTATTTGAAATTGGAGGTTATTTTTTTTATCTTGTTAAAAAATGATTCAGAATGTATTCATAAAATAAAACATTTTATATTTTTTCATATAAAATCACAGTATTGTCCGATGTATAGATATATGTAAACCAATTCTGGAAATAATTTAAAATTACAGTGAAAACAAAATTGGATATAATAGAGCCTTAGAGAACCGCTTTATTAATGAATATCTCGTTAGCATCAAAATCAGAAGATATGGTCCTATAGTTTGTTCAGCAAAAAATATGATTAATATGAAAATATCAAAATTGCATAAAAAGTGCACATACTAGATCTACATATCAGTTATCTATTCATGTCAAATTCTTCGAGTTTTAGAGGCTCTTCAAAGCACTCTGAAAAGTCAGCAAGTAACAAAATATTACAGTTTTAACTCTCGTGGGTTTTGTTTTTCATTTTAATTTATACCAGAAAAAAATGATTTTTGTTATTTCTGTTTTTGATGAGTTTTTTTCTAAGTTTGTGAGAGAAAATATGGAGAAAAGAGAGAGGGCGCTGAAGAAGATAAACGACGATCGTACTCTAAAAGAGCAGAGAAAGAAAGCTATATATGCGTGTTTACAAAATTATATTGAAATGAAGCAAGCAAAATTCGATATGGATTCAAAAATCAAAGACTACCGCCTCTACGAAGTAAGCCACTGCTTCCACGAACAAGAGGGTGAATGCAAATCTGACGCACGATTTCATACTATTCGTTTTCAGGATTTCTTGAACAAAGTTGTAGAAAATTCCGAAGAGTTCACTACTATCCAGGATATGATCAACCGATATTTGTCGCTTCTCAACGCTAAAAATAATTTGGCGAAACTTCAAGAAGGTAATTTGAAGGCGCTCGAAAATGCCAGGAGCGATATGGTGAGCACACCAGGGATGCTTCACGGGCATTCAGAATAATGTTCAATAAAAAAATATGTACGTTAATTTGTTTTTCCGCATAATCTTGATATTTTATTTGTGTACTCCGCCCTTCTGTACATTCCCCCTCAATCAGCCCCCCCCCGCCCCAAGTGATCACAATATTTATTTTTCTACAGTACCTCCAGAATCTTATTTATATTAGACTGACCCTGCAAGCAAAAAAAAAACTATAATTATATAAGGACATATTTATTGTACAATTTTACGAAAGTTTGCATGAACTGCTTCTACCACTTCGCAGAATAGTACTCTTGTTATAATAACTATAGGTAGTAGTACAGACTTCCGAAATTTTTTGAAACAGTGAGTGGACTTCAAGTGTACGGGGTAAGTGATTATATATTTTCATGCCTTCATATATAATTAATTTTTTGGTGATGTCCGGCGAAGGTATAGGCACAGGTAGATGAAGATCAATCAATCAGTAATCAATCAAATATTATTTAGTGTCAAAGATTGAAAATCTTGATTGAAGACTTTTTGTCCTAAGTGTTCTGTGGTGTAAATTATCACGGTTTTTTAAAACTATCCACGCACTTTCTAATATAGGTAAACAAGAGTTATTCTTTTCTGAGAAACAAAAACCAGTCTGCATGAATGTTTTGGAGATACTCTACACGTATATCTTAGCCCTCTCTTCTGCAAAACGAATACGCTGTTAAATCTTTGTTGGCTGCACAAGTCCCAAGAGGCAATCATGTTTTTGTAGCAGTATTCTGTGACTTACACATTCAAAGGCCCTTGTTAAGTCACATGACGCTGCTGCAACTATTCTTCCATTAATTATTAAGTTGACCATTTAGGTGTTCCCATAGTTTGAACATTGTGTCAGAAGTACTTCTATTACTCTGAAAACCGAATTGGTTCTTTGGTAACACTTTTTTCATTACTAATAACCTTGTTTTTAATATGTTCTCTTGGGAATGAAATGTGGAAACCTATTTTTACCAATGTCCTACTAAACATCTTTTTACTTTTAGAATTATGAGTGAAGGTTGGGAATTTTCTTTTGCATACAATTGTTATCAGCATTGATCTTATCATTTAGTTCTAACATCTGCAACCATGAAAAAACTTCGAGTCCTAGCACTGGTGTTTACCTGTGTGAATTATTTATTGATTTTTCGTTTCAGATGAAACTAGTTGAAGAAAAGAATTTCATCATCATGGGTTTGAATAATCAAATTGCAAATTTACAAGCAAGATTCGAAAATGCCAATATAAATGCTCTGGAAAGTGAGCAGTTAGTACTTCAGATTAAGAATAGTGCGGTCAGTATTAAGTAGTATTATCTCCTGATTACTGGTTCATGGGCTACTATCTCTGTATCAATTGAATAACAACTAGACTATATATGTACATGGTTGCCACAAAGTCAGCTCTACATGTGATTCAGAACCAATCTGAGACGAAAACTTTGATTTTGATCACATACCCTAACCAGAACTACTCACCCCCCTTGGGGTAACCACGAATTATTTTGGAGTGCAGTAGTGTTATGATGCATAGTATGATTTGCAATCCGCTCTGACTTTGCGTAAAGTGGATATATGGCTTTCTCAAATAAAGAATAATCAATCCCAAACCTCTTCCAAAGTTACTGGCTCTCTCCATCTCTCGACTTCATATATTCGTAGACCGCATAGGTTTTAGGTAAATACAGATATGATTTCCACAAATCGGCTATATTTGCGAGTAGGTGGTATGGCATATTGAAACAAATCTACAATTATTACTATAAAAAACCGTGTAAGATAAGAATCACACAAATTTAAAGTTCAGTTGAATGATGGTTTTTCGACTTGTATGAGGGGTTCTCGGCGTTTCGCCGTTTCTCCATTTTCAAGAGAGATGTTCACAGTATCTGCGATCGTTGTCCACTGTTTGATGACATTGTCTCTTCGCAACCAGTATTTTTTTGGATTTGATTAGTCTAATATGTTTCAGGTGCCACTAGTATCCCGGTACTTTTCCAGAGGTTCGGTATTATTGTGGTATTTCCACTATTTCTGAGACCAGGTAGCCAGGCTTTCTTCAGGCGTAACCCCTCTTCGGTAATGTTGGAATTATTTTGGTGTTTCTGTATTTCAATTACTTCCCGGAATAGTCTTGGGTAATACACAGATATTGTGGAAATATCGAGTTTCTTCGAATTCAACCGTCCTTTACTGTATGTTCTGCTACAGCGAATTTTTCCGTGTGTCCTAACCGACAATCGGCCTTGTGTTTCTTTATTCTTGTATTTTTTGTAGAGCGTTTCGTGCTTCCGTTGTAAACGCAACGGTACATGGAATGCGGTATACCACTGACCCCAGATGGGCTTATGGCACTTTTCATTTGTCCTTCACTGATCTCAAATGATTCTTATTTTTTTTTCATATTCATTCGCAGTCTCATGCTTTCGTAGGAGTGCTTTTTTGTCAATGTTGGTTTGACTGCGACTTGGTTCACTGACAAATGCTGACGGCAATCAAACCTAGGCCGAATGATGCAGAGCACTAGGGGTAGATCTGCATCCAAAACACTACTGGTTGAAGTAATGGCGGGATATGCAAATAAGCTCCTAAACCACCAGCATCAGTGAATGTCAACTAATCACGTCCAAGAAAAAACGCGATGAGAGGACAGAACAATCGGCATCGCAACAATATAACGCATGGGACCGGAAAACCCCACCCCTCCAAAGCAGGCCCTAGTGGCGAAGTCGATATCGGCAAACAGGAAGCCACCACAGCGAAGGAAACTATCGTGAGGAACGAAACCAATACAGTATGTACGTTGATCTCCTTCTCCCTGTCGAAAGTCCCACAGGAATAGCAATATTCTGCGATGCTGTCAAACAACTGTTATTGGACAAGTAACGGATATTGAAACTGAAGGCGAAACTCTAAGAGAAGGAAAGGATGAAACTCCTGCAGATACAGTTGAACTGGATAATCCAATGAAGCTTATATTGCAGAAGGACCTTAAGGGAAAGCTGGAGAATAAATACACAAGTAGGTCTTCGATGATATACACGAACACGGCTCGGAAGATCAAGCAACCCTCAATAACAAACTGGGAATTGCGCAGGTGGAATATCACACTTTCACCATGCCGGGGGAGAGAACACGCGTCTTTATTCTGAAGGGGCTGGATCATAGCCTGAAAAAAGGCACGATAAATGGAGACCTGGCAATGCAAGTAAATCTACGGCATAACGTACTTGGTCCAGGCAGATAAGAAAGTGAAAGCCAACTATCTTAACAGGAACATCGAACATCCGAGCCATTGAAGGAGTTATGGTGAAGTGGGATATGGAAACCATCAATGATACCTTCACCCAGTGCTACCGCTGTCAAGCTTGGGGATACGCGCAGTCAAATTGCAACAGTCCAGTGCAATGTCCAAAACATGCCCCAAGCCAGATGCACGCCAGCGGTGTGCTGTAAAAACGGCGGATACCACTCGCCCAGTTCAACACAATGCGAAGCGTACCAGCTCTACCTCGAAAACCAAGAGTAAAGAAGGCCTAAGGTGCAACCGAAGCCAAAGCCGAGCTACCTTTCAGCCCCGCAACTACAAACTACAAAACGTCTGGCGAAAGCCAAACAAGAAGAAAAAAGGGAGGAAGACAGCCACAGGGTAAATCCTCCCAACCCCTTCAATGCGAGTAGACCTGAGTAGAATTGCTCTCTCGCAAATACGAACGGTATGACGCTGTGGGAGTTCCTGCTCCCTTAACAACGTCATTGTCCATTCGCACACTTCCCCGGAATGGTCTATCGCCCTTCACCACCGACCTGGTGGTAAATAAGAACATCTGAGATATTTCATAACTTCAATTATCTTCTGAGTTCATCTCGGATCACGATCCGGTGTTCTTTACAGTAAGGGGAAGACAAAGCCCGAGAAGGGAAAAACACTATACGACTACTCCACCACTGACTCGAAAGAATACAGGAGAGTGATAAACGAGATAACGTTGATCACCCCGTACAGAAAATGGTAAAAATGTGCAACAAAGGGAGGAAGAAATGGCAAGCAACAAGGGCACCTCGGTATATGCTGACTCTCGGTAGAGAAATTAATGAGCTGATTCAGAACCGCAAAGATGTAATCTGGAAGAAGAAACTCGAAGAAAGTCTGAGTGTGAGTGACAATTCCGTGGCGTATGTATAAACGTTTCCAAAAAAAGATATATCGACCGTAGGGAATGGCCAAATACAGGGGTGGACTGACAGAGGAGAAGCGGAGATTTTCGGATATTACTTTCAAGGCGCCTTCCAGACAGGCCCGAACTCGAAGTCAGGTTCTATGGAAGCCGGAAAGTTCAGAGGCATCCCCAAAACAAACATCGGAAAAAGAGCCTTCTCGAAGTTGATAACGGGGCGAACCTATTCAGGAAGTTTCCGAGAAAGTCCCTAGTACAGCTGATATACATAAGTGAAACCTATCATAAAGTGGCAGGCACTATTCACTTAAAGCAGGTGGAGATTATACCCCTCTCAAAGATGGGGAAATCCGAGGTGAGGGTCGATTCCGTCTGGACAGAGGGTATTATCATGAAAATGTAAAAGCAGACGTGCCACCTCACATGGTAAGGCTACTGGATTCGTATCTCATGAAATTCACCAAGATACGTATCCAACGACTTTCTGGGGAATTCAGGGTTCTGGGAAATCGGATCGATGAGTCCGACTCCGTGCGGTATCTGGAACTACAGCTGGACAGGCGGCTTGTGCTTTTTCTAGTTGAAACGTGTGCATCACGCAATTTTGCCACTCATCAGTACAGGATAGGTTGACCTTGTGGAAACTTTGCACTGTTATTTGTTTTCTGATGCTGAAAATTATCATTAAGAATTGATTTACTATCCACCATTGACGATTTCCAGGTAAAACAAATGAGCGACATTGACCAAGTTAAGGCATCTATTTGGAATGTTTATACTCATATGGCGCATTCGAAGAAGCATCCAATAAAAATAAAGAAAGAAAATGTGGAAGAGCAGATGATGTATATTAAACGAACTCTTACGGAATTGTCGAAAGTCAATTTTATTCTTCGTAAACGCGCTAAATCTTCTAATATGGACGATATGGCAAAAGCGTGAAGATTCAGATTTTTTTGCCTAAGTATAAATAACGGCATCTTTTTATATTTCTATGATCTATTTTAAGGAGATGAAAAAATAAATCGCAAATAAAAATATTTTTTTTTGTATGTTTTTCTTCATTTTTATAAACAAGATAGAGTTCACGCAACCGCTATTAACACTTTCATCTTTTTCTTCTTTCAAATAACCTGTCTTGCGTCTAGCCGAGGAATGCTACTTTTTATTCCGCTGTTCCACATACGCATTGTGTCTGCGCATTTTCACAAAATCTTATGTGAAAATCATGTTATAATTTTATTATAGATATTAACATGGATTTTCATCAAGTATCGGCTATATCAATTAAATAAATAGTTATCACCGTTATGGGGATTAGGAGGTAGGTACATCACGACGAATTGGACTGCCAGATCAGATAAGTTCCTTCCGCATATGCCAATTCTTGAATATTTTGGGGTGCTCAAATTATAAGGTGTGGTAAGTTTTCAAACGAATAGTATATAATCGCAATAGAGGGCGAGGATTCACTACTAGAAAAAAAAATAGTCATTTGTACGACAAAGAAGCAGTTATCACTGCGAATAAATAAATCCTGAGACAGGTCCACACTAGTAAGGATTTGCGTTGTATTTCGAATACAGAATTTGGAGCAATTTTTTATACTTACTGAATAAATAGTTATACCATGCTTTTTCAAGACGTGGCGTGTGTGAGTGTTGTTTCTTACTACCAACGTCAATTTGAAAGCAATATAGCGCAACGATTTGAAGCTTTTGGAGTCAAATAAATATCTAACTTCCATAAATAACAAAAAGAAACAGCACAACAAACAAAATTTGAGCAATTGATTACATCTCTTATTTAACACTCTAAAATAAATATTCAATGGAAAACGTAAGTGAATATTAAATAATGATAGAAATGTCAAATTTATAAAAATAAAAAATGTAGATAACAACAGATTTTGTTCTTGAAAACAAAAAATGTTGATATGAAAAAAATTACTGACAAGTTTTTAGGAGATTTGTTTACAATAATTGCCTAACATCCCTAGTAGCCAGAGAATTTTTTGCTAAAATTATTTTTTGCAGTTTAACCATTCAAGGCGGATTCAATGCAACGTTCATTATAACTACATTTCCATTACATGTGGCCTCCGCTCCAGATGCGGACCACATGGTCGTGGTTAGGACCAAAATGTTTAGTTTAAGATTGTTTTAAGAATATTTTTCCCACTGATCTTGAATTTTCCACCATAATATGATCGACTTGTAACTAACTCAAATTTTGCTGAAGATGAAGGATTAATCCTTCGAAACATGTCCTCCCTCTCAATGTTAGTCTTCTGACTACATGATATCAACGTGATGTTAGTCTTCTGACTACATGACAGCTACAATAAAGAATATTTTTGGTGGAGTTAGACTGTAAATTTATAGTTGAAAGTTGACCAACTTCTTAGTAGTGCATAAGTAAGCCTCAGGTCTATGCACTCGGCAACGGGCGATGAGTGAAAAACAGCCTTATTGAGATTTTTATTTATTTATCTTCAAATATACCACTGTAAAATTATGTAATCATGATAAATAAGGACCATTAATTATTAATATTATATTATTATATCACAGCTTGTCTACTATCCAAGTATAGATCACAGGCCATCACCTCTTCTGCTACATTATTTGTCATTTCATTTGTTGCGGAACTTTTTTCAAGCAGGCCCGTATCTTGAACGAAAAAACTCTCCTCGTAATCTTCACAGTCTATACACAAATTATGAATTACACACGCGGCTTCCACACATTGTTTTACGAACGAAACGTCTCTGTTCTCGAGTTGTTGCAGGTGCTGAAATCGACCCTTCAGTAACCCAAATGCTTCGGAGACGATATTAAAACCGGCATCATAACACATGTTGAAATGGGTTTGAGAGGGGTTTAGGTTTCCGTCATTTTCAATGGGTTGAAGCAGCCACGGGTGTCTGGGATGAACTTGATGCCCTGAAAATTTTCAACGTGTATTATTTGTTGTTTAATAATTACAAGGATCGCAATGAACGAAATGCCATTTGCAAATTGTCAGTGTGACATTCCTAAAATTAATTCTTTTTAAGGATGTCGAGCGTGATTCCGGGTTTACCCATGTGGTGTCTCTAAACACTAAGACATGCTGGGGTCTTTCGAATTGTTCTGCCGTCAGTGGTTCCTATTTGAATAGGCCGGTGTCTTTCGCTAGGTCAGTAGCCTGTTGTTACGATTCTGGAGCCGAGCCTGACCCCATGAATGATTGTTTGCGTGGATTCTCGGAGGTTTTGGAATAGTGGAGAAATCTTCTTGCCCGTATAAATATAGAATAGAATAGAATAGAATATGATTTATTTATACTGTGATACAAACAGGCAGAGCCCTATTACATGTTCACAGTGAAATATATACAGTGACAGAGAAATATTAAAATACATCATGGATCATAACAGTGTAAAAAATAAAATTCAGTCATTTCATATTTGAAATATCACCTATCCTAGCATTAAAAATATCCACATCATATTTTTTGTTAAAAATGTTAGAATTCCTTCAGCATCGATTGGAATATCTACATGAAATAATACGTCACGTTTCCTTAGGGAAATGTTTGGAACAAAAACTGGTATATTCGAAAGAATTTCAGGTACATTCAATTGTCAGTTCAGAACCTTGATGATGAATATTATATCATTTAATCGTCGATGGGACAATGTATCCAATGTCAAACTGCAATCTCTGTGTGTTGTAGGATATCATGGATTAAGTGTTTGATTTTTCTATAATACAGACATCTTTTTAATTTCATTTGGACTTTTTCTATCATCTCAGAGTGTAGAATTGTATTGGGATTCCAAATGGTTGAGGCATATTCTGGTTTAGATCTCACGTATGCCTTATATAGACCAGTATGATGTTCCATTTAAATTTGCTGGAATTTTGTAGTACGAAATCTAGTTTTCTAAGGGCGTCTAACGACATATTCAGTATGCATGCCAAAATTGTGAAGAGTTGAAAATAATTCTAAGATCCTTGATTTCTTCCAGTCTTTCCAATATGCTCTCTCTTATTGCGTATGATGACTCTAAGTGATTTTTTTTCCAGTAAAAGTGACTACCTTACATTTTCCCTCATTTAATTGTAAGTCGTTCAGGTAGCAGAACTCGACAATGCCATCTAGATCTTTTGTAATAGTTCACAATCTTTTATATCTTACGATCGACATGAGATAGCATGTTAATTGCAGATATACTGAGTTACAGAATTTGTAGATAGAAGTAGCGATAGTGATATAAATGAATTAGAAGTTATAGTTTACGAGTTGAAATAAATTAGCAGATTTTCTAGTTGTTTACGATTCATGTCTGTTTTTAGGTTGATCTACCTGAATGTTCTGTTGCGCCCAATATGCAGTGTGTTGCATTCATTACGGTATATGTCACTAAGTAAGCACTCTAGGGTTTCTCTATTATATGGTTCACGGAATCCCATTCCATTATTTATCCCAGATGCAGCAGTACTGTGGTAATGCCCTTCGATTTGGTCCCAGTGTTTTGTTTTCTTCCACTCATTCATTAAGTTTCCCCAACGGGATTTTATAATACCAAACACTGGTTTGATCAGAAAAAATAAATAAAATAAAATATCTTATATTAATAAATATTTTCTTCTGTGGGGATACTGTGGCAAGCAGTCAGTTGAAAGTTTTATTTACAATAATGCCAAACTTTCGCTTTATTTTAAAGCTTCTTCAGGGCAAACTGGAAAAATACATTTATAAAATCTTTGTAAAAACTATAAAAAGGAAAACTCACAGCAAATAAGGTATAAATTTGAATATAAAAACATAAAATGAAAGTAAAAGATGTAAAACTTGGTATATGACAGTATATGAATATTCAATATTGTAATGATTGTGACTTAAAAATACATTGGAACATCATCAAGACAACTAAAAGACCGCATAACTTCACACAGAAGTGATATTAGACTCAATAAAAAATCATGTGCTTTCACGGAACATTGTATTGTAAAAAATCATCAACCAAATTTCACTGATAGCAAAGTGTTACAAATTGAGAACAATTATTCAAAAAAACTTTTTCTAGAAATGGTTGAAATTATGAAAGAACCTAATGCTATAAATAAAAAGAAAGAAATTGATAATCTAAGTTCAATTTACACTTACTCACCTCTTGCATTTCAACTCAAACAAATCTAATATACCCAGACCATAGTTAAATGTATTATGTTGAACAAAAATCACTGTTAGCTATCAATGACCCCTCAGTATATATATTTGAAAATGTCACTCAAACTTCAAACCTAACCTGAAATAGGATAGACTCCGCAAGCGTGACGTCAATTCACCATCTTTGTTGGGGTCCGTTAGGTTTCGGTTCCAAAAGTAAGTTCAAGTGACTGATAATTAATTTTATTTTTACATCTTTATTATAAGCTCTTCAACAATAGCAATCGCCATAAGCAAGCTCGTTATCCGGTTCACTGCCATAGGAAACGTTTTTGCGAAAGCTGTTACCTAAAACTGATTTGTTTGGAACGCGTCAAATGATATTTTGACGTTTGTGACGTCACCACTTGCGGGGTCTATTATGTCATCGTTCTCTACCACCAAAAAAACAATTTTTCTCACACTTCAAATTGAAAATTGAATATTCATATACTGTCATATAGCAAGTTTTACATCTTTTACTTTCATTTTATGTTTTTATATTCAAATTTATGCCTTATTTGCTGTGAGTTTTCCTTTTTATAGTTTTTACAAAGATTTTATAAATGTATTTTTCCAGTTTGCCCTGAAGAAGCTTTAAAATTAAGCGAAAGCTTGGCATTATTGTAAATAAAACTTTAATTTGAGAAGTTTCAACTGACTGCTTGCCCCACTATCCACACATAAGAAAATATATACAGTGCGCATCATAAGTGTTACCCCCCCCTATCTAACTCGTTACTGGACTCTTGTTAGGAAAATCGCCGATACACGTCGATTTTTTATTTTTACAGTGTGCATTTTCGTATGAATAGTGCACCCCTAATTTCATCCCTGACTGGAGGGGAGCAACCCTGTCAAAAAATTTAAATAGCATGAGGTGGTGAGTGATAACTCATTTGAAAGGGGCTTTTATTCTCTATTCAACTGTGCAAAGAATTACACTACAAACAGGAAAGCAACTAAACTAACACTAACTTTTTCTGTTATTACAGTAAATGTTCAAAATGTTCCCCGTTGACCTCCTGGTAAAAATAGAGTCTATTTTGTGTTTCAGTCCTGACGCTTTGCAAGGTATCGCGAGTAATTGTTGCACACACTTTCGTAATCCGCGCACGCAACTCCTGAATAGAGTGACACTGAGTCTCATAGACTTTAGATAACCCCATAAGAAGAAATCCAAAGGAGTTAGATCTGGCGATCTTGGAGACCATTCCACAGATCCTCGACGCCCGATCCATCGTCCTGCATAAACAGTATTCAAATATGTCCTGACAGCAACTTCAAAATGAGGAGGAGCTCCATCTTGTTGCAGTATAATGTACATGTCAAATTCGTCTGGATTATTTTCGACAGTTGCCAATATCAGTGGATCTATCACTGTTTCCAGCATTTCCAAATAGAGGGCACCCGTCAAATTTTCCTCAATGAATAACGGACCGATAATATGGCCACCCAGTATCCCTGCCCACACATTAACTTTTTGGGGAAACTGGGTATGAGTTTCGCGAAAAAGTCGAGGATTTTCATCGGACCAGTACCTCACATTTTGTCTATGCACATGACCGTTTAAAAAAAAAGTTGCCTCTTCACTGAAACAAATATGTTTTAAATAGCTGGGATTTTGTAAAATATTGTTAGATACTATTTCATAATATTCTAGACGGCGGTCTGGATCATCGTCCGTCAGTTCATGCACCATTTTTATTTTGTAGGGTTGAAATTTATTTTTTTTCAGAATTCTCAATACCGTCATCTGCGAAACCTCACAATTCAAGGCTACAGTTCTACTCGATGAGGACGGGTTATTCACAAACTCGCTCATAATGTCAACTTGTTTAGCTTCTCCTGTAGTTGATCGCCCAGAACGAGGTTTATTTTGCCACTAATTGTTTAAAATAATGTCTATCAATAGGGTGATCCGGAAAACGTTCATTGAACATTCGTACCGCCTCATGATAATTTGGATGAGCCTCGCCAAAAATTACAATTGCTTCGCATTTCTCATTTAACGAACGTGGTGCAACCATTGTTTGAAGATGAATAGCAAGCACAACTAACAGCTAGAATACACTGACTCGCACTCTCCATGATATCATTTTCTTGTATTGACCCTTTATCCGCAAACACCCAAAAACACCAACAAAAACTTGCAGTTAATATCTACGCACACGACAAATACGTCTCACTTGACGTCTGACCCAACACCGATATCATACAGGGTCGAATTTGTAATTCTATGGGTGAGTGTACTACGTTAATTGTCGTTATTCTTAAACATTCATAACTCTTGAATTAATGTAGCATATTTCAATTCGTTTGCACGGTTGAATAGAGAATAAAACCCCCTTTCAAATGAGCTATCACTCACCACCCCATGCTATTTAAATTTTTTCACAGGGTTGCTCCCCTCCAGTCAGGGATGAAATTAGGGGAGCACTATTCATACGAGAATGTACACTGTAGAAATCAAAAATTGACGTGTCTCGGCGATTTTCCTAACAAGAGTCCCGTTACGAGATAGATAGGGGGGGTAACACTTATGATGCGCACTGTATATATATAATCAAAAACAGTAAATAAAATACATAAATATATGATATACATTTCACTGAACAGGTAGTTGGATCACCTGGGATCAAAATATTCATTAAGCGAGTAGAAACATTTTTCTATGAGTAATGATTTTAGGCTCTTTTTGAAAATGAAAATATTTTTTGCATGTTTATGTTCTTTCATTGCCTTTCATTCCTCTATGTTCAGGCACACGCACAAGTGTGAGATAGAGCTCTGTCCAATGTCACTACTGTTTTTATCTGGTATGGAGAATTCAACCGCAGTCGTGCCTTATAGTCGGTGATGATTTTCATTAAGATCGTTCACCGTTACAGAATTTATTGATATTTAGTTGGCCTAGACCATTTGCATGGACAAAAAATGGTGTTACCACTGCAACAATCAATTACTTATTGGAAGTGTCAGTGTGAAGTTTCACGTCAAAAAGTCAAACCATCAAACTAGTTTTGCGCAATACAATTTGCCAATATAGTCACACCAACTGGGTAAATGAAGTTAAGTTGTTTAGATACAAATTTAAAACGAGACTCCAAATTTGTTTCACCTGTCACACATAATATTACTTAGTCTTTTATGAATTTCTTTCAGGTTAAGAAAACGGGGTACAGCTCAACGCAATCTAAGTGAAATTCATAGAGAAAAAAAAGATCCCACATCAAATCTAGCATATTACAGCGTAGATGGCGCCAGTCCATTGCCGACTTATGTGAATTAGATTTTCAAACAAGGACACAGTGCATTCATAGAGATATCAGGAGAGAAAATACGTGAAATTTTCGTCCATGGTAGATTTTCTGGTGAGTATCCTTTTTTCAGGGCTTTATAGACGAGCGAAGGATCGCTCCAAATAAGGATTCATTCGCACCCTTTCCTCAAGAAAAAAATACTGTAATTAATTTACTACTTCTAGGGTACAATGGTTGAATTACTTTTATTTATTACCTTGGTTCACTGTATCAAAATGCATCTACAAATCTAGTCATGCTGGTGCTTAGATGATCGATTGTTTTCATTTTCTAAACCAACCAATGCAAGAGCTACAGTGGTGACAGCTCGACACAAATTCAAGATTAAAATTATTTAGGTAATATGTTAGATAATCAATATTCCCAAATGTTTTCCATCCATAATTACCAAACAGCAAATTGTTACAATATTGTCTGACCTATCCTAGGAGATGAGAGGCAGATGGAGGATAATATTCAGTAGTCGAAATTATTTGTTTTTATTTATCTTCAAGCGAGGTGAAACATTCTAATTATCAGGATTTATTTTTTCATGCAGAAAAAAAATATATCTTTCAAGGACATACCAATTAAGGAGTAATTTTCAAATAAGCCGTTGTTTGCCTCCAATGGTATGGATGACTTATTCAAAATATCTTCAGGTTTATTGGATCCCTCGCTGATATAGAAATCAATAAATTTCTTGTTTATCGTAACTACTCCTAAAATAAATTGGCACTTTCAATATCAAAATCCAAATAGGTAGTACATATGTTCCTACCTTGTACAGCAATACTGTAGTAACTGTTCTTGCAAATAAATAAGTGAGAATTCTCCTTTGGTTTAGGAATTTTTAAGTAGGACACTCCAATGGCTCCTATTACATCCTTTAATTCGCAAGTGTCCTCAAATAAATGTGCAATGGTTGGGTATTCTCGTGTTGAAGGCCATAGAACATGTTCTGGTATTCTACAAGATAAATTTTGAGAACCTGAAATGGATTTCTATAGACATTTTGCTAATGGGATATAAAATGTATTCATTTTTATGCCTCTGTAATTGTGCCATATACTATATTCATTGGCTATTTACTAGCATTTTTTCAACTTCTATCATGATCATTGATACATGATATTATCTCATCATGCATAACACTTTCACCTCATACCTATCAACTGAACCAATAATAATCAATAACAACCTGTTTTAACAATATTATGTATACAACTCATCGTAATTTTGAACCTTTCCGAAGTCTGTTTGAATGTTTCTTGGTTCCCCAAATACCACAATAAGACAAATGCTGCTTTCTCGGGAGTTATTCTTTCCCACCCTCCTTTGTGTTCACTAGAGAAATCACTTTGAATCATTTCTAAAATAAAAACCAATGATAATTGGCAACTGTCAAAACTGCAACTGTTTGGATACTAACAAAAGCATACTTGCCTGAAATTTTTACAAATGTAGTCCTATTAACTCTGAAATGATTTTTGAAATCATCAGGATTCAAGATTGGAGCTGTAGACTCTGCAAATCCGAAAGCTTTCTTTGACGGCTTGGCTTTTTCTGTTTCATATGAGCAGCAGCATTCTTCATCAGAATTATCACTACTACTGCTGCTGCTAGCTAGCAGATAGCTGTCTTCGCCAAATTCGGAGGAAAATAGATATGATTCCTAAAACAGTATCAAGTTTTAATTGAAAATTAAAACTTCGCAAGCCCTAACAGTCGGAAGATTAACTATCCCATCAGTGGCATCAATTACAGGTTACAGCACAGCTAAATGCCCGACACTCGGAGCCTTATCCATTTCCAAAAATTTGCTTTGTTTTGTTCTAGCTGATGATTATTTTATAAGAATTGCAAATACCTACTATTGTAACTTTATCCATATTAATCTACTAGCTCATAGATAACTGCTAAGCGTGGCCAAGAACCCAAGAGGCCCAGAACCAAGAATGAATGCTAGGTTTGTTCTGGTATCGAAAAGTAAAAGTCCTGCCCCTGGACTCCGATGATTAGAAATGTTTTATAGAATCGAAATGTGACGTCATATTCGAAATATCGGTACAATGCTTCCCATTTCTAACGTTCGAATATGACGTAACATTCTCGACACATTTCGATGCTATGAAACATTTCTAATCATCGGAGTCCCAGTGCTGGACTCCGGGGACATCAGGATTTTGCGCAGTTGAATGAAAGATTTGAACCTTAAGTGCATATTTCTGATCAACTGCACATGATCCTGACGTCCCAGAACCATGACAAAGCTAATATAAAATATAATATATAAATATGTCTCAGCACAGTAAAGCATATATGCTTTACTGTGGTCTCAGTGTCAGTAGTGCAAGAATTCCTTTCCACAACACTTCCCAATAGATAATCCGCATGGACCAATCAAAACTCTATTTTAGTTGCGCCTGCGTGGTGTGCAATGTAATTTTAAATTACGTTAAGGATCAACTTGGATATATCAAGGTCCAGTTTGGTTAGATTAGATCATGTTCCCTTCTTTTATGGCTAATAATGAAAAAAGAAGGGAACATGATCTAACCTAACCAAACTAACTTTGCTATCCAAGTTGAGCGAGAATCTTATCCACAACATTTCCCGATAGGCAATCCGATGACCAATCAAATCTCTATTTTAGTTGCGCCTGCGTGGTGTGCGGTGGAGCGATCGCTCCAGGGGTGCAATTTTCAAACCGTTTCGTATGCGAATTGGATTATTCGTTTCATACCATCACACACGAAGTATGTCTGTCTGTCTTTATTCGCATGCGAACTAAAACTGAACGATTTGAAAATAGCACCCCAGGCCTCGCGCTGAGGAAGGCCTCACGCCGCGAGGCCCAACTCGCACTAAGAAATAAGTAAAAAGTTTTCGTTGAATGAAAATAATGTAATAATTTAGAGATAAATATACGTGCCTATTTGTTTGATTACCAGCGCAATATGTTAAATTATTGAATAATTACAAAACCTACCAAAGATGTAGTTGCTATCAAAACAATGCAAAACATCGTTCGATGACGGCGGCGGGGCGACGCTTTTTACTCGAATTTCACTCTTAGCCGACCTACTGCGCAACCAAATCAACCTGAGACCAGACACTGTACATGAGAACAAATGAGATAGAACTGAGACAGAATGACGCTCAGATGACCCCTCTTTCCCCGCTTCATGACAACAAAAAATAAAATCTGAACCCGATACAAGATTTCCACTTAAGAATACTAAACAAATAAATATATGCAGATAATATTAATATTTTTTAATAGTATGAGCTTATTTATGATTGATTATTCATTACAAAAGCAACAAATAAATGTATAGACCGTCAGATAGTGACAGATTTAGGTGCCCCCTTTTCGCATACAAGCCTCAAATAAGGATGAAAAGTATATCGATGTTGAATAAAATGGAGCGAAATTTACGAGTGGCCCCTAGGGATAACATATCAAAAATTTGATTTTTTAGATAAAAAAAATATATGTTGCCCAGAGTTAGGCCGGAGTCTCAGGCATCCGTTTATCCGACGGTACGATGATACGAAAGTGTTTCTATTGGTCGAAATTCAAATATGGACAGATAAAATTTGAATTTCGACCAATATGAACACTTTCGTATCATCGTACCGTCGGATAAACGGATGCATGTGACTCAGACCTTACACGCAAGCCGTGTTGTCTGAATGATTAATTGATAGAAGCTGACTTCGGAATACCATAGGCTTATGAGTGTCGCAGACGGCTGAAGGGTTAAAATAAAGGCATAATCTTGTAAAGAAAAATCGAGCTCAACGAAAGTATGAAAACTTACTTCGTCACCAGAACGAAAAACATTGGCTTAAGTGGCGCGAATGGATAACTAGATTTTGTGATCGAAAATTCCAACACAAATTCTTTTCGATGTTTCAGTTGTTTTCCCATCAACTTATGAATTTGAGAATCCATTAAAAATTATGGCTCGAGTGTATGCGTGGCCTTCAAATTTTCAGAACATAAAAAATTTGCAGGAAAATTGTATGAACTTGACACCATTCTCTCCCTCAATTCGTTTGGCATATATGCTTAGAAAAGGCTTTAGTGTTGGACATGGTCAACATATTGATTATACATAATAAAGCATGTGCCCAACGGCTGTCGTGAGAAAATAGTCTCAAATTCCATACAATTTTTCTGCAACTTTCCCACGCAAGCCTTCATTCTGGTCACATCCGACAGTCATGCCAATTTTATTGTAATATCAAATACATCAAGAACTTTCTATATTTTTAAAGTCTTGCATAAAAAAATAACTAAAAAATCAAAAAGAATTTCCGTTAAATTTTCCGACCAGAAAGTCTACTTATCCATTCGGACCAATCTGTTGACAGACACGGTCTATTAGTACGCCAGCCCTCGTACAAAATCGAGAGGATAACCAGTAAGTTGTAACTTTGTAAACTGTTTAAGTGAGACGAGTCTGACAAGATGTCACAGAGAAAAAACCTTGAAAGTGGTAAGTTTTCCTTTGTCGCCAAATCGACATCTTTGGAGCGTCGGACTGCTGAAGATCCTCATTAATTTTGTCGGACAATGGTGCCATTGAAAATCTCATAAAATTTTTGTATTCTCCTAGAAAAATCAGACAAAAATGTTCGGTACTTCTAGGTTGCCCCCACTCTAAACGTGTTGATATCACTACTTAGGTTGGCGACAGGCAGCATTCTGATTTTTCTAGAAAAATACAAAAATTAAATGAGATTTCCAATGGCATCATCGTCCGACAAAATTAATACGGATCTTCAGCAGTCCGATGCTCCATATAGATGTCGATTTGACGACAAAGGAAAACTTACCACTTTCAAAGTTTCCTCTCTGCGACATCTTGGCAGATTTGGCACACCTAAACAGTATACAAAGTTACAACTTGCTGGTTATCACTTCAGATTTTGTAAGATGGCTTGTGTACTATATTATTTCTTATCCGAATTTATTTATTTCCTGAGAAATTGGCTTTCGAAGTTTTTACAATAATCCCGATGTATATTTCACTGTATCTTTTATCTCATGCAGGTTGGCACGCATGTATCTGAATGAGTAGAATCCTCCGAGCAATAAAAATATAGAGGTGGCCTCCCTATTCAAACCTCCTAGTTTTATTGCTCGGAGGTAGAATCACTATGGCAAAGGCATAGAATAATTTGATATAAATTCTGGTGTTCCGTGCTTTGCGCGAATTCGCAAAAAGTTAATAATATATTTGAACTTCCTTGCGGCATGTCTGGCAGCCATTTTATTCGTAGAAAAATCGCAAAATTCGCAGGGGTATGGTTTCGCCTTTAAACTTATAAGTACCAGAGACCGAGCCAGGTGGGGTTCCGTGTAGAATTCTATAGTCGACAGTTACGTCTCTTTCTCTCATATGAATTCAACGATGACATCTCACTCATTTGATCGACTATTGAATTAATTCTATGGTACACGGAATCCCTTCCTAGAGGCTAGGGCAAAGTACTCCTAATAAATCTGTCCTAAGATATATTATTATGAGTTCTGTGATGTGACCACAGCGTTGACATGAAACAAATTCACAGAATAGTAACTGATTTCATGTTTGTGTTCTGTGCCGATATATGATGAATTCCTCAAAATGTGAGGGTTTGAAATCGCAGCGCGGGTAATTTGTTCGTTGTTATGTAAGGATTTTGTGAGGATTATTAGTATTTTATAAAACAAGTATACTCGATACGTATGAATATGTTTTAAGTGAATATTTTTTAGATCCCATCAACTGATAATACTTATCAGTCTCTCTATATACCGAATAAAAGGGAATTGATAAATAATACAGGAATGATACTAGACAATAATCACAAAAATATATAGGTCAAGGAAGGTAATACGGGGCAGATGTTACGGGCGCATCCGCAGAATAATTTCAACTCCTACTCCTTGAAGATTTACTGACTTTGTTACTGAACGTGACACGTGGCGTGAGAATTCGGAACCACTCTGCCGTACTAAGCATAAAGAAAGGGCGTATCTGACAGATTGAGTATCGAATTTGGGACTTTTTTGGTTTGTCTGTATCGTTTTACACCTATCTTACTAGGATTGAATGTAGTAATTGAAAATTAGCCGATATTACAAGTTTATGAAAAATGTCATATCTGCAAAAATTGCTCCCAACCTGATAGTAAATCATGATTTTTTCGAAAACATGAAAACTGCAGATACGCCCTTCAAGGCGAAAACATACCCCTGCGAATTTCGCGATTTATCTGCGAATAAAATGGCTGCCAGACTTGCCGCAAGAAAGTTCAAATATTTTAACTTTTTACGAATTCGCGCAAGCCACGGAACAACAGAATAAATCAAATTATTCCATGCCTTCATTGCCTTCGCCATATTGATTCAACTAACTTGAAGATATCTTTGGATGTTGAATCTTTTATTTTGATTGCAAAAAGATTTAATTTGCATTAATAAGATTTCACAATCAATAATGAAAGATCTGTAGTGTTTGTCAAATATTCCATGCTAGAAAAGTTCAGCAAGATTATTACAGGGGGATATATGATTCCAACAAATATTTTATTTACTTTCGGGTGACGAACTGTTGTCCACAGTGTGGACAAAACTGAAGAGAAGAGGGTGTCTGCAAGAAATGTTCTGGTTGTGGCTGAGATATATGTATTATATAGAATTTACAAAACACTTATATTATTGTCCCATTCAACATTAATGCCATTTTGGAAAATCAAAGACTAGAAAAGTATTATTTGACCTGTATTTTGTGGTGACTGAACAACGACCACAACATGTAAAGGTACATTTCAAAGTAGATTTGAGTTGAGGAACAAAATGTATTCATAAAGTCAGGTGCAGTTCACTTCAAGTTCAGTTCAGGGGTAGATAACAAAGCTCTATTGGGTGCTACTCTCCCAAAAGTATCTGCTATACCACTATTCTGTAGCATTTTCAAATATTTTTGTTAAAATCAAATCTCGCTTCTGCAATGATACAAAACATCTTAATGCAGACTACCTAGTATAATATGTATCTTATATAAAGAACTCCTGAGCATCTTGCTGGGCGTTACTGTTGAAGCAGGGTGTGTAAAACTTTGGATCTGACTTTACGGACACTGTATTAAACACTCAATCTGCTGAATCCTCCGACCACAGATCCTTTGATCATACTGTAACTGCATTGTTGTTGAAGATATACTTGGCTTCTGGAGATAACAATAACATGATATCGATGCCATTTGCATGCCGAATTGAAAAATACTCCGTATTACGAATTTTTTTCGAAACATGTTATTTGGGAAACATTGAACTTCTTCCATGTTCAACTGTTATTTTAAAAAAAACAAACAATTCGACCTAACCCCAAATACCAAAAAATTACATTATGATTCATCATTTACCGCAATTTTTTTGCCGCATAGGTATGAACGTTCATGCGGCGATTTTCTTGCGATTTGCGAATCGCACAGAACCTGCGAATATTTACGAGGCTATGAACTATGCTTTATGCTTAGCACGGCAGCACTTTATTTGGGATTCGGGTATTTCGATCAATTTGGATTGGCATATTGGCAACACTGAATTTAACAGCACAGGTAGGTAGGTGACGTAGGTGTTCTGTGATTCAGTTCAGGTAATTTGTTATTTCATTATTGTTTTCATCAATATAATAGTGTATAGTAGATTCGTTTACGTTATACTATTCATTATATTGAAAGTTATTGGTTTTTGTGATGGTTTGCGAGAAGTGCCAGAAAAAATGTGGGAAAGTAATTACTCCGGACCCATGGAAGACTGGAGCGAGAAACACAACAGAATCTGGGGGCAGAAGAGTGAACGAAAACAAGGCCCTTACAGCATCGAAAAATAGGTTCAATCCTCAGACTACTTCCTTTAAAACTTGCAAGTACGATTTTAATACAATTACAACTTTACAAAATAATATAATTTTGTTTCTTTTGACAGAATATGTAGACAGAAGGTCCACCAAGTAGGAGCTCATTACTGTCAAGCCTGTGCCTACAAGAAGGGAATATGTGCCATGTGTGGAAAGAAAATAATTAGTACCAAAAACTACAGACAGTCTTCTGCATGAAATGGGCTCTAGTACAATCACGTACTGCAGTGTTACCAAAGGGCATTATTCTGGCTATTATGAACAAGATGGCAGTAACCGACCAACAGTTTGAGCAGTCTGGTGCAGTCACCGACCAATAGTTAGAGTAGTTGTATGTGCTGCCCAAGTCATCCTTTGAATCAAAAACCTCAAAGTGAGCCAAGCAAGCACACTATTCCATTTATTGGGTACCTGAATTTGTTATTATATCTGTTGTAAATTTACTTATTCAGAGAGATCAGGTATTCTTTGGGGCAGTATTCATTATTTCTTTTCATTGGCATTTATCCTTGTAGTTGTGTTACTGTAAGTGGCTGTGAAATATTACCCATTTCTTGGGGCTTCAAGGTATAAAATGATAGTAAATTGGCTAACACTATATTGAACATGACATATTTGGATATTCCTAGTGATCAGAACACAATAGACACTAAAATTTCGTGTGATGTTTTCAGGTTCCTCTCCATTTGCTTATTTAAATAATAATTTCCTGATACCTTCTTATTTGATTAATTATGTTAATTTCATATGTCACGGACGAGTTTGTTTCTCTTTGATTATTAAATATTATTGAAACTTTTATTCTTTTTTTTAAATAAAGTATATAAGGAAGGAGAAATTTGCTGAAGTAACAAAATAGTTTTGTCAGGAAAAGGGGCGATACTACTTTACGGAAGACCATTAAACTAATCATGAAAAATGGTGGATTACCTAATCTGAATCCGTCACTTTTTATGATTAAAATATTTTCATCAAATAGTTGAACATATAGTATTTCAAATTGTCAAAATTATTCATTTGAAAAAAACTCCAGATGTGGAAAAAATATTTTTCTTTATTAATACATCAAAATATATGTACAAATATGTTATGCACCTTTAAAATCTGTAGAACCGTCAACAATAACTTCTAAAAAATATATATTATTACATTATGTACATAAAATCATTAACAATTTCAATATAAAAATCTTAAATATAAGGTATATCTGAGAATATTCTTGTAAAATTGAACAATTCATTGCTTAACTGTTTAATTAATGACTATTTAGTCTTTGACCTGATCATAACTTGCCAAGGAAAATGCAACTGTTACAGCCATAGTCTCAGAAAAAGAAAATTTTAAGAAATTTTCAAAAATATTGTTTTTGAACATTTATTCATGCTACTCAGAAAGTCAAAACATAACGAGATTCTTACTGTCCCACTACTGAGCTGCTTCCGGGTTCAGTCTTGAGACCTACAGTGATCATAATTTATATAAATCGTCATTTGTTCCAATACACGAGATGTATCAAATTCATAGCAATTGGTGTCATTCCATTCTCTAACTGAGAAAGTCTCAACTTCTGTTGAAATTAATACATACAAATTTTGTCTATTTCCACAGTCTTGATTCTTTTATCCAATTTTTGCACCTTTATCAAGTGAAGATTCCTGATAACAGAACTAATAAACTTACATTATGTGTATGCATAGTTAAAAGTTTCTATACTATGTCAGTAGTCCTCACTTCAGAATGGTTTGAAAATCGACTCCGGTCGGGAATAATAAAGGCTTCATAGAAATAGGCAAACGCTTAATGTACCTTCAAACATAAAGTAGCAACTTCTATTATATAGTTTGGATGTCTCCACTTCTATACTAATCAGTAGTCCTCACTTCAGAATGGTGTAAAAATCGACTCCGGTTGTGAATAAAAAAGGCTCTTTGGAAGTAGGCAATGGCTTAAAGTATTTCCATACATGTAATAGGAGCTTATAAGACTAACAACCACAGACCTGGGTATTTTAATAATGGCCAGCAACCTATAATTTACCTTAGTATATAGTTTTTATCAATCTGTTAATGAAAACTTGCTTGCCTATTAGCTATTTTTCTCTGTAGGTTGTGGTATCAAGATTACTGAGGAAGAAATGTATTGATGTTTCTTTCATCAAGTAAATAGGCTTTCACAACCAGTATTTTCCAAGTTATTAGTGATTTCTGAGCTTCTTTGGTTGTGACCTGAAGGTCATTTTGCTAGAAGTTTCGTCCATGCCTGAGGCAGACATTTTGAAAGGCGATGTGATTCGTTTTCAACTGATTTGGTGACGCTAAAGTGTGTTGCCTAAAAAGGCGAGATTGTTTACTTTACCTTTGATACTGTCTACCGCATTCGTAGACCGAAAGACAAATAGTATAATTTTTTCAATATATCTGCCAACAAGGCTAGGAATCACAAATAACTTCAAGTCAAACAACAACCGAGTCGTTCCGAATCAGTTCAAAGACTGAAACTTTCAATTCTCTAGGTATAATATCCATAATTGAGCATATTCATTACACCAGTACAAAAACTGAGTCACCTTATCACTTCTCTTTATTGTCAGTAACTATAACATTAGTCACATTGGACGGATTGAAAACCCATTGCTTGAAGCTGCTCTCCAGATTCCCGTTTGACGACACCTGCACCACATTTGATTCTCCCACGTCAATCTTCCGAGGCACCAAAGACGCTCGGCCTCCACCAAGTGTAGGCAACCCTGACGGAATTTTAGAATTACTCCTGATCGACGTAACCGTTACGTTTTTGCTAAGCGGCTTGCTCTGATACTTCGAAGTAACATATGGTGTGGAGCTAACAGAAGACGACATCAGCTCCAAAATCGCTTTATCATTTTCCATCTCTAAATTGTGAGAGTCGCGTCTTTCGGGCGACGTTGGCGGCGTTTTCGCCGAGGTAGCTATAGGAATTCTCGATTTGACGACGATCTCGCCCCTTCCGAACTTCGTTGGGCTCTTCTCGAAGTTAGATCTGAGCAGCTCGATCTGGGATTGCCGCTTCTCCGGTATCCTCGACTGCTCGTAACTGGTCGTGGTGAACTTCATCTCGGGCAACTTCTTTAGCTGCTGCTCCGCTATCTCCTGGATCTTGTGCAGCTCCTTCTCGTCCACCTGCTCGTTCACGACAATGCTGGTCGGCTCTTCGTTAATGAACTCCTCTAGATTCTTGTCGAACTCTTGGATGTTGCTCTCAAAAGTCTCTAGTTTCGACTCGAAGCTTTTGACGTAGTTCTCGAACTCGGTGTCCAGGTTCCGTTTGGACGGTGCCTCGGGGATTATCTCTATTTCAGAAATATTTGTTTCTGCGATAGTGTTAGGCGTGACCTGTATCTCGGTGATATACGTGAATGATGAACTCTCCACCGAATTGTCAGAAGTATCGCTGTATGGGATCTTTGTCGACGATGAAAACTGACCCCCAGATGTTGGCTCAGCTTGCTCCCTAGTCACATCTGCCACCAGGCTATCACTATCATCTGTCAATGCGGTCATAACCTCGGTTAGGGTCGCGTTTTTAATCATATCAGGATTAGAAGTACTATCCATAGCTGTGGTATAAAGCTCATTGGGCTCGTTGATACTGAGCTCCAAACTGTGCAGTTCTGCATCCCCATTCGAATTAACATTGACATTACTCACGTGCTTCAGAAAATCCTTAGATTTCGCATCGTCCGATCTCGGAATCGCCCCTCTTTCCAAACTTCCGTAAGAATGCCGGGAAACCTTAATATCATCGGGGATATTTGTATCTTTGACGGAGTACGTATAATCGTCTTGGTTGCAGTTCAGCTGCTCTGTGTACAAAAAGTTTTGGGTAATATCCAGCAAGTCTGGTTGAGGAGACTGTATATTCAGAGTCACGACAGTTTTAGTCTCGTCCGTGTTGTTATTTCCGACAAGCGACTTCTTCATCGCTTCCTTCTGGTTTTTCACCATGGAATTGAGCAGCGGAATTTTTGAGAGAACCTCCTCAGGTCTGATGTGAGGAGATACTGGAGTCTCCTCGTCGCAGTCCTCTACGAAGTCAGGCGACTCCTCTTCCATCAATACAGGGGGGGATATGTTGATAACATCGCGTTCTGCGATGCTACACGCTTGGTTCGGTTCCAATTCGTGTTCTGGTGGCAGCAGCGGTATGTTATCAGGTACTCTTTGTCTGCTGCTAATTCTATCTGGCACTGTAGAAGATTTCACTGTATCGTTCTGCGGTTTTTCGTCTTGTAACGTGATGTTTTGAAATGAAGGGAAGGGTTCAGTTTTTTTCGATTCTTGCAGAGCGGGACTTTCAGAAATAGTAATAGTTTTGACGTTTTCGGATTCTGTTTTGGTTTCGAAGGGTTCAAATATTCTGTTATTTATTTTGCGGGGTACCACGGGCTCTATTAAAGGCAGTTCATAGCTCGGACTCTCGAAAACCGCTTTTTCAACGGCAACAGCTAATTGCTCTGAACTCGATTCTCTTTGTACTCTTTCAGGATCATTTGTTCTCACTACGTAAGCTGTCCCATTGGGGGCTTGGGTACCCAAACTGGGCCAGATCTGATTCTTCACCTTCCTTATTTGGTCACTTGTTTCTCCCACAGCATCAGAGAGGTCGGTACTTTCGCCTTCTCTTTTGATTTCATTGATTTTGTTCACCAACGCGTCAAATTCGGGAGTTTCCTCGCTCACACTTGATCTTTCAAGCACTTGCGACTCGTCATCGGTAAAAACATGCTCGTCGTGGTCCAACTTTAGAATGGCGTCTTCCAAATTACCCCATTCGGTGGATTTCTTTAGTCTATTTCGCTGAAATGTGTTCAATCCATCTAAAATTAGCGATAGTCGCGGTTCTCTGTGCAATACAGGATCATCCTCATCGCTGTTCCTAGCGCCCTTGTGTTTGGGGTCGGATATATCCAGACTCTGCGCTCTCTCAAGCCCGGTGCTGGATTTCTTTACTCTAAGTTTCGAAAGATCCCCAGTACTGACCGTCTTTCTGTTCTGCTGCTCTTCTTCCTCGGTCTGGTGAATGGTGATATCTGTAGAGTTCAGTTCTATAGTATTGACAGAGGATTGGTTATCCGTTTCACATTCAGAGTCTGAGTTGTATTCTTTCTCGTGAGGGAGAGCTTCTCTTTTGACATCGATATATTCCCACTGGGAGTCTGGTGAGACCGGAGGTACTTCTTCGTCCTCGATCGAGTGGATCTCGTCAAAGTTGGTGGTTTGTTTGGTTTCGTCGGGAGGAGAGGGTGCCTTACCCTTCTTCTTGATCGCTCTGGCGTCTTCTTCTTTCAAGTCTAGTGCGTCTTCTTCTTTTATAGGTTTCGCTTCTTCCCTGACGTATCTGGCGTCATCTTTGTGGCTTTTACGGTTTTTGAGGGCAGCTGTAGCTGCGTTCAGCATTTGCGCGGGCAGTTCCAAGGGAATACCGTCCTTGTTCCGCCTAATTCCTGAGTCGTTTAGGCTGTTTCTTTCGAAAGTTTCCGGCGGTTCCATAACCTTCTTTTCGCGTCTCTTCACAGGAGGCGCGGGTTTAGACATGTCGTCTACTTCGTCAATGCCCATGCTCTCCAAGTGCTTTTCTATATTCATGTTATTCTCGTTTTGCTCCATGCTTTTGGGGCTTTTCTGTTGAAGTTCTAGGGGCATCACACGAATACCGAATTTAGGAAATTTATTTTCGTATTTTTGCGTTTCTGGCTGAACTTCTTGGGGCCTGTCTTTCACTCGTAGATTGTGTTGGTGGTCGGCTAGAATTCTCAGCTCCAAGTTGCTTTTCAGCTGTTCCGGGTTAAGAAGTTTGGAGTGTCTTTTGGCGTGAGCTTGTTTGGCTAAGGGTGATTTGGAGTCTTTTCTTTCTAGGGTGGTCATGTTGCTCCTAGATTTTTGCAAGCTAGAGTAAGTGGAACTCAGCGAGCCGCTGACATCATCTCCAAATAGTCTTTTTTTGGCTGCTTTCTCCACCTGAAACAAAAGATTCTATAATAGAATTCGTTCGTGATATAATTATCAAAGTCAACTTTAGTAGGCTATAGAGGATTGGGAATTCCAGAGATGATGATCGTCAACCTGTTTTTGGAATAAAACGGTCACAATACTATAGCAGAGCACATAACAGTGATAAATTTAACCCCTTCTGGTCCTTCTCCTCGAGGAAGAATAAAAACAGGTCATATTTCATTTATTCAATTCACTAAACAGTTTCGTATTCACACAAAGCCATCGGTATTCCATCGTTGTGTTATTCGTCAGATTCAGTTATCCCGCAGTGGTATTCAGCTTTTCTTCTAAAAGTTTCAATATGGCATTGGTCGTAATAAAGCAGTGTCCTATGTTCTTCTTGGGCTTAGACGCGCCATGGAAATATTGACGAACAGAATTGACAACCAAAAGATGGATAATCAAATATGTACCAATAAAAAACCGAGGCCTATTGAACGAGAAATAGCTTCACGTATATTATCCTTGATGATGAAGAGGTACAAAGAAGGTTGTTCAGTAAAAAGAAAAGTAAATATAAAAACAAGTATGACTATAATTCTTCTAGCTCTTCGCGTAAAGGATTTTGCAAAAACATACATCTTATACGGTTTGGCGCCCAGCGTGGGACACAAAACCAATCAAGTTTCATTATGAGGCGACTTTCAGAATACTTACTTGGTACAAGTCCGCGCAGGAAGAGCTCCTGTATACAGGATGGCTGGGTTGACCTCCCTGTCCCGGAGTATTGCCGTGGAACGTTTTGCCGCTTCTCGCTTCGATCATCACATCATAGGGACTAGCGTAGCTCAGAATTGTCAAGGCATCTTCGTATACCATGTGTTCGAAATTGATGGTAACGCTGTTGATCCTGTCGCCTGGCGCAAGTTTTCCTGATTCGAAGGCGGGGCCTCTATGCAGAACGTCTTTAATGTAAATGCCTTCCTTCATGTTACCGCAAATGTTGAACCCCAGACCGGTGAAGTCATGGCTTCTCAGCGCGATGACTTTCGCTTCGTTCTCCTGTAAGTCGAATAAAATCATTTTATAAAAACGTCTCAAAAATTATACTGAACTTCTGAACAATAAAAAATTACCTAAACAGCAAATTTACGTCAACTTTGGCTTGTGAAAATGTTTAGAAATGTCCTCGCATAGGTCGATTTTTTTTCCAAGTGGTAAATTTTTTAATCATAGCCAAATTATATATAATAATAATAATACTTTCTCATGAACACTCATTGAGTGTACCCAAAGGCATGGCCAATGCGGGTAGAAGACGGTTGTTATTATTATTTGCCGTGGAGCTCCCACAGCACCACGCCGGGTGGCCGGTGCGCACTCCAAGCTAGCACCATACGTCGGGATTAGCATCTAAGCAACTCACATCACACTTGCTTTACAACAAGGCATGTGGCCGCCTAAATAGACCGATAAACTTGAGAAAAAACTTTCTCGCGTACCGAGGCCTCGAACCTCTGTCCGATGCGAGCTAGAAGCTCCACTCCCAGATACCTTAGCCCTTGGGCTACCGGTTATCCACATCTGATTTTTGCCAATTGTCTTCATATTCAGTAATAATAAATGTATTTTATATATTAATGACTTCATAGCATCGCTGTGTTACCTGCAAAAGTAATCCATCGAAACTTGCTTGTAATTTAGTAATGTTACACTGCTACCGATACTCCCCTAAACCCTATAAAGACAATGCTCATAGTAAGCAGTAGATCAAAGGCTATATAATATAATAATATAATAATATAATAATACTCCCTCATAAACACTCGTTGAGTGTACCCAAAGGCATAGCCTGTGCGGGTAGAGGACGGCTATTATTATTATTTGCCGTGGCGCTCCGGGGCGACTTACTGATGTTTTAGGTGATGTATTCACTTTTTCAGCTGTAGGAAAACCCGGAAAACCTACAGCACCACCTCGGGTGGTCGGTGTGCACTCCAAGCTAGCACTAGACGAGATCGGCATCTAGACAACTCACAATACACTTGCTTTTCAACAAGGCATGCGGCCGCCTATCGATCCGATATAAAGTAGTTGAGAAAAATTCTCGTACCTACATCGGATTCGAACCGACTATCGCTATGCTGGAGTTTCGAACGGCCTGTGCATTAGACCGCTGATCCACCGACCACCTTAAAATCACAAGAAATAAGTTTTTCTACGATTATAAAGAAAAATTGTACACTTCAAGTGCGTCTTCGAATAAGAAACCTAGATCGTTGTACCTCAACGATTTTTATGGGCTTCCAGACTCTTATTCTATTAACGAACTCCATGATGGTATGGTAGAAGAGTTATAGGACTATGGGAGATCGAATCAAGTCTATCATCGTGTCTGATAATAAATATAAAGTTATCATGACACCAAATTTAGTAGAGTAGTAGATATAGCGACAGTGTTATTAAAAAATTTGGTACCGCCATATTTTATATTCTACTAGTAAAGAAAAGTTAGTTGATGATAGTCTTGTTATATGAGACTTCACGCGGGTATTAGTGTTAAAATACTGATCATGTGATTTTTTTATGAAATCGATTGAACTAATACCGAATCTAGGCTCGTGTTAAAAAATTTCATATTCCTATGAGTGGAAAAGGCATGTCATTTCATTTCCATTACACAAAATACACTATTCCAGAATCATACAAAAATAACTCCATAACTATAATAATAATATAATAATACACGAATATGACGAATTTAAAGATATACATCCTCCAAGAGATAATCAACTAAATATTAATCTCGAGAGATGATCTCTAGTATTGTTTTCGGTCGCTTTACCTCATTTGTCTGTGACTAGAGTTGAATATTATAATTTATAATAATACCTGTGTTTCAAGAAATAGATACTATCCAAAACACCAAAACAACGTCAATTACACACGACGCGCGTTTCGCTTTGAGCTCCTGAGGATGCCAACTTTGTTGGCGAAACACGGGTCGAATGATATTGACGTTGAGTAGCTTTGAGTAGCTTCTATTTCTTGATTTTGTTAACACCGAAGGTTGCAAATATTAATTCATTTGAATATTTGTAATGTCAAATGTCTACAAATTTCATATTGCGTGTCAGATATTACACAGTAATTCCTTCTCATTGTTACATATTTTTACCTACTAATCTTATTTTATTATTTTTATGTCGTTCGTTGATTCTGTATATTTAACCAGCTTAACTATTATCACATTTTAATTTTCAATGATATTTTACAATAAATTTGAATCTAATTGTATTTTGTAAATTTCGTAAATAGTATGTGAATCAGGGTAGCCTATTCAATAAATATATATCTATTAGATAAAGTATGGAGAAGACTGGATCCTGCTCGGTTTTCTGCCTTACTTGATTTATGACAGCTAGATTCTAGATTTTAAGATTTAGCATATTTACCTCGAGGGCTGTATCATCTAACGTTTTTCTCTTCTCCGGTTTATTAGTTAGAGCCGACAGTGGCGACCATTGGGTCCATTTTGACTTGCCTGTTTCGGTTTTGTTGCTGTCTACAGTTTTGGTGACTGCCAAAGCACTGGTATCTGAAATAGAAAAGATACCTACGATGAAAAGCTATGAAGTAAACCAAAGGTTAACGCATTTTTTCATTTATGGAATTTTCCAGATGCGCACATTTTGATAATAATAAATTTAAGGAATCTCTATATTAATATCTATATTTATATCTCTATTTCACTGGTTGAACTGAGGAATCTTCACCGATGTGTTTGTTCCCAATGAGAGGCACTGGCCACCCTTCACCTCATCTCGAATTCGCCACTGTTGAACATTTGAAATTTGCTAGGAACATTCCCTATCCTAAAAATTTTGAGATAATAACAGAAAGGTACTCACCTTTAAATCCAGGATTATCAAAAGAATATTCCGTTTTCCCTTTCTCCGGATCAGTTTCTAATATCAGATGCTCTGAAAAAAAAAAGGTAGTGAAAATCTCAACAAGTAAAACGTACTGAAATTGTATTGTTACATTAAAAAAGGAATACGTGATAAATAAAAATAAAACTAGACATGTTTTGGTTGTTCGAAAACCGTTCATTATTTAACTTCGATGTCTACATTAATAGAGATATATTGCAGTTCATAAATTAATAACGTCAGTCAGTAATAAAGTTCTCCATATTTTGACATATACGCGCGCGCAATGTGAATCTGGAATAAAGACAACTTTATTAAAATACTGCCTGCCTTTATTAGAGGACGGTTGAGGCCGGATTTAAAGTTCCTTAATTTTCACTTCGGGTGGTAATTATATGAATTTTTCAACACAAATCGATATCGAAGCACCCTTTGGTAATTCTATCATCACAATAATTGTATCCTAGTATAAAATAAGTTATGTGTAGAATGAAAAATCTGAGAAACTAGATTTCATTTATAGGTTACGAATAACGAACGCCTGTGTGAATATGGGACGAACAGACAAAACTGGAATATCTGTTCTTAATCACAGAATAGTGCCAGTCTCTATTAAAATAAAGTTGCCTTTAATACTGGCTGGCGTTATTGCAATATCTCTCTATTATTTAATAAGTTTTATTATAAGTAAACGTTGATATTTATTTTTATGAAGTATCGGGTACATCTAAGCAAAAGTTCTAGAACCGTCCAAGAAGTACCTAAATTCGGTTATGACACATTTTGGATATACCATTCAATGAAGAATTGTAGCAATTAAAATTTGAAAAAATCAAATTTGGTTTTCAAAATTCGACGACTTTTGGGGACCGCTGACTGCAAAACCTCAGCTGACTTATAAATCCGTAGGTCAGTCAACGATCATATAATTGTTGATAATGTTTTGTATATCGGTGGATTTATTCGGTGCAGGAAACTATATTAGATGCCATGCAAGAAAGATAGATCCAGAATTCGGTGAAATCGGGAAGAATATATTATGAATTATCACATTATTATTATTTTTGTACCTCATTTTGGGTTTTGTCAAATGTCATTTTGTTTGGCTAGCCTTCCACATTCTTTATGGTGACAGCATTTTACTAGCTAGACGGAATAATCGAATCGTATTTCTTCAGAATACAAAATCCTTCCTCGCCTACGATTAAAAGCTAATTATTTCTTATTATATT
The DNA here is from genome assembly GCA_958502065.1 of Chrysolina americana. Classification (NCBI taxonomy): domain Eukaryota; kingdom Metazoa; phylum Arthropoda; class Insecta; order Coleoptera; family Chrysomelidae; genus Chrysolina; species Chrysolina americana. The sequence continues at coordinate 90,722,013 of OY293410.1, forward strand.
GTCTGATTACAGTCCCTTGTACCTACCTAAGGGTGAGTTCCCACTTCCCAATCAAGTTTTTTCGCTTTTTGCGTCACGCGTCACACATTCTGATTGGCGAAATTCTGACGTTCAACGCTATTTACCAATCGGTATGCGTAAATAGAAGTGACCGCGACGCGAAAGGAAAAAAAGATTGGGAACTCACCCTTGGGAGTAAATATAATTCAAGAAATAGACCCAAAACATCAAAACTACGTCTATTGCACTCGACGCGCGTTTCGCTAACAAAGCTTGTCCCCAGAAGCTCAGGAAATACAATTTTTTTGCAGAATTTTAATTGGAGCAATCGAATCGAACAAGTTTTGAGTACCTAATAATAAATTTTAACGTAATAACTTCTATGAGGTATTGTTATAGACGTTACAATTTTCAAAATAGTGAATCAATAATAATGTAAAATTTATTTCGGTAAATAAAATTAAAACCAAAGATACAATTTCATGATATACCTAATAAAAAATGTGACAAATGTGAAAGATATCAAGATGCACCAAATATCAAAATAATTCAAGGGCTGAAAAACCATGGAAGTTTAATGCTTTCGGTTTTAATTTTTATAATTTTAGATTTCCTGATCACACCCACAAAAACAATCTTGTTCGATTCTGTTTTGATATCCAAAATCGCAAAATTTAAAACTTATTACTAACATGAAACTTCCAATGTGTCTACGGCTCAATGCTGTGAACAAATTTTCGAATTGAAATAATTTCTGTCAAAGTAATCGGATTCAAATAATATACTTATTCAGAGTGTAAATAAAAAAATATGATTTCTGAAAAAACCAGACTTATTTCTGAAATGATAATAAAAGTCAAAAACAAAAAATGCATGAATATTTATTTTCAGATGGTAAACTGAAATATAATTAATTAAACATTTTTGTATGTTATTTACAACTCCCTTCATCCCGTATACATTGTTGTATATTCGCAAGTTATTTCCTACTTTTTACACATTCCGTGGTGATATATCTCTGCAACTGCCACATTTATTCGTTACATCTCTTCTCTATTCATTCGTCTGGTTTAATATTTTCCCAGAAGAAGGAATCCAGAGGGACGAGTTCAAGAAAACGTGTTGGCTAATGAAATAAAAGGCTATATTGATAGAACTTTTGTATTTAACAATCTTCGCACATTTTCCGAAGCCGGACTGGTTTCGTTTTGTTATACTTCAGCTCTATTGTTTTTCGGTTATTGTCCTACTCTTCTTGCATTTCTATCCTCAATAACATTTCTGGAAATAGTTCTTATATTATTTTTAATATCCTGTTGTTTTTTTACATGTCTCAGTATTCAGTCCAAGTTTTTCGTTATATTTTTTTTCCTCTCTTTTAGCCGACAATCCTCAATTTGGTTTGTTGTTTGTCACCGTTCCTGCTTTTGTTTTTCTCTTTATTCCCTTTCTTCCACTTGTTCTTCTAACAGTCGCTCTTTCTAGATATTTTGTTGAGATTCTTTCTCAATTTGATTATCTCTCTATCGCTGTTCCTCCTCCTGTTGTATTTCTCGAAGTAGTCGTTTCAATGGCTCGGCAAATTCTAATTGATGACTTCTATAAGCACCATTTCAGTTGATTGTTGTCCGCTATATCATCAACTAGTCACAATTCTTATTACGAATCTCATTTTTTTTCACAGCATCCCTTGAGCCCGTTTAACCACTCCAAAGGAGTAAGTAGGATCTGAACGGTAAGCACATTAGTTGCAGCAACTTTATTCTCCTTCCGAATAGGCTTTGCTTGAGCGAATGGCGTAGACAAACCTCTCTAGTACACAGAGACAGGCCTGTCTGGCGATCACGGAAAGCTACCAGCACCACACCGTGAGTAGCTATAGAAATCCTTCTAGACTTACCTCCCTCCATATTCTTTTGGGGACATTTCTAGTTGCACACAACTAGTCGTGAACCTAGGACAGAGATTTCAACCTGCCTAGGGTCCTACGCGACCTTTTTCCAGGCGGAAATTCAATGCCATTGTAAAGAGGTTGGAGGACACTAACCTCACACACAAATCAATCAAATTTTTGTCGAAGAGTCATGAGGCCTTGAAATAATTCGTCTCTGTATGGAACTGTCAAAAATACTCTTCTCAATAGGTAGATTCAACAATATGTCTCTGGTCCGGAGTCCCTAGCCACTTTGACAAGGAAAGCAATGAAGCGGCAGATTCTCTTGCTGAAGAGGTGGTCGCAAAACGTTTTATCGGATCAGAAACTGCACTTGGCATTTCTTCGATACCTGAATTGGTCCATTTCAAGGAATCTATAAATCCTTCTTAAGATATCACCGAACAATTGTTAGACTCTAGTGATGACTTACTACTTACCTACTGGCCTGAATCATCACTTGTCTAGACAAGGACTATCGGAAAATCCGGAATGCCGTCTTTACCTTGAAGATGATGAAATAGCAGAGCATGTACTTTGTGCATACCACGTCGCGGACAGAATGAAATTTTCAATGTTTGGCAGAGCCTCACGCTTGCCATCGAACCTGAAAGATCGTTCACCAGGTGAAGAAGCTGCATTTATTTGGTGAAATATGAATTTGTGTGAACCACAATAGATCCTCACGGGTCGCAATAGATATACCCACTCAAAACCTATCGAACTAAACCTATTCTTCCTCGATAGTTCTTATGGTCAAATCTATCTGTTTTTGCTAATACTTGCCGCGGAGAATTTTCAACTGTGGTCACCTTAAGGAACCCGTGTTGTTTCACCCCCCGGTAGATATGGTTCAATACGGTATCGAGATGATGTAGGATGCTTCCGTCTACAAGCTGAACATCCTTTCCGTATTTCTCGTAAAATCTTCTTATAATCCTTTTCTCTCGAGGCTTAAAATGGGGGGTCATCCTTGTATCCGGACCTGTACAGTACATCTGACCATTGTGCTCGACTCGTAAAGTATGCATAACATCACTCTAGATAGAATTGCACTAGGCATTACGAGAATAAACGAGAGCCATCTAAATTCAATCAGAGGCGTGTCACCGAATCTTCAGAGCTGTTCGATAAAACAGCGACCTCTGTCTTCGTCTCTCAAAGTATCTGGACTGTGCTAAATGAAGTCTGCTGAGCTTATAAATACAAAGCTCTTGACCAGAGATGGCAGTTATACTTCAACACATTGAGTTATCAGACTTGAACAGTGTTGCATATCCAGTAGTGTTAATAGTCAGTTTATAATAAAAAGTATATTTTCTGTATAAATAAATAATTTTTATTGAGTACATAAAATAAATGGGCAAATTAGTTATGCCTCGCAAGTATTCCCGAACCACGCCCCTTCAAAAATTCGTCAGGGCCTCAGGTGTTGATCACTACCAATTAATATTATTATTATCATATAAATGTTGCTTCAAAATCGTTATCGACGTTTCACGGATCGTAATTTGAAATGTATTAAACATCGGCCAGTATTAACTTCGGAATAGAAAATGAACAAATGTTAAAATTTGATGGTCAATCAATGAATACCTTAACCAACGACGCAACTGAATGAGTTTTATCAACATTCTGTTATCGAGACCTCAGGAAAAGAACGCAAGCTAGTTTTGTGCACTGGAGTCATTAAAAAATGTGGTTATAATTTATCAGCTCTTTAATAGCAGTTGATAACCACCTGACTGCAGCAGAAGTTAAGCAATTCCACTCTGATAAAGTACAATCTTTACACAGATTGCCCGATTTGAAAAAGAAATTAACATTTTATGTTCTCCTTTGTTAACTTTATCAAATGAACGTTTTGATAAGAGGAAAATATGATATGTTTGTCGAAGCGATGCAGATTTTCTGAAATAAAAATGCGATTTTGACGAAACCATGAAGTTTCCGCAGTTGCACAACTTGAGTTTATTTCAGAAGAATTAATAAAAAAAAAACAAGCATAACCTCTTCCCAACGATGTTTGGGCATGTATATCAGAAAAATTTAAAAGAGTTTCTGCGTCGATTCCCGACACTAGATTAATTATTATATGCCACGCCCGAAAAAATAGTCGAAACAAAGTGCTGAAGTGCAGAACGTGACCGAAAGTAAAACTATGAAACCTGTGCATAAAGATTAGTTCAGTACTGACTGATCTGCAAGTGTTTAAAAAGCAAATAGACAGACCTGTCACAGACGTCATATATCTAGGGACATGCCTACAATAACAGATATAATTGTCTGCTAGGATAAGATTGATGGCACATTTCACATGGTTTCATTATTATTATTTTTTATCCTGTTGGGAATATCCCAGCCGGTCCCTGTCTCCGGAGCCCCGATACATCTGGAAGGCGCGCTGGTGTTTCATCAACCCCTGTAGCACCCCACACGTCCCTGGGGTGAGTGATTACTGGGTCCGAGAATCATATGCCCTGAGTAGCCGGAGTGAACAAGAATTACGGCCTTCTGCATTCTTCCGGCTAAGATTTCTGCCGGTATAATTTTTTCATTCAAGAGCAGCGTGTCTATCATTCCACCAAGAACCCCTTCAATCAGAACCACCATTTCAACAGAATGGTTTTGGTAAAGCTTGCGAACTTCAAAGATATTTGGTCCGTTTTCCCCCTTTTTGGGACGAGGTTCACTTCCAGTAGCTGGCAACTTTATGACGCAAGTCATCCTACTTTGATGGTCGATATTGACTTGTATTTGCCTGAGGGTCGGAAATGAGTAGTTCTAATAGATTTGGTGCTTCTCATTTGACACAAAAGACTCAATATTCTACTAGTGTCATAGGTGGTAGTAGTGCTGCGTGTTATGCCTGTGGATATAGACTGATATCGCATAAGCTTGACAAGCTGGTAGCAAATGCATCAGGAGCCGTAAGACACACTCTACATCTTATGTCCGGGACCTCTATACCCATTACTCGACTACGGTAGACCAAGGTGTTGAAGACACCATCCTAGCAGGCCACTATGAGTTCTTCGGTCTCCGACTTCATTCCACTCGACCTGACGAAAGGAAAGGACACAATTTGGAATTAGCCGAGGTTCCATTGGCTAATCCTTATGCAATTCTGTCTTCGTAGGTTTGACGTGAATGGTTCGATTCCTGCTTTTTTATGGTCATAGACTAAGCAGAGAAGGGAAGTCTATTATGTAGACACTCCAAACTCAAAATTCCAAGGCCTCTGGCCTTGTCTGGAGAAGTATAACCGTGTCACAGACAATAATTTATGACGCAAGGTCTTATGAACATGCATCATTTTGCTAGTTTTATCTTTGTGTTGTCGCAGCTCCTCTTGACACCATTTCACCACTTGAAGGAGTAGAATGGGAACGGCAAGCATATTAGTTGCAGCGACTTAGTCTTCTCCGATAGTTCTGATGACCAGATTTGTGGGATGCTGATACTTTTCCGCGAAGAGAGTTTTTAACAGTTGTTACCTCTTGGGTGTGGCGATGTTCCACACCTAAATAAGTATACGTCTCTCTGGCATCCAGATAATGTAGGATGCTTCCGTCTACGAGCTGAACTTCCTCTCCGTATTCCTAGGATGCTGGGTGTGCCGCAGTTGAATTCGCGTGTTTTCCTTGGTGCAATGAACAATGGCAATAGGGGGATGCAGAAGAGAAAAATAAAGAAGAGAAGAGAAAAAAGGGGAGAAGAGAGAAGAAAAAAATTGGGTAAATCGAACATGAATAACATGCTACATTTTCAGCCAAATTCACCGGGATCACATTTTCATCAAGTCATTCTGAAAAATCAGATAGGCCGATTGTTATTATATCTTGGATCAAGAAGTTACAATGTCATACCAATACCAATTAAATGGATATTCATGAAATCGACTAAAATATGGTTGAGCAATTCGTAGATCAATGAAAATTATATTGAAGCATTAAACTTTATCGACTGTCGATGTATTGATTTATATTGTGTGCATCAATTTACGTAATATTATTTACTTATTGTTAATATTCTAATAATTTTATTTCTTAAAACTGTAGATAATGTTATTAATTGAATGAATCATTATTATGTTGGGAAATAAAGTGAACATTCACAAAAAAAAATTATATTTTAAAAAATATCTGATATTTACTCCACCCTCATGAGTTCGAGGTATAACTCCCAAAATGTATATCGGAAAACATCTTTTAGATTATATACCCTGATGTTCGCTTCCATTCCTCGAGTAACATCGTTACAATAATACATGTACTGCTAGATAGACCTTGATGTAATTGAAATTGTTTATGCCAGCGGAATTGTACATCTTTGCTATACATATATAAAAACTTCTCCAAAGCATTCCGATTTGTTTCTAAAGCACATACTCCGGCGTAAATAGTATAAATATTTAATGATGTAGGTAAGAAAAAAGTGACCGCGAAAGTGAAATTACCAACGCCTGACTCATTATTAATTGTTTCAGTGTTCACATGTAATAAATAATTGAGGAAAATAATATTTATTTATCATAATATTTTCAAAATTAATTCTACGAATATTAAATGAAATATATTCTGTTTTCCTACAGAATACATTGCCTCCGGAATCTTTTGACGTATTATTTGGTTATGTAAATGAACAATTATTGCCCAGATATATTTGAAAAATTCCTAATTTCTATAATTTTAAAGTTGGACTTGCGGAAAATGATAGATGATAACAAGAAGAACAACTTTGTGCATTACAATATTATTCTTCAAATTCAGAAAATTCGTGTGGAGGTAGTGGATTTTCTGAATATATCTGCGCGTCGGCGTCGCTCACATGCAACAACTCACAGAATTATTGAAATGGAAACCGAAAACATTATCTCAACTACTTCACTATAATAGCCTAGCCTAGCCAATAACAGCCTACGTTCAGTAAACGACTGCCGAAACGTAAATTTGTTCTCTGCGACAGTATGAGTCATAGCTCTTAAGAAAATCCAATTCCTCTAAGACCAAATAGGCTTTTGAGTTTCTGACTGGATTTACAAATTCCATCATTCACCTAATTCGTATATGATATACTTACATGTGAATTCTTTTTGAGTAGGAAAATATGCTGTTGAAATTATCAAGTTCTCGATTAGTAGATTTCATCTGATTACCAAGATCTTGTCTAAATCCATTTATTGCGTTTTTAAGGAAGCTTTCTTTGTGGAGTGATCTCTTTCGAATTAATTGAAGTAAGGTTAAGATTAGTCATGATGGTTTGATGGTCAGAGACCTCATTATCAGTAACAACAGGTAGTCTACTGATAACAAATATATGGTCCATTGTTGGCCAGAATACTGTAATAAAACTGCACTAACTAATTTTCCTAATTTATTTAAAATACGATTTACAACAATTATTGACTGAAACATTGACTTCAATCTATTTCAATTTATTTCTACTGTGGCTATCTATCAGCGAACTCTGGAACTGTAACTAACTCTGAATTCTGACTGTTCGCCATCTGCTATACAGCGGCTATATATAGTAGCAACGCTCTCTCGATTATTCTGGAGTATAGAATATTTCATCTAGATGGCTCTTCGAACAGTATCGAACGATCGATTTATTCCAGCTTGTTCTCGGCGATCCGTACGCCAGCAGATATGCTGTTGTAGTTGAACGAGGGGGCATAATTAATTAGATCAGGGCCGGTCTTGAAATCGTTACATTGCCCCCTTCTTAAAGACGTTTCGCCCCGAAACGTCATTCTTGGAGTGTGAAGATATCTGCAAGATTCTCCATATCTGCACCTGGACGTTCTATGGAAGTAGCACTCCACAGTCTTCAAGTTGGGTCGAGGAAGATGGTTGCAGCACACCAGAATGTTGATGCTGCTGGATCTGAATATTGTCTCCAACATGCTTCTTATAACTCTCCAGTCCAGCCCATCAAGCCCACAGGCCAATTTTGGGATTGCCAGGGCCAATATTCTGGTCCAGCATCGTGTCTCTCAATCTCGTAAGGCTCTTCCAAACATCTTCATAAGACGGCTTATCTCGAGAACGCTTCTTGGTGACCAGATAGTAGATGTTTCTCTGGCCTTTCCTCAGCTGTAACACCCCTCCAACTTCCGGGTTCTGTTCTCTCAATTCCTGGATTCGACCGAACTTCTTGGAGAAAACTACTGCAATGCCTCTGGACATTTGGAGATCTTCTGCCACACAGTGAGCTAACGCGTAATTGGCAGGCACCTTGAAAAGATCTCGTGACTCCTCTCGGGTTACCCCATATTGAACTTTCTGTCCGTTCGAGTACAGGGATATGAACCTCTGAAACGTCATTTCGTCCTCCGGTGATCTGACGGTGCGGACTTGATCGTGGTTTCCGGCGTAAGGGGACAACCTATTGAAGTGGACTACCCTAGGTTTTCCTCGTGGTGGCTTATATATGCGGTAGACGAGGTCGTTTATCCTTTTCATGACCTTATATGGACCTTCCCACGAGTTCCGGAGCTTCGGTGATAGTCCACGGCGACGTTTAGGGTTGTACAGCCAGACTAGGTCACCTGTCTGATATCCACCAGCATCCGCCTTGATGTCGTAGATCTCCTTCATTCTGTCGCTGGCACTCTGGATGTTCAAACGGACCCGTTCATGGATGTCGTCCATTCTCTGTCGCAGTTTGCTGACGTAGTCATCTCCCGCAGTGTCTTGTCCTGGTGGCGTCCCAAACTTCAGGTCACATGGAAGTCGCAGCTCTCGGCCCATAATAACACTAGCAGGGGTTTGGCCGGTTGACTCATGAACTGCGGAACGATACGCCATCAGGAACAGATGGAGGTACTGGTCCCAATCCTTCTGGTGGTCAGAGACTACCTTGGACAGGTGGCGGTTTATCGTCTTATTCATCCGCTCCACCATTCCATCGGACTGCGGATGTAGAGCTGTGGTCCTCGTTTTCCGGATGTTCAGCATCTGACACATCTCCTGGAACAGGTTTGACTCGAAATTCCTGCCTTGATCCGAATGCAGCTCTAACGGGACACCGAATTGACAAATCCACTCCTTCACCAAGACGTCGGCAACGGTGATGGCTTCTTGGTTGGGCAGAGCATAGGCTTCGGCCCACTTGCTGAAGTAATCCATCGCCACAAGGATGTACTTGTTCCCGTGTTCAGATTGTGGGAACGGGCCAGCGATGTCAATGGCGATCCTTTCGAATGGGCTGCCCACATTGTACTGGCGCATCGGGGCCTTAGGTCTTATTCGAGGCCCATTACTGGCAGCGCATTCAGCACATTTTCTGCACCAGTCCTTGACGTCAGCTTGACAATTGGCCCAGTAGAAAACCGTTGCCTAACTTTCTGGAGGGTCTTCGTCACTCCCAGATGTCCTCCGGTGACCCCATCATGGATTTCTCGGAGCACTTCCTGTCTTCTGCTCCTGGGAACTACTACCTGACGTCTTTCTTCCCCGCCATCCTCCGACTCCAACACACGCTTCAAGACTCCATTGTCTAAGGTGAAATAGTTCCATTGGGCCCAGTAAGTTTTAACGACTGGAGAACAACTGGCTATTTCCTGCCACGACGGTCGTCGCTCACTCTTCTTCCAGCCGATGACTAAACCAAGATCTGGATCTTTCTCTTGGTCTTTCTGGATCTTGTGGTCATTCCAGTTATCATCGACCGCCGTGGTTCTGCAGAGTGTCGACTCCTTTTCCTCTGTTCGTCGTCAGTGCGAACAGTCGTCTGGACATGGTCTTCGCGATAGGGCATCCGCATTCTTATGGCTGGTCCCCGCCCGATGTTCGATCTCAAAGTCGAATTCCTGGAGCCTCTCAATCCAGCGTGCCACTTGACCCTCAGGATTCTTAAACTGTAGGAGACATTTGAGAGATGCATGGTCAGTTCTCAGTAGGAATCTTCGTCCATACACGTACTTGTAGAAGTGCTCAACTCCCTTGACAACAGCCAACAGTTCCCGCCTGGTGACAAAGTAATTCCGCTCCGGTTTACTAAGGGTCTTGCTGAAGTAACCGATGACCTTCTCTTGTCCTTCTTGGATCTGAGACAGGACAGCTCCAAGTCCCACGTTACTGGCGTCCGTGTCCAAAATGAATTTCCCGTCTGGAAGGGGGTAGCTCAGGATTGGTGCGTTGATCAAAGCTCCTTTCAACTTCCTGAATGAATCTTGGCATTAATCTGACCACTGGAACTTTGTTTGTCCTTCCGTGAGCCTGGTCAGTGGTTTTGCGATGTTAGCAAATCCCAGCACGTATCGGCGATAGTAAGTGCACAAGCCAAGAAAACTTCGAAGCTGGTGAATGTCTTTCAGAACGGGCCATTCCTTAACAGCTTTGATCTTCTGCTCATCTACTGCCACTCCTTTCCCAGAGACAACGTGGCCGAGATAACGTACTTCTTTTTGAAACAGATGACATTTCTTAGGGCTCAGTTTCAGTCCGGAGCTTCTCAGTCGCTGAAATACCTCTTCCAAGTTTTTTACATGGTCCTCGAACGATCTGCCAACCACAATAATGTCGTCAAGATACACCAGACACGTCTTCCATGATAGTCTTTTCAAAACCGTCTCCATCAATCTTTCGAACGTGGCTGGAGCATTGCAGAGGCCGAATGACATAACTGTAAACTGCCATAATCCGGAGCCGATGGTAAAAGCTGTCTTTTCTCGATCTTCCTGAGCCAGTTCTACCTGCCAGTATCCGCTCTTCAAATCTAAGGTCGAGAAAATCGTAGATCCAGACAGCGTGTCTAGCGTGTCGTCGATCCTTGGGAGAGGCTAGCTGCCCTTTTTCGTCACGGTTTTTAGTTGACGGTAGTCTACGCAAAACCGTGTTGATCCATCTTTCTTCTTCACCAACACGACTGGAGAGGACCAGGGACTGTCGGATGGCTCGATGACTCCGTCTTTCTCCATGTCGCAGACTATTTTGTCAGCCTCCTCCTTTTTGGCGAGAGGAAGTCTTCTGGCTAATTGCCTGATTAGTCGGGCATTTCCAGTATCTATCTTGTGCTGAACCACCTTTGTTCTACCGCCTTTGCCTACTCCGGTATCGAAGATTTCCTGATAATTCCTGACTAGTTCCCTTAGTTTGGTCTTTTGTGCTGGCCCCATGTCCTTGGACGAAATCACAGAGGAAATTGACGAGCAGTGCCCCAAAATTGTTCCCTTCTTCAAGGTCACCGGGTAATAATTGACATTCATTACCCTTACTGGCACACATTTATCAGCACGCAACAAGGTTTTTCCTAATGCAATTCCTCGTCCAATTTTCTCATCATGTAGCTTGGGCTCGAACATCACCACGTTTCCACTGCTCGCACCTCCATCCAGGCGAGCCTCCAAAATGGTTTCAGCCCTCTCCGGTACGCTTACGTCTTCAGCCAGCAGAACTCGAACCATTTCTTCATTTCTCCCATGAAGTACCAGCTCTTCTCCGTTCACACGAAGGACGACGTCTTTAAAATTCAGTTCGAATCCTCTAGAATTCATGATGTCCATTCCAATTATTACCTCGTCCTCGATATCCGCTACTAGAGCCCGGTGTTTCACTGTAGTGCTGCCCAAAATCAGTTCAATTGGAAGTTCACCATACACAGTTGCCGGCTCTCCTGATGCTGTGCGTAGCTTCCAATTCGACGATTCGATTCTTGCCAGTGTTTTGGCAAAAGTCAAGGAGCATGGTGCGAGGCTCGTTGTTAATGAGACCGTCAACAAAGACACCTTTGTCTTGTCTTTGAAGTACAGCGACATATGCATTGTTAACTGGGGCTTGTTGGATACGGGCCGACGATTGCTCCTTCTTGACCTTCATCGTTGATGTCGATTTTTTCAATGTTGGACATTTGCTACGCACGTGCCCAAGTTCTCTACAATTTCGGCATCGTATCAGTCTTATCTCAGGCACAACTTCCTTCAGCACTTTTCGCATCACAGCTTCTATATTAGTAGGCTTCTGTCGGTCTTCATTGATCTTCCGGACTCTACTCTGGCTTTTGCAGGATTGCTTTGCTGCTTCGAATTCCAGAGCGCGTGCCAATGCATCCACGAGATGTGCGGGGCGAGCTAGTGTTAAGGCTTGCCGGGTTTCCTGGTCACGAAGTCAATCCAAAAATGCCTGGACCGCTAGTCGCTTCATTACATTTTCCGGAGTAGCCGGGTAGACGAACCAAGCGTGCAATATCTGCTTCAAATTCTTGCAACGATTCGCTTGATTTCTGGCATCGGTTCTTCAGCTGTGAGTGATATACGTGTTCAAGGTGGGCTTGGCCATAGCGAAGTTCCAAGTGTTTTACCAGCTGTTCATAGTCTTCCTGTTGTTGGGCGGTGAGCGTTTGTAAAATATGTGTTGCTTCGCCACGCAATGCCAGTGTCAATGCTAAAGCTTTTTCCCCAGCATTCCATCCATTTGCTTTGGCAGCAGCTTCGAATTGTCGGTGGTAGTTTGACCATGGAGTATTTCCGTCGAACTGAGGCGGTTTCAATGAGAGCTTTTCTGGTTCCGTACTGACCTTGAAATCTTTGATGTCTTTTTGAACTTCCTCCACGTTAGTACTCAGTTCCGGCATTGTTCTGTTGAAAATTTCTGGGATGTGCACAGAATCCATTCGCTTTTCTAACTCACAAAATTTTTCCTTTATTTTGTACATTTCTGCCTCAATTCCTTCTTTGACTTGGTCACTTACTGTCTCTTTCAATTTTTCCATTTCTGTCTCGACAGTTCTCATCCTTTCTTCCAACCGACTCGCCACAACGCAGATTTCTTCTTTCAAGCTTTTCGAATTTATTAAAAGCTCTTCTCTTAAATTCTCCGAGTTTTCTAGAAGTTCACTTCTAAATTTTTCGAATTTTCTTCAAGCTTTTCTTCTAGATTTTTCGAATTTTCGTGAAGCTTTTCTTCTAGATTTTTTGAACTTTCGTGAAATTTTTCTTCCAGGCTCTTCACATTTTCTTGAAGTTCCTCTTTTAGACAATTCGAATTTTCTAGAAGTTCTTCTTTCAGGCTGACAGAATTTTCTTGAAGCTTTTCTTCTAGATTTTTCGAGTTTTCGAGGAGTTCTTCTTTCAAGCTAACAGAATTTTCTAGAAGTTTCTCCTCCAGACTCACCGAATTTTGTTGAAGTTCTTTCAGACTTACGGAATTTTGTTGAAGTTCCTCCTTCAAACTATTCGAATTTTCGAGAAATTTATCTTCCAAGGATTTCGTGGTATCCTCGAGTTTATTCATTATGGAACTCAAATCAATTCCAGAAACTTCGAATACGAACGTTTCGGGGTCTCCTCCTTCTTCAATCAGTCCATCTGCAGTCTTTTCTGGAGTACGGCCTTCTTTCCAGTTGTTTCTAACTCACGCTCCTCTAACTCTTGCTTTAATTCACTAACTTTAAGGTCAACTAGGTGAACTCTTCTCGGAAACATTTTGCATCTTATTGTCTTTGCCGAGATATCAGTCTATTATTTATTTCACACACAGTTTTCAGTTTATTGTCCCGCGACGCGCAAAACTGTCCACTTCGCACTCAAATGTTCAACGGGTCACTATAACAGTCTATTAGGCGCGATAAACGTCTCAGTTTTTAACAGGTGAACACTTTAACACTTATTTATTTTAAACATCACACTTCTGACGCCAAATGTAATAAAACTGCACTAACTAATTTTCCTAATTTATTTATAACACGATTTACAACAATTATTCACTAAAACATTGACTTCAATCTATTTCAATTTATTTCTACTGTGGCTATCTATCAGCGAACTCTGGAACTGTAACTAACTCTGAATTCTGACTGTTCGCCATCTGCTATACAGCGGCTATATATAGTAGCAACGCTCTCTCGATTATTCTGGAGTATAGAACATTTCATCTAGATGGCTCTTCGAACAGTATCGAACGATCGATTTATTCCAGCTTGTTCTCGGCGATCCGTACGCCAGCAGATATGCTGTTGTAGTTGAACGAGGGTGTATAATTAATTAGATCAGGGCCGGTCTCGGGGCCGGTCTCGAAATCGTTACAATACTATTGGCTGCTTCAAATTAAAGCAAAGATAATTTACCATATATGTGTGACCAAGGGGCCTTGGCACAATTCTCGCGGGGGGAGGCATAAATCCTACACACGCCACTGCTCGTAGCTAGACATCAAGAAGTATTAAATCTGGACTCCTAGGTGGCCAATGAATTGTTCCACTAGTACCAATAAGCAATAAAAAAATTACATCCAGCCAGAATATCAAACCAAACACCCAAACTTTGCTCATGGCGGACAACTCCCAAGGAACCACCCCTAACTTCAGTTTGTCAAATTGCACCCCATGTTTGTTTTTGTTCAACTTAGTTTTTATCATTTCTCATTCAATAATATGTCATTTGAAGAATGACACGCAGAATTATGGTAAATAAAAAAACGAATAGAACAATCATTTATAAGAATATCATAAATACACTATAGAAGCTGTTCAAGATGTTTATCATCACTTGTCACACGTGCATTGAATCGCCGAATGAGCACGCGAAATACAGAAAGCTTTATCATTTTCGCCTGTGTATAATCTTCTGAGTTAAATCTTCCATATTGATTGCGATTGAGGTTGCAAAACAACTCATATCGAATATCCACATGCCTTTATAATGGAAGCGGGATTCGTCATTCCAAGACTTGATTGAGGGGGTTGGGATTGTCTCAGATTGAAACTTGAATTTGAGCAATTAATGCCATACGTCTTTTGAAATCTGTACATCTAATTGTGAATGTATTTTGAAAGAATGTTACCTATACTTTTTGACAATCCTTTAGCCAGAAGAATTACTGATCTCAATCTCCACTCCCTATGCACGAACCGAACTATGAGTGTAGGCAAATGCATGAATGCACTTTTCCTTAGTTCCCCATTATAATTTCTACATAAGATCTAATTGTCGACGCCTAGAGCTCTCGATTTCGTTTTACATTCACCAAATATCAAAAGCATTTCAACGTATTTGTTGGGAGTGAAGGTAAAAGGAATTTCCAAATTCAACACCAATATTACTGCTAATAACAACTTGAGATAGAGATACCGTAAACATAAAAAAAAAACACAAAAAGCTCATTACATTTTATTGTATATTTTCCTTTAACATCAACTTCATATCTTCACAAGGTGAATCAATTGATTCAGTCGAAATAACTAGTATACCTACTGATTAAGGCAATTATCACGACTTCATACTATGGGTACTGAGTACAGACTTCAGACTACATATACAAGAAATGAAAACGGCGTCGAGTTGAACAATAACAAACATAGGGATGCAATTTCAAAAACCAAACTTGGATGGTTTCTACGGGGTTGTTTGCCACGGGAAAGATTTTGCTATCCCATATAAAAGAGCTCATGGTCTCCTATGACACATTTTTTTGGCATAGCCAGACCCGATATAAACGATTTCACTCGATTTTCAAAATTATCATCCGATCTAGATGTGAATCTTTACTTTGGTTGGCTTTTTTTTCATTTTACCGTTGTTAACCCCCTGAACAATTTCTAGGAATAGGTACTATCGCGGTGGCACGTCATCCGATCTCATTCCGCACTTTGGTTTCCTAATTCGAGGACTTTTTCTGCTCGCTCTTTATTCTCGCCTTGTAAATCACAATCACTCGAATATTTATCTACACAAACTAGTTAACATACTCGATAGAAGCGAACTACCTGATTCTCCACTTAACGACCCAAAGCGATGAGAAATTGAAGAAAGAACTGTTAGCTCGGATGACCCTAAATTCTCTGTAATTTGGCTCTTACCTTTCTATGTTAATAAACTGATTTAACCTGTTCCGCGGATAAATCGACGTCGAGACTAACATATCGCTTTTTCATGCATAATAACATTTTTGAAAGAATAGATCGCTCACGTGTGTTATGCCCTGAGAGATATTCGGTGAACTCGCGCAAGAATTGAAACGAGGGCAAGTTGCCGAGATGCAAGTGGCACAGACATATTGACCCGATAGTATTCCATTTCATTTGCTGTAGTCGATTTTGATCATGCCGAGTTCCACGTAACAATATTCACTTGGGCTAAGCCATTTCGAAAAGACGATTCTGAAGCAGACGATGACGATATCTGTGATTCAAGTCTGATATTACAGAGACGAGATTTTTGATTATCAAATAAGAGAGCACTGTTTTTCGGGTAAAATTCGTGTTAATTCTATGCAAGATACATTAAAAAATGTTATATCCGTCAACCGGTTGCACCCCTACGTGCAACCCTCAAAAGTCAGAGACTTGTGCGAGCTAGGGGAAGACGTAGCCCTTACCTTTTAATACGTGTGATGCCATGCACGAGACCGGTGGCAATGCTGAGATTCGAACTAATGCTCTGGCTCATGGAGCGAGCACGGAACCCGCGAGCCACCGCGGCCCATATATGACTAATATGTTTCTCAACCTGATCATTAGTATATTGAGTACTAGTACACTTATATTTTTGTATTCGTTAAGAATATCAGAGTAAGGCCCTGTCTCTAGACCTCTGCACTTCTGGAGGGCGCGCTGGATCATTTATCCCAATAACCACTTCCCAAGCGGTGGGGTAAGTGACTATTGGGTCCGAGAAACATGTGTCCTGAGCAGATGGAGTGAACCAAGAATTACGGCCTTCTGCATTCAGCCGGCTAAGACTTCTGCCATACTACGGCAAGCCGGTCAGAACCATCATCTTGACAGAATGGTTTGGGTAAAGCCTGCGGAGTTCAAATAGTAGATCTCGATAATTAGTCCGTTTTTCCTCCTCTTTTCGGACAATGTTCGTTTCGTCAGGAGCTGAAAACTCAATGACGTCCTACTTTGATGGTCGAGGAGGACTACATCAGGCTTATTGGCTTGTATTGACCTGAGGGTGGGGAGTGAGTAGTTCCAATAGAATCGGCACTTCTCATTCTCCACCACGGACTCAATATCCCCCGGGGCATAGGGCAACACCGGTGTCTCTTCTACACCGTACCACTGTCGTAGATGGTAGTACTCGTAGGGCCGCGTTATGCCTGTGAATATAGGCTGAGACCGCATGAGCTGGACAAGCTGACAGCAAATGCATTATGGTATCAGCTGTCCCACGACACGCTCTGCATCTAGTGTCAGGGACCTCTATACCCATCACGCGACTACGGTAGACGAATGTGCTGAAGACACAATCCTGGCAGGCCATTATGAATCCCTCGGTTTCCGACTCCACCCCACTTGACCTGAGAAATGCAAAGGTCGGGTTTCTGGATAAGCCAAGGTTGGTTATTCAATGTTAAGGAATTGTAGTATTGTAGGTAGCCTCCATAAGAAGTGAATGGTACTATCTCAGTTCAATCTACATTGACAGTTACCAAGTTACCTTGCAACTATTTTCTTCATTTTATTTTCAGCCATTTCTCTCTCATGTGCACTGTGCCTTGCGGTACCCCACAGGACACTGTTATTTCAGTACTCATTAGACATTTTCCAATTTCCAGTCTCTGTTCACGCCCCTCTAGATAATGATTATTTAACATTCACTAACTAGGTAAGGCGATTATTGCTGAAACAAGTAGATGATTTGGAAATAATTTTGTATCCTATCTTCAAAGGCACCTATATATTATTTCAACCAATAAATATACATTATTATAATTATTATTGAATACCTTCTCCTGCATTGTCACTTCCTTAGGAAGTTGACCGGCGGATATACAGTAAATGTCTATTGATTCTGCATATCTTACATACCCCACCCATAAAGATATATCGCGTTATGTCATGAGCCAAGAATGTAAATTCGCATTAGGTTCCAGTTGCGGAATTACAAACAAATATGACTACGTATTTTGCCTGTTATTACTCAGGTACGCCTTCTGTCGTACGAAGCAAGAATTTACGCGGAATTCCTGAAAGATGAATGAAAATTCAACGCAGCCGGTTTTGAAGAGTAGGTTTCAATATTGTTTGTGTGGGCTGAGGCTGGGATTTATTGATCCAAAATGTGAACCGAAATATCAACAATGTACCGTAGATGTAGTGCTTGCTGCCTAGTGAAAATTGTATTTTTATGCTGGCGCCGAAAGTTTTTAGACTTGCAGCATGTCATGTATGTGACATTTTCTTTAGGTGAAACACTCCTTCACAGAAAATGAAATTAGCAAAGGTGGAATTTTTGCAAGAACAGTTTCGACCGTTGAATTCAATGCCACTATTTACAACTGGTTTGCAGAATTGCAAAAAAACTCAAGACCTTCAACCGGGGATCTTGGAATTTGGCACGGTATGATGGACTGACTGATCAAGGAATTTTCTTGCAAGTGGATTTTTGAACTGTAGAAGCCATTTGAGGGCTGCATGGTCAGTTCATAACAGGAATCTTTTTTTATATACATTCTTGTAGAAGTGCTCTACTCCTTTGAAAACAGCCAACAGCTCCCGCCTGGTGACACAATAATTACGATCCGGTTTACTAAGTGTCTTACTGAAGTAACCGATGGAACTGAGATAGGACAGCTCCAAGCCCCACGTTGCTGGCATCTTTGTCCAAAATTAATTTTTCGTTCGGCGTAGGATAGCTCAGAATTGGTGCTCCTAAACGAAATTAGGACCATTGGAACTTTGTTAGCCCTTAGTATGGTTAGTGGTTTAGCGAAGTTCTTTTCTCATGAATTACATCTAGCTTCATATTGAAGTCGACACGTAGTCGGAGTGCTTTTTCTGGAACCCAGAGATGGCGCTGGATATATACTTCAGTATTTGTCTAAGGGATCCCCAGCAAAATCTGAAAGGACTTTTCGAATAGTCTCCGCTGATGATAGGCAAGAACCATGAAACCAGTACGAAGATGTTTTAAATCGAAAAATTATTTTAGCTATGATATTTAAAGAGTATTTTAAGCATTGTGAAGTAGTTCATGTCGAAAATTTTACCAAGTATCAAACATTTTTAATTCAATGGTCGTAGACGGCAGTCGTTGTTTTCTGTTAGAAATTTGCTTACCTGTTGTATAGGATTTTTTGCGGAAGACTGTATTCTGTCCATTTTTCATCAATAACTAACATATTTGTATTGCAATGTTAACCTAACATTCATTTTATTTAGTATGTACTTACAGTGAATGGGTTCACCTGTTGGGTGTGATCTGAATAAATTACTAAAAAGCGGGTTACAACGTATCTTTAATACGACAATACTTCATTTTCACTCCTATAAGTAAATGAATCACCAACTAACCTCTTTAAATGACCATTTTCGAACGATTCGCAAAGAAAAATGTGAAATTTGTCCAAGTTCCGCTAACACACTCGATTTTCTCTCGAGTTAATGTGCAGATGAACAATTTTGTTCGATCTCTACGGTGAGTTTTTTCTTTTGTGAGAAGAATGTTCATGATCGTTTTGCCTCCTTGCATACTAATCAATAGTTTCCTTATTGTCAACTGAATACTTGGACGTCCGCCATTGTTATGACCATTGAGATATCGCCTGATGGGCGGGGCGGCGAACGTTAACAACGTGTGTAATTAATATTACTCTCACTATGTTCCGAAGAATTCAAGCAGAATCTAACCAATGGTTCAATCTGTTGATATCTTGGCTGTTTGATTATTAATTTTTACTATAGCTGTCAAAGCCATCGATTGATATAATAATAATTTATTTATTATTGCACAACATAGGTATGCATATAATAAAAAAAATACATGTATATTCATTAAGTGAGTAAACATCCAAGTACTTTGAAATTAGTATACTATTCAATGAGTGAATGATTTACGAAGCTCGCCCACGGTCGCGTCGCAGACTTCATTCTAATGGGTAATTGCTATTATCAAATAAGAATGGTTTGGGTAAAGCCTATGGAGTTCGCAGAGTTTGTCTCTTTTCTTGTTTTTATTGGACGCTCTTCGTTTCGCCAGTAGCTGAACACGCTATGATTACATCGGATTAATTGGCTCATATTTGCCTTAGGGTGAGAAATGAGTAGTTCCAATATATTCGGCACTTAGCATTCTCCACAGCAGACTTAATGTCCTCCGGAGCATAGGGCAATGCATTATGATCTCAGGTGCCCCACGACACGTTCTGCATCTAGTTTCTGGGGACTCTATACCCATCACGCAACTCCAGTGGACCATTTACCAACCTGAGGAATGAACAGGTCAAGTTTTTGGATAAGCCATTAAGGTAACCAACACCGGAGGGATTGTGTATCCCATCTTCAGAGTCGAGCCCATGTCAGAGGTCCTTTTCAGTCAGTCTAATATGTGGCAGAAGTGGCAGAAATACCACGTGTTGGTCTGGCTGCAGTCTTATGAAGGCTTTTATTTTTTTCAACCAGATAAACAACATACATTTCAACTGATACCTGATACTACGTTTAGCGCCATCTGACGTTACAGGTAGCACTGTCTCTGTTTGTCATTTTCGTTTGTCGTAGATACTCTTGATCACTCCAAAAGGAGTCGAGTAGGATCGGAACGGCAAGCATATTAGCGGCAGCAACTTTGCTCTTCCCCGATAGTTCTGATGTTCATATCTGTCTGCGTTTCAACTGAGAGTTTTCAATTGTGGTATGTATTCTATTGGGAGTGGCGTTGTTCCTCTCCTGGTGAGTATATAGCTTTCCGGAATCGAGAAGATCTAGGATGCTTCCTTCCACGAGCTAGACATAGTCTCCGTATGTCTCGCACCGTTCTCTTTTGAGATAAACCGTGGTACATTTGCTGATCCTGTAGTCCATTCCGAAAGCACTCTTCCACCATGCACCCTTAAGAACTGATGAAGATCCTTTTCTCACGAGGCTTACAGTTATTGAGATCATCCATGTAAAATTTATCGATAATTGTCTCCGGTTGCTGGGGGTGCCGCAGTTATACCCATGGATTTTCCTAAATGCAACGGACAACGGCAATAGGGAGATGCAGAAAAGATGGGAGCTGAGGGAGTATCCCTAAAACGCGCCCCTTCTGAAGATTATCGGCTCTGTTTGTATACTCTGGCTTGACCAAATCCTATGGGAATCGGCATCAGTTGTTCAATGCATCTCACTATTTGATCGGGTATCGCAATGCATCTGAGCAAATGCATAATTATTTTTATTGTTATTAATACGAAAATGTTCAGAAAGTATTCTTTATTTTGAATGGTAGATTATTCAACACAACAATTCGATATATGAATTCAAAGTGACAGTATCTTTGTTAACGCAAACGATTAAACGCGATTGGTTTTATTCAGACTGATTGAACAGAGTGTTTTTATTGGAATTATCATGATTTATCAAACAAGTCACAACTTAAGTGGCCTAGTCTTCGAATTTTTCTGTTCCAATATGACGTTTATCGCGTTGGAAAAATTAAGCGTCTTCGTGTCTCTGGACAGGATTCTTGAATCGGTATTCTCCTAGCACACACTAATATAATGACTGCAATGAACCGTATTCCGTCGACCTGACTGTTTAATCATCATTAGTGATTAGTGAATTATAATTGAGAATGCGAATCGACCTTACGTTTTCAATGGACACCTGAGCGAAATAATTGTAAGGGTATTGGTATTCATTATGGAAGACTGCATATCTTGATGTATACGTTCTATATGGTTGTGGCAAGCGGGAAATCATAAAACCGCAATTCGATGACAAATTTGTCTTTGCTGGATTAATATTTCATGACGCGATGTCGAGGAAATGTATTAAATGAGCGAGACATTGATGAAACGGTCGAGAATTGTTCGAAGGCTTGCTTCGAGCTTTTAGTGTTCAACCTCCAACCATGGGAACTGTCCACGGTCGAAGATTTCCTTGCATTCTGGAAAAGAGCACCATCCCAAAATTATATTCCCTTCAAATAACTTTTTGAAAAAATAAACATTTTGACATCTATGAAATAAATCATCAGACGAATACTCAAAGAAATAGCTGAGATAATTGAGTATCAACTTGGGGATCCAAATAACTCAGATGATTCTCAACTTATTTGACATCCACACTCCATACATCACAAAAAACTCCAACAAGTCATATTGAACGAATTAATATATGTCTCTGGTAAAGAATGACAGAGCAGATACGATCAAAATACTTGAACATATCACATCAGATTTTAAGAAACATTTGAATAGCATTTCCATTCACGTGAAGAACGAATAAAAAATTGCTGAACAGATAATGGTATAGTAGCCAAGAAAGAAAGGCGTTAACATTGCGACAAAAAAAGTCAAATCCAAAGATTTCGTAACATTCGAATATACTTCTCATTCACGGCCTAACGCAACTGTGGATTTTGTTTAAATGTTTTATGAAGAAAGACTAAATATCTGTCAAGAGGACAATGGCAAAGCAACTGAGAAAGGCATTAACATTGCGGGAAAAATACAATGTTCAGATTGTGGTAAATTTTACAACGGCTAAACGAAGAAAAATGGATCTGATATTAATAATCATGATTAGAGATTAGAGTTTAGTGTCAATCTCTTTATTGTCACGACACCAAGAATCCTGCGTTAAATGCACAGTTTTAGTCTTTTCAGTAGCATAACCACAATATTTCATCTGAAGCCTAATTCAATTTGTTGAATAGCGGTGTGGTTTTCAATAGCGTTTCATCGATTATCTCCAACTAAAGTCAACTATAACCGGAGAAAAAGTTTAACAACGTAATTACCTTGGATGTTTTTGAAATATGTACTTTCAGGATAGAGATCAAGGAGGACAATTATCGAAAAAAGTACAAGGTAGGTCACAGATTAAGATGAAGTAGACGATAATATTTGGAGAACATTTGATGTAAACGATAACTGAATAAATACATTTAACCAAGAAATGATGATTTTATGGACTTCTGAAAGTGTAATATAGATGTATTTTGGAAATAAAATAAAAAATTAATTGAGAATGTTATGATCCAATTGCAAAGAATATGGAAAATTAATCCAAGTAAAAACCTGTCTAGGATCTTATTTTACACCTTGGAAGCATACTTTTAAAAACATGTAAATTAAATGCGGAAATTTACGGTGAGATGGATGCACACTACTTGACGGTCGATAGTGGAGGATATTTGCACAGCAATTTTCAGTATCAAGAAAAATCCACAAGCTGAATTAGTATTATTACTAAAATTACTAAGATCTTGTGTAATGAGAAAGATTTTCCACATTGCTAGACGATTGTGGAACTGATTTCACCTGTTTTAAGAGTTATAAGGGCCAGTAATTTACATGTTTTCACAGCTGGTGCCTCTTCAAAGAATACCTAGTGTCTCACTCGGATAGTAAAACTCTGATTTCAGTCCAAGTACTGTAAAATATCCTCTTGCGTTCAGGGCCTGGAAATGAGTTACGCTCGTAGATAAAAAACCAGTCGTTTCGGTGCTTGACTGATATGACGTAAAAATCAAAGTTTTATCGGAAAATAAATAGCAAATTCATTAAAAAAATCCAATATATCATTTGGCAGCAGGAAAAATCATAAACTGTTCAAAGCAGTAAAGCAATTTCTCTACAATTATCGCCACACATTGGGCGCCAGTTCTATGAAAGGAATACGAACTGAATACATTAATTCTGGGATTCAGCCAATTTCTTTCAAATTTTAATTTTTACTATCTGGAACAAAGTTATCGCTCTTGTTTATTCTTGGAATGGACTAGAGCAATTTTTGAGCGATGATTTTCATGGATTTTCTACGAGTCGAGTACAACGGTTAAGACACGTATCCACCAAAGCAACAAACAGGAACATTCATGTTTCTGTTCCATATTTCCGAAAATGTTTACAAATATTCCAGTAAGTTGCTCAATGTTTCTTGATATTGCTAGTAGAAGTTGATCCTTGTTGCGTGTTGTGACTTGTTTCCGTTTGAAGCGGTAACATCAAATGAAAAAGAGGAACATGCGTCAACAAATTGTAGTTGGAACTTTTTGTTTCTGCAGTGGAGACAGACAGTGACAGTATTCAGGAAACACGGGGTTTCAGTGTGCCATTGCAACATGTCGAAGGCTTGGCCGTACCCAAATTTTATGTTTCCATTTTTTCTTTTTATTTTTATTAGCACTCAAAATAATATAGACCGCTGCTGCTAATACAAAGTCTTCATCCACATCCATGTACATCGTGAACACAAATGATGTTGCTTTTGTGGATATAGCATGTTCCCGTAAAATTTGAAACAAACAATTAAAAACAAAACTGAAATTTATATCAATTTGGTGGAGACGAAAAGTTTATACTTGTTTCTTCAAGTTCCTTTAGTTTGAAACAAAAAGCAACAAATGGAAACAAAAAGTTCCTCGTTGTTCCTTTGGTGGATAGGCACCTTTGATTTACTGTACAGGTGCGGCTCCCGCTTATTGCAATGAGTATTTAACAAGGTTGAGTCAATCAAAATTATCCTTGACAATCATATATTCCATAGTAGACGCATTGTTTCGAATGGAATACCCTGTATATTCTCGTTTGCGCTAGTCAAATATCGCAGATATTTCAAATGTTCGCAGATATTTATGTTTTTTCTCACCTGTCTTTCTTCTGAATTTCTTCAACCAAATCAATCCTACTCCGACTAACAAAAGGGTCAGGAAAAACGTCAAAACAACACTCAGAGCGATAGATCCGGCTCCATAACAACTAGCCTCTTCTTGTGCATTCGCCTGCTTCGCAAAGGAGAAAACCAGCAGAATGCACAAAAAAGTACACTTTATCCCCATGTTGGTTTTTGGTTCTCAACTCTCCATCTTCTTTGGTCTAGTTATTCTGTAAGAAGAAGAAAAATGTTGTATATGCAATAGTGTACGATTCGGCTGAGTAGTTTTAAAAATATTCGATATTATTGTCCAAAAGAATCTATGGAAATATATCAAGCTCCCTAGCATAGCTTGTGTCCCTAGTATTACGACTGCCTCCTCTTCTCCGAAAGTTTCATTCATTAACAGAACGCGTAACACACCTGAATCAAATGAAAGATTTCAAGACAATATTATAATAAATAATTTTATTCAACAGACACTTGCGCAATGATCCTCACTACACTACATCACCGGATACAATTGCATGTGTTCCCTGTAACCAACTGAATTTTGTTTTGATTCGGGCAGGGGGACCACCTGCAGACTAGTTTTGAGGATTTGCCTCTCATCCGTGGAATAGTAGGTCAGGGGGTGTTCAAGGGGTAGCCCAGAGTCCGGGCATCCTAACGCTACTCTTATCTTCACTTGGTAAATCCCAGGCAACAGCATGATCTGTCATGACGGCCTGTAGACCAAAAACCAGTCGTTCCAGTACTCGACTGATACGAAGTAAAATAAAACTTGAGTGGCAGTTGAAAAAAAAACTATATTTAAACTTTACCACACTGCAATATAATAATTTGAAAATCTGTTCAAAGCAATGACGTGATTTATCTACAATTATAGCCCCACGTTGGGCACGAGTTCCACGAAAGGGATCCGCACTGTATACATTAATTTTGAGCTTCGGTCGAATTCTTTTTTTCATTTTCAATGTTTTACTATTCAAAACAAACTGATCAACTTTCTCATGGACCACAAATTTGCATATATTCAGGGTGGGTGACCAACTAGTGAAATTTTGTTTTGATTCGGAGAGGTGGGTCACTTACAGACTAGTTTCGAGGTTTTGCCTTTCTTACCGTGTAGAATAAGCATTGTCCAGTACCTGGCAGAGTTTCTATCAGAAGAAACTTTGCTGTGATTTCTAGATGTGTCGTGCCAGAGTTATCGCAGGAATATCTGACAAAAGCAGATATAAATCAATTGCAGGATGACAGATATGAGTACTAGCTCTCCGCCGTGTCCTGGTCTGCATTGATAATCGACAGAACCGTGATAATAGTCTGTAAATAGTCACCTGCTGTGATTAAAATTTGGTAGATGTTACATGGATCATCGCAAGGTGTGATCTTGTGGAAACTTTGTCAGGTGTTGGCCAGAGATGAATCGGAAGTGATATGGGGCTGTCGGATTATTTTCTGTTCGATGTTTGCCATTAAAACTCCTGCAGCATAGGTTATTTCGAAAGGTTTGGTTCATTTTTATTGTATCTATTGTTATACCTGCTGGCATAACCAGCCACATTTACAGACTACGACCGAAAAACTAAAGAGAAAAAATGCTGTGGACATGATGGCATCCTCCCAGGGTCTCGATTCTTCAATCGTTCGCCTTGAATTTGGGAACAAATAAAAGAAAAAAATATACATATTTTATGTGTATTGGTGTGAAACAGAAAATCGATCGTTCTACTCTATCACCAATACTCCTGCGAAATATAATCCTAATCTGCCTCCTAGACTCCTTGGGTGAGATGATATAGTTTAAGCTCGAAGCAAAGGTGGAGGAGAAAAGAGCCAGATGGAATGAAATCATAAGTGAACCAACCCACCTCGGTATCAGTAAGTACTTGTTGAAGATCATTAGAAGTTTCCTGTCGTCAAGAACAATAAAAAACGGTTTTGTTTAACGAAAAAATATCGCAGGATGATCCACATGTGTTATGACTACATGATAGTGTATTCAAATGACGAAAAAAAAACAAAAATTGCAAAATTCCAAAAACACTTTCGTTAAGAGCAAACACTACCTTGGTAAAACGGGGATCAGTTTTACGACTATAGTTTTTATTCGAGATTCTTTTTGTGTACATTCGGGAACTACTTTAGTGATTTTTGGTTATAATAATTTTTAAGAAAAAACATTGAAATGGCATGATGGATTGAAAAAATTGAGAGGTCCCCGAATTCTTATAGGACCACCAAGCAGATACAAAAAATATCACTTTCATGAAATCAATGGTTTTTGCGAAAAACCGATCCTACGATCGTAAAATTTGTACCTGATTAGCGCTGTCCCCTACCTATAATATACGCATTGAATTAGGATTTGACGAGTTTCATATCTTCACCAACATGCTTCTTAAATATATTCGTACAAATCTTTGCTGCGCGGGGTGAGGAATAAATTCGACTGTTTGGTGTGACGCGCTGATGGTGACTCTTAAGGAAGTCAAACTCTACCACATACCAAAAATTCAGATAAGTTAACCGGTAACAATTTTCCAAAAGGCTTGAAATGATCCCTGAAGTAATGTTATATCCACCGATTACAATATTGGTACTGCAAACAGAAAATGTATGTGAAAGATAACCTACATAACTTGTCGTGCTTGATTTGTTTGAAATAATTTCCACAACCTTCAACGCTATAATTGCTCACGAGATAGTAATAGTAGAGATTATCGAATTCAGTCGGACTCTGAAAACATAGGCACTATATTTGCAAGGATTAAAATGGTTGATAATACAAGCAACAGGAATTTTGAAAACAAAAATATTTACTTGGTAAACAACATATTAGTATTGCTGGCTCCGCCATATTGGAAGATAATAATAAAAATAAACGACTTTATTCATAATTAATGAAAAGGTGAAGCGTCACTTTACAGTGTTTTTCAATTTAAGCTATAAAAAAAATTAAGTAAATAACATGCATATCGAAAATATATCTTAGCCTAGAGACAAAACGAACATGAATACCTACAATATTTGAATAAAAATTTCATTTTGATTATGTTTCTGTTTAATTTGTAAATACAGTGTGGTCCAACGAAAACTTAACACCTCGATTTTCCGGCTTTAAAATGAAAATGTGGAAAATCGCTCGGACCCGTCAATTTCTAATACGGGGGGGAACAACTTTTCCGCTGTTTTCATCCCCGTAACTTC
Source organism: Chrysolina americana (assembly GCA_958502065.1). Lineage (NCBI taxonomy): Eukaryota > Metazoa > Arthropoda > Insecta > Coleoptera > Chrysomelidae > Chrysolina > Chrysolina americana. The sequence goes on from OY293410.1 coordinate 90,749,695, forward strand.
AACCCCCTAACGGGGGTGAGCACAACCCCTTGATTTTGAATAGGGATGCGGGGTGTTGCGATACCTCATTTTGAAGATCTCATCGTGTACTATCTGACCGTAAAATTTCGCTCCAAAATATCCATCGATAATGAAATAACAGCGAAAATAGTGAAAGAGGCAATATGGAATTTATCTCGAGAATAGTATTCGTATCCGACGCATTTCAAAGGTATTGAGTCGTTAATTTTTTGTCCAAAAAAGTTTACGGACCTTGTTTTTGTACCTTAGTCTATCGTGAATGTTTAAGAACGGTACAAGTGTGTCAAAGCGATTGTAAATTGGTAGTGGAATTAAAATGGTGTATTCCGTAGAAGAAAGGATGGAAATGATAAAATTATTTTTCCGAAATAACGACTCTGCGCGCACAACAGCGGCTTTATTTAACGAAAGACATCCTGGAAAAAATGTATCCGCTGCTTACGTTGTGCAACTGGTTGCCAAATTTGACGCTACTGGTTCAGTTGGAAACAAAAAGAGGGTGCATGAAAGAGACGAAGCGAGGGACGTGGCTGTCTTAGGTCATATAGCAATGGATCCCACCGTTAGTACTAGGAAATTGTCCGATGTATCTGGTGTTTCACGCACAACAATCATGAGAATCCTGAAACAACATAAATTCCATCCTTATAAGATACGATTGGTTCAGGAACTGAATGAGGATGATCCCGATCGCCGACTCCAGTTCTGTGAAGTGATCAGTGAAATAATTAACGGCAATCAAAACTACATGTTCGATATCTGTTTTTCGGACGAGTGTTCATTTTACCTTAACGGCATTGTAAAACGGCATAACTGTCGGTATTGGTCAGATGAAAATCCAAGATTATTTCGTGAGGTGTATACACAGCGCCCCCAAAAATTAAATGTTTGGGCGGGTATATATGGAAATCACATAATCGGCCCTTTTTTTATACCCGGTAATCTCACAGGCCAAATTTATCTCGATCTATTGGAGAACGCTATTTATCCAGCCCTCGTGCAAGTATTGGAGAATGCAGAAGACCATCAAACGATCATTTTCCAACAAGATGGCGCACCACCTCACTTTGTTCAACCGGTGCGTCAGTTCTTAGATGACAATTTTCCTCACGCCTGGATTGGAAGAAGGGGACATATTGCGTGGCCACCCAGATCACCTGATCTGGCTCCACTGGACTTTTTTCTATGGGGTCACCTGAAATCCAAGATTTACGCTACCCAGCCTGAGTCACTGGATGATTTGCGAACTCGGTCATTAATGAATGCCGTCAAATTACACCAGAAATCTTGAGTAATGTACGTGAACGTTTTCAGCAAAACTTATATTACTGCATGGAAGTGGATGGTGCCCATTTCGAGTATTTAATAAAGTAATCACAAAAGTACGTACTCTTCCACTACTTTACCTGTCCTTTCGTTGTCGATGGATATTTTGGAGCGAATTTTTACGGTCAGATAGTACACGATGAGATCTTCAAAATGAGGTATCGCAACACCCCGCATCCCTATTCAAAATCAAGGGGTTGTGCTCACCCCCGTTAGGTGGTTGAAGTTACGGGGATGAAAACAGCGGAAAAGTTGTTCCCCCTCGTATTAGAAATTGACGGGTCCGAGCGATTTTCCACATTTTCATTTTAAAGCCGGAAAATCGAGGTGTTAAGTTTTCGTTGGACCACACTGTATATGATAATACTAATATTGAATCTTGAATAAATGAGTGGCGGTTGTATAATGGACCTTTCCACGGACCATGAGACAACACTGTAATTAGAAAGTATATATGCTAATATCACTTGAGATTTTTTATTTATTTTTTCTGACAGCCAGTTTTTCTATAACTTGAAAAAAAGGGGTTTCGTGACGTCACGTTCATCAAAATTAAACTTGGCAACGTTGTATAAGTTGTTCACCATGGAATCTCAAATTATCATTACATCTGGATTGTGTTCTATGATAGCTGTCATTTGATACCAGATGGGTTTGTTCGTCTGTTTCACGGGACAGATCAGTAACAATTGATATTTTCTGTTTAACTCATTTGCTTACCTTATGTGATACAAGATAGATTCTAGTTGATCAAATGAATCAAATCTGTATGCTGGAAACTAACAGACTCTTGAATATATTATTTTTTGATTTTTGATTTTTGATGTTTGTGTTAAGTAATTTCTGTATTCCTTATAACCGTGAAAGCGTCTAAACAGTGCTTTGTACCCGGTTGTTTGAACACCAGTGAAAATTCATTTAAACTGTATGTGTTCTGCGGTAATAACAACTTTTGTTCCATAAGAACTGTGTTATAATTTGCGGTGTTGCCAGCAATAGTTTTTCATCAAAAGGCAGGTTCGTTCAGAAAATTTGAAAGTTACAAATAATATAAAAAATTGCTTTTACGTAAAATTTTTTGATGTGTTGATCCAGTGACAAAGTTTCAATTATTTCTCGATGGCTTATAATCAGCCAGTAGCTATATTTTATGGGAGAACGATATTCTTTATTTCGGAACGTGGATTATGGTGGGGGATGTTTCCGATGAACGTGACGTCAGAGGCACACTTTGAAATGTGATATTTTTTTTTAAATTAAAAAAGTAGAGTGGCTATCGTTGATAAATAGACATTTTAGACTATTAACAATCGATTAAAATGAGTTTTGCAATAAATTTTTTGTAATGTAAAGGTCCATTAACTGAATTAAAAATAATTGTAATCCCGACCAGAAAGTACCATGTACAAATGCTAAAGAAGTAACCTACTGAATCATGGAATCATGAAGCATTATTTTCTTATGGCTTCTAAAATCCAGTTTTCGAATAATATCACCCTTCCAGAATATCTAAGATAAAAACATAAACATTGTTCGGTGCGACGGTTTGGGAAGTTGGAAATTATGAAGAAAAAATGTCTGTCAGGAGGCTCGGACTCCTTGAAAAAAATAATCCGTAAAATTAGTGAAAAACTTGGGACATTCGCATAATATAATTGCAAAAAATGTTACCTGTTACGGAAAGTTGACATCTTTAGGTTTTTTCTATATGCTGAAATAATATATTTTTGAATTTGCGTTGATTCATACTGTATAATTGATTCACTTTTTGACTTTTGTGACAAGTAATATAATTGAATTTTGAAGTGACAAGTTACACTTTTTAAACGATAATTCAATACAAGTTGAAGGTTTTCTAGTATTTTTACTGAACCTCATCCAAATAAGTCGTTTTATCTGACACATTCACTATTCAGTCACCGGGTAGGTGAATCTCGAATATTTAACATTACCCCTTGCCCCCGCACCATAATTCAATTTCAAATAATTAACATCTCTTGCCCACCCGAAAGCTAGATAGAGAAAGAATAAGTAGAAAATTGGAAAAATGTTCGATAATTTCGGACATGAAGAATTACAGCCCCTCCTTTCAGAGTTTGCGAAAACTCAGGAAAAATAAAGTACGAACTCTCTATACAGTTTGAGAAATAATTATGCAGGAATTTGTGTGTATTACGCAAACAGCAAGTTCGTGAAATATCGCACTAAATTGATCTAATTCCTGACGAGGAATTTATCATATATTCAACTGGTATTACATAACTCGTCTTCATTAGATATGCCATCGATGCCGCTCGGAGTCCGTTACACTTGCTATTCGCGTGTGAAATATAGACTTCAACGATTACTTTATATTTTTCGGTTGTTAACAAGAATTGTAAGAACAACATACTCCTTGAAAAGTTATTCAACAGTAGCTTCTTTAGTATAATTCTGTGACAGTAGTATACAGAGTGGGCCATTGAAAACGAAACAGCGGCTCTGTAGGTCGGCAGAACCGAATTATATAAAAACGCTTGGACGTCAACTACATTTTCGAGGGGGACTTCGCAATAAAATTTATTCGAAATACATTCCATCCCTCGGAGCTGTGACGGCTACCCCTAAATTTTCAAATGGCAACCTTATTCAAAAGGTATTTTCTTCCTTAATATCGAACAACAAAAATAAATTAATTGTATTCATTCGTTTTCGAGATATAGGAAGTTGAAGTTGAGAAATAACTGTTTAATCACTCTACTAATAAAATTAAGATCTAGAATGCAACTGTTTGAAGATCATTGTCAAGGAATTAAATGATCAAACTGTCTACCACCCTATTTCCATACAGAGTAGTACATGTTCTGTTCAAAATGAGACCTCACATTTCATAGCATTTCCGGCGTCATTCGTCGGCATTCTTCAATAATTCTGTGTAAATCTTCCAGAGATTCTGGAATACTTAACAGGCTGTGCATAATGTGGAAGTGTCCCGTCTTGTTGAAATTTCAAAAAGTGGTCTTCATGGTAACGATCGTCATTTCTAATGATGTCTACTTATTGTGGATAAATAAGTTTCACCTGTTAGAGAAATACTGGTCCAATCAAACGGTACCCAAAAATACCTGCCCAGACATTGAGTTTTTGGGGAGTTTGAGTATGGACTTCGTGAAAAACATGTGGATTGACATCTGACCAATAATAACAATTGTAACGATTCACAGTGGAATTCAAAAAGAATGTAGTCGTAGTCATCATCATCTTCATTCAATCGGTGTACCAAATGTATTTTGTAGGGGTGGAATTTCAACAGGTTCATTCCTCAATAGAAATTAACGTTCTGGGTCTCGTTTCTTGTTGGCTACTGATACAGTTTGACGAGATTTTTGCACTAATTCTAGAACGTATTTTCTAGCTACAAGTTTATCTGGATGCGTTTCACACTGAAACGGTTACCGCACTTATCATTCTTAAAAAAAATTGTTATTTCAACTCTATCCGCGATCGTATACACCATTATTGAGGAAATATATTGAGCAGCTTTAGTAGTAATTCACTGTAATGTCGTTCAATCAAAGATCAGTATGATACTGATAAACGTTCACAATTGCGATTTGGCGATAAAAATTATCTCATAATTTTTTTTGTTGTACTCGCATTTCAGTCAAATTCGAGAAAACGTCTTTTTATCGATTCTTAAGAACCTTGAAAATGTTTTGATCAAGTAAAAGAGGATGAAATAAAAATTTGAAACGTAATTACATGTTATTTGTCGGTAAAAAGTTGGATCATTCAATTCCTTGACAATGATAATGTTCTTTGAACAGTTGCATTGTTAGATCTTATTTTGGTTGATGGAGTGAATAAAAAGTTTTTTCCCAACTTCAAGTTCCTATATCTCGAAAACGAATCGATAGAATTGATTTATTTTGGTTGTTTGATACCAAGAAAGAAAATACTTTTCAAATGAGGTATCACTTGCCATCGTTGCAAAAATTTAGGGGTGGCGGTCACAGCTCCGAGGGATGGAATGTATTTCGGATGAATTTTATCGCGAACGATGTCCCCCTCGAATATGAAGTTGACGTTCAAGCCTTTTTATATATTCAATTCGGTTCTGCCGACCTACAGAGCCGCTGTTTCGTTTTCAATGTCCACTCTGTATACTACTGTCACAGAATAATTCAAAGAGTATGTTGTTCTTACATTTCTGGTTAACAACCGAAAATATAAAGTAATCGATGAAGTTGTTATTTCACACGCGAATAGCAAGTCTAACAGACTCCGAGCGGCTGTCCCAGCTTAAAAATACCTTCTTAATTCGTTCCGTGAAAGATATTGTGCTTGTGTAGATAATTAAGATAAATAGATAGATAGATATGTAGATAAAGTCAGTGTCACGCAAACAACAACTCTCATCCCATCAAAGACAGAACTTTCACGTCCTGATAATATTTTCAAACATGTCCATAAATACGCAAACTTTTTTGTCTCCAATATTTAAGATATTACCTATTTAATTCAAGAATAACTGAACATTTGTTGGTTGTACACAAAAAACAACAACATATTAAAAAGTTCATATACAAAAGATTCCAAAACTTGATGTTGAGTGTATAATTTCGCCAGTATAGCTAGAGTTTAAAGTTATAATTATTACAAGTTCTCCTACAAGAAATACTTTTTTATTTGAAAAGTACTTGAGGTACAAAACTGCTTTGTGACTCAGTATTTGTACATAATATGAGTATGGCATCAAGAGTTTTCAGAATGTTATGCCAATGGCAAAATATCAATGTGACCTTCATCCATTCCTACCATACTTCCACAATCCCGAACTCGTTAATAAGTTATGGGAGATACTATTAAATTCTTGATTTTAATTAGCCCTTGAGGAACATTCGAGGAAACATTGCACACGGCAGATGTAGGTAATTCAATGTATGTCAGATATTTGCTCCATATTTTCCACGTAGAAATGTTATAAAATTGTTTTTTTAAGAAAAAAAAAAAAAAATTGTTCCATCGGTACACTTTTCCAACTTCCTTTGAATTCATGCAAATAAGTCATGCATGATTTTGTAATTAATTCTCTTGTCAATAAAGTATTTTTAATCTAGGTGATATATGACATTGTTTATAACGTTGTTGTTGTTATTCTATTGTAATCCAGAGGTTTAACCGCTGACATTCCTGTGAAAAATGTATATTTTGCCAAAAAGGAAAGATAAATATTTTAAAACGAGTATTGACTAACGGATAACGCCAAGAATGAACTACGCCTATCAATCTTTCAGCTACATAAAACGATTCTGGTAAGAATCGAGAGGACAACAAACAACTGCTGAAGGTCATGAAGGTACTTCTTTATGCCTACTACGTAAGTCTTGAAATCTTTTTTGGGCAATCCTCTTATCGACGGTGATGCATCGATCATTACTACAGTTACTAATGTTGGGATTACGCAGACACTAATCCTTAGAATATTAAGTCGTCTCGTTTGGGAATTACATGGGGTCCCTTGGTAAATGCTATCATTATTTGATGGACTCTAATGAAAAACAAAGCGAGGGGTTGATATTATTTGGATTTACCCTGAAATAATTTTGAATGAAAAATTATTATTCTGAAATGCCGCCTGAACTGATTTTCAAAGTAGTATTTTCTTGTGAATTTCAAAAATTGTACCAACATATTTTACTGCAATATTAATTCTGAGAAGAAATCAGGTGATCTACTCAGTTGCAAATTATGTTGGAGATACTCCCACGGTTCTTTAGATTTTGCCTTTTTGAGATGGATTGTTTTAGCATAGTCTTTTCTTGATTTAGCCTCGGATTTAGCGCCACACAAATACACAATAATAGTCGTCGTCAGCAAAGTGACCATTGTTTTATTTAACAAATCAATTAAGGAATTGATAACATGTCTATATTTGCAATTTATCTTGAGTGCAAATTAACACGGTCCAATTAAATTCATCAATAATTGTGATCGTGGGGAGAAATTTTCAGTGGAAACTATCAAAATCGTCTACCAAAGGCAATGAGACCGTCTACCAAAGGCAATGAGACCGTCAGCACAAACATGTCAACGCTAACTGCAAATAGGGATTAATAATAAGAACCCATGTGAGCTGACTTCAATGAATAATTTCCCTGATACTAATTTTTATTGTCTACCTATATATACTTAATGCAAGAAGATGGTTAACTCTGAAATATCGCAATCTTTCGATTCTCTAATTTTCTAACTACGGCACAATTACTGATAAACGTGAGGAGGAGATGTACTCTTCAATTTTCAACCCATGTGATCTGAAAAAGGAAAATCAGCGGAGAAAATATTTTCAACAGTCTTCACAACGTGATGAGTTCGAAAGCATTACAATATCACAATTTTCGGGTCCTCTGATTTTTTAACTCGAGCACAATCATTGAAAATTATGATACAGAAATGTATTACACAAACAACTCATCTGAGCTGACTGGGATGAAAATATCCCCGATGTTGATTTTCATTTTCTACATATTGCAAAAATCTTGAGTATCTTTCGAATAGCGTAATTTTTTAACTCCAGCACAATGACAGATAAATGCAAGGAAGGGATGTATTCAACAGTACTCAACCTGTAATCTGAGCAGGAAGGAAAATCGGCTGAATTTTTTTTTCCGTCGACCTCGTATTAACATGTCTGTTTAATGTCCTTCCATGTAATCGAAATCGACCATCAATGACCCTTATTAATGGACGATTTGTCATCAATGCATGATTTTTCGAAATCGAACATTAATGATACCTCTTAATGGATAATATCGTAAAGCAGCCGTAAAATGCAAGTGTACAGATGGACATTTTCGGTAGACTCTTTCAGTTTGTCTAATTCTATCACTACAAATGTTGATATTCAAAAAAGAGATGATTATTGATGTTCAATAGAGTTTGTACGTACTGTTCATTTCGATGATAAAAAATGTACTGATCAAGAATTCCTTTATTTCAAAAAGAGAGGTCGACGGTAAAATATTGTAATCAACTCATTAAAATGCGATTAACGATATCCATCATTAATCACCTTCGTTAATACACTAATTGATTAAATAACTATATACGGTCGAGAGCAATGAAGTTCCTCAATTTTTTTGCTCTCTGATTTTATAACTCCAGCAAAACAATCGGAAACTGTGATACAGGGTCGTAATACATTATGTCTGACCCATCTGAGCTGACTAGGATGATGATTTCCCTGTTATCAATTGTTGATGTCTATGAAATGCGAAAAGGTTGATTAACTCTTCTACCCCGCACAGGCTATGCCTTTGGGTACACTCAACGAGTGTTCATGAGGGAGTATTGTTATTATTATTATTATAACTCTGAAATATCGCAATCTTTCGATTCTCTCATTTTCTAACTCAAGCACAATGATCGATAAATAATGCAAGAAGAGGATGTATTTTTCAATTTTCAACCCACGTGATCTGAGCAGAATCGAAAAACGGTCGAAAATATTTTTAACTGTGGTCAAAATTTAATGCGACCGAGAACAATATAATTTTGCATCACTCACATAGAAAATAACAATGTATATCGGGAAATTTTCTATTCCAGTCATCTCAGATGGATCGAATATAATGTAATACATACCCGTATCATTACTTCTAATGATTTGCTCGATTCAATTATTTACGTATGCAATTTAATTCGATTATTTGGTGATGTTTGGGCCTTGGGAAGCAAAATTTCGAAACTGCTTGCATATCACTCTTTAGTTATCAAAAAGTTATACATTCGATCTTCCGAATATATTCATCAGGATTAGAAAATGGTTATAAATTAGTTGTAAAATACCGCACAATTTTTTTAAATCTTGCTAAAACGGCTGGGCCAGTTTAACATACGGCCTTTGGGGTAGTAATAAATATACTAGAGTTTTATTCCGACACCTAAATACGCCTACATGTGAATATCTTCCGAAGAATTAAGTTTGAGTACACTCCATGAGTGTTTATGAGGGAGCATTATTATTATTACTATAAAGTGTTTTCGTTTCACGTCTACAAATTTGAGACGACAATTGCAGAAATACATCCGTTAGCACATGCGCTATTATCTTAAGAGGGTCTATCTAGAAGCAGCTCAATTGAAAATATAAACTGAGTTTATATTTTCCTTCCGGAACATGGTCACTTGGTGACTGAAACAAGTGTCGAGGTGATGTGGAATTAGCGGTTTGGTGTTGGGACAAAACTCCAGTACATTCAAATTGGTATATTTTGAAATAGTAGTGAATTTCCTTCATCTGAATAGATTCAATCCTTTCAGTCTCTCTTTTACTTCCACTAGAATTCCAATGCCAACACGTGGATTCGCAATGATTACACTAAGTCCAAGTCCAAGTTGTGAAGTCGAAATTATACTAATTCCGAGTTGCGAAGTCAGAATAATTAGGCTAATTCCGAGTTGTTAAGTCGAAGTTATACTAATTCCGAGTTGTGAAGTCGAAGTTATACTAATCCCGAGTTGTTAAGTCGGAATTATAGTAATTCCGAGTTTCGAAGTCAGAATTAGGGTAATTCCGAGTTTCGAAGTCAGAATTAGGTATATTTTTTAATTATTTGTGCCCTCTCTACGCTTTCGCACTATGGTCATGAACCTGTCTAATCAATTTCAAACTTAGGTATATGTCATCAAATCGATGGTGGTGATCCAAAGCATGTTGGGCCTCACTCGACATTTCTGTTCTCTAGAAGGTACCGATCTAATGGGTATAAATCGGTATAAATAGGAAGACTTTGATCCTCTGACTTGGTTCAATCGGAAGGTACACATGTAAAAACAGCGGTTTGGTATTGGGATAAATCCGGTAAATACAATTATGGTGATAGGTTCTATAACGGTTGCGATATTATCCTAAGAAGTTGTCTCCCGATAGAAACTTGCTGAAATGTCCTACACTGTAGTATACTTACCCATATTTATAATAAAATATATACCTAACTACAATACAATATCACTGCAATATCTACTTATTATAGGTACAATAGTGGACTATTATATCAAAATACGACACCTAGAAACATCATTAAATTTTTTCAAATGGAAGTACTTATAAATTAACTAATACTAATAGATGTAGGAGAAATACTTACCTAGCATTAAAATTTGGAAAGCTATGAACAAAATCTAATAATGAAACATACGTACGATGTTTTATATACAGCGTGAGTCTTTATAAAGTGCACATATTGAAATGAGGGAAACTATGCTTAATTTTATCGAAGGAAAACGTATTGAAAAAATCGAAAAAACAAATGTATTTTTTAGGGAATTCAAAAATGTTGCTACCGTGACCCCTGTGTGAACAAAACGTTATATCTTTTGAACTAACTGACCTATCACGATGAAACAAGCTCCATAATGATTAGAAGTAATTGGGCGTCCTCGCAAAATTGTGGAAAAAAACTATCCCCAATTTAAAATAAACATATTTCTTTAGCAAAAATCTGGTTGTATTTCATCAATTTTTACAATAACCATAAATTTTTTCAATAAAACGCCCACATTAACTTAATTTTTTATTGCTTTAAGTTATTCTTCATGGTATTATCTATGGTAAAAATTTCAAGTTAATAACTCAATCATAACATTGTCTATCAACTGAACTGTTCAAGAACGGCCTAGCGCACGCCTACGGATTATTGTTTACCAGGTAGATACCCTTAGAAAATGATACAATTACGTTATAAACATGCAATTTTTACCTCCAGGTAGATAATACGATGAAGTATGACTTAAAGCAATAAAAAATTTATGTAATGTGGGCATTTCATTGAAAAAAATTACACAAAAAAACAAACAGATTTTTGCTAAAGAAATATGTTTATTTTCAATTGGGGGTATTTTTTCCACAATTTTCATTTTGCGAGGACGCCCAATTATATCCAATCATTATGGAGTTTGTTTCATCGTGATAGGTCAATTAGTTCAAAAGATATAGCGTTTGGTCACACAGGAGTCACAGTAGCGAACAACATTTTTTCAAATTTCCTATAAAATACAAATTTTTTTTTTTTTATTTTTTCGATACGTTTTCCGTCGATAAAATTAAGCATAGTTTCCCTCATTTCAATATGTGCACTTCATGAAGACTCACATTGTATAAGAATTATGAATAGATCACACAAATTCAATTGAAATTATGACATTTTATCTAAGATAACAAAGTTGGGGTTTACCTACTTCTATAACCGGAAGCTAGTTACAGAAAAATGGAAATAGGTATTTCAGCTGAAACGAGTTTTTCGGACAACCCTCGTATACACATTTTTAGTTGTTCCATAAGTATATATACCTAAATGGAAATAGGTATTTCAGCTGAAACGAGTTTTTCGGACAACCCTCGTATACACATTTTTAGTTGTTCCATAAGTATATATACCTAAATGGAAATAGGTATTTCAGCTGAAACGAGTTTTTCGGACAACCCTCGTATACACATTTTTAGTTGTTCCATAAGTATATATACCTACCTAACTACATATTGATTTCGGCTAATCCTGAAGGACCCTAACTGCTGTATCTACGTTCAATAGATAAAATGAGTGCCCAAAAAAAAGGTAAGTAAGAAAAAATCTTCGTTCGACCATACAAAACGGACAATAATAATAAATCACCATGCTAAAACCTCGCATGCCTAATACATTCCTCGAGAGTCTCCATAAATATTGACAACTTTTCCATTCCACATTCCATCGGTATGCTGGTCGAACGTCGTTTAAATAAGTAGGTAGCGAAAAATTTCAAAAGTGAACGAGGTGCGACGTACCTATACCAAGAGAATAAATACATCAGCCTGAGTCTGGCAGTCGGTGAATAACGATAACGTTATCAAGTAGTTGTGATTCAATTACATTATAACAATCTAGGTAATGATTTCAACCACTTACGTACTTATTTGCGTATCTTAATACGCTTTTATCCGACTCTCCTTGGAAATGTTTGAAAACAATTGCGCGCAGACGAAAACAAACGAGGTATCGAATCCGAAACACTAATTCAATAACAAACACAATGGCACAGGTAGCAAATTTTGATTGTTTATCACAATAACAACCCGTTGCTGACAGCAGGTGGAAAACAAACGACGCAAATCAGTGTGCACTAGCCAACTTTGCCGAAGCGAATGAACACGCAGGTGTGGCGAGATACCAACCTGCCAGAGGGAATCTGTGAACTTACTACCTTGAATGACCGACTAGGACCGAAACCTGCTGCTTGAATCGCTGCTCCGTTCGACTGGTAGGTAATATGGGGAGAAGATGCATTCCTCAGCTACCCCAGGGACGGACCGAGGGGTATTTTCAATTTTGGCAATTTTTTCCGAATTCATAAATGAATATCTACATCTGTTGTAGCCACCTATTGAAAACACTCATTTTATCAAATTGCCGATTCAGATGAGCAACTTGTGCGAAATTACACTGTTTTCCGTTATGACATCAACACGTAATAGATCTTTGTCGAATGGGAAATCCGAATTATACAGGAAATGTAAATAGGCAGTAATACATGACTCAAAGAATAGTCCTTGTCAAAAGGTATATAGTGGTGCGGCCTGGCTCCCAAAGGTACACTGAGGAATCCACTAGCCCCTCATCGAGCCAATCCGCCCCTACAGATATATTTTCAAAGATAAACCTGAGCAATATTTTCAAAATTAAGCATTTTAATACGATGGCATAAAAGGGGCAACAAAAAAAAACATTTTTCAAAGCTTTTGGAATTGCAACTTGACAATTGTCACTTATGCCTGGCCATTGTCACTTTGAATTGGCAACTGCCATTTTAAATTGGCAGTTGCCATTCTGAACTGGCAATTGTCACATTGAAATGGCATAATTGTCCATTTGAACTGTGAATTTGTAACGTTCAAATTTGAACGTTAAGTGAAAGGTAATTTGCATAACTGTTGCTCACCCTGTAGGAACCAATAAGTTGACTTATCAATAAAGCAACAAACTTGGAACGTCGGGTGGTTTATTAAAATTTTTCATTTAATATATTAATACATTTCAAACAATTCTAATAATAATATGCTTCTGATCACTCGCAGTACCGCTTCACCTTTCCTGAAATAAATGAGTTGTAATATAATGAACTAATGATAAAATATCAAATCTCACCTCACTTCGAATCATTTTCAGTGTGCATCGCGATAATTGCGAACGCCTCGTACTATGGAAAGCCACCCCAGCCAAGCTACGATGATTGTGCCGCGGCCGGAAGAGTTCTGAAAGACGAAATGTCGGTAAACTAGAATATGGCAATCTAAGCCGTAGGTGATTAGAGTTTTCTTACCTTGCATATTCGGAAGTCATTTAGAGTAATCGCACAAATATCCTTGGTCCAGAATGGTTGTTCGTGATCTGGGATCTAGGTGGCGATTGCTTATAACCCGCTCGTCAACATGATATTATGTAAAATATTCTTGATGAGAAGATGTACATATGTATATTGTTGTTAGTTAATTATGTTTAGTGTTAGTTATTATCTAACCTCTCTGGTTATGATTACTAAGGGCTAAAAGGTTTTCATTACGGAAAATCATTAAGGCCACCTATCGAAGTTAGCCGTGACTAGCGTTCATCTCTCGTCTAGTTTCAACATTCCATTTGGCCATTCATTCCTGCTCCGACGGTGACACAAGTTGACCACTTGTTGAGTGCAAAAAAGTCCGTGATTCTTAAATCACCCTTAGCTGGGATTTGTTTTTGTATTTCAATTTCATTAGATTCTGAATTATTTCGTTGAAGTAGTGGATATTTATTTGGAGATACGATTCAGAGTCAAACTCTTACGAGGATTGTAAGTGGGTTTTTTTTGTCACCGGTACGTGTGAGCATAGTGCAGAGTGAGCTGCTATTGAAAGAGGGTTTTTTTTTTGGGATCTCCAATCTGGTTCCGTGGACGTCAACCCATTCATTGAGAGGGAACACATTATATACCGGATGCCCCACCATAACCAATACATTGACGCTAATCAACATAGTTGCTGGTACATTATAGTGAACACACCTTGTACCGGTTGTCCCACCACAATCCGTACATTGAGAGGCCAACCAGCGTAGCCGCTGGGACATTATAGTGGATTATATACCGGTTGTCCCACCACAGCCGATGATCACTGGTACTGCCTTCGCACATGCAGAAGCTAGTAGCTGCTAGGAAGCTGCTCCCATTCACCGTTGGAGTCACGCAAGTTCATACCTTTTAGTTGCTTTTCTTGCTATTACACTTTGGCTTGCACATCTGCTGGTATTTGCTATACAATGTGAAGCGGAAATTGAATGCTTAGTTTTATTTTGTTGATGATATGATTTTACCGTGCGCATGCGCCTGAGCTCTCGCGACGCAACCCTCATTATCATTATTAATATGCCTGCATTCCGATTTCTGCGCTACGCTTGATATATCGCTTCGCTTGTGTCTTGTGGTTGAACCATATTTCGTGGTACGTTCGCTATTGATTGCCTTCGATCTCCCACTAAGGGAAATATTTTGACCAGTGCTCTTGGTGATGGTTATATGTATATATGGGTTTAATGTTAATACGTTGTAGTGCTTTTAATCTGCTTACTGCTTACTTTTAAGTAATTGTTTGCTTAGATAGACGGTTATTATTTTAGTTGATACCGCTTAATTATAACTGGTTTGAAACTTGCTCGGTTTCTACTTATAGCTTTGTTCTTTTTTTTTTGTTGTGCATATCTAAACCAAATAATCACGAAAATGAATAGATGTGAATACGTGATTTCTGAAATTAAATAATTGATAGGTATTGTTGTATTATTTCATATCTCTTGGTAAGTTAGGGGTATTGACGCGTAATTTAGGGTATTTGGTGGACAATTTACCTGGCGCCCATTAATAACAATCTAAGAACCTCCCCGTCTCCACTGAGTGTAGCCGCAAATACCCACTTGACACTCGTAAAGCGGTCGAGTGGCTGTGCCTAGATAATTTGAAGGTCACATTTTGGCGCCCAACGTGGGGCAATAAAAGTGTTACGCTTCACAAGCGTCAGAAACGTACTAAAAAAATAATAATAATAATAAAAAAAAGTTGTCGATATGTCTCGAAAAATGCAGGTAAATCGGCTGAGTCAAGATGAACTATTCTATGAACTCAAGGTTGGAGGTATAGCAATCGGGACCGTAGAGGAGATGCGCCATTCCCTGACAATGGCCATCAGAATGGAGAAGAGTGGTGAAAGTGTGAGGTATCCGAAGTATCCGTTCACCGTGAAGGAAGATGAAGACAGCGTGGCGAACAAGTTGAGCGAGTTGGAACCTCTTATTACTGACTTCAGAGATTCCTCCAGCAGCAACGTGTTCCTTAAGTTGCAATCGAAGATGGGTCATGTTTTCAATCGCTTGGACAACATCAGCGACGAAGAAAGCACAGAGAAGCCAAATCTACTGGCCAAAGCATTGGCGCTGCTGGATAGGTTGCATCGAGCTGCAGAAGAATTTTAAAAGTGTCAGAATGTCCCACCTCACCTTAACCTTCTAGAACAAACGAACTTTGGGGCGAATCTTTCTCCGCATCGAAGATCGTCAGCCGTATCGATATCTTTACCACCCGCGTCAACTGCTAAACCTATTTTTCCCAATAAATGGGACTGTAAATTTTCCGGCGATAAAAAAGGTATGTCTCTTAGCGCATTTTTAGAGCGAGTCGAGGAGTTGAGAGTAGCTCGACATGTTAGCAAAGAAACTTTGCTTGATTCAGGTATTGATCTATTCGTGGGGAGGGCATATCAGTTTTATTTGGCTTACCGGAATGAAGTTAATTCGTGGGATGAGTTCGTCATTTTGCTTCGAGAGGAGTACCTCTCGTCAAATTTTAATGAGAAATTGTTTGAGGAAATTCGGAAGCGCACTCAGGGCCCGGATGAGTCTATCGGAATTTATATCGCGGTCATGATGGGTTACTTCAATAGAATAACATGCGCAATTTCTGAAGAGACCAAGCTCAACATACTTCTAAGAAATATCTCCCCCTTTTATCAAACTCAGTTGGCATTAGTGGATGTTACGTCCATTAGCCAGCTTCGCGAACTGGGACGACGCCTTGAGGCTCGAAAAGAGGCAGTAGAAAATTTTTCGCCTCCATCAAGAAAGACGAGTGCTCTGGAGCCAGATTTGGCCTATGTGCAAGTGGAGGAGAACCTGGTCGATAGCTGTGAAGCTTCGATATCACCAGGGGCAAGTGGTATCTCTGAGACACCACGGAAGGAAATTATCTGTTATAGATGTAATAAGCCTGGCCATAGAGCTATTGGCTGTACTATGAAGTCAGGGAACGTGTACTGCTACAGGTGTAAGGAAGTTGGAGTGACGGTGAGGTCATGTCCTAATTGTTCCAAAAAGGGAAACGGGCCACGACGCACCTAAACGATCGGGGTAGGTGTGTCGACCAGGAATCCTCGGTCGATAAACTGCAAGTGATCCTTGACTATGTCTTGGACCACGCCGCTCAGGACGAGCGACCATATCTGAAAGTAGACGTGCTGGGTAAAACTCTTCTAGGTTTGTTAGATTCAGGTGCCTCGCGTACTATACTGGGTGGAAAAGGATACGGGGTGATACGTGAGCTAGGCTTGCCCATCGATAGTACTCATATCACATTCTGTACTGTAGCCAATGGTGATCGCGCTCGGAGTATTGGAATGGTTCAGTTGCCAATCTCCTTGAGAGGGAAGTTACGATTAGTGGAAGCCATTGTTGTCCCCGACTTACCTCATTTGTTGATTCTCGGAATTGATTTTTGGAAGTCGATGGGGGTCGTGCCAGATTTGCGGCACGATGAGTGGCACTTCTCCCATGAACCAGCTACAGCCAATGCGATTGAGCACGTTACTGATGGTGCTTCATTGAGTACACGGGATCGAATGAGACTCCAGGCGGTGATTGATCGTCATACTTCTTCAATGAGTACAACACTAGGATGCACGAATAGGACGGAACATGTGATTGTAACTGATAGTTCGCCTATCAAACAACGATACTATAGGGTGAACCCTATTGTACAAAGGCAGATTGATGTCGAGCTCGATAACATGCTGAAGTTAGGAATCGTAGAACGGTCTAATAGCCCATGGTCCTCGCCTATTCTACTAGTCCGGAAGAAAGATGGCTCCTTCAGATTCTGTGTGGACTATCGCAAATTGAATGCGGTTACGGTTCGTGATAGTTATCCCCTACCACTCGTATCAGATACTTTGGATAAGCTGCGTGATGCGCAATATTTATCTAGCTTGGACGTAAAGTCAGCCTACTGGCAGGTGCCAATGGCTGAATCCTCCAAACAGTATACTGCGTTTACTGTGCCAAATCGCGGACTATTCCAATTTCGGAGAATGCCTTTCGGTCTCCACAACGCACCAGCGCGTTGGCAGCGTTTAATAGACGAAGTGCTTGGTCACGATTTAGAACCGAACGTATTCGTCTACTTAGACGATGTAGTGATCGTGAGCCAAACGTTTGAACACCACTTAGCGGTCATGGATGAGGTATTTCGTAGACTCAGGGAGGCAAATATTACCGTTAGCCTTGAAAAGTGCCAGTTTTGCCGTCCCGAGATGAAGTATCTGGGTTATGTGGTGGACCGTAACGGCTTGCATGTCGATGCAGATAAAGTGAAGTCTATGTTGGAAATCCCTGTCCCGACTAACGTCACGGAAGTCCGACGTATAGTTGGTACGTTCTCGTGGTATCGTCGGTTTGTGCCTGACTTTTCTACGATTATAGCACCTATCACGGCTTTGCTACGTAAGAGTTCCAAGTTCATCTGGACAGATGAGTGTTCCATCTCCTTCAGGAAAATCAAGGAATGTTTGGTCGAGGCACCAATACTCAGCTGTCCCGATTATTCCAAGCCTTTCGTAGTACAGACAGATGCATCTGGCTATGGAATCGGGGCGGTATTGTCACAACCCTATCCAGAAGGTGACAAGGTCATCGCTTATCTGAGTAGGTCGCTCACAAAGCAAGAGCGTAATTTCACCACTACGGAGAGGGAGTGTCTTGCGGTCCTCTGGGCTGTGGAAAAATTACGCCCGTACCTGGAGGGAGTATCATTCACGGTGGTGACGGACCACTACAGTCTACTATGGCTGCAAACCCTCAAGGATTTGAATGGCAGACTGGCGCGCTGGGCCGTGAAGCTCCAGCAGTACAGCTTCAAAGTGGTACACCGCAAGGGAAAGGATAACATAGTTCCCGACACCTTGTCTCGGTCTGTACCTGTGATAGATTTGGTTGAGAGTTCGGACGACCAATCAATTTTGAGAGGTGCAGATGAGGATAGATGGTATCAGTTGATGAGAGACAGGGTGCAGGAAAATCGTTTGAAATTTGGGTGTTGGAGAGAATCTGGTGGTAGGTTATGGAAGCATGTTTCTCCGGATTACCCAAAATTGACCCCTGGCGCCGACTCATGGAAGCTCGTCGTACCGAAAGGGGATCGCCATGAGATTATTGTGGCGGCCCATGAACCTCCCACATCGGGCCACACGGGCGTTTACAAGACCTATGCTAGGATATGCGAGAAGTATTATTGGCCAAAAATTAGGAAAGATGTAGCAAAATTTGTCCGTCACTGTAAGGTTTGTTCAGCACATAAAGTGGCTCAAGGTGGCCCAGTGGATAAAATGGTCTCACACCCCAAGGTTTCTAGACCATGGGAGTTGATCTCGATGGATCTAATGGGACCTTTGCCACGATCGAAACGTGGGAATTGTTTTATATTAGTAGTGACAGATTATCTCACAAAATTTTCGCTTGTTTTTCCTTTCAGGAGAGCTACTGCCAACGCAATAATTTGCAAATTGGAGAGCGAAGTATTTTTGTTGTTCGGGGTACCTAAGATTATCATTTGTGATAATGGGGCTCAGTTTCGTAGTAAAGAGTTTATTAAATTCGCGGAGAGATATCAAAGCCACATAAAGTTTTCGGCCAACTACCACCCTAGGGCAAATCCAACTGAAAGAGTGAATCGAACTCTCAAAACGATGCTAGCTATGTATGTATCGGATAATCACCGATCCTGGGATGAGAACCTTGACAAGATTTCCTGTTCAATTCGCACTTCCAAACACGAGACGACAAAAGTCACTCCGTATTTTGCAAATTTTGGACGGAATATGGTGTTATCTGGATCTGATTACTCGAAGAATGAAGAGATAGAGTTGGGGGATGGATCTCAACCGGCTGGTACAAGTAGAAACGAATCTCTCAGGGAAATGTTCCAAGACATCCGTAAACGTCTGGAAACGGCTGCAACTAAAAACTGCGATCGCTATAATCTTCGCCGCCGCCATGTTGAATATCTGCCCAATGCTGTTGTTTGGAAAAAGAATTATGTGTTGTCGGATGCCGCTAAATATTTTTCTCGAAAATTAGCTCCCCGTTATGTTGGCCCATATTACATTAAGAAGCGTTTGTCTCCGTGGACTTATGAGTTGAGGGATGCTGATGGGCATTCGAAGGGGGTGTGGCATGTGAAAGACTTGAAGCCCTCTCTAGACAATTTTAGTGACGAGGATTAGTTAGAAATTTACAGGGTAAATTTCTTGTAGTAAGGGGGGGATTTGTAACGTTCAAATTTGAACGTTAAGTGAAAGGTAATTTGCATAACTGTTGCTCACCCTGTAGGAACCAATAAGTTGACTTATCAATAAAGCAACAAACTTGGAACGTCGGGTGGTTTATTAAAATTTTTCATTTAATATATTAATACATTTCAAACAATTCTAATAATAATATGCTTCTGATCACTCGCAGTACCGCTTCACCTTTCCTGAAATAAATGAGTTGTAATATAATGAACTAATGATAAAATATCAAATCTCACCTCACTTCGAATCATTTTCAGTGTGCATCGCGATAATTGCGAACGCCTCGTACTATGGAAAGCCACCCCAGCCAAGCTACGATGATTGTGCCGCGGCCGGAAGAGTTCTGAAAGACGAAATGTCGGTAAACTAGAATATGGCAATCTAAGCCGTAGGTGATTAGAGTTTTCTTACCTTGCATATTCGGAAGTCATTTAGAGTAATCGCACAAATATCCTTGGTCCAGAATGGTTGTTCGTGATCTGGGATCTAGGTGGCGATTGCTTATAACCCGCTCGTCAACATGATATTATGTAAAATATTCTTGATGAGAAGATGTACATATGTATATTGTTGTTAGTTAATTATGTTTAGTGTTAGTTATTATCTAACCTCTCTGGTTATGATTACTAAGGGCTAAAAGGTTTTCATTACGGAAAATCATTAAGGCCACCTATCGAAGTTAGCCGTGACTAGCGTTCATCTCTCGTCTAGTTTCAACATTCCATTTGGCCATTCATTCCTGCTCCGACGGTGACACAAGTTGACCACTTGTTGAGTGCAAAAAAGTCCGTGATTCTTAAATCACCCTTAGCTGGGATTTGTTTTTGTATTTCAATTTCATTAGATTCTGAATTATTTCGTTGAAGTAGTGGATATTTATTTGGAGATACGATTCAGAGTCAAACTCTTACGAGGATTGTAAGTGGGTTTTTTTTGTCACCGGTACGTGTGAGCATAGTGCAGAGTGAGCTGCTATTGAAAGAGGGTTTTTTTTTTGGGATCTCCAATCTGGTTCCGTGGACGTCAACCCATTCATTGAGAGGGAACACATTATATACCGGATGCCCCACCATAACCAATACATTGACGCTAATCAACATAGTTGCTGGTACATTATAGTGAACACACCTTGTACCGGTTGTCCCACCACAATCCGTACATTGAGAGGCCAACCAGCGTAGCCGCTGGGACATTATAGTGGATTATATACCGGTTGTCCCACCACAGCCGATGATCACTGGTACTGCCTTCGCACATGCAGAAGCTAGTAGCTGCTAGGAAGCTGCTCCCATTCACCGTTGGAGTCACGCAAGTTCATACCTTTTAGTTGCTTTTCTTGCTATTACACTTTGGCTTGCACATCTGCTGGTATTTGCTATACAATGTGAAGCGGAAATTGAATGCTTAGTTTTATTTTGTTGATGATATGATTTTACCGTGCGCATGCGCCTGAGCTCTCGCGACGCAACCCTCATTATCATTATTAATATGCCTGCATTCCGATTTCTGCGCTACGCTTGATATATCGCTTCGCTTGTGTCTTGTGGTTGAACCATATTTCGTGGTACGTTCGCTATTGATTGCCTTCGATCTCCCACTAAGGGAAATATTTTGACCAGTGCTCTTGGTGATGGTTATATGTATATATGGGTTTAATGTTAATACGTTGTAGTGCTTTTAATCTGCTTACTGCTTACTTTTAAGTAATTGTTTGCTTAGATAGACGGTTATTATTTTAGTTGATACCGCTTAATTATAACTGGTTTGAAACTTGCTCGGTTTCTACTTATAGCTTTGTTCTTTTTTTTTTGTTGTGCATATCTAAACCAAATAATCACGAAAATGAATAGATGTGAATACGTGATTTCTGAAATTAAATAATTGATAGGTATTGTTGTATTATTTCATATCTCTTGGTAAGTTAGGGGTATTGACGCGTAATTTAGGGTATTTGGTGGACAATTTACCTGGCGCCCATTAATAACAATCTAAGAACCTCCCCGTCTCCACTGAGTGTAGCCGCAAATACCCACTTGACACTCGTAAAGCGGTCGAGTGGCTGTGCCTAGATAATTTGAAGGTCACAAATTGTCACACAAATTGTTGCAAAAATTCAAAGTGACAATTGTCAGATTAAGGACCAGTTAAGGGTCTCGGTTAGCTATGGCTGACGGCTAATAGTCCCGGACCCATTACCTGTAGGAAGTAAGTGATTACCCAACCTTTGAGACTTAGTATACCTGCTTTCAATATCGACTTGAACTACTTACTATCGGTAATTTTTGCATAAATATAGCGTGTGGACCAACTTGAATTGAAGAACAGATTAACGAAAACTCAACGGTTAGTGAATAGATTTTGTTCCTACAGGTAAAGGGACCGGGGACTATTAGCCATCAGCCAGTTAACCGAAACCCTTGACTGGACATTGAAAAACCGGCCCTAAGGTGGTAACTGCCAGTTGAAAGTGACAATTGTCAGTTCAAAATGACAATTGTAAGTTCGAAGTAACAATTTTTAGTTTAAGTGGAAATTGCGAGTTGAAAGTGACAATTGTCAGTTCGAAGTGACAATTGCCAGTTCAAAATGGCAATTGCAAGTTCAAAGTGACAATTGTAAGTTAAAAGTAACAATTGTTAGTTTAAAGTGGCAATTGCCAGTTAAAAGTGACAATTGTCAGTTCACAGTGACAATTGTCAATTCAAAGTGGCAATTAATGTTGAAAGTGACAATTGCCAGTTCAAAGTGGCAATTGCCGGTTCAAATTGACAATAGTCTGTTCGAATTATCACTTTGAATGGCAATTCCAAATATTTTAAAAAATATTTTTTTTGTTGGCCCTTCTACGCCTTGGTATTGTGTTCTTCACACACTAAAAGGGACGCCAAATTCCCAGAGATTTCTACTGTAACGATCCTGGAGTTGGACCTGACCGCTTATTGGGATAATCGAGCTCGACTCACAATACTCTAATCACATCGAAGAATGAACGAGAGCCATCTGAAAATCATCTGGATGTGTCACCGAGTGTTTCGAACGAAAATAACGGCGACCTCTCTCGACGTTTCTAGAATGATCCAACAGAAACCTATTGCTTGTGTAAATACAGGATTCTCGAATATAGATGGCAGTTCACAGTTACAGACAGTCCGAGAGTGCATATAGACAATACAGAGTCGCCGTCTTAGAAGTAGTAACATAATTTACAATAGTTGGTTACATATAATAATAATTAAAATATTCCCTCATAAACACTCATAGAGTGTACCCAAAGGCATAGCCTGTGTGGGTAGAGGACGGCTATTATTATTATTTGCCGTGGCGCTCCGGGGCGACTTACTGATGTTTTCGTTGGTGTATTCACTTTTCAGCTGTAGGAAAACCCGGAAAACCTACAGCACCACCTCGGTTGGTCGGTGCGCACTTCAAGCTAGCACCAGACGTAAAATAGAAAATTTATATTTTATAATCTTTAATAAGCTAGTCGATTATAGTTGAATGTATTTTCATGACAGTACGTTAGCCATCCAGCTTTTTGGCACGTACTTTATCTTAAGCTTGGGTAGTCAAACGTGACGGGGTTATGTTGTGTAGTTGAGGACAGGTGCATATGTGACCAAAAATTATATACGAAGTATCGTACAAATTGGGCCACCCTTAACTTTTTGTTTTCAAATATGGACTTGTACTTTTTATTGAATTTTTTTTCAAAGGCCAGTTCCATGTTGGCGTAATATTGAACTATTACCAATGAAATTTCAATTTTTTTTTCAATTCCTTAATAATTGAACACTATCAGAGAATAAGAAGTGAATCAACGACAAGTTTTAAAAAATGCAATGAATAATACAGGTCCGTATTTTAAAATTGAAAGTTGAGGTTTGCACAATTTGTATGATAATCTGTATAAGTATCATTTTTATTTGTATATTTGGATATCGATATAGTCTACAAAAAGTTGCTGTGAAAAAGATCTAGAAGTTTTAAAAAATATTGACAACATAAAAAGATATACTTATGCTAAAGAAGATTTACGAAATTTTCAATTTTTCCTGCATAACTCCAGAACTAAGCGAGCTATATCAGATTTCTTGTATTCACGAAATTGACCTTTGAATCTTTGCACCCATTTAACCTCCCCTCTATCTCTTACCGTTACCGAGTTCCCAATGCAAAACTCGAACCTACATGTAACAGAAAAACTCATATGACTTTTCTTCCCAAAGTTGAAATTGAGCGACTCATAGGAAAATATTTCTTCCTTTCACTAGTTCGAGAAATCTATTTATTTTGGCGAATGGAACCTCATTAGTGCCCAAACACCCAATTATGACACAGGAATGAATATATTTCGTTACTATTACCTTGTTAGTAGCCCTGGGATTTGAACTCGTGATCATCATGCCAGTGCCACTCACTTGATACCACTGAGCAATTTGATATTAATTTAAAAATAATTAATACTATCTTGAAGCTATTCCACAACTTTGAAGTCTTTTTTGTACAGAACAGAAAATACTGTAGCGTCACATCAGTGCGGTTGGGAAAAAATGTATTTGATTCAATAAAATAGAATTATTACGAGCAATTAAGTTGCCTTGAAACTTTGTTGAAAAATTTTCTGTCAAATATTCTTAAGCATACCATGTCAAAAATTACTGTCGACTGTTCGAAATC
The DNA here is from genome assembly GCA_958502065.1 of Chrysolina americana. NCBI lineage: Eukaryota > Metazoa > Arthropoda > Insecta > Coleoptera > Chrysomelidae > Chrysolina > Chrysolina americana. Next base: position 90,774,380 of record OY293410.1, read on the forward strand.
TATCGAAATGCCGTTTTCCTATCAAGAAAAATTTGATCTGTTAGAATCCCTCTTGGTTAGCGTGAGGACACTTCAACTCTACAACAATTTGTTCCCCGATCGTGAATTATCTAATCAGCGTTTTTTTTACTGTGCTTCATCGACGATTCAGGACAATGAGAAAGAACTAAAAATTCTTGTGTTATAACTGAGTATACAGAAATTGACGCCGTTTAAGCCTATTTTGAGACTAATCCAAATTATTCCATCAGAGACTTATCAAGAGAAATAGCTCTTCCACTATCTGTTATGAAACGAATTCTAAAAAAACATAAGATTTCTATTTATAAGTTACGACCAGTACAAATACCAGAACCTGAAAGACGATTGGGGTTTGTCGGTTTATGAATGAATGCAAATAAGATCCAAACTTTTTTTATAGAAATAGTATATGGAGCGATTAGGTTAATTTTCATTATTTCATTATTGGAGTAGAGATAATACATTATTTCTAGTCCATTCCCACAATCCACAGTGACGATTTAGTATCAATGTTTCGTGTGGTCTATTCAGAGACAGAATTTTCGGTTCTTAAACCAGACCTCGTTAGATTAATTTAATAACAAGATTGTTAAAAGAGTTTTTCGATGATCTTGATCTGGAAGCTCATCAAATGATTTATTTTCAGCGGAATGATGCACCAGCACATAATTTCAGTGGCGCAAAAAGAATGTTGCGACGCTGTTTTGGAAACAGATTGATTGCTACAAATGGCTCCGTTGAGTGGGCCCCTCCTTCAGCAAACATAACACCCCTTGATTTTTATTTTTGAAGATTCCTGTAGAATGAGGTATACAAAATAAAACATAATAAAGGAGACGAATTGAACTGAAACACATAGTGTCAAGAATAGGACTAAAATATATGATAAACAAGAAGGTAGTGTTTTTGAATATTAACTTCTTATTTTATAACGCTTTATCAAATTCGACTATTTTAACTGTTTCCTATTAATAAAACTGTCTCATCTCCAATTTTAGCATTTTTGTTGAGAATGTGATTACGAATCGAAATGCATTATAAAATATGAGATGTTCCATTTAAAATAATACCATTTTATGAACTTTAATGAAAACGCGACTGTCAATTTTTTATTCTTCATCATCGAGGCCATTAAAAATGCTCCGTTAACTAATAGCCACAAGCTATCAAAAATTATTTTTTTGAAACTTTTCTAATAGGGTCTTCAGAAAAATATTCCAAAAAAAATTTTTGGTGGTCTCAAGTCATTTCGGAATAAGGGGCCTATTTTTTAGTGATAATTGGCATTTTGTAGCACACATTCCTACCGCGAAAATAACCTCTTATTTAAATACCTGAGTGCTTCAAGTTTTTCTATGTAGCCACCACTGGGCTGAGCGTGGACCGCCCAGTAACTCAGCACAATCCACATACAGGGTATCAATTTGAAAACTTCCCACCCTCAATAACTTCCTTCCAGTAAATAATATGAGGAATAGAAAAAACAGGTTGATTTTATTCTCAAGGGGACACTTTCAAGGAATATTTGTAGTCCTCGTGGTTTAACCTCCCAGGAGGGGTAGATGTTACCCCTAGAATCTTAAATGGAAAGTGGGGGTCAAGTGGACATCATTTTGATTGGCGTTCAATTCTTTTTCTAATGATACCCTGACTTTATTTTTTGACGAGTAGTTTCCGAAAAATAGGGTTCTAAACTTACACATGTAATAGGAATTTGCCTGTTCTGAGATGCACTATTGTATTGACTCATTTTAATCAAAATGGCTAGAAGAGTAGGTGGCACCCTTCCAACCCTTGAATGACAGGGATGAATTTATTACGTGTGAGATGTTTTATTTGTTGGTTATTTTCCTTTTACAAAATTAAATTTAATTTGCTAGAAAAACATTGCAAACATAAAATCTACTTACGTTCATGTAATAAACTGTTCGAAATGTCATCCATTTTGCTCTAAACAGTAATAAAGTATGTTTTCGAACTCCCCTCTAATATCACGGAAAATTTTACTAGGAATTGACCGGCACGCTGCTGTAATTCGTCTTTTATGTTCTTCAATATCGGAAGGTTGTGTTTTATGAACAACGGATTTAAGATGCCCCCAAAGGAAGAAATCTAAGGGAGTTAAATTGGGTGATGTCGGAGGCTATTCAACTGCTCCCCTTCTGCCAATCCATCTTAGAAAAATCTCTGGTCATTCAGGAATGAAATAATGAGATGGAGCATCGTCTTGCTGGAAATGTAACAGACCCCCCCTGCCAAAGTTCATTACCTTCTGCATCAATTTGAGTTTCTAGCTCGTGAGTTAAAAGACGATCGATAGTCTCTTCAAGCAATTCAAGGAACAGATTGCAAGTCAAGTTTTCTTCCAGAAATAATGGACCAATAATGGCATTTCCAAGAATACCAGCCCAAACATTAACTTTTTGTGGGTGTTGTGTATGCCCTTCCCGAAAAATATGTGGGTTTTCGTCACTTCAATATCGACAATTTTGTCTATTAACATTGCCAATCAGAAAAAATTAACAACCATCGCTGAAACAGATGTTTAACAGGAGATTAGGGATGGTATTGACTCGATAAGACATGGTTTCACAAAACTCTATTCTTCTATCATAATCAACCTCATCTCATGGAGCTCTTGAAGAATCTGAATTTCACCTATACTTACTTCTTCATAAATTAAAATAATTTAAATTTTTTCTTGAAGAATGTAAACCATTTTTACACTTTTATACACTTACTAAAGTAATCACTAAACAGCTCATTAGGTAAAACTGTATTCACCACATCGTTCAAATTTGCTAAACAATTTTTTGCTTGAAAATATAAACTTTTTACAGCAGAAGTAGCAAAAAAGGAAGGCTATCTGTTAAATTTCTGCGATGAGAATTAAAGCTTCAGCATTTAATAAACACTACTTTACTACCATCTACGTTTTACTATTAGATTACTTTTTGATGTAAATTTTTTGGAGCTAATGGCTAATTTTACCCCTAATAATGGGGTGGAACGGTACCACCTAATATTCTAACCAGTTCTGGTCAAACCATGCATCTCAGTACAGGCAAGTTCTAATAATTACTTCTGTTAGTTTAGAACGCTATTTTTCGGAAAATGCTCATAAAAAAATAATGAGTCAGGGTACCTGCTTGACCCCCCTCTCCATTTAAAATTCTAAGGGTCACATCTATCCCTCCTAGGGGGTTGAACCACGAGGGCCACAAATATTTCTTGAAAGTATCCCCCTTGAAAATAAAATTGATTTGTTTTTTAGATTCCTCATATTGTTTACCGGAAGGAAGATATTAAGGGTGGAAAGTTTTCAAATTAACTACCTGTATATAAGCCATATGTAAAAACGACATTTTCGTCTTTTTTTGATACATGATTAAGTTCAGAAAATTAGACAGGTATTTCTGATACACCCGCAAGTTTTTCGCAAGCCTCGACTCACTGCTAATGACTTGTTTTGTTTTACTCAGAAATTGTCCTATTTCAAAGATATTCGTCGTTCAATTTTTAGATCATCGCTACAATTTTTTGCCGATGGATTTTATTCTGAAAAATGCTACCTTCTGTAGGTAATCTTCACTGAATTATCGTGTAGGTATTATTAACGACACGGAAAGTCTCCTAGAATAAAACAAGAAGGAAACGATATTATAATAATTACCATTATTATAATACTTTATTATGTAATAACTTTGAACGAATCATTATAAAAATTCTCATAAAATACGCCCAACCGCGTTTGTGTGGAATGCGGAGAATTCCAGCATGTGGTGCGTGCAACAACGGTGCAACTAACCATTCTCATTCTTGACGAACAGCGATACCCCATGTACCAGGTGGTCCACAAGAAATCACACCGCAGTATTAATTCTTCTTCGAAAGAACTAGCCCATGAAGCATATAGATGATATTACTTTTCCATTTAAACAATGACAATATAAGTATTAGTAATTTTAACCGTGATAATCCGGGTTGCTTTGGTTTGTTTGTCAATTGTTCACATTTTTTCTAGGAGTTTCTATTAGTTTCTAAACATATTTCAACATTTGTTTGAAGGTTGTAAACGATATAATAACTTGATAACTTAGGTTTCAGACGTCCATCGTCCTAATGGGTTTGAAAGATATTTGATTTCTTTCACTTTTTCATAACTTTTCGATTGCTTGTATCCGCAATCGTCTTCAGGTGAACACTGACAAGTTCGATGATATGAGGTCTCTATAGATCTGTTGATATGGGTAATTAAGGTGTAATTATGGCGGTGTTGTAGCGCGTGTAGTTCCGTACTTTTTTTCCCCTCCAAAGCGGTCTATGAGCGGTTTCCTTACTTTTTTTTATTCTCACGCTCGGCTGACTGAGAGCGCCATTGGCTTCGTTATACGCGGTTTCGATAAATTTTTCTTTGAACTAATGTTTCTCTCTATGAAAAATACTAGCCTCCTTTCAAAGAATTCGATGGTGCCTAGTCCAGTCGTCATGGTCAGCAATTCCCGATTCAGATGTCTCTCCCCCTTTTTGTGTTCGGTTACTCTTACAGATAATGGTTTCTTGGCCTCTCCGATGTAGGAACCTCTACATTTACCTGGGACTTCATAAATGCAGTTTTCACCAGCTCCCGGAACTCACCGACTCATATTCTAGCGAAATACCTCTTCCCAATACTACAACCCTCGCAGGGTACCTACTAGCACTTCATTAGTCAAGAGGATGCATTTCGTGGACACCATCAAAGAGGTTCAAGTAGGACCTGAAGATCGTATCATCAGCTTTGACGTGGAGAGCCATTACACCAATGTCCCCATAGAAGAATCCATTAGCATAATCAAGAGGAAATTGGAAGAAGAAACTCTTCTTCACGAAAGAACTGACCTACCTGTTCACGAATTACTGCAGTGCTACCTACATCACTCATACTTTCAAGAAGAACACCGTTTCTACTCACAAGTCGATGCATATGGGCTGCCGATGGGATCTTCCTTTTCCCCAGTAATCGCCAACATATACAAGGAGTGGGTTAAGGAATTGGCTATTGGAGAGGCAGAACACAAACCAAAATTATGGCCAAGATACTTGGATGATACTTTCATCATATGGAACCACGGAGATGAACATCTTGAGGACTTCCTCTCAAGAATAAACAACATGAGGAAGTCAATCAAGTTCACAATGGAAAAGGAACAACGGTATCTTGCCATTTCTCAATGTGAACATCGAAAGAAGAGAAACTGGCAGCCGCACCTCTGTTTACAGAAAGAAAACCCACACAGGACAATATCTCAACTTCTGCTCCAATCACCAAATTCCACAAAGAGGGGGATTGTAAGAACATTGGTGGAAAGAGCGATGCAAATCTGTGATAACCAGGAGTCGCTGGATGCGAACATAAAACACATCAGAAAGAACCTCCGTCAAAATGGATAATTTGAAAAAATCCTAGGAGAAGTACAGAATTAAATCGAAAGGACTAAGTCGATTGTAGAAGGACCACAAAATCATGTTTTCATCCTTCCATACCCCAGAGGTATCTCCAAAAAAATCAGGAGGATCGGAAACAAGTTCGATCTGGCAGTACCTTACAGAGCTTCCTCCCATGTGAACGTGGAGATTCTTAAATCGGAGAGACCAAGATAACATTATCCATAAAAATAACTGAACACAAGAAGTGGACTCAACGGGGAGAGATCTAAATCGGAAATTGCTGACCATGCCTGGACTGAGCACCATCGAATTCTTCGGAACGCGGCTAGTATTTTTCATTGAGGGTAAAATTGGTTCAGACGAAATCGAAATCGCTTATATCGAAGCCAATGGCGCTTTCAGTCAACCGAGCATGGAAATAAAGAACTATAATAATAAAATAATAATATATTAATAATATAATAATAATATACACGCATCTTATACATGTGAATACTCTCCGCAGTTGAGCCGGTGTATGAACGGATATATGAGCAAAGAGGGTCAAAGAAGGGGGTCGCTGGCTGCAAGGAGAACCAGCGAAGTCGCAGTAAGTGGCAGGGAATTCAATTTAATGCCTCTATATGGATCAACAATGCGATTTTACAGATAAGTACCGGCGATTTCGCTTTGCGGACAATGATATGCAATCAATATTAACCTTGTGATTTCGAAAAATACCATTCAAAAGCAGTTAAAATCAATGCGATCTAGAGAAGTCCTTACGACTTTCACAATGTTACCACCATGCCACATATTTTTGACTCTTTTATATTAACGTACATTTCGTGATCTTTATTAAATTTTCAATAATATATTAGCCCTGATAGCAATAATATATTACTCGAGAAGTTCCATGGATTATGATCGGGCGACTTTTTTGAGAAGTGAACAGCGCCTCTTTCGACACTAGCTAGCGGCAGAGGATATCAACTGGCAACGGCCGGCCCGTGGCAGACACTTTGACTTTGTCATTTGATGTTGATGAACTTGTATAGCTTGTAGCGCTATTGTTTGTTTAGTTTTAGAATTGCAAGTTGCTAACAAAACTCAATTATTATCGGTACTTTATAAAGTTGTGTATTTTGTAGGTATTCGTGCATAGTTCAGTCCCTTGGTGTACAAAAGATGTAAATTTTCTAAAGGTAAGTGAAACTTTTGACTTCGTTTCGTAAAATAAAAAAAATTATGAACATATTTGATGAAAAATTACGCGATTTATCTTCAAGTGGAAGGTGAGGTAGCAGCAGAGAAAATCTATGCTGAAAACAACTATAAATAACTGAAAACGTTATTGATTATGATTAGGTTCTATATGCAGATGCAAATCGAAATAATAGAGGAAATAATTATAATAACATTTGATAGACAGATGTGTGATATTTTTGATCGATTCTCATGCCCTCAAATTATACAAGGTGGCTAAAAATGATTTTAGTAAAAATGAGCAAACTGAAAATTATAAAGATTCAATAGTTGTTTTCTATTGAATACTTGCAAACGAAAAATGTATAGGTCTATGCGGATATACCGTCAAGTAGGGTCGTTCACTCTTCTTTGATAAGAGTATTCGATAATTTTTTCCACCCCCACTTCATAATTTTGAAAAAGTTCCATTTTCTGATTTCTGATGCTGTGTTCTCTAAATAATCATATTTTTCACTCATATATTCTATTTGAGATGAAGTATCAGCACAAACTCCGACAGATATAGTCATCAGAACTGTTGGGGAAGAAAAAAGTTGCTGCAACTAATATGCTTGACGTTCCGATTCTACTTTACTCCTTTTGAGTAATGAAATGGACACAGGAAGAGCTGCGATAACTTGACGTAAAAACTCGCAAAATGATGCATCTTCATAGGAGCTTGCATCCTAAATCGTCTGTTCCACGGTTATACTTCTCCAGACAGCGGGAAACCGTGCACTTTTGAGTTTGGAGTGTCTACATAACAGAATGGTACTGGATAAAGCCTATAAAGTCATCAGGAGTTCAGATCCCTTTCTTTGCTTGGTATGCGATGATGAAAAAGCAGGGATTGGAGCATTTCTTTTCAAGGCAGCAACCCGTGCAGCCGATGAACTATTTGACACTGAACGGACGAACCCAAACTATGTCACCGAGTTAGAACCCGTTCCGCAAAAAGCCCACGTGAAAGCTGCGAAATGTGACAGGCTCCTACAGCTACATAAGGATAAGCATGGGGCCTTCTTCAAGAACATTGAAGACCTTGGCTTATCCAGAAACCTGACCTTCGCTTTTCTCAGGTCTAGTGGGGTGAAGTCGGAAACCAAGGGATTCATAATGGCCTGCCCGGATGGTGTCTTCAACACCCTCGTCTACCGTAGTCGCGTGATGGGTATAGAGGTCCCTGACACTAGATGCAGAGCGTGACGTGGGGCAGCTGAGACCATAATGAATTTGCTGTCAGCTTGTCCAGCTTATGCGGTCTCAGCCTATATCCACAGGCATAACGCGGCCTTACGAGTGTTGTACTACCATCTACAACACTCCGTGCGGTGTAGACGAGACACCGGTGTTGCCTTATGCTCCGGGGGATATTGAGTACGTTGTGGAGAATGAGAAGTGCCGAATCTATTGGAACTACTCATTCCCCACCCTCAGGTAAATACAAGCCAATAAGCCTGATATAGTCCTTCTCGACCACCAAAGTAGGACGATTTTCGTCATTGAGTTTTCAGCTCCTGGCGAAACGAATGTCGTCCGAAACAAGGAGGAAAAACGGACTAAATATCGAGATCTACTCTTTGAACTCCGCAGGCTTTATCCAAACCATTCTGTCAAGATGGTGGTTCTGATAATAGGGGTCCTTGGTGGAATGATGGACACGCTGCTCTCGAATCTAAAAATCATACCGGCATGCTGTGAAGCGGCAGAAAACCTAGCCGGAAGAATGCAGAAGACCGTTATTCTTGGTTCACTCCGTTTACTGAGGGCACATGATTCTCGGACCCAGTAATCACTCACCTCACGGACGTGGGGAGTGTTTGCTGGGGTTAATTATACACCAGCGCGCCCTCCGGTAGTATCGGAGCTCCGGAAACATGGCCACACTGGTACATTCCTTATGAAAAAATAATAATAATAATAATAATATTTATTCACATAAGTAATCACAAAATGTATAACCAAAAAATAGGGAATACAAAATAGGGAATAAATAGAGAGGTTGGCCACAAAAGGAGATCTTTGAATGTGGCTTTTTCAGTTATTCCAAATCAGTTTACATACAACTAATTTTAAGAGATCGTATACAAACTTTTCAGGGTTAACAAAGATAAAACTAATAATTTCACTATTCAGTATTTTTTGTATCAACATACTGGTGAATCATCAATCAAGGTAAAATAAATATCCATTTGAGAGAATTCCAGCTGCCTTATTTCGGGGGAAACAGTATTATACAGTTTGGGTCCTAGGTATAAGAAACTCCGTTGTAATATGTTTTTCTCAGGTTTTGGAGTATATGAGGAGTTTGTTCTATATCGAGTGTTATATATTCATGTGATATTTTAATTAGATAATTTTTATGTTTATGCTGTCTAGTCACCGTTGCAACAAAGAACGGTTGCCGTATATCAAGAATGTGTGTTGCATTATTAATTGATTCGTAGGGTAGTTACGTGGTTTATGGTATATAATTTTCAAAAAAAAAAAAATGGGGTCTCCTCTAGACTTTCTACATGTTAGTTGACGGCAGCTCCCCGCTATAATAGCATAATTCAAGTGGCTTTGTACAAGAGCATAATATAAAATCATCAACAGAACTATAAAGACATCTTATCATCTGAACTTGTTAGTATTCACCTGAAGATGATTGCGGATACTAGCAATCGAAACGTGAAAAAGTGAAAGAATTCAATCAACTTTCAAAACCATTAAGACGATGAACGTCCGCAGCCTTAGTAATCATATTTCAAACATTGTTAAAAAAAACAATAAGGGGTTGAGTGTAACCCTTTAACTGAAAAACAATCATATACAAGCATAAAGTTATAAACAATGGAATTCTTCCCATTTGTGTCCGTGTCCAAGACTATGATGAACAAAAAATAGTTGGATCAATTTTTGAAAATTCTTGGCAGGTGTGTTGAAGGCTTCTATTCTTAAATATTATATTCATTAAAAAATTATGTAGTAATTGGTATCACTTCTATGATTAAAATGCACTTAACTATAATCCACAAATTTATTTAGACTTGTAATCTATAACTGAGACTATAACTAACTGCCATCTCTGGTCAATGGTCGTGCATTTATACATGCAGTAGGCTTCTATTGGATCATTCCAGAAACGCCGATAGAGAGGTCACCGTTATTGTTTTCGTGTATTATATGTTCAGCTTTTGACATATCTCCTGAAACAGGTGGACTCAAAATTTCTGCCTTCATCTGAATGTAGCTCCAATGGAACACCAAATCGGCAACGGCTTCCTAAATGGGCTGCCTACGTTGTACTCTGATGCATCGGGGCCTTGGGTCGTATTTGAGGTTCATTGCTGGCAGCACATATAGTACATTTTCTACACCAGTCCTTGACGTCAGCTTGGTAATTGGACCGGTAAAACCATTGCATCACTTCCTGCATTAATAGGTAAATGGAAAGTGATCTGAGTATTATTACTTCGTGGTACGCTCTCGCAATGGCACGGTGAATGACGTGGTGAATTCATTGTTTCAATGATTCTATGCACTACTTATCAGCAATGTTCAATATTGTGATCGATGTGGTCTCTACATATATAGGTCACCTGTCTGATATCCACCAGCATCGGCCTTGATGTCGTAGGTCCCCTTTATTCTGTCGCTGCCACTCTGTATGTTCAAACGGACTCGTTCATGTATGTCGTCCATTCTCTGTGGTAGTTTGCTGGTGTAGTCTTCGCCTGTAGTGTCTTGTCCGGATGGTGTCCCGAACTTCAGGTCACAGGTATAGTCGCAGCTCTCGGCCCATTATTATGCTAGCAAGCGTTTGGCCGGTTGAGTCGTGCACTGCGGAAAGATAGGCCATTAGGATCAAATGGAGATACTGCCGTAGTGGTCGTGATGGTAGCGCGCTTGCCTCTCAAATCACAGGGGCGTGGGTTCGATTCCCAGCATGGTCACTGGTCTCGCGCATGGCATCACACGTTGAAAAGTAAGGGCTACGTCTTCCCTAGCTCGTACAAGTCTCTGACTTCTGAGGGTTGCTCGTAAGGATGCATCAGCCGGTTGACGGATATAACAATTTTAACAATTTTTTCAACTGGCCTCAATCATTCTGGTGGCCAGAGACTACCTTGGACAGGTGACGGTTTATTGTCTTATTCATCCGCTCTACCATTCCATCTGCCTGCGGATGTGGAGCTGTGGTTTTCTTCTTCTGGATGTTCAGCATCTTCACACACACATTTCCTGGAACCCTAGTCCAAATGCAACTCCAGCGGAACACCGAATCGACATCACTCCTTCACCAAGACGTCGGCAACGCTGACGGCTTCTTGGTTGGGCAGAGCATAGGCTTTGGCCCACTTTTACTGAAGTAATCCATTGCCACGAGGATGTACTTATTCCCATGGTGAGATTGTGGAAACTGACCAGCGATGTCAATGGTGATCCTTTCAAATGGGCTGCCTACATTATACTGGCACATCAGGACCTTAGGTCTTGTTCGAGGCCCATATAGATGGCAGGACATACAGCACACTTTTTGCACCAATCCGTAACGTCGGCTTGATAACTAGCCAGTATAACCGTTGTCTCACTTTCTGGAGGATCATGGATTTCTCGAAGCATTTTCTGCTCCTGGGTACTACTGTCTGACACCATCTTCAGATTCCGACACGCGCTCCATGACTCCATAGTTCAGAGTAAAGGAGTTCCATTAGGCCCAATAAGACTTAATGACTGTTGACTAATTGGCTATCCTGCCACGACGGTCTTCGGTTGCGTTTCTTCCAGCTGAATCAAGATCTGAATCTTTCTCTTGGTCTTTCTGGATCGTGTTGTCATTCGTTTACTGCGGTCGTTCTACAAATTTTTGACTTCTTCTCCTCTGCTTGTCGGCAATGTGAGCAGTCATCTGGGCATGGTCTCCGCGAGAGGGCATCTGCATTCTTATGGCTAGTCCCCGCTCGATGTTCAATCTCAAAATCGAATTTCTGAGCCTGTCAATCCAACGTGCCACTTGACCTTTGGGATTTTTGAACTGCAAAAGCCAGTTCTTAGTAGGAATCTTTTTCCATGCCGTTCGGAAGGGAATAGCTCAGAATTCGTGCGTTGATCAAAGCTACTTATTTCAGCTTCCTGAACGAATCTTGGCATTCCTCTGACCACTGGAACTTTTTTGTCCTTCCGTGAGCTAAGTCAGTGGTTCAGCTATCTTAGCAAATCCCAGCACGTATCAGCGGTAGTAGGTGCACAAACCAAGTAAACTTTGAAGCAGGTGTATTTTTAATAGTATTCAATTCAATGTAATTTTGTATTTTTTATCAAAAATTTTTTATATACATGTACCTGAGTTTCTATTGAATTTTTATATATACACGTTTTTGATGTTTCGTTTTTGTTTTTATAGGTTAGTTAGATTAGTTGTACCATTTGGAATTTGTACCTGAGTTTCTATTGACTTTTGATATATACACATTTTTGTTGTTTCGTTTTTGTTTTTGTAGGTTAGTTAGATTAGTAAATTTGTACCATTTGGAATTTGTATCGAATTCTGTAGTGTATTTGATTGAATAAATGAATAAATGTCTCCTGGAAATGGCAATTTTTTTACAGCTTTGATCTTCTGTTCATCTACCGCTACTCGTTCCCCAGAAACTACACGAGAATAGAAGGCATTTCTTGGAGCTCAATTTCAGTCCGGGAGCTTCTCAGTCACATAAATGCCTTTCTCCAGGTTTTTCAAGTGCTCGTCGAAAGAACTGCCAACGACAAATATGCTGTCGAGGTATACCAGACACGTCTTCCATACTTCAGGACTATCTCCATTAGTCTTTCAAATGTGGCTGCAGCGTTGCAGAGCCCGAATGGCATGCATAACTGTGAACTGCCACAAACCTGAGCCGACAATGAAAGCTGATGTCTTTTCTCGATCTTCTTAGGCCAGTTCTACCTGCCAGTATCCTTCTCTCTTCAAATTTAGGGTCGAGAAAATCGTAGAACCAGCCAGCGTGTCGTCTATTTTTCGTCACGTTGTTCAGTTGACGATAATCAACGCAAAATCACGTTAATCCATCTTTCTTTTTTATCAGCACAACTAGAGAAGACCAGGGAATATTGCTTCTTTTTCCATGTCGCAGACTATTTTATCAACCTCTTCCTTCTTGGCGAGTGAAAGTCTTCTAGCTGATTGGCGAATAGGTAGAGCATTCCCGGTGTCTATCTTGTGCTGAACGACTTTGTTGTCTCTTTTCCTTGTCCGATATCGAAGATGTCTTGGTTGGTATTTCCTGAATGTCTCTCAGTTTGGACTGTTAAGCTTGTTCTATGCTCTTGGAACTCTTGGAAGACATGACAACCCTGGAGAGTTATTGGCTTGGCCACAGATTATAGTAAGTTTCTATAATCTGTGGCTTGGCTTGGTTTACAGTGCCGCGTACACTCCTAATTACCAAGGATATTGACGGTCATTCCCCTAAATATGATCCTGTCATAAAAACGCAGGTAAAAAGCACATACGTGAATTGATATGCAGTTCTCAGGCACTAGGATCAAAAATGCATATGCGGGTAAATCTCATGTGCTTCAAAAACCTTGCATAGGCACGCATGTATTGGAAATATCTCCAACGTACAGTCGGTTGGCTGGGCTGGGACTTGTAAGATATTTTGAGACTTTAGTGTAACTAACTTTATTTTCAAAATATAGCCGAATGTTATAAATATTTTCATGTTGACTTCTAGCTACTTTTGAAAAGGGATAAGGGGTTGATTCTTTTTTTTAGCAAACCGGGGATTGTCAGAAAGTGACAGAATTGGAGAAGTTGTTGAATGTCTGATTGCAATTTTGAAAATAAAGTTAGTTCCACTAAAATCTCGAAATATCTTACAAGTCCCAGCCTAGCCAGCCGACAGAACGTTGGAGATATTTCCAACACATGTATCTTAACGTTTATCTGCTCATACAATTGCGGTCCATGAAGTAATAAATCCAGATTCAACAATTCTAATCAAATCCTTTTGACAGTGACATTCGGTGTCAGACAACTGGCAACAGTGCTCCGTGTTGTTCTACGTCTACAAGACAATCGCTGCCATTTTGGATGTCTCATTCAGGGACTATCTAACAGTTTTGTATAAAAAAGTTAATATTTCTTTACGAAATCGTGTTAGAATTCCTTTGAAAGACTAGAAAGTGTTTTTAAGTTTGTTTTGTGTGTTTTGTTGCAAAAAATAAGCAACATGACGCAGTTGCTACCTATAAAATTCCAGGAACACTTGCAGGTAAAAAAAATAACAAAACGCCCCTTGCTCAGTCTCATCTTTTTGTCCTCATTGTGTTTTCCCAAATATTTATCGATTTTCGAAGTATGATTATAGCTTTTAATTATGGAATCAATGGGGTATTCACTGAACCTTTGAATATTTGACATTTGGGGTTTGAACCGGTACTTGTGTGGGGGCGATTTGCAATGTCTTCCTCGAAATTTCATATTTCATAGAATCTCATTTAGAGTGTGGTATTTCATTGAATCCATTTTCTCCGTTACATTTTCAATGGTGCTGGATTATCCATTAATAGAATTGGGTCATTTTTAAATGTTCATCATATGGAGGGGTGGAATTCTTGGGAACTTGTATTTTTATTGATTATTTTTTCATAATCATCTTTTTGTACTTGAAACATAACGACGGAAGTAGTAGACTAATCATTTGAGAGAATGATGAATTAAATTTAGCAACAACTCTCTTGATTCACCTTTCTCATACCTCATCAACACAAATAAGTAGCTTGTAGGAGCATGTGCCAATCTTAATTGTTAATCACTTCACCAAATGTATCAATCAAAAGATAGTAAACGTTTTTATTATTGCTACAACCATTTTCATTTTCTACCTAGTTATTTCAGAGCTCTTCCATACTTTCATTAAAGGTTTTTTGTGTTTGGTTAGATAATGTTTATCAGAATTGAATACTCTCAGAACAAAGTGAAAAATTAAATAAAACTAGGCCAGAATATATAGTATATCTTGTTTCATTGATTTTATAGATGTTTCTAACCATTTTGGTAGCAGTCGTAGATAAATATCTAACTGGTGACTCCTTTGAGAAGAATCCAAAATATGTGTGAAGGTTTTTCGTTTATTCCTAATTAATAATAATGAACACTGAAGGAAAAACCAAAAAATACCTCAACACTTATTAAAAAAAACAAAGTAATACCAAAAGACAGGGTTATTTTTTGTGTGAGAAATAACAAGACTCCAAAAAAAGGCAATCTAGTAATATGTGCAATTACCACTAAAATGTTAATTATTGAAAATATAACCAATGAAAAGCAAGTTTGATGATAATCAAATATTATGGATTGTTTGTCAGGAGTTAATGGTATCCCGGTCAAAAGTTTTAATCGTAAGTTTGATGTTTTTTTTAATGATTTTTGAAAGCCAAGGTGTGACTGGGTGGTGTAAGCCTATATTTCAACCTGACGTTGATATGGTGATTTTCGGTGCGGAAGGTGATATTTTTGTATAGATAGGGTGATTTTTGAGTAGTGACCATTTCATCAAATTGAGTATAAGCATGCATATTCTGACCAGTTATATGAGCTCATCTACCTATTCTACAAATTAGACAAACGACAAACAGAAGAGTTCTGGACAAGCTGAATGAGTTTCACATCTCTTTTCAAAATGGCAGGTCCATATATAACGTCGCCCTAGTTCAGGTGTAAAAGAACAAAGAATTCACATAAGGTAGATTTACTACCTTTTCTGTTGTCATAGATCAATTTCAAATTGCAGAAAGCTCGTCGTATGACTGTTTTCTAGAATTAAAAAAAAAAATTGTAGGAAGAGTTGACGTATCTTTCATTTTGATATTCATGACAACAGAACAACGGTTATGGGCCACTTTTCTGCAACTGATTTTACGATTTATGGAAAGGAAAGGCCAAATTTCTCTGAAAATTATACTAATGACTCTGAATCCGACTTCAGTTTTGACTTGCTATATTATATATAATAATAATAATAATACTCCCTCATAAACACTCGTAGAGTATACCCAAAGGCATAGCCTGTGCGGGTAGAGGACGGCTGTTATCATTATTTGCCGTGGCGCTCCAGGGCGACTTACTGATGTTTTCGGTGGTGTATTCACGTTTCAGCTGTAGGAAAACCCGGAAAACCTACAGCACCACCCGTTTGGTCGGTGCGCACTTCAAGCTAGCACCAGACGTCGGGATTGGCATCTAGGCAACTCACATCACACTTGATTCACAACAAAGCATGTGGCCAACTAAAGAGACCCGTGTACTTGAGAAAAAAGAATCCGTACCTGAGCCTCGAACTTCTGTCCGATGTGAGCCAGAAGTTCCACTGCTAGAGACCTTTGCCACTGAGCCACCGATAAAGCTTATATAATTTGTGTGTACACAAAATGAATAGTAAAGCCAGGAAATGTTGAATTGCTAACAGAAGTTGAAGATTAATTCTGTCGAATACTTTTGTATAATCGAGCATAACCATGAATGTCAACTGATTTCGATCCTCTGCAGTGAGTATGTCATCCTTAACCATTGGCATAGCTATCACGCAGTTGTGCTGAGGTCTAAAGCCAAATTGTATCATAAATAGTTCTTTCAATTGTCTTAGCAAGCATACATGGGATGCTGATTGGACATAGCAACTTCATTTTCAGGAGTGGATTTCCATGTATCTACCATAGAATTCTATAGTCGATAGTTTTGTCTCTGTCTGTTCTATGAATTCAACTATACTGTCATCTCACTTATTTGATGAAAAGTAGAATTCTATGGTACACGGAACCCCAGGCCAGGGTTTGTTACTACTGAATGGCAGAATAATGACTTTTTCCAGAGAAAAGGAAATATGTGTTTATAATAATTGATAATAAACTGAAATGTTTATGAAGGTAGAATGTTGGTAATAAATGATTTTAGTATTTTTTATGAAAACTTTTTCATGCTTGGGCTGATTCTTTCTAGTTATGTTACTGAGAAGTGGTCACTAAAAGTTACAAAGATAGAATATATTTCTGAAAACTGCTTAAATCCAGGAGCGTACTAACACCTCCGCAACCCCCGCGGCGCGGGGGGGCGCAAGCTTGACAGGAACGCAAGGAAACCAGAAATTTGTATATAATCATCGATCAGTTTATTAAAAATGTATGGGTTAGGGGCGGGTGCAAGCAGGTTCCGCGGGGGGCTTGCTGAAAGTTTGCTGCTTAAATCAAGGTCTATAAGTACATATCAAATATTAGAGTTCCTTGCTATAAATTATATACAGTTTTTGTTGTGTACAATTTCCAACGTTACCTCAAAACATTTTAATAGCAGATAATGGATAATTTAAAATTATTGGGTACACTCCTTTTATTTTATTTTTGATCAAACACCTTTTTCATGATGAAATTTGTGGTGAGATGTTGAATAATAAATTATTGTTTTTGTTGATTGAATGATCCTGAAATTACTGATGAGGTTTAACTAATGATGAATATAAAATATATGATATATAATAAATAGTGAAGGCAAATCCAATTCGAATTTATTCAAACTTTCCTATATCTCGGTTGAAAATTAAAGAATATTCCTTATTGGAGTTGTGAAGTTTTTAGTGTTGCAGTTGTTTTAATGGATTTATGCAGTATTTCAAAATGCATTAGACATTAACAAATAAAATAAATTGTTGTAATGACAAGTTCTTTTTTCCATGCATTAAATTGTAGGGTCTGTTTACTACTATATGCTGTGATTATTTCTACAAAATAAAGTTTTGATTCCTTTTCATGGGGAAGTCTCCCAGCACCAGCCAGAGCCTTCCTGGCGCCCTAGGCGAAGGACTGGAATGGCACACTTTCAAGAAAATTCGTAGCAAAATAAAACAATCATGTAAACATATTAGGTGTGTAATTTTTAAGAGAAAAACGTATTTCATAATTGAGAGTGTATACACGTTCCTCTTTTGCTGTATGAAAGAGTAAACAATTTTAGGTTGAGTAACGTTAATTTTTCTTGCCCTAATTTTGACAAAAGTTGAAATGGTGTCCTTTGAAAACAATTTTTCAGTCATTTTTTATCTATAGATGAAGTTGACTATTCCAGAAGTTTTTCACGAATTGTTGTTGAGCGCAAGTACGTTTTGATTAAGTAGTTTCAATTTAGAAAAATTAGTCATAGACACAGAAAGAGTAAGCAATACCCTTATTGCAGTTAGTAAATTAGGCATGTTATAAACTAGGCCATTTTCACAGATGTAGTTTAGAAATTATTATATCTTAGTGTTGTTCGATATTCTTCTTGCAATTGTATTGCCACATAACTCTGTTGCAACAACATCCTTGAAGTCTGCATGACTAGCAGATTTGTCCAACTTCATACAGTGTTCCAGAACAGCTTTGGAAGTTGCATTCTGCATCCCATCCAAAAACATGGTTATTATTTTTTCGTCAGCTAATTGGTAACATATCAGACGCATTTTGTTTTGTTCATTGGTTTCAGTGACAAGGTAGTCACATGATGTAATAAAACAGTGGGTTGAGGCAGAAAAATATACATATATATTTTGGGAATAGGTTAAAAAAGGACATTACTGCCAAACAACATTTAGAAGCCTCATTCACGATAAGATTCAGTGTGTGTGAACTGTAGGGTACAAAAGATTTATATTGAAAATCTTTTTTGAAGACCACCGTGCTTACCTTTCATGTTAGTTGCATTGTCATACACTTGTCCACGTATGTTTTCTAATTAGAGAAACAGCTCATAATTTTTTCAGTTAAGCAAGCGCCAATGGTGTCTGAAAGATAAATAAATCATGAAAAATATTCTTTGAATTCAATCTTATATGTTGTTCTTTATTATCATTAGTTACTACTACAATTCGAACAATAATGTTTATTTGTTCAACATGACTTACATCAGGTATGCAATCTAGAATTATTGGATAATGTTTAGATTATTTAGCAGAATGAATAGAAGCTAGTATCTACTCCTGGACTGCTTTAGCCAAAAGACCAATCCATTATTTTTTCTGAGGTAATGAACATGACTAACTTTTCTAAGATGTTCATGTATTATAGGATCAAACAAACGCCAGATATTCAAGTTTTTTTGAAAAGTTTCCATCGTCAGGAGTGACTATTTTTATGTCAGAAAGCTAGGTTTTGACTTTATAGAATTATCACTAATGCAATTCAACTTTCAAATCTGTTTCCAGTATTTTTCCTCGTTCCTAGCTAATTCTGAGATATTAAGTCGGAATTAGCTAATTCTGAGATACTTAGGGTTTGGATACAGTGGATGCGTGTTCTGACGAAAATTTGTTCTGACAAGTTCTGATGAATTCGTCGGAACAAACAAACGCCTGTTTTTCAATGAAAGTGTTTATAGTGACAGCGAATATCACGTCGTGCATGTTCTGACGTGATATTCGTTGCCAGTATAAACACTCTCATTGAAAAACAGGCGTTTGTTTGTTCCGACGAATTCACCAGAACTTGTCAGAACACGCATCTACTGTAACCGAAGTCTTAGTCGGAATTCTGACTTGCCATCTCAGAATTGACAAAAATAATTTTTCTGTCAATAGGTGGCCCTTCTACACCTTCGTAAATGATAGTTAATAAGCAGTGTAACACTATTTACAGCTCACCGTACATTCTTTAAAATACACTGCATCTACGATAAGAGAAACATTTAGGAAACAAGTGAATCATCCGAAGTTATATAAATTAAGCTTCGTATCAGTGGTATGTGATAAGTGCAAAACCGATTTGAAATAATGTACATCTTTATCAGAGCAAGTATCTATTATAATCAAAAAGTAATATATCCATATTATGCGTTGTTTGTTCAAGGCACACCATAAATTGCTATTCAGCGGAACCTTTCATGATTTCTCAAGTTGAAAATTGAATTGAAAAAAAATAAGATTTGCACATAGAACCCACGCGGTAGGAGACCAATTTATTGTTGATTCTCGGATGCTTGTAATTTAAAAAAATATTTTCAATTTCGTAATCAACAAAAAAGAGTGCATCGGCCGGGAATGGAACCCGGGCCGCCCGCGTGGCAGGCGAGCATTCTACCACTGAACCATGGATTCTTCTGAATAATTATATATTTCATCTTGTCAAGATGCTGGACAAGGATCTTTTGCTAAAATTTACTGGAAGATATAGGGGTCAAAATCAGGTATTTACAGTTTAGGGATTTCTGTGTGCGAACATAATTTCTCCAGTAAACTAGTTTTGGTGTCTGTAAATCAATATGAATAATTATACTAGCGGCAATTCAGACATGAGAAATGAAAATCAAAAACTTAATTTTAAATGTGTGCCACCCGGAATTAGAACCCAGGCCTTCCAATCTCCAGTCCAAACTTGAGTATGCATGAATTTTCCGAATAAATATAAAATGAAAGTAGTTTCAGTATCTGGTGCATAGTGCTTAAGTGCACCTGACTAGAGATTGGTGGGCCCAGGTTCGAGTCACGACTGGTATTTCTTTATATTTTCTTCAGTTGCGGCTTGAAATTAAATCAAATGGTATATTGCACACCTGAAAAATCTGACATTCGTGGACGACATGAAGATAGTGTAACGATTTTGTGGCCGGACCTGACCGCCTAATTATTCGACCTCGGCTTGTAAACAACGCATGCTCTCATCTCTGCTCCCATGACTCGTCACGTCGAAGAAGGAACGAGAACTAGCAAAAGAATGGAATCGTCGTTCTATCCACATTCGAGAATATTCGAGAATGTACGAGAGCCATCTGAACGGGTCACCGCATACTCTCGATAGTTCGAGAATGAAAAAGAAATCTACTTGCCGATCTATAGGACGCTCAAAATAAGATGACAGGCAGAATCGCAAATATAGCTAGTTACAGAGTTCGCAAACAGATAGCGCCAGTGTAAATACATTAAAACAGTTAAAGTTAGATAAATTATTTGTTTAGAGTGTGAATAAATAGCGAAATATATATATTTTTGTTTAGTTGTTTATAGTGGCATCGATTGCTAAGATCATTAGCCACACGAAATGTAATTAAGTGCATTTTCATTACAATAGCTTAAGCGCATTCGGTGTTTACGCCGGACTGCTCAGATTGATCTGTATGGTTCGTTTATTACGATTGCAGGGGGTAACGTGCGTCACGGGCTTTACAGTAAAACTGTAGTGGATGAGTCTGGTCGTGTCGATCAGAACAACAAATTAAAAATGAAAGTAAAATAAAAGTTAATGTTAAAAGTATACCGGGTACCATTTATCTTTAGCCCTCCAGATAAAAAACGAATTTACCAAATTCATCGGTGCATTAGCAAATAGGAATAGCCCGATGAAATTGGCGTATTTATGTTCAAAAATAATTTGGTAAATATAGCAGATCCTCTATAGAATTCAATCAATAGTTCTTTGGAACAAAGATTTTTTGCTGAAAAACTGGAGGTCTCGAATATAATTTAAATTTAAAAAATCTTGAACAACATCGTGCCGAAGATATGCGACCCAAATATTAAACCTGCTATTGAAAAAATATTGGACATAGTTGTTTATTTATTTAAAACCTGTAACTTTAACTTCTATAGTCAAGAAATCACTGAAGACCTGCCCCCGGACTGCGATGATTAGAAATGTTTTATAGAATCGAAATTTGACGTCATATTCGAAATATCGGTACTATGCTTCCCATTTCTAACGTTCGAATATGACGTCACATTCTCGACACATTTCGATGCTATGAAACATTTCTAATCATCGGAGTCCCAGTGCTGAACTCTTTGGTGGCGATGTCAAAAAAAGGTCTTATAGTTATCCTTCTAAAGTCACTGCTTATGAGTAGAAACCGCCTCTACGGAGGTGAACCGACCATGGCTCCAAAGCCCGGAAACCATACTACTTGATTATCACTTCTTATGCTTTTTGGCAGAGCCATGAGAAAACGCAAATCCCATAACATATTTCTCTTGACTATCGGTAATTTCGTTCAAATAAAACTGAAACATCTGCAGGAAAATAAAATCTGTAATCTTTTGTAGATTCGGTCATTACCATTCAGTTGCTAGTTCAGTTCCTTATTCTCATTAGTATCATTTCATTGTTTCTCTCTGGCTGAATGGTAGAGCAACCTCGACTTGGTCTGTTCCTCGGCTTGACTGAAGCCTGCTTGATAGTATTCCCAAACATATTACTAATAGTTTTATGATTATGGATGCTCTATTATCATACGTACTTTGCATTTCGATTAATTCAATCGCAAGAGTTGAAAATTGTGTTTTAGATTAGGATTCAGACTGGACACGTGTGATTACGATTAAGAAAGACGGAGTTGCATTAACAGCTCCTGAGTGAATATTCGTTATGGAGTTTCTTTCGTCAACGATATCTTCTTATATTTTTAACAAAAAAGTTGGAAGTTTATAATAAAGCGTACTTCTTATCGTCATCAATTTCAGCTCACCAATGTCGGCATCAACGCAGCGAACATCACATTCGCCACCCTCACTATGGAGAGCGATAAATTCATCTGCGTCAGAGAAAAGGTTGGCGACATCTCGCAGGTGGTCATCATCGACATGGCAGACACGGCCAACCCTATCCGCCGGCCAATTACCGCCGAAAGTGCTATCATGAATCCAGCGTCGAAAGTTATCGCTCTCAAAGGTATCAGTATGAAGTTTGTTAGTAAATATTCTCAATGGAAATATCTGACCTGACCTTACTAGTCATTCAAAACAAACAAATTATTGTGGATTCATATTTCATATTTGTTTATTGGTAGGTAGTAGTGATAAAAATTATTAACTTTATTCAATAATGTTCATTCAATTGACCTGAGTTCTTCCTTATTATATTTTTATCCGATAAAGTCGAATTAAATCCTTAGTCTAATTTTCTACATTTTAACTTCTCTTCTCGATATTCTCTGATCACTAAATTATACTTCTTTTTCTCTAGATATTGTCTATTCCCTAAATTTCGACTTTGCCTGATTATCGACTCTTTTCCTAGTTTATAGAATCTTTTCCTAGTTCATAGAATGTTTCCCTAGTTCATAGAATGTTTCCCTAGTTATCGACTTTTCCCCAGTAATCTACAGTTTCCTCAGTTATCGACTCTTCTCCTAGTTATCGACTCTTCTCCTAGTTATCGACTCTTCTCCTAGTTATCAACTCTTCTCCTAGATATCGACTTGTACTCTTACATATCGACTTTTCCCCTAGTAAATACTTTCTTCCTCTAGACGTAAACTTTTCTTAATGATCAGTTTTCAGTCAAGTATTTTTTTTTTCTACATATCAACATTTTCTGCTAGATATCAACTTCTTTGCACTAAGTAGATATAGATGTTTTCTCTGGATGTAAAGATCATTATTATTATTATTATTAAAGATGTTTTTCTTTTTCTAGGGATATTGACTTTTATCTTCTTTGAAATTATCAGTGATATGATTAAGGATATTAATATCAATCAGTCCTATGCTGTATCAATTCCGTTGAAATTATCGTCACCGTTATTCACCGTTATTCACCGTTATTCACCGTTATTACCAATCATAGCAAAATACGGAAATGGCGAATAACGTTCACGTATTTTTAACGGAAGTGATACAGCATAGGGCTGAATATCTAAAAAAACATCTACAATCTCAATTCATCTAAGCTATATGCTAGCAATACATGTTTTTTAATTTTCTTTCTGAACTAACTCTCCACTTCCATGCTTGCATTCTTTGAGGTGATAACCAAGGATATAGATTTGTCCTAGCACAACTTTTCTCTTCAATGAATTGTTTGATGTCAGTAGGTATTTCCAAAAACACTTACTTATCCTAGTTTTGGAGACAATTTCATAGTTTTAGATTTACTTTGTATATCATATTCCTCGTGTAAATTGACAATTAGATAAATTTTCATCGATTTTAAATTCAGGCAAGGCAGGTGTGGAAACGCAAAAAACGTTGCAAATCTTCAATATAGAAATGAAATCCAAAATGAAGGCGCACACAATGACTGAAGACGTTATTTTCTGGAAATGGATCAGCCCCAACACTTTGGCTTTAGTCACCGAAACTTCTGTATACCACTGGTCTATGGAGGGAGATTCAACTCCACAAAAAATGTTTGACAGGTAAGGAGGTTGATTTTCAGCATTTTACATTACAGATATCAGCTCTGTCTTGGATCTCTTAATAACATTGTCTATATTAGTGACTCGTAGTGCTTTCAGGGCCAACAAAATCTAACTCTCGATTTTGCTTACAGACACTCCTCTCTGAACGGTTGTCAAATCATCAATTACCGCACCGATCCGAAACAAAACTGGCTACTGTTAGTCGGTATCAGCGCTCAACAATCTCGCGTGGTTGGCGCTATGCAGTTATACTCGGTCGAGAGAAAGTGCTCCCAGCCAATTGAAGGACACGCCGCCTCTTTCGCTACTTTCAAAATGGAGGGAAATCCTGAACCGTCGACCCTCTTCTGTTTCGCAGTCAGGACTCTACAAGGTGGAAAGCTGCATATTATTGAGGTAGAGTATCTTTGGTCGTGTGGAAATATTGGTATTCCAAACCAACCACTTGTTAGAAACCACCAAGTTTTATCCAAAGATATATTTTTTTTCTCCGAGATATCGGCCATTTCTCAAGTTTCCAAGTATCCAAATATCAGCTGATTTTTAAAATATCATTCATGAATATTAGACACCCTTACATTTTTGTTCAATAGTCAAAGTTAAAATATACTTTTTCTACATTCATGCAAAAAGCAAAACTTTATTGAACTATATTCAGTGAAAAAAGAAGCTCTTTTTTGCACTAGTGCAATAAAGTTTTTATTGCACTCATCCGTCATTCTACTTCAACGTGCTGTCATCATGATAAACATAAACGTTCAAACCCACTACATATTTAGCAGAAATTCTGTGAGATTGGCCATGCGTTTTAAACAGCTACATATTTCATATTATTTTGTATTAATGTTAGCAGTCAGAGTTGAACAAACAATGTCTTCCCGAGAATAACTCCATAATCAAAACCGATCCGCTATGTTCTTAACCATCTACCTGCATAGAGCAAACTGTCTGTACTACGACCACACCTCGTGATAACATACACGCTTATGGCTACTATGATTTTGATTTCTATAATGCAACTGTGGTTATATAAACGTCAGTCAAAATTTAATTCTGACAATTATAGAACTGAAAGTTTTAAAATGAGTAATATTAATGGAAAACTAGATGGTGATGAAATCGATAGTAATAATTATTTATTTAAATTGCGTATTTCATTTTCCTTTACCTAGTGCCGCACCTAAATAAATAATTTTTTGCTTTTTGCATGAACGTAGAAAAAATGTTGTATGCAACTCGTGCAAAAAATGTTTATTGCACTTGTTGCATTATTAACTATTATTGTCGGAAGTTATAAAAAACTTATAGACAAATAATATCAGCATAATCCAGAATTCTGGAGCTGACGACATTTTTCACGGAATTATCTCCTTTTTTCACGGAATTATTGACTTTTTCACGGAATTATTGACTTTTTCACGGAATTATTGACTTTTTCACGGAATTATTGACTTTTTCACGGAATTATTGACTTTTTTCACGGAATTATCGACTTGTTTCACCAAATGAGCGACTCGTTTCACCGAAACTTGTTTCTCACCGAATTATCCTCTTGTTTTATGCTTTGTTTTATCAAATTATCGACTTGTTTTACCGAATCATCGACTGGGTTCATCGAATCATCGACTTGGTTCATCGAATCATCGACTTGTTTCACCGAATTATCGACTTGTTTCACCGAATTATCGACTTGTTTCACCGAATTATCGACTTGTTTCACCGAATTATCGATTTATTTGCCGAATTATCGACTTTTTTTTCGAATTATCGACTTTTTTTACCGATTTTGTCTTTCTTTCGAATTATCGACTTTTTATCGAATTATCGACCGTTTTTAACCGATCTATCGACTTTTTACTGAATTATCGACCTTTTTAACGAATTATCGACTTTTTTACCTGCTTTTTTTTATCGAAAAGTGTCGACTTTTTAATTTTGCAAATATTTTGACTTTTTTCTGTTTTCCACTTTACCCATTATATACCAATAAATAAGCCCCGTTCTATTTATTTTAAAGGACCCCATTTATTTCAGAATTGAGAGTACTGATATCACTGCTTTTCATTTTTCAGGTTGGTCAAAGTCCTGCAGGTAACCAACCTTTTCCTAAAAAGACTGTCGACGTCTTCTTCCCTCCTGAAGCTCAGAATGATTTTCCTGTGGCGATGCAAGTTTCCTCCAAATACGACGTCATCTATTTGATCACCAAGTATGGCTACATCCACATGTACGATATAGAGAGCGCTATATGTATATACATGAATCGAATATCGAGCGAGACAATTTTTGTAACGGCACCACATGAAGCCACTGGTGGAATTATTGGTGAGTTGTAAATCTCTTCGTCGTGAGTCATTTGAGACTTTCACTCAGTTTTTTTTACTTTGTATTGAGTCAATGCATTATTAAATTATTTCAGGTGTGAACAGAAGAGGCCAAGTTTTGTCAGTTTCGGTAGATGAAGAGAGCATAATCAGATACATCAATACAGTTCTTCATAACGCGGATTTGGCGCTACGTATCGCTATCAGAAACAACTTAGCTGGCGCTGAAGAACTGTTTGTCAACAAATTCCAGATGCTTTTTCAGAACGGACAGTACGCCGAGGCTGCAAAAGTTGCCGCGAATGCTCCAAAAGGTGGGAATTTTTTTGAGTTATCAATTTTCGTAATTTCCAAATTATCCGAAGTTGACTCTTGTGCAACTCTTAATCACAGCTGGTGATTTCTGAGTTATTAGTGGTTTTCCGGCTAATTGACTATTGTCGAGAGGAAATTCTGTGTTTATTGGCATAAAACCAGTTTTCCACATTTTAACACATGCTCTTTGGTGTTTTTCAAGGTAGATGTAGTTATGCCAAAAGAAATTGACTAGTTACCCATTTTAGGTGTTTGTGGATAGTCAGTAACATCGTCGATTGGGCTTTAGCTTTAGTTCTTGGTTACATTCAAGGCATCAATAATCAGACATACATCCTTCGAGAAATAAGGCAAGATATCTTTGATGTAACTAATTTACGTACATTTTATATTATATTTATAATATCAAACTGATGTAAATATTACATCCGCGGTGTTTTTTTCTCAACTTCTCTAATGGCATTTTACTGTAAGGAATTAGTGGTATTTATCAGTATCAGATTACAATAGAAAAAATGAAAGTTCTGCATATTTGAAGAAAAGTTTACAATTCTCAATCGGAGCACACTTCATTTGGTATTTAAAAAAGAAAATATCAAAATCTCTCCAAATTCATATTGTACTATGCTGGCCGGGGGTGGACCATTTCAATTCATTATTGATATACCAATGGAGAAAGTGTTACCAAACTCTTTTTGGCGTGTTGCGGAGACTTTGGTGAACATAATAGTTGATCTCCTTTATGTCCTTTACAGAAAACTCCGATTGGTTAGACAGAATGACACTTGTAAAATACCTCGTGCCTTTTTTGGGGATTATCTCGGCTATATACTCGCGTGCCTTTGGACAGGCCGTTCGCTTGAGCATACATACATTCACTGCTAATCAAAAAGTTTCACTCGTATTCTTTATGACTCTGATATTAACATCTGGTTCAAAATTCTACTATAGTGCATTCATATTTCAAATACGGACGATGTCAACAAAAGCACGTGAACCCCAAACTGGAACAGAGACGCATTAAGCTTGTTAAACCACTGAAATGAATTTGAAAATGTAATATCATCCAAAACCAACCCAGAACTTTACACCAATAATCAATATGGAAATTGAAAACACGAAAATAAATCACCGCTGCACCTTAAAACAAAACTTGGCGTCAATAATTGTAACTCAGCCAAGCTGAATACATCTCTGCAAAAACATTTCGTTTGGTGTCGTGTCAGGTTGATACATCAACCAATAGCGTTGCAAGAATTGGCGATCACGAGGTGGACATGCTGCAAGCATGCATTGATCACTGTTTACATTGAGCGTATTTGAAATGTATAGATTACCAGAAAACTAAATTTGTCAATTTATTGCTAAGGAAAAGTCATGTGCACTTATGAATATATTTATGGATATTAGTGTCTAGAAGCTGAAGAAAATTGTTGAGGCTTGAAAATGATAACTGAAATTGACCCAAAATCCTTTCAATTACATATTCATATACTTGAACATTCAAGTAGTTGAACTGGAAATTAATTATGCCTAATTAACTTCAATGGAAATAGTATTTGTTAGCATACCGTATGGACTTTATACAATAGAATAAGAACGGCCAGGACTAGCAGAGTGAACTTCGCGTAGCGGAGTTTAGGAGAGAGAGCAGCACAACTGCAGATTAATTTAGTATACCTGTTGGCGAGATTTATAAAGCGCCTAAGTACAATTCAAGGTTTGCTTTTCGGAAACCCACGACAAACGGAGGAATTCTCAAGTCTGTTCGGTGAAAAAAATAAAAAATAAAGAAAAACTAAGAACAATGTCAAGACCTGCATCAAGACTGCAAGAATTTCCAGTTTAATGTCGATGCGAGTCACGTCACTAGCTACGAAGTATTGCCGCCTAAGAAGAGGGTACTACCTGTCCAAATATTGAGAGGCTGGAAATCACAAATAACTTTGAAAAAGTCTAAAATTTTTAATACGCGCGAAGAGGTATGATGAAATCTCACGGCAGATTGGTTTTCTAGGTATATTAAGGACTCCAGCAACAATCCAAATGTTCCAGCAAGTGCCAACTCAGGCTGGCCAGAATAGTCCTCTTCTTCAATACTTTGGTATTCTTTTAGACCAAGGACAGCTAAACAGGTGAGTGGATTTCACTTTCTTTTGAATTAAATATTGGTGGTGTTCCCTTATCTGGGATGATATGCAGATAGTAGGGAGTATCACCAATCAAACTTTTTTATTATAAATTTTACAATTCAATTGTAATAATCTCAAAACCAAAAAGCTTTTGTCTCTAAGTATTTTTATAACATCCGACAATAAAGTATATTTTGACTTTGACTTTATTGTAGCATTTTCTCTATTATGCTAAGGTGGCTTGGCTACAGATGGTGAATACATATATCAAATTACTTGATACAATACTGCTTAGACTTATTTATATTGTATATATTTATTTATAATGAGCGTGTTGATTCGAAATATAAAATTGATGGAAAAATTATATTTCCGTAAATTTTACATTGACTTTTCGATCTACAATTTCTTGACAATAAGTGAATTGATTCATAAAATGTATAAATGGTTTACAATAAAATTCCAAAGTTGACTTTGACAAATATTTTGTTCGCAAAACCAGGATAATTGTTTCGCTAACTTTCTTCAAGTGTCGGCTACATCAAATAAAAATTCATAAATTTTCTCATTTTGTTTCGTAGGTATGAGTCGTTGGAATTGTGTAAACCCGTATTGTTACAAGGGCGTAAGCAGCTGTTGGAAAAATGGCTGAAAGAAGAGAAATTGGAGTGTTCCGAAGAACTGGGAGATCTAGTAAAGCAAGCTGATCCTACTCTTGCTCTCTCTGTGTATTTAAGAGCCAATGTAGCCGCAAAGGTAAGTTTCAAGGATTGGCGTATCTGCTTAGAAAAACATTACACTTGAAGGTATCAGCTAGAAAAATAGTGTATGTCATGATTCTTTACTGTTTGTGAATCACTTGTGAACAATCACTAGTTATTTAAATAATTGGTCATATTATTTTCAGGTTATTCAAAGTTTTGCTGAAACTGGTCAATTTCAAAAGATCGTCCTTTACGCCAAGAAAGTCTCTTATACCCCAGACTACATATTCTTGCTTCGTCAAGTAATGCGCACGAATCCTGATCAGGGTGCTGCTTTCGCCGGCATGCTAGTTGCTGACGAAGAACCCTTGGCCGACATCAACCAGATTGTGGATATATTTATGGAACAGAACATGGTGCAGCAATGTACCGCCTTTTTGTTGGACGCACTAAAGAACAACAGGCCCACCGAAGGGCACCTGCAAACAAGGTTTGGGTCTTTTTAATACAAATTTATTTATTTATTTATTTATTTATTTACTTATTTGTTTGTTTAAAAATGACAAATACATAGTTTCAAATATAATAAAAAGTAATTAATATTTCATGGAAACATGATTAAATAAGTTTTTAAACTTGTCCATGATCATGTAAAATAAATCAAGATAATTAATTATATATCATAATATATAGAAATACTGGAAAATCATAATATATACATACAAAGAAAGAATAAATGTATTGGGTTTATAACTTATGGTGATTAGGAGAGTCGAAAGAATATTCATTATATCAGTGATGTAGAAAGAGTTACTGAAAGGTATATATAGGGGGAAAGGCAAGAAGTAAGATTGAAAGGCAACCAAAGAGAAATTTGGGGAAGCGACCAAAGAGGAATGTTACAAGGCAGGCAGAGGGAGATAAAAAAGGAGACAAGTGGAAATTAGGAAAGGCGATAAATTGGAAGATTTGAAACCTGTTGAAGATTAAGGAAAAGCAGCCAAACTTGAAGAGAAAAGCCAGCTAAAGAGGAGGATAGAATGACTGCCAAAGTGGAAGACAAAAATACAGCAAGACAGGATGGCTAAAACGAAGTATTGGAGACTGAAAAGGAAACAGAAAAGATGAGGGAACTTTCCAAGGGAATGTTAAAAGACTGGTAAAACGACTTTGAAAGACAAAGGTAACCAAGGCTTTTTTCAAATGATCAAGCTCTTTTTCATGGTCTTTTGAGTCACATATCCGAATGGTACGAATAGCTAATGTTTATATTTCTCATTTATTCTGCCAACCAATGAGAAAGATGAGGTAGCAATATAGAAACATATAAAAATAGAGATGCAGATAACGGTCACTAAATGACATAAAAAGGTAGCCAAACAAGACAAAGACAACCAAAAAGGATAGAGTAGTAACAAATGAAAAGCATAATAAATGATGATAAAAGACGAGGCCTATGATGAGACATCCAAATAGGAAGACTGATTAATGTAGAGAAGGAGAAAATGTGAAAACAAGAAAGATCGTGATAGTAAGGAAGGGGGGGTAAATATGGAGAAAGATAAAAGAAAGAGGGAAAATGAATGATATCAGCTGGGAGTTGATTATAAATTGTACATATGTGTTTGAACTTCTTTCATTAATAGTATACAATGTTTTATTTAGAGCCTCTGAAATTCTGTTTGTATCTAACTAATAGTTTTTTCATAGACTACTGGAAATGAATTTGATGTCAGCGCCTCAAGTCGCCGATGCCATCCTCGGTAACAACATGTTCACGCACTACGACAGGCCGCACATTGCACAGCTCTGCGAGAAGGCCGGCCTCCTACAGCGAGCCCTCGAGCACTACACCGACTTGTACGACATCAAACGAGCGGTCGTGCACACTCACCTCCTGCCCGCCGATTGGTTGGTCAATTTCTTCGGTACGTTGAGCGTCGAAGACAGCTTGGAGTGTTTGAAGGCCATGCTGACCGCCAACATTAGGCAGAATCTGCAGATTTGCGTTCAGATCGCCACAAAATACCACGAACAGCTTACCACCAAGGCGCTGATCGATCTGTTCGAGAGCTTCAAGAGTTACGAAGGTATTTTTACGTTATTTATATATCAAAATTGATATTATTTTCTCATAAACTTGTATGTTTCTTGGGAAATAAATGTTATTATTATTATTATTATTCATTTC
This sequence comes from Chrysolina americana, assembly GCA_958502065.1. NCBI lineage: Eukaryota > Metazoa > Arthropoda > Insecta > Coleoptera > Chrysomelidae > Chrysolina > Chrysolina americana. The sequence continues at coordinate 90,805,867 of OY293410.1, forward strand.
CAATCAGAGGTACAATGGAAAAACTATTTGAAAGTGAACATTTTATCGCAGAAAAACTTTGATTGATTGATAATTTTGATTTGTTGCTGAAACTAAAAGTGTATTCTTTATGCCTTTCTTTAATGTGCTTCTGCTTCTGCAAACATATCAAGGAATCATTATTCATCTGCTGGCATATCATAATGACATCGTTGTCATTATATTTTAGTGACATAATGAAGATCAAAAAAAGTCCTGGTACTGTAACGATATTGCAATGTAAAGTTTTTCAAATTAGACTGAATGAACTTCATAAGAAAAAATTCTAGTACTTCATAGAGCGAAGTGGTCGTGGTGTAAGAGCGTTTGCTCCTAACCCAGGCGGCCCGGGTCCATTCCCGCTCCGCATGCCAGTGAACTGAAGTGGTTCTGAATCTACGTAAGCTGTAGACCCCGGATCTCCCTGATTCGTACAAAATCTGCTTATAAGGGGTTTTCTCCGATTTTACTATATCAAACAATTGAATTCAAAATACAAAACTTCTCACTCCAAACTGGAATGTTATCTTCAGAATCTCCCGTTTTCAAAGATTTTACTGCAAATCCAATTGACAGGGGATAGATAATTTGCTGTTGCATTGTCAACGAAATTAAGGCACAGCTTGCTCACTATATTTCATAATGAATAACTCGAAGTGTTTTGTTTTCTGCAGTAAGTAATCCATGTATTTAATATTTTTTCCAGGACTATTCTACTTCCTCGGTTCTATTGTCAACTTCTCTCAAGACCAAGAAGTTCATTTCAAATACATCCAGGCTGCTTGTAAGACTGGACAGATCAAAGAGGTAGAGCGTATATGTCGGGAATCCAACTGCTATAGCCCGGAACGCGTCAAGAATTTCTTAAAAGAAGCCAAACTGACGGACCAACTACCACTCATCATAGTCTGCGATCGGTTCGATTTTGTCCATGATTTGGTTTTATACTTGTACAGGAATTCATTGCAAAAGTACATTGAAATTTATGTGCAGAAGGTTAATCCCAGTCGTTTGCCGGTAAGTATAGACAAATATGTTTCAAAAAAAAAACAATGGTGTCAGGTATGGAATTTCTGTTAAATTCATTTTTCAAATTAGGTTGTCGTTGGAGGCCTTCTAGACGTCGACTGTTCCGAAGACATCATTAAAAATCTGATTCTTGTCGTGCGAGGCCAGTTTTCTACCGATGAACTAGTCGAAGAAGTAGAGAAAAGAAACAGGTTGAAATTACTTCTTCCTTGGTTAGAAAGCAGGGTGCATGAAGGTTGTGTGGAACCTGCTACACATAATGCGTTGGCAAAGATCTACATCGATTCTAACAATAACGCTGAGAGGTTCTTGAAAGAAAATCAATGGTAAGTAGTAGATGTGTATCTGATAAAGTGTGAATACACGGTTGTATCTTTCTAGGTATGATTCCCGTGTAGTCGGGAGATATTGCGAAAAACGCGACCCTCATTTAGCTTGTGTTGCATACGAACGTGGACAGTGTGACAGGGAACTTATTGCAGTTTGTAATGAAAACTCGTTGTTCAAATCCGAAGCTCGTTATCTGGTGCGCAGACGCGATGGTGAATTATGGGCTGAGGTACTTCAAGAAACCAATCCTTACAGGTAAGGTAGATAATACGTTTTTTCAATCTGGGTTCTGATTCAAAGTTATGCATGCATGAAATCAATGTTTCATTGTCTATCACAGGCGTCAGCTGATTGACCAGGTTGTTCAGACTGCTCTGAGCGAAACTCAAGATCCAGAAGACATTTCCGTAACTGTAAAGGCGTTCATGACCGCTGATCTTCCAAATGAATTGATCGAATTACTGGAAAAAATTGTACTCGACAGCTCTGTATTCTCCGAACACAGAAATCTGCAGAATCTTCTCATACTTACAGGTTCGTGAGACAAACGGTTGAGAGTTAATAGTGACTATTCTCTTCTGTTTTCCAGCTATCAAGGCAGACGCTACCAGAGTTATGGACTACATAAATCGTCTGGACAACTATGATGCCCCTGACATTGCGAATATAGCTATCAATAACCATCTGTATGAAGAGGCTTTCGCCATTTTCAGAAAATTCGACGTGAACACTTCTGCAATTCAAGTTCTCATAGAACAGGTCAATAATTTGGATCGTGCATATGAATTCGCAGGTAAGCTGATTAAGGAAATCTAAAGCTTGGAGGATGTTGTTGATTGGTGATTTCAGAGAAATTATTAACTGATTGATTAGTGCTTTGCTAGGTCTTCGAATAGTTTTGATCGTAAATTTTACTCACGATAGTTAAACAACAATTATTGTCGAGTGATAACCGCCGGGAATTTCATTTTCGTGATCTTAATGATGTATCAATCTTTTCCACCATTCAAATTCCTGCAAAAACAAGTTAATGATTTGGGACTGCCATTTCACTGTTTTTTTTTTCCATTTGACATCAAATTATCTGAATGAAGGAGCTATGCAGGTTTTAGAAAATTACACGTGACCTTTCGTGCTTTCTGAATTCTCTGAAAATAGGTAATGCTCTAGCACTGGGAAACGTTTTACCGAAAAATGTCTAAATCGCATAAATCTTCCGGCCCCACGTTGGGCGCCAATTGTATAAAACGCATTTAACTCGCAGAAATGAAACACGTTGATTTTTTCAGAACGTTGCAATGAGCCGGCCGTGTGGAGTCAGTTAGCAAAGGCCCAGCTGAACCAAGGCATGGTCAAAGAAGCCATCGACTCTTACATCAAAGCAGACGATCCTTCGGCATACATGGCAGTCGTAGAGACAGCATCGCAGAACAACAGCTGGGAGGATTTAGTACGTTACCTGCAAATGGCCAGGAAGAAGGCGAGAGAGAGTTACATTGAGTCGGAGCTCATCTATTCATATGCTAAGACTGGTCGTCTAGCCGATTTGGAGGAGTTTATCAGCGGCCCCAATCACGCCGATATACAGAAAATTGGTGATAGGTATGTGATAGAAATTTGAAGCCTTAGTAAAACCATAATTTATCGCGTCATTTATTTCAGGTGCTTCGATGACAAGATGTACGATGCGGCAAAATTGCTATACAACAACGTATCCAATTTCGCTAGACTGGCCATCACTTTGGTGCACCTCAAAGAGTTTCAGGGAGCAGTCGATAGTGCTCGTAAGGCAAACAGTACAAGAACGTGGAAGGAGGTTTGTTTCGCTTGCGTGGACGCGGAAGAATTCAGGTTGGCGCAGATGTGCGGAATGCACATTGTTGTCCATGCTGATGAGTTGCAGGATTTGATCAATTATTATCAGGATAGAGGTGAGATAGATTTTCTTAAATAATCCGGAAAAATTATTAATATAAAAATAAAAATAAAAAAAATATTTTTCAGTCTATTGTGTTCACCATTTAAAAAAAAAATAATAGGCACAATAATTAGTAACGATTTTCTGTCACATATTGTGTAATATCCTATATTTTTTCATTCCAACACGCCATTTTGGCAATTGTTGTGATGATCGACCAGTTGATACAATTCGTTTTAAACAATTTTAATAATACGATGAATTCATTGGTATTTTTTTTTCTTTGCTAGGATACTTTGAGGAGCTCATTGGGCTGTTGGAAGCAGCCTTGGGCCTAGAAAGAGCTCATATGGGAATGTTTACGGAGCTGGCGATTTTGTATTCCAAGTATAAACCGGCAAAAATGAGGGAACATTTGGAATTGTTCTGGTCGAGGGTTAATATTCCGAAAGTGCTCCGAGCTGCTGAGCAGGTGAGAAAACTGTTATTTTTTCTACTACTATAGGTTTGTTCTGGTTCTATTAAATTCAGTTTCTGGGACGTCAGGATCATGCGGAGTTCATGAAGAGAATCCTGGTTTGCCAAGGACAAGTTTGAATTGATGAATCCTCTGTTCTGTACAAGAGTTCGGAAATGTTATTCTTGTCCTAGATACTCCGTACTCTTAAACCCCTGTAAAAATCTGAAAATTCTAAATCAGTCACTATCGAAATTTCCGAACTCGAGTATTTTCAATGACGGATAATAAAATAATGTTTTTGAAAAATTCTAAAGAAAATCTTTAATGGTGAAACAATTATACGAGAAACTACGAATCATAACAAACCTTCCATGAATTTCCATATCAATTTGAATGAATTATAAAAAATAATCTTTCTTTAGGCACATTTGTGGGCAGAACTGGTCTTTTTGTTTGACAAATATGAAGAGTATGACAACGCTGTGCTGGCCATGATAGCTCATCCCACAGAGGCTTGGCGCGAGGGTCATTTCAAGGACATCATTACAAAAGTTGCGAATATCGAGCTGTACTATAAAGCTATTCAGTTTTATCTTGATTACAAACCATTATTATTGAACGATTTGTTACTGGTTCTAGCTCCAAGAATGGACCACACAAGGTAAAGTGCAATTTGTTACAACTTTAGGAAATTTGTCAAACCCTGTTCAATTCTCTTTTGTTAGCGACCAAACTTTTTTACTATTTGCATTATGATCTTTTAATGCTTGGGTACAATACCAGAATTTTTTTTTGAAATTATCGAAATCAAAGAAATCATCTATGGCATGATAAGTTTGCCGGGGTGGGCATTTTTGACTTGAAAATTACTTACAAAATCTATGTAATAATAATATCTTTATCATTCCCAAGAAAAGTAAGCTGCTTATATTGATAACAAAAATTGTTATTATATTTGGAAAATAGCTTAATTAAATCTTAAAGGAATCCAAGATCAAAGCTCATAAAATGTGTTTTTTTTTTCATTCTACTATGAAAATATCCATCGACACTACCAAGATCTTTATTGTTCCCTGATAAGATCAATACTCAATCATAACAATTTTATGGTCACCATGCTACACAGTTGATAATATTTCGACTTCACTTCCAGCAAATGAATTAACCACAAAATATGATTTAACCCTTCTTGGCAATCATTGAGACATGCTGTAAAAGAACTATACTAATTTTCCTTACAATTTTCATATCGTTTACTGTAATTTGTGAAATTGGCTTGTTCCTTAAATAAATATTATCTATTGAATGTTTCAATCTTTTTTAGGGCTGTTTCCTTCTTCACAAAAACCGGACATTTACAACTTGTCAAGTCGTACCTACGGTCCGTACAGAACTTGAATAACAAGGCAATCAATGAAGCTCTCAACTCTCTCCTCATAGAAGAGGAAGACTTCCAGGTAGGTACTGTCTGAATTATTGGAACCAGAAACAATAAATAATTCTTATTGTCAGTTATATTATTCGTTATTTAACTGAGACAGTTTCCTGATTGAATTATTTATTCCAATCAATAGGGTTTGAGGACATCGATCGACGCTTTCGACAATTTCGACAATATTGGCTTGGCTCAAAAATTGGAGAAACATGAGTTGACAGAATTCAGGCGCATAGCGGCCTATCTTTACAAGGGAAACAACAGGTGGAAGCAGAGCGTCGAGTTGTGCAAGAAAGACCGACTTTTCAGGGACGCTATGGAGTACACAGCGGAATCAAGGAACCAGGAATTGGCCGAAGAATTGTTGGCTTGGTTCTTGGAGAGGAAAGCCTACGATTGTTTTTCAGCCTGCTTATATCAGGTATGTTGATGATTTATTATTATCTATCAATCCTATAATCACTTGATCTACAAGTTTTATTGCATCATCTCACAGATGATTTCTGATGAAATGCCCTTATTCTATATCTGCGTATAGGGGGAAAAAGCACATAAGTCAAAATGAGCCACTTAACATAAGTCTGACTTATATTATTATACCCACCTTATATCGTAGCATACACAATCATGTTAACCTACTTACGTTTCGTTATTGACTTATGTGATTTTACACAGTTATATATTTTCAGTTGTTTTCGACAAATATGACTTAATACAAAAATGCGATATTTTGACTTATGTGCTTATTCCCACTATACGCAGATATGTCGTGAGGTTCAAAATCTTCAAATAAATGTTTGTTTTTGAAGGAGAAATGCATTTTTTGCCTTTTCAATAAAGTAAATGAATTTTATTCCGATTTTTCACAGTGCTACGATTTACTGAGGCCTGATGTCATTCTTGAACTGGCGTGGAAGCACAACATCATGGATTTCGCGATGCCCTATCTCATTCAAGTGACAAGAGAGCTGACGACCAAAGTAGAGAAACTGGAACAATCGGATGCTGAAAGACAGAGTGAAGCCGCCGAAGAAACGAACAAACCCATGATGATACCTGAACCTCAGCTGATGCTGACTGCCGGTCCAGCAATGGGTAAGAAAATGTGTAACTAATAATAATAATAATAATATTCTCTCATGAACACTTGTAGAGTATACCCAAAGACATAGCCTGTGCGGGTAGAGGAGCTACTGATGTTCTGTGGCTTATTCACTTTTCAGCTATAGAAATGCCTACAGTACCCTGGGTGGTCAGTGCGCATTCCAAACAAATACCAGACGTCGGAATTGTCAACTCCCATCACGCTTGCTTTTTCAGTTCTGATAAACTTGGGATCAGATCTGGTTCAAAGCTAGCAGAAGTTAAAGGCCAACATCCAACCGCTGTGCTACCGACCACCTAGGAACAGTTCAGAAGGGATTTTTTTTCTTATGAATCATAAACATATACAAACATATGGATACTTAGAATTACCATATTTTCGAAAGTGAGTTCTAAGTGAGTTTCTTAGTAACGACTTGACGCCAAAGCAATTCATATGAGGAAAGTTGAGACAAATTATGAGAATTTATTATGAGTTGAGGGATCTATTCAGTAAGAATTGATTTTTTCAGATAATTTGAAACCAATATTATCAAAAATTCAATGAAAAGAATAATTGTGAAATTGTTCCTCACAATTGATGAAGTCAATGTAGATTGTGTTTCTATTCATAAGACAATAAGCCTGATATAGTCCTCGACTATCAAACTAGGACGATTTTCGTCAAAGTTTTCAGCTCCTTGCGAAACGAACGTCGTCTGAAAAGTGGAGGAAAAACGAACTAAATATCGAGCCTTTGAACTCCGCAGACTTTACCCAAAACATGGTGGTTCTGATCATAGGGGTACTTGGTGGATCGACACGCTGCTCGAGTTATTCCTGCTTGCCGTGATGCCGCAGAAATCTTAGCCCAAATAGTACGGAAGGCCTTAATTCTTAGATCACTATGCCTACTCAGAGCACATGGTTCTCGGACCCAGTTATCCCACGGACGTGGGAAGTGTTTACTGGTGTTAATATCGCATCAGTGCATACTCTGGATGAATCGGAGAACCGGAGACAGGGCCCGACTGGGAAATTCCTAATTGCAAACAAAAATGTGTTTAATTGCAGCACTGATACATCTTCCAACAAAGAAAATGTAGATTTGAATTGACAATATTCCACAGGCTATCGGTGATCGTTTTTTGCTTTCAGGTTGGTAATGAATTTTGGTTTTTAATATTTGAAACACTGAATTTTGATACACTGACATCAAAGAAAAAATGTACAAATTGAAAATCGTATACATCATAAATATGAAACAAAGAATAAAATGGATGGCTGGATATCAACCGAAAAATTTTCTACAACTTTAATGCAACAACATGCCATTTATATAGGTAGAAAGATTTATAATAAATTACCTATTTCTTTAAAAAATAGTAGTTATTCTGGATTTAAAAGTAAAATCAAACTCTGGTTGATTGAGAATTCCGAAAATTTGAAAAATTATTTGTATGTGAAATAATATCATTATTATTTTTATTACTAATATTATTTTAAAACGTACCTATTTAAATTTTTTGTCATTGTTTTTATATATTCAAAATGTGACCAATTATTAATTTTTACTATTTTTCTTTCTTTGTATGTATATATATTATGATTTTTCAGTATTTTTATATATTATGATATATAATTAATTACCTTAATTAATTTTACATGATCATGGACAAGTTTTAAAACTCATTTGATAATGTTTTCATGAAATATTAATGACTTATTATATTTGAAACTATGTATTTCTCATTTTCAAACAAATAAATGAATAAAATAAATAAATAAATTGGTTATAATAATTTGACATTTGTCATTGCTGACACATGGCACATGTCAGTGTATCAAAATACAGTTTCATTACCAACCTGACAGCAAAAAACCGATCACCGATAGCCTGTGGCATATTGTCAATTGGTAGAATTAAAAATCGATACCCAAAATCTGTATGGAACAAGATATCTAGTTAATTGACAGCTTCATCAAACTTTAGGAAAGTATTAGACCCCGGTAGTGATTCCAAACACTGTTTGAAATAACTGTATGGTTTGAATTTGAACGTATTTCTGCATTGGTACACAACCGACATCTTGAACTTTGTAACCACCTTATTTACGTCAAAATTTACTATTTTTCTCCTTTTCAATTCTTCAAAATTTTATAACAATATACCAAGTGTACAGGAATGTAGGCTTTCATGGTTGGCATCTGTTCTGTTTGGTTTCCAGGTTTTGTCATGGTTATCTTTGGTAAAAGTCTTGAAATGTTTTGAATTTAACTGAAATTGAAGATGTGGTTCCAGACACGCCATTTACAATACTGTTTGGGCCGCATTCTATAGGTTCGAATTTTATGGGATAATGTTTCATTAAGGAAGTGATATTTAGGTACTCATGTTTTGACCATATAGAGCTATTGAAATATTGATGTTTCATTCAAATTTGTGGGATAAAAACGCTACGGAACTTACATCCATCTATACCATTTTTACTTAAAAAAAAATAACTTCAGCCGATTTTCTTCCGCAGGCATCCCTCCTCAACAGTATGTGCCCCCTCAAGCTTACCCTCAACCCGGTTACGCTCCACAGATGCCCTATCAAGGCTACCCGGGCATGTAATATAAGGCCCCACTTTTCAATCAGGTGTACAGAAGGGTCTGATCTGTAGACTTCCAGTCGATTGATTCGGAGGAGATAGTGCTGCGGAACAATAGTGAAGGTCTTATTATTACGAATTAGATGTGCAAAATATTTCTAAACGGAAGGCGAGTGTAAATTCGATAGGTTGTCAAAATAGGCTAGGAGCGATAAAACGATAAAAACTGTGTAATAGACTGAAACAGGGTCCTCTCAAAAAAAGTATTATGAACTTTCGCACCTAGAGGACTTGATTGGGAAAAAAATTTGGTAACATTTAAATCAATAATTTTTTCCGGTTTTTCACCAAAACTCTCGTGGGATGCCTAAAAAATGGTATCTTGTAAGTGCCGCTGAATTGTGACGAAACTTTATATACAGCCTCTTGAATAACCTGACTGCGGAGATGGTTCTGTAGTAGAAAAGAACTTATGAGATTGAAGTTTCAATATTCTGAATGTTTGTTTTTTTGGTTTGTTGGATTGACCTTTTGTGAGAAAAGTTGGTTTACATATATTTTTTTAGAAATTTAAGCATTTGTAACTTTGTTCGTAAATTTTGTAATTATTTTGGTAACTTGAACATTTGAGATTGTTTGCAGCTTTAGCTTCAATAAGCAATGCTAGCATATACTTTTACATGAAAGACTTTGTGTATTGTGAAATGTCTTATCAAATTCCTTTAGTTTAAAATGTCCAAAAAGTTTTTTTTCACTTCATCCATGATTCAAACCAATAAGTTACATGTTAGTTTATATTTCGGATAAAAAATATTGAATACAATCTAAATTTTTTCGGAAACGGTCTAGTGTACACTGAAGTAGTTTTGTTTTTGATCATATCGTCTTCTGTGGAAAGGTTATCAAGTAACAAGTTTTATGTTGGGGGTTGCAAATTTTTATTCAAGAAACATTGTATTCTCAGTTGAGGACGGAGCTTTTGGTGAAATTCTCATTTGTGCTGTGCTGGCAAACAAAATACCGTATGGTATGAGAGGAGAATTTACATTTGTCTTTCTGTCGCTAGCAAATGATTATGTTTCGTGTTCTACACAAAATGCCTACAACTTCTAGTTGAAAAGTATAAAACCACCATCGTTGACCTGTTGTAGTGGTTTTCTCGGAATTTCATTTATTTTTGTCGTATCTACTTTCGGTTCTATGTTTTTATTGTATCGAAACACATTTGTTGCTTTAATTCCTAAGAATGTATATATACTATAATGTAATAGCACTTATACTAGTATGTATATAATCCGAACGAGTTGTTTTCCGTACGATTATCCCACTTTTGTTTTGTAGCTGTTTTATCATTCCTTTATTTAAATATAGATATATGTATATGCCGAAAATGTTTATTAACTTATTATATTGAATAACAAAAGTGCTTTACCATTATTCACGTGTGATTTTTGAAATTGCTATGAATTAAATTTATTTTCAACAAAAGGTGGATATTGGTGAATATGTATGGAGAATATATATAACACTTTTTTTTATTAGGCAATTATTAGTATTTTTTCCTGTTAAAATATAAAGCTATATAATGAACTTTACTTTTTATTCTACAGCCCCAAACTCCTAGCAAATGTTTATCATACTTCATTTACTTCTTTTCTGACTAATTTGAGTGGGAGTATATCACTGGGTATTCAGGACTTGATACTCTTGTTCTGGATTCAAATTAGATCTTCCACCAGTTTTACACCAGACACCAAGTAACCAATTGGTGAACTTTCAAGAATATTTTTATTGACCAAAGCACTTTTTAACTTGAAAATGACTGAAAATCCTTAATGATTCTTCCATACCTACTTCGGCTCGATGTCTTAGCTATCCTTGTAGGCAGCTTTTCTGTAGTGAGAAAATATTCATAAACTGTCTATGCTGGAACAATGTTCTTTCGTCGGTTTCAAGATAAGGATTGAAAATAAAAAAAATCTCATGATAATTAAAAATATATAATTTTTTATCAATTTGATACCAACTATATCTACTAACTATATTATTTGAAGATTACCAAAATATTTCAATCAATCAACTTTATTTCCCCAAGAAACATTACATGTTTATGGAAGGAATGAAAAAAATCTTAAAAATAACATGAATAAATAAGCATACAAAGGTGTGATCGATAAATATAAAACAAAAAAAAAATAAAAAAAAATCTGACAATACATTTGCTCAAAATATAAAATATAATGTGGTGAATATAAACACAATAAACATTGAAATATACATAATTTTATCAGTTTTCAACTTATTGAAACTATTCAAAAGTTTTAGTGGTCAAATTCATAAAATATATCACCTCAAAATGTCTTTTTTCAGTTTGTTCCATTCCATTCCATTATTAAAAACCGAGTTTTTTGCAAAGTTTCTTAAATTACTAGCATCTAACAATTTTGTTCGTCTGGTATTATGAATGTGTATAGAATTCACTTCAGTAAACACTAAATTTGAGGTTTTCACTTTATTCTTAACTGAGTGGATGAAACAACAAATTTTCAGCTTGTAAAGTATAAATTAATTGTTGGTTCCATATAATTCAATTTATAGATGCATTTGATTGTTTTATTTGGAAGTTTCCTCAAACAATTTAAAAAGCAATTACTTGCAGTACCCCATACAGAAACCAAATATTGAAGATGTGAAGTCATAAAAAAAATCCTTACCTGCAAATTATGAAATTTTATTTTCGATCAATTCACTCGCTTGAATTTTATCGCGAAAATTTTCAATTTCTACATCATTTACAAAAAACGATATTTTGAAAATAATTGGGGTAGTTGTAACCTTTTGCGAAAATACAATGGATTTGAAAAATGTTTTATTGATATCTTTTTTGGATAATTTGTCTCGATTTCGGTAAATGACATGCTGAAACGTTGTGTAACTTGTCTTCTATACCTTCTCGGGCAATTTTTTGACGCAGCTTCTTTTGAACATATTTCTTAGTATACGGAGTCTGCAGGACATCTATGACGTCATTGACCAGTTCATGTTCCACACATCTGAAAGAAGAATATAAGATAGTCTAACATTGTGAAATAATCAAATCAATAGATTTTTTTAAAATTGAGCTCAACTCATTTTCGTCAACAATAAATCCAAATTCATTATCTTGAAAAAAATTTAAATGGTATGGGGGGCATGTGTCACATCGTTGAAAAGATAATTCAATTCTTTTCAACCATTTACATTCTTTAGAATTTCTTTTTCACAATATGCATTTGAAATACGATAACTTTTGAATGGTTTGATTTATTTATTTATTGATGCATACATAAATATTTATATTGCAAGGCATATAACAGTATTACAAAGTTAAAATATAATATTTCCAAAGGAAGAACATGAAACAGTCAGACAGTTACGTAAAACTGGTATGGAGACTGTTTATGATTGGACATTTCAACAATTATTGTTCTGTAATAAATAATCTCAACCAAAAGGAGAAAAAAAAAAACTGATAAAAGAAAAATGAAAAAGTGATACACAAAGAACGGTTGTTGTGGTGATAAATTATAGAGCAGGGCTTCTTTGAGAAAGCATGTACTTTTTCAATCGATTTTCAAATTGAATTATATTATTGAAATTCCTGATCTCATTCGGCAATCTATTAAAATTTGAAAGAGATGAATAAGTGAATCTTTTTTGTCCAAAAATTGAGCTAGCCTGATCAATATGGAGCAAGAAGTTGAAATTTGACAAGAATGCGTTAAAATTTTGTTTGAAAAAAAATGAAAAATACTTAAAAAAAGATCAACAAAAGCTTGTATTCAAACAAAATGATAGGTTTTATTTACCACTAAGTTTATTTTCTTCTTATCGCATTGAAACAAAAGCAATTTTTTTGTTTATTTCACTTTGTACTTTTTAGCCTTGAAATGGGTTCAATTATCTTTCTTAATAGGTGCGCCAGGTGTCCAGCTTCTCGGCATGTACCCCACCTTACTGGATTTTTATGCGTAGTGGTTGTGGTGTTACAAGGATTATAAACTACCAAAGAAAGAATGGCTTATTTCCTATACTCATACATTGGCCAAACTTCGACTGCACATGCGCGAAAATTACGTCACCAGTGGACCTGGACGGTTTGTGCGCCATAAGAGTCTATGTAATTTTCTATATTTTCAAACATTTATTTGGAGCCATTTTTGACTTTTTTGCATACTTTTTGAATTGCCATTTGTTGTTGTATTTATTAACTTGGGTGCATTTGAATGCATTTTTAGTCAGCCCCAGACTCTTGTTTTAATGTAAATTGTAAATAACGAACAGACTGTATTTGTGCATTCTAAAGTTCATTTAGTGAGTTTTCATTCTCATCAGACCTTTTTACCCTTCAATTTGAAATATCTGAGGTAAGTAAGGGTCTACAGAGATCATGTTGAGATTTTTTAGGTACTGTTATTTCAGGTGGTTTGTTTTTCAGGTCATGCATGTTCATATAATGTTCTGTTGATTCTTGCAAGATTAATCAAAAAATTCTAAGAAAGATGGTGTCTTCACCGTATGTAAGGAATGGGTGCATCGGTGCAAAAGAGCATTTTACAAATTATAACTAGATATGAAATATTTACAGAATAATGTACACCAGGTGAGTTAAAATCCTATTGTTAATAATAACATCTCTCTTCCAAGTTAAAAATTTGAATTGTAAAAAATATTGTAGTAAAACTGCCCTAACTGTCTTTCCTAATTTATTTAAAACACTATTTACAACAATTATTCACTAAAACATTTACTATTTCAAATGTATGTCTACTGTGGCTATCTCTATCGACGAACTCTGGAACTGTAACTAACTCTGAATTCTGACTGTCCTCCAGCGGTTATATAGTCGCAAGCCTCTCTCGATTATTCTGGAGTATAGAACATTTCATCTAAATGGCTCTTCGAATAGTATCGAACAATCGATTTATTCCAGCTTGTTCTCGGCGATCCGTACGCCAGCAGATATGCAGTTGTAGTTGAACGAGGGTGCATAACTAATTAGATCAGGGCCGGTCTCGGGGCCGGTCTCGAAATCGTTACGTTGCCCCCTTCTTAAAGACGTTTCGCCCCGAAACGTCATTCTTGGAGTGTGAAGGTATCTGCAAGATTCTCCATGTCTGCACCTGGACGTTCGATGGAAGTAGCACTCCACAGTCTTCAAGTTGGGTCGAGTAAGATGGTTGCAGCACACCAGAATTTTGATGCCGCTGGATCTGAATATTGTCTCCAACATGCTTCTTATAACTCTCCAGTCCAGCCCATCAAGCCCACAGGCCAATTTTGGGATTGCCAGGTCTACAATATTCTGGTCCAGCATCGTGTCTCTCAATCTCGTAAGGCTCTTCCAAACATCTTCATAAGACGGCTTATCTCGAGAACGCTTCTTGGAAACCTGATAGTAGATGTTTCTCTGGCCTTTCCTCAGCTGTAACACCCCTCCAACTTCCGGGTTCTGTTCTCTCAGTTCCTGGATTCGACCGAACTTCTTGGAGAAAACTACTGCAATGCCTTCTTCTGCCACACAGTGAGCTAACGCACCCAGGCACCTTGAAAAGATCTCGTGACTCCTCTCTGGTTACCCCATATTGAACTTTCTGTCCGTTCGAGTACAGGGACATGAACATCTGAAATGTCATTTCGTCCTCCGGTGATCTGACGGTGCGGACTAGATCGTGGTTTCCGGCGTAAGGGGACAACCTATTGAAGTGGACTACCCTAGGTTTTCCTCTTGGTGGCGTATATATGCGGTAGACGAGGTCGTTTATCCTTTTCATGATCTTATATGGACCTTCCCACGAGTTCCGAAGTTTCGGTGATAGTCCACGGCGGCGTTTAGGGTTGTATAGCCAGACAAGGTCACCTGTCTGATATCCACCAGCATCCGGCTTGATGTCTTAGGTCTCCTTCATTCTGTCGCTGGCACTCTGGATATTCAAACAGACCCGTTCATGGATGTCGTCCATTCTCGTCGCAGTTTGCTGACGTAGTCATCTCCCGCAGTGTCTTGTCCTGGTGGCGTCCCAAACTTCAGGTCACATGGAAGTCGCAGCTCTCGGCCCATAATAACACTAGCAAGGGTTTGGCCGGTTGACTGATGAACTGCGGAACGATACGCCATCAGGAACAGATGGAGGTACTGGTCCCAATCCTTCTGGTGGTCAGAGACTACCTTGGACAGGTGGCGGTTTATCGTCTTATTCATCCGCTCCACCATTCCATCGGACTGCGGATGTAGAGCTGTGGTCCTCGATTTCCGGATGTTCAACATCTGACACATCTCCTGGAACAGGTTTGACTCGAAATTCCTGCCTTGATCCGAATGCAGTTCTAACGGGACACCGAATCGACAAATCCACTCTTTCACCAAGACGTTGGCAACGGTGATGGCTTCTTGGTTGGGCAGGGCATAGGCTTCGGCCTACTTGCTGAAGTAATCCATCGCCACAAGGATGTACTTGTTCCCGTGTTCAGATTGTGGGAACGGGCCAGCGATGTCGATGGCGATCCTTTCGAATGGGCTGCCCACATTGTACTGGCGCATCGGGGCCTTAGGTCTTGTTCGAGGCCCATTACTGGCAGCGCATACAGCACATTTTCTGCACCAGTCCTTGACGTCAGCTTGACAATTGGCCCAGTAGAACCGTTGCCTAACTTTCTGGAGGGTCTTCGTCACTCCCAGATGTCCTCCGGTGACCCCATCATGGATTTCTTGAAGCACTTCCTGTCTTCTGCTCCTGGGAACTACTACCTGACGTCTTTCTTCCCCGCCATCCTCCGACTCCAACACACGCTTAAAGACTCCATTGTCTAAGGTGAAAGAGTTCCATTGGGCCCAGTAAGTTTTAACGACTGGAGAACAACTGGCTATTTCCTGCCACGACGGTCTTCGCTCACTCTTCTTCCAGCCGATGACTAAACCAAGATCTGGATATTTCTCTTGGTCTTTCTGGATCTTGTGGTCATTCCAGTTATCATCGACCGCCGTGGTTCTGCAGAGTGTCGACTCCTTTTCCTCTGTTCGTCGGCAGTGCGAACAGTCGTCTGGACATGGTCTTCGCGATAGGGCATCCGCATTCTTATGGCTGGTCCCCGCCCGATGTTCGATCTCAAAGTCGAATTCCTGGAGCCTCTCAATCCGGCGTGCCACTTGACCCTCGGGATTCTTAAACTGTAGGAGCCATTTGAGAGCTGCATGGTCAGAATACACGTACTTGTAGAAGTGCTCAACTCCCTTGACAACAGCCAACAGTTCCCGCCTGGTGACACAGTAATTCCGCTCCGGTTTACTGAGGGTCTTGCTGAAGTAACCGATGACCTCCTCTTGTCCTTCTTGGATCTGAGACAGGACAGCTCCAAGTCCCACGTTACTGGCGTCCGTGTCCAAAATGAATTTCCCGTCTGGAAGGGGGTAGCACAGGATTGGTGCATTGGTCAGAGCTCCTTTCAACTTCCTGAATGAATCTTGGCATTCATCTGACCACTGGAACTTTGTTTGTCCTTCCGTGAGCCTGGTCAGTGGTTTTGCGATGTTAGCAAATCCCAGCACGTATCGGCGATAGTAAGTGCACAAGCCAAGAAAACTTCGAAGCTGGTGAATGTCTTTCGGAACGGGCCATTCCTTAACAGCTTTGATCTTCTGCTCATCTACTGCCACTCCTTTCCCAGAGACAACGTGGCCGAGATAACGTACTTCTTTTTGAAACAGATGACATTTCTTGGGACTCAGTTTCAGTCCGGAACTTCTCAGTCGCTGAAATACCTCTTCCAAGTTTTTTACATGGTCCTCGAACGATCTGCCAACCACAATAATGTCGTCGAGATACACCAAACACGTCTTCCATGATAGTCCTTTCAAAACCGTCTCCATCAATCTTTCGAACGTGGCTGGAGCATTGCAGAGGCCGAATGGCATAACTGTAAACTGCCATAATCCGGAGCCGATGGTAAAAGCTGTCTTTTCTCGATCTTCCTGGGCCAGTTCTACCTGCCAGTATCCGCTCTTCAAATCTTAGGTCGAGAAAATCGTGGATCCAGCCAGCGTGTCTAGCGTGTCATCTATCCTTGGGAGAGGGTAGCTGTCCTTTTTCGTCACGTTGTTTAGTTGACGGTAGTCTACGCAAAACCGTGTTGATCCATCTTTCTTCTTCACCAACACGACTGGAGAGGACCAGGGACTGTCGGATGGCTCGATGACTCTATCTTTCTCCATGTCGCAGACTATTTTGTCAGCCTCCTCCTTTTTGGCGAGAGGAAGTCTTCTGGCTAATTGCCTGATTAGTCGGGCATTTCCAGTATCTATCTTGTGCTGAACCACCTTTGTTCTACCGCCTTTGCCTACTCCGGTATCGAAGATTTCCTGATACTTCCTGACTAGTTCCCTTACTTTGGTCTTTTGTGCTGGCCCCATTTCCTTGGACGAAATAGCAACCAACTTCTCCAATTCTGCTGGCATGTTACTGGCTTGGCTAACAGTGCCGCGTACACTCCTAATCACAGAGGAAATTGACGAGCAGTGCCCCAAAATTGTTCCCTTCTTCAAGGTCACCGGGTAATAATTGACATTCATTACCCTTACTGGCACAAATTTATCAACTCGCA
This sequence comes from Chrysolina americana, assembly GCA_958502065.1. Lineage (NCBI taxonomy): Eukaryota > Metazoa > Arthropoda > Insecta > Coleoptera > Chrysomelidae > Chrysolina > Chrysolina americana. The sequence goes on from OY293410.1 coordinate 90,823,374, forward strand.
ATAAGGTCTTCCCTAGTGCGATTTCTCGTCCAATTTTCTCATCATGTAGCTTGGGCTCGAACATCACCACGTTTCCATTGCTCGCACCCCCATCCAGGCGATCCTCCAAAATGGTTTCAGCCCTCTCCGGTACGCTCACATCTTCAGCCAGCAGAACTCGAACCATTTCTTCATTTCTCCCATGAAGTACCAGCTCTTCTCCGTTCACACGAAGGACGCTGTCTTTAAATTTCAGCTCGAATCCTCTAGAATTCATGATGTCCATTCCAATTATTACCTCGTCCTCGATATCCGCTACTAGAGCCCGGTGTTTCACTGTAGTGCTGCCCAAAGTCAGTTCAATTGGAAGTTCACCATACACAGTTGCCGGCTCTCCTGTTGCTGTGCGTAGCTTCCAATTCGACGATTCGATACTTGCCGGTGTTTTGGCAAATATAGGTCCAAGGATTGTCCTAGTCCCACCCGTATCAAGGAGCATGGTGCGAGGCTCGTTGTTAATGAGACCGTCTACGAAGACTCCTTTGTCTTGTCTTTGAAGTACAGCGACATATGCGTTGTTAACTGGGGCTTGTTGGGTACGGGCTGACGATTGCTCCTTCTTGACCTTCATCGTTGATATCGATTTTTTCAATGTCGGACATTTGCTACGCACGTGCCCAAGTTCTCTACAATTTCGGCATCGTATCAGTCTTCTCTCAGGCACAACTTCCTTCAGCACTTTTCGCATCACAGCTTCCATATTAGTAGGCTCCTGTCGGTCTTCCTCGATCATCCGGACTCTACTCTGGCTTTTGCAGGATTGCTTTGCTGCTTCGAATTCCAGAGCGCGTGCCAATGCATCCACGAGATGTGCGGGGCGAGCTAGTGTTAGGGCTTGCCGGGTTTCCTGGTCACGAAGTCCATCCAAAAATGCCTGGACCGCTAGTCGCTCCATTACATTTTCCGGTGTAGCTGGGTACGCAAGACGAACCAAGCGTGCAATATCCGCTTATAAGAAGCATGTTGGAGACAATATTCAGATCCAGCGGCATCAACATTCTGGTGTGCTGCAACCATCTTCCTCGACCCAAATTGAAGACTGTGGAGTGCTACTTCCATCGAACGTCCAGGTGGAGATATGGAGAATCTTGCAGATATCTTCACACTCCAAGAATGACGTTTCGGGGCGAAACGTCTTTAAGAAGGGGGCAATGTAACGATTTCGAGACCAACCCTGATGTAATTAATTATGCACCCTCGTTCAACTACAACTGCATATCTGCTGGCGTACGGATCGCCGAGAACAAGCTGGAATAAATCGATTGTTCGATACTATTCGAAGAGCTATCTAGATGAAATGTTCTATACTCCTGAATAATCTAGAGTTGTGAATGGAAACTGCTTGGGAGTATATAAGCGGGACAGTCAGAATAGAGAGTTAGTTACAGTTCCAGAGTTCGCTGATAGATAGCCATAGTAGAAATAAATTGAAATAGTAAATGTTTTAGTGAATAATTGTTGTAAATAGTGTTTTAAATAAATTAGGAAAATTAGTTAGTGCAGTTTTACTACAGAACAATCGATTTATTCCAGCTTGTTCTCGGCGATCCGTACGCCAGCAGATATGCAGTTGTAGTTGAACGAGGGTGCATAATTAATTAGATCAGGGCCGGTCTCGGAGCCGGTCTCGAAATCGTTACAATACAAAGAAAGAAACACAGTAAAAATTAATAATTGGTCACATCTTAAATATATAAAAACAATGACAAAAAATTTAAATAGGTACGTTTTAAAATAATATTAGTAATAAAAATAATAATGATATTATTTCACACACAAATAATTTTTCAAATTTTCGGAATTCTCAATCAACCAGAGTTTGATTTTACTTTTAAATCCAGAATAACTACTATTTTTTAAAGAAATAGGTAATTTATTATAAATCTTTCTACCTATATAAATGGCATGTTGTTGCATTAAAGTTGTAGAAAATTTTTCGGTTGATATCCAGCCATCCATTTTATTCTTTGTTTCATATTTATGTTGTATACGATTTTCAATTTGTAGATTTTTTCTTATGTAAGCCGTCGATGCTTTATAAAACAATTGTTCAACAGTTAAAATTTCATATTGTTCAAAAAGAATTTTAGAAGAATAATCGAAAGGCTTCTTGAAAATAATCTTCAAAGTATACTTTTCCCCAACCTATTATACCATAGGACAAGATAGACTGAAAGAGACTATAATAAAAATTTATGATTAATTTACGACTTACCATGTTTCTTAACAACCTGAATTTGTAAAAAGATTTCCTTAGTTTTTTTATCAATTCATTGATTTGTTTTTGCCACTCGAGATTGCAATCTAAGTGAATTCCTAGATACTTTACTTCATCAGCGTTTGAAATATGTTCATTACAGTTACACTGGTTTGCATTTTTTATACAAGAAACAGTATGTATTTTCAATTTATCAATTTTTTTTGGTTGCATATTCTCATGCAATGTGAATGTCATAAAATAAGATTTTTTCAAATCCAAAGTAAGTAAGTCATGATTGAGATTATTTTTTAAAATTGATAAATCAAATTCAGATTGATAAAAAATCCCCTAGCTACGCCGCTGGATAGACTTGCACGCGTATCGTCGATATGGTTTCCTAGAAAAAGGCAGATAATTGCCGGTAATGAATATTCGGGATAACCGAACCGTCGCATCGCGAAGTTTCTGGTTACACTTGTGTACTTATATAAACGCGAGGCATTTGACTGGGAACATGATTGAGAAGATTAGGAAGAAGTAATAATAAGCAGTTTTTGAAGAAGTATAGAATTGTTTGGAATATTTAGCTAGTTGTATTGTTATATAGATCTCAGTGAAGTGTTGTATGTTTGTTTATAGTGAAGTTAGAAAAAAAACAGTTTAGTAGTGTGCTCGGCATTATTATTTAGCAAAAACGTAACAATATGAAAGGTGGCTTTATTCTAATCTTTTATCATTAAATACAAATAAAAGTGAGTACATAATTTTTCACCAAATAAAGAAACCAAAAATTAATCTAAATTTAAAAATAAAAAATGATATTTCAAAGCAAACAAAAAATATTACATTTTTTTTCCATATATGTAATGCCGACATTTTTGAAGGGCACTGTAGAATGTGATTAAAAATTGAAACAATCGAATTTAAAGACAAAATACAAAATAATTCAAGATACATTATTAGGTGATTAGACTTTATCTAAATACAGAGAAATGTTCTATACAATTTAAACACTTTCAAATTGTTTTTCAATATCGTGAATAATAAATTTAATCAAATGTACTCAACTGAGAAGACCTGCAAGAGATGCACCCCTGACACGTATTACACCCATACAAATTTGTACGAGTGTATTTTCTGCCTAGATTCGTCGTTATCGGTCTAGATGTTTCGCGCGATTGTATCAAACTCGATTTCCACAGGCAATGACTATCTTGTTTCTCTATAAGCAATGATTTAGTGAACTAAATCGTCCTTTCAGAACGACAGGTATATATGTATATTGGGATTAATTAAGTTATTATAACTGGGTCATTGACTGAATTTATCTCGTATAAATTCCACTATGCTAAAGGGCACTAAATGATGAATAACTTACAGTGGACACGGATTAGTGGTAACAATTTTTTCAATAGATTCGAGAAACGGGGAATGTTTCGTGTCTTCAATAGTCATCTGGTCACTTCTCAGTTTCCTCCTGTCCACCTAGAAACAGAAATATCAATTGTAACTAGTCGTCTTATGAATTATCAAAAAATGATACGATGAGTGACGAACATAAAGCCAAAGAAATTTGTAGTAATAACGAGCAAAATATGCACTCCTTTTAAGCGAAAACTCCAGGTATATGAATGCAAGAGTTTCGTAAGAACATAATTTTCAAGAAAATTGCTGTTGAGTAATGAAATGAATTGAATGAATTTTTACCGCGAAACAAAAATAAAACATCTAAAATCATCCAGTCCAAATAAATTTGTGTGCCGCCCTTCAATCGTAAAATAATATGCACAACGAGATTCTATCAAAGTATTGGAAATATAAATATGAAAATTAATTTTATTCGCTTTTCAGTATTATAAAATAAATCCAAAGTACTCACCGTCAATGTAGCACATAAGTAGACTTACTTGAATTAAAAAATTACCAACATCTTGTGACTCAACCAGAAAAAACACATTGGATTCAAAGCGGAACGCAAATTGAATGAATACATATCTTACTTAGGTTCAATATCCCTCAATATCCAAAATGAAGGTCCAGTATACAACTATGGACGGTCCGTGTGTTAACTGGGTGGTTATATTTGAAATACAGATTTTCTAACGATACTTAATTAACAACTTACCAAAATCTTCTCTTTATGGTAAACATTAACAAAGACTTCTTGAATATTTTTCTCCAATATCTCCAGATATAAGGCAACGTTATGATAATTAATGGTCTCATTATGACCTAAGATAACAATAATATTAGTCAGCTTGTCTCAGGCTCAGGCTCATGAAGAATGGTTTCATCTTTTTTTAGGTACCTAACTACTATATTATTTTTTTAAAGTTACATCTGATGGTGTTAACCCCTTTCACAAGAAGTCTTACTTTACTCACCTAAAAGTTTTACCAAAGGATCATTTTTGCACTTGAACATTTTGAAAAGTGTCCCGATGCCTTTCATTATTTCAACAAGCTGTCGATCCACTTGCTTCAGTTCTTCAGATTTTCTGTTGGTTTCTGTTTCAACTTCCTGAAAATTTTTCCTTAAATTGTAGATTTTTTCCTCTTGTTGAATTCGTCTCATCGCATTTAAAGCATTCTGCTCTTCTGAAATGAGAAAATGGTTGAAAATTATGCACAGTATACCTATTAAAAAATGCCAATTTCTCAAAAAAAAAAGAGTTCGGAAAGTGGGTACTTCCCGGATGGTTGCTGAAAAAATAGTGCACGTAACACGTCCGAAAAATCTTTTTTTTTGGACTTGCAGACTTCTAATCGTCAAAAAAAAAAATATTTTCCGTACTAGTTACGTAAATTAATATTTTTGTAGTAGTTCTGGAAGAGAATAAACATTTCCGAAAGCTTGACAAAATAGTAAAGAGTTTTCTTTAAGACCACAACAGACTGCAACCTAACGAAAACCAACTTTCTCATTTATTGTCAGCAAGAAGCTACCCAATTTTTGTACAGGGTGTTTCCGAAATTGGAGCATGGAGCAATAAAAAAAGGGGTTGTTATTTGGGACATAAGGTATCAATAAATGGCAAGAATTCTTGTTTTTAGAGGCTTCAGAAATTTTCAAAATATTGACGCTTTTACTTGCCTTCGTTTGGGAGGCACTGGTTTGATTCTTCAGGCCTCAGCGTGTCTGCCCGCTGGCAGTGCGTTCTTCACCGACAACGAACGGATTGCGTATGCTGTTGCCTCTAATCAGTGATCAACAAAAGTGACTTGAAAACTTTAAAATTCATTATTTCCCAAAATAATTTTTTTCCGGCAAAAATGTATTCTTTCATTTCGTTTTGTTTTGTCATATTTTCCCACTTCATTTATTGCTCCAATTTCGGAAACAACCTGTATGTAATGATATACATTTATACGTGTGCGATTTAAAACCATTTTGGAAACCATGGACCGATTTTGAACAATGAAAATCTCAAAATAAAGTACTCGGCAAGATCTATTCAAAGATGTTGATAGTTATGAATTATCCTTATTTTCAACGCCTATTGCTCTGCTAAATGAGTCGAAATTTTGAGAAAGACCATTAGGATTTTTTTTTCGGAAAAGTGGATAGCCTATTCGATTTGAGCATACTTTGAACACCTATATACTAAGTTTCAGCCCAATATTTCATCCCTATACGTAGTTATATGACAAATTCATGCATTTTCGACTGACCCTGTATGAAAGTCTTTGAACTTTACAGAAAAGATGAAGTAGCCATTCTTGAAAGAATACTTCACACACTCATTGATTTACTTCTTATTCTCTGATATTTTTCAATTACAGCTGGTAGGGAATTTAAATAAGTTTACTGGTAATAGTTCAATACCAAAACACTGTTAGTAGTTCAAATGAAAATACGCCAATATGAAACCTGACTCTTGGCATTTGAAGAAATACAGGTCCGTATTTGAAAATGAAATGTTGAGGGTGGCCCAATTTGTACGATATATTGTATATAATTTTTATTCGCTGGACAGTCTACAAAAAGTTGATTCGGAAAAGTGTCAAAAGTTTTAAAAAATCTTTACAGAATGAAAAGGTAGAGGCAAAAAAAGGATTTCAAATTTTTTTAATTTTTATCTATAACCAGAACTTAAGATGTTTTTGTTTCACATAATTAACCCCTGAAATCCGCAACTTTGCCTGCATTTAACTAACCCTCTATCTTTTACCGCTACCGAAATCTCAATGCATAAACTCGAATTTTTCGTAGTACTTAGCAAATAATTAAACTTACAAAATTGATTCATAAAACCCAAATAAACAAATATTACAACACGAAAAAACATGCTAGGGCGTTTTACGATCTATAATGCCACGATAGCGTGTGATCAACTGTGAAGGCGTCATGACGACGGAAAGTAGTATAGGGACGGTGCGGTGAGATAGAAAAAAAACGAAAGGAAGTCGTGGAGTGGGGAATACATGCTTCAATACAATTGCACGCACTAAACTTTATTGAAGATTTGTGCTACTTCCGCTTATGGAAATCGGCAGTTTATATTTTTCCATCATTTTTAAATTACTTCCTTCAAAATAAACAAAAATTGACTGCGCTCGAGAATGTTGTCAAGGTGAAGTTTTTTTGCCAGTTTGTTATCCTCCCCCTTAAGTCACGCTCAAATCGACAGATTATTGAAGTGCACACTTTTGCGCATGTAATTAACTCACCCTACCTTGATCAGACGCGCGGTATTTCCACAGATCGATTTTTTTTTTACTTCTCTGATCGACTGTCCTAGACGCACGATCCTATATTAAGGGTTTTATTTGGTGGAGGTACTCAACAGCGTGCAGTAAATCTCAAAATCCCCTATTGGGCTCCCCTACTATCAGGCTTGCGTGGAAAAATAAATGAATATGTAATAGTTGAGTTTATATATTCTATACCAATGTCTAGATGCAGTTTTCCTAAATGGTCGGCCAATTCTTCCATCTCCTTATTCAAATGATTGATATATTTGAACATGCCAAAGTTTTCTTCTTCTTGATTTATAAACTTTCTTGCCACCGAGCGGATTCGGTCCTCACCAGTGAAATCCTACCTCGAAAATGGAACCAAATCATTCTAACAATGTTTATGAAATATTCGGTTCAGTAATTAATCGAATCAACAACCAAATCAATATCAACCAATCAAAAAAGTCACCAAAATTGAGGACTTCTTTATTATGTTCAATTCACTAGGATTATATTTTGTAATGTTCCTCAGAACAGAGAAAATTAAATTAGGGATTGACGAGTTACAAGTTTGGAAAATATATTTTTGACAGCGAATTCGTTTATACGAGGATGTATTGATATCTATGGTTATCCTAGACTGGTTCCATGTATAAAAAATATTGCGTTTCTATAGCAACGACCAATAACTTATTAACGTGTTAGGGTAAAGTTTCACGTCAAAATGTCAGACCAATTTTGCGCAATAAAATTATGAAAATGGAATAATTTGAGTATCGAACGAGGTAAGCAGATTTACGAAGATATGCTCAGTAGGTACCCTGGCCGTCCTTGGCTATCAATGTCCTTCGTATCCTATGCGATCGTGAAAATTGGATTGCAAGCTCCAAAAGAGGTAAATTTTCCGAACAGCTATCGATGGCACAGATCCGTATATCACCATATTGGTGATATGCCAGCCGTTTGAGAATTTACGTGTAACATGGAGAGTGTGGCATTTTATAGGAAAATTTTATTTTATTTTAGCTTATTCAGTGAATACATTTCTCCGAACGAAATTTGCATTCTGTTTCTATTAGATTTATTTGTCATGTTCATGTTTCATTTATTTTATGTTTTTTCACTTGTTATTGGGGAAAGCTTGTTGATTACTATCATACAAAATCTACGCATTAGTAAAGCTATTATAGCCGAACCTACAAACCACTTTTTAAAATCATGATGAAATAGGGGAACGAGTATGTTCGTGTTTTTGGGGAAGCCATCCCCTGTTCTTATCTGTGTGGTCAGAGCGGATTACAAATTTTATAGTCAGACCTGGTGGTAGGTAGCGAAGTTTATCATACTGTAACGATTTCGAGACCGGCCCTGATCTAATTAATTATGCACCCTCGTTCAACTACAACAGCTCGAAGAGCCATCTAGATGAAATGTTCTATACTCCAGAATATTCGAGAGAGCCGTGGATGGAATCTGCTTGCGACTATATAACCGCTGGAGGACAGTCAGAATTCAGAGAGTTAGTTACAGTTCCAGAGTTCGCAGATAGAGACTGACACCGTAGAAATAAAATAGTGAAGTAATATTTTAGTAAATAATTGTTGTAAATAGTATTTTAAATAAATTAGGAAAATTGTTTAGTGCAGTTTTACTACAATACTATTCTTACAAATAATCCCTTGCAGATTTACTACATTTGGCGTCAGAAGTGTGATGTTTAAAATAAATAAGTGTTAAAGTGTTCGCCGTTTAAAAACTGATAGACGTTTATCGCGCCTAATAGACAGTTAGTGACCCGTTGAACATTTGAGTGCAAAGTGGACAGTTTTGCGCGTCGCGGGACAATAAACTGAAAACTGTGTGTGAAATAAATAATAGACTGATATCTCGGTAAAGACAATAAGAGACAAAATTTTTCCGAGAAGAGTTCACCTAGTTGACCTTAAAGTTAGTGAATTAAAGCAAGATTTAGAGGAGCGTGAGTTAGAAACAACTGGAAAGAAGGCCGTACTCCAGAAAAGACTTGCAGATGGACTGAATGAAGAATGAGAAGACCCTGAAAAAACGTTCTTATTCGAAGTTTCTGGATTTGATTTGAGTTCCATAATGAATAAACTCGACGAGACCACGAAATCCTTGGAAGATAAATTTCTGGAAAATTCGAATAGTTTGAAGGAGGAACTTCAACAAAATTCTGTGAGTTTGAAGGAGGAACTTCAACAAAATTCTCTTAGTCTGGAAGATACATTTCTACAAAATTCAGAGAGTCTGGAGGAAAAGCTTCTAAAAAATTCGAATAGTCTAAAAGAGGAACTCCATGATAAATTTCTAGAAAATTCGAATACTCTGAAAGAGGAACTTCTAGAAAATTCAAAACATTTGAGAGAAGAACTTAGAAAATTCGAAAAATCTAGAAATAAAGCTTCTAGAAAACTCTGAAGGCTTAAAAAAAGAACTTTGTGGTGTGGCGAATCGGTTAGAAGAAAGAATGGGAACTGTCGAGACAGAAATGGAAAAATTGAAAGAAACAATAAGTGACTCAAAGACGACATGGTGGAAGAAATCAAAAAAATCAAGGAAACGCTCCACGATGAAATAAAAGACGGAATCGAGACAGAAATCGGCAGAATAAAAGAAAAATTCAGTGAATTGGAAAAGCGAATAGATTCTGCACACACACCAGAAACTTACAACAAAAATTCAAGGGTGGACCTGAGTATGAACTTGGACGAAGTTCAGGAGGACCTTAAAAATCTCAAGGTCAGTGCTGAACCTGGAAAGCTCTCATTGAAACCGCCTCAGTTCGACGGAAATACTCCATGGTCAAACTACCACCGACAATTCGAAGCTGCTGCCAAAGCAAATGGATGGAATGCTGGGGAAAAAGCTTTAGCATTGACACTGGCATTGCGTGGTGAGGCAACAAATATTTTACAAACGCTCACCGCCCAACAACAGGAAGACTATGAACAGCTGGTAAAACACTTGGAACTTCGCTATGGCCAAGTACACCTTGAGCACGTATATCAACTCACAGCTGAAGAACCGATGCCAGAAATCAAGCGAATCCTTGCAAGAATTTGAAGCAGACATTGCACGCATGGTTCGCCTTGCATACCCAGCCACACCGGAAAGTGTAATGGAGCGACTAGCGGTCCAGGCATTTTTGGATGGACTTCGTGACCAGGAAACCCGGCAAGCCCTAACACTAGCTTGCCCCGCACATCTCGTGGATGCATTGGCACGCGCTCTGGAATTCGAAGCAGCAAAGGAATCCTGCAAAAGCCAGAGTAGAGTCCGGATGATTGAGGAAGATCCACAGCCACAGGAGCCAGCTAATATCGAAGCTGTGATGCGAAAAGTGCTGAAGGAAGTTGTGCCTGAGAGAAGACTGATACGATGCCGAAATTGTAGAGAATTTGGGCACGTGCGTAGCAAATGTCCAACATTGAAAAAATCGACATCAACGATGAAGATCAAGAAGGAGCAATCGTCAGCCCGTATCCAACAAGCCCCAGTTAACAATGCATATGTCGCTGTACTTCAAAGACAAGACAAAGGGGTCTTCGTAGACGGTCTCATTAACAACGAGCCTTGCAACATGCTCCTTGATACGGGTGCGACTAGGACAATCCTTGGACCTACTTTTGCCAAAACACCGGCATCAAATCTTATTGGTCCCAATGGAGCTCCCTTACCATCGATAATGGAGTCCTGCAACGCGTGTTGGAGACTGAGGATGGTGGAGAAGACAGACGACAGATAGTAGTTCCCAGGAGCAGGAGACAGGATGTTCTCCGTGAAATTCATGATGGGGTCAGCGGAGGACATCTGGGAGTGACGAAGACCCTCCAGAAACTGAGGCAACGGTTCTACTGGGCCAATTGTCAAGCTGACGTCAAGGACTGGTGCAGAAAATGTGCGGTATGCGCTGCCAGTAATGGGCCTCGAACAAGACCTAAGGCCCCGATGCGCCAGTACAATGTGGACAGCCCATTCGAAAGGATCGCCATTGACATCGCTGTCCCGTTCCCACAATCTGAACACGGGAACAAGTACATCCTTGTGGCGATGGATTACTTCAGCAAGTAGGCCGAAGCCTATGCCCTGCCCAACCAAGAAGCCATCACCGTTGCCAACGTCTTGGTGAAGGAGTGGATTTGTCGATTCGGAGAACTGCATTCGGATCAAGGCAGGAATTTCGAGTCAAACCTGTTTCAGGAGATGTGTCAGATGTTGAACATCCGGAAAACGAGGACCACAGCTCTACATCCGCAGTCCGATGGAATGGTGGAGCGGATGAATAAGACGATAAACCGCCACCTGTCCAAGGTAGTCTCTGACCACCAGAAGGATTGGGACCAGTACCTCCATCTGTTCCTGATGGCGTATCGTTCCGCAGTTCATCAGTCAACCGGCCAAACCCTTGCTAGTGTTATTATGGGCCGAGAGCTGCGACTTCCACTGCGGGAGATGACTACGTCAGCAAACTACGACGGAAAATGGACGACATCCACGAACGGGTCCGTTTGAACATCCAGAGTGCCAGCGACAGAATGAAGGAGACCTACGACATCAAGGCTGATGCTGGTGGATATCAGACAGGTGACCTAGTCTGGCTGTACAACCCTAAACGTCGCCGTGGACTATCACCGAAGCTTCGGAACTCGTGGGAAGGCCCATATAAGATCATGAAAAGAATAAACGACCTCGTCTACCGCATATATAAGCCACCACGAGGAAAACCTAGGGTAGTCCACTTCAATAGGTTGTCCCCTTACGCCGGAAACCACGATTAAGTCCGCACCGTCAGATCACCGGAGGATGAAACGACGTTTCAGAAGTTCATGTCCCTGTACTCAAACGGACAGAAAATTCAACATGGAGTAACCCGAGAGGAGTCACGAGATCTTTTCAATGTGCCTGCTGATTACGCGTTAGCTCACTGTGTGGCATAAGATCTCCAAATGTCCAGAGGCATTGCAGTAGTTTTCTCCAAGAAGTTCGATCGAATCCAGGAACTGAGAGAACAGAACCCGGAAGTTGGAGGGGTGTTACAGCTGAGGAAAGGCCAGAGAAACATCTACTATCTGGTTACCAAGAAGATGAGCCGTCTTATGAAGATGTTTGGAAGAGCCTTACGAGATTGAGAGACACGATGCTGGACCAGAATATTGTAGACCTGGCAATCCCAAAATTGGCCTGTGGGCTTGATGGGCTGGACTGGAGAGTTATAAGAAGTATGTTGGAGACAATATTCAAATCCAACGGCATCAACATTCTGGTGTGCTGCAACCATCTTCCTCGACCCAACTTGAAGACTGTGGAGTGCTACTTCCATCGAACGTCCAGGTGCAGATATGGAGAATCTTGCAGATATCTTCACACTCCAAGAATGACGTTTCGGGGCGAAACGTCTTTAAGAAGAGGGGCAATGTAACGATTTCGAGACCGGCCCCGAGACCGGCCCTAATCTAATTAATTATGCACCCTCGTTCAACTACAACAGCATATCTGCTGGCCTATCGCTGAGAACAAGCTGGAATAAAATCGATCATTTCGATACTGTTCGAAGAGCCATCTAGATGAAATGTTCTATACTCCAGAATAATCGAGAGAGGCTTGCGACTATATAACCGCTGGAGGACAGTCAGAGTTCAGAGAGTTAGTTACAGTTCCAGAGTTCGCAGATAGAGACTGACACCGTAGAAATAAAATGGTGAAGTAATGTTTTAGTAAATAATTGTTGTAAATAGTGTTTTAAATAAATTAGGAAAATACTATACTATTCTTACAAATAATCCCTTTTGGGTTGGCGAAGGTAGAGGTGCATGGTTGTTTGATTTAGTATTTGATTTATTTGCATGAATATATGATTTAGAGGTTTGGGGTTGAACTATGCAAATACTTTGTCGCCCATCCGTTGTATCATTACACAAGGATTAATGTTTGAGGGAGAGCAGAATAAAAGCTGAAGTTTTGTTTATCGAAATATGCGTTTTGGTTGATTGATTTTGATTTGATTTGAAGACACTTCCAAACCTTTATCAATAACATTAATTGAAGATATTTTTCCAGACGTCTTTCCATTTGGACTTTGTGTATTTTACGTCGTTTAACTTGTTTTTTCTCCAAGTCCTTCATTATACGTTTTTGGCCTTTGACCGAGTAAAACTCTTGCAATTTGGTGAAGTTATCTTTTTTTCTGATCAACACTCTCATTTCCTACAAATAAATGTTATTTGTATTTCATGGGATAATTTCGTCAGCAATTTTTGCAAATTTTACATTTTGTCGCAAGAGCACAGTTTGTAATAATATGTTAGTTACTGCAAAATCAAGCCTTCATGGCCTAACAAGAAAAGTGTCCCATGAGGTTCAATTTTGGACCTACATTAATGAACTTCAGTGTTCCGGTTAATACACAATCCGGTGCTTGAATCATATTTGAAATATCGCTTTTGCTTGCAAAAAATGCGAGTATTTCTTTTCCAAACTTTACTTACTTGAATATGATTAACGAGTTCATTGTGGGCTTTTATTCGTAAAAACTGCAATTTTGACACCCATTCTTCTCGTTGGTCATAGGCAATAGTAGCCTGTTCAATCAAGTCTAGCATGAATTTTTTGCCGACACACAAATTGTTGATTAGGGTATCCCATATTTTATTGAACTCGTTTCTGAAAATGTAAAATAAAGCTAAGTTTTCATGTACACGAATTATTCGTTTTTCGTACGAAATCTGTCAAATGCTGTTCAAATATATTTCGTGGCGGCAAATTTCAACTGATGGTATGAATAAATTCAGGAAGTTGAAATAATAAAGTCAACTTGTCCGAAATTTTGAAGGAAAACGATGATCGGTTATGTATTTTTGTTTCCAGGCATATTAAAAATTTTAATGTGAAATATGGACAGCAATCTTATGATTAATAATATAAGAATAAGAACATCCGTGATATTTTATATTTTACTGATTTTGTTAACGTATTGGAATTTTGAAGTGAAGAAAAAGGGCTCCCAAACATTTTTGGGTGAGACCTATTTCCAAACTACAAAAATTACATTGCAATTACCACAGCTTAATTAACGAGCTGAGGAATTTTCTTGAGAAAATGGACGGTAAAATTAGGGGGTTGACGTTGAATATTTCATTTATTCCGTGAAGGCATTTCGCACAAATGAAAACCGCTCAAAATATCATTCGTACGAAAAAGTGACATTTCTTTCAAATTTCCTACGAAAAACCGAAAATTCGGATGCATGAAAACTTAGCTTAACACAGTCAAGTTTGCCAGTGCAATAATCATCTTGAAATGCACTTCATAAGGCATTTCTACAACTAAAAACAGAAAAAAAACTCGCTTGGGATAAAAAAAATTCAATTGGTAACAGAGTGAGATTATAACATTTTTGGGATATTTTGTAAATAATTAAAGAGAACGAAAAAAATGTTGATAGTAAGGTAAAGAATAAGAAGTCTTCTGAATTGCAATGATGCGAAACCACAAACTGTAATGGATGCAGGATAGCTTGAATGGGAGAAATGTGTTGGAGGTATTTGGAAACAATATAATAATAATGATACTTTTATTACCCACCAATCAAAAATTAAAATAAAGTAAAGCGATGTTACAAAAAATTAATACTATGATACGCCGATAGTAAACCCTACTATAATACTAGAAGTGGAGTAAGTGAGGCGAGTAAATGGCAGACTGGTTCAGATAACAGTGGAGTACTGTTTCTGTTCTTCCATCAGTGCCAAACTGAATGAGAAAGCTAATTCAGGACAGCGAAATGACTAATAAATAGAAGTGTGAAAAACAAAGATCTTGAAAAAGAAAGAAAGAGAGGGGGTGGGAGAATTGAAAGCTTGAGCACTTATTATGTTGGTTGAACTTACTGGGTACTAAGTAAATGCTGTTTGTATTTATAATGAAATCCTCTACGGGACAGATCCAAAAATGAGCTATCTAGTTTAAAAATGTTGTTTATACAGACTGCAATATTGTAGGAGAAGGAGCGTCTATATATTTCTTTAGTATGGTTTGGAACTGTATTGTACGGCGGCGGATGTTTAGGTTATGTTTTCGAGAAATGGCGGAAGCAGACAAGTCGTCTTCAAATGCGGAGCTTAAAAACGAGTGCAAATACTGTAAAAAAATTGTTAACTCAGTTAAGTGTTATAGGTGCTTGGAGACATCTTTCATCCAAGTTGCATGGTAGAGGCGGCCCAAATGAGAAGTGCATTGTGTCGGCATGAAGTAAAGAGTTCTGGTGCTGATAATCAAATGAGAGTTTCTGAACAAAATATCGAAACAAATCCATATTCAGTTGAAAATCGACTCTTACGTCAGTTATTGAAAGAAGTGGAATCAAAATACGACATCCTGAACAAAAATTGCAGTTTGTCAAAAGACAAAATTGTTTTTCTAACTGAAAAACTGGATAAATATGAAATAAAAAAGGACGGCAATACAAGCAAAAACATACCATGAAGAATGCCACATACAAACAAAAAGTGTTCAAATAAATCCAACAAATGACTCACCGTTGTCAATAGTAAACAAACCCACCTATAGTTCAGTGGCAAATAACAGAAATAAGGCAAATGAGACACCAAAAATGTTCACGCATAAAGAGGTAAATACAGCAAAATGCGTGATATACAGGCTTTAAGAACCAATGCAGAAGAACAGGAGTGGCAAAAAGTTTCACATAGAAAAAACTATAAGAACAGAAGATATATGTACAGTACCCAGAGTGATATCACTGCATGTCTCCCGACTTGATCCAAATACAAACCCTGACGATTTGAAGAAGTTTCTAGAAAAGCAATTTCCAGAAATTATTTGCGAAAAACAACTTTCCAAAATACCTGAATTGTACGCGTCTATGAAAGTAACCATCAAACAAGACAACTTCAGCAAAGCCTGGAAGCGTGAAATATGGCCAAACGGTGCTCTGGTTTCGCGTTTTTTTGTGAAGAAGGGGACGACACCACAAATAAAAGTATAGATGGTGAGTCCAGGGCACAAGAACTTGATTTAAATTTTTTGTCTGAAAGCGCTTTTAGTGTGTTTCATATAAATATACAGTGTATATCAAATAAAATTAATGAACTAAACGTATTTTTAAAAGATTTTAATTTTGATGTTTTATGTTTAACTGAACACTCTGGTTTACTGATGATAACTTGAAAACTGTGAATATTCCTAACTATTATTTATTTAGCTACATACTTTTGTAGAAGGAATCACAAACATGGAGGGGTTGCTATATACTGTGAAGAAAATCTGAATCCAAAAATTGTAGATCTTAGTGAATTTAATAATGAAATTGACTCGGAATTCTGCGGAATTTACGTTCCATCTCTAAATTCTCAGATAATAAGTTTATACAGGTCATGTACAGGGGACGTCAATGTTTTTCTAACAATTTTTGATGAGTTAAGCCGTGACACAATGGCCATTTTTATGTAATAAGCTTTAAGTTTTGGGATTTCGGATATCAATTCCACAAATAAAACAAGATGCAAAACAGAATTGCAAAATGAAGTTTGATTTCAACTAACAAGATTGTTTATGAGGAGTGATCGGAACAATATAATGGCAATAATAGTTTCGCGTCAAAAAAATTTCAAAATTGTAAAAATTAAAACTAAAAACATAATACTTCCATTGTGTTTAGCCTTTATTATCTCAAGTCACAAAGCAAAACAAAAACATTTTGCTTCTTGGAGATTTCAATATAGACTTCTTTCTAATTCAACATCACTTTTTCAACTGAAATGTCTACTCGATTCTTATGGCTTGAAAGATACAATTAATGATTTTACAAGAGTTACGGCAAAGTCATCTACTTGCATAGATAATATAATCACGGCGCAAACTGGAATATTTTATAACACTGGCGTGCTAGATCCCTGTCTCTCGGACCATAAAGGCCAGTACGCTATCACAAATAAAATTTCTGGAAATAGTACTGAAAAAAACAGTCAAAATATGCGTCACCCAAAAGGGGCTCAATGCTCAAAGTGGACTGGAGCATTTTTGAATCTGAAGAGATAGAGTGAATCTCTTCTTAATATCCTACAAACTGCTGTTCAAACTTCATTTCATCAAAAAAAATTCTCTGTATCAAACAATATCTTATTGAAACTAAATTGGTATAATGATTCCCTCAAACAAATGAGATATAGCCTTGAGGCTGCTAAACCCATAGCAGAAGTATCCCAAAACCCTCAGTACTTTAAAGCCTACAAAATACTGAAAAAGGATTACAAATTTAACTTGCAGAAACAGAAAAAATCGCAAATAAAAAATTTATTTTGAGCGCCAGTAATACAAAAGCCTGCTGGGCATTAATAAATTCAGAGAGAAATGCAATAAAACGCAAACTTCCCCAAATTGAAATATCCGGAAATGACCTAAATGCCTTTTTTTGTAATGTAGCCGAAAAAACTATTAAAGGTCTTCCTACTTTATCAACCGAAGAATTGAATATCCTCAAATCTTTTCCCTCACCATGTCAGTCATTCTTTTTGTAACCGGTGTGTCCACAAGAAGTGTATTCTGCCATAACCTCTATGAAACACTCAAATTCACGTGATATACATGATTTGAATAGTCCGATGATAAATCGGTGGCCGATATACTCGTTGTACCCGTATCCTCGCTAATTAATCAATTGTTTTCAACTGGAATATATCCTGATATTTTTAAAATATCAAGGGTTATACCCTTGTACAAAAAGGGCAGCAGATCTTTACCTGATACCCACCGTCCGATTAGCATTATTCCAACTATAGGGAAGATAATAGAAATCCTGTTAAAAAATCGCTTATATTCTTTTTTCGAGAGTCACTTTTATTTTAACAAATCCCAGTATGGTTTTCGTAGAAATAAATCTACTACTCAAGCTGCGTACCAAGTGGTGACGGACATAGTCGAGGGTCTTAATCAGGGAAAACATACTGTAATGATTTCGAGACCGGCCTCGAGACCGGCCCTGATCATCCAATTACACTCCACACTCGAAATGTAAACAAGTTCTCTTCTGACAAACACATGACTCATCCGTGGAAGAGACGCGAACGTTCTAACCGAACATTCTAGGAACCTCTAAGAAGTCGCCGAACAGACTGGAAAGATCGAAAACTGTAAATGCTACTATATATAGCCGCTGTATAGCAGATGGCGGGACAGTCAGAATTCAGAGTTAGTACAGTTCCAGAGTTCGCAGATAGAGACTGACTCCGTAGAAATAAAATAGTGAAGGAAATGTTTTAGTGAATAATTGTTTTAAACAGTGTTTTAAATAAATCAGGAAAATTAGTTAGTGCAGTTTTACTGCAATACTTCTTTGACATTATGTGACCTGACCAAGCCATTCGACTGTGTATCCCACTACATCCTCATTCAGAAATTAAGTTACTATGGTGTAAGAGGCACTGCCATTGATATAGTGGGCTCTTATCTTGAAAATAGATATCAGTGCGTTGATATAAACAATACCAGGTCAGATCTGAAGCCCGTTATTGTTTATTATTTATATGAATGACTTGTGTAGTTTTATTGCACCGACAAAATGTGTTTTGTTTGCTGATGACACAACCCTCATAGGCTCAAATAAGTCACATACCAGTTTACCTCAAATAATGGACAGTAATAAAAATTTAGCCCACCCTTGGTTTACAGCAAATAAACTAAAACTAAACAATGAAAAAAGCCAGAATATTATATCTTCAAATTCCAGTGTTACTCTAGGAAATAATGTTAAGTTCCTAGGTATTACTATTGATGATCGACTTAGTTGGTCTAGTTACATAGAAACAATTACTCGTAAATTGTCTAGTGTTTTATTTGTTCTTAGACAACTAATGAGGCATACTGTAGGTTTGATGGCACTGAAAATGGCCCACTGTTCACTATTCCACTCAGTCATTTCATATGGAGTTTTGATTTGGGGGCATGCCACAAACTCGATAACTATATTCAGATGTAAGAAAAAAGCCATAAGAATCATGGCAAATGTAGGATATAGGGAACATTGTCGTCCTCTTTTTATTCATTTTGAAATCATGCCACTTCCTACTTCATATATTTATGTTGTGTTATTGGAAATTCACAAAAATATTGAGATGTTTCCAAAACACTCCAACAACCACAATTACTCAACAAGATCTGCATTCCTATTGAATAATTCAACACACCGATTAGCGGTTACTCAAAAAAACTCGCTAAATCTAAATTTATATAACTATCTCCATCAATCAGTAATATCTTTGGATTTCAGAAACTTCAAAAATTGTATCAAGATATACCTTCTTAAACATTGTTTCTACTTTATCGAGGAATATGTTGCTGTAGCTGGACAATTCATAGTTCTTGAGAATTAAATCATTTTGATAGGCTTGTGATTAACTCATGTTTGTAAATCTTTGTTGATTTCAATTATATGTTTCATGCCTTTTTTTAATTGACAATGTTCTCATTTTAAGATTTTTAAATTGTGCAAGTTCTATATTTACTCTTGACTATTCACTCTATTGTTTTATTCACAGACGTTTTAGCACTCATTTTTTTTTTAAATTATGCTTTAGTCTATAATTATTAATGACTTGCTATAAATCACCTCACAACCAAACAAACAATCTATGGGAAAAAGAAATTACTCAAAGGTACCAAAATAGTAGTGAGGGAAGACCTAACGAAACTCCGTGTGAATATGATGAATGAAGCCATAGGAAAACTGGGATTGAAAAATGTGTGGACAGAAAATGGAAAAATTTATGTAAACAAAGACAGTAAGATAACCATTATTAGAAATAAAACTGAATTTGGAAGCGTATTCAAATAACTTTGTTATCATAGAACTTTAGGTGAATTGTTTTTTTTTTTTTCTTTTTTTTTCATTTTTTTTTCTTTTTTGTTACTTGGAACTGATAAAAATATTTGTAATTGTTCTCCATAATCTTAAGGGAGGTAATTATTCATTTTTCTTTAGAGAAAAAAGAAATGCTAGAACTTTTGACTGCTTTAGATCATCAACATGAAATTCAAACAAAGGAATTGAGAAGTTTTCAAGAGTATAGAGGTGAAGAGAGTGGTAAGATCGAGAGTGGATTGGGAATTGCACACTTTAACATTCGTAGTCTAAGAAAAAATTTTGATGAGTTACTAGGGTACATAGAAGCAGGAAAAGCCCTATTGGATGTTATAATCCTATCAGAAACAGGAAAAGTGGAGGTGAGTTTTTACAATATACCGAACTATACACTTCACTACAATAATTCATTCATCAACAAGTGTGATGGAACTGCAATTTATATAAAAAAACAACTTAATTCCCACCGTTGATATCAATGAAAAAGGAAATAGCAAATTTTAACGAGTAATTTTTTCCCCTAAACATCTATCAAACCAAAACAGTGTTGCTATAACCTCTTATTATCGCCCACCTGCAACCAATGTCCTAGATTATCTAAATGATTTAGAGACGTATTTACAACAAACTGAAAAACAAAGCTTAGAAATCTACGCAGGTGACATCAACATAAACCTTTTAAAAACAGAATCGCATGAAACAAATAAATACCTAAATATATGTTATATCCGACCATGCGCAAGCTATGGCAGTAGACCAACAAAAATTGCTTTTAACTATTCACATTAGAAACAAACTCAGAGGAAAAGCTGCTCAATTGATAAATTCCAGAAATCCAGAAAATTATCAAGAGATCAAAATTTTATTAAATTCTCACTTTGGTGATTCCCGTGACTTAACATCTTTGATACAGGATTTACAAAGAATAAGGCAAGCAAATTGAGAAAATGCACTGACGTTTTTCTCAAGACTTCAAAGTCATAGCGCGAAAATGTATTCGTGTATACAAAGATCTATGTTAACAAACGCACAGAAAAACGCACAGTCTCAACTAATTGAAAATACGGTTTTAAATACCTTATTAACAGGCCTCGAACCCAAAATCGGTCAAATTGTTCGAGCTAGCAATCCAAACAGTATGCTAGAAGCTTCAGATAGAATAAAGCGTGAGATACAGCTCTCATACTTTGAAAATCAAAAATCAATCAATTGTTCATCACAACCTCAAAGTTCAAGAACAAATCATAATACAAGACCACAATTAAATCGACCAAATAATTTCCACAGGAATTATTTCCAACCCCAAATGAATCAACCCCAAATGTATCAACCTCAAACGAGTCAACCCCAAATGAGTCAACCTCAAATGAGACCAAATATGTTCCAAAATCCCAATCGAAATTTTCGAAATCAAAATTTTCAAAGACAAGCAAATCCTCAAATGCAACAACGCGGACAATATTTTCAAACAAATAGACCCACAGTAATCAAGAATAACCCTCAATGGAATTTAAATGCGAATAAAACCCATTTATTAGATCATGAGTACGATTCATTATGCTCAAATACAGATTTTGAGTATCAAAACGAAAATATTTATGAATATTCAGACCAAGGAAACGAGTCATTCTATGATGAGAAAGATTATTTCCCGGAACAACAAGATTTTGAACAACAGCAATATGAACAAATACCAAATGAAAATTTGGACTATGAAGTAGAACAACTTCAAACGGATTTTCACAATTTGCTGTCACTAGACAACCCACCTATCAGTACAACTACCAATCCATGTACGACACAATTAATGAATACCAATCCCCAATCTTGACAAACGCTATATACAGACAATCTAATTATAGAACAACAATGTCCAACTCAACAGATTCCTCCTGCAATCGAAATGAAAGCGAATCTCGCAGCGCTAATCAAAACTCGCGAATTCAAGCCAGAGAAAACAATACCCACTATGAACGACCTCAAGACAGATCAGCAATTTCTATAACATCCAATTGTAGCGATTTGTATTATTTAATCTGCCCAGCTAATTTTAAAATATTAATTGACACAGGTGCAGGTATCTCGATTTTTAAAAGGAAAACAGCTGAAAATTATACAAAAAGATTTACAGAAAATATACCAGTTACAGGAGTTACAGATGGAAAAGTAATGGTAAAAGAGTCAGTTTTAATACAGTTGGCACAGAAGAAAAACCAGTTTGGCATAAAGTTTACGTACACGATTTAGATATCGAATTTGACGGAATTTTAGGTACCGATTTTTTGAAAAGATTTGATGGAGTAGTAGATATTGGTAATCAAGTTTTAATTTTGAATTATAAAACCTTCTCTTTATATTCAGCCCGGAAAACACTTGCTGGAACATCAGTAAAAATAAATAATGAACAAAAAATTCAAGGAAACTTACAGGAAAAGTTCAGTACACAAAATCTCGAAAATAAAATATCAATCGAACCAAGAGTTGAAAAAGGTTTTAAATTAAAATCCAAATTAAGAAATACAGAAGCTATACTGTTAGCTACTGAAAAAGAGAAAGTTAAACTTCCAAATGCCCTAGTCAAAATTAACGAAAAAGGAGAATTTTTAGTAACCGTTGTAAATGTAAATGCAATTGAAAAATCTATTGATTTTAATGACTTACAATTTGAAGAATATTATGGAAATAAAGTTGACATTGAAACAGAAAACATACAAACAAGTCGTCCAGAGAAAATAAAGAATTTACTTCGTCTAAAACATCTTAATGAAGAAGATAAAGAACTAATTGAGACCTTATGTTTAGAATTCACAGACATATTTTATTTAGAAGGTGATCCTTTAACTTTCACAAGTGAAATTAAACATACAGTGAAACTGAAAGATGGTGCACAACCCGTTTCAACAAAATCTTATAGATATCCACATGTACATAAAGAAGAAGTGAAGTAACAAATTTCAAAATTATTAGAACAAAATATAATTAGACCCTCAATTTCACCATGGTCAGCCCCAGTTTGGGTCGTACCGAAAAAACTTGACGCATCAGGAAAACAAAAATGGCGTGTAGTAATTGACTATCGGAAATTAAATGAACTAACTATTGATGATAAATATCCTTTGCCCAATATATCAGATTTATTAGACCAACTCGGAAAATGTCAATATTTTACCACCCTTGATCTAGCCTCAGGTTTTCATCAAATTGAAATGCATCCTAACGACATAGAAAAAACCGCTTTTTTTGTTGAAAATGGTTTATACGAATTTCTCAGAATGCCTTTCGGAATGAAAAACTCTCCTAGTACTCTCCAAAGAATTTTAGATCATATTCTAACCGGACTTAGAAACGAGAGATGTTTGGTATATATGAATGATATAATTATTTATTCCCCGACTATAGATGAACACATATTTAACTTAAAACTTGTTTTTAAGAGATTAAGAAGTGCAAATTTGAAAATACAACCTGACAAATGTGAATTTTTGAGACAAGAAGTCGACTATCTAGGACATGTTATTTCTAAAGATGGAGTGAAACCAAACCCAGCAAAAGTTGATTGTATAATTAATTTCCCAGAACCAGCCAACCCAAAAGAAATTAAACAATTTCTAGGACTTGCAGGTTATTATAGAAAATTTATTCCAAATTTTTCAAAAATTTCTAAACCCATGACAAGATTATTACAGAAAGATGTATCTTTCCATTTTGATGAAGAATGCAAAAAATCCTTCCAAGAATTGAAAAAAGCCTTGACTTCAACCCCTATTTTGATTTATCCAAATTTTGATGAACCTTTTATCTTGACAACCGATGCAAGCTCATTTGCAATTGGATCCGTATTTTCCCAAGGACCAATAGGAAAAACTTACCTATTGCCTATGCATCTAGAACATTATGTCCCGCTGAAACAAAATATTCAACTATTGAACGAGAACTTTTATCCATGGTATGGTCAGTTAAACATTTTAGACCCTATCTTTATGGTAGAAAATTTAAATTTATAGTAGACCATCGACCACTAACATGGTTATTCTCAATAAAAGACCCTGGTAGTAGACTAGCCAGATGGCGTTTGAAATTAGAGGAATACCAATTCGAAGTTATTTATCGACCCGGAAAAATTCATAAGAACGCAGACGCTTTATCTAGAATCAGAATGAATCATTTTGATGATTGTAGCAAAGTCTTATCAAATATTTTAATGGCAAATGATAATCTTGAAGAACATGATATTTCAAATACAGAGACTGAAGTAGCTCAAGAAACTGTATTAGAAGAATTAACAAACTTTTCTAGACTTTTTAAAATCAAATCATTAATTGATTACTCAAAATTTAAATTCATCAATGATCAATTACTAGACAAAAGTCATAAAGACATTGTTATTTTTCCACAAAACAGAAAATTAACACCATTACATGATAAAATACTTGACGATATATTTGAAGAAGATATAGATTTTTATCCAAATAAAATAAATATTGTTTCCAGTAGAACTGTAAAAGATCGGAAATATTATTTGATATTAGTACCTTTTGAACCTGAAGATGCAATTGAATACATGTTCAGTTCCTTATATCGATGCCAAGACACATTTCAACCCTCAAAAACGTATTATGTCGAAAATAATGTCGATCTACCTATTCAAGAAATGCTTTCATATATCTTAGCAGATAAAGAGAATATTAAATTCGAAATATGTCAAGACGTAGTTCGAACCCCCAACGAAAATGAAATACCAATAATATTAGATCAATACCACAATGGTAAAAATAATTTGCATCGTGGAATAAATGAAACTTTGAGAAGAATAAGAGAAAAATATAATTGGACAGGCATCACAAAAGATGTTCAAAATTTCATAAAAGATTGTGAAATTTGTCAAAAAGCAAAAATATGTCGACAAAATTTACAGAATCCTCTTATTATAACAGAAACTCCCAAAACAGCTTTTGAAAGAGTAAATGTTGATATTTTAGAAATTCCAGTACAAAATTATATTCTCACACTGAGATGCGAATTAACTAAATTCACCCAAGCATATCCAATACCTGACAAAACCGCAAAATCAGTCGCTAATACTTTACTTGTATTTTTCCAACATTATGGAACTCCACTTAGAATCCACGTAGATTCAGGTAAAGAGTTTAATAATCACATCGTAAAAGACCTTTGTACACTATACGACATAAAGATTACAATTTCTAGTGCAGACCATCCACAATCAAATGGTTCACTAGAGAGATTTCATGTCACCCTTGTCGAAATGTTACGAGTTCATAAGATAGAAAATCCTAATGAACATCCCCTGTCAATCTTACCCCTTGCTGTTATTGCTTATAACAACAGTAAAAATAAAACCCATGGATTCAGTCCTTATGAGTTGATATTTGGACACACTTCAGGTAGACCCCCTGAAACTACATATAATAAAAAAGATCTTTTAACCAAATATATAAGAGATCTTAATAATAGAATGGAATATTATTATAAAGTAGCTCGTGAAAATACTGAAAGGAGAAAACAAAATGCGAAAAAACGATTTGACGAAAATATCCATCACGAAACTCGATCTTTTAAAATTGGAGATAAAGTCTTTGTTAAAGAATCTCAAATAAAGAATAAATTAGAAAATAAATTTAATGGACCTTTCGAAATTATCGAAGTGTTTCAACATTCAGCCATGCTTAAGAATCTTAAAACAAATCAAAATTCAAAAGTAAATTTTGATAGACTGAAACTATGTTTTGTTTCAGATCAGGAAAATCTAGAAAAAGAAAATTCAGATCAAGAATGATTCTTCTCCTGTTAGCAGTCATCCACATTGTTAACGCTCAGTATAAGTTAACACCTATTAATAACTCAGTAGGAGTATATTACCATGAACAAGGTGATATTCCAATTTCAAATGAAAAATGGACTTTATTAGTAGTAAAAGATATGGCACAAGTAAAAGAAGCTATTGAACATAATGCAAGAATATTAAATGACTTGATTGAACTTATAGAAACCAACAAACCGAGAATTAAATATTTTAATGGAGAAATCAGTACGCATATTAGTCTGTTGAATAAAATTGCTCATCAAGTAGAGGAAAAGTATTACGAATCTCAAGTTGATTCGAATGATTATAACAAAAGATATAAAAGAGGTTTAATAAATGGCGCTGGATCAATTTGGAAAGCCCTTACCGGAAATTTAGGTGCCAGTGACGGTGAATACTTTAACGATTGTATTAACAAAATATACAGGGATGAACACCAAATTGAAAATTTACTCAAAAACCAAATTTCAGTTACAACTTCTGTGATAAAAGAATTTAATAGTACCATTCAACAATTGCAAGTAGATGAAGAAACATTTAATGAAGATATAAAACAAATTGAAACTTCAATTTATGATCTTTCAGACCATTTAGCAATGGTTGATGCAAAGTTGAAAACCATCGAAATCTGTGAACAACTATTGGAAAGTTATACATTTTTGGAAAATTATTTGAATGACATTCTCAATGCAATTACGTTTGCTAGACTACATATTATCCGTACTTCAATAATTAAACCCAATGACTTCAAGAAATAACACAAACAATTCAAAAGAATTATTTACCTTTACCCGCGAAACTTTCATCAGTATCTAAATACTTAGATATTATTGAATTACAAGCTTTTCAAGCAGATTCAAGGATAATTTTTGTATAGAAAATTCCCTTAGTTGAACCTGAAATCTATACTGTTTACCGATTGTACCCCATTCCTATCCTAGATAACAGAACAGGGTTACATCATATTTTACCAACAAATAAAAATTATATTGCAAAAGATGATGATTCTATGATGTACACTGCTTTTCAAAATTTAGATAAGTGTAAGTTACTTTTTTATAATTTTCATATATGTGAAAATGTTATTTCTGATCCAATTGATAGCAATGCAATTTGTGAAGCTCAAATTTTGAGACCATTACTAGAACTTCCTAGAATGTGTTCAACTTCCTTACTTTTTGCAAAAGATAATGTTTTTGAAATTCAACAGAATACTTGGTTAATAAAAATCCTTTGGCTGTTACAATTAATTGTCAAAAACAAGATATTGTCACAAAAATAATTAAAACGAATTCAATTTTGAAACTGGAACCTAATTGTAATTCATTTATTGGAAATACAAGAGTATATGCAAAATACTTTGTTACTCAAGAAAAGAATATTACTCATAAAAGTTATCCAATTTTGATTCCATATCAATGTTGCAGTGATGTACCAAATAAAGAAAATCTTCCAAAATTAAAGCCTTTGAAATTGAGCAAATTAAATGTTGATAATTTAAACATTGCTCAACATAAATTAAATCAATATTCTGACCAACTTGATCAAATTATTAATGAACCCTTTGTAAGGAAACATGTTTCATGGTTTACCATTCTCACAATTGTAATAATTGTCTTTGAAATTTTACTTTACATATTTTGTAAATGCAAAAATAGACGTTCAGTGAAAATTGGAATTATGACATCAAGAAATTATCCACCTCCACCACCTCCAAGAACAGGAAGAACTCTTGCATCCCTTCGAAGATTGTTACCTTCAAAAAGAAGACCAAGTATCCACTTAGATGAAAGAGAAGAAGAACGTATAGAATTGAACTCCAATAAATCATTAGCTTGATGTGAAAGTTGCAGCACCGCATCAACTTTCTTTTCAAGGGGGGCGTTCTAATATCCGATTCCTGAATCAGCCCTTTGTCCCGGAATTGCGTCATACACTATAAACATTGCATCATCTACTACGCAGAAGATAGAGGATATTCCTCAGCACATTTGAAGGTCTTCGTGGAATAATAGAAACTACGCAGTATCCAGTTAGCATTCCCGAACCTATAAAGTCGAGGAGACCGGATTCAAGTTGTTCAAGTCTTTCCAGTCTTCAAACCAAGTAGTTTAGTAGATTTGAATAAAATCGAGTTTTAAACCATTATAATTTTGCGTGTAAAGTTCAATATTTCCATATTGTAATAAATGTGAATAAAGCCTGTTTTTAAAAACTCAAACCAAAGAAGACTGATTTAACATATATTAAATGAACATGGTTTCGAATCGTATAAACAAACCCACCAGAGTCACTCACAATTCCAGTTCGTGTATTGATCATATTTTCATCAGGAAAACCAAACAATTAGAAAATGAAATACACACTGATCCAGTCATCTTTCATACTGACATCACTGATCACTTCACAACCTTTGTAAACTTGTTTTTCAAATGTCACGATACCACAGTTGAAGAAGAAAAAAACGAAACTTTTAAAATTTTGCACTATGGAAAAATAAATAATCTGTTGAAAAGAGAAAGCTGGAATGATGTCCACAAAGAAAGTGACCCCCAAGTAGCATATGACAAGTTTATAGAAACATTGAATAAATCCATAGAGAGAGAGGTTCAGAAATAAAAAATAAAACAAAGAAATACAAAAAACTGAAACCATGGATTACAACGGCCCTGATAACGTCAATATACAAAAGAGATTCGTTGAAAAAAAATATTTTGAAAAATAACCGCACTCCAGAACAGGAAAGATATTATAAAGAGTATAGGAATAAACTAAATTCATTAATAAAAACAACTAAAAATAATTACTATAAAGATAAAATGCATGACGCTGGCAACAATTGTAAAAAAATCTGGAGCGTAATAAATGAAATAACAGGTGGCAAAACCAAAATCCAAGTATCAAATACGGATATCAAGAACGAACAAGGGAATATAGCAAACCTAGGGGATAACATGGCTAACGAAATTGAATACACGCAATTACCTGAGGATTTTCTAGAAGAAAAGTTAGTACAAACATCACTATTCCTGGACCCAGTTGGGACAAATGAAATTAATGTGTTGATATCAAACTTGAAAAATAAATGCTCTCCTGGTCCAGATGGATTAAACACTAAACTAATTAAACATATTCATAAAAATATTATATTTCCTCTAGCCCATATTATAAACCTTTGTTTCTCCAGAGGAAAAATTCCAATGCAATGGAAGGAGACAGTAGTTACTCCTGTTTTCAAAGCTGGGGATTGCTCTCAACTAACAAATTACCGACCTATTTCAACTATGAATAATTTCGGCAAATTATTTGAACAAGCATTAAAGCACAGGCTACAAAGTTTTCTGTTAAACACGAAATACTCAATGCAGAGCAATATGGTTTTATTAAAAATTCAAGCACTGAAGATGCAGCAATGAGTTTGCTGAGGGAGGTGACGGGGGCCCTTGACGGGTCGAGGAAGTGCCTCGCAGTATTCCTCGACCTTGCAAAGGCGTTCGACACAGTATCCCACAGCAAACTCATTGAAAAAATGAGTAATTATGGCATAAGAGGCATAACACTTGATTTATTTAAAGATTATTTTGAATAACAGAGAGCAGATAACGAAAGTAGGAAACATGTTTAGTTCTAGACAAACTGTACAAACAGGCGTTCCCCAAGGAACAGTACTAGGGCCCATTCTATTCCTAATATATATTAATAGTATTGCAAAAATAAAAAAATTCAAGAGAAAATTAATCAGTTATGCCGACGATAGAGCAATTATTTTTACAGGTGAAACATGGAGGGAGATCCACAGAAAAACCGAAACAAACATAAAATATATTAAAACATGGTTGAATCACAACCTATTGAGCCTAAACATTAATAAAACTAAATATATCACATTTTCCCCTACAAAAACTGATCAGCCAATTTTAAATATTAAAATTCATAGTCCCAAATGTGAAGCTACCGAATGTAATTGTCCGTCATTAGAGAACGTAAAAACAATCAAATATTTAGGTATCATGTTTGATCAGCACATTAGATGGACAGATCAAATAGTGTTTCTTATTAAAAGGATACGATATATAATGCATAAATTTTACAATATGAGAGATATTTTATCCAGAAAAACTCTATTAATGTTATATAAGTCCTTAGTAGAATCTATATTAAGCTACTGCATAACAATATGGGGAGGAACGTTCGCAACTACATTGCAAAACCTGCAATCAAAATACCTTAATTAAAATAATATTTTACAAAGATAGAAAGTTTTCAACCACATTACTATATGAGGAAACTAAATTGCTTAAAATAAGACAAATATATGTCCGTCAGTGCCTGTGCAAATTCTTTTCTGAGCAAGATAAATATCCAAAAATAACGTCAAACACAAGATCTGCTACTGAACAGAATATACACACAAATGTATTCAGAAAAACTCTCACACAAAAAACCTATTTTTACCATGGCCCAAAGCTTTTCAACTCACTGCCTGTTAACGTAAAACAAATTTCAAAAAAATTTAAATTTAAAAATGAAATAAAAAAATTACTCGTAGAGTGCCCAAATAAATTTGAAATATTTCATTGATACCAACTTTATTGTTCATCTTAATTACTATTACAATTACTATTGAAATTCGTATAAAATAGCAACAACAAACACAACAATTTCCAGTCTTTCTCCCCTCGCCACTCTCTCACTCGCTCATCACTCATCACAAATAAATACTCTTCTGATGGATTTTGACAGTACAGGTACTTGTACCTAGGTTAAATCCACACGGAGAAATCATCATGTGAATTATTATACTGTACAATAGTGTAAAAATGTTACCGAGTAAATTATTTTTTCATGTAGATGACAGAAAAGGGTGTAAAAATAAATTTGATTTGATGTAAGTGGTCAAATAAATTACTCTACTCTACTCTATTTACGTCCATTCTGTATTTTAGTCTACTGTAAAGATACGGTGGTGTATTCGTTTTGAATATGTTATAGAACATACAAGCCATATGATGACGTCGCCTATTATACATGTTGAGCCAATTCATTTGCTTGAGTTTTTCCGAAATAGATATTTCATTGGATTTACGTATACCGTATATGAGAGGAACACAGGATGATTGGACTTTTTGTAATCGACGGACATCCATACTATTCAAACAGGGGCTGTATATCACAATGAGAGAGTACCAAGGAATCGCATGGCATTTTTTTCACCTGTATTGATAGAAACTGTCTTTGCGAATAGATTAGTTTCAAAGAAGAGTAGGCATTTCTCAGTTTATTGGTTACATGATCCTTGAAACGTAAAGCTGTATCAATTGTTAATCCTGAGTTCTTGTGCGAAGATTTTATGGGTATATTTGTATCACCGATTTTTAAAACATCATTATTATTAAGGAATTCCGAGATATTTTCATTACTGAATATCATAGCAACAGATTTTGTTGGATTTATTTTCAAGGCATGATCAGTTGATACTTTATGTAAGGAATTTAGGTTATTGTTGATAGAGTCTATTGCTGATGCTAGATCTGAAAATTTTAAAGAGAAATATACCTGTGTATCATCTGCATAAAAATGATAATTGCAATGGTTCAAAACATTGATGAAATTTGTTGCATATAGTGTGAACAAAAGCGTGCCTAAAATACTTCCCTGGGGAACACCGGAAAGCAGTTTCATAGATTTTTTACCCTCGATTTGTACCAATTGTGTTCTATTGTGTAAATACGAAGCCATCAGGGAACATGCTGAGTAGCTCATTCAAAAAAAATGTAGCATTGATAATAAATACATCGTGTTCAATCAAGTCAAATGCCTTCGAATAATCAAGTAGAACTAGTACAATTATCAGATTTTTGTCGGTCGCCTCTAGAATGTCATCTAATACATCAGAAAGAGCTGTTGCACAGCTGTATCCATTTCTGAATCCCGATTGTTTAGAAAATCTCTGATTTGTGTTTCTATTATACTTTCAATAATTTTGGAACAAGTTGGTAAAATACTGATCGATCGTAGATCACTAAAATCCACTGGCCTATTGATTTTAGGCAAAGGGATATCTTTTGCAAAATTCAATTTCCCGGGAAATATATTTCTGGATAAAAATTCATTTATTACATGATTGATTATAGGTATTATTAGCGGACAACATTATTGAATGATTAAAATATTGATATCATCATTACCATATGCGAGTGATTTTATTTTCAGTATTATATCACCAACAGTATCTTCAGATGCTGAATTTGTTTTCAATTCCAGTTTTAATGTTATTACTGTAGTAGTTGATCAGTACATCATTTGAGGGTGAAGAACTTTTCGTGAATTCAATGAAATACTTATTTACGTTTTCAACATCGTTCAGAAAATCTGGAATGCTGTGGTTTGCTTTTTTTCAGCTTTGATTGCATTCGTTGTAAAGTTTCTCATTTGTTTGTAATATGACCAATTATGTGTTGATTGACTCTTACGGAATTTCTGAAGTGCTCTATCCCTAATTTTTGCATGGTTTTTGTAGTATCAGTTATCCATGGTGAATATTTTTTACCTTTTGGTGTAAATGTTTTTTATTGGAGCAAAATGATTGATAAGATCGACAATATTCTTATTGAATAAATCTACTTTAGTATCAATATCATCAGTTTGGTAAATGAGAAACCAGGTAATTCCTGAAGCTTTCTCTGAAAATACTCTTTATCTATACTTTTTAGATCCCTATACGAAATTCGTTTCTTGTCATATTGTTCGATATACAATTCGAATTCACAACAAACACGGCAATGATCTGATACTTGACTATTTTCCACTCTAGAGTGATGTTCTTCTGAACTCATGTTTGTGATAATTAAATCAATGAGAGTGATAGATCTATTTGTTATTTTTGTAGGTTCATTAATAACTTGGGAAAAATTGAATGAGTTTAAAATAGAACTGAACAGTTGGGTTACATTTGATGACATATCTAGAATATTTATGTTGAAATCGCCAACACATATGATGTTGAAATTTGAGAACACATTCGAAAATAAATCCTCAATTAGGTCCATAAATTCAACAGTGCCTGAATTGGGAGGCCTATAGAGACTACTGATAGCTATCGTAAACTTTTCTAAAGATAGTTTTATCCAAATATATTCCATATACTCATTACACTCACTGAAGAGAATATCATACTTCAAACTGTTTCTAATATATAAACCCACACCTCCGCCTCTAGAAGGACGATTTTGATGAATGTAGGTATAACCGTTTATATTTACTGTATCACTTGTTATGCCAGAATGCAGCCAGGTTTCTGAAACCCCCACAATATCACATTCTGTACTCATAACCTCATTTTTGAATTCCAGAAAGTTTGCTACCAATGATCTTGTATTAAAATGTGATATATTCAATTTAATTTAAACGTTTTAATATGGAGTGCTCTAGAAGAGTTTGAAGGAAGGAAAGGAAATGGAAGTAAGAGAATAGAAGCAATTACATTTTGCATATTGTTAGTAAGGCTTCAGTTCATTCATCTTCGTGATGAAATGGTGTTTCTGAGACAACTGAAATTGAATATTTTTCAATACTTGCTAAATATTCATTATCAGAACTAGATGCAGAACAGTTGTGTACCAGTTCAGTTCATCGAGTCTATCGAGTATAAGTAGTAACAATTGTATCAATAACATAAATCAATAAACGTTCCGTCAGCCATCAACACCAGTGTTTCTCTGAAGAATCGTCAGTATACAAAAGATAAAGGTGTAACCGGTATCTAATCCCTTATACACCAAATATATCTCATTTCGCATGTATCTATTCGCTTACCTTTCTATTAACAAATGGTTTATTTTTTGTCTGAGGTGGAAATTTTCCGCGGAGATTGCACAAAACTTCCTTATCTGAACTTCTAACTTATTTTCCAAGGTTTGTACGGTCTTTTCTCCTGCCAACACCCTTTGGTGATATTTTTCGTCAGTAATCTGCTTCGAACCCAAATCGAGGACCTTAAAGAAATCATTGAAATGGAAAACTGTTCAAAATAGTAAAATTCTCCAACTTCACAAGACATGACCGCAATACTAGACTGGTGATTAGGAAGGAAAATTCTAAAGCACTGTCAGAATATAACAGAATAATGAAAGGGGTGCAGAGAAAAGTACAAGTAATTGTAATTATTATCCTTTATTAAGGAATAAAGAATACTAGCGCTTGACTGAGTCGTGTGAAGTCGGTCGTCATATATAACCTTTGTTCCCAAACTGTGGAGTCTAGTGTGTGGTTTACCAAATATAGTGAACACCACAGAAAATTTTGCGAGTACATAGAACAAACCTCAGAAAGATCAAGAATCCATCGCTTACTCCCTAAAATCCCAATAGACCCAGTGGAATCTCTCAAAA
Organism: Chrysolina americana; assembly: GCA_958502065.1. Lineage (NCBI taxonomy): Eukaryota > Metazoa > Arthropoda > Insecta > Coleoptera > Chrysomelidae > Chrysolina > Chrysolina americana. The sequence continues at coordinate 90,857,398 of OY293410.1, forward strand.
AATCCACCGAAAGCTACACTAATACTAGACAATAAACAAAATTAGCTGATGCTTAGTGTACCTACCTACACATTTTCCAGCATCTATCATTATCACATACCCAGCGCAACAGGGCAGACTAGGAGGTGGTAAAGTGGATTTTAACATCCTCAATATAATGACTATAAGGCTTTCCCGACCATTGCTCAATGTTCTATATGGCTCTTGGGTATTCGGTCGTGTATACATTTTTTTGGATATAGGTATGGAAATATTCATCAATATTTACACTTGTGACTTCTGAAGAAGCTAACCGCTCGTATTGGCGAAACGTCAAAAACCAATAAAGCTGGATACACGACCGAATACCCAAAAGCCATATACAACAAACCCTCTCAAACCACATAAATTGCCTGAACAAGGCGAAATATTTCCTGCTCTACTGCAGAACTATGCATACTTTACAGGATGAGCATATCACTTTGCTGGATACCACGAACCTAGAAATATGTGAACGTGGTCCTCATTTCGAAACCTCGACGGTACTAATACGACCAGGCCAAAGATTACAGACCAATCAGCCTATTATTCTTTCTCTCGGGAAAAGCTGATAAACAGGAGATTCTTGTATAGAGTTCGTGACATACAAACACGGAGGAATGACGCGATAAGAGGCAGGCAATGCGACTAGTGACTTGACACTCCGGGTAATGAAGAAATTGCACCACCCAAATTTCTAGAATTCGAAGGAGTCTTTGGCAATAAATCCTCAAAAATCACGGTTTCAGCGGCTAGGAGAAGTGTTGACGAAACCACCTGCAGGTGAATAATCTCAATGTTACAGAATCAACAGACACAAACCTTTGAGGACTCGGCGCAGCTGGACATTTTTGGGCGAGGTGCTGTCCCCATTTCTATTTTTTTTTTTGTAAAATTTGTTTTTACGAATCACCCAGGTTTGTGCGAGCAAGGGAGATCCGAGACCTACAGCTTACGTAAAAGTGGATTTAGAACCACTTTAGATCACTGACAGGCGGTGGGGATCGAACCCGAGCCGCCTGGCTGGGATGCAAACGCACTAACACCACGACCTTTTCCCATTACTGTTGCATTATGTAAAAACTGCAGGTACCTTTAAATAAACAGAGATAGTACTCGTACAGGAAAAGCACGCTTACATAACCTCGGAGATGATACAAAATGTAGTCAAAGGACACTAGAGGAATATAAAATTTATTTCCTTTATATGCAAAGGAATTCTGAAGGAAATAAAATTACCCAACTCCTTCGGCAAAAAAAGTACAAGTTGCTGACCACGTCAAATACTAAGGGCTGTTCAAACTATAATCAACAGAAGCAAATCATCTTCCATGATGTGCAGAACAGCTTTTGGAAAAATATGGGAAATAAAACCAAAAGTCGTGCACTGCTGGCTGATACCGAGATCATATTGTAACGATTTCGAGACCGGCCCTGATCATCTAATTAATAATGCACACTCGACAAGTAAACAAGTTCTCCGCTCGTAAACACATGAGTTCCGCGTAGAAGAAACGCGAACTTTCTAAGGAACGAAATGGAAGATGCGAGACCTATCTGACTGGGTCGACGTGTAATCCCGTGGATAGCAGAGGTCAGAGAAGTCACAGAGAGTTGCAGATATAGTTTCAAAGTCCGCAGATAGAAAGCCACAGTAGAAATAAATTGAAATAGTTAGGGAAGTCTATGTTTTAGTTGAATAATTGTTTAAGTAGTTAGGTGTTTTAAATAAATTAGCAAATTTAGTTTAGTGCATTTATTTCATTACATGTGTCATAAGTAGGGATGTTTAAAAGTAAAGTGTTCGCCGTTTAAAAACTGATAAACATTTATCGCGCATAATAGTCTATAGTGACCCGTTGAACAGTTAAGTGTTTGCAGGACAGTTTTGCGCGTCGCGGGAAAATAAACTGAAAACTTATTGTGTCAAATAAATAATAGACTGATATCTTGGTTAAAAAGACACTAAAAAACAAAATGAAAGAAACGAGGGTGACGGTTCGACGGAGAAATTCCTTGGGAATATTACCACCGACAGTTTGGAGTTGCGGCCAAAGAAAATGGATGGAATGCAGGGGAAAAAGATGTTGCACTAATACTGGCATTACGCGGAGAAGCAGCGAATATCCTACAAACCCTCACCGCGCCAGAACTAGAGGACTATGATAAGCTGGTGAAACATCTGGAATTACGGTATGGTCAGATTCGCCTGGAATACGTATACCATTTACAACTGAAAAACCGAAGCTAGAAAGAAGGCGAATCCCTTACAGGAATTCGAAGCTGATATTGCACACTTAGTTCGCCTTGCATACCCAGCCACGCCGAATAACGTAATAGAGCGATTAGCGGTTTATGCATTCTTGGATTGACTTCGCGACCAAGAAATCAGGCAAGCATTGATATTAGCACGTCCAATTGATCTCGTAGACGCACTAATACGCGCTTTGGAATTCGAGGATGCGAAACAATGCTTCAAAAGCCAGAGCAACATCCGAATGGCTGAGGAAGATTCACAGAAGCCTGCTAACATGGAAGCTGTCATGCGAAAGGTGATGAATTGTAGAAAACTTGGGCACGTGCGTAGCAAATGTCCAACATTAAAAAAATCGACAACAACGAAGGACAAGAAGGAGCAATCGTCAGCCTGTATCCAACAAGCCCCAGTTAAAAACGCATATGTCGCTGTCCTTCAAAGACAAGACGAAGAACACTGGGAATGCTCGACCGATCCGACAATCAGCCAGAAGAGTTCCCCTTGTCAAGAAAGAAGAGGCTGACAAAATAGTCAGTGATATGGAGTAAGACGGAGTCATCGAGCCATCCGACAGTCCTTGGTCCTCTCCAATAGTACTGGTAAAGAAGAAAGATGGTTCAACCCGGTTTTGCGTTGATTATCGTCAACTCAACAACGTGACGAAAACGGACAGCTACCCTCTACCAAGAATAGATGACACGCTAGACATGCTGGCTGGATCTATGATTTTCTCGACCTTAGATTTGAAGAGCGGATACTGGCAGGTAGAACTGGCCCAGGAAGATCGAGAAAAGACAACTATCACCGTCGGTTCAGGTTTGTGGCAGTTCACAGTTATGCCCTTCGGGCTTTGCAATGCTCTAGCCACATTTGAAAGACTGAGGGAGACGTTTCTGAAGGGACTCTCATGGAAGACGTGTCTGGTATATCTCGACGACATTATTGTGGTTGGCAGATCGTTCGAGGACCACGTGAAAAACCTGGAGGAGGTATTCTAACGACTAAGAACCTCCTTGTTGAAATTGAGCCGTAAGAAATGCCAATTTGATCCAGAAGGAAGTACGATACCTCAGCCACGTTGTTTCTGGGGAAGGAGTAGCAGTTGATGAGCAGAAGATGAAATATGTTAAGGAATGGCCCGTTCCGAAAGATATACACTAGCTTCGAAGTTTTCTTGGCTTGTGCACTTAATATCGCCGATATGTGCAGGCTTACAGAAAGGCAAACAAAGTTCCAGTGGTCTGAAGAATGCCAAGACTCGTTCAGGAAGCTGAAAGGAGCATTGATCAACGCACCAATTCTGAGCTATCCCCTTCGGACGGGAAATTCATTTTGGACACGGATGCCAGTAACGTGGGGCATGTAGCTGTCCTGTCTCAGATCCAAGGACAGGAGGTCATCGCGGTTTCTTCAGCAAGACCCTCAGTAAACCAGAGCGGAATTACTGTGTCACCAGGCGGGAGCTGTTGGCTGTTGTCACAGGTGTAGAACACTTCTACAAGTACGTGTATGGGAGAAGATTCCTACTGACAACTGATCATACAGCTCTCAAATGGCTCCTGCAGTTCCCGAGGGTCAAGTGGCACGTTGGATCGAGAGGCTCCAAGAATTCGACTTTGAGATCGAGCATCGAGCGGGGACCAGCCATAAGAATGCAGATGCCCTGTCGCGAGGACCATGCCCAGACGACTGTTCGCACTGCCGACGAGCAGAGGAGAAGGAGTCGACACTCTGCAGAACTACGGCGGTGGATGATAACTGGAATGACAACAAGATCCAGAAAGACCAAAAGAAAGATCCGGATCTAGGTTTAGTCATCGGCAGGAAGAAGAGTAATCGAAGACCGTCGTGGCAGGAAATAGCCAGTTGTTCTCCAATCGTTAAATCTTACTTGGCCCAAGGTAGTTTCCGACCACCAGAAAGATTGAGACCAGTACCTTCATCTGTTCCTGATAGCGTATCGTTCCGCAGTACATGAGTCAACTGGCCAAACCCCTGCTAATATTATTATAGGCCGAGATCTGAGACTTCCATGTGACCTGAAGTTTGGGACGCCACCAGGACAAGACACTGCGGGAGATGACTACGTCAGTAAACTATGACAGAGGATGGACGACATTCATGAACAAGTTTGTTTGAACATCCAGAGTGCCAGCGACAGAATGAACCGATGCTGGTGGATATCAGATAGGTGACCTTGTCTGGCTGTACAACCCTAAACGTCGCCGTGGACTATCACCGAAGCTTCGGAACTCGTGGGAAGGTCCTTATAAGATCATGAAAAGGATAAACGACCTCGTCTACCGAATATATAAGCCACCAAGAGGAAAACCTAGGGTAGTCCACTTCAATAGGTTGTCCCCTTACGCTGGAAACCACGACCAAGTCCGCACCGTCAGACCAACGGAGGATGAAATGACATTTCAGAGGTTCATGTCCCTGTACTCAAACGGACACAAAGTTCAACATGGGGTAACCCGAGAGGAGCCACCAGATCTTTTTGAGGTGCCTGCCGATTACGCGTTAGCTCACTGTGTGGCAGAAGATCTCCAAATGTCCAGAGGCATTGCAGTAGTTTTCTCCAAGAAGTTCGGTCGAATCCAGGAACTGAGAGTCGGTCGACTTCAGGAACTGCGGGAACAGAACCCGAAAGTTGGAGAGGTGCTGCAGCTCAGGAAGGTTCAGAGAAACATCTACTATTTGGTTACCAAGAAGCTTTCTCGAGATAAGCCGTCTTATGAAGATGTCTGGAAGAGTCTCACCAGATTAAGAGACATGATATTGGACCAGAATCTTGTGGACCTGGCAATCCCAAAATTGGCCTGTGGGATCTATGGGCTGGACTGAAAAGTTATAAGAAGCATGTTGGAGACAATATTCAGATCTAGTGGCATCAAGATTTTGGTGTGCTGCAACCATCTTCCTCGTCCCAACATGAAAACTGTGGAGTATTATTTCCATCTAACATCAAGGTGCAAATATGGAGAATCTTGAGGATATCGTCACACTCCAAGATTGACGTTTTGGGACGAAACGTCTTTAAGAAGGGGGCAATGTAACGATTTCGAGACCTGCCTCGAGACCGGCCCTGATCATCCAATTAATAATGCACACTCGACAAGTAAACAAATTCTCCGCTCGCAAACACATGAGCCCCGCGTAGAAGAAACGTGAACTTTCTAAGGAACGAAATGGAAGATGTGAGATCTGACTGGATCGACGTGTCATCCCGATTGATCGAGAACTGTAAATGCGGGTATATAAGGCGCTGGATAGCAGAGGTCAGAGATATTCACAGAGAGTTGCAGATATAATTCCAACGTCCGCAGATAGAGAGCCACAGTAGAAATAAACTGAAATAGTTAGTGGAGTCTATGTTTTAGTTGAATAATTGTTTAAATAGTGTTATAAATAAATTAGCAAAATTAGTTTAGTGCATTTTTACTACAATAATATGACCCATAATCACACATGACCTAACTGGAAATATGTCATGTTATTCTAATATACTCATACGAAAAGCTATTCAAAACATAGCTCAAGTAGAATCACTATCATCCTGATAATATAATGTGGAACACAGATGGCTCAGAAACAGGAAAAAAAGTAGAGTTCCACTTGGCAAATACAACTCAGTTTCAGTATAAAGATGAATTTGGAAGAAAACAGATATCGATTCTGGTATAGAAGACAACAGATATCCATTCTATCTGATATTCAGAATGCAATAAAAGATCTAAACTCCGTACAGAAGTCAAATTCAGTTTGGAAATACCTTCAGAGTCTGCATGAACTGGCAGAATACAAAAGTCAGAGTTCTGGGTCTTCGGACACAAATGAAAAAAAGGAAATGAAAAGCAAACCATCTTTCAAGACAAGCATCTGATTCACCATGTACAGGCTCAGAACGAGTGTTTGGAATGAACATAACTCGTTGCTATAACCTGATAAACGAGTGAGAAATAACAAAACTGCACCTGGGACCAAATCAAAGCACTTACACCCTCAACCTAGTAACGTGATACTGATTAAAGTTTTTCACTTATATCGAAATTATCCCAAGAACTTTGTTTATGATAAATAGTTACCTTTTTCTTCACCATTTGTATCTGTCCATCTATTTCGTTCAAATGGGATTTTTGGATCCGTATTTCTCTGTCGAAATCATCGTATTCGTTGAGCAAACTCGAGAGTTCGTTGGATCTTTTTTCGTCTTCTTTTTTTCTAGCCGGTGCAGATGCAACAGCCAAATCGGTCAAGATATTATTCTGTTCCTTCTGGAATATATTCAAGACTCTCTCTTGCTTTGCTAGTTTGCCCCCGGTATCTCCAAACTGCGCTCTGTTTCTGTCCAAAATGGTGAACTGAAATGCCATTTTTTTGTTCATAGTTCAAATAAAGAGAATCTACAGATTAGTGGAAAAAACTTTCTCACCGTTCTAGCCAAACGTCCAAACTCTTGTTCAGCTTGCAATTGTAATTCTAATTTTTCATCTTCGGTGAGATCTTTCTTATCTGTCGTCATTTTTCTGATTTTGATATGACGTTGTCATATTACCTTCAAATACATTTTTTCCGAAAACTGTCATTAAAATTTGATCATTATATTACTGATATCTGAATTATACAGGGTTATTCACGTTATTCGACACGAAGCATTATGGCTAAAGCATTTGATTTTTTGAACTTTTTTTCTAATGGCCTATTGACCTATTGGCCCTACATTTTAAAAATATTTTCATGTTGTACAGGGTGTGCCAAAAACACGAAACGTATCAAAGTTGTTATTTTTTAAATGGAATACCCTGTATATTATTTCATTTTCGGATTTTACGACATTAAAGGAATCCTTTATAATACACCACCAACAACACCCGACAATATGAAACAGCGTATCAGAGAAGATTTTACGAATGTTAGCCCTCATATGTTAGCAAATGTTACTGAAGGTTTTAGAAAGAGGATATGTTTGTTTTAAGAGTCTGATGGTCGCCATTTTGAACACTTGATATGAAATATTTCTTGTTTTATATCCACCATTTTTTCTTCATAATTTAAACTAATACATAATACATATTATTTAAAATATTGAAAAATAAATGTATTTGTTATTGAATCTCGGTGTTTATTTCAATCAATTCTGATTAGTCAAAACGCCATAGGCGATTTGATGAATAATAAGTTTCTCAAAATCAGTTTGCAAAATGGAAATATGCGTTTTACTTGAAAACGTGAAGAGTTAGCTATAGGAATGTATACTGGTATTTGATAGACAATTAAATTTGACATAAAATACAGGGCGTTCCATTTAAATTAAACAAGTTATTACTGTTCAAAGATAGTGATTATTTTGCCTCAATTTTTACACACCTTGTATAAGTTAGTAAATATTTCACAACTGCTATATGAAAGTTATTCAGTTAGTAGCCTCTAGCATTAATTTGGTTGAAAACAAGACAACACTGAAAATTTAAGCATTAAAGCTGGGAGATATTTCAAAAAACATAAGGTTAAGGTGAATCAAACCTTAGTGGAACTTACCTTTATTTTGATCGTAAAATCCGAAAATGAAATAATATACAGGGTATTCCATTTAAAAAATAACAACTTTGATATGTTTCGTGTTTTTGGCACACCCTATACAACATGAAGATATTTTTAAAAGGTAGGGCCCGCCAATAGGTCTCCATCCATCGTAAACAAAAAACTTTCAAAAAATCAAATGCTTTAGCCATAAGGCTTCGTGTCGAATAACGTGAATAACCCTGTATAATACCACACGAAATTCTATTTTCATATCCTATGGAATCATTAAAAAAACAAAAATATTTAAAAAATATGTATAGTGGCACATAATAGAAATAAAATAGCACATCGAATTTTCAGATTTACCAATAATAATAATACTCTCTAACGTCGGGGAGTGGAGCAAGTGGTATGGCGTCCGGGTTCGGGGCTAAAGGTCCCCGGGTTCGAGCCATAGTCGGAGCTGAGATTTTTTCAATTTGATTTCACCGATTAAATTGTTAAAATCTCGTGTCTTAACTGGGGTCCTGCACAATTCACTGTTGCGTTCAAATTAACAGTGCTGCTCCTGTGGCGTATGGAGTTATAGTAAAGCCTACAGAACATATAGTGGCTAATGATCTTAATAAACGATGCCACTATAAACACCTTGACAAAAATTAATTGTAACTAGCATTTGCTGATGATTGGCAATGACCATGAAACCGGTACGGAGGTGTTCCCCCAATTAAATCGAAAAATAATTTCAGCTTTCATATTTTGACAGCCTTGCAAAGTATAAAACTTTGCCAAGTATTAAACAGATATAATTCAACGGTCGCTGGGGGCAGTATAGGATACTTGCCGAAGACACCACTTTTCTTAATTCTTTAGTTGAATCAGGTACACCCAAATTTGGGGGTAGCACGAGCTGGGCTTCACTGGGCGTTCGTCATTCGTGAACCAACTCAAATTTTCACGAGGATTGCCGACTGCCTTGTTTGTTCCCACGACATTTTAAAATGCACACAGACTGCCCCGTCAGCGTTATGTAGGTCGTGGAACCAAAAGCCATACTATATATCGGGATAAGGTAAATATTAATTTTATATGAAAATTTTGTTTAGTATGACCAACGGTGAATATCAGGTTACCGTTTGATTTTTAATTTATTTCTATTCTATTCTTTAAATATGTTAGTCCAAGCTTATTACTATATTACTTCCAAGGATATTCTTATGGCACCATTTTGCATGAATTTCACTATGCAGTACTGCGACCCCTACTATTGAGATAAAATAATTTGAGTAATATCGATAATTTTTTATTTTTTTCAACAGATCACTGTTTCGATTATACAAAAATGAGTTTGTTGTTGGTGCTGGTACATTCTTCTCTTCACGAACGAAGAAACAATTTTTAATTTTCACCTTTCGTATCTAGGTGAATTTTAAATGTATGGATAAAAGATTAAATTAGAACATCAAGGATTCGTTCAATTTTAATTTTTTGGAACAATATTGTTTATTTTTGTGCTGAAACTCGGTGGTTTTTTGTTATACGTGGCTTTTAGTTCATAGAATATAGCCTTTGTATTTTAACTTTTTTTTTTATAGAAAAAATTTATTACCCTGTATTTTGGTGCAGCCTTGGCCTTGTGTTATACGTTATAACCTATACATAGCATTTTTTTAATTAAATTCAGTTTTTGTTTTCGAGACTCGAAATTTCGAGAGTCTCGAATCAAGATCGAGAAATTGTCTTCGAGAAAAACATCGAGACATGAGTTTGTTTATTTCTCGTCTCGAGGATCGAGACGAGACGAGAAAGTGCCTTTGAGACGAGACTTCTCATCTCGATGAAACCCTTATTGCAAACGAAGTGTTCATCTTATCCATATTTTTGATTTAGAAGTCATGGTTAAATTTATTACAAAACTAATAATTTCAAATAGAAACAAGTTAAAAATTGGCGAAAAATATTCACATAAACAAATGACTGATGACGTATGCGTTACCTGTCACGTTTTATACGACGTATTAGCTAAATAATTTTGATGTGCTTTTATTATTTTCTTGTCTTTTCAAGTTTTACTCATTCGAAATAGTTTGACAATTCTGTGACAAATTTGGTAACGTAAACATTTTCAATTTACAACAACTTCATTTTTATTCTAACAATACTATCGGTAAAGACTATCGATAGTTTCCGATAGCCAAAAACTATCAATTATATCGATACTTGCATTCGATGTTCAGTAAACACTGTCAATGCAGCAGCAGTGAAGTCAGGAATCATGATAGGTCGTTGGTTAGTAAGTTGTCCCAACAGTTTTTATTGAAGTTCAATGAGAAGACGCGTAGGTTTTATTTTTTATTTCTGACTTTGTTTTGCCCTGTTTGTTTGGCGCCCCCTGCCTGGAAAAATACGAGGCGCGCGCCTCGTGCGCCTCGCCTATGATCCGCCACTGAACAAAAGCCTAAAGTTCAGATTTTTTGCACGATTTCCGAATCCTTGAGAAATTTAAAGCACACTATCTCAGATATTACTGTTGAAAAAGTGACCTAATCACCTAATATAAAACCAGTTTCTTCCTACAGGGTCCGTCTATTTTCACGACTCCGGGGGTGATGCAGCCAAGAAGACGAGTGATTGTAAACAAATTACCAGAGAAAGAAGGATAAAGGTTCAAGCTGTAGTTGCCCCGGAGTCCGAATTTTAGGTAAGCCCTGCTGGAAAAGCACGACTAAGAAAATAATTTTTCAGGTGAGAGCTATGGAGGATACTGTCGGGACGAGTTAATAATAGTTTGGAGTCTGAAGTCCGTTAAGAACTTGCCTCTGAATGGGCCAATAAATCGTTTTGCGCCCGTTTTTTGAGCGCAACAAGTTTTGAGCACCATTCTTCTCGTTGGTCAAAAGCAACAGTAGCTTGTTCTATCAATTCTATCATAAATTTTTTTCCTCCACTTATATCACTTAGTAGTTTTTCCCAAATTTCATTGAAGTGGCTCCTGAAAAACGCAAAAATATTTTTCTCACTGGTATCATATTGTTATTATACAAACATACCTTCCTTTGAGAAGGTGATTAATATTCTCTCGCAGTTTCTTGTTTTCAGTAAGAATGCTGCAAAATCGTTTGATAGAGTTATCTAGTCTGTTTTGTAAAATTTTAATGGATTTCTGCCCACTCGTCAACCGATTTAGGTAATGTTCATCAGTTATCGACGATTTTGGTCTTAACTTTTTTATGTCGTCTTCCACCTACAATAATAACATTTTTTCAGCATAAACGTTATTCATTTATTGCTTTATTTAGTGCCTCAATAGAAACAAAAATAATACGAGATATAAGTGTATGAGGTAAAGGCCTATAAAGACAAGTAATAATAAAAATTTGGTACATATATAACAAGTAATATTCATGGGCCTCCAGGGAAGAGTGACAGGTCTCGAAGAAATTGATAGATGTGGAAAAAACGAAATGGGCAATCAACTCATTCCAACCGTATAAATCACCAGGAACGGATGGTATTTATCCCATCATGCTACAAGAAGATATAGACATACTAGCACACAAATTATGCACGGTACTAAGGGTCAGTCTTGCACTGGGATACATACCAAACGCATGGAGAGAAATCACAGTGGTCTTCATCCCTAAACCTGGTAGAATGTCACAGGAAGGAGCGAAGGCATTGAGACCAATAAGTCTTATGTCATTTATACTTAAGACACAGGAAAAACTGCTGGACAGGCACATCAGGGATACGGTGTTGGTAAACCAACCCCTACACAAGGACCTATATGCCTGTACAACTGGCAAATCTATAGAAACAGACCTACACCAACTCGTAGAGGAGGTGGAAGCTGTACTAAGAAATAGAGAGGTGTTGTTGGGCGCATTCCTGGATATCGAAGGAGGATTCAACAACACATATTCTCAATATCAAGAGTATCGAGACGAAAAGGCATCGATGAGACATGCTGCAGGTGGATAGACTGTATGCTAAGAGACAGAATTATCCCCTCCTCTTTAGTGGGAGAATCACTAGCAGCCAAAGTCACCAGGGGTTGTCCACAAGGGGGTGTCTTGTCCCCCCTGCTGTGGAACCTGGTGGTGGAGGACCTGCTACTCACACTGGAAAGGGGTGGGCACAAAACACTTGGGTACGCAGATGACATAGTTATCATGGTCCAAGGTAAATTCAACACCATGGTTAGGGAAAGAATACAAATGGCCCTAAGTAAATCTGGAGGGCCTAACTATCAGCCCCTCCAAATCAACCATTGTAGCGTTCACCCGTAGAAGGAAGTTAGAGAACTTAGGACCTTTTGACCCTTCAAGGTAACCTCATACAGCTGTCAGGGGAAGTCAAATATCTCGGGGTAATCTTAGACTCGAATCTTATCTGGAACCAACAGCTGGCAAAGGTGAAGAAGAAAGCTGAAATGACACTGATTTTAGTCAGGCGGACACACGGGAAAACATGAGGGCTAAATCCTAAAATGATATTTTGGATATTCAACACTATGGTGAAACCCATGATCACATATGGTATGGTGGACAAAGATAACACAAAAAATAGCCGCGGCTGAGTTGAGCAAGGTACAAAGACTTGCCTTAGTATAACGGGAGCTATGAAAACAACACCAACATTAAACATTAGCCATGGAAGTACTGTTGAACCTCCCACCGATTGACATATCAATCATGGGAGAGGCAAGAATAGGACTTCTGAGGCAACAAAATACGAGCAACAGATCGGATCACAATAAGATAAAGGAAATAGTGGGAGGCAACATTCTCGAAATGAAACCAACGGACCACATGACTCCTAGGTACTTCTTCAACATCAACTTCGAGGTTATCTTACAAGATCGAAGGGAATGGACAGATGACAACATCAGACGCAAACTTGGAGAGAAGATCTGGTACACGGACGGATCCAAAACCAGGGAAGGAACTGGTGCTGGAATATACAGTGAGGGGAGAAACTCCCAAATAAGCGTCTCACTCGGAACAAACACCTCCGTATTCCAGGCAGAGATATACGCCATCTTGCAATGCGGGAGAGAAATCAATATGAGGGAAATGCGTAACGCACTGATCAAAATATGCACAGACAGACAGGCGTCACTGAAGGCTCTTATGAACCCGAAAGTGACATCGAGACTGGTTTGGGAATGCCGAGAACTCAGTACTCTCACAGAACACAACAAATTAACTTTGATGTGGGTTCCAGGACACTGTGGTATGGAGGGCAATGAAAGAGCTGATGAGCTAGCCAGAGGACAACTCCATATATTGGCCCAGAACCCGCACTCGGGATTAACAAATTCGATATTCGATGATGCATTCGGAACTGGGTCAAACGAAAACAAAAGGAGAGATGGCATGAAGCCCCTCTATAATACACCACGGGAAATCATTAAAGAACCGTCAAAACACAAAACTGAAGAACTACTCGAGCTGAGCAGGAATCAAGTTAGAATAATAACGGGCCTTCTCACTCGTCAAAGTCCAATGAGAAAACACCTGCACAAAATGGGGCTGTACAACGGAGAACTTTCCTGCAGACAATACGGTAAAGGGACGTAAACAGCCAAACATGTACTGTCAGAGTGCGAGGAGTTAGACGGCAAAAAACAGGCAATTTTCGGGAATCCCAGACCAACTCCCAAAGATTACATCAGTCAACCGGTGAAGAACCTGTACAGACTGGTACAGGGGACTAGAGATACGGAGTGGGTGCTGTAGAAAAATAACCTAGAAAACACAAAAAGCCCAAGAGGCTGAAGAGTAGCTGGCGAAAGGATCAGCATCCAAGAGGGAAAAAAACAAGTGATATTTGAAAAAAAAATTACCATTCTTTTTCTTATTTTTTTGGATTAGCAGATTCGCTTCTCTTACACTCTAAGTGAGTATACACTTGTAATGTGGAGTCAGAAGAGAATATACATGTAAGAAAAAATTATAAAAAAGCTATGGGTGGAAAATATAGAGAAAACAAGAAATATAATATGTGAACTGAAAAAATACAAAACAAGTAAGGTTCAGATTTGTGTTGTGAAAATATGTAACTATATCTTAATGCTTTTAGAATTTGATAAAAAATCTCCGGGCTACGCCGCTGTCAAGTGCCGAACCATAAAACGTAACTCATTTGCATAACAAATGAGCCGACGCCGTATGCATTTCTTCGCTTAGTTCCTAAAACTTTTTATTTGGATGGTTTTCTGTACTGAATAATCTGAAGAACGGAAGCATCTATCCCGAAGGGTCTAGTCTGGACAAATTGAGTATATAAGGCGACACATTTTACTCGGAAGGAAAGTTTTTGAAGAAGTTAATAAGTGATTGGAATATTTAGCTAGATGAAAAGAACCAAGTGTTTTATTAGTCAGTGAAGTAGTTGTATTTTTATAGCGAAGGTAATAAAAACAGTTTAGTAGTGACCTCGGCATATTATTTAGTAATATCGTGGAAGTGGTGTCGGAAGTGGAATATTAGTAAAAAACAGAAACTATATATAAACTTTATGGTGAATACGAGTAGTATATCATACGATGCGATGGAGAATTTGTAAAATTTATCCAAAATCAATTTGCGGATTTGGAAAGAAGGCGCCAGGAGGAAAAACAAAAACGAGAAAAAGAAAAACAAGAATAGGAAACCAGACGGTTAGCTGAGAAGAAAAAACGAGAAGAGGCACTCCAGAAAATCATCGAACAATAAAAGAACGAATTAGAACGAATAGGAAAACAAAGGAAAACAGACCTTCAGAGAGTTCTAGAGCATCAATTAAGACTAGTACTTCCAATATATAATACAGAAAACCAAAATACAAATGGAGGAACTGAAAGGAAAAATAGAGGAAGACGTCAAGAAAATCGACGATGAGCTTAATAAGAAAGTGGATACAGTGCGAGAAAAGGTGAAAGGGCTCGAAAACCAGATAGCTCTCCTCAAGAACCAAGAAAGTCGAAACAGGGTTGCCACATCGGGAATTTCCATAAAACCACCGACTTTTGATGGACAGTCCTCTTGGTCCATGTATCGCCGGCAATTTGAAGCTACGGCAGTCGCTAATGGATGGGGCAAAGAAGAAAAAGCTACGGCACTCATACATATTGTTACGAGATTGATAAAAATTCCCCTATCTACGCCGCTGAGAGATCCATAAAAACAAATCGCATACAAATATGTTAACGAAGCGCCGCAGGTATTTAGGTAATCGAGCAGTTCTAAGAAGTGATTATTTGGACGGCCTTCTGTCCCGAGTATTCTAGGAAATTTTGCGATTGATCCAGTCGGCACAAATGGACTATATAAAGAGATTTCACTGGGATTAAGAGGAAGAATATTATGAAGAAGTGATAAGCAGTTTTTGAAGAAGTATAGAAGTGTTTGGAATATTTAGTTAGTTGTATTGTTGTATAGATCTAAGTGTTTAATTAGTCAGTGAAGTAGTTGTATGTTTTTAGTGAAGTTAGAAAATAAACAGTTTAGTAGTGTGCTCGGCATTATTATTTTTAGCAAAATCGTAACAATATAGTAGCTTTGAGAGGGCCAGCTTTGAGTATGTTGCAGACGATACCTAAAGAACAGCAGAATAAATATAAAGACCTGATTACTGCATTAGACTTACGGTACTGCGATTAGTAAAAACCGTGAAAATTTCTGGATTTTCGGAAAAAGTAGTTTGTGTTACATTAGATGAAGACCCTGCGTTGAATAGTACAGCCATGTGTTGAATCACCTAGCAATTTGAGAGCTATTCCTGGGAGAGTTGCCAACGTA
Organism: Chrysolina americana; assembly: GCA_958502065.1. NCBI lineage: Eukaryota > Metazoa > Arthropoda > Insecta > Coleoptera > Chrysomelidae > Chrysolina > Chrysolina americana. The sequence goes on from OY293410.1 coordinate 90,872,983, forward strand.
CGTGTATCCCGAAGAAATAACAGCTAAAGAAGGCGATATCAATGGAATCTGTGAACCTATTAGCAAATTACGATTTGGGTGAACACCAGATATAAAACGAAATATCAGAGAGTATTAAAACAATGATTGAAAAATCATTTGAACACTTGTCAACAGAAAAATTGCTAAAAATTTCATCAGAAGTGAAAGCGACATCTTTGATTCAACAACAACAGGAAGAACTAACCTGGTCAAATACACAATATCGTAACAATATATTATGATAACAATGATTAACAAAGATAAGATGTCATAATTACATATTAATTAAAAAATAGGGCTGATCCACGAAGTATTACTTTTATTTGAAGTTCTATGATATGGTAGTTTTGATAATTGCGATTGAAATGAATTTATCCATACATATTCACTGCACTGTAAGTCTGTTATCTAAGCACTCAGAGACGAGGATGACGCGTGGACGAGGTGCAGGAAAGAATAATATGGGACGTAGCCCCAATATATTTTGCAGGGAATGCAAAGCCATTCTCGGAAAATATAAGAGGACAGCTACCCCAATTCAATGACAGTTCAGTGGACAATTATCTGTTAGAACAAAATAGGGTAATTACTATCTACCATTTCTTAGAATTAGGTAGCAGGTAAATTTGCTGATTATATAATTCTCACGGTATGCTTCAAAATATGCAAGAACACAACAAATTAACTTTGATGTGGGTTCCAGGACACTGTGGTATGGAGGGCAATGAAAGAGCTGATGAGCTAGCCAGAGGACAACTACATATATTGGCCCAGAACCCGCATCCCTTATGAATTTATTTTGTCCTTGTTATGTTAAAAAGGCACTGTCATTGCCTCTGGCCTATACATTTTCGGTCTAGTCTTAGAATATTTATCTTTAATGCGGTTGAATGAAAAGTGGATATAATTCAGTGTAGTATTCTCTTGCTGTCAAATATAATATCTTCTGCACACTCAATAAAATCATTTTCTTCATTGGTAAAAACCAATTTTTTCCTAGTTGGTTGGTTGTGGCAATTAATAAAGTTTTAATTTTAAACATTAAATTTTAACAAAATAAAAATAATATTCTTCCATCTTATAGAGCATTGAAACTAGTAATAGTTTCCTAATCCAAACAATTTTGTACCTTTTAAAATAACAAAATTACCAGCTTTTGGTGTTACCATTCGTTGGGTTGGTTAGGATAACTCTGGCCTATCCTAGCACTCTTGTGATAAGAATCTTAAAACATGTCACGTTTGCACGTGGTCATTCCCAACCAGATACTCAATGCTCGATTATAATTACCACTTGCAATAGTTTATTCCTGGTGGATCATTGCACCAATATATGTTAGATGTAATTTAATGTCTGTAAGGGTAAGTAGTAGTTTTCTGGCAGATAATTGTAGCATCTTTTCCACTTCGTGGAAAGACATTTGACATTGCCAAAATGATTCTTTTCATTTATTTAAAATTCGTCGGCACACTTCAAACTTTGTTCGAATTCATGAAAATTATTTTCTCCAAACATTATATGACGGTATCTTTATTTATTCCACACATGTACTACTCGTCTTCATGTATTATGGAACGAATAAAATTGACAATGTTAGTAGTACTTTATTATCATCCCAAGAAACAATTCTGTTTATAATAGAGATATAAAAAAATAATTATAAAATAATTATCCAAACTCTTTCTATACACTCGTTTCCATAAAGTAGAAAAATGAGGCAAACATCTGACAGAAAACAACTGATAAACATCTGACAGATAACTGTGCAACGTTCTTCCAAGAAGACCCAATTGCGAGTTTGTATCTTGTAATTAAACAGTAGATTATCTTTCATTTGGCAGGAAATGACCACCTGCAGACATGCATGTTTCAAGGTTTTGCCTCTCGTCAGTGCTGGGGTAGGTCGGACAACATTAGAGTCGTCCTGTCCCTTCCCAATGAATAATAATCAACCGTTTTTTAACATTTCCTCAAAAATGAAGCTGTGACCCACAACTAAGTTGTTCCCATCGCCACCTGTACGGGAAATCAAGAACAAACACTCCTCGGGCAGCACAGACTACAGGAACAGTTAACTGCAATAATTCGAACAATGAAAATTTGGGCCAGAGAGCATCAACAAAATGAAAAGAATAAATTCGACAATGTCGAAATACCCTCCTCTCCTTATGTATCACGTATTTAAATTTTATATTGGATGAATAATCCTATTATTTTTATCCAACATGTGCAAAGGGGCCATCCATAAATATATCACACAAATTTCATGATTTTTGGAGCCCCTTGCTCTCACATGTGGTCATATTTGTTAAACCATATTTGACTGAGTTAGTCAATACTATAGATGTGTACATGTGACGTCACGATGCTTATGACTCGTCCCCCCTTGTCACACTTTGTCGACTCCCTCTCCGCCCTTTAACATGTGACGTGATTTATCTCATATTCATCTATTACTGTGACAATATCAAAAATATATAGCAAGAAAAGTAGTGGACCCAAAACGCTTCCTTGCGGTACTTCTCAGCAAGAATATAAAATCATAATCGGAAACAACAAACTAAAATATTTATTCCAAAAAACATTCATCAACAAAAAATAAACTCCAGTGAAAAAAGACAACAAAACATCACTTGTACTAAACATAAATGTGACTACCGCCTATCACCATCATACTACCACATTTTTCTTCTTGTGCACTTGTTTCTTATGATGGCACAAACTGGCCCTATACTTCGACTTGAAATCACACATATCACACTCATAAAGCTTCATCTCGTCTTTCTTGAAGTGCTTCCCGACATGTTCCTTCATGTGGTAGCTCTTCCTAGTTTCGTATTCGCAATAGTTGCATTTATACCACCAGCACTGATTCGACGTTGGCCTGGTCAGTCTTGTGAAAGTAGGTTCGTTTACAGGGTACTCCACTCCAGGTTCCTCAGGCTCCATCTTGATTTCCTCTGGTTCAATTGTCACTTCCTGCTTGATCTGATCGTTCTTGCACTTATGATTATCAATGTACTGTTGATACTTTGACCTGCACCTGCAAAACTGACAAGAGAAAATTGTTTTGCTGGTATGCGTTTTTATGTGCCTTCGCAAATGTTTCTTGTACTTTGACTGGTAGCTGCACTCGTTGCATTTATACATAGTGAGGTCTGTTGGCTTCTTATGGCACAGTAAGTGTCCTGCGAGGCTGGTTCGCCATTTTGACTGGAAATTACACATTTTGCATTTATGAATTTTAATCGAATCAGAGGTTTTGTGGACAATTAAATGAGAGATGAGGCTGTCGCGACGATGGGTTTTGTAAGGACACTGTGAACAACTGTAATTTGTGCTCAATTTTTTTTTCGGTCCTAGTCGTGGGGAGAAACCGCAATCCTTGAAGGTGCTGAAAATAAATTACTTCCATTACCATAAACTTCACTCTATTATTGGATATACTTTATGCAAGCAAGGATGTCCACTGTGGAGATATCCAAAATAGTTATAGCTAAAGTTATAATTCATAAAATTACTTTGGAGATGTTTTATCTTCAAGTTACTAAGTGTATTGATTGTTTACATACAAGCTCCTTAAGCTTATCAAACTGAATGTATCACATAAACTAAGAAAACATCCTAAAACATTTTTGTAAATATACACAGTACGAATTATGGTAAAAATACACCACTAGATAGGACATTAGATCTTAGAAACAAGCAGTAATGCATTTGGTATTAGCTAGGCGATGGTCTTCATAACGTATAAGAATGAAACTCTCGATATTGATAATATTCGTTTCAACATTAATGTATGCAAATCTCAAATGTTGAGTACCTGGGATTCCATATAGTCAATTTGATCATATTTATAAAAATATTTCGAAAAAAAAAATATTTTGGTTATCATTCAGCCACATTTTGATTAATATCCATGGAATTCTCAATAGGATAAATAGGCTCCATAATTTTCAAAATAAGATCGGTGATGACAACCCTCAGTTTTCAGTGGAAAACAGGCTATTTTATTTCACTATGAGTTTCATATCGTCGTTGATACTGCAAGACGTGCATGTCACAATATTCAGCAATTTACTTTATTGTATGTAAGTATGCAACCAACTGCGCTCCATGCATAGCAATTTTATGTCAGACTCAATACCGAAAATATAGATTATACTATCTGGCAATAGGATCTATGTTAACTCGTGCTGATTTGTTTCGTACAATACATTCTATGTTTTGTGACATAGCTCGTATTGCAGTATCAACGACGATATAGAAAATAATATACCATTTAGCACCAGATTACTTTCAGAAGTACTTATAGTCCGGCGAGAACGATAAATTATCTTTCCCGTTTTTTCAGTATATCAGAAGATTATGCATTAAATTGGTCATTGGTTACATGGTTACATTGGGGCACATGCAAGTTTGAACAAAATAAAGTTGAGTTTCATTCAAGAGTTTTTCAATTTCACTGCGAAAAGTATTCAAATAAATTTTTCAAACGTTGGGTTTTAAATTTTAAAGGGTTTTGTTTCTAATTAACATGTTGGCAACAGCGCCTACAAAATGTAGGGATGGTAGTATGCTAGAAGAAGTACCATGGTAAACGGAAAAAAAAAACGGAAAAAATACACCACGAAAAAAAAAACTTGAAAAAAAAACCTATATGCGATAACAATGGCCAGTACACAAAAAGTAAAGAAATTTCAACTGTGTGTCATGTTAAAGAAACTAGACCATATTCCATTTCCAGCCTTGCAAAAAGGCGAATCTGTCACCAGGTTAGTTCGTTCAGGTACAATCAAGTCATAAAAATATAAAAAATCGTCTTTTTTGTTCGTTGACGATGAACATTCCACAGGATAGGTTAACACTTTTATTGGTATTGTAAAATTATTCAAATATGGTCTAGTTTCTTTAACATGACACTTTCATTACTTTTTGTGTACTGGTCATTGTAATCGCATATAGGGGTATTTTTTCCGGGGGATTTTTTATCCGTGGGATATTTTTTCCAGGGGTATTTTTTCCAGTTTTTTTTCCTAGATTCAGTACCATAGTCAATATATCTGTCTTTGTTAGGGGTTAGACACATGGTACACAAAATTTCACAGAATGACTCGGAACCACCGATCTATACTTTAATATAGTCTTTAACTTATTAACGTAACAGATTTGTTGTCCTTTCTTATCTGTAAAATTTGTAGCCGATGTTGCTAGATGGTGAAATAGAAACAAATCCCTATAAATTTCAAATGCCCAATTTTATTTTTAATTTTTAAGTACTTGAATAATTTTTTTAATGAAAATTGTTGAGATGGTGTGTTTCAAATGCAGTGTTTTATAGATCTTTAATAGAAAATACTTGATTGTCGTCAGGTGGAGAATTCCCCATTGTCTAACTTTTATGCACACCAAATAATAAGCTGGCATCAAAAAGCTGATTTTTCTAGACAGAAATTGAAATATCATACATAACTTGATGAATAGAATGATAAAAATGTATAGCCCCTTGTTCATTGAGGATTTGAAACAATTGGAATATTATTGAAGAAGGAGTATTTATCCGAGTTCAATGATTAACAGAATTCAAATCAGATTTACCAACATAACAGGAGATGAACCACTGATATTTTATCATGTAGGTACTTGGTCTTTCAGAAAAACTGAGACCTATTCTCGGAGATTTCACTTCAAATACAAAGATTGCATTCCAAAATCAAAATACTTATTTTAGCAGGACCAAAGAAAAATAAACTCTTAATCCACATAACTTTTAAAAATCATTTCATCAACTTCATATTCTAAATACCTTTTCTCAGGGCACATTGTAATAATTATATGTGGTTCTTCAAGGGAAACAACAAAATGGACTCATGACAGTGTGCTTCCTGTAACCAGATATGAATACTTTGTTCTCATTAACCATGAAATTCATTTATTGTGAATAATAGAAGCAAATGCTCACTTGTAATTTGAAATATTAGGCGAGTAATGGTATAATTAATTTACCCAAGTTCCTCAAACTAAATTAAAGTTCAGCAGGTCTCAGAAGTAGATTGAAAAATTCATAAAGAATCGACAACACTACTTGATGCAGGACCATTATCTGATAATGAAAAATTGATTGTATAATCCAATCTTCCATAAAAAACTCTATACAATAGATATTTACCTAGATATAGGGTTGGGTAGATACTTTTGTATTTATCTTGGGAATTCCTATCAAAAGCTGAAAGGATTTTTCATTTAATTGGGTTAACTAGCTTTGCCTGATGACAAGAACCATGGCGCGAGTACGTAGGTGTTTCCCTATTAAAGTAGAAAAATAATGTCAGCTTTGATATTTAGAGAGCATTGAAAAGTAGATATTGTTCAACGGTCGAGGCGGTTGTATTTGTTTGCTATTGGAATTCAAAAATATTTCGTAGACTAAATTCACTAAATCCTATACCTTCCTCTTCAAACTATTCTGCTTTTACCAATTTTTTATTATGTATGTTTACATTAACTACTTTATCAACACAACACTAGAGTTTATTGTTATTAATCTGTATTTGAATTATTTATGTTCATTACGCACTGAAATAAAAAATAAAATTAATCCTGCTACATTTTGGTAATTGAACTTCAATTTTGGAGACATAAACCCAAAAATATTTTATGTTGCCCTTAATTTCGACAAAATAAACAAGTCATCAATCACATTAGATAATATTATTTATACTAAGTCACTAATAATGATAATATCAAAACATATTTACAAGGAACTAATGGCATAAAAAATAAGGAATTGGCACAATGTTGTAGTATCCATCTTTAGGTCATACTTAGTAAATACATGAAGAAATTACTACTATCCAGAGAAAACTTCAAAGTCCTAGTATTCACATCAAATTCTAAGCTCTTTGAAAAATTATGTTTCATTGATTCCCATACATACTTTTACTGTTTTTTTTGTACACTGACTTGCTATTTAATAATTCTGTTAAGTACCTTTCGGTTTTGATATGTATTTTGTTCTCCTCTTCATAAGCTTTAGATCCTGTTTCTTCAAGGAACTCGTCATCAGGATCGCTTTCTCCATAAGTTTCTTGTTTGATGAAGTATACACTGTTTTCAAAGTCACATCTGGTTTTCATCGTATAATCGTGAACATTATGCAGGTTTGCCTCTTGGTCAGATGGAATATTTTCAAAAGCCATATAATTCATTATAAGTTGTTCCGAATCACAACACTGGGCCATAAAATTGAACTGATGTTGCATGGACTCCATGCAATCAATACATCCCAGTGGATCGGATGATATGCTTAAATCCTGTAATATAATTTAATTTGACGTTTAGAAAAATTCAAAATTTGACAATCCATATTACAGATCACTACTATTTTCATTTTTATAATAAGGATAACCGACTATATTCAAATCTACCAACTTACAATTTCCGGGAAGCACCTGTCTATCATATCCTTCGTGAACGATTCCTGCGTCGTATTGTTCAAACAAGTCAAGTGTTCCATGAGATAGTACTTCAGACAAAACCTGCAAATTTGTTCCACTTCTTTTATGACATCGCTCTGTATTTTCCTTTTTGTGATGACCTCTTGAATATCTACAACCTTGGTTATACCAATCAGGAATGTCTTTAGATAATCATTTCGGGCGAGGCAAGTCGTTTTGAAATCGAAAGATTTCTGTAGATTTTTGGAGCAAAGAGAACACATCACAGGACTTCTAGTTAAAGAAATATTCTAACAAAAAAAAACAATTAGTTGCGAGGTTCGGAAAGACAGTTGAATCTTTACACGTTGACGGACTCTCACGATTTATGACGTCATAGGCCTACTGAAATACGTTCAGCTTCAATTTATATTCTAATAGTTGTTGACACTTGATAGTACAGTATTAATAATTGTTTTGTATTGCTATTTCTATGTTCTCCTCACTGCTTGCCAATAACGTATCATGCACACATAAGTTAACAAATTCACAATCAACAAACAATGACAAATCATTTGAATAAACTATGAATAGAAGTGGACCCAGACTACTGCCATGAGGAGAGTGTTCACCTTGCAATCATAAGGTCGTGTGGGTTCAAAGCCCAGCACGGCCATCGGTCCCAGATCTTTTCCTTGCTCGCACAAGCTCCTAGGAGCTTCTGATGGTTTCCTCTTCCTGGAAACCCTGGAAGATTCGTAACAATAAAAAAAATTGTCAATATTCAATGAACAACCTGCACACCTATTCAAAAAAGAAATATTGAAGCTGAGTTTTTTGGCAGAAAACAGCTACGATCGTTGAATTATCTTTATTAGATTGTTAGCAAAGTTTCTACAAGAACTACTCTGCGGTGCTATATATTATATATAATACAGTCACGCTTATACTTCGTTTCATGGTTATTGCCAATTATCTGCTAGATCATCCAAATGGAAGTACCGTACGCCACTGTATCGTCAAGATACCGTTCGATATAAAAGGGCGAGTTGTACAAGACGAGTTCACCAACAGTTCAAGTGAACCGAGTTCAGTTGAAATGTTGGTGAATTTGTTTATGTACAACCCGCCCTGAGACGAACTCTGAGAGGGCCTGTTCCACAGGTTACACTTACGCTTTAAGAGCAGATTGTACAATACAAGTTTAGGTTAACCGAGTTCAGTTGAAGGATTAGCCAATGAAATGTTCAGTTCCTTAGCAATTGAACTCGGCTCACTTGAACTGCGTTGGTGAACTCGTATTGTACAACTCGGCCTAAGTGGCACTTCCAGTTGAGAATCCGACAGACAGAATATGTTAAATGGTATGTCAAATATATTAGTACTATCACAATCTCATAAATTTAAGCTTCGCTCAAAGCACTAAACGGAAGTGGTGGAATCGGCCCTGATTGCTCAACTTGCTTGGGGTTAAAGATGTTTGTTGACACAGATTCATAGATCAAGTGATATGTTGTTCGTTATGCTAGAGTAAGCTACTACAGATCAAGTAGATGAAGTAGATCCACAGGACTACAGAACTTAATTAGTTCTGTGAGTAGATGATGCCCTGAATGATCTAAGAATTTGGAAGGAGCAGAAAGAGTATATAGAATAAAGTAAGAATAATTATTTGGTTTTAGTAAATGTTATGCTTTATCAGTATAGAACTATTTGCTCCGATCAAGTAACACAACCTAGATTAGTAATACTCAAATAGAACTGAAGGTAACATCTTTCAATAATCCCTCAAATCATGACATTGTTGCCATGTCGCAATTTTTTAACTAGTAGTAGTAGTAATAGTACTTCATTATTATCCCAAGAAACAGTTTTGTTTATAATAGGGATATAAAAAAAAAAATTATACTCATAAAAATATAATAAGGATACAATAAGCACGTCAGCTAGATTTTGATTTCTGTATTTATGACAACGAAAACCCAAAAATACTGTCTTGGATAATAATAATATAATACTCCCTCATAAACACTCAAAGAGTGTACCCAAAGGCATAGTCTGTGCGGGAAGAAGACGGCTATTATTATTATTTGCCGTGCCTCTCCGGTTCGACTTACTGATGTTTTCGGCGGTGTATTCACTTTTCAGCTGTAGGAAAACCTACAGCACCACACCGGTTGAGATAATCTTCCATCATAATTTCAGGTTTCCATTCCATTTTGGGTTTCCGTTATTTAACCTCAATATTTCTGGAAAAAACGCACGACACTGCCAGTGAGGGAAGATGTCCCTTACAAACAAAGTTTAAGGCGTGAGCGGCGAGTTACTTATCAAGAGACTATTATTTGTAAAATGCTTGTTTGATTAATTTGTTTTCTTCGAGCTAAAGATAAATGCACCTACTTACAAAATATGTTCATCGCATCATAAGTATTTAATTTTAGTAAAGAATGGATCAAAATACCTGCAAGCTTGTTAGATGTGACGGAATAAATCGTATTGGGAATTGACGATTACAAAATTTCATGAACCGCACTCACCTCCACAATACGAAGAAGGAACAAGAAAATGAAGAGAGACTAGTGACAATTGAAAAAATAAAAGTAAACATCTGATTATCTTGTAAGGTTCATATTCATAATTTTAGTCGACATTTGCTAGGTGGAGAATGGAATTTTTAAATACCCCCTCTTCTGTCGTTTGTCGTGATCACACAGATCAGAGCAGCAAGAGTGACTTGCTCGTACTCGAATTTGATCTAATAATATGATGACGTCATTTAAGTGATCTCGAGCAGTCTTCAATGAACAACCCTGAAGTAAAAAAAATGCGATGGCCGTCGAGATCCTCGATTACGTCATCATTATCATATCAATGACTGAATTATGACGTTTCTGGCGTTCTCGACGCTATAGGAGTTGTCAATGATTCCAAGGAAGTATTTGAGGATAGCAAGTGTGGCAGTTTATTGTCCAGAAACCTTAACAGAAAAAATTGGTTGTCTAAAGGAAGGAATATTACAGGTTGGGTTTTTGGAAACACCACAAGAACCAAGAATATGAAGAGAGACAAGAACAGGACCAGTTGCAATAAAATTTGCAAAAACGGAAAAACAACAGGGTTGAAAGAAACAAGATGAACAAGGCTGACTTCTGTAGATTACAGAACAAATGAACGAAGAATGGGAAGAAAATAAACTAGAACAGGTCAGGCTGCAGAACATTTTAAATAAGCAGAAAGTCGAAGTATTTGCAAGAACAGATTAAAATCTACGGACATCAGGGAAACATTTTGCAAGACTCTCAAAGTACCTTTGAAAGTCTGAAGCCAGAAATAGCGATGAAATGATTATGTACTGGTGAGGTCCAGAGTGCCGAAAAGAATGAGTCAAAAATAATAGATTTTAGTATTAAAAGTCGATGAAGTCAAGACTTACCATCTGTCTCGACAGAACGTAGTTCCTGGGGCTTATGAAGGTCAGATGTCCTGCAAATGATTGTAGTGCTGGGATTTGAAAACACTTCTTACAACACCCGATATTCATCTGGAGAATTAGAAAAGTCAACAACGTCACTTACAACTTATGAAAAAAGTTGATCTCCTTGAAAGACTTAGGTAAGCCATATTGCAGTGGAGCGGCAACTTTTGATCAGATCAATCAAAATTAAGTATTTTGAATAGAATTGACATACATTAATTATTTTTCTACGAAGAAGAATAGTTCACTTTTTCTACGCTTTCATTTCGGTTAGATGGCATACTTGCGACTACTCATATTTGTGACTGAACTCTACAAAGCAAGTTGAGCATTTTGTTCTGCAAAACTATTTTTGGTCACCAGCGTGCTACTGCTTATGCGAATACATGTAAATTTGTAATCAACGTGTTAGCACCCACCCATTTGATCACAACAAATAAATAATAACATCAATGTTCAGTCCACAAATTTTCGTTTGCGATAATAACTATCGTGTGGTGTTTACATATAAACTAACACCTAAAACAGTTGTCCGTCAACGTGTTATTTGTACATACCAGTTGTATTGGAAGAATTTCCAGCATTTTTGTTGTCACACCGTCCAAAATTTCTACATCTTCGGAGACTTTTTCCAGGCAGAGCCTACATATCTTCGACATTTCTTCATTCATTATAACCCTTATAGACTCAAAAGTTCACAAATGAAAAATTAAAATAAACAGAACCTCCAAGTCTTTAATTTAGATAAACAAACACAGAAGTCAGGTTAGTTTATTTTACGTCTACGACTGATGTTTTATTCTTCTTCTTATATAGGCATATATAGGCTGTAGATCCTAAAGCCAACCAGCAAACACTTCAAGGAGGCATGTTTTTTATAGTGTATTCGACTGGCTGCACTAATGTGCATTTATTCCAACCTTCACACAGCTTGTGTGTTCGGCTGGATATACACTGCCACGGTACCAATAATATTCTTATTCGACTTGGCACGTATTACTCGAGGTTAGAGCAAAATCTATGTTCGACTGGCAATAGCCCTCGCTACGAATTCGAATATTTCTGCACTGTACTTTGTGGACGGTGCAAAAACACGGGTTCTGCTTTTTGATAATGTGATCGGCCAAGTCGAATACGCTTGTCACTTTACATGTGCCTCGTGTCAGTGATAGTTGTGCTAAATAAATTCGCATTTTTTGCATGTATATAAAATCAAGAATTCTGTACCAAATCAGAGCAGCACTAAATACGCTCCAACACCGAATGCGAGCATTTCAGTCGAATGCGCTATAAATCTTCAGTGGCTCCTTCAATCCACCAACTGTTTTTTTATATATAAGAATTGTAGTAAAAATGCACTTTGCTGTCTGTCTGCGGATTCTCAAACAATATCTGCGACTTTCTGTATCACTGTCTGCCCGCCCTCTCATGTAGAGCGTATTATATACTGGCAAGCAGATTGTTTTCACAGTTCTCGACTTATCGAGGCTATAGGGCGACGCATAAAGATGGCTCTTGAAGCGACGAAGGTATTCGATTTCATTCCTTAAGCAGGCGCTACACGATGCGCCGAACATTGGCTCCAACGCTGGACCGAACATTTGAGTCAAACATTCGACGGTGAGTTCGACAAACTTTTCTGCTACACGGTCTTTAACAAATAACTTCGAGTTCGTTTCAATAATTTTGTGCCAGCATTAGTCGGGTATTATAACGCGGAAATAATGTCGTTCAACTTTGTGTCATTTCTTTGGAGTTTTGCTATGTCGTCAATGTTTATAATTAACATGGAAATGTCAGTGCTGTCCTCGTCGCTTTTATTAGGGTTTGATACGGGGTTTCGAGATAAACTGTGGGCATCGAGATGTTTCTTGCCGCTTTTATGAACAATTTCATACTCAAAATCTTGCAACCGGATGACCCACCTCGCCAACCGACAGGAAGCATCCTGATTTTTATGCAGCCAACAGAGGGCATGATGGTCAACTACTATACGGATTTTTTTCCCCAAATATAGTGCCTAAAAGTCGTTACTCCCCGTAAACGACCGCCACACACTCTTTTTCAGTGGTATTCCACTTTATTTCACCTTCTGATAAGCGTCGCGATGCGTAGGCAACGGGATGCGTACCTGTGGCATCACTTTGCATAATAGTGGCAGCTATACCAAAACCAGAAGCGTCCGTGTGCAGCTCTATGGGTAAACTGGGATTAAAATGAGCTAATACAGGAGCATTAAGCAAACAATTTTTTAACAAGTCGAAAGAATTTTGATGTTCTTCTTTCCAAATGAATTTTGTATTTTTTCTTGTGAGTAATGTCAAAGGTCGAGCTATGTCTGCGAAGGATTTAACAATTTTTTCTGTAATCCCACACAGCACATGTACGTACAATGGATGAACAATGGACGTTCAATATGGAAGTTCAAGACATCCAGTGGATGTCCAGAATTAGTACAATGGACATCCAATGAACGTTCAATGGACGTCCAGGACACCACTATGAACGTACAATTAAAGTCCAGAAAACGTACAATGGATGTACATTGTACGTATTTTGGTCGTCCATTGTATGTCCATATTTGGTGAAATGGATGTACAGAATATATCAAAATAACAACCACTGTGGATATTTTATGGACATCCAAGGTGTTCTGCAAATAATTAGCAGTACTTAGGTAGATATAATAAAAGTAAAAATTATATAATTTCCCATATAAACATTATTTTTCATTGAATAAATAATTACAAAATCTTCTTACTGGAATTATCACTAAAATACGGTGAAACAATAATTGAAAGGGAAGAAGCACTTGGTGTCAATTTTTTACCCATACCATGCATTACCATTGTATATTAGCCTGAACTGAACTGAAACACAACACTGCAGTCATATCTAACCTCACATATTCTTCTTCTGCTTCAGCTGATTATTCTTTTATCGTCACCAATCGGTATTTTGGTTCTGTGTCATCGATCATTATTTTATTACACCAAAGAATCTAGAATTACCAATATTCAAAATCCATAACTATTTAATGCATTTGCATGAATTGAACGTCCAATTGATGTTTACGATTGGACGTCCAATGGATATTTACGACTGGACTTTCAAGTAATGTCCACTTAATGTCCTCTCAATGTCTAGATATAGTCTGACAAAGTGCGTTTTATCTAAGTATTGTAGTAAAACTGCACTAACTAATTTTCCTAATTTATTTGAAACACTATTTACAACAATTATTCACTAAAACATTACTTCACTATTTTATTTCTACGGTGTCAGTCTCTATCTGCGAACTCTGGAACTGTAACTAACTCTCCATTCTGACTGTCCCGCTTGTATACTCCCAAGCAGTTTCCATTCACGGCTCTCGAATATTCAGGAGTATAGAACATTTCATCTAGATGGCTCTTCGAATAGTATCGAACAATCGATTTATTCCAGCTTGTTCTCGGCGATCCGTACGCCAGCAGATATGCAGTTGTAGTTGAACGAGGGTGCATAATTAATTAGATCAGGGCCGGTCTCGGGGCCGGTCTCGAAATCGTTACATTGCCCTCTTCTTAAAGACGTTTCGCCCCGAAGCGTCATTCTTGGAGTGTGAAGATATCTGCAAGATTCTCCATATCTGCACCTGGACGTTCGATGGAAGTAGCACTCCACAGTCTTCAATTTGGGTTGAGGAAGATGGTTGCAGCACACCAGAATGTTGATGCCGCTGGATCTGAATATTGTCTCCAACATGCTTCTTATAACTCTCCAGTCCAGCCGATCAAGCCCACAGGCCAATTTTGGGATTGCCAGGTCTACAATATTCTGGTCCAGCATCGTGTCTCTCAATCTCGTAAGGCTCTTCCAAACATCTTCATGAGACGGCTTATCACGAGAACGCTTCTTGGTAACCAGATAGTAGATGTTTCTCTGGCCTTTCCTCAGCTGTAACACCCCTCCAACTTCCGGGTTCTGTTCTCTCAGTTCCTGGATTCGACCGAACTTCTTGGAGAACACTACTGCAATGCCTCTGGACATTTGGAGATCTTCTGCCACACAGTGAGCTAACGCGTAATTGGCAGGCACCTTGAAAAGATCTCGTGACTCCTCTCGGGTTACCCAATATTGAACTTTCTGTCCGTTCGAGTACAGGGACATGAACCTCTGAAACGTCATTTCGTCCTCCGGTGATCTGACGGTGCGGACTTGTTCGTGGGTTCCGGCGTAAGGGGACAACCTATTGAAGTGGACTACCCTAGGTTTTCCTCGTGGTGGCTTATATATGCGGTAGACGAGGTCGTTTATCCTTTTCATGATCTTATATGGACCTTCCCACGAGTTCCGAAGTTTCGGTGATAGTCCACGGCGACGTTTAGGGTTGTATAGCCAGACAAGGTCACCTGTCTGATATCCACCAGCATCCGTCTTGATGTCGTAGGTCTCCTTCATTCTGTCGCTGGCACTCTGGATATTCAAACGGACCCGTTCATGGATGTCGTCCATTCTCTGTCGCAGTTTGCTGACGTAGTCATCTCCCGCAGTGTCTTGTCCTGGTGGCGTCCCAAACTTCAGGTCACATGGAAGTCGCAGCTCTCGGTCCATAATAACACTAGCAGGGGTTTGGCCGGTAGACTCATGAACTGCGGAACGGTACGCCATCAGGAACAGATGGAGGTACTGGTCCCAATCCTTCTGGTGGAGAGAGACTACCTTGGACAGGTAGCGGTTTATCGTCTTATTCATCTGCTCCACCATTCCATCGGACTGCGGATGTACAGCTGTGGTCCTCGTTTTCCGGATGTTCAGCATCTGACACATCTCCTGAAACAGGTTTGACTCGAAATTCCTGCCTTGATCCGAATGCAGCTCTAACGGGACACCGAATCGACAAATCCACTCCTTCACCAAGACGTCGGCAACGGTGACGGCTTCTTGGTTGGGCAGGGCATTGGCTTCGGCCCACTTGCTGAAGTAATCCATCGCCACAAGGATGTACTTGTTCCCGTGTTCAGATTGTGGGAACGGGCCAGCGATGTCAATGGCGATCCTTTCGAATGGGCTGCCCACATTGTACTGGCGCATCGGGGCCTTAGGTCTTGTTCGAGGCCCATTACTGGCAGCGCATAAAGCACATTTTCTGCACCAGTCCTTGTCTTCGTCACTCCCAGATGTCCTCCGGTGACCCCATCATGGATTTCTCGGAGCACTTCCTGTCTTCTGCTCCTGGGAACTACTACCTGACGTCTTTCTTCCCCGCCATCCTCCGACTCCAACACACGCTTCAAGACTCCATTGTCTAAGGTGAAAGAGTTCCATTGGGCCCAGTAAGTTTTAACGACTGGCGAACAACTGGCTATTTCCTGCCACGACGGTCTTCGCTCACTCTTCTTCCAGCCAATGACTAGACCAAGATCTGGATCTTTCTCTTGGGCTTTCTGGATCTTGTGGTCATTCCAGTTATCATCGACCGCCGTGGTTCTGCAGAGTGTCGACTCCTTTTCCTCTGTTCGTCGGCAGTGCGAACAGTCGTCTGGACATGGTCTTCGCGATAGGGCATCCGCATTCTTATGGCTGGTCCCCGCCCGATGTTCGATCTCAAAGTCGAATTCCTGGAGCCTCTCAATCCAGCGTGCCACTTGACCCTCGGGATTCTTAAACTGTAGGAGCCATTTGAGAGCTGCATGGTCAGTTCTCAGTAGGAATCTTCGTCCATACACGTACTTGTAGAAGTGCTCAACTCCCTTGACAACAGCCAACAGTTCCCGCCTGGTGACACAGTAATTCCGCTCCAGTTTACTGAGGGTCTTGCTGAAGTAACCAATGACCTTCTCTTGTCCTTCTTGGATCTGAGACAGGACAGCTCCAAGTCCCACGTTACTGGCGTCCGTGTCCAAAATGAATTTCCCGTCTGGAAGGGGGTGGCTCAGGATTGGTGCGTTGATCAAAGCTCCTTTCAACTTCCTGAATGAATCTTGGCATTATCTGACCACTGGAACTTTGTTTGTCCTTCCGTGAGCCTGGTCAGTGGTTTTGCGATGTTAGCAAATCCCAGCACGTATCGGCGATAGTAAGTGCACAAGCCAAGAAAACTTCGAAGCTGGTGAATGTCTTTCGGAACGGGCCATTCCTTAACAGCTTTGATCTTCTGCTCATCTACTGCCACTCCTTTCCCAGAGACAACGTGGCCGAGATAACGTACTTCTTTTTGAAACAGATGACATTTCTTAGGGCTCAGTATCAGTCCGGAGCTTCTCAGTCGCTGAAATACCTCTTCCAAGTTTTTTACATGGTCCTCGAACGATCTGCCAACCACAATAATGTCGTCGAGATACACCAGACACGTCTTCCATGATAGTCCTTTCAAAACCGTCTCCATCAATCTTTTGAACGTGGCTGGAGCATTGCAGAGGCCGAATGGCATAACTGTAAACTGCCATAATCCGGAGCCGATGGTAAAAGCTGTCTTTTCTCGATCTTCCTGGGCCAGTTCTACCTGCCAGTATCCGCTCTTCAAATCTAGGGTCGAGAAAATCGTAGATCCAGCCAGCGTGTCTAGCGTGTCATCTATCCTTGGGAGAGGGTAGCTGTTCTTTTTCGTCACGTTGTTTAGTTGACGGTAGTCTACGCAAAACCGTGTTGATCCATCTTTCTTCTTCACCAGCACGACTGGAGAGGACCAGGGGCTGTCGGATGGCTCGATGACTCCGTCTTTCTCCATGTCGCAGACTATTTTGTCAGCCTCCTCCTTTTTGGCGAGAGGAAGTCTTCTGGCTATCTTGTGCTGAACCACCTTTGTTCTACCGCCTTTGCCTACTCCGGTATCGAAGATTTCCTGATACTTCCTGACTAGTTCCCTCTGTTTGGTCTTTTGTGCTGGCCCCATGTACTTGGACGAAATAGCAACCAACTTCTCCAATTCTGCTGGCATGTTACTGGCTTGGCCAACAGTGCCGCGTACACTCCTTATCACAGAGGAAATTGACGAGCAGTGCCCCAGAATTGTTCCTTTCTTCAAAGTCACAGGGTAATAATTGACATTCATTACCCTTTCCGGCACAAATTTATCAACTCGCAATAAGGTCTTCCCTAGTGCGATTCCTCGTCCAATTTTCTCATCATGTAGCTTGGGCTCGAACATCACCACGTTTCCATTGCTCGCACCTCCATCCAGGCGAGCCTCCAAAATGGTTTCAGCCCTCTCCGGTACGCTTACGTCTTCAGCCAGCAGAACTCGAACAATTTCTTCATTTCTCCCATGAAGTACCAGCTCTTCTCCGTTCACACGAAGGACGCCGTCTTTAAAATTCAGCTCGAATCCTCTAGAATTCATGATGTCCATTCCAATTATTACCTCATCCTCGATATCCGCTACTAGAGCCCGGTGTTTCACTGTAGTGCTGCCCAAAGTCAGTTCAATTGGAAGTTCACCATACACAGTTGCCGGCTCTCCAGTTGCTGTGCGTAGCTTCCAATTCGACGATTCAATTCTTGCCAGTGTTTTGGCAAATGTAGGTCCAAGGATTGTCCTAGTCGCACCTGTATCAAGCAGCATGGTGCGAGGCTCGATGTTGATGAGACCGTCTATAAAAACACCTTTGTTCTGTCGTTGAAGGACAGCGACATATGCGTTGTTATTTGGGGCTTGCTGGATACAGGCCGACGACTGCCCCTCCTCATCGACCTTCTTTAGTTTTCCTGTGTCGGTGTCGCTTCTTTAAAAGTTGGGCATTTGCTACGCACATGCCCAATTTTCCCGCAATTCCAGCACCTTATCTGTTTTCTTTCAGGCAGGACTACCTTCATTAATTTCCTCATGACAGCCTCGATATTAGCGGGCTCCTGTGGCTGTGGATCTTCCTCGATCATCCGGACTCTACTCTGGCTTTTGCAGGATTGCTTTGCTGCTTCGAATTCCAGAGCGCGTACCAATGCATCCACGAGATGTGCGGGGCGAGCTAGTGTTAGGGGATGCCGGGTTTCCTGGTCACGAAGTCCATCCAAAAATGCCTGGACTGCTAGTCGCTCCATTATATTTTCCGGTGTAGCTGGGTACGCAAGACGAATCAAGCGTGCAATATCTGCTTCAAATTCTTGCAACGATTCGCTTGATTTCTGGCATCGATTCTTCAGCTGTGAGTGATATACGTGTTCAAGGTGGGCTTGGCCATAGCGAAGTTCCAAGTGTTTTACCAGCTGTTCATAGTCTTCCTGTTGTTGGGCGGTGAGCGTTTGTAAAATATTTGTTGCTTCGCCACGCAAAGCTTTTTCCCCAGCGTTCCATCCATTTGCTTTGGCAGCAGCTTCGAATTGTCGTTGGTAGTTTGACCATGGAGTATTTCCGTCGAACTGAGGCGGTTTCAATGAGAGCTTTCCTGGTTCCGAACTGACCTTGAAATCTTTGATGTCTTTTTGAACTTCCTCCAAGTTGGTACTCAGATCCGGCATTGAATTTCTGTTGGAAATTTCTGGAATGTGCACAGAATCCATTCGTTTTTCTAGCTCACTAAATTTTTCCTTTATCTCATCGTGGAGCGTTTCCTTAATTTTTTTCATTTTTTCTTCCATTTCATCTTTGATTTTCTCCATCTCTGTTTCAACAGTTCCCATTCTTTCTTCCAACCGATTCGCCACACTGCAAACTTCTTCTTTCAAGCTTCTCGAATTTTCTAGAAGCTCTTCTCTCAAATTCTCCGAGCTTTCTAGAAGCTTCACTTTTAAATTTTTCGAATTTTTGTGAAGCTTTTCTTCTAGATTTTTCGAAAGTTCTTCTTTCAGAGTATTCGAATTTTCTAGAAGTTTTTTCTCCAGACTCTTTGAATTTTGTAGAAATTTATCTTCAAGAATCACCGAATTTTATTGAAGTTCTTCCTTCAAACTATTCGAATTTTGTTGGAGTTCGTCTTTCAGAGACTTGGTAGTTTCTTCGAGTTTATTCATACTTGATTCCTGAGACTTCGAATAAAAACGTTTCGGGGTCTTCTCCTTCTTCAATCAGTCCATCTGCAAGTCTTTTCTGGAGTACGGCTTTTTTTCCAGTTGTTTCTAACTCCCGCTCCTCTAACTCTTGCTTCAATTCACTTACTTTTAGCTCAACCAGGTGAACTCTCCTCTCCAGGTGAAAACATTTTGTCTTTTATCGATTTTAACCGGAATATCAGTCTGTTATATATTTCACACAAAAAGTTTTCAGTTTATTGTCCCGCGACGCGCAAAACTGTCCACTTTGCACTCAAATGTTCAACGGGTCACTAACTGTCTACTAGGCGCGAAAAATGTCTATCAGTTTTTCGACGCGACGAACACTTTTTAACACTTGTTTATTTCAAACATCCGACTTCTGACAACAAATGTAGTAAAACTGCACTAACTAATTTTCCTAATTTATTTGAAACACTATTTACAACGCTTATTCACTAAAACATTTACTATTTCAATTTATATCTACTATGGCTATCTATCAGCGAACTCTGGAACTGTAACTAACTCTCCATTCTGACTGTCCCGCTTATATACTCCCAAGCAGTTTCCATTCACGGCTCTCGAATATTCAGGAGTATAGAACATTTCATCTAGATGGCTCTTCGAATAGTATCGAACAATCGATTTATTCCAGCTTGTTCTCGGCGTTCCGTACGCCAGCAGATATGCAGTTGTAGTTGAACGAGGGTGCATAATTAATTAGATCAGGGCCGGTCTCTGGGCCGGTCTCGAAATCGTTACAGTATTACATTTCCATTAGGGATGAAGACAAAATAGCATAAACAGGATAATTAATCATATGTATCAAAAATTAAAAATTTTTTTGTACATCATATGTACGTACAATGGATGTACATTTTCCAATATCCACTGTATGTCCGTTTCCTGTACGTACAATGGATGTCCATTAAACATCCATGGACGTTTGGACTAGAGCTGGACGTAAAACGGACATCCATTGGATGTCGTGTGCTGTGTGGGATAATTGGCAATTCCAAGAAAAGATTGAACGTCCTTGACACACTTTGGTATTGGAAAATTTGAAACAGCTGAGAATTTTTCCGAGTCGGGGGATAGCCTTCAGTGCTCACAACATGGCCTAAAATTTTGATTTTTTGACAGACAAAATTACATTTACTTGGCTTTTGTTTCATGTTAGCTGATCGAAACCTTTCAAAAACTTTTCTCAGTTTGTACAGGTGATCCTCAAAGTGATCTCCTTTGATGATTACGTCGTCTAAATAAACCAAACAAATATTCCACTTTAAACCCGCCAAAACTTGGTCCATACACCTAGAGAAATAGGCTGGTCTGCAAGCAAGACCGAACGGTAAAAAATTGAATTCAAATAACCCTTCTGGATAATAATGAAAGCGGTCTTAGGTTTATCTTCTTTTGCCAATTTTATTTTCCAAAATCCCGAAAAACAATCTAAAATAGAGAAAAATTTTGAACCTTCCAAGGCTATGTCAATAAATCTTCAATGATAGGTAATGGATAACGATCTATTTTGATTAATTGATTTACTTCTCGGTAATCATCGGATAATATCCAATCACCTGATTTCTTTTTAATAAGTACCACCGGCGACGCCCATGGGCTACTCGATTCCCTGATTATCTTTCAATTCCTTCCAACGTTCTAGGAATTCCTTTGACTCGGGTCAAGAATACCGACAAGAGCCCGAACGTGTTCCAACGCGAACGTTGGAAGATCGACATTGGTAGCTCGCAGGTTTGAAGGTCGGCCACACGATGTGCCGAACTGTCAAGCCTCCAACGTTGGAGGGTGTTCGTAGCATCATGTAGCGCCGGCTTTAGCTAGTTCTCGTTCCTTCTAGGTGATGACTCATAGTTGTTGATCCGTTAATTAGCCAGCAGATGTTCGAAGGTTGTTTACTTACAAACCGAGGGTGCATAATTGATTAGGCGATCAGGGCCGGCCTCGAAATCGTTACAGAATATAAGGGCGAATTTCGTAGACTGGTGGATCCACCGACAATAAAAAAACATCCCTATGGTTTGGGCTGAAATAATAAGTCGAGTAGTACATCGAGTAGTACATATGCTAAGCAGAATATATTCGTCTTCCAAAAAGATGTCATTCAACCGACTCATTCGAAACGAAAGCTCATCATTTTATTGCTTAATGAGTTTTTTTAGTTTCTAAAATGTGTGTGCTTTAAGCTTACTGTTCACATTCACGATATCCGAAAGTGGTACTATTGGTTGATTAAGTATTTGAAATAAACCAATAGGCACCCGGAGGTTAACATTATCGGATCATCGTATCGTCGGCTATCATGTAGGTGAACAGTAGGCTTTATTATGAAAATTGACCTTGCTTTGGTGATCAGGTAGTTTTTCTACTAAGTATTCCTCATATTCTTCAATGGACGATTCCAGCATATAGGGACCCCTATTCAATGTTACCACAAGCAATATAGTTGGGTTGAATCGAATAACATTTTCTATTATTTTTTTTTGTCCTTTAGGAGTAATCCAGACAGGCCCTGTCTCCGGAGCCCCAACACTTGCGGAGGGTGCGCTGGTGTGTCATTAACCCTAGTAAACACTCCCCACGTCAGTGGGGTCCGAGAGGCATGTGCTCTGAGAAGCCGGAGTGAACCAAGAATTACGGCCTTCTGCATTCTTCCGGCTAAGTTTTCCGCCGCATCATGGCAAGCCGGTATGATTTTCAAGCCCACTTGACCTGAGAAAAGCGAAGGTCAGGTTTCTGGATAAGCCAAGGTCTTCAGTGTTCTTGAAGAAGACCCCATGCATTGGCTTATCACTATGTAGATGTAGGAGCCTGTCACACTCCGCAGCTTTCACGTGTTCTTTTTGCTGAACATGTTCCAACTCGGTGACAGAGTTTGGGTTCGTTCGTTCAGTGTCGAATATGAGACCGAGTTCATCGGCTGCACGGATCGCTGCTTTGAAAATGAATGCTCCAATCGTGCGTTTTTTTCGTGATCGTATACTGAGTAAAGAAGGGATCTGAACTTCTGATGACTTTACAGGCTCCATCCAGTACCATTATGTTGTGTAGATACTCCAAACAAACTCAAAAGTCCACGGCCTCCCCGTTGTCTGGGGAAGTATAACCGTGGAACAGACGATTTAGGATGCAAGCCTATAAAGTCTAACAAAAATATTGTTACATCTAAATGTCCACTTAATTCCAAAATCGTACTAGGAGCGACACCTAATAACTAAAAGCGTAAACAGGCTTTTCTAAAGCTATATTAGTTGATGCGTTGGGTTTCTATAGATGTCACTGAGCTGATGTCAGTAATTTAATTTGAGAATGGGAGAGGAAGGATCGCTCTCTTCTTAGTTTGACGGCCAAGGTGTTAACAACTACCTTGAAGGTGTGATATATATTATATTAATCACATATTCAGTGAGGAGGGTATCGTATACTGTTGACTTTCAACTCTGTGATAAACTAACATCTATCAATCCTTTTCATGAATTCGACCCTTATCTACGAGGGAACACAAGGAAATCAGTACAACCTGGAGGGGTAATCCATACCAGAGGATTGCCTGAAATTGTTGCTTGAAGTGTCATCTAGTTCGTATTCTGTTAGCAAAACAACAATTACAACGTTGGACTTATCACTAGCCTGTGAATCCACCCACTGAATGAACTAAGGTAACCTGTGTCGCTGAAGCAAATTCAGTAATAATATTGTTTGAATATCAACGTATTACTTTGATACTACATTTTGTTAAATTTATTAATATATATTTGTTTTGAGATATTGTTTTATTGTTGGTCTGGTTACAGAAGGAAGTCAATTTATCTTATTTCATTTATCTATCATTAGGTATTTTGTACTTTTTATTCCTGTTAAATTAAAAATTGCTGGCGTCCGCCAGTCAAATTCTTGAAATTCAAAATTTAAAACACTTGCCTGCCACATAAAAAATCTGAAAATGGCAATATAGTCCAAAAAACATACGCCGTTCTCTACTGAGCAGTCAGGCAATCAAAGTAACCCCGGTTACGTTACAAAAGATGCATCATTTTGCGAGTTTTTACGTCGAGTTGTCGCAGCTCTTCGTGGGTCCATTTCATTACTACAAAGGAGTAAAGTAGAATCGGAACGTCAAGCATATTAGTTGCAGCAACTTTGTTCTTCCCCGACAGTTCTGATGACCAGATCTGTCTGAGTTTGTGCTGATACTTGCCGCGGAGAGAGTTTTTAACAGTAACTACCTCCTGGGTGTGGCGTTGTTCCACCCCTAGGTAGGTAAACGTCTCTCCGGCATCTAGATGCTTCCGTCTACGAGCTGAACGTCTTCTCCGTATTCCTCACATCGTCCTCTTTTGAGATGAACCGTGGTACATTTGTCGATCCCAAACTCCATTCCGATAGCATGCGTGTACTCTTGCACCACCCTTAAGAACTGATGAAGATCCTTTTCTCCGGAGGCATAAAGTTTAAGGTCGTCCATGTAAAACAGATGGGTGACCTTATGCCTCCGGTTGCTGGTGATGCCGTAGTTGTATCCACGGGTTTTCCGTAGTGCAACGGACAATGGAAGTAGTGAGATGCAGAAGAGAAGAGGGCTGAGGGAGTCTCCCTGGAACACGCCCTTCTTCTAAAGATAACCTGCTCTGTTTGGACTCTGACTTGACCAGATGTTATGGTAAAGCGAGTCCTTCAGAGGGGCATCAGCTGTTCAAGGCATCTCACTATTTGATCGGGTACCGCAAGGCATCTGAGCAAATGCATGATGAGTTCATGCGATGGTGTATCAAATGCCTTGCGATAATCGATCCAGGCCACTGAAAGGTTACGATTATACTGCACGGACTCCTGCGTGATGCTTCTGTCGTTCTGTAGGTTCTCCTTTCAGCCAGATACCCTCTTCTTTGACCCTCTTTGCTCATATATCCGTTCATACATCTGCTCGACTGCGGAGAGTGTTCGCATGTATAAGATGCGTGTAAACATCTTATAACATGCATTTAAGCATGTTATTGGTCTGTAGTTCTTCGAGTCGAACAAATCTCCGTTTTTGGGGATTCCCATCTAGCCATGAATTGAAAACTCTTGCTAGATGGTGGTGGGTATATGGACATTTTCTCCACCAATAGTTATTTAGGCCATCAGGGCCTGGAGCAGCAAAGTTCTTCGAGCCTTTGAAGGCCCGTCGAACTTCTTCCGGGGTTATCGGATTGCGCAGTTCATTGATCTCAGGCTGACGAAGCCTCCTGCAGAAAGTTTCGTACTGCGCTAGGGCTGGAGTATCTACGTTGAGTGGTTGCAGACATTCCAGAAAGTTTCTGCCCGATCAGAGGCTCTTGGAATAGGCGAGGAGGTTTATCACGGAACTTCATGTTTTCCGCGATGCTTCTCGCTGCCACACTAGTGACTTTTTTGCAGCCACCAGCATTCGTATCCTATCAAGACAGTGCTATTTGATGGTAAACAGCACGCCTTGATTTAGTGTGTGGTAAGCTCGTCTAAAATTTGCGGCAATTCGCCGCACTGCGGGCCTGAAGGGCCTATTGGCCGCCACATAGTCCGCCACACACTGGATACGAGACGCATATTGTTTCGCCGACTTGATCTTAGCTTCCATCTTGTGAATGCGTCGCTCATGCCTCCCAATCAGAAGGGTGGTATCCCTCCTCTCCGCTTGGGACAGGGCCTGAGCGGCGTCATACACGGCAGAGTTGATCTGCCAGATGTCAGCCTCTTCTGCTAGTTGTTTTGGCTTCAGTGGCTTGGTGTTGTGAAGCGCCCTGCGGGTTCTGCTGCCTTCCGTTGGTGGTATGATGCGGGCCTCCTCTACAGCTAGGTCGACACGTGACACTTCTGCCACTGCGTTAACCGGCTGAGGAGGGGCTCTAACATAGTCTCGAACTCGAAGGTGGGATACATAATCCCTTAGATTTTGTGCGGAGAAGGCAGCATGCTCTGGGTGTATTTCACACCACAGAGCATGCATTCTCGCCATGTATCCTCTTCGGGCGGGCTCACTGCTCTCATAGCAATGCAGAAGATGGTCCCTTAGTTCATCCGTCCACTCAAAGCGTCCGTTGTCATTGCGGTCGTCATCGTTTGGAAAATCATCGTTTCTATTATTATTATTATTAGACCTTTTCTGGTACGATTAACATTACCATTACGTGAATAAAACTTTGTCTATTTTTTATAACTTCTGAAAATAAAGTATATTTTGACTATGACTATTATTGATGATATGGGCAAAAATAAAATATTTTAATGAATTTCAAGTTGAACATCCTACAAAAGTAATAAAGTTCTGGAGGATCTTTTGTTTTTGTCCTATCGAGTTATAATCTTCAATACTTCGATTCAAATATCCAGGAACACCTGTGGGAATCTTTAAAATTAAAAAAATATCTGTTCCGACTTAATAAGATATACCGAAGATTGATCGTGATAACACTGAATTTAGGGGTACTATTTATAGTCCTCCTTTCTATTTACTCCGAAGGTTCGTATCAATAACATTATTATCAACCTGAAATTATCTATCAGTTTGACATAACACATATCACTACAATCCATTAGCTTCATATTCATCCATTCAAAAAAGTATTTTTTATCATTTTCTTCTTTTCTCATTTTTAAATAACATGCGAGTCAAAACTATTTAAATATTGATGAATGGATTATAATCAATCCGGTTATTTTAATAGGGGTATTTTTGTCGGCAAGACCACAACGAAACATAGCTTTGGCAATGAGATTTGTGGAGCACCGCAAAGTTGCATAAGCTTTTAACAATAATTCTACATAAATGATTCATGTTTTATGTTGGAGATTTTCTTTGACCAAAATACGCCTATATTGTATGGGTGTGAGTGTAAGTTCGGATAGATCATAATTCATTTACCATTTCAGAACAAATTATTACGATTTGCTAAATAATAAGCCGAGCACACAACTAAAACTGTTTATTTCTAACTTCACTATAAAGAAACAACTACTTCAGTGACTAATAAAACAATTAGATCTACCTGTACAACAATACAACTAGCTAAATATTGCAAACACTTATTAACTTGAACAAAAACTTCTAATCACTTCTTCATAAACTTCTTCATAAAAACATCTTAATCTTCTTAATTCCCCAGTGATATGTCTCTCGCTTTATATAGTCCAGCCGTGCACCCAGATGCTTCTGGATTCCGTTCTAGATTACTCACGACAGAATTCCACCCTAATAATCTTTTCTTGGAAATAATTATCGACAAAGCGCCCGCAGAATGGACTCAACGGCGCAGCTAGGGGGCTTTTATCAATCTCGTAACAAAATAATATGTGTTCTACTATTCATGAACATTCAAAACAGGATGGGATAGGGCCAACCACAGAAAGTTGCTTGCTTACAATTGGAAAAACTTCCTGTTTCAGCAATAGTTCATACAAAAAGATGTATAATATGTTCAAAAGCACCCCTGAAATAATTAAAAAACAAAATAATCTATATCGCAGAGAAGATGGTAAATAAATTACTATATGAAATGTCAAAACGTAGGTAAGGCTCCTGTGATCCTATTTAGGGTTGCTACCATGATGATTTGTCAGTTATTTTCTGGGATGTTTCCGCCAATTTTACATACCGCCTTCTCTTGTGGACCTGGCAATCCCAAAATTGGTCTGTGGGATCTATGGGCTGGACTGAAAAGTTATAAGAAGCATGTTGGAGAAAATATTCAGATCTAGTGGCGTCAAGATTTTGGTGTGCTGCAACCATCTTCCTCGTCCCAACATGAAAACTGTGGAATATTATTTCCATCTAACTTCAAGGTGCAAATATGGAGAATCTTGCAGATATCTTCACACTCCAAGATTGACGTTTTGGGACGAAACGTCTTTAAGAAGGGGGCAATGTAACGATTTCGAGACCGGCCTCGAGACCGGCCCTGATCATCCAATTAATAATGCACACTCGACAAGTAAACAAATTCTCCGCTCGCAAACACACGAGCCCAGCGTAGAAGAAACGTGAACTTTCTAAGGAACGAAATGGAAGATGTGAGATCTGACTGGATCGACGTGTCATCCCGATTTATCGAGAACTGTAAATGCGGGTATATAAGGCGCTGGATAGCAGAGGTCAGAGATATTCACAGAGAGTTGCAGATATAATTCCAACGTCCGCAGATAGAGAGCCACAGTAGAAATAAACTGAAATAGTTAGTGGAGTCTATGTTTTAGTTGAATAATTGTTTAAATAGTGTTATAAATAAATTAGCAAAATTAGTTTAGTGCATTTTTACTACAATAATATGACCCATAATCACACATGACCTAACTGGAAATATGTCATGTTATTCTAATATACTCATACGAAAAGCTATTCAAAACATAGCTCAAGTAGAATCACTATCATCCTGATAATATAATGTGGAACACAGATGGCTCAGAAACAGGAAAAAAAGTAGAGTTCCACTTGGCAAATACAACTCAGTTTCAGTATAAAGATGAATTTGGAAGAAAACAGATATCTATTCTGGTATAGAAGACAACAGATATCCATTCTATCTGATATTCAGAATGCAATAAAAGATCTAAACTCCGTACAGAAGTCAAATTCAGTTTGGAAATACCTTCAGAGTCTGCATGAACTGGCAGAATACAAAAATCAGAGTTCTGGGTCTTCGGACACAAAAGAAAAAAAGGAAATGAAAAGCAAACCATCTTTTAAGACAAGCATCTGATTCACCATGTACAGGCTCAGAACGAGTGTTTGGAATGAACATAACTCGTTGCTATAACCTGATAAACGAGTGAGAAATAACAAAACTGCACCTAGGACCAAATCAAAGCACTTACACCCTCAACCTAGTAACGTGATACTGATTAAAGTTTTTCACTTATATCGAAATTATCCCAAGAACTTTGTTTATGATAAATAGTTACCTTTTTCTTCACCATTTGTATCTGTCCATCTATTTCGTTCAAATGGGATTTTTGGATCCGTATTTCTCTGTCGAAATCATCGTATTCGTTGAGCAAACTCGAGAGTTCGTTGGATCTTTTTTCGTCTTCTTTTTTTCTAGCCGGTGCAGATGCAACAGCCAAATCGGTCAAGATATTATTCTGTTCCTTCTGGAATATATTCAAGACTCTCTCTTGCTTTGCTAGTTTGCCCCCGGTATCTCCAAACTGCGCTCTGTTTCTGTCCAAAATGGTGAACTGAAATGCCATTTTTTTGTTCATAGTTCAAATAAAAAGAATCTACAGATTAGTGGAAAAAACTTTCTCATCGTTCTAGCCAAACGTCCAAACTCTGGTTCAGCTTGCAATTGTAATTCTAATTTTTCATCTTCGGTGAGATCTTTCTCATCTGTCGTCATTTTTCTGATTTTGATATGACGTTGTCATATTACCTTCAAATACATTTTTTCCGAAAACTGTCATTAAAATTTGATCATTATATTACTGATATCTGAATTATACAGGGTTATTCACGTTATTCGACACGAAGCATTATGGCTAAAGCATTTGATTTTTTGAACGTTTTTTCTAATGGCCTATTGACCTATTGGCCCTACATTTTAAAAATATTTTCATGTTGTACAGGGTGTGCCAAAAACACGAAACGTATCAAAGTTGTTATTTTTTAAATGGAATACCCTGTATATTATTTCATTTTCGGATTTTACGACATTAAAGGAATCCTTTATAATACACCACCAACAACACCCGACAATATGAAACAGCGTATCAGAGAAGATTTTACGAATGTTAGCCCTCATATGTTAGCAAATGATACTGAAGGTTTTAGAAAGAGGATATGTTTGTTTTAAGAGTCTGATGGTCGCCATTTTGAACACTTGATATGAAATATTTCTTGTTTTATATCCACCATTTTTTCTTCATAATTTAAACTAATACATAATACATATTATTTAAAATATTGAAAAATAAATGTATTTGTTATTGAATCTCGGTGTTTATTTCAATCAATTCTGATTAGTCAAAACGCCATAGGCGATTTGATGAATAATAAGTTTCTCAAAATCAGTTTGCAAAATGGAAATATGCGTTTTACTTGAAAACGTGAAGAGTTAGCTATAGGAATGTATACTGGTATTTGATAGACAATTAAATTTGACATAAAATACAGGGCGTTCCATTTAAATTAAACAAGTTATTACTGTTCAAAGATAGTGATTATTTTGCCTCAATTTTTACACACCTTGTATAAGTTAGTAAATATTTCACAACTGCTATATGAAAGTTATTCAGTTAGTAGCCTCTAGCATTAATTTGGTTGAAAACAAGACAACACTGTTTGAAAATTTAAGCATTAAAGCTGGGAGATATTTCAAAAAACATAAGGTTAAGGTGAATCAAACCTTAGTGGAACTTACCTTTATTTTGATCGTAAAATCCGAAAATGAAATAATATACAGGGTATTCCATTTAAAAAATAACAACTTTGATATGTTTCGTGTTTTTGGCACACCCTATACAACATGAAGATATTTTTAAAAGGTAGGGCCCGCCAATAGGTCTCCATCCATCGTAAACAAAAACTTTCTCGTGTCTTAACTGGGGTCCTGCACAATTCACTGTTGCGTTCAAATTAACAGTGCTGCTCCTGTGGCGTATGGAGTTATAGTAAAGCCTACAGAACAGATAGTGGCTAATGATCTTAATAAACGATGCCACTATAAACACCTTGACAAAAATTAATTGTAACTAGCATTTGCTGATGATTGGCAATGACCATGAAACCGGTACGGAGGTGTTCCCCCAATTAAATCGAAAAATAATTTCAGCTTTCATATTTTGACAGCCTTGCAAAGTATAAAACTTTGCCAAGTATTAAACAGATATAATTCAACGGTCGCAGGGGGCAGTATAGGATACTTGCCGAAGACAATACCTGTCGAATAAGTTTTTTGCAGAAGATTGGATTACGGAATCGACCACTTTTCTTAATTCGTTAGTTGAATCAGGTACACCCAAATTTGGGGGTAGTACGAGCTGGGCTTCACTGGGCGTTCGTCATTCGTGAACCAACTCAAATTTTCACGAGGATTGCCGACTGCCTTGTTTGTTCCCACGACATTTTAAAATGCACACAGACTGCCCCGTCAGCGTTATGTAGGTCGTGGAACCAAAAGCCATACTATATATCGGGATAAGGTAAATATTAATTTTATATGAAAATTTTGTTTAGTATGACCAACGGTGAATATCAGGTTACCGTTTGATTTTTAAATAAAATTAACTTTGATGAAACAAAGTATTTTATTTATTCATGAACAACTGTGACATTCATAAACATCAGAAGACATAGGAATATTAATTCACGTTTATTAATTCAGTTTATAATCATCGCGTAATCAATGTAATACATAAAAATTTCCTATTTATTGGAAATTTGTTTTTTATGTTTTTTTTATCATTTATGTTCCTTTTTCAGATTAATTATAACTGCGTAAGCTCAGGTTCCACTTATGTAATTGTATTTTATAACACTGTATATTGTTATGCAAAATAAATTAATAAATAAATGAGTAATAATAATAAGCTTCCTCATGAACACTCATTATGGATATACGGGAAGTACGGCTTATTTTATTATTATTATTGATTTCTATTATTACTATAAACAGATCAATTGAAAAATAACAACTTGAAGAATTAGTGGCTAATGATCTTAGCAATCGATGCCACTCTATAAACACCTAAGAAAAAAAAAACATCTCATTATTTTCTGCAGTAGGACTGAACTAAGTACTCGTGTAGATGACTCTCTCTGCAATTTGTTGGATCCGCACAGCTGTTTTGGAGAATCCGTTTCTATTACGGTTCACTTGTAAATCAAGTTATTAAAGGATCAATTTCACTACATTTTCTCGATGGAATCTCTTTGACTGGGTCATCATCTGAAAGGTATTTTAGTTTTGGATATAATACACACAGGTATAGATGTAAATTCTACTTACGGCTTTTTCAGCAAAATAAACTTTGGTTACCATCGCTGATACTCTTTTCTCAATAATTCCTAAGAAAATATTCACATTGTACACGTTTATCGAAGAGTTTTCTCCTGAAAATGTAAATTTATATTACATATTATATCAATCAGGCTGACCAGAGAGTCGTCCCAACAAACCTAGAAGATCCAAAATGGGGCCCCTATCGCAGTTCAATAAATTGAAAACACTCTCAATGCCTTGTAGGACTGAGGTCAGTTCGGAATCTGCTTTTCTCGCATTTTCTTCATCTGCATCGGCCTGAAAATAAGCTCAATCAACTACCGCAAATAAAAATACTTCTTTCTTTAGGAAACCATTTAGCATTAAATTGGCATGATCGTTACACGGTTCGGGGATTGAGATGGCAGATTTGGTAGAGAAGGTCAACATACGTAGGTCACTCTTATGAAACTCGTCTCATAGAACACACCTCTTCATTTTGGTGTATTTTAGGTTATTGTTATTGAAAATTTCTACACCACGAAGAAGATATTCCTTGAATAATTTAGTTCTTCGCGATGAGGATCCTTTTGAAATAAAAACTAAAGCATAAATCAACACTAACATTAACGTGTTCTTTGCGGCGAGTAAATAAAGAGTAATATTAACCTTTGGCGACGATTCACAGAAATTCACAAGTCCAATGACACCAAGGTTTGATTAGCCAAAGTATAAATCTATGCGAAACGGCACCTACTAGTAGGCCTATAGGTGAGAGGGTATAAAAACTGCAGTATCCAAAGTTGTTAAAAACTACACTTCTCTTCAATTCTTATGATCATGAAACTCTAAGCATAATGCCACTAAAACGTTTGTTTGTCTGCTTCACTTTGGATCAAACAAGAGAGCTGAGAATATACTATAATGGATTACAAAATCTAAACGTCTGCAATTAGTGCCGTCCATTCTTCGTGAATATACTATTTTGAAACAATCCTTATAAAATATCAGAAAGAATATACAGAATGGGAAAGAATATATCTTGGGTATTGTGGTTGAATGAGAGCGTAGTAAAGAATAGCTTACTAAATATTGAGAGACCATTATAATTTCTCCTGCTCGACTGGCATAGTGACGTAGTCAGTTGAAGAGTCGTGTGCGGTAACATGAGAGGAGAACAGCATTGCGCCTCTCTAGATTTCTGTCATACCCAAGCTATATTTTTTCCGATACTGTATACCCAGACGGCACAATCATATTGCATGAATATCCAAGGCATATTCCACCGGAATATTGGCATATTCTAGGGATATACCATATCCTCCAAAACATGTGCTATGCACATTCCATGGATATTCAAGGTCACCATGAAATATATGCCAGGAATATTCCATATCCTCCAAAATATGTGATACGCATATTCCAGGAATATTCCAAACATATTCCAGGAATATCCTAAAACACATTCATGGCACATGCTATATATATGTTTTCTTACCATAAAATCATGCCCGAAATATATTTTGTATGCTTCTTGAAGATGAATGCAGAACATATCCAGGGTGTCTAATTTATATATGGAATAAACTACCCTTGATATAATAAATATGAGGTCCAATGTTGAATAAAAATGAAAAATTAAATACAGAAAAAGTATTTATTGCAAAAACGACAAAAACAATGAACATATTTATTCTGATACACTCTCTTGGTAATTATCAAGACCTTGGGAAATTCAGTTCAATACCACAAATTACTCAAATCGGTGTCATTGCACTTTTCGGTTCTTCAGGATCTTTGTTTTTCTTGATCCTAAAAAATCAATAAGAAGAAAGTAAGCCTCATTGTACAATAATTTACTTATAGTGTCCTATTGCAAACGAACGAAACGAAACGAATGAAAATTAAAAACAGAGAAGATTTTGGAACTTTTGATAAGGAGATTCGGAGAATGAGTTAAATTCCGAATTATCTTACCAGGAGACGTTGGTGATTTCAACTGCGGATATTTTCTAGCAACTTTTTCTGGAATATGTAATAATAGTCTCAACAGCATTACAACACTTCCACCTCTACTAGGGCTTTCATTTTCACTAAAAACATCTAAACAAATTTCATTTTCAAAGCGCGTTTGACGATTGACAAATGACAATTACAGCTGACAATGTCAAATTTCCATAAACTGATCGCAGCGCCTATCAGCATTATTTGTCACTCTCCGGCGTCGAGCTTAGATAACCGAAACATTTGATTGGTTGAAATTCCACTTCAAACGTACTACTTCATAAACTAACTAATTAAATGGGTCATTTTGGCTACGAAACTTATGTGTGGTTTTTCAGTTTTTATTAAATACATATTAGAGAAACTTTTGATATTTTTCTAACAAAACGTTTCTTCAAATTGACATGCCTTTTGAATATTCCCAGAATATTCAAAAACTTACGTTTCTGCTTCATATGCCTTTTGAATATATCAGCAATATTCAAGGAGAATATCTCATGGATATGCGTGAAAATATATTCCAGGAATATTCTCAATGTGTATAAGATCAAATAAATATTCATGGAATATTCCAGGAATATTGCAATATTTGTTGGAAAATAGGATGTTGTAGGCATATTCCAGGATTATTGGGTGCCGTCTGGGTATGTACCTTCCAATAAAATATTAAAAACACCGTATTTGATCATTGAGCATCACGAATAACTAAAAGGGTGGATTCGTCACAGTTACCTATAAGCTCACCTGTGTTTTTGCCTCCTCATAATCAGCTTGCAGTAACTTCAAATTTGCTTGCCGCTTTGTAGCACGCATCTTACTGATCTCCACTTGATCATTTGAAAAAATCGGCATACACTAATAAAAAATCATATGTTCGTAGTGGACAAATAGCAGCCCATGAACGGCAAAGATTCTAGAAAGAGGTTTCAATCATTTGTTGAAATGCAATACAAAACCCAAGCACGTATTTTCTCCAAAAATAGCCATATACTCGTATACGGAATCAAACACCTGAAAATACAGATATTGAATAAAATGAATGAAACAAATAGAGATGAACCCATAAATTATTACAATTTTTAGAAGCAAATTCGACATGTTCAAGATTGTAACGTACGGAAACCGGACCTGATCGTCTTTGTTTGGATAGACATCGGCTTGTTTACAACACATGACATTTATCGCATTCCAACTAACACCACAGATTGTTACGAATTGTTTTAGATGGCTCAATCTGGACGCGAGCGGAACAATGAACAGAATATTATTATTATTATTAATATACGAGATTATTCGAGATGACCTCTACACCGATATATGAGCCGAACGCTCAACATCCGGATTAGTTAGATAAGTTGCAGATATAGTTAGTTCAAGAGTTCGCGAATAAACAGAGTTAGCGATAGTAACATGAACAGGGCCGGATTAAGACCACTTGGCGCCCGGGGCACAACATATTTCGCCCCAACACAATACAAAGATGATTTCAAAATTTAGTTACTAAGTTTATGATATTTATTTTTATTATATTATGCTACTTATTGATCAAATTTTCGACCCCCATTCTGAATTCGTCCGGGGCAGCTGTCCCTCTTGCCCTGTGGTTAATCCGGCCCTAGATATGAATTACTTTAAATTTATTAAATAAATTAAAAGTTATAGTTCACGAGTTAAAATAAATTAGCGAATTATAGTACAGTGCATTTTAATTACAATGTATTCGCTGATATTACATAGAAGTTTAACGGCAAAGCTTTAATTTGAATGATCTTTAATGAAAGTGGTCAAAATGAAGCGTACCTATATATTTTGATATTGAAATCTTAACAAAAAATTTGCAATAATTGGGTACCCCCAAACTCTCTCTACAACATCACGAATATGATATCTCTATTTTCAGAATGTGCGAGAGTAAACAAAACTTGAAGGAACATCTGTAGAGAGGTAAAAAGAAATTACAGGGAGGGACTAAAGCTAAACAGTCAAAATCATGCGAAGAATTAAACAGACCCAAAGATATAATCTTATTTTTTCGGAACAAAGTTCGTATAAAAGTGTACTGGAGAGTAACAAACAAATAAAATGAATATATAATAGGAACAATATTCTGGATATCCCTAGAATATTCTCTTAGGCAAATTCTTCCAATATCCTAGCATATTCCTAGAATACATGAATATTCCAACAGAATTGTTAAGGGAAATTTATCTTATATCTGATGATGTCTGGGTTGTTTCATTCTCTTTGATCATCTTTGAAGACATTTTAAAAATGTTTTCAGCCTACTCGTCAAAAGTTACCAGGTATTTAGGTTTGTACTGTACGCGTAATTTACCAATTTTTTCTTCCATTTCCACTAAGCTAGAATTCAACTGTTCGAGTTCATGATTGAGTTCGTTGACGTAATTGAAGAGAGCGAAATTTTCTTCTTCTCGTTTCAGAAACTGGGAAGCAATGCGCTGGACATCATCCTCTTCACAAAATTGCTGTAAATTTGAACTTAAGAAAATTATCAACCAAATGTGAATGAGAAGCTTTCATTCAACCCCGTAAACCACGTGACCACAAGGGATATTGGCAATCAAACATGCATTTGCGGTAGTTTAATAGTTTATAATTACCTCATGTATCCAATTAATCCATAATACCGAAAAAGTCTGTTGTAATGAACCGAATGAATATCTCTATTCATAGGTATAGCCCAAAAATATCACGAAAGGGCATGAAACAGCTTTTGAAATATTATTGTAACATCTATCAGAAACGGCGGAGTGTGAAATATTCAGCCCATTCCAACTCTTTCAAACATGCAAAATAGCTTTTTCATCTGATAATCAACTTTAGACTGGCGCAAAATATGACAATTTTGTATTGTTTTCAAATCGATTGGAGTGCTTTTCTCGGCGTAGGCGACCTTTCCCATCAAATTTCCCAAATTTTTGTGGATTACACAATACGTAGTCGGAAAGGTGCTTTAGGCTTCCCGGGTTGTCTTAAGGTGAAAAGCGAATACGCCAGCAAAAATCAGAAAGTCGTCACAAATAACAATAATACCCGCATAGGCTATGCCTTCGGGTCTACATTCTACGAGTGCATATGAGGGAGTTTATCTTTTTTACCTCAGGAATTTACCAGTCAGGCCCTGTCTCCGGAGCTCCGACACTTCCGGAGGCCGCCCTGGATCATTTGCCCCAATACCACTCCCCACGCCGTTGGTGACAATTGAGTACGAGAAGCGTGTGCGAAGTGAACCAAGGATGACGGCCTTCTGCATCCATCCGGCTAAGATTTCTACCATATCAGGGCAAGCCGGTACGATTTTTCGGTTCGAGAGCAGTGTGTTCATCATTGCACCAAGGACCCCTATGATCAGAACCGCCATTTTGACATAATGGTTTGGGTAAAACCTGTGGAGTTCAAAGAGTAAGTCTCGATATATATTTCCTCAGGAGCCGAAAACCCAATGACGAAAATCGTCTGAGTCTGTTGGTCGAGAAGGACTACATCAGGCTTGGCTTGTATTTGCCTAAAGGTGGGGAATGAGTAGTTCCAATAGATTCGGCACGAGTGTCGTAGATGGTAGTACAATACTCAGCGCCGCGTTATGCCTGTTGATATAGACTGAGACTGCATGAGTTGGTTTCACCTGCCCCACGACCCACGACACGCTCTGCATCTAGTGTCAGGGACCTCTATACCCATCACGCGACTACGGTAAACGATGGTGTTGAAGACACCATATATTGGCAGGTCATTATTAATCCCTCGGTTTTCGACTTGAGCCCACTTGACCTGAGAAATGCGAATGCGATTGATGTTCTTGAAGAAGACCCCATGCATTGGCTTATCCTCATATAGCTGTAGGAGGCTCTCACTCTCCGCAGCTTTGACATGGGCTTTTTGCTGAACGGGTTCCAACTCGTTGACAGAGTTTGGGTTCGTCCGTTCGGGGGCTGGATTTCGTATATAATAAAACTCTATAATCAATCAAATGAATGAGATGTCGTTATCGTTGAATTCATGGGAAAGAAAGAGACCTCTGTCGTCTAAGGAATTCTATGGTACACGGGTTGCAGCATTGAAATGAAATACTCCAATCCCTGCTCTTTCATGGTCGCATACTAAGCAGAGAAGAGGATCTGAACTCCTGATGACTTTACAGGCTCCATCCAGTACCATTCTGTTACGTAGGCACTCCAAACTCAAAAGTCCAACGACCTCCCTATTGTCTGAGGAACTATGACCGTGGAACAGGCGATTTAGGAATATGCATTATTTTGCGAGTTTCTACATCGAGATTTCATCACTCCAAAGGAGAGAAGTAGAATCGGAACTGCAAGCATATTAGTGGCAGCAACTCTTTTCTGCCCTGATAGTTCTGATGACCCGATCTGTTGGAGTTTATGCTGATACTTGCCGCGGAGAGAGTTTTTAACAGTAGTCACCTAGTGGGAGCGACGTTGTTTCACCTGTGGGAGTATTATCATTATTACATCATTAACATAATAAAATAAAAAGTAATATGTCATGAACGAATAAAGTCTAGTTCATACCCTCGCGAACTTCGCAGTTTTTCTGCGAATAAGATGACTGCCGACATGGTTCTGCATCAACGATTGGTCCGGTATGACTGGGAGCCATTTTATTCGCAGAAAAATTGCGAAGTTCGCGAGGGTATGAACTAGACTTAAGTCAACAGATAACCAGTTTCCAGTGCTGATTCATTTTACGTAGATAGAGAAAACGTGAAGTGTACCAGGATATGTCCATTGAGTAGACCATAGTCCGGTATTGATAGATTTCTTTCTAGACTTACGAACCCAGGAAATTTGTATCCTTCGGCTAAAGTATAACTTCCAACGTTTTGAGCGTTTAAGAATATTTCGAGAACCCTCTGCAGTCATCAGATCTCTCATCTGATAGGGGACGAACGGGAAATTTTGTCACACTGCTCTAATAATAATATCGATGGTGTTAAATGTAAGTACTTACGAAAATATATAAGACCCTGCACTTTTTGAAAAAGTAATAATGACAGCTTTTTAATATTAGACAAGTTTGAGATCGGGTCATGTGAAATGCGGGGTTGACTGAATTGAATGGAACCACAATTTCCGATCTAATATACTCACCGTTATTTGCTCCATTGTTTTTTCGTAAGCAGCTAATTGATTTTCCAAACTTTCAACCTCGCATTCCTTTTTTCTTCTTTCTTTCTCCTCCAAATCCCTCAATATCCGTTTCTGACCCTTCACACTCAAGAATTCTTTGAGAGTCAAATCATGGTCAAGTTTACGTTGGATTTCTCGCATTTCCTGAAATACGAATATAAATACCAGAACAAAAGCCTAAAGTTCAGATTTTTTGCACGATTTCCGAATCCTTGAGAAATTTAAAGCACACTATCTCAGATATTACTGTTGAAAAAGTGACCTAATCACCTAATATAAAACCAGTTTCTTCCTACAGGGTCCGTCTATTTTCACGACTCCGGGGATGATGCAGCCAAGAAGACGAGTTATTGTAAACAAATTACCAGAGAAAGAAGGATAAAGGTTCAAGCTGTAGTTGCCCTGGAGTCCGAATTTTAGGTAAGCCCTGCTGGAAAAGCTCGACTAAGAAAATAATTTTTCAGGTGAGAGCTAAGGAGGATACTGTCGGGACGAGTTAATAATAGTTTGGAGTCTGAAGTCCGTTAAGAACTTGCCTCTGAATGGGCCAATAAATCGTTTTGCGCCCGTTTTTTGAGCGCAACAAGTTTTGAGCACCATTCTTCTCGTTGGTCAAAAGCAACAGTAGCTTGTTCTATCAATTCTATCATAAATTTTTTTCCTTCACTTATATCACTTAGTAGTTTTTCCCAAATTTCATTGAAGTGGCTCCTGAAAAACGCAAAAATATTTTTCTCACTGGTATCATATTGTTATTATACAAACATACCTTCCTTTGAGAAGGTGATTAATATTCTCTCGCAGTTTCTTGTTTTCAGTAAGAATGCTGCAAAATCGTTTGATAGAGTTATCTAGTCTGTTTTGTAAAATTTTAATGGATTTCTGCCCACTCGTCAACCGATTTAGGTAATGTTCATCAGTTATCGCTGATTTTGGTCTCAACTTTTTTATGTCGTCTTCCACCTACAATAATAACATTATTCAACATAAACGTTATTCATTCATTTAGTGCCTCAATAGAAACAAAAATAATACGAGAGATACATGTATGAGGTAAAGGCCTATAAAGATTAGTAATAATAAAAATTTGGTACATATATAACAAGTAATATTCATGGGCCTCCAGGAAAGAGTGGCAGGTCTTGAAGAAAGTGATAAATGTGGAAAAAACGAAATGGGCAATCAACTCATTCCAACCGTATAAATCACCAGGAACGGATGGTATTTATCCCATCATGCTACAAGAAGATATAGACCAACTAGCACACAAATTATGCCAAAAGCATTGAGAGCAATCACAGTGGTCTCCTGGTAGAATGCCACAGGAAGGAGCGAAGGCGAAGGTAAACCAACCCCTACACAAGGACCTATATGCCTGTACAACTGGCAAATCTATAGAAACAGCACTACACCAACTCGTAGAGGAGGTGGAAGCTGTACTAAGAAATAGAGAGGTGTTGTTGGGCGCATTCCTGGATATCGAAGGAGCATTCAACAACACATCTTTAAACTCAATATCAAGGGCATCGAGACGAAAAGGCATCGATGAGACATGCTGCAGGTGGATAGACTGTATGCTAAGAGAAAGAATTATCCCCT
Source organism: Chrysolina americana (assembly GCA_958502065.1). NCBI lineage: Eukaryota > Metazoa > Arthropoda > Insecta > Coleoptera > Chrysomelidae > Chrysolina > Chrysolina americana. The sequence continues at coordinate 90,913,598 of OY293410.1, forward strand.
CCTCTTTAGTGGGAGAAACACTAGCAGCCAAGGTCACCAGGGGTTGTCCACAAGGGGGTGTCTTGTCCCCACTGCTGTGGAACCTGGTGGTGGAGCACCTGCTACTCACACTGGAAAGGGATGGACACAAAACACTTGGGTACGCAGATGACATAGTTATCATGGTCCAAGGTAAATTCAACACCACGGTTAGAGAAAGAATGCAAATGGCCCTAAATCTGGTTAGTACATGGATAGATAAGGAGGGCCTAACTATCAGCCTCTCCAAATCAACCATTGTAGCGTTCACCCGTAGAAGGAAGTTAGAGAACTTAGGACCTTTGACCCTTCAAGTTAACCTCATACAGCTGTCAGGGGAAGTCAAATATCTCGGGGTAATCTTAGACTCGAAACTTATCTGGAACCAACAGCTGGCAAAGGTGAAGAAGAAAGCTGAAATGACACTGATTTTAGTCAGGCGGACACACGGGAAAACATGGGGGGCTAAATCCCAAAATGATGTATTGGATATTCAACACTGTGGTGAAACCCATGATCACATATGGTATGGTGGACAAAGATAACACAAAAAATAGACGCGGCTGAGTTGAGCAAGGTACAAAGACTTGCATGCCTTAGTATAACGGGAGCTATGAAAACAACACCAACATTAAACATTAGCCATGGAAGTACTGTTGGACCTCCCACCGATTGACATATCAATCATGGGAGAGGCAAGAATGGGACTTCTGAGGCAACAAAATACGAGCAACAGATCGGATCACAATAAGATAAAGGAAATAGTGGGAGGCAACATTCTCGAAATGAAACCAACGGACCACATGACTTCTAGGTACTTCTTCAACATCAACTTCGAAGTTATCTAACAAGATCGAAGGGAATGGACAGATGACAACATCAGAGGCAAGATCTGGTATACGGACGTATCCAAAACCAGGGAAGGAACTGGTGCTGGAATATACAGTGAGGGGAGAAACTCCCAAATAAGCGTCTCACTCGGAACAAACACCTCCGTATTCCAGGCAGAGATATACGCCATCTTGCAATGCGGGAGAGAAATCAATATGAGGGAAATGCGTAACGCACTGATCAAAATATGCACAGACAGGCAGGCGTCACTTAAGGCTCTTATGAACCCGAAAGTGACATCGAGACTGGTTTGGGAATGCCGAGAACTCAGTACTCTCACAGAACACAACAAATTAACTTTGATGTGGGTTCCAGGACACTGTGGTATTGAGGGCAATGAAAGAGCTGATGAGCTAGCCAGAGGACAACTCCATATATTGGCCCAGAACCCGCACTCGGAATTAACAAATTCGATGATGCATTCGGGAGTGGGTCAAACGAAAACAAAAGGAGAGATGGCATGAAGCCCCTCTATAATAAACCACGGGAAATCATTAAAGAACCGTCAAAACACAAAACTGAAGAACTACTCAAGCTGAGCAGGAATCAAGTTAGAATAATAACGGGCCTTCTCACTCGTCACAGTCCAATGAGAAATCACCTGCACAAAATAGGGCTGTACAACGGAGAACTTTCCTGCAGACAATGCGGTAAAGTGACGTAAACAGCCAAACATGTACTGTTAGAGTGCGAGGAGTTAGACCGCAAAAAACAGGCAATTTTCGGGAATCCCAGACCAACTCCCGAAGATTACATCAGTCAGACTGGTACAGGGGACTAGAGTTACGGAATGGGTGCTGTAGAAAAATAACCTAGAAAACACAAAAAGCCCAAGAGGCTGAAGAGTAGCTGGCGAAAGGATCAGCATCCAAGAGGGAAAAAAAACAAGTAATTTGAGAAAAAAATTCTCATTCTTTTTCTTTTTGGATTAGCAGATTCGCTTCTCTTACACTCTAAGTGAGTATACACTTGTAATATGGAGTCAGAAGAGAATATACATGTAAGAAAAAATTATAAAAAAGCTATGGGTGGAAAATATAGAGAAAACAAGAAATATAATATGTGAATTGAAAAAATACAAAACAAGGAAGGTTCAGATTTGTGTTGTGAAAATATGTAACTACCCAGACGGCACCCAATATTCCTGGAATATGCCTACAACATCTTATTTTCCAACAGATATTGCAATATTCCTGGAATATTCCATGAATATTTATTTGATCTTATACACATTGAGAATATTCCTGGAATATATTTCCACTCATATCCATAAAATATTCTCCTTGAATATTGCTGGTATATTCAAAAGGCATATCAAGCAGAAACGTAAGTTTTTGAATATTCTGGGAATATTCCAAAGGCATTTCAATTTGAAGGAACTTTTTGTTAGAAAAATATCAAATGTTTCTCGAATATGTATTTAATTAATAAAAATTGAAAAATCACATGCATTTAAAAAAAAATTTAAGTTTCGTAGCCAAATAAAGCATTTAATTGGTTAGTTTATGAAGTAGTACATTTGAAGTGGAATTTCAACCAATCAAATGTTTGGGTTTTCTGCGCTCGAAGCGAGACTGACAAATCAAAGCTGATTGGCACGCAAGAATTCCTATTCACAACACTCTATTTTAATTGCGCCTTGTGGTGTGCAATGTAATTTTAGGTTATGTTGAGGATCAACTTGGATATCAAGGTCCACTTTGGTTAAATTAGATCATGTTCCCTTCTTTTATGGCTTAAAAATGAATGAAAATGACCTAACCTAACCAAACTACCTTGCTAACCAAGTTGAATACTTAGCATCGATTCAAATATACTGCCTTGGCCAGGATAGTTCTGATTGGTTCATGCGAATTGCCTATTAGGAAGTGTTGTGGAAAGGAATTCTTGCGATTGGCACTGCGATCAGTTTATGGATATTTGACATTGTCATTTGTCAATCGTCAAGTATCAACATCGTATATGAAATTTGTTTAAATAATGTTTTTAGTGAAAGTGAAATCCCTCGTATTGGTGGAAGTGTTGTAGTGCTGTTGAGAGTATTACTACATATTACAGAATAAGTTGCTAGAAAATATCCGCAGTTGAAATCACCAACGACTCCTGGTAAGATAATTCGGAATTTAACTCATTCTCCGAATCTCTTTATCAAAAGTTCCAAAATCTTTTCTGTTTTTAGTTTTCATTCGTTAGTATAACAAATAATATATTTTTCCAGGTATTAATTTGCAACTAGCCAGCTCGTCTCAGTTTGTAACAGTATCAGAGAGGACTAAGAAAAGGAAGTGAACAGTATTTCGGATCTGTTGAACTCAAGAATCTATTTCACCACAGCAAAACAAAAATGTTTATCCTGTAAAAGTAAGTAAATCTCTAAAAAGTATATTTATACATTTTTTCATTGCACTTTCCTTTGTCTTCAGAGATTCTACTGAAAGTCCTATGATACTTCTGAATATTTTTAAAGGAAGGGCCACACAAAATGCATAAATGATAAGGACTAAAAAATTCTAAGAAAGGAAATAATATCCAAGATATCTCAGTCTTACACAATAGAGTTGATGAAGTTGGATGGAAAACTTACTGACAAAAACATAGTATTTGTTACTTCCTTCACAATTACTTTGATGAGTGCTTGTTGTTAAATTGTTGTTATTAGTGCACTATAACTGAAAAGATGTAATAATTTTATTTATAGATGACAAAGCTTCTTCATGTTGGACGCATCAGTGTATTAGGAGATATATGCCTCAGTTAGTTGACGATGATGTTTTAAGACACCTTTAGCTAGGTTGGAGGAAATGGAAGGAAAAAATTATCTAATGTAGACATGGCTACTTTGATAAAAGGTAAAAATATACCACAGAGATGACGTCAATTTGAATTAAAATTTACCTTTACTTAATTTATACTATGTAGTTTAACATATTCAAAAAACGTTTTTTCTCAATGTTGACCAACTTCTAGAATATTTAATATTTTTTGTAATAAGAGACAATGTATATAAAAATTAGACACTTGGTCATTACTTCAATTTAATTAAATTTTAGACTAACCTTACCATAGTGTTTTAACAATATTTAAATGTCAAATTCATCTATTCACTTACATCATTTTCAACTATTCCCCCTTTATAAAATATGACTTCTATTCAATATATATTTTGCAAATATCAATCAACATGCTTAATTATCAAAATAAATATAATTCATCAAATTTTTTCTACACTATATTAATAGTATTTTTAGGGGTATGTATGTATATCCCACTCACATAGCAATTTACTGAGAAGTCGAAGAAGAACATACCATTTTCCTGATCTAAGTAAGTTACTGAGAGTTGCAATAGAACACTAAGTAAATTATTGTACAACAAGGTTCATTTTCTCCTGATTGTTTTTTTTAGGATTAAGAAAAACAAAGATTCTGAAGAACTGAAAAGTGTAATGAGACCGATTTGAGTAATTTGTGTTAGTGTCAGTGCAGATCTGAATTTCCAAAGGTCTTGATAATTGCCAAGATAGTGTATCAGAATACATATGTATGTTGTATTTGTCGTTTTTGCAATAAATAATTTTTTTTGTATTTAATTTTTTATTCTTACTCAAAAAAATAATACATTGGACCTCATATTCGATATATCAAGGGTAGTTTATTCCATATATAAACTAGACACCCTGGATATGTTCTGCATTCATCTTCAAGAAGCATACAAAAATATATTTCGGGCATACTTTTTTGGTAAGAAAACATATATTATATAGCATGTGCCATGAATATGTTTTAGGATATTCCTGGAATATGCATATCACATGCTTTGCAGGATATGGAATATTCCTGGCATATGCAGTGGAAGATTATGGCATATTCCTGGAACATATTTCATGGTGACCTTGAATATCCATGGAATATGCATAGCACATGTTTTGGAGGATATAGCATATCTCTGGAATATGCCAATATTCCGGTGAAATATGCCTAGGATATTCATGCAATATGATTGTGCCGTCTGGGTATATCTTTATGCTTTTAGAATTTGATAAAAAATCCCCGGGCTACGCCGCTGTCAAGTGCCGAACCATAAAACGTAACTCATTTGCATAACAAATGAGCCGACGCCGTATGCATTTCTTCGCTTAGTTCCTAGAACTTTTTATTTGGATGGTTTTCTGTACTGAATAATCTGGACAACGGAAGTACCTATCCCGAAGGATCTAGTCTTTACAAATTGAGTATATAAGGCGACACATTTTACTCGGAAGGAAAGTTTTTGAAGAAGTTAATAAGTGTTTGGAATATTTAGCTAGTTGAAAAGAACCAAGTGATAAAGTAGAAAAATGAAGCAAACATCTGACAGAAAACATTAAACTACATCTGACATATTTCTGTGCAACGTTCTTCCAAGAAGACCCAACTGCGAGTTTGTATCTTGTAATTAAATAGTAGATTATCCTTCATTTGGCAGGAAATGACCACTTGCAGACATGCATGTTTCAAGGTTTTGCCTCTCGTCAGTGCTGGGGTAGGTCGGACAACATTAGAGTCGTCCTGTCCCTTCCCAATGAATGATAATCAACCGTTTCTAACATTTCCTCAAAATTGAAGCTGTGACCCACAACTAAGTTGTTCCCATCGCCACCTGTACGGGAAATCAAGAACAAACACTCCTCGGGCAGCACAGACTACAGGAACAGTTAACTGCAATAATTCGAACAATGAAAATTTATGCCAGAGAGCATCAACAAAATGAAAAGAATAAATTCGACAATGTCGAAATACCCTCCTCTCCTTATGTATCACGTATTTAAATTTTATATTGGATGAATAATCCCATTATTTTTATCCAACATGTGCAAAGGGGCCATCCATTAATATATCACACAAATTTCATGATTTTTGGAGCCCCTTGCTCTCACATGTGGCCATATTTGTTAAACCATATTTGACTGAGTTAGTTATAGATGTGTACATGTGACGTCACGATGCTTATGACTCGTCCCCCCTTGTCACACTTTGTCCACTCCCTCTCCGCCCTTCAACATGTTACGTGATTTATCTTATATTCATCTATTACTGTGACAATATCAAAAATATAAAGCAAGAAAAGTAGTGGACCCAAAACGCTTCCTTGCGGTACTTCTCAGCAAGAATATAAAATCATAATCGGAAACAACAAACTAAAATATTTATTCCAAAAAACATTCATCAACAAAAATTAAACTCCAGTACAAAAAGACAACAAAACATCACTTGTACTAAAAATAAATGTGACTACCGCCTATCACCATCATGCTACCACATTTTTCTTCTTGTGCACTCGTTTCTTATGATGGTACAAACTGGCCCTATACTTCGACTTGAAATCACACATATCACACTCATAAAGCTTCATCTTGACTTTCTTGAAGTGCTTCCCGACATGTTCCTTCATGTTGTAGCTCCTCCTAGTTTCGTATTCGCAATAGTTGCATTTATACCACCAGCACTGAATCAACGTTGGCCTGGTCAGTCTTGTGAAAGTAGGTTCGTTTACAGGGTACTTCACTCCAGGTTCCTCAGGCTTCATCTTGATTTCCTCTGGCTCAATTGTCACTTCCTGCTTGATCTGATCGTTCTTGCACTTATGATTATCAATGTACTTTTGATACTTTGACCTGCACCTGCAAAACTGACAAGAGAAAATTGTTTTGCTGGTATGCGTTTTTATGTGCCTTCGCAAATTTTTCTTGTACTTTGACTGGTAGCTGCACTCGTTGCATTTATACATAGTGAGGTCTGTTGGCTTCTTATGGCACAGTAAGTGTCTTGCGAGGCTGGTTCGCCATTTTGAATGGAAATTACAAATTTTGCATTTATGAATTTTGATCAAGTCAGAGGTTTTGTGGACTATTAAATGAGAGATGATGCTGTAGCGACGATGGGTTTTGTAAGGACACTGCGAACAACGGTAATTTGTCCTCAATTTTTTTTTCGGTCCTAGTCGTGGGGAGAAACCGCAATCCTTGAAGGTGCTGAAAATAAATTACTTCCATTACCATAAACTTCACTCTATTATTGGATATACTTTATGCAAGCAAGGATGTCCACCGTGGAGATATCCAAAATAGTTATAGCTACAGTTTTAATTCATAAAATTACTTTGGAGATGTTTTATCTTCAAGTTACTAAATGTATTGATTTTTTACATACAAGCTCCTTAAGCTTATCAAACTGAATGTATCACATAAACTAAGAAAACATCCTAAAACATTTTTGTAAATATACACAGTACGAATTATGGTAAAAATACACCACTAGATAGGACATTTGATCCTAGAAACAAGCATTAATGTATTTGGTATTAGCTAGGCGATGGTCTTCATAACGTATAAGAATGAAACTCTCGATATTGATAATATTCGTTTCAACATTAATGTATGCAGATCTCAAATGTTGACTACCTGGGATTCCATATAGTCAATTTGATCATATTTATAAAAATATTTCACTATGAGTTTCATATCGTCGTTGATACTGCAAGACACAATATTCAGCAATTTACTTTATTGTATGCAACCAACTGCGCTCCATGCATAGCAATATGTTTTATGTCAGACTCAATACCGAAAATATAGATTATACTATCTGTCAATAGGATCTATGTTAACTCGTGCTGATTTATTTCGTACAATACATTCTATGTTTTGTGACATAGCTCGTATTGCAGTATCAACGACGATATAGAAAATAATATACCATTTAGCACCAGATTACTTTCAGAAGTACTTATAGTCCGGCGAGAACGATAAATTATCTTTCCCGTTTTTTCAGTATATCAGAAGATTATGCATTAAATTGGTCATTGGTTACATGGTTACATTGGGGCACATGCAAGTTTGAACAAAATAAAGTTGAGTTTCATTCAAGAGTTTTTCAATTTCACTGCGAAAAGTATTCAAATAAATTTTTCAAATGTTGGGTTTTAAATTTTAAAGGGTTTTGTTTCTAATTAACATGTTGGCAACAGCGCCTACAAAATGTAGGGATGGTAGTATGCTAGAAGAAGTACCATGGTAAACGGAAAAAAAAACGGAAAAAATACCCCACGAAAAAAAAAAACCTGAAAAAAAAACCTATATGCTATAACAATGGCCAGTACACAAAAAAGTAATGAAATTTCAACTGTGTGTCATGTTAAAGAAACTAGACCATATTCCATTTCCAGCCTTGCAAAAAGGCGAATCTGTCACCAGGTTAGTTCGTTCAGGTACAATCAAGTCATAAAAATATAAAAAATCGTCTTTTTTGTTCGTCGACGATGAATATTCCACAGGATAGGTTAAAACTTTTATTGGTATTGTAAAATTATTCAAATATGGTCTAGTTTCTTTAACATGACACTTTCATTACTTTTTGTGTACTGGTCATTGTAATCGCATATAGGGGTATTTTTTCCGGGGGATTTTTTATCCGTGGGGTAATTTTTCCGGGGGTATTTTTTCCGGGGTTTTTTTCCAGTTTTTTTTCCTAGATTCAGTACCATAGTCAATATATCTGTCTTTGTTAGGGGTTAGACACATGGTACACAAAATTTCACAGAATGACTCGGAATCACCGATCTATACTTTAATATAGTCTTTAACTTATTAACGTAACAGATTTGTTGTCCTTTCTTATCTGTAAAATTTGTAGCCGATGTTGCTAGATGGTGAAATAGAAACAAATCCCTATAAATTTCAAATGCCCAATTTTATTTTTCATTTTTAAGTACTTGAATAATTTTTTTAAAGAAAATTGTTGAGATGGTGTGTTTCAAATGCAGTGTTTTATAGATCTTTAATAGAAAATACTTGATTGTCGTCAGGTGGAGAATTCCCTATTGTCTAACTTTTATGCACACTTCTGTTATTAGGACACCAAATAATAAACTGGCATCAAAAAGCTGATTTTTCTAGACAGAAATTGAAATATCATACATAACTTGATGAATAGAATGATAAAAATGTGTAGCCCCTTGTTCATTGAGGATTTGAAACAATTGGAATATTATTGAAGGAGTATTTATCCGAGTTCAATGATTAACAGAATTCAAATCAGATTTACCAACATAACAGGAGATGAACCACTGAAATTTTATCATGTAGGTACTTGGTCTTTCAGAAAAACTGAGACCTATTCTCGAAGATTTCACTTTAAATACAAAGATTGCATTCCAAAATCAAAATACTTATTTTAGCAGGACCAAAGAAAAATAAACTCTTAATCCACATAACTTTTAAAAATCATTTCATTAACTTCATATTCTAAATACCTTTTCTCAGGGCACATTGTAATAATTATATGTGGTTCTTCAAGGGAAACAACAAAATGGACTCATGACAGTGTGCTTTCTGTAAACAGATATGAATACTTTGTTCTCATTAACCATGAAATTCATTTATTGTGAATAATAGAAGCAAATGCTCACTTGTAATTTGAAATATTAGGCGAGTAATGGTATAATTAATTTACCCAAGTTCCTCAAACTAAATTAAAGTTCAGCAGGTCTCAGAAGTAGATTGAAAAATTCATAAAGAATCGACAACACTACTTGATGCAGGACCATTATCTAATAATGAAAAATGGATTGTATAATCCAATCTTCCATAAAAAACTCTATACAATAGATATTTACCTAGATATAGGGTTGGGTAGATACTTTTGTATTTATCTTGGGAATTCCTATCAAAAGCTGAAAGGATTTTTCATTTAATTGGGTTAACTAGCTTTTCCTGATGACAAGAACCATGGCGCCAGTACGTAGGTGTTTCCCTATTAAAGTAGAAAAATATTGTCTGCTTTGATATTTAGAGAGCATTGTAAAGTAGATATTATTTAACGGTCGAGGCGGTTGTATTTGTTTGCTATTGGAATTCAAAAATATTATTTCATAGACTAAATTCACTAAATCCTATACCTTCCTCTTCAAACTATTCTGCATTTACCAATTTTTTACACTTTATCAACACATTACCAGAGTTTATTGTTATTAATCTGTATTTATTTATGTTCATTATGTTCATTACCCACTGAAATAAAAAATAAAATTAATCCTGCTACATTTTGGTTATTGAACTTCAATTTTGGAGACATAAACCCAAAAATATTTTATGTTGCCCTGAATTTCAACAAAATAAACAAGTCATCAATCACATTAGATAATATTATTTATACTAAATCACTAATAATTATAATATCAAAACATATTTACAAGGAACTAATGGCATAAAAAATAAGGAATTGGCACAATGTTGTAGTATCCATCTTCAGGTCATACTTAGTAAATACATAAAGAAATTACTACTATCCAGAGAAAACTTCAAAGTCCTAGTATTCACATCAAATTCTAAGCTCTTTGAAAAATTATGTTTCATTGATTCCCATACATACTTTTACTGTTTTTTTTGTACACTGACTTGCTATTTAATAATTCTGTTAAGTACCTTTCAGTTTTGATATGTATTTTGTTCTCCTCTTCATGAGCTTTAGATCCTGTTTCTTCAAGGAACTCGTCATCAGGATCGCTTTCTCCATAAGTTTCAGCATTTTCTATCTCTTGTTTGATAAAGTATACACTGTTTTCAAATTCACATCTGGTTTTCATCGTATAATCGTGAACATTATGCAGGTTTGCCTCTTGGTCAGATGGAATATTTTCAAAAGCCATATAATTCATTATAAGTTGTTCCGAATCACAACACTGGGCCATAAAATTGAACTGATGTTGCATGGACTCCATGCAATCATTACATCCCAGTGGATCGGATGATATGCTTAAATCCTGTAAAATGTAAAAAATTATTTTCGTAATATAAGTTAATTTGATCACTACTATTTTCATTTTTATAATAAGGATAACCGACTATATTCAAATCTACCAACTTACAATTTCCGGGAAGCACCTGTCTATCATATCCTTCGTGAACGATTCCTGCGTCGTATTGTTCAAAGAAGTCAAGTGTTCCATGAGATAGTACTTAAGACAAAACCTGCAAATTTGTTCCTCTTCTTCTTTTATGACATCGCTCTGTATTTTCCTTTTTGTGATGACCTCTTGAATATCTACAACCTAGGTTATACCAATCAGGAATGTCTTTAGATAATCATTTCGGGAGAGGCAAGTCTTTTTGAAATCAAAAGATTGCTGTAGATTTTTGGAGCGAAGAGAACACATCACAGGACTTCTAGTTAAAGAAATATTCTAACAAAAAAAACAATTAGCTGCGAGGTTCGGAAAGACAGTTGAATCTTTACACGTTGACGGACTCTCACGTTTTATGACGTCATAGGCCTACTGAAATACGTTCAGCTTCAATTTATATTCTAATAGTTGTTGACACTTGATAGTACAGTATTAATAATTGTTTTGTATTGCTATTTCTATGTTCTCTTCACTGCTTGCCAATAACGTATCATTCACAAATAAGTTAACAAATTCACAATCAACAAACAATGACAAATCATTTGAATAAACTATGAATAGAACTACTGCCATGAGAAGAGTGTTCACCTTGCAATCATAAGGTCGTGTGGGTTCAAAGCCCAGCACGGCCATCGGTCCCAGATCTTTTCCTTGCTCGCACAAGCTCCTAGGAGCTTCTGATGGTTTCCTCTTTCTGGAAACCCTGGAAGATTCGTAACAATAAAAAAAATTGTCAATATTCAATGAACAACCTGGCCTTCTGCATACACCAATTCAAAAAAAGAAATATTGAAGCTGAGTTTTTTGGCAGAAAACAGCTACGATCGTTGAATTATCTTTATTAGATTGATAGCAAAGTTTCTACAAGAACTACTCTGCGGTGCTATATATTATATATAATACAGTCACGCTTATACTTCGTTTCATGGTTATTGCCAATTATCTGCTAGATCATCCAAATGGAAGTACCGTACGCCACTGTATCGTCAAGATACCGTTCGATATAAAAGAGCGAGTTGTACAAGACGAGTTCACCAATAGTTCAAGTAAACCGAGTTCAGTTGAACTGTTGATGAATTTGTTTATGTACAACCCGCCCTGAGACGAACTCTGAGAGGGCCTGTTCCACAGGTTACACTTACGTTTTAAGAGCGGATTGTACAATACAAGTTTAGGTTAACCGAGTTCAGTTGAAGGATTAGCCAATGAAATGTTCAGTTCCTTAGCAATTGAACTCGGCTCACTTGAACTGCGTTGGTGAACTCGTATTGTTCAACTCGGCCTAAGTGGCACTTGCAGTTGAGAATCCGACAGACAAAATATGTTAAATGTTATGTCAAATATATCAGTACTCTCACAATCTCATAAATTTAAGCTTCGCTCAAAGCACTATGCGGAAGTGGTGGAATCGGCCCTGATTGCTCAACTTGCCTGAGGTTAAAGATGTTTGTTGACACAGATTCATAGATCAAGTGATATGTTGTTCGTTATGCAAGAGTAAGCTACTACAGATCAGTGTTGTTCCTTGGTTGTTTTATTGGTGCGATATTGGTCAGTTATATAGTGCACTTCTGATGTCAAAGGTGCACATTTTTTGTAATAGATCTTTATTAGTACTATTACATATTATCCAACTTTCTGCGCATGGTGCGTGCCGCGGCCCTCTGTCTTTAATTTGTGACAGGTGACAGTGATGCCAGACTGCTCAAAGATTAAGGCTGGATTTCCATTAACGCGTGATGCAACTATGCAAGTCACGTTTAGATGAATTATAAAGTGTTTACAAGATTTAAGTTTAAATATCAATATCCTTGTGTCAATATTTGTTACATACCCTTTTAAAGATTTCAGAAATAGGTATTGTTTGCAAAAAATTAATACTAAAACATTTCGAACAAACGTATATTTCAATGAATGTGAAACAAATAAAGTTGAAAACTATGAAAAAATATAAAAAACAATATATAATGAAATAAATAAATATGCAACAAAAGTTAAAAAAAATTGAATAAGGACATGACAATTGACACATTACAGTCATTACAACTGTCAGCAAGTCAACTGTCAATACTGACATTTGACACTGTTTGACAGATTATGTCAATAATAACTGACATTCGACAGAACTTATATTTCTTCTTCTCAACAACTTGTACATTCAATTTTTGATTGCCAATTTCAATAAAAATGAAAAGGTGCACTTTTCGGAAGAAATGAGGAAAGTGGTGCCGACGTGCGCACTTATTTCAAAAAGGGCGTCAAAATGCACGATCGTGCAGCCAGGAACAACACTGCTACAGATGAAGTAGATCCACAGGACTACAGAACTTAATTAGTTCTGTGAGTAGATGATGTCCTGAATGATCTAAGAATTTGGAAGGAGCAGAAAGAGTATATAGAATAAAGTAAGAATAATTATTTGGTTTTAGTAAATTTTATGCGCTTTATCAGTATAGAACTATTTGCTCCGATCAAGTAACAACCTACATTAGTAATACTCAAATAGAACTGAAGGTAACATCTTTCAATAATCCCTCAAATCATGACATTGTTGCCATGTCGCAATTTTTTAACTAGTAGTAGTATTAATAGTACTTCATTATTATCCCAAGAAACAGTTTTGTTTATAATAGGGATATAAAAAAAAGTATTATACTCATAAAAATATAATAAGGATACAATAAGCACGTCAGCTAGATTTTATGATTTCTGTCGGGTATATTTATGGCAACGAAAACCCAAAAATACTCTCTTGGATAATAATAATATAATACTCCCTCATAAACACTCAAAGAGTGTACCCAAAGGCATAGTCTGTGCGGGTAGAAGACGGCTATTATTATTATTTGCCGTGGCTCTCCGGTTCGACTTACTGATTTTTTCGGCGGTGTATTCACTTTTCAGCTGTAGGAAAACCTACAGCACCACACCGGTTGAGATAATCTTCCATCATAATTTCAGGTTTCCATTCCATTTTGGGTTTCCGTTATTTAACCTCAATATTTCTGGAAAAAACGCACGACACTGCCAGTGAGGGAAGATGTCCCTTACAAACAAAGTTTAAGGCGTGAGCGGCGAGTTACTTATCAAGAGACTATTATTTGTAAAATGCTTGTTTGATTAATTTGTTTTCTTCGAGCTAAAGATAAATGCACCTACTTACAAAATATGTTCATCGCATCATAAGTATTTAATTTTAGTAAAGAATGGATCAAAATACCTGCAAGCTTGTTAGATGTGACGGAATAACTCGTATTGGGAATTGACGATTACAAAATTTCATGAACCGCACTCACCTCCACAATACGAAGAAGGAACAAGAAAATGAAGAGAGACTAGTGACAATTGAAAAAATAAAAGTAAACATCTGATTATCTTGTAAGGTTCATATTCATAATTTTAGTCGACAATTGCTAGGTGGAGAATGGAATTTTTAAATACCTCCTCTTCTGTCGTTTGTCGTGATCACATAGATCAGAGCAGCAAGAGTGACTTGCTTGTACTCGAATTTGATCTAATAATATGATGACGTCATTTAAGTGATCTCGAGCAGTCTTCAATGAACAACCCTGAAGTAAAAAAAATGCGATGGCCGTCGAGATCAGTGTTGCCAGTCCTAGTACTTTTGTACTAGATCTAGTACCTTTTCACTCTTTCTAGTACGCTAGTACGCCGATCGCAAAATTCGAACGTTTTCATTTTTTGAATAGAAATGTCGAAATAAAAAATATTAAACATAGTGTTTGAGTTTTGTGCTTATCTCTGTTCTATGCAGTTCATAATACATGTAAATATTGTCATTTATCGTCGCGTCTAATGAGAACGAAGAAGAAGAAATCATGAAGCTATACAGTTCGATTATTGTATCTTTACCCGTGCGTCATCATCACAATACCATGATTCTTAGCTTAGAAGACAAATGTTAACGAATTTTGATTCGCTCATAGCGGTTGTTAGAAAGAGATGTTCGATAGAGGGTGTGTGATTTCTTCGATCATAAATTGATGACGCATGGGTAAAGATAAAATAATCGAACTGTATATTCATGATCATGATCATGATATATCACCAGGTTTCTTATATATACTGTGTCCTGTGTCGCTGTGTCGTATCACTTGTCACTGTTTTGAATTGTTGACGGCAGTATATAAAATATAATTTCATAGTTTTTGTGATATATAATTAATAATGGAAAAGTATGTTACATTTATAGCTATATACTTTCGTAACATTAATTAATGTTATATCTTAGGTACCTATTTCAATTATCATCAAAAGAAGCTACTCTTGTCAGTCCTGATGTGGCACTGGAAGAACTTGTCCCTGCTTCAACTTCAGAACTTCCACAAGCAGCAGGCATGGAAAATAATACTGATACAAGTTATAGAGAGGAGTCCAAAAAAACAGAAAAAAGTATACCAACAGAAATATAATAAAGGTTGGGAGAACAGATTTCCTTGGTTGGTATTGAAGGGTGAAAAAGAAGTATCATGCAAATGTTGCAATAGGATTATAACATGCAATTTCAATCACATAAAACGACATGAAAATACAATCAAACATAACAAACTATTGAAAATATCTATCGGCACACCAAAAATAGCATCACTACAAGAAGTGAAGAAAGTAAATACATTGAACAAAAAAACTCAAATAGCAGAATATAAATCATTGATGCTCCTACATGAACATAATCTTCCCTTTTTATTGATGGACCATTTACCTAAAATGTTGTGTTCTGCTTTTCCTGACTCAGATATTATCAAACAATTGAAATGTTCAAGGACAAAAGCTCCTGAAGTTACAAAAGACTGCCTGGTGAAAGAAGCTTTGGAAGGAATTACAGCTGAGACACAGAATAGCTTTTATTCACTGATTGTAGATGAAACCACTGATGTTTCAACAAAGAAATCATTTGCCATTGTAATCCGTTACCACAATGGAACCTGTGTAAAACATAGATTTCTATGTCTGGCGCAAGTGAGTTTATGTACTGCTGAATGTTTATTCAAAACAGTTTTTGATGTTTTGCGTAAAAATAAAATTCCACTGAAAAATCTAGTGGACTTTGCGGCAGATAAAACTGATAAAACTGGCCTGAAAGCAACATTCAAGGAAGTGAATTCAAATATATTTATAATGGGATCTGTTTGTCACTCTTTTGCCTTGTGTTAATCTGCAGCATGCTTAAAATTACCCAGAAGTTCAAAAGGCAGATTTACAAACATTTTTCAAATAGCAGCAAACGACTGGAAGAGCTACATGAATTCCAAAGTTTTTTAAACCTTAAACCACATAAGATGCTACATCCAGCTCAAACACGATGGCTCTCCTGTAAAAATGAATAAAAAATATTATTTCATAAACACTTCAGTTCCTTTTTATTTTTAGGCTGTGGTAGATAGAGTTCTACTTTCATGCTCTAAAACTTTACAAGTGCTGTGATGATAGATGGTCTTCGTAGTAGTCAAATAATATTGGATAATTTTAACACGCCAGTAGTTAAAACTTATTTGCTGTTCTTGGCATACATTTTGAATATTGTGAATAAATTAAACCTCGAATTTCAAAGTGAAAAACCCAAAATATATATTCTGACATAAAGAGTTTCAAAGTTATTCAGAACAATTTTAAGAAATTATATGAATGTTGCATATTTCAAAAAAGCAGAGCTCCATAATATCTCTCCAAGTAATCCTGAAAATATTTTGCCCATTAAGGATATGTATTTTGGGTCAAAAGTTCAACTTGTGATTCAAGAGGTTAACGATCCACAAGAAGTTCAAACGTTTTAAGTTAATGCCCTAGCATTCTATGTGGAATTATGTTGCCATATCAAAAAAAGGTTCAATTTCAATGAACCCCTTTTGACATTTTTATTAAACTTTGCTGTCAGTCAGGCTATTTCTGGTAAGGTATTGAGCATTATAGAAATAACCAAATTTCTTCCACAAATAAATTTAGATTTGGAAAATCTCAATTCTGAATGGAGATATTTGGCAGATGCCACTGATATTAAACAATGTAGTGGCCTGGATTTTGAAGAATTTTGGTACAAAATTTTAATATGCAAAAACAGTATGGATTTACCAATGTTTCCACATTTGAGTAAGGTCATCAAATTCATTATGAGTTTACCTCATTCTTCAGCATGTGCTGAACGTATTTTCTCCCAACTAAATTTACCAAAGACCAAAGTTAGAAACAGACTGGAGGTTGATACGTGTAATGCAATATTACATGCTAAAGATTTAATGGGAAACTACAATTGTACAAATTGGCAACCTTCAGCATCCTTGCTGCTCAAAAAGCCAAAGTATGATTTCGCCAGAAATACGTGATTTTTCATTTTAAACAGTTAGGTACCATTGTGCTGTTACCGTAAAAATATTATTATGTTTATATGTTTGTTCCTATATTTTTAAAGTTAATATGTGATGTACCTTTGGGTATAGTATGGAATGCAATTATTTATTTCGTGTTTATAGGTATGATTGTTCCTATTTTTTCAAAGTTAATTTGTGATAAACCTTTGTGTAAGGTATGGAATACAATTATTTAATTCAAGTTCAGTTATTAAATTTTTAATAATTTTTTGTTGTTTATTTACCCCTTTTCCTTACTCAGTGGAAGTTTGAATGAAAATTGAAAATTTGTAAAGGATGGCTCAATCGACTGATGTTGTCATCCTGTCAAATTATGTCAGCGCGATGCCTCCACAATGGTTTGTATATATAAAAGAATACAAAAGCATACGGAAGGTATCGCAATGACGACAATTGAGAGATTACATTGCCTTGCCATCCTCTACAAATTGTGTTCAATGTCCTTGAACAACTAGTACGTTTCTAAAAAACCTAGTACGTTTTTCGGTGATTTTCTAGTACCTTTTGAGTTGAAGGACTGGCAACACTGGTCAAGATCCTCGATTACGTCATCATTATCATATCAATGACTGAATTATGACGTTTCTGGCGTTCTCGACGCTATAGGAGTTGTCAATGATTCCAAGGAAGTATTTGAGGATAGCAAGTGTGGCAGTTTATTGTCCAGAAACCTTAACAGAAAAAATTGGTTGTCTGAAGGAAGGAATATTACAGGTTGGGTATTTGGAAACACCACAATAACCAAGAATATGAAGAGAGACAAGAACAGGACCAGTTGCAATAAAATTTGCAAAAACGGAAAAACAACAGGGTTGAAAGAATCAAGATGAACAAGGCTGACTTCTGTAGATTACAGAACAAATGAACGAAGAATGGGAAGAAAATAAACTAGAACAGGTCAGGCTGCAGAACATTTTAAATAAGCAGAAAGTCGAAGTATTTGCAAGAACAGATTAAAATCTACGGACATCAGGGAAACATTTCGCAAGACTCTCAAAGTACCTTTGAAAGTCTGAAGCCAGAAATAGAGATGAAATGATTATGTACTGGTGAGGTCCAGAGTGCCGAAAAGAACGAGTCAAAATTAATAGATTTTAGTATTAAAAGTCGATGAAGTCAAGACTTACCATCTGTCTCGACAGAACGTAGTTCCTGGGGCTTATGAAGGTCAGATGTCCTGCAAATGATTGTAGTGCTGGGATTTGAAAACACTTCTTACAACACCCGATATTCATCTGGAGAATTAGAAAAGTCAACAACGTCACTTACAACTTATGAAAAAAGTTGATCTCCTTGAATGACTTAGGTAAGCCATATTGCAGTGGAGCGGCAACTTTTGATCAGATCAATCAAAATTAAGTATTTTGAATAGAATTGACATACATTAATTATTTTTCTACGAAGAAGAATAGTTCACTTTTTCTACGCTTTCATTTCGGTTAGATGGCATACTTGCGACTACTCATATTTGTGACTGAACTCTACAAAGCAAGTTGAGCATTTTGTTCTGCAAAACTATTTTTGGTCACCAGCGTGCTACTGCTTACGCGAATACATGTAAATTTGTAATCAACGTGTTAGCACCCACCCATTTGATCACAACAAATAAATAATAACATCAATGTTCAGTCCACAAATTTTCGTTTGCGATAATAACTATCGTGGGGTGTTTACATATAAACTAACACCTAAAACAGTTGTCCGTCAACGTGTTATTTGTACATACCAGTTGTATTGGAAGAATTTCCAGCATTTTTGTTGTCACACCGCCCAAAATTTCTACATCTTCGGAGACTTTTTCCAGGCAGAGCCTACATATCTTCGACATTTCTTCATTCATTATAACCCTTATAGACTCAAAAGTTCACAAATGAAAAATTAAAATAAACAGAACCTCCAAGTCTTTAATTTAGATAAACAAACACAGAAGTCAGGTTAGTTCATTCATTCATTCTTGGTTTTAATGGGATTCGTCGTGAGACATATACCCAGGTTCTCCCCATATGCGTAAATAACACGGGCTTCGTCAGTGGAGAGGATTGTCTTGCTCGAAGCAATATCCTCACCCGTAATTCAATAGTGGACATTCACAACACAATCAGATATAGTTTCTAAAGAAAAAAGATCTGCCTTATTGGAGAATCGAACCCACGACCCACAGGTCGTAAATCGAGCGCTTGGCCACTGCGCTAACTCGGTCGCCGAGTCAGGTTAGTTTATTTTACGTCTACGACTGACGTTTTATTCTTCTTCTTATATAGGCTGTAGATCCTAAAGCCAACCAGCAAACACTGCAAGGAGGCATGTTTTTTATAGTGTATTCGACTGGCTGCATTTATTCCAACCTTCACAGAGCTTGTGTGTTCGGCTGGATATACACTGCCACGGTACCAATAATATTCTTATTCGACTTGGCACGTATTACTCGAGGTTAGAGCAAAATCTATGTTCGACTGGCATAGCCCTCGCTACGAATTCGAATATTTCTGCACTGTACTTTGTGGACGGTGCAAACACGGGTTCTGCTTTTTGATAATTTGATCGGTCAAGTCGAATACGCTTGTCACTTTACATGTGCCTCGTGTCAGTGATAGTTGTGCTGAATAAATTCGCATTTTTTGCATGTATATAATCAAGAATTCTTTACCAAATCAGAGCAGCACTAAATACGCTCCAACACCGAATGCGAGCATTTCAGTCGAATGCGCTATAAATCTTCAGTGGCTCCTTCAATCCACCAACTGTTTTTTTATATTATAAGAATTGTAGTAAAAATGCACTTTGCTGTCTGTCTGCGGATTCTCAAACAATATCTGCGACTCTCTGTGTCACTGTCTGCCCGCCCTCTCATGTAAAGCGTGTTATATACTGGCAAGCAGATTGTTTTCACAGTTCTCGAATTATCGAGACTATAGGGCGACGCATAAAGATGGCTCTTGAAGCGACGAAGGTATTCGATTTCATTCCTTAAGCAGGCGCTACACGATGCGCCGAACATTGGCTCCAACGCTGGACCGAACATTTGAGTCAAACATTCGACGGTGAGTTCGACAAACTTTTCTGCTACACGGTCTTTAACAAATAACTTCGAGTTCGTTTCAATAATTTTGTGCCAGCATTAGTCGGGTATTATAACGCGGAAATAATGTCGTTCAACTTTGTGTCATTTCTTTGGAGTTTTGCTATGTCGTCAATGTTTATGATTAACATGGGAATGTCAGTGCTGTCCTCGTCGCTTTTATTAGGGTTTGATACGGGGTTTCGAGATAAACTGTGGGCATCGAGATGTTTCTTGCCGCTTTTATGAACAATTTCATACTCAAAATCTTGCAACCGGATGGCCCACCTCGCCAACCGACAGGAAGCATCCTGATTTTTATGCAGCCAACAGAGGGCATGATGGTCAACTACTATACGGATTTCTTCCCCATATAGTGCCTAAAAGTCGTTACTCCCCGTAAACGACCGCCAAACACTCTTTTTCAGTGGTATTCCACTTTATTTCACCTTCTGATATGCGTCGCGATGCGTAGGCTACGGGATGCGTACCTGTGGCATCACTTTGCAAAATAGCGGCAGCTATACCGAAACCAGAAGCGTCCGTGTGCAGCTCTATGGGTAAACTGGGATTAAAATGAGCTAATACAGGAGCATTAACCAAACAATTTTTTAACAAGTCGAATGAATTTTGATGTTCTTCTTTCCAATTTAATTTTGTATTTTTTCTTGTGAGTAATGTCAAAGGTCGAGCTATGTCTGCGAAGGATTTAACAATTTTTTCTGTAATAATTGGCAATTCCAAGAAAAGATTGAACGTCCTTGACACATTTTGGTATTGGAAAATTTGAAACAGCTGAGACTTTTTCCGGGTCGGGGGATAGCCTTCAGTGCTCACAACAGGGCCTAAAATTTTGATTTTTGGACAGACAAAATTACATTTACTTGGCTTTAGTTTCATGTTAGCTGATCGAAACTTTTCAAAAACTTTTCTCAGTTTGTACAGGTGATCCTCAAAATGATTTCCTTTGATGATTACGTCGTCTAAATAAACCAAATAAATATTCCAATACCAATAGGTTCATCTTCTTTTGCCAATTTTATTTTCCAAAATCCCGAAAAACAATCTAAAGTAGAGAAAAATTTTGAACCTTCCAAGGCTATGTCAATAAATCTTCAATGATAGGTAATGGATAACGATCTATTTTGATTAATTGATTCACTTTTCGGTAATCATCGCATAATCTTCAATCACCTGATTTCTTTTTAATAAGTACCACCGGCGACGCCCATGGGCTACTCGATTCCCTGATTATCTTTCAATTCCTTCCAACGTTCTAGGAATTCCTTTGACTCGGGTCAAGAATACCGACAAGAGCCCGAACGTGTTCCAACGCGAACGTTGGAAGCTCGACATTGGTAGCTCGCAGGTTTGAAGGTCGGCCACACGATGTGCCGAACTGTCAAGCCTCCAACGTTGGAGGGTGTTCGTAGCATCATGTAGCGCCGGCTTTAGCTAGTTCTCGTTCCTTCTAGGTGATGACTCATAGTTGTTGATCCGTTAATTAGCCAGCAGATATGCGAACGTTGTTTACTTACAAACCGAGGGTGCATAATTGATTAGGCGATCAGGGCCGGCCTCGAAATCGTTACAGAATATAAGGGCGAATTTCGTAGACTGGTGGATCCACCGACAATAAAAAAACATCCCTATGGTTTGGGCTGAAATAATAAGTCGAGTAGTACATCGAGTAGTACATATGCTAAGCAGAATATATTCGTCTTCCAAAAAGATGTCATTCAACCGACTCATTCGAAACGAAAGCTCATCATTTTATTGCTTAATGAGTTTTTTTAGTTTCTAAAATGTGTGTGCTTTAAGCTTACTGTTCACATTCACGATATCCGAAAGTGGTACTATTGGTTGATTAATTATTTGAAATAACCAATAGGCACCCGGAGGTTAACATTATCTGATCATCGTATCGTCGGCTATCATGTAGGTGAACAGTAGGCTTTATTATGAAAATTGACCTTGCTTTGGTGATCAGGTAGTTTTTCTACTAAGTATTCCTCATATTCTTCAATGGACGATTCCAGCATATAGGGACCCCTATTCAATGTTACCACAAGCAATATAGTTGGGTTGAATCGAATAACATTTTCTATTATTTTATTTTTTTTATCCTTTAGGAGTAATCCAGACAGGCCCTGTCTCCGGAGCCCCAACACTTGCGGAGGGTGCGCTGGTGTGTCATTAACCCTAGTAAACACTCCCCACGTCAACATTGCTAAGGAGTGGAGTTGGTGTTTTGTCTTTGATTTTGGAGAACAAGTTGGATAGTTTTGTATTATTACGCTTGGCTATTTTGATTTGTGGAAAGTCTTTGAAAATTTTTATTATGCGGTTGGAAACTTTGTCGATGAATGGGATTGATTTGTACTTATATTGTATTGTAACGTCATCAGTTCGTCCGTCATAAAAGTTGGAGTTATAGATTAGTTTTTTTAAGATGTGTTTTGGGTAACCGTTGTGTGTAAAAATGTCGAATAACTTTCTCAGACATAACTTTTCCATTCATCGACAAAGTATCCAACCGCATAATAAACATTTTCAAAGACTTTTCACAAATCAAAATAGCCAAGCGTAATAATACAAAACTATCCAACTTGTTCTCCAAAATCAAAGACAAAACACCAACTCCACTCCTTAGCAATGTTATTTATGAACTACCATGCCAAGGTTGTGAAGGTAGTTATGTGGGACAGACCTCACAGTGGTTAAAACAACGGCTAGATTTGCACAAGAGTGATGCCCAATTGGGAAAAAACTCCTGTGCAGCAGTCGACCACACCCAGAAAACAGGCCACCGGTTTGATTTTTCAAATCCAAAAATTCTAGACAAAGTCAGCAATCAAAAAAACAGGTTATTCCTTGAGATGGTCCATATCAACAAAAATCCTAACACAGTTAACTTCAAAACCGATACAGGACAACTTAGTAGTATATATTGTAATATTGAAAATTCCATTCAACGTTGTGTGTAGTTTGACAGTTGGCACCAATGGAATACCTACACTAATTAACACCATTGTATTAATGTATTGTAATAATGAGTTTCATTGTTCAACAAGTTATATATATATATATATATATATATATATATATATATATATATATATATATATATAAATATATATATATGTATATATATATATATATGAAACTAAAAGTTCGGGTTGAACCACGTCTAGAATTTGTTGAAATTCGACGTTTCGGCTCCGATTTTGGAGCCATTTTCAAGAACTGAAATAGAAAGAAAATTAATGAAAGGTTAAAACGTAATTCTACGCTGAGGTCTCAATCTGCCTACTCCTCAGGTATAATTACGTTAGGTTTTTGTGACTTGACGTCGGGGTCTCAATCTGCCTACTCCCCATGTCTCGTCACTGGTTCTCTCTAAGGTCTCAATCTGCCTACTCCTTCGAGAGAACTGAGGAATTGTGGGTTGAGGAACTGTATTTATAGTGGACGTGGCTGTAATGGCCGTGTGCAATGTATTGGCGCGAGGTAAACTATGGGCGGGAACTGAATTGGCGTTAAATGAGCTGTGTGCGGGAACTTGGTTGGCGCTAAGTGAGCTGTGTGCGGGTACTGGGTTGGTGGGAAATGAGTTTATGCGTGCAATGAGAGGCTTCCAGGTATTGGGAAGTCTACGTCCGTCGTCGCGAGTGTTGAGGCAATTGGGGCGCTTCTCTATCTCAAGGGCTTCTCGGATGATCCTGGTTTGCAGAGTTTTCTCGGTGGAAATTGTTTTTGTGTTTTTGAAGTCTATTTTGTGACCTGTGTCTTCTCGATGTTTATAAAGTGCGGAAGTGGAAGATGCCTGACGCACAGCAAGTTCGTGTTCGTAGACTCTGGAAGTTACTCGTCTGTTAGTCTGGCCAATATAAGTTCTCGGGCAGTCTGAACATGGTATTTTATATATACCTTGAGAATCGTTTGGTATTGTGTCCTTGGGAGATCTGAGGAATTTGGATATTTGGTTGTTGGCCGTGAATATTGTTTTTATCTCGTGTTTTCTCAAGATATTACTGATTTTGTCTGTCACACCTTTGATGTATGGTAGGAAAGCTTTGTGTGGCTGAATACTCTCTAGTGGATCGTTTGTTTTTGGAGGACGGGTCAGTTGATGGCGGATAGACTTGTCGATTCATCAACTGACCCGTAAAGTAGAATCGGAACGTCAAGCATATTAGTTGCAGCAACTTTGTTCTTCCCCGACAGTTCTGATGACCAGATCTGTCTGAGTTTGTGCTGATACTTGCCGCGGAGAGAGTTTTTAACAGTAACTACCTCCTGGGTGTGGCGTTGTTCCACCCCTAGGTAAGTAAACGTCTCTCCGGCATCTAGATGCTTCCGTCTACGAGCTGAACGTCTTCTCCGTATTCCTCACATCGTCCTCTTTTGAGATGAACCGTGGCACATTTGTCGATCCCAAACTCCATTCCGATAGCATGCGTGTACTCTTGCATCACCCTTAAGAACTGATGAACATCCTTTTCTCCGGAGGCATAAAGTTTAAGGTCGTCCATGTAAAACAGATGGGTGACCTTATGCCTCCGGTTGCTGGTGATGCCGTAGTTGTATCCGCGGGTTTTCCGTTGTGCAACGGACAATGGAAGTAGTGAGATGCAGAAGAGAAGAGGGCTGAGGGAGTCTCCCTGGAACACGCCCCTTCTTCTAAAGATAACCTGCTCTGTTTGGACTCTGACTTGACCAGATGTTATGGTAAAGCGAGTCCTTCAGAGCGGCATCAGCTGTTCAAGGCATCTCACTATTTGATCGGGTACCGCAAGGCATCTGAGCAAATGCATGATGAGTTCATGCGATGGTGTATCAAATGCCTTGCGATAATCGATCCAGGCCACTGAAAGGTTACGATTATACTGCACGGAGTCCTGCGTGATGCATCTGTCGTTCAGTAGGTTCTCCTTTCAGCCAGAGACCCTCTTTGCTCATATATCCGTTCATACATCTGCTCGACTGCGGAGAGTGTTCGCATGTATAAGATGCGTGTAAACATCTTATAACATGCGTTTAAGCATGATATTGGTCTGTAGTTCTTCGAGTCGAACAAATCTCCGTTTTTGGGGATTCCCATCTAGCCATGAATTGAAAACTCTTGCTAGATGGTGGTGGGTATATGGACATTTTCTCCACCAATAGTTATTTAGGCCATCAGGGCCTGGAGCAGCAAAGTTCTTCGAGCCTTTGAGGGCCCGTCGAACTTCTTCCGGGGTTATCGGATTGCGCAGTTCATTGATCTCAGGCTGACGAAGCCTCCTGCAGAAAGCTTCGAACTGCGCTAGGGCTGGAGAATCTACGTTGAGTGGTTGCAGACATTCGTAAATGCCTTTCCAGAAAGTTTCTGTCCGATCAGAGGCTCTTGGAATAGGCGATGAGGTTTATCACGGAACTTCATGTTTTCCGCGATGCTTCTCGCCGCCACACTAGTGACTTTTTTGCAGCCACCAGCATTCGTATCCTATCAAGACAGTGCTATTTGATGGTAAACAGCACGCCTTGATTTAGTGTGTGGTAAGCTCGTCTAAAATTTGCGGCAATTCGCCGCACTGCGGGCCTGAAGGGCCTATTGGCCGCCACATAGTCCGCCACATACTGGATACGAGACGCATATTGTTTCGCCTACTTGATCTTAGCTTCCATCTTGTGAATGCGTCGCTCATGCCTCCCAATCAGAAGGGTGGTATCCCTCCTCTCCGCTTGGGACAGGGCCTGAGCAGCGTCATACACGGCAGAGTTGATCTGCCAGATGTCAGCCTCTTCTGCTAGTTGTTTTGGCTTCAGGGGCTTGGTGTTGTGAAGCGCCCTGCGGGTTCTGCTGCCTTCCGTTGGTGGTATGAAGCGGGCCTCCTCTACAGCTAGGTCGACACGTGACACTTCTGCCACTGCGTTAACCGGCTGAGGAGGGGCTCTAACATAGTCTCGAACTCGAAGGTGGGATACATAATCCCTTAGATTTTGTGCGGAGAAGGCAGCATGCTCTGGGTGTATTTCACACCACAGAGCATGCATTCTCGCCATGTATCCTCTTCGGGCGGCTCACTGCTCTCATAGCAATGCAGAAGACGGTCCCTTAGTTCATCCGTCCACTCAAAGCGTCCGTTGTCATTGCGGTCGTCATCGTTTGGCAAATCATCGTTTCTATTATTATTATTATTAGACCTTTTCTGGTACGATTAACATTTCCATTACGTGAATAAAACTTTGTCTATTTTTTATAACTTCTGACAATAAAGTATATTTTGACTATGACTATTATTGATGATATGGGCAAAAATAAAATATTTTAATGAATTTCAATTTGTAGTCGTTAAAAGTCTGTCAAGTTGAACATCCTACAAAAGTAATAAAGTTCTGGAGGAGCTTTTGTTTTTGTCCTATCGAGTTATAATCTTCAATACTTCGATTCAAATATCCAGGAACACCTGTGGGAATCTTTAAAATTAAAAAAATATCTGTTCCGACTTAATAAGATATACCGAAGATTGATCGTGATAACACTGAATTTAGGGGTACTATTTATAGTCCTCCTTTCTATTTACTCCGAAGGTTCGTTTCAATAACATTATTATCAACCTGAAATTATCTATCAGTTTGACATAACACATATCACTACAATCCATTAGCTTCATATTCATCCATTCAAAAAAGTATTTTTTATCATTTTCTTCTTTTCTCATTTTTAAATAACATGCGAGTCAAAACTATTTAAATATTGATGAATGGATTATAATCAATCCGGTTATTTTAATAGGGGTATTTTTGTCGGCAAGACCACAACGAAACATAGCTTTGGCAATGAGATTTGTGGAGCACCGCAAAGTTGCATAAGCTTTTAACAATAATTCTACATAAATGATTCATGTTTTATGTTGGAGATTTTCTTTGACCAAAATACGCCTATATTGTATGGGTGTGAGTGTAAGTTCGGATAGATCATAATTCATTTACCATTTCAGAACAAATTATTACGATTTGCTAAATAATAAGCCGAGTACACAACTAAAACTGTTTATTTCTAACTTCACTATAAAGAAACAACTACTTCAGTGACTAATAAAACACTTAGATCTACCTGTACAACAATACAACTAGCTAAATATTCCAAACACTTATTAACTTGAACAAAAACTTCTAATCACTTCTTCATAAAATTCTTCATAAAAACATCTTAATCTTCTTAATTCCCCAGTGATATGTCTCTCGCTTTATATAGTCCAGCCGTGCACCCAGATGCTTCTGGATTCCGTTCTAGATTACTCACGACAGAATTCCACCCTAATAATCTTTTCTTGGAAATAATTATCGACAAAGCGCCCGCAGAATGGACTCAGCGGCGCAGCTAGGGGGCTTTTATCAATCTCGTAACAAAATAATATGTGTTCTACTATTCATGAACATTCAAAACAGGATGGGATAGGGCCAACCACAGAAAGTTGCTTGCTTACAATTGGAAAAACTTCCTGTTTCAGCAATAGTTCATACAAAAAGATGTATAATATGTTCAAAAGCACCCCTGAAATAATTAAAAAACAAAATAATCTATATCGCAGAGAAGATGGTAAATAAATTACTATATGAAATGTCAAAACGTAGGCGAAGCTCCTGTGATCCTATTTAGGGTTGCTACCATGATGATTTGTCAGTTATTTTCTGGGATGTTTCCGCCAAATTTACATACCGCTGTGGGATCTATAGGCTGGACTGAAAAGTTATAAGAAGCATGTTGGAGAAAATATTCAGATCTAGTGGCGTCAAGATTTTGGTGTGCTGCAACCATCTTCCTCGTCCCAACATGAAAACTGTGGAATATTATTTCGATCTAACATCAAGGTGCAAATATGGAGAATCTTGCAGATATCTTCACACTCCAAGATTGACGTTTTGGGACGAAACGTCTTTAAGAAGGGGGCAATGTAACGATTTCGAGACCGGCCTCGAGACCGGCCCTGATCATCCAATTAATAATGCACACTCGACAAGTAAACAAATTCTCCGCTCGCAAACACACGAGCCCAGCGTAGAAGAAACGTGAACTTTCTAAGGAACGAAATGGAAGATGTGAGATCTGACTGGATCGACGTGTCATCCCGATTGATCGAGAACTGTAAATGCGGGTATATAAGGCGCTGGATAGCAGAGGTCAGAGATATTCACAGAGAGTTGCAGATATAATTCCAACGTCCGCAGATAGAGAGCCACAGTAGAAATAAACTGAAATAGTTAGTGGAGTCTATGTTTTAGTTGAATAATTGTTTAAATAGTGTTATAAATAAATAAGCAAAATTAGTTTAGTGCATTTTTACTACAATAATATGACCCATAATCACACATGACCTAACTGGAAATATGTCATGTTATTCTAATATACTCATACGAAAAGCTATTCAAAACATAGCTCAAGTAGAATCACTATCATCCTGATAATATAATGTGGAACACAGATGGCTCAGAAACAGGAAAAAAAGTAGAGTTCCACTTGGCAAATACAACTCAGTTTCAGTATAAAGATGAATTTGGAAGAAAACAGATATCTATTCTGGTATAGAAGACAACAGATATCCATTCTATCTGATATTCAGAATGCAATAAAAGATCTAAACTCCGTACAGAAGTCAAATTCAGTTTGGAAATACCTTCAGAGTCTGCATGAACTGGCAGAATACAAAAGTCAGAGTTCTGGGTCTTCGGACACAAAAGAAAAAAAGGAAATGAAAAGCAAACCATCTTTTAAGACAAGCATCTGATTCACCATGTACAGGCTCAGAACGAGTGTTTGGAATGAACATAACTCGTTGCTATAACCTGATAAACGAGTGAGAAATAACAAAACTGCACCTGGGACCAAATCAAAGCACTTACACCCTCAACCTAGTAACGTGATACTGATTAAAGTTTTTCACTTATATCGAAATTATCCCAAGAACTTTGTTTATGATAAATAGTTACCTTTTTCTTCACCATTTGTATCTGTCCATCTATTTCGTTCAAATGGGATTTTTGGATCCGTATTTCTCTGTCGATATCATCGTATTCGTTGAGCAAACTCGAGAGTTCGTTGGATCTTTTTTCGTCTTCTTTTTTTCTAGCCGGTGCAGATGCAACAGCCAAATCGGTCAAGATATTATTCTGTTCCTTCTGGAATATATTCAAGACTCTCTCTTGCTTTGCTAGTTTGCCCCCGGTATCTCCAAACTGCGCTCTGTTTCTGTCCAAAATGGTGAACTGAAATGCCATTTTTTTGTTCATAGTTCAAATAAAAAGAATCTACAGATTAGTGGAAAAAACTTTCTCATCGTTCTAGCCAAACGTCCAAACTCTGGTTCAGCTTGCAATTGTAATTCTAATTTTTCATCTTCGGTGAGATCTTTCTTATCTGTCGTCATTTTTCTGATTTTGATATGACGTTGTCATATTACCTTCAAATACATTTTTTCCGAAAACTGTCATTAAAATTTGATCATTATATTACTGATATCTGAATTATACAGGGTTATTCACGTTATTCGACACGAAGCATTATGGCTAAAGCATTTGATTTTTTGAACGTTTTTTCTAATGGCCTATTGACCCTACATTTTAAAAATATTTTCATGTTGTACAGGGTGTGCCAAAAACACGAAACGTATCAAAGTTGTTATTTTTTAAATGGAATACCCTGTATATTATTTCATTTTCGGATTTTACGACATTAAAGGAATCCTTTATAATACACCACCAACAACACCCGACAATATGAAACAGCGTATCAGAGAAGATTTTACGAATGTTAGCCCTCATATGTTAGCAAATGTTACTGAAGGTTTAAGAAAGAGGATATGTTTGTTTTAAGAGTCTGATGGTCGCCATTTTGAACACTTGATATGAAATATTTCTTGTTTTATATCCACCATTTTTTCTTCATAATTTAAACTAATACATAATACATATTATTTAAAATATTGAAAAATAAATGTATTTGTTATTGAATCTCGGTGTTTATTTCAATCAATTCTGATTAGTCAAAACGCCATAGGCGATTTGATGAATAATAAGTTTCTCAAAATCAGTTTGCAAAATGGAAATATGCGTTTTACTTGAGTATAGGAATGTATACTGGTATTTGATAGACAATTAAATTTGACATAAAATACAGGGCGTTCCATTTAAATTAAACAAGTTATTACTGTTCAAAGATAGTGATTATTTTGCCTTAATTTTTATACACCTTGTATAAGTTAGTAAATATTTCACAACTGCTATATGAAAGTTATTCAGTTAGTAGCCTCTAGCATTAATTTGGTTGAAAACAAGACAACACTGTTTGAAAATTTAAGCATTAAAGCTGGGAGATATTTCAAAAAACATAAGGTTAAGGTGAATCAAACCTTAGTGGAACTTACCTTTATTTTGATCGTAAAATCCGAAAATGAAATAATATACAGGGTATTCCATTTAAAAAATAACAACTTTGATATATTTCGTGTTTTTGGCACACCCTGTACAACATGAAGATATTTTTAAAAGGTAGGGCCCGCCAATAGGTCTCTATCCATCGTAAACAAAAAACTTTCAAAAAATCAAATGCTTTAGCCATAAGGCTTCGTGTCGAATAACGTGAATAACCCTGTATAATACCACACGAAATTCTATTTTCATATCCTATGGAATCATTAAAAAAACAAAAATATTTAAAAAATATGTATAGTGGCACATAATAGAAATAAAATAGCACATCGAATTTTCAGATTTACCAATAATAATAATACTCTCTAACGTCGGGGAGTGGCGCAAGTGGTATGGCGTCCGGGTTCGGGGCTAAAGGTCCCCGGGTTCGAGCCATAGTCGGAGCTGAGATTTTTTCAATTTGATTTCACCGATTAAATTGTTAAAATCTCGTGTCTTAACTGGGGTCCTGTGTAATAAATCACTAGGGTGTTTAGCCGACGATATCTTTGATTCAGTTTCAAACTGACCAAAGCAAACAACCACTCCTCAGTCGCCCACCCTTGGAAGTATTTTTTTATTGAAATTAAATTAAAGTATAGATGTTAAATACTTTTGCTGCCACCAGACCCAGAGTATAGTTTTGAATCCGCTCTAGATCACCCGGATTTAGGCTAAGGGGATAGCCTCCCCAAAAGCTAGAATGCTCAACCTTACAATTCACAGCTCTACTGTTTTTCGTAAGTTCATCATCGTCCTCGAAGGCAAAGATGTAGATTTGTAGGTTCGGCCACGGCTTCTCAAATGCGTGGACTTTGTATGAGGGGTTGAAGGGGTAAGTAATATTAAGAAGCAAAGTTCCACCAACCAGCTTTATTCACCAAAGCAAAAAAATTGTGGAAAATAGTAACGAAAATATATAAGAAAATGTGTAAAATATTAAAATAAAAATGTATAATTTGTAAATATTTGTAAAATCTACCAACTGTAAGAATTCATACACTCCGTATATGCAACTAAGTGCAAGAAAAATAAAATATATAGTTGAATAAAATTGGTCACCCTCTCAAAACATGAAAGATCGCTCTACAGTTAAACAAGCATTTTTCTAAAAAGCCAACAACCCTTTCAACAACATTCCCGATAATAAATCAACAGCTATACTTTTCAAATTAACTCACTACTATTATAATTACAACAAAAATTATGGCCAAATTTAAACTATTATTATTATTATTCTGTAGTATTCGCCCTCATAACTCCCTCAGAATTATAATAAAGCTATCCTCAATTTAAAATGACGAACACCCAGTTTTAAGTAATAATTATTATCATTTACCTGGAACTTATTTAAATGCCTCAAGCTTCTATTGAATAACTCAGTGAACACCCCATATCTCTATTCAAACTATCATTGCTTTAAAATTAATGGACCAACCACGCCCAGCTTTTAACGGAACTATTATTACTCTTATTATTTGTCTTGAGAAAAAATTATACGCAGTTAACAAACGCACATGTCGGCCTACGAAAAATTCATACCTGTTTTAGTGCCATTCTTGAGAGTGGCATATTTGCCTACACCCTCGCGGGTGGGTGGTCCTCCCAAACCCAAGCGATCACTTGCACTTCACAACACCGAATGCCTTAATCTTAACATTTTGTTTCTAGGCACGACGTCTCAGACTACCCTATCTAATGTCATAAGCCATTAAATTTATCAACCCAGAGCGACCTTTCTATATGTAAAAACAATTTTTCCCCGGTTCGAGCGTAGGTATAAATTCTTATCTCACACTCACACTGAATTCAGACACTCACATATGATTCCTTAAATTTTAAAAGACCGATTTATAATACAGGGTGCGCTGAAAACATATAACAGTGACCACTGTTACACCTGCACAATTCACTGTTGCGTTCAAATTAACAGTGCTGCTCCTGTGGCGTATGGAGTTATAGTAAAGCCTACAGAACAGATAGTGGCTAATGATCTTAATAAACGATGCTACTATAAACACCTTGACAAATATTAATTGTAACTAGCATTTGCTGATGATTGGCAATGACCATGAAACCGGTACGGAGGTGTTCCCCCAATTAAATCGAAAAATAATTTCAGCTTTCATATTTTGACAGCCTTGCAAAGTATAAAACTTTGCCAAGTATTAAACAGATATAATTCAACGGTCGCAGGGGGCAGTATAGGATACTTGCCGAAGACAATACCTGTCGAATAAGTTTTTTGCAGAAGATTGGATTACGGAATCGACCACTTTTCTTAATTCGTTAGTTGAATCAGGTACACCCAAATTTGGGGGTAGCACGAGCTGGGCTTCACTGGGCGTTCGTCATTCGTGAACCAACTCAAATTTTCACGAGGATTGCCGACTGCCTTGTTTGTTCCCACGACATTTTAAAATGCACACAGACTGCCCCGTCAGCGTTATGTAGGTCGTGGAACCAAAAGCCATACTATATATCGGGATAAGGTAAATATTAATTTTATATGAAAATTTTGTTTAGTATGACCAACGGTGAATATCAGGTTACCGTTTGATTTTTAAATAAAATTAACTTTGATGAAACAAAGTATTTTATTTATTCATGAACAACTGTGACATTCATAAACATCAGAAGACATAGGAATATTAATTCACGTTTATTAATTCAGTTTATAATCATCGCGTAATCAATGTAATACATAAAAATTTCCTATTTATTGGAAATTTGTTTTTTATGTTTTTTTTATCATTTATGTTCCTTTTTCAGATTAATTATAACTGCGTAAGCTCAGGTTCCACTTATGTAATTGTATTTTATAACACTGTATATTGTTATGCAAAATAAATTAATAAATAAATGAGTAATAATAATAAGCTTCCTCATGAACACTCATTATGGATATACGGGAAGTACGGCTTATTTTATTATTATTATTGATTTCTATTATTACTATAAACAGATCAATTGAAAAATAACAACTTGAAGAATTAGTGGCTAATGATCTTAGCAATCGATGCCACTCTATAAACACCTAAGAAAAAAAAAACATCTCATTATTTTCTGCAGTAGGACTGAACTAAGTACTCGTGTAGATGACTCTCTCTGCAATTTGTTGGATCCGCACAGCTGTTTTGGAGAATCCGTTTCTATTACGGTTCACTTGTAAATCAAGTTATTAAAGGATCAATTTCACTACATTTTCTCGATGGAATCTCTTTGACTGGGTCATCATCTGAAAGGTATTTTAGTTTTGGATATAATACACACAGGTATAGATGTAAATTCTACTTACGGCTTTTTCAGCAAAATAAACTTTGGTTACCATCGCTGATACTCTTTTCTCAATAATTCCTAAGAAAATATTCACATTGTACACGTTTATCGAAGAGTTTTCTCCTGAAAATGTAAATTTATATTACATATTATATCAATCAGGCTGACCAGAGAGTCGTCCCAACAAACCTAGAAGATCCAAAATGGGGCCCCTATCGCAGTTCAATAAATTGAAAACACTCTCAATGCCTTGTAGGACTGAGGTCAGTTCGGAATCTGCTTTTCTCGCATTTTCTTCATCTGCATCGGCCTGAAAATAAGCTCAATCAACTACCGCAAATAAAAATACTTCTTTCTTTAGGAAACCATTTAGCATTAAATTGGCATGATCGTTACACGGTTCGGGGATTGAGATGGCAGATTTGGTAGAGAAGGTCAACATACGTAGGTCACTCTTATGAAACTCGTCTCATAGAACACACCTCTTCATTTTGGTGTATTTTAGGTTATTGTTATTGAAAATTTCTACACCACGAAGAAGATATTCCTTGAATAATTTAGTTCTTCGCGATGAGGATCCTTTTGAAATAAAAACTAAAGCATAAATCAACACTAACATTAACGTGTTCTTTGCGGCGAGTAAATAAAGAGTAATATTAACCTTTGGCGACGATTCACAGAAATTCACAAGTCCAATGACACCAAGGTTTGATTAGCCAAAGTATAAATCTATGCGAAACGGCACCTACTAGTAGGCCTATAGGTGAGAGGGTATAAAAACTGCAGTATCCAAAGTTGTTAAAAACTACACTTCTCTTCAATTCTTATGATCATGAAACTCTAAGCATAATGCCACTAAAACGTTTGTTTGTCTGCTTCACTTTGGATCAAACAAGAGAGCTGAGAATATACTATAATGGATTACAAAATCTAAACGTCTGCAATTAGTGCCGTCCATTCTTCGTGAATATACTATTTTGAAACAATCCTTATAAAATATCAGAAAGAATATACAGAATGGGAAAGAATATATCTTGGGTATTGTGGTTGAATGAGAGCGTAGTAAAGAATAGCTTACTAAATATTGAGAGACCATTATAATTTCTCCTGCTCGACTGGCATAGTGACGTAGTCAGTTGAAGAGTCGTGTGCGGTAACATGAGAGGAGAACAGCATTGCGCCTCTCTAGATTTCTGTCATACCCAAGCTATATTTTTTCCGATACTGTATATGTACCTTCCAATAAAATATTAAAAACACCGTATTTGATCATTGAGCATCACGAATAACTAAAAGGGTGGATTCGTCACAGTTACCTATAAGCTCACCTGTGTTTTTGCCTCCTCATAATCAGCTTGCAGTAACTTCAAATTTGCTTGCCGCTTTGTAGCACGCATCTTACTGATCTCCACTTGATCATCTGAAAAAATCGGCATACACTAATAAAAAATCATATGTTCGTAGTGGACAAATAGCAGCCCATGAACGGCAAAGATTCTAGAAAGAGGTTTCAATCATTTGTTGAAATGCAATACAAAACCCAAGCACGTATTTTCTCCAAAAATAGCCATATACTCGTATACGGAATCAAACACCTGAAAATACAGATATTGAATAAAATGAATGAAACAAATAGAGATGAACCCATAAATTATTACAATTTTTAGAAGCAAATTCGACATGTTCAAGATTGTAACGTACGGAAACCGGACCTGATCGTCTTTGTTTGGATAGACATCGGCTTGTTTACAACACATGACATTTATCGCATTCCAACTAACACCACAGATTGTTACGAATTGTTTTAGATGGCTCAATCTGGACGCGAGCGGAACAATGAACAGAATATTATTATTATTATTAATATACGAGATTATTCGAGATGACCTCTACACCGATATATGAGCCGAACGCTCAACATCCGGATTAGTTAGATAAGTTGCAGATATAGTTAGTTCAAGAGTTCGCGAATAAACAGAGTTAGCGACAGTAACATGAACAGGGCCGGATTAAGACCACTTGGCGCCCGGGGCACAACATATTTCGCCCCAACACAATACAAAGATGATTTCAAAATTTAGTTACTAAGTTTATGATATTTATTTTTATTATATTATGCTACTTATTGATCAAATTTTCGCCCCCCATTCTGAATTCGTCCGGGGCAGCTGTCCCTCTTGCCCTGTGGTTAATCCGGCCCTGGATATGAATTACTTTAAATTTATTAAATAAATTAAAAGTTATAGTTCACGAGTTAAAATAAATTAGCGAATTATAGTACAGTGCATTTTAATTACAATGTATTCGCTGATATTACATAGAAGTTTAACGGCAAAGCTTTAATTTGAATGATCTTTAATGAAAGTGGTCAAAATGAAGCGTACCTATATATTTTGATATTGAAATCTTAACAAAAAATTTGCAATAATTGGGTACCCCCAAACTCTCTCTACAACATCACGAATATGATATCTCTATTTTCAGAATGTGCGAGAGTAAACAAAACTTGAAGGAACATCTGTAGAGAGGTAAAAAGAAATTACAGGGAGGGACTAAAGCTAAACAGTCAAAATCATGCGAAGAATTAAACAGACCCAAAGATATAATCTTATTTTTTCGGAACAAAGTTCGTATAAAAGTGTACTGGAGAGTAACAAACAAATAAAATGAATATATAATAGGAACAATATTCTGGATATCCCTAGAATATTCTCTTAGGCAAATTCTTCCAATATCCTAGCATATTCCTAGAATACATGAATATTCCAACAGAATTGTTAGGGGAAATTTATCTTATATCTGATGATGTCTGGGTTGTTTCATTCTCTTTGATCATCTTTGAAGACATTTTAAAAATGTTTTCAGCCTACTCGTCAAAAGTTACCAGGTATTTAGGTTTGTACTGTACGCGTAATTTACCAATTTTTTCTTCCATTTCCACTAAGCTAGAATTCAACTGTTCGAGTTCATGATTGAGTTCGTTGACGTAATTGAAGAGAGCGAAATTTTCTTCTTCTCGTTTCAGAAACTGGGAAGCAATGCGCTGGACATCATCCTCTTCACAAAATTGCTGTAAATTTGAACTTAAGAAAATTATCAACCAAATGTGAATGAGAAGCTTTCATTCAACCCCGTAAACCACGTGACCACAAGGGATATTGGCAATCAAACATGCATTTGCGGTAGTTTAATAGTTTATAATTACCTCATGTATCCAATTAATCCATAATACCGAAAAAGTCTGTTGTAATGAACCGAATGAATATCTCTATTCATAGGTATAGCCCAAAAATATCACGAAAGGGCATGAAACAGCTTTTGAAATATTATTGTAACATCTATCAGAAACGGCGGAGTGTGAAATATTCAGCCCATTCCAACTCTTTCAAACATGCAAAATAGCTTTTTCATCTGATAATCAACTTTAGACTGGCGCAAAATATGACAATTTTGTATTGTTTTCAAATCGATTGGAGTGCTTTTCTCGGCGTAGGCGACCTTTCCCATCAAATTTCCCAAATTTTTGTGGATTACACAATACGTAGTCGGAAAGGTGCTTTAGGCTTCCCGGGTTGTCTTAAGGTGAAAAGCGAATACGCCAGCAAAAATCAGAAAGTCGTCACAAATAACAATAATACCCGCATAGGCTATGCCTTCGGGTCTACATTCTACGAGTGTATATGAGGGAGTTTATCTTTTTTACCTCAGGAATTTACCAGTCAGGCCCTGTCTCCGGAGCTCCGACACTTCCGGAGGCCGCCCTGGATCATTTGTCCCAATACCACTCCCCACGCCGTTGGTGACAATTGAGTACGAGAAGCGTGTGCGAAGTGAACCAAGGATGACGGCCTTCTGCATCCATCCGGCTAAGATTTCTACCATATCAGGGCAAGCCGGTACGATTTTTCGGTTCGAGAGCAGTGTGTTCATCATTGCACCAAGGACCCTTATGATCAGAACCGCCATTTTGACATAATGGTTTGGGTAAAACCTGTGGAGTTCAAAGAGTAAGTCTCGATATATATTTCCTCAGGAGCCGAAAACCCAATGACGAAAATCGTCTGAGTCTGTTGGTCGAGAAGGACTACATCAGGCTTGGCTTGTATTTGCCTAAAGGTGGGGAATGAGTAGTTCCAATAGATTCGGCACGAGTGTCGTAGATGGTAGTACAATACTCAGCGCCGCGTTATGCCTGTTGATATAGACTGAGACGGCATGAGTTGGTTTCACCTGCCCCACGACACGCTGTAACAAAGTACAGAACTATATTTTTTTTGTATGAAATAACTTTAGAAAAATCTGTATCGTTGGAAAAGGGAACCTCAATCGGTTTCAGTATCGGTTTTAGGGTCAAATAGGGCAGACCACATAAAACAGAAAAAAAAAACTCATTAAAATAACGACTTGATACTTTGAAACCAGACTAAACAAAAACCCAACTTTATTATTTAAGCAGGTCAAAAGAACACGAACGCCATTAAACTATTCAGATAAGTTTCAAAAAAAAACGCAATAAAGATCCCAACTTTATTATGTGAGAGGTCGAAGGGCTGTAGACAAATAAAACATCGTTAAATTTTAAGTACCTTCCAGGGCTCTCGACTGCGCATAACAAACAAACTAAAACATATGATAAGGGCTAGCCGGGAAACAAATCTTCGAAATAATTGAAAAATATAGCATAGTCGCGACATCTAGGGTTGAGGGATAGATATAGTCAGCCGACTTCGGGCGACATTCGGTGTGAGTAGCAGAACTCTATCGATAATTTTTGCATACTTACCCTTCGAGCTGAGGGAGGGCATTAGCAGTACCACAGTTTGAGAAATTCGAGAGAATTTGATTGGCTGAGCAGATTCTCGGGAGTGAATTTTGAAACTCACAACCTGTGGAATGATTTAGAAAAATTCGGGGAGTCGCGTACGAACCGGGATTTAAGACGGTTTAGGGGATTCTGGAGTGGACTGAAATACGAGGTATTTCAAGACACTGTTTCGCGAAGAGGCTCTTGTGTTGAGTCAGAAATTTGTGGCGGTTTTTGTTAATTTTGTTAAGTCGTAGGGACAATTTGAGTTCCTTAATTTCCGGATTTCGAAAGGCTTGTGACCGACTAAAATACAGTGGCTTCTTTAATTGGAATACAGGAAGAGTTCGAGCGTCGATTAGTGGTGAGCGTATTTGTACCTTTCTTGCATTGACATATACCTATAAACTACATTATTTTGGATCATCGAACCGAATAACAACGAACGGGGTTCCCTTTCTCCAAATTAGGTTATAGTTAGCAATATATATAATATACAGGGAGGAGTGTTTAAGCGGGCCTTCTTAAAAATTCCTCGCGCAGATAGTTTTGTTAAGGGTTATAACAGAGAATTCGATGAGGTAGTCTATTATATCTCAGGTAGGGCATATTACTTAAACAATAGGGCTAAGTACTCGAATTAGAGAGAAGTAGTCTCATAATTTTTCTTTTATTTTTGCTTGTGCAATATTGATTTTTTTTTCGCCTGTTATATTTTAAAATAACATAGAACTTTAGTATATACTACATCAGTGATAGAACAAATAAATATATACATACTATCAGTATAAATACATATCTAGATTCAGTTATAGGTATTTTGAGAGCAATAATCCTGGAAGGTTTTTTTTTATTGTTTTTTTTCTCTCAGAAGGATAGTATCTCGATATTGCTACCATTTATAGTCGGACAAAAATCCTTCTTTAATTTAGTTCTTTGACATTGATGTCTCAAATTTCCGCCTCGTTAGTAATTAATAAATTGATTTGTTAAAACCTTGCTGGTATTATTTAATCCCTTCAAACCTTCTAAGGTCCACGCATTTAAGCCGTGGCCGAGTCTACCCTCCAAGGACTTAATTGGTGACTTAACCCAGCCGACTGCTAGGAACCACGAAACCACTAAATTTAAAATCTGCATGATCTGAGCGGATGTAAAACTTCTTTCGGATCTGGTGGCAGCAATCATCGCGTTACCAGCTATTACTAAAAATAATCCTTCGGCTGGACGATCACCTTTGTAGGAGCGGCATTTGTTCTAGCGGAGATATAGATTATTGTTATTATTATATCTCGAGGGTTTAAAGCCCCTAGCTTGGAGGTTATTACAAATGGTGGCAGCGGTGGGATGGTCTAATTGAAGAGGGTTAAAGAAAGGGGTCGAAAATTTTTTTTTTGAAATTTTTTTAAAAAGGAATCTGAAAAACACAGGAAATTATTTTTTTTAAGAAGGCCAACAGGCAACATTGAGATAAAGATAGGAAGTAGGATGGTTTCTAGGCTAAAAGCAATAATAATAAATATATTACCTTTTGTCTAGTTTGCAAACCAAAATACAAAGGTCAATTAAATTATTTTTTTTATATACAGTAGGAGTTAGAGTTATTAACTATAAGCAATCTCAGGCTAAGATATACTGCGAAATTCAGTATAGGAAGGGAACCCGAGGTATAAACCAAATTGTGCCCATAAGCATACGATTTTAATCTGAACGTTAGCTAGGAGTCCAAGGAGCAGCCGTAGGTCCAGTCTTTTGTTGATAATTATAATGAATCCGACACCAACCGCACCAGTGGTTGCACCTGCACCCGCACCGGTTAGGGTGGCAGCGCAATATTCTTTAGGGATGATCGCGGCAACCGTAGATGATTTTTCAGGGAAAGAAGCGGCAAGGTATTTCGAAAAATTAGAGTTGCGTGCCCAACTGGATAATTGGTCGGAGGACGAAACCCTCCAGTTATTCAAATTCAAACTTGTTGGTGATGCTTATAACCATTTTAAATGGGATGCGCAGTTAAGTACGCTGAATTATCCTGAACTTAAGACTAAATTTTTGCAAAGGTTTAGCCCATTTAAATTACCCGGTGAAAATCAGTGGAATTTAAGCAAATGTTTTCAGAGACAGGATGAAGACGTATCCTCATTTTGTACTAGGTTGAGAATTTTAGGTTCTAACTTACTCAAGGAAGATTTAAGAGGAGCTGCCGTGGCGGAGGAGGCAGGAATAAAAAGGAAAAATAGGGAAATTTTATTAAATCAATTTAAAGTAGGGCTACGAAAGGACCTTATGAGAGAAACTGGTGTTTTATTGCTGCGGGAGGATAATTTAGACTTGGAGAAGGCTGAGGCGTTGGTGAAGCTACAGGAGACAACTTTGATGATGATTCAAGGAAGAGGTGCGAATATGAAAATTTCCACAGTAGATAAGCAAAGCGGGTGCCAGGTCTGTGGTGGCACACCGGAGGAGTTGGCTATGGAAAATAGGGGAGAACTTCGAGGTCAAAATGGAGGTGAAAGACGAGTTAAATATAAAGGTGTTTATAGGGGTTCCAGAGGTTTCAGAGGTACCAATAATCCATCCCCAGGAAGAAATTGTTACTCGTGTGGTAAACCAGGTCATTTTTCCAGAGAATGTCGCAGTGTTCAACCAGGGAACAGGAGCAGTTGTTACGCGTGTCACCAGGAAGGTCATTGGGCAAGAGATTGCCCAAGAAACAGTCAGAGTAGGGATCGATTAGATTTACGTAGGGATGACAGGTGGACCCAACCAAGAGTAGAGTGTCAGCAACGCAAGTGGAGCCCAGTCAGAAACGAAGTTGTTGACGAAAGACGCACGGACAAAACTTGAAACCTGAAATCCGTAGAGAGGTGAAGCAAAATACTGGAGCAATACCTAGGCAGGGACAACAATCGTTTTCCTTTCCAGGGCCACGTCAGGACAATAGTGGCAATGCGAATTTAAACTTATAAGGCCGAATTCCCGCTGCCAGGAGGGAGGCCATTGGAAAACCGGAAGGCAGAATGACTTATTTAATTTTAGGGACTCGGGATATTTGGGTACTATTAATGATAATAAATGGGTAAATGGACGGGTTATGGTAATACCGGAAGTAAGTTCGGAAAATATACCGGACATACCTCATATTATACGAGTGCGTGTAAATGGAGTGTTGAGTTATTGTTTAGTAGATACAGGGGCAGCGGTAACGCTTATTCAAAAAAATAGAGTGCTAGAGAGTGAAGTGGATGTGAGAGGAGCGGATACATATCAGCTGACCAGTGTCACAGGACATCCTTTGAGGACGTGGGGTACCACAAATATGTTGATAGGACCTGAAGATGAAGCTTTAAGCACAAGATGTACCGCTATTGTTTGTGAGAATGAAATCTTAGGAGTGGTTCAAGCTTTGCTGGGGCGTGATTTCCTCTATGCCAACCGGGCATGCATTTCTTACGACCAAGTACCATCAGTCGCCATATGGGGACAGGTCATCCCACTGTTGCATAAAGAAGACATGGACGGAATCAATAAGCGTCAAAAATCATCAGGGATAGGACAAATCGCCAAAATTATAGGTAACAACAATCGAGCCG
The DNA here is from genome assembly GCA_958502065.1 of Chrysolina americana. Classification (NCBI taxonomy): domain Eukaryota; kingdom Metazoa; phylum Arthropoda; class Insecta; order Coleoptera; family Chrysomelidae; genus Chrysolina; species Chrysolina americana. Next base: position 90,956,018 of record OY293410.1, read on the forward strand.
GCAGACCAGAAGCAGGAAAGGACAACAGTATGATGAATAATGACGCAATGCGTATGGACTCAAAATCTGGATTCACGACTACGTATGCCTCAAGAATTTATAAAAGTAGGTCAATTGGACGGCCAACACACTCTCAACAATGGGGAAGAGAGAATAACTGGGCAAGGTGGCTCCAAGAAGTGAAGGAATTCTTCGAGCGTCACAGAAGACAAGTTCAAGATATGGAGCAGTTGAGGACAAAGGGTTGTCAGCAGATTCCAGAAAAGTGGGAGAAAAGAGAAGCGACTCAACAAGGGGAAACAGAAACGACAGAACAAATATCCGAGGTACCGCAAGCTGTACAGGTGATCACGGCAGAATACGAAGCGGCCGATTCTACGGAGAAGATGACAGAGACAAAATGCATCATGGGAAAAGTCGATGAAGACATCATCAAAGAAACCGACGCTGACAAATTAGTTCCTCAGAAACCAAAAAATGGAATTTCCCAAGAACGGAAATTATCCGAACTTAGGAAAACTGTAGGTGCTTCCGAACCAGACTTAGGAGTGCTATCATGTAACCTGAGACAGGGTGAGTCTACGACCCTTCCAGAAGAAAATCAAAAGTCATCAGAAGAGCCAATAACAGAATCGGATATAGTAGCAACAGAGGATTTGGTAATTTCCCCAAGAACAGAAGCTTACATACGAGGGAGATTGAAAGTACTCATAGAAGGTGATGTGTTAGTCTGTGAGCCCTCCGAAATAGGAAATCCCCAAGCACACGTAGCTCGTGCCGTGGTCAAGAATGAAAAGGACATCCCAGTAAAAATAATTAATTTATCGTGGAAGGAGGTTAATTTGAAAAAGGGGCAAATACTCTGTAGAGCTATTTTGGGCGAGGAAATACCTAAAAACAACCCCTCCAATATGCAAATTTGTAAATTAGATTTTTCCAACGATGACTGGATCCGGACAGGATTTGACTTACAACATTTGGAGGAAAAAATTAAAGAAGAGCTTTATGAGATAATCAGGAAGTACAAGCACCTATTTCGAGATGATGATGAAGAGTTGACCAGTACGACAAAGGTAAAGCACAGTTTAACCTTAGTATACTTGGATGATATTATCATCTTTAATACTGAAGGTGAGAAAGACCACATAAAAAAGTTAGAAAGAGTTTTTGAAAGATTGAGCGAGGCTAATGTAAAACTGAAACCGAAGAAATGTAAGTTCTTGGCAGAAAAAGTTAAGTACTTGGGTCATGTTCTTTCCCAGGATGGAATTCTACCAGACCCCGAAACCATAGAGACCATTAACAATTTTCCATTGCCGGAGAATATCAAGGGAGTGAGGTCCTTTTTGGGAATTGTAAACTGGTACCGCCGATTCATTCCCAATATTACAGAGATATCAGCACCCTTAGTCAATTTGACGAAGAAGAACGTTAAGTTCGAAATCACAGAGGAAGTGTTGGAAGCTATAAGGAAACTGAAAAATGTTTTAAAATCAGATTCAATCTTAATTTTTCCCGATTTTGAGCAACCATTTATTTTGGCCACCGATGCTTCAGGACTAGGAGTGGGAGCAGTGCTAAGCCAACTAAGAGATGGGTATGAAAGACCCATAGCTTACGCTAGCCGAAAATTGAAAAAGGCAGAATTGAACTACACGACGACAGAAAAGGAGTTACTTGGAGTGATGTATGGAATACAAACCTTCCGATGTTATGTATATGGGAAATAATTCACGATCATAACTGATCACCGGTCACTTAAGTGGTTACTGTCACTAAAAGACCCAAGTTCAAGATTGACCAGATGGGCGCTGGCCTTGGCAGAGTACGATTTCGAGATAATTCACCGTCAAGGGAAACTTCACGGAAACGCCGATGCTCTCAGTAGAATGTACAATGAGGAGGAGAACTTTGTAGATGTGCAGTACGCGGAGTTCGAAGAATATATAAAAAAGCACAAGATACCAAAGTTCAAAAATTTAACATATCATAAAGGAGATTTGTTCACTTCACCGGAGAAATGGGCGCTAGCTCACTGTGTATCGAAGGATTTGACAATGGAAAGGGGACTCGCAAAGATTTTTAAGGAAAGATATGGATCAGTGGACTCTCTGCAACGACAGGGAAAAGGCGTTGGAGAAGTAGCGACGTTAATACTCCCGGAAAGGAACATTTATTACCTTGTCACGGAAAGTGCCTACTACGAGAAACCGACCTACCATACATTGTGGGAGTGTCTTAAGGAACTCAGAAGCGCTTGCGAAAGAAACATAGATAAGTTTCTTGCCATACCCAAGTTGGGATGTGAATTGAACGGACTGGAATGGGAAAAAGTGGTAGAAATGATTGAATTCATCTGGTATGGATCAGACATGGAGATAAGAGTGTACGACGGCAGGTGCACTGTAGAAAAACCTATCTGGTTGGTGGAAGAAAACCTAGTCATGGAACCAATCTGGGATCGAGAGTCTTTGGAAAAAGCGCAACGACGGGATAAGTTTTGTCAACAAATAATAGCCCAACTTGAAGAAAAACAAGAAGGGAACCAAGACTTCTACATGGATAAAGACGGAATACTTTATAAAATAGAGGCAGATGGAGATGAAAGGCTAGTAGTCACCAAGGGGATGGTAAAGAAAGTGCTTGAAGATTTTCATAATATGCCTATGGCAGGACATCAGGGACAACAAAAAACATTGTGGAGTATAAAGAAGAGATTCTATTGGCCCAATATGAGAGCGGAAGTAACAAAATATGTGGCAGCATGCGATTCCTGCAATAAACGGAAAACCTCGCCACACCATGGAAAAGCGCCTCTGCAAAAATTCACAACGGCTTATGAACCCTGGGAATTGACTTCCATGGATATAGTGGGGCCTTTAGTGACTTCGTGGGAAGGAAATCGTTACCTGCTCACTTTCCAAGACTACTTTACAAAGTATGTGGAAGCTATTCCCCTTCCAAACCAGAAGGCAGATACCATTGCTCGAGCCTTCGTAGAACACATCGTGTACCGACATGGGGCACCGAGAATACTCCTAACAGATAAAGGGGCAAACTTTACGTCTGGATTATTTAAGGAAGTGTGTCAAATCTTGGGTATTAAGAAAATCCAAACTTCGAGCTACGCACCGACATCAAATGGTCAAATTGAACGGATGCACCGAGTATTGAAGGACATGCTGTCACATTACATAGCGGACAATCAGCGTGACTGGGACACGTGGGTTCCAGTGGTATTAATGGCTTATCGCGGAAGTGTCCACATTTCCACCGGATACACCCCATTCTTTCTTTTACATGGTCGTGAACAAGTTTTGCCTGTGGAGGACTTCATTCGACCGCAGCGGATCACGTACGACTGTGCAGAAAATTACGCCTCGGAGCTAGCTGCCAGACTGAAGAAGGTGTATACACGAGCGCTGAAAACATCGGAGAAGGCCAAGGAGTTACGAGCGGAACAATATAATAAAAAGACAAAAGAGAGGACGTATGAGCTCGGAGATCAAGTATACCTCTTACAGATTCACGTCAAACCTGGTTTATCGAAGAAGCTCGTGAAGCCCTGGGCAGGCCCATACATAATAATAGAAGTTATAGGACCAGTTACCTACAGAGTGAAAAAGGTTGGTGGAACAGACGAACAGGTGGTGCACGTAAATCGGCTGAAGTCATACTCAACCTATACAGTTGAAGGGGAAGAGTCCGATGAAATTAGTAACAGCGGCGACGAAGAGGAGAGAAATAGCAGTTCTGGGAGGAGGTCGAAGTTTGGGCATAGGGAAGAGGACGAAAGAAAAAGAGTCCCGATCCTTCCTCAGTGGATTGAATTTCAAGGCCACTCGGAAGAAGAGGCGACTGTTGAAGAAAATGTAGGAGATGATGAGGAGCAGGAAGATATAGAGGAAATCCGCCCTGTGAGGAGGTCAAGTCGTACTCGAAGAGCACCAGAACGACTGAATCTGTGAGCGAATGCAACGGAATGAATAAATGAGAACTGAATGAGGGAGAGTGGAATAAATTAATTGAGCAAAAGATTTACGAAATACAAGTAATCGAATGACTGGGATGAATATGAGTGGAAGTCGAAGGATGAAAAGGCACTTGGACAAATGAGAGGAGTGCCGTTACTTGAAGAGCTCGGGGTAAACTCTCTTCAAGCTAAATATTCTATGTCTTGGTGCACTAGTGTCTTTCTTTGGCCCGGATCGACAGTAGAAGACCTGTGTAAAGAATTTTATTTTATTTCAGTTTATTTTATTCAATTATATGATTTACTTAATGAAAATATTGATTATTGCTTTATTTTAACCGACTTACGTTTGATCTAGGTAGGAGCGTCCACGCAACCCTCGTCAGTTACGGTCAATAAAATGCAGAAAGGCAGCGCGACCTCGATTATTCAAGTGATTGCTACCTTGCTGGTCATGCACTATTTTGTACCGGTAACCGGGATAATTGCGTACGATTGCAGTGATGAGAGAGTGAACATTTCTACCATATCTCTCAGAGACGTTAAAAAATGTCCTGAACCAGAATCCGCGTATTTGAATGACTCTATTTCGGTAAAGATTATGCAGCGAAACGAGATTCGGAATCAGCACGTATGGACGTGTTTAATAGAAGTATCCAGATTAATATATCACTGTGGGATGCATAGTCATACCTCATTGGTAGAAGGAGGGTTGTCAAGTTATGTGGACAGACTGGGAGCCGACGAATGCAGACTGCTCCATCGTTACAGGACACTGAAGCTCTATCAACAGGACATCGGACAAATACTCATGAATGGATCAACCACCGCCACGTTAACGCTATTAGGATCGTTAGACAGCACCGGGACTTGTAAAGGAGCAACATATCACGAAAGGGGGCGAACTTGGAACGATGTGGTTATTTTAGCTAGCGTGAAGATTCAAGCGAGAGACTACATGGCAAAGGTCAATTTAAATGACAACGAGATAAGTATGCAGGGTGGAATAACTTGTCAGTTCCTCAGAGGATATTGTTTCGACACCATACTTGGAGAAAGTGTATGGGACAGTAACTATATGACAACCTGTGATAATCAACTAAGTCTTTTATACGAGGGGCAAGCAGAACTGATATCCAGTAAGTTAACGAATGATAAATACTTAGTAGTCGAAGATGAGCAGAAAATCATAGCGTTAATGCTTACCAAGAGGGAAATGCTATGCAACATCGAAGTATGGCAGACCGAACACCCAAGGATTGTAGTAGCCGAAAGACAAGCAGGAAGGTATATTAGGTCATCGATGAGTATACTTCCAGAAAATACTGATTTGATGGCATACGTAAACAGTAAATTTTTGTATGTGGAGCAATCATATAAAAGAGGCCTGGACAAATTGTACATTGACACCATACATAGGCGGTGCCAAGTACGAAGAGAGATACTGAGGAATCGATTACTAATGGCTCCCCTCACACCACACGCAATCAGCCAGATCTTGCAAGAGGGAGGAGGACATGTAGGACGAGTTTTAGGAGAGGTGCTGTACATCTTGAGATGCGTACCCAAAGTAGTGACCATTAGGCGAACTGATCGATGTAATCACGAACTACCCGTGGAAGTAAACAATCAGACGAAATTTGTGGCTCCAATAACTAGAGTTATCCAAGATTTCGCCGAGGAAATAGATTGTAATGGACTGACACCACCGCTCTATTATTTGGATGGTCAGTGGATAGGATTGTCGCCATATCCTACAATCAAAAACGCTCCGCGAGAAATAGCTGTGGATCCTGAATCTCCATTGCAATTTGCCCCAATACAACCCTTAGGCACTAGAGGATTGTATACCCACGATGAAATTTCCAAAGTGCAAAGGACCCTCACTTTTGGAAATGAACGCAAGGCAGTGGCAAATATCCTTGCTCGACGAATAGCGGGCCTTCAAGCCGAAGGACAAGGCCTCACAACGCTCAATCTGTTCAATGCAAATGAAATGAAGCAGCTGGCGAAGTCGACCATGAAACAACTCTGGGGTTGGTTTTCAGACGTAGGAATATTCATGAGTGGATTAATTGGGTTTTATTATATATTTCGAGTCATAAAATACACTGCAGGAGTCATCCTGAATGGTGTCCACCTGTATCAAACTATAGGGTGCGGCATATCATTGCTAGCGAGCTTGTGGAATACCCTGACCTGGTGGGTAATCCAACGGGAATGTCCCAAACAATCCCAACCAAACGAACCGAACGGACCGTCACAATCGCCAATTACCACAGAACCCCAGCAAATTGCCGCTCTCCCAACGGGCAGTTACCATGTCTTGCCCCAGACACACTGGACTGTGAACAAAGACATTAATCAAGCAGTTTAAGTGACGGAACTATGAGATTTTCAGGAATAAGACCCTGATCAGTTAGTGCGGCCCAAAATCGTATGTAGACTGTCGATACGAATCGTATCTATAATAGTGTACCGCTGACCAATAAAGAGTAGTATATCATAAATGAATAAGTGAGAAGCAGAACTCACCAAGGTACTGGTAAACCAAAATACCAGCGTGTAGATCTTCAGGTGCGCTAAAGGAACCGCGAGTGAATATGGTCTTTATTGTGTTGCGATAACGGTGCTGCCGTATAATAGGGGATATGTTCACTTCGACTCTTCATTTTGAACACAATAAAATGTAAAATTAGAATAAGAAATGTTTAGCTAGGGAACCCCCAATATTGTCAGGGAGCACGAAACGGGAAAAGTTGTGGCAATTGAGCCAAAACTTTTTTAAAAGGGGGAGTATTGTAACAAAGTACAGAACTATATTTTTTTTGTATGAAATAACTTTTGAAAAATCTGTATCGTTGGAAAAGGGAACCTCAATCGGTTTCAGTATCGGTTTTAGGGTCAAATAGGGCAGACCACATAAAACAGAAAAAAAAACTCATTAAAATAACGACTTGATACTTTGAAACCAGACTAAACAAAAACCCAACTTTATTATTTAAGCAGGTCAAAAGAACACGAACGCCATTAAACTATTCAGATAAGTTTCAATAAAAACGCAATAAAGATCCCAACTTTATTATGTGAGAGGTCGAAGGGCTGTAGACAAATAAAACATCGTTAAATTTTAAGTACCTTCCAGGGCTCTCGACTTCGCATAACAAACAAACTAAAACATATGATAAGGGCTAGCCGGGAAACAAATCTTCGGAATAATTGAAAAATATAGCATAGTCGCGACATCTAGGGTTGAGGGATAGATATAGTCAGCCGACTTCGGGCGACATTCGGTGTGAGTAGCAGAACTCTATCGATAATTTTTGCATACTTACCCTTCGAGCTGAGGGAGGGCATTAGCAGTACCACAGTTTGAGAAATTCGAGAGAATTTGATTGGCTGAGCAGATTCTCGGGAGTGAATTTTGAAACTCACAACCTGTGGAATGATTTAGAAAAATTCGGGGAGTCGCGTACGAACCGGGATTTAAGACGGTTTAGGGGATTCTGGAGTGGACTGAAATACGAGGTATTTCAAGTCAATGTTTCGCGAAGAGGCTCTTGTGTTGAGTCAGAAATTTGTGGCGGTTTCTGTTAATTTTGTTAAGTCGTAGGGACAATTTGAGTTCCTTAATTTCCGGATTTCGAAAGGCTTGTGACCGACTAAAATACAGTGGCTTCTTTAATTGGAATACAGGAAGAGTTCGAGCGTCGATTAGTGGTGAGCGTATTTGTACCTTTCTTGCATTGACATATACCTATAAACTACATTATTTTAGATCATCGAACCGAATAACAACGAACGGGGTTCCCTTTCTCCAAATTAGGTTATAGTTAGCAATATATATAATATACAGGGAGGAGTGTTTAAGCGGGCCTTCTTAAAAATTCCTCGCGCAGATAGTTTTGTTAAGGGTTATAACAGAGAATTCGATGAGGTAGTCTATTATATCTCAGGTAGGGCATATTACTTAAACAATAGGGCTAAGTACTCGAATTAGAGAGAAGTAGTCTCATAATTTTTCTTTTATTTTTGCTTGTGCAATATTGATTTTTTTTTCGCCTGTTATATTTTAAAATAACATAGAACTTTAGTATATACTACATCAGTGATAGAACAAATAAATATATACATACTATCAGTATAAATACATATCTAGATTCAGTTATAGGTATTTTGAGAGCAATAATCCTGGAAGGTTTTTTTTTATTGTTTTTTTTCTCTCAGAAGGATAGTATCTCGATATTGCTACCATTTATAGTCGGACAAAAATCCTTCTTTAATTTAGTTCTTTGACATTGATGTCTCAAATTTCCGCCTCGTTAGTAATTAATAAATTGGTTTGTTAAAACCTTGCTGGTATTATTTAATCCCTTCAAACCTTCTAAGGTCCACGCATTTAAGCCGTGGCCGAGTCTACCCTCCAAGGACTTAATTGGTGACTTAACCCAGCCGACTGCTAGGAACCACGAAACCACTAAATTTAAAATCTGCATGATCTGAGCGGATGTAAAACTTCTTTCGGATCTGGTGGCAGCAATCATCGCGTTACCAGCTATTACTAAAAATAATCCTTCGGCTGGACGATCACCTTTGTAGGAGCGGCATTTGTTCTAGCGGAGATATAGATTATTGTTATTATTATATCTCGAGGGTTTAAAGGGATCGCCCCTAGCTTGGAGGTTATTACAACGCTCTGCATCTAGTGTCAGGGACCTCTATACCCATCACGCGACTACGGTAAACGATGGTGTTGAAGACACCATATATTGGCAGGTCATTATTAATCCCTCGGTTTTCGACTTGAGCCCACTTGACCTGAGAAATGCGAATGCGATTGATGTTCTTGAAGAAGACCCCATGCATTGGCTTATCCTCATATAGCTGTAGGAGGCTCTCACTCTCCGCAGCTTTGACATGGGCTCTTTGCTGAACGGGTTCCAACTCGTTGACAGAGTTTGGGTTCGTCCGTTCGGGGGCTGGATTCCGTATATAATAAAACTCTATAATCAATCAAATGAATGAGATGTCGTTATCGTTGAATTCATGGGAAAGAAAGAGACCTCTGTCGACTAAGGAATTCTATGGTACACGGGTTGCAGCATTGAAATGAAATACTCCAATCCCTGCTTTTTCATGGTCGCATACTAAGCAGAGAAGAGGATCTGAACTCCTGATGACTTTACAGGCTCCATCCAGTACCATTCTGTTACGTAGGCACTCCAAACTCAAAAGTCCAACGACCTCCCTATTGTCTGAGGAACTATGACCGTGGAACAGGCGATTTAGGAATATGCATTATTTTGCGAGTTTCTACATCGAGATTTCATCACTCCAAAGGAGAGAAGTAGAATCGGAACTGCAAGCATATTAGTGGCAGCAACTCTTTTCTGCCCTGATAGTTCTGATGACCCGATCTGTTGGAGTTTATGCTGATACTTGCCGCGGAGAGAGTTTTTAACAGTAGTCACCTAGTGGGAGCGACGTTGTTTTGTAATAAATCGCTAGGGTGTTTAGCCGACGATATCTTTGATTCAGTTTCAAACTGACCAAAGCGAACAACCACTCCTCAGTCGCCCACCCTTGGAAGTATTTTTTTATTGAAATTAAATTAAAGTATAGATGTTAAATACTTTTGCTGCCACCAGACCCAGAGTATAGTTTTGATTCCGCTCTGGATCACCCGGATTTAGGCTAAGGGGATAGCCTCCCCAAAAGCTAGAATGCTCAACCTTACAATTCACAGCTCTACTGTTTTTCGTAAGTTCATCATCGTCCTCGAAGGCAAAGATGTAGATTTGTAGGTTCGGCCACGGCTTCTCAAATGCGTGGACTTTGTATGAGGGGTTGAAGGGGTAAGTAATATTAAGAAGCAAAGTTCCACCAACCAGCTTTATTCACCAAAGCAAAAAATGGTGGAAAATAGTAACGAAAATATAAAAGAAAATGTGTAAAATATAAAAATATAAATGTATAATTTGTAAAAATTTGTAAAATAAACCAACTGTAAGAATTCATACACTCCGTATATGCAAATAAGCGCAATAAAAATAAAGTATGTAGTTTAAAAAAAATAGTTCACCCTCTCAAAACATGAAAGATCGCTCTACAGTTAAAAATGCATTTGTCTACCCTTTCAGCAACATTCCCGATAATAAATCAACAGCCATACTTTTCAAATTAACTCACTACTATTATAATTACAACAAAAATTATGGCCAAATTTTAACTATTATTATTATTATTCTCTCGTATTCGCCCTCATAACTACCGTCAATTTAAAATGACAAAAAACCTAATTTTAGTTAGCAATTATTATTATTAGTCACATGAAACTAAGTGGAATGAGGCCTGAAGCTTATACTGATATCGTGAAACACCCCATATTCATCGTCAACAGCCCAAACACGCCCCAAGTTCAAAACGAAACTAAGTATGTAATTATTATTATTACGAGACATGGAAAAATGTAAAAAAAATATATATTAAATCACTTACTTTGTTCACTTATACACATACATCGGCCTACGAGACATTACACATTCGAGAGCGGCATCAGCCACTCTCACGGTTGGACCCAACCCAAATTCACCCTAAGACTCTTTAACACCGAATGCCCTTCATGAAATCTTAACATTTTGTTTCTAGGCACGACGTCTCAGACTACCCTATCTAATGTCATAAGCCATTAAATTTATCAACCCAAAGCGACCTTTCTATATGTAAAAACAATTTTTCCCCGGTTCGAGCGTAGGTATAAATTCTTATCTCACACTCACACTGAATCCAGACACGCACATACGATTCCTTAAATTTTAAAAGACCGATTTATAGTACAGGGTGCACTATTAATTAAAATAACAGTGCTCACTGTGACAATACTCCCCTCATTGAAAAATGTTCTAGGCTGCATCTTGCCTTAACTTTTTCCAATAACGATCTGGACTGGTATCAAATGAACAATAATCCCGTCAAATTCAAACAACCAAAGCAAAATGTAAAGCCCACTAAATTCCACATAAACTATTTCAGGCCCCAAAACTAAGTCCGGTTCTGACCCTTTTTATTTCTAGAGGTTCGTATGTCTATCACTAAGTCTTATATCTACTACAACCTAACTCTAGCACACAGTGTTCAGTACGGACCCGTTCACATCGGTTGAAACAAAATGACTTCAACTGTAACAGTGGTCACTGTTATATGTTTTCAGCGCACCCTGTATTATAAATCGGTCTTTTAAAATTTAAGGAATCATATGTGCGTGTCTGAATTCAGTGTGAGTGTGAGATAAGAATTTATACCTACGCTCGAACCGGGGAAAAATTGTTTTTACATATAGAAAGGTCGCTCTGGGTTGATAAATTTAATGGCTTATGACATTAGATAGGGTAGTCTGAGACGTCGTGCCTAGAAACAAAATGTTAAGATAAAGGGCATTCGGTGTTGTGAAGTGCAAGTGATCGCTTGGGTTTGGGAGGACCACCCACCCGCGAGGGTGTAGGCAAATATGCCACTCTCAAGAATGGCACTAAAACAGGTATGAATTTTTCGTAGGCCGACATGTGCGTTTGTTAACTGCGTATAATTTTTTCTCAAGACAAATAATAAGAGTAATAATAGTTCCGTTAAAAGCTGGGCGTGGTTGGTCCATTAATTTTAAAGCAATGATAGTTTGAATAGAGATATGGGGTGTTCACTGAGTTATTCAATATAAGCTTGAGGCATTTAAATAAATTCCAGGTAAATGATAATAATTATTACTTAAAACTGGGTGTTCGTCATTTTAAATTGAGGATAGCTTTATTATAATTCTGAGGGAGTTATGAGGGCGAATACTACAGAATAATAATAATAATAGTTTAAATTTGGCCATAATTTTTGTTGTAATTATAATAGTAGTGAGTTAATTTGAAAAGTATAGCTGTTGATTTATTATCGGGAATGTTGTTGAAAGGGTTGTTGGCTTTTTAGAAAAATGCTTGTTTAACTGTAGAGCGATCTTTCATGTTTTGAGAGGGTGACCAATTTTATTCAACTATATATTTTATTTTTCTTGCACTTAGTTGCATATACGGAGTGTATGAATTCTTACAGTTGGTAGATTTTACAAATTTTTACAAATTATACATTTTTATTTTTATATTTTACATATTTTCTTTTATATTTTCGTTACTATTTTCCACAATTTTTTTGCTTTGGTGAATAAAGCTGGTTGGTGGAACTTTGCTTCTTAATATTACTTACCCCTTCAACCCCTCATACAAAGTCCACGCATTTGAGAAGCCGTGGCCGAACCTACAAATCTACATCTTTGCCTTCGAGGACGATGATGAACTTACGAAAAACAGTAGAGCTGTGAATTGTAAGGTTGAGCATTCTAGCTTTTGGGGAGGCTATCCCCTTAGCCTAAATCCGGGTGATCCAGAGCGGATTCAAAACTATACTCTGGGTCTGGTGGCAGCAAAAGTATTTAACATCTATACTTTAATTTAATTTCAATAAAAAAATACTTCCAAGGGTGGGCGACTGAGGAGTGGTTGTTTGCTTTGGTCAGTTTGAAACTGAATCAAAGATATCGTCGGCTAAACACCCTAGCGATTTATTACACAACCTTCACTACCGAATTTCACTGATGTTGATCGAGGCTCTGATCGGTTCGGCATTGTCCAACATTGCAACAGTAACTACTCATTTGGCTGACAGATTGACATTTTGGAGTACAGCAAACATCACCAACTACGGGTTGAACAAAAACTCGTATATTCATACAGGGCGCCATTGCTCGCCTCTGCACATCATAACTCAGCATCAATACTTAGGTACTGCTTTCTAGGTTCACTTTTGACTGTGAACTCACGTACATCATTCTCCTCTGAGCTCTTTAACTTTAGCTCATACAAGGACCCAATTCTAAGCGACACCTTCCGTTTTCAGCTGCAGCTGCAACCCTGTCATTGACTGGACCAACTCCTCAACTGCTTCAAATATGTCAAATTACTTCAGCCCACCATATTTATGAGAAAGTTACCAAATCGGACAAGTGATTCACCTACTCAAAGCCCCACTGCAACTCCATTCGCCAACTCCGTCGCAGCTTCAATTGCCCATTCCACTTGCGCAAATGTCTTAAAATTGATTACCCAGGTCGCGCACTATTACAATTACACTTCGATTGAAGTTCAATTGTTTATCCAAAAATTTGTCCATATGATAACAAAAATTCAAGTCCATAACCAATTACCGAAAATATAAAATCTAATCGATAGTTAGATTTAAGAATAAGCAAAATATCATTAAAAAATTACAAAAAAGTACAAATCAATACCTCTATAAGCATTCAGCCGTCAATCACCCATGAATAAGAATACATACATAAAATTCAGTAAAATTCATAGCATAAAATAATGTATAAGTTCACTATTAACAATAAAAAAATTTAAAAAATGAAAAAAAAATTGTGTACACATATAGGTACTTATATATATCATCACCAAACTACATCTCGTCGGTGCCTCAAAAAAAAATAATAGTAATAATAATAAAATGATTTTGAAAACGAATTTTCCATAAATGCTAACATTCAACAACAACAAACCATTCATACCTAATCTAGTGCCTATCTGCGGTCCTATCAGATAGCCAATAGAATTATAAATATTTTTAAGAAAAGCTTAAAGGTGCTTCAACCCTTTCAACAATCTCGAAAAAAAAAATAAAAAAAAAATAAAAAAAACATACTGAAATCTTCAGCTCCGGAAAACTTTCCAACAAATCTCAAATGCTCTGCCAACATAACCATCTCATTTTCGCATCACAAACAAAACACATATTCCAAAAATAACATTCAGCACTTCGATGAACCATCCATTGGTTTATCTGCAGTCATCATACGAAGACATTGCAAAAAAACGGGCTCCCAAGTTGTGAGACTCACCAGCTGGTGCCTAACCCTGGTAGGAGTATTCTGCGGCCCCTCACTACTGAGCCTAAAAACATGTAAGACTCATACAATGGCGCCAAAAAAACGCATTCACACCGCATGTCATATATCGTCCGTAAATAACTCGTAGAAACTACCGTTCTATCACTTCTCTCACGGTCTCTATCCTCAAACCACTGTCGGATAACTCGTTGTCTCAAAGCAGACAACGACACCCTTTTCGCATGTCTCTCATTTTGGTTTCCACCTCGGAACTAAACACTCGTCACTGCGATCTGCTTTCTCTGAGCCTATAATGGCTCTCCTCCACTGGAACCTCTCACTCTCTCTCTCTTTATGTTCAGAACAAAAAAACACCAAAATCTGCGCCTTCTGAAGAGACAACGCTCCTTCTTCTCTCAAGCCTCTCTATTTTGTCCATTCTCAGACCATGAAAACCGCTACAATCTGCTCTATCTCTCTCTCTCTTTCTCTCACTGAGCATGCAACGGCTAACATATTTCTCTCTCTCACTTTGGTCTACTCTCGGACCAAAAAAAAACACACAATAATCCGTTCATTCTGAACAGACAACGCCCTTTCTCCTATCGAGCCTCTCTCTTCTGTCCATCCTCAGACCACTACAATCTGCTCCCTCTAAGCAGATAATGGATCTCCTCACATGGAACCTCTCACTGTTGGTTCATCCTCGAACCTCTCGTCTAATGAAACTTCATTCTGCTTCCTGTACAGATCAACACCCCTATAATGAAAGAAATTCATATTCGACAAGGAACAACTACTTTCCGGGCACACACCCCGACGAACATTGAATTACAGCCGACAAATACTCTTTCTTCCATTTATTCTTCGCAGTCACTTCACAGTCTCCTTCTAACTACCTCTCTTCGTGAGGACCACTTTCATCCTCCACCTGCCTCCGGCTCCTCCTGCTATTTCTACATCAACCTTCAATGGCAGGCTCCCTTCGTGTGGGCCGACGTGTGTATCCACCTTGCTCTTCTGACTAAAAAATCCTATGACCCAAATCAAAATTTCTCACAACAAAGACGATAAAACTTCGTCCCTATCTAAAATTTCACAAAAACAAAATAAATTCAAATTCAATTTCAAATATCAAAACTGCATCGTCAACATATAATTAATCAATTTCATAAAAACTTTTCATAGTAAATTTTCCTGGGTTAGTAATGAGGGTGACCTTTTCGCATGCACAGAAAAAGAATATAGCGATAAAGCGTGTAACCTACCAACCTAACTACGAAACGAAACTAATCTGAAAATCCCTAATCCAGTTCTCAAATCGATCAGTTTTTCCATTATATAAAAATATTCCCTATTATCCAATTCGTATATTTTTCCGAGCAAAACCTTCCAGAACTCAGTTGAAACCCCCTAGGTATAAATGTCAAAAAGCTTCGTCTCAAATTCCAAAAATAAATTCAAGTATTTGTTCAAAAATTAAAATTCAACTGAAGTTTTCGTTTCAAGAAATAATGAATAAAAAAAATAATTTAAAAAAAATCTACGTTAAATTTCAAAAAGCATTCAAATCACTTTTTATTAAAAAAAAATCGGTTCAACAGTCATTTCAAAATGCCCATTCTTTCCAACACTCAGTTCTCAGTTCCAGTTTTCTTTTATCAACAATATTTTTTAACAAAATATATGAAAGCAGGTTCATAGTCAACCTTCTTGAAGCTTAAAAAAAAATTATAATCGCGACTCATCGATTTACTAACTACCTAACTCAGTTAATTTGATTTGAACAAAATAATTTTCAAAAATCATAATTCATCCATTTATATGAAAAATTTTACCAGTAGACACTCGAATACATTAGGAGTTATTTATAAAACGAAAAATATTTAAAAGTCTCGCATTACAATACACGTTTGAAAACTAATAAAACATTTCGACCTGCTGATTTAACCTCCTCTAAAAGAACACCTCACATACCTTTTCAACCGTTTAAAAAATAACATCTTATCATTTCTCAATTTTCAACCAATTTTTACTAATTTTTTCCGACCTCTTTCTTTAACCTTTCTGTTTCGCTCTCTGGTTCACAACGTAAAAAGTTATTATTCAAATAATAATTTGTTTTTCGACCTCCTTCTTTAACACGAAATTTAAAATTTTTTCGACTTCCTTCGTTTAACCCCCTCAAAAAGAATATTCCAGCCCTTTTCAACGTACCCCGTCAAAAAGAAACATCCAACCCTTTTTCAACGTACCCCGTCAAAAAGAACATCCCACCCTTCTTCAACCCCGTCAAAAAGAACATCCCACCGCTGCCACCACTGTAATAAATCGCTAGGGTGTTTAGCCGACGATATCTTTGATTCAGTTTCAAACTGACCAAAGCAAACAACCACTCCTCAGTCGCCCACCCTTGGAAGTATTTTTTTATTGAAATTAAATTAAAGTATAGATGTTAAATACTTTTGCTGCCACCAGACCCAGAGTATAGTTTTGAATCCGCTCTAGATCACCCGGATTTAGGCTAAGGGGATAGCCTCCCCAAAAGCTAGAATGCTCAACCTTACAATTCACAGCTCTACTGTTTTTCGTAAGTTCATCATCGTCCTCGAAGGCAAAGATGTAGATTTGTAGGTTCGGCCACGGCTTCTCAAATGCGTGGACTTTGTATGAGGGGTTGAAGGGGTAAGTAATATTAAGAAGCAAAGTTCCACCAACCAGCTTTATTCACCAAAGCAAAAAAATGGTGGAAAATAGTAACGAAAATATAAAAGAAAATGTGTAAAATATAAAAATAAAAATGTATAATTTGTAAAAATTTGTAAAATAAACCAACTGTAAGAATTCATACACACCGTATATGCAAATAAGCGCAATAAAAATAAAGTATGTAGTTTAAAAAAAATAGTTCACCCTCTCAAAACATGAAAGATCGCTCTACAGTTAAAAATGCATTTGTCTACCCTTTCAGCAACATTCCCGATAATAAATCAACAGCCATACTTTTCAAATTAACTCACTACTATTATAATTACAACAAAAATTATGGCCAAATTTTAACTATTATTATTATTATTCTCTCGTATTCGCCCTCATAACTACCGTCAATTTAAAATGACAAAACACCTAATTTTAGTTAGCAATTATTATTATTAGTCACATGAAACTAAGTGGAATGAGGCCTGAAGCTTATACTGATATCGTGAAACACCCCATATTCATCGTCAACAGCCCAAACACGCCCCAAGTTCAAAACGAAACTAAGTATGTAATTATTATTATTACGAGACATGGAAAAATGTAAAAAAAATATATATTAAATCACTTACTTTGTTCACTTATACACATACATCGGCCTACGAGACATTACACATTCGAGAGCGGCATCAGCCACTCTCACGGTTGGACCCAACCCAAATTCACCCTAAGACTCTTTAACACCGAATGCCCTTCATGAAATCTTAACATTTTGTTTCTAGGCACGACGTCTCAGACTACCCTATCTAATGTCATAAGCCATTAAATTTATCAACCCAAAGCGACCTTTCTATATGTAAAAACAATTTTTCCCCGGTTCGAGCGTAGGTATAAATTCTTATCTCACACTCACACTGAATCCAGACACGCACATACGATTCCTTAAATTTTAAAAGACCGATTTATAGTACAGGGTGCACTATTAATTAAAATAACAGTGCTCACCGTTACAGTTTCACCTGTGGGAGTATTATCATTATTACATCATTAACATAATAAAATAAAAAGTAATATGTCATGAACGAATAAAGTCTAGTTCATACCCTCGCGAACTTCGCAGTTTTTCTGCGAATAAGATGGCTGCCGACATGGTTCTGCATCAACGATTGGTCCGGTATGACTGGGAGCCATTTTATTCGCAGAAAAATTGCGAAGTTCGCGAGGGTATGAACTAGACTTAAGTCAACAGATAACCAGTTTCCAGTGCTGATTCATTTTACGTAGATAGAGAAAACGTGAAGTGTACCAGGATATGTCCATTGAGTAGACCATAGTCCGGTATTGATAGATTTCGTTCTAGACTTACGAACCCAGGAAATTTGTATCCTTCGGCTAAAGTATAACTTCCAACGTTTTGAGCGTTTAAGAATGTTTCGAGAACCCTCTGCAGTCATCAGATCTCTCATCTGATAGGGGACGAACGGGAAATTTTGTCACACTGCTCTAATAATAATATCGATGGTGTTAAATGTAAGTACTTACGAAAATATATAAGACCCTGCACTTTTTGAAAAAGTAATAATGACAGCTTTTTAATATTAGACAAGTTTGAGATCGGGTCATGTGAAATGCGGGGTTGACTGAATTGAATGGAACCACAATTTCCGATCTAATATACTCACCGTTATTTGCTCCATTGTTTTTTCGTAAGCAGCTAATTGATTTTCCAAACTTTCAACCTCGCATTCCTTCTTTCTTCTTTCTTTCTCCTCCAAATCCCTCAATATCCGTTTCTGACCCTTAACACTCAAGAATTCTTTGAGAGTCAAATCATGGTCAAGTTTACGTTGGATTTCTCGCATTTCCTGAAATACGAATATAAATACCAGAACAAAAGCCTAAAGTTCAGATTTTTTGCACGATTTCCGAATCCTTGAGAAATTTAAAGCACACTATCTCAGATATTACTGTTGAAAAAGTGACCTAATCACCTAATATAAAACCAGTTTCTTCCTACAGGGTCCATCTATTTTCACGACTCCGGGGGTGATGCAGCCAAGAAGACGAGTTATTGTAAACAAATTACCAGAGAAAGAAGGATAAAGGTTCAAGCTGTAGTTGCCCCGGAGTCCGAATTTTAGGTAAGCCCTGCTGGAAAAGCACGACTAAGAAAATAATTTTTCAGGTGAGAGCTATGGAGGATACTGTCGGGACGAGTTAATAATAGTTTGGAGTCTGAAGTCCGTTAAGAACTTGCCTCTGAATGGGCCAATAAATCGTTTTGCGCCCGTTTTTTGAGCGCAACAAGTTTTGAGCACCATTCTTCTCGTTGGTCAAAAGCAACAGTAGCTTGTTCTATCAATTCTATCATAAATTTTTTTCCTTCACTTATATCACTTAGTAGTTTTTCCCAAATTTCATTGAAGTGGCTCCTGAAAAACGCAAAAATATTTTTCTCACTGGTATCATATTGTTATTATACAAACATACCTTCCTTTGAGAAGGTGATTAATATTCTCTCGCAGTTTCTTGTTTTCAGTAAGAATGCTGCAAAATCGTTTGATAGAGTTATCTAGTCTGTTTTGTAAAATTTTAATGGATTTCTGCCCACTCGTCAACCGATTTAGGTAATGTTCATCAGTTATCGCTGATTTTGGTCTCAACTTTTTTATGTCGTCTTCCACCTACAATAATAACATTATTCAACATAAACGTTATTCATTCGTTTAGTGCCTCAATAGAAACAAAAATAATACGAGAGATACATGTATGAGGTAAAGGCCTATAAAGATTAGTAATAATAAAAATTTGGTACATATATAACAAGTAATATTCATGGGCCTCCAGGAAAGAGTGGCAGGTCTTGAAGAAAGTGATAAATGTGGAAAAAACGAAATGGGCAATCAACTCATTCCAACCGTATAAATCACCAGGAACGGATGGTATTTATCCCATCATGCTACAAGAAGATATAGACCAACTAGCACACAAATTATGCCAAAAGCATTGAGAGCAATCACAGTGGTCTCCTGGTAGAATGCCACAGGAAGGAGCGAAGGCGAAGGTAAACCAACCCCTACACAAGGACCTATATGCCTGTACAACTGGCAAATCTATAGAAACAGCACTACACCAACTCGTAGAGGAGGTGGAAGCTGTACTAAGAAATAGAGAGGTGTTGTTGGGCGCATTCCTGGATATCGAAGGAGCATTCAACAACACATCTTTAAACTCAATATCAAGGGCATCGAGACGAAAAGGCATCGATGAGACATGCTGCAGGTGGATAGACTGTATGCTAAGAGACAGAATTATCCCCTCCTCTTTAGTGGGAGAAACACTAGCAGCCAAGGTCACCAGGGGTTGTCCACAAGGGGGTGTCTTGTCCCCACTGCTGTGGAACCTGGTGGTGGAGCACCTGCTACTCACACTGGAAAGGGATGGACACAAAACACTTGGGTACGCAGATGACATAGTTATCATGGTCCAAGGTAAATTCAACACCACGGTTAGAGAAAGAATGCAAATGGCCCTAAATCTGGTTAGTACATGGATAGATAAGGAGGGCCTAACTATCAGCCTCTCCAAATCAACCATTGTAGCGTTCACCCGTAGAAGGAAGTTAGAGAACTTAGGACCTTTGACCCTTCAAGTTAACCTCATACAGCTGTCAGGGGAAGTCAAATATCTCGGGGTAATCTTAGACTCGAAACTTATCTGGAACCAACAGCTGGCAAAGGTGAAGAAGAAAGCTGAAATGACACTGATTTTGGTCAGGCGGACACACGGGAAAACATGGGGGGCTAAATCCCAAAATGATGTATTGGATATTCAACACTGTGGTGATCACATACGGTATGGTGGACAGAGATAACACAAAAAATAGCCGCGGCTGAGTTGAGCAAGGTACAAAGACTTGCATGCCTTAGTATAACGGGAGCTATGAAAACAACACCAACATTAAACATTAGCCATGGAAGTACTGTTGGACCTCCCACCGATTGACATATCAATCATGGGAGAGGCAAGAATGGGACTTCTGAGGCAACAAAATACAAGCAGCAGATCGGATCACAATAAGATAAAGGAAATAGTGGGAGGCAACATTCTCGAAATGAAACCAACGGACCACATGACTTCTAGGTACTTCTTCAACATCAACTTCGAGGTTATCTTACAAGATCGAAGGGAATGGACAGATGACAACATCAGAGGCAAACCTGGAGAGAAGATCTGGTAAACGGACGTATCCAAAACCAGGGAAGGAACTGGTGCTGGAATATACAGTGAGGGGAGAAACTCCCAAATAAGCGTCTCACTCGGAACAAACACCTCCGTATTCCAGGCAGAGATATACGCCATCTTGCAATGCGGGAGAGAAATCAATATGAGGGAAATGCGTAACGCACTGATCAAAATATGCACAGACAGGCAGGCGTCACTGAAGGCTCTTATGAACCCGAAAGTGACATCGAAACTGGTTTGGGAATGCCGAGAACTCAGTACTCTCACAGAACACAACAAATTAACTTTGATGTGGGTTCCAGGACACTGTGGTATTGAGGGCAATGAAAGAGCTGATGAGCTAGCCAGAGGACAACTCCATATATTGGCCCAGAACCCGCACTCGGAATTAACAAATTCGATGATGCATTCGGGACTGGGTCAAACGAAAACAAAAGGAGAGATGGCATGAAGCCCCTCTATAATACACCACGGGAAATCATTAAAGAACTGTCAAAACACAAAACTGAAGAACTACTCAAGCTGAGCAGGAATCAAGTTAGAATAATAACGGGCCTTCTCACTCGTCACAGTCCAATGAGAAATCACCTGCACAAAATAGGGCTGTACAACGGAGAACTTTCCTGCAGACAATGCGGTAAAGTGACGTAAACAGCCAAACATGTACTGTCAGAGTGCGAGGAGTTAGACCGCAAAAAACAGGCAATTTTCGGGAATCCCAGACCAACTCCCGAAGATTACATCAGTCAACCGGTGAAGAACCTGTACAGACTGGTACAGGGGACTAGAGTTACGGAATGGGTGCTGTAGAAAAATAACCTAGAAAACACAAAAAGCCCAAGAGGCTGAAGAGTAGCTGGCGAAAGGATCAGCATCCAAGAGGGAAAAAAAACAAGTAATATTTGAGAAAAAAATTCTCATTCTTTTTCTTATTTTTTTTGGATTAGCAGATTCGCTTCTCTTACACTCTAGGAGTCAGAAGAGAATATACATGTAAGAAAAAATTATAAAAAAGCTATGGGTGGAAAAAATAGAGAAAACAAGAAATATAATATGTGAATTGAAAAAATACAAAACAAGTAAGGTTCAGATTTGTGTTGTGAAAATATGTAACTATATCTTTATGCTTTTAGAATTTGATAAAAAATCCCCGGGCTACGCCGCTGTCAAGTGCCGAACCATAAAACGTAACTCATTTGCATAACAAATGAGCCGACGCCGTATGCATTTCTTCGCTTAGTTCCTAGAACTTTTTATTTGGATGGTTTTCTGTACTGAATAATCTGGACAACGGAAGTACCTATCCCGAAGGATCTAGTCTTTACAAATTGAGTATATAAGGCGACACATTTTACTCGGAAGGAAAGTTTTTGAAGAAGTTAATAAGTGTTTGGAATATTTAGCTAGTTGAAAAGAACCAAGTGATAAAGTAGAAAAATGAAGCAAACATCTGACAGAAAACATTAAACTACATTTGACATATTTCTGTGCAACGTTCTTCCAAGAAGACCCAACTGCGAGTTTGTATCTTGTAATTAAACAGTAGATTATCCTTCATTTGGCAGGAAATGACCACTTGCAGACATGCATGTTTCAAGGTTTTGCCTCTCGTCAGTGCTGGGGTAGGTCGGACAACATTAGAGTCGTCCTGTCCCTTCCCAATGAATGATAATCAACCGTTTCTAACATTTCCTCAAAAATGAAGCTGTGACCCACAACTAAGTTGTTCCCATCGCCACCTGTACGGGAAATCAAGAACAAACACTCCTCGGGCAGCACAGACTACAGGAACAGTTAACTGCAATAATTCGAACAATGAAAATTTATGCCAGAGAGCATCAACAAAATGAAAAGAATAAATTCGACAATGTCGAAATACCCTCCTCTCCTTATGTATCACGTATTTAAATTTTATATTGGATGAATAATCCCATTATTTTTATCCAACATGTGCAAAGGGGCCATCCATAAATATATCACACAAATTTCATGATTTTTGGAGCCCCTTGCTCTCACATGTGGCCATATTTGTTAAACCATATTTGACTGAGTTAGTTATAGATGTGTACATGTGACGTCACGATGCTTATGACTCGTCCCCCCTTGTCACACTTTGTCCACTCTCTCTCCGCCCTTCAACATGTTACGTGATTTATCTCATATTCATCTATTACTGTGACAATATCAAAAATATAAAGCAAGAAAAGTAGTGGACCCAAAACGCTTCCTTGCGGTACTTCTCAGCAAGAATATAAAATCATAATCGGAAACAACAAACTAAAATATTTATTCCAAAAAACATTCATCAACAAAAATAAACTCCAGTAAAAAAAGACAAAAAAACATCACTTGTACTAAAAATAAATGTGACTACCGCCTATCACCATCATGCTACCACATTTTTCTTCTTGTGCATTTGTTTCTTATGATGGTACAAACTGGCCCTATACTTCGACTTGAAATCACACATATCACACTCATAAAGCTTCATCTCATCTTTCTTGAAGTGCTTCCCGACATGTTCCTTCATATTGTAGCTCCTCCTAGTTTCGTATTCGCAATAGTTGCATTTATACCACCAGCACTGAATCAACGTTGGCCTGGTCAGTCTTGTGAAAGTAGGTTCGTTTACAGGGTACTCCACTCCAGGTTCCTCAAGCTCCATCTTGATTTCCTCTGGCTCAATTGTCACTTCCTGCTTGATCTGATCGTTCTTGCACTTATGATTATCAATGTACTTTTGATACTTTGACCTGCACCTGCAAAACTGACAAGAGAAAATTGTTTTGCTGGTATGCGTTTTTATGTGCCTTCGCAAATGTTTCTTGTACTTTGACTGGTAGCTGCACTCGTTGCATTTATACATAGTGAGGTCTGTTGGCTTCTTATGGCACAGTAAGTGTCCTGCGAGGCTGGATCGCCATTTTGACTGGAAATGACAAATTTTGCATTTATGAATTTTGATCAAGTCAGAGGTTTTGTGGACTATTAAATGAGAGATGATGCTGTCGCGACGATGGGTTTTGTAAGGACACTGCGAACAATGGTAATTTGTCCTCAATTTTTTTTTCGGTCCTAGTCCTGGGGAGGAACCGCAATCCTTGAGGGTGCTGAAAATAAATTACTTCCATTACCATAAACTTCACTCTATTATTGGATATACTTTATGCAAGCAAGGATGTCCACCGTGGAGATATCCAAAATAGTTATAGCTACAGTTTTAATTCATAAAATTACTTTGGAGATGTTTTATCTTCAAGTTACTAAATGTATTGATTTTTTACATACAAGCTCCTTAAGCTTATCAAACTGAATGTATCACATAAACTAAGAAAACATCCTAAAACATTTTTGTAAATATACACAGTACGAATTATGGTAAAAATACACCACTAGATAGGACATTTGATCTTAGAAACAAGCATTGATGTATTTGGTATTAGCTAGGCGATGGTCTTCATAACGTATAAGAATGAAACTCTCGATATTGATAATATTCGTTTCAACATTAATGTATGCAAATCTCAAATGTTGAGTACCTGGGATTCCATATAGTCAATTTGATCATATTTATAAAAATATTTCACTATGAGTTTCATATCGTCGTTGATACTGCAAGACACAATATTCAGCAATTTACTTTATTGTATGCAACCAACTGCGCTCCATGCATAGCAATATGTTTTATGTCAGACTCAATACCGAAAATATAGATTATACTATCTGGCAATAGGATCTATGTTAACTCGTGCTGATTTATTTCGTACAATACATTCTATGTTTTGTGACATAGCTCGTATTGCAGTATCAACGACGATATAGAAAATAATATACCATTTAGCACCAGATTACTTTCAGAAGTACTTATAGTCCGGCGAGAACGATAAATTATCTTTCCCGTTTTTTCAGTATATCAGAAGATTATGCATTAAATTGGTTACATGGTTACATTGGGGCACATGCAAGTTTGAACAAAATAAAGTTGAGTTTCATTCAAGAGTTTTTCAATTTCACTGCGAAAAGTATTCAAATAAATATTTCAAACGTTGGGTTTTAAATTTTAAAGGGTTTTGTTTCTAATTAACATGTTGGCAACAGCGCCTACAAAATGTAGGGATGGTAGTATGCTAGAAGAAGTACCATGGTAAACGGAAAAAAAAACGGAAAAAATACACCACGAAAAAAAAAACTTGAAAAAAAAACCTATATGCGATAACAATGGCCAGTACACAAAAAGTAATGAAATTTCAACTGTGTGTCATGTTAAAGAAACTAGACCATATTCCATTCCCAGCCTTGCAAAAAGGCGAATCTGTCACCAGGTTAGTTCGTTCAGGTACAATCAAGTCATAAAAATATAAAAAATCGTCTTTTTTGTTCGTTGACGATGAACATTCCACAGGATAGGTTAACACTTTTATTGGTATTGTAAAATTATTCAAATATGGTCTAGTTTCTTTAACATGACACTTTCATTAGTTTTTGTGTACTGGTCATTGTAATCGCATATAGGGGTATTTTTTCCGGGGGATTTTATATCCGTGGGGTAATTTTTCCGGGGGTATTTTTTCCGGGGTTTTTTTCCAGTTTTTTTTTCCTAGATTCAGTACCATAGTCAATATATCTGTCTTTGTTAGGGGTTAGACACATGGTACACAAAATTTCACAGAATGACTCAGAACCACCGATCTATACTTTAATATAGTCTTTAACTTATTAACGTAACAGATTTGTTGTCCTTTCTTATCTGTAAAATTTGTAGCCGATGTTGCTAGATGGTGAAATAGAAACAAATCCCTATAAATTTCAAATGCCCAATTTTATTTTTCATTTTTAAGTACTTGAATAATTTTTTTAAAGAAAATTGTTGAGATGGTGTGTTTCAAATGCAGTGTTTTATAGATCTTTAATAGAAAATACTTGATTGTCGTCAGGTGGAGAATTCCCCATTGTCTAACTTTTATGCACACTTCTGTTATTAGGACACCAAATAATAAACTGGCATCAAAAAGCTGATTTTTCTAGATAGAAATTGAAATATCATACATAACTTGATGAATAGAATGATAAAAATGTGTAGCCCCTTGTTCATTGAGAATTTGAAACAATTGGAATATTATTGAAGAAGGAGTATTTATCCGAGTTCAATGATTAACAGAATTCAAATCAGATTTACCAACATAACAGGAGATGAACCACTGATATTTTATCATGTAGGTACTTGGTCTTTCAGAAAAACTGAGACCTATTCTCGAAGATTTCACTTCAAATACAAAGATTGCATTCCAAAATCAAAATACTTATTTTAGCAGGACCAAAGAAAAATAAACTCTTAATCCACATAACTTTTAAAAATCATTTCATTAACTTCATATTCTAAATACCTTTTCTCAGGGCACATTGTAATAATTATATGTGGTTACGGGAAACAACAAAATGGACTCATGACAGTGTGCTTCCTGTAAACAGATATGAATACTTTGTTCTCATTAACCATGAAATTCATTTATTGTGAATAATAGAAGCAAATGCTCACTTGTAATTTGAAATATTAGGCGAGTAATGGTATAATTAATTTACCCAAGTTCCTCAAACTAAATTAAAGTTCAGCAGGTCTCAGAAGTAGATTGAAAAATTCATAAAGAATCGACAACACTACTTGATGCAGGACCATTATCTAATAATGAAAAATGGATTGTATAATCCAATCTTCCATAAAAAACTCTATACAATAGATATTTACCTAGATATAGGGTTGGGTAGATACTTTTGTATTTATCTTGGGAATTCCTATCAAAAGCTGAAAGGATTTTTCATTTAATTGGGTTAACTAGCTTTTCCTGATGACAAGAACCATGGCGCCAGTACGTAGGTGTTTCCCTATTAAAGTAGAAAAATATTGTCAGCTTTGATATTTAGAGAGCATTGTAAAGTAGATATTATTCAACGGTCGAGGCGGTTGTATTTGTTTGCTATTGGAATTAAAAAATATTATTTCATAGACTAAATTCACTAAATCCTATACATTCCTCTTCAAACTATTCTGCATTTACCAATTTTTTATTATGTATGTTTACATTAACTACTTTATCAACACATCACTAGAGTTTATTGTTATTAATCTGTATTTATTTATGTTCATTATGTTCATTACCCACTGAAATAAAAAATAAAATTAATCCTGCTACATTTTGGTTATTGAACTTCAATTTTGGAGACATAAACCCAAAAATATTTTATGTTGCCCTGAATTTCGACAAAATAAACAAGTCATCAATCACATTAGATAATATTATTTATACTAAATCACTAATAATTATAATATCAAAACATATTTACAAGGAACTAATGGCATAAAAAATAAGGAATTGGCACAATGTTGTAGTATCCATCTTTAGGTCATACTTAGTAAATACATGAAGAAATTACTACTATCCAGAGAAAACTTCAAAGTCCTAGTATTCACATCAAATTCTAAGCTCTTTGAAAAATTATGTTTCATTGATTCCCATACATACTTTAACTGTTTTTTTTTGTACACTGACTTGCTATTTAATAATTCTGTTAAGTACCTTTCAGTTTTGATATGTATTTTGTTCTCCTCTTCATGAGCTTTAGATCCTGTTTCTTCAAGGAACTCGTCATCAGGATCGCTTTCTCCATAAGTTTCAGCATTTTCTATCTCTTGTTTGATAAAGTATACACTGTTTTCAAATTCACATCTGGTTTTCATCCTATAATCGTGAACATTATGCAGGTTTGCCTCTTGGTCAGATGGAATATTTTCAAAAGCCATATAATTCATTATAAGTTGTTCCGAATCACAACACTGGGCCATAAAATTGAACTGATGTTGCATGGACTCCATGCAATCAATACATCCCAGTGGATTGGATGATATGCTTAAATCCTGTAAAATGTAAAAAATTATTTTCGTAATATAATATAATTTGACGTTTAGAAAAATTCAAAATTTGACAATCCATATTACAGATCACTACTATTTTCATTTTTATAATAAGGATAACCGACTATATTCAAATCTACCAACTTACAATTTCCGGGAAGCACCTGTCTATCATAACCTTCGTGAACGATTCCTGCGTTGTATTGTTCAAAGAAGTCAAGTGTTCCATGATATAGTACTTCAGACAAAACCTGCAAATTTGTTCCTCTTCTTCTTTTATGACATCGCTCTGTATTTTCCTTTTTGTGATGACCTCTTGAATATCTACAACCTTGGTTATACCAATCAGGAATGTCTTTAGATAATCATTTCGGGCGAGGCAAGTCTTTTTGAAATCAAAAGATTGCTGTAGATTTTTGGAGCGAAGAGAACACATCACAGGACTTCTAGTTAAAGAAATATTCTAACAAAAAAAAACAATTAGCTGCGAGGTTCGGAGAGACAGTTGAATCTTTACACGTTGACGGACTCTCACGTTTTATGACGTCATAGGCCTACTGAAATACGTTCAGCTTCAGTTTATATTCTAATAGTTGTTGACACTTGATAGTACAGTATTAATAATTGTTTTGTATTGCTATTTCTATGTTCTGTTCACTGCTTGCCAATAACGTATCATGCACAAATAAGTTAACAAATTCACAACAAACAATGACAAATCATTTGAATAAACTATGAATAGAACTACTGCCATGAGGAGAGTGTTCACCTTGCAATCATAAGGTCGTGTGGGTTCAAAGCCCAGCACGGCCATCGGTCCCAGATCTTTTCCTTGCTCGCACAAGCTCCTAGGAGCTTCTGATGGTTTCCTCTTTCTGGAAACCCTGGAAGATTCGTAACAATAAAAAAAAATTGTCAATATTCAATGAACAACCTGGCCTTCTGCATACACCTATTCAAAAAAGAAATATTGAAGCTGAGTTTTTTGGCAGAAAACAGCTACGATCGTTGAATTATCTTTATTAGATTGTTAGCAAAGTTTCTACAAGAACTACTCTGCGGTGCTATATATTATATATAATACAGTCACGCTAATACTTCGTTTCATAGTTATTGCCAATTATCTGCTAGATCATCCAAATGGAAGTACCGTACGCCACTGTATCGTCAAGATACCGTTCGATATAAAAGAGCGAGTTGTACAAGACGAGTTCACCAATAGTTCAAGTAAACCGAGTTCAGTTGAACTGTTGATGAATTTATTTATGTACAACCCGCCCTGAGACGAACTCTGAGAGGGCCTGTTCCACAGGTTACACTTACGCTTTAAGAGCGGATTGTACAATACAAGTTTAGGTTAACCGAGTTCAGTTGAAGGATTAGCCAATGAAAAGTTCAGTTCCTTAGCAATTGAACTCGGCTCACTTGAACTGCGTTGGTGAACTCGTATTGTACAACTCGGCCTAAGTGGCACTTGCAGTTGAGAATCCGACAGACAGAATATGTTAAATGTTATGTCAAATATATTAGTACTATCACAATCTCATAAATTTAAGCTTCGCTCAAAGCACTAAGCGGAAGTGGTGGAATCGGCCCTGATTGCTCAACTTGCTTGAGGTTAAAGATGTTTGTTGACACAGATTCATAGATCAAGTGATATGTTGTTCGTTATGCAAGAGTAAGCTACTACAGATCAGTGTTGTTCCTTGGTTGTTTTATTGGTGCGATATTTGTCAGTTAAATAGTGCAATTCTGATGTCAAAGGTGCACATTTTTTGTAATAGATTTTTATTAGTACTATTACATATTATCCAACTTTCTGCGCATGCGCAGGAAACATTCACATGGTGCGTGCCGCGGCCCTCTGTCTTTAATTTGTGACAGGTGACAGTGATGCCAGACTGCTCAAAGATTAAGGCTGGATTTCCATTAACGCGTGATGCAACTATGCAAGTCACGTTTAGATGAATTATAAAGTGTTTACTAGATTTAAGTTTAAATATCAATATCCTTGTGTCAATATTTGTTACATACCTTTTTAAAGATTTCAGAAATAGGTATTGTTTGCAAAAAATTAATACTAATACATTTCGAACAAACGTATATTTCAATGAATGTGAAACAAATAAAGTTGAAAACTATGAAAAAATAAAAAAAACAATATATAATGAAATAAATAAATATGCAACAAAAGTTAAAAAAATTTGAATAAGGACATGACAATTGACACATTACAGTCATTACAACTGTCAGCAAGTCAACTGTCAATACTGACATTTGACACTGTTTGACAGATTATGTCAATAATAACTGACATTCGACAGAACTTATATTTCTTCTTCTCAACAACTTGTACATTCAATTTTTGATTGCCAATTTCAATAAAAATGAAAAGGTGCACTTTTCGGAAGAAATGAGGAAAGTGGTGCCGACGTGCGCACTTATTTCAAAAAGGGCGTCAAAATGCACGATCGTGCAGCCAGGAACAACACTGCTACAGATGAAGTAGATCCACAGGACTACAGAACTTAATTAGTTCTGTGAGTAGATGATGTCCTGAATGATCTAAGAATTTGGAAGGAGCAGAAAGAGTATATAGAATAAAGTAAGAATAATTATTTGGTTTTAGTAAATTTTATGCTTTATCAGTATAGAACTATTTGCTCCGATCAAGTAACAACCTACATTAGTAATACTCAAATAGAACTGAAGGTAACATCTTTCAATAATCCCTCAAATCATGACATTGTTGCCATGTCGCAATTTTTTAACTAGTAGTAGTATTAATAGTACTTCATTATTATCCCAAGAAACAGTTTTGTTTATAATAGGGATATAAAAAAAAGTATTATACTCATAAAAATATAATAAGGATACAATAAGCACGTCAGCTAGATTTTGATTTCTGTCGGGTATATTTATGGCAACGAAAACCCAAAAATACTCTCTTGGATAATAATAATATAATACTCCCTCATAAACACTCAAAGAGTGTACCCAAAGGCATAGTCTGTGCGGGTAGAAGACGGCTATTATTATTATTTGCCGTGGCTCTCCGGTTCGACTTACTGATTTTTTCGGCGGTGTATTCACTTTTCAGCTGTAGGAAAACCTACAGCACCACACCGGTTGAGATAATCTTCCATCATAATTTCAGGTTTCCATTCCATTTTGGGTTTCCGTTATTTAACCTCAATATTTCTGGAAAAAACGCACGACACTGCCAGTGAGGGAAGATGTCCCTTACAAACAAAGTTTAAGGCGTGAGCGGCGAGTTACTTATCAAGAGACTATTATTTGTAAAATGCTTGTTTGATTAATTTGTTTTCTTCGAGCTAAAGATAAATGCACCTACTTACAAAATATGTTCATCGCATCATAAGTATTTAATTTTAGTAAAGAATGGATCAAAATACCTGCAAGCTTGTTAGATGTGACGGAATAACTCGTATTGGGAATTGACGATTACAAAATTTCATGAACCGCCCTCACCTCCACAATACGAAGAAGGAACAAGAAAATGAAGAGAGACTAGTGACAATTGAAAAAATAAAAGTAAACATCTGATTATCTTGTAAGGTTCATATTCATAATTTTAGTCGACAATTGCTAGGTGGAGAATGGAATTTTTAAATACCTCCTCTTCTGTCGTTTGTCGTGATCACATAGATCAGAGCAGCAAGAGTGACTTGCTTGTACTCGAATTTGATCTAATAATATGATGACGTCATTTAAGTGATCTCGAACAGTCTTCAATGAACAACCCTGAAGTAAAAAAAATGCGATGGCCGTCGAGATCAGTGTTGCCAGTCCTAGTACTTTTGTACTAGATCTAGTACCTTTTCACTCTTTCTAGTACGCTAGTACGCCGATCGCAAAATTCGAACGTTTTCATTTTTTGAATAGAAATGTCGAAATAAAAAATATTAAACATAGTGTTTGAGTTTTGTGCTTATCTCTGTTCTATGCAGTTCATAATACATGTAAATATTGTCATTTATCGTCGCGTCTAATGAGAACGAAGAAGAAGAAATCATGAAGCTATACAGTTCGATTATTGTATCTTTACCCGTGCGTCATCATCACAATACCATGATTCTTAGCTTAGAAGACAAATGTTAACGAATTTTGATTCGCTCATAGCGGTTGTTAGAAAGAGATGTTCGATAGAGGGTGTGTGATTTCTTCGATCATAAATTGATGACGCATGGGTAAAGATAAAATAATCGAACTGTATATTCATGATCATGATCATGATATATCACCAGGTTTCTTATATATACTGTGTCCTGTGTCGCTGTGTCGTATCACTTGTCACTGTTTTGAATTGTTGACGGCAGACATTGCAGTATATAAAATATAATTTCATAGTTTTTGTGATATATAATTAATAATGGAAAAGTATGTTACATTTATAGCTATATACTTTCGTAACATTAATTAATGTTATATCTTAGGTACCTATTTCAATTATCATCAAAAGAAGCTACTCTTGTCAGTCCTGATGTGGCACTGGAAGAACTTGTCCCTGCTTCAACTTCAGAACTTCCACAAGCAGCAGGCATGGAAAATAATACTGATACAAGTTATAAAGAGGAGTCCAAAAAAACAGAAAAAAGTATACCAACAGAAATATAATAAAGGTTGGGAGAACAGATTTCCTTGGTTGGTATTGAAGGGTGAAAAAGAAGTATCATGCAAATGTTGCAATAGGATTATAACATGCAATTTCAATCACATAAAACGACATGAAATTACAATCAAACATAACAAACTATTGAAAATATCTATCGGCACACCAAAAATAGCATCACTACAAGAAGTGAAGAAAGTAAATACATTGAACAAAAAAACTCAAATAGCAGAATATAAATCATTGATGCTCCTACATGAACATAATCTTCCCTTTTTATTGATGGACCATTTACCTAAAATGTTGTGTTCTGCTTTTCCTGACTCAGATATTATCAAACAATTGAAATGTTCAAGGACAAAAGCTCCTGAAGTTACAAAAGACTGCCTGGTGAAAGAAGCTTTGGAAGGAATTACAGCTGAGACACAGAATAGCTTTTATTCACTGATTGTAGATGAAACCACTGATGTTTCAACAAAGAAATCATTTGCCAGTGTAATCCGTTACCACAATGGAACCTGTGTAAAACATAGATTTCTATGTCTGGCGCAAGTGAGTTCATGTACTGCTGAATGTTTATTCAAAACAGTTTGTGATGTTTTGCGTAAAAATAAAATTCCACTGAAAAATCTAGTGGACTTTGCGGCAGATAAAACTGATAAAACTGGCCTGAAAGCAACATTCAAGGAAGTGAATTCAAATATATTTATAATGGCAGATTTACAAACATTTTTCAAATAGCAGCAAACGACTGGAAGAGCTACATGAATTCCAAAGTTTTTTAAACCTTAAACCACATAAGATGCTACATCCAGCTCAAACACGATGGCTCTCCTGTAAAAATGAATAAAAAATATTATTTCATAAACACTTCAGTTCCTTTTTATTTTTAGGCTGTGGTAGATAGAGTTCTACTTTCATGCTCTAAAACTTTACAAGTGCTGTGATGATAGATGGTCTTCGTAGTAGTCAAATAATATTGGATAATTTCAACACGCCAGTAGTTAAAACTTATTTGCTGTTCTTGGCATACATTTTGAATATTGTGAATAAATTAAACCTCGAATTTCAAAGTGAAAAACCCAAAATATATATTCTGACATAAAGAGTTTCAAAGTTATTCAGAACAATTTTAAGAAATTATATGAATGTTGCATATTTTAAAAAAGCAGAGCTCCATAATATCTCTCCAAGTAATCCTGAAAATATTTTGCCCATTAAGGATATGTATTTTGGGTCAAAAGTTCAACTTGTGATTCAAGAGGTTAACGATCCACAAGAAGTTCAAACGTTTTAAGTTAATGCCCTAGCATTCTATGTGGAATAATGTTGCCATATCAAAAAAAGGTTCAATTTCAATGAACCCCTTTTGACATTTTTATTAAACTTTGCTGTCAATCAGGCTATTTCTGGTAAGGTATTGAGCATTATAGAAATAACCAAATTTTTTCCACAAATAAATTTAGATTTGGAAAATCTCAATTCTGAATGGAGATATTTGGCAGATGCCACTGATATTAAACAATGTAGTGGCCTGGATTTTGAAGAATTTTGGTACAAAATTTTAATATGCAAAAACAGTATGGATTTACCAATGTTTCCACATTTGAGTAAGGTCATCAAATTCATTATGAGTTTACCTCATTCTTCAGCATGTGCTGAACGTATTTTCTCCCAACTAAATTTACTAAAGACCAAAGTTAGAAACAGACTGGAGGTTGATACGTGTAATGCAATATTACATGCTAAAGATTTAATGGGAAACTACAATTGTACAAATTGGCAACCTTCAGCATCCTTGCTGCTCAAAAAGCCAAAGTATGATTTCGCCAGAAATACGTGATTTTTCATTTTAAACAGTTAGGTACCATTGTGCTGTTACCGTAAAAATATTATTATGTTTATATGTTTGTTCCTATATTTTTAAAGTTAATATGTGATGTACCTTTGGGTATAGTATGGAATGCAATTATTTAATTCGTGTTTATAGGTATGATTGTTCCTATTTTTTCAAAGTTAATTTGTGATAAACCTTTGTGTAAGGTATGGAATACAATTATTTAATTCAAGTTCAGTTATTAAATTTTTAATAATTTTTTGTTGTTTATTTACCCCTTTTCCTTACTCAGTGGAAGTTTGAATGAAAATTGAAAATTTGTAAAGGATGGCTCAATCGACTGATGTTGTCATCCTGTCAAATTATGTCAGCGCGATGCCTCCACAATGGTTTGTATATATAAAAGAATACAAAAGCATACGGAAGGTATCGCAATGACGACAATTGAGAGATTACATTGCCTTGCCATCCTCTACAAATTGTGTTCAATGTCCTTGAACAACTAGTACGTTTCTAAAAAACCCAGTACGTTTTTCGGTGATTTTCCAGTACCTTTTGAGTTGAAGGACTGGCAACACTGGTCAAGATCCTCGATTACGTCATCATTATCATATCAATGACTGAATTATGACGTTTCTGGCGTTCTCGACGCTATAGGAGTTGTCAATGATTCCAAGGAAGTATTTGAGGATAGCAAGTGTGGCAGTTTATTGTCCAGAAACCTTAACAGAAAAAATTGGTTGTCTAAAGGAAGGAATATTACAGGTTGGGTATTTGGAAACACCACAAGAACCAAGAATATGAAGAGAGACAAGAACAGGACCAGTTGCAATAAAATTTGCAAAAACGGAAAAACAACAGGGTTGAAAGAATCAAGATGAACAAGGCTGACTTCTGTAGATTACAGAACAAATGAACGAAGAATGGGAAGAAAATAAACTAGAACAGGTCAGGCTGCAGAACATTTTAAATAAGCAGAAAGTCGAAGTATTTGCAAGAACAGATTAAAATCTACGGACATCAGGGAAACATTTCGCAAGACTCTCAAAGTACCTTTGAAAGTCTGAAGCCAGAAATAGAGATGAAATGATTATGTACTGGTGAGGTCCAGAGTGCCGAAAAAAACTAGTCAAAAATAATAGATTTTAGTATTAAAAGTCGATGAAGTCAAGACTTACCATCTGTCTCGACAGAACGTAGTTCCTGGGGCTTATGAAGGTCAGATGTCCTGCAAATGATTGTAGTGCTGGGATTTGAAAACACTTCTTACAACACCCGATATTCATCTGGAGAATTAGAAAAGTCAACAACGTCACTTACAACTTATGAAAAAAGTTGATCTCCTTGAAAGACTTAGGTAAGCCATATTGCAGTGGAGCGGCAACTTTTGATCAGATCAATCAAAATTAAGTATTTTGAATAGAATTGACATACATTAATTATTTTTCTACGAAGAAGAATAGTTCACTTTTTCTACGCTTTCATTTCGGTTAGATGGCATACTTGCGACTACTCATATTTGTGACTGAACTCTACAAAGCAAGTTGAGCATTTTGTTCTGCAAAACTATTTTTGATCACCAGCGTGCTACTGCTTACGCGAATACATATAACATGTAACGTGTTAGCACCCACCCATTTGATCACAACAAATAAATAATAACATCAATGTTCAGTCCACAAATTTTCGTTTGCGATAATAACTATCGTGGGGTGTTTACATATAAACTAACACCTAAAACAGTTGTCCGTCAACGTGTTATTTGTACATACCAGTTGTATTGGAAGAATTTCCAGCATTTTTGTTGTCACACCGCCCAAAATATCTACATCTTCGGAGACTTTTTCCAGGCAGAGCCTACATATCTTCGACATTTCTTCATTCATTATAACCCTTATAGACTCAAAAGTTCACAAATGAAAAATTAAAATAAACAGAACCTCCAAGTCTTTAATTTAGATAAACAAACACAGAAGTCAGGTTAGTTCATTCATTCATTCTTGGTTTTAATGGGATTCGTCGTGAGACATATACCCAGGTTCTCCCCATATGCGTAAATAACAGGGGCTTCCTCAGTGGATGAGGATTGTCTTGCTGGAAGCAATATCCTCACCCGTAATTCAATAGTGGACATTCACAACATATAATCTCATTCACTCAAGTGTTCTGGTTAGGCTTTGTTACTAACTCCATACGCCACCTTGGGAGCAGCATGTTTATTCGTAGTCCCGTCAAACATGAAACGTGGGAGAGTCATTCTTCAATAAACCAGATATAGTTTTTAAAGAAAAAAGATCTACCTTATTGGAGAATCGAACCCACGACCCACAGGTCGTGCGCTAACTCGGTCGCCGAGTCAGGTTAGTTTATTTTACGTCTACGACTGACGTTTTATTCTTCTTCTTATGTAGGCATATGTAGGCTGTAGATCCTAAAGCCAACCAGGAAACACTACAAGGAGGCATGTTTTTTATAGTGTATTCGACTGGCTGCATTTATTCCAACCTTCACAGAGCTTGTGTGTTCGGCTGGATATACACTGCCACGGTACCAATAATATTCTTATTCGACTTGGCACGTATTACTCGAGGTTAGAGCAAAATCTATGTTCGACTGGCAATAGCCCTCGCTACGAATTCGAATATTTCTGCACTGTACTTTGTGGACGGTGCAAACACGGGTTCTGCTTTTTGATAATTTGATCGGTCAAGTCGAATACGCTTGTCACTTTACATGTGCCTCGTGTCAGTGATAGTTGTGCTAAATAAATTCGCATTTTTTGCATGTATATAATCAAGAATTCTGTACCAAATCAGAGCAGCACTAAATACGCTCCAACACCGAATGCGAGCATTTCAGTCGAATGCGCTATAAATCTTCAGTGGCTCCTTCAATCCACCAACTGTTTTTTTATATTATAAAAATTGTAGTAAAAATGCACTTTGCTGTCTGTCTGCGGATTCTCAAACAATATCTGCGACTCTCTGTGTCACTGTCTGCCCGCCCTCTCATGTAGAGCGTGTTATATACTGGCAAGCAGATTGTTTTCACAGTTCTCGAATTATCGAGGCTATAGGGCGACGCATAAAGATGGCTCTTGAAGCGACGAAGGTATTCGATTTCATTCCTTAAGCAGGCGCTACACGATGCGCCGAACATTGGCTCCAACGCTGGACCGAACATTTGAGTCAAACATTCGACGGTGAGTTCGACAAACTTTTCTGCTACACGGTCTTTAACAAATAACTTCGAGTTCGTTTCAATAATTTTGTGCCAGCATTAGTCGGGTATTATAACGCGGAAATAATGTCGTTCAACTTTGTGTAATTTCTTTGGAGTTTTACTATGTCATCAATGTTTATGATTAACATGGGAATGTCAGTGCTGTCCTCGTCGCTTTTATTAGGGTTTGATACGGGGTTTCGAGATAAACTGTGGGCATCGAGATGTTTCTTGCCGCTTTTATGAACAATTTCATACTCAAAATCTTGCAACCGGATGGCCCACCTCGCCAACCGACAGGAAGCATCCTGATTTTTATGCAGCCAACAGAGGGCATGATGGTCAACTACTATACGGATTTTTTCCCCATATAGTGCCTAAAAGTCGTTACTCCCCGTAAACGACCGCCAAACACTCTTTTTCAGTGGTATTCCACTTTATTTCACCTTCTGATAAGCGTCGCGATGCGTAGGCTACGGGATGCGTACCTGTGGCATCACTTTGCAAAATAGTGGCAGCTATACCGAAACCAGAAGCGTCCGTGTGCAGCTCTATGGGTAAACTGGGATTAAAATGAGCTAATACAGGAGCATTAACCAAACAATTTTTTAACAAGTCGAATGAATTTTGATGTTCTTCTTTCCAATTGAATTTTGTATTTTTTCTTGTGAGTAATGTCAAAGGTCGAGCTATGTCTGCGAAGGATTTAACAATTTTTTCTGTGATAATTGGCAATTCCAAGAAAAGATTGAACGTCCTCGACACATTTTGGTATTGGAAAATTTGAAACAGCTGAGGCTTTTTCCGGGTCGGGGGATAGCCTTCAGTGCTCACAACATGGCCTAAAATTTTGATTTTTTGACAGACAAAATTACATTTACTTGGCTTTAGTTTCATGTTAGCTGATCGAAACCTTTCAAAAACTTTTCTCAGTTTGTACAGGTGATCCTCAAAATGATCTCCTTTGATAAATAAATAAACCAAACAAATATTCCACTTTAAACCCGCCAAAACTTGGTCCATACACCTAGAGAAATAGGCTGGTCTGCAAGCAAGACCGAACGGTAAAAAATTGAATTCAAATAACCCTTCTGGATAATAATGAAAGCGGTCTTAGGTTCATCTTCTTTTGCCAATTTTATTTTCCAAAATCCCGAAAAACAATCTAAAGTAGAGAAAAATTTTGAACCTTCCAAGGCTATGTCAATAAATCTTCAATGATAGGTAATGGATAACGATCTATTTTGATTAATTGATTTACTTTTCGGTAATCATCGCATAATCTCCAATCACCTGATTTCTTTTTAATAAGAAGTACATCCCTATGGTTTGGGCTAAAATAATAAGTCGAGTAGTACATCGAGTAGTACATATGCTAAGCAGAATATATTCGTCTTCCAAAAAGATGTCATTCAACCGACTCATTCGAAACGAAAGCTCATCATTTTATTGCTTAATGAGTTTTTTTTTTGTTTCTAAAATGTGTGTGCTTTAAGCTTACTGTTCACATTCACGATATCCGAAAGTGGTACTATTGGTTGATTAAGTATTTGAAATAACCAATAGGCACCTGGAGGTTAACATTATCGGATCATCGTATCGTCGGCTATCATGTAGGTGAACAGTAGGCTTTATTATGAAAATTGACCTTGCTTTGGTGATCAGGTAGTTTTTCTACTAAGTATTCCTCATATTCTTCAATGGACGGGTCAGTTGATGGCGGATAGACTTGTCGATTAGCGAATTGTTGTAACCATTCTGAAGTAAGGCTGATTTCAGTTTGTCCAGCTCTTGTGGTCTATTCTGGTTGTCGGTAAGCTGAATTGATCTGTATATCAGGGAGTTCAATACGGAGTTTGTTTGTGCTGGATGGTGATGAGAGTTTGCGTGTAGGTATCGGTTGGTGTGGGTCTGTTTCCTGTGTACTGTGTGGGTGAAAGAGTTATTGGATTTCGTAATGAGAACGTCCAGGAAAGCTAGGGAGTTGTTCATTTCGGTCTCCATTGTAAATTTCATGTTGGGATGGATATCGTTTAGGTGATCTAAGAACGTGTTTAAGATTTCCTCATGGTTACGTCGTTTCTTGCCTTGTAAACACGAGGTGTTACGACTGAAGCCACAAATGTGCGGTTGGCTTCCTGTTTGTTGACTCCGTTCATTTGTTGTTTCACCTGCAATCAAGTGTTGCACATCCTTACACTTGCTTTCACCGTACTGATGAGATCCCTAAGATCGAAACACGTGTCTACGGTTGCATTTTTACTAGAGGGCTTAGTCCAATAAAATGTTCCTTCTTGTTATTCACAATTTCCCTCGAGAGCATATCCCTGTTTCATTTATATTCCTGGACTCGGATGTCACGCAGGTAGCTATAGCTGCCTCCGTGGCGACGTCGTTTCTTGCCTTGTAAACACGTGGTGTTACGACTGAAGCCACAAATGTGCGGTTGGCTTCCTGTTTGTTG
The DNA here is from genome assembly GCA_958502065.1 of Chrysolina americana. Classification (NCBI taxonomy): domain Eukaryota; kingdom Metazoa; phylum Arthropoda; class Insecta; order Coleoptera; family Chrysomelidae; genus Chrysolina; species Chrysolina americana. The sequence goes on from OY293410.1 coordinate 90,995,918, forward strand.
ACTCCGTTCATTTGTTGTTTCACCTGCAATCAAGTGTTGCACATCCTTACACTTGCTTTCACCGTACTGATGAGATCCCTAAGATCGAAACACGTGTCTACGGTTGCATTTTTACTAGAGGGCTTAGTCCAATAAAATGTATATATATATATATATATATATATATATATATATATATATATATATATATATATATATATATATATATGTTCAGATAGGTTTCCGCGGTCAGATATTTGAAAACTAAAAGTTCGGGTTGAACCGCGTCTAGAATTTGTTGAAATTCGACGTTTCGGCTCCGATTTTGGAGCCATTTTCAAGAACTGAAATAGAAAGAAAATTAATGAAAGGATAATACGTAATTCTACGCTGAGGTCTCAATCTGCCTACTCCTCAGGTATAATTACGTTAGGTTTTTGTGACTTGACGTCGGGGTCTCAATCTGCCTACTCCCCATGTCTCGTCACTGGTTCTCTCTAAGGTCTCAATCTGCCTACTCCTTCGAGAGAACTGAGGAATTGTGGGTTGAGGAACTGTATTTATAGTGGACGTGGCTGTAATGGCCGTGTGCAATATATTGGCGCGAGGTGAACTATGGGCGGGAACTGAATTGGCGCTAGATGAGCTGTGTGCGGGAACTTGGTTGGCGCTAAGTGAGCTGTGTGCGGGAACTGGGTTGGTGGGAAATGAGTTTATGCGTGCAATGAGAGGCTTCCAGGTATTGGGAAGTCTACGTCCGTCGTCGCGAGTGTTGAGGCAATTGGGGCGCTTCTCTATCTCAAGGGCTTCTCGGATGATCCTGGTTTGCAGAGTTTTCTCGGTGGAAATTGTTTTTGTGTTTTTGAAGTCTATTTTGTGACCTGTGTCTTCTCGATGTTTATAAAGTGCGGAAGTGGAAGATGCCTGACGCACAGCAAGTTCGTGTTCGTAGACTCTGGAAGTTACTCGTCTGTTAGTCTGGCCAATATAAGTTCTCGGGCAGTCTGAACATGGTATTTCATATATACCTTGAGAATCGTTTGGTATTGTGTCCTTGGGAGATCTGAGGAATTTGGATATTTGGTTGTTGGCCGTGAATATTGTTTTTATCTCGTGTTTTCTCAAGATATTACTGATTTTGCCTGTCACACCTTTGATGTATGGTAGGAAAGCTTTGTGTGGCTGAATACTCTCTAGTGGATCGTTCGGTTTTGGAGGACGGGTCAGTTGATGGCGGATAGACTTGTCGATTAGCGAATTGTTGTAACCATTTTGGAGTAAGGCTGATTTCAGTTTGTCCAGCTCTTGTGGTCTATTCTGGTTGTCGGTAAGCTGAATTGATCTGTATATCAGGGAGTTCAATACGGAGTTTGTTTGTGCTGGATGGTGATGAGAGTTTGCGTGTAGGTATCGGTTGGTGTGGGTCTGTTTCCTGTGTACTGTGTGGGTGAAAGAGTTGTTGGATTTCGTGATGAGAACCTGGCCAAGTATCTGGCGAGTACTCTTCAGCCACGAGCAGAAGAAGCTTCATCCTACGTGAAAAATTCATTCCACTTCTTAGACCTTCTCAAATCCTATAGAATCGAGAACACCGATATCCTAGTGAGCTTGTTTGTAGTAAGTTCCTTGGAAGAGGAAGTACGTGTTGTTCATACAGTGATTGATGAGGTCCAGGGTGTCTTTTGGAATTCTGTGTTTAGTTTTGAGGATTTCTAGCGTGTCTGTTAGGGGAATGTTTGTGAAGAGGGAGACAACATCGAAGCTCACTAGGATATCGGTGTTCTCGATTCTATAGGATTTGAGAAGGTCTAAGAAGTGGAATGAATTTTTCACGTAGGATGAAGCTTCTTCTGCTCGTGGCTGAAGAGTACTCGCCAGATACTTGGCCAGGTTCTCATCACGAAATCCAACAACTCTTTCACCCACACAGTACACAGGAAACAGACCCACACCAACCGATACCTACACGCAAACTCTCATCACCATCCAGCACAAACAAACTCCGTATTGAACTCCCTGATATACAGATCAATTCAGCTTACCGACAACCAGAATAGACCACAAGAGCTGGATAAACTGAAATCAGCCTTACTCCAAAATGGTTACAACAATTCGCTAATCGACAAGTCTATCCGCCATCAACTGACCCGTCCTCCAAAACCGAACGATCCACTAGAGAGTATTCAGCCACACAAAGCTTTCCTACCATACATCAAAGGTGTGACAGGCAAAATCAGTAATATCTTGAGAAAACACGAGATAAAAACAATATTCACGGCCAACAACCAAATATCCAAATTCCTCAGATCTCCCAAGGACACAATACCAAACGATTCTCAAGGTATATATGAAATACCATGTTCAGACTGCCCGAGAACTTATATTGGCCAGACTAACAGACGAGTAACTTCCAGAGTCTACGAACACGAACTTGCTGTGCGTCAGGCATCTTCCACTTCCGCACTTTATAAACATCGAGAAGACACAGGTCACAAAATAGACTTCAAAAACACAAAAACAATTTCCACCGAGAAAACTCTGCAAACCAGGATCATCCGAGAAGCCCTTGAGATAGAGAAGCGCCCCAATTGCCTCAACACTCGCGACGACGGACGTAGACTTCCCAATACCTGGAAGCCTCTCATTGCACGCATAAACTCATTTCCCACCAACCCAGTTCCCGCACACAGCTCACTTAGCGCCAACCAAGTTCCCGCACACAGCTCATCTAGCGCCAATTCAGTTCCCGCCCATAGTTCACCTCGCGCCAATATATTGCACACGGCCATTACAGCCACGTCCACTATAAATACAGTTCCTCAACCCACAATTCCTCAGTTCTCTCGAAGGAGTAGGCAGATTGAGACCTTAGAGAGAACCAGTGACGAGACATGGGGAGTAGGCAGATTGAGACCCCGACGTCAAGTCACAAAAACCTAACGTAATTATACCTGAGGAGTAGGCAGATTGAGACCTCAGCGTAGAATTACGTATTATCCTTTCATTAATTTTCTTTCTATTTCAGTTCTTGAAAATGGCTCCAAAATCGGAGCCGAAACGTCGAATTTCAACAAATTCTAGACGCGGTTCAACCCGAACTTTTAGTTTTCATATATATATATATATATATATATATATATATATATATATATTATATTATTAAGTTTTTCATGGTGCACCGTTAATATTCTGCTGTTAAGATTATCCTAGATCTAAGTACTCACACATCTCAACTCCTGTGTTGAGGAGTATATTATTTCATTAAAGTGCAATATTATATCACATATTCAGTGAGGAGGGTATCGTATACTGTTGACTTTCAACTCTGTGATAAACTAACATCTATCAAACCTTTTCATGAATTCGACCCTTATCTACGAGGGAACACAAGGAAATCAGTACAACCTGGAGGGGTAATCCATACCAGAGGATTGCCTGAAATTGTTGCTTGAAGTGTCATCTAGTTCGTATTCTGTTAGCAAAACAACAATTACAACGTTGGACTTATCAGTAGCCTGTGAATCCACCCACTAAATGAACTAAGGTAACCTGTGTCGCTGAAGCAAATTCAGTAATAATATTGTTTGAATATCAACGTATTACTTTGATACTACATTTTGTTAAATTTATTAATATATATTTGTTTTGAGATATTGTTTTATTGTTGGTCTGGTTACAGAAGGAAGTCAATTTATCTTATTTCATTTATCTATCATTGGGTATTTTGTACTTTTTATTCCTGTTAAATTAAAAATTGCTGGCGTCCGCCAGTCAAATTCTTGAAATTCAAAATTTAAAACACTTGCCTGCCACATAAAAAATCTGAAACCGGCAATATAGTCCAAAAAACCTACGCCGTTCTCTGCTGAGCAGTCAGGCAATCAAAGTAACCCCGGTTACGTTACAAAAGATGCATCATTTTGCGAGTTTTTACGTTGAGTTGTCGCAGCTCTTCGTGGGTCCATTTCATTACTACAAAGGAGTAAAGTAGAATCGGAACGTCAAGCATATTAGTTGCAGCAACTTTGTTCTTCCCCGACAGTTCTGATGACCAGATCTGTCTGAGTTTGTGCTGATACTTGCCGCGGAGAGAGTTTTTAACAGTAACTACCTCCTGGGTGTGGCGTTGTTCCACCCCCAGGTAAGTAAACGTCTCTCCGGCATCTAGATGCTTCCGTCTACGAGCTGAACGTCTTCTCCGTATTCCTCACATCGTCCTCTTTTGAGATGAACCGTGGCACATTTGTCGATCCCAAACTCCATTCCGATAGCATGCGTGTACTCTTAAGAACTGATGAAGATCCTTTTCTCCGGAGGCATAAAGTTTAAGGTCGTCCATGTAAAACAGATGGGTGACCTTATGCCTCCGGTTGCTGGTGATGCCGTAGTTGTATCCGCGGGTTTTCCGTAGTGCAACGGACAATGGAAGTAGTGAGATGCAGAAGAGAAGAGGGCTGAGGGAGTCTCCCTGGAACACGCCCCTTCTTCTAAAGATAACCTGCTCTGTTTGGACTCTGACTTGACCAGATGTTATAGTAAAGCGAGTCCTTCAGAGCGGCATCAGCTGTTCAAGGCATCTCACTATTTGATCGGGTACCGCAAGGCATCTGAGCAAATGCATGATGAGTTCATGCGATGGTGTATCAAATGCCTTGCGATAATCGATCCAGGCCACTGAAAGGTTACGATTATACTGCACGGAGTCCTGCGTGATGCATCTGTCGTTCAGTAGGTTCTCCTTTCAGCCAGAGACCCTCTTTGCTCATATATCCGTTCATACACCTGCTCGACTGCGGAGAGTGTTCGCATGTATAAGATGCGTGTAAACATCTGTAACGAAATGTAAAACATTGCGTTACCATTTTTTCGATTTGTTGAATTTCATGTTGGTAACACCATCTCATAGAGCTGTTCCAATTTATTCAATTGTGCCATGTGATTGGTAACACTGACGATAGACAGAGTGAGAGAGATTGACTTCCTCCCTTAGAGAACTTCTATCGTCCCTTTCTGAAGTGAGCATTCGAAGCGGTGGTTTGTTTTCTCAGTTTTCCCATCCGGAAATTTAAAATTTTTCTAGAGCGAGGAAATGAAAGGTCGTATATAAGTATTATTATCTTTAAAATGATTAACTTCTATCTGATTCGTTAATCGAATCGATATTCTTTTGGCACGTTTTATTTGAAATTTAAAATTCATTTTTGCTACTTTCTAACATGAATGCAAAATGGCCGTAAGTGCGTCATTCATGATTATCTTTGAAATCTCCAAAACTTCAAATAATTAACTTAAACACAATTAACTTTTATCTATTTCACTGATCGAATCGATATACAAATCGATATTCTTTTGGTACGTTTAATTTGAACTTTGAAAATTCAATTTTGATACATTGTAAAATGGCCGCATGTGCGTCACTCTGTCACTCATGAATTTCATGATTAATTTGAAAATCTTCAAAGTTTGAGTATTATGTGTGATCATAATCGAATGTCATTTTGTACTCGTACCCTCTTTTGACGAGTCGGTCCTGAATCCTGAAATGTCACAGCTCACAGCTGAAATGAATTCTAACCTGTGAAAGTCGAGACAATTTTCATTAATTCTATCAATCTTGAAGTTAAAAGATTATGAATTAGATCTGTTTCTGTTCGTGCTTTATTGTTTTCAGTGATACAAGTGTTTCCACAAATTTTTCCTGAATGCTCAGAAGTTATCAATCTGCTTAAAAGGCAAGAACAGTGAACTAGCATCTAAATTCCTGAACCTGGATGGTGATCGGTGAGAAAGTCTGATCTGGCAGCTTGGAGAACAGGATTCATGGGTGAGTAAATGCTTTGAATTCCTCATTTCTTTATTTTAATCAGAAGAAGCTACACTCACTCATGAAGCTTTGAGCTCTTGGTAAGATCTTTCGCTCTCTTCTACATCACTACCCATGTTTAGATGCCTAGCCAAAAGAAGTTTGATATATATTTATAACCTTTCGTTTTCAGTAGTTCTGAACACAAATAAAGCCATCTGCTTTCTTTGTGACTTTATAAGAAAGCATTATCTCAACCCTCTTGCTTTCTCTCTCTCTCTGTTTCTCCTCAGTCAGGAGATACACATTTCCTTTTTATCCTTGATGAGATAGATCAAGTTTCTTATCATTATTTTGCTTGTCAGTTCCACTGAACGTTGGAAATTGACTATTTAATTGAAAAATAATAGAAAACAATATCTTTATGAAAATCTTTTTCTAATGCTCGCTTGAGATTGAACTCTTCTCTAACACTACTTGAGAAATTACTAAATTTGAGCTTCACTGTAAAGTTGAATTCTTTCCATACCTATTGAATATTTCAATCATTGTTTAACTCAGCAAATCTTACATTTATTGTAAATTTAAATTCTTCATCTCATTTATATATTCCCTGAATAATCTATATATTGTAAGTTTAAACTCTTTCATTTCATCATCATTCATTTTGATAATCTATAAGTAAATCTAGATTAGATTTGTACAATCATGGTCATATCTCGAGTCGTGTGACTCAACCTGCCACAAGATACTGGTTTGTGTTTATTTTTCACAGCGTTACCTCATCGTTCGAACATGTTATGAGATCCAGGAAAGACCCCAGACCGACTACAGATTGTATCCTGTTAGTAGAGCAGCCATTGTCTCGAGAGACCATACAAGGCTCCTACATTCTTCGATAAAGTAGAGCTCTGGAGTAAGTCTTTCTCATTGCAAGAACTGATCATATAATGTGAATAAACCAACCAGTCATTTCAAGGCAAATATTGAGAGACCAGAATCTTTTGTAACTTTAAAATAACAAATTTGATTGTAACTTTGTCACTTCATTAGAATCTTGTCACACATGTTTTGTCACATGGGACTTTTGTGAATATAGTGTTTTCTGAACTTTGTTTTTTTTATTGTTGAGAAGCACAAAGATCATCTTTTGACAAATCAATGTTTTTGGTATTTTCATTTAATAAAAAAAGAACCTGGTGCCCATGCATACCTAATATCATTTATCTTTATACCTTACATTTGTCAAAGGATATATCTGTTGTACTAGCAGATAACGATACCCACGACCTCCCGTAACAATCTGAGCAGCTCATAGGCATTGCTGTAAAAAAAGAGCAAGCAAATAAGGATAAGTGTTTATCTTTAGTTGCACATCTTATAACATGCGTTTAAGCATGATATTGGTCTTTAGTTCTTCGAGTCGAACAAATCTCCGTTTTTGGGGATTCCCATCTAGCCATGAATTGAAAACTCTTGCTAGATGGTGGTGGGTATATGGACATTTTCTCCACCAATAGTTATTTAGGCCATCAAAGCCTGGAGCAGCAAAGTTCTTCGAGCCTTTGAGGGCCCGTCGAACTTCTTCCGGGGTTATCTGATTGCGCAGTTCATTGATCTCAGGCTGACGAAGCCTCCTGCAGAAAGCTTCGAACTGCGCTAGGGCTGGAGTGGTTGCAGACATTCGTAAATGCCTTTCCAGAAAGTTTCTGTCCGATCAGAGGCTCTTGGAATAGGCGATGAGGTTTATCACGGAACTTCATGTTTTCCGCGATGCTTCTCGCCGCCACACTAGTGACTTTTTTGCAGCCACCAGCATTCGTATCCTATCAAGACAGTGCTATTTGATGGTAAACAACACGCCTTGATTTAGTGTGTGGTAAGCTCGTCTAAAATTTGCGGCAATTCGCCGCACTGCGGGCCTGAAGGGCCTATTGGCCGCCACATAGTCCGCCACACACTGGATACGAGACGCATATTGTTTCGCCTACTTGATCTTAGCTTCCATCTTGTGAATGCGTCGCTCATGCCTCCCAATCAGAAGGGTGTTATCCCTCCTCTCCGCTTGGGACAGGGCCTGAGCGGCGTCATACACGGCAGAGTTGATCTGCCAGATGTCAGCCTCTTCTGCTAGTTGTTTTGGCTTCAGGGGCTTGGTGTTGTGAAGCGCCCTGCGGGTTCTGCTGCCTTCCGTTGGTGGTATGATGCGGGCCTCCTCTACAGCTAGGTCGACACGTGACACTTCTGCCACTGCGTTAACCGGCTGAGGAGGGGCTCTAACATAGTCTCGAACTCGAAGGTGGGATACATAATCCCTTAGATTTTGTGCGGAGAAGGCAGCATGCTCTGGGTGTATTTCACACCACAGAGCATGCATTCTCGCCATGTATCCTCTTCGGGCGGGCTCACTGCTCTCATAGCAAGGCAGAAGACGGTCCCTTAGTTCATCCGTCCACTCAAAGCGTCCGTTGTCATTGCGGTCGTCATCGTTTGGCAAATCATCGTTTCTATTATTATTATTATTAGACCTTTTCTGGTACGATTAACATTACCATTACGTGAATAAAACTTTGTCTATTTTTTATAACTTCTGACAATAAAGTATATTTTGACTATGACTATTATTGATGATATGGGCAAAAATAAAATATTTTAATGAATTTCAATTTGTAGTCGTTAAAAGTCTGTCAAGTTGAACATCCTACAAAAGTAATAAAGTTCTGGAGGATCTTTTGTTTTTGTCCTATCGAGTTATAATCTTCAATACTTCGATTCAAATATCCAGGAACACCTGTGGGAATCTTTAAAATTAAAAAAATATCTGTTCCGACTTAATAAGATATACCGAAGATTGATCGTGATAACACTGAATTTAGGGGTACTATTTATAGTCCTCCTTTCTATTTACTCCGAAGGTTCGTTTCAATAACATTATTATCAACCTGAAATTATCTATCAGTTTGACATAACACATATCACTACAATCCATTAGCTTCATATTCATCCATTCAAAAAAGTATTTTTTATCATTTTCTTCTTTTCTTATTTTTAAATAACATGCGAGTCAAAACTATTTAAATATTGATGAATGGATTATAATCAATCCGGTTATTTTAATAGGGGTATTTTTGTCGGCAAGACCACAACGAAACATAGCTTTGGCAATGAGATTTGTGGAGCACCGCAAAGTTGCATAAGCTTTTAACAATAATTCTACATAAATGATTCATGTTTTATGTTGGAGATTTTCTTTGACCAAAATACGCCTATATTGTAAGGGTGTGAGTGTAAGTTCGGATAGTTCATAATTCATTTACCATTTCAGAACAAATTATTACGATTTGCTAAATAATAAGCCGAGCACACAACTAAAACTGTTTATTTCTAACTTCACTATAAACAAACAACTACTTCAGTGACTAATAAAACACTTAGATCTACCTGTACAACAATACAACTAGCTAAATATTGCAAACACTTATTAACTTGAACAAAAACTTCTAATCACTTCTTCATAAACTTCTTCATAAAAACATCTTAATCTTCTTAATTCCCCAGTGATATGTCTCTCGCTTTATATAGTCCAGCCGTGCAACCAGATGCTTCCGGGTTCCGTTCTAGATTACTCACGACAGAATTCCACCCTAATAATCTTTTCTGGGAAATAATTATCGACAAAGCGCCCGCAGAATGGACTCAGGGGCGCAGCTGCAGCCAGGGGGATTTTATCAATCTCGTAACAAAATAATATGTGTTCTACTATTCATGAACATTCAAAACAGGATGGGATAGGGCCAACCACAGAAAGTTGCTTGCTTACAATTGGAAAAACTTCCTGTTTCAGCAATAGTTCATACAAAAAGATGTATAATATGTTCAAAAGCACCCCTGAAATAATTAAAAAACAAAATACTCTATATCGCAGAGAAGATGGTAAATAAATTACTATATGAAATGTCAAAACGTAGGCGAAGCTCCTGTGCTCCTATTTAGGGTTGCTACCATGATGTTTTGTCAGTTATTTTCTGGGATGTTTCCGCCAAATTTACATACCGCCTTCTCAAGATCAGCAATACAAACCATGTGCTAAATACCGAAAATGAACCAAAAGTTCCGAATAACAATGAAAAGAGAGAGAGAGAAGGTCACGCCCTCAAACATGCCCTGCGAAACAAAGCAGAGGCGGTTTGCCATACCTATATACCGCTGTTAGGATGGTTTGCCAGCCCTCTGAAAACATTTGGAAGCTCAGGAATGTTTGAACCTCCCCAAAAAATCCCGTGTTTTTGTATTTACGTATTAGTAGATTTACTATTTATGTTTTCATATTGTAACGAGATTGAAATAAATCCGTACGCCGCTGTTTATTGCCGACCATAAAACGTAACTCATTTGCATATCAAAAAATCTGCCGTTCGCTGAAAATGATTCCTCTACTTGTTTTCGATGTTTTTCTATACTGATCTTTCTGGAGAACGGAAGGATCCCGAAAAATTTACTCTGCTCGAATTGAGTATATAAGGCGACACATTTCACTTAATGTGCTCGGAGTATTATTTGTAAATATCGTAACAATATATTTAAATATTTGTGCCCGCTATAATTTTATGAGTCAAAATAATTTTTTCGATTTTGGTTGTTGCCAAAGACAGCGTTATTACTTATTTTCAGTGACCGTTACTTTCATAGGGCGCATTTGACCAACATGTTATACCTCATACCTACTTATTCTGTTTCTTTTGTTGATATCAAAATATGGAACCGAGCAGTGTTTATTGGGTTCGATAGGGGAGTTCCGTTCCGACTTGATATAGTACCATCGAAACCTCTCTACCATTCAGTTATGTGCAAATTTGTATGAGAAGGTCCGGATTAAAATTGAACTTCAAGGAATGCCATCTTTACCATATTTAGACCACGTAGTTTCTGGGGAAGGAGCAGCAGTGGATGAGCAGAAGATCAACGCTGTAAAGGAGTGGCCCATTCCAGAAGACATACATCAGCTTCGAAGTTTTCTTGGTTTGTGCACTTACTATCGCCGATGCGTGTTGGGATAAACCAGATTTACAGAAGGGCAAAACCAATTTCACTTTTCAATTAATTGTTCAAGCAGGAACGTCAGGACTTGTTCAGGAAGTTGAAAGGATCATCGATCATCGCTCCAGTTCTGAGTTATCCCCTGCTGAATTGAAAATACATTTTGGACACGGACGCCAGCAACGTGTGGGACTTGATGCTGTTCTGCCTCAGGTCCAAGAGGGACCGAAAAAAGTTATCGGCTATTTTGGACACGGACGCCAGTAACGTGGGGCTTGGAGCTGTCCTGTCTCAGATCCAAGAAGGAAAGGAGAAGGTCATCGGGTAATTCAGCAAGACCTTCAGTAAACCGAAGCGAAATTATTGTTTCATCAGGCGCGAGCTGTTGGCCGTTGTCAAAAGAAGGAGTAGAGTATTCCTACAAATACGTATATGGGAGACGATTCCTGTTGAGAACTGACCATGTAGCTCTTAAAGGCTTCTTCAGTCCAAAAACTTCGAGAGTCAGGAAGCACGCGGGATTGAGATACTCCGAGAATTTGACTGCGAGATGGAACATGGAACATCTAGCCATAAGAATGCAGGTGCTCTATCGCAGAGACTATAACTGCTCTTTTTGAGGGTTTGTAGCACCAGAGAACTTCTTTTACTATTCTAGCTCAATTATTGGCTAGAAAATCCAACGGGCCAAACCCCTACTGGTATTATTTATGCGTGGAGAGCTGCGACTTCCCTATGATCTGAAGTTTGGGACACCACCAGAACAAGACGCTGTGGGAGAGGATTAACATCAGCAAACTTCGACAGAGAACAGACGATATCCGTTTGAACATTCAGAGTGCCAGCGACATAATGAAAGAGACCTATGACATCAAGGCTGATGCTGGAGGATTTCAGTTTGGTGACCTGGTTTGGCTGTACAACCCCAAATGATGTCGTCGACTATCACCAAACTTACGGAACCGTCGGGCCCGTACAAGATCATGAAGAGAATTAAAAGACCGAAATCTATAAGTCACCTCGATGAGGAGAACCGACGAAATGTCTTTGAGATTCTGGAGCCGTACCTGACCACTTGGAGAATCGAGCTGGGCTTGTTGACAAAGCTCTAATCACATCAAAGAAGAAACGAAAACCATGTAAGAAACATCCATCTAGACAATCACCAAGTTTTCCGAACCGTTCTAAATGACGGCGACATCTCATTTTCCAACAGAGGCCTATTGCCAGTATAAATACAGGAATATCTCAAGCAGTAAATTATAGTTTACGATTAGTTACTTACAATCACAGTAAGCAAATAGACAGAATTGGCCTAGCATTGTAACTGTATTTTGTTGAAATAGATTAGAAGCTATATTTTACAAATCTAAACTAAATTAGTGGTTTATAATTAGGTGCGCTTTTATCACAGTCAAAAGACAAAGCACCAGAAAATTCAGACCTGCATGATTCTGTTGTCCACAGTATGTGAACTTTTGGAGATATACCTGTGAGTGCTAGTTTTTTCCCTAAATACATCGTATTCTAGCCTTCCTTATTGACCTCCTATCACCAAAACATCAAGGAATTGCAATTTTTCTTCATTTTCTAATTCATATGTGAACTTTATTCGAAAAAGAAACAAGTACTCAAAATTCAAATTTCATTATCGAATATTGCGAAAATATCATCCAGGTGTCTTAGTCATATTATAGGGAAATACTCTTACATTTTTTTGCCTTCCATTTCAAACCTGCTCATGAACAAATTTGCCAGGTAGGACAAGAAGTTATCTATAGCCGTTCCCTCCTGTTGTTCATAAAAGCAACCTTCTACCTGAAAGTTGGTTTGTTTCATTCACAATTCAGTGAGGGAAACAAAATTCTCATTGAAATTGTTCTTTTAGTAATATTCCACGAGGTAGTGGAAAATATGTGGAATTGAAAAGCTGGGAAATGAGGAACTAATATCAATATCGAAGGAAACCAAAATTTCACCTTCTTGCAGATTGATTTTTTTTGTTTGTTGGAGGAATTTTGTGTACTAAAACCTGGTTGCGCAATAGGTAAACTTTCCTATTCCATGGTGAGTCATTTTGCAATATAGTAAGTTGGGAACTCAATAGCTGATATACGGTTTGTGAATTTTTGCTAGGTAGGGCTTAATATATACATAAAGAGTTTTGACACTTTTGAAATTTGGCATCCCTCTGCTTCCTTGAGGATATTGCTGTCAGTGTTGAAAGTTCAATTCAATATATATGCCTAATTCTTGAAGGGACTAGTTCGAGAGAAGGTTAGATATCAAATTTCTAGAAATATAACCACAGATAATCTGAAGAAACAAGTAACAAATAGTAACAAACTAAAGCAAAGCGTCTTTTATTTGAAATGCGATAAAGATAACAAAGTGGTGGTGGATAAATCGGACTACTACGAAAGGGTTGATACTCTAATCAACAACGGAAATGATCCAGAAACCCATTACCAAAGATGACTACCGAAGTAAAAGACGCTCTCAAAAAATTTAACAATATGAACTGAAACGGAGATTACAAGTTTCCAACCCAAAACTTTTCAAACTATATTGCCTCCCAAAAATATTGTGTTTGTAGCAAAATCGTTCTATGATGTTCATGTAAAAGTGCTTCTACTTTGTTCAAAGGATTGGTCCACACGCTATACTCGTGTCCCAAACATCTCACAAAATAAAATAGCACTTTCAATACTTACATCATAAATAACTTTTATGTCATATGATGGTGTAGTTAGACTATTATTTTCACAAGTTACCAAATCATAATAATTGATCATATATCAATTACTATAGCTGAGAATGATATTAGCCAATACCAGCATTTTCAATAAAAGAAAAATTCAAACCTTCTTCATTTGCACTTCCAACTCTCGTAGCTGCTCCTTTTCATTCTTTACACACATATCGTATTTTTGGAAATCTTCCAGCAGTTTATAAATATTCCTACTCAGTTTTTCGTCATTTCGTTTTTGATTTGTGCAAGTGGCGATGTTAATATCTTCTGAAATTTTATCCTTTTCTTTTTTTAGTGATTGAATGATCTTCCTCTGTTTCTCTAGTTTAGAAGCAGTCTCGTCTAAAAAAGCGATTCTATCTTCTTCCATAATCCGAAGCTGGAATATGAGAAATGTACTGAATCTTTGAAACCTTTGAAAATTTCACAGATTCACAAATCTTTCATTACTTTCATATATAAATTTAAATATCACATAATTTCTTCAGAAGAACAGAACATGAATCAAGAAATCAATAATTCACCAAAGTATATGTTTAGCAAGATTACATATCAAATTACAACAAAACGAAAGGGGTAATAAACAGCTTACTTGTCTACTTACCTGACGACGAAGTCTAGACAATTCTTCTTCGGCTAAGGTAATCATCTCTTTGTCAGAACTTGAGGTTGTCATTCTCGGTTGATTCATGATTATTGTTTCAGTTGAAAATCCCTAATATTCAGAATTACAACCTTTTTTTAGTGACTAGCGAGGGAACATATCATTCACAACAGAAGCATGCCCCGCAACAGACTTTATTTAGACGTTGCCTGGTAACCAAACAACCATTTATTGGTGCCAAAATAGTCATATGTATCATGATCGAAGAAATACAGGATAGTTCAGGTAGATTGTAACTACATATTCGCCAATAAACTTTGCACTAACAAGAAAAGCTTCTGCCATACTTTTTTTGTCTGCAGCCTTGACGGGATCTTGAAGGACACTTATTCATGAACTTAAACGACTAATGATTATTTATAATAAATGGCAATAAAATATCACCAATACGAGTTCGGTTATAATAATAAAATATATAACAATAATGATAATTGTCCGATCCACGCTATGGTCTAGGTCCTGGACCACAGCCTATCGCCTAGACTCTAGGCGATAGAACGAGCGATTTGCGGTACGCCGCTACGAATGCCAACATCTGCTTTAGAACAAGGTACGTAGTCGCCTATCGATACCGATACACTTGAGAAAAATTCTCTCCCACACTGGTTTGAACCTGATGGTCCAATGCCTGAGAAGTTTCAACTGCCGACACCTAGATCGCTGAGCCACATGCTATAATAATTAGTAATCTGTTCCAGTTACCCCTTAGCTTATCATATTTTCATCTACTTTGGCACAGAATGTTCGTAGTTTTTTAGGGAATGAATGGTTCCGCATTTGGCAAATTTTTTTCTTCACCAGTGTTGATTAGTATAGATTTGCTCTTGTTCTTCCAAAAAAACAAAAAAATATAACGGGCAAATAATTGACACACTGATTCATAAATATTCAATGAGACGTTCAAAGTGAACAGTGATCCATGCAAAGATTTGATCTACTTTATTCTCAAACTCTCATTTCTTGAGTTGTTACTGGTTCAATTTTAACAGAAAGAAATCCAATCCTGGAAATCCAGCTAGTCATTCTAATGAATCTCTTTAATCGTCTCGGAATATCTTTGGTTCAAATTCTCTTGTAGACACGACATAACTAGCGCATCCAGGAAATTTTTCTGTTAAATACGTAAAATGCGAATTGTAACAAATGTTAATGACTCATTATTTGTGATACATATTTCTCTGACCCCCCTAGGTAATGCAGTAGTTCACGACGTAATGATATCACTCGGTATAAGTTTCTATTTTAAAACCATGTTGTGTGGATTCTGTAGGAAAAAGGGATGGACAGAAATTGCCGGAGTTGCCCCCTCTAGATAAAAATTAACATATCTTAGCAAGTTCGCATAATATTCAGCCCTATGCTGTATCACTTCCGTTAAAAAAAACGTCACCGTTATTAGCCATTTCCGTTATTTTGCTATTACTAAGCAATAGCAAAATAACGGAAATGGCGAATAACGATGACGTTATATTTAACGGAAGTGATACAGCATAGGGCTGACTGAATATTCAAATCGGGCCGTTATTAACTGTTGACTCAGCCCATTCTGTTCTGATCCCAGGGCGCTTCTGTTCTGTATTCAACATCATTTGAACAGTTTCTGTTGAGCATCAACGGTTTCTCATGTTGGGTTGATTACTTTCCATTCCCAGCATGACTATTTCAGAAATTATCTCGCCGCATCATGTTGGATTTCAAGAAGACGAACATGCTCTTTCCCTAAGAGACCCCAAGAAAAACAAGCGAATGGCGGAACTGCTAATCGCCTCATTACATTTTTTGGCGTGGCTGGAAATGCCAGACGAACCAAGCGAACATTATCAGCTTTTATATAGGTGGGCCAGGCCATAGCGTAGATGTTGACGTTTTACCAGCTGTTCAAAGTCCTCCTGTTCATAGGTAGTGAAGGTTTGTAAAATATTCCTTGCTTCGCCACGCAATGCCAGTGTCAATGTTACAGCTCCCCAGTGTTCCACTCGTTTTGGTTGCAGCTTCAAATTTTCAGTAGTAATTTCTCCAAGGAGTTTTTCTGTCGAACTGAGGCGGTTTTATGGAAAGCTTCCATGTTTCGGAACTGACCTTGACATCTCGGATCCCTTTTTAAACTTCATCTAAGTTCAAACTCAGGTCCAGCACTGAATTTCTATCGACAGTTTCTCTGGTATGGGCAGTATCAATTCGATTTTCATCATACTGATTGTTTCCCATATTTCGTTGTCGATTTCGAATGCGCCTTTGATTTCCTCCATCTGTGTCTCAACAGTTCCCATTCTTTCTTTCAATCGGTTTGCAATACCACACAGTATTTCTTTTGACTCTCCTGTTTTCGAGGAATTTGTCTTCTAGAAGCTGTTCTCTCAAACTCTCAAAATTCTCTGGAATCTGCGTTTCCAGGTTCAAATTATCTTGAAATATGTCTTTCAATATATTGAAACGTTCAAGTTTTTCTTGAATTTCTCCTTCACCGAATTTTCTCGAAGTTTATCTTTCAATTTCTTCGTGTTTTGTTGAAGTTCTTCTCTTTTAAGCTCACCGAGTTATCTAGAAGTTTATATTCCAAAGATTTGGTAGTTTCGTCGAATCATTTCCAGAAATTTGGATGAAAAATGTTTCGGTGTCTTCTCCTTCTTGAATCAGTCCTTCTGCGAGTCGTTTCTGGAGTATGGCCTTCCTACCAGTTGTTTCTAATTCTCTTTTCTCCAGCTCTTGCTTCAATTCTGCTTCTTCAAATCCAACAGGCGAACTTTCCTTGAAAATATTTCGACTTTTAGTGTCTTTGACCAAGTGTAAGGGGTTGCCACTCGGATGGAAGGAAACACTAAACACTATTATTTCACGAACAAGTATAATCAATTATTCAGAAGTAACAGTTCACTTGAAATCTAGTTATAGACTGACTTCCGAAATCCCTTTTCCTATCTTAATCTACTGTAACCACGTATTCATATTAATGTGTCTGACTAGTGCTCCAGTGGTGTATCGAGGTAGGATGATAACACTTGGCCATCCTGGTTCTCGATTGTCCTCAATTGATCTTCGATTCACAACCTGCAATAAGAAATTCTCTTAATTTTGATCAATCGTAATTGAATATTGTTACTAGTTAGCATCCTTCACGCCGTTTATCGGCATTAGTTCCGGGTATTTTCGGCGTATGATCATGTCTGTGTTAAGCATTAAGGTCTATGTGTTGCCAGCATACGGGCATGTCTATGTGTTGCCAGCATACGGGCATGTCTATGTGTTGCCAATATACGGGGATGTACCTGGCAACAAGAGTTCTGGAACTTTGGTTTTTGCTTCGCTATGGAATGATTTATTACGTAAATATGCAGCTAGATCAGTTGTGTTCCGAATTCTTGCAGCCTCAGACGATGATTTGATATTTTGGTCACCTATTGCTCCCAAAATCAAAGATATTTTATCCTCTTCTGAAATGTTGAGTCTCAAGATATCTTAGCCAAATGTGAGAAAAAAAATCATGCAAAGTGTTGCTGTAGGTTTATGATTCATTAAGTCGTGGAATAACGAGAAAATGTCCCGCCTGCATCGGAATGTTTCCAGCAGTCTTTCTTTCCACATCTCCCATGTGAACAAAGACCATTCAACGTCATTGGATACAAGACTTTTATTCCAAATTCGAGCGGTTCCTACTAATTTACTGATTACTTGAAAAACTGTATTTCCAGTAGTCCATTCATAAATTCGAGAACTATGATCTACTATTTCTATCCAACGCATAATATCGTCTGCCATGGGATTGAATTCAGGGATCATAGATAAAACACCTACTGGCAGAATCGATATGCCACTTACCCCTGGAGGTTTTCTAGTATTAATAGTTTGTCTGGTAATTTTCTTTGTCTTATTTTTATTCCTTTTGTACTCACGCCGGCGTCTTCATTCATTTTCGCTTGATGATGAGGAACTACTTGATGAATCAGACGTGGAGAAACGTCATTTCCTTTGATTT
Organism: Chrysolina americana; assembly: GCA_958502065.1. Lineage (NCBI taxonomy): Eukaryota > Metazoa > Arthropoda > Insecta > Coleoptera > Chrysomelidae > Chrysolina > Chrysolina americana. The sequence continues at coordinate 91,014,126 of OY293410.1, forward strand.
CCCATTCTTCTGCTGAGTTCTTTTTCACCACTTTTGATGTTAGGGGTTGCCACCCGGATGGAAGGAAACACTATCATGGTCTATTGTAACCACGTAATCATATTAATGTGTCTGAATAATGCTCCAGTGCTGTATCGAGGTAGGATGATAACACTATGTATGTCTAGTATCTATCTACTTACTTTTTCGTTCAGCCATTCGGGTTCTCTTATACATATATACCCACAGTTTGCTAGTCAGACCAGTCTGGACGGTTCGGTATTTTTCCAGTCACGTCGAATCCGTCGCATCGAGAAGCAATTGGAATCCTCGGTTCCGCGAATTGCGGTGGTGAATCAATCATTGTTCACGACGAGCTACACCGAAACGAAAAGCGGTCAGGTCCGGCTTTTGGATCGTTACGATATTTATTCATTGAAATTACATCCAGCAGGCCCGAAAACAAATGTAAATCATTATCAATAGGTGAATAGGATGATTCGTGCATCAAATCAATTAGGAATTGACTTGAGTATGGCATGTTTGAAATATGCAAATGACAGAAACATATCAACAGTGAGAATAGCATTCACCTACACTTCTAGACAATGTTGATTGTTGAGAATGGAAGTGATGCAGTGTATTGGGAACAGATATATGAGAGTATCATAAACTATAATCATCATGTATGAGAAAAAAGTTGCACGGAAGAATAAGTCCCTAATTTTGCGATGTTTTGCGATTGATTTCATATTGAATTAATCGAGAACTAGATCATATACTTATTTCATGTAAAAAGGATGCCAAACAACCCTGAATAATCCAGTGTACTTACACTATCGAAGTGACCAGCAAGAAGAAGAAAGTGTCTGGCTGTTATGTGCCATTTCACCTGGAATGCATGTTTTTTTTTTAATCACTAGAACTATTTTTTGAACTATTCTCAGATTTTTCAATATAGGACTTGCAGCATATCCCTTATCAATCTTCTGGCGTTCTTAACACGTGCCAAATTGAAGAAATATCCACTTTATTATATATTTTCGATTTTATTTTATGAATTCCATCTTTTCCATGCATGATGAATACTTATGTGATTTCATAGAAAAGATGTATTTTTGAGTACAGAATTCTACAATTCTGGTAAGTCCGTTACTTGGGAAGATCTATGAGCCGTGGTGGCATGCGGGTTAAGCGCTCGCTTCTTAATCGTCTCGTGCATGGCATCACAATTTTCAAAAAGGTAATGGCTACATCTTCCTTAGCTTGCATAAGCCTCTGACTTCTAAGGGTTGCTCGTATTTAACGGTGCAGCCGGTTGACGGATATAACAATTTTAAATTTTTTTAACAATTCAAAGCCACCTGATAAATAAACTATAATCATATACTAGGTATATAGTTATCCATTTTTCACTTTGATTATTATTATTATTGCATTCTAGTCAACGTACAAGTACGATTGAGAACTGATACCATTTTATATAGAGTGCATTTTGAAATAAATTAGTTCGTGTCATTATTGATATCAATATCGGCAAAAACTGGTGAAACCACACATAAAAACAGTAATGGTTCGAAACGAGACAGTTTTATAGGGTTTTTCGAAGCAATGATAGACGAAATTACATTTTTAACTCTACTCGAGTACTCATGCAGTGAGGTCGTAAATAAACTTTGCTCTCCACGCTCACTTTTGGAACTGACGGGTGAAAACTAGATAAAATGTAATTTTTATACGAATACAACACGTGAACTATCAAAAAAACACTAATGTTATTCATTCCCCGCTTGAAAGGTACTTGATTTATCTTCATAAAGTTATCTTTTTTAGGAAATTATGAAGAATATAAAATAACATTTCTTGAGTCCCAGATCAATCAAAAACATTCTTGGGAAAAACATGTAGATTTTATTTATAATAAACTACCAAAAATATATTTGTTATGAAGATGATTATGTCATCTGTGGAGACCATTCTCACTGCCTATCATTCACTTTTCATGTCCCATATACTCTGGGGGCACTCGTCATGAGATTTCAACACTAACTGAGGGCAAATATTCATCGTTACAATCTAGCCATTTTTTATATTAATATAGTTTTGGCAAAAACAAAATATTATTTTATTTTCATGGTGAATAAGTCTAAGCATTCCATACAATTCTATTCCATTCTTCATGCCTTTGACAAATGTGACCTAATGCCAAAATTATATTCTTTTTCGTAACTTCGTAGTGAAAAATAGTGAGTTTACTACCTTGAAATTAGAAAAAGCTCCAATCCTTGATTCTTCATGGTCGCGGATAATGTAGAGGAATTAATTCAAACTCCTTATGATTTCACAGGCTCCAGCCAGTACCATTCTGTAATGGATGGCACTCCGTACTCCAAAATAATATAGATTTCCTCTTGCCTGGGGAAGTATACATTTCACCATTCCGATAAGGTAGATCAGCAAGCATATTTGTTGCAGCAACTCTGTTCTTCCTTGACAATTCTGATAACCAGATCTGTTGGACTTGCCGCGGAGAGAATTTTAACCGTGGTTAGTATTTCGTCATAGCGAAACGATTAAGTACAGTCTAGATTTGTGGTACAATATTACCAACCTTTCTACCCCACTTTTGAAACTAGGGACGACTACCCCTAAGGTAATTTAACACATATTTATTTTATACCTATACAGTATTCCTTCGCCATATTTTCAGTGCCAGAGCAGTTTCGTTATTCAGTTTCTAGTAATTAACAAATTATTCAAAACCATTCTCTATTGAAATATTGAACACAACAACAATAAATTAACAATAAAAAAAATTAATCCCCGCTCGGGGGTCATCTAAATTGATAAGGTGGCGCATTCGCTTTCAAAGCTGCAGGAAAACCCGGAAAAACCTGCAATACAACATTATCTAAAGACTTGGAACTAACTTGAAAGAAAACTGCTGAAGAGGTCCGTCAAACTGTGAAAATCGGCGTTTCGGTAAAAGATGTTGTAGGATTTCTCCAAAGGCTCCAAAGACCAAAGAAAACATTGAATTTATGCAACCAAATATTTACTTTGAATTCGCACACTCTTATTCTATCTCGATATGTTGTAAATAGTTACTTCTGTCAGATGTTGAGTCATAATATAACTGGATTTCCGCAAGATTGGGTAACATAAGCTCCATTCTAACGAAACGAACAAATTTCGAAAAGTGTATTTTGGAGAGAAATTAATTTGATAAAAACAAATAATTTCGGTAAAACCGAAAATAACCATCTCTCAAAACTTTTCATGTGTGCAACGTTCTTTACTGACACAATTGCAAGTGGTAGTTGTAATAAAGCACTCGAATATTATTCTTCATTTGTTTGGAAATTACCACCTGCATACATACATATTGTAGCAATCCTGGAGCTGACCTGACCGCTTCTGTTTGATTAATCAAGCTCAGATCTTTAACAAAGAAGCATTACATCATCACATTGAAGAAAAAACGAGAACCATCTAGACGAGTCACCAGGTGTTCCGAACTATTCTAAGGCCAGCCGCAAAATGAGACGCAGCTTGGTGAGGTGACGCAGCGTGAGTCACGGCGAGTATTTGTAAACCTCATAAAGAATATAACATGCGCATATTTCTTCGCAGCGGGACGTGACGCAGTTTTGATGCAAAGTGACCCTGCGGAACGTAGTGTAGTTGCTGCAGTTTTTCTTAGAAGATCACGGCGGAGACAAGACGTGTGTTTTGAAAACCATGGAAGAAAAATTAATCGAAGCTGTGCGGATTCGACAAGGTTTGTCTAAATTCTTTAGTTAATGCAAATTCTCCATGAGTTTTTCTTTTTTTCATGTGCAAGCTCCGCACTGACTTTTTATTAGCCATCTGGGAGATAACATTTCGACCTCGAACTCGTCTTCTGAATCAGATTCCGAACTAAATTGTTAATTGTTTTAAATTGTTTTTTCCGTTAACCAGCTGTCATTCTCCTACGAACGACAGTCCTCACGAGACCAGTGACCATGCTGGGAATCGAACCCACGTCCCTCTGACTGATAGACTAACGCTCTACCATCATGACCACTGCGGCAATCAATCAGTGCAATATGTAATTTTTCAGAACTGCCCAAGCTTCAACTTGAAAACTACAATTGTATTTTTTGTACGGTCTGGCCGTGACTAGCTACTGCTGCGTCTTTATTTTGCGCAGAACCCGCGCTAGCAGTTTTCTCCCGTCATAAACTCGCCGTGACTCACGCTGCGTCACCTTACCAAGCTGCGTCTCATTTTGCCGCGGGCCAAAACGGCGACCTCTCTTGGGCCTATTTCTCGGCATTTGCATAATTTCTAGAAACCTACTGATGTTATAAATACAGGAAGCAGCGGATTAGTTAATTACAGATCGCAGTTCACAAATAGTAAGAGTAGTTTTACAGTAGTCAGTAAACAACTTACTTACATTATATACAGAAGCTAGCCTAGGTAATATAGTTGCACAAAAATAGTCTTAGTGTGAATATAAATTAAATACTTGTTAAAATGATTTAGGGGATCATCAGATGCATCTTCACTACATTATATTCTTACCTCTCGTTGGCTGCGACTGACTTATTGTAAGTTGCGGCTTGATTCGTAGGGGAAAACTATAAGGCTTCAATTAATGTTGAATTTCGAGGTTGATTTCTGTGAAAAATTGCCACCTGTTCGACTACGCTAATTGAAGTGGACATTGAATAAAGGCCCGTCTTTCTTAGCCCGCACAAAAATACAAAGACTTCTGAGAGATAGTTGGTTTGACTGAAAAGTATTTTAGATAAGAAACTGTTGAAAAATGAAGATTATGGTGATCTGATATTCTGAGAAGATGTACTAATTTATATTATGTGAAAAACTGAAAATTAGGCGACGTATTCGTCGCCTTTGCATTCAAGCAGTCCATGAAAAACAAAAAAAAATTCCTCTAATCAGATATTTAATTAGCTAGACATACATGTGTATGATAAAGTTTGACGTAGGAAGATGACCAGATCGATAAAAACGTAACAAAATAATCAATTAGTTCAAAGTTATTTGCAATAGTGCAGACAGGAAGCGAGCGCAAACTCACAGGTGAATGCTGTCTTCTGCGATGTTGCCAAATCAACAACTGATTTGTAACATTATCAAAACGCATAACTAGATAAAATAGAAGTGTGTGATAAAGCGTAACGTAACCATATCATATAAACAAGTCACTTAGGTTCACAGCATATGACATTTTTTTAATATTATCTGAGCGTAATTTTCTATTCTAAACAACTGTTTCCCATAAGAATTTTTGAAATTGTCAAAAATAAAAGTAAGTTATTCTTATTCTATTCTATACGACTGAAAAAATGTAATATGTGATAGTTCCATTTCAGGTTTCGGGTCATGCAGAACTTATTATGGAAGGTACATTTTTTTCGTGAAATCAAAAGTAAAAAAGTTTCCCATATTGATACACACTGTTTAAACGATGTTACATGACATAATAGATATTGTATATAGACCATATTTTCATTAAGTGTAAACAAACAACTCAAATTTAAATCTTTTATTATACGAAGTTTTATAACACATCACTTTCCTATTGCTGTAACATTTAATTCAGAAAATCAAAAAATCTTCATCCAACCTTAATTTACCTAACAAGTCCGTAAAACAGTTTTCGGACGTGTTGCGTACACTATTTTTTTCGGAAACTCTCTGGGAAGTACTCACTTCTTTTCGCTGTGTATAAAAATCGATAACTCTGAATCACTTTCACTCCAAAACTAACAAAATATTTTTGCCCATTCCTGTATATTATTTTTACATTTTTGTTGAGGCTCTCTCAGTTTTCGAAGTACAGTGCGCGCGTAAAGTATGGAAACATAAATGTATCGTTGTAAGATACAATAATAAAATTTGTGCTATGCAAATACTTTTTTTTTTAACTTCAACAAATACCGACTGAACCATTTTATTTTCTCTTTATGTTAATATTCCTAATTTCTTAAAATGAATGGTTTATAATGGCCATTAACAGTTTGTTTGCTGGATCGGCAATGAAAAACTGTAACAGAAAATTGTAAAATATACGGGTTGTCCCATTTAAAATCAAACATATTGTTCGTTATCTCAGAAATTGTACATTTGGCAACGTCGAATTTAAATTCGCTGGTCCATCACATGTACATATAATCAACATTTTATTATAATATCTTACGGATTGTCAAAGATATTTTCATATTTCATACTATGTTAGGTACGTGCGCATTGTATTTTTTTTATGATGAATACATTTTTACTTGTAGAAAACTTGACTAGACACTCTGATGTGAAAAACCAACGTTCTGTCGATCCTAATTTTTGGTATCCTGTTCATGTATTCTTAATTTCATCCTTTATTTTCAAATATAAAGACCTAGAGAAGTAGATGTGAAAAAACCTCCCTCAGCAAATTCTTATCATTGAATAATGATTTTTGGAAGGTGATATTCTGTTTAATCTAATCTATTTTCATTTCATGAATCTATAGGTCCTTATCGGATATGCGAGGAAACAATATTCTTCTGGATCTGGAGGTTGTTTTGAAATTAATTGGACGTCCACAAAGGTAACCAGTGTTGTATTTAAATATGACTGGAACCTAAATATTATACCGACTTGCCGTGAGACGGCAAAATTTGTTAGTTCTGAGTTATCATCATCATTATCATTACTATCCTAGGCTATCCTAGACTATCCTATCGTCAACTACAAAATGTAAGATCTGACACCGTCGCATAAGCTCGCAACAATAGCGGGCGGGTTTGAAAACAAACGATCTCTGAATAACTTTTGGAACAACTCAGTTTCGTGGATTCTACGGTGCGCCGCACAGGTAACTTTTACCTGTGTACACTCTGATGAGTTGACGTCAGATTCATTCATTTGTTTTTCGTTGTGTTTATTGTATTTGTTGATGTTCTTGGCCGAAATTTGGAGTATTTCCAGGATTAACCAGTAGTGCCTTATTGAAATAATATACTATTAGGTGAATATAATTGAATCGTACCTCCAATAAAATTAATGTTGCAATGTGGATACCTTGGTAACGGTATTGTTTGAAGGCTTCGGGACTTTTAGAGTAACCTATAGGTTTGACCTCGTACTGCATTTTACAAATTAGTTATTGGTATGCATACCATTTTCGATAGTGAGTTATTCGAAATGCTTGTGAGTAGGTACGTGATATTTATGATATAAACTAATAGGTACCCGTAACACATTTTTGTTTGTATTGAGACCCAAGGCATCGTTATGCGTTTATAATGAATACCGTACTGGAAAAGTGTTAAGCTTCAGTTGATGAGGGCCTTATTCCTTTACGACTCCAAGTTTTCTCAGAAAACAATATCAATAAAATACAATACCGTAGATACAAGTATTCAAATATTACTACAATGTTGTATGATTAAGTACGTAGCGTAGGTACTATTCTGACTATTCAATCATTGCGTAGGTATTGAGGGTTGGAAAGTCGCATGTTCTTCCGTTCAAGTCAGCAATGCTGAAAGTGTAAGTGAAAGCGTTCGAAAAATAGGTTGTGATCTCACAAATAAGAATCTCTTTAGAAATATGACCTTCTAGCCAGTTTGAATTCACATCAAATCTTAGCAGTACAACAGCTCTTCTATAATGAGTTAAGGATGTACATATATTTATGGAGTTCCCCAAGGATCAGGGTTGGGACCTGTTTGGTTTGGTATATATACTTCCCAATTTTTAAATCTCTATAAGTACGACACACACATTGCTTCGCCGACGATTTTGATGAATATCATATTATTTACATGTCTTTAGAGCAACCAAATAAAGATCTGGCTATCTATTTTGACTAAATACTGCGTCCTTGTCAATCCGTCAAAATCATGCTTCATGGTATTCGCGAAACACCTTGTATAGATTTTTTGTGATTGATGAACGTAGTTGAGAACACAATTAAATATTTGGCGCGCGAGTAAAGCGTACGATTTTTGATCAGATCATCCGCAAGTGCATGGGTTCGAATCCCAGTATGGCATCACACGTTGAAAGGTAAGGGCTACGTCTTTCCAAGCTCGCACATGTCCACCGAAGACATCTGAGGGTTGCTCGTAAGGGTGCAGCCGGTTGACGGAAATGATAACAAAAATATATCTTGATGATGCTCTAACATAACACACATTTTGAAACGATGCTACGTTTTAGTCCAATAGAAATAAATTCGACGCTATCTCATACCAACTATGTGGATGTCGTTTATGGTTCTGGAATAAATGATAAGTCACATATTACTGAATTATCAGGTATATGACAACGAGCGCATGTTTCACATCATTCGAAAGAACTTAGATGATAGAACAAGATCCGACCTTGAGTTTCTCAAGAAACAAGAATTGTATTCTTATTCTAAGCCAAACAAAAGATCCACAATATGGAAAAAATCTTAAAACAGTTGCGTTTATGTGATTAAAATATCTTGCGAAACCAGTTTCTAATCTTCAATAATATATGTATACATAATATTCATGGTCTTTGCTGCCTACTCGATTTCCTGGCCTTCATTAACCTAATCCAATCAAATTAAATGTCAATAATCAATCTCACAGAGGATCAGGTTCGAAGTATATTCCTTCGATCTCTTCTATGTTAACATCTGCTCAACTTCTTCAGTTATTGTTTAGAAACTTGCAATGCTTGTCAATTAATCCAAACTAGCCTGAAAAACGAATTTGAGAGCTTTGAACTCTGAAACTATTCAAAACACAAAATTGGAAGTTTTTTAGACAAGCAAGGAGAAACTGAAATACGTGTTGAGGTGTTAAAAATAAAAGTTTGGTGTTGGAATTAAATTGCAGTGTATTATTCACCAGGATTATTGAAAGGTATTCCATTTGGAATACGAAGAAACATTGGTTTCATCAGGATATCATCAATATGGCACTCCAGCGCATAACTCACGAATTATACAGGACTATTTGAATCATCGTTTTCCAATCGGATCACATGGACCACTGAAATGATCAGTGACATTTCCATATATACCTCCACCGGACTTTTTCCTTTGGGTAGACAACAAAATGACAACAAAATCATTTCCACTTGTAGCTCGTTGAACAGAGAGCCACGATTAATGAGCTAGTTTTTGTTAAAATATAACATTTTTTATATCAAATTTATGACACTACAGGACTATGATAGGGGTTGAGTGAAAAAACAAGTTTTGTGGTTCCAATCCACAAAACTTGAACTCCGCCTTTTATCCCCGCTTGATTTACAGTAAATATTGTAATGTACGAAATACGTTTCTTTCAGTCTATTTTGTTCATCCGTTGAGATTATCCCAGTCAGGCCCAGTCTCCGGAGTCCTGACACTTCCGCAGGGCGCCCTGGATCATTTATCCCAATAACCATTCCCCACGCCGTTTGGGTCCGAGAGTTATGTGCCCTGATCAGGCGGAGTGAGCCAAGAATTACGGCCTTCTGCATTATTATTATTATTATAAACGAGTGTTTACCGTACTTTTTCTACGAACTCATATTAAAACAATTTCTTATTTTATAACAATTTATCTTATGTTATTGGGAGAGTTTCAATTGACAGACTACTCTGTCAGGCTGGTTTTTAATCACTAAAATCATACAGTAACCATGGTGATGCATTTAAAGAAAACAGTTGCCATAGTAATGTTTAAAAAAATTGTAGTAATAGATATTTGATAAACACTGGCACGTCCACATGTCACCCGTTAGAAATATCCGTCAGTTTATTGATTGAAAGTATGATTTTTTAATAAGGTGAAAGATTGTATTTGACTTTTATTGTGATTCGATAAAATCTATAATTTTTATCTTACCACACTATAGTGCGGTGAAGTATTTCATGAAACTACGGAAAGAGTACCATTCCCGCATGTGACTGCCGTCGTTCGGGTAAGCAGTCGAGTGCGGAAGAGTACCTTTCCGTATGAGTAAGGATCAAGATTTTTTCTACAATCGCATTGAAACATCTTATGGAGCTCTCTTGAACAAACTTTCGCGTGCGGGAAAAGTTATTCCCACACTAGTGCGGGAAAATGGCACCTCTCAAACTAAATTGCTTGCGGGAATAGGGCGGAACACGCACGCTTGTAGGAAATACTTATTTGCCTAACAAGTGCGCAAAGCGTTACTTTTCCGCACGCAAATACAGAAAATAAAAAAATTATAACTTATTGAATAATTTTTAATTAAACTTGATAGAAAGAACTACACAACAATTACAAAACAATAAAAAATAATAATAGTAAATCAAATTATTTGTTCCTAATATTTATAATGAAAGAACATTCTGCAAATTGATTGCAGATCCGGTCAGTTCATTTAATGGGTGGGTTATGGTATGGCTTGATGAACACTGACTTAACGCAGGGGAGTTGATAATATGGCTTGATGAAGGTTGATTTACCTCAGGACAGTTGTTCAAATGGGTCGATGAAGGTTGACTTGACTTATATTGCATAAAATAGTCTACAGCTACTAAAATGAATATAAATTTTCCATACCAGTGAGATTTTTGAGAAATTCTACTTTTCCGCACGGCCGGCGTGCGGAAAAAAATCTTATTCGCACGGCGTGCGGATAAAAATCTTATCCGCACGGCGTGCGGAAAAGTGTGACTTTGCTCACGTAAATGTATACAGAAAAGTACTACTTTGCGCACGCTCGTAGGAAAAATTATTTTCTAAATTGAAAAAATTTTGGACTTTTTCTACATTGCTTCAGTCACCCGGTATATCCGCCTAGTTCAATTCAATTGCTCCGATGATAGCAATTGAATAGTGATAACAAAGTGATAAAGGGTTTGATTTGCCTTCAATTGCCTTCGCCCTTGCCTCAGGGTTTTCTTATCTATTTTTAACTACTACTCCATTCACCTTCATTCATATCTAAATAATTATATAACAAGTACCGATAAGCGATTCAAAAACAAAATATAACAGCACCAATGGTTTATACAAATGAAAGTGAATAAAGTAAATAGTCTAGGTCCAATGATTTCCGAGGTGATAATGAGCTGTCTCAAAATTTGCACTTTGGAAAGCTGCATAAACTACCTTTTATTTTACATCATTGTTAGTTATTGTACCTACATGAGGTGCTTATGAATATTAATCTATATAGACATTGTACCGTGGTGTTAGTTTAAAGTAAATTGCTTGATTATTTTCACAGCAGTTCTCACGTATCAAATAACAAAATTAAGTGAAATTTCCCATAATGCGATTAGTATTTTGTTCCAACTGCTTCCTGTAAAGGTTAGAGAAATAATGTTACTAGCAAACGTGTGTGAATTTCTACCAATCAATCATTTTTGTAATATTGAGTGAATTAAGAATATATTATTATTATTATTATTTTTTCCCCATCAGGAATGTACCAGTCAAGCTCTGTCTCCGGAGCTCCGATACTACCGGAGGGCGCGCTGGTGTATCATTTACCCCAGCAAACACTCCCTACGTCCGTGGGGTGAGTGATTACTGGGTCCGAGAATCAAATGCCCTGAGTAAACGGAGTGAACCAAGAGTAACGGCCTTCTGCATTCTTCCGGCTAGGTTTTCTGGCGAATCACGGCATACCGGTATGATTTCTAGATTCGAGAGCAGCGTGTCTATCATTCCACCAAGGACCCCTATTATCAGAACCACCATCTTGACAGAATGGTTTGGATAAAGCCTACGGAGTTCAAAGAGTAGATCTCGATATTTAGTCCGTTTTTCCTCCTCTTTTTGGACGATATTCGTTTCGCCAGGAGCTGAAAACTCAATGACAAAAATTGTCCTACTTTGGTGGTCGAGAAGGACTACATCAGGCTTATTGGATTGTATTTGCCTGAGGGTGGGGAATGAGTAGTTCCAATAGATTCGACACTTCTCATTCTCCACAACGGACTCAATATCCCCCGGAGCATAAGGAAACACCGGTGTCTCGTCTACACCGTACGAATGGAAAACATAATATTCATATAAGATGAGAGAAAGGAAGCAAAAGGATATTTAAATAGAAAAAGAAAAAAGGAAGCTTATGTGAGGAAGTGAAGGTCCTAGGGTCCATGGATCGATTCCTGGCTTGGACATGAATTTTTCATTCAATTCTAGTAGTAAATAAATTAAAAAAATCTGTATACTGACCTACTGACCAGGAAGTGTTGTCCACCACTCACTGTTGGTTTCAAATAACAATGCTGCTCCTGAGGTTGCGTATGGAGTTAGTTAAAAAGCATATAAGAACACTTTCGGCTGAAGGACATAATTCGACACATGTAGATGAATATTAGTAGAACTACTACACATTTCCTAGGGATTGAATTCTTATATGGCTAAGAACTTGCTGTCATCTGCAAAAAGCATGATCTGAATAAAGTATAGTGGGCAGATATGAGACATATGCCAAGAAGAGAGTAGGTCCCAAAACAGAACCTCGTGGAACTCCCGAAATGACCTGATGTAGATCAGAATTACTGGAACCAACCATGCATTACTTTGAAAACTCTTTCAGAAAGAAATGGTTCGATCCAGTTGTGAAGTAGCTTTACTTGTGGAACCTTGTCGAACGCCTGTAATTGGGGGACGAGGAGTCATGTCTCCTTAACTTTTCTTCTATCTCAAGTTTTCTGAAACTTCATTTATCAATTCCTTACTTTTCACTATCTTCAGGTTTGTTTCTGCTTTTAAAGCTCAGCTATTCTCGTTGAGGAACTTGTTAGGTGTCAAGACTATTTCTAAATCTCATTTCTGGAATTTAAGATGCTTTCCACTTTCGAACAACGATTTCTCACTTTAATCAAATTAACATTAAAAAAATATATTATCTTTATTGTATTTTTCAAGTTAATCAACTCCTCTTAATATTTTCCTTTCTCATCACTATTCAACTCAGCATGATCTTGAATTTATTCACCTTACGAAGTGGTCGTGGTGTTAGAGCGTTTGCTTCCCAATCAAGTATCTTGCATTTGAAGCTATGTATATTTTTTCAGAATTTAATATCTTCAGGTAACATGTACAGTTTGGGTGCGAAGAAGGAATAAGATCTTTGTTTGATCGTTATGAGCAAAAACGGTATGACGTAATAATGTTTTTGACAGTATCATAATCATGATTCGGAAGTTGCGAGTGATGTTTATATTTATATATGTGTTATTTTTTGCGTGAGCACAGGAAGTGAAGTTGTCTTAGGTCTAGTATTTTTGAGTCTTTGTAGAGGTCATCGGAGGGATACCTTGATGTTTCAGAATATATAAATTTTAGGAATCTTCTTTGTGTGATTTCCAGTGGGTAGATGTGCGATTTCAAACTTGCGCCCCAGAGAACTATCACATATCTGAGATGACTTTTCACTAAAGGAAAGTATAAGGTTCTCAGATGTGTTAAAGGTAACATGTCTTTCATTTTTCTGAATTTGAATAGAATACTTCTTAATTTATTTGTCACATAAGTGATATGAAGATTCCATTTCAGATGCGGATCGATTATAATTCCTATAATTTAATTTTTTTGATGAAATGTCTATCGAGTCTGCGCCAATCTTGATATTGAGATGGTTGAAGGAAGGAGTATCAATCGAAGAACATCTGAATGGTATAAAATGGGTTTTTTCAAAATTAACTGTCAATAGCTTGCTATTTAAATTTTTTTTTATTCAAAAAGTCTTTCTGCTTTAGCTTTTAGTTTCATCCAGCTATTATAGAAGATAGCAGTGTCAACTGCAAAACCCATATGCTGTCGATTCAGTGATAAATGTTTAGATGGGTTTGAAATTCCACTTCTTCTCTTATACTGTCTTTCAATTCTTCGAGATTTTGTGATAGACTTTACTTTTGAAATATCCCCATAAGAAATAGTCCAATGGGGTCAAATCTTGAGATCTTGCTGACCTGCTGTTTGTTCCGTTGAAAAAACTCGCTCACCTGGCCCCTAGACAAAAAACATATTTGAGGACCAAATTCTCACTTTCATCAAAGCAGTGAACCCAAGGAATATCGTTGATTCCGTGCCCAAAAGGCATCCACAAAAAATCTTCAGTGGCATCCAGCAGCCTTTACTGGAGGCAGCACAGGAAGTAAAAGTTTGTTCGAGTTAAAACCACTTCCAAGTGATGTAAGAGTTTCGATACAGAGACATTTAAACTCTGTTCAATAATTCAAGTCGCCTTTATATCCTTGACCCACAAAAGTTGCTAAGTATGTCAGACATAACTTTTCCCTCGAATCAAACTCAGACAAGGCATCATTTGTCTTATTTGTAAACGATCCGATTGTAATTGAAACATTTGATATGTTCTGTTCATATACAGTGTAACTCAAAATTAAATGCATCTGAGATATACCAGGATGTTTGTAAAATATAAGAAAAAAATTATTACCATTACATCTGGACATTTTCGAGAAAACAAATCTAGAGTAGAAGACCATTTATAGAAAACACGACATAAAATCAATATTATTATAGTCTGTTAATTCGAAAAAGTACCATCTTGAACAATTCAGCTTTCATAGACAGTCAGAAAATATGCAAAAGCATTTAAATTATATTTTCATGGGGAATAATTTACGCCGTTGGGTATTTGTTACAGATTGAACATTGATCCTGATAGCCTTTTTCATAATCTCCGAAATCACATATATATGGGTTTTACTCTCACAATTTTCATCTGAGAGGCATGTAATTTTTTTTGGTTGGTTGAAAAGTAACATCTTCAAGTGAGGCGTTGATTGAGTATTGGACTATGATCACTTTTCCATATTGTTTCGGAAAGTCATAGGGGTTTCATTAAAAGCTTGATTTTTGTTTCAGTCGGCGTGCAGAAAACCGTTCATAATGTCGCCCCACACATTTCCCCCTCCGAACAGACCCACGTCTGATTTATCTTAAACATGTTGAGATCCTTAGAAGAATACGTAGTAGAAATGGAAAACCGTAGTGCCATAGACCAAGCGCAAGCGCAACATTTGAGCGAGGATGTGTGGACGCAGCTGCAGCAGAAAGAGAACGATTTGCAGCTGGCCGCAGAGCTGGGGAAGGCTCTGTTGGAGAAGAACGAAGAACTGAAGAAGCAGCAGGAGGCACTGGTGGAAGACTATTCGAAAAAATTAGAGGTTAGTAGTTGTTGCGATATTTGAACTTTTTATACATGTACCGACTGGGCAATTTCATATGATTAATAATTTGCAAACTACCGTTCAACACCACATACAGATGAATAAATATAGAGAGTGACCCAGAATAAGACCATCAAACTTCGTAAGCTGATACTCTACCTATCTAGCTGATACTATACACATCTATATACAAATATTATAAATCCCTTGAATCATTCTGTGACTGATATACAGGGTAGACCATGGCAACTTACCGAAAATAAAATGGTGTACAGGTAGGTCCATCATATAATTGTTACGAGATTGATAAAAATCCCCTAGCTATGCCGCTGTCGAGAGCGGCTATAAAACCTAACTCATTTAAGAAGACGCGGTAAACATTTTCTCGCTCAGTTCCTAAAATTGATTAGATGTTTTTCTGTACTGGATAATCTGGAGAACCGAAGAATCCCAAAAAGTCGACCCTGCTCGGATTGAGTATATAAGGCGACATATTTCACTCGGAGAAGTTTTTAAGAAATCAGTTCATAAAGTCCTATGAACAACAAACGTTGGATTCAGCGTCACATCGACCGTCTTCATAATAATAATAATACTTCCTCATTAACAATAATTGAATGTACCCAAAGGCATAGCCTGTGCGGGTAGAGGACGGCTATTATTATTTGCCGTGGCGCTCCGGGGCGACTTACTGATTTTTGGTGGTGTATTCACTTTTCATCTGCAGGAAAATCCGGAAAACCTACAGCACCACCTAGGTGGATGATACGTTTATTGTTTGGCCACACGGGAGGTTGGCGTTAGGAGAGTGTCATCACCATCTCACCAGATGATCTTGGTACTGATTTTGAACATTTACAGTAGTTATGTTATTTATGTACCCATTTCCACAAAAACACAGAAAATAAATAAAATTAAAGTACGATGATCGTGAATAGTTGAGAGTGAACTGGACCCTTGTTCTGTTTGGAGTTTTTAACTTGATAGACGTCGCGACGATCCCTCTTCAGCTACGTTCGTTAATTTTATACAAACGACCATTTGAATTGTACAATTCCGATTTGCTTTTGTCATATCTTGATTGCTCTCATCGGTTAAGATAAATTGGGGAATAAAAATTATTATTAGAACAATACTTGATAGGTCTCCTGTCAATTATTGAACTTCGCCTTTTGTCATTAAATTATTTTTTTATTTTGATATGTTTGTATTATATGATGATATCAAAAACGTTTATTTTAGTTTTTTTAATCCGTTAGTACTTTACCAGACAGGCCATGTCTCCGGAGCCCCAATACTTCCGGAGGACGCGCTGAATTATTTATCCCAATAACCGCTCCCCACGCCGTGGGGTAAGTAACTATTGGGTCCGAAAATCATGTGCCCAGAGCAGGCGGAGTGAACCAAGAAGTACTGCCTTCTGCATTGGTCCGGCTGAGATCTCTGCCATATCACGGCAAGCCGGTATGATTTTTAACTTTGCGAACAGTGTGTCCATCATTCCACCAAGGACCCCTATTATCAGAACCATTATCTTGACAGAATGGTTTGAGTAAAGCCTGCGAAGTTCAAAGAGTAGATCTCGATATTTAGTCCGTTTTTCCTCCTCTTTTCGAACGATATTCGTTTCGCCAGGAGCTGAAAACTCAATGACAAAAATCGTCCTACTTTGGTGGTCGAGAAGGACTACATCAGGCTTATTGGCTTGTATTTGCCTGAGGGTGGGGAATGAGTAGTTCCAATAGATTCGGCACTTCTCATTCTCCACAACGGACTTAATATCCTCCGGAGCATAAGGCAACACCGGTGTATCGTCTACACCGTACGAGTGTCGTAGATGGTAGTACAAAACTCGTAGGGTCGCGTTATACCTGTGGATATAGGCTGAGACCGCATAAGCTGGACAAGCTGACAGCAAATGCATTATAGTCTCCGCTGCTCCACGACACGTTCTGCATCTAGTGTCAGGGACCCCTATACCCATCACGCGATTGCGGTAGCCGAGGATGTTGAAAACACCATCCTGGCAGGCCATTATGAATCCCTCGGTTTCCGACTTCAGCCCACTAGACCTGAGAAAAGCGACGGTCAGGTTTCTGGATAAGCCAAGGTCTTCAATGTTCTTGAAGATCCCATGCATTGGCTTATCCTTATGTAGCTGTAGGAGCATCTCTCTCTCCGCAGCTTTCACGTGGGCTTTCTGCTGAACGGGTTCCAACTCGGTGACAGAGTTTGGGTTCGTCCATTCAGCGTCGAATACGAGACCGAGTTCTACGGCTGCACACGGGTTGATGCCTTGAAAAGAAATGCACCAATCCCTGCTTTTTCATGATCGCATACCAAGCAGAGAAGGAGATCAGAACTCCTGATGACTTTACAGGCTCCATCCAGTACCATTCTGTTGTGTAGACACTCCAAACTCGAAAGTCCACGGCCTCCCCGTTGTCTGGGGAAGTATAACCGTGGAACGGAGGATTTAGGATGCAAGCTCCTATGGAGACGCATCATTTTGCGAGTTTCAAGATCGAGTTCATTTTATTACTCCAAAAAAGTAAAGTAGAATCGGAACGGCAAGCATGCCTATTAGTTGCTGCAACTTTGTTCTTCCCCGACAGTTCTGATGACCAGATCTGTCGGAGTTTATGCTGATACTTGTTGCGGAGTGGGTTGTTGACAGTAGCTACCTCTTGGGTGTAGCGTAAGACGTTTATTATTATTATTACTATTACTATTTTTTCCATTCTAAGTAAATGCATTTTGTTAAATTCTAAATCTGTACCTTCTATTTGTTAAAGTTACATATTCTGTCCATGTCCAAATGACTCATAGGAAAGTCCTAAATTTATTGGCACAGAAACAGCTACTACTTGAAATAATGATATAATGTTTACTAATCATTATATCCGCAATTAACAAGTCCGTTCGGTTCACTTTTACCTTCAAATAACGTACTCCATCGTCCGAAATGCACTCCGCAATCATTGAGAAATTATTCAACAACCATTTCAGCTCAGATCGTGACCTATGACTCAGTTCTCTTTAGTTCAGCTTTCTCGCATACACAACAATGGCTTGTTTCATTCAGTTCAAAGATTTATTATCCTCTAGAAATGTTCCGATTATTTCACACAAGGCGAAATTAGGATAAGTATGTGTATTCGAATTCATCTAGCGGAAACGCAAAAAACAACTTTTCGTTACCGTCGACAAATTCGTCACGTTTCCATAAACCAATTAGAATATGCAATGTGCACCAACTAAGAATATCAGAAATTAACACGGGAAATATCACGAAATATACCTACAAGGATTGCGAATGGGAAAATGAAGATTACGGGCAGGAAGACTCTATAACTCCGTGAAGATTTTTCATTTAATTACATTTTCAAACATGCCCAAAGTCATATGGTTGAGATTTTGATAATTCCAATAAATTTTTTGCCGATAATTAACCAGAACTGGATGATATGGGAACAAATAAATGGTGATTGGATGCTATATCGATAAACTATAATGCTATATTTATAAACATCATTCCCTATGGTGTATCACTTCCGTTAAAAATAACACCATTTCCGATATTTTGCTATTGCTTGGTAATAGCAAATAACTGTCTGTCAGCGAATGAGTGCAGTAACTTTAATACTTTCTCAGATTCACGAAAAAATCTATTATGTTTCCAGTGAACAAAATATCGAATTCTCTCACAATCACAATCCGAGCCCAATTAACATTCCGCCTGCTTTATCTGAAGTGTTCGAGAAAGCCGTTTATGAACGAATTATCAGTTTTGTACCAGAAAAAAATCAACCTGAACAACAAACTGGTTTTCGCTAGAATCATAGCTAGCACAAGTGCAGTATGGAATGGCACTTTAAGAATAATTTCAGAACGTGGAAGTAATCAAATTGGCAAAAGTCTCACATTAAAGCATCCTGACTGAACCTTGACCAGAAAATAAGGTTTATTTCTTATTACAAATCAAATTTTCATTGTAAAAATAAAGAAAATCAATTCTGCAAAATTTACTATAATTGTCATCCTTGGGAGTTTTCAGAGTTGAAAAATTGTACCACAGGAGCAATACGTAGGAAAAACATAGTTAACACAAAATAATACAAATCTCGTTGTAGAAGCAGATTCCTCGATATTCTTTGATAGAAGTTTGCGCAAGTCTTCCAGAAAATTCAGATAAAATCAACCTTAAAACCAACATATAGCTTTCCTTGATGAATAAAAAATTATTAGGAATAAACCTAATTTTTCTTTTAGCATTATATCTTCAAAAATTGCAACTGAAGTTGCTGAGAAATTTCTGAGCAAAAAAAAATCAATGCAGCCGATGAAATTTCAAAATGTTATAATGCTACATATAATAATCCCAACATATTTTCTGATTTGAGACCATCCTCTGCCTCAATGTTACCTTCTTCGGTTTCTCTAATAGGGCAATAGTTTCAATAAACAATTACCTCCTTGATCGTACTAAGCATGTTGTGGTTAGAAATACGTCTGATCCTGCAGAGGCGAGTTTTGGTGTTCTTCAAGGATCCATCTTGGGGCCCCTACTCTTCTCTATACATATTTCTCATTTTTGACAAATAAACAGTTTGTATGCTTTTTCTTCTTCTCACAATTTGCTCCTGAACGCAAGCAGTCACAAGCAATATTATTTGGCCAGAAGAAAGAAGTGGAAAATTCTGGCGATGAATGTGAAATATAAGCACTACAAATGTGAGTCGCCTTTTTCAGTCACCTTTCACCTTACTCCGGCCCAATTATACAAATTGTTCGGTATTCATTCAAATCCTCAACGTATTCAAGATTTTGTATATTTTAATCATTTTGAAAACTTCACTTCTCGTATCTGAAATGGAAACTCGTATATATGCCTGTGCAATATTCAAGGGCAGTACCCGAGGCAGTACCTATTTCACTCTGGACATGAATACACGTTTTCGTCGCTGACCGTATACATCCGATATTTTCCATTTTTAAATATTTATTGTGAAAAGAATAGCCTTCCGTTCTGGAAGACTCATGATAGCTGCAGATGATGATCAAAATGAGTGCCCAATTGCATTTAGTATGTTTCTCCCTTTTTCCACACCTTTTATTTTCAATTATTTGAAAAATTGCTAGAAGATTGGGGATTATCTAAGATCAATTACACTCCATTTTTTATTTTCACGCCCAACACATACCTATGCTATTGAAGCATCTGAAACCCACTCTTACTGTGATAGTATTTATGGCCCTTCATTCCTAAATAACGACCTGAAACGGCTTCAAAGAATACGAAACTCATGTACTCGTTTCTCTTATGACATTCGTATATTTCATCGATTCTGGTTGGCGGAAGATGGATCTAAATATCTGACGGAAAATCTTCACAAATTTTTTGTAATGCTACCAGAATATACAATCCGTTGCCCACTGAATTCAGGTTACCTTTTCACAATGAATAATTTCAAAACGAGTCTGAAACTTTTGCTGAGAGATACTCAATGTTCTCTCAAACATTGATATTCTATGAGACGCCGCCAGTGTCAAAAATAGCTTACAGCAAATACTTCATGGTCTCATGTGCCCTATCACACACTCTGCATCTAGTGCCACGACAGAAACCTGGAAGGCCTTTATGAATACCTTGGTCCTCGACTTCAGTACACTCGACCAGAAGAAGACAAAAGACAGATTTTTTATGAACCCAAGGCCTTCTATGTTGTTGAAGACGATCCCGTGCATTGACTTATTCCTATATAGCTGCAGGAGTATCTCTGCAGCTTCTATGTGAGCTTTTTGGTGAACAGGTTCCAACTCGGTGGCATAGCTGAGGTCGCCCCGTTCAATATCGAATACAAGAAAGAGTGGATCGGCTACAGGGGCTGCTGCACTAAAAATAATTGCTCCGAACCCTACTTTTTCATGGTATCGGATCACGCAGAAAAGAGAGACTAAACTCCTGGTTACTCAACAGGCTACATCTAGTACCCTTATGTTGAGACACTCCAGACTTAAAAGTCCACAAGAACGAGGAAGTATAACCGTAGAATGAACGATTTAGGATGCATTTTGCTATGAAGATACACATTCTGCGACTTCAAAGCATTCGTATTTTCTTCCATCACACTTAAGGACTGATGTAGATCATTTTCTCTGGAACAATATACTATAGTTTCGGGTCATTTATCCATCTATAAAAATGGGTGACTTTAAGCCTTTGATTAACTGAGGGAACTGCAGTTGTATCCACCGGTTTCCCTGAGTACAATGGTCAATGGCAGTAGGGAGATGCAGAAAAGAAGCGGACTTTAGTTACTATCGTTATCATTCAACCTTAGTAAGGTGGGGTATCTAATAACAATATGTTAATGTGGATGCTTTTTTGGGATTTGGATCGATTCAGTGGAAGAAAAAGTATTGTTTTCTTGCCATCATCAGGAATATTAGTTTTTCCGAGTTAAATGATATTAAAATTAATGTACTAGATATAACTAAAATGAAATACATTCACGTGACAATACTTTACACATCAACGTAAGTTCTAGACAAACCAATAATGTGATAAAATTTATAAATATCCATGAAACCGTATAGTGTTTTTACTGTTAAAATTAGCATATTGGAAGATCTATCTATACGATTTACGATGGATATTTCAAAATTTTATCCCAGTATTGGTATAGCAACTCAGTATGATCAAATCGGCATCACATCTGATAGTCGAGATGCTGTGACATTGGTTTTTCATTGAGGTATTCTCAGATTGTAGTTAAAACTCTGACCCGTTGTTCTCCTCTGGCGAATATACTACGATGCTGATTCGAATGTTGTCTTATAAAAAATATAAATAACACGAACTGCGCTAAAAAAAGAAATAGCTTGGCTATTAAGTCATGCACTCTCTATAAGAAAGATCGAAATGGAGATTATGAAACAATCCAGAACGTGACTAAACGCACGACAGATATTGTACAGGGTCGCTCATAAAAGGCTTTGTTTGCGATAACCTGCAACCGTGTGTGCAAATTAAACCCTCATTCACCTTTATGTTGGCAGTTCTGAGTGATTTATGTGGACATATATAAGGAAATGAAAAAAACGTTGTATACTGCCAAATTACCTAAACGTTTGAATAGTTCTCCCTAAGAAAAGACGTAATTTACAGGCACCTCCTCCTTACTATTTATTTATTCATCGACGACATTGTAATTTTTACAAAATATACTTACCTACATTATAATTACAATCCAAGTTTATCTCGCATCTGCTAGTTCTAAGATACTCAGTCGGAATTCTATCTAATTCCGGGTGAAGAAGCCTTTTTTTAACAAATTGCCTAGGTTCACAGGCAGGGAGATGCAGCAGGTGCTGGAATTTGAACCCATTTCATTTGGGTGAGAAGTGAACGCTATACGATTTCGGCCATTATGTCCCATATCGACTCATTAACTCAGAATTACCTAATTTCTAGATACTTTTCCACCAAGTATTATTATTAACTAACTCCGGGCTATTAAGTCAAAATTCTGACTTAGTAACTCATAATCAGCTTATATCTTAATCACAATTCCAACTTAGTATCTCAGAATTCCTACTTAAGTTCTCAGAATCGAGTCCACGTATATTATTCAGAATTTACATAAATTATCTCAAAAAATAAGCTAATTCTGCGTAACTTAGTCAGAATTCCTACTTAGGTTCCCAGTATCAACTGATTCCACGACTATACAATCCCGACTTATTATATATCTCAGAATTTGCTAATTCTTAGTTACTTGGGCAGAATTCCTACTTGAGTTCTCAGTATTGAGTGATTCCACGTATTAGTTAGAATTTAGTATCTCAGAATTAGCTAATTCCGCGTTACTTAGTATTCCTTTTCAGATTTTCAGTACCACCTGATTCTAGGGCTTCGCGAAACCAAGGGACTAGTCTTGGTCTTCTCTCATTGATACAAGACCAATACCAAGACCAAGGCTTAACAAATCTTCTCAAGACCAAGACTTGATTTTCGAGACCAAGACCAAGACTTTCCCCCAAGAGTCTTGGTCTCGAAAGAAAAATAATGAACTTAAATCTACTCAATATTAAGAAAAATCGGATGGAAAATGTTATGGCATTTTATTTCAATTCAATTTTTCATGTAGTAGGTTTTCAATTTTTGTTAATTCATAATCAAAAATACATTATTCAAATTCAGTATTGATGCAGTTTTACAACAAATAGGTGTATGTTGTAAGGTCGCAGTCGTTAATAAGTACTGCAATTCCCTCGGGATTCCGATTCCCCCCTCTGTCGAAACCGTATCATACTGCTTTTCACACAATAATCCACTATAAAATCGTCAATAAAAACCTAATCAACATTCCGACCATTTTAAAGTTTTTTTCTGTACTGTCGGGCGTCGGCCTATGTTCTGAGTGGTTTAATTCATACTTCTTGGCCCATTTTGATCCGAGACCAAGACCAAGTCCAACACTGAGTCAGTCCCTTCTTGGTCTTGAAACATCGAGGCCAATACCTAGACCAAGAGTTCATTTATTTTTTAAGACCATAAGACCAAGACTAATCAGCCTTGGTCTTGGTCTCGCGAAGCCCTACCTGATTCCACGATTATTAGTCAGAATTCCAACTTAGTATCTCAGAACCTGCTATTTTCGAGTTAGTCAGAATTCCTACATGAGTTTTCAGTATTGAGTTATTCCTCGTATATTAGTCAGAAATTAAATTCAGTATCTTAGAATTCACTAATTCCGCGTTACTTAGTCAGAATTCCAACTTAGTATCTCAAAATCAGCTAATTCTGAGTTAATCAGTCAGAATTTCTTCTTTAGTTATCAGTATCAACTGATTCCAGGTATGCTAGTCAGAATTCCGACTTGGTATCTCAGAATTAGTTAATTCCGAATTATTTAATCAGATTTCCTAGTCAAGTTCTCAGTATAAATTGATTTCACGTATAATTAGTCTGAATTCCGACTGAGTATCTCAGAACTAGCTAATTCCGAAATATTTAGTCGTCTTCTGGCCTATTTTTGTGTTTGTTTTGGCTTCGACTGGAATTCCGACTTCGTATATGGAAAGTCGCAATTCCGACTTTCTTGATTGAATACTGCAGGCAATAATAGTGTACTCCTTTAGTAACATTGCACAAATATCTATCAGACGTAATTAAGTGTCTGTCGTGGTATTAGCCAGGAAAGTAGTTAAAGAATTAGTTTTGAGATAACATCGAGGTGGCCGAAATGAATCACGAATCTTCCTTGACTGCACAAACTTTTAGAAGTCTTCGAGGGGTTTCAATTTGTAAAATTGTGTGATTTTCGAAAGAAAATCTTACTTGGTTACTCGAAAATATGAGATCCAGTAATCCTGATTTATTGACTCACACTTAGCTAATTATGAGATTCCATCCTAGGAAGACTTATTGACAAGATCGATCACTTGTTCGTGTTAATTTTTGTTTTTCTGATTCTAGGTATCGGTTTTGATGAATAAGTACAGAAAAACTATTGGTTTTCATGAAAATGCCCTATTCTATTAGTGCCTCGATCTGAAGAAGTTCTGACGGCACAAAGTAGTTTATTTTCGTGGAAACGTCTGTATTGACTTAGTTTCATTCAAAGAAGCGTGTGATGAAAGAATAGTTCGATTTCAGTCTGAATTTAATCTCTGAACTGTTTGAATTATTTATAGCGCCGGAGCATACTACACATTTTATGGTTTCTTCGAAGCTATTCGAGAAGCAAAAGTACATTAATCGCATTACCTCTCCTAATGTAATTACGTAAACCACGAAAAATCTTAGCGTACTTACAGGGTGATGGCAACAATTTACAATGATCAGGTATTTTTTAAAAGATTGGGTACAAGTTATCGACCAAACGATTTAGAGTAGATGTACCGAGCTTTTTGTTTTTCAAATGATTCACTTGGACATGTCCCAAAAAAGAAACGTATATTTCATCTGCCATTAGCAATATTGTCTCCTAAACACTGCTGGTTCAAGTTCCAGCACCTGCTACCGGATTTGCTCGCACAAGTTTTTAGGAGTTTTCAGAAGCTTTCATGTCGTATGTAAAATAGCGAACTGAGTATTAAGTGGTTGAAGATCAAGTAAGAGATCAGTGCAGTAAGGTCAGTTAAGCTTGAGTTTTGAATCGAGCGAGAACTAACAAAGAGTTTGTAATAAAAGTATTTCAATGGAAGTAGCATGCTTATAATATTGCATGCAGAAACTTGCGCATTGATATTTCATCCAAACCGGAGATTAGTGTTGCTCCTATTCAACCATGAGTTGAAAAATAATTTTGATGGTGGAGTCCATTTGCAGTTTTTTCATTATCAATATGAGGGACTCAATCAAGTTCACGATGGAAGAGGAACACAATAGTATCTTGGTATCCGTACTTCTGTTTACAAAAAGAGAATCCACACAGGACAACATCTTAACTTCTGCTCCAATCACCCAAATTCCACAAAGAGGGGGATTGTAAGAACATTGGTGGAAAGAGCGATGCAAATTTGTAATAACCAGGAGTCACTGGATGCGGAGATAAACCACATTAGATAGGACCTATATACCAAAATGGATACTCTGAGAACATTTTAGGAGAAGTACAGAAGCAAATCGAAAGGACCAAGACGATTGTAGAACGGCCACAAAATCAGGTTATTATCATCCTTCCATACCTCAGAGGCATCTCCGAGCAAATCAGGAGGATCGGTAACAAAAACAACATCAAGAGCTGCTTTCAATGCGGCACTACCGTACGGATCTTCCTCAGCAAGTACCATGTAAATGTGGAGATTCTTACATCGGAGAGACCAAGAGACCATTATCCGTAAGAACGGAACACAAAAAGTGGAATTAATGGGGAGATACATCTAAATCGGGAATTGCTGACCATGAATTCGAATTCTTTGGAATGAGGCTGGTATTCTTCATAGGGAGGAATATTGGTTCAAACGAAAATCCATCAAAACCGCGTTTTTTCCCCCCCTGATTGCGCCAATGTGCGACACTGTTTTTGACGTAATCGCTATAATGAATATTGAAATGATGACAATTTATTCGAAAACTGCTGAATGAAAAGTATTTTTTAATACCATAAGTGCGTACAACGCATTAGGGAGTTTGGTATCAGTTTATTTCAAATTGCCATCGCAGACAACCGGTATTTTTATAGTTCTCGAGCAGACATGGGGAGTTCGTAATACAACAAACATCGGCATGTAACGAAATCAAACAAAGTAACACCTGGATCACGTCTAATTTTGTATTGAACTTCGTTTAATGACCTGGGTTAATTTTAGATTCATTTTTGTTTTAAATTAAATGATCGTCTGTTATACAGGGTCTGTAACAAAATATTTGTATACTACTGGAACTTTTTGGTGTTATGATTTTCTCGTATCTCGTATCATCAAATGTTTACCATTAGAATCTAGAGGTGGTGCTGGATATATACTGCAGTATTTATCTTGGAAATTGCCATCAAAAGCTGAAGAGACGGCGGGGTGTGGCGCAAGTGGTATGGTATCTGAGTTCGGTGCTAAAGGTCCTGAGTTCAAGCCGCAGTCGGAGCTGGGATTTTTTCAATTTAATTTCACCGATTAAATTGTTA
Source organism: Chrysolina americana (assembly GCA_958502065.1). Lineage (NCBI taxonomy): Eukaryota > Metazoa > Arthropoda > Insecta > Coleoptera > Chrysomelidae > Chrysolina > Chrysolina americana. Next base: position 91,040,889 of record OY293410.1, read on the forward strand.
AAATCGCGTGGCTTAACTGTAGCGAGTCCTGCATAATTTACTGTTGCGTTCAAATTAACAGTGCTGCTCCTAAGGTCGATGCCACTGTAAACACCTAGAACACATATAATGCAACGTTGGTAGAATGCTGTAGGCTGTGGTTGGTTTCTGTCGAAGACTTGCCTATAAATATACCTTTCATTGCATGAGTTGAAGCGAAAGACGGTATTATCCATTTTTCATTATCATCATTGAAAACTGTAGCTTTAGTTCATAATGAAACTTATATTACTTACTATTTCATAATTTTTATCATAGTTTTTCGCTCCACACTAAGCCGAGTTCTGGAGTGACATTGATGAGAAAACGTACTTTTATTTGCGCAATTCAAGTCTTATGTTCTGTAAATATCGGACCAATTATCAAGTAACAAGCCAACAAGTATTCGACCCAGTAGAGTGTCAAAGAATCCGTTTCTGCAAAAGCATTTCGCGATTGTAAACAATACAAACCCGTTATCGGTGCCATTCAGATGGTGTGACTCCGTACACCATACCGTCATTAGAAATATCTCCGACCAAATAGTGCAACTGAAATAAAGACCATACGATTGCAATAATTAAAAAATATATATTGCCAAAGAATCTAGATCGTTAACGGCTTTTCATTTCGCAATATATTATTTTCTTCATAGAACAATCCTTTGGCATACTTCCATCTTTAGTGTACCCACTATGAGAAGAATATGCTTTTTTATATTCAATCGAAGTTCTTCATATTGGATTCTAATGCTACGTACCAACCCACTTTACCCCGTCGCAAAGTAGTCGTAGTTCAAAGTCCGTTGCTGTATCATCTAGAGATGTAATTTTACTTAGCTTACCACGAAATGATAAAATGATGCGCAAGTATCTTTATTTTCATGAGAAAATTCATTTTATAAATATTTCTTTCAACAAGTCCCGTTTTAGCGAATTATCATATATAAATTTTCGAGAATATCAGTAGATACGAAATCATATCAATTCATTCACAAGCATGAAGTCGAGAAACTGGAAAAATGCCAGTATTTCACGACTTTTCACTTGGCCAGTAGTTCCCAGGAAATAAGAGGATATTTAATGAACAACTTTCGAAAAGGAACATCGGTATTACGTCTATAACGAGTATCTGAGAATGCCATTCGGGTTGAAGAACGCGCCGGCGATATTCCAGCGTAAGAGAAATAATATTTTCCGTTGCATCCAAGACGATATAATTTTTTGGACACCTCGATCGTCTCAAGTCCATCTTCGATGACCTCAAGTGAGGGTCATTAATGCTAAAAGCCGTGTATGCATTTTATGCACGTGATACGTAAAAAATCCAATTATTCAGTCATTCAAATTCTACAACATGAATACTAATTATATACCCGCTTAATTCTGACGTCAAATAAGCAAGCTGGTGGTTGTTGTCTAGCAACAAATACAATAAACAAGGTAAACAGCCATCTTCATGTTAAAAAAGTCATCAAATGTCAGAAAATATTATATCTAAAAAAGTGTGTAGGTGAACTGAGAGCAAAATACAATTCATCAGATGAAGAACGTGTATACATACCAATGGAAATTCTAGAATTGGCTGAGTGTGCCAAATTCGAAATGCTACCAACAAAGTCAAGGAAACTGTAGTGAAAAGACGTGGTAGTTCTCGTATTAATTGACAATAGTTGATGGATTTATGGAAAAAAATATATTCAAAGCGAATAACCTCAATAAACAATGTTGGCAGTAAAATATAACATAAGACAACATAAATACATAACAAAAATATGTCAAGAAACATATATAATGGATATAGAAAAGTGAATGGCCATCGAGGAATAATGATTCAATGTAATTTACACACATCATTGCCATTTTGGTACACGATCGCCTCAGAATGGGTTCAGATTGATCTCGTTTATTGTTTTAGTGCTATCTGCGACTTGTTACCGCAATGAGTCACTCATTTCGGTAAACCTTCACATAGGACATCAACAGGTAATGCATATATATGGCAAAGTGACTCACACGAGGATAAATCTCGCATTCTGTTATTCACCTTTCGTTACGTAGGCATGTTCGATACCGGATCTCGTTGGTGAGTGACCTTGTCTGGTCAGCAAACTCGAAAAGTCAAGCGATGTCGTCGGACAAATGAAAGGTGGCGATCAGTTTCATTCATGGTTCTGTTAATGATATATTTATTACTGGTAAATCAACGTTTTGTTTGGCTGAAGAAACTGAAGAAGACTTCACGTACATTGGTGTGAAGTTTGTTATGAATTTTTATCCTCGAACTTCCGAACGCAAATGTAACATTCTTCAATAATCTTTCTGGAGATCATAACAGGAATACAAGAAACATTTTCAAAGCTAAATTCAAGGAATTTCTGCTCTAGCATTGTTTCTACAGTGTCGATGAATACCTTGTGAGATGAGGCCATTCCAATAACTATAACTTACCTTATCGTTTCCATTTTTTGTCAAATATTCAATATAAAAGTTATTGAAAGTGGTCTTAGCATTTTCTGCGATAAGATGCAAGGAATGACATACAAAGAATGAAAATTTCAAGATAACGGTGACAGTTTTCTTAAAGTCACTCTGTAGAAAACGCAGCGGCTTACAGTCCTTGCTGTCCTTTGAATATGGCGGTTCAGTAATTACCTCATACAGAAATTGAAATCGTCGTTCAAGGTATCCGATTATTTTAATTGTAGAATTTCCGATATGGCTTATCGTTTTCAATGCCAGAGTGAAGGGTAATGAGTCACCGCAAAGGCTTTCCGAAAGGAGGTTTCATTGCATACTTAACCTTCACTGTTTGGTAAAATATGAGAAAATAAGTAAATATCGTCAGAAACACTTCTTTTCATTTCAGGCTCATGATAATATTCTAATGGACATGCACTTGACTGTAATTTACTAATTTATTTTGAACTGTAAACAATAACTCTTAATTTGTTTCACATGTTTATATCATTGTCGCTGTCCATTTAAATACTCTGGAATTGAGGTGGCTTCTTGGAAAGCTCATTTCCCGTTTCGAAACAGACCTTGCTATATTTTATCCCTTTTTAAACTTCATCCAAATTCAAATTGAGGTCCAAAATTGCATTTTTGTTGACAGTTTCTTTCTGTGGTGTGGGCATTATCAATTCGGTTTTTCAGTTTACTGATTTTTTTCTGCTTAGATTCCGTCTCTGATTTTATCACCAATTCTATTCTCCAATTTTTACATTTTTTCGTCGATGTCATTGATTTTATCCATATTTGTCTCAGCAGCTCCCATTCTTTCTTCCAATCGATTTGCCACGCCACGAACTTCATCATTCAAGCTCTTCGAATTTTCTAGAAGCTCTTCTCAAATTTTTCGAGTTTTCTAGAAGTTTGTTTTTTAAATTCTTTGAATTTTCTATAAGTATTTCTTGAAGTTCCTCTTTCAGACTATTCGAATTTTCTTTCAACCTGACCGAATATTTTATAAGTTTTTCCTCCAGACTCTTTGAATTCTGTGAAAATTAATCTTCCAGACTCACCGAACTTTTTTGAAGTTCTTCCTTTAAGCTCACTGAATTTTGTTGCAGTTCTTCCTTCAAATTATTCGAATTTTCCATAAAAGTATCTTCTAGTCTCACCAAATTATGATGAAGTTGTTTCAAGGACTTAGTACTTCGAATAAACAGGTTTAGGGTGAATGAAATTATTTGGACTTCCATTGCATAAAAAAGGACTTGAAACCATGGAGATATGGTAGCTCTGTCATGCTTTTCATGATGAAAATACGACTACCCAAAATATCGAAAAAAAAAATATTTAAATCTGATTGATGTGTATTAATCATGTCGACAACAAAATGTTGCTCTTTAAATCATGGTCATGTCATCAACACAATATCGCTTCTTCAATCACTATTTCGCTGCTTGTTTTCGACAGAAGGAGATCGCTCAAAGTTTTATGAATCTGTGGCAATGCTGTTCCACATCTTTGGTCCGAGGATCATGTGCTCTGAGCATACAAAGTGAACCAGGGATGAAGTCCTCTTGGATTAATCCTACAACGATTTGTGCCGTATTACGACAAGCCGGTATAATTTCGGAATTCGAAAGCAGCGAGTCCATAATTCCAACAAGGAGCTCTATGATCATAACCATCAGTAAAATAGAATAGTTTTGGTAAAGCCTGCAGAGTTCAGAGAGTAACTTTGATAGGGCGATAGCCATGACGAAAATCGTCCTAGGTACTTCTTATTAATCGGTGTTGAGCTGAACCGTAGTCAGTAGTGGACCAGTAGTAAATTTTATACATTTGTAGAAATTTCTAATCAATCTGGAAGAATATTCTGGACCACTTCTTCAATAGAGAGGATCTCAAGAATTCTTCAACAAGATGAAAATAAATCTGAGATGTCAGTTGCTTTAGTTTGAACTTGAAAGTGTTATCGAATATCGTTTTATTATTTTAACGCATATACCCGTTCATAGGCTATCCACCGAATCTTTTGTTTTGGTTTCACAAACACCTAGCTTTTTGTATAACAAGATATCGAAATCTCGTCCGCAATTAAGACATATAATTAATTTCATGTTCATTCGAATAGTTATCATTTCAGCATTGTGTTGGATAATTGCAGGGATCTGATCTGTAAAAAGGTTTCGAAAAGATAATGATTAAAGTAAGCGTGGCAAAGAACGACCTTGCGGTATTCCGTAGATTGAAGTAATTGTTCGTTACTCATCAAGGTAGTGGTATGCTCAATGTTACAGAATAGTATTTTGATTCTCGGCTATGATAATTTCACAGTAAAAATAGAAAGTTTTGTACAAATGTTTTCGCTAAAATGATCATACGTGAAAATTTTCTATAAAGGGGGGTTCTGAAATGGTGGGAAAATCTGGTTTACCAATCTCTAACAAGAATTCTTCTGCAGAATATTTCGAAGACAAATTTAAAAAAATTACAATTGGCTCGATGAAGCACCACTAAAAAGAGAATGTATGGAAACAACCCTGTGTATTGAAGGTCGAGAATATTCTGATTATGATTGGACTTGAGGCCGTGTATTACTGACAGGATAACGTTATTCATTTATTCAAATTATTGCGATAAACTCATTATTGTTCAAATGACATGTGTGAAATATGGAAAAACTAGAAAATACTAATTATATTTGCTGAACAAAGCAAATTTGATAGTATATTGTGCCTGAAACTTGATAATAAATCAAAGATAATGCCAATAGATTTGAGTTGTTTAAGTAACACACTTATACAACTCAAATCTACAGTTTTCAAAAAGGAAATGGTAGTTTTCTTTCAAGACCAACCAAAAATACCATAAACGTCTCTCAATAAAACAATTTACCAAAAAAATATAATGTTCAGCACCGATGATGAAAGAACTGATGGCTTTCATATTTAATAATTGCATTAAACAGGGAAATTTTTCTTGCATCTTCAAGTAAGCAGTGATAAAATCAATTGACAGGCAACATAAATTATAGTCCGATTCCTTCAATAACTACTAATAAGCTGAAATAAAAAAAAATCTGAATGATTACATGAGCAAAAATAACATCATCTCAATCAGAAATTAGATTTAATAGAGAAATATCAACTCAAGATGAAATTACCGCCCTCTCCGCAGAAATATATAATGCTCTTGATAGAGGAAAAGCTTCTTTGTGTCCTAATAGATCTTCCTGAAAAATTTGATAGTGAGTCATACCCTAGTCAAAGAATGCTTGGAAAACATTGGCATGAGGGAGATACATCTAAAACTATTGGAGATACCCCGACAGATTAGTGTGTACAGGTGAAATCGGAAAGAAGTGACCTAGAAGTACTCAAGGAACAGTTCTTGGGCTACTGATTTTCAATGTACATCTGAACAATCTCATCGAAATACACACCCGAAGAAAAATCGTCACTCGCATGATAACCACGATAACAGATCTCATTCTGCTATGTTTTCTAGAGAAGTAATATTCAAGGCTTTTTTAGCCTTTAGTCAAAAGGGATACCAATGTAACATCGATAAAAATTAATACTTAGCAATTAGAAATGGGAAAAGTAATTGATTTTATTATAAAGCACTAGTCGAACCACACCTTATCTGGGAAACTACTGACCAAAAGCGTTCACTGGCAATTAGTTTCACTAAAAATCCCAGAACTCCAGTATAACATCAGAAATAAACAAACAAACTAACTCTCTTTTCTTCAAATTTTTGAATAGCTAAAAATGCACTCATCTGATATGAGTGAAATTGATATTTTTTTATGTTTCCTGCTTCCTTATTATGCTTCCTAATTTTCTCTTCTTTGGCAAATTCGCCCTGGTCTCTATGAGGTCTTCACTGTATTGAATTCGAGTGTAAAAGCATGTGTATGTTGATTATATATGGAAATCCAAAGAAACAAAAATGTTGGTTAATGTAGACACTTTGGATTGGTAGACTCAAACTAATCTATCAAAGAATGCATATCACAAATCTTTTGTATTTGAAACAATGTGGCAAAAATACTTTCTTAAAAAGCATATTTAATTTCTGTGATAAAATTTTATCCAAATGAAATACCCAAGAGATTAATGTCAAGAACTTACGTAAGGTAGCGAGCAGATTTTCATCAAGGATTAACGAACGCCATTTCTAAGTATAACTAGTAAATCTGTGCACGGGTATGTAAGTTGTAAGTGATCGACCGCGATGTGTTTTATACATTATACCTAGATAGCATTCACAACGTACTAGCGTTCCAGATATATTAACTCGGTGTTGATCGTTCAAAACGAGTATTCAACATCGCCATTGCTACACAACAGATAAGTTTCAAGCGAAAACTTGTAGGATTTCTCGAATATACTCGAATATAAGATTGTATCTGTGACAGCTACGTCCTGCCATATCAACTGTTCCTACCAGTTTATTCCTAGAAACAAAGCAACAAATCCATACAAACTTCATCCAATATTGTTTTTGACTGGCGATAATTGCTGCCCAATAAATTAACTGTTAGAACAAGGAGAAACAACTTAAGAAAATACATAATCTTGTCTGCACACCGCTCAATCGTGTCTCCTTCCTACCATTGTTCTTCTAGTCTTGTACTCGAACAAAATCCGGAAGAAGGCGCGAACCATATCGTTAAGAACTTACGTAAGATAGCTAGCAGATTTTCATCAAGGATTAACGAACGCTATTTCAAATTATAACTGGTGAATCTGTGGCAGACTTATGTAGTTCGAGTTGTGAATGATCGACCGCGATTTTGTTATATAATTCACTAGACTAAACTGAAGATTTGACTTTCCGTTATTTTTAAAGTTGAAACCAGAAACCATCATAAGGAAAGAACAGAACCGGAGTTGACGACAGTCTTTTGCAATACCCACACTGTATTTATTTATTAATCCATAATAGAATGTAATAAATCATGCAGCAAAATTGTTCCGATTCAAATCGGGAAGCATCTACACATCGGTTTCCTGGTTGTTGCCAATTATTAGTAAAGTTTAGATCACCCATTTTATTCAAAAAATCTTTTCTGTATAGGTTTCGAATTCTTATACAACGCTAGCGTGGACATGAAAAGAGGTAAAGAGTAGGCTTTTTCCGAAACCTGAGGGAAAATACTGTAACGAGCTAGAGCTGGAGCCGGACATGTCTGCTCCTGGCATTCGCTCTGCTTGAGGAAATATGTTATGGCACCACGTGCTTCTCGGAGATTCTAAATTGACCCACTCCAGTATAAGAGCGCCCTTTCTCGTCAGGTATGGAAGACTCGTGAGTCATCGAAAAGAATTGTACTGGGTATAAAAGACGACGTGCATAGTGGAAAGGACAGTTGATAATTCACAGTTTGTTGACAGCTGAATTCAAGCAGGAAATGTGATCGGACGTCTGAGGAGTTTAGAACATTCAGCCCTATGCTGTATCACTTCCGTTGAAAATAACGTCAACGTTAGTCTCCATTTCCGTTATACAGCATAGTGCTGATTGTCTCAAGCGACAGATGAAATGCCAGTTGGGTATGACTATGCAGTTTGAAGTGGTTATGAACAACCACTAAATTTTCAGAGAGAATAGACCTAAGCAGGGAAGCGATGCATCATATACTGATGGATCTAAGATGAATAAAAGGGCTGGATTGGGTGTAACGGGACCAAATTTCAGGCTCTCAAAACCCCTCCTTAAGGCCCCCACCATATTTCAAGCTGAAGTACGTACTATAGTGTTTCAAAGGGGGAACAAGGAGTAAAATAATGTATATACTGCCAGATAGCTAAGCAACACTGAAAACTCTGAAGTCATACGCTTAACTTGAGACGGCAGACTATCTTACCAAAGAAGGGACAAACATACAATTACACGATCCAGAAACCTTCTGTGAATTCTCCAAAGCCCACTTGAAAGACAAGTTTCGACGCTGAGTAACCGATGATATGAAATCTCACTAGAATACAGTGCCATGACAAAGAAAAGCGAAAAACTGGTGAGCCTATCGCTGAAGAAAGCTAAATAGCTAAAATTTATACGAAGTCTCGGAATCCTGGTCGTACCACATCGTACACAAGAGATCTATTAGGTCGAAATGTGTTTGAGGCCGCACAGCTTTTACTCCCCCCATACAATCTCATCTAGTAATGTTGCATGCAAAGTATTATCAGTGCGAGAAAAATTAGTCAAAATGTTGTTGTTTGGAAATGAATTAGTAGGTTTACTTATATTTTACCAATTAAAATAAATTAGTTTTACAGAATTAGGTAAGTGCAGTTTTATTCAATACCTTTGCTATTCGATTTCATTTTGAACAGAAATCCGCTAGAAAATGTTAATCTGTTATTTACAGCTTCACTTGGCTCTTCCATTTGGTCTATCGACTCTTTTGTTGTGTCCATGTATCGATGGAATATTAAACAACATTTTTCGAAATATTGTAAAAAGAGATAGTATGTTTTGTGAAAACTGTTTTGCATCTCTCCAAAATCCAAGAAAAGTTCTTATATTACTGCACATTGTTTATTTATCGTACAAGGAATACGTTCATTTGGTTATCATTTAAAATTTCAAGTTTATGCTTTCAAAATATCGTCGACATTGTTGGCGCCATTTTTTCTTTCCATTGTAGGTTTTTCGTTGAGTTGCATTTCCAGCATTTTCGCCAGCAGCTGTCTAGGTGGGTCTACACGTTTGAAATCGGTGAATAAGTTTTTCTTCTCCAGGAATTCTTTACATTTGAGCTTCGCCGGTATTTCTTCACTACTAACCGGGCCGCTTCTAGATTTATAGACGAATTTCGGCACCGCAAGTTTTGACGGTTTTTTCGGAAGGAAAATGTATCTAGAAGAAAATAATGAAATTGACTTGCCAGTTTTATGTGGATAGGTATGAGAAAATGGCTGATGGTCAAGAAATGCGGAAGATTGGGATTACGTAATACACAATTTTTTATGATTAAGTGTGATATAGTGAGAGTGAGTTGGAATTCCAAGACACTAAATTAATAGAACTATCAAAATCCAATTTAGGATATTGAGATTCTGAGATATTCCTGAGTTGGTTTATTGGTAATTCGAGCTCGCTTATAGCTATTCTGTGATGCTACGTAGTAATCATGAAAATTCGAGTTATTATATCAATATTCCGAGATAGTAAGTCTGAAATCCATGATACTAGATTGGAACTATTCTAGAAATAGGAAATCTAGGAAAGGGAATTATGAAATACCAAGTTAGTAAGTTGAAATTCTAAGACAGCCAAAATTATTGAATTCCGAGCTTCTGAGCCGTTGAAATTCTAAGCCATCAAGTCAGAATTCCGAGATGATGTATCGGTATCCTGAGTTATCTTGTTGCTTTTCCGACACACATCGTCGTATTTATGAAAATCCGACTTCGTATGTCAGAAAATTCTAAAAATAAAATTACTTCTGCAAAAATCAAAGTAAACATACTTTTTATACAACGGGTGCAATTTTCTCTCATCTAAATCCAACATTCTCTTTTCCACACTTTCGAAGGGCGGCATAGGATCCTCGACATTCTTTAGATCCGGATGTTTTTCCAGTTTTTCCACAAGTTGTTGTTCGACGTCTTTGATCTTCTTTCCCGGATCTGGAAGTCGATCTTTTTGAATAATATACGCCGATCCACAAGTTCGATAAGGTGTACCTCCGAATGCTGACAGGTCCGGATCCTCTAAAAAAATATATGAAATAAAAATTTCAAAAGTTATAAACTCTAACGAAGCCGGTGATATGAAGCACGTAAATACATTTCTTGCAATAAAAAATTAATTGTAGTTGTATAATATATGTACATAGTTGATTCAACCAACATTCTTCTTTCAGAAAAATAGTTCGGTTTAAGATAGTAATAATAATATGATAGCTCGATAGCGAGGCGATTAGATGCCGGCCTTCTAAACTTCCGCTTGCCAGGTTTGGATCCTGGAAAACGAGAAAAATTTTCTCAATTTCTTAGGAGTCGATGATAGGCAATGTAAATTGTCTAGATGCCAATTCCGACGTCTGGGGCTTGCTTGGAGCTCGCGCCGACCATCCGGGGTGGTGCTGTAGGTTTTCCGATTTTTTCGACAGCTGAAAAATCAGTAAGTCGCCCCGGAGCGCCACGGCAAATAATAATAATAATAGCCGTCTTCTACCCGCACAGGCTATGCCTTTGGGTACACTCTATGAGTGTTTATGAGGGAGTATTATTATTATTAATAATAGGTACTCCCTCATTACCAACTCGTAGAGTGCAAAAAAAGCCTGTGCTGGTAGAGGGCAGCTATTATTATCATTGTTTACCGTGGCGCATAGTTGTGAAACTTTTGTATACAATCTCATTCAACTTAGTTTCGCGGATGGACGGAGATAAAAAATGATTGTAACAGTTGTCATAGATTTGAGACGAGCTTTTGAAGGAGTAGATAGTCAACGATTACGTTGGAAATTGAGAAATGATGGCATAAAATGTAGGTATTTCTTGTTTGGTTTGAATACTACTTACATGACAAAAACAGGTGACGGAACAGCAAATAAAACTGAGTTGGACCGACTACAGAAACAGCAGAAAAGAGTTACGAGAAACATGCAGAAAGTACCAAGAAATACACCGATTAGTAATATGCTCAAAGAATTAAGATATATTCCTGTTGAAGATTGTATATTTTATCATACAATACTAATCTCAAATTGTATCACAACCTATCACCGGATTACCAGAGTAAAAACAATTCATTCAATGAAAACTGTCGCCTATACTATACTTGAAACTACGCAACGCCATTCTGTGGGCATAGCAAGAGGCCAAACCTCTTCGGCCCTTGACTGGGCGAAAGAAGATCTGAACAAACTTTGGAGGGATAATAGCGGCTGCAGGCAGTCGAAAGATTTTGTGGCCGGCTCCATCAAGTCAAGGACGGCATGGCTCTTAGGCAGAAACCGCCAAGCACTACGCCTCTTTAAAGGAATACTAACAGGGCATAACAAGTTAGGCAGACACCTATCTCTGATTGATATAGGAGACAACTCCACTTGCCGCAAATGCGAAGAAGCCGAAGAAACTTTGTCTCACTTTCTCGGTGAGTGCGAGGCGTACGAGAATATACCGACCTGGAATGGACGGACATACTGACCTTCATCAGGAAGTCACGAAGGTTTGAGAAGAAAGCCTAGGAGGAAGAATGTAGGTTAGTGGAAGACTGGGGATGGCAAAAAGGGTTAGCTCGCAATAATCAGCCTCACACGAACTTAGACAATAGCAGTATCCAATGGAATGCAATGAACGACACGCATAAGCTTCACAGGAGGCGTGTTTATTATGTCACCTACAACCCTCACAAGCTCTACAGCTCGACCACCCGCCAACATCAGCAGAGGCGGCTGTCAGCGTCCCTTGATCGGGGCCCTAGGCACCATTTGGCACAAGCGCTCGCACTCCTCCTTAGCAATGGGGTGGAGGGGGAGGCGGCTCTCCATCGTGCGTCCAAGTCCTCATTTCCCGACACCCAAGCCTACGTGAGGCGAAGAAAGAAGGTTTTGAGATTTGCCATGACTTGTAGAGTTTGGTGGAATTTTATTGATAATTGTATAAAATAAACTTTTATTTATTTATTTATTTAGCATTGGCATAGTAGACGAGATGTCGTGGGTTCAAGCCACCGACAATGCAACTCTTTTTTTATTCAATAGTTTATTCTTAATGCATCTTTGCGATTAAAAAATTATTTCTGGTTAGTCCAGGATTAGTTCTTTCTGATAAACAGTGTTTTTAAATAATAGTTATTATTTCGTGTGGAAATTATTTTTTGTTCGTTTCAATTCAAAAATACTTTAAAATGTTTGAGTTGAGTATAGTCTGCTACTCGGTTAGAATGAAAATTCGTGATGCTCGTTGTTATGAATTTGTACTAAATGTACTTGAACTTTTTCAGTTTTATGAGAAATAATTTGGTAGAAACTTGCAAACTCTTTATTTCTCTTTGACGGATATTTTTCAATCTGACATAAGTTACAATTACTTCACTGACACACCTTTCTAAGGCAACAACAAAACAAGACAATAGAGGAGCTTATAAAATTGGCGTAAACACTCGTGGTTCCTCCCGCTCGCTTTCGGCTCGCGCTCGGAATATACTATATATACTATACCAAATCGTTGGGTGGAGAGAAGGGAGCCGATGGATTGGCCAGTTAGATGTCCAGATTTGACACCCCTAGATCACTTCCTCTGGGGATACTGGAAGATTGTATATTTAAAAAATAGTTTTGTCGTGTGTGTCTTCTAAGATTATTTGGATTAAGTTTATTCTTCTTCTAACTTAAGTCCGATTCATATATATACGTGCCCATGCAGGATTTTTGAAGCACGTGCAGTTCAAATGCCTTTCACTTACGTTCCGGATTCATTTTGTTAATGCTGGAGTAATGCTATTTGAGTTTTTCAAATGATCCCGATGTATTTTTCACTATATCTTTTATCTCATGCAGGGTGGGCACGAATGTTTATGAATCGGCCTTAAAGGCAGTGAAAAATACATAGGGATCATTTTAAAAACTCACTTAGCATTACTCCAGCAGTGACAAAATTATTCCAGAACCAAATAAAATATGTTCTTGTCATAAAAACGTGAATAAAAGGCGTTTAAACGGCACGTGTCTCATTAACCCTGCACGGGCACGCATGTATTTGAATCGGCTTAGTTCCCCCAACTTTTGTTCCTCGAATGAAATAAATCTTCTGTTTATCTACTCATGAAATGCTTGATTAACAATAATTTTATTTTTTACATCTGTGTCATAATCTCATCATATCTGTAAAACAATTTATCTTAGAATTCATGTTATCAAAATAAACGAGGATTATTCAAAGTGAATCATCAGAGTAGATAAATACAGATACTTTCGCGGATTATCTCATGATTTCACAGAAATATTTGTAACAGATGCAGCATATATCAATAATAATTTTCGAAATGATAGTTGAACAGAGATTTTTTTTTAATGAAATTTAATTGAACAATATGTGAAGTGAAATTAAGAAGTTGATTTATGTTAAATTGCACTTGCGGAAGTTTTCGTGCAATAAGACAGCTGGTATACCGACAAATTCTCATTTTATAATGGTCGTATTCATTAAACGCCCTGATATTATACCACGCCAATTATTCTACATCTGTTTCTGATTGCATTAGAACTTCCTCGATAATATTGTTTCGAAAATAAAGTGAAATGAAATTTCTATTTGAATATTCCGAACACACAAACTCTATTGCGTATTTTGAAACAACTGCTTTGAATTATGGTTGTCATGATGGGGAACTGATTTTAAAGTTATTTCTTTTTTTCAGGTAGGCCTTAAAGATTCTACGCATGCGTTTGTGAAATTCAATAACGGTAAGGATATAAAAAAAATTTGAACGGCTATTTGTATGAAAAGAAACAGACTGTGAAAATATTGAAATGTTATATTACGCGTCAAATTACCCTTTTTATAGAAAACCATTTGAACAATTTCAAAATAAAAATGAGTTGCTGAAACATTCCCAAAAAGTGGAAAATATGAGGAAAATATCTGACACTAAACTACTACTTTCTTGACTAATACCACGACGAACACTGAACTACGTCTGAAAGATATTTTTGCATCATGTCTCATGTACTAAATTATTGTATTCAAACAGCTATACCTAAAAAATGCGTTGAGTATTTGAAAAGATGAAGCTTCTATTTTGTGACAGACAAATTGCCCTTCCTAGGAAAGGTTAGAATCAGTGAACATTCCCAAAAACTTTAATGACGAAAATGTGCAAACGGTATTTTCATAGAATTTAAAAAAAAAGCGTTTTTTTGTCTAAAATTGTAATAGTTTTTCTCCACGATCATCACAGAATTTGCTAATTCTGAAATGAAATTTGATTACAGAATGCTGGAATTCTCTCTCTTGAGATTGAAGAAATATTCTGCAGCACCTCTGCCCCCATGCAATTCAAATGTATTTACATTCTCTCTCTTGTAATAGAATAATATTCTCACACTTGTTAGCAATAACAACATTAGCCTTGACGCAGTTGATTGTCACCGTAGTGGCAAATTCAGTAGTGTCAAAATTATTGCTGTCACGTTTTCATTCAAAAATATAAAAAGTATCATGAATTTATCCAGTGATTCAGAATCACAGTGTGTTGAGTGTGAAAATACACCACCTGAAATTACAAAGAGTACAAGTAATATACTGGAAAGTTTACTACCAAAACACCCGAATAATTAAGACTCGTAGTTTTCGTGGAAGAAATGCCGTTGATGTAATACTTATCAAACTTATTTTAATGAGAGGCCGGATGGCTCAGATGGTATAGCATTGACATAGTAGACGAGAGGTTGTGAATTCAAGCCTCCGACAAGGCAACTTTTTTTTTAATTCAATAGTTTATTCTTAAAGCATCTCTGCGATAAAAAAAATTAGTTCTGGTTAGTCCAGGATTAGTCCTTTCTGATAAACAGTGTTTTTAAATAATAGTTATTATTTCGTGTGGAAATTATCTTTTGTTCGTTTCTATTAAAAAATATTTTAAAATTTTTGATCGTGGATGAAGTAGTCTGCTACTCGGTTAGAATGAAAATTCGTGATGCTCGTGGTTCCTCCCGCTCGCCTTGGGCTCGCACTCGGAATTTTCCACTCGCATCGAATTTTCATTCTAACCTTGTTACAGAATATACTATTCTACGATTATTATTTTTTGAGCCATAATCCATAAAATCACGGACCGCATCTGTTCAATTTAAGTTTAAGAAGTAGTATTATTTGCTAACTTCATTAACTTAGTTTTCTTAGTTTTCCTAAGGCTCTTTCACAATAACACCCCCAGAATTGGATATCACTGAAAGGCATTTTCAAAGAGCTTTTCAATGATATATCACACACGGGAGGTTGCCATTTAAACATATTATTTTCCTTGACACAAAAGGTGGTTTTAGGCATTTCATTATATTATAATTTTTTATTTCCGCGATACTCGCACTGTATCCTGACATTACTCACAATTTTTTAACATCAAGAGAAAATGTTTGAAATTGTACATTTTTAAGGAAGCCTCAAAAAAATTACTATCCTGTATACTCGTGTTTGTTTGTATTCATGTTAATGAATTCTACGTTTGGTGCCGCATCTTGCGTAGTAATAATCTGTTGATCTATGCACGGTCAAGTTTGGAAAAAACTCATGAGAAAGAGAAACTACAATCAAGAATTAAATTAAATTTAATAATGGGTTGTAACAATACTAGTGCTCTCACGCTTATTATTATGAGTTTCACAATTAAGTTTCAATCAACTTACAAACTCGAGTAAATGACCTTTGTAGGGCTTTGTACACAATATACACACATTCGAACAAATACTATACCATGCTTTATGATATTGCATTGCACAACATTGGTACTTGGTTTTAGTTCGGAGATAAAATAGGTATAGATAAACGGAAACAAAATTATTCACTTATCATTGCATGAGAGATTTTTTGTCGAGGTAAACTTAACATTTCAATGAGAATTATGTTGCTAGGCAATCTAACGAAAAAACTGCCACTGAATAAACTATTAATAATAATTATCATTGTTAATAATTTTTTCAGACCGTTTTTTGAGTTAAATTGCCTAAAGGCAAAGAAATTCCAATCATAAATGTTCAGATTACTTCAAAAGAAGGGTAATTCAGTGAGACAATTTAATGAATATAATTCATATTATAACAATATAATCATAATACTCCCTCATAAACACTCGTATAGTGTACCAAGAGGCATAGCCTGCGCGGGTAGAGGACGGGTTTTATTATTATTTGCCGTGGCGCTCCGGGGCGACTTACGGATTTTTGGTGGCGTATTAACTTTTCAGCTGTATGAAAACCTACAGTACCACCCCGGGTGGTCGGCGCGAACTCCAAGCAAGCACCAGACGTCGTCGGGATTGACATCTAGACCATTTCCATTATGCCTATCGACTCCTATGAAATAGAGAAAAAAAATTCCATTCCCAGGATTCGAACCTGGTCTAATGCAAGCGGAAGTTTCGGAGGCCGGCATCTAACCGTATCGCTACCGATTTATATATTAGATAATTAGAAGTTACTAAATTAACAAACAAGGTGAAAATGATATCATCAAGGAAAAGTAGATTTGTTGAAAACACACAAGTCGATTTTCACAATCTCCTTGTATTTAGATCATTGCTGCATGCTTATATTTTCAGTAGTAACAGTAGTAACAGTAGTGGTGGCAGTACGAATTTATGATTTTAGTATGGTGATCTTGGTCCAGCTGAAGCTACAGCTTTAGTGACGACGGATTGCTATGTCCTATAATTTGAATATTTTTTTGTATTCACCAATATCACTCCTGCTCAATTCAGTAACAGCAGCAGCTCGATTGGAATGGTTCGTCATTTTCACTCGCTTGACATCAAGTCCAATATTTTTCGCCGATGACTTGGTCCTTTTGAAGAGTTCATTCTTTTCAATAGGATAAGTTTTACCATCCGTTGAGTGAAATAAATACGACGTACCCTTCTCTCCAAGCGTTTCCACCAAGTGGAAAAATAAAGGCAAATATCTGTCAGAAAACAACTACTATCTTGGCACGACGGAATTGAACTACATCTGACAGATATTTGTACAAGTATTAGGGCTTGAAAGTTACTATTTCTTAGGTCGCTTGCTTGATAGAGTTTTCGACAACCACATCAGTTCTCAGTCCAAGGTCTACATCAACCAGACTATCGTGTTTTGACTCTCACGTATGGCTGAGAAAATTAGGTCACCTATGGGCCGCAGTGGTCATGATGGTAGAGCGCTAGTCTATCAGTCAGAGGGACGTGGGTTCGAATCCCAGCATGGTCACTGGTCTCGTGCTAGGAATCGCACGTTAAAAGGTAAGACCTCGTTAATCCATAGCTCGCACAAGTTTCGACTTCTGAGGGCTGTCGTTCGTAGGGGGGTGACAGCTGGTTAACGGAAAAAACAATTTTGAAACAATTTTGAAACAACAACAATTTTGAATAGAACACATTTCAAGTGTTTGGGAAAATATCATATGTGCTGCCATTAGAAGAATTCTTATGGTGAAATGGAAAATTTTCAAGGTTAAATGGCAAATGCTGGTGGTCAAATGATACCTTTAGTTTGAGGTCATCATCATCAAACATCAACTACGATGAACTGGCTGAAACACGTTCGCAAAACAAATCATGTATTCCCATCTGGAAAACGATCAATGAAAACAAGGAGGACAATGGACACGATCTCAAGGAAGTTCTCAAAACCAAATAAAAATTATGCTAAATTGTAACAGACAATTGGGAAACTACTGCCATTGGTCAGCCGATATGGCGCCAGGCCTTACTCATTGACTCACAGAATTCTGAACAACAATGGCAAATTCGTAAGTTATGTAACCGCAAAAAAAGAAAGAGATAACCTCAGGATAAACAACCCCCAACAAACTGCAGCTGGCTTGGACAGGGCGACCCTTAGTGATGTCTGCGTCTTCAGAATTGGCCTCTTTAGCTACATAAGAACCACAATCCGCAGTGATTTGTGTGAATGACATTCATACTCGTTAATGGGCTAATGCCTATGCTAACTAAACAGTTCCGGAATTATCCAAAGCAGCAACACAGATGTGATCTAACAAAGTTTGGCCAAGATGACTTCGTAGAATTGAACGCTCAACAACTCGTAACTGGTTTGGAATCAGTAAACAAACCTCATATTTTGATTTCCAATATCCGAAGACCAAAACAACTCACTCACCGAGTTATTGCATTTCTTACCTGTTGGTGGCCTACACAACTCCGGGGACGGTTTTTCTTCTTTTTTCTTCATAGGTTCTACGTCTTCGCATTCTTTTTTCGAAAACGACCACCATTTTTTCTTGTTGCTTTTTTTGGTTGCTTTACCCGGGCACAAGCCTCCAACTGGCTTGGTACTCAAAACCCGCACCAACTCCGCCCCCAAATTTCCGATACTTTTTATTCGTGAGATGCTCAGAATTATCGTACTTAGTGATTTTGAAATGGTTTTTGAGGTCATGTTTATGAATAATGATTTGCGGTGTCAGAGTTTGGTTGTTACTGTCAGATAGATGAATATTTTTGGGTATTTTTGACAGTGATAAGGGTGGACCCAAATAAAAGTGCTAGGTTAACACAAATAACATTTTTTCTACACTATTTTTAACACCCATTTGTATGTGAAAACTACTTCATCACTAGCCCAACGAGTGAATTGCAATTACAATTATTTGCCTTTTTATATAGGAGCCATTTTTTGTGGTGTACATCCAGGTGGGGCAAAAGTGTACATAGCATTCAATTTAGGTCAAAATCCCACAACTAGAGATTAATGAATATAAAAGATGGGCCAAAACGATTCTATAAGGTCAAGTACCTTTTTTAAGTAGATTTAAACAATATTAACAAAACATGTGGAGATATAGTAAATGAAGAAAGGGTTAGAACTGAAAACAAATACAAATTGAACCAAACGAAAATGGCATTTATAATTTTTTACAACTCTCCCTCGATGTCGGAAATTTTAATGGCTCATAATGGCGCTAGGGATAAAATATTTAAAAATGAGAGATACATCTGGTTCTAACTACTATGAGATGAACAGGTAGATACATTGATATAGATATACAGTACGAGTCTCTAACTTGGAATAAAATATATACATTTTTTTGTTGAAAATGTGCTTGAACAGGTCGATTAGTATTTCAAATTGCCTTTTTTATGTTAGAAAATGTTATACAGCGTGCCACTAATTTGAGATATGACGTCATCGGCTATTTTTCAAATGACAATCCTAATTTGTTTATGACTATTCTTAAAGGGTACCTATATCAAGGTACACATGCGTACCTACCAAATATCAATGGCTTATTATTTTTCATTCAGAAGTTATTCAACAAACGTCAATTAATTGGAAAAATGGAGGAATCTGATTCAAGTCAATGGAACACTTTTCATACTTTGCATGGTGTTTTTTGGTAGTTAGCATATTGTTATACCTTACTACTTACCGTTTATAAATAATATTATTATCATTACAACAATCATAATTCGTACTTACTTGCAAGTTATTTTATTTTGACAAAAACTCCCTTTACATAACGTTTTATGATCTAGATTGAACATTAGTCTTGGCCATGATTTCTGTTTGATGACAATTTTATCTATTTTAAGTAGATTAATCTCAGACGGCGATGTAGTAAATAATAGGATGATTAAATGTCCTAAATATGAAGTATGTGTGTAAGGATTCGTTATTTAAATCATTTAGTACTGAATTAACAAGTTATTCAATCCTTCTGTAGTTTTACAAGATAAGATGACGGAAGTATCATCTGCATAAAGGTATATCCCACGATTACTCATGTTAGGAAGATTATTCGAATACAGTAGTGATATCAGTGGCGCGAGAACACTGCCCTGCGAGGTCCCAGTTGTAACAAGAAACTTATGCGACATTTTAATTCTCTCTTTCACTTGGAAATATCTATTTGTAAAGAAAGCCACTATAATTCAAGAAATGGAAAAACCCAAAAACAACGTCAAAATCACTCGACGCGCGTTTCGCCAAAAAAGTTGGCATCCTCAGGAGGTCTAATTAATTAGACAGGTACATGAAAATAGACTGCTTGATGCGTTCGAGTAGAAATTTCAAAATGTAAAAATAGTATGACTTTGGATAAGGGCCCAATATCTACCATACCATAAAAACAAAAAACTGGTAATTTTTGACAATATTTACTATTAAAATAAATCCACAAAGCGACTTTGCCGGGGATTTTATCCACGAACTATCGGTAGTACAGGATATTTGGGTCTTTATTGAATTGTGAAAATATCATCCATTTTTTCTCTATTAGTTTGCCCAAGTACCTACTTTTGTATGACAAAACAGCAGTGCTGTTTCATGAAATTAATGTAATAATTTCGTAATCTTCACTAATATTTACGATTCGTGTTTGAAGAGAGTTCGTAGGAATACACGACGAATACAATTTATGTATGTAAAAAATGCTTTGTTATCAGAGATGGAATTACGAGATAATTCGAAATGATGTCAGGTAGATGCGAATCACGAAAATAATACAGGAATGAATTTGAAGTAGTGTTACTAGTCGAGATGTTTTGAAATTCACTCGTTTTTGACGTATCCTACCACTTATGTTTTCGTTTTCGTAATTCTTGAATTGATCGTCGTTGATTGACGGAAGTTTGTTTGGTAAATATTTCAGTTACTTCTATTACTTTGAATTTTGTAACTCTGAGACTGGGTAGTTCATCAAGATAAATGATTGGGTCTAGATACCTTGGGTGGGGGGTGTTGCGTTACCTGCATGGTTGAATTGGGAGCCTCACATGACATTTAGCGCTACGTCTCTCAAGGAAAAGCGGATTGAGATAGAATGTCTAAAAAAAAGCTATTCCATCCTATCCAAGCACATAGCAACGACTTTTTCTTTCCTTAGTATCGATAAAATTAATTAAATATAAAAATGTAAATTGGAAGAACGTTGTTACAAAAAAATGGGAGAAATAGTGACATAGAACTAAGACAATCAATCAACCAATCACTATATTAATTCATTTGAACTTACAGCTAGGACAAGTCGAAATTATCTATAAAATACAAATTGGAGATGTAATAATAAAACATGTAATATAAAATAAACAAACATAGATTTTTGTATATAATATAGCAATGTGAGAGTGAGTAAAACCATACAGTAGCACTAAAATAACAATAATAATGATAATTTTCGGAAGCGTGGTTAATGATCACAGCAATCGATGCCACTATAAACACCAAATGAAAAAAAAATCCGGAGTCATAAAGTCAACCAGACATAGATATGCAAGTAATATAAAATGATAAAAGTTAATTGCATCATTGTCAATGATGGATAATCTATACAATATTCAGCTAATGCGTAGCTTACATTCTAGGATATGAGTATATTACAATTGAAATTTTGGTACACAATAACATTTTTAAAATAGGTCAAAACTTATTAAAAACTGTTGGGTTCAGAGATATCCCGAGAAAAGTATCAGAGGCTGTTTTTTTCTAGTTTTGATATATCTGTCAGTGAAGTTATATTCCATGAATTCTTGCACTAAATAGTAGCTTTTCTGTTTCAAAAATGTTTTCTGATTATGTTCGAGTTGTGTGGTGTTAAAGTAACTATACTCTGTCATGGTACATATTGTATTGTAGATTTTAATCCCGATATAATTGGGGTTTTCTTGCCCAATTGATAGTCTGGAGAATGTTGGATCGATTTTCTCCTTGTTACAAATGTGGTCATCATGAATATCCTTCCTCGCTATGAAAGATTTTATTTTTATATACATAATAACAGAGAAGATATATAGACATGGTTACAATAATAATACGGCAAAATCAAACAATAATTAATAGACGTTATAATGTCCAGACTCATTGAGACATAAGTTGAAAAACTATAAAATGTTATTGACCGTAAAAATCGCTTCAACTATGTTGTAGATCTCTTAATATTTGTGAAATCATCTATATATTGTGGTAATCTATTGAAAACTCTCGGTCTTAACTAAAATTATGAATCCAATACTAGTTTCAAACGAAGTCATATGTACATATCATTCTTATTCCTACTGTTTATTATATAAACCTCCGTATTAGTCTAATATTAACCACAATTATTTAAAACATAACTCAAATATGACAAAATATGGCAGTGTTAAAACTGTTAAATCCCAAATCTTTGAAATTACATTTCATAAGAACGCCTGCAATATGTATTACTCTATTTTGTAGAACTCAAAAGGTAATTGTAGAACAATTAACACAAGACCTGCTTATTGATAAAGAAAAAGAAACAGAATAAGCAAATAAATAATGTTTCAAATAATTTTTTAAATCGTCATTCTTGATTTACAAGCATTTCTAAAAATTCTAATCACATTTTTGAAATATAAAGTTGAACTTGAGCTTCGAAAAACCAAAATATGCGCTTATATTTCTGTGGACTCAGGAAGCAGTTTTTGGAAGGATTTCTTTCAATTGCATTATTTTAATCGAAATATTTTCCAATGTGATCCACCACACCCAATAAGACAATATCTCATTAGTTTAAAGCAGAAATAGTTTTTCAATATTTTGGTTGGTTTCCGGGTTTTGCCGTGGTCTTCTTTGGTTTAAATCTCCAAACGTTTCGACTGCAACTGCGGCAGTCATCTTCAGTGGCGTGCTCGAAGTACTCTTCTAGACGTATCAACCGAAACTGATGTTTTTTCGCGCATTTTCTGTAATAGCGGGTTCGCGCGCACTTTCCGCGTGATTCGGGTGACATGGTTTCGTTTTGGCCCCTTTCAATGCTGTGTGCCAGATCTTTGGTAAATATGTTCTCTCTTCTTTTCTGTTGAAGTTCTCTTGGTGTTTGTGTGTTTCTATTGCTTCCAAATACATTCTTTTTAAATAATGATTCGACGTTGCTAGTCTCTCGGTATTTTCGAAAAGGATCTTGTGTTCTCCGTCAGACAATGTGTGCTCAGCGACTGCGGACTTCTCGGTTTGTCCCAAACGACAACTCTGCTCCTTTTCGTTTGTCCGATATAGACCTTCCCACAGATACATGTAATTCTGTAGACTCCCGCTGATCGACGAGGAAATGCAATACCTTACAACTGTGTTACAAGCGAATGGGTACAACAAAATAGATATCATCCGTGCTACGCGCCCAAAGGAGAAGAAAAGGAACGCCAATGAAGAGCAACCCCAAGGCACTGTCTATCTGCCATACATAGAACAACAGAATTGGGAAAATTATGAAGAAGGAGAAAATTAATACCATCTTCAAACCAACGAAGAAGATATCGGAATATCTAAGATCAGCCAAAGACAGCAGAGATCCACTCAAATCAGCGGGAGTCTACAGAATTCCATGTAACTGTGGGAAGGTCTATATCGGACAAACGAAAAGGAGCAGTCGCTGAGCACACATTTTCTGATGGAGAACACAAGATCCTTTTCGAAAATACCGAGAGACTAGCAACGTCGAATCATTATTCAACAAGAATGTATTTAGAAGCAATAGAAATACACAAACACCAAGAGAACTTCAACAGAAAAGAAGAGAACATATTTACCAAAGATCTGGCACAAAGCATTGAAAGGGGCCAAAACGAAACCATGTCACCCGAATCGCGCGGAAAGTGCGCGCGAACCCGCTATTACAGAAAGTGCGCGATAAAACATCACTATAAATTACATGGCAAACTCGAAAGCTTCAGTTGATACGTCTAGAAGAGTACTTAGACCACGCCACTGAAGATGACTGCCGCAGTTGCAGTCGAAACGTTTGGAGATTTAAACCAAAGAAGACCACGGCAAAACCCGGAAACCAACCAAAACATTGACGCCAGCCGTGAAAACCTACATTCCTACATTAGTTTTTCAATAGTCATAAACACGAAAACGGGAGCAGAGTAAATGTTTCTCGTAGTTAACAGAAAAGTGTAAGGACTCTAAGATAGAAAAATGTTGAAGGAGTTTTTATTGTTTGCCAGAGGGAAGAGGGGCCTTGGCGCTGCAGCCCCCCCCTCCCAAGCCACCAAAACTATGGTTATTCATTCGTCAACATCCAGCTGACGAAAAAAAAAATAAAAACTCTGTTGCCGCAAAAAGCAAGACACCAATTAAAACCATAATTGCAAAGTCAACTGCTTGAAATAAAGAAAAAAACCACTGTCAGTTTACTGTATATCCTACGAACGGCACTTAAATTGAAAACAATAATTCATGGTTCAATAATAAAAAATCTATTCGAAAATATTCTAACAGTAAGTTCCTACTTACCTACATTCGACAAAGTGGTGGTTGTTTGAGAAACAGTTAATGGATTGGATGCATTAATTGAATTAAACACAAATCAAACAAAAACCCAACAATCCACTAAATGAAAGTGAGGAGTGGTTGAAGGGTTAATAATACTTATACTCCCTCTCATTGTATCGGAATTTCGAGAAAATGGCCTCATTGTATATAAAAAGTATATTATTTAATTTTTTCGTTTTTTTATCATATTACTGATGGTGACATATTCAAAAAGCAATGGTCCGACACTTTAGAACAAGAATATATTCACAAATATAAAAACCCGTTTGTTGATGTACTTTCCGAAGGAGTGGAAACATCCTCTAGGCTTTCACAGCCACTCCCATAAAATCTTAGATGTATTACCTCGCTGAAAAGGCCATTCGATAACTTATCCTTTGCCGAAGACACACGCATATCGATATATATCTGCGTGCACTATACAATCATCATCCGTATCAATAATGTGGAATTCTCACGAACCTCACAAGACTGATTTGAGAACACAATATCAACAGGGAAAATTTGATCGCCTCGCATTTCGAGCTGACAGATACAGTGTATGTGAGAAAACCCTGGAGCTTATTTAAATCTGGACGTTTCGCTCACAACTTCGGTGAGCATCTTCAGCGTGGATTTTGTCTTTTCGAAGAGCGACGTAATACTGATTCTGAAAATCGTATTCGTTTCCAGAGCTTTTCATTTCAATGAATCGCAATCTGGAAGTTATTAACCACAGAAGTGTTCCCTCAGAGTTTCACTCAAATTACAGTCTCCACAAAAGCTCGAGTGAAACACCAGGACCAACCTACATTACTTTTCTTCTGACGGCGGTGATGAAATATAGGAAAAAATTATTGTTTAGTATACCAGATACGGATTTAGTTTTTTATCGCTTTATATTAGTGCGGAAGTCTTAGATTTTTAAATCCGTTCATTCATTACTTTCTTCAACGACTTTTCCGTAGATTATAGTTATTCCTTCATTCGATTTCGATTAGATCGTCATTACCGATTACACACATGCGTGCATAATCTATTTTTCATACAGATTTTCTAATTTTCTACCTAACGAATCAGGAAAACCGTAATTGTCATAAAGGAGACACAAATTGGGTAGGTTCATTGCATCGTTAGTGTTTCCAAAGAGTCTTATTACTCATTTGTTGTTTCGAACAAAGAAGTAAACCACTTTCCTTTCGCGAACCTCAAGGTAAATGAATTCGTTATTATTATATCAGCACAATTGCCTTAGCAGCCATCTATGAGTCAGGAAGTTACGAAATGTTTATATTGTATTGTTTTTTCATTATTTACTATAGCTACTGAATTGAAAATTCAAGATTGATATTGATAGGTGTTAATTTTCCGCAACGATCACGTTTCACGACGAGTCATATATCCACAATACGGGAGCCTATTGCCAAAAATGTTTTGTTACTGTTTTGATAAATCATTCGTTATACAAGGTGAAGATTTTGAAACGAGTAATTAGCTGTAACTTTAGAAGTGGCTAATACACTGAATACACAGGAAGGCTCAACAAAAACTTTCTAGCCGGGTTTCCTCGAAAACTGTAACTTTCCGTTTGTGCACTTACTATCGCCGATATGTGCTAAGGTTTGCTAACATCGCTAAACCACTGACCAGGCTCACAGAAAGACAAAGTTTCAGTGGTCAGAGGAATGCCAAGATTCGTTAAGGAAGCTGAAAGGAGCTTTGATTAACGCACCAATCTTGAGCTACCCTCTTCCGAATGGAAAATTCATTTTGGACACAGACGCAAGTAACGTGGGACTTGGAGCTGTCCTGTCTCAGATCCAAGAAGGACAAGAGAAGGTCATCGGTTACTTCAGCAAGACCCTCAGTAAACCGTAGCGCAATTACTGTGTCACCAGGCGGGAGCTGTTGGCTGTGGTTAAAAGAGTAGAGCACCTCTACAAGTACGTGTATGGACGAAGATTCCTACTGAGAACTGACCATGCAGCTCTCAAATGGCTCCTACAGTTCAAGAATCCTGAGGGTCAAGTGGCACGATGGATTGAGAGGCTCCAGGAATTCGACTTTGTGATCGAACATCGGGCGAGGACTAGCCATAATAATGCAGATGCCCTATCACGAAGACCATGCCCAGACGACTGTTCGCACTGCCGACGAGCAGAGGAGGAGTCGACACTCTGCAGAACCACGGCGGTCGAAAATAACTGGAATGACCACAAGATCCAGAAAGACCAAGAGAAAGATCCAGATCTTGGTTTAGTCATCGGCTGGATGAAGAGTAATCGAAGACCGTCGTGGCAGGAAATAGCCAGTTGTTCTCCGGTCGTCAAGTCTTATTGGTCCCAATGGAACTCTCTCACCATGGACAATGGAGTCTTGAAGTATGTGTTGGAGTCGGAGGATGGCGGGGAAGAAAGACGTCAGGTAGTAGTTCCCATGATGGGGTCACCGGAGGACATCTGGGAGTGACGAAGATCCTCCAGAAAGTGAGGCGGTTTTACTGGGCCAATTGCCAAGCTGACGTCAAGGACTGGTGCAGAAAATGTGCTGTATGCGCTGCCAGCAATGGGCCTCGAACAAGACCTAAGGCCCCGATGCGCCAGTACAATGTGGGCAGCCCATTTGAAAGGATCGCCATTGACATCGCTGTTCTCCGCTGACCAAACACATGAATCACGTGGAAAAAGCGCGTACGTTCTGAGAAATGGAAGTTTCGAGAGAGAGAGCCATCTAGACGAATCGTTCTGTGGACTCGATTTATCGAGAGCTGTGAATACGAGTATATAAGCCGCTGTGTATCAGATGGCGGAACAGTCAGAGATAGCCACAAAGAGTTACAAATATAATAGTTCCAGAGTTCGCAGATAGAGACTGACAGTAGAAATAAATTTGATGTTAGGAACTCAATGTTTTAGTGAATAATTGTTTAAGTAGTGTTTAAATAAATTAGAAAAATTAGTTAAGTGCATATTTACTACAAGATTATCTCTATTTAGTTTTGATGGCTCAAAGATTTATTAACGTTGTTTACAAAGTTTTCTCGAGGACCAGGCAGTTTTGCCATTATAAAACGAATAATTGGCCAGAATAATCCGCTGCTATTGGTTGAAATACCATAAACGTCAAAAATTTTACATGTATATATAATCATTGAAATTGAATTGAAAAAATCTCACATTAGACTGCGCCTCAAACCCAAAACCTTTAGCCCCGAAAACGGACGCTATACCGCTGCACCATGCCCCGGCATCAAAACTATTGTGCTCATTCAAGTTCACAGTCAACAGAGTAACGCAATCTCTAATTGAAAGCGGAACCCCGTTGCATCATTCATGCTACAACTGGCACACTGCATCAAATGATCCTTGATTGGAGAAACTTGTAGTGGGAGCTAGCGGCGAGTGTGTCACAAATGCAAACTTTTTCCTACATCAAATGCAGTTGTACCCGTTTTCATTGAAGTTCGATTTAAAAAAGATGGCTAAGCTACTCAATCGCCTGATTGAGAAGAAAGTTCAGTTTGATTGGAGCTCTGATTGCCAAACCAACAAATTAAAGAAGAAAATAACAACTGCTTCTATCCAGGAAAGAAGAAGAATAAAGAAAGGGACTTTCATGTTGGAGTGTATGTAATACGTCTCAGTAAGGCATTGGATCTGTTTTACCGCTGGCAAAAGATGACAGAGTCTAAAGGCAGTACTATGTTACGAGAAAAGAGCTTTTCTTGATAATCAACGCCATTGAACATTTCCACACTTATTGCATTTAAGGACTGATAACAAGGCTTCTTAGTAGATAATGAAGTTCAAAGAGCTCGAGGGTCAGGATTTCAGATAGTTAGTGAGACTTCATCAATACAATCAAAATTATTCATTACAGTGGCATTTTTGCAGCATCCTCGGAAACTTGAAAAAACTTTTCCAATGACAAGCATTTCAAGGAAAAGCTGCCAGCCGGAAGAATAAAACAATTTGGTGTTGGTTCGAAACTGGTCAAAAAATTAAGTTAGACCGGAGGGCAGGAAGTATCCAAATATGGTGAAGTTGCCAACGGATACTGGGCTCAGTAGGATTTGTTATGCTATGCTATGCTATGCTATGCTATGCTATGCTATGCTATGCTATGCTATGCTATGCTATGCTATGCTATGCTATGCTATGCTATCCTATGCTATGCTATATAGTTGATATTCTGGAAACATTTCTTGTTGCTGAAAATGCATGAAAATTAATTCTTGATGTATCCATGGACTATATTTCAATGCGGCTCGAAATTGTGCCCATTTCGAACCTGGACGTAGGGACAGTCTCTACTGCCGTTATAGAAAATGTGATAGCCATACATGCAACATGCAACCCCACTGGAATTATATTCTGAGTAAAATTTTGGCATGAAGAAAATCTGCCCCAAGTATTTTCATTATTTCTTCTATCCTATCGTATTGCCGCTGTTTGGAATGCCAGAGGACAAACTTCCTCCAGAATATGTTGAATAATTGCGAGAAAGACTGGAGAAAGTGAATGAGTTCCATACGCATCATCTTCAGGAAAACACCAGAAACTATGGCCGAGCAGGGTGGTGCCGTTTGGCTCTACGGATTGTAGTCACGAAGAAGAAACACGAATTGTATGCTTTTGATGAAGTTTCAGAAAAACTTGTTCGATGAATCAATTATTGCCCTAGATTTCGATTTTTGCGTTTTCGATTATGAAAAGAATTGGTTTCACCTTCCTACGCGACACACTTTTCCGTATTCATTTGTTTCAACCGTGTTGATCGGAGATTTAAATTTATCGATGATATAATCGGTGAATGAGTCAAAAGCAATCGAATATCGCAGAAGGAACTCTTGCGGTTTTAGCGAATTCGCACTTTTCCAAGCTCGAGGTAAAAACTATACTCGGTGATTACTTAAAAAGGTCGACACTCGTTTTTACTGACTTCATATGGTAACACCTTAGGATGTTACACGAGAGAAAAATATTTTCTTCGATAACTTTTTAAGTGGCATTGGAAAGCAGCCAGATTTTTATGATTGTCAAGATAAATTACTGTCACGAAGTCCGATAACACACCGCCTCTGGATTCCCAATTCTCAGAAAGATCATCTCTTTTGAAATTACGTAGATAATTCTTTGAACACTATTTGAAGATGTCACTGAAAAACTCTTGTTCATATATATAGTTTCTTTGGAAAATAAATTATTCTTTCGGAAACACTAAGTTTAATTGTATAAAATTTGCCGATATTTACGAAAGAAACTCCCCCTAAATGGTTTCACCCGGAACAGGGCGTTATTTATGCCTATTACAGAACTGGCAGTAAAACAACACGTTCCACATTAGTGACAGTGTCTTTCAAATCTTAATTGTCCTTCATAAAAAGGAAGTGAGAGATTGTTTCACGTCACAGAGCTGATTTATTATACATCGAATAGTAGCGATTTCTTATGTAGAGAACATCCCTTGAATGTTAATTGCTTCCTCATATTTATGTTCGCCGTTTTTATCTGTATCTGGATCCAATTTATAATAATAATGAAGCGGCTTTATTCTTCAATATAAATACAGAAAATGAGGCGAAGTATCAGCTATAGCTGTTTTTCAACTCAACCGTGACAAAAAACAAAATAAATTTAAAATACAAATAGAAAAATGAATATAAGAAAATAACATACTTACATCTATGACAGAAATATATGATTCTCACAGTAATTTGAAAAATAACATATTATATCATTTGCTGTCATAAATCAGATTTTTACTAAACAAAGTGTCCTGAGACATGGCTAGATAATGTATTGAAGTGACTTATGTGATGTCGAGAAGTTGGGACTTACACGTAAATATGAGAATAGTTAATAATTCAATTTAATGAAGCTTTAGCTCCTGAAGGTGCTCAATTTGTTGGCGAAATGCGCGTCCATTGAAATTGATGAAATTTTTGTTTTTGGTAGTTTTTCCGATTATCTGAATAACTTTTTAGACTCATGGTTTATTTATTCTGTTCAAACTCATGTTGAATTATTGAATGAATAATAAACTTTTTTTTAATATCCATTGAATCTTGGTTCAATTATTATGACCGGTTTTGGTTTTTACACTCTTAGTCAGCCAGAGGGAGTTCAATATTAGGACAGATTCTTTCACATTCACTATTTTTGGTTTTTATATTACCCCATACTTGGACTGCTTTACCGGTTATTTCTTTTGATATTTCTTCAACTTTTTTCCAATCCTTATTCTTTATTACTGTTTTTATAAATTTCTCTTGTTTTTTTTAGTTGTTTTCTGCTTCACTCCATTTTTCATTGATATAATTTTTCCTTGATTTCCGTTTTTTACCATTTACCTCATTTCCTATTCCTATTATTCATTACATTTCAAGTTCGTCAATTTCCTTTAAACAAATCTAGTCAGACCTTCTGCCAACTAACTTTAGAAATTTCATTCAAGATCTACTGTCACACTTATTATTTGGCACAAGTAGTCAAGTACAAAATCTTGGAAGCATTCCAGCAGACGAAAATTATGATCTGGGAGCCAGCATCATATTCACTAAACTGTAACTTTTTATTCAGCTCTTAGTAGAAGGTATGTTGATATGACTTGCTTCTGAATAATAATAATAAACATTGATTGACCAAAGCAAGAATGACTCGAGCTTGGCATCAAACGTTAAAAAGTGGTATTTTAAAAACATCTGAGGATCGCTCGCAAGGGTGCAGACGACGGTTGACGTAAAGAACAAATTTTTAAGAAAATGTGTATTAAACAAATGGTCAACAAGTATGCTGAGATAATGCTACCTAACCCTCACTTCAAAAACCCTGTCAGGAACGAATGCTTCTATCAAGCAATTGAACACTTATCCTGAAGTGTTCAAGTTTGTGAAGTACCTCAATTCGTGGAACCTTGTCAAACACCTAGGAAAAGTCGAGATATATTAAGTCAACGGGGGACGAGAAATCTAGGAATGTGGCCCATTTGTCCAGGCAATATATTAAGTTCGTTGTTGTTGATATTCCAGAAATAAAACTATGTTGTGTAGAAGAGATCACACCGTTTCCAAACACAAGGAATAAGAAGTTATCTACTGTTATTCTCTCCATAATTTTAGCAGATACGGAAACCAGGCTAATTGGTCTGTAGTTCCCAGGATCAAATTTGTCTCCTTTTTTATAAGTAGTACTGGCAAAGGCCACCATTGATTGGGAAGACAGGAGTGAAAAGAAAAAATATTCGTAATTATGGATAAGGGGTTTTGCGAGAACAAAATAAATGCTAGTATATTATCTAACCCGGATGAGATAATTGTTTTGACATTTCCTAGTTTTTATACACATGACATAAGGAGTTTTAGCATCTTATTTATTTATTTACTTATTCGGGATACAAACAGGTGAAAACCCAATTCAGTATCCTCTAGTCTTACTTTATGAATCATATATTGTGGGTTCTAGATGACTGTGGCAAAATTCAGCGCTGTGTTCACAACTAACAAGAAAGATTGATCGAATGTTTTTGCGAACATTTCAGCAGCGCATCGTATTCACGTATGGTTCCATTGTCGAAGCTTGGTTCTACAGTATTCATAGATTGCCTTGGAACCTTTTTCCACCAGATTTCGTTCATAGTTCAGTTCGAGTGTTTTCAGGTCTTAGGACAAATTGGAGGAGTAAGCACGATAGGTATTAAAATCTTCAGCGGACTTAGTTATAGGTAGGCACTTCTTTGAGAGCGTATGTCTTTTTAAGAGTGGTGGATCAGTTCATGGTTTCCTGCTCTTGGTTTTAATAAGAAACTACATAGGAACAGAATCAAGAAGTGAATGGCAGAAAAACTTCCTTTGGAGTCAACTTCAGGAATTTGTTCATAAAGAATTTTTCTGTACTAAAAGTAGTTGCTAGAACATTCTGGTTCATTCCTTTGTTTTCCAAGATGGTGTTTCGAATTTCTGTGTCTGTTGTCAGTTGGTGATTACACGTAACTGTGACATGATCGAAGCAACTGATTGGAGAACCAGTTTTATTGTAGCTTAGAAGGTGGGGATCATTTGTTATAAGTAGATCAGTAAGCAAGGGGGTCTGTATCGTGTGGGTTCGTCGATTAATTGAGAGAGATATTGCAATCAACCAATAATTCAGCGCTACTTTCATGAGAGTCAGGAATTTTATCCACAGGCCATTACAAGGTTGAGAAGCTGAAGTCTACAAAAGAGGCCAATGTTGTTTGATGAGTGGCATATCTAATGGACGATCTCGACACACATCCAAGAGTACAGGGAACATTTTTTGTAGACACATTGAAACATCGCCTGTTTGAATTGAATGGTGGATACTGGTATAGTCCTAGAAAAAGCATAGTATCCGACTTGCGCGTAATGAGTATTACTCACTCAATGATTTACAAACTATTCATCCTCATGAGTAATAAATAGTATCATTACACGCTCGTTGTCTCGTTGAATAATAAACTATTTCTCAAGTTGCAATGTAGTCCTTTGCTTGTCTTAAAATTACCACCGTGTATAAAAAAAGAAGTCATTAGTTAATCTCTAGTGACTATATTTTTATTCGCAAATATGCATTAAGAATAAACTATTGAATTAAAAAAAATTGCATTGTCGGTGGCTGGAACCCACGACCTCTCTTCTATCTGAGCCATCCGGCCTCTCATTGAAATGTGTTTGATAAATATTATATCAATACTACGAGTCTCAATTATTCGGGTGTTTTGGTAGTAAACTTTCCAGTAATTATTTGTACTCTTTGTAATTTCAGGTGGTGTATTTTCACACTCTGATTCTGAATCACTGGATAAATTCATGATACTTTTTATATTTTCGAATGGAAACGTGACAGCAATAATTTTGACACTACTGAAATTTGCCACTACGGTGACAATCAACTGCGTCAAGGCTAATGTTATTATTGCTAACCAGTGTGAGAATATTATTCTTATACAAGGGAGAGAATGTAAATACATTTGAATTGCATAGGGCAGAGGTGTTTCAGAATATTTCTTCAATCTCAAGAGAGAGAATTGCAGCATTCTGTAATCAAATTTCATTTCAGAATTAGTAAATTCTATGATGATCGTGGAGAAATAATATGTATTTGTTTCACTATTGCAAAAAATTAATAAGAAAGTTGCCGGACAACAAAATCGTTCCAAAAACTTGTTTTCTGCACGAATTAAACTTTTTTTTCAATCACACGGAGTATGAACTTGCAAAATATATCTCGAAAAAAACTGGGACAGGTATATTTCTAGGTAAATATGAACTGACCTGCTGCAGTCCCTGCATTCAGTCGCCAAACCGATAAAAATAAACTGGAATGGAACGTGTCAAGGAGGACATCTGGCATTCTTCCCTGAATTCTATATATGAAGCTTTCAATAAACTGCTCAACAAATGGAGTATATATTAGGTACGAGGAGTTTTGTCAGTACCGGGCGACAACGAAATTAGGCTTAGCTGTTTCCGAACGTACGTAAATCGAATTCATTGGCGGTTCATAAGATGATTTTCCAAATTTCATGGGGGTAATCCCCTGATTGATCCCACTTTTTGTGTTCAGTTAATATTAGGGATATTTAGATATCCTTCACAAACGTAATAATTATTAAAAACCCATGAGCAGATTGATGATATCCCCCTCATAAACACTGGTAGACCTATTCTCGAAGGCATTTAGCCTGAGCGGGCAGAGTACATCTATTACTAATGTTATTATTAGCTATGGCAACCTACTGATTTTTTGGTGTATCATATTTTTACTTATAGAAAAATTATAAATCACAAATCAGAGATTCTCCTTTTCATTCAACGTTTTCTTATATTCCAAATCCTCATTACTATAAAATAGTCTTTATTAAAACAAAAATTCAAGCACTACTGATTCCTGCAAAATCAATGCGATTTCCTCCCTTGAAAGATAGTTCTTAAAAATTTGGGAAATCGTGATGGAATTTGCAAGAAATGGTTCCCTCTGAATGTTCAAGAATAGCGAAATGAAAGTTTGTGAATACCTCTTTTTGGACGGAGTTTGAGATTGCAGATAGGTATCTGGTTTTTGTTCACTTTTCACTTTACTGAACTTCCTAAAGACAGGATGTTCACAACAGTTTGATGTCCTGGAATTATTATTTATCTGGTGATTATCAGTTTTTTGCAAATCCTGAGTAATCATGAAATAATCCACTTCAGTGGTTGAGCAGTGTACTTACATACTTAACCGGAAATCTCCGAATTGAATTACATATGTTAAAGTTACGTTAGTTACGCGCATCTTGAACGGTTTGGTCTGTTACGTCTTTTAAGTATATACGATTCGGTTGTTGGCTCATATATGGTTATACATCGAGCATAAAGCTCACCTTTGTTCAACTCCCTTGACAGGTGAACCAAGGTTTATGCCCTGATAACGATTTTCATTGGTAGTAAACTATAAAATTTCACTTGTCACTCTTTGTCTGGTTTAATGCTCATTTGTCTACTAACAGTTACGTTCTATATCCACTTGAGTTTCTTATTGGGTATTTGAATATAATCTATTTAATCTATGGTAATATATTAGAAAATCAAATCGGAAGAAGAAATAAATTAAAATGATGATATTTCAGTCTGTGAAATAAATAAACATTTCATATGTGAGATTGGGCATACTCACCTAGATATTTTAAAAGGAAATACAGCTTATTTATTTAGTTGTCATGAGTTGAACCGATTCGGTAAGTATTTTCCATTTAAACGCTCAGTATTTGTCGAATGAAATAGAAAAAATATATTTTTTTCCTGATGAATTTATATTTGATATGAAAATAATTTAACGACTAATATCCTGGGCCACAAAAACAAAAAGGGAAGTGTTACTATTTATCTAAGACAAAAAATATATCAATTAACCGCTCAATTTGAGGACAGGAAAAAAATAATATTTTGAAATGAAATTATTAGATGGTTCGATGTTTTTCCCTAATTTTACGGAGTTCTCCAATTTAATTTTCTCGAGTTTTTACAACTTTTTGCTACGTTAAGCGTTCTATATCTAGCCTTCAAGGGCGCAGGGGGATAACATACTATTTGAATGGCAATCGCTGGCTTGCATGTGGATGGATATCTTCAGACAATATTGTGCAGAAGGGAAAACCTCGCAAGAAATCTCTAGAAGTTCATCAGAAGATCCGTAGTACTTGGGAGATAGTCCGGAGAGCGAAGTACAGAGAGGTTCTATGTAGAACTATCTACCTGCACTCCGCCCGATGGCCGGCTTCGCCGTCAAATAATATTAGTAACACATACCAATACAGCAAGTTAAATGAGAGCTTGGAAATAATAAAAAAAGTCTCGAACAGACCCTGATAAATATAACGAGCAATATAGTATACATATAAACTATCGTGAAAATGGATTACTACACCAAAAAAATTTAACAAAACAAAATCTTCGAAGGCATTATGGAAAACTATTGAATGGTGCCCCAACGAAGGAAAAATACGTAGTTGAAACCAAATTAGTGAAAAAAATAGACTTCGGAAATGAACAGGAAATCAAGACCTTTTTATTGAATAAGTAGTTTGAAAAAATATTTCATAGTTAACAATAAAAAAAGCCAAGAACAACTGCCTTCTGTATTCGTTACACCTACTTATAAATCATTTTCCACACAGTATTCATAAAACTCCTCAGTACTATTGATGGCCATCTGACAACATTCTTTGATTTGATTTTGCGCTAATACCAATCATCTTCAAGATGTGGACTACTTATTCATGAACAGAATGAAGAGGGTAGGACCTAGAATTGAGCCATGAATCACTCCCGTAGTAATATCGTTCTTGTTCGACATCACAGCATCAATTACTACGAATTTTTTAGCACTTGAAATTCCAGTTAATAACCAATATGTTATGGAAAATTCTAAAATGAAAAACCTTCAGAACTTCCGGAGTTAGTCCCGAAACGAAAATAACCCGGACAACGCCTGGTTGAATTGCTGAAATCAATACATATGACTTGAATCTCCTCAACTTCCCCGTTCTGAATAATTCTCGTTATATAATTGCTACAGAGAGTAAATTTTTGTTTCATTACTTCTTTTTCAGAAACACTGCTTACGAGAATGATTATAATTAAATTAAATCCATCTCGCGCTCTGATTGTAACATAAATTTTGTGCTCATAAAATAATTGCTAATAACCGTTGTAAGTGTATGAAAATCAGGTCTTATGCATGGTATTCATCCACACTTGATTGCACACGCATTCAGATTAATAGGTAACATTTATGTAAGGCTTATATCCTCTGCTCGTTTGTGGACTTTTACTTTCGATGGAAAAATTTAAAAGCGTGTTGTATGAATGTACTTTGCAACAATAGAAGATAACATGAATGAATAATAATAATATTTAAATTCATCTTTCGAGAAATGATTTCACTACATATCACATTAAATCAGCACTAAGTCACCAACAAGCAATAACAATTAAGAGACAATTGAAAAATAGGCACAATAAAAATGGCCAGTGGCACACAAGCGAAAAACAAACCCTATACTTTCAACTCCAATGGTTGTTCGAAATGATAATCATTTATGAATTTTTCTTCAATTTTTTACATTGATTGTAGGAGGGTTTTACAGGCTTTACGGCCTCACAAGCACTTAAACCTATTAGATCTTGATCTATTCGAGGCCCGAGATTTAGAGACATCGTTTATCAATGTGCTGGGAGCAAATTTTCTGACGTTAGTTAGGCCCCAACCAGGAAGTTGAGCCTCTTACAGAAAAGCGCTGGACATTCGCAAAACAAATATTATTGGCAACTATCACTCCATCTATACCTTAGAGGGCAGTGCACTTCTTTAATATAAATCAGTTAAGATTATTTTGTGTAACAGAATCTTTAAAATTTGATCTCAATATCCATAATCATTTTTTTTTCTTGAATCCCAATTTATTCTTATTATTTTTCATTCCATTATTTTATAAAAGCTTGTTCCCTAATCCAAATAAGAGGCATTCCATTGACCGATAACTTTTTTGCTACCACACCCTCTTTCCAAGCTTGCGGTATGTAACTGTAGATGAAGCTGGCCTTGAATAGCCTATCATTTCAAGGAAATGAGGCGGGAAAGACGTTGTACTGGGGACAATTCAGTAATTTCCTTGCATATTTATCTCCATCTTCTCCTTTTTGACTTTCTGGGTCCTTTATTGTACTCAGAAAGAGCTGTTTTGTAGTATTCCCACTGTTCCAGACTCTTCGCCCTACTAAAAAGTTTTCAGACTTTTTTTCGAAGTGTGACTAGTTCCTCATTCCACCAACGGACGTATCTGGTGATTGTCTTTTGTTTTTTAGGATAACTTGCTACTCCCTTTGCTTCGAAGAGTGTCTCTGTTTTCTCCGAATCGATCCTTATGGGCTGGTGATCCAAAAATGAGGAGTCATCATCAGAGACATGCCTGTTGTGTTATTTGCTATAAATGAATCGGTGAGGGTTAAATGAATATCTTCTTTTTTAATCGCTTTTATAAAGGTGAGTTTATTCCCTATCCCACACTGATGAGAGGTAAAAAAACCTTGAAACATGTCATGTATGGAGGTGGTCATCTCCAACAGGATAGGAGATAATATTCAATTAGGACTTGCAAAAGTGCCCTCCTCGAGGGACCTTGCACAAATGGATTACAGCTGTAATTTAATGTCCGTAATGGTAAGTAGTTGTTTTCTGTCAGATATTTCTAATTTGTGGGAATATGCGTAGAAAATGGCATTTCCACTTCATCGAAATTATTCATTTCATTCAAATATAATCCAGATAACGAAGGGCAGAAATACAAGTATCGATTCAATCAGTATCTGAAACTTCCGAAAAAAACATAACTGTTTTGATACTCGTAACTAATTACTTTTTCAGCCTTTCTCGTATTTGACCATGGTTTTCGTAAATGCTGGTCATTGAATTTCAGGCGAAATAAAAAAAATCTCAATGGTTCATACCATTAGGAATGAATGATATCGTAAACTTTGCATAAATTATTGCGTGAACTGAGCGGCCTCTATTTTCATTGTTTTTATGTTTCAAATAAGTTCTATTATACGTAATCTTTAGAAATTTGGCTAGTAAGTACTTCTATTTCGCCGGTTCAACTACGAATTAACGAATTGTTATAAATAATTGTGTCTTGTTCGAGGGAATAGCAATCATGGAATTTGTAACAATTACTATTAATACAGTTACTTCATCGACAATTGGAAAAAGAAGCTTTCTACTTGCAATTTTCAACTGCTTTTTTATGTAACATATCAAATCACGTAAGAATGCTAACCTTGCACCATATATTTAATTTCAACTTTCGGTTACGATTAATTATTCTCTATTCTCAGTATGAATCATGCGTCTTATTGATATTAAAGAAAAAACAACAGTGCTGTGCATAATGCTTGGGCGTTCAAAATATAAAAATTAATAGGAAGTTAATAAAATTTTTAAAAATATTCGAATATTTACGAATTTACGTACTTCACTTGACCTAACGAATAAATTCGAAATGTGTGCCGGATATTTTCAAATAAATGATAGAATAATTTGGGTGAATTTGAATTACCTTTCTCTCCACACATTCCCAAAAAGTTGGAGCGAATAGACAGAAAACAACAGATGATGGATAATATTCAATGCTTGATTACAATTAGCTCTTGCAATGTTGTCCTTGAGGAACACTGCACAAATAGATGTAATAGATAGAAGTAATTCTATGTCCGTAAGGAAAGGCATATATCAGCCTCATATTCTCCAATTTGTGGGAATGTGAGGAATTTTCCACCTTTTGGAATGCTTGGTGCAATGTAAGGAGAGAAGAGTATTTCGGTTCGAAAGGTCGAAATTACTAGTTTTATGTGTCGAAATAACGAAGTTGTTTTTTACTCTCGGTATCAAAACAAAAAAACAAAAATGTTATTGCTGAAAAAGTAGTTTTATCAAAATTTTACCGATAGAAACCCTATATGAAAATTTTCAAATCATTACCAAGAAACGTCTACACTACGAGCTTACTACTCGGGAACATGGCCTGTGGCCCAGTAATAATGAGTGAATGGAGAATGAATGAAACGATAAAAATGTCATTAGGCCAACCACGCACGTAATATGGACCACGTTTTGTCTTTTCCGGTTAAACCTAAAGAGCGGAAGTTAGAAGTAGAACACAAACGCATTGAAATGAAAATTTCACACACACTACGTACTCGCAGGCTGCACCCTCTGAGAAATACGATACCAAAATATCTACAGTTTCCCTCTTGTTTCGTTTTATTGTCCCAGCTGGAAGAGAGTGAAACAGCCAGTTTCCTGTTGTTCGAAAGTGCTGCAGTAAAAATGTTGATCAATATTTCAATTTGTTTGGTAGGAGAACTTATAATCCTATATTTATATACCAAGGAACTATAATGCACCTTTTCATCCCGAAGGTGGAATCTCCAGAGGAATCATATAAAATGTTTTATATGTCAGATTATAATTCTATCTTGAAGTATGCTTTAACGATGAAAGATAATAAAATTTTCATAAAACTTATTCGGTAAAATCAAGAGAGGGATAGAAGAGCGGCATCAATTGCCTTATGGCTTCAACACTAATTGCACTTCCTCTCCAACATCTATGATGAATTGAAATAAAGTATTGAACTAATACCCACAACATTTATACCAGTAATAAAAATCTACTGACATGTCCTTAAAGATGCTTCAATTTGAATGTGTACAAACAATACAACGCATGGCCAGCCCTGCTGCATAATAATAATGATACTCCCTCATAAACACCATAGAATGTACTCAAAAGCATAGCCTAAGCGGGTAGAGGAAGGCTATTATTATTATTTGCCGTGACAACATACTGATTTATGATGACATATTCACTTTTCAGCTGTAGGAAAACCCGAAAAACCTACAGAATCAACCCTGGTGGTCGGTGCGCACTCCAAGCAAGCACGAGACGGCGGGATTGGCCTCTAGACAAATTACATTGCCTATCAAGTCCTACGAAATTGAGAAAAATTTTCCCATTCCCAGGATTCGAACCTGGCCAAATTCAAGCGGAAATTTCAAAGGCCGGCATCTAACCGCCTCGCTACCGACTAAATCGTCTGTTCAACGGTTATACTTCCCCAGACAACAAGGAGGCCGCGGACTTTTGAGCTTGGAGTGTCTACATAACAGAATGGTATTGGATCCCCTTTTCTGCTTAGTATGCGATCATGAAAATGCAGGGATTGGAGCATTTCTTTTCAAGGCAGCATCAATCCGTGCATCCGATCAACTCGGTTTCGTATTCGACACTGAACGGACGAACCCAAACTCTGTCACCTTTCAGCAAAAAGCCCTCGTCCAAGCTGCGAAGAGTGAGAGACTTCTACAGCTACATGGGAATAAGCCAATGAAAAACATTGAAAACTTTGGACTGCCAAGATGGTGTCTTCGACACCCTCGTCTACCGTAGTCGCAAGATTAGGTATAGAGGTTCCTGATACTAGATGCAGAGCGTGTCGTGGGGCAGCTGAGACCATAATGCATTTGCTGTCAGCCTGTCCAACTTATGCGGTCTCAGCCTATATCTATAGGCATAACGCGGTCCTTAGAGTGTTGTACTACCACCTACGACACTCGTACAGTATAGACGAGATACCGGTGTTGCCTTATCATCCGGAGGATATTGAGTCCGTTGGGGAGAATGAGAAAAGCCGAATCTATTGGAACTATTCATTTCCCACCCTCAGGCAAACACAAGTCCATATGACTGATGTAGTCCTCGACTGAGAAGTGACGATTTTTGTCATTGAGTTTTCGGCTCCTAGCGAAACGAACATCGTCCGAAAAAAGGAGAAAAATCGGACCAAATATCGAGATATACTATTTAAACTCCAAAGGCTTTACCCAAACCGTTCTGTTAAAGTGGTATTTGGGTTCTTGGTGGAATGATGGACACACCGCTCTCAAACTTAAAAATCGTACCGGCCTACCGTAATAAGGTAAAAATCTTAGCCGGACGAATAACGAAGTAATAAGTGACCAAAAAAAAACAAATATATTTGGAGAGCTTAGGTTAGAAGTTAGACAGGATAAGGTTAGGTAGGTATAAAATAATGTTAAATTTTACCAGAACGGTTAAGTGGTAGGGCACCAACTGGTGGACTTTCCCTTTAGATTTCCTCATTATTTGTAATTTTACTACCATACAAAAATAGAAATTCTTGAGTTATTTGAGGTGTTTTTGAATTTCAATGGCCTCTCTGAAAATTCGCGGTTTATATCCTGAGGTCCAATCCAGTACCTGAGTTTCGTTAAACGCTAGTAGAGCATGTTCTGAAACCGACCATTTCTCGGATTGTCCAGTTCCTCTTGTGTTCGGTTAAGCAGGTGTTGATGCTCCTTTTCGTCGTACCAATATATAAGTAACCACAGTTGCAAGGGATGCGGTAAACACGTGCGACACCTGGAGTAGAGAGGGGGTCTCTCGGGTCTTCTGCGGATCTCAGACTTCGTCCAATGATCTTCGTTGGTTTGAATATCGTTTTAACTTCTTTCCAGAAGCTTGCCAGTCCTGTCTATGATATTCTTAATGTTCGACAGAAATCCTTGTGGTGTGCGTTGTTCTGTGTCCTCTATTCTGTTTGTGTTTCTTTCTCGTGCGGCTCGCTATTTCTTGCAGGGTACCGACACCCATTATTACCCAAAGCACTTTTTAAGTGACAAAGTTCTTCATTGAGGAGTTCTAGTTGACATATTCGTATGGCCCGTTCTGTCAGTGTTTCAATTACAGTTAGGCTTAACCGAACGCTCCGTGAAAGTTTACCTTCTCAAAGATATAATTAAATATAATTTTCAACTGAGGTGGATAATTCTACCTTAATATCTCAAATCATTTACTATCATCATTAGATAGATTAGAAAAATCAGATGTTTAAAATATAAAGTCTGTTTTGTTTCAAGTAATAATACTGTTACTTTTCTGAATTCTTACTTTTCTGGGTTCTCAGATATATACCCTTTTATACTGATCCGCTATTACCTGTTTAAGGCAGTCGAACAGGATCGCCACCTGCTGCGTCGAAAACTCCACTCGAAAGAATCCGAACTAGACTCCCGCATAATCGAACTGCAGAATGACGTCATCGAGCTCACGTCGAAACTCACTGCAAAAGATAACCTCATTAAGCAGTGGGAGAGGGAAAAAAGCGGCCTGGTAGCGGAGCTGAGCGCTCAGAATGCCAGGCTCACTGCCCAGCTCAAAGAGGCGGCACAGAAGGAACAACAGCTGCTGAGAGAGGTGGAGGGGTACAGAGAGCAGCTGACGCTAGGAAAAAGTAATTTGCAGGTGAGTTACTGAGTCCGAATGGCTTGGAAGATGATGATTTTCTACTCTGTTTCACAAATTACCACACTTCAGCACTGGGACTCCGATGATTAGAAATGTTTCATAGCATCGAAATGTGTCGAGAATGTGACGTCATATTCGAACGTTATAAATGGGAAGCATAGTACCGATATTTCGAATATGACGTCAAATTTCGATTCTATAAAACTTTTCTAATCATCGGAGTCCGGGGGCTGAACGTGACATCCCGCTTAGTTGTAATAAGCAGGTTGAGTGTAAGAGAGTGTACACCTGCTGACTATGTTATCAGGCAAAGCGCTAACTCTGCCTTTTGTCAGTTTTATGATCAATACAAATGTACTAAGCTCATAAGACTGTCAATAAAATATTATATTATCATTATTATTATCATGAAATCGTTAGGATGTTAAGCGACGATATATTTGGTTCAAGTGTAAACTAACACCAAAGCAAACAACCACTCCTCAGTCGCTCACCTAGGAAGTATTTTTTAATATTGGGATTAAATTGAAGTATATGATGTTATTTATACTTTTACTACCACCAGACCCAGAGAATAGTTTGGAATCCACTATGAGTCACCCGGATTAAGGCTCAGGAGATACCCTCTCCAAAAGCCAGAATACTGAACCTTATGCTTCACAGCTCTACTGGTTTTCGAAGGCAAAGATGTAGATTTGTAGGTTCGGTCACGGCTTCACGAATGCGTGGACTTTATATAAGGGATTGAAGGAGTAAATAAGGAGTAAGTTCCACGAACTAGCTTCATTTACCGAAGCGAAATGGTGGAAAATATTAAAGTACCAAATGTGTATAATATGAACATTTGTAAAGAATTCATACACCATGTATATGCAAATGAGCGAAAATGATATCAACTAAGGAAAATAAAATGGTCACCCTCTCATAAACATGAAATATCACTCTGATGTTAAAAATGCGTTTCTGAAACCCATCAACTCACTAATATATGAAACTGCAATTGCGCATCAGATCTCTCTCCAAAGTGGAATCTTCATGTTTGCATGCAACATTCTTATCAAGTTCAGTTTAAAAACGCACCCCGTAATAAAACAACAGCCAATCCATAATGAAACTACTACTATTATTGTTACTTAAAAAAAATATGGTCAAGATTATATTTTAATAATAATTATTATTTATTCATATTTGCCCTCATAACGCCCTCAAGATCATAATGAAAATACCATCACTTTAAAATGACCCAAACCCAATTTTCAGATAATGATTATTATTATTCACATGAAACTAAGTTAAATGCCGGAAGCTTATATTGAT
This sequence comes from Chrysolina americana, assembly GCA_958502065.1. NCBI lineage: Eukaryota > Metazoa > Arthropoda > Insecta > Coleoptera > Chrysomelidae > Chrysolina > Chrysolina americana. Next base: position 91,085,024 of record OY293410.1, read on the forward strand.
ATAGTGAAACAGAAAAAAAACGCATATTTTTATCCAAACAAGCTTTGAAATAGACTAAACACGCCCCAAGTTTATAACGAATTATATAATTATTATTATTATTTGTCTCGGAAAATTTTTGAAATTGTATCATAAAACTACTTACTTGATGCACAAATTAAACAAACACATATCGACCTTACGTAAATGTATACCTTTTTTAGTGCTCTCATTCGAGAGTGGCATCAGCCCACTCTCACAGGTGGACCAACCACCCTCATCTATGATTGGCATGATCGAATGTAATAGTATGCCTTTCGGTTTCAAAAATGTACATCAACTTTTTCGATTTCCGATGATTTTTCAATCGTTTCCGATAATATATAATTTATATCAACCATATTTTGATTTCGATTAATGTTTATCATCATTTTACAGGAACATATGAGCAGCGTGGATGGCCTCAGAGACGAATTGGACCTGGTGACCGAAAAAAGTAAAGAACTGGAAAGACGTCTTCACATGGCCTCTGCCGAACGCGACAACATAGCGTCAGCGTTAGAAGAGGCCTCGGACAGAATTTTGCTGCTCGAGAGGCACACTAGGGAGCAAGACATGCGCTATCACCATAGCTTGAAGGAATACAGCCTGCCACAGGAGAAGCTGTCCATAGAGGAACGGTTGAGCGGTGAGTGTTTGTGGGTGAAATGTAAGGCTGAGGGCCGGTTTTTCAATGTACTTTAACTTAGAGCTGAATTTAACTCATGATTAGAATGTGAGTCTGTTCCTTCATTTAGCAAATGTCATATTGATTCTAACCACGAGTCAAATTTAACCGGGAGTCAAAGTACGCTAACACGATATTGATTAACTGAGAGGGCTACTTTTTCAATCCCCCACATATAAAGTTTTTTCTCCCAGCGTTAGAAACGTTAGTCTTGGCAATCCCTCGCAGTATAGTGTTGTTTCCTCTACTTCCTGACAGAATCTGCACAGTGCAATCCTTCTGCCAGATCGATTCTATTCATATGTTCATTGAACCTACAATGCCATGTGAGGAGCAACTAATATTCAACTCCTTTTCTGATTTTATAGTTATTTTATGTGGCGGCGGTTTTTAATGAACTCTCAGACATGTCTTATTACTGGGAAGTTGTTCCGACATTCTGGAGATTTAGCTTCAACACATGCGTTGATATAGTTATTTCTAGTACAGCTTTTGCTAAATCGGAAAACAGTTCTAGTCCATTCAGAGTTTTGATACTCCTTTCTAGAACTGGTGAATGAGCATCTCCATTGTCCTCATGGTTTCACAACCACAGAAAATGTTGCGAGATATAGTTGACCGTTTCATTTGAAGGAAAAAAGATACGGAATCTTCTGGTTAAACCAGAAGTAGTAGATTCTTGGTTGTTGTGTCAAAAAGGGCAAATACGAGCGTCATAATGGCATCCCAAATTTAATACCTGTATCTTCACAACCATAGAAAATTGCGAGTGTAAATTTTTCCATTTCACCCTTCATTTGCATGTCGATTCGTAATAACATGTCTTTAACCCAGCCAATCATAGAACAAAGATCGAAAAAAAATCTCCACAATAACAAATGTATCTTACTAACCCCGAAAACTAACTGTGTGTATATGTCTGACCAGCCGGTGAACATCGGTCTCTCTTATCAGAAATGGACATCTCAGAACCGACGTTATCGCAAGAATGTATGTCGGTGTACCGCCAACTGAGGTCGCTGGTTGCGCAGCTGAAATCCCACTCCGATGATGACAGCGGCCTGCATTCAGATTGCTCCACCAGTTCCATGGACGATACCAGGTAAATATATATCTAGTGCTTTGCTGCAGATTTATGCAAAATCCTTCTCAATTATCCAAACAGGCTGGAACCATTAATTGAAACATTCTGTGTACATAAGATTCCTCAGGTAAGGAGCGAAACCATAAAAACTCACATCAATGTGGTATGTCGCTAGCTAGACATTAATTGGGCCGAGCAAATACTATTTCATTATTTATAGCTGTGGAAATGGGAAGTGGGAAAATTACCTTGAAATCTATTTTGCGGTTTACTGCCTCAATATCTTCCACCACATAAATATGAATTTTCAACGAACTAGTATATTATTTATTTACCTTTGGTACAGTAATGAACATGCTGGAGTTTTATCGCGACACAAACGGCTATTTCAAAACCTCTACACGTGTTTCATTCACCAGGTCACCATCATCCGGGGAAGTTTGAACTGGATTAAAAGGAAAGAATAATATTTCCTTCGGAAGTGACTGAAACACGTGTGAGGTGTAAAACTAGCGATTTGTTGTTGGAATAATATTTCAGTATATTCATTTAGTGTATTATTATCAATATTTCTTTCTTATTAATAATCATTATCAATACTTTTCTGGAATCAGATCTATTCAAATGAATCAGTTTGCAATTCAGTGGTAACTTGGTGAATTTAGCCTACTGACATGAACCTGTAATAGCAGTTTTTTTCTCTTATATAATGCTGAATATTTTTGACCAATAAAATATAGTAAACTTGCATGTAATCTTATATTGTTTAACTTCTTGACTCACATAATAATGATAGACTTATTGTCCTGTATAGAAATTGGTCATTTACCGACGATAAACGTTTCGTTTCCTAGATTTTCACCTGGTTTGCTCAGTGAAGTTGCCCAGGAATTGGTTGGATTGGTGCTGGACACCGATGTCGTACGAATTTTAGAGCGACTGGAACAGGCTAGAAGAGAAATTCAAGAGCGAGACGAAGAACTGGCTAGAAGAGCAGATAGGATCATGGAGCTAAACAGTAAAGTGAGTATTTTTATTGAAAGAAGATATTTGTGTGACTGAAATTTTCGGTGTGAATTAATATTATGAAAATGCATTACAAAGATGTTTTTACTGTGTAATGAAGTTGGACTCATGCACTGCGGGCATGAAAGACCTATTGGCTGCCACTTAGTTCATCCAAGTATTGGATACCAGATACGTGTTATCTTGCCAACTTGATATCAGCATCCTTCTTGTATAGGCACCATTGATGCTTACCAACTAGAGGGTGAGTTTGGAAGATAATCCGTGCGGCGTTATACGCAGCAGTGTTCATTTTCCAGATTGAAGTATATCGTGATTACATCCACCCGAGCCAGTTTGCACGGTTTCAGGAGGTTGGTATTGTGAAACACGTTGAGGACTCTGATGCCATTTATTGTTGAAACGTGGGAAGTGCTCACAAAACAATTGCACTTGTCATATTGCAGTTATCAATAACTGGGGTGGTATTCCGTGTACCGTAGAATTCTATAGTCGACAGTTATTCTTTTTCTCTCCCATGAATTCAACCATAATGTCATATCACTTATTCTGTCGACTCTAGAATTCTATGGTACACGGAATCCCACCCCTGAACTTTGTTCACTAACCACTGAATTATATCTGTTAGATTTTTGTTACAGATTCTAACGGATATATTCTAGTGATTTATGACTGCCCAGCTGTCTGAGAGCATACTTGATCATTTCATGCTTAGTAAGAAATGTTATTAAATCCTCTTACCATTCAAGTTGTATTGCGTTATTGGTCCCTGATCTGATTTTTAGATGTCTTTCACTAGGACGATTGTGAGACTTGTAGAGATGGATGACGGATCTATGCCGGTTCCACACCATACCAACAAAAGAAATACACGACAGCAACTCAATGTCTCCCAACAATTTTCAAGCAAAATCAAAACATTCAACGTTTTGTTTTGTTGGTGTTTTCAACAACTTTCTATTTTACCGGCGGCTGTCGGTAAAGATCAAAGTGTTGATGTTTTGCCTGCGTTTCTAGCAACTCTTTAGGTCTAGTGTGTACGCGCTCGATGAAGAAAACAAATAAACTCGTGGTCCAGTGTGCAGAATTACTACATCGGGTGAAAAAATAAAATGGACTGTTTTATTTCTGTTTGTTTTTTTGGCGGTTCTTTAAGCTCGGTGTAACCCAAAACCGTTTTTTCTTTTTTTGATTTAAGAATGCAAAACCAGCTGCCATAATAAATAAGTCCTGATTCCTTTGTATTGCGAAATTTCGAGCACGCCACTTTAATAGCAGATTCAATCACAAAGTTGACAATGATAGATATTTAGGTGTTGAAGATAATTATTGTTTTCGTTTATGTGGACAGCACTTGACAATTTGTTTCTGTTCTAGAGAACTTGCAGTTTTGCTGCGTTGCTGTTTTGTAGTCGGTTTTGTTTTGTCTGCTTGGTCTGGACCCGGCATGAGTTCGGCATGAGTTCGGGATGAAACATGCAGACGGCTAAATGTGAATCGCCCCGTTATAAACCTTCGTGACATTAAGGGATAATTTAAATTGACTTAACATCGATGAAAAGCACGACCTAAGAAAGAGTTTGTTGTCTCTCCTTTAGAGACCGGCTAGCTACCACAAAGTCAAACTATTTTTTTTCCACAGGCTTCAGTCTGCGAAGTGGAATTGGCTTCGGCGGTGGAGGAGCGAGACAGGGCGCGTCACGACGCCTGCGACTCGTCCTTGGCTCAAGACGACGTTGTCGCCAAGGCGCGAGAAGATAGAGACGCGGCCGTCCAGAGAAGGACGAAGGCCGAAGTAGAGCTAGCGAAAACGAGAGTGGAACTCATGCAGGCTAACAGTCAGCTGTTGGAATCCATCCAGCAGAAGGTGGAGTTGAGTCAGCAACTGGAACAGTGGCAGGTAAATGGATATTTTAGAGTTAAAGCCGCCGAAACAGGTGTCGATTTGGTTTAATTTATTTTACTTTAATCGAGAGCTGAATATCGAAAATATAAAAAATATATATATATCTGTTAAAATAATAAATTAAAGATTAGTCTTCAAACCTGTTATATTTTGCAGATGGATATGCATGAGCTACTGGATGAGCAACTCAAAAACAAACTCTCGAATCAAGAAATCAAAATGAGGAAAATAGAAAGAGATCCAGTGCCACCACGGAGAAGAAAACTCTTGGGTTTCTTTGGTCGATAGCACATCGAAGAATTGAAAACTAAGCTAACAGAAACAACCAGCAATATCAAAATATGTACAGAAAAAATTGCTCATTTTGATAAGTAATGAGGCCTACTAACTCTGAACCAGAGGAAGTGTAAACTCTCATTTTTGGCCAGGGTAATCGCGAAAAACTCTTTAGACACGTCGATGTAACAATCTCTGTCGCTTTTGAATGTACATATTTTTGAAACAAACTCTGCGTGTCCTGAGACTTTTCTCTCAGAGAGCTGTGATGCCAAAACAGTATAAGTAGGTTTTACACTTGCCCTGTATATCTGTAAATAAATAATTTTACGTAGAACAAGATATGCCGGTACCAAGTGTTTTTGAAACATATATAGACTGCTGCTGAAATAAAAATGATATGTCCATTTGAAAAGAATTTCGACTGAAAACACTATTCCAATATATATATAAATGTCGAATGGTACTACCAATTAGTTTTAGGTGAACAGAATGAACCACCTGAATCAACCTGCGTTTGGATCATCTGTTACTTGATTCTCTCAAGATTTCTTGAGTTTGCATAAAATTTGGCGCAGTCGGAAGGATGTTTTCTATTATAAACTAGAAGGTGACAATAGACAACAGCTACATTTTAAATTTGTTGGGGCTTACCCCACATAAAACGAATACAAATAACAGTCAAAAATGTCTATTATTCAAAATATACCAGCGTATCTGTATACCTTGTGTTGTTCGATTTCCAAAGGCTAATTGTGGATCTCGGATTAATTTTAACCATAACTTTTATTACAGTTGTTACTCTGTCTTATCTTCGAATGACCATTATTTTGTTTTAAAAAGTATTTTAAATATTTTTTTCGATTTGCATTTATTTTTTCATTTTTATCAACACTTTTACCATGAATGGATTTAGTTGTAGTCATCACTTCGATCACAAAAAACTTGTGATATTTATAGGAATTTACCAGAATTTTGTTCATACAGGGGGGGTTTCAATATTTTATATATATTTTGAAAAATGAAAAATATAAACTATGAAATATTATATAAAGAAAGAGTTCATTTTTGCTATTAATTTTACGGGACCAGTGGTGAATTTCTAAGTATCCGAGAAAAAAAGTTATCGACATTATTTTTGAAACACCCTGTATTATATTTTTTGTGCAATTGTACCTACAAAGGGGAAAAGTCAATGAATAAACTCATGCTGGAAATGAAAAATTGTTTTTGAATATTCATAAAAATGAGAAATGTTCATTAACTTCGAAATAGCCTTAGATGTATATTTACCTATAAAACTGTGATTTTAATACATTAAAAACTTCTATTTAGTACTTAATATATCCATAGTAGTGCAATTTATTATATTTAGTTGCTGCGTTCAGCAGACTTAATTAACTATTTATTTTAAATAATAAAAATAAAAATATTCTTATTATAATAATAATCGTTTTTCTATTGATTTCTATGAAGTCGATGTCAAGTAAACGACAAAATTGAAATACCACCTAATCTGTCCCAGTCCAGTGCCGGCAAATTACGAATAACACTCCATCCTACACTTAACCAACTGACAATTTGCCTTATTACAATGCAGTTTTACTTCAGACACACTTATACGACAGGCAGAATCCACCACATATTCTGCAAATTATAATTATTCCATACCAACTTATACTTGACCTCTCACATGCGCGGATCTACAGCACTTAATTTTAAGAAATTTTGAAGAATTTACTTCTATTCGCCTATTCACGGGGCTAACACAAAAATCCCCCCCCCCTCCGCTTCATGAAAAAAATCTGGTAGAAATGCCATCCCCCCATGAACGAGATCCGGGATATGTACCTTACCTTATAACATTCCAATGCTACTCTCACCTCCACGCGGTGATTCCTGGACAACGGCATAACTAGTCATGACAGCTGAAGCGGACTCCAGGGATGGCTAATGCGCCGTAGGCAACAGGAACTGCGCCCGTGTACTCCCAGCTTACCGTACACCGATGCCAAGAACACTTACTTTCTTCATCATCTACATTTATTACAGGTAGCCGGTGGAAGAAACTGGGAATAGCACACCTAACCCTGGAAAATGGAAGAAGAAGAACCAGAGGAAATAGTAAACGTGCTGATGAATATAGAAACAGAGCTTCTACTGTCTCTGAAACTAGAGAGGAAGAATTCCTCCGGTCATCGGATCCCGACAGAGAGGCTTCCGACGAGGGATCATCGAGATATCACTCGACCGATAGCTCTTCAGTTGAGATCCGCCGGAAATAGAGAAAGAAGGCCCAGAAAAAAGGCAGAGGGCAAGAAAAAAACAAGAAGAGAAGGAGAGGAAGTTGAGTAAAGTGAAAGGTCTTAACAGACCATACAAGCCCGAAGCACCGCAATAGGGATTCGCCCGGAGAATTAAACAGAGGAAGGGACCTGAAGCAGCCAGGAGAAAGCAGGAAAAGATTCTTGAGAGGCCTCCAACCGTGCTCCCGACTGCGCCTAGTGCGTCGGGGAGTATCGGACCTAAAGTGGACCCCCTTGAGGACTTGAGGGGACTTCGGGGTCTGGACGCACCGGGCCATCCCGGCGCGGGCACGGTGGTACGGAAAAGAGGCCTCGGGAGAAAGATACTTCCCCAAAACGGCCCGTCGTGCAAGAGTCATGCAAAGAATCTGCTGGCGTGCACAGCGGACAGCGGCCGCGGGTTAGACGGCGCGGATCAAAACATCCAAATGCCCTCTTACAGCGCGGCCGTGAAATAGGAAACATGAAGGGCTCTGAAGAGGGACCCTGAGATCCGAAACTGCGCTTCAGAAACTCCGGCGTCGTGGAACCAGGATCGTTTCTAATAACCGTCCAAAACCAACGTCGCTGAAGTGGCTCCTCAGTGGCTGGATCGCACCGACCATAGCAGGCGTTACATTCAAGGTAGTGCCCTCAGCGGACGCCCCGTGGATAGTAAAGATGGGCTTCTGGTTTAGGGGTCAAGAAGTGGACCTTCCAAGGTGGACGCGGATGCTGAGCCTGACGAACAGTTCTTTTCTTTGAACGTGGAGAGCTGGAAGCACTTGGAACGATGAAGAGGCAGGAGAGTAGTTTCTAACCTTCAATATTCAACCTCATCCGTTTTTTGTAATCCTAGGCGCAGTCTATGTGTGAAATAAATAGACTGATATCTCGGTTAAAGTAAAAGTTAGTGAATCGAAGCAAGAATCAGAGAAGCGTGAGTTAGAAACAACTGGAAAGAAAGCCTTTCTCCAGAAAATACTTTCAGATGTACTGATTGTAGAAGGAGAAGACCCTGAAACGTTTTTATTTGAAGTTCCTGGAATTGACTTGAGCTCGATTATGAATAAACTTGAAGAAACTACCAAATCTCTAAAAGAAGAACTTAATAAAACACTGTGAGCTTAAAATAAGGACTTCAACAAAATTCGATGAGCTTAAAAGAAGAACTTCAACAAAATTTTAGTGAGTCTGGAAGATGAATTTCTTCAAAATTCAAAAAGTCTGGAAGATAAAATTCAACAAAATTAGAAGAGCCTGGAAGAAAAACTTCTAGAAAATTCTGTCAGCTTGAAAGAAGAACTCCTAGAAAATTAGAATAGTCTGAAAGAGGAACTCCAAGAGAAGTCCAGAAAATTCAAATAGTTTGAAAGGAGAACTTCAAGAAAAGCTTCAAGAAAATTCCAAGAATCTAGAAAACTCGAATAGCCTGAACTTTGTGGTGTGGCAAACCGGCTAGAAGAAAGAGTGGGATCCGTCGAGACAGAGCTAGACAGAATGAACACGAAAATATAAAAAATCCAAGATGAATTAGGGACAAAAATAAAAGAAAAATGAGAAAAGCGAATGGATGCTTCGCACACCCCAGAAACTTCCAACAGAAACTCAATTCTGGATCTATGTATGAACTTGGAGGAAGTTCAAAAGGACATAAAGAATGTCAAGGTCAGTGCTGAACCAAGAAAACTTTCACTGAAACCGCCCCTGTTCGATGGTAAAACCACATGGGAAAACTATCGCCGACAATTTGAAGCTGCGGCTAAACCTAGAAATCGCACGTTAAAAGGTAAGACCTCATCAATCCTTGACTCGCACAAGTTTCGACTTCTGAGGGCTGTCGTTCTTAGGGGAACGATAGCTGGTTTTCGGAGAAAACAATTTAAATAAACAATTCAAAAGCATTAAAATTGGCATTGCGTGGTGAAGCAACAAATATCTTACAAACCGTCACTGCCCAAGAACAGGAGGACTACTATGAACAGCTTATAAAACTTCTAGATCTTTGCTATGGCCAGGCCCACCTAGAACACGTTCACCTACCACTTGCAGCTGAGATACAGGTTCGACTACGACAATCCTTGGGCATACTTTAACAAAAACACCGACAAGAATTGAACCGTCAAATCGGAAGCTGCGCACAGCAACAGAGGAGCCAGCAACTCTATATGGCGAGGTACCGATCGAACTGATTTTAGGCAGCACTAAAGTGACACACCGGGCTCTAGTAGCGGATATCGTGAATGATGCAGCAATTGGAATGGACATTATGAACTCCAGAGGGTTCGAGTTGAATTACAGAGACGGCGTCCTACGTGTGAATGGAGAAGAGTTGGTTCTTCATGGGAGATGTGAAGAAATCAATCGTGTTATTTTGGCTGTAGTTGGAGCGTACCTTAGAGGGCTAAGACCATACTGGAGGCTCGCCTGGACGGGGCTGCGAACAATGGAAATGTGGTAATGTTCAAGCCCAAGCTTCACAATGAGAAAATTGGACGAGGTAACGCACTAGGGAAAACCTTGTTAAGTGTCGATAAATTTGTGCCAGTAAGGGTATTGAACGTCAATTATTACCCGGTGACCTTGAAAATTGGAACAATTTTGGGGAACTGCTCGTCAATTTCGTCTGTGATTAGGAGTGTACGCAGCACTGTAAGCCAAGTCAACAACTTTCCAACGAAAACAGACAAGCTGGTTGTCACTTCTTCCAAGGGCATATAAAAAGCTCAACAGCCCAAATTGAGAGAATTAAGCCCTAGACACAATGGATGTTTTATGTAATAAGTTTTAAGTTTTGGGATTTTGTATACCAATTTTTAAAATGAAACAAAATGCAAAACAGTATTGAAAAATTAAGCTTAAATTTTACCTACAAGATCGTTTATGAGGCGTGATTAAAATAATAATGGCAATAATGGTTTCGCGTGAAACAAATATCCAAAATCATGAAAATTAAAACTGAAAACATAAAACTTTCATTGTGTTCCAGCCTTTAGTCAGGAAGTATCAGGACATCTTCAATACCGGAGTAGGCAGAGGCGGTAGAATAAAGGTGGTTCAGCATAAGATCGACACTGAAAATGCTCGACCGATCCGCCAATCAGCTAGAAGATTTCTCCTCGCCAAGAAGAAAGAGGCTGACAAAATAGTCTGCGACATGGAAAAAGAAGGAATTATCAAACCATCTGATAATCCCTGGTCTTCTCCAGTCGTGTTGGTGAAGAAGAAAGATGGATCAACACGATTTTGCGTAGACCACCGTCAACTGAACAACGTGACAAAAAAGGACAGTTTACCCTCTTTCGAGAATAGACGACACTCGACACGCTAGCTGGTTCTACGATTTTTTCGACCATAGATTTGAAGAGTGGATACTGACAGGTAGAACTAGTTCAGGAAGATAGGGAAAAGACAGCTTTCACCGTCGGTTCAGGTTTGTGGTAGTTCACAGTTATGCCATTCGGGCTCTGCAATGTTCCAGTCACATTTGAAAGATTGATGGAGACGGTTCTGAAGGGACTATAATAGAAGACGTGTCTGGTGTATTTCAACGACATTTTTGTGGTCGGCAGATCGTTCAACGACCACGTAAAAAACCTGGACTGAGAAACTCCGGACTGGAACTGAGCTCCAAGTAATGCCATCTGTTCCAAAAAGAAGTACGATATCTGGGGAAGGAGTAGCAGTAGATGAGCAGAAGATTGAAGCTGTTAAGGAATGGCCCATTCCAAAAGACATACACCAGCTTCGAAGTTTTCGTGGCTTGTGCACTTACTATCGCCGATATGTGCTGGGGTTCGCCAACATCACCAAACCGCTGACCAGGCTTACAGAAGGGCAAACAAAGTTCTAGTGGTCTGAAGAATGCCAAGACTCGTTCTGGAAGCTGAAAGGAGCACTGATCAACGCACCCATTCTGAGCTATCCCCTTCCAGACGAAAAATTCATTTTGGACTCGGACGCCAGTAACGTGGGACTTGGAGTTGTCCTGTCTCAAATCCACCAAGGACAGGAGAAGGTCATCGCTCATTTCAGTAAGACTCTAAGTAAACTGAAGCGCAATTACTGTGTCACCAGGCTGGAGCTATTGGCTGTGGTTAAGGGAGTAGAGCACTTCTACAAGAACGTGTAAGGAAGAAGATTCCCCTAAAGCTCTCAAATGGCTTTTACAGTTCAAAAATTCTGAGGGTCAAGTGGCTCGTTGCATTGAGAGGCTTCAATAATTTGATTTCGAGATTGAAAACGGAGCGGGAACTAGCCACAAGAATACTCTCGCGGAGACCTTGCCCAGATGACTGTTCACACTGCCGACGAGCAGAGGAGGAGTCGACACTCTGTAAAACTACGGCAGTGGATGACAATAATTGGAACTACAGCAAAGTCCAGAATGATCCAGAGAAAGATCCAGATCTTGGTTTAGTGGTTGGCTTAAAGAAGAGTATAATCAAAGACCGTCATGGCAGGAAATAGCCAATTATTCACCAGCCGTTGAATCTTACTGGGTCCAACTCCCTTACCCTGGACAATGGAGTCCTGAAGCGTGTCTTGGAGTCAGAGGATGGCGGGGAAAGCAGAGCTTGTGTAAGCAAGGGAGATCCGGGACCTACATCTTACGTACAAGGGAATTCCAAACCACTTTAGCTCACTCATAGGCGTTGAGGACCAAAACCCGGGCCGCCTGGATGAGAGACACACGCTTCCCACCATGACCACTTCGCTTCAAAGTGTCAATTATACCTAAAAGGAAATTGTTGGTGGTCGAATCAATGAGGAAAATGAGTTGTAGGTTACTCAAGCCTATTCTCGTGTGTATGCGACTGAATTTTGTATACAATTCAAACCTTTGATATAACATAAAGCGATACAAATACCGTATATTGGACAGAGTTACATAATTGAATTTGTATACGTCAAAACTCGAGAACAGAACTTTATGGGGCTATTTTTGAATCATTCTAAAAAAGATTAGACGTCTATTGGTGTGATACAATAAATCAATCTCGCATGCGTAAAAACTCTAGAATAGGTCACCTGTTACATTTGGAGAAGAGTAACATACATTTCATCGGAGGTGATACTTTTAAATCGTTCGATTTCAATTCTTATACGCATAAAAGAGACAAAACATGCAATGTTTTCATATGTATTGGTGTGAAGCAGTAAATCGAATTCGCCTACGTACCCTTGAAACTTGAAAACAGTACCCACAGTTATAAGACAAGATGTTATGCAGTGTTTCCAGAGGACATCAGAATGTGTCGATACTGTTACGAGATTGATAAAACTTCCCCTATCTACGCCGCTGGATAGACTTGTACGCGTATCGTCGATATGGTTTCCTAGAAAAAGGCAGATAATTGCCGGTAATGAATATTCAGGATAACCGAACCGTCGCATCGCGAAGATTCTGGTGACAGTTGAGTACCTATATAAACGCGAGACATTTGACTGGGATGAAGAAGATTATGAAGAAGTGATAAGCAGTTTTTGAAGAACTATAGAAGTGTTTGGAATATTTAGTTAGTTGTATTGTTGTATAGATCTAAGTGTTTAATTAGTCAGTGAAGTAGTTGTATATTTTTAGTGAAGTTAGAAAATAAACAGTTTAGTAGTGTGCTCGGCATTATTATTTAGCAAAAACGTAACAGTGGTGTCCGAAGCGGGATATTAGTGAAAAACAGAAACAACCTATTTTTAAACTATTTATGGTGAATACGAGAAGTAGATCGTACGATACGATGGAGGACATTTTGAAATTTATCCAAAATCAGTTTGCGGATTTGGAAAGAAGGCGCCAGGAGGAAAAACAAGAAGAGGAAAAGCGGCGCCAAGAGGAAAAGAAAGAACGAGAATATGAAAGACGAGAAGAGGAAATGCGACGGTTAGATGAAAAACAAGAACGAGAAAAAGAAAAACAAGAACGAGAAGAAGCACTCCAGAAAATTCTCGAAGAACAGAGAAAATAGCGAGAAGATGAAAAACAAAAACGAGAAAAAGAAAAACAAGAACGAGAAGAAGCACTCCAGAAAATTCTCAAAGAACAGAGAAATGAACGAGAAGGTGAAAAGAAAGAACGAGAACCCTCCAGAAAATTCTCGAACAACAAAAGAATGAATTGGAACGAATAGAAAAACAAAGGAAAACAGACTTCCAGAAGGTTCTGGAACATCAAGACAAGTTCTTCCAACATGTGTTACAGAAAATCGAAGTACAAATGGAGGAACTGAAAGAAGAACTGAAAGAATAACTAAAGGAAGATGTCAAGAAAATCGACGATGAGGTTAATAAGAAATTCGATACGGTGCGAGAAGAAGCAATATCGTCGAGACAGGGACAGTCTTCTTGGTCCATGTATCGCCGACAATTAGAAGCTGCAGCAGTGGCTAATGGATGGGGCGAAGAAGAAAAAGCTACGGCCCTTATAGTAGCTTTGAGAGGGCCAGCTTTGGGTATGTTGCAGACGATACCCATCGAACAGCAAAATAAATATAAATACCTGATTACTGCATTAGATTTGCGGCATGGCGATCAACATGGAGAACAGCTGTATCGGGCTCAAATGAAAACGCGCACTCAGAAGTCAGGTGAGAGTCTGCAGGAATTTGAATCGGATGTGAGACGCCTAATTCAGCTGGCTTACCCAGAAGCACCATGAGATTTCAAAGAACAGTTATCGGTGCAGTTATTTATAGATTGACTGAGAGACACCGAAATCCAAAGGACTCTGCGATTGACGCACTTCAAGAGGAGTAGCGATGCCTTGGTACGTTCTTTAGAAGTGGAGGCGGCTTTCAACACCTCGAGGCCGAAAGTACGAGCAGTAGCAATAGAAGAACCCGAACAACAATCAGGCGCAGTTACTAGTTTATTCGAGAAAGTTCTGGATGAGATCAAATCTTTGAAAAACGGAATGAGCACTCAGAAGAACAGGGCGTGCTATAGATGTGGAAAATTGGGACATCTTATAAAAGACTGCAGAGTAAGAATGCCACCACGTTCGCAATCACCTATGACGACAAGGTCTTCCAGCGAGTCCTCAAGTGGGCTGCTGGGTAGTAGGGTCATCCCTATTAACAGACTAAGAAGAACAACCGATAGCCTTACCATTTCAGGAAAATTGAACGAAATAGACGTCGTATGCACCATAGACACCGGTGCTGCAGTTTAGTTGGTACGCAGTGACATTCTTCGGCCAGAAAGCGTGAAACCTATCTCTTTAAACCTTGTGCTTCGAACAGTCACTGGAGAAAATGCACCTATTCGAGGAGAACCTGAGATTACACTGATTCTTGGGCGACTCACCATCACAAATACAGTGTACGTCGCGAATATAGAAGATGAATTTATACTTGGAATGGATTTGATTAGTGACTACGGGTTTTCATTTGACAATGAAGAGAGGATCATGAAGTTTGGAGGAGAAGAATTTGTCCTCACAACTCTAACAGAGAGGACGATGTCTGTGAAACTGCGATTAGTGAAAACAGTGAAAATTCCTGGATTTTCAGAGAAAGTAGTTTATGCTACATTAGATGGAGACCCTCGGTGCTGCGTTGGAATAGTACAGCCATGTGTTGAATCACCTAGCGATTTGGTTCTTGCACGAGCCCTAGTAAAGACAAATCATGCTATTCCTGTGAGAGTTACCAACGTGTATACCCAAGAAATAACAACTAAAGAAGGTGATATCATTGGAATATGTAAACCTATTTCATGGGTAGCGAACTATGATTTAAGTGACCACGAGGAAAGAAAGGAAGCCTCAAAGAGTGTCATGACAGTTCTTGAAAAATCATTTGAACACTTATCGACAGAAGAATCGAAAGCTGCTAAAAATTTCATCAGAAGTGAAAGCGACATCTTTGATTCAACAACAACAGGAAGAACTAACCTGTTCAAACACAGAATCGATTCTGGTCAAGCCCATCCGATTCGGCAACCACCAAGAAGAGTTCCATTTGCCAAACAACGAGAGGTGGAAGAGCTTGTTGACAAGATAATGAAAGATGGTGTGATTGAAGAATCATCGAGCCCTTGGTCTGCACCTGTTGTGTTAGTTTCTAAGATGGATGGATCCACGAGATTCTGTGTGGATTATAGAAAATTGAATGATGTTACGAAGAAGGATAGCTTCCCTTTACCAAGGATTGACGACACATTAACAACTTTAGCAGGTTCACATTGGTTCTCAATCCTAGATCTGAAGAGCGGGTATTGGCAAGTGGGCATACATGAAGAAGATAAGGAGAACACAGCATTTTCGACTGGAAGCGGACTTTATCAGTTCACTGTCATGCCTTTTGGATTATGCAATGCTCCAGCAACATTTGAAAGGTTTATGGAGCAGGTCCTGCGAGGACTCACTTGGAAGACTTATCTAGTATACCTCTACGACGTTTTAGTCATGGGAAAGACATTTGAAGAACATGTGCAAAACTTACGAGAAGTACTCCAACGATTCAGGAATGCCAACCTTAAACTGAATCCCCAGAAATGTTCATTGTTCCAGAAAGAAGTGAATTTTCTGGGCCACACAGTGTCCAAGACCTAAAGACAAACATGAAGTGAGGAGCTTCCTAGGTCTTTGCACCTACTACCGTCGATTTGTAGAAGGATTTGCTGATATTGCGGCACACCTACATAAGTTGTCCGAGTCAAATTCGTCTGGTCCAACTAAAGTGAACAGGCATTTGGAAAGTTGAAATTTGCTTTATGTTCCAGTCCGATTTTAAGTTTTCCACGTCAAAGAGGCCTTTTCGTTTTGGACACAGATGCCAGTAACAATGGGATTGGAGCCGTACTATCACAAGAGCAAGATGGCCAGGAAAAAGTAATTGAGTTTTACAGCAAGGCACTGACCAAACCAGAAAGAAATAATTATTGCGTAACAAGTAAGGAACTACTGGCAATAATCAAGGCTGTAGACCACTTCCACAAATATCTATATGGAAGAGAGTTCCTCATTAGAACAGACCATGCAGCTTTGAAGTGGCTACTCGAGATGAAGACCCCTGAAGGATAAGTAGCAAGGTCGATTGAGAAGTTGAACCAGTATCGCTTCAAGATAAATCATCGACCAGGACGATTACACAACAACGCAGATGCCTTGTCCAGAAGACCTTGTTCGGATACCTGTGAACATTGTGAGCGAATTGAACGTCGCGAAGGAATCAACCAAGTGGGCACAATGGGATTCCCTGATTGTTGATAATGGTCTATGGAAGAGAGCTTGGGAATCGGCCGATGACAGAAAATTGATTTCTCAATTGGTTGTGCCTAGGTCGAGAATAAATGATGTCTTGGAGGAGATTCATGGCAGCAAATCTGGTGGACATTTTGGAGTGAATAAGACCTTGGATAAAATACAGCAGAGATTTTACTGGGTCCAATGTCGTGAAGATGTAGAGAGATGGTGCCGAAGATGTCCGAAGTGTGAAGCAAGCAAAGGTCCCAAGACAAGATCGAGAGGAGAGATGAAACAATATAATGTAGGCGCTCCCTTCGAACGAATCGCCATCGATGTATCAGGACCGTTTCCGATGACGAATGATGGCAATAAATACATCCTTGTTGCCATGGATTACTTTATAGCAAATGGGTTGAAGTTTATGCCTTGCCTAATCAAGAAGCATCCACAGTTGCAAGAGCTCTGGTGGATAACATGTTTTCCCAATGGAGCTACTTTCCGATCAAGGAAGAAATTTTGAATCAAATTTATTCAAGGAAGTTTGTGAATTGATGGGAATTAGCAAGATCAGAACAACGGCCCTCCACCCACAGTCTGAAGGCATGGTTGAAAGGTTCAACAGGACTATGGAAGAACATCTTTGCAAAGTAGAAGAGGAGCACCAAAAGACCTGGGATCGACATCTTCCACTATTCTTGATGGCTTACAGCCCCTCTGTGCACGATTCCACAAAGCTCACTTCAGCCAGCATCAACTTCGGGAGAGAACTTCGGTTGCCCTGTGACTTGGTGTTCGGGTCACCAAGTTCTGAAGAAAAAGAGGTACAGGATTATGCAGACGAACTGTGAGATAGCTTGAATGGGTTCCACGAATTTGACAGAATGAACGCTCGATACGATCTTAAGGCCAATACTGGTGGATTCAAAGAAGGAGATCGAGTGTGGCTGTACAATCCTCGTCGTAAAAAAGGATTTTCTCCCAAACTAACACCATATACGATAGTGAAAAGAATAAACGACGAGGTCTATAGAATTCAACGCAGCCCGAGAGCGAAAATGAAGGTCGTTCACCTAGAAAGACTCAAATGTTATAATGGAGACAACGACACATTGATTGATCGGGACGATCAAAATTGAGAGGGGGATAATGTTACGAGATTGATAAAAATTCCCCTATCTACGCCGCTGGATAGACTTGCACGCGTATCGTCGAAATGGTTTCCTAGAAAAAGGCAGATAATTGCCGGTAATGAATATTCGGGATAACCGGCATCGCGAAGATTCTGGTTACACTTGAGTACCTATATAAACGCGAGACATTTGACTGGGATGAAGAAGATTATGAAGAAGTGATAAGCAGTTTTTGAAGAACTATAGAAGTGTTTGGAATATTTAGTTAGTTGTATTGTTGTATAGATCTAAGTGTTTAATTAGTCAGTGAAGTAGTTGTATGTTTTTAGTGAAGTTAGAAAATAAACAGTTTAGTAGTGTGCTCGCCAATATTATTTAGCAAATACGTAACAATACCATTACACGTTTATCAATGCGAACAGTCAAGAATAGCACCCCTGGCAATAAAATAAAATAAAACAAGCCTAAATTTACAGAAAATTGGTCTTGAAAAACATAGGTGAATTGAAAATAGTTCAATATTTAACAAAAAATAATATAACTTTGAACTATGCACTACTGAAAACAACGGGTATATTTGTCTGAAACAGGGGTTTTCAATTGTGAAATCGTCAGCCCACCTGTTCTCTACGCCGGTACCCAGACCGGGTGACAACGGATTTGTCAGAACAAGAACATTTTACTCATTTAAGGGCTGGTTTTTCACTGTTCAGTTAGAGACTCAGTTAGCTGGCTGTCGGCTAATAGCCTTCGGGGCTAGTAGATACCCAACAACAATTATCACTTAACTGTTGAGATTTCGTTAATCTGTTTTTCATATCAACTAACATATGTCAACACGAAATGAAGAGCAGATATACGAAGTTTCAAAGGTTGGTAATCATTTATTTTCTTCCGGTTCTGGTCCCGAAGACTATTCGCTGTCTACCAGCTAACTGAGACTTCTAACTGAATATTGAAAAAAAAACTTTTTATACATGGTGAAGGGATTAATTGACGCAGCAAGACCCCCTCCAACCCTCCACAAAGTCACCACTATATAGTAGGGAGAATACTGGACAAGTGCACCGATAGGAAGCAAGGTCCAATAAATACAGGAAGAGAGATATCCTCATCCGGCAACACTGAAATAATATAACCTCAATGTGTATTAGCGGTATTGTTTGTTCCCTTTTCCGCTATATTGATTAAGCGGCGTTGGTGGCGTCTTTCTTTGGTAGAATTATACTTTTATTTATTCGTAAATAGTGTAAATACATCACTTAGGTTGGTGTCCAGTTAAAAAAAATAAAACTACAACTTTTGAGATAATTCGCCAAACTTCAATTTCAAATATTTTATCACTTAAATCTGTTACAGGACAAATAACCATGGATTCCTTCTTCATCCCTCCAGAGAATGTCATCGAACAGCTGAAATGTTCTTTATGTGACGGCTACCTTTCCGTCGCTCCAGTAGCTCTCATATCAGAGGATGGAAACCAATACAAGTGCGGCAGATGTAGTTCCATAAAGACCACTATCAATACCCGTGCGACTATTTATGAACATCTCGCTAAGCTTGCGACTTTTCCCTGTAACTTTAAAGACTGCGGAAAAAAAATTCCATTTGTAGACATCAAAGACCACGAGAAAGTTTGTGAACAGCGTTCTGTTATTTGTCCCAAGGCTAACTGTCATGAAACGATTAAAGTTCAAAAAATAGCCCCTCACTTCAAGGAAAAACACAGTGAAGTTTACCACACTAATCTATTTTGCATCAAGAACGTGTATGCTTACTATAACATTGATGTACTGGAAAAAAATGGCAAGACTTATATAAGCATTTTTGACTTTGATGACAACAATTTCGGATTGAGCATTTGCTCGACTGACCCTGCTGACACTTGTCAGTATGAAATAAAGTTGAAGTCTGATAAGAGTAACTTTTCAATTTCAATAACCAATCAAAACATTATTTCATTTAATGAAAGGGAGCATTGTTTCAAGTGTGTGAGTGGGAATTGTAAATCGAAGTTTCATGTTTTTAAAGATAATAGGAAAGAAATTTCCAAGCGAATGACCACCAAAATAAACAGAGATAGTATTAAGAGGATGTTTGGACCAGGATTGATTACTTATACCATAAATATCGTGGATGATGGTGAGTTGTCCAATTTGATTTACATACCTGTGAAATACAAGCTAATGGTACCATTAAATTTGGAGATTGTGTATTCGTCTCCTACAATCCTATATTTGTTAAGTGATATTTCAGTACTTTATAATATATGATCTATGGAAGCAATTATCACTTATTGCCTCTCAAATAAGTAGAGATTGAATAATCAAAAAATCAAAATGAATAATTTAAATTGATATCCATTTATATTCAATAAGAATTTCATTGGTAAAATCCAACAAAAAAAATTATTCTTTATGACCATTAAGTTATATCTGCATTCTGTAACAGATACTACTAATTCAGGATTTTAAACAAGGACCACCTTTATACTTATGTCATGGGTAATTACATCATGTCAGAACTTGCTTAACTCACCTAGGAATTAAGCTATATAATTAAATTCAAAATAAACAATATACATGCAGTAAGTCCTTTAGTATTAAACTCAATATTCGACGGAACAAAAACATTGTTTTTCAACTTTTGAAATATATTTTTATTTAGTTGTATATTATTTATATTCCATTTTTGACTAGTCTGATAAAAATGCATGTCTTTGGGTCCTTGTCTGAATTTATAAGTATATTTTTGTAGTAGACTTAATTCCATAATCCCATCTTTCACAACAGAAGTTATTTTCTATTGAATCATTTCATATAAAATTCCTACTGAAAATTGAGGATAGTTCAATTTCAAATATTCAGATACTCTGCAGTAAACCAAACTGATCAGCAGAAATTCGTTAAGTCTAAATCAGAATCTTCAAACCAGAACAAAAAGCTTTCTTAATGCATCTGATGATGTTAACTATTGCATTAATGTATTTGGAAAAGTTGATTTCTTCAATAAATTCTGATAGAAAGCAGCAATTATCTGAAACCTCAGATTAATTGGCATAAAGTGTAAATTGGCTCTCTATTAGGTCTTACTGTATTCCTTCTATCTATACAGTGTCAGTGTCAATAAGTTGAACCAGTTTGAGTTACGCGTTGATTGTAAGGTTAATTAAGCCTTACAATTTTTTGGCCAATTCAAATTGGGTAAAATATGAAAAGACCATTAGAAAATGTTTCTAAGTGGATATTTTTAAAAAAGGAAATATCCTAAAAATGTTGTTATACTTGATGCACAGACCTAAAGTTTTTGCTAATTACTTTTGTATTGGAATAAAAATCCATGAAGCAAATTTTGCTTGGAATATTGAAACAATTTTTTGGAAATATCCAAATAAAAACAGTTTTAAATTCCAGCAGGTGAGTGTATTGAATCCAACAGGTCTTCTCAGATTTTATCAAATTCATATTGGGGGAAAAATTGTAAGGTTAAGAAAATGCGAAAAAATTAAAGTCAAACATTTTGTAATTTTTTCGGGTTCGGGTAACGGCAGTCGCATGCGGAAAAGGTACTCTTTCCTTACTTGTTAGGATAATGACTATAACCAGTGTAAAAACAAAAACGTTTGTAGAACCAGAAACGAAATATTAGTATATGCGCAAGGGTGCCATATGTTACTCCTTAGAAATCTTCCGAATTTATATTGCAATTGGAAATTTCTATATTATTATCATGATTATGAGGAATGAAGGTTTTCGCACAAAAATGATGAAATTATGATAATGGTGCTTTTGAAGAAACATAAGATCATATTTGTTGGTGGCTTGGACAATCACATATTTATTTCATGGGATAAAAAGTTAGTTTCTGGAAATTTATTTTCCAGTGTATCCAGAACAATTCAATAAAGCATACCTACCCCATTTAAGATTATATTCTATAGAAACTACCCCCGTAGTAAACAAAACTTACAAAACATAGTTAATTCTTTGTTTCTTGAAATTCATTTTTCACTGGCGCTGCTGCATATTCAGAACGAGCTGAGAAAGCCAACCCCATTTCAGATTTTGTATTTCAATACTCACACTGGAAACTTCTCAAACTAACCTCATAATTGAAAAAATGCAAATTAGAGGTTATTTCTGGAAATTTCGGTTCCAGTGTATATTCGGAACGATTTAATAAAGCATGAGTACCAACCCCATTTCATATTTTATATATCAGTAGTCATTCTAGAAACTACTCCGGTAATCAGCGAAATCTGCAAAACAGCATTATTTTATTGTTATTGAAAGTTTTTTTTCACTGTATATTCAGAACGATCTGAGGAAGAATACCTACCACATTTCAGATTTTATATCTCAATACTCATCCTAGAAATCCTAGAAACTACCCCTGTAATAAACAAAACTGCAAAACATAGGTAATTCCCATTTCTTGAAATATCTTTTTTACTGTATATTCAAAACGATCTGAGAAAGCATCCCTACCGCATTTCAGATTTTATATCTCAATACTCATCCTAGAAACTACCCCTGTAATAAACGAAACTGCAAAACATAGGTAATTCCCATTTCTTGAAATGTCTTTTTTACTGTATATTCAGAACGATCTGAGAAAGCATCCCTACCGCATTTCAGATTATATATCTCAATACTCATCCTAGAAACAACTCCTGTAATAAACAAAACTGCAAAACATAGGTAATTCATTGTTTCTTGAAATTAAATTTTCACTGTATATTCAGAACGAGCTGAAAAAACATATCTAATCCCTTTCAATGTAGAAATTTCCAATTCCAATATAAATTTGTAAGATTTTGAAGGAGTACATAATATATCACTCAGCATGCGCAATAGGTACTAATATTTCGTTTCTGGCGCCACAACCGTTTTTTTTTCACACAGGTGGTAATAGTTCAATATTTTCTAGACACTCTTTAGTTGAGATGAAAATTCTACGCCAATATGAAAAATGACTTGACATTTGAAAAAACTCAATAAAAAATACAGGTCCGTGTTCGAAAATAAAAAGTTTGAAGAGGTCCAGTTTGTAGGGTACTTTGTATATACTTTTAATTTAAATATTTAGATAGTCTTCAAAAAAATGCTTTGGCAAAGTTCCAAATGTTTCAGAAATGTTCACAAAATAAAAAGATTTACCTACGCAAAAAAGAATTTCGAAATTTTCGACTTTTCCAGTATAACTCAAAAAAGCTACATCAGATTTTTTTTCATTAGCATAATATCATCCATCTATCTTTCACCGATACCGAAAATATTCATCCAAAACAAAATGGCGGTACATAATGTTAGAACTTTCCTAATAGATGGCTTTTATTATATATACACACATTTATATGCTAACCTATCACAAGAAAATTAAAAAATAAAATATTGTTGAAAAATTGAATCATTGATAATTCGGTAAACGGAAAAATACCCACCGGGAAAAAAAAACCTCGGAAAAAATACCCCCAGGAAAAAAAACGAAAAAAAAACCCCGGAAAAAATACCCCTATATGCGATAACAATGGCCAGTACACAAAAAGTAATGAAATTTCAACTGTGTCTCATGTTAAAGAATCTAGACCATATTTGATTCATTTTACAATACAGAGGGGTGGAACAACAGATTTTCCAGTCTTGCAAAAAGGCGAATCTGTCACCAAGTTAGTTCGTTCAGGAACAATCGAGCCATAAAAATATAATAAATCGTCTTTTTTGGTCATCGACGATGAACATTCCACAGGATAGGTTAAAACTTCTATTGGTATTGTAAAATGAATCAAATATGGTCTAGTTTCTTTAACATGACACACAGTTGAAATTTCATTACTTTTTGTGTACTGGCCATTGTCATCGCATATAGGGGTATTTTTTCCGTGTTTTTTTTTTCTCTTTTTTTCCGTTTTTTTTTCGTTTTTTGTTTTTCCTAGATTCGATAATTTCTGTTAATATGTCACAAATCCCCTCTAACTAAACACTGTACATAAGAATCTCCATGTATGAGTGAAAAAATACTCATCACATTCTTTCTTGTTTTTTTTTTCAGGAGAGAAATTGAAGGATAAGGAAGATAGCAAGACCGAAGTGAAGGACGCCATTATTAGAAAAGCCAAGAAAATTCTGCTGCAACTGCTTGAATGTCCTTTCTGTAAGGAGTACATGAGCCCTCCCATCTACCAGTGCCTCACAGGCCATACTATGTGCAACACGTGCAAAACATCGTTTGACAAATGTTTGACATGTGAGGCTAGCATCGAGAAAACCCGAAACTACACTCTGGAAGAACTGTCGAAGAAGGTGGAACTGCCCCAGGGCGAGGAAAAAAAACCCAAGATTGAAGGAGGTTTGAAGAGGAATGGCGAAGAAAACGATACCGAGTCTCCAGCTAAGATTCCTAAGAACTAATTGTTATCGACGAGTTATCAAGTTTAGTTTTTTTACAAGTTTTTTAGAGTTGTTGTTTGTAATTGTACAATTAATTGATATTTACCGGTAATTTTGGGATTTGATAGTTCATGAGGTTGATTATTTGTGTCAGAGAGTGTTGTTTTCTGAAGTTCATGAAAATTTGTATTCAGCTGTAAATTAAGAAAGTTTTATGTTTTTCATGGTTGATGCCACATCCTGTAATTTTGGATATTTGTAGTTTGTATAAATTGCAGCCTTTGAGAAAACACAGTTTGGATGAGCTCATGAAAGGGAAAAAAACAAGTCTCTTATTTTCTTATGAGAGAAATTAACATGACAAATATTTTATTCTAAGTTAACGAAATGCTGATTTGACACATAGGAGTGCTGTACATTTCAATTGAACATATTTTTTTAAAAGGTAAACAAAATAAACAATAATCTGAATGAATAATTTTTTTAAATAGATTTGTCTGTACCAGTTCATCAAGTTTAATATTGTATTGAATTTTTCCATTTTGAAAAATTGGGAAATATATATGGAATTAATAGTAATATGGTGAGAATTTACTTCAAGAGAGAGCTCCTATATATACGAAATAGAAGTAGTCATGAAGCTGATTCGATCGACACAAGGTTTTATTATATTAATTGGTTAGTTCATTGTTTTATAAAAAAGATTGCACATTAATGAAATGACAGGATGTCTAACACACTGAATTTTTTATGAGTTATCCGACGGTTGTAACTTGTGGTAACTTCTTTGAATTGTGTACCCTTTTACATAATTACATAATAATCTAAATAATATGGAAACATTGAGTTATCAATATATTAAGTCGTTGATAGGCTTAAATATAAAAAAATATATATAAAATCAGTGTTCATTGTAAATCATCATCCAGGAATTCATCACAACTACAGTAACGTTTTTGTAGCAGCAATTACTTTACTTTGCCATGAAACACTTTGTCAGAAGTAATTTTCTTGATCTGTTCTGACCTTTATGTATAAAGCGGACAGTAGCAGTATTTTTTTGACCTGTTCCAAATAATGGTTGTTGATCACAAAATACTGCTGAGGAAGCTACAACAGTATAGACGCAAAGGATTGACTTTCAAATGGTTCAACAAGGATTTGTGTGGGATCCTACCTCTTTCTTATTGTATGTGAATGACATCACCAATATCAATATCTTTGCTGATGACTACTGAACTCTGGAATGGCAAAAACTGTTGGGAGTTGCATATCAGCTAATTTGAAGAAAGTTGAAGGTTAGTGTGATACAAACATGTTATCTTCAAATTGTTAAAATCTTTCGCGGCCATCTCTACTTAGGTACATGATGATTTGAGATAGATAGATA
The DNA here is from genome assembly GCA_958502065.1 of Chrysolina americana. Taxonomy (NCBI): domain Eukaryota; kingdom Metazoa; phylum Arthropoda; class Insecta; order Coleoptera; family Chrysomelidae; genus Chrysolina; species Chrysolina americana. The sequence goes on from OY293410.1 coordinate 91,110,403, forward strand.
GATAGATACTTTTATTAATCCTTACAGATCATGGGTATGACATAGGATAGGTCGAATAAAAATAAATAAATAATACTATTGGGACATACACAAGATAAAACGATATCCAAGACAAAAAATAATGGCACTTACAATCACAGATACAGAGTGTATTAAAATATTACATAAAGGAGTATAAATAAAAAGTGGAAGTTAAAATAGTAATATAAAAAATATTATGATAAAAATAATGAGTCAACGAAGTAATTTAATGGATTGGGTGAATTCATCTAGCGAATAAAATGGATTTTCCTGGAGATATTTTTTTATCGTACCTTTGAATTTATTTTCGCATGATTGCTCTTTATTTGTGACGGTAGCATATTGAAAAAGAAAGTTCCAGCATAGGTAGGAGACTTTCTAAAGTGCATTTTGTTGCATTTTTCTAAATGTATATCATTGTTTTTCCTTGTTGGATATTCATGGATATCTCTGTTTTTTTTTTTTTTTATTTGTCGAGGTTGCGGAAAGTGTGTGTCAATAATTTGTATAGATATATGCTGGTACATGTCATTATTTTATTCCGGGCGAAGGTTTCTCTACACGACTCGTAACAGAGTTCAAATATCAAGCTCATAAATCTTTTCTGCATTATTGACACTCTAAAAAAGTCAGTGGCACGTCCCCATACTATTATATTTGAGCTTATGGTTGAGTAGATGAGTGCGTAGCAAATATTCAATGTATGTTCCCTATGAAAGTTTTCTTTCAGTGTTCTAAGTGCATAATATAGTTTTCCTAATTTTTTGCAGATTGCCTCAACTTGAATATTAAAATCTAATTTACAGTCCACTACAGTTCCTAGAAACTTGGTAGAATTCTCTGTCTCTAATTTGGTGTTGTTGATTTCGAATGTGAGATAATTTTGAGTTTTGCTTTTGCTTGTGAACTCTACACATATTGTTTTTGTTAAGTTATTGATCAGATGATTATGTTCACACCAAATCTCTCTTGAACTCCCATTATGAACTTCGGACTAAAAACCACCGGGAAATAATCATGAAATGTTATTTTCACATTTAACAAAAACAAATTTATAGTTATTTGTTTTACTAGGCATGAAAGCACAAGATTTAATGCCGCGGCTGGTGTTTCATAGCCGAGCGTAGCGAGGCTATGAAACCATCCAAGGCATTAAATCTGCTTTTCTGCCGTGTGAAACATATAATTTTTTTCTTCAAATTTGTTCCAATTCCACGCAAAATCGACTTTTTCATATTTAAATTGCGTTTCATTATCAATATCCAAATAACTAGATTATTTCTTCAAAGGTAACTGGGCCCTGCGTTTACTATGTTTACCGCTGATGACGTTTGTTGAATTTGTTTGTTTACTGTTTACTTTGTCATTGTAAATTTTAATAACCAGTTTGATTTAAATTATTACTTGGAAGGTTGCCTAGCAACGAACTTTTTCTGCCTAGGCAGTAAAAGTGGACTTTTTCTGCCTAGGCATTAAAAGTACAACTTCTAAAGCCTGCCAAGTGTCATTAAAAGGCCGCTTTTAATGTCATTTGGAGAAAAATATCATTTTCATCATTGGAGAATAAAGATTACACTCAAGGACCCTGCACCATCCTTATGGAAAATGGCTTATGGTTAAATATCTTAATTTTTTTTATGTTGTAGATTTTGACTTCATCTGCAAAAATGGTCCATGGGCACATAAGAGTCGGCCGACTAGTTTTCGAGAAACGGTGTCAAACTTGAAAAGTGAAGCATATGCGCTCATAATTTTTAACAATTCCGAGAATTAACAAAACTATTTATTCTGGGAATAACATGCCTCAATTATGGTACAATGTCACCTTGATCTCTTATCCATTCTTTTTCGTTTTGTGCTCTTGAATACGGTGAACAAATAAAAATTCAATTGGAATAATTTTAAACCAACTAGTGTAGTTCTGCGATGAGAATTATTAAAGATTCAATTTAGCCTGGATAAATTATCTCGATTGAAATTAACTGACAATTATTTTTTCAATACAGGGTGCTTCGAAAATAGGGTATGTCGACCTAGTGTTTTAGTTCGGTTATTAGGTGAGAGCAAGTCACTTATATATCGTAACTTTCTTCAATTTCATGTACAGAGCTTAAGTAAAAAGAGACAGTCCAAATTTATTGGAGAAATTTTCGGTTTTTCAATTAATATCCTGTATTTCAAACAAGAAATCACGGTGTGAGGAGTCCGAGGTATTGTCATCAATATCAGCAAAGGTCTTTGGACTCGATTATCGGCTATATACATTTGAAAGTACGAATTTTATTTATACCCCATATACTCCATCTATTCTCCATTATTTGGAAGCTAATTCTATTGAGATGGAGAAATATTTTTTATATCATTTCGCGCCATTGTCTTATCTTTTTTCCATCTATCGGCGGTTTTGTATACACTCCATATCAGTAACCAATTTGTACATGAGAATTTATAATTCTTTTTAAATTTGGGTTTACGATCTCCCAGGTTTTCGGAAAAAAAAACTCAAACTCAATGTTTGTGTGAGCAAGTAAGTTCCGAACCTACATTCTACGTACAAGTGGATTCCGAACCACTTTAGCTTCATGTGATAGGCGGTGGGGATTCAACACCCGGGTCGCCTGGGTTAAAGGCAACGCTACCTCGTTGATTATCTAGTGTTCCATGCAGTGCCGCATTCGTATATATTGACGTTCAAAATATTCGCATTTCGATTTGGAACAGCATCGTTTCCACATAGTTCAAATTAGTTCAGAAATATATTATTTTTTGTTCACATCGTTCTACCTATAGCAGTTTAAATCTAGTCGTCAAATATTCATTAATCTTTCATCTTCTCCATCTTTTGACTTATACAAAAAAGAATGAAAAAATTGAAAAAAATGGACTCTATTCTGTCATTTCTGTTAATTTAATTGTTTTTTGAAGAGTATATCAACAAATGGTGCCGCTACTAGTGCTGGTAAAATGCCGACGTTTATTGTGTTATTTGTGCTTTGTGTTATTTAGCCTATTCTCATAATAGCTGATGTAATCCAATAACATCCAATTTCAAAATATTCAGCAAGAAAATATTAGGTTTTGCGAATAAAAACCGGTCTTTGAAACTTCCACTTATATTTGGCCAGGTTCGAATCCTGGGAATGGGGAAATTTTTCTCTACTTCATAGGAGACGATAGGCAATGTAATTTGTCTAGATGCCAATCTCGACGTATGATGCTTGCTTGGAGTGCGCGTCGACCACCTGGGTTGTATTATTGTGGGTTTTCCTACAGCTGAAAAGTGAATACGCCACCAAAAATCAATAAGTCGCTCGGAGCGTCATGGCAAATAGTAATAACAACCTTTTCTACCCGCACGGGCTATGCATTTGGACTTTATGAGGGAGTATTATCATCATTATATCTACAAAAACAAAGCAGGAGAACGTATATTATTATCATTCATAAAGAGTTTCTAATATTTCCCGGTAGGGGTGTTATGCGACCTAATACTAGTTTAAGGTTATGTCGATGAATGCTAATCTCTCCATTTTCTGTCGTGTTGTTTCTGTGATCTGTGTCTCGTGCGTTCTGTGACTGATTTTAGCTAGTCAGAAGGCGTGCCCATTGGGAAGTCACCCTTGTTAGTTATAAATTGAAAATAAAGATTTATTCGATTGCATCGAAGTGAAGCACATTCCTACACTCAGTGTAATTTACATTCGATTTGAGTATTAGTTCACCGCATTTACTGATTAGATTGACACATTCGTATATGGATCTGCACTCGGCTACACTCGATTCGGAATGTGGTGTAAGTTACACTACACCAGACCAGACTACACCTCGTAGAAAACGAATGAACCTTATAAAACGCCATTGAAAGTTGTGGTTGTGTGTTGTGTTGCGGCTTGTGAAATTTAAGAAACTAGAAAGGATAGTTTTTTTGCTAAAGTTCTGGATATATATCTTATAATGGAAGAATCTGGTGCTAAGGTATGGTTTACCCATATAATTATTTTTAATCTCGCATAAATACAGGAAATGAAACATATCCGGAAACATTGAAACCACGAAAATGAATAAATAAAAAAGGTATTGAAAAGAGTCTGCGATTATGTGCAATCACTGCAACCCAATCGACCAAATCCTGATAATCGTTGATTTCATAAAAAAAGTGTACCTAATCCTTCCCTTTGATTCATAACCTAATATATTTATACAGTAATCTTACCGAACTCAAGTCTATTTAGTTCAATCTTTTGGATAAAATTCGATCCACTGGTCTAGATATGTATATTTCCTGAGAATTGTTCACCAAATTGTAATCTCTATGTATTTTTTGTTGATACTTATTTCAATAATGCTGTAATTTCAGATGGAAGTTTGTGACGAAGTTCCTGACCAAACTCCCGACAAAGTTTCTAACGAAACTTCCGACAAGGCTTCTGAGGAAACTCCCATCAATGTTTCTGGGGACACTCCGGGCAAGGTTTCTGAGGAAGTTTCCAACAAAGTTTCTGACGAAGTTTTTAACAATTCTTCTAATGAAAGTCTCAACAATGTTTCTGACAAAATTCTAAACAATGTTTCTGCTGAAGTTCTCAACAATCTATCTGATCAAGTTCCTAACAAAGGTTCTGATAAAGTTTCAGAAAAAGTTCTCAACAAAGTTTCTGAAGAAGTACCCAAAGAAGCTTCTGAAGATGTTTCAGATAAAGTTTCTGAAGAAAATTCCAATAAAATTACAGAGAATGTATCAAGTTACAACTATGTATTAACTGAGGAAATTGTCAAATCATTAAAGTGCTCACTATGCCAGCAGTATCTTTCATACCCTCCTGTCTACATCATATCAGAGGAAGATTCAAAATACAAATGTGGCAGGTGCACAATTCATACTCGTTTTAATATGAGAGCTGCCATGTATGAAAACTTGGCTAAGTTCATGAAATTTCCTTGCATCTATAAGGACTGTCCAGAGAAACTGTCCTGGGGCGATGTGAGAGACCATGAGAAAGATTGTGAATATCGCACTGTGCAGTGTATAGCCCCAAACTGTCATGAACACATTCTGTATGATAAATTTGCTGCACATTTCAAAGAAAAACACATAAAATTCTTTCATACAAATACACTATCGAAGGAAAACGTACATACTAAATATGGAATGGCTCTCTTAGAGAAGGACGAGAAATGTTACGTAGTATTTTACGACAATGATCAAGATTATTTCAGGATTTCTGTGTGTTCTCTCGGAGCCCAAGATAAACAGTTTGAGCTGGTATTCAGCTCGAAAGAAAAACCTCATTCCATTGTTGTGTCCCAACAAAACATAATTCCCTTCAGTGAAAAAGCGCACTGTTACAAATGTTTGATGGGAGAATGCAAAAGTGAATTCCACATCTATAGGTACCACAGGAAAGGCGTACTGAAGCATGCTCATACCAAAATTGATAGGGACCTCATCAAACGTACTTTTGGGGGGTCCAACAACACATGCACTGTCAGTGTGGTTGATGAAAAGATTGAAACTGAAGATGAGTTGGATGAACTACTCATGGGTAAAGACGTTATAATAGATGAGGTAAATGATGAGGAGGAAGGTGAAAAGGTTGTGGAAGAGGAGCAGAAGTCTGCTGTGAGCAGCATGCTGAAATGTCCCAGTTGTAATGAGCAAATGACACCACCTATTTTCGAATGTTTGACTGGTCATACAATGTGCAGCAGCTGCAAAGCTAAATCGGAGAATTGTTCCACATGCGAAGCTCAAGTAGAAAATACCAGAAACTACATCTTGGAAGAGGTTTGCCTTTCTGTTTCAGATGATTTTCATTGCTACACATAGGCATTTGGTATGCAATCTGTTGGTTTATTCAAGTTCTCATAGATGGCACTGAAGTGCAAAATATTTCTAATGGGAATATAAATATTAGATATAACAACATCCCAAATATTTGTTTTGTCTAGCCATCAGTTTTGTTAAATCAACTGTTCCTGAGTCAATTCACAAATTGAAGGGCTAGTAACTGATAACTAGAATATCTGGTTTACAGATTGAAATACTGGGTGACACAAGAGACATGTAGCAACCTGAAGTTTTTTTTTATTTGATGAGAAATTCACAGGAGGTACATAACCAATAATAGTCCTTTTATCATCTCAAGACACATCTTCAACCACCTGTTTGACAGGATTAAACCCCAACTTCTTTTCAAATGTCACCCTGTATATCAATATTTGTCTAGACCATCTTATTTTCTTGAAATGATTTGTTCAAATCGTTATTAATTTCTTAATTGACTAAAGTTGCATTTTATTGAAAAATGCATGGTAGATTTTGAAATCCAAAAATAATTACTTGGCCAATATTATTTAAAAAAATTCCATACTCTAACCAGTCCCTACAGCTTTTCAATAACTTCTTTGATTTGAAAATTATGCGCAACTGAAAAAGAAAATCGTGTCCAAGCTTTTTTCCCCCAATGGTAATATCAAGCTTTTAAAGAATTTGTTCCAACCTTTACGTGCTTACTGTATACTCAATTCGTCCAGAGTAGATTTCTCGGGATTCTTCCGTTCTCCAGATTACTCAGTACAGAAAAACATCTAAACAATTCTAGGAACTGAACGAGGAAATGTTTATGGCGTCGGTTCACTTGTTATGCAAATGAGTTGAGTTTTATAGTCGGCACTGGACAGCGGCGTAGCTAGGGGATTTTTATCAATCTCGTAACATTATCCCCCTCTCAATTTGTCGTTGTCTCTATTATAACGTCTTTCTAGGTGAACCGTCGGCTGATTTCCCAAGCTCTCTTCAATAGACCATTTTCAACAATCAGGGAATCCCATTATGTCCACAATGCCTTGAAAGTTGGTGATCGAAAGATTTCCTTCCCTTCCAGATGGTTATTTCTTAGAATATCCGCAACGCTTGGGTCACTTTCTTGGTCCTGTCTGATTTTCACTGTGGTCCAATTGTCGTGGTTGATTCCTTCGCGACGTTCAATTCGCTCATAATGCTCACAAGAATCCGAACATGAATGTTCCACATCGATAGCATGCCCTGTTCTTCTGAGTGCTTATTCTGCTTAGCAAATATTTAATTTTATCCAGAACCTTCTCGAATGATCTAGTAACTGCGCCAGATGGTTGTTCGGGTTCTTCTATCCATACCGTTTAATATACAGGGGTGTTTCTATGAGAAGTGAAACACACTATATACTCAATTCGTCCATAGTAGATTTTTCGGTATTCTTCCGTTCTCCATATTACTCAGTACAGAAAAACATCTAAACAATACTAGGGTAGGAACTGAGCTAGGAAATGTTTATGGCGTCGGTTTATTTGTTATGCAAATGAATTACGTTTTATAGTCGGCACTCGACAGCGGCGTAGCTAGGGGATTTTTATCAATCTCGTAACAATATAAAGTGTTCAACCTATGTTAAAAAAACTGCTTCTATACAACACAACTGAGGAGTGTGGAAATGACAGCATTTAAAAGTATTGACTGTCTGATTGTCTCTATGTTTCTTAAATTAATTTAACCTAGGATTTATTATACATCTTATTCTATTTGTAATAATTTTTGGCTCTTGTGGCATATCCTTGTACTTTTATTGTGTGTAATCTCCATATACAAAATTTTTCTTTATTGTACTAGATTACGAAAAAACTAAATTCTTTGAATATAACACTTTTCACTAGCTATCAACAGTTTGCATACACATCAGCAACTAGAAAATTTATGTGTTAACTCTTTTTAAGTATTTATTTTTGGGAATGGACCTTCACTTCCTTTTTTTTTTAGGTAGTGGCAAATCTGAAACTAGCTGAACAAGTTAAAACTGAAAAAGTGGAAACTACTGATGTAGAAATACTTTGCCCCATGTCAAAGTGTTTCGAGAAGATTAAACTGCAATCTATTAGCAATCACTTCAAAGAAAATCACATCACGAATTTTCATTTCAACAATTTGATCTTAAAAGACGTCTACGGATACTATAACGTTGACGTTTTAGTGAAAGATAACAGAACATATGTGGTGTTTTTCGATTTCGACGATTGCTCTTTTGGGATAAGCGTGTGTGCAATCGAGCCAGATCAGCATAGATATGAGGTGAAATTACATTCGGATAATAACAAATATGCTCTAATTTCCACCAATCAAAAGATAATACCTTTCAATGAAAAGGAACATTGTGCAAAATGTTCTATAGGTGAGTGAGAACCATATAATATTAAGTAATATTAAGTTTGGTTGATTTTTCGCAACTTTTAAGTTTTTACTTGGTTGTGTAAAAACCAATATAGCGTGGATTGAAATATGTATCATTCTATTCAAGTACACTACAAGTTGTCCCATACCCCTCACCTGACACCATTTGTGACAAACCCCCTTTTTGTCTTCGCCCAAGTTTGATCTCATGAAGGCAGTTTAGAAACGTCCTAAAAAGCTCACAAAGCTTAGAAATCGTGCTCGAGCTGCTGAATCGTGAAATCAACTAGCAACCTAAATACAATAATTCATTCCATTCAAGTCAGTCTGAGATCCATTGTTCGCGATGTGATATCTACAATATAAATTCAAAGTCGGTGTTTAGAAAAGATTTCGAGTAAAAGTGGATTGATTCGGAGTTATTGGCAAGGTCTCTGGAGTGAGCTTCCTAATATCTTCCCAGAATCGTACTTCGCCGAAATATTAGTTCAAGCATTAGTAGAGGTCAAAAGAAATAGGAGTTTGTTTCTGTTGTGCCTCTGTGGAATAAAAATATCAAATGCCACATACCTATGAATTCACTAGTTTATTAAACTGTTTTATGTATGAATTTATGTACTTTTTCATAATTTTTTACAAAGAAGTCATATTCAGCCGCTCGTAGTATGCTAAACTGTGTGAACGTTTAATGGCGTTTCTGAACTCTGCCGATATCAGTTGGGAGACATGAGGATAGTTCGTCACAAAGTGGATTTTGTAGCAATCTAATTATAGTGTTGAGTAAACCTGCTGAAGGCCCAGTGTGCTTTAATTTTTCGATTTCTTTATATACCAACTCTTTGCTAGGCTATCCCATTTTATCTCTAACACCCATTGAAAATGGACTTTATTAAAATATTGAACACAACATTAACAAAGTAACAATGAAAAAGAATATATTAATAATTGTGATACACTGTATAGTGTACAACAGGTTGGTGATTCTTCAAATTTGGAATTCAACAAATCCGGGCTGACTTAATCAAAGGCTTTTAAACTTAAAATAAACTGAAAGTTATAAGAATATCAGGACTTGTAGGTCTTGAAAAATTTTAGAAGACCTAACCTGGTATGAAAATGGTATTTTTATTGAAAGAATTGATTTGCCATCGACAAAAAATTAATATAAATATCTGACAAAATAAGAATCATAAGGTGTACATAAACGTCACAGCCATTTTAAAATTGATCAACAATCGCAAGTATGTTCCAGAGTATATACCAGGAGGAAAAAAAAAATTAATTAAGATTAGTTGAATTTTGGTGTTAGTACTAAAAAAATTTACCTAGAAAATATATTCAGAATTAAAAACAATTCTCAGATTGGAAATCATAGCCACATATGCAACAAAATATGTTTTTCTCTTAACAAATAATACTAGTAACTCTTCACACGCCTTGAGGGGGGGGCTATCTCGTAATATAGTTACGAGAAATGTTACCATACATTTTCATTATTTTTATTATATATTCAAAGTTATCGATGTTTGTTATATTTAATATCTTTACAAATTAATAATGAAATTACACTGCATTTTTATTCAATTTCAAAACATAAATTGTTTCCTATCGAGTATTTGATTATGGTACTTGCAAAGGGATGTATAATATATAAAATTCGAGTTATTGTATAATAATTTCAGTTAATTGGATATTTGATGTTACTTAATAGTATAATAACTGGTAAGGGTTAGTTTTCTTAATGTACTTCAGAAAATTAGATTTGAATGAACACAAAACTTTACTTTCCTAATTCTTATATTGAGCTAATTAATTAAACCTTGGTGAAAAGCAGAATTCACTTGTTTTTTACAATTCGTTATCCTTACATTTAACGTGACACAACTCTGACTCTAATGAACTGATTACATAAATTGACAACTGTCCTTTCAAGATATAATTAACAATATTCATGATTTTCGAATCACATGAAAAAGGTTGGATTCAAAAATAAAATGAATTGAAAATTTATAGGCACAATATTGTTGCTTGTGCGACCCTTATCATTTTTTATATTTTCTAATTCTATGCAACCAGCACTAAAGTACCAAAACAAGTGTTCATTCTATTCAAATATTTCAAAAAATAATTGAAAGACTTTTTCAGTGCCTGCTAAGGTTTCCGATATAACACTGTTATCATACGTTCTGTATATGAATACTATGGAAATGTCCAAATTTTCGAAACAATGTAGTTTTTATAAAGTCCATTTATTTTATATGACATAAAGAGGGTAAACAAGTTACCTTACCTAAGCCGCGGCAGCCTGAATTTGCTAAAGGCGAAACGACCTCGTCACGTAATCTGTCACAATTTCGTTGAATAAATGGTTCTTCGTTTAAGGCGTGTGCAAAATCGCGGATCACACGTATCGGCAAAAGAGAAAAGCCATATTCCATCGACTTACCACCAGGATGACCAGGGACTGCGTACGTCGCACATTCCGCTCCAACAAAATGGCCTTCAAGATCACCATTCTGGAAGCTCGCGACTCCCATTCCGACAAAATCTTGCGTCAGCTGTTCGAGTGTCCCATCTGCAAGGACTACATGGCGCCGCCGATCCACCAGTGTGTCGCAGGCCATACGCTGTGCAACGTGTGCAAAACGAAGCTGGAGAAGTGCCCGTCTTGCGAGGGGAAGATCGAAGCGACGCGGAATTACTTTCTGGAGAAGATGGCCGAAAAGGTAGAATTGCCCTGTATGTACGAGTCGGAGAGCTGCGTGTACCGCGGCGGCATCAAGAGGATCGCCTCGCACGAGATGGAGTGTCCCTTGAAGAAGAAGAAAGTGTGTAGGGAGGTGAAGAAGGACGCTTGAATGGATTGATCGTAAGTATGCTGTTTTCGGTACTGCAGGATCGATGCCCTACGTGTGCGATCCGAGCAAATTCGGGTGAAGAATTGGTCACGATTTTGTTTGTGGAAACGCGGTACATTCCGTACAAAACGAACACGATGTTTTTGCAATTATCGAATACCTGAAATAGAATTAATTGAACAGACTACCTGAAATAGAATTAATTGAACAGACTCCTTGGTGGAGCGTTTACTAAAAGAAATTGTCGTGAAGTCTGTTCCTGATTGAACAAGCAAGTTCAAAGTGTTACGGTTCTTTGAGCATGTAAGGGGAATTACACAAAACCCAACAAATTTGTCGGAGAGTGACAAGACAATTAAACAATTGTAAGTAAATGAGTGTCTGCAAATCGGTACATGAAATATGGTACACTGTAATTCAGACGTGATAAGAATTAGAACAAAAAATGTGGACTAGTCAGGATTTGAATCCGGTACGTTTTGACTTCCAGTCGATTGCGTTACGAATTGCGCCACCAGTTGGTAACTGGCGGACTCTTCAAATTCGCCTGTGGTTAGTATAAGATTATGATTGTTTTAGGCTAGTGTGATGGTGGTGGAATCATTCACACTGTATGAGTCTCTATAGGTCGGTGTCAATCCTTATTAGGGCCATCAACAGGCTTCATACTTGATTCTCAAAGTATTCGATATGTTGGTGGCCCTATAGATCGAAAATCATGATCCTCTAAAGTAGGTACTGGTGGCGTAGTTGTAACGCAATATTTTCTTTGACTTGGCAGGAAATCGAGAGTTTTAGGTTCGAATCCTGACTGGCCCACAATTTTTAATCAGTTGCCATGCACAGTACTTCTGTAAATTATCGATTATATCGAAATATCTCTCTCTCTCTCTCTTCCAATAATCCCGGTTTTTTAGCTGTTTGATGGGGCGGGCATATTTAGTAAGTCGAAGTAGGGGGTTTAATTTATAAATCAATTTATGTTCATGTTCTGGTGAGCCCGAGGGTAATCATCTGAGACCTTTGGTTGTTTTTTTATAACACAATAATCAATTGTAGGTTTGATAGTTATGAATTTCAAATATATTTAATAAGGTTATCAAGTGATGTGAAAGAAACCAAGTGAGTTTCAACTTAAAGTAATGTAAACGTCATTGTTCCATTAAATATTTACGTTAGAATTTTAATAATAGAATCAATATTTATTTTGAACAGTACTTACCTTGACTTTTCACCTGTTTTAGACCAAATCACAAGTAAATTCATAGGTTTTATAGTCAAAGTGCTCCGAGACCCTAAGGGCATCAATATACTATATTGTACATCTGGACAATTTCAGGATATAAACTTCCGATGAAAAATAAAACCTATATTTGGATTAATATAGCACACTTTCTCGCTGCTTAAGAACTATTTTTCATTACAGAAAGTGTCTGATGAGTGCTTAAATTAAATAATCCTGTATTGTTGCAATTAGTGTAAAATTTGCTTTAATAATGGAATGTGTGAAATGTTTATTTTACTCAGTCGTCTAGTCCATCGTTTTACTGTTTCTAAACTATAGAATCAAGCGTGAGCTTTGATAGGATCAGAAAATCGTATATCGCTTACCATAACATGTTGGCAAAAACTCAGTTTTTCCGGTTTTGATAATATAACTTGTTCTTTAAACAATGTTTTCATGACCTTACCTTTCAGACCAACATACTCTTTGTTGTAGTCCTTACAACTTATTTTATAAATCCTTAAGTTTTCTCAATCATCCACTTTTGGAGTTACACCCAATATCTATTAGAATGTATACAAAGTATAACAAAAATCAAATCTAAATTGGGTTGGTAATGTCAGAACTATTAGGTCTCTATTTTTAGTATAATTTATGTCAATAAATATTGAATCAATTTTCTGGAGTAGAACTTGTACTTTAATGTTAATTCCCTTGAATAAAAAAATCATGATGATGATGATTATGATATAAGGTATCTAACAGAAAATTCTACATGACTGGCTAAAAACCGAGATTATCATATATTCAATCATCTTGTAATTATCAAAAAAATTTCTACAACTTTTGTGTTCCAGTTTTAGCATATTTATTCTTTTATTCTTCTTCTTAGTATTTGTTTTCAAGGAGCAATTTTTATTTTGCTTGCGAGATTGTGGGATTTTTGGGAGAGAAGCCTATTTGGACATAGCCTTCATTATTGGTTTATCTAACATTCAGGAATTTCATACTCTGAAAGGTGGTGAACCCTGAACAACAAATTACTTGTCATTGAGCTGGTTATTTTAATATGGTTCTCAGAGATGGCGCTAAGGTGCGTGAAACTTTTATGAACACCAACACAATGGCAAAACTAAATTATATAATAATATAGTCTAGGAAAAATTGTCAGAAAAATATTAAATATTTAAATTATTTTTTTTTTATTCTATTCTTCATAAAAGCCTCTGGAATAAGTACCGTTATATATAACTTCGTGCAAAAATGTTTTTAGAAGATACTTGCAATTAAAAGAAAGAATTAAATATTTTTCTGGATGTTATGAAAAAAGTATTTGTTGAAGTTAGATTGTAATCGAGTATCAAGAAATATATGGATAAATTTAAGTTTAGCCCAACTAACAATTTGTTGTAAATCGAAATTAGTGACAACAAAACTCATTTCTTGTATCTATTAAGGAAAAGCAGAACATTTGTAGGTTCAGTTCTTTGAAAAATACATTTGTTGATTTAGACATGACAAAATGATAATAGGCGAGAATATTAATTTCTGACAAAAATACCACAATCTTCATTGATATGAAACCAAGTCATCAGAAGTAGTCTTCTATAAGTCACAGTTACAATTCGTAAGTCACTAGTGATTTATAGTTTATAACTCACTACTATTTTCATTCATTCATACTTTGAATTCTTTGGTAGGTGTAAATCAACTAAATTTGATAATTAAAACTTCATCGCTACCGTAATACTAACTTCTAACAAAATAAGGTTTCATTACACAACATGTCTAATGCATTACTATTATTCCTAAACTGTTTTCAGATTTTATATTTTTCCTTGTCTACCTTAATTCAAATAATTAATTTATATGAGAAGTTTCTTCCAGGACAGCCAATATTAAATAAATTTTACAAATTTATTGTGTTTCATGGGTCACCAACATTCGGAGATATGAAAAATGTAACCTTTCATATGAGGGGTATTCACATTATAGTTTCAAGAAAAACGACCAAAATAAAAGCTCTGAGAGGGAAAAATTCTGCTACTCAGCGTCAATTGTAGACAAAAATGCTATTCTTCACATCTGCAAACTTTATAATACAACCTCCTCGTTTTAAGAGCCAACGAATTAAAAGGAAAATTGCTATAAATATTGTCAGAAATGTTACCCTTGCTTTACTTCACTTTTTTTCTTCTTGATTGAGGTTTTTCTGACCCTATTTCCCAAAGTATCTTTTTCTACAAGAAACTAGTTTTAGGTGGAAAACTTATTTATATATATTTTTTTTGTTTCAGGGGTGAATATGAGAATGCCACTAGCAGGCCCAAAAGTATCTAATTGTTGTAATCATAAGATATATGTAGATCACGTGTTTTTATGGTTTATAATATTTAATTTTAAATGGCGTAATATATATGTGGACTATCTCAATTTTTTTATTGTTGATTTTGTAGTATCCATACCATGAGATATCGCAGTCGGGTGAAAACTGGATCAAATGGGATCTTTCATGGTACTTTTTGACCTGAAAATTATAAGTCAGCTATTACACGAATTTGCTCATTAATTTATTTACTTACTGGCCAGTTCAAAAGATTCCCATTGTGATCACGTATGGTTAGTCAGGTCCCAAAAAATACCTTGATCCAATTTTAAGAAACCTGGAGTTTCTCGGGTTTTATTATTGCCAATAGAAGTGATTGAATTGAATTTACTATTTTCAAATTTTTCATGTAGCTACTCTATATTAGATACCTAATGTTAACTTTTAACACTCGCTTAACGACATTTTTAAGGTTAGTTATAATTTTCTCATAAAAAAAAACTACACTGTCTCAAAATTTTATCCTGCAGACAATTTTAACCTAATATTCAGAAAGTGAAAATGCTACAATACTAAAAAAAATAATAAGAGTATTTCATTAACAAAGTCAACCATGACTTACTGATTGCAATACTTAATAATTATGAGTTAAGTAATTGCCTTCTAGAATTTCTCCTGTCTCACTTTAAACCACGATCACGATTTGTTACCTTCAAGGGAGAGCCTTCACGAGTATTCTTAGCAGGCTCAGGAGTTCCCCAAAGATCCAACTCAGGACCGCTAATGTTATTCATGTTTATTAAAGACTTGTCCAAGGAAGTAACGTCTAACTGCTTATTATTATATTATGCTGATGGCCCACTTTTTTTTATTATTTATATAAATGACATTGTTGATGTCAGAGGTCATTGTATTATTCATATATTTGCTGATGACACACTTATATACTTCTCATCGAAAGACACTGAATCTCTAGTTGGAACTGTCAATGACACATTGAAAAATATAAATAAATGGTGCTCTAGTAACCTACTGAAGGTGAACTCAAATAAAACAAAATATATGGTTATTGGAAATAGTCCTATTCATTCACAATTTATCGATAAAAACTACACTATACAAATAGGTAAAAATAAAATAAATATGGTCGATAAATTCAAATATCTAGGTGTAATCATAGACCGGCAGTTAAAATTCAAAGATCATGCAAACTATATCATTAAAATCATATCATACAAGCTCAATTACCTATTTAGGTGTTCCTATGGAGTTTCAAAATGGACTAAAGAAGTAATCTTCAACACTATAATTCTTCCACACTTCAACTACTGTTCTACAGTACTGTTCTTGTTGAATCAAAATGAAATCTCCAGATTGCAAAAAATGAAAAATAGGGCAATGAGAATACTATTGTCCTGCTCTAAGTATACTCCCATCCTGGACATGCAACTAACATAATACAGTGGTTACCAGTCAAGGAATGTCTCTTATATAATGCCATGATATTTTTGCATAAAATGAAAACAGGCTTATCACCTCCTTACTTACAACAAAAGCTCCATTACAATGTGCATAGCTACCCAACTAGAAATAGAAACAACTTCTATGTTAGTTCTGTTTCTAAAAGTGCAACGCAAAACTCGGTATTCTTCAAAGGCCTCATACATTATAATGAATTACCAAATGATATTAGAGGTGTTGATTCAGTAAATATATTCAAAAGTAGGTTAAAGAGATATTTGATGAACCAATGCTACTCCCAGCAGTGATGATGGTCAATTGACAAACTATTTGTCTCTATTCTATCTTGTTTGATTGATATTATTGTTGTAATGTGTTTTATTTTGAAATTTATACTTTTGTTGTATTAATTGTAAATTGACAAAAATTGTAAATCGACATATAATTAGTGTTATAGCGCTAAATAAACAATAAACAATTATTTTTTTAAAGGTCAGCGGTGTCAATGACTAAGGCATGTTTTTTCCGTGAATAAAAAAACTTGCCTCTACTTAGAGCAAAATGACTCAGACAGAAGGCCTGTTTTTTCATTCACCGGTGGATCCACCAGTCTACGAAATTTGCCCTTGTATTCTTATGATGTAAGAAAACAGTTGGTGGAGCCACTGGTGAATGTGAAAACGAGCCTTGAAGTTCAATATGGTCAAAGAAAAACAAGTTATTATTCAAAGTGATTTTAAATTCAATACCATATAGATCATATTATCCAAGGAGTCATCAAAATGATATATATCACACTGTACAGTCCCACGGAAGTGTCCACACACGTGCGGAAAGTAAATCGCATGCCTGTGGATAAGCTGTTAAAAAATGCATAATTTCTGTTTAGATTTACCGCTTCAAGTTATCAAATTTATAATTTCTGAGCATAAAAAACAATCTATTTGAAAAAAGTATTTTTTTTCATATTCAAAATTAAAAAATAAATGACTATGGTGGGCTTTGATACCGCGTACTATCGCTTTACCAACTGACTAATTAGTCATATCAATACTATGTGGGACTACATCTTATCAAGAAATTATTTGTAAAGATGATACTGAAATATTTCTAATTATGATCAAAATAGATAAAGTTAGTTGAAATGGTTCTTGCATGGTCAGCCTCTTTGATTTTCATGCACAATGTGTCGATAACATCGATATTATTTGGTGAAATTATCGCGTGGTCGTAGGAAAAATAAGTTAAGTACATTATTTGTGAGAAAGTGAGTTTTACACTGGTGGGATTGTCGCACTCGGCGTGCGCCCCGTGCTACAATGTTACTTTTCGCATTCATAATGTAATATACTATTATGTTGTCTATAGTGCGGAAAAAACTCACTTGAAGTGACTCAAACGTGCGGAAAATGACACCTCTAAAACTAAACTGCGTTGGGGAATAGTGTGAATTACGCATGCTTTTAGGAAATAGTTATTATCCTAACAAGTACGGAAAGAGTACCATTCCCGCATGAGACTGCCGTTACCCGAACGACGCAAAGCGGAGTTCGGGTAAGCAGTCGAGTGCGGGAGAGTACCTTTCCGTATGAGTTAGGATCAATATTTTTTCTACAAGCGCATTGAAACATCTTATGTTGCTCTCTTGAACAAACTTTTGCGTGCGGGAAAAATTATTTCCGCACTAGTGCGGGAAAAACTCACTTAAACTGACAGTAGCGTGCGGGAAAATTATTCCCGCACTAGTGCGGGAAAATGACACCTCTCAAACTAAATTGCGTGCGGGAATAGGGCGGAACACGCACGCTTGTAGGAAATAGTTATTATCCTAACAAGTACGGAAAGAGTACATTTCCTGCATGAGACTGCCGTTACCCGAACGACGCAAAGCGGAGTTCGGGTAAGCAGTCGAGTGCGGGAGAGTACCTTTCCGTATGAGTTAGGATCAATATTTTTTCTACAAGCGCATTGAAACATCTTATGTTGCTCTCTTGAACAAACTTTTGCGTGCGGGAAAAATTATTCTCGCACTAGTGCGGGAAAATCTCACTTAAGTGACAGTAGCGTGCGGGAAAATGACACCTCTCAAACTAAATTGCGTGCGGGAATAGGGCGGAACACGAACGCTTGTAGGAAATAGTTATTATGCTAACAAGTACGGAAAGAGTACATTTCCCGCATGCGACTTAAGCGTGCGGGAAAATTTTTCGCGCACTAGTGCGGAAAAATGACAGCTCTCAAACTAGATCTCGTGCGGGTATAGGGTGAATCACGCACGCTTGTAGGAAAAAATTGTTTCCAGACTTTTTTCATTTTTGAAATACTTTGTATCTGAAGTAATCGACCAGCGTTATCATATGGTAACAGCCTTTTTTAATATATTTTGGATGAAAATTCATTTATATTTGTAAGAATCCTTAATTACATCATACAAAAAAAAAATATGCTATCAAAGGGTTAAAGGCTATTTGTTTGTTCTGGTTTCGAAAAATAAAAGTCCCGGGTCTCGGAACGTCAGGATTATGCACAGTTGAAAGTTAACGAATTTGACCGTGTACCATAAAATTCTACTTTTCATCAAGTGAGATGACAGTATAGTTGAATTCAAAGGACAGACGAAAGAATGGGAAATTCACCTGTCTATGGGCAGAAGAGTTACAATGCTAGTTGAATATTTGTGAACTAATATTAGCTAAATGTAACCTGAATGAACTAACCATACGTAGACAACATAATTTTGTGATAATATATTAGTAAACACCTTTTTTGCTATTTTCAAAACATAGTCCATCCACAATTAACATTAGAGTTCTACCATCGAATTAAAAAGATGAGCATTTAGAATTTACACGATTGTTTCAAGACTTATTCTATCTACTAAAAACTCCTTCCCACCCCCGGCGAACATTAATAATGAGGAAATGACTGATTGAATACATATGGATAGAAGTAACATTCCAAAAATATAAAATCGCAATTGGTATATCGACCTCCAAATTCTAATCATCAGTCTTTTTTTAGTACCTTTGAGGACAATCTAACTGAAATTTTTCCTAACTATGAATTTATCATATGTTTCGGTGACTTCAATATTAACATGTTGAACATAAACTTGAATCCTTGCATACAGTTAACTGGTATACTTGAGGCGTTCAATTTCAATCAACTAATCATGGAACCCACTCGCGTTACTGATACTAGTGCCTCACTTCTTGATTTATTATTTACTAACATATCTCCAGATAAATGTCTAACCCAGGTTAGTCGTATCGACCTTTTAATCGTATTAACTTAGAGGCTTTCCAAAACGATCTTGTTTCTATGGTTTGGAATTCAATTTATGAAACTATAAATATTGATGAAAAAATCGCTATCTTGAACCACAATATCAATTTCCTAATCGATATTCCTGCACCAATTCTCACTTTTTATCCGAAAAAAAGGCCATATGCACCTTGGATTACCGATAATATCAAGCTTCTTCAAAACCTACGCGACAAAGCACTCAAAAAATACAAAAATTCCCGTACTCTCGAACATTGGTCATACTATAAACAAATTCGGAACTTCACTACTTCTGCTATAAAAACCGAAAAAAACGTTTACCTACGACATAAATTCAAGAACTCTAATTCCAAAGAATCATGGAACGAATTAAAGAAACTCAATGTTACTAAAAATAAAAAGAAAGCCATTCCTGCTCACTTGAGTGATGTTGAAGCTGCCAATAAATTTTTTGCCAGTCTCCCTATTCGACATCCGATAGTTAATGATGTTGCTTATAATTATTATTCTTCAAATGTAAAAGGAAATATTGATGAGTTTTTTTCCTTCAAACCTGTCAATGAGGAAATTGTATCTCAGATTATTTTGGGAATAAAATCTAAAGCAACCGGAACAGATAATATCAATATAACTATCATCCATTTGTGTTGCCCCTTTATTATACCTTTAGTAACAAATATTATTAATCAGTGCATTATTCAATGCAACTTTCCTAAAGTATGGAAGAACGCCAATGTCATTCCTTTACCCAAAAACAATAAATCCCTGGAATTTAATCATCTTTGATCCATAAGCGTACTACCCACATTCTCCAAAATATTAGAAAAAGTAATGAAAATTCAAATCAGAACGCATCTGAGTACATACGATATTTTACCTATAAAGCAGTCAGGGTTTAGACAAGGCCACAGTTGTGCAACAGCACTTGTTGATATTGTAGATGATTTACTAAGAGCTACGGATCAAAATCAAACGAGTGTACTGATTCTACTTGATTATACAAAAGCTTTCGATATGATAAACCATAAAACCCTTATTTTCTTGGTTTCACAAATAGTGCTGAAATCTTTTTGAATTCTTTCTTAACTGATAGATTTCAACAAGTTAAGATTGACGAGAAAATTTCTTCTCCAATTGAAGTGACATCGGGTGTTCCTCAAGGGAGTAAGTATCCTGGGGCCTTTATTGTACACCATGTATACTTCCAATTTCCAAAAGTCGATGCGTTATTGTAATTATTATTTTTATGCTGATGACACTCAGATATATTTTTCATTTAGAGCTGATTATTTAATTGAGTCCGTCCAAAAAATTAATAATGATCTGAATTCTCTGTACAACACTTCTAATGACCATTCACTAAAAATAAATCCAAGTAAGTCGTATGCATTACTTTTCAGCAAAGATACCACTCGCGAATTTTTACTGGATGCTTTACAATTGCAGATTGGAAATGAAAAAATTCCATTACTTGAATCTGGAAAAAGTCTTATTATCGATAGTGAACTTAAATTCAAGCAGCACATCTCAACAAAATTGCAATTAGCCTTCTGTACTTTGAAAATGATTTATAGTCACAGATTTTCACTGGATCGAGATTTGAAAACAATGCTTTGTGAATCTCTGGTATTATCTCATCTGGATCATTGTGACGTTGTCTATGGATCCTGTCTTGATAGTGTGGATATAAAACGTATACAAAAATTACAAAACTCGTGTCAACGACTTATATATGGCATAAAGCGCAGTCACCGGATTTCTCACAAATTAACTGAGTGTCAATGGCTTGATATGTTTAACCGCCGTAAATTACATTTTGCGTGCTTCAGCTTCAAATTACTAAAGTTTAAGTGTCCCCCTTATTTACACGAAAAATTAAGTTATCGTACCGATGTTCATAATTTGAATATCAGACGCCAAAATATTCTCACCATAAAGAAGTATTCAAGAATTCTTTTTCCTACAAAAGTGCTAAAATCGTAAATGATCTGACTAAGCTTCACTTTTTTAATTTTAAATTGACTCCAAATGCTTTCAAATACAAATTTAAGCAGTATCTATTTGGTATGCAGAGTAATTAGATAGGTCACGTGAGTAAAAATATTCTACCCCCTCTCTTCTCTTTCTCGCTCTCTCTTCCAGAATATTGTATATGCATATTTTAAGTTCACGGGTGCTCATCATCAAATTTTTGTTATTAAAATTGTTGGCTTTGGTGGAAGAACAGACTCAGAGGTTTATCCCCTGACTTCTGAACCACAGTGCCATTTATATGCCTACCTTTTCAATTGTTATTGCCAAATTATGTACTTTTTTTTGTTGTATTCATGTGTGGGAATATAATAAACGTGTTTATTATTATTATTATTACTTGTATTTTGAATTTCGCGCCTAAAATCGTGTCCATGGCGGTTTGGCAACGTTGGTGCGGAGTGGGCGAAACTCAAGAACATTAAACTCTATTTATACAAATAGTGTTCAATGTCCTTGGGCGAAACTATAGTTCTGACAGCTTCTTCCTCATTTTTGTGAATCTTTTTTGTCATTTGTCCTTATCATTTGTCATTCAATTTTGACAATTTGACATTTGGTTTGTTTTATTTTTGCTATATAGATAACCTCAAAATAAATAATATTTATATTTTTGATTACCTTTAGAATTTAGAATCAACAATACAACGTTGGTAATTGTTAAAAGGTGATACAGATTCATCGTGCATTTTTAAATGAAAAACATAATTATGAACTAATAGAGTATACCCTCATCATGTTTCATAAAAGAATTCCCAGACTCATTTCAAAACACCTCAACACATACTCTACTTATTTGAGAAATGATACATTTCAGAAAAGAGAAAGGTTCAATTATGATTTAATAGCAAACACAATGAGAAACGTCCAAGTCAATTCCATTGAAGATTGGCGGAACATAAGGCGAGCCATAATAGACCATGAATACAACAGAGGCCAATACAACAGTAAAAACATTGATGCTGCAATCCTAGCGCAATGTACTACTTTGAAAAACTATGACCTTGGTTCCTCTTATATCAGCTTTCTCAAACATGAAAATATTGAACCAAACCTAGCAACTGTAGGTAAATATTTCAAACTAATTTATTTAGTGAATGAACAGTGCTTTTTGGATGGAAAAGTATGCCCGAAGGATCAAGAAAAGATAATACTGAAATACTACTATGACCTCCGGAAAGAGTTCCCAATTCTTGATTCTTTCACATTAGAAAATGCTGTTGCTGCTCTTTCCATCACCAGTCAGTGGAAAATTTGTATGGACCTCATGAAAGAAATTGAAGTAGCAACTTTGCCAAATGTATTCGCATACAGTGCATTGATTTCAGCTGCATTTCTCAATAAAGAGGAAGATATGGCTTGGCAACTTTTGAACGAAATGTTAGAGAAAAACAAAAACCCTCTGAGTATATGTTTCCTGACTTATTTGGGTACGCTTAAAAGACTGAAAAATAAAACAGACATAGTGAAGAAATTGGAAAAGTTGTTTTCATTTTTTCAGGAAAATGACTTCAAATGTGATCAAGAAACAGCACAGGCTATTTCAGAATTTGGAAAAACATGTCATTTCCGAAACAGCTTCACTGCTGTAAGTTAAAATTTTTTTTGCAGGGAACGAAAAAAGTGACTTCATGCGATTTTCTCCAAAAATGATAATTGTACTTTTATTTTTATTTCAGACAACCTACCAAGGAGTTTGTAAAAGTTGTCATTCGAAACTGAGCAACTTTGACCTAGGAGACGATGCATTCACTGAGTTAAAACACAAGATTTTGAAGAATGTTATCGTAGGTAAAGACATATTTGTTAAAACAAATCCAGAAGAATTGCAGAGGTTTGACAAATTCGTCCAGAATATGGGCAAGTTTGATGTAGTACTAGATGGTTTAAACATAGCTTATTCTGCAGGAACAAGGCAACCTCCTCAGATTTTATCAGCAATGGTGAGTGAAATATATACAGTCATGCTCTATTGAAGGCCAATGTTTGGAATTAATTATCAGGTAGCTGCAGTTGTGTCTTATTTTGTCGACCAAAACAAGAAAATCCTTGTTCTTGGCAGAAGCCACATGAATATGTGGCCAAAGAAGAACTGGGGATACATCACTGAAAATGCAACAGTTTTTCTTACACAAAATATATCTCAGGATGATCCATACTTGCTGTATTGCGCCCTGAATTCAGGAAAAGATACCATCATCGTTACTAGGGATCTGATGAGGGGTCACAAATTCCTTTTGAAAAACTCAAGAGACAAATTTCTTTTCAACAGGTGGTTGTCGCAACGGCAGTATCAGTTGATAACAGTCAAAGATGACCAGAGGCCCATTTTCAGGTAAATTACAAGAGCGAAATGAAGACTGAGAAAACATTAAAAAATAATGATCAGATGGATCTGTAAAAATACAAGTATTTCCCAAAGTCGTATACCTACAATTTGAATTTGGAGTATCTGGCTTAAAAACTGTCTTAATATTCTTAGGTATCATTCTGGATTTGAGTTATTTATATGTGAAAGTGAATCTGTCTATTTGACAGTGAATATATCAGTCAAATGTTCTGTAACTTTTTAAAATGCTTTCAAGAGTGTAGCTTTGCCTATAGTGCCAGACGTACTCCAAGGCAGCATTAACTTTGTTATTTCAAATGGAACAGCCTGTATTATTTCAGGTTTCTAAAACCTATGTTTATGTAAAATAACATCTTTGAACATTTTTAACATGGTTTGTCGATAAGAAGTTTGATTTCTTGGAACATAAAGTATATTTTTCTCTTTCTAGAAGGTGTCTTAAATCTTTAAAGTTTACATTGTCTATTATTTATGTTAATTGCAGAAAAAATCATATTAGATTAATGCTAAAATTATCAATTATTCATCTTGTATTTGCCAGGCAGATATGACTGAACCTATATTGATATTTTTTTATTTCACTCAATCGAGCAACTCTACTTAATGTATTTTTTCAGGATTCCACCTCCATTCAGCATAGTATGTCAAAAAAATGGCAATACCTGGCATATTCCTTTTGTAGATAACACTGCTGTGAAGACCAAAAATGAATTTCATAAGACTTGGCTCTGTTTCAAATTTCAATAAATGTTTTTTTTATTCTAGTGTTTTGATATTGCAACTACTTCATATGTTTACTAAATCTTTAAATAAAAAAATATATAGCAAACTTTGGAAATCATTTATGTGAATGCGCTGAACTATGAAGAACCTTTTTATTTATATTTGTTTTCAAACACATGTTTTCTAATTGGTTTTCAATTTTGAATCGTCTGGATATGTTGATTATTTTGGGACCCTCTACTGGGAGATTATCAGAATAAAATACGTTAAACTATGCAGTTGGATTCTTGTATGTGTAAAAAGAAGAGAAAATTCGAATATTTCATACTCAATGGATAGATACATCAGGTGAATGTTTCTGACATACAGACCCTGTGCCATTGAAAACCAGGGAGTAGAACAATCAAGAGAAAGTTTGAGTACCTATTCATTACTTGAAATCTTAACCAAACATTCTTAACCGTATTTTCTTGGAGTGACTGATGCAACAACAGCATTTCCTATGAAGTAACTGATACATCATGCATCTCTCACCTATACAAGAGTTATTAGATAGATAGATAGACATTTATTGATCATTTTCCAACATGTACATCGGATTGATAAGTCAGAATAGGAAGTGGCTCAATTGGAGGAAGTGGCTCAGTTGGTGGGCAGAAATATATAGATAAAACTAAGAAATCTAAAGAGATACAAGTTAAAAAAACAACGTTTTGTAGACCTATTAAAATTAGGTATAAGTAATGTCACAAATTAAAATTGATTGACCAGCGCAGAAAATCAACAGCACTGACCGGACAATTCAAAATTTATTAACAATTAAGTAAGTATTATTATACTGGGTTAAATTCTATATTGTAGACTCTAGTTATAACATATCCCAGGATTTGTAGTGAAACCTGGAACCAAATAGGGAAAGCTTATGATTGGCTCCCTTACACTTCCAAACTTGAAAAGGACGTACCAGGCAAATGGGTTGAAGTAATAAGTTAAATAACATTCTCAAGCCAACAGTCTTGTGAAAGCAACTTATCGGGAAAAATCAATTCATTTGTACCTGTTTAGGTTTCCAAGATTTCCTTTGTGGTATTCATATTATTTATATTTCACTCACCTTCTAAAGCAGATGTTTCTTCTAGTAATCACAGAGTCTAATGTAATTTTAAATGTTCTACAAAGTATCTTCAACTGTATTCCTTCTGTTTTGCAACAAACACAAACACGACTGAAATCAAAATCACCGGCTTAAATACAAAGATTAACCCGGCTATAGGGGTACTTCCCCTCAATTTTCTCGAACTGTTCATCGTTTGTCAAATTTGCGCTCATGAAGAGTCGCAACGCCTTTTTTCGCAATCTATACCACAGAACACATCTTATGTTTTGAAATCTCCTGTGACTCAACTCGATCTT
The DNA here is from genome assembly GCA_958502065.1 of Chrysolina americana. Classification (NCBI taxonomy): domain Eukaryota; kingdom Metazoa; phylum Arthropoda; class Insecta; order Coleoptera; family Chrysomelidae; genus Chrysolina; species Chrysolina americana. The sequence continues at coordinate 91,136,296 of OY293410.1, forward strand.
TCCTCAAATCTTGCTTACCCTCTTGCCCCTCCATAATTTTGAAAGTTTGCACTTTTTCTTTAAAGCCCGCGTCTCTTTAGCCAACGACAGAACTTCGAGCCGATTGCAAATGTAATGTCGCCAGTGCCCTCTAGCGACTCCAAGATGGGTTACCAGAAATATCGACAGATTCTGCGCAAAACGCTTTCATTTCACGTCGAAAACGGTGGACCAACTGTCTGCCGCTTAATCTTAGATGGCGCTACGGTGGTGACTTGGAGAAATTTTATCTTTGATTTTATATTTTATTTGGAAGTGTGCTTACCTATGCAAATTTTGCACATTTTCGTTACCATACAATATTTCGGCTAGACGCTGACTCAGTAAATATATCATATTACGTTCTGCTCAGCGTTCAAGGTTTACTATAGTTATTGTACACCCGAATAATATTCGTTAAAAAAATTATTCCAAAATTACGACGTCTGGCAGACTGGCTCCTGTCTTATTAAAAGTGATAAACTGCTTGATGAAATATGAAAACAAATAGACAAATAGATATATGTTATTTCATAAAGAAGGCTACAATCCCATAAAGGCCATATACTTCTTAATAGTACTTAAAAACAAATACATATTCTTAGTGTATTACAACTTGCAAACGCTCTCCGGGGCTTATTATTGGGATACAGAGAGCGCATTTGCATTCAAAGCTGCAGGGACACGCAAAGAAAAATCTGCAGCAGGACCATCATCTAAAGAACAAGAAGCAAATTGATACAAAATCGAACTCGTTTCCCTTTCCCAGTGGTAGAATATTTCAAAATTTTTTAGGTTGGCAACTTGGACCGAAGTCTCCTATTCCATAACAGAATTGAAAAATGTCAACTTGTCGTTGATTCACTTCTTATTCTCAGATTTTTTTAATTACAGCTGTTACGGAATTGAAAAAAATTTGAAATTTTCTGGTATTAATATCTAGAGTTCAATATTTCAGTTCACATAAAAATACTACGCCAATATGAAACATGACTTTTATATAGTATTCGAAAAAATATAGATCCGTTTTTTGAAAAAGTTGACAGCGGTCCAATTTAACTCTCATTCACATCTGCAAAAAGCTGGCCATGGCAAAATGCCTAAAATTTAAATCTTCACAAATAAAATATAGGCAAAAGAATTTCGAAATTTTTATTTTTCCGATAACTCCAGAGAGGTAAAGAAGCAAGATCAGATTTTTTCATTTAACTTCATAGATTTTTTGAAATTCACAACTTTGCCCAGATTTAACTTCCCCCTCCATCTTTTACCGTTACTGAGATGCATAAACTCGAATTTAAATAGCCCTGTATACATTACGGCTTTTAATAGTCCCTCCCTGTTATCTTTTGAACGAATTGACATAGAAACATAAAAAAACCCGTTTGGAGGGTTTTACCGATACAACTTTTTGAAACAAAACACATTGTGATATCATCTATCGAGCAATATTGCTCGATAGATGGCGCGGGGTGCACATCAACTTAAAAATTTTAAATGGCATGGGGGCGGGTCATGTGTCACATCGTTGAAAAAATAATTTAATTTTCTTCTCAACCATCAAAATTTTTTAGATTTTCATTATTACATTTTTTCACAATATGCATTTGAAATGTCAGAATAAGTTCGGATCTGGCGGGTCCGAATCCCTTTTCTTATCTGACCATGATAACTTTTGAAGGGTTTGATGTGAAATAATGGAACAGAAATTTTTTTGAAAGGAACGGAATTCAAAATTTTTTTAGATGGTTGTAAAGAGAATTGAATTATCTTTCCAACGATGTGACACATGACCCCCCATGCCATTTGAAATTTTTTAGTTGATGTGCCCTCCCGCGCCATCTATCGAGCAATCAATGTTTTATTTCAATAAGTAATATCGGTAAAACCCTCCAAACGTTTTTTTTCTAGGTTTTTACGTCAACCGTTCAAAGATTAACAAGGGGGACTATTAAAAGCCGCACTCAATATACAAAAGTAATCAATTTTATATACCTGTTATTTCAAAACAATATCGCCATTACGATGGACAATAACATTATTTATCCAACCTATTAATCAAAATTCACTAAAGTGGAAATGTAGTTCAATTACATTAAGGGTTTAAAAATTTAATTTTTAACCAAATTATTTATTTGCTTGGAAAGTTCTTTCCTCTTCCTTTACTGCAAATACCTCTCCACTTTTGATATTGGATACTGTTTCTAGGTCTCCATTCAAATAGCTATTATAGTACTTATAAGTACTTTTGAGTACCATATTTTTACTTTTCACTGAAAGTTGGACTTCGATCTCGAATTTGAAAAATAAAGTGGTTTATGGGTGAAACGCAGGGTTTATGATAATACACTTGACTCTCCCCATCAATACTGTGTATGCGAGAGACTTCCTCCAAGCAAACAAATATTCCTCCAATTTCTGTTGACATGGTAAAAAAAAACAACATAATTCTTATTAATTTATATTAATATGTAAAACATACTAAACAGATTATCATTCATTATCTTCTTCATCGTCATCTTCCTGGCTGTTGATCTGGAAGTACCTTAGTTCATAAGAATCCTTGCCAGATGCGACAACTCTCAGCCAATCACGAAGATTGTTCTTCTTCAGGTATTTCTTTGTGAGGTACTTAAGATACCTGCAAAGAAAAATATGTATGAATTAATACTGTTCTCAACAAGATGGGGAAAACTTTGAACCAAAAAAAAAAATGTTTGACAAGATTAATTGCCTGGATAAAAAGAGACAGTTTAAACAAAATGTCACAATTTCTGTAACATGCATATCCTTTGAAAATTTTTGTATACTAATACCCAATGTTTGTATATTTACAAAATATAAGATAAAATTCATAGTATAAAGTGCCAGATTTGTACTAAAATATAAAAAAATGTTTGAATATTCTCAATTTCTTCAGAAAAATACTCATTCAAAGAAAAAAGTATGCTTTAGGATGGAAAATTGTTTTTGAAATTTGATTATGCCTTTGGAATATTCAAAGGTAAGTTAAAAGTAAATTAATAACTTTCTGCCTTTTGCAAAATACTCGAATGATTCATATAGTTTGTTCCATAAGATGAATTGTTGCAGTACTTTGTATTTACTTGATAATTGATTAAATCAGTAAACATAGCGAGCACAGCCTTTAATATCTGCAGTATAAAACGCCACCATATCTATTGAAAAAAAGACTTAGTGGAGCTGGGACTGCAGTAAATTCTTCAGATGAAACTGTTCTAATTTTAAATGGACAGTCATATACAACTTAGGTTTTCTTTGATAGTAAACTATCTCTACACATATTCATACATAACATACATACCTCTTAGAGAAAGGAATTTCTGAATTAAGGATAATTTTGGTGCCTTTTTCCCTTCCTAATGTCACAGCATGTTGACCACCTTTACCAGCTGCAAAGTTTTGGGTTTTTCCATTGATCTTTATCCTCTCTTTCAAGTAAGTTTCCTATAAAGAACAAACTATTTTATAACATATCCAGATACCTATTAGCATAAATAGGGTTATAAAAGTATTCACACTTCTATATTTAAAAAGGAAAGTTTAAAAACCACAAAATAATTTAAAAAAGAACATAAATTACCCATTTGCAACATTAACTCAGCAGATGCTCAGTTAAATAAGTGACTAGGCCAGAAAATCAAGCACCCGGTCCCCTAGACATTCCATTAATTATTGAAATTGTCCAGCAGTATTAATAAAAATTTGAAATGGATATCAATATTAATCTGGGGTGATGTTGATCACAGGCACTACAGTTGTAGCTTTATAGCATAAGAAGTGAAATAGGTGTTTCATAGGTACTTCACCCCACTAGAAATCAAAATTTCAATGTTTATAATTCATAGTCACAAAGGCTACGAATTAGTCATCTACATAAACCAATTTAAATTCATTGCTCATGACTGGCTCTTTGAACCTTCTTTAAGGCTGATTGATGCAAGTGGCCATATTATTTAATAACACATTTCGAATAAGAATATAGATATATGTTGCAGTACTTTGTATTTACTTGACCATCATAAGAATCAGTAAACATAGCGAGCACAGCCTTTGATCTCCACAGTATAAAACGCCACTCTGACTATTAATAAATTTCATGTGGAGCTGGGACTGTGGGAATATTACTAAGTTTTAGTTAACATTTGGTGATTTACTTACGAAGTTTGCTACATCCAAAATGCTATCTTCACTGGGGTGGGTGCAGTCAATCACAAATTTCAGGGCAACCTTCTTCTTTTTCAATCCTTTTCCCCTAATTTGAGGCTTCTTTCCCTGGGGTTTGGAACCAAGTACTGCGGCCTTTGTCTGGAATCCACAACAAAATTAGTCGTGTTTCAGCCAGACAAATCGAGTTTGACGAAACATATCGAATGATATACTGAAAATTATGTATTAAGTCATCATAGTACACACAATAGAGACTTCAAATAACTGGATCTTATAATTCAGGTCAATTCAATTACCAAAAACAAGGGGCCACATGGCTATTTATAAGAAAAAAAAATTGTCAAGACATTATTCATTGTAAATATCTATAGAAACGGTAAGTAAGAAATGTTATGATTTAAATTTAGAAAACAACAATTCAAATGATATAAGGATGTTTAAATAATTACCGGAGCCATTTTTCACTTCTCAACCCACTAAGGTTACGTACCGAAAGAACTAAAAAGTAAAAACTGAGAGAGAAAACGGAAAACAGACAAGAACTATGAAGTTTGACATTGACGTTCTCAAATTTTATAGAATTTGGCAACGTCCGCAAGGTGTCGCTGAATCAAACTTTCGCAGTGTTGTCGATTAAGAAGTGTACTTACTTCCTCTGGTGTTAAAATTTTGAAACTACTTATGGGTACATAAAATTAATAATTGTTTTCGTCAAAATTTCTATGATATTAGCCATTGTCTAGTGAATTTTGTTGAATTTATAATGGTAACTGATAAGTGAATTTTGGAAATATGGTGAATATTCATCTGTTTTGTTGACAGATCTATAAGAAATAAGAAATGAGTTGTTCGATTTTCGCCACTTTGGCGCTGCGAGTTGTATTGCAAACACAGAACTCATTCATATTCATGACTTATAAAGTGCTTGCCAATCAGTACATAATTATACAATTTTCGTATTTTTTGGCATAAGCGTGTAATCCATGAAGTTGTCGTAGAATTCCGTATAATTTCGGGAAGATGTTGATGTTGAATTCTGGAAGACTAATGATCGATTTCACACTTAGTTGGCAGTGTAGCGCCCAAGAATCCGAAAATTCTATTCAGTCGGACGTGACAGTCTGAAAAAACCCTTGACTGTCCTATTAGGTCATATGCCATAACACACACACAGGAGTGACCTTTTCTTGTTTATAATATAAGATGCCTAAATAAAAACCCCGGTGTGCCAACTTATACCTGTAAAACAGTAGAATAAAACGCTGAACATTGATTATGAGAAAACAAATGAAATATCGTGGTCTACTTTCCAAATATCACGCGATACTTGCTTGGAACGCCACCGTCGGTTTTCTTGTTAGGGTACATTTATATAAACAGAAGTTTCAAGTATTGCGCATGAGCATGCAATGAATAAAACAACATAATCATTCAAATTTACAGAATCACTGTCCGCAAGCAGTTTCATTCGTTACATTTTCGACTTATTATATTATTTTGGATTTGCTGAAATGCATTTTATTGGAATAAATAATAATCACACATTTCACAGCTCTGATCTTTTGTCGAGATACACCATCCGGGCATGTCTTTCAACGACATTCCCTTCAGAACCGTCTCCATCAATCTTCTCAAGGTGTCTGGAGCATCGCAGAGCCCGAATGGCATAACTGTTAACGGCCACAATAACGAGCCGACGGTGGAAGCTGTCTTTTCTCGATCTTCTTGAGTCAGTTCTACCTGGTATGCACTCTTCAAATCTAGGGTCGAAAAAAATCTTAGAACTGTCTAACGTGTCGTCTATATTCTTTCTAAAGGGCAACTGTCCTTCTTCGTCAGTTTGATCAGTTGACGACATTCTACGCAAAATCGTGTTGATCAATCTTTCTTCTTCACCAACACGACTGGAGAGGACCAGGAATTATCAGATGGTTTGATAACTCCTTCTTTTTCCATGACGCAGACTATTTTGTCAGCATCTTCTTTCTTGGCGAAGAAAAGTCTTCTAGCTGATTGCCGGATCAATCGGGCATCCTCAGGGTCTATATTTTGTGCTGAATGACCTTTGTTCTACCCCCTTTGCTGTGTCTGGTATCGAAGATGCCTTGGTATTTACTGACTAATTCTCTCACTTTGAGCTGTTGGGCTTGTTCTATATGCCCTTGGAAGAACTTTTACAAGTCTACTGGCAAATTGCCGGATTGACTAAAAGTGCCACGTACATAATTGCGATTCCTCGTCCTATTTTCTCATCGTTTAACTGGGGCTTGGTGGATACAGGCCGACGAATGTCCCTCTTCATCGACCTTCTTTAATTTTCTTTCGTTGGTGTCGATTCTTTGAATGTTGGAAATTTGCTACGCACACATGTCCAAGTTTTTGACAATTCCAGCATCTTTTATGTTTTTTCTCAGGCAGCACTTTCTTTATTGCTTTTTTATGACAGCCACGATATTAGCAGGCTCATGTGGATCTTCCTCAAGCATTTTGACTTTACTCTGGCTTTCGTATGTGTGGGACGAGCTAGTGTCAATGCTTGCCTTTTTTTTTGGTCGCGAAGCCCATCCAAAAATGCATATGACCCGCTAATCGCTCTATCCATCTGGAACAATCGGGGCAATCCGGATCGCTGAGGAATTGGAACGAGATGATGATTCATACATACATTGTTAACAAGTCGAGCACGATTATTCCTGCATTCAGGTTCGGCTCCAGAATCGTTACAGTACTTTAAATTTCCGAACTTTACAAAAAATAATCACCAAAATCGGAATAGTTTTGACCACAGTTCCGAGATAACGCATTGTTTTTATCTAACGTTCATTAAAAAGAAATCTCCCCCTTCGTGCGCATATTCCAATCTCACCTTAAATGAAAATAATTTCAGTTCTTTATTGTCGAGAGAAAACCATTTTCGAAGTTCAGACTGTATCAAAATTATCACCGAAACAATACCAGTGAATCCATGGAATTTGTAAAATATATTTTTATTTCAAACCCTATTCTCAAAGGTACCACGAGTGCTTAAAATTTTATCGATAATTTTTTATTTTACACGAAAAGTCTTTGTAAGGCAAAAATATGAAAACAAACCGAATGATATAAAATCACGAGTTCTTTAGGACGAGTGATTTTATCCTCTAGTCCTTTAGCACTAGCCCTTTAGGACGAGTGGTTTCATCTAAATTTGGTTTGTTTGAATGTTTTTGCCAAATAAAAACGTGTTTGATTGATGTCAATAAAAAATTATCGATAAAATTTGAAGAACGACTTGTAGTTGGAAAGATTTTATTGTAGTAAAAATGCACTTAACTAATTTTGATCATTTATTCAAAACACTACTTACAACAATTATTCATCTCAAACATTGACGATTTCAAATTTATCTTCACTGTCGCTCTCTATCTGCGAACTCTGGAACTGTATCTGCGATTCTCTGTGACTATCTGCCCTCTCTCGATAGATCGAGAACTGTAAATTCCATTTACAGTTCTCGATCTATCGAGACAACACGTCGACTTCTTAGGTGACTCTCGAAACTTCGGTTTCGTTCATCAGCAAATTCGCGTTTCTCATGTGTTTGCGAGTGGAGGAATGTTTACTTGGGGTGCATGCTTAATGATGTGAATGCTTAATGAGGTAATCAGGGCCGGTCTCGAAATCGTTACATTATTTTATTCGCCAATCTGAAAAGTGAATAACCATTGATAAAAAGGTAACTTTTCATTCATTTTGATACTTGAGTAATATAATAACTCATTATAACGTTTCATATGACCCGGTCAATAAAATTTAGTTTTGACAGTTCAAAGGTAAACAATGTTTTGTCGAGGACCATGCAGTTTTATCAGTATGAAACCGAATGATTGGCCAGAATAATCCGCTGCTATTGATCGAAATAACAGAAACGTTAAAATTTTACATGTGAAAAAAATAATCAATAATATTTTTGCCAGGTTGTTTTCATCTGAGGTACATTCAAAAGAACAAAACTTGAAAAACCATTACCTAATTAATGAATGCAAATGAGGTACCAAAGAAATTCTGCTATTCAGAGGCTACGATATTCATTTGAGGAGGTGACTTAATTTACCCCAAATCATAATACAGGGTATTTCATAGTTGAATGCTGATCCTAACATACTGTTACGAGATTGATAAAAGCCCCCTAGCTGCGCCGCTGAGTCCATTCCGCGGGCGCATCATCGATAATCAGTTCCAAGAAGTGTTTATTCGGATTTGCCGCGTCATCGCTCAATTCCTGGAAAAGTGTAGAAGTTCTCCGTTTTGAGTATTCTCAAAATCATCGCGAATGATCCAGTCTACACGATGAGTACCTATATAAACGCGAGACATTTCACTGGGAGAAGAAGTTTTAAACAGGAGTTTTTATGAAGAGAATTTATTAAGTGATAATAAGCAGAAGTGTTTGGAATATTTAGCTAGTTGTATAGATCTAAGTGTTTTATTAGTCAGTGAAGTGTTGTATGTTTATTTATAGTGAAGTTAGAAAATAAACATTTTAGTAGTGTGCTCGGCCTATTATTTAGCAAAAACGTAACAATACTGTAATAAAATGCACTAAACTAATTTTGCTGATTTATTTGAAACACTACTTAAACAATTATTCAACCAACTATTTCAAATTTATCTTCACTGTCACTCTTTATCTGCGAACTCTGGAACTGTGTATATGCCCTCTGCTGTCCGGCGCCTTATATATCCGCAAGCAGATTCTTTTCACAGTTCTCGATTTATCGGGAATATAGAACGATTCATACAGATGGCTCTGGAAGCGGATGGAAGCCGATCGATTTTATTCGAGCTTGTTTTTGGCGGTGAATCATATTTGTTGATCCGCTAGCCAGCACAAGTTGATGAGGACCGGCCTCGAAATCGTTGCAATACGCCTGCAACCGCTTTAATTCTGAGAAAAAAAATATCCTGGAAGAAAAGCATTTTTATGCGAAAATGTAACAAATATCTGTAAAACCGCTTTGTACTTATTGTTCAATTTTGGCACGTGCAAAATACACATAAAAATACGTGTTTTCCAGAATGAAGATTTTTTATTTTCATCAGTGGCGTCCCCGTTAACATTCCCTGCGATAGTTTTAATCTAAGAAATGATATGCTACTGATTTTATTCTATTATCTCATAAAAATGGTCCGTGGATTTTTTGCGTCCAGCATTCGGTTTTCCCAATATGCAAGTTTTTCACCTAGCCTCAATGAATGCATTTAATGTTTGTTTATATCTTTATTTGAAAATAAAAACAGTGGCGTATCATTATTTTTATTGAAAAATTCAGCACCATGTATCTCAGAAATAAAGCAGGACCTATATTATGTTCATATAAATAATTTCCCTTCGAATCACCTAAGGAATATAGCCCTTTAGGATCAGCATTCAATTGTGAAACACCCTGTATATTACAGAAAAGAGAATTTTTCCCTTTTTGGTGATGACTTCCAAATTATTTCATCAATTTGAATAAGAAGTATACGAAGCGATTGAGTACTGTCATTCAAACAACTTTTCTTTACCACCTGTGGCAATTTACTATTTTTTTTTCATATTGTTACGTTATTTGCTAAATAATAAGCCGAGCACTCTACTAAACTGTTTATTTCTAACTTCACTATAAACATACAACTACTTCACTGACTAATAAAACACTTTATACAACTAGCTATAAATATTCCAAACACTTATTTACTTCTACAAAAACTCATAAACATCTTCTTTATAAAAACTTTTTAATCCTCCCAGTGAAATGTCTCGCCCTTATATACTCAAGTAGTGTAACCAGATTCTTTCAGATTCCGCTCTAGATTACTCACGACAGAATTCCACCCAAATAATCTTTCCTTGGAACTAATTATCGACAAAACGCTTGCGGAATCGACTCGGCGGCGTAGCTAGGGGATTTTTATCAATCTCGTAACAATATACAGAGTGGCTGATTTGGAAGGGAATACCACTCTGAAATTGTTATTTGTATTCCGATTCTAAAGTTCTTTTTCGCACCAGTTTCAGTTCAGTGTCATAAATTCGAAATCAAATTCAAAATTTTAAGACCTACTTCGAATTTGTTTCATCACCAAAAATCCAAAAAATGTGTTTGCATTTTATTTATGAAGGAAGGTCACTGGGCCACTGAGTTTGAAATATTTTCAAACTTAAATTTAAATAATGTTCAATTATTTCGGAAAATGGTCCTGTATCACCTGTGTGTGTATTTTACAATGCTCTATTATCAGTATAAATTGTATACATTGTATACATTTCTAGACAATAGTTATCATAATATTCATAATTTTGTCAAATTTTTTGTTTTCACTAGACACGATTCAGATACAGATTCATATTGAAAAGACTAATTTTCAAAAACAGACTTCGAAGATTATGCTGCAGATGATACTTAGATCAAAAATATTTCTATCATTTCCTGTAATTTCTGTTACACCGACTTGAAAGTAGCTATTACAAAGGACCACGCACACACCTTGTGGGAAAAAGTCCCAGTCGCACACAATATTGAATATAAATGAGATATTGATATTTTTTCATTCAGCTGAATTTCTCCAAAAATCACAAAATTAATGATTTGGCGCACTCTAGCGGAGAATCTAGTCATACGATCAAGTTGGGCCAATGGAGACTTTTACTTAGAATGGCTCCAGCTACAACATATCAAAAATTCAGCCATTTTTACCAAAAGACTTTTTCCTATAAGGGGTGTGCGTGCTTTTTTTTTATTTTTCGCTTTGAAAACAATTCAATATCATTTCATAGTTATGGAGATATAACAGAGCTATGAAGTTCTTTCCATTAAAAAAAAAAATAAAATTGAATCGGACAACAAATAGGAAATGTACAGAGGTGCTAAACGAGTCATTCTTTATACCTCATAAGGATATTTAGTAATATTTTTAAGGTATATTCTGTCCATTTATTTTAGGCACTCGTGGTATTACCTTTGAAAAAATGTACTCTTGTTCGTTGACGAGAAAACTAAACGTTTTCGAGAAAAATGTGTATTGGTTCATTAACATCGGATCCTTCGCCATATTTTCAGTACCAGATCACCCTGTGAGAAAAGCCTTGGAACAAGAGACGTGAGATAAAATAATGGACGAAGAAAAAAAAACGTTATATAACAAGTGTTTAATGCAGTGGTACCTGGAGAAACCGCCACATTCTCCAAACAGAAAAGAATGAACGGCGATGAAGGTTACAATAGCTATTCTTTTAACTAGACAGGAAAGTTCGGAATTCACTTTTATTAAGCTGTAGGTCCTTGATCTCACTTGCTCGCACAAGCTCTGCTTTTGAGGGGTTTTTTCCGAAAACCTGGGAGATTCGTAAAAACAAATTTTACAAATTTTACAATTTCTTACAAATTGTCGAAGTACCAGATGACCAGTACTTAATGATGAAGGTGGTATAAACGGTGAATCTCGGTAGAGTGAGCATCCGTTAAAAAGTTTTTTTTTGCAACTTAGGTAGTTTGGTCACGACTATTTTCGAAGATATTGGCCCATATCGTTGTGAAACTTCACCATTTTAGAGATTGAATTTCTGTTAGGTAAGTATTTTTATGGAAAAAAATATTATTAAAAAAATCGTTACGTAAACAAATTGTAGGAACTAATTTCTCAACGTGAAAGAATGGGGCAGAACCCGCCGATAAATTTACATTTACCTAAAACCTACTAGACACGACAAAACCCGAACGGTCCCAATATCGTTTCCAACATTGCATAAAAAAACTACCAGACGTTTAGTGTTTAACAATGAAATTTCTATGATTTGTTTATGCTTCGAAGAGGGGTAACTTTTTTGAAAAAATAATAGTTTTTTCCACAACAAAGTGCTAAAACCAAGTGAATAAGGGCGTGTGTGGTGTTTTTATTTGAAGAAATACAAATTTTGTGGATTTTTACTTACAGAAATTCATTCTATCAAATGGTGAAGTTTCACAACGAAATAGGCCAATATCTTCGTAAATAGTTGTGACCGCCAAAAATTTCACTTGGATTTACCTATACGTTGGTCATTGGCAAGCATTTCGTTACTAATTGGTTGTTTTTTGTAGGTTGCTTTAATAATTGCTGTGGTGCATGTCGATGTCACGAATTACTCGAATTAGGTAATATGACCGTGAAGATAATGGTAATATATTATGTTAAAACAGTACTGCCAGACACCAACGGAAATACAAAGGGAATTTATTGGTATAAACAATACCATTAGCAATTTCAACATCCTTGACATCATCAAAAAGTATGCAGCTCTAAGACCAGCGTAAACGGATCATCGTCGTACTGAAGCTGAACGAAAATACAAAAAATACAGGAATGCACTCAACGCACTAATAAGAAAACAAAATGAATACTACCAGCATCAAATTACAGAAGCAGGAAAACAATGTAAAAGAATATGGAATGTAATAAAAGATTTGACAGGCCGAAATAAAAATCAACAATGGTCCCAAAATGGATCCTTGGGGCACACCTATGTCATTTTGCGTTTTATCGGAATACACTTATTCTAGTTTTAACCTCTGCTGCCGATTAGTTAGGTAATCCATCATCCAGTTCAATGTCATTTCATCAATGCCAACGCTTTAATGGTAGTTACATTATGTCCAGTGCACAGCTTTTTGTATGACAGTGAACTTTATACCAATTTCTCTGTCATAGCTCCGATATCAGCCCAAGAAACCAGAACGGGAGAGAAACGTGAACGATTTAAATATGGACTTGGCAAAAATTCGGTAAAGGTAAGTTTATCGGGCTTCGCCATAAAATAAGAAAAAGTAACTTAACTTACGTAGTTTTGTCTCTTGAACACAAATCCAAAGAAAATTCGAGGGGTTCTCAAATACTTTTCGAGTTAACCCCTTTCTGAATCTTGAAAATTGTCCATTTTCAAAGACAAATTTTTTGATAAATAATCACACAAAATGGCTTTTTCTTTTTGACACTTCTTTTAGAAGCTAATCTACGTAATTTCACGATTAAAAGCACCAAAAACGACCGTTTTTCACAAAAAATCGATCTTTTATCACAAACATAACGTCTGCTTTAATTTAACTTTTTCATACTAAATAGTGATGGGATTACCAACAACTTGGATAGCTAGGTTACTTAGGTTAGGTTAGGTTGTGTCCCCTTCTTTTACGTTAATAGACCATGGACCTAGGTCGGATGCGTGTCTCTTTCTTCTGATAATTTATATCTGCATCCCCTTAATTTATATGTTTTTATTTTGAAAATTGTTATTAATCGTAACAATGGCGAAAATTGAATAATTGGACATATAAAGAGGGAGTTGAATTTGAATAGTCGTCCGCGCATATTCCAAGTGCCAACCTATCGCGACAATGAAAATAACTAAAAAGAGGAGGTTATGTTGGTAATTATAAAACGTCGAATTTTTGAATAAAATGACTGTTTTGGGTGTGATTGTGAAATTAGGTAGATTAGCTTTTTTATTGAAAAATTTGTGTTTGAAAACGGGCCATTTTCAAAATTCATAAGGACAACTCGAAAAGTAGTTGATTCCCTCGATTTTTTCGGGTTCGTCTTGAGGAAACAAAACTACGTGAGTTTAGTGAACATTTATTGTTTCTGATGACATAATATATGAAATGTCCGCCTTGGCTTTATACCAAAAACATAAAAATTCCACTTAGCCCCCAAAGCATCTAGGTAGTATAAAAATGTAGTGTAGAGTGCAAGGAGTGTATGAGTGTTAAGGACAGGCCTTATAGGTAGTAACTGCATGCGCAGATATCTCGAGTAGATAAGCAAGATAATATTGGGACCTTTGGAAAGTTGTCGAGAAAAAAATCGAAGTTGACTGAAAAAAATTGATTCATCCTACTACAGCCTCTACTGAAATCGCTCCGCTTTCTAATGCCGCTTCTTCTCCATCGTGATCTCAACCTCGAATAAACTCCCACCATCGATTTCCGAGCAGCGCCCCTGCCGACACAGTCATAAACCAGCCTTTCGTTCGACAAGAGTCGAAAATCGAAAGAAAACCTGCCGTCCGTGACTCAAGACTAGATAGTTTCATATCAGCGTTATGATATCCCGATCTGTTCTTTGAAAAGATTGTGTTCGGTGCATTTTTACCTAGGAATTAAAAACACAGACATGTTAGTGTGGCTAGTGTTCAGTGGATTTTTCCTCCTCGGACGGTCCCACGCCTCGGAATCCTTCGATTATGCAGGTGAGTCGGGATCAGATTTCATCAGTGGATTGAGTACTTTTTTGGAGGATTAAAGCAACTCAAGGGACATAAACAAGCCACTGAGGTCAACGCTTTTCCATGTAAATTGCTAACGAGTCTCACTGACTGTTCTTGATGTTAGTACCGAATAATTTGACAGGTGTATAATATATACAAAATGGCGTGCAGTACCTTGAAAATATACATAAAAAAGCAGGTAATGCACTCTCGAGGTGTTACCTGAGGAGCACAAGAACCTTTTCTCTTTTTATTGTATCTGAGGTCCGTTATTTATAGCACAAAGGCCTTCATTGAATGGCAGGCGGGCACTGGATTAGTGAAATGATTGTTTTCGCAGGTGGTATTGATTCATTCAATTGATTTCGACTTGTTTGCAATATCGGCTGTGGATTATTGGTATTGTTCAATTTGACAGCTAATGTAAAGTCGTTATGTTTACGATAATGATAACGCCTCAACAATGCTGGCGTTTCGTAACTGTATCAGTACCTACCAGCGACTGCAACATTGAATGCAATTCCGGTATAGGTAGTTGACATGAATGCAGGATGCATAAGTATGCAAGTTTGCAATGTTGTAGCAAATGGGCTTTCATTAAAGGTAACTACTTCATGCCTTTTGTCCCGATTTAGTGATGTTCTAGGGTGTTTTACGAGGTGAAAGTTGCAAAAGGCACTGACAGGTAGACGTAGAAAAAATATCGGCGAACTCTATTTTCAAGCAATCAGTCATTCATCGCTGACAATCATTTGCAAGCCCTTTCTCAATTAGCTGAATCACATTATTCACTGGTTTCGAAACCACTTCCCCTATCTAAGTTTTGGCGGATGAGTTGGTAAATTTGTATTTATATAAATTATCGTTCCACTACGACATACCTACTTTTTAACTAATCGACCGAAGATACATACCTATCCAGTTACAAAAGAACATTCGCGATCACTACAAAAAAGTCTGTCCTCTCCTTGGAAACTCTTACCTTTCATCTTGTCCAGTTTCTTCTACTTCTACTCTTGTTCATTATTTCGATATTTTCTGTTCGTTCAAAGAGAGTGGTTCTATTCTGGAGATCCAACACAATCTAGCAAATGACTCACTTGAGCAACTCTAGATCTCATCAGAGTTTATTGAAAAAATTTACGATCTTTTGATATCTTCTGATTCTCTGGGAATCTCAACATCAATCTTCTGTCCACACGTACAGAACTAAGTTTGCTGCACTCTTATGATCTGCAAGAATTGATGAATTCTCTTTCGCGAGTAACTAACACAGAGCCTTATTGAAACTGTTTACTCCGATCTGACGTTGAGTCGATCGATGCACTCTGTCCACCTTATGAATCTGTCCACCTCACGAACAAATACAAGAAACGAATAAAACAAACAATGTATCCCTTCGCCATTTCTTCAAACTGAACATAAGTATATAGTTTCTATTGACTAGGACCCAATTTACTCATTAATAATTGAATATTTAAAAAAATACTCATTGTGATGCATCTTTACCTGGAAGTTAGCCCACTCCCAATTTTTGGAAAACGGGGAATGTAAATAATTTTTTATGGAGTATTTTTCAAATAATTATCTGATAGTTATTTTTGAGTGTCATAAATGCTGGCGAAGCTTTTAGTTCATTTGTTTTGATCAGCAAATCATGGAACATTCTCGGGTCTTGTTCTGCTTGTCTATACTAAAACCTTCCACACAAGAGATCACGATATGCTTAGGAAAAACGAATGTATGTAGAATTTCATCAAATTGCAGTATACCACATTAAGACCTTTCTGCCGTCGTCCCTGATACACCTATTACTCTTGATGGCGAAACGTCAGAAACAATAAATACTCATGGAGTCCCCCAAGGATCCATTTTTGGGCCGCTTCTCTTTACTTTCTCACTTTATGTATCTAAGATTTCCATCAAATGATTAGGCACTGCAATATTCATCACTATGCCGACGACGATTACATGCCATCTTTGACATTAACAAGGCCACATATAACGTGTCAACTGCTTGTAACCCCAAATCTCATGCTTTGATCGTTGGCAAAAAAACGAGGTGTGTTATGACTGGGATAAACTTTTCAGATGAACGACTCCCTTTTGTCAGCGAATGTGACAACTTGGGTATCTGGTTTGGAGTTATGATTTTATAGATACATGGGTTATTTATGTCAGAGCTCCTTCAATATCCTTGGGCAATTATATCCAAACAAGGATATATTACATACCTCTCGCGTGTAAAGTTGGTATCTGTAATTACACAAAAAAAATCAAGTCGTCATTATTTTTTTTGGACTCTGAAACAAATTACTAAAATAGTGCTTTCCTAATGTATATAAATATAGCAAGGCCTTATTCCAGAAAATCGATGAAACTTATTTCAGTAATTAATTGTCGAACAATTGTCGAGAATTTGTCGTAAACGAAAAAAAAAAAATTGTCTCGCTTTTATTTATTTTTATATGGAGTGGCTGTGCTAACTTAATATTAAGTTAACAGAAATCTGTAAACATTCGAACTATTTCGAATATATTGTGCCAGAGAGGTATCAACAATGTTGAAAGAATACAGGGGTACCCTTCTCTCTAAACGTTTCCGCAAAGTGGAAAATAAAGGCAAACATCTGTCAAGAAACAACTACTTCCCTGGCTAATACCACGACCGACATTGAACTACAACTGACAGATATTTGTGCAACGTTCTTCAAAGAAGACCCAATTGCAAGTGCTTGTCTCGTAATTAAACAGAAAATTATCCTTCATTTGGCTGGGAATGACCACCTGCAGACATGCATGTTTCGAGGTTTATTGCCTCTCATCAGTGACAGGATAGGTCGGACAACATTATAATTGTGCTGTCCCTGCCAAATGAATAATAATCAACTGTTTAACTAATATTTCCCCACGGATAACACCACGATATACAACCAAGGACAGGACAGGACAGGACAGGACAGGACAGGACAGGACAGGACAGGACAGGACAGGACAGGACAGGACAGGACAGGACAGGACAGGACAGGACAGGACAGGACAGGACAGGACAGGACAGGACAGGACAGGACAGGACAGGACAGGACAGGACAGGACAGGACAGGACAGGACAGGACAGGACAGGACAGGACAGGACAGGACAGGACAGGACAGGACAGGACAGGACAGGACAGGACAGGACAGGACAGGACAGGACAGGACAGGACAGGACAGGACAGGACAGGACAGGACAGGACAGGACAGGACAGGACAGGACAGGACAGGACAGGACAGGACAGGACAGGACAGGACAGGACAGGACAGGACAGGACAGGACAGGACAGGACAGGACAGGACAGGACAGGACAGGACAGGACAGGACAGGACAGGACAGGACAGGACAGGACAGGACAGGACAGGACAGGACAGGACAGGACAGGACAATTATAATGTTGTCCGACCTACCCTGTCACTGATGAGAGGCAATAAACCTCAAAACATGCATGTCTGCAGGTGGTCATTCCCAGCCAAATGAAGGATAATTTTCTGTTTAATTACAAGACAAGCACTTGCAATTGGGTCTTCTTTGAAGAACGTTGCACAAATATCTGTCAGTTGTAGTTCAATGTCCGTCGTGGTATTAGCCAGGGAAGTAGTTGTTTTTTGACAGATGTTTGCCTTTATTTTCCACTTTGTGGAAACGTTTAGAGAGAAGGGTACTCCTGTCTTCTTTCAACATTAAGTTAACATAGCCAATAATATATCTAACCTGCTATTGCAATATTTAGGCTACAAATGAACAGAACTAGACACAATTGAAGCTATGGAAGAGGCTCATCAAGCTCCAAAGCTTCCGGAAGATATTCTCTGGATGTCCCTTCAATGTGAAATTAAATATTGGAAAAACTATTGGTGAACTCCCTTGTTTACTTGGCGACAATGATCTACTGGAGATTAATCTTGTACATAAGATAAATAAAGATTATAAGTTTTCTCCATGATGTTATCTACGATGACTTCATTATTTTATAGCTTAGATAAATCAGATTATAACGAGAACTAGATTGTTTATTTTGTGAGTGATTCGGTAGCTTTGAAACTCCAGGATTATATTTAAACCTTGAGTTAACCCGCTTGAAAATTACAAGGAGGATCTTATCATGCTTCTAAACTGATAACAATTCATCGAGTGAAAATGAGCTGTTGCTAAAGTCATAGACACATACTTCACAGCTACAGGTTAGCTTTACATTATTGAAGATAATAGCGAATATCAGAAGGTGAAAGAAGATGCAAAATCAAAATAAGTGAAAATGAAACAGATGCTCTTACAAACTCTTTTTTCATCCTATTTCATAATTTAAAATTAACGACTTCCAATTATTGACTAAATAGCAAACTATTTATCAGTATAGTCACAATCGGTGGTATAGTAATAAAATTTGATATACCAATCAATTCTTGTGAACTTGGACAATGATAATATCGAGGCCTTAGTGTCACAAAGGCGTAACTTCCGTTTTTTGCAAACATTTCGTTAATTTTGAGATATTTTTCATCATTATCAAGTTTTTTTTTCAAATATTCGACTAGGTCCCTGAATATCAAGTAGTTATTCATCTGGAAATATATTGTCCTATTCCGAACATTATGGTTGTTATAGATAAATTAGTATATAAAATTGACTTATTTCTGTTTTCCTCAAAATTAATAATCTGTAGTTACGCTTCTGTGACACTAAGTCCTCGATATGCGTTCTTTGAAAAGCATTTCAGTATCTTTTTGTATGCCGCATTAGAGTCTTGACCTGTTTGGCACATGAATGGGGACACAAACGCATAACTCATATTGGATGATCAACTACAACCTCTCATTTCGCACTTCAATGTGTTTCAGAGTCCTTGAATCTCCAGTGCCCTTATTCAAATCACAAATGAAGCGCCATTTCAATATTAAAACATGGCCAAAGACTTGCAAAGAAGAACTTGATTGTGTTTTTTTATTTGTTCCTTTACTGGTTACTTTAGATAACGGATTAGTGGCAACATTTGTGTAATAAAAATTTGCTAATTCAGGAGTTGAAATCGCCAAGAAGAATGTTATGGTGAGATTCACAAAAATGTTCAATACGAGTGTATTGAAAGATTCATTGTAGCAAATGATGGCGTTCGGCACTAGGGACTCCTGGCCAAGTTTTTATCTTATGGCTTACCCCCTCAGATCTCTTATTGTTGACGGAGTTTCTTCTGACGCTCTACCAATGAATACTGTCGTCCTACCGGAATCCAGAATTGGCCAAAATTCTAAAATAGGATCCAATATTTCCGTAGAATCCCATGCAAGCAAAATACACACAATCCACATAAATTTGTTCGCGGACGATGGGGAAAAGGCAAATTTTCATTAGTTTGGACGAGGATTCACACATCTGCAGTTCCAGCAGAGAAAAAGCTAATAACGGAGTCTCATTAAAATCCGTCTCACGGTGCACCAAAACGAAACAAACCTCTCGTTACAATTACCGTCCTCGGCAGCATTTTCGTTTGAAAAGAACATAAGCTATTATCCTTTTTTTGCA
Organism: Chrysolina americana; assembly: GCA_958502065.1. Classification (NCBI taxonomy): domain Eukaryota; kingdom Metazoa; phylum Arthropoda; class Insecta; order Coleoptera; family Chrysomelidae; genus Chrysolina; species Chrysolina americana. The sequence continues at coordinate 91,156,325 of OY293410.1, forward strand.
ATCGTAATCGCGCTGCTCGGCATAACAATCTACATGTAAATTTTACAGAACAAAGCGAGTACGATTTAAAATACGGCGGCAGGACAAAACCTCCTTATTCCACGCTCCGTCATCGTCCTACAATGGTGCCAACCGCAGAGACTGGAAATCCCCCCCTTTTGTGCCCTGATGCCGGGAATAATGGAATCCGCGGAGTCTATTCAAATGAGATTATTACGAAATAACGACCAGGGTGGTCGTAGGTATGTTTTGCGATATGCAAAAACGGGCGGATTGTGAATCGTGTGTGTTTTCGTTTTTGTCAGAGCTATGGACGCCTGTTGACGGTGGTTGAAAGGACTGCCCGGAGTGCCCGGCGGGATATTATCACCGAACTCCACGAATATCAACTGAGAATGGTGTATTGTACTGATTTGGAATCGCAATTCCAGAACACTCAGGATTTTGCTTTACCCAGCCACTCTGACCAAACTCCCAAGCACATATTTTTAAAATCTTTCACGTCATGTATGCCTTACCTTGATGGCCTTAGTGTGTTTTTTCAAAGTAAGTTTTTTAAATAGTCTGTCTCTTCTGAAATTCGAATACGACCTGCCGAGGAAAGTTCTGAGATCATGGTGCTGGGAAAAGAATAGAACGGGAGACACCAGAGCCTTCCATCTCTAGGAGAAAATAAGGAACTACATATATCTCACAACTTTAGATCCTCTCGAAGTGTATTTGACTCGACTGGATCCGATCCACCTAATCGATATATAGGTACAGTTGTCGCATTGGATTGAATCACTCAAGTCTTTTCCATAAAATAAAGGATTGGACCCAACCGATCGAGAAGTGGAATTACGAGATAATCGAGTTTGAAATTGACACAAATGCCAGAAAGAAGTAGCCAAATTCAAATTAGTTGTTGATTTTCAGTGGCCTTTCTCAAAATGGAGAACAAAATAATAGTAAAAAAAAAGTATGGTCCCAAGAAGAGAGCAGTTTTTTCATTCATCTGATCAAGGAAAAACATATTCACTCATGGATGGGAAAAAGATTAGGGTTGTAGAAAATTTCAAAAGTTTGGTGCCTTTGACGAAAGAACAACGGTTCGTAATTGAATTCGTAGAACAAGAAATTCCATGTTACGAAATTTGACATATTGCTGTGAAGTTAGGTTTTTCAATCGGATTGAAGTATAGGATTATTCGATCCACTTATATGTTGCGACATAAACTGAATGGTGGTTTGACTCAACTCAATGCTATCGAATTTGAAGCTGATAGAGATCGTCGAGATGAATGTAGTCAAAGTTTTTGCGAACCGTTCGGAGCTACCATTGCTTTAGATACGATAGCTCGACTTTGAGGAATTTGGTCCATTTCATTGCCGGCTATTTTCGATTTAGACTCCTTTTCATGCAGAGTCCACTTTTTGTGTTTTGCTATTCTCAGGAATGACGATCTCTTGGTCTCTCCAATGTAGAAATCTCCGCATCTACGTGGGACCCGGTAAATACAGTGGAATGGAACCATGAAATCAAATAACGTCGTCTCTTCTTTATGAATTGTTTTTTGTCTTCATATTGAATTCGACACAATAGATGGAGTGCTTTTTCTGTTGGTGCTAGGTATATACTCCCTGTATTTATCTTAGCTGAAAAGATTTTTTGATTTATTTGGGTTGAAGTAGTTTTCGCTTGATTGAACCATGAAACCAGTACGTAGGTGTTCTTTCATTGCATTGCAGTTCTTCTAGCATACTTTTCCAAGTATCGAACAAATATAATTTAATGGTCGTTGGGGGCAGTAGTTGATTTCTGTTGACTATCTGCCGACGAAAATATCTATTGCGTAGGGTTTGTGGAGTATGTAATCCATTTTCAATTATTGAAATCAAAGTACATACTCTGCTCAACCAGCTCATCGAATGAAATTGTATAATTATTATACTAGCACAAAATTGGGCACATATGATAAAATTGGTAATTGAAAATTGAATATCTCAGAGTAGCGTTCACAAAGTATTTATTATACAGGGTGTCCCAACGAAAACTTTCCACCCGGATTTACTGGGAAATGACAAATTATTTTCGGAAACGCGAAAACAGGTCGATTTTAATTTCTAGGGGGACACATGTTAGTAATGGATTTAGTCGAGCAACTTCATCCCCCTGACGGGGGCGGCTACCCCCTTGCGAATCATCATAGGGAACGTGGGTCGAGTGATACATCATCTTAAAGCTCTCTTTATTCTCTATCCAAACGTCTATAATTTTTTCAAAATCGAATGAATGGTAATTGAAATTAGTGTTGTTGACAGGTTCAATGTAAATAGTCAATATCTTACCTGTTCCTATTCAAATTCAATTTATTAACTATTTTAAGACTCAATGAGTGGACAGATAGAAAATGGCAACATCCCATCCGGTCAGGTAACCCAGTCACCCCACGAAAAACGAAAACAAATTAGTCAAAACAAAGTAAGTAGCCAGGCTGGGACTATTAATTGCGAAGATCTTTCAACCAAGTATCAGTTTTATGTCGCTATTCGCGAATACAACATTACAAGCGGAAGATGCCCACCCCAATTGTGAGCGAAACGTCCAAAGGAACCTCCTCCACAGAGGTGAACCGACCACGGCACTGAAGCCCGGAAACCATATTTCTTAGTTTTTGTTCTGTTGACTTTTTCATAGACAAAAAATACCTGTTTTTTATGGTTCTCCTGCGTGTATGTTCTCAGCATGAATTCACAGTTCGCATGATTCTTATGGAAATATCATTTGATTCGTATTCTGTGAGTTAAGTTTCTGCCTGACAATGGTTTACGCATTAGAAGAACGAATTGAGTTAGTGAAACTTTACTACAAAAATGATGATTGTCTAAGAGCTGCAGCTAGAATTTTCAATACAAGGCATCCAGGGAAAAATGCATCTCATGCCTATGTTCAAACGTTGATTGAGAAATTCGAAAGAACTGGGTCTGTGGGAAACCAGAAACATCATCCTGAACGTCTGATAAGGAACGAGGCTGTTGAGGTAGCGGTTTTGGGACACGTGGCTATGGATCCTACTCAAAGTATTCGAAGCTTGGCTGACGCGTCAGGTGTAGCGCGATCGAGTATTCAGAGAATTCTCAAGTCACAGCGATTCCATCCATACAAACTAAAACTTGTACATGAACTGAACGAAGACGATTTCGACAGACGTCAACAGTTTTGTGAGGAAATGTCTGAGCGTCTGAGAACAAATCCCAATTTGCTCTTCAATATTTGTTTTTCAGACGAGAGTACATTTTTTATTAATGGAAACGTAAATCGTCACAATTGCCGCTACTGGAGCGATACCAATCCCGTGAGGTCCACACACAAACTCCGCAGAAGTTGAATGTTTGGTGTGGTATTTTTGGCAAAAATATTATTGGACCACTTTTTATAGATGATAATTTGAATGGACAAATGTATTTAAATCTTCTTGAGAATGCCATCGATCCCATGATAACGGATATTATCGAAAACGATGGAGATTATTCGGAAGAGATGGAGCACCACCTCACTATGCAGTGGCGGTTAGAAACTTTCTACCAATCATTGGATAGGGCGACGAGGACCAATTGACTGGCCAGCTAGATCACCGGACCTCAACCCGTTGGATTATTTTTTATGGGGGCATCTCAAAAGCAAAGTTTTTGCCACGCCGCCAGAGTCACTAGAGGATCTACGTGGTCGAATTGTAAACGAGTGCGGCAGAATAACTGCAGAAGTATTGGCAAACGTTCGTAATAGTTTCGAAAGTAGACTTTATCATTGTATGGAGGTAGGAGGGACTCATTTCGAGCAATTAATAAATTGAATTTCGATAAGAAAAGGTACGATATTGATTATTTTAATTAAACCTATTACCACACTAATCTCAATTACCAGTCATTCGATTTTGAAAAAATATGAACGTTTGGGTAGAGAATGACGAGAGCTTTAAGATGATGTATCACTCGACCCAAGTTCCCTCTGATGATTCGCAATGGGGTAGCCGCCCCTGTCAGGGGGATGAAGTTGCGTGACTAAATTCATCAATGACATGTGTCCCCCTAGAAATCAAAATCGACGTGTTTCAGCGTTTCCGAAAATAATTTGTCATTTCCCAGTAAATCCGTGTGGAAAGTTTTCGTTGGGACACCCTGTATAGCTTTGTGCAGTTGCCCAGGCTGAAATATAAAAAATACTGCTAGGTTCGGTAATTTGTGTGAAACATCAAAGGGTAGCATCAGCACATTCATGAGATGCTGCTTTTTCGTGCTGCTACGTAAGTTTCAATAGACCCTGCCTCTAGGCAAGAGATAAGCAGATCTGTCCGATACGTTCAATCAATCAATCAAAAAAATACTTTCGGAAGGATTCAAGTCAAAGGGTTTCCTTTAGTCATAGGTTCAGCGGCACAAGAGGTTAAATAACCAAAAGCCGTACTCATCTGAACAGGATTACCAAAAGCTCAAAGAATTTGATGTGACTGCCAGAAATAAGCAGCCTCACAGCAATACAACTAATTACTACACAGACACAGATGTCATGGCCACACAGAGCGCTAAAAACGCTGTTTGTGAAGCATTTCAAAAGTGGCTCTCAGTATTTTAAATGTATCTGGTGACAAACTGTTGTACGCTATTTTTGCTATGTTAGGGATATAAGCCACGTCGCCTGGTGTTCGAGAGTCTGCTATATTTTAAAAATGTCTCTAGCGTCTAGTACTTTGTTTTCATATAAGGGTCTTGGTATGGCCACTGGTCATAGCGACCATCGCGTACGTTGCGAACATAGCGCACATAGCAATCTGGACATCTCTCTCTGTCCTTGAAAAAGTATTTAATCAGTTTTATAAACTAGAATCTTCAAAAAAGATGGGATGAAATTAGAAAAATTATTTTACGAATAACTTTAGTTTCAGTGGAACGATTAACGATATGATGAGGTTTGTTATCAACAGCAAACAGCTATGGCCCCTTACTACCGCTGATTTGTATTCACTAGATTCTTGGCAACGCTTCTTCAGGAAGTAATGAAATTGTATTCTGTATTTTTTTTAGAATAGTTGGTTTAATGTTTGTACAAGCATTTTGTTGCTACATGTTTCATCACTCGCATTCTAGAAAGTAACGTGGAACGATACATTTTTTGTGTGATTGCGTTGAATAAAATATAAACGTTAAAACCAGAACTTTATTCAGACTCCTAACACTCCGTACTCAAACTTGATAACATCAGAAACTTTCTCCCCCACCACAGTACAAATCGCATTCGGATGTCCAGAAAACGTAAACGGAAAAACGCTGGCGTCAGCAACTCTCAATCCCTTCACCCCAAAAACCTTGAGATTACGATCCACCACCGCCCCTTGGCGTGGATCCCTTCCCGATGGGCAGGTCCCCACAGGGTGGTATGCAGCCATGGTAGTCTGCGAGATTAAACATAGCCAGTAGTTCTTGGACAGAAACTCGTGTTCCGAACAAGCAGGTATAGGTCTGGCCTCCAAAGTGGCCCCTATCCTCTGGAAAGCTTCTGTGCGCGTTAGATTCATAGTTAGGTATATTCCTTCCAGTATGGCGTCTACATCAAGGTTACCTGGGTCGCTGAGCAAGTTGTAATCTATCGCAGGATACACGTAGGGGTCGTTGGATGCCAGTCGTACCGTACCGAACGAGTGGCTATGCAGGAGTACCGCGGTAAGCGTGAAGGGATTGGAGATGCTCACGTTGAAAAGGGCGTTCCAGATTTCGTCGTCCCATCGTGAGAATTTTTTGCCCAAATCGGAAGGTGTTGAAGAAGACACGACGATTTCTATGTCGGGGTAGCCTCGGATTCGTTCGATTCTTGTCTTGTACCAACTGGCTCCGTCTAGAGGATTAGCTGTGGAAGAAATAGGGGTGATTAATTTTTTGGTGGTTGATTCGGTGTTTTATAATAATTATAGTTCCATCAGGGTTGACAAATAACTTGTCAATAAGCCTCTATATTTACAAAGTAGGGGAAATGCGAAGATATCATCGCAGAAAATATACAAGAGAGGGACGCAGAAAAGATCAGAGAGCAATGCAGAAAAAATTAGAAAGAGACGTAGAAATGATGAGGAACGTAGAAAGCATTAGAGGAGAATGTAGGTAGGACCAGAGATAGAAGCAAAGAAGATAAGAGAGAGGCAAAAACCATAAGCTCGGTTGGGATCAGAAATTAAGTTAGACAGGACTGCAAACGGATTGAAAGAACCAAAGAGAAATGCAAGAAGAATTGGAGAGGAACGAATAAACGATTATAGAGGAAACCAGGAAATATAAGAGAGAGAAGCATAAAGGATGAGAAAGGTAGAGAAAGAAAGAGTTGAGACAGAAATACATCGTCTAAGGGACTGGGACACAACGAGGAAGAGAGGATCTGGATGAAAGACATATAAATATTTGAAAGCAGGAAGAGACAGGCAGACTGAGTATGAAAAAGTAAGAAGAGAGCCTTGGAACCTTGGAGCAGAGACAAAGATTTGAAGTGAGAATCTCGAAAAGAGAGGGATATAAAGGCTTGATAAAGGAGGATGATAGACTTATAGGTTCCAGAAAGACATAATTATAGCCTTGAAACAAGTGAGTAATGGAGAATTTTTAAAAATAATCAGAAAGAGATAGAGACATATTCTTGAAGAAAGTCAGAGGGTTATAGGATAAAGAGATAATTTAGAAGAGGCAATATGCGAGGAAGACGCAGAGAGGTTTAAAGTAAGGCAAGTGTTGGGAAAAGGAATACAACAAAAAGAGAGGGCGAGGAGAGACAAACCTGTAGTATAAGCATTCGCTAGCTTTTATTCATACCAGCCTATAATAGTTATAAGAGCATGAGTGTCGACTTCGACCCAGAGAGAGAAACTCATAAGGAGAGAAGAATAAAATGCTCAGAGGAATATAGAAACACTTGAAGAGGGTGAAAACCAAGGTGAATAGTACATTTCAACCAGGGCAGCTTGGCTTCTGAGATGCGCAAAAAATTAATAGAGGGAGTAACTGTGAGATAAAAATTTACTCCAATTCTCCACCAGAAAGAAATGCTTAGTCTTCTGATGGGTTCATCGTTGAAAGATATTTTAGTTTTGTGGTTTATTACCTGCTGTCAGATCGCCATATCCATTTAGGAAGTCTTCGACTTGCTCATTCAAACTCTTGCTGGGAAATGAAGTGTTTGCAGAAAACGGAACTCCGCAGAAGGGGTGTTCTCGCAAAGTACTGCCCACTTCTAGATCTTGCACCACCGGTATCTTCAACTCATCCAGGTGCTTTTTGGGACCGATGCCGGATAACATGAGAATTTGCGGGGATGAAATAGTACCAGCGCTTAGTATCACTTCTTTCGTCACGTTCACCCTGTAGAAAAATACCCGTGATTTTATTTATTTAAATGTTGTGATTTGATTGTAGATTTTGAAAACTTTTAATGGTCGATATGACGATACCTGTAAGTTTTTTTATTCTTGGTGAAGATGACACTAGTGACTTCTTTGATATCATTAAATTCGATTTTGGTAACGTAACTTCCCGAGGAAATTACCAGGTTCGTTCTGTTTTTCACTGGCCGGATGAAAGCTGATGCTTGGTCCAATCTGCGTCCCTCTTTGGTGTTTATTTGCAAAATGGTGGCCCCTAATTGGTCTTCTCCATTGTAGTCCGTGATATTTAAACCTAGTTCGTCATTTGCATTGAGAAATATTTTTGTGAACTCTGAAGGTGGCTTGTGGTAGTTTGTACGAAGGTACCTGAAACCGGTATTACAAATAAGTATCTTCAAAATCATTCATTATGAAAATGAAAATTCATATGATATTTTCATAATGAAATTCTAAATGTTTGATTTTCTCTAGACTAGAAATTTTATCGTCCTGTCTTTCTGTAGTGAGGTGTTTCTAGTTATCTGGTAGAGTTATGACTAAGAACAAATGATCAGAACGTACTATAGACTATACAGGGTGGAGCATCTCATTCGACATGGAGTCAATAAGAATGGATACACGACCGAAAACCCAAAAGTCATATAGAACATTGAGCGAGGGTCGTGAAAGCCTTAGTCAGTATTTCATATTCAACGTATTCAACAATTAATTTTTCTTCATTCCCTGTCAGAAAGCAAGATATCAACAATTATTTCAGTTATTTCTATGGAAGTGGAAGGGGGTCGAATGAATGCTACAAAATCAACTCTCACACTCAACTTATTCAACACTTAATTTTTCAATATTTTTCGTGAAAAAAATCCTAACAAGATTATAGCGAAAGCCAGAATTATTATTATTTTTCTAGAGGGACGGAAGGGGGTCAGATGAATGCCACAAAATCAACTGTCATATTGACCTTTTCATTTATGATTATATTTAAAGAAAAAAACAGCCAGGTATCAATTGAATTCTGAAACTTTTTTTCATATTTCTACCATGGAGAATGGGGGTCCCCCATTGCTGTGGACACTGTACAGAAACTACTGAAAAATCTTTACCCTTCTTTGCCGTGGTATTCCTCGTCCACCGGAGCATAAGGGTTGTTTTTGTGGAAATCTTCGGATTTCTTGAAGTAGTCAAGGATATTTTCGTACTTCCAGCTGGGATCGTTCACAATTTTGGCCCATCTGTCGTAGTCTATTTTGTTGCCACGGCTGTAGACGAGCTCGTTGATAAGTGATGTACCTCCTATGCCCTTACCACGAGGAACTGCACATCTGTTGTCGACGGCGCCTGTGAAAATAATTATTGTCTACGTTACGAATCACGAAGGGCGTAAAGTATATTTGGTCGACCAGGTGTCTGAGGACGGAAACAAATCTCGACTTTGGTTCGGGATTTCAAACCTTTTTCCTATCACGGAGAAGTTTTTAAGAAATGTTACAAATCCTGCAACTATTCATATAGGGTATCACAACGAAAAGGGCGAGTTAAAAATATCGGGAGAACTGATCTGTTGAAATGATAATTTATGTAAAACATATTTTTCAATTTAATTCGTTTCCAAAACGGACTAAATCCTTCTGAACTTCCTAAACCGAAACAAAATCTGTATGGTCGAATAGGTATTTTAAATACCTTTTACGAGGTGTCACTTACGTAGGATCCTATTTCAAGTTATTGGTCATAGTATTACTATGACGTCATTTATGATGAATACGTCAATGGTTACCACTAGAAAGGAAGTTTACATCCGTTCATTCTCAAAGGACCCCGCACGGAATACATGGGGTTTTGGTTGATTGCGGAATTCAGTGAAACTCGGGTATGATGTAGATCTCGATCTGTCCACTTTAAATTGACCATAATCAAATCATATGATTAGTTTCGGAGAAATAGGGTGATTTTGAAAGATGTTACAAAAACACAAAATAAAAGTAATTTACACAAATTGAGATTATTTCTGATTTATTCACGTGATTTGGTTAAAATTTGTCATGCCTTTGAAAACGCCATATTAATATGATCCAAAACAGTATTTACCTTACCGGGGGAACTCAAAACATCCAATTTTGACGTTGTTTACTCCACTTAGTATTATTGAGATATTTTTCAATTTAATTTCGAAATATGGCTGGGTAATGTTTATAATTTAAAAAAGGCAATACTATTATGATACAAACACAGTATTTTACTATATAGGGGTAATAAGAAAAGTACTTGAAAATATCCTATTAGGAAGTTATGTACGTCATTCATTCAATAGAATCCTTACAGAACCCTGCGTTTTCGACTTTTAACATTAATTAATATGTGAAAACCTTTAAACCATGATAATTGAAAAACCATAAACTACACTTATATTTAAAAAATACAAGGGCTCTACAAATATGTTTGCCAGTGGCACTATATCTCTGCAGTTTCTCTAATAAAATAATTAAAAAAACTTTTAAGTCAAACAATTTTATTGTAAACATAATGAAGATGCATATAATAAAAGCTAAAAAATAATTAGTTAGGTACCAGGTAGCAGTCATCAAACCGCTCTTCTCATCACTGATCAGACGAAAGTAAAATCGTGGAGCATGTCGAATTTATATAATCTACGTCAACCCATCATATCATCACATATTTATTCATGTTACGCTACGCCCCACGATGATTTTTTAGTCTGATCAATGCCTTAGATTGATGAGGAGAGTGGTGTGATGACTGGTACCTGGTACCTACCTAATTATTTTTTAGCTTTCATTATTATATCTGCATCTTCATTATGTTTCTTCAAAATAAAATTGTTTATCTGAAAGATTTTTTACTTATTTTATTAGAAGAACTGCAAAGATATAGTGCCACTGGCAAACATATTTGTAGAGCCCTTGTATTTTTCAAATATAAGTGTGGCTTGTAGTTTTCCAATTATCTTGGTTTAAGGGTTTTCACATATTGATTAATGTTGAAAGTCGAAAACGTAGGGTTCTGTAAGGATTGCATTGAATGAATGAGTATACTTTTATGATTACCCCGATATAGTAAAATACTGTGTTTGCATCATAATAGAACTGCTTTTTCAAATTGTGAACATTACCCAGTCATATCTCGAAATTAAATTAGAAAATATCTCAATGATACTAAGTGGAACAACGTCGAAATTGGATGTTTTGGGTTCCTCCGGTAAGCTCAATACTGTTTTGGATCATAATAGTATGGCGTTTTCAAAGGCATGACATATTTTATCCAAATCCCGTGAATAAATCTGAAATAATCTCAATGTGTGTAAATTACTTTTATTTTGTGTTTTCGTAACATTTTTCAAAATCACCCTGTTTCTCGGAAATTTATCGTACGATTTGATTATGGTCCATTCAAAGTGTTACCGACAGATCGTGATCTACAACATATTCGAGTTTCATTGAATTCCGCGGTCAACCAAAATCCCATGTATTGCGTGCGAAGTCCTTTCACTAACTTATGTACAACCGTTCAAAAGATACAGGGGCAAAGGGAACTTCCGCCTAGCACTGTAGATGAAAAAGTTATCGAAATTCTCACAGAGCACTCTGACTCAATATTATTTCTGAACCGTTTCAACAAAGTCAAAAAGTGTTCGACAGGAGCTTTGTAATGTGGGGGTTAACTGTCCTGATGCAAATGTAAATCACCATTGTTCAAACTGTCATCGACTGTAATTAGTGTGTCAATTGTATCCCGACAACTCTCGGTAAACCTCTGCGTTCAAATTTGCTGGTACCAAGAATGGAATCCACAATATGGTTTCCAAATATTCCACGAAATACATTCACTTTTTGAGGAAGCTGCGATTGTACTTCTCGAAATATGTTTGCTACAATAGCGGAAATTGTTAGTGTGTACACCCAGGAAGAGAGTACATTTGAAAAGCATATATTATAGAGTAATGTAGGGTTGACGAATACGATGAGATTTTCAACTGAGACGTGAAAATGAACTAATTAAAGTAGAAGATGAAGTATTCGTCGGTCTCAATTACTGATAACATATTTTTTTCAATACTGTTACTTATAGTTACACAAAGCAAAATAATTATTCTTATAGAGTGATTTTTAATATTTTCCCAATGACGTATAATTGTGGCAGTAGCAAAATTGACTCCATCACACAAATGAGTTTCCTTCAGAGGCAAAGTTGACATATCTCTCTGATCCACCCTTTTCGTTTTTGTATTTGTGCCAAACTAGTCTTTGGTTTCTACGATTTGTCTAATTATAGTATTCAACTAGTTTCAGACACCCTGTGACAAAACAATTTTGTAATATGGTATACAGTACATACATAATATTCTTCAGTGTGAATTTGGAAGTTTTTATTTCCTCTCTATATCAACTTTTTGTTGGATTTTTTTGCCGAGTGAAAGATCAAATATATCTCTCTGTCTGAATGAACATGTTCAGCTCAAAATTCGAAAATTTAAATTTGATATTTTTGTTTTCTTTATCAATGAGGCTTTGAAATATCAACCATACATCTCAAATATCTGAGTCTTGGTACCAGGTCCCCATTATTGTTAAACCGTCAATCGCCATCTGGAATTTGTAACCCGTGAGTATAACAATACAAAAAGATGAAGCCATTTTATGGAACTTGAATAGGCCTCTTTTGTAAAGATAATCCTTTTGCTACATGAGTTACCGTAAATTGTGACAGCTGCAATCAAGTACCTGACTGAGTATGCATACTGATTTGAGAGAGTTGTAAGAGCTATTTCCATTCGGAAAGAAATTTAGTACTGTCAATTTTTTATCAAAAAAACTGTGAGGATTGAAATAACGTTTTGATATTCAGTCACTCACGAAGGTTACTGAAGCAAGACTGAATTTTTATTTAAAAAAAAATGGTGAGTTGACTGGATTTCCTTTGTCAATTGCTTCATTGTTATCACTTTTTCTATTTCTCTTATTTATTTTGCCAAAGGAATCATCCGAGATCGTCTTATAAAGTTATCTATATTCATGTAGTCATGCTTTTTCAAAAGAAACCCTCAGTTTATGTTTCATTGGTTTCTCAAATTTTTTTTCAATTTGGTATTCCTTCTTTCAATTATCCTTGTTGTAGCCACTTTCTCTGCCCACTCATCCAATAAGTTTATAACAGAAATATTAGGTATTTTCTTCACACACTGTTTTCATAAAAATTTATATTAATGCCGAAAATAACAAATTTTACCTTTATTTAGGAATTCCGATAGTAATTTTTATTGGCAGTTATTGGAAAAACAGACTTTTTCAGGACACCTTCCAAGAAGAAATGAATAATAATTGAAATCTAGTAGAAAAAATAACTTTTTGTTTCGCTATTGAACAATACCTTTGAACTCGGAAACAGGCTATTTTAAGTAATTCATTTGAATTAAGATACGCAGGGTGTTTTTGAACAAATCAAACTAATTATTGATGTTTGAAAATGAACAATTTTGTCTTGTTGTATCGAACATCCTGTACAATTTATTCCCTGTTTGTTTTTTCAGTTTGAAAGATTTCTGCCGCATCACGGCAAGCCGGTATGATTTTTAGATTCGAGAGCATCGTGTCTATCATTCCACCAAGTACCCCTATGATTATTATTATAATTTATGTATGACCATCAACACAGAAACACATGGAAAGAAAAGGTGTCTGAAACGAAAACCTAAATAAATGATAGTGAGTATCGTAGAACCGGAATTGTTCGAATCTTATATTCCAAAAATATAGGTCAGTATCTAATTCCATTCTGAACTGGTATGTTATTTAACGAAAGGGTCATCCGACATTAAGCATCTTCATTACGGTCGTTTGGGAAAGTTCAATTGAAACACGAATTTACCACAACGTCCACAACTCACTTTTATTACCAGAAAATCGGTGTAATTGCTTCAGTTCCAATTATTTCAACCAATTACACCCAATTCAGTTCATTCGACTACTTCAAGCAGAATGGGAAATGAAATCTTACTTTTCAAATAATTAATTTTTTTTTCAATCCCTCTTCTGTTTTACAACAGATTAAACTTGTCGACAGAAAGTATCTTTACGAGTACTGAACAAAAAGGCGATTGGGATATTTCTCATTTATCGCAAACTTGTCCAATGGATTCATATGCACTACCAGGAAACGCAGTTGATTGAACGGAAATTAAGTAACGATTAGATGAGTTCGAAGCTAAATTTGATGCCAAATGAGAATAATTGCGTACCAAACAGCGTTGCCGATTCTTTGATTCTCTGATTCCTTCTGAAGATACATGCTGTAATATGAATAAATATCAGGGGCGGATCAGTCTACTGAGTCACAGTCAAGTGTTTTTTCACAGAAAGATTGACTTTGGTAAACAGTATATCATATTTAGTTTCTTTTCATATGTAGAAATTTTTGTAGTAAAAAACACGTTCAAACTAATTGATATATTTCATAAATATATGTATACATTTATTTTATGAGAAAACTTGGACAGAAATAAGTGAATTAAAAAAATATTTCTGTTTAAAAACAAATAAAACATAACCAAATATAAAAATGTAACAAACAAATAATCGAATATTGAAAACCAAATAACCATTTCCAGTCTCCTATTCTTTTGACTAGCATATCTAAATTTTTATATTTATTGGGTTCACGAGGGAGGGGGGCATGGCCCCTATGCACCCCCTTGAATCCGCCCCTGATAAATATATTTCCGTACAGAAATAATTTCACTACAGAAAATAGGGTTGTGGCAAGTTATTGTATCACAATAAATTAATTTAGCTTGTGAACCAAGGTTGAATATTTTAAATTATGAAATTTTCACAAAGTTCTACCAACATGAACAGATTTCAACGAACTAATGAATCGCTACTTCTCTTGGGATCGAATATCGGATTTTTAAACCCTTAAATTTTTTATATTAATTTCTGCAAGAAGTCTTGGTTGTACCCTTAAATTTAAAAATCAATTTTTGAAAGAAGACTTTGTTCGAGCATAAACAGCTTTTGGCTTCAGATTTCGTGTTGTATAAGGTTCATTTTGTGAAGAAGTTATTGACTTTCCTTGGGATCTTGGGTCTCTTTTTAGAGGTTTTTCCGGATTTCTCAGTGGAAAATTATCTGAACCGGTCGCACAATAAACCATTTTTTTGGTCGCACAATAAACCATTTTTTTTCAATCTCCTACAAAAATTCCGCCGACTGTGAAACGATTCCTTCAATACTGTTGAAGATGTTTGTGAAAAAACTAAAAAACTAGTTAAAGTGGTTCAGGACGTGTTCGAAAGCGGAAAGGGAGGAAACTGTCAGAGAATGACGTCACGGTGGTTGTGACCTCGAAATAGCCTATTTTTGTAGAATGGATAATGAAATACTTGTCATTTTGGGCCAGAACCTCCATAGCATATTTCCTGATGTCCCACTGTATATTTGTAGCATTATTACCTAAACACGCCGTTTTCTGTGGCGTACTAATGAAACCCCAGTTGTGATCGCTGAAAACTTCAGCTGCGAAATATCTGGGTATCATCGTGAAGTTGTCCGGGTATGTTCCGGCTTCCAGCAGCAAGACTTTCCAATTTCCTATTTCCGACAGACGGCTCGTTATAACGGATCCCGTCGATCCAGCTCCGATTACGACGAAGTCGACTGTTCCAGAAGCTGCAAAAAAGCATAAAAGATTCATTTACAATTTAGAAAGTGAAATTTGATTATGATGTATTCACGTTACTGATTCATCAAGAAGAAAGTTGTATTTCGTGTATGTAATCAATGAAAATAGCAAAGCACTTTCGGCTGTCATGCCGTTATCAGTGAGATACTTGCGTAGTCGTTGAATTATTGGAAAAGGTTGAAAGACATACCGTAAAACGGGAAAACTTGATTTTTGGACATTCCTCTGTGCCTTGGAATTGTGAGTAAATTTTAAGAATTATGTTTTCGGAAAAACTAAGAGGACCAAGAGGAAGAAGAGGTCCTGATAAAATACTAGAAAGGTTTGAAAAATCCCATTTTCGGCAGTTTTTTTTTTTTTAATAAAACAACTCAATTATCATGTATTGCAGATAGAAATTGTAAAGTAAATGTATATCTTCGAATGAAAACAATAAAATTTTTCAATTTTCTGGTACAATTGGAATAATTAGGTCAATTTCCATTTTTTGAGATGCCCTAAGAAATGGGCACATTAATGATCTATCTTTCAGCTTTGTTAATATAACAATAACAACAACAATTGATAATAAGAAATGTATTCAATGTTGAAAAGTTATTGAACGTTGAAGAAAATACAACGAATTGTTCACTTCATCAAAATTCATTCTTTTTAGTTGCATCAGTGATATGAATGTCACCAGTACAACAACGTCAGCTACAGCATCAATCACATCAATATATTCTACTCAACATCGTCAGGGGTAATATTTTCTATATCGAAAAACGTTTTCAAATCAATCTATTATTGATTGGTAGAACCTGTTCTTTGCTACTTTATCTTGATTTTTTCGTTTTTGTTGATTCAGCATTTCTATCCATTTGGTTTCAAAGTCGTTTAATTTTGTTTTGGCGATTATTTGTCTTTCTTACTGCTCTTTCTTACAATATCTTCTCGTGTGATACTTCACCAAATCCTGCTTTCAATTTCTCTCTTCGTCTCATGTCCAAATTTATTTTGTTTGATGACTTCTTTAAGAAAGGCAGCTTCAGCGACATCGTCCATGACAGTTTTCCTTGGCAGTTTATTAATAATTTTCTGTCCGTCAAGTAGGGCTTAATCTATTGCTGAGAATCCTGATTTTATGGTTGTTTCTCTGTAACCTTCTGCAACATCGACAATAAGTCATATACGATATGCTTCCAGAGGCATCACCTATGCATTGGGTACACCAACTGGAAAACACTCTGCGCTAGTTGAATCTCATCTGAGATAATGTAATTTCATCAAATGAGACGCCCTGTATATTTTTACACTTTTTTATTTTGCTATCGATTTCAGGTTAACTTTTTTCAGAAACCCCTACATTAATCTTTTTAGAAATAAACTGTATTCAATTTCCGTCTATTTATTTCCCGTATTTGGCATTTACCATTTATTTTGTGATTTCGGATTCAGTTCAGATTGTTACTCCAAAAATCAAAAAAGTCGAGATAAGGATACAGCAATGAGATTTTTTTAATATAGTAATCATTTATGACGAGTGTTGCAGATAAAGAATGTTGTTATTATGTTCAGTATTATACCGAGTGATTCAGCCAAGTATTCGCGGCCTTGTAACTTTCTTATTTGTAGAAAAAAACCATAACATATATATTTTTTCAATGGTTCATTGAAAATCATTAAGTGACTATTTTCAATTATCTACCTGTCAAAGATTTTGAAGTCAACTTTTTTTTTCAAATGAATTGACGTATTTTTAATTTTAAATTATGATAGAGGCTGCCCTTCTGAGTTCAACCATATAAAATTATATATTTTCATCATAAAAACTTCGAGTAGTACGAGTGTTAGTACGAGTGTTAAAAGAACTGGTAGGTCGCAAGATATTAGAAAGATATTGCAGTTCATAATAACGTCAGTCAGTAATAAAGTTCTCCGTATTTTGAAATATACGCACGCGCAATGTGAATTTGGAATAGGGACAACTTTATCAAAATACTGACTGCCTTTATTAGAGGACGGTTAAGGCCAGAATTTAAAGTTCCTTTATTTTCACTTTGGGTGAGATCGTGGACACGATATAACTTATGTATGATAATTATATGACTTTTTCAACACAAATCGATATCAAAGCCCTAGTTGGCCATTCTATCATCACAAAAATTGTATTTTAGTATAAAATAAATTATGTAGAATGAAAAATCTGAGAAATTAGAATTCATTTATAGGTTATGAATATCGAACGCCAGTGTAAATAAGGGACGAACAGACAAAACTGCAATATCTCTGTTCTTAATGACAGAATAGTGCCAGTCACTATTAAAATAAAGTTGCCTTTGATAGTAGCTGGCGTTATTGCAATATCTCTCTCTATCACACTGGACTTTTTTCTTTGGCCTTATTTCAAATAATGTGTTTACATTGAAGCCCCTACAATATCGAAGTCCTCTACAATATAATACGCCATGAGTGTTAGACATTGAACAGTGTCAGTCTCCAAAGAGAATAAGCACTCAGGTTATTTTGACAGGGGTAAGTTGCGTTCTGAAAACAATTGAGGACGTCACTTCGAGCATCTAATGAACTTAAAGCTGTCTTTATTTATTTTTATCAATTTGTATTTCCTTCTTGGTGTTCTATTTTTTCAGAAGAAAAATTAACAACGTTTTTCCATGACGTTACATTTTCCAAACATTCGTGTACAGTAAATGACTGTTAACTATGCATAAAAAATATTCAGTTCAATTTCAGAATAATTATTTTCTCGACGTTATTGTGGAGGCAATGTTTGAAGTTTTATATATGGTTGGACCATTTGGAAAAAAAGTTCTCTTTAACTGGTGATAACATGTAGATAATTGAAATCAGTTCACTCAATGGCTTTCAATATATCATTGAAAAAATGTATGTGGTTTTTTTGACAAATGAGAAAGTTACAAGGCCGCGAATACTTGGCTGAATAGATATCCATAGTTTCCAAAGCCAAGTACTAATCAGATCAATTGACTAGAAACTTGTAGGAGGAATTAAATCTTTCTTCCAAATATTGGATACGACGAAAGTATGGAATGGTAATAATAAAATAACGGTCGTAGGCTCTTTCATTGCATTCCTAAATGCTTCTCTACAGGATTTTGAACAAAAATATTTGAAGATGGATTCGTAAGAATGGGCCATTGTAACAGTGGGAACTATCATATATTGTATTGATAGTGTACCCTGTTTAATTTCTTTCCTAACTTAGGAAATTGTAATTTGCATATAAGTTTTATTCAATGAAACCTATTTTGCGCTGAGTAGCATTCAGATCAAATCGATTCATAACTCTTTATCGGTATTTAAACTTATCTTTATAGAATTGTGTATTTGGTTCAGACAAAATAATCATGAAAGTATGAATGGGCACTTTGTACTACTTTGTAACGTTTTGACAAGCATGCCATGTTTTGTTGATTTCTCGAATGAATTGAGTAGGAATGAGAGTCGTTGCGAGTTGGAATTCGGAATCTCCGCTTATAATAATAATAATAATAACAATTGCCCAACAGTTACCCATTTACAGGACAATTTATTTAAAAAGAAGTTCAAAGTGTAGTTTTAAAAAAATTATGAATGATATTCAAAAATATTTAAATATGAATGAAAGAAATAATATTACAATTGAAAAAAATAATGCTACATATTACATAATGTTTTCATTTAGATATTGAACAGCCATATTCCCGATGTAACTCAATGTGTCAAAATTAATATCACAGTGATTTGATATCCTATTGAAATTTTCACTCATGGTGTGTATAGGAGGCTTGTCGGTATATGCGAGAACAAAGCAGCAATTTATACCTATTATATTTCTTTCAGTTTTTTCAGTTTATTCCACTGTTTCCGAAAAGACTGGGTGGGTAAATCATATCCAAAAAAAAAAAATAAACTATAAATATAATTCCTATACATCTGCATGTCATGCCTCAATATATTCGATTAAAATCTCATTATTGTGTTAATGGCTTGATAACGTATAGTACTTTGTAGGTATACCTCTACTCTGCAATAATTGTTTGATATTTTAAAATCTTTTGTTTTTTTATGTTTCATTGTATTGTTTTCACGAGCTAGTCAACGCTTGTTAAATAATGGTATATTTTTGATTGATTGATAAGGAAGCAATTCAAAAAACAACTCATTCTTAACTAGGTACTTTTACCTGGTGCTATGAACATTACAGGATTTTGTTGCATTTAGTGGGAACCAGAAAACAAACAAAAAATGAATGAAATTATGAAAAATATTATTCAAACGTTTCTACTTTACGTTTTGGTAAGGTGTCAGTCGGTTCATGCATTCTCGCATCGGTAAGCGGTTCATATTCCAAGGCCTTCTGAAGTCTGGTGTTGATCAAGTTCGCGTAATATTCTACCGGAGTTTCGGCAGCACAAACGCCACAGCAAAAAATTGAGATAGCTGTGCACCAGAACGTTAACATTGTTGATTCGTATGCGCTCGAAAACTGAACTTGGTTCTACACGCCGAGGCAGTTGTTTATTATCTTATTATTAAGTACTTCGTTTGTTTGGGTTTCGAAACTGGTACAACAGCGATAAGGTACATTTGGAAATATTTTTTTTGATAGGTACCAGGTGAGTGCGTTGCCTGGTCAAACGGGAGAAAATGCTACGTATTTTTTGGAATTGTTTTTAAAAATACCCTCGAATACTGCTGTACCGGTGTGAAATTGTTCATGTCCTCACCTGTACTCGGTGAAAAAAGTGAGGTAACTTTTTGTTTCCTTATTTCATCGAAATAGACTGCGTTCTTTTTTTCTTTCAGCATTATGGTTTCCAGTTTCTTCACAAACACTCTGCCATATCCTTACTTTCAGTCAGCCACTAATTTGGACCAAAAAAACATCCAGAGATCCTCAGTTCTCAATATGCACCCAAAGCATCTGTTGTCGAACCTACTCGAAATGCTCCATCCAGAGTTTTTGATCTGCAACAGCGAGCAGTATGATGTAGGCTAATCAATTTAGCATTTGAGATAAAAAATTGGAGGACTTTCACAAGTTGTAGGTATTTTGGTGCTGAATGAAAGTGGACAAACTGTTCCTCTCGTACAAGAACAGCAACATTGTTAAAAACGTAAATTATAATCAATTCTGATTATTTTGTAGAGAAAGAATGCAAAAGAGTCGCAAAGTGGTGAAAACAAAGAAAATATTATACTTCCTGATAGTGATATGTTGAGACTTCCTGAATCCAGTGGTGTCAGGCTTCTGATGATAGTTCTGAAATTGAAGTGGTGGGTGGCGTTGATTAAACTGCTTATTTTTCAAATTTCATTCCTTTATGCATTATTTATTGATGGACATATTTCAACGTAACTATGCATTTTTTATTGATGGACACGTTTCAACACAACTTTGACAAAAACCGTGGTGTAGTCAGATTTTTTCAAAAAAATTCGCGAATAATTTTTTTTAATTTTCAACTTGAAAAATAAGAATAGTTGCCTTTGAAAATAAAGTCTCATTCATGGAATTTGGTGTATTAGTAAACTTTTTCAAAGTCAACACAATGAAAAAAAATTAAAATCTGTTAAAAAAATTATGATTAATATTTCTGCATTTTGAATGTGTCACATTTATTACTTTTAATGCTATTTGTACTCAGCGCGTGCTCAAAGAGTTTGTTTCAGATCCAGTGTGCCATGTATGGTATTGAAAAATGTAAGAGTGGAAAGAATTCTGATACAAAATAATCACTGAATGTATAACGTTCACAATGAATAAATGTTCTTGCAGACACTGGTGAAACAAACCTATTATGGAGAGCATACACAACACACTCGTTTCTCTTCAGGGAGAGTTTATGTCAACAATATTTATTTCACGATAATGAAACATAATTTTTTTTATTGATTACTTTCTTACGTTCGTTGTGAAATACTCACAGCTATACTCTGTCGTGATTGTGGCATTATTCTAAGATGGAGTGATGTTGAAAATATTCGATTAGCAAATAATTTTGTGAATAATTATATGCCATCAAAATTATATTTTTCTGATATTCCAGATATTTATTTATAAAATATTGATTTATATTTTCAAAAATAAAAACTGAATTGAATGAAAAAATAACAAGGAACTTTACTTACATTATGCCAAAATGTTTTTATATACTCCTGAATATTATTAAAACAACTAAATATCCGTATTCCCATCAAAATAATATAAAAGACTGGTTAAATAATACAGAATAAAAAAAAATTAAAATGATCTAGATAATATAGAATGTTCGAAAGTGTTTTGAAAAACTCGAAACGTTCGAGAATGAATTCAAATGTTTTGAAACGATCGAGAATGATTTGTAATATTGATCAGAGAGAAAAGTCTAGTAAGCCGTGGAAGGAACCAGGACGAAAAATCTGGAATGTTATAGAATGCTCTTGCAAACACTCAAGTGAAATTCAAAAGAGTTGAGCCAACAGTGAGAGGGCGTGGTGTATGAAACTCTCTAGAGATGTCTATAGAATATAAGAGAGAAAAGTGTAGAATTTTCTGAAAATTTCTGGAAAGTAATAGAAAATTCGCGGAATAAACCAGCCAGAGACTCCGGAAGGTTCTAGAACGTACTGACAATACACTCAAATGAAATTCTAGAAAGTTCTACCACCAGTGAGTTGGCGTGGTAGGTGGAACTCTTTGTAAATTTTTAGAGTATTAGAGAGAAAAATGTCTTTAATGTTCTAGAAGTTTTCTAGAACGTATTAGAGAGACACTCATGCTGTCTGTATCTTTTTGATTTTGTTCTTTTTGTTCCGCTGTTGTAGAATTGTTGTTGTTCTTCAGTCTCAAGTTGTCTCAAAGTTTGCAGTGCCTTCAGGTTTTTTTAGTGCCCCTTTTTTTCTGGTTATTCAAGGCTATTCAATGGGTTTATGACATTATCTAGAATCGAAGCATCTTCGGTTTAGGTGGGTTGAAACCTCGTGGACCACGTTTTTAGGGTTTAGTATGCTGAGCTGAGTCCTATCTTTTATTTCTATTGTTTATTATTTTCTATTGTCTAGCTTTATATTTGAACTATATTAACAATGTTTTAAGCTGAGTCCTATGTGTCCATTATATGCATTTTGCAGAACCTCAAGTTTTTTTTTAAGTGTAGACCGCAAGGATAACGTTATTCGAGAGCTTCCCAGATCCTTCTGATTTGTTTTTGAAGACATTTTTCATTCAATTCAATATTTCATTCTTTTAATTATTCGTGTGCCTTCTGATTTGCTTTAGTTATGGATTTTGGCATTTTTCAGTATTCCTTGTGTCATTAACTATAACTCTAGAATTATATTGCTCTAACCTCCAATCTTTACATCGGCACATTCATCAATTTACCTCAATTTTCATTTAAATTTCACAATTTTTTTATTTGAAACCACTTTCCTACCCTCAATGACTGCTATACTAAAGTGACTGATCTGTCCCTCATATTTCTCAACACATACTCGCCTATTATGTAATAAAATCTGAAAGTGAATGCGAATGAACCCTTTTGACATATTATTGAGCATATTAACACCACCCATGTTCTGTTGCATTCTTTGTTATAGTGCAACGCTTGTTTGTTGTTATCAAACCCTCGTTCCGTTTATTTCTATTGTAACGAATGAATTTTACTGTGGTGCAACCTATACGCAAATAGCTGAACTTACTGGATTGGTAAACAATCGCAGTTTCTCATGAATTTGCCAGTTTTTGGTATATTGCCACCAAATTCTTAGTTCCAGTTGTTTTTCTCAACAACGGTGTATATAGATTTTCTTTATGTTAGATTCTCAACAATTTCAATAGGACTTTTTGTTGAAATAGCACAGAAACGTTCATATTATCGTTTGTTGGTATCTGAAATAAAAAGTCATATAATTTTTTTTAATTTATTCTCAATATGTTTAATAAGTGCTACATTAGGTTCCTTATGCATTTACCAAATTTGAGATCTTCAAATGTTACCGATTCGCGTTCAACTGGAAGTGATAATGCATATTATTAAACAGCCATCTCAAATGTTCTATAAAACTCTACCTTATTTAGGTATTAATTAAAGTTTTTCGACGAGTTTCAATGTTATTGATTCATTTTAGTACCTACCTTTGTTGATATTATGATAAAAATCAATTTCGAGCATGAACGTTGCAAAAGCATCAAATAACAAGTTGATCTGGTAATTCGATATTGTATTGTTTTTGCCGTTATAACTTCTTGGGAAAAAATGAAAACAAGGGGCACGCTGATGAAATCACATTTCCAAGTTTGCATAAGCTACACAAATAAACACGACACCAGTGAAAAAATAATAAAGACTCTTATTATAATTTGTCTTGGTAAGCTTCACCAGTAATGCCAATAACAAACCAACAGTAAAAAAATAACTAAAATAAATACCAATAATGTTGATTTGATATATTCTAATATTGTATATAATGTAAGAACACTAGTATATTAATTTGATATCACCGTTGGAATCTTATACCGCTAGCGAAAATCAACTTCCTTGGTATGACTTTGAGGTGATTTCTTTAACAAAACATAGGGACACTGCGTTTAAAGCGTTCAGAAGTGGCATAACGGAATATGACAAATCAGTTACTGGGCCTTATATAAAAAGTATACGAAACGAAGTGGTCAACTTGTTGAAAATTAAGAAAGTCGAATACCATGAAAGGTAAATCCATAATTGTTTTCATGATGCAAAACAAATGTGGAAAACATTGAAAACTTTGTTGAAACCTTCACGTAACTCTATACCAAACGAAATAGTTTTTCATGATCAACAGTCACTTATTAGAGCAAAAACTGATGAAGAAATAGCTGAGAAGTCCAATTCGTTGTTTATTGATAGTATACTAGATATCAAAGCAACTATACCACAGTCGGAAAATTGGTCTGTTCTCAGTCTCCCAGTCATTACCAGTTTTATATCTGAATTCAAATTAGTTACATTAAAAGATCTGAGAATACTGATCAACAATCTTGCTAATAGTTGTAATTCCGACTAGATGAATAATAGAGTATTGAAAAGTATTTTCCAAGTTATCGGTTTTATAATCCTCAACTTTGTCAATAGTTCTTTGACAACAGTATGTTTTCTACAAGAGCTCAAAGCTAGTATACCTAGTTATTCCTGTACCAAAAATCAATAACTCAAATGAAGCTGTCAATTTTAGACCTATTAATACCCTTCCTGCAATTGAAAAAGTTAACGAACTAGCAGTGTACGATCAAATTCTTGAATATATTGAGAAAAATAAACTCTTCATGGATTTTCAGTCGGGATTCAGAAATGAGCATTCTTGTGAAACAGCTAACAGATTCAAAATTTAAAAAAATTGACGACGATATATACATTCTTGCCATTTTCTTGGATATCAAAAGGGCCTTCGAAACAATTGATATCCTAACTTTTCTATTACGGTATACAAGGACTTCTTCTTTTCATGTTTGCCGATGATACTCTGTTGGCTGAAGTAATAAACAATGATCTTTATTATGAAAATCAACCATATTTTAAATTTTGTTTTTCTCAATATAAACTCAAGCTCAACTGTACTAAAACTAAAGCAATGATCATCACAACTCAAAATAAAAATCAATCGCATCAAATTCAAGATGAGCCCATTGAGCATGTTCAAAAAATCAAATACCTTGGTTTTATGATTGATAACACATTGAGCTTCAAGGATTACTTTCAATACTTCCACAGTAAAGTAGCGAAAAAACTATTTTTCTTCACTCTTGTCAGTAGTCACCTTAGCTTCCAAACATGTGTAAGGGTCTATAATACAATAATCCAACCTAATTTTGTCTACTGTGCCAGCTTGTTATCATTATTCGACGGTAATAGTATTGAATGCGAAATATTTTGAATTGCTATAGATTCACTCCCATCACAATTATGTATCAAGTTTTATATTGGCTCTTAGTTCCACTATGATTTTTTCTTCAAAATTTTATTTGGTGAGGCACCTGCTTACTATGATCAGTTTATTACATTCACTGGTGAAATTCATGATTATCCTACGCGAGACAGTAACAATTTTTATGATTCTTGTAAACGGTATTCACGATCTATGAACTCTATTTTCCATCGAGGTTTGCTGGAGTTTAATAAGCTCCCAGTAGAAATCAAGCCGTCTTGTTCAGTGAGAAAATTCAAGAATGTTTTGATTGAGTATTTTAAATCAAAATACCAAATATGAACAGTGTCAGAATTTAAAATTATTTATCACATGCTTACATCATCTATTTGTTCATACATGTGTATTTATTTGTGAATTTTACTTATTATGTTATGATTAGGACTTTTTTTATATGTATATTAGGATTCCTATTTCATTAAGCATTTTCATTTCAATTGACAGACTCTTTCTCGTTCCCATTCTATAAAAAGTAAGATAGTATCATAGGTATTAACCAATGTGGTCTTTAGCCGTTTGTTGACATTAGACTTCGTTACTTTTTACATACGCCACCCCAGAAAGGGCATTGTATGAATCAACCTTACAACAAATCCGATAACGTGAAAAGCCCAACAAATTCTCATATGTCGAGAACAAATACGTTCAGCTCATATTATTGGGCAAAATATCAACTAGAACGTCGATAAATTTCCATTAGAGCATGAAGTGGAGTGCACACACTAGGATTGAATCGCACATAAAAAACGTTTACAAAGGCAATGGAACCAGCAATGAGATTATTATGAAATTTATGAATCGACGTGACCTTTTGCTGAAAAACAATTTGACCACTTCAGTGGAGACTACTGGATCTCATTCAAAAAATAATAGATGATAGTAGAGCATACATTATTTATATCAATAAGAATTTATAAAGGACAAAGATAGGAATTCCTCTTGAGCCGTCCTTCCATTTTTCCATGGAAGCTACAACAGTGTTTCATTATCGTTAGTCAATAGGTAGTACGTTGCAATTCATTTCAATAGACAAATAAACACAACGAAAGTAAATAACAGTATAAACAAAAATATCCGTCGTTTGCATTTCGATGAGTTGCTTTTTATAACATTTTGATTGCTAGTATCTGGATTCGTTATCAAGTAACTACTGACAATTGGCTATTCACATTGAAATTTGTTGTTTAATATGTTCATAAAGAAAGTGGTATGACTATCAGATGAATCTATAATGTCAAATGCAAAATTTAGGTAATGGTTAGTGTTCATTGTTAGAGTGCTAGCACCCACACGTCTACTTTTACAATGGGTAATGAGTCTAATATCAATTACATTGCCTAGATTTTCCATTGTTTTTCCATAAATTGCATTATTAATGATATTTTCTGTTTTTTTAATAGATCTATTACGTATTTCAGTATTCAGATCAACATAATTTCTTGATGAAATAAATGAAAACTTGGAACCTTTGATGTGAATAAAATTGAAGAAATAAACGTAATTAGTGCGCTTATTTGAGCTCCTGACGATGCCAACTTCGTTGGCGAAACGCGCGTCGAGTGATATTGACGTTGTTTTGGGTAGTTTCCATTTCTTGAATTTGATTTCTCGAACCTCAATACTCTACATCGAAAAAAGTCGCTTAAAAAATTTACCGGAATTGGTATTTCCCTCAACTTGCTGAACCCTTCCTAGCAACCTTCGAAAGTCTTTGAGAGACTTGTGCGAGCTAGGTAAGACGTTTCCCTCACTTTTTAACGTGTGATCGAGACCGGTGACCTCGCTAGGATATGAACCTACGCCCCTCGGTTGATTTGATCGAGAAGCGAACTCTCAACCATGAATAATTTTGACAATCAGCCCTATGCTGTATCACTTCCGTTAAATCTGATTGTCGAATTACCTTTGTCTCCAACTATTAAAACAAAGTGGAAAATAAGGAAAACATGGAGAAAATGATTCGCTGGCTGATACCACGACGTATTTTGAACTACATATTATGACAGAAATGTATACACCATTCCTCAAGGAAGACACTATCGGAAGTGCTTATTGTAATCAAAAGATACAGTTTATGCTATAATTGGGAGCGGTTTGTTTAGGTTATTTAATAACATTAATAATATAATAATGAAGATCTTTATGTAAGGCCCTGTCTCCGGAGTCCGATACATTAGGAGGGCGCGCTGGTTCTTTTACCAAAAATAGCCACTCCCCACGTCGGTGTGGTGATGATTACTAGGCTCGAGAATCATGTACTATGAGCATTTATTTTTTCAGTTGATTTTGAAAGGCCGCTACGAATCAGCCAAACAAGTTTCTAGTTATTTAGCAATTGTACTCAAGTTAGTTGTTGGTGAGCTTGTTTTGTACTAGCCCTAAGTGTACTTGTAGTGGCGACGAGTTCAACAAAACTTCCAAGGTAGTGTAGAGGCATGCATGAACATTATTTGAATGTTGATATTCCACCGAGCTATTATTGAACACTTCCAGCCATACCGCCAAAAAATATCTTTTTACGTTCTATCATATACTGAAATGAATAAGTTTCGAACCAACCAAATTGACAAAAAACAACTTCATTCGTTGGAAACGGAATACACAAGATGATGGAATCCACCATCGAATCGAACCAATCCCCATTCCCCTCTGATGTGAAACTAGGAAACTGGAAAACTAGGAAACAACTCCCATTCTCCCCACAATCTCTTAATGACTTGTCGCAATAGGTTTTTCCGCTCCAGCAAACAGAAACGATATCCGATGAAATGGAAAAGCAGTCGAAACATTTGCTTTGTTTTCCCACTGAACCGGAAGTACCTCGTACAGGGTGGTACGTGAAAGAGGGTGGAAACGGTTCATTGGAGGTTACAAATCAAATGTGTTTCCTAAGTATTGTCAGACGTAATTCAGTAGTTGTATAAGTAATAGACTGGAAACTAGTTACGATTTCTAATATTACCATCTATTACATTTCCTTCATTTTATCATGATTAAAAACGACTTCGAGGATTGTCTACTATTGTGAATTATTCAAATCATTGAACATTTTGTCAATTTTGAACGTATTGATAAAGTTATTGAAATAGGTGTGGTATGAAAAAAGAAATACACTCCAGTTTATAGTATATTGTAGTGAAAATAAACTAATTTATTTATTTAAAACTCTTTTCAAACAATAATTCATTTTACACATTGATTTCACTGTAACTATATTAATTTAGTTTCACTGTCTATTTGTGAACTCTCGAACTATATCTGCAACTACAACTCTTCGACTTTGCATGCCATCTCATGTTGAGCGTCCTATATACCGGCAAATACATTCCTGTTCCATTCTCGAACTATCGAGTATACGGTGACCCGTTCAGATGGCTCTCGTACAATCTCGAATGTGGATAGAAGCGACGATTTCATTCTAGCTAGTTCTCGTTCCATCTTGGAAGTGATGAGTCATGGGTGAACCGTTAGCAAGCCGAGATGCGTTGTTTACAAGCAGAGGTCGAACAATAAGGCGGTCAGGTCCGGCCTGAAAATCACTACGATATTTTTGAACAGAGGTTATAATATACGTCAACATCTCGATGAACAGTTGTCCAACGGTAGCTCCTTTTCCTGAAAAAATATGTGAAACTGGTTATCATCAGCGTAAAAATTACATTTAGAATAATTTAGTTTTTAAAAAAAAGGATTGGTCCCAGTATGGAACCTTGAGGTACACCTTTCAAAACCCTTTTAAATCTGGAGATGTTGTTGTTCAACAGCACTGCTTGGAAGCGATTCTGTGAATAGTTTTCTATACAGAAACCATTGTAATGACATGATTGTAATAGTAGTGAGTGTTTTGTTGTGTCAAATGCCTTAGTATAATCAAATAATACCAATGCAACTAGCTTGTTGTCATCCAAAGCCGAATAGATGTCATAGATGTCATCCTACTTTCAACAAAGCTGTAGTACAGCTGTGTTAAGCTCTAAAGCTAGACCGCATTGGGGTAAAAAATTATTTGTTTCGATATGAGCGTTGATTTCATAATTCAATATTTTCTCGAAGGCTTTGGCAAGAACACAAAGTATGCTTGTTGGACGGAAATATTTCAAGTCTATCGGATTAGGGACTTATCAAAGGCGTCGACAAGAGATGTACTACTGTTCTCACGAATACTTTCTATACAGTAAGCAAATTGCACGCGCGAGAACAAGCAACAACGCTGCAGAGCAGTTGGCCTCTTTGTGGATTGGCAGTCCAATGTCAAGGGTTCAGTTATTGACTCATATGTATGTGTCGTGTGGGTTGACGTTGATGGAAAAACTACCAGTGAGTGACGCTTCTGTTATCCTACCTATTCTGTGATACGGATGTTGACTCTTTCTGTACACTAATCACATAATCAGTGCGAAATTCCACAGTTTGTTCATTATGGTTGTTGGCGCTGGTTTATCAAGGCTCTGATTCGTTCCAATTTTGAAAACCAAATTAAGATTTTCCAAAATTTTGTCTCTATAATTTCTTATAGAACGGCATTATACATGCACCTGTTATTGTGAAATAAAAATTCAACTATATTCAGAACTAAAATGAATGTTTTGATGATGGAGTGGACGGTATATGATACACTTCTTGATTTGTGATGATCGGTGATTGGAATAAATGGAATATGTGATATGGATCGTTTTCACGAGTCGACAGTACAAAAAATCAGTTTTTTATCCTCTAAAATAAATTAGCCAACTTGATTTTCGGTGCAGATACTTCCAGATGACTCGAGAATGATATGCCAAGAGATGAGTGATTTTGAGGCCGTCAAAGGGGTAGTACATATTGATCGAAATTTGGAAAATTTGATCAATCACTCCCTAACATCTTTAGCAAGCATGATATGTGGTATAGAAACTTCCAGATGACTCATGAATGATGCACTAAGAGATGAGTCTCGGGGGTAGTGCATATTATTCGAAATTTAAAAAAATTTCGTTAAACACTCTTTAAAATATTCAGCCAACTTGATTTTTGCTACAGGTACTTCCAGATGACTCTATAATGATATACCAATATAGATGAATGATCTGGAGACCGTCTAGGAGGTGGTACATTTCAATCGAAATTTGGAAAAAATGTTTAACACCCTCTAAAATATTCAGCCAGCTTGATTTTTGCTTTAGAAACTTCCAGATGACTCGCAAATGATATACCAAGAGATCAATGATTTGGAGGCCGTCTAGAGGGTAGTTTTCACTTATCGAAATTTGGAATAATCCGTTAAAAACCCCGTAAAATATTCTGCCAACTTAATTGAATAATATGTGATGGTCAGATTGGCACGTCTAGTACTGACATATACGGACGTGTTCGGCCTTTACGGCAGTGTGCTTTGATATTTGTTTGAAGGTAGATATATCGGTAATTATTATTTCAACCTCAAAATACAGAATGATGTTTCATAACAGAAAACTGTTTTGGATTATATAAACTCGAAAATAACGTATAAAATTCGTCATGCTTTTAGTTCACCAACAATAGAATTCACCCATTAACTTTCTTTGTCCTCTAACAATAAATATACCAGTTTCAATGGATTTTTTGATAACAGCACCAGGTACTTCATTTATTGCTGATAGCAAGTCAATGAAGAATATCGGCTGTGAACGAGTGAACTGTGACCATAAAGTCTTACGATTGGGTCGGCCGACTACGCCGAATAATATTTCGATCAACTACGAATGCACTCTGAGCATAACTCAATGAAACGTCTATAGCAGAAATAAAATAGGCTCAATACTAACAAGAGAACAATAAAAACTTTGTTAGAAAATAAAATAAAAGCACTAGCTGAAAGAATTCCCTTCAAATCTTCAATCGGCGCGTTCATGAAAATCTATAGTGAATGTGACATTAGGTCGGTCACCCGATTCATATCGTATCATCGAATCTTTTGTTTATATTCATAATCTAAACTAAACATCAGAGAGGGTTTATCAGGTGATGCGTATAATCGGATAGTCTTAAAATAGGCTTATTTGTTTCAAAAAGGAAAAGTTATTTCTATTTCCTATTTAAACATTGAATTAAAAGTTATTGTTTTTAATATCTACTTACGACACTTTAGATAGAAAAAACTTTTGATTTCGATGAAACTGTTTCATACCAGTAGCTTTGTCATGCTACTTCACTTTTGATTGCTGAAAAAAACATTTCAAATTCGAATATACTGGAGATTTATCCCAACACCAAACCACTATTTTCAACACCTTGACACGTGTTTCGGTCACCAAGTGACCATCTTCAAGAGGAAGATTAAATCAGTTTAATCTTCCCTCCTCTTTGAGGAAGTGGCATTTTTATCTGTATCAAAATAACTCGGACGTCAGGCTTAAATTGTTTCTTTCTACGGCAGTTCGTTGATCAAAAAATCACTGAACTATAATACGTATCCCACCAAATTTTAGAACTTGTTACACAACAAACAAGAGATTATTTTGAAAGACCATGATTTTCGACAAGTAGTCTGAGTAGGCCATTTTTCTCAACGTCCATGTAGAATTTCAAAATGAATTATAGAAGAGTCCTGTCTATATTTTCTTCACTCATGAACTGATATATAGATTTGAGAAAAAGGTTGGGTATGGCGTTGAACTCGTTTTAAACCGCTTATCCATCAATTTTTATTGGACTGTCAATTAGAGTAGATTTTAACCTTGTCGAAGAGTTCAATGTTGAGGAATGAATTTGAAAATAAAAATGTGGCAACACATCAGTCGTACAAAATTTGCGTCATGAAATCAGAAACATACCGAGTCTGAGAAACGAAGTTAATGGTATTTGCTCTGATTCCGAAAGTTGTTACCATAGTTTATCTAATATCTATGTACCGAATTTTGTTGAAATATTTCTTGAAGAAGATATAGGAATGGCTCTAGCCGTTTGATCCATTTAGTTGTGCAAATAAAAATCGTTGGCAGAATATTTTAGGGGGTTTTTAATGTTTTTTTTTTCAAATTTCCACGAATATAATAATAAACTACCATTATTATGTGCTTCCCCCTAGTCGGTCTCCAAATCATTCATCTCTTGGTACATCATTCTTGAGGCATCTGGAAGTATTTATCTGTAACAAAAGTCAAATTGGCTAAATATTTTAGAGAGTGTTTAACAAATTTTTCCAATTTCAGGTAATATTCACTACCCACAAGTAAGAGTGTCCTCAAATCATCCATCTCTTGGTATATAAGTTTTGAGTCATATGGAAGTATCTGTAACAAATACCAAGTAGGCAAAAAATATTAGGGGGTGTTTAAAATTTCGGTTTATATTTACTACCACGAAAACGGCCTCCAAATCATTCATCTTGTGGTATATCATTCTTGAGTCATTTGGAAGTAACTGTATCAAAACTAAAGCTGTCTAAATATTTGAGAGAATAAATTCTGAATTTTATGAATTGTTGACATTTTTAAACCAAACCATTTGCAATTTGTCACCATCACTCATCTTCACAAATCAGCAAGTGTATTATATAGTGTCTTCTCCATCATCAAAACATTCAATTTAGTTGATCTTCTAAAGATAGTTGAATTTCTTATTTCACCCGACGCCACTGGTTTTTGGCCGATCACCGGTCAATAATTTAGAGGATCAGAAACTTAAATTTATGTACTGTTGACTCCATTGAACAAACCCATAAATGCAATTTTTCCCAATCACTCATTACAATTCTGCATTGTTATCATAAACTGTCTTCTTCATCATCATCAGAATATTCAATTTAGTTAATCTTTCAAAGATAGTTAAATTTCTTCTTTCACCCGACGCCATTGGTCGTTGGCAGCTCTATAAAAACAGCCGCCAGAAAGAATGGAAAGTATCCGCTAACTTCCCACCGGTTTTCATTCATATGAGAAATTGTAATATTTTTATTAAACTGTACTTGAATAAACTTAAAACTTATATACGAGGGTGGTTAAAAAGTTGCCGAAACATAACATATTTTTTAAATAGAATATTATAACATTGGGTCGAGTTACACATACATAATTTTGCGTTGTAATGAATATACTGTTACGATTTTACTATAATACGCCGAGCACACTACTAAAGTGTTGTTATTACCTTCGCTATAAACATACAACTACTGACAATTAAAACACTTAGATCTCTTCAACTAGCTAAATATTCACACTTAGTAACTTCTTCAAAAACTTCCTAACTTCTTTATCACTTCTTCATAAAATCTTCCTTCCGAGTGAAGTGTGTCGCCTTATTTACTCAATTCGTCTAGACTAGATTCTTCCGGATTCCGTTCTCTAGATTAATCAGTACAAAAAAAACATCCAAATAAGCACTTCTAGGAACTGAGTGAAGGAATTAAAACGCTTGCGACGTCGGCTCATTTGTTATGCAAATGAGTTTTCATGGTTCAATACTCAGCGGCATAGCTAGGGGATTTTTATCAATCTCGTAACAATACATTTTTTTTCAGCCCCTAAGCTGGAGATCGATAACCTCGAGAACGGCTACCACGGCATCGTGAAGGAGAACGAGACGATAGTGGAGGTGACGCCGACTATCAGAGCGTCGGGCGGGGAGGTTTGCCGCTTCCGCATCGTCAACAAGCACCACGGCGAAGCGCCTTTTGACATAGTCCTCAGAGACGACGGCTTCGCCGAGCTGAGGGCCAAGCGCGTGCTCAACTGCGAAAAGAGGAAGAACTACAAGTTCGACATCGCCGCCGTCGGGTGTAACGGCAAGCAGAGCATCAGGTAAGCACTCGTTGAGGTTTTGGTACTGAGAAGTTGCGGTAAAATTCGGACGTTGGCTAAAAGCAAGTCAAGCTTCAACCAAAATAAAAGGCGTGCTAGAGATTATTCAAAAATTAAGACGGCATCAAACTGCTAACATAAAATTCTCAGTAATTTTTATACATTCGAATCAAAATAACGCAATAGTTTCTATTGCATACCAACGCAATATTCCTGAGTTCATATGATACTATTGATATTGATATTTCAATAATCCATTGTGTAGAATTACATAACAATTCAGTTAAGATTCCTTACAGAATTTATACAAATGCAATGGCCCCTACCATTTTGGTTTTGATAGCAAAAATGATGAGGTAATGAAGCACTGGCTACCTATATATCTAGAAAATCATACCTATTCTCAATCTTGTCAATGAATTAATCAATATCTTACCGTTTCTTAACCTGCTGAAGTTTTTCTGGACATTACTCATAATCTCATCTCATTTCAATTTTTTGATGCCCTTGCGCCAGTTGTCCCTGCGCCTAGTTGGCCGTGCCGAGTTGACTCGCGCCCAGTATGGCCGCGCTCAAATGTCCTAGACCCAAACTCATTTAGAACTTAAACAAATTTTTGTAAGCTTATTGTCCCGAAAAGCTTTTAATGATTTATTTATTGATGTTGAAGAAATGGCATCCCGCTCAGAAATAACATTTACATTCAAAACCCAAAGAGGCCTCAAACCTCGAAAAGTAAAAACATTTCGATTATGAATGAAGGTGATGATGAATCGATCGATCTACAACGTAACTTTGAAGTTTTTAAAGTCGATTATTTTTTTTAACTAGATAATTAGATGTAATCATAACATCACTGGATCACTTTCTTCTCCATTAATTACGAGTTTTTATGGATTATTAATTGAAATAAAAATATGAAAAAATAGAAATATGAAAAAAAGTAAAAATTTACTTGGCGATAAAATTCGCCATGAACGAAATAAATTAATAACTCCCTCTATAGAACTTGTTAAAAATAGCTACATTATTTACAAAATTTTGGTATAGAAGTTATTGAGTACCTATCGCCTGATGGCGAGTGCCAGGCATATGGGAGGCTCACCTTTGAAATTAATGGAGTAGGAAATCTCCAGCAAGAGAAAGTAATCGACTTTTAGTGGACGGACATATACTGACCTTCAGTAGAAAGTTCATGAAAGTTCAAAAAAGAAGATTGGGAAAAGTAATTTGGATATGTGGAGACCAGGGGATGGCAAAAAGGACCCACTGGGGACTACTTGACTGGCTGCATTTGCAGTTTAGTTACATTTACTACTACTATCCTGATGGCACGTGTACGATATAGACCCACTGCAATGTGTAATGTGGATTTTCTGTGCTTCAATGCAAATTAATCCCCATTTTCAAATTAAACTATGATAGCTTCGATTAAAATGATCGAACAAATGCAAATAAGTCAAAAACCATGTTCTTGAGTATAACTCCAGACGATGAACTAAAATTTGATAATCACATAACCTCTTTGAACGATAAACTAGCTAGGGTTGTTTTGCTATGGGAATAATCGAATAAGAACTCGGTTTTCAGAGACGGTGGTACCCAATCTGCAATAATCGAATCCCATCTGAGTTATATCATCCCATTCTGATGAGCTTCTGTAGCCAACAACTGTTCAATCCAGTATTTGTAATGCAAAGAAGAAAAATATATCACTTGTAAAAAAAAAACTCAGGTTTACGATTGTTCAGCGCAAAAAATAATCTGAAAGTCGTTCTATCATGGTCCCAGACATATAGAGTGACTAAAATTTGTTTCGTTAGAACTGTAGTAGACATACATACGCTTCTACAATATTCTCTTATGGTTGCAGATAAGGAATGAATCATTCGTGCAAGAAAATAATATCCAGGAAACGCTGAACATCTACAGTCCACTAATGATATACAGACAGCTTAACATGAGACTTCCTGTAGAAATAATATGGAGGTGTCGGGTTTCAGTTTCATTATTGCTGACGTGAAATAAATAATGAGTATCGTTCAGTTTATGTCGACACTATGATATTTCAAACGACTCGATGGTGTCTGTTTATAGCGATTATTTTACATATCACAGCAATATATCCAGGTTCATTCGTGTTTGTTTTTGAATTAGGTATTAACATTCCAAACAAATGAATAACAGACTTTGATAACTGCAATTATAAACGTTTGAGTAAATTCAATTGAATACGAGAGGAATAATCTGTTATTGTGATGGCCTAAATATTCAAATTATTGCGACAGAATTATTATAGTCGATACTCGGTGCTGGCAGATTCCAAGGGTTGGTGCTCCATTTTACGTTCCCGGATTATAATTGAAATAATATTATTAAAAACTTCCAAAACTGCTCTTACAATGCACTAATCAAATAAATGTACCTATAATGATGTCGTTAGAGACGAAATTACTGCTGAAGCTTATGAGGAAAGCTTCACGTCGTTCTCACACTTACAACCCTTTCACATTAAACTATACGTGTAATTAAACCGGATCATGTTATTTACTGGATACTGTAAACAGTATACTCGTTTGAATGCTAGTAATGAAGCACGTACACTACTAAACAGGATCCTGCAAAAACGGGATGTTGCCGTGTGAAAGGGCTGTTATACCGATCCGAATTATTTACGCCACCTTAAGGCGCGTATTCACTAGGCGAACGAAAGCGAATGAACCGCACGTCTAATATACGTTTGTCCAATGTCGGTACTTCAAAGGATTTTCGTCTGATGTGGTGGGCAATGTGCTAGTATGTACATAGAATCGAATGTATTCGTTAAAAAATATGTTAACAAACACAATCCAGGGGCAAATACGATGCTTAATTTTGATCATGTTGTTTGTAGAATGGAGTAATACACAAGTTCTGCAACTAATAGATATTTATGAAGAACATGAATGTCTTTGAAACCCAAAACATGATAAGCACAAGAGTAAAACAGCCAAAATTTACATATAAAGCACTAGCTATAGCCATTATATCTTCATTATTGAATGACATTGTTTACGATAACAAAATAACATAATGATAATCAATAATACGGAATCACACCTGATTATGGTAAGATAGGTGCGGCAAAATAAAACAACGCACGAATTCATATGTAAACATTCTCCATAGTAAATGGGGTATTGGATGCCTGTGGTGTCCTTCAATGAGAACAAAAGGAGTTTTATCCTTCACCACACTAGTAATTTCATTCCCAGATGCACATTTTTAGTAATCCCACTGATGAAGTTAACTTGGTTAACTCATTAACGAGCAAGGCGGTCCCTAGGGACTGCTGTTCGGTGAGCCTACTGGACCAAGGCGGTCCTTAGGGACTGCACAAAAATGTTATGCACACCTATACAAATGTTTTCGTAGCGATTATAAGACCACGATTTCTATAGCTTTTGCTATATAAAATGGACCGCTTGGTCCGGTTGATCGGCCAAGATCTTATAGTTTTTACATAGGTGGTGAATAATGAAGCAAACACAACTTTCACAGATTTTGAGATTTTTTAGCGACTGTCGCATACGAAAACAAATGGAACCAGTACATAAAAAATAAGATTTTGTATATTATACTAATTTTCCCATAATCCAATGGTAATTTTTGTTGAAACGTGTTAGTCAAAAATGGAGTTGGTCATCATAACCCAACAAAAAGTATTGAACTCTTTCAATTCATTCAATGTTAGATCCCCTCTTACTTCGTTTGTCTTGCATCCACGGCGATATTAACGAGTTTGACGACAAAGACCATATTTTTTGGAAAACTGGGTGGTACTTTCCGACTTTTATCTTTTGCCTACCTACTTGATAAGTGGCTTTCGAAACTTCAGGATCAATATTTTTTTTTAAGTTGCTAGGTTTTTTCAATCATCTCATATATTTGTTCTCAAAAATCGATAATCGAAATATCAACAAAGATCTAGTCTAGTCTATGTGTGCGAGAGAAGGGGTTATCAAGCGGACCGACAAGGGACTGCTACAATTAAAATAAGAAATATTACCTCAGGGACCAAAGCGGTCAATAATTCATAATGTGGTTGAATAAAATCTCTGAATAGACATAATTTTCGAATAACGTTCTTGATATATAAACTCCAATGTTTTGTAGTACAACACTGGATAAAGTAAGAAATATTATCCCAACGACTTCATTTTTGTAGGTAAGATTCATTTCAATCGATTTGTATATTGTTTAAAAAAACGCATTTGGATGCGCTAAGAGGAAGAAAATAAGTTTGAAGAAAATCAAACTCATCATCAAATCTTGACCCAGGTTATCACATAAAATTGTATCTAACAAAATGATCAAAATTCGTTTTATTCGTTTAGTACATTTGAAAAGAAGCTTATTTTTTGTTTATTTTGTGTTTTTCAGTACTTCACGTCTGTGAAGAATCAGAAATTACTCGTTGATTACTAATTAAAAAAGGAAGATTAGGTCATCGAGGGCTCAGAGTGAAAACAACCAATTTTGCCGACATTTCACTACCAAGATATAATCAACCTAACTGTAGGTAGAGCCTCAAATCTTATTCGTGTAATAAATCGGGTAACAAAACACGACATTCGGCCCGAATTTTTGTCTCGTTATGATAATGTTCGCCAGTCACGAGTACCTATACAGCTCGTTTTTGTTGCCTTTTATGGAAACTGATTATAATGTTTATAATATCATTATTCATATTACCTAAAGAGTGGTATTTCCATATAGAGACTTTTAATGCGTTTATGTAAAGAACCATCCAAAGTCGCGCGCCACTTTAATAAATAGGTAAGTCAACGGATACAATCATTTATATAACGAAGAAGTATATTTTTCCGCTTGTAATCAAGTACATTTGAATGAAAAATAAGTTCATGGCATAGAATATAAAAATCAGAAATGAATGTTGAAGAAATGTGGATCAACCGTGATTCTAACCCGGGAACTGTTGGTTTTCGGCCAAGAATTAGACAGTTGTCCCATTCAGTCCTCGTTTTATTTGAAAAGAAGAAGTCAAAAAGAAAATATTGCCAACTGAAAAATAAAGGCCCGTTAGAGATGCAACAGGTATGGTCATATTTCCCTCCACTGCAAATCATCTGATGAGAAGTTGAAGCCCATTCAATTCAAGAAAACTTTCTCTTCACATGGTACCTTGTCGGTAAAAATAATTTCAAATCCTGGTACATAAACTCTGGAGTCTCGGCGCACAAGACCATGAACGTGGAATGGCTCGAAAATCGTACTGAGCCTCCAGTCACTGAAGTCCAAATGGCCAAAGATTTATTATATTTTTATTGTATTTCTTCTTTCTTTACGTCATATAATATATGCTTGAGATTATCAATGAACTAATTATCTGCCAGAAATGCTTCTAATACGTTTCCACTCTCATAACTTTTCAGGTCATTGAAGCATACCTTCGCAATTTTGAAAAAGACTTTGAAATATGTGCTGCATGCCTCAACACATCTAAGAAATTATTTGTTATTCTGTCAGTTTATCGAGCACCTCATAGTGATTTTAATATTTTCCTGGAGGCATTTGAAAAAAGTATTGATTATCTGTATATGCAGTTTCACTAATATTGATAGGTATGTGGAGATTTCAATATTGACCTGTTGAAGCCCAATTGCCTTCGATCGAATCAAATGAATCAACCTACTCGTATCATGGGTGATTCTGCGACCTGTATTGATATTTTTTTTTCTACTGTACCTTCATTATACACTGACATAAAACATACCTCCCTGTCGGATCACACACTCCAGATAGATACCTTTCAGTTCTCTCTCCCCAAAAAGTATGCAAATATAACGAAACGATGCTTTAGTAAGAATAATGCTGACTCTTTTAGAATCTCATTCTCAGCAGTTGATTGGTCTAAACTTTAATTATTGTATATTTTTTATCCACAAAATACTGTTTTTTGCTTCAGACAGTCATCTTTAGTTTTAATGTTTTGTTCATTAGTTTTTAAGCTCATCTGACGTGTTATCTAAGTTAGTATGTTACAATGTGGCTCCTGTATTGTAATTGAACACTTCCTTAACTAATAAATTGATTGATTTATAGATTGATTGATTTCACACAACATTCACATCACATTGACCAACATTCACTACTCACCTTACTTTTTTCTGAATGATGTATTCCATGTTTACTTAAGCCGATTTCTAGCAGTTTTGCTTCTGTAACGATTTGCATGATGAGATGAGGCGGTTTTATTATCATCCAAACCCGATTTTTTCTCGTTGCTTTTCCGGGAGATCAAGGAAAACTTACAATACAAGTTCTAGATAGCCTGATATCTTACACATGAATCATTAAGTCCCCCTGCATAACACGGAGGAGACAGGGAAGTGAACCCAAGAAGCAGAGACGTGCACTCGCAGCGTCTAGGCCTACACAACACCGTAGGAGTAGGTTTTTGCCCGCCCGCTGGGTGCCCCAGAAGGGCAGGACAGACAACCAAAATCCTGAACCCATTATTTCAACATCCTTACCCCTGCGGACGGCTTAGGGATGGTTTTAATATTGATTTTATTCAATTATTCGTTTTGTGATTTTGGGTCTTTTTATTATGTGTTATTTTGCTATTCGCGGTCGCCATTGGCACCAGGGGGCGCTTTAAAACTCCGGGAAAACAAAGCAAACGTCACATTAGTCAAGTGACAGTGACGACTTTTAGATGTTTTGTTGATATTTGATATTTTTTATCTTATTTTTATGAATACTTTAGCTTTTAATTATTTACGTCTCAACTTTGTTTCCTCTAAAATGCCTGTGGTAAAGATGCATTTGGCTGAAAATTTTCAATATTTAATCGGAAAAAGTAGGCCTGTGGTTAAAGGGAATGCAGAATTCAATGCCAATCATGTTTTATCTATTTATATATGAGGTAGAGATTATCGATGAGCGACGAGTTTTTGGACTTTCTCTGCAAACTTCTGTCTGGAAATTTTCCTCATGAACTGAAAATTGAATTGGGATCACCAGATTCACCAGTTACGAAGTGGAACTGTGAATGCAGTTGCAAAGGGGGCCAATATGGATTCTGTGAACAAGTAGTTGCAGGCATGAAGAACCAAACGAGTTGAGCTGTACTGATGTCAAGCAAGTTTGGGCTTGGGACAGAGAAAAAAAATTTTGAGGCAGTTTATGCTGAAAGAGCAGTGGACTTCTTCCATTTTGTAAAGAAACATCGATATGAATTCAAATCCAATGAAGAAGTTGAAAAAGATAATTTGAACTTGTTAATAGAGTGTTGTGATTGTGTGAAATACCTTACTTGTGAAATTCTTCAACATCCCGATACAGTAAGTAATAATAAATTGAAGTACTCACTTCACCCCACATCGACACGTATATACACATTTTGTTTTCTAAGTGCACATACCTATTTGTGTTGAAATGTTGTGAAAGGGTTACTTGTGAAATTTATTATTGTGACACCACAGTACATCCATTCATCTTGATTTAATTTTGAATAAAAATATCTATTATTTGGAAATAATTATTATTTCGTTCATTACCTATACAAAATAATTGTTACTGTACTCAGCATATGAATTAATTCGATTAACAGTCCAGGTTTTCATTATTATGTATCAAATAATAAAAATATCTTCATTGTCCAATAGTAGAACCATTTAAAGGACAATTTATGCAGATAGTTAAAATAATGTGCACACAGTTTAAGTAACAATATGAATGATTTTTAAAAGCAAACCTTGGCTACCCTAAAAAGTTCAATAATTTTGTCTATACTTATGTCACAGTATTTACAAATCATATTACACATTACATAGATGAGGAATTTAATGAAAATATTGGTTCTAGCACTCTGAGTAAACACTTTCGAATAATGAAGCAAAACCGTCAACAATATATTACTAGGATCACTTAAGACTGTGTCAACGTAAAGTATGGTTGCATTTGTCACAAGCGATGGTGGCATGCGGGTTAAACAATTGCTTCTCAATCCAATCATCGATAGATGTATGGGTTCGAACCTCAACAGGGTCACTGATGGTCTCGTGCATGGCATCACACATTCAAGAAGGTGAGGGATAGGTCTTCCCTAAGTCGTACAAATCTCTCGAAGACTTCTCAGTGTTGCTTGTGAATGTGAGTGTTGCTTGAAGATTATCTGGAATATCTTCTGAATTAAGTATATTTTTACAATATTTCTGTCAACACCAGTAAAACACATCATATTATTGTCTGATTGAAGATTAGCTCTGAGATCGTACAAACGAAATGGTGTTCAAACAGATTTGTCTGTAAATTCATCTAATTTATTGGGAAGTGGTTCCGTGTTACTGCCATACTGCTAAATCTGTTCCTGGACTGAAAGTGAACTGGCTACATCCAATGGAAAGCACTGACCTGATGAAACATCTCCAGATCCTCTAACTTTTGCACCATCAACAGCGTCTAACCTTGTAAAGTATTGAAATCATTAAACAATTACAGTTAGAAAATCCTGTTACCATTTTCTCCCAGATCGGTTAACATTTCGTTGCCTTGATTGATGAACTAGTTTCTGGGAGTTTTTGAGATAGAATGACCCCTTTCTTCAATTGTTTAAATGTTTTGCTTCTTGTGTCTAGAAAATAACTGGATAGATTTACGCCAATTAATATAAACAAAATATATCGTACTAAGTGTGAAATGGTCCAATTCAGTTTAATTCCCCATGCTTTAGCTAATTTCTGGCACTATTGGAAAAAGAGTGCATGGACACATTTGAAGATCAATAATTCTTACACTGCGGCACTGAACAACATTTCTTTGGCTTACTAGTCCTAACCAAATATAAAACGACAAAGAAATAATCAACAATTTATTAAGATTGGATCTTATGACAGAATGTTTGTTTTCCCGGAGTTTGACGTACACATTTCAAAATGTAGATGTCGCCCACTCCGTGGCGACCCCGAATAACTATCTTTGTTGTCACTGTCAGTTTTTTTAATGATCATTCACTATTCTATCTAGATGTTTTGAATTATTTCG
This sequence comes from Chrysolina americana, assembly GCA_958502065.1. Classification (NCBI taxonomy): domain Eukaryota; kingdom Metazoa; phylum Arthropoda; class Insecta; order Coleoptera; family Chrysomelidae; genus Chrysolina; species Chrysolina americana. Next base: position 91,199,175 of record OY293410.1, read on the forward strand.
GGTATTTATGAATCTGTAATAAAACACGACTTGTAATGATATCAAAATCCATAGTACCAAACAATTAACTACTATACTACGTGTCGAAGCCATGTTATTGTCTTGAAGTCGTATGTGTCGATCGCTCTTTTGTCGAGGTGTTCCATTCCATAAAAATATTGGCTAACATCGGGCAGAGCACTTTGATTACACTTCCCATGGCTCTGCCATCTATCTGTCAGGTCCGAAAGACTCTGGCGATGTCATTTGGAAAAATGATCGATATTTGATTCAGGCGAGCGTTCAGCGAAATTATGTGATAGGAAAACAACGTCAAATTTGGTCAAAATATCCTATGGCTAATGATAATTTAGACTTCGAGTTATTCATCATGATGTAAATCTCAGATGTTGTTCATAACAAATAATACTGAGAACAACTTACGAACCGAATGAAATTGAATCGTGAATGTATACCTATTAATAGATGACTCCAATAAACTGAAACTAGCTCAACAAAAAAGTGTGAAAGATATTTCAAAGGTTGAAGGAAAGGTGCAGTAACGATAGATCCCGTACTATAAATAATTTGTTCGGAAATTAGGATATGAAGGCGCGTTGAATCAGTGTTTATAAATATCATTCGAGAAGTGGTACGGTTGTTTGTGTGTAGTTAGTTGCTTTGAATGAGAATAAGAGCAGACATTATAAACACACGTTAACGAAGGAATACAAATTCATCGAAGTTCTTATTGAAAGTTTCATTTTGGAAGGAAATTCGTTTCTTGATATGAATTTTTGAGGTTTTAACCTTCTTTGGTCTAAGAGTGAAAGAATGTTAAATCAAGGAAATCTACGGAAGTGTAAAAGGACAAATGAATCAAAATATCCCAATAAGTTGAAAACATTTTCACTGTGTTTACCGAAAAGATTTAAGGATAAATATTGAAGACTAACGGTCCGCAATTACTACCTTGGGGAACACCACAATAAATTCCAATTGTGCGAGATATTCTAGATTCTATTTGTAAGAACAAAACAAATACTACCCCAAGTACTAAACAATTCTAATTTCAGATCAAATACATCATGTTTAACTCTATCAAACGCATTCTAAAAGTCATTATGAATTGACTGGATTGTCAATCAATCTTAGGAATAATAGATGGTAAAGTCCCGTATAATTTTGAACGTTGCCTCCCATCTCCTGTTTTGCGAAACTGATGAAACTTATTTTTCAGAACATGCTCTTCAATAAACAATAATAATTACACTGATTTGGCATAGAATTAAATTTGGGGCGTTATGAATTTGTTACTCAGGTGATACAAATTCTGCTTTAGCATTTACATAGACTGAGATGAATGAGCAGCAAAGAGATTAGCCATATCGAGATCATTGACAGTTCATATTGTTTTGAGTTTGAGTATCATACCTGTCTTGTTTCAAATATTTGTTGATTAAATATAACATTTTTAGTCAAATATTCACAAACATTGACGACTTATTCATCTGCATTTTTGTCTGCTTTCCACTGAAATTTTTATAATTTGTGACTATATAGTTTCGATTTTTACATCATCTTTATAATTGAACAGTTTACCTTACAACATATGGAAATGATTATTATCAACTATCAGCCAGTTCTAAGATGTGACGTCATTAAATAATACATCCAGGTATTAAGTAAGGGAGACAGGTGGGTTATTAACAAAATTTGAGGTACCAATCATAGGTTAAAGAGTGGGCAATTTAGGAATCGAGTTGTTTATTGAGGACATTGGAATTGGGAATTTTCTTTGAGTTGCTCATTTACAAAGACTCCAACAATATGTCCATCATCTTCCCGTTGTTACATGTGGAGGATTTTTATATCATCTTCTATTTTGTGTTTTGTATTCTGATTAGTGATGAATTTTCTTCCAATAATAGCACGAAATGCTTCTCAAAAATCAACGAAACCCCGCTCAATTTCACCATGCAGCAACAAGCTTAGGTAATTCCCACCTAGGGATGACACAACGGTCACTAGATATTTTCAAATATACCTGCGATAGCTAACAGACTCCTCTCAAGACCCTCGACTGTCTACTGCTCGGTAAAGACTGACTAGGGTTTCCAACATACTCATTCTAAACTACCAACAGTACCAAGAAACCTACATGAACATAAATCCTAGATTACATAAATCGAATCCAAATCGATACGAGTAACGCCTAAGTATGACCCGGCCGGAGCGCACAAGTGCACTTGCACTAATTCAAGAAGAATTCCTTTCCACAACACTTCCCAATAGGCAATCCGCATATTAGTTGCGCCTGCGTGGTGTGCAATGTAATTTCAAATTAAGTTGAGGAATGAACAATTGCTACATTTTCCAAAATGATTTCCAATATTTCAGTTTATCTACTATTGACTGCATATTTGCACTTAGTAACCAGTACTATTTAAGATATAAACTTCACACTATGTATGAAAATGTAGCAGTTGTTCATTCCTCAACTTAACCTAAAATTACATTGCACAACACGCAGGCGCAACTAAAATAGAGTTTTGATTGGTCCATGGGAATTGTTGTGGAAAGGAATTCTTGCGAAGCCTACTAGTAACCTTTTCGCAGTCGATATGTATCGAATTGATGTCTCAACCTCTCTTTAATATTTGGGGGTTTGCGTTGTGGGTAGGGCTTCGCGAGACCAAGAGATTAGTCTTGGTCTTGATACAAGACCAAGATCAAGACTTAATAAATCTTCCCAAGACCAAGACTAGACTTTTGAGGCCAAGACTTTCCCCCAAGAGTATTGGTCTTGGTCTCGAAAGAAAAATATTAAGAAAATTTTGATGGAAAATGTTGACATTTTATTTCAATTATTGATTTTTAAAATGGTAGGTTTTCATATTCTGTTCATTCAAAATCGAAGATACATTTTTCAAAATCTGTATTGCAGTTATACAGTTTACAACAAATAGGTGTATATTGTAAGGTTGCAGTGGTTAATAGGTATTAACCTGTGGTAGAAGTCCATTGTGTCTCGAAGTGGAGTGGTATAGATTCACGATGAAGAAAAACTCAAAATCGTCTCCACAAATTAATAATAATAATAATAATAGGTATTGCAATTTCCTCGGGATTCCGATTCCAACACTCTGCCGCAAAAAATGGTCAATAAAAACCTATTTAACATTTCAACCATTCTGAACATTTTTTCTGGCTGTTGGGCGTCGACCAGTATGCTGTGTAGGTCTAACTTAATAATTATTTAAGATTTCTTTAAAATTATATTATGATGGTGAAATGAGAAATTTTAATTTTGCTTACTTTATCCGTACAAATTGACAAATATTAAAGACTGAGGAATACGAAATACCTATTATATGCATATAAACTGTTGGACAATTGAATTAAGTAATTCAAATTTCTAGACAAATTTTGATTCAAGACCAAGACTACCAAGACCAAAACTATCAAGGCCAAGACTGAGCCAGTCTCGTCTTGGTCTTGAAACATCAAGACCAATACCAAGACCAAGACTACATTTATTTTTCAAGACCAAGACCAAGACTGATCAGTCTTGGTCTTGGTTACGCGAAGCTCTAGTTGCGGACATTAACATCAGCTGAAATTGTCAACGAACAAATTGGCACGTTACAAGATTAAATTTAAGGTACAAAGAACCTTGTATGCTCAGACAAAAAAATCAGTTATGTATGAACACCTTCAAAATTCATTGACTTGAAACAGATTCGAATAACAAAAACTTTCATACAGCGACACTGCTTTACAGTTTTCTGGACAATTTACTAGTAACAAGTTTTCATAGGTCGCAGTCACAATTACTAAATACAAATACAAGGGCACGCGAAACGATATCTGTATTTTGAAAATTTGGATTCCAGGAAAAATCAGTGGGTATTAACTAGTCACTGAAAAACAGTCAAAACAATATTGGAAGCGGTCAAAGGTTCTACAAGACAAAGAACTTTTCATAAAGGTTGGATTTATATTTATATTCGTTCATTACTTATATCATTTAAATGCCTCTTCGCCAATAATTGTCATTGCTCTACTAAATGAACCCCAAAAAGTTTTCCAATCTGATCCTCCCACTTTCTGCAGCTGTTTAATCAAACACTGGATTGAGCATAACAAGTGTCGTTCCATGTCGAATTTTCTGTTTCCAATGTTTTCCATTTTATGATAACTTCGTACTTTCTCCATTTAATTAGAAAATTCAAGTCCAACGATTGGGCGAAAGCATCGGTGTTGATTACTTCAGCATGAGCGAAGACATCGGGATTGATCCGGCGCGCTGAGAGATAATGGGACTCAGGACCCCATTCATCCCCGTGCAAGATCTAGAATATAGCGGGATTCAATTCGGATAAAGCCATTAGAATTAATGATCCCGTCCACGTGAACTGCAGAAACAACTATGATTGAATAATTCGACAGCGTTGCCAAACTCAAATGTTCATATTGCAGGCAGGCCGACAGAAACTGCTGTGTATAATTTCTTATCTCAACAGTAAGAAATCGGTCTTGTTTAAGTGAAACTTTATGCTAGTAGATTTCGTGAGAACACACTTGTTTGGCTTCTGTCATACCTAGTTATCGTAAAATTATTGTTGAATCTGGCCACACCCATTAAAAAAATATAAAGTTAATTTAGTTAATCCAAGGGTTCGTCAGGGTTCAGTGTCAGGTCCACTTTTATTCTTATTGAATGGATTGCATTATTTTATATGCAGATGATGTGTCATTAGCAACTCACGAAAATACCACTGAGGAACTATCAGCTAAACTGATGATAAGTACTCCCCCACAATAAATTCAATTAATGGTTTAGGTACGTGTAATCACTTTATATTAAATAGTTGGAAAACTTTTTCAATTAAACGCTTCATTTTATCCAATCCCAACATGAGCCTGGAAGTTGGAAATTGTGTCAGAAAATCTTGATGTCTCTATCTCTCAATTAACAAAATTTGTTGGAACATTTCTTGATGCATTACTATCGTTTTATGATTGTTTTAATAGTCCAAGCTTCAAAAAAGTTAGTATTGAATATTTTGCTATTCTTCAGTTGAAAAAGATACTCTCCCATTACAGCTACTGGGTACATATTACGCAATGGAATTCCCACATCTAAAGCTAAGTTTTCATGTACACGAATTATTCGTTTTTCGTACGAAATGTGTCAAAAGCTCTTCAAATATATTTCGTGGCGGCAAATTTTAACTGATGGTACGAATAAATTCAAGAAGTTGAAATAAAGTCAACTTGTCCGAAATTTTAAGGGAAAACAATGATCAGTGCGGTTATGTTTGTTTGTTTGTTTCCAGGCATATTAAAAATTTTAATGTTAAATATGAACAGCAATCTCATGATTAATAATATAAGGATAAGAACAGCCGTAATATTTTATATTTTACTGATTTTGTTGACGAATTGGAATTTTGAATTGAAGAAAAGGGCTCGCAAACGTTTTTGGGTGAGACCCATTTTCAAACTACGAAAATTACATTACAATTACCACAGCTTAATTAACGAGCTGAGGAATTTACTTGAGAAAATGGACGGTAAATTACGGGATTGACGTTGAATATTTCATTTATTCCGTGAAGGCATTTCGCACAAATGAAAACCGCTCAAAATATCATTCGTACGAAAAAGTGGCATTTCTTTCAGATTTACTACGAAAAACCGAAAATTCGGATGCATGAAAACTTAGCTTGATTAACAACATAATAATTTGGAACAATTCCATTTCAGTCAATAGACTATTTCTTCTACCTTATTTTGAAAACCAAAGTAAATTAACATTGCCCTCTAAATATTATATTATTATAAGTGAACAGTAAATTGTAGCAATTATCATACCTACCATCATGTGGTGACGTTTTCACTCACTGTAAGTAAAACTTTCACAACAGAATTTACAGATTAACAGTTGGAGCAAGTGAAGAAATTGCAATCGCCTACAAGAAATTAGGCATGTTATTTTTTTATCCATTCCAAGTTATTGTAAATGATTCCAGTTTATTTCGTGATCTTTTTTGTATATTCTTGTTCCCTAATTTGACTCAATAAATTGTTTATCAAAGCTTGACTGGGGTGAGTCCAATACGATTCATTGTTGCTTCTGGTGGCATATGGAGTTAGTAACAAAATCTACCATCTACCTACAACATATGCTTGGTAATTATAACAGCAATCGATGCAACTGTATACACACAAAAAAAACTTTTTCCGTTTAATCTTGATACAAAAATCTCAGAATATTCCTTCAATTGGCAATGCTGTATTTCGATGTCGTTGCAGAGAAGATCGAGAGGACAGAGACGAAGTAGGAGGTCTCGGTCGTTCCCAATTCGTATGCGACTAGCGTACAGCTGATATTTTCATTCTGGCGAGTTATAGGACGACGTGAATCACCACTGCGTTTTTCAACAGCATCTGAGGTCACGTTTCCGTTTTTATATCTTGTAGCTTGTAGGCGACGTACGACGTACGAACGCAGCACAGATGCGATAGTCCGGTCCACAGGATCTCTCCAACATCTCGAATTTTTAAATCTGGGATACATGATAAAGTATCCCGGCATATTTGACAAATGAAAACTTAACAAATCTATACTATACACATTTTTGTCTTTAAGAATGTACCATGAACCAGCTAAGCCCGCAACGGCCGCTGATTTACATCTACCAGTTTCACGGCACAGCTTTTACTAGACCAACTTTGGAAGTGCTACTCATAAACAGACCAGAATCAGACTCGTAATCGATCAGTGTATGCGAGTCACTAAACTCGAATTTCAATAATATACAATGTGTCAGTTTGAAAACGTTACACTCCGAATATTTCAGCCCTTATAGAATATCTAAGAATATTGTAAAACATATTAAAAGAACTTTTGTAAAAATCTGGCGGAAACTGTAAACAACTTTAGGTATAAAGTGTATTGCAATGAAACAAAAATAATTCTAAAAAATTGAATATACTAAAATTAATAAAAAAATTATCAACAATAGTGTTACGTTTTGCTAAATAATGAGCCGAGCACACTACTAAACTGTTTTTTTTCTAACTTCACTAAAAACATACAATAACGTCACTGACTAATTAAACACTTAGATCTATACTAGCTAAATATTCCAAACACTTCTATACTTCTTCAAAAACTGCATATTATCACTTCTTCCTAATCTTCTTTATCCCAGTCAAATGTTTCGTGTTTATATAGGTACTAAAGTGTAACCAGAATCTTCGCGATGCGACGGTTCGGTTATCCCGAATATTCATTACCGGCAAGTATCTGCCTTTTTCTAGGAAACCATATCGACGATACGCGTGCGAGTCGATTCAGCGGCGTAGCTAGGCGATTTTTATCAATCTCGTAACAATAGAATGGAATTATAGAGCTAGTAACATTAATGAAAAATATTAAGACCATTTCAATAAAGTATGATGTTTGTGATGAAGTAGCCCCTAAAAAGGCATCGAAAATTTATCATCATTATAGAGAGTGGTATGATGAAGAAGTGAGGTAGGCAACGAGGATCAGGGATCTATGGAGTGGAAACAGAAATACAAAGATAAAAGAATCATAGCAGTAAAAACTATAATGGAAAAAAAGCGTCGGTACTATGAAAGAAGAATTAAAGAAAATAATAAGAAAAAATTCGGTAGAATTACGGAAACATCATTCGAAGTAATAAAAATAATAACCAGGTTTATTATAAAATTAAAATTAAAATAGATGGAAACGAAATTGTGGCAATAAGTATGACATGTCTAACAATTTGAATAACTTCTTTGAGGAAAGTATCAAAAATATAACAGGAACTATTGATGAATCGGGACCCAACTTTCCGATAACGGATAATTTACATGTAGCGGACAGATATGACACTATACAAAATTCTCATTGTTAGATTTCGCTTAATTGAAAAATATTGTTTTCTCATTGCAGAGAAAAGTTCCGAAGATATGAGTGTTTCACTAACCTAACAGAAGCATTAATACATCTGATTAATAGCTCACTATTAATAGGGGAGGTACCCGACGATCTGAAAATTTCCACAATAATCCTAGTCTCCAAAAAAATTTCCACAATAATCCTAGTCTCCAAAAAAAATCTAACTAAGCCTCAGATCTATGACCAATTAATATGTTGAGCTCAATCAAAAAGGTACCTGAAAAAGCGGTATATATCCATCAGTTAGCAGATTTTACTGAGAGGAATGAACTATTAAGTAAATACAAGTCAGGGTTTAGAAATATACATAGTTGTGAAATAGCGCTCCAATGTATATTAGATGACTGGAAAATTAACTGGGAAAAATGGCGGTATTCTTGAATTTGCAAAGAGCGTTCGAGACGGTTCACAGGCATAGGCTAATACAAAAGGTTGGAGTCACGAGGAATATGAGGGTCAGTGCTGAAATGGTTAGAAAATCACCCACATAATAGAAAACAAAAACTGATGATGAGTAATACATGTTCGGATAGTATAGAATGTAATCAGGGTGTATACCTCAGGGGCCTTTGATATTCCTGAGGTGATAGGGAACTGCGCAGTACATTTCTTTTAGATGACACACATGTGAGGATCACTTCTAACTTATAGAAACAATTAATAAATCATTGGATATTTACAGGTGGTGTTATCTGAAGATAAACATTGGATAAACATTGAGATTAAGTATATGGTAATAAGTACAGAAAGATGCTATAGAAAAGTCTCTACAGAAAAGTATGAGGTAAAACTCGGTTCCGACAGAGTAGAACAGGTGAACCTATTTGAGTACTTGGGCGTTGAAGTTGATAAGAGACTGCAGTTCAAAGAGCATGCGTAGATACTATGTTATAAAAATTATGTAATATGAAAAATATTATTTGACTCGATGCGTTCCGTATTTAATGAACTGGACAAAACTAATGTTATACAATTCTTTAGTCCTACCGCATTTCAATTACTACTCTACAGCTGGTTAACAAAAAAAACATTTTTATTTGAATAACTGTGTACATGCTGACCCCATATGAATTAGCACGATTGCAGAAACCTCAAAATAGAGCTATTCGAATTATTTTGAACTGTAGAAGACTATCACCCATACAAAATATGTTATGCGATTAGAATGGTTACCCTAATTCTAATTCTTAAAATGAGAAATAAAATTGATCCAAAATATGAACAAGAAAAAATTTGTTAAAAATTCATGTATACAACACCAGAAACAAAGCTGGTGTAAACTTATAATTAGTCAATGACTTTAATGAAGGATTTATAAAAAACGTATTGAAATCTGCTATCAAACTCTTCTGTAACGTTCCGAAACACTTTGGCCTCAATTTCTCTACACGCAGCTTCCAAATCCTGGGGCTGATTTTCGTAAACAACCGATTCAAGATGCCTTCGTAGGAAGAAATCCAGATGCGTCAAGTCGGATGATCCTGCATTTGCCTACACCCCAGGCTAGACCAACAGTCTGAAACACATGTATACGGTTGCTTTTTCAACTGAGAGTTAACCCATTATATCTTTTCCGTTAGTAGGACTGTTGGCGTTGCAACCTTCGTGTTGCGATCACTTTTCAGCCCACCCTCGTACTGTGATTCATGTCTGTATCGTAGAACGTTATGACATCGAGAAAGTCAGGTATATAAGCTAACAAATTAGATAAAAATCTAATTAATGAACGTAGCATGGAAATCGTTTAGTCAGCATTCCTTCAGAACAAACGCTACAAAACAAAACAATGAGCAAGGAAATAACGATTGTAAACGAAACTGCGTTCAAGAGAAAACGTAAACTTCATCGCATTATTCCCAATTAAGGAAAAGTCACGGATGCCCACCCGAAATGACAGTTCTAGAAATCCTCGTCGGCGCTTCGTCTTTTATTTCCGTCACGCCAAATTAGCGAAATCACTCCTCCGAGAAACGAGCCTAATCCAAATGAGGTGACCTTATTCTTTTGTTTCTTTTCGTAGTCGAAGGCGCTAAAACGTGTTATCTGGCAGGTCGAGTGTGCTGCCGTTCCATAACAAAGGAATCACTGGCAGTCGACGCGAGAGAAAAGTGGAAAACGAGGTTTCTGAAGATGATGTTTTCTAGACTATCGTGAAATGCATACGAATTAAAGTGGTTCTATTGTCACTTTGAGTACGTTGTCTATCTTAATGGAGCTGCAGAAGCAAATTGAAACTATTCAGAATAATCTGACGCAATTTGAACAGCACACTGCTGTGTTGTTCTGGAGGAGATTACTGAGCACGAGAGAACAACGTTTTCAAAAAATTCTTAATAAAGCTTCATTGCATCCAAATAAACTCCGCTGGCTTGGTCACTGATAATTCAAACACTTGTTTGGAGTAATTACCTATTGAAAAAAATATGTACTACGTTATTGGTGTTTGTAGTGGAACGATTGAAGCCACTTTCTTAAGTGTTGATGCAGTAGGTATTGCCAATCAGATGAACACCTTATTGAATATAATCTAAGAGTTTCATCCATCATCTAGTATTTATGACAAAAACTCTATTTAACTAATTTATCATATACGGATGTATTATTTGTATTGAACTGTGTGTTCCACTCTTCCATTGGCTATGCGCTCCGCCTTTTATAACCCAGCGGGGTAAAGGTAAGTTTAGTCTTATATCGTGAACGCGAATCCTAAAAAATTTTGATAGGTTCTCAAATACTTTTAGAATTATGCTCGTTTCAATCTCTCGAAAATCCACCATTTCCAAACACCAAATATTCGGTCAAAAATTGCACAAAAGGCCTCCTTATTTTTGTCTACACATTTTTCAGGCGCTGTACAACTCATTTTTTATTATCAAAATCACCCCCAGCGGAGCCAGTGAAGCTTACTTCTGTGTGATCAAAGATTTCTATTTCCCAAGTTGATGTTGATTTAATTTGTTTTCGTTTCTCGTTTAGTTCTCGTTATCTTCATTTTGTTCTGATGAACCATTATCGATTCAAATTTGAACAATCCTCAATTTTATCACTTTTGAAATCAATAACGATCGCCTTTCGGCGATGTTATTGTAAAAGGATTTTGTATGAGAATGTTTGGAATAGGATTTGTTGCAAATAAAAAAGTTTACTTTCACTTGAAGAGCGTCATAATTTTTCAACGAAATGAAAAACAAATTTGACAGAATATCCGACTACTGTAAAACATTTTGGTTTTATTGTATATGAAACGAATCATGCTGTTTTATTTCAGGACAAGCCATGCCATATTGGATGATGACACCCAAAATCCCATTTTTATTACCAAGAACGTCCTAGACAAATAAAAACTATCGTAGTGGATTTAATTCTCTACAGTTTCCTTTGCAAAAGTTTGAGAAATAAATATTTTCTGAAATTATCTCATTCCTGCTTCTGCAGATTGTGGTTCCTTGACTCGCTGTTTTATCTTTTGTTCTTTACTTTCTTCTTTGTTCATCGATTCCTTCAGTTTGCTCAGTTCTTCTTGATTCTTCAGTTTTGGCCTTCTCTTCAGTAGCTGTCTAGTGCGTTCGTGTTTATCTTTATTTTGTTTCTCGTTCCTTAGAACTTGCTATGAATTTATGTTCTGAATTGAGTTAAGCTTGCTAAAGTTTTTCGTTTATTTTTAATATTTCCCTCTCGTGCTGGGGAAGGGCGTATTTCGTTTTAGTGTCCATAAGATTTATTTATTTTTATAATGATTGATACTATGTGCGAGGCGCTAATGTGATACTTTGTACTATGCTACGGGCGAAGTAAAAACTACCATGCACCACGCTAGATGTGGTGTGACGCGCCAATATGGACGTACCCTCACGCTTTAACAGCACTGTCATAAGGACTATGTTCCGTTTCCAACGTTGGTTGGTTAACCGATACTTCACATTTATATATGGGAACCCCTTTCCTTAAATATCCATCAAAATGTGGTGACTCATTGAACCCGTATATACGGTATGGCGGTTGTAACCAACTTTGGAAACGGAACAAAGCCAAGGTAGCGATGACTAGTTAGAACGAAAACTTACTAAAATACATAATTGTTCGAATAGACCAGTTTAGTGTGACGTCACGCCGTATGAGTGTCACGGACCATTATCCAAACAAACCGTATTTACCATTGAAAGAATGTGTATGTGGTATATTTTTTGTGTTTTTATCGAAATTAGTGCAGAGAAATGAGTGAAATAATCAAAAACATTGCATTCTCTACCATTTTCAACCTACAAATATATAAATATATTATTTTTGAATTTTACTACAGGTACTTTGTTACAGTATTATTTACACATAAGATACTTACTGTTATTCGCTTTGAAACCCTTTAATAAATCAAATATCCACAAAAATCCTACAGCTTATATAGGAATCAAACACAATACAAGTTTGTTTGGATGATGCATATGATATGCTCTGACGTCAGCATTAAAATGGTGTATTGCACAATACATTGTAATGTTTACAAATAATCATGAATGGCCTTTTTTGTTTAAATTTTCAGTAAAGCTTTCGTTTGTATATCTAATTTCAGTCTTTTTCTTTCAACACTAGTCCGGTCACTTGTGAGTCGTCCTTTTTAGTAACAGTTGTACAAAAAAATGCATTCAACTATTTTCATTTCCGAAAGCTTTGTTTTATAAGGTTACTTTATTGCCAATTATTTCATCATCATACAGTAGGGTTTGTTGGTGTTAGCTATTTATTGAAAAGCAATGCATTTATCTACAAGGTAATAAATTACCCTCAAATAATAAACGACAAAAAGTCACATAATCGTAGTGGTAATGTTAGTTTTATAAAAGCGATATATCATATGTTGGAGCCTTGGTGGAGTTCATTACTTGACGGCAAAATATCGAAGTCATTAATTTGGTTTTCCGATAGTATATGAGCTCGTTCAACACCATGCGAGGGTGGCTAACAGGATTTAATTCAGGTTTCAAAGCTAATAAAGCTATTAAAGCAGCAGTATATTCCTAAAAAGATGTCTGGAAATCAACACTTGACCCAGATCGTTACAAATAAGCGTGTTATTTATGGAATTATTTAATTTTTTTTTCAGTATTCAATTGTGAGTTGCTCGTTAACTTAATGTCAAATTGTATTCCTGAATGATTCACTTAACTATAATCCATACATTTATTTGGTCTCGTAAACTATAACTTCTAATTTATTTTGAACAACTATATGAATTCATATCGCTAAGCCAATTCTACTTGCAAAATCTGACTGTCTGTAAACTACAAACTGTAAAACAAAGTAACTCCACTGCATGTCGAGCGTATCGAACTACTCCATTTTTACTCGAAGTAGATTTTTAAAAACAAATCTCTTCTAAATTGGATGACAGTAAAAGAGATTACAATATTTTTCAATGATCTTCATATATAAAATACTCACGGGAAAAGCACCGCATTACTTTAATGAATTCATTAAATATAACCATCAGATTCACAACTATGACACAAGAGGAAGGGAGGACTTGGTTGTCTCACGAACTCTATATTTCACAGAGGTCTCTTGGACTATAACAAGCTTCCTAATGAAATTAAACAAAGTAACACCCACAACTCTTCAAACGCTCCTTATCTCAGTTGGAATCATAGTGTGCTCGTAGATCGTTCATCTCTTCATCTCTCTATTAATCTCTTCATCATTTTTTTTTACTACGGTTAGCTTTTTACACACCATATTTTACTGTATATGTCTTATATATTTTGTTTATAACTTATATATTTGTATAATCTTTATGTATATTAGGATATCTATTTCGAATAAATCTATAAATCTATAAACAGTGTATGAAGAACTTCAACAAAATTTGGTGAGTCTGGAATAGTCTGGAAGAAAAATTTCTACAGAATTCAAAAAGATGAAAGACAAGAAAATGCGAGAAACCTAGAAGAGAAGCTCCTAGAAAACTCAGAAGGCTTGAAAATAAATCTCAGTAGTGTGGTGAATTGATTAGAAGAAAGAATGGGAACTGTCGAGACAGAACTGTACAAATTGAAGGAAATAATAAGAGATCAAATAAAAATATAATGAACTTCTTCAAACATCAATATTCACGTTGGTAAACGGATGAAATCATCTGCAGCATAAAACTTGAAGCAAAATAATAGATTAAAAGAAACTGATAATGTATGTTATGACCAGGAGTTCAAAAGACTGAGAAGTTTACCTAAACAACAGATACGATGTGCCTATAACAATTATGTACGTTCAATAGAAGATAATAAATCAAGGATACCTGGTAGAATATTTTGTCAGGACAGTATTTCTGATTCTGCTCAGGACATTGTCAGTGGATTTTCTGATTATTTTAGCAGTGTGTTCATATCATATAATCTAGATAGTTCCAGAGATCATGACCATATCATTTCTCGATATAACAGAGTCTGAATAATTTCCGAAGAAATTGAAAAATAAGTTATTTCACTTCTGGTTCAGATCAAATCCATTCTTTGAAAAGGAGAAATAATCTTATTTGAATTCATCAACGTCTTGGTATGTCTTAATATGCCGATTCGGTGGTCCCTTGGAGCTTCAATCGGACCAAGGCAGAAATTTTAAATCCAACCTGTTCCAAGAAATGGGTCAAATGCTGAATATCCAGAAGACGAGAACCACGGCTCTACATCCACAGTCCGATGGAATGTTGGAGAGGATGAATAAGAAGAAAACCCGTTACCTGCCCAAGGTAGTCTTTTACTACTAGACAGATTGGGATCAGAATCTTTATTTGTTCCTGGTGGCCCATCACTCCGCAGTACACGAATCAATAGGTCAAATCTCTGCTAGTATTATCGTGGGCCGAGATTAGCGACTTTTATGTGACCTGAAATGCCACCAGAACATGACACTGCGGGAGAGGACTACGTCAGCAAACTACGGCAGAGAATGGAGTTCGTTTGAATATCTAGAGTGCCAGCAAAAATGAAGGAAGACCTGTGATATCAAGGCCGAGGCTGGAGGATTTCAGACAGGTGACTTAGTTTGTCTATACAACCCTGAACGTCGCCGTGGACTATCCTCTAAGTTGCTGAATCCGTGGGTACGTTCGTACAAAATCATGAAGAGTATAAAGTCCTCGTCTACCGATTCTATAACTAAGAAGCACTCTCTGGATCAGAATCTTGTAAATCTGGCAATCCCAAAATTTTCCTTTGGGATTGATGGCCTGGATTGGAAAACTGTGATTATCATGTCAGAGACGATATTCAGATCCAGCGGTGTCAAGATTTTGGTGAGCTGTAATCGTCTTCCACCCAACACGAAGACTGTGGAGTGTAACTTCCATCGAACTTCGCAGTATAGGTATGGGAACTATTACAGATATCGCCACACTCCAAAAATGACATTTTGAGACGAAACGTCTTTAAGAAGGGACAATGAAACGATTCTGGAGCCGAACCTGACCTTATGCGTTTTGAATAATGTAACACTTGGCTTTTTTACAATGTATGACATCATTTCTGCTCGTTATCGATGCATGCATGACTCATCTTATCGAAGACGAAACGAGATCCATGTTAGAAATATCTACGGTGACATCTCTCGGCGACTCTGGAATATTTTAACAGAAGCCTTTCCGTTATAAATACAGGAATCTCTAGCGACATATATTAGTTGCAGAGTTAGTTAGTTACAGAGTTCGCAAATAGACAGATTTTTGTTTGCAAAATTTAATTTTTTGTTTTTCGCATTGCTTATATTCTTGACATGTATTTTTATATGTATATAAAGTATACTTCGACTTGACACAGAGACACTCTGCTTCAGTTAAGGGACTGGTTTCAAAACCGTTTTGGTTTTGGCATCACTAAAAATACCTACTTTGTTGTCTGTATATACAGAGATTTCTTCAGGGCCAGTGGACCTTCCATTAGACAATTGAATGATTATTTGAATGATTTTATTTTCATTGATAGGGCCAAGGAACCAAAGAAAAATAATTTTCACGCGCGTGCCACGCTTTGTTGTACCTACTCATCTATACTGCAGTGATGGATTCTGTCATTGATTACGGTTGGAAGGGGCGGAAATGTTATCAGGTCGAGTTAATTCATGTATAATTAACGAGAACGAGAAAATCAAATTAAACAACCCAAATGATAGATATTTCTATAGAGACCACACATGGAAATATGCTGCATTTCTGTTGCGATCTACTTATCAAATGATCAAATACCTATTAATAATTCCCCATTCGCGCTTTTTTAGTCCGTTTTTCGGTTTTCAGTCTGTCTATCATCTCTAACCATCAATCTTTTATTGTTGTTTGTGAGTTGATATTCAAGACTGAGTAAACTTTCGGATTCATTTCATTTAAATTCTTCCTTCGCGTCGCTTTTGTTGATACACATAATGATACTTAACCAGTTGGAATCCTCGTTCACGGCGCCCACACAAAAATATCTTCCACCACGACCATTTCTTTTAATGACTATGAAGAAAGATCCCTCCTCCAAAGTGGTTTATTGATAGCTGCTGGACCGGTTGACAGGTGGAGTGTTCGAACTATTTTTAAAACAAACGCTACTATTTTATCTCATTCATCTGTTGGGCGTTAGAATAGATATGACATCCGTCTGGAGTTTCCACTTTGCTTACCTGAATAGTGCAGGAAAACTTGGCTATTTTGGGAAAATTTCACATAATTATAACGTTCGTACCTACTTATTAATCCGTTTTGCAAAAAAGTATCTCTGGAAGCTGAAATTCCACAGATTTTATCTGACACAAAGGAATATCTATCTCTTTACCCATTTTGAAACCTACAACGGTCAGGATTTGAACACATTCAATTTTCGGTGCCTGATATAATATACAATTAATCACCCAACTTTTATTTGCTGGTATTCATAATGAACTTTTTTCCTTGTTACAAATTTTATGGCGGATACTGTATAATAGTGGCAACATCAACAAAAGTTATGGAATCATTGTTTACTTAAAAAATATCACCCACGACTTTATTGTAGTTAAAATTGGTACCTAGTATGAAAGCTACCGACCCTTATATTTTGGGATGTCGAAGTGAAGTCATGATAACTGTTTTATTTACATCAACGTACGAAAATAAATTGAATACACTTCTACAGAAATAAAAAAGGATTACTATAGAAGTCTGATGGGAAGTGTGAGGTAAGTATTAATATTCAAATATCCCGCCAGGAAGTTCTAGCCATTCCAACCTGTGTTCGGATGTGCGCATGCTTTACAAAGAGGCATGGCGTCAGTAGAGTTGATTTCGATAAATGTATAGTGTTTCAATGTATAAAAGTTCACACCACGTGACCCATGTGTATTGGATGTATGTGATCCACGATTGAATTATCAATAAACGAAGTGAAAAGTTCCCCAAGCCTAATTACCACTTGAAACACACCAGAAAGAAATAAAAACCATTCAAAGAACTTTTGGCAATGCGACAATGACTGACTGGCAATGAGGCAAAACTGAAATAAAAATGGTGCAAGTAAACTAAAATAATGAAAAATAATATATCGAAGCGAAGTGTTCGTGGTGTTAGAGCGTTTACCTCTCACCCAGACGGCTGGGTTAGATCCCCACCGCCTGCCACTGAGCTAAAGTGGTTCGGAATCCACATGTACCTAAGCTGTAGGTCCCGGATCTCCCTTGCTCCCACAATCTCCGCTTTGGAGGGGTTCTCTCCGAAAACCTAGGTGATGTGTAAAAAAAACAAAAATAAAAAAAAATTCAAATATTTTGTGATTTGGGAAAAACTTTAGCAGAAGAAATCACAATCTTCAATAATTTTGAATAAATAGTCAATAAAATGGAAAATATAAGATACCTATTTTTTTCAATTTAGAAAATAATTAAAACGCTGAAGAAAAAAAAATGCTCGAGAAGAGACAACAAACGGTCAAAAACATTGAAAGAAATGTCCAATCAAATTACTGCTTCAATAAAGGTCTATTCAATAAATGTTTCAACACAGGATTTATTCCCAAGCTATTGAAAATTAGGAAAGAAAAACCTTTACAATTTCGCCGATTTTTAATTCTGAATATATTACTAAAATATTTGAAAAAAATTAAACTTGTGAACTTCCTAGACAAACTCGATTCATTTTAGGAATTCAAGTATGGCTAGAGAGGGAAAGGTGAAGTAATTCATCAAAAATATTCTTCACTCTGTGTATTTGGTCACCTCTCTGAAGCTTTAGACACATGTATGTCATAATGTTTTTTTGGATAAAGTCACTTTATTTAAGAGTTATCTCTCAAATCGTCGACAGCAAGTATATATTATAGCGGAAAAAGAAATATCACAAATGGTGTGCCACAAGGAACTGCTCTTGGGCCACTACTCTTCATGCTTAACATAAATAGCTTATTATCTGTGGATATATAGGATTATGTTCTCAGTTTCGCTGATTTCATAAAATCAAAGACTTGTTTGGATATAAACTGACCTTTAATAAAGAAAAAATAGTATATTATGTAACAAGGGACTAAAGTGGATGTTTTTATCCCGCACGTGATGTTTATTGCCTGAGGGCACTTTAGTCCCGGAAGTGCAAAAACTAAATTAAATATCCCGTTTAGCTCATACGCAAATAATTTACCAACATATACAAGCAAAAAATATTTGTAATAAGCCAAAAGGATATTATATTAGCGAATTTTTAAGACTATTTTCCAAAATCGAATACTACTCATTCAATATATACAAAAAAATACACAAAAAATAGTGTTCCTTATTACCCCAACAAGTAACTGACATACACCAAGAGACTGACCTTGAAAACGTAACTTTTCATTCAACCCAGTGACGCCTTCTTCACGTTAGCCCCAGTGGCGTAGCTAACTTTCAGCGAGTCCCCCCGCAGGATCCTGCTTGCGCCCCTACCCCCTAACCTAACCCATAATTTTTCTCTATTGAAAAGAGTACCTACTAGAGAAAGGAAACAAGTGTTGGCGACAAAAGAGCGAGGGCGAGAGTATTTAAAGCAGGGTGTTTTCTTTCGGGCCCCATGCTACCAGTCATAAGATTTTGCATACTTATAGATTTATAAATAAGAAACGTTTTCCCAAAATTTCGACTTCCAAACCATTCTGGAACATCTTCAAATGATTTCTTTTATATTAGAGTTCTGAAGGCAAAAAATGATAAAATGTACATTCTGGCAACAGAGCTTATGTGGGGGATTTCGATGTAATTGCAAGAGGCACCTGTTGCTCAATCGATAGAAAGCGTTTTGAACTTGGCCATGTTGCCACTTTGTACAATTGATAAAACTTATTACATAAGATAACTAATTCTGGACGGAAGCGCCCAAATTTCCCTATGAAAAAACATACCCTCCTTTAAATGTGAGGTAAAAATTTCTGGTTTCCTTGCGCCCCTGTCAAGCTTGCGCCCCCCCCCCCCGCGCCTCGGGGGTTGCGGGGGTGTTAGCTACGCCACTATAGCCCAAAATCTATACAAGTACTATTTGAAAAGAATTCATTAAACTTCGTATCTTCTTCAGTATACATTCTCTGACAATGCTACCGCTATATTTATCACCTTATATGCTTTTCGACAAGATTGTTAGTTTTTTTTTTGTTTCAGCGCCACAGTCCACATTACAGTCTCAGATGTGAACGAGTACCCGCCCACATTCTCGGAGCCAAGCTACGTACGGCAAGTTGACGAGGGCCGGATCTACAATGAAATCGTGCGGGTCGAGGCCACCGATAGGGATTGCACTCCAAAATTTGGAGATGTGTGCAAGTACGAGATCCTCACGTCCGATCAGCCCTTCGTTATTGATATGGATGGCGTTATCAGGTAGGTGAATATTTGTTATTTTAATTCATATCTGAAATCCGTTTGAAAACGTGCTCCAGTTAAAATTTATGTTATTCGGAAATGGCTAAAAGGGGACTCGTTTTAGATTAGAAATTTAAAGTATAGAACCAAACAGCAGTAGTGGAATAATAATGATAATAATAATACTAGATGCTGATGCCACTGTGCACTCTTCCTTTCTGTATCTGTATTACCATTATATATTGCTCTTAGTAATACAATTTTGGCACCTCCAGCAACCCAAGGCAAAGAATAAAGCACTCATTTCATATGGATGACCTCAGACTTTATGCATCGGGAGAAACACCTAAATCGGTCCTTAAGTTTGGTGGAAGAGTAAACAGATGCTAACGGAACGGAATTCAGGATGGAGAAATGTGCCATGCTTCATATCAGAAGAAGACGGGGGAGGACGCTTGTGAGCGAAAGCACTCTCAAAAGTAAACCACACCTAAAAACTCTCCTCGCCGGAAGTATCGGCATAATCACCTACATATATGGTCATCAAAACTGTCAGGAACGATCAAAGTTGCTGCAAAAAATATGCTTCTCTTTGCGATATTACTCTTCTCTGGTGAAATTGGTCAAGAAGAGCAGTGTCAACTAGATGTAAAAACTTGCAAAATGATCTCCATATAAATTCATTCCACGGTATACTTCTTTAGATAACAGGGAGTCCGTTGACTTTTGAATTTGAAGTATCCCCATAACAGAATGGTTCTGGATGGATCATGTAAAATCATTAGGGGTTTAAATCTTGTTTTATGTATGGTCCGTGACCATTTTTTCAATGCAGCAGTTCGTGCAGCTAAATAAACTTGGTCTTCCTTTCAACACTTATCGAGGTGACCCAAATTCTGTCACTTTTTGGACCTTGGGCTTTAAAGAAATTAGTTCATTATTTATTCCATCTTATATTGCAAGATTTTTCCCATGATTGGCACTGTTGCCAGATACGTAATATTTTCGGTAAATAGAAGAGTTCTTCACATGTTCATACTACAACTACATTTACCCTGCACGTAGCTTAATCTTCTTTATTTTCTTCCAGGAACACAGAACCTCTCGACTACGAACGATCCCACAATCACATCCTCTCCGTCATCGCGTACGATTGCGGCATGCGACAGAGCTTTCCTGCCCTCGTCACCATCAAGGTCAACAGGGTGTGTAGACTTGGTTGGCGCGGACTACCCGAGAGGGTGGACTACGCTCCAATGTCCGGAAAGCAGGAACTATTTCCTTCGGCCGGACTCGAGCTCTGCGACGTGCCCTGTAACGTAAGGGAGCTGAGGACGCGAGTCGATCTTGCTACGAGGTAAGTTACACGTGTGAATGCTTTTTTGCAAAAAATGGCGCCCAATGTGAAAACAAAAATCATTTGCTATCAAATTGAAATGGAACTTTAAATTAAGTGTAGACAAACAATACAAAAATAGCTTTCTTTAATGCTAAATTGCAATCGAGCACCGATCATTTTTTTCTATAACATGTTTCAATGACGCAGTAAGTAATATAATACATAAATTCAAATAAACTGCATCTAGATCTTTCAGTTATACTGGCACAAAACGTCATGAAGCTTAGCCTCTTCAATTCTCCCAATAAAGTCACATCCTTTAGCCTCGTTCTGACAAGGAATCGATAAAGTCTCTAAAATTTCCTCGAGCACAAAATTCCTCGACTTACCAATCACCGCACGACAAAATGGACAGTGTCTGATCTTCACTTTGCAGTTCTTGCAGATGGTATGACCCGTTAAACAGTTATACACCGGCGGACACATATACTCCTTGCAAATGGGACATTCAAAACTCTTCCCGAGGATTTCGAAGTTAACTGGGAAAGCCTGTTTGGAAAATCCTTCGACTTTGGGTTCGAAACGGTTGCAAATCTTCACAGAATAGCTCAGCCTCAAGTCTTTCAGCCTCTTTATCTTGGCGAACTTCGTAGTCATGAAGTCGAAGCTGCTCAAGTCGCACAAGCCTATTCGCAAGTAGTTCACGCAGTGGAGGTTCTCGTCGAACGTTTTGATCTCCTGGTTCTTCATGGTCAAGGTGGAATCTTCGTTATCAGAACGGCAGGTCAGCGTAACCAAGTATCGAACTCCGCACGGTTCCTGGCAGAGAGAAAACACCCCGAAGTAGTAGTTGTAGCTGGTTATGTCCCCCGTCGACTCGTCGGACTCGCAGCTGCTGTGCACGAACAACAGCAACGCTATCTGGTTGACCACCACCAAGCACACTTGGGTATCGGCTTGGAAGTTCCACATCTTCTCTTCCTTAAGGATCTTTTTCGCCTGCACTTCGTCAGTGAAGATGTAGTCCTTGTGGAATTTTCCAAAATGCGCCAAGATGCTAGCTACCTCGTAGGAATCCCCGCAAAAATCGAAAGGACACGTTATCTTCCTGTTCTGGCACCTCGCGTGGTACTCTCCATGTGTTCGGGCGGGGATGTTGCTCACTAACAGATCTTTGTCGTACCTGGAAGGGCAGAGGACTTTGTTGCGACGACACGACTCCTCGTGTTGCTCCACGCTGGTCCAGGACAGTATTTTTTCGCAGTACATGCAAGGGAAGGCCGCTAGCTTGGCGATCTGTTCGTAGACGACATTTCGGGGCCAGTCAGGTTTGCACCTGCCGCAACTGTGTTTTTCTTGGTACGTGGATATCGGCGGGATAGACAGGTAGCCGTGACAAAGGTCGCATTTCAGTTTGTTGACTATGTGTTCGGGTAGGACGAACCTGGCATCCATTCTCTGGAAATGAAGAGGTGTAACTGAATGAAAGAGATATTTATAAAATTGAGCATAAAGCTCATAGTTCTTATTGGAGATCGTTCAGTTCTACAAATGCTATAATCCTTTTATTCCCATATACACCTACATAGTAGGCTGTTGGGAAAATACCTATCGAAATACAACTACTTGTGCAATGATCCTCAATGCATCAGACGATACAATTGCAAGTGTTCCCTGTAACTAACTAGCAAAATTTTGTTTTAATTCGGACAGAAGGAACCACCTACAGACTAGTTTCGAGGTTTTGCTTCTCATCAGTGCAAGGGTGGGTCAATACAGACAGCTCTGAAGCCATCTGTTCTCCGTCTGAATCATGACATCACTCCGGCTATTTGATCACTCTGATCTCACGCGATGGAACTGGGTCTAGGCAGCTCCACTTTGCGAGCAGAAAAAGAAACAATTAGTATAAAGCTTTAGAGTTCTTATGGGACATCGTTTGGTAATGGAATGTGTTTTCCGACAGGTAAACAATAATTGGTAAAATTTGTTTGGGAAAACCCCTCAAAAGCAGAGCTTATGCAGACAGTGGGGATCTAATCCAGGCCGCCTGGGTTGAGAAGCGCAACCGCTTTAACACCATGACCACTACGCTTGGTATATTTTTTCACACTGAGTCTATGATGTAGGTGTGTATGGGAATGAAAGGAATCAAGCATTTATCGTTACCAAAGAATATTGTGCTTTTTCATAAACAAAGGTAAGATTTTATCGAGATGGAGCTCGGAAAACCCCACGTCCGATATCAACAGTATCAGTATATTTTAATGGTTCCAAACTTAAATCTGTATCTTTAGAACCTAGTTACAAACATATAATTATTGTATTAGGATATAATATGCAACATACAGTAACTTCGCACCATATAGAAAAATAAAGTTGGTGCATCGCAAAAAACTTTCATTGGATGCATTAAATTCTTAAGTTCCCAAACGGTACACAGGGGAGAACAAAAAATAGGAATTGTGAAAGGCTTTCGCCGCTATCGTTATTTACATGATGATTTGTCGGCAGAAATTCGTACGGAATGTATGCAAATACTGCGTGAGGCTGAACTACATAAGAGTAATTTGTGAAAAATCAAAGTTCAGTCTATCAAAGAAATAACAGAGATAAGCTAGCCGACATATGTAATTCAACAATTGTCCTTTTAAATGTTTTATTGGATCCTGTGATATATTATGAACCAAAACGGAACCCAACACAAGTAACCGTCATAAAGTCTTCTTAATTGAATGACAACACCAAAAAGAGATTGTGTTGAAGTGAGGCTCTTATCCCTAGACTGTAGAGTCTACCAAAAATTTACAAAACCAACGTGCCGCTCCGCCTCATAGTAAATACCATTGACTCACCAATCAAAGATCAAAGAGATGACCATTGACCCAAAGCGATATATCCAATCGATATATGAATATATGAACTATCAAATGGTGTTTCAATATGAGTTACTGCGATGTGGTTTGTGGCCCATGCATCACAAAATATGACAACAAACGTCTTGTTTGAAGGTTCTAGACGATGTAGTAACTTGATTACTTAGGTTTCGGCCGTCTAAAGAATTCGATGATGCTCAGTCCAGGCATGATCAGCAATTCCCGATTTAGATTTCTCAACATCAAGAGCTGCTTTCAATCCGGAAGTACTTTACAGAGCTTCCTCACCAAGACGAAATCTGAAAATACAGCAGAATCCAGCAAAAACTACATTTCCGAAATCCTTTGTGAATGAAGATTCTTACATCGGAGAGACCAAGAGACCATTATCAGTAAGAATAACCGAACTCAAAAAGTGGATTCATCGTGGAGAGACATCTAAATCGGGAATTGCTGACCATGCCTGTACTGAGCATAATCGAATTCTTTGGAACGAGGCTAGTATTCTTCATGGGGAAAAACATTGGTTCAATCGAAAATTCATCGAAACCGCATATATCGAAGCCAATGGCGCTTTCAGTCAGACGAGCGTGAAAATCAAAAACGTATGGAAACCGCTCATTGATCGCTTTGGAGGGAACAAAAAACGCTGAACTACACGCGCCACAACACCGCCATAATTACACCATAATTACTCATATCAACAGATCTATAAAAACATCGTATCATCGAACTTGTCAGTATTCACCTGAAGACGATTGCAGATACAAGCAATACAAGCAGTTCTTTCTTTCAAACCCAAAGACGATGGACGTCCGAAACCTAAGTAATCAACAAACGTCGTGTATGAGATTGCGTATTTGAACGTGATTTTCAGTTCTGCACAACTTTTTATGATAAATTTTTTCGATATTGTCACATATAAAAGTATTTTACTCTTTTACCACTTTCGTATTTTTTGACACTACTCTTATACGACTCACAATGTTTATGAAGAATGACTCTTTGTTCTAATACGTTGTTGTCGCCAACTTTTGTATAACAATTTACCAAGCGGTTCAAAAGTTATCAGGAGGTAGGAAGGACTATTAACGAACGCACTGTATATAGATAGTCAGTATAATGCATTTTCATCATTCAATTCAATACATGAAATAGTTATTACCTATATAATTCAGGGGAGCCGGTAGCGCAGTGGTTATATGTAGGTTTTTTACAGTGAGACCTTTTCGAAATTGTACACCTTACTGCCTTCATCAATTATTTTCGTCTAGTCTCTGCAGTGAATCACATCATAGTCACGCAGGAGCTTTGCAGAAGGCATGATTTCTGCCCAAATCAACTTAGTCTCGGAGTATTTACGGTCCTGTCCACTAACATCGCGGGGGCCTTCTTAAGTTTCTCCCTCTAGGGGGATCAGGCAGAGCATTTTTTTACTGGTCGAGTGGGCGACACAAATGTCGCCTATTGGTGAAAATTATTCGTCCAGTGAATGAAATTAAACAGCAAACAATAACAGACACAAAACAGTTTGTCCCGCATATAATGAGGAAAAGAAACTTAGCTTCATACAGACAATTCACAACGAGTTATCTAACAGACTGTATTTGATGAAATATTATTTATACCAAAATTTTTCGCCTGTGGCGGTGTTCACCGTTAGTGTTTTATGAGCTTTATCTCCCAGTGATCTTCGCTTAAAAAATGCACTGGGATCAGGGGTCGGCTTGGCGTTGTAACCGAGTGATGGACTAGCGACGGTTCATCTCGCGGAATACAACTTACTGTTTTGATCTTCAACCTTGAGATATGGTGCTGTTAAGGTTGAAGATATAAAGATATGAGAGTCGGCCGTTGAAACTTCTGCTAGCGCTGGACCAGGTTCGATCCCTGTGTGCGAGAGAATACATTTTTCTCAATCGGAATCGATAAAATTATGACGTGAGTTGATAGATGGCCGGTGCTTGCTTAAAGTGCGCACTGACCATCCGGGGTGGTGCTGAAAAGTGAATACGTTACTAAAAATCAGTAAGTCGCTCCGGAGCGCACGACTAATAATAATAAAAATAATATCCGTTCTCAATCCGCATATATAGGTTATGCCTTTGGGTACATTCTACGAGTGTTTTTGGGGGAGTATTATTTTTATCATTATCCCAAAAATATATTCATTCAGAGATAATTGTACCGATGACTCACATGAGTATTTCAGTGTATCAATGTGTCATTGCAATCATGAAACCCTTTTTAATCTTTCGTTTTCCACGAGAAAAATCTGTAGCTGATGTTCAGAAACTATTATAAAAGCCAAGGGAAAGAAGACAGAATAATTTTTTTTTCTTTTTCCCCTAGCCGAAAGTACGCATTTCAGGCCGGATCAATTTCCGTGGCCGGCTGACGACAGAATTTTTGCGGCCGGTGATACGAACATGAATTATTTATTCTGTGCTTGCTCGTGTGAAACTCTCGTGTCGATATAAGTTCAACACTGAAGACAGACCCTTTAGAATTTTCCAACTACACTTTTAATAATTGTGAGTTCAACAAGGTTTCATGCGAATGTAATAAAGAAAACAAGCTTTAAAATCAACAAAAAAAAAATGTTCATAAAATCAGTTGTGGAATTGTCTTGTCATTTTTACCGTAGGTTTGTTTCCATTTCCACGGGAATCACGATTTTTCAATTTTTAATTGAGAATGTTTCTCTTTTCAAATTGATTTGATGCTCATGTTATAATGTTGGTTGTATTTCATATTGATGTTTTCAATGCCCGCCCCGACCAGCAAAACCTCGGCTTCGCCTCGGTCTTGCAAAAGTCGGGCGGGCATTCCCCCCCTTGTGCTCGCCGCCCTGCGAGAACGACAGCTTCATTGGATTTCACAAGATGGCCGGCTGACAGCCGACAGCTGGTAGCATTAATTGCACGGAATCACAAACATTGATTATGCCCGTACTTTCGGCTACGGAATCAAGAAAAATAGTATACAACCCACGGCACGAAAGTTGGATGCCTGGCATATCGCATATGCCAGGAAATCCAACTTTCGGGCCTAGGTATGTAATATACTATTTCCGGCAACTATCCGGGAAGAACTTACTTCCCGGACACTTTTTCTTTGAGAAAGTATCATTTCTCCGGCCTAGTCCAGGGAACGGGTACTTCCCGGATGGTTGCCGAAAAAATAGTGTATACCACACGTCCGAAAACAGTTTTTTGGACGAGTAGACAAAATTCTAGGAAGAGCTGTAGGCGAGTCCTGGAAGTCGGCGAGTCCTGGAAGTCTGCGAGTTTTCGGACTTCTTAGGTAAATTACTATTATACCCAATCGGTTTCACCACTGTAAAGTGTCAACAAACAAACTGTTCACACCATTATTTTTTCCAGAAACGTGAAAAATTACCCAAGACCAAGTACAACAATTTCACGTGACTCGCACTTTGCAAAACAAAGTGAACATCAGAAGCTTTGAGGTGTACAATTTCGGTATTTGTATAGTTTTCTACGTTCCTGGATTGTACGTATTCACACCACCAACGGTTCCAAACATTCATATAGCATACGTCACTGCTACACTTTACCAAAATCGGTAATAGAGCTCTACAAAAATCCGATTCACTCACCTACTTGATCGTTATCAGGAAATGCACTTTTTACTTCAATCAGATATGACACATCGAATAAAACTGAGTCGACCTTAGCTTTGCCAAACGTTCTGCTTTTTCTCGTCACGCCGTACTTGACATTGAATTCAAGGTGATCAATAGTAGTAGATATTCACATTATTCACAAGATCGATGAAACCAATCTCAGCTCACTTTCGGTGTTGTGAAGATACCAAATATGTGTAAGGTACGGTTTCGCAAATTGAGATAAGATACTTGCGTATCATCGTTTTCGCAATAAAATAAGTAATGGATCGTATATTTTAGATATGGCAACAAACGAGCTATAATCAAGTACGAGGTTTTTGAACTCAATGTTGAGAACAAAACTAGCAATTTACAGGTACCTGCTTAGCATTTTGATAACCAAACGTTTAAGAAATTCTTGCTAAAATACACTAGCTTTCATTGTTTACCATGCGTGATCTTCCAGAATAGATGACAAACCTAACTGATACTGTATTAAGTCTTGTAATCTAGTTTGGGAAATGAACAATGATCTATTGTTTACTGACGGCGACGGCTCTATAATTAGAGGTGGTGTCGGAATATATGGAAACTGTTTAAATAAAACGCGCTGTAGCCTGTGAGCATTGGCGATCATATTACAACCACTGAAGCATACGCTGACCTGACAAAAACAATTATTGGGTTTTCTAAATAATTATTTAGATATCACTGGTGGCGACTTTAATGTCAAGAATGAATGAGTCTGAAAACTCTTAACGGCCGGTCATCTGAAATG
This sequence comes from Chrysolina americana, assembly GCA_958502065.1. Taxonomy (NCBI): domain Eukaryota; kingdom Metazoa; phylum Arthropoda; class Insecta; order Coleoptera; family Chrysomelidae; genus Chrysolina; species Chrysolina americana. The sequence continues at coordinate 91,227,582 of OY293410.1, forward strand.
TGAACATTGCCCATTGGTGAACCAACGCTGGTGAAACGGGGTCTAGGCAAAATCTACTCTTGAGTCATTGCTTTGCTCAAAAGATGCAGTGGTGATGACTCGGGCGGAAAATGGATGGCCTCAAAGCTGTCTGTATTGGCCTACCCTTGCACTGATGAAGAGAAGCAAAACCTCGAACAACACCTTTTTCAAATGTAATTCAGAAAGGGTAACTTGCAATTCAGATTAGTAAAATGAAATTCAGAAAATATGACTTGTAATTCAGAATTGTTAATTTCAATTCAGAAAGTGTAATTTGTAATTCAGATGTGTTAATTGGATTGCAGAAACCGTAACATGTAATTCAAATTAGTAAATTGTATTTCAGAAAGTGTAACTTCAATTTCAGATTAGTGAATTGTTATTCAGAAAGCGTTAGTTGTAATTTAGACACCATCACTTGTAATTCAGAAACCGTCAAGGGGTTGATAAGTATGAATAGGGAATATGAGAACAATAAATTATTTATTATTTACAGAACATATTCTTGGTTTCTGAATTACAGCTGATACTCTCTGAATAACAACTTACGCTTTCTGAATTACAAGTTACACTTTCTGATTAACAATTCACTAATCTGAATTACAAATTACACATTCTGAAATACGATTCACTAATCTGAATTACAAGTTACAGTTTCTGAATTTCATTTCAACAATCTGATTTTCATTCAACGTTTTCTGAATTACATTTTATTATTCTGAATTACAAATTATACTTTCTGAACTACAACTGAAAAAGGTGTAGTCTGCAGGTGGTCCTCCTGTCCGAATGAATCAAAATAAAATTCCGCTATTTGGTTACAGGAAGGATCGGCTATAGTATCTTTTGCAAAGAGGGACATTGTATATGTATCTGTTTGATATAGTTCAATACCCGTCGTTGTCGTTGTAGTTCAGAAAGTATAATTTGTAATTCATTATAATAAATTGTTATTCAGAAAACATTGAATTAAAATCAGATTGGTGGAATGAAATTCAGAAGCTGTAACTTGTAATTCAGATTAGTGAATTGCATTTCAGAATGTGGAATTTGTAATTCAGATTGGTGAATTGTTAATCAGAAAGTGTAACTTATAATTCAGCAAGTTGTTATTCAGAGAGTATCAGCTATAATTCAGAAACCAATAACATCTTCTATACATAATCAATAATTTATTGTTCTCGTCTTCCCCATCCTTACTTATCGAGTCCTTGATGGTTTCTGAATTACAAGTGATGATTTCTGAATAAAAATTCACTAATCTGAAATTGAAGTTACACTTTCTGAAATACAATTTACTAATCTGAATTACATGTTACATCCAATTGACACATACGAATTACAAATTACACTTTCTAAATTAGAATTAACAATTCTAAATTACAAGTCGTATTTTCTGAATCACATTTTACTAATCTGAATTTCAATTTACACTTTCTGAATTACATTTGAAAAAGGTGTAGTTCCATCACATCAGTTTGACCTTAGAGACGGCCTGACCAAGAGGAAATAATTTGGTTCTATCGATGGTATCAGGTCTGATTCAAGTCATATTGAAAATGGTGTCCCTCAAGGATCTGTTTCGGGACCACTGCACTTTATTATTAATATTATCGAATGTATCATTTTTCATTGCCGAATGAATGTGTCTACGATACCACCATTTAATAACTCCGCCAAGAGTTCAACACACTCGAACCGCTAGCCATGGATAGTGAAATTGTCAATCAATGGTTTACAGCAAATAAGCTGAATCTGAATTAAGCTAAGACAAAATCTCCAACCATCCCTTCACGTACAGAAATCACACAGGGTATGTCAGTGACATTATTAGTAGATTTACGTAAAAAATATTATCAAGTATATTGTAGTAAAACTGCACTAAACCAATTTCTACAATTTATTTACACACGTCTTAACCAATAATTTTTATCACAAGTCACTATTTTAATTTATCTTTACTGACACTCTGTTATTCAAATATCGTACTCCGGCTAGCTAATTCCAAAAACTGTCGTCTCGCTGTGGAGATTCCTTTTATATAGCGTGGTGAAATGGCTTCAGTTCTTTCTCGAATTTCTACTGGCGACTAGATGTCGTTTCTCGAATGATCTTGTGTCAATCGCCAGCGGCAAAGTTAATGACATCATCGGCTATAAATAGCGCTGTTTTCTGTGCTGTTTACGAGCTCCGTCAGGACCGGCTTGAGGAGAAATCGTCACATTGCCCCCTTCTTACAGATATTTCGTCCCGAAATGTCATCTTTGGGGCATGATTCTCCATATCTGCACCTTGCTGTTTGATGGAAGTAGCACTCTACCGTCTTCAGGTTTGGTTGTGGACGATGATTACAGCATACCAAAATCCTGACGCATTGGGGCCTTAGGTCGCGTTCGAGGTCCATTACTTGCGGCCCATACAGCGCACTTTCTGCACCAGTCTTGAACGTCTGCCTGACAATTGGCCCAGTAAAACCGTTGCCTCACTTTCTGAAGAGTCTTCGTCACTCCCAGATGTCCTCCGGCGACCCCATCATGAATTTCTCAAAGCACTTCCGGTCTTCTGCTTCTGGGTACAACTGTCTGACGTCTTTCTTCTCCACCATCCTCGGACTTCAACACACGCTTCAGAACTCCGTTGTCCAGAGTAAGGGAGTTCCATTGAGCCCAGTAGGACTTGATGGCTGGCGAATATCCTGCTACTTTGAACTGTAGAAGCCACTTGAGGGCGGCGTGGTCAGTTCTCAGCAGGAATCTCCTGCCATACACATACTTGTAAAAGTGCTCTACTCCTTTAACCACAGCCAGCAGCTCCCGTAGGGTGACACAGTAATTTCGCTCCGGTTTACTGAGGGTCTTGCTGAAGTACCCGATGACTTTTTCCTGTCCATCCTGGATCTGAGACAGGACAGCTCCAAGTGCCACGTTGCTGGCGTCCGTGTTCAGAATGAATTTTCCGTTCGGAAGAGGATAACTTAGTATTGGCGCGTTGATTAATGCCCTCTTCAGCTTCCTGAACGAATCTTGGCATTTTTCGGAACACTCGAACTTTGTCTGTCCTTCCGTGAGCCTGGTCAATGGTTTGGCGATGTTATCAAACCCTAGCACGTACCGACGGTAGTAGGTACATAGGCCAAGGAAATTCCGAAGCTGATGGATACCTTTGGGAATGGGCCAGTCTTTAACAGCTTTAATTTTCTGGTCATCTACTGCTACTCCTTCCCCAGAGACAATGTGACAGAGATAGCGGATTTCTTTCTGAAATAGGTGACATTTTTCAGGGCTCAGTTTCAATCCAGAGTTCCTCAGACGCAGAAATACCTCCTACAGATTTTTCACGTGGTCTTCGAATGATCTGCCGACTACGATGATGTCATCGAGGTATACCAAGCAAGTCTTCCAGGAGAGTCCCTTCAACACCGTCTCCATTAATCTCTCAAAAGTGGCCGTAGCGTTACAAAGTCCGAATGGCATAATGGTAAATTGCCACAGCCCTGAGCCGATGGTGAAAGCTGTCTTCTCTCGATCTTCTGGAGCCAGTTCTACCTGCCAATATCCGCTCTTCAGGTCTAAGGTCGAGAAGATTGAAGAGCTGTCTTTCTTTGTCACGTTGTTAAGTTGTCGGTAATCTACGCAGAATCGTGTTGATCCGTCTTTCTTCTTTACCAGTACAACTGGAGATGACCAGGGGCTATCAGATGGATCAATCACTCCTTCTTTCCCCATGTCCCTGACTATTTTGTCTGCCTCTTTCTTCTTGGCAAGAGGGAGTCATCTGGCTGATTGACGGATTGGTCGGGCATCTCCTGTATCGATTCTGTGCTGGACCACCTCTGTTCTACCCCCTTTTACTTGTCCGGTGTCAAAGACGTCTTGGTATCTCCTCACTAAATCTTTTAATCTGGGCTGCTGTACCGGTTTCATGCCTCTCGATGATATGGCAACTAGCTTTTCTAATTCTGCGGGTAGATTGTTGGCTTGGCTAATGGTACCGGGTACATTCCTGACCACAGAGGAAATTGGCGAGCAGTGGCCCAAAGTTGTTCCTTTCTTCAACGTCACTGGATGGTAATTAACATTCATGACCCTTACTGGTATAAATTTATCGGCGCGCAGTAGGGTCTTCCCAAGGGCAATTCCTCGTCCGATTTTCTCATCATGGAGCTCGGGCTCGAACATCACCACGCTCCCGTTGCGCACTCCGCCATCCATACGAGCCTCCAGAATGGTTTCAGCTCTCTCGGGAATGCTCATGTCTTCAGCCAACACAACCCGGATCATTTCTTCGCTTCTACCGTGAAACACCAGCTCTTTTCCGTTGACATGTAGGACGCCGTCTTTGAAGTTCAGCTCGAACCCTCTGGAATTCATTAGGTCCATTCCAATGATCGCATCGTCCTCGATGTCCGCGACCAGTGCTCGGTGTCTTAGTTTCGTGCTGCCTAAAACCAAGTCGATCGTTAACTCGTCATATACAGTGGCTGGATCCCCTGTTGCTGTGCGTAATTTCCAGGTTGACGGTTCAATTCTTGCCGGTGTTTTGGCAAAAGTTGGTCCGAGAATTGTTCTTGTCGCACCTGTATCTAGCAGCATGGTGCGAGGCTCGTTGTTAATGAGACCGTCCACGAATACACCTTTGTTTTGTCGTTGAAGAACAGCGACATATGCGTTATTAATTGGGGCTTGCTGGATACAGGCCAACGACTGCCCCTTCTCATCGACCTTTGAATGTGGGGCATTTGCTACGCACATGCCCGTTCTTACCACAATTCCATCATCTTATTTGCCTATTTTCAGGCAGCACTTCCTTTATCAGCTTCTTTATGGTCCCCTCCAGGTCAGCTGTCTCCTGTGGGTCCTCGTTAATAAATCGAACTTTTTCCTGGCTTTTGCAAGATTGATTTGCCGCCTCGAACTCCAGGGCGCGTGCCAATGCATCTACAAGGTGGGTTGGTCGAGCTAATGTCAGTGCTTGCCGGGTTTCTTGGTCACGAAGTCCATCTAAGAATGCCTGTACGGCTAATCGCTCCATAAAATTTTCTGGTGTAGCTGGATAAGCAAGACGAACCAAGCGTGCAATATCAGCTTCGAATTCTTGCAGTGATTCGCTTGATTTCTGACAACGATTTTTCAGCTGTGAATGGTACACGTGTTCTAAGTGGGCTTGGCCATACCGTAGTTCCAGATTTTTTATAAGCTGTTCCTTCCTATATTCTGCCGATTTCTGTCTCGATTCCGTCTTTGATTTTCTCCATCTCTGTTTCCACAGTTTCCATTCTTTCTTCTAAACGATTTGACACACCACAAAGCTCTCTTTTCAAGCCTTCTGAGTTTTCTAGGAACTTCTCTTCTAGGTTTCTCGAATTTTTGTGAAGTTTTTCTTTCAGGCTCTTCACATTCTCTTGAAGTTCCTCTTTTAGACTATTAGAATTTTCGAGAAGTTCTTCTTTTAGGCTATTTGAATTTTCCAGAAATTTATCTTCCATATTTTTCAAGCTGACCGAGTTTTCTAGAAGCTTTTCTTCCAGGATTTTTGAATTTTGAAGAAATTTATCTTCCAGACTCACCGAAATTTGTTGAAGTTCCTCCTTCAAACTCACAGAATTTTGTTGCTGTTCCTCCTTCAAACTATTCGAATTTTCCAGCTCTCAAAATTGTTTATGCTACTCGACAATTGTATGGAGGTATATCTTCCCATTCTGCTAAAGTTTTCATTCTACAAAAAAAACAAGGATTTCAACGGGAGCTGGTGGCGTGATTTGTGTCGACCTCTTTTTACAAAACTGAAAATTATCGGTTCATATTTATAAATCCGTATTGGAAATCCACAACAAGAAAGATTTATTTATTACTCAAAAATTCAGACCACCATAATTACCCAACAAGATCTGGAAATCTTCTTACTTAGTTGTCGATACATGTTGAACAAATCTAGGTAGAATTATCTGGGCCTTGATAACAAACTTCCGGATTGTTTTAAATATTGGAACTTCCAATAATTTGAATCATACATTTCAGAAACGTTCAGTATAATCTAATGAGACGATGGATTCCGATTGCTAATATTATTCAATTCACGAAAACATATTTTTGCTGACCATTGACCCCGCGTGAGATTTTTGAGCGACATTTGAATCGATGGGGACTTTTGACATTTTATTTAGAGCAACAATATCTAGGCCAATAACCAAACTGTAGCTTTCCAGGAATGTTTATAAATGTGGGCCTTTTTTGTCTGGACTAACATTTAACATTCAGTTTGGCGGTGCATAATCAGTTCAAGTCGAGTTAATTGGAATAATTGTGATGAGTTATAATTAAGTTGTTACACTTTTGAACCTACTGAAGATGTGTTACAATATACAATGTTGTCAAATAATGTTTATTCTGTAAACATCTCGCAATCGTTTTGTAACATTTATGAATTGCTTTCAAGGAAAAATTTCAAAATAAGTTTTGTCCCACTACTACTTGAGCTTATTTGTATTTTACGAAAGCGTAAAAGGGCAACCCATGATGAGAAAATATAATTCCGACTTCGCAACTCGGAATTATCATAATTCTGTCTTTGCAACTCGGAATTAGTATAATTCCAACTTTACAACAATATAACTCGAAATTAGAATTATTCAGACTTTGCAACTTGGAATTAGTGTAATCATTGCGATTCCACGTGTTGGCATTGGAATTCTAGTGAAAGTGAAAAGAAGGCTGAGAGGATTGAACCTTTTTAGACAAATAAAATTCACTACTATTACACATTATACATTATACCAATTGAATGTACTGGAGTTTTATCCTGACACCAAACCGCTATCTTTACACTTTGACATGTGTTTCAGTCACCAAGTGACCATCTTCCGAAGAAAGAATATTGTAAACTCAGTTTATATTTTCAATTGAGCTGCCTCTAAGGGCAACACACACTTCATGTATTTATGTGCCAATCCAAGTTTTGAGACGAAATTGTAATAATTCCGAGTTGTGAAGTCGGATTCATACTAATTCCGAGTTGTGAAATCGAAATTACGTTAATTCCGAGTTGTGAAGTCGAAATTACGTTAATTCCGAGTTGTAGAATCGAAATTAGGTTGATTTAATTTTTTTATTCTTTGTGGTCCTTCTACGCTTTCGTAGGATTTGGAAAAGTAGTGATATAATACGTTTTCTCCTCTTTCGAACATTGGTTGAAGGTTTTTAATATATTCTGTAATTATCATCAGGTGAATTCAACCGAAACTAATGTAATTACGCTTGCACCTAGTTCAAAACCTTCAAATCAGCTTTCTTTCGTTGCAGACATATTGGCAAAGGATGTGATAGAGACACTTACTCCGTTCAGTCGCAAAGAAAACTATGCGGAGCTTCACCTGCTGCCATTGACCTTCTCCCGAGTCCAGGAGTCGGTGCTGAATGGACCAAACCGCTTATTTCTGATGAAGGACATGAAAGCGATCAGATGTTCGAGTTTGATGGTAAGCGTCAATATGTAATTTGAATGAAACTGGACATGAAATAAATTGTCGAAAAGTGACTAACGTGAAAAATAAGAAACATTTTAAACCAGCTAGGGCGAAACACCTTTCTTCCTGAAATGTTTTAAACGAAGTCTGACCGTTTCCGAGAGAGAGCTCCAGACTCATTCCACTAATATAATTCTTTATTTATGATGTATAACTAGGCAAAACTACGTTTCAGCTTCTACTATTTGAAATAGCGCTTGAAAATACTTTTCCTAGTAACGCACGATCTTTCGTTTTGAAAGTTGTACTTTTCCGTACGATTTTAAATCTTGCGGGAAAGTTATATATTTAGAGGACTAACTAAATGATCTGTGTAAGTACTCTGTCTTATGTATCATTTTGTAGCATTATTATAAAATCTTGTTTATTAAAAATTAAGATGGACAAAAACACTCGTAGGAAAAATATTGTACCTGACTCTTGCGGAAAATGTCTTTTTCATCCTTGACGGCTTGCCCGAACTCTGCTCCGCGTCGTTTGTGTAACTATACCATCGCGTGCGGAAAAGTACTACTTTCCGCACTTGTTAGGTAAATAACTATTCTACAACTAACTAACTAACTAGTTTTCTATTTCTTTTCAAGGTTCCAGTACTGCGGTTTCCATTCCAAACTCAATATTGGACCACAATCTCCCTCCTACTTTTACCATTGCCACTTGGATGAGGCACGGACAACATCAGACCCAAGATAAACATTTGAAGGAGCATATTATTTGTACTGCCGATGATCACAGTGAGTAACAAAAATCTATTATATTTTTCAGATAGTTTTCACTTTGTAAACAACGACTCGCAGCTATCGCAGTATTTTCGAAACTTGTTTCGATGATTACGCCCTCTTTCGTTCTCTCATGAACATAAGGAACTTTACTGCTCGAGTCGTGTCATCTGTGCCATGGTTAATAATAACAATTTACGTCTTTCGTCCGCACAGGTTATGACCTGGACAGACGAAGTGAAGCAAGGACGTCTTTCTACATTCGCTCGGTTACGATGTTTGATGTCTTATTTGAAGCAGATCTAAGCAGAAAAAACTTGCCAACTTGAAATTCACAGGACACGTTTGTATACATGGAATTCTGTGATACCAGGCGCAGTATTGGTTTCACCTTTGATACGGGTGATTCCTATTGATCAGCAGTTGGCGAATAATCTATAACGTGTATGCGTAGACTCTTGGAATAAGCGAGGGGTTCTGTTGTAACCATCTTTCATTCGCATCCCATAAAGACAGTATTGTTTGGTTGCAGCATGCCTTGATTTAATGTGTTTTGTGGTTGATTATGCTGCCATTGTCGTCGAACTGCAGGCGGAAAAGGCATATTGGCTGCCACAGTCCATCACACATCACATACTTGTCGCATGTCTTGTCGTCTACTTGAAATTACCCTCCATTTTCTGTATACGTCGCTCATGCGTTCAAACCGAAGAGATGGTATTCTTTCGCTCCGTTCTCTGCTCGGTCAACAGCGTGTACAGTTCGATCGTTTCATCTTTACCAATGTGTCATCAATTTATGATAGAAGAAATCACACATCCTCTATCGAACATCTCTTTCTAACAACCGCGAATCAAAATTCGTTTACATTTGTTTGCTAAGCAAAGAATTATGGTATTGTGATGATGACGCACGGGTAAAGATAGAATAATCGAACTGTAAGTGGTGCTGCGTACACCTCGCGTCGGTGATAATTTTCCAGATGTTAACCGTATCTATAAGAAAATCAAAAGTCTCTGCATCTACCGAAATGCCCTCTGTTGGGGGAAGGTCTTTTTTTGATGCGCCTTTGCTGCTAATTTGATTTATCGTCCTTTGCCCTTTGCTGAGTTAAGTGATAACTATTTTCGCAGCTCGCCAAAGCCCTCACCTTCCTTACTCTTTTCTCCACAATCATCACAAAATTTGCCGAAATCAAATTTGATAATAAAATACTAACATTCTCTCTCTCGAGTTCGAAGGAATACTCTGCAACACCTCTAATTTAAATTCATTTCATGATTTCTCTTGTGTTAAAAAAAAACAATAGTATAGTATAATAATTTCGTTAGCCCTTGATTGTCGTCGAAGATCGTAGATTTAGTTTTAGAGTTTTTCAATAACTCATTCATTAGTGATACAGAAATGGAATATGAAAGTACGCCACTTGAAAGGAATTATGATTCATAAATTCTATTTGAATTTTTATTTCACCGAATTATGGCGTAGGGCAGTACGCGTAGAAGAGTGGGAGAGTCTTTAATATACCACTAGTGACCTAATTTGTGCAGGAGGCGTAGCGAAGAGGATAGAGTGTCGGCCTGTGTAATTGGATAATTACAATAAATCAGAAAAACAAATAAATTCATGGCATATTTAAATTCATTACATAACCCAGCATGAGCTCATCTGCAGGAGGCGAGGAAGTTCCAGGAATAGAACTTGATCAAACTATCCAAGGGTTAACTGCCACAACCAGCAGACGCTGCCTTTGGCAGTTAGACCGCCAATATAGGTTTATCCGCCTTCCTGGTCTAAAGAAAGCATCAAGTGCTACCCCCTACCCCGCATTCTTTCCTTTCCAGGTGTCGATAATCAGCAAATCAGAATTAATGTGTTTGACTAGTAAATAAGATTTTTGCAATTTCATTTTTTATTATTTCTGAGTCATAAAATTTGCGCAAGGTGGCAAGTTCAGACCGCAGGAAGATTTTTTTTAACAAAAATTTCAATTTTGATTGTTGATGAAAACTTTGTCGAAATTACTTTATATAAATATTTTAATTTTGTATGCATCTTTTTTGCTAGTAAATAAATAGCTTAGGTTTAGGAACATTTTGATCGTGAAGAAACGATCGCCTTTTGTCGGAACTTCCTCCTCACGACGAATTTTGTAACTTTGTAACAGAATATACCTACTAAAATTTGATTTGGGGGTTCGGTTTGAATTACTATCTGATATCAATGACCAATTGATGATTTTTTTTTTTCAGAAATGAACAGGCATCATTACGCTCTTTTTGTGAGGAACTGCAGATTGATTCTTTTGCTGAGACGCGACTTTTCAGAGGGTGATCTGAATATTTTCCGACCTGCAGAATGGAGATGGAAGATTTCACAAGTAAGTACCTCTTTATTCCAAAACCAGTAATTCCTTCATCCTACATCTGTGAAAAGACCCATTCCTGCTTTACAGCCTAAGTGGGTCCATAATTGTTTATTGTTGTTGTTTACTGTCTATCTTCGAACTTTGTAGTCAATAAGCTCCTTATTCTTGTTATTTATCAGTCACTCAGAAGCTCTCTGAGCTTTTCTGACTCTTTAGCTTATTTATTCAACTCATGTTTTTACTGTTAATTTTTTTCATATAAAATTCCCGGCATTTAATGAGTAACAACCAGGTAGGTCCGGACACTTATCACGAAGAGTTTTGAGTTACTTTGCGACAGGTTTCAATCAGAAAGCAATCGTTTTAAGTCCATCACAAAAAACTTCATTTCAGGTTTGCGATGACCAGTGGCATCATTATGCTATCAACGTACGTTTCCCTGATGTGGAACTCTACATTGATGGGCAGCTTTTCCGTGGTGAGAAGAAGAATCCGGAAGTCATAGACGATTGGCCACTCCACCCCACCAAGGGAATCAACACTACTCTCACTGTTGGGGCTTGCTGGCAGGTGATTATCAATAATGATATATTGATATATTGAGTCAATTTGAGTTTTTCTGCAAATGAGTAACACCCTCCTTCGCCTGATAAAATAATGTTAATAGTAGTTGATATAATTTTTAGGGCTCTGATAACAAAATGAGACACCACCTGAAAGGATACTTGGCTGGATTGAGTATTTTAGTTGGGGAAACCGAAAAACCCGAAGTGTTGAGTTGCCTGCATCAGTGCAAGGAGAGTTTGCAGGTGAGGGGGTACATTCAATTATGCATATAGAGACTAGCATGACTTTTTGAATTCTGTAGATAATATTGCTCGATTTTTGTGCCAGATTTGTAATTTGTATTAAATTGAAATTTAATGATTTGCTGTTTCCTGGAACTTTGTACTCTACTTTTCTCTTTTCTTTATTCAGGTGCCCGCAATGGAACTTCTCCAACCAGGCATGGAACTTCTAACAAATTCTGATTTGACCGAAGTGACTGTAGAAGGTGATAACAGAACTAACTTGGAAACTTTGGTCCGTAAAGTAGGTTATGCCAACACTAGGGAATTTCCCACTCCAGGAAGAAGGAATTTACGTCTGTCAACAACTGTCACTTGTGACAATGGAAAACAGGTATTTGAGATATCCAAAATAAATGAAGTACTTCATATCAAGTATCGCAATATACTTTCAAACCATATGAAGTACTTCATAAAGGATTATAATCCTTTATGTAATATAAACAAACTATACAAAGTACTTCCCATACCTATCAACACTTTTTTTACTCTAAATTACTGAAAACTCCTTTAATATCCAGAACAAACACTGAAAATATTGAAGCGATTTAGTTCCTGTACCTGAAAGGCATTGGAGTACTATTACTTTCTTGTAGTTCTATTATATACTTGAAGTACCACTACATACTTGAAGTACACTATTATACTCAAATGCAAATCATATTGCCTGAAGTTCCAAGTTTTGTACTTGAAGTACCTATTGATAACTTTGTTTCAAAACTTGATTTGTACAGTTCAACAATACTTGGTGCATACAGTAAACTGTGTTGTATTTTTGATAGTCTCCAGTGCTCAAAATAGGCTTCATTGTTTGAAATGATTCCAACTTCATAAACATGCTGCAAATGTTGAATGGTAGTAAAACAGTACTATAAACTGAATTTCAAAAATGCCTGAGGTGTAAGATGCTTTTCCAAATATTTTTTGAACTTCGTGAAAATACATAATCGAGACGCTATATAATTTTTTTTGAAAAAATGATTAACTAGAGAATATCGATACTGCTCTATAAATTCAACAGCTTTGCTTTCTACCTTCACATTTTGAAATAAATAAAGATATTTACTCTAACATTTGTGTCTAGGTAAAAGTACCGGACGCGCAAACTTATGTCATGGTCCTCCGACCTCAAACACCCAGTATAATGTTGAATGGTACCGGAAACATGGCAAGAAAGTATGAGGACTTCAGAATGGGTGTCAGAGTTCTAGCAGACTTGCACATAACTGGAGAGCAGAAACTTGACAAGTGCCAGTTGAGTATTTACCCCAATCTGAATCCGGATCACGAAAATTTGAACGTTCCGGAGGAAATGCTGAAACGATTAGGTGAGCGAGCTTCTACCGTTTTAATAATTTAACTATATTTTGGCCCTTCGAACCGGATGGTTTTTTGGATTATCAACACTATGATTTGTATGACTGTATGACTCTTTTTTTTATTTAGGAATGGCTGCAAGAGTATCAAAAGACGGCGTCACCATTACAGGGTCCGACATGGTGTATAACTACCAACAAGTTCTCAGACAAATTGTCTATACCAATCATAAACCTGCCTACTACCTCAATAGAGTTTTCAAATTGACTTGTTCTGAACTGAATGGAAGGTTTACTTCCAATGAATACGTACAAACGGTGAGTATCGAGTCAATGATAGTTTATTCAGTTTCAGAATTTACAGGATAAAAAGCGCTGTTGACTCTACACTACCATACTAAATTAAAACGATTATTAAATATAATTCTTTTGTAATCCAATTTGTTACTATCCTTTTTTTGTGAGGAATAGCTTTAATAACAAAAACTTCGGAAAATCAGCTCAATTCATCTGTCCGGAACCAAACATACGAGTTTCATTTATTTAGTTCAATAATCAACTCTGAACCCAATAATCGAACTTATTGCAAGTCACCGCATTAACCTTAGACGATTGTATCGAACGCCAGGGCTGTGAATAACGTGGTTGTAGACGAATATTAAGTGTCGCCGGACTGTTATTGTACTAACGAAAGACAAGTATCTCAAACCCAGTGATGGTCATCATGCTGATTTGTGTAGAAAGCACTTTCAAATACGAATATGTACATTTTATTGCATTTTTCAAATGCTATAAATCATATTTCATATTGACGTCGTATTTTCAGTAAAATTTCATCAGTTTTTAATTCCATAATTGAAGAATGTGAGATAATAGAAGTGAATCAATGACAAGTTGACATTTTCCAATTACAGCTGTCATGGAATTGAATTTCTTTTGTTCAATATTTCCAAAACACACTCAGATGAAAATACTATGCAAATATTATACATGACTCATTGCATTTGAAAAATATAAAGTTGAGGATGGCCCAACCTGTTCGATACTTTGTATATCATTTTTATAAGCAGATTTGGATAGTCTACGAAATGTTTCTATGGCCAAGTGCCAAAAGTTTTAAAATTTATTCACAAAATAAAGAGATATTGCTGTGAATTTTACGAAATTTGCAGTGCCTCCAGTTTTTTGTTATGTGTACATCGCGAGGACCACGTTATTCGGGCCTGCCGACCACTGTCTGTGAATTTGGTGGAATTTGAAGTGTCTTCATTTTTTCTTTAGGTGGAGACTCGGAAACCTCATTTTATTTGAAACCAGTGGGCTCTGCTGTATCTTGTCTAAAAATTTGATGAAATTTGCAGTACCCCCAGTGTGTTTCCTTTAATGGAGACCCCGAGGATCTCGTCATTCACAATAGATGGTCCCTTCTGAGACATATATGCGAACATCATTGCTGCCAAATTTCCAGTTGTTTTTCTCAACAAAGATGTGTATAGACTTGCTTTATGTTAGATTCTCAACTATTTCAACAGGTCCTTTTGTGAAATAACAGAAAAGTTCATTTTACCGATTTGTTGTTTTCTGAAATAAAAATTTACAATTTTTTTAAATACAGTAATTTTTGATATATTCAACAAGTTCCGACTCCACTATGTTCCAAAAGCATTTGCCAAATTTGAGTTCTTTAAGTGGCACGAATTCGCGGTCCAACTGAAAGTAAGAATGCTGTTAAACGTCCACCTCAAATCTCTGATTTATGTTTCAGCTGACTGTCATTCATCCACAACCGAAAGAAACGATCGCCCATGCCATGGTTAACAAGCACTCCGTCGACATCAAGCCGGCTTCGGTGGTTTCGCATGACTACGTGCCCTCTGAACACCTCAATCTAGTCGCTTCTGGTGGCTCTCACGCCGTCACAATCATCGTAGTCGTATGCGTCGGCTTCCTGCTCTTCATGATCGTCCTTGGGGTGATCCGTATCAGGGCGGCGCACCAGCGGACCGCTAATGAGGAGGTGCAGGACGGCGAAATGACTTGGGATGATTCCGCACTTACCATCACCGTCAATCCCATGGAGGTGAGTTGATTTCTAGCTGGTATTCGGGATTATGAGGTAGGAACTTCAGTCAAACGACGCGATTTGAAGTGTGTTCTTCAAAACAATGTTCATACTCTGCATCAACCCACTTTCGTTCATAATTTCAGCAGTTGGCCGAATGTCCGTAATATATTGATACACAGTGTGAAAAGCAATGGCCAAAGAATAGTTTCTTATGGTAGGACCCATATGGAAAGTTAAGACTCGTTCGGCAAACTCTTTGATTTTTTATAAGGTGATAAAAAAGAGTTCAAAAAGAGCTGTTTACTGGCTTCTACAATTATATGATAGTCAGGGAGCCGAGGGAATAAATTGGCGATGATCATTGCGTTCGGACCGTACACGCGGTATTTTTCAATAGTAGCTGCCGCTGTCGGATTTTATAATTTAGCTGCCGGTTGTTTTCATGTATAATAATGATGATAATAATTGACTTTATTCATCAAGTTGAACAATAAAAGAAGAGAAGATACGTTTTTCGAGCTTTGCCTTGAAATTAAAAATATTGACCTAACACACAACGTAGTTATGTCTCTTGAAGGCGAATCCGAAGGGAAATCGAGGGGGTTTGAACTACTTTTCGAGTTATGCCCTTCGGAGTCTTTAAAATGGCCCATTTTCAAACACAAATTTTCCGATAAAATTTCACACAAAATGCCTTCTTCTTTTTGACCACCCTTTTTTAAAAGCTAATCTGCTTGATTTCACAATCACAAGCACCAAAGACCACTGTTTTACACAAAAATTCGAATTTTTATGATCACAAACATAATCTCCTTTTTCTTAGTTATTTTCATGGTCATGGTAGAGTGGTGACTTGGATACGCGCGGCCGACTATTCAAATTCAATTATGAGTAAATATTTACTTCCCCTCAATTTATATGTCCAATTTTATTATTTTCGCCATTGTTACGATCAATAACAATTTTAAAAATGAAAACATATAAATTAAGGAGAAGCAGATGTTCGCTGCGCTCGCATTTTATAAATTACCAAAAGGTAGAGGCATGCCTCCGGTGTGTCTCTTTCTTCTGACTGCCTACGGCCATGGACCTAATTTATCATTGTAAAAGGACATAACCTAACCTAACCCAGCTATCCAAGTTGCTGGTAATCCGGTCACTATAATCAGTATGAAAAAGTGAAGTCAAAGTAGATGCGCGCTGCGCTCGCATTTAATAAATTACGAGGGGTACCATTCTTGACCGTTCGCAATGATAACGTGCACTGGTATCGTCACATTCGAATGTTCTCCGCAAGTCGTTGAAATGCCATTAGTAACTCAGAATGTAATCGTACGAGGGCTCGTTTATATTGCGAACGGTCAAGAATAGCACTGCTGAAGAAAGAGTGAAAGAGACCCCAAGTGACCAACCTACCGTGAGAATGAAATTAACTCAGAAAAAAGAGTTATGTTTGTGATTATTTATTATTTTTTGTAGAAAACGGTTGTTTTTGGTGCTTGTAATTGTGAAATTAGGTAAATTAGCTTCTAAAAAAAGTAGATGGCATTTTGTGCGATTTTTTATAGAAAAATTTGTATTTTAAAACGGGCATTTTCAAGTTTCAGAAGAGCATAACTCGAAAAGTAGTTGAGACCCCCTCGAATTATCTTCGGATTCGTATTCAGGATACAAAACTTTATAAGTTTAGTCACTTTTTTTGACTAAGGCTGTTTTTCAACTCGATGTTTGAAATTAAAGTACATAGAAGAAAACATTTTTATTGAATACAATTATACTATACTGAACAAATCAAACTCATGGAAAATGGTCGACACAATGAAAATTTTCAGCAGCGATCAGTAAAGTGAAACGATCGGTGGCATTTGTAATCGAGACGGCTGTAGGGGATAAGTTGCGAACTTTCGATATCTGAAGTCAAGCATCCCTGACTGCGGCTACCCATTTGAATGAGTGGCCGACGTACAGTCCTAAATAGTTCGAATTCTCGTCTGTGCATGGTATCACAGGTAAAAAGGTATGGGACTTGATTTTCCTAGCTTGTACCATTATCTCGAAGATTTCTGAGTGTTGCTCATAAGGTGCAACCAGTTGACGGAAACAACAAATTTTGAATAAAAACCCAATTATCCTTCTGAAAAGATACGTGTACTTACAAAAGGTTGTGGGCTGTCTTGGAATAACTAGTAAATTATTTTTCCTGTTGTCAACTTGGTTTATATTTGAGAAGGTGACTAATATTTTGCGCAAATAATGTGGTTCACTTGTTAGTAAAATGTTGTGATTTACATTTTTTGTAGCATCAATACATCAGTATTTGGCCCATAAATGATATCACATCAGCGATTTACACAATACAAGTTTCCTCGTCATGCAAATTTCAGATGACCGCACGAGTTCTTTTTTTTGTTGTGGTTTACCTACAACTATTTTACACTCACCACCAGCGTGGGTGATGCCAGGGTTCCCTTAGGGAAACAATGTAAATTTGTTTTTACGAATCAGCATCAAAAGCAGAGCTTGTGCGAGCAAGGGAGATTCGGGACCTACAGTTTAAATAAAAGTGGATTCCGAACCACTTTAGCTCAGTGACAGGCTGTCTCGGGGATCGAACTCGGGCCGTCTGGGTGGGAGCAAACTCTCTAACAACACGGCCACTTCACTATCAAAACAATTATTGAAGACACTCCCATCATCGTCTATTTGGTAAATCGCTTTCTGTACCCCTCAAACACCTGCTATGCCAAGTTTCAACAGAGGACAGAGTTTGTAACAGTTTGACCACAGTGCTCGGTAGCGAAGCCTTCACTTGCGTTAGTTGCATTTGGCCAGGTTTGAATCCTGGAAAACGAGAAAATTTTTATTCGATAGACAATGTAAGTTGTCTATATATATATATATATATATATATGCCAATCCCGACGTCTGGTGCATGCTTGGAGTTCGCGCCGACCACCCAGGGTAGTGCTGTAGGTTTTCCTACAACTGAAAAGTGAATACGCCACCAAAAATCAATAAGTCACCCCGGAGCCCCACGGCAAATAACAATAATAGCCGTCCTCTACCCGCACAGGCTATGCTTTTGGATACACTCTGAGTGTTTATGAGGGGGTATTTAACATTTTTTTCCATCAGGAATATACCAGTCAGGCCCTGTCTCCAGAGCTCCGATACAACCGGAGGGTACGCAGGTGTATCATTAACCCCAGTAAACACTCCCCACGTCCGTGGGGTGAGTGATTACTGGGTCCGAAAGTTATGTGCCCTGAGAAGGCGGAGTGAACCTTCTGCATTCTTCCGGCTACGTTATCTGCCGCATCATGGCAAGCCGGTATGATTTTCAAGTTTGAGAGCAGTGTGTCCATCATTCCACCAAGGACCCCTATTATCAGAACCACCATCTTGACAGAATGGTTTGGATAAAGCCTGCGGAGTTCAAAGAGTATATCTCGATATTTAGTCCTTTTTTCGGACGATGTTCGTTTCGCCAGGAGCTGAAAACTCAATGACGAAAATCGTCCTACTTTGATGACAGAGGAAGACTAACTACATCAGGCTTATTGGCTTGTATTTTCCTGAAGGTGGGGAATGAGTAGTTCCAATAAATTCGGCACTTCTTCTTCACAACGGACTCAATATCCCCCGGAGCATAAGGCAACACTGGTGTCTCGTCTACACCGTACAAGTGTCGTAGATGGTAGTACAACACTCGTAAGGCCGCGTTATGCCTGTGGATATAGGCTGAGACCGCATAAGCTGGACAAGCTGACAGCAAATGCATTATGGTCTCAGCTGCCCCTCGACACGCTCTTTATCTAGTTTCAGGGACCTCTATACCCATCACGCGACTACGGTAGACGATGGCTGAAGAAGACCCGAGGGAGTATTATTATTATAAATTATATCACAGTTGAACAGTATCAGCGATTCGCGCACTTCATCTTTCCTCGTCATATAAATTTCAACCGGACGCACAAGTTCATTTTTTTCTAGTTTTAATAACCCTTCTGCAATCATCTCCAACTGAACCATCATAGCTGATACCAGGGATAGAAACAGTAATCTATATTATTTATATTCCACATTTTGTTGATGTATTAATTTCAAAGGAATATCGACCGTGTCTTGAATAAACGGAGATCGGGAGTTTCGGAATCTTGCTCTATTTATCATAGAAACATAAAATGGAAGTGACAGATATATTCGATTCGAAAACACCGACTAGATAACTCTTTCTGTATTAAAGAGTCATATATTTAATCCGATTTGCAGACTTTCATAATTTACTCACATTCAATAATCCTTTAGACTGCTGAACGAAAACTGGAAGGTAACACCATAGAGTACAGCGATACGGAGCAGTCGGATTCTGAAAGTTCCTCTGATGACGAGAACATGGACGGACCATGCCGGGTTCCTGATTCATCAGATGATGACGATGATCATCCTGGTCGTTTACGTAAGCACGATTATCAGAATGTAAGTCAATTGGAATGGGACAATTCCACCATGTAAGCAAATGCTGAACAGATCAACTGCAGATCTCGAGGAAAAAATATAACAAAAATTGATGTAAGAAATTTTTCGACGTATTGATTTTTTGGCTTAAAAAACATATAATGGTTCAAATCTAGATATTTCGTGAATCCTATTCGATATTGATTGAACTGAGTGAATTTTTATATTTTTTATTAATAATTATACGTGGAAATTCCTAGTTCCTCCAAATAAGACAATTTAAAAATATTCTTGACCAATATAAACTGAAATAATCAATTTTTGAGAATGCCATTTGGACTAGTCAGTGCTCCGGCAACTTTATAAAGAGTTATGGACTATCTGCATTTGAAAAATATTTTCCTGATCATCTGCAGTTGATCGAGATTCGATGAATGGAAATCAAGGTGCAATGCAATCCTGTGCAGGTGCCATAAAGTGCACTCCCAATGCCGTGCGTATGAAAACAAAATATGCCTAGAAAGTCAGCTTTGGACCTAATACTAAATCAGAAAATGCAGATGCCATATGCTTTAGCATTTTAATGTTGTTTTCGACGCGTGCGGCATTTGATATCAATAAATTAATCGTCCATATTTGTTAGAGATATATATACAGTATGTTGTATATGTATATCCATACGCCCTTTTTAGCTAGTATGAACATATATTAGAAGCTGTTTACACTCCGCTTGTATTTCCGCCTGATTTTTTTGTTATTACGGCAGCCTGTTTATTTGCGTAAAAATTGTTTCTGGTCACTTTGTTATCAATGTTCGTATATTCTGAGTAGATAAAGTATTTTTTGACGTTTTTAAAAGTATTATTGTGTTTTTTTAATATTGAATTGTTTTCAGAGCCTAGACTGCAGGCCTACAATATTTTTTGCTATTATTGCTTCTATATAGGGGGACACTTTGTAGAGTTTCAAAATTTTAAGTATTCCACAAGTCCGTCTATCGAAGCAATGACAACAAGAAATTTTAACAAAGATTTTATCCTAAATTTTTTAAACGTTCGACTAACCTTGTATTGTTTTAATAATATGCGCTTTTTTGTACTTACCTTTTCTAGATTTTAAGTTCTCACTTTTACACTATTTTATACAGTAATAAATCAATCATATCAATTTCTCAAATATTGTGCTATAGGTTTTCTTGGTTCGGAATCGTATTGGACATTTTCATCGAAATGCAAAATAATTTCCTCTAGTTTAATATTTTACAACTTTCATATTTTCCCCCCTTCACTCATTTCAATGTTTGTTGTATTATTCGTCTGGGCCATTTTAGGAATATTGATACATGAACATAGCAGAATAGATTTTTGAAAGGGCTAATAAAGCTCTTATTCCCTTGGAGCAACAGGCTGAAGTTGTTTTACTAGTCAGGTCTAGTTAATCAATATGCTGTTCTGGGTGGATGACTGTATTCGAGTTTATTTATTTATTATTGCCCTTATGCAAGCCCAAATACTCGGTCTGATATCAAGAAGCTGTTGGAAGATTTATGCTGCACTGAAAAATAGATTAATTTTTAACAAATTCCGGGATTTGGCAAATTTAACCCTTTGTTAGTAGATGCAAAATGAGAGTTCTGTGACAACCCCCACCAATTCCCCACACAGGAAATGAAGGTCACACTGTATAGTAAAGTTTCGTCACACTTGTTAAGAGGCACACTCTTTTGGTAAGTTGCTACACGTATGTTGGTTCGAAGGGAATGTCTGATACGAGTAACTTTTCTACAAATTTTCTACGTAGACTCGATGTTTGTCCCTTTTCTCGCACAATGTTCATTCATGTTTCGGTTGGTAGTATCCCAGAAAGATGTATATAAGGTTTTGCAGCTAAAATAGTATTTTTTTTATAAGTAGTTATGGGTACTTAATAAATAATATACATATTATATGAAAATGATTACATTTTATTTTTTTGGGAAAGGCAATTGGCAATATAACAAAGAGAAAACTATACTATATCATACGATGCAATATTAGAATGTTTTCTTTTTATATGGTCCTTACTTTTTTTGTAATAGTGTTACAGTTTAGAAATTAGTAGCTGTGATGTCAAAAAAAGAACAAAACAATGTTTAGGTTAGAAAAAACGAGCACTCTCTCTAGAATTTCTTTTACCGTTTACGTGGTAATTTCGCAAGTGTTCCTGGATTTTTGAGGTTGGGTCTACAAAGCCTATGGGAATGTTGAAAAATTGATGATGATATTGATGTTCTTTCGAATAATCCTCCTAGCAGTGATAAGAGTGTGAAACAGGTTGGTTGTTTTCTATGTACATCCTAACGAGATTTGTTTCCTCGTTCGGAAAATAATATAATTTGTCTTATGAAAACATGATTTCAAGTTAACTCATAACTGTTATTTTTTTCAAGTGCTTCTTTACCGTAAGCTGTATTTGTCAGTTTGAATATGTTCCAGTTCATGTTGTATTCAGCCACTTTTCAGCAACTAGCTTTAAGAAAACGTTCGGAAATACTGAAACTCTCGGTTTTCCGAATGATTCTGTAGATCAAAAATTGTATAGAATACATTTTCAATAGTGTCGAGAAGATAACTGTTGTGGATTTAGATGAAGTCTACTCCAGAAACGATTAGCATGGTTTACTTGTTTGTGGAATACTACCTGGCTGATATTTCAGTCGATTCTGACTGAGCTTGGGATCGTTAAAAGGTAAAAAAAATTATGGTTTATTCCTTCAGAAGTCACTCAATTATTTCGAATAGGACTAAGTGCTGCTGGAAAGAATCTGATATTCCAATAAGTCGGTGGCATTTCTTATTTACACGGTATTTTTGTAAATAGTTGTAGATAGTTATTTTTGATAAATTTTTAATCACGTCTAATCATTGTTGAATTACTCTTTTTTTGCTAAGTTTTGTTTGTATATTCTATGAATGAGACCTAACCTACAAACTTCGGTGACGGAGTTGTCTTTTAACCATTTAAGTAAAATTTCTAATATGGAAGGGAAAACTTGCGAAACAGACACTACTAATCTACTTCATAAATGAAATAACACTATTTTTGACAAAATACGTAACAAAAACACTGTTACATTCCAATAATGTTAATTATTATTTATTTGTATGTGAAGATTTATGACCGATATATGGCTTTTTTGTGTGTTGAAAGAAAACAGAATCAAATAATCCGAATGTCTTTAGGTGTTGAAAAACCACAATAATTATGTAATACATGAATGTATATTAAAATTAATCAAGCGTTTCATTTACAGTTCCTTTTCTATAACCTGCAATTTCGTGGATATTATCAATGAATTGAAATTTGTTCAATCAGATATATGATAATAGTATGGTCATCATGCAGCCAAAAATAAAAAGGAATTATTTATAGATTGATGAATATAAGAAGTATTATTGATAATATTCATTCGAACAAAAGTAAAGCAGATCCAGTTTTCAGCTACATTGAAACATTCAATTATCAGAACAATAAAAAAATTCGAAAACTATAGTTTTTATTTCCTGAAAATTTTAAATAGAAGTTATCTTCACAAAAATTTAAAGAAATTCATGAATAATTTTTACAATTGGTTTGATTAATTTGAAATGGTTTACTTTACTTGCGTCATTAATGTACATTCAAACTTCCTTATACCAGCACTTATTCCGACTCGTTATTTCTCTAATAATGAACCGCAAAAACATAAACTACCTATTTTACTCGTAATTCCATATCCCACTTTTAATGAGCTATAGGTCCTGATAATACTTACATAACAGGCGAAACGCGCGTCGGATGAATTGGAGTCTGGTTCTTGGGTAGTTTCGATGTCTTTTGATAGTATTCACCCTCAGGGTTGAATATATAGATAATACAGTGAGTTTAAAAAAGTTTGTACCATGTGGTAAACTTCATTATCCATTTGTCAAAAAATTTTGTTTCTTATAGAAATTGGTGTATCGCAGAAAACTATTTAAGATGTCAAAATTTTAAATTTCCAAACAGTGTACAGGGGAGAACAAAAATCAGAATTTTGATCATTGGTTAACTATCCTTATTTACGATAATAAAAATTGCATTTAGATATTAAACAATTCACTATTTTTTAATGGCTAAGCTTTCGCGGCCGAACTTTTTACTATCGCTATTTCTATTCGAGTTTCCAGACCGTCGTTCTTCGGGATTATTTCCTAACGTTTCGTTAGCACGAGTGCTAACTTCTCTAGAGGTTTTATTTTGATAATTCACCGATGACTCAAGGGTTTTTGCTAAGCAAATTGTAATTATTCTGCCTCAGGTAGTCTGTTGGTACCTGATGCCATTAAATTGTTCTTGATTATTCTTTCCTTGCATTTTTGAGAATGGAATTCCAGCAAAAGACAAAAGAGACTTACTATTAGCTGCGGGGGTATATCGCATTAAGTGTTCTTGTGGAAAAGTACATAGCGGCAAAAGATCCGTTGAAACAAGGCTGAAAGAACATCGGAGAAACTGTAGATTATGCCAAACGAACTTATCGGCAGTAGCGGAACGCGCTCACTGAATGAGATCACACAACCCCTTGCCCCCAAACGACGGTTCTCATTGTCAAGTTGTGCGCGAAGCAATAGAGATTCACAAGCACATGGAGAATTTTTACAGGAAAGAAGAGACTCTGAACCTAAACCGTATCTGGAATCCCATTTTCATAAATGCATGGGAAATAATAATCAAGAACAATTTAATGACAGCAGATACAAACGTGTTATCGAATAACAATCCAGTCACAAGTATCGGTGCGAATCAAGAAACAATAATTACTGAGCCAGACTATCTGTGGCAGAATAAAAACAATTTCTGGAGTAAACACGTCGAGTCGGTGAAATATCAAGATGAAACCTTTGAAGAAGTTAGTCACTCGTGCTAACGAAACGTTAGGAAACAATTCCGAAGAACAACGACGGCCTGTAAACTCGAATGAAAATAGCCATTTTACTACCTTCCAAGTTAATACTAAGAATTGCGTTATTGTTAAATTGCGGATTTGCATTATTTAATTATTCAGTTTCAAATGAATCATGTTGGTAGTTGATATGTAAGTACGTACATACCAAGTGAAATATCACATTTTCACCAAAATATCTGCCCAAATCTCAACCATTTCTAACAACTTCGGTATCCTTGTCAAAATAATAAATAAAGCAAAAGTTTGCATGAAAATTGTATTAAAGTGATTATAGGGAAATCTCCAAGATGCATTCGAGTTACTAGTATTCTTGGAAAGGCCAAACAAAAATATTGGGGGAAAAAAGTTTGTTAATCAGGGGACTAATTTAAAATCTGAGTTTTTTATTCGTAAACAACTTTTTTATACAAAAAAAAGGAATTCAGTCGACTCCATAACAAAACAACCTTGTAGAGACCAATTTATTTGTTTTTACCAATCACTCAGGTTTTCCGACAAAACCCCTCAAAAGCAGAGCTTGTGTGAGCAAGGAATATCCGGGACCTACAGCTCACGTACAAATGAATTCCGAACCACTTTAGCTCAGTGGCTTCTTATTATATTGACCAATTGCGCTGACTGACCTGCGAATTTTTCAATACTGTTTATGAGGTGTTGAAAAAGGAACAAAGCATGAAATAAAAGGAAAATGCTGGTGAATTAACTAGCTGTGGCAAGGAAATAATATTTCTTTTTAATAACTTGGGTTTTGTTTTCCATTATTAAAGTTTCAGACAAGTCATCAATTTACGTGATGAATCCAAACTTTGAAACAAACGTTATTGTTATGTCTGGTTCAACGATGGCAGTTACTCTTTTTTGCTATTCTTTCAATGAGGAACACATGTTTCTTGCAAACCTTGCAAAACCTAGTTGGTCTTCCTTCATTTACTGTTGAGAAACACAATTTTTGGCGACATCTTGTTAATTTTGAGGGAACTTTATTTTCGTGAACATGCTTCTTTTCACGAACTCTACAGATCTTAGGATGTAAACGTTGTGAATTGTATCTTGAATTAACTCAAAATACTTTTCACACGCAATGCCTATGGAGAATACACATGCTTGATGGAAATAAGATTGAAATCTTTGAACAAAGATATAGGTGAACAGAAAATCAGAATGTTAGACAAAAAAACACTGCTTAATGTCTTATCAGTCTAATTTCATAAAAAACACAATATTCATTACAATATTTAAAAAAAGATAATGTGTTCACGATTTTCAAATCAGACGAATCAGATTTTATCGTTGTCTAGACAGAAAGTTTAAAACGGAAATGTGTGAGTTAATTATATCTAATTACTTCATGATTTTACCAAAGCAGTGCGAATTTCTACCGCGTGATAACAAATTCTCATCCAAAATTTCTTCCCCATTATTCCATTAAATGAAATCTGGATTGACATTCATTTTGTATTAGAATTTCGACTTATCGTTTGTCAAGAAAGCAACATATGTAATAGTCGCCAATGTAAAATCTGAGATAATAGTTGCTTCCCATATTCTTGCTCATAACATTCTCATTACATCATCAATTCGCTACGTCGCTCTCTTTTGATATGATTGATGAAATCATATTTGCTTCATTTAACAGCTGAAACGGGAGGCAATCTCTTTGTATCTTGCTTTCTCGGAACAAAGTTTTCCAATGAGCAAACCTATCTAATCATGTTATCAAAAGTAAATTAAGAAGAGAGCTTTACGCACAAACTCGAATTTATTCGTTGAAAAAAAATTTGGGGTGAGAATAATTTTATTATACAGAGTGTAGCTTTAATTTCACTTTTCTGTTGTACAAAACTGACTGTTTCAATCAACATCACTAAAACCTCTATTTTAATATGGAAGGGTTCACAATCTATCAGGAATTCTATATTTCATATAGTGCCAAAGATAGATTTTTACCTGTATTCGTGTAATTTCGCTGACTTTCATATTGTTATATGTATGTTTCGTATATGAACCCTTCCTAACTGATTTCACTAACAAACTCAAACTCTCGGCATTTATCGATAATAGATAAAATTTCTATTCTACTGTAATATATTCGATCGTTAATATCTAAAATACCTGTAATACAGTAACATAGTTGCAGTAACTGTTAAAAAAACCTGCTTAGTCACATATTCACCAAGAATAAATAGTGTAACAGGCAACTGTTGTGTATGTATGGGAGGGGCAATTTTTCCAAAACGAAAAAAAAAATGCTTTGAATTTCCAGGATGTTATAAATACAAATCCCCCATAAAAATTCGAAATATTGCGTCATCATGAATTGCAACTAATGAAACTTCGAGAAAATGTCATAATGTATACAAGACTTTCTACTATCTACAAAATTTCAATATATTGTTTTCATTATCAAGTGTTTTTCATCACTGAATCATTCAAACTCAACAAGATTTGTAAGGTGGATGAAAGTAGTTGGTAACAAATATAATGAAACTGAAAAGTCTACGAGCAATAGCAATCAACCAACACCAATTCTTTACCATCATATAATTTACAAGGAAATAAACAAACTCAATTTGAAGGTTTTGCAGTGACAGAATATGGATGAATAATTTCAACATCGTGAAAATATCCCTCTCTCTAATGGTCGTCAACCTGAACGAATCAAACAATCCTACAATCGGATTACCGGTCTGCAATTAAAACACGGCCCCTGCATTTTTATTACAAGAAGCACTTACAATATTGTAACGATTTCGAGACCGGCCCCGAGACCGGCCCTGATCATCCAATCAGTCAACCTCAAAAGCAAACAACTTGTACTGGCCATCAGATCGCCGAGAACAATGTCGAATAAAATCGATCGCTTCGATAAGGTTCTAAGAGCCATCTATACTCCCGAATAATCGAGAGCCGTGGATGGAATCTGCATGGAGATATAAGCTGGATAGCCGAGGGCGACAGAGACAGTCACAGAGAGTAACCAATATAGTTCGAGAGTTCGCTGATAAATAGTCACAGTAGAAATAAATTGAAATAGTTATTGAAATCTATGTTTTAGTGTAATAATTGTTTTAAGTAGTGTTTTGAATAAATTAGAAAAATTAGTTTAGTGCAGTTTTACTACAATATTAAAGCAATATACTAAATATTTTACACATGTAGTTCAATATCCTGAAAATAGTAGTTTTCCAAACAAATTGTCTGAAACATTTTTGGAATGATCATTCACAATGGCAGGTGAGAATGAAATTGGAAGAGTTCATAAAGGTGGAGAATCATTTCTGGATATTTGGAACGAATAAATCGTTGTCTGGGCAAAACGCTCTTGGATAGTATTCACAAACCTTGCTCCTTCATTTTTCACTTTTATTATCACAGTGTTACAATGCTCTGGAACATTTGAGTCGAGCTGACATTTATTATCATAATCTCAATATTAAATCTAGCTACTCAAATCAACTAGCCCAAAAAAGAACCAGGTGCTAGATAAGTGATCAAAATCTGAACAATGTTTCTTTGATAACGGTGGACAAATTCGAGAAATCAGACTATTCGCGAGAATGGCCCCACGTTGGGCGCCCAGACGAAACAAAACGTCACTGGGAAGATCTTAGATTTGGAAAACAAGGACTGGTAGAGAATGGATGGATTTATTAGACGTGCTGGAATGAACAAAATACCAATATTCTGTGTTGTCAAATTCAACACGGAAGATTGAATCATATGAACCACTCAGATAAATCGTATCTAACCAGTTTCTTAGGAGGGAAACGAAAACTATTCATTCGATATGTAATGACCACCCAAGCTACCGTTCGCTAGGGAACACTCATATTATGCAACCACACCTTACTATACGAGGCAAGCCGAGAGGAAATTGCGCTTATATATTAACCTTAAATCCTACCTTGAACGATTATTGTTGAGAACCGATACTTTGACGTTGTTAAAATTATTCGTCCAAAATGTTGAACTGTTCAAAGGTTAATGAAAAATATGGCGTTTTCCATTCCTTATTATTTATGTATCAGTTAAGAAAATGTCGTTGAGAAAAGGAATGGAGACCTGAAAGGTTACTCCATAGTTAATATTTCAAATCATTTAAACACATTTAACGAATTACTATTTTTTCATTTTTCTCGACCCACAATACCTCACGACAGTAAAATGTATTCTAGTTTTCTACTTTTTCATCCACCTTACCTATAATAAAAGTTACTACTTCAATCTCAAGTATTTTCGTAAAAGGCATACACTAAAATTCCAGTATATTCGTATCGGCATTCCTGGCTCTTTGTCGGTTAATTGCCGCCTCTTGGTTTCCTACGTGTTTCTTGTACTGCCGCCACAAGACTTTTAACGGCTTCTTCGTGACCTGAACAATAAAAGATTGAACTTCGTTGATTCGATCTCATTCTAAACGAAAATGCTATTCGAAGTGTTTTCGCTGGATTCTTGCGCTGCGAAATCAAACAAGAACGTGAGATGCCCGGAATTGAAACGTGGCAGTTGAGGCATGAATTAAATAACCTTGACAGCTTCAGAGTATAAATTATACATTGAATTTGAACCATCATAGTCAACAGATTGAAGTATCAATAAATACAGGGTTTTTCAAATTCGAGTCAATGCATTGGGATCTCGGTACCGGTAAAAAATAGAAGGGCGGTTAGATGGGGGCAAAGTAGCGCATTTCAGAGGTCAATTGGTTGGATGGAAGAGCAAGGTGTGATCATAGTAATCTACCATGATCATACAATGAATCCTGCCATTTGATAGGATTTCCCAATTTCATCGTTGTATTTTGATTTTAATTGTTATATAGTGTAACGATTTCGAGACCGGCCTCGAGACCGGCCCTGATCTTATTAATTATGAACCCTCGTTCAACTACAGCTGCATATCTGCTGGCGTACGCATCGCCGAGAACAAGCTGGAATAATCGATTGTTCGATACTATTCGAAGAGCCATCTAGATGAAATGTTCTATACTCTTGAATATTCGAGAGCCGTGAATGGAAACTGCTTGGGACTATATAAGCGGGACAGGCAGAATAGAGAGTTAGTTACAGTTCCAGAGTTCGCTGATAGATAGCCACAGTAGAAATAAATTAGTGAAGTAAATGTTTTAGTGAATAATCGTTTTAAATAGTGTTTCAAATAAATTAGGAAAATTAGTTAGTGCAGTTTTACTACATTTGTTGTCAGAAGTCGGATGTTTGAAATAAACAAGTGTTAAAAAGTGTTCGTCGCGTTGAAAAACTGATAGACATTTATCGCGCCTAATAGACAGTTAGTGAGTGACCCGTTGAACATTTGAGTGCAAAGTGGACAGTTTTGCGCGTCGCGGGACAATAAACTGAAAACTGTTTGTGAAATAAATAATAGACTGATATCTCGGTAAAGACAATAAGAGACAAAATGTTTCCAAGAAGAGTTCACCTAGTTGACCTTAAAGTTAGTGAATTAAAGCAAGAGTTAGAGGAGCGTGAGTTAGAAACAACTGGAAAGAAGGCCGTACTCCAGAAAAGACTTGCAGATGGACTGATTGAAGAAGGAGAAGACCCCGAAACGTTCTTATTCGAAGTTTCTGGAGTTGATTTGAGTTCCATAATGAATAAACTCGACGAGATCACGAAATCCTTGGAAGTTACATTTCTGGAACAGTTTGAAGGAGGAACTTCAACAAAATTCTGTGAGTTTGAAGGAGGAACTTCAACAAAATTCTGTGAGTTTGAAGGAGGAACTTCAACAAAATTCTGTGAGTTTGAAGGAGGAATTTCTACAAAATTCAAAGAGTCTGGAGGAAAAGCTTCTAGAAAACTCGGTCAGCCTGAAAGAAGAACTTCTAGAAAATTCGAATTGTCTAAAAGAGGAACTTCAAGGAAATGTGAAGAGCCTGGAAGAAAAGCTTCACGAAAATTCGAAAAATTTAGAAGTGAAGCTTCTAGAAAGCTCGGAGAATTTGAGAGAAGAGCTTCTAGAAAATTCGAGAAGCTTGAAAGAAGAAGTTTGCAGTGTGGCGAATCGGTTGGAAGAAAGAATGGGAACTGTTGAAACAGAGATGGAGAAAATCAAAGATGAAATAAAAGAAGAAATGAAAAAAATTAAGGAAACGCTCCACGATGAGATAAAGGAAAAATTTAGTGAGCCAGAAAAGCGAATGGATTCTGTGCACATTCCAGAAATTTCCAACAGAAATTCAATGCCAGATCTGAGTACTAAATTGGAGGAAGTTCAAAAAGACATCAAAGATTTCAAGGTCAGTTCGGAACCAGGAAAGCTCTCATTGAAACCGCCTCAGTTCGACGGAAATACTCCATGGTCAAACTACCACCGACAATTCGAAGCTGCTGCCAAAGCAAATGGATGGAATGCTGGGGAAAAACCTTTAGCATTGACACTGGCATTGCGTGGCGATGCCACAAATATTTTACAAACGCTCACCGCCCAACAACAGGAAGACTATGAACAGCTGGTAAAACACTTGGAACTTCGCTATGGCCAAGCCCACCTTGAACACGTATATCACTCACAGCTGAAGAATCGATGCCAGAAATCAAGCGAATCGTTGCAAGAATTTGAAGCAGATATTGCACGCTTGGTTCGTCTTGCGTACCCAGCTACACCGGAAAATGTAATGGAGCGACTAGCGGTGCAGGCATTTTTGGATGGACTTCGTGACCAGGAAACCCGGCAAGCCCTAACACTAGCTCGCCCCGCACATCTCGTGGATGCATTGGCACGCGCTCTGGAATTCGAAGCAGCAAAACAATCCTGCAAAAGCCAGAGTAGAGTACGGATGATTAAGGAAGATCCACAGCCACAAAAGCCCGCTAATATCGAAGCTGTGATGCGAAAATTGCTGAAGGAAGTTGTGCCTGAGAGAAGACTGATACGATGCCGAAATTGTAGAGAACTTGGGCACGTGCGTAGCAAATGTCCAACATTGAAAAAATCGACATCAACGATGAAGGTCAAGAAGGAGCAATCGTCAGCCCGTATCCAACAAGCCCCAGTTAACAATGCATATGTCGCTGTACTTCAAAGACAAGACAAAGGTGTCTTTGTTGACGGTCTCATTAACAACGAGCCTCGCACCATGCTGCTTGATACAGGTGCGACTAGGACAATCCTTGGACCTACATTTGCCAAAACACCGGCAAGAATTGAATCGTCGAATTGGAAGCTACGCACAGCAACAGGAGAGCCGGCAACTGTGTATGGTGAACTTCCAATTGAACTGACTTTGGGCAGCACTACAGTGAAACACCGGGCTCTAGTAGCGGATATCGAGGACGAGGTAATAATCGGAATGGACATCATGAATTCCAGAGGATTCTAGATGAATTTTAAAGACGGCGTCCTTCGTGTGAACGGAGAAGAGCTGGTACTTCATGGGAGAAATGAAGAAATGGTTCGAGTTCTGCTGGCTGAAGACGTAAGCGTACCGGAGAGGGCTGAAACCATTTTGGAGGCTCGCCTGGATGGAGGTGCGAGCAGTGGAAACGTGGTGATGTTCGAGCCCAAGCTACATGATGAGAAAATTGGACGAGGAATTGCACTAGGAAAAACCTTGTTGCGTGCTGATAAATTTGTGCCAGTAAGGGTAATGAATGTCAATTATTACCCGGTGACCTTGAAGAAGGGAACAATTTTGAGGCACTGCTCGTCAATTTCCTCTGTGATTAGAAGTGTACGCGGCACTGTTAGCCAAGCCAGTAACATGCCAGCAGAATTGGAGAAGTTGGTTGCTATTTCGTCCAAGGACATGGGGCCAGCACAAAAGACCAAACTGAGGGAACTAGTCAGGAAGTATCAGGAAATCTTCGATACCGGAGTAGGCAAAGGAGGTAGAACAAAGGTGGTTCAGCACAAGATAGATACTGGAAATGCCCGACCAATCAGGCAATCAGCCAGAAGATTTCCTCTAGTCAAAAAGGAGGAGGCTGACAAAATAGTCTGCGACATGGAGAAAGACGGAGTCATCGAGCCATCCGACAGTCCCTGGTCCTCTCCAGTCGTGTTGGTGAAGAAGAAAGATGGATCAACACGGTTTTGCGTAGACTACCGTCAACTAAACAACGTGACGAAAAAGGACAGCTACCCTCTCCCAAGGATAGACGACACGCTAGACACGCAGGCTGGATCTACGATTTTCTCGACCTTAGATTTGAAGAGCGGATACTGGCAGGTAGAACTGGCCCAGGAAGATCGAGAAAAGACAGCTTTTACCATCGGCTCCGGATTATGGCAGTTTACAGTTATGCCATTCGGCCTCTGCAATGCTTCAGCCACATTCGAAAGATTGATGGAGACGGTTTTGAAAGGACTATCATGGAAGACGTGTCTGGTGTATCTCGACGACATTACTGTGGTTGGCAGATCGTTCGAGGACCATGTAAAAAACTTGGAAGAGGTATTTCAGCGACTGAGAAGCTCCGGACTGAAACTGAGCCCCAAGAAATGTCATCTGTTTCAAAAAGAAGTACGTTATCTCGGCCACGTTGTCTCTGGGAAAGGAGTGGCAGTAGATGAGCAGAAGATCAAAGCTGTTAAGGAATGGCCCGTTCCGAAAGACATTCACCAGCTTCGAAGTTTTCTTGGCTTGTGCACTTACTATCGCCGATACGTGCTGGGATTTGCTAACATCGCAAAACCACTGACCAGGCTCAAGGAAGGACAAACAAAGTTCCAGTGGTCAGATGATTGCCAAGATTCATTCAGGAAGTTGAAAGGAGCTTTGATCAACGCACCAATCTTGAGCTACCCCCTTCCAGACGGGAAATTCATCCTGGACACGGACGCCAGTAACGTGGGACTTGGAGCTGTCCTGTCTCAGATCCAAGAAGGACAAGAGAAGGTCATCGGTTACTTCAGCAAGACCCTCAGTAAACCGGAGCGGAATTACTGTGTCACCAGGCGGGAACTGTTGGCTGTTGTCAAGGGAGTTGAGCACTTCTACAAGTACGTGTATGGACGAAGATTCCTACTGAGAACTGACAATGCAGCTCTCAAATGGCTCCTACAGTTTAAGAATCCCGAGGGTCAAGTGGCACGCTGGATTGAGAGGCTCCAGGAATTCGACTTTGAGATCGAACATCGGGCGGGGACCAGCCATAAGAATGCGGATGCCCTATCGCGAAGACCATGTCCAGACGACTGTTCGCACTGCCGACGAACAGAGGAAAAGGAGTCGACACTCTGCAGAACCACGGCGATCGATGATAACTGGAATGACCACAAGATCCAGAAAGACCAAGAGAAAGATCCAGATCTTGGTTTAGTCATCGGCTGGAAGAAGAGCGATCGAAGACCGTCGTGGCAGGAAATTGCCAGTTGTTCTCCAGTCGTTAAAACTTACTGGGCCCAATGGAACTCTTTCACCTTAGACAATGGAGTCTTGAAGCGTGTGTTGGAGTCGGAGGATGGCGGGGAAGAAAGACGTCAGGTAGTAGTTCCCAGGAGCAGAAGACAGGAAGTGCTCCGAGAAATCCATGATGGGGTCACCGGAGGACATCTGGGAGTGACGAAGACCCTCCAGAAAGTTAGGCAACGGTTCTACTGGGCCAATTGTCAAGCTGACGTCAAGGACTGGTGCAGGAAATGTGCTGTATGCGCTGCCAGTAATGGGCCTCGAACAAGACCTAAGGCCCCGATGCGCCAGTACAATGTGGGCAGCCCATTCGAAAGGATCGCCATTGACATCGCTGGCCCGTTCCCACAATCTGAACACGGGAACAAGTACATCCTTGTGGCGATGGATTACTTCAGCAAGTGGGCCGAAGCCTATGCCCTGCCCAACCAAGAAGCCATCACCGTTGCCGACGTCTTGGTGAAGGAGTGGATTTGTCGATTCGGTGTCCCGTTAGAACTGCATTCGGATCAAGGCAGGAATTTCGAGTCAAACCTGTTCCAGGAGATGTGTCAGATGCTGAACATCCGGAAAACGAGGACCACAGCTCTACATCCGCAGTCCGATGGAATGGTGGAGCGGATGAATAAGACGATAAACCGCCACCTGTCCAAGGTAGTCTCTGACCACCAGAAGGATTGGGACCAGTACCTCCATCTGTTCCTGATGGCGTATCGTTCCGCAGTTCATGAGTCAACCGGCCAAACCCCTGCAAGTGTTATGAGCCGAGAGCTGCGACTTCCATGTGACCTGAAGTTTGGGACGCCACCAGGACAAGACACTGCGGGAGATGACTACGTCAGCAAACTGCGACAGAGAATGGACGACATCCATGAACGGGTCCGTTTGAACATCCAGAGTGCCAGCGACAGAATGAAGGAGACCTACGACATCAAGGCGGATGCTGGTGGATATCATGAAAAGGATAAACGACCTCGTCTACCGCATATATAAGCCACCACGAGGAAAACCTAGGGTAGTCCACTTCAATAGGTTGTCCCCTTACGCCGGAAACCACGATCAAGTCCGCACCGTCAGATCAACGGAGGACGAAATGACGTTTCAGAGTTTCATGTCCCTGTACTCGAACGGACAGCAAGTTCAATATGGGGTAACCCGAGAGGAGTCACGAGATCTTTTCAAGGTGCCTGCCAATTACGCGTTAGCTCACTGTGTGGCAGAAGATCTCCAAATGTCCAGAGGCATTGCAGTAGTTTTCTCCAAGAAGTTCGGTCGAATCCAGGAACTGAGAGAACAGAACCCGGAAGTTGGAGGGGTGTTAGATCTGAGGAAAGGCCAGAGAAACATCTACTATCTGGTTACCAAGAAGCGTTCTCGTGATAAGCCGTCTTATGAAGATGTTTGGAAGAGCCTTACGAGATTGAGAGACACGATGCTGGACCAGAATATTGTAGACCTGGCAATCCCAAAATTGGCCTGTGGGCTTGATCGGCTGGACTGGAGAGTTATAAGAAGCATGTTGGAGACAATATTCAGATCCAGCGGCATCAACATTCTGGTGTGCTCCAACCATCTTCCTCGACCGAAAATGAAGACTGTGGAGTGCTACTTCCATCGAACGTCCAGGTGCAGATATGGAGAATCTTGCAGATATCTTCACACTCCAAGAATGAAGTTTCGGGGCGAAACGTCTTTAAGAAGGGGGCAATGTAACGATTTCGAGACCGGCCCTGATCTTATTAATTATGCACCCTCGTTCAACTACAGCTGCATATCTGCTGGCGTACGCATCGCCGAGAACAAGCTGGAATAATCGATTGTTCGATACTATTCGAAGAGCCATCTAGATGAAATGTTCTATACTCCTGAATATTCGAGAGCCGTGAATGGAAACTGCTTGGGAGTATATAAGCGGGACAGGCAGAATAGAGAGTTAGTTACAGTTCCAGAGTTCGCTGATAGATAGCCACAGTAGAAATAAATTAGTGAAGTAAATGTTTTAGTGAATAATCGTTGTAAATAGTGTTTCAAATAAATTAGGAAAATTTGTTAGTGCAGTTTTACTACAATAGCTATTCCTGTCAATAAAATCTATTATTATTATTATTATTAATTATGGGAAAAGAAATACTGATCAAACTTCTTCAGTTCAGAAGATATACAGAAAAAAAGTAAAAATTTCGAAATTCTTTCATTTTGTGAAGATTTTTTAAACCATCCAACTATGTGAATACAAATTCAATACACAGTATCTTACAAATTGGGGCACTTTCAACTTTTTATTTTCAAATACAGGCCTGTATTTTTCATTGCATTGTTTTAAATTTCATATTGGAATAGTATTTTTATCCCACATTTCAAAATTTTTGAAATCTAACACAGCAGCTGTAACTGAAAAATATCAGAGCATAAAAAATGAATCGATGACAAGTAGACATTTTTCAATTACACCTGTTATGGAATTTAAAAAATATTGAAATTCAAAATGATAAACTTGATTTCAGAAACCATCATTTGAATTTCAGAATAGTCAAGGTTATTTCACAATAGTACATTCTGTAGCAAGGTAAGATTGAAAATTAGATGCGAGTGGGAAGTTCCAAGCGTGAGCTATGTCAAAATTGAAAAACTATACGATGTCAGTCAATGATAACTTTATTATTGCTACAGCATTGTGAGACTATTCATTCTATCTCTAAAGAAATACATTTAAACTGCACAGGGACACAGGAGTTGTAGAATATTTCTTCAAACTCAAGAGAGAGAGAATGTTAGTATTTTGTTATATTTGATTTCAGAATTAGCAAATTCGACGATGATCGTGGAGAAAGCATCAATGAATTTCGGAAAGATCCATATTTTGTTGTTATTGTCTAATAAGTAATAAAATTTCCGTTGATGATAGTATATCTACAAAAATTAATTCTCAATTTCAGAAAAAGTAAGAATAAGTTCAGAAAAGAATAATTTGAATTTCGCAAATATTGATAGACATATTGATGAATTCCGAAATAGAAATGATATTTTCTGAAATACAATTGACTATTCTGAAATTTAAACGATGGTTTCTCGAATACTATTGATGCTTTCTGAAATCGAACTGACTTCTTTGAAATTCAACTCACTATTCTGAAAATCAATTGACGCTTTCTGAAACTGAAGTCACTATTCTGAAATACAATTGATACTTTCCGAAATATAAGTAACTATTCTGAAATTGATTTGACGCTTTCTGAAAAGAAGTTGACGCTTTCTGAAAAGAAGTTGACGCTTCCTGAAATACAACTGGAAAAGGTGTAGTTATCTTCAATTGATTGCATGAACTGTTTACTAGATGCGAACATTTTGAAATAATTTGATGCTTTTCGAGGTACACCTTTCGAGCCGATTTCTGTACATTTAATTCACTTACACTTCCAGCATTACTCAAAATAAAACTGGTTGGCTGTTCATTAGTATGTTGCTCTTCATTTTCAGATGACTTTTGGCAGAAAAAGCCCAAGAATTGCTGAGGCGTTGCAGCCAACCGTACACTGACGTCAAATACACACATGTTCCCCCGACACTCAACGCATACCGACTCACACATTACAGAAGGATGCGAGAACTTGAAAATCTGCCATAGTGGGAGCTAAGGAGGGGCCTCGGATTGGGTGCTGCGGGACTGGTGATGAATCACCTGCGGCCGCCGATCCGCCCAGTCTTGAACCAGTCCTACCAGAGTTTTCACGAAGAGGCGGATCAAAGGAACTCGCTACGGGAACTGGAAAACTTGGTCTTTGGTGGGAGCCGAGGAAGGGCCTTGGATCGGGTGTTGCAGGACTGGTGCCGGTGAATGAATCGCCCGCGGCCTCCGCACTACCCCATCGAGAACCAGCTCTACCAAGACTTTTACGAGGATGCGGTGCAGAACTGGAGATCTAGTCTCTAATGGAAGCCGAGGAGGAGGGGCCTACTTGCTTGACTGTGACAACAGCCTTTCCATAAATACTATTACTACTACTTCGGTAGCAAACGTGTGAAAAATTGAGTTCATTACATTTTCGAAATAATTACCTTCGAAACTGTCCGCTTTTCGTAGCGGCGCCATCGGCGTTGGGGCTGATAGTTTCTGGTGGCAGACGTGGTGTCTGCGTTTTGGAGGAAAGGTCTCCCAACTCCGTTGCTTCTGGGCCATCGTCATGTTTTTGTTTCTGCTGTTAATGAACACTACGAGTGTCTTATCGGGACCTTCGAAGCTGGATCGTCGGCTCGAAGTGCTCAGAGAGTCTGCAGAATCGTGCATCGAGTAGAACACGTTGTCTTCACCGTCACTGTAAGGATACACCTGGGAAAATTGTTAAAATGGTTAAACTTCTATACGGCTAATATATTGATTTCAAGCAGTCTAAAGTCATTTTACGTGTAGCGGCATTCCGAATGATTTGATTATTTTTTAAAGATGATGTAAAATAAAATATAATATTTCAGCAACCAAAATTGTGGGCATACAGTTGACTGATATTTTATTCATACAAAATAGTAAAAAAAACTAATGTTTGGGGCCCAACGTGAGGCACCAAAATTACCTCTCTCTTTGAAATGTTTGGAAAAGAAAAGTCTATAAGAAATTATTATAGCCTATCTTCACCAAAACCGAACTAATTTTCAGAAAGACTAACATGGTGAATGTTTCAAAATCATAGAAGATTATTACCAAATACTGTTTCCAAAAATGATTTGGGGATATTAAAATACCTTTTTCTTCTGTTGCTTGACAGGAAGCTTTCCTTTGTTCTTGCATTTCGGACTGCTGGGACTCGACCTGGTTTCGTGGGCCAAGGTTTTTATGTTTTGACTAGTTGCATCAGAAATTCTCTGGTATTCGGATTCGGACTTGGTCTTCCTGTTTTCACTGTCCGATTTACTACCAGCGTTTATTTTATCGCAACTCTTTCCTATTTTCTTGTACATGATTCTCTGCTTCGCACTCAACTTTGCTAGAAGGAAATATTTTGATTCCAGTATAGTGAATTGAGAATATTTGAACTTTAGAATAAATCATAGTTTGATTTCGACTAGAAACAACAGTATTTATAACTAACACTCACCAATTGATTCCAGGTCCGTTTTACTCAACTTCCTATCATCTTTGCCTAGTTTTCTGTCAGTTTCGGTGTCAGATTTTGAGGTTGGTTGACTTTGTCTTCTATTTATCATATCATGTAATTTTTCTTTTATATGAGCCTCTAATCGATCAATGTTCTGTTGTTGGCTAAATGTAAAGAAAATCAAGCTTAAGATATCTAAATTGTGATGGTAAGCTAGTTTGTTTATTAATTATGTATTCACAGATAAGTCAAGTTTATTGCACGAATTTCTTTATTCGTAAACAAATAATAATATGGAGCCCCGTCTTTCTGAATGACTAGAATAATATATCCCATCACCCATATCTTTTAAAATATTCGACTATAAAAATCGGATAAACATTTTTTTTTCAAATGTCATTTGATGTCCTCTAAGACATTCCAATTCATCCTGATTGAGGAAAGGGTGAAACTGAAGTTAGTATATAGAGATGACAATTGTTTTTCAAAAAATAATATTGAATATTCACATTATGATATAGAAAAGAGTATTACTTGTTCTACCTCGGATTGTTCCGAAATCTGAGGGAGACAGAGAAAAAAAAAACTTTATTATCTAAGAAAAAACTTTCTTACTGACAAAAGTTAAAAACATTAAAAAATTATATGTAGGTATATACAAGAGCAATCCTACTGATGAAGTTAACTTTGTTAACGAAATGCGCATAAAATTACTGGTGTGGTGAAAGGGAAAACAAAGTTTGATTCTTTGATTGACACCACAGGCGTCCAATATTCCATTTTCAATAGGATCCAGGCCAACAGTTCTACCTTCAATCATTTGAAAGAAAGTAATTTGGTCTTGTTAATATTTGAGACAAGCGAACTAGAGTCGCACCATTCCTCAACCTTTACTAAATCAACTCCTTTCAGGTTGAAAAAGATAATAATAATAATAATAATAATAATTTATTTAAGTAGGCAAGCCTAATATACAAAATTACAAAAGTATAAATATATAACAACATTATGTAACTATTATGTAAATATAAAACGATCGGCCATTTGAGCTTACACTTACAGGAAAACAAAATGTAATTACATACATATCACTAGATTATTAAATCACATTACACAATCAACAAAGAAAAATAAAAATCAAATATTAAATATCACAATGAGCTGTTACTAATTAACTTCTTTAATGATGACTTCAATTGGTTTACTGAATTAGATTCTTTTACTAATTGTGGTAGTTTATTAAACTCATTTAAGCCTTTATGAAACATACTATTCATTCCAAATTTAGTATTAGTTTTATTAATGTAAAAATTGTTATTTCTTCTTGAGTTGTAATCATGGACTTCATTATTTCTCATTAAGAACTTTTGAAAGTAATTGGGTAACAATCCTTTATGCAGCTTGAATATAAAAATCATAGTCATATATAACATCAATTGAATTGCTGTGTAACGGCTACATCCCAATATTAATCTCATAACCCGATTTTGAAGCTTTTGCAATTGTGCTATTTTATTTTTACCATGTAGAAAAAGTAATGTTGAACAATAATCAAAATGAGGTTGTTTAAGACTTTTAAAAATATTCAACCTAGCATACATAGACACTTCTTTATATATACGAGAAAAAAAGAAAAGATTTTTGGATATTTTTTTACAAATAAAATCAGCATGACTATTTAGTTTTAAATTTTTATCAATTATAAATCCCAAATATTTCATTTCAGTTACATTTTCAATGGCATCATTATTAATTTTTATAACAGCATTTGCCCAAACAATTTGATCATACATATAAGATGAAGTAACAATCATATTTTTTGTTTTACTGACGTTAAGTTTAAGTTTATTATTGAATAAATATGTTTCAATGCTATTTAAGGACCTATTCATTTCAACAATTGTCTGATCTAAATTTTCATGTATGGAATAGACCAAGGTATCATCTGCGAAAAGATTTATACAGTGTGATCCAGAAATGGGGTTAGTATCATTTAGATAAATAATAAAAAGCAATGGACGTAACACACTACCCTAGGGTATGCCGCTCTCTATTATGAGTTCATCTGACAATTCTTTTCCAAATTTAGTTTTTTGTCTTCTGTTAAATAAGTAACATTGAATCCAATCAAAAACCCCAGATATCCCATAGTACTTTAATTTTTCAAGTAAAATAGTTCTGTCAATTGTTTCAAATGATCTTTTAAGGTCGAGAAATGTCGCAACAATATACTGATTTCTATCAATTATTTGTAGGGACGTTTCAGATGAGTGTTTAGCTCTAAAACCTGATCTTTCAAACTAGACAGACAGAGAGCAAGATGACATTATCTAAGCCAGTTGAGTGTAACTTTTTCATATTAAATATTCATAACATTGCATGTATATTTGAAACGGCGGATTCTCACAAAAAGTTGAATTTATATATTATTATTAATGAATTTATGATAAAAAATATTCGTCAGTTTGGCAATCGAATTCTTCAATACACTGTAAGCGCTGCTGAAACCATAAAAAAAATCCGGAGGATGTCAAACTTACTTTGAAAAGAATAATTTTATTTTCATTTCAATCCACATTTTACTTGCCTAGCCATGAAAGTTTTCTTCGTTCCCGGCATTTGAGGTGTGGATAACGACTTTTCTGTGTGTCCCGCAGCCGATTTGCTTCGTTCCCTTTCTTGTATATTAGGACGGACTTTTTCTAGTAATTGACCAAGTACTTTGCTACGTGATCGTGGTATTTTACCTAGTGAAGCGTCGGTTTGTTGCAGAAGACCTAAAAAACGACAAATTGTTATTACAGCCATCACCAAAAGCAAGAAACAGGTAAGATGGTTTCTGACAAAGAAGAAAAATAAAATTCATTTCTGACGTTTTCCAACATCTGTGTAGTAATCGCCCGCATTTCTGATGTCATTCCATCTTTCAAGTCTTGTGGGCAGGTTTTGTTTGAAGACCTTGTTTTTGAGATGACCTCATAAGAAATCTAATGGGATGAGATCAGGTGAACTCACTGTCCATTAAAACGCACATCTTCGACCTATCCATCTATTAGGGAATACTGTATTTAAATATTTTCTTATCGGAACTGTAAAATGCGGTGGTGCTCCATCCTGTTGAAACCATAAAGAAGAATGTGGTATATTTGGATTAACTGGAGTAGGAAATAAGATTGTTGGTATAGGAATATAAGCTCTGCCTATAAATATTCCAAATAATGTTGGCCCAATTACCAACAGAAAACAACTGCTGCCCCATGCGACCGTTGAATTAATTCTGTTTGATACTTGGCAAAGTTTTTTACGAGGTTTACTTTTTAGTGCTCTTCAAATGTCATACCTGAAATTATTTTTCTAGTCTTTGTTGATGATTGACATAAACCATGAAACCGCTACGTTCTCTGTCCCTTAATTTATTGAATCGAAAATTTATTCCAGCAAGAGCAATGCAAAGTAATTTTTGTAGAAAACTTTGCCGAGTATCAAAGAGATATAATTCGTAGGGGATAACAGTTGTTTTCTTTTGGATAATCGTAACGAAAATACCTATTGTATAGGGTTTGTGTGGAAGTTTGGATTAGATAATCCAGTTAGCATTATTTATCATAATTCTATCGCAACTTATTTATTTACTTGAACTTATCCTATTTTGTACCTTCAACTTAATTGCTCTACGTTAATGTACTAAGTGTAGAACAGTTAGCATTATTTATCATAATTCTATCGCAACTTATTTATTTACTTGAACTTATCCTATTTTGTACCTTCAACTTAATTGCTCTACGTTAATGTACTAAGTGACATTTTTTTTAAATCAGAAAGGTATTAGAATCTTCAAAGGCGCTTTCTCTTAAATCTCACAATTCTCCTGGGCTAAACTGATGCGATAAAATCGTTGCTATGGTGGTATAACCTTTGTTATGTCAATATTCTAATAACCAAAATACTAAAGACCAGTGTATTAGAAAAACAAATCAGAATATGGTCAGAATAACTGAAGAACTGGTGAGGAAACGTTCAGAACACAATGAAGGTACTGGCATTAATAGCATTAATTATAAAAAATAAAAATTAACAACAATCAATCAAATTTCTAGGTATAATAGGTACTCTAGAGGAGCTGTCTCTACACCAAGAAGATATAGAAAAAATCGAGCACATCAATAACTGGTGCAAAGAGTTACAAATCCTATATCTTCAAGCAAATCTAATTTCCAAGATAGAAAACTTGAACAAGCTAAAGAAACTCCAGTATCTCAACCTGGCTATTAACAATATAGAAGTGATCGAAAATCTAGAGAGATGCGAATCATTGGAAAAACTTGATCTGACCCTTAATTTTATTGGAAACCTCGAAAGTGTGCGTTCCCTGAAGAACAACGTATTCTTGAAAGAATTGTATTTAACAGGTACCTACAAACAATTTGGGGTAAAATTCTTATATATCTGGGACACAATTTCGTTGATTGAATGTTCTTATGAAACTTCCTGTCTTTCTTCGAATTAAAAATATACCAGTCAAACTTAGATTAGCTCCTTCGAGTATCTGATCTACCCTGATCATACATTGCCTTCTTGATAATTCCCCAAACACAGGAGAGTTATGGGTTATAATTGAAATTTCAGGAAACCCTTGTTGCGACTTCCAAGGTTACAGAGATTATGTTATTGCTCATTTGCCACAATTGCAAAACTTGGACATAAAGGAGATCACACGTAGTGACAGAATCAAGGCTCTACAACATCTCTCGGAGAACGAAAAACATGTGAAGAAATGTCAAGAAAAACACAGGTATAAATATTTAGATCGATAATCTATTTTTAGCATAACAGACGGGGAGATGAAAATTATAACTGAATTTTAAAAAAGTGCATCAACCGGGATTTGAACCGGGGAGCTCTTTGATTCCGGCCAAGTGTCTTAGACCACCACACTATTGAAAACTGGCACATGTGCTTCCCTTTCCTAAAATTAATAATCCAAAACAACTGAACGACTTGAGACCAATTAGTATACTACCTGTTCTTTCAAAAATTCTAGAAAAAGTAATGGATGGACAAATAAGAGAGTACCTTGATGAACATAACCTTTTTCCAGAACATCAATCCGGTTTCCGATCTAGTCGTAGTTGCACCACAGCTCTTACTAAGGTTTCTGATGATTTATTGACCTCACTTGATAAAAAGAATATATCCACTCTCGTTTTGTTCGACTATTCGAAGGCGTTTGATCGTATAAATCACCAACTATTATTAGCGATATTGCACTATAATGGTTTCACTAATAGTGCATCTGCCATGATCAAAAATTACTTAGAAAACCGCGAAGTGAAAATTGGAAATAGTTACTCCGAGCCATTGAATATTACTGCGGGTGTGCCTCAGGGATCTATTTTGGGCTTTTACTGTTCACTATGTATACATCCAATTTATCATCATTTATGTCACATTGTCAATCACATTACTATGCGGACGACACACAAATTTACCATTCCTTCAGCCCTGAAAAAATTATTGATGGGTGCTCAGCCGTAAGTGACGATCTCAATAATCTGTCTAGAGCGTCAAAGGACCACTGTCTGAGTAGAAATCCTACAAAATCAAAATTGCTCATTTTTGGTACTAAAATATATAGAAATGAATGCAAAGATCGGATAACCAAATCAATTGATTCCGAACCCCTAGAAATTGTTGAATCTGCGAAAAACTTGGGATTAATTATAGATAGTGAGTTGAGATTCAGTGAGCATGTGACAGGAACTATCAAAAAAGCTTATTGCAATCTCAAGTTAATCTATAACTTCTCCAAAATAATCGATGCTAAAACCAAAAAAATTTTGTGTGATTCTTTGGTTCTAAGCCACTTTAACTTCGCTTGTTTAACAAGGTATGATCAGAGTCGTATTCAATATGTTCAAAATGCATGTGCGCGGTTTATATATAGAATTAGGAAAATAAACTCAATTTCACACAAAATAAAGGAATCTGGTTGGCTAACAATGAAACAAAGATGGCTAGTAAGTATTTCTTGTTTTTCTCATGAAATAGTTCGTTCCAAGAAACCCGGGTACTTATTCAATAAACTGTTATTCAGGGATGAGGTTCATACAGTCAATACCATAAAAAATATTGAGTCACCACTTGATCA
This sequence comes from Chrysolina americana, assembly GCA_958502065.1. Taxonomy (NCBI): domain Eukaryota; kingdom Metazoa; phylum Arthropoda; class Insecta; order Coleoptera; family Chrysomelidae; genus Chrysolina; species Chrysolina americana. The sequence goes on from OY293410.1 coordinate 91,272,476, forward strand.
TTGTACTGAAGTCAACTCAGGCTTGGACTTCTACTCAATCTTCATCCCAATCATTGACCAATGTGTTCCCGTTATTCGCAACTTCACTAGTAAATATCCTCCATTGTTCAACAGTGAAATAATCAGAGATATTAAAAGGAAGAATAACGTCTTTAGATAACTAAAACCCACCAACTCTGAGAATCTCGGAGAAAATTTCCGATTCCTTCGTCGCTCCATTAAAACAAAAATTAATATAGCGTACAGGGAATACGAAAGTAAATCTGAAAGGGCAATAAAAGAAGATCCAGTCAACTTCTGGCTCTACATTCAAAATAAGAAAGGCACATCAAGAATCCCTAGTATACTACTCTTGGACGACGTAGAATACAGCAATCCCTCAGAAATTGTAAATGCATTTGCACGATTCTTTGAAAGCGCATACTCTCCACCACAACAATCATACGAACTCACTAATGTTGCAACAAACAATCCCATCATCTCTGTCAGACGTTTTTCAGATATCGAAGTTTGCAATTCTCTTAAAAAATTTAAATCCAAACGTATCAGCGGGGACGATGGCATACCCAGCTTCTACGTTAAAGACTGTGCTCACATTCTAAGCACACCACTACAGGTAATTTTTAATCTAGCACTGAGTTCCCAATAAATGGAAAATTTCAAAAACTGGTGCAATAAATAATATTTCAAACTACCGACCTATAACCCTGTTGTCCAACTTTGCTAAGGCATTCGAGATGTGCTTGTACAACAGGATTTTTCCTGAAGTTAAAAATTTGATCTCCAATAATCAACACAGATTCTTCAGTAAAAGATCTACAATTACCAAATTAATGTGCTTCACACAAACAGTCAGTAATGCAGTTAATCAAAACCTCCAAGTAGATACAGTTTACACTGACTTCTCGAAAGCTTTCGACAAGATAGATCATAATATTCTCATCAATAAACTTCATTTCTATGGTTTTGACACCCAACTATTACACCTACTTCGCTATTACCTAACTGATCGTATCCTGTTCGTAGAGTATAGAGGTAACAAATCTTTCCAGTTTTTAGCAAACAGCGGTGCCCCCCAAGAAAGTAACCTAGCACCTCTCTTATTCTCAATTTTTATCAATCAGCCTTATGCTGTATCACTTCCGTTTAAAATAACGTCACCGTTATTCGACATTTCCGTTATTTTGCTATTGCTTGGTAATAGCAAAATAATGGAAATGGCGAATAACGGTGACCTTATTTTCAACGGAAGTGATACAGCATAGGACTGAATGATATAGTAATTAATGTCACTTCTTACTTTTTGCAGACGACTTGAAAATATTTCTACCCATTGTATCTGAGAAGGACTGCTTTATCCTACAAAAAGATCTTGAATTCTTGCATGTTTGGTGCATTGAAAATAATCTCCCTCTTAACATAAATAAATGTAAATACTCCCAATATACCCTGAAAAATAATGTTACACAATATGACTACCATATAAATAACACTCCCCTAGAAAAAACCAATCAAACAAAAGATCTTGGTATAATTTTCGACTCAAAATTGAGCTTTTCTATCCAATACAGTACAATGACATGTGCAGCCAAACGAATGCTTGGTCTCATATATCGGAATTGTAAAAACTTTCGTAACTAGGACAGCTTTATAACATTGTTTAATGCCTACGTAAGATCTCGGCTGGAGTATGATTCATTAATATGGTCGCCTTTTTCCAATATTCACACAAACAAAATAGAGTCTATCCAAAGAGGTTTCATGAAATACATCACATATAAATTAGATGGAGTCTACCCAGAACAAGGTATCGACAATAGAATATTACTGAATAAATTCAAACTACTACCCCTCCAAAACCGAAAAACCTACTATTCAATAATATTTATTTTCAAATCAGTAAACAATTTAATCGACTGTCCTGAATGACTCTCCTATTTTGATTTTCTACTTACTTAATTCAAGAACTAACATACTTCTCCAATCGTAGCAATGAGCAAATTATTCAATCAATTCTGTGCAGATCTCGACATCTATTATCAGCCAATTGGTCAAGTAAAAAACCGTATCAAAATACTTTTGCATAATAACCAAAATATCTGAGTCCAATCTATAAATCTATATCTGTATGTACCTTACTATAGAAGCTAATCCAATTTATAACGATTCAGTCAAGTTATGTTTTTCCACTTTTGATTTTATTTCCCCATCGTCAGGTGTTTCCTGATTATTAAACTCGAATGGTATATATGTACATATACGTGTATATGTATGTGTATATGCAGGCATGTGTATGTATTGTAATAAAACTGCACTAACTAATTTTCCTAATTTATTTGAAACACTATTTACAACGATTATTCACTAAAACATTTACTTCACTAATTTATTTCTACGGTGTCAGTCTCTATCCGCTAACTCTGGAACTGTAACTCCTCTTCTTCTGACTGTCCCGCTTATATACTCCCAAGCAGTTTCCTTTCACGATTCTCGAATATTCAGGAGTATAGAACTTTTCGTCTAGATGGCTCTTCGAATAGTATCGAACAATCGATTATTCCAGCTTGTTCTCGGCGATGCGTACGCCAGCAGATATGCAGCTGTAGTTGAACGAGGGTGCATAATTAATAAGATCAGGGCCGGTCTCGGGGCCGGTCTCGAAATCGTTACATTGCCCCCTTCTTAAAGACGTTTCGCCCCGAAACGTCATTCTTGGAGTGTGAAGATATCTGCAAGATTCTCCATGTCTGCACCTGGACGTTCGATGGAAGTAGCACTCCACAGTCTTCATTTTGGGTCGAGGAAGATGGTTGGAGCACACCAGAATGTTGATGCTGCTGGATCTGAATATTGTCTCCAACATGCTTCTTATAACTCTCCAGTCCAGCCGATCAAGCCCACAGGCCAATTTTGGGATTGCCAGGTCTACAATATTCTGGTCCAGCATCGTGTCTCTCAATCTCGTGAGGCTCTTCCAAACATCTTCATAAGACGGCTTATCACGAGAACGCTTCTTGGTAACCAGATAGTAGATGTTTCTCTGGCCTTTCCTCAGCTGTAACACCCCTCCAACTTCCGGGTTCTGTTCTCTCAGTTCCTGGATTCGACCGAACTTCTTGGAGAAAACCACTGCAATGCCTCTGGACATTTGGAGATCTTCTGCCACGCAGTGAGCTAACGCGTAATTGGCAGGCACCTTGAAAAGATCTCGTGACTCCTCTCGGGTTACCCCATATTGAACTTTCTGTCCGTTCGAGTACAGGGACATGAACCTCTGAAACGTCATTTCGTCCTCCGGTGATCTGACGGTGCGGACTTGATCGTGGTTTCCGGCGTAAGGGGACAACCTATTGAAGTGGACTACCCTAGGTTTTCCTCGTGGTGGCTTATATATGCGGTAGACGAGGTCGTTTATCCTTTTCATGATCTTATATGGACCTTCCCACGAGTTCCGAAGTTTCGGTGATAGTCCACGGCGACGTTTAGGGTTGTATAGCCAGACAAGGTCACCTGTTTGATATCCACCAGCATCCGCCTTGATGTCGTAGGTCTCCTTCATTCTGTCGCTGGCACTCTGGATGTTCAAACGGACCCGTTCATGGATGTCGTCCATTCTCTGTCGCAGTTTGCTGACGTAGTCATCTCCCGCAGTGTCTTGCCTTGGTGGCGTCCCAAACTTCAGGTCACATGGAAGTCGCAGCTCTCGGCCCATAATAACACTTGCAGGGGTTTGGCCGGTTGACTCATGAACTGCGGAACGATACGCCATCAGGAACAGATGGAGGTACTGGTCCCAATCCTTCTGGTGGTCAGAGACTACCTTGGACAGGTGGCGGTTTATCGTCTTATTCATCCGCTCCACCATTCCATCGGACTGCGGATGTAGAGCTGTGGTCCTCGTTTTCCGGATGTTCAGCATCTGACACATCTCCTGGAACAGGTTTGACTCGAAATTCCTGCCTTGATCCGAATGCAGTTCTAACGGGACACCGAATCGACAAATCCACTCCTTCACCAAGACGTCGGCAACGGTGATGGCTTCTTGGTTGGGCAGGGCATAGGCTTCGGCCCACTTGCTGAAGTAATCCATCGCCACAAGGATGTACTTGTTCCCGTGTTCAGATTGTGGGAACGGGCCAGCGATGTCAATGGCGATCCTTTCGAATGGGCTGCCCACATTGTACTGGCGCATCGGGGCCTTAGGTCTTGTTCGAGGCCCATTACTGGCAGAGCATACAGCACATTTTCTGCACCAGTCCTTGACGTCAGCTTGACAATTGGCCCAGTAGAACCGTTGCCTAACTTTCTGGAGGGTCTTCGTCACTCCCAGATGTCCTCCGGTGACCCCATCATGGATTTCTCGGAGCACTTCCTGTCTTCTGCTCCTGGGAACTACTACCTGACGTCTTTCTTCCCCGCCATCCTCCGACTCCAACACACGCTTCAAGACTCCATTGTCTAAGGTGAAAGAGTTCCATTGGGCCCAGTAAGTTTTAACGACTGGAGAACAACTGGCAATTTCCTGCCACGACGGTCTTCGATCGCTCTTCTTCCAGCCGATGACTAAACCAAGATCTGGATCTTTCTCTTGGTCTTTCTGGATCTTGTGGTCATTCCAGTTATCATCGATCGCCGTGGTTCTGCAGAGTGTCGACTCCTTTTCCTCTGTTCGTCGGCAGTGCGAACAGTCGTCTGGACATGGTCTTCGCGATAGGGCATCCGCATTCTTATGGCTGGTCCCCGCCCGATGTTCGATCTCAAAGTCGAATTCCTGGAGCCTCTCAATCCAGCGTGCCACTTGACCCTCGGGATTCTTAAACTGTAGGAGCCATTTGAGAGCTGCATGGTCAGTTCTCAGTAGGAATCTTCGTCCATACACGTACTTGTAGAAGTGCTCAACTCCCTTGACAACAGCCAACAGTTCCCGCCTGGTGACACAGTAATTCCGCTCCGGTTTACTGAGGGTCTTGCTGAAGTAACCGATGACCTTCTCTTGTCCTTCTTGGATCTGAGACAGGACAGCTCCAAGTCCCACGTTACTGGCGTCCGTGTCCAGGATGAATTTCCCGTCTGGAAGGGGGTAGCTCAGGATTGGTGCGTTGATCAAAGCTCCTTTCAACTTCCTGAATGAATCTCAGCAGTCATCTGACCACTGGAACTTTGTTTGTCCTTCCGTGAGCCTGGTCAGTGGTTTTGCGATGCTAGCAAATCCCAGCACGTATCGGCGATAGTAAGTGCACAAGCCAAGAAAACTTCGAAGCTGGTGAATGTCTTTCGGAACGGGCCATTCCTTAACAGCTTTGATCTTCTGCTCATCTACTGCCACTCCTCTCCTAGAGACAACGTGGCCGAGATAACGTACTTCTTTTTGAAACAGATGACATTTCTTGGGGCTCAGTTTCAGTCCGGAGCTTCTTAGTCGCTGAAATACCTCTTCCAAGTTTTTTATATGGTCCTCGAATGATCTGCCAACCACAATAATGTCGTCGAGATACACCAGACACGTTTTCCATGATAGTCCTTTCAAAACCGTCTCCATCAATCTTTCGAACGTGGCTGGAGCATTGCAGAGGCCGAATGGCATAATTGTAAACTGCCATAATCCGGAGCCGATGGTAAAAGCTGTCTTTTCTCGATCTTCCTGGGCCAGTTCTACCTGCCAGTATCCGCTCTTCAAATCTAAGGTCGAGAAAATCGTAGATCCAGCCAGCGTGTCTAGCGTGTCGTCTATCCTTGGGAGAGGGTAGCTGTCCTTTTTCGTCACGTTGTTTAGTTGACGGTAGTCTACGCAAAACCGTGTTGATCCATCTTTCTTCTTCACCAACACGACTGGAGAGGACCAGGGACTGTCGGATGGCTCGATGACTCCGTCTTTCTCCATGTCGCAGACTATTTTGTCAGCCTCCTCCTTTTTGGCGAGAGGAAGTCTTCTGGCTGATTGCCTGATTGGTCGGGCATTTCCAGTATCTATCTTGTGCTGAACCACCTTTGTTCTACCGCCTCTGCCTACTCCGGTATCGAAGATGTCCTGATACTTCCTGACTAGTTCTCTCAGTTTAGGCTTCTGTGCTGGCCCCATGTCCTTGGACGAGATAGCAACCAACTTCTCCAATTCTGCTGGCATGTTACTGGCTTGGCTAACAGTGCCACGTACACTCCTGATTACAGAGGAAATTGACGAGCAGTGCCCCAAAATCGTTCCCTTCTTCAAGGTCATCGGGTAATAATTGACATTCATTACCCTTACTGGCACAAATTTATCAGCACGCAACAAGGTTTTTCCTAGTGCAATTCCTCGTCCAATTTTCTCATCATGTAGCTTGGGCTCGAACATCACCACATTTCCACTGCTCGCACCTCCATCCAGGCGAGCCTCTAAAATGGTTTCAGCCCTCTCCGGTACGCTTACGTTTTCAGCCAGCAGAACTCGAACCATTTCTTCATTTCTCCCATGAAGTATCAGCTCTTCTCCGTTCACACGAAGGACGCCGTCTTTAAAATTCAGCTCGAATCCTCTAGAATTCATGATGTCCATTCCAATTATTACCTCGTCCTCGATATCCGCTACTAGAGCCCGGTGTTTCACTGTAGTGCTGCCCAAAGTCAGTTCAATTGGAAGTTCACCATACACAGTTGCCGGCTCTCCAGTTGCTGTGCGTAGCTTCCAATTCGACGATTCAATTCTTGCCGGTGTTTTGGCAAAAGTAGGTCCAAGAATTGTCCTAGTCGCACCCGTATCAAGGAGCATGGTGCGAGGCTCGTTGTTAATGAGACCGTCTACAAAGACACCTTTGTCTTGTCTTTGAAGTACAGCGACATATGCATTGTTAACTGGGGCTTGTTGGATACGGGCTGACGATTGCTCCTTCTTGACCTTCATCGTTGATGTCGATTTTTTCAATGTTGGACATTTGCTACGCACGTGCCCAAGTTCTCTACAATTTCGGCATCGTATCAGTCTTCTCTCAGGCACAACTTCCTTCAGCAATTTTCGCATCACAGCTTCGATATTAGCGGGCTCCTGTGGCTGTGGATCTTCCTCAATCATCCGTACTCTACTCTGGCTTTTGCAGGATTGTTTTGCTGCTTCGAATTCCAGAGCGCGTGCCAATGCATCCACGAGATGTGCGGGGCGAGCTAGTGTTAGGGCTTGCCGGGTTTCCTGGTCACGAAGTCCATCCAAAAATGCTTGGACCGCTAGTCGCTCCATTACATTTTCCGGTGTAGCTGGGTACGCAAGACGAACCAAGCGTGCAATATCTGCTTCAAATTCTTGCAACGACTCGCTTGATTTCTGGCATCGATTCTTCAGCTGTGAGTGATATACGTGTTCAAGGTGGGCTTGGCCATAGCGAAGTTCCAAGTGTTTTACCAGCTGTTCATAGTCTTCCTGTTGTTGGGCGGTGAGCGTTTGTAAAATATTTGTTGCTTCGCCACGCAATGCCAGTGTCAATGCTAAAGCTTTTTCCCCAGCATTCCATCCATTTGCTTTGGCAGCAGCTTCGAATTGTCGGTGGTAGTTTGACCATGGAGTATTTCCGTCGAATTGAGGCGGTTTCAATGAGAGCTTTCCTGTTTCCGAACTGACCTTGAAATCTTTGATGTCTTTTTGAACTTCCTTCAAGTTGGTACTCAGATCCGGCATTGAATTTCTGTTGAAAATTTCTGGAATGTGCACAGAATCCATTCGCTTTTCTAGCTCACTAAATTTTTCCTTCATCTCATCGTGGAGCGTTTCCTTAATTTTTTTCATTTCTTCTTTTATTTCATCTTTGATTTTCTCCATCTCTGTTTCAACAGTTCCCATTCTTTCTTCCAACCGATTCGCCACACTGCAAACTTCTTCTTTCAAGCTTCTTGAATTTTCTAGAAGCTCTTCTCTCAAATTCTCCGAGTTTTCTAGAAGCTTCACTTCTAAATTTTTCGAATTTTCTTCAAGCTTTTCTTCTAGGCTCTTCACATTTTCTTGAAGTTCCTCTTTTAGGCAATTCGAATTTTCTAGAAGTTCTTCTTTCAGGCTGACAGAATTTTCTAGAAGTTTCTCTTCTAGATTTTTCGAATTTTGAAGAAATTTATCTTCCAGACTCACCGAATTTTGTTGAAGTTCCTCCTTCAAACTATTCGTGGTTTCCTCGAGTTTGTTCATTATAGCACTCAAATCGACTCCAGAAACTTCGAACAAAAATGTTTCGGGGTCTTCTCCTTCTTCAATCAGTCCATCTGAAAGTATCTTCTGTAGTACGGCCTTCTTTCCAGTTGTTTCTAATTCACGCTCCTCTAACTCTTGCTTTAATTCACTAACTTTAAGGTCAACTAGGTGAACTCTTCTCGGAAACATTTTGTCTCTTATTGTCTTTGCCGAAATATCAGTCTATTATTTATTTCACACAAAAAGTTTTCAGTTTATTGTCCCGCGACGCGCAAAACTGTCCACTTTGCACTCAAATGTTCAACGGGTCACTCACTAACTGTCTATTAGGCGCGATAAATGTCTATCAGTTTTTCAACGCGACGAACACCTTTACACTTATTTATTTTAAACATCCGACTTCTGACAACAAATGTAATAAAACTGCACTAACTAATTTTCCTAATTTATTTGAAACACTATTTACAACGATTATTCACTAAAACATTTACTTCACTAATTTATTTCTACGGTGTCAGTCTCTATCCGCTAACTCTGGAACTGTAACTCCTCTTCTTCTGACTGTCCCGCTTATATACTCCCAAGCAGTTTCCTTTCACGATTCTCGAATATTCAGGAGTATAGAACTTTTCATCTAGATGGCTCTTCGAATAGTATCGAACAATCGATTATTCCAGCTTGTTCTCGGCGATGCGTACGCCAGCAGATATGCAGCTGTAGTTGAACGAGGGTGCATAATTAATAAGATCAGGGCCGGTCTCGGGGCCGGTCTCGAAATCGTTACAGTATGTATATATATATATAAAACTGTTTATCTTTATAAATGTATGTCTTGTTATTGGGATTTACTCCTGTTCAGACATTAAACACTTTTTTTTTAATACCAGATATCGATTTCGTCTGACCCCGCCAATACACCGCACATCCCATTATGAGCGTTCATTTTGTTATTTAATTACCAAAATTTATAATGTTATTCCAGACTCGCTCAAAACTTCAAACAGGCAGCGGTTCAAAAGTTTGCTGCAGCAATCTATACAGGGTGTTCCTTAAAGACATGCTAATATTTGAGGGGGTGATTCTTTGACTTATTTTAAGGAAAAAACTTTCTATAAATGTATGTCCTAAAAGTTCTAACTTTTGAGATACAGGGTGATAAAGTTTTGAAAAAGTCAGTTTTTTAATAATAACTGAGATAATATTGTAGACGTTTTTATAAAATTTGGTACATGTCTTCTATGCATCAAGGTGCATTTTTTAATGCACAAACATTTTCATTTTCTCAACCAGTGGCGTCCGTACGGGTTTTGCATTGAATATTTTTGTAGAAAAAAATACTACGCCACTGCTTTCTCCTGAAAAAAAAAATACCTTTGAAATCCTCATTCATTTTTGAGCAAATTTGATCTCTTGAGTTTTCTTTGTCCGCCGCATGGTTTTCGCTTAAAAAAATAAAAATCGTTTTACTTCAGGATCAATTCCTCAAAAATCTGATGTGGTGTGGAAATGATTGTGCATCGACTTAAAGCAAATAAAGGGATCAGATTTGTTCCAAAATGAATGAGAATCAAAAAAATATGGATTTCAATTTGTACAAAAACGAATTTTATTTTATAAAAGTAAGTTTAAATGAACGGATAAAATTCATTAATTATTGACAGTACTAACACTGATTATAAAAATTGTTGGAAATGGCCACCTTCACTTAATAGGCATGCTTCCGCCCGTCTACGCATGGAATTACGCACACGTTGAAATATTACCGGCGTATTTCGAATAGTTTCACACGAGGCAACTATTCGCTCTCTTAAATCTTCTAAAGTATTAACGGGAGTTTTATACACTAGAGTTTTCTCTTCTTCCTCGTACTCGTCTCAGGATGTTCTTCGATTTCTTGCAGAACGGCTTCCTCAATTTCAAGAGTTCTGACGCTTAGAGGTCTACCTTCCGCAGTACCTTTCTTGAAACTACCAGTTTCCCTAAGTCGGCGATGAATATTTGAAAAGGTACGGCTATCTGGTAAGGCACGATTAGGATATCTTTCCTGATAAATGCGTCTGGCTTCTGTTGCATTACCATCAGCGAGGCCATATACGTAATGCATTGCCGCCATTTCTGCATTCGTGTAATTCACCATATTTACCGATATTCAGAAAAACGGCGGACAACCAAAATAACTTCAATAACACACTTAAAAATCAAGTAAATAATTGTGCGCTTCGCTATTCCTATAGCTTTTTCAAACACAAAATGGTATTCATAACCAGTGAAAACACAATATTTATAGTGATTTGAAGAACAAAATGCTATTAATTACAGATAGGTAGCTGAATTAATATCGTAAATCCATTCAGGTATGCATTTATTATGATTAATACACGCCTATTCTGACAGTCAATGAAATTACTTCAATTTCTTAGAATCGACCAATCAACGGTCGATTACACTGATAAAAACCTACCTAGGTAGCTTTCCCAATAAGTGTAAAGTAAATTTCCGGCAATAATTCAAGCACTTGGGAGATTATAAGTGAAAAGATTAAGAAGTGGTGAAAAGAAATTTCAATTATAAAGAGGTAGCTAAATTACTATCGGACGATTTATTGTCAACAAAATGTTAGGTACCTACTGCGATATGAAGCAATTTCAATTTAATTATTTTAATCAAGAACCGAGCATCTGACAAGAATTACACATTTTTTTGGATTCTCATTCATTTTGGAACAAATCTGATCCCTCAATTTGCTTTCAGTCGATGCACAAACATTTTCACACCGCATCAGATTTTTGAAGAATTGATCCTGAAATGAAACGATTTTTATTTTTTTAAGCGAAAACCATGCGGCGGACAAAGAAAACTCAAGAGATCAAATTTGCTCAAAAATGAATGAGGATTTCAAAGGTATTTTTTTTTTTCAGGAGAAAGCAGTGGCGTAGTATTTTTTTCTACAAAAATATTCAATGCAAAACCCGTACGGACGCCACTGGTTGAGAAAATGAAAATGTTTGTGCATTAAAAAATGCACCTTGATGCATAGAAGACATGTACCAAATTTTATAAAAACGTCTACAATATTATCTCAGTTATTATTAAAAAACTGATTTTTTTTCAAAACTTTATCACCCTGTATCTCAAAAGTTAGGACTTTTAGGACATACGTTTATAGAAAGTTTTTTCCTTAAAATAAGTCAAAGAATCACTCCCTCAAATATTAGCATGTCTTTAAGGAACACCCTGTGTATGAAGGTAGATTTGACATTCAATAGATTTATTTGCGCCGGATGGGTGAAAGAGAACAAAACAAATGAATTTTGAGTTACCAGTTTTCTCGATGAATTATTGCCACACCTTCATCTTCACTTTCACTTCATTAATTTACACGGTTAGTTACTTTTGCTTTTGTTTATTGTTCATATCTTCACCTCTTCACTACTTTTCTAATTAAGTATTGTTTGTCGTATTGATTATGAACATACAAATTGTTTTGTTATTTTTAATTTTTGTTTTGTTTTTGGGGTTTCCAATATCCTCAGATACTGGCGACTGAATTCCGCCCTGTCATACTGTAGATAGTTATATTTCGTTTATCTTCATTTGTAAAAAGAAAATGCAGTATGAATAAAGACATATTATTTTTTTTCATACGGAATGTACCAGTCAGGCCCTGTCCCCGGAGCTCCGATACTACCGGAGGGAGCGCTGGTGTATCATTAACCCCAGCAAACACTCCCCACGTCCGTGGGGTAGGTGATTACTGGGTCCGAGAATCATGTGCCCTGAGTAAACGGAGTGAACCAAGAATAACGGCCTTCTGCATTCTTCCAGCTAGGTTTTCTGCCGCATCACGGCATGCCGGTATGATTTTCAGATTTGAGAGCAGCGTGTCCATCATTCCACAAAGGACCCCTATTATCAGAACCACCATCATGACAGAATGGTTTGGATAAAGCCTGCGGAGTTCAAAGAGAAGATCTCGATATTTAGTCCGTTTTTCCTCCTCTTTTCGGACGATGTTCGTTTCGCCAGGAGCTGAAATCTCAATGACGAAAATCGTCCTACTTTGATGGTCGAGGAGTACTACATCAGGCTTATTGGCTTGTATTTGCCTGAGGGTGGGGAATGAATAGTTCCAATAGATTCGGCCCTTCTCATTCTCCAGAACGGACTCAATATCCCACGGAGCATAAGGCAACACCGGTGTCTCGTCTACACCGTACGAGTGTCGTAGATGATAGTACAACACTCGTAGGGCCGCGTTATGTCTGTGGATATAGGCTGAGACCGCATAAGCTGGACAAGCTGACAGCAAATGCATTATGGTCTCAGCTGCTCCATGACACGCTCTGCATCTAGTGTCAGGGACCTCTATACCCATCACGCGACTGCGGTAGACGAGAGTGTTAAAGACACCATCCTGGCAGGCCATTATGAATCCCTCGGTCTCCGACTTCAGCCCACTTGACCTGAGAAACGAGGTCAGGTCTCTGGATGAGCCAAGGTCTTCAATATTCTTGAAGAAGACCCCATGCATCGGCTTATTCTTATGTAGCTGCAAGAGCCTCTCACACTCCGCAGCTTTTACGTGGGGTTTTTGCTGAACGGGTTCCAACTCGGTGATAGAGTTTGGGTTTGTCCGTTCAGTGTCGAATACGAGACCAAAAGTTCATCGGCTGCACGGGTTGCTGCCTTGAAAAGAAATGCTCCAATCCCTGCTTTTTCATGATCACATACTAAGCAGACAAGGGGATCTGAACTCCTGATGACTTTACAGGCTCCATCCAGTACCATTCTGTTCACTCCAAACTCAAGTCCACGGCCTCCCCGTTGTCTAGGGAAGTATAACCGTGGAACGGACGATTTAGGATGCAAGCTCCTATGCAGATGCATCATTTTGCGAGTTTTAACATCGAGTTGTCGCAGCTCCTCCTGAGTCCATTTCATTACTCCAAAGGAGTAAAGTAGAATTGGAACGGCAAGCATATTAGTTGCAGCAACTTTGTTCTTCCCCGACAATTCTGATGACCAGATCTGTCGGAGTTTATGCTGATACTTGCCACGGAGAGAGTTTTTAACAGTGTTTACCTCTTGGGAGTGGCGTTGTTCCACTCCTAGGTAAGTATACGTCTCTTCGGCATCCAGATGATGTAGGATGCTTCCGTCTACGAGCTGAACGTCCTCTCCGTATTATTATTATTATTATTGATTTTATCTCAAAATCCGGATATTCAGTGGATACAGTTTTTCAGGCTCTGCCTTGAAATTGACAAAAAGTGAAGGATTCAGAAGGGCATAACTCGAAAAGTAGTTGAGACCCCCCTCGAGTTCAAGAGACAAAATTATGTTAGTTAAGTTACTTTTTTTTATTTTGAGGCGGGGCCCGATAAGCTTAACTTTACCACTCAGTGATTGACTGCCTGACTGACACCAGCTGCTACACTAATGAAATTCCACTAGGTGTGCATGCAGAAATGTTTCCATCTTCAAAAATTATTCTTCATCATTGTATACTAACACAGAGCTGAAGTTGAAGTCGCCGGTTTTTGAAATAGGAACAATAGCGTGGCGGTCTAGTGCACTTGGCCGAAATCTAAGAGATCCCGAGTTCAAATCGTAGTTGATCCATATTTCTTTATTTCAGTTCTAATTTTCATCTTTTTGTCTGCTATGCTAAAAACTCATTTCGATTTGAACTCAATTATAGACGTAAAACTTCCTTATAAATATTTAGAATAGACAAGATAAAAAATTTACTACCAAAATCGGAAAAACCATTTTTACTTCTCTGCAATACATGCGAGGGCAATATTGCCATTTAGGGAGGGTTGCATATTTTTGAAATCAACTTAGCAATACGTTTTCCCTAGTTGAAGTCGATAGTATTGCACTATTTCTCATTCCCGGAGTAGATGATATATTTAAATTATCTTATATTACGAACAAAGTATTTTTCCCCTTCACTACACAAGTAATTTAAATTCTAGATGCGCATTTCGATAATCATGTTATCTTCATCATTCCGATTTACTAATGTTTAGAAAGAAAATTCAATAAACTATACAAAAATTCGACGAGTCTGGAAGATAAACTTCAAGAAAATTCGGTGAGTTTGAAAGAACTTCAACAAAATTCATAGAATCTGGAAGATAAACTTTCAGAAAATTCGAATAATTTTAGAAAAGAAGTTCAAGAATATTCTTAGAGATTGAGAAAAGAGCTTGTGGAAAACTCGAAGGGATCAATGGAACAGCTTCTAGAAAATTCTAAAGAGCTTGTGGTGTGGCGAACCGATTAGAAGAAAGAATGAGAACCGTCGAGGCAGATTACAAAAGGAAACTGTTAGGTGATAAATCAGGAAAATACGGTCAATGAGACATTAATCGATTGTTTGACTGGCTGGAGAGCTGGCCTTGTCTTGATGTAGGGATGATGAGACATTATCGATTAATTAATTTTAGTTATGACTTTTGGCATTCCAAGTTAATAGTTCTTCGATCCTTTAATGCCACAGCAGCAACAAACTCCTTTTTTCGTAAGAAAAATTATACATTTCTTCGATGTACTTTCGAAGCACAATTGTACTGAGTCCACAAATGAAATGTATTATTGTTACGATACTGAAATTCATGGCTACAGAAAATAGTGAACAGTTATGACTTGTTCATTCACAGCATTACAATCAACAATAAATTACGATAATCCTATTACACTGCCAAAATAATCTGCTTACTTCACTATACTCTAATTTATAATCCGTACTTTTTACTTGAATCGAACCCATCCGTCAGCTTGAATCGTTTTCCTTGCACAGGTTCTTAGAAACATCGAGAACTCCTATGACATGTAGAAACCCTAGAAACGTCTATTTTCTGATTCATCGGCTAGTACGCTGTCGACCCACACGTCAAGAATGTTTTGATGGTGACCTAATCAGAAATCCACAGGGCGTTGTTTGTTTACAACTGCTACCTCCCACTACCGTTGCATTATATCGGTTAGATACTCGGCAAAGTTTTACAAGAACTGCTTTACAATGCTCTCTAATTATCATAACTAAAATTATGTTTAGTTTCAAATGGGTGAACACTTACGTACCTGTTTCATGGTTCTTGCCACTCATCGGCGAAGCCCAGCTCAATCAATTGAATCGATCCTTTCAGCTTCTGATGGGAATTTCCAAGATAAACACCGGAGTTTATATAAGTACTCGAGCTATTATATCAACTTCAATATGCTTTTTAGATTTTTCCGACAAGAACAAATGCAGCGTGTCTCGAAGATAAACAACTCGAGCATTTCCGATGAGGAATTCTGGAAGATGCAGAGTGAAAACTGCCCCGAAACGAGAGTAGAGATCTCCAACCGTCAGAGAAAAAACAAAAAGAGTACCGATAAGGAAGATACCGCAGTTAAAAGATCAGTGACATTATTTTCCAAAGCTGGACGGCCGCTTAACGTCAACCAGGCCAAGATCGATTTCACCTTCAGTGACGATGATCCGAAACAATTCGTTTTAGATATCGCCGTCTATAAATTTATGGACAGTAACCTGATAGAAGTGGACCTGCAACCAATTTATGTGAAGATAACTATAAAAGGTACATTAGTCTAAATTATTGTACTTAGGTTCTCCAGGTTTTTTCTGCCGGTAAACGTCAATTATAATTAAGTGATGTTGATCCCTCTCATTCGGTCTAAGGTGAAGATTGGGAGAGGGATTATCACCATTGTTATTTATAATTTATTACGTAATTTTGAATAATTTCAATATATCCAATTAATAAAGCCTTGTTTATCAGTGACATGTTTTGGTTGGTTTCCTCGTTTTACCGTGGTCTTATTTGATTAAAATCTCCAAACCTTTCAAGTGCAGTTGCGGCAGTAATCTTCAGTGACCTGGTCAAAGTACTCTTCATAACGTATCAACGGATACATACAAACAAAATCTGGAAACCAACCACAACATTGACGCCAGCTGCGAAAGTCTACATTCCTATATTAGTGTCATATTTTGGCTTGACTGTTTATTCCTAGTGTTGAGAGAATAATATTTTTTATAGGACTTTTCGCTTCAATAAATCAGATCAATCGCGTGACAATGTATTCTGACTTTCTGTCTTTTCATTATAATTCCTTCCTCGTTTATTTTCCGGATAATTTCTTCCAGGTAAAATATTCCAAATAGTTTTCCCGGAGGAAGTATTTACGGACAAAAGTATCGCCCAACGATCGCAAACCACAGGGCACTTGGTATTGAAACTGCCGAAAGTAAACTATAAACCACCGATCGTTCCAGAAGGTAAGGGCATTGGCAAAGGAAAGAACAAAAATGGGAGAAAAACTGAATTTTTGGAAGTGAACGAAAAGAACGATATGGATTTCAGTAGAATTATCGAATATAATAACAAAGTCAAAGATTTATATGACAATCCAGAAATACCACCGCTAGAATATTGCTAGGGAACTACGAATGTTGTCATTAGTTTAGATTATGTCCATAACAAACAGAAAACTATAAGGGTATTTTATGCTGCATGAAGGAATCAATTACAAACATTCCACGAATATAACAGTGTGCGAAAATTTCAATCTTGATTTACATTTTGTATGCCATAAATATAAATCTCATGAGTGATGGTAGGCAGTTTACGTCATTATTGAAACATCACATATTTCCGAAATCCTTGCTAACATCGAAATCCATATAAAGAAATTTGTATTTATTTTTTTTTTTATTTATTGAAGAAAATTACCACATATTCCAAAGAGTGAATATAAAAATTTAATTTTGAGGATTTTTTATTGCATAGTTTATAATCATTGGCATGGCAGAGGCAGTGAAATGAAACTTCTGAAGGATCACTGACGAACATAAATTTTTCGTCCCATATTTAAAACATCAAAGCCTCAACTGAAGGTGCAATATAAACACCAAAAGTTGGTGATTGCTCAATCCGCGATATTTCAGTTTGGCTAATATATCATGGTTCAAAGGCTTTCACAAAATCAGTCAAAGTCAAAAGACATTATACCTATGTTTTTAAATATACATGTCCCGAAAATTTATTAGCGATTTGTTCCTTCCAATTTTATCAACGAAATAATCCAAAGCAAACTAACTCTCAGGTGATCCTGGATAAAGTAGGCAGATAAGAATTCGAATTTTGATGGCCTTTGTTATTCTTCTGAGTACAGCTGCAAGCGCTTCATGGAAAGCTAATTCAAACTGCAATCATTGAAGCTGTGGCCATATCAACATCTTATCCATTTTTAGATGTAGTGGCTCCAAAGTAGCTTCTGGATTTGACTATCGAACGTGTTTTGCAATTCTCGAGATATTCTATCAAACCAGTTTTTCTCTTCTACTTTGCTTACATGTCTTATTTTCCAGTACTTACATTTGAAATTTTCTGCAGCTGATTTGGATCTTCTGGTTTTTCTTCAAATATCTAGTTTCACCGTTCTTGTGAAAATTTCCGCAGATGATTAATTCTCCTAAAATTTTTAAAAGCCGGTTTTTCTCACACTTTCTTCTTAAACCTTCGATCTTCAACAAATAAACTGTTGATGCTCTTTATTTCAGCAGTGTGTGTAATAAATGTCCTCAAAAGTCTTTTGCCTGATTTTAATAAATCCACTTCTGACACCAAATCTTACAAACCTTCTGTGGGTTCCAAAAAATAACTCAAAAACTTCATTACGATTCTTTTACAATTTAAATGCTATTATTCCGCCTCATATACCCCAAAATCAGCCCAAAAGGTTCCACACGTGTCCACTATTCAACAAATCTTGGAATTTTCTTTGTTAACACTCCAGGAGTTCCACGCAATCAGACTAGGAAGTTCGATTCATGAAGAAAATTAGTTATGGCATTTAATAGGCATGCGCGTTATTAGGCTCAGTGACTGTAATTTGTAATCCAAAATTCTTCCAAACAAAATGAACCATAACAAAACATTGTTTTATATAGCTCCTTTGAATGTTTTTCAATATCTGGCAGCGCACGATAGCCCAGAAAATAGTTGTATCGATGTGTTTATCATTCCTTTAGTTATTCAAATTTCCCCTAAAGACGATAAAAAGGTAAAGGGCAACTAACCTCACTTACCAATGTGCTCCAAAAGTGATGCCAGATGTTGAGCTTGCTCGCTTTGACTTGTTGGGCCCTGTTCACTTTGGCTGCTTTGAGCTTGCTGAGCAAGTGTCAAACTTCGTATGATAGGCTCTAGCTGTGTCGCCAACTGAAACAATTAAAAAATAGTCCTATCCGTCTACTTTCAGCCATAGCTGTACAGGGTGGGTCACGGTCGATGGTACCTTAGACGTTTACGGAGAACGGGACATAGGATCATTCTGAAAATTTGGATACTCAAGTGGTTGCACTTGGTCTATCGATCTAAAATATTTTCAGTAATACAGCGTTGCCGCTTATACCAGAAAGTAGCATTTTTTAACTTATCATTCTTTTCTGATTATTTTTGCCTTATACTCTCCTATACCTATCTTTTTTGAGATATTGATTATTTTTTTATTATTTTTTATCCAAAACATGAGATGAAATACTGAAATACATATTTATTAAGAAACAACTCTGAAAAAACTCCACATTATTCAAGGTAATAATATTGATAAAGAGAACATACCTGACTCAAATGCTTGAGTTCATTCCTTAGAGTATTAACATCAGCCCTTTGACAGCTAAAAACTTCTTGTTCTACTTTCAATCTCCACAGTTGTTCTTCCCAAGAAGCGTCAAATACCGACGACATTCTCTCGAGATCTTGCTGTTGCCTGAAATTAAAAAAAAATCGCTTCTATTTATTGCAGTCCACAAAACATTGGAAAGTATACTGTTTTGTTATTGAATTTTCTGAATAACTCTAATATCGATTCGTTTCTGCATGCCTGACAACTAATGAATGCATTGCGACTTTATCACGTGACCTCAAATAAGGCAGGAAGTTTAAAAAAATTTAACTCATTTGCCGAAAAATTAGTCAAATTTTGAAGATTTCAAAAAAATGTATACAGAAAATATGTTTGGCATCCAACGAGGGCCCTATATACCAATTTTGAATCTGAGCAAAAGAACAATTTGAGGAAGACAATGCAAAATTCAATGAAAATATTTCATACCTTGGTTGGTATTATATAATGTCAAGTCAGTATATGTATTGACTATAATTCAAATGGCAGAGAGAATACTGATGGATTGGAAAACATCTTCCTTTATGTCATATTCGAAGAATGCCTACATTAAACTCTTTCAAGCTCACCTATCCAAGTTCTGATCCAAGTGCAAGCATTCCCTAATCAACATCTCGTATCTGGAGAGCAACGGTGGTGTCTGTGCCTTCCTCAGAGCTGATATATCCTTGTGCAGCTCTCCGACTTTTTCTTTTACCATATTGAACTGCTGGTTGAGCTCTCTGATTTGTGATTCGAAAGATCGGCAGTGGGAGGAGAAGGAGCTTTCTCCTTCTAGAAGTTTGTTTTTTAGGGCAGTTTGTTGTTTCTTCGTAGCAGGAGGAGCAGTATCGTATACTCTTGAAGCTAGATGATAAGAATAAACTCATTAGGAGTTTACATAAAATAGAATAGAAGATGGGCACTTTATTGTATAAAACTGACCTGCGGCTAATTCCGTTTGGTGCTGACTTACTGCAGCTGGACCAATCCAAGGCTCAAGACATTGAGCAAACTCGCTTCGATAGTTGGTTTTTATCTGCGATGATTGCAAGGACCTACAAAATCAAGATACATATATTTATCAACCTGTTTCGAATGTTTGTGACAGACCACATATCGACACCAAACGAACAAAGACGTAACTAGTTTTTTATCATATTTCAGGAGAGCCGAAATACTGAATGTTTTTTTTTTCAATATTTAAGTCGAAATACAACTTTTTTCAAGTAGATTTATTCGTAACTACTTGGTCTAGAGATACGGCTTTTTTATCGTCAGCATCAGTTTTTTAAACTGAATACGCCTACACGTCCTATAACTGTAATTTTAGTTACGGCTTTGTTCGTTGGAGGTATCGATATGGTATAGTAATAAAACAGGAAATTATGGCATTTTCCCTGACAGACTAGAATTTTTGCTCCCTCTAATGGTGAGACTTCTAAGGGCGATTCTTCTGTGGTTACCTGTTGGTCGACGTTACATATAAAAAACAGAGTGAAGAATTTCCTACCCAACCACTTCTGTCCTATTTGCCTGACATTCTTCATATTGAAAAGACTAGAAATTATTCTAGATGGGAACATAAGGTGAGGTTAATGCAAGAATATACCTTCAAACCTTACCACTATCTGGTAAACGAATATATGACGCTAGCTAATTACCCCGGTATTAAAAGAACATTCAACAAGGCCATACCAGAATCCATGTATCAATCCATTGGTCAGTCAATCAGTAATCATGTGAATCTGAAACATGCTTGGAAATTGCTAAATCACATCAGCATTGTGTGATGCTACCAAAGGTTGTCAACATGGAAGATGGAAGAGTTATGTCTAATCCTGTAGATAGTCCTGATAGATAGATAATTTAACAAGAAACCTGGAAGTGCTTGGACTGGAAGTCGAATGCTATGCAGATGATCTGGTGATCATTGTCAAAGGCAAGATTATAGAGGAAATATTAAATATGCCTAGAACACAGTCTTAGAAGGAGAAAGCTACCAAAGCTCCACCGGCCACAATACACGGAAAATAAATATTATTTGAAGAGAAAGATAAATAACTAGGAATAATTTTTGGAACTCCTACCAGAAAAAAACATTAAAAAAGCCAGGACATTCCTCTGAAACCTGGGAAGTGTTTGCTGCAAGTTTTTGGGATAGAACCCCAATCAAACATACTGAATATATCCCACCGTAATAATCCCAATGATTACACACGGAGCGGTGGCTTGGTGGGACAAGGAAATTCAAAGTAACGGGAACCTCCTATTTGCAGATATCTCTACATACGACATACCCGTTTGATTCTTATTTTAGTCATACTGGTCTGGCAGGTTTGACGTCTGAAGATCTGCCTCTGTCAAGCTTGGATAAAATACATAGGATGTAATGCTGTGCACATAATATTAGTACAATGAGATGTGACATGATTAAACGAGCACATTAGGAAATAAGATACTTGGCGCCCAACGTGGGGAGTGTTCAACAGATCCCAGAGTTCTAACAGGATATATTCTAAACTGGTGGTGCAGATAAACCTTAAACTGCCTTGGGGAAAACAACACAGTTACAGTACTTTGAGTTCTACGATATGGCGTGCCTAAAGTGGTACTAATAATAAAAATTTATTATACAGTTTTGGAAAAAATTTAGCTTGAGTATTACGACTTAATGAAAGCGTAAAGAATAGCTTGCTGAATGTTGAGAGAGCGTTACAATTTCTCCTCGAACAGCTCGAAGCGATATCCAATTGTCGTCCGAACTAGCATAGTGACGTAGTCAGTTGAACAATCGAGTGGAGTAACAGAAGGTGAGAACAGCATTGCGTCTCTCTCGATTATGTGGTATTATAATATAAATGCCTTGTTACTCTTCTAGATTTGTCTATACCCAAGATATATTTTTCCAATACTGAATAATCCAGTCTTCTGCTTCAATCTATACAATAAGTATAGTCGTCGAAAAGCCTCCAACAGAAAACAACTACACTATGGTAGAGAAACGACCCAGTTCTGATTTCATTGGACCAGAACTAGAACTGGCCATATCTAGGTTACAAAATAGGAAAATGGAAAGTTTGTAAAAATGTTAGTAGGCAAATCGTTAGTTACCTTACTGGTTGGCTCAAATTCCCAACTGCAGCAAGCCTCTCGATAAGAGAAGGGCACAATTCCAAAAACTGATATTTATTGGCCGCTGCGGTAAAAGTTGTGCATAGTACTAAGTGCAACTGAAGAACTGGCATGACAGTACCTATAATAATAATTATACTTTATCATATACTACAAGTCAGACAAACAGATATGCCAAAAAAAAAATCTAAAATTTGATAATATAACTATATTGAATATATAAATATGTATAGGATAGAATCCAAATTGAAATCCAAACATGTTGAGAGACTGGTTATATTCGCTTGAAGCGTACATCTGACAAAAATCAACTAATTTCCTGGTTAATTCCATCACGGGCATTGAATGACATTTGAGATACATATTTCTCAAGGAAACTATTGCCAGTGCTTTTTGTATTCAAAAGACAGGCATGAATCAATCAACTTTATTTCTCAAGAAACATTACATGTTTATAGAAGGGATCAAACATTATAAAAAAAATAATAATAACTTAACGCCCAAAATTAACATAACTGAATATGCAGTTGATGTTTTTATTGGGCGTGCTTGGTGACCACCTGCAGATGGGTTTCGAGGTTACCGTTTTGTGAAATAAACGTCAGGATCATTGCTATCTATTTTATACACGCTATCGGGATGGTCCCGTTTGCATATAAGCAAAACGTACCACGTTTCAGACAATAGATGATATTTTAGCCCGCTAATTGGTGGTGACCAAACACAGATGCAGTTTGCCCATCCAGACCAAGGCGTGGTGCACTTTGTCATGCCGTCTCTCTGCTTGCATCATGCCCTTACAGTATGAATCATGACCCTTTACATGACGTTACAACAAGAAATATGCAGTACTGGTATTATTGTAATTAAAAGTCCACAACCTTTATTCACGTTTTCATTTGTTCAGATTCTTTTAAATTATTTCTAATGATTTTTTTTCAAGTTGTAGGAGTTAGTAGTTAAAAAAATCATTAAGTAAAGAATATTTTTCAAGATACTCGCATATTAATAGACTTCAAAAAGGAACATTTACGGTTTGATGAACGGTCGTTTTTATTGTGCTATTTCGTTACAAAGTAGGTATTAGAAAATTAAACAACAACTTCAGTGAAACTGCTTTTTTTACGAGGTTTGTTTATACTATTTTTACGCATTTTATCAAATTACCAATTTTCTACCAAACTGGTGTTTTATTGACAGTGACATTACCTACTATGCAGTGAAGTGACAGTTCTATGTAGTAAAATGCCACTTTATTAAACAATTTTGAATGTAGTAAAATAGCACATTATCAGTCAAAATGCAAAATAGTTACTTTCCTAATAAGTGCACAAAGTGTTACTTTTCCGTACGCAAATACAGCCAGACGAACGACGCGAATTTTGGATGAGATTTGCGCTCGATCTTCATTACTTTTTATTTCAAGTTGTTTCCAAGTTGTATCTCTTCAATAGAATACCTGTATGTTCCAGGAATCTTATATGGCAAAGTTGGTTGCATCACGATAACAGGAAAAAAGCAGAAGTTTTACTTGGACAGCACCGCCAGATCTGCGACTCCGCAAGTGACAAAGTGCACCACGTTTTGGTCTGGATGGGCAAAATGCACCTGTAGTTGGTCGCATCCAATCAGAGGGCTAGAATACCTTCTATTGACTGAAATGTGGTACGTTTTGCTTATATGCGTCCCGTTTTATATAACCAATGCCTTGACTCGATTGGCGTTATGATTGTGTTAGGAAAAAAGGAATGGAATTTTTGTTATTTCCACTCTCGAAAGTGATGAATGTGTATTCCATTAACCACTTGACTAATCGGGAACTTGGAACATTGATGGAAATAAATGAATATACGGCATGTGGTCTGTTATATGCATTATCTTTTTATTGTGGAATAACAGGTTGTTAAAATTTATAGTATTCCGTATTCTACTGAAATTTAACATAATTTTTTATCCGATAGGTTAGTGGGTTGTGCTATCCGTGCATGATGGGCATTCATTTCCTGTAAAATCTACAAAATCCAAAGTATGGTCGTGTTCAGGGGTTGTGTATGTGTTTCACTTATTTTCAGTTTTTTCAGGCTACATTTCACAGTAGTAGGTAGTATTTATTTAACTATTTTTCATACATTTCTGTATAATTATAGCAAGTCAGACGAAAAAACGAATATATAAAAACACGTTATAAAAGAAAAAAAATATTTTGAACGATGTCAAAATAAAAACTAAAAATGATACAGAGTCCAAACGTACAAAAACATATGTACATATCTTAATAACTAAAAATACAATTATGGTAGTGGTAGAGTAAATAGTAGTGGTAGAGGTAGTGGATTTTCGTAAGAGTTATAACCTTGAATATATCTGTGCGTCGGTTACAGGCAACAACTTACAAAATTATTAAAATGGAAACCGAAAACATTGACTCAACTACTTCACTATAATAGCCTAGCCTAGCCTATAACAGCCTATAACAGACTACGTTCAGTAGACGACTGCCGAAACGTAAATTTGTACTCTGCGACGCTATGAGTCATAGCTCTTAAGAAAATCCACTACCTCCACATAACGATTTTTGCGGATCATACAATTTCATAGAATAATATAGTGAATACGACATAAAAATTTGTTGAAAAACATATGAATAAAATAAAAAACACAAGAACAGTTGAATTAAATAAAAATACATAAAAAAATTTGTTAATTGGAAATGGCATGTAAGATCAGTCCAGTCATCACAACTTTACAGGTTTTCCGGAAATTGGAAAGCGATATACTCTTGTGTGGAGTAGAAACGGTGTGTGAGACGGTTTTCCTGGTTTTCCTACAAAGAGGGAAGTATGAGAAAAGGTCTCACAGAAACAACTACAACCCTGGCTGTAGCAACATCCTCAAAACCGGTCTGCAGGTCTCAAAACACAGTTGGAACATAAACTCAGTCTTTTGTTTTCTTTTTCAAAATCATTCGGTACATTTACTCATTTTCACTCTTGTAAAAAGATACATTTATGTAATAGGGAAATATGAAATTAAATATTATTTTCATTACCTTCTGCAATATTAGATAATTAGGAGATAAGATTCAATATTAATATTAATAATTATTGTATAAGATATAATTAGATATAAGGAATGACTTTTATTGCATAAAAAACATTTTAATGTGGTATACAGTGTGCCAAGATAAGGATGAACAGCATGGGGATCTCGGTAACCGTAAGAGTTACACGGTAGGCAAAAAGTTGCGCAATTAAGGGGTCAATAAATAGATGTTGTGAAATCCCAAAAATGTTGTTTACTTCCGGAGATATTCGGAAAAAACCGAAATTTGGCGATTTAGGTTTTATTTGAAAAGTTTCGAAAAAACCAAAGGCACTTTCTCAATGCCACTTTTTTACCTCTACAAAATGGCGCTCACAAAATCTCCGTACATCGTTTCATTTGCGAGAAACCATCAACTGTTTTTTTATATGGCACGAAAAAAATGTACACCCTGTAGGACATAGCATTTTTCATTGCGAATGCAACGACGTACGGCACAATATGTTTCCCTATGTTTTTATTCAGTAAAAATGCTCATTACAATTTTTGAACATAGGCGGCTTAGAAACAATCCATGGCAACATACATAGCTGTCAGTTTCCATAAATAATTTTCGTCTTGAATGAGTACCTATTTCATTGTTGTTGTTATTATTGTTATTGCCTTCGTTTCTTCTACATTAAAATGGAGGGAGGTAATTTTACAAAGGAAGAAAAGTTTGATATGATGTCCTGCTACATTTTATGCCAAAGAAATTGTGTAGAAGCCGAACACATGTATTTGAACAAATACCCGGAGCGAAAACAAGCTGGCAAGTCTATTTTCAGGAGTTTAGTACAGAATTTAAAAAATTATGGTTCATTTAAAAATCCTGTGCTATCACGACAAAATCCGTCTGCCGAAGAAAAAGAACTCCTAGTGTTACAATCAGTCATTGAAAACCCAGAAAGTTCAACTAGAAACTGGGGTTCTTAAATCAACAGCTCAATTTATTTTAACAAAAAATAAATTCAAACCATATAAATTTTGAATTTGTCAAGGCTTAAGACCAGGTGATGACGAGCGGCGTAGACATTTTTGCGAGTGGTATTCAAGAATGTGTGATAGCGATGCAAATTTTCCTTTCAAAGTGATCTAGTCATATGAAACTGTGGTTACCAATAACGGTATTTTCAACAGGCGCAACACACACTATTGGTCACAATAAAATCCACGTGTGAAGAGATCATCCAGATACCAACATCGTTTCGGATTTAATATTTAGTGTGGAATTTTTGGCACAAAGGTTATAGGTCCATTCATCTACCAGACGTCTTTAACTGCTCAACGATACCTTCGTCTGTTACGACAAGATCTGGAAGATGCATTGGATAATTTGCCATTGGACGCTGTGCATAATTGCTGGTTTCAACAAGATGGTGCACCTGCTCATAATGCAATAGCTATTCGCCAATACCTGTGTGAGCGGTTCCCAAGAAAATGGATAGGCACTCATAGTGATACACCCTGGCCAGCAAGGTCACCAGACCTAACACCTTTAGACTTTTTTTTGTGGGGCCATATTAAAAATGAGGTATACAAAGAAAATTTTGAAAACGAGGAAACACTTACTTCGCTCAGTACGATCAGCATTTGATAGAATTGCCCCTGAAATGTTGAATCGTGGTATAGATTCCACAGTGAAACGGGTATACTTATGTTTACAAACTGGAGGAAATCTGTTTGAACATATGCTATGGCACTTACTATTTACAATCTTTAACAATAATTCTTGCCTTCTTAGTTCTTATTATTTTAATTTCTGTTAGTTAAATATTAGAATATGTTGAAAAACTAGTCATAAGCATTTTTTCTGAATAAAAACATTAGAAAACATATTTTGCCGTCGTTGCATTCGCAATGAAAAATGCTATGTCCTACAGGGTGTAAATTTTTTCGTGCCATATAAAAAAACAAAGTTGATGATGGTTTCTTCCAAATGAAACGTTGTACGGAGATTTTGTGAGGTAAAAAAGTGGCAATGAGAAAGTGCCTTTGGTTTTTTCGAAACTTTTCAAATATCTTCGGAAAAAATAAAAACCAAATCACCAAATTTCGGTTTTTTCCGAATATCTCCGGAAGTAAACAACATTTTTGGGATTTCTCAACATCTATTTATTGACCCCGTAATTGCGCAACTTTTTGCCCATTTGACCTACCGTGTAACTCTTACGGTTACCGAGATCCCCATGCTGTTCATCCTTATCTTGGACACACTGTTAAATTGGTATCACACAAAACATGTTTTTTTTTCAGATCTCTTATATCATTTATCATTCCATATTGTACTCAGACTCTCATTGTACCAAAATATCAAGATGTCATCTGCAAAAATGTTGATATATCCTCTAATGGAAATATATATGATTATCAGAAAACAAAACTCATGACACATTCATTTGGTTACTTACCAAGGATGATGAGCTGACTCCTATAAATGCGATCTTTGCTTTCAAACTGACGCTGCACTTCCATTATCATGGTGGCGTGAGTTTTGGCCATCGCTTCCTGCATACCTTGACAGAAACTGTTTATCGTATGTTTCTCGCTGTCCATGTTTCTTCTCAACTCATCCATTAGCCCTTTGAGTGCAATAATACCATCTCTCACAGATGTCTGCAATCGAAATTCAACACACCGTTAGGAATTTGAATTAACTTTGGCTGTTTAATGATGTAATTTTTATTATAGGTTTTCTAGATGGTAAAGAGGTCATTTTGTCTTCTAATTTATCATAAAAATATTTTCCCGTCTCTGATACCAATTCAATCTGCCACAGACGGATTATTTCATTAGAGATATCGGGTTTTTTTGATCCTTTGTAGTGGCGATGAAACTTTATACAAAAAAACTCAGAAGTAAGAAAAATGCCATTTCATTGGAAATGTCATGCTCTATAGCAGGTATAGCCAAATCTGTCTACCTTTCTTGGCTACAAATTTTGTAGCTCCAAATCGTCAGTAAGGACTTGCTGCAAATCTCGACGATTTTTCAAAATGTCATCGTTTTCTTTACCAACCAATGATAGAATACCATACACAAACTCAAACAGTCTACTATGCGCTACTAGTTGTGTGAATCGTTCGTTCACAGAATTCACACACACATGTACAACATATTTGAAGAACTCATAGTAAGCGAGCCCTCGTACAAAACCGGGAATGATAACCAGCAAGTTGTAACTTTGTATACTGTTTAAGTGTGACGAGTCTGACAAAGTGTCGCAGAGAGAAAACCTTGAAAGTGGTGAGTTTTTTTTTGCCAAATCGATATCTTTGGAGCATCGGACTGCTGAAGATCCTTATTAAATTTTTCGGACAATGGTGCCATTGAAAACCTCATTAAATTATTGCATTCTCCTAGAAAAATCAGACAAAAATGTTTGGTATTTTTAGGTTGTCTCCCACTCTAAACGTGTCGATATCACTACTTAGGTTGGCAACAGGCAGCAATCTGATTTTTTTAGGAAAATACAAAAATTAAATGAGATTTTCAATGGCACCATCGTCCGACAAAATTAATAATGATTTTCAGCAGTCCGACACCCCATAGATGTCAATTTGACGACAAAGGAAAAATTGCCACTTCCAAGGTTTCCTCTCTGCTTCATCTTGTCAGATTTGGCACACTTATACAGTATACAAAACTACAACTTGCTGATTATGGTACTATCAATTAAAAATTTTTTTAGTGCCTTTTCGCCGAATTCTAACTGCAGTATTTCCATTTCCTTGGCAACTTGCTTTGCGGAACAGAGCATTTGTGAAAAACCTATTTAAAATATTAACGCATTTGGATAATACCATCGTTCAACTCTGCAGTAATTTTGATGCGATGTTAATTTCCGTTAGAGTCAGAACATATTGCACCAAATAACCACACTGCATACAACTTTGAAGTTACCAATTTTATTTCTCGTCGATTCTCTCTCGAGAGAGTCATATCAAACTAAACTCATCATCCTTTTGTTGTTTGCTGTTGGGAACGTTGTGGTGGGGGAACGTTGTGGTGGGGGAACGCCGTGTCAATCGGATCATATTGTGAAGTGACCGTGTCTAGACCGTCAGAAATACACCAGTGACGCAGTGAAACAGGTGCAGGGTGATAACATTTCGCGTGTCCCGATTCAAACATATTGGTGTTTTTTTACTATTTTATTCTTTGTTGATTTGGGATTAAAAATTCCGCCCCTGAAAAACTGACGCCTGAGGCGACCGCCTCACCACTAGCACCGGCCGTGATTATCACCTCCTATTAAATTATATATTCATTATTCAACTGCTTTTAAGCAATTAATTATATCTGTTAACAAACAACGTGAGTTATAATAACTCACTACTATAGAACTCACTATAATAAATTGAATTATTTACGAACCGAATATCATCCTTTTTTATGGTCAGTGTACCAAATACAAAAACAAATGTTACCAGTATATTCACTGTTACGGGAAATTTGTATACCATAGAAATATTCAAATCTTCGTCCTATAACCGATATATCGCTAACGATATTATTCCTTAAATTTCAAAATGGAAAATATCACTCACAAAAAACTGGCATTGATAAATTTGGAGCTATGGAGAAAGACACTGCTACATTTTTGAAATTACCAGACTGTAGTTTATATACAAGGCATTATTTCTGCCGCTCGTCGGCAACTTTATTAGTAGATGCTGGAGGGGATATAACGGCACTGAAACGCCATGGCGGATGGCGATCAACTACTGTGGCTGAGAAGTACGTTGATGATTCCGAAAAGAATAAGACAGATACTGCAAATAAAATATACAGTTCTATAACACCTCAATCAGTTAGTACTTTAAAACATATACGCAACCAACACCAAAAAAACAATAAACTTTCATAATTCAGTCCCACATATTCAGTTTACTGGTTGTTCAAACTTTAGAGGTTATTTTTTTAATAAACAAAATGAGTAATCACATGCAACAAATTTTTTTATAGAATTGTTATAGGTAACTATTAAGATATGTGAATATCGTTGATTCTCTGTACTTGTATCTTAGTATTTATTGTTATAGTCGTAGATAAAGTATAGTTGAAACTTTTGCTAGCACTTTGTCAGGGTCGAATCCTAACTATAAGAAAATTGTTGTCAATTTCACGGGGGTCTGATTTTTCATCAGCCTTTTCACAATGTATCTAACTGCATGAGATGAACTACAGACCTGTAAATCCATTATTGTATTTTGTCCTCTCTCTAGACGTTTGGCAGCTTGAGCATGTGCTGTGTCAATATCAACGCATTGCCCTCGGATGTCATTAGGTGAATCTCTGAAGCAGTTAACACACAGCATGGCATTCTGCATTGGTGAGAACATTATGTAATGTTCCCCATGGTGAGGGCACTATAATATAGAAAGAAAAATTACATTTTTTTATTGCATTACGAAAGCAAATTATTGTAAAGTGATATACAGTGCGGTCCAAAGGTATGGAATAAATTCATTTTTAGCGTTATTATGTATTTTATGAAAAAATCCTGAAACAGGTCAATTTTTATTGGCAATTTGACAATTTACAGTATGAAAATATTACCCCCTTCTTGCACCCCCTCTGAATTATGAGCACCCCCTCAAAAATTTTAAATGAGAAGGGGGGTCGTGTGGCATCTTGTTCGAAAGGGATTTTCATTATCTGTTCAGCAATACTAAGTTTTTCAGATTTGGTGCAACCATAACGAAGAAATTTTTTTATTAAAATTTAAAAATATTGACACTGTAAATGATGTATCCGTTGAAACAACCTGAAACAGGTCGATTTCTATTCTCAATTTGACAATTTATAGTATGAAAATATCACCCCCTTCTTGCACCCCTTCTGAATTATGAGCACCCCCTCAAAAAATTTGAATGAGAAAGGGGGTTGTGTTGCACCTTTTTCAAAAGGGATTTTCATTCTCTGTTCAGCAATACTGAGAAAATTTATTCTGAATATGTCAAATGTTGATAGACTGAAGGAAATAATGTAACATAATGTTTAGGAAGTATATTTCAATTTGTTTTACAGTTAAATTAAATGTTCAAAATGACCACCATTCACTTCTTGACAATAAGCAAGACGATCTTGGAATTCTCGTAGAACATTTTGTAGGACCTCAGGGGTTATGTTGTTAATTTCTTCCGATATCCTAGTTTTTAAATCTGCAATATTGTCTGGTCTATTGAAATATACTTTTGATTTTAAATAATCCCATAAAAAGTAATCGAGAGGAGTCAATCCACTGTTCTCTCGAAGGAGTAGGCAGATTGAGACCTTAGAGAGAACCAGTGACGAGACATGGGGAGTAGGCAGATTGAGACCCCGACGTCAAGTCACAAAAACCGAACGTAATCAAACCTGAGGAGTAGGCAGATTGAGACCTCAGCGTAGAATTACGTTTCAACCATTTATAAATTTTCTTATTTTCTTTCTTTTTCAGTTCTTGAAAATGGCTCCAAAATCGGAGCCGAAACGTCGAATTTCAACAAATTCCAGACGCGGTTCAACCCGAACTTTTAGTTTTCAAATATCTGACCGCGGAAACCTATCTGAACATATATATATATATATATATATATATCTGAGAAAAAATATTACTGAAAGAGAAAAATGTTTTTGGGCTACAAGATTCTTGAAAATAATGATACAGGGATTATCACATGAACCGTTCAATAGAAGTTTTTGATGTTGCATTAGAACATAATTCAGAAAATTTTACAATGAAAAATAATCAATTTGAAATATTGCCAGTTGCGTAGTACTTCCGGTAAAACCCTGTAGTTTATTATATTTTTAAAATGTAAGTATTACTTTGAAACAATTTGTATAGCAAGTACCTGAAGTTTTCACGTTATTGCCAGTTTTGTTAAAAATGTATCTATCAGCTTGCACTAGTATCTTTAAAAATGCATATTTTCAAAAATTTCATCACTGAATCTTTCAAATTTCCACTAGTAAGTATACTATTTTTGTAGGTTCCACAGGATAAATAAATTGATTGATTGATTGATGGCTTTCAAATTGAGATTATCAATTTCAACAGAAGTTACACAGTGTGGCCAAAAATCTCGTGCCATTCGGAGAATTTTGAAAGCCCTGAAAGTATATTTTCCAAATGGATGATATCGAATAACTGAACACCCAACTGAATTCTGCTCTGACTGATGGTTTCCAGTATCTAACTAGAAATATTTTCGAATTATAAGGGATTATTTATGAAAAAGTTATGAGAATTTCACCAGATCTGACCCAAGTTGATTTTTGTGATACCTAGATTCACGATAACTACTGTTACAACGTGGCAACATGGTGTCAATGGAGCGGATGACTCGCCGTTTTTTTTTGAATAGTTTTTATGCATGAACCATTTCTATATACGAATGTATTGCGGCTGTGCGTTCGATGTTGGTGAACGCCAGTCTCTGTTAATTTTCTGAGTATTGCAAAGTGGCAATAAACGAAGTAATATCAATTGAAGTATTCGTCAATTCCCTCAACCCCAACATATAACAATTTTTATTTATGGAATCATATAGAAAACAAATCTATGATTGACCAGTTGACTCTGGTGAATACAAAAAGTGAGAATGCAAATTAGAGAATAATCAACTGAAGAATTGAAAAGAAGGATCATGCTGCAGGGTTTGATTAGAAATGAACAATAGTGAGTACTTGAATTATTGATTCATTTCATATTGAATCTTTATGACCCAGTCAAAATGTAAATGCCCTTATAAAAAAAGTTTTTCAACCGTATCGTATATTTGAAACTATGATCAGTGATATTTTGAGACTTGCTGAACCAGCACTTAAGTCAGAATTTTGATGAAAGCATAACTACTTTTCAAATTTTAAAATTGTACTCCCTTACAACTATTTTTTATTGGTGGACGCGTTACAAAAGGATGCCTTTGGGTATGAGTACACTCTACGAGTGTGTATGAGGTAGTATCATTATGATATTATTATTATTACTACTACATCGTTACATGATAATTCCTGTATAGAAGTATAGAGTATTCAATTTCATTAAGGATAAATTTCAAACCTTTGAACATACAATACAAATATTAGATACAAAATCATACAGCCTACCTTTTTAGGTTCTTTCATGCATTTCGTCATATGAACTACTTCGTGGGTTGAAAACATTTTGGCTCTGTGGGTATTATCTCGGCAGTGTGAACACAGAGCTTGACCTAAAACAGTTTTTTGTTTGAAGATAGCTGAATGAGAACTCAGAAACACTGAATAATACAAAAATAAACCATATAAAATATTATACAGTGCATGGGAAATGTTTACTTTTTGAATAGGACTTGATATTTACAAGTGGTTGGTTCACCTTCAATCAGAAATAATCAGCGTCGTAGAATTTCATGAGGAACACATTAAACGGTGCAAAAATCTCAGGAATCGAGATAATATAATAATAAATAATTATACTGAGTAATGTTTACTATTCTTAAGAAACAACAATGACAGAATTGAGCATAAATTAATTCAGAAAGCTAATGAGAATAATTACAACTTCAAGTGAAAAATTATTGAAGTGTTGTAAGTAAATCTGACTTTTTTCAAAGCCCTTTAACGAGTTTACTGAACTCTCCAATCAGAATTTTCCTCAATAACAGTTTCACCAGGTGTGTCACAAGGATCTCAATTAGGACCAGAACATTTTATATCTCCAGCAATGACCTAAATACTTTTATTCTCCATGGCTCTTCTAGTTGCTGATGATCTGAATATGTTCAAAGTCCAATCTTGTACTAAGTATGGTACTTTTTCTCCAAATAAATATCCAATACGTTATCAATATTGAACCAAGCAAGCAGAAACAGATAGGGAATTGTTTTTGCCTCAAAAATAACATGGAAACAGCTCTAAAAAGGCTGGATTTCAGTGTCAGATCATCATGTTCATTATTTCACTATTCTTTGGGAATAACTTATGTTCACTCATTATATCAATTATGGAATAGAACTCAAAAATCCGGTACCCATCATTGTCCATACACATTAGAATAAGGGCTTTCAAAATACATTATTGGATTTTTGTGCGGGTAAATTAAAATCCAATAATGGCGAATACAACTACAAAATTATTCTAGATATTCACCAGTTGAATACTTAAGTAGAAAATTGAAATAAAATCTTACATTCAATAATCAAATACAGTATAAACTTTTCAGAATTGTCCAATTTAAATGTAAATCTAATAAGAATAAGAAGTTCGAGGCTAAAATGAATCTAAGTAGATTGTTAAGATTGAGGATTGAGTTGATAAACAGCAAATTGATGACATTCCGCCCATTCTAGACTAATGAAGACAATTTATTATTATTATCTGTAAACAAGTATTGTTTAGAATTATTCGATTCATGAATAGAATCATTCAAAAATTATGAAAATATTCAGTTATGTTTTTACTCATGGGTGTTAGTTAATAAATAAATATACATTCAATTTGATAAAAGGTTATATCACTTTTATCATGATCAAATATTACTGGTTCCTATCTTCAGCAAATCCAAAATGTGTCTAGAATTGAATTTGAAGCTATGTTCAAATTTTGAATGAAAACATTGATACAAATTTGATTCAATACAATCGAGCTGTAAAAATTCATTATGAATGAAAGAAGTTAGATAACCCAGTAAATCATTTTATGCACTGTATAATACAAACAAAATCATGAAATGAAAATATCAAGAATAAAAAGTTTGATCACTTCTAAAAATAACGTAAAAATTTGATCGTAGTAAAAAATCTACTCCATATATACCTATATATATATATTTTTATTATAAAATACGAAACTATGCACAGGTATTTTCTGTACAGTGAGAATGAAGTTGGGATTAGCATTTTTTAGCACAAAAAAGGGGACTCAAATTTGATATCAAGTATTTAGACAGATATATTTGTCAACAGTTTTCCTTGAAAGATATTGAACAAATAGTCCAAAGAAATTACCGCAGAGTGACTATTATAAGAATAATTTTGACATTACAGATTTACCCTTCTGTCCAATATCCTCACAAGAGAGAAATTTTTGGTACCTAATGAACTTTCACATAGTTTTCTCTCTTCTCAAGAAAGGGTATTGCTTATAGTAATACCTGAGAATTGAAATAGATGACTTCAGTGTTATACTTACTCCTGACATAATAGTAATAATAGAAATAATATTGATAACCTTTGCTGGGACACAACATGTCAGATAACAATTTTGTACCAGAAAAAAATTAATAATTTGGAATTCATAAAACATAAAAGTGCAGTATCTATTATGACTCTGAGATCTCTATGAGAAAGAAATTTAATGAGTAAAACATACTAAAAATAAATAAACAAAAGAACACAAACCTAAATAACAGAAAACTTGAACAAGAAAATAAAACTTTCAATAGTACCACAGGTATTGCAGTAATACATATTTGCTCTGTCACGTTTATCACAATTAGAACACGGTGGGTTTTCACTATTAGCAATGTCGATTAACTGTCGCATCAAAGTATCTGCTGGAGGCAGTGTGGAACCATCTTTCAACATCGTAGGTTGTCTACAAAAGATAAACTATTACATAATAATCTGTAAAAAATAAGTGATATATTTTTTGTATGAATCAATTTGTTGTTACAATGCCACTACAACCTCTGAGGATTTTTTGTCAGGATGAAGCTAGTGGATGCTCTAATCATACCTGCAGAAAGGGCAAACCAGTCGTCGATCTTGCTCTCGCCCCTTCAAACACCTCGCGCAAAAGGTATGGTAACAACTGAGAATGCAAGGCTCTGTAAAATAGTCGTGACAAATAGGACACAACAACGGATTTTTCGGAAACTCCAAGCTATTATCCATTCCTGGAGGTTCCATTTCCCAGTTACAAGCACTGAAATCGAGAGATTTGTATTGAAGCGAATATCTTCAATTCACCAATTTATACCTAACGAAGTAGATAATACCGAAAAACGCCTAAGGAAATGAAACGAAAACTTCTCACAATCAATTCAATATCTTACAAACCACAAAAACTGACCTGACAGTCACTAGGATGACAGTGACATTTAAGTAAACAGTTAACCTCAATATTTTAATCACACCCTCCCTTCTACTTCTAAATTATGAAAATTATAATGTGATAGGCGAAAAAAGGAAACCGCTAGATGTCGCTGAAAAAACCAATATGTCTACCGATGAGGTTGAACAACGAACTATTTAACGCATTGAAATTTAAATAAACGGTATTTATATAAGAAATTTTTGAATTTGGTGGATTTTGTAGCATTGAGATTACTGTTTATTGAAATTATTAGTATTATTAAAGTAATCCCTGGCTTGATTACTTGTATGAGGTATGGAATTATGTGACAATATTTGTGTTTATGAAAGGACTTCTTTAATTTTGGGTGAAAAATGTAAAGATGCCACTAGTACAAGTGGACCTAAGTGATATCCTTCTTTTTTCACCCTAAAATCTCAGATAAAACTACAATCACATTTTTATGAATATATAATAAGGTCTTTTGAGTAAGCAAAGTAATGTTTTCAAAGAACAAGGCAAACAAATACCATAATAATATCTAAAAAATGTTTTGAACGTACAAAAAACTTGAACTTAATTTTCATGTTGCAAATAATTTATTGACATATCTTCAACCTATTTTGCCACTTTCTTCAACTCCTATTAACATTCGGCTGAGTCTTTCGATATTTCGATAATAGAATGAATAAAACAATAATAGTCCTGTTCTTGGAAGTGGAGACTGCAAACATTCATATTTTTTGTGATAGATTTTCTAATCGTAAGGACTGTCTTCCATTTGAGATACAGCTTTTTATCACCAAGAGGAAATTGTGCAATAGAGGAACACTGGGGTACAGAACAAAATTTCCGCAATTTGGTAGGTACAGTTTTATGGATATTCTGCATGTTAATATTCACCAAATAATACCAAATAGTTCACAAATAGTCTATTTTAATCACTTTTAGTTATTCATCTGCTCATAAATAGTAAAAAATTGAGAAATATAAACAAGTCGTTACAGAGCAAACAATGGTCAATTATTTGTTGTTCACCCTCACAGAAGTTCCTGGAAAAATTATTAGATGGCGTACACTTCGCTATTTTCGAAATGTGTTTCATGTTTCATCCCCACCAAAGATTGTTAAATAACTGAACGTATTCCGTAATCCCCCAGAGCCATCAAGGCCGATTCAGACACATGCGTGCACATGCAGGGGTTTTGAAGCACGACTGGATTAAATGCCGTTTACTCACGTTTCTATCACAAGAACATAACCGTAGTAGGCACGCATGT
Organism: Chrysolina americana; assembly: GCA_958502065.1. Taxonomy (NCBI): domain Eukaryota; kingdom Metazoa; phylum Arthropoda; class Insecta; order Coleoptera; family Chrysomelidae; genus Chrysolina; species Chrysolina americana. The sequence goes on from OY293410.1 coordinate 91,309,856, forward strand.
ATCTGAATCCCTGTACAATCAACCTTAGCTGTAACTTTATTTTCATTCATGTTTATTGTTTTACTAGATATTTTAAGGTAAATAATAGAAGAACGTGTAGTGTTCAAATATTCCGGAAAAGAAAAACTTTTCTCGTTGGCGGGTGACCTGTTATCTACGAAAGCATCCTGGTGTCACGCACTCTTCTTTTTTTGAAAACTTATAATGACTTTTTTCTCAATAACGACTTTTTTCCATTATATTGACTTTTTTCTCATCATAATGACACTTGTATCATCTGCCCGTGCTTCTCAACTTGCTCAGTTACAAAATCCAAAACTTTCGGCAATGGAGTAAAATATTTTTTTCTATAAAGTCCCATTTTTCTTTTAAATGATCTATATATATAGTTACCTACCTAACAACGAATTAAGTTAATTAATTAGCATCACCAAGAAAATATAAAGTTATATATAATAAGTATAGAATAGAACAGAATTTATTCATCAATCAAAGATTATACAAGGCATTGAACATACACAGGTGTATAAAACTTATCAGACTAGTCAAACACAAGGTAATCTACATGCAAACAAATTGTAAAATAGTGTATAGTCACAAAAACAAAACATTTATAGATACAATAGTCACATTAGTAAAATATCAACAAATATAAAATTCCTCAATACTATAAAATACTTTTTCTAGAAGAAAGTTTCTCAATTTATTTTTAAATAGAATGTCATTCAAATTCACATCTATTAATTATATCACTTATTTTATTGAAACATTTGATACCAATATAAAAGGTCATTAAGTATAATGAGAAAAAATCCAATATAATAAGAAAAAAAACAATATAATGAGAAAAAAGTCAATATAATGAGAAAAAAGTAATTATGAGTTTTCGAAAAAAAAATGAGTGCGTGACACCAGAATGCTTTCGTAAGTCCTGTTATCATGTCTGAAATTACATTATTTTGAAAGAAATATCCTTTTTTCTCGGACATATGACTTATCGTAACATATGAGAAAAAATATAACATCCATATACAGAAAAATGCGTATTATCAAAATAGGGTATTATTGCCATTTAAAAAAAATTTAGTGATGTCATAACTCGAACAGTGATGACGTCATCAAAAATATGAGTAGACCAAATGATGCGCAACTGAAAAAGAAAATCGACGTGTCCGAGCATTTTTCCCCAATGGTCATATAATAGTATATTACTACGTAACTCCTGAAATTTATAATCTTTTTCATTTCGTGCGTAATAGGTAACTTACTACATCTCATGTAACGTACTATACTCTTTCTATGCCCATTCATTTTCTTCCATTAAATAAACATCGCAATCAGACATATTCGTAAATAAAGTTGAGAAAATGTTGGGATACAATTATATTTTGTTCAAGAAATTGACAATATAAATAAATGACATGACATTTATTTTCATAGCATGCTACTTAAGAAAACGTGTCATTTACATTTAGGAGCATCACTCTTTCAATCCTAAATATATCTCGGTAATGCTAAAAGTTTTTATGTTTTTTAATTGACTAAATTTGTGTAAATAGACCAAATAAAGTCTTACGTAAATAAAAATTTGATTGTAATTTAATTAAACCAAGAAGTTTAAGTTTTCTTCTCATAACGTGCATGTTATTGTTAAATGTCATTTTCAAGGAATGTTGACAGTGCGATTTTTGACGTTTACAGACATGGGCGTAGAAAAAGCTTTTAACGAATTTGTTCCAACCTTTATGTGCTCACTGTAGAAGATAATACTGATTCCTAACTTAGGAACGCTTATAATTGACTAACAAAACGAAACTATTAATACATCCACTTGACAAAGCCATTTTATGGCGAAATAATTATTGTAGTTTTAAGGACCCATCATTCCCCATAATGATATATTGATTGAGGCTTTCGCGGCCGGGATTTTTGATAATGTTACTCTTCTTCGGGTTTGTTGGCCGTCGTGATATGGAATTGCTTCCTAACGTTTCGCCCGCACGAGTGGCTGGCTTCTTCTGAGGTTCCATCTTGAAAGATTTCCGATGACTGGTTGGTTCGGGATCTAAGCGCATATTTATATGTCCGGCTGGTACCTGCAATTATTACGTTCTTATCGTCCGTTCCTGGAATTAAATTATCTCTCAGTATTGGGGTTGCAGGTATATTCCTTTCGGCTGTTCTTTTCCTAGCTTGACTAAGTAATGGATTCCAAATTCGGTTGAGGGTCAGTGTCTCTTCTTTTCTATTGAAATTATCCGTATGTTTATGGATTTCAATTGCTTCTCGGCTTATATCGGCTTATACGAGAAGCAATTGAAATCCATAAACATACGGATAATTTCAATAGAAAAGAAGAGACACTGACCCTCAACCGAATTTGGAATCCATTACTTAGTCAAGCTAGGAAAAGAACAGCCGAAAGGAATATACCTGCAACCCCAATACTGAGAGATAATTTAATTCCAGGAACGGACGATAAGAACGTAATAATTGCAGGTACCAGCCGGACATATAAATATGCGCTTAGATCCCGAACCAACCAGTCATCGGAAATCTTTCAAGATGGAACCTCAGAAGAAGCCAGCCACTCGTGCGGGCGAAACGTTAGGAAGCAATTCCATATCACGACGGCCAACAAACCCGAAGAAGAGTAACATTATCATTCCCCATAATATTCCTTAATATTTATTAATGACACTCTGTAGTTATATTTGTTGATCCGTTCAATTTCTCTTTTTTGAATCCCTTCTATAAACGTGCAAAGTTTTGAATAAAGATGATTGATAATCTGCAAATTCATCAGTTTCATTAGGTTTACACGAATTTACAGTTCGATTATCATTATTTGGGGCATCATTATAGGATTTTTGAACAAAGGAAGGAATAAAATGTAATTCATTCAAATTATTCAAATATTCCTCCAATTTTTATACAGAAGTCTTGTTGAATATAAAACCAGGAACTATTAGAGAATTCTATTCAACAGTAAATAAAATGAATCTTTTGTGATTCCAAGTTCAAAAATCGTCTCTTTTATTTTGACAATCTACGATACATCTTTTTTTTTTTAAATCAATAAACTTGACAGCTTTGACCATATACAGAGCACTCAAACTATAAAATATAAATTATTAACATTCTCCAGCCTCCAAGAACAGTAATTTGTTGACTGGACGGACAAATTTTCCATTTTTGGTGTTAATTTCCACAGTTCTGATTTGTCCGTCAGAACCCGGAAATAACTTCGTTATTCTGCCAAGTCTCCAATGGTTTCTGTTGGATTCGTCGGGAATGGCGATTATACTTCCAAGCGAGATATCTTGACTTTTGTTAAACCATTTCGTCCTTTTCTGTAAATTTGGCAGGTACTCCTTAATCCACCTCTGCCAGAATCGATCTGCTAAGCACTGGGAGACGCGCCATTGTTTTCTTCCGTATATATCACCAGCCTGGAATACTCCAGGTATATTATCAGTGTTCGCACTTCCTATAAGAAAATGCATCGGGGTTAACGCTCCAATTTCGCCACTATTTGCATCAAGAGCAACGTGACTTATTGGTCGGGAATTGACTGTTCTCTCGGCCTCTAATATCAATGTCATCAGCAGTTCTTCTGAAGGATGTTGTTCTTTGAGCGTATTGTATAATACTTTTTGACAGAGCGAATCAAGCGTTCTCAAACACCTCCTCTATTTGGAGCCAATGGTGCATTAAATACCCATTTTATTTTGAATTTTGACAATCCTGTTTCCATCTTAGTCTGATTCATTTCTTTGAGACTATTCTGCATCTCATTTTCTGCACCAACGAAATTGGTTCCATTATCGGAATGAAGTTCTAGCGGTTGACCTCTTCTACTAATGAATCTCTGAATTGCCATTAAAGCTGAATCCGTAGTCAGAGTTTTAGCAACTTCTATATGTACTGCACGAGTATTGAAACATGTGAAAAGTACACCATATCGTTTTTCTCGACTTCTTCTCACCTTGATCAGTAATGGACCGAAATAGTCAACACCACAGTATGTGAACGGTCTTGTGAAGGGTTTTAAACGACATTCTGGGAGAGGTGCCATTTCTGGTTGTAAGGGTCGTGAGTTTCTGATTCGGCATGCCTGGCAATTTCTAAGAGTAATTTTCACACTTTGTCTACTTTTCAATATCCAATATTTTTGTCTTAAATTATTCAGTACAGTTTCTTGACCTACGTGGTTATCCATCTCATGAAAATGAATAATCAATAGTTCAACAGATCTGTCATGCTTAGATGATGGAAGAATAATGGGGAATTTTGTATCAAAACAGACATCGGCATATTTTATGCGACTATCCATTCGCAAAACACCATTTTCATCAAGAAATGGAGACAAGCCAACAATTTTTGATGTTTTATCAATTTTTTGTCCTTTTTCTAAATCAATTATGTCTTCTCGGAATTTTTCTTTCTGAACTTTCCTCCACCACACTGCTTCGGCAAACCTTATTTCGTCAGGATCAAGATCATGTTGATTTCTTGTCTTCGTTTGAATATTCTTTAAGAATCGAAAAATCCATGCGATTGTCCGTACCAGTCGAAGCCATTTCAAAAATCTATTAATGTCTGGTAAAAAAATTTCATTTCTAACGATTACATTGATATATTCTTTATTCGTGACCTTTTTTGTTTCGCTTTCTTTTGGCCAATCAGTTTCACTTGCTTTCAGGAATTGAGGCCCTTGAAACCAAAACGAATCTATTGCGAAATCAACGTCATTGCTTTCCTTTGTAGCTAAGTCAGCAGGATTGAGCTCTGATGGAATCCACCTCCAGTCAACCACATCAGTTAACTGTGAAATTTCATCAACCCTATATGATTCGTAGGGCTTCAATTTCGTCGCTGATTTGTTTTCCTAACCTGGCTGCTAAGACAGCTGCTTGTAGTTCCATACGAGGTATAGTTGTATTTTTATTAAGAGGTCCAAGCTTGCTTTTCGATGAAATCATGGAAATTGCGACTTTACCATCAAAATTCGCTAGGTAATAGGCAACCGCTGCATACACTTTATTACTCGCGTCACCAAATACGTGTAGCTCAACCTCTTTTGGAGTTTCCTCGAAATAATGTCTTCGAATTTGAAATTTATCCAAATATCCTAGGAGACGGCACCAGTTTTTCCACTTTTTGTAAGTCTCTTCGGGTACCACTTCGTCCCAATTCATTTTTCTTGCCCAACATTCTTGGAAAATCAGTCTTCCTTTGACTACAAGAGGAGAAAAGAATCCTCCAGGATCAAATATCGTCATTACTATTTTCAAAATCTCCCTCTTAGTCGGTAATTTAGAGCCATTTGATAATTCCATGTTTATTTTCCTGAATGTATTTCCAAATGTTAACATGTCTGTTTTTGTATTCCAGTAGAGTCCCAAAATTCTTTCAAAATTATTAGAATCAAAATTCAGAATGCAATTTTTACCAAGATAATCAGGAGGGATTGCTTTGAGTGCTTCGGCTGAATTTGATAACCAGTTTACCATTTGGAAACCTCCACGACGATGCACTTCTATCACACTTTTGATGGTTTTGATAACTTCTGGTATATTGTCTTTGGAGTCTTAGTAGTCATCTACATAATGCTGGTTTAACATGATTCGCATTATATCAGGGAATTCTTCTGAAAATTCGGCTGCATTATGATTCTTGACATACTGAGCAATTGAAGGAGAGCAAACAGCACCAAAAATCATGACACGCATCTGATATATGTCTGGATCGCGATTTCTGTCCATACCACGAAATAAAAACCTCTGACAGTTACGATCTTCTTTTCGAATCAATACTTGGTGAAACATGTCCCTGATATCACCGCAAAATGCATATGTTCGTTCTCTGAATCGCAATAGGATAGAAGTTAGTAACGGATAGTAATCTGGACCTTTCAACAAGAAATTATTGAGACTAACTCCATGACTTTGAGCAGCAGCATCGAATACGAATCGAAATTTTCCGGGCTTATTAATATTTTTCACACCAAAGTGTGGAAGATACCATGTTCGACCACTTTCTACTTCACATGCCATCTTTGATAACTTCTCGCAATACCCTTTCCGCTCATATTCCTTGATTTTATCACAATATTGCTCAGCAAAATCACTATCTTTATCCATTTTCTTCTCCATGCATTGCAGTCTTCTGTAAGCTGTCATTCTACTTTCAGGAAGAATAGTGTTTTCATATTTCCATGGTAGACCTATTTCAAATCTTTCGCCCATACGTTTAATTGTCTTACAAAAAATTTCTTCTGCCCTTTTATCTTCTCTTGATACTTTAGCCGCTGTTGTAGATACGCTATTTTCGATTCGAAAATTTTCTTCTATCATTTTCATCATATAGTCCTCATCGTGGTAACACATATTTACATGGTATATTCTGGATCCATTTTCATTTTCAATATCATCCCAGTTTGGTTCTGGAGAAGGCTGGTTGATCAAATTTGGGATGAATAGTTTCATGCGAAATCATAACAAAAATGTTATCTTGTCCAATCAATATTTTCGGACAAACATTCTTTACTGATTCTAGGATTTGACTATCCAAATATTTATATTTATTGCATAAGTAAATTGGGTCAATTTTCTGGCGAGGTAACATCAAATTTTTAATAACTCTAGCATTCTTGACCATATAAGTATTTTTCTCATTCGTGCCGGCAATATGAAAATTCACCATTTTAGAATTTTCTTCATTGTGCGTAATCTGATTTGTCCATTGCAGGCAAATTGGAACAACAGGTCCATCAGTAATGCATAAGTTTCAACAGAGTCTTTTTCTCCAAAAAGCTTCACTTTTATTACTTTCAAAATGGTGGACGTTTTCTCTGAAACACATCCTAAAAATTCCGGAGAATTTTCAACGGCAGCTTTCATATCACGTACTGCTAGAACTGAACGATCATCTGGATTATTGTCTTTTCTTGAGCACGAACTTGTTTCTCTCTCAAGGTGCAATAGTCGATTATGTTTGCCCTTACAGTGTTCAATATTGCAGTAAGTTTTTGAGAAACATTTGCTCACAACATGGCCAGCATTCAAGCATTTATAACATAATCTGTTTTCTCGAACGAATTCTCTTCTGTCAGTAATGGGTTTTTCAAGAAAATTCTTACAATTATACAACTTATGAGTCTCAGTCGGACATAATTTACAGTTTTCTTGCGTTTTTTGGATAACACTCAGTACCTTCTCCTTTCTTTCAAATGATTTGTGATGACATGTATTGATTTGAGATGACGTTGACACCGACATCAAAAGGTTGACTTCAGATTTCAGCCAGTCTGAAAAATCTCTCAAACTAACTTCTTTCCTCTCAAGTTCTCTGTGTACTTTGATTTGTGCCCATGCTCTTCTTGAATTCCGTGGCAGTTTATCTTCTAGTTTCATCAGTAAATCTGGATTGTCTAAATACTTGATGCTTCCGGTATTTATCATAGAAACAACCATATTAGACACTGTTATCGAAAATTGCATGTAAGCTTCAACATTATCATCTTTAGGATTTGGACAACGTCTGGCTTTTTCCATAAGATCTATTATTATCCAATCACTTTTGCCGAAGTACATTTTCAAAGTGTCTATGATAGCATCAACATTATTAGCACTACAAAATAGATCTTTCACCACATCTCTGGCTCTACCTTTGAGGCAAAATTGAAGACGACTCAGATTTTCTGCTTGAGATATATGTTTCTCCCGAGTTGTCCGATTGAATTCATCTAACCAAGAAGGAAATTCGTGAATAGCACCATAAAAATTTTGAAGATGAGTACTACTTTTGTTAGCTAGTCTTTCCAAATTTATATTTAAGTTTTTCATGCATGAGACCAAAGTTTCGGTTACATTTTCTTTGTGTACATTAAACTCGGAAACATTTTCATCCTCAGGAATCGTCGAGTATCCAAAAACAGCTTGTCTTTTTGCATCAGCAACCCAACTTTCTACAATTGACTTTTTGTCTTCTTCTTCATCTGCAACAAGATAAAGACTTTCTGATTTGTGCGATCCTCTCTTTGATCCAACAGATTTGTTACTGAAAGTTTTTTCCATTTCAATTAATTCTTGTTTTTTCATCAGTATCTGAAACTCCAGTTCTTTCTTTTTAATCAGTATGTCCATTTCTAGTTCTTTCTCTTTGATCATCATTTCCATTTCTATCTGCTTCCTTTGCTTTTCTATCTCTAATTTCAGAAGTTCATTTCTACCAATTTCAGTTTGTTCTGCATGACTGTGTTGCCTAGAGCTAGAAGGTCTTTCTGCACCTTGATTAGAGAGTCCCTGAGTCGCACGAATATTCACAGATGTCGATGGTCTATTTTCAATAAAAGCACTATTTCTATTTCCACCAGCATCTTCAAAATTTTCTCGGAGACTTTCTCTTTCATTTTCTCTTCCTAAAAGCCATCCATCCAAACTGCTAACACCAAATCTTCTCGGAGGAATTCCGAGATTTATTCGTGAACTTCTTCGAATATTTTCCATTGATTCTTATATGTTCAAAAGCTCGAAGGACCAATTGTTGAATATAAAACCAGGAACTATTAGAGAATTCTATTCAATAGTAAATAAAATGAATCTTTTGTGATTCCAAGTTCAAAAATCGTCTCTTTTATTTTGACAATCTACGATACATCTTTTTTTTTTAAATCAATAAACTTGACAGCTTTGACCATATACAGAGCACTCAAACTATAAAATATAAATTATTAACAAGTCTCATTATAATCAGGCATAGGGTGGATAACAGCAATAAAACAGTAATAACATGAAATTAATACATTTATTCTGCTCAGTCACATTGATAAACACATACTCATATGCACAGCTCATGTCAATAATAACAGCATATATAATATGCTCTCTGCATAATGATTATATTTTTACATATTACTTTGGAATGGAATGCATAATATACTGTATATTATAGGCCACTTTCTTTTCTACATTAATTACAATGTGAAAAAGTAAAAAAAAATCTCTCTTGAGCTATACGTAAAAGAGTCTCACTTTCGATGTGCTGATGAGAAGATCTTCATCAAAGAATTTTGTTTCGATCACAATGTTGCCACTGAAAAAAAAAAATATATTAGACAATGGTAAATTATCCTTTGCTTTTATAGAGAAGTTGTCAGGTCTCCACAGTACTGTGATGGTCATATAAGTTTCAGACATAAATCCCATTCATGACTTGTAAATGAAATCGAGAAATTTACAGGTTTTGAAATTATCTAGTGAACAGTGATTGGAGCTACTGTAAACATCTTTTTCAGAAATCGTTCAAGAATGCCCACTCTCTCGGAGCAACTTCAGGCCTCAAAATACGCTAATCTAGTATTTTAGTTCGTTGCTAAGCAACGAACTTTCCCGGACCGTTTTCTGCACTAAACTGTACGGGAAAATATTTTCCCGTATCGTAAACGATCCGGGAAATTTTTTGACGGCTTGTATACATTTTAGACAGTAAATGAATGCACGCAAACAATAAGTATAATTCCTTAATTTATGATAATGCTGATTGCGATTTCAGAAAAAATAGTATGTGTACCTCGTAGTAAAAGCACATTTCCAGACTTCAATGCTTTTTGGCCTCGGCCAACAATTTACATTGTTGTCCGGGAATGTATTGCATTTACTACTAGATACACAATATACTATTCTCTGTAAAATGCCAGTTACCTATGTTGGCAAAACGTCGAGAACGTCTCGCAATACATGTCGGCCTAATAACTCAAGTCTCTCATTATTTCCTGGTCATTTCAATTCGAAACCATCGAATGTGTGACATTATGACTATTTGGGCGATATTTGACCTCAATCTGACCCCAGAACCCCTATGAGTGAAAATTCTTCACTTCATTGGTGAAACATCTGGTTCTGGAGGTGAACTGGAATGTCAATAAGTTGCGACATCACGACACAATAATTTGGGCATCAGTTACTTGTTATTTATTTATAATAAATTCTGATCTGAATCCCATCCATATGAATGCACAAGTTGGTGGTGTGGTTTTAGACAGAACTCACACTACCCAAGCATATCTCAAAAACGATAGGAACAATAAAATTTACTTGGTGAATTAAGTAATAATTTGTTCCATATGTAAGGATCTGGCAGTGAGATTTGGCTGGTGTAGCTTCAAATCACTAACAAAGTGGAAAACCAATTTTATATCATTAAGGTAATAAAGTAGCGTATGCTCAATAGAGATAAGAAAGTCATCAAAACCAATGATGTTTATTATATTAATAATAGTACAATAAGTAAAACTGAATAGGAATTTCTACTAGATACGGGTACTTACATTGAAACATCACTACAAAGAAATTGAATTTAACAAGTAATCAACAATCTCAATTGAAGAATTCATTCCTAGAAGCGAATTTCGTTAACCAAGTTATCTTCATCAGTAGGATTACCAACAGGCGTCCAATACCCCATCATCTAATATTTTTTAAGATGTACCGTAATACATTCATGAATGAAATACTCACTTCAGGACCGAAGCAGGCATCATTTGTGATTCTGGTGCTGCTTCCATAATAGATTGCCATGTATTTGTCGATTCTGGCATAACAAAACCAAATTCAAAGTACCATTCCTCAAGACATCTTCCTTTAAATAGAACTTTCTGTTCCAGCCTGAACTTCTCGATCTTCTTTTTGGAACTAAAATTAAACTCTCGAGATACTGCACGACATTTGAGGATGTTCTTAGGTACTCGAGCTTCATGTTCAACGTCCGGAAAACTCAGATCTTCGGAGCCTTGCCAAAAAATTTTACCACCATCTGCATCACGAAGACAAATCCAATTTATTTGAAAACCTTTTAAAATATCTTCAGGGTTTCTGGTTTCCTCTGACATTGTATTTCCATTCTAGAAAACTTCACACCAATAATTTTATTTAGAAGGTCGGTTACGGTTATTGAATTTTATCTACACCACACAACGATAGTGTTAATAGTTATCACTTAAGTTCAAAAACTGCTAAGTCTTGTCTATGAAGAACCGTCAAGGGCGTCAACTGAATAACAAAACTTTTTAAAGTGGGGCCACATCACAAAGTCGCAAATCACAAAACCGTAAAGTGTTATTCTAAAGTTTGTTGTTTGCTTGGTAGTTTGTAATGTTTGTCTCGATTTATATCATAATTTTATTCCTTCCTGGACGTGGAAGGAATGGGTATTCGTATTCTTCTCCTATCTCCTGTTACCTGTTAGCTCTAGCACAGAACACCTAGGTTAGGTGTAGTTCAGTGTTGCCAATCAGTGTATAATTAATTATATACGATTTTCGTATCTTTTTCGAGGAAATATACATTATTGTAAATATATGTTGAATTTTAAACGACCGACGATCGATTTCACCCCATTGAAACGTCGGGCTCATAGAAAAACTCCAGACAATGAAAGTCCGCAGTGAAAATAATCAAAATAATGTGTTTTCAAAATTCATTCAGCTATGGGATTGCAAATTCAGTGATACCACCTGTCATTTTCGGTTTAAATTACCTGACACTTTTTCCACCACGATTTCATCATGTTCACTTTAGCCGCTTTCCAATTGCCAGGGGTAGCAGCACCCAGTGGAGCTTGTTACCCCTGAACTGAACCTGTGGTGAACCGCATCTGATTTCATAAATGAGGTTTGATTGGAACATGATTTATAGTGATCTGTCAACCTGGAGCTACTCCCTGTGCCAATTGGAAAGCGGCTTTTGAAAACACAGGAACCTCAAACTGATTTTCAAAAGGTGCGAATAAAATATATAAAAGCGTAGATATCACGAAACATAAAATTGACAGTAATAATGTTGGTATTATTTCATGATATATGTACGATTTTACATAATTCCACACTTTTTAATATCATTTTGAGGTTTTTTGAGGTGATTTAAATGTGAATATGACGAAATAATGTTGAAAGAAGTGTCAATAATTTGTACCGAAAATGACGGATGGCATCACTGAACTGAACAGTTGTATAATTTTTGGTTTGATTTTTCAAAATTCCTAACATGTTTTTGCAGCTTTTCTCTCCTGAAGAAGCTAATAAAGATTAGCGAAATATTGAGATATAGAACGAATGAGTTTTATTGGTAAACAGACCGCAAACACGAGAAGTCCCCAGCTTATTTTGTAAAGTTCGGTCGAGAATACATCCCTACTATATATATACTATCTTATTCTTCTTCTTCTTCTTATTATATATATCAGATCACCCAAAGAGACCCGACAACCTACCTCGAAAAGAAGACCAAAAATCTGATCAATAATTCTAAACTACCAGCCGAAACCAAGAAAGCCACTATCCCTAGATAGAAGTCATCACGCACCCCCCGTATCTACGGATTATCAAAAATACACAAGCCTGATATCCCACTCCGACCTATCGTCAGTGCCTTTATAGATCACCAACCCAGACCCTCGCCAAGTATCTGGCGAGTACTCTTCAGCCACGAGCAGAAGAAGCTTCATCCTACGTGAAAAATTCATTCCACTTCTTAGACCTTCTCAAATCCTATAGAATCCAGAACACCGATATCCTAGTGAGCTTCGATGTTGTCTCCCTCTTCACAAACATTCCCCTAACGGACACGCTAGAAATCCTTAAAACTAAACACAGGATTCCAAAAGACACCCTGGACCTCATCAGCCACTGTATGAACAACACGTACTTCCTTTTCCAAGGAACTTACTACAAACAAGTGAAAGGTGCTCCCATGGGTTCCCCCCTTTCTCCAGTCCTTGCAAACCTTTTCATGGAAGACTTCGAAACCAGGGCTGTAGAAGCATTCGACCACAAGCCTACTTGCTGGTTCAGATACGTTGACGACATTTTCGTCATATGGCCTCATGGTTACGAAATCTTAAACACGTTTTTAGATCACCTAAACAATATCCATCCCAACATGAAATTTACAATGGAGACCAAAATGAACAACTCCCTAGCTTTCCTGGACGTTCTCATCACGAAATCCAATAACTCTTTCACCCACACAGTACACAGGAAACAGACCCACACCAACCGATACCTACACGCAAACTCTCATCACCATCCAACACAAACAAACTCCGTATTGAACTCCCTGATATACAGATCAATTCAGCTTACCGACAACCAGAAATCAACCAAATCAAGAACTGAAAAAGAAAGAAAATTAATAAATGATTAAAACGTAATTCTACGCTGAGGTCTCAATCTCTATGATTGTAAGTGGAACAGTTGTATAATTTTTGGTTTGATTTTTCAAAATTCCTAACATATATATATATATATATATATATATATATATATATATATATATATATATATATATATTGATATTTGCGTCTATACACACCCACTTTCATACATACTACCTACGAACCCAGGCCAAATCCCACCAACTCAGACCCGCCTTCGGGCTTGACAACGTTTAGCTATGTTAAACTGTCAAGGACGGTCAGGAGGCTCATGGGACGAAATTTTGGGAGGGTCCAAAAAGGCGATAAAATCATGATTTTTATACAGATTTAATTCCATCATCGACTGTGTAGGGGGCGCTTCTGTGGATGGTGTATATGGTATATAATGCATTGCATTTCACCGACTAATACCAACCCAAGATTTGGCAACCGCGCCGATTGAGTAGTAAGGCCATTTAAGCGTCGAATTTGGACCATACTGTTAAAATATTGTAATTTTATATATTTTGAGGATATCTATAGTTCAATGGAAATATGTAGAAGCAGATTGTTACATTTTGCCCAATTCATTCAGGAATATGTTTCTACTAATACAAGTCGAACAATAATCTATTATCAAAAATGATTTTTTCATATTTCAGTTCATTTTTGAATTAACAGGATGAGAAAAAAAATATTTTACTTCATCGTCAGTTACTCATATGCAATACCTAATCAAAAGATAGAGAAAACCATTTTTTATGTCAATAAGTTATTGGATACTTGATAAAATACAAAACTTTGAAAAGTATAGTACATGCAACATTTTCGTGAAAATTTTATTTTGAATTGACAGGATATGATTCGAACGACTTTCGAACACATACTGATATTTGAGAAAACATTTCTGTAAACATCTTCGAATACTCATATGCAATCAAAAGATAGAGAACGCCATTTTTTCATGTCAGTAAGTTATTGAATATTTGATAATATTTTTCGTCTTGGGAACTTTTCCACTTACATCACTCGATACACAACAAATCTCAAATATTGGTAGGTGTATCACGTAAGTGATTTTCAAATTATAAGGTAATACTTTCGATATGTACCAAACATGCGTATTTGTTAATTATAAAATGGTAAAAAGAAGGTTCTCGGGCCCAATACCGTGGAAAAAATTACGACCTGAACGTTGAGACTTCCTATCTATTCTCCATATCTGTTGGTAGGTAGCGAAGTTGGCCAGATGTCGGCCGTTGAAACTTCTATTGGCGCTTGGCCAGGTGAGAATCCTGAGTGAGAGATAATGTTTTCCAATTTCATCGGAGTCGATAGGCGATTTGAATTGTCTAGATGCCAATATCTACGTCTGGTGCTTCCTTTAAATGCGCACCGACCACCCGTGGAGGTGCTGTAGGTTTTCTGGGTTTTCCTAGAGCTGAAAAGTGAATACGCCTTAAAAAAATCGGTAAGTCGCCCCAGAGCGACACGGCAAATAATAATAGCCGTCCTCTACCATACAGTCTATGCCTTTGGGTAGACTCTGTGAGTATTCATGAGGGAGTATTGTTATTATCATTATATTAATATTATATTGGATAACATGCTATTTTCTCGGTATTGGGCCCGGTAGTACAATCATTTAAGAGCAAAGAATAATAGAATCCCATTGAAAAAACAGCTCTCAAGCAAAAGAATAAACTATGCTTCTACTGAAATCATATGGGAAATGATTAATTAGGTGATTGAAACTTGAATAACAATATACTCAAAAAGTGTGATGATCCGCAAAAAATCATTAAAAAGGAAGTGGCTGACGAATTCGCAACATACTTTTCGAGTATATGCAAAAACTTCTCTTGATGTTTTTTAGGGATCTGTTTTGGGCGTCTTAATTTTTATCATTTTCATAAAATTTTGCTTTGAAGGAGATTATGTACTTGCATTGCATTCTTTGGAACCTTTGGTGTAGTAATCAATGTACCCCGACACCAAAACGCTATTTTTCCGACTCCACACGTGTTTCGGTTTGAATCTTTCTCGCCGGAAGATGGTCACTTGGTGAATGAAACACGTGTCGAGGTTATGAAATAGCAGTTTGGTGTCAGGAAAACATTCCAGTACACTTATTGAAGGAGATGAAAAAAGGCATACTCCGATGGGGGCACGCGACTTCAGCAACTTCTACATGAACATTTTTTTTTTAAATTAATCCCTTAGAATGGACTTATTTTCTTTAATTTAAAAAATTATTAAAGAGAGTTATTTCTATTCAGGTTCAACATACGTCCTTAATTCGACCGTTCCATTGCAACTTTTAGTTTTTTGCATTTATTTAATATTATCTACGAAACTTCTCTTACATAAAAAAATGTAAATTCGAGAAAAGCGTTTTGTACCACTAGCTTCATCATGCTACTAACTTTTAATCACTGAGTAATGAAAAAGTACATTTTACTTAGAAAGAAAAGCGTTTGAATTTTTTTTGATACAGAATTGATGTATTTCAGCATTTAGGATAGAAATTTATTTCAATTGATTTTTGTCAGTACTAAATCGATGCCACACTCATTGAACAAAAAATCATTGACCTACTGTATCTAACCAGAAGAGCATCGTCTCCATGAAAATATCTGAACTAAAGACAGATCAACATCCTTTCTAAAGTGTTCCAGAGAAGTAAGCGAGCTTGTGGAAAAAGCATTGCCGACAAGACGAATGTCTCTGTTATGGACTGAATCTAAAAGATTCAGTGAGTGTTAAGGGACTCCATAGAGGGAGTTTCAAAATTCAGAATCAAGATTTTATGGGCGGGTTTTTTTCAGGTCAAACTAAGTTACATTAACATGTATCCGCAAACACTTCGTTACAAATGTACAGAGAGTTGAAATTTTAAGATTTATTTATTTGTTTGATACCTCTCTCAGTTTTTAAGATATTGAGATCAAATTTGAAACATTGATTACGTTTCAGGGCTAACATCATCCAACATGCCAAGGAAGATATTTTTTCAGGGGTCAAACGTTTTAGTAATGCTTTGCTGGTGTATTCTTATACATAAAATGAATTTTTTGTTTTCTTCACACATTTTTTTCTTTCGTAATTTATATGCATCTACGACCATAATTATTGAAATTCTTCAACGAAACAATGAAAAATAAATTTAACTTAGTGAGCTTTGACTGCTATCTTCATTTTGATGTTTAGGTTTCTTTGGAAGCATTTGACATTATTTGAAAGTTGGTTTGTGTCTGATCGTGTTTGTTTCCTAATCGCCAGTTTCCCAACCAGAGAACTCTTGTAAATTCCCATCATCACGTTCGGAAATACGGTAGATTCCAGACTCCAAGGCACAATGCTGGCAGACCGCCATAAGCATGTAATCCAGTAATGGAAGAAGAGATTTTGAATGACAAGTAGCAAAAGATTTGGATGTTTCCCATTCAACTGTCTGGAAACAAGTTATACCCCTATTATATCCAGAGGTTTGCTTTCTCGAGATTTTCCACTGCGCTTGCAGTTTTTCAGACGGATACTGCACCAAGTAGGGTACCTGAATTTTTATCCAAACATGATCAGACAATCTGGACACCAAGAACAGTTTAGCGTAAACATATGGGCAGGAATAGTGGGGAGATACTTGAATTGAACCTTTCATTTCACCGCGAATTATGAATGGTTGCACATATTATTCATATACAGTGTTTCCCAATCGGAGGATTGGCAGAGCAAATCCAATTGCTTGGACTTCAACACGCTGAACTTTTTTATGGGGACATGTAAAGGGCCTAGTTTATGGCGTAGAACCAGTGTCTTCCATCAAAGTTTCCACTGAACGAATTATGGAAGCCCTAGAAACCGTGAAAATCTCAAGAACGTGTGCGGCAGTCTATGAGAAGAAGATATAAAGAGGTCAAGGTTCGTTAGGTTTTTTTTATTTTTGGGTATTGTTAACAAAAACACGCAATTTAGATTAAAAACCAAATTAATTTGTTTTCATTGTGATAATAGGTTCCCACTTTTGTTTCATTTTAATTGAATGTAGCGAAATACAAAATATTATCAAAACTCTTTTCTCGATATATCGGGTGCAGATGTGTAAAAATTACACGAGACAAAATATGTCATTATTAAAACAAAAAATTCATATCGTATTTCAGAATCTGTCACAATAAAGTTTATAGGGCGAAACAGGGCTTTACCTCTGAAAAAATATCTCACTGTAGATTCTTATAATTACGCACAAGATAAGGACAACTCAAGTGAATGAAAAAAATCGAAAAACGACGCTTTTTAAAAGTTGGAAGAGTACGAAGCTGACACAATTTCGACAAAGATTTTCCTACACGACGTTCCCAATGTTTTGGATATATCCATGCAAAAAGCGTGGCAACACCGCCGGGTCTGTAAACGTTGGCAAAATGTCGGAAAATGTATATGATGGCTTGGAAAAGCGGTGAAATATGATGGGTGTGTGAACGTCTGATGTATAATACGAAATAATTTTTTTTCGCCTTTTATTACCCCTCTCGGTTGCCCTTGTTTTATTAGGTTGAAATAGATATAGAACACCAGAAATTTTGTTGAAATCATCAGTACTTCTAGGGGGTCTGAGGTCGCCTGCCATGCTGTACTGGTCTGACAACGGCGGTCATATCTGTATAGATATAGATATATATATATATATATATATATATATATATATATATATATATATATATATATATATATATATATATATATATATATATATATATATATATATATATATATATATATATATATATATATATATATATATATAGTATTCTAGATTGGGTTGTCCAAGCGTATTATTATACCTACTTGAAGTTTTTCCCAAAGTCCTAGGAATCGCACAATAAAAGGTAAGACCCCGTTAATCCTTGGCTCGCACAAGTTTTGACTTCTGAGGTCTGTCATTCGTAGTGAGACGACAGCTGATAGATCTCTTTCTCTTCCATGAATTCAACCATAATATTCTGTCGACTATAGAATTCTATCGTACACAGAATCCCACCTCTGCCCTCGGACTCCGATGATTAGAAATGTTTTATAGAATCGAAATGTGACGTCATATTCGAAATATCGGTACTATGCCTCCCATTTCCAACGTTCGAATATGACGTCACATTCTCGACACATTTCGATGCTATGAAACATTTCTGATTATTGGAGTCCCAGCCCAGGTTAACGAAAAAAAACAACAATTTCAACAACTTCAAATTTCAGAGTTTAGCCTCTAAAATTCATCAAATAATTTATTTAACCCAAATGTAAGTATATTCTTATAGAAAAACTCTGCCGCATGTGTTAGACAAAGCCTGGATTATTTGAAATCAATTTTTATTTTTTGAAAAATGTGAATTAATGTGGAATTTTGTTCCTTTAATACAATTTTGAGAATTACAAAAAATCCCAAAAATGTTTCACTTTTAGAAATTTCCAACACAAATCCCAGACAATGCAAAAATTCTCCACAAGTGAAGCAACACCGAGTCTGGCACCTCTTAAAATGGCGGATTTATCAACGCGATGTCAGTTGTGTTGTCATTGATTGCGTGACTGCTTTGTGGTTTGTAGCACAGAACACATACAGTGTATGTGTTTTGACTGTTCTGTGGATTGTAGTTTGTTTTGTCTACTGTGCTGGCTGTGATGGAAAACGAGGCACCAGCAGTAGTAACAGTAAAATACACTAGATTTTGTAGCCTAGAAGTAAAAACTGAGACGATTTTAGAAAAAAACAGTGTTAAAACTATAGCCTTGGCTATACAGCTATACTGACTGGCAGTTTGATCATATGGTACATTTACATGTTTATGTATGCATTTGGTGTTTCTGTTATGTGTTCTTGTATTGCAGATATAGTTTAGTTTCGCAAAAATATTGTGTATTCTGTAATGTATACAATGATAGAACAGTCTGCTACAAGAAATTAAAATATTGTTTTATTGTTATTTGACTTCTTCACCATGACTACAGAAAATACCAAAAAGGACAAACCAAAAAATTCAGGGTTGAAAAAATGTTTTGCAGCCTTAGTGGACAGAAAACAAGTGAATTTAGATTTGGAAGTTTTGAGCCTGATGATCAAACATGAACTTTTTTTGAATACCGATTCTCTAGAAGAAAACTTGTCCTCGGTTTTGCCTTTTATGCTGGTGATATATATAAGAAATTGGCCTGGTTGGCAAAGAAGCAAAGAGTATTATAGTGGTAAACTTAAATTCAAGGAGTGGTATGAGAAATTCAGACAGTACATTGTCCTGCGAATGAATTTTCTGATCAAGAGTGGGTATAAACAAGCGGTTGATATGATTAAAGAAGAACAGAAAAATGGGCATCATCTTCCCAAGAGTTTCAAAGACAGTGGATCACAAACAGATAATTTAGCCCAAAAAGATTTTGCTCCCTTTTCAATAGCAATACAGTGTCCTCCTGGGTTCATGAGTTCTTTGGTTTTTACTGATTCAGGGGGTGAGAGTAACAACTTTAATAAATAATGTACAGCTAGACAAATGTCAGAGGATCAGAATTTTGTTTGTTCTGTAAATTTTGGTAACAGCCAAATGATTTTTGTGAAATGTTTTTCTGAGATTTCCTAGCTGTATATTCTGGATAGTAACATATAGCTTTTCATATTATTTTAGATAACATTGTGTTGAAACAGCATCCCACATTACCTTGGTCCCAGATTGGTTTGACAGAATTGCTCAATTGGCCACACGTTGGAGTGGAATTTCGGAGCACAGAATTCATGTTCAAACGATTCAACCGCAGTGAATATATTAGGTATTTGAATTTGACAAATTGTCCAATTGTACCTGAAGAATCGGAATTTATTGAAAAAGTTGAAATATCGAATCATAACCTTGTCCGGACTTGCTACACTCTGAAGATGTTGAAAAGTTATACTGCTCAGTTATTTGATGTCATAAGGATCATGGATAGTGTAAGTACATTTTTTAAGGCGGTAGTGCAAGAATTAGGAATGAAAAATCATTTAGTAAGTAGTGCCAAACTAAAATGTACAAAATCTTTTGAAAATATTTGAATAGATTGTGGAATATGGTACATTCTCTGAACAGTAATAGAAATATTTGGTACAAAGTTTTTGACAGTTTTAAGACATATTTAATTAAGATTGTCAAATACTTTTCTTCAAACAGGTTTGGTACCTGATTACAAATTGATACTTATTATCATACCAAAATCCAAGACACTAATAATTCCTCTTGTTTCCAACCTACAGATAAGTTATTAGGTGAAGAAAAAATCCTTGAGGTTGAGGAATATGAAAAAAAATAAAATCTCAGTAATAATCTGTTAATAGTTTATCACTCAGGTGTGTCACATGATAAATTCATGAATGATCTGGCTGACTTTGGTAATAATAAGGTGTGGTTTTAACTGTGTGTATCATGAAAGTACAAGTTGTTGAACTGGAGGTCATAAGAATCGACAAGTCTGAGATGCCGTCGGACAAAATGACTCCAACATACTCCTTTAATGGAATATACACCTCCATCATAGAAGCTGGGGAAGCAACATTAAGGGCCATACCAATGCTGTCAAGAGGGCAAATCTGGTACACGGATGGCTCAAAGACTAGCAAAGGAGTTGGGGCTGGAATATACGAGGAGAGACCGAGGAAAGACATCAGCCTAAGCCTCGGTACTCAAGCCTCTATATTCCAAGCCGAGGTAACGGCAATCTCCGTCTGCACGAGAGAGATTCTAAGGAGGGGTCCTAGAAACCAGAAAACACCTGCAACTGTTGGGGATACATCAAGAGTCCACACAATTCAGATTCTGTGAAGAGGAGGACGAAATAGCCTCCCACATAATGTTTGAATGCGAAGCTCTGGCTCGCATGAAGATGAACATCTTCGGACACCACGGTGCAGAAGATATCATCCCGCAGGAAAACCTTGTGAAGAATCTCCAGGAGTTCATTAAAAGATCCGGAGTACTCACGAGATAGACCTGATAGAGGGGTGCAGAAAGGTTCTATACAGAACTACCTGCATTTCAGCCGCTGGCCAACCCCGCCATCCAATAACGGGTACAAGTTGTGCCACTATATTTCGATTTCGTCATGAATGTATAGCTTTTCCAAAAATAAGGGATACGTATTTTGTATTTTATAATTTTTTTCAAGATCTTTGTTGATAAAAGAAAAATCAAATTGTGACGTCATATGTAGTGAAACCACATTTGGCAGCGTCGCATGCCGAAAAGATGTATTCCATCATTTTATGTACCATAATTCTTGCTCCGTGGTCGCTGACGAGTGACACTAACACACGTGTCTGTGTTACTTCACTCTGACAGCTGTCCAAATCAAAAGATTAATTATGTTATGCGCGTGCGCGAACGAACCCGAACCGCAAATTCAGTAGGCACCGTTGCCATATTGACTTTGTGATCAAATGACGTCACATGCAGTAAAAATTATTTATTGTATATAATGAAGCATCGCATGAAGAAAATAATTCAGTGGTGTCATTATTTCAATGTCTTCTTCTAATATATTCAATTTCCAAAAAACTTTTATCAAATGTGGCATTTCCCATTCAACCAAAGGTTGAAACGTGTGCCAGATAGTTTCATGTAATTGAAATGAATATTTTCAACACCATACATTCTCACAAGTTAGAAAATATTCGTTTCATTTATCTCAACTTAGTTCCAATTTATGCATTCACTCATACAGCAGTCTGTGCTACCGATGAGTGCTTCTTGATAATGAGCTTTGGGTGTTATTATTTGTTGGGTGGAACAGGATGACTTCGAAGTTGTCTGAACTATCCTAGCATGGATGAAAGTTAAGAACATCGAAACATGTCATGTATGCATGTGGTCATTACCAACAAAATGCAAGATGGGGGGGGATAATATTTATTGCTTTAACATTATTACAATTTAGTACTTGCAATAGTGTCTTCCTGGAGGAACATTACACTACTAGATGTCAGATGTAATTCAATGCCCGTAAGTGGAAGTAGTTATTTTTTGACAGATATTCTCCTAATATTTTTTGGAATGTGTGGAGAAAACAGTATTATGACTCCGTTGGAATTATTTGTTTTATGTAGAAAAATTTCCCCTGAATGTGAATCCAAGTTGAATACACTCAGTTATGCAAATTACAACAAAATGTACGGAAATAAATCATTGCATAGATTATTAATAAAAAATGCCAAAAATATAAATTGAATATGGAAAATCATTATCTGCTGACTCGAAGCAATTATTCACTACAGCAAAAATTACATCAATTGTAAAACATTATTACCCGTGAAAAACGTATTAGTACCTAACACAAAACATATCCAGTTGGTTGAAAAATAAACTGCGAACAATAGCTTCAAGAACAATTTCTTGAATCTCACACCAGCGCCAAATCAATCTCACTCACTAGGTAAAAAGGATATACAGCAAGGCTGATGTTCTGCAAGATGCACAGGTGCATCAAATTAAGGAAATAGTGCAATTAGAAAACACTAGGAATAAAACCTTGTTGAAAATGATTCTTGGAATATTCAGCCATTGAACCATAGTGTTTTTTTATGTGGAGATATTATACTAATACTGACTCAGCTGTTACAATCATCTTATGACTGTCTCATCTGAATGAATTGATGTATTTATAGGAAATCCTAATATGCACAATTAATTAATGAATTAACATAATACCGGTAAAATAAAACTAAATCTGGATACATTAGACTTCTTTATAAATACAATTAGATAATATCGATACCCCCAACGAACAAAGCCGTAACTAAAATTACAGGTGTAGGCGTATTCAGCTTAAAAAACTGATGCTGACGATAAAATGGATTCGATCCCCACTCCTGCCACTGAGCTAAAGTGATTTGGAATCCACTTGTACGCAAGCTGTAGGTCCCGGATCTCCCTTTGAATAAGCTAAATTTTGTATTTATATTTTGTTTTGTATTTATAAAACCTGTCTTTTATTGATAGTAACTATTGTAACGTGTCGAGCATTAGCTCTATGCTGGTATAAGGATTTCATTTTAGAACCACTCACATGACTCGATTTTTTAATTTTGGTGAGTTGAAAACTAAAAATTATGAAATTTGTTTTTACGAATCACCTAGTTTTTCGAGAAAAAAACCCCAATAGCAGGGCTTGTGCGAGCATGGGAGTTCTGGAACCTAGAGCTTACATACAAGTGTATTCTGAAGCACTTTAGCTGAGTGGCAGGCGGTGGGAATCGAACCTGGCCGCCTGGGTGAGAGGCAAACACTGCAACCACTTCGCTTTAAAGTCAAAATTTTGGTTTGATCAAAACCATATAGTAATATAATGCAATAATCAAAACTTATTATTGAAGTACTTATCAATTTTCTCAAAGTAGGTGATCATTTCATTTAAGCTACATCTAAATCATTATGAAGTATTGATAACATGTATCACCAAATACATTCATGAAATCACAATTTTTATGACATAAGCAGATGTCATTATTATCAATTTAAAATCGTATGTACTGTAACGATTTCGAGACCGGCCCCGAGACCGGCCCTGATCTTATTAATTATGCACCCTCGTTCAACTACAGCTGCATATCTTCTGGCGTACGCATCGCCGAGAACAAGCTGGAATAATCGATTGTTCGATACTATTCGAAGAGCCATCTAGACGAAAAGTTCATACTCCTGAATATTCGAGAATCGTGAATGGAAACTGCTTGGGAGTATATAAGCGGGACAGTCAGAAGAAGAGTTAGTTACAGTTCCAGAGTTCGCAGATAGAGACTGACACCGTAGAAATAAAATAAGTGAAGTAATGTTTTAGTGAATAATCGTTGTAAATAGTGTTATAAATAAATTAGGAAAATTAGTTAGTGCAGTTTTACTACATTTGGTGTCAGAAGAGGGATGTTTAAAATAAACAAGTGTTAAAGTGTTCGTCACGTTGAAAAACTGATAGACATTTATCGCGCCTAATAGACAGTTAGTGAGTGACCCGTTGAACATTTGAGTGCAAAGTGGACAGTTTTGCGCGTCGCGGGACAATAAACTGAAAACTTTTTGTGTGAAATAAATAATAGACTGATATTTCGGCAAAGACAATAAGAGACAAAATGTTTCCGAGAAGAGTTCACCTAGTTGACCTTAAAGTTAGTGAATTAAAGCAAGAGTTAGAGGAGCGTGAATTAGAAACAACTGGAAAGAAGGCTGTACTACAGAAGAGACTTTCAGATGGACTGATTGAAGAAGGAGAAGACCCCGAAACATTTTTGTTCGAAGTTTCTGGAGTCGATTTGAGTGCTATAATGAACAAACTCGAGGAAACCACGAATAGCTTGAAGGAGAAACTTCTAGAAAATTCTGTCAGCCTGAAAGAAGAACTTCTAGAAAATTCGAATTGTCTAAAAGAGGAACTTCAAGAAAATGTGAAGAGCCTGGAAGAAAAACTTCACGAAAATTCGAAAAATCTAGAAGAAAAGCTTGAAGAAAATTCGAAAAATTTAGAAGTGAAGCTTCTAGAAAACTCGGAGAATTTGAGAGAAGAGCTTCTAGAAAATTCGAGAAGCTTGAAAGAAGAAGTTTGCAGTGTGGCGAATCGGTTGGAAGAAAGAATGGGAACTGTTGAAACAGAGATGGAGAAAATCAAAGATGAAATGGAAGAAGAAATGAAAAAAATTAAGGAAACGCTCCACGATGAGATAAAGGAAAAATTTAGTGAGCTAGAAAAGCGAATGGATTCTGTGCACATTCCAGAAATTTCCAACAGAAATTCAATGCCGGATCTGAGTACCAACTTGGAGGAAGTTCAAAAAGACATCAAAGATTTCAAGGTCAGTTCGGAAACAGGAAAGCTCTCATTGAAACCGCCTCAATTCGACGGAAATACTCCATGGTCAAACTACCACCGACAATTCGAAGCTGCTGCCAAAGCAAATGGATGGAATGCTGGGGAAAAAGCTTTAGCATTGACACTGGCATTGCGTGGCGAAGCAACAAATATTTTACAAACGCTCACCGCCCAACAACAGGAAGACTATGAACAGCTGGTAAAACACTTGGAACTTCGCTATGGCCAAGCCCACCTTGAACACGTATATCACTCACAGCTGAAGAATCGATGCCAGAAATCAAGCGAGTCGTTGCAAGAATTTGAAGCAGATATTGCACGCTTGGTTCGTCTTGCGTACCCAGCTACACCGGAAAATGTAATGGAGCGACTAGCGGTCCAAGCATTTTTGGATGGACTTCGTGACCAGGAAACCCGGCAAGCCCTAACACTAGCTCGCCCCGCACATCTCGTGGATGCATTGGCACGCGCTCTGGAATTCGAAGCAGCAAAGCAATCCTGCAAAAGCCAGAGTAGGGTGCGGATGATCGAGGAAGACCCACAGCCACAGGAGCCCGCTAATATCGAGGCTGTCATGAGAAAATTAATGAAGGAAGTCCTGCCTGAAAGAAAACAAATAAGGTGCTGGAATTGCGGGAAAATTGGGCATGTGCGTAGCAAATGCCCAACTTTTAAAGAAGCGACACCGACACAGGAAAAACTAAAGAAGGTCGATGAGGAGGGGCAGTCGTCGGCCTGTATCCAGCAAGCCCCAAATAACAACGCATATGTCGCTGTCCTTCAACGACAGAACAAAGGTGTTTTTGTGGACGGTCTCATCAACAACGAGCCTCGCACCATGCTGCTTGATACAGGTGCGACTAGGACAATCCTTGGACCTACATTTGCCAAAACACCGGCAAGAATTGAATCGTCGAATTGGAAGCTACGCACAGCAACTGGAGAGCCGGCAACTGTGTATGGTGAACTTCCAATTGAACTGACTTTGGGCAGCACTAAAGTGAAACACCGGGCTCTAGTAGCGGATATCGAGGACGAGGTAATAATTGGAATGGACATCATGAATTCCAGAGGATTCGAGCTGAATTTTAAAGACGGCGTCCTTCGTGTGAACGGAGAAGAGCTGATACTTCATGGGAGAAATGAAGAAATGGTTCGAGTTCTGCTGGCTGAAGACGTAAGCGTACCGGAGAGGGCTGAAACCATTTTAGAGGCTCGCCTGGATGGAGGTGCGAGCAGTGGAAATGTGGTGATGTTCGAGCCCAAGCTACATGATGAGAAAATTGGACGAGGAATTGCACTAGAAAAAACCTTGTTGCGTGCTGATAAATTTGTGCCAGTAAGGGTAATGAATGTCAATTATTACCCGGTGACCTTGAAGAAGGGAACGATTTTGGGGCACTGCTCGTCAATTTCCTCTGTAATCAGGAGTGTACGTGGCACTGTTAGCCAAGCCAGTAACATGCCAGCAGAATTGGAGAAGTTGGTTGCTATCTCGTCCAAGGACATGGGGCCAGCACAGAAGCCTAAACTGAGAGAACTAGTCAGGAAGTATCAGGACATCTTCGATACCGGAGTAGGCAGAGGCGGTAGAACAAAGGTGGTTCAGCACAAGATAGATACTGGAAATGCCCGACCAATCAGGCAATCAGCCAGAAGACTTCCTCTCGCCAAAAAGGAGGAGGCTGACAAAATAGTCTGCGACATGGAGAAAGACGGAGTCATCGAGCCATCCGACAGTCCCTGGTCCTCTCCAGTCGTGTTGGTGAAGAAGAAAGATGGATCAACACGGTTTTGCGTAGACTACCGTCAACTAAACAACGTGACGAAAAAGGACAGCTACCCTCTCCCAAGGATAGACGACACGCTAGACACGCTGGCTGGATCTACGATTTTCTCGACCTTAGATTTGAAGAGCGGATACTGGCAGGTAGAACTGGCCCAGGAAGATCGAGAAAAGACAGCTTTTACCATCGGCTCCGGATTATGGCAGTTTACAGTTATGCCATTCGGCCTCTGCAATGCTCCAGCCACGTTCGAAAGATTGATGGAGACGGTTTTGAAAGGACTATCATGGAAAACGTGTCTGGTGTATCTCGACGACATTATTGTGGTTGGCAGATCATTCGAGGACCATATAAAAAACTTGGAAGAGGTATTTCAGCGACTAAGAAGCTCCGGACTGAAACTGAGCCCCAAGAAATGTCATCTGTTTCAAAAAGAAGTACGTTATCTCGGCCACGTTGTCTCTAGGAAAGGAGTGGCAGTAGATGAGCAGAAGATCAAAGCTGTTAAGGAATGGCCCGTTCCGAAAGACATTCACCAGCTTCGAAGTTTTCTTGGCTTGTGCACTTACTATCGCCGATACGTGCTGGGATTTGCTAACATCGCAAAACCACTGACCAGGCTCACGGAAGGACAAACAAAGTTCCAGTGGTCAGATGACTGCCAAGATTCATTCAGGAAGTTGAAAGGAGCTTTGATCAACGCACCAATCCTGAGCTACCCCCTTCCAGACGGGAAATTCATCCTGGACACGGACGCCAGTAACGTGGGACTTGGAGCTGTCCTGTCTCAGATCCAAGAAGGACAAGAGAAGGTCATCAAGACCCTCAGTAAACCGGAGCGGAATTACTGTGTCACCAGGCGGGAACTGTTGGCTGTTGTCAAGGGAGTTGAGCACTTCTACAAGTACGTGTATGGACGAAGATTCCTACTGAGAACTGACCATGCAGCTCTCATATGGCTCCTACAGTTTAAGAATCCCGAGGGTCAAGTGGCACGCTGGATTGAGAGGCTCCAGGAATTCGACTTTGAGATCGAACATCGGGCGGGGACCAGCCATAAGAATGCGGATGCCCTATCGCGAAGACCATGTCCAGACGACTGTTCGCAATGCCGACGAACAGAGGAAAAGGAGTCGACACTCTGCAGAACCACGGCGATCGATGATAACTGGAATGACCACAAGATCCAGAAAGACCAAGAGAAAGATCCAGATCTTGGTTTAGTCATCGGCTGGAAGAAGAGCGATCGAAGACCGTCGTGGCAGGAAATAGCCAGTTGTTCTCCAGTCGTTAAAACTTACTGGGCCCAATGGAACTCTTTCACCTTAGACAATGGAGTCTTGAAGCGTGTGTTGGAGTCGGAGGATGGCGGGGAAGAAAGACGTCAGGTAGTAGTTCCCAGGAGCAGAAGACAGGAAGTGCTCCGAGAAATCCATGATGGGGTCACCGGAGGACATCTGGGAGTGACGAAGACCCTCCAGAAAGTTAGGCAACGGTTCTACTGGGCCAATTGTCAAGCTGACGTCAAGGACTGGTGCAGAAAATGTGCTGTATGCGCTGCCAGTAATGGGCCTCGAACAAGACCTAAGGCCCCGATGCGCCAGTACAATGTGGGCAGCCCATTCGAAAGGATCGCCATTGACATCGCTGGCCCGTTCCCACAATCTGAACACGGGAACAAGTACATCCTTGTGGCGATGGATTACTTCAGCAAGTGGGCCGAAGCCTATGCCCTGCCCAACCAAGAAGCCATCACCGTTGCCGACGTCTTGGTGAAGGAGTGGATTTGTCGATTCGGTGTCCCGTTAGAACTGCATTCGGATCAAGGCAGGAATTTCGAGTCAAACCTGTTCCAGGAGATGTGTCAGATGCTGAACATCCGGAAAACGAGGACCACAGCTCTACATCCGCAGTCCGATGGAATGGTGGAGCGGATGAATAAGACGATAAACCGCCACCTGTCCAAGGTAGTCTCTGACCACCAGAAGGATTGGGACCAGTACCTCCATCTGTTCCTGATGGCGTATCGTTCCGCAGTTCATGAGTCAACCGGCCAAACCCCTGCAAGTGTTATTATGGGCCGAGAGCTGCGACTTCCATGTGACCTGAAGTTTGGGACGCCACCAAGGCAAGACACTGCGGGAGATGACTACGTCAGCAAACTGCGACAGAGAATGGACGACATCCATGAACGGGTCCGTTTGAACATCCAGAGTGCCAGCGACAGAATGAAGGAGACCTACGACATCAAGGCGGATGCTGGTGGATATCAAACAGGTGACCTTGTCTGGCTATACAACCCTAAACGTCGCCGTGGACTATCACCGAAACTTCGGAACTCGTGGGAAGGTCCATATAAGATCATGAAAAGGATAAACGACCTCGTCTACCGCATATATAAGCCACCACGAGGAAAACCTAGGGTAGTCCACTTCAATAGGTTGTCCCCTTACGCCGGAAACCACGATCAAGTCCGCACCGTCAGATCACCGGAGGACGAAATGACGTTTCAGAGGTTCATGTCCCTGTACTCGAACGGACAGAAAGTTCAATATGGGGTAACCCGAGAGGAGTCACGAGATCTTTTCAAGGTGCCTGCTGATTACGCGTTAGCTCAGTGTGTGGCAGAAGATCTCCAAATGTCCAGAGGCATTGCAGTAGTTTTCTCCAAGAAGTTCGGTCGAATCCAGGAACTGAGAGAACAGAACCCGGAAGTTGGAGGGGTGTTACAGCTGAGGAAAGGCCAGAGAAACATCTACTATCTGGTCACCAAGAAGCGTTCTCGTGATAAGCCGTCTTATGAAGATGTTTGGAAAAGCCTCACGAGATTGAGAGACACGATGCTGGACCAGAATATTGTAGACTTGGCAATCCCAAAATTGGCCTGTGGGCTTGATCGGCTGGACTGGAGAGTTATAAGAAGCATGTTGGAGACAATATTCAGATCCAGCGGCATCAACATTCTGGTGTGCTCCAACCATCTTCCTCGACCCAAAATGAAGACTGTGGAGTGCTACTTCCATCGAACGTCCAGGTGCAGATATGGAGAATCTTGCAGATATCTTCACACTCCAAGAATGACGTTTCGGGGCGAAACGTCTTTAAGAAGGGGGCAATGTAACGATTTCGAGACCGGCCCCGAGACCGGCCCTGATCTTATTAATTATGCACCCTCGTTCAACTACAGCTGCATATCTTCTGGCGTACGCATCGCCGAGAACAAGCTGGAATAAGCGATTGTTCGATACTATTCGAAGAGCCATCTAGACGAAAAGTTCTATACTCCTGAATATTCGAGAATCGTGAATGGAAACTGCTTGGGAGTATATAAGCGGGACAGTCAGAAGAAGAGTTAGTTACAGTTCCAGAGTTCGCAGATAGAGACTGACACCGTAGAAATAAAATAAGTGAAGTAATGTTTTAGTGAATAATCGTTGTAAATAGTGTTATAAATAAATTAGGAAAATTAGTTAGTGCAGTTTTACTACAGTACCTTAAACACGACCTTGATGAAAACAAAATTTTGCATCAATAGAATGACATGTGCTAGGAACCGCACGTTAAAAGGTAAGACCTCGTTAATCCTTGGCTCGCACAAGTTTCGATTTCTGAGGACTGTCGTTCGTAGGGGGATGACAGCTGGTTAACGGAAAAAACAATTTCAAACAATTTTTTAAAACAAAGTCAATTGTTTCAAAAGCCCTTCTCAAGTGTAAGAAAACTGTTACAACCTAGTAAGCATAATAATTTACAAAGTTTTTTGTAAATCCTGATTCACAAGAGTGATTCTTCCTGAAACCTAATTGATTACTCATAATCATTGGGATCAATATAATTTAGGAGCTGATCATACAAAACAATTTGTAATAGTTTTCAATGCCTGGTAAGATGAATCTGAAGCTGGCGCCGCATATCTCAGATCGACATGTGCCTGAAAAAACATGAAATTGACCAGAGATAATTTGGTTTACTACAATGTTATCCGGCTAACGTATACTTTTTTATTGGGGAATACAAGTATATGTGTTAAGGAACATTGATCTTTACAAATAAACGATGTATTTACTAACAACTGAATTAGAGGTAAGTTTTTTTAGGTTTGTTTCAAAGTATATTTGTATAAATTGATACTAGAATCCTAATCAGCGGTTACATTCAGAATGATGCGGAAAACTATTTGTTATTTGGAAAAAGTCCCAGACTTTCTCAGCGAAAGCTAGCTAGTTGATACAGATGAAAGAATCAAGTTGAACCAGTGTAAACAAGTGCATTGTAAAGAGAACAAATTTGCATCAATATAATAAAATTATGTAGGTTCGTAAATTTAAAAAAAATAATTGTATTTTGAAGTTGTTTTGAATAACACTTTGAACTTTGTTTCAATATGTACACTTAAATTATATGAATGTGACCCTCAAAAAAAGAATTTTCGAATATCTCGCAGTTTCATGTTTATTTAGGTAAATGTTCTCAGGCCTAGCAGCCTATAAGTTTGTCGACATGATAAAAATGTGACCTCTCCAAAAAATTCAACCTTTATTCACTTTTCACCTTGCCAAGACGTACATTATTAAATGATTTAACAGTTTTTTCTAAACTAGTGTAGTAAAACTGCACTACTAATTTTCCTAATTTATTTAAAACACTATTTACAGCAATTATTCACTAAAACATTACTTCACTATTTTATTTCTACGGTGTCAGTCTCTATCTGCGAACTCTGGAACTGTAACTCTCTGAATTCTGACTGTCCCGCTTATATACTCCCAAGCAGTTTCCATTAACGACTCTCGAATATTCAGTAGTATAGAACATTTCATCTAGATGGCTCTTCGAATAGTATCGAACAATCGATTATTCCAGCTTGTTCTCGGCGATGCGTACGCCAGCAGATATGCAGAGTTAGTTGAGCGAGGGTGCATAATTAATAAGATCAGGGCCGGTCTCGGGGCCGGTCTCGAAATCGTTACACTAGATTCAAGAAACTTATTAAAAGTTTCTTCCATTTCCAATACATCTCAAAAAAAATTTAATTGAATTTCAGTTTCAAATTCAATATTGTTTGTATCTCATGCATATGATGTACCATGTACCCATTCATCCTATGTGATGGTGACCTGTTTCAATCTTTGAAAAAATCACTAAGAGTTCTTGAATCAAGTTTGTGTACCTTTGTCTGTTTGTGATATTAATATGCCTTTCATTTAATGAGTCTCAAATGATAAGGCACCATTTGAAATTTTATGGGTTGGAGTTATAAGGCTTCTGGTTATTCATTACATAAAACATATAATTGATTTTATACTGTACTTTATATATTATTGCAAATAAACTCATTATTATTACTTCCTCTTTAAATCCGTAGACACTGTTTTCTTGAAATTTTATTATATTTTACTGTTTCATAATACTTTGAGGTAGAAGTTTTCATACTGATTACTGTGATGCTAAATCTTTTATTACAATGACCAATTTGTTCTAGGTATCTTTGGAATACATGGAAGTTTTGAAAGTGGTTATAGATGAGTTCTTGAAAGACATAGAAGAAATAGAAATGAACAATACTATAGCTACCAATACCAGAGTTCTGTTTAATATTGGCCGGTCTTCTTTTCTTCGAAACAAAAAGGTTTCTAAAGGGTAAGAATACTGTCATAAGTAATATTTCAAGCCACTTTTTAAATAATCACTGTTCAGCGAAAAGAATTGTTTAAATAATTAATATTTATGGTTCTGAAACCTAGGTGAGAGGACCTGTATGTATCATGGGTGGAAATTTGCGGATGGTGCTACGACCATCTTAGTTGTGGGTCAAAGCTTCACAAAAGTGGTGGTTGGTGGACCAGTGGTTAAGGTATCTAGCAGTGGAACGTCTGGCTAGCATCAGACAAACATTCGAGGCTACGGTACGCGATAATTTTTTTCTCAAGTACATGGGTCTCTTTAGGTGGCTATATACCTTGTTGTAAATCAAGTGTGATGTGAGTTGCCTAGATGCCAATCCCGACATCTGGTGCTAGCTTGAAGTGCGCACCGACCACCCGGGGTGGTGTTGTAGGTTTTCCGGGTATTTTTCCTACAGGAAAGTCATTGTCAAAATAAGGAGAAATAGTTTCAAAATTCGCAGGCTGGAGTATTAGTGTCAAGACGCTGGCCAAAACTCTTTTTTTCTCGTTTTAAAGTTCATATACTGTCTGACACAGACTAATGGTACTCATGACCCCACGTTACTGTAGGCATTATGATTATAATAGAAATAAGGTCCGATAAGCCCCAACAAACCTTCATAAAGCATTTAAGAAATCTAAATTAAGACAAAAAGGCTTAATAATTACATTTTCCAAACTGGCAGTGAACATTATATTAAAAGAAAAAGTATTTATGATAACTTCACAATTTATTAAACTGAAACAATTCAGTTAACTCGGATATTTGCCGATGTCTTTCAGGTTATTGTCTGTTCCTAGTATTCTATTTTTGAAATTCGTGCCTCAAGTGAGTTGGTAATGGTTATGTTGGTATGATGGTTATGATTCAAATATACCTAAAATGAAAATTGATTATAAGTAATCCAGGCTATATTATTTATAATCAATTTTTATTTCATGTCTTTCGCCAAGTACACCCAGTTCCACATGAAAACATTTGAATATTTTTCATGATGAAATAAGATTCAGAAATATTTGACAGGAGAATTAAGCATACTGTTCACACTCACGATATACAACGATACGGAAAGTGTTACTGTTAGTTGATTATTTGAAATGAACCAATATGAGCCCGGAGATATCATTATCGGATCATCGTATCGTCGGATATCGTGAGTGTGAACAGTAAGCATTAGGCAGTAAAGTAAGCTGGCATTCAGTCTTCTCGTTTTTTTACGTACAAAAATCGTTTCATGCTATTGTGTTATGGTAAATAAATGAAGTTATTGAAAGCCCACAAAAACGGTTTATAATGGAATACAACCCTTCACAACGCCTACATTTTACAATTTTTTACATTACTTACAATATAAATTATTCAGAATAACTTTTACTACTTTACTGAAGGAAAAACAATCAATTTTGTGCTTTTTGGTTGCTGCTGAATAAATTGCAGAGTTTGTTCTATTATTGTGTTCCTTTCTTGATGAATATCTGAATTTTGTCCGACAGCTAATCTTGAAAATAGAGGATTTCTGCATTACTTTTAATCAATAATTGAGTCATCTGTTTGTATTTATGACCATCTACTTGCATAATATACAAAAATGGAAATGTTAACATTTGTAGTCGTTTCAACATAGGTTTGGAATGGCCTTGAGACGTGCCTTTATCATGATTCAAACATTTTTTTTTGCATCGCAATTATCATGACTTAATTGCGTGGCTTGAATTTTTCCAAAACATATGACAGTAATTAGGTGTTGACTTAGTTGGCTAATTTCAAGGTGTCCAGGGATAGTGATTTTCAGCTGCCTAATTATGGGAGATACAGTAATCGGGTTTTTGACGAATGCATATGTTGATTCCAAGTCATCTTGTGATCAAAGAAGAAACCAAAAACTTACTAGATGAAAGATTTTAAAATGTTTTACCAATTATCCAAATAAGACAGCTGTAGATATAATTTAATTTTTTTTTCTGTAAAAACTTCAGTCTTTTTAATACTCATGAGTACACCGTGACACACAAAGTCAACACTTTTCTTTGATTCCAGAACCAGCTTCCACACGGGACCGAAGGTAGAAGTGGGATACTGTGAAAAGTTCGTTCCTAAAATGGAAATTGAATTGACAAATTTCGATGCAGTCCAGGATGTCAGAACAAAAGAAACCACTTTCGTGTCTCTCAATATTCTGAGAGAAAACGCCGCGGCCATCAACTCCAGAAAAGAAAGTGCTTTCGTTTTGCCAGGCTTGATATTCCACTGTCTCTTCTGCGAAACCACTTTTCGCCACTATAAGGAAATTTTGAGGCACTTGGAATTTGATCACAAGATGGAACCGAACTTTATGTGTGACAAGTGTATGAAACTTATCTCTATCCCAGCGCTTACTAAAATTAGGTGGAAACACGTTTGTAGACCTACTTTTAATGGTCACAGCTCCAGAGCAGCTGTTAGTAGAAAATAGAATAATCAGAATGTCATGTGTGGTAAGTGCATGACAGTAATCACTATTTCTTATTTTACTAAAATTAGGTGGAAACACGTAACTGTAAGATTATTCATCATAGTCAGAGCTACTCTGCTGTCAGTAGAAAATTATCTTTAATGTCAATGATAATATTAAATGTAATAACAACTTTGTTATGAAACAATTATGTTAATTTTATTTGGTAAGTGATAACATTTTATCAAATTACCAGGGCATCAGCTTTTTCCTTTCCTTCCCACCCGTCAATCCGGTACTGTTCTATTGGCAACCTAGTATGTAAGACTTTGGATCTGGGTGTTCCTCCCCAAAAGAGTGGATTTTATGCAGTACAGTCCCGCATTATATGGTACGTTATTTCTGGTGAGCAGATCAGAATAAAAATATTTGAAAACAATCCCAATAAAAACTTTATTTCAAAATACAACGTTGACACACCCTGAATTACAGTCTCAACCTATATAAGAAATATGTATTTAGATAAAAACTTGTCCAAACTGACATGACTCAATAGACATGATCACAAAGAGAAAAATCACTGTAAACGTCCATAACTGAATTATACCAATAAAATTATAAGTATTGTAACGATTTCGAGACCGGCCCTGATCTAATTAATTATGCACCCTCGTTCAACTACAACAGAATATCTGCTGGCCTATCGCCGAGAACAAGCTGGAATAAAATCGATCAATTCGATACTGTTCGAAGAGCCATCTAGATGAAATGTTCTATACTCCAGAATAATCGAGAGAGCCGTGGATGGAATTTGCTTGCGACTATATAACCGCTGGAGGACGGTCAGAATGCAGAGTTAGTAACAGTTCCAGAGTTTGCTGATAGATAGCCACAGTAGAAATAAATTGAAATAGTTATTGAAGTCTATGTTTTAGTGAATAATTTTTATGTTTTTTTTTCATATGTGCAGAATTAAATTTCACTGTTTTAGCTTAGATAAACTTTCAAAAACAAAATCAACGTTTGACTGGACTTTGTCACTATACTTGTTAACTTGCACTGTAATAAATCGCTAGGGGGTTAGGCGACGATATCTTTGATTCAGTTCAAACTGACCAAAGCAAACAACCACTCCTCAGTCGCCCACCCTAGGAAGTATTTTTTTATTAAAATTAAATTAAAGTATAGATGTTAAATACTTTTGCTGCCACCAGACCCAGAGTATAGTTTTGAATCCGGTCTGGATCACCCGGATTTAGGCTAAGGGGATAGCCTCCCCAAAAGCTAGAATGCTCAACCTTGCAATTCACAGCTCTACTATTTTTCGTAAGTTCATCATCGTCCTCGAAGGCAAAGATGTAGATTTGTAGGTTCGGCCACGGCTTCTCAAATGCGTGGACTTTGTATGAGGGGTTGAAGGGGTAAGTAATATTAAGAAGCAAAGTTCCACCAACCAGCTTTATTCACCAAAGCAAAAAATGGTGGAAAATAGTAACGAAAATATAAAAGAAAATGTGTAAAATATAAAAATAAAAATGCATAATTTGTAAAAATTTGTAAAATATACCAACTGTAAGAATTCATACACTCCGTATATGCAACTCAGCGCAAGAAAAATAAAATATATAGTTGAATAAAATTTGATCACCCTCTCAAAACATTAAAGATCGCTCTACAGTTAATCATGCATTTTTCTAAAAAGCCAACAACCCTTTCAACAACATTCTCGATAATAAATCAACAGCTATACTTTTCAAATTAACTCACTACTATTAAAATTACAACAAAAAGTATGGCAAAATTTAAACTATTATTATTCTGTCGTATTCGCCCTCATAACTCCCTCAGAATTATAATAAAGCTACCCTCAATTTAAAATGACAAACACCCAGTTTTAAGTAATAATTATTATCATTTACCGGGAACTTATTTAAATGCCTCAAGCTTATCAGTAAACACCCCATATTTCTATTCAAACTATCATTGCTTTAAAATTACTAGACCAAACACGCTCAGCTTTTAACGGAACTATTATTACTCTTATTATTTGTCTTGAGAAAATTATACGCAGTTAACAAACACACATGTCGGCCTACGAAAAAATTCATACCTGTTTTAGTGCAATTCTTGAGAGTGGCATATTTGCCTACACCCACACGTGTGAGTGGTCCTTCCAAACCCAAGCGATCACTTGCACTTCACAACCCCGAATCCCTTTATGAAATCTTAACATTTTGTTTCTAGGCACGAGACGTCTCAGACTACCCTATCTAATCCTAAGCCATAAAATTTATCAACCCAGAGCGACCTTTCTATATGTGAAAACAATTTTTCCCCGGTTCGAGCGTAGGTATAAATTCTTATCTCACACTCACACTGAATCCAGACACGCACATATGATTCTTTAGTAAAACTGCACTAACTAATTTTCCTAATTTATTTAAAACACTTTACAACAATTATTCACTAAAACATTTACTATTTCAATTTATTTCTACTGTGGCTATCTATCAGCGAACTCTGGAACTGTAACTTCTCTCCGAATTCTGACTATATATCTACTCCCAAGCAGTTTCCATTCACGGCTCTCGAATATTCAGGAGTATAGAACATTTCATCTAGATGGCTCTTCGAATAGTATCGAACAATCGATTTATTCCAGCTTTTTCTCGGCGATCCGAAGGCCAGCAGATATGCAGTTGTATTTGAACGAGGGTGCATAATTAATTAGATCAGGGCCGGTCTCGGGGCCGGTCTCGAAATCGTTACAATTCCTTAAATTTTAAAAGAGCGATTTATAATACAGGGTGCGCTGAAAACATATAACAGTGCCCACTGTTACAGCACAATACACGTTAAGGGCACCTTGGTTTAGGTATGGATTTGAGATAAAACCGGAAATTGCGGAAATAACCTCGGTTGAGAATTTCCGGAAGTACATTCAATAGTATTTTCATTGAAAATCTGGATTCTAATAACTATATCTTCAATCCGTCTAACTTTAAAAACAACTGAATAACATAGGCTCATGGAATATTAACCGCCAAATATATAACATGCCACTACATGTCACTGGTGTCACTCAATGAGAACAAAAGAAGTTTTCCCCTTCACCAAAGTAGTAATTTCATTCCTAGATGCGCATTTCGTTAACCAAGTCTCAGATTAATGCTTATTCTTTGACCAAGTTATTAACTTCATCATCAGTAGAATTACTCAGTGCCGGACTGGCCAGGTGAGATAGTGAGAAAAATCTCACGGGGCCCACCCCCCATTTGGGGTCTCGGGGCCCCTAGGAAAACAGACATGGAAACAATAATTTAAAATTAATTAAGAAAAAAGGTCAAATGTCGAAATTGGTTATTGCCAGAAACATGACAAACGCAAATATTCACTTTCGATTTGGTAGAGGATTTCTTGAGGACCTCTTGCAACGTGGCAACAGTGATGCGCGAGTATGTATGGGCGGTGGGCGGTTTTGGCGCGCGGCGCCTTGGATTACTGATTAGTCGTATGCGAGACACTGAGACAGTAGAGAGTAAAGCCTGCCTGTGTCCAAAAATAATTTTATTTGGTGTAGTTGCAAACGCGGCCAGGTAAATACAACTCTACATATAAGTTTGTTATGTTTATTTCATTTTTACTCTAAGACAAGTGTAGAGCTGATCTTGCACCTCAATCATTAATAGTACGAAAACCAATAATTTGTTGAAATTTCCGTATGCGACTCATGAAATAGAATGAACCTGGTAATTCGGGGCCCCAATTTTTCAAAATCTCACTTGGCAAAGATAGGCCAGTCCGGCACTGGGATTACTGATTTAGTAATTAACGTAAAATGCGTACAGATGAACTTTTTCTGTATCTTCTTTCAGTTTCTTTTATTCTACCAGTAAACATTGTAGTAAAAATTCGCTAGAACTATATTTCGCTAATCTATTTCTACTCGTGAATAATAAATTTATTTAATACATTTCACTATTTCACTAGGCCAAATCTATAACTAACTATCTCCGCAACAGACCAGTTTAGTGTGACGTCACGCCGAATGAGTGTCACGAACCATTATCCAAACAAACAGTATTTACCATTGAAAGAATGTGTATGTGTTATATTTTTTGTGTTTTTATCGTAATTTTTGAAGAGAAATTAGTGAAATGATCAAAAACGTTCCATTCTCTACCATTTTCAACTTACAAATGGAAGTTATATAAAAATACCTATATTATGTTTGAATTTAAACCAAATATCCACAAAAGTCCAACAGCTTATATAGGAATCAAACACAAAACAATTAAGTTTGTTTGGATAATGCATATGAAATTACTCAACAAAATTTACAGCTCTAACGTCAGCACTAAAATGGTGTACTGCCTGGCATCTGATGTTGAGTGTCTTATATACCGGCAAGTAAAAATCGTTTACCATTCTCGAATCACCTAGACTCTTCGGTGACTCTGTTACGTACAAAATAGCTTCCCAAGTAAGCGATGAAACAGTTAGGGGTATGCACCGACTAAAATCTCAGTGGAGTCGGGGTGGTTTCCTTTTTATAAAGGTTAACAAAATTTTATAGGGGGCGCCAAGTGATTTACCAACACATACACCCCTCACAAGACATCAAATCACTAAACCATAAAGGCTTACTTGACAATCTAGATGAGTGAAATAAAAATAACGAGTACCCGGTAGAAATATATTGTAGTAAAACTGCACTTACTAATTTTCCTAATTTATTTAAAACACTATTTACAACAATTATTCACTAAAACATTACTTCACTTATTTTATTTCTACGGTGTCAGTCTCTATCTGCGAACTCTGGAACTGTAACTAACTCTTCTTCTGACTGTCCCGCTTATATACTCCCAAGCAGTTTCCATTCACGATTCTCGAATATTCAGGAGTATAGAACTTTTCGTCTAGATGGCTCTTCGAATAGTATCGAACAATCGATTATTCCAGCTTGTTCTCGGCGATGCGTACGCCAGAAGATATGCAGCTGTAGTTGAACGAGGGTGCATAATTAATAAGATCAGGGCCGGTCTCGGGGCCGGTCTCGAAATCGTTACATTGCCCCCTTCTTAAAGACGTTTCGCCCCGAAACGTCATTCTTGGAGTGTGAAGATATCTGCAAGATTCTCCATGTCTGCACCTGGACGTTCGATGGAAGTAGCACTCCACAGTCTTCATTTTGGGTCGAGGAAGATGGTTGGAGCACACCAGAATGTTGATGCCGCTGGATCTGAATATTGTCTCCAACATGCTTCTTATAACTCTCCAGTCCAGCCGATCAAGCCCACAGGCCAATTTTGGGATTGCCAGGTCTACAATATTCTGGTCCAGCATCGTGTCTCTCAATCTCGTGAGGCTCTTCCAAACATCTTCATAAGACGGCTTATCACGAGAACGCTTCTTGGTAACCAGATAGTAGATGTTTCTCTGGCCTTTCCTCAGCTGTAACACCCCTCCAACTTCCGGGTTCTGTTCTCTCAGTTCCTGGATTCGACCGAACTTCTTGGAGAAAACCACTGCAATGCCTCTGGACATTTGGAGATCTTCTGCCACACAGTGAGCTAACGCGTAATTGGCAGGCACCTTGAAAAGATCTCGTGACTCCTCTCGGGTTACCCCATATTGAACTTTCTGTCCGTTCGAGTACAGGGACATGAACCTCTGAAACGTCATTTCGTCCTCCGGTGATCTGACGGTGCGGACTTGATCGTGGTTTCCGGCGTAAGGGGACAACCTATTGAAGTGGACTACCCTAGGTTTTCCTCGTGGTGGCTTATATATGCGGTAGACGAGGTCGTTTATCCTTTTCATGATCTTATATGGACCTTCCCACGAGTTCCGAAGTTTCGGTGATAGTCCACGGCGACGTTTAGGGTTGTATAGCCAGACAAGGTCACCTGTTTGATATCCACCAGCATCCGCCTTGATGTCGTAGGTCTCCTTCATTCTGTCGCTGGCACTCTGGATGTTCAAACGGACCCGTTCATGGATGTCGTCCATTCTCTGTCGCAGTTTGCTGACGTAGTCATCTCCCGCAGTGTCTTGCCTTGGTGGTGTCCCAAACTTCAGGTCACATGGAAGTCGCAGCTCTCGGCCCATAATAACACTTGCAGGGGTTTGGCCGGTTGACTCATGAACTGCGGAACGATACGCCATCAGGAACAGATGGAGGTACTGGTCCCAATCCTTCTGGTGGTCAGAGACTACCTTGGACAGGTGGCGGTTTATCGTCTTATTCATCCGCTCCACCATTCCATCGGACTGCGGATGTAGAGCTGTGGTCCTCGTTTTCCGGATGTTCAGCATCTGACACATCTCCTGGAACAGGTTTGACTCGAAATTCCTGCCTTGATCCGAATGCAGTTCTAACGGGACACCGAATCGACAAATCCACTCCTTCACCAAGACGTCGGCAACGGTGATGGCTTCTTGGTTGGGCAGGGCATAGGCTTCGGCCCACTTGCTGAAGTAATCCATCGCCACAAGGATGTACTTGTTCCCGTGTTCAGATTGTGGGAACGGGCCAGCGATGTCAATGGCGATCCTTTCGAATGGGCTGCCCACATTGTACTGGCGCATCGGGGCCTTAGGTCTTGTTCGAGGCCCATTACTGGCAGCGCATACAGCACATTTTCTGCACCAGTCCTTGACGTCAGCTTGACAATTGGCCCAGTAGAACCGTTGCCATCCTCCGACTCCAACACACGCTTCAAGACTCCATTGTCTAAGGTGAAAGAGTTCCATTGGGCCCAGTAAGTTTTAACGACTGGAGAACAACTGGCTATTTCCTGCCACGACGGTCTTCGATCGCTCTTCTTCCAGCCGATGACTAAACCAAGATCTGGATCTTTCTCTTGGTCTTTCTGGATCTTGTGGTCATTCCAGTTATCATCGATCGCCGTGGTTCTGCAGAGTGTCGACTCCTTTTCCTCTGTTCGTCGGCAGTGCGAACAGTCGTCTGGACATGGTCTTCGCGATAGGGCATCCGCATTCTTATGGCTGGTCCCCGCCCGATGTTCGATCTCAAAGTCGAATTCCTGGAGCCTCTCAATCCAGCGTGCCACTTGACCCTCGGGATTCTTAAACTGTAGGAGCCATTTGAGAGCTGCATGGTCAGTTCTCAGTAGGAATCTTCGTCCATACACGTACTTGTAGAAGTGCTCAACTCCCTTGACAACAGCCAACAGTTCCCGCCTGGTGACACAGTAATTCCGCTCCGGTTTACTGAGGGTCTTGCTGAAGTAACCGATGACCTTCTCTTGTCCTTCTTGGATCTGAGACAGGACAGCTCCAAGTCCCACGTTACTGGCGTCCGTGTCCAGGATGAATTTCCCGTCTGGAAGGGGGTAGCTCAGGATTGGTGCGTTGATCAAAGCTCCTTTCAACTTCCTGAATGAATCTTGGCAGTCATCTGACCACTGGAACTTTGTTTGTCCTTCCGTGAGCCTGGTCAGTGGTTTTGCGATGTTAGCAAATCCCAGCACGTATCGGCGATAGTAAGTGCACAAGCCAAGAAAACTTCGAAGCTGGTGAATGTCTTTCGGAACGGGCCATTCCTTAACAGCTTTGATCTTCTGCTCATCTACTGCCACTCCTTTCCTAGAGACAACGTGGCCGAGATAACGTACTTCTTTTTGAAACAAATGACATTTCTTGGGGCTCAGTTTCAGTCCGGAGCTTCTTAGTCGCTGAAATACCTCTTCCAAGTTTTTTATATGGTCCTCGAATGATCTGCCAACCACAATAATGTCGTCGAGATACACCAGACACGTTTTCCATGATAGTCCTTTCAAAACCGTCTCCATCAATCTTTCGAACGTGGCTGGAGCATTGCAGAGGCCGAATGGCATAACTGTAAACTGCCATAATCCGGAGCCGATGGTAAAAGCTGTCTTTTCTCGATCTTCCTGGGCCAGTTCTACCTGCCAGTATCCGCTCTTCAAATCTAAGGTCGAGAAAATCGTAGATCCAGCCAGCGTGTCTAGCGTGTCGTCTATCCTTGGGAGAGGGTAGCTGTCCTTTTTCGTCACGTTGTTTAGTTGACGGTAGTCTACGCAAAACCGTGTTGATCCATCTTTCTTCTTCACCAACACGACTGGAGAGGACCAGGGACTGTCGGATGGCTCGATGACTCCGTCTTTCGCCATGTCGCAGACTATTTTGTCAGCCTCCTCCTTTTTGGCGAGAGGAAGTCTTCTGGCTGATTGCCTGATTGGTCGGGCATTTCCAGTATCTATCTTGTGCTGAACCACCTTTGTTCTACCGCCTCTGCCTACTCCGGTATCGAAGATGTCCTGATACTTCCTGACTAGTTCTCTCAGTTTAGGCTTCTGTGCTGGCCCCATGTCCTTGGACGAGATAGCAACCAACTTCTCCAATTCTGCTGGCATGTTACTGGCTTGGCTAACAGTGCCACGTACACTCCTGATTACAGAGGAAATTGCAGTGCCCCAAAATCGTTCCCTTCTTCAAGGTCACCGGGTAATAATTGACATTCATTACCCTTACTGGCACAAATTTATCAGCACGCAACAAGGTTTTTCCTAGTGCAATTCCTCGTCCAATTTTCTCATCATGTAGCTTGGGCTCGAACATCACCACGTTTCCACTGCTCGCACCTCCATCCAGGCGAGCCTCCAAAATGGTTTCAGCCCTCTTCGGTACGCTTACGTCTTCAGCCAGCAGGACTCGAACCATTTCTTCACTTCTCCCGTGAAGTACCAGGTCTTCTCCGTTCACACGAAGGACGCCGTCTTTAAAATTCAGCTCGAATCCTCTAGAATTCATGATGTCCATTCCAATTATTATCTCGTCCTCGATATCCGCTACCAGAGCCCGGTGTTTCACTGTAGTGCTGCCAAAAGTCAGTTTAATTGGAAGTTCACCATACACAGTTGCCGGCTCTCCTGTTGCTGTGCGTAGCTTCCAATTCGACGATTCGATTCTTGCCGGTGTTTTGGCAAAAGTAGGTCCAAGGATTGTCCTAGTCGCACCCGTATCAAGGAGCATGGTGCGAGGCTCGTTGTTAATGAGACCATCTACGAAGACCCCTTTGTCTTGTCTTTGAAGTACAGCGACATATGCATTGTTAAATGGGGCTTGTTGGATACGGGCTGACGATTGCTCCTTCTTGACCTTCATCGTTGATGTCGATTTTTTCAACGTTGGACATTTGCTACGCACGTGCCCAAGTTCTCTACAATTTCGGCATCGTATCAGTCTTCTCTCAGGCACAACTTCCTTCAGCACTTTTCGCATCACAGCTTCCATATTAGTAGGCTCCTGTCGGTCTTCCTCAGCCATTCGGATATTGTTCTGGCTTTTGCAGTATTGTTTCGCACCCTCAAATTCCAAAGCGCGTGTCAGTGCGTCTACGAGATCAATTGGACGTGCTAATATCAATGCTTGCCTGATTTCTTGATCGCGAAGTCCATCCAAGAATGCATAAACCGCTAATCGCTCCATTACGTTATTCGGTGTGGCTGGGTATGCCAGGCGAACTAAGCGTGCAATATCAGCTTCGAATTTCTGTAAGAATTCGCCCTCTTTCTGGTTTCGATTTTTCAACTGTAGATGGTACAAGTATTCCAGGCGAATCTGGCCAAACCGTAATTCCAGATGTTTCACCAGCTTATTATAGTCCTCTAGTTCTCGCTCGGTGAGGGTTTGTAAGATATTCGCTGCTTCACCACGTAATGCCAGTATTAGTGCAACAGCTTTTTCCCCTGCATTCCAACCATTTGCTTTGGCCGCTGCTTCAAACTGTCGGTGGTAATTTTCCCAAGGAATTTCTCCGTCGAACTGGGGCGGCTTCACGTAAAACTTCCGTATTTCAGAACTCGGCACCCTCGTTTCTTCCATTTTGTTGTTCAGTGTCTTTTTCACCAAGATATCAGTCTATTATTTATTTCACACAAAAAGTTTTCAGTTTATTGTCCCGCGACGCGCAAAACTGTCCACTTTGCACTCAAATGTTCAACGGGTCACTAACTGTCTATTAGCCGCGATAAATGTCTATCAGTTTTTCA
This sequence comes from Chrysolina americana, assembly GCA_958502065.1. NCBI lineage: Eukaryota > Metazoa > Arthropoda > Insecta > Coleoptera > Chrysomelidae > Chrysolina > Chrysolina americana. The sequence continues at coordinate 91,354,855 of OY293410.1, forward strand.
ACGCGACGAACAATTTTACACTTATTTATTTTAAACACCCGACTTCTGACAACAAATGTAGTAAAACTGCACTTACTAATTTTCCTAATTTATTTAAAACACTATTTACAACAATTATTCACTAAAACATTACTTCACTTATTTTATTTCTACGGTGTCAGTCTCTATCGGCGAACTCTGGAACTGTAACTAACTCTTCTTCTGACTGTCCCGCTTATATACTCCCAAGCAGTTTCCATTCACGATTCTCGAATATTCAGGAGTATAGAACTTTTCGTCTAGATGGCTCTTCGAATAGTATCGAACAATCGATTATTCCAGCTTGTTCTCGGCGATGCGTACGCCAGAAGATATGCAGCTGTAGTTGAACGAGGGTGCATAATTAATAAGATCAGGGCCGGTCTCGGGGCCGGTCTCGAAATCGTTACAATATCTATATAATAATTTTCGGAAATAACAAGTACAAAACTACAATAAAAAATCGTAGGCCAAATTCATTAATCACCTAAAAAGTAGGGAAAACTCTCGAGAGAATAGTTCGAAGATAAAGTTACTTTTGCAATCACATAACCTTTATCCAAGAACGATGAATTTAGTTCACTTAGTATCTAGTCAGAACATTCACGATCAAACATTAACTATGATTTACGACTAAGAAAGTAAAATGGGGTGCACTATATATGTAGGGAAAAAATACTTGTTGGCATAAGATTCGCGAAAAACGAACACCGCATATAACACGTAACAGTTAATTTGGCGCCCAACTTTGGGGCCTACTACGTTTAGGTTGTGAAAAGGGAAAAAATACTTGGAAATGAAATTCTCTTTTAGCTTTTTCGCGGATACCATTTTATTTGTCGGTATTTTCTTACACAGAGCTGTTGGAACGGGTTTCGAATTTTACTAAACCGGTTTTTACTATCAGTGAAAAATTTTCATCTTTGTTTTTTACTCATTATTAAGAAAGCAAACAAAAATTGAAACTTCATTCACAACGTTACATTTTTGGGTTGCTTCGTGAAACAAAGTATAATTTTTTTTAAATTTCATCTTCTTGTTTTACACTTTAAAAATGGATGGTTATCGATTGAGCAGAGATGAGCTAATTTATGAATTGAAGGTCAGAAGTTTTAAAAACACTCAAGCCCTTACGGTAGAGGATATGCGGAAAAAATTAAAGGAATATCTAAATAAAGAAACTTGTGAATATTTGATTACTGATGCAGACTTGAAGCTTGACATTGTTTCAGAGCTAGATATTTGTAATAAAAAAGTGGTCAGTTTGATTGAATATGTTGAAGGAAAGAATATTGCTGCTTCGAGCACTGAACAGAAATATATAAATACTAAATTACTTCACCTTTATGGTAGGTTAACAAGATTGTCTGATCTTGAAAGCGCTAAAGACGCCCTCAAAGTTTCTATTTCTAATTTGTTTGAACAACTAAATGAACTTGGGATTAAATTAGATGAAAAAATTTCTAGTAATGAATCTGGGACGGTCAATACTAATGAATCATCTGTTGCGGGGTCATCCACAAACCCTCCTATTGCATCCACTACTTCGAGTTCTCGTCACGAGGTTTTGAAAGCTTATGTTCCGGTGCACAAATGGGGACTTCAATTCAGTGGGGATCTTAGAGATAAATCTGGGTTGGGAGTCAACGCTTTCATTGAAAGAGTAGAAGAAAATAAATTATCACGCGGAGTATCGGATGAAGAACTCAAAAATTCATTGACCGACTTGCTTTCTGGAAATGCGTTAATTTGGTACCGATCGGTTCGGAATAATATTAAATCATGGACGGACTTTGTTCGAATGTTGAAAGAAGAATTTTTACCTTTCACTTTCGAACGAGACCTCAAGGAAGAAATACGTACTAGTGTACAGGGGGTTAACGAAAACACCGGTACTTATTTTGCACGAATGATGAATTTATTCCATAGATTGCCACATGCTCCTTCCGAATTTGAAAAACTTGAGATTCTACGTCAAAATATTGATACTTATTACATTCATGGTTTGGGTTCACGTCTTTATGATATTGTTTCCACCAATTCGTTACTTCTGGAATGTAAAAAGTTGGAAAAAGCAAAATATTTGGCTGAATGTCGACCGCTACCTTCTAGAAGGATATGTTTACTAGAAAAGGACTTAGCTGGTCCTAGTTCCGAACAAACGCCAATACGTTCATCAAAAACCGTTAGGTGTGCTGAAGTAGCCAGTGTAACTTGTTGGAACTGTCGAGAAATAGGTCATAGTTTCTCTAAATGTTCTAAAGCCCGTTCGAAAAAGTTTTGCTTTCGTTGCGGAAGACCTGATGTAACCAAATACCAATGTGGTTGTACTTCTCAGGGAAACGGATCAGGGAGTCGTTAAGCCGCCGGTCTAACATCTCCTCGATTTCCGCACCGGTAAATGATTCTTGGGCAGCATGGATACATTTTGTGGGGATCCAATTCCGCAAATCAAAAATTGATGCACTGTTTTGCTCTTCAAAGAATGATCCACGTCCGTACTTGAATATTAAAATTCAAGGAATACCATTTTGCGGACTTCTTGATTCTGGGGCCGCTCAGACTATCATCGGTAAGAAGGGATGGCCAAAATTACGTAAGTTAGGAAGTGTTAGGTTAGAAAAAATTATGTTTAGTGTTTGGGTTGCCAACGGAAGTGAATGCCCAGTTCTAGGTTCGGTTTTACTTCCAATGGAACTAGACAGTAAAATTAAGGTTATAAGGGCTTTAGTTGTGGAGGATATTGATGTTGAAATAATTTTCGGAATTGACTTTTGGAAAGATATGAATATTGTTAGTTCTTTTTCAAATAATTCTTGGGAATTTGGAGAGTCAAAAATTCCGGTAGGATTAAGTCTGGTAGGAGTGGAGGATAAATCAACGTTGAATGATCTGGTAGAGGATTTTTTCAGCAAAATGAAGAGTGATTTAGGATGTGCCCAGGGAGTTTATCATGTGATTGATACGGGTGGTGCCTTGCCTATGAAACAGCGATATTATCAAGTCTCTCCATATATTCAGGCGTTGATTAATAAAGAAGTTGATAAATTATTAGAGCTAGGGGTAATTGAACCTTCGAAATCGGCTTGGTCCAGCCCTGTGGTTATGGTCAAGAAGCCTAATAATGAATACCGTTTTTGTATCGATTTTCGAAAAGTCAATCTAGTGACAAAGAAAGATGCTTATCCCCTGCCTTTTATCAATGGTATTCTTGATAGGTTAAGAGATGCCCGAGTTTTAAGTTCAATTGATCTGAATAGTGCTTACCATCAGATTCCTTTGGAACCTTGTAGCAAAGAAAAGACCGCTTTCACTGTTCCCGGAAAGGGACTGTTTCATTTCAATAGAATGCCCTTTGGTCTACATAATGCCCCTGCAACTATGCAGCGGTTTGTTGACACTGTTTTAGGTGCTGAGTTAGAAGAATCCGTTTTTGTTTACATGGATGATATTATCATCACTACAAAAGATTTTCCTTCTCACCTTAGAGTTTTGAAGAAAGTTTTCGATAAACTGTTGGAGGCTGGATTAACGGTAAATAAAAATAAATGTGAGTTTGTGAAAAGTGAGCTCAGATTTTTGGGTTACCTGGTGGATCAAAATGGTCTTCGTACCGACCCACAAAAGGTAGAGTCAATGTTAAATTATCCGACTCCAACAACCGTGAAGGAGGTTCGTCGTTTTATTGGATTAGTTAGTTGGTATAGGCGATTTATCCCAAACTTTGCTTCTCTGGTTTCTCCTATCAGTAAATTAACTAGAAAACATCAAAAATGTCTGTGGTCAGACGAAGCAGAATCCGCATTTATAGCAGTGAAAGAATTATTAATATCGGCTCCGATATTGACTTGTCCAGATTTTTCCAGAGAGTTTATCTTACAATGTGACGCCTCTCAGGTGGGTATTGGCAGTGTATTAGCCCAATATTTTGAGGACGGTGAACACGTAATTGCATATGGCAGTAGGGCCCTAACTTCACAGGAATCTAAATATTCTACCAGAGTTAGAATGTTTGGCTGTGTTATGGGGAATCCAAAAATTCCGCTGTTATATCGAAGGGGTACGATTCAAGGTCATAACGGACCACTTTTCACTCCTGTGGCTTCATAAACTTCAAAATCCTTCAGGTCGTCTAGCCCAATGGTCATTACAACTTCAGAGTTTTGACTTTGAAATCATTCATCGGAAAGGGAAATCAAATGTGGTGCCAGACGCCTTGTCAAGGGCGGTCAATTATGTTGACGTCACTAAGGAAGATTACGATCCCTGGTATGAAAAACTATTAAATAATATTCGTTCAAATCCGGAGAAATACCCCAGATGGCGAGAATGTGAGGGCAAAGTATATAAGTTAGTTAGGTCGACCCTGTCTTCCTATCCAGATCAGGACTGGAAATTGGTGGTCCCCAAATCTCGTCGAGGACCTGTTTTTGCAGAAAATCATGATGCTCCCATCTCAGGTCACCTGGGTTATTTCAAAACTAGAAATAGAATCGCTTCCTTGTACTACTGGCCAAAGTTGAATGTGGATGTAGCTAAATATGTCAGGAATTGTGAGGTCTGCAAGGCTCAAAAGCCGGAGCAAAAGGTACCTCACGGCCATATGAATAAACGTGTTATCTCTCGTCCGTAGGAGGTAATTTGTACGGATCTTATAGGTCCTCTCCCTATTAGTAAGAAGAAAAATCGGTTCATTTTAGTGGTGGCCGACCTATTCACTAAATATGTGTTACTTTTTCCGATCAAATCTGCTACTAGCCAAGCAGTAGTTAATCACATGGAGAAAGATGTTTTCATGTTTTACGGCGTACCGGAACGAATAATTTGTGATAATGGTCGTCAATACGTAAGTCACCAATTTCGAAACCTTGTTTCTTCTTATGATTCTCGAATAATTTTCAATGCCCATTACCATCCTCAGGCTAACCCCACTGAGAGAGTGAACCGAGTATTAAAAACAATGATACGGTCATATATCCAAGATACTCACCGTTCTTGGGATGAGAACCTTCACAAATTTGGATTTGCTTTACGCACCGCAGTGCACGAGGTCACTGGATATAGCCCTGCTTTTCTCAACTTTGGTAGGGAATTATATCTTTCCGGAAAAGTATATAACAAAACTGGTCCTGGTGTTGAAAACCCAGAATTTGAGTTTGGTAATCGAGAAAGCTTAGCTGAACATGTAAGAGATTTAGAAAAAGTTGGAGTTTTCGTCAAGTCCCGTTTAGATAGGTTCTATGCCAACAGTTCAAACCGATATAACCTTCGAAAACGACCGCTCACTCTTGAGGTCGGTCAGACCGTGTGGAAAAAAAACTATCAGCTGTCGGATGGCGCTGCCTACTTTGCTTCGAAGTTGGCACCGAAATTTCTGAAATGTAGGGTGGCGAAGAAAATAACCCCTAACGTTTATTCTTTAAATGATTTTGAAACGGGGGTTGCTTTGGGAAATTGGCATATCAAGGACCTCATAGTCGATTGAAAAAAAATTTAAAATTAATTTTTTTTTTGGAAATTCAAGGGGGAGTTTGTAACATTGTCGAGTCTTAACGATCGTCGTACATATTTTTCAAACATCATTAGGGTCATTCATTTCATCATTTTAAATTATCAGGTCAAAGGAACTGGAACTCCACCAACACAACACTCCGTATATGTATTTTATATTTTTGTGCCTGCTAATTTGGTTATCTTCTTAGACGGTGAAACCGAGCGTTTCTTGTAATCGAGATTTTCTGGCGAAATATTGTGGAAAAAAAGGCGCCTGATAAGAAAAAGCGTTTGGGTGTAGGAATTCGTATTTGAAGAGTGGCAGTAGAATTTTGGAAAACGAATGGGTGAATAGTGACTGGTAAATTTAACGTTTTCAACGGATTTTTCACTATTTGCACCCACACGACGATTTCATGTGGCTTCTGGTATTTGGATAGGATCGTCGGATTTTTTTTAGTATGAAGGATATGGTTATCGTAAAGTAGTGAACGTCTCTTAGTTGCATCGGGATTACGCACTAGAGGTGAGTTTTGAATAATATTATTCTCATTCCACTGTTTCAATCGGGTCCTTATCTTAACGTTTTTTTAATCCTTTTTAGACGTTTTTTTCTTGGGAACCTTTCTCATTCGCACATATATACGAGGAGTTGTATTTTGTGGCAATCTTGGATAGACATTCAGTAGCGGTACGAACAATTGGGACTTACCTGGAAGGTCATTTATTTTTCTGGAGCTCAGAAACTCGTGCTTACGAACAAGAGTAGTGGATGTAGGATCCTCAGTTATTGGCAGATGACTGAAAACATTATCCGACTCTGGTGTTTCCAGGAGTAGCCCGAAAGGACCGTGATAAGTACCACATAGTGGCTAGTTCATTTATTTTAACTATTGTGTTACGTGTTATATGCGGTGTTCGTTTTTCGCGAATCTTATGCCAACAAGTATTTTTTCCCTACATATATAGTGCACCCCATTTTATTTTCTTAGTCGTAAATATAGTTAATGTTTGATCGTGAATGTTCTGACTAGATACTAAGTGAACTAAATTCGTCGTTCTTGGATAAAGTTTATGTGATTGCTAAAGTAACTTTATCTTCGAACTATTCTCTCGAGAGTTTTCCCTACTTTTTAGGTGATTAATGAATTTGGCCTACGATTTTTTATTGTAGTTTTGTACTTGTTATTTCCGAAAATTATTATATAGATATATTTCTACCGGGTACTCGTTATTTTTATTTCACTCATCTAGATTGTCAAGTAAGCCTTTATGGTTTAGTGATTTGATGTCTTCTGAGGGGTGTATGTGTTGGTAAATCACTTGGCGCCCCCTATAAAATTTTGTTAACCTTTATAAAAAGGAAACCACCCCGACTCCACTGAGATTTTAGTCGGTGCATACCCCTAAACGTTTCATCGCTTACTTGGGAAGCTATTTTGTACGTAACAGTTAATAAAATAACTCGTTCAGATGGCTCTCGTGTTTTCGGAACAATGAGGCATCGGAATGCGATAATCACCCGCATACATATGTGTACTGTCAACAAAGCGAGGTTGGCAAATTTTGCAGTCAGGTCCGGCTTAAAATTCGTTACATTGCCCCTTTTAAACACGTTTCGTTCCGAAATGTCATTCTTGGAGTGTGGCGATATCTGCAAGATTCTCGAAATCTTCACCTTGAAGTAACACTCGACAGTCCTTTCATGTCATATCAAAAGCTTGAAGCCGCTGGATCTGAATAACGTCTTCTTACTATCCAATCCAGCCCATCAATCCCACAGGACAATTTTGGGATTGCCAGGTGCACAAGATTCTGATTCAGCCATCGTCTCTTAACCAGGTAAGGCTCATCCAGCCATCTTCATAGGACGGTTTATCTTATCTCGAGAATGCTTCTTGGTAACCATCAGGTAGTAGATGTTTCTCTGGCCCTTCTTCAACTGTAGCATCCCTCCAACTTCTGGGTTCTGTTCCCGTAGTTCATATACCTATTCGACCGAACTTCTTGCATAAACCACGGCACTGCCTCTGGACGTTTGGAGATCTTCTGTCATACAGTGAGCTAACGTGTAATCGGCAGGCACCTCGAAAATGTCCCGTGGCTCCTCTCAGGTTACCTCATGTAAAAAAACTTTTTGTCTGCCCGTATGCACCGTTCCACAATCTAATCTGGATATTTTGTATGCACCGGTTCCGGATTAGCTAATCCGGGTTGACAATCTGACAACACCACATTTCTTCAAAATAAAAGAAAATTTTGGTACATGATACATGCCGTTAACGGGGATAAACAAAGCATTTGTGTATGAAAAGAAATTTGGATATTTGTTTTTGTTAGTGGTTAATTGCGATTTTTAAAAACTTTACAGACATTCAGGGATCCTACTTCTTGATAATATATTGTAAAAGTCCCTTTTTTTTAAGAGAATGCGATTAATTTTACTGAAAACTTCTCTTTTGTTTTGTGCTCTTGGCGAAAATATTATTTTATTCTTGTACCCTTGGAAGTTTTGCGATATTTGGCACTGAAATGGCGAGTAAAAACATTACTTTACATATGATTTTTATAATCCAAAATTCCTGTTTGAAGAATGGCCTGATTACATCGATTTGATATACAGCATTGGACAAAATTTCAAGGATTTCAATGGAAATGATTCTATATTACTTCCTTTTCAGTATGAGCCATTCAACATATTTTCAAATTGAAGCTTAACACCGGCTTCACAGAACTTCGACTGCCGCGTGAGGCATTTCTGTGATTGGTTAATTCTGTATCCCCCTCACACCCACTACAATACCACGATGCTGCTGCTTGAAGTTGATATATATAATTTTAACTTCATGCGTTTGCACCTCTTAAAAAGATGATAAGAGAGATTTTTCCAGTACCCCATCAGAAAAATTACTCTCCATAATCTCATATCTACAGTTCATCAAATATACAACAAACCATGCAACAAATAACAATCTGTCCAATAGTAGTCCAACCTTCACTTTGCAGCGCGCCGCAAAACATTTCCTTCTGTTTCAAAATCATTACTATGGTGGGGATGTGCCGCATGCTTCATTCGAAGTTCTGTGAAGCCGGTGTAAGAGGTGGAACACCTTCGCATATTTGGCATGCAAATGGTACAAATATCGGCAAATTGAACAATAAACTTTCTTATTGGAAAAGTAAATGTGATTTTAGTTTTGTCTGGTACTAAACTTATGGGTTTGCCAATCAGAAAGACTTTTCAGTCAATGTATCTGAAAACGGAACAATCCGTACTGGTCATCGTAATTGTGTAGCCGGGTTAGAAGTATGTATACATTGTTGCTCCTATACTTTTTGCATTGAGGTTTGCTGTTTCCAGAACTGATGAAAAATCATAGCAGTTTTGTTGAAAGTTTTTCCTTTCCGTTAAGCAGCCGCATCCTTACGAACAACCCTCAGAAGTCTTTGGGAGACTTGTGTGAACTAGGGAAAATATGTGTGATCTCACGCATTATTGACATTGATTTGACTAGGTCCAGTATGAAAGCATAACCATTATTAATAAACAACAATAATTTATGCAACTGGTATTATCATAGCCACAATCATTATCACGGTCCTAGTTGATGCCCTAAACATTTTTTTATTTACGCATCACAATCATGAACTTGGAAATTAAAAAATCAATGGCGATTTTGTCTTTGTAGGTAACATGCATCTCTTTTTAGGCCCAGATGAGTTGAATATATTTTTTCATCATTTCAATGAGTAAATATAACAACAAATTGTACAAGTCAAAAATAATACATTTTTATCAAATAGTCTTTGATAAGTTTTAAAATGTACGATGTACGATGAGTCACTATATCTACAATTTTGGAACTAGACTATAGGTACAAACACTCTATGAGTGATTATGAGAGAGTATTTTTATTATTATATTGTAACGATTTCGAGACCGGCCCCGAAACTGGCCCTGATCTAATTAATTATGCTACCTCGTTCAACTACAACATCATATCTGCTGGCCTACGGATCGCCGAGAACAAGCTGGAATAAATCGATAGCTTCGGTACTGTTCGAAGAGCCATCTAGATGAAAGAATAATCGAGATTCGAGGATAGAATCTGCTTGGGAGTATATAAGCTAGATAATCGGAGAGTAACGAGGACAGTCAGAGTTCAGAGTTATAGTTCCAGTTGCAGAGTTCGCAAATAGAAATAAATTTGAATCTAGTGAAGTAAATGTTTTAGTGAATAATTGTTGTAAATAGTGTTTTAAATAAATAAGGAAAATTAGTTAGTGCAGTTTTTCTACATTTGTTGTCAGAAGTCGGATGTTTAAAATAAATAAGTGTTCGTCGCGTTGAAAAACTGATAGACATTTATCACGCCTAATAGACAGTTAGTGACCCGTTGAACATTTGAGTGTTTGCAAAGTGGACAGTTTTGCGCGTCGCGGGACAATAAACTGAAAACTTTGTGTGAAATAAATAATAGACTGATATCTTGGTGAAAAAGACACTGAACAACAAAATGAAAGAAACGAGGGTGCCGAGTTCTGAAATACGGAAGTTTTACGTGAAGCTGCCTCAGTTCGACGGAAAAATTCCTTGGGAAAATTACCACCGACAGTTTAAAGCAGCGGCCAAAGCAAATGGTTGGAATGCAGGGGAAAAAGCTGTTGCACTAATACTGGCATTACGTGGTGAAGCAGCGAATATCTTACAAACCCTCACCGAGCGAGAACTAGAGGACTATAATAAGCTGGTGAAACATCTGGAATTACGGTTTGGCCAGATTCGCCTGGAATACTTGTACCATCTACAGTTGAAAAATCGAAACCAGAAAGAGGGCGAATTCTTACAGAAATTCGAAGCTGATATTGCACGCTTAGTTCGCCTGGCATACCCAGCCACACCGAATAACGTAATGGAGCGATTAGCGGTTTATGCATTCTTGGATGGACTTCGCGATCAAGAAATCAGGCAAGCATTGATATTAGCACGTCCAATTGATCTCGTAGACGCACTGACACGCGCCTTGGAATTTGAGGGTGTGAAACAATACTGCAAAAGCCAGAGTAGAGTCAGGATGATCGAGGAAGACCCGCAGGAGCCTACTAACATGGAAGCTGTGATGCGAAAAGTGATGAAGGAAGTTATGCCTGAGAAAAGACCGATAAGATGCTGGAATTGCGGAAAAGTTGGGCATGTACGTAGCAAATGCCCAACATTCAAAGAATCGACGCAGGAAAACTAAAGAAGGTCGATGAGGAGGGGCAGTCGTCGGCCTGTATCCAGCAAGCCCCGATTAACAACAACGCATATGTCGCTGTCCTTCAACGACAGAACAAAGGTGTATTCGTGGACGGTCTCATTAACAACGAGCCTCGCACCATGCTGCTAGATACAGGTGCGACAAGAACAATTCTCGGACCTACTTTTGCCAAAACACCGGCAAGAATTGAACCGTCAAACTGGAAGTTACGCACAGCAACAGGGGATCCAGCCAATGTATATGGCGAGTTAACGATCGACTTGGTTTTAGGCAGCACGAAACTAAGACACCGAGCACTGGTCGCGGACATCGAGGACGATGCAATCATTGGAATGGACATAATGAATTCCAGAGGGTTCAAGCTGAACCAAGACGGCGTCCTACGTGTCAACGGAGAAGAGCTGGTACTTCACGGGAGAAGCGAAGAAATGATCCGTCGTATGGTTGGCGGAGTGAGCAACAGGAGCGTGGTGATGTTCGAGCCCGAGCTCCATGATGAAAAAATCGGACGAGGAATTGCCCTTGGGAAGATCTTACTGCGCGCCGATAAACCAGTAAGGGTCATGAACGTCAATTACCATTCAGTGACGTTGAAGAAATGAACAACTTTGGGCCACTGCTCGCCAATTTCATCTGTGGCCAGGAATGTACGCCATACCATTAACCAAGCTAACAATCTACCCGCAGAATTAAAAAAGCTAGTTGCCATATCATCGAGAGGCATAAAACCGGCACAGCAGCCCAGATTAAAAGATTTAGTGAGGAGATACCAAGACGTCTTTGACTCCGGACAGGAAAAAGGGGGTAGAACGAAGGTAGTTCAGCACAGAATTGATACTGGAGATGCCCGACCAATCCGTCAATCAGCGAGGAGAATCCCTCTTGCCAAGAAGGAAGAGGCAGACAAAATAGTCAGCGATATGGGGAAAGAAGGAGTAATTGAACCATCTGACAGCCCCTGGTCATCTCCAGTTGTACTAGTAAAGAAGAAAGACGGATCGACAAGATTCTGCGTAGATTACCGACAACTGAATAACGTGACAAAGAAAGACACAGTTACCCACTACCTAGAATAGATGACACCTTGGACACGCTCGCCGCCTCTACAATCTTCTCCACCTTAGAGCGGATATTGGCAGGTAGAACTGGCTCCAGAAGATCAAGAGAAGACAGCTTTCACCATCGACTCAGGGCTGTGGAAATTTACCGTTATGCCATTCGGACTTTGTAACGCTCCAGCCACTTTTGAGAGATTAATGGAGACTGTGTTGAAGGGACTCTCCTGCAAGACTTGCTTGGTATACCTTGATGACATAATCATAGTTGGCAGAACATTCGAAGACCACGTGAAAAATCTGGAGGAGGTATTTCTGCGTCTGAGGAACTCAGGATTGAATTTGAGCCCTAAAAAATGTCACCTCTTTCAGAAAGAAGTCCACTATCTTGGCCACATTGTCTCTGGGGTAGGAGTAGCAGTAGATGCATGACCAGAACATTAAAGCTGTTAGAGACTGGCCCATCCCCAGAGATATCCATCAGCTTCGGAGTTTTCTTGGCCTATGTACCTACTATCGTCGGTACATGCTAGGGTTTGCTAACATCGCCAAACCATTGACCAGGCTCACGGAAGGACAGACAAAGTTCCAGTGGTCCGAGGAATGCCAAGATTCGTTCAGGAAGCTGAAGGGGGCATTAATCAACGCTCCAATTCTAAGTTATCCTCTTCCGACCGGAATATTCATTCTGGACACGGACGGCAGCAACGTGGGACTTGGGGCTGTCCTGTCTCAGATCCAGTATGGACAGGAAAAAGTCATCGGGTACTTCAGCAAGACCCTCAGTAAACCGGAGCGAAATTACTGTGTCACCCGACGGGAGCTGCTGGCTGTGGTCAAAGGAGTAGAGCACTTTTACAAGTATGTGTATGGCAGGAGATTCCTGCTGAGAACTGACCACGCCGCCCTCAAGTGGCTTCTACAGTTCAAAAATCCTGAGGGTCAGGTGGCACGTTGGATTGAGAGACTCCAAGAATTCGACTTCGACATAGAACATCGAGCAGGGACCAGCCATAGGAATGCAGATGCCTTATCGCGAATGCCATGTCCAGATGACTGCTCACATTGCCAACGAGCAGAGGAGAAAGAGGCGACAGTTTGTAGAACAACGGCGGTAGATGATAACTGGAATGACAGCAAGCTCCAGAAAGACCAAGAGAAAGATTCAGATCTTGGCTTAGTTATCGGCTGGAAGAGGAGTAACCGAAGACCGACATGGCAGGAAGTAGCAGGATATTCGCCAGCCATCAAGTCCTACTGGGCTCAATGGAACTCCCTTACTCTGGACAACGGAGTTCTGAAGCGTGTGTTGGAGTCCGAGGATGGTGGAGAAGAAAGACGTCAGACAGTTGTACCCAGAAGCAGAAGACCGGAAGTGCTTCGAGAAATTCATGATGGGGTCGCCGAAGGGCATCTGGGAGTGACGAAGACTCTCCAGAAAGTGAGGCAACGGTTTTACTGGGCCAATTGTCAGGCAGACTTTCAAGACTGGTGCAGAAAGTGCGCTGTATGCGCCGCAAGTAATGGAACTCGAACGCGACCTAAGGCACCAATGCGTCAGTACAACGTTGGCAGCCCATTTGAAAGAATCGCCATCGATATTGCTGGACCGTTTCCACAATCTGACCACTGGAACAAATACATCCTCGTGGCAATGGACTACTTCAGCAAGTAGCCTATGCCCTGCCCAACCAGGAAGCCATAACCGTCGCCGACGTCCTGCTGAAGGAGTGGATTTGTCGATATGTTGTCCCTCTTGAAATGCATTCAGACCAAGGCAGAAATTTCGAGTCCAACTTGTTCCAGGAATTGTGTCGAATGCTGAACATCCGGAAGACGCGAACTACGGCTTTACATCCGCAGTCTGATGGAATGGTGGAGCGGATGAACAGGACGATGAACCGAGACTTATCCAAGGTAGTCTCTGACCACCAAAGAGCCAACGTGCCATATGACCCTCAGGATTTTTGAACTGAAAAAGCCATTTGAGAGTTGCATGGTCAGTTCTCAATATAATTCTTCTGCCATAAAGGTATTTGTAGAAGTGCTCTACTCCTTTAACAACTGCCAACAGCTTCCGCCACACAATATTTCCGCTCCGGTTTACTGAGGGTCTTGCTGAAGTAACCGATGACCTTCTCTTGACCTTCGATCTGAGACACGACAGCTCTAAGTCCCACATTGCATTGCATTCAGACCAAGGCAGAAATTTCGAGTCCAACTTGTTCCAGGAATTGTGTCGAATGCTGAACATCCGGAAGACGCGAACTACGGCTTTACATCCGCAGTCTGATGGAATGGTGGAGCGGATGAACAGGACGATGAACCGAGACTTATCCAAGGTAGTCTCTGACCACCAAAGAGCCTGGGACCAGTATCTCCATTTGTTCCTGATGGCCTATCGTTCTGCAGTACACGAGTCAACCGGCCAAACCCCTGCTAGTATTATTATTGGCCGAGAGCTGCGACTACCATGTGACCTGAAGTTTGGGACGCCACCAGGACAAGACACTGCGGGAGAGGACTATGTCAGCAAACTTCGGCAGAGAATGGAAGACATCCACGAAAGAGTCCGTTTGAACATCCAGAGTGCCAGCGACCGAATGAAGGAGACCTATGACATCAAGGCCGAACCTATCACCAAAGTTGCGGAACTCATGGGAACGCCCTTATAAGATCTTGAAGAGGATAAATGACGTGGTCTACCGAATTAAAAAACCACCTAGAGGAAAACCCAGAGTCGTCCATTTCAGTAGGTTGGCCCCTTACGCTGGAAACCACGACCGCACCCTCAGACCACCGGAGGATGCGATGACGTTCCAGAAATTCATGTCCTTGTACTCAAACGGACAGAAAGTTCGACATGGGGTGACTCGAGAAGAACCACGAGACCTTTTTAAGGTGCCTGCGGATTACGCGCTAGCCCACTGTGTAGCAGAAAACCTTCAAATGTCCAGAGACATCGCTGTGGTGTTCTCCAAGAAGTACGGTCGTCTCCAAAACGGCAACAAAACCCGGAAGTTGGAGGGGTGCTACAGTTGCGGAAAGGCCAGAGAAGCATTTTCTATCTAGTCACCAAGAAGCAGTCTCGAGACAAACCGTCCTATGAAGACGTATGGAACAGCCTTGAGAAATTAAGGGACATGATGATGGAGCAGAATCTCGTGGACCTGGCAATCCCAAAATTGTCCTGCGGGCTCGACGGACTGGACTGGAGAGTCATAAGGAGCATGTTGGAGACGATATTCCAATCCACCGGCGTCAAGATCTTGGTATGCTGTAATCATCGTCCACAACCAAACCTGAAGACCGTGGAGTGCTACTTCCATCGAACGTCCAGGTGCAGATATGGAGAATCTTGCAGATATCTTCACACTCCAAGAATGACGTTTCGGGGCGAAACGTCTTTAAGAAGGGGGCAATGTAACGATTTCGAGACCGGCCCTGATCTAATTAATTATGCACCCTCGTTCAACTACAACATCATATCTGCTGGCCTACGGATCGCCGAGAACAAACTGGAATAAATCGATCGTTTCGATACTGTTCGAAGAGCCATCTACATGAAATGTTCTATACTCCCGAATAATCAAGAGTCGTGGATGGAATCTGCTTGGGTGTATATAAGCTAGAAAATTGGAGAGTAACGAGAACAGTCAGAGTTCAGAGTTAGTTCCAGTTCCAGAGTTCGCAGATAGAGACTGACACAGCAGAATTAAATTTGAATCTAGTGAAGTAAATGTTTTAGTGAATAAATAGTGTTTTAAATAAATTAGGAAAATTAGTTAGTGCAGTTTAATATTAATATTATTATCATTATCTGGGCATGGTCTTCGCGATAGGGCATCTGCATTCTCGTTGAATAAAGGTTATATATATATATATATATATATATATATATATATATATATATATATGAGTTTTTTAATATTTGGGATATGCAGCAGGCCAATAAGGGTACTCTTATACACTTGTTCCAAGCTTTCAATAACTTTTTATTATCATCTTCAGGGAAAACTGTTTCGAGGTTACATGGCGTATATGTTAAAAATAATCATGAAATATGGACAGCACTGGGAGTAAAACATCATTGATAACAACCAAGAGTAACGTGGATGCACACTCATTACTGATGAAACATTATGACATGGATTTTAAAAATTGTTAAAATTCTATAAAAGCACGTGTTGTCCTTGAAGAGGCAAACAACCGCGGCGAGTAATTTTATTCGACTGACTAGCCAAGACCACTGACAAATGACAGATGTCATTTGTCAGTGGTCTTGGCTAGTCAGTCGAATAAAATTACTCGCCGCGGTTGTTTGCCTCTTCAAGGACAACACGTGCTTTTATAGAATTTTAACAATTTTTAAAATCCATGTCATAATGTTTCATCAGTAATGAGTGTGCATCCACGTTACTCTTGGTTGTTATCAATGATGTTTTACTCCCAGTGCTGTCCATATTTCATGATTATTTTTAACATATACGCCATGTAACCTCGAAACAGTTTTCCCTGAAGATGATAATAAAAAGTTATTGAAAGCTTGGAACAAGTGTATAAGAGTACCCTTATTGGCCTGCTGCATATCCCAAATATTAAAAAACTCATTTCCTAACTAGTCAGCAAACAAGACTACCCTTTTCTATATATATATATATATATATATATATATATATATATATATATATATATATATATATATATATATATAGGTAGCATTATTTATATTTTCATTAGTTATGAATTATTGTTGTATTAATTTTATGTCTTACTCTGTCAAATAAATTTGAATAATTACTTTATGATTATTTTTTTATGTAAGTGCCTATTATAAACAAAATTGTTTCTTGGGATAATAATAAAGTACTATTATGGCTGGTCCCCGCTCGATGTTCAATATCGAAATCGAATTCTATTCTTGGAAGCTCTCAATCCAACGTGCCATATGACCCTCAGGATTTTTGAACTGAAAAAGCCATTTGAGAGTTGCATGGTCAGTTCTCACTATAATTCTTCTGCCATAAAGGTATTTGTAGAAGTGCTCTACTCCTTTAACAACTGCCAACAGCTTCCGCCACACAATATTTCCGCTCCGGTTTACTGAGGGTCTTGCTGAAGTAACCGATGAGCTTCTCTTGACCTTGAATCTGAGACACGACAGCTCTAAGTCCCACATTGCTTGCGTTCGTATCCGAAATAAACTTTCCGTTTGAATGGGGATAGCTTTAGAACGGGTGTGTTCATCAAGGCCGTTTTCAGCGTTCTAAACGAATCTTAGCATTCCTCGGACCACTGGAGCATTATGAAGCACCAACTCTTCTCCATTGATACGTAGCACGCCGTCTCTGAAATTCATGATGTCATAATAGACCCATGGTGTTTCACTTTAGTGCTGCCTAAAATCAGTTCGACTGGTAGCTGCCATATACCTACTGTGGCTGACTCACCGAATTGTGTTGGAGCCAATCTTCCAAGTTTATCGAAGTTTTTTGGAGTTCGTCTTTCAGGGACTTGTAGTGTCTTATAGTTTATTTATTATCGAAATTAAATCGATTCCAGAAAATTCGAATATAGTTATTATCTTAACAAGTACGGAAAGAGTACCTTTCCCGCATGCGACTGCCGAACTCCGCTTTGCGTTTTGGGGTATTCTCCCTCTGCAATTCTTTTCTGAAGTGCGGCCTCCTTTTGAGAAATCACAAAATACTGCTCCAACAGCATCACCATCTTTCAGTTTCAGGCAAATACATTCCAGAAGGTCAAAAAGTGCATCGTTGGGGTTAGTTAAATTGTTACTGAAATTCAAATTGTGCACTAGAAAGTATATCAATTTTTTCTAGGAATTGAAATATTTTTTTGAAAAATATTTCAATAACCTTTGATATAATACACAGAAGGAAAATCAGTCAATAACTTGCAGGATCATCCACTTTACCGCTCTCAAAAGGTATTACAATCGGAGTTTTCAAACAGGAGGGAAATATTCCTGATGAAGGAAAAATTCATTGATTCTGTAAATCACATAGTGCAGGATATGGTAGATTGTCAAGGGTCATATAACAAGACCTTGAAAAATAGTCGATTATTTTCATTGCATCTAAATTTCGACTGTATTTTATAATAATTTAGCGAGACATTATTTTGGCATTAATAATCTGATGAAAACCCGAGAGCGAAGCTCGAGGGCTTTCATCTCTGATTATTAATGCCAAAATAATGTCGAGTAGAATTAAATACAAGAGAAATTTAGCAGAATATTTCATGAGAATATGTGCGAAGTTCGTAGATCGGTGGATTCACCTGTGAATAAAAAAACATGCCTAAGAGGCTTATTCAGTAAATTGTCGTCAGAATACTATATCGTTGAGCTAACGACATTTTCGCCAACGAAATTCCTAACAATAAATTCTTAAAATACATTCAGTATCGATGTCGTTAAAACAAAATCTGATAACATAGTTGATCTTTAATGTTTTGTGACCAAACACGTTTGTCGATATTTGTGCGCGCGTTTGAACGAATTTTCTGCTGTCAGAATAAAATTTGGTTACAGTTTTAATAAAATGTACGTACATAATAATGAACAATTTAATATAATCTATAATAAATAATGATTGTTTTTATCCAGACTTGACTATGACTACAGCCAAACCGATAACAAAGAAGCAGCGGTGTATGAATAAAAGACGACTATAAGAGCCAATTTGAGGCATTTCTCAACGAAATGAAAACTAATGATTCTGAAAACTAGGTGGAACAATTTTTATATGGGTGCAATCTATACATTCTATGATTCCTGCTATCTCATGTTTCATAAAGAATCTGTAAATTCATCAATTATTTGTTATTATTAAACATCTGCTATATACTCATGTTTTGTGTGAAATATTCCATCAGCGGTCTGTGGAACAAAGTTCGAGTATGTATATAGGAGAGTTCAATTATGTGAAACAAATATTTCGCAAAACCGAAAAATGCCTGTCTCCACATAATAATATTCCACACAGTGGAAATTAAGGCAAATATCTGACAGAAAACAACTACTTCCCCCTACGGATATTGAATTATATCTGACTTCTATTTGTGCAACGTTCCTCACAAACACATAATTGCAAGTGCTATAAAGTTATAAGAGGGTTGAAAAGAGAATTAAATTATCTTTTCGACGATGTGACCCATGACCCCCATGCCATTTAATTTTTTTTCTGTCGAGCAATCACAATGTGTTTTATTTCAAAAAGTAGTATCGGTGAAACCCTCAAAACGGTTTTTTTATTTTAATCTGTACGTCAAACCGTTCAAAAGTTAACAGGGGGGGGACTATTAAAAGCCGCACTGTATTTATGAAGATTATTTCTTGAATCCAATTCTTTATTTCAGTCATATGAATGACACTATATTGTCAGGGATTGTAGCCTCGATTACCCTATCTATCTCTTCGTTTTTGGTTTCTCCAAACCGATTCATTTTCAAATAATTATAGAGCTTTTTTAAGATGTATTTACTGTCAGATGCATAGGTTCCTTGATATATAGGTATCATGCTGAATAGTCGTAGGTAATATCCCAAGACTATGACCAATAGCCGACTATTATTTTCTTCATAATTCTATCGAGTGTACCTTGTATTTTGACAATTTAATGAGACCATATATGAACATTAATAATCTGAATAAATCCCGAGAGCTTTAGCTCGAGGGAGTTATTCTTTGATTATTAATATGTTCATATGGTCGAATATACTCGTTCATATACTCTTTACTCTTCACGGTATTTTCTGGGATGGAATTGCTTATATATGCATTGATTTCTGTCATAGAAGACAACCCAAAACGAGACATTTCAATTTTGAGTGACAGAGTTGTCAACGTTCGACACTTATACAAACCAAAGGATAGCTTTGTTTACATGAATAGCCGTGTTTACCTAAATATCCGGTTGTTTACCTAAACAGCCGCTCATATCACATATCATGTGACTTCAGTCATGAAATTTCATAGTTGTAGCAATGTGTGAATGGAATAACCGTGACTATTGTGTAACATGCAAATAGTCACTAATAGAGCGTGTTGATTGGTTCTGTCAAATAGGAAACAAGCGTATGATTGGTTGATGACTGATATTTAATAAACGAAAGAAATAATCTAGTATATCAATAGATATTTCATCGACTTTGGTAATTGATAAAGAGGTTGAATATTGTCACACAATAACCTCTTATAAAAATGACAAGGTATCCAGTGAGTGGTATGAAAAAAAAAGGGAAAAATTAAAATAAATGTAATGAAAAATATATAAAAAATAAGGAATGTCAGACGCCTCATAGAATATCAAGTACCCTGGTCGTTTTTTTTCCCTGAACCAGACAATCTTTTGCAGTGATGATGCCATCTATAGTCCGTAAGATTCGAGATCTTGAACTGTAACTTGCACTTGAAACATAGCACTGGTTGTTCCATTATGTGTGTGCTCTGCAAATGGTTCAAAATTTCACTGAACCTGCCGTAGCTTCTTTTACAAAATGTGCATGAATAGGTAATGGTCGGAAGCAGACTGTTCACGTTGCTTGGGCTGATGCTGAGCAAATCTTCAAATGGTAAGTTTCTGTTGTCTTCACTGATTGCAGTGAAGCTTATCAACGACAGTAAAAGTTTGGGCGTTATGCATTCAGCAAAACATATAGCTTGATCACTAGAACAGAAACAATAAATTAACAAATAATGTAGACCTACAATTTTTACACAAAACATCTCAAGGGCAATTAACCGGTGAAACACGTGCTAACTTTTGTTAGTTCATCACCTACACTTGCGAGATTCATAATTTTATTATCCTACGTAAGTCAATACCAAACTGGATGTTCCTCTTTTACATTATTTGCACTCTATGATGTTTATTTTCCACAGAGGTTCGCTGGAGTTTGATAAACTTCCAAAATCAAAGTCTTGTTTGGAGAGAAAATTCAAGGATGTTTTGATTGAATACTTTTTGTCACAATATGCAATATGAACAGTTTTGAGCTTGATCACTTACTCATATTTTATTAATTGATCTGAAAATCTGTTTTGGGATAAGAGCGCTGAGAACCATTAAAAAACTTAGTTTTGGAGCTTCTTATAGAGGCATAAACAAAATTCTGTTGTTGTAATTGATTAGTGTCTACATGTGAATATGATATACAGACTGACTTATAAAAAGGGGTGCAAAATATTCTTGTATGAAATTGTTCAATAAATTATCTCAGATAAATAGAATGATAGAAAGTTGAAACCATTTCAATATGCAAAATTGTAGTAAATATTGAACCCTATACAGTACAAAATACTTTAAATGCCTCTATTTATACATACTTATATGGCGAATATTTCGTTAATGTGTATGTTTTTATGTATATATGTGATTTTCAAAACAGATTTATCATCATATTATACTAGCCAATGTTTTGTTTAATTAGGACCTACAAAATATATGTAAGTGTGATTAGTAATAAATATGCTGGAGTTTATCCTGACACAAAACCGCTATTTTTAAACAACGAACATATGTTTCAGTCACCAAATGAACATCTTCCGGAGGTTTGGAATAGGGATTTCCATTTGGAGTGGGGATAAAACTCGAGTATATTTATTACTATATCAAAGATTCCTAAAAAGTGCATGGCAGCTAATTAGTATTGCTATTTCAATGAACCATTTCATTTAAATAGTTGAATTTACCTTGTTTTAATACTTTTATTCCTAGCATAAGTTGATTTGCCAATATTGAACAACACTGACGTATTTGTTGCTATACTATTCATATTTATGTCAAATATGTCTAGAACGAAATCCGCAAGAATAATCTCTATGTATTTTAGGGAGCCCTCTGACCAGTCCTGAAATAAATAATTTTCTGCGGGTTATCATACTTTTTGACTATGTTATTATTCAAGTTTTCATTAATCATTATCCATGTGATTTCATTAGAAGTGTAGTTTATTCTTTTGCTTGAGTGCTGGGATTTTTCACCAATGGAATAATTCTAGTATTCTTTGCTCATAAGTGATTTTATTACTTGGGCCCAAGACCGAGAAAATAACATGTTGTCCAACCATAATACTAATATAATAACAATACTCCCTCATAAATACTCACCGAGTGTACCAATGGCATAGACTGTACGAGTAGGAGACGGCTATTATTATTATTTACCGTGGCGCTCCGGACTGATTTTTTGGTAGCGTATTGATTTTTCAGCTGTAGAAAAGCCTGGAAAACCTACAAGACCACCCCGGGTGGAATCTAGACAATTCAAATCGTCTATGAACTCCGATGAAATTGAGATGAAGATAAAGATTTTCTCACACTCAAGATTTGGACCTGGCCAAGCGCTAGTAGAAGTTTCAACGGCCGACATTCAACTGCTTCGCTACCGACCACCAAATTTGAAGAAAAGATATAAGAGGTCTCAACGTTCAGGTCATAATTTTTTTCCCAGTATTGAGCCCGCCCGAGGACCTTCTTTTTGCCATTTTATATTAAAAAATACAAATGTTTCGTACATACTGAAAGTATAACCTTATAATTTGAAAATCACACTTACCAATATTTGAGTTTTGTTGTGTATCGAGTGATATAAGTGAAAAATTTTCATTGATTACTTTCCAGAGTTTTACAGTATTTGATCAAGTAACTAATAACTTACTGACATGAAAAATGGCTTTCTCTATCTTTTGATTGTTGCATATAAGTAATAAACGATGTCTTCAATAATTCGTATTCTTTGAGCTAACGATGAATATAACTAAATCAAAAATCAATCAAAATATGATTAGTATTTATCGAAATACCTGCAAGCTTGTTAGATCATGGATCCACCCGCCAAAATAACGACTTGAGACTTCCTATTCCATGTTTAATAAATAATGCCGTTCTACTATATAACCATCTTACAGTATTTGTCAAAACCATTGAGTCAATGGGTCGTATGAATGAAAGCTAGCAAATGTTTATACTATAGATTTGTCTTTTTCATAACATAACAAAATCAATAAGTCTGTTTCAAGAAATGTGAGTAATAGCACATGTTCAAGGTTAATTCATACGATCCAATGATTCTATTGAGACAGCCTTTTATGATGCAAAAGAATTCCTTAATGAAAATCTAAATAACTGACCTCCAAGATTGATTGATTCATTTATATTTATTCTTGTGTTGTAATTATATTTCATCTAATGACATGTTTTTTAAATAATTTTTTACTTTCATCTTATTTATTACTACTGTATTTTAACTTTGTCCATGAGATATTATCTTCTGACAATAAAGAATATTTTGATTTGAAATGTGATGGAAGAAGTTGTACTAGGAATCAATTGTTGTTACGTGAAGAATGGAATTTTCAAATAGTGAAGTAAATACACTCACTTTGTCGTTTGCCGAACTGATGTTCATTGAGATCACAGATCAGAGCAGTAAGAGTAACTTGCTCATGCTCTATTTTGATCTAATGACGTCATTCAAGAGATCTCAACAGCTAGAGCAGTCTTCAATGAACAACCATTATATTAGATTTTGGGAGAACTTGTCTAGTCTGACATATAGAAATAAATTTCTGCCAACCAGGAGTAATAAAAAAGGTTCAATTACAAATCTGAGCAGTATATCTAGTCATGAATGGTACAATTCGTTAGTGAAAATGTTATGTAGTGTTAATTATAATGTGAAGAAAATAAAGCTTTAAAGAACTTTGCATGATCTACCTCTACTTACATGCCTATTTGGATCAAATAAACTCGTATCTTTGATCGATGACTTACCAGCATTACTTGGTGATTTTTGAGTACTTTCAAGTAACTATTGCAAAATTCCTTGACTGCATTGAGAGTATATGCTTTTCTTGTAATTGTTTCATCCAATATATCAACCTCTTCAATGAAAGATTCTGATTTTTTGAAAAATATCTTCTCAGTACTGAATGTGAGGCACCTCTTAAAATCATGTCTGTTGCTCCTTTTGAAATGTAGATACTGGGATTTGAATTCGACTTCAATGCAAGGCCAGTTTATCAACTGTCTTGGGGTGAGATTTTGATTCCATGAAGTGTTCACCCGATATTCTTTCAGTAAAATATCATCTGAAAGCAGGTTTAAAGAAAGTATGATATACTATAGGAATGTAGTAAAAACTCCAAGAAAAATAAAGAAATACATAAAATTGCTGACCAAGATGAAAAACAATTTGAAAATTACAAAGAAATCGCAGAAAAAATTAATCAACACTTTGCATCAATTGGGCATACATTAGCATCAAAAATAAAACAAACTACTGGAATGAAGTACAAAGAAGAAGTGGAACAGAGTATAACTTTAAAGAAGACTGACCTGACAGAAGTGAAGGAAATAATAAAAGATATGAAAAACCACTCTGCACCAGGAATGGATGGAATAACAAAGAAAGACATAGAAACACTCATAGACATTATAGGACCAAAATTAGTTCAACTAATAAATAATGTAATAGAAAATGGCTGTTTCCCAGAACTTAAATTATCCAAAATAATACCTGTATATAAAAAAGGTGAACATGACAACGTAAATAACTATAGACCAATATCGCTGTTGAGCATATTCAGCAAACTACTAGAAAAAATATTAAAAAAAAGACTCGTAAATTTTATAAACACAACATTCAAATTTGATAAAAGTCAGTATGGATTTCAAAAGCGGAGTAGCACACTTGTAGCGACGGTAGATTTACTGGAATACATCACAAGCAAGCTCAATGAGAACAGATATGTGGTTACAGTGTTTATTGACTTACAAAAAGCATTTGACACTGTGGATATTGCTTTACTGCTAAAAAAATTACAAACATGGTATTTCGTGGAAAATGTCATGAACTACTAAACTCATATTCTACGGGAAGAAGGCAACAAACCTATGTCAATGGGGAAATGATTGATGAGAAAAGCGTCGAAGTAGTATTAGCTCAAGGGTCAGTCCTGGGCCCACTTCAATACCTATTACATGTACAAAGTCTAATATATGCAGGGTTAAGAGTAAAGTACTACAAATACTGCGATGATACAGTTCTAAATAAAATCGAACTTGAACAAAACATAAACAGTGATCTTGAAAGGTACTATCAGTGGCTGTGCTACAATAAATTAACTATAAATGGACCACGTTATGCATGTCTCGACCAAGAGTCAAATTTTCTCAGGAGAGTGAAAAAACGTTACCAGTCAATTACAAATCAGTACTTTCGTATTGAAACCCGGCGTTTAGCTCAACACCTTATAACAAAATCCGAAATTTGAGCGATTGCGTTTGGCTACATTTTTTCATAAGTTAGACTATTGTTCGTTAGAAGACACCAGTATCTCGAAATTCGGTAATGGTGCTTGGTCAAGTAATGCATAACGCAGTTCAAATGTGGAAAAGACTGTTTACATGGTGCTACATCAAGTGGGAAAAAAACAGATAAATCCTAAAATAAAAATAAATGACTGTGTACAGAAAAAAGTTAAACAATATAAATATCCAGGCCTTATAGTGACTGAAAATTTAACATGGAATATCCATATAGACAGTATCCTAAAAAAAGTAGCCCCAATGCTGGGTGCAATACGACGATGCAACCGTATGCTAAGCAAAAATGCTAGATATCTCATATATAATAGCTTTATTGAACCCCATATAAGATATCTTATACCATGCTATGGAAATGCTAGTGTTGAAGTGACAAACAAACTGCAGAGACTACAAAATAAAGCAATAAAAACCATATTTGCAAAAAACTATAATACATCAAGTGACACTTTATATAAAGAATACCCATTTCTCAAACTAGATAAACTAAAAAACTTTGAACAAAGTTAACTTATTTATAAAATACAGAATAACCTAATTAAAACCAATATGCAACTGAAACAAAATAAAGACTATCATAATTATATCCTACGAACCAAAGACTCAGAAATAACTTTGCAAGGACAAAAAAGGAAAAGATTCTCCTATTTATCGAAGTGTATGTACATATAATACTGTACCAGAGACAGTCTTTGAAGGATGTGAGAAAGTTGTGTACCATAACCTCAAGAAATTTTTTCAAGGAACAGAGACAATTAATCATTGATCAGTATTGTAAAAATCGAAATCAAATTTATTATTATTGAATCTGATACTATACATTAAAAACTAAGGCCTCGGTGCCAGATTTATTGTAATCTGATTAGAGGTCAGAAATAAAAAAGGAATATCATTCATCTGGTTTCAAGGCTGTCATAAGATGTATTTTCTTCCTATTATTTCATTAGCAAAAAGTGGCTAGCTTCATTCATCTTTAATGTTGATAGCACTCTAGCACTAGAGCGAGGAAGAAGTGCCAACTCATGAAAGCCTAAAAACCTGATCAATAGACATACTAAATCAAACACTATCAGCTAAACGCCTCAATCACCACAAAAAACTAACCGTTCATACTTTCACTGAAAACCAGGGTATTCAATACTTTTGGAGGTCCACAAACTTCTACTGTAAATGGAGCAGCTGGCTTCTCTCCTGCACTATTAGTTTGGGTACTGTTATCTATTTTGTAAACACAATCTTCTACAGGAAGATTTATTTTCAACATTGCCACAGCCTTATCAAAATCATTTTTAATCATATAATTCACCTTGTATACTAAATATTCTTTAAACTTTTTGTACCAGTTTTCAAAAGATATTTGTTTATTCAAATAATTACTGCTCTTCTGCCAACCTGGCCAAGCTCTTATGAATTGTACTAGCATGTAAGGTAGAATAGCTTTAACTTTGGAGTTCAATGAATCAAAATTTATCAATAAATTTTTCTTCAATATTGTGTTTAAAGTATTCAGTTCTAGTTCCAGTTGTTTTCCTTCAACTATATGCCTGAAACAATCTTCCAAGGTGAACTGTTCGGTATTGGTAATTCTATTCGCCATTTCTGTTTTGGAGTTGCTTGTGAAAAATTATTCAGTGCGGTCCATGGATTTGAGAACAAGCGTTAGTTGGTTCTTTTCGTTAGTGCAGGAGAATTTGTGATTGTGATTATTGTGAAGTATCGTATCAGCAGCAATTCAATATTCATGGATATAAAATTACAGAAAACGCTACGATAACCAAATTGTTAATACAAAATTGAAACTGTTTTTGGTTTTCATCATAGATTAGATTGCATGTTAACTTTTCCTTTTAGGTTATTAGTTTGATGAAGAATGAAGATGACAGATCGACAGATATGATGACAGTTGAACCCAGTGATGCCACTACAGATTTTTTGGTACTGCTGGTGACCCATTCAAACTGTAACCATGCCCAAGGTTGCTTGGTTTTTTGATCAACACCGACTTACACACACTACTTACAGTTGTCCTATGTTATGTTATTTTTTCTACGATAGATGATATAGTTATAAATATATTTTTCTACTCATTTATATGAAAATGATCATTTGTCAACCGGATGAAAGTGATATAGTTTTTCACTCCAGAGATGAAAGAATAATATCATGCGACCCGATGGGTATACTCAAGCAAAAGAATAAACTATGCTTCTAATGAAATCATATGGGAAATGATTAATTACGTGATTGAAACTTGAATAACAATATACTCAAAAAGTGTGATGATCCGCAAAAAATTATTAAAAAGGAAGTGGCTGACGAATTCGCAACATACTTTTCGAGTATATGCAAAAACTTCTCTTGATGTTTTTTAGTCTTAATTTTTCTCATTTTCATAAAATTTTGCTTTGAAGAAGATTATGTACTTGCATTGCATTCTTTGGAACCTTTGGTGTAGTAATTAATGTACCCCGACACCAAAACGCTATTTTACCGACTCCACACGTGTTTCGGTTTGAATCTTTCTCGCCGGAAGATGGTCACTTGGTGAATGAAACACGTGTCGAGGTTATGAAATAGCAGTTTGGTGTCAGGAAAACATTCCAGTACACTTATTGAAGGAGATGAAAAAAGGCATACTCCGATGGGGGCACGTGACTTTAGCAACTTCTACATGAACATTTTTTTTTTCAAATTAATCCCTTAGAATGGACTTATTTTCTTTAATTTCAAAAATTATTAAAGAGAGTTATTTCTATTCAGGTTCAACATACGTCCTTAATTCGACCGTTCCATTGCAACTTTTAGTTTTTTGCATTTATTTAATATTATCTACGAAACTTCTCTTACATAAAAAAATGTAAATTCGAGAAAAGCGTTTTGTACCACTAGCTTCATCATGCTACTAACTTTTAATCACTGAGTAATGAAAAAGTACATTTTACTTAGAAAGAAAAGCGTTTGAATTTTTTTTGATACAGAATTGATGTATTTCAGCATTTAGGATAGAAATTTATTTCAATTGATTTTTGTCAGTACTAAATCGATGCCACACTCATTGAACAAAAAATCATTGACCTACTGTATCTAACCAGAAGAGCATCGTCTCCATGAAAATATCTGAACTAAAGACAGATCAACATCCTTTCTAAAGTGTTCCAGAGAAGTAAGCGAGCTTGTGGAAAAAGCATTGCCGACAAGACGAATGTCTCTGTTATGGACTGAATCTAAAAGATTCAGTGAGTGTTAAGGGACTCCATAGAGGGAGTTTCAAAATTCAGAATCAAGATTTTATGGGCGGGTTTTTTTCAGGTCAAACTAAGTTACATTAACATGTATCCGCAAACACTTCGTTACAAATGTACAGAGAGTTGAAATTTTAAGATTTATTTATTTGTTTGATACCTCTCTCAGTTTTTAAGATATTGAGATCAAATTTGAAACATAGATTACGTTTCAGGGCTAACATCATCCAACATGCCAAGGAAGATATTTTTTCAGGGGTCAAGCGTTTTAGTAATGCTTTGCTGGTTTATTCTTATACATAAAATGAATTTTTTGTTTTCTTCACACATTTTTTTCTTTCGTAATTCATATGCATCTACGACCATAATAATTGAAATTCTTCAACGAAACAATGAAAAATAAATTTAACTTAGTGGGCTTTGACTGCTATCTTCATTTTGATGTTTAGGTTTCTTTGGAAGCATTTGACATTATTTGAAAGTTGGTTTGTGTCTGATCGTGTTTGTTTCCTAATCGCCAGTTTCCCAACCAGAGAACTCTTGTAAATTCCCATCATCACGTTCGGAAATACGGTAGATTCCAGACTCCAAGGCACAATGCTGGCAGACCGCCATGAGCATGTAATCCAGTAATAGAAGAAGAGATTTTGAATGACAAGTAGCAAAAGATTTAGATGTTTCCCATTCAACTGTCTGGAAACACGTTATACCCATATTTTATCCAGAGGTTTGCTTTCTCGAGATTTTCCACTGCGCTTGCAGTTTTTCAGACGGATACTGCACCAAGTAGGGTACCTGAATTTTTATCCAAACATGATCAGACAATCTGGACACCAAGAACAGTTTAGCGTAAACATATGGGCAGGAATAGTGGGGAGATACTTGAATTGAACCTTTCATTTCACCGCGAATTATGAATGGTTGCACATATTATTCATATACAGTGTTTCCCAATCGGAGGATTGGCAGAGCAAATCCAATTGGTTGAACTTCAACACGCTGGACTTTTTTTATGGGGACATGTAAAGGGCCTAGTTTATGGCGTAGAACCAGTGTCTTCCATCAAAGTTTCCACTGAACGAATTATGGAAGCCCTAAAAACCGTGAAAATCTCAAGAACGTGTGCGGTAGTCTATGAGAAGAAGATATAAAGAGGTCAAGGTTCGTTAGTTTTTTTTTATTTTTGGGTATTGTTAACAAAAACTCGCAATTTAGATTAAAAACCAAATTAATTTGTTTTCATTGTGATAATAGGTTCCCACTTTTTGTTTAATTTTAATTGAATGTAGCGAAATACAAAATATTATCAAAACTCTTTTCTTGATATATCGGGTGCAGATGTGTAAATATTACACAAGACAAAAAATGTCATTATTAAAACAAAAAATTCATATCGTATTTCAGAATCTGTCACAATAAAGTTTATGGGGCGAAACAGGGCTTTACCTCTGAAAAAATATCTCGCTGTAGATTCTTATAATTACGCACAAGATAAGGAGAACTCAAGTGAATGAAAAATATCGAAAAACAACGCTTTTTAAAAGTTGGAAGAGTACGAAGCTGACACAATTTCGACAAAGATTTCCCTACACGACGTTCCCAATGTTTTGGATATATCCATGCAAAAAGAGTGGCAACACCGCCGGGTCTGTAAACGTTGGCAAAATGTCGAAAAATGTATATGATGGCTTGGAAAAGCGGTGAAATATGATGGGTGTGTGAACGTCTGATGTATAATACGAAATAATTTTTTTTCGCCTTTTATTACCCCTCTCGGTTGCCCTTGTTTTATTAGGTTGAAATAGATATAGAACACCAGAAATTTTGTTAAAATCATCAGTATTTCTAGGGGGTCTGAGGTCGCCTGCCATGCTGTACTGGTCTGACAACGGCGGTCATATCTGTATATATATATATATATATATATATATATATATATATATATATATATATATATATATATATATATATATATATACCAACACTATGCGAGAATAGATTCTCAACAAAGATACAAATTAACAATTAAAGATATTTCTTATAATGATAATAATAATAGTAGTATACATGATAACTGCAATGGTTACAGAAATAGTCAGGCAATTTTTCTAACAAATTCAGTGAAATTGTAGACAACTGGAAAATTTCAAACTGTCTATATATGCATTTCGACTTCTTAAACAATAAACAACGGTCGCGATTATCTTTTCAAAGTTAATTGCAATTAGAGGTACACCTATCTATCATGAAAACTTGCCCCAAATATAACTTGCGTATATTATCTGAATGAAAATAGCTATAGAACATTTACTTTATAGCATCCTACAGGTATGCAGAGTGATTACACATTTCTTACAGCAAACTTGCAGAGTAGGTATATGAAAGTTCATGAAAAATGGAATGTTTAACCGCCATAACTCACATTATTGGAGTGATACTAATCCACACGTAATTCGAGAGATAGTTTCAAGGTTACTGGAGTTTCAATGCTCTTGATGAAATTGAAAAAATCCTCAACAATTTGGATTTCAATCCAAAAAGAGCACAGGGGATGCCATATTCCATCTGCTGAAAAAACTTTACACTGAGTTGAACTCGAAAAAGGTGTGTGCAGCAGTATTCTGTGACCTGTCGAAAGCCTTCGATTGTGTGAACCACGAAATACTGCTGCGCAAACTCCAACTCTATGGTTTCAGAAATCAAAGTTTCAACTGGATCGAATCATATTTAAGTCAACGCACGCAAGTGGTGAGAACTGACACGCTGTCAGATACTGGTTTTATCAAACATGGTGTACCTCAAGGTTCGGTACTAGGACCAGTACTGTTTCTGTTGTATTTTAATGATCTGGCTTATATCAAATCAAATGGAGTGTTCACTATTTTTGCAGATGATACAACCATACTCTGGCAGGACACTAATGAAATTAATCTGCATAACAAAATAAATATCTCAAGATATTGGTAGTGTGAGAGAATGGTGCAACTCCAATCTGCTAACATTCAATATAGACAAAACCAATCTTATTTCATTTAATT
Source organism: Chrysolina americana (assembly GCA_958502065.1). NCBI lineage: Eukaryota > Metazoa > Arthropoda > Insecta > Coleoptera > Chrysomelidae > Chrysolina > Chrysolina americana. The sequence goes on from OY293410.1 coordinate 91,386,316, forward strand.
GCAATTTGGCAGGCATTCCCTTGGGTAATGATATTATTTCACATACCGATTCCAATAAATTTCTTCTAATAAATATGGACACTCACCTCAATTTTAATAACCACATAAAAATACTGAGCAAAAAACTTGCTTCGGGATGTTATGCTTTACGAACGGTGTCGAAAGAATTGGGTATTGTAACAGCAAAAATTGTGTACCACGCTGTAGTTGAATCACATTTAAGGTATGGCATAGCCTTCTGGGGCACCTGCAATCAACAGCTATTCAATACAGTTTTTATTCTTCAAAAGCGCGCCGTTCGATATCTGTGCAAAGTTGAGCCCAGAGTGTCTTGCAAACCCCTGTTCATGGAGCAAAAATTACTTACTCTTCCTTCATTATTTATTCTTGAAACTGTGTGCCTAGTACATAAGAACAGATCATCTTACGATGTTGTTGCTGGTGTCACTCGTCAAAATGACAAGCTAAGACTGCCCATTCCATCATCAAATTTGATAAAAAAAGTCGCTGGTCTATAATGCAGCCAAAATATATAACCACCTTCCAACATGTTTCAAAGATATCCAATCACACGATAAGTTCAGAAAGTCTGTAAAGCAAGTACTAATTGAACAGGTATTTTATAGTGTTCAAGACTACTTCGATAAAGATATGGTTACTATGACTTGAAGTTGATTCTTGCTACATGTTCATCTATTAGTTCCTTGCAGTGGATATGGTTTTCAACTAGTATAGTTTGGATTTATGTTTTAATCATTTAATCTCTCATTTTTCTGTTAACGTGTGACGTTGCCTCACCTTGGATATGCATATGTATATATGCTTTATTTTATTTAAAATTATTTTACTTCTGTTCAATGTTGAATGATAGAGATATTTTTATTTGTATTTGATGATGTGTTTGTTCGTCGATAGTACCTACGTTTGTGTTTTTATATTTATTTACTATGACTTTGTCTACAAGATACTCATCTTTCGACAATGAAGTATAATTTGATTTGATTTGACTAGATACTCAGATAGGAATATCAGCATAAAATTTTAAAGTGTGACTATTTATAATATATTTTATATGTATGATATGTCTTATATGTTTTGTTTTTTGTGTTAATTAACCTTTGATTTGATTTATTTACCTTTAAGTACTCGCTTTGTCAACAAAAAATTATTTTTTTCCGACAATAAAGCATATTTTGATTTGATTTGATGAAAATTGCGGAGTGCTTTTGGTGCATTTTTATGATGAAAATTTGAATGGCAAGCTTATTGGAGATCGAAGGTGATATAAAAAAAAAAATCCATTCATTTTAGGTCAGAGATATGTAGATTTACATCCGTTTATATCCATCAGATTTGATTTCAACTGGAATCAGCTGTGATATCAACACGACGGAGCCCCACCTTTTAATATTGCAACTGTGAATAACTCTTTGTACAATCATTTTGAAAATCGTTGGATAGCGAACATTGGACACCATCTATGGCTTTATCGTTCGCCCAATCTCATCCCATTATACTTTTTTGTTTGAGGTCGTACACAAAATATTGGGTAGTATGACTAAACACAATGAATAGGTCTGTGTCAAGAAACTTGCACTTTCAAAAGAAGTCGTCTGCCTTATTTAATACATTTGCAATTTCAGTACAATACCTCTCCTCTTGTTACTCTTGTTTAGATTCAAGGCAACCTTAGGTACCTATACAAGGTATATAGACTTAAGCGCAAAAACAAACATTCAAGAAATGAATTTCCTTCACAGAATAAAATATATTCAATCAATACGCTGGACTCCTTCAACTAATAATGTAAATTTAAAATCACAAAAAATATTGAGAATATCGAGATTATGTCAATTATCAATTCAGAATTTTATGTTTAATGCCGTTTAATTCATCATCTTACCGTTCCATGTTAATTTTATTGTGTTGAGTGATCGAGTACCGCAGTCACCCGACGATTTTATTGGGAATCAATTATTATAGTCGAATCGTCCATGAATGTCATTTAAGTAGGTATTTGCATGAAATTTCCAATCAAACCAAGAGTTCCCGAGTTCGAATCCCGGTTGGGCAACATTTTTTTAATTCACTTCTAAATTTCATCTTCCCGTTTGCTATGCCAAAAACATTCTGGATTTTAAATTCAATTACAGACGTTAATGCTACTTCATTTTTTTATTTCTTCTTATTTTCTACGATCTACCGTCATTTTACCTCCATTTTCATCAAGTACCGAGAACACCCAACGATTACTTCTTGTCGTATGAAGTTCGAATCGTTGATCGTTCGTTCGTGATCGAATCGAAAGTTCGGAATCCCAGGGCAGAGCTATCCTGGCCAAGGCGGTATATTTGAATCGATGCTAAGGCGGTATAGTAGTCCCAAGTATTCAACTTGGATAGCAAAGTTAGTTTGGTTGGGTTAGATCATGTTCCCTTCTTTTTTCATTTTTAAGCCATAAAAGAAGGGGACAATGCATAGAAACTAGGTGAAGGAAAATGAAATACGCGATTTAAAAAAATAATTATTACTATCGATTTCATCACCATCATCTAGTTTTCCATTAGTATTACTCATTTTAAAACTTCATTTCTGTTATTGTCAGAATTAAATTTTGACCGACGTTTATATAACCACAGTTGCATTATAAAAATCAAAATCATAGTGGCCATGAGCGCGTATGTTATCACGAGGTGTGGTCATAGTACAGACAGAGTTAGCTCTATGCAGGTAGACGGTTTAGAACATAGCGGATCGGTTTTGATTATGGGGTTCTTCTCGGGAAGGCATTGTTTGTTCAACTCTGACTGCTAACATTAATACAAAATAATATAAAATAAGTAGCTGTTTAAAAAGTATGTTCATCATGATGACAGCACGTTGAAGTAGAATGCCAGATGAGTGCAATAAAAACTTTTTTCTCCAAATGACATTAAAAGCGGCCTTTCAATGACACTTGGCAGGCTTAGAAGTTGTACTTTTAATGCCTAGGCAGAAAAAGTCCACTTTTACTGCCTAGGCAGAAAAAGTTCGTTGCTAGGCAACCTTTCAAGTAATAATTTAAATCAAACTGGTTATTAAAATTGACAATGACAAAGTAAACAGTAATAGTTATTTGTTTTACTAAGCATAAAAGCACAAGATTTAATGCCGCGGCTGGTGTTTCATAGCCGAGCTATCTGATGAATTTATTTAAACTTTCCGTATCTTCAGCAATCACCACATTCACCTGAATGCCAACTAACGGGATCAAATTAAAGCAGTACTAAAAAACAGTCATTAATTAAATACTGCCTTACCTTATTTGTTTTGCGAAATTATTACTATCATCTGTAATACCCATCTGATTCTTCTGTCAGTTGCTGTTGAAACTTTATACCTATTCGAAGAAGAGCTAGCCAAACATATAAGTCGGAATAAAAAAAAACATTGTGCTTCTTTCTCTACAATCTTTTCTTACGTAAAAATATAGATTTCAGAATAATTTCCATATTATTCTTCCATTCCTCGTTCACCATGGACTATTTTTTATGGGAATATGACTAGTATACGACACCTGATACCCCAATATGTTCAATCAAATAATTGATGTCAAAACTGTTGAATGTCTTCAATAGTATTGCACCCCATAATAAAGAGCAGTGGTGGACATGAAATCGAGATCATCTCCTTGTATTGCTGCAAATGAATGACACTTTTAACACGTGAAAATATACAATAATCAGTTTCCTGCCAAAAAATGTAAATGCACTTTTTTGTTTTTTTCCAAATACCTGGGAAACCCAGTGAGATATTTCCATTTCTTTATACCATTCAATTATTCTTCGATCCACGCAATTTTTTCGTTATTTGAACTCCTACGGCAAGACTTTAAAAAGTAGCCACTCTGGGGTGGGATCCGTGTACCATAGAATTCTATAGCCGACAGTTATGTCTCTCTCCATAATGTTATATCACTTAAAAGTAGGGACACTACATGTTTTGCATTCAATCGTTCAGATTAATTGATATATCTACAGTGAATATGATTTTTCTTTATTGTAGTAACTGTAACTAAATCAAGGTAACAATTCTGGACTATCTGCTTTATAATGAACATGAATGCAGTACAGGTTACAGACATTTATTATCGATATCATACCATATAAAACACAAAATAAACATATTTTCTAAATAATTTTCTTGAACATAATTGTGTTAGTTACCATTTTATGTATTATAACTAATATTTGGTATGAAAGAAAAAAAATTATAAAATGAAACATATCTTCTCCACGACTGATAAATGATAACGAGATTTGTAACTCATTGGACTCGATCAAATCAATCAAATCTAATTTTGAAATGATTTAGCCCACTGTAACACATCTCAATATTGACCAGCATAGTCATTTATAGTTAATACAAGCATTCTTAGTGTATAGTACGTATAATAGTAAGTTTCAATTCAGTCAAAACATTTTACGTAATTATCAAGGAAAACAAATAGTATCTTTCCCTTTACCATATACATAAAAATCTTTTCATTCCTAGATGCTCATTTTGATAACCAAGGTATTACTGGATTTTAGCGAAATGCGCATATCTAGGAGTAAAAATACGTGTATAGTAGAGGGGAAAATACTGTTTGTTCTCAGTGAGTGACACCACAGGCGTCCAGCATCGCATATTTGATAATTATCAAGGCTCATTATTTCATTTGGGTCTTGCTTTCCCATAACTTTGGTTATTGAATATTTAGAGACTAGCAACGAGGATTCTTGGTCCGATTCTATCATAATAAAAGTTAACATTGATTTAGTGATGATATATTCAAATTCGAGGTTTGCATTGGGATAAAGGTAACTGTAAAAGATAGAGGGGGGGGACAAAGAGCGTATTTCAGAAGTCAATTATGTGAATTGAAAAAATCTAATCTTCAGTTCTGGGAGTTATACAGAAAAAATCGAAAATTTAGAAATTCTTTCGACTATACCTTTTTATATTGGTATTTTTTAAACACTTTTAGCAACTTTTTGTAGACTCGAATTATGTGAATAATCATATTCAAAGTATCATACAAATTGGGCCATCTTAAACTTTTTTTTTTTCAAATACGGATCTGTATTTTGTAGTGCTTTTCATCAAATGCCAAGAGTAATATTTTGTATTGACGTAGTATTTTCATCTGAACTAAAGAGTGTTTTGGAAACATTGAACTATTACGCGTAATATTTAAAAACAAAAAATCAATTCCATAACAGCTGTAATAGAAAAATGTCAACTTATTCAGTCATTTCTTATTATTTGATATTTTTCAGTTATAGCTGTTATAAAATTTTTTACTTCAATATTATTGGTTTTGATTCAATATCTTCAATACACTCTGTAGTTCAGATGAAATACGCTAATAAGAAGCATGACTCTAGGCATTTGAAAAAATGCAATAAAAAATACAGGTCTATTTTTGAAAGTAAAAAGTTGATGGTGGCCCAGTTTGTATGATTGTATATTATTTTTATTTACACATTTGGATAGTATACAAAAAGTTGTTACGGCAAAGTGCTGAAAGTTTAACAAAATCTTAATAAAAGAAAAAGATATAGCCAAAAGAAGAATATCAAAATTTTCGATTTTTCCTGTATTACTCCAGAACTAAAGAAGCTAGATCAGATTTTTATGATTCACATTATTGATATCTGAAATGCGATACTTTGCCCCCATTAACCCCATTAACACCTGTATCTTTTACCGTTTCCGAGATCCCAATGCGTAGACTTAAATTTGAATAGCCTTGTATATGCCTACATATTTAAATAAGTCGAGATACCATATATTTTCACGAAAGTTCAACATGTGTTCTTAGAAAAGATAAAGTTCTCATATAATATAAATCACAGTCAAGATGTGAGATGAAAACAAATTTGAATAGCTGTGTTTTCATATCAATTGTCTCTCAATTTTTTTGTGAAAATTATTCCGAGGTTGATTCTTGAAAAAATTTTCCTTTTGTATTGCTTATCTAGCTTTCTCAGTCTCAACAATTCTCAGATAAAACGGAGATTTATATATTGCATGTTAACATTTCAATTCAGAAATAAAAATTTTGAAGAGCGTTTTTGGAAAAACTTTTTCTTTAAGTAAACGATATTTTCAAAACAAAATGATGTTTTCTACTGACTTTTCTGAAATAAAAGACAAAGTTTTTATATAATTCATTTGGGAAGGTACTTATGCATTATCCATATTGCCCAAAATTAGTTGTTGGGTTTCAAGTCAAGAGAGAAACCTGGCTTTTACGGAGTCCGTAATACGGACCGTAGTTTTCAAATTAGCTCAGGGCTATTCTGATCGAAAATTCCAGCCAGTTTGACTGAGCTCGCCATTCTGAAAAAAAATTTGGCTTGACCAAAAATATCTTCGAAAAGGTTAGCTTTATATACAAAGTATTGAATAGGAACAAAGCTGTTTGGATTGTGTGCTCCATCAGGTCTAGCACTTATCAGTGTGTCTGTGCCGAAAGAGTGTTTTGCATTGCACCGCCATATCTGAGAACACCGAAATAGAACCAAGTTTTCGTACAATTTTTGTTTTCACATCATACGACAGAAGCTCTTCGAGATTATTTTTCCTATATCAGTATCACAAACCTTCTAGGTACCCACGATATTGAATCGGTAGTTAGTGTTTTCCCCCATCCTCTTCGGATCTCGCGACCTTTAAAAACACGTCTTCCAGAGATGCCTCGCTAATATTGTAGTCCTCGATTAAATGCGGATTTTTCAATTTGATATTCTCCACCTCCCTGAAGATGGCGCTCCACTGTTTATCGCCTTTAATGTAGAAATGCAGCATCCCGGAGTGTTCATCTTTTAGCTCGCCACGCGAGTTCTTCGTGAAGTACTTCTTGATATCCTCGACGGTATGGAACGACGTTGGTTCTTCAAGAGGCGAATCCGCAGCATCAACATCGTCTGTCCCCTTTCCCGCATCCTTGCACAGCTTCAGCTTCAACGTGAACCCCCCGAACCTGTGTTTGAGCTCGCTCAGCGAACCCTCCTCGACAAACCTCCCCTCCTTCATGATCTTCAGCTGGTTGCAGAGCGCCTCGCATTCGTTCATGCTGTGGGAAGTCATGATGAAGGATAGCCCTTTCTGGTCTTGCACACCTTTGATCAGTTTCCAGCATTTCCTGCGCGACGAGGGATCAACGCCGTTGGTGGGTTCATCTAGCAGTACTATCTTTCGGTATCCTATTATTGACACCGCTAGGCTCAGCTTTCGTTTATTTCCGCCGCTATAGTAACCGCAAGGCTGATCGGCGTATTTTTCCAGATCGAAGAATTTCAAAAACAAATTGACTTGTGCATGACAATTTTCGATGCCGCGTAATTGGGCTATTATAGTAAGTATTTGCCTACCGGTCAGAGTAAAGTTTAAGGTGTCTGCCTGGGGACAATAGCCCAGTTTTTCCATGTATCCGTCATCATTGATGTTTATGTCGCCTTTGTCCCCCAGTAAGTGTATCTGGCCGTCATCGACTATTTCCTCGCGAGTCAGCATGCGAAAAGTGGTGGTTTTTCCAGCACCGTTCACCCCCAAAATACCAAGGCATTCTTTATTTTTCAGCGTAAAATTTATGTTCTTGACAATCTGTTTCCCAGAGTAGGTCTTGGATAGCCTTTTGGCTTTCAGAGTGCCAAACTTATCATTTTTACTACTCAACGAAGGTTCTACTGTGCTGTTTTCAGTGTTTGAATCAGCTTTGCGGGTAAGCTTGTAATAGAAGCCTGATAGGCGGCTCAGAACCCAAGAAACCATTCTCCTGAACAAGTAGGTGTCTAACAAAATGTTCAGAAAAACAAAGATCAGACATCCGCCAATCATAAGACAGAAATTCTCCCTGAGAATCGTTCCGTAGCTTTTGAATTCCAAACATTCCTCAGAGGTGTCCTGGCAACAGGGATGAGACCTGTCAGAGCATCTAGTAAATAGCTCGATAGACACCATTTGTAAGTTATAAACGTCGACAGCTTTTCTGGTGAAATCCAAAATGCAGCTTGTTAAAGCGACTTGTGGTATGAACAGCCCGCAAACATACTTGATGTCTTTGCCTATGCCTATATAGTACTCAATTTGTGATTCCATCAAAACTCCAACCACCAGCGTTATTATTATCCCTAAAAAGATGCCCATAATAATAAGCAGCGCAAATGCCCCTGAAGCAGACCTCTTGCGGCTAAATAGGTATGTGAAGGGTATGCCACACAAACCGTACAAGATAAAAATCGCCAACAGCATACAGAATTCGTACAGTTGCCTGAAGGGGGCCGATGCGAGACACACGATCAACGTCAGGGGAAATATCATGACGATGTATAAAACCAGATCAGCGAAAAAGTTCGTTAGCCAATAAACAACTGGCTTTACACCACACATGTATTGCAGCTGGATGAACCTGGTAGATATCTCTGTGTGGGGGAAAATAATAAAGCTACCAAGGATAAAGAGGCACCCTATGGGTATCATGATCAACCACAGCATGGCTACGGAGGTCTTGGAATACACTACATGAGTATCATCAGTTTCTACAGACTCCAGAGGCCAGTAGCTCGTTGTAATGGAGTACTCGTCGCCTAACAGCGTCTTTGCAATGGCATTGGTGACTAGATTCAAAGAAATTGGCGGACTATGGACCGCAATAGCATTATACATAGCCACTGCTTTCATGTTAATGTCTGTAACAAAGAAATTTGCACCAGCGATCATGTGTTCCTTGTAATAAGCGATGTTCTCTGTACCTTTCTGAATAATAGCCTCCTCGACATCCGACACCTCCAGAGGTTTACTGCCATCTTTTTCGACTGCTTGTCTATAGAATGTTTTCAGTAGTTCCATTCGGGAATTGCTTGACGTGCCATTGTAATAAACAGAAGACTCCTTGTAAGTTCCCAAACGGAATGTTAACATTAGCCCCTCGTCATTGAAGCGGTTATAGCCTGGGCTGGTTAGGTAAACAGTGAGGCAGAAGAATAGCAGGGCTATCAGTAGTGGTGTTAAATAGGCCCATTTTTTCAACACAAAAAAGTGTACCCTTTTATGCAGCAATGCTATGATTGTCATTAGGGCTCTGGGTTCTGTAACAGTTGTGGTCTCTTTGTTAATTAACGAACTATCAATTTGGTCATCTTTATTTTCACTGCTTTCAACGCGAGCCTTCAAAAATACATCTTCCAAAGTGGTTACATTAACGGAAATATTGTCGATTCCCAGCATACCCTTTTTTGTTTCCAGCGCTTGTAGCAAACTAGACAACTCTGTGTTGCTCTCGAAAGGTAACACAAACACCAAGTTATTCCCATCCTGAGATTTCAACTGGTTTCCAGGAATATATCTATCAACTTCATCTCGGATAAGGGCTATTTCGCTTCCTCTCATGCCCCCTTTCACCGTCAGCGATAAGTGGTAGCCAGTGTCATATCTTTTCTTCAAGAACATGGGAGTGCCGTAACACTGCAGGGCCCCGTTGGCCATAATGGCAATCCAATCTCCTAGAGCATCCGCTTCTTCCATGAAATGAGTAGTTATGAGGATGGTTTTTTCTCCGCGCCATGCTAGCAGCAAGTCCCACAGCTGCCGTCGAGACTCTGGATCCATTCCTGAAGATGGTTCGTCCAGAATCAAAACGTTTGATCCACCCACTAATGACATTCCTAGACAGAGTTTTCTCTTCATTCCGCCAGACAGGGTGTGGGCCAGAGCGTTTCTTTTTTCGTAGAGGTTCAGCTCTTTTAGCAGTTTTTCCACTTCAGTAGCAGCTGAAGTGGAGGTTTTGCCCTTTAGTTTAGCGAAAAATAGCAGATGTTCTCTCACTGTTAAGTCGGTAAAGAAGAGATTGTGCTGGGGACAGAGCCCAAGGTTTTGTCTGATTTCATCCATGTTGTTTTTGATATTAGAACCGTTTATCTTTATAGATCCAGACGTCACTTCTAGCATGCCTGTTACCATAGACATTGTGGTGGACTTTCCAGCTCCGTTGTGACCAAGCAAAACAGTTATTTGATTTTTGTAGATGTCAAGGTTAAGATTATCTACCGCCATTTTGGTACCATATCTTTTGCATAATCCATGAATTTCTATCCCTTTATCCATGCCCCGACCCTCCTCAATGTTTTCTAGGTGGACACCTTCAGGATCTACCCCAACGTTTGAACTGTTCTTTGGTTTTTTAAACCATTTTACTAAACACATGTTCTTCATTTTTATAAACCATTTTACCAAATTTCTAAGAGGAAAAATCAGTGACTTACGGATACCGTATTTGCCAGGGTTAACTCCATCCATGTAAAAAGTGAACAATAGGAATAAAAGCATGTCAACCCATAGCATCAGAAAAACGTTGAGCATTGTTATATCATCCTCACCCCCACTACTTGACTGATAAAAATTGTTCCATTGAATCCCCAAACCCCTTTCTTCATAAACCGATATTGCGGAATAACCATAATGTAGGGCCATGTTAGGCAACAATGTCAACAAAATGTTTAGAGACCAAGACAGCTGATTTGACCCATCTAAATGAAAAGAATACTTAGGTACAAAAAAAGATAAAATCCAAACCAAGATGCCCGTAATCATTGCTGTTGTTGGTTTACTGAAAAATGAGCTGATAGCAAAGCAAAATACAATGGATGCCATGCAATAGAATAACAAAAAAAAGAAAACTATCAAAAAGTTGCTGTGCTCTATGGGAGGGTATTCTGACCCAAAAAGAGGTACCTTCATCAAAAATACTATAATAGATACCGAAAAGACAATGGGGACCATTCCATAGACAAACCATCCAAACCAGAGCATCCAGGACTCCATACCAACCATTTTCATGAGTTCTTTGATTCCAGAGTGTTTCTCTTCCACAACTCGTTTCAACACAGCAGGACATAAAAATATGAAACTGAATAACGTCAACACAGGCAAATATTCCAAAAATAAATCATTGATTGCTGTATCCGCTACGTAGGGAGGAAAAGGAAACTCTTGCAATGCTATAGTTACATTACTGTCTATATCGGAAATATTGAGAGAGTATTCAATGAATGACATATCCAACATCTTCTGTACTGGAATCAAGTTCTTCAAAATGTAGTAATTATATCCTCCTTGAGGAACATATTGGTGGAAGGATGATAAGTATTTTTGATCTGTGGATATCATTTCATTGCTATATGTGTCTTCATCATGATATCTTATTGTATATGTAAATTTTTTCTCGTCATTTACAGAGAAAACTACAGCAATAATAGTGTAATTGTGATGCTTGTGATAATGTTCTAACAGTTTTCCTTCGGAATGGAACCCAAACACTTTATCACTGGGCATTTGGAACTTGTCACAAGCTCTTTTCATTACGCTGCGAGTGAACTTATTCTCTGGAGTATAATATATGTATGTGGATCCAACACCAATATAACTTTTAATTTCTTGAACATCGCTGAGAGTAGGATCTTCAACTTCCACTTTATTCAAGCCACTAACTTTGCTTCTTCCATATGCTATCAAGAAGAATAGGGCGATTGGAAGTAGTGATTCGAATATTGTAAGTAACCAATGCCTTCTCCTGATTATGAAATTTTTCCAAACTACAACTTCAAATTGGCGGCCCTTCATTTTTCATCAAGTTTTTACAATGCTAATATTTACTTTTACTTGTCAGCTCGTCACATCTCTACTACGGATTAATTATTACTATTCGCCATTTTGTGTTTTATGAATTTTTCTCATTGTCAACAATAGATTCTTCTTCTCCTCCTTATTGTTTTCTTGATTGACTTTTTTGACAGTTGGCGATGTTGAAATTTGAAATTGGCACAAATAGAGAAAAGGGGTAGTAATTCAAAAGCTTCGAAGACCAGGTATTTTGCCTCGCCGGATCTGAGAATGGGAATAAATTGATGAGAATCTGAAAATTATTTCATGGATTAATTTTCGTATAGCTGAAAATAAAAAAAAAAAAAATTTGTATGAATCATGTTCCATGTTCACAAAACAATACATCATTTTGCAAGAATTCCTTTCAACAACACTTCCCCCATGAACCAATCAGAACTATCCTGGCCAAGGCGGTATATTTGAATCGATCTAAGGCGGTATAGTAGTCCCAAGTATTCAACTTGGATTCTTGGATAGCAAGGTTAGTTTGGTTAAGTTAGATCATGTTCCCTTTTTTTTCATTTTTAAGCCATAAAAGAAGGGAACAAACCTAGACCTTGATATCCAAGTTGATCATCAAAACTAAAATTACATTGCACACCACGCAGGCGCAACTAAAATAGAGTTTTTGATTGGTCCATGCGAATTGCCTATTCATCATTTTAGTGCTGACGTCAGAGCTGTCAATTTTGTTGAGTTATATCATATGCATTATCCAAACAAACTTGTCTTGTGTTTGATTCCTATATAAGTTGTAGGAGTTTTGTAGATATATGATTTATTAAAGGGTTTTAAAGCAAATAACAGTAAGTGTAAATAATACTGTAACAAAGTACCTATAGTAAAATTCAAAAATAATATATTTATATATAACTCTCATTTGTGGGTTGAAAATGGTAGAAAATGCAATGTTTTTGATAATTTCACTAATTTCTCTGCACTAATTTCGACAAAAAATCAAAAAATATACCACGTACACATTCTTTCGGTAAATACGATTTGTTTGGATAATGGACCGTGACACTCAAGCGGCGTGACGTCACACTAAACTTGAAGCCACCTCAAATATAGGGCGGAACTAGGAACGATAAATTGACCAGAGACTGCATGGTTAGATGGGTCTATATAGCCGCTGTCCATTTGAGAGATTCAAGTTTCAAGCACCGGGGCTTCTTATTCTAGCTCTAGCTATAAGAAAAGGGTAAAAAGTCAATATAATGAAAAAAGTCAATATAAAAAGAAAAAAGCCAATATAATGGAAAAATTGTTATTATAATGAGAAAAAAGTCAAAATAATGAGAAAAAAGTCATTATATAATAAGTTTCCGAAAAAGAAAAGAGTGCGTGACACCAGGATGCAGGCGTGTGAACCCGTTTTGGAATATTTTGATTCGCACATCAACATTACTTACCAACATTACTAACTGGGAAGCTGAATGACACACTTATTAAGAATTTGAATTTTTTTCCTTTTTCTCAATTTGAAATTGAACAGGTTATTTATTTCATCTCATTTGAAATCGCACTCCTAGCGAATCTGACGAATTATTGCATGGTAACTTCTACAGTTTGAATTGAAACAAGGTTTAAAGTGTTTAAGGGCGGATTTCACAATGAACTTAAATTTTAAATAATTGTTAGACTGTGACTAGCTGTAAATTGTAACTCAATCTGCATTAAATACTACTTCTGAGCTCATTATGGAATCAGGCCTGAACATTTTAAATTTTCAACCCTAGGCTAGGGCTGTGAAATATTTGGTACCATCATTTTCTTAGATCAACATGTCGTCTGTGGTCACGTAAAAATTTTATATGATATAGTCTGATTGGTCTGATATTCAACTATAGAGTCCCCCCTCCTGTTATGAACGTAAAAACTTAAAAAAAAAACCTTTAAAGGGTTTCACCGAAATTATTTTTTGATATAAAACACATTGTAATTTCTCAATGGAGGGCGCGAGGGGCACAACAACTGAAAAAAATTAAATGGCATGGGGGGTCGTGTGTCACATCGTTGAAAAGATAATTCAATTCTCTTTTCAACCATCTAAACTTTTTAGATTTTCGTTAATACGTTTTTTCACAATATGCATTTGAAATGTCAGAATAAAAAAGGCTAGTTCATACCCTCGCGAATATTCACAGGTTTTGTGGGATTCGCAAATCGCAAGAAAATCGCCGCATGAACGTTCATACCTATGCGGCAAAAAAATTGCGGTAAATGATGAATCATAATATGAAATTTTTCGGTATTTAGGGTTAGAAATTGTTTGTTTTTTCCTTAAATAACGTAAATATATAATTTAATAATAACAGTTGAACATGGAAGAAGTTCAATGTTTCCCAAATAACATTACCTACATGCTTCGAATATAATTTGAAATACGGAATATTTTTCAGTTCGGCATGCAAATGACATCGATATCAAGTTATTTTTATCTCCAGAAGCCAAGTATCTTCAACAACAATGCAGTTACAGTATAACTAATATCAAGGATCTGTGGTCGAAGGATCAGCAGACTGAGTGTTTGATACAGTGTCGTTAAAAAGTCAGATCTAAAGTTTTACTCTGCCACAGAATAATACTAAATAACTTCAACAATAACGCCCAGCAAGATGCTCAGGAGTTCTTAAGATACTTATACTAGGTAGTCGGCATTGAGATGTTATAAGATCATTGCAGAAGCGAGATTTGATTTCAACAAAAATGTTTGAAAATGCTACAGAATAGTGGTCTAGATATTTTTGGGGAACTGCAGCTGACTTTATGAATGCATTTTGTTCCTCAACTCAAATCTACTTTGAAATGTACATATTGTGGTCACTGTTCAGTCACTACAAAGAATAATATAAGTATTATGTAAATTCTATATACTACATATATCAGTCACAACCAGAGCATTTCTTGCAGAATGCAATGGTTCCAAACCTGAAGACACCTTCTTCTCTTCAGTTTTGTCCCGACTGTGGACAACAGTTCTTCACTCGAAAGTAAATAAAATATTTATTGGAATCATCTTGCTGAACTTTTCTAGCATGGAATATTAAATTTGACAAACACTACAGATCTTTAATATAATTGATTGTGAAATCCAATAAATGCAAATAAAATTTTTTTGCAATCAAAATAAAAGATTCTACATCCAAAAATATCTTTCAAGTTAGTTGAATCAATAAGACGAAGGCAATGAAGGCATGGAATATGGAATAATTTGAAATTTATTCTGTTGTTCCGTGGTTTGCGCGAATTCGCAAAAAGTTTAAATATTTGAACTTTCTTGCGGCAAGTCTGGCAGCCATTTTATTCGCAGAAAAATTGCGTGAAATACGTGAAAGCTTTGTTTGGCTCGATAATAACGCAAACAATTGACAGTTTTCCTACGCAACTAGGGAACACCAGCCCACTAGCTCACGGTCACAGAGTGTGCTCATGACACCACCAGTGGCGGTTACTTGAAAAGGAATGATACGCAATAACCACTGATCACAAAATTTACTGCACTACTGCTGCTGTTAAGTTTTAACCGTATTAGTTGATACGTCTAGAAGAGTACTTCGACCACGCCACTGAAGATGACTGCCGCAGTTGCAGTCGAAACGTTTGGAGATTTAAACCAAAGAAGACCACGGCAAAACCCGGAAACCAACCAAAATACAAAAAATTGATATTTCAGAATCAGTAATGATCCTCTTTTGCACAAATAACCCCCACAAAGTGTTCATTTGTAATTTAGATCAGATTTTTTGGAACATTATCACTGTATAGTAGTAGGAGATTTGGGTCGGTTCCCCACCACTATGACGTCATCGGTGACCTTGACCTTGAACTTGAACTTGAACTTGACATTGACGTTGATAGTGGTCTTGGTCTTGAGTATTGTTGGGAGGTGTTCAGGGTTTGTGTTTTACCTAGGGATTGTGATGACATGGATTTTTTTTTCATACACAGACTAGTACTTTTTCCAAGTACATATATTTTTTCTTACTTCCGTACCTTCCATATCCTTCACGTATACCTACTCTGCTATTATGTATGGTCCTTATGTGTGGAGTACACGTCTGCACACCGCGGAGATCCAGTCAGATATGTGAACTCTGATTCCTCTCCCGTGATATATATCTTGCGATGGTGGTGGGGGGGAGAGGTAGCGTGACGCTATGCGCATCCGACGATGATCCAGTGAAGTGTGTCAGGACCTCGCTTTCGATAGGGTGGGGTGGGTCCGCGCTGACGTCACAAATACCCATACGTTGCGCTCATGCAGCGACTACAATTTACTCTCCGTCTTTTATCGATGCGGTGCAAACTCGCGCATGGTGGGGGCTTCGCATCAAACATGTGGTGCATAGGTCTGTGGTGGGGGTGGTTCATTATCTGTTATAAAAGAATTGGGTATGGTGATATGAAATCAGAAGTTGTATACCTAGCAGTCGAGCAGTCAGCAAGAGTAGTGAAGTTATTCAGTGCCCACACAGAGAGAGATAAATTGGTGAGTGTGTTTTTCTATTGAAAATTATTCATATTTTCCTTATATATTTTCATCAGGTCAGTTCCAAAGGTGGATTTACAAAAAATCAATTATGTAATTAAACAAGAGATGGAAGCATTAGAACAAAGAGTAATATCAACTTTGCCACTAAATGAAGCTTATAAAGACTATGTCAATTTGTTCAACTCGTTTCGGTAAATCCATTTTGTTAACATTACTTGATGCAAGCAAAAACACATTATTTAAAACATGGCTACCAAAACGTGTTTCAGAGCAATTTAGTGACGACGATGTTACTTGCATCAATTCATCTGATGGTAAATATACCGTAGCATATTTGGGTCAGACTCAACAAAGCTTTGCTGGTATGAAAATACGATCATTGGTTAAATTCGATCTCATTGAATAATAGTTATTTTTCACATATCATAGGCTGAGTCTAATTTTATTATAGGTGTTAATTGTAAGGAAAATATAAAAAGTTTTCATACATTGTTAAACACACTCTTTGGTGGTTGGCATCATCGAAAGTATATGTGAGTTTTATTGATAAATTCTATTATAGCATCCTTATTTCAATAATTTTTCTCTGATATCAGTTTCATTTTCGAGAAAGATGTGGATGCTGTATGCGAGCCAAAACTGGACCGATGCTGTAGACATCTCTTCAGCTGTTGAACGATTGACTTCTGAATTGGATGCTTTGAGTGATGATGCTCACCATGCCACCAACTATGACCTGAGCGTGTGTTATGATGAAGAGCAGATCCAGTTATGTTTGCGTGACGCTGAGAACTATCAGAAAGGTGTGGATCTTTGTGAGAAATATATAGATGGTTTTTTGGATCTAGATCAACTCTGCGATGCAATGGTTGAATGTGACTTGCCATACCTACCTACCTAATGGAATCATCCAAAAGTACCAACTGGATGGCGATGGTAGTGAAATCGAAAATGGCCTAGAAAATCATGACGGTGAAGAAGAAGTTATATTAGATTGTTTGTATATACCTAAGACTAACTTGAATTGTAAGCTAGTGATATCTGAACAAAAAACATAAAATAGTTCATACATGTTTTATTTACCTATTCCTCTTTTACAAGAATAAAGAAAGAAAAAATTCAATATAAAATAATGAAAAATGTGTGTGTCTTCAATATCTGCTGTGAACTGATCCGTCCAATGCATTGTCTGTCAAAAATGTATCTTGTAGAATGAGTGCATATACTTTGGTGTTGGCTGGGAAGTTGACTTTCCTAGTTTGAAACTCGAGCTTAATATCAATAGTTGATGATTTTGTGGCATTCGGCTAATGTGAACAATCAATAATGAATAAGGGATTTTGTCGAAATTCCCCAATGTCCATGAGAGGTTCACTCATATCTTTATCATAATAACTTCGTTGAAAGTTCTCATAGGCATACTATGCTGAAGTATCAAGTTTCTTATCGAAATCCAAATTCCAACGTTCATATGGGTATACATCAGAGTTCAAGTACACACGAATGTTATTGATATCAGCAGTTGGGAATTTAGTGATGTCCTTTGTCCTGTCTTCAGACGTGGTAGTGCTTTGGAATCCAATGATGATATAACGAGGTGTTTCAAGGGCGTTGGTTGTCTTGATATGCCATATGTCTGAAGATGTGCCACGTAGTGATGGAAGTTCATAGAGATTCCACATGCGATAGGCCAACTTGATTTTAGCATTCAGACCACTTTTGTTGATTATATTCAAAAGTTTGAGCTTGTGCTTATCTTCTGGCACTATGTGTCTTATTTTCCACTCAATTTTATTAATTTCCAAATCAGCATCAACCTCACCAATATATGAGTTCTTGAAAGATCGAGCGATTATTAAGATCATTTCTTGTTTGGCATTCAAGATACTTTTGTTGTAATCTTCAGCGAAACCCATCAAATACTTTAGTGGTAATTTGCCACTGAATACATGACTGGTTGTATCCAAGATATCCTGTTTAGTTTCCGAAAGTCCCCATCCAGTGGTTTTTCCAAATTAAATCATAGTCTTCATTGTAGATGTTATCCCCGGCTTCCTGACAGCGATTACATTGTTCGAGAGATAACATGATTTCGTTTCATCTTTAAGTGTGAATTTACCCTCTATATAAATGAAACTCTCAGCAATGTCGAGTATAATATCTTGATTATTGATTGCAATTCGAATTTTATATGAATTCCTAAATAATGGTGATCCATATGGTTCGTATGTGTGCTCATGTAAATTTGTGAGGGAATGATCGAGCATAGGCTCATCGAATATATTCAACTTTTCACTATTTGTTTCGAGCACCATTGTTCCTTATTTTCAGTCCAATTGATTTAAAAAATTTGAGATTTCTCACTGACAGAGCGTGGTGTGCTAACTCTTTAGCGTACACTTTTGGAATGAGCCTTTTTCTAGCCGAGCCTTCCTTTTTAGCTATTTGTGGAAAGTTTTCAAATCCTCGTCGATTCTGTCTATTATAACAAAAACCAATGATAGTTATGCGATTTTTTCAATTCCAAAATTATGACAATCTCTTCTGCACTTCCAAAATCAATGAGATTA
Organism: Chrysolina americana; assembly: GCA_958502065.1. NCBI lineage: Eukaryota > Metazoa > Arthropoda > Insecta > Coleoptera > Chrysomelidae > Chrysolina > Chrysolina americana. Next base: position 91,405,069 of record OY293410.1, read on the forward strand.
TTTTTGTTATCCAAAATACGCACTGTGATGTTGTGAATCAACTGACGACCTTCTGGGCTAATGGGCATATAAATAATCTTGTGTGGTTCTTTTGTGAGATTGAATCCAGGCTCCACATCGATATCGAATGAAAAAATAATGTGGGATTCGTCATTATTTATGTATGAACCAGATATAATGTTGCAATCTAAGCGGATGAGTCTTACAGTTGTTATGTTTATCGGTTGTGAGGATTCATGCATCTGATTCGGTTGGAATCTATCAAAATTGAAACCCATCATCTTTGCTATGGAATTTGGATGAGTTAGATCAATTTCATATTTTGATCGCATCTCACATTTGAAAGTTTTATTATTGGCATGTAGGTAGAATGTATCATCTGCATTGGTATCGTTTTGATTTTTACTATGAAACAATCTAAACATGATATGTTTCTGAATAACTGCATTGATTTCTTCTATTTCATAGGCACCACATGGTATTTCAATTGTGTATTTCTGAACTAACATCACTGATTCTAAAACTGATCACATTGTTTTTTTCAGTTATATTATTGACTGTGTTGCATTCATAGAATTCTAAAAGCCCAAATCCATAACGACTGTTTCTATCCAATTCAATGGCTGTGAAAAAGTCTGCACTCAAGACACTAGTCCCGACAGCTTGTAGTTCGAACTTCCGTGACATGACTGATAAATTTTATGAATAACACTTCAATTTATTGTTGTCTACAACACACTGGAGACAACCTACGCTTTTTCGGAGATGGTTCATCAATATCCAATTCATTTTTATTAGCACCAATATTCATATCATTTATATTGCAGTAACAACAGTATATTTTCCGTGGAATCTGGAATGCTATTGCCGTCAAGATTGTGGTGGTCAGTGCAATATCTATATTTCATTATGTCGACATCATCTTGTAGACTTTTAGGTAAGTTTTCCCAAACATAAGCAATCTCATGTGCAGTATTACTTCCTTCGGCATATTTGCAAGCATCACTCGATCCATTCTTGTCAGGGTGCGATATTTTGAATACATCTTGAGTGAAAATCCTATCCCCTTAATAGCCTCTCGAGTCATTGCTGGAGTTGTATCCATTTTATAATAATTCAGAAAGAAACTTCAAGCACAAGTGACCGCAGAAAACTGTGTTGAACTTCTGCTGGCGATCATAGTTATATAGAATTTTTACTTTCGAACATTTCTGAAAGTACTGAATCACCTGGGCCGCAGTGGTCATGATGGTAGAGCGCTATTCTATCAATCAGAGGGACGTGGGTTCGATTCCCAGCATGGTCACTGGTCTCGTGCTAGGAATCGCACGTTAAAAGATAAGACCTCGTTAATCCTTAGCTCGCACAAGTTTCGACTTCTCAGGGCTGTCGTTCGTAGGGGGATGACAGCTGGTTAACGGAAATAACAATTTTAAACAATTTTTTTAAACTCTTTTGGTGGGGGTAGATCTCCAAAACTATCAAAGTATGCAATGTCATTCCCACATTTATTGCCACCCAATGTGTTACTGATCCTCTTATTCCATCTAAATTGACAATGGCGGTCTTGTGGAGCCGTGGACCTCTAGTGGGTGATGTATCACGAATGAAAATACTACGAAATATAGATATACATTTTGTTTTCATGTGTTTAAGTTCGCATGTTGTCAAACAATGATCAGAAACATCGGGGCAATTTATAACTTGTGGGTTCTGTATACCCATGTCGAGTGAGCACATGACCAGATCAAGTAACTTCTGACATGTTACTGAATATCGTGTAGGTTGATCGATTATTTGTGTCATATCAAAAGCGTCCAAGATATTATTGAGAGAGATAACTTTGTTACAGTCTAATTGGAAATAATCAATATTAAGATTATTAAGGTGCACTTGCAAGAACAGAATCAATTCGAGGAGCTAGCAAACTCAAACAGGATTTGAATTCTTCAAGAAACAATCTGTCGGATACATCCGGAGGTTTATACAAACAGCCCAAGGCAATCTTTTTATTCTGAGTTGTGAAAGAGACCCAAAGTTGCTCTGTTACAACGTTGAGTTCTGAGATGCCCTTTGAGCAGATGGAATTTTTTATATAAATCGCCACCCCACCACTTCTCTTTTCTTGTCTATCTCGTCTATATAGCCTATACCCATGCATTTTGAATCTGGTATGTCAGATCGCAACCATGTTTCAGAAACCGCAATTATTACATATTTATTAAAAACCAAATTGTAGTAAAACTGCACTAACTAATTTTCCTAATTTATTTAAAACACTATTTACAACAATTATTCACTAAAACATTGACTTCAATAACTATTTCAATTTATTTCTACTGTGGCTATCTATCAGCGAACTCTGGAACTGTAACTAACTCTCCATTCCGCCTGTCCCCCTTATATACTCCCAAGCAGTTTATCTGCAAGATTCTCCATATCTGCACCTGGACGTTCGATGGAAGTAGCAATCCACAGTCTTCATTTTGGGTCGAGGAAGATGGTTGGAGCACACCAGAATGTTGATGCCGCTGGATCTGAATATTGTCTCCAACATGCTTCTTGTAACTCTCCAGTCCAGCCGATCAAGCCCACAGGCCAATTTTGGTTTTGCCAGGTCTACAATATTCTGGTCCAGCATCGTGTCTCTCAATCTCGTAATCTTCATAAGATGGCTTATCACGAGAACGCTTCTTGGTAACCAGATAGTAGATGTTTCTCTGGCCTTTCCTCAGCTGTAACACCCCTCCAACTTCCGGGTTCTGTTCTCTCATTTCCTGGATTCGGCCGAACTTCTTGGAGAAAACTACTGCAATGCCTCTGGACATTTAGAGATCTTCTGCCACACAGTGAGCTAACGCGTAATCAGCAGGCACCTTGAAAAGATCTCGTGACTCCTCTCGGATTACCCCATATTGAACTTTCTGTCCGTTCGAGTACAGGGACATGAACCTCTGAAAAGTAATTTCGTCCTCCGGTGATCTGACTGTGCGGACTTGATCGTGGTTTCCGGCGTAAGGGGGCAACCTATTGAAGTGGACTACCCTGGGATTTCCTCATGGTGGCTTATATATGCGGTAGACGAGGTCGTTTATCCTTTTCATGATCTTATATGGACCTTCCCACGAGTTCCGAACTTTCGGTGATAGTCCACGGCGACGTTTAGGGTTGTATAGCCAGACAAGGTCACCTGTCTGATATCCACCAGCATCCGCCTTGATGTCGTAGGTCTCCTTATTCATTCTGTCAATGGCACTCTGGATATTCAAACGGACCCGTTCATGGATGTCGTCCATTCTCTGTCGCAGTTTGCTGACGTAGTCATCTCCCGCAGTGTCTTATCCTGGTGGCGTCTCAAACTTCAGGTCACATGGAAGTCGCAGCTCTCGGCCCATAATAACACTAGCAAGGGTTTGGCCGGTTGACTGATGAACTGCGGAACGATACGCCATCAGGAACAGATGGAGGTACTGGTCCCAATCCTTCTGGTGGTCAGAGAATACCTTGGGCAGGTGGCGGTTTATCGTCTTATTCATCCGCTCCATCATTCCATCGGACTGCGGATGTAGAGCTGTGGTCCTCGTTTTCCGGATGTTCAGCATCTGACACATCTCCTGGAACAGGTTTGACTCGAAATTCCTGCCTTGATCCAAATGCAGTTCTAACGGGACACCGAATCGACAAATCCACTCCTTCACCAAGACGTTGGCAACGGTGATGGCTTCTTGGTTGGGCAGGGCATAGTCTTCGGCCCACTTGCTGAAGTAATCCATCACCACAAGGATGTACTTGTTCCCGTGTTCAGATTGTGGGAACGGGCCAGCGATGTCAATGGCGATCCTTTCAAATGGGCTGCCCACATTGTACTGGCGCATCGGGGCCTTAGGTCTTGTTCGAGGCCCATTACTGGCAGCGCATACAGCACATTTTCTGCACCAGTCCTTGACGTCAATTTGACAATTGGCCCAGTAGAACCGTTGCCTAACTTTCTGGAGGGTCTTCGTCACTCCCAGATGTCCTCCGGCGACCCCATCATGAATATCTCAAAGCACTTCCGGTCTTCTGCTTCTGGGTACAACTGTCTGACGTCTTTCTTCTCCATCATCCTCGGACTCCAACACACGCTTCAGAACTCCGTTGTCCAGAGTAAGGGAGTTCCATTGAGCCCAGTAGGACTTCCTGCTACTTCCTGCCATGTCGGTCTTCGGTTACTCTTTTTCCAGCCGATAACTAAGCCAAGATCTGGATCTTTCTCTTGGTCTTTCTGGAGCTTGCTGTCATTCCAGTTATCATCTACCGCCGTTGTTCTACAAACGTCGCCTCTTCCTCCTCTGCTCGCCGGCAGTGCGAACAGTCGTCTGGACATGATCTTCGCGATAGGGCATCCGCATTCTTATGGCTGGTCCCCGCCCGATGTTCATGCCACTTGACCCTCGGGATTCTTAAACTGTAGAAGCCATTTGAGGGCGGCGTGGTCAGTTCTTAGCAGGAATCTCCTGCCATACACATACTTGTAAAAGTGCTCTACTCCTTTGACCACAGCAAGCAGCTCCCGTCGGGTGATACAGTAATTTCGCTCCGGTTTACTGAGGGCCTTGCTGAAGTACCCGATGACTTTTGCCTGTTCATCCTGGATCTGAGACAGGACAGCTCCAAGTCCCACGTTGCTGGCGTCCGTGTCCAGAATGAATTTTCCATTCGGAAGAGGATATCTTAGAATTGGAGCGTTGATTAATGCCCTCTTCAGCTTCCTGAACGAATCTTGGCATTCCTCGGACCACTGGAACTTTGTCTGTCCTTCCGTGAGCCTGGTCAATGGTTTGGTGATGTTAGCAAACCCTAGTACGTACCGACGATAGTAGGTACATAGGCCAAGAAATCTCCGAAGCTGATGGAGAGACAATGTGGCCAAGATAGTGGACTTCTTTCTGAAATAGGTGACATTTTTTAGGGCTAAATTTCAATCCAGAGTTCCTCAGACGCAGAAATACCTCCTCCAGATTTTTCATGTGGTATTCGAATGTTCTGCCAACTACGATTATGTCATCAAGGTATACCAAGCAAGTCTTCCAGGAGAGTCCCTCCAACACAGTCTCCATTAATCTCTCAAAAGTGGCTGGAGCATTACAAAGTCCGAATGGCATAACGGTAAATTGCCACAGCCCTGAGCCGATGATGAAAGCTGTCTTCTCTCGATCTTCTGCAGCCAGTTCTACCTGCCAATATCCGCTCTTCAGGTCTTAGGTGGAGAAGATTATAGAGCCGGCGAGCGTGTCAAAGAGTGGGTAGCTGTCTTTCTTTGTCACGTTATTCAGTTGTCGTAATCTACGCAGAATCTTGTCGATCCGTCATTCTTCTTTACTAGTACAACTGGAGATGACCAGAGGCTGTCAGATGGTTCAATTACTCCTTCTTTCCCCATATCGCTGACTAATTTGTCTGCCTCTTCCTTCCTGGCAAGAGGGAGTCTCCTCGCTGATTGACGGATTCGTCGGGCATCTCCAGTATCAATTCTGTGCTGGACTACCTTCGTTCTACCCCCTTTTCCCTGTCCGGTGTCAAAGACGTCTTGGTATCTCCTCACTAAATCTTTTGATTTGGGCTGCTGTGCTGGTTTTATGCCTCTCGATGATATGGCAACTAGCTTTTCTAATTTTGCGGGTAGATTGTTGGCTTGGTTAATGGTACCGTGTATATTCCTGACCACAGATGAAATTGGCGAGCAGTGGCCCAATGTTATTCCTTTATTCAACGTCACTGAATGGTACTTGACGTTCATGACCCTTACTGGTATAAGTTTATCGGCGCGCAGTAAGGTCTTCCCAAGGGCAATTCCTCGTCCGATTTTTTCATCATGGAGCTCGGGCTCGAACATCACCACGCTCCCGTTGCTCACTCCGCCAACCATACGAGCCTCCAGAATGGTTTCAGCTCTCTCGGGAATGCTCATGTCTTCAGCCAATACAACCCGGATCATTTCTTCGCTTCTCCCGTGAAGTACCAGCTCTTCTCCGTTGACACTTAGGACGCCGTCTTTGAAGTTCAGCTCAAACCCTATGGAATTCATTATGTCCATTCCAATGATTTCATCGTCCTCGATGTCCGCGACCAGTGCTCGGTGTCTTAGTTTCGTGCTGCCTAAAACTAAGTTGATCGTTAACTCGCCATATAGAGTGGCTGGATCCCCTGTTGCTGTGCGTAATTTCCAGTTTGACGGTTCAATTCTTGCCGGTGTTTTGGCAAAAGTAGGTCCGAGAATTGTTCTTGTCGCACCTGTATCTAGCAGCATGGTGCGAGGCTCGTTGTTAATGAGACCGTCTACGAATACACCTTTGTTCTGTCGTTGAAGGACAGCGACATATGCGTTGTTGTTAATCGGGGCTCGCTGGATACAGGCCGATGACTGCCCCTCCTCATCGACTTTCTTTAGTTTTCCTGTGTCGATTTTTTGAATGTTGGGCATGTGCTTAGCAATTCCAGCATCTTATCGGTTTTTTCTCAGGCATAACTTCCTTCATCACTTTTCGCATCACAGCTTCCATGTTAGTAGGCTCCTGCGGGTCTTCCTCGATCATCCTGACTCTACTCTGGCTTTTGCAGGATTTTTTTGCAGCCTCAAATTCCAAAGCCCGCGCCAATGCGCCTACAAGTAAAGGACGCTAATGTTAATGATTGCCGGGTTTCTTGGTCGCGAAGCCCATCCAAAATTGCCTGAACCGCTAGTCGTTCCATTACATTTTCCGGTCTAGCTGGATATGCAAGGCGAACCAAGCGTGCAATGTCTGCTTCGAATTCTTGTAATGATTCGCTAGATTTTTGGCATCGGTTTTTTAGCTGCGAGTGATATACGTGTTCAAGGTGGGCTTGACCATAGCGAAGTTCCAGATGTTTTACTAGCTGTTCATAGTCCTCCTGTTATTGGGCGATGAGCGTTTGTAAAATATTTGTTGCTTCGCCACGCAATCCCAGCATTCCATCCATTTGCTTTGGCAGCAGCTTCGAATTGTCGGCGGTAGTTTGCCCATGGAGTATTTCCGTCGAACTGAGGCGGTTTCAATGAGAGCTTTTCTGGTTCCGTACTGACCTTAAAATCTTTTACGTCTTCTTGAACTTCCTCCAGGTTCATACTCAGGTCCAGCATTGGGTTTTTGTTGTAAGTTTCTGGGGTGTGCGCAGAATCCATTGGCTTTTCCGATTCACTGAATTTTTCTTTTATTCTGCCGATTTCTGTCTCGATTCCGTCTTTTATTTCATCGTGGAGCGTTTCCTTAATTTTTTTGATTTCTTCCACCATGTCGTCTTTGACTTGGTCACTTATTGTTTCTTTCAATTTTTCCATTTCTGTCTCGACAGTTCCCATTCTTTCTTCTAACCGATTCGCCACACCACAAAGTTCTTTTTTTAAGCCTTCAGAGTTTTCTAAAAGCTTCATTTCTAGATTTTGCGAATTTTCTTGAAGCTTCACTTCTAAATTGTGCGAATTGAAGTTCAAGCTTTTCTTCTAGATTTTTCGAATTTTCTAGAAGCTCTTCTCTCAAATTCTTTGAATTTTCTAGAAGTTCCTATTTCAGAGTATTCGAATTCTTTAGAAATTTATCTTGGAGTTCCTCTTTTAGACTATTCGAATTTTCTAGAAGTTGTTCTTTCAAGGTCACCGAATTTTCTTGAAGTTCTTTCAGACTCAGGGAATTTTGTTGAAGTTCCTCCTTCAAACTATTCGAATTTTCCAGAAATTTTTCTTCCAATGATTTCGTGGTTTCCTCGAGTTTGTTCATTATAGCACTCAAATCGATTCCAGAAACTTCGAACAAAAATGTTTCGGGGTCTTCTCCTTCGTCAATCAGTCCATCTGAAAGTCTTTTCTGAAGTACGACCTTCTTTCCAGTTGTTTCTAACTCACGCTCCTCTAACTCTTGCTTCAATTCACTTACTTTTAGGTCAACCAAGTGAACTCTCCTCGGAAACATTTTGTCTCTTATTGTCTTTACCGAGTTATCAGTCATTTATTTATTTCACACAATAGGTTTTCAGTTTTTTCTCGCGACGCGCAAAACTGTCCACTGTGCTAACACTAAAATGTTCAACGGGTCACTAGTCTATCAGGCGCGATAAATGTCTAGCAGTTTGTAAACGGCGAACACTTTAACACTCATTTATTTTAAACATCCGACTTCTGACAACAAATGTAGTAAAACTGCACTTACTAATTTTCCTAATTTATTTAAAACACTGTTTAAAACAATTATTCACTAAAACATTTACTTCACTATTTTATTTCTACGGTGTCAGTCTCTATCTGCGAACTCTGGAACTGTAACTAACTCTGAATTCTGACTATTCCGCTTATATACTCCCAAGCAGATTCCATCCACGACTCTCGATTATTCAGGAGTATAGAACATTTCATCTAGATGGCTCCTCGAACAGTATCGAAGTGATCGATTTTATTCCAGCTTGTTCTCGGCGATAGGCCAGCAGATATGCTGTTGTAGTTGAACGAGGGTGCATAATTAATTAGATCAGGGCCGGTCTGGGGGCCGGTCTCGAAATCGTTACAATATATTTTATTTTTCTTGCGCTTATTTGCATATACGGAGTGTATGGATTCTTACAGTTGGTTTATTTAAAAAAAAAATTACAATTTATACATTTTTATATTTTACACATTTTATTTAATAATTTCGTTACTATTTTCCGCCATTTTTTGCTTTGGCGAATAAAGCTGGTTTGTGGAACTTTGCTTCTTTCTATTACTTACCCCTTCAACCTCTCATATAAAGTCCTCGCATTTGTGAAGCCGGGGCCGAACCTACAAATCTACATCTTTGCCTTCGAGATGATGGTGAACTTACAAAAACCAGTAGTGCTGTGAATTGTAAGGTTGAGCATTCTGGCTTTTGGGAAGGCTATCCCCTTAGCCTAAATCCGGGTGATCCAGAGCGGATTCAAAACTATACTCTGGGTCAGGTGGCAGCAAAAGTATTCATCTATATACTTTAATTTAATTTTAATAATAAAAATACTTCCTAGGGTGGGCGACTGAGGAGTGGTTGTTTGCTTTTGGTCAGTTTGAAACTGAATCAAAGATATATTCGCCTAACCCCCCTAGCGATTTATTACAGAGGAGCATCAAAACAACTGGGATCGACATCTTCCACTATTCTTGATGGCTTACAGGGCCTCTGTGCATGATTCCACAAAGCATTATCTTCAGGAGTGAACTTCTGTTGCCCTGTGACTTGGTGTTCAGATCACCAAGTGCTGAAGAAAAAGAGATGCAGGATTATGCAGATGAGCTGCGCGGTAGTTTGAATGGGATCCACGATTTTGCAAAAAAAAAGATTGAAGATAACTAGTCACAGAATGAAGGCTCGATACGATCTTAAGGTCAATATTAGTGGATTTAAAGAAGGAGATCGAGTATGGCTGTACAACCCTCGTCGTAAGAAAGGAGTGTCTCCCTAATTAACACCATCTTGGGAAGGACCCTATACGATAGTAAAGAGAATAAACAACGTAGTCTATAGGATTCAACGCAGCCCGAGAGTGAAAATGAAGGTCGTTCAACTAGAGAGACTCAAACGTTATAACGGAGATGACACATTGTTTGATCGGGACGATCAAAATTGAAAGGGGGTTAATGTTACAAGATGGATAAAAATCCCCAAGCTGCGCCGCTGAGTCGACTCGCAAGCGTATCGTCGATAATTGTTTCCTAGAAAAAGGCAGATGTTTGTCGGTATTGAATATTCGGGATAACGGAACTCTCGCGAAGATTTTGGCCTACGAACGGCTTGATGAGTATATAAAGCGACAGACATTTCACTCGAAGAAGTTTAAGAGAATTTTTATGAAGAAGTTTTATGGAAAGAGTTTATGAAGAAGTGATAAGCAGTTTTTAAAGAAGTATATAAGTGTTTGGAATATTTAGCTAGTTGTATAGGTAGATCTAAGAGTTTCATTAGTCAGTGAAGTAGTTGTATGTTTTTAGTGAAGTTAGAAATAAACAAGTTTAGTTGTGTGCTCGGCCTATTATTTAGCAAATCTTAACAGTATCAATATAAGCTTTTAGCATTCAACTAAGTTTCACCCCTTCAACACCTCATATAAAGCCTATGCATTTGTGGAGCCATGGCGGAACCTACAAATCTACATCTTTGCCTTCGAGATGATGGTGAAATCACGAGAACCAGTAAAGAGCGTAAGAGTTGTAAATTATAAGATTGAACAATATGGCTTTTGGGAAAGCTATCCCCTGAGCCTAAACCCGCGGGTTATTCAAAGCGGATTCAAAACTATACTCTGGGTCTGGTGGTAGAAAAAGTATAAATAACATCATAAACTTCAAATTTAATCCCAATATTAAAAAATACTTCCTAGGTGGGCGACTGGGGAGTAGTTGTTTGCTTTGGTGTACATTTGCAATTGAAACAAATATATCGTCAACTAAACACCCTAGCGATTTATTAGTTATATGAGGTGTATCAATATAAGCTTCAGGCATTCAAATTAGATTCATGTATCAATCTTATCTAAATACTTAAATTATCAGATAAGGAAATTGTGAAAACCTTATTATCATTGTTTTGCATCGTGATAACTTCTGTGAAATCGCATTAAATTAATCAAAATATATTGTATTTACAATCTCTATGGCATGCCGTTTTACTTCTTATTCGATTTGCACTCCAACTTCCATTTTAATGAATCTTCAATTAGGTATTGTTTTCAACTCGCGTTGATTTAAATCAAAGAGTTTTCCAAAGTGTTTAGGCTATTTGCAATACTAATAATAGTAATTTGAATGTTACTTTTGATTGAAATTAGCAATACGAAGGCATCCGGTGTATCAATTTACCAATTTACCAATTTGACAAATATACGGTTTATAAATCTCTAAAATATATAAATATTCGTCACCCATAAATATAACGTAATATATGAAACTATGTTCCATTCAACCAAAATTTTAAGGAGAATTAAACTTGCCAACATTTTCTATTGAGACATCGAATTGAAAACCAAAATTTGAAGAAAAATAAAATGCATCAACGTTTTCTAGGGTGACATCGAATTGAAAACAAATCGAAATTCTGATAGCAATCTCGAATAAAATCTCAATACGGTGGTTTTGGCAACATTTTACGTGTCACGCTTTATTCAATGACAAATTCGAGATATCATAACATTTCACTGGCATTATTGAATGTTATCAGTTGTCGATTGCCTCTACCCTCTCATAAAAATAAGAGTATCAAGAAAACTCATAGGACAAAAACATATTAATCAATCAAGAATAGAAACACAGTATGTTTCCCATATGTTTCTATTTAACTGAATTTCACATATATATTATATGCAATTCCATTCAACATGAAACTTTTTTGATACGAAAATGCAATGGAAATGGAAGTGCCATTAGAATGATCAATCGACTCACCTGTTTGGAAGAGTGATCCCAATTATATGAACAGTCTCGTCGAAGGATTATAAATTTCACCAATGTAGGTAGTCCTAGTACGACCGTACTATGATGCTACGACTTTCAAAGTACCTATAGGATTAGTTGCAATTTTTTCCAGTAGGTATCTTCATCTCAATATATTATATTTCTCCCATTGAAAACCTCACTTGTTCAAAGTACTCCTTAGATTGCTAGGGTGGGAGCAATGAAGGGGCTTTATCAAGAATGCTCATTTGAGATCACTCTTCCTTACAGGCAATCTTTCAATCATATTATATACAGGGTGAGTCATAATTAAACCAACAAACTTCGAACACAGATTCCTTACCTCATTTCCCTTCTGAGATACAGTGTGTCGAAAGTCCGAAAAAAATGTAGATTTTTTTAAAATATACTGAAGGGAAAAAATTGAAACTTGCTACACTGATTTAGGTTCATCAGTGTGATAATTTGATGTTATAGTGTTTAATTTCCGTAAAACAGTGGCCTTGTTATGGTGGTATGTTGCCAATTTTCCTTCATATTTTCTTAAGAAAACTGAATTGACAAACGAGTTTTTGAAATCAGTCAGGCTTTTATCAATACTCAACCTGGTAATCAACATTCCATGTGCCTCAATGTAGAGGTTTCAGAGATATTTACGAAAAACTGAAGGTAGGTCCTGAGGAAGCATCAGATAAAGATATCATTTCCCGTAAGTCATAATCGCAGAGTGCTGATTTTCTATAACATATATTGCCCCAGAACCTGTATCAATGCATCTCCATAATGATACATTTGTGGACACATGTTCACATGAACTTTTTATTTTGAAATTATTCAAAGATTTGATCTTTGAAGTTTGTACTTAATTAACACCCTGCATATGTGACTTGTCTGTACACACCTGTTTGGGTCACAATTTAAATATTTTTTTAATACGAAGTTATTCTTCCTAAACATCTGGTTACTGACACCAACTGAGTGGCTAAGCGTGTGCGCCAGAAAGTAACCTTGTTTTTAGATCTAACTTGTATTTTTTTACATTTTCACCCTAGAGATTTCACTACGTTCTACATTTACATAGAGTACTTACCTCTAGCATATAAAGGTGTAACTTGGAAGAATTGAAATCCTTTTCGTTTTGGAGCCCCCAATCGTTCAAATCACAGCTAATATACTGAATATATTTTTGAATTTTTAACGCGCATTACTTACAAACCTATCAATATATCATCTTATCTGTGAACAATTGCATCCCACGCCTGTGATACTTGTTATGAACGAAATTGCATTAGGAAATAATAATATACGGGTGTGATATATGAGATGCGATTTTTCTAATTTTCCGAGCACATTATTAAACTGTTATTAATTTCGCTATAAAAATACAATTACTACACTGGCTTGTAATTCAAAACACTTTTAAACTTCCTGACTTCAACTAGCTGAATCTTTAAAAAATTTCTTCTTATTCCGAGTGAAATGTATCGGAAAAAATATATCTTTGGTATAGACAAAGGAACGCAATTATATTATAATACAACATAATCAAGAGAGATGCAATGCTGTTCTCCCCTCCTGTTGCCCCACTCGATTCATCAACTGACAATATACGTCACTATGCCAGTTCGGACGACAATTGGATATCGCTACGAGCTATTCGAGGAGAAATTGTAATGTTCTCTCAACATTCAGCAAACTATTCTTTACGCTTTCATTAAATCATAATACCAAATATGGGTAGCGGTGGCATGCGGGTTAAGTGCTCGCTCCATCTGCTACTCCATTCCCGTTGAAAACATAGCCGAGATATTGTACTTCTTTCTGGAACAAATGGCATTTCTTGGGTCTCAGGTTCAAACCGGAGGTTCTCAGTCGCTGGAATACCTACTCCAAGTTTTCAATGTAGTCGTTGAGTGATCTGCCGATCACAAGAATGTCGTCGAGGTACACCAGACACGTCTTTTATGAGAGTTGATTCAGAACCGTCTCCACCAGTCTATCAAATGTAGCTGGAGCGTTGCAGAGCCCGAATGGCATAACTGTGAACTGCCACAAGACTGAGCCCACGGTGAAAGTTGTCTTTTCTGTATTTTCCTGAGCCAGTTTAACCTACAAGTATCCACTCTTCAAATCTAGGGTCGAGAAAATCGTAGAACCAGCCAGCGTATCTAGAGTCAGTAGGAGATTTGAGCCGGTTCTGGGCCTCCCCCCACCACTATGACGTCATCGGTGACCTTAACCTTGATGACGTCATCGGTGACCTTGACTTTGAACTTGAACTGGACATTGACAGTGGTCTTGGTCTTGAGTATTGTTGGGAGGTGTTCAGGGTTGGCGTTTTACCTTGGGATTGTGTTTTTTTTCATACACGGACTAGTACTTTTTCCAAGTACATATATTTTTTCTTACTTCCATACCTTCCATACCCTTCATGTATACCTACTCTGGTATTATGTATGGTCCTTATGTGTGGAGTGCACGTCTGCACACCGCGGAGATCCAGTCAGATATGTGAACTCTGATTCCTCTCCCGTGATATATACCTTGCGATGGGGGTGGGGGGAGAGGTAGCGTAACGCTATGCGCATCCGACGATGATCCAGTGGAGTGTGTCAGGACCTCGCTTTCGATAGGGTGGGGTGGGTCCGCGCTGACGTCACAAATACCCATACGTTGCGCTCATGCAGCGACTACAATTTACTCTCCGTCTTTTATCGATGCGGTGCAAACTCGCGCATAGTGGGGGCTTCGCATCACACATGTGGTGCATGAGTCTGTAGTGGGGGTGGTTCATTATAAGAGAATTGGGTATGGTGATATGAAATCAGAAGTTGTATACCTCAGAGAGAGATACATTGGTGAGTGAGTTTTTCTATCGAAAATTATTTATATTTTCCTTATATATTTTCATCATGTCTGTTTCAAAGGTAGATTTACAAAAAATCAATTCTATAATTGAAGAAGAGATGGATGTTTTAGAACAAAGAGTAATATCATCCTTGCCACTGAATGAAGCTTATCCAATAAAGACTATGTCAATTTGTTCAACTCGTTTTGGTAAATCCATTTTGTTAACATTACTCGATGTGAGCAATAACACATTGTTCAAAACATGGCTACCAAAACGTGTTTCAGAGCAATTTATTGACGACGATGTTACTTGCATCAATTCATCTGATGGTAAATATACCGTAGCATATTTGGGTCAGACTCAACAAAGCTTTGCTGGTATGAAAACACGATCATTGGTTAAATTCGATCTCATTGAATAATAGGTAATTTTCACATATCATAGGCTAAGTCTAATTATATTATAGGTGTTAATTGTAAGGAAAATATAAAAAGTTTTCATACATTGTTAAACACACTCTTTGGCGGTTGGCATCATCGAAAGTATATGTGAGTTTTATTCATAAATTCTATTATAGCATACTTATTTCAATAATTTTTCTTTGATTTCAGTTCCATTTTCGAGAAAGATGTGGATGCTGTATGCGAGCCAAAACTGGACCGAAGCTGAAGACTTCTCTTCAGCTGTTGAACGATTGACTTCTGAATTGGATGCTTTGAGCGATGATGCTCACCATGCCACCAACTATGACCTGAGCGTGTGTTATGATGAAGAGCAGATCCAGTTATGTTTGCGTGACGCTGAGAACTATCAGAAAGGTGTGGATCTTTGTGAGAAATATACAGATGGTTCTTTGGATCTAGATCAACTCTGCGATGCAATGGTTGAATGTGAGCTGAGGAGATTTCTCTACCGTCTCTTGCCATACCTACCTAATGGAATCATCCAAAAGTACCAACTGCATGGCGATGGCAGTGAAATCGAAAATGGCCAAGAAAATCATGACGGTGAAGAAGAAGTTATATTAGATTGTTTGTATATACCTAAGACTAATTGAATTGTAAGCAAGTGATATCTGAATAAAAAACATAAAATAGTTCATACATGTTTTATTTGCCTATTCCTCTTTTACAAGAATAAAGAAAGAAAAAAAATCAGTACAAAATAATGAAAAATGTGTGTGTCTTCAATATCTGCTGTGAACTGATCCGTCCAATGCATTGTATGTCAAGAATGTATCATGTAGAATGAGTGCATATACTTTGGTGTTGGCTGGGAAGTTGACTTTCCTAGTTTCAAACTCGAGCTTAATATGAATAGTTGATGACTTTGTGGCATTCGGCTGATGTGAACAATCGATGATGAATGATGGATTTTGTCGAAATTCCCCAATGTTCATGAGAGGTTCACTCATATCTTTATCATAATAACTTCGTTGAAAGTTCTCATAGGCATAATATGCTGAAGTATCAAGTTTCTTATCGAAATCCAAATTCCAACGTTCATATGGGTATACTTCAGAGTTGAAGTACACACGAATGATATTGATATCAGCAGTTGTGAATTTAGTGATGTCCTTTGTCCTGTCTTCAGACGTGGTAGTGCTTTGGAATCCAATGAAGATATAACGAGGTGTTTCAAGGGCGTTGGTTCTCTTGATAGCCCATATGTCTGAAGATGTGCCACGTAGTGATGGAAGTTCATAGAGATCCCACATGCGATAAGTCAACTTGATTTTAGCATTCAGACCACTTTTGTTGATTCTATTCAAAAGTTTGAGCTTGTGCTTATCTTCTGGCACTATGTGTCTTATTTTCCACTCAATTTTATTAATTTCCAAATCAGCATCAACCTCACCAATATATGAGTTCTTGAAAGATCGAGCGATTATTAAGATCATTTCTTGTTTGGCTTTCAAGATACTTTTGTTGTAATCTTCAAACCCATCAAATACTTTAGTGGTTATTTGCCACTGAATACATGACTGGTTGTATCCAAGATATCCTGTTTAGTTTCCGAAAGTCCCCATCCAGTGGTTAATAATGTATTAGCATGTGTTTTTCCAAATTAAATCATAGTCTTCATTGTAGATGTTATCCCTGGCTTCCTGACGACAGCAACTTGTTCACCACCCATTTCGTAGCGAATTTCATCAAAAAGGAAAGCGATAGCATTATTGGAGAGATAACATGATTTCGTTTCATCTTTAAGTGTGAATTTACCCTCTATATACATGAAACTCTCAGCAATGTTGAGTATAACATCTTGATTATTGATTGCAATTCGAATTTCAACTGAATTCCTAAATAATGGTGATCCATATGGTTCGTATGTGTGCTCATGTAAACTTGTCAGGGAATGATCGAGTATAGGCTCATCGAATATATTCAACTTTTCACTATTTGTTTCGAGCACCATTGTTCCTTATTTTCAGTCCAATTGATTTAAAAAATTTGAGATCTCTCACTGACAGAGCGTGGTGTGCTAACTGTTTAGCGTACACTTTTAGAATGAGCCTTTTTCTAGCCGAGCCTTCCTTTTTAGCTGTTTGTGGAAAGTTTTCAAATCCTCGTTGATTCTGTCTATTGTAACAAAAACCCATGATAGTTATGAGATTTTTTCAATTCCAAAATTATGACAATCTCTTCTGCACTTCCAAAATCAATGAGATTATTTTTGTGATCCAAAATACGCACTGTGATGTTGTGAATCAACTGACGACCTTCTGGACTAATGGGCATATATATAATCTTGTGTGGTTCTTTTGTGAGATTGAATCCAGGCTCCACATCGATATCGGATGAAAAAATAATGTGGGATTCGTCATTATTTATGTATGAACCAGATATAATGTTGCAATCTAAGCGGATGAGTCTTACAGTTGTTATGTTTATCGGTTGTGAGGATTCATGTATCTGATTCGGTTGGAATCTATCAAAATTGAAACCCATCATCTTTGCTATGGAATTCGGATGAGTTAGATCGATTTCATATTTTGATCGCATCTCACATTTGAAAGTTTTATTATTGGCATGTAGGTAGAATATATCAGCTGCATCGGTATCGTTTTGTTTTTTACCAAGAAACAATCTGAACATGATATGTTTCTGAATAACTGCATTGATTTCTTCTATTTCATAGGCACCACATGGTATTTCAATTGTGTATTTCTGAAGTATTGGTGAACTAACATCACTGATTCTAAAACTGATCACATTGTTTTTTTCAGTTATATTATTGACTGTGTTGCATCCATAGAATCCTAAAAATCCCAATCCATAACGACTGTTTCTGTCCAATTCAATGGGTGGGAAGAAGTCTGCACTCAAGACACTCGTCCCGACAGCTTGTAGTCCGAACTTCCGTGACATGTCTGACAGACTGGAGACAACCTACGCTTTTTCGGAGATGGTTCATCAATATCCATTTCATTTTTATTAGCACCAATATTCATATCATTTATATTGCAGTAACAGTATATTTTCCGTGGAATCTGGAATGCTATTGGCGTCAAGATTGTGGTGGTCAGTTTAATATCTATGTTTCATTATGTCGACATCATCTTGTAGACTTTTAGGTAACTTTTCCCAAACATAGGCAATCTCATGTGCAGCGAATGCGAGTATTACTTCCTTCGGCATATTTGCATCACTCGATCCATTCTTGTCAGGGTGCGATATTTTGAATACATCTTGAGTGAAAATCCTATCCCCTTAATAGCCTCTCGAGCCATTGCTGGAGTTGTATCCATTTTATAATAATTCAGAGAGAAACTTCAAGCACAAGTGACCGCAGAAAACTGTGTTGAACTTCTGCTGGCGATCATAGTTATATAGAATTTTCACTTTCGAACATTTCTGAAAGTATTGAATCAACTCTTTTGGTGGGGGTAGATCTCCAAAACTATCAAAGTATGCAATGTCTTTCCCACATTTGCTGTATGCCACCCAATGTGTTCCCGATCCTCTTATTCCATCTAAATTGACAATGGCGGTCTCGTGGTGTCTTGGACCTCTAGTGGGAAATGTATCACGATGAAAATAATTGAGATCAATGTCGGTGAGAGGTCGTCGAGGTAGGGAATCATTTAATCAACTAGTTATTTGGATTGTATGGTTTCAAGTAGAGTCCGAGTCCTTTACGGTACGGTTTGAGGTATACACTACTACCACTTTTACCCAATGCCACACTTTCCATTTTCTTATTATGGCGATTCGCTTTGATTAGGGCGGTTCTGCTTGCTTTTGCTGAATTCACAGCTCTGGTGATGCCTGCAACAGTAGCCGCTGAACTTTTGAGCGCGGACAATCCAGCAAAAATCGGTATCAGTGGTAGAATCCCTCCGACCTTAGGAATTGGAATTATGCGGGGTGTGCGGATTGTTTTCTTTCCACCAGCAGCTTTGAGGTATTTACGTGCCGCATGTAATGCCACTACGGTAGCTTTATTCAAATTATTCGTTACAAATTGTTCACCCCCAGCTTTTTTCAGTACATTCCGCACTTTATGATCCACTCCAGAACCAAAGGCGATTTTTCTGAGATTATTTTTCTTTTTCTTCGGTTGATTTTTCTTCTTTTTCTTCACACCACGAACACATCCGTATAGTTTGATGGTACTCATTTAAATGAAACGTTCACGACATATCATTGCTTACATAGTCTCCAACCACGGTACGATGCGCATTGTTAAGCAGAAAGAAAAGTTTGCTGTAGATAATCTAGATGAAAAATTCGGTTGTGGATTGAATGGACAGAATGTGTTGCGGCATGGTCCGCTACTTCCATCATCTGTTCGAGGACTCATTATTGGACCGTCGACTTGTGGAAAGACGAATGCCATGATCTCTCTTCTGACACATCCACAAGGACTACGATTCACAAACGTTTATGTCTATTCGAAATCACTCAATCAGCCCAAATATCAATTCATACGAAATGTATTGGAACCCATAAAGGGTTTGGGAATTTATACGTTCAGTAATAATGCAGAAATAGTGGAACCGTCCGATGCCAAACCAAATTCTGTTTTCATTTTCGATGATGTAATATGTGAAAAACAGGACATTATAAGATCATATTTCTGTATGGGACGTCATAAAGATGTTGACTGTTTTCATCTTGCTCAAACATATTCACGAGTGCTCAAACAGTTAGTGCGAGATAATACAAACTTTATTGTAATGATCAAGCAAGACGAAACGAATCTACATCATATTTATTCTGATCACGTGTCACCCGATGTAACATTCAAACAATTCCATGTTAAATGTTGGGAGGATCAATATGGATTTCTGGTCATTGATAAGGATAGAAAAATGCATGAAGGTAGATATCGCATGGGGTTCGATAGTTTTATATATCCATGACACTGCAATCCACATTCAATCGATCGTTGAATTGCATAGAGGTTACTTCAGTGTATTCTCTTGACAAAAACAAAATGAAGACAAAAAATGATTCTGTAGCTGAAAATAAAAACAATGAATTGAATTCGAAACGTCAACTGGTTGAGACAACAGAAGCTGTACGGCAGAAATTCAATTCTATCAAGAGTGGACTTATTGAAATTCGAATGGCGCTTGAAAAACTCTATGATCCCATAATGAAGCCATTAAAGGTTCTATCTTCAGCTGCTACCATCAAATCACCAAAGTCAACGTTTCCAATGAAGCAAGGGAATTCTCAGTCTACTCCAATAAAAGTTACGAGTACCCCAATAGGGAAGGATCCATCCTCATATAATAGTGAAATATCATCTACTGACAGTGAGACAGGTACTATCAATGAATTCGGAGAAAATGAAATGTCCATATTCGAAACACCGTCGTCATCTCGAATAGGTGATTCTGATTTCTCTGATTTTGAAGACAATATTGGAAAATGTTAAAACAAAGAATGTTGCATATGATACAATATATGGTATACGTTCCTACTACACAAAAACTGAAAATGGGTAGTCTCAATGTACGTTTCAGTGATGGAAATATTATATTTTGGAATGACAATAAAACAAAAAATCATGAATTCCCAGGTAGTCCAGAGTTATACGACATGATTTTTTTGAAAAATCCACCTGAAGTCAATTTCGATGATGAAATTCGTCATACATATGCTAAAATATTGAGACTAAAGAATGCACCATACAAACAACATCAACTAAGAAATGGTTTCAAACATACGAATTCTAAAAAATTTCGTGAAATTATCAAACCAGTACTGAACTTATCACATCATCTATCGACGAGGAGTAGAACAAAAAAAGGTAGAGGATTCAATCGGATGCAAAAAAGTATTATACCAAACCAGCGAATTATGTGTACTGGAATTCACCTGACGAGTTAGTCGATCGTTTACGACTGTTGATATCCTCGAAATCGGCTGGACATACTGGACACGACAATGAAATAATTTCAATAATTGAAGAATTACGTGAGGAAGGTATAATATATTGAATTATATAATGCAGTAACATTGTCAAATTGTCTGTATGGAAACCTTGCAAAGTGATCTCAAACGACAAGTTGTCAATGAATTACATAGGTCAGCAAGACGTAATTTCACCAGAAGAACCACCACCATCAAAGGTTTTGCAGATCTATGGCAAATAGATCTAGCTGAATTACAACCTTATGCTAAACATAACAAAGGATATAGATATGTTTTAGTAGTAATTGATTGCTACTTAAAATATTTATGGACGAAACCGATTAAAAATAAAACAGGTAGTGCTGTTAGCGATGCAATGGAAGACGTGTTGAAATTAGCCGATTATTCTCCAAAACATTTACAAAGCGATCAAGGAAAAGAATTTTTCAATAATAGTTTCTCATCTCTGATGCGAAAATATGATATTAATCATTATTCAACATTCAGCACCATGAAAGCGGCTATAGCAGAAAGAGTAATTCGTACAATTAAGACGTGGCTTTACAGAGAATTTTCAGCGATGGGACACAATAAATGACTAGATATTCTTCCAATAATTACAAGAAAATATAATCATAAAGTGCATCCTACAACTGGTATAGATCCAATCAATGTTACGTCAACAACAAAGCTAAAATTCAAAAGCGCCAAAAGAATCCGAAGAAACCAAATTGTTCCCAAATTCCGAATGAATGACATTGTACGTATAAGCAAGAACAAAAATATCTTCGAAAAGGGGTACACTGCAAATTTCACAACTGAACTATTCAAAATCATTAAAATCAATAGGACATACCCCACGACATATATTCTTGAAGATATGAATGGTCAACCGATTAAAGGATGTTTTTATGAAGAAAAGTTATTGAAAACAGAAAATCCCGACATTTATCTGGTTGAAAAGGTGTTGGAGAGGAAAAATATTAAACTATATGTGAAGTGGTTGGGCTTACCTAGCGAACACAATTCATGGATTGATAAAGTTGACATGGTTTAATATATGTATTAACTTTTATGTTTCAATGAATAAACTATTGAAAATAAATTTATTTAGGTTTTCATTTGAAGTGAATTATGTTTGAGTGAAGCAAAAAAATATGTATTTTCTTTGCGGTAAACGTTGTGGTTATGCACAAAAAAAATTCACGAAAAAAAATATCTCCAAGTCGGTTTATTTTTATTCCTAAGACGAGTATGCACTGATGCCGGCTATTTGTTGATGTATTGTTAGTTGAAGAAATTTAGGGGCTCGATTTTAAAAACGTATATAGAAGATTTTTGACTAATATCTTCGGTAGTCTATATGGCTCAGTTGTGTTAGCCTGCGACTACCCCGAGAAAGAAATCTCCGTATTACCCCAGGTGGGGGTGGCGGGGTGATATAAGAGGTTTCTTTCTCGCGCTTTTTTTCGTTTGATGACCTTGAATTTTCACCAGAAAAAATTAACTTTTATTTCTGATTTGTCACATTCTGTAGATTTTGTTGATGTTTTTTTTTCTTCTGGTCGCTAAAATTTACTACTTCATCGTGGGGGTAAAGTAGAGGTGGCATTCCCTTCACAAATATTACATATAAAAGTAGTCGAACATCACAATGATTTCATTCGACTTTTGTAAAAATGGCTGAACAAGTTAATTATCATTTGGAAGACTTCTCCCAACTAGATGTCACCAATGATATGGTAGACGTTGGGGTAGGTGAAGATTTTGTTTTGAAAGAGGTAGAGGAAGCTGCAGTAGTTGGCGATGAAGGAGGTGCTGCTGGTAACTTCAACGACGTGGGGGATCATCTTGTTGATGACCTAAGCAAGTAATTTGTTTTGTTGTACTACTTCATTTTATGTCATTAAAACCCATGACAATGCAAATCAACACTTATGTTTAATGTGTTTTGTACGGTATTGTGGCATGAATACCAATGGTGGGTGGTATGATCACATTCGATTACATGATACAATTGAATATTCAAATATTGTCACTCACGACTGTTATGCACACGCCTCTCTATCAGCTTTGCTCCCTATCAGCATGTGATAGTTGTACTACATTGCAGAGTTAATAGAGGGGTGTGGTTATGATGGGGTGGGGGTCTGACGTCAGAGGTCGAAGAAGAGAGGAAGTGGGAGGTAAGCTGAGTGTTTAAAACGAGAGCTCCCTCCCTCCCTCTTCAGTCGACTCAGTCTCCAAGGTGCTGTCGCCGATGATAGCATCACAACGTGAGCGAAAGGAAAAACTTCAACAACCATGTGGGTCCGTTAACGGAGGTGCTCCTAAACGACATCGTGAAGTGAGAGCAAACTTGTCGACGAGTGGTGTGGCAGTAATTGATGTGATGGACAGCGATGATGATTTCGTGGTTGAAAAAACAAAAAAAAACAGCATCGAAGAAGTCATCCGGTCACAACAGTAGGTGCAAGGCTGCTCCTATTAGCAAGTACCGCAATAATTGCAATAAGACCAATCCTTATACTGGAGGATGGCCATCATCAACTATTGTGAGGCCTGTTGTAACATCAGTTGCAACTATTGTACTATAGTGGCACCAGTTGAAGTTGCACCTATAGTTGTACCGGTAGAGCCAACAGTTGCCGACATACCACTCCCACCCGTTGTTGAAGTTGTTGTTCCAACCGCTGAAGAACCGGCCCCTGTGGTGGAGGTAGTTGCCATCGCGGATGCCATCCCCTTGGAATCTATCGCACCCACGCTGGAGACAGATATAGACCAGCTAATGGGTGAGATAGATAAGGCCGAACGCGACTACCAGCTGAGTCAATTAGCGCGGGCAGAAATTGGCCGCCAGCTGGCAGAGCTGTCAGTACGAGATCGACAGGAAGGTATCCTGGAGGCCGAAAGGTTTGCCAGGTTGGAGATAGTCAGAGCGCGAGTGGTGGTTACCAAGGAGAGGATGATGGCAACCCTCCACAGATTGGGCTGATTTGTATTATATAGGGTAACTTGTTTGTAAGTGTTGTATATATTATTTGTAGATGTTGTATAAAAAAATAAATAAAAAAAAATAATAAAAAAAAGATCAAGTGAAAAAAGGAGTGTACATAAATTTGTTGGTTGGTACACACTGGGCAATGCGATGTTGGGGCATTGCTCATCACTTTATCTTAATTGTATTTTCTGATACTTATATAAATTACTATAATATGTGTTTGCGAGAAGTGTATGTGAATGCATAAGTATCATTATGATATTGAAATAAAAGTAACTTAATTATTACAGAATTTATTCCATATTTATATACATTAAAATACTATTTCATTTTCACACAGCTGGTTGTGGATCACTACCTGAAGCCCAAAGTCTTGGTCTATGTGTGAGCCAAATATCAGGATGTTTCTTCTCCAATTCGAATAACCTCTGATGTTTCTTCTCCAATACAACTAACCTCTTCTCCAAATCGTCATATTTTTGCATCATTGCAGATGTAATATCCCATGCATTATCCGAATCCTTTTTCAGAATATCACATTTGTGATTGACTTCACTCGTCAACTCTGTTATGTTTCGTGTCATTGTAGCATCCCAGACTTTGATCTCCACATCACTTTTTAGATTACTGTACTTGCAATCCAGATCATCTGTCACCTCCTCTATTTTTTCGTTAAAAGCTTGACGGGCATCAAGTACAATTTGAGCCGTCGTGGCAAGTATGGCAGCCTGCAAGGCTTTGAGGATAAGTGCCTTCGACTCATCGATTTATTCATTCAGATATAACTGAGTTACACAATCACTCTCATCTATCGGTTCACCAGCATTTTTCAGTCTTTTACCTTGCATATCATATTGGTCATCAGGTGAAAGCTTGAATCCTATACCTTGAGGACCTTGAGAACCTTGAAGAACTCGAACTTTAACAGTACCCCATTTTCGTCTACGACCGAATTTATCAATAGCTTCGGACATCTTTCTTCCACCTCGATATCTTTCATACTGATGATTTCAAAATAATCATTTTTATATATCTTTATGTAGGTATTTTATTCTCTTAAATGAAATAATAGGAAATCAGAAAAACGTGTTTATTTAAAAATATATATTTTGTAACAGGACAACAAGACATCAACTAAAATTGACTAGTATAATTTGACTTTTATATAATAAGCGTAATCACATCTAGAATACAAATAAATAAGTATGATGGTGGTGAATTTTCCATTCAGAATGATATTTCATTTGTTCAATTCAGCTGTTAATAAATGAAGTAATTGATCTAACGGACTCTTGAGAAAAAGATTTAATGATATTGGAAACCCAATGAATATTCTCTTCTGGATCATTCTGGTAGAATTCTATATCGCTATGACCCCAAGGCAGAGTTTGTGTCGTATTGGGAATGATGAACCTTTTATCATCATGGTATGACAATGCACATTTGTTTTTCAATTCAGTATACATGTTATGTAATATGCTTCTAAACGAGTTCATCTTCCTGAATATTAAACCACCCTGTTCGACAATTTTCTTATGATTTTCACATGTTAATTCATTCTTTATGACGGATCTTTTGACACCTTTTGCTTTCTTAAATTCACTACCCACAGACTGAACATAATATGCTTTGGCACCGGTACCATAAAAGCTAATTATGAGATCATTCGGAAATTCGTCTTTAAAATTACTCAGAATTGACTTTGTAATAGGAATATTGAATTTGTTTCCTACTTTGTAATTGGAAGTATCAAATTCACCTATGTTGCTGGTAATGAATTCATAAAAATTATCGGTATTTACTTTCAAAATTAAAGAATCCGTGTCAGTGTAGAGTAAGGTGGCATTTTCTGCATAATGGTGTTTAATACAACAAAAGTTGTACATGACTGTTTTGGATAATTCTAGAATACAAAATCCTAAATATAGTGGTTTATTATATAATACATCAACTTTCCCCAATTGAAAAGCAACAAAATTTTCGGAAAATATTGAACAGCTTTTGAAATTTGGACGTGAAATTAGGGCGCTAGCACCCATTTTCCTTTTGATACTTTCCCAATGCGTAACCAGTCTAACATCAATTCTGTTATCAACGTTTTCCATTGTTTTCCCATATACTGCATTATTCATGAGTTTATAGAAATCATTTTCAGCTTTGTTGTTAGATCGATTTCGCATTTCAGTATTCAAATCAATATAAGGTTTCATCCAACATGACTGCTTGAATCCCAAAACTCTATATGTGTTCATGACAATAAGACCATTGGCTACAGCCTGTTGTAAGTTTTTGTAATGTACAATATATTTTCTTTTGTCATTTAAATTTGGAATTAATTTAGGAATTTTAATTCTTGGGGATAATGAACATCTACTTCAAGAACATACCCGTATGGACTATCAGATGCCACACCCATTACGTCCAAATTGATGATTTCATTGGGTGTTAGCCAAGTAAAATAGTTGAGGGGTAATGGTTGTGAGACACTGTGGCCATATAGGTTGGTGGCATCTAAATATGAGATGAACGATGAAGGTTCATCAGGGATATAATCGGGGAGAAATTTATTATTAGCTATATGCTTTCTTTCACTACACTGACTTATTCCACCCCGTATTCCTTTCTTGAAAAAATGAATCATGTCAATATCTGTTAGTAATTCCAATGCAATATTCGTATACTTCAACATTGCATCCCACGATAATCCGGGTGCTGTATAATATTGTGCCGAATATAATTTATATTTATCTAAACATATGTTTCTGAAATTCTCAAATATGTCACATAATAGAAGCACATCAGACTTCAAATATAAATCCGAGTATTCCCCTAAACTCTGACACTCGAATAAATGCCAAACAAGTTTTGCTCTCATATAGTCCTTATCTGATATATGCTCTTCGTTAAGATTGTCATAAAATTGATTTTTAGTGGGAATAGTTGGATAATTCAACTCGTTAATATGGTCAACAAAGTTATATGGAAAAACACCTCTCTCTCTCATCAAATTGAATTTGTCAATTTGTGGAAAATGTTTATGCATCTCAATACACTGATCGGATGTTAAGTTAGCACCCAAGTTCTGCAAAGAATTCGACATAAATTTGAAACTGTCTATAAATCTCATTTTCAAATAATTCTTTTTCTCTTTTCCATCTTTGTCAGTGTATGTGTGAGTGAATAGATGCTTGGTGAAAGATATGTATTTTTCCTTAGTTTGTGGAATAACGCCCACTTTGTCCTTGTTTCTATACAGTTCTTTTATGAACAAATGGCAATCATACCCACTAAGATGAGGAAAATTATAGGAACAAAATTTGGCAATTTGAAATTTAGGTTACATACGGAATGGGCGGCGGGTGATCTTTTCTTTTCAGTGAGGTGGCAATGGTCTCTCACTTTCACATCACCACCCGTGAATGGTTTATCACATATTCCACAAAATTGTGCAGAAGCAAACTCTTCTTCTTCCGCGGGGGTTTGTGCAGCCATAGGAATTGGATACCTCAAATGATTTTGATAAATATTTCTTTAATCATCTTCAAGTTTTGTAACAAATTTCTCGGCTGCATCCTCACCCCTGTATGTAACAAATTTCGATAATTTATCATTGTATGAACATTTTATCGAATAAGCAAATGAATAAGGTTCATGTTTGTATGTTTTATTCGAGTATGAGTGTTTAGGGTTGGGTTGACTAGATTGAATGGGTTTGAGAACTGATTCAAAATCAGCATGAACTACAAATGGCACCTTCATTTGTTTCTCAAAATTTTCAAACATAAGTGAATTCCCCAGTATCATTTTATCATATTTATTGATTCTGAAATTGACTGATGGTGTTGAAGTACTCAAATGATTACAGTCATGCAACTGATGACGTAAAAGTAATCGCTCATGAGAGAAATACAATAAACATCCATCACAAAAATATTTCCTATGCTCATGCGCAGATAATTGACTTGAAACTAACCTAGAAAGGTCTTTAATCCAATTTAACGGATGATTCTGGCAATAGTCATTATCTATTGCCAGAATCATCCGTTATAAGTAACAAATTAACATGTCTTCTAAGTCTTCTCTGTGAGTAACGCAATGGGCCAACCACTTCATATTTCATTTTACCCTTATCAAGTTTCGACTCTAATTAGTTAATTGAAATATCATTCATATCCTCAAACTTTTTTATGGCTTGAAGTTTAACTGGAAAATCCATACCTGTTACATTCAAAACATCGGAATAGTGGGGGTATGAGGAAACTTCTGACACTCTACCATTCGCAGGAAACAAAGCAGATGTGATGGCCCATGCAAAACAGTGCTGATTGTTTCAATGAACTCGGGCAGCTTCACATATGAACATCCGCTGAGTGGACTATACTTGTTGATGTTCACTTCGAGGAACATAACTTTTTCACAGCTCCATCCGGAAACATAAAAATAATTTAATATTCGTGTAAATAGAATTGAAACTTACCTGAGTCACGTTCCTCAAATTCCGTAGTCTGAGCAATGATGACATCACGGAATCCATCGAATAATGCACCCAATTCCGTAGGCTGGTCCACAATTTTATTTTGTGAGTTGAATGACTTGGTATCACTCAAATCCCGTGTTTGGACAATGTAGCTGCCAAATACCTCCATATTCACTTTGAAGATCTTGTGAACCTTTATTGCCTCTTCAAGTAATCCAATAACTTTCTCCTGATCTCATTGAAGAACGGCATATATTCAGTATATACATTCGGACTTTCCACTCGATAGCTCACAATTCTACATTTGAAAGCATTCCTTATAATTTGTATGCCATCACCTACTTGAACACATGCATTGTTCTTGTGCTGGAGTTACTTGGGATGCAGGAATTGTCACATTACAACAATTGCATGTGTACATTGGTGTCGATGCAACCGTATCTAACTTGATCCGTTTCACAGAAGGGCCACCTTGGCAACTCTGAAGTTGATGCCGACGAAGATTATCACTACGAGTGAACGATTTACCACAGCCACAGGAATACATTTTCTCGATGAGTGTTCTCAGCACAAAACTCAATAAGATACTGATTTTACAATCCATCCCACCTCCTTTATATATAATTTCATTGAGTAGGAGAGGGTAAACAAAGTCTATCCGCTTCGACTATTCATGCAATGTCATAGCAGAGTCCTTCCCACCATATCAATATAGAGAGAGGGCGGAGAGTAAATAGTAGTCGCTGAATCACCGCAGCCTATGAGCGGACCCACCCCACCTTATCGAGAGCCAGGGCCTAACACACTTCACTGGATCATTGTCGGATGCGCATAGCGTCACGTGACCTTTCCCCCCCACCCCCATCGCAAGGTATATATCACGGGAGAGGAATCAGTGTTCTCATATCTGACTGGATCTCCGCGGTGTGCAGACGTGTACTCCACACATAAGGACCATACATAATAGCAGAGTAGGTAATACTTGAAGGGTATGGAAGGTACGGAGGTAAGAAAAAATATATGTACTTGGAAAAAGTACTAGTCCGTGTATGAAAAAAAACACAATCCCAAGGTAAAACACAAACCCTGAACACCTCCCAACAATACTCAAGACCAAGACCACTATCAACGTCAATGTCCAGTTCAAGTTCAAGTTCAAAGTCAAGTTCAAGGTCAAGGTCAAGGTCCCAGTCAAGGCCAAAGTCACGGTCACCTATGACGTCATCAAGGTCAAGGTCACCGATGACGTCATAGTGGTGGGGGGAGGCCCAGAACCGGCTCAAATCTCCTACTAGAGTCTCATCTATTTTCGGAAGAGGGTATCTGTATTTTTTCGTCACGTTGTTCAGTTGACGGTAGTCTACGCAAAAGCGTGTTGATCCATTTTTCTTCTTCACATTACGACCGGAGAGGACCAGGGACTGTTAGATGGCTCGATGACTCCTTTTTTCCATATCTGAGACTATATTGTCGACTTCATCCTTCTTGGCGAGGGGAAGTCTTCTAGCTAATTGCCGAATTGGTCTGGCATTTTCGGAGTCGATCTTATGCTGAACCAGCTGATCCGCCTTTGTTCTTACCCCTTCACCTTGTCCGACATCGAAGATGTTTTGGTATTTCTTGACTAGATCTCTCAAATTGAGTTATTGAGCTTTATTCAATTCTTCAAAGATTTTTAGAAGTTTATATTCCAAACTCTTTGAATTTTCTATAAGTTTTTCGATGATCCTCTTTCAAACTGTTCGAATTTTCTGAAAGTTTTTCCTCCAGACTCTTTGAATTTTGTAGAAATGTATGTTCAGAACTCACTGAATTTTGTTGAAATTCTTCTTTTAACCTCACAGAGCTCAAGTTTAATCGTTATTGAGTTCAAATCATTTCCAGACACAGAATGAAAACGTGTCGGGGTCTTCTCCTTCTTCAATCAGTCCATCTGATGCCTTTTCTGGAGTGCGGCCTTCTTACCGGTTGTTTCTTGTTTACGTTCCTCCAACTCTTGCTTCAATTCACTGACCTTCAGAGCAACCAGGCGAACTTTTCTCAAAAAATTTTGTGTTTTATTGTCTTCCACCGAGATATCATTCAATTCATTTCACACAAAAAGTTTATTGTCCCGTAATGCGCAAAACTGTCCACTTCGCGAACACTTATTCAACGGGTCACTAGTCTATTAGTCGCGATAAAGGTGTATCAGTTCTTCTTTTACGTAGCACGGAGACTGTCCACTACACAAACAATTATTAATTTTAAAAATTCTATTTCCTGCACCAATGTAATAAAAATTCACTCAACTATATTTCGCTAATTAATCTCCACTTGTAAACTACTTTTCAACTTATACATTTGAAGTAATCAGTGTCGCTAACTCTGTTTGCGAACTCTCGTACTAACTATATCTGCAACTGACCATCTCACCAGCTCGAGATTCTTTTATTTATATCGGAAAGGCTTCCATTTGAACATTCTCAATTAGTAGTCATTTAGCGACTTCTCTGGCTCTTTCTGACCTGGTTCTCGTCCCTTCTTGGATGTGATGAGTCATGGGTGTACGGTGTATCGTTAACGAGCAGAGAAAAGGTCATCCCGGTGGAGTGAGCGAGAATATTCAAATAGATGCGTTCAGGTCCGACTCGAGGATTGTTACAATATTTTAAATCAATCATTCATGTTGACTCAAGGCGCGTGTACCTAATTCGCTCTGCGTTCGGTAAATATTGTAACGATTTCTCGAGACGGGCCTCGAGACCGGCCCTGCTCATCTAATTTATTATTCACCCCAAAAGCAAACAACTTGTGCTGGCCAACGGATCGCCGAAAACAAGGTCGAATAAAATCGATCGCTTCCATCCGATTCTAAGAGCCTTCTAGATGAATCGTTCTATAGTCCCGATCAATCGAGAACCGTAAATAGAATCTGCTTGCGAGTATATAAGCAGAGGGCGATACAGACAGTCAGAGCGAGTTGCAGATATAGTTCCAGAGTTCGCAGACAGACAGCGACAGTAGAAATAAATTTGAAGTTAGTGAAGTTAATGTTTTAGTTGAATAATTGTTTGAGTAGTGTTTTGAATGAATTATAAAAATTAATTTAGTGCAGTTTTACTACAATATTTAGCTTTGTGTCCACATACCTCCAAAACGAATACTTTCTCATGCTTTCTTTTACATTCGCAGGTGTATATACTTGTATATCGGGTGTCCACGGAAGGTGGTCCGCCCATATAACTATTTTGTTTCTGCAGTTATGAAATTACATTTTTGAAAGATCATTGAATGATAATGGTCCGAATAAATGTAATATAACAATATAGAAATGGAATAAATAGGTTGGGAGATAGGATCCGAGAACAATTCAAAAAGTCGTTCAGATGATTCAGGTTATTGATAGTCATTGAAGATGAAACAAAGTTTCCAAACGACGCCGACGTCTGAAGCATTTCGGCCAAATTCCCGCCAACTCAGCAATGCAAATTAATTTTTGTTTTAGCATTTAGTATGTCTCTCTTACTTAATTTCAACAACTTACAGAGTTTTCGATTGGTACAGTTGTGAACCAGCTCAAAACTCATCAGAGTATCTCTGTTTTTCTATGAAGTGGGTTGTTGTTTCCAGATATTGGTCTTAAAATGTTGAGGAGGTATCTGGTAAGAGTTTGGCATAGAGAATCAATGGAATTGCAAGGAATCGTTCGTGTATATTTGGTGAATTGTAGAATTTTTTTTATTTTTTTCATGTTCTGCATCTCCCAAAAACGAAAATCCTGTAATGTTCAGAAAATATTGTGATAGCCACAAGGAAGTAAGAAATAGCATTATTTTCGAATTTCTGCATGCTTTTTGCACCAGGAAACACCATGAAGTAGAAAGTTCTATAGCTTTGTCATTCGTTTAGCCCAAATTAATTCAAAAGCAATACCGTAGTAAAAAATACAGTTTAAGTTGGTGTAAAGGTTTGCAAAGATAAGTACAAGCATTCCTGTGTAGATATCACGGCAAATGAAGTACGTACCTTAAATGCTAATAAAGGCTATAACTGGACCTGTATTGGCTGAAGAGGTATTGGTAACGATATGAAGGACTTGAAAGCTCTCATAATCAAGATATCAAGGAATTGAAAGATGAGAGCGCACTGACTTCAAACTCACCAGGAGTGGACTTTGAGAAAATCATTTCTGAAATCTCTGAACGACAGAAACGCAAGAATAATATAAAGATATTTAATGTTTCGGAGCCTGATCAACATATTTCATCAGTTCAGCAAGTAGAAGCTGATAAAAATGCTGTTTCTGAAATTTTAAATACAATTTCACCGGAGTTAGCAAACATTAATATGAAAATGTTTAGAGTTGGTACTTACATGCAGTGATTCGAAAACCCGCCCAATCAAAATAAGTGTTCAAAATGAAGATACAGCTGAAAGAATTTTGAGAAATTCAAAGAAAATGAAAACAAAACCAGAGTTTAAAAATATTAATATTTCGGCCGACCGTACCAGGAGACAAATTGAATACTATAAAAAAGTGAAACAAGAATTGGTAAACAAAATTGACTCCGGAGATACTAACTGTCGAATAAAATATTTCAATAACATACCAAGAGTTGTATCTTCAAACTGAAAGCGCCCAACAGTATGAAAATTGATGCGATCTATACTTATTACCAAAATATCAGAGGACTCAATAGCAAAATAGATGAATTCTATCCCAACGTGAGTGATCGTGAATATATTATTGCACTTAGTGAAACATGGTTGAAGTCCGATGTCAACTTTAGTGAACTCTTTCCCGATGACTACGAAGTCTATCGGAGTGATGAAAACTCGGTCAGCTTGAATTGACATGTGGTGGGGGTGTTTTGCTCGCTATCGACATTAATATCAAATCCGAAGTTATTGATACTTCCCAGTTTGAGAAAATTTTCCCAAAATAGACGTCTTGGTGTGCAAGTGTTTTGTATCATTCTGGTATTTTTTTGTAGCAATTGTTTAAATTCCACCATCTTTGTCACTAGATGAATATGATAATTTTTTTGAAGCTTTAGAAGGTTGGGATGTCATCAACTAGGATAAAGTACTATTTTTGGGAGACTTTAATTGTACAAATTTTGTTGATAATAATTTGGAAGATGCGAAAACTCGTACAATCTCAAATTTGCTGGCCATCTTAAATATGAAACAATATAACAACATTTTAATCAACTATGATAAATTGCTAGATCTTGTAATGAGTAACGTCAATTGTGCAGTAACCCGTGACTCTTTACCATTAGTAAATGAAGATCTCTATCACCCATCTCTTTCCATTGAGCTCATTGGACTCACTTCGAAAAGGAGTAATTTCAGTACAAATATCAACAACAGAAAATACAATTTTAAAAGAGCAGACTATCGCTCTTTATACAATGATCTCTTATATAGTAATTGGGACTTTTTAGAAAACTTTACTGAAATTAACGTTGCTGTGGAAAGTTTCTATACTTAATAGGTTTCATGAAATCATGAATACATGCATTCCACTTTCCAAAAATTTTAAACATAAATATCCAGTCTGGTATCCAAGCGAGGTTATAAAGCTTATTAGAAAAGTCAAAGCTACATAGCAAGTTCAAAAACACAGGAAATTTTAATTTTTATCAGGAATTCAGCGGGATAAGGGTTGATATCAAACAAAAACTAAAAGAAGCATATGCATCTTATTTACAAAATGTAGATATCAAGTTGAAAGAGGATCCGAACAATTTCTGGGCATTTGTCAATAATAAAAATAGAACTTCAAGAATTCCTGGTTAAATGGTTTATGGAGGTGAATCGTATAACGATCCGCAATGCCTTTGGGAATTTCTTTGAAAGTGCCTATTCATTACCTGTTAACGTAGAGGAAAACTTATTATTTAATTTTGATCATAATATGCTAGTAGATATTAGCTGTGAAACAATCACTGAAACAGAAATCTTGGAAGCTGGGAAAAAATTGAAGAATAAGTTCACTTCAGGTTCAGACAAAATACCATTATTTCTGTTGAAAGACTGCTTAAGAGTATTAGTTCACCCTCTACAAATCCTTTTCAATTTAATCTTGAAAACATCAGTTTTTCCAGAAATCTGGAAAATTTCCAAAGTTTGCACAATCCATAAAAGTCAAGATCGTAATGCAATTAATAATTATAGACCAATATCAATCTTGAATAACTTTGCGAAGATCCTGGAAACCATCTTGTACAGTCGCATTTGTCTGTCCACCAAACACATAATATCTGAATACCAACATGGTTTTATGAACTCTAGGTCCACCATTAGTAACCTGGCTGTTTTTAATCAATATTTGTGTATAACTTTAGATCTTAGGGGGCAGGTTGATGTGGTGTACACAGATTTTTCTAAGGCTTTCGATAAGATCAGTCATATACTTCTTCACAAACTTTCAATAATGGGCTTTAATGAAACTTACGTACAGCTCTTACAATCATACCTACATCAACACAAACAGTATGTTCATTATAATGGTTTTTATTCAAATATCTATTTTGCAACTAGCGGAGTACCTCAAGGGTCCAATCTTGGTCCTTTATTATTTCTGATATTTATTAATGACTTGTGCA
Organism: Chrysolina americana; assembly: GCA_958502065.1. NCBI lineage: Eukaryota > Metazoa > Arthropoda > Insecta > Coleoptera > Chrysomelidae > Chrysolina > Chrysolina americana. The sequence goes on from OY293410.1 coordinate 91,439,814, forward strand.
ACCTATTGAAGTGCAATAGGTTGATGTTTGCAGATGATTTGAAATTATATGCTAATATAACCAGTTTAGATGACTGTGTGATATTGCAAAATCAAATTAATATTTTACACACATGGTGTCTTGAATATTGCTTGCATTTGAACATATCTAAATGTAAAATCTTAACATTCAGCCGTAAAGTCAATACATTACAATTTCCCTACAGCATGGATAATGTCATATTAGAAACAACTGATACCATAAAGGATTTAGGTGTCTAATTTGATCAGCAACTCACATTCAATCAACACATAAATCTTATTGTCAGTTCAGCATATCGATCATATGGCTTCATTATAAGAAACTGTAAAAATTTCAATAATATTCTAGCATTGACCTCTCTATATTTCAGTTTAGTCAGATCTAAACTGGAATATGGGTCCATAATATGGAATCCTATATATCTTCAATACTCATCTGCTATCGATAAAGTTCAAAAGAAATTCTTAAAATCCCTAAGCTTCAAAAGTAACGGAATTTACCCCCCAAGAGGCTGTGATTATCTTGATTTGTTGCATAGATTTGACTTTGTGTCATTACAAAAACGTAGAAATCAGGCTTCTGTTTTATGCTTGTATAAATTATTCAATGGTAAAATTGACTGTCCCGCATTACTGTAGCAAATTGATATTGTTATTCCAAGAATAATATCTAGACACAACACTACTTTCTTATGCAAAAGAGCTCAAACAAATTTAATGTCAAAGTCACCAATAAATTTTATGTGCAGTAATGCAACAAACTTTCTAGTGTTTGTGACTTCTTTTCTTGCAGTGTTTGTGAACTCAAGAATAAATCTTGTGCGCATCTTTGAATATTTGCATTTTTTTAATTTTATTTTTTTTGTATTCAAATAGGACTTGTGATTGTCATTCATTCATATTTATAAATTAGTACTACTAATGAATCTTATATTATCATTTGTAAAATTGCTCTGTAAATGGGAAACTGTTGGGCAATAAACGCTATTATTATTCGTTGCATAAACGATGTGAAGACCGCTCATAGGGCCACTAATGGTGGAACGATTGATGATATTTTAATGTTCAATATGATGGTTTAGTGTTGGGTTCAGGAAACCCTACATTAGCCGATTCAGAATTCAATTGTCCGTTTAGTTAATAGATAATCTACAGGGCGTTTCATTAAAAAAATAATACTTTCCCGTCATATCATGTACTAAGTGGTGGAAATCAGAATGATTCATGGTGTTTTGAATGAAACTAGTGCAAAATGAGATATTAGGTTTTTGAATATATCTTTGTATTTTGCCAGTGTTCAATATATCTCTGTGTATATGGAGATTAAAATTACAAAAAATCATGTCGAGAATTTATTTTTTTCAACAAATCAAACCTTCAATAAATATTTCATAATCTTTCCTAAATCAGATTGCTCTCAGTGTACCTTTGTGTGGGAATATTGTTTCTTTCAGCATTTTCAATTTGATTTTATATACAGCATATTGCGGAAACCATATCACTTGCGAAATTCATTTTAATCTACATTCGATATTAAAATAATGTTTTTCATCAGGTAGATAAAGATGAAATGTTCACGTTACCTCATAATGTACCCACCACCAAGTCAATATATTTGTAAATTTGTAAAGATAACTTTTATTAATTACCACACCTAATGGTTCATATGAGAGGGATGAAATAAGAAACAATATTTATACCAGTTTGAGAAGAGCTGAATTTGGCAATTTAAATCTATTCAATTAATATTGAATCTGGGGGAAATCTGCGATGCCGTCAACATGCAAGATATCCAGATCGACTGCATAAAGAAAAATTTAAAAAAATTGACAATAACTATATCAATGAGATAATGAATTCAAAGTGTGTCGAAAGGTATCAAATAAATGAAAGATATATATTTGAAGAAGTCAAAACACCCTTCTCGATAGTTTCCCACAAGGTGGAAAATATGAGCCTAATATCTGACAAAATAAAACTTCATATCTGGCTACTACCACGACGGACATTGAACTAGCTCTGACAGATATTTGTGCCACGTTCTACAAGGACGGAAGTAGTTATCTTCTGTCAGATATTTGCCCCAAACTTTTCACTGTGTCAGAAAGAAGTTAAAGGCAGATACTGATGCAGCAAGGATTCAAAAAACAAAACTGAACGTGAAAAACAATATATTATTTATATTGCATACTTTTCAATGACCTGGGTATCATTTCCAAATGAAATGATAATGCTTACAAAAAAATTGCATTACTTCTTCATTTTTCAATTTTGTTAAAAAAAATAAGAGAAATATTTTAATCCTCTACAGAATTGTCTTTTTCATCTTCCTCACTGTAAACTTGACCTTCCTCCTCTTCTTCTTCTTCGTCATCGTCGCCTGCAACTTCCAAATTATCAAGCTCAGCTTTCTCCATTTGTCTCATAAGCTCCGCCTCATCTGTAGCTGTTACCACTTTGGGCTACAATACGAAAGAAATAATCAATTATCAGAATCCAGTGAACATGATGAATCAACATCAGCACTCAATTTGGCCCTCAAATTTATTATTATAATTAAACTGTAGAATTTATGGTAGTAAAAATGTACTGAAATGTTACAGACTATAAACTTACTGCCATTTGGATATTAAATTCTCCACCAAGCTCTGTTATGGTTGATTTAACCTTTTCAATGGCATCATTTAGAACTTTCAAGCCATCCTGCTTTTCAGGCGTAGAAGTAGTCATGACTGAAAAAAAAAAGGTTGCATAAAAATCATGATGCAAAAATCCTGAAACCGCAAAGTAACATACATTTTGTTATCGGAAATATACTGGCTTGTGGATACCTGACGTTTCTATACAACTATATAAGATCAGTAAATGCCTCTCTCCGTGGCAATTTAGTCGGAAAAATTTAAATTTCATAGCTGAATTTAAAATGTGGACCAGCCCGCATTTGAACCTGAGACCTCTTGATATCCAGTTCACTGATGCCAACAGTTTCCACTCCAAAAACTTATATTTATTCAGCGTAGTCATGAATACTTGAAATTTAAAGAATGATGTCTGAAGAAGGTCTTAATGAACAACACCCAGATCTCATAATCCATTAGGACAAGACAGGCAGTGCCTTTGGGCACCCCAACACTCTCAACATTTAAAGCTCTAATTTATAGAATTTAAAATTTTATTCATTATTTAATTTTTTAAAAGAATAGAAATTAAATCAAACGTGATTATAAGTATAGTTTAGCACTTTTAATTTTTTTCTGTGTATATTTTAATATACGAAATTAGATGTTTCTCTAATATTACCCATACTTTTCCCCAAGAGGAAACTTATAGGTGATTGGTAAATATATTTTAAAGGTAAACATTTTTTGTATTGTTTTAGCTTGGTATAGGAAGGTTGCTCTGGAAAAGTTGTGGCACTGAGTGTGCCCAAAACTTTTTGAAAGAGGGAAGTAATGTAACAAATGCTAAGGCACTTGTATTTCAATGATAAAAAAATTCAAAATACTATCCTGTATAACAACCTACGTTGAAATATACTTTGTATAATTATCGAACAAATTCTTGTTTGCGAAAATAATTAATCTTTCTCGACTCATTGTGATGTATTCGACCAAGCCATGGTCAATATGGAATTGAATGAATGGTCTCTTTCATACAAAAAGCTAATCTTAACTCATTAAAGAACGGAAACACTTCAGGTTGAAATTAATATTTAGTTCCAGACAGACTTAAAAAAACTGTCGAATCAGCTTTTTTGTAGTTTGATATAGATTTTGATGCGAGGGATCTTTTGCTCTGTCATGTTTTGAAACTCGACAGAAATTTTGTGAACATAACAAAAATTACGGCAAAGCCATTTTGAAATGGGCGGTACAAATTTTATTGTTAGTACCAGAAAACAATAAATTACGGAATTGGCGAATGAGAGAGGCTTCAAATCTGTGAGTAGGAATGCTTCTGCTATCCGGCCGACAGGGATAGAAAAAGATCCCCCTTGGACTGGGAGAGTTTTTGGGAGTGAGTGCGGTGCATCAAAGATGAATGTTAATGTTTTTCAGGCGGCCGCGCAGGCCTCGGGTACTTAACTTAGACTTGTGATAAATAATAAACGGAACGTGGAGTCGTTAATGAAAATGTGTTTCCACAGACGATTAAATAGGACTAGCTGCTATAAATAAGTCAAGGATGAGAAAGAACTATTTAGAAAATATTGTTGAAACTAACCACTAATACTCGATTCGAAGGCTAAAATTTATAAATAATAATAAGAATAATAACGGAAATGTTACAAAGCCAGACTTTCCCAGAACACCGCTCAAGATTGGGTATGGGTAGGATTGGCTCCACTAAGGCTCGTTTAGCAAGTAGGAGAATATAGGAGACACCTCCCACACAGTTTATTTGTTTTTTTTACTCTCTGTGAGATATATTATACCTATATTGTCTTTTCAATCTATGTGATTAATTTGATATTCCACCGAACCCACATTAATTGAAATCAAGATTGCTTCAAGCCCAGATAAAAAAAAACAGTAAGCCGTAAGCACTCTGATGCCTGGCATCCACTAGCCAGCACAAATTCGGGGTGGTGACAGCATTTTGCCTTTTGTATCTAATTTTTTTGCTTCTCAAGCAACCCACAAAGAACCGGTTTCAGGGACTTCATCCTTAGAGACAGTAGAGCCAGTGAATGAATCTGCAGGCCAAAAAGCCAGATAGGAAACAGGTAAAACCAAGTTCAATTTTCAAGATTATTAGGCGTTTCAAAGTGAAAGTAGAAAAGCATATGATAAATAAACCAAGTCCAGTTTATTAAAATATAAGAGCGCAGCTGGTGGATTGGTAGAGCCATCGGTGAATGAAAAACATGCCTAATATGAGTTCATTCAAAACACAAAAGTGAAAATTTCAAAGTCATGAGATTAATTTGACGACTTACAGTCAAATTAGATTCAACCAGCTAAACTATATGAAACCAAGTTTCAGGAAATCAAACCCAAGAAATGATCTAGACAATAATCCCATTATGGCACACCATAATGCAATTTTGTGACACTGAAGAATATTTTGACATCGATATATCATATAAAAGAGTTGAAAAGATGTAAGGTATCAATTGTAGAGACCACCGATTTGAAAATTGTGATACAAGCATCATCAGCAGAAACATATACCATATAATGCCCCGAAACTCTACAACACACTTCCCAGTAAATATAGGTCTTTCACAATAAAGAATTTCAAGAAAAGGTTGAAATCGCTTTTAGTTGGTTAGTTCTCTTTTTTATTCAGACGATGGCTCACCCTACATGGTTTTTAAAGAAACTCACAAATATATAGAAAGTTTGTTCATTTTGCAAATAAACTTTGGGTTCAATAAGTATTTTGCGATTTTTTTTTTCTGGTGTTTTGGCATCGACTGCTATGGTCATTAGCCGTGTGTTCTGGATAGGCCTTGTTACTAACTCCATACGCCACCTTAGGAGCAGCACTGTTAATTATTAACGCAACAGTACATCGTGGAGGATTATTCCCAGCCGACACGAGCTTAAATCATTCAGACTTTCACATCTGAAAATTTTGCGATTATTATTTACATTTCTCTCATTTGATTAATTTATAGACAATGTTTTGTCAAGGTTGAGTTTAAAAACAGCGAAAGCCGACACTCCGCCCATTCACTATGAAATTTTCTTAGACTTCCCCAATATGTTACTATTTATTTCTTGTATCTCATGGTGAATAAAGACGCTTTATTATTATTACTATTATCATTATTATAATAAGGCCATTAGACATCCGTGACAAAGAAGGACGCTCCGAATGGACTAATGAATTGAGAGACGGCCTCCTGCATTACTACGAGAGCAGTGACCCCGGTGAGGATACATGGAAAAATGCATCCTCTATTGTGTGAAAGACACCCAAATCATGCCGCCTTCTCCGTCCAAGACATAAGAAATTACGTATCTCAGCCGTTGAAACTTCTGCTAGCACTTGGTCCTGTTCGAATCCTGAATATGAGAAAAAAAATGCAACTGCTTGCTTGGAGTGAGCACCGACTCCCCGGGGTGGTGCTGTAGGTTTTCCTACAGATGAGAAGTAAATACGCCACCAAAAATCAGTAAGTCGCCTCGGAGCTCCACAGTGAATAATAATAATAGACGTCCTCTACCCGCACAGGCTATGCCTTTGGGTACACTCCATGAGTGTTTATGAGGAAGTATTATTATTATCTTCGGGGTCGAGGCTATGTCAGAGCTCCCCTTCAGTCAGTTAGTAAAGTGGCAGACTTGCCACCTGTTGGTGTGGCTGTGGCATAATACTAAGCCCCTGAAGCCACAACAACTGGCACGGGTGAATGCGGAGATTCACGATGTTTTTTCAGAAGATTATGACATCAGGTAGATCAACTCTGTCGTGTATGACGCCGCTCAGAGTCTTTCTCAAGCGGAGTGACACCACCCCTCTGATTTGGAGGCATGAGCGATGCTTACAGAAGTGGCGGCCAATAGACCCTTCACGTCCGCAGTGCGGCAAATTGCCGCAAAATTGAGATGAGCTCACCGCACAAAAATTACAAAGAGGTATAGTATGTGGAATAGAAATGGGTTGATGATCATTTAGTGGATGAATTAGATTTTATCAAGTGATAAAGGTGTAGGTTATGGTCGTTGATCAATGATAATATTGTTGGGCATTGTAAGTATAGTTATAAGTTATCTGAATGTGGTAAGTGTGACTCAATAAGTTGATATTTGTTTCCAAACTGGGTTTGGAAAATGAAAATATTTGTGAATTAAAAAATGCACCTTGATGCATAGAAGACATGCACCAAATTTTATAAAAACGTCTACAATATTATTTCAGTTATTATTAAAAAACTGATTTTTTTTTCAACTTTATCACCCTGTATCTCAAAAGTTAGGACTTTTAGGACATACGTTTATAGAAAGTTTTTTCCTTAAAATAAGTCAAAGAATCGCCCCCTCAAATACTAGCATGTCTTTGAGGAACACCCTGGATACTCAACAGGTTACCTTTCAATTCTAAGGATATTTCAGATTTGATTTATTTTCTTTGACAATAAAAAACATAAAATTATAAAGTAAATAGAGTATTTTTGATTTAAATCCGAGAGCTCAACAAATTAAACATCAGTAAAAATAATTCACAACGTAACAGAAGATTGATCCAAAGTTTAATATTGTAAGTAGAGGAAATTTGTTTCTTGAATATTTCAAGTATATTAACCTTCCACATTATGAAAAAGAAAAAATGTAAATTTAAGGAAATCTATACAAGTGTAAATAATTCAATTTTCACCGATAAGTTACTTTGTTTACAGGACTATAATATTGAAAAAAATTATTTAACTTTTGTCAGTAATAAATTTAGAATTTAAAATACCGTTTCACTCCACAAATTATGATTTTTTCTCTCCTGTCACCCGAATGCTCAGAAATGGAAATAAGTATCAACAGGTTGATAGCTTTAGCAGCTCCACAAATACCATTAACGTTGTGGAAAAGTAGTGTGCATGCACATGTTGAATATTATACCAAAAAGAGGGTTCAAAGTGAAGTTAAAACTGTGAAATTTTGACTGTATAACTTTTGAAGTGCAATCTACGTTCTCAAGAAGTTTGGTGTTAAAAAGTTGCTAGTTTTGTGTAACTGAAGAATAATGTCTAGTCAACATTTCAGTATATTGAAAAACACCAACACCGAATTCCTACCTTGGATAAAAACGTGTCAGTACAAAAAGTGAGTGAAAACAAAAAACTATTTACTTTAGATCAACTTGCTACCAATAAATAGTCCAGGAAAATTAAGAATTTCTGTTTAAATATGAATGATACTTGTACAGTGTGTGATCAAGAATTTGGTGATAAATATGTGATAGTTGTTACTCTGTACAGCATCCGGTAGAGTCTTGCACAGGTTGTGGTTTTGGTAAAAAGAACTCTAGTGTATTTCTGTCAAGAATGCCGAATTTCTGTCAAAAGCACTACAACACTATTAAGAGAAATAAAAAACTTCAAAACTGAAGTTATTTCCTTGAAACAAGAAATGATTACTCTGAAAGCTGAAGTCAATTCTCTAATTACGGAGAAAAACTCATTGAAAACTGAAATAAAGTCGCTGAAAGATGAGTGGAAGAACAGAAAAGAAAATGATTTAAGTGAAGTCACCTCAAATGAAAGCATCATCATGGAATTGCTAGAGCGTCAAAAGCGAGAAGCAAATATTATGATAGCGAATGTACGAGAGTCACAGGAGGCCACCCATTGCAACGAAAAGAAGATGACGTAAAAATAGTTGAAGATCTACTTCAAAATCATAATGTAAATCTTGACAACTTAACAGTATTCAGAGTTGGGAAAGTTATACCCGACAAAAATAGATTAATTAAAGTGATCATGCAGAATAAAAATGATGCAATTACTGTATTTAGGAATATAAAAAATAACAGACATAGTATTCCACAGGGCATAAGGTTATTCAATGATCAAACAAAAAAACAAAAAGAATATTACCTAGACGTAAAAAAACAACTACAGGAATTAATAGTGAATGGCGATAATACAAAAACAATAAAATATGTAAATAATGTACCTACCATAGTAAACGCAAACTTAAGTAGAAAAAACTAACCGAAAATCCTAATATATCACTGATGTCAGACATTATATATGGTAATATAGAAAGCTTTACTGTTCATAGAGACGAAGTAATTATCTTAATCATAACCTACCAACCATCTATAATGTTGTTCAGTGAGTCACACTACTACTGAAATTGAGGACAATGAAGTAATGCTACCGGGCTATAAAACAATTAGGTGTGATTCTTCATCGCGACATACAGGAGGCGTTCTCATGTACATAAAATCCCATATGCATTACTCCAATTTCAAAAATTATATTTTAGAAAGAAACTTTTGGTGTTCTGTTATAAAAATAAAATATTAATAGGTGCACTTTATGATTCACCCAACACGAGCCATACAATATTTCTAGACCATTTTGAAAATATATGTGAAGATCTTTCTCAATCTAACTTAAAATTTATTCTAGCTGGAGATTTCAATATTAACTTTACAAAAAACGAACGTTATTCAACGCATCTAAAATACGTATTAATCATGTATGGGATAATTCAAAGTGTGCAAGACTGTACTAAAATTACTAATAATAATGCCAGCTTACTTGATTATGTCATTAGCAATTTTGAGATTCAAACATTAGTTCACCATGTGCCGAAGCTAACTAATTATTCCTTGGTCTCAGTAAACTTATTAAAAAATGTAACTAATTCGCCAAAAACTTTGAAAAGCTATAGTAATTTGGGAAACGAAAATATGAATAAAATCTGTATTGAATTAATTAACAATAATTATTTACTTAACTGCGTAGACATTGAAAGATTTTACGATGACTTTTAGTAAAACAGAAGAAACAAAATTGCTCCTGTCAAAATATACCCTTGCCACCAAAACAGTCTCCCTTGGTTTGACAGTGATCTTAAAGATCTAACTAAACAATGAGATGAAGCGTATCAGTTATATAGACACAGCAGGTATGAAGATAATTGGATTAGGTACAAAAGACTAAGAAACGATATAGTTAGTTTGCTTAAAATAAAAAAAACAAGAACATTATTATAACAAAATGGATTTGAGTGCAAATAATCAGAAACTTATGTGGAAAACCATCAAATCATTAATAGATACAAAAACAAATACCAGTGTTATAAACAATAAAGAATTTGAAACTGAAGGTCAAGTAAAAGTTCTTGAAAATGTAACTGAAATAGCAGAAGCTTTTAATAAATATTTCGAATCTAGTTTAGAAGATATTGTTAACTCGATTTACGTTACTGAAGAATGGCAAAATGAAATAGTAGTTCAGTGTAATTTCGAAGTGTTTAACAAACTTGAATTGAAAGATCTTACTCGAATTGTTAATAAATTGGAAAGTAAATCAGGAGCCGAAATTGTTGATACCAAGTTTATAAAAAACACCATAGGGGTGATAGGCCATGTTTTGCTACACCTCATTAATATTTCACTTCAGTATGGTCAATTTCCTGATCAACTAAAAACTAGCATAATCATACCAATTCACAAAGTTGAAAACACATGTAAAGTTAGTGAAATCCATCCAATAAATGATCAGCTTTTGAACTATGTCGAAAGCAATCATATTCTCATGACCAATCAATCAGGTTTCTGTAAGGATCACTCCTGCGAATCGGCCTTACAACTGACCATAAGTAAATCGACCCAGTCTATCGACAATGGAGATTGCTGTTTTTTTGGGACTTGAGACGGGCTTTCGAAACAGTCGATCGTGACTTACTACTTAAAAAAATGAAAGCAATCGGAATTAAAGGAATTGCACTAATATGGTTTGAGGACTACTTAAGTGACAGAAAACAAACCACTAAAGTGGATAATTATTATTCAAATCCTATTGTCACAAAATATGGTGTACCTCAGGGTAGCGTGTTAGGCCCTTTGCTATTTTTAATTTACATAAATAATATTGGCTTATGTCACAGCTATGATTTTATAAATTTATTTGCTGATGATACACTGTTGTCTGTATCTCATAAGAATTTACATGTAGCTCTAACAAAAATGAATGCTTGTTTAGAAAAAATATATAATTACTTGAACATCAATAAATTGAAATTAAATGCATCCAAAACAAAAGCTATGATTTTAACTACACCGTACAAATATAAACAACTTGATATAAATTCCTGCCTATTGGAAATCAACAACGAAAAAATTTAACTGGTAACAGAGTTTAAGTATCTGGGTTTTGTGTTGGACAACAGTTTATCTATTTATCTATCGATTCACATATGTAACAAAAAAATAGCAAATAAACTGTATTTTTTCACAAGAATCTCAACTCACTTGTCAACTGCTGCCAAGATCACCGTATATAACACTATAATACAACCGCATTTTGACTATTGCAGTACCCTGTTATATGGTTTCGATCAAAACAAAATCAGGTCATTACAAAAATTACAAAATCGAGGCATGAGAGTAATTTTGAAATGCAATCGGTATACCAGTATAGCATTTATGCTAAATACATTAAAGTGGTTTTCAGTATAAGACAGGCTGTACAAAGCAGCAATGATATTTGTTTTTAAAACTATTAATGATATGCTGCCATCATATTTTAATGAATTCATTATGTATCGAAATAGTACTCATAATTATGATACAAGACAAGTCAATGATCTTCATCTGCCAAGATGCAGTTTATCTAACTCCATGAAAGTACTATTTTATAAAGGGTTGAATCAATTCAATAAGTTTCCTCAGGATATTAAAGACAGCAAAAGTTTATATATATTTAAAGCCAAACTTAATGATTATATAAAATTGAATAATATATTACAATGATTACTCTGTATTTATATATTTATATATTTACCTAATCATTTATGACGTTTCAATTATTATTATTATTATGTGTATTGATGAATTGTTTGTATATTAACACATTCATTCATTCATTAAAATTGAACTGAGTCGCATTATTTCCTGAAACACTTCCTTTTACTGTTCTGTAATATTATTACATTATTATATTGCATTGTATTTTTATGTGATATTGTACCACTATATTGACACTCTCAATGAACAAAGACGTAACTAATTTTTCACCATATTTCAGAGCCAAAATACTGATTTTTACTTGAATATTCCAGTCAAAATACAACTTTTGTCAAGTAGATTTCTTCGTAAGTACTTGGTCTAGAAATACGGTTTTTTTATCGTCAGCATCAGTTTTTTAAGCTGAATACGCCTACACTTACAACTGAAAATTGCTGTAACTTCAGTTACCATTTTTACCACTATATTGTATTTTACTTGGCCGCGGTGGTGTGCGGGTTGAGTTCTCGCCTCATAAGCCAAAGAGCGTGAGTTCTAATCTCAGCATTGCCACTGGTCTCGTGTATGGCATCACACGTATAAAAAGGTAAGGGCTACGTCTTCCCCTAGCTCACACAAGTCTCTGACTTTTGAGGGTTGCACGTAGGGGTGCAACCGGTTGACGGATATAACAATTTTAACAATTATATTTTTTAATAAGTTTTATATTATTATTAGTCCTTTTGTATTACGTATTCAATTATCTTCAGTTTAAGATTTTACAATTTTTTTATGTAACAAATTGAAATTGTGACTACACCTTGAATAAATAAAATATGATTTACTACAGACAAAAGTAAAAACAAGTTTTTCAATATAATCAATCAAAAATTCTTCATCATCTGAAGAATCACATCTCATTGATTCATTTGCCTTCTACACTTGTTTAGACTTCCTTGAATATGAATTTTTTTCATTTTCCAACTGTGGAAGGTAATACCCAAAAAAAGATATTGTACATTATTTGTTGTGAAGTTTGAGTAATGCCTCAGATAATGATTATTACAATAACTAGGAATACATTGAAGGCACTACTTAAAAATGTATCCAACATGTTACCATCTGAGTTAAAGGACCTGGCTATTAATTCAGATATTTTCTTACCATACAGAGGAGGGGCTATCAAATTAATTTTGATAGGTAGTTCTTCCGTTGAAAATTCCAGTCCAGATTTCAAGGCAGCTTTGACTGCATCTATTCCTTCATATCCATAGCAAGCACACTCAATATCTGCCCTAATTTTAACTGCTTGAGATGTCAGTTTCCTCTTGATATTTCCTAGGAGAACTTCTTTAGTTCTTTCATCTAGCTCACATTCAGCTAATATAGTGGGATCCCTGAAAAATGGAAGAGTCAACATTGTCCCAGATTCAAGTATTGAAACATGCACCAGTGTATAGTGTATATGGTAGAAATATGGTCAAATAACTATAACTCACAGAACTGCTTGTTTGAAGAAATCATAAGCACTAGCTTTATTCTTCTTATATTTATCTTCAAAATACCAAGCTGTTTTTTGGTAAAGTTCTTCCAACTGTTCATCATTTTCATAATTGAGCAACTCAGCAACGTGCCTGAGGATTGAATTAACAGCCTTTGCTTTAGCAAAGCGCTCTGTACACTTTTCAACATCTTCGGCACTAACACGTCTCTTGGACAAATCTATGTATCCTTTTTCTTTGTCTACCCTGATAACCACAACTGGTTCAGTTTTTCCTACGCGAATCAGCTTGTTTATAGATCTAATACGCCTCCTTGACAATTCAGAGAGCAATATCATTCCTTCGATGTTGTTATATTCAAGTAAGCGGACATAAGCTCCCATCTCAGCGATTTCTCTAACATTGACCATTACAACGTCTTCTATCTCCGGATATTTCTCTTTATAAAATCGACAGGAGAGCGGCATTTTGGTGGAAATATGTTGGTCTAGGTTATATTTCGAAAAGGCCTAAAACAAGGTAAAGTGTTACAGGTATTGTGTATTAAATAAGGATCAGTAGTATTGGACGCTTTATTAAATAAGAATTCGTACTTTTAAATTCACGTGTAATCAAAATTCAGATACTTTTCAATCACATAAACTAAAGAATGTACCTTTCCTTCACCTTCTCATTCTAACCAAAATGACAAATGAGAGATCTTTCAACTTTTCTGCTTCTTCTTTCTTTGTTGGCCTGCATTTCATGGACTATTCTACCATATATCTCCTAGTTTTTGGCGACTTTCACATCACTGTTCAGAAAAATATCAGTGTATATACCGTCGGCGTCCGTTCTAATCTATTCATAGACAAAACAATTTAATTGAGTCCTTGTTTTATTTTTGCCATTTTGCAATTTTTTTTATACCTACGCAAAATGAACAAGTTGCAGAAATTTATAACAAAATAGGCAAATAAGAAAGTTCAACTGACTACTTTTGTTCAATTGAAAATGTATAGATCCATGTTCGCTGTCAAACCTGATAATAATTTTTTCTACAAGCGTGCGTGTTCCGCCCTATTCCCGCACGCAATTTAGTTTGAGAGGTGTCATATTCCCGCACTAGTGCGGGAAAAATTTTCCCTCACGCTAATGTCACTTCAAGTGAGTTTTTCCCGCACTAGTGCGGGAAAAATTTTTCCCGCACGCGAAAGTTTGTTCAAGAGTGCTACATATTTTTTTTTTTATTCGCTTGTAGAAAAAATATTGATCCTAACTCATACGGAAAGGTACAATCCCGCACTCGACTGCTTACCCGAACTCCGCTTTGCGTCGTTCGGGTAACGGCAGTCTCATGCGGGAATGGTACTCTTTCCGTACTTGTTAGGATAATAACTATTCCCGCACGTGAAAGTTTGTTCAAGACCATCACATAAGATGTTTCAATGCTCTTGTAGAAAAAATCTTGATCCTTACTCATACGGAAAGGTACTATCCCGCACTCGACTGCTTACCCGAACTCCGCTTTGCGTCGTTCGGGTAACGGCTGTCTCATACGGGAATAGTGCTCTTTCCGTACTTGTTAGGATAATAACTATTCTGGGCGACTTCCCAATCAAGCTTTTTTGTCACGTATTCTGGTTGGCGAATAGCGTTGGAAAATTGCCAGTCAGAATGCGTGACGTGCGACAAAAAAGTTTGATTAGGAACTCGCCCTTTATCTTACCACTGTACTCAAGGGTGCACCTGAAGGGATTTCGACTCCCGACCAAAACTATTCTACTTACCGAAATTGAGTGTTTTAGATAAGATAGCAAGATAAAACAAAAAAATTATTCAAATTTAAGAAGCCCCCTCCTCCAAAGGCTATTGCAAACGTACCCATAGCACAGTAAAATGTTCTTTTAGCATTATACTGTGCCCATAGAGTATGGGAAAAAATATGTATTGGATATAGGCAAATCTAGAAGAGTAAGAAGGAACACAATTATAATATACCACATAATGAAGAGAGACGAAATGTTCTCTCCCACTAGTCCTCCTACTGTCAGCCCACTAGACTCTCTGTAGTGACGTGTGACGTCGAACACGACAATTCGATATCAAAGAGTAGAGTAGAACCTCTACTCTTTGTCGATATCCCTTCTTCGAGCTATCGAGGAAAAATAGTAATGCTTTCTCAATATTTAGCATGCTATTTTTTTTACGCTCTCATTAAACCGTAATAATAATAATAATACTCCCTCATAAACACTCGTCGAGTGTACCCAAAGGCATAGCCTGTGCGGGTAGAGGACGGCTATTATTATTATTTGCCGTGGCGCTCCGGGGCGACTTACTTATGTTTTAGGTGATGTATTCACTTTTCAGCTGCAGGAAAACCTACAGCACCACCGTACGTAATACACAAGATAAATTCTTTCGGATACTGGTATATCTGTGTATTGATCTTCAAAAATAAAAGTTTATAGAAACGTTTTATCAATATCACTCCAACTGTAAACTAAGAAGTTTATTTTTCTAAATATCATGAGTTTATCAAAAAATGAAACTCGTTTCATTTGGTAACTCATATAATCGTTTAAAGAAAAATAAAAATTCACAAAACAAACAATAAGCAGTCTTGCACAAGTAAAAAGCAAACAGACGATTTGTTGGCATAAACTAAATAATTTATAAAATAATCAAAAGCACTATAGAAACCATGTCGATATAAATCACAATATATTATTATATACTGAATTAGTTGACTTCACAATACAAACTCTACATGGTTTCAATCCCCAATAAATTTATTTGCAACAAGCATCAAAGTAATAAATTTGATAAATGGTGAAATCGAAATCCCTAAAATATACTTGTTAGATAACTATAATAGAAAAAGGTTTGCTGAATATGGGGAGGGTTTGATCATACAGTAATTATCACAAAAAGTTTTTTTCAAGTGAAATCCCAATAAAACAAGTGGACCTAAATACTTATCATTAACAATACTTTTCAGTCTCTATAACATAAATATACAATTTATAATGTTGTTCACCCAACAAATCAACCAGTGGATTTTGTGTTTCAAAGCAAAATATCATCAATTGACTTCATTAATCTAATGTATGAAATAAATCCCATTCAAATAATCAATACATTAGAGGGCAAGCCAAATACGTCATATACATACGAGTCCTGTGGTCAAACAAAAAAAACTAACGAAATATTAATTTCTGTAGTATTTCCGCGATTTTTCCATATACAGTTCAGTTAAAAAATCCACTATCAACACAAAGAATGAAAATGACATACTGATTTAGAAAAAGTGTGCAATAAGTTGAACACAAGCTTCATATATAATAGGTCATTGGTAAGGTTACATTAGTTCTAGGTGTTACCTGTACTGTATATTCAAGAAATCATAGATAGTTTATGGTTGTTATATAAAAATGAGTCTGTGTTATATAAAGAAATAGCCACTGATTATCGAAATATGAATGAGACATATTGCTTCATGACATTGGCCGCGAGGTCATCAGAAGAAGAGTCAGTTTTCTTTTGTTTTTGGCTACTTATGTATAAAGCCAGTAATTACAAGAAACAAGAGAAGTTGCAATTCGGTATCGTATGATTAATATCTTGAATTATATTCATTTGCTGTTATTTCTCTCTATACTTGCTGAAGATATATCCACTTGAATTTTTTGTTGTAGTACCAATATGAAAAATATTTTTAATCTGAAAAAAAAAAAGTTTCATCATTAGTAGTCGCAAGTAGTGAGTGTAGAAAGAATCAATGGAATTGAATGTTCAAAAAATAAATTAGTAGTCCACATCACACTCATTATTAATTAATCATATAGCTGTTCTCAGAAAATACTGTGATGTCAGATTAGTTGTGATACTTTCAAAGCTTGTAAAAACTATATCTTCCACATTCTACAAGTGAGTTGGATAGTTGGACAACACATATTTTCAAACCTCATTTGTAGTGTCATGTGGAATATTCAGTTAATGATTATCATTAGTTAGACCGTTTCACACTTTGTCATAAGTTTTTCAACTTTAAATTTTTTATGACTAAAACTTATTACAAACTTACAAACCACTTATATTCACATTGTGTCAAGAAAAGAACAAGCACCACATATATGTACCAGAATATCAATATATATCAATAATCAAATTGGACAATGGCCAAAACCGTAAAGTAATAGTAAACAATGATTAATGATGAACACACAAGTTGTTCAACCTTTCACCACTTTGGCGATAACATCTACTTTTGAATTCCCTCGTCATTTATTGAATTTCAAATATGGAGGATTAGTGTTGACGTTATACCTAATGTTAGGGCAGACATCTGTACCTAAACAACCATTTTGCCATATAAGATGTACTTCAAAATCGAGCGTTTATTATCGAAAATAAGCGAAAATAAGGATATTATTTAGAAGTCAAATAATCATTTTTGACAAACATACATTTCGCGTTTGATTATAATTTATGAGTAAATTAAATATGATTTTTTCAAACCCATGGCTCACAGTCAAATCGTTTAGTCAAACTTTCTTGAAGTGACGTAATTTCTAGTGTTTTTTTTTCAAGTACGGTGAAAATCCAATAAAAATTACGTCACTTCAAAGCAGTTTGATAAAACCATTTATTTAACCGTGAGCCACGGGCATTACGTTTCTTACTCAACACTCTCTGTAGAAAAAACCCCATTTGTAGCTGAATCAAAATGATTTCCATTTCTATAATACCAGACAATCACAATACATCAGAATTGAATTTACAATGACGTATTTTATTTAATAAACTACCCGAAAATATACAAAACTAAAATAGTTTTGATCACAAATTATATAAAATCATATGAATATATAGTATTGACGAATATTTCACTTGAACACCAATTAAAACTATTTTTTTTTTCAAGTTACAATCTATATACCTAGACAATAATTAGGATTATGGTTATTCTAGTCTAGTTCCAGTGAAAACTTTTATCTCAAACTGTGATATTTATATTGTAATCACATGCATAACGAATTTTCATTCTAACCGAGTAACAGACCATAATTTCTTCACGATCAAACATTTCAATTGAATATCATGAAATGCAACGAAAAATAATTAAGTAACGTCAAAATTGAAAAAGTATACGATAAGAGTCATAGGTAACTTTATTATTGCTACAACTGTGTGATAATATTCATTCTATCTCTAGAGAGAGAATGAAATACATTCAATCTGCACAACGAAAAAGGAGTTGTAGAATATTTCTTCAGTTTTGGGAGAGAGAATGTTTGTTATCATTTTTTTTCAGAATTGGAAAATTCAGCGATGATCATGAAGAAAATGTATTCTCGAATGAAAAAAACGGTTTGATTAAATACAGCTCTCTGCCTCAACATAACGTATGAAGTGAGCGGTAATCATTCCTATTGGGAATTCAACATCAGATACCACTGCAATAGTGGCGAAAATCAAACTTCTTGTACATTCTGTCAACAGAAAATTCACTTTATATGTACCAGAATTCCATCACATATCAATAATCACTACAGATTTGACAAAACTTACATGAAAAATGGCTAATTCATAGTAATTTGAAATTGCTCTTTGATTTAAAAACAATTTGACCTTGATATGTCGACTAACTTCCCACAAATACTAGCGCTTCTTGTGGTTGTTTCCGGAATATTGACTAGTTTTGACAGTTTTAGAAAAATATTACACAAACTTCAAGAGCCCTCTAACTGTGAAAGCTTGAACTGGGTGGAATAACGATGCATACAATCGTCAGACTCGCTAGGAGAACGCTTTTAAATTAAAACTTAGGAAAAAGAAAAAAAGCTCACAGTACGTCACTTAGATACTCAAGTGATGATATTCGTGTACAAATAAAATGATTTCCCTATTATGAAAGATGAAACAATACATTACTGTGATTACACAAAGTTGACTAAAAAAATGGACTCTGCTCAAGATGACATTTCTGTATAAATCATACTCCTGCAGAAAAATGTTGACAAGATTCTTGATGAAAGGTAATAGATATAAACGTAAAACTATTGTTATGATTTTTGTTGGCATAATCAATTATTATTCAATATATAACCTCACATATCTGCTACATTTGTTTACCAGATGTTTGAGGTTTTGGATAATAGTACTACAGAATCAAGTATAGTACGCCATGAAAAGTTTGTTTTGACAGCGTATTATGAACTGAATCATGGCCAATGCCGAAGTTCCATTACAATCAAGTTCTGTTCTTTAACTGATTTTTTTTATGTTCTAGTAAGGTATCAAAAGTGTTTATAACATGTTACGAGTGAAAAATGTGACAGCTTGCATAAGAGATCTGCATTGCACATGATCATTCAACATGCTATTGAAACAAATCCACACTTTTATGTGCCGTTTGACAATCAGTCAACAGCAAAATTACTTATTGACTTACTCTTATGAAATACCTGACTGTTTTGTGCCAATGGTCACCTTTTCAATTCTTACACACTTCAGCATATTCTTTCTCCTCTGTCTTTGATATTATTTTAGGTTCTTTTGAGTCTTTCACCAATTCACTCTTTTTTTTTCCTTTAACTAGCACGTTGCTTTCTTTGTTGGTGGTTTTCCTTCTGAGTTCAGGGGAAGATTCAGGTGTAGTATCAATTGCATTCAAAGGTATGTTATTTGTTGTTAGGGATTCAAAATCTGTTAACTGGGTGGAATCGTTTATCACCATTTGTGAATCTAGATCGTTTTTATTTTGTAACTTCTTTAATATTTGCAGTTGCTTCACTTCCTGCTCTAATTCATAAATTCGTTTTTCAGACTCTGACAAGGTTATCACAACACTGTCTATATGTTTTTGTAAAGCATTTTGGATTTTATTTATGACCACCAGGCCCTGCGTAGATTTTTTATCAATTTTCAAATCTTTAAGTATTTTGTTAAATGTTTTAGAAGGAGGTTCTGAATTTTTATAACTATTATTTGGTTCACTCAGGTTAGGTATATGAATCGGTAATTTTTCATATCCGATGTTGTTACATCTCACGAATATTTGCGAGAATGTATGGGTAGCAGAGTTTTCTGCAACTTCAGTAGACAGTAGACAACAAGTGAATAATTCCGGTGGTATTTTGAAGAAATCCATCAGTTGCCTGTGTATAATTTTGTCACGAAGTGTGAACTTCGTACTTGGAACACCATGATATTTGTACCAAGCTACAACATTCTTGAATTGATTGCCTAAAAAATCCATAACTTTTTCCTTATTTACTTTTCCAGTTCCATTGTAGAAAAAATGTGACTGCGGGCAAGGCATTACAGAGTTTATTTTAATAGTTTTGCTTATATTGATTTGCTTCTGATCATTATCTGTTATGGCTGTTGACTCCTTGTGTACAATTTCACCGAGCAGAAATCCTTCCTGAAAAATAACACTTTTATAAAATAATATCAAGACAGGGTTCGAGACTAACCTGCTGAAAACGACATTTGCTGTTTTCATAAAGGAGAAAAGAAAATGCAGGGCCTGAGAGACATACAGAAATGGGTGTGAACATTTTATTGCATTAACCCCAAAAAATAACAGTTTTATCAAAAAATTATCAAACAATCAAACTATTGCTGAAGTTGAAATAAAATGACACAAAACACAACATGACCACAGATTAGAGATTACAACTACATGAAATCTGAAATCTGTGACATGACAACAACACACGAACCACGGAATACTGAACCGTCACGGAACATAAAGATGTATCGTCGGTCATCGTCAGAGGTGGGATTTGGGGTTGGGATCTGGGATCGTAAAACGGTCCTCTGGACTTTTGATCCGAAGCGAGACATTTGCTGGATTCATATTATTAAAAAAATAATGCGTTTTGGTTCGATATTAGTGGTTCATTGGATAAAATGGAATTATATATATCCCATTTATTCAGTTTGTTCAATTTGATTAACCCTTTACTGCCCGAATTTTAATTTTATCAAGAAAAATGTTTTTTTTTTTTGTTGAAACATGGTCAGAATTAGTCTAAAAGCTTAATTCTAAAACCATTTTTGAAAATATTGTGTTTTTTTTTTTGAGAAAAACCATGTTGCATATATACAACGCTAGGCACTTAAGGGTCGAAAATTATAATAGCAACACACTGTTTTGAAGTTTTTATTATTAGTAAATGACATGGTAAAAACAATTAGTTTTTGTGAAAATCTACATTACAATCAACGCATACGCCTACACCACATTTTTTACACATGGTTCTAATTATGGAACGACATCCTTCATTTGAACATATCCATCTTTTTTTGTTAGGAATATACATCAAGAAATGATCCATACGATCATATCGAACGTTGTCGTTTATTCTGTTACTTGAACTACTTGGTAAACCTGCAGATGGACGTCCTGGTCCTTTTGCTGCTATTCCAAACCTCATGAGATACGTCGTGGCAATTTCCCTACGAAAGGCAAGTTGCGGAGTAATATTTCCCGCTCTCTGGTATATGTACCAGGCATTTTCTACGGACACGTCCACCATCAAGGTATATCATCAAAAACGAAAAATAATTTAGTATAGGTATAACACATTATGCATGTTTGGAGTACCGGCCTCTCTGAAAAAAAAATATACGCGTATCCATTAATTTTTTAATTAGAGATGGAAAAATTATGAACAATTTACAGAAACCGATAATTAGACTCACACCTTTCTACAAAAATTCAACATTAACGAAATGTAACAGTATTGGCAAAGCGATGAGCTGTCAAGTCAAATGTCAAAATGCCACACAACAAATATCTATCATTTCCTTTTCATTCTCTATTCTGATATTGTTTGCGAAGGATCGATTCAATATGTGAAGATTTAAAAAGAAAGTTATTTTCTGTCGGTTCACATTTGATTACCACTTCAATGATTCGCAAAGAACACAAAAAATATGGAATTTTATATATTGTGGAGAGTATGATGTATCCGTATGTTCATATACTATAGGTACATTGTTATCTGTAGAGCATATATAGCATAGATTTGTACTGATATACATACACAGCATGTACTCAATGTTACGTCTCATGTACATAATAGCATTACATTGTTGACACAAATGTCCATGAGAAGTTTGTATACAAGTTTAAATCTTAGGTACATGGCATAGATGTAATATGAGTACATCTGTAGTACGTACTCAAGTTGTAGTTGTTATAATGATGAATTTTATGTAACCAAAAAACACGCACAAAACTAAAAGAAATGTAAAACTTTGATAACACAATCGCTTTTTGTCAATGTTTCTGATCCTTAAAAGCACTTTACTATCTATGTCTACAACCAATCGACAGGCAAAGCGCGAGGGGTAAAAACGCGAAAAGCTTCCATAATCCATAATGGAATTCATGTGGAAATCAGAGGGCCGGGATTCCGAAGTCACGATCGATCATGAATCGTGTCGTTTCCACGAATTGGACGATCCTGAGCCTATACGCCGATCGTAAATGTGTTGCAAATAGCCTACATTTTGACGATTAGTTGACGAAAAGTGAATTCCGAAGTGACGATTAGGCCTCAATGGTGTCGTCTAGACTATTTTGGTAATTCCGAATCTATATGACGATCGTAAATGTGTTACAAATTGCCTACATTTTACGACTAGTTGACGACAACTATTTTCTTGTCATCAGTATATCTATCTTGGTCTGATATATGTGTTGCTCATTTTTTTAGTGGCCATTATTGCGTGTGTATTCGTTTACTATGTTTACATCCCGTTATTTACCTATGATCCATATTTCTGCGACAGGGATTTTTGATTCAGAATGGCTTTCATCAGACCAACCCAAAAGTATACTGGGAGTTGAAAATGAATTTCATGGAGAAAACGGCATAGCTAAGTGGCGAATAGATTATTCTGTTGAAAAAAATTGGGGAATTCTTTCGAAGATTTCTGAGGGTTGTGCTCGTAAAGGTATAGCCGGTTGACGGAAACAATTTTAACAATTTTTTATTATTATTACAAGGTGCCATTACAACAAATTGATGGATGCAGCCGTTACTACGTGGTAGGAGATTATTATAAGAAAAAGAAACACAAAAAATATACCACATACCCATTCTTTCAATGATAAATACGATTTGTTTGGATAATGGCCCGTGACGTCACACTAAACTAGTCTATTGCGATTACAAATTCCTTCATTTTTCAAATGCTCCAAAAACGTCGGAAGAATAGTTACACAAATAGTCGGGCAATTTGTCTAAATTCAGTGAAATTGTAGACAACTGGAAGTTTCCAAACTGTCTATAAATGCATTTCGACTTCTTGAACAATAAACAACGGTCACGATTATCTTTTCAAAGTTAATTGGAATTGGTATGCTGTTACAAAATCTTTATGCAGTATCAATTCACACTGGGACAACCCACAGCGGAAACTACACGAGTATCTATGGCCATCATTTCACAGACTCGTGGCATGTGTACAACGATTCTCTTTTGTGTCTCGTATTACTAATATTTCACATTATCTTTCGTGCAAAGAGGCTTATCTCATTTCCTATGAGCTTTGCTCATAGATTTTAGTTTCTATTTTTTATGTACCTTTATTTAATTGAGATATTTATTTATTTTACATTGAATTTTTGATTTTATTTATATGTACCGCATAATACGGTCTGCATGTATGTATTTATATCAAACACAAAGGTCCCGAGTTCGAATCCCGGTTGGTCCACATTTTTTTAATTCACTCCTAATTTTCATCCTCCCGTTTGCTATGCCAAAAACTTATTCTGGATATTAAATTCAAATACAGACGTTAATGCTACTTCATTTTTTCATTTCTTTTTATTTTCTACGATCTACGATCATGTTACCTCCATTATCATCAAGTACCGAGAACACCCGACGATTACTTCTTGTGGTCTGAAGTTCGATTCGTTCGTTCGTTCGTGATCGAATCGAAAGTTCGGAATCCACTCCGATGATTAACAATGTTTTATAGAATCGAAATGTGACGTCATATTCGAAATATCGGTACTATGCTTCCCATTTCTAATGTTCGAATATGACGTCACATTCTCGACACATTTCGATGCTTTAAAACATTTCTAATCATCAGAGTCCCAGTGCTGGGCTGCTTGCTTTCGAACAACAAAATGATGAAGAGAAGAAGAGATGTCATGTCTCATGTCATGGACGATTGATGATTAATGACAGATCTTGGAGTTTGAGGTTAGCTGGTTAGCAGTTGTTGCTTTGTTTACCTTTTTTGCAACAATTTTCTTAACCTTGAAACAGTTATAAAATATTAAAAATGGATAACCAGGTAGGCAAAATAAATATTATTTCAGCGAAATTGCTGGAGAAAAGTACTTCACTGTTTTACCATGAATATATTTAGTGGTCATGTTTTATATTTTTAGTGAATAAATTAGCCTTGTCAATATTATTAAATTTTCTGAGAAAAATTTGGCTAATCGTTTTTTTTCTAGCATATCAATCTAAACCAATTGTTGCTTTCTGAAAATATCAACGTTTGGGGCACAAACCAAGAAGTTTTAGAGGAACAGGCCCTGAAGGAACTGGAAATATTTGCAAAAGATAATAAGACTCCTGTTGATGGACAATTAGAGGACGGTGAAATTATTGAACCAGATGTTGATTCTTCCAAAACCTCCGGCGAATCAACTCTGAATATAGGAAAATACATCCAACAGCAACTAGATCTGAAGAAGAGACAAGATCACAAGAAATCTTTAGCCTCTGGAAGTGAAAGAATTGACCTGAGGTTAGATAAAAAACAAAAGTTGGAAAGAAAAAAGTGTTCAGATGTTGAACAAATTTCGAAAGAGTGTAAGAAAGCTGATGAAATTATTCATGGTAACTTTCAATACAAAGAGTCAGGATCTGGGGCAGGGTTGAATTTCAGGATTTCCGGTACTAGTACTAGTTTTGAGAAACTAGCAAATGATGAATCCAACACAGAGATTGAGGAAGATTTGGAAAGTGAAAGAGAGGATTTATCTGGAAGTGAATATTTTCCTTCTGAAAATGAACAAGGTAACATGCCTGGTGAAACCAATTTTTTTAAAGAATGAAGAAGTAGAAGAAAAACATTTGGTTTTAATAAAATACTTCAAATTCTTGTGCCAGGGATCAAATACTGTTCATTAAAATCAATGACAACATTTTCATGAGTTTCAGACAGTGGAAATGACTATGAACCAGCATCACAAAAGGCCATCCAAACCCCCAAAATGCAATCAAGCAAACGGAAAAGAGAAAAAACTGAGCATGTTAAAAAAGTTGAAGATGATGGTATTTGGTCGAGTTACAAAGCCAGACTTGATGCTTATTATAAAAAATTGGAAGATGACCTAGCTCTGAAGAAGCTGGACGATGATGATGAAGATGATAATGAGTCAGGAGAGAAAAGCGAGTTTTGTTTGTTGAAAGGTGGCTTGAAGGTTCCCCTTGACATTTGGGATAGATTGTATGGGTGGGTTATAATAATAATGATCATTATCAAAGTTATATTTGAAAATTGAACTTATTTAATATTACCTGATTAATGATAAGAAGCATGAAACATTGAACTGAGATATTTTTTTAAATCCTCCATTTAGACAAACCTCACAAAATATCATCAACATTCAACATCCTCATAGACCTATGGCTTGGAGTCAAACTATTATTTTTTCCATTTCCCTTTGTTCCTATATGCTATAAATTCTCTTTACATACGTCTAGTCAATCCTCTTCTTCTTTTTCCACTTTAGGGACTCTTTTGCCTACTCATATCATTCCATTCTTACTAGGTATATGCCCTAGCAATAACCACGAATTCTGCTTTATCAATATCTTTCTATAAAAATTTCTCAGCATTCCTCCTCTATTCATTTCATATGCTTACTTTTTATTTTTTATTTATGACCCAGCCCTTATTACGATATAATCCCGCTGGCTGTATGATTGTCCTTTGTGTCATGTAAGTGTTCTATTTAAGTATAGAGTAATGTTAATAATCAACTCTTTCCTCTCACTAACTTATTAATTCATTAGTTTCATTTTATCTGTTCATTACTGCCAAACAGTACTCATTGTTTTGCTCTGTTGCTACTTAGTTTATTAAGTTATTTACATGATGTTGCCGATTTCCATACATTCAGTCTTGTTTGCATTAACACTTAAGCAATATTTCTTGCTAATTAGATAAACATTGACCAGTTTTGCCATCTACTTGCTAACGTATTCATTAATATACAGTGTGTTTCACTTCTCATAGAAACACTCCCGTATCTTCCGTAATTTTCAACGTAGAACCATGAAATTTTTAGGATCGATAGATAAACTAGAAATGATCTCACACCACGAAAGGTACATAATATAACTGCACGCCAACAGCGATGGAACCACCCATTTTTTCGGAAAGTTATATCAGGAGGCAAAATTGGCCCGAATTTCCTTCGGATTCGTGTTTAGTACCCCCAAATTACTATTAATACATCTGTCTCCTGAAAAATTTTTGGTCCTGAAAAATTTTTGGTCCTGAAAAATTCTAATTTGTTTCACTTCTCATGGAAACGCCTCCATATCTTCCGTAATTTTCGACGTGAAACCATGAAATTCTCAAGATCAATCGATGCACTGGGAATAAACTAATTGCACAAAAGGGGTCATCATACGTGATATACACGGGGGCGTTTTCGTGGGAAGTGAAACAAATTAGAATTTTTCAGAATTGAAATTCTTTCAGGAGACAGGTGGAGTAATGCTTATTTGGGCATCCTGAACACGAATCAGAAGGAATTTTGTCCCCTGATATAACTTTCCGAAAAAATGGGTGGTTTCATCGCTGCTGGCGTGTACATCACGAAGGATGACCCCTTTCGTGTAGACAGTTTATCTCCAGTGTATCTATCGATCCTGAAAATTTCATGATTCTTCGTCCAAAATTACAGAAGATACGAGGGTGTTTTCATGAAAAGTGAAACACACTGTATAATCAGCTATTTAATTACCCGACAACTAGGTGTCACCTTGAGGTTACTGATGATATCTATGTCTTTCCTTGCATTGCACTACTTGAAATCTTGAGAAGACCTCCAGAAGACATATGAGGTGCAGAAAATAGTTTAGTCCAGTGTTGGCACAATGCCTTTGTTGGTATTAGAATTCATATTCTTGAATATTTGCCTTAAACATCAGAACTTTAAAATGTTTACCCAATGAAGTTGCTTCAGGCTCTAATCATCTCTTGCAAGTATGAATTAATTAAAATTACTTCTCACAATAAACTTTTTATGCACTTTTCTTGATGCATTGTTATTTATAAAGGAATATGGTTCACGGAAATTTAAATATAAAATGAAAAAACTGAATTAAAAATGAGTGCCAACCAGGATTTGACCTCTCGATATATAATCAACTGCGATAGATCATCAGTTCTTTGATATAATGACTAGGCTTTCACAACAATTGCTCAATGATCTATAAAGTTTTTGGGTATTCGGTCGTTCATCCATTTTTTGTGTTGACGTTTAGCCAAGACAAGCGGTTGTCTTTTTCAGAAGTTACAAGTGTGAAGATTATACTAACACTGAAAAACACTCCGATCAAGTAACACAACCTAGATAGTAATACTCAAAAAATACTGAAGGTGACATCTTTTCATAATATAATCCCTCAAATCATGACATTGTTGCCATGTCGCGATTTTTCAAGGATACAATAAGCACTTCATCTAGATTTTGATTTCTGTCGGGTATATTCATGGCAACGAAAACCCAAAAATACTGTCTTGGATAAAATATATAGCAATAAGAAGGCAATTGAAACGTATATTGTAGCTTGTTGGGTGCATGTAAAAACGATAGTATTTCCATCGCCGAACGGAGATTCTTTGTTGTCGATATAGTCTGTTCAGTACGGCAATGCTGCATTTGATATTTGACAACAACAACAAAACATTTCTGTTTGTTTTCGCCTTTGGTTCATTGGAGTGTTTTTTCGTGAATAAAGGGCAAATTCTGAGTAAATTTGTGTTAAACCATCGTAAGTTTTTATTATTAGGCAATGGTGAAGCATTGTGAAATGTGTAAAAGACCGTTTGAAGATGGAAATCAAAATATTGTCATTTCATAGGTGTCGTAACTATCGAGAATTGAAAAAGAGTAAAATTAACAAATTATGAAAAAACATATCAATTAGAGTATCAGCTGTTCTCAAAATCATGTGGAGATTCTTCCATCATAATTTCAGGTTTCCGTTCCATATCGGGTTTCCATTATTTCTATTTAATTGAATCTCAAAATTTCTGTGAACAACGCACGACACTGCCGGTGAGAGAAGATGTCCCTTTGAACAAATTTAAAGGTGTGAGCGGCTAGTTACTCATCTAGGTTGTGTTATTTGATTGGAGGAAAAACAGCTTTGAATCCAGTTCTAAGTGATTATGCAAAGTTGATGCTTTTTCATTAAGACTATCATTATTTGGAAGTAAAACCTTATTTCGACTAAATATCAAGAAGTCCCTGGTTCAAATCTCGGCGAATCAACGTTTTTAATACACTTTTTATTTTTTTATTTTAACGTCTGGGTTGACAGGAACCGCATTCTCTTTTTTATTTACAGACAATAAACCCTTCTATGTTGTAGTTATCAGCAAGATTCTGTAAAATGGCTTTGGAAAATTCATCAGAAGGCCACTGGAGGATTGTTGGGAGATGAAATGGGCCTGGGAAAAACCGTACAAATCATCGCTTTCTTACAAGCCCTGGAAATAAGCAGGGTAATGTCGTGTCATGGAAGGTTCGTATTTTTTGTTATTATTTTGTTAAAAAGTCAAATATATCACCTAAGTACAATAGTACCCTTCTATACAAATATTTTAGCCAAATGAATCAAGTTTGATAAAATATGTTTGAAGAATCATATATGATAGTCTAGAAAATGTGTTGTTAGAATATTTCACTTAGAATACTATTAAACAGTAAGATCATCAGTAGGAGTAGACGAAAGTGTTTTATTTTATTCTAAATTAACATGAAATTCCACAAAATGAACAAATCGTTAAATACATTAGTGAATTATACTCCCGGAAAAAATATCGCACTGCTCTATATTTTACAGATAGTTCGAATTCTGCTCCTTGATACAGTAGACTGTTGGTGTCATTCTTCAACAAAAGGGTATGAACGGTCTAGCAAAAATATAATTCTTCTAATTTCCTTTTTTTTTTAATGATCTGCAGATATCTTTTACACTTCCACTGGGGCTCGGGAGGATGTTCACCGCTACAATACTAGAGAAGCCTTGCAAATAAGAAATCATAGATTCAGACTTTGTGTCTCGCTGAAAAATTCTTTAAACTTTAACTTGTACCACATACTTTCCCCAAGAATAAATAACCTCATATTCTTTAAATTAAAAAAATAATCAAGCGATTTTTCCTCCAACAGTGTTTTTACTCACTTGATGAATATTTACAGTCAAATCACGATGAAATTGAAATTATACTCAATGAGTAATGAAATATTTTTTTTAATCATATAGTTTTTCTCTTTTTTTAATTCTATTGTTTTATTTATACTTGATAGATTTACCATATCCTGACTTGCTACAAATATACAATGTATGTATTGTAGTCCAATAAACCTATTTATTTCACTGGCTACCTGCGCTCCTAGTGAATATGCCACAGTGTCTTGCAAGCAAATCAATTTTTTAAATTCAAATTAAACAGATAATGAAGCTGCCCAAGCTGAGACTTTAGTCGGAGAAGGCCAGAGTTATCGCTATATGTCGCTGATGTATCGCGGTAGTTCAACACACAACGATTTGTACATCCTATATATTTCAGGATACTGGTCGTCATAATCGTAGATTAGTCCAGGGTATCCATAGGATGTCCACGTGAAGAGATGATCGCTTTTGCTGCACTTCAGT
Source organism: Chrysolina americana (assembly GCA_958502065.1). Lineage (NCBI taxonomy): Eukaryota > Metazoa > Arthropoda > Insecta > Coleoptera > Chrysomelidae > Chrysolina > Chrysolina americana. The sequence goes on from OY293410.1 coordinate 91,469,679, forward strand.
GTAGTATAAGTGTTTTTATATTTATGAATTGCTCGAACTTTTAGCCCTGCTATTAAGATTTTGACTAGTCTGATAAGCATCTATATGTTCACCAGCAGGCTGAATTGTGTATATGTTTTAAAGATGAATAAAGTTACTTTCTTACTTACTAGCTCGGTAAAATAAGGCGGGTGTGTACATTCCAAATTTTTGACAGAACTGAAGAAGACCTCTGTGTGAAGCAGGACTAACATGCTAAAGACTCGACACTGGCCCTCTTCTTTCTAGGCAACATCGTACGTTTTGCCTGTGGTTTGATAGGATAGGATAGTATAACAAGCTGGAACCGGTCCTGTACAGTATATCTGATGACATCGTCGCTCTAAAATGTCTAGGCTTTTCGAGAAAAAGCGACAGCCATCTAAATTAATCCAGGCGAGTCTCCGAATATCCTTAACTGTTCTAAATAACGGCGACACGTCTCGTCTCTCGGAGTATTCCAGAAGAAGTTTACTGTGGATATAAATACGGAGCTCTTGTTCACCGAGTTCAACACGGTTAGGTAAGAGACAATAGAGAGTAGACAACTTACAGTTTACAATAACGAAAATAACGATTTCGAGACCGGCCCTGATCACTTCATTAATAATGCACACTCGACAAGTAAACAAGTTCTCCGCTCGCATGACACATGAGTTCCGCGTAGAAGAAACGCGAACTTGCCAAGTAACAAAATCGAATGCCTTCGACGCTTCGAGAGAGCCATCTGACTGGATCGACGTATAGTCCCGATTGATCGAGAACTGCTTGCGGGTATATAAGGCGCTGGATAGCAGAGGGCACAGTAGTCATAGATAGTCGCAGAGAGTTACAAAATCATTCGAGAGTTTGCAGGTAGACAGCCACAGTAGAAATAAAATAGTGAAGTTAATGTTTTAGTTGAATAATTGTTTAAGTAGTGTTTAAAATAAATTAGCAAATTTAGTTTAGTGCATTTTTACCACAATAGTGTTGCCTTATATAAATTACAGTGACAGTATTTTTATTACAATTGTCAAAAGTGGGATTTTTAAATGAATAAGTGAAATAGACTAGCGACCCGTTAAACAAATAAGTTTTCGCAGTTTTGTATATCACTGGAAAATAAACTGATGAACTTTTTGTGCAAAATAGACTGATATCTCGTTGAAGGACAAAATGTTTTCGAGGAAAATGCGCTTTGTGACTTAAAGGTCGCTGATTTGAAGTAAGAGCTAGAGGAAAATGTCCTCGATACAAATTTTAAGATAGCCGTACTCCAAAGACTCACAGAGCTTGATTCAATTAGAAAACCCCGAAACATATTTCATAGGTTCTGGAAATGAAGTGCCAGATTTGAACGAAACAGAGCATAATCTGACAAAAAAATCAGCAACCACAAAGTTTTCAGGAATACATCCAGAAATCAATTACAGGGCTGTGGCGAGGACTTCTAGCTATTTCCGTAGCAAGAGGTGGGAATAGCTGTTATTGAACTTGGTCATTTTGTAAGTTTCACTTTTATTGTCTCTTCGATGAAAATAAGTGGTTTTATTTAACCACTGTTATTTTTCAGTAGCATTGATTTTTCTTATTTTTGGTTGTAAAACTGATCTTAGACATGAAAATAAAATATAATGTGGTGCGAACATTTTGTCCGGGAGTGTATAATATACATATCAAGTACTTTATAGATATGTCAATGAAATTTTAGGTTTAATGGACTGGGGCCGTCTTTGGTGGTTTGTCCGGCAACTGTAATCCATCAGTGGGTCAAACACTTCCATGAATGGGCTCCCGAGTTCCGTGTCAGTATTCTCCATCAGTCAGGAAGTTTTCAAGGTATTGTGAATGTACCCAGTGCCGGACTGGCCAGGTGAGATAGTTAGAAAAATCTCACGGGGCCCACCCCCCATTTGGGGTATCGGGGCCCCTAGGAAAACAGACATGGAAACAATAATTTAAAATTAATTAAGAGAAAAGGTCAAATGTCGAAATTAGTTATTGCCAGAAACATGACAAACGCAAATATTCACTTTCGATTTGGTAGGATTTCTTGAGGACATCTTGCAACGTGGCAACAGTGATGCGCGAGTATGTATGGTCGGTGGGCGGTTTTGGTTTTGGCGCGCGGCGCGCTGGATTACTGATTATTCGTATGCGCGACACTGAGACAGCAGAGAGTAAAGCCTGCCTGTGTCCAAAAATAATTTTATTTGGCGTAGTTGCAAACGCGGCCAGGTAAATACAACTCTATATATCGGGTCGCTCAAAGTTTGTTATGTTTATTTCATTTTTTACTCTAAGACAAGTGTAGAGCTGATCTTGCACCTTAATCATTAATAGTACGAAAACCAATAATTTGTTGAAATTTCCGTATGCGACTCATGAAATAGAATGAACCTTGTAATTGGGGGCCCCAATTTTTCAAAATCTCACTTGGCAAAGATAGGCCAGTCCGGCACTGAATGTACCCCAAGTTCAAGTAACAACTATACCAACTGTTTTCACAAGAAAACTTTGCCAGCAAATCAACTATTTATGTTCTGAAAGTAAATTGTTTCTGATGGGTTCAAAGAGAAGGGAATCCATCCTCTGTATGCTAATGGACCCCGCCCATAATATCTGTCAAGGAGTTTTTCTAATGTTTTCAGTGAGAAAGACACCTGTCTTATCGACTTCAGAAATTTAGCCTAGGAGTAATTGATACGCTCAGCTTTCAGTATAAATACCATCCCAATTGGCTTTCAGATACTTGGTGTGGATCCCAGTACTGACTGAGAGAAAAATAAAAAGGAAATACACAAAATAATATTTACTAAATAATTTATACTGTGATCGCTAACTTATGTTTCTACAACACAGTAACACACTGTGTCTTCATCTTTGCCAGTTATAAACTGAGCTTCACACCAAATCAACTATTACTTATACCAAATAAATTATTATTTGGAACCTTTGGTGTGAATAAAATTCAAATAATAGAAATTACACAAAACACCAAAACAACGTCTATTTTACTCAAGCTCATGCTTAGGACAAGATATCTCGTTTCTTTCAGAAACGGAATATAAATGTTGCAATCAAAACTAACAATAACCTATATTCTTTTCACCAACGCGAAGTCTGTAGGGCATGAATTCAAGAAGTCCGGGGTTTACAAACTCGAGTGTTAGGATTGCAATGCACTTTATATAGGCCAGACAGACCGCAGTTTAATTGAAAGGTTCAGGGAGCCTTTGAGAAATTACAGGTTGGATAAACAGGATTCAAATTATACCAACCACTTCCTTGAAATTGACCATGACTTCAGACAGAATCCGGAAATTTTGCATAATCAACCTAATGGTCTGAAATTAAACATATTGGAGTCCATATAGGTCAAGAAACACCTTACGTGATAGTAAAAATTCAGTTCCAGATAGACCTGTATAATTCTTCAATAATTAACTACCTCTTTGGTACAATTAATTATACTATGTATTTTTTATCATGTCATTGTGACACACTATACCTACACTTCAGTATATGAGTAAGAGTTGATTCGGTGTGAAGCTCAGTTTATAAGTGGACGCATAGTTTTTTTAAATTTCGAGCAATTAATCGTTGAAATTAAGTCGGTCATACCTCAACACTCTGTATATTTTGGACTCGTTCTGACCAGGTAACAAAGTGGACCTCATCAAAGACATGCACAAAACCAAAGGCATAATAATCACAACCTACCTGGGCATCCTCAAATACAAAGGCAACCTGCTCGACTACAACTGGCATTATGTTATACTGGACGAAGGTCACAAAATCCGGAACCCCACTGCCAAAGTGACTGTAGCCGTTAAACAGATAAGAACGCCGCACAGAATAATGCTGACCGGCAGCCCTATGCAGAACAATCTGACAGAATTGTGGAGTCTCTTCGATTACACGAATCCTGGTATGCTTGGGAATCTGACGACATTTCAGGAACATTTCGCGAATCCCATTTTGCACGGAGGGTTCGCGAATTCTTCGCCCATGCAGGTAAGGAGACAATTCTGATAGTAACATACAATGAATGTATTTTTGAAACACTATGGATTACAAGTTTTCGAGTGTGAGTAGGACGACCAATCAATAACACACATGGTAATCAAATAATATTTCAATATCTACATACCAAAACATTTTGTAGTGAAAATAAACTTAACTCATTCCTCTATTTATTCAAAACATTGATTTCACTATAACTATTTCAATTTAGTTTCACTGTCGCTGTCTATCTGTGAACTCACGAACTATATCTGCAACTGCAACTCTGCGACTCTGCATGCCATCTGCTGTTGAGCATCTTATATACCGGGAAACATATTGATTGATCCTAGGGCACTGTTAACACAATGATGAGCCAACAATTTATTCCAGTTCATTCTATTCAGATTTGCATTTATTTCATTGTAATTAGTTCTTTTAAAATTATAATATTCTCTATGATTTCTTTTCATATCATTGCACTGGAAACCCTAGACATAGTATTCTATTGGTGGGTGATGATTGTCAATTGGTATAAGTAATGAATCGCTTTTCTGAAGACCATGAACTGAATTATCAATGTTACAGAATACAAGATCCAAGATTCTATTGTTGTTATTTTATACATGATTGTGTTGCATAAACTCTGCAGAAGATAATAAATCAATCAAATTCGAATTCTTATTATCTACATTAGTTGGATTGAAGTAGCTACAGTTATGCTGAGAAGCCCAGTCTAAATTTGGCATTGAAATCACCATAAACTAAACTATTACTAAATCATCATTTAATTTGTGCGAAATCGATTGGAATTTGCTAGTGAAAAAAACTCTGGCATTATCGTCCTTGGGAGGTAAATAGACACAATAGAGATGAATTTTTTTGAAGTACAGGGTGACCCAGAGATATTCGGCATCACTATGCCACTTGTTCTGAAGAACGGCTTTGAAAGTACTTCGTTTTGCGATTAGTACTCCGCCACCATCCGATTTACAGCTTGAACTCGATTTTCTGTCTCGCCTATAAGTGTTGTATTCTTCGGAATTGAAGAGTTCATTACTGAACACACTGTCATTGAGATTCGTTTCTGTTATTAGATACACATCAGCATCGATGCCAGAAGAGTTTATTAAGCACTCATGAGCTTTTGACCGAAGTCCGCGCACGTTTTGACTGTATATTAATGAATCCATAGATGATATGATTTAATAAAAATTATTGGATTTTAGGAAAGTGATGAAATATGCTGCATTCCTCGGATAGAGACCACGCGGGATCTATCATCTTTCCGCATAAATATCTTTCCATTTTTAACCCATACAAACTTGTAATTTTTAATTTTTCCTGCTTCAATACACCAAAAATAAATCGAAGACATATTTCCGTACCCTTTCATTTCGGATTTGACCAGCTGAATAGTTCAATAAAATGAGTAGTAATGATAATTTTTTTTTTACCAATCGGGATAATCATATCTTGATGCACATTCGGAAACATACCGAATTATTAACCGAAGCCATTTATTAATACTTTCGGTAAACTAATGTCCACTGATAGTTATAGTCATCACTTTTTTCGGTTAACTGATTCGAATAGAATGATTTCACCTTCATGATGAATTTTGATCAGTTCGCGATTCATACATCAACTCCTTAACGTGCTAGCTTGAATTTGTTCAACTGCATGCGGATTTCATAAATAATGAGCTATAAAATTGACAAAATAAAAAAAATTATAATCGTTATTTATAACCTAGCTCTAAAAAAATGGAGTCCAAGGAGCTCATCCACCCCTTCTCCCTACTCCTTAACGTATCCGATAGTATTTTGAAAAATTTGTCAAATTTTCGAAAAGTCATAGAACATTGATTCATATCAAGTCGATTTTAATGTATCCTCATGGTGTCCAAATTATAGTGCCTCTTTCATTTCTAGGAAGCTACAGCGCTGACTGTAGCTACGACTCTCAAGTCTATTATATCTCCCTACATGTTGAGGAGGACTAAAAGCGAAGTGCAGCACCACATATCCCTCCCGAACAAAAGCGAGCAGGTTCTTTTTTGTTCATTGTCTAAAGAACAGACGGAGGTATACAAAAGCTATTTGATGGTAGGGTTACTGGAAATTTTGAAAGTTCATTGGTAACTTTATTCCCTGTGTTTCAGAGTGAGCATGTCAATATGATTTTAGGCAGAGGAACAAAAAATTGGTTTTCGGAAAACCACATGAGATCCAACGTTTTGGTAGCCATCACGAAGCTTAGGAAAATATGCAACCACCCTGATATATTTTTGACTGAGGACGATGGTAATGCTTTTGTGAGTACAAGGGTAATATTTAACTGGGTTATGTTCTATATAGCTTTTGCATTTGTAGGACGATAGTACTTTACCAGAAAATGAGAGATTTGGATATTACAAGAAATCCGGGAAAATGATAGTTGTTTCTGCTTTACTGAAAATATGGAAGAAGCAAGGTCACAGAGTTCTTCTTTTTACACAGAGCAGAGCGGTTATATTCATATTTCAACAGTTCTTGCACCAGTACGGATATAAATATTTGAAAATGGACGGTTCAACATCTATTAGTACCAGGCAACCTCTCATAGATAAGTTCAATCAGGTAGAATAATTGCACTATGGCATTTTAAACGAATGTGAAGTAATAATAACAATGATTAGGGATGGTGTCCTCAAGGACCCTCCCCACCTCTCAGAATTTCATTGCCGCATTGGATACTGAACGACGATTGACATATTCATTAAAATATATCATCTTTGAATTGTTCTCATCTTTTTAGGATTCTTCGTACGATGTTTTTCTATTGACAACTAGAGTTGGGGGACTCGGAGTGAATTTGACAGGTGCCAACCGAGTCATTATTTTCGATCCTGATTGGAATCCAGCCACTGACACTCAAGCGAGAGAAAGGGCTTGGAGAATTGGCCAAGATAAAGAAGTAACTGTTTATCGATTGCTTTCTGCGGGTACTATCGAAGAAAAGGTATTGATGTTTTTTTTTTAAAAACTAACAAAATCATATCGTTAATTTTTTTCATACCAACTTGGCTTTTCATTACACATTTCTAGCTTGCAAAACTGGTGTGAATGAATGAATCTCTTGGTGAACTGGTAATATTAATTCCAATTCATACGTGCCGTATTTCCTTTTTATAAGATTTTCATGTGTATGGGTTCATAACACTTGTAAACAATATCAATCAAACTTTCATATTCCGACTAATTCCCCCGTTTAAGTTTATGTTCAGTTTGAAGCTGTTCCTCGCGCTTCTGCTATTTTTGTCTTTTATAAAAGATATACTCATTCGACCTGGGCGGGCTATATGCAACTCCTAAACGAGAACCTTTTTTCACTTTTAAAATTATAGAAAGCAAAACCGTGTTGAGATACCTTAAAAAAATAATGCTTTAGGCTCTGATGATATTTCCCTTCATATGTTGCAGTTGGTTTTGCCCATTTGCTTCCTCATTAACTTTTATCTTCAATTTATCTAGAATCTAAAGTAGTTGTACACTTCCAAAGAATCCTGTACAGTTCGTTGCAATTCTATACGTATACGCTGTTAAAGTATGCTTTGGTTACTGTCTATCATCAATTTCAAGTATAAGTTTTTTACAAATTTCACCAGTTCATGTTAGCATTGTGTTTCTTGTGCGGTATCGGTTATTGTGGATTTGCGTTCATATTTTTCATTGGCGTCACAGAGTGGGTATTAAATTTCTATACACATTACAAAATGAAAAAAATATATTGAAATATTGTTATATGAAGTTGATAATCGACAATAACAAAAAAATTACATGCAAACAAATGAAACGTTTTAAATAGAAACGCATTATTTTTGACTAAATTGTCGACCACTGATTGAAAAGATGGAATAACAAGTGTGTTAAACAGTTTTCATTGTGCAAATGAAGTTTGAATATGATACCTCTTTGGGCTTATAAGGCTTCGATTTGTGTTCAACATATATTAGGGCAGGAAATCAAAATATTCCATGATTTCCTTATTTTTTTCAGATGTATCAACGGCAAGTTTGGAAGCAGCTCTTGAGTAATAAAATACTCATCGACCCAAAAACGAATAGGATTTTCAAATCGTCGGATCTGCATGATCTGTTTTCTCTTCAGGAACAGCAGAACTCCAACCCAGAAACCGCTAACATATTCCACGATTCTAGGGTGAGTCCAAAATTTTAATTATTGAAATTGTTTCTTGTATTTAATCCGATACACCTATTTGCACTGGTATAACTTAATTGGGGTTACTTTAAGTGGACCATACATTACGATTTTGGCTTGCCTTAGATTTGCCAGGCTTAGAAGCCACTTAACAGATTCAATTTCACTTTTGATTTGTGGCATTGAAAGTTCTGTGGTCCTACACGATTTTACATCATCCGGCAATTTAAAGTGACCAAACCACATGATTGACGCTGAAATTGAAAAAACCTTTAGATGTTAAAGTATAAAAATCACATTCAGTTTCGAATGTATATTTTGACACAAAATGTCTATTGATATATTGTTAATTTCTTTATCACATGAACTTCAAAATAATTTGTTGATCTGTCCTTATAAATTGGAATAGCGAGTCCTTTCAATTTTCCCTATTTCTCCAAAATTCTTAATAACTTTTTTTATAGTATGAACATTTTTGATTGATAGTCTTTCTTCGTAATGTTAAGTTGTATAATATAGTATGTATTTTTTATTACGCATATTGTGACTCGTGTGTCCCTAGACGCCAAATAAGACACAACGAGCAGTGCATGAGTGTTACTCATATTTAATAATTTTTACGTCGTTGCCAAACATTTCCAATATTTAGCTAGGATTAACGGTGCAACCGAACATTACCTCAAGGTGCACCTTAAATTAATCCTTTTGTTTGTTATTAAAGAGAACCATTGCAAATACCTATCACTGAATAATTTTCAGGTTAGGATACAAGAGAATCTCAAGAAGAAGAAAACAAACAAGAAAAAGAAGAACGACAAATCTAGTGACGGCCTCCATGATGAAGGAAAAGACGTCCTTTTCACAGAAGACAAAATCCAGCAGATGAAAAACTTGGCTCAACAAATTGCCAAGAGCTTATCGAAGAAACCTACTTCTTTTCAACTCGAGTTGGAGGAGGAAAGGCTGAAAAAGTTGCAGGAGAAAGAAGCTTTGAAAAAGTTGACGGCGCAAGAACTGTTGCAGTACAATAAAATGAAAGTGGCTGAGGAAAAAGCCGTGGTCAACGAAATTGACGGTTCCGAAGCTAAAGTCAGTTTTTCTGAGGCTCTGGAGTACTCCCAAACAACCGCTCAACTCCATCACGCACTCATTTCGCGTAAAAAAGACCCGGTTGAAGCTGCGCAAACGGTTGAACAAATTCGTAAACAAATCACCAAAGAGCCTCCTAAACTCATAGAAGAGTTCACGAAACACCACGAGAAATCCCCGAAGAAGGACAAGAAGAAAAGGAAAAATAGGAGTGTTGACGTTTCAGGGACTATTGACGGCGAACCAGTCGACGGCTTGGTGAAAACTGAAATTAAGAGGATGAAGAAAGACAAGAAAAAAACGAAGATATCTGATTCTGAATCACAGGATGATTATGTTTTAGGCAAGCTATTTCACAAGAAAGGTGAGAAATGAATGGTACAATAGGTAATGTGTGTTTTATTTGGATTGTTAGGGGTATGATTTGCAGATTTCGAAAAATACAATGCTTGAACTCAGAAAAAAATATTTTATATGGTTGTAAAATAATGCAAGGAGAACAGTGCTGCACAAGAACTAAGACTATGACTAAGAACTGATAACTAAGAATTCAACACCACTGAATTAATAAGCGCGTTTACGCAATCCTTACTAGTACTAAGAACTAAGTTAGCCAACTTCTAAAATCTGAAGGATTAGTACGCGAATTTCTATAGGTCGGAGTAATTTCTCTGAAAGAACTATCCCGAAATTGCATAAACCACACAGCTTTTCTTAGGTATAGTTATTAGTGTTTAGTATTAGGAAACGTTGCATGAACCAAGCTTATCTACAAAGGTGCATATACGATGGATCACTCTGTTTTTTGATATTTTATTCTCGAGTTCATTGGATTGTCTGATGAATACAGTTCGATTATTTTATCTTTACCCATGCGTCATCAATTTATGATCGAAGAAATCACACATCCTCTATCGAACATCTCTTTCTAACAACCGCTATGAGCAAATCAAAATTCGTTTACATTTGTCTGCTAAGCTAAGAATTATGGTATTGTGATGATGACGCACGGGTAAAGATAAAATAATCGAACTGTATGTTTACTTAACCTAAATATCACATACTCCTAGTGGAGATTCGTCGGGCGATCGACATGGTAGCCATTATTAATATACACCTAGTTTCCGAGATTGCAATGATAAGGCTCAAATTTGGGACACCCTGTATATAGATATTTCTTAATAATGCTCCGAGCACACTGTTTTTATTAACTTCGCTATGAAAAAATACAGCTACTACACCAGCTAGAAACACTTGGATCTTTTTAAACTGCTCAACTGACTTCAACTAGCTAAATCTTCCAAAATCTTCCTCTCCCAGTGGAATCTGTCACCTTATGTACTCAATTCAAGCGAAGTAGATTTTTCGGGATTCTTCCGTTCTTCAGAATGATCAGTTACTTTTTATGTTTAAATTCGCCAATAATAAATTCGAATTTCTCATTCGGACAGCTGCATTTGAATCACCTATAAGAAAATGAGAGGTCTATTTGAATTATTATTTCTTTCTTCATTTACAGACATTTCTCTTCCTCTTTTACACTGTAATATATCAGGATATAGATAGAAATAGATCAGGAAAGTTGAAGCGCAAAATGCCCTTGTTGTCCTGATATGTTGGTTCAGTTACAAAGTACTGACTGTTAAAAACTTTGTCATGCCGTTCACTATTTACATGCCTTCATTATCTACCTTAGAAACATTGTTGATAGACAGTCAGGGGTTTCAAATGAAGATAGAAACTACAAGGTTTGTTTAATATTCAGGTCTAACGGTTGATCGTCACTTGAAATAGAATGAACATGTGAACACGTGAACATATTAGTGAAAACACTCAGACACGTTGTACTAATTCAAAAGTCTTTTTAGATTTCACTCCTATGAAAATAATGTAATACTGATTGGTAGAATCTCGACTACAGTATGCTATTTTGAGTTACTTGGGAAAAGTTCCAAAACACTTAAAGACATCAGAAGGGCTGTCGAAATAATATATGGAAAACTATCAGCTGTATAACATTACTGTTATACGAGACTGGAGTACTTGACTTGAGACAACTCTGTATGTAATAAACAAGAATAAAATTGATCCAATATCCAACTGGGCACCGAATATGAGACAACGTGTATGTGACACAGAGCAAAAAAGCAACTGAACAAAATGATGCTTCACTTACCTATCAAAAAAACAAATCTTCAACTATCTGAGAGAAATGTACAGAATATATGTTTTCACTGTAAATTTCAATTCTTTGTACAAGAAGATATTCAAATCATTCATGATGAACCAAAACAGAAACTAAGTTCGAGAGTTGATATAGGGCTAGCAAAGTATGACAAATATTTAACAGAAAGTAGGTTATCAATGAATAATCACACATATATGACTACGTTTACGTGTATACTGTATTTACATGATATTTTTGCAAAATTTGTAAACCCATACACAACCCAAATTGGTTTAACTTGGGTTATTGTTTATTACTATTCGCATATGAATTGAACGTATAATTTGTATATTGAATTGAATAAACATTATTATTATTATATTTCATTATTCACAGGTGTTTCGGGGGCATTGAAACACGAATCCATTGTGAATGGAACACAAGGGGGAAATCTCAGGATACACACTGAAGCAAGAATGAGAGCCGAGAAGTCTCTAGAAGCACTCAGGAAGTCCAGAGTAGATAACTGGAGGTGGTGAATCTTCATTTTATGCTCCTTTTTTATGAAAGTATTATTTATATATCTTTTGTACCTGTTTTGAAGAATTTATTAAATATGTTTTCGATCACATAGTTTTTCAAAGCAGTTCGTTTCATATTGGATAGTTTTTCTTATTTATTCTCTCCTGTGCTCATTAAGACCTATTATTATATATTATTATAAAAACGAAAACAAGACTTCGGCAAATCCTTTGCACAGCATGAGTGGCGGTAGACATTTTTTTGTTTCAAAACATCATATTTTTGAAGATTCACATACCTACTTGTTTCCATAATATAAAGAAGAAACTCCTGTAATATTCCGAATAAACCACTTTCTTCTGGGCTATGAAAATTTACTTTGCCAGTAAATAAAATGTGCCTTTAGCAAATTCTACTTTCAGTCTGAGCATAATACAATACCTTCGACATATCCAAATTCACTATAATTCTGAGATCTCTCAACTAATTTTCTGTTATGAACCCCAGTGTAATGATTGTGCTTTTCTATGTTCATCAAAAGGTAATTGGAAGCAAACCATTCTCCATTCTTATAAGCGTTGTATTACGTTTTTCCTATTACATTTTTCCTTAAAGCAGTATGGTCATTGCATGAGATCACTACAGACAGCAGAGTACATTGTGAAGCACGCTAGTGATTCAAGTTTATCATAGTTCTAAATGAGAAACAGAAGGGGGCTCAGGATTGAATCCTGTGGTACCCCAATGTTGATTTTATTTTGATAAAGTGGAAGTGGAAAACTTATAAACGTATAATAGTGTAAAAAATATAAATCGATACAGGAGATACTTGTGATAATATCGAAATCGTCATAATATAATAATAATTATAATACTTCCTCATAAATATTTATAGAGTATACCCAAAGGAATAGCCTGAGCGGATAGAAAACGGCTATTATTTATTTGCCGTGACGCTTCTGGGAGAATTACTGATTTTTGGTGGCGTATTCACTTTTCAGGTGTAGGAAAAACCGGAAAACCTACAGCACTCCCCCGGGTGGTCGGTGCGAACTCCAAGCAAGCACCAGACGTCGGAATTGGCATCTAGACAATTTAAATTGCCGAATGTATTATGCATATATTATGAAAAGTTGTTCAGTTTTAAAAACCACGTTCCATCTACAATAATAATAAAAAACAGGTTTTTTAGAATTTTCTCTACAATAACACTCAGGCTCAGCTAGTTTTTTAATAAAAAAATTCTTAGAAATGGGCAAACTGAGTGTTACTTTATAATAATGATGATAATAATAATCCCTCATGAACACTCATAGAGTGTACCCAAAGAAATAGCCTGTGCGGGTGAAGAACGGCTAATATTATTATTTACCGTGACGTTTCGGGGCGACTTACTAGTTTTTGGTGGAGTATTCACTTTTCAGCTGAAGAAAAACCCGGAAAACCTACAGCACTATTCTAGGTGGTTGGCATCTAGATTCACATCACACTTGTTTTTCCGATCAAGGTATTTGGTCGCTTATCAACCCCGATGAATTTGTGAAAAATTTCCTCACAATCAGTAATCGAACCTGGCTAAGCGCTAGCAGAAGTTTCAACGGCCGACATCTAACCGCTTCGCTGCCGATCACCACATGATTACTTATTCTGAACAACTTTTCATATGACATTATTCCTGTACCAAATTAATATTTTTCGACCCTACTCGTATACGACTGACAAATTTCAGGATTTGATTAGTCATATCAAAGTCATATTTAGGTTTTGCAATATACTTTTTCCCTGAAACAGACAGACGTCTGTCACGTGGAGTAGCAATTTGAGAGCTATCCGCCGTGATGATTGAAACAATTTTTTCCCACGACAACCGCAATAAAAACGCCTCTGCATTGAAGGAGTTGTGTAAAACTATACTCTCATGCACTCAGCACCAATGCTGTGCTACGACGTCATGTGCAGAATAGAAGATAATCGATGATGGTAGTTGTACATTTTTTCTTGATTTTTCTTGGTTGTACATCCAGTGCACAACGAATAGCCACTGCGTGTCTAAGTACAAAGAAATTCATCTTGCGACATAATCCGTGTCCTCCAGATAAATCCATTGAGATCCCTAATAATTATACATCAATGGCCATTGGCAATCGTCAGTTTGATGATTGGAAGTTTGATTTTGCAATAAGAATTACAGAGAGCATTCGACACCAACGGTCGAATATTTACTTCAAATTTCACGATACGGTGTTGTGTTCTGCAAAATTCAATGATCTTTATAATTTCCTATGGAGTGTTATTCTAAAAGTTCAGTTCCACGTTCGATAAAAGTAAAGAGACGGGATTCTGGCTGTTCATTATTTGACTTCTTTTGGAGGGTAGTGCACACTGTATCATTTCCCGTGTTTGTTTGTACTTTATCTTGCAAATAAAAGTTTTTTCAATGAAAAAGCTCATAGCTAGTGATAATGATAATAATAATAATAATAACAATAATAACGTTTATTATTCCCAAGAAACAATAATATGTTTGTGATAGGGAACTTCAAGAACAATTGTTAATAAATACATTCATAGTAAAAAAGACAGAATATTTGTGAGGAGAAATGAATAATGTGTATAAGAATATTCAGAGAACGAAATAAATACTTTTATGTTAATAAAAATTTCTTCAATTTACTTTTGAACACTGTTAAACTTTTTGTGAGTTTGAGAAACTTTGGTAAATTATTATATTGAGTTATACCATTATGATAAATAGATCTTTTGCCAATATCTGTTTTAACCTGAATGAAGGATAAGTCATTAGCTTGCCTTGTTCAATGGCTATGATTAATTTGATTTACTGTTAATTTCAAATTGGAATCCTTCAGTTTATTTTTGACAGAAAAAACTAATAAAGATATTTTGTATTTATGTAAGGAGCTAATATCAAAAATATTTTGGGGTTTATGAAGATTTATAGTTGGTTCATGATAGTCTAAATAGAAAATACATTTTATTGCTTTGTTCTGGAGAATTTACTGAATTTAAATATTGTAATTTTGACTAAATCAATGAAAAATAAATGCATTCTCTATATCTCAACAGAACTTGATTTCGGATTCTATAGAGAACCCCAATAACTGGAGATATCCTTTTTCTCAATATTTCAATATGTGTAGACCACGATAAATATTGATCAATGTATAAACCCAAGAATTTAATTTCATTGGAATATTTGATCAAATCATTTTTGAAACGAATGGGAATTTTATAAATATCGGATAAGGTAAGCTCGGGTAGGTGTGAGTGTGATTTTCATTAGTTCGCATTGCATTTAGTCCATCTGATGAACCTGAACTAATATTAACAATGAAATTTTGCAGGTATTTACTTCGAAGATCAGTCTTTGTAATACGCCACAGAAAACTGTTGAAAAACGAATTCTATGAATTTTATTTATATATTCAGATATACATCTCCATAGGTCACACTTCCCCGGAAATTTGGGGCAAGTGTGATTGTGGCCAAATTTAAAGATATTAATACACATAAATCTCTCTTTGGGGCAGGTGTGAGTAAACAGTAAAGGAACTTTCACCACAATTTATTTGTTTCGAGATATCTTTATTCAAAATATAGTTAGGAACTTTTTAATATTGAATTTGAAATGCCCTGTTGGAAGAAAACAAAAAATAATCGTGAAAGTGAATATTTGTTGAAAAGAAAAATTTACAGGTAGAAATCGAATGAGAATTTCATTGATCCCCATCTTCTGACGAGTGGTGATGGAAGCACAGTTGTTATTTCATCCTCTGAAAGTGTATCAATGTCTTCCACATCTGGCCAGGTATATTGTTTGGCTCTCTGAGATTTCCGTATATAATATCGTACTAAAGCTGAGAAAATATTACTGTTTAGATTGGCCAAATGAACCAGGTTCACACTTGCCCCGACAAATAGGCCACACTATCCCCAATAACATTTAATTTCGGGGTGTGACATGCAATGGAAAAATGTAAAAAAAACAACTTCATGAAAAAACGGCAATCTATAGTCAGATTCATTGTTTCGACAGAAGAAAAGTGTATAAAATGGATTCTTACCTTAGATTTTAACAATACACTTAAAGCTTGAAATAAACTTGTTATACTCGTTCGGGTTGATAAATTGTAGGTTAGAAAATTGGGGAAAATATTTGGATTTCACAAGATCTCTTTTGTATCTTATATGATGGTTATGGATGAAGTGTAGGCTATTCGTCAATAGACGGCATTGGGCTGTTGCCCGGTTTAGCGAAGATAGCGAGCAAACTCACACTTGCCCCAAATTCACACTTACCCGAGCTTACTATACAGGTCTTTCAGATACGTACATATATGAAGATTTTGAATAATTTAACGTCAGTTTATGAAAAGAGAGCCATGGTGATAATATATTCAAATCGCTCAATATTTTTCCATTAATTTCCTTCGCATTATTTCCAGAATAAACAAAAGTGTCATGTCGTCAGCAAACAAATAAGTCTTTCCTTTGAGGGAAACTGACTAACTCAGTCAGATGATGATTGAAAAAAGTACTACGTGAATAAATAAAATTCAACATGAAAACTATATACATGTATTTCCTTCGCATCTATTTCCTACACTAATGAATTGAGTAGCATCCTAGAATACCAACAAATATCAAACACCTACTGACCATTTCTGTTAACCCAGCTGAACGCTCTTGTATTTTGACAAATGAATCAAAAATGACACGGTCTGAGTCAACTTCCTCTACAGCTAGACCATAAACTTTACCCTGGCAAACCAATGGACTCCCTACAACCAAATCCGCTCTGGAGAAGTTAGAAGGAATTTCAAAATGGGGAGAAACATATTTCGCCTCATCTACGTATTCTGATACCACTGTACCGTTCTGTATTGTGATGAACGTGCAGTTTCTGATATCACCTGAAGCCGCTACCCACTGAACAATCGAGTTGTTGTAGGTTTCGTTTAATCTGAGGGCGACTATGTGGTCAAAATCTGAAGATGATTGCTTTCCTTCAATCTGTAACGTGGTGGGGCGATCGATGGCTTGCGCATATATTATTGAAATCGCTTGGCTTTGCCACACATCAAACACATTTTTGTTAACTGCAACGCTGCTTTCACCTATAACAACACCTAGATACGTTTCCTCGTTCAGTTCTGCAACAGCATCTGCCAGAAGATTGCTGAATGCCGTAATCGCGTTCACATCTCCGGTCGTTATGTTCAGGTACTGCCAGAGCTGCACAGCTTCTTTTTGTCTGAAGTCATACTTTATCAAAATTCCTACTAGATCTTTCGTTTCCAATGTAAGCGCTTTTGAAAGCAACACATCCCTACAAGCTGCAAACAACTCCTCCAGTGTTTTACCCGTTCCATTGAGAGCCCCTTCCAGAGATTCTTTCGAGAAATTTCCCTTTTTGAACTCCTCAAATGGATCGGGGTCGTTGAAACTCATTGCGCTGGTGAACTCTCTTTCGTCTATACCCAGCGCTATTATGAAATTCCTTAGTGTGACTCCTGAAATATTCAGTCTATCTGAAAAAATTTGATCGTAAAAATCCTTGAAGATGATTTGGAGTTCCTCAAGGGCCGCATCCAAGCTGTATATGCTGAGTTTTATGTTCAAAGCTGCTAGAGCAGCGCTTGTGGAAGACTGACTTATGTTGCTCAGTCCATACAGTTGTGCGATATTACTCACTGTGATGGAATTGTTTAGCGAATTTGTGTACGTGGCGTTCACGACTAATTCTGGTACCTTCTTTTCCTGTACATCGAAGTGCAGTTTCACCAAATAGTCGTAGTTCCTGATATGAGTGATGTTTGGGGGAACAGGGGACGGTATTACTTCTGTGGTTGAGTTGTCTGGGGCTGGAAGATTTGTAGTGTTTTGACACCAGCTTTGTGTGAAGGTGCATAGTAAAATTGCTACTTGAATGCTCCTCTTGAATAACATTTTTCTGTAGCAGTCCTGAAACATAAAACAAATATTATATATAGGTTCACTGGTTAAAAGTTGCCTATGCATAAAAAAAGACGAAGTAACTAAAAAAATATTGCTACACGACATTTTTCACAAGAGTGGGAAATCTTGTAGCAGGGAGGCGCAAGTCATTGTTGTAATAGATTATAGAAGGTGATTCAGCACAAAATTGCTCGACCAATACGACATTCACCTAAATATTCATCAGTGATATGTCGTAGATCGTAGATTTGGAGAGTGGATATTGACAAGCAGAAGATCGAAAAAGGATAGCTTTCACCATCAGCTCAGGATTTAGCTCCAGCCATATTTGAGAGATTGATGGAGACTGTTTTGAAGAGACTCTCCTAGAAGACGTGCCTAGTATATTGCTCGAGAATCACTTGAGCTAGTATGGCTGTATAACCTAAAGCGTCGCTGCGTGTCCTATCACCAAAGTTGCAAAACTTGCGAGAAGATCCGTACGTGGTCCTGAAGAGGATAAATCACGACCAAGTTCGTTCCTTCAGACTACAGGAGAACGAGACGACGTGTGTGTTCATGTTCTTTTGCTCAAAAGGACAGGAAGTGAGGAACGACGAGACGAGAACGGTAATAAACCGTACGGAAAAGAGGTCTGGAAGAGCCTCAAAACAGACCTACGATGCTGGATCAGAATTTTTTGTACCAGACAATTACAAAATTATCCTATTAGATTCATTGGCTGGGTTGCACAGTTATAAGAAGTATATTGGAAACGATATTTCGATCCAGCAGCATCAATATTTTGATGTATTGTAACAATCGAAACCCTTTCATATAACGGTCCGCTGGTAACTACTATCGTCATCTCTAGAAGTTCCTGAGTCATCGCCGAAAACTTCAAGGTGTACAAATACAGATAGTTGGCAATATACAGTTGATAGAGTTAAATATAGTGTTGCGTAACAATAGAGACGAATAGGCCATATTAAGTTTGTCGAAATTAATCAGTTCTTTTGTAAGGCAGTTTCTTGGAAGCCAATAAAATTTGATTTTCCCAAGTCGAGTTCATAATTGACTTGGTCGAAAGCTCTTATCTGATACAAAAGCACAAAGATTGATGATAGAATATTATCGCTATGTGTGTAAACATTATTTATTTTCCTCGGAAGTGCACTATTGGGATTTTGTTTTTGACGGAATACATAAATAATAATAGAATAAAAGTGGCCCTCGTACACTTTCTTGGGGAACACCAATGCTGATATCTAATAACCAAGCCAGCACCAGATCCTGTTACTCCCATAATCATTTAATTCTTTTATCAAAATGTTTTGTATTGTTTGTATTGTCATTATATGTATTTTTCCATTTAGAGTAAGTATACTGAATAGCTGATTCACATTGTTTTTACTGTACTCATTTCATCTTCTATCCTCTCCTTTTAATTTGTTTTACCTGATTGAATGAGAAGTGCCGAATCTATTGGAACTAATCATTCCTCACCCTTAGGCAAATACAAGCCAGTAAGCCTGATGTAGTCCTTCTCGACCATCAGAGTGGGACGATTTTCGTCAATGAGTTTTCAGCTCCTGGCCGAAACGAACATCGTCCGAAAAGAGGAGGAAAAGCGGACTGAATATCGAGATCTACTCTTTGATCTCCGCAGGCTTTACCCAAACCATTCTGTCAAGATGATGGTTCTGATAATAGGGATCTTTGGTGGAATGATGGATACAGTAATCTCAAACTTAAAAATCATTCCTGCTTTCTGTAATATGGCAGAAATCTTAGCAGCATAAACGCAGGAGGCCGTTATTCTTGGTTCACTCCGCCTGCTCAGGGCATATGATTCTTGGACCAAATAGTGACTTACCCCTCGGCGTGGGAAGTGCTTATTGGGATAAATGATCCAGCGCGCCCTTCGGAAGAATCGGGACTCCAGAGACAGGGCCTGACTCTTAACGGAATATATATATATATATATATATATATATATATATATATATATATATATATATATATATATATATATAATCGTGTTTAGTTTCAATTATAATTAGGATAAGATAGGAATTAAGATCACCTGAAAAACAAAAGGCGAAGTTCAACTTAGGTAGCACAAGTGTTACTTGTTCTTCCATTCTACCCCAGTTCTTCCACCCAACCCAATGGATCCAACGGAAAAATTGCGAAAAAAAGAAAAATAATCTGATTTAGATTAAATATTAAAAACTAAATTAGATTGAATAGTAAATATAAAAGTAACATCAATGAAATACACATATAATAACGTTGACTTGACATACTATATTTTCCCTCATTAGAACGGGAGTAGTATATTACATTATGAGTGTGGAAAGTCACATTTTTCAAATCAGTGGGAAATATTGTAGCACGAGGCGCACGCCGAATGCACAATCCCACGAATGTAAAAAATCACTTTCGCACAAGTAATGTACCTATTTTTCCTACGACCACACAATTATTTTATCAACTAATATCGATGTTATTGACAGAATGTGCAAGAAAATCTGAGAGGTTGACTGAGAACCATTTCAACCAACTTCATCTCTTTGGCATAATTATTTTGAAATGCAAAATACTTTCATAGTCATTACAAATATGAGATATCCGTTAATAAGCTGTAGGTCCACAAGAATCAGACATGACGAAATCGAATTAGCTCAGTTCGTAAAGCGAAGTGACCTGCAATCGGTAGTACGAGGGAACTTTTTTTTAAGACGAAAAAAATCATTATTTTTTAAATAGCTTGTTATTTTGCGTTCAGATATTATGAATTTGATAACTTGAAGCGGTAAATCTAAACAGAAATTACGCTTATTCATATACTTTCTGCACCCGTGCGATTTACTATCCTCACCTGAGCGGAAAGTAACTTTCCTCACGCGTGTGAATATGTCACTTTCAGTGGGATTGTACAGTGCGATATACGTTACTTTCCTATGTGGTTGTAGGAAAAGCGACACGAAAAGTAACACTTCAAAACTAAAATACTCGCGGGAAAGTGGGTAGAAACGCACGGTCGTAGAAAAAAGTGTCTTTATCACACATTTTCGAAACATTCGCTGCACCTTCTTGAAGTCCTGGGTTGTTCTAAGATTTTCAACGCACAGCTCAATTTCCGGCTGCAATTTATCAAAACTATACTCTCTACCTTCTATCAAGAGAAGCTGTGAATAATGCAAATTATCAGCCATTTTTTAAATTTCCGCTTGATTTATCTTCAGTGTGAGAGAATTCATATCCTGATAAAACATTATCTTACAATGGAATGTATATGCCAATTCTGGAATATTCCTCAGGATCTTTAGTAACAACATTTGCCCTATTTACTTTTCTTAAAGGGTATCGAATTGTCCAAGTATTGATATTATTTCTTTTATTCATTAATATCTTCAACAAATTGTTGTGCATCACTTTTATCAGGCGTTTTTTTCTCTAGAATCTTGCTTAAGTTTTCTGTTGAGTTTATAAAATAAGCCAAATAAGTAAATAAGTAATTAATATTGTAGTATGCAATGAATTTATCAGTAATTGTGATTTCGAAGAAGACTCTGTATCTTATCACTGACGTATAAGTTGGAAGGCCTTAATAATAATCTGGAACGAAAGCTTGAATACTAATACCGCTTCGTATCTTTCTGACCATCTCGAACTTCACTAGTTTCAAGTTATTGGAATATTTCTGGAAATGAATTTTTGAAAAAGTTGATAGTTTTCTGGATGATCTCTACCGCACTCCGTATATCTTGGCATTACTATACATATGGAAATGAACCTCATTGTTTTTGACCGTATACCGGGTCACAAATGACATTTGGGAGTTATTGCTTACATCAGTTATTTCATCAAAAATAATGCTGTAGTACTCTGTTTCCGTAATCTCCATAACTCTAGAATTAATTTATTATTTCTTCGCTACCACAGGAAATAAGGACGAAATGGACTTATTTGTTTCTTAAAAAAAATAATCCTTTGAAGAATAAATAACTTTGAATTTATATCTGTTTTGCTGCACCTGTTCTCAACGTTTAACATCTAAAATAATGATTTATTTTTCCTGATCAAAATTCCAATTTTTTGTTTGTCCCTCATATACTGTTTGGGAATTTAGAAATCATAAAATGGCTCGAAGTAGTACAAAGTGGAATGTATGAAGCAAACATCTGACCAAAAACAACTGCTTCCCTGACCAATAGCACGACATGCATGAAATAAATATTACATATATTTGTGCAATGTTCCAGAAGTAAGTATCTACTTATTGTAATCAAACTTGACATGTCTCATAAGTGCTAGGATAGATCGATAAACATAAGAGTCTTATTTCTGTCGCATCCAACGAATGATAACATCCATTTGCATTTCCTCATGAATGAGTCATTCACAAGGTCTCTCGCTAAGACGAGAAGCACTCCTCAGTAGCACAGACTTCTGGAGAGTATCAACCGAATGACATGAATAATTTCGACGTAAAATTATAATTTAATTTATTTTTCGATTCAATTCCACTCATGGGCCGTGATGGTCATAATGGTAGAGCGCTTGTCTCTTAACCTAAGGGTCATGGGTTCGATTCCCAGCATGGTCATCGGTCTCGTGCATGGCATCACCCGTTGAAAGGTAAGGGCTGCGTCTTCCCTAGCTCGGACAAGTCTTTCGAAGACTTTTGAGGGTTGTACTCTTAAGGGTGTGCAGGTGGTTAACGGAAATAACAATTTCAACAACAATTTCAATTTCAATTGGGTGAGCTAACCTTCTCCATTGATCATTGACAGAAACAATGAAGCCGATATGTAGGTGTAGGGGGCAGTAGTTGTTTTCTGCTGGAGACTTACCGACAAACATTCCCGTACTGAATGGATTCATATGGAAGTTCGGATCCATTTATAATTACTTGACAGTCACGTGAAGTAAAGTCATATAAAAATTTGTAGGTACGTTATCCACTCATCAGTTACATAATCATCGCAACAAATATGTATCATTCTTTGACCTGAATTCACGAATAGGGTTCAGTTAATGAAAATAAAAGCAGAATAAAAAGAAAGTAAACTTGCCTATATACTTGCCTTCAGGAGCACATATATGAACCACGAAACTGTTGAATTTCAATACTATATTTTGGAACTGCGTGATTTGACTGAAATATTAGTGGTTTTTGTAAATCATTCTTAAACAAAGTCAAACAAACTTGCGACACAACTCAAATATAAAGATTGTAAAGATAAAAACTATTTGAATGGATATAGTTACTGAGCATGTTGAAAATTATCTAAAGACATATTCTTGCTGGCACGGTTACTGAGATACCTTGATTCAAGTACACTTACAACTGAATTTTTCTATTGAAGTTGGTAGACGAAAACGGATAATTTCTACTAACCAGACGTAAGTAACCCATTTGTTGCAAAAAATTTATCCCTTTCAAACTAATGCCATAATTTTTGAGATCATTTATTGAAGCACACAACCCGATTGTTTTGTTTTTGTATACAGTGTGTTCAGTTTGCCGCAAAAACAGGAACACACTGTATGCACAAGAACCGAAACCACTGCCTTTTTTTTATTCGATAGCTTGATAACTCATGTTTGGGTTGGAGATTTTTTGATGACGTTTTGATTATTTGCATCTGCTATGTTTTACTATAGCAAACCAAAGAATAGTTAAAGATGGTCTATCAGTCCATGAGTCTGGAAGCCAAATATATTCCAGGAAGTAATAATTCAATGGCAGATATTGTTTCTTGATACAGTGCCCTACTCAACCGGCACCTTTTGTAGGAAGGCATGACAAAGACTTAGAATATGG
The DNA here is from genome assembly GCA_958502065.1 of Chrysolina americana. Taxonomy (NCBI): domain Eukaryota; kingdom Metazoa; phylum Arthropoda; class Insecta; order Coleoptera; family Chrysomelidae; genus Chrysolina; species Chrysolina americana. The sequence continues at coordinate 91,493,455 of OY293410.1, forward strand.
GGGACTCCGACAGATTAATTTGTGACCAGCCAGCCAGTAGTTATTCCGGTGTTCGTAGCCCAATCGACTCGAGAAGAGAGAGCATTGCTTGGAGATGTTTTCAGAATAGAATGGAATTGTCTGCCGTAGGGTTTTCCATCACCACTTTTTTACCCAGAGATATCGGAGTAGTGTATATGGGTGTCAGTGAAACCTAGCGGTCGGTCGGTGGCTCAGTGGCTAAGGTCTCTAGCAGTACCCGTTTTTTTGCATCAGCCTTTTCCGGGGTTAGCACGAAACAACCGCCTCTGACCAAACTAGACGACAAAGCAGTATCTACATTGAATGCTACCGACCGACGACATGCATAAGCTTTGCAGGAGGCATGTATCATACGTACTACAACCACTATCGTTTGGAATACTCGGCCTACCGCTAACACCAGCGGAGATGGACACTAGCGTCTCTGACCAGGACCCTATGTGCCTCTTGGCACAAGCGCTCCCTTGCTCTGCAGCCAGCAATGTCTGTGGAGGAAGGGAGGCGGCTCTCAGTGCGTCCTACCGACCTTTCCTCTCTCCTGGTCCCTCTTGGGCGAAGAATTGAGCTTAGGACGGAGTTTCAGTATACCAAATGATGTGTATTACAATTCTAACTTTGTAACAATAAACATTTATTTATTTATTTATTTATTCTCTAGCAGTGGAACTTCTAGCTCGCATCAGACAGACGTTCGAGGTTCCGGTACGGAATCTTTTTTCTCAAGTACACGGGTCTCTTTAGGTGGCCACATGCCTTGTTGTGTATCAAGTGTGATGTGAGTTGCCTAGATGTCAATCCCGACGTCTGGTGCTAGCTTGAAGTGCGCACCGACCAACCGGGGTGGTGCTGTAGGTTTTCCGGGTTTTCCTACAACTGAAAAGTGAATACACCACCTAAAACATCAGTAAGTCGCTCCGGAGCGCCACGGCAAATAATAATAATAGCCGTCCTCTACCCGCACAGGCTATGCCTTTGGTGTTTATGATGGAGTATTATTATAATTTTTTTTTTAATCCATTAGGAATTACCCAGACAGGCCCTGTCTCCGGAGCCCCGACACTTCCGGAGGGCGCGCTGGTGTATCATTAACCCCAGTGAACACTCCCCACGTCCGTGGGCTGAGTGATTACTGGGTCCGAGAGTCATGTGCCCTGAGAAGACGGAGTGAACCAAGAATTACGGCCTCCTGCATTCTTCCGGCCAAGTTTTCTGCCGCATCATGGCAAGCCGGTATGATTCTCAAGTTTGAGAGCAGTGTGTCCATCATTCCACCAAGGACCCCACCCCTATTATCAGAACCACCATCTTGACAGAATGGTTTGGATAAAGCCTGCGGAGTTCAGAGAGAAGATCTCGATATTTAGTCCGTTTTTCCTCCTCTTTTCGGACGATGTTCGTTTCGCCAGAAGCTGAAAACTCAATGACGAAAATCGTCCTACTTTAATGGTCGAGGAGGACTATATCGGGCTTATTGGCTTGTATTTGCCTGAGGGTGGGGAATGAGTAGTTCCAATTTATTCGGCACTTCTCATTCTCCTTTGATTTGAATACTCATCAGAAAAAATGTAGAAAAAAAATTTTCGAAATGTAAATTTTAGAACATGGAAAAACCGCCCTTGACAGTTTTTCCGTTTCTAAGAAATTGAATAGATTGCGATTCCCGTTTGCGATCAGAAAATGATTCAACCATATTAATCGGTGTTCTTTTCTCTACAAATTTACTCTCATATGTTTTTTCCTAGTTATTCAAATAAGCCGAGAAATTGACAATAACGAATTAATGGGTCGGTCGTCAAATTGATTACAGCGCGTGTTGCCGATTTTCTCACCACGCCACGGCTCGGAGATTAAGACGGCCGTGCTAAATGCCAACGTTTCTGTGTAGCATGGTAAAACAAGATTTATTAAACGGTATATTGAAACTCTTTTATGATCTAATTATTTATTTACAACTTACTTTCGATATAATATAACAGTCAAAATGAAATGATCACACATCCACTTACACTTAAGTAGTAAGTACTATGAATCTAGGCGAACACAACTATAAAAAATGTAAGAATTGAGAAAATCCCCGAAATCTTCGACACCAAAGTGGCACTGCTTGGTTTCCCTGGTAGGTTGGCCAAATCCAATTGTTTCATTAGATGGTCCGGCACATCTATGTATATCTTATCCAACCCTATATTGGCAATGAGACTCCTTAAATTAGTGACGTTAACTTTGTCTGTTTCTGCCGACCATAGAGTCAAAGTAGAATCTTTGATTCCTAACAGCAGTTTCTTCATTTGCGGCAAACTCTCAGCTGCTAGGGCTGATCTAACTGTAACATAAAATTTTTATTAGACAAATATATGATACACTCATACAGGTTATCAAGAGACGACAATTCGTCACTAATTGATGATTATGGAAATCGAAAGTGTTTCTACTGTAAGTTCTGATTTCTGAGCTTGTTGGTCATGGTCTTAAGGTGATTAATCGTGGAATCATCCTTTTCTATTTCGGAGGTTATGCATAGGCCTTCTTGGCCCCTGTATCCTTACTTCATACACTTATGACACTTATTCGGAAGTGTGTATCTTTTGGACGACGACTTTAAAGTTTAAGTTAAGATCTTTCGAGTGTATTTTTGGGTGAAGTACTTGAAGGTGTACATAAAATGGAGCGATCGTTATCATCTTCAGGGCTTTGCTGCAGCATTTCGACGATGGGAGGATTGGTCCAATGCTCCATTGTCATAGCACTGGTTTGATTGAAAAACTTATAGTTTGCTGTGTATTTCAATCAAAGACTATTCTGTGACTGAAGTTTTCATGTGTGGCTGCCAAGTAAAACGGCGTTATACCAGGACTCCCATGTATTTTACCAGTCCTGTCCATGGAACCATGCCATCGGATACCGTGGGGCTCTGCTTAGGGAAAGTGCCTGTCCAAGGAGAGTTAACTTGAATATGCCACTAAGATTGTCGATTGTAGCTTTACTCCTTGAACATTGTTTATCGCACTTGTGACCAGGGATGTGACGTTAGCCTATGAGCCTACGTCGCATGTCGCATGTAAGTGGTTTCCGGGATGTCACTGGTGTAGAAGTTGCAGTTTGAAGACAACACTACACCCAGGAGGGATTCTCGTTTGTTGACAAGAAAAGATGTTTCGACTTGTTCTAGCCTATCAGAACAAGATGCCTTGGTGGAGCTTGTGAAACAACTCAAGGTGCCACAATAGATCACTAGACACAAGGAGTGCAATTGACTTAGTTCAGTTTCTTGATTGGGTTTTCCACTAACCTCGACAATTTACGTTCGGTGATGTATAGATTGTTCATTCGGTAGAAAACATTGGTCTTCTATTACTTGGTGATTCTTTGCAGCACAAAACGTCGTATTGAAAAGTAAGTTCTTCTTACCTATCTCATCGCACGGGCTTGCATCTCTGGAAGTTTTTGAAGGTGGGTATGAATCAAGTCAACTCCAGAAGCATTCTCACCGCTAAGGTTTTCAACTATAGACCAAACCCTCTTCTCGAGGATATTGGTATATGTGTATGGTGTATGACAGTCCGGATTCGATTCCCACCACCTGGCACTGAGCTAAAGTGGTTCGGAATCCACTTGTAAGTAGGCTGTGGGTTCACACAAGCTCTGCTTTGGAGGCATTTTCTCCGAAAACCTGGGTGAATCGTGAAAGCAAATTTTACAGAACCACAAAAATAATCTTTATGAATATTCAATTCCAACAGATTCTTCATTGTGTCCGCGAAGACAGGGGCTTCACCTGCGGAAGAGAAGCATAGTCCTCGCTCACCGTGAATAGAAAGGAAACATTGAAAGTAAATGTTACACAAAATGCTTAGGCCTTTACATAGATGGTAGATTAAAATTCGAAGATCACGTGATGGCTTTGAGAAAGAAACTGTCTTCTGGGTGCTATGCAGTGAAGCTTATATCACATGAATTAAATTTCTCTGCTGCAAAGATGGTCTATTCTCTCTCATTGAGTCACATCTGCGCTATGGTATTGCATTCTGGGGAAGCTGCAACAACCACCTATTGAACAGTATATTCATTCTACAAGAACGAGCCTTACGATACTTGTGCAAAGCTAAACCTCGAGATTCTTGCAAACCGTTGTTCAAATCCCATAAAATATCAACAGTAATAGCCCTGTATATTTTGGAAACATCATCAATAATTAAAAACATGAAACTAAGTTTGGCACTTATTCATCATATCACAATACTCGACAAAACGGAGATATAAAACTTCCACTGCCCACCTCTAGTCTCATTAAAGATTCATTCATTTACACTGGGTGTACAATTTATAACCATCTACCCAATAATATTAAAGACATCGTATCATTAAAAAAATTCAGAAAAGCTCTCAAAGATTTATTGATAGATAGAACCTATTACAGTTTGAATGAGTTTTTTGTCGAATCACTAGTTCAGTGAAACTCTCAAATTGTTATTTTAATATGTTTTACATTTGTGTGTCTCGTTTACTTCGAATATATTTATATGCAGATTTTTATTTTGTGAATATGACTATTGCATTGACTTTTACGCGATTGTGACTATACAATTTTTTATTTTTCGTCTTTTAGCTATTAACATATTTATATGTATTTTTATATTTACTTGCTTCAGGCTTTGTCTATAAGAATTGTATTCTTTCGATAATAAAGCATACTTTGACTTTGACTTTCCGATTTCCGAGATGCTTCGTGAGGATAGCCTTGACAGTATCTTTCAATTGACCGCTTTGGTGACGATTTGATTAGGTTCCCTGCGGTAAAATCAAAATAGGAGCTGTACCTGCTTACCTGCGAACGTTATTTCATTTGCGATGTTTTGTTTCTTGATTGCGTCAATCATTTCGTCAATTTGTTTATCGGTGTAGCTACCAGTCCCAGCCGGGATGGTTGTTGTCCAACCAAGAGATAACGTGGCCTTCCCAAATTGTTGTGCCTGACTCAAAAATTGGGTCGCATTCACAGGAACACCCGTGGAATTACCTGGGCCAGGTAGGATATCAGCATTAAGCCAAATAGGAAAGGATGCCTGTAAGAATGTATTTATCAATGATTGAATGCTTAAATACAGAAACATTTGTAAGGTAGTACATGAAAGCATTGTTCAAATGGAATACAATAGTTAGTCAATGCCCGTGGAATCGGCATTGGAGCACAACGATTGTGGCATTTGGGGTTTTGAGTTGAAAATTAAGTGGGACTACAAAAACCTGTAGAAGTTTTCCACCTAATACAAAATATTTCATAAAGTTTTTTTAAAAACTGAAATATCTGGATTCTCAAATCTCATCGCCAAATATAATTTGCATCTATAAACTATCCCGGTTTTTTGCACCAGTCTAAAAAACAGACTTCCAATAGATATTTTGTTTTCCCTTTCTAGTGTTATCTATCGACGATATCGAATCTAAAATTTAATCGCCACCTATTTGTTGGTAATTTCATTACACCAGAATGTGACCTACGAATATTTTTTGTTCCTCAAGCAATGATCTACGACCTGACTGGGAGACCAGAGTACCTATACTCACGCTATCTGCATACCCTCTCCCATCGGATCCAATTATTTTATACAATGATAAAAGCCAGTAAGTCTGTACTTTTGAAAAATAAAAAATGGTTGAAAATAACCGAGCCTTCCGCTTTTTCCCTATACAATAGGGTGTCGGCAATCGTCGAATAAAAAATCATTCAACAATACAACTGCCGAATCATTTCAGCTCAACGTCTGTCAGAGTTTTTCTACAAGAATATCCTTTGCAATACTTGCTGTTACAACTACCGAATAAAATAAACAGTTGATACATACTAGTTTCACAGTTCACCCGATAATCAGTGCAGATTCTACAACATGTAAAAGATTTTCACTGGGTTTTGGCAACTGGCCCTCTGAATTCCTAGAGATGGCTCTGCTGCTAACTTTCTTATCAGGTACTGGAGTTGTTGTAGGGCCAGTTGACAAAACCAAGTAGAAATCGTTCACATGTTGTGGCCGGGTCTGCAATAATGATCGGATGATCCATGAAACTATTATGTACATAGTTACACCTGTTTTCGATTATAATTTGGTAGTTGTTACAGGAACTATTGCAAAGTATATTCTAGTAGAAAAACTTTGCCAGGCGTTGGATAGACGTGATTCGGCAGTCGTATGGGGCTGATGAACGTGGTCATTAACATGGAGATGATGGCTTCCTAACCTTCGATAGACTGGACAGTAGACTGATGGGTCTATAGTTTAGAGGATATTACTTGGATGCTACTGACGTAGTTTTCCAGGAATGTGGTAACCGCAAACAATCAAAGGAAGCAGTCATAATGAGAGAGAGGAATGCTTAATCGTTTTCAGGTTCATCAGTAAACGAAGCAGAGAAAGCCTTAGCTGAAATCTCTGCAGAATTAGAGTCGGAAGAGCAAAAGGTGTCAGTGTGTTTTTTTTGAGTTGCGGTATGGAGACTTTGGTATTCATGTCTGATACATTTGTACGTATTTCTATGGTTTTCGGAATTTGCAATTTATTTTTCGTATTCTTGACGCGAATTGCGCAGGGAGTTTGATAATTAGTTTTAATAATCGCTATGGATTCGATAAACTTCGGTTTGTACCTTCAACAAAGTTGTTTTTTGTGGTGTATTGAGGATAGAAGGTTGGAAATTATCAAGGGAGTCAGTTTCTTGTAATAGAGGCTGAAAGTGTTGTGAGAAACTCATTCAACATTGCGTTGGGGTCGTCAAATAGTACAATAACTTTCAAAAATTTAGGGTTATATATTCAAAATTCCATTCATAGTGTGCCTCCTACACCCAAAATCCCCCTTTTTATTTGGAAAGTACTGTCAGGTATTAAAGGAGCAGACATTTTCACGGATTCGTTTGGCTTTATAGAGATGCTATCAACCATTTCGATGAGGAAATTGTCTTGGCACCCCATTGCCACGTTATTGAGATTTAGGAGATAAATGTCATAATATATCAAACAAAAATGACATCAACAGTTACCATAATAATTGTTATCTCTGAGAATATATGATCATGATTTTCCCGTTTTCCCCCTTACGAGCTCGCTGAGCTTTATTATGAATATTTTTGAAAACATTCGATATTATTGGATATCAGGTATATTCGGAATTAGTTATTTATATCTAGCTTCAAAAAACACCAAAAAATGTCACTTTATTAAAGCGAAAACTATTGTAGAGTTATTCCACAGCATATGTAGATGTACGGAAAATTTTGTATCACTTTTCATTGCCAGTGTCGAGCAGTGTCAGAAAAATCATCGATGGGGCGCCTAACATAACTGAAAATGACCATTTCTTAGTCTACTTCTTGGCTCTAAAATGAAAATTAAATCCATACCAAAAATTAGAGCTTTCTGATGAGCAAATACCGCAGACATGGAAAATATCCATTTTTAAAAATCTGTAGCTCAAAAAATGGCCCATTTTTCAACATGTGGCCCAAATTTACGAGAAGCCATTTCCCATAGAAAATGAGCAAGATCCTTTGTCCTTAGCCATAATGACTTTGCATATCCGTAGCAAATCATTTTGAATGGTCTCGAGTAGTTTGTCGATTCACGAAGCTCCACATTGAAGGGGATATTACCTGTTATTGTGGACATCCTCTGGTTGAGATATCTCGGAGAATTTATAAAAACGAAAACAAAGACACATTTCGTAAAAACACTTTCACAATTTACGTATTATGTTTACTCACATTGTTATAATTACGGATGATACCGACTGATCCGCTAAAAGCTTCTATTGTTTTGAAGTCAAGTTTCACACCTTTCTTGGCTAGATTGTTTTTAGTATTTGATATGTTATCGGTTGTGTAAGCAAGTCTTGCAGCATTTACTGAAACAGAACTGTTGGCACTACTGGTATCGTTGGTAGTGTCTGGTGTAGTAACATTGAAGTTGCTATTATCAACTGCAGCCGTATTGGTATCGTTGGTAACAGTGCTGTTATTCACTTCATCGTTTGTACCATTGTTGATATTAGTACTGTTGGCGAGATTTATAGTATCATTGGGATTGGTGGAAATTATATCAATATCACTTGTGGCATTAGTACCAGTCGTGTTAGCAACAGGCGTATTGGTTCCGCTGATATCACTGCTATTATCAGTAACATTAGAATTGGTGGAATTTATGCCGCCAGCTACTGTGCTAGTACCAGCTGTATTAATTCCGCTCGTGCCATTATCATTCGTGCCGTTGTTGGGAACAGGGCTGTTGGTGGTACCGTTATTCAAGTTGGTCGTATTGTCAGCGGTACCAGCCGTTCCATTATTGTTGAAATCTGTGACTGTTTTCAGGAACATCTCCAGAGATAGGTCCGATGAATTGGCAGGAGGGTGGGCCATAATCGGAATTACTGATGGATCTGCGGCCACTGTTCCCAGTACTACGTCTGCTTCGATCATCTTTATGTTACCTGAAAATAGGAAAAAATTATTCAACTTCTTTGGAGTCATTCACCCTGGTAGAATCGTACTCATATTCAGATATTGTACAGAAACGGACATGGTAACCAACCCAACTGTAGAATATATTCGTAAGCTTCACTCTCGGTAGCCGCTCAGTATCTTCTTTCAATACTGATTAAGTAGTATGTTTTTACATTATGAGAGTGTTTGGAGTATAAACGTTAGGGGAGAGGGCTATGAGAGTTCATCATCTAGAAAATAATCAAGGGACAATGCTTAATTTTGTCCCCCAGCCGCCGCGCCAAAGTTGAGCCAGGAACCACCTAGAACTATTGGGAACCATCAAAATCCAGTGCTGGAATCGTCAAAATTTTGCAAGAAACGGAATCATCAAAAACTATCAAAATTTAGTGCTAGAACCGTCAAATTGATCCAATGATTCCAGAGGGTTCCTGACTCAATTTTTGCTGTTCCAGTATTGTATTCTGGCGGTTTTCTGTAGTTTCCAACTGTTCCAGAAAATTTCCATCTCGATTTAGGGGCGGCGACTGAGGGGCAAAAATGAACCGTGGTGTTTTTCCTTGTTAATTTCCACAAGAGATGAGGATTAATTTTCAAAGAGTAGAAAGTTCTTGTGTCGTTTTTATGAGTATTTACTAACTATTGTCGTAATCCAATCTTCCGCAAAAAACCTATACAATAGGTATTGTCGGCAAGTATCCAACAGAAAACAACTGCTGCCCCCTACGTTGAATTATATTTGTTCAATACTTGGTAAAGTTATCTACAAGAACTACTTTGCAATGCATTTTAAATATCAAAGCTGAAATTATTTTCGATTTAATTGGGGGAACACCTCCCGTACCGGTTTCATGGTCCTTGCCAATTATCAGTGAAGGCTAGTCCGACCCAATTGAATCGAAAAATCCTTTCAGTCTAATTGAAAATCCCTGAGACAACTAATGAAGTGTGAATTCAGTGCCTTCTTTGGGCTCCGGAATTAAAAGGCACTCCGAGTGCGTGTCGACTTCAATATGAAGCCACAAACAAAATGAAGAGGGGCGACACTTCTTGACGGAAGACAGTTAAACGAATTATGAAAAATGGTGGATTACGTAATCCAATATTTAGCAAAAAAACCTATACAAGAGGTATTGTCGTCGGCAAGTATCCAATAGAAAACAACTACTGCCCCCTACGACCGTTGAATTATATTTTTTTACTTGCATTTCAAATATCAAAGCTGAAATATATATATTTTTTAATTCGTTTAATGCTCTTCCGTCAAGTAGTGTCGCCTCTCTTCATAATATTGTCAAACTGTCACCAAGGTAAAGTGGATTTTGTTGAAAATGCTGCAATAATTCATCGTGTAAAGTTAGCTTACCATGATGGTATTACAAATACCCATTTCCAAAGTTTGGAAACAGCAAGCAACTTTAATCAACTTAGGGCCGAATTTTCAATGTCTAGTTGAGAGTCTTAGCTAGCTGGCTGACGGTTAATAGTCCTCGGGACCATTACCTGGAGAAAATAAATTATTCTTGAGACTTTTAATCTGTTGTTCAATCCAAGTTGGACCACAAGCTATATGCAATATAGTAGTCTGTAGTAGTATGTAGTCTAAGTAGACATTGAAAGCAGATATTCGAAGTCTCATTTCTTTTCTCCTGGGACTGGGCCCGAGGACTATTAACTGTCAGCCAGCTAACTGAGACTCTTCTGAACATTGAAAAAACTTGACAACTTGTCATTCCGCTCCTATATAATGGGTGAACACACTACATTTCCAAGCTTGAAACATATACTAAGTATGCTGGTTCAACTCACAAAATCAAAACTCTAAACAACGGTAAAACAAACAAAAAATATATATTCATTAGTAACAAACTTCTTCATATAACCTGGGAGTTGTCGTAATCTTAAAATTTTTATTCTAGTTTCTGCGCACCCCTCTTCCTGTTCTCCAACTTCAATTCGAGAATGATTTTCGTGAATGTTTCATTCACTTCAATATCTCCAATTCCTCCCATGTCTTCTATATAAGGTATTGCGGGTTTTGATACTGGAATATCTTTTGGAAAGTTTCTATTTAGCAGCTGATCAGTTTAATCCGCAGCTAGAGATGTTTCATCTGTTTGGAAAATATAGAACTGCTGGATTCCTAATATCCTCACAACCGGTTCAGGTCATTGGGTGCACTGAATATATTCCTCTTTGGCTGTTGGCATAAAACTGTATCTCCTATATCCGGTGTTCAACTGATCTTATTTTGTCAGCATAATTCTTCTGTTTCCGTTTATTCTTATCATTCATTACTTTTTTCTTTTGCTTCTTGGTTGAATGACATAGGTAGTGTGGTCTCAACTGACCTTCCAAATATAATCTCAAATGGTATCATTTCAGTGTTTCGTAGTGTCTCAAGTTTTTGTAATAATTCGAATATATTGTGTCAGAGAGGTATCAACAATGTGAAAGAATAAGGGGTACCCTTCTCTTTAAGCGTGTCTACCAAGTGGAAAAATAAAGGCAAACATCTATCAGAAAACAACTACTTTCCTGGCTAATGCCACGATGAACATTGAACTACATCTTACAGATAATTGTACAACGTTCTTCCAAGAAGACCCAATTGCAAGTGCTTGTCTTGTAATTACACAGAAGATTATCCCTCGTTTGGCTAGAAATGACCACCTGCAGACATGCATGTTTCAAGGTTTATTGCCTCTCATCAGGGACAGAACAATTATAATGTTGTCCGATCTTCCTGCTCCCGCTTTCCAAACTGCAGAATATACACAACCAATTACACCTTCAACAGACTCATATGAGTTTGCTGAAAAAAAACTTGCAGCATATTTCACTCCAAGCACAAATACTGATTCAGATTTTCACATTTCGATATTCCAGGCGGAAACCATTGAGACCATTATTCAATTTCATGTAAGCTTGCTAAAGTTGAGCAAAACATAAAACTCACTGACCACGAGAAAAAGTCAAATTATATCAAGCAGCGCTGGTATCGAATTAAGTTCATTTGGGTTGAGAGAACAGCCTTTACTTGGGAGACTTCTTGAACATCGTAACGCGTCCGTCTCCGGGGCTGAACATCCCGAGTTCGAGCCCCCGCGAATCTGGGATTTTTTAAATTAAATTTCACCTAATTCGTGGCTTGACTGGGGTGAGTCCTGCACGATTTACTGATGCTTTCCAATTAACTGTTCTACCCCTAAGCTGGCGTATGGAGTTGGTAACAAAGCCTACCCAGAATACATAGTGGCTAAAGATCGCAGCAATCGACATTTTTCTAACTTGACAACCTGTCATCCCATATCTCTATATAGGGTGAACACTACAGTATCTAGTGATAAGTTCAAGGGAGTTATTTTCTATCATGAACAAGGTACTAATTTTAACATCTTCTGATATCGCCACCCAGACATTTCCTTTCTCGGATGGATGATAGGTACGTGTATACAGGTTCTCACCACTTTCCATTCACACGTCTATTTGTGCCAAAAACGTATTACCCGTATTTAAATTAATTTGTAAAATTTGTTTTTACGAATCACCCAGGTTTTCGGAGAAAACCCCTCAAAAGCAGAGCTTGTGCGAGCAAGGGAGATCCGGGACCTACAGTTTAAATAAAAGTGGAATCCGAACCACTTTAGCTCAGTGGCAGGCTGTCTCGGGGATCGAACCCGGGCCCGTCTGGGTGGGAGCAAATACTTTAGCACCACGACCAACTTCACTTAAATCTGATTTTATACTTGTGATACAAAAAAAAAAAAAAATTACGGCTGATAAGTATTTCGTTGTTTGCTGTTGAAGAGTTGCGATCAAAAATATCTCCATTATGCAGAACTTCGGATTGTTTACAATTTCTTATGATCTTCCGCAAGTAATGTTGAATCCGTTTATACAGTGTGTCCCACATATCTCATGGGTTTATTTAGGTTTCTGAGAAGCGGCCTTGAAATAGTAATTCAGGAATTTATTACATTTCTTCGTGGTTCCACGATTTTTTCTAGTAGTCATTTAGCTACCAATGTAACAGTGTGGGCCGTAGCCAAATAGAATATGCTAATTATAGCAGTTGGAAGGAAAACAATGCGAAAAGACGGAATTATTTTCCTGAGTTCGTTGGGATTGAAAGAATTCTGTATTTTTTCGACTATTGAAATAAATTGATATTAATATACTCACTATTGTGTACAGTGGAATTAAGGTATGTCAAATTGTTGACAGCATGTGCCCAGGTGACACGACTTAAATTCCCCTTAGCATCAGGAAAGAAATTTGTGATACTCTCTGCTGATGACATCTTTTTGAAGATTAAACAGCTCACTGAAAAGAAAAAAAAATCATGAAAACTTTGTAGAGAAGTGAAAGTATATAAGTATATTATTGAGTTTAGGCTTGGGAGTACGTTTTATGAATAGATAATCTGACTTTGGATTCCATGGACCGATTTAAATTGAGCTTCAACTAATGACTGCAGATGTTACAAGATAATTTCCATTTATACAGTCTTTATGATAGGGTACTATTTCAAAGTGTATTTGTTTTAATTTCGGGAGACCTCACAAAGCCGTCCTGATGAGTGGGAAACCACGAAACAACGGTCCACAGATGATGAGCTCTCGGAATTGAATCAAAAACACTCTGATTCAGTTCGATTTAGACTCTCTTTGATGAACCTTTCCTTGCCAGTTTCAAAATCATTTTTAGTTTTCAATTGACAAGAACTCAACATTCGTATTTGAAAAATCTATTGTCATTATGACGTCTAAAATGCAGCGTAAATATATATAACAAAATACAACGTGTTTCAAATATGACCCCCGTCTTGAAAGATTTCACTCTCAACAATCTTCGTTGATTGGTAAGGGATAAATTTTCGGAAATCCTCGCCGAATGACTCCGCTTGAAGTTTTAATGGAAGCTACCCTGGGTACTCCGTCTTTCCCTGGATGCAATTTGTCACACGTCCTAACTTCCATCGCATAGGTGGAAGATGGCCTTCCTTTATGGGGACTATTTTCCCCTTGTGACTTTTTCCACTCTATTCTTTACTGAAGCTCGGATATATATTCTTTTCCCCATCTGGACCAGTAATTCTGCATTATTTGCTCTATTAATTGAAAACGTGAAAGACGTCCCATCGAAATGTGAGCTAAATCGGGTTCCGGGTTTGAAGTCAAGTGTCTTCCGGCCAGAAAGTGGGCAGGACTGAGAGGAATCAAGTCGTTCGGATCGATCGTGAGTGAAGAAAGGGGTCGGGAGTTCAGTATTGCCTCGATTTGAGCAAGCACTGAACACATCTCTTCAAAAGTGAGGATGACATTACCTATAACTCGCCTTAAATGATACTTGCATGATTTCACCCCCGCTTCCCATAAACCCCCAAAATGAGGCGAACGCGCTGGTATAAAACTCCATTCTATGCGATTACCATGCTCTCGAATAAAATTTTTGAATTCGTTCATTTCAAAATTTGCTCCCATAAAATTGGTTGCGTTGTCTGAATAGATACGACAGGGGTTACCGCGTCTACTCACGAACCTTTTGAGAGCTAACATAAACGCATCAGAAGTTAAATCAGACACTAGTTCGAGATGTATGGTTCTACTAGCAAAACAAATGAACAATGCTTTATAACACTTCGTGATTTTACAACCTCTACCTTTTCTGTCTTTCACGGAAAAAGGTCCTGCGTAATCTACCTGTTATGTCCGAATGCACCCCCTTAAAAGAAAAGAAGAAGAAGATCAGCCGTCATCAATGCGCGGAAAAAGCAGCTACCCAGTACTGTAATTCTGATGATATAAATAAAGTATTCTCTCTTATGTGAACGATCTAGTTTGTTGTGTACCTATCTCCTCAAACACAACATTGGCGCAGTCTTAGGGGAAGGAGAGAAAAAAGGAATTAACCTGAGGGTGTGGTTGAATCGAGACCGAAAAAAGGAACCCAAGAAGGCAGCTACAGTATGCCGGGAATCGGGGCTATTGAACAATTCAACCCTACAAAGCCACAAAAATGGAAGACCTACTGGGAAAGGTAGAACTTTTATTTGGAAGCAAATAATATTACAGAAGAGGCAAAGAAAAAGGCGGTGTTTTCAAGTGTCTGTGGTCCAGCAATCTTCGACATAGCATACTCGCTAGCTTCGCCGACAAGTATTGGTATCATAGAGTTCAAAAGTTTGATTGAAAAGATAACAGCCCATTTCACACCAAAGAAATCTGAAATGGTGGGTCGCTTCAGATTTCATCGACGAGGACAAGGTCAAAATGAAACTATCTCAGCATATATTAGTGAGCTACGAAAACTAGCTGAAGATTGTGAGTTCAGTGCAGCCCTGCTATAACTTTTGCAAAAAAAACGGGACACATTGAGAGAGCCTGTCTCTCAAAGAAGAAAACTTTAAACAACAAAAGGAAACCAGTGAAACCGGTACAACAGACCGTAGATGCAACTCCTACCAATCCAGAGACAAATGACTGTTACGATGTTGTATACAAGGTGGAAGCAAATAGTGACCATTTTAAAGTGAAAATCAATAAAAACAGTTGTTTGGTGGACATGGAGATAGACAGTGGTGCGGCCTATTCAATGATTGGAGCAGAATAATTTCATAAGATATTTACAAGCCCACAGCCGGAGCTGAAAAAGACAAATTTTGTGTTGAGAGACTACCAGCGGAATGAGATCCAGACAATGGGAGTGTGCAATGTTCCTGTAAAATATCACAATGTGCAACAGACTCTTCCACTTGTTATATCTAGTAAAAATACAACAGATCTTCTAGGAAGAAACTGGTTTAGTCCTCTGAATATTTCATTATCCGGTATCAACTCAGTTGAGCCTAAGATAGAAGGCCATCAAGACTCAGATATTTTCCAAAAATACAAGGAGGTTTTCACCGAAGGCCTTGGAAACTTCAAGTGGCCCCCAATTTCCCTGAACTTGGACCCTGCTGTAAAACCAATTCTATGTAAATCCCGGAAAGTGCCGTTTGCAATAAAGCCTCTGGTAGAGGAAGAGCTTGACAAGCTTGTGAAACAAGGAGTCACAGAACCAGTAACAAATTATAAATGGGCAATACCCATAGTTCCTGTGCTCAAGGCAGACAATAAAATTCAAATCTGTGGGGACTACCGGGTAACCATTAATAAGGCTGTTCAAAAAGATGTGTATCCGGTACCAAGTACTAGCAGCTCTAACTGGGAGTAATATTTTCTCCAGATTAGACCTTAAGTAGGCATACCAACAACTTGCTGTGGACAGAGATAGTGCAGATGCTCAAACAATCATCACTCACAAGGGAGCCTTCAGAGTGAACAGACTTCAATTTGGTGTTGCTACCGCACCACAGATATTCTAGAGATTCATGGACAATCGTCTTCAAGGAATCCCAGGAGTGTTACGATGATGTGCTGATAATAGGCAACTCCCCTAGTGAACTACATGAACGTACATGTGCAGTATTAGATCGTTTTATACAAGATGGAAATCGATTGAGAAGGGACAAATGTTTATTTTCTGTTAAAGAAATCGAGTTTTTGGTTTTTTGGATAACACCAGATGGAGTACAACCAACCAAAGACAAAGTACAGGCTATCCAGAAGGCACCAGCCCCTCAAACAAACAGGAACTACAGACTTTTCTGGGTATGCTCAATTTCTACCATTTGTTCCTGAAGGATAAAGCTACAGTAGCAGAGCCGCTTCACCGCCTATTGCACCAAAACGTACCCTGGTCTTGGGAGAAACTACAAGAAGAGGCTTTCACAAAGCTAAAACAGTTGTTATCAGCAAAAGTATACCTCGCACACTACGATGAAAAAAACCTCTAATTCTAACTTGTGATGCAAGTCCTTATGGCGTTGGAATTGTGATGAGCCATCTAGAAGCTGATGGGAAGAAAGTACCTGTCGCTTTCCATAGTCGAACACTAACATCTACAGAAAGAAATTTTGCACAATTGGACCGTGAAGCCCTAGCAATCATTACAGGGGTGAGGAAATTTCACAACTATGTTTTTGGTAGATACATTGAGATAAGGACAGATCACAAACCCTTGCTGGGAATATTAGGAGAAAACAAGCCAGTACCTGAAATAATTTCTCCTCGCATGTTTAGATGGATATTAATACTGTCTAGCTATCACTACAAACTAGTATAAATACCTGGAAAGCAAATTCCGCATGCTGATGCCCTCAGTCGACTACTTGTTCCATAACCAGAAACTGTTATTCCACCTGCATTTGAGGTACATATGTTGGAAAATGTTCCAGAAAAGCCTTTTGCAGCCGAACGACTATCCAGAGAAACATCAAGGGGCCCTGTTCTCTCTAAATTTCTGAGTTGGACACTAAGAGGATGGCCTGAAGGGATTCACGATTTTACTTCAGAAGAAAAATCATATTGGAAAAAGCGTTCGCATCAGAAGAATTCAAGGACTTTTTGGAGAAGAACCTAGTGAAGCACGCAAGAGAAGCTCCATATCACCCAGCCTCCAATGGACAAGCTGAACGAATGGTTCAATCAACAAAGGAAGCGTTAAAAAAGTTATCTGAGGGAGATATCAAAACCAGACTAGCAAGATATTTGTTAGAACAGAACATTACTCCTCTTGCACTACAGGTCAGAGCCCTGCGGAACTGTTGATGTCCAGACGTTTAATTTCAAGATTGGATACAATAAAACCAGACTTTCTGAAAGATATGTCCAGGAAACAAGAAACTGAGTCTACCACAGAAAATGCAACGAAAATATTTCAGGAAGGATACACAGTTTATTCAAGAAACTATGGTATGGGAACTAAATGGTGTTCGGCAGTAGTAGAATCAACACTTGGAACAGTATCATATCGGATCAAACACCTGATAGTGATATCTTACATCGTCACACAAACCAGCTGAGGAACCGAACACCAGAACTAAGAAACGAGGAGGCCTCATCACCCTCAAGGAAAATGGAGATGGAAATACAACCCAGTCCGATCCAAGAGCCCAGTTCGTCCCGAGCAATGTCGACAGAGAGGAAGCCAGACCCTCCTCCAGAGACCACTGCCAGTTTTCTAACACCTTTTCTAATCTTGTTGGGACCAAACTACACCGAGGCCCCAATGCGTAAGAAATCGTCCAAAGTATTTGGGTGACTATGTGGAGTGCTGATTTCAAACGAATAGGGGCTACTACGCAAGTGGCGGAAGGGTGTTATGTCCGAACGCAACCCCTCAAAAGAAAAGAAGATCAGCCGTCATCATTGCGCGGAAAAAGCAGCTAGCTAACCTTAATAGAAAGTACATTTTTACACATGACCCAGTACTGTAATTCTGATGATATAAAGTATTCTCTCTTATGTGAACGATCTAGTTTGTTGTGTACCTAGCTCCTCAAACACAACACTATCCCACTCGCTTTGAAATCAAGTTTTTGGTAGATTACCCATAATAGGTGTGACATTTTTGGGGTTGAACCTAAAACATACTACACATTCTCGAACTGTTGCCTTTGTAAGATTTCTACCAGAAATTGGCCATAATGAATCTCTTATAGTTCCCAACAATTATTGAGGACCCACGTGAAACAACTTCAAATGTTCATATCTGAAAATTAATTTGCATAAATGATGTTTCGAAGATAAGACAATAATAGGGTGCTTCTTGTCGTATGGGAAGTCAGAATTCTGTAATCGTCCACCTACTCGCATGATTCCGTTGTTATCTAAGAAAGGATTCAAATTGAAGATCTTACTTTTGGAATCTATGTGTTTACTCCTTTTGAGTGCATTTAGTTCCTCAGAATATGAATCTTGTTGGGACATTTTCAAGATGAAATTGAAGGCACTCTGAAGTTCTTTAACCGACAGTATACTGATTCCACAACTTTCTGTATACAACAACTGATTTCTGAATGTCAAAACGTATGCAATTGTTATTTTCAATTTTGTTAGAGATGAGAAATTATTGATATTGATAACAGATCCTGTAATTTTCAGAACTAATGATTTGATTGGTGATTTGAGTTCTGGCAAATTATCAGAACTTATATCTTTATTCGAATTTGGCCAATGATATTCACATTGACTCAGCCATTCAGTACCATGCCACTATAGATGACAAGATTTCATTTCTCTTCGGTGTATACACCGCGATAGAATTTCAGCAGGAATATCTTTCGAAGAAATGTGGCGCCATTCGCAATGACTGGTCAAATCCTGTATTTCTGCAATGAATGTTTTTAGAAGATTCGGAGATATTTTAATCCATCCCAATACGATTGTGGAATCGGTCCATAGAGTAAAACTATCTAATTTCAATCTAAGACATTCTTGTACCTTTTTTAGCAATCGTGCTAAAAGCAAGGCCCCACATAATTCAAGCTTGGGAATCGTGACTATTTTGTTTTGGAACATAAAATGTTCACCTTAATATTTCCACTATCATCAATACTACGCAAATAAACGCACGCTTCATAAACTCTTTCGGATGCATTCGAGAAATCATGCAATTGCATTTCTCGAGAAATAACCATTAAAACGTATTGTGGAATTTCTAAATGATTCAGTATGGGTAATTCGTTTTTGAACTTGATCCAAGATGAATCCAAGTATAAAGGCACAGACTCATCTCATGCTAATTTCTCTCGCCATAAGCTCTGTAGGATTAATTTTGCAGTAATGACGTGAGGACTCAAAAGACCTAAAGGATCGAAAATTTTACCAATGCATGAAAGTATAATTCTCTTAGTAACTCAACCTTCCGCAGAACAATTGATATTATACTGTAGAGTGTCATTTTTGCAAAACCAAGCTAACCCAAGCGTTTTCGTGTTTTCGTTTACACGGATTTCAATGATATCAGATCTATCAGAATATAAACCTGATTGTGATTTTATAATTCTCCTTATTTCTGGTTCATTTGAATGCCACTTAGAGCAACCACTAGGTAAAACTTCAGTTACGCCTATATCTATACGTGTTGCCTCCTGAATCGTATCTGTCTGTTAGTAGATCATCTAAGTAAAAGTCATCCTAGATTACCTGGCAAATTTTAGGCTGTGAAACCTTATAGACAAACGCAAGTGGGACCAAACATCGAATTGCGAGAAATGCTGCACTACTAGTCAGAGCTGGGCAGAGTACTGCAATTAAGTACTCATGAGTACTTCACTATGAGTAACTTCAAATAGTACTCATAAGTGTTCGAGTATGAGTACTTATATGAGAAGTACTCAAGGCAAATGAGTACTTTTACAAAATTTACAGGGTACTCATGAAAAATGAGTAACGAGTACGAGTATTTCAAAAAAAGAAGTCAATATAGTGAAAATGTAATTATAATGAACGTTGAATGTATCCGCCTTGTCAGACACAGTCAGTATGAGAATGACAGACAAAAAATCTATCAATTTGCTCTCACCATTAATGTGTATGCCCAATTTTTGCATTTTATTTTTCATACAAGCAGTTAATAAAGGTATTAGGTACAGAGGTACAGCCACAGGTAGAGGATAGTCGAAAGAACAGTTACGTCAGAAATATGTCTATAATATACAATATGCCAAATCCGAAATAAAAAATTTATAAGAAAAAATAACAAAACTTTATAACTTTCAGTAGTTTTAGTAAACAAAACAAACATTACAAAATGAACACAAATCAGTAAATCAGTATCACTTGGTTGATCAAGTGATTGATGTAGGTAACAAAAAATAACTAAAAGTAATTCTTTAAGAGAACCAAGATTTCAAAATTCGTATCGCTTAGGGCATTACGCTTTGGAGCATTTATTATGGTTGCATAAGAGAATAGTCTTTCAACCGGTGCAGAAGGCAATGGTGTATTGGTATACATAAATTTTTTTATCATTACTGGATAGTCTTCCAGCATTGAAAGAGTGTTTCTTGGATCATCTAAATATCGCAGGAACTCTTCTAATTCTAATCAAAATGTATACTCTTATCACTCTTCCATGCAGAGTTTGATTTTTCTAATTTATATCTAGTCATTTGTATTTACGATACGGTGAATAATGAATCTTTCAAAATTAAAAATTACAAAAATTTATCCGTATTTATGATCTTTTTTTAAAAAACCAGTTAATACAAAACCAACATCCTACATAAGTAATGTTGACTTGGAAGAAAAAGCACCAACTTACCAAATAACGTTCCGTAATATGCCGACAAGAACTCACACCTATCCACTGATCACTGAACAAAATATGAAATGCGAAATGATAGTAAAGCTGACTAATGCCGGGCACAACATTCAAGACATGCTCATACTTGTCAGTGCGGGTGTGCGCGCGTCCGTACTCGTACTCGTTACTCGTACTCTAAAATGTACAGTACTCAAAATTTTTCTGAGTACTGAGTACGTCAGAATAAAGATACTCACAAGTACCAATTACTGAGTACTTTGAGTACTCGAGTACAATTTTGAGTACAATTTACTCGAGTACTGCCCAGCTCTGCTACTAGTACCGTAAGTTACTGTATGAAGTTCATAGGTATCTAGAGGTTTTGTTGGGTCCAATCCTGCTGTGGTAGATCAACAACCTTGTATGTAGACTTGCTTTATGCACTATTTATGAACTATTTCAATAGGTCTTTTCGTTGAGATAACAGAGAAACGAGAAGGAAGAAGTAACGAAAAAAAATTCTTGATATACTTGACAAGTACTTCACTATGTTCCAAATTCATTTACTGAATTTGAATTCATTAAGTGTGATTTGTGTCCAACTGGAAGAAATAATATATGCTATTAAACGGCTACTATAATTGCTCTATTTTAAATATATTTACTAACTACTATTGAACCGCCTACAAACCTGGTCAACATGTGTATTCCAAGATGTGCCTAAAAATGAAATTAAATATGAAAAAACTACCTATGTTTTCAATGTAAACGTGAACAAAATGATTATTCGAAATATTTGTACGGGAGTAGAACTATGGACATACCATGTTGACAGGACTGACAATTTGAGAATTGTTACTACACCAACCGGTGAATTTTTCGAATAAACTATTCTTTTCTGCCCAAGTTTTTCTAGCACCAGTGGAATTTATCGAATTACCGGCATACAGAAAAATGTGATCAATGCTCAAATATTTTGGTAGATCAAGGGACCTAAAATTGATTCTTGCGGAACCCATAAATCAACATGTAGTTCAATCATCCACTCAAACAATATTCGTCATGGCATTGGCCAGGAAAGTAATAGTGGTATGTCAGATATATGCCTCCCACCCTAACATGTACGGTTACTGACAGTAATTTCATTTTTGATTTTCCAAATTACATATTCATTCTTTCATAAATTTATATAATTTATAACGGAAAGAACTAGTCGGAATATGGAATCGATACTTTTCCAATTTCATTCACTTCATTCAAGGGCGCAGGAATAGGTTGTAATAAGTTAGCGAATGCTTTCACAATAGCTTTGTCTCGTACGTATGTATTCCTACCTATCTCAACGAATAGGAAATTCGAGGTAAAAGTGAAAGCACAGTTTATTAATGCGACCCAATATGTCATTGATGATATTGTCATACCTAATACAACACTGGGAGCCTCTCTTTATATTGTTAGTTCATAAAGTAGGGTTATAACATTACATTACTCCCATTTCCAGAAAAAACTGAATGCATACTACTGAATGTATACTGCCTCTTTCGTTATTATTTTATGCACAGAAACAAAGAGCTACCTACCTTAGATTTACCTTATGAAGATCGAATCTATCACAATTATTGTCAACAAATATTGATGTTGTGGACTTCCATGAAATCGCGCACGCGCATACTAGATGTAAATACGTGAACGACGCTAGCCCTTCAATGATAATCTCATCTCCCAAGTAGGTCTTATATTGTCTTATACTTTGATATATCCAGTCGAAGTAGGTTATCATACATTTTGTTGAAATTAAACACCTAGCAAGAAAGTATCTCTCTGCAAAGAAATTATAACTACAATAGAAGCCGATCACATTCATAACCC
Organism: Chrysolina americana; assembly: GCA_958502065.1. Classification (NCBI taxonomy): domain Eukaryota; kingdom Metazoa; phylum Arthropoda; class Insecta; order Coleoptera; family Chrysomelidae; genus Chrysolina; species Chrysolina americana. The sequence goes on from OY293410.1 coordinate 91,515,967, forward strand.
CCAGTGGCGTGCATTACAACTCTTATTTTCAAGTTACAGATATTTTGCATGAAACAGCTGAATCTGCAAAGTATAATTCTATTTGGAGGAGGAGTATAAGTCACAGAACTAGTCTTCACTAATTCTCAGAAGACATGAATTCTAGAGACCAGAATCAAGCTTCCAATAATATTCATACATCTATTTCTGCATTCATAATTCTTGAGAATACTAGCAGTTATGTAATTGAATAACATTGGTTAAAATACCTTTTCATCGACTGGCAAAGTTTTTCTACAGGAATATACTTTTCAATACTTCATGTAACAACTACCAAAGGACATGGCAAGGGATACATGTATTCCTGGGGCTCGATAGATTTTTTTAATTTTTGTATACCTATATCATTCTACAGGTCAAAATAAGCAACTTTTTTCATTAGACTTTTTTTCTGGCTCTACAGCGTGAGCTACAAAAATTGTCTAACGCTAATTATGGAAAATATTTTCTGCGAATGGATTTTTCTTGATTTTTGAGTATAATATCATATATAAATAATATAATATATAATAATAATATATAATAATAATATAAAACAGGTTCACAGTTCATTCGATCATCAGTGCAGACCCGGTCACATGCAATTGATTTCCAACTGGTTTTGTTGACTGGCCATATAGGGTTACTCCAGAACCCAACAAGAAAGTGAACAACAGAGTCATCAATAGGAACCACAAAAAGCATTCCGAAAGGTACCCTGACTTCGATTGGAGCCAAAAAATTTATTTTATAATGAAATTTTTTTATTTTTTTTTCACATATATATTAATACACATAATATGAATATAATCGTGTGTCAAGGTGGAACGTTTTTATTTTTCCTTCTTCTTTTTACTGTACCTCATTATTGTTCCGAAAGGTGAAACATTGACCTGCTAAAAATCTGGAATCGATACGTAACGAGGCCAATAAACTTCTATTCTATTCATTGTTACCGAAGACCGTTGAAAGCCAACTTCTGGAATGTTTTCGTTGTGATCGAATCATCTGGATGTATGGGTCAGCAAGAAACATTTCGACACGAGAAGAATAATAATAGCAACAAGTGCTTTTGTGGAAAACAGAGATATTTGAACTTGGCATAAAATGAAATGTTTTTATGTAAATAAATCTAAATGTGATTGCCTCATTGCATTGAAATTAACCGAAACATATTACTATTCTGAAAGTTGAGCCTGTGTAAACAGCGATGATGTACATAATTATTATGGGTATATTGTTACAATTTATGATTCTTCATGAATTTACTGCAATAAAGGGATTACGTTATTTGCAAATATTGCTTGTTGCTAATGCTGTTTATGAACCAGTTATGATGTTCTATTAGTTTGTTTAACGATTCTATACTAATACGACAGAGGTAATTAGAGTATGTGGTTTTTAGGTGAAAATAAACCACAGAAAATAGCAGAATGTTTTGGGTTAACACGAGAAGAACAACCAGTAATGTTGGAAGGATACCTCCTTGTATCAATAGTTTGTAATATACACTTTCGATGCACTTCTGGAACAACTCTGACGTACAGGAAGTGTCAAAATATATGTTATACAAAAACTGAGTACAGGGTTGTATGAACTCACGAACAACAATAAACATCTATACAGAACATTCCACATAATTTCTGATGAAAATCCGCTATATCTATTGGAGAATTTGGAACTCTCGGATATCTTCTGATTTCCCCTGAGTTCTAGAAAATTCCTAGTCACTTATTCTGTAGCAGCAGATTCACTATACTGGCTGATATCAGTTATGTAGGTATCTCGGATTTATTTTGTTCTTGTGAATGCAGTTAATTAAAAAACATCACTACTAGGAGCTGAATGTTTCATCAAAACAAAGGACTCCTTTCCATGACACACTAGAGCATACTATAGATTTGTTTCTTCCACCATGCGATCACATTTTTTGGCCGCGCAACATTATTTTAGGAATACAGTTTTAGAAAAAGATAACAATGCAGGCAATGCAGTTCCATTCCCAGAGTTTGGGTGGGGCTACTGGAAGCGACGCCAGTTACTGTCGAATAAGATGGCGCTAAGTGTAATACATTACGGTGCATGTCGGTGAAAGAGTACTGTCTTGAACGGTGCCTTGGGGACACTGGGTAATCCTTCCAGCCACCGAGTATATTTCGGGAAACAGAACAGAACTAGCGAATAAGCGCTGATTCTGCTAGATTAAGAGGAGGTAGGCATCATAGGTTCACAAAGTTGGGTACTAAAGTAGCCTAAGAGAACATTCATCACCCGAATCTAGTTGAAAGACAACAATTTGTAGAATATGAATCCATTGAATCTGTTATACGTCTAGAGTGCCACAAGTTTCTAATATAGGGTCTCTTCTGTTTCCAATTTTAATTAACGACCTCTCGCAATATTCCTAGACTACTATTTGCAGACGACCTTGGATTTTGAATTATATCAGCATCCCAATGTGAGAAAATGTAACATAATATCATTTAGAGAAAAATAGACTACCCCTATTTAGTATTCATTTCGAGATACTTCCATTACTCAAGACTGTATATACCTGGTATTAGCATTTCTATAACTGTTTTTCATCAACCCTCATTTTTCATCAAGACAAAACTAGCACCTTGACATAGTAACAGCTTCATGATACATCGCCGGGGATAGACCAGCATCACCAGAAGGAGTCCTTAGAGTAATGCATCATTAGCAAGCCACCTCTTCTACTTGGCTGTGCTGCCAATGCTTATAACACCATCTGGGGCAGCACGGACACCAACTCAAGAGGCTAGCAAATGCTAGAATTCACACTGGCAGCTGATTTAAATATATTGATTGTCGGCTGCTGGTCCACCTTCATTAAACATAACGCTCGTGACATAACCCATCCTTAGCAGAAACCTCAGGAATACAGATCGGAATAATTAGATCACCAATATAAAATGTTACCTAGAGCAGATCAAATTCAAATGACATAGCCACCTTAAATTCGGTCAGACTATAGAGCTAGGCAGTGGAGGAATCATGAATACACACGAATATAGCTGCTCTATTAGAGAGAAAAAACACAAGAAGGCTGTATTTGGTGAAATGATCACATTTCCGAGTTGAGATCCAAAGTAAGCAGCCTTTTCAATGAAGCCAAACGACTAAGGTAAGGCGAGACGCGAAGACCAATGCCCAATGTCACTCAGAAGATCAGGAACGAGATCTTCTTTTTATGGATAAACACTTTCCAGGTAGTACACCATTTTAATATATCAAGGTAAGACTGGAAAAATACTGAGAGTGTAAAAGTTTAATGCACTCTTCAACAGTTGAAGCGAACAACAAACTCTTCTCAACTATTCAAGTACCCTGGAGAGGAGCAAAAGCAAATTTCATTCCAAAGTAAGGAAGAATGATCCTACCCTTCCGGAGTCATTCAGACCGATGTGCCTCTCATCCTTTTTGCTAGAGATACTAGGAAGCATCAAAAAAACTCTCAAACAGAAAGAAACTGCCATCTGCGTATTTATAGAAATAGGGCACTTCCTTTTCCGCAGCAATAGAAGGAGCCCTGACGAATGAGACAGTGAACCACTTCCAGATGTGCCAAATGTTGACCACAAGAAATGAAAGTAGAGGATAACAGCATCCCGATTGTAAAAATTACTATGTAGGTACTGGCGAATTGTAATGAACCTACTACGATCTCCCTGAAAGAGAGACAGGAATAACCATGAACTGGTGCCTCTTCGTAGGGCTGAGAATCAAAACTACATTGGTACCTTTGACGAAGAAAATAAAACTGAAATATGAGGCCTACTCATTTTGATGGAGTAGAATTACCCTAGAGTGAAAACTAGCCTGGAATTATCACGTTAAAAAGATCGTCAACGAGGCACCTTGCTCACTCCCGGTAGGTTGGAACGTCATAGAAAAATCATGATGATCCATTCTGAAGGATGTATACAATGATAATGAGACCTAGGATCACCTAAGGAGCGGTAGGATGGAATAAGATAGTAGAGGACAACAAACGAGCACAAGCAATAGAATAGTAGCAGAATATCAGAGCAGCAGAATATCAGAGTATCAGAGCAGCAGAGCAGTAGAGCAGCAGAGCAGTACAGCAGCAGAGCAGCAGAGCAGAAGAGCAGAAGAGCAGAAGAGCAGAAGAGCAGCAGCAGCAGAGCAGATCAGGAAAAGGAGCTTCCACGCCACTAATTGGGCCAGAATCATTATGTGGACTTGGAAGCTCCTAATTCCAGGATAAATTCTATGAAGAGGATGCCAAGAGACTTTCAGGTCTAAGGCAAGTCAAAGTTCTTCCTGGCAACGTCAAACGAAAAAGGGCTAAGAAACACTGATTAGCTCTAGCAGGATTTTTTACGGGGTACTGTAGGCTGGAGAGAATTCTCTCAAAAATCTAGTATTAGAGGACATCAGCTCCTGTGGGTGAAAAAATGAGACACCTCACCATATCCTAATGGAATATGGCGCCGTTCATCTCAGATCATACCCCTTAAAATGTCAATATTTTTCAGTAAATTAGGAAAGCAGCCCCTCATGCTTTGAGAAAGCACAGAAGATGGGACACAATTCATCAGTCACCACCTAGTGAACAATTTACATTAATAATGACAACAGGAATATTCAAGAGGAAACTATTGCGGAAAGAACTTGATAGGTTGATGTCATATTTTCAATTGGGAGTTGGACCTCCTGGCCTGGTTCACAGTGACCTTTACATGTTTATCGTCACTGGAAGTGAGATACATACACTTTCGACTTTTAAATGGGACACCTTTTTTTAACTTCTTTTATCCCCATATGACATTCTGTATACCACCAAGTGGACCAATTTTTGTTATGTTTTTGTTTATGTTTTTATGTTAAGGGATTTATTTTTACTCTAGATTCCTATGGATACCTTCAAATCACTAATTACAGTGCCAAAATAGGCTTTGAAATAGGCTAGTAGATTGAGCGAATACCCGAGTCTTTCATTGTCTGCCCAGGCTGTTGTTCAGGAAAAAGTTCTTGGAAAAAGCCCGGGTGGTAAGTTCGGGTAAGAAGTCCGGGTAAAAAGTCTGGGTAAGAAGTCCGGGTGAAAAGTCTAAGAAGTCCGGGTAAGAAGTCCGGGTTAGAAGTCTAAGAAGTCCGGGTAAAAAGACCGGAGAAAAAGTCAGAGGAAGGTTCCGAAAAAAAAAAGTTTAGAATAATGTCCAGAAAGTTTGGGGAGAGAATCCAAAAACAAACTGAGAAAAAATCATAAAAAAAGATTAAAAAATTCCGGAAAATTATGGAAAGGATTTCTATAAGAGTACAAGTTAAAAGATCTGAAAAAAAATCTGGAAAAATTTCAGCGGAAAATGATTTCCTGAGTACGTAGAGATTAGGATATGTCTTTCATTGTCTGAGGCAGTTGTTACTAATGTATGAAGGAAAGAGTCCTGGAAAAGGTTCTTGGAAATAGTCCGGGTAGAAAATCCGGGTAAGAAGTCTGGGTAAAAAGTCTGGGTAAAAATTCCGGGTAAAAAGTCCGGGTGGAGAGTCCGGGTAAAAAGTCCGGGTAAGAAGTCCGAATAAAAAGTCTGGGTAAAAAGTCCGGTTGAAATGTCCGGTAAAAAGTCTGGGTGAAAAGTTCTGGTAAGAAGTCTAGGTAAAAAGTCCGGGTAAAAAGTCCGAGTGAAAAGTCCGAGTAGGAATTCCGGGTGAATACTATTCTCAAAATTTTATTCCATTATGTTCAATAGTAATAGTAATCCTACTGATGGAGTTAATTTCGGTAACAAAATGTGCATCTAGGAATGAAATTACTAATGTGGTGAAGGGGGAAAAATTGTTGTTGTCATTATCTTCGGTTATAGAAGCTAGCCACATTCCGCGGACACCCGGTATACAGGTGAAGCTACGAAAATTAATCAAAGTCTAATGGTTTTTACTACATTTACGTATTTTTCCAATTTTTTGTATATGATATTGCAACATTTTTCGAGGCCCCGGATGAACCCCCCTCATTAGATATTTTTAGTTCAATCAGATGCTAGCAATTGCTTGGAAATTACACAGGATGTCAAATAACAGCGTGTAGAAAAGCGTGTAATAATAAAAAAGAGTTCTAACTCCAAAACCAACTTCACACATTTCGATTATATCCGTTAACTCATTAATTTTCACGAATTCAAGTAATGTACTGTGAGCATGACAAGTTTGCACAAAGAAAATGCAGAGAATATATAACGTAGACATCTTCCGTCTATGGAAAATGTTTGCCACACACTCTTCAAGATACGTGAAACCGCACTCTTCGAACGAAAATAAATTCGCGCAATATTTCAAACACTTTCTACATAAACTTCGTCTAAGTTTCCACCACTTACCGCATATAAACAGAATATTTCCGCGCAGAGAGAACATTTTCAGCGACACTATTTGTTACAACGCTGCGCTAGAACTCGTTATAAATACGATATTGTTTTATACGCTTCTCAATTCAAACACAACCTCACAAACAAATATTTGAACTGACTAATCGTTAATTGCTGCAATGATATAGTTACAGAGCTCCAAATATGATACCGGCGGCGTTAAATACCTTGGGTGGGATATATAATTGAACGATCAGAGGAAGTCTGATCTGGGAGCAATGCATTCAGATTACAGGGTCATTTTGAACAAAGCATCATCATTTATTACAGTTGTTAGTGCAGGGACGTGAAAAATTTAAATAAAAATTCGAATATTTGCACAAAGTTTGTCGGAGAGTCCTCTGAATATCTGTCAGATGCAGTTCAATGTCCGTCGTGGTATTAGACAGGAAAGCAGGTGTTTTTCTGTCAGATATTTGTCTCATATTTTCGACTATATGGAAACGTTTGGTTGATTTTGTTTGCAGTATGGACATTTTTCATGTTGTTTGGGTGCAGCGTTGCTTGATGAAAGGACCCCGTACGAAAACACAATGACATGTAAAATTGGCTCTCTATCAAATTGGCTGAAATTTTGTTGTGTTATAGTGGGATAAGTAATCAGGAAAATGTGCGAGTTTGGTTGATTTTGTATTTGTCGTTTCTGAGATATAAGCAGCCAAAGTTCGAAAAAACGTCGAAAATAAGTAGGGATGTCAAAGGAAAAAACTGTTTTGCTAGTCGAAATAAGACAAATTCAGGATGAAAATGTATTTATCAAAACTCGTTAATATGTCTAATTATAACGTTATTAATGAAAGTACATTAGGGTGTATACGGGGCATAGTCAAAAAAATTGTTTTTCGGGATTTTTCTAACACTAGTCCTGAACCAACAATTTATATCATGGTATATCATAGTTTCAGGAATGTAAGCTTTCACGGCTGGCGTCAATATTTTGGTTGGTTTCCGGGTTTTGCCGTGGTCTTCTTTGGTTTAAATCTCCAAACGTTTCGACTGCAACTGCGGCAGTTAAACCAAAGAAGACCACGGCAAAACCCGGAAACCAACCAAAATATCATAGTTTCAGTCTATTCTAGGCGATAAAAACATGTTTTGTTTCTCTCTGTTTGAAATATAAATTTTTAATATTTTGGATTATACCCTTACACTGAAAACAATTGACAGATCGTTTTTGAATTAAAAAAAAATATCTATTGTCACTGTTGATTGAACAAAAGGGAATTCTCTGGTGAATTAAGTTGTTCAATATTACTTTCAATTTAGAAACGGGAGCGTTTAATTTTTTTTAGGTCACTTACAATGTTTTTATTCAATATCTCAAAAACTGTTCCGTCAATTTGGATCTACATAATTGTTTTCTCAGTATTATGAAAGTGTTGACTATTGAATATGAAAGTTTGGTTCAATTTTGTATGTTGCGTTTCTAAGAAAAATACAGGGTTTTGAAGTTGAAGTAAAAATAAAGGAATCACTTTAATATTACCGAAACCGCATGAGAGAAGTGATATTGAGTAGATAGTGATTTGATAAAACTGCATGTTATTAAATATTGACATAATTTTCATTTTCAAAATTAGCCCACTTATGAGCACTGACTCAGATATTTTTGAAGACTAATGGTTTTTTACCAAATAAAAATTAATTTTGAATTTCCGGTTCTTGCTAATGATGGGGAATTATTCAAATGTGGAAATAGCGGAAATGCATTTTGTTTATGGCCTGGCCGACGGTAATGCAGAGAAAGCCAGACTTATTTATCACCAGAAATATCCCAATCGTGCTTTGCCAGATAGTCGAACCTTTTATAATATTCATCATCGTCTTGTTGAAACTGGTAGTGACCGGAAAGGTACATCTGCAGGTAGACCTCGAAATGTAAGAACACTTGGAATCGGTGCTGAATGAAGTCGAAGAATATCCTGAAACGAGTGCGAGGAAAATTACTCCCCACATATTTTCCAAAGCGTGTGACTTTTTGTCAGTGGTATATTGTTAACATTGCATGGAATCCGCAATTTGTATCACATATTCTGTTCACGGACGAAGCAAATTTTTCAAGAAATGCCATTCAAAATTTCCACAACAATCACTTATGGGCGGGGGCGGATGAAAATCTCCATGCCGTAACTGAAACCCATCTCCAACACCAATTTTGGTATAACGTATGGGCCATTCTTTCTGCCAGGACGATTTGATGGACAATCTTACTGCAGATCAAGCCTTTGCTGCTTGAGGATGTCCCATTAGCAATAAGAAATCAAATATGGTACATGCACGATGGTACACCGGCACATTTCAGTGCAATGGTTGGCAATATTTTCCAAACTGGTTATCCAAATGGTCACCAAGGTCCCCCGACCTCGATAGCTTGGATTTATTTTTGTGGGGCCATCTTAAGACGCAGTTCCCATAACACTGTTGATGACAAAAAAATGGTTGCAGCGGTAATGTTTGAACGAGAGCACAATTCCATGAGAAAGAGGGCGGAAGCATGCATATTGAGACCTGGGAGCCATTTTCAACAATTTCTGTAATGATTATTCAATGTTAGTTGTGATATTATGTTAATGTTATATGTTATATTTTTCTTATCAAAACCTGCGCATTGAGAAAAACCTCAATAGAGCTGTTATCTTTCAGATTAAATACAAAATTCAAAAATAATTTCCATTTAGGATAAAACCATTGGCGTACCATTTTTTTTTTAATATCAGAGTAAGTGCTTGTACACAAGCCACTGTTGAAGACGAAAATGAAGTTTATATGGAAAAACATCGCCATCATTGAATGTCACTACTTACTGAATGTCACTACATACTGAATGTCACTGAATTATCAAGCAGTTCTGAAAATAATAATGAATTTTTCTTGTTTTCATTAAAATTCTCTGTATTTTCGTAAAGGGATATTTTTGGATCATAGTCTATACAGCAAACTACATGTAGAATCTCACATTTAAATATTCGCATATCATTAAGGAACACTCTTATTATTATTACCTATGTATATACCACGGTCAACCCAATGGGTCAGTCCGTAAATGAGAGGATGACACGTATTCAACGAGCCTTTCCTGTCAGACCATCAGAACATGAGATAACATTTTTCTGGAAGTAGCAAAAGTATGGCCTTCTTGGGAAACCGAAATAAAACCGATCTCGCTTCCTATTGTCCAACTTCAAGACTGCAGAAATTATCGAAAAAAGGGTCCCAACAAATAGGCAGCTATCTGCCTTCAAGATACGATAGTCCCCTCATTCTGAAGAACCACCTTTCAACCAAAAAAAAGCATAACAAGAAGGTTAAATTTTGGACCAACGAAAAGAAAAAAAATCGTAAGAAGGACCTGATCTCTCTTTAACAAGGCTTATGGGGAACATTACTGAATGCTCACGACTGAACAACATTATGTCAAAATATCCGGTGAGTAGTGCCACATTTTTCACCCTGCTTCTGAGAGGATGAAACATTTACAGCGGGAAATCCTGGAAAATAGTACGGTAGGAGGGCATCGTCTTAAGCAAGGTAGAATGGTCTGAAGAAACAATCATTCGATTTAAATCAGCAGGTCCAGACAAAATTCCAGCTGTATGCGTAGAGACTGATTCCTTACGTTTCAGAAGTTGTTGAGAACGGACCTGATTTTTGGTTACATACCTAACACCTGGAGGAGGTCTGAAGTCTACCTTACCTTACCAGAAAGCTCTCATATAATTGAGTGCCGTCAACATTGTGAAGGTGCCTAATTGTTTCATGAAAATCATTGCTAGTTAAAGACATGTGATCCAAGAATGGATCCTTTAAGGACTTCATACCTACTACATGGGTGGTGCTTCTGATCATTTGCCGTCGAGAGTATCAGCCTGTGATGAAATCCTAGAAAGATCAGATTTTTGCTAATCATTTGAGAGGCTTCAGTATAGTCCATGGAGATTTTCCTTGATCTGCTGATCGAAACAAATCTTTGGATACATTAAGAAATGTGGAATTTGTACTGTGGCTAGGTTAAAATTCTGATTGGACTGAACTAATTCTATCCTGATCGTAAACGAAAACGTTGAATTATATAAAAATTTAGCGATGTCTAATATATATACCGGGTGGCTACGGAAGTATTGCCTACGGAATATCTCAGTTATTGTATGAAGTAGGTTTGTGAAATTTGGAGCGTCGATATAATGACATAAGAGCTAGAATTTGAGCATATTGACATGTCAAAGTTAACTTCCGGTCTGACCGGAAGTAACATCAACTTTCTTATTTTAAATGGAAACCCTATTTTTTTTTCTTTTCGCTTTATTCAGCATTCAATTCCCTTTCTAATGACATATCACAAGTTGGTATCTAACCAGAAACTACATCAGAAAAAAATTATTATTGAAATTCACCGAGTAGGCCGTGGAAGCAAAATGAAAGCCAAAAATTGAAAAGTTGGCTATGGAAACCATACGTCACTTGATAACAGTTGCTACTACTGTGATATTTTATTTTCATTCGTCGGCGTTATTAAAAGCCGCCAAAAAAAATATTGGAAAAATTGGGAAAAAAACAATACTCTGTAGGTCCATAACTTAAATAGGAACATGCAACTTTTTCTTACCTGTACTATTCAGCATAACCATTCCTTTCTAATGATATAATAGAAAGTAATTTTTTGAAATGAAATACCAAAAAATCCAATTATTTTTAATGTTATTTTTGCGTATGGCGATAATCTGTTTTGTTATTTGAAGTATAATAATTGGATTTTTTGGTATTTCATTTCAAAAAATTACTTTCTATTATATCATTAGAAAGGAATGGTTATGCTGAATAGTACAGGCAAGAAAAAGTTGTATGTTCCTATTTAAGTTATGGACCTACAGAGTATTGTTTTTTTCCCAATTTTTCCAATATTTTTTTTGGCGGCTTTTTATATCGCCGACGAATGAAAATAAAATATCACAGTAGTAGCAACTGTTATCAAGTGACGTATGGTTTCCATAGCCAACTTTTCAATTTTTGGCTTTCATTTTGCTTCCACGGCCTACTCAGTGAATTTCAATAATAATTTTTTTCTGATCTAGTTTCTGGTTAGATACCAACTTGTGATATGTCATTAGAAAGGGAATTGAATGCTGAATAAAGCGAAAAGAAAAAAAAAATAGGGTTTCCATTTAAAATAAGAAAGTTGATGTTACTTCCGGTCAGACCGGAAGTTAACTTCGACATGTCAATATGCTCAAATTCTAGCTCTTATGTCATTATATCGACGCTCTAAATTTCACCAACCTACTTCATACAATAACTGAGATATTCCGTAGGCAATACTTCCGTAGCCACCCGGTATAAAAAAAGCACATACAGTATAGAATAAAGGTAGTGATAAAATCAAGTCATCAAACACCTGGAATGCGGAATTGAACTGTGGAAAAAAAATCTGGTAAAATGTATCCTAAGGTAAAACAAAGGCCATCAAAACACGAAGAAGAAGAACTATGAAAAAACAAAACATTTCCATAGATAAAACTGAAATTATCCACGATAGGCAACAGGAATTAATTGGATACCATGTAAGTGAACAGTATATGATAAATAGATGGGTACTTTACGGTTTACTTTTGATAATATGATTGGTGTAGTAAGTATGCGTAGTCATAATATTCCTATGAATTTCGATTATTTCTTGATATCGCCGATTTACATGAACTTTATGCGTCATTTAGCTAAACACTGGAAATTGATATGTATACCCGAGCTACAGCGGCAAAGGAATGAAAGTAATTCGATAACTAAACGCCTACTGATGAAAAATATTTGAAAGTTTATGGGTTGTAATAAAATTTAAAAAGAATTGATAATTGAAAACGGAATACATAATCCAATCTTCCGTTAGAAACCACATATAAGAGGTATTTTCATCGGCAAGTATCCAACAGAAAACAACCATTGTCTCCTACAAACATTGAATTATATTTGCTTTTATTTGGCCCAGTTTTCTACAAGAACTACTTTGCAATGATTTCCAAATATCATTAAATTACCTTTGGATTCAAATTAAGATATCATGACCCTTGCAATTCATCCGCGAAGGCTAATTCAAGTATGTAGGATTTATACATGTATCGTCTTTATAGAAGCTATACAAGGTGTCTTCAAAAATGAAATACTGTAATTTTTTGAGACCGAACTTTTAAGTAATTGTTAGTAACGTTGAGCAAGTCTTCACTGACACTAGAGTAACGGAAACCAGTGGAACTAGAGTCGACAATATATCCACAAATCTGCAGGAAGGTACGTTTGTTTTTAATAGCGGTGGAATCCTTTATGTCAGATCATAAAGGCATAATCCTAAAAGTCGACATCTTTGTCTGTCGCCCTATGCCAAACAAGGCCATTAACAACTTTAAAACTGATGTTGTTAGCACAAATTGAAATAATTCTCATCAGGCTCATTATATTATAACCACTCCGTCAGACATTCATTTACGCTGTTTCCCTGAGAAGGAGGTGAGTTTTCGGGGTAACAATCACATAACATTAAGAATTTTGAAAATACTCGGAACTTTAAATAAATATCTTATCTTTGATAAGTTTAGATCTAAAGAAAGTATCAATTCATTAAATTTCTTGAAAAAAGAATACCAAAACATGATCAATACTGAAAAGATTAAATTCAACAACAAAAGAATTTTAGAAACAGTTTACTTTAAAAAAACCGCTTGGAATATTATAAATGTCAGCTTAGGAAGAGGTAATACTTCCTCTGACAGTAATATATCTGCTGATAATTTTGCACAATTCTGCCAGGATGTTATAAAAGATCTAATTGAGAACTGTAAATCCGCTAATGATCCAATAATCCTAATTTCGATGACTTTATTAAGAGTTATGAAAATGGTGTAATAACCGAAACTAGTCAACAAATATAAAATTATCGTGGAAAATAGACAAAGTTGTTTTTAGTGTATCCTTAGTGAACATGTTTTTCCACAAAATAAACCAGTCGTCAATCAAAGAAGTTATTAATAAAATTCCCAAAAATCACTTTATTTGCATCTAACAGATGCACAGGAGGTTCGCAGGATTATTGGAAATATGAAGAACTCAAAGTCGAGAGATTGTTATGGTTTAAATGCCAGTATGTTGAAAATGGTTGCAGATACACTAAATAATCCAATTGCAATCCTTATAAACACATGCCCGAATAAGGGTGTATTCCCAGATATGTTTAAGATATCTAGAGTATCACCGATATATAAAAAAGGTAATGCAAAGTTACTAGCTATTATACCCGTATTGGGCAAACTTTTTGAAATTGTCCTGAAGATACAACTTAAATTTCTTTGAAAAAAAAACAACCTGTTTTGCGGAAATCAGTTTGATTACTGAACTGGGTAGTCTATTATCGCGGCAGTCTGTGAGCTCTGTGAACCCATATTGGACGGTTTTGATGATCAATCAATCAGCACTCACATAGTACTGAAACTCGAGAGATACGGTATTAGAGGTACTTCATTAAATCTCATCTTTTCATTTAAAAAAAATAGAACTCACTATGTCAAGTACGGTGATGCTCACCCTGTGCAATATTGGGTACTACAGGGATCTGTACATGGACCTTTATTCTTCATAATGATCAATTCCTATCAATCTAGACCACACTGTGAAACCAGTCTTCTATGCTGATGATGCAACTTACTTGGCCACTTTTTAACCTAGAACAGTCTGAGGTTATATCCAAAAACTGGTCATCAACTGTCTGACCAAACGAAAACTCAGAACATTTGCTTTTCCACAACAACTAGCAATCACAGTGAGCCAGTCAGGCTCCTAGGTGTTTACTTGGTTAGATTTTGCCTTCCACACTCAAGATCTGTGCAAGCGTCATGCAAAAGTGACATTTACGGATTATTAGCGTGGGGTAATTGCAGTGATAAAGAAAAAGTATTCATAGCACAAAAGAAAGTAATACGTAATATGAGTTTTAGTACCTCTAGATCCCATTGCAAACTTCTTTTCAAAAAAAATAAAAATACTAATTTTGCTACTGCTCTGTTGCTACATCATGAAGTGCCTTTTATTCATTCATAAAAAATGTCTAACTGACGGTGTCAAACGGCACAATTGCAGAATTGAGAAAACACAAGATATATATAGATATATCAGCGTTATGCTCTACAATACCTCACTACACTGTTATAAAAATTCAACTTACAACATATTGAAAAAAACACAACTTATTGATGATGCATTGTTTTTATGCAGTTGAGGAGTTCCTCCTTCACATATCTATTGTGTGTGCCTTCGGAATCGTTTAGAGTTCTCTATCTAGCCTTGTCTAGGTTTGATTTTAAAACTCCCATGTATCTGGGAGCTCTTGGTTTTTCTTCTTCCACCGTTAGAAACCTTTGCCTTGACTAGCAGTGGTGTAGCATAGTTCCTGACAGAACCTGCATAGCATTTCTCCTGCTAGACCGATTGTACTCATATGTTGTTGAGCCTACAATTCCCTATGAGATGTCCTTCTGATATTCTAGTAGTGCATCTCTTCTGGCTAAGTAGATATTCTGCGTTTGCTTGATAAACTCTTTGGCCTGTCTCATTCTGGTGAATAGTTCCACCATTCTTAATGACGGTGATTATGTTGTAACATTTTTCTTGGACTTGAGAAGAGCTTTTGAAACAAATGATCGCAATATAATATTAAAAAACTGGAAACTATTGGTCTTAAAGGAATAGTACAAAGATGGTTGTGTTAGGTTATGTTAGGTTAGGTTAGGCAAATAACTAATCATGTTCGATTGAAACAAAATTTTGTGTATCTGAAGGAGGGATTTTTGGGTCCATTGCTATTTTTAATTTATATTAATGACATCGGCTTATGTCACCATTGTGACTTTATGAATTTATTTGCAGATGATACACTGTTATCCATATCTCATGAAGATTTAGATGTATCTTCAACCAAAATGAATAGCTGCCTGGAGAAAATTCAATATCAATAAGTTAAAAGTGAATGTATCTAACAAAAGCCATCAATCTTACTACTGCTTTTTTTCGAGTGAATATAACTGATGTGGTTTTATGGGGTTTCACTGTCAGCTCCTCTTCACACCACCGTCGATTATATCTAAGACTGTCCTTGCAAATTGGCCTTTTCCAATAATCGCAAGGTCGTCGGAAAATCCTGAGCAATGAAAGCCTCTGGATGCTAGCCTTTCAATTAGTTCGTCCATTGAGATGGCCAAGAGTAGGGGCCATAGCACCCCTTTCCAGTATCTTCTGTTTGCTCTAGCTGTTAGTGTTATTCCGCCAATTGCTGATATGATAACCCTGCTTCTTAAGTTGACGTTTATCCACTGGCACAATAGGGAAGGTATTCCTTTTTTAACTAGAACTATTGCCATAGAATCGCTATAATCGGTAACTAACCCTTAAACAAAAAAAAACAATTGAGCATTTTTTAAAATTGAGGGACAACTGTTTGTAGCTGCAGTACTCACTATTTGACAAAAATTGTTAAAAAAAATCCCTCCTCAACACCCTCGTATATAGCCATTGGGTATTTTTTTAAATGTAATCCCCAATTCTTGTGGCACATTCTTCTACCTATGGCCACTTTAACCTTATGTGCTGATTTTTTATTGATGACATTCCATATGAGCCTGTGGACAAACGTCTTAAGATCCTGCAATCCGAAGTGAACAGGGGCGAAAGGGCGAGGGTGACGGAGCCAAACCCCACGTTGGCAAAGGACCGGAACTGGATGAAGGACACGGGGGTGGTGGCGATATGCATCATGAGCCGGAAGCTACGACTATATGGGGTAGAGACGGTTGTAAAAATACATAGTAGTGGATAAGTATGAGAGGAGATTGGACGAGGTGATGGAAAGGGGAGCTCGAATGGTGATCTAATAGATGGAACTCGGCAACTTCAAGTCGGAAGCTGCCCAGTGGGGATCACCAAGGACAGTTATTAGAGAAAGAGTGATGATGGACTGGATAATAGCTTTCGATCTCGCGGTCTGGAACACAGCATCGGAGCCGACGTTTGTGAGGGGCGACTCAAAATCATACATCGACCTGACCTGCTCAACCATGGCGATGGCGGCTCGAGCGAAAGGCTGGAGGGTGATGGACGATCACACAGCGACGAAGCACCACTACATCTACTTCGAGGTGGAGGGAGCGGGTTCGGTCGCCGGGTATAGCCCTACCACGGCCTTGCCCGCCTTATGGAGTGGCAGTCGTGAGAGAAGTACGGAAAACCACTCCATCCGTGGAAAATCTAGACGCAGTGACGAAGGAAGCAACACAAGGAAGCCGGGCTGACACATCCAATGGCAGAAAGATGCTGTACTGGTGAGATGATGAAGAAGGTAGAGTGCGTGCGGTGTCTCAGGACTGTTATGAGACATTTTAGGGCGTATACTCTGCACTATTTGCCCTTGAACAACAAACTCGAACATGTTCGAGAGCTGTTTCCGGTGGGCCTGGGACATGGCATACGGAGGAGCCCTCCTCCTCAGACGAACTGCAAAAAGCACTGAAGGGGCTGAAGCTGGGTACAGCCCTTGTCCTGGATGGAATAATAGTTGAACGAGTCGGGGAGTTTCAGAAAGCATATATTGAGGGCGACATACAAGGCTGCGTAATGGCATTGGGAAGGTTGATGCAAACATCGGTGGACCCGGATCCGAAAGGAGAAGGGTTCTCCACGAAAAGGTGCAGTTTGAAATCACGAAGATTTCCTATTATAGGGATTTGATGAGGCAATCTGCTGACAAAGGGAAGAAGAAGGGTGTATGAGCGAGAGGACGGTAATGAGAGTGCGAGAAGAGAAGGAAAGATGAGAACGATTGAGGAATGGAAGAACGGATGCAAAGACCTGACGTCTACGCCACTGTGGACCATGTCGCTAATCACGGACCTCGGAAGGTGGTTGGCCTATGGGCACAGGCGATTGGCTTACTTTCTCACGCAGATGCTCACGGGCCACGATTGTTTCCGGAGAGGTTCAAGAAGACCGAGCATGACGACTGTCTTGTTGGAGTGTCCTCGCTGAGTTGGGTATTGGATGACTTTGTATGATAGGTTGAACGGTGGGGTGAACAGAGTGAAAGAGCTGGTGGAGCGAATGATGAAGAGAAGAAAGAGAGTGAATGGAGGGTGGTAAGAGAGTTTGTCAGGTGAGTGTTTAGGGAGAAGGAGGAAGAAAGAGAAAGAAGGAGGAAACTTTGAAATAGGTGCTAATTAAAAAATTACAATCAGCCTGAAATTATACCTTCAGGTAGTCCCGGGCTGATTTTGAGAAACCAGGGGTTTTAGTCGATATGAGCTCGACACTATCAAGTGCGATTGACATTAGAGCGCTCGGTGCCCGTGACGGGTTTCCTTCCTACCGAAAAAATAGGTACGCGACTTCCATAGCAAATGGGATCTCCACTCCATTGAGCAAATACCAGTATATTGAAACCTATGACTATAATTCTGCTGGTGGAAGTAATAGGAGTCATTTTCTGGGCATTGAATGGGAGTCGCTCTTGCTCGCATTACTTGTTTATTATATTGCTATCATTGACCTGCCTCTTAGTCCGTCCTTTATCCATCTGCAGCAGGTGGGCGCAATAGATTTCGTTGAGACAGTATCAAACGCTTCTTCGATGTCTAGGAAAGTAGCTATTTCTGGGAAACCTATTGGGATATTCAACTGCTAAGTCTATTGACTTTCTTGGTCGAATACTGTGGGGTCCTTTATGCCTATCCAATTGCCTTTCGAAAAGATGATAGGCTACAAGATCTGTAAGATTTTGGTGTGAGGTCTGATATTTTGCCTAATTTCTGCAGAAAGACTACTTTTATCCTCCGCCATATTTTTGGTATCTATTCCCAGGTTAACAAGTTCTGAAGATTTTACACATATTTAATAGTAGCACATCTGTTTCTTTTCTGTAGGTGGACTGGGTATATTTCATCCATTACAGATTATTTGTTTGGACATAATTTCTCTTCTGATTCATTCGACTCTGGTGATAATGGTAGTTAGCTCTCAATACTCTGACGTGGGTCTTCTGGGAGTCTTGTCAGGGATCTGTAGCCTCAAACGCTGCTTTTCTGTTCCTATCTGGGTGCCACCGTCTTTCTTGGTAAGTATTCAATGGATTCTGGAATACGCTGGTGATTCATCCACCTCTTCACAGTTTTTTTTTTATGAGTTTTTTCGCCATTGGATCATTACTACTCTCAACAGTCATAAAGTTTTTCGGTGTTCAGCACCTTGACCCTCACGGTTTCATACAATTATGTAATTCAACCGATGTTTAACACCTGTGACCTTAGGGCTTCATACAATTGTGTTTTCCTGAAATTGAAAATCTTTGTATCAAATTCGTAGATTGTCTTATCACTACGTTTCTAATTTGTAGTATTCTTTTGAATGCATGTGACTTATTCATGAATTCAATTTTAAATCTGTATTTTCAATTGACAGATTAGTTACAAACCCTACGTTTTCAGCCCCATTTCATCATATTTTGAATTATTCAGTTATTCAGTGTCCACATCCGAAATTAAAATTTTCTTTTGAGTGCTAAGATTGATGAGAGTGATGACTAGAGTGACGACGGATTGTCTCGTCTCGTTACATTTGGAGCGTTGTAGAAGAATATTACTGCGGGTATAAATGCAGGGCATTCAACCAAAGATTACAGTTACAGTTTGAGTTCAACAAATACAGACTTAGCTTAGCGGTAGTGACATAATTTACTGAAGTTGGTTGAATCAAATTAATTATATTTTATAGGTGTAACTGAAAAAGTCGAACATATTTAATACTATTTTTATTACAATTGGTGTTATAAGTCGGATTTTCGAAATAAAAAGTGTTCGTGTAGTGGAAAGTCACCGCGTTACGGAAATAAAATAGAGAGATTTGAAAGTCAGCGAATTGAAGCAAGAGTTGGAGAGAAGTAGAACCAGAAATAACGTGTATGAAGGCCGTACTCGAGCAGCAACTTTCGAAAGGACTGAGGCTGTGCTTCTACAGGGCCAATGGCCAAACTGACATCAAACACTGAAAGGGTACTGTATGCGTTGCGAGCAAAAGCCCCGATGCGACAGCACAACGTAGGCAGCATTTTTGAGAGGATCGCCATCGACATCGCTGGCCTTTCATGAGAACCTGATCACTAGAATGAATACATCCTGATGGCAATGAACTACTTCAGTAAGTGGGTCAAAGCCTATGCGCTGCCAAACCAAGAAGTCATCATCTTCTCTGATGTCTTGGTGAAGGAATAAATATGTCCATTTGGTGTTCCATTCGAGCTGCATTCACACCAGGGAAGAAATTTCCATTTCAACTTGTCCCAGAAGAGGTGTCGAAAGCTGAGCATCCGAAACACAGGGATCATAGTCAGATGGAATGGTAAAGCGGATGAATAGGATGATAAACCATCACCTGTCCAACGTAGTCTTTGACCACCAGTACCTCTTATTCCTGATGGCCTATCGTTTAGTTGTACATAAGTCAACCGGTCAGACCCCTGTACAACGGCACAAGAGCAGCGACTACTATATGACCTGAAGTTGTAGATGGTACCAGGAAAGGCACTCCGAGAAACGACCACGTCAGCAAACTTTTGCAGAGAATGGTTGACTTCCACAAGTGGGTACGTTTGAAAATACAGAGTGCCAGCGACAAAAAAACTGAGAACAAATAGTTTTTCTCTTTACCACACTAGGAATTCCCAATCCCAATCCCGCGGTGATGTGCGGGTTGAGTTCTCGCCTCATAAGCCAAAGAGCGTGAGTTCGAATCTCATCATTGCCACCGGTCTCGTGCATGGCATCACACGTATTGAAAGGTAAGGGCTACGTCTTTCCCTAACTCGCACAAGTCTCTGACTTCTGAGGGTTGCACGTAGGGGTGCAACCTGTTATAACAATTATAACAAAAAAAATTACGTCTGGTGCTTGCTTGGAGTGCACACCGACCACCCGGGGTGGTGGTGTAGGTTTTTCGGGTTTTCCTACAGCTTAAAAGTGAATACGCCACTGAAAAATCAGTAAGTCGCCCCAGAACGCTACGGAAAATGATAATTGCCGTTCCCTACTCGCATAGGCTATGGCTTTGTGTACACTCTATGAGTGTTTATGAGAGTATTGTTATTATTATCATTAAACCGTCCCATGAAGATAGCTGAAAGAGCCTTACCAGATTAAGACATACGGTGCTGAACCAGAATATTGTGGTCTCCAAAATTTTCCTGTGGGATTGATGGGCTGAATTGAAGAGTTCTAAAAACTATGTTGACGATGATGTTCAGATCCAGTGGCATCAAGATTTTGGTGTAGTGTCCTGTTTCTTTGTTCTTCGGATCCTTTGATCCAATTATGTGGTCTTCAGATAATTTGTCCTTTTTTTTCACTATCATTGTGCAGCCCAAATTTCAATTTGTTTGACTCACATATTGAATGTAATTTTCCATGAAATTCAAAATCAGATGATATTACCGATTCCGATTCGCTGACTGACTCATACGTAGGTGAACTGTATTCCATTTCACAAAATTTGTACTGAGCGAATACTATTCCAACAAATGAATAATTCTTACTGCTCTTTCATCACCGTGCCTCATTGAAAATCGCTATCTTCATTCATTGCATAAATTGACACACTACATATCTTAGTGTGGTCGGTGGATCAGCGGTCTAAGGCACAGGCCGTTCGAAACTCCAGCATAGCGATAGTTGATTCGAGTCCGAAGTAGGTACGAGAATTTTTCTCAACTACTTATATCGGATCGATAGGCGACCGCATGCCTTGTTGAAAAGCAAGTGTATTGTGAGTTGTCTAGATGCCAATCTCGTCTGGTGCTAGCTTGGAGTGCACACCGACCACCCGAGGTGGTGCTGTAGGTTTTCCGGGATTTCCTACATCTGAAGAGTGAATACATCACCTGAAACATCAGTAAGTCGTCCCGGAGCACCACAGCAAATAATAATAATAGCCGTCCTCTACCCGAACAGACTGTGCCTTTGGGTACACTCAACGAGTGTTTATGAGGGAGTATTATTATTATTATTCACAAAAATTCTAAATGTTCTGTACAACGAATATGACACCAGCCAGGTTTCGAATTCCTGTAACTTCTCTGTTTAGATTGTAATTCGAGTTGAGTACCGCATTTTCTGAAAAATAATCTTGTTTAAGCCAATTATTACATCGATTGAGATAATATTTCCAAACATTTCCATCGGATATTATGTGTTTCCTTTTCATTGGAATCGCAAAAATTTTACATCGGATATATTTGATGTTTATGGTAGTGAATTCAGTGTGATATATTTTGATTAGTGAAGAAAATGATTCAACGAACAATAATTTCATTACATTGCAGTTAATGAGGTTATCTTCTCCATCACCAACTCCACTTAAAAATTATCATGCTCATTTGATGTTGTATTTGTTGATAATATATAGCAAGGTAAAAACATGTATTTGGGCTGAGATTGTTTGCTTCTCCATCAATGAATCAATAGACAAACTTATATCAATAGTGCACGTTTAATACAGGATTTTTATTGTATGTCCCCGAAGATTCGAAAACGAAATCAAATAAGCGTTAAGGATCTATGAATGAATATGAATAAATAAAACAACAATTTGGAAGAGGAGTACCATAGGGGAGGAAAGTATTGGGAGATCTATTGAGGCCTTTGTTTTCCGCAGCTTCCATAAGTCTATCGAAAACGTTGGAAGATTGTTTGCACGGATACAGCCAATAATCAGACACAAAAAACGCAAACAAAAACTTTATTGAAGTTATTGTAATCATTACGACCTTAAATGATACTCGATGGGTGAAATCTTGAAAATTAAGAAAGATTCACTCGGGCATGTTATGTCTATGCCAGCTACAAGTTGTTGAGGATTGTTCATCCTGAAGTTATCTCGTCCTTTCCTGCAGATGCCATCATTTGATTCATTCATTCGCCGTTATCGTCACAAATTATGTGAACCTACAAAGACTGCCGGGGCCATGACAGGCCATTGATCAGTAGTTTTCCATTTACCGGTGTCAATTTGGAATTTTAAAAGTTGTTTTGAGGACGCCCTTGAATAGTTTTTTTGTCCTCTTTGTTTTCGTTGGATGTTTTTCAGTTGAGAATATATAATTTGTTGGAGCAAATGTGTTTCAGGCATCCGAACAACATGGCCAGTCCACCAGGCCATCGCCGTTGATGTATATTTTTTTTATTTTTTTTTCCGTTAACCAGCTGTCATCCTCCTACGAACGACAGCCCTCAGAAGTCGAAACTTGTGCTAGCTAAGGATTAACGAGGTCTTACCTTTTAACGTGCGATTCCTGATAATGATGATGGACTCTATGCTAGTGTTATCTTTTATCTGACTAAAAATAGGTATCAAACTATCTTTGGGACCCAGGAATAGAAGAACCTTAGAGAAGATTGTATTGTCTTAATAAGTTCGCTTTCACTGAAATTATCCATCTCCGGATCTTCTTCATTCTTCCAAGTTGGAACATAGTTCCCTTACTCTTTCATCTCATGATCCGTAAAAAATTGTTGGCACAGTAGCGCGTGCTACATAATTCGGTAATGGGATCAGAGTCTGAGAATTCTTATCTGCCCTGGTTACAGGGGTACCCTCTTCATAAGGGGAGTGTTTGAGGAAATGAAATAATCAAAAAGTTATTTACTCTAGTGCTAGGAATCAAACTACAGATAGACGTGGCCTTTTGAATCCAGTGGAATCCTCACAATTGATACACTTGGATTTTTGCTGAATAGAAGATGGTTTCGCGGATTCGAACGTTTCTCACAAACCAAGAAGCATTGTTCCAGACTAAAAATATGGGTGGGGGCTTCTTGACCCCAGGCAGAGATCTGTTAATGGATTCACAGAGGAACGATTTCTAAACTCAACTTACTCCTCCTGTCAAGGAGCGAAGAAAAGTGCTGAGTCTAGAGTGCAGCTCAGCTCTCAACTCTTCAATAGTCAGTCAGTCTCGTTCGCCAGTCAATCCCCCTTCCCGAGATTGTCACGCCTCTCTCCAACAGTCTGAGATGTCTCCTCAAGATCATCTGGGTCCTTATAGGAGAATACATTAGACCATTTTTTGGAACTGTTTACAGTCTTGAAGAACTGCTAACCTGAACGTCAACCAATGTTATTCAGTGTTCTCAGCATATTCATATGGAAGTTTGGTATGATCACCTTTGAGACGTAAAACATTCAATAAATTGTACTTACTTCGGAATCAATGATGCCAAGAGACCTTTTGCTCTGAGAAAACTGTTTTTTAAAATATTCAAATGCAAAACACAAAGAAAATTTGGAAACTTCGAAATCAACACCACAGGTATAACAATGACATGCAATAACTGCGCTGGTCATGATGCGTCTAGTAAATCTAGTTAAGACAACACGATCGCTTGTATGGCTATCTCTCTTTACTATTTTGTGTGTTGATCGATCGGTTGATAGAAAGATATGATGTATGGAGAGTGTGTGATTTCTTTAATCATGAATTGATGACGCACAGTTTTTAGAGCTTTTTGTCATCACTTTGGGAGACTTTTCGAATGTTCTTCTTCCAGAGTTTATTTTTTCAACAAACGACAGAGATTTCGAATTTCTTGCTCTGAGTCATTCCTAGAATCATACAGCTTTCCTGAATTCAAGAAGCTATGTTGGGATCTAAATAGTGTAATTCAGCTGTAGTAGGTGAATTAGTTCTTTTTTGTTGACTTATCTAGATGAATATTCATTAATATCATTACTATTTGGTGTTAATAGTATGGTAGTATAGATTGTTGTGATCATTAACCTCCTTAGAGGCAGCAACGTTGATTTGAATGCAACAGTGAACCGTGCAGAACCATCCTCTACCTAGCCATGAGATTTTATTGATTCAATGTCACGAAGTGAATTGAAAAATTTTCAGCTCTGGCTCGAACCTGGGACATTTTTTTCTCAAAGTCGGGTGCTGTTTCACTGCTTCATGCACATGAAAATTTCTGTTGTATAAGATTAGTTTCCAAATAGATGCATTTCCAAAATCCATCATTCATTATATATTTAATGCCCTTCTGTCAGTTATGCCCCAATACTTCCACACGTTTCTATTCATGTAGGGTCTTCGGAATTTTACTATGCAACAAATGCTAATGCACTTATAATTTAATAATAAATCTTCAAAGATGATAAGCATGCCTTCGCGAAAGAATATTTTGTCTGTGATAAAAACTAACATTTTTTGACTCCGTCTAAGCAAAACCGGTAGAAACTGATATTCATTCATAATATTATCTTGAGATAAATAATACCTGAGCACAGATTTTGGATGAGCAATACTGGTTAACGGGATGATATTCCTACCTCAGCAACTTGCTGGGAACTGCAAATAATTTCTTCGCTATTTTTGGAACAAGAGACTGTCTTGAGCGATTGATATTATTGAAGTTAGAAGAATTACTACTTGAAAAAACGAGAGGAGATCTAAATAGGTGAATTTGACTTATGACACAGAAGGTTTTTGAGGGTCAGTGCTGCGCATCGGAGACGAATAGATCGGATTTTTTAAGGATTAGCGACGTAGACCCGTACAATAAAATATTACCAAAGGGATCAAACGGAACGTGGATGTTGATATTGAAAGTTAGTGTTTTCCCAGACGAATAATTGGGATAAGCTGTTATAATTGCTTCATGGATGAGTAAGAACGATCTGAAAATAATTGCTGTAACTGAGAGATTTCGAAGACAGAAATTTGATGATAATAAGAATAATACCACAAAGTACGTCGGGACGTGACGCAAATGTTATGGCGTCCGGGTTCGGGCCTAAAGGTCCCGGGTTCGAGACGCAGTCGAAGCTGGGATGTTTTCAATTTAATTTCACTGATTAAATTGTTGAAATCTCTTGGCTTGACTGGAGTGAGTCCTGCACGATTCACTGTTGCGTTAAAAATGAACAGTGCTACTTCTAGAGTGGCGTATGGAGTTAGTAACACAGTCTACTCAGAACACATAGTGGCTAATGATCTTAGCAATCGATGCCACTATAAACACCTACAAAAAAAAATAACAGAAAGTGTTAAAAAACCAGCCTTTTCCGGAACACCACTCAAGATCATATAATTAGAATTGGCTCCATAAGACATGTTAAGCTAGTGGGGGGATAGTAATAGGACATCTCTTCCACACGTTTTTTTCTTCATGAACTCTCCAAGAGATTTTTTGATTTTTTATTTTTATTCTGCTTGTTCAAAGATATATTTTGTTTAGTTCATTTTCCAAATTCATTTTGTCTAATCAAAGTATTATATCTTGAACACACGTAATCAAAGATTTGCACAAAAAGACTCCCTCTTTATGTAGGGAGCACGAACCCAAAGCCCAAATAGGCCAGAATAGAAAAAAAATAATCTAAAATTACCTTTCACCCTTTGATCTGGTCTCTCCTAGCCAGATTTGTTTTTAAATATCCTAATACTAGGAGTGGTGACAAGCTTTCTTTACCTTTACCCGGGGTGTTCTGGGCCTGAAAGGTCATTTCTAGACCACTAAGAAGTCGGTCCTAGATAGGAGACTTTTCTCTAGATACCTGAAGATCTAGTGAATAACCAAGATTAACTAGGGAGCAGAAAGATTTAGTACAGGTAAAACCAATTTCAATATTGATACTCAACGACCCCTTCTCTGCCTACTAGGTACAATAGGGGTATATAACGGGTTACGTTATATTACAACTGCTTTCAGTAAGAGTTTTACTGAACAGGAACATATTACTTCATTACAATTTGTGTGTGATGTTAATCGCTGATCACATTCATAATGTTTTATTAAGATAAGACCAAATCTTAAAATAATTATTTATTTTAATGGTGAAACGCATAAAAGGAGGATAGTTTCACTATCTTTACACAATGGTGGATGACTCAATTTGGTGTACTTAGATCCCACGTCATAATTATCTGAAAAGTCTGAATGTCAACTGTATATCATCTAATCCCCAATCATATTTTATAAATGATTGAGTTTCTGACAAAATTTTTTGGTTATTATTCTAGGATCAACAATTTTAGTCACTCCAATTAGGTGATGTAGAAAAATTCAATAGTTCAGTAGAAGAAATGGCCATCCAGAGTGAAGCGGTGATTGAGGCTCTGACTTCATATAGAGTCAGTTTCTACCTGGTGATAGACTGCATATGAATCCTAAGAATCTCCGAGACCTCCATGATATTTTACAAGATGGCTCACTTCTCTCTGGAACACCGCGGAAAGTTTAACGATTTATCTCTTGCTTTTTTGAAATATCTCCGATCGTTCTACCATTAGCGGACCCATCGCAATGGATCCGTCAAGTTCATGTATCTGAGCCTAATGAGAATGGATCGGTGGTCCAGTAGCTAAGGTATCTGGCAGTGGACCATCTGGCTCGCATCAAACAGGCTCCCATACGGAATCTTTTTTCTCAAGTACACGGGTGTTTTTAGGTGGTCACATGCCTTGTTGTGAGCAAAGTGTGATGTGAGTTGTCTAGATGCCAATCCCGACGTTTGGTGCTAGCTTGAAGTGCACACCGACCACTAGGGGTGGTGCTGTAGGTTTTCCGGGATTTTCAACAGCTGAAAAGTGAATACACCACCAAAAATATCAGCTATTCGCCCCAGAGCGCCACGGCAAATGATAATAATAACCGTCCTCTACCCGCACAGGCTATGCTATGCATACGAGTGTTTATGAGGAAGTATTATTATTGTATATTACTATTATTATAGATGATGATTCCGAACGCAAATGGTCATTGGAGAATGAGAAAATTTCTATTCAAATCCTCACCCTATGGAATTAACAAACAGAAACATATTCCCTCAAAGCTCACACCGATTTGTTTCTGGTAACGTATGATATTTTTTGAGTTCAACTGTTTATAATTTGTAGTCGAACAAGGTTCTTACGACTTCTGGATACAACTCACCAATGGATGGCGTTTAGGTGATTCGATTCGAGCGGCATTTATTGTATTGCCCTATCATCAGCAAAGTCATTCAGGTGAAAAACAATCCATTGGTGAATAACGCAAACTAACAAGATGAGCCCCAACACCATGCCTTAGGGTATACCTTACTTTATAATTTCATATTTGCACACCCTCATATTTTAAATAAAGTCATTAAAACCGTTTCGGACATTTTATTTTGATTTATACATTATCTATCATTATGGTACGATAAGGCTGATGACTATCCACCGAGGAACATAAAAGCGTTCTGCTTGTATTTCGTTCTCTCTGATGAACTCCTTGAGATTTGTCAAGGTATTTTTCTGTGGGATGGTATTTTCTATAGCATCGAATACAAAAATTACTATCCTTATGCGCATTTAAAAAAATATGCAAGAGACTGGATTCATCCTCCACATCGCAGAACCTTATAGGTGTTTCTTCAGGTGCACTTGCCCAGTCAAGAATCCAACGGCCTTTCTGAGAATGTTCCAGCTCAGAGTAGTTCTTCTGATAACCGGCCGCTAGACCCCAACACTATCTTTTTCCGTGAGTGATTCCTTCCGAAATAATGCAGGAGAATAAATGATATTTTTGTTCACAATTCCTTGTACACGATTTGATCTCCTCAAATGGGATTTGACAGGCTAGTTCTGGTCCAATGGGAGTTATTGCTGGATATGCTTTTGCTAGGTAATCTGTCGTCTCTTTTTCCTGGTTTTTGTCATCAGGTTTTTAGGTCTAGTCTAGCTACGCTGGAAATATAGCTGTATAATATTTTGGCCATTCGAGAGAATTACGATAAGTTGGTGTCTGAGACCTCTTTTTATAATCTTCCATGTGCAGGCTGAAATGGCCAATACCTTCGCTACCTTTGAAATGAAGAGACCCGAGTACTGACGCTTAACCTAACTGTAGATTTCATCGGAAAAATCACTGACACTAGAAGAAAACGAAACTTCGACGTAGCATCTCTATCAACGAAGGTTGAAACAATGCAGTACATCAAGAGCCTATTCCCAAATGATATTTTAGATCTCTATAAGCACTGTCTGACCACAACATATTTTTCTTGAGACAACAAAACAGATTGAAGGAGTTTTTTTTGCTGGGGTGGAGGAAATCTTTTATAGAGGAATATTGAGTCCTTAAGCTCAATAAATACTGTGAGAGTGATACTCTCCTTATCAGGCATACTCACTCAAACCTCCGCCTCTGTGTGGGTCCGGTCAGGCTATTGCCTCCGGTGATACTTGGGCCTATTGGCCCATTGTATCTTCCATATGTTGTTATATCACAGTACCCAATCCAATACTTTTGTGCCTTGTAGAAATTTGTACAAGTTTCATATTGGGTGGGAACTGTATAGCTCTGGGTCGCCAGATGGCTGCCCGAAAATTGCTTGTCTTCTGCGGTCTACAGCTTCGCAATAGCACAGTTTCTGGATCCTTACCGTGAAGTCTACAGGTCAGGTCTCCATCGTATTGCCCAATTTTTTCGAGATGCTCCTCTACTGGTGCACTTCCAGTTAGGAGTCCCGTAATGGTTCTCAACTGGCTCCTGTTCATCGTTAACAGTTCTGCCGTTCTTCTGCTACACGGTCCTTCGATATATTGTTTCTCGTGTTTGTTTCCTGATCCTAATCCAGTCTTTTACAGATGCTTCTACTGTTACACTTCAGTGCCCCTAGCATCTGCCCTTGGTTTGGGAGCATTTCTTTGTGCGAGTTCATCTGCTTTCTCATTGCCTGCGTACCCATGTCAGTTTGACTTGATTCTGGTATGATAGAGTTCTCAGTTCTTCTTTGCATTCCCATACCAGTTGGGACGTTACTTCCTTGCCACAAAAGGCCTTCAGTGCCGCTTGACTATCTGATAGGATGTTGATAGGCGCGTTTTCAACGTTTCAATTTTTATTTTCCTTCGCACATTAAATAATTGCATATACTCTGCTTGAAAGACAGGGGTATGGGTGCCCAGTGAGTAGCTGATGCCAGTCTTGAATCCATCTGTGTACCAGATTTTTTCCTGTAGAATGTCCTTGAGCTGTGAGCCGTTTCATTCAGTTATGTTTGGCACCAGCAATCTTAATTGGTTGTTGTAGGAGTACCGTTTCGGAATGTGGTCCGTTCTCGTTCCTAGTGCGTTCCCGATCATAATTCTAATGATTCTCATGTGCACCTCATGTGCCCTGAACCACAAAGTAGAGAAGTAGCAGTCCCAGGAATGTCTTCATCGCAGCAGTTGGTGTTGATTGGATGGCCCCTGTGATTCCAAGACAAGCAAGTCTTTGCACCTTGCTTAGTCTCGTTGCAGCTCCTCTTTCTTGTGTCTTGGGCAACCACACCAAAGAAGCATATGTAATGAAAGGCATGACCACCGTGCTATACAATGCAGCACATGTGGATTCAGTCTCCATTTTTTCCAAAAGTTCGTCAGGCTATCATTAGTGGAGTCACCACTTTTTTGGTTATTTTTTCAACATGCCGGTTCTAGGTCAGCTTGGAGTCTAGTATTACTCCCTGATACTTGACTTCCCCCTTTATCTGTATGTCTTTCCCTCGAAGTCGTATGGGTCCTAGGCCCTCTGTTTTTTGTTTCATGATGACTATAGTTGCCTTGTTAGGATTGACGTTGAGCCCCTCCCATCCATCTCGTGATAAGGTTAAGAGCTTCCTACATGCGATCTCTAATCTAATCTAATTTTCCCTGTGCTAAGACATCATCAGGATAGCCAAGGGCTCAATGTCCTACTTCGTTCAGTGTTTCCAGCAGCTAGTCCGTGATCAGATTCCACAGTGGCGGGGATGGAACTCCACCTGGTCGCCCTGGCTACTACGGTCTCCTCTAATACAGTGATGTGTATCAGTCGGTTTTCAGCATTGAGTCTATCCAGGCCACACATGGTTCCTCGATTTCTTTGTGTCTCAGAGCTCTAGTGATTAAGTTTATAGAGGTATTATTGAAAGCTCCTTCTATGTCTAGAAAGGCCACAAGCAGAAGCTCTTTATCTTCCAGCGTGTTTTCCACCCTCGTTGCTAATTTGTGGAGAACTGTCTCCGTTGAACAGCCAGACCTGTAGGCATATTGTACGTAGTGCAGTGATCCTTCTATCAGCACATCGTCCCTAATATGTCTATCCACTAGCTTTTCCAAAGTCTTGAGTACAAATGACATAAGACTTATTGCTCTCAGGGACCCAATCATGTCCAGGCCCAGGATTTTGCTCGGTTTTCTGAAGGCTCCGTTATCGACAGTGCATCCCCACCGCCATGCATCCATCAGCACAGGTCGCTTGACACTTTCGGGGCCTTTTAGTCGCCTTTTACGACAGGCAGACCGTACCAGGGACCAATTCTTTCCCACAAATTCCCAGGGGGAAGATTGAAGGAGTGGCCATGGAAAGTCCACTGAGCCTAGTGGTGGAAAACTTCATAGAGAAATTTGAACAGCAAGCCCTCGAAAGTGCGGTCCACAACCCAAAAGTATGGTTTCGATATGTAGATGACACGTTCGTCATCTGGAGTCACGGAGGGGAAAAACTTTAAGATTTTCTGGAGCAGATAAACAGCCTACAATAACAATATAAAATTCATGATGGATGTAGAAGAAAACATAGGTTTTCTCGATGTTCTATTAACACGAAGAGGGACACGGTTGGGTCACACGTTCTATAGAAAAGCAACACATACTGATAGATACCTGCACAAAGATTCGAACCATCATCTGAGTCAGAAATATGAGATTATTAAAATGTTAACCAGTAGAGCAGAAAGAATTTCTGAACCTGAAGTACTCAAACTGGAACTAGAGCATCTGGAAAACTCTTTTATTACTAACGGATATACAAAACGTGAAGTAAGGAAAGATATGCACCCACATCTAATAAAAGAAAGGAGGATGTCCAACACATAGGTAAAGCATTCTTACCTTACATACCTACCCAGGATAACTGACAGAATAGGCCAACTGATCCAGAAAGAGAACATTGAAACCATTTAGGATACCACGAGGAAATTCCAGAATACTTGGCCTCTCAAACTCAATCACCTGCTAATGAAAACTTGAGGATGTCAAACGGTATTTGCACTTATAACTTCTAACTGACCGAAATATTTTGAATAAAATAGTACCAAAGAATGGAATATGACTCATTTCTTCCGTATTTCAATGTATTATTTTTATTCAGATATGTAACGTATAAGAGCCACCTTCTTTAGACATTTTTATATACCGCCAACAGCAACGATCAACAAACAACTACATGACAAGTGACAATAACACACAGAACAATTAAACATGAGACATTTAAAACATGGAAGTGTATATAAAAGATGCTACATTCAACTTTGTATATCATACCTCAAGTGATATTTGATTAAAGAATGATAAACTATCTTCGCAGTAGATAAACTCAGTTCATTTTATTTAATCCTGAGTGCGTAACAACCTGATGCCAGTTTTTTGTTACAGTTATTAAGGTTACAATTAGTAGCAAATAACGGATGAGGTCTCTGATCAAGTAACACAACCTAGATGAGTAATACTCAAATAGAATTGAAGGTAATATCTTTTCATAATGTTATCCCTCAAATCATGACATTATTGCCATGTCGTTTATTTTTAAGGATACAATAAGCACGTCAGCTAGATTTTGATATCTGTCGAGTATATTCATGGGATCAAACCCAAAAATACTGGTTTGGATGAAATATATGACAATAAGCAGCTTGTTGGGAGCATGTAAAAACGATAGTGTTTCCATCGCCGAACGGAGATTCTTTTGATATTTGACAGAACAATCATTTGAAGCTACCAGTGTCGTAACTATCGAGAAACGGAAACCAAATTAGAAAAGAGAAAAATTAATGAATTATGAAAAAAACATGTCAATTAGAGCATCGGCTGTTCTCAAAATCCTGTGGGGATTATTTTATCATAATTTCAGGTTTCCATTCCATATTGGGATTCCATTATTTCTATTTTATTGAACCTCAATATTTCTGTTAACAACGCCCGACACTGCTGTTGGGGGGAAGATGTCCCTTACACACAAATCTTGAAGCGTGTGCGGCGAGTTACTAATCTAGGTTATGTTATTTGATCGGAGGAGGTTGAATGTTTTATTTATAACAACCGTATTCGTTATTTGCGTATCGGCCGTGTGTTGTTCAAGACTTTTCGTAAACCCGCTGAAAGATTACATTTTGATTTCGACGATCTTAACGGCTGCTGGCTGTTAAAAAAATTTAACGGACGGAGGCTGTTAACGTTAAGTTTTCAATTGTCATCTGAATACCGTTAAATCAAACGAAAATGCTATAACGTGATGATCAAATTTCATTTTACTATTTATGAAATAAATATTCCTAGAAATTTGTAGGTAGTATTTTTATCTTCTGATATATGTCCGTTAGGGTTTAGATGACAATCATAGAAGCCAACTGACTGTTACTGTCACAATTTTTTCACTTTTTCGAAATTATTGACGACAGTATCTTTCATAATTTTACGTTTCTTTCAGTGCCAAAGGAGGGTGGTAACATCAGCAATTATTATGAATTTTTCTTGAATTGAAATAAGGGTCAGGTCATTTAAAATAATGTTTAGGGAAACACTATAAAGCCCAGGATAGATACTTGTGGGACGCTCCAATAAATGTCTTTACTGTTAGATAAATTTCCATAAGATTCGACCTATTGTTTTTTGTCGCTTATATGAGACCTGAACCACTGATTACATACTCCTGTGAATCCATAAAAGCTAAGCTTTTTTAAAAGGAGTTCATGAGTAACACAATTGAAAACTTTAAAATAATCGCAGAATACTGCATCTGGAGCTCCTCTATTGTTGAGATTGGTGTGAAAATGTCAGAAAAAATTGCGTCATTTGTAACTTTTGAGCTCTGTAATCCAAATTGCGTGTTTACTAACATTTCATTCCTATTTGAAAAATATTTAGACCCAGGGTCTCGATTCTTGAATCGTTCATCTTAAATTTGGGAACAAATAAAAGAGACAAAGATATACAGTGTGTTTCACTTCTCATGGAAACACCCTCGTATGTTCAGTAATTTTTGACGAAAAATCATGAAATTTCCAGGATCGATAGCTACATTAGAGATGAACTCATCCTACGTAATAGGGGGAAAAATTGGTCCGAAATTCCTTCGGATTCGTGTTTAGGATCCCCAAATTACTTCTAATACATCTACCTCCTGAAAAAAATTCAGTTTTGAAAAATTCTAATTTGTTTCACTTCCCATGGAAACGCCTCCGTATATATCACATACGATGACCCCTTATGTGCAGTTAGTTCATTTCTAGTGTATCTATTTTGAAAAATTCATGATTCTACGTCGATAAATACAGAAGATACGGGGGCGTTTCCATGAGAAATGAAACATTAGAAATTATAATTTTTCAGGACTAAACATTTTTCAGGAGACAGGTGTATTAGTAGTAATTTGGGGATCCTAAACACGAATCCGAAGAAATTTTGGGTTAATTTTCCCCCTAATATAACTTTCCGGAAAAATGGGTGGTTCCATCGCTGTTGGCGTGCAGTGTATATCACGTAGGATGACACCTTTTGTGCAGTGAGTTTATTTTTAGTGTATCTATCAATGCTGAAAATTTCATGGTTCTACGTTGAAAATTGAGGAATATACGGAGGTGTTTCCATGAGAAGTGAAACACACTGTATATAGATTTTATGTATATTGGTGTGAAACAGAAAATCGATCGTTCTACTCTATTACCGTCAAGAATACGGTTGAATCGTTCGTCTTAAATTTGGAACAAATAAATGAGACAAAGATATGGGCCGCGGTGGTGTACGGGTTGAGGTCTCGCCTCATAAGCCAAAGAGCGTGAGTTCGAATCTCAGCATTGCCACCGGTCTTGTGCATGGCATCATACGTATTAAAAGGTAAGGGCTATGCCTTCCCCTAGCTCGCACAAGTCTCTGACTTTTGAGGGTTGCACGTAGGGGTGCACCCGGTTGACGGATATATTAACAAACAATTTTTAACAATATAGATTTTATGTATATTGGTGTGAAACAGAAAATCGATCGTTCTACTCTATTACCGTCAAGAATACGGGCCCAGGAATTTTGATTCTCCCAACATCAACAGATTTTCTCCTAAGATTCGAAGAGCTTTCTTGGTATCATAATTTTTGTTCTGGTGACAGGAACCATCGTGGTTTGTTGGGATATGATCTTGAGGTTCTCCTCTTCAACGTCAAGAAACGCCGTGAGTATTCGAGAGAGATTTTTCATAGCATTCTATGAATCGTTGTCTGGGCAAGAATTTTCCAAGTTGAAAGTCGCAGGAGTGTTGATACATACAATTCATTCATGGCTGAATGGAACTTTACCCATTATATTCATAAATTTTGTTTGTTGTATACTAGTGGAAATAATAAAGACGTTCATTATTATAAGTATTACTCATTCTTCAAGGTTAAAAGTAGCGCAAAGTGACTGTTACAATGCATCAAAAAATTTTATATTTTCAGTAAAAAATGGCACCTACATGACTACTTAAATATTAACAAGGATATGATGAAAAACACAAGACAGGATGCATCATTTTAGATTATTATCTGAATTCATTACAACTGTAATTAAATTTTGATCTAATTTGAGAAAAGAATTAGAAGATTTGTACGATACTTTGTATGTAATTTTTATTCACATATTTGGAGAGTCTGAAAAGTGACTCTACCCGAAATTTCTAATAGAATCATCGAAAAGGCGAGGATGCGTGGAGACGACTGGGGAAAGAAAATAGAAGAGCGCATTAGCCAGTTGCAGAATTTGGACACTGATTTAGTCGCCGTCAATGCTGAGTATCATCAAAAGTGCATTATTTCAGAATCAAGGAGAGGGCCTATTGTCAGTCTGAAGAAGGTTGGTGACAAAATTCTGTACGATAACTGGTACTCCGCCGAAAGGAAGGTAGACGCACAGGAAGAAAGACGTCGAATTGTGGAGGCAGCTGTAAAAATAATTTTGGAAGACATCCGCGGTTCCGGAGACACTGCTTCCTCTACTCCATGTCTTGATTTTGACCAACAAACGACGAACCTTGGACTCTTGGAAAAATAAATGCCTCGCTCTGGCTTATGCAATCATGATAGCAGTGCGCCCTAAATCTTTTCTATCCTCCATCATGACTGCTGTTTCCGTGTTTGTTTACAAGAATTACGGCTCTGAACATCTCCTGAATTTTCTATCTTCCATGGGCTTTTCATCGTCTTACGAAGAAGCCAACAGGCTCAATATAATATATGCCTTGAGAATAACTTAATATTGTTGATTACATAAATTTTTTTCACGAAAGGACTACGTCTTTTTTTCTTCCTGTTCTGGGATAATTATGTAGGGGAATGGGGGATATTGATCCGAAAAGTAACTGATATTAATATCAAAATGATGAAAATAGGTATGGTTGGCTTTCATCAGAAAGTTAGGTTTTGAGAATTGGTGTTGGGTGGGGGAAGAAGGAGTGGGGTGTCCAAAGTTGGTGACTTCAACTAGGAACCATAATTACTACAACATTTCATCATAATTCGGGAATAACAGATGAAATAAGCTGTAATTTTGCATTTTTTGTAATTTCTTAGCAAATTTTGAAACATGACATTTTTTTGACGTGCCATATCTCGGTAGCGAATTCACATACGAACAAGTTATTTCAGTCAAAATTGTATACAATTTTACGCTCTACAAAAAAGTATCATATGTTTTTTCCGTAGGACTTAAGAGAAAAAAGTAATTGAGGAAAAACCGGAGAGAGTTCAAAAATTTTGCAGTTTCCTCCCCCCCCTACTTTTTTCGCACAGAGTCCTCGTGGTCCAAAACTTGAGAAAATGTTGATTAACCATCCCTGAAGAACCTCCTGAAGTTTCATTAACTTCCGACCTTTTTCCACCTAACCCCACTTTCTTCAACCTGTCGACTGAACTACACGGTAGATTACCATGATCAGACCTTGCTCTTCCATCCAACCATAAAATGACATGACGGAATATGATATTTGATGAATTCTAAATAGTAGTAAAAACTTCAAAGCCATATGCAGCTATTTTCCGCCTTTTAGAGTACAATATCTTGTTTACTAATCTTTTGTATTGCTCTGTCAATCATGTATATTCATACAAGGTGCGTCGGATGATACTTTCATTTTCATCCACTTCGAATTACGTTCATGCGATTTTTTCAACACCCTGTATATTAGTTCGCATTCCAGATGAAATTACCTATCATGTGATATGTTATCCCTAACAGTTCTTGAATTCTTTGTATTTTTTTAAATGTTATACTGACTGACTGATGAAGATCCTGTTCTCCGGAGGCATATAGTTTGAGGTTATCAATGTTAAACAGATGGGTGACCTTATGCCTCTGGTTGCTGGGGGTGCCGCAGTTGTATCCGCGGGTTTTCCGTAGTACAACGGACAATGGCAATATTGAGTTGCAGAAGAGAAGAGGACTAACGAAGTCTCTATAGAACACTCTCGTTCAAAGGATAACCTGCTCTGTTTGGACTCTAACTTGACCAGGTGTTATGGTGAAGCGAGTCCTCCAGAGCGGCATCAGCTGTTGAACTATTTGATCGGGTACCGCAATGCATCTAAGCGAATGTATGATGAGCTCATGCAATGTTGTATCAAATACCTCGCGATAGTTGATCCAGGCCATTGAAAGGTTACGCTTATACTGCACGGAGTCCTGCGTGATGCATCTGTCGATCAGCAGGTTCCCCTTGCAGCCAGAGACCCTCCTCTTTGACCCTCTTTGCTCATATATCCGTTCATACACCTGCTCGACTGCGGAGAGTGTTCGCATGTATAAGATGCTGGTGAACATCTTATAACATGCATTCAAGCATGTTATCGGCCTGTAGTTCTTCGGATCAGACAAATCTCGGTTTTTGGGGATTAGCACGGTTCGCCTCTGGACAGACCAATCTAATATGTTGCTTCACATCTACTCATGAGTCATCAGGGCCTGGAGCGACAAAGTTCTTAGAGCCTTTGAGGACCTGTCGAAATTCTTCCGGAGTAATCGGATTGTGTAGTTCGTTGAGCTCAGGCCAAAGAAGCCTCCGGCAGATAGCTTCAAACTGCGATAGGGAGTATCTACGTTGAGTGGTTGAGGAACTAACTCTATAGATTTTCTTCCAGAATAGCACGCCTTGTTTCAGTGTGTGGTGAGGTCATACTAATTTTGCAGCAATTTGCCGCACTGCGGGCGTGAAGGGCCTATTGGCCGCCACGTAGTCCGCCACAGACTGGATACGAGATGCGTGTTTTCTCGCTGACTTTATCTTAGCTTCTATCTTGTGAATGAATCTCTCATGTCTCCCGATAAGAGGGATGGTATACCTCCTCTCCGATTGGGACAAATTCTGAGCGGCGTCATACAGAGTTGATCTGCCAGATGTCAGCCTCTTCTGACAGGCGATCGTGAATTTCCGCATCCACCCGTGCCAGTTATTGTGGTTTCGTGGGCTTGGTGTTGAGCAGCGCCCTGTGCGTTCTGATGTCTTTCGTTGGTGCCATGATGCGGGTCTCCTCTACAGCAAGACCGACATGTGGCATATCTGTCACTTCTGCCACTTTGTCAACCGTCTGATGAGGGGCTCTGACATAGTTTCGACCCCGAAGATGAAATACAGCACACTCTGGGTGTATCTCACACCATAGAGCATGCATTCTTGCCATGTGTCCCCTCCGGGCGGGCTCGCTGCTCTCATAACAATGCAGAAGACTGTTTCTTATTTCATCAGTCCACTCAAAGCGTCCGTTGTCATCGTGGTGGTCATTATTTGGCGAATCATCGTTGTCGGCCCCACCACCTTGCCTATGACCCATATTCTGAAGGGGGTCGGTTGTGGGAACCTCTTCCTCGAACATTGGGGACCGAGTTTTTGGGTATACCGAGTGGTTAGCCCAGTATACCTACGGCCGACATCAGAGGGAATAAGAATTTCTTCCAGAGTGCGCTATGGCTGCCGGTCCGGTTTTGCACCAGTTGCTCAGAAAAGTGGTGTCGCAACTCACCAAGGCATTGGATGGTAGTTGGCTCCCCTGCTTATAAATTATCATTTTTATATTATTATTATTATTATTACTCATATTTGTTCATATATTATATCCCTGGAAATTATATCACTATAAAAATTAATTAGATGCACTTTCACGCATTTGAATTAGCAGAAAAATCACCATAAAGGAAGATTCTATTCAAACGCAAGTCGTTCGTAATTTATTTGCGAATATGTAATCTTGCATCTACAATTATCTACAATGAATTCATGTCATCCAGCATTTGGTCAAGAATATCCCCTACCACAAACAAAGAGAGGTGGTATCAGTTGAAGGTGAGGCAAGTTATGTATATGGAGAAATCACCACTATATTAACGATTCAGAAATTGAAGGCTCTTATTGAAGAAGTCGTCCACCATGAAGTGTTACGTTATAGTGTTATGTGCTTTACTGCATTTGGTCCAATCCAAAGTTATGCGTATGTATCTTTTGAAGCATCAATGATTAGTAGGAAAATTCGTTAGACGTGTTTAGAAGAAAATGTCAATCATTTCGAGATGTACTGGCCTTTTTGTAGACAGATATAGATTTATAGGAGATTTTTTAATGAAAACAATTTTCAAATTTGATCGCACTGATTCTTCCAGAAACCTAGACAAATTGAGATCCCCTGGTATCTCAGAATCACCCGAATAAACGTTTACCACAAGCGCTACTGAAAAATACACAATTATTAGTTTAGATCAATCGAGGGGACGGTACTGGGACCAGTATTTTATTTTTCCTATACTATATGACACTTTAGCATTTTTCTCATTATTGGTTGAATTTTGATGGAATTCAATGTGGCTATAAGATACATGAAATTGAATTTTTTCAAGTTGAAGATCCAATGTAGCTGATTTTCGGTTTCTTCATCATCTATTAAAAATTGCAAAATATTCAAAATATTTTCATGAATAATAAATGATGATTATTTAAAAGTTTATTTGATTGCTTGGTTTTGCTATAACTATTACTGTTGCAAGAGTCAATCTTACAACTCTGTTCAGTTTTCTCATACCTATTTGAATTTTAGTAGTTTCATAATAGACCAGTTCTTGAAAAAATATTTTTTTGCAAATAAAAGTGGAATCTTTTTCAAGGAAATAGTAAATATGAAGAAGCAACTAAAGTAATAAATCTTACGTGAATATTGATTCCGTTCATGAATATTGGTCTATTGTGACTCTTTGAACAAAAAAATAATTGATCATTGTATCAGCATAAAGAAAATCAATTTTTTTTATTTTACACTTGTACAACATACTGTTCATAAAAAAATGGCGACAATTGAAGTTGCATATGCTGTTATTCAGCAACGAATGAATGTATTGGGAGCATCTAATCAATTGCCAGTTGAAATGGCAGAAAATATTTGAGAATCCTATTAGTTGTGTCGAATGAGTGACATCGGTGCCTGCACCAAAACGGGTCGATTTTTTATTTTTGTCAAGTCAACACAGTACCGGGTCCTCACCGGTTAAATTATTTTCCTAATCATGGAGTTTTTCTAAGCCTGTGATTGAATTCGAATCGATAATAAGTTTCACTGGGTGTGCATGCGCAAATGTTTTCATTATTCAAAAATTAACCTTAATCATCACATACTAACACAGAGCTAGCTGAATTTGAAATATGAATCGCTGGTCTAACGCACTTGGCCAGAATCCCTGGAGAGTATTCTATCGAAGCAGGTGTCCTTCAGGGGTCCAGTCTATCCCCGTACTTGGGAGTACAGCTGGACAAGTGTACAACATGGCACATAAGCATATCAACCTGGCTATTCACAAGCCTACGGCAGCTTTAAAACGCATGTACCCACTGCATTATCATCAAGAGTAATAGGTACATTCTTCTGGATGCGCTGCGTGAGCTTGTGGGCGTCGACTTCATCTCGACACATATTGAAAACCTATCGGATAAATTCTACAGGTTTCACTTCCCCAAGAGTTCGCTAACCAGCGACCCTATCAGGCTCAGAATTCAATATCAGTCCCGAAAATACGGCGGGCTTATCTATCAATCGTTAACCATCTTCCAGGAAAGATGGAAGAACCCGATTCTATAGGGAACCCAGATGTGAGCTGAAACTCGAAGAACCTCGATCCGGTTTTTTGCTTAAGCCTTTTTCGGGTTAGCTCGAAACAATCAACCTCAGAGTAAATGTAGACAAAACAGTGCCTACATTAAATGCCAACGAACGACGTGCATAAGCTGGATTCTATAAGCACTACAATCTTTATGCGGTGAAATATTCGACCTCCTGCCCAGTGTACCTCTTGGCACAAGGGCTCCCTATCCTTGTCAGCAATGGCCCGGAGGGGGAGACGGCTCTTAGTGCGTCTCTCCTGAGGTGGGATTCCGTGTACCATAGAATTCTATAGTCGACAGTTATGTATCTTTCTCTCCCATTAATTTAACGATGATGACATCTCACTTATCTGATCGATTGTAGAATCCTATGGTACACGAAATCCCACCTCTGAGCCGTTTTCGGTCGAAGAAGCCGTGTGGTGTGACAGAGTAATGTAGAATTTTATTTGTGAAATAAAACCCATATTTATTTATTTATTTACTCATTCATTCATTTATTTATTTACTTGGCCGGAATTTAAGAGATCCTGGGTCGAATCCCGGTTGATCAACATTTTTTTCGTATTTTCATCTTCCCGTTTGCTACGCCAAAAACTTTATGTCGATATAACTCCTCAGTTTTTTTGTCTGTTAGTTTTGATAGCTACAAATCTTGCAGAAAATTACTGGAGACTTTTTCACGCATATTGTTTTCTTGTCGCTGAAATTTGTTGTGATGGAACATGAACAATAATATTTCAAATTGCATCTTGTCGAATACTATGCCGTCTCAACTATCTACTGTTCACCAAATCAGTTAATACTTTATAGCCAGATAAATCCATTAAACTGTTTCATCAAATGTAGAAATCCCTACTCTAGGTGGCCAAACCAAATTCGCCTTTAATTGAGTCTGTGAGGTCAGGTATAGCTCAATGTCTGTAGGGGGAAGTAGTTGTTTTCTGGGAATATGTGGGCAGAGGGTTATTTTCGGTTGTGTCGAGCTTTTGGTTGAATTGAACTGAACTAACTCTCCAGAACACACCTTTGAACTTCATTCGTTTTGTAAAATAATAATTATTATTTTTGGGCAGAAGGTGAGCTTGTTTCATGCTCCTCGCGAAGTTGGTCACATGGTGGTTGCAACACCTTCCAAAGTGATCTGAGGATTAACAAAATATTGCATTTACAAATTGTACGTAGTTTTTGTTCTGAGTGTGCTCAATATTTGCGTGCCAGAAAAAATCTTCAGATGTGAACAACTCGAGTTCATAACAATGGGTGAAGCAATAGTTTATGATCAATATCTTTATATCAATATTAGATTATGAAAAAAATCGATGCATTATTTATCTTAGTACTATAGTGGCATACTAACATTGTTTTGAAGGAATATCTTGAGATAACGAACAGTTTTAGGTCAGTGGGAATACCCCAAATACGTAAATTATGTACTGATTAGTTGTGGTGGATTTCTTTCTCCCAATTTCGTTATTCAACTTTGTTTTTCGTCCTTGAGAAGACAGGTTTGAGTCGATGTAGTCTCATATTATTTGGTTCGCGAGGACAATTCTATCACCATTAGCGATGAAAGGAACATGTAGGTACTCTGAGAATGAATAGTCACTTAGTATGGGTTTCATGTTAGGTTTTATGTTATTTCCTTGTTACCTAGATGTTACTATAATATTAAACAGATGAATCAAAGATAAGTTTTTGGCATAGCAGACAGGAAGATGAAAATTAGAACTATATTAAAAATTTATAAATAAGATATTTATTCGCTCACATAACTGAAATAGCATTTAGCGCACGCATATGTTCAGCGCTAAATGATTGATTCACAATCTGTGCTTGGAGCAAATTTTTAAAAACATTAACATTACAACTCCATTCCTGGAATATATCAATATGGTAACTGTTTGATTAGAAGTTGAAAAACCTGTCTGACTAAAATACTCGTCACTTAAAGGACTTAAACTATTATTATTTTTGGTACGTTTCAAATACGTAGTATATTGAATTTTTTTGTATAAGTTATTATTTTCTGCTTTATAGTCTTGTGTTAAGTTGGTTTAAAACTGATTGCATAATTAGTGCATTTTATCTTGTTCTGAATTTTATTTTATTATATTTATATATTGTGAAATGATTTTGCATTGTCATCAAGTTCTGAGTTATATCTGAATTTGTTTTAAATTATATTGCCAAATGTGTACCAAAGACACAATAAAAACACAAGAAATAAATTTTATTTTACTTTGAATGCCATGTATGTTTCTCCCTCATTTTTTATAGTGTTGGAGGTTAGAGAGGGGCCAGTGAAGTAAAGCCCCTGTGAGCCCAAAATGTCCCTCTATGGATCTGACAAACCACCATCACTTTCCATCTACTCTTATTTCTTTCTTAATTTTTTTGATTGATTCATGATTGATTGATTGATAACTGAACTAGTATTTTATTACGAACCACCGTCCAAATCAGTTATCATTTCTTGCTTTAATTTCAC
The DNA here is from genome assembly GCA_958502065.1 of Chrysolina americana. Taxonomy (NCBI): domain Eukaryota; kingdom Metazoa; phylum Arthropoda; class Insecta; order Coleoptera; family Chrysomelidae; genus Chrysolina; species Chrysolina americana. The sequence continues at coordinate 91,559,103 of OY293410.1, forward strand.
AATTACCGCCATACCACATTGTTACAATTTCGCCATTCAATGTGGTACCTACAACTGACAAAATCCTCTGGAACACCACATTATTTTGAGGTTGGGTTCGGAGTTTCATATTTTTTTTTAAGTTATCTTGTTATTTTATTTTACCTACTTATATGTTTATTAAACTCTTTAGTTGAACTAGTATCTGATTACAAACCACCGTCCAAACTATTTCTTGCTTTATTTTAAAAATTCCCGCCATGTTACAAATTCGTCATTTAGTGTGGTATGCCTGACACTGATTTTGAGGTTAGGTTCAATACAGTTTTACAACTCGAGTGCATATATCTGCATCACCCTCTTCTTAACATTTTATGCCATAAAATTAAATTATTATATAGGTCTGATCTATAGCCCATTGGAAATATTAGTTTAAAAGTCATTTAAAAATTTAAACGGAACAGACAAACAAACGAACAAATAGACAAACAAACAAATAAATAAACAAACAGACCGACAGAAAAGAAAGCGAGTTGGTAAAAACTTAGTAAATATATGGATAAACCGGAATTCGAACCCGAGATCATTATGTTTCGAGCTAGATGCATTTCACCAATTACGCTATTGATCCTATTTCAGAAACTGGAATTTCTCATTTCGGACAGTTTTTTTAAGATAAATTACGACATAATATACTGAATCCTGATACGTAAAACACCTCTTCATTAAACAGATGTGTCTGATAATAGCAAATGAAATTTGAACCGACATCGACTATCATTAAACGGTAAAAAATATATATTTGATACAATGCCAACGTATCTGGTAGTTATTGTCTTTAATCAAAAGTTTCTGGACGTATCATCATTTTTATTTTTAGGTACATCAATATCATTTACCTAGTTGCACGTAAAACAAATCTGAAATTTATGTTTCAAAAAGGACATTTGTATTTGAATTGCGTAAGAATTCACTTCGAACGAACAATTTCATGACTTATTGTTGATGCCATGTTTCTCAACACAAAATTCCACAGGATTCACAGGTTTAAAATTTCGTTAGCAGTATCATTCCTAGTTTCTTCAGGGTATTCGATATTTCCTCTCACCATAGATTCATTCAATTTACTTAATATGAACCTGTGGCGACAATATGTGACATTTACAAACTCCAAAAAATATTTTTTGATGGTTGGGCGTACTTCTTAGATCTTTGATTTTAATGTTTTTATTGTTGTAATGTATAGTTTTTGGATTCAACTATCAATGTACATACAAACTTCAACCCTTCAGAACCAATAATTTGCCACCATCTATAAAAAATACACCAACGGAAAACTGTTCCAGATTATTTTTTAAAATTCTCTTCCAATATATAACATGATTTCGTCTAGAGCAGATTTGGAAAGCTTTTCTAGCGTTTCTGTAAGACAATGAATGACTTATTTTTAATACGTAATAAGTAGAACATGTTATTTTTGATCTTCCTTAAACGACAAAAAGAAAAAATATGAAAATACCACAAATATTTGAAAATTGAAGTAAAGATTATAATGAAATGGTTGGATCTACTATAAAATCAGTCACTTATCCAAAAAATAAGTTTTATTTTTTTTATTCCTTTCCATCCAACACATATATGAAAAATTCATTTCACGAACAAAGGAGAGTATGGAAAAATTGATCATCAAACCTAACACTCCACCTTTTGCTTCGAATAATTTTTGACAAGTGAAATATGCATGTATTATTTTAAGACATTCTATAAAACATATTATTATTATTACATTCCGATACTGTCATAGACAACCCTAGATTTTTGGTTGGTCATCCACAGGGATCTTTCCTGGGTCCAATAATATTCGTCATCAATATTGAGTGTATCAATGTTTACTGCACTTTCTGTGCTAAGGGTAAGCAAAAGTAATTTCCGATTCATTAACCTTTTGAAAACTTCAAAAATAAAGCAATCAGTATTTATAGAGCTCCAATAATTACCTTTATTTGAACAACTTCAAAACATATTTTATGAGAAACGAGAAGAAATATCACAAAGTTGTCTCCACAACAGTAATCAAACTAATGGGTACATGTTTCGGATTCAGCAAGAATGCATCTTCAGCCTTATACAAGTTATGGAGAGGAAAAGGTCCTTTTTATATAATAATAAATGAAATATTACGGGTAAATAGGGGTAGGTACTATGTCCTATGCCCAAACCGCATGGTTATTAAAATTGAAAAATATAGAATATAAAATTTAAAAAAGTTTAGGACATGATCAGAAGACTCATGCCAACTAAGAGTGTTAGGGCCATGTCCTAAACTTTTTTAAATTTTATATTCTATATTTTTCAATTTTAATAACCATTCGGTTTGGGCATTGGACATAGTAACTACCCCCATTATCCTGTAATATTTCATTTATTATTATATAAAAAGGACCTTTTCCTCTCCATAACTTGTATAAGGCTGAAGATAGATTCTTGCTGAATGCGAAACATGTACCCATTAGTTTGATTAGGTACTGACGAATTAAAGTTGTGGAGATGACTTTGTGATATTTCTTCTCGTTTCATCTATACCACTCCACTTTGAACTGAAATGGACTTCTACCAGAGATTATGTTATATGAGATTAGGAAATAGTCAAAAAATATATGATGATTTACAACCACCTCACACTGAATTTCATGATGAAGAATTTGGGGACAAAGTTGAGCAAAAAAACAATTGCTCACAGATTAATATAGTACTGAGGCGTATAAATTTGTTTCTGGAGTTGATCTGCTAACTTGAAATGTTCTAAGTTCAAAAAAGAACATAAAGGTGATTGCTGCTTATCTGAGTACTTCCAGCTATCGAAACCTTTTCAATTTTCTTGATATTTCAACACTGACAGCTTCATTCAGACTTGAACTATGCACGCATATTCTCAAAAATAATTATCATTTTATGAATTTTAAATCCGGACACGAGAATTATTAATAACTTCCGCGTTCCAATTATTTATTAAATCTGCGTATAACGTTGGTATTATTACGTTCAATAGACAACTTGCAGAAATAAAATGTTTACAAAAAAAGTTTGAAGGATTCCCACACCGTTCTCTAAGTAGGTTTTTTTTGGACCTCCAAAAGCGTATATTATAGAGAATTAATTCTAGACATGCGTTTTAACTGAATTTACGTAATGAGTAGAACAAAAAAACGTAAAATACAGGAAATAAGTGAGGACATTCCGCATTCAATATTACCATTTGTCGTGTTCACTATCATCTACAATGGCCATTCACCGTTGAGAACTTATCTATAAAAGAGAAAACCTTCACCTTTTTTTGTATTTTCTAGACCTTCGTACCGTATCCAAAAGTTTCGACAGCTTCGATTTTTTTATGATTATTCATTACCAAATCTATGAACCGTGCTTAATATTCAGCGACACCGATACCTACATATACAAGTTATACCTGATAGTTATATAATGTTGAAATACTGACGATTGGCTTATGCAATACGTTACGTTACTTTCACATGGCCACTTAGCGCTAGCAGCTAGCACATCATCTTTGAAGACATTGGTTTTCAGTGCGAGATTTCATTTAGGAAAAGAGTTGGCTGTGATATTGTCCTGGAGTGACAATCGAGATAAAGGGAGTGTATAAACAATAATAATAATTTGAATTGTTGAGTTGACAAGAATTCGGTAGGCATAGTGAAGAAAACCAATCGTTGAATTGTCGACGTTTCGAAACTATATTGTTTCATTTTCAGGAGATAATATGGTTCCTTATATGGATGCTTTGGTAATAAAATCAAACAAGAGAATCATAACTTATTGATATCACAAACCAACATACTCTGAAAGATTTATAAACTACCAACCACTCTGTACACCCAGTGATACAAAAAATTAACATTATTAACAATTTCAAACCTAGAGCGACACAAAAACCTTAAACTGATTGAAACAATGTTATTGAAGAACCGTTACCCCAAATGTTTGTTAAAAAATAGTATATGTTGACTGTGAAAATAAACATAAAAAAAATCTACACTTCAAATATTTGAATGTACCATATATAGAAGATCTAAAACCGCATCTAGGTAAAGTATTGGAGAAGGAAAATAAAGACATCAGCATGAACTGTGAAAACAGTAACAAAGTATATTCTTCAACAAGAGAAAATACTGTTTTTTTTTTCATGAGGTGAGAGTTTGTTCACGAACTAAAAAAATGTATTTCATCTAGAGTAGGAAATGTCATTTTTTCTACGATAAATGTTGTTTATAAAATACTGGAATTTTGCCATCAGAGTCCATATTAATTATAGTTATAGAGAGAAGTTCAAGTATATATGTGAAAATGTTTATAAACTGTCGAACGAAGTGATGTTCGTTTGCTGATTCAAGTGTCAAGTAGTGAGATTAACTGTCATTAGTGTTGAAAATCCATTGTTTTTAGTATATTCCCATCCTGTCGCATGATAATGTTCATTTGCTTCATTTCGATCTTTAGAGTGAAAAACTATCATTTCATGTAGGGTATAATAATAATAAAGGTCTTTATTATACAGAAATAAACAGCATTTTTATAAAAATTATCAAGATCGAGGTTCAATTCATTCTAGAGTCGGATTCCAGAATGTCTGTTCTTCCACCTAACCCAGTAAATATAGACTGATATCGATAAAAAAATGAAATATGAAAAATAAAAATATAAACTATGAATAACTTAACATAGAATAGTTGAATAACTCTGAGTGTTACTGTTAAAAATTTCACATAATGGGCGAATTTATATCTATTGACGACTTAGTAACCATTCAAGCATTCCCGATCTGAATGCACTGGCACTTGAATACTTAATTTTTTCTGGCAGTTCATTATAAATTTTAGTAATACTGTAACTATAAGAGCGTTGAAATTGTGCACTTTTATGTAGGGGTACTGTTAAGGTTTCTTTGGACCTGATGTTGATGTTAAAAACATCTATACAAAATTTCAGTTTTTCATGAAGATATGGTGGAATTTTGTCAGTTATGATTTTTTTGAATAAATATGCTGAGTGCATAATATATCTCCTATTTTTCATTTTCAGACATTTTATGCGTTTGAATAAGTGACTACTAGGTCCATATTTTCGTACCCCGAATATCAACCAGATACATGAGTTTTGTAGTTTTTGGATACGTCTTTCGTCGTTTGTACTGAGACTACGATCATATAGCACATCACAGTAATTTAAATGTGATAAAACTAATGCCTCACTTAGGATTATATTGACTGGCCTTGTTAATATGTTCCGACTCTGGTAAATTCATTTGAGTGATGCGTAGGCCTTTTGAAGGCAATTCGAGACATGTTTGTTGTAAGTTAAGTCCTGATCAATGGTAACACCTGGGTTTTTAACAGATTTCTGAAGTTCAATAGTTTGATTATTTATCATAATAGGATATCCATTAGTATTGAACGTATTGATACGCAATCGATCATATTTTTTTCCAAACAGCATTGCAACCGATTTCCGCGGATTAAGTGAGAGGCAGTGATTAGTGGATATCTCAGATAATCGGTTCAGATCATAATTAAGTGTAGATATCGCTTGTTCAGTTTCATCCGGATAGAACGAGACTTGGGTATCATCTGCATAAAAATGATAGGAATTGTTTTTGGAAATTAGATATGTAAAGCGTGAAGAGTAAGGGACCTAATATCGAACCCTGAGGCACTCCAGAAGATGTCATCAAGAAGTTCGACAAAGCAGAATTATATTTCACCGCCTGTAGCCTGTGTCTGAGACCTACATGTTCCAGTATTGATGACATGAGATGATGATTTGGAGTATTGAATGCCTTGCTATAGTCTAGAAGAATTAGTTTTCCCACTTCATTTGATTGCAAAATGTCATCAGTATCCGGTTGAAAAATATCCATTTCCATATACATGAGTAGAATAACAAATTTCTTCACAATACTGGAAAAATACACTCTAGAAGAACTCTAATGCAAAATTATTAATTAAATACCATCTATTGGGTGTGACAAGGTGTATGTAGGGTAAACAGATAGGTACTTAAAACAAAGGATGGCAGAATACAATCGGGACTGCAAAAATATACATAACTCGCTCAAAACAGTAGAAATGAAGAACATTGTAAGTCATCCATCCATACTTTGGATTTTGAATCAGGCAGTATTAAAGTATATCAAACGATATTAAAAAAAAACTTTCGAATGAGCTGATTGAAATAATAGCATGGAGAAAGGTGTGTCAATAAAATATCCGATATAGAAAGTTTAAACACCTTTTATTTAAATCTAATACAACAAATCAGATAAAAGTTGTAAATCAGACTCATTAGCACGAAACTTTTTCTAATTTTCTTCATTTTGGCAATCAATCATGATATGTTGAGAAAACAAAAAAAAGAGCTCAGTTGTTCAATCCTACGTGTCAGCGTGTTTTGTTAACCTATATAAATTTAGTGATTATATCGATTTTATTCATTTAAAATCCTTTCAACTCGAAGAACCAATTTAAAATTAAGTACTTAATGCTATTCCTCTGTTTACTGTTTTCTTATCAAGGATTGTGATAGCAGGTACATTATATATTTTGTTTTCATCAATGTTCCATTCGAAAATACTATTTAAAATGTACATTTTTCTTGTTATTATTCAGAGTCATGAGGATGGAACAATATAGTTTCGACTGTCGATAATTCAACAATTGGTGTTATATAATATCCCACCGACTCAACAATTCAAATCATATTTACGGTCGCTATCCTATTCAACATTAATAACAATGTAACGGATTTGGATCAAGAAAAAGATATACTACAGTTTACAATCAATCAATCAATAAATCAATATATACTTCATTGCACAAAGAATTACATTCTCATTGGCAAAGCGTAGTGTTAGGTAGGTTACAATTGGTAGCATAGTCATAATTAGATAGTGTCGACCCATCCGTAAAATAAATAACATAGTCAATAAATAATACAAAAACAATAAATAACAAACATAAGATAAATACATGAAAAGCAGTCTTGATAATAATAAACCCCACAATACATAGTTTGGTAGACCTAATTATAAAATAGTGTACATATTGCTAATAAAACTTTACTTAGAAGTTAGACTGACTGCAATCCTCCCTATCCCCTAAGAAGATATACATAACAGTCGCTAAGTCAACTTTAATTAAAATTGTGAACATACATATAAACACAAATCGTCAGAAACTAGAACAAGTAAGACATGTTGAGAAGTGAAAAATATTGAGATCCTTATATCCGTTAAAAAGGTAGGTCATTAAAAAATTCATCCAAACTATAAAAGGGTCTACAAGAAAGAAATGCCTTGACTTCTTTTCTAAAAATAACTTCAGACACCACTTCTTTTATATTATCCGGCAAGTGGTTGAATATCTTACATCCATTATATATTATTGAGTCTTTCACTAGAGAAGATGAAGGAATTTGTAGTTTCAACTGATTATTTTGGCGGGTTGTATAAGTGTTTATTCTTTGGAATTTGGATTTATTTTTGTGTATTAGGCATGCCGTTTCCATTATATATATCGATATGACGGTAAGTATTTTGTGATTTATGAAGTGTATTCTGCATGAGTCTCGAAGTCTTAGTTTGCATAAGCTTCTCAGGGCACGTTTTTGTTGAACAAGGATACTTTGTAGAGAGGAACTATTACATGCTCCCCAGGATGGTATACCATACCTCAGTTGCGAGTCTATAAGGGCATAATAAACTGCTTTCGCAGCTGAAAATCCCAGTTCGTTTGATGCCATTCTAAGGGCATAGCAACCAGAGGATAACTTTTTATTGAGGTTGGTTATGTGTTCCTTAAATTTTAGACCACAGTCTATGTATAGCCCCAAAAATTTAGATTCTGTTTGTTTTTCTATTATTTTAGTTTCTAGGGATACATGCCCGATAGTCTCTACTCCTACTCTACTCCTCTTGACACTTCAAATACAAGGCCAACTGAACTCCTACTTGAGTTCAATGGTTTGAACCAGTACTTCAACATTGCCTTCTCCTGGTTTTTCACCAGAATAACGAAGATGAAAGATATCACGCCATGATAATATATACATAAATAACACCCATTTTCTAGCCAGCTTCGGACTTCAAATTGTTATGATTTTTCTGAGAATAAATTATAACGTTATTCTATAATCTATGTATCAGATTTTTTGTAATGAGCTTTTGGCAACTTTCAGAATTTTCTTGCAATGTTTGTCTTTGTCGAAGTTGACTTCTTTGCCTCCAATTTTTTGATAACATCGACATTTTTGCTCCAAAGCAATATGTGGTTGAAGCAGCAATGTCAGGTATTTGGCCAGATCATAATATGTTGGGGAATCGATCGCTCTGATAATGGGGCGTAAAGGGACGTTGGTTTTGTGTATTATAGGTAGTCCATAGAGCTGTCGTGTCATTGCTTCACTTCTACAAATTTTTTTCCAAATACCTTCCTCAAGAACTGATTATTGAACCAATGCTTTTGTTTTTGTAATCACTGTTTGTGTTGTTATTTTTTTCAATTCCTTGTAGATACAAAAATAGAATATTCTCGTCTTTATTGAGTTTTTTTAACGCTTCAATTCTTTTATATTTCAAGTTACTTGTCGCTCACTATTGCTAAACCAACCTTGTCCATTTTGAAACTCTGATCACAACTAACTAACTGTAAAACTGACTATAATCTCATATTGAACGTCCTGCACTTAAACTTGCAGTTGGCTACTGTTTTTTATTTCGGTCATTCACAATAGATTATTTTTACAGCGGATTATCTGCAGAAATACACCTGCAGGAAGTCAAATCCGGAATACCAAAAATGTGTTCTAGAGGGATTCGAGAGCACGCGGCCTTACTTCGTCACGGGAATACCCGAACTTGGCGTCCCACCTATCGATCCCTTCATTTTACCATATATGTCTGTTAACAGAACCATCAACGAACTGATGAGCATCAATGCCGTCTGCAAGGATATAAAAGTGATAGGGTTGAAGAATACCATCATTGATGATTTGAAGTAAGTATTTTATTACCTATTTACTACGATCTAGTTTGCGGAAGTATAAAGTTGTTAGTGGAATATATTCTGATATGAGAAAATTCAACATATAGCTTTCCATTTTCCATATCCACCAGGTACCCTAATATCAAATGACATGCTATTTGTGTATCATGGGACACGAATCAATTCTCTACGTACAAGTTAATATTTTCATTTCTTTGTTATATAAGGGACTGGCACTTTTTTTACTTTTATTATAAGACTTCTGAGGGTGAGTCTAGCATGGGGCTACCTCCCAATAAGATGGTCGACGGCAAATGCGATATACATACGGCAGGCAGAACAGAGGAACAGTTCTGCACAATAGAAATAATTTCGGATAGGCAGCATCTTACGTAAAGTTCAATGTATGCTTATACAATACCCTTGACACCCTCACGAATCTGTGGATTTAGTACTCGACAATTCCCAGAAATCTCATGGAAAAAATTACGTCAACGCTAGCAAAATTAGTAAATGAATCAGTCGAATGCCAGGAAATCAATAATGTTTTATCGACACTCCAGGTAGGTAATTTCCAGAGAGACTTCGAAGGACAGGGACTGAACTTTCAGTGCTATGATCATAATGATGAAAATTTTGTTTTATCCAAACAAGCATGATGTAGTCTTCCTCGGCCATCAAAGTAACAATAATTTCGTCAAAAAGACTAAATATTGAGAGTTTCTTTTTGACCTTCGCAAGCTTTATTCAAACTACTCTGTTGATAAACTGGTGGTTCTGATCCTAGGGGTACTTGGTGGAATGATGGAAACGGTACTCTCGAATCTGAAAATTATACTGGCTTGACGTAATATTGCAGTAGGCCTTCATCCTTGGTCTACTTATTAGTTTATTCAGGGCATATCATTCTTGGACCCAGTAATCAGTCGCCCCACAGACGTTGAGAGTATATGACACCAATGTGCCCTCCGGATATATCGGGGCTAGGGATATTTCAACGAACATTTTTGACGGTTTTTTACAAGAGGCTAACTTGTGGCAAAACAACTCTACCGTGTATACCACCGTCCAGACTCCTTTCCAAACGGAGGGGGGAATACCGCTCTTTTGGAAGGGTAGCATGAGGGAAGTATATACAAAATAAGGTCAAATAGGTGACACAATACGCGTCTACTATGCAGTGTATGATGGACTAGGGGAAGAATAGGCATTTAATGCCCATAGTTAGGCAAATAGATGCAAAATAGCGACTACACACTGAATCAAGGCAAGCTATTTAGAATCAAATAGCATTTCCTTGATTGGATAAGAGTGTTGGTGGCTATCAAGAACTCACTAGTGAGGCTGACGAGAAGCATGGTGTTAAACAAGAAGACCTAGAAGAATATCTATGAGTATCCGCAATCACTCATCTTAGATATTCCCGCCATAGAGCAGTTAGAAGCTTTCTGAAGGAACCTTTTCCAGCTTGAGGCAGAAACTCTTTGAAGGCTCGAAGAAATTTGCTGCTCAAGGCACTGGAGGATAAAACTCCCACCACAATCTGGTAAGAGTTTTCAACTCGTGACTAGATGGGAAGAAACATATCTCTGATTTGCTTGTCGAGGGGTGGAACCGTACTCATCTCCAAAACCGAGATGTTTCAGATTCTGAGAATTATAGACCGATACTTGATTGCTTGCTAGTAGACGAGCGCTCCTACATGAGAATATTTTCGCAGTTAACTAGATATACGAACGAATATCCGAGTTGAAATTGTTATATCCGTCAACCGGTTGCAACCCTATGTGCAACTCTCAAAAGTCAGAGACTTGTGCAAGCTAGGAAAAGACGTAGCCCTTAGCATTTAATACGTGTGATGCCATGCACGAGACCTGTGGCAATGCTGAGATTCGAACTCGTGCTCTTTGGCTCATGGAGCGAGCACTGAACCGGCATGCCACCGCGAGTGAATATGAGGTTCAAAGAATACAGTCGCTGGCTAGGATTCCATGAACAGCTGATGATGCTTTGAAAGACTTGTTTTACTATGGGATTTGGTCAAGTCAGAGTCCAAACAGACTAGGTAATCTTAAGAAGAGATGTGTTTCGCTCAATTCTATTATTTTCTGTATTTTCCTTTTGCCATTCTCTGCTGTACTAAAAAAACCTGTAGAAACAACTACGGCAACCCCAGTAACCGGAGACAGAAGTTACGTTTCTAACATGTCCTTTGAAGAAAATGACCACCGTTTATCTTAACAGAACATGATACGAGGAATAAAGATAGGATGATGAACTTTTAGATGGCCGCATCTTACATCATCATGATGCTCCATGCCACCTAGGGGTGGTAGAACGCCGCTCCCAAGAGGTAACCACAGTTTGAAACCCTTTCCGCGGCACGTATGAACAGAAATTTAGGCAGATGTAGTAATCAGAACTGTCAAAACTGCTGCAAATTATATGCTTGCCCCATTCTGATCCTTCTCTACTTCTCTGGAGTGGTGAAAAGGACTAAAGCAGAGCTGCAACAATCCAACCTGAGCACGAGTGAAATAATGCATTCTGAATCGTCCTGTCCCAGGTTATACTTCCCTAGACAACAGGAAGGCCGTGTTCTCTTGGCATGTTTTTAAGGCAGCAGGCAGTGCGAATCTAGGAAAAAAAACAGAAAAAAAAAACGGAAAAAATACCATCGAAAAAAAAACGGAAAAAAATCCCCCGAAAAAAATACCCCTATATGCGATAACCAATGGCCAGTACACAAAAGTGAAATTTCAACTGTGTGTCATGTTAACGAAACTAGACCATATTATTTGATTCATTTTACAATACCAATAAAAGTTTTAACCTATCCTGTGGAATGTTCATCGTCGATGACCAAAAAAAGACGATTTTTTATGTTTTTATGACTAGATTGTTCTTGAAGAAACTAAGCTGGTGACAGATTCGCCTTTTTGCAAGGCTGGAAAATCTGTTGTTCCACCCCTCTGTATTGTAAAATGAATCAAATATGGTCTAGTTTCTTTAACATGACACACAGTTAAAATTTCATTACTTTTGTGAACTGGTCATTGTTATCGCATATAGAGATATTTTTTCCGTGTTTTTTTCCGTGGTGTATTATTTTCGTTTTTTTTTCCGAATTTTTTTCCGTTTACCGGCAGTGCGACTGATCGAACGAAAACGTACGGGGTGACCAAAACCCTGTCATTGGAATGAAACCCTTTTAGCAGAAAAAATAACATAAAATCTGCAGAGGCTGAGATATTCCTGCAGTTAATTAAGAATAAGCCAATTCATGGGATCTAGAATATCGAAAACTTTGGCGTATCCAAAAAATCAGTCTTTGTTATCCTTAGTCAAGTGGGTTATAGTCAAAGACCAGATGTTCCTAACAGGATGGTGTCTCAACCCAGGTGGTCAACCATTGTCGCGTGATAGCGGGGCTCGAGCTACAAAGCCTCCCTCCTCGGTGGGGCTCTGTGGCTCGAGGACCCGGCACTTTGAGTGATTGTTTGCTTTACACGAAATATGCTTATTACAATTTTGACAGTCAATTGTGTACAGAAACCACTCTAGGGACTTTTTCAGGAGGGGTCAAAAGTTAGTGGAAATTTGTAATCAAATTAATAACATCCACTGGAATATGAACTGAATCTTACTAATATGTTTAAAGAACTAATATAAAATAACCCTTTTCGTTTCCACGGTTTCCGATAAAAAAACAACTACCTACTTCTTTCCATTGTTTTTTATTCTTACCGCTCACCGCCACCGCTCACGGCTTACCGCTATAACAGTAATATCCATTTTACTGAAGCCGTCCCCGGAAATAATTATTTTTCTTCTATTGTAATCTATTTGCCGCCCTTTGATTCAGCCAACTGTGTTCTTTTCACAAATTCGTACTGCACAGAGGAATATGTCTGTTTCACAGTTTTATTGAATGATGAATGACTTCTATGAAATTCAGAAACGTGTTGATTTGCGATGTTTGATAAAACATTCAATATGAATAATTTTGGTTTGTATAACGTATTTTCTTCTTGTTGAAAATCAATCAAGGTTTAGTTGCATATTCAGACTGGTTGTTGAACCAATAGCAACTACTTATTCAGAACTCTAGGGGGGGGGGGCATGGCCCACATGCCCCCCCACAGATCCGTCAGTGACAAAAACTTATTCAAAAGTGAATCTATCACTTTGGTTCTCATGTTCGTGTCATATATATTATGAATCCTTTATCCAGTTGATAGTTAACATTCATTGATATTCGTATTGACTGTTACTTACCTATGAAAGGAATTGATTGTATATTTTCTTTAGGGCTGACCCCTTCAATCACGTTGGAGAAATCCGCTTGACAGTCCCCTGGTTGTACATGGAAATGGACTATGATGTTAGAGGACAACTTCTGGTCATCCCCCTGCAAAGCAGTGGACATTTCAAAGGAAACTTTAGTAAGTATGCAGGGATTTTCACGTGAACCGCCAATGGATTACCGCCTGTGTTTTCGAATATTCATATTCTTCGTGCTGGAATGATTATGATTTGTTTTTTTTTTATGAAACACCCAGGTTGTCAGAGTAAACCCATACTCCCCTACAGCTATTTCCATCGAGTTGCTGTTCTAGTCGTTGTGGTTGGTATTGGCAACTTATCCTATTTTCGTTAATTAAAAAAAAACAGTTCAAGTGTAATGAAATAAATATTGAAACTCGAATTTTGTAAAGAAAATGTTTTGTTTCAGTTCAAGATAACATCATATTCCAGGTATTTGAATTTCGTTTGTTCTTTTTATAACAGTTATATCGAGTAGTTGGAAATGAATGAAACGAGTAATACACAGTAATCTCTTGCCAAACGAGAACAAAAAATAGTTCCCCTTCATCACACTAGTAATTTCATTCCTAGGTGCGAATTTCGTTAACCAAGTTAACTTCATCAGTAGGATTGCTACACTGATAATAAGTACCAAACCAGTTATATTTATATCAATCCAATTATTATAATTGACATAATATGAAACATAGGAATGATCCTAACTTGTGAACATACCTATGGTCAGGTATAATTACATCTACCCATGCTGATAAAATGTTATTATTTATTCACTCAAATAGTTTTGAATACAATGGACCATTATCGTTATTAAGTAAAGGCCTGCTTGAACCTATTTTCTATAATCATCACCAGGTTTTACTAATTTTAAATTTTGAATATTGATTTCACGATTGGTTTATAGTAAATGATCAGCAACACTCGATTCATTTTCTCGTGAATATTTAGCATGGGCTAAATGCTCACGGAAACGTACATTCGTAGATTGGTTTGGACAAGATTAATATAATCAAAATTTTGATAGCTAATTTCGTAAATTCCTGATCTATCTGAAGTTGGAATTTTGTCTTTCGGGTTACCTAATAACATTTGGAGATTGTTCGTACCGCTATATGTAAGCTGAAGGTTTACATCCCGGAAGATAGACTTCAAACCTCTCGTAAGCCGTGTATCGTGTGAAGCGTGTTCTCTCGAGTGACACCACAGGCGTCCATTACCCCATTTTCTATTTCCAGATGTTTAAAATTTTACTATTCATATTGAATTAAAGTTTATAATGCAACAGAAATCGCAACTGTTCTTGAGAAATAGTTTGTACTTTTCTGTTAAACATAAGTGACCGAGGCATCTAATTTCCGTAGATTCAATGATGTTAGTCGTATTAATGACTAGAACTAGAAAACAACTTAAGCGTGAAAAAAAATTGAAGGCTGTCTGGTATTCTGAAAGCAATTAGCTTACACTTCAATATTTATTTGTATATTAGCTTGAAACGAAGTAATTGTTACTCCAAATCACATCAGAAGTGGATTTTTGATGGCACTTGACGGTTGAAAGGTGTATATTTACTGCCTCGTCAGAAAAATTGTTCGTTTTCTGCATAGGTAGAAAAGGTTCGTTGTCGTGCAATGTTTACCGCTGATGACGTTCGTTGAATGGTTTCTGTTTACTTTAATGCCATTGTCAATTAAAAAAAATGACTATTTGAAATGTGTAGTAGGTTTTAGCAATCAAAATGTTTAGGTTGTCACTACTTTAATCACTATAAAAACTTATGTGACACTTTATATAGTTGGCAGCACTGAGTTCTAGAAGCCAAGACCTGCCCTGGGATTCCGAACTAACGATTCGATCACGAACGAACGAACGATCAACGATTCTAACTTCAGACGACAAGAAGTAATCGTCGGGTGTTCTCGGTACTTGATGAAAAAATGGAGGTAACATGATCGTAGATCGTAGAAAATAAGAAGAAATGAAAAAATGAAGTAGCTTAACGTCTGTAATTGAACTTAAAATCCAGTTTTTGGCATAGCAAACGGGAAGATGAAAATTAGGAGTGTATTCAAAAACTGTGGACTAACCGGGATTCGAACTCGGGACCTCTTGGTCTGATTGAAAATTTCTTGTAAATACCTACCTAAATGACATTCTTGGACGATTCGACTGTAATAATTGATTCCCAATAAAATCGCCAGGTGATTTCGGTTCTCGATCACTCAACACAATAAAATCAACATGGAACGGTAAGATGATGATAAACCGCATTAAACATAAAATTCTGAACTGCTAATTGACATTATTTCGATATCCTCAATATTTTTTATTCAATCTGCTAGTTTTTTGTGATTTTAAATTTACATTATTAGTTGAAGGAGTCCAGAGTATTGTGAACATTTTATTCTGTGAAGGAAATTCATTTGTTTTTGCGCTTAATTCTACCTTGTATAGGTATGTACCTAAGGTTTCCTTGAATCTAAACAAGAGTAACAAGACCTCTCGTACTGGAAATGCAAATGTATTAAATAAGTGCAAGTTTGTTACAACTTTCATTTGCAAGTTTGCTGTAAGAAATTTGTAATCACTGCGCATACCTGTAGGATGCTATAAAGTAAATGTTTAATAGCTATTTTTATTCAGAAAACATAAGCAAGTTACATTAGGGTCCAGTTTTCATGATAGGTAGGTGTAACTCTACCAATTCCAATTAACTTTGAAAAGATAATTGTGACCGTTATGTTAACTGTTTAAGAAGTCGAAATGCATTTATAGAAAGTTTAGAAATTTCCAGTTGTCTACAATTTCACTGAATTTGTTAGACAAATTGCCTGATGTCTATTTCTGTAATCATTCATCCGCTATTTTTGGAGCATTTAAAAAATTAAGAAATTTGTAATCGCAATAGGTAATAACCTATACCTCTATATAATACTTTTGAAGTAGCCTCTTCTTTCATTGCAGTGTATAAATTATATTACTGGCATAAAATTTGATATTGCAGTAAACCGGGATAGGTAGGTACCTATACCTACTTAGATAGGTATAATACCTCTAATAAAATTAATATTTATTGTACTGCAGTTATGTACACTCTACTCCTATTATTATCATTATGAGAGGTATCTTTAATTGTTAATGTATATCTTTGTTAGGAATCCATTCTTGCATATGTGTAGGTTCCAGTAATTCTGTGGCTTTTTCTGTTGAAATGTAATTCAAAGGAATACGTACATTTGGTGCATACTTATTTGTATATCATTATAGGTACCTACATCCTATTCCTTGATCTCGTTAATAATATTAATATTTCCAAAAAATATTGCAACAGTTGTAATGGTTCCTTGTAATAATAATAAAAAAATTGTTAATGTTTCTGTCAACCGGCTGTACTTTTACGAGCACAACCCTCAGAAATCTTCGAAAGAATTCCTCATTTTTTTCAACAGGGTAATCTATTCGTCCCTCTTCCTCATGAAATTCATTATCAACTCCCAGTAAACTTTTGGGTTGCTCTGAAAGCCATTCTGAATAAAAAAATCCCTACTGCAGAAGTATGGATCATAAGTTAATAACGGGATGAAAACAAATACACAAGCAATAATAACCACTAATAAAAAGAGCAACACATATATCAGACCGAGATAGATACACTGACGACAAGAAAATTGTTGTCGTCAACTAATCGTAAAATGTAGGCAATTTGCCACACATTTACGATCGTCATCTAGCCCCGGAATCATCAAAATCGTCTAGAAGACACCATTGAGGCCTAGTCGTCACTTCGGAATCCACTTTTCGTCAACTAATCGTCAAAATGTAGGCTATTTGCAACACATATACGATCGGCGTATAGGCTCGAAATCGTCAAATTCGTGAAAACGACACGATTCATGCTCGATCGTGACTTCGGATTCCCGGCCCTGTTCGTCACGTTTCACGTTCCTGAACAAGATAAAAGTTGATCTCACTAATGTTTTACTGCATTCACAAAATGGATGTAATGGAAAGTGATTACCATTAACACCACCTGAGATAAGACACCTGGCGCAAAATGAGGAATTGACAATAGATATTCCACAGGCTATCGGTGATCGGTTTTTTGCTGTCAGGTTGGTCATTACAGAAAGAGGAAAAATGTAGGATTTTTTTCTGAAAATATGCTGATTGCCTTATTCCCGATCTTCCAAAGAAACTGAAGCCCTCAACATTATGGTCTACCTGATGTTGAAAGCTACCCTAAACATAGAAACGAGCCAGTTACTTTTGTTGAAATAAATTAACCATTTTGATATTGATAATGAGACGTATTCAATGAATATAAAAAAGACGAGAAAAAATTATGTTTTCACTTGGCAGGAAATAATACCTTGGCTGGTTTCCTAGTCTCAGCTCTGTGCCACGGTTATGAAACACCAGCAGGTAGGTATATTAGCGTCTGAAAAAAGTGTTGACAAAAAGAAGCATTTTGTGTGATTTTAATGGAAAAATTCATGTTTGGAAATAGCCGTTTTTCAAAGATTTAGAAGGCCATGACTCAAAACGTAATTGAGGTAATTGAGCCCCCTCGAATTTTATTTGGATTCGTGGTCAGAAGACATAACTATTTGAGTTAAATACATTTTTTTTAAATGCGGAGCCAGATAAACGTACCTTCGCAATTTTTCTTGATGGAACTGAACATTTAAGAGGAAAATTCTAAGCCCCTGATGACCTGAGTTTCATAACACGGGCTTGTTGTTACTTATGAATAGCATCGATTCAATAATTTATGTTTTCAGCTGACACTCAGATGTATATTAAAGGAAGTTTCAAGACATTCAAGAAGAAGGGCGTCGAATATTTCAAAATCAACAAAATGAACGCCAAAATAACCATAGGAGATGGGGAAGTTAAACTGACATCGAATAATAAAGAAATGCAATATGCAGGTGAGAAAAAGCTGAAAATAAAACTGACGTTGGTATGAAGAGATGAATTTGAACATATAAACAGGCATATTCTGACTATAAGACTATCACACATGAAATTGACATCACAAACTATCTCTAAGCAGAATTGCCAGTACCGCAAAGAAATATCAAAATATGCACACAATAGACAAAAATATTATCCTCATTGACAAAGCCACATTCAAATCACCATACAGTCACCAGAACATGAGTTGAGAATAATGTGATATTTTTTCATTCTACTCTGTTGAAATCGTAATATTTTCATATAAAAGAAGTGACACGATAGTGGGTTAGCGACAACAGAACGTTCTGTATACAGCTCGACTACAGTGCTACAATAATCTGCGTACTTCACTAAAACCTATTTTGTTATTTCGAAATGTTAACTCTTCAAGGTCTTCAACCTTGGGTAATCATATTAGTAGGTGAGAAATCGCGGTCTCAGATTAGTGATATAGACCGTAGCTATAATAAAGGCCAATATTTAGTAGCCCCCCAACTCACAGCGCTTCTCCTTGTGAAGCTTTTCCTTCTTCCTTTTATAATTTTTCCGGTGAATGCTGAGTGCTGTTCGACGCTATTTCCAAACCAGTCCATGAAGCGCAACAATTATCCAGTTTGCACCCATCTCTCCAGCATTCCAATCATGGAAGCGATTGGAGCGGTTTTGAAATGAAGGGTGTGATTATGCGTGACATTTATTATTTGGTCGATAGATTCAGATTCATTCCAGATATAACCCATGTCGAGTTCATTGACATCCATACTCGGATCCATCAGTTTCCCTACTCTGTTCTATGTCTGTATGAAGTCCAATCAACTCCGTTTCTGTCTGAAGACTCCCACTTACCAAGACGTTGGGGAACTCTTTTCTCAATACTTATAGATTTTTGCAAGAACTTTAAAAGGTGACTACCCCTCTTCAAAAGCTACAGCAGATTGACCTGTTCTTGATGTGGTTCTTCACATCATTTATACTGTTTTTCTAGAATTCCCAGAAGCCGAATCTGTCTCTCTTGTGTTTCTTCAACTATGTTAGTTTCATGTTCTTGCAAATTTCCGGCAAAATGTTCTTCTGGATAGTCCTTTATCCAGCTGTTCTGGTGGAGTTTTCAGAAGCTGGACCTGTTTATCTTCGTTCCCTTGTTCTAGAAAAACTCTCAGCAACAGGTCTTTTCTCTTTATCTTCCTGGTATCTTTCGTTCGAATATAGTTCCCCAGAAACATGAAGAACTACTCTAGTCGTCGATTTTCCTGATACATCATCTAGTCTGGAAGTATCCATTATTGAATCGTACCTCAAGCTCACTACGATGTGCTTATGCTGGTCGTTGATTATTTACATCGAATAACTTCTTAGCGTTATACTTCACCATCAGAGAGATTTCGTCTCTACAAAAGGATAACTTCCATCCTACACTTCGTGGGTTGGGAAACCCATATGTCTTGAAGAGTACTTCGCCTTTACCACTGAAGATGACTGCCGCAGTTGCAGTCGAAACGTTTAGATATTTTAGGCAAAGAAGACCATAGCAGAACCTGTAGTTCAAGCAGAACACTGAAGTTAGCTGTCAAAGTCTACATTTTTATATGGTTCACAGTTTTTATTCAACCAGGCTTCACATCAATATCGCAAAAATCTTACCCAGTGTACAACACCCTAATCGATCAAATGCTCCAGAATACTATATCATCTTTAAAATCGATAAGTGATATTCCCAATTCATTTAAAACCACACTCACATCACATCCTCATCAATCAAGTGCTCCAGAATCCTATATCATTTCTAAAATTGATCAGCGATATCCCCAGTTCATTCAAAACCACTCACTGCAGAAGTATCTTGAGGCCATTTATTCCATTAACGGCCATAATATGTTCAGTTAATTTATCGTATGCGAATTCTTAAAAAGGTGCAAGACTTTTTTCTACTTGCCGGTTTTTATAGGATTCATCATTCGGTCCTCATGATGAAAGTAGTCAATGAGCCTAGCTCGTCAGAGGTTATATCTCTCATGAGTAGGTTATTAGATGATATCGTTGTGCTGAAAATTGATTTTTTTTTGGTAATTCTATTGTCTATATAATTCCTAATGATATTGCCTAATTAACTGCTTTCGTCACGAAAAATTACTAAATGAACCCTCCTTGTTTGCTGGACTCTTTGTGTTATGAACTCCAATACCGCTGATTACTCTAATCGAAAAACTTTGAGGAAAGAACAACTTGTGAGATCTATATGCAGGCAGCTATAAGTTCCTGCAGCGCATCTAGTCGTAGGAACGTAGATATTCGTCCGCTTTATGATTCGTTTTTATATTCACACTATTTTAGGAAGTTCTACATTGGAGTTCCCAGCTATTAGCAGCCGATCTTCTCTTGAATGATGTGCATTTTTTGAGGGTAGTCGCTTGTCAGGATGTAATTACAGAGATATTTCTCATTATTAGTTCGTATATTCGTATACTTTAATTTCGAAATGCCATATTTTAATTTTTATGTCTTCAGGTTTGAATATCCTCGATAAGTTGAGCAACTTGGTTTTGGTAGAGTTATGTTTCATTTTAGAATACTTATGACACTTCCTTCGGTACTTTAACTCATTCAAATGCTATTTCGATAGGCATGACTCCTAAGTTGAATCCAGTATTTATCCTCCTTGACAAGACAGGAGTCTAGTGTAAATTCGGTATGCCTGACCTTATGTCGACATTTTTTCCAAACTGTTTCGATTGTGTTATTCATTTTATTAACGTGTTCTGTTGCCAGTGAAAGGTTCCCTTCACCCCACGGCAATGACATTAGCAGTGCATGGGATGGTAGTACCTCTCCAGTTGGTTTTTATTCTTCTTCGGTTTCAGAACAAGTGTTGCCATTTCAGTTTGCGTAATTACTATGCACAAACAGAAATGTACATTTTGGAAATATCGTCAATCGTCCTTAATTTGGCAGTTCAAGATTGACCCGATGAGTTTAGGTTTCCCACGCTTTAAACGTCAGGCTAAAAAAGCATAACTTGATGATTAGACCTACTGCTTGAGTTGCTTGATTGAAATGAAAAATTCGCAAAATATTTTTCAAGCATCAAATCATTTTCTTTTTATGTGATTTTGAATGAAGAAAATGAGTAAAACGAATAACGAATAAAAAAATAACGAATATTTTTTCAGCTGACTTGATCACCGAATTCTTCAATGAGAACCCCAGACGAGTTTTGGATGCCGTCAATCCCATTTTCATAGAATGGACGAAAGACTTCTTCCAGGAGATATCCGACGAGATCCTAGCCAAATTGCCGGCATCTGAATGGCTGCCAGCTTAATGGAACTTTTAATTTTTTGCTAGTCTTGTTTGGAAGCTGTGTTGTAAATTCTTCAAAATTTCTCTGTTGTTGATATTTGATAATAATTTTTGTTTTGGAATTTCATACTAATTTTGTATATATTCAAAATAATGTGAATTTTCTTTCATTTGAAAACTCAACCATCCTAATGATATTGTTATTAACGTTTCCAAATATCTTTCAGTGGAGTTAGTGGGCTGTGGTAGCTATAAGACGCATCAATTTTATTTTTGAAAATTCACCAGGTGTATGGACCATTCAATCGATACTTTGAATTTATTGTTGTTGATGTTAAAACTGATACCAATTTACAAATCAAAAAAATTGTTTTATACAGTATCTGTAATTATTTTTATTAAAATTACTTTTTCGATAGAATAATTCGTATTATTGAGTATTTGTATATAAGTAATTCGTAATGAAATTAAAAAATAAAATATCTGCAATGTTAGATACCCTATGGAACTTTGGAAGGAGCTGCATGAGTATAATGCTACTATCTTTTTCAGAGGTGTCAAGCACCTTAGTAGGTGAAAATATGAATAAGTCATTTAATGCGAAGGTTCTTGTGACTCTTGTAGAAGCCTTCTCGATTATTTTATCAACTCAACTTTATGTCTCAAAATCGGTCTAGACGTTCGAATGGTGAAAAAATCGAAATGTATTTTAAACTAATAATCAAATTATTATTCCGTCCTCATTGAAACTACATACTTGTATCTATAGTTTTACAGAAAAATAAAGTTTGTCCTAATCGAGTATTTTTTCGAACAATGAAATCACTCTGTCTAATTTTTGAACGAAAATAAAGTAGCATTGAATTGGCAATAAATAGAGAAACCTTCAACATTTGTACGTCGTTCGTTATTCACAGGAAACGTTTATTCCTTTTGATTTGTAGGTGTTGGGCCTTTGCATTTATTGAAGTTAGGCAACTCCTCTGTAGTTCGCGTTGTATTTATAATTGCATACTCAAAAGATCGATATGCAGTGGCAATAAAATTGCTCCAAATTGTTCGATAGACCGGGAGATGGTGACACAAAATATTAGGTCATTTGTACCAGTATGGCGGTTCTTCAAGGATCTGATTACGGAATGACAAAAAAGAAAATGATGGTCATAGCGCTGGTACCGGCGGCCCAATCGCGTGAGCTTTAATCGAACGTGTCGGATAAATGACGATAGTCGAACGATTTGTTCCACAAAAATGCTTATATTTTCCGATAGTCGATAAAAAAAGAAGTAGGCGGTAGCGTAATGCCATACTTCTCCGGTGTGACTTACAGCCCGCCATACCGACACGAATACATTAATTAAAAAAAAACAATTCAACCATTTGAACCAGGCTAATTTTTGCGCAGCTAATCATCGTCGAGTAGCCATTCACGAAAATCACCTTGCCATACGTTCCCGACGGTTCCCAATAGCCGCCATATCACCGCAAGGGAGTAATTTTTTTTTGTTAAACGATTTGAACCAGCCTAAAACTTTTTTTAACAGTTCTCTGTATGATAAATAGAAGTCTGATCATGCCATACCTGTGGGAGGTGGCGAATATGTACAATATTTTTTCAAAATTCTAAGATTTTTTTCGTAATTCGAACGAGGTTTAACGAATAGGTATAAATACAAAATTTCAAACACCTAGGTGGCGGCAATCTTGTCTTATAACCAGATATTATGTCGTATAATATTGTACGACTACCCGCGCCCGAAAGATTTCTAGAATTATAGATTGAAAAATGAAGAAGAGAAAGATGAAGACGAAGGTGAATATTGAGAAAAATTATTTTATGTTGACGATTTACGATTGTGTGTTGCGCTTGGACGAAGAAAACGAATTCGAATATGCCGGGAATTCCGGTTCAGAAGACGTTTAAAGTCCATTAAGTTTTGAAAATCTTTCGGAATAAACTGCATTAATATTGATATTGTATATAATTCTTTATGTACCCGTCACGATATTACAGGTGGGCTATTTCGATAAATGGTTTCAAGATTGTATTGGTTGTCGACATATCAGAGCTCCAGCCCCTGGTCACGGTATAGTCTTATTTTTTAACTCCAAAAAAAAATTTTAGAAAACAATTTTTTCGAGTCCACCACTTTGGCACTTCGCCATAAGTACAGTGTAATTGTTCTGTATGGCTTTTGGGTTTTCGGTCGTGTATCCATTTTTCTTGGCTTTTGACGTTTCACCTACACGCGGTAGGCTTCTTCAGAAAATTACGATTGTAATGTATTCTACCATCACTGAAGTGGAACTCTTGGCCTCAGATTATATCTCCGATCAAGTAACACAACCTAGATGAGTAACACTCAAATAGATCTGAAGGTAACACCTTTTCATAATGTTATCCCCCAAATCATGACATTATTGCCATGTCGCAATTTTTCAAGGATACAATAAGCACGTCAGCTAGATTTTGATATCTGCCGGGTTGATTCATGGCAATGAAAACCCAAAAATACTGTCTTGGATGAAATATATAACAATAAGAAGGCAATTGAAACGTTCATTGCAGCTTGTTGGGAGCATGTAAAAACGATAGTATTTCCATCGCCGAACGGAGATTCTTCGTTGTCGATATAGTCTTGTCAGTACGACAACGCTGCATATTGTATTTGGCACAACAATCATTTGAAGCTACCAGTGTCGTAACTACCGAGAAAGGAAAACCAAATTGGAAAAGAGAAAATGAGAATGAATTATAACAAATCATGTCAATTTAAGTATCGGCTGTTCTCAAAATCCTGTTGAGATTATTTCATCATAATTTCCATAATCTCCATTCCTATTGGGTTTCCATTATTTCTATTTTATTGAAACTCAATATTTCTGTTAACATCGCACGACACTGCCGTTGGGGGGAAGATGTCCCTTACACACGAATCTTAATGCGTGTGCGGCGAGTTACTCATCTAGGTTATGTTATTTGATCAGAGAATTATATATACCCGATTTCTCACTAACAGATGAAGTAATTTTGTCCACAGGTACGTTTCCCGGTACCGTAAGTATATGTTGATTATTGTTCCCAGGTACAGTTGTTTGCGTAATTAAGTTTGAGGGGCCGGGTAAACATCTCGTTCTTTCTAAGGTTGGGATCCAGGTATTGTTCAATTTTATAGTCTTCAATTCTGTTAAAGTTGTTTTTATGCTTCCTGATCTCAATTGCCTTCCTGACGAGTCGTGCATGGTAAGAGGAAGTAGTTGCTAAGACTTGTGTTTCTTCAAATTTTATGCGGTGGTCAGTTTTTGTGAGTGTATGTTCAGCGACGGAGACTTTATTAGTCTGTCCCAATCGACCAATGAAGGGGCAAGTGGATGAAGGAGTTATGTTACAAATATGTGTTTGTGAGAAATATAGGTTTTAGTAAAGTTAGTGTCCTTGATGTTTCATGTAACATAGCCCCGTCTACCACTGTGTATCTGCTCAGATATGAAAAATAGAAGCAAATCCTGACGGGGCAAGTTACATCTGCACATAACACCTTCTTCCATGACATAACCAAATATTTTCAGAAAATGTTACTTGACCCCTTCTTCCACTTGTCCCTTCAATTAGATTTATGCTCGGAGATTCTCGTATTAATGGACCGCCTCGTGGTTCCGATATACACGCTTCCACAAGTGCAAGGAATGCGGTGAACCCCTGGAGTGGAGAGTGGATCCCGTTTGTCTTTTGCAGATCTGAGATATTCCTGGTCTGTAAATGGTTTTGAAGTTCTCTTTCTGGAGTACTCATCCTATTCTGTCAGTTATCCTGGGTATGCTTTACCTATAGACTATCTATAGGAAACCGACACATACTAACAGATACCTACACAGGGATTCAAACCATCATCCGAGTCAGAAATATGGAATTATTAGAACGTTAACCAATAGAGCGGAGAGAATTTGTGAACCTGAAGTACTCATACGCGAACTAGAGCATCTGGAAAATATTTTTAGGGCTAATGGGTACACAAAACAAGACAAGGGATGCAACCCACAGCACAAAATAGAAAAGAAGACGAGACCTATTGTATTATTCTGTCGTCAGTGATTTCTAGTTATATAGGCCTGTGTCTCATACCAGGTTTGATAGTTTATTCATTAGGTGTTTCGGAATCATGCCTTTATCTAGGTTGGTCTGTCCGAATATCCAGTAGCGCCTGTTATGCAGCGCGTCGCTTTCGAAGATGATGTGAGAGACTGTTTCTTCCTCGTCGCCACAAATTCTGCACTCCACGGTTTCTCTGTTCATTCCCATAGTGTGCAGGTGTTTCCTAAGGCCGCAATGTCCGGTTAGTAAGCTGGGAATTGTGCGTATCTAAAACCTGTCAGTTTTTGGCTTAAGTGCCTCACCATGGCTGCGCTGTGTCGATGCCCTTTGATTTGGTCCCAATAGGTTTGGTGTTTTATTTTCTTCCACTTAATTATTAAGTTTCCGTATCAGGTTTTGTTGATTCCAAACACTGGTTCTGGACCTGTGGATGGTAATTCAGATGCACATTTTGCAAGTTGGTCTGCTTTTTCATTACCTTCAGTTTGTGGTAATCGCCAATTACCTGTTTGTATAAGTCATCATCGCCTCTTCCATGACTGTGATGTCTAAAGGAGGAAGGTTTAGGATAATTTCCATAGCAGCGGTCGGAGTGCTGCTTATAGGGCTCGTGATACACAGACAAACAGGGAAGCCTCTGAAATTTACCGAGGTTAAGTTTTGCCTGTCCTTGTTTCACTTTGGGCCACCACAACAGCGAGCTGTATGTGATTCTGAGTTTTATTATTGCGGTACATAGCCAGTTCAGTTCAGTTTATGACTTTTGTTTTCAGTCCCCATGTTTTTCCAAAATATCTTCTGCATATCATGAATGATGATTCGCTTCTGTTGATTACATGTTGCAGATGCATGTTTCTGATTAGTTTCTTTTCCAGAAAGAGCCCTGAGTATTTTACATGATCAGCTACTAGTAGTGTTTCGCCAAAGAAGTTGAGTAGTTTCATGCCCCTCAGAATTCTTTTGCCAGAAGTGCTTCTCAAACTCTTGATTTTCTGTTTCGTTCTAAGATCTATTCCACTTCCCGTCAACTGACCAATGGTCGTAGGGGACAGTAGTTGTTTTCTGTTGAATACTTGACGACGACCATACCTATTGTATAGGTTTTTTTGCGGAAGATTGGATTACGTAATCCACCATAATTCATTATTAGTTTTATGGTCTTCCGTCAAGTAGTGTCGCCCCTCTTTCATGATTAGCGATCTGTCTGTTTCATAGATATTTTCAAGGACAATGCTCTTTCGAAATATCAGAGGTCCCATCAAGACTGACCCATCGAGCTCAGTCTTCACATCTCTGAGTTGTTACTTTGGACACATTCTGAACATATTTTTCCCAGGTCTATTCAAAGCAAAGCTTTGGAACTGAGCTAGAAGCTATTTCCTGAGGCATACGCAACCTGTTGAAATTCAATAAGATCGCCAATTCGTACCTAATCTTCTTCTGTTTTTACGAAGCTTTATGAATATTACAGGATTCTCGTTTTCATGGGAACCAGATCATAAAAATAATGTTTACTCCTTTATTTTGTATGTATTGTGCTTTTTCAAATTACAATTGATGCATTCACTATATAGTGAACATCTCTTTCGATAAAAATAAACGACGAGGATCCATAATTTCTTCAAAAACTCTTCAGAATTAATATGGTATCCTTTAAAAAATATTTAAAAAATGGCGCTCAGCAGTTCAACGGTTAGCAGCACGGAAAAACCCATATATTACTATTAAAAAATCAGCTACATTCAGTTTCAGGAATTCAAATCAGCAGAATAATCACCATAAAGGAAAAGTTTATGAAAAGACAAGTCGTTCATAATTTATTAGCGAATATGTACTTAAGTATCTACAATTACCTGCAATAAATGCATGTCATCCAGCATTTAGTTAATAATATCCCCTACCACAAAGAAACAAAGGGAGGTGGTACCAGTTGAAGGTGAGTCAACTTATGTATATGGACAAATCACCACTAGATATATTAACGTTTCAGAAATTGAAGGTTCTTATTGAAACTAAAGTCCTCCATATATCATGAAGTATTTTGTTTTCGTGTGCTGTGCTTTACTGCATTTGGCCGAATCCAACGTTCTGCGTATGTATTTTTTATAAATATCAATAATTTGGTCGACGAATTTGTTAGACTAGCTCTAATAATTTTTCTTATGAAGAAAACGTGAATCTTCCAATCTTTCTGTCTTCTTTCAAAAATGTTAAAAAAGTAATCGAATAAACGAATATTTAGAAGATTTTTTTTGAATAAAATTCAAGAAATACAAACTACCCAAAACTACGTCAATTTTACTCGATGCGAGTTTTGCCAACTTTTATTGTTGAGGCTCCCCCCATTTCTACTATGACAAAACGCGAATTCAACTCCATAAAAAAGTTCTGATATGAAACATAGTGAAATTCGTTAATTTCACATCTAAAAATTTTGTTGTTTTGAAATTTCTTCTATATTGAGTGATATTCGGTTTCCTGGGGCAAAACATAAGACCCAACTATCAAATGTCAATTAAAATATGATTATTTCGGTAATTTTTTGTTTTCTTAAGAGTTTGTGAGGATTATCTTCATTGGAATGATGAAGAATGTTCTCAATAAATATTATTACTATTATTTTTTTATTTTGCTAGCTTCCCTAGGTGCTCTTTGAGTCTGCAGTGACCCGTGAGAAATCCCGTGATTGTCTTTAGACTAATTTAGCTGAGGTTAATCAGTGTCTTCGATCTTGCCGAGGAGATCTTTGGCCTGCCTTAGCCCTAGAAGTCTTTGCCAGTATGTTGCTCTCATGTTTTATTGAGTTCTTCTTTGAAGTAGGATTTTCCAAGTCCACAGAATGGTTCTGGCACGGTGAGGGGCATCAAAGCCACTGATCTGCTTGTTCATTGCCTTCCACTCCGACGTGCCCCGGCACCCAGAGGAGGATCACCTTGTTGTTCCTGCCTAGATCATTAAGTTTGTCTTGGCATTCTCAGACCATCTTTGAGTTGATGTTATATGAGCTCAACGCTTTGATGGCTGCTTGACTATCGGAGAGGATTGCGATTTCCTTGTTCCGGTATTTCTTGTCGGGGTTGAATCGAATGCACCATTCTATGGCGTGAATTTCCGCTTGAAAAATACTGTGGAACTGGCCCATAGGTTCGGAGTATTTGGTGCGAAGCCCAAAGACTCCTGCTCCAGTTCCGTCGGGAGTTTTGGACCCGTCCTTGTGGCATCCCCTGTTTGTGCTGATATCGCCCACTTTCATTTCAGTAGTTCTTGTAGCCAGCATTTGTCACATCCATCTGGATATGGTTCTATCCACTCCCTTGTTCGTTAGGGCCCTATTTATTGCTTCGTGAGAGGTGTTGTCGAATGCCCCGTCTATGTTTAAGAAGGCGCATAGGGCTCGAGTGATCTCTGGATGCTTTCGGTAAGCACGTACAGCGCGGTTTCTTTTGATCTGCCCGCCCTGTATGCATGCTGCCCGGGGTGTAATGGCACCCTCTCTAGTATCTCGGTTCTAATATAGTCATCTACAATATTCTCCAGTGTCTTCAGTAAGAAGGATGAGAGACGCTCTGAATGACTTCGGAAGGGTAGGGTCCTTCTTTCCTACTTTCGGTACTTGAATGGTTGGAAGGAATCAATTGCCCATTTCACTCTTTGGGGAGTGCATATGAGTTTTGGTACCTTTCTGATCTGTCGGGTTCAAATGGTATGCTACCTGGAAAGTACATCTCTAGTAGGAGGAGAGCTCGTTGCTCTTCATCCTCTGAGTAGCTACCATCTGTTCTTCTTCCATAGTGTCATATGCCTTACGGTAATCGATCCAGGCTATTGAAAGATTACGATTATACTGCAGCCAGCGACTACATCCTTTGATCCTTTCTGCTCCGTTCATATATTCGATCAACTGCGGAGAGTAATTGCATTTATAAGATACGAGTTAAATTCGTATAACATATATTTAAGCATGTAATCGGTCTGCAGTTCTTTGGATCAGACAAAACTCCGTTTTAAGGGTTTGTCTCTGTTGCTTCCCATCTAGCTATGAGTTTTAAACTTCTGCCAGAGGGTCGTGGGTGCATGGAAATTTTTTCCACCACAAGTTATTTAGCCCATCATGGCCTGGAGTAGCACAATTCTTTGAGCCTTTAAGGGGCGGTATCCCTTCTCTCTGTAGTATACTGGTAGTATAATTGATAGTGGTATATCTGGCATGACCGGCTGAAAAGGAGGTCCGATTTTGTGCAGAAAAGGCGTCATGTTCTGGGTGTATCCTCTTCAAGTGAACTCTGCTCTCATAACAATACAGAACACCGTCCCTCAATACATCCGTCCACACAAATCATCCGTTGTTGTCACGTTCGTCATCGTTTGGCAAATCTTCATTACAATTAGTATTATTTTCATTCAAGGATATTCCCGTTAGGCCCTATCTCCGGCGCCTGTAGCCAAATAACGTCTCCCCATGTCTGTGGAGAATTTGATTATTGGGTCCGAGAACCATGTGCTGTCCAGCTAAGATTATTGCTGTCTTACGGCAAGCTGGTGTGATTTCCATATTCAAGTGCAATGTGTCCATCAAGGTAAAGCCTACGGAGTTCAAAGAGTAGGTGATATTGAGTCCGTTTTTATTCCTGTTTTTGTACGATATTTGTTGCTTGGAGCGAAACACTTCACGACCAAAATAGTCCTGATTTGGTGGTCGATATTTTTTTGAGGATGAGGAATGGGAAGTTATAATAGTTTCGACACTCATTATTCTCATCAATGAAGTCAGTATATCCTGGAGCATAAGGCAACACTAGTGTACATACGTAGTCTAACACTCGTAACGCCACGTTATGCCTATGGATTATACATAAGCTGGGAAAGGTAGAAGCAAATACATTTTAGTATCTGATGCACCACATGCTTTGTATCTAGTGTCCGAGACAATATGCTGGCAGGCCAGTATGAATTCTTAGTTCTCTGACCTCAGTCCAATCGACCTCAGTAATGAATTCAAATTTTCAGATGAGCTGAGAAAGAACTCATGAGGTGCAGGAGTATCTCAGTCTCCCCAGTTTTAAATTGAGCTTTTTGCTGAATAGGTTACAATTCGGTGACAGAATTTGGGTTACCTTGTTTAGTGTCGATACCGAGATTAGGTTCATCGACTGCACGAGAAAAATGCTCTCATCCCTCTTCTTGCAGAGGAGGAGATCTAAACGGCCTTACTGTTGTCATGCAAAGCATCACCTAGAAACGGACGCTTTAGGATGCACGCTCTCATGGAGATAAATGAATTTGCGAGTTTTTACGTCGAGTTGCCGCAGCTCCTTTTGAGAAGACCATTTCACCATTCCAAAGGAGTAGAGTAGGATCGGAACGGTAGGCATGTTAGTTACAGCATCTTTGTTCTTGTCTGGCAGTTTTGATGACCAGTTCTATCTGAGTTTTTGCAGATACTTGCCACGGAAAAAGTTCATAACTGTGGTTTTGGAAGTGTTGTTCCTCCGTCCACTGCTAACTTACTTACTTCCCTTGCCCATTCAGCTAGTCCGTTTTCATCGCGTTGGTAGATTGACAACACATTTTCATTGGCTCCCTATTCTGCCTTAGACCCCTAATCTAATAGTTATATAGGAAACGTAGGGGAAGTTGCATGTTCCCTTTCGGATACGCTTGGGCTTACATTCTTTGCATTCTGCGCTAGAATAATTGGTGTCGTGACTCACCAGTCACCAGGGCCTTAGATAGTGGTTATCATGAATTGAATCTAGTCGAGCCCTTTCGCCGAAGCTCCGACAAATTATGAGATCAACAGCAATTGGGTAAGGGAATGTTGTGCCCTAAGCAGACGCAATGAATGAGGATGACAGACTTCTGCATTTATCCGGCTATGATCTCTGCTGGATGTGCAATATGCATTATGGTCTCAGGTGCCCGCCGAAACGCTCTGTATGTAGTGTCCGAGACGTCTATGCCCATCACGCGACTACGGTTGACCAAGGTCATCAATCGAACAAATTATTTACTAATATTGCGGTAGATGTAATTTTTCAATTTTGATACTCAACTTTGTTTTTCGTCCTTGAGAAGACTGGTTTTTGTCGGTAAAGTCTGGTATTATTGGTTTTGCGAGAATGATGGTATCACTATCATTGCAGAAAGGAACATGGACTTTGTGAAATGAATAGAAGGTATGGGTTTTATGCTATTCATTGAGGATGAGTTTATTTATTCACATTCTAATCATTTACTGTAATTGAACAGTCATCAAACAAGGTACAACGTTTTTCTTGTTGAACAGGTATGATAAAATTACTACTCACGTTGTAATTGTACTCAATCAAGTTTTCTAGCCGGATCATTATGCATATGTCTACTTAAATTGATATCACATAGCTTCATGTGAAAAAAAAACTGCAATTTATGTTTAGAGAACAGTCATGGGTATTCAGTTGTTCCTGTAATGTTCCGAGAATATAATGCGAGCCGAGCTAGAGTGTTCTTTTTGATAATTACTACCATCAGCAAGCTTATGCCTCAGGGAACACCTCCCAAGGAAGGGAGCTCCAAAGCTTTTCCATTCATTGGGAGCCCTGGGAAAGAGACGTTCGAGATGTCAAAAGTGGCGACAAAGGGATGTAAAAACGGATCAGACTCGATTGGACTGCTCTTGGTGAAACGATATTCATAATTTGTTTGAAAGTTTTAGAAAATGATGTCAATTAATTGCTTTTATTGCGGACTCCAATTGTCTGGATTATTGCTATGAGCACTATTATCATCAAGTATCTACTATATCCGAGTCAACGAGAGAGATCGTATATAATACCCGACACTACTCACACCCCGGTTCAGTAAATTGCTTCTTCTGTACCAAAGACTCAAAAGCCTGGTATATATATCATTCAGACCGATAACCAGATCCTGAGACTCCCCAAACTACCTACAACTCAGTCAAATACCTGCTTCCGGTCTTGAAGGCACTACAAGGAAAGATCGACTCCCCCGTAGAGACCTCGAAGGACTTTAGCCGGGGTCCCATACATACGTTTTTCCGAATTAATTTCATCCGAAATGACGTAAAGGTTTTATCATCTTCAGCACGTGAAGAATAATATTGGCAAGATTTCTTCAGATATTGTTAGTTACAAACTACCTCAGTAGAATTACGTTTAAAATATAAAAATCAAATTGACAACATATGACAGACAAACTACCTCACGGGTTGCTCCGTGATTTCCATGTGAACCATACTGAACGATTAACTAAGGGTTGACTAAGATTACAAACTGTAAGTCTAACGCTGGTGACACACTTAGCGGTTTGTGCCGTCGCGGCAGATTTGCCGTCGCCGTTTCGGACAGTAGTTTCAAGAATTAAATGAAAGCCTTCAAACTTGGCGGCATAAATGACGAGCGGCATTTATGTCATTGGCGGTCGATGTGAAGTCGCCTGCTGTCACTACTCCGACGACAATTTTACTATCGCCGTCGATGTAGTGGCGTACGTGACTTGATGCATGTCTACACACTCAGCGGTTTTTTCTCGTTGTCAAGCTCGGAGCTTATATGGCATCTCAGAAGATCCAGTATCTCGTCAAATGACTTCATTGATATTAAAAAATAATAGAATAACTTCTTGTCATCATTCTTCAAATCTTCAAACGTAATTTGATAAAAATTATCTCATTCTTTCAACAATCCGAGAATACATATTGGAACTAGTCTTCCCAATAGGTACCTAATAGATTTTCATCAATTTTGTCCTTTAAATCAGCTACAGTATAGGAAATTTATGTTTTTTTTTTAAATAATGTAAGCATATTGTGGCCTTTACTACCGCTTCTACTGTCTGTAGATACTGGCTATTATTAGTTTTCTGAAAATTGCTTTTTCTATCGTCCTACGTGCTCTTGACAATCTTGAAGAGGGGAAGGTAATAAAATAACAGTAAATTTAATGGGCACCTAATACCTCTAACAGCCGGTTCACCTACCAATTCCTAAAATTAGGAAATACTTAAATCGGATTTAGGAACTCCTAAGAGCAATTTGAGTTTCACCACCCGAAAATTCATTATTTATTTTGTGGTTGTGACGTTATAAACCATTCGCTATCGGGCAAAAGTTGAAGTAATTGAACTTTTTACGACGTCAGATCTACTGTAGAAATTTTTGGAAAATCTTAATGATGATTTTTTACTACAAATTGGTATGTTAGATACTATTGTTATTATTCATTTTATTGTAACATTTGCAGATTTGTACTGTCGTGCTAAGCAAAAAGGGCGTATTTGCAGTTTTCATGTTTTCGAAAAAATCATGTTCCATGAACTTGTAATATTAGCTAATTTTCATTTACGAAATCCAATCCTAGTAGAATAGGTGTGAAATGATGCAGAGAAACCAGAACTGACATAAATTCAATACCCACTAATTTGTCAGTTACGCCCTTTATTCTAAGCATGGCAGTGTATTGCTGATAATGAAGGATTCATCCTTCCAAACATGTCTGAGCTGATGTGAGTCTTCTAACTACATTTGATAATCATTAAAGATTGATTTTTGGAGGAGTTGACTGAAAGTTTTTCACATACCCAGTTAATAAATGAAGCTCGCGCAACTATTGTTCTGAAGGTAATTGAATTTTTGTTAATATCAATGATAATAAATGTCCTCTAAATGGAACATTGTTGGGCAATAAACGCTTTTATTATTTTTTTTTCCTTGGGAATTTCCCAGTCAGGCCCTGTCTCCGGTGCCCCGATTCATCTGGAGGGCGCACTGTCTTGAGTAATTTCTGATTATGATGTATCCTCCTGTTGAGTTTACTTTTTGTGTCAGGTTATTCTTAACGGTCTCTTGGTGTCTCCGATGCAAGAATCTCCATATTCACATGATACCTCGTAAATGCAGTTTTTGCTGGTATCTACTGTATTTTCTGGTTTTCTTAGTGAGGAAGCTTTGTGAGGTACTGCCGAATTTATTATTTGTAATTCATGTTCTTACATGAATTAGAAATTATCAAGGAATTGGATAGTAAAAATCAATATTTCATCTGGTGCTATGATCACTAGAATTGCCAATAGTAAACTTTGTATTATGTTCGTTCCGAACAAAACTTTGGAGTATGAAAATTACAATATCTGACAGAATTTTATGTTTGAGGAAGAGAGATTATTATGAATTCCGATACTCCACTTGGAATAAATATCGCAGAGCACGCTTCTGTTTGTTTTGATTTTGTACCTCGTTTGTAATAATATTTTGGTCGTTCACAATACTTTACATTTACAGAGGATTATATGAAGAATACGCTTGCCGGAAGTCAGATGCGGATTACACAAAATGCACCCTAGAGCGATTCGAGAGTATGCGGCGTTACTTCACCACGGGCATCCCCGAACTTGGCGTCCCACCCGTCGATCCCTACATACTACCATATATGTCTGTCAACAGAACCATCCCAGACGTGATGGACATCAGTGCTGTTTTCAAGGATATGAAATTGATGGGGCTTAAGAATATTATTATTGATGATTTGAAGTGAGTATATTGTGTAGTTATATATATTATCAAAATCCCATATACCACCTTGTGGTGTAGGGTTATCAACTATTTAAAATTCATTCATTTCATTGATGCTCCTAATCATATACAAACTTCGCCCATTCTTCCTTGTTTCTTGCTGAGGTTCTTGCATCTGTGTAAGATTTTCCTTTTTTCTTTAAAATTTCCATGTTTGTCTTGGTCTTCATCTATTTTTTTTGAATCTTCGTCTGTCATATTTGTTTCACTAGGCGTTCGTTGTTCATCCTCTGTAAATGAACCCACCAGCTGAGTTTCCTCTTTTCAACAAACGTCAGTGTTGCTTGTATTTCTAAATCTTCCCTTATTTTCATATTTTCAGTTTGTCCATTTTTGTTACTCCTACTCTTCTCAAATACTCAACCTCAATGGCCTAGGTTCTGCTTCTTTATCTTTGTGAGAGTACCTAAGGCAACGAAATGTTAAAATCGGTTTGTAAATTATTTCGAAAACATTAATTTTAGTTTTCTTAGATATTTTATTTTTATTCATAAAGGTTTTATTCATTGAGTAATATAGATTTTATGTGTTTTGTATTCTATTGTTGATTTCTAATTCTTATTTTCCATTTCCTCATATTTCTATTCCTAAATATTTATAATGTTCTACTTGTTCTATATACACTCCTTCAATTTGTATATTGATCGCTTCTTTCCTCTTTAGAAATCATCACCATTTTTGTTTTGTTTTTATTCATTTTTATCTCGTATTCTTCGAAAGTTTTATTCCATATTTCTAGATTATTTTGTACATCTTATTCATTCTCAGTCATAAGTATTAAATCATCTGCAAAAGCGCCCTCTGATATTCCCATTCTCTGAAGGTGCCTATATCCAATATGTAGTTTTTTAACTTTTTCTGAACATTTTTAAATTACTTTGTCTACTAATATGGTGAACAGCATTCGACTTAGTCCTCCTTCTTATCTTATTCCTACTTGTTGTAAATTTTTATGACATTTTGTTATGTCGAGTCATACAGTTAGCATTATTCTCATGAATATTATTTATTATATTGTTTATTTTGTTGTCAATTCCACTATTCTTTAAGATTTTCATAACTTCATCCTTGGTACCTTGTCGAACGCTGTTTCGAGGTCAATGAATCCTAAATACATCTTGCTCTTACTGGAGCTTTTTTTCTGCAATTATCTTGGTACTTTTACCCTTCCTAAAACCGCTTTGTGATTCTTTTAGCGTTGTCTCTACTATATCTCTTATTTTCTCATATATTTTCCTCGCTGTACTTAGCATTGTTACGCCTCTATAGTTCGTGCAAGCATATTTATCTCCCTTTTTGAATATAGGGACAATCATTGCTACTTTCCAGACATAAGATATCTGCTCTTTGGACCGTGCTTTATTAAATATGGTACACAGTATTTTCAGCCCAGTTTCTCCCATATTTTTGAACATTTCAGTTGTTAATTTTTTTTCTTCAGGCAATTTTTCCATATTTCAGTTTTTGTGTAACTTCTTTCATTTCTTGTGATGTTGTATAATTTATTTCTTCGTTTTCGTTCCTATCTTATGATTTTTTGTTTTTGTTCGTTTCTTATTCTATTTATTGGTGGCCATCTAGTAGCTCTTGAAAATATTCTTTCCATCTATTCATTATCTCTCTTTCTTCCTCTATAATTTCTATCTTCTTATCTTTGATGCAGTTTACCTCCGGTGTTTTCCCTTCTCTCAGTTCTATAGAATAATTTCTGGTTTGATTTGCTATCAGCTTCCAATTTTTTTCAAATTTTTTTCCCCTTTCTCTTTTTTGTCTCAGATACTAGCTCTTTTACATTTTTCCTATAATTTTTGTACTTTTCATAGTTATTTTATTATTCATATAAGTGGATGGAAACATTTCTTTTCCTTTTTTTTTTATTTCTTCTGTCCACCAAGCAGTTTGTTTTTTATATTTGCTTTCTTTAGTAACTCCACATATCTTTGTCGCCACTGATAAGACCTTGTTGTTAAAGTAGTTCCACAATGTCTCTAGATTACTGTGTTTTACTGATTCTATTGACCTTTTAAATATATCATCTAGTGTCTCTCTATATTTCTTTGCAATAGTTTTGTCTTGTATTTGAAAGCTTTAATTGATTCTAATTCGACAATTCCTTTGTTACGTATTTCCATTTCTTTCACTTCTTGTCATTTCTCTGTTATTTTTGTTACTAACAAAT
Organism: Chrysolina americana; assembly: GCA_958502065.1. Classification (NCBI taxonomy): domain Eukaryota; kingdom Metazoa; phylum Arthropoda; class Insecta; order Coleoptera; family Chrysomelidae; genus Chrysolina; species Chrysolina americana. Next base: position 91,596,557 of record OY293410.1, read on the forward strand.
AGTGGTCACTGCCGATTTCTGGCCCTCTTTTTATTCTCGTGTCTACTACACTTTTTTTTTTCCACTTGGAAATAATCAATAATCGACTTTTAATTTCTACTTTTAACTTCTCTTGTATATTTGTGTATATTTCGATGTTTGAAAAATCCATTTTTTACGATTAGAGGTTATGTAATGTACAGATGTGTTGTTACCACGATATAATATGGGAAATTTTGAGTTGAGAAATGAAACATTTCAAGAACATTCAAATTTTTTGAATTTATTGCCTTTCCTTCGAGTACACACAATTCAAAATGAGAAATAATTAAATATTTCTCATGATGATACTAGTAACGAAACATTTCTTTGATACGGGGAATATTCAACTATCCTATCTCTTCCAGTCAATCAAACTTTAATCGAATAAGTTTTTCCTTCACAACCGATATCACGAAAATCATAACACCGCACACTAATATGGACAAACAACATTGAAATATCATTGAAATATTCCAATCACATTAGAATTCCAGAAGAAACTCATCAACAGAATAATACGCATTTTGCAACGAAAATAACTTTATTGATATTCGAGGAACAATTATTACATGTCATCACTATTTTATTTATTTTTCCTTTAGGTGTTTATAGTGGCATTGATTGCTGAGATTATCAGCCACTATGTGTTCTGGATAGGCTCTGTTACTAACTCTATACGCCACTTTAGAAGAAGCATATAACTTGCTTTGAAAGATGTTCAATACAGTCCCTCCAGTTGAACAACTCAAGGGTCCAATTTATACAACTTGTCATTGTCATAGTCACAATCATAATCACATTTTTAGTTTCAATTGTTGTGTTTTGAGACTAAAACTAAGGAAATTTCGATTTTATTTTATGATTAAGACAGTGACTGTGATTAGGATTATGATAATGAAAAAGATGCATAAATTGGCTCTAACTCTAACGCGACTAGACACATCTTACAGCTTCTAGTCAGAGCTGCTGGTGTTACTTATACTCCTAGAGTTCTTGCAAAATGACCATCACGACCACTAGGTTTGACCCATCGGAAGGCCTTCACATTCAACCATTCGATATCATGAACAAGCAAATCCTGAGGAGCCATATGTGAAAAATAGAAATGTTTGTCCCAAAAACTAAGACGATGGCCAACAGCACTGATATATAGGCAGTGCTGCTTCAAGATATTCATTGAAATGGTTGAATGATGATTCAGAGCCTGAACGATGATATCATAAACGTAAAAATTCAAATCTGAAGAATTTATTGCAAGCTCAAAATTTGAGGTATGTAAGAAAAAGTGGACCAGAATGGAGCCTTGCGGAGCCCTGGAATTATTTTTGGTCATTCTTTTGACAAAGCTTTTAAATGGGTTCAAGCATCTGTCCTATGCAAACATTTTCTTTGTCAAAACAGAATCGAAGTAGAACTTGTGACAAAGATTATGACAGTGTTCGGATATAGTTGTCGATCCCAAACAAGATGAATTCCTATAATCAAGTTCATGTGTCGACTCATACTCACCTTTAGAATTATTTATATTTTTGTCAGGGCTGATCCTATCAACCTCGTTGAAGAAATGCGCTATAGTATCCCCTGGTTGTACATGGATATGGACTACGATCTAAAAGGGCAAGTAATGGCTATCCCGATGAAAAGCAGTGGACATTTCCAAGGGAACTTCAGTAAGTATGCAAGGGTTTTCACGCCAATAGATACTGTCTGGACAATAAAATATAGTGCTCTCCAATAAATGAACAATAATTATTTCATAGATACGTGCAAATTTCGACCTAAATACTATAGATGAAATAATATGTAATGCTGGGTATGATTATATAGTAAGTGTAAAATATATAAAACGTATCAAATATATAGAACATATAAAGCATATTATGAAATATAAATATGCAGGGTAGGTGAGAATAAGAGCGACAAACTTCGGGTTGAAAAGTTTCTATCAATTTATATTCTAAAATACATTCCCTCTGAGATACAGGGTGTTGAAAGTAAAAAAAAAACATAAGATTTCTATTTTTTCTTCAAAACTACTGAAGGAAATAAATTGAAACTTGGTACACTAATCAAGATTTATCAGTGTGATAATTTGAAGTTATAGTCTTTAATTTGTGATGAACAATGGCATAGGTACGGTGGTAACAGGGCCATCTTAACAAGAAGGCAAGCGAAGCACTTGCTTTGGGGCAGAGGCTTCTGGGGGGCATTGTGCCAGTTCCAATGTGGTGCTTCCTGGATGTTGACTATTCTAAATTTTCATTGACTATGGCTTGTGAAAAATTCAGCAATATTTGATCTGGCACAGAAACATTTCAATATTTTAGGAAACAAATTCGATTCAAAACGCTTTATTATTTATTTTCGTGGACCCCTTTAGCCCATCCGAACCCCTTGAAATTGATGTAAAATTATTTGCGCTCGATCTTAGGTCAAAAGAGACTGAATTCTTTGGTCCTTTTATCTATAGAGAATGAAATTACAAAAAATCTTGATTTCGAAGAAGTAATAAATAAGTTTGCCGAACTCAAATCACGAAAATTGTCATTTGTATCTACTACTCATCAGTAGATACCTGAAAAATAGTTTTTCAACTATCTACTGTTAAAAACTTACAAAAATATTTATTTTGCTTTAGAATTTCTAGAATAATTTCTAAGATATTAACGAAAAACTACCCGATGCTTCCTAAGGGCATACTTTCAGTTTTTCGTAAATATATCAGAAACCTCCACATTTGGGGACGTGAAATGTTGACTTTTAGGTCAATTATTGAAGAACCTAACTAATGTGAGATACTTGTTTGTCGAATCACTGGTCTGAAGAAAATATGAAAGAAAAATGACAACTACGCCACTGCTTTACGAAAATTGAGTCATTAAATTATCACATTTATTAATCTAGATAAGTGTATCAAGTAAAAAAATCCTTTGAAAGTTTTGAGGAAAAAAAAAATTAAATCTTAATTGTTTTCGGACTTTCGACACCGTGTATCTCAGACGGGATGCATTTTAGGATATACATTTGATAGAATCTTGTCACCTCGAAATGAGGGGTAAGGAATCTTTGTACGAAGTTTGTTGGTCTCATTCTGACTCACCCTGTATAACTTCAATCCTTGTAACCATTACCAAATACCGGTTCTCAGCAATCAACTGAGTAAACTCTTGAAAGTCATAAATACAATAAATGTAGACAATTACGTTTTATTCTGTTATGAATTTTTTTTGTTTTGGACAAATCTCCAAATTGGTTTGATGAGTGGATATAAATAAAGTCTAATATCAAATTAAGAGGTTCTTCAAAGCCTTGTGTGTGGTTTAGCTATCCTTTTTTTATACATAAAATCGTATCCATTTGTACCTCTTCATGAGTTGAATGAACAAAAATCAATCTTCAATAACTTTTGATGAGTTTATTTTCAGCATTTTATGCGTATTCATATTTGGCACAACTTCCACCTCACTCCCAACGCTCACCCTTTCTTTTTTCATATTTCCATATTTCCGTTTTCCTACACTAGATGGTTTTAAAAATGTATGATTCTCAGACCAGGAGCATATTGAGATGTAGATGACAGAGGCAGTGCAGCACAGTGTCTGTCAGAAAATCTTTAAATGGGAGAACCGCGAATCTGATTGGCGGTTTTCTCTTCTGAAGCTTAAGTTACTGTCATCAGCGTCTCAATGTTCTCCCAGTCTTGAGTCTATAGTGAATCATTTGGAAGAAAAGATGGAATGAGAAATAGATCGTATTAGAAAATATGAATATCCGGAACCTTTGGTGAGAATACAATTAAGAAAATAGAAACTACTCAGGAACATGTTGTACCCAATAAGGTGTGGTCACTGGTAGTTGACAAACTGATAGTGAAGCTACGCGATGGTTACGCCGATGACCTAGTCGTTACCATCAAAGGTAGACATGACGGGATATCATGAAAGAGGGGCGACACTAAATTTTCAACCGCATGTAAAACGCCCTAAACTTGATGGAAGTTGGTGCGCGAAGGGGGCACTCAATCCTAGCATAACAGTTCTGGTTCCATTCACTAGAAAGCAGTACGAATGAACCTAAAGCCCCAACTATAAATGGAATTCAGCTAAAATATAAAATAACGTTATAATCGACTAAAAACTGACATGGAACAGCCAAATCAACACTATTTTCTGAGCTGTGTTGACTTGTCTGCAAGTCTTTGGCATGACATATGGTGTGTAACCAAAAATAATCCAATGGTCTTTCCAAATAATCAACAAACCCTTGATCACCCATGCTTCACTGACATGGAACCAGAGATGCAACAAATTTCCACTGTAGTCATGGTGCAGAAAGTGCAGCGGCTACGTTGTTTGGGAATCACAGGGTCAATATTTATGGCCGTAAGTGTTATTGTTATATCTGTCAACCGGCTGCACCCTTACGAGCAACCCTCAGAAGTCAGAGACTTGTGGGAGCTAGGGAAGAGGAAGCTCTTACTTTTTAGCGTGTGATGCCATGCACGATGCTGAACTTTCCGCCATTACACCTGTTTAATGATAAAAGCAGCAAGCAGTGATTCAGATTAAACCAGATATCAAACATCCGAAGATTTTGGATCACATCTTCCTAGAAACTAAGAATGTCTAAAACGATAGCTACTCACCAGTTAGGTACGACTTTGGAATGCAGTTTGAAGTGGTCTAAACAACCACCAAATTAGCACAGATCACAGACCTCAACTAGGATGTGATGCACCAGGGTGATACACTGGTGTATCCAAGATGGATGAAGGGGCTGAAGTGGGCGTTACTGGGCATTTTCAGAAGCTAAACGTTTTCTGCTCCTGAAGATTCTGAGGATGTTGGAGAAACGTAGTTTTGATGTTTTGGGTAGTTTCTATTTTAATTGTATTTTCACCTGAAAATCCAAAATAACTTTTTTCGGAATATCATTGATAGAATATTGTTTTCAGCTAATATTCAGATGTACATGAAGGGAAGTTTGAAAACATACGAGAAGAATGGCGTAGAATATTTTAAAGTAAACAAAATGAATATCAAACTAGCCATTGGAGATGGAGATATCAAACTGACATCAAACAATGACGAAATGAAATACGTAGGTAAGAATTAGATGGAAATGGACCTGGTTCTTGAAATCATTATTAGTTTTCTCTATATACTTGTAGTAGAGAAGGAAAATCCTGTAGGTCGACGGAAGAGAAAGAGAATTTAGTTGATTTTTTTAATTTTTGAAGCTTGTGAGTTTCGAAAGAAACGTTCCTGGGCAATATACTGCAAATCTGTTTGATGCTTCAACGTAAAAAGTCCTGATAGAGTGAGTTTTGTCAGGGGCAGGTATTGAGATTAGCGATGAAATAGCACAAGACTTGTTGAATTATTTGGGAACTGAGATAAATGTTCACATATGCTGAAACTCTTGCTGGAGAAATATTGCCAAGAATAGATAAAATTAAAATATCATTCGAAATATTCCTAAGCCAAATTGACATTTTCATAAAAATATCTTAAAATATATACATTCCATAATAACTGAAAAAGGTGAAAAAATATTGATATATATATATGTAAATCGTTCACAGTAGATTCAAGTCAAAATTTCATCTATATCATCTAATAGAATAATATTATTTTTCATAGACAAAGCAAGAGTCAAATCACCATATAGTATGTAGAATGAATGAGAGCACATGAATAAAAACATTGAAAAGACAAAAGTGCGTAAAAATAATATCAAAATATAGGATTATAATAATGAATATGAATATTTGAGAGTATAGAAATGAAACTGATTCAAGTCACGTTTTAATCGGAAGCGAATTCAAGTTTTCTTCAATATTCCATCATCATAAATATATTAACAGTAACTGAGAGGTGGTTATATACAAAGCTATTCAAATTCAAATCTAAGCATTGAGATCTCGCTGTCGGACAAAATAGAGGGGTAGTAAAATTGTGGCTAAGTAGCATACTTCAGAGGTCAGTTATGTGGATGAAAAAATCTGATCTAGCTTCTTCACTTCTTTGGCCTATACCTTTTAATTTTGTGGAGATTTTCAATAACTTTTGACAGTTTGCTGCAGTAACTTTCTGTAGACTATCCGTATATCTGAATGAAGATTATATACAAAGTAGCGTATGAATTGGGCCACCCTCAAATTTTAATTTTCAAATTTGGTTCTGTTTTTTATGTTTTTTTTTCGAAGGCCAAGACTTATGTTTCATAGTGGCGTAGTATTTTCATCTGAACTGCAGAGTGTTTCGGAAATATTGAACAATTGACAGTGGCAAATATTTCTCTTGTAGTAGAAAAACACATATGGAATCGATCAAATGATCCGGTGAGTTCAATCTATGCATGATATAGACCAAAAACTCATGGCTCAATGAACAGCCAAGCAGGAGTTTCCATTAAAGCAAACAACTTATTATTATTCCCTCTATGTGATTTAAATATAGAAGAGGAATTGTTAGATGGAATAAAAAAAAATTATTAAAAAGCATTTTTTTCAGCTGACATGATCACCAACTTCTTCAATGAGAATCCTAGACGAATATTGGATGTCGCCAGTCCGATGCTCGTCGAATGGACGAAGGACTTCTTCCAAGATATGATCGATGAGATCCTGGCCATGTTGCCAGCATCCGAATGGTTACCAGCCTGATGCAATAAATAACTATTTTGCTGTCATATATGGAAAATGTGGTGTCCATTTTTCAATATCATTTTAATTAGGGAAGTGCAATAGGTAGTCATTGTGTACGTCTGTTTTGTACATAATCTGAAAAACTTACTCGAATATTATCATTGTCATCATCGATTCCGAACATCTCTTAATAAAGTTAGGGGGCTGTGGTAGCTGTAGTAAGCATCAATTGCATTTTTTAACTCTATCAGGTGGTTAACACAATCGGTAGTTCGAATGTTTTGTTGTTGATGTTATTTGAATCGATACAAATTTCCAAATAAAAAATGACATGAAATTAGTTTTTGGAATGATTTCTGAAGAAAAATCTTTAGATACGTGTAAAATGTATTATGTTATGATTTACATGGAAATTCAATTGAATTCAAAATGTTCTTTATTGTCGAAGAAAAAAATTATTATAGACAAAGCATGACTGTCCTAAATTAAAAAATTGAATGAAATGAAGTGAAATAGGACAACACAAATTATAAAAGGTAAGACGTCCAGAATAGTTTGAAATGTGATGTAGGCATACGAATAACTTATGAATTGGTTAATTTAACTTCCCCGGTTCAGGTACTCAAAATCTGTCTTCGAAATATTCCTCTAAGCTGTAGTATGCTTTTGGAAGTAAGAGTTCTTTCACGCATTATCGAAATGCTTTTGAATCTGTCATATTTTGTATGACAACAGACAGCCGAATCTCAAAGAATATGGAAATTTTGGTCAATGTTGAAGTTGGAAGAGGTATATTATCATGTTACCGTGTGTTATATACTTCTCAGAAGGAAAATTGTCATTTGTTATTTGAATGAGATACACTGTTCATAATGAAAATGCAATAAATTGTTAGAAATTTATTCTTGATGAATAGTGGTTCAGAATGGTACACACGCTTAGCTCTGGATATATATTTTTCATCGCTCTTTTTAGTAGAACAAAAACCGATTGTATCAAATACTTGCTGCATGAAAATTAGGATATTTTTCCTGCTATGTTTTACAACTCATTGGTGATGACCCTGGTAGCATAACAGCATCAAGGAAAAACCGCATTCATCTCAAAGAATGGAGATTTGTCAGACCCAAAGAATTACAGACCGATAAAATGCTGGAATGTGTGTATACATACAGGAATAACTTATCCAGTATGAAACAATCTCAAAAATCTATATGCAGTTATTTTCATAATCTTATTTCTTCGTGCATCTCAATATTCAGTTACTCCGTAATAAATTAGATGAAAAAACATAACCAAAATTATCCATATAGTTTAATACTATCGAGAAAAATATCGAATTCATAGTGTCGAGAATCGAAAACCTGAAAATATTTGTTGTCTACATATAGAGGAACATTCTGGGATAGAATATTGTAATAAAATACACTCAACTATATTCCACTAATTTATTCAGATTTGTATAATACAATAATTCATGTCATAACCAACTCTGTTTTGTCTATCTGCAAACTGTTTCGTTCATCTGTCCGAATTCATTCATATTTCCCCGCAGATCCCTAGTCAGACCAGTCTAGTCAATTCTATATTTTTCCGGTCACGTTGATTCTGGAGCATCGAGAAGCAATTGAAATTCTTGGATCTGCGAACTGCGACAATGACTCAGTCATTGTTTACAAAGGACGATATCAAAACGAGAAGCAGTCAAGTCTGGCTTTAGGATCGTTACATTGCCCCCGTATTGAAAATGTTTCATCCCGAAATGTCAATCTTAAGGTGCGTAGACTGCAAAATCCGTCATATTCGCAGCGTGAAGTTCGATGGAAGTAACACTTCATAGTCCTCATGTATGGCCGAGGAAGATGGTTACAGTATACCAAAACCTCAACGCCACTGGATCTGACAACTTCTTATAACTCCCTACTCCAGCCCATCTATCCCACTGGACAATTTTGATCAACCAGATCTACCAGATCCACCAGATTCAGTTTGATGAAGATCTTCCAGATATTTTCAAGGTAGATTTTTCTCGAGATTGCTTCTTGGTTACCAAGTAGTATGGTCGTTCTTCAATTTTAGCACCTCCCAACTTCTATGTTCTGTTCATGTAGTTCCTGGAGTCGATCAAACTTCTTGGAGAATACCACAGTGAGGAGTGCGTATTCAGCCGGCTCGTGGTTCTACTCAAGTTACCCATTGTAGAACTTCTTGCCGTCTGAGTACAAAGGCATTAATATCCAATCTATTTATATGGATGACCCTAGGTTTCATCTCGATGTGGCTTATGGATTTGGTAGAGAGGTCGTTTGTCCTCCTCGTGATCTTGTAAAGACCTTTCAATGAACTCCGCATCTTGGGTGATAGTCCACAGCGTCGTTCAGGATTGTACAGCCACAACAGGTTACCAGCCTATCATCATCCCGTATCTGTCTTGGTATAATAAGTCTCTTTGATTCTGGCACTGACGTAATCATCTGCCCCACCACCGTTTTGCCGTGAATCACTTCTCTCTGATGTTGAAGTTTCGAAACATTGCAGCACCAATGAAACACTGAATCAACATATACACTCTTTTATCAAGACTCCGGCGACGGTGATGACTTTCTGGTTGGGAAAAGCATAGACATTGGTCTACTCGCTGAGGCAGTCCATTGCTACAACGATGTACTTATTTCTATGGTCAGCTTCTGAGAATGAGCTAGTGATGTCGATGGCGATCTTTCCAAATGGGCTGCCCACTAGCACAACGGGGTATTAGGTATCTTGCTGGCAGCACATAGAGTACACTTCCTGCACCACTGCTCAATAATGGCTTGACCATTCGCCCTTGTACTGTCGTCTTCCTTCCCCACCATCCTCGGACTCCAACACACGCTTCAGGACACCACTTTCCAGGATAAGGGAGTTTCATTGAGTCCAGTAGTATTTAACAGCTAGCGAATGATTTGTTATTTTTAGCCACGACAGTCTTTGATTTCTCTTTTTCTCGTCGATGAGTAATCTGGGCATGGTCTCCGCGACAGGATATTTGCATTAATTGCTGGTCCCCGATCGATGTTAAATTTCGAAGTCTTATTTTTGGAGTCTCTCGATTCAATGTGTCACTGTTTTGAACTGTAAAAGGGATACATGGTCAGTTCTCGATGGGAATCTCCTGCCATATACGCATTTGTAGAAGTGTTCCACATCGGTTAGATGTCGGCCGTGGAAACTTTCGCTAGCCCTGGACCATGACATGCCTTATTGTGAGTTGTCCAGATGCCAATCTTCAGATGGTGTCCATTGTACCAGGAGTCCAAAGCTCTATGATGTGAATCGTCTTGCTTTGATGGTCGAGGAGGACTACATCAGGCTTGTAAGGTTGTATTCATCATCAAAAAAAGTATATCATGCTGAAATAATAAACAAATCCGAAAACAAAACAAAGACGCTATGGAACTTGGTAAATAAAAAAAAAATAAACAGAAAATCAACAAAGGATTAGACATGATAAAAGATGATGAAATGATATCAAATAAAAAAATTGTATCTAACCTATTTGGTGAGTATTTCGCCCACTCAACTTTCCAGGAAATGAGTGTACAAAAATTAATACAAACTTCTCTCACTTGATGTTTTTTGCACCTGTGAGTGAAAATGAAATAAAAACAATCATTCTTAACTTAAAAAAGAAACATTGTAGTGGTATTGACGACATACCTGCAATTGTACTCATAGAGTGCTGTGATGAAATTGCGCTTCCTCTCACTAATATACTCAATGCCTCAATCCTACAGGGCCAGTTTCCTGAGGAACTCAAAGTTTCAAAAGTTTTTCCTGTTTCTAAAATGGGGGATCCACATATTATAGAAAATTATAGGGCAATATGCCTACTGAGCTGTTTTTCAAAAGTTATGGAAACAGCTCATTATAATGAAATCACTCAGTACCTCGATTCAAACAAAATTTTAACACCATGCCAGCATGGGTTTAGACACTATTATTCTATAGAAACAGCTTCAATAGAACTGGTGCAGTATGTGCACGACAACCTTGACAAAGGTCACAGCGTCCTGGGAGTATTCTTTGATCTCTCCCGGGCGTTCGATACAATAAACCCACTTTTTTTGCAAACCAAATCGGATACCATGGAGATCAGAGGTCCAATCAACTTGTGGCTTATATATCTTATGTCACAGGTAGAACACTGAAAGTTAAGATTGAAAATGAACTATCAAACCAATTCAATATTGATTTAGGCACTCCGCAGGGGGGAACCTTAGGTCCCTTAATCTTTTTCTTATACATCAACGACCTACTAAATTATATTGAACCTTAAACCAGAAAACCATCTAACGTTTCAAGTTAATGGCACAAATCTTGTAACAAAGTCCTGCACAAAACTCCTAGGAACTCAACTCGATCATAAACTGAACTCTAACGAACATATAGATTCAATTTGTAAAAAGTTAAACAAAGTGCATTTATTATGCCTTCTTCACATTGAAATTCAATTTCCTCTAACACCACTTAATGAATATTTATTATGCACTAGTCTACTCCGTATTGAGCTGCAATATAATTGTATGGAGAAGAGCAACTGAAATATATAGAGTATTTGTCCTGCAAAAGAGATTTATCAGACTTATATTCAACCTGAAATATAATGAAACCTGTAGGAATACTTTCATAAGTAACGGTATTATGACATGCACCTGTATCTATTTATTGTGCTATATTCCCAACAATATACATAAATATAAAAGGAACAAGGATGTCCACAATTATCCAACCAGGAAAAATCAAGACATCTATATAAGTTGTCATAACAGGTCTCTCTACAAGAAATCACCCCTGTATGCTGGCAGGTACTTCTATCTACCTGAGTCAATCAAACAATCTAACAATTACAAAAAATTGAAAATGTCTCTGAAAACATTTCTCATCGCCCATGCATTTTATTCGCTAACCAAAATATAATTTTGTAAATTTATATGTATATACTACATGTATTGTGGATTGTATGTTGTGAATTTGTATTGTCTTCATGGTATTGATGTATTGTAAATATTTATTATTATGTGTTAGCCACATCAATTTCATCCGACTTATCTCATGTCATGTTCCATGGCCACAAGAGACGAATAAAGCTATCTATGTATCTATCTGAGGGTGGGGAAGTGCGAACACTTTCTCCATAATGGACTCAATATCCACTGGCAACTCCAGTGTATCGTCTATACCGCACGAGTTTCATTGATGCTAGTTCAACATTCGTAATGTATTGAGGTCTCAGGAGTTCCATGACACGCAGTGCATCTAGTGTCTGGGTCCTGTATACCCATCACGCGCTCGACGTGAGTAGACAAGAGTGTTGAAGACTCCAGGTGTCCGACTTCAGCGCATTTGACCATTTGACCTGAACAATTGGTGAGAACATTTTTTGGATGAGATAAGGTATTCAATGTTTTTGCATTGTTTTATCCTTCTTTAGCATTATGAATACATCAATCTTTGCAGCTTTGAGGTTTCTGCTCCATGAGCTACATCTCGTTGTTTTGAGAACAAGACCATGTTCATGGGCACCACAGGCTGCTGCCTTGAATATAAATACTTTTCTTCACCATCATCCCTGTCTATTCATGGTCACGGACCATGCAGAGAAGGGAATCTATCCTCCCGATGACTCACAGGCTTCATCCGGTACTATTTTGGTTTGTAGATACACCAAACTCAAAAATCCACAGCCTCCCTGTTGTCTGGGAAGTATAACCGTGGAACAGGCGATTTAGGATGCAAGCGCCTGAGTCCATTTGATCACTTCCAAGGCGTGAAGTGAAATCGTAACGGCAAGAATCTTAGTTGAAGAAACTTTGTTCTTCTTCGATAGTTTTGACGACCAGATCTGATGAAGTTTAATTGGTCGTAGTCGGAGTGCATTTTAAACTGGAACCCAGAGATGGCGCTGAATTCATACCTCAGTGTTTGTCTCAGGGATTTCCAATTAGGATGAAAGGATTTTTCGATTCAATTGGGTCGAACTAGCCTTCGCTGATGATTGGCAATGACCATGAAACCGGTACGGAGGTGTGCATGCATTGCAAAGTGGTTCTTGTAGAAAACTTTGCCAAGTATTAAACAAATATAATTCAATGGTCGTAGGGGGCAGTAGTTGTTTTTTGTTGAATACTTGCCGACGACTTTACCTATTGTATAGGTTTTATTGCGTAAGATTGGATTACGTAATCCACCATATTTCGTTATTAGTTTTATGGTCTTCCGTCAAGTGGTGTCGCCCCTCTTTCATGATGATTCTCCATATTCTTTGCATCTTCCTCTTTTGATATCAATCGTGGCACATTTGTCGATACCAAACCCCATTCCGATATCATGCTTTAGATTGAAACATAAAGCATGAGCATATAGTTTGAGGTTATCTATGTCAACTGTTGTATCCACGATTTTTCCTTAGTGCAATAGAGGACACATAATAAGAGAAGAGGGCTGAAGGATTCTCCATGATATATTATTCTTCTGATGATAACGTCCTTTATTTGGACTCTAACTTGACCAGATCTTTTGGCGAGGCGAGTCCTCCAAAGCGTAATCAGTTATCCAATACATCTCACAATTTGATCGGGTAACGAAATATATCATGCAAAAGCATGATGAGCTAGCTCATCCGGATATTGTATCGAATGCCTTGTGGTTACCGATTGTTATTATCAATATGTCATTTCGAAGTTCCCAGTAAAAATTTCAGCGACTTCAAAGATGTGTTAGATATGATAGATCTCACTGAACAGAACCTACAAAAAACTCAACAATTTTTCTCCGCCACAATGGACAATAATCCTTATAAAATGGAAATACCCATATATGAATTTCTAGGTGCCCTGTTGCACACACCTCCCAAATTATGAAATCTCACAGTAAAGTTTGAGAATTTTGATTCCATTGAATTCGAACCTTAACAGCATATTTGACGCAAATGAGGCATAAGTAATGTTCCACAGCCCAGTCAACGCATGTTTTCTCAAAGCATTTCCTCTGAAAAAGAAGGCTTTCCATGATAAAACACCCTTCAAGGGTTGAATAGATTTAAAAATGAAAAAATTAGATGGGAATTAACGTTTCGTGTCTATCACATAAATAAATACACAGCTCCGATCAAGTAACACAACCTAGATGAATAATCTTCCTCCAACGGCAATGTCGTGCGTCGTTAACAGAAATATTGAGGTTCAATAAAATAGAAATAATGGAATCCCAGTATGGTTTGGAAACCTGAAATTATGATGGAATAATCTCCACAGAATTTTGAGAACAGCCGATGCTCTAATGGTCATGTTTTTCATAATTCATTAATTTTATTCTTTTACAATTCGGTTTCCCTTTCTCGATAGTTACGACACTGGTAGCTTACCTATGAAATGACATATTTTGATTTCCAGCTTCAAATGGTCTTTTCCACATTTCACAATGTTTCACCATTGCTTAGTAATAAAAACTAACGATAGTTTAACACAAATCAACTCAGAATTTTCACCTTATTCACGAAAAAACACTCCAATAATTTGTTCTGTCATATTTGACATTGAATATTTCAAATGCATCGTTGCCGTACTGACCAGACTATATCGACAGCGAGGAATCTCCGTGCGGCGATGGAAATACTATAGTTTTTACATTTTCCAAAAAACCTGCAATGAACGTCTCAATTGCCTTATTATTGCTATATATTTCATCCAAGACAGTATTTTTGGGTTTTCGTTGCCATGAATATACCCGACAGATATCGAAATCTAGCTGACGTGCTTATTGTATCCTTAAAAAATTGCGACATGGCAATAATGTCATGATTTGAGGGATAACATTATAAAAAGATGTTACCTTCAGTGCTATTTGAGTATTACTCATCTAGAGGTTACTTGATCGGAGATACACAGACATATTTCAAAACATCATAAGACTCGCCAAGGCTTATTACCAAACGAATTTTTACCCAATTCATTCCCATACACCAGTAATATAGACTGTCATGAAAACTGCCTGTCAGAAAACAATTACTCCTCTGGCTAATGTCTCTAAGGATATTGAAATATATGAAACAGGCACTAGTGCAATGTTCCTTGTTGCAGATCAATCAACCCCTTTACCCAAGTAGCAGATTTTTTCAAAGGGAAACAGATGGTCTTAAAGTTGTCTGTATTAATCTACCCTTGCATCGATGAAGGGCAGAATCTTGAAACTAGTCTGCAGGTGATTCCCCTGTCTGAATCAGAACTGTACTGGCTCTGCACTGATGATCGGCAGAGGTGAATTGGCAGTGGTTTGAGGCTGTTGAATTGTTATTTGTTTGACGACAAAATTCTTATATTATTATAAATTAATTTGCAAAAGGCTGGATTATTAATAATGTTTTTTCGTTTCATTTTAACTTAATCTTGAATTTGCACGTACATTCCATTAATAAAGTTTTTTATAATGCTATAAGAGGTGGTTTGTTTTTCCAAAGATTTTCCCTTTTTTGGCAATTACTTAACAATGACATAAAATTTTTGTAAAATAATACCTCAATGGTGGGAAAATAATACTTTGTTATCCCCTGCCTTGAAGAAACACTCTGTATTTAAAAAAAATGTATAGTGAGCAACAAAGTGAGGTGTATCACTTTTATTTGAAAAAAATTTTCATGGTCAATATGACAGGTGAGAGACATTGTAATTTCTGACACCAATGAATGTTAGATAAAATTGAATGTGTATCGTGGTATCAATCAGAGAAGGAGTTATTTTTTGTGAGTTATTTGCCTCATCTCGTAACATACAGAAGAGGATACTTTGAGATGTTCTGGCAATTGATGTTATTGTTAAAATATTTGTTTCCGTCAACCAGCTGCACAGCCTTAAGAGTACAACCCTCAAAAGTCTTTGAAAGACTTGTCCGAGGTAGGGAAGACGCAGCCCTTACCTTTTAACGTGTGATGCCATGCACGAGACCGATGACCATGCTGGGAATCGAACCCATGACCCTTAGGTTAAGAGACAAGCGCTCTACCGTCATGACCATCACGGCCCATTTCACATTATTTCCAATTTTCTACAAACTTCTCGGACTATGACAGAATACAAATTTTCATCAATATTAATTAGGCGAAAAAAACAACTCTTTAGAGATAAGCAACTATAATCTGATAAACCACCTAATTTAGTGCTTTGATCAAGTTTTCAAATATTAATAATTATAACACGGGAATATAATGACATTGGAGGTTTCACATGAGAGAATGAACCTTGACAAACCTTGATTTATTTCAAGAGGTTAATTACTTGAGATAAATCCTAAAATAAGATTTAATTTTTGAGATAACGAGGAAGACGCATAAATGATATGCATGATATACGAAGGATTTTACGAATTGATACACGATGGAAAGAAGCGAAAGATAGATTGCAGCCAACATCAGAGGTGGGTTTTTGGGTTGAATGAGTGGTCACAAATCATTTCGGGTGTCCAACGTGTCGAAAAGACATGAAAATAAACGTAATCCATATCACTAAGCATTAACGATTTAATGATTGACCAACCATATGAAGAAGCCGATGAATTTTTATACTATTTTCTAAATTTTCCTTGTAATCTCAACGAAATTTGGAATTCCACGAGTACAACAGATCAATGTTGATCACGGTGGATCGGTATGGTTCATACTTCTTGTATCTGAGTCAGAGGTTGGAATTGTTGTAAAACGGTTGAAAAACTAGAAGTATTCTGATGATGATGACATTCCGATGAAAATAATTGAACATTGTCTTAGAACTTTGAAATCAGTTTCCATCCATCTGATAAACGTGTCTTTGGAGATCAGCTAATGACATATACAGGGTGGGGCACCCCATACGACACGGTCCCTGTAAACCAAAACATTACTTTTTTCGGGAATTACTGCATTTCATTATATGTATATTGATTGAGGCTACAAAAGGAAATGATTTTTGAGTCTACAGGGTGGCTAAAAAAGAGAAAGTGTTTTCTATGATAGATTCCATAATAAGAAATTCATTCTCCCATTTCATATTTGCCTTTTCATAAGCTACACTTCCAGTCCTACATAATTCATGTAGCAACCGTTTGAAAACCAACTTTTTTGGATAATTCCGGCCTAGATTTTTTTGGGCATACACCCTCGACGCCAAAAGGCAGTCCTCTTCACACTCACCAATCGCTAAAATCATATCTATCCGCTCTTTAATGGTATAAGTTTTCATTTTCGACGGTAATAATTTAGTGAATGTTTTGAATAACATAAAACACAACAACTGTCAATAAGAATTTTTTCAACAAGTTGAATAAATGTCGTTCCAAAGCTATCTTGATTCAAAAATGCATTGAAATAAGAACAACTATTGGAAAAGGCCAATATCTGAAAAATTATTTTGGTTAGGTATAGGGAACCAAAATATGAAATGGAATACAATCAAATTTTCTATTCCTCAGAGCAAAAAAATACAGGGGATTCCATTTGAAATATCAAAGTTATGTTTGTCCAAAATTATAAAAAAGTGACAATTGTGAAAAAGAAATGGAAACTATAAATTTACAAATCGAATCAAAATTTACTGTATAAAAATTATTTTGTATTGATCAATAATTCATAAGGTGACCCGGTAGAATGGAATAACACCAATCAGCTGAGCGCAAATGAGGTGAATGAACTCAAACTACGAGTGTGGTAAAAAAGGATTTAAGGAATATACGTTTTTACTGGGTACTGAATAAATTTAAGGTCAACGCAAACGAAAAAACAAAAATGAGTGTTCACAACTTGCATAAAATGTATATTCATTGAATAAAATGAGCAATTAAATAATGGATAATTGAAATACAATTCGGCTCATACTTGATGGACCAATGTTATGAATTTGTTGGAAACTTTCAAAAGAAATAAACGATTTGATCTGGAAACTCTAGAAATTTTGAGGACCGTATTTTGCAGGTGTTGAAGACATTGCGGAGAAACAGATCTGCAGAGAAAAACCTTCTAGTTTTTTCGAGTGTTTCGAGTGTTTCCAGAAATTATCTGGAGCGTCAACAATGATATTGATTAACGCTTTGCCCCTTTCTTCAGTTAGAGATAGATCTATACTGACGTTACTGGTCGACTGTCCAGGGATTAGAATGGAAAGGAAAAAAAAAATACAGAATGCGGTTTTTCTAATTGTGAAAAACTGCAAAAGGAAAACGGATAAACTCTGTATGTTTTGCGAGACATCTACGAAAAAACTCTATGTCGTCTATCCTTTTCTTCTAGGGCAGTATAGCTACGATCTTATAGGATTTTTGAACGAAACGAATGAATGTACACGGGGAGTAGAGAAACATTTTGGTGGCCGGTGAACACTCACTAAGATTGAATTTGCATTTGACAAATTATTAGAGACTATTGCATTTCCAACAGAAAAAGCTAGTCTCGAAGCCATTATGTCAAAAGATGCTGGCGATTGGTTAAATGCATTACACAACATTACACAACACAAGATGTTTGCTGGAATATTTAAAAATGATGCCTACATAAGAAATATATACACAAGTATCTCCAAAATGGAAGGAGCTCTGATCAAATCGTTTTCAGAGGCGATGAGGTGATCAGGGCTCTAAGGTCAGATTGTCGTCACGTCTTGACTATGCTCGAGAGCAGACGTGTTTAGTAGCTTTCTCCGTTAGTAGTAAATATTGTGCCCCGTAAGTGCTTACGGGGCCGGTTGTTTGTGCGAACGAGGTTTTTGAAGAGGGTGTTAGGGTGAGTAAGCTTATAAGTGTGTTGGTTGGTTCGATTTTATCAGACAAAGCTGTTCATGATGTCAAACGCAAATAATGATGTAAATAAAAGTGATGTTGCGAGCTTTTTGGAAAAAGCTTCAATGGAGGATCTCTCATTGATGTTGAAGATCCTCCTGGAGAAATTCGGAGTAAAATCCGTAAATGTCGAATATGAGGAAAAACAAATCCCAATGGAGGATATAAATTCCAATTTGAAACAAAAATCAGGAAAAGCTCCTGATGAGGCCTTCCCCGCCCTGGGGAGCAGCCGCCCCAAGAAGAAATGCAAGAGGGGGCTGGGCTCTAGTGCCTCAGTGTCCTCTGGCACTTCTTCAATCCCAGGAGATGTCACGGGGAAAAATCCCGAAAATAACGACGAGGATATGATGGAGTTTGACTCCACCCCCAACCCCAAAAAGGGGCTTGTGAAGGAGCTCCTCCCCTATTCACGGGGAGCGTGCAAGGTGACGTGCCTGACACAGGCACCGTGGTAGGGAGAGGAGAGAGGCCTAAACGGGCCAATGATGCACTCCCCTCAACCTCTAAGGATAAGGATGAGGCCGCCCCTCGCCCTAAGAAACAAATGATTCCACCTATCACCGTAAGGCGAAAGGAAGTTTGGGCGATGGATAATCGCAAGTGCGCTGAAAGAAAGATTCGCTTTGGCAAGGCGAAGAACATTCAAGATGGGATAAGGGTACAACCTGAATCAATCGATGATTACCGCAGACTGTCACATCTGTTGGTGGAGGAAAAAATCCCCCTCCACACGTACTCTTTCCCGGAGGATAAGCCACTCAGGGTTATCTTCCGGGAAAAACCCGAAGACGTGCATTGCGGGGATATTGCCAACGAGCTCCATGAGAAGGGATTTAGCCCCATAAATGTGTCGAGATTGGCGAAACGAAATGGCAAACCAATGCCTCTCGTCCTCGTTCTTGTACCGAAGACTGAACGCGCGATATATCAAGTGACGGACATCCTCAACGTCCGCATCACAACAGAACAGAAGAGGCATTGTGGGCCAGTGCCATAAATGCCAGAGGTTCGGCCATGCCCAGAGGAACTGCATGGCAGTCCCGGCATGCGTGAAATGTGCGGGAAATCACTTGTCTAGTGAGTGCACAATCCCGCGTGCCGAGAAAGCCAAGTGCTTCAACTGCGGTGGGCCCTACAAGGCCAACTATAGGGGGTGCCCCAGCTTCCTCAAACCCAAGAGTGCTAGCGCTTGAGGGACGGGAAGGGGGGCACCTGCTAGCTCTGGAGGAGCTAAGCAAGCTGCGCCTAAAACGCAGGCCGCGATCGCTGGCAAATCCGGGGTTGTTCGTGAAGGGCTCTCCTTTGCGAAAGCTCTGGGCGGCCCTTCCTCTGGCCCTTCTCCTGTGGCTCCAGCAAGTACTCCCGCGAACGATTTTCTAGCCGCATTTGATCAAATGCGACAGCTTTCCATCCAGTTTCCGGTACAACAAACTATGTTTTTACCGAATCCCGCCGTGATTCCGCCCACCAATTAATGGCTGGCAACTTCACAAGGCCCAGTTCTTTGAAGATTGTTTTTTGGAACTGTAATGGTTTCAAGGAGAGAAAGTTGGACTTGGAGGAGTTCATCACGAGACTTATGGTCGACCTGATGCTCCTTCAGGAGACCCATCTCAACAGTGAGGCTATTACCGTTCCAAACTAAAGAGTTTTCAGAAAGGACCGTATTGGGAGACGGGGAGGGAGAGTCGCCATTTTGGCTAAACGATCCCTTCAAGTATCTCAATACGGCATTGATGATGCGCGTAGTCATGGTACTGAGATGGTAGGCATCGAGATCGAGACGAGTAGAGGTACTCTTAGGGCGGTCTCAGCTTACAACTCCCCTGTTTATCCGATGTTGCCAGATACCCTGGATGCAGTGCTAATGGAGAGCAATGTGCCGATAGTAGTCGCTGGGGATTTAAACGCCAAACACGTTCAATGGAGCCGAGTTTCAAACCGCAATGGTAGGGTGCTCTGGGCACATATGGAACAGAGTGATTATCATGTGATTGCTCCCACAGAGCCCACACACATTGGCAATTTCAGGCCTGACGTGCTTGACATAGCGGTGGCTAGGAACATTCCCTGGACCTGGGAGATCTATCCAGTGTCCGAGTTAGATTCTGATCATTTTATGGCTGGGTGATGATCCGATCCCCCAAGGAAGTTGTCTGCGTCGTACGACGAACTGGGAGAGTTTCACGGGGATTCTCGGAGGGGCATATGTCGTGCCCGAGGAACTCCAGACCCCAGCCAAGTTGGAAGAAGCCGTGGACACATTCGAGAGGACATTGAAGGATGCTATTGAGGCCGCTACAGCCAGTGAGCAGGGTCCTCTGAAATCCTACAACGAATTTCCTCCGAGGATAAAAACCCTTATCAGGGAGCGAAATCATCTTCGGAGGGTCTATCAGAGGACACTGTTCCCTGGCGATAAGGTAAGAGCCAGCCATAAGGCTACAGAGGTCGCGATTCGGGATTATCGAAACGAAAGGTGGAACGATACTCTCTCTGCCCTTGAACCTGGAGGTGACGAGCTTTGGCGAGTCATCAAAAGGAATAAGGGTAGGGAGGGGATACTTCCGCCCCTTCACGGTCCTACCGGTATGTTTTACGCTTCTGCTGACAAGGCGAGGGCCTTTGCAGACACGATGGAGCGTCAGTTTGTCCTCAACATCGACGGGGAGGACGATGATCAAAAGGATGAGTTTGTCGAAACTAGGGTTAGGCGCCTGCTTCGGGAGGATGATAATGACGAGATCCGTCCAGCTACTGGGGAAGGAATTAAGGGGCATATCCGTGCGTTGAAACGTAAAAAGGCTCCGGGAGTGGATTCTATCAGCAATGTCATGCTGAAGAAACTCCCGGAGATTCAAGTCAATTCGATCCTGCATTTAGTGAATTCATGCCGGCGCCTTAAGTACTTCCCTAGTAGGTGGAAGCATGCTACTATCGTGATGATCCCGAAGCAGGGGCAGGACCCTCAGTTTCCGCAAAACCATCGACCTATCAGTCTCCTCAGTTCGGTGGGGAAGCTGACTGAACGAGTCGTTCTTGAAAGGCTCTCTAACGAGGTCATTGACAGGAACATTCTGCCGAACGAACAATTTGGTTTCTGCGCTAGTCATTGTACTGAGTTGCAGGCTTTGCGGATGGTCGAGGAGACTATCTGTGAGCTGAATAAGAAACTTGACGTCTTTTTTCTTCTGCTCGACGTGGCGAAGGCCTTCGACCATGTTTGGCACGAAGGCCTTCTCTACAAGATGAGTCTTATCGGCTTTCCCCGAAGCCTGGTGCGTTTTGTCAGCTCCTTTTTAAAAGGCAGAACGTTCCAAGTCAGGGCTGAAAATGTCCTTTCGGACGTCAGGCATATAGAAGCTGGTGTTCCTCAGGGTGCAGTCTTATCTCCTTTATTGTACTCGGTATACACTAGTGATATACCGAGAACGAATCACGTGAAGATCTCCTTGTACGCCGACGATACCGCGTTGCTCGCCAGTTCAGCGGACCCTGAGCAAGGTATGTCGTACCTGCAGACCGCAGTCGACAATCTTGAGCAGTGGTTCCTGGACTGGAAAATCCGAGTTAATCCAGCGAAACCGCAGTTGATTTCCATGGGGAGGAAAAAGCGTCTACCTCGGACAGTGTTGTCGATCTCGGGAAGGAGGATCGAATGGACACCGTAGGTCAAGTTCCTCAGACTTGTAATTGACAGAGGCCTCACGTGGAGTCATCACATCAAAGCGTTAAGAGCCAAATTGTATTCCAAAATTTGCACTCTGTATCCGTTCCTCAACAGAAGGAGCAAGCTTAATTTGGAAAACAAATTGCTTCTTTACAACGCGATGATCAAATCTGTTCTTCTATATGCGTTAGCCGCCTGGGGCCATGCCGCCCCCACCTACATTTAATCTCTGGAACGGGTCCAGAGGAAATGTCTGCGGATGATAACAGACGCACCATGGTTCATGCGTAACGCAAGATTCCTCGACGACTTAAGGCTGCCTTCCATTCAGCAGTGTATCCAGGAGCGAAACCAAAGGGTTTTTAATGCCGCGGAGGTACATGAAAACCCGCTCATCAGGGAAGCTGTAGACTACACTATAGACGACCCTACTCGTTTCAAAAGGCCAAGGTTATCCTTGGTCTAGATCATGCCTAGCATGTCAATCGAAACTGGATGGCGACTAGTTGCATCCAACATCGTCCGTGATGCAGGACAAACACCTATCTTGAGGGCGGCAACAGTGCCTTGTGCACTTATCCCGTCTGTCTGTTCTTCGTGTTGCCAAGGCACTCATTTCGTCTATAAAACAATCGCGATTGAAGGAAAAGGAAACTCGGCCTCATCCTGCCAAAAATGAAGAAGATCTAAATGGTCAGATAGTTCGCGAGGTCGTGTTGTTAATATCATAAAATTAGAGAGTCGAATTCAAAAGTTCGCGCCTAGTTTTAACGGTCACGCTCAGCAAGACTATCGGGAATTCCTATTACGAATCTTGTTAGGGTGTCTACATGGAGACAAATAGAATTACTTACGTAAAAACCTGAACCCATCTTTGAAGAAATCAACAAGAAAATAAGTGACAGTGAAGTAGTATTAATAGTAACTTAGGGGAGACCGCTATCGCAGCCAGACAAGTAGTCCCACATGGACCCTTTTCCATCCCCAGCCTTCCAAAATCTACATTCTTCTTTCTAGGCTTCCTTCTCAAACCTTCGTGACCTCCTGACCTCAGTATGTCTGTCCATTCCATGTTGATAAGTTCCTCTTGTTGGAGTCTTTCAGCTCCAAAGATTTCAAATCTCAGCCTTTCGTACATCTTGCACTCGCGGAGGAAGTAGGACGAAGATTCCTCATCCTCTCCGCATTTGCGGCAAGTGGGGTTATCTTCTATACCAATTAGTGATAGGTGTCTGCCTAACTTGTTATGCCCTGTTAGTATTCCTATGAGGAGGCGTAGTGCTTGGCGGTTTCTGCCAAGGATCCATGCCGTCCTTGACTTGCTGGAGCCGGCCACAAAGTCTTTCGACTGCCTGCAGCTGCTATTATCCCTCCGAAGTTTGATCAGCTCTTCTTACACCCAGTCCTCGAGGGTTGAAGAGGTTTGCCATCTTGCGATGCGTACAGGCTCCGGCCCACATAACGGCGTTGTGGAACCTCGTTTTCACGCACCCCTCTATGACCTGGAACCCATACCAGCTGATCTTTCTTCATTTCAGCTAGTTTCTCGAAAGCATCTCCGCATTTCTGTACAAGTGTTGTGCTTGTCTCACGTTCAGGATGGCAAACAATTCAGCTTAGAAAGTGACTACCCAAACCATAGCTTTCTCGTACGTCTCTTCCTTCCAGGTAGATGCTCCCGAAGACTGTTTGTCAGTCAGACACGAACCATCCGTATAACATATTAGGCTTCCCGTGCAAAACTCCATATCAACCTCCCATTGTTCTCTGCTCGGAATAGTGAGAGCAAACTCTCTATTCCATCGCAGTCTATTTTGGGCGATTCTCACTCTGAGGGCGCGGAAATAGGAATCTCTTGCTTGACCCACTTCGCCATTTTCGCATGACCTATCATCGCTCCTTCGTTTACCCAGACTTCCGAGTCCCGCATCCTCAAATGAGCTGCCATTGTCTCCATCTTGATCCAGACCGGAAGCGGCGGCAGTCTCAGCAGTTCATCCAACACTGCAGTTGGGGTTGTTCTCATTGCACCCGTTATTATCAAACATGACAACTTCCAAGTATTCGGCTTAGTGTGCTGTCATGTGTGCCTCTCCATCACACATCTGACCCATATTGGATCTTTGGTCTTACGACTACCACGTACAGCCAGCACATAATCTCCGGGTTAGTATCCCAATTACTTCCTACAATTCTCCTCAGTTGCCATAAAATTGCTATGGACTTTTGTATAATCCTATCTACATGCGGCATCCATGAAAGATTCCCAGGACCACCCCTAGGTATTGGACCTGCTGGACTAGCTCCAGCTCTTTGCCAAACATGGTAGGTGGCCCAAATTCATCTTCTTTCCTTAGTTTGTTGGACAGGACCATCTCTGTTTTGTTCGGATTTACTGAGAGTCCTGCTTTTGATTATTCTGCAGGCTGCCCACAAGCGGTCACAGATGACTCTGATGAATCGTCCGCTGACTAGGAGAACTCCGTCGTCTGCATATGCTTGTGCTTCGAAACCCTCATCTGTGAGTTTGCCCAAGAATTCGTCCATGACTAAGCACCATAGATGGAGAGAGAGGCAGCTTTCCTGAGGGCAGCTCCAGCTGACCATCGAGTGAGGCGTTCTTCTGGTCAAAAGTGCTGCCTGTATGATCGCATTGTCAAACGCGCCTTCTTTCCTTCGCACTACAGTATAGAGGGCTGATTCTGTCGACCTTTCCCTTCTGTATGCATGTTGATTTCTGTCGAAGGTAGTCACCCTTAGGGGCCCCTCCCACAAGAACCTGTCCACCACCTTTTTCAGCGTTTTAAGCGGGAACGGTGTTAAACTGATGGGTCTGAAGGACTACCCTCGCAGAATTCCAAGTCTTTGGAACGCACCCCAGCGCTATTCTGGCCCGAAATATCCTCCCCAAGATTGGGGTAAGAAATTCTAGGTCCCTCTGTAGCATTTCCGGGATGATTCTGTCGGGTTGAACTTGTTCAATGCCCGGGCTATGGCATTGGGCGTAACAACCCCCTCCGCCAGTCGCCAGTCCCCATGGGGGACTTGCTATAGTGGCAGGGCCTTCGTTGTCTTCGACACCTTCTAGGGAATGTCCCTCCAGCAGATGTCTGAGTGAATCTTCGGAGGAGTTTTCTCCAAGGTTGATATGGAACCTTCTAAGAGCCTTCCTGGTCGTTTTTCTCAGGCACTTCAATGACTGGTCCACCAACGAACACGGCGTTTTGGGGCCACTCTCATTGTGCTTCCTAATTTTTCTACTTGCTGGTCGAGTTGTTCCTCCGAGAAAATCTCTAAGGTGAAATGAAAGAGCCCTAGAGTTATGGTCGAGATTCCTGAGGATGAATAACTCCAAGATCGTAGATAACTTTGGTGGCCAACTGGAATCTACATAAAAATGTATACATTATGGTTATTGTTCAGTATCGTTCGATCCATTCTGGGATCTTTTTCTACCGATTCCGACAGCATTTGATCAATTGAATCTGTTGCAATGTTTGGATTCTAGAGAATAAATTTTGAATGTCGATGGTGAACCTTCATGTTCGAAGTGCAAGAAGAAAAGGAAGTGCTCGAAATACTTGTCGTTTCATAAATATCGCAAAAGTTTTGTTGTTATCAATTAAGAACGTTTTTCTCTAAAAGAGGAATTTAGAGAAGAATTAAGTGTGGTCATTTATTTTCCCGCAAAAGGACTGGATATGAGTAACTACTGTGTAGCCACGTGTTGCTACAATCTGTACGCAACATCAACCAACTTTTTCACTTTTTTGTTGTTTTAAATTCGCCCTTTTCCAATAGTATCAAAGAGGTGTCATCAGCATACATCGTTACATGGGACTCTTTTAAGTTCCTATCATTGGTGTACAACAGAAATGAAATTGGCCCCAGCATAGACCCTTGTGGACCTCATATGTGTTAATGTTCCAGAAATGAGTTCTGGTATGCTTACGTATTGCAGTCGGTTAGGTAAGAAGGATGAAATTCAACCATAAATATAGTATTGAACAAAACTGAACGGCCATTCTATCTTTTCATGCTGAAAAAAAGTGCAAATACGCTGCACCATAATTCGACTATTTGTATACTGAATTCGATTAACAAAAACAAATCTTCAACAGTCAGACGGCATATTTTTCTGCATATAATCCTAGTGAAGCCTTCTCATAAATAAGTTATCTGGATTAGTAGGACTTGGGTATTATTCATTCGGTTAAAATCCACAGGGAACTGAATGGCATGAAATTATATCGTTTCATTTTCGATGATACAGGAATATGTATTTTCGCTTATAAACTCAATATTCCGTTAACTGTGTTTTAACGATGATAACAATGAAATAATTAACGAATCAAGGATTTCATATCAATACATTGACTGGATATAAGAAATCAACATAAAAGGCAAGAAATCCTTGAAACTAACAAGTATACCATTTGGTTGTTGACCATGACATTTGAAGGGTAATTTTCAGAGTTATCTGTGATATATTGATCAAGGTGATATTTTGGAATATTCCACCAGAAATGTGCCGAGCATATTTGATGGGGCTGAAAAATAATCGGTGAACAGCAACGAGAAATAATACTTGAAATACGGTTTCATATCCCAAGACATATTATTCATAATCAGGACCATGAAAAAACTTATTTGACATTACACTTGCTGACACATATTATAGATACTGAAGAAAATTGAACATGTGTAACGAGAGGGGTTGTTCCCAAGCCAAGTTGAATCATTTTAAATAAAGCGTGTCATACTCAAAAAGTTGAGGGTGGAAATAACTCAGAATTGGAAAAAGATATCGACAAATACCCAAACCTGACTCAAGGTATGAATAAGGAATCCATGCACAACGAATATTGTTCCATACTGTGTATTAACGTGAAATAAGCCACCGTTTACGAGAAAATCAAAGTCGAAATTTGGTAAAAATTTTCTCTACGCATTTGCGAGCGAATTATTTTCGCATCGCATCGCATCGCCTACATGAATAACCGCTATCAAACTTTTGGAGTATCATTACAATCCAGTTATATTATTTTGTCAAAATTTCATTTTTTACGTCTATCAGCTTCACCTTTACGAGCGACAATAAGGAAGAACTCTTCGAGAGACTCATGCGAACTAGGGAAGACAAGGTCCTTAAAGTGTGATGCCATGCACGGGACTGTGCTGGGATTTGAACTCACGCCCTTAAGGTTGAGCTTCACCATCACAACCACCACAGCGCATTTGGATTTCCAAAAGAGACTTGCAAAGGTCGCAGTAAGCCAGGACGAAGAACAAGTTTCCTAGATATTAATCATTCTAAATTCAATTTAATTTCTCTGTTTCAGATAGAGTTGGTAAAACACTGATTGCTTTCAATGTAATTGTGATAATTTTACGATGTGTGATTGTGAGGAGCTGGGTAACAGGGAACGTAAAGCATTCGAGGTGAAAAAACCGAACATACATCATGTGAAGATACTTTATTTTTATTATAAGCCTATTAGGGTTCAAGAATCACCATTGCGTAAATGCAAGAGCATCTGAATCGCTGGTAAATTCTCGTGAAGGATACCAATTAACAAGGGGAAATTAAAATGCGACTGAGACGGCATCCGATTGACTGCAGAAGTAACATTGGCAGCTCCGGAACTGCCGATATAAGTGTGAAATAGAGTTGCTTCCATTTACATAGTCAGTTTGCTAGTCTTGGTGTTGAGATCGATTCCACAATGAGTGTTTTTTACTACAGAATTTTCATATTTATTTGTTTACTTATCGGATACGAGGCCAAAGATTTACGTGAGTACTTTTATATTATGCTCGAATTAAGTTGAATTGAAATGTTCTCTTGGCGAGTCAATTGAAGGCTAAGTTTTTTGATTTGCATTGGTGCCTGAATGATCCGATTTGCAGGCCAAAAATACAAATAATATTGTTTGGTTCAATCAAAAATTTAAAAAATATTAATGATATCAATGACTAATACACTGAAATTTTGTAATTACTTGCATCCGAATTTTGCTTTAAAGAAGTTAGTCTGTTTGTATATGACCTAATCTGTAAAAGTAGAACTAATGCTTATATTTTAGTAATATACTAAGGACTTTGTTTGCCCATTTATTGTAGATTGCATCACACATATGATAAATTCCTGTTTAGAGGAATGAAATTATAGATGTTAGGAGAAATAAATGCGGAAGATTTTTAACCTTGGCAATGTATAGATTTCTTGTAGCCTTTGTGGCAATTTCTTGCTAGAATTGTACTGAAACAAAAAAAATTGTACTCAAATGTTTTATGGTTATTATCATCACTTGAGACCTTCGCGTCTCAGACTAAATAAGTCACAAAAAAACTCGTTGGATGTCAAACTAAACAACTTCCTACCCCAAGAGTACAGGACTGTGAATCTGAACTGTTTCAAAGCGGAAGTCAGAAAACGTATCTTGAATCATTGTTTTTATTCTACCGACGAATATTTGAATACGTCTGTATGTCTCAATAATGATCGTTAAGATGATTGTGATAAATAGATAGATACAGATAGATATTCATTTAACTCCGTTATGTTAAAATACATTATTAGCAAGTCTTGGCCTTCATTGTCATCGCCGAACTGTCATTCAGCTCATTGCACTAAAAATTATAATAGAAAAATTGTAGTATATACACATAGACATATGCCTACTGAGGAATATAAAAATTACATTTAAACACAACTAAACATAATTGAGTAAAAAAACGCAAATCTTGTGAAACAATAATTAAAATAGTTAAAAATTCAACGAAATATATTTTCAGTTATCGAGTCCTGCATGTTAACATACAATGTTTTACTTATATGTCCATGGAAGAACTAGCGACTTCTTCTACAGATTAGAAACAGTGTTTTAGTAGGAAACTTTACAATTTTTTTTGAAATTGTTGATTGGTAGCATACTTATGTTCATCGGTATTTTATTGTAGAGCCCTAGACGGGGAGAATTGTTTTTTGATTTAGTCGAAAATTCTGTGTTTTCAGAAGATTAGATGAACGTCTGTTGTAGTTGTGAGACTCTGGCATCAGTGAATTTTTTTTGTGTTTATGAATATCAATCATACAACAGTATATGGACAAACACGGTAGGGGCATTATTCCATATTCAACAAACAAGGGTTTGCAGTGAAAATGAATTGATTGTATTGATGTTATTTATTCATTTATCTATCTATCTATCTATCTATCTATCTATCTATCTATCTATCTATCTATCTATCTATCTATCTATCTATCCATCCATCCATCCATCCATCCATCCATCCATCCATCCATCCATCCATCCATCCATCCATCCATCCATCCATCCATCCATCCATCCATCCATCCATCCATCCATCCATCCATCCATCCATCCATCCATCCATCCATCCATCCATCCATCCATCCATCCATCCATCCATCCATCCATCCATCCATCCATCCATCCATCCATCCATCCATCCATCCATCCATCCATCCATCCATCCATCCATCCATCCATCCATCCATCCATCCATCCATCCATCCATCCATCCATCCATCCATCCATCCATCCATCCATCCATCCATCCATCCATCCATCCATCCATCCATCCATCCATCCATCCATCCATCCATCCATCCATCCATCCATCCATCCATCCATCCATCCATCCATCCATCCATCCATCCATCCATCCATCCATCCATCCATCCATCCATCCATCCATCCATCCATCCATCCATCCATCCATCCATCCATCCATCCATCCATCCATCCATCCATCCATCCATCCATCCATCCATCCATCCATCCATCCATCCATCCATCCATCCATCCATCCATCCATCCATCCATCCATCCATCCATCCATCCATCCATCCATCCATCCATCCATCCATCCATCCATCCATCCATCCATCCATCCATCCATCCATCCATCCATCCATCCATCCATCCATCCATCCATCCATCCATCCATCCATCCATCCATCCATCCATCCATCCATCCATCCATCCATCCATCCATCCATCCATCCATCCATCCATCCATCCATCCATCCATCCATCCATCCATCCATCCATCCATCCATCCATCCATCCATCCATCCATCCATCCATCCATCCATCCATCCATCCATCCATCCATCCATCCATCCATCCATCCATCCATCCATCCATCCATCCATCCATCCATCCATCCATCCATCCATCCATCCATCCATCCATCCATCCATCCATCCATCCATCCATCCATCCATCCATCCATCCATCCATCCATCCATCCATCCATCCATCCATCCATCCATCCATCCATCCATCCATCCATCCATCCATCCATCCATCCATCCATCCATCCATCCATCCATCCATCCATCCATCCATCCATCCATCCATCCATCCATCCATCCATCCATCCATCCATCCATCCATCCATCCATCCATCCATCCATTTTGGAACCACCCGGCATATGGCAAAAAACGTTGGAGGGCTCAAATAGGAGATATGAATTTATATTTTCATGAAAAAATCACATCCAAATGTTTTAAAATGGCGGCTGAGCGCTATCTTCAATATTTTTTTTAAAAAAGAACATTTCTTATATTTTTCCATTTTAGAAATCTGATTATAATTCCCAACAGTTTTCCATAATACACTTTTCTCCAAAATCCAATTGTTTTCCAAATATTAACGTTTGAAAAGTGACATTCCGGTTTGAAATGATGTATGGATTTTGGTAATTTTTTGGTAACTAAACGTTGTTATTAGTTTGTTGTTAAATCTCTCTGTGATTTCGACTAATAAGAGGCATAAAGGGAGTTTATTAAGGATAAAAATGCCGCCTACCAGAAAATCTTGAAGCTTGCGAATGTGTTCTGTAAATTCACAATCAAAACAAATTAGCTGGCTAAAAAATTATAATTTATTTTCGAATAACACAATTATTTCAAGTGTTCAACGTAACTTCCCCCTATGAATCTTGACAATAAGGTGCCCTGTTACAAATTTCTTCACATGTATCTATTATTCTGCGTTACAACTCTTCTATCGTTTGGCATTCAGTGGCGTACATTTTTGACTTCAAATACCCCTAAAAGAAAAAATCTAGAGGTATGAGATCCGGAAATCTTTGTGGACATTCTGTACTTCCCCCTAGCAGTTCAGTTCGACAGATAACAAGATTTTACCGCGACAATTTTTTTCCAATGCAAACTTGATTGAAAGCAAAAGACGTGTTTTTGGTGGGGTTTGAAATGACCAAAATGTCACTTTTCAAACGTTAATATTTAGAAAACAATTCAATTTACGAGAAAAGTATATAAGAGAAAAAATAATCGAAGATGGCGCTCAGCCGCCATTTTGAAACTTTTAGCTGTTATAACTCTGTGAAAAAGTAGTTATTCATCTCTTAAAGGAGCCCTCCAGATTTTGTTGCGATATACCAGATGGTTTAAAAATCAATAGAGTGGGAACGGACTTCAAATTATTATTATTATTATTATATGAGTAGAACATTTTGAATGTCATTTTGAGCCCCATCATTTATTGAATTATAGTCATATAAACAATTTGAATAGGTGTAGTCGTACATAGCTTTACGTTTTTTCAGCCAAATACTTTCCGAGCTGTCACAGATTCGATCCACATCTGAACGAATGTCTCAAAAAAGCGACGGAGATAGTGAAGCCATTTTTCGCTAGAGGAGTTCCAGAGCTGAATATACCACCTCTGGAGCCGTTCCTCATTCCGCAAGTAACGCTGGAGCAGGGAACTACCGCTCTGAATTTCAAGGCTAATCTGACCAATGTTCTCGTTCGCGGTATGACAGATTTCACGTTCAGTAGATTTGAGTAAGTTTCATTTTACGTTTGCGTTCATAATTGTGCATATTTTGCTACAGGGTGATTTTTACCAAGACGTTTGAACCTAAAAATCAATAATAATAATGATACCAGGAGGCCAACCAGGACCTCAGTCTGATGAGTTATGATACCACATAAACCACAGCAACAGATGCAAAATTAAATAGGAGGGGGGAAGACAACTTTTCCTCCTGAATAGCCTGTTGATTTACTGAGTTGATTCCTGGTTTCACGTCAGAATAATATAGATAAAAAATATCACGTCATAATAAAACACACAAAGACAGTATGGAAAAATATATTCATTACCATGGATTGATAAAAACATTACTACTCACTCAGAATAATAGTATTCTAAAATAACAAATCAATGCATTATATAATAATAATTTTTTAATCTGTTTTGATCAGAACAAACTAACCTTACGTAGACACTAGGGGTGCTATTCTTGACCGTGCGCAATATTAACGAGTACTTCTATCTTTACATTCTAAGTTACTGATAGTATGCCAACGACATGCAGATGACATCAGAATGGGACGATACGACAATACAAGTATACGTTATTAATGCGAACAGTCAAGAATAGCACCCCTGGGCGTGAGAGAATTGAGCTTGTAACTTTGGAAAAGTGATTTTTTAGTCTCAACCAGAAGGAACTAACTTCACGTAGACACTTGGGCGCGGTAAAATTGAATACATATATTAGGCCCTGAGTAATTTTTTTCTTAACTCTACCCTCGCGTGAAATTTGAGAGGAGTGATTTTTTAGTCTTCACCAGAAGGAACCGACCTTAGGTATACACTTGGGCGCGACGAAATTGAGCATATACATTTGGCAATGAGCAATTTTTTTCTTCGTCTTCACCTTAACGCCACGTAGATATTTGAGCACGGAAAAAAGGGGAACGTAAATTTTGCCAGAAGTAATTTTTAAGAATTCACCAGAACGAACTAACCTTACGTGGACAATTGGGAGCAAAAAAATTGAGCACATATATTTTGCAATGAGTAATTTTTCTAGTCTTCACCTTGACCCCATGTAGACACTTGAGTGCGGAAAAATTGGGTACATAAATTTGGCGAGGAATCATTTTTAGGTTCAATCAGAACGAACCTACCACTCGTAGATACTTGGACGCGACAAAATTGAGCACGAATATTTTGCATCGAGTAATTTTTTATGTCTCAACCCTAACCTCATGTAGACACCTGAGTGCGGGAAAATTGGGTACATAACTTTTGCGAGGCGTCATTTTTAAGTCTTAACCAGAACGAACTAACCTCACGTAGACACTTGGGCGCGACAAAATTGATCACATATATTTTGCATTGAGTTATGTTCTAAGTCTCCTTACCTCACGTAGATACTTTGGTGCGGGTTAATAAATCTCAAAAATTTGGTGAAGAGTAATTTTTTAGTCCAAACCAGAACGAACTTACCACTCGTAGACACTTCGGCGCGACAACATTGAGCACATATATTCTGCAATGAGTAATTTTTAAGTCTCAATCCTAACCTCATATAAACACTTCAGTGCGGGAAAATTGGGTACATAATTTTGCGAAGAGTAATTTTTTAGTCTTAACCAGATCGAACTAACCTCCCGTAGATACGAAGGCGCGACAAAATAGGGCACATATATTCTGCATTGAGTAATATTCAAAGCCTCAATCCTAACCTTATGTAGACACTTGGGTGCGGAAAAATAAGGCACGTAAATTTGGCGATGATTAATTTTTTAGTCTTAACCAGAACGAACTCACCATTCGTGACACATCGGCGTGACAAAATTGAGAACATATATTTTGCAGTGAGTAATTTTTTAAGTCTTAATCCTAACCTCAGGTAGACACTTGGGCGCGACAAAATTGAGCACATATATTTTGCATTTAGTAATATTTCAAGTTTCATTCCTAACTTCATGTAGACACTTGGGTGCGGAAAAATAAGGCACGTTTTGGCAAGGAGTAATTTTTTAGTCCTAACCAAAATGAACCCACCACTCGTAGACCCTTGGACGTGTTGTCTCTGACTACCTATTATTCAATTGACAGATTAGCCTAGATACCTCCCTTGTTCTTTATTAGCAAAATCTTTTTTTCTGAACAGAATTGTGGCAACTATTCAGACTCTGGACAAGACGGGCAAGTTTTTAAGACTGATGACCGGGTTTTTGTCGTAGATTAGTTTGTCACAATGATCTGAGCTAGAAATTGAATTTTATTTACAAAAGTTCCAATCTCGTGAAAACCGTGAGGTTTCTACCAAGGTCAAGTTGTGGTTTGCTGATAGGTTATGAACTTGCTTATCACCAGCTACAGTATGATCCATGGTCTACCGTACACCCTGCATAATTGTTTACTTCGCAAGCAGTGCACAATAATGACGTTAATTATCATTATTATTATATGAGACGGGGCAATGTTTCCTAGTGGAGAGATACTGTATGGATCAGTAGTGGTGGTAATGATCCGTTGTGGGTAACGGGTATGGCGCAAGTTAACAGTTTTTTAGCTGAATCGGACTTACAAAGGCACAGGATTCACGTCCCCGATGATATGACATATACATAAAGACGAGCCGCTGCTAAATTGTATCTCACTCCAACGTACGTCACTACCATATCCATGAGGTTATTGTTGGAAAAATTACAGGCTATTATTCGTGTTATATTGGTGAAAAAAACCACAAATATCATCCTTAACAATAATTGTAAGCGAATTTTATTAGTGCTAATTCTGAACAATTATGGTGTCCTGACTTATTTATAGGTTAGTTTTCGTGATAACTACGAAATCAAAAAAAATTCCAACAATTTTCTTACAAAGTTCATTCCTGTAGGTTTAGAATCACTCTTATATCGGATGAGGTCCGAAATGCGACCACAGGGTCAATTGTAATAGGTAGTTTCATTACGCTTAGACTCATTTTGATTTTTTTTTTCAGTTTTGACGTACCAAATCTCCAGTTTTTCTGTGATTGTACGATGAAACAGTTGAAATTGGAAGGTGACTATACAGTAAACGGCAAAATTTTGATAGCTCCAATTGTTGGTAAAGGAAAATTTGTCGCTTCAGTTGGTAAGTCTCATGTCTCAAATAAAAATGGGAAAAAATAGCAAAAGTATGCAAACTACCATGAAAGTTGTTTTTTAGTGCTCAATGAAACTATAAAAATTTGCGCGATTTGTACAAGGCCGGCAGCATAGTTAAAAATGTAAATTATAAACAATTGTGGTTATTTTGTACAGAAAAATTCAAGAGAATCGCAAAATGGTGAAAATAAAAAATACTGTCCTTTATACTTTTGTTAATAACTTGGCAATAAAAAATATAAAAGAGGGACAAAGGTGAAGAAACGTTTCTCTTTATGTCATAAGTCTTGTTGAAACTTTGCCACTTCTGTCGATGACGGCAACATATATTTTTTTATTGTACCCATCTACATGCTTATTTAACGCTACGGAACTGGGGTTTTTCCGTTCTACAACTCCTTTGTCTCTATGCAGTTTAAATGTATTATTTCATCGTATAGTTTTTCAATTTTGACGTAACTTGATTATTGTTCGTTGCAGTTCATTCCATCCAATTGAAATTTACGATCGTGGAGAAAGTATGGTCTGTTACTCGTTCAGATTAAAAATTCGTTTTGCCCGTGGTTCCTGGTGCTCGCCTAAAAAAAATGTTCCCAACATGAATTGAAGATGGACATAATGCCAAAGTTTTTTGAGTTGGTCACAAACGTATTGATTAATTTCCTAGAGAACATATATAATTTGCCACCACCAAAAATTTCGGATATTAATTTGAACAAAGTTCGAAAATAAGTGCTGGACAGTATCACGATAATGAAGTCTAATTGTATTCTTTGTCTCCACACATATCCATCTCAAAAATAAGACAAACATCTATCAGAAAACAACTACTTCCTTGACAGATACCTTGACGGAGATTGAACTTCATCTGACAAATATTTGTTCAACGTTCTTCCAAGAAGACCCAATTACATCAAGTGTGTATCTTGTAATTAAACAGTACATTATCCTTCATTTGGCTGGGAATAAACACCTGCAGACATGCATGTTTCGAGGTTTTGCCTCTCATCAGGGCCAGGGTAGGTCGGACAACATTATAATTGTCCTTGAAAAGCACAGACTCCAGGAAGAGATAACTGTATTAATTGAAACAAAATTCGAGAATATGTGCTCTAGAGTATCATGATAACGAAACGAATAAAATCGACAAAGTACCCTTTTTCTTCAAGTGGAAACTTCCAATTGAGTCTTTTTCAGTCATAGAAATACCACAAAATTTTCGAAAATTCAACTCGCAATGAGTAGAAACTAATAATGAAACATGGATATACTTTTGATACAAATTGTAATTTCTATTGTTATGCGATTCTCGAATTGTATAAGAGTGAAAAGTATATATGGAAGTTTTATTTCTCGTATGTTTTCAAATAAGAGATGACTAAGTAACTGTTCCCGTCCTGTCACGAGAGACCAAATTGAAATAATCATTATGCCTTTACTTTTGAGTGGCTTGATATTTTTGCGTGTCTTTTGCTATTCTCCGCACTCGAAATCATACAAAAAATTACTGTGACCTCGAATTACTTTCCTGACATCGTACGAGGGAGCAAATACTAATAAATGTTTCAATATTAGTTTCTAATCATTAGTTTTTTGAAAATTTTATAAAATTTCTATTTTATTGACAAAATTCCCGACATCTTCGGTGAAGGCTTTCAGGTTTTCTACGTTTGTGATCAAGTCAGAAAACTTCTGCATTAATTCCGCAATAAATCCAGGTCTCCCTAATTTTTTATGTAAAGTAAAAAAATATAATGTCGCCATTATCGGAGGAAGTGAAACATAAAGAGTAACGTTTCCTCACTAACAAACACAGTAAAACAAAATAAATGAAACGCAAACATTCAAACAAAAGTTTTGTGAAAGTTTTCATTCTTTTGCTATTTTTTTCCATTTTTGCTAAAGTGATTGGCACATATACATTAATGGTGGATATGTATTACAAGTGGCTCACTAATCACCTACTGAAAAATTGTTTTTGTTTTTTCTGAAACAAGATGAGCTTGGTTATCTGAATGCGCATCTGGGAGTCTTCATGAAAGATTCATTTTCTAACTAATTATTTTTTTAAATTTGCTTTTATATTGACCACAATACGAAATGGTTGGGCAGTACGGAATGAGGAAAAGAGGGAAAGATAGACATTTTTTCCTGAGTTGAAAAACAGATAGTTTCTCAT
Source organism: Chrysolina americana (assembly GCA_958502065.1). Classification (NCBI taxonomy): domain Eukaryota; kingdom Metazoa; phylum Arthropoda; class Insecta; order Coleoptera; family Chrysomelidae; genus Chrysolina; species Chrysolina americana. The sequence goes on from OY293410.1 coordinate 91,633,876, forward strand.
AGTTGTTGCATCAGAAGCACAAAAGTATTGTGAGCGTGGAAGGGGGTGGAGGATACAAAAAAAAACCTCCAGGAGGCCAAAGTGACATTTTCGAGGAGACAATACAACGCAGCGTAGCAAAACATATGCATGATGCATACAAATACGCTGCAAGAAATGCATAAAAATAATAAAATATGGTCCAACAGCGCATGTTTTGTACACGAAAAGAACATATAATCAACAACTTTTATTCAGGAAGCCAGTTGTACTTACTTAAAAAAAATTGCAGTGACGAAGAAGAAACGCAAAAGTTTCCGTTTTTTCTCCGTTGCTAATGATGCACTCGGGTTGTACTCTAATTGCAACCAGTTAACTGTAATAGTTTTTATTTTATTTGCAAAAAAACTAATGAAAACATTTTTTGTATTTCAATGATTATGACAAATAAATAAATAACAGTTGTGAAATGTAAACAACTGAATATAACTAAGGAATGTCATTGTATGCCCTATTGATTGGTCTAATAATCAAGATGGGAATTGGCCCTAAAATGGATATTGGATAAATTCTAAAGGCCGATTAAGATACATATTTTATACGATAATCTCATTTGACATGGGTGTCTAGATATATTTCTCTATATTTGATTACAGGTACCGAGTTTTATTTAAAAAAATTTCCATCTATATTTATTTCTAGTTGTTAAAATGAAGGGACGCCAGATTTATCACATCAAAATGCTACAAAATAATAATTTTTCAAAATTTAATGTTAATAGTCTGTCATCAAACCAGTTTTTAATAATTTAGAATTTTTTTCTGCGCTGTTTTTTAATTACTTCGACGTTTGAGCTTGATACAAAATAACAGTATCATCAGCATATCCTATGATGTCACCTCCACTATCTATGGAAAACAAGTCGTTTACGTATAGGTTGAATAATATCGGTCCTAGAACTGTACCCTGGGGTATTACATACTCCATGATTTTTGAGCTACTTAAGACATATATTTCCATTGACTGTGTCCTATTATTTAGGTAACACTCTATGAGCTTATAACAATTTCCCTTTTTTCCTATTGTTACGAGTGTTTTTAAAAGTAGCTGATGACTGATAGTATCAAATGCCTCTTTCAGGTAAACGATAACAGTCTTTTTTTGTAGTAATTTTTCGAACACTTTGGATAGGTTTGTAATCAGTGAAATGGATCTATAATTAGTAACCAGAGCTGTGCCGAGCACTGACAAAAAGTGCTTCGAGTACTAAGCACTAAGCACTCTTGCTCCCGAGCACTTTTCGGGATTACTAAACACCAAGCACTTAGCCTTTTCGTAAAATGCTCGAAGCACTTAGCACTAAGCACTGAATCCAGAAAGTGCTCGGGAGCACAGTGCTTACGAGCACTAAAATGCTTTAAGCACTTTCATGAGCACTAAGCACAGTTCTTTGGGACAGCTCTGTTAGTAACTATAGATTTATTCCTATTTTTGTGTATTGGAATGAAAACTAAGTTTTTGAAAGTAGTCGGCCTTATCAAAACTCGTGCTAAACATATAGTTGAGAGGAATGACGATATTATCTACTATCTGTTTGAATGTTTCAGTTCGAATTTGATCTTCACCTACAGATTTGTTATTTTTTAGCTGTTTCATCATATGCATTGGTAGGGAGGATAACAATGGAATTAGGTAGCTGAAGTGTGTTCGATTTGAAATTAGGATGTTTTTCATCCGCTCTGCAATTTCTTTACCCGTTTCAATAAATTTTTTATTGAATTCGTTTGAGATTCAAAAAAGAAAAATATTGGCCCGTTAGCGCCTTCGTTCAATTTCACTCAAATATGAAACTAACTGTTTCCTTATAGTTTTCAAATTTCTCAGCGGGAATACCTTACAAACTAAAAGTTGTTGAGTGTTTTGCTTCATTACGGAATATCAATTAGCTATAAATCATTACATCCAATTACATATGCCACAACACAGTCCTCAATACCTAATCATTTGGAAGCTTGGTTTAAATTACATAATTTCTAATTATCCAACATTTGAAATAAATTGTGGAAATTGATTAATTTTACTAGGAGATCCCCACGACATGAGTGGTAATAACTAGCATTTTTTTGTATTTCTAGCCTCTACAACACCATTTAATCGCAAATGGAGCATATTTGAGATTATTTCCCTCATCGGTAAATATTTTGTCACTGATAAACTGTCCTATTTCCTTACATGATGATGTTCCGGGTTTTTAGGAACACGAGATAGTCTCGACGTTTCGCCAGCACGAGTGGTTGGCATTCTCAAGAGATATTTTTGCTTGTTGACAGCTATTCAGTTCACTGTCGATTGCTTGACATTAACATTCGTTTTCTAAATAAGTATATGTGAGTTTGCCATAATGTTGGGTGACAATTTCTAATCGTTCGTACGCTTATTATATGTGGGTCAGAAGCTAATGCAGTATTTTTTAACTGCTAGTCAAGCTTTGTTCAGTTGTAGTCCTTCTTCAGTTCTGTTAAAGTTTTCGTGTTATCTCTGGATTTCAGTTGCTTCCCTGTATACTCTTGGGTAATATGCAGATGTTCTAGAGAAAATTTCACTATCACTTCATCTCAACAAAGCTCCGCTGATTTCAAAAAAGAATTATTCTGTTTTTTGAAGGTTTATTATTAGTTTTAATATCTACAACCGGAAGTGTCACAATCTTCAAAATATTATAGCCGGATAGCACTTATCAACATTAGTGAACTCCCGAATTTTCAAATTCGCCCCAACTATGGGTTTCTATATATTGATCGATGCAGTTCCCGGCGGGACCCCCCGTGTAGTTATTCATTGAGCAGATTACATACGAAATGTTTTTGCTTGAGAAGGATTTGGTATTTAAGCTTCCAACGTTTGCTTGCATGGTGTGAAAGTGGCTTATCGTTCAAATTCAGAAAATTCTGATTGCCTTCCAAAGAATGGATTGTAAATGTTGTATTTGTTATTCGTAGTTTGAAAGACGCCAAGTTCGAAATATTTTCAGAAAAATTTTGGCCAAATTGTGGACGATTATGAACTACAGATTTTTGGGTTTTTGTCTTTTCTTATAAAAATTTACATTTGTCTTTAAAAAAAATAAATGCTACTTACTCACTTACTCAAGCATTGGAAAGAAAATTGGCTAAACTGACATGCAGTCTGCTACTTTCACATTGTTTTTCTTGAACATTTCACGATATTCTCTGTTGTTTTCTCATACACGATTGTGCCACTAGGGAAATTCTTTTGAGTTATAGTTTCAAGGTACAAATACTCAAAAATAAGAAAACAATCGCTACAGCTTTTCTATACTTTGAAATTCTGATTGATTATGGACGGCTACATACGTGGAACTTTTAGTTTTTCCTTTACTCATCATAAATATTGAACTGAATAATTTTTTTCATCATTCTAGTTTTATTCTTCCAGATAACGTGAATGCGAGTGTGTACCAGAAGGTTGAAGAAAAAAAGAGAAAAGGAGCAACGTACATCCTGCCCACGTACACGAATAGTTCCATTCACGTGGGTGGTCCTAAGGCTAAACTGGATGGACTGTTTGATGGAAATGAGGAATTAGGTAAGTGCCAACATAAAATTTGACGTTTTTTAAAGAAAAAACGCTTCAATATTTAAAATTTTGACTCTATAACTATAACTCTGAGCTGCTATGGGAAATATTTAAAACCCCTTCAGATCCAATTTTTGATTCTTCATCAGATGGAGAGTTCTTAAAAATACATTTTTAAAGCCATTAGTGTGTGATTAGATAGATAGATAGATAAATGGGCTTTATTGTCTAAAATGTAATACATTTTGTCGACAAAGTATGTCATGTCTAAAAGTATTTGTATATATATATATATATAATAAAATTATAATAAAAGTATACTATAAATCATTTAAAAAAATTAAAAAACATGAAAGGGTTGAAATAGTAACAAATACATTCACAATAACAAAGCAGATATAAAATGTCCTAATATAAAACGTGATATATACTATATATACATATATACACACATATACAAACATATATATAGAGAGAAAAAAACTAGAAATTATATGCAAAATACTCTTCCAAATTGTAGAAACACTTTCCTATTAGAAGGTATCTCACCGATTTTCTAAATTGCTTTTTTCCTTTCATTTCTATTATTTATTTCGGCAAATGATTATATATCTGTCTACTTCTATAGATTAGAGAATCCCTTGTCAGAGATAAGATGGGTATTGGAAGGGCAAGTTTTTTGTCACTACGAGTCTGTCTTTCGGTTTGATACAAAAACTTGTCTTTGTGTTTGTAAAGCAAGCAGACAGTCTCTAAAATGAAAATTTCGAATATTGTTAGTATTCCGTTATTGCAGAAAAGTGGCCTACACGAGTCTCGCATCTTCAGTTTGAAAACTATTCTCAATGCTCTCTTCTGAATAACGAAAATACTTTGCATCATAGCATGGCTGCCAGAGCCCCAGAAAGAAATTCCATACCGGAGATGAATGACTCTCCATAAGTGAATAGTATGCATTCATTGATGCAGAAAATCCGAGTTCACGAGATATCACATTTACTGCAAAGCAACCAGAAGACATCTTTTTTTTTAGAGCAGTAATATGCGCCTCAATTTCAAATTACTGTCAATATATATACCGAGGAATTTGGTCATAGACTTACTCTCAATCATTCGACTTCCTAATGTGACCTGCTCCAAATCCCACTTAAATGACACCAAATTTGTTTTAGAAACATTTAATGATAACTTATTTGAGTCACACCAGTTTTTTATTTTTTCTAAATCTGAGTGGATGTATCGAGTCAAAGAAGCGGTGTTTTCATTACGCCAAAGTATCGTGGTGTCATCAGCAAACAAGGTGAATGCTCCAGATATATCGAGTTTAGCCATATCGTTAATATAAATCAGAAATAAAATTGGGCCTAAGACTGATCATTGAGGAACTACGCGTATAACGTTTCCAATTTCAGAAGTTTTATGCTTTAATGATATTTTCTGATTTCTACCAGTTAGATAGGACCTGAACCATTCTAAGGCTGTTCCACGGAATCCATAATGATAGAGTTTCTCTAAGAGGAGTTCATGATCAACACAATCAAATGCCTTAGAAAGGTCCAAAAACACTGCCGCAGCCACTTCTTTGTCATTTAGGGTGGTGTAAATATTTTCAAGAGAATTGAAAATGGCATCAGTTGTATTTTTATTATACTGGAAGCCAAATTGTTCAGAGGCTAAAATTTTATGTCTTTCTAAAAAACCCATTATCCTACGTTTGACTAGTTTTTCGATAATTTTGGATAACGTTGATAAAATTGATATGGGTCTGAAATTGTTTGGGTCGTCAATAGTACCTCCTTTGTGAAGCGATATCACTTTAGCCGATTTTAAGCTAGAAGGAAAGACACCAGTGCTAAACGATTTATTTATTGCGATCACTAAGGCTTCAAGAGCTTCATCAGGCAATTGTTACTTACCGAAACAAATAAATAAACAAATGGGACATACCGAAGGGAGATTATAAGTGGGATAAATAGATCCCACTGGGCCAAAACTTTATTTCAAGAAAATAGTAATAAATTATGAAAATGGTCTTGCTAGGACTCTTCGGACTGTTCAAACTTTATATTCATGTCGCAATCCCAGAGATCATCCAGGTTATCAGTCAAATTTTGCAATTCAACATACTTCAATTTCCTATTCCACATGCTGATAAAATCCAACTGATCATAAAACACCTAACGGGACATATGGCTCCCAGACGCAAACAATTCGTATATTAGGGCCATAAACTTGAATAATTTTTGAAAATCTCACAACAATTATCGCAATACTGAACTCAAGAAAGCCGATAGAGCACAAATCTATGTGAAATAGGATATATATGACACATATATGGCACAAGAAGGAACTGCAAACATCAGTTGCTGGGATTTATATGTCTCTATGGAGCCGAAAGGGTTGAAGTAGTTATCCACTTCCTGATAAAATTTGGAGAAAGGAGTATTCTGACGTTGATTTGTTTGCTCTCGGGCTTTGTAATATTTCTTGAGGAAAAGCACGACCAAATCCTATCAGGAATTATGCAACGAGGAAGAAATCAACACTTTTTCCCTTCAAAAAATGATTGCAACGCTCCAAATATGCACTGTCAGTGGTTACCAAAGTTGGTTTGGAAGTGTTTGTGTCGGGGACCGACGCTGTAAATCCTGTATTACATGATACAGTAAAATCTGAGTACAGTTTCTCATTCAAAAATTGGATAAAAAACTTAATCGTGTCACACGGGCTTAGGCATAACAGCTATGGAATGAGCTGGTTAACCTGTTCACCACATACCTACTGCGAAACGCTATATAATGATTTTTGAATGATTGATATGGATGTTAGCGCTTATTTTAACGCTTCTGTTTAATAGCCATGCAAGGTTGAAAAATATCATACCTGTTGTTTTGCGACGTATCGATAGTGATTTATGCATAGAAAAGCTGAATATTTTTCAATTACTGATCTGGTTAGATATTCGCCATGTGATGAAGGAGTTATTATTTTAATTGTCGACTTGAAAAAACTTCAATTGATGAACTCATTATCATTTATTGAATCACGTGATTGAGTCTAGGGCCCAAGCGTAAACCGATCACATTAGGTGCCCTTAAGTTGCGGTTACTGATAGTATGAAGGTTAAAATCGAAACATGAATCAATGTCACGAAGTTTATTACTTTCTGCATATATTCTAAAGTTTAAATACCACATAATACTAATGATGATACAACTCCCATAATGATGTATTTTCACGGTGGCTGAATCGTTTGTTCAATGGTTATACTTCCCCAGACAACGGGAAGGCCGTGGACTTTCATACTTTTGGAGAATTCATACAACAGAATGGTACTGGATGAAGCATGTGAAGTCATCAGATCCCCATCTCTTCATGGTCTGCAACCACCATGAAAAAGCTGTGATCAAAGCATCCTGTGCAGCCGTTGAACATCTCATATTCGACACCCAGGCCAAGTTGGGAACCGTTCGGTGAAGATGAATGGATTCAAATTCTCCTAGGCTACCGTAGTCGCGTGATAAGCTGCGTCTACACCGGGCGCATGGGCTCGCTCGGCAACCTCGAGGTAGTGGCTCGCGAGGTAGCCTTGAGATGCACCCTGGAAATAGAGCCAAGCCATCAGAAGTCCCCGAGCATTTGAGCGCGTCCCGTTTACCGACATTCCACGGCTCGATCACGAGGCACGTTCAGCCGAGGCAACGTGCGCTCGAACAGCCCCGAGGCACGACCAAGGCATTGGCTCACTAGGTTGCCGCGCGAGCCATGCTTGGTTGGTGTGGACGCGGCTTTAGGTATAGATGTCCCAAATACTAGATAAAAGCGTGTCGTGGGGCGCTTGAGACCATAAAGCATTTTCTGTCTGTTTGTCAACATTATACGGTCTCATATCCATAGACAATGTGCGATACTCGCACGGTATATATGAGATACCGGGTTCAAGTCCATTGTGGAGGATAAGGTGTGCCAAATCTAGTGGGACTACTCAGTCAAACAAAGGCCAATAAGCCTGATATAGTCCTCCTCGACCATCAAAGTAGGATGATTTTTGTCAAAGAGTTTTCAGCTTACGGTGAGACGAACAATGTCCGAGAATGAGAGGAGAAACAGACTAAATATCGAGATTTACTTTTTCAACTACGGATTCGGGTTGTGAGTAATAAATGACACACCAGTGCGCCCTGTGGATGTCTCGGGGCTTCGGAGACAGGGCCCGACTGAAATATCCCCAATAGCATAGAACAAAAAATAAATGAAAAAGTAATAATTATTGTATATAATAATAATGATTCAGTGCATTCGTGAATGAAGATATTCAATGATTAACTTTTGGGAAATACGCGAGAAGCCATCAATTTTTATTTTTATTCTCGTATTTTTTCAGTGAAAATAATTTATGTAGAGTGATTTGTGCAGGCATCTCTTTCAGTAGATCGTAGTCAGATATTTTGTGTAATATTGTCGCAAAATACACGACTGATCACAGTTAATATGGTGATAAAAGCGGTTATAAAAATAATTTGTCTGACTAAAAACAACGACGAATGCATCCCGTGTTGTCCCAGGCTTTCGAACTACTGTCATTTCGCAATACCATGCCTGCGAGCTGCTTGAAGCGTGGCAGCATTTTTTGACAGCATATGTGAGTAAATTGCAGTAACTGACTAGGGCAGCTTGGATGCCAGCTCATGCTGTGTAACCAGGCCTCACAGCACTACCCTGGGTAGTCGTTGCGTACTTTAAGCTGGCACCAGACGTCTCGTTTCCAGTGTGTGGCGGACTACGTGGCGGCCAATAGGCCCTTCACGACCGCAGTGCGGCGAATTGCTGCAAATTTGAGACGAGCTCACTACACACTAAATCAAGGCGGGCTGGGCTGTTTACCATCGAACAGCACTGTCTTGATAGGATGCGAATGCTGGTGGCTGCAAAAACCTTCTTGCCTATTCCAAGAGCCTTCACGTGTTGTGGATAACCCGCCGGCGGCTGATCGGGTAGAAACCTTCTGGAAGGGTATTTACGAATATCCGCAACCACCCAACGAAGATACTCAAGCCCTAGCGCAGTTTGAAGCCTTTTGCAGGAGGCTTCGCCAACCTGAGCTCAAAGGCTCGAAGAACTTTGTTGCTCCAGGTTCTGATGGACTAAATAACTATTGGTGGAAAAAATTTCCATGTACCCACCACCATCTAGCAAGAGTTTTCAACTCTTGGCTAGATGGGGAGCAATAGATTCCGGATTGGTTTGTCGAGGGGCAAACCGTGCTAGTCCCCAAAAACGGAGATTTGTCTGATACGAAGAACTACAGACCGATAACATGCTTGAACTCATGCTATAAGATGTTTACACGCATTTTATACATGCGAATACTCTCCGCAGTTGAGCCGGTGTATGAACGGATATATGAGCAAAGAGGGCCAACAGATCGACAGATGTATCACGCAGGACTCCGTGCAGAACAAGCGTAACATTTCAAGGGCCTGGATCGACTATGGCAAGGCATTTGATACAACATCGCATGAACTCATCATGCATTTGCTCAGATGCCTTGCGGTACCCGATCAAATAGTGAGATGCATTGAACAGCTGATGCCGCTCTGGAGGACTCGATTTACCATAACATCTGGTCAATTCAGAGTCCAAACAGAGCAGGTTATCTTTGGAAGGGGCGTGTTTCAGGGAGACTCCCTCAGCCCTCTTCTCTTCTGCATCTCACTACTGCCATTGTCCGTTGCACTACGGAAAACTCGCGGCACCCCTAGCAACCGGAGGCATAAGGTCACCCATTTGTTTTACATGGATGACCTTAAACTTTATGTCTCCGGAGAAAAGGACCTTCATCAGTCTTTAAGGGTGGTGCAAGAGTACACGCATGCTATCGAAATGAAGTTTGGGATCGACAAATGTGCCATGGTTCATCTCAAAAGAGGACGATGCGAGGAATACGGAGAGGGCGTTCAGCTCGTAGACGGAAGCATCCTACATCATCTGGATACCGGAGAGACGTATACCTACCTAGGGGTGGAAGAACACCATACCCAAGAGGTAGCTACCGTTAAAAACTCTCTCCGCGGCAAGTATCAGCACAAACTCCGACAGATGTGGTCTTCAGAATTGTCGGGGAAGAACAAATATGCTTGCCGTTCCGATTCTGTTCTACTCCTTTGGAGTAATGAAATGGACTAAGGAAGAGCTACGACAACTCGACGTAAAAACTCGCAAAATGGTGCATCTTTATAGGAGCTTGCATCCTAAATCGTCTGTTCCACGGTTATACTTCTCCAGACAACGGGGAGGCCTTGGACTTTTTAGTTTGGAGTGTCTACACAACAGAATGGTACTAGATGGAGCCTGTAAAGTCTTCAGGAGTTCAGATCCCCTCCTCTGCTTGGTATGCGATCACGAAAAAGCAGGGATTGGAGCATTTCTTTTCAAGGCAGCAACTCGTGCAGCCGATGAACTCGGTCTCGTATTCGACACTGAACGGACGAACCCAAACTCTGTCATCGAGTTGGAACCCGTTCAGCAAAAAGCCCACGTAAAAGCTGCGGATTGTGACAGGCTCCTACAGCTACATAGGGGTCTCCTTCAAGAACATTGAAGACCTTGGCTTATCCAGAAACCTAACCTTTGGTTTTCTCAGGTCATGTGGGCTGAAGTCGGAAACCGCGGGATTTTTTAATGGCCTGCCAGGATGGTGTCTTCAATACCCTCGTCTATCGCAGTCGCGTGATTGGTATAGAGGTCCCTGACACTAGATGCAGAGAGTGTCGTGGGGCAGCTGAGACCATAATACATTTGCTGTCAGCTTGTCCAGCTTATGCGTTCTCAGCCTATATCCACAGGCATAACGCGGCCTTACGAGTGTTGTACTACCATCTACGACACTCGTACGGAGTAGACGAGACACCGGTTTTGCCTTATGCTCCGGGGGATATTGAGTCTGTTGTGGAGAATGAGAAGTGCCGAATATATTGGAACTACTCATTCCCCACCCTGAGGCAAATAAAAGCCAATAAGCCTGATGTAGTCCACCTCGACCATCAAAGTAGGACGATTTTCGTTATTGAATTTTCAGCTCCTGGCGAAACGAACATCGTCCGAAAAGAGGAGGAAAAATGGACTAAATATCGAGATCTTCTCTTTGAACTCCGCAGGCTTTATCCAAACCATTCTGTCAAGATGGTGGTTCTGATAGTAGGGGTTCTTGGTGGAATGATGGACACACTGCTCTCAAACTTGAAAATCATATCTGCTTTCCATGATGCGGCAGAAAACTTTGCCGGAAGAATGCAGAAGGCCGTAATTCTTGGGTCACTCCGTCTTCTCAGGGCACATGACTCTCGGACCCAGTAATCACGGACGTGGGGAGTGTTTACTGGAGTTAATGATACACCAGTGTGCCCTCCGGAAGTGTCGGGGCTCCGGAGACAGGGCCTGTCTGGGTAATTCCTAACGGATTAAAAAAAAATAATAAAATACTCATACAGTGTACCCGAAGACATAGCCTGTTCGGGTAGAGATTTTTGGTGGCGTATTCACTTTTCAGCTGTAGGAATACCCGGAAAACCTACAGCACCATCCCAGGTGGTCGGCGCGAACTCCAAGCAAGCACTAGACGAGATTGGCATCTAGACAACTCACACCATACGTCTCTTTGAACATTATCAATAACTATATGAAGTAATTGAGATCATTCCTCACATCCACGGAATGGGGGTCAGTCCTGTACATTCGTTTCCAGGGGCGGTAAAATTGATACACGTTTGTCCTAAGAAAGACTCGACGTTGATGTTATGCAGGGGGGATATATGAGTTACTTGCTAGCATCTATTCATTGGGGTATCATGATTGGAATAATCTGCTGGGTCCTGGAAAGAAAACAAAAAAAAAACGAGTTGAGTACGTTGTGTAGCTTGGATATTCCTATTCAATTTGTAGTTGTTCGTGGAAGATATCCAAAGCCTGATATATAAGCCTCCCATGCTTGCTCTGAGCATTGTGGTAACGTCTGGCACTCGTGATATACCTGGTTAGTAGACTTTCGAGGATGAAATAACTATAGAACTTCTTTATGTTCTACTGTATCTTCATAGCCAGCTCGTGCAAAATTACCGACCAAATCTATCTGTCACTTTCCATAATCCTTTTCAATCGCATAGTTTGATACCTGGGGAAGCGGCAAAATATTGAACAAGCGTGGGTTATTGATGGCCTGAGGTGGACTTAGGTACCGCACGAACTCGGTCTCGTCGATACAGTTGTTCAGGGCCCTGAACCTTCCTGCCATCTATAAACTGTGTTTTTTCCAGATTCAGCATGATTCGTTTCTTTGCTGATTACAACCCGATCTGCGCATCCAAGTGTGCTTCGATCCGCGCAACGGCAGCATTGCTTTTGCTCGCTTGGGCATATACTGCATATACTGCCGTGCTCGTATTATTGGACATTGGAAAGTCGTGTGTAAAACGAATACAAAAGTGGCTACAGGCTCGACTCCTTCGGCTGCTCTCATTGCGGAGCTGGTGTTACTAATTCTTGTCTGTGTCTGAAGCCTTCTGTAGGTCCAATAGGATCATGCCTGAGTTGAGGCCTCGCTGGAAGTCATTCGTTACTTCATGGACAATTTTGGCCACCTGTAATTGTAGACAGACCTCTTTAGAAGCCAAACTGTTTCCTTGTGATAGGTTGATACCCTTTTCCAAGTTCTCCGAATCTCTAGAGGACCAACTTGGTGAACGCGCTCAGTCCAAATCCTTGCCGTTTTCAGTATTGGTTCCAAGCACTGCGGTTAGAAGATACTGTCACTTGATTATACTCTTTGAAATGTAAATCAGTCGGACCAGAATTTTCATTGGGCTATTTCAAGAAACGGTTGCAGTCTTGATGATTGAAGGGGTGGTTTTCAGATCGCATTGAACCCCAATATTCATTTAAAGAACTATAAAAGGAAATTAGATGGAACAAACAAGTGCTACGAGCACTAGAAGCAACCAATGCAATGAGAAGTTGCCATATTGTGCGCGAATTATCGTAGAGAGTTCAATCACTATCCAGATCCCGTTATTTCAAATCAAGAACTTTCTATATTGGAAAGAGAAAGACACTTGAAGGACAATAAAGATTATTACAGACTGGTTCAGACACGCTGAGCAGTTGTTCATGATTCGCCTTTAAGGGAATTTCGATTGACCTGTAACAGATACACAAGCTAAGCCAAAGAAACATATTATTTATGTGTAGGGCCTGAAAATCCATGAAATTGCTCGGAAGAGGTTGACATTGACAAGTAATAGGATGGAAGCTCGTTACGATTTGAATGGTGATTCTGGACGATTTGGAAAAGACAACCAAGTATGGCTGTTGGACTATACTTGCCATACTAGCTTCAGAACTAAGACTAAAGTCATCTATTTGGGAAGACTGGAGCCTGATCCTTCATATTGCTGTTCCTGTAATGATATGGGTGAGATAAATACTCATATTATCATATCATATGAAATGATCATATAGCTGACGACCGTACTGTTAATATCTCTATGTTATCTCTAGAGAAAACTGGTTGTTATTTATGTAATATTTTATTCAGGATTAAAGGTCAGTGAGACCTGGTTGCTAGTGGCTTGTCTCATGGATTCTTGAACTCTTCGAAGATCGTACAGATACATTTTCTACGATTTACATGGTTTTCAAAGTTTTAAGTATAGCTTTAGAATCCAATTCAACTTAATTTTTCTCATTCATTATAGAACATTAATTATGACTTGGGAAGCGTCTTTGCATGTAAATTGATATTAAAAACAGTTTATAAACGGTAAAAGCTGTTCTATTACGAATTTTTCCCATATCTTTCTAATTAAGTTGATGCCCTCGAAGTTATTTGGACGAAGCAATTTTTTTAATATTTGTTTGCTGCTAACATATATTATTATAGTTGTTGATATCGAATTCATTTACCTTCACCTATCAAGTTTTGTTAAATGAGCAGTAATTTAAAAAATCCTTGAAAGCACCACTTTTTCTCTACAGATGAACATTTTCAAATAATTATGTACACATAATTCTGGCTGTTGAACATATATTCGACAGATACGTACAGCAGAGCATGGATTGAAGAGATTGAATGTTGATCACCCATGTTATTACATATCACGTATTTCTGCCAAATTCATATCTCTATTACACGTTCGTAGGAGTCTCATGTTATTTTTATTCATTGTGCGATTTGTTTCTTGCAAATGTCTATACATAGGTAGCTGATTTTTGTTATCTGATAACGAATGCTAATGTACCAACGAATGCTAATGTACCGTATACCAAAATGTCTACCCGTTTGGCCTGTATAAGCTGCTGGAAATTCCCTACATTTCAGTCTATCGGGTGCTACAGGAGACAGGAGACGTGTAAGGTGGCGGTTACATCGAATAAGAATTCGTACAAAAATTTAGTTGTACGAATTATGAATTATCACGAATTTCATAGGCGTGTGTGGTTACATTGAATGAGTTTTCACACGAAAACAGTAGTGATTATGAATTCTATATCAAAGTTTTATAATTTTGAATCATCACCATTAGTGAAATATTTTTTACTGAAACAAAAAAGAGGAAAATGAGTTGAGAAGTATTTTTCACCCAGAAAAAAAAGAGAGTTTGGAAGGTCGTATGGAGAATTCAGAAGAAATAATGAAAAATTTTTCGATACACGAGAATGAAGATGAAAACACCAGAAAAATGCAAGTATGAACAACTATGAAAGAAACAAAATATTATGGTCGTATGGAAATCACGTAAGAATTCGTAACAAATGGTCGTACATAATATAATCACAACCTTGTCAATATACGCATTTGTTAACTTCCGACGATTTCTTACGAATTCGTTCTACTGAATTTTCGTATGAATTCTTATCCATTGTAACTGCCGCCTAACAGCTTGGAGTTTTTTAAATGAATAGATTAAATAGAAAAATTCACAGAAGGTACGCAATCAATGAGAGTGCTATTTTTGAACCTTGGGTAATTTTTTTCCAACTACATGTGTGATCAGAAAAACCCCAACTTCTTTCAAATATTAACCTGTATATTTCTCTAGCCTTTCATCTTAGTTGACTGACTTTTTCCACTAATACTCTTTGGGTTCAACGTTAAATACCATATTCCCTGAATTACTGTCACTAGTCGATGAAGTTAATTTGGTGATTTTTGGCAAAATAGTTCTTAATTGTTTAAAATTATTTTTTCCGTTAATCACCTGTCATCCCCCTATAAACGACAGCCCTCAGAACTCGAAACTTGTGCGAGCCAAGGATTAACGAGGTCTTACCTCTTAACGTGCGATTCCTAGAACGAGATGTGTTCGGAGTCTTTCCGAGTAACTTGAACTAACATATTTTCAAATATCGTAACAAAGTAAGTTCCAGTGGGATATTAGATATAGAAGCTTGAATCCAAACAGAGCATGTTATCTCAAGAAGGGGTGTGTTTCTCGTCTGCATCTCCATATTGCCATTGTCCGTTGCAATCACAAAAATCCTCAGATATACCGAAGGCATAAGGTCCACCCACCTGTTTGACATGGATGACACCAAACTATATGCCTCGTTACATGCATCAGTCCTTGAAGGTGGTGGATTAGTACACGCATGCTATCGGAATGGAGTTCGGGATCGAGAAATGTGCTATGGTTTATTTCAAAAAAGGACGATGCAAGGTATTCGAAGAAGACGTTCAGCTCGTAGACGAAAGCATAATCTTGATACTGGAGATACTTATAATTACCTAGGGGTGGAATAACGCCGCCCCCCGGAACTTCAGTTGAAAACTCTCTTCGCGGCAAGTATCAGCATGAACTTCGACAGATCTGGTTATCAGAACTGTTGGGTAGGATTCTATTCTCAAGAGAAGTTGTAACTACTCAACGTAAAACTAACGTAATAATGATTCTTCAAAGGAGCTTGCATTCCAAATCATCTGTTAAACGATTATACTTCCCCAGACAATGGATAGCCGTAGACTTTTGAGTTTGGGGTGTCTAAATAACAGAATGGTAGTAGATGGAGCCTTCAAAGTCATCAGTCATTCTCTTCTTTGCTTAGTCTGCAACCATGAGAGAGCAAAGATCGGAGCATATCTTTAAAAACTAGCAGACCGTGCAGCCTGCGTATCATGGGGCTCCTGAGGCCATATTGAATTTGATGTCAGTTTGTCAGGCTTATGCGGAAAAATTTATGATAATGGTACTCCTTCATGAACACTAGTAGAGTTTAGCCAGTTCAGCCAGTGGAGAACGGATATCATTATAATTTGCCGTGGCGCCCTGGACGACTTGCTATTTTTTGGTGATGTATTCACTTTTCAGCTAAGAAAACGCTGAAAACCTACACAGGGTGGTCGGTGTGCAATCCAAGAAAGCAGAAAGAATTTCCTCAGAATAAAGTTCGATACGGATTAATTTGTTCTGGGTGCTTTGCAGATTTTCATGTGGGTTTGTATGGTTGAAAAGCAAGTCAATTTAACGAGGCTAATCCAATTGGAGTTCTCCAAAAATTCTTGTTCATTTTACAAATTCTTTGCACGCTCTTTTGTTTCTGTTTTGTTTTTCATCTAATTCTTGATTTTTTTGATCAATTAGTTGTATTAAAATGTATTACACATTATTTCGAATCAACGATGATAAGAGTTATATAAGTTTTCCTACGAGATTGCGGAAAAGTACCTTTTCCGCATGATTTTTCGTTTCGAAAGTTTTACTTTTCCGTACGATTTTAAAATCGAATTTTCTTGATTTTTCGAATCCTTAGAAGTTGAAGGTAAATTGTAAATTTCAGCAATACCTGTACCATGGCCTGTACTGAAATTATCATTACAGTACCGCTCGCGATGTAGAAATGAAAGAGTGTATACACTCGGCATACGTTGATCAAAAAAGCGCATAAAATGGGCATATTTCTATGTGGTCCGCACTAGTGTTGCTGAAAAGTTACTTTTCCGCACAATTTTTGTATTGTTGACAATAAGTATATTTAAGACTAACTAAATGATTCATGTAACTATTCTTTCTTAAGTGTCATTTTGTAGCATTATTATAAAATCTTGTTTATTAAAAACCTATTTTTTTTTGCACAAAAACACTCGTAGGAAAAACATTGTACCTAAATCTTGCCGAAAATGTGTTTTCCACCCTTGACGGCTTGCCCGAACTCCGCTCCGCGTTGTTCGTGCAAGTGTCGTCGAGTGCGGAGAAATACTACTTTCCGCACTTGTTAGGTAAATAACTATTACATCTTTAACGCTTGTTTTCGCTTCAATGTTTCACTAACTTCAATAATTGTTTCAGCTAAATTAACCAACAAAGTCATCAACGACAATGTCGACGAGTTATTTGAAGAATTGAGACCGGTTATAGAGCAGGTGATGACCAAAATCATTGAAGATCTGTTGTTTAAAGGGATTGAAAGTCAAGTGCCTTTTGACAAACTGTACCCACCAATACATTGAAATAGTGACTACAGCAGATTTTTGAATTCTTCATTTTATAGGTTTTTAGGAGTTGTTAGACTGATATTGGAAGTAATATAAACATGTATAAAATTGTGTCAGTTTGTTCTTTTTTTATCATACCTGCATATCAATACTAATATTTCAGGTAGAATACTGATTGGCCTTCAAAATGGCAACTGTTTATCAACTTCCATTCATCCAACAATTTCCATTTTTAGACACATTGGTTATGAGGAATGGAAAACATTTATAGGAAACCTACAAACACTAACAGATTCATATCCGCCGGTTTTAACCACCACATTCAGCACAAGATGGCAAGTTTCAATTTCTTTGTTCATAGGGCATTGAGCTTCCACTCGGTGATGAACGTTCTCGGAAAGAAACAAAACAATCAAGGAGCCATCAACAATGGGTAGTCTCCTAACATAAAAGATAAAAATATGTTGAAAAATAAAAAATTCAAAATGTTTTTCAGACAAATAACTACACTAGTTTAACAAAAATTCATTAAAATTACACCCGACTCAGCTTACGAGATGTCCCAATTCTATCTTCCGGGACGTAAACCTTCAGCTTTTGCATAGTAGGACGAACAGTCTCCAAATGTTATTAGTCAACCCGAAAGACAAAATTCCAACTTTAGATAGATCTACGAATGTACGTTTTCGTGATCATTTAGCCCATGCTAAATATTCGAGTCGAGTGTTGCTGATCATTTACTAGAAACCCATCATAATAGCAATATTCAAAATTCAAAATAAGTATAACCTGTTAATGATAACATAAAATTGGATTGTTATGAAAGTATTGCTATATACACAAACGGTTCAAGCAGGTTACAAGTTAGGATCACCCCGATGTTCCATAATATGTTACTCAATCATAACAATTGGATTGATATAAAAAATACAACTGATTTGGCACTAATCCCCAAATTATAGTAATCCTACTGATGAAGTTAACTTGGTTAACGAAATGCGTATCTATGAAAGAAATTGCTAGTGTGGTGAAGGAAAAAACTTCTTTTGTTCTCATTGAGTGACACCACAGGCGTCCAAATTGTTTTATTGGCATTCAGATCTAATACAACTTGCCAAATTTCAAATTGATCGGACGATTAGAAGTAAAATTTGATTACATGCATGCATACATCGAGACAGGTGAAACCAAACAAAAGCTTGTAATAAATTAATTCTCCAGGAGCTTCTGTGATTCTAAATCAAGAAACCTATTATCAACAAGAACAGTATCTAATAGATTCAGATCTGGTGATCTGGAAGGCCTTGCCACTGGACCTCTTGTTTCAATCCTTGAATTGGAAAAAGTCTGACTCAAATAATCTGTGACCATTCTGGAATTGTGTGGACCACATCCATCTTCTTGGGATCATATCATAGGAAGATAATCCAACATATCTCAATATTATATATATGGTCTCAGTAATTTAATGACTAACAAATCGTACCACATATTCAAAGAAAAACAATTTTGAGGTATATGTTAGGGTATAGGTAAGTTCTCGTACCTTCGTTTTATGTCTAGTTGAATGTACAATTCGTACATATCTTGTTTTTCTTCTGCGGTGAATCTTTTCATATTGAAGTTGGATTAGGAACTGAGAAACACAAAAAACTTGTGAACAACGTAACAGTTGATGTGACAGTCGTTGTAATATGAATTGTTTTCACGCGGGTAGATCCTAATAGTAGAATAAACTAATACTTATTGATTCTCATTGATTGTTTCCTAAATGATCACTTTATACTCCAAGTATTGTAGAACCAATGAAATTTTGATTACGGTCCATATCACCCGAAATCCACATTTGAATGGCATTGTATAATACACTGATGGATTAAGGATGAAAAGTTATTTCGAATAGTTCAATCATTTGCATTCAAAAAAATAGGATAAGGATGGTCTGGAGAATGCGAAACGTTAGATGCAGAATATGAAAACGTGGAATCGAAGGTGATTTACTGTCAAATAGGAGATGTGATCGGAAACTAGAAGATTTTGGAACACATTTTCCTAGAAGCCATGTCTAAACCGACAGATTTCATGCCAGTTAGGTACGACTTCGAAATACAGTTTGAAGTGATCATAAACAGCCATCAAACTTGCACAGAGAACGGACCCCAACTGGGTAGGGATGCATCAGTGTGGTACACAGATGGATCTAACATGGACGAAAGGGTTGGAGTGGGCGTTACATGACCAAATTTCAGGTTATCGAAACCCCTTGGTAATACCACAACCATCTTCCAAGCAGAATTACATGCTATAGAATTATGTATCCAGAAATGTCTTGAAAGATGCATTCGAAGGGCAGAAATCTAGACAAGCAGCACTAAAAGCTCTAAGGTCATACACCTGTGAGTCTGAGTTGACTTGGGACTGTAACAATTCCTAAGACAACTGGCAGGAATTAAAGGCAACGAGAAGAAGATTGCCTTGCTAAAGAAGGGGCAAACACAATTTCCCGGCCTTGAACCCTTCTGTGGACTCTCCAGAGCCCACTTAAAAAAAGAGCTCCGACGCTGAGAAACTAATGAAATGGAATCTCACTGAAATAAAGTGCCAGGACAAAGACAAGCGAAAAGACTAATATGTCTATCGCCAAAGAATGCTAAACAGCTTCTCGAGTTGGACGAGAAAGACTTGAAGATGGTAACGAGACTTCAGAGATTGATAGTTGCCGCTACTGCGAGAACTTCGGAGAAACTGCAGAACATTTGCTGTGCGAATGCCCAGCGCTTTTCTGCAAGAGGGTTAAGTTCTTGGAAGGGGCCTTCTTAACGCCCTTCGACATCAGGAACTTAGCTCCCAGGAAACTGATAAACTTCGAATAGATCAAGGGTCACGCACAAAAGAACTTACAGGTCGAAGTGCTTGTGAGGCTGCACAGCATGTACGACCCCCTCACAATCTACAATCTACTGTCAAATAAAAACTTCTAGAAAAAGTTTTGGTAGTTCCGAAAATGAACGAAGATTAACCAAACAACAATTTCGAACCTATTTTCAATATTTTCGATAAGTTTTCACCGCTAGATGATTCTTCCTCATACACAACTTTTTCTTCATTGGATCGATCTTCTAGTATGGTTTGGAAGTTACCAATACAATTCCAATAAAAAAAAGCCACCCTTTATGTTCATTCTTTCAACTTGAAGGGACGTGGAAGTCTAGGGATTTACTTTCTCTCTATGTGACACATGCTTCGATCAACTTGATCAGAGTCTTGCCTCACTACTTATGGAGGTGTGTCAGCACATCACATTTTGGTGAGCAGACCTTCATTCGAGACCAAATGGAATGCCACCATTGTACCCCATATATACATTGAACCACCTGGGAGGTTGTTTCATGACTCATCTATTGAGCCTAACTGTAATCTGGAATGAGTTTCAACCAATCATCAAACTTCAGATGTGTCCTCGAAAGAGAATTGCCCATCATACTTTGCTATGACGCTCAGCAGTAAGTTCGGATATAGCTTGATGGCATGTGCCTATTTTGTCAAGGATCAAGAAAAGCAATTAACACAACCTTCCTCAGATATGCTGTTACTTTATGGTAGCATTTGAAAAGTAATTTCTACTGAAAAAGGTGGTTGAATTGTGTTGGTTACCCACACAGCATTCTGCTTCCTGATATGCCACTGAATGAGAAATTCCCAAACAAACATGGCAGCTGCCTGCGTGACGAAAATACGAAACTTTTCCAGCCATTGGAGTTTTACCCCTAGTTCTTAGATATACTGGGGTTTAACCTTCTGTGGGTCATTTCCACACGTTGGCCACTTTCTCCTTAGCTGCATGGCATCGGCTTGGAGCACTTTTGTGTTTTGATTCTTTCACACTATTACATATTGAGAATACCTGCACTAGTGAACCAATTCATACAGTACACATTCATATTTAACTCTTCTCCAGTGGAATATATAATTTTCATGGTGAGTATGGAGGAAAAAAAAACTCTCATATGAATCTTTCAGGTACATATTTGAAATTATTGTAGAAAACTGACAAATAAATAATTAGTAATATTATAAAATGAACAATTTCACAATAGCTCAACTGATGTTTATCACTTCGGGAACAATTCATCAAATGGAATTTGATTGGAAACAAATTTGATCACCAAATCCTCCACAATGCTACTGAGGACTTGATTCAATACAGGTTGCATCTCTTTTACCAATTCTTCGCTATTCTCGTTGATGAATTTGTTTGTGAAATTACCTGAAAACCAAAATAAAAATTATTTTTCAATGCTGCTACCATCATGGTGTGAATTTGAATTTATGTTAAATCATTTATATGTACTACTTATGAGAAGAAATATAAAAAAATCAGAGGAATAACAATCGGTGATAAATGGTGTCCACCATTGCGGTGAAAAACAACATTCAAGATGAATAATAACAAAGAGAAATATGAGTTATGGAAAGGAATTGCCAAAAACTTCATTCTGGTCATCATTTGTTTTCAAAGTTGACGTTATGAATACAATATCGAAAAAGATATTTTGTGAATGCTCCGTCTATTTTTTGCCAGTGAAATTTGTATAAGATCATCGTAATACTTTTATTCAGTAAGCAAGAGCAGCGTTAGAATTGTTCCAGTTTACATTTTTAATAAAAGCAAGTAGACGGTCAAACCACACTGAACTGACTTCTCACGGAAACACAAATGAACTTTTTCTAGACTATGAAGTCCATTCTCCAAATATTCTGATTTAGAGTCTACTTTCACTAGAAGAAAAATCTTTCGTTCCAACGAGGAGAAACTTTGGAGTCGAGAAGTTTCGATTCGATGTGGTTAAAATGTATTGGTACCGAACAAGTCAAATTTCTCTGCTACCTTCACTTATCACCAACCGAAACATCCTATGTCGCAAACTATAAGCATCTATCACTCAAACTGGAAACAACCACTTCACTATTATTATTTTATTAGTTAAGAATTTTCCAGTTAGGCCCTGTCTCTAAAGCTCCGATACTTCCGGAAGGTGCGTTGGATCACTTGCCCCAATAACCACTCTCCATGCCGTGGAGTATGTGACTATTGGGTCTGAGAATCATGTGCCCTGAGCTGGCAGAGTGAACCGAAGAATGCTATATTACGGCAAGGACCCCTATCATCAGAACCACCATTTCAGCAGAATGGTTTGGGTGAAGCTTGCGTAGTAGAACTCGATATTCAGTCCGTTTTTCGCCAGGAGCCGACAACTCAATGACTTAGTCTGTTGGTCATTAGTTTGAATTTGCCGGGGGGTGAGAATGAGAAATTCCGAACGATTCGGCTCTTTTCATTCTCCATAACTCTATGGTATGAGTGTCGCAGATGGTAGTACAACAGTCATAGTGCCGCGTTATGCCTTTGGGTATAGGCTGAGACTGCATAAGCTGGACAGTCTGACAACGAATGCTCTACATCTAGTATCAGGGACCTACCCATCACACGACTACGGTTAATGAGGGTGTTGTAGACACCATTTTGATAGGCCATTATGAATCCCTCGGTTTTCGGCTTCAGCCCACTTGACCTGATAAATGCGGAGGTCAGGTTTCTGGATAAGCCAAGATCTTCAATGTTCTTGAAGAAGACCGCATGCATTGGATTATACTTATGCAGCTGTAGCAGACTCTTCTCTCTGCAGCTTTGACGTGTGTTTGTTGCTAAATGGGTACCAACTAGGCGACAGAGTTTGGGTTCGTTCATTCAGTGTCAAATACATGACCGAGTTCATCGGCCGGACGGGTTGATGCCTCCAAAACAATAAAAAGCTTCAATTCCTGATTTTTCATGGATCTGAACTTCTGATACATGTTCCACCCAGTACAGTTGTGTTACGTGGACACTCCAAGATCGAAAGTCTATGGCCTCCTCGTTGATGGGGAAGTATAGCCGTAAAACAGACGATTTAGGATGCAAGCCTATGAAGATTCATCATTTTGCGAGTTTTTACGTCAAATTGTCGGAGCTCTTCCCAAGTCCATTTCATCACTCCAATGGCGTAAAGTATTATCGGAATGGCAAACATATTAGTTATAGCAACTTTGGTCTTCCCCGACAATTCTGATAACCAAATTTGTCGAAATTTATGCTGATACATGCCGCAGAGAGAGTTTTTAACAGTGGTTACCTCTTGGGAGCAGCGTTGTTACCCTAGGTAGGTTTACGTCTCTCTGGCTTCCGTCTACGAGCTGAACGTCCTCTTCGTATTTCTCGCATCGTACTATTTTGAGATGAACCGTGGCACATTTGTCAATTTCATTCTGATAGCATGCATGTACTCTCGAACCACCCTTTAGGACTGATGAAGATCTTTTTCCCAGAGGCATATAGTTTATGGGCATCTATGTGGAACAGATCACTGCGGTTTTGAGATAAGTGCATATTCATACTGAGTAGAACGAAATCTATCTTATGCAACACTGTAATATCCTGAAATAGTATATATTTCAACTAAATATCTATGGATGTTTACAATTGATAGATTATTCACAAGTTGTAAAAAAAACTTTAAACGTTTTTCTCAATATGGCTGATTTGAAAAATGTTACAGTTTTGTACTGAGGCAGCGAGATGTGTGACCTCATACCTCCGATTGCTGGAGGTGACACAGGTGGCAATAGGGAGATGCAAAAGAGAAGAGGGCTGATATAGTCTCCCTAAAAGACGCCCCTTATAGAGATAACCTGCTCTGTTTGGCCTCTGACTTAACTAGATCTTATGGTGAAGAGCGGCATCAGCTGTTCAATGCATCTCACTATTTGATCGGGCACTGCAAGGCATCTGCGAAAAGAGTAAAACACGCTCTTCAAAAATGGAACATAAACTAAGAGAACCACTCCAATTGACATTCAAAATTATATTGACTACATAAATTCCAAAAATCTGGAAAAAAACAGCGCCCTATAATATCGGTTTCGCAACCTACGATATGGCAAACAAGCAAAAAAGTTCACCTATTGTAGAACCAATACTCATTATTGAAAAAACTCCACATAGAACAAATATTGATCTGCAAGAAGGTAAAATGTCAGTTCTCTTCGAAATAAGTTCCTTATTCCATAGTGTTCTAGTTCCCCAGACTTTGAAATATCTTAGGGAAATACAAAAAAAAGTTTTTCAACAATACCCAAGGTGAACAATTATTTGTATCTCTCACTGAATTGTGCATGGAAGAAAACCATGTTTATTTGTTCATAATTGAATTTGAAATGGAATCCTAAGGTTTTCCCAGAAAAAAGTAGTATATCGAGCATTTTTTATGTGATACAATTTCGTCTTTGACATTCACACATGAATTATAAAATAAGAAACAACTGCCATTCCTGGCCGTTCTGGTGATAAGAAGTCAATGTGTGAGGCTGAATAAAATACAATGAGTATTGAAAGGAACTAGCACGGTCAGGGTGGTATTCGAAGCGTCATACACTTCAGAGTCTTTTGGGCAAACCAAAGAACAAAGTTGAGGAGTACAATACAAAATTTTATGGACGTATGAGGAACACTTGTCATGTCTATATTGCGAAAAAATAAATAGTCGCTCATCATGTTATGCGACTAAATCATTCTATGGACTTGCCGGATTATTGAAATATTGGAGTTGCCTATGTAGTGGCAGCATATTTCTAACCAGGCTTTTTTCTTCAGAGCTGCTATCCTGCTTGATTTTTCGGAAAAGTTGGCACTTTTTTTGGTACAATCATGTTCCTGTACTATAGATCTTAATAATCGATGCAAAAAAATTGTTTTCTACCATCTGTCTGAATCTGTTACTCGTTCAATTTTGATACTAACCGAGCTCTTCATTTCCACCAAAAAGACCATCCATCATAGATCTGGTAGATCCTACTCTCAGAGTGCCATTCGTTATTATTGGGACCAGATATTCCGCTCCTTTCCTCTTCTGTAGTTTGAATTTCTGGTACACCTTGGCTGAACAATCATCTGGAAAAGAGGTATAAATGTGTAATTGTTTCACAAGATTATTCAAACAATACGAAAATAGAACAGGTGATCATTATGGATGCAGGGTAGCCCAAGAAAAAGTGATTCTGTAGAAATATTTGGTAAGAATCCAACATGATATGTTTCAGCGTTATTGGAAGCCAGTGATTGTTGAAGACGAATGTATTCAGAATATTTAAATACCTGATACACAAAATTCATTGGAAATAATCGAGCTTTCCGTTTATTTCCTATACAAATGGCTCTTTATTACTTTTTAGTAGGTGCTGGAGTTATTGTATAGACAGTTGTCAAAACCAATTGGCCGGGTCTGCACTAATGATCAGGTGCACCGTGAAACTAGTATGCATATAGTCATACCTGTTTTCGATTAACATTTGGTAGTATTGTAGAGTATATTCTTGTAGAAAAACTTTGTCAGGCGTTGGACAGGAGTCCAGCGGTTTGATGGGGCTGTTGAATTTTTTTTTCGACGTTCGCCGACAATTCTTACGAATTAGAAATAAGGCTCTATTACACACAATTCCAATGAGTCGTTATAAGTATCTGTGAGTTTGAGTTAGCTCTTGCCTCTGATTGTTGTTGTTAAAATTGTTATTTCCGTCAACCAGCTGCACACCCTTAAGAGTACAACCCTCAAAAGTCTTCGAAAGACTTATCCGAGCTAGGGAAGACGCAGCCCTTACCTTTTAACGTGTGATGCCATGCACGAGACCGATGACCATGCTGGGAATCGAACCCATGACCCTTAGGTTAAGAGACAAGCGCTCTACCATCATGACCATCACGGCCCATTGGTCCATGGCGTTACATAACATCATAGAGTAGTTGTTCCCGTTATTATGTGGGGAAAGAGCTAATGCAGTATTTTTGTGAACTGTTGGTCGAGCAATCTTTAGTTGTAGCCTTTCTTCGGTTCTGCTGTAGTTGTGGTATTCCTGGATTTAAATTTTTTCCTGTAAAAGTTTAAGCTAATACGACTGCCAATCCCATCCGTAACTCTGGAAACGTATACTGGGATTACTTCCTGTTTTGTCAGTTAGTTTGACTGCTAGTCGGTTCATTGTCCAGGTAGTCATTTGGTCTACTGTCAGAGGTGAGAACGCCAACTCACAGGTACTTATTACGACAATGAATATCAAATGTGGCAGTGAAATCTTTTCTTCAGAATGCCGATCAATCGTGTTAACGATACGTCGAGACTATCTCGTTATGAAAGTCAGCCTAAAAACTTGAAAAATTATCGTTATTACCACTACTTATATTTGTTGAAATTATGTTTTGCTGCATTGTTCTCTATCGGCATTATCAAATAATCACAAATATGAGTAGAATTTTTTCCATTCTCATGATGAATGCGGAGTACCCTTCTCTCCAAGCATTTCCACCAAGTAGAAAAATAAAAGCAAACATCTGTCAGAAAACAACTACTTCCCTGGCTGATACCACAACGGATATTGAATTACATCTGACAGATATTTGTGCATCATTCTTCCAAGAAGACCCAATTGCAAGTACTTGTCTTGTAATTGAACAGAGAAGTATACTTCATTTGGCTGGGAATGACCACCTGCACACATGCATGTTTCGAGGTTTTGCCTCTCATCAGAACAGGATAGGTCGGGCAACATAATAATTGTCATCTCCCTGCTAAATAAATAATAATCAACCGCTTAACTAATATTTCCCCACGGATGAAACTACCACCCACAACTAAGTTGATCGCAGCGCCATCCACACGGAAAATCAAGAAAAAGCCACTCCCAAGCAGCACAGACTTGTTCAAAATATTACATTCTAATGATGATATCCCAAGTCATAGTATCGGTTTCATCTTTCAAAAGTTTTCTCTCAGAGATTTTGTATGCAGATTGATAAATGATTTTGATTGCCACTTTTTGACCTAATCTAATGCAGCTTTCGAAAGCTGAATTCTGGAGGAATACAGTAACTTTTTTGAATTGGTGTATGGCACATTGAACAAGCTTCAAGATACCAAGTGTTTGTCAAGCTTTTACATCAAGCATGTTCAATGGTTCGTACCAGAAGCGGAAACCTTGAAGAAGTACACTGCCTCCACTCTAACTAATAGGGGATTATTTCAATTCAGACAGATGCCTTCTGGGCTCCATAACGGTCCGTTCACCTGGCAGCGTTTTATGGAAAATGTTTTTATAATAGGACCAAACTCGTTTGTTTATCTTGATGATTCAAGAAATAGAACTACCCAAAACACCAATACCACGCCTTTTTCCCTCAATGCGCACCAGCTTGCCGTGATGTGGCAGAAAACTTAGCCAGAAGAATGCAGAAGGCCGTAATTCTTGGTTCACTCCGCCTACTCAGGGCACATGATTCTCGTGAACGTTGACATGTGCAAAATTTCACTACCATCAAGTAAGAGTGTCCAGCAACGCTGTAGGCACTCATTCGATCATATAACTCTTGTCACTTGAAAATAAGACCAAATTTTCGAGATGAACTTTTATATGGCTGATAGTAAAACCAAGATTCGGAAAGACATATTCAGGCTGAAATTTTTTTGGCGGGGTATACATATCCATTCCCTGTTTATTTCTGATTTCATGAACTGTAATTGTAGCTGTAGAGGACAAAGCGCTATGAAGAAAACTATAAAGCTGTGTACTAGACATGTTCCCAACAAAGCGTTGGGGTGGAGTTGAACTAATATTGTTGTTGGATCTCTGATTTATAGGTTCAACGAGAAAACTATTTGAAATGAAGTGAAATAATGAAGCACACAACTAAGGGGACATGCTAAAAGACGGAAGCTTGGCGTAAAATTTAATTTATTTTGTGGAAATTCATTTTGAGTTAAAGAATGTAGAAAACAACCACTTTTTTTTATTTTCACTTGGTTTATTTGCTCTAATGTAAGTTCAGGAGCATATTTTTTGACAACAATAAAGGAAGCTCCATGTTAGCGAAGAAATCCAAGAGAAAACGTCTGATGTTGCAATATCGAATGGTGATCTCGGATATATGATATATGACTGGCAATACGAGTTATATTAATATGATTTTAGTAATTTTAGTATGGATGCCTTAGATGCTCCTGAATCTACAGCTCACAGACGAGTTCTAATCCAAATAACACAATAAAGTATATTTTGACTTTGACGTTGACTATTATCCCGTTCAGTATGCCCTTGAACAGCTATTCCCACACCCTAGTAGCTATTGATTGTGAACATTATTACAAACCGATTCAGTTCCTATACATTTATTCATCAAATTTCGAATTATAGCTGTTGTTCACATTTTGTCAGAGTCATTCCGATTGAATAGTCATGCAATAGCTTCATTACCACTCTCATATTGACAATGATGTTTCGAAAACCAAATGAACCATTTCACCTTTATATTTCCTGGTTCTGTTTGCAGGTGCTCTATATCAACTCATGAATTCTGATAAAAAGTGGGAGTTTCTTTTCATATTAGAATTCAAACGAAAGAAAACCCTTTGAATATTGT
The DNA here is from genome assembly GCA_958502065.1 of Chrysolina americana. Classification (NCBI taxonomy): domain Eukaryota; kingdom Metazoa; phylum Arthropoda; class Insecta; order Coleoptera; family Chrysomelidae; genus Chrysolina; species Chrysolina americana. The sequence continues at coordinate 91,662,438 of OY293410.1, forward strand.
TGAATCAAAGAAGTGATTTCTTGAACTTACCTAGAGTAACTGTGAGGTTTCCAACTCCTTCTATAGGTACTACCAGAATTTTTCCATGAACTGCGTATTTTCCTTTCAATATCAACTCTTTAAACGAACATTCTCCGAATATTTGTAAATTGGCTACATCGAAACTGCAATAAGAAAAAACAAATTCATTGATCAATGGGGGATTCGTCAGTATGGCTAAGAGCTCAAACCTGAGACAAATGGGAGCCAAGTAGGGGCCTCACCAGCCCTGCTAGGAGTTTAAGACGAAGTGAATTCAAGGAACTCGCAGCGAAAACTGGAAAACCTGTCTCTGATGAGAGCCGAGGAGGGGCCTTGTATCAGACGCTACGGGACTAGTGTCCAGTGAACAAATTGCCTACGGCCGCTGTAGAGTTTTGCTGAGAACCAGGGCTTTCCCGAAAGCGCGAATTAAAGGAACTCGCTGCGAGAACTGAAAAATCTGTCTCAAATGGGATTCAAGCAGAGGCCCCAGAACGACTGGTAACCCGAACTCGCTCTTTCTACAACACACATACTCTATTTTGAGGAAAATCAGGAGCACACTTGAGAGGGTTAAAATAAGAAGTTTTTGTCAGGGCATGCCATGGATAAGGTGATCCAGGGTTGGCAAGAAGGGCCCATGGGGGCCTACTTGCCAAGTTGCAGTAGCAGAATATTTAGCTAGCGAAAAGTCAGGAAGCAATTCCAAAATACTACGTCTTTTGAAGCGGGCGCGTAAGCACTAACAAATTCATTATGTTTTCCCAAGATAGAAGATATGTAATGGTTATGTTTTGATATTCTGGTTAGGAAATATCGAAATATGAGCGAAGCATAAAACTAGAAAACCTCATGAAACTATACTAAATAAAATAGGTCTTATGGAACATTCAGTCCAAAATCTATTCAAATTCGATTTCGAAAGTACAGAATTTGTGGGAACGCAATGAAACTAGAAGAAAAAAAGCGAACAAGAGATCATAAATAATACAAAAACCATACTGATACAGAAACAGACACTCACTTTCGATTCAAATTTGGCTTTGGCACGCCTATGGTCATTCAAACTATATCAATGAATAGTTGGAAGAAATCACTAATTAGACAAAAAAAAAATTTTCCACAGCCTTCTCGAAAATAACATTTTCGGTATGATTTATTGAATCGAAGTAAGTACCACTTTACACGAATGGTTTCGAAAGAAGCATATTACGAGATGATTTTTTTCACTTTTGAAACGATTTCTTTACTTTCGGGGCGATTCTTGATAATTTTGGGACTGAAATCTCTAAGCAATAAGTCATAATTAATATTAAAAATAATATAGATATAAGTCGCTATCCCAAAGTCATTGCTTTTTTCAAAAGAAAGTCCATTGGTTATACCAAAAAATTATATGTTGAGAATATAGCAAAAATAGATCATTCCTAAAATTGGAAAATACTGTTTACATAAGCAATAGTTTTTTGTGGAGATATCAATTTTGACTATCTCAACCATCCAATAATGAAGATATATTACTAGATCTCATGCGAAGTTTTAATCTACAGTGTCAGAACACAGAACCCACAAGGATTTTCACCAATAAAAACAATTACTAAAATGGATTATTTTTTCCCAAATAAAGCCCGAACGAGTTGAAAATTTCAACATTGGAGATCATCTGGGTCTGATCATGAGCTTGGTATTGAAAATAAACCAGAAAAAAATCTACCATAAAAAATTAGATATACTTAAATAGAAACAAAAATTACACTGGTTACACTGGTTACTTTGGTTTCGTCTTGATAGGATGAAAGATGTTTGACTTTTAATTTTTCACGTTTCAATTGCTTATATCCGCAATCGTTTTCAGGTCTGTTGATGTGGTGTAATTAACATATAGTTATGGCGGTATTGTGCTGCGTGTACTTTCGCGCTATCAAATGACACTGTTCTTTATGTACTGAAACATTATTTATCCAATGAAAATTTTGTTTATGTATATGGCATCTCTAATGATGTAAATAATGCGTACGGTATTTTTTAAATATTGTGAGTTATGGTGTTGATGTATTTTGTCCCATTGTGACGAAAACTGTACACGGTAATATAAAATCTAAAAAGGTAAGAAGCTGAAAGACATATTCTGTTAAAAAAAATCAATTGTGTATAGGAGTTGACGAAATGACAGTGATTTTACTATACTTTATTATCTTGAATAATCTTAATATGTTTTTTGGGACTTGAATGCTCCCTATAATGTTTGAACAAACAAAAAACAACAATCAAAAGCTGAAATAATATCTAGCTAAGGACAAGTGATATAATCTAATAAATGTAATTGTTTACCTTCGTAGTGATTAATTTTTTGATATTCGAAACGAAACTGAAACGGCCCATTTCCTCTCAGTGTTTTTTTTCCGTCGACGAATATTTGAGTACACCTCTGTGCCTCAAAAGCATGACAACTTGATACTATGAATAATATTTTTTTACTGTTGTTTTTCTTATATATTTTACTCAACCTTTTTTAATATTGTTTAAAAATATTTCGACTTCCTACTTTCATTTTCCACATGCAACTAACATTTAATTAGACTATTGGTGGAATAGAGCTAATAGGATAGGTACTTCTTCCGAAAGAATATTCGTTTGATGTGGTAAAAGTAGTTGGAGTTGATACTCACTAAAATTTGGAGAAATTGTATGTGGTAAGATTATAGATTAGAATATCTTCCAAAACGGCTTTGAAATTCACTGCTTTCGTGCCTTGCTCAACGGTTATTTCTTTTAAGTAGAAAGGTTCAAATCTGGGCAACTTCAGTGACGGAACGCCTACTGCAATGGTGGTTTTTAGTGTTTCAGTGGCATCCAGCAAACATTTTTCCAGGTTCTTGTCAAATCTGTAGCAGCGAGGAAAGTTACTTGCTGGAAATAATAATTTCTTGATAAGTAAAATCACACTCACGAGGGATAATAATGAGGAAAAATTGTGAGAAACAAGAAAAAAAAAGAGAAAATTAATACATTTTTGATTTTTTTGAAAATAAAGTTAAATGTGGAATCATCTGTGACTCAAAGATAAACTCTAGTCGCCATTTTCCACTGTTCAAGTGACCTAGCAAAAGAGATGCAATTCTTATATCAATGATTTAAATGGTTTCTGTTTTTGATACTTCTGGATAATATTCTCTTTTGTCTAAAAGAACTTCTAATGAAAACTTAATAGTTGAAAAATCAACTGAGTGAATATGCGAATTTTCTCTTTAAGATTTTCTCTTTTCATTTAAGGTCAGTATCTATCAGATCTAGTTCATTGTCCAACGTTAGTTGCTAGAAATGATAATGTCTTGATAAGTAGAATCACACTCACGAGGGATCATAATCAGGAAAAATTGTGAGAAACAAGAAAAAAAAAAGAGAAAATTGATACATTTTTTATTTTATTGAAAATAAAGTCAAATGTGGAATCATCTGCGACTCAAAGATAAACTCTAGTCGCCATTTTCCACTGTTCAAGTGACCTAGCAAAAGAGATGCAATTCTTATATCAATGATTTAAATGGTTTCTGTTTTTGATACTTCTGGATAACATTCTCTTTTGTCTAAAATAACTTCTAATGAAAACTTAATAGTTGAAAAATCAACTGAGTGAATATGCGAATTTTCTCTTTAAGATTTTCTCTTTTCATTTAAGGTCATTATCTATCAGATGTAGTTCATTGTCCAACGTTAGTTGCTAGAAATGATAATGTCTTGATAAGTAGAATCACACTCACGAGGGATCATAATCAGGAAAAATTGTGAGAAACAATAAAAAAAAAGAGAAAATTGATACATTTTTTATTTTATTGAAAATAAAGTCAAATGTCGAATCATCTGCGACTCAAAGATAAACTCTAGTCGCCATTTTCCACTGTTCAAGTGACCTAGCAAAAGAGATGCAATTCTTATATCAATGATTTAAATGGATTCTGTTTTTGATACCTCTGGATAACATTCTCTTTTGTCTGAAAGAACTTCTAATGAAAACTTAATAGTTGAAAAATCAACTGAGTGAATATGCGAATTTTCTCTTTAAGATTTTCTCTTTTCATTTAAGGTCAGTATCTATCAGATGTAGTTCATTGTCCAACGTTAGTTGCTAGAAATGATAATGTCTTGATAAGTAGAATCACACTCACGAGGGATCATAATCAGGAAAAATTGTGAGAAACAAGAAAAAAAAAAAGAGAAAATTGATACATTTTTTATTTTATTGAAAATAAAGTCAAATGTCGAATCATCTGCGACTCAAAGATAAACTCTAGTCGCCATTTTCCACTGTTCAAGTGACCTAGCAAAAGAGATGCAATTCTTATATCAATGATTTAAATGGTTTCTGTTTTTGATACTTCTGGATAACATTCTCTTTTGTCTAAAAGAACTTCTAATGAAAACTTAATAGTTGAAAAATCAACTATCTGAGTGAATATGCGAATTTTCTCTTTAAGATTTTCTCTTTCCATTTAAGGTCAGTATCTATCAGATGTAGTTCATTGTCCCACGTTAATTGCTGGAAATGATAATTTCTTGATAAGTAGAATCACACTCACGAGGGATCATAATCAGGAAAAATTGTGAGAAACAAGAAAAAAAAAAAGAGAAAATTGATACATTTTTTATTTTATTGAAAATAAAGTCAAATGTGGAATCATCTGGGATTCAAAGATAAACTCTAGTCGCCATTTTCCACTGATCAAGATGTTTTCTGCTAGATATTCCAAAAAAAAATCTCTTTTGTCGTAAGTTGTATTAATTAAAAAAAAAAAATATTTTTATTTGAGAATAATTCCTGTTTTAATTTTTGTTTTCGAGGAAACATCATTGGGCTGTGCTTTCCAAAGATCTAATAGTTGTCCTGATAAAGACAAGTCTGACGACAAAAGATTGGAAATATTCAAACAGTCTTATCGATCGAATCAGTAGTTTTTTTTAGCGGAATCCGCGGAAACGAAAAGGGTAATTTTACATTAGTCCTTCAAACATATCAGTAAGATTCAGTTCATATTTCTGTGAATTTCTGTGCAACCAGACAGTCAAGCAGCACTGAAGGCCTTATATAGCAAGGAAGTAACGTCCAAACTGGTATGGGAATGCAAAGAAGAACTGTTAACTTTGTCAGACCGGAATCAAGTCAAACTGAGATGGGTTCCATGTCATCAGGTATCGCAGGCAATGAGAAAGCAGACTCGCACGAAGAGGATCGGAAATGCTCCCAAACCAAGGGCAGATGCTAGTGTACAGTAAGAGCGTCTGTAAAAGACTGGATTAGGGACAAGCACAAAAACTACTGGGATAGTGTATCAGAAAACAAACACGAGCAAGAATAAGTGTCAGGTTTTAGTGAGTATGCCTGGTAAGGAAAGTCTTACGGTATTTATTGAGCTTGGAGACTCAATATTTCTCTATAAAAGATTTGATCCACATGAACAAAAAAAAAAGCGTGCGTGATTTAACCTGTTATATATTTTCATTTTTCCATTGAATTATTCTCAGAAATGAATACCATCAAATGCTTTATTTGAGAACTGACTAACTTCACGTTGACACATAAACGCCATGCCCAATTCGCTCTCGAAAAATATAACATTAACTGAAACCTGAAGTGAGTAGATACATCATTTCTCGCCGGTATTCAATGATTTAACCTTATGGCTTCTTCTTTAGTCTTGATGTAGTCGTAATTACGGCTTGGTCAAGTTGGAAAAATCTCCACCAGATATTACTTCAGCTTCCGGAGACTTGTTATGACCAAGCCAACCACTTCAGATAATTATTCCTGATACGTGAGAGATGATTCTAACCAATGTGTCAGATCAATGTATTCCAAAGAATTTGAGGTGCACATATTGTGGAAGAGAAGGAGATGCATATTCAATCAATTTGTTTCAAGAAACGTATGCGTAACACAAATTGAGTTGATTTTACAGAGAAAGATGAAATCTATAGAACTAATTCATTAATTCAATCAGAAGCATCGGATAAATTCCTAATCCGCAATGATATCAATAATTCATCTTGTCAATTTATGGTAGGTAGATACAGGAGCAGCAATTTCTATTTGTTCAGAAAAGTTCTTTCAACGAATCTGTGCTAATTCAAAATTGAAATATATAAAAATAGATTTTTAATGTATGTGTTTTTACAAATCTCCCAGGTATTCGGAGAGAACTTCTCAGGTGCAGAGCTTGTGCGAGCAAGGTAGATCCGGGGCCTACAGCGCTGGGGATTGACCCCGGGCCGCCTGGGTGAGACGCAAATGCTCTAACTTAACACCATAACCACTTCGCTTCACTTACAATTATAAAAACTCGAAACTTGTGCGAGTCAAGGATTAACGAGGTCTTACCTTTTAACTTGCGATTCCTAGCACGAGACCAGTGACCATGCTGGGAATCTAACCCACGTCCCTCTGACTGATAGACTAGCGCTCTACCATCATGACCACTGCGATTGAAAGCATTGACTCTAACCACTCGGCTAGCTGACCTTATTTCGCTGATAGATAATATAGAGTTGGCTTCAGTGGTAGTGATATAAAGGGTAATGGATATCAATTATTACCAGGTGACTTTTCCTGATTCGACATAGTACTGTTAGCCAAGCCAGCAACCTGCCCGTAGTATTGGAAAAGTTAGTTGTCATCTCATGACCACTGCGATTGAAAGCATTGACTCTAACCACTCGGCTAGCTGACCTTATTTTGCTGATAGATAATATAGAGTTGGCTTCAGTGGTAGTGATATAAAGGGTAATGGATATCAATTATTACCAGGTGACTTTTCCTGATTCGACATAGTACTGTTAGCCAAGCCAGCAACCTGCCCGTAGTATTGGAAAAGTTAGTTGTCATCTCATCTATAGGTACAGTTCAGTAGTCCAAGTAGAGATAATTAGTTGGAAAGTACCAATACATCTTCGATACTGGACAAGGAAAAGGTCGTTCAGACAAAACAGACACTAGGGATACCCGACCCCGACAGTCAGCAGAAGACTTCCTCTGGTTAAGGAGGATGATGCTATGAAAATAGTCATCGATATAGAGAAACAAGGAGTCATCAAGCCATCCGACAGTCCCTGGTTCTGTCCAGTCGTACTGGTGAAGAATAAGGAAGAATAATTGAATTCAACGAGTTAGGTCTGTTTGTTTGTTTATTCGATCAGTATAGATTATTTTTATTCATTATATCATAAGCAAGTGGTTCTATTTGTATGTTGATCATTTGTTGTATTGGTCTTAGGTTTATTTCTATCTGTGGATTATTTTACTTCTATTGCAAATTTTCAGGTGGATGGTAACAGTCCTAAATTATAAGAGTGGTAACTTGCAAAGAACGGCTACTGTTAGTTAAGGGGCTCATTTGATGAGAACGATTGACAAGTTCTCACCAAAACATGGTGATTCGAATCAACTTATTATACGTATAGTTCTGATGAGGAGTAGAACTATTTATTGAATTAACAAATGAACGATATCTTGGAAAGGATGCAAAAGTTATTGTGAAAATTTGGACTGAAAAACTCGCCCAAAGAGAAGACCATCTAAATTTGTCCCTATAGTATTTTCTTCAATATATGATATAGCAAAGTCGAAATTAGATGTCAATTTTATTTCAAAAATTATAGTGGAATCCTTTTAAATGTACTGATAGTTCACAAATGTGAGTTTTTCACTGAAAATATCGAATACTTACGCAAAATTTTTGAATCATATTCTCCCAGTAGGCACATCACTACACAAAAAATTATAACAAGACCCATTCTATCGACCAGTAGCACACGAATGGTAATGATACAAAACCCATTTAATATACCCTAAAACATTTTATAGATAAACTTCCCACGTTGTTATAGTGGTGGGGCTTTCGACCAAAAATCTGTGAACACGTAGGTAATGTTTATTCACCTACAATTATTTTTTTAAGCCGCCTAAGATACCTTCTAAATTTTCGAAATTGTCGGTAATAAAATTTACATATAAATTGTGTTATTGCCAATAAGGCATCATAAATCTCCTAATTACCCCAAATTATAAACGTTTTATTACTTACCCATCGAATAGTTCCGATGATGAACACTACTGCAAAAAATCAAGACAAACAACACGGAACTAACAGCTGAAAGTCGCGGAATTATATTGTTTTCCTATTAATTTTTATTGCGGTCTCGATGTTGTTGTAAGTTGAAGTGTTGAATACGGTAAATAATTAACATCCAGACAATTATTACACAAATGTTAACATTTACCATGAAAAGTGGACACGAAATCGCACTTATAAAAAAGAAAATTTGACTTATGTTAACTGTATAATTCAGTATGATGATGACGGTTATTTTTTGACATGTTTTCATGGGGATTTTTGGCTCGTATTGCCTGAGAATAAAAAAAAACGTTAATTCAAAGAAATCAATACAATTATGGATAGAAGGGCAAATGAAACAATTTGACTCAATAAAATAATGCATTCAGATGACCATTATTTTTGGATATATTTAGAAAAAGTTGAATGAAATTTGCCATGAAATTCCTATGGTGACATTTGCTTTCTTGATCCATAGAGTATCTGACGTTAGTCAATCACCATTCTGTTATATCTTACTTGTTTCCTTTAAGAATGTTACCATGTTTTCAGATCCTCGCTCTTCGGAATTGTTTCCTAACATTTCATAAGCATGATGGGCTGGCTAACTTCTTTAGAAGTTTCATCTTGATAATTCATCAATGACTCAAGGTTTCTTACTCCTAAAATTGTATTTATTCTGCCTCCGGTAGTCTGGTTCATTAATTATTGTTTCTTGATTCGCACTTATACTTGTGACTGCATTGTTATTCGATAACATGTTTGTACCTGCTGTCATTATATTGTTGATTATTCTTTCCCTTACATTTTTGAGAATAGGATTCCAGATCCGGATTAGGTTCAGAGTCTAATCTTTTCAATTGAAATTCTACATGTGCTTGTTCTATTGCTTCAAGCACAAGCTGACTTTTAAAGTATCCTGTAATCCCCTTAACTGAGCGCGTGTCTTTCGCTACAGTCGATTGGTCCGTTTGGCCTAATTTACAGTTTCTCCGATGTTCATTTAGCCTTGTTTCAATGGGTCCCTTGTGGTTCCGATATATACTTTTCCATAATAACACGGAAGGTGATAGTGAATCTCTTTTGTCTTTTTCCGACCTAAGGGTTTGTTGAATTTCCTTGGTCGGCTTGAAAACTGTTTTTATTTTGTATTTTCTTAAGAGTTTTTCGATTCTGTCAGTGACCATAGATATATGGTAGGTATGCTCGTACATTCGCCTAAGCCACCTCCTTGTTTTGACTTGTGAAAGTCTTCGGTTTCATGGACGTTACGTCAATGTGGAGATAATTCTTCGCTTTTGACCCGAATGGTGGATTGATAGTGCATGAATGAATCATCCACTTGCTAGAGCTATTCTATATTGGATTGGCGATTGGAGAAGTTGCAGCATTCCATCCAGGCAAAGATGTCTTCGTTAGAGTTGTTGATATGAATTATCCTTTAAATGATGTACCAATATACTTTCAAGGCAGCCGACATGTTAAGGCATTGATTGAACTTTCTTAAAAGTCATGATATATTCGTATATAAAAACAGTTGATATAAAAATATAAACAATGTGTTATAGTGATGTCTAAAATGAAAATAGAATAGAAGCAGTTCGATTCTTCATAATGAGTTCAAATAATACACTCCATTTTAAAAAATAAAATCAGTTGTCTTCTAAATAATTCCCAATGGCACCAATGTGATTATATTTGCTAACGAAAAAAAAGTAGTTTCAAGGATGTAATTTTGTGTGTTGGTAAATAAGAATTAATTCTTACAATGAACTTTACTCCGTCTTACTGTCACTCATCGTTTATTTTCATTTATCGAAAATGAAAGTTACAGGATTGAAACTACCAAAACCATGTAAAAATGGATTCATATTCGAGGTTGAATGCATTTCAATTGATTAACAGTCAACCAGTTTCAAACACAACGAATAATACAGAAAAATTAGGCATAATAAACATCAACTAATTTAGACAAAACAAATCATATCTTTTTTCTGAATAAGAACAATATATTTGATTCGATTTTCGATTCCAGGTATAGCTTCACTAAAAACCAGCACCAAATCATGGATTCAGCAGAAATCTCAAAAATGGTGGAATGATTCACTAGGAATGAGACAGGCCAAAGAGTTTATTGAAAACCCACTGCCAACATTCACAGAATATCTACTAAGCCAGAGAAGGATTACTACTTGAATAATAGTTGGACTCCTCACAGGGCATAGTAGGCTCAATAAACATATGAGCATAATCAGTCTGGCAGAAGAAATGCTATGCAGGTTCTGCCAGGAAGAAGAGGAAACATCAGCACATATACTATGCCACTACGAGGGCTTGTCAAACCAGAAAGACCAAAAGCTCCCAAATATATGGGAGTTATAAAAACTAGCCTATGGAGTCTCGTGATGAAGACAGGGCTAGACAAAGAATAAACGATTTCGAGGGCACACACAATAGATTTGCAAAGATCGCGGTGTAGATGCTTATGGAACAGAAGCCCCAAACTAATCGAATCTAATATGAATAGAGTATTGTCAAATGAATTTGAACAGAAGCACAAAAACAATTACGGAAAACACGGGAAACACATTTTCTCAGCATCAAACATGAGTGAAATTGCATAAAAATATCAATTTGAATACAAAGAAGCGTGGTACTTGGCTCACTGAGAACTTGAGACTCCTTTTGGGTGTTGGAGACAGAGCTCCACTTTTACTGTATACAGAGATGGTAGGGAATATTTCTCGTATTATGACTTTTACAGAATTGCAAAGTTTCCATGTACTAATGTGAAAACTATCGCTATCTCGAAAAAATTTAGCCGATTCTTCTTCAAATGGCATAAGTAGCCATCGAATTCAAGTTTCATAGAGTTATACTACTACTTTTGTTGTTGCAATAGTGTCAAAATGAGAGTTTATTTTATTGTTTGTTATTTGATGTGTTGGATGGAAACGAATGGTGGTAAAGATTTACGTGAGTATTGAATTAAAAAAAACCATGAACCTAGAAATATATTCAACACTACGAAGGAAATTTGCAACTTTCAATTCATAGCTTCCGCCAGTTGGTCCTTCGATGTTAACTTCATTTATAAATATAACAAAGTTTGAAAGTGTGTATCGGGAAAGAATCAAATGAATGAAGAGTGATAATTCCGACTGAGGTCGAAAATACCCTTCTCTCCACACATTTCCACAAAATGGAAAATGAGACAAATATTTGATAGAAAACAACTACTTTCCCATATGGACATTGAATTACATCTATCATCCATTTGTGCGATGTTTCTCAAGGGGGATACTGTTGCGAGTGCTGATTGTAATAAAGCCTGTGCATTGGGTGCTCGGTAGCGAGGCGGTTAGATGCCGGCCTTTGAAACTTTCGCATGGATTTGGCCAGGTTCAAATCCTGGAAAACGAAAAAAATTTTACTTGTGTTTCTAATGGGGCCAGAATATCAGGTTTTTCCATTTGTAGTTGATTATGGAAGATAGATAGATAGATGAATAAACTTTATTGTTTAAATTTTCGATAAAGTCATAGTTATTATAGTGTTAACTGTTTACATAATAGCATTCATGTAAGTCTCAGTAGATAATGCTTCAATAAATATAAAAATAAATGAATGTGAAAATATATTCTAGTTCCACAATATATGATATTGAATATAAATAAGCTAGAATACATATCCAAGATATTTCTCTAAATTGTAGAAGCATTTTCTTATCAGGAGTATTTTACAATTTTTCTAAAATGTTTCGTATCACAACTATCTCCCACTTGATTTGGTGAATGATTATAAATCTGCTTGCTGCCATATAAATCAAAGACTGTTTCGTGAGAGTTGAGGTGGGAATATTTTAATTTTTTTCCTAGCGTTTATATCTATTTTTGCTGAAGTTGATGAATTTCTCCTCGTATTTGTGTATCAAGTAAGCAGTCTCTAAAATAAAAATTTCATAGAGAGTTAGTATTTGCTTTCTGGCAAAAACTGGCTCGTGTGATTTACGAATCTTCACTTTGAAAATTATTCCCGAAGCCCGTTTCTGGAGAACAAATATACTTCGAAATGGAGATTGACTATAATAATCCCAGAATGGAATTCCATACCTGAGGTGGGACTCAATAAATGAGTAGTATGCCGTTAAAAAATGTCACTTTTCTAGTTTGCGGAATATTATATTGACAACGTAGTAACCAGAGGATAACTTTTTTTTAGTGATTCAAACTTCAGATTAATGTCAATTTGTACGCTTTGGGCTTGCTTTTGATTAGTTGAGAACCTTGAGATATTGTTTCTAGGTAATAATAATAATAATAATAATAATACGACGGATTGCTACATGACGACGACCGCAATGAACACGGACGCTTTGAGTGGAGGGATGAATTAAGGGACGGTCTTCTGCATTGTTATGAGAGCAGTGAGCTCGCCCGAAGAGGATACATGGCAAGAATGCATGCTCTTTGGTGTGAGTTACACCCAGATCATGCCGTTTTTTCCGCCCAAAACCTGAGGGATTATGTATCTCATCTTCGGGCACGAGGCTATGTTAGAGCTCCTCCTCAGCTGGTTGACGCAGTGGCAGAAGTGGCAGATATGCCACGTGTCGACCTGGCTGTAGAGGAGCCCCGCATGATACCACCAACGGAAGGCATCAGAACCCGCAGGACGCTTCATAACACGAAGCCCCTGAAGCCACAACAACTGGCACGGGTGGATGCGGATATTCACGATGTCAGAAGAGGCTGACATCTGGCAGATCAACTCTGCCGTGTATGACGCCGCTCAGAGCCTGTCCCAAGCAGAGAGGAGGGATACCACCCCTCTGATTGGAAGGCATGAGCGACGCATTCACAAGATGGAAGCTAAGATCAAGTCGGCGTGACAACACGCGTCTCGTATCCAGTGTGAAGCGGACTACGTGGCGGCCAAATAGGCCCTTCACGCCCGCAGGGCGTCGAATTGCTGCGAATTTGAGACGAGCTCACCACACACTCAATCAAGGCGGACTGTTTTCCATTAAACAGCACTGTCTTGATAGGATACGAATGCTGGTGGCTGCAAAAAGTCACTAGTGAGGCGACCGAGTAGAAACCTTCTGGAAGGTTATTTACAAATTTCCGCAACCACTCAATGAAGATACTCCAGCCCTAGCGCAGCTCGAAGCCTTTTGTAGGAGGCTTCGTCAGCCTAAGCTCAATGAACTGCGCAATTCGATAACCCCGAAAGAAGTTCGATAGACCCTCAAAGGTTCGAAGAACTTTGTTGCTCCAGGTCCTGATGGACTAAATAACTATTGGTGAAAAAAATTTCCATGTACCCACCACCATCTATCAAGAGTTTTCAACTCATGGCTAGATGGGGAGCAGCAGATTCCGGATTGGTTTGTCGAGGGGCGAACCGTGCTAATCCCCAAAAACGAAGATTTGTCTGATACGAAGAACTACAGACCGATAACATGCTTGAACGCATGATATAAGATGTTTACACGCATTTTATACATGCGAATACTCTCCGCAGTTAAGCCGGTGTATGAACGGATATATGAGCAAAGAGGGTCAAAGAAGGGGGTCGCTGGCTGCAAGGGGAACCTGCTGATCGACAGATGCATCACGCAGGACTCCGTGCAGTATAAGCGTAACCTTTCAATGGCCTGCGGATCGATTATCGCAAGGCATTTGATACAACATCGCATGAGCTCATCGTGCATTTGCTCAGATGCCTTGCAATACTCGATCAAATAGTGAGATGCATTGAACAGCTGATGCCGCTCTGGAGGACTCACTTTACCATAACATCTGGTCAATTCAGAGTCCAAACAGAGCTGGATATCTTCAGAAGGGGCGTGTTTCAGGGAGACTCCCTCAGCCCTCTTCACTTCTGCATCTCACTACTGCCATTATCCGTTGCACTACGGAAAACCCGCAGATACAACTGCGGCACCCCCAGCAATCGGAGGCATAGGGTCACCCATCTGTTTTACATGGATGACCTTAAACTTTATGCCTCCGGAGAGAAGGACCTTGATCAGTCCTTAAGGGTGGTGCAAGAGTATACGCATGCTATCGGAATGGAATTTGGGATCGATAATTGTGCCACGGTTAATCACAAAAGAGGACGATGCGAGGAATACGGAGAGGACGTTCAGCTCGTAGACGGAAGCATCCTACATCATCTGGATGCCGGAGAGAAGTATACCTACCTAGGAGTGGAACAACGCCACACCCAAGAGGTAGCTACTGTCACAAACTCTCTCCGCGGCAAGTATCAGCACAAACTCCGATAGATCTGGTCATCAGTACTGTCGGGGAAGAACAAAGTTGCTGCAACTAATATGCTTGCCGTTCTGATTCTACTCTACTCCTTTGGAGTAATGAAATGGACACAGGAAGAGCTGCGATAACTCGACGTAAAAACTCGCAAAATGATGCATCTTTATAGGAGCTTGCATCCTAAATCGTCTGGTCCACGTTTATACTTCCCCAGACAATGGGAAGTCATAGACTTTTGAGTTTGGAGTATCTACACAACTGGATGGTGCCTGTAAAGTCATCATGAGTTCAGATCCCCTCCTCTGCTTGGTATGCGAACACGAGAAAGCAGGGATTGGAGCATTTCTTTTCATGGCAGCAACCCGTGCAGCCGATGAACTCGGTCTCATATTCGAAACTGAACGGACGAACTCAAACTCTGTCACCGAGTTGGAACCCGTTCAGTAAAAAGCCCACGTGAATGCTGAGTGTGACGGGCTCCTACAGCTACATAAGGATAAGCCAATGCATGGGGTCTTCTTCAAGAACATTGAAGACCCTGGCTTATCCATAAACCTGACCTTCGACTTTCTCAGGTCAAGTGGGCTGAAGTCGAAAACCGAGGGATTAATAATGGCCTGCCAGGATGGTGTCTTCAACACCCTCGTTTTACCGTAGTCGCGTGAAGTAGGACGATTTTCATCATTGAGTTATCAGCTCCTGGCGAAACGAACATCGTCCGAAAAGAGGAGGAAAAACAGACTAAATATCGTGATCTACTCTTTGAACTCCGTAGGCTTTATCCAAACCATTCTGTCAAAATGGTGGTTCTGATAATAGGGGTCCTTGGTGGAATGATGGACACACTGCTCTCAAACTTAAAAATCATACCGGCTTGCCGTGATATGGCCGGATATCTTAGCCGGACGAATACAGAAGGCCGTTATTCTTGGTTCACTCCGCCTGCTCAGGGCACATGATTCTCGGACCCAATAGTCGGGTAAGTGACTATTGGGACATGGCGTGTGGGGTAGTTATTGGGATAAATGATCCAGCGGAAGTATTGGGGCTCCGGAGACAGGACCTGTCTGGGAAATTCCTAACGGAAAATAAAAATAAAATAATACTCCCTCATAAATACTAGTTTAGTGTACCCAAAGGCATAACATGTGCGGGTACAGGACGGCTATTTTTATTATTTGTCGTGGCGCTCCGGTGCGACTCACTGATTAGTGGTGGCGTATTCACCTTCCAGCTGTAGGAAAACCCAGAAAACCTACAGCACCACCTCGGGTGGTCGGTGTGCACTCCAAGCTAGCACCAGATGAGAGAGATTGGCATCTAGACAAGCCACAATACACTTGCTTTTCAACAAGGCATGCGGTCGCCTATCGATCCGATATAAAGTAGATGAGGAAATTCTTTTGTACCTACATCGGGCTCGAACCGACTCTCGTTATGCTGGAGTTTCGAACGGCCTGTGCGTTAGACCGCTGATCCACCGACCACACACATGAAAGTAACCAAATTTGTTTTATGTAACATTCATTATCAGCATGTTATCCTCACACCACAGTTCTATTTTTTCTACATCAATAGTAATAATTTGAACCAAAACATCACGATATTTATTATATATGCCATAGAGTTGTGATATTATCAGCGAACAATGTGAGATGTCCAGAAATATGTAGATTATCTATATCGTTGATGTAGAACAGGACTAAAATGGGACCCAACACAGAGGCCTGGAGAAACCCACGTATACATTTTGTCCCTGTCGGAGCTATCATTGCTCAGTACAATACTTTGATTTTGATCACTAAGGAGAGATCTGATCCAGTCTAGAGATGTACCGCGAAAGCCATAATGTACAAGCTCTTTTCAGTAGTTTTTCATGACTCACTCAGTCAAAGGCTTCAGAAAGATTAAGATATATTGCTGCTGCCGCCTCTTTTTCGTTCAGGCTCATGTTCACTCTTTCACAAAAATCAAAGAATGCATCATTTGATCTATTTTTGCTTCGGAAACCAAACTGTTTCGCCAATATATGTCTCTGCAAGTAACACATTATTCTGTTTAACTAGTTTTTTGATGATTTTGGACAGTGTTGACTGTAGTGAGATCAGCCTGAAGTTGTTTGGATCATCAGTGGCACTATCTTTGTGCAGGGGTATAATTATTGCCGTATTCAGGCTAGTTATATATACAAACCCCTAAGAAACCCTTAACTTGTAACTTCCATGTAGTGCTGACTAAGGTTTATGAAAATTTGATTAACCGTGCTTTATAGTTAGTTCAGTTCTGTTAGCGACGTTGTACGAGACACATCTGTCTTCACAAATAAATTTGTACTTTGTAAATTCGATTTTGCTTTTTAAAAATAGTTTCTCGTGGCCCGAAAGCTTAATTGGCTGGAAGGAAAAACGCCTGTGATAAAAGACTTGTTTACGGTCACAACTAGTGCACTGAGTGCTCCATCCGATAATAATTGTGACAATAGTTTGGTCGATAAGTGGTCTTTATCTGAATAATTTTCGTTTTTTATATCACTAATTATTGACTTGAGCTAAGTCAAATCCATATCATGTAAGAATTATTGAGAGTGCATCGAAGTGGTCACATTTTGTAGATAATCGAGAGGATCAACTTTCAAAGAAGTGTTCTTGGTTAATTTATTTGCTGAAGTTATTGATGTTTTTGTTGATCCGTGGATATTACAGAATAAGTTCTTTCAATTGTTCGATGGTGAATCACCTCGAGTACCTCTCTCCCGGAAATCCAAATCAAGAGGTATTTTGCATCCAGTATTTTACTTAGAAAGGGAAAATGGAAAACGTGTCGATAGAGGAAATAGATCTGAATAACTGCGATGATACTGACGAAACCAATCATTGACCCAATCAACTTTCGTACATAACACCTTCACGACGAAGAGAAATACCACATTCTTAAGTTATGCGAAGGATATTCTGATATTTTTTCATCAAGAAAATATGCTCCTAACGTTCACAAGCTAAATCCAATATAACAATTAGACTCACGATGAAACCCCAGTTTACTCGAAATCCAACCGATATCTTTGTATTCATAAACAGAAAACAGAAAGTCGAATACAGAAAATGTTAGACCAGAATATCATAAGACCTAGTAACTCATCGTGGTTGTTGCCCATTTGGGTTGTCCCCAAAATGGCTCATGCATCCAGAAAACAAAGGTGAGGGGTAGTAGTAGGTTGTGAAAAACGTAATGAAAGGACCATTAACGACAAATACCTCCTTGAAAATTTAGTTAAATGCTAGTACTTCACGACTTAAGATCTTGTCAGCAGTTCTCATCAAATCGAACATTGATAAAACAGCTTTTAATACTGAGAACGGACTCTGTGAATACCTAAGAATGCCATTTGGCCTGAAATGTGCTCCAGCAAGATTCCAACGCGTTATTATTCTTCGAGGTAGCCAAAACAAAAAATGCTTAGTATACTTCAAATCTCTATATGATAGTCTTTTTCACAACCCTTTAGGATCACATAGAATGGTTGAAATCCGTATTCCAACGAATAAGAGAATCAAATTCCAAAATACAGTTGGACAAATCGAAATTTTTGCGCTCAGATGTTACCTACTTAGTGGTGTAAAACTGAACCCTGACAAAATAATTGCAATGAAGAATCAGTCACGACCAAAAACAACTAATCACATTAAATGTTTCTTCGTACTCCTTGATTATTATCGGAAAATCATTAATAATTTCTCTAAAATTAAAAAACCTTTGTCAAAATGCCTAAAGAAGGGAGCGAAGATCGACCACTATCTAAACTTCTATTCCTGTTTTGACAAGCCAATCTTACAATACCACGACTTCTCTCAACCACAGACGCTTCGAATTTTGCTTTAGGCACAATATTGTTCCAATGGCCTATAGATAACAAGAATCAACTCTCGAAGAAATGTTTTTGGTTTATGTGTTGGCTGAAGTGATTGATGTTCTTGTTGAGTCGCGGATATTATAGAATGAGTTATTTCAAATGTTTGATGGTGAGTCACCTCGAGTGAAATCCGTATGGAGAGGTATTTTGCTTCCAGTATTTTTCTCAGAAGGGGAAAAGGAAAAACGTGTATGGAGGATGGCGATCACACACTCAAACATGGAATACCCAATTCTACAGCAAGATATGGACGATAGTGAAGACTATAGGCTCAAGTACACGGGGCGAGTTTACAAGCTACAAACCGGCTTTTTTACAAGCAGCTCGTAGACAAGTCCAGTGTGCTCGATGCACTCGCTCCGTTATCTGCTTGTAAAAACGCTCTGGAAAAAGTTGAACTGCCGGTGACTTTACACACCACTCGCCGGCTTTTGAGCGTGCTAACTTGTAAACTAGCAACGTAGTAGTAGCTTGTGCACAAGTGGCTAGTAGCATTGGTCTTGAAGATGTCGGAGGAGAATACTTGCCTTGCGATTTAGAGTGTTTTCAAGACCAATGGAGTTGAAACCCGATACTATTGATAGAGTTGTTTGAGCTGTTTGCAGTTTGCATAACTGTCTGCGAAAGACTGCTCCAAGCCACTATATGTCACAACAAGCAGTGGGCAGAGATTTTAACACAGGTGATGTAACACCTGGTGAATGGAGACAAAATACCAATAGTTTAGCAAATTTTCACAATAACCTCCTAACAGCAGACGACAACAGGTGTTTTCCACACGCCAGGTAGTTGGCTAATGAGCAAGTGGAAAATTTTGTGTGTACTCGACTACTACCCACTCGCCGACTCGCCGGCATTTTACAAGCCGGCTTGTTAGCTTGTAAACTCACTCCGTGTACTTGAGCCTTATCTAACACCTTTAGTGAAGACTGTAACCCTTTTAGTCGCTGCTTGGCAGGATTTACCAAGGGACTATAAGATAGACCCCCATCCAGACGCTTATCGAAAAATGATAAATATCTTAAATAATTATTAACAAATAAATTAAAGAAATTTCAAATTGAGCAATATCATAATAAAAAAAAATCTTTAAATTTTTCAGCGATAGATTTTCCACGTTGTCGCAGATCCGACGAGAACTTCCACGATTGCGTTCTCAAGGCATTGAAAGTAGCGAAACCTTTCATTGCCAAGGGCGTGCCAGAGGTAAATTTACCACCGTTCGAGCCTTTTTTCAGCGAGAATGTGGTCATAAATCTAGATACACAAGCAGTCAAACTAAAAGCTAACCTCACAAACGTTTTCGTCCATGGATTCACAGATTTTGCATGCTCCACATTTCAGTAAGTATTTTAATTCATTCAAGGGATACGTTTATCATAATGACTTCAAGATGGAAGCTTTTTGTTATTGTTGGTTGTTTTTGCTTGCAATAGAGTGATACATATGTGGATCCCAGCATAATCCCATTCAAGGCTTCAAAGTAATCTCAAAACACTAATTGATTTTGGATGCACAAAATCATTCATTGGCCCAAATCTAGCTCATGCACGATCTTTCCCCAAATTAGAACATTACGAACGACCCCTTCATAGATTCGAGTATTTTTGAAAAATTCTGCTCATGAACAAATCGCAATCTTCAAGGACTCCTCACTACTTTCCTTTCAGAGATAAAACTCATGTGCCTCAACACAAAGAGGTACTTAATCACGGTTGCACCCTGATGCAAATGAGTTATAAGAATGAAAACCTTAGTGCTGAAAGGCGAAATAATTATTCTCCACCAGAAATTCCACAAATGTGAGATTCCAGAATATCAAGCAATTGCAAAACACTGTAGAGCTTTGACAACAATACGATCGATCCTGTCACCTTAGACTCCTCCGAACGTATCCGTGCTGAAAAATTTCACTGTAAGTCGATAGAGGAAATAAACCTAAACAACTTCGATAACACTGACAAACCAAACATTGACCCAACCGACTTCCGCACAGAACACCTTTATGATGAAGAGAAAAATCACATTCTCAAGTTATGCAAAGGATATTCTGATATTTTTTATCAAGGAAAAATGCCTCTAACATTCACAAGTAAAATTAAACCTAACATAGAGACCCGTAGCTAATAATAATAATAATAATACTTTCTCATAAACACTCTTTGAGTGTACCCAAAGGCATAGCCTGTGCGGTTAGAGGACGGCTATTATTATTATTTGCCGTGGCACAAAATGATCTTCCTAATCGATGCCACTATAAACACTCAGAGAAAAAAAAAACATAGAAACCCACGATGAAACCCAGATATCCTTTCATGCATAAACAGGAAGTAGAAAATCAATACAGAAAATTGATTCAGATGATTGGCAGGACCATGGAACCGGTACGGAGGTGTTCCCCCAATTAAATCGAAAAATAATTTCAGCTTTGATATTTAGACTGCATTGCAAAGTTTGTTCTCGTAGAAAACTTTGCCAAGTATTAAACAAATATAATTCCATGGTTATAGGGGGCAGCAGTTATTTTCTGTTAAAACTTGCCGACGAAAATGCCTCTTGTGTAGGATCTTTAGCGGAAAATTCGGTTTACGTATCCACCATTTTATCGTGATTAGGTTAATGGTCTTCCGTCAAGTAGTTTCGCGCCTCTTCATAATCCAGAAAATGTTAGACAAGAACATCATAAGACCTAGTAACTCACCATGGTCGTCTCCCATTTGGATTGTCTTCAAAATGGCACATGCATACCTCCTTGACAGGTTTAGGAAAATGTCAGTACTTGATGACTTAAGATCTTGTCAGCGGTTTTCATAAAAAACAGCTTTCAATACTGAGAACGGACACTATGAATACCTAAGAATGCCATTCGGCCAGAAATATGCTCCAGTAAGATTCCAATACGTTATGGACAATATTCTTTGAGGTATCCAAAACGAAAAATGCCTAGTATACCTTGATGATTTCATAGTCTTTTCCACATTCCTTAAGGAACACATAGAGCGATTGAAACCCGTATTTTAAATATTAAGAGGATCAAATTCCAAAATAAAGTTGGTCAAATCGGAATTTTTGCGGAAAAAGGTGACCTACTTAGTACTCCCAATGGTGGAAAAGTGAACCCCGGCAATAGAATTGCAATCAAAAATTACCCACTAACAAAAATAACTC
This sequence comes from Chrysolina americana, assembly GCA_958502065.1. Taxonomy (NCBI): domain Eukaryota; kingdom Metazoa; phylum Arthropoda; class Insecta; order Coleoptera; family Chrysomelidae; genus Chrysolina; species Chrysolina americana. Next base: position 91,683,920 of record OY293410.1, read on the forward strand.
ACATGATTGAAAAAGAAATATTAGCAATTGTAAAGGCCACTAAATACTTCCGCCCGTATTTGTCCAGAGGCATATTCGATATTTTAACTGAACACAAACCATTAGAATGGTTATTTTCCCTCAAAGATTCAAATTCAAAATTATTGCTATAGTGTATCAAACTGGAGGAGTATGACTACAATGAAACTACACACAGAAAATCACAGCCCTTCTATTTCTGTTCCACTCAACAAAGAATCAGAAACCGTTCTCGAACAAGAACCAACTGACATTATTGAGGATAACATGGTACACACAAACCAAGAACAAGACCCTGTTATAGCGATTTCTACATCAGAGTCACCATTTAGCTAGAAAACACACTGATTGACCAGGGCCGACCATCCGCCATCAAAAATTGAAAGGGATCAATAGAAACTTTCCAGCTCAGACTGAACGACAAAAATTTTCAGCAGGTTGGAATTCCAAACATGGTCATCGAAAACCGGTCGAGGAAGATCATTCATAAGAATACACGTGTTGGGAATTTTGATTTTAGTTGGTGGTCGCGGATGGTCGGTCATGGTTGCTCAGTATGCTGGCTGCCTTCATTATGCCAGTATGACATAATTTTCAGTCCTGCTCTTCATAGCCCCGCCAGACTTTCGATACAATTGTTATTCGGAAAGGAACAACAATCCACTGTACAAATATCGCGAAATAAATTCGAAGAAAACGTTGTCAAATTTTTTAAGGAATATATTGTTTTAACCTATATTAACCTATATTTCGAAAATCTTGATGAGTACGAAGGTTTTTTCGCAATAATTGAGAAGAATTTCAAATGGTCATCACTCAAATTGAAGAAAATGTAATGCAAGACTCATAGAGGTAATTTCAAGAAATTACGTCCACGAGATCATTGAACAAGCATATTATTTGAATTCCCTTATTGGAATTGAGATTGTGGATAACCATATACCTTTTCCCACCATAGAGTTCCAAAATAAATCATAGTAGATAATATCACTTGATCCAAGAACTTTGTTCTAGAACTTTCGGAATTGTCAAAATTATTGTTAATTTATATCACTGGAACATCCACAATCCAATGGTATGATCGAATGGTTGCATTTCACCCTAATTGAGCATATCCGTCACCTGAATATTTGAGGTTACCTCAAATCACCTACCAAAATGGAAATGAAATACGAAATCTTAGCATATAACCATTCAAATCACTCAATTACCAAAATTAAACCTATTGATATAATTAATGGGCATATCGACAATGAAAACCGATTTAACATTGAAATTGACAAGATTTTACTAAATGATTATATAAATGGTCAAGAAGAAAAATAAAAAATGTTATACTCGAAAATCAACACCGATCTAATGCGAAATAAAGAAAGAACAATAGAAAAAGTTAATTAAAACCGCTACGATATAGCAATTTTTCAACCTGATCAAACCGCCTTTATCAAAGAACATAGGTAAACGTCGGAAAAACGCTATCGTAAAAAATAAACATAGCAATATACATTTAACTACGTGGAAATAATGATATTAATCAAGGACAAAGTCGAAAACAAATCCATTACTGAGAATCTTGATTACACTAATGAAGAATAATATGAAAACTTGATGGAAGTTCGTCAGCAAAACCGAAGTGAATTGAGTTACACTGTCAGAAAAAATCTGAGCAGACCACATCTCCCTAGAAGCCGTGTCTAAACCTTCAGATATCATACCGATTCGGTACGACTTCGAGGTGCAGTTTGGAGTGTTCATAAACAACCACCAGATTCACATAGAGAATGGTCCTCAATTGGCAATGGATGCCTCCGTGTGGAACACGGATGGATCCAAGATGGTCGAAGGGGTTGTAGTGGGCGTTACAGAGTCAACTTTCAGGTGCTCATAACCCCTTGGTAGAACCCCAACCATCTCTCAAGCAGAAGTACATGCTATATAGACTTGTGTCCAGAAATGCCTTTGAAGGGGCATCAAAAGGGAATACATACTATATATGATCAGATAGCCAAATAGCTAAAATCTCTGAAGTCACACACATTGCCAAAGGAGGGGCAAACATACCCCTTCCATGCCTAGAACCCTTCTGTGGACTCTCCAAAGCCCACTCAAAAGAAGAGTTTCGACGCTGGAAATTCGATGAAATTAAATCTCACTGGAATGAAGTGCCAACACAAACACAAGCAAAAAGGCTAGTGAGCCTTTCGCCAGTTCTCTAGTTGGAAAAAAAGACTTGAAGACTAACACACTGGGCACTGCCCTCTAGGGCATCTCGGCAAGTCATAGAGTGATAGTTGCCGCTATTGCGAGAACTTCGCGGAAACTGCAGAATATGTGCTTTGCGAATGCCAGAGCTCTTCTACAAGAGGCTCAAATTCCTGGAAGGGGCCTTCTCAACTCCCTCCGACATTAGGAACTTAGCTCCCAGGAAACTGATACGAAGTCTCAGGATCCCAGGTCTTGCTTGAGAGGACTGCACAGCCTGCACGACCCCCCTATATTCTACAATCCAAAATACTGTAACTATTGGAATAATAAATGAGTTCAGTGACACTTTTGAACACAAATCTAAAAACGAAAAACCCATTACTAATATTATAAACCACTACTATAGGGAAAACTCAAGCTTCATGAAATATATTCTGAATCGACTTATAAACATATACGAAAAGATTAATTTTATATTGGAAGATATCGACGATTCGATATACTTTTCCAGAATTAAAAGTTATGTACCCAAGCATAATGCAATTAATTGATCTCATAAATAACTTCTCAAAAATGGAAAACATTGAAAAAAAGAACAGTTACCAGTAACAGTGACTCTTAACATTTGAAAATATGATATGAATAAAAAGTTATATTTAAAATAACAAAATAACCTATATCCTCGACAGTTCTATCTTTCATCCCTACTCTTTCGAATACTTTCACTTGTATTCCTTACTGACACCCTCAGGGAGTCAGTTTGGGACTATACCACGAAAAAAGTTTTTATTGAATAATCATTTCAAAGCAAAAAGTGTCTCGAAACCTCATCACAATATTTTGACAGTAAAAATACTAGACCTTTAAGACATCTCGCAAAACAATCTATGCGAGATAAAAATACTAAACCTACAGGATACTTAATCTTGCAACCGAGTCCAGGTGGAATCTATGAAACCAATATTCAATAGACTACACCTTTTTCAAATGTAATTCAGAAACTGTAACTTGAAATTCAGATGAGTAAAATGTAATTCAGAAAATATAACATGTAATTCAGAATTGTTAAGTGGATTTCAGAAACCGTAACATGTAATTCAGATTAGTAAACTGTATTTCAGAAAGTGTAACTTCAATTTCAGATTAGTGAATTGTAATTCAGAAAGCGTCAGTTGTAATTCAGAAACCATCACTTGTAATTCAGAAACCGTCAAGGACTTAATCAAGGAGTGTGGTTTCCGGACTTTGGGGCCGTGGTTGGTTCACCTCCGAGGAGGCGGTTTCTATGGACGTTTCGCTCACAACTGGAGGTGAACCAAAGCTCGGAAACCATATTCCTTGATTATACTTCCGGCCTTCATTCTATGCTCATCAAGGACTTGATAAGTAAGAATATGAAATGGGAGAACAATAAACTACAGCGGTACTCTCTGAATAATAACTTACGCTTTATGAATTACAAGTTACACTTTCTGATTATCAATTCACTAATCTGAATTATAAATTAAACATTCTGAAATACAATTCACTAATCTGAATTACAAGTTACAGTTTCCGATTTTCATTTTATCAATCTGATTTTCATTTAATGGTTTCTGAATTACAATTTATTGAATTACAAATTATACTCTCTAAAATACATATTACACTTTCTGAATTACAACTGAAAAAGGTGTAGAAGATGCCGATCATGGGCTCAGATTAGTGCTACAGATGTATAATGTATTGTTACGAGATTGATAAAAGCCCCCTAGCTGCGCCGCTGAGTCCATTCCGCGGACGCCTCATCGATAAATCAGTTCCAAGAAGTGTTTATTTGGATGGATCGTTTTCTGTACTGCATGAATAGTCTACACCTTTTTCAAATGTAATTCAGAAAGTGTAACTTGAAATTCAGATTAGTAAAATGTAATTCAGAAAATTTAACAGTTAATTCAGAATTGTTAATTGAATTTCAGAAACCATAACATGTAATTCAGATTAGTAAATTGTATTTCAGAATGTGTAACTTCAATTTCAGATTAGTGAATTATTATTCAGAAAGCGTCAGTTGTAATTCAGAAACCATCACTTGTAATTCAGAAACCGTCAAGGAATTAATCAAGGAGTATGGTTTCCGGGCTTTGGGGCCGTGGTCGGTTCACCTCCGTGGAGGCGGTATCTGTGGACGTTTCACTCACAACCGCGGTGAGCATCAGCGTGAATTCAGTCTTCTCAAAGACATAATACTCATCAGTATACGACAAAATCCATGCTGAAAATGCTCACCGCAGTTGTGAGCGAAACGTCAATAGAAACCGCCTCTATGGAGGTGAACCAAAGCTCGAAAACCATACTTCTTGATTTTACATCCGGCCGTGAAAGCATTCATTCTATGCTCATCAAGGACTTGATGAGTAAGAATAGGAAATGGGAGAACAATAAACTACAGCTGGTACTGTCTGAATAACAACTTACGCTTTCTGAATTACAAGTTACACTTTCTGATTATCAATTCACTGATCTGAATTACAAATTACGCATTCGGAAATACAATTCACTAATCTGAATTATAAGTTACAGTTTCTGAATTTCATTAAACCAATCTGATTTTCATTTAATGTTTTCTGAATTACAATTTATTATTCTGAATTAGAAATTATACTTTCTGAAATACATATTACACTTTCTGAATTACAACTGAAAAAGGTGTAGATAACGGAGCTGCCGCGTCATCGCTCAATTCCTGGAAATGTGTAGAAGTTCTCCGTTTTGAGTATTCTCGAAATCATCGCGATTAATCCAGTCTACACGATGAGTACCTATATAATTGTGAGACATTTGACTAGGAGAAGAAGTTTAAAAAAAAGAAGAGTTTTATGAAGAGAATTATTTAAGAAGATTAGAAAGCGATAATAAGATAAGTGTTTGGAATATTTACCTAGTTGTATTGTTGTATAGATCTTAGTGTTATATTAGTCAGTGAAGTGTTGTATGTTTGTTTATAGTGAAGTTAGAAAATAGTTTTAGTAGTGTGCTCGGCCTATTATTTAACGAAAACGTAACAGTATAATTCATTTACTTCCGATTACAGCTACAAAAGATTGGTGATCGCATGATGTCCTCCACAGACGACTAGGTCAGGCACAGGAGGAGACATAGAACTTTTCGAAGATCAGCTCCCTCGCTAACCTTCTGAAAATGAATTTTGTGCGGAAGGAATGGCATTATCACCCAACACGAAAAATGCTAAATTGATGAATCTGCCGGGAGATGAGGCCGAGATGTATGGTTTATTGGCAATTTGCGGCAGTCAAACTTCAACCTTCATATTTTTTGTCTATGAATTTTAGCTGTACTGAATAAATTCCATACTCGATTATTTTTACTCGTACTGTAAGAACCTATTTACCGGACTTATTTTCAATAGTTATTTAAAACTGGGCCCTATCAATTTTATTGAGCTCAATTGCTAAATATGTCATCGAGTAATAATCTGCTCATTTGAATATGACTTGAATTGTCATCTCTCATTGTAATGATGGAACATTCTGGTAATTGAATGAAATATATGGGTGAATATTAGTCGAACAGAAGTTTAATTATACAATGAATTTTGCTTCCATCGTAAATTATCAAGAACAAATTAAAGAATTTTTTTCGTTTCCTTCCAGGTTTGATGTACCGATATCACAATTGAATTTGAGGTGCTTCTTCAATGAAATTAGGATGGAATCAGATTATGTCGTTCATGGAACACTATTAGGATCTCCCATAGAAGGAGCAGGAAATTTCACTGGAACATTTGGTAAAGTAATTTTTTTCTTCTGGCCTCTTTTAGTGTTTTATATTTCGAAAACTTTCTTAAACATGAGTAATTTCTGAGAGGACTATTAGACAAGTGCCAATAATTTTCGAAAAAAAATCTTAGCTGAGGACTTTCTCTAGTGGTACCTAAGTTTGTGAATAAAATGACAATATTGATGCATACTAGGTTTGATCCCAAGGTTATATCCTTCCAATGACCAATGAAGTGCGTGAACTCTTGGACTTACGTTTTGGTATTTCCAGCATGTTTTTGCACTGTTTCCAATAGATGCTTTCGATGTTGTGGGTTGGTGATCGTATGGCACTGGCATATCCTCTGTGAATTTTAGGCAATACATAGTACCTTGGTGGTAATACTACTGATCTGTTGTCTCTAGCGGTAACGATAACTCTTTCATTACCTGGTTGGTCTTCTTCAGGATGTTGTCTTTGGGTCTTTTGGAAAAATATACCGAACTCATAGGAAGTTCGAAGATACAACTGAAGAAGTTGCTGGATTACGCCAGGGAAGCTGGTACACCCAGCGCTACCCAAACATATGGTTACACAAAGGGTGACGTACAGAAACTTCGAAACCGGCTCACCTATGCCAGGAAGTAGGGAATAGATTCGAAACTAACGGATACTATTAAAAATTATGATGAAATTTCACAATCACTACTGCTTTGTAACGATGATGTTTATCCAATAAATATTGGAAATAAATATGAACATTTAATTCAATCTCATATATATTTCCTCAACAAGTAATAATTATATGGATCTTTAATCAACTAATTGGTCATATTTACATATAATTTCAGAAAAAGCCGAGGGCAATGCTACTGAGTTATTCAGTATAGTGAAGAGGAAGAGGATAAATTACCTCAGGGGGGAGAAAACAAACCTTTCGATTGCAGTAGGTCGAATGAAGGTCCGAATAGATAGACTTTTCGATGGAGATAAGAAGCTTGGTAAGTATCTAAATTTTTATTTCAACACTATATTGAAAACTGACTTCTGGTTTCTCGATTTGCTAATATATTGAAATAAGAAACGAATAAAATCAACAATGTTGAAGTACTCGTTTTCACAAACATTTTGGTTCAAGATCAACATACAACAGAAAATAAATATTTCCTGGATTAATACCATGACTAACATTGATCTACTTCTGATGAATATTTGTGCAACGTCCCTTTAAGAAGACGCTATTTGTTTGGCTGGAGATAAACCTGATGACCCCTGCAGACATGTTTCGAGGTATTTCGAGGTTCTTGTCTCTCACTACACCTTTTTTAGTTGTAATTCAGAAAGTGTAATATGTATTTCAGAAAGTATAATTTGTAATTCAGAATAATAAAATGTAATTTAGAGAACATTAAATGAAAATCAGATTGGTGAAATGAAATTCAGAAACTGTAACTTGTAATTCATATTAGTGAATTGTATTTCAGAATGTGTAATTTGTAATTCAGATCAGTTAAGTGATAATCAGAAAGTGTAACTTGTAATTCAGAAAGCGTAAGTTATTATTCAGAGAGTACCAGCTGTAGTTTATTGTTCTCCTATTTCCTATTCTTACTTATCAAGTCTTTGAAGAGTATAGAATGAAGGCTTTCACGGCCGGAAGTATAATCATCAAGGAGTATGGTTTCCGAGCTTTGGTTCACCTCCATGGAGGCGATTTCTATGGACAATTCGCTTACAACTGCGGTGAGCATCTTCAGCGTGGATTTTGTCGTATACTGATGAGTATTATGTCGCTCTTCGAGACGGCAAAATTCACGCTGATGCTCACCGCAGTTGTGAGCGAAACGTCCATAGAAACCGCCTCCACTGAGGTGAACCAGCCACGGCCCCAAAGTCCAGAAACCATACTCCTTGATTAAGTTTCTGTATTACAAGTGATGGTTTCTGAATTACAACTGACGCTTTCTAAATAACAATTCACTAATGTGAAATTGAAGTTACACTTTCTGAAATACAATTTACTAATCTGAATTACATGTTACGGTTTCTGAAATCCAATTAACAATTCTGAATTACATGTTATATTTTTTGAATTACATTTTACTAAACTGAATTTCAAGTTACAGTTTCTGAATTACATTTGAAAAAGGTGTAGTGATGGGGTAGATCGGACAACATGGAAGTTGTTCTGTTCTTGCTCAATGAATGACTAATGATAATAATAATAATAGTAATAATACTCCCTCAGTCGACGAACGGACGAACCCAAACTCGGTCACCGAGTTGGAACCCGTCAGAGTCTCCTACAGCTTCATAAGGATAAGCCAATGCATGGAAAGAGCTATCAATATTCTTTGCCGTGGCCTACTGATGTTTGGTGGTATATTCACTTTTCAGCTCCATGGAAACCTGGAAAACCTACAGCACCAGCTCGTGTGGTTGGTGCACACTTCAAGCTAGCACCAGACGTCTGGACTGGCATCTAGGCAACTCACATCACACTTGCTTCTCAATAAGGCATGTGGCCGCCTGAAGAAACCAATGTACTCAAGAGAAAAGGTTCTCGCGTACTGAGGCCTCGAACTTCTATCCGATGCGAGCCAGAAGTTTCACAGCCAGCCTCTGGACTGCCGGCCATCTATAATAATTTTTCCTCACAAGCCGCAATTATCAATAAGTCACTCGCATAGTGAAAAAAAAAAATAGGAAGCACTCATCGGAAACAGAAACAAAGTTTGAGAGAATTTTATTTGCTGAAGAGTAACTATTTGGAATTATGTTCTACAAAGTGCTGCGAGCGTTCGGCCCTGGATTCATTTTCCCGAGCCCACGAGAAACCTGAATTTTCTTCAGCAAGGCACTGCGACCATTCGCACTATATTCCCTTGCTCGAGCCCATGACAAACTTAAGTTTGTTCAGCAAAGCGCTGCGAGTGTTTGACGCAAAATTCCTTTTATCGTGCCCATGCAGAATCTGAATTTTGTTGGGAAAGATGTTGGAAGTGGAATACCTACTATTATTATTGTGAATGGTGAACATATAAAGTTCCCCTGTAATGTACTAACAACAGGGTAGATAACATTATTATCGGAATAGGTTTCTAGAATGGTATAGTTTTGTTTGATTTGTGTATGGTTGGTTGGTTTCACAAAATTCAAATAATTTGTCAACTGGATCAATTAACAAATGCAAAAATAATCATTCAATGCATAGATATATTGAATAATTATACTAGCAATCAAATAATGGTGATTTTTGTCTATTTCAGGTGAGGTGATGAACAAACTCATAAACGATAATAGTGAAGAGCTTTTCAAACAGGCGACACCTTTATTCGAAGAGCTGTTGACGAATATAATAGATAACACCGTGTTGAAAGCTTTTACGCAAGTGCCACTTGAAAAACTATTTTTGTAATTATTTGTAAATTGTATTTCCATTTTTCAGCTGTGAATATAGATACTTTATTCGTGTTTTCTCTAGTTCGGCTTGTGAAAAAATTTGAGACATGGTCTAAATTCTGTTTGAGTATGAGAAAATGATAAGTTCAATTTTCAACGTGTATATTACTTTTTCATTTCACCTTAAATACGGTTGCTATAAATACACTTATAACGCCCTAGGGCCACAACGCGCGCTCAATATACGAGGAGAAATAAAGCAAAGGCTAGAACAAATTTAATTATTCGGAAAAAATTTCATGCAAGTACAAACAACAACTCAACAAACCAAGACAAGTAGTAGTAGTATATGAGGAGTGGCCACCACTGCAGCCAGGCAAGTAGGCCCCCATGGGCCCTTTTTGCCATCCCCTTGTGTCCACATTGGTAACATTCTCTTGAAACAACCTCCTTAAAATCAATCCCCATAAAATATTTGTGTATGTGTGGGTGCTTGTCAAGGAAGCGAGTTCTTTCAATCTGCCTATTCCTAGAAGTTCTGGTAGGGCTGGTTCTCAGTCCGATACGAGGCCCCTCCTCGGCTTCTTTTAGAGACTAGTTCTTCAGTTGTCACCGCGAGTTCCTTCCATCCACTTTCTCTGGAAAGTCCTGGTAGAGCTGGTTCTTGATCGGGTGGTGCTGCGGCCGCGGGCGATTCATTCACCAGGTGTTAGTTCCACCGAAGACCAGATTTTCCAGTTTCCGCAGCGAGTTCCTTCGATCCTTCTCCTCGTGAAAACCGTGGTAGGGCTGGTTCTCAACCGGACGGAGCGGCGGCCGCGGGTGATTCATCACCGGCTACCAGTCCCGCAACACCCTATCCAAGGCCCTTCCTCAGCTCCCACTGAAGGCAGATTTTCAAGTTCTCGCGTCTCTCTGTAATGGGTGAGTATGTGTGTGTTGTTAAGTGTCGGGGAAAAAAGTTCAGTTTTTGACGTTGGCAGCCCACGGGCCGCTACTTTCGTTGGCTGCAACGCCTCAGCTACACTTGGGGTAAAAAAAAAACAATAATTTTTAATACTCTTACGTAATGAAAATAAAGAGTGCAATTTTTAAATTTTCTGGAAAAGTTATGTGACCCGAAATCTTCATATTTTTCTAATTCTTCATTGTTGACGCTTTGAAAAAAACTCACATAGTTGATTTATGAAATTAGAGAGAGATGTTGAGAAAATAATTTCAAGACCATTCTTAGGGATCTTGGGATAAAGCTGTAATAAGCAAAATTAATACGACAGTAGTAGTAAGATATGAAAAGTAACTTTTTGTATGGTAAAACCAGTTGTAACGACAAAACTGTTTTGAGGCAGAATGTTGGGACACTCGTACCGACCATTCATGATCTTATAAAGAGTCAACAGATCTCGATGTTTACGTTTAATCCCCAGAGATGGAATATTGAAATAACGTCCAATTGTAGCATAGTCACCAAAGATGTTAGACTGTCAAATTTAAAGGCCAACATATTTAAGAAAAGTTTTCTGAACACAATCAATATTGGAGATATGAGTTGCATAGTGTGGAGACCAAACAGAGCAACAGTAATTGAGGTGAGTTCCACAAGTGTGCAGTATGAGATTTTAATGGCCCTCATACTAGTGAAGTTACGAGTTGTTTACAAAGCCCAACATTTTGGTAGACTTACTGACAATGGAAGTTATGGGATATTCAAAGATCAGATAGTCATCAATGATCAGGTACTCATTGGTAGTATAATCGAAATTGAATGGTTAGTGGGATCGACTGAAACGTATGGTATGTCATTCGTTTATGTTCAAGTCCATGCCGTTTATCGTGCACCAATCACACAATTGACAATACAATAAAGCTCAAGGTCGTCAGCGAAAAGTAAGGCATTACTATTATGGAAGCATGGAGTGATGTCGTTGATGGATGAGTCAAAAAGTAGGGGGCCCAAATGTGAACCTTGAGGAACTCCCAAGGTTGCAGGAATGTCAAGAGAGTCAGTAGTGGTGGTTGTATTTCACAATTTGGGACCTACCTGTCAAATAATCCACAATGCAATTCTAAAACGCTCCTCCAAAACCATATCTACTAAGTTTGTAGGTTAGCAGCTCACGGTAAACCCTAATAAAACGCCTTTGAGAAATCGGTATAAATGGAGTCCACCCCTTTTAATATCAAATTTTTTATTTACAGTAAATGTCTTGGAATCATTAAAGATTCCCAACTGAACTGAAAGCAACTCCTCATTCAACTCAATAAGAAACAGAGAAGTGGTTGTTTTGCTCTGAGTACTTCAAAGTGCCAGGGGCTCAATACGCAGAAACGCTCAAATTGGTTCAGTTTGCAAATTTCTTTTCGCTCTTGTCTTATGGGATCATGTTTTGGGGAAATCAGTGAAGTGGCAGTCCGCATTTATACTCCAAAAAGAGCTTTAAGAATCATCTTGGGGCTTCGACGTCTAGATTCATGTAAATAACTTCCCTTTCGTTTATATTTTCGAAATTTTATGCGTTGCCCACAAAAACAAAACTCTCTATATTTTTAGTTCATCTTCTACTCGTCAGTGAAATCAAATGATCTTGGTTTGCTTTTTGAGACTAGTGTGAATTATACAGGTGCTAAGCTATATAACAAGCTACCTTCAGAGTTTAAGAGTATGCATTTTTATAAATTCAAGAGGTCAGTCAAAAATCTCCCACTCGTAAAAGCTTATTATTCAGTAGATAATAATAATAATAATACTCCCTCATAAACACTCGTTGTGTGCGGGTGGTGGATGGCTTTTATTATTATTTGCCGTGGCGCTCCAGGGCGACTTACTGTGATGTTTGGTAGCGTATTTATTTTTCAGCTGTAGGAAAACCCGGAAAACCTACAGAACCACCTCGGGTGGTCGGTGTGCACTCCAAGCTAGCACCAGTCGAGATTGGCATCTAGACAACCCACTATACACTTGCTTTCCAACAAGGCATGCGGTCGCCTATCGATCCGATATAAAGTAGATGAGAAAAATTCTCTTGTACCTACATTGGGCTCGAACCGACTATTGCTATGCTGGAGTTTCGAACGGCCTGTGCGTTAGACCGCTGATCCACCGACCACTCATCCACCGACCACTCCAATATCTAAATGATGTAATTTAACCCTGGTCATTATTTATATTATTATTGTTTCTGTTCGTGTTACATATTGTTGTATTGTAGATAAATACTTCAAAGATATTTTAATATTATACAGAGTTAGTCAAAAGTATGGACCCGCTCATATTTTTCAGTTAATATGAGGATAACCGAAAAAAAGTTCGTATGAAAGTTGAAGGGTATTTTGCTCTGCACTTTTCTAGGATTTCAAATACTTTTTAGTAGGGCCATTGGTGAAGAAGTGACGTCATCGACATTTTTTTAAATCGATCCCTATGTCATGTTTGATATCAATAAAAAGCTTATTTTTTCTCATTTCAGCAGTACCAATATTTATTTGACTATCTCGATAGGTACAGTGTGTTTCGTATTTATTTGCCCGCCTCTGTCATTCACTCGCATATTGCTTGATTTGTTCAAAATATAACCTATGAATAACGCCTTGAACACTATTCAGCAAATGCTCTTGAGGAATTTCCGACATTACTGGCCTTATCCGAATCTTCAGAATTATTAGGTCTGTCGACATAGACCATATTCTTAACATTAACCCATAGAAAAAAATTTAGTAGTGTGAGATCTGGATTTCGTGCTGGCCACTCGACAGTACAACGTCGTCCTATCCATCTGTTCCGAAATGTATCATTTATATAATTTCTTACTTGCCCAGCATAATGAGGAGGAGCCCCGTCTTGTTGGAACCATATCGTTTACTCCGGGATGAAGACGTACTGGTGATGGGATAACATCATTCCTCAGAAGATTCAAGTAACGGTCTGCAGTCAGTGTACCCTATCAACTTGTCGCCAATAATACTTGCCCAAACATTTACTTTTTGGGGATATTGTGTACGAGCCGTTTGGGTCAAATATGGATTTTCGAATGAACAATATCTACAATTCTGACGATTGACTGTTCCATTCAAACGAAACGTAGCCTCATCATGAATTTTTGGATAACATGAGTTTCATGAAGCGCTTCTGAATGACCCTGATTCATTTGATGTACCCATTGCATATGTGTATCTATAAGCGCCACGGCAATTGATAATAATAGCTGTCCTTTAACCGCACAGGGTACACTCTATGAGTGTTTATGAGGGAGTATTATTATTATAATTTCTGAGGTATTCGATGGTATTTATGAAAAAAAACTGTAGATAACCTTGGGAAAGTGAGTTTTTGAAAATTTGGCAAAGTAGTTTCATATGTTGTAAAGGGTAGGAAATATGTTTTATCGATATTGGTAGGTTTCTTTTGTTGAAGAATGTTTTCATTAGGGAAATGTCTGCTTCCGTATGGTTTTTCAGACAGGCCCAGTCTCTTTCCTTATGAAGAATGGCCGTATCATCAGCAGAGCTAATTATCATCCCTTCAGACTGCATTGAAAATGATCCATTCACATAAATCGAGAAAAGTATAATTCCTAGCACTGTACCCTGAGGAACACCAGACCTGATTTTCCTGAACTCACTGCATGTTACATATTTTTTTCTATTTATATGAAAGCGTTTTTAAAATCGTTGCTTTTTTTTCATCAGTAGTAATTATATTGTTTTTGGTATCTTTAATTTGGCGTATATCATTATTTATGCACGGCCAAACATTTGATTGATTTTATTTCATAGATTAAAAGACAAATCCACTATTCGCATCAGAATAAAAATTTAGAAAACTCAGAATGGTAGTTTGCTACTGGGTGAATAACGAAGAAACAGAAATTAATGAGATTCTGAACTTCATTCTAATTATTGTTTCTAAATTCACTGCTGACAAACAAGATTTATGGAAAACTGGAACAGCGTTATATCAGATAAAGTCGAAATTTTAATTTTTTTTGTTTTTTTGATATATTTCTGCGAAGGAAATATTATTCTGATAATGAACGGTTTATTCGCTTATAGTTGTGGTCGAAGTTGATATTATTCCATGCAATCCGAGATGCCAAAATGATTCCCAAATTCGAATTCGGCATGTGATTCAGCATAAGGTGAATATCTTCGATAATAGATCAACTTCCTCTCTTTAGTAGGTAGCGTCATTTCCATGGAAAGATTCGCTACTACTAATTAAAAATGATCTTGAGATTTCCGCCAGGGTCAACAAGTTCTAGAAGTTTCACAATACTGGGTATTGAATTATTATGATATAGTACATGAAAATTAGTAAAACTTAACCAATTTGGAATCATATTGAAATGATTGTGAATTATGCTCAATGCTTACTTCTTCCGAAGAAATAGGAACGTTGATGGAAGAAATTCATTTTCGAAACCCAAACATTTTAGTAGAAACTATTCAAGGGCTGGGTTAATTTTCACCTGTCCTGGAGATATGGAAATACGTAGGAAAAAAAGCTTTCGCAATATTATCTGCTAATTTTCAACCTCTATTTCGTGAAAATAGGAAGTTTTAATCAAAAATCCCAATGTTCCTGCATGGAAGTTGGAGCAGTTGTCCTAAGGGGCTTCAGAATAACAGCATGCTCTGTAAAATGCTAGCTGTGGATGTATACTCAAGCCTGAAAGGGGTAGGTACTCTCAGGATCAAAACCTTCTATATGCAAAAAGTACAAGTTTAAAATAGTGATACAAGAAAAGTGAGTTTTCTGATGCTAAATTAAAGAAATTAAAGTAAAGAATACACTCAACTAATCATTGAAAAATTTCAAGAAACTGATTTATGAAGGGGTACAGTATTTTATTAGCTAGAGCATTGCTGAAATAAATGTTTGATCCTACTTTGATGCAGTGAATCGAAGTCCGTTAGATTCAATGCATTTACTCTTCCTGGAGTCTTTGCTACCGAGAAAATGATTCAAATGTTGTCTGACCGATACCAGCATTGACGAAAGGCAAAAACTAGGAAATATGCATGTATGCAGGTAGTGATTTTCAAAGAAATGAAGGACAATATTCAATTTTTTCATCATGATAAGCACATGTAATAGTGGCTTTCGTAAAGAACATTCAACAAATGGATAATAGATGTAATAGAATGTCCATAAGACAGAAAGAAGAGTATTTTGACTTTTTCGGATTCATTTGCTTCCTTTATATGCAACTGTCTAGCAAACCTCAGAACTTTCTTCAATTTGTACAATAAAATCAATCAATCCAACACTATTATTGGTAATTCTTGTCAAATCTATTGATTGAGTGAGACCAAGACATTCAAGCATCAGCTTGCTCCATTGGAGTCGAAATTTTTTAGATCTATGTTTAAATCCTCGGGACAGAGAATATAGTCAACTTTAGGGAATATTTCTATAACCGTGTTTCAAATTCATCTATAAAGATCTAATGGCGATGACGATGACGATGAAGGTATGATTAAATACCGATAAAGATTTAGCAAAAAAAATCAATATGTATATTGATGAACTTTTTTGCACCCTTACGAGCAACCCTCAGAAGCCTTCGAGTTACTTGTGTGAGGTGAGGAATTCAAGGACCTTACTTTTCACCGTGTTATCATTATCATCATTTTATTACTTGCCTAATCATGTCAATGAATAAAACTAACAATAATGATGAGCAGAATGCTAAAACTACAAGAACATTGAAGACCAAGCTTATCCTGACCTTTGCATTCCATAGATCAAGTGGGCTGAAGTCGGAAACCGAGGAATTCATAACTGCCTGCCCTCGTTTACCGTAGTCGCGTAATGGGTATAGAGGTTCCTGACACTAGATGTAGATCGTGTCGTGGGGCAGCTGAGATCATGCATTTGCTGTCGGCTTGTCCAGCTTATGCGGTCTCAGCCTATATCCACAGAAATAACGCGACCCTACGAGTGTTGTACTACCACCTACGACACTTGTATGGTGAAGACGAGACATCGGTGTTGCCTTATGCTCCGAGGGATATCGAGTCTGTTGTGGAAAATGAAGAGTGCCGAATCTATCGGAACTACTCATTCCACACCCTCAGGAAATTACAAGCCAATAAGCCTTATGTAGTCCTCCTCGACCATCAAAGTAGGACGATTTTCGTCATTGGGTTTTCAGCTCCTGGCGAAACGAACATTGTCAGAAAAGAGGAGGAAAAACGGACTAAATATCGAGACCTACTCTTTGAACTCCGCAGGCTTTACCCAAACCATTCTGTTAAAATGGTGTTACTGATAATAGGGGTCCTTGGAATGATGGACACACTGCTCTCAAACTCAAAAATTATACCGGTTTGCCGTAACATGGCAGAAATCTTAGCCAGACGATTGCAGAAGGCCGTAATTCTTGGTTCACTCCGCCTGCTCAGGGCACATGATTATTGGATCCAATAGTCGCTCATCCCACGGCGAGGGGAGTGGTAATTGGGATAAATGATCCAGCGCACCCTCCGGAAGTGTCGGGGCCCCGGAGACAGGGCCTGACTGGGATATTCCTAACGGATAAAAGAAAACTACTGTTACAATACAATATTAATTATAGAAAATTGAACACTCTCATCGAAAATGAAAACTGAACAGAAAATTTAAATCGTAATGATGTAAAACAGGCTTATTAGAACTTTTTCAGAAAACAAGAAGAAAATGTACTACACAAAAAATTACCTTCAAGTCCAGTGAAATGAAACCTTGGATCGATCCAGGCTTCTCAATCGAATCAATGAAACATAGAGATAAAGTGATGTTGAAACTGAATAGGAAACTCAACCTAGAATTGAAAATTGAATATAAGTGATACATGAATAAATGAATGAACTAAATGAATCAATAAGGATAACGAAAAATTAATATTAAAAAACGCTGCATTACAAGAAATGAATATAATTCTCAGATGTTTAAATTTTGTCTGTAACTAACTATCTTGGTTCTATCATTCCACTATATACTTACTATTTGATCGCATTACACATTCATGTGTAGGTATATAATACCCGACAATCCAAAGAGAAAACTTCATTTTGCAAACTTTCTCTGCAGAGGTGGTAGAGGGTAAATCCATCTCACCCTGTTGTACGCATCTGATGATATTAATTATTGAAGGAATAATACTTATAATTGAATTTTTCGTAATCAGCGAAATGAAATATCATGTTTTCTTGAAGTTATCATGTTGTCGACAGTTTTGTCCAGAAATAATGTTGCTAGTATGAAATTAAGTAATAGTAAATACTTACTGTTAAAATCTTTTCTCCAAGTTTCAAAATATCTCTCACTTTTTATTTTATGGCTTGAGAAATATCCAAATTATGTGGTTCTATTTGAAGAAAAGGAAACAATGAAATGGGTCGTTTCAAAGGAAAAATAATTTTTTCAAATTTATGAAACAAACGAACTATTTCATCAGTAGCATCATTATAAACCTTAGAAGGCTTCTTCATAATCAAAATCTGTATTGGAGCCAAAACCTTTGATATCATTTTCGTAATTCTCCAAATTTTTGATTGTTTTAAAACTGTAGCATCTTTAGAAAGACGCATCAATTATGTCTTGATGTCATCCCTTTTTTTTGAGATAGCGACTCGCATAAAAATATTGAATTTTCAACTTCAATTATTTCTGTTCTCAACCAACAAACTTTTTCTTCATTGATAGTACATTTTTTATTTGAAATTTGTTTATCAATATCTTAAATGGTATAGAAAACATTGAAATTCATAAGGCATATCATAAATTCGTTATGTTTTTTGCAACTTCCGATTACAAACAAGTCTCTCATGGTGTGAATTGCTCTTAAAACGTTCTCTCCATGTTCTTTTTCCTACGTTAATTTCAGATTTTTCTAAATTTCTTTTTCAAATATCACAACTTCCTCCGTTTCCTCTAAACTACTATAAATTCACACTTCAGCTTTTTCTAAATTTTTTTTTCAAATAGCACAACTTCCTCCGTTTCCTCTAAACTACTATAAATTCACACTTCAGGATTAGAATCGCGATCTTTGATACTGTCATCTGAATCTTCGTCATCTATTTCCTATCAATTATCATTTTCCTTCAAGTGAGGTTTGATTGTTGCGGCACCAAATCTCTGAGGTACCTTTCACTTCATCATTTCCATTCAAACCATCTGCTTTCAATCCAATAAAATGGATATTCTGTAAATTCCGTTATAATTAAATGATTGCATATTTTCACTAGGAGCAATTTGTGTCTGTTGTACTTGGATTAGCAATGAAATTTTCTCATTCAATTCCTCATAGTATAGATTTTCAGTGTGTACTCCTGAAGTGATAAAAATCAATATAAAGGTCATGCAATAATTTATTTTTTCCTGGTGAGCTTGGCATAGGAAACTGCATTTCTTTGAGAGGGCTCTTAAACACCAACATTTCCCTAATTATTACATTCGAACTTGATTCGATACCAGATGAGTTTTCATGACTTTGAACTTGCATGACACGAAGGAATCATCGGTTTCACATACTCCTGATGAAATAAAAACGGTAAGTTATAGATTCTACTTGAGTAATCGCAAAAATTTTTTATAGGCAATGCAAATCTCTGATTTGATGTGCAGGTCCACATGTTACATTGAAAACGTAAAATGAACATGGAATGAATGATTACATATTTGGTTGGGTGGTTGGTTTGAGGCTGACGAGCCAGACGCAGGGTTTACCCGTGAGGGTGACCCTTAACACTGAGACCAACTGGGGTCTATTGTATTCTGTCGTCAGTAGTTCCTAGTTAAATGGGCCCGTATCTTTTATCAGGTTTAGTAATCTATTCACTAGGTGTTTCGGATTCATGCCTATTTCTAGGTTGGTCTGTCCGAATATTCTGTAGCGCTTGTTGTACAGCGCGTCGCATTCGAAGATGATGTGAGAGGCTGTTTCCTCCTCGTCACCACAAAGTCTGCACTCCACGGTTTCTCAGTTTATTCCCATGGTGTGCAGGTGTTTCCTAAGGGCGCAATGTCCGGTTAGTAAGCCGGTAAGTATGCGTATCTTAGGTCTGTTCAGGTTGAGAATGTCAGCCGTCAGAGTTTGGCTTAAGTGCCTCACCATGGCTGTGCTGTGTCGATGCCCTTCGATTTGGTCCCAATATGTTTGGTGTTTTGTTTTCTTCCACTCATTTATTATGCTGATTCCAAACACTGGTTCTGGGCCTGTGAATGGTAGTTCAGAAGCTCGTCTGGCAAGTTGGTCTGCTTTTTCATTACCTTCGATTCCTCTGTGTCCAGGCACCCATACAAGTGTTACCTTGTTGTATTTTGCCAGTTCATTTAGGCTCTGAAGGCATTCCCATACCTGCTTTGACTTAATCTGTACTGAATTCAGAGCTTTTATTGCGCTCTGGTTATCAGAAAGAATGTAGATGTGTTTTCTTTTGTACCCACTGTCTAGATTCATCTGTATGCATGTCCTTATGGCATGTGTCTCAGTTTGGAATACTGTGGTGTTGTTGCCAAGTGCAAGTATTACGTTCCTATTTGGCTTCACTCCATGTATTCCTGCTCCAGTTCCTATCTCTGTTTTGGAGCCATCTGTGTACCAGATGATGTTGCCAGATGATAGTGATTCTACTCCCGAGTCCCATTCGTCCCACTTGAGCTGTGTTCTGAATGGTTTTTCGTATGAGTATTTAGGTAACATATAGTCTGATATCATTTCCAGTTCGGTAATGTTGACTACATGAGTAATTTTGGTGTGCCCAATTTGTGGTTGGGATCTCCAATTACCTGTTTGTATAAGTCTGTATGCGCTCATCCTCGCCTATCCCATGACTGTGATGTCCAATGGTGGGAGGTTTAGGATGATTTCCATTGCAGCGGTCGGATACACAGACAGGCGAGCCTCTGAAGTTTTCCGAGGTTAAGTTTTGCCTGCCTTTGTCTCACTTTGGGCCACCACACCAGCGAGCCGTATGTGATTCTGGGTCTTATGATTGCGGTGTAAAGCCAGTTCATGACTCTCGGTTTCAGTCCCCATGTTTTTCCAAAAGCTCTTCTGCACATCATAAATGTTGATTTGCTCTTGTTGATTACATGTTGCAGATGCATGTTCCAGGTTAGTTTCTTATCAAGGAACAGCCCAAAGTATTTAACATGATCAGCAACTTGTAGTGTTTCGCCAAAGAATTTGGGTAGTTGATTTGCTCTTGTTGATTACATGTTGCAGATGCATGTTCCAGGTTAGTTTCTTATCAAGGAACAGCCCAAAGTATTTAACATGATCAGCAACTTGTAGTGTTTCGCCAAAGAATTTGGGTAGTTTCATGCCTCCCAAAATTCTTTTGCGTGTAAAGGGAATGAGCGTGGTTTTGCTTGGGTTTGCCCTCAGTCCTTCCCTTTGGCACCATTCCTCAATGGTCCTCAGTGCGTTTTGCATTAGCTCTGAGGTTATTTGGGCGTGCTTCCCCTGCACGATGACTACTATGTCATCCGCATAACCTTGGATGTAGTATCCCTAGTTGTTTAAAGATTCCAGCAGTTCGTCTACTACCGTATCCCACAGTAGGGGTGATAAGATCCCACCCTGTGGGGTTCCCCTGGCAATTTCCAGCTGCGCGGATTCTTCGAACATTTTGGTCTGGGCCTTCCGATTTTGGAGCATTGAAAGTATCCACCTGCAGGTGGTTTCGTCAACGCATCTCCTCCTGGCCGCTGAGACCATGCTTTCGAAGGATGTATTGTCAAAGGCTCCTTCGATATCTAGAAAAGTGCATAGAGCTATTTCTTTTTTCGCTAGAGAGTCTTCCAGCCTTGACACTAATTGGTGCAAAGCCGTCTCGCACGATTTTCCTGTTAGATATGCATGCCGGTCTATCAGAGCTGCTTCCCGTATGTCCCTATCTATCAGTTTTTCCAGTCCTTTCAGAAGAAAGGATGATAAGGTTATTGGTCTATAGTCCTTGGCCTGGTCGTATCTATTCCTACCAGGTTTCGGAATAAAGACCACGTTCACAGATTTCCAGGTTTGTGGTAGCCAGCCAAATGCTAGGCTCATCCTGTACAGTCTGCATAGTTCTGGTGCTAGATCTTCTATTCCTTGCTGTAATAGAACAGGGAATATTCCATCAGGTCCAGGAGATTTATATGGGTTGAAGGACTTTATTGCCCATATTACTTTCGGATACGTTACGATCCGCTTTGCCACCTCCCAGTCAGCCTTGTTCGCCCTCAGTTGGAGGTTGACAGGTATTTCGTTGCTGGGATTTGTGACGATAGTGGATCCTGGAAAATGTGCGTTGAGCAGTAGCTCAACTGTTTCTTTCCCAGTATTTGTGTAACCTCCAGTGAGTTTTTTGAGAGTCCCCACTGGGTTTATAGGGTTTTTGGAAAGTATACGATGGAGTCTTGCGCTTTCTGAGGTTTGTTCTATGTCCTCACAGAACTTCCTCCATGCTTTCCTTTGCTCCCCTCTGATCGTTTTATTATATTCTTGGAGTGTTTTGGAGTATTCCGCCCACTCACCAGTTTTCCTCGCTCTATTGAATAGTTTACGAGTATTTTTCCGAAGTTTTGTGAGTTCGGTAGTCCACCAGCTCACCTTTCCTTCAGTTTGCCTGCTTCTTAGGGGGCAGTTATTCTGATACGAAGTTATTATGGCCTCTTGAATTTTTTCCGAGGTTTCTTCTATATCATAAACGCTGTGTGTGTTGGGTTTGACATTCCTGAGGTTTTTCAGGTTTTCCCCGAGCTCCTCCCGATACCTCCGCCAGTTGGTTTTTCTCGGATTCCGATACATCTTTGCCGGTTCACTGGTGTTACCAATCTCCAGGCAAATGTGACGGTGATCCGAGTTTGATGGTTCGTCTGAGACGATCCACGTCCCTACCTGCTGAGCTACCTGGGGGGAGCCAAGGGTAATGTCAATGATTTCCCGTCTTCTTTGGGTAACAAAGGTTGGCTCATTGCCTCTATTAAGTACTTCCAGGTTACTGGAGACAATAAATTCAAGCAATGACTCACCTCTTATGTTTGTGTCGGTGCTGCCCCACACCGTGTTGTGTGCGTTTGCATCGGCTCCGATAATTACCTGGAGTTTGTGTAGCTCGCAGTGTTGGACCAGTTCCTTCACATTCCCTGATGGTGGAGGACTTGGAGATTCATAGGGCATGTAGACTGAAGCTAGGACGATGTCTCTCTTCACTCCATCTCTTCTGTATGTCGTCTTGATCACTGTGATATCCCTGTAAGAGAATTCAGAAAGATTCAACATGTTCCTGTCAGTTTTAACAAGTATGCATGTTCTGGCGTTTCCGCAGGTTTGGTTATAAAAAAGCCTACCTTTGGATTGTCCGAGTCCCGATATATGCCCTTTTACTAGCCAGGGTTCTTGAATCAGGGCTACGTCGATGTTGCCCTGTGCAAATATTCTGCACAGGGTTGCTGTTGCAGCCTCACTGTACTGCAGGCTGGCTTGAGCTACCCGCAACATTGAAATTGCTCCTTGTAAGGCTTACAACCTTGAAGTTGACCTGCATGAGCCCCAGGAATGCCTTTATTCCTCTGGTTTGCAGGTTCTTCAAGGATTTTTCGTCAATTAGGAGAACAAGAGTTAGGCCAGAGGCCTCCTCCTGTCTCTTAACGGCGTGCCAATCTCCAGGTTCTAGCCCCAAGTTCTGGGTTTTGATCAACTGGAAGATTTTTTCCGTTTCCATTTTTTGGTATGGTTTCGGAATCCATAGAACCCCTTTGGTTGTTTGAAGGATGTCCTTAGCTAAGCCAGCTTTAAGGACTACTCCTTCCCAAGGGGTTATTCTGGATACGCATTCGAGGAGCCAGGATTTCGTGTTTTCGTCCGAACACGTCACGACCAGCACGCCGTTGTGAGCGTAGCTGTTCCGAAAGTTCGGACCCTTACCCGGCCCACATGCCTCCTCGGTGATAGCGCCCTGTAGGAGTATCCCCTGGTCTTCAGTCAGCTGCTGCTCCGGATAGTTCTCCAGTGCAACAGCCATCTTCAGACCTCTTGTGGCCTCCTCGTAGCCGCCTCGCTCAGTTTGGTCTGCTGGAACAGAGGCAGCCACGAGATTTCCACATCGTGGTTTTTTCACCCTCGAAGCGCTCTCCGAGGAGGACGGATTGCTTTGCTGGACGCGCTCCCTTTTCCTGGGAGTTTGACAGCTGCTTCCAGCTGTGCTGGATGTTTGCTGTGGCCCGCCTGGTTTCGGTTTGCGCCGGTTAGAGCGGCTTTTTCTGGGTCTGATTTCTTCCCCAGCAGCCTTAGCCTGCGCAATCTTCATCTGCCTTTTTTGTGCCCCAGAGGGCTTTTTCTTGTCACTCAGATGTAAACGATTTATATCTGAGGCAATATTTTGTAAGGCAGGAGTCTTCGGAGTTTTGGTATTGCCACTGTCTCCTGAAGTCTTCCTGCTCACGGGTTCCAGGGGTTTGACAAGATTGGTTTGACCCAATCCTTCCTCCTCCCTGGTAGCAGCAGCGGTTTCTGATTCCGAGTGTGATTCAGCTGGAATCTGCTGGGTTATCAATTCCGTCTGCGTGGTTGGGTTTTCTTCAGCTGGAAGTTCCCCAAAGGTTACTTTTTGTTTGTCTAGGATTTCCATTTGGTTCCCACGAGTATGGGGGAAGGGAGTCCGCACCTGCAGAGCCCCATGTACAGGTGTAAGGCTATTTACTGTGGGAGGTCGCCCAGTATCCGGTAGTAACCTGCGGCGCAGCTGTGGGTTGCATAGCGTACGCCGCAGGCCGTCCGGCTATCCGTCACCTGCCGACGCTGCTAGTAGCCGCCTTAGCCCTAGCGATTACATATTTGGAATAGCATCAAATAAAACAACCACCCTCTAAACGGCGGATGATTCCATTTAGATATTATTCCGATACCAATAACTAGATAATAAAAATATTCTGAGCACTGAAGGCTTTCAAAGAAGAAAGTTCAGCACCAAGAAGATAAAATAATTTTAAGGAATAATGTGAAAAATTGAAAATCATAAGCACACAAATGTACTTACCGCACTACATCCGCTGGGTTTTAGTTTTTCGGTTCTATTGTAAGACTATAAACATTATTAGGAATCAGTTTAGCTCTTCCACTCATTTCCAATTCGAATCATACACGAAAAAATACAAAAACCACCACTCACTATCAGCCTGAACACTATTGCCCTTAAATCAAAAAGGAACCAAGTGACTAAAAAAGTATCATAATTTTTGATCTTTTTCTATTATAGAAAACTGTTTTTCTCCTCAAAGTCGCTTGGATCATTAGTCCATGGATTTTTATAAATTGATGTCAAGCTGTCGTTTGGGATCTCTATCTCAGTTTTTGCGATTTGGCGCTTGGTTCCTACTCAATTATCATCATCTAGAATCCTACAGGGGTGGAATGGCTAACTCACTTCGATCGTTTGTCAAAAATTGACAAATTTTATTGGACTAAAATATAAGTTTGTGCGAGTATCATAAATACCTTGGTTGAAGTCGTTTATTATAACTAAAACGCAATTTTATTGCTGCTTTGAAAGCTTCGTATAATTAGAATAGTGACATCAAATTAAATCATTTGACTGCGTTATACATAAACATATATTTGTAGCAAGTCCGATCGTCTGGTTGTAAAATGAGAAAATTGTTTATGGTTTGTTTATTCGTCAGTTTCCAGGAATCGTATGGGAGAAAATATTTACGTGAGTACTACACCCCATTCGGAATTCTTTGTTTGATTGATTCACTATACCTACGTTGTTGTCCAAAGAATAAAGTTCTCATCGACAAAGCGTGGTGCTGATAAAATAGAATGCAAATTCGGGAAAAGTTTTATTTTGTATCTGCTTTAATGCGGCCATTAACTCGACTTAATCACTGTATCATCCAGAGTAAATGAGAAGAATAACAAAAATACCCTCCTTATAGAGTAGCGGATCTGATGGCATTTCAAGATTCGTTGAATCAAACATGTAAGTCATTGAAATTTTGTATTTTTCATTTCAGCAAAAGATTTTCCAGTTTGTAAACGATTCGACAAAGACCTCAACAAGTGCATACTCGATGCTACAGATTTGGCCAGACCAATGATTGCAAATGGTATTCCAGAACTGAACTTACCACCATTTGATCCATTCTTTTTCAGCCAAGTAGTAATAGAACAAGGAACAAAAGCACTCAACTTCAAAGCTACCTTGAAAAAAGTTCTTATCCATGGCCTGTCGAACTATACCTGCACCAAATTTGAGTGAGTATTTTTAAATTTATTTTCCTCTTGGCCATGTAAATGAGTCCTTGAGCAACACACAATGTATATCTTGATATTGTGATAGTATCTACTAAATATTGTAACAATCCTGGAGCCGGCCTTGACCCCTAGTGATGGTATAATCAAGTTGGGCTCATTTACAACGCAAGCACTCGAGAATGATCTAATTACATCGAAAATCAAAGGAACATTTAGACGAGTCACCGGGTGTTTTGAACTATCCCATACGGCAACCCCTCACGTTGTCCCTTGGCATTTCTGGAATGATCCAACAGAAGCCTACCGCGAGTAAAAAAGCCGGATGCTCGACAAGATAGGACAGATTATAGTAGATGAGTTACAGTGGTGTTAAAAGTAGGATTTGCAAAATAAATAAATGTTCGCGCAGTGGACACTATCCATGTTGTGGACTGATCAATAGACGACTCTTTTCGCTAGAATTAAGCTAGTAACCTGTGTTAGGGAAGTGGACAGTTTTGCGTATTACCAGACAATTAACTTATGAACCATTTATGTAAAATAGACTGAATCTTGGTGGAAGACACTGAAAGAAAAAATGTTTTAGAGGAAAGTTCACCTGGTCGATTTGAAGATCGCTGAATTGAAGCAAGAGAAGGACTGATTCAAGAAAAGGAGAAGAGCCCCAAAAGTTTTTGGAATTGATTTGAGATTGATAATGGATAAACTTGACAAAATTACCAAATCTATGAAAAAAAAAAACTCCAAGAAAAACTGATAAAATTTGAATAGTCTGAAAGAGTCAAGAAATACTTTGAAGGAATATTTCAAGAAAATACGAGAGAATTAGAGATGTTTGAGATAAGAGCTTCTAGAATTTTCAAACAATCGTGAAGACAAATTCCTCGGAAAGAAAAAAAGTATTTCTGGTGTGGCAAACCTGTTAGAAGAAAGAATAGGCATGGATGAAATCGAAGGTGAAATCGAGGTAGAAATAAACAAAATCAAAATAAAATGATTAAATCAAAGACCAATTTGACAAAATAAAGAAAACAATCAGTGAGCTGAAAAACCGATTTAATACTGCACAAACGGTTAACGAATATTCAATGATGGATCTTAGTTGGAACACAGATGGAGTTCAGAAGGAGATAAAATATTTTGAGGTCACTCCTGGAACTGGAAAACTTTTCGTGAAGCTGCCTCAGTACTATGGAAAAACTTCATGTGCAAATTACCGACAATAACCAAGAACAAACATCTAGAACTACACGGTATGGCCGTTTACCTTTACAGCTGGAAAACTTCTGCCAGAGATCAAGCAAATCCTTACACAAATTTAAAGCTATCTTTACCCGCTTGATTTGTCTTTCATATCCAGCTAAAACAAAGAATGTAATGGAGCGATTGGTGGTTAAGGCATTATTGGATAGGCTCGAGACCGAGAAACAAGGCAAACATTGACGCTAGCTCGTTATCTCGTCCTACATATATGGTAGATGCTTTGGCAAGCGCTTTGGAATTGAGGCAGCAAAGCAATCTGGCAAGAGCCAGAGAAGAAACAAAATGCCTGGAGAAGATTCACAGGAGCGTGCTGATATTGAAGCTACCATGAGAAAAGTTAAGAAGAAATTGTTGTCTGAGAAAAGACATATACCATCCTGAAAGTGCGGAAAATAAAGATATCTTCATAACAACGAGCCTTGCCCAATGCTGCTAGATATGGGTGCACGACTAGGACAATCCATTGGAGAGCCAGCTACGATGCAATGAAGTGGAATACGGGGCTCTTGTAGCGGACATTGGGAATGATGCAATCATTGCAATAAACATAATGGATTCCAGAGGGTTCGAACTGAATTTCAAAGACGGCGTCCTAAGTGTGAAAGGAGAAAATGAGTTGCTTTATGGAAATAGTAATTTGTGTTCTATTGGCTGAAGATAAGAGCATACCTGTAAGAGCTGGCTCGCCTGGACAAAAAATCGAATCATCTGACAGTGCTTGGTCCTCTTCAGTCGTGCTGGTGAAGAAAAAGATAGATCGACGTACTTTTGTGTTGATTATTGTCACCTGAACTATGTGACAAAGACGCACAGTAACAGTCTACTGGGAATAGAAGATATCCTAGACACGTTGGCCGGTTTCACAAGAGTGGATACTGCCAGGTAGAACTGACTCAAGAATATCCTTGAGCCGCACCTGACCGTGGGTGTTGGGATTTTCAACAAGTGGTGTCAACAAAAATTTTAAACGAGAGTGTAAAAATAAAGTCAGAGCCCACTGGACCAATTCAAAATTTTAATTTCGCCGAGCGAATTAAAGAAAATAGTCAGATTTTTTTTTTCGATGAAACAAGAATATTCTGAATGAAACAGAGAACTCATTTTGAACTGTAGAATCTACCAGCGGTGCATTACAATAAAGTTGAGGGAAAAAGGGGAGCATGACCACTGGGATAATATTTTTCTGTTGATTTTCACGACCATTCGGCATACCCAATAATCTAAGAGCGTAACCTGTATTCTGAATATGAGCTAAATATTTCAAAAACTGCAAGAGTTATGGAAAAAATCATTTTGAAATGTCAGCATTGGTAAGAAAACGTTTGCAGATCTATTCTTGTTTGATTTTTTACATGAAATGAGCCCTAAAACTATGCTTCTTCCATATGTTCAAGACATTTAGGAACACCCTGTATTCATTTGCTTGCTTGTATTGCTCGTTCGATAGGGATTAGGATTTTTCTTGAATTTTCAAATGCCTTATCCGTCTATACATTTTTTTGTACCATTGTATACTGAAATTTGTATCACTTTTGAATATATACATATATGTAATTTAGCAAAGAAAACTATAACTCATATTTGAGGATATAACTCACTTCTGAAACTTATATAGGTATCCTTGATTTTTTTAGTTACGACGTAAACCAATTACTGTTCGATAGTGAATGTTCGTTCAGTCGGCTGTGGATGGAAGGTGATTACGACATCGAGGGAAAAATAATAGCAGCTCCCATTTCAGGCTCAGGAAATTTTTCAGCGACGATGGGTAAACAAATTTTCATCATCTCTTAAGTGTCTTGCACACGCTCAATATATTGATATTGAATTCGAAGTCTCTTCATTCGACCCACCGAACAAGGTAATACTAGTGAAACTGCATTCAGTACCTACTGAAACTGACGGACATTGAAGTTACCAAAAATAAAGTAATGTCGCATAATGTAACAATACAGAAATATTTTTGAAAGTATGAAATGTAATGACTACCTAAATATCAGCTTGCTTTAATGTTACAACCATATCATTCGTTTTAAGATTAACATTGCTCAAATAGTTTCTGGTAAACAATGTCTGATAAGTTCCATTAGTATAATTTGAATACTACATGAATATGTTAGTAATAATAGATAGATAGATATATTTATTACGTTGTTTGCCATTTTCACAAATGTGAGGTTCGTAATGAAAAACAATACAATACTTGTTAACACATTAAAATAAACTTTTGCAAACAGATTAAGATAATGAGAAACCATACAGTTATCACAAATTTTTAAAAAAATCCTCAAATTCTGTAGAAAATATTTTTGACTAGAATATTTTTTAATTTGAATTTTTTGAGAGGCAGAGTTTTCAAGTCACTGGGCAGTACAAATGTGTACAAGCACAGTTTGGTGATTTCTTATATGACATAATATGGTTAATTTTTTATTTGTATATGTTTGAATGGCTTCGCGTATAATAAGTATGCACATCTGAATACTTCATGAAGATGTAGATGTTTTATGAACATGTACAAAAATCTTATGTAGGTAAATTCTTTTTAAAATTAGGATCCTATATTTCTTGAAAGTATCTCTACAAGATGCTTGGTATTTGAGACCAAAGATGAGTCTTATAAATCTTCTTTGTAGTATGAAAATTCTCAGTTTAACTTGTATATGATTTTTTACTGATAGTATTATTCAAGAGGAGACTGTTGTTGCAGCCGAGCAAGTAGTCCCCCTGGGCCCATTTTTCCATCTGATAAGTTTCATTAGTAGGTATATCGAGTACAGGATCATTATCATTATGTTAATAATGGAAATGGATTATGAAATACTATCCTCACTTCAACCTATGTATGGTATATTCGTCGGCAAATCTTCAAAAGTAAACAACTACTGCCATCTATGACCGTTGAATTATGCAGTGTGACCCACTTAAGACCGGAGCACCCCTATAAAATCAACATTTTTCAACCGATTCGAATGATTTTTTTTTCATTAGGTAGACATTCTAAAAGTCTACTAGGATACCAAATTTCATGAATAAATCTCCATTTTCAGGGCCAACTAATCTCATTTTTCAAGGTCAAAAATCTAAAAAAATTACTAGCGATTTTTTAGAAAAATTCTAACTACACCACTGGATTCGCGACATTTTCAAATTGTTCTTATGTAAATAACGTTGAAATGCGTCAATCAATAAAAAAGTTATGAGGGAATTAATTTTGAAAAATATGCCGTTTAATCAACCCACCAATTCAATTTCAAAACTTTTATCAGAACTTTGACTACACCACTGGATTCAGGAAGTCTCGAAATATCACTGACTGTAATTTCATCGAAATCTGTTGACAAATAAAAAAAAAATTAGGAGATAAAATTGACATTTTCCTGAAATTCCATTGACATATGTTTACAATTTCCAACCGACTCAATTTTTTTTTTAGCAGGAAGAGTAACAAAAAGTCTACGTTTGAACAAAATATTTGCACAATATTCCAAATTTCAGGGTATACTACGATTTTTTTATGTTCTAATTGCTAAATTTCATTAGCGAATTTTTTCGTGAAATTTCGACTCAGCCACTGGATTCAGCATTCTTCATTTAGGTGAATCCTGAAATTTTATTTGAAAATATTCATTGGCAACAAAGCTATAACATTATTAATTTTGATAACATGCCATTATTTTTGAATATTTCAGACAAATTCTGAGAATCGGCAATACTGTCAACACAAACGTAGATCATTGAGGTTTCTGATAGAAATTCGCTTTCATAACACAAATTGTTCTCGAGATATAACGTCTAGAATGGTATTTTTGGAAAAAATTTAAAATCCATAACGTCGAGAAACCGGCTCCTCGAGATATCGATTATTGTACAATCAACCAAGAACTTTCGAATGAACGATGGCTAACAAATGACATCGATAATACAACATTGAGTATGTTCTACAGTATTTTTGAGTCTTTCTGGTGTTATTTCTCTACAAGCTTGACGTATTCTTTCACACAACTCCTGTCTAGTTCTTGAGCGGGATTTGTAGACTTTTTGTACAAGAAGACCCCACAAGAAGAAATCAAGTGGGGTCAAATCGGGGGACCTTGGTGGCCATCCAATCAATTCACTTCCTCGACCAATCCAGTGACGAGGAAACTGTTCATTCAGCCATTGTTTAATAATTCCAGCATTATGCACAGAGCATCCGTCTAATTGGAAATGTAAGTTTATTCGCTCAACAATAGGAAGATCATGAATAGCATTCCATAGTTCAGTTCTGAGAAATTCCAGTAATTTGATGGCATTTATATTTCCTTCGAAAAAAAATGGGAAATAATTATAATAATATTGTCTTTTACAGTTTATAACCAAATTAGGGTTTTCGGTTGCCCAAAATCTTGTGTTTTGAGATGAAACAACACCGTTAGTCGTGAAAGTGGCTTCATCGCTGAATAATATACATTCTAAAAATCGTCTGTTACTCAGGTATTCTCCTTCTTGATCTCCGTCTTCCAGGGTATGCAAAAATTTGGGTTTGAATGGCATGCCACTCTCAAACTGGCATTGAGATTATTCCTAAAGTAATCTAATACAACCTGTCCGTGTCCAATCCTTATTCTCACATTATTCCTCAAAATATTCTTCGATACAGCGCCTGTTTCATTGAAACTTTTATTTATTCTGTGCACTGTACTATTATGATACTGATACTGATAGGGGGCGATCTGGATGTCGATCATTGAATATTGTGCACACTTCTCTTTCACTCCTATCATTGTATCCAGTAAGACGCACAATTTAAATTTTTTCTGGCAAAGACAATTGTAAAGCCATAACGAAATTTAGTCCTATTGCAATTGAATATTGATCAATAATTTTCTCACATTCGAATTGAGACTCAATCTGTCATTTTCAGGGCTTACTTTTATTTTATTCAAATAACTATTAAAAATAATAACGTCATCACAGCCTACCTTTCTCGAGTTCGATACATTTTGAAATTTTCAATTCAGTAATTGTATTTTGACACTAGCGAACGAAGAGGGAAACAAAATAACTTTGTGGAAGAAATCGGATAGCCTGTATGAGTAAATAATACCAGAACCCAAAAACTCTGACAGTATTTTTCAAAAATTGTTTTAAATAAATTTTTATGATAAGCTGTATTTTCGACTTCATTACTTTATTCTGAATGTGTACTCGTTCCTCGTTCCTAGATGTTATAACTCGGGAACAATTTGTGTTATGAAAGCGAATTTCTATCAGAAACCTCAATGATCTTCTACGTTTGTGTTGACAGTATTGCCGATTCTCAGAATTTGTCTGAAATATTTTCAAATGAAATTTTAGAATTCACCTAAATGAAGAATGCTGAATCCAGTGGCTGAGTCGAAATTTCACGAAAAAATACGCTAATGAAATTTAGCAATTAGAACATAAAAAAAATCGTAGTATACCCTGAAATTTGGAATATTTTGCAAATGTTTTGTTTAAACGTAGACTTTTTGTTACTCTTCCTGCTAAAAAAAAATTGAATCGGTTGGAAATTGTAAAAATAT
This sequence comes from Chrysolina americana, assembly GCA_958502065.1. Taxonomy (NCBI): domain Eukaryota; kingdom Metazoa; phylum Arthropoda; class Insecta; order Coleoptera; family Chrysomelidae; genus Chrysolina; species Chrysolina americana. The sequence continues at coordinate 91,716,348 of OY293410.1, forward strand.
GTTAATGGAATTTCAGGAAATTGTCAATTTTATCTCCTAATTTTTTTTTTATTTGTCAACAGATTTCGATGAAATTACAGTCAGTGATATTTCGAGACTTCCTGAATCCAGTGGTGTAGTCAAAGTTCTGATAAAAGTTTTGAAATTGAATTGGTGGGTTGATTAAACGGCATATTTTTCAAAATTAATTCTCTCATAACTTTTTTATTGATTGACGCATTTCAACGTTATTTACATAAGAACAATTTGAAAATGTCGCAAATCCAGTGGTGTAGTTAGAATTTTTCTAAAAAAATCGCTAGTAATTTTTTTAGATTTTTGACCTTGATAAATGAGATTAGTTAGCCCTGGAAATGGAGATTTATTCATGAAATTTGGTGTCCTAGTAGACTTTTAGAATGTCTACCTAATGAAAAAAAAAATCATTCGAATCGGTTGAAAAATGTAGATTTTATAGGGGTGCTCCGGTCTTAAGTGGGTCACACTGTATGTTTGATAATTGGCTAAGTTTTGTGAAAAATCAAATTTACAATGCTTTTTGAATATCACGACTAAATTCATTTTTAGATTTGAGGTTGAACTAGCTGATATTTGTGAGGACCATTAAACGTACGTAGGTATATACGTGATTCCTTATTTAAATCAAAAAATAATTTTAGCTATGATACTTAAATAGTTTTGCAAAGTAGTTCTTGCAGAATGTATTGGTGGATATCAACGGGATATAATTCAGTGATACGAGGAGGCGGAAACTGTTTTCTGTTGGAGGGAGACATTCCCTTAGAATATACTTATATATTGTATTATTCTGATCTGATTTAATTATTACTCTCAATATTATGGAAATGAAAGAAAAAATAGATACATTTTTGAAACTGAATATATTTTATATTTTAGAGAATTGTGGAGTGAATATTACTGAACAAGCCAAGATCGAAACAAGAAAAGGAGAGGAATTTCTTGTTGCAACCCAAACGAATACTTCCGTATACGTAGAACGGCCAAGTGGGCATCTAGATGGACTTTTTGGAGGAGATAAACAACTTGGTAAGCTCCAAAACATTTTTGCTCTAATGATCGATAATAAATAAATGTCTTGGTGAAAGTTGAAAATTTACTCTTTCGACTCATGTAATATTAAAAAAAATAAAGTTGTTAATTGATTGTATTGGGGCAACACATCGAACAGCCAAGTTACACTGAAAACTATAAAGTATCACAGAGGAGGATAGTTATATGACTTCTGTGAATTTCAAAACATATTTAAATAGATCTAAAACGATGAAAAGAATTGTATATGGACCCTAACCCAACCAAGAGTGACAATGAAATGAACCAACAATAAAACCTTTTGTGTTTGTGGAAAATGAGAAGTTTTCAATTTCTTTGATATATCAATTCTAAGATTCCGCTTGGGTTGTTGATCCCTGGTTCGATGAGTTGATATCAGTCCTCTGAAAGTGAAAGCGGTATATGGAGGGTACTTTCATACACGAAGTTCTAAACTGGGCATGTAGCTGCTAATAAATCATTAGTGAGGAAAATAAATACAGTGTTAGCGCTAAAATGGATCCCTGCGAAAAACCAGCATTCATAGATAGAGTGTTGGATGAAACTCCATCAACCACCAAGTGGAGGGATCTAGGACAATTGCCCGAAAACAATTTCCCGAAAGACAATTCCCCGAAAGCAGTTCCCCGAATGGACAATTGCCCGAATGAACAATTTCCCGAAACACAATTGATCGAATGTACAATTGACCGAATAGACAATTGCCCGAAGAACAATTGCCCGAAAGGACAATTGACCGAAAAATGCATGTATTTAAATATAGTGATACCAATAGATTTTTAATTGCGCGTACGATCATGTTCGAGTGCCTTATCACTGGATATATTACGGAATATAATACCAATAATAGTTTTAACTAAATCCTGTGGAATGTTCATCGTCGACGACTAAAAAAGACGATTTTTTATTTTTTTTGACTCGATTGTTCCTAAACAAACTAACCTGGTGATAGATTCACCTTTTTGGAATGCTGGAAAATCTGTTGTTCCACCCCTCTGTATTGTAAAATGAATCAAATATGGTCTAGTTTCTTTAACATGACACACAGTTGAAATTTCATTACTTTTTGTATACTGGCCCTTGTTATCGCATATAGGGTTATTTTTTTCCCGGGTTTTTTTCCGGGTTTTTTTCCGGGTTTTTATTTCGTTTACCATCCATGAAGTTGGAATAGGAGTGAGTCTCCATAAAAAATCATATGTACTTGTTTGTGCTCGAATAACAACCTTAATTATTATAGTAGGTATTAAGGGTGTTATTAGGATATCAGGATTATTATTTATTAAGAGGGATTTTAAAATTTTTTGGAGTTAATATTTTTAGTTAGTGTACCTGGAGACGTTCAATGAGTAACCTCAATTATTATAGTAGGTATTAAGGGGGTTATTGTAAATCAGAGAAGAAATAATAGTATACAGAAATTTCTAAAAATATTGGTTACAAATTTCTAAAGTAGCGCAAAAATACATTTTTCAGTCAATTGTCCTTTCGGGCAATTGTTCTTCGCGAAATTGTCTATTCGGACAATTGTTCATTCGATCAATTGTGTTTCGGGAAATTGTCCATTCGGGCAACTGTTTTCGGGGAATTGTCTTTCGGGAAATTGTTTTTGGGCAATTTTCCGGAAGCCCAAGTAGAGGAATATGTCAGAGAGAAAAATAGTTGACAAGGAACACAACATGATGGAGGAGGGGGGAATAAGCCATGAAATGGAAGCTTGGCCAGGTTTCGTCAGATTTCAAGTAAGTGGGTCTATTGCGGCCTTGCACGGCAACCTGTGAGAGATATATTGTGACTCAAACCATTGAATATTTCACCAAATAAATCTAGCTTCTTCACGAAACCGATTAGTTTACCTGGTGAATGTTCTTCCAAGTTCGATGGCAAGTAAGTCTCTGCCAAACATCGAAAATATGTTCTGCTGTTCCATCATCTTCGAAACGAAGACGGTATTCCGGATTCTTCGAAAGTCCTAGTCTTGACATGTGGTGATTCAGACGACAATGGCCAGTAAGTATAAAGGCCTGTTAGACAACAAGTCATCCCTACTGAAGTCTAACAACAAATGTTTTTTGTGATTTTTTGAAAGATTTATAGAAACCTAAGGAAATAATCCTGGTAAGTTATGCCAGAAGAATCTTCTCGCAGTCGTTTGTTTGGCAATACTCGAAGAAATACCAATGGAATCTTTTGCGGCCCTCTCTTTCGCTGTCGCTTCATTGCCTTCCATACCTAATTGGCTACAGTAAAAAAAAATTATAATTAGTATTTCTTCAGTTGTACTGGTTTATCATATGAGGAAGAAATCCGCAGATCGAAGCGAATGATAATAGAAATAATGGAAAACAAATCAATAAAAATATGTTACGACTAATAATATTGTAAATAATATTAAATGATAAGAAATAATGACTCATTGACGAATCCATAAATTTATTCATTAATTATATCGCCAAAAGTTATTTCCTTAGTTCCACAGTGATTGAGTTTAAAAATAGCGTGATCTGATATGAAAAGGATCGTTCAAACTAATTTGTTCGGTAAGAAAGTGGTGTGAGTCCTCCTTTATACCAAATATTGAAGAAATATACATCCGAACGAAAGGATATTTTTTGGTACGAATATCAGGTATGCAATAATTGCCGTTTCGACATATTCATCCTACTAGTCTCGTGTAATTTGCTGGCTTTCTACTTCTTATGCCGTGAATCAAGGGAAGGCAGTTATTTTCAACTACTTGTTTATTGTCTCTTATCTACAGTATCAACACATGGGCCAAAAAATGCACTACGAAAATTGAACCCGGATAGGACCGAATAGAATCATATAGACAGTTTTCACCTTCTTTTCAGATATTGTTTATTCGCGAATATTATCACCATATGTAGGCAATGGAAAGAAATATGTATGTACGTGTGTATCGTCAGCATAACAATCCACCTCAGAATATGATACTGCATTTTTTAAATTGGATGTATATGAAATGAAAAGAAGTGGTTCATAGCTTCAAAAATATTTTGGCCTATCTTTATTCTTCGTATTCTGTTGTAACTCTTAGAAAGCTTCACTGCATCATTTGATAAACTAGTAAATTCCAAAATATCATACATTTATTCATGATTTTGAAAAGTCAGCACTACATTGATTGATATTCAGAATTCTCGTTTCACAACTGTGGAGAGGCCGAGAACCAAATTGAGTTTCCGGTAAGAACTCATTATCCGATACATGCGTGAAGAGTTGAATACTAATGCATTTGTCTAATACCTTCGATATAGTAGGGAGTATGACAGGGTGCAGATCCTCAAAAGTTTCAGTATTGCTTTTTTCAGGAAGTGGTGTATGAGGAGCTCCTTTTCTACGGATATTAAGTTTATGTATATCGAATGATATGATGACAGGGCATCAGATAATGAAAAACTTTTTATTTATACCGTCAGAGCCCTGTACATTAATAATTATATCATTGATAACTTTCTGTTTCGTCGATTCTTTCAAATGACATCTCACAATTTTTACAAAAGCTAATAATATCGGTATCCAAATTAACGTTTGGAATTGCATTCATATATGTAGCAGTTATTGAGCTGATCAATGTTCTTCAGTTTATCTTGAATTTCTGTGGACCTTTGTATGCTAATATCCAATTTATCAACTTTTTAAAAATTTTGATTCCGTTCACATGCAGAGTATAATATGGAAAATACACTTTTCTCTTATTCTTATAGGCTAGTGTAGTATAATTCCTGATTGCTTTATAATATTCGGGATAGGCAATACTCTCCGATTTACGCCATATTTTCCGCGACTTATCGATAAACGTAAAATATTTTTTGTAGTTCGGGCATTTCTTAAAGGTGCATGATTATTGAAAATGGTTCAGTAAATCATCGAATATTTGTTTGAAGGCTGTAGACGATCATAATTTCGGATTATAATTTTTATAATCATAACATTTCAACTGCTTCTATCCGCAGTCGCCTTCTGGTGAATACTGACAAGTTCACAAAGGCTTGCAAGAGTTTATATACCTGATAATCTCAATTAATTGAATGTTTGATATTTTGTTTTGGTAGCTGGTAATCTCCATTAATTATCATTGGGTTAATGTGAAAGAATACGGGGTACCCTTCTCTCTAAGGTAAGCGTTTCCACCAAGTGGAAAATATTCTGAGGTGGATTGTTATGCTGTCGATACACACGTACATATATACATTTCTATCCATCGGATAGCATTGCCTACATATGGTGGTAATATTCGCGAATAAACAATATCTGAAAAAGAAGGTGAATACTGTCTATATGATTCGATTCGGTCCTATCCGGGTTCAATTTTTGTAGTGCATTTTTGTTGATACTGTAGATAAGAGACAATAAACAAGTAGTTCAAAATAACTGCCTTCCCTTGATTCACGGTATAAGAAGTAGAAAGCCAGCAAATTACACGAGACTAGTAGGATAAATATGTCAAAACACACAGAATTGTAGTTAAGAAATTTTCTTGATATTCGTACCAAAAAATATCCTTTCGTTCGGATGTAAATTTCTTCAATATTTGGTATAAAGGAGGACTCACACCACGTTCTTACCGAACAAATTAGTTTCAACGATCCTTTTCATATCAGATCACGTTATTTTTAAACTCAACCACTGTGGAACTAAGGAAATAACTTTTGGCGATATAATTAATGAGTGAATTTATGGATTCGTCAATGAGTCATTATTTCTTATCATTTAATATTATTTACAATATTATTTAGTCCTAACATATTTTTATTGATTTGTTTTCCATTATTTCTATTATCATTCGCTTCGATCTGCAAATTTCTTCCTCATTTGATGAACCAGTACAACTGAAGGAGTATTAATTATAATCTTTTTTTACTCTAGACAATTAGGTATGGAAGGCAATAAAGGCAATGAAGCGGCAGCGAAAGAGAGGGCCGCAAAAGATTCCATTGGAATTTCTTCGAGTATTGCCAAACAAACGACTGCGAGAAGATTCTTCTGGCATAACTTACCAGGATTATTTTCTTAGGTTTCTATAAATCTTTCAAAAAGTTACAACAAATATTTGTTGTTAGACTTCAGTAGGGATGACTTGTTGTCTAACAGGCCTTTATACCTACTGGCCATTGTCGTCTGAATCACCACATGTCAAGACTTTCGAAGAATCCGGAATACCGTCTTTGTTTCGAAGATGATGGAACAGCAGAACATATTTTCGATGTTCGGCAGAGACTTACTTACCATCGAACTTGGAAGAACATTCACCAGGTAAACTAGGTAAACTGATCAACTTCGTGAAGGAGCTAGATTTATTTGGTGAAATATTCAATGGTGTGAGCCACAATATATCTGTCACATGTTGCCGTGGAAGGCCGCAATAGATCCACTTACTTGAAATCTGACGTAACCTGGCCAAACTTCCATTTCATGGCTTATTTCCCCCTCCTCCTCCTCCGTGTTCCTTTTCAACTATTTTTCTCTCTGACATATTCCTCCACTTGGGCTTCCGGACAATTGCCCGAAAACAATTTCCCGAAAGACAATTCCCCGAAAACAGTTGCCCGAATAGACAATTTCCCGAAACACAATTGATCGAATGTACAATTGCCCGACTAGACAATTTCGCGAAGAACAATTGCCCGAAAGGACAATTGACCGAAAAACGTATTTTAGCGCTACTTTATAAATTTGTAACCAATATTTTCGGAAATTTCTGAATACTATTATTTCTTCTCTGATTTACAATAACACCCTTAATAACTACTATAATAATTAAGGTTAGTCATTGAACGTCTCCAGGTACACTAACTAAAAATATTAACTTCAAACATTTTAAAATCCCTCTTAATAAATAATAATCGTGATATCCTAACATCCTAATAACACCCCTAATACCTACTATAATAAATAAGATTATTATTCGAGCACAAACAAGTAAATATGATTTTTTATGGAGACTCACTCCTATTCCACCTTCATGGACGGCAAACGAAAAAAAAAAAACTGAAAAAAAAACGTACAAAATACCACCGGAAAAAAAATAAAAAAACGCCGGAAAAAATACCCCACGGAAAAAAACCTCGGAAAGAAAACCCCCGAAAAAATTAACCCTATATGTGACAACAAGGGCCAGTATACAAAAAGTAATGAAATTTCAACTGTGTGTCATGTTAAAGAAACTAGACCATATTTGATTCATTTTTCAATACAGAGGGGTGGAACAACAGATTTTCCAGCATTCCAAAAAGGTGAATCTATCACCAGCTTAGTTTGTTCAGGAACAATCGAGTCAAAAAAAATAAAAAATCGTCTTTTTTAGTCGTCGACGATGAACATCCCACAGGATTAGGTTAAAACTATTATTGGTATTATAATGGTATTATAATATTCCGTGATATATCTAGTGATAAGGCACTCAACATGATCGTACGCGCAATTAAAAATCTATTGGTATCACTATATTTAAATACATGCATTTTTCGGTCAATTGTCCTTTCGGGAAATTGTTCTTGGGGCAACTGTCTATTCGGGCAATTGTACATTCGATCAATTGTACATTCGATCAATTGTGTTTCGGGAAATTGTTCATTCGGGCAATTGTCCATTCGGAGAACTGCTTTCGGGGAATTGTCTTTCGGGAAATTGTTTTCGGGCAATTGTCCTAGATCCCTCCACTTGGTGGTTGATGGAGTTTCATCCAACACTCTATCTATGAATGCTGGTTTTTCGCAGGGATCCATTTTAGCACTAACACTGTATTTATTTTCCTCACTAATGATTTATTAGGAGCTACATGCCCAGTTAAGAACTTCGTGTATGAAAGTACCCTCCATATACCGCTTTTCCTTTCAGAGGACTGATATCAACTCATCGAACCAGGTATTCTTTCACATTGTTGATACCTCTCTGGCACAATATATTCGAACTCGTTCAAAATTTTTACAGTTTTCTCTTTCCGGAGACTGTGCTACTTGGGAGTGTTTTGTCTTGTTCCGTGCGGATGGCGCTGCGTTCAACTTTGTTGTAGTTCGTGGTGTCATCGTTGGGGAAATATTAGTTGAACAGTTGATTATTATTCATTTGGCAGGGACAGGACAATTATAATGTTGTCCGACCTACCCTGTCACTGATGAGAGGCAATAAACCCCGAAACATGCATGTCTGCAAGTGGTCATTCCCAGCCAAATGAACGATAATCTTCTGCTTAATTACAGGACAAGCACTTGCAACTGGGTCTTCTTGGAAGAACGTTGCACAAATATCTGTCAGATGTAATTCAATGTCCGTCGTGGTATAAGACAGGGAAGTAATTGTTTTCTGACAGATGTTTGCCTTTTATTTTCCACTTGGTGGAAACGCTTAGAGAGAAGGGTACCTCCTATTCTTCCACATTGTTGATACCTCTTTGGCACAATATATTCGAACTCGATCAAAATTTTTACATTTTATCATTGGGTTAGCTCAATTACTCGTTTCTAGTTTTTCTACCTGTTACCTGCCCATTTTGATCAGTATGACCTTCTCTTCGGTTCACACCAAAACCATCAATAATTGGTTTCCAAACGTTCTTGGTTCCGACCTAAACCAGTGTTCTTCTCTATGTATTACTCCGGCATTCTTCCACTGAATTTGGTGATGTACTTTCCTTACATGGTCTGCGGTACCAAAATTTGACGTGTCACCTCGCTACGTAAAGCATTTGTGTTCATCTAGTCTCACTGCCAGGAGTCTCTTGGACTCACCAGTATACAAAAAACCGCATTCGCATGGGACCTCACGTGAGACCGGATTTGAAGGAGCTTTTAATATTGAACTTGTTTCCAATCCTTCTAACCTTTTCGGAGATTTCTTTGATGTATGGTAGGTGAACTACTAGTCCCGGTTGTTCTTTCTTGGTTGGTGTGGTTAGTGGCTTGTCTTCTAACATCCTCCAAAAGTTTCTCCGAGAATCCCTGTTGGCGCAAATCACTCCTTGTATCAGCCAATTCAGCTTGGAGTGCTTCCTGATCACTGCAAGAGAGAGGAGACAATTTGCAATCTATAATTGCCCAACTGTTGAGTGTGGTATGTCCATTATGCGGTATTTTTGAGATGTTTCGTACAGACTTACACCATCCTCTCGTTTCAAACTTCTATCTTGCCTTATCAAAACTTCGTCTCAAACATTAGGTGTCAACCACTTTTCAGAGAGCCTAATCATGGAGTAACTGCATGACGTTAATTGCTCCTTGAAATATTCCAATTTTGGGATCAGACACCGAATGTTTGAGTTACAGATATTTCAATAGGTGAATTTTTCATACTTACTGAATAGAGAGGTAAATGACGAAATGAAAATATACTGACCAGCACAAAAAGTGGGACAGCAACCTAATTGGTTATAATTTGTGCTATCCCACTTTTTATGCCGGTCAGTAGATATATGTTATGATAAGGTAGTAATGAAACTAACCAGAATGGCTACGAAAAATAGAAGCCTCATATTTTAATTTCTTCCAACAACCGTATCAAGTTGTCTATGATATCCACGATTTTTGCTGGTATCTGGTACTTGTCACTCGAAACTGAATCTGATCTGGTATAGCTTTGTTCTTGTTTTATTCCTGTTGCTAACTCGATTTTGGTTTAGTTTATTTGATGAAACCAACGATTGTTACAGTGTTGTATCGAGAGTTCTTCTGTCGGAGAACTGAAAGTTACCTTTTGGTGTTTCATCCTTCTGTAGTATATGAAAGTAAACAGGAGTTTCTGGTGCACTGTTGGATACATTTCTATTTGATGCAGTTAGAGTGACTTTTACTTCTATCTATTTCTCTCAATTGGTTGATTGTTCATACACGATCTTTCCTGCAGAGTTTCTGTGCAATATGAACACATTCACCTGTCAACTTACTTGAGTTGCCAACGACCAGGTTGTTTGTAATATACCTAGTGAATTGAATTTTTTTGGAGTCATCTCTTTTTCACTCCTCAATTGATACATGTTGCTGATATTATACTCAGCTAATCAAATGTCCAAAAGTTCATTGAATTTTTCAATTGCTCATGAAGGTAGAATTCATAACAATTTATTTGAGGAGCATGTATAAAGCAAAGTAGAAAACTAACTATAATATGATCAGTATTATGTGGCTCTTGTCTATTTGTTGTATCTAGTATGCATCCTGTAATTTTTCTTTTAGATAGACCTACAATGTACGTAGATATAAAAATAAAATAAAAAACCTACTGAAAAATATTTTGTGATATGTTCACAGCATCTTGAACGGATCCTATCAATTGGGTAAGGGGTAGCGAATGTTTCGTTCATGGCGTGCTTACCCCAAAACCATACTACACTATCAATATGTGAGCAGGTACCAACAGTTCGAGGACCAGATTTTTAGGTGCAGTAATAACATCTATGAATCTTCTTTCTCATCAATTATTCCTTGAGTATTTGTTGGTCAGTATGAAATCTGATATTCATCCAAATTTCTAAAACGAGAGAACACTCTAACTCTTGAAAACCCTGTCCATGGTAGTCTGTTGATATTTCTCAAAGTTTCAAACTGAAATTCTTTGTAATCTATCTTTTGTTTGTCATGGACATAAGACGGTACCTTTTTATGAAACCAAGCGACAGGATCAATTGGAGGATGCTGCTGACAGGTAGATACCTACTCATTTTACAAACTACCACTTCCTTGGTATATCACAAAGATCCTCAATACCGTAGTTTCCCATTTGATTGCTCATCATGCTATCCCCCAGAATCCTTACAAGATGTAAAAAATAGGAGGGAGCCACAAAATATTGATCATATTATAGATTGGTTCTCTTGGAAATGAAACACATTACATTAGCATGATAGCTGTCGAACAAGTCGATTCCAGTCAACAGAAGACCGTTATCAGCATCGCTGTGCTGCTCTGTAGATTCTGAATTTTTACATAATGTAATCATATCTAGATTCTTAGGCAGCCAGCACACTGAGCAACCATGACCGACCGTCAGCGACCGTCCCACTACGACCAAAATTTCCAACACGTGTATTCTTTAGCAAGAAACCCCTTATCTCTCCTTAATTTTAGGCAGATATCTGAGAGAAAACAACTACTTCCCTGGCTAATACCACGACGGACGTTGAATTAAATCTGACAGATATCTGTGCAGCGTTCTCCCTAGAATCTGGGAGACAGCCACAAATGCTTCCTGTATCAAGTAGCAGAATCCTGCCCGACATGATCAAGGACTTGACCACTTAGATACCGGTTTCGAGGTGTATTGCCTCTCTTCAGTGCAAGGTAGATCCGACAACATTTGCAGTCGTCGACGTCCTTGGTCATGCCATGCGCCATGCAATTCACTGATACTTGAAATGATTCTCAGTGTGATTTCTAGCTTAAAGTAGATTTTTTTGTTTCAGGTGATTTGATGAATAAAATTCTGAATGATAACGCAGACGAGTTTTTCAAGGAGATGGTACCTATTATAGAAGACTTGATCAAAAATATGTTGGAGAACGTGTTGTTCAAAGCTTTTTCTAAAGTGCCTTACGATAAACTATTTCCCAAATAACGGTTGTGTATTTTATTCAATACATTTATTCAAAATTACAAGAAACCCAAACAACTGGAAAATCTTCTTATGTAGTTCAGTTATGAAAACTATTTACAAACACTTAGATATGCATTTCGATAACCAAGTTTTCTTCATCAATATAATTCCTATACTGAGGCAAATACCTGCTATAAACCAACTAGTTTTCTCCTTCGTATACCTCGAGAGATATAGAATGATGTATGCATACTTAGATATTTTGTAAATGATGGCAGCGGTCTAATTCCTGAAGACTTGTTCCACTATTTTAGAAGATGGCTGTCTGTTAATTTCTGTTGATTTCTGTACTAGATAGAGTATTTGCAAAATATATATTGAAACAATACTATTCTTGATAAAACTGATGATGAAAATCAAATTTGGCAAATGAGTGCAACATTTCAAATGGACGTACCTGATATTTGATAGATGATTTGATATGGTCAGTAAAACAATATATTTAATCGAATATTCCGAGCAAATATGTCTTCTAGATGATGGCCACTCCTACATTTCACAGTTTATGTAAAGTTAATGCAAAACGGCATGCGTTATTTCTTTTATGCTTTTGGAATTCGTGATGAATTCTGTCTGGATGGAGAGCCAGGTGGGCAATATATTGAAATTCTGTGCAGCTCAAGATATCGATGTCATTTTGGGTGATGTATTACTTTGCGTAACTGTGAATTTACGATACCTCATAAGATCATCTTCCTGAAACGTTTTCTCTCTCGGAGGAAAAATAATATTTACAACCTTGTAGCAAGTAGTTCTTTCATATTTTGCATTTCAATATGGATAGGAGTTCCCAACCAAAAAAAAATCCTATGTTAGTTAGCATTTGATGAAGTGATGGTAAACAACAAATAAAAAAATATATTACGCTGATGATACTCAGCTGTATCTATCATTCAAACAGAATGATGCAAACGATGTATTCAATAAGCTCGAAGCATATCTTCTCTATTTGCAAAATGTTTCCAAACATCATTCATTAATTCTCAACCCATCCAAATCATCTGTTATACTGTTTGGGCCTAAAATTCAGAGGGATGTAATTTCTCGTAACTTTAGAGTAATTCTCAATAATGAATCCCTCACCTATGTAGACTCCGCAAAAAACTGGGGACTTATCACCGTTTTCCAATTAGATTTTCAGGGCATATCACCAACTGTATTAAAAGAGCCTACTGTAATCTGAAAAAACCGTATGGTTGTAATTATTGTATAGATCGTAAATCGAAAGTCATGTTGGTAGAATTTTCGAAAGAATTTGATACCATAAACCATGATATCATGCTGGCTATTTTTAAATCAATTGGTCTCTCAAAACATGAGGTAAACTTTTTTAAAAGCTAGGTATCTGTCACACAGAACGCGAATAGTCAAAGTTTATGAAATCTTACCATTTCCTGCCAAAGTTTCTTCAGGTGTTCCGCAAGGTTCTATATTGGGCCCTTTATTGTACACTGTATGCACTTCCAGTATTGGTGGTGCCGTAACCTTCTGCAACACATCTATATGCAGACGATACTCAGCTGTATATCTCGTTCTCCCCTAAAAACATGGCCACAGCAGAAAGGGAATTGAATGAAGATTTTGCCAATATAACAAATTGGTCGACAAAACATTCACTAAAAATTAATCCAGCCAAAACTTCTAGGTTGGTATTCAGCCTAAGAAATGCGAGAAGAGAAGTATCAAGACAAATAGTGATACGTAATGATGGAAACCAAATTACACCGGTATAGAAATCTTGGATTGATATTTGACTGCAATCTCAAATTCAATTATCGTATCAATAACTGCATCCGCCTAGCCTATGTCAACATAAAAATGATATATCAAAATAGGCAATATCTCAATGAGAATGTTAAAAAAATGCTGTGCGATGCTCTAGTTTTGAGCAAATTCAACTTTGGCGATGTTGTATATGGGCCATGCTTGAATGCACATGATATACGGAGAATTCAAGTAGTTCAGAATTCCTGTTTGAGGCTCATTTGTGGAGTGAGAAGACGTCAGCATATCTCACACCAACTGAAGGACATGGGCTGGCTGAATATGGCGAACAGATGGCTCCTACATGCAGCATGTATTTACCATTAAATAATTAAAACCAAAGAACCTCAATGTCTCAAACATAAAATAAGGTATCGCACTGACGTGCACTACTTGAATGTGAGATTCAGACATCTTCTCACTCCCCCACAACACCTAACTGAACAATTTAAATGCTCACTGGATAAGCCAAGGTCTCCAATGTGCTTGAAGCATTGGCTTATCCCTATGTAACTGTAGGAGCCTGTCACACTTCGCAGCTTTTACGTCGGCTTCTTGCTGAACGGGTTCCAACTTGGTGACAGAGTTTGGCTTCGTCTTTTCGGTGTTGAATAGGAGATTGAGTTCATCGGCTGCACGGGTTGCTGCCTTTAAAAGAAATGCTTCAATCCCTGCTTTTTCGTGATCGTATACTAAGCAGAGAAGGGGATCTGAACTCCTGATGACTTTACAGGCTCCATCCAGTACCATTCTGTTGTGTAGACACTCCAAACTCAAAAGTCCACGGCCTCCCCGTTGTCGGGGGAAGTATAACCGTGGCACACGATTTAGGATGCAAGCTCCTATAAAGATGCATAATTTTGTGAGTTTTTACGTCGAGTTGTCGCAGCTCTTCCTGAGTCCATTTCAGTACTCCAAAGGAATAAAGTAGAATCGGAAAGGCAAGCATATTAGTTGCAGCAACTTTGATCTGTCGGACTTTGTGATGATACTTCTCTCCGGCATCCAGATGATGTAGGATGCTTCCATCTACGAGCTGAACGTCCTCTCCGCATTCCTCGCATCGTCCTTTTTTGAGATGAACCGTGGCACATTTGTCGATCCCAAACTCCATTCCGATAGTATGCGTGTACTCTTGCACCACCCTTAAGGACTGATAAAGATCCTTTTCTCCGGAGGCATGAAGTTTAAGGTCATCCATGTAAAACAGATGGGTGCCCTTATGCCTCCGGTTGCAGTTGTATCTGCGGATTTTCCGTAGTGCCCCTTCTTAAGATAACCTGCTCTGTTCAAACTCTGACTTGACCAGATGTTATGGTAAAGCGAGTCCTCCAGAGCGGCATCAGCTGTTCAATGCATCTCACTATTTGATCGGGTACCGCAAGGCATCTGAGCAAATGCATGATGAGTTCATGCGATGTTGTATCCGATGCGATACGATAATCGATCCAGGCCATTGAAAGGTTACGCTGATACTGCACGGAGTCCTGCGTGATGCATCAATCGATCAGCAGGTTCTTCTTGCAGCCAGCGACCCCCTTCTTTGACCCTCTTTGTTCATATATCCGTTCATACACAGGCTCAACTGCGGAGAGTATTCGCTTGTATAAGATTCGTGTAAACATCTGATAACATGCGTTCAAGCATGTTATCGGTCTGTAGTTCTTCGGGTCGGAAAAATCTCCGTTTTTGGGGATCAGCACGCTTCGCCTCTCGACAAACCAATCCGGAATCTGCTAGAGTTTTCAACTCATGGCTAGATGGTACATGGAAATTTTTTCCACCAATAGTTATTTAGTTATCAGTGCCTGGAGCAGCAAAGTTCTTCGAGCCTTTGAGGGCCCGTCGAACTTCTTCCGGGGTTATCGGATTGCGCAGTTCATTGAGCTCAGGCTGACGAAGCCTCCTGAGTGGTTGCGGAAATTTGTAAATGCCCTTGGAATAGGCGAGGTTTATCGCGGAACTCCATGTTTTCCGCGATGCTTCTCGTCCGCCTCACTAGTGACTTATTATTCTAACGGGAAGTTTCATATTTGGTCTTTTTCTGCCTAAATGTTAGGTATATTTTGACATCGAATCGATGTACAGAATTTGAAACGTCCATAAAAAATAACAACGAAGATAAGGATGAAAATTGGTATCGGGTCAACCGGCACCATAGAATCAAAATAAATAAATTAAAATAAAATTAAAGTTTAAGAAAACGTAATTTGAAGTCTTTGTGATTTTTTGTTCGAATGTCAGCTATTCCTCTATATGAGTAAATAATAAAATTAAAAAAATCAAATTAATTAAATAGAGTCTGCTACCGAGTAACCTGTTATAATGTGAGAAAGTGCTGTCAAATTTCGAACTATATTATTGAAAGACATACTTACAGTTTTCAAAACAAATCACAATATATTTTTTCCTATGAGAACATCTAATGTACTTTCCTCCCATTGTCGTATTCAGGGGAAGCATGGAGCTGCAGCACCCCCCTCCTAAGATTTTAAAATTTGCATTTGTATATGAGGATATTTCCTATGTAATAAAGCTTCTTCTTATTATATAATGCTTCAACCCGAAACTTTGTCCTGGGTATGTTTTTGCCTCCTCCCCCCAGAAAAGTGTAGCATTTGGGGTTATGTTAAAGCTCGATACGCAAGCCTGGATATTATAGTGCCAATGAGGAGACATTTATTTTTTATTGTTGAATATGAATTTCGATCACTAATTTATTGGCTATGAAAAGACTAAAAATTTTTTTGATATCAAGTTTTGTAAAAGTAACCCCACATGCATCACGAATTTTTACAGCCTCAACCAGTATAGAAATTGAGTATGTGAGAGAATGTTCTAGGTTTGTTTTTTCACACTTTTGTAGAAAACATCATTGACACATTGTTCTTACTCAGACTGATGATGTACGTGATATGCATAGAAAACCCGTAAATCAACAGATGTTGAAATGCTTGGTTTGTAAATGAGTTATTTCAGGGGAATGTGGATATATTATCTACCGCCTATGAATGGAAATCGTTGATTATAGTGTTATTTTCATTGAGGATCGATTTTTCATGAGAGCTGAACTCGATATATCTAACCTATCAAGGAAATTGTCGTTTTTATTCTTATGTGAGATTCATTGTATTGGTTGTTATTCAAATTTACCTATTATATATTTGTATAATATGATTGCATTCCTGAGAGGATCACAGAAACTCTCACTGTGTATCCATCGGTTTAAGAATTTATCCATAGAGAGTACATTGAAAAAAAAAATTGACAAATTCAAACTGATTGTGATTCATAAGATCCAATCTGTACTGGAATATTGTTCCCATATGGATTGCAGCCCCCAAACAACTGAAAATTTCAGATTCTTCACGAGAAAGAAACCATTCATCTCGTCGGTGTTGCTTCGCTCACAAGCTCGTCCACTTGTTTACAGGGCTATTCATACTCGAGTACAGAGAGAGAGAAAATATATGTTAACGGTATATAAAAAAAATTGTGGACAAACACATGTAAAAAATTTACAGTAAAGTAATGAACGTATATTATGTTTCTGTCAATTTTGTTGAATTAAAAAATCTGAACAAATTCAACATTAATAGTAAACGTAAACATTAACCTGAATATATCTTCATAGAATTCTTTCAAGCTGTAGTAGGCCTTATCACAGAATATCGTTTCTAGAGGTTTCTCTCCTTATACCACTTGGTAATTTATTATACATTTTCAGTCCATTGTAAATGATATAATCTTTTATTAGGTTAGATGTGCTACAAGTGAATTTCGTTCTGACGTGTATTTTAGGGTGTGTTGTTGAATCCATCCTCTAATCTATTCTTATGACTCATAGAAGCTGTCTTCGATATCAAAATTGAGACAGAAGTTGAGATTTCATGATCTTTAAATAAATGTTTACATGATTCTTTCCATTTTACTAAGAAGTATCTTGTCCGTTTCTGAATTACAAATATTGACTGAATCCCCGAAAAAAAATGACCATATTGTAAATGGCAGTAGTTAATCGTAATTAATTTGACACAACTCAAAACGTAACAACTAGAAGCCAGTTTTCCATTCAATCATTGTCCTCTTCAAATTTCGAATAACCGTCCAAAATAATCACAACAAATTTGGTGAATTCTTGTTTTCTCTCGATATATTTCTTGAATGCATATTTGATACATTACATTTTAATGTAATAGCACTCGGTTTCCTAGAATTTAGAGAGTAAATTGAAATCGAATTAATTCTGGATTTTAACCATGTCAGAAGATATAATTTCATGCAGTTTACCTTTATCTTTATGGTGCCATAGTATAGTGGTGTCGTCCGCAAACAATTTGAATTTTTCAGAAATTGGTAGCATGGTCAGATTATTCATGCATAAAAGGAATTACATAGGACTTAGTACAGAGCCTCGGGGCACTCCAAATTTAATTTCTGACGTATTTGAAGATATCGATAGTCTCAAACTTACTTTTTATTAAAGAGATACGAGTTGAACAATTTAAAAGTATTTCCTCTGAATCCGTATTGTTGAAGTTTGCAGAGCAAGCAGTACATCGTGATTGACACAATCGAATGCATGCCATAGGCCACAGAGCACTGCTGCGACAGCTTCTTCATCATTGATTGCTCTATAAATCATCGACAGAAACGAATGTATTGTGTCAGTTGTACACTTCGATTTCTGAAAACAATACCGCTGTGCACTCAGTATTCTGTTAAACCGAGTCTATGTGTCTTAATCGACTTATCATCATCGATACTGTAGTCACAGTCTCCTTTTGCAAACGTTGGAAGACACTGGAATCCGAGGAAATTATCTAAAACTATTTCAGAGTTACTTGACAGATAGATTACAGTCTGTGAGAGTCGATGATATACTGAGTAACCAGAGAAAAATAGAGTACGGAATTTCACAGGGTACGATCCTGGAACCAACTTTCTTCAACATTTAGATATACGGTATGTTTCCATTGCGAAGTAGGGGAGATATTCTGGGGTTTGCCGACGATACTACAATCTTCTACAGGGCGAACAGTTGGTAAGAACTGAAAATGAGAGTAGAATATGATCTACCATACAAAAAAAATTGGCTAGAGCATAAATTACTGACTCTGAACCTAGATAAAACCCATTACGTTCCCTTCAGCTGCAATGAATCAAACATACCTACTTTCAATCGTTTACATGTTGTAACTGAGGGACAATAACTAACTATTCTGCCTGAAAATAAAGTAAAATACTTAGGCGTTATGATAGATTCCAATTTAAAATGGGATGAACACATTAAATTCATTTGTAGAAAGCTTCGTTCCATACTGTTCAAATTCAAACACCTTAAAATTATATTGAATATAAACCAAAGAAAAATTATGTACCATGCTCTTGTCAAGAGCCATCTACGATATGCTATAGTATGCTGTCGAGGTTATACAGAAAATATTTCTGAAATTAATTTAGGGAAAGATTCAAGGTACCCATGCCGTATCTTATTTCATGAAGCAAATATTTTCGATATACGCCAACTGTTTCATTTCAATACCACCGTGAAAAACATCAGTATGCTCTACCTAAACATTTATAAGAAAATCGCCGAAAACATCATTTCATTGTACCACAAATGCAAAAATTTGTAGGAGAACGTTCCTTTCTTTATAATGCTCCGAATATGTACAATGTGAAAATGTCAGTAACTTGGTACCATTCAAAAGAGAATTTAAAACATTCAACTTCAGTCAACTGTCTTGAGTAATCAAATTCCACAACATATTGGTTTAACTACTGTTAATTTTAATTCCTTTCTTTTGAAGTGATCTTAAAAATGGCATCCCTATGCATTTGAAATGGATTATTTCCAAGTTGAATTTTTCATTGGTACTTTTTAGGTATATTTTACTTATACTCAATGTTTTATAGTAAGTGTTTTATAACTTCAACTCGTCCTTCATTTCATTTATACAATTTTATAAATACGCATAAAACATACCCATTCATTTCATTTACACCAAATTTGGGTTTCCTTTATATGAACATTATTTTCACTAGATTTTACACACCTTCAACTCTTCATGTATATTGTAATTAGATTTGAGGTACTATTATGTATAAGCTATATTTCTTATGAAGTAAGTGCTCTGCACTTATCGATTAGGTATATTTATTCATAATTTACTTTGTGTATCAAACTATAATAATCTTTGTGAATTGGGATTACAACCGAGGTTTTCAGGAATGAAGGAAAACTTCCTTGTAGAAAAGAACTATTTATTAGTTGATCAAGAATACTGAGTATATTATCAGACAAGTTAAAAAAAAAATCATGGAGATATTGATTCATATGCCTTGGGATCTCAGTAACGGTAAGAAATAAAAGGGTGGTTAAATGGGGCCAGAATAGTGTTTTTCAGAGGTCAATTATGTGAATTAAAATACTCATCTAACTTCTTTAGAGCTGGAATTATACAGGAAAAATAAAAAAATTCGAAATAATTCTTCTTTTGTCTTCATCTTTTTATTTTGCGAATTATTTTGAAGAATTTTGACCTTTCCCAATGAAAATTTTCGTATCCAAATATGCGAATAAAAATGATTGTACAAATTGGGCCATCCTCAACTTTTCATTTTTAAATACGAAACTGTATTTTTTATTTAATTTATTTTCATGTATTTTGGAAATATTGAACTATATTATCAGTCATATTTTAACATTTTTCAATTCCAAGTCCTTCGGGGTACCGCCATTTCAAATTTCATTATTTCCATACATAAGTGGACAATGAGTCTCGAGGTAAGTCATTGAACTTAACAAAGTTGAAGACCCTTTTTCACATAAAAATGCGTGAGCTCTTTTGTTAACCGAATTTTTTCTGTAGTATACAATCCAAAACCACTGATAACCATCGTCATGAAATATAAATTATGAATAATTCATAACAAAACATCGCCGTTCTGTTACTGCGATAAAACACAATTTTTCGGGTTCATTGACTGTTTCTTCTTCGAATCTAACAAGGATATCTTTGGGTTTTTCGCAAATCCGTTTATATCCTGTTTCTGCGGAGTACTTAGAGCCACACAAGTACGCCACTAAATTTGAATGTATAATGCCACCAGTCCTCTTCCCATTTCGCATACCAAATCATCACCTGCATCGTTTCAAATGAAATATTAACTGTTGGTTAAATTAGTGAATTTCAATTCTGGTTGAAGAACGTGACTTAAGACATGAATGAAGGATCAAGATGATATATTATATGGTGATTACTTCCTCATGACATGTTTTTTTTTATTATATACTCTTCGCAGTTCGGAGTACTCTCTCTGCCTCACAGAGTGGCAATTTCAAAGTGGGCTATCTAGACTTCTGCGATAATTTTAAACATCAAAGTTTTTAGTTATTTCATTTATTTTTATGTTCCGTGTATGTGCTTAATAATGAAATACAAATAAATTACCACTTTCCGTTTTTACTTTCTTTTTTCTGTCGAACTAACATATATCTTTCTAACATAAATAGCTAATGCAGAGTGCATATTTTCCGCCTCCAGTCAAAGTAAGCCATTAATAGAGGATATTTTCTCAACAAAAATACTAGACTGAGCCATCACATTAAAGACCGTCCGTAGTTATGTTCTGGTATGTTTTGGACTGGCAACTGTCATTTATTAATTTGTTATGAACATCAAACATCTGAATACAAACTTTCAGAATGGTATCTCAATGGAAACATTGAATTATTCCAATGGACGCGTTACATCTCTTCTACTACTCGACTGCTTATGCGCGAAATGATAATATACGTTTTTTGGTATTATAACTCTATTTTCAAAATCTGTTTGAGTCTGGAGTGAGCAAAAAAGAGTCGCTATGTATTTCTGTTGGATGAATAACAGTTGTGATTAAAAGAGTCCCATTTTCACACAAAGACTTTTCCGTATTAGCAAAATTGATATTGATATTTTTACAATTTCAGACTTATGAACTATTGATGAAGAAGTGAAAAAATAATGAGAATCATGCTCGTGATGATTTTGGTGATCGACATGATGGCACGATTCGGAAGATATGATAATAAAGATATTGATGACGATATTTATTGTGAAAAAATGACGATTTTCTTTCAAGTGGGCTTTGGAGAGTCCACAGAAGGGTTCTGGGCCGAGAAGTGGTGTGCTTGCCCGTTCTTTGGTAAGGCAGTCTGCTTTCTCATTGCCCCTGCACAAGTCAGCTTAGACCTAGGAGTGTGTGACTTTAGAGCTTTTAGTGCAGCTTGGCTTTCTGATAGTATATAGTTTTCTGCCCTTCGGGTACCCCTTTCAAAGCATTCCTGGACATAAATCTCTATAGTATCTTGGATCCATGTATGTATCACACCGAGGCATTTATTGCCCATTGAACACTGTACTCTGTGTAAATCTGGTGATTGTTCAGGACCACGTTAAACTGCACTTCGAAGTTGTACCTGATCGGCATAATATCTGTCGGTTGGGAGATGTGTTCCAAATCTTTAAATGTTCGATCAGATTTCCTGCCTTTGAGTTGCTTGTCTGGTACAGTCTGAATACACCATTTGCTGCCTCTTTCATTACACATAGGTGCAATGGCGGTTCATCATTACTTCTAGAGCTGCAGTGGGACACGTAAATATTGCTACTTTCATTCCCAGGTGAGCCAGCCACTGCACTTTCTGCAGCTTGTCTTGTGGTGAAATTTGTTGCATTTTTGGCTACCATACTAGTGATGCATTTTTGGTTCCAGACCCCATGTCTTACCGAAGACTCTGCGGCATGCCCATCTTGCCTCTATACCCCTGGAAAGAATATGGATGGTTTGACTGTTTCATGTTAGTTTTTAGTGGATTATTATAATTTTTTCAAAAATTTTTGCTGGGTTACATTTGCTAGGAATGACATTGAATTCTTCCTTGGCGCACTAGCTTCTGATTGTGTTAACTAGCCCATATGATCTATTAATACATCTTGAAAATCTAGGAGTAGAAGAGAGCCTGATTCTGTATAATACAGACATTCATGAATTGATCGAATTGATCGGCTACTTGTATCGGCGTAACCTTGAGTCATAACCCAGATTCTTGTAGCTCTACTAGCAGGTCGTCAACAACCAGCGCCCATGATTCTGCTATTCAGCATTGCTTGTATCCATCTGAACAATGAAGCATTGATATTCCTTTCCTCTAGTAATCTGATTATAAAGGCATGTGAGGTGTTATCCAATATACCATCTATGTTGGTGAAGGCACAAAGATCCATTTATTTTTGCCACGTATGCCTTTTCAATGATTTCAATTAGGCATTGTAGAGCATTAACCATGGATTTACCTGCTTGGTGAGCAAACTGTTTCTTGTGGAATGGTCTTAACAGTGGTGATGTAACAGACTATTATTTTCTCCATTGCTTTTAGGAGAAAGAAGGTGAGACTAATGGGGCGGTAAGACTTTGGTTCGTTCATTAGGCATCTTTCAGTCTTTGGTATGAAAGCCACCACTGCCTCTCTCCAGATCTGCGGTATTTAGCCGAAGATAAGGCTGGCTTTGAATAGCTTTTTCAGGAAGGGCTCGATTATTGTATGTGAAATGGGTTCAAAATAATTTTCCATTTGAAAACAATTACTCTTCACGTCGATTTAATTGGGCCGAGAATGATTCAGCATTGGTTCAAAATCGAGTACCAGGAGTTTGAAAATCAACAACCAATTGGTTCAATACACAAATTGTCAATCGTTACAGCAATGGAGGACCACCTGTCTCTGAGACAGGAAGGAAAGATAAAACAGCTATAATGCAAAATGGTGATACTTGTGATTGGTTTCTTCCGTTTTTGTTGAAACTATCATAGATAAATACCTTACAGGAACTAAGCTTCTTGGTATCAGTTTTTGCAGGAGAAATATACGCTTAACTGTCAGATTTGACAAATGGATATTTTAACTCGGCAATTGCAGCAACTTTATAAAATTTTTTTCATGGAATTGTAGAATATCATCTTCTCGTGAATTATATATTAGGATATCAGGAATGTTAATTTCATTAAAGGAATATTTTTCAACAGAAAAACGATGACACTAGTTTGAAAGAACTTTTTATGACTACTATTTTTAATCGACTGTCGCCATGATTTACGCATAATAGTGTTTTTTTGATATTTGTACATAAATTATCATTTGAATGACATAAGCGGATGTAGAAAATGAACAGTGTTGGCTTTAGACATTTTGGGGAAACTTTTCCCAACAATTATTTCAAAACCATGTTGTAGTAAGGCTGGAAATTGAATAGAATAAGAAAAGATGATAACTCATAGTACAGTTCGGATAATTATTTCCATTTCAAATTACCTTACTGCTGATCAAATCAGCTGACTAATTTACCAAATACTTTCATTCGCTTGAAAACACAAACAATCTAGATTATCTATAACTAGTAGTTGATTTTTTTCTTTCCTATTTCTCTAGATTGAACTGAATTGTTATGATATAACAATTGTCAAGCCGTAGACATAATGAAAGTTTCATGTAACAAGATTCAAGTTTTGCGATATTGGATATCAATTTTTGAAATAAAATAGGATGCAAACAGAATTGAACCATAAAGTTCGAATTTCACAAACATGATTGTTTGTGGTCGTAATCAGAATAATAATGGCAATGATAGTTTCTTATGAAATGAAAATCTAAAATTATAAAAATTTAAATCAAAATCATAAACCTTTAATTGTGTTTCAGCCCTTACGCGAGTTTCGTGATTTTGAAAGTAAACAATCAGACACAATAACTTTTTCCTATAAAATACTACAGATCTGTCAATAGAGGTTCAAAATACTGCAAATGAAGTATCAACAGAAGCGTGGACGAATTTCAAATTTTATCACAAGAACTGGTTAGTTACAAGTTAGTAAATCTTTCCAAATGAATTATTCAGGTTTCTCTAACATCAATACGGTTACAATAGTGTTAGAAGTGTACTTTCAAACACTGTGTATAAGTGTTTGAAAGTATCATGCTACATTTTTCGCCTGATACCAAGAAGGTACTATCCTATTGTTTGTTATGGGAACGAGGGTCTTGTGGAAATGAAAAATCAAAAGAAGCTTTTAGTTCAGGAGAGTCTCTCAGTGTTCAGTTATTCTCTTCCAGAGGGTACTACCTGTGTGTCCAATGTAGAAATTGGGGTAAGTACCACAAGTTAGTTTCTGGACAAAAAACTATTTTAAGAGATTTTTCACCAATAATAAGCTTCTTGTATTTATTTTTCATGAGGCTACTCAAAGAGAAGTTTACCTATCAAAGAAAATTTATAATTATTAGTAGCCATAGTTTTTTAAATCATACCTCATTCTTTATTGAAATTTTATAGACTGCCAGAAATATCGATATAGTATCTTGAATATTGTTACGATGTTCATGAGGAAGTAATGAGTTTTTCGGATATTTTGAAAGATTGAGAAATCATTGAAGATACTACTGGTTTATTATGCTTACTTTTCATATGTATCAATTCAAAAAATTATTCGTCAATAATTTAGAGTGCCATATTGTGTTTTACCTCGGACCTCTCCCAAAAAATCTAATAGGTAACTTGGATGGAACAAAAATAGCAACAAAAAAGTTTCATCCCATTCAGTATTCATAGCGCGAAACTTTTTAACAGGACATTAAATAATATGCATGATTCAAACTATTCGTATAATAAATAAACTTCATCACGTATTCAGACAATGGGTACGAATGCTGCTCAGGTCCCAAATGGTTTTGTCTGCTGAAGGTGATTGGAAATCAAGTAATCAAGATCGGTTCATTAAACAATAGTGATTCATCTTCTAGGAAAAACAGAAGCACCTTTTTATGCAAACTAGACGATTGTTGGCAATATTCAGCTAAACGAATTCATCGATTATTCAATTCGATGAAGAAAAAAAACTCGTGTGTTTCCGTTGATATTGAGTGAAACTGAGCACTGCGCTAAATTTTTGAATTGTTCTCGTTTCGTAAGAAGTGATTATTGAGGAAGACTGATTGATTTTATTTTCAGATTGAAAAAGTTGTCTGCACACAGGTTTTTCATTTGTTCGTCATTCAATTATTCTCTAATGAATGTTATTTGATTCGATTTGAATTGAATTATTGAAATTTTTCATTTATTCACTTATTAATCAATTCTCATTCCTATTATATTTATTTACTCGTTTATTTATTTATTTAGTCATAAGGATTACCCATGAATCATTTATCTATTATTTATTAATTTTTTTTTAACTTTCTTCAATTGCATTGATCTACTTCATGGAAACCAAGTGAAGAATATGAGTCGACGAAATACAATCTTCTACTGTTCACGTATTGTTATTCGATGATAAGATGACCCGAAAGTGTTACTGTTGGTTCCATATCGGACCAACGGCTTATCTTACTGGATACAGTAGCCTATCATTTGAATGTCTAGACAGAAAATGGAAAATATTTAGCTGGTTACTTGCTCCATTGCAATTGAAACACAAATTACAGTGTGGGAAATATTTCAAGATCTGTCCTGAGTGAAAGAAATGTTTCTCAAGACTGGACAATTGTCTATATTATTATGTTGGAGAGGTATGAGAGTGCAGGCTGTGTTTGATGAGGTACAGACAGATAATCTTATCTGACGAGTACAGAAAATATATATTAGTTAATGTTACAGCGAGATAATAATTACTGAATATTCATACACATAATTTTCGAACAGAACAATTTAAATAGAGTTTAAAATATAGCACAAAAAACTGACATTGATAATAAAGATTATTATAAGTGATCAACGATACATGAAGTAACTACGTTCAAAGAGTCAAAGTGAACATCACAACGTTTACAAATTCTATTGAAGTGCCTCGCAGTAGAAATTTGAATTATGTGGACCCCCAACTGTAGGCACTAAGAAGTTAATATCGTTCAAAAGAACACTACAATCAATGTTGATGTTAATTAATTTATACAAAAATTTTGTACTAAGAATGATTCTTTTTTTTTCCATCGATATCATTTCAAAGCGCGACAAGATGTCAGGATCGATACCTCTCACAGGATATTGCCCATCCATTTTGAAACAAAGATATTACAGGAACTTTCAATTGATATTTTTAGATAGTCGTAAATTGGATTCCACGTCAAAGAACAATACTCTAACTTAGATCTGGCGTAAGCAAAATACAACAATTTTAATGTGGCGAAATTTTTTAAGTTTTTGCTATTTCTGTAAATGAAACCCAACATCCTATTTGCATCAGCTACCGTATTTCTGATATGATTGTTAAATGTAAATTTACTGTTATATGTGATACCGAGGTCTTTTATCTCATGTACACGGTTGATTGTATTGTTGTCAATTGCATAATCGTATATCAGAGTAGTGGATATTTTTGTAAACGATATTATGTTGCATTTGTTCATTATTCACATTCAGTTGTAGAAGGTTATCGTTACAACAGAGTTTGATAATATCTACTTCTGATTGTACTCGTTGACAATGAGCAATATCATCTATTTTGTAATATAATTTAAGGTCGTCTGCAAATAGTAGGCTGGGAATATTCAGAGAGGTCGCGAGGTCGTTGATAAAACAGAAGAGGGCCTAGATTGGAACCTTATGGGACTCCATATGTAACCAAGTATGAGACAGATTTGACTGATTCATATTCAACAAACTGTTTTCTATTAACTAGATACGACTCAATTGATGCATGTAGTTTCCTGGATACACCAAATTTGGTTAGTTTGCTAAGGAGGACATAATGGTCGATTTGATCGAAAGCCTTTTGGAAGTCTAAGATATAACTTACACCTATTTTTGTTTGTCCGGGTACAAGATATTGATATAAGCATGTAAGGTGTGTTGTACGAAACCGTGCTGAGTAGGAGAGATCTTTCTGAACATGAAAGAACATTGCTTTATAGTTCTTGATATCGCTAGAATCGCCATTTTTCAGTATAGGACAAACTCGAGCGGTCTTCCAGAGCTCTGGGAAGGTGCAGGTTGATAAAAATGATTTGAATAAGCCCTTTAGTGGTACCGACAGTATTTCAATACAATCTTTTACAACAAAACTGGGAACATTGTCGGTTTTGTTGTAAAAAATTGTATCGATTCATGATACAGATTCGGAATGAGAGCTAGCAAAATGTAAATATTGAAGGTCGTGGTATATACAAAACGTCATCTATGCAGAATAAGTTGAACTTTGTGAAGAATATCCGAACATAACTTGACATAAACTTGGCAATTATCGATTCTGGATCCTACCATACAACTGATAGTTCTATACACTAATAGGTTCATTGAAGAAGTATCATATTCCTGGAAGTGAAACGCTTATTCACAATATCAAGGTAATATGAGTTGCTTTCGAAAAAGGTATAGGCACTTCTGATATTAATCCTGCAGAAGTAATATTTTCATTAGGCTTCGCGAGACCAAGACCAAGACTGAGACTGATCTAAATCCTAACTTGTACTGATCTATATCTATGTTTTTCAATAAATAAATATGTTATCCACCTTCTTTGTGGTATTTTCGCATATAAATTTACCTCATATACAGAGTGAGTTAATGAAGTTGCGGTAGTAGGCTGTCAAAAATTGCAAAATCTCACTTTTTACCTGTCATTATTTCAAAAACAGTTGAAGATTGGTATAGAATATTAATAAAATATTCAACCTAAAATTCGAATAGGTACGCATCAATATACAGGATGATTTATTAAAAATTAAAAATTGTTTAGCTTGAAGTGACAACAACGCAGTATCAAAATATACTGACTGGCAGAAAAAATGGGACAGTTACCTAATTTGTGCTGTCTAACATTTCATGCCGGTCAGTATATTTCCAAAAATTTCTTATTTGAACCAAATAACTTTTGTATTAAATTTGTTTTATATGTATCTTTAATAGTGGGAAGTATGGACCACCACGACTTCACAACATACACCTATTTGTTGTGAACTGTAAAACTGCAAAATTGAATTTAAAAAATATATTTTCGAGTTTGAATGAACAAAAATTTAAAATCCACCATATGAAAAATAAGTAATTGAAATAAAATGCCATAACACTTTCCATTAGATTTTTCTTATTATTATAGTAGATTTGAATTTACTTTTTTTTCCTGGACCAAAGCCAGGACCAAGACTCTTGGGAGAGAGTCTTGGTCTGGGAAGCCAATTTAAGTTAATTTTCTTGGGGCTGGTACTTCTTCGAATCAAATTTCTTGGACTTTCATTGCATGCAAAAGAAAGAGAACCCATATATCCATGGTTTCAAGTCACGACGGCGACGTTTCGATTGTTGGGTATTTAAAATCGATTTCAAGTGATTTCCATCAGGCAGAAATTGGGGCGAATATATGTCAGACAGAACTAATCCCCTCCTACGACCATTGAATCACATCTGACATCTATTCAAATGCCTGTTCATTCCCCGATCGCACTTTTTTGTTCTCAATAACAAGACCATCATTACTACTTTATTTAACTTTTCTTTTATCTTCTGAAATTCTGGCTACCCTACTATGAAGTCGTGTACATAGTAAGTACACAATAGTAACTGATATTGTACAAATTGAAATTAATACAAGTAAAATGTCTATGAGATATGTCTGATACCAGCTTAGGTCGACGGCAGCTGATCGCAAGTGTGGAGCCCCATGATGTCGTATCACATATTCTATCCAGAAAATGGCTTCATCCAAAGGCTTAATCGGTTGGTCACGCATTATTTTGGAACGCATCCTGGCGTGTTCTCTGTATCTGTGGAAGAAAAATCAATTGAAGTAGTGTTATAGATCTGGAATACAGTCGAAATTCTGATGTCTAACTCAGCCTGTCGTACTTCTGGTGGGGTACAATCCATAAATTCTTCGTCGGAAGACATGATTTTCAATTTATTATTTGCGAATTTAATATCCGACTTATTCTGACATTTATTGACTTTATCTGACATTTATTTATATTGGTGATAATGGTATACCCCGTAGTCGCGGTAACAATGTAATTATCTACTTGATTATTCTGAGAACACCGCGTTCTTGGTAATTTGTCGTTAAATGTACGAAACATAGATTTATTAATTTTGATCGAAATATGATGGTTGTAAATAAAATAGTATAACAACCTCGGTAGGAAGTTTCATTCCTGTCTCGAGATCATAGCTAACCTCGACGCTTTGCATCTCACGACAGGAATGAATCTCTTTCCATCTCGGTGTGTAATATACTATTATTGTGTTCCTTTCTTGCTCTCGTAATATATAGTCTTTTTGATATTGCATCTATAGGGGAGGGTCGGGAGGTTTGGGTCAATTTTCAATTACGAATTCTTATATATTTTTTGCAATCGAATTCACTGGTGAAAAATAATGCATTGTATAAAGTATGTGTCATAGAATATGTGCAAATAATTTTAAAAGGGTCATCAGGTTAATTAAAAAATTATTCCAAAAAATATCAACACAGTACACTTGACCCATTCGCCCCGCAAAGGGGGAGGTTTGGGTTGGAGTTTGGGATGTTTGGGTATCTGGTCATCTAAGTCAAAAACTGCCTGGAATAACAGATATATTGAAAATAAAAGTATGAAAGATAAACTATAATAATAATGTCTAATTACTGACTTGAACAATCAATGATTATAATTAGGAACAACATTTTAGCGCAAATTTTTTATGTTTGTTAAATTCACTTCGAATGCTTTATGTTGCACCGACCGGCTGGTACTTCCAACTGACATTGGAGGTGGTAATCTCAACACTACATTTGCAAAATTGATGTCATTCAATTTATCCTCATTTTCCGGGAAAAAGAAAGTGAGGGAATTACCTCTTCTTCTCATGAAGTTAACCAGACAATTTTTATTGCTGTATATTTCCTCGACTACTTCAATATAATGATTATCGGGCGACACTTTTCGAGTTCCTTCAGTCGAAAATCTGACGACAACGTAGTCTCTAGTTGTGAGTGCATCGACAGAGTGGTCAAAATCCTTTTCTAGCTCTTCAGGGACATAATCGGATTCAAAAGAGCTCACAATAGAATCTTCGTCACTATCTTCACTTTCTGATTCATGTAAAATGTTCTTTATTCTTTTAGCCTGAGTTTCTTGCTTTTTTGCGGTTTTGTTTTCGTCTTCAGTTAAAACATTCCTTTTCACACATTTTTTGGTCTTCAATAATCTGTCATTTTCAATTTTTTCCAGTTCTTCCATTTCAGTCTCAGTCAATATTCTTGTTTTGCCTGGCTTGCGTCCTTTGTTCGTCAATTTTCTTGGTTCAGCCTTTGGAAAAGGTCTTATCATTCCTGGAGTAAGTTTTATGTCGCTTAATATTGTAATTGGTTTTTTAATCCCAGCTGCTGTATCAGGCAGTGTAATATTCGGTTCATTCTCTGGTATGAATCTGGATTCGTTTAGCGACATTCTTTCATACACTTGGCTGCCTCTTGATTGAGTAAGATCTGTTTCAATGACTGTCTTTTGTGTATTATTTTTTGCAGTAGCTTCAGGATTTTCTCTGTCTGTAACAGATGACGTTAGAAAATCAGCATCTGTATATATGTCAGCATTGAATGGATGAATTCCTGCTTTTTGATCCTGATACGATGTTCAGTCGTGACATCGCTTTATCAAAAGCAACTTTTATCAACCCTGGTAGATGATAAATTGTTAATGTTTTACCAGGATTAGAAGTCATCCAAGCAGAAGCTGAAGCCTTGAACGGTCCGTATACAGCAATATCCAAAGTTTGCAGTCGATGACTGCAATGAGGAGGGAAGGTTAGTAAGTGCACTCCATTAGATTTTGCCACAGAAACGATATCAATGTTCACATGACTTTCGTGATTGTCCAACAGCAGCAAACACGGATTCTCCTTTGTAGCACCCGAGTATTTTATGAAATGTTTCATTACTGTGACAAAATCATCTTTGGTCATCCACCCACTAGGATAGGCCAAACCCAGAGTGTTCTCAGGGGCGTTCATAATCATATGATCATTGAATTTCTTCAAAGGGAAAATTATGGCTGGGGGCAAAGTGTTTCCTGCGGCATTAATGATGCAGCAAACGGTAATAAGTTTTCCTCTTTCTGCGCTTGTTACCTGCCCTACTTGTTTCTGTCCTTTAGTGGCAATAACTCTTGGAGGTTTATGAACCGTTGTGCATCCTGTTTCAAGGTTAAATATCATTTTGGCGGAGAATTTATGTTTATCTAATATGAACTTAAGATTTTCAAAAAACTTGCCAACATTGTGTTTGTTGAAGCTTGTCGACCTTCCCAAACTAGTGGCTTCCGGTTGTCTCAAAGATAACGCTTTATTTCTATCCATGAATCCTAGCAACCAATCTCGCCCTGCTGATTTGTGTTCATCCCATTCTCGTGGGTATTGTATTCCCAACTGCTTAGCAAACTCGTACGCAAACTCTTTTGTTTGCTTAATACCCAAGCTAATGCATTTGGCGGCAAGCTTTCAAGTATTCACAAAGAAGTTGCTCCCGTTCCTTGTTGAAAACTTGTCGACAAGTATTATTGGCTTTATATTCGTAGTTGTTCTGCTGCTCCCCAGGTAGATCTTCAGCTTTTTGGACATGTCGTTGTAGTGACGAAAAGCTGAAGCCCAGGTCGTCAGCCACTCGCCTAATTTTTAACCCATCTTTGAGAACGCAGTTTACAGCATATTTAATTTGTTCTTGAGTTTTCCGTAATCCGTGGCATCGCAACCTGAAATGCAAGAGGGATATGCCAATACATATTTGCATAATGCGTGACCCAAACCTCCCTTATCGAGCGGGAGGTTTGGGTCATGATTCAAATATTCCGCACTTTTTTGACCCATTCCTCCCTCTGATACAAAATCATGAAAATGTGCCTGGATTTCCCGCGCAATGTGAAATTAGGTTATGTTCCACACCGGTAATGTTTGCCTTAATAACAACAAATTTCAATGTGAAAATACTTTGTGAGATATTTGAAACGACAAATAGGAAAACTGACACAAAACTAATGTCTAAAATCATGACTTACCTGATCGATTTTCTCTGATGAAATCTCGATCGTTCACCATGCAGCCGCACTTGCAACAGAAATTAGTTTTGATAGAGTAAGCGCCCTCAGTGGAGACAGTCACAATTGCTTGAAACGTTTTAAGAAGGTAATATTGCGATCGACCCGAACATCCTACGACCCAAACCTCCCGACCCTCCCCTGAGTATTCGATTTATTGATGCAACAGATACTACAGTGTTAAGCATAAAAGGAGTTGCAACATAAAGTCGCAGTATTAAAATAAAATTCCTTTAAATGAAAGTACATGCATAAAATGTGACACAATAGTCAAGAAATATTTTAAAATCGAACATTTATGGTTTGTACATACTCAAACTGAGAATTTTGCAACTTAGTTTCGAATTGCATTGAAATCGAATAATAATAGTGTTGTACACAAAATTTCAATTGTTTGAATAAAAGTGAATTTATGTCATACTACTTCATTATTGTTTTTATTGCTTAGTTACCAACTATCTAATGTCGTACCCGTGCGGGCATAAAGTTCACTTTATGGCCCGCGCGGGAATAAAGAGAAATAAACATATAAAAATTATTGTGATTTTATGACATTTACGTTTGTCAACATTCACCTAGCAACGATAGTGTCTACTATGATGAAATGGCAATGTTATTAAACCAAACCGGATTTTTTAAAATACTGATTTGTAATGAGATTGGATAACGAACTAGCATGACATAAAAGTT
The DNA here is from genome assembly GCA_958502065.1 of Chrysolina americana. Lineage (NCBI taxonomy): Eukaryota > Metazoa > Arthropoda > Insecta > Coleoptera > Chrysomelidae > Chrysolina > Chrysolina americana. The sequence continues at coordinate 91,749,580 of OY293410.1, forward strand.
TGTATGTACCGCAAGCATAAACAGATGTGTATACACTCGGGCGACTTACAAACCCTCAGGCCAGAGGCCCTCGGGTTCGTAAAACGTCGCCCTCAGGGCATAAATATCTACATCTACATACTACATCTACTTGGTACATAAATAACTATTATGTGACGCTTTAATGTTTTACATTTCATCATGATATACAGGGTGTTTATTGAGTTCATGTACAAACTTCAAAGGGCAAATCTTTGACTAACTTCAAGATAAAATTTTTATATTCAAAGCGGCATTGTTTATTTAAAAATTCAATCTTGTTGTGAATTTATTCATGTCAGGTTGATAACATTGATCTTTTTTGCACGGCCAAATTTTCGAAAAATTTAACTTCAACATGAATAGGAATTATTCACCAACTCTACATGAATATAATTCACTCACCATTTTGCATAAATTTGTTGTTTATTTGGTCATAAAAGAAGGTTGAGTTTTTTTTATCTGAAACTGCCGTTTTCAATAAAGAAAAAGTTTGAAGCAGGTCAGTTAGGATGTCAACATTCTGTTAGTGATAAGAATGAAGTATTTTGTGTCGTCCAAAAGTTTTATATCTTGGAATTCAGTTACATTTGGTAGCAGAACTTGGCTTTTACTTGAATATATAGCGACCTAGCTTCTAGTTGTAGTATGTCATCGCGCGTTCAAAAATTAGATAGATCGTTGTTATATTTTTATAAAGGTAGAGGGGTCAGGAGTGTACCTTGTGGTATGCTGTGAATAATATTTTTCATTACTGAGGTAACATTTTTGATATCGACAGCTTGTGAATGATGTCCCCTCATTCCATAGTAATTTAACTTTTTAATCAGATGTGTAATGACCCCTTTTCATTGCGTCGACAATATCACCCGCTCGCTACATTCATTACTGTTCGAGAAGTTGAACAGTTTTTCGAAAACATATTGTGGGTCGTGGATACAACCATAAAACAATTTGCGTATTGTCTCAATCAACTCATTCAGAAATTATGAAAAAATATATAATTCACGGATACTGAACCACGTTTTGTCACTTTCTTCATGAAGACAACCCTAAAGTATATTTCAATACAACAGGCAAAATACTTGTCGAAAAAATTTGTGTATGAACGCGGTTGATGTTTGGTGGTATCCATAACGGCGTTAAAGAGAAAAAGAATGATTTGCTTTGAAATTTAACAACTCCATGTTTGATATTACTGGGAGGAAAGCGATTATATTTTCAACGATTTCTTCGAAAAAGTCGTTAAACTCATCTGGGGTAATATCATCAATAATAGATGGATTCAAATAATTTCTATTTCTCTTATAATTGACAAACAGCCAACAAGCTATGAATTCATTAATAGAAAAAATGATAAAGTTCATTTGCTGCCTTTCTTGCTGGATTCCGTGGCCTTAGCTGGTTTTTATATAAGCCAAAGATATTTTTGGGTATTCCAAAAATTTCGTTAAATTTTTTGCAAATGAATAGAACCCAAAGAAAATATCATAATACCTATGAAGATTTAATGTTTCGGGTTGTATAACCATATCAGAAGTGGCCATCAGATAATAATAATGATAATAATAATAATAATAATAATACTCCCTCATAAACACTCGTTGAGTGTACCCAAAGGCATAGCCTATGCGGGAAGAGAACGGCTATTATTATTATTTGCCGATGGACAGATAGACCGAGTGACAGAGGACAGAATTCGTAATCAGGTTTTCTCTTCATCAGGAAACAACTGCTGCACCCTACGACCATTGCAGTATATCTGTTAGATTCTTGCTTCTACGAGAATAATTTTGCGGTACTCCATAAAACTCATTATCAAACTGGTGTTTTCGTTCAAAATGTAGAACACGTAAATACCGGTTTCATGATTATTGTCAATACTGCTACGAGTATGGTATTGGTTGATGAAGAACTCATCATCATTTGCAAACCATTTGGCATTCATCAATTGTCGATGAAAACTTTTATTCTGTTCACACCTCCGATCAAATAACATATCCTAGATGAGTAACTCGCCGCACATGCATTAAGATTTGTGTGTAAGGGACATCTTCCCCCGAACGGCAGTGTCGTGCGTTGTTAACAGAAATATTGGGGTTAAATAAAATAGAAATAATGGAAACCCAATATGGAATGGAAAACTGAAATTATGATGAAATAATCTCCACAGTATTTTGAGAACAGCCAATGCTCTAATTTTTTTCATAATTCTTTCATTTCTCTCTTTTCCAATTTGGTTTCCCTTCAAATGATTGTCTGTCAAATATCAAATACAGCGTTGTCGTACTGATAAGACTAGATCGACAACGAAGAATCTCCGTTCGGCGATGGAAATACTATCGTTTTTACATGCTCCCCACAAGCTGCAATGAACGTTTCAATTGCCTTCTTATTGTTATTTCATCCAAGACAGTATTTTTGGGTTATCGTTACCATGAATCTACCCGACAGATATCAAAATCTAGCTGACGTGCTTATTGTATCCTTAAAAAATTGCGACATGGCAATAATGTCATGGTTTGAGGAATAACATTATGAAAAGATGTTACCTTCAGTTCTATTTGAGTATTACTCATCTAGGTTATGTTATTTGATCGGAGGTTCACACCGAAGTAGATACTCATTATTTCACTAATCTGTTACCGTACATGAAAACACTTTATATGTTTTACGCAACAAACATCGAATTTTATGGATTTTTGTGGTAAATTATATTCATTACAGTATTATCTAATGAGTTCAACTTGACACAATGATTGTGTTTACGGTAAGTTCAAACGTTGTCCCAATCAAAGTTGAATATTTTAATATGTTGTTGTTTATTCGTCGTTATATATGTTGTTATTTTCGTAGTTGTATAGAACAAGAAGCTGCGACGAATCGACGTAAAAATTTGCAAAGTCATAGAAGCTTGTATCGTAAATCGTCTGTTCTATGGTTATACTTCGCTAGACAACGGGGAGGCTGTGGATTTTTGAGTTTGGAGTGTCTACACAACAGAATGATACTGGATGAAGCCTGTTGAGTCATCAGGAGTTCAGATTCCCTTCTTAACATGGTCTTTGACCATGAGCAAGGCAGGAAGCGGGGAATTTTTTTTTGTTGATTTATTAGATATGTTTTTATTGTTAGTTAGTTGTTCTTTGCACGATTTCCCCGAATACGCAATATTACTGTGTCCTCTGCAAATGAGGAAATCGTACTATGTAAACTCTGCTGCCCATTTATTCACATCAAAAATGAAATTGTACCCAATACATGGCCATGAGGTATACCGTAGCCTACTACCTTCGTATCTGTTACTGAGGTATGATTTCATCAACTCCATTCCTTTTTCTCTGAAACCAAAGGTCTAAAATATATCAATTATTAATTATTTCATGGTCGACGGTATCAAAAGCCATGGACAGATCTAAGAAAACACACAGTGTAAAATCCTATCGAGGCATTTATAAATATTACTTGTCGCAGGTATATTGAATTTCTGCCTGCTGTATGTCTCAGGGAATACTTCCTGTCTTGATAAGTTGAGGTAAAAAATCAGCTATCCAACTTCACTTCATTGGCAGTTCTAACTCCAAATGCGTAACTTCCAAGGTGCAGTAAGAATGTCAACTAACTCGAACGTTAGGCAGTGCTTCAACTATTCAACTGTAATCTATCCAAAAATTACAGATGATGTTATTCATACAGCGAAATGAATACTAGAACATTCAAGTGAATCAGGACCTTTATGAGAAAATTCGATAATGATAACAAGAACGAGTGTTTCTGCTTCTGCAGATTCTTCAGTATTCAACGACAATTGCAAATTGATTGACTTTTTCCAGGTTGATAAGACTGCCTCTTCCTCTAGCATAATCCATCTTGGATAACGTATCACCATTTTGGTTGTCCTTCTTGACTCTTGATTCTTGATTAAAGGATACTGGACTCTGTTTTTTGCTACTTCCTCCACGTGAATAACTTTCGGTTTGCTTTTTTGTGTGATCTGAATTTGTGGATCTTCTTTATGACCTCTGTAGTTTAGTACATATTTCTTCTCTGAGGTTGTCAGAGTCAAACAGCATCACCTAGCTCAAATATTTCTGACAAATCTACAACACATTATGTCACTGAATATTTGGAGACGATTCTGGTATTCCGGACAGCCAATGATATGGCAATGATTGAGATTGCTGGGGTAAATTCGGTAGACTCGAGCTTAAAATACTTCAATAGAATAAGATAAATAATGGCACCAACTCATCGCAATCCGTTTGATTTTCGGAGAAACATCGACAGGTGCTGGCTGATGATAATATTTCGTTCAACTAGTCTTCCTGGTTGTAGATATGGGAATATTGTACGAGTTTTATCCTAGAATGTTCTCATTTATTTCCAAAACTCAGAAACAAAGCCTTATCGTTGATCGAAAAGCGACTCAAGCCAAACTTCTTGTCTATAATAATAATACTCCCTCATAAACACTCAAAGAGTGTACCCAAAGGCATAGCCTGTGCGGGTAGAGGGCGGCTATTATCGTTATTTGCCGTCTGGATATCAAATTTTCTATTGAAATCTTTACGATGCAACTCTACTTGCCTCCTGGTTTAGAATGGGCTCAACTTCGTCCACTTGGAGAAATAGGCCATGGCTTCCCTTGAGTATTAACTTCTCTACTCAGTAACAGGAAACTGCAACTCATTCGGAAATTTCACCAGAACGATATTGCGCCATTTTTCTAGTTCTAATTTTGGGTTCCGTCTTTACATAACATAGGTCACATCTATTGCACCAGTCCTCAACATTTCGACGCTTTGTCTGTTACCACACCGTCTTTGAAAATGTCTATTGCAGAAGTAAATCAAACGTCAGGAATAATAACCTCAAGACCACGACTAAAAAAAACACAGAAAGTTCAATTCAACGTCCATTCACCAAAGAGAATCGTTCTCTAGTTCTTGGAATCTTGGCGAAAAGTGTTCTCCTTTCTAGACGAGTGACCTTCTAATATCTCCTCTGATTAAACGACTATCTAGTTCTCTTCTGTAGCTCGGAGAACTGGATCGCACTACTTCTCTTTGAACTTCTTGATCTCACCCAGCAGCTCCTCTGCATATGGCCAATTCTTCCGCAGTGTAGCAGTGGCAGAAAGCTCTTATAGAGACCAATAACTTATTCAATTACACCTTGCTTGTAGAAATATCATCGCTATATTTTATTTCCTTAATATATGGCATGTAATTTTTGCTGCAGTCTTCGCCATCTTGTCTTAGTCGAAGAGCTTGCCGCGTGTCAGTAGCTCTCAAGTAATCGATGGAAGCCGTCTACACTCCAATTTATTCAGTAAACTTCTTTGTTGGTTGTGGGCAAGCTTAATTATTGAGTCAATCTATATCAGCTCCATACTCCTGCAATGTTTTGTTGCGATTTTGGTTACGACTTTTCGGTTGGCTCTGGAACATAGAACTAGTTGAGCAGCCTTCTATCCCTGTTACCCTATTAGCTGCCCCTTAAAATTGATGTCTATATATAGGCTGTGAAGATTGTACATCAAATGTTCAAGGCTTTAAGGTTTCCACTTGTGTAGGCCTTGGTGCTGTCAGTAAAAATGTATTTTGTCACCTCTCGTTCCACCCGACGACGACGATCTATCATCTTCACTTCATCTTTGATCTCCAGGTCTTTTCCTTCGACTGAATTACTGAACAAACAGCGACTTTTGCTACTCTCTTGTTCTAAGTTTCTCTCTGTGTCTGTCTCGTTTTCATCTAGTTTTCTCAGCATTGTTGAGAAGCCCCTTTCGTTCTTGTTTCCTTCTGGCTTCTTGTTTCCATTGTTTTTATTTCGTTTTTGTTTCTTTATTAATAATAATCAAAGCTTCAACTATTCACCTATTCACCTACCTACCGTGTTCTTTTACAGTGAAATTAATGTTCTAGAATCTAGAGTCCCAGAAATTCCAGTTTTCAATAATAAAATTTGACATCATGAACTAGAATAAGAACGAGTGATTCTAGATGCTTCTGTGGAGTTCTCAGAAGTTTTGTGGATATTTCAGATTATTTGAGAATCTTTCCATTGATTACTAGGTCTGTAAAACTATTTCAGAAAATGAAACAGGAATTTCTTAAGTGATGTACTTACTTAGGATTGTCCAACAGTTCACTGATGGCATCGCCAAAATTCTTTTCGTTCAAATCCAGAAAATTAATTTTTAGTCCCATTCCTTTTTGAGTAACTTCCTCTGCATTTTTGTCTTGGTCCCAGAACACTGGCAGTCCCAATATGGGTATTCCGTGGTAAACGGCTTCTATAGTACCTAGTAAACCGCCATGTGAGATGAAGGCTACTGTATTTGAATGACCTGAAAGATGCCAATCATTGGGAAAAATTAATAATGTGCATGCATTCAAAATGAACAACTGACAAATGAACAAGGGACTGTATGTGATTGTATCGTTATTTTCATACAACGTCAATAATTTTCGCGAGGAGGACACATTTGATGGATATTATTTACACCGTGAATTTCTTCTCTGAGTGTAAATGAGCACCAAAGCTCCATAGCATAACAGTGAATAGTTTGTTTAGCATCGTTCACTAATAACGGATACAGTGTCATAATGATATTTTCACTTCAGCAGCCTTGATGGAAACCCCTGCTGACTCGGGGCTAGAAAGAATCATTCCATTTACGATCTGCCTGTCTTGAGATGCAACTGGAAGACCACATCTACAAGGTGATCGAAATCAGGGATCTCTGGAACCTATTCGAGGGTAGCTGAGCCAACCGTTTTGAGGAAACCGACCAAGGAAGCCTCAAGAATGACTCTAGGAGCAATATTTGGAAAAATGGAAGTGGATGAACTGAAAGTTCGCCCATAATATGAGTTGAAATGGAACCACGCAAGGGACCCCCGAAACCACCTACAGGAAGAACTAAAGAAGAAACCTCTGGAACCCAATCGAGAGAATAATAGCCAACCAACCCGGGAGGGTCGACCAAAGGGACCTCAGGAGGTCTTCTGTGAAGTAACCGTAGGTGCGGAGGCGGACACACAGGAAAATTAAACCATAATAACTGTAGGTGGGCTCAGAACATAATCTGAAAAGGAAACTCCTCAAGGGCCCCAGAAAACACCTACAAGGGTAACTAAAGTGGGGACTTCTGGAACCCATTCGATTGGAGCCGATTAAACTACTTCAAGGGTACTGACCGAAGGAACCCAGAGAGTACCTCTGTAGAGCAACCCTAGGTGCGGAGGCAGGCACTCGGGGAGTGGAAAGCAGAGGAACTGAAGGTGAGCCGACAAACCAGAAGAAATTAGGAAGGAAACCTCCCAAGGGATCTCCGGAAAGGAAGAATCCGAGCCAATCGACCTGAGGGCACTGACCAAAGGTACACCAGAGTATCGGTGAATAACAACTCTAAGAGCGGAGGTGGACACCCCAGAAAAGGAAACAACAAAAACTGAAGGCACTTCCACAACACAAGATGGGAAAAAAAAAACTCTAACGGACCTCCAATACCACCTAAAAAGGGAACCGAAGCAGGGAGAGCCAAGCCAAGCTTCCTGAGGGCGCTTGGATGAGGAACCTCAAGAGTACATCCCAAATGCAACCCTTGATACAGAAATGGGCACTCAGGAAAAGGAAACCAGAGAGACAGAAGATACGTCTAAAACATATGTTAGGAAGGCAACCCCTAAGGAACCCCCGAAACTACCTACAAGGTGATTGGAAGTAGGGACCTTTGAAACCCATCCGAGGAGAACCTGTGGGCACCGACCAGACCATCCTCAAGGGTGCCTCTCAGGTACAACTGTAGGTGCGGAATGGGGCAATCGGAAAAGGAAACCAAAGGAGCTGAAGTTACGCCCAAAACACCAGAGGAACCTCCCAGAGAAACCCCGAAACCACATTCAAAGAGAACCAATTCAAGTAATCAGGAGACCCTCCCGAAGGAACTAAGGCAGGAGGAATCTCCACAAATACCTCCAACTGAAGCAAAACGTGGGTGCACATAGTTCCATACCGAGAGGCCTGGATGCAGGGGCTTCAAAACCCACTATCCGTGCCAAAAGGAAAATAACAAATAGAGATTTAGCAAATATTTTCATGATATTCTTTGATAACACTGAGAAAAATATTTGGTAAATTCAGAACAAACGAATCAAACAATCATGCTTGTGAAAAAGATACAACAGTTCTGTATTTCCATCCCCATTTCTAAGGGACGCGCTCTGTAATTGGTCCCTACAATGGCAGGAAGTTTGAATGACATAAAAGCTGCACGCATGAATTATGCAAATACATAAACAGAGTAACCATACTAAAAGGGACGTTTTTTAATTCATCGGTGGAGCTCCACCCATCTACCACCTGAGTTCGCATACAGTATCGGAAATAATCAGTCTATGCTGTACCTATCATTTCCGTTAAAAATAACTTCACCGTTATTCGCCATTTCTGTTATTTTGCTATGATTGGTAATAGCAAAATAACGCAAATGGCGAATGACGGTGACGTTATTTTTAACGGATGTGATACAGCATAGGACTGAATATATCTTCAGTATCAGGGTTTAATGAGCGTAAAGAATAAATTGCTAAATTTTGAGAGAGCATTACAGTTTCTACTCAAGTAGCGCGAAGACGGGATATCGAAGTGGGGCAACTGGAGGGGAGAACAGCATTGCGTTTCTCTTAATTATGTGGTATTCATAATACAATTGCGTTCCATGTTCCTCTTCCATATTCCTGTCTCTACCCGAAATATATTATTCCCGAAACTGTATAATAAGAACATGAGGAGAATGCATGCAGTTGTCATTCAAACAACTTACTGCTATTTATCATTAAAATAATAATTATTAATGACCAATTACGAAGGGTGGAAAAATTAAGAACTCCCTATAATTCTGCTGGCTTTGTAGACCTCTATAAAGAATGTTATCTAACAACTGATTCCTTTTATGGAGTTGATTTTCGACAGATATCAGTCTTGGATTTTTGTTGGAATATGTGGCGAGCACAGCTGTGGAGGCTGGAGAATGAGTCGGAATCATGTGTTTTATTTATTTCAGACTCCTCGAAATTATTCGAATGTTGTTCGAATTCATGCATACACTCTGAAGTCTATGCTACTGAGGAGTGCTTCTTCCTGTTGAGCTTTTGGTTGAATCATTCGTTGAGTGGAACAAGGTGACTATAATTGTTAAAAATTATTGTTAAAATTGTTATTTCCGTCAACTAGCTGCACACCCTTAAGAGTACATACAACCCTGAAAAGTCTTCGAAAGACTTGTCCGAGCTAGGGAAGACGCAGATCCTTCGGTTAAGAGACAAGCGCTCTATCATCATGACCATCACGTCTGATCTATCTTAGAACTGATGAGAGGCAAGAACCACTTAGAAAAATGACAGGTGCTTATTCCCAACCGACAGTCGGATTCCACTAATAATAACCTTTTTGTCCTATTCTTGATATAATGTTTCTACAGGTACTTACAACAATGAATATATTTATCATTATTATGAATCCTTCAACGATTCAACCATTTCAATCGGTCAATCCGGAACTTAAATCTCTGCGAGTATTGTTTTTTACTTTTGAATAATATGAAACTAATTTATATTTTTGCGTAGTAATAAACTACCTGAAAACCCTTCACTTACCCAACACATCCTGCTGGGGCAACCAGCTCAGAATCTTCACGTTATCCGGTTTCTCCTCCAACTCGCTCTCGAATTTCCACAAAACTTTCTGCTTCATCCTCGAGAAAACTTTTAGGATAGCTTTCCGCTTTTCTGGAGAAAAACACCGATCGCTCTTCATATGAGACCCCAGAGAAAACACAATCACGCCCTCTGTTGAGTTATCCATGAACATCTTAATGTCCTTTGGCAAGGACTTTGGTGGTCCTACATGGTAGCTCCCGATATCTTTGACATTCCGTTGCAGAGGTATTGGATCAGAAACGCTGTGCGATGTGACAAGCATCAGGCTGGCGTTATAAAGTAGTTTAGTGAGATGTGGGGTATTGGGAAAAACTCTCATCGAAAGAGCGTTTTGTTCGTGCAACATCCTAGTATGTATGAAGATATTCCCCACGGTCTCGTAGTAAGTGTTGATCATTCTTTGCCACAACCCCATCCTGGAACTGTATCCAGACAGGAAACTTGGCACGTACGAAGACGGCGCGGGATTACCCATCAGATGGTTCGTGAAAACTGTTGATGGTCCCGGGGCGACTAGAACCAGGTGACTGTGGAATACGTGTGGTAAAACCATCAGAGCCTCGTTCATGAAATGCTCGAGTATTACCAGGTCGAATTTCTTTCCAGAAATTATGAGATCTTGGACTTTTCTGCTCTTCAAAGTAGCTTCTGTTGTGGTCATGCCGAAGTCCAAGCCAGACTCTAGTTTTGCCCAGTAGGACATCTGCTGGAATGTGGAAACGTTCATTCTGGAATGGAATTCTGGAAAAACCCAGAAAAATTCATCTTAGAGGCAAATTGTAGGTGATTTTAAGTTGGCAATGAATGATTATAATTTGTATCAATTGATTACCCACCATACATACAAGGTGTTTCAAAATTCAGTACTAAGATTTTGATAGCGTATTTTTCAGGTCAAAATAAGACTTTTTTTTCCATAAACATGTATCCGCAAACGATTGGTAACAGATAATTTTTTTTTCAAAGCTCCTTTAGTTGCATATCGAGTGATTGTGAAAATCTACAGGGAGATATTTTTTCATGGGTCAAGCCCTTTTTTGTCCCAAAAACTTTTTTGTGGTGCGCCACTGTTGGATTCTGAAATACAAAATGAACTCTTTGTTTTGTTCACTCTTTTTTTTTCTTGTATTTTTTACGCACATGCAACCGGTATCGAGAAAAAAAATTGAAATAATTTTTTGTAATTTGCTAAAGTTTTTAACAAAAGGAGGCAAAAGGGGGGACCTTATCCTCATAATGAAATCAAAAAACGCTACTTATTTTGTTTTTGATCAGAATTACAAGTTTTTCTTAAAATAACCTAATTTTTTTTATAAAATGTGGTTTGACCTGATAAATAGGCAGCTAAAATCTTGATTTTCGAAATATCGTGTATAAATAACAGACACTCAATCTGAAAAAAAATATATCTAAATAGTTTGCATAAATCTAAAATGAACTCAAAACTCACGAAACAAGTTATAAGTAGCGATAATTGCTGTGTTTTGTTCAAATCATGTTTTTCTGTTATTCCATATGAGCAGTCAATCGACTTTATGAAAATGATTGGTTCACGAAGCTGGCAACAGAATATTTCAGTATGGAGTATGTCATGTCAAATCAAATATATAGGGATGGTCTTGAACTCCAAACTTTCAGACAGAAGACGATGAAACTTCATTTCACTCTCTCAGCGAGATATAGAACTTCAACAAAAGGAACTAATTAACCTTGATGGTTAACCTATTCCGGTGCCAAACTACAAGTCGAAACTGAGAGAAGCAGGGGCCCTCTTAGGATGGCCCCTGCGTACAACCCTCAGGACATTGGGATACAGGGTGATACCTTTGATTCTCTGCTGATGTAATCCAACATTCCTACGATCGTTGCAGGCGATCTGAACGCCAAGCACGTGTCATGAAACCGGGTGTCAACCGCAATGGGATGGCGCTCTGGGTACATATGGACAGAAACGATTATCATGTCCTGAGCCGACACGTTATGGTCATTACAGACCCGATGTTCTTGACATTGCTATGGTCAGGAATGTCCTCTGGACTGGGGATGTATTCGCTCTCCGAGCTCTCCTCGGATCATAACCCAGTCATCTTATGGCTGGGCGACGATCAAAATCCCCAGGGGAGTTATTTGCGTAAGTCAACGAACTGGAATTCCTCTACCGCTTTCCTCGAAGAAGCTTATATCGTGCCTGAGAGACTCCAGACTCCGGCTAAGTTTGACGAGGCTGTGGTAACTTTCGAGTGAGTTGCGATTGACGCTGTTGCGGCCGCAACGACCAGTGAGCAGGGTCCTTTGATGTCCTATAATGAGTTTCCACCGAGGTTTAAAAACCTCATGAGAGAGCTTAACCGCATCAGGAGGATTCAGCAAAAGACACTGTTTCCTGGAGATAGGGTGTAAGAGCTAGCCAGAAGGTGAATGTAGTTAAAGCCGCGATCCTGGATTACAGAAATGAAAGTTGGAATGGAACGCTTTCTGATCTCGAACCTAGAGACAATAAGCATTGGCGACGTGTCAAAAGGACCCGACATCGGAGGGCTACTCTCCGTTTGACAAAGCTACAGTCTTTGCGGATACGATGGAGCGACAGTTCGTCCCCAACACGAGCGAGGATGACGATGATTTCCGTGATGAGTTTGTAGAAATGAGGGTCTAGTGAATCCTCCGGGAGGAGGATGACACCGACATTCGTGAAACAACTGAGGATGAACTTAAGGCGCATATTCGCGACCTCAAGAAGTAAAAAGCCCTGGGAGCTGATTCAATCACCAATCAGGTGTTGAAGAAGCTTCCGGAGTGTCAGCTGACCTCTTTGAGGATTGTCATAAACAGCAGTCTGCGCCTTAGGCATTTTCCTAGACGGTGGAAGCATGCCGTTGTCGTTATGATCCTGAAGGGTGGGCAGGGCCCGATGTTTCCACAAAACCATCGGCCAATCAGTCTCCTCAGCTCGGTAGGGAAATTCGCTGAGCAATTTGGTTTCGTGCTATGGAGCTCCGCCATGGGGGTGGTCGAGGAGACCATCACTGAGTTAAATAAGAAACACTATGTGCTTCTACTACTCCCAACGTTTCGACCGAGTATGGCACGAAGGCCTTTTATACAATGGACCTGCTCGGCCTACCTCAAGGCCTGGTGGGATGGATACGCTCCATTTCAGGCGAAAGAACATTTCAGGTCAAGGCCAAGAATGCTTCCTCGGACACAAGAGACATTCTGGCTGGAGTTCCTCAGGATGCTGTACTTTCTCCTGTACTTTATTTCATATATACCAGCGATATACCGAGGACAAAGCCAGTGAAACGTTTCCCTTTACGCTGACGATACCGCGTTGCTCGCCAGCTCCAGGAGTCCGGAGCTTGGGATGGCTTATCTGCAGACCGCAGTTGACAATCTCAAGCAATCGTTTCTGGACTGGACATTCCGAGTGAACCTCGGACTGACCATTGATTGGAGACTCACTTGGGGCTCCCACATCGAAGAGTTAAGAGCTTAACTGCTCAGCACTCTCTACCCGTTCCTTAACAGGAGGAGTAAGATATTCTGAAGAACAAAGCGCTCATTTATAACTCGATAATCAGATCTGCCATGCTATATGCATCCGCCACCTGGGGTCACGCATCCCATTTCCATAATTTGAGTCTGGAACGGGTCCAGAACAGAACATGGCGGATGATCACTGATGCTCCGTGGTTCGTGTGGAACTCTCGAATCCGCGTAGATCTGAAGCTGCCTTCCATTCAGAATAGCATCGAAGTGCGTAACCAGCGTGTATTCGATTTTGTGACTGTACCAGAAAATCCCTTAGTCAAGAGCGCAATAGACTACACTATTGAGGACCCCACTCGCTTCAAACGACCATGTTCATCCGTGGCTTGATCACCAGCACTTCGGTGGAGTTAGTAAATGACTTCTTGGTCATTCAACATCAAATTTCACCCTCATGGGGATGGTTACTCAAAATTCTAGGACAGACTTCAATTCCACCACGAACCTAAGTAGCACAATCAGCGCGCAGCAATCTTTCTTCGGATCGCGCGACAAAAGAGTAAGAGTACATCGTACTAACTCGCAATAGTGGAGAAGATCCTAATAATTAACTTGGAGTGGACGTTCATACTGACTTCCATCCGAAGATCACCAAGGTTTGAAAAGGCTGACTTGAAGGAGTAAATATGTAGAGAACAGGGGATGGCAAAAAGGGTCCAAGAGGGCCCACTTACTTGGCTGCGGTTGCGGCTTGCCCCTACTACTAGATGGCATGCCAAAAGTGAATTTGTTTTTTTCAAACTGTTATCCAGCTGCATCCCTTCGAGAAATCCTGGAAAGTTTTCAGAAGAATTTTGCGAGCTAAGAATGATGAGAGTCTCACCTCCAAATGTACGATCCCGAGATATGATCATCCACGTATTATCTGGTTTGAGGTTGTCACATGTGCTTTCGTAGCATGAAGTCTCAACATAAAATGCTGATACAATTTTTGAGATCATAATTATGGGGATGCAACAGTATATACCAAATACGTATGGAGAGCATCATCTGATAAACCATGGTTCACCTAGAACTGCTCCAGAGCTGTTGCCCTCAAGCAGACAGCATACTATCGATGGTGGTAAAAAAATCCGGGACCTGAGACCAGATGGAAATATGTTGAAGCTAGAAATATGTGCGAGTGTTCTCCCGAGCTAAAACCAGTTCCTTGCAAGATATTCAACATTTTAGCATCGTTTGGAAGTATTTCCGTTCAACTCGAAAATTGCTAGAGTTGAACCAGTCCATAGAGAAGGAAAAAAGATCCTACCCAGCAACTACACATTGCTATGTGTCATCTCAAAGGTCATGGAAAAACTCTTCAACATGCTCACGCAATATTCAGAATGCTCAGAAATTGTGAATGATAGGTAATAAGGTTTCCATCATCAGAGATCAACTGGTAACCCGCTAGTTTATGCCTCCATTGAAAAATATAATGAGTCTGTGACAGTTGCATAAGATATCTACTAGGTGTTTGGTCGCCTGTGCTCCAAAGACTCCCCACCAAACTTCCATCTTATGTTCCTTGCTATCTTGAATTAAAACCAGAGTATGTGAAAATATCATCAAGTGCCTGGAGGTGAGTAATGATGTTGATTTTCTTAGTGTGATTCCTTCAGATATTCGGAGCATCAGAAAAAAATATTGAGGAAATGCTAGTATACCTGCATATGTTGAGACAATTGACTTAACTCAAACGAAGTTATTGAGACTTACTTTCAACTTCGAAAAAGTCTCTTTCGGGTTGACAACGTCATACAGACCCTCTTCCACTAATGTATCTGTATATATTGACCATGCTCTCAAATATGAATATTTCAAAAATATCACAATAAATCTCCTTGCATTCATTTGCATTTTATTTTGAGGTTCAGTATAAGCATGCATATGCCACAAGTATAGTAAAATAAGAACAAAACAAAAAAAAAATGCTAAACAAATTAAATCTAATAATTTCTTTAGGTAACTAAGTATAACTGATTACGTTGGAAACACATAAACGCGAGATTGAGTGCATTCAGCATAATCATCTATATTTCTATACCCATCATTGTAGAAATTCCTGTATTGTATGGATGTATAAAAAAAATTGAAATCTAGCTTCCTATCACACTGATCATTCCACGAGGTAATTGATGGAGTTTCATTTGATACTCTGTCTATAGATGCTGGTGCTCCGCAAGGATTCATTTTAGCATCAACACTGTGTTTTCTTCACATCAATTATTTATTGAAAGCTACATCATGAAGAGTGCACAGCTTTCTCTTCCAAAACTCCGGTATCAGCCCATGAAACAAAAACGTGTCGCTTGGCAATTGTGTGAAGTTTATCACCCAGGTCATGAAGAGTGCACAGCTTTCTCTTCCAAAACTCCGGTATCAGCCCATGAAACAAAAACGTGTCGCTTGGCAATTGTGTGAAGTTTATCACCCAGGTTTGCAGAAAAAAATTCACAAGAGCATAGCTTGTTTGAGAAAGGGAGATCCGGGACCTACTGCTTACTTTGAAATTATTTCCGAACAGGTGGTGGCGGGTCGCCTGTGTGAGAGACCAACTCTCTAAGACCATGACTACTTCCTTCTAGTTACTGATGTTGTTATTATTGCATACCATTGTCCCACTATAGAACGATTCTTATTGTTTGATTTTAGTGTACCGTCATGATGATAAAAAACGTGGTGTACAAGACAACGTTCTGCACTCACAATAGAGGTTAATGTATACAAAAATGTTACGACTACAACAAAGGTTGTCTTGAATGCACGGTATTTGCCAGAGAGTCAATTATATTTTTATTAGCATGATGTATATTACACTTCAAACTTGTTATGAAACTACACCTGTTAATAATCGGACATTTTGAGAGTGCGTGCAAATCAGCTATTCAGTATAATAATTCTCATTTATTTACCAACTCCGTGCAGTATAAGTGTTACCTTTCAATGGCCTGGATCGATTATCGTAAGGCATTTGATACAACATCGTCTGAGCTCATGCATTTGCTCAGATACCTTGCGGTACCCGATCAGATAGTGAGATGCATTAAACAGCTGATACCGCTCTGAAGGACTCGGTTTAGTATAACATCTGCTTGAGTCAGTGTCCAAACAGAGAAGGTTATCTAGTTACTGATTCTGGGCAGAATCTTAATTCGATTAGCTCGCTATTTATATCCTCAGTATCTTCAGTATCCTCTGAAGATTATACCTATTTTGACGAAGGAGTAGGAGTGATGAGGGATGAATTTTGTGTTTAACGCAGGTCATATTTCCTTCCTTCTTGGCCTTAAGTACCTGAAGTTGGGCCATAGGTACCTGTGTTTTGTTGTTCATCCGCTGGATTGTTGTTTCGATTGATTAATAACAACATCCTGCCTATCGTCACTGGTTCTCCGAGGTACCACGGTGATTTTGGCCATCTTTCTGGTACGACCATCTTCTCCTCCGTCGCTTGAGAAGCGGGGAGAATTCACCAGCGTTTTTGTCCAGACAACGGAATTGAAGTTTTCCAGCTCACTGTCTTCAGCGGTGTTCATATCGCTGTCTCCCTCCTCTATTCGCGGGCTCGGATCTACCCCTACGGATGGGTTCGTGCCGAACGCGAAGTTTTCTTGGTAGTAGGAAATATTTTCGGTGTTTCAGAGGAGCACACGTGCTCTGATTCTTTTGCGCCTCTTTTCCGGAGTCTCACTAGTTAGAGTCGCGGGAAAAAGCTCCTTCCTGGAGATCCTCAGCCTTTCTATGAGCTCAAACAGGAACGAGGATCACGTTCAGTCGTTTCTTCATGAGACTCATATCGAGTTCCAAGTTTTGATACTTAATCGGCGCACGGATAGACATCACAAACAAGGTTTTATTCCCCGACAAGTTTTTATATCATTATGTAACAAAATTATGAATTTTTTCCAGTTGAAAGATTACTTTCTTCTTTTCAATGAAAAGTTTTTTTAGAATTATTTTATTTTGTTCTATCCGATTCGTTCCACAATTTTTGAGAATTTTTCCGATTTTATTTTCGCGGGTTTTCGCAACTTTTTTGAAGGAGGAAAGGAATGCAAGGCTTCCAATCAAGTTTTTTTTTATTCAATAGTCACACATTTTTTCCTTTCTTTAGGAATTATTCCTATATTTACTTCGCGAGTATTCGCAACTTTTTTCAAGGAGGGGTCCAGACTCCCCGAGTGGTTATGTTTTCGTCGTGATTTTCAACGTGCGAAACCATCGAAAAATATATCAAATTTCAATGTGTTCTGTCGATCTGTCTTTTTTACTAATGTAAGCTGATGAATCAATAAATTGCTGTATCATTCAGAAATTAGTTATTTGATGTCGAACTCACCTTGTAAAGGCCCTTTGATGTCTTCACGAACAGAAATATCTCGCAAATTTTTTATAGGCTTTTCTTGAGGATAGCAACTGATGAAAGTTACTAAATGTCCCCTTCTAGCAAGTTCTTTCATCAGAGAAAATCCCAACACAAAATGGCTGTGCGAACAGTAAGGAAACACCCCCAATATTGAAGCTGCACGCACTATTATGGAAGGTGACAGTACCAGGTTAATTATTAAAAAGACAAGTTGATATTTCATAATGGAGACTGAAATATTACTGACTCCAGTGGAAAAGACATCAACCCAAATAGTCGATATCAAGCAATTATTGTTAACATGTTTTACAGTATAGTCGAGGTCTTTGGTACGGAGAAAGATAAATTGTATATCGAGTGTACCAAGTTGCATGTATTACTGAAATCTTATCGGTAGCTCTAAGTTAGTGGAAGGCCTACTTCGAATTTATTTCATCGACAAAAATCCAAATAATGTGTCAGCATTTTTTTTTCTGTTTGACCACCCCATTTGCTTTGTTGACCGTACTCTCAAATAAGTGCACTTAAAATTTCATGAAATATAGCATAATTGAAATTTAAATTACGTAATCGAAATATTCCGGAATCGTCCTGTATGTCAAATGTGTAAACATCGAAACTTGTTACGGATAATATAGCAAAATAAAATTACACTAACAAGTATGGCTTATGACAATGTAAATTTCGTTGGAGAACTTGTCATCTGAGAACGATTTGTTCGAGTCGCATTCCATGTGAGGGGAGTAATATTTCAATTAATTTTGTGAGTAATCACTATCTAGATAGCAATTCACCAATTTGTGTAGGATAATCAATTTCCGCTTTACCTTCCTGTGTTCAAGACGAACTATCTTCAATTCCGCCCTGAGTGGACCGTAGGAGATGTAACCTGGATTGATACAGTTTTTGGTAGTGAATTCACTCAATAAAGTTATTCTGAACGCTTCCTAATATTTTGTAGTATATTTAGTAGTATTTAGTAGTAGTGATAACTATCACAAGTGAATAATGGGATCTGTTCTGTTGAATTGATTGTTCGCTTTATGAATCCTAGCATTTTTTGCAACTTATGAATTATGATTATTAAATTTTGAATCATTAGTAGTAGTAGATCTTTATTCAGTAGGAAACCTGATTCACAAACATAAATACAGTAATGAAAATTCACACATAAAATAAATAAATAAAACTCCTATATTATTTGACATATTTTCAGATAGATTATAATTAATATTACTTTTCTGTAAACGATTACTCAAGTAACATTCGAACCAACTGAGAACGATGCCATGAACCTTATATCCAAATCTTTGACCTGACTGATTCTATGGAGGAGTAAACATTCCATTGTGTGAATAAAGTTGTTCGGATTATTTGATTCAGTATAAGATGGGATTTTCCTCGTATCCACGTTGAAATGTGACTTAGTCGTCTGGAAACAGGTAGGTACATATTTGATCAGTGTCATTCTGGAGAACAAATTAATCATTTATCTGCTGGCATGTCATAATGACACCGCTATATAATTGTACTTTAGTAATATGATGAAGGTCATTATGGTCCTAGGACAATAATGGAGTTCAGAAAGTCCTAGTACCATAATGAGTTTCAAATGTAAGGTGAGTACTCAATACCAGACAATGGCATGTATTCTGGCAAGCTTAACGTAGATGGCGCAATTGTTAGTGGAGGTCAGATTAGAGTAGTTGATAAGTGCATAACGGACATGAAAAGTTTATTCCTATCATAATCGAGTAATCTGAAAGAATATGATTTACAGCCAGTAAATAAATTTCACCAAATATAGACAAGTTAACCTACAAACTGACGTTTATGCACCGATTCCATCCACTCATTTTCGTATCAACTGTTCTTTACGGCTGGTAGTTTTTGCTTTTCCTTTTTTCAATTCATAAATGAGGCTTTTTACACTTATAGGGCCGTATTTCTCCATAACAGCAACTAATTAAAGTGTTATTTTATATTATTACTGTCACTCATGACCTCCACTCACACTAGCGCTCTCTGGCGGGAGCGATATCGTCCATGCCTGCCATTTGATTCAAAATACAAAAATTCACCCACCAAATCGAAAGGAAACTATCACTAGAATCACCCATTTTCAAAGATTCCACTACAAATAATCCAATTGACAGCAGTCTGTTTGACAGTGACTGAATAATTTGCTATTGCAATTTCAGTGAAATGGCGAAGGTACAGCTTGCTGATGTAGGCTGATAGGATTAAGGTTGACACTCGGACTGAGTATTGCGGAAAGTCTGGCCCATGAAGGTCTACATCTGTACCAAAAATGAAATCATCTCAAGTATGTCACGCTGTATGAAGAATCTGGGATAATTAGTGCAAATTTTTACTGATAAAAGGAGGATAAAACCTCCATCTACATCTGGGAACATTCTTATAATTTTTTATTTTATTGTATTTTCACCATGGTTCGACTTGATCTTCACAAGAGAAAAACAAAACAATTTCAATTGAGTTTTTTGAAGTTGGTTTGGACCACCTGTGATTCCTGTTCGAATTAAGTCATTTGTATAAACGCACCTAGTAAACATTTTTTATTGAAGGTCACGCGGTAATAAATTTCAGTGAAGTTGATAATCAAATAACTTTCTGAGTAATGTTTTCTCACTTTATTTCTGAAGTTTTGTTTACGACAGAGTTCCAAACAGATTTGGTTGTAAATATTATAAAACGTAAAAGATGTAGACAAGCTGGCAAATTGAATGTAATTTACAGAGACAGAACCGATTGTGAAATTCAATTTTCCAGTACAGTTGATGTGAAGGCAATCATTTTCCATCATTAGTAGAGTCTTCTAGGGTAGAATACTCCATGAGGGAATACTTTTTAACAAACGTCAGTGACATCTTCAATAACCTACAGGTGGAAATTATTATATTGTGAATGTGGTGCAACAGATAATTCATATAAAATTCTTAGAGATTCCTAACCTAATACAGATTGTACTGAAAGTTGTGATTTTTGAATAGAAGCTAGGTATGACAATTCTTGTAGGATTGAAAACGAAAAACGTGAAGCGCATGCAAAAGATAATAATAGGAAGGTTCATTGTTATTGAATGAAGTGGACTATGATGGATGTATCGGTCAACTAATGCATGCGCTCCACGTTTTTCGTTTTATATCCAACACGGTTTTTTAAAGCTATCTATTATTCAATAATAACAAGCACATATTTCAGAACAATCTGTATGGGGTTAGAAATCTGCATGGGCGTGGATAAATCATTCAATACCTTTTAGTCTGTTTTGAAATGTAGTAAATTAATAATATTTGTTTTTTTGTGAACAATTTTGCCTGCTTATTAGTCTTGTGTACCAAACTGAAGAAATAATTCAAACAAACAGGCGGACAAGAAAGCAAGTTAATAGAAACACATTAAAAAAATTGTTTTTTATTGATTTGGTTATCGGAAACATTATTTTTTGTTTCTAATTCTATGATAATTTAAAATATTCTTATTTATTTTTCATTATCTTCAAAACCCAGAAACTACCACACACAGTAAAATTACAACAATTTCACTCAACGCACGTTTTCTCAACAAAGTTCGAGCTTCTGGAATGTCTCATTATGAAGTAACAGAATTTTCCATTATCATTTTCTTCACTTCTAATAATATTCGAAATTTTCATCAATAGTATACGTTTCAATTCTCAGTACAGGTACAGGGTTATGAATAAACATTAATTATTTTACGAATCGTACAATTGCGGCCAAAAAGAAAATGGGACAGTTGTCTATTTTTGCGATTATTACACCTTTCGTCACTACATTAATAAGCGGCATAATTATTTAATTTGGAATTGTTTAACAGATACCAAATAATGTTATGTTGTCATATGACATATTCATAACACACATTCAAGCAGCTAAAACTGAACAAAAATCTGCAATAACAGTTGTCCCATTTTTTTTTAATTTATTTTTTGGCAAAACATTCATTATTTTTCGAACTGTGTTTTGATGTCATTTCAAATATTTTCACATGTTTCGCTAAAACAGTAGCTTTTTCAAGTGAATGTACGAATAAGCCTAGTCCAGATTCGAGGAATCAGGAATATATAAACTACATTGTGGAACTTTCCCTAAGGTATATATATACAGGACGTTTCTTTTATCATGTGGTAACATTGCTATATTCTAAACCGTAATTGATGCAAAGACGATTAAATGGGAAAAAATGTAACTATTGTGGTGAGCAGTACATTGGTCAGAGAAAATCTACGGGGACTCTCGCCCTTCCCGACTTATAAAGGGAAAACTAAAAATGCTGTTTTCGTTTTTTAACGAATGGAATGGTTATTTCAGAAAATATAAAAAAATGAAAGAGGAAAGTTAGATTGTATTCAAAATGTACTATCAATATTTGTGATGAAATAGATAGGTCCGTATTTGAAAAAAATAGTTGATGATGGCGGTGTTGACACGTTTGATTTAAAATGTATCGTTACGTAGTTCTAGTACATTTTGAATACAATAAAACTACCCTTCTTCATTTTTTTATATTTTCTGAAATAACAATTCTATTCGTAAAAATCCGAAAACAGCATTTTCAGTTTTCCCTGTATAAGTTGGGAAAAGCGAGAATTACCGTAAATTTTCTATGTCCAATTTACTGCTCACCACAATAGTTACCATTTTTTCCATTTAATCGTCTTTGCATCTATTACGGTTTAGAATATAGCAATGTTACCACATGATAAAAGAAACGGCCTGTATATATATTGATCAAACTGGTAGAACATTCAAAATTTGCACTCGAGAACATAATTCTAATTATGTGAACAGGAAAACTTATTTAACATATTCGAATTATATTTCAAAAGAAAACCATAGGTTTGATGGATATTTCGAACTTTTACTTATAGAAAATAAAGGACTGAAGCTTAATCATTTGGAATTAAGTAACAAATTAATTAACAACCAACTGAATTTGAATAATTCACCTTCGTTCAATTATTCTTAGAATTAATTATTTAGAATTAATTGGAATTTTGTTCCGATTTTTGATGTCATTGTATTGATGAAGATGAAGATAATGAAAATCGCACTAGTGCGGGAAAAACTCACTTGAAACAATTTTTTCCTACAAGCATGCGTGTTCCGCCCTATTCCCGCACGCAATTTAGTTTGAGAAGTGTCATTTTCCCGCACGCTACTGTAACTTTAAGTGAGTTTTTCCCGCACTATTGCGGGAATAATTTTTCCCGCACGCAAAAGTTTGTTCAAGAGAGCAACATAAGATGTTTCAATGCGCTTGTAGAAAAAATATTGATCCTAACTCATACGGAAAGGTACTCTCCCGCACTCGACTGCTTACCCGAACTCCGCGGCAGTCTCATGCGGGAAAGGTACTCTTTCCGTACTTGTTAGGATAATAACTATAGCGTTCGAAAAAATTTCACATCCGAAACTAAATTGCGTGCGGGTATAATGTGACTTATGCACGCTTGTAGAAAAAATGTTTTACGTTCTCAAAACAACAGTGTTGTGGATTCCAACAGTGAAATTTACATAATATACTGCGAAGGATTCCGAATTGAAACAGTGAAAATTAACATAATAAACTGTGGAGCAGTCTACATTCCAACAGTGAAAATCAACTCATTACTCTTTCAAGTATTTTGCATTCCAACAGTATGATTAATATATACACTGCGGAGCATTCTGCATTCCAACAGTAAAAACAAACAAAGTACACTGCGAAACATTCAACACTCCAACAGTAACATTTACATCAAATACTACGGAGCGTTCTGCATACCAACAATGAAAATTACCATAGTACACTACGATGCGTTTTACAATCTATCAGAAAAATTTACATAATACCCTGCGAAGCGATCTGCATTCCAACAGTCAAAATCGACTAATTACTCTTTCAAGTGTTTTGTATTCCAACAGAAAAATTAACTCAATACACTATGGAGCATTCTGCATTCCACTAGTAAAAATGGACATAGTACACTACGAAGCATTTCAAAATCGTACAGAATCATCTACATATTACACTACGAAGCTAGGTATCGCACGTTGAAAGGAAAGACCTCGTTAATTCTTGACTCGCACAAGTTTCGACTTCTAAGGGCTGTCGTTCGTGGGAGGGATGATAGCTGGTTGACGGTAGAAACAATTATAAAAAATTTTGCACAATTTTGCAAAGTTTTGAAACATATGACGCTTTGTAGTGTTTTGCATTCCAACAGTAAAAATAAACAGAGCATACTGCGAAGAACTATACTGCTAAGAACTATACTGCGAATAACTACGCTGCGAAACGTTCCACGATCCAACAGTAAAATTCATCTAATACACTGTGGAGCGTTCTGCATTTCAACAGTAAACATTTTCATATTATACTTTGAAGTGTTTTGCGTTCCGACAGTAAAATTTACACAATACACTGTGGAGCATTCTGAGTTCCAACTGCAACAATCAACGTAGTACACTGCGAAGCGTTCGAATTCCAACGTTGGAATTGGTAGTACGCTCATATCCCAACAGTAAAACTTCATACTGCCCTTCGAAGTGAACATCGAAAATACAAACAAACTCAGAAATGCAGTATGTTAAAAGACTTCCTGAGGAATTGGCAAGCGTTATCAATAGAAAACACAACTTAGTGGTTGTCTTCAAAAATGAAAATTCTATGAGACAAATTTTCACTGTTTGAAACCAAAAACACCTTTCAACAGTCTAATGTCATTAATAAAATACGTTACAAGGATTGCAGTAAGTATTATATTGACATACCAAATTATATATCAAAACGCGTATGAAAGAACTTCTAGAGTTGTCAACAGCACGAAATAATCGATTACTAGTCCAAGTTTTTTAGTAGAATATGACATACCAAAGTTGAACCAATTTGATTTTACACATATAAAAATTGTCAGATCACCACATATTCTGCAAAAACAAAAATTTCAGTGCCCCCTTTGAATAACGTTGGCAAAACTATTAAATTGTTTCGTTCTGTGTTGTCTATATATAATAATATAAAAATTTTCCTGTTTTGTGTTTCATTTCCTTTTACGTCATTTTGAGTATTGTTCTCTCAACGTCGTGAAAAGCCAACCATTTTAAGAGAGTCTGTTTTAACTTTGTACCATTTTTATTTCTACTTATTTACTCTTTTGAATGGACAGTGTCTCAAGGATGACTGAATATACGGTCGAAACGTCTACAAATGAAAATGGTGTTTTTTTTTTAAATTGATCCAATAAAATTTTGTCATCTCACCTACAGCACAAATCATACAAATCATATCAGCAGCATATGAGACCAAGACAATTCTGATATGATTTGAAAACTATATCAATCTCTGAAAGCATTGCGTTGGTAAAAAAAACACAACAGTTTATACTTAGAAACATTTACTTTATATTGTATTCCATGAAAAAATTATCACAAAATAGGATCATTCAACCTGTCACCTGTTCTCCAAACAAAGACACCAATAAAAAAGAGCATGTCATGTAACTCTTCACTAAAATATGCATCATCTTAAAATTACAGTCTGGTCCTTGGAAGTTCCGACGAATATTTCGTGGGAAATTTAAATTTCAAATGCAAGCAATAAAAATTCGAACTTATGTGAGACAAATAATGGAACCCCATAAAACAATTCGCCGTAAAAATGATGCTCAATAGTGTGAATATGCAAAGCATCCAACAAATATTACAAGTGTTCGAAGTAGATGCACGCATCATACAAATCGGCTTCCTATTCAGCTATACATTGCCGTGCGAGGGATTTCGATTTGATCTTCAAATATTTTCACACCATACTTATTTGAGAACATGATATATAAACCAATATCATTGAAATCGCACTCAAAAACAATCACTATTTTCTATCTAGGCAATGTTTTTTTTCTTTTATTAATATCATTTTTCTACTTTCATCTTTTATGATTTATAAGCGCGTCTATATTTGCAGTTCATATATTATTGTACCTGCAAACCATTTCAATTATAACATAGAATAGAATGAGGCAACCTTTTACTCACCATGAGTACTGCTATATTGAACTTCCGTTGATAGTATATTATTCAATAAGCCTATAATGAAGGCTATTACCCACGAAGACGAAATTGCAACACAAGCCGTAGGCTTGCTTAATCTACAACTATATAAAAGTCCACGAATTTTTTGTTTGTAATCATATGGATACAGTTCACATGATAAAAAAATTGTGAATATGTTAATGACAATTGAAATAACAATATACATCTATGAACACAATTGCCAAAGATATGAGAATCGAATGAATTTTGAGTGCAGAATTTGAACATAGACATAAACGTGATTCATCATTGAATTTTGTCAAACTATAGGCCTTATTACTCGTTTTTTTGTCTGAAAATATAAAACTTGAACACCGTTCTGCTGTATAAAGGATCTAATTGCCAGTTTCTGAAGTACAAACACCCCGCACCCCTTCACCCTTGAAATCTATGATATAACATACGGGCATCATCATAAACAGTTTTGAAAGCAGTGAGTCCCAATTTATTTGGAATATGAAAACCATATCTCAGGTTCAAGTGCTAAAATTATTTAAAACGGCTTCTTTATGCTATTTTTCAAATAGACTATATCGAAAATATATCAGTCACCACATTGCCATCCTCTGGAGAAAAATTGATCTGAACTCGGTTGAATGAATTGCGTTATTTGTTCTAGTCCGGTATATACTTCAAGACAAGATCTCCGTCAGGAAGTCATGCTGAAAGAGAAAAAAGTGCCCAATTCTAAATTTATTACAATTACTGAATTATGAACTTAAATAATGAGCAATATGAAATAGAACTCCCTCTGCATTCATACTATTATGATATTATGTTATTTCCATACTACCAAATCTTGCAGTCTTTGGTCATGAACTAGTTTAATAAATCATGAATCTGTGTTATCGTCAAAAAAGTCTATGAAAATATCTTCCTGGAAAACTGCACGTGTGGTCTACGATCTTAGGTGTGAGAGGAACTTATTAGGAAAATGAATAGTTCTACCATTTCTAACTGCACGATTTTTAGAAATTTCCTGCTACAAACCTTCAGTGCGTCATAATTAGTAATTGCAGAGATTGTACTGAGAAGTATATACAAAATATTATGATTCATTCACACATCAGATGAGCCAAGTTGAGGATTAAGCTTTCCCCTTGATTTTCTTGCATCTCATCATTCTCTTTCTGCTCCTTATCACTTGTCTCCTCAGGCGCCAAACGATCACTCTTCTCTTCCTCCATCTTTTTATTGTTTGATTCTACCACTACGACTTCATTTTCTACCGTTTTCTCTCCCAAGACGGACCCTTCGCCTGTATCATTACTTTTGGGCGAATCCTTTAGAGAATTCTGAATCTCTCGTAATTCTTCTTCCAATTTATCCAGACGATCCAGAATCGTTTGTTTGTCAACGGTGTTCTCAGGTTCCATAGTACGTAATTTACTGAAATTTGGTTCAACTGATAATTTTTAAACCAGAACTGTCAAATTGACATCATGAATTCAATATATCCGTGAACTAATATTTATGCTCAACATGTTCAGTTGATATAAATAAGAAATGTATTTCTACCGGTTTCAATCAATATATTTTATTCAAATCAACATGGGTTTCTGAATAAAAAATCTACCAACAATGATGATAAATATAGCTAAGAATTTTTTCTTTTCTTTCACGCACAGACATACGCCACTGGCTAGTTATCTGCGTCCATCGCACACCCTGGCGAAGATAGTGTTAAAAAATGGTGAAGAGTAAAATATAAATTTTACACGATGTTAGCACTCGTGCGGAATTTTTAATTAGAACACTTGAAAATGCAAAATGTCTTCTGGCGAGAGTGGGAGACTGTTTCGCAATATAAAACTATACGAGCAGTGCCTTCTTGGTCATAAAGGACTTTGT
The DNA here is from genome assembly GCA_958502065.1 of Chrysolina americana. Lineage (NCBI taxonomy): Eukaryota > Metazoa > Arthropoda > Insecta > Coleoptera > Chrysomelidae > Chrysolina > Chrysolina americana. The sequence goes on from OY293410.1 coordinate 91,777,194, forward strand.
GTACTCAGCGAAAAAAGATCAAGATGAATATTTTGTGTTTTTTGTGTGTGGTATTAGTTGGAGTTACTTTTGGTTATCCTTCAAGAAATGGTGCGTTCCTTTTTTAATATCGAAAAAAAAAACAGAATCGTATATCGAGTAACATTTATGTATTATTCCTTCATACAGGTAACTACATTGTTATCCATTATTATAGATTATTTACTTCTCTTGAGTTACATGAAGATTGCTTTGCCAGTACTTCAGCATCCAAGAGGCTCACTAGCCCATTATTAACGACTTCCATTACTCTTAACAGCATTTCTCGGTATATCATGATCCTGGTCGCATAAGCGTACAGAAATTCATAGAAATTCTAGGCATCTATTTAATTTTTTACTTATCTTTGTTTTATCAGGATGATATTTCTTTGAACAGCAGTAACTCGTTGAAGTCCTGGTAATATTAATAATGCCTTGAAGCTTGGGATCATCATATACCTACTGTAGAACAAGGACTGTAGTAAAATCAGTTCCTAGGTTTTTTTCCATTCTACTCGTATCATTCCAAATTAGAATCCGAAGCCACGATCGTTCAACTATCTGGAACTCGTTCATCAGGGTAATGCTGCGAATACATAATTTTCACTTTTGACCCATTTCTCTCAGATTCATCCAAAACCAGTATAACCAAAAAGAGCGCTGAATATTCCAGATTCTGTTAAAAAAAGAACTATTCATCTCATTGGTGACGCTCCGTTCACAAGTACACTCACAAGTTCGTCCACAAGTTTCGCTCACATCTCTCAAACACTGCAAAAAGTTTGACGACCTGTTTCTGTTTCATAGCTATTTTCATAGACGATGCTCTTCTGAAAACCAACATGTCAAGTTTTTCAAGTTTGATACATATTGTATTATTGTTTCATTACTGGCGAAAGATATTTTTCAAAATCTACGAAGAAACCTACCGAATAAGTGAATTAAGAATACCAACACAGCAGCAGTCGTAGACTTATGCAAGTTGGATATTTGTATACCTAGCTTTCTAGTATTTAGAAGGAAATTTTAAACTAATGTACAAGTTAAACCAGACATTTAAAAATCAAACTATTGCAGGTAGATAGAACTAAATCTTATAGTTCAAAAATTTCTTGGATTTTTCTTTTAAAAAGTTTATTGGGAGTTGACATTTCCCTATAATATTTTATGAATTTATAAATGACTCGAAAATGATTCATTCAAAATTCAAGGGTCTTTGAGATTTTTGCAATTTCAACGTTTCAGCCAAAAAACGTATTCATCTTTGAAAACGGCTAATCTCTTCATAAGACAGTGATTGCAGAAATATTATCTTTTTTGGTTTCGGAGATATCTTCCATGGAAACTTTAACGATAGTTCTTTTACACTGAATGACAACAAAATTCAATCAAACCCGTTAAGAAACGTTAGTATAATTCCTTGTACATCTTTCATGTTAACGTGAATTCCAAATAGAGCAATATCTACATGGTAATGGGGAGTTATGGTATGATATAAGTATAAACACTATGTACAAAATAAAATACATTATGTTTGCTCTTATGGGACTCATTCATGTTTGTGAAATAGAACAATGAAAATTTGGAAAGAGAAACATAAGAATTATGTTGAACTTTTTCGAACCTCATATTTTCCCACAACTTTTCGATGAATTGCAAATCACACGGATACCCTGCATTCCAACAATGAAAGTAGAAGATTTTTTGAAACCATACTCAATACAGATATACATTTCCGAAACGTATTCCTGAACATTACTGTATAAAGAAAAATAATTTTCAAACGTAGGTTTGATGCAATTTCCTTCTATCTTTATTATTATTGGTGCTATTCAAATTTGAAGTAATAAAGCTTACCAGACACTATCATAAATGTACGTTTTTTTAAATAAACATTTTCTTTGACACCACAGGGTTCCATTCCAACCCACGCCACGCCTACATGATCGGGAGTTACTATAGCAACCCCATCTTTAGCCGCAGCCGGGAATTTATCCCACAGGGCTCCATGTCTGCAGTGTTGACTGATAATATTGCTACTAACTCTTTTTCCGGATCTCACTTGGTACCCGAAGGTCAACTACCCTTGGAGGAATCAGAAACAGCCGAACGGTATACTGAAAAATACCATCCCCAACCAGCAGGGGATCAGAGACCAGAAGAAATTGACATTGATCAACATGGCCCTTCTCAAGGTGAGCCGGGAAGCATCTTATTGTATGAATTTGTAGCTCTATATCTTCGTTTATCTGGTAACATTCAACAACAAAATTTGTTTTATTCTCAACCAAATGATACTAGAAGTTTATTTCAAAATTACAAAGATCCGGCATGTATATGCTGAGTGATAGCGATTCAAATCACGACAAAGTTCCCCTTAGTCCAGGAAGTATATTCCATCAATATGGAACTTTTTCGGTAGTTCTCAACAAACACAAGTAATAAAGAAAGCGAAGACATAATTGATTGAAGTAGAGATCCTGAGACTTTTCACAATTATTTCTCAATTTGCTATATGTTGAATAACTTACCGAGCAAATTCATTCTGATGAAGCGGATCCAAGCCATTTAAAAATGTTTTTTCTGAAAAGATTATTCACCTGTTGAATAATTTTTCATTAACTTCCTTATTAATTTTCACTTTCGTGAGTTCCTGCATTCGAAATCGGTTGAACTGTAATAAATATCTCATTTCATCTCTGTATAACTTTTTGGAATTTTTAGGACCCGAATTGATACTGGACGAAAAAGTTGAAGGCGCAGTTATAGCAGAAGAGGCCACAACAGAAGCAGCATCCAAACCATCCAAAAGGAAATCCAAAAGCAAATCTGGCAGAAGACCAGTAAAAAAAGAGGATGACGAAGAAGAAGAGGAGGAAGCTGGTTCATGGCCATTTGCAGGAGCTAGGGGTGAGTTTATTGTATACTGAAATTGACAGTCTTAGGGACAACACCCGGATTTACAAAGAATTGACTATAAAACAATTAGAGTGACACCATTAACGACTGAAGCAAAACAGTGCTAATGTGTTTTATGAAGAGGTTGGACACTTGCAGAGTGGTGTCTGGGTTCTTGACCATCGTTAGCACCGACGATATTAAAGCCACCTATGTCTGGTGCAAATCCGCTGAAGCTCTGTCTGCTCATCCTCATTGCTTCGATATAATGGAGCGCTGTACACTATAAAATAGAAGGATATTCAACCTGCAAGATTGAATGTAAGACAGAACCACTGATTATATTAACAGGCAAATCGCTAACTCTGCCTTTTATCATGTTATGACTATTACTAATGTACTGAGCTCAAAAACTGTCAATAAAGTCTCATATTATTATTATTATCATTGAAAGCAAGTTGCACTCATTAAAAAACAAAGACTTGAGTGTGTGTATATTGCGCATGAAGTCCGAGAAAAATCTGAGTAATTTGTAAGAGATATCAACGAAATTTTTTTTGGATACTAATTTATGCTCTTGTAGAAAATTTTGTTTTCATAATTTTTGGTTCAAATAGCCATGTTAAGAAAAAAATACAAAAAACAGTTGGATTTGTTTCCTTCTAATTCATTGGCGAGGATAAATCATGTGTGTATTAACAATTCATATACTTCGACCCACAAACAGCTTCATTGGCATTTGAAAGTAGCAAGGCGTAAATGGCTCAATATTATTACTAAATTCCAGTTAAAGTCTTCCCCAAGACTCTTCCAAAATGTTCAAGAATAACAAACACATAACCACTGTGCGGAGATGACCACAAACTTGAATTCGAGAGAAGGGAAAACTTTTTAACTATACTGAATTACAATATAATACTCTTTTGAAGGGCTATCGACAACCGAATTTACACTTTCCTACATCCGAACGATATTCTCAATTTTCTTCACTGAATTCCATAAATTTTTTTGTTATTGGTTATCTCCATGAATGAATCCACCTCTTATTGACTAACAGAAATCGAAAACTCCCCCCCAACTTCTACACGGTATAGAAAGTTCAAGATGTGCCTCGCTGGTTATCTTAAACGATCAAAGACAAGAAGGCAAGCAATGGGGTAGGGGCTGGCATATACAGGCAGATACCGAGATCAGTTTTAGTCTCAAGCCTCCGTATTCCAAGTCGAGGTTACAGCTATTTTTTATGTGCACAGCAGAGATTTTAAGGAGGAGTCCTGGAAACCAACCCATAGTCATTCATTCCTACAGCCAGGCGGCATTAAAGGGACTGCGATCGTGCAGATTCACTTCCAAATTAATTTGGGAGACCCACATAAACCTCAATGACCTAGGAGCACAAAACAGGGTAAAACTTAACTGGGTACCAGGTCACAAGAGCATCCAGGGGAATGAGAATGCAGATGCCCTAGCAAGAGTGGGGGCATCAACAACTCTCAGTGAACCAGAACCAGACTGTGGAATCCCATTTAGGGACATCGAGCTGAAAATGAAGAAATGTAATAAGAACCATCATCAATCTTCCTGGAAAGACGCCATAGGCAATACTCACAGAAAAGGCATCTTCTTGAACTGAGCAGGAAGGTCGTAGGACCAATAACAGGACGCTGCCACCTGAGAAAACACTTGCACATGTTAGGGATTCACAAAGACTCCACACTATGCAGGTTCTGAGATGAGGAGGACGAAACAGCCTCATACATATTGGTTCAATGCGAAGCTCTGGCTCACATGAGGGTGGATATATTTGGACAATATATTACAAAAAATTTCATCCCACAGGAAAACCTTCTTGAGAAATCTCCAGTAGTTCATCAGAAGTTCCGGAGTACTCACGAGATGAACCTGACAGCGGGGAGCAGAAAGGTTCTTCGCAAAACTACCTGCATTTCGGCCAATGGCCTGCCCCACCACATAATAATAATAATAATTAATACCCGGAACGAGGTTTTCTCTGGTACTGGACATTGGAGGTACTGTCTGCGAAAGCCTGGTGAAAGCTGATTCATTATATCAACTTGACGTCTTTCACAAGGGATCAATGACCATGTCATTAGGGTTGTTTCTACTCAAAAATTTAAACGTCTACCTATAGGTTATTATTCTGTTGAACGGTATTTTCAAAAATCTTGATTGATGTACCAACAAATTTCCATATATTATACAAAACCATTGAGATCCATTACAGAGTTTTGATTATCGACTCAATTACAGGTATTCCATCATACAACGCCTTCTTCCCAATCACCATCAGTGGTGGAGGATCTCCCCAAGGAAGGCGTACAAAATCTAATGAAGACGAAGGATATGGTTCTCCTGGATCTGCTACCGCCATAGCCAACTCTTTTTCTACAGGTAACTGAGTCATTGATTTGATAACTATCACAGTATCGCGGAATATAATAGTATAACAACACAGAATTTCTACTCAGGATAATTGAGAAACTAGTCTACTTCTATGTATTGAAAGGAAAACTTTGTCTTTTGAAAAAGAACTTCAAAAGCCATATGGTGCACATGAAAGCTCTGAAAAGATTGTGATAAACAGGTTATCAGCCCCTCAATCATATTTCTTCTTTTGTGAATGCGATCTCTTAGTATCCAGGGTAATGATGCAATATTCTTTCTTGCGAAATTGCTTCTTGCGGGTCCATTGCCCAGAATTCTTTTCATTAACTTGGTTTTCTATTTTGAGCCAAAATCTATTCAATTTACCACCACCTACAGATTATTTACAAGGCACAGACATGACCTATCATGGAATAATGTTCCCACATAAAGAGTGCAGTACATAAACAAATATTCAATAATTAGGATCATGTCCAAAACAAAATAAACCAATTGACTTGTTGCTCACTCTTTTAGAACACCGCATAAATTTGGCAATCTCTCTTTCATAGATATGTTCATAGCCGATGCTTTTATACATTTGTTTCACTACCAGCAGCCCTGTCTTCTTTGGTCATCAGCTTGCTGCTGGAAGCTTGTTGGAACTTTCTTTTCCAGGACTTGTACTTTCACCAAATTATTGACAAGCGTATTAACAGGGTCAAGAATCCGAAAGGAGCACCAATTTCCACCTTTTTTCCATTGGTTTCCACGGTGTTTTCTCTGAACAGTTTCGTATGAAAGATATGTTAGATTCGAGAGAATTTGGAAAAGCAAATTTACAAACATTTCTAGCCAGAAATGATTATAATGCATGGTTGACAACAATATGCAATTTGATTATATCGTGAACCTTGTTTAGGTTTTTCAACTAATTTGTCTATGACGCAAACTACTTATTTTCAATTGTCTAAGTTGAAAAACATGGTAACTGAACACGAATTCATCATGTCTACAAACTAGATTGATTGATCATTTCTTCGAAAGCAAATAAGCATGGCTCTAGGAACTGGTTGTCGGTTTTAGTACGACGGAAAATACATTTTCCAGGTCCAGGAATTCTTATGAGTAAAGTAAAAAGTGGATAAAAATACAGTAAAATTATTGCATTATTTCCCATATGTACACTGAACAGCAGAATATTACAGAAATATTACAGAATTATTAAGATCCTTCTGCACATGATAGGTATTATAAACATATTTTTTCGAGCATAACATATCTCACATTTTACGTTTTTTCTTCTCTGAATCAAATGAGGAAGGACGAAGAGTGCGTTTTGAATTCAAAGTCAATTTAGTAATTATTGGTAATTGATTTACAAACTAGCTAGTATCAACATTGGTGTCCAATGATAAAATCTACGCACAAACATGTTCGATAAGTGTTTCAATGGAAGCCGTGAACTTATTCACCATAAAAATTGTTTTCCGCATATTCTTCGAGGATAAAGTAATAAAGATTCATTTACTCGTGATTACAATGTTTAGAATGATAGTACAAAGAATGAATACACATGTATAATCAAATACTCGACATAATTCCTTTTTGGAGACATGGAAATAACTACTGAATTTGGAATAAAATTAAATATATAATTGAATTGAAGCTGAAATATAATATACCATGTTCGTGCTAAAATTCATTCCTATGTGGACAGTTATGTAAAATTAAAATTAAAAGCAAAAAATAATCGGTAGTAGATAAAAATTGTTACAATATTGAAAATCATGTCAAGTCAAACCATCAATAATAAAATTATCTACACTGTTTTCTCCTATGCTTATATGGTTTCTACATAAAAATGAAATGCATTATGATGCTGATGTGAGTGGTCCGGGTAAGAGATAATAATAATAATAATAACAATAGGTCTTTATTTCCATTTGAGTGAACATAACTACAATTTTGTTTGTATGAAAATATGTAATGGAAAGAGGCGAGGTGTCAGCTGGTTGCGGTGTGTAGGTAAGTACACATCACTTCCTCTGTTTTTAGATACACATTATCTTGATTCAATTTTCTCTCATGAACAATTTCAGTTCCTGTTTTATGTTGAATACTTTGTTTCTGTGAAGAAAGGTAGAAAAAATATCTGGGAGGCTTTCCGGTAGGTGATGATTTTGAGAAATCCTTAACTTTCAAGGGGTTTGGGATGTGATTTCAAGGCGCTGCCCTCACGCTAATAGTATGTCATATCGAATATGACTTTCGACGAGTGCATAATATGTTGGTAGGATTTTTAAGTATTTCAGTTTATATAGAATACAATGTAACTTCTGGATTGTGTATTTCTGTATATATCCTATTTCATATCTATCATAACTTCCACATACTAAATATTTGTTTCAGATAGTTATTAGTTTAGTTTCCTCGTCAGGTATTCGAATATGAGTGAAGGGAGGAAGATATGTTCTATTGTAAGGAATAGTTCGTTTTCTAGAAGTTTATTATCAATAATCTACCAGCCATTTCTTGATCATTAGGAAATCCGTTTCCACCATTTGTTTCACCTCTTTCCATATATCAGCTTTGTGAAATATCGCGGTTCCGTCAGCAAAACCAACAATGTCTCTTTTGGTCTTCACATTCAAATTGACAGTAGTGGATGCAATATAGTCACAATGCTGGTAGGCCAGATACATCCAACAAAATCTTCAAGTTCTGCGAAATAAATAAGGCTCATTCCATTGGCTTCTTCCACTCTAACTAGACGTCCAGCTTTGGAAAAATTTAAATCATTCTGAGAGAGGCACCGAATCAAGTTCAAGAAGGCCCTTGAGGGTTTAAAGTACTGTGTTGCTCCAGGTCTGAATGAGCTAAATTAGGCCAAGTGTCCATGGAATAGGAATTTTTTCATTCAATTCTAGTAGTAGATTAAATTCAGGAATTCTGTATACTTACCAGGAATAATCGTCCACCATTCACTTTTGGGCGTTCGGAATCAGCAACAAAGCCTACAGGTAAACTTTCAGCTCACGGACTATTTCGACAATTAGTGCTAGAGTTTTTACCAAAGTTGCTGTTGCAAATAAAACCGCTACAATGTGCTTATGCAGATGAGGTGGAGGAAAGAGCGTTTCATATCAAAAAGACAGTGTGTAGTCAGTAAAGATCGAAAAACCTGAGGAATTTTGTTATGTTGAGGAAGCATTCAATAACGCATCTACAATATCAGTCGTCAAAGCTCTAGAAAAGGATTTCCTTCTCTCCTGTGTTGGTGGATGAAAGCCAATTTGGAGAATAGGGTAATCATATTATCCATACGCGAAACCACAGTCACAGTCAGAGCTGGTAGGGGATGCCCACATGGAGGAGCTCTATCTCCTTTTCTGTGGGCTGATAGATGAACTGCTCAAAAATTATTCAAAGGGCATTAATTGCTTAGGATATGCTAATGATCTTGCGATCATTGCAGAAGGCAAATTTGCAGAAACAATCTCGGGACGAACACAACCGAGTAGTGCCACAAGGAGGAAAACTATCTGTAAACCCTCAGAAAACCCCAATAGTTTTATTCACAGAAGAGAGGGTAATTGGAGGACCAGTACCAACAACTTCAGAAAATCTTCCAAAATACGTGATAGCCTTCAACCTATGCAGAATAATGTAGGGAAAAACTGGATTCTACGCTACAACCAAAAATTATCGTAATGCTATATTACAAGGTTTTCAAGCCCATGATGGCATACGGATTGGTGGTTGGTGACCTCATTAGGATGGGAAAGTTCAAAGGCAATGCTACTTAGCGGCATCTGGAGCGATAAGGACTACCCTAATGATCGCTTCAGGAGCCCTGATGTAAGCCAGGTAAGCAGAAGTTGCAGTAATACATCATTGTGTAGAAGAGTTAATGAGACTAAAGATTAATAAAATGACCATTGCTATTCACTTCGACAGCCAAGCAGCTAATGAAGCAATTAGCTTTATGCAAGTAACCTCAAAACTTGTTTGGGACCGTTTAGGACTGTCTAGGTGCCCTACAAGAGCCTAACAGTCATGACAAACTGGCCATAGATTGGTTACCAGGACATACACGGCATATGGGCAACGAAGCACGAGCAAGAGCGCGGAATGCTCTTTTTGGCCCTGAACCCGCTTGTGGTTCAGGAAAAGTTCCAATAAAAAATCTTGTAATACCTCGATTGAGACTCAATCTCAAAGATGTGAAATGGACAGGTAAAAATGTTCATTTAAGAACCATCACCTTATTTTGCTGAATACCCACTTAGAACGAAAAGACAACCAGCGATGTAGATTCTGCCGAGAAGATGGAGAAACCGCTGGGCACATATTGTGTCAGTGTGGAGGTCTGACGAGGCTTAGGTTTTCAATATCAGGAAAGAAAAAATAACAACGTTGTTGTAAATGGGAGAGCTAAAGTCTGATGTCTGGAGTCTATTGTCTCTGAACATAATATCGCGGTATGCAGAATTCTAAGCCCAATAATCCCCATATAAAATCAAACTGCATAAAAGTCACCATACTAGATTTCAGGCATACTTTCAACGTTTTTCTTTAAGCTACCCTTTACAGAAAATGCTGTCAAATTTAGTTTCCCCAGACGAAAGTGTAATACCAAATTAATTTTGCTCCTTGTTCACTCCCAAATACCAAAACATTGAAACCCTATTTTTTGGATTTTGTTCAATCTTCAGTATTCAGTGTTTATAACATTAAAATCACTTCATTTAATATTGTGTCATCGGCAGACAGCGTAAAGCCTCTAGGTATATCTGAGGTGGTGAAATCATTTATGTACAAGTAAGATAAAAGAAGTCCCAAAACGAGTCCCTGTGGTAAACTCCAATGTATTTCTCTTATATCAGAATCATCATCAATCCTTAACAGCTATTTTCTACAGATTGCATTTGAAACATTTCTGGGGTCAGTTGTCAGGCTCAGAGGATTGGAAAAGCAATGAACCTGCCGATTACTTTTTCAGGTAGAGGTGGAATAGCAACGAGCCACGCTACTTCTTTTGGCGACCCTTATCTAGCCTCCATGCTGCTCAGAAATGGATTATTCAACGTGAAATCAAAGAAGCCAGACCAAGACGCTTGAGTGAGGAGGCGAAGAGACACTTTTTAGATTAATTTATTGTTTGTTAGTATTCCTGTGAAAAACTATTAAAGCGCTTATTTTGGAATACCCCAGTTTGATTTTCAGTGATATTAGATTCTAACTGTAGAGTATAATCTGTTTATTACCCCAACAAATTCCTCTTCACATGTATAGTTGTCAAGAACAAACCAGATAGGACTCTCGAAAAATCATAGGAAATAATTAAATATCAGTCATCAACCAATTATACGTTTGTTTCCTTTTTGACAGGACCAATCAACACGCTCTAGTAGCGACTATTTGTATGGTAGGTACACAATAGTCACCGACTATTGAGCCTGATACCTATACTTATATCAAGGAACCTGTGCATCTGACAGTACTTTAAATAAATAATAAAACTTGATAATAGCGTTTATTATTCCCGAGAAGCAATAATATGTTTATAATAGGGAACTTTAAGAACCATTTTTCATAGATACATTCATAGTAAAAAAGCAGTGCAAATATTTGAAAATGAATCGGTTTGGAGAAACCAAAAACGAAGAGATAGATAGGGTAATAACAATAGTGTTATTCATATAACTGTTATAAAGAATTGGATCTAGAAATAATCTTCATAAGTATAACACGACCTTGATTAAATTTGTTACTTCATTTAGAAAAAAACTCTCACTGAGATAATTCTACAATGCTTTGCCTCTTGCTTTAATGCTTTTGCAGATACATATCTTGAAGCTTTGTCAATGATCAGTACAAAAGATTTAGTTTACCTATTCAAATCTGATTTTTTAGCTACTTCTGCGAAATCAACGTGTATCGTTTCATGTGGATTTTGAGCATAAATAGATGGATGATGGGTTTGGGCATATACTCAAATTTCACATGCTGACAAATTTCAAAAGTTCTTATGTAGTACTCAATATCTCTTCCTCTTCCTTTCCAGAAAAGACGCTTACGTATTTCATAGAAGGATTTGTATTATCCATCATAACCTCCGGAGTTGGGATCATCATGATATAAGATTTAAATTTCGTTTTTTATGTTTTCTTTTTACATAATACCTCCCATCTTTCATTTTATCTGAATTTCCAATGTTCAAATTACACAAAAAGGTTTGAGATACATGTTCAGGGCTTTCTATACATAATGGAGATATTGCATCAGCATCCTCCAATTTTCGTCCAGATTTATGGTTAACTTTCATATTAAAACTACGTAGAAAAATTTACCGTCTTGCTAGTGTATTCCTCAAGTTTCCAGTTGTCAAGAGATGTGTTAAAGCTCGATGGTCGGTATGAACTTTTAAATGTTTGCCTTCTAGCCCTGAAATATTCCACAGCTTCCACTACCACTAGACATTCCTTCTCAGTGACTGAATAATCTTGTTCACTTTTTCAAAAAGTATACGAATGATATGAAATAACTCTCAGCTGATGATTTTTACGTTCTGTAAAAGTATTTCACTGCAACTATAAAAAAGGAATCAGTTGACAGTTCATAATTCAACCTTGGATCTAGAATACGAAGAATAGGTTCAGATGTTAAAGCTTCTATAAACATTTTGAAAGCGTGTTCACAATCATCAGTCCAAAAGAAAAGTATATTTCTACATTTCATATCAAGCAAAGGGCGGACAATTTTTCTAAAATCTTAGAAGAAATTTCTGAAGTGATTTGTCAAACCAATGAACGATTTCATATAGGGTCTTTTCATATTTTTTACTTTTTCTATTATCTCACCTTTCAACTTCTTCACATCTCCATCTATTTATCTTCCAAGAAAATTGACTTCTGGAACACAAAACAAACAATTCTTCTAGTTGATTTTCATGTTCTTTCCATCAAATTTTATCGTAATTTCTTAGGGAAAGATTTGCACATTCTTCATATGTGTAGGCTTCACACATAATACCATCTATAAAGACCACTGTATTTGTATTTAGTAAATCTCTAATTATATCCTGCATCACACGTTGAAATTTTGCACTTGAGTATCTTCCAACCAAACGGTAATCGATTAAATTCGAAATGACCTTCTTCTGTTATAAAAGCAGAGAGGTGTCTGGTTTTTCAGAAACACTAATGTTCCAAAAACCACCCTTCATGTCAACCTTCGTGAAATATTTACAACCACTGAATTTTCCTATTATGTCATCAACCATTGGAAAAGAAAATTCAGTTTCTTCATTTAATTTTCGATAATCTTCGGACTTCCATCATTCTTTGTCTTCAAAACACATACATAGTAGCATATAATAAATTATTGTTACAGGTATGTTTCATTCAATAAGAAACTTCATTATATAGAAATTTGCGATAATCAAGTTGGTAAAATGTTTCATTTGTCTATGCAACAAATAATTTGCACTTAAATCAAGGGTGACGGGAAAAAGTAAACAAATTATTACTTATGAAGAATATCCTGTATTTCTTGTAACGTCTTACCCTTAGTCTCTATCACACAAAAAATGGTGAATACTGTCCCAAACACAGCACAAAGTGCAAAAAACAAAAACAACGGTCCCAATCCAAAAATCTCCACAGCCCCCTCGAAGTACAAGGTAAAGATGAAAGCTACGCACCAAATTAAGGTGGAAACTGCAGCAGTTGCGAAAGATTTGAATTGAGGCGGAAAAATCTCTGCCAAGATAGTCCAAGGTAGTGGTCCAAGACCTACGTTCAAAAAGATTAGGTAGGTTGTTAATGTTATCACCGGTATGCTGGAAAACGATTCCACGTTGATTCCATGACTTTTCAGGCAGCAGTACACTCCTAGGGGGACTTCTGATACGATTATACCAATGAAAGAATAAAGAAGGATCGTTTTTCTACCAAACCTGAAAAAAAGAGTATTATAAAATGAAATGAAGTGAAGTGGAGCAGGGAAATTGAATTGAGTGATCGAAATGTAGTGAGAGGAGTGGTGTGGAGTGAAGGGAATGAAGTAAATTGAATGACCCCTCAACAGTACCGTACGTCTATGGGGATGGGATGTGAAGTTTCTTTGAACAGGATGATACGACCTAAGAAGACCCAGGGCCTTGAGCTAGACTAAATATCTCACCCTTACGTTAACCAAGCAGTTGGCACGTTATTGACGTCAGGGTAAACTGTAAATGAATAATTTTCAGTCACTTGAATTTTTTTTCTCTGTGTTTTTAGGGGCATCGATTGCTATGATCATTAGCCACTTACTTGAATATTACTTTATAATGCACTTCCGAATCGTCTAAAAACATATGGTAAATTGCGATTCAGAAATAATCTGAAAAAATACCTACTTTGAACTCTGATTTCATGATTTCATTTTTATTTGTCTTGTTTCTTTTTTATTTATTTTTTTCTGAGATTTAACTTTGAATTATCTTCCTCTAAACAATGGATGAGATATATTTAGTTTTCCCTCTTATAAACTTTTTGTTTCTTGGGAATGGAGATATAATTATGATCCCGAAAAAATGAAAGACTAATTCCATGTGAAAAAAGAATTTAATTCTCACCTGTCAGCTATGCAAGGAGTGAGGAAGCTACTCAGGAACTGGATAGCCATAACGATGATGGTGCAGTATTCTGGTTTCAAGGATGTGCCTGATTCTTTGAAAATATCCGGACTGTAGAAAATCACAGCATTGATTCCAGAAAACTGTTGGAACATCAGCAAGCTTGTTGATATTGCAAGGCCTTTCATAAGCGGCTTGGACCTAAAAAAAATATGACTAAATTCTATTCTGCCCATGGGCTATGAATCAGCCTCTATATTCGTTGAGCAGAATGATTCAACTCATTGAAACACGATTATCTAGATGTGATGGTGAAATTACCTCATTCAATATGGCCTAAGAGGACTTTTTTGCCATTCAATGTTCTCTGATTTCCTCGAATTACTTCTGTAATTTGCACTGATACGAGTCTCACCCCTTAATATATTTTGATTTTTGTCCACTATAAGGCAATAAATCGTTTCATACATTAGGTATATCCAACTTTATTAGCCACTGCAGAATCAAATACTTCTGTATCGTTCTGCCACAGAGGTGGAGCAGTTTGATACTTGGTGTTGATGTTATGAGTCAAAAAAGAAATAATTACTTGTACTTCAATATTATTTTGCCCCTGGAGTGGGAAAGTTTCATATTAATGACATGACTCAAAATTTATTTTCTCAAATTCACCAAACAGTTATTTGGATCCATAATCAGAAACAGAGATATTGAATTTGTATTATAAGAGTTAACAGATTTTTTCTGATATTGTTATTCTCATCATTTTCGCTTATGACTCAGTTGTATTTGAGGAAAGTAACCAAGGATAATGGCCCGAATATGACCCTCCTGAGCCAGTTTTCATGAGCTATCTCAGAAATACTAATTGAGGAATATACAGCAACCTGAAAAGAAACCTGACCCAAATCCAGCCCATGAAATTAAACCCTATTTGGAACTGAAAAATAAAGTGATAAAGTAAATGAGGCAATCGCCACGAAGTTGTGAGGGGAACATTGGATAACACAAAGGAATAGGTAGTAAAGAGAACATCAGTTAAGATACAGGAATACATATCATGACTTCTGGGTGGCCATTAAAATTGCTCTTTACCATGACAGTAGAGATAAAATATACATTCTAACACGTTATGTACTCCTCTGCAGTCCTCTCGATGACATAATCATCAAGAGACTGGTTTGAGGATCTGGTGATTTTCTTCAAAACGACTCAACCATACAAGACGATGGTGATAATCAATAGGACTCGGAATCAACCCCAATGAGACTACCACAGTACAAGAAGACTAATTCTGAATATATTTGAAATGAATAGTTATTGAATGGAAGACAGAGGTCGAATATTCTGTTCTGCTACAGTTTGAAGAAGTAACTGATGAGCCAAGAGATGGTGTGTAGTACCTTTGCAGGAAAAAATTGGAAAGCCCTCCACTGGAATAATACCTTCATAATGAGGCCATATGGCAGAAGCACTGATGTAACTATCACGAGTTTTAATCATGTTGAAATACGAACCTTACCCCAGGCATCCATAGATAAAAACATGTCAAATGTCAGCTTACAGGTGGATCTGAAGCCAATTCCTCTCCATATCATAGTAGACGGTATGGTGAAAGAAAACTACAGATAGAAAGAAATTAAGTGAGACCGAAATATCATTTCAGGGGTGAACATTTGATTTTAGCAGACTGAACTCAATAAGATATTCATTATCATCATCATAGTCTAGTAGTTTTTGACGAGTTGAGATCTCACTTTTCAGGCACACAGGAGTGGAGAAGATACACTCGCAGGGTTTTTTTTTAGTTGGATATTCCACTATTTCACTTCATGAACATGTAATATTATATAATTGAACGAATAAAACGATTTCTTTTCAGTGATAGAGAAATAATTTGTTATAATTACTCGAGTTATTTGAATAACAATCGAACTCTTTTTATTATGATGCTCGTCTCATCACATAACTATTTCAACAAATGAATGTTTTGAAGATTTTTCATTGTCTTGCCGAATAGGGCATTATTATGAAGTAATTTTATAACTATCGTGATTATTCCTGGAAATTTTCCATATATATTGACGCAATGCAGTCCGAAACTCACTTGAAGATATCTAGAAAGCTTGACTTCTCTTCCAAATCCTTCATACTCATTTGCAGTTCCAATAACTCTCGTTCCAATTCATCTGGTTTCCTTCCAAGCCGTTCTAAAGCTAGTTTCGCGAGATCGTTTTGTTTTGTTCTAACCAAGTAGCTGGGACTCTCTGATGCGAATAATTGAAATGAGATCAGAAATATCAGTGAAGGCATCGCCAGAACTGGAAAAATTAAAAAAATAAGTTATTAGATCTACTAGTATTACATCGATAATAAATAGAAATCGGAATTATTGAAGGATATTTCACAATCTCACGTCATATAACGTTGACGAAACAGAGTAGCAGAAAGAGAGAGAGAGAGAAAGAGAGATGTAGGACATTTTGAAATAACTTACTAGCGAGTGCTCTAGATTGCTCTGTTCGCAGAGATCCTGAGCCCCATGTCTTGTCATTTCTCTAGTGACTGTTTTACTTAGAAAATGGGGTATTCAACGCCTGTGGTGTCACTCAATGAGAACAAAAAATATTTTTGCCCTTCACCACACTATTAATTCCATTCTTGGATATGCATTTCGTTAACAAAGTTAACTTTATCAGTAAGATTACTAAACTAGTTTTCTTATGAAAAATCTAGAGACCAGAACTTATTAGAGTCCATGTTTTTTTCTCTATTCTATTTCCAGGTAGCTGATGATGTTTCGAGACCTCATATAATCAAGACCAAATGAACATTAGTGGCCCAGCTATGAGTCCTGAATCTCAGATGCCTACTCTCCAAGTTGCATACAAGAAAAATGAGTTCATCGAAGAGTGAAAAATGCCACTGATGACACAACTGAGACTCAATCAGTCCCAATATCTCTGCCTAATTGGACACGAAGGACATTGGAGACAAATTGTAACATTATTCGTCGGTATATCTATAGTTTATTCATGAATAAAATTCATACTATACCTAAATTGTACATAACTTCTGATACGAATGGCCCTAAAGACACTGAGAATAACATCCCTATGCAAAAGAAACACGTCATCGAAGTGGTGAGGATGCCTCTGTTGTTTTTTGTCGATATCTCTCCTATATACATTGCCAGCACTGTGAAAACACCGCCGACACCAACCCCAGTTATGAATCTGAAAAGATAGCATCAATGATTATGATAATTCACCACCAAAAATTATTTGATCCCATTTTCAAATGTATAATTCTACAGATGGAGAAGGATATCACTGTAAACTTTCTTTTGAGAAGAAGCAGTCAGTTTTCTAAATGACTCTCTGTTGAATATGTAATTGTATACAAAAATAGCTCCAAAAATGATTTTAGTTCAATAAATCTGACTGACAACAACTTAACTCAAAATCTATTATTCAAAAAACAAAACTCTATACCAAGATATAACATTCTCCACACCCTAGAAGACTCGATAGGCATGTATCATGTTTAGGATGTCGGCAGTATACACAACTTTGATACAGGACGTGTATAAAAACCTTTTTTGTCTTCACCTGGGCCACTCTTATAATTCCATCTTTGCCAGGATAGATTTGATCAATTCGACCCAACAGCCATTCATTTCTTGGTAATTTCTCATCCATTATTATGGATATGTCACCAACTTTGACTGGATCAGTAACTGAATGCCGCAAAAATATTTTGAAAAGCACAATTCACAATTTCGTCTTATAGCATCATGAAAACAATAATCTGCTCCTCTTTTGACAAAAATTGTGCGTTATCTCAAAACTAATTCAGAATTTTTCCATGTCGTATATTAAAAGTAGGTACTTTAACCATAAGAAATTGAAAATCAATGCTATAGTTGAGAAATTTTTCGAAATGAATGTATTTAGGTTTTATATTATTGTCCAAAAAATCTATCCCAAAATCAAATCTATTTGGAAAAATTATGTATTTTACCGACAGGTATTTTTGGAAATAAGATAATGACTCTAGTCAGGCAAAAATATCTAGTTGGCAAATTAAATACAAAAAAATACTACT
This sequence comes from Chrysolina americana, assembly GCA_958502065.1. Taxonomy (NCBI): domain Eukaryota; kingdom Metazoa; phylum Arthropoda; class Insecta; order Coleoptera; family Chrysomelidae; genus Chrysolina; species Chrysolina americana. The sequence goes on from OY293410.1 coordinate 91,795,230, forward strand.
ACGGCTCGTCTTAATTTTGATTATTTTTCAGAATTTTCTCCTCTTCTACTTCATAACTAATATTTGCGGTCACTGGTGGTGGACAATTATTGCAAATTTTGCCATAGCATCCTGAACAAGCTTGCACCTAAAAACATCCCTGCTCTGGAGCAGGAAGCTGGTCCGTGGCGTTAGGTATCAAGAAATCTTTAAGCTTCCATATCCAATTCGTGAAAAATAATTACTTAGGTACGATTGGATTTTCATTAAATTGTACCAAACACACGACTTCGATAAACCTGACTTCAGCCTACTTGACTTGACTTGGTCAAATATTCGTGGGGAAATTGGTATATACTCATGTAGCTGCAGTATTATCTTAGTTTATGAAATACTAGACCATTTTTATCGGCTGCACGAGCTGCTACGTCTTCTTGCTCTTTCATGGTCATAGACCATGCAGATGAGGGGAATTAAATTCTTGATGACTACAGGCTCTTTTCCCTTCCATTCTGTTAAGTAGATACTCCAAACTCAATAGTTAAACGCCACCTTGTTGTCTACTATGTTTGGAATCGACCGAATCTTATGGTGGAGAGTTATGAGTTATCTAATGTCACTATTTGATCGGGTACAGAAAGGCAACTGAGAAAATGCACCATGATCAAATGCGATAAAGCCGTGCGGTTATTGATCCAGGCCATCGAAAGGTTACGCTTCTCCTGCGTTTACGTGCGTGTCCTGCGACCCTCCTTTTCGACCATTTTTGCACTTATATCCGTTCTTAAACCGGGCATCAATGAGATGCGGGTAAACATCTCATACATGCCGAATATGTTGATCCCAATGTAGCCATGAGGTGAAAACTCTCTACAGATGGTGCTTGGGCCCTTCAAAGTTCTTCGAGCCTTTGAGGGCCGACTCGATTTTAGCTTCTATTTTGTGCGTGTATTCTCCATTTGGAACATCTCAGCGGCATCATAGGTGGCATGATGTGATGATGATGTGGTATGGTGGCCAGACTGACTTGGTTGACCGGCTGAGGAGGAACACTGCCACAGCATCGACCCCAAATAAGAGATACGTAATTCCTAAAACTCTGGGCAAACAAGTCGGCAAGCTCTGGTTATCTCTCACACTACATAGCACTCATTCTCGCAACTATTCTCTTGGAAACTACCAAAATGGTAGTTACATACCAGGTGATTCAGCCAAGTATTCGCGTAACTTTATCTGTAAAAAAACATAATGTCCCTCATATATTTTTTCAATGGTAAGTATATTGGACCCATAGAGTGACTGATTTCAATTATCTACATGTTGTCTCCTGTCAAAGAATTTAATGTCAACTTTTTCTCTAAATTAATTGACATTTTTTATTGTAAATGATGATAGAGGGTGTCTTTCCGAGTTAAACCATACATGAAAGTTCAAACATTCCTTCCATACTAACGCAGAGAAACTCAATTATTCTGAAATTGCACTGAATATTGTTTATGCATAGTTAACAGTCATTTACTGTACATGGATGTTTGTAAAATGTAACGTCATGGAAAAAAACGTTGTTAATTGTTCTTCGGAAGAAATTAAACGCCAAGAAGGAAATACAGATTGATGGAAAAAAATTAAATATAGCTTTTAGTCCATCAGATGCTTGAAGTGACATCCTCAATTATTTTCAGAACACAACTCTCCCCTGTTATAACAACCTGAGTACTTATTCTCTTTGGAGACTGACACTGTTCAACGTCTGAAGAAGCCAAAGAAAAAATCCAGTGAGATAAGACCTACGACATAGCACTCCTTTAAACACTCGTACTACTCGATGTTTCTATGATGAAAATTAATATTTTATATGGTTGAACTCAGAATGACAGCCTCTATCATAATTCAAAATAAAAAATATATTAATTCATTGAAAAAAAAACATAAAAATCTTCGACAGGTAACAATTTGTAGATAATTGAAATGAATCACCTAAAGGCTTTCAATAAACCATTGGAAAAATATTTGAGGTGTGTTATGGTTTTTTCTACTAATTAGAAAGTTACAAGACACTACTTGACGGAAGATCATAAAACTAATAATGAATTATGGTGGATTACGTGGTTTTCTGTTGAATACTTGCCGACGACCATACCTATTGTATAGGTTTTTTGCGGAAGATTGGATTACGTAATCCACCATAATTCATTATTAGTTTTATGATCTTCCGTTAAGTAGTGTCGCCCATCTTTCATGATGTTTCTGGCTTCATATTGAAGTCGACACGTAGTCGGAGTGCATTTCAATCTGGAACCCAGAGATGGCGCTGAATTCATACTTCAGTGTTTGTCTCAGGGATTTCCAATTAGGATGAAAGGATTTTTCGATTCAATTGGGTCGAACTAGCCTTCGCTGATGATTGGCAATGACCATGAAACCGGTACGGAGGTGTTCCCCCAATTAAATCGAAAAATAATTTCAGCTTTGATATTTGAAATGCATTGCAAAGTGGTTCTTGTAGAAAACTTTGCCAAGTATTAAACAGATATAATTCAATGGTCGTAGGGGGCAGTAGTTGTTTTTTGTTGAATACTTGCCGACGACCATACCTATTGTATAGGTTTTTTTGCGGAAGATTGGATTACGTAATCCACCATAATTCATTATTAGTTATTTTGTAAAATCGCTGCCTGATATACACAATTGTAGTGCCAATGATTTATATAGTTGCTACCCCATCAACCACGTCTGAAACATTTAAAAGCTGTTAATGACCACATATTTTTCGAATCATTGGAATAACTGAAGGTTCCAGAATCTACCTCTTACTAACTACGAGTCGACGGAAGAATTATTCTTTTCCAATGAGCTCTAGAATAATAAAAATCTTTATAACATTACTGACCTTCCTACGTAGAACATTTCCACATTGCTCCCAAAAGCTAGCAAGACGAAACCAACGAAGTAGGGAATCGCAAGGTACATCAAAGTTGGTTTTCTCCCTATTTTATCTGCCAAATATCCAAACAGAAAGGGGCATATTGCAGCGCCGAGAACGGGTAGGGACGATATCCAGGAGAACTCGTTTGGAGAAATTGATCTCCCAAGTGGGTTTTGTTCAATATTGAGAGGATCATTTATCGTCGAAGAAGACCAAGTTAGTACCGTACCAGCGATGAAGCAGAGTAGATTTGCTGAAAGAAAAAAACAAACAAATTCATCCTCATTGATGTTTCAACTCAGTTCTGCGCCATCGAGGGGCCATTTGAAAAACCGTGAAATCATTATCCTTGAGGGTTTCCAAGAGGAAAATATATAAACTAAATGTGTAACGAGAATAAGTAACTTCATTAAAATGAATATGTTAGTTTCAAAATTAGTTTTAACTGTCATCCGGATGATCCCCTACAAGCAACCCTCGGTTTTGTTCAGGAGGCTTGTGCGAGCTGAAAATGACGAGGGTCTTTTGAAGTGCGATCCCAAGCATAACATGAAATTGAAGGAATTTATCCAAAGTATGGCAAATGAACAATTTGCATACTAAAAGTTATGGATACCAGTAAATGATATTTGAAAATCATAATGCAAAGTCAGTTACTATTAATATTTCAATCCAATTCATGTTTTTGTTATTTTTTTGCATTTAAAGTGGTATCGTCTTCTATGGTAATTAGTCATCCTGTGTTCCGGATAGGCTGCGTTATCAACTTTTCACGACACCTTAGGAGCCAGCACTGTTAATTCGAACGCAACTGTGAATTATGCAGGACTCACCCTAGCCATGCCACGAGATTTTTATGATTTAATCGGTGAATGTTGTTTAATCACTCATGAATTTTTTCTCTTGATCATATTAGTATGTCTAATATATAAGCCAAATATCAATTGTTGTTCAAGTACTGTGTGTGGATATTTCGATCATTTAAACGTTTTATATTTCTCGATCTGTTCTATATGTACTTACTGGCACAGGTAAAAATTAGCTTGGTTCCTTTTTGTATCCACATGTTTGGGTTCAGAAAGAAAGCCAGTTCCCCTGACGTGATTCAACAGCTTAATTAACTGAAACTTTCTGACGCTCAGTACACTATTTTCTCTGATACACCTGCTAAGTGCTCAGCACAGAATCCCAACTTGATCTTAAAACTGAATATATATGATTTATTTCCGTAATCTTCCAATCACAACCTTCAGAAGTCATGATCTTTGATCACTATCACGGTCAGGTATCTCTTCAGATAATCATGTCCCTTAACGAGCCTTGTCATCAACTTTAGATCTAGCAATCCGAGGGAAAGGATTTTCTTATTGAGTTTTACTGAAGGCACAACTCAATGAAGATTCCATTTTCTTTTGCCAGGTTTGCCCTGTCATATTTTCATGAACAGATTCAAACAGTGATGTCTCTATCCAGTATTTATTGTTCAAAGTTTTTCTGAACTTGCGAGCTACTAGTGTGCTATCTATCAGTACGACAGGACAGCTAGCTCTGTGCCTTCTTCCAAATGATGGAGTGTTGTCTATTATCGGTTTTCTCTTCTACCGATTGGCTCGCGCCTTTGAGTTTCTAGAATATACCAAAAGATTCGTGTACGATGTACAGGTGCAAAGGCAGCAGTCCTAGTAGATCTTCTTGAGCTCCAGTTGGTGCCATTCTCATGGCGCCTGTCATTTCCAAGCAAGCCAGTCCTTGGAATCCTCAAATTCGTTTCTGAACTATCTCTTCAATGTCATGGCCATTATTCAATGACTGTACGTTATAATCAAGCGGATAATTGCTGTATGCATCCAGTGTAGGACTTTGAGTGCCATATCCTACGTATTTCTGGAGATTCTTCTATATGCCTGGAAAATGCATGTGACCTTCTCAGTGCATTTCAGGTCAGCATGTCGTCTAATATGGTTCCAAGATATTTTGTTGAACGTTTATTTTGGATACTCTTCCTAGAGAGATGTTTCCTATTTTGCGTGTTTTGGTTTCACACCATTGTTCAACAGTCTGTGGAGTTTTCTTGATGGATAGATGCTCACCAATAATGTCTACTCGATGAGGTGGTGGAGAGTCGTTTCGGTTAACTTCCTGATCCTACCCCAGAAGTATACATAGACCGGTAGCCTTTTTGAAGAAAGGACGTAATTCATTGAAGAAATTAATTGGAATGCGTGGAATTGAGGAATTTTCACCACGAGAATCCTCGTGACGTGACCCACCCACTCGTGCTAAAATTATTTGAATGACCGCTAGAAATGACGATTGGAATATCAGTCCAACCAGTTTACACCACACCACGATGTCAATCAGCCTATAAGATTGAACGAAGTATATTTTTATATTCAATAATACATAGCCGAAACACTCAAAGTTTCATGAAACAATCGCAAATGAAATAACTGGACAGCAGATACGATAAATTGAACTAACGCCCGATTCTAACAACTATTCAAACTGAACGACACTTTAAGTTCATTATGAAAACGGTCCTAAATACGATGTAAAAATGATCCGATTCAAATCCCGTGATCCTGCTAAAAAATGTATCTTCACTCCGAAGGAAGTAATCATCTGTTACATATTCCGATAATATTCTAAAACAAACTTGAGCAGGTGATTATCCTAGTAGTCATCGTGGACTAACACCGAAGTTATGGAACTTGGGAAGGTCCGTACAAGATGATGAAGAGTATTAACGACCTTATCTACCAAATCTGTGAGTCATCCCGACGGAAACCTAAGGTCGTTCATTCTAATAGGTCGTTTCCTAAAGTTGGAAATCATTACCAAGTTCGCACCCTCAGATCACTGGAGGGTGAGATGATGTTCCAGAAGTTCATGTGACAGAAATTTCAACATGGGGGAACTCGAGAAGAGCCACGGGACTCTTCTGAGGTGCCCGCCAATTACGTACTAGCTCACTATGTGGTCGAAGACATTCAAATGTCCAGAGGCATCGCAGTTGTATTTTCGAATAAGTTCGGTCGACTCCAGAAGCTTTCTCGAGATAAGCTGTCTTATGAAGATGTCTGGAAGAGCCTTACCAGATTAAGAGACACGAAGCTGGACCAGACTCTTGTGAACTTTGCGGTGCAGATATGAGGAATCTTACAGATATCGCCACACTCCAAGAAAGACATTTCAGGACGTAACGTCTTTGAGAAGGGTACAATGTACAGATTCTGGAGCCAGACCCGGCCGCATGTGTCTTATTTACAATGCATGACATCAGTTTTGATTAATTACGATGCTTGCGTGACTCATCACAGAATGAACGAGTAGCACGAGAGAAACATTTAGATGAGTCACAGACTGTTTCAAACTATTCGAAACGGTGACATCTTATGCCGCCTGTAGGCGTTGCGAGAATGGTTCTATAGGAACCTACTACCGGTATAAATAATATTCAGATTGGTTGCTGATATAGTTAGTTATCAGTAATGATATAAATTACTTACTATAAATGTACAGAATGTACAGATGAATTAGTTAAGTGTAATTTCGCCCAGAAAAGTTTCACTCCACTAATTTGCAGCATGAATTTCTATTACAAAGCTACATAAAAAACGTCTAGCGATTAAAATCGAAACTATAATCAACAGATCTTTCAGTTTACCTATATTCGCGGGTAAATAAACAGGATCCAGTTTTGGAAGGAACATATCACTTTCACAATTCACCACAAGTTCATCAAAAGTTTCGTAACATTTCTCTATAACAGCACTAGTTCTGATGACCCTGACCCTATATCAAGTATTTTCAGCACGTAACTCTGTTTGAATTGTGAAGAATAATGAAAATCTCAGAATTCTTAATCGATGCAACAGAAAATATTAATTGAATTGTGAAGTGAACAGTTTAAACGCATGATCATGATCGGAAGACGACGGTAATTCCAAGACAAGATAGTTTACGGGAAATACCAGTTCTGATACAAGGTTCATTCGGAAAGTTCAAAAGTATTCGACAGTGGACTAGATATTTGAATAGATGGAAATTGGTATTCGATGAATTTTCGACAATGCACATCGATGATTGTGTCCTGTTTGTAGCCCCCTCATATTTTCATCCGTGAGACAGTCTGCAATGTTGAGACGAAATTGAAACCATCGAAAAATAATAATAATAGAGTTCCATTGGGCCGAGTAGGATTTAAGAGTAGGCGAATAACTTGCTACTTTCAGCCATGACGGTCTTCAATTAATTTTTTTTCAGACCATAATGAAACAAATTTCTGTATTTTTCTGGATCATATTGATGTTTCAATGATCGTCCACTGCCATGGTTTTACACTGTCGAGTCCTTCTCGTCGACAGTCATCGGGGAAACTGTAGAAACCATTTGAGAGCTGCATGGTGAGTTCTCAACAGGAATCTTCTTTCATGCATGTACTTGTAGATGTGCTTCACTCTCTTAACCACAGACAAAAGCTCCTGCATGGTGACACAGTAACTGCCCTCCAGTTTTCTTAAGATTTTACTGAAGTAATCGATGACTTTTTTTTGTCGGTCCTGGATCTGAGACAGGACAGCTCCAAATATCACATTGCTTTCGTCAGAAGGGGATAGCTCAGAATTGGTGCGTTGATCAATGCTCCTTTCAGTTTCCTGAACGAATCTTGGCATTTATTGGACCACTGAAACTTTGTTTGCCCTTCAGTGAGTCTAGACAGTAGTTTAGGAAAGTTATAGCAAATCCCAGCTCGTATCGGCGATAGTAGGTGCACAAACCAAGAAAACTTCGAAGCTGTCTCGGCCATGTCTTTGCATCTTTGATCTTCTGCACATCTATCGCTACTCCTTCCCCTGAAGCAACATGGCCGAGATATCCTACTTCTTTTTAGAACAAATGGCATTTCTTAGGGCTCTATCTCAGTATGGAGCTTCTTAGTCGCAGATATGCCTCCTCCAGGTTTTTCACGTGGCCTTCAAACGATATGCCGACCACATCTATGTCGCAGAGATATACTAGACACGTTTTCCATAAGACTCCTATCAGAACCGTCTCTACTAGTCTTTCAAATGTTGCTGGAGCGTTGCAGATCTCGAGTGGCATAACTGTGAACTGTCACAGCCTGAGCCAACGGTGGAAACTGTCTTTACTCGATCTTATTGAGCTATTTCTACCTACCAGTATACACTCTTCAAGTCGAGAATCGAGAAAATCGTAGAACCAGCCAGCGTATCGGAAGAGGACAAATGTCATTTTTCGTCGCGTTGTTCAATTGACGACAATCTACGCAAAAGCGCAATTTACCTGAATAGGTATTTCCAAATTCTAATTATTTAGTTACAAAAAATATTTATTTTCACAGATACCTACTTGAAATAGCATTGAAAAATAAACTTTAAAAACATACAAAATGAAAGTTTTTACATTATTTCATGAGTGAGTTTAACTTTCATATCCTAGTAACAGTTATGAACAATTCCTAATGATATAATTTTATTCATGAGCTGTAGCATTTGAAAGCATTCAAATCGTCACCCTGTACCTGGAAAAATATACCGGGTGGCTACGGAAGTATTGCCTACGGAATATCTCAGTTATTGTATGAAGTAGGTTTGTGAAATTTGAAGCGTCGATATAATGACATAAGAGCTAGAATTTGAGCATATTGACATGTCGAAGTTAACTTCCTGTCTGACCGGAAGTAACATCAACTTTCTTATTTTTAATGGAAACCCTATTTTTTTTTCTTTTCGCTTTATTCAGCATTCAATTCCCTTTCTAATGACATATCACAAGTTGGTATCTAACCAGAAACTAGATCAGAAAAATATTATTATTGAAATTCACCGAGTAGGCCGTGGAAGCAAAATGAAAGCCAAAAATTGAAAAGTTGGCTATGGAAACCATACGTCACTTGATAACAGTTGCTACTACTGTGATATTTTATTTTCATTCGTCGGCGTTATAAAAAGCCGCCAAAAAAAATATTGGAAAAATTGGGAAAAAAACAATACTCTGTAGGTCCATAACTTAAATAGGAACATACAACTTTTTCTTGCCTGTACTATTCAGCATAACCATTCCTTTCTAATGATATAATAGAAAGTAATTTTTTGAAATGAAATACCAAAAAATCCAATTATTATTATTCAAATAACAAAAAAAAACAGATTTATCGAAAAAAATTAATTCAAATTGATAGGATTAAAGATAAAATAAATTCAAAATAAATGTTCGAAATGCATTCCCTCAGCGTCAATACATTTATTGACTCTGGTAATATTTTCATGTAAAACGTTTCTCAACATTTGGGGCGTGATATCTTGGAAAGCTCTACGAATTTTTACTTCTAGCTCATGTAGAGTTGTAGGCTGTGTGGAATACACCATATTTTTAAGATGTCCCCATAGAAAAAAGTCGCACGGAGTAAGATCAGGTGACCTTTGTGGCCACCTGACTGGACCATGGGTTGTTATAAGTCTCTCTTGAAAGCGATTTTGAAGATAATTTCTCGCTATTCTTGAATTATGCGGAGGGGCGCCATCTTGCTGGAAGTACATTCTCTCAGTTATTTCCGCTGGTAGGTTGTTAATGAATTCCGAAATTTCATTCGTTAAAAAATTAAAGTATCTCTCTCCGGTTAGTTGGCCTTGAAAAAGAATGGGGCCAACAATATGAGTTCCAACTATTCCTGCCCAAACATTCACACCAAATCTCTCCTGGAAGCCACCTTGTTGAAACCGGTGCTCGTTTTCTATCGCCCAGTACCTGAAACAAAAGACCGTTCACACTTTTAGCACTTTACACTTCGACTATCGACAATAATCCAAATAAAGTACAGTACCTACCTTGTATTATTCCTGTTAAATAATCCATTGTTGGTAAATCTTGACTCGTCCGTAAACAAGATATAATAGTTAAATAGGTGATTCTCAGCATTTTGTCGAAGAAACCAATTACAATATTCCAGGCGCCTTTCACCGTCATTTTCATACAAATGTTGATGCAACTGATACTTGAAGGATTTAAATCGATGTTTTTTCAAAATTTTCCTAGCAGAGTCCTTACTTATAGCTAATTCGGCGCCAATCTGCCTTGAGGAAATTGTGCTATCATATTGTACTAAAGCTAATACATTTATTTCAGTTTCCTCATTAATAACAAATGCTTCTTGGTTTTCGTGAACATCAGGCTCAGTTCTCAATTTTTCTTCAAGCCACTGGAAATACCTTCTTGACGGTTGCTGCCTCCCTGGATATCGCTCTAAATACAATCGTTCAGCGGCATAAATTTTTTTTAAACATTCACCTTAAATGAGAAGCATGTCAATTTGTTCGGTTCGTGAATAACGGGGCATTTTTTGAATATTCCACTAACTCATTTCGATTTCCAAACCCTTTTAAAATGGCAGAAACAAAAACACTACTTCGAACGTCAAAATAATATGGATAGCAGCGTTCGTGAGAGCTCTCGTTTCATTTTTGTTTCATTCCAAAATACATCTCAATCAGCCTACTTGTTAATATTTTGGTTCGAATGATTATTGCAATGGAATGATTATTCTGAATAGCACAAACATCGTCCATAGGTAGATATTAGAATATCTATGGACGATGGCACAGACCAAGTACGTTTATGTTCCTATTTAACCTAGAACCTACAGGATATAATTTATCATTCCACATTATTTTTAATGTTATTTTTGCGTATGGCGATAATCTGTTTTGTTATTTGAAGAGTAATAATTGGATTTTTTGGTATTTCATTTCAAAAAATTACTTTCTAGTATATCATTAGAAAGGAATGGTTATGCTGAATAGTACAGGCAAGAAAAAGTTGTATATTCCTATTTAAGTTATGGACCTACAGAGTATTGTTTTTTCCCAATTTTTCCAATATTTTTTTTAGGGGCTTTTTATAACGCCGACGAATGAAAATAAAATATCACAGTAGTAGCAACTGTTATCAAGTGACGTATGGTTTCCATAGCCAACTTTTCAATTTTTGGCTTTCATTTTGCTTCTACGGCCTACTCGGTGAATTTCAATAATAATTTTTTTCTGATCTAGTTTCTGGTTAGATACCAACTTGTGATATGTCATTAGAAAGGGAATTGAATGCTGAATAAAGCAAAAAGAAAAAAAAATAGGGTTTCCATTAAAAATAAGAAAGTTGATGTTACTTCCGGTCAGACCGGAAGTTAACTTCGACATGTCAATATGCTCAAATTCTAGCTCTTATGTCATTATATCGACGCTCCAAATTTCACAAACCTACTTCATATAATAACTGAGATATTCCGTAGGCAATACTTCCGTAGCCACCCGGTATACTGTTGGACAAGCAATCATATGAATCCTCATGTAGTTGATCAAGACCCATACTTTATGAAAAAATTGTCAAATTCTAGCAGTTTGTTTTATAATTTTAACGGATTGAGTGAAAATCAAAACGATTATGGTATTGATTTTTATCTATTTCTATGAACATTGTCTTGTCATGCTGTTATGCAATACCCTTTGGTAGATATTATTTTTCATTCGTATGGAGGGACTCATGAGCTACAACTTAGATACATTGAGTTCATTTCTAAGACAGTTCAATTTTGAATTAGAGCACAGAAATCAAATCGATGCTTGATACCCAAAATGGCGAAAATCGAATTTTTGACACCCTGTACCTCGAAAACTGATCGATCTGTAAATTGGACTACGTTATGAGGATGCCAAGATCTACAATATATCAAAATTTGAGCAAAATTAGCAGAAAGTCATTTTACGTACTAAATGTGCGGGGTCCTTTATCAAACTCGCACCACGGTCTTTCCTCAAACATCACCACGTTTCCACTGCTCGCACCCCCCTCTAGACGAGCCTCCTAATTGGTTCTAGCCCTCTTCGATACGCTCACATCTTCTCCATTGACACGTAGGACGCCGTCCCTGAAATTCTACTCGAACCCTCTGGATTTTATGATATCCATACCCATTATTGCATCATCCTCGATGTCAGCTACTTGAGCCCGGTGTTTTTAATAAGTGCTGCCAGAAGTCCGTTCAATTGGTAGGTCACCATACACAGTTGGCGGCTCTCCTGTTGTTGTGCATAGCTTCCAATTCAATGGTTTGATTCTTGACAGTGTTTTGGCAAATTTAGATCCAAGAATCGTCCTAGTTGTACCCGTGTATAGAAGCATTGTTACGAGACCGTCTACGAAGGCACCTTTGTTTTGTCGTTGAAAAACAGCGGCAAATGCGTTGTTAACTGGGGCTTGCTGGATTCTGGCTGACGATTGCTCGTTCTCGACTTTCGTCGGTATCAACTTTTTTCGTTGGATATTTGCTACGCATGTGCCCAAGATATCTACAATTTTGGCAACTTATCAGACTTTTCTTAGGCAGTACTTCCTTCATGACACTTTTTATGACAACCTAGACATCACCAGGCTCTTGTGGATCTTCCTCCACCATCCAGACCTTACTCTGACTTTTGCAGGATTGTGGAACAAGCTAGTGTCAATGCTTGCCTCGTTTCTGGACCGCTAATCGCCATTACATTTTCCGGGGTGGCTGAATATGCAAGACGAACCAAGCAAGCAATGTCAGCTTCAAATTCCTGTAAGAATTCACTGGATTTTTGGCAGCGGTTTTTCAGCTGTGTATGGTAATGGTGTTCTAAGACTTACAGGTGATTTCTGTATTTTATTGGAAATTCTTTATAAGAATTAAAAAGACGTGAATATGAATTGTAGAATGTCAACGTATTGGGTTATGTCTCTTTGTTTTCATGATGATAATTCAAGATACACTTATAAGGAGAAATTAACCTACAGGGTGTTAACAAAATGTAAGGATACTACAGACTATTTAACCAGTATTTCATGTAAATTCTGTTACTATATCTGCCACTAATCACCCTGATGTTGAGTATCCGGCTTATATATTGGTGTAGAGTTCTTTTCGAACATTTCAGTATATTCTTCCTTGTTTCGCTCGCATCCAGATGAAGCCATCTAGAACAGTTTGGAAATCTGGTGTGTTCGAATGCGATGATGTCATGTGTTGTGAACAAGCCCAGGTAGACCATCCAAACACAGGCGATTAGTTCCGTTATAAAGGTCCGGCTCCCGCACGTTACAGTAATTATTTTTGACAGCACTGAAAAAATTATTTTGGGGGAAATAATCAATGAATGAAAAGTCAGAATATTTAAATCGTAGGGTAATTTCTAATGGACAGATTCAATTTTCTGAACGGTGAGTAAAACGAGTGTGGCTTAGCAAGCAGTAAACACAAGCTAATATGGTAGAGATAGACGTAGTAAACAATTAAAAATAGTTTGGAATTACCAAAATCAGTATTCAATACCATTAAAAAATAATCAAGTGATTTATATGTCTCCATTGCCTTTCTTCACACAGTTATAATTGTCAATATAATATCGAGGCCAGTCCGGCAATTTGTCACCATGACCAAAAAGTTATACGGGACCTGGTCCTAATTCTCTACTCCTCTGTAAATTATACATATGAATATCAACGTAGTTTGCAAAATTAAACCTCACAACAAAAACAAAACGAAAATTGCTACTCATTTTGGAATAAAATGAGGTTGCACTGAATGTAGTATGATCTCGAGGTCCCACTAGATGAATTATGGATAATTCTAGAAAAAAGTATAGTCAATGCTTTTGGACGATATTACCCCAAATCGTACCATATATTTGAGAAAATGTAATTTTTTTCCAGAATTCTAGTCAGCTCTCATGATCTCTCAAATTACTGTCTATAGTTGCAGCATTAAACCATATTTTGACCATTGCAGCTTATCAATATAACCACTGAATTTAAATGAAAATTTCTATTTACAAAACCAAGGAGTATAGAATATAATCTAATGCTTTATTAAATTATCACCAATAGTTTCAATGCAGGATGCACTGAAATGGGTAGCAATTGCAAGTAGTTTATTTTAAATGAGTTCATTCATCTTCAAGATAACACAGGGAGGTGTGAATACAGTGAATAGTTATATGAGAATGGCATCTATTCGAAGGTTCAGATGCCTACAACAGATCACTATAAATTTAAAATTGCAAGAACAGTAATATTGTTGAAACACAAACTAATGATATCTTAAAATTCATATAATTTTGAATCAGATGTATTTTTCCCATGTGTATGTTAATATGTTCATGTACATAAGATATAAACTTCAGTTATACATTTTTGTTTATGAGATATGTTGTTACTAGTCTATATTATGAATAAATGAACTATCTATCTTTATACATGAGATTAGTAATACCGGTCAGTCATTAAATTTAACAGAAATATGGTTAGATTCACATTCCTATATGTGATAAATATTTTACTACTTCTTGATATTCGTATAAAGTACGATAAATCATCTGGCACTAGTTATATTCAACGCAACCGTAGGAGAAGTATAGTGTACAGTTAGTGTTGTAAGTACTTTTTCAATCAGCCGTTGTTTATGGGAAAATTATTGATTTTATCAAAACTAGCTCAATATTCATCGTGGCGTCTAGAAAGTCTATTCCGTTGTCAACTTCAAAATAGAATGAAGTTGGGAAATAATCCAAGGCAACAAATAAGTAGCTTGGTTATCTTCTAGCACCCGACCTGACCACCATGCTCTGTTTCAATATGAAGTTTATTAGCATGTATATAACAGATGACTTCAGAGCTGTCTATGTATTGACCTACTCTCGCACTGGTGAGAAGCAAAACCCAAAACTAGTATTCAGGTGGTTCCCTGTCTGAATTAAAAAAAAATTCTGCATTGCACAAGTATCTGTTAAATATGATTCAATGCCCGGCGTGATATTAGCCAGGGGAGTAGTTTTTCACAGGTATCTGCAATTAGCCTAGAGAAGTAAAAGGGTTTGAGCATTTATCGTTACTAAACGATCTCCCATAAGAATTCTATATTATATAGTTTAATCTGATCAAATACAAGAAGTATCGATCACAATCAAATGAAAATTTTTTAGGAATTTCCTCATGGTTTTTGTTGTAATATGTACTTTGAGGACTTAAGATTATATTATTCACCTGTGAAAACTGATGAGTAAAGAGATTCAAATCTTGGAGCAATCATTTTCACCCACAGTCCAAAAACACAAACACTTACAATCCAATGTTTCCAGCAACTGAAACTTAGACCAAACAGTTTCGGAAAACTCTGTATCATTGAACTCGGTTAGGTACTAATGCAGAAATCGATAACATTTTGGTTTTAAAGTTTATAATGATTTGCGATAGCAGAGACCTTGTCAGAGGACTGTCTGTACGTGTTTCCGGACGTAATTGCAAAAATTGCTTTTGAACCATCCAAATATAGAAAGAAATTATTCATGTGATACAGGGTGATGCTTGAATTTATTTGCTATGTGTTTGATGGAATTTTCTGTGCATTTCCAACTACAGTGTATTTATTATCCAATACAGATAAGCCCTATGCTGTATCACTTTCGGAAAAAAGATCGTCACCGTTTTTCGCCGTTTCCGTTATTTTGCTATTGATTGGTAATAGCAAAATAACGGAAATGACAACTAACGGTGACGTTATTTTTACCGGAAGTGATACAGCATAAGGCTGAATATTATTCAGTCCAATATCTTCTACATAAAATGGAAGAATTAGGTTAATGCAGAAGATCATAAATAGTAGATATCTCATAGGATCGATGAAGGTCTGCACTCCAATTTGTTCTATGAACTTCATTGATGAGTCGTTTTATATCGGATCCAGAATTCTGCAGGGTGATAGGTGTTGGATTGTTGATATCAACTCTTCACTTGGCACTGGTACACTTATTTGAAATACTGTTATCTATTGCTTATTTCCAAAGCTTCAACGGTTCTGGAATATTTTCTCTGCTTACTCTCGTAAATGTTCTTGTTGACTTCGTATAGACATAGGACTAGCACGGTGAAAATTTTATTCTGTTCTGCTACTGTTTCAAATTGACGTAGGTACATAGCCGGCAAAGATTGCCATCAAATGTTGGAAGCTTCGAAGTTCTCATTTCTGTAGAACTTGGAGATCTCAGTAAAAATAAGGTTCCTATGATGCGGGAAATTCCCCCAGAAAAGATGTTTCATTGCCTGCCTCTCCTTAAGCTCTCGTTGAATTTCTTGTCTTCCTTTGGTGCCACCCGTTCTTTTACATCGGTCAGATCAATTTCGATGTCTTGGATATTCTGCAGGCTACTTGGGATCAAACTTTGACTTTTTAGGTTTCAACTCTGACCTTCTGTAAGTACCAACTCTGACCTTCTGTAAGTACCGTTGACTTTGACTGATACGTTGCAGAAGTAAACCATATTTTTGGTGTAATTGCTGGACCAACTAAAATTTGGCTTTAAACCAAACTGACATTTGCATAACAAAGGCTATAGAAAATCTGAAAGAATAATATGGCTCGTTTTATGCCGAACATTGGAGAATCCAGAACATTCGAGAGAGGGGTTCTGTCAAATGTGACTCTTACTCAGTTATTATATGAAGCACAGATCTGGTATAGTGTTACACGGAACATAAATTTCGTGCAACCTTTCATCAGTAAGCAGAGAGAAATACGACAGTCTCTGCAGTGGAAGTTGATTTAATAGTGGACATTCCTATCATGGAACTGCAGATTGCCGCAATCAAGAATGATATGGATATAAAGTGGAGAAAGAAACTAGAGAAATCTTGATGCATAGCTTCCTAACTTTCTATAGCTACTGTGCTTCGTCCTTTTTCAGTTTTTGCTGCTGCTCCCTTACGTTCAGAAGTAGAGTCTGTATGGTGATGTCATGGGTAGTGATTTTCCATGTTACTGGTTTATCAAATTTCTAAGATATCAATATCAGGTCGTTTCCCATTTTCACGACTCACATATTCGGGATCTAAGATTGATGGAGTTTCAGTAGTGAACAAAGACCTCTCAGTCAATCTGTTTACAGCATTATGGCAAGATCTACGTTCAGAACTCTACTTGCAGCTCAAACCATGAACTCTAGATTCATCCCAAGTCACCAAATTCACAATGTGGCGAACACAAAGTAAAGAACCGAGTCGTAGCCCAATAGAAATACTTAAATTTTCATCGTCAAGATTACCAAGAGTAGAAACTTGAAGTGCATCCAACAAGATTAAAACCTGGAAGCACCTAATTCCTTGGAAGATACTGAACTGAGACGAGCATATACTGGGCTATTCTAATTCGAGTTCATACATTTGGATCTTAGTAACGGTTAGAGATAGAGAGGTGAGGTCAACTATACGAATCAAAAAAGGTTAATCTAGCCTCTTTATTTGTGAAGTTATAGAGGAAGAATCGAAAATTTCCAAATTCATTTTTGCCTATATCTTTCCATTTTGCGAATACTTGTTGAAACTGTTGGAATATTATACTTTCCCATAGCGACTCCTTGTAGACTACCCAAATGTGTACATATTTTTTTTTACAAAGTATCGTACACATTAAGCCAGTCACAACTTTTAATTTTCAAATATATTGGCGTAGTATTTTCATCTGAGTGTTTTGGAAATATTAACCTATAACCAGTAATTTTTTTTTTCAATAACAGCTGTAATGATATTTCAAAAAAAGTGAAAGTTTACTGGTAATAATTCAATATATCCAAAACACTCTGTAGTTTATATGAAAATAGGACGCTATCATAAACATGACTCTCGAAATTTGAAAAAATGCAATAAAGAAATCCAGATCTGCATTCGTAAACAAATCGTTGAGGATGGCCCAATTAGTAGGATACTTTGTATATAGTTCATTCACACATTTAGATAGGTAGTCTACAATGAGTTGCTGTGGTGGAGTACCAAAAGTTTAGAAAATCTTCACAAAATATATTCTAAAAAAAATGTGGCAGTGATTTAGTTTCCAGAATATTATGAACTGAACACACCGGTGAACACAGAGCCATGAAGTGTTAACGGAAAAAAATTTCAGTGCAGGTTCATATTTGGTATAATTCTGATATATGTGCTATTGTTGAGCCATCACATATGAGAAAAAAAGATCAATCCATCATCTGCGTCAAGATATACCGGATTTTACTTAAATTATTTTGTTGCTGATCCAACTTGAGAAAACAGTAGTACTTGTAGGAACTTTGCCAAAAATCTCTCAGATATAATTAAACGACTGTAGGGAGCAGAGGTCAATTTTTGTTGAAGACTTGTCGACGAATATGTACCTATCGTATAAGTTTATGTGAAAGACTGGATTATCAGAACTAGTTTTTCATAATTCATTATTGGATCATGATGTATATTACTCCGTCAAGAACCCCACGAACCATAAGGAATTCCAAGCATACGAGCGAATAAGATCATCTCTGTATGTCCATTATCCCAACAAAGTGGACTAAGCCAATTTTTCAATTAGTTTTCCCTTACTTTAAATACCTTTACCGGATGTGTGAGAACAGATCTAATTTGTCATCTCATTTCATTGATCACGGATAATGAATAAGGCAAGAATTGATGTGGATGCGGTGCCATTATTTATTGAAAGGGGATAAATATACTAATTTGGTAAACGATGAAGTTTCATACTCGTAACTACGTAAATCGTCTGTCAGACATTATCCCAACAATTGGAGTACCTTTTTGGAGAGTGGTATTTTGTAGATGATATTTTAGGTGATAATACACTTAACTAATTTCGCTAATTTTTTTGAAACTCGTCTATAACAATAAATTAATTTATTTGCAACATTTATATCACAGTCTTCACTGTCGCTGTCTGTCTACGGACTCTCGAACTATATCCGCAAAGCAACTCTGCGACTATCCGCCCTCTCATGTCGAGCGTCTTATACACCGACAAGCAGATTCTATTTCTATACGGCGACTCACTCAGATGACTCTTGAAGCGACTATTCTCAAGCCAGTTTTCTTTTCTCCTTGGAACAGCACACCAAAATCTTGACGCCGCTGGATCTGAATATTGTCTCCAACATGCTTCTTATAACTCCAGACAGGACAATTTTGGGATTGCCAGGCCCACAAGATTTTGCACCAGCATTGTATATATCAATTTGGTGAAGATCTTCCAGACTTCTTCATATGACGGCTTATCTGGAGAATGCTTATTGGTAACCAAATAGTAGATGTTTGTCTGGATCTTCCTCAGCTGTAGCACCAATCCAACTTCCGGGTTCTGTTCCCGCACTTCTTGGGGTCGGCCGAACTTCTTGGTGAATACTACGGCAATGCCTCTGGATATTTGGAGATCTTTTGTCACACAGTGAGTCAACGCGTAATCGGTAGGCACCTTGAAAAGGTCTCTTGGCTCCTTTCGGTTCACCTCATGTTGAACTTTCTGCCCGTTTGACTACAGGGACATAAACCTCTGGAACGTCATTTCATCTTCCGATTATCTGACAGTACAGACTTGGTCGTGGTTACCGGCATGAGGAGAAAACCTATTGAAATGAATTACCCTAGGTTTTTCTCATGGTGACTCGTAGACTCTGTAGAACCGGTCATTTATCTTCTCCACGATCTTGTACGGATCTTTCCACGAGTTCCGCACCTTCGGTGCTAGGCCACGGCGACGTTTAGGGTTTTAGCTAGACTAGGTCACCTGTCTGGTATCCACCAGCATCGGCCTTGATGTCGTAGGTCTCCTTAATTCTGTCGCTGGCACTCTGGATATTCAATCGGACTCGTTCATGAGTATTGTCCAGTCTCCGACGTAATTTGCTGACGTAATCTTCTTCCGCAGTGCCTTGTCCTGGTGGCGTCCCAAAGTTCAGGTCACAGAGAAGTCGCAGCTCTTGGCCCATTATAATACTAGCAGGAGTTTGGCCGGTTGATTCGTAAACTGCGGAACGACAGGCCATCAGTATTCAGGAACGAATGGAGATATTGGTCCAAATCTTTCTGATGGTCAGAGACTACTTTGGACAGGTGACGGTTTATTGTCTTATTCATCCGCTCCACCATTCCATCGGACTGCGGATGTAGAGCTGTGGTCCTAGTTTTCCGGATGTTCAGCATTTAACACATTTCTTGAAATAGGTTGGACTTGAAATTGCTTCCTTGCTCCGAATGCAGCTTCAACGGAATAACAAATAGACATAACCACTCTTTTACTGGGACGTTGGCCACGGTGACAGCTTCTTGGTTGGGCAGGGCATAGGATTCGGCTCACTTGCTGAAGTATTTCATCGCGAGCGACAAGGATGTACTCATTTTCGTGGTCAGATTGTGAAAAGGACCAGCGATGTCAATGGCAATCCTTGCCTACATTGTACTGGCGCATCGGGACATTAGGCCTTGTTCGAGGCCCATTGCTGGCATGGCATACAGCACATTTTCTGCACCAGTTCTTGACGCCAGTTTGGCAGTTGGTCCAGTAAAACCGTTGCTGCAGTTTCTGAAGAGTCTTCGTCACTCCCAGATGTCCTCCGCTGACCCCATCATGGATTCCTCGGAGCACTTTCTCTCTTCTGCTCCTGGTTACCACTGACTGGCCTGTCTTCCCCTCCATCCGCCATTTTCAGACTCTAACACACGCTCCAAGACACCATTATCCAATTAGATTTAACGGCCGGCGAATAATTAGCTATTTCCTGCCAAGACGGTCTTTGATTACTATTCTTCTAGCCGACGACTAAACCAAGATCTGGATCTTTCTCTTGATCTTTCTAGATGTTGTTATCATCCCAGTTATCATTTACTGTGGTGGTTCTACAAATCGTCGACTACTTTTCCTCTGCTCGTCGGCAATGTGAGCAGTCGTCTGGGCGAAAGAGCATCTGCATTCTTATAGCTGGTCCCTGCTTGAAGTTTGATCTCGAAATCGAATCCTTGGAGCCTCTCGATCCAACATGCAACCTGACCCTCGGGATTCTTGAACTGTAGGAGATATTTCCTTCTCCTGTCCTTCTTGAACCTGGGACAGGACAGCTTCAAGTCCCATGTACCTTGCGTCCGTATCCGAAATGAATTTTCCGTCCGGAAGGGGATAGCTCGGAATTGGTGCGTTGATCAATGCTCCTTTCAGATTCCTGAACGAGTCTTGGCATTCTTCAGACCATTGGAATTTTGTTTACCCTTCTGTGAGTCTGGTCAGTGGTTTGGCGATGCCCAGCACATTTCGGCGATAGTAAGTGCACAAGCCAACAAAAATTTTGAAGCTGGTGTATGTCTTTTGGAATGAGCCATCCCGCAACTTTGATCTTCTGCTCATCTACTGCCACTTCTTTCGCAGAGACAACGTGGCCAAGACAACGTACTTCTTTTTGGAACAGATGACATTTCTTGGGGCTCAATTTCAGTCCGGAGCTTCTTCATCACTGGAATACCTCTTTCAAGTTTTTTTACATGGTCCTCGAATGATCTGCCAACCACAATAATGTCGTCGAGCTACACCAGACACGTCTTCCATGAGAGTTCCTTCAGAACCGTCTCCATCAATCTTTCAAATATGGCTGGAGCGTTGCAGAGGCCTGATGGTATAACTGTAAATTGCCACAATCCTGAGCCGACGGTGAAGCTCTCTTTTCTCGATTTTCCTGGGCCATTTGTACCTGCCAGTATCCGCTCTTCAAATTTAGGGCCGAGAAAATCATAGAGCCAGCCAGCGTGTCTAGATTGTCGTCTATTCTTGGTCCTTCTTCGTCACGTTGTTGAGTTCACGATAATTAATGCGAAACCGGCTTAACCCATCTGTTTGGGCTACTGTGCAGGTCCCATGTCCTTGGACGAGATGGCAACCAACTTCTCCAATTCTTCTGGCAAGTTACTAGTTTTGTTAATAGTGCCCCAAAATTGTGTCTTTCTTCAAAGTCATTGAGTAATAAATGACAATCATCACCCTTACCGGCACACATTTTCGTAACAAGGTCTTCCCTAGTGCGATTCCTCGTCCAATTTTCTCAGCATGGAGCTTAGGCTCGAACATCACCACGTTTCCACTACTCGCACCTCCATCCCGGCAAGCCTCCAAATTGGTTTCAGCCCTCTCTGGTACGCTCACATCTTCAGCCAGCAGAAAACGAATCATTCCTTGACTTCTTCCGTGAAGCACCAACTCTTTTCTATTCACGCGTAGGATGCCGTCTCTGAAATTTAAGTCGAACTCTCTGGGTTTCATGATGTCCTTCCCTGTGATTACATCATCCTTGATGTCTGCTACTAGAGCCCAGTATTTCAATTCAGCCCTGCCTGAAGTCAGCTCAATTGAGAGTTCACCATTCACAGTTGCCGGCTCTCCTATTGCTGTGCGTAGCTTTCAATTCGAGGATTCAATTCTTGACGATGTTTTGGCGAATGTAGGCCCAAGAATTGTCCTAGTCGCACACGTATCTAGGAGTATAGTGCGAGACTCGTTCACTTCTCTTATGGCAGCCTCAATAATAGCCTCTGTGGGTCTTCCTCAATCATCCTGACTCCACTCAGGCTTTTGCAGGATTATTTCGAGGTCTCAAATTCCAAAACACGTGCCAAGTCATCGACCAGGTGTGCGGGATGAGCTAGTGTCAATGCTCGTCTTGTTTCTTGATCGCGGAGCTCATCCAAAAATGCCTGGACCACTAATCGCTCCATTACATTTTCCGGGGAGGCTGGATACACAAGACAAACCAAGCGTACAATGTCAGCTTCTAATTCTTGTAACGATTCGCTTGACTTCTGGCAGCAGTTTTTCAGTTGTGAATGGTACACGTGTTCTAGGTGGACCTGACCATTTCGTAGTTCTAGATGTTCAATCAGCTGTTCATAGTCTTCCTGTTGTCGAGCGGTGAGGGTCTGTAAAATGTTTATTGCTTCGCCACGCCATGCAAGTGTCAATGCTATAGCTTTTTCCTCAGCATTACATCCGTTCGCTTTGGCAGCAGCTTCAAATTGTCAACGGTGGTTTTCCCAAGAAGTATTCTCGTCGAACTGAGGCGGTTTCAATGAGAGCTTTCCTGGTTCCGTACTGACGTTGAAATCTTCTATGTCTCTTTGGACCTCATTTAAGTTCAAACTCAAGTCCAGCATTGAATTTGTATTGACCGTTTCTCTGTTGTGTGCAAAATCCATTCGCTTCTTCAATTCACTGAATTTTCCTTTAATTTGATCTCGAAGTCATCTTTGATAATTTCACTGAGAGTTTCCTTCATTTTTGTGTATTTCTGTCCCGACTCCATCTTTGATTTTTCTACTCTCGTGTTCATTCTGTCTAGCTCTATCTCGACAGTTCCCATTCTTTCTTCCAACCGACTCGCCACACTATAAATTTCGTCCTTCAAGCTTTTTGAATGTTCTAGAAGCTCCTCGCTCAGGCCATTTAAATCAAATTTTTCGAGTTTCCCAGAAGCTTCACTTCTAGATTTTTCGAATTTTCTTCAAGCCTTTCTTCTAGATTTTTCGAATTTTCTACAAACTTCTCTGGAAGATCCTCTTTCAGACTATTCGAATTTTCTAAAAGTTCTTCTTTCAGGCTATTCTCCAGTTTATCTTCCAGGCTCTTCATGGTTTTGTCGGGTTTGTTCATTATAGAGCTCAAACCCATTCCAGAGACTTCGAATAAAAACGCTTCGGGGTCTTCTCCTTCTTCAGTCAGTCTTTCTGCGAGTCTTTTCTGAAGTACGGCCTTCTTTTCGGTTGTTTCTACTCTCTCTCCTCTAGCTCTTGCTTCAGTTCATTAACCTTCAACTCAACTAGGCAAACTCTTCTCGAAAACATTTTGTCTTTTACCTAGATATCTGTCTATTCATTTCACACAAAAAGTTTTCTGTTTATTGTCCCGTGACGCGCAGAACTATCCACTTCGCAAACACTAAAATGTTCAATGGGTTACTAGTCTATTAGGCGCGATAAATGTCTATCAGTTTTTAACACGGCGAACACTCATTTATTTTAAACATCCGACTTATGACACCAAATGTAGTGAAAAGGCACTTTACTACTCTCGCTAATTTATTGAAAACTTGTCTTAAATAATACATTAATTTATTTGAAACTTTTATATCACATTCTCCACTGCGAACTCTCGAACTATATCTGCAGCGCAACTCTACTACTATCCACCCGCTCATGTCAAACGTCTTATATACCGACAAGCAGATTCTATTTACAGTTCTCGAACTCATGAGTCATCGTTGATCCGTTAGCCAGCAGATAACGATCTCGCGTTGTTTACTTACAAGCCGAGGGTAAATATTCAATTAGGCGATCAATGCCGACCTCGGAATTATTACAATATTGATAAAATCGTTTTATACACAAGCGTGGGGTAAAGAGTACTTTATTGCTCGGGTGTTCTAGTATACGGGAGTATTTTACCGTCCGCCGAACTATTTTATCACCCGCGGGCGGTGAAGTAATTTCTTATAGATTTTGGCTTTATGTACATGACAAGCAGATGTGACAGAAGTGAATTTTGAATAGTCAACTCAAAATCAAAAACAAACACATTGAAATTACTTAGTTTACACGAAAATAATACTACAAATAGTTCACCTAATCATATTTTATATTGAAAATACATCTATTATAATCAGCAATATTCAAAGCGGGCAAATTATTATGGCCATAACAATGTATTCTCACCAGGATACATAAGAAAATAAAAAAATCGTCATACATATTGTCAACATCAATTGATGTCAATCAGAAGATTCATACTGGGTGAATCAAAATTATTTTGTTTTAACACCCTTGTCTTGTAATTTACGTCATTTGTCGATAAACGACAATATTACGACCTAGATACATTGACATTACTGAGATCTTCGTACATAATTTTTACAATTCTTTGCTGAATTCTTCCATGACTCCATATGAATACAATATTTTTAAACTCTATAACTAAAATGAATGGTTTTCAAGATGATTTTTTCTATATATTTCAGATTTATTGAGCTCTGTGAATGTTGAATATGAAAGAGTGAAGTAACAGCAATTATCAAACTCATACAAGTACATCAAAAACTAAGATCATAATATTCAATATTTACAGTAACTTTAATATTGACGTCCACAAATATTTGGTTCACAAAACTTCGACAATTATTTCGCTACATAATGATTCCTTCAACTCAGGAGTATCCAAAGTTAATGAGCTCCAACCAATTAGTGGCTAACAACTATTGTTTTCGAACTGACATATATTCTACCTATGAAACAAATTCCAAAGAAGCTAATTATCAAGTTCTGTTTGGCCATTAATTGAATTCTCAGAATTTTTAGCTTCGTCAATTCTCAAACTTATATCATTTATTTATTTTTCATTTTAAACTATTTTAAAATCATGTTCAAAAGTATGATTTTCTGTGAGCGGGTGGGTAGCAAAACTTGAATTTGTTTTATTACATACCAATTTTTATTTTCAGTTATGCGTTTTTTGAAAGTTCTACCATATTGTACGGTATAAAAGATAGAAAGAGTTCACGATTATTTGTTGACACTTGTCTCTTCTAGTTCTTCAACTTTATTTTCATTGTTCTGGTTATGCTTTTCCAAGGTGTTATTTTTCTCAAAAGCACTATTGAGAAAAAATCCCAATTTAGTAACTAGATTCTCCAATATATGTTTTTGCATCAAACTTGCGTTGGTCTCTGATTGCAATTCAAGACGTTTATTTTTGGTTCAGTAAGATCAAAATACAGATTGACATATCATTCAATCGAAAAACTTCTGGAAGATCTCCGCATAACTAACGTTGGTGACTATCCTCTTGTTTTCAAACTTTTTCATTGCCTCTTTGTCTAGTTCTTTCAGTTTTGCCAAGACTTTCAACAATCTGTTTTTTATAACGATCGTTCTAGCAGCCCAAATGAATTTATTCAGAACCAAGTATCTCTTGAACCATGGTTCCAAGATGCATACCATCTGGTTTCGTTTTGGTACCTGCGAATTATCGCAAAAATTTAGTATTCATATTAGTTTGGCTAGAACCCATTGCAGAGATCCGTTTGTTAAAGTGCTGAGGTTGGAGTGGCGGCAGTTGAAGTGTCACTAGATGTTCATTGATGGATGTAGCCGTTACTACGTATTAAAATTACTATATATTTTTGGACCACTTATATTTGTTACACTAACATCACTATAGTTTTGTTCTACAAGGTCTTTGGTAAACATACGGCAAAATTTCAAGGGGTTATTCCTTGACCTAGTCTAAGAATATTTGGTTCTATTACGATTTTTGAAAAAACCCGTTGCTTCGAGAAACCTGGTGAACAAAATTAAGACATTAACAAAATTGCATTCCTCCAAACTTCTCGTTAAATAATAACTCCAGACATTTTCCAGAAAGAATAATTCAGGGGGTTCAAGTCCGGGGACTGTACAGACCATGCGTGTGGCCCACCTCGACCAATCCAGCGCTCCGTATGTTAAAAAATAAAAATTTTTGTTCTTGATAAAATCAGGACGTACACCCTATGTTCATTTACATTAATAATTTCAACAAATATCGAATATGGTTTTGGCAAATTTTGTTCGCTCTGTATCTTCGAAACAAAGGGGTTTTCCAAGAATCATCATGAGACAAAGTATTCTTAGAATAGGCCAAGAAATAACCCCTTGTATTTTTGCCACATGGATATTATCGACAACTACCCTAAACGTATACCTTGAACAAGAAAGATAATTACATGGAACATATAGGTACGAGTACTTAGGGCAGTTGTGGCAACGAATTAAGAAATCAACATAATGATTACCCAGGATTATGTCAACGAACATATGTGACCTCAGCAATAACGAAAGAAGTATGCCAGATAGAGTAGCATCCCCTCTACTCTGCTCAGTGTTGTGTATCTATCATCAATTACGAACATCTAATCGTGAGAAATATAAAGAAAGAACATTCTTTGATGCATCTGCAAAGCCAATAAAATGACTTCTGCGAATACATACACTGAATCTAATGTAATTAGAACAATTCTTGATAACTTACGTGATGTATTGGTCTCTCCGTTCTTCTTCTGATGTGGCGCCCCTTGGAATCATGTTTTTGTTTCTGTAACTCATCTCTATCCTCCTGAAAAAATATAAAAAATTATCTTAAATTCGACAAAGTTGGTAATAACATGACCCATTACCTTCGTAATCCTGTATGATTAAAAAATGTAATAAAATCCTGAAATTGAGTACTGATTTTTATCAGTTAGATTTCCATGTAAAAGCGAAAAAGGAAAATACAATTTGCCACCAGTCTCATTTCATCATATCTTCGTCGTACCCATCCAAAAGTATTATAGAGCACTCTGTTGTCTGAAGATCATTACATCCCCAACTCTCAGTACGTGCTCATAGTTACTCAGAGATCTGATACTGAAACTGGGCATTATTTTTTGTCATAATGTAGGTCAATTGCGTACAGTGCAGGCTTTACCCAAACAATTCTGTCAAGATGGTGGTTCTGATAACAGAGGTCTTTGTTGGAATGATGGACACACTGCTCTCAAACTTGAAAATCATACCGGCTTGCCATGATGCGACAGAAAACTTATCCGGAAGAATGCAGAAGGCCTTAATTCTTGGTTCATTCCGTCTTCTCAGGGCACATGACTCGAGGACCCAGTAATCACTAACCTCACGAACGTGGGGAGTGTTTACTGGGGATATTGACATACCAGTGCGCCCTCCGGTTGTATCGGAGCTCCGGAAACGGGGCCTGACTGGTACATTCCTTATAAAAAATTAATATATATGATATATCATTGAAAAGTTAATATCTGGTTCTATTCGAAAGAGAAAGAATCCTCCGATCAAGTAACATAACCTAGATGAGTAATACTCAAATAGAACTGAAACATCTTTTCATAATGTTATCCTGCAAATCATGACATTATTGCCATGTCGCAATTTTTTAAGGATACAATAAGCACGTCAGCTAGATTTTGATTTCTGTCGAGTATATTCATGGCAACGAAAACCTAAAAAGACTGCCTTGGATGAAATATATAGCAATAAGAAGACAATTGGAACGTTTATTGCAGCTTGTTGGGAGCATGTAAAAACGATAGTATTTCCACCGCCGAACGGAGATTCTTCGTTGACGATATAGTCTGGTCAGTACGGCAACACTGCATTTGGATTGTCGAATGTCAAATATGACAGAACAACAACAAAACATCTCTGTTATTTTGTCTTTGGCTTATTGGAGTGTTTTTTCAAGAATAAGGGACAAATTCTGAGTTTATTTGTGTTAAACTATCGTTAGTTTTTATTATTAAGCAATGGTGAAGCATTGTGAAATTTGCAAAAGATCATTCGAAGCAGGAAAACAAAATGTCATTTCATAGGTAAGCTACCAGTGCCGTAACTATCGAGAATGGGAAACCGACTTGAAAAAGAGTAAAATAAATGAATTATGAAAAAACATGTCAATCAGAGCATCAGCTGTTCTCAAAATCCTGTGGAGATTATTCCATCATAATTTCAGGTTTCCATTCCATACTGGGTTTCCATTATTTCTATTTTATTGAATCTCAATTTTTCTGTTAACAACGCACGACACTGCCGTTGGGGAAAGATGTTCCTTACAGACAAATTTTAATGCGTGTGCGACGAGTCACTCATCTAGCTTGAGTTATTTGATCGGAGAAAGAATCCAATGAAGAAATTAAAAAGTTTATGATGGTGGCCGGAAGACAAAATGTCGGATAGCAAATCTGAAAACACCATTACGTAGCAGGGGAAAAGTGGCAATGTGGAAATTCAATTTATCTCCGAATTCTTCGAAAAATAAAGCCAGATATCTCCAGATAAAATCGGAATTTCAGAACTTTCTCAACGGCATATTGTTAGTCAGGTGAATGCGCAACTTTGCCCCAAATTTAACCATCTTCGTATCTCTTATAGTTTAAGAGATCCCAATGGTGAGGATCGAATTTGAAACATCAGGTATAGTTTTTTCTATTACATTTAAGATAGTCTTTTTTATACTGTCCTGAACATTATAATGCGTGCATACTTACAATAAGAACAACTGTAGATATGACAAAATATCAAGTGTTGCGTCACGTCGTTATCGCGTTGAAAACGCTTTGTTGCTATGACATTTTCGATTATATAAAAAACTAGGATGATAGTTATCGTAAGCTGTCACGTTGTTTACCCTCCTAACTTTCAAAACTGAGTTCCAACGAAGACGAACTGCCAAAACATCTTGCTGAAGAGGCAATATTTATTCAATGCATCTTTTTCCTGATTAATAGGGAGAGCGATATAAAAAGGAATGAAGTGTGTTCAAAAAATGGTTGGGAGGGCGCTGAGTAAAAAAGTCTCCGAAGATGCCACCCTAGTATTTTTTTCGCAGCGAGCAAGATAATTGAAACCATCAACATTATGGAGCAAATATAGTATGTTACGATCACTACTAAAAGTTAGACAAAATGTATATATATACATCAAACGTCCAAAATTAATAGCACTCCTCAAAAGAAAAGCCAGCGGTCACGCGCCAAAGAAGTCTCTGACTTTTGAAAGATATGAAGTGTTGAGATTTTTGACAGAGGCCGCAGATGGAGATTATTTGCATATTATCAAGGTGAGCTCTTTTATTTCGTCATTCATTGGGTTGTTCGGAAGGACGATTTATAAAATTGGTTACATAGTTAAGAAATGATTGTATCTTTGAATGGTTGTTTAAATTATCTTTTCCTCATAATTCAAAATGACTAACTAATATGGGTTTTTAATTAAATTATAAAATATACACATTTTTTTGTATATTGTGGTTTTTTTTCAGATCGCTTCATTACTTGGTAGATATTTGTGAGGCTTGCATCAGATGTGAATTGACGTTAAAGACCTTGATGATCATAGCGGTATGGTAATAGTTATCTTTTCAGTTACAAAAATTAAGAAAAGACACACAATTATTGTTTCTGATGACATACTGAACGCCTTGGCTTTATACCACAAATATAAAAACTCTAGACAGCCCAAAACATCGCAGTCCAGAGAAGAAAAATCATCATCATCATCGCGGAATCACTGACAAAAAAAGAGGAATTTCAAGTGAAATCATAACAAATTTCAATGCCAAGTTCTTTTAGAGATCACGTTGATAATTTTGTGTCGATAGCTCTTCCTTTTTTTTGGAAAGCCACCTTGCAAGCAGCTACACTCAATCATCAAGTAATCATAAAGAAGGAGTGGTTAATATTTCAGCGCGAAAAATTGCTTTTCAGAAGGGATTACTTTCGATGATTTGACAAAATGTACAATTAATTTAAGTTGCCAAGTATTTAATTTCATGTGTTATATTGTTTTATTAAAAAAGGAAATGAACGCGTATATGTATTCTTTATTTTATTTTCACATATTCTCTTTACAAAATCAAACAGACTAGATAAGTCGAAATTATACTAATTCCGAGTTGTGAGTTAGGATTTATACTAATTCCAAGTTGTGAAGTCGGAATGAGGCTAATTCGAAGTTATGTGAAGTCGGCATGAGGCTAATTCCGTGTTGTGAAGTCAGAATTATACACTGAGGAAAATTCTGCTATTAAAGTTTTTGCTGGGATATTTCTTGCTACTGTTATAAGTAATACTATTACTTTAACAAATTATAGAATAGAAGTAGCACATTCAAATTCTATGGCAGCAAAAACGTTTTTGCTGAAGGTGGTTTTTCTGCCACAGGTAGGTATAATGCTGTCGCTATTAGTCAGTCAATTTAGGACAGTAAGTTTTTCAATGAGAAAATCATAATGTCACAGGTGAATAATCACTAATGAATTACGTAATGTTTTCGCTTACGATAAGTGGATCATCGCATAGAAGTTCGTCCACTTACGGTAATACAGTTGTCAACCTGCCACTAAAATATTACTCGACGAACCTACTTACGAATACTTTGTTCCATGCTGTGGTTATTCGATGTTTTGCTGAAATTCTGACGGAAATTACCCCCTACACGAACGCAACAAAAATTTTAAGGTTGTTTCAGTGTTACCGGCTGTTCTAGTCCAGCCATAGTGCCGAATAGGCTTCTTGCAAACAAGCAACATAGGAATTATGTGATAATGGGTGAAGTGAATGAATATGATCAAATGCTATTACTCAAATCTTTTCGAGACATACATATTCGTTCAAATGAAGTATGCGGAATATGAATCAATAGTAAGAGCATCTGCTGAAATCTATTCACCTGACCCATTGTCTTACATGTTTCATTTCGAAACTTCTTTCTTTTTTATCACTGTAAGAACACATTCCGACAGTGTACTAATTTCAAGTTGTGAGGTCGGATTTATACTAATTTCAAGTTGTGAAGTCGGAATGAGGCTAATTCCAAGTTTTGAAGTCGGATTGAGGCTAATTCCGAGTTGTGAAGTCAGAATATACTAATTCCGAGTTTTGAGGTCGGATTTATACTAATTCCAAGTTATGAAGTCAGAATCAGGCTAATTTCGAGTTGTGAAATCGGAATTAGACTAATTGCGAGTTGTAAAGTTGGAACTAGGCTGATTATATTTCCTAATTTTTTGTGTCCCTACTATGCTTTCGTACAAACCAGATTCAGTAGAAACATATCAATTTCAAATTCATAGTTTTGAAATGTTTACTCAATGATATAGAAAACTTGATTTGACCAATTATATGAATATCGAGGAAAGATCATTTATTGTGAAACTTAACAGAGTAAGTACTCCGATTTCTTTTTCAAGCCATGCGATAAAATTAAACATGTCATCAGAACAACAAACGAAACCCCGACTCAACAGAAGTCCTATAGGTACCCGTAGAACGAGAGGTTTATGAACAAATTCAGGAAATGTTAGACAAAAACGAAGTAAGGAAATCATGCCACCAGTGGTCGTCCCCGATTTGGATTGTACCATAAAAACTGGACGCATCGGGGAAACAAATATTGAGTCTGGTGGTCGACTATCGGAAAATCAGTGACAAATAATCGATATCACTGATATATTAGACAAGCTCCGTAGAGCCCAATATTTCACAAATCTCAATTTTGGCTGTTCTTTTCAGTGGTAGTATTATTCAATATAAGGTTGGAATGAGTATTTCGTTGGAAAACTTAATGAACGGATGAGATTAAGGGAAGGCAAATCATTATATTTGCCGTCAACGTAGAATTCATTTCACAAAACAGAAAAATAAAAAAATTATATTGAAAGAAATTATAGAAAAGGGCGACAAAATGGAACTGAAAAAAAAATGCGGAAAAAGAAAAAATTATTGAAATGGACAGAGTATTGAAAAGAAAAACTGTAACGTGCACATATCGAGAGAGACAGGAGACTTTTGGGATCGTTTAAAAAGCTTGATATTGAATGAAAGAATATAATAACCTCATCTTCGACCAAAAAGTCGCAATCCAGGTTCGCCATATAATCCTCATGCAATCTTCTTCTGGAACATATGAGCGTGTCCTGATTCATCCTGTTGTATTTCTTGCAAGCCTCATGAAACTGCCTTCTTTTCTTATTGTATATGTCGTAGTTCTCATCATCGTAGCGGCCAAAAGGGCCCAACAAGTTTTCATACGGGCGAACTTTTGGTGGATTCTCTATTATTTTCTTGTTCACTTCAGATTGGGTGAGCTTTTTAACGTCACCAACTATTGACGACATTTCTTTGACGTTTCAAATGTAACATCGATGAAATCATGACCGACTCTCAAAAAAGTATCTTCTCAGACAATCCGGAGACATAAGGTTTTATGTTGATTGCCAAATGTGTATGTGTTTGGCGTACTTTGGTTGGTTGTGTTGTTTCATCTGTTTTCAATTTCATGTATTTTTTTCCACGAAGTGTTCTGGATAAGCTTTTTCCTTGAGAACAGAATTTATAAGATTCAATTTTTCTTTTTGGTCCTGGTTTGAATTGCAAACTATTTTCGTTTTATTGTAAATTAGTGTCCTAATTCCTATTTTTCATCAAAAGACAGATTTGCTCGGAATATGAAGCATTAACTTCACCCAACATAACCTAACTTGGCCTACTGAAGGGTCTCAGTGCTATTTTGTACTTTTTTGATTTTCACCCCGACTTATTTGATAAACAATTTTTTTCTTACTATATATGATGTCATGAAGAAATGTATTCATTTATTCATTCATTTAGTCCCAAATTAGTCTCTGTTTACTGTACTACGACAATTTCATTCAATTGCATGATCATAAAATCAAAGGTAGACGAATGTTAATTACAGAATCGCCTATTATAATTTTACTGATCGACATGTTTACCGAAAACTCACCATGAATAATGAAATGCATTTTTGGAGACAATGCTTCGGTGACTTGTTGGTATCGATCAGTAAGTTGTATTGTAATGAGGGACAAGCCTCATGAATGACAATTGATAACTTACATAACTTGTGACTTTCAATTATTCAGATGTCGATCATATTGCAATTACTAGTTCTGATACTGACAATAATGGAAACTGTAGACGCCCGTTATATCAAATTCTAGGTACACCTATAAATTCATGACCACATCGAACGTTACTGAAATATTGCAGATATTCGGTTGAATTTGAATTTTTCAGATTACGACTAACCGAACACCTGTGACCATTACCACAGATATTATAGGTGTAGGTATAGAAACTATGGATTTTGATCAATCGGTCCACTTGTATAAAATTTTTAATACAATGTCAGGCAAAGAAAAATATCCTTCTTTCCACATATCTGATTGGTCCATAGCGTTAGATAACATTATCGAGAAGTTCGTATCGTTTTTAAATAGGTATAAATATGCAGTACTTTTGAGAACTGGTATCAACTTTGTTTAGTTAAATAAAATGAAATAGAATATAATTTGATCACCAATCGAAGATTGTACAAGGCATTACACATACACAGGTATATAAAACTCACCAGACTATTCAAAAAAGGTAATCTACAAAAAAATTTGGTAAATAGTGTATATTCACAAAAACAAAACATTTATACATACAATAGTTAGTGCCACACTAGTAAAATATCAACAAATATAAATTTCCTTAGCATCATGAAATACTTTTCAAAAAGGAAGTTTCTCAATTTATTGTTGAATAGAATGTCATTTAAATTCACATCTATAAATATCACTTATTTTATTGAAACATTTGATACCAATATGCTTAGGTGAATTTTCACAGACTGATAACCTTGAATAGGGTTATCGATTTTTTTTTTATTCCTAGTATTATAAATATGCTTGTCCTCATTCCTCATTAGTTAATTTTGATTTATTTCACTACACATAATCTGCTCAAGAATATACATGCATAGAAGGGTTAGTACTTAAAATTTCTTGAATAAAGTTTTACTTGTTGTTCTCATTATCCTTTTTTGGGATGTGAATGCCTTTTCAATAGATCAAGCCGTTGACTAAACAGGCCAAAATATGGTAACTTCATGATGTTTGCCGATGCAGTGTCTTGCAGATTTTTATTATTTTGCGTGTAGTGCTCAGTTTTGAACATAAAGTATTTATGAATGCCTCCTATATTAGCTTACTAGCCAAAGTAACATCTAAGAACTTGATTGTTTCCAAAGATTGTATAGATTTACCAGATAAGTTCAAGTATCAAGATTAGCAAATGATTTCAATGTTCATTTTGTGAATTCTGCACCCGTTATAGATAGTCTAGTATTACCAATTTTTTTTCTGAGTACAATTGCTTATTTGATCTCTTCTTTTATATTCATTATTTATCTTCAATGTCCTATGTGATGATTTGTATTTCGAATTCTTGGCCATTGAGCAAACATGTGACATATCCATGACACATGCTTGGGTCGAAAATGCCTACTGACACATCTGACAGCACAAAAATATTCAATAATGCTTTTTGTGATCACACAGTATACCGGAATATCTAAGTGAATCCTCCTGAAACACGTATTCTCAAAGCTATCAAAATATCCTCCAATTATCATGTCATTAAAATCGCCTGCATATCTGTATTAGCATGCAGGTAGCATTTTCCATAACTCTTTCATATTCAATAGTGGTAAATGGGCCAAGAAAAGACCTTCCGATATTATTTTCCAAAGGCCGATGGCCATACTATTTTGTAAGAATCGCTAAAGAGGGATTGTCGAGCTATTTATTCAAATCACATTGTTTGATATTCTTTGTTTGATTTACTCTTCGACTGTCTACTTACCAGTTTAGTACGTTACTTGGCAAATATGTGGTTTAACAGAGTGGTTGGATTGGTGTCAGTGTTGTGCGTAAGTTTTTACTACAGATTTCCTTGCCGTCCCAACAACCCCCCTTGCTAAAACGGAAATCGGTTTTATGCCTATAGTTTCTGTTTAAGCATTTTTTTTTATTGGCAAATGATTCATTGTTTTTGCGTAAATACGAGAACTCCAGTGATTTTTGGTTATGATAATTTTCAAGAATAAAAAATTGGAATGGCATGATGAATTAAAAAAAATGAGAAGTTTTCGAATTCTTATGGGACCATCGAGCTCATACAAAAATATCTCTTTCATGAAATCAATGGTTTTTGCAATTTGTACCTGATTAGCGCGACCCCCTATATATAATATCAGCATTGAATTAAGATTTGACGAGTTTGATATCTTCACTTACAAGCATTAAAAGGCTATGCCTTTGGGAACACTCTATGAGTGTGTATGAGGGAGTATTATTATTATAATAGATTCATTGCAAAGCTATTTATCCCACATGAAATTTAAAATCTCAAGGCCTACTTTGAAATTGTATCATATATTCAGTGTGTTCCACTTCTCATGGAAACACACTCGAATCTTCTGTAATTCTTGACGAAAAATCAATAATTTTTCATGATCGATAGATATACTAGAGATTACCTCTCTGCACGAAAGGAGTAATCCTACGCGATATACACTGCACGCCAGCAGCAATGAAACCACCCATTTTCTCGGAAAGTTATAGTAGGGAGGAAAATTGCCCTAAAATTCCTCCGGATTCGTGTTCAGGATCCCTGAATTAATGCCAATACTCCTACCTCCTTGAAAAAAAATCAGTTCTGATAAATTATAATTTGTTTCACTTCTCCAAGGAAACACCCCTGTGTATATTACGTATTCTGACCCCTTTTGTGCAGTTAGTTCATTCCTAGTGTATCTATCCATCCTGGAAATTTCATGGTTCTACGGAAGATACAGGGGCGTTTCCATGAGAAGTGAAACGAATTAGAATTTTTCAGGAGAAAGGTGTATTAGTAGTGAATTGGAGATCATCAACACGAATCCGATGGAATTTCTGGCCAATTTTGCCCCCAAATTCAACTTTTAAGGAATATGGGTGGTTCTATCGCTGTTGGCGTGCAGTGTATATCACGTACGGTGATACGATGACACCTTTTGTGCAGTGAGTTTACTTATTGTATCTATCAAACCTCAAAATTTCATGGTTTTATGTTGAAAATTACTGAACATTCGGTGGTGTTTCCATGAGAAGTGAAACACACTGTATATATATGAAATATTATAATTTATTGTGCCCCATTTAACCGACATCAGTCATTCATAATATTGTCAATCTTTGTTTTCTCTAAGCACGCTTCAGACACAGATTCGTATAAAAGGAAAAATAATTTTTCTTGGCAAACTTCGAGACCTATTATTACTACAGTCAGCAAAATAAG
Organism: Chrysolina americana; assembly: GCA_958502065.1. Classification (NCBI taxonomy): domain Eukaryota; kingdom Metazoa; phylum Arthropoda; class Insecta; order Coleoptera; family Chrysomelidae; genus Chrysolina; species Chrysolina americana. The sequence goes on from OY293410.1 coordinate 91,831,734, forward strand.
AGACGAAAACAGTCAAATCCATTGGAGATATTAGTGATGTAAATTGCCCAGCAAGTACACTAACCGATAAGTATGACTTACAATGATATAAAATGAAACAGAATAATTCATAATTATTAATAAATAAGTAAAACCTCATTATTAACGACGTTATTCAACCTAACTCTAGAAAAGACAGCAAGGAAAATAGACAAAAGAAGTCTCAAGAAAGGAGAAAGACAAAGCGTACGCTGATAATATAGCTATAATTACTAAGACAAGAAAAGTAACGAAAGAAATATTGAAAGTAATCATAGAAAACGGAGAAATGAAACAAATATTCCGACGAAATCTAAAATACCCGACTCTTCGTATCGTCGGTCCAATGCCAAAGTCACGAATGTGCGAATTTGATGTTTTGAGAAAAATGCGTTTCAAAAATTCAAGACGTTGCTAAAAATAAAGATATCATTATTTAATGTTTTACAACAGAAAACCTTCCAATAGTGGTTCAGTAACCCAAAATGATATCTTTATTTTTAGCAACGTCTTGAATTTTTGAAACGAATTTTTCTCAAAACTTCAAATATGCACATTCGTGACTTTGGCATTGGACCGACGATATATTCTCACCAAGTCAGAAATATGTGGCAAATAATCTGACAAAAAACAATTTCCTCCTAGGGACACTGAATTCTATCTGTTTTACAATATTATTGAAACATGTATGCTGGTGGTCATTTTCTATCAATCCATGATTTTCCTCATAAGGCAAAAACTTTCATTTGGTATAGGAATAGTCAACACTTACAACTAGTGCTAAAAAACAAACAAAGATACGGACTGACGGGCTAAACAGTATAACACAAAAATAGCAGAGTGGATCACAGTGAATAAGATAAAAATTCATCAAGTGTATAAAAATAATTGATCAACAAAAACGACTGATGGAATGAAGGATAATCCACTGTTTAGTTACAAGGTACGCACTTGCATTTGGGTCTTTTCGAAAGAATGTTGCACAGATATCTGTCAGATGTAGTTCAATGTCCGTCGTGGTATTAGCCTGGGAAGCAGTTGTTTTCTGACAGATGTTCGGTCAGCTGTTTGCCTCATCTTTCCACTTTGTTGAAAGGTGTGCGGAGAAAGTTCTTCGACACCCGGAGTGGTGCAGAAGGTTTTTTGGGTTTTCCTACAGCTGAAAAGTAGATACACCACCGAAAACATCAGTAAATCGCCCCGAATCGCCACGGCAAATAATAATAATAGCCGTCCTCTACCCGCACAGACTATGCCATTGGGTACACTCACTCTATGAGTGTTTATGAGGGAGTATTTTTTTTCCATAAGGAATATCCCAGTCGGGCCCTGTCTCCGGAGCTCCGACACTACCGCAGGGCGCGCTGGTATGTCACTAACCCCAGCCAACACTCCACACGTCCGTGGGGCAAGTGATTACTGGGTCCGAGAATCATGTGCCCTGAGTAAATGGAGTGAACCAAGAATTACCGCCTTCTGCATTTTTTCGGCTAGGATTTTCAGATTCGAGAGCAGCGTGATCATCATTCCATCAAGTACTCCTATGATCAGAACCACCATTTTGACAGAATGGTTTGGGTAAAGCCTGCAGAGTTCAAAGAGTGAATCTCGATATTTTGTCCGTATTTCCTCCTCTTTTCAGACGATGTTAGTTTCACCAGGAGCCGAGAACTCTAAGACGAAAATCGTCCTACTTTGATGGTCGAGGAGGACTACATCAGGCTTATTGGCTTGTATTTGCCTGAGGGTGGGGAATGAGTAGTTCCAATAGTTTCGGCACTTCTCATTCTCCACAACGGACTCAATATCTCCCGGAGCATAAGGCAACACCGGTGTCTCGTCTATACCGTACGAGTGCCGTATGTGGTAGTACAACACTCGTAGAGCCGCGTTATGCTTGTGCATATAGGCTGAGACCGCATAAGCTGAACAAGCTGACAGCAGATACATTATGGTCTCAGCTGCCCCACGACACGCTCTGCATCTAGTGTCAGGGACCTCTATACCCATCACGCGACTAGGGTAGACAAGGGTGTTGAAGATATACCATCTTGGCAGGCCATCATGAATCCCTCGCTTTTCGACTTCAGGCTACTTGACCTGAGAAAAGCGAAGGTCAGGTTTCTGGACAAGCCAAGTTCTTCAATGTTCTTGAAGCCTCTCACACTCCGCAGCTTTCACGTGGGCTTTTTGCTGAACGGGTTCCAACTTGGTGACAGAGCTTAGGTTCGTCCGTTCAGTGTCGAATAGGAGACCGAGTTACACGGGTTGCTGCCTTGAAGAGAAATGCTCCAATCCTTGCTTTTTCATGATCGCACACTGAGCAGAGAAGGGGATCTGAACTCCTGATGACTTTACAGGCTCCATCCAGTACGATTCTGTTGTGTAGACACTCCAGACTCAAAAGTCCGCGGCCTCCCTGTTGTCTGGGGAAGTATAACCGTAGAATAGACGATTTAGTATGCAAGCTCCTATGAAGATACATCCATCATTTTGCGAGTTTTTACACAGAGTTGTCGCAGCTCTTCTTGAGTCCATTTCGTTACTCCAAAGGAGTAAAGTAGAATCAGAACAGCAAGCATATAAGTTGCAGCAACTTTGTTCTTCCCCGACAGTTCTGATGACCAGATCTGTCGGAGTTTGTGCGGAGAGGGTTTTTAACAGTAGCTACCTCATGGGTGTGGCGTTGTTCCACCCCTATGTAGGTATACGTCTTCGGCATCCAGATGATGTAGGATGCTTCCGTCTACGAGCTGAACGCTGAGGGAGTATTATTATTATCATTATTATTGTCGTTTTCATTGATACTCTCCGGCACAAATTTTCGAATTCTGTTCGGATCATTATAGAAGGGGCTGTTTCAAGTGGTATACACTGCACACCAGCTGCAATTGAACCATCCACATCTCCGAAAAAAACATGATAGGAGCGTAGGAGGCAAAATAGATTTAAGATGTCTTCGAATTTGTATTCAAAATAACAATTTTATTACTGATCCACTTTGTTCCTGACAAATTGGAATTTGGAATTGTTTGTAGAGAAGCGTATTTCGAAAAATTGTTGTTTCATATTTTTTAAAATATCTGGAACACTTCAAAACTTGTTCGATTAAAGAATTAAAAACAAATACTCTTTTGAGACGCCCCTGTTATTTCTACCATTTTATATCATTGGAGTCAAACAAACATAAAATTTGAGTCTTTTTACAGGACGTAGTGTAGAAAAAATTACGCTGAATTCGATATCACTATCTATGATTGTTTCTGCTCATGAATAAATATATTTCCATTAGATCAATCAAGTCAAGAATCTGTTGATCCCGAATAATAATAATGATAATATTTATTCATTCCTCGTTTAAAAGTACAAAATGAAAAATGAAGAAGAAACTTATTTTTATATAAGTACAATGACAAGTTAAACGTCAGAAAGTTTGTACAGTTAATAAAAAATTAAATAAAATAAAATAAATAAAATTTTATCAGTTAAAATTCATCTAGTGTGTAGCAATATTTTTCCAATAAGGCTTTCTTCAATCTTGCTTTGAAAATGTCTAAATTTGGTGAATTTTTTGTCATATCATCTAACTTGTTTAAAAGTTTAGGTCCAAGATAAAGAAAGCTTTTCTGATACAGAGTAGTTCTATGTGTATTTGGCACTAATTGATTTCTGAATCGCGTGGAGTACTGATGTTGCTGAGCAAGAAATTTTGATTTGTTTCTGTATACGTAAGTACATAATTCATAAATATAAAGACCAGTGATAGTAAGTATTTTAAGGTTTTTGAATGCATCTCTACAAGATTCTCTTCATCCAATACCGGAAATAATTCTTACTGCACTCTTTTGCAGAATAAAGACTCTTTCAGCAGCTGTCCCAGTCCCCCAATTCAGAATTCCGTACCGCAAATGACAATTTATGGTCGCATAATACAAATTAAGTAGTATCCTCTTACTGCAGAAATTGGCCATAAATCTCAAAGCATAACAGTTTCTTCTTAATTTATTACAAAGTGTTTCAATGTGAGGGGTCCATGTGAGTTTGTAATCCAGCGTGAGACCAAACATCTTAGCAGTTTCACTAGATTTAACTTGCATTTCCTCATTTTCACAGATACCAAAGTTTTCTGAAATATTACCAATTGTGAACTTTATCAAGGACGTTTTAGATATGTTAACTGTCAGCTGATTTTTATTTGCCCATATTTGAATTTGTTCATATAAAGTCTCGGTTTTCCCTTTGACTGCTGATATATTCTGATCCTCAACAAGGAAATTTGCGTCATCCGCATACGCCACCACATGAATTGAGGACAAATTGTGGAAATATTCCATCAAGTCATTTGCGTATATCAAAAATAGTAATGGTCCAAATATCGAGCCCTGAGGGACACCCTGCTTAATGGTTACTGACTGACTACTAGTATTTCCAACAATGACTTTTTGGGTTCTGTCTTCTAAATATGATTTCAGTAATTTTAGAGAGACTCCTCTTATTCCGTATCTTTCTAATTTCTCAAGTAATAGCTTATGACTAACACAGTCAAAAGCTCTTGAAAAATCTATAAAGAGTCCACAAATATGTAACTTGCCATCGAGTGCATTTATTACATGCTCATTAAATTCATACAGTGCTGTTTCTGTGCTTTTATTTTTAGTGAAACCGTGTTGATTTTTAGAGAGGAGCTGGTTAGCTGAAAAAAACGACATTAACTGATTTTTTATATTAAGTTCAAAAAGTTTAGATATACTGGGAAGTAAGCTAATTCCTCTATAATTTTCATAGAGATTTCTATCCCCTTTTTTCAAGACTGGAACTACCAATGCCTGTTTTAACAATTCCGGGAAAATTCCATGCTCGGTAGACATATTAATAATATATTTTAAGGGCCTGCACAATTCATTTGCACATTTTTTCAGGAGGTTATTTGAAATTTCATCATGGCCACTGGCATTTGAATTTTTTAGGTTCTTGACTAATTCAATTAATTCATACTCATTAATAGGATGTATAAAGATGGAGTTCGGGCATATTGTAACATTTCTTCTCATATAATCAAGATCAATATTTTCTTGCTTTGAGTCAGTGGAAAATACTATATTGAAGTTATCTGCCATGACAGTGTCTGGTACTTTCCTATCATTTTCATATATTTTAATTTCATTTGATTTGTTCCCCTTTTTTTGAATTTTGTTTACCATTTGCCACATGGACTTCGATTTATTAGTTGAAGTAGATATTTTATTTTCTACATACTGTTTGTATCCAGTGTTCAATTTCTCTCTATAAGTCTGTGTTACTTGTCTACTGATTTCCTTATACTGTTCACTTACTTTAGCACATTCTGAATATAGGGATACTTGGTTTTTTAATTCATACAGTTCTGGAGTGAAAAAGTCTGTATTATGTTTTTTGGCTGGTATTAAAGAGGGTTGCAAAGGAAAAGCTAATTCGATATAATATTGAATAATATTGTGGAGGGTTTCGTAGACTTTATTTGGACATGTTTCTTTGTATAAATGTAACCAAAGAAACATGTCAACAAGAATACTAAAGTGTGATGCCTGATCCCTAATTTACAGTTTCATACAGAGACGTAAGTGGCATATGTGTTCACTGACTGCTATTATAACTGTCAAAACTACATGAATCAAAAGTGTAAGAAAACGGGTGCGCAAAAAAACTGTTCCAGTGGAATAGTCTTGAAATAGAATTTCTTGATGTAATTTTTCACCTATATCTTTTATGATGGCATATAATGCATGACAGTGTGGAATAATCGTTCTAGTACCAAATAAATCAAGGTGGCGTTAAAGCCATATGTTTTGTGAATGAGTTTTGAACTGAATGTCGCGCGTCGGTCAATAGAACATTTCGAAATTTTGAAGTGGAAACTGAAATGAACATAAAACTTTTTTTCAGATGTTGCAAACGATTTGGGCTAAACCGTTCCTGTACAGCGTACCTGCAGCACTAACCAACTTGGCAACATCGGCTTCGGCTTCGGCTTCAAGCCCTACTGGACCGGTTACAAATATCGTCGATTTGACAAGGAGACAAGATAAAGCGGAAAAGCTGCAAGCCGAAAAACAATTGATAGAAGACGACAACTTTCAGTTCTCTGATGAAGTCGATGAAGACAGGAATGAAGCGTCTCCAAGTCTGTTTCAGAAGAAATTGGACAAAATTTTAGCGAAAATACGATTCCTTTCGACTATATCCACGGTTGTCAGTGGTGGCACCAATAACGATATGGATGCCACCGATATCGAGGACAGCTCGGACAATTTTAATGAAGAATTTGATATAGATACTAATAAAACAGTTGAGGAGACCACTCCTGCGACAATTGAAAGACAAACACTACAAAAAGTTATCTATCCCCATAAAAACTACGGATCTCCTCTCAAATTGAACTTGAAGATAGGTCAAGATATTTTAAGCGATGATCTGACAGACGAAGAGAATGTTGAAGAAAATGTAACTGCTACAGGAAGAGTTGGGCAGATTGGGTTGTTCTTTGCTGAGATTTTGGGAAGTATAGTGGGGCTTGCTTATGGAGCTGCTGCACATTTGAACAACGCTATACAAGCTCATAATTCGAGTATGTGATTGAGAGTGAAAAAGAAACGGAAAATGAAAATATGTGATACATAAAACAGTCTTTCAGTATCAGAGGAAATATCAATAGGATGGTTTTGAGTTTATAATTTGGCATAGAAGAATGGTGGAGATTTTTATGAAATAACAGTACCAATGATTGAATTGAATTAATATTTTTGGTATTGCAAGAAGTTATGTGGTTGCTTATTTTTTCGGAAAAAGATCTATTAGGGTATTTTTCAATATTGCTGTTGCAGGAAAACCTTCATTATTCAGGGCGTTCCTTAATGTAATATACAAGGAGGTAATACTTTGGTTCATTTCATGATTGAAAAATCTAATAAACTTCGGTATGCAAACGCTTTGCTGCTTTGCTCTACATTTTTTAGATTATCGTTTTTACATTTTTTCACAATATGCATTTGAAATGACAGAATAAGTGCAGATCCGGCGTGTCTGAACCCTTGTTCTCACCTGACCACGATAACTTTTGAATGATTTGATGTGAAATAACGGGACAGAAATTTTTTTGAATGGAACGAAACCCTAAAAATTTTTAGACGGTAGAAAAGATAATTGAATTACCTTTTCAACGATGTGACACATGACCCCCCATGCCATTTGAAATTTTTAGTTAATGTGCCTCCCTGCTCCATCTATCGAGCAATCACAATGTGTTTAATTACAAAAAATAGTATCGGTAAAACCCTCCCAACGTTTTTTTTATGTTTGTACGTCAAACCATTCGAAAGTTAACAGGGAGGGGACTATTAAAAGCCGCACTGTATACCTTTTTAACACAAGAGTTGGATTGTTCAACCATCTTCTGATCAGTTTAAGAGAAATTCGAAGTGAAAATTTGCTCAAGTCAAAGCTGAAAGAATATAATATGTGAGAACTTTGTTTCTATTCCTAGAAATAACTTTTAATTCTATTATCATGCATGTATATTTATTTAAATTTGTATTATTTTGTTGATTGCCAGTTTTGAGTCTTGACGTGTCCTATATCATGTATTTGATCTCAAAGAATTCAATAAATTATTATTATTATTATTATTCGAATTATTGAATAATGACAAAACTCACTAATGGTGCGAGTACTTAAATTGGCCTACTCTATATACAGAATTGTACCCGTTTCGTTCAAAATGAACCGTTTCAGTTTTTCTCAAATATTCACTAAATAATTTTTTACTAAAAATGTATTTCAATTATTTCATTCCTTTCCAAGATTAGAAATTTCGAACAGTCCGGGGAGTTTTCGGGATAGTAACAAACAAACGAAAACGCATAGTTTTGACTATGACGAAAGGTTCTTTCTTTCCAAACAAATTTGCACTCTGTGTAAAAAGGAAGCAAATATCTGACAAAAAACAACTACTTCCCTTACTGAACCACAACGGATATTGAACTGCATCTGGCAAATATTAATTCGTTACATGTTCGTCAGTGACAGTACTGCAAGTAACTGTAATCATATAGACAGATTGAGTTATTGTAAGTTGAGGATAGCTTATGCTCAAATCCACCATATTGCAATCGATTCCCATTTGCTTTCGTCGAATGGCCCTACAGCTCCAATAACCACTAAGAAAGTAGGTACAGAGACATCTATAGGAACCATAGAAGGCAATCCGACTGAGGCCCAGAGTTGTTCATTATTATTATCTTTGAAGGACCTCATCAAAAATCGAATAACATTATTTATGCATCGTTACCCAAACAGGTCTTCTTTTTGGCGCCTGCAGCTACACGAACATTACCAGAACAATGCCGAATAACCTTGATGTGTTGATAACCTCTATAGCTGCTTGGGTGAAATTTATATATTTTGATGGAGGCGACTCCTGTTTTGATGGAATTTATCGACCAGGTGACATTGAAAAGTTCTCGAATTCACTTTCCTTTAACTATACAGTGGATTTGAGGCGGTTGAACAGATAACACAAAAAGTAAAGAGACTAATGGCGAATCAATAAATTCAAGTAAGCTAAGAATTCGGAGTTAAAAATTACCAATAAACATTGACGTTAAATCAAGAATTACGAGCAAAGCGTTATGGTATTTACATATTTGCGCATCATCTGCCTTAGCATGGCATGATATTCAATATGATTTTCAAAATTGTGACGTGTAGGAACTGGGTGGAAATGAGAAGGTCCGGTATTGATACCTAGGGTATACCCTTTTCAAAACTGGTGAATTTAAATTGGCCATTGTTGAGAATGACATTGACTTTGTAATGTAACATAAGTTATGGAACTGAAATAGTGTAACGGATTCAGTAATACTTCATGGCTTATTTTATCAAAACACAAAAAATCATGTTCTGAGGCCTCGTAAAGTTCGTCTACCATTTTCAGGAAACTGAAGCCACTACGAAATTCAGACTGACAGATGGGTATCGGAACTGAATCGACCGGTTCTGAAATGAGCCAAAACAAACCTAATATGTTTTGATCCTCGACAAGCTTCTTCATTTAATACTTTAATAACCTCAAAAAGCTTTGGAAGAACACACGCATGACAGTTATTCGTGGATTCATAATTTTGTCTTGTGAAGTAACACGCGATTTTTTCCATAATGTTGGGTAAGAAATATCCAAGATACCATGATTGAAGATGTTCTAGATATGAGGCAGTATTAGTGGACGGCAGTGTGAAAGTATTCCAATATTGGTCCGTCTCAGCCAGTAGCATCTGATTTTATCGATAGCATGATAGAAGATCAATATGAGGGAATGAGATCTCGTTCGACATAGAGATATATCTTATGTGAGAAGGGAAAGCTGTTAATCATGTATTTGATGAAGTGTTAAAAATCAACTTCAATTGATTATATCTGTAGAACGGCTAGTTCGATTCCTGATAATAAAGTGTCGTTGAAGACATAATACGAAAAGCCTTCAAACAAGGTTTTACGACACCAATTAGAAAGGTTGTAGTACCCTCTTGGCATCAGGTGACATGTCGCGAATTCGGAAAACCACAACTGTTTTCTGGGCATGCAGAAGGTCATTTGGTAGTACGTGGAGGATTTGGCCAAAGATCCTATACAGGATCTACACGACTCTCATTTTCCCAATGATTACATACTGAGCCATCGTATGGCGGCAAGGTATAGTATACGGCAAATCAGAAACCCAATTAGATACGGTACAAAGACTTTCCTGCCTTGCGACAACGAGTGCAGTGGGGACGGCACCCACTAGGGCGTTGGAGTAACTCATAGGACTGCCTCTCCTGTACCTCTTCATTGAGCATGAGGCACGCGTAGCCATTGCTTGCCCGAGAACCTCCGAACAATGGCGGAGTGGTGGAATTTATGGACTTTCTCAATATTCTGGAGGTGCCGAGTTCTTTACCATACGATTCAGCAAACGGCCGCAGTCCGTCATTCCCGAAAAGGAGAAGGGAGCAGATTGGGCAAAGCCTGATCCTCACCACTGGGGTCATTTGGTACACAGATGGCTCCAATATGTGTGAATCAACTGGCGCCGGGGTATACGGGCAATCCCCGAGAGAGGAACTTTATTACGCTCTGGGAAATTTTCTCTCTGTACTTCAGGCAGTTTATGCCATACTCGCCTGTGTGAAAGAACATATCAGCAGATGCTACCACGGCCAGAAAATCAAGATATGTTCCGACAGCCAAGCTGCGATCAATGTCCTCACCTCATACAGAGTTAGTTCGCTGCTGGTGTCTGAATGCATTGACGATCTGCGAAGGTGAAGCTACTTTGGGTTCCTAGTCATACCGAAGTTTCCAGAAACGAACAGGACAATAATCTGGCTAGACAAGGTGCCAAAAGCTCAACAGTTGGACTAGAACTTATCCTAGGAGTTTATAGATCATGGAGCGTCTCAACCACTCCAGAAACCTGGAAGTCAACTTCCAGGATGCATGAGAAAATTAAAACTCCATATCAAAGGCCCTTCTTCTAGGGGGCTAAGACTCTGCTCCCAATGAGCAGAAATCAGAATAGTGGTAGTGTTCTGACGTGTCACTACCGTCTTAGCAGGCACCTCAACATTATAGGTATCACGAATGATACTGAATGTCCAGCAGTGATAAGAGTATGGAAAGTGCTCCTTGGAAGCATCATCCTAAACCTGGAAAGTGTGAGAATGTTGTCGGTTAGAAGCCTGACTTCTCTCGCTCGCGAAATAAGCTACAGTGGGTGCATAACAGGCCCGAATGAGAGCCTTACAAACTTATGGTTCTGACTTCCCCAAAAAATATTTTCTATCCATTCTATCTTCTATCATGCCGCGAATTCTTCAACTCTCAAAATTTAGTAAAATATCATATCTTCACCTACATTCGATTCGTCCATGATATATTGTCACGTTCAAAATTTACAATCCCATACAACAAACAAACATACAATGGACATCCAAATGATGTCTACCATGGAAATAACAAATTACCATTGGAATTCCGTTCATTTCCAGAAGAATATCTTATGGACATTCGTTTCTCACTAAATTGAACGTCCAGTGAATATTGAATAATTTCAATTGTCCATTGGACTTCTTTCAGTCTACTTTGGCGAGAAATAAATGTCCATTGGATGTCCACCAAGAGAGAAAATGGACCAATCATGCCCATTAACTGGATAAACTGTGTTTACTTTGAAGGAGAAGAGCCCAAAAATGCCCATATGTGCAATTTTCGATTTGACAGGTTCTTCAAAATTAAGGATATCATGACCATTGCTTCTTTTGATTGGGATAAGTATGGTCCTCATTCCCAACTTCAAAACCGCCTCATTTATTTCCAAACATACAATTCTTCTATCTATTTAATTCTACAAAATTTCATAACCATGTACCGAACGGATAAAAAATTTTGCAGGAGACAGAACGATCTCTTTACAACAGCACTGTATAATTATCACTTGAACTCATTATGGATTCTCTATTGGTAACACTTTTGGTTATGTACCAACCATGTGTATTCTTTGGATGGATAAGTTGAATAAAAACAAACTGAGAATAAGAAAGTCGTCCGGAAACATGTTATTATCTGGACAGTGGTTGAAAAAAATCCACTAATCCGGATCTTTTGTTGATGATCGTCGAGTCGCACGCTAAACAATGCCCGAAGAACAACAGTTATTCACTTGTTATTTTTATCGATTTCGTTCGCTGTGAACTGGTTTCCACGCGGCTCCTCACGAAGAACAGAATAACGCAATTTGAGGCATCATTTTCTCGTTATTGACTTATCAACGGCGGCGCGAAATACCTGTGAGTGTCTCTTATTTTTCTCAGACTGCGATTGAATTTTCCTCGACAAAATGTGTCTCTGTACAGTGCGTAGTGTAATTGTGTTGATGGTGGTACAGGTGAGAAAAGTATTTTGTAGGAATTTAACTTGAGGATGCATGATTGAGTCTTCGAATACAGGGCTTGCTTCGAATACGTATTGTCAAAACAAATCAAGCATTTTCAGCACGAGATAGCGCTTCGGAGCGCCACAGCATATTATAATATTAATAATAATAGCGATGTTCTAATCACACAAGCTTTGCGTCTGGGAATACCTATATAAGTGTTTATTATTATTATCATTACTCTTTTCCCCCTTCAATCATAGTTATGCCCTCCTCCAGAGTCCTGAGTCATCCAGAGGAGGAGGCTGGTGTCATATATCTGAACAACCTGAGTAGACGAAGTGAACCAAGGATGGCCTTCTGCATTCGTCCAGCTAAGATTCCTACCATCATACGGCAAGCCCGTATGATTGTCAGATTCGATAAGATTGTATCCATCAATGATTCACCAAAGACCCATATGATTAGAATCATAATTTTAACAGAATGATTTGGGTGATTCCTGTGGAGTTCAAAGAGTAAGTTTCGATATTCTACATTTTTTCTTCTTTTTTCGGATGATGTTCGGTTTACCAAGTGCTGGGAACTTGATAGTCGAAGAGAACTACATCAGGTTTGTTGGTCTGAATTTGCCTAAGGATGGGAAATGAGTAGTTCCAATGGATTTGGCACTCATCATTCTCAACCGATTCCATCTCCCAGGATCATACTATCTCGTTGATCATGTACTATTGTCGTAAGTGATAGTATAACACAGAAACGCCTGTGAATATAGGTTGAAACTGCATCAGCTTAACAAGCCGACAGCAAATGCTTCAAATCCTCAAGAGCCCCACGACACTGACTGGTGTCCAAGACCTCTATACCCATTACGAAACTAAGATAGTTCATAGTGTTGGCCATTATCTGGCTAACCATTATGAATCCCCCATTCTCCAACTTCAACGAAAGTATCAAGGTATCAACAGCTTCATTGTGAACCTTTTGTTCAACAGGTTCCAATTCGATTACAGAGTTTGGGTTCAGTGTCGAACTCAAGACTAAGTTCATCGACTGCACGGGCTGCTGCTCTGATCCGATACCTGCTTTTTTATGACCGTGTACCATGTATAGAAGAGGATCTAATCATTATAGGGACCACCCAGTACCATCATGTTATGTGGACAAGCTCAAAAGAACAGAGCCTCGCTGTTGTCTGGGAAAGTATAACCGTGCCCATGAAGATTAATCATTTTACGAATTTTCATGTCAAATTCTTGCATCTTCTCCTTAGTCCAATTCATCACTTCAAATAAGTTGAATAGTGTCGGAAGGGTAAGCATATCAGTTGAAGCGACTTGTTACCTTTCTTGCAATTCTGGTGACCAGATCTATCGGAGTTGATTGATGATCCTCATTTGAGTTAGTTCCAATGATTTATGTTAGTATTGACAAGTTTATCAAGAATCAAGAATATTGTTTCCACCACAGTATCAGCTCATATATAAATTTACTAAAAACGTTATTGAACACGTCCAAGTACATCGATATGGTAGGTAGCAGAGAAAATAACAAAATCAGGAAGATCAGTATGCAATTACTGTCCTATCGCAGATAAGCACGAATTTCTGTTTTTGAAAGCATACTTTGTCCTTTTTTCAATCAAAATAACACACCATCATTCTTGCTCTCTAAGTTGAATGCAATCCTTTCAAACTACAATCTTACCTGACTGTTAATTAAAATTGAAATAATTTGACCGCTTCGCTCGCTACTATACAGTGTATTTATTCATTGAGCACTTGTTCAAACTTCAGAGTGCAAATCTTTGACTGATTTCAAAATAAAAAGTTCAAATGAATATTCTCCTCCACATATTTTATTCTCAATTATTTTGTGTAAAATACATGTAAAATTTGCTCTCGGTCAAATTGGCCCGTATACACCCTAATGCACTTTCATTAATAACGTTATCATCCTGAATTTGTCTTATTTCGACTAAGAAAACATTTTTTTCCTTTGTCAACCCTACCCAACTCCGACATTTTTTTGAACTTTGGCTGCTTATATCTCAGAAACAACACGTACAAAATCATTTAAATTCGCACATTTTCCTAATAACCCATCCTACTTTAGCATAATGAAATTTCGTCAAATTTGATCAAGAGCCAATTTCACATGTACTTTCGTGCGAAGTTCTTTCATGAAAAGAGTTGTTTTGATGCAAGAAATCATAATTTGGTATTAATTTTTATGTGAAACTTAGAGGGCACTGCTCACGCTATCATTATTTACTCACTTGGGCGCTAGATGAAGTTGCTTAGATCTCACTGAAATATTCCGTTTTTCATAAGTTGCATCAAAAATTATTCTTTTTCTAAATACAGGGTTTGGAAAGTATCGGATTTTTAATATCTTGTAACTTGAGAACGAATTATTTCTCGATACATCTTTGTAGAAAAAAGTTGTTTATTTCAGCGAGATAATCAGTTTTTGTGCAACTTCATCTGGTTTCTAATAACCTGCATCGATGCAGAAATTCACAAGTATCTCAAAAATGTTTGCCCCTATTGTTGTTGAGCAGGTATAACTTTAAGTTTATTGTCAAAAAGCTAGGGCCTTTAAAATAAATAATGATAACGCAGCACCCTATAATATTCACAAAAAATTAATATAATTTTTTTTCTCACCTTAAAAGAACCTCATTCACCAAAGTAAGTTCAAAGAATATATTTTTTGCAGAAGTTAATGAAAATAATTGAAAATATAATATCAATTTCAAAACCATATATTTCCAAAATGATACATTTGTGGACACATGTTCATACGAACTTTTTATCTTGTAGTTAATCAAAGTTTAACCCTTGAAAGTTTGTACAATTACTTAATATACACCCTGTGTAGCTTGAAAAAAAAGACATGCCTCCGGCGTGTTCAGGAGATGAACTTGGTCATGTGTCACTGAACAGAGTGACCCAAACTCTGTCACCGTATTGGAACCCCTTTAAAAAGTTTATATCAATGCTGTGGAGATTGAGTACTCCTGCAACTAATAAAAATATTCATTTTGGTTTGGAAATGTCACACTTCCAAGATAGATACACTGTATTGATTCTAACCATTTCAATATTTCCTGTTTTTCAGTTATCCTTATCGCAATCTTTACCCCGAGCTCCCCCCAAATTCGAAGAAAAACCCTTACTGCTGGATTCATACATTCCTGCAGCTATGCAACTCCTGGCCTACTTAACGGAGCTCATGAAATATGATCTTAGACCTTCGACGACGCCTCCTTACGGCCCTACAACTACCTCAACAATGCGGCCCACGCCATCCCATAGGCCCGCGATATATGCACCATCCAAGCCTCCTGGTCCAGAGGCTTATTATGATTCGATAAGAAGAGGTATGAATGAAAAAATGTGTGTAGATACCTTATTGTCGATGATCCTTCGGAAATATCATCTAGTGATTGAAAATTGACAGTTTCATTGTGATCAATCAAACTAGTCCTTAGAAAGAGCAGAAGTTGTTTCAAGGTATTTTCAGAAAAAAAAGTTAAGTACCTGTGTAATCGAAACTCGACCTTTCTCGTTGAAACAAGGGACGCGTCGCGTTCCACGCTCTACCAACGATTGGGCTTGCGTAATCATTCAAACTTATATCTTAAAAAAGAATTACAGTAGGTGTAATAATAAAAAATGAAGTATCTGATCTCGTAGAAATTATGCCATAAAACATATTCTGTAGTTGGAAATGATTATTGAAGATAAATTAAGTCAGAAGAAAACGAAGATTGGAACCTTTGATGTGAATAAATTTCAAGAAATGGAAATAACTCAAAAACACCAAAACTATACTGAATACTGAATTATGACCACAAGCAGTGGTACTTCAATGATTAGAAATGGTTGATAGCATCGGTATGGAAGGAAAATGTGACGTCACATATGAAATCTTGTTACTCCGATTTTTACATTTGTAACGTTATTTTACTTCTTCATCGATGGAAATTATATAGATGAACAATGATGAAAACGGCTAATTTCATTTGATTTTTCTTAAATATTTTATTAAAACTTCCATAATCCAACATTTTTATTCACAGAATTGGCCTACAGGGACTACGTAGAGAGTCTGAAACACCCCAGCGGGCTCAATTACTTCAACAGGTACTACAGATTTGGTATCAACGAAGAGGGCAAATCACCCGCAGATGAGTTGACACAAGATTTCCATAGAGGGAATGGTGCCAGAAGCAAAAATAGTGAAGACGACTCGCTGCCAGGAGATGTTGGGTTCTATTTTGGGAGGAACTACTTGGAATTGGTGAAACTAGCCAGGGAAATAGAACCAGACGTCGTTTCTAATGATCTAGATGATCAAGCACAAGAGTTTTTGAAGAAATACGACGACTCTGACTTCAGGTTCGTATAAGCCACGTAATACTTTTCACTTACGAGTAAGAAATTGCTCATTTGGAAATATCAAAATATTCAGTATGAATGATTCCAGACTGCCAAAGATTTATGTTTTTTGCGACAATTAGAATTATCTAGTTGCGATGTCAGATATAATTGGGCCAAACAAGTGTCACAAATTTTTGAGTCGTTCAGTCTCTCCGAACCCATGGCGAACATCAACGGAGCTTATCTTAAGCTCAATAAACACAAGATATTAGCACAGTTCCTTGATAAACTTCACCAAGAGGATATTGCCTTATCCACCAACTCTCACTTTATGTCTCTCCACACTCACTTTACCTTCAACAAACATCCAAAGAGTTATCTTCTTCTCAAAATGCCAATTCAAGTAACAAGAACTATTGCCCAGCTGAGAATGTGCAATAATTACGTAATCAGATTCACGCTGAATGGTTGCACTTATCGGATCGACCCACACGATGATTTTATTGTTTGCAACCAAAATAAGCTCGAAACAATTCATCACATCCTGTTCAAATACCCTATATATTCCTCGATGAAGCCTGCGAATTCTAATCATCTAGATTTTACTTCCTTGATTTGTGCCCTCGAGAATATTACGCCTTCCCTAGCAAAAACTATAGCAAGTTATACATGGAACATCCTGAAACTGCGAGCTTTCATTTTGAATGAAAAATCTCATTTATGTTATAAAAAAAACCAGGATATTAATTATTCTGAAATTGTGTGCTTATCATGAATTTTTTTTTCTTTCTCTTATCTATAGCTGTCTAATATTTCTTTGTAAGAATAACTACTTATTGTAAACAGCCTATCGACGCAAAACATGAACTCCTTGTTGTAAAACTGCAATGTTTTTAAGAAACAATAACGAGAAAAAAAAAAGGAGTTTCGTCTTCGCTGACGCTGACGAATCATAAATTCGTATTGATCTGTGGAATACTGATCACCAAGGTGGGATATTGGAATGAATCATAAGATACACTTGTTCATAGAAAGGTGACGTGGTTTGTTTTCATGTATGTTCTGGAATCTATGAACGTGAAGGTCTTGAAGCGCTAGATAATTTTTGGTGGCTAGTGTATTCATAGCCTAAGACCAGGTTGAGGTCTTCTTAAGGTTAGAGACAATCTCATTGCTCAATTGTGTTCAGCGTCTTACATTCGAAGTACGAATTTGCAGTCAGATGCATAAACCATGGATCCATAATCTATACGAGATCTGACGAGAGTTTTGTACAATGATTACAATGATTCAATTTCTGAAGCATTTCGGCTGGGAGTTTTCAGATGCCTAATGTTTTTTTCCAATTGAGCTTCTAGTCTAATGTCATAAAATTCTCCTAGCTCTTACTCATGTGGTCATTTATGTCCCAGAACATATCGTATGCTTTGTTTACATTACATCAAAGAAAGTAGCAATGCATGTTTGTTTATTGGCAAACCATTCGTTTACATAATTCTCAATGTCCACAAAATTTTCCATTATTGGGCGTTGTTTTCTGAATCCACTTCGTTTTTTGTATGAGTTTACTATACAGTGAGGGGCAATATTATGGAATAAATTCAGTTTTACGAGAATAGGCAACTTTTGAGACAAATCCCGAAACACGTCGATTTTTATTTCCAAATTATGATTTTGTGGCAGATATGTCATACTAGTGACGTCATCCATCTTTGCGTGATGACGTAATCGATGATTTTTTTAAATGAGAATAGGGGTCGTGTGATAGCTCATGTAAAAGGTTATTCAATTCTCTATTCAGTGATATGAACATCAACATAATTATTTATACAGGGTGGCCAAAAAAATATTTAATTTGTAAATGAAATTAATTGTCACAAAAAGAAGTATTATCATTTATTAAATACAAAATTACATTGTACTACTGTCGGAAAACAGAAAAAAAAATTATTTGACAAATAAAAATTGCTTTTCGCTTAAATTAAATGTTCAAATTGCCACCCACCGGCCTCTTGGCAGTAATGGAACCGACGAATACATTCTTCTTGAACATTGTGGATCATTTCTGGAGGTATATTACGAATTTCCAATCTAATTCTATTTCTTAAATCTTGTAAATTCTGTGGTCTATCGATGTAAACTTTTGATTTTAAGTAACCCCATAGGAAAAAATCAAGTGGTGTAAGATCTGGAGATCTTGCGGGCCACTCTATTGTTCCTCGTCGACCAATCCATCTCCTAGGGAAACATCTGTTTAAAAAATCACGAACAGGACGTGCAAAGTGCGGAGGTGCACCGTCTTGCTGAAACCATATGTTTTCATTTGGCGAATTACGATCATTTTCATTTGGAAACATGTCTGTAAGGGCGGGTATAAGTTCATTTTGTAAAAAATCAAGATATATTTGCCCCGTAAGAGACCCATCGAAGAAAAAAGGACCTATAATTCTATCCTCGACTATCCCTGCCCACACGTTTAGTTTTTGAGGGTGCTGAGTGTGTACCGCAGTCATCCAATGGGGATTATCTTGACTCCAATATCTGCAGTTTTGCCGATTCACTGTTCCATTTAAACAGAAGGTTGCTTCATCAGAAAAAAGGATTTCACGAATGAAGCGTGGATTTTGATTACATAAATCTTGCATTACTTCACAAAACTGCATTCGGCGATCTGGATCATCCTCATTGATTTCGTGGACATTATGAATTTTATACGGATGATATTTCTCTTTTTTCAGCACACGTAAAACAGACCTTTTAGAAATGTTTGTATCAGCTGCAATTTGCCTAGAATTAATTTGAGGATTCTCTGCCACACTTACTAATACAGACAGTTTCACATCCTCATTCATTGGTGGACGACCAGCATTTGCAACATGTTTCACGTGTCCAGTTTCTCTAAATTTCTTCTCAATTTTACTAACAGTGGATTGTGTGATAGGCGTATTAGGATATTTTATGGTAAATAAATTACATACTTCTTGTTGTGTTCTGGTTCTATCTCCATATCCAACCATAATTAATACTTCGATTCTTTGTGTTTCAGTTAATGGGGCCATTATTTATTTATTTCATGAAATAAACTAGTCCTTATGAGAAAATGTCAAGAACTGACTTACATTTGACCCAAGCCAACTCGATTTGTAAAAACTATACTTTTTGCTATCTTTTTAGTTCTCATTATTTATTTGCCTAATATCGGAATTTATTTTTGTTTCTTCATAGTAGTAGAAAGCACAGCAGTTCTAAACATTTATTTATAAACTGTTTCAAGTGTTTCAATAGTAGACAAAATCAATGAGGATGATCCAGATCGCCGATAGACCACACATTTCCAAGATATGACAAATAGCATTACATTGGAAATTCGTAATTCAACTCCAGAAATGATCCACAATGTTCAAGAAGAATGTATTCGTCCGTTCAATTACTGCCAAGAGGTAGGTGGGTGGCAATTTGAACATTTAATTTAAGCGAAAAGCAATTTTTATTTGTCAACTAATTTGTTTTTCTGTTTTCCGACAGTAGTACAATGTAATTTTGTATTAAATAAATGATAATACTTCTTTTTGTGACAATTAATTTCATTTACAAATTAAATATTTTTTTGGCCACCCTGTATAAATAATTATGTTAATGTTCATATCACTGCATAGAGAATTGAATAACCTTTCAAATGAGCTATCACACGACCCCTATTCTCATTTAAAAAAATCATCGATTACGTCATCACGCAAAGATGGATGACGTCACTAGTATGACATATCTGCCACAAAATCATAATTTGGAAATAAAAATCGACGTGTTTCGGGATTTGTCTCAAAAGTTGCCTATTCTCGTAAAAATGAATTTATTCCATAATATTGCCCCTCACTGTATTTGCCTTCTGTAGATTATATATTTCATTTCCATTTAAAATGAAAACAATATAGTATGAAATTATTTATAAAAATATATCAATACGCCTCTTTGTGTACATTATATGCACGTACAATGAAGGTATAAAATTGGAAAATCCATCGTATGTCCATGTCCTGTGAATACAATTGATGTTTTGCTTTTATTGTTGCTTTCCTTTGATTTTGATTTGAGGGTATTACATTTGTTTTATAAATATTGTGGAGAAGCTACTTTATAGATGCACAAATATGGAGCATTTCAATTGAAAATTTGTACTTTCACAGGGTTGAACTATTGAGACAGAAGCAGATACCACCAACAAAAGCTTACGTGACGCTTTTGTCCCTCTACGACCTCTTGAATAAAGAATCGAAGAGACTAGGAATGAGTAAATATAGCGTGAGTATGCCATATTGGTCTACTTATTTCCTATATTTCAAGGGCTATCATAACGATACATAAATAAACAAACAAAAAAACAAAAATTGTCCAAAATCACGATATACCTTTTGCAAAAACATTTATTCAAAACTACTGCAAATTATCATTATAATATTAAATTTGGTATAAATTTGATAATCTTATAAACGTGTATTCTATAGTAGTTAAATTGTAATGATCGCAATGGAGATGGAGATAAATAACTTTGAAGACGCCAGACAAAGAATATGAAACGCATGAAACGTGCCAACGGTTTTTTGTTCGCCATCACAATCTCACTGATTTTAAATTTTTTTTGGTCAAGCGGCTCTTTCTCTTTTTTTCTGGTCTGGATGAGAAGCCGTCCCATCATTCGTCGGTTTCATAATTTCTTGTTTTCTGGTACCACAAATAATCTATGAACCTACCATACCAAGATGGCCGTGAGTAAATTCAGTGTCACTCACAAAATTGAAGGAGAGTAAAGCCGTAAACACAATGGAAGCGTTATGTGATCAGTTTTGAGTTTTGGGATTTTGGAAATCAATTTTACAAATAAAACAAGATGCAGAGCATTATTGAAAAATGAAGCTTGAATTTTACCAACAAGATTGTATATGATGCGTGATCAGAATAATAATGGCAATGATAGTTTGGAGTTGTAAAATTATCAAAAATTATGAAAATTAAAACTAAAAACATAAAACTTCCATTGTGTTTGGTAATTATTTGTTTTCTTCCGGTACTAGGCTAGAGGACTATTAGCTATCAGCCAGCTAACTGAGACTGGTCTTAATTGAAAAACCGGCCCTATATCTTTTTGCACTCTTGCTGTTATTCACTCATACACTAGAAATGAATATGTTGTCCCTTTATGCTTAGTCTACAGTTGTAGGGTACCTCATTCGAAGCCAATGATTGAATTAAAATAAAAAAAGGTCTTGTTCCGATCCTTGATGAAGAACTGTTGATGTAAATATTTTCTTGTTTTCAGGGATACACTGACAGAATCCTGAAAGAATTATCGGAATCTTCAACAAGCACATCCGCATATCAACTGGGGATTGTAATGAATAAAGTGATCGAACGAGACGATACCAAAAAACCAGACATTGTTAAGAAAATCAAAGAAATCGTTACCGATTTAGACGAATCCAACAGTTATATTAACTTAGCTCTAAGATATATTCCCCCTTTGGCCTTTTCCTTATAGCCAAAGTCAATGAATAACTATTGTGAATAAATATTTATACCCAAATAATGGCTATGATGCCGTCAATACCAGATTACCCAATCAATCAAGAAATATTGGCTTTGAAACAAATGGAGCTGCAATCACGATCAACTCCAACCTTGGAATGTTTAACGACACTATAACTTTGGTGATATGTCAGACTTTTCATCAATATGTAGCAATCAACACAGTAAGTAGAATGAATCAACGTGCCAATAACAGCAACAAAATTAAAAATGAAACGCATAGAAACATTCAAAATAATCACCATTAACTTACAATCAGCCTCATTAGCTCGAGAAAATTTCTGTTGAAAACAAAATCCTATAATGCTTTGATGAAGGGCTAGAATCAAGAAACCGATCTGCTGATTGGAATTCAGTGAAGTTCACTAAAAGTCTGGACCAAAGGTCCCAGATGAAATATTAACCGCGAGCATCAAAATCAATGTGACACCTTAGTTATCGTATATTTCAAGATAGCTTTCGATTGGATAAAAGCATCAGACTTTTTTTGAAGAGGAATCTGCTTGCGATTTCTCTCATAGTACGATTTTGATTCGATTGAAGCTCTCGAATAACCTTGTCATAATTAACTTTATCGTAAGAAACTGAGGCTCCAAAAACCTTCAAGAAATGGAAATTACCCAAAACGCCAAAACAACGTCAATATCAATCGACGCGCGTCTCACCAACAGAATTGGCATCCTCAGAAGCTCAAAAGCGTACTGGTACGCTTTGTTGCTCGATTTTCAGTCTTCAACTAAATAAATTGGAGTTGGTTGTCTGAGACTGAATAACCAATGAAGATGTTTATGGTCTGTTGATATAAAAATTTTTTCCTGACAGGTAGTGCTGGAAGTATTAAGTCGCACAAGATGACAATTGTTTTTTCTTAAATTGCGTTTTTTCCGTTAACCAGCTGTCATACCCCTACGAACGACAACCCCCAGAGGTAGAAGCTTGTGCGAGCTAAGGATTAACGAGGTCTTACCTTTAACGTGCGATTCCTAGCACGAGACCAGTGACCATGCTGGGAATCGATTGATAGACTAGTGCTCTACCATCATGACCACTGCGGCTAACAATTTCTTCCCGATGGTGCTTTAGTTAGCTTCAGCAGGATTCAAAGTTCAAGAAGCATAGCCAATTCACATCCTATTTTACTATGGTTCAGAATTGCTCCAATGGCAAAGTTGAAGGCATCCGTGGTTAATACAAATGGTGCTTTTTCAAAATTTAGGTACCGGAGATTCGGAGTTTTTTTTGCAAAGTTCAGATGTGTTGACACATTCTTATGACACTACTGTTTTTCCACCTTTTTTGAGATACTCAGTGATAGGTTTTGTTAACTTTGGAAATCGTTTATAATACCAAAGTAGACCAAAAATGATTCAATCTCTTTCCAGGATTGGAAAATTGTTGGATTGAATCTATCCCTCAGTGGTACTGACGTTATCAACTTCTTTCATCAAGGCTCGTCGAGAATATCATGATACCGTCTTCAATCAATCAATTAGAATGTTGACGAATACGGGGTGGTGCTGTAGGTTTTTCGGGTTTTTCTGCAGCTAAAAAGTGAATACGCTACCAAAAATTAGTAAGTCGCCCCGGAGTGCCACGGCAAATAATAATAATAGCCGTCCTCTACCCGCACAGGCTATGCCTTTGGGTACACTCTATGAGTGTTTATGAGGGAGTATAATTATTATTATTATCATTATTACTCGTTGGAATGTGGCGGAATCATTTTTTAGCCCAAATGGAATTCTGACATACTCCAAATGTCAATTTTCGAAATTGAAATCAGTTTTTTTTTCTACAGCTAGGTCCATTTTAATCTAATGAGATTCAGATGCGAAGTCCAGAGTAGAGAACTTTGGCAACAACCTAACTTGTCCAGAATATTATTGATGTATCAGCAGGTTGAGAGGGAGTTGGAATTGACATGATTCTGAATTGACAATCAGTACTGTTCAGAGAATAATTGGAATTTTCTATCAGGTATATTAAATTAGTTTTCACTCATTCAAAAAGTGGAAAAATATTCAGACTCTTTGAAATGACTTGGTTTACTATTGACTCGAGAAGATTTGGGAATTCCGAATTTCCTAAATGGGAAAAGGGAATTTCAGGAAGCAAAATGATTTTTTGACTGGAGTAGTTCTTTCATTTGATGACTCTGCTTCCGCTTCTTATTGTTGCCAGGACTCCTCTGAAGGCCCCTCATTTGAACTTAGTCTGTTTTTGGTCCACAAAATTACAGGAAATCTCTTAACGTTGCGATAAGTGCCTAAGAGTTAAACTTTATGTTTTTCTAGTCCAAAACCGGTCACGAAGCCGTATATTCTCGACGAAAATTGCACTTATCCTACCGACTACGCCAGCTACATATCCGGTTTACAAAAAGGCTTATTCAAACAGACCCCATTTCTACATTGGAGAGTATACAGAATTAATATAAATGTGATCAAGTTGTATTTAGAATGTTGGGAATGCCGACTCAGCATTTTTGCAGTATCGGACTCGGGTTCATGACTAATATAAACCTCTTGAAAAAACCTTTTACATATTGATGGTACAGCGTAGGCTGTGATGGTTCATCTGTGTTGGTAGTGTTGGCTTCACTGCGGACATGGTTATCTGCTATCTTTTTTTTTAAGAGTACGTCTTTGGCCGAAGAGGTTCAAATCAGTGGCAAGAATCGAGTATAGTCCTGTGTGAGTTGGTTTTTGAACAAATTTCGTTTGTGAGTAAAGTGCAATATCTACAAGAAGCACTGGATGAAAAGCTGGATAGGAACACATATCGAAAAAAAAATATTTGAAAGGCAATTATGGATAATTTACGAAATACGTGAAGAACATGGTGCAGAATATGAGGCGTCACCAAAAAAAGTATATCGGATGTACATGACTGTTGTGTGAGCAATGATCGCATATCGATATTTGTTGAACTCTTACCAGAAGGAGAAAGCATCAGCATTCCTCAGTCAATCTGCAGTGTGATATGCAAAGAAGTGGGAACAATATCAGAAAAAATGCAATTGAATTATTAATATTTTAATAATACAGATACAAAAATCGCAATTTCTCAAAACAGTAGAGCTACTACTTTAAGCTCAAAAAGGAAATTATAATTATCAAAATTGGACTGGACATGAATATTGATTTTATTTGATGATATTTATTTCTTTATTATTTTGGTTCAATGACAATATTTGTTCATCGAATTGAAGTTGGCATGAAGATTGTACATAATGGTGTAATGAATGTAAAAGTGGGGGGTCACAAGATTGAGAATACATCAAAAAGGTGCAAAATTTATAAAATCTAGTGCTTTTTCATGAAGAAGATTTGAAAATGTTTCTTTGAAGAATATGCATTGAGTACTTTGTAAAAAACTACTTTCAGTACATCACACTACTCGTTATATACAAGGAATCCATCAGTCAACAGTTTGTTCAAAATGAAAAACAATATAAATATTGAATTTACGACTCGAAGTGAAACAAAAGACAAGAAATCCACCGATTATTTAAATTTTTCATTTAAAAAAAATTAACCTAGCAATTCAGCAGCGCCAATTTGAAGTACAATTTCGGATGTAGATGTGTATTGTTTATCAAGAATGAAGAATTAGTTTCTTCCACACAAATTTGAATTATTAACAAAATATTCTGAAATAATTGGAGATTATTGTAACACAGCTAAGGAATGGGAGGGAGTTAAAGGAGGAGGGAGAGGAGTAGGAGCAGGATATGGCAGAGGTGGTGGAGGGTGGTGGAGAAGGATGTGTAAGGAAGGAGGAAGAGAAATCAAGTTTTTGATTTCAACTTTGAATTTTAATATGACTTCAAAAAACTCAAGATGAATAAGCCAGTTTAGATCGATCGGTCAACCAAAATGTTTATACTACTATACTCAATATGTATGTTCCGTCCTGTGCGGCTTGAATGCAAAGCGAGTTATACTAAGGACGATATAGTTTCAAATTCACAGATCGGCGTATAATTGTGTAAGGCAATTTTATAGGAGTTTATGTGGAAATAAATAAGCATCAATGGGATAGTTAGAAATTGAAAAAGTGACACACAAGTACTTTCGGTTTATGTGCTGATTATTTTCCCCTCAAATAAGAGAAACCCTGAAGATGCCTCTATTATAAGTTACATAGGAGACTTCTAGGATATATCACTTCAAAATTGGACTGTGTACTCTGGAAGACTTTTTTGACAGAATCTCCTTCGCATACCTATGGGTACTAATGAAAATTGAATACATGTAAATGGCTCAAAACAAGCACATTGCTCTCAGATTGATATAGATGAACAAATCGGTTATGTCACAAGAAAACATTTTTTGGGTTTTTGAAAACTTTCAAAACCTGTTCATCATCGCTCCTTTAGTATTACAAGTAGTTTATCTTGGCTACCCAAGCTTTCATCCTGGGCTGGAAAATGTATTGGATGAGTTATTCTTATTTTCAACTGATGCCTTCAACATCGTTCTCATAGTTACTGTTGATTCAACATCTGATTGATCTTTTTAACTGATGTAGTCTTGCATGAGTCAATCTGATTGACCCTAAATTGAATCAAATAGATGTATTTTATAACACAATTGTTTTGAATGAGGAAGCCTGGAGGCAATTGATACACCTAGCTTTCGGTATGAATTCTACACTGATTAGCTCACATGTCCTTGGAAAAGTTTTCGGTGAACATGAATATAATTTCCAGTTTTCTGCGCATTGAATCTGAGCCTTGCAAAAGTATTGGTATGACTAGATTTGTATCAAGGATTAGGTATGCTCGAATGAATCTTACAACTGACCGACCACCGCGTAGAAAAAAAGAAATTGACTGAAACTTTTAAGTTCATGTTTAACATATTATTATAGTCTTCAATCCCTGATCTGAGGTATCCAAGAATGACAAAGTTGTGCACGAAATGGTCTTCTACCTGAAATTGAAGCTGTTCAGTTTGCGTTGAAGTATTTTAACAAGAACGGTAATCATGAAAGATGGGCGACACTACTTGACGGAAGATCATAAAACTAATAATGAATTATGGTGGATTACGTAATCCAATCTTCCGCAAAAAAACCTATACAATAGGTATGGTCAAGTATTCAACAGAAAACAACTACTGCCCCCTACGACCATTGAATTATATCTGTTCAATACTTGGCAAAGTTTTGTACAAGAACCACTTTGCAATGCATTTCAAATATCAAAGCTGAAATTATTTTTCGACTTAATTGGGGGGGGGGAACACCTCCGTACCGGTTTCATGGTCATTGCCAATCATCAGCGAGGGCTAGTTCGACCCAATTGAATCGAAAAATCCTTTCATCCTAATTGGAAATCCCTGAGAGAAACACTGAAGTATGAATTCAGCGCCATCTCTGGGTTCCAGATTAAAATGCACTCCGACTACGTGTCGACTTCAATATGAAGCCAGAAACATCATGAAAGATGGGCGACACTACTTGACGGAAGATCATAAAACTAATAATGAATTATGGTGGATTACGTAATCCAATCTTCCGCAAAAAAAAACCTATACAATAGGTATGGTCGTCGGCAAGTATTCAACAGAAAACAACTACTGCCCCCTACGACCATTGAATTATATCTGTTTAATACTTGGCAAAGTTTTCTGCCAGAACCACTTTGCAATGCATTTCAAATATCAATGCTGAAATTATTTTTCGACTTATTGTATAGGTTTTTTTGCGGAAGATTGGATTACGTAATCCACCATAATTCATTATTAGTTTTATGATCTTCCGTCAAGTAGTGTCGCCCATCTTTCATGATGTTTCTGACTTCATATTGAAGTCGACACGTAGCCGGAGTGCATTTTAATCTGGAACCCAGAAATGCCGCTGAATTCATACTTCAGTGTTTGTCTCAGGGATTTCCAATTAGGATGAAAGGATTTTTCGATTCAATTGGGTCGAACTAGCCTTCGCTGATGATTGGCAATGACCATGAAACCGGTACGGTGTTCCCCCAATTAAGTCGAAAAATAATTTCAGCTTTGATATTTGAAATGCATTGCAAAGTGGTTCTTGTAGAAAACTTTGCCAAGTATTAAACAGATATAATTCAATGGTCGTAGGAGGCAGTAGTTGTTTTCTGTTGAATACTTGTCGACGACCATACCTATTGTATAGGTTTTTTTGCGGAAGATTGGATTACGTAATCCACCATAATTCATTATAAGAACGGTAATATTTCCTTTTAACAGACCATATTGTTCAGGTGGTAATTATCAATATGATTCTCTAAATGGAAGGCGTGGGTTTGGGTTAATTGATTGGATGGAGTATATCTGATAACGTTTGTGAGCCAAGAATTGATAGTTCAAGCACAAACTCTTTACAATGTGAACATGTCAACTGAGTTTGTTGAACTCATGGCATAATTTGTATTAATTTGGGATCTGAGAGTACATGATATTTCCAGAGACGACTTGGGAGTCATGTGCCAGTTTCAAAGGTATGTAAAAATGAGCCTATACTAATAAAAGTCCATCATGTTCTATAATAATTTCACTTTCTTCGTTATACATTCTTTACGTAGTTTCATGGTCCCTTGTTCATCAGAAGGGCCACAAAAAATGACCACATCTGGGTTGAAACTTCGATACGAAATGCATTGATGGTTAGATTCTCGTGATAATCTGTGACCACCAGAATATATGCAATAAATGCAAATTTTGAAAATGCATTAATTATTGAGATAATTTTGATATCTCCCGTACTGTTTTGTGGCAACAAATGAAAAATAAAAAATAAAATAAAAGCAATATATTCACAACAAAACAAATACGCATGAACAATATTGATGAATTTGTTCAGTAAAAAAATGAATGACAGGCAATGTTTACATCCCATTCGATTCGTGTTAGAATTCTCAACTAAAATATCAGATTTCGTGAGTGAACTTATTTGAAGTCATGAACACAAAATCATTGAACTGGTATTAGTAACAATAACGACAACGTTGTGGAATCAGTGCTAGGCATTTTCTATGAGGTTTTGAAAGTTCATCAAAAAGAAATATATTTGGGATTTATTGAAATATTTGATCATTAAAAAAGTTAATACAAATTTTCAGCAAATTTTGAAATCGTGGGTATTGGTCTTCAAAACTGACATCAATATAAAAAAGACTATGTGTGTTCCAGTTTTAGCTACAACGCCTTCTTAGCTCTTTAAATGTAAGACTTTTGTCATACGTTTATTTCTAAAGTGAACTGACTGTTACCATTTGAATTATTGATCACAGAAGAAACAATTATAGCGATAATTCAATAAAAAAATATATATTTCAAACCTATAGATTTTTAAAGATAACAAAGATTTACCAGAAAGTAATCGACAGGATTGTTACAATATAACCCCACCCGAAACAAACTTCAATTTATTCAGTTTTCTGCTAAAACAATGACTATTTATTTCAAATTATCTGACAAGACCTGTATTTAACTTCTTGATTTTAATCAATATAATCTTCGAATCCTAAGAGATGCTCCAAATTGTACTTTTCCCACAACAAATGTAGTTCGTTTAAATTTATGTGAAAAAGTTTCCTGGAAGTATAAAATACCAGGTTTGGTGGTTTTCGGAGTATTCTATACAGAGTGGCTACAAGAACCGGTCCGCTCCTGTATTTCAAAACATCCAATAAACTTCAATTTTTCAAACGACTCAAAAGTTACAGGGGCATCCTGGTGCTCGTGGCCACCCAGTAAAGCGTATTTAAAAAATCAGAAGAACTCCCCTGAACAGAAATAAATTTCGCCAAAAGTTAACGTATTTAACTATTTTTTTTTGTTCCCAAAATCCGTGTAACTTGTACAAAGTGATCCAATTATTCCTAAATGTTTTAGAATGAGGTGATAATTCACCTAACAAGTTGAGAAGTAAATAAAATTGCATCCTTCTTATGATATACAAAACAACATTCCCAAAATCTTTTTTTTTTTTTTTTCGTCAAATCTGACGATCAATCACGTCCTCACCCACATTCCAAATCATAGCATATCACATATTCCGTATCAATTTTCAACAATAACATCATAACTCATTTGCGGTATCGCGGTGAAACAAAATTCCGTCATCACCGTTTTTCCTCATTTTTGATTCCCTGTTTACAGTTTTCATCGACGTCTACGATAACCTCTTCAACGCACTCCAAACTTGATTCGACGCTCATCTGTTTCTCTTGATGCCAGTCGTAGCTGTCGGGAGCCGAATTTGAACGACCGGATCTGCCGATGTGCTGTCTGGTAGTCACTACGGTGCCAGACTGAGAAGCGGCGGGTACTACGGTGGTGTCTCTACGATGAAGGAAGGGATTCTGAAAAATTTCGTGCTTGAAAATTCTACCACTGTATCAATTTTCAGTTCATCTACACATTCTTCAACTATCCATCCATTGATTTTCGTTATTGTAAAAAATCGGGCAACTTCATCACAAAAATTAGTAAACCGCGAGAAAAAGCTTTTGAAACATAATTTGTTTCAAGCTTTTCTAGGTTGAACCGCATTCCATGTTCCTGTGGCAGTGTTAATATCAGAACCACAAAACAAGAACCAAAGAGCACAAGGCCAATTGTCGGTTAGGACATACAGATGAATCCACTGTCGCAGAACATACTCTCAACAACGATAATCACAGAGTAGAATTCGAAAAAACCCAAGTCATCTACAGTGTCCCGCCTTTCATGAATACACCCTAATATCTCAGTTATTAATAATGCGATTTTCTTGAAATTTTGGTGGTGATTATATGTTAGGTAAATGAAGTATTTTGGCATAGTGAACATTTTCATCGACCATAAGCGTGTGGTGTGGGGGGGAAAAGGATATTAGGGCTCATTTTAGATAACTTTTTTTATCAGAATTAGAATCAGCATCCCCAAAAACCCCCCAATCCATATTTTCGAAATCTCAAAAGCTGATTTGAGGAGAAAAAATAAATAAAATCACTTTTTTCGTCTCGGAATCAGCATCCCCAAAATCCCTTAATTCATATTTTCAACGTCTCAAGAGCTGATTTGAATAAAAAATTATTCAATTTTTTTTTCAATAAGTCCTTGTAAGCAAAATTCAAACCGTCTTTCAAAATAACCATTTAACACGGTATATGGAAATTTTGGTTTAAATGCCCTAATCCTGTTGCGTTTCAAACATCTCTATACATACAGTACCAATTGGGTTGTTTCGAAATTCGAAATGTTCGTCGTCCGGATAGTGTCTTTGATTTAAATTGTACCTCCCTGATCTTGTCTTGAAAACCGCTCTAGTCTTTGCGAACAATCTGTTGATTTTGGCGTGAGAAATTGATTCTCGATCATGATGCCTTCCATTGAATATTCCAGCAACCTGACGCGTAGATCTTTCATTATTACCAAATAATCGGATAATCTCCACTTCTTATCCAAGGATATAAGAGGCTCATTTTAGACAATTTTTTTTATCAGATTTGGAATCAGCGACCGCAAAAACCCCTCAATTCATATTTTCGAAATCTCGAGAGCTGATTTGATTAGAAAACAAAATTAAATTCACTTTTTTTCAATAGATTGTTTATTTCTAACTATTTATTTCAAATGCCCTAATCCTATATTAAATTTCAAACACCTTCGTTTCCTTATATTCTGTATCGTTTGCAACTGCCCTTATACTACAATTTAGGTATTTCCGAAGATACGCACACTTTGTTACCGTTGGCTTGCCGATTTGAGTTTTCATACGAATTAATGAAAGAGTGCTTTGAAACAAAAGTTTTTGTTTGACATCGGTAATCAATACGAAATGTCAATAAGTCAAGCAGTGTTACTTAACTGTTAATAAGATGGCACACAACCGAAGAGTAGTTCTTACAATTGGAGAAAAAGTAGAGATTATCCGCTTATTTGGTAATAATGAAAGATCTACGCGTCAAGTTGCTGGAATATTCAATGGAAGGCATCATGATCGAGAACCAATTTCTCACAATACCGTTGCCAAAATCAACAGATTGTTCGCAAGGACTGGAGCGGTTTTCAAAATAAGACCAGGGAGGTACAATTTAAATAAAAGACACTATCCAGACGACGAACGTATCTTAGCAGAATTTCGAAACAACCCAAATGGTACTGTAAGGGCAGTTGCGAGGACAATGAATTTAACGAAAAACAAAGTATGGAGATGTTTGAAACGCAACAGGATTAGGGCATTTAAACCAAAATTTCTACATGCTCTGTTAAATGGTGATTTTGAACGACGGTTTGAATTTTGCTTATGGTTGCAGGGTAACTATTTTAACGACAGACTTTTTCTGAAGAACATGATGTTTACTGATGAGGCAACGTTTACAACAAACGGTGTGGTGTCAAGTCAAAATTGTAGGTTTTGGGCAGCTGAAAATCCGAATTGGGTAATTCATTGTAAAAACCAATATAGTGAAACAGTTAACGTGTGGTGTGGCATATTCAACGAACGGATTGTTGGCCCTTATTTCCTGGATAGCCTGACCGGACAAAATTTTCTAAATTTTTTACAAAATGGTCTCTATGATTTTCTCATGGAATTGCCATTAGCACAAAGACAAAACTTAATCTTTCAATAAGATGGGGCCCCCGCACACAATTCTGGGATAGTTCGGAACTTTTTAAATGCTATTTTCCCTATGAAGTGGATAGGTAGAAATTCTCCTTTGGAACCATGTCCCCCTAGATCGCCAGATATTACCCCTTGTGACTTTTTTCTGTGTTAGCATTTGAAGAATAAAGTGTATGCTACTCGGCCGCGTAATAGAGAGGAACTTTGCTTTGCAATTAGGCCGCAATCAGCCGCTCAGTTATAAATTCTCTACTTTGTGTGTATTTTCTGACTTCCCTGCCATTATCAGACATTATTGACGAAGTTTCTTTATATGTTATGAGGAATAGATCAAACGTTGTGAGGTGAACAGCGAATGAAATAAACATTTATGTGGTCATATCATAAGTGTTGGTTCAAAGGAACCTACAATGAGAACAACCCCAGGTGGACTGGCATAGCGTGGTCTTGAACGGTATCAAGATATGGTGGAATTTTCAATCCAACATTGAAGAGAATATTCCGTGCTAGTGTAGAGCTGAGATACGTTCCAAAATGGGAAAATGGGAAAAAGAGACTGCATAGCAGCAAAGAGTTTCAGAAGCATCAGTCTAGCGCCGTTCCCGCTTGAAGCGCTGGAAAAGGTGGTAGATAGATTCTTGCTAGACGAGCTCCTAAGGTTAAGCCACCCAGTTCAATCGTAGTTTGTTCATTCATTATTATATTCATCCATTCTGTTATTACTGTATTCATTAATTTTTTACCTTCATACACTCATTTCAATCTTTAACCTTCTTCTATCCAATCAAAATAATGTATTCTTCCAAAATAGATGCATGCAATTTTGGATTGTTTTATTTATCCACCTTTCCATTCATACTCCATTTCAATATTCTATTTTGCATTCAATAATTATTCATTTTCAGTCAATATATGTGCCGGGGTTTGTTATTATTTCCCGTAGCTGCTTACCTGGAAGGAGTGTTTTTTGAGCATATGTTTTATCAAAATTAAAGTATCCAACTTCGGTATGGAAGTTATGACCTGGGCAACATCTTCCTCGGTGACTTCTACCAAATGACAATTTTCTTCCTCTGACGGAAGGAGGCGACTACCGTGTTTGGTGACCCATGGGTGAACCTAAAAGAAAAACAGTTTTATAGATTGTCTGATGGAGAGTATCTACTTCTTTTTGGTGATCAGACACAGATCAATTAGATATACAATGTGTGATAAAAATACTAAAAAGATACCCAATGTGCCCTCACATAAAATACAGTCTATAGTTATATATTATGTTATATAAAAATTGTGAGAAGTCGAAAAAATGTAAAAAATAAAAAAAAGAAGAGGAAAAAGAAATGTAATTATTAATACAGTAGAAATGAACAATAAACGATGAACATTGAACAATGGAAAATGACCATACTGATTACAATTAATTCGAACAAGATATATTGAAATCTTCTCTGGATCTGAATTCATGACATCCAAAGGTTATTTCTCTGTTTACCGATATGTATATAAGACCTGGTTTATCAGCGAATACATTTTTCAATTTCAACGGAAAACATCTTTTTTGAAAATTCATCGAGTTGAATTTGGAGATTTATGTTCTGAATAAAACCCGAGATCTTTTAAGCTCGAGGGTTTTATTTTCTTAACATGAATCTTAGAATTTATCGAGATGAATTTTCTAAAAGAAATAGAAATTCCAAAATTTATTCGATTTGATAAACGACGGTAGAGTTATATTTGATCACATTATTTCCCAAATATGTCAGGTAACCAATAACATTTATTCCACAAAGTACATAATTATTTTTATTAAATTAATGAACGTAATATGTCAAACGACTTGTGGAATGTGTTGCATACATTCAGGCAACTGTCAAGGAGGACCATGTAATTTATTCGCAAAAGGAACGAAGCGGGTTTATTATACATTTTGACAGATGAGGGAAATAATCTGAAATATATCATCATCGTCTATACACATGGATGATTGAAGCTATTCTTTGAATTCTTCTGTACTTCTGAAGTTCTTTAATCCTATAAACACCACTCTCGGAAGTTTAAGTTTAGATGTTGTAATGCTCATTTCGTATTTCTTCCTCAGGAAAATTTTGTAGCCTTTGATTTATTTCTCCAAAGTCATTTTCAGTAGTATCTCCCTTTGTTCAATTTTTTGTATCCTTGATATACAAGCCTTGATTGACTCTCACTGGATCAATTTTGGCTTGAATTTCTTTTTTGTGTTTTTTGAAACTTTGTTCAATTTTAGGTTTAATGATCAGTGGCAGAGAATTCTGCGCACTATATCTTTCCGCATACGTTATTTTTTCAGTGAATTCAGATCTCTTACATTTGAAAGAGAAATTATCAACTCTATCCTTCAAGAAATTTGATTTCCGTTTCATCACTACGATTGGTGATCAATTTATTACATTCTTCAAATAAGAAATCTAGACAGTAGTAGAGATTTTCAATTTTTTGCAATTATTTGATATTTTGCTCCCAATAGTTTCAGTAAAATTTAATTTTCTCCTCTCATTTGGATAATTTTCCAACTTCCAGTTTCTGTACTGTTTTGAGTTGTTTGTGAAGTAATAATGTATTTTCAGAATCATCAGTGTTAACATAATCCACTAGGAGTGCACTGAAATGTATCAATGTAATAATGATCCTTCTGTAAAACTTCGTGAGTATTTTGTGATATCTTAGATTTATATGTGTCAAATAGTGTCAAAATTTATAATTTGAGTTATATTGCATTAATACTCTAAATGGAAAGTCTTCTGTAATAGTACACAAACAGAATACGTACAACACGAGAATTGAGAAATTTTTTCAATTCACAGTTGAGCACTTCCACAATTAATACTGAATATTTGACAGCATTACAAATAGAATCAAGAATAGATTTAAGTAATCAAAGCTTCTTGCTTTAAAATACATGGTTGCGTTCATGAACTTACTCTGCTAGTAGAGTAACAGTACGATCACGTCTTTGAAAATATGATTCGATCATAGCTCCCCAATTATCGTTCAAAAACTATCCAAAAATGTCAAGTGTAAATTGACATTGAAGTGAAGGACTTTTGATTTATGAACTCTGGAGTTGATACTTCATTATTGAATTATTATTATTCAATTATGGATACATATCATACAATTTTGGGAACTCATGAATGTTAGTTAAGTAGTGAATACAACTCCTCACTACTATCAACAAATTCAATTTTGTTTTCCTGGTCACACAGCTTTAAAATTTCCTGGGACACATTTCAACATATCCTCATTATTAGGAATAATAGTATCCCAGCCAATGGATATTGTATATAATGTAAACCATATCGTGGGAATACAATCATAAGCATGTAGGCCTCTCAATCGGGCCCGTTATGCACCCCCAGCTGCTGGGAACTGATGGATCAATTTTGAAGGAGTGTTAATTCGCGCGCGAAAGAAGCCAGACTTCTACTACCACACTCTCCGGGTTCAGAACGATGCTCCCGAGGTGCGCTTCCCGTATTGCTGCCACTGCTGGGCATTCCGTGAGGATGTGGGTGTCTGACTCCTCATTCTCCAAGCACTATTTGCATTCAGTATCATTCGTGATATCTTTATGATATTGAGGTGCTTGTTAAGATGTCAGTGATCCGTCAGGAGCCCCACCACTATTCTTATTTCCATTCTGCTCATTGAGAGCAGAGTATTGGTCCTCCTAGTGAAAGGGCCTCCGATGAGGAGTTTCGATTGTCACATGCCTGGGGTCTCTTTGCATGCATCCTGGAAATTGACTTCCACGATTTCTTTCATGGATCAGGATTGATTTGGAGTAAGCAATCCTTCATCAGAGTATGTTTATGAACGCAACCCAAAAGGTATTATTGTCGACAGGAATCCATCATCCTGCGATTCACGCATCCAACATCCGCCGCTGACTTCCGTCAAAGCTTCCGAAAGAATAAGTTTTCAAGGGCTCTCCACAGTTTCCTATATCCCCGTAGCCCTTATGAACTTATAAAATCAATTGCATCTTATGTGAATGACGTCATTGCAACATTGTTGTCAGTATAAAGCTAACGCTATCTTGGCTCTACGTCCTTTCCCTTACTATGAAAGTTAAAACCATCGCCGTATTTAAGACGCAATGCCGGTAACAGACACTATAGAAGAGCACGTTGAAAGAATCAGTGATAATTTGATGGACGAAGAAATGCGTGAAAACGAGATTAAATGTGTAGTAATAGTTCTAAGAAAAAAGGGGATTTCATTGGTCCCTTGAAAATGGACTGAAAGTGCTGAATTTGATGAATTCTCATACAAACGAACGTGTTCGACTCGCCAAAGCGTAAAGCAATTTTCTACGAACGAATTGGATCGTTTGAAGGAAGGAAATGGGTAACTTTTATTCAAAAAAATTCGGAAACGGAATATTTTTCCCATTTCCAATTATTTTATGAGTCAACTTCCTCTTCACTGATAAATGGAAAGTCAATTTTCTGGTAATCAGTTGAGCATGAAGAGTACGTATGGCTATTATACTTATCTATTTAATTATCCATTTATCAACGCCCCGCAGGCATTCGCTTCTTAATCCAATTATATAGAATGACAGAAAGACAGAAAACATTTAATTCCACAAGAACCTACATACATTTACCAAAATACATATTACAATTGAAAATGACAAGTTTCGCTCATAGAGCACGAGAGAAGGAAGGATTCGATTACTATTATTATTTTTTATTCATGCAATAGTTTGCAATAACCCGATATTATGATTTGACTATTATTCTGGAGTATCAATTGAAAGCAGAAATTATTGAAGTGAGTCATCGAAACATTCGCTGAGGGTGTAGTATTCTACTTAGTATAGTATACAATAGTATTTTGAATTTGTTTACTGAAATTATACTTTCGAAAGAGTTGGTCAATTTGTTGAGTATTTCTATTCCCATATGATACAATGGTTTTTTTCAATTCACTTCGTAATTGAATGATGGAATTTTGTAAATTGTAAATCTCGATACTGTAAGAGATTAAATAAGATAAGAAATAACTGAATATATACAGACTTTGATACGTTGAAACAGATTTCGGTTTTGATAGTTCTTATTGCATATAAAGCCCCAGATAGCCTTTTAGTCATAGCTGTTATATGTACAGTCTAACTTTTCTTCAAGAATGTATTCTAATAAGAATTTGGTTTCTGTAGTTGGCTTCAATACTCCATATTTTGTAACAATTTCAGGTTTTTCGCAAGACTTATTTGGGTGAATTATCATATCATATGTTTTATTGGAGTTGATGAGTTTTTTTGCTGTATCGGTCTAGATTGTCATTCATTGCATTTTCCATTACTAAGCACAAAGCCTTTTCTCAGCTATGGATCTATGAATGTTGCTGAAAATATAAAACGCGGTCAGTGGTGATGAAATCAGCTATAATAATCTCTCACACCAATATACTTTTGAGGTTCTTTTAATTGCAAAATATTTCAATATGACACTGACAACAAATTGTAATATACAACATGATGTAATAATTACGTATTTTCAACACTCCGCCTCAATTTATTATATCTTCAGAATTAGACTTCCTAGACTTCTTCTCAATTCTATAAATTTGTTTATAGTCAGAGATTTTGTGAGAATATCTGCCTTTTGAGATTTGGATTCAATATATATAACATCAATCACTTGATCATTATAAAGATCTCGTACGAAATTATATTTCACATCCATATGCTTTAATCGGCGGTGTTTCCATTTTTTAAGCAAATGGATGCAAGACTCGTTATCCTCGTATATAATTATACTCTTACAGTCGATGTTCAGGACCAGTAGAATACTTTTAATCCACAATGACTCAGCAGCAGCTGATGCCAGGGCAACATACTCCGCCTCAGTTGACGACAAGGCGACATTATTTTTTTTTTTGCAAGCTCACACAACAGTTGAACCGAAGCATTCGAATAGAAAACCAGAGATAGATTTTCTGTCGACGTCCCCTGCCCAGTCGGAATCTGCGAATCCAATCAAAGGAGCCTCTTCATTCTTGGGATAGAATAAGCCATAACTTGAAGTTCCTTTCAGATATCTTAGGATTCCTACCCAGTGGATTTCTGTGGCATTACTTTGAAATCTACTATAAAAATTAACTGCAGAACTCAGGTCTGGTCGAGTATTTAACGTCAGATACATAAGACATCCAATAAGTTGTCGATAGGGTTTTTCATCAATTATGCAATTTTCTTTGGGAACATCATGCTCATTTGACTTGTCTGCCATCGGTGTTTTAGTTGGTTCACAATCTTCCATGTGAAAATGTTTCAGTAAATCTGGAACATAGACTGGTTGACTAAGAAACATTCTCCCAGGTGTACGATCAATTTTTATCCCTAAAAAATATTTCAGTTCTCCCATATCCTTCATTTTGAATTCTTCCATTAACTTTAATTTGATTACGTTCATTTGATTTTGATTATTGCCCGTCAGTATTATGTCATCGACATATAATAACATGAAAATATTTGAAGTTCCACTCGAATGTATATACAGACATTTATCAACTTCTGATCTACTCAAACCGATGTTCCTGATGACAAATTGGTCGAATCTGGAATTCCAAGCTCTGGGAGCTTGCTTCAAACCATAAAGAGATTTCTTCAACTTGCAAACTAAATTTGGATCATTTCCCGTGGAACCTTCAGGCTGGAACATGTAGATCTCTTCCTTCAAGTTACCATGTAAAAATCCATCCATCTGGCAAGTAAATAAGTTGAATTTATTAATTACTGCAAGCAAAATCCTCAGTGTTACAAGCCTAGCTACAGGTGAATAGGTTTCCTCATAATCGAACCCCTTCTGCTGGGAACATCCTTTAATTACAAGTCTTGCCTTGTACCTCTCCACATCACCATATTCATCCCTTTTCTTCTTAAAAACCCATTTATTTTTGATAGCTTTTCGACCAGGTGGTAGTTCAACTAAATCCCACGTTTTATTCTTCAATAGAGCATTCATTTCTTCTTCAGCTGCTTCATACCATTTCTCCTTATCATCCCGTCTAGCAATGTCTTCATATGATCCTGGAATATCATCAATGAATGACTCTGCGTTCTGAGCCAATACGGTATATTCATCCAAGTACTTAGGCTTATTTATGATTATAGTACTCCTTCGTAAACTTTCTTTATTATTCGATGCATTTTCTTCAGATATTTCACCTCTTTCATTTTCAGACTCATAT
This sequence comes from Chrysolina americana, assembly GCA_958502065.1. Taxonomy (NCBI): domain Eukaryota; kingdom Metazoa; phylum Arthropoda; class Insecta; order Coleoptera; family Chrysomelidae; genus Chrysolina; species Chrysolina americana. The sequence goes on from OY293410.1 coordinate 91,871,499, forward strand.
CTGATATTTTCATCAACTGGTTCTGATTCTTCTTCATTTTCCTTGTCTAGATCTATTGAACATTTTTCATGGGAGTTATTCATGTTTTCAGTCATCATTCCGTAAAAATTATTTTCGTTGTGGAAAAAGTTTGTCTCATCAAAAATAACATCTTTTCCTTTCAATATCTTTTGTTGTTTTAGACTCCACAACCGGTAACCATTGGGGCAATAACCCATCTTATAACATTTTTCTGACTTGGAATCAAGTTTACTTTTTAGAGTTTCTTTTGGAATAATATGTAAATAAGCTACACACCCAAAAACTCTCAACTTCTGAACATTTGGTCTCCTTCCGAACCAAAGGTCAGCTGGAACTTTATCTTTCAGAGCAATCGTAGGACTTCGGTTTATAAGATAAACGGCTGACAACATTGCTTCGTTCCAATAAGATTTTTTAGTTTTGAATTCAATAATAAACATCTTGCTCTCTCAATGATGGTCCTGTTCATTCTCTCTGCTACTCCATTTTGTTCAGGTGTGTATCTGATGGTAAATTCGAACTGAATTCCTCTTTCTTCAAAAAATTATTTCATTTCATTCGAAATATATTCCCCCTCATTATCACAACGAAAACAGGTTATTTTGATTATGGACTCAAAGAGTCGAAAATGATGAAATACCTCAGATTTTGATTTGATGCGATAGGCTACTGTGAATTGGGTAAAGTCATCAATAAAAGTCAAAACATACTTCTTCTGATCATATGAAACTGGATTGATAGGACCAAACACATCACTGTGTATCAATTCTAGAGGGCGTTTTGCTCTAATTCTTTGCTCATTATGAGGCTGTTTAGTTTGTTTTGCCTCTATACAACATGAACACATTGATTTACTCATATCATCTGAGAAATTCATTCCATCTACCATAATTTTAAACTTTTTCAAACTGTCGTAGTTGACGTGACCCATCCGCTTGCGCCACAATTCCATACTTTGGTCTGTAGAGCATAAATTGTCAATTTCAAAATTTATCACAAAGTCCAGTTCATATAAGTTGTGTTTTCTGTATGCCTCAGCGACAATAGTATCATCTTTAGAAATAATTCCTTTTCCATCGAAAAACGTCACTTTGAAAGCATTCATTTCCAACTTTCTCACTGACAGTAAATTGAAGTCGAGTCCTGATACATAGACAACTCCTCGAATCTTAATAGATTCACTTTTGCCATTAACAGTTGTTTTCACCGTCATATCTCCCCTTTTCTCAGCTGTCATGTTCTGTCCATTTTTTGCACTTCGAATCTTGATTGATTCCTTTGGTATTTGAATATCGGTCAGAAAAATATCCTCATTTACCATATGCTCTGAAGCACCAGAGTCTAGATACCAACTTATCATATACTGATCGTCAGTAAACACTGGAAAACAAAATTCATCATCTTCTATTCCGTTGGAGTTTTCAACTGCCAAATTTGCTGATTTTCTGAAATCTCTTGAATATGAATTGTTATTTTTTCTGCACTCGCTCTATTTGTGTCCAATAGAACCACATCGATGGCATCTGAATGCGAAAGAATGTCTTCTGGAATCACTACTTGTCTCATTTTCTTTATGAAATTTATTGTACCTATTCACAGGTACCGAAAATGCGACAGACGTTGAAGGGTCGAATCTCGTATCTTTGGTACTTGTTCGTTTACGTTCCTCGTCTAGAAGTCTATTTTACGAATTCAAGAGTGAGTTTTTCAGTTGATAGGATTTCAAGAGCAGTCACTACCACTTCATATTCAGATGGCATGGTTAGGAGCAAATGGCATACGATATCTGATTCTTGCAAGGTTGCACTACTCGATCGCAGATCTCGAATAAGTTTATCGAATGATAAAAAATGATCATTGAGTTTTTCACTAGATGAGTTGTATTTCATAGCTAATGACGATTTTCTCAACAATAACTGACTTGCCATTCCTTTCTTTCAAACGTGTTACTCAAACTATGCCAAATATCGTGAGAAGTTTCTCTGTCTTCAACATATTCCAAATGGCTATCTGCAATTCGCTGGATTATTTGAGATTTACATTTTCTATCAAGTTTCTGTAGATTCTTCAGATCATTTTCTTTTCTAGTTTTCGTTTCTTCATCTTCACCAGGAAGGATAGTGATTCTACTAGTATACGGTTCATTCACTAAGGAAAGAAAATCCAATTATTCCAGAAGGGTTTCCATGCGAAACTTCCAATTATTAAAATTTGATCCATCAAATAGTGGGATCTTGTATTGCTTATCCTCTTCAGTCATACTCAGAAATATGTTGAAGGCAGTTATGATTTTTCTTAGTGACGCCTGATGAACTAAATGAAAGTGGACGAACTAAACGTGTTCTGGGCCCTGATGAAATCAGCTATAATAATCTCTCACACCAATATACTTTTGAGTTTCATTTAATTGCAAAATACTTCAATATGACACTGACAACAAATTGTAATATACAACATGATATAATAATTACGTATTTCCAACAAGTGGCAATCTGTTATTTTGTTTCTTCATAATTTCAATATAATAAGGTCACTTGCGGTATCGAATCTAACGACCGAAAATTCATCAAAATTGGTTTAGTAGTTACAAGGAAAAAGCGACTTCGTTTTACAATATTTTGATTTTATATTTGATTTGTTACCTTAAACTAAGTTTACCGAATAAATATATAAGTTGCCTCACTCCGCTGAACGTATCAATCCGCCTACCCTCTGCCTCTCGCCACGATTGGGAGGCCCGCGGTCCACAACAGACTCTCAAGTTATAGACCATCAGATAATGACAGATTTTGCTGACTCGTTTTCTCATTTGTGGGATTTTAACACCTGAAAATTATGTCAGTGTTGAGCAGAAAACTATATAATTTTAAAAATCTAATGTTTATGAATATGAACATTTTATTTTCTCTATCTGACTAAGTCTGCCCGACTAGCGTCTACCGATGGTTATCAAAATCACATTCCCATTCCATTCTTACGGCAGCACGCTCTGACATGAATGAAATATACTACAATGGTGCTTTTTATCCGAAAACTGCCGAACTAAGAAATCAGTGAGAATGTTGGTAAGGTTGGAACTATTTCGCGCCACGCTATATTTCAATATGGCTATTCGCCGCCCATTTCGGAAATCAAATCAATCTCCCAAACGACATTGTCTGGATATTCCGTATTTCCCTATCAGTTGGAAGTTGCACTGTTTTTATGGGTCTTTCTATTTTAATAAAACATAGGCAAGTATTGACTCATTTCAAATCAATGTCAATATATTTATTCAATAAGTACTCCAATCCTTTCTGAGTTCACATACCAAATTTGAGTTTTCCAAGAGAAACCGATTCCAAATGCAGTATGAACTTGGAATACACGAAAGTAAACGCCCACCTTAACGGTCTTGCCCTTTGGAAAAGTGTTTAGTGCTCTCTAAATCGAATTACTTTTTGAAAGTGCTTAGTAATCGCGAACACTTCATGAAAAGAAGGGCTTAGTGCCCGAGACTCCCGAGTACTTTTCAATAGTGCTTAGTGCTTAGTACTCGAAGCACTCTTTGTCAGTGCTCGACACAGCTCTAAATGCCAGTATCATCCGCAGATAGAAAGATACTGTTGAAAATCTCTGCACCAGGTCATTTATGCATATCAAAAATAGCGGAGGTCATAATATTGATCCCTGAGAAACACCGTATTTCATATTTACGATATTAGATCTAATATTTGAGATAGAAGTATTGTTCAGCCTTTCCACTTCCACGTGGATTTTGTAGATAAGATTCAATTCACTGGTATGATGTGCCACGAATGACGTAAGGAGTTAATTTCTCCAAAACGATTGCATGGTCCACACAATCGAACACTTTCGATATATCGCAGAAAATGACAAGTGGTATTGATTTCTCTTCAATGATGATTTTCATTAGATCGAATGCAGCGTCGCCATTTTCTCTGATTCTAAACCGTATTGTTTTTTCTCTATTATATTGAGTATGTCTAGATATTTTGTTAACTAATTTTTCATTATGGTTTGAAACATTTTTGAAGAAGCTAGTTTCTATTCATAGACTATCTGGCAAAATAGCAATTCCCAAACACAAGTTTATCAGATGGGTGAGACCAGGTTTTAGTATTTCGTGATCGGAATTTCATGGTACCCAGAATTTTTATTATTTTTCAATCTCTTAACTATGACTTCTAGGGTTGGTTGTTCTATATTTTGATTATTCATTTTCAGTGACATTGGATTTGTCAATGTTCTGTAATAACCTGAGATATATTTCAAGATATTTTCATTTGTAGTAAACCTCTTGAAATATAGGAGTCAACGCTTATTTCTGCAAGAATTTTTTAGAGCTTTTTTCAATTCAAATTTTTTCAAAGAAAATTATTCTCCAAAACAATCATTGAAAATGATTTGGAATTTTTCAAAAGAGCTGTCAGTATTCAAATAGTTTCAAAATAGTATACAGCCATACAAGTTTTATAGAACACCATCGTTGTTTTTGGAGTACGACATGAACATGCATTGCATCTATTTTTTTATACTTTTTAGCACTAGAATTTTTTCAATTATTTGCCTGATAGTGGTATGCGTATGTTTGATTTTCCTTGTAATCAAGCTACGAAAGTTACGCCACTCCTCGATGTTATTCAATATTTTAACGGATTTTTCTGATTTTAATTTCGCGAGTTTTCTGAACTTTTACTGACATTTTTAGACGTGATTTTCCACATTCGAAACCATCGAAAATGAATCAGAGTTACTTCGGGTTCACTATACAGTCATCAGAGGTTTGGGGCTGGCATTTTTTTTTAATATTTCCTGCAAATTTCTATAGGGATAGGAGCTTTAAGCTACTCGACCGACCATATTTTCGTAATTTACCACGTCAAAAATCTTTCAAATTATTTTAAATCTCCTTCTCCTTTAAATCGATATTTGTCTAGCTTTCCGAAGGATAAGTAGGCAAAATTTTTTGTTTTGAAGCTGTTCGACAGTCCGATGTTTTTCACTATTTTTACAGATTTTTCTAACTTTATACTGGCAAGCTTTTGCAACTTTTATCGAGAAGGAGGGCAGACATTTTAATTTGCCATAATTTCTACACCTCTGGAACCATCAGAAACGTTTTGAAGTTCCTACGCGTACTCTGTCTAGCCTTCAGGGAGGAAAGGGGGAAGAAAACTTCAAATCAACCATTTCGACAATTCGATGGTTTTCAAAAGTTTCACTACTAAAAGTCGAGAAATGGTCCTAGTTTCTATGCGTTCTCTATCTGGCTGTCAGGGGGCAAGAAATTAATTTTTTAATTGAATGATTCGATGGTCCCATGTTTTCCACTATTTTACCGATTTTTACAAATATATTTTCGCCAGCCCACCCGACAGATGATTTCCTTTTCGACGTCTAAAATCGACGGAAGTATTTCCAAATTCCTGCTGCGCGTTCCTAATCTAGACTCAAGGGACAGGAGGTGAAATTCCATCAGATGAAATTATTGAATAATTTGATGTTCTTTACTTTTTCTTCGCGATATCTCATTTTTTTTTCTAGAACGAAGGGGTCCAAGCCCCCAGATCATCATGTTTTTCGTGTGGTTTGCTTTTCATGGGACAGTGACCTAATTTTATTTTAAATCAGATTCTTCAATGATCCCATGTTTTCATTATTTTTATCGATCTTTCAGTTATGATTTTAGCTAGTTTTTTTCAACTATTTTTGAGAATCCAACATTTATTTTTTGCCTAATTTTTGACATCTGAAACCATCGGAAATTTTTACGAATTCCTACCGTTCCCTATCTGGCTTCCACTAATTCTATGGATTTTTCCGATCTTATTTTCGTCAGTTTTCCCAATTTCCGGCACACTATTTGAATCAATGTAATTCTATGGATATTTCCGATCATATTTTCGTCAGTTTTTCCAAACTATTTGAATCAATGTTTCATTTCAAGTTTGATGACATTTCACGCCTTCTCAATTATGTAAATGATGACGACAAGAAAAAGTGGTAATTTGAAAACATGTTGATATTATTAATTCGAGGTTCATATTTTGATACGCTCGTTGAAGCACCCTCACATATTTTTTTAAGATATTTGTATTCATATTTCTTACAATACAATACTCGGTTTACTAATTATATGCAAAAAGTATTATTTGAAGGGACTGCTACAAAAAGTTATCATATTGAATCGTGAATATTTCAGAAAATGTATAAAATTTGGGTGTCTCGATAGAAGTATGAAAGATTAAAGCATCTTTCGCTTTAACTAAACATGTAGTTCAGATGAATCGATAGATCAGTGAATTGCCACTATCATATAATTAAGTGTTTGGCCATCAACTTGAATAGAATTCAATAAAAAATATATCTCAGAAGTTTCGTGATAATATACCGGCAACTGTAATAGCTAAAGTTCGAATAGAGAGTCTGATTGAATGATACAAACTCAATTTCATACATTTAGAGGACTGTAAAGCTAAGATAACAAAGTTAATAAATCATCCAGAATGCCGTGTCACGGCAGACGTTAACGTTAAAGTAGCGCAACGCACTAAAACACTCACTTTGATCTCTGGTAGAGTTATCCTTTGACTGGGCTCTTTAACTAACATCTTCCTAATCAGGTCTTTGAGATCGTCGCTGATGTCTGGCTTGCTGGGAAATTCCACGTTCTGATGTTTGATTTTCGAATAGAGCCCGACGATGTTGTCGTCGTGAAACGGTAGAAAACCGTAAACAAAAGCGTAGAGAGTTACGCCCATTGACCAGATATCTGTAGCCTGAAAAAAAAAATACAAGCATTTATAATGAAAATTTAAATGTATTCATGAGGCCTGTTTGATATGTCTGTCACTGAAAAAATAATTAAAATTTTTCAAACACAATATCTACGATGACGCTGAAGGACCAATGTTTTTCTTTTTTAATAATCTAGACTTTTGGGTTACCGACCTAAAATTTGGGTTCCTGACTTGAATATCGGTACCCCAACTTGAATATCGGGATCCGAACTTTAATTTCGGAATTTTGACTTTATTCTCTTAAACTTAAATGAATCGAGAATAAGCAGTTTGAAAAATGAAACGTATATGCGGATATGCAACATCTGAATCTGATTTGTTGTGAGAGAATCAGGATGAATTGCGTCATACCATCTGCTCAGTAACGTTCATCGACAACTTGACAACAATAAGTTTTCCTAAAATATCCGCTTCTTGTTCTTCACTCCTTACATAAATTGGCAAAATTTCAGAATTTCTAACTTTTTCTCGAGTGAAGTGAAACAGTACATCTATGTGTTCAGTTCGTTGATGAAATTCGGGATTTCGAATAAGTCGTATTGCACTTTGATTGTCTGTATATAATATTGTTGACTTATCAATATTTTCTCCAATATCTTTCAACAACTGCAGCAACCATATAGCTTCTTTTGAGGCATTCGACGATGCAACATATTCCGCTTTTGTGGTTGACAAACACACTATGTTGCCTTCGACTTGCCCGTATTACTGGTCCTCCACAAATCTTGAAGATATAGCCAGTTGTCGAACATCTTGTTGCGATATCACTGGCAAAATCAGTATCAGAATATCCAACCAAATTGGAGCAATCGTAATCTTCACTACCAAATATTCTTGCATGATCTAAAGTTGTTTTCATTTCTGTCCACTTTTCAAAAGGTGTTGAGTTTGGAGTTTTTGATGTTGGTGTTCTGTTTAGAATGTACACAGCTATATTCACTGCTTCAGCTCACAGCTATTTTGGAACTTCACCTCCGCAAAGCATTGAACGTGCACTTTCAATAATGGTTCTGTTATCCCGCTCATTTCTCCCGTTTTGTTCTGGAGTATATGGTGCTGTCCTCTCCAATTCAATTCCGTGTCTGTTGATGTACTCAATGAAGTCTGTATTGCAATATTCAGTTCAATTGTCGACATGAAGGGTTTTTACTGAATGTCCAAATTTTTTCTTTGCTAGACAGCAATCATTCTTGAAACATTCTAAGGTATCCGACTCATATTTGATTAAGTATACAACACGATAGCCTGAGAAACTACTGTCTTTAAAAAGTAAGAAGTATCTTGCTCCTTGCACAAAAGATACAGCCATTGGTCCGGAAATATCACTGTATATCAGTTCACCAGGTAATGAGTGCCTACTGGAATTGTTTGTCTTGAACGGTACTTTGCTTACCATAAGTACAGCCTGCACAGAAGAAATTCTCAGAACTGGCTATTTTCACGCCACTGACTAGTCCTTTCAATCTGATATCTTGAAGATATTTCTCATTTAAGTGTTCCAAACGCTGATGCCATAAATAGAGATTATTTTCTTCAGCAGTATTGACTTGAATTTTGATGGTACGAAAAAGCATATGGTAATTATTATTGAAAATTTTTGGTTTCTTGTTCTCCTTCACTATTTTCATTCCCTTGCTGGTGATAATTCCTTCAGAAAATAGATTTTTCCTGAGTTCTAGAATATATAGTACATCATTGATCGAAGCATTGAACCATTTTCCAAATATTAGTTTTTGGATTTTTATCGCTCCCTTTCCTTTGACCATGAGGTTCTTATTATTTCCAAGAGATACTGAATTTCCTTCGTCGGTTTCCGCAAAAGTAGTGAAATATTCTCTATGAAAAGTCATATGAGCTGAAGCTCCACTATCTAGGATCCAAAAATCTTCAGAAAAATTTTGACTTTCATTACTTTCTACATTGAAGGCAGTTTCACTTGAACTTGTTTCTGTATCACATCTACTTTCAAGGTTAGGTTTCTTCTTTGGTAATCTTCAGTCTTTTCTGATTCTAACTACATTCGTTATTGGTTATTGCAAGATCTATCTTGTAATTTAACATTAATTCCAAGATTTCAAAATCGATTTTGCACAAATCTAGCTATCTGAAAGATCGATCTGGCAAATAGTGCTCAATCGCAAGATTGCTCTTGCAATTAGAGTTTGATTTTTAGATCGATCTTGTAATTGAAGACTAAAATTGCACGATCGGTCTTGCAAGTGAGGTTTTGTCAATCAGCTTAATTTGTAGGAAAACTGTTATTCATTCAGCGCCTTTGATAATAATACGTACTCATTCAAAAAAAGTTTCTCAGTAAATGGTGCATTAAGTACGCATTAGAATTCCTCGCAATGTATTTTATAGCATCTTTTTTGAGGAGAAAAATGCCTAGTACTAGTGCTAAAGTTCTGGCTCACCTTTCCACTGAATCCAACTTGTCTCTGTTCGTTGACAGCTTCGGGTGCAGTGAAAGCTGGGGTACCGGCAGTACTGGAAAGGAAAGCATCACTTCCATTGAATTCGTTGGACACTCCCAAATCGGCGATCTGAACTCGGTCTTCGTCGCTCAGGAGCAAATTGGCAGGCTTGATATCGCGGTGAATGATCCTTTGATAATGAACTACAAGAAAATGAAATCAGTAAAAAAAGTTCATGCTCAACCATAATGAATAGTTAGGAGGGCCAGGATATATTTTATTCTCCATTTTGGATATTGAGCATATTCTGATTAGCAAAGTTTCAGACAGAATTTCCACTCATTAACTCAACACAAGTAAATATAAAATCCCGAGATTATCTCTTAGAATCAGCTTATTCTGACTTGTTACGGATCGGATAATTGTATCTAATGCACATACCGAATCTAATTTGAATTCGTAAAATTCGTATTTTGATATTTGAGACTACTTGAACACATTCTGCTCGTAACCGTATTGAACAGTGGCACGTCAAGAAAAACTATATATTCATGAACTTGAAGTTTTCAGGGCCAATTACACGGGTTACACGCAACGCCTTAAGTGGCACTTGAATTCAAAAAATCGATAGAATGTGTTAAATGGTTTGTCATATATATATCCATAAAATCACGGTCTGACGGATTCATTTATTCAAGTATGACTCGAATCACTTAGCAGAAGTTGTGGAATTGGTCGAGACATCTAGAAAGATTTGACATATTGATCTGTTTTTGAATTTTTGGGGAAATTGATCTTCAATTTATTCCTGATGAATAACTGTAATGATAATAATAAAAAGCCCACGTCAAAAAAACGGACGAATTATAAAGACTTACTCTTTGTACTTCACAGGCTTCACCCAAACCTTTCTCTGTTAAAATGGTGGTTCTGAACATAGGGGTACTGTGGAATGATGGAAACGTTGTTGTCGAATCTGAATATTATATCAGCTTGCCGTGGTGCGGCAGAAATTTCAGCCGGAACAATGCAGAAGGTCGGAATACTCAGGGCACATGATTTTCGGATCCAGTATTCACTCACCCCACGGTCGTAGGGAGTATTTACTGGGGTCCTCCAGATGTATTAAGGCTCCGGAGGCAGGGCCTGATTGGGAAATTTCTGACGGGAAAGAGAAAGATCTATGAGCATGGGCTCAATCCAAGTCCTTAGTGAGTTAAGACATAATTTTCCTGAGCAACAGGTGCAAAACCGAACCGGCAGCTAAGGCGCACCCTGCAGGGAATATTCATTCCCTCCCACTGATGTCGGTCGTGGGTATACTAGGCTAACGGTTCCGAATAGACGAGCAAGAGGCCCCCACAACCAGCATGGTGGCAGGGCCCACCACCTGATGACGACCGCAAGGACGCTTTGAGAGAACGGATGAATCAAGGGACGGTCTTCTGTATTCTTGTGAGCCTTGAAGAGGATACATGGTAATAATACATTCTGTATGGTGTGAAACACACCCAGAGCATGCTGCCATTTCCGCCGAAAATCTAAGGGATTATGTATCTCAGCTTCGGGTTCGTGGCTGTCAGAGCTCCTGTGCCGGTTAAATGACAGATAGGCCAAGTATTGGTCTGGCTACAGAGAAGCCCCGCATCATACCGCCGAAGGAAGGTATCAGAACTCGCAGGGTGCTTCATGAGCCCTGAAGCCACAACAACTGGCACAGGTGGATGCGGAGATTCACGATATCTTTTTAGAGGAGGTTGACATCAACTCCGCCATGTAGGACACCGCTAAGACTCTGTCCAAGTGGAGAGAGTGGATATCAGCCCTCAGATGAAATCAAATCGGCAAGAAAACACGCGTGTCGTACCCAGTGTTTGGCCGACTACATGGTGGCCAATAGGCCCTTCTGGTCCACAATGCGGCAAACTGCCGCAAAGTAAGACGAGCTCACCACACACGCAATCAAGCCAACACTGTCTTGATAGGATACGGATGCTGATTTTTGCAAATAAATCACTAAGGCGGGTGAGAAGCATCGCGGAAAACTTGCGCGATGAACCTTCTTGTTTATTCTAAGAGCATCCTTATGTTATAGATAATCCGCCAGCTGTTGATCAGGTGGAAATCTTCAGGAAAAATATCTATGAATATCCGCAATCACCCGACGTATATACTCCAGTCCTAGCCCAGCTCGAAGCTTTCCGCCCGAAATTTCGTCAGTCTCAGCTCAGTGAACTGCGCAATCTGATATCTCTGGAAGAAATTAGACGGGCTCTCAAATGCCTAATCGGCTGAATAACTATTGGAAGTAGAATTTTCCAAGCACCCACCACCATCTGGCAAGCTTTTCAACTCATTTCTAGATGGGGTGCTGATCCCTAATATCCAGACTGATAACATACTCGAATGCATCTTATACATGCAAATACTCTAGGCAGTTGATGAACGAATATAAGAGTAAATTGGGACAATGAAGGGGGTTGCTTGCTGAGAGGAGAACAAGCTCATTGACAGAGGTATCATGCAGGACTCCGTGCAGTATAATCGATGACTGATACATAATCACCTTACGGTACCCGATTAAATAGTGAGATGCATTGGACAGCTGATGCCGCTCTGGAGGAATTGCTTCACCATAAGATCTGATCAAGTTGAGTCCCTCTTTTCTTCTGCATCTCCCTATTGCCATTGTCCGTTGAACTACGGAAAACCCACAGATACGACTGCAGCACCCTCAGCAACCGGAGGCATAAGGTCATCCATCTGTTTTACACGATGGAGATCTGGAGAAAAGGATCTTCACCAGTCCTCAAGGGCTGTGCAAGAGTACACGCATGCTATCGGAAGGGGGTTTGTGATCGACAAATGTGCTATGGTTCATCTCAAAAGAGTGTGAAAGGACGCCCCTCTCAAAAATCTCTCCGCAGAAAGTATCAGCATGAACTTCAACACATTTGGTGATAAGAACTGTCGGGAGAGAACAAAGTTGCTGCAACTAATATGCTCGCCGTTCCGATTACACTTTGCTCCTTTGTAGTGAATGGACTCAGGAAGAGCTACGACCACTCCAGACACCGAGAAAGCCGTGGACTTTTGAGTTTGGAGGGTCTACATAACAGAATTGTACTGTATGTGAAGTCATCAAGAGTTCATATCCCCTTCTCTGCACAGTCTTCGACTATGAGAAAGCAGGGATCGGAGCATATCTATTCCGTATATCCGTATATTCCGTATATCCGTGTATTCGACACGAAACGTGGTGACCCAAACTCTGTCGCCGAGTTGGACCCGTACAGCAAAAAGCGTGCATTGAAGTTGCTAAGACTGAGGTGTAGTTAAATGAGGATAAACCAATGCACACGGTCTTCTTCAAGAACGTAACAGATATAGGGGTCTCAGACACAGATGCAGAGCTTGTCGTGGGGCGTCTGAGACCATAATGCTATAACTCCCAGCTGTACCGGTGGTACCTTCTGGGGGATATTTTCATGCAAATACAAGCTGATAAGCCGGATGTAGTCCTCCTCGACCATCAAAGTAGGGCAAAACGAACATCGCCCGAAAGAAGTAATATCAAGAATTACTCTTTGAACTCCGCAGGCTTCATCAAAACTACTGTATTTGAATGTTGGTTCTGATGGTGGAATGACACGCTACTCTTGAAACTGAAAATCATACCGGCTTGGAGAGATGCGGCAGAAATATCAGGCAGACGAATGCAAAAAGCCGTCCTCCTTGGTTCACACCATCTACTTAAGGCATCTCGTACCCAGTAATCATTCACCCTACGGTGCGGAGAGTGACTAATATTGGCGTAAATGACAATATTGCGCCCTCCAAATGTATCGCTGCTCCAGAAACGTAACTCATAATTCTGTAGAAGTGTATTACATTTTTGTAAAAACAGAAGCTAAGTTTTGAATTTTTTTCAGGTGAGTAACGCAGTACCTGTATAAAAAAGGCTTAACCTCGTACTGAAACGATCACTTCGCACCACCAAATCCACAAAAAAAGTTGACAACCTTCATGCGGAAGACGAGGATTTTCTGGGGCCCAATAATGCTGTCATGTCCGGTAAATAAACTGATTTTGGATAATTTGACCTCATCCATCCATATACAGAATATCTAGCATTAATTTTCCGTGTGTTTATCAGAAGCGATTCACAAATCTCTAATAGTCTTGGTAAGTCTCCTACTTCAAAATTAACAACTAATCAGGGGAAAATAGATCTCCTCTAATGCTTTCTTATAATCCACTGAATCTTTGAAAATGATAACCACGTCCGAATCAAGAATTGACCTGTTCTCCATCGATGACAAATGCAGTCTTATGAGTTAGAAGCCGTTTATCGGGATGTATTTCGGTAAAATTGCGACGTGTTCGACCTATAACTCTGTTACATTTTTCGTGAATCCAAATGAACCACTTCATATTCGAGTATTCACAAATATCAACTAATAACTTTTTTTGCTTCGGTTTCTACGAGATCTTAAAATTTCCATTTATTCTTCGGCACCCTCGTCAAAATTTATGATGTTAACAATTTGTAAAGGGAGCATATGTTTAAACGTAGGCTATATGTGAAAACGTTCATTCTAGATAAGGCAAATCGTTGACAATAGTAAATAATTGGGTGTGGAATAAAAACTGGTATCTACTCACTCATTTTTTGTTTTTCGTTTACATTTTTTGATGATTATTAATTTCTGAATACCTTGTATAATGAACTTGAAATTTCGAAAGGTAATGAATTGCCTACAGTACTTTTAATGAAGGGACAATGAATAATTAACTGCTTTTTTCGCCAGTACTGAAATGTTTGCTACAAAAATATGAGTGATGTTCAACATTGTTAAAAACCCTCGTTATTGCCTGAATAGCATCATTACGGTCTAGAACATGCTATACACAGAGTTGGCCATTGAAAACGAAACAGCGACTCTGTAGACCAGCAGAATCGGATTTAAAAAAAAACGTTTAGGCACGCCAACTTCATTTTCGAGAGGGCATCGTTCTCGACGAAACTCATTCAAAATACCGGGTGGCTACGGAAGTATTGCCTACGGAATATCTCAGTTATTGTATGAAGTAGGTTTGTGAAATTTGGAGCGTCGATATAATGACATAAGAGCTAGAATTTGAGCATATTGACATGTCGAAGTTAACTTCCGGTCTGACCGGAAGTAACATCAACTTTCTTATTTCAAATGGAAACCCTATTTTATTTTCTTTTCGCTTTATTCAGCATTCAATTCCCTTTCTAATGACATATCACAAGTTGGTATCTAACCAGAAACTAGATCAGATAAAAATTATTATTGAAATTCACCGAGTAGGCCGTGGAAGCAAAATGAAAGCCAAAAATTGAAAAGTTGGCTATGGAAACCATACGTCACTTGATAACAGTTGCTACTACTGTGATATTTTATTTTCATTCGTCGGCGTTATAAAAAGCCGCCAAAAAAAATATTGGAAAAATTGGGAAAAAAACAATACTCTGTAGGTCCATAACTTAAATAGGAACATACAACTTTTTCTTGCCTGTACTATTCAGCATAACCATTCATTTTTAATGATATAATAGAAAGTAATTTATGGTGAATGTTTAAAAAATTCTTATGCCGCTGAACAATTGTATTTAGAGCGATATCCAGGGAGGCAGCAACCGTCAAGAAGGTATTTCCAGTGGCTTGAAGGAAAATTATGAACTGAGCCTGATGTTCACGAAGACCAAGAAGCATTTGTTATTCATGAGGAAACTGAAATTAATGTATTATCTTTAATACAATATGATAGCACAATTTCCTCAAGGCAGATTGGCGCCGTATTAGCTATAAGTAAGGACTCTGCTAGGAAAATTTTGAAAAAACATCGATTTAAATCCTTCAAGTATCAGTTGCATCAACATTTGTATGAAAATGACGGTGAAAGGCGCCTGGAATATTGTAATTGGTTTCTTCGACAAAATGCTGAGAATCACCTATTTAACTATTATATCTTGTTTACGGACGAGTCAAGATTTACCAACAATGGATTATTTAACAGGAATAATACAAGGTAGGTACTGTACTTTATTTGGATTATTGTCGATAGTCGAAGTGTAAAGTGCTAAAAGTGTGAACGGTCTTTTGTTTCAGGTACTGGGCGATAGAAAACGAGCACCGGCTTCGACAAGGTGGCTTCCAGGAGAGATTTGGTGTGAATGTTTGGGCAGGAATAGTTGGAACTCATATTGTTGGCCCCATTCTTTTTCAAGGCCAACTAACCGGAGAGAGATACTTTAATTTTTTAACGAATGAAATTTCGGAATTCATTAACAACCTACCAGCGGAAATAACTGAGAGAATGTACTTCCAGCAAGATGGCGCCCCTCCGCATAATTCAAGAATAGCAAGAAATTATCTTCAAAATCGCTTTCAAGAGAGACTTATAACAACCCATGGTCCAGTCAGGTGGCCACCAAGGTCACCTGATCTTACTCCGTGCGACTTTTTTCTATGGGGGCATCTTAAAAATAGGGTATATTCCACACAGCCTACAACTCTACATGAGCTAGAAGTAAAAATTCGTAGAGCTTTCCAAGATATCACGCCCCAAATGTTGAGAAACGTTTTACATGAAAATATCACCAGAGTCAATAAATGTATTGACGCTGAGGGAATGCATTTCGAACATTTGTTTTGAATTTATTTTATCTTTAATCCTATCAATTTGAATTTTTTTTTTCCATAAATCTGTTTTTTTGTTATTTGAAAAATAATAATTGGATGTTTTGGTATTTCATTTCAAAAAATTACTTTCTATTATATCATTAGAAAGGAATGGTTATGCTGAATAGTACAGGCAAGAAAAAGTTGTATGTTCCTATTTAAGTTATGGACCTACTGAATATTGTTTTTTTCCCAATTTTTCCAATATTTTTTTTGGCGGCTTTTTATAACGCCGACGAATGAAAATAAAATATCACAGTAGTAGCAACTGTTATCAAGTGACGTATGGTTTCCATAGCCAACTTTTCAATTTTTGGCTTTCATTTTGCTTCCACGGCCTACTCGGTGAATTTCAATAATAATTTTTTTCTGATCTAGTTTCTGGTTAGATACCAACTTGTGATATGTCATTAGAAAGGGAATTGAATGCTGAATAAAGCGAAAAGAAAATAAAATAGGGTTTCCATTTGAAATAAGAAAGTTGATGTTACTTCCGGTCAGACCGGAAGTTAACTTCGACATGTCAATATGCTCAAATTCTAGCTCTTATGTCATTATATCGACGCTCCAAATTTCACAAACCTACTTCATACAATAACTGAGATATTCCGTAGGCAATACTTCCGTAGCCACCCGGTATATAATCCAAGATCACAGGGCCCCCAGGCGTTACTTAAATTCTCACAAATGAAACATATGAGATGAAGTAGTGTTAGTATTAACTTTGAGTGTGTGCACAACTGCTAGCTTGGGTCGAAGGCCAATTCAAAGATATCAAATGCTGAAGGTAGATACAAACATTACACACATCTTAATGCCGCAGTGTTGATTTTCACATGTTTGAAAAAATATTGTTAAAAATTAATAATTTAGCTCCCAAAAAAATTATGTTTCTGCAGTCTTTCAACACTGAGACTTCAAGAAATGAGAGTACTGTTTTAACCTACCCTTAGCACATGGTAAATTTACCGTCGGCCCAAGCTAGCAGGTATGCACACTCAAACTCAGTTAAAACTAGCACTACTTTATCTCATATTTCATGAGAATATAAGTAACATCTGGGAGCCCCGGCATTCTTCAATATTTCGATTAAGCAGATCTTGAGATTCAGGTTCCGCTTCATAGATCTTGTTTTTGTAACTCCACTGGAAAAAATCAAGTGCGTTTGAATCTGGGGATCTGGCTGGCCAATCTATAGGACCTCTTTTTCCAATCCAATTCTCCTGGAACATCCCATCCAGAAACACTGTAACAGGCTGTGCATAATACGGAGGTGCTACGTCTTGTTGAACAATCAAATGGTCTTCTACGTAACGACGGTAATTTTCAATGATGTCTACAAATTGCGAAATAATAAACTCAACACTCATTGTAATTTCAAATGTGTTTCACTTGTCAGATTACCTTCGAGAAAAATTGGTCCAAACAAACGGTCTCTAAAAATACCGACCTAGACATTCAGTTTTTGGAGAGTTTGAGAGTGGATTTCATGAAAGACATTTGAATTGACATCTGACCAATACCGACGAGTATGTCGATTCACAGTTGGATTAGAAGAGAACGTACACTTATCAGGAAAGTGGATGTTGAAACGGAAATTTCTATAAGCATCTTTTCATGCAGTTATAATTCTACAATACTATTGTCGCTGATCGAAATTATCTTCATTCAATTGGTCAACAAAATGTATTTTGTAGGGATGGATTTCATCATATAGCATCATTTCTACTGATGTTGGTAACACTATTTGATTTCCTCGTGAAGTTGTATCTGCAAGAAAGTGCAACTTTTCGTTTCTTGTTGGCTGATCCAATTTGACGAAATTTTTGCTCCAATTCTAGAACGTATTTCCTACTAACAAATTCGTCTGGATGCGATTCATTGAAAAAAAATTTCACCACATTTACTAAATCTATATATTCCTATGTTTCATTGTAGTTTTATTTTGAGTAAATAAATATTTTTTTAAGTTTTTTAAAGTTTGGGGGCAGTGTGTCCATCATTCCACCAAGGACCCCTATTATCAGAAGTACCATTTTAACAATATGGTTTGGATAAAACCTTCGGAGTTCAAAGAGTATGCATGTCGATATTCAGTCCGTTATTCAGACGATGTTCGTTTCGCCAGGAGCCAAAAACTCTTAGTCTGTTGGTCAAAGAGGACTGCATTAGGCTTATTGGCTTATATTTGCCTGAGGGTGGGGAATGAGTAGTGCCAACGTAGTAAAACACTCGTAGCTAGACAGGCTGACCACAATTGTATGATGGACTCAGCTACTCCAAGACACGCTCTGTATCTATACCCATCTGAGTGAATTCCTATTATCATTATTATTAATTCGCTGTACAATAATCGTTGTTATTCCAACCGTTTCCGCCATCGCCATTATTGACGAAAAATATTCAGCAGCTCTAGTCAGTAATTCGCTCTAATGTCGTTCAACCGAGGATAAATTTACCGCTGGTAGACGAAGTCAACATGTTTTTTTTTTTGTATTTGGCTCCAAATTGACAAAAATCTTTTTATGGATTCCTAAGAATCCTAAATTTGTTTCAATCAATCGAATGAGAATAGAATGAAGAGGTGAGGTGAAATAGGATTTTTTTAGTGGTAGACAGTTGAAACCTTTAATTCCTTGACAATGATAATCATAATAAATTGCAATATTCGATCTTGTTTTTATTGATTGAATAAACAGAATGATTTTCTAACTTCAACATTAAATATATCGAAAGCGAAAAGACGGAATCCAATTTTCTTTCATGCTCCATATTCAGGAAACAAAAACTCCCAAATGACATATCCTTTCACATATGTTATCAATAAAAATTTCAGGGGTGGCGGTCATAACACCGAGGCAAACGATGGCCCACTAGAAAATGTGGTTGATGTGTCCAAGTTCCAACTGTTTTCCTATAATATGGTTCTGACGACCTATAGATTCGCATTTTACTTTTTAATTGTCCAGTCTGCATATTGAGTTCTGAAAACTTGCTGTCAATTCGCGATGGAATGCAGTGGTCTTCAGAGAATTACTTTTCGAAATACTTCTAATCAGCTCTAATCAGGAATCACCGTGTATACGGAGTGAATTATGCATTTTGGTCACTCATATCGTACTTGAATCAAAACGAAGTTTGTAACTACGGAATTACAAAATCGAATGAGGGTAGGGGTAAACACGATGAAAATCTTTCCAAGATAAATTGGATTAAAACATCAATATTCTATGACCCCTTTGAAATGAGATGTTTGGGAAACTGACGATAAAAGAAGTTCCACAATAAATTTAGGATTTTATCGTTTCAACTGTGTGGACTTTGATCAGAGTTTGGATATCCTAACAAAGAGGTCCTATCCCATTGTCGAAAGATTCTCCCAAGTTTACTCTACCCTCAAAGAAAAATATTGAAGTAAACTCTCTCGAGCTTCAATGAATAATGTCGGAACGTGAATTGCTCGAAACATTATTTTCCTATGAATGAAAAAGATCGTCACAGATACCTACTTCACGAAAGCAGAGTTACAAACATTTAGAAAAAGTATAACTGAGTTTTATATCGTACTTGTGTGAATTCATCTGAATGCATTGGTTGTGCTTTGCAGCGTTCTTCGAGGTAACAGGATCTCGTTTATGAACGATTCATTTTTCAATTTCCATGAAAGCGTTTTCGTTTCAGAATTCAACAAATTGAATTCGGAGATTTATATTCTGAATGAAACAATAGAGATTCAGCCTGAGCATATTTTTTAACCATTTTGAGAGAAAATTGAGAATTGCTTTTGATAATTAACCCCAAAATATTTCTCTGAGAAATTGTTTGAATTGATCAATTTTGTTTTGGCTACCACTGTCCGAATTGTTACTCTGAGCACGAAGTTTCAAACGGTAAATGTTTCGAGTTAGTGACTACAGCCATGCTTCCACACTCATGCGCTCCAGCAGATCCGTCACATGTCACGATGCAGAATAGAAAAGAATTGATGACGATCGTTTAATAGTTTTTTTTTGTCTCGGTTGTTCACACATCTCACGAAAAATACCCACCGCTTGTGTCCTCGAAATAATAATTTCATTGAGAAAGTTTGATTTCTCTAAGTTTTCTTCTTCTCTCGGTAGGGAGAGCACACAGTATAACTTTCCGTAATTGGCAGTACTTCTTCCTACAGATGAACACTGCAATCCGAACAACAGAATGCAATTGGGAAAATGTTCATATATTTTTATTCAAATATCTGGATTCCTGTGAGAATTTCCTTTCATTTAATCTCATAGTTACAATCAGCATAAGATGGTTCTTGTGAGTTCCAACAATGGAATTAAACAGTTCCAAAGTTACGAATTGCCTTGGATTGGCGCATACAAACAAACAGTATTATTTGGGGAGAATATCAACTTGCTGAAATGGTCATAAGCTAAGATTAGAAGTGGAAACCGGAACTTTGTGCAAACTGACAACCAAATTACTAGGAACGGTGCCGCCACAATTGGAAACAGTTGGAAACTTCCAAATGAGACCTCGGAGCTCCCAACTCTCGGATGTGAATAATTATTCTATTACAATTATCATTGTGGTATATACACACTGAAAAATAGAATATTACCTAGTAATTGCATACTCATCTTATCAAAAGACATGAAACGTGAGCGGAAGCATTTTGATACTCCTAACTCTAAGAGTGATGAAACTTCTTCAACTATTTGGATAATTCGTTATGTAATTTCAGTTTTGGGGTCACTCAAGAAGTAAATTATACATGAACCGAAAGAAAAAGAGAATTCGAACTGAAATTCAACAAATTACACCAGAGGTGTTGTCAAACGTAATCTAACAAAGTAATGAAATTTCAACTGTCATATTAAAGAAACCAGACCATATTTTATTCATTTTACAATACAGAGGGGTGGAACAACAGATTTTCCAGCCTTGCAAAAAGGCGAATCTGTCACCAGGTTAGTTCGTTCAGGAACAATCGAGTCATAAAAATATAAAAAACGTATTTTTTGGTCGTCGACGATGAACATTCCACAGGATAGGTTAAAACTTTTATTGGTACTGTAAAATGAATCAAATTTGGTCTAGTTTCTTTAACATGACACACAGTTGAAATTTCATTACTTTTTGTGTACTGGCCATTGTTATCGCATATAGGGTTATTTTTTCCGTTTTTTTTTTCCGGGGGTTTTCTTTCCGGCTATTATTTTTTCTTGTTGTATTTTTTCCGGGAGTATTTTTTTCGTTTTTTTTCCAGGTTTTTTTTTTCCTAGATTCCATGGATAATGTCCACTAACCCAGATAGTTCAATTCGAGCATTTGATGTACACTTGTTATTTGTTTATTTTTACTATTTACTCATTATATTTTCATTGCAAAATAAATAATTGAATGAATGAACACTGGTTTCTTTCATACTCAGTATACTGTAACTTGAAGTGTTATATATGACATATGTGGTATGGTTGCACGCACACAAAAAATATGGGTTTTCAATTTTCCATATTAAAAAAATTTAAATTGAAGAAACATTGATGTACGAAGGCGTAGAAGGGCCAACAACAAAATATTTTTTAAAATAGTTGGGATTGCCACTTTGAAGTGACAATTGCCACTTCAATCTGACAATTGCCACTTTGATCTGGCAATTGTCACTTTGAACGGGCAATTGTCACTTTTATCTGACAATTGTCACTTCGATCTGACAATTGCCACTTTAAACTGGTACGTTTTTTGCCAATTCCATGCAAAAATATTGTTTTTCAGTCAAATTCAAAGTGACAATTGCCAGTTCGAAGTGAGAATTGCCAGTTCGAAGTGACAATTGCCAGTTCGAAGTGACAATTGCCAGTTCGAAGTGACAATTGCCACTTCAAAGTGACAATTGTCAGTTCAAAGTGACAATTGCCATTTCAAAGTGACAATTGCCAGATCAAATTGACAATTATCAGATCAAAGTGGCAATTCCACCTATTTTGAAAAATATTTTATTGTTGGCCCTTCTACGCCTTCGAATTGATGACTTCAAATTAATAAAAAAATGGAATACTGAAATACAAAGTTTCCCTGTTCGAGCTTCATCTCCTAAAATTATCATCTGATAAGGTGGAACTTTTCCACACTACACTAACGCTGTATATAAAATTGTTGTTGTTGTTTTGTTTGTTTCACCCAAATCATTTAATTTTTTTAGTTTATCCCACGTATAAGCAAAACCAAGAATAAAATTACGTCTATAAATATGCGAAGACATGGGTTGCTGCTATTCTCATTATTGAAGTTAATATTGCGTCCTCAAGGGGATTTTCTCTTGAAAACCAAATTGTTGGTTG
This sequence comes from Chrysolina americana, assembly GCA_958502065.1. Taxonomy (NCBI): domain Eukaryota; kingdom Metazoa; phylum Arthropoda; class Insecta; order Coleoptera; family Chrysomelidae; genus Chrysolina; species Chrysolina americana. The sequence goes on from OY293410.1 coordinate 91,893,782, forward strand.
GAAAAAAAATTATGAATATTATATTCATTCAGAAATGAAATTCTAATATTTTTCAGGACTATTTAAACAATTTTGAAATGTAGATTATCAGAGATATCTTTGATTATAATTGGGTTCTTTTCCATTCAGTGGAATATTGAGTGACTTTTTGAAAGCTTACAGCCATATATCAGATTCGAAACATCTATTAGGTTTTCCAACAGTTCTTTCAACAGATATGGTGGTTTCTGATGGGATGTTTATACCAGCAGTTTTTCCAAATTTTGTGATCTATAGAAAGAATAACCAAAGATTTGTGAACGTTTTTCAAAGCTATTAGACAGTTTTTGGTTTTATTTATTTGACCTGCTATTTATCGTCAATGTTCCGTTGAGTGATTCTCATTAAAGAACTGAATATTTGTTAAAATATCGTACTACTCACGATATTCAATCCCCAACACTACGTCCCTGAAGTAAGTCCAAGCTTTTTCCTCGTCCAGTGGCGTGTCCGTGGGTACCTCCAGTACTTGTCCGCCCTCTAACAGCTCGAAAACGAGATACAGGTGGTCTTCTACAGGGTCGTCCAATACTTCTACCAGCTTAACGACATTCGGGTGGTCCAGCTTCTTGAGGATTGCTATTTCGCGGTAAACTTTTTGCAGAGGGTGGTTAACGGGGGACGAATTGGAACGGCTGTCCTTGCGGGCGGGCGGGAGGCGGCTGAACATGCCAGCTTTTTTGAGGAGCTTCTTCTTGGAGAGAATTTTCATTGCCTAGAAATGAAGAAATGTGGCGTAAAAGATAGGAAGGAAGATTGTAGGAAATGTATTTTCAATGTATAAAATATATCAATTGACAATATTCCACAAGCTATCGGTGATCGTTTTTTGCTGTCAGGTTGGCCATGCATTTTGTTTTTTAATATTTGAACACTGTATTTTGATACACTGACATGTGACATGTGTCAGCAATGACAAATGTCAAATTATTATAACCAATTCCCAGTCAATCCCTTGAATCTGACAGATGACAAAATTGGTTTTAATCTGGGTTTCCAATATTGAGGACAAAAAATATTACCAACCTGACAGCAAAAAATCGATCACCGATAGCCTGTGGAATATTGTCAATTGAAAGCTAAGTTATTCTTGTGATTGTTTGAAAAGAAACGAGTGTGTTTGGTGATCGCTAAATGGCAAGCTTATGAACTTATAGGGATGGAAGCAGAAAATCAACAATAACCACCTCTTCTCAATACTTCCTTAATTGTGCATTCATTTCCATTCATTATAATTCTGCACATTCTGTACAACGTTACTATTTGGAACTAATGCATTTCTACTGGTGAAATGTAACAGCCGAATAATTTATTTTTACAACCTCAATATGTCTAACTGTGTATTGGAAATTATGTTCTATTCGCTACGAGCAACGTATAAAGACGCAAGAAAGTATCCGCAATGGGTTACGAGTCTTCTAGAAACGACGAGTGAGGCTGTTCTTATGGTTACCGCTACTCACGTCTAGAGGGGGCCAATATCGAACCTCCCAGAAACGGTGACATAACATGAATGGCGCTGGGGCCAGATGCAGACAGCAGAGCTGTGCCGAGCACTGACAAAAAGTGCTTCGAGTACTAAGCACTAAGCACTCTTGAAAAGTACTCGGGAGTCTCGAGCACCAAGCACTTTTTTTCATGAAGTACTCGCGTTTACTATGCACTTTCAAACAGTAAATCGATTTAGCGAGCACTAAGCACTTTTCAAAAGGGCGAGACCGTTAAGGTGGGCGTTCAATTTCGTGTATTTCAAATTCATATTGCATTTGAAAACGGTTTCACTTGGAAAACTCAAATTTGGTTGGTGAACTCAGAATGGATTGGAGTACTCATTGAATATATTAACATTAATTTGATATCGAAAATTGAGATTTTTTGGTCGGTAATTGAAGGAAATAAGTTAATACTTGCATTTGTTTCATTTCAATAGAAAGACCCATAAAAACAGTGCAACTTCCAACTGATAGGGAATATCCAGACGTTGTCGTTGGGGAGAATGACATAATTTTCTAAATGGGCGTCGAATAGCCAAATTGAAATATACTTACCTTACCAACATTCTCACTGATTCCTAAGTTTGGCAGTTTTCGGATAGAAAGCACCATTGTATAGTATAATTCATTCATGTCAGAGCATGTTGCCGTAAGAATGAAATAGGAATGTAATTTTGATAACCATCGGTAGACGCTAGACGGGCAGAACTAGTGAGATCGAGAAAATGAAATGTTCATATTCGTGAGCGTTAGATTTTTAAAATTTTATTTCTCTCTGCTCATCACTGATATAATTTTCAGTGGTTGAAATCCCAGAAAAGGGAAAATGAGTCAGCAAAATCTGTCATTATCTGTCGGTCTATAACTTGAGAGTATTTTGTGGACCGCGGGCCTCCTACTCGGGGCGAGAGGCAGGGGGTAGGCAAATCGTTACGTTCAGCGGAGTGAGGCAACTTATATATTTATTCGGTAAACTTTGTTTAGGGTAACAAATCAAATATAAAATCAAAATATTGTAAAACAAAGTCGCTTTTTCCTTGTAACTACTAAACGGCTGAACCGATTTGACGAATTTTCGGTCGTTAGATTCGTCTTGATACCGCAAGTGACACTAATTATATTAAAATTATGATTTAACTACATTTATGTCAAGACTGAGCCCTCGAATGTGCATAATATAAGGACGCAATCAGTAGTTCTAGGGGGTGGGGTGCCGCTGACCACGTTTTATATTTTCAACAACATTCATAGATCCATAGCAGAGAAAAGGCTTAGTGATTAGTAATCCCAAAAAGTGCTCCCGAGCACAGTGCTTTGGGACAGCTCTGGCAGACAGGTCCGGCTCCAGTTTATTACAAACTCCACTCTTTTCAAATGAAATTGACGTTTCGAAGACTTTATATGTCTACAATACCGTGAATTATGGAAAATTCATCTGTATTATATTTGGAGTTAATAAAACCTTCATTTGACAAAGTCATATTGAATCTGCCAAGAAATGCGTATACTATCCAAAGAAACTGGGTCCAGTGATAACGTCTCGCAACATGAGTTTTGTTATCCCCACTTCCATCGCAGGTCCAATTTATTTCCAGAATCACTGCAACTTTCAGAAATAATTTTGCGGAGTTTTCAATTAATACTGCAGCAGATCCGCGTGAAGGATTTATCAGGAAGACCACGCATCGATAAATTACCCGAAACGAATCGCATCAGCGGTCCCGTTTCTCGCTAACCGCCGTAAATTTGAAATTAGATAGGAATTGATGGTCCGAGTGGTTCCCTGGGACCTCATTAAGTACGAATAATAGAGTGCGGTTTTGGTCATTGGTGAGAAGGATCGTAAATTGCAGCAGTTTTTCCTCACGGGTTGCTCCTAACGCATTTCTGGGAGTAGAAAATTCAACAGCAATTGTTATCCACATAACCAGTTCTGAAAAGTTTGAGTCACATAAAATAAGCCTTTTCATGATATGTTGAGTATGAAATTTCATCTAACTCAGCAGTGAAACAAAAAATACCTGCACCGGAGTGTAGGCAAATAATCTTGGAAAACGTTCAATAGAGTCCATTTATCAGTTTGGTTGCTATTCAAGTTATTCCAATTTCACTATGGAAAATGGTTCATTCCATTCCAGAACAAGTTGAACTTTATTTTACAAATGATACTTAGTTGTGCTACACTTACTGCTCGCTTGTTTATCTGGAAATCACACTGAACGACCAGGACCGACCGTCCGTGACCGTCCAGCAACGACCAAAAATTGAAAGGGAACAAAAACTTTCAATCTCACACTGATCGACCGAAATTTCAGCAGATCGGAATTTCAAACGTGATCAAGGACGATCATTCATTGTGAGTTGTACGAGAAGAATACAAGTGTTGTAAATTTTGATCGTAGTTGGACGGTCGTGGACGATCGGTCATCCCGATAAAAATGTGAATGATTCGTATGTTGCCAGGTAAGTTAGAATGTTTGTCGATACCGGATCAGTCTGTGGCGAGGAATACCAGCAGCAGAACCTCATCAGATATGTAGCTGTGAAAGTCGTTGTTTTGGGGCATGTTCAATTGGATCATACTCAAAGTACTCGTCAACCAGCTGAAGCCCCAGGGGTATCCCCTTCGTCTATGAAACGGATTTCAAAAGCGAATACATTCTATCCAAAACTAAATTTGTGCAAGAACTAAATGAGGATGATCCTGAAACAAGGTTGCAATTTTGAGAAGAAAATGGTTTAGTGTGCCATTGAATATCCGCATTCATTATTTAACATCTGAACACTTTATTTGAATGGAGATTCAAATAGGCAGTTACTAGGATCACAGTTATCCGTGAGGTATATACTTTTATACTTTTCATTCCTGGAAATTCAACTGGTGAAAAATAAATGGCTTTGAAGCCCGAATCCATCTTTGCCAACGGATTTCAGCAAAATGCAGTAGCGTAACATCTGCTAATAGAAAATTAAAAAAAAAATCAACAAAATCTATATGGAAGCAAATGGGTCACATTTTCAACAATTGTTGAAGTAACGTTTCGATAAATCAATTTAACAGGTTCTTATTTCATAAGGCAGAGTTGAAAGTCACAAACTAAAACTCAAACTGAAACTTTTTTATTCATACCAAAATTATATGGTTAATATTCTTAAAGATTTTGCATCAGCTGTTCGAGTATATTTCAACAAATAGGGTATCGTTTGAAATGATAAGAAGAAATGTCATTGCCCAAAAGCAACGAAGTAAGATATCTGGAAGAGAAAAATATAATCGTTTCATCAGCGAAGACTTCAGAATGAGGACCTCGGACATCTGAGACAATAATTTTTTCCAAGAATCTAATCTCGACGTTGAAGAGAAACGAACAAAGTCCAAGGCCTCTTAGAAGATCAAAAATGCACTATTACCATAGATACAGGGCTCCAAAGTCTCCAAGCTCCAAGCCCAAACTTCAAACAAAAATATATGAAGACCATACGAAGAATTGTGGTTTTGGAAATAGCTACCGGACAAACCACACCAATCATTATGCATACGAAATGAAGGATGGATGTTTTGCGCCTGGATGAGTAGAACGACTTTTTCCTTCACATCAGAAAAAAAGTTTTTCGTATCAGCAAAAATTTTATGGAAAAATCTAGACGATTAAGGTTCACGCTGAGGAAGACATTAAAATTCTGAAAAACTCTGGAACCATCAATATGTCCCAACTGGAGGGAAATTCCAGAGATCTGACCAGAATTATTGAAAACAAATGAAACAACATTTACAATAACGAGTAATGCTGGGAAGTGATAAAAATTTGAGTTTTTTTTTCTGAGTGGAGGAAATCTTTCTCAAAACTCAAGACCAACTGTGAGACTCCACTGATACCTCAAAGCCTGTTGGCCCATTGTATGTTGCTTATAGTTGTTTCAAATTTCCACTGAATGAGAACTGTATAGTTCAGGATCGCTGGATGACTGTGTGTCACTGTCACTGTTCCTGGATTATAGCTTTATTTTGCAAAGGTGCTGTTTTAACTGTTTTCAGCAGAGCTGACTGCTGTTCATCGCTAACGGATGTGCCATTGTTTCATGAAACGATCCTTGTCATTGTGTTCTCAACCGTGTTTGTTTCCTGGCATACTGTTTCAGTAGTATTGTGTTCATCCCCAATTCAGTCTCTTACAGACTCTTTTTCTGTACACCTTGATACCCCTAGCACCTGCCCTCAATTTGGGGAACTTTCTGGACCTTTTCTTGTTCGCATGCTTTCTCATTGACTGAAACTCCCTGAATAGAATCCATATCAGTTGGATCGATCTGCCAGCCCTCTCAGTTCTCCTTTTCAGTTCCATACTAGTTTGGACGTCACTTCCTTGCTTGACAAGACCTTAAATTCCGCTTGTCCGTTTGAAAGCAATTTGAAGCGCATTTTCAACATTCTTCTTATTGTTCTCCTTCGCGCATTGAGAGATGGCATTCCTGAAAGATACAGGTATGGGTGCTCAATGAGTAGCTGATGCCAGTACTCTGTGTAGCAGATATATTACCCTGTAAAATGTTCATGAGCTGCGAACCATACCACTCAGTTTTGTCAGGTATCGTCCATTGCACAATATGTAGTTTAAGCTCCAAGTTTTTAACCGATATAGCATCTGGCGATCATTAGTGAAGGACACCGCTTTTTTGCTCGTTTCTGGTATTAGGTCAGCATGGAGTCAAGGATTACTCCAAGATATTCGACTTACCACTTCATCTGTTTGTCCTCCCCACGTAGTCGTATGGGTCCCAGGTCCTCTGTTTTCATCTCCGGGACAACTTGAGGTTGGCTCTATGGGAAAGCATATGTATTTGTCATGGAATATTGCATCGCAAATGGAAGAACCCAGGTGGGCAACCGGAGTGTAACAAATGGTCGTATCAAGGGGACACATTGATTACATCCATGGTAATAGTCATGGTAACTCTGACTTAAATTCGAGAACGATCCTATTGGGCGATTTACTGTCAAGATTTTGAAGGATGGTGCAGAAGATGTGACTTATATTTTTAAAAAAAAAAAATAGACCTAGAACTAGAAGTTGAGGAAAACATGCGGAATATCTCTCTGGTGAACTTTTGGAATGCCACTCAGTAATGCATAGGAGGTAGTACAGAATATGTCGTATAGGTGAGAAAGAGTGGACAAATTTTATGAGTTCTGCAGGCCGGTGACGAAATGAAAATGATATTTGATAGCAGCACTCTAGGGACTACGTTTGAGACACAAATGGGGATGTGCTCCAGGCTGAAGATAAATTGGACAGGTAGCTCGCTCCTTAATCCAATCACCAGTTGGTGCTTGGGTTCGAATCAACATAATCTCTGGTTACGTGCATGGCATCACATATTAAGAAGATGAGGGCTACGTCTTCCCTAACTTGCACAAGTGTATCAGATACTTCTGAGGGTTGTGCTCGTAAGGATGCAGCCGGTTGACGCATATAACAATTTCAACAATTCAAATTATCCTATAGGAAATCAATGTATTAGTAACAAAACGTTTTTCACTTTTTATATGAAAAAAATATACCTATATATAATATTACTATTGAACTATAAGGATTAGATTTAGGTCGTTAATATTTTTTTGGATCAAATCAACGAGTTTTTGGGTGTTCCCCATTATATAGCAAATATTTTAGACATACAAAGTCCTGACGTTTAGGTTGTCACTTGGGTCTGGGCCCGAGAACTATTGACGAATAATCAGAAAACAAAAATGTAACACAGATACAACTTTCATTTTTAAATCATACCTAGTGTCAAAAAAGTTCACGCAATATTTCTCTCATTTCAAAAGAACTCTCATGGATCATTTTTTTTTTTTTTTTTCGATTGAGCTTTCCGATCCATATTTCGAAGTGCCAAATATTTCCCAAGAGTGCTCTAACAACGAAAACTCACCGAGTTGTCCTTGTACACGGGTCATCAGAACAACCCTTGAAACAATTGACGCTCTGCCGTGTCAGTGCGAATTGGATTCTGACCGAGCGGGAAATTGGGCCAATGAAAAAATATTTCACATGGAGACCAATCTAATATTCCATCAGTGAGAGACATATTCGACAAGGGGATTCTGCCACCGTAGCTGTAACGAATGCAATTTGAAATTAATTGACATTTTATTTCAGTTAACGCAAAAAAAATCCTGCGTGTTCAGAAAAATTCTGATAACAGGATGTGAGCGGGGAAAGATGAAAGATGAAAGATGATACGAATTGGCAAAGATTGTTTCAGATGCGAGTAAACTGTTTCCATGTAATGTTCGTAAAATTCATCAGCAGTTATATACTGTTACGTACCATTCCATTTAAATGATAGCGATATCAATTTCTTCACAAATAAACAGAAAACCACTGTGGCGTGGATTCAGCTTATATTTAAAAATAGTATCGATGAATAAGCAATAGAGAAAATAAAAAATATAGATAGATAGATAGATAGATAGATTGTTTATTGTATCTGAGAAAATACATCTCATTACAAGAGGTTCGGTTCCATTGTACTGAGCTATAACTAGTTGTAAGTATACGTATTGGGTTAATTTTTAATTTGTTATTCTTAAATAATAATGATAATAATAATAACAATAATTATAATTAACATAATCAAAACCTACTCATTTAGAACAAAAGAGCGCAGTTTGAGAATATTAATTAGGACATTGACAAAGCTAGATAATTGTGAAAAGTTGCCAGAGTCTAGTAAGATATTTAAATTATCGAGAGAATTAATAGATGAGAATAGTTCACTACTTCTAATGTCAGTGTAAATAGGACACTCAAAGAGAACATGTGAGAATGATTCATTTACGTACAAATTGCAGAGTGAGCAAATTTCTGTAGGATCTATAAAATAAGTTATACCGTGATAAGTTATTTTTATACGGTTTTCACCACATAAGCGAATTTGAGCAATTATCCTTGAAATGTAAATAGGGGCTAATTTTCGTAAGAAATTTCTGATCCAGTCGGATGTAGATGAACTTTGATATATAAGGGGATATGACGAGTTCGATATTTTTTCCAAGTCCACACTTAGAAGTTTGTTCTTGTAGCTACTTAGAATTTGGTTCAATAGATCCTTCGAATTGCTGCGAAGATAATTTGTCCATAGAATACCACAGCCCGCAAAATCAAAGTATGCTTTTATTTGAAACAAAAAGTTATATTTTAAATTGTCATGGTGTAGTTGTGTAAGTCGCAAAAAGCATCGTTTTGATAAATGTACTTCATCTGTAGCTTTAAGCTTATTCAGCCATAATAGGGCAGATTTGAACATAACAAAACTCAGTTTGACTGAGCCAGTTTCCAATCTAATCATGTAATTTGGAGTACATTTTGATAAGCATAGCAACCTTCTGAAGAAACTGACCTGCACACGTTCTAATACGTCCCCATAGCGTAAACCCCAAATACCTATACCGTATGAAAGTGACGAAATTATAATTGAGGTATACAGCTCTATTCTAGCATCCCATGAATTAACCTTTGATCGGCTCATCAGGTTCATAACGGCACCTGTCGCTTGATTGGCTTTAATTACTGTGTTTTTTGCCATTCCCAGATACAAGCCTGACACAGAGAAGGTAACCCCTAAGAAAGTGTAGGTCTTAACAAGTTCGAGGGGATTATTGTCAAGGTAAAATTATCATTCTTGCACATTTCAAGAGCATTGCATAGTTCTGTGAATGAGATCTCAGAGTCCAAATGAAACGACCTTGCATCATAAAAAGTAACGTGTGCAACATTTTTTTCCTTGTATATGTTATCATAAAACATTTCCCATTGCTCGAGTTCTATTGGGCATTCTTTATACTGATGTTTAAAAGATTTCAGTGTCTTCCAGAACTCTCCCTGATTTTTGGTATAACTAAGCTTCCTCAGTATGTCTTTTTGGTATTCAGTTTTTTTTCGTAAAAAATTTATTTATAATTCGAACTAAGAAGCAAATTAACACACACATTTTTTAGCATGATATACAAAAATATATGAGACAGAGAAATTAATGAAGGTATTAAAATAGCCATCCTATATAGAGGCTGAACGGCTGACCAGTTCGGTGGATGAATGGAGGAAGATCATCTACAAGAATAATCCACAACAATGGACTGCATTAGAGATGACGTCACAAATATGCAACCAACATTACACCGAGTCCTAAATCATTTGGCGCGAAATGATATGCGTCATTCTCGACCTTGAGTGCGTATGACATAAGAACGATGATAGAAGTATCGTGAAAGGTATTTTTGTTTTATGCTCTCACACGAAATAAGTAAATATTTGAGGAGTTGCCTACAGCGGGCCTTGGATATGAAGAATAGAAGAAACGGTATTTCCGTAAAACAATTTTCTGAAAGGATTATACATAATTTATAGACGAAATAAATTTGAATATTCATCTACATCTAACTTCATGCTGCAAGGAAATGCATCCCCGCTAGATGGCACTCATAATTTAGACACGAAACAGTAAAGTGGTGATCAGCCAAGTGTTTCATTTTATTCCCATTCGAATTTGAAAACATTGCTGAAGATGTCGAAAGATGAAATAAGTTTATCAGACATTTTCATCTACGCAGACATTGATACTTTTTCATGAAAATCTCAAATACACGACTACGAGCAAACAACATGAAGTTAGAAGCATGATTCTATTTTCCTATTGGTCGACGCATAATGAATTTTCTGGAATTTATTCAGAAGTTACTAAAAAGAGTTTCTTTACGTTAACCATTCTATAAGACGTATTAATTCTTCTTCTATCGAATTCAAATACATACATTTCTCAAATATTGCTGATAATAGCGAAATAATTAAATTAATAGCATTCTAATTTTGACCGCAGATTCTAAACCGTATGTAATGGTTACTGAAGGTTCATGTTATCGCAGCTTCGTTCAGATATATTCCGTTAGGACTCAGTGCACTGTTAGTTGCATACATTTTGACGTCACACTAATGCGGTCTATTTCTTACAAAATGCTCCCGTGTTCTCTTTCAGGCTCGCGTTCACAAGCCGCTGCAATTGACGGCGGGGCCGAATGTTGAATTTGTCATAATTTTGTGAAAAATTTTGGTCCTGAAGACCTCAACTTTTTCATGCAAATATAAGATGTGGGAATCTGAGTACCTGAAATGTTTTTTTTCACCACGAACACGTCACATAATCCTACTGTGTTGTTTACGGAGGGTGCAAAATCATAGATATTTTAGTAAAACCGGAATAATTGCACTAAAGCAGGAATCATTATCATTTTTGGACACTATGCAATGATTGAAGAGTTTCACTTATACATGCCAAAAGAAACTGGCTTCTACTCCTGCCTCATTTTCAACTTCCTCATAATCCCGGCATTTTCTCCAGTGAATGTTGAAAATAATCGCTTATATTCATCCTGTATGAGAAATTAAGTATGTAATTTCAAGCTGGAGGTTTGCACTTTACATTTCTGTTATTGAACATATACAATAACAACTCAAAATTGTGTAATAATTAAAAAAATTCAGAGGCCGTTCGAAAAATCCTTTCCAAACGATGAATGAATTTCTCGACCGCGGGATTTTCAGTAACCCTCGACTATCCGAAACGAAAGAAGATTCATTCAACTGTTCATTAAATAAAAACAACATAGTCTAGGATCATCTCACCATAATATCTATGCAGAAGTTTTCTCAGTGTGCTGCCAGTTCAGATCATGAGCTGCAAGCGTAGTGTCTCAGATTCCTGGCTTCCGCCTTATCCCTAATGGCATGCAAAGTTTTTTGTTCTTGCCGTGAAATTTTGATTTTATCATTGAGAAATTTCATGGTGAAAGACACTAATTAAGATTTTAATAGATCCAGCTGCGATTGTCCGTCTAAAAGTGGGTATAAATTTACTCTAGAGCAGATAAGACCTCAACAATGGTGTGGAGTGGATTGGAGTTGTATTGATTGTTGTAGTTCCTATGAAATTATTAGTGCTTTTACAAAAAGTGGGATGGAAATGTGGCAGGGTATCAAATTATTCTGGACGAGAGTGTTATCAAGTGCATAAACCTTCTCGAAACCTTCATCTGTGAGTTCACCCAAGAGTTCATCCATGACTGAGCACCATAGATGGGGAGAGAGGCAGCTTCCCTGAGGGCAGCCATCTTCCATCTCGGCATTCACGTCTGAGGTCATCCCGAGATATCTCGACCTTCCTTATCGTTAGCGACGATACAATCCAACTGACCATCGATTGGGGCGTTCCTCTGGTCATTAGTGCTGCCTGAATGGTCACTGTTTTCCTGTTTCCTTTCAATCCTTCGCACTACAGTGTGGAGGGCCGATTCTGTCCACCTTTCCCTTCTGTATACATGTTGAGTTATGAGGAAGGGGCACACCCTTAGGGGCTACTCCAACACGAAGAGGTTCACTAACTTTTCCAGCGGGATCGGTATTAGACTGATGGGTCTGGAGGATTTTGCTATTGTGTAGTCTTTTTTTCCCGCCTTGGGGATAAAAACTACTTTCGCTGACTTCCAAGCCTTTGGAACGTACCCCAGCGCTCTGCTGGCCCAGAATATCCTTCCCAAGATTGGGGAAAGAAATTCCAGGCCCGTCTGTAGCATTGCCGGGAAAATTCCGTCGGGTCCTGCTGCCGAATACGGGTCATCACTGCCCAGGCTATGACGTCGGGTGTAACAACCCTCTCCGCCAGTTGCCAATCCCCATGGCAGGGCCTGTTCGTCGTCTTCGACACTACCTGAGAAGTGTTCCTTCAGCAGATATCTGAGCGAATCTTTGGAGGATTTTGTCCATGTCCCATCTGCTTTCTTCAAGTTTGTTATGAACCTTCTGTCTCGTTGCTCAGAATTCTAGAGTCTAGCGGATTACGTGAGGTAAAATAGTAGTATTCAAGAGGAAAATGTATTGACACTACTTGGCGGAAGGCCATTGAACCAATAATGAAAATTGGAATATATAATCCAGTCTTCCGCTTCAACGTATACAAAAGGTTCAATCGCCGGTAAGTCTCCAACAGAAAACAACTACTGCCACCTACTACCGTTGAATTATATTTGTTAGATATTTGGCAAAGCAGTCACAATCACTACAATTCAATCTGAGAAACATTGGTGATTCATTTTTCAGGGACTATTTGAGTTGATAACTGAGTCATATGAATATTCTCTCCCTAGGGGTTTCTGAAGTAAAAAAAAATATAGAATATCATACATTATCATGCAGTAATCTTCTCTGAAGTAAATGCAGGTATATTAGCTGTGTGCCAACAAATTTGTTTTCAGAATACTACGGAAATTTGTATAGAATTGAAAGTACATACACAAATCATTTTTCCGTCCCAATGCAATTATATGAAGAAATTCGGTTTCTGGTACGTGATACGTGGCCAAACTTGTGGGAATGATTCTTTAAAATTTTATAAGACTAAAAGTTTATATGAACATAGGTCCAGTAATGCTTCGTTTTCGAAATACAGGGTGTCAACATTTAAAAAAAATCGTTTTTTTCGTAAATATCTTAATAATCCTTCAACCGATTTCATTGAAAATTGGCAGTATTATTGAGGGTTGTGAAGGGCCGATTTAGCCCTAACTATATCAAAAGTATCATGTCCAATGGCGTCTCGGAAGGCACCGTAACCAAAAGTTTTCACAGAAAAAATGTGCACTACTGTTTTTTGCAATATTTGTATTTGTTTCACATTGAGCAACTGAAAGTACAACTTTTTTATGTAATACCCTAGGACAACAAAATAAAACATTTCAACGACTAAACTATCAAAAACTGGGGTGTTACTGTTATTTTTTCCATAAAGATAGTCTATTCTAGTATTAGAATTTTTATCAAAATAAATGCAATAATAATAGTAATACGAAAACGACGATTTGTTTTGACACCCTGTATCTTGAAAACGAAGCATTACTGGACCTATGTATACATGAACTTTTCGTCTTGGATCACTCAAAAAATCACCCCCTCAAGTTTGACCAAGTACTTACATAACACCCTGTATTCAAATGAATGCCGGTTGGATAAGAGGGAACATAGTTGTAGAATTGAATCTCAAAAAATGCGTTCGTTTGTAGGATGTCACAAGAGGAAGGAATTTGTATTATTTGCAAACCAGATATATTTCGCAAGGATTGGTGTCTTCTCACTCCAGCTGATTGATTGAATTCATTAATTTCTGTAAACAGAGGAAGGGGGTTCTCATACAGAAATCTTGATGAACTAGCGGACATCAAGGTACATGAAAAATATCATCAGAACTCATTTTAGTCGGTTCTCAAGTTACTCTCGTCTGTTTAACAAATGAAAATCAAGGAATGCGGTTCCGGTGACTGCATTTCTGTGGAATTGTCACATTAAGTACACCTCTGTGAAAAAGGGTTGAACATTATATTAATCCCAATCCCAACTAACCTCTTGATACAAAAATTAAAACACAATTATATTACATTTGATACTACTTGTACTGGACATCCCCCTTATTCTCATAATATTCAGGAATGGGATGTGGGGCCTATCCATAAACTCAAAACGTATTCTCACCTATTGTCTCCATGGCAGATATTTCTCATCGCAATTTTAGGACGATTAACACCGTTTCCAGAGCTCAAAAGGACAGATTTGCCTCAAATATGGAGCATAACCTACTACTTAGTACTACAGGACTACTGTAGCCTTCCTACTTTCCGAAAAAAATCAATTTTTTTAAGTATAATTTTTTTTCTGTGTTCCATCTCTGATTTTATTCAATCATTTGTTCACTCTTAGCAAAACATTCGGTTTGGTATTTCAACCACCATCTCTCACATTTTTCCCTCCGTTTCTCTCTTCATGAATCAAGATACGAGGCCAGGTAGCCGAGTGGTTAGAATCACCGTTTTCCAATTATTCTGGCTGCCGGTAGTGGGTTCAAAGCCCAGCGACTTCAGTTTATTTTTCTGATGGCCTGAGAAAGTGCTAGGAATCGCGCGTTAAATGGCAAGACCTCGTTAACCCTTGGCCCGCACAAGTCTCGACTTCTGAGGGCTGTCGTTCATAGGGGGACGACAGCTAGCTAACGAAAAAAACAATTTTTTTAAACGATACGAAATTAGAGTTCTTTATCAGTCATTCCAAAATATTCGAATCTGATTCTACTACAAAGCCGAGAAGCGCACCTGGACATGCCTAACTAGGGCCTGGACCCAGCCAAGAGAGGGCCATACATTCAACATGTGATGAGCTAGTGAACGAACTAGTGCCTGAAGCAGTGACGGGGCCTATTTAATGCTCGAAGGACGATACATTTCTTCGAGTATTTATATCACCATAATGGTTTTTCTAGATCATTATCGACAGGATGAAGAAACAGAGTTCTTCTCCGACAGCTCTGGCAGCATGGAGGACCCGTATGGAGTAGACACCGATCGCTGGTATGACACGGAGTCGGAGATGGACGTTAAGGACAACGTCATAGAGGTGGATAAGTCTGATGACGATCACTGAGATGTTCATTAGCAAGATATCTATGGATGATTTAGGTGATGAAGAAGTCATCTTGATATCGTCCGATGTGGACGACGATTATAGATAGCTTCATCAAAGTTCGGCAGCCGCCTACGTCGTTATCACCGACGGCCCCTCTATTTCTCGTTGTCTCATAAACATGTGTCCAAGCAAGCGCCAGACGTCGGAATTTGCATCTAGGCGACTCATACGGCGCTTATCGATTTCGATACACTTGAGAGAAAATATAACTCACTCCGGTCTCGCACCAGGTCCAGTGCTAGCAGAAGCTTCAACGGCCAGCACCTAACCGCTGAACTACTGGCCTGAGACAGGTACAAATCCCGTCTGGGCACTTTTTCTTTTTCATTTGTATTGCCGCAATCTGTCCTTTTCTATCATTTATTCAGCTGAACAATAATTATTTAAAAAATCAAATGCACCTCAAAAATACAGATATTTTTTGACGAGTAACTACCGCTACGAGACAAATTTTCAGCCAAAGCTATCCTAAATGGCAAAACTTCTTCGTTGGATTTCCATTATTTATCACATCAAATTGGTCAGGCGCTCTGAAATGCAGCACGCCAACTCAGTTTCCAACTCAATTTCTACTATGGATGTCGCCACAGAGGAGTATTTTCGAAGTTTTCTCTCTCTTTGCCAAGACGTTGAATTTTAACGAGAAGGGGCGTCATTAGTAGATGGAGGAATAACAATATTATGTAGGGTTCATCACCCTCTGATATTTGGTGACGTAATGTGCGTACGTCTACGAATATGAAGACCAGAAATTTTCTAAAGATAGGAAATATAAAGTAATTTTCATACGTTAGAAAATATGGAGGTTTTTGCTGGTGAATTTATTATATACAGTTTTTTTATTTTTGACTACGTAATGCCATAGGTAAATTCATTAAAATTTTCGTCTTAGATTTTCGTTGTATTCTTTGTCTCAGAAGTGAGTATCTCGTTTTCTTGAGTCAGATTAAAACAAAAAACAACAAAGTTCCTTTCACCAGAAAGAGAACCATAGAGACCAACAGAGCTCATCGAATCTTTGGTGAACGCTTAAATAGATGTAAGGAGAGTTGAATTATCTAGACTCATCCATATAAATAAGAGAGCACATATTCAACAGCTCGCATTAGATAAGAATTAGCCCGTAAAGGAAGAACTTCTCTCTAGAAGATTTTCACTTGAAACACGTGTGGAGGTGTTGGAAATAGCAGTTTGGTGTTTGGCTGAAACTCCATCAGTATACATATTCGTTGTCACTCCAAAGGATCCAAACAATGCAACGTACTCTACACTATGCAGAACAACGATACAGCCTCTCACATAATGCAAAGCTATTCATTAGGAAACTATGGTACAGAAGTTCTTCATAAGATCCGGATTACTCACGAGATAGACCTGCCAGCGGAGAGCAGAACTCATCACTATGGAAAGTCATTTTGATAAACGCGTTCGAAGTGTCAACGCAGATGGAAAGCATCCCACTCCAATGTGAAAAACGTTGGTGTTCCACAAGGTTCCGTATTGGGATCGCTTCTCTTTGCTCGTCAAATAAATGATTTTTACAAGTATGATCAACAAATATACATAAATATACATATTATAACCAGATAAAGTTTTCATTTCCGTTTGAAGAATTAAAAATTGTTGGAAAAAGTATCAATGATGACTTTCAACTCATCTTTGTTGATTCGTTGAAATGCTTTTTGTGAATAGATACAAAAATCTAGTTCTATGGTTGCAAAGTTCTATGAAATTTTCCAAACATGTTAACTGCTTATGCATCTTCCATGAACAAATAGACATAATTTCATTTACGTATCATCAATAATTGAAAATTCAAATTGTATTATATTTGGTGATACAAGATATTCAACTGGCTTGATTTAATACAACTGTTTATGGAATAAAACACTTAGGTACCACCAGATCTCTCCACTACAACTCCAATGATCATGCCATCGTATTAAAGAAGAAAGAAATACTTGAATGCCTTGACATTAGAACACAAATATGTCCTCAAGGAAGAAGAAATAACAGAAGTTCGGAAGATTGCAAAGGTCAGCCTTAGAACTTTTTTATCGTATTTTCAGATCAGGTAATTATAAATATAGGACATAATATATAACATCACGATTCATGATCATGATTAATTTGTCAGGTCAGGTCAAAATCTCAAAAAGACATGCTGAGAAAATATTTGTTATATTTATCTAACATCACTGGTAGTCTTGAAGCATTCCTCTGATTAAAGAACTACAAACATCAGCAAATAATAATTATATTTACTGCAGTAAGACAATATGTACCTGACAAGAATATGTGAAAATATATCATTACGCTTTCAAAATAGTAAGAATATGGACATAGAAACTATATCAGAAGACACATAGACATAAAAATATCAACCACTGTTGAGGTTTTGTTAATTAAGGTTGAAAAATATGTCGATAAAAAAAACATTGAACGATCCTTGAAATTCTGATCAAAAAATACCTATTGACAAGTCATCCACAACAATCCTACAATTCAGTCGCCTCATAAAAACGACATTTTGCAGTATTTCATATCTGATTTCGATTTTCGATGTACTTATTGTCAATATTTTCAATGAATGATTAATGGAAAACATCTATTTCACTAAATGAACATTGAAATATTCCAGGGTTCTAGTTCAAACATCAACATCATTCATGGTTCATTTCATGGTTAATTTACCTTTTCATAAAAAAATAAACATATCAAAGTTCACCAACAAACATTTGAGAGGTCGAAAGTTAATAAACTGAAGTGTTCGTAGCCTTAATCGATATTCCACAGAAATTTGCAATTCCAATGGCTGTTTTGTGTCAAGATTTCCATGCAATTTCTAAATATTGACGTGTTGACGTTATTACTTTTCGGTGGTTTGGTAACTATTTGGAATAGAGCTTTAGTGAATGGAGAAGTGATTCCGATTTATCCGGTGAATCGACATAAAATGTATATTAGAACTGTTGAGGTGGTGAGAAGTCGGTCGAATTGTTGAAGAAAACGAAATTTTAAATTGTCGATGCATAGAATCTGTATGTTTTCATCTTCAGGACTCTGAAGTATGAGAACAAAATGATATATATTAAATGGAATTCTCAAATGGAGTTAAAATAAAATACATTGTGTGTGAGACTACAATCGTTTGAAATTAAAAAATTTTAGAATGATGAAAAACACCTCAGACAATATACAGAAAAACAACATCAATGGTTCCTTACATTTGAGGTGGTTTTCCGAGTTAAAATAGATTGAAAGTGAATGAAATCGTCATAGAATATGAATACAAACAAACAAAACAAATAAAATAACGTACACACAGACACATAGAGATGAAAAAACTTCCCAGTACCCGACAAGAGTTTATAATTCATAGCTAGAAAGGAAGTATCAGATATCTGATTCGTTTGACTATGGACAAACAGTGCTCATCCTCACAAACCAGACATCTATCAGATTCAAAGAATACCAGTCTGATACCATGTGTGTTATGAGATGAGATGTTAGGTCCGATGACCACGGTGGCCAAGGAATAGTTCCTTCTCGCCCTTCCCATTTATCAGGAAACACCACATCCAACTCCTCTCGTACTTCTCCTATGCTGTCCCGGTGCCTCATCTAACTGAAACCACATTTCATTTTTGATGTGTTCATACCAACCTGGGAAAGTCTTTTCGGAAAAATCGAAGAAAAACTCTTGTCCATTCAATTTTCTCTCGGAAAAATAGGGTCTGACAACATAATTATCCACAATATCGTTAACATGAAGTTAGCTAATTGCTTTTCATCTGTCAATATTGTTTTAGCACGTCTCGTTTTTTCGTATTCGATGTGGCATATTATCTCCAATCGGTCCTTCACAATGTTTGAAACTTTTCACTTGTGGATGGCTTTTATCCGGGTATTTTACAATCCTACATTTAAATCAAACGGTTTTTATATAAACCTGGATAAACTAAAATTTCCGTGTGGTTATTAGACATAACTGAATTATCAGTAGGCTTTTTTGGAAGAATTAACAAGACAAATGCTCAGATATCTCTAATAACCATTCACAGAGAAATTTTACAATAACCGTTTGATTTGGATATAGGGATGTAAACAAAACTTCCCGTATTTTTCGGGGTAGAATCCACTGGCATTGAGAAAAAATAGAGTGGCCGTTTAAAAAAAAACACAATTTAGCGCCAATTCCTGACCACCCTGTGTAATTTTATTGAAAACTCTCCAAAGATATTATAGGAAGCTCCAGGTCTTATGCAGACAAATTCTTTCAAAATTATTTTTTTGTGAAGGGCTGCATGTGTCAAAATTTTCAAAAATAAAATGAAAAATTGAAAACCGGAACCCTTTAGATGTTTCAAATAACGGTTTGTTGAAATTTATCATCATTATCATTATCGATATTATTATTTTTCCGTTAACCAGCTGTCGTTCCCCTACGAACTACAGCCCTTGGAAGTCGAAACTTGTGCGAGTCAAGGATTAACGAGGTCTTACCTTTCAACGTGCGATTCTATCACATACGGTTTATATTTGGGGATAAATGGATGTTTTGAATCAATTATATCTGTCCATTTCAGATTTAGTCTTGATGAAATAGAAGTAGATACTTCAAGATATACCCTATGAAATCATTAAAAAATACAGCACCTGCTCTTTTCTGTTTTTATTCCTATCACTCAATGCATGAGGTGGTATGCCCCAAAGTTTATAACTTTCTACCATACTGCCTGGTTCTTAAGATGATTTCTGAACTGCAAAGTATTTTCTTTTTCGGTAATCACCTGATAAAAAATTCCGAATAATTATGCTTCACATTTCGAAAGGTTATTCAGAAACAACGGGATGGAGTTTGGAAGTTTGCTATAGTCTCGTTTTTACCTGTTTTCTCATTAGTTCACAAAAGTTATTAACTCGATCAATTCCGCAAATGGCGAAATTTCTTCTAATCCAGACAGATAAAATCCGAGAGACAGTCGAGGAAACTCGCTTAAAAACAACATAAACCTTACGTTTTAATAACATAAATGTCTTATAAAATTGAACGCGTTATTGAGGAGAATTATAATAAAGTCGTTGAGTTATTTGTTTGTTGGTTGAGGACGGCGCTGCGAAAAGTAATTATGCAGATGTCGAGGAATTGAAAAAGCTATATGCGAAGAATGAGTGAAAGAGCATGGGCTGTTGACGTTCAGAATTATAGAGCTATTCTCAACGTTTGATGACACTAAGTTAATTTCTACCTATTTACAGTGATAGTTGAAAGCTTATTGCCTCCAATCACCAAGGAACATAGAGGATACCGTCCAAACACTACTATCCAGATATGCCTGAAATTTTTTTAACAAGACTTGTTGTATTTTTATGTCAAAGTCAGTCCAGTGCATATCAACATTGTTGGGAAAATTTGAAAAAAAAATTCAGAACGATCATTTTTCTCAGAAAACAGTATTCTTTCAGAAGTGAAAGTTATTCAAAATTCTTTAATTCATTTTTACACAAATATGCAATATAAGAAGAAAACTAGTTAAAATGGGTAAAACCCATTATTATTAGACATGGTATGTCTTGAAACAAGCTAGATGTAATGCAACATTGCATTTCTCACATTTCGTAGAAACTTTCTTATGGCACTTCCAACATCTTGTCTGTTTTTCCTGTGGTATGATCAGATGATCAATACGGTCACATCGAGAATCTGCATTTTCAAGTTGTGAGGATTTTGATCTTTTAGCAAACTTTCTTTGGTTATCTTCCAGAATTGATAAAACAATTCTTCTTCGAAAAGTCAAGTGATCGAGTTTACCTCTTTGCATTCTGTGTAGCTGCCATGCATTTTGTTTTGCAAGATTCAAAATATAACATCAGAAGCATCTACCATTTCTTTCCATGAGATGCTACTCGATACAGACTTATATTCTGATCTGATCGGTCAACACCCCCCATACTTCGATCATAGAGGAAGATGTTTTGTTACCTCGTCACTCCAAAAATATTAAAATAATTCACTAGGTGAATTGTTATTCAGAACATTTTGTTGGCATGGAAACTCAACTTCTTCTGGAATCAAGTCTTGAGCAACCCGCTAGTACGATTTTTTTTTACTTTACTTTTTTTTTTATTGGACCTCTCAACTCTATTACTGGAATGTTATCTTCGCTGTCTGTGCCATCAAGATCATTGTCAGTCACCGGAATTCTATTGGTAGATAATATTAGTTCGATTAGTAAATTTTGAATCGTCATGAAAAATTTCTTATATACATAATCTTCATCGCCCGAGTCTTCATCCGTAACTGGCTCACAAGCATTCGTTGGAGGAAATATTGTTAGTGCTAGTCCATTATGGCCGTCTTCACCACTGTCTTCGAGAGATTACAATAGTTTGTGCAGAGTGAGGCCTCAAAAAATACATTAATTGCCCACTGTCCTTTTGGAAGAACACTGTGATATGTTGTCTCTATGAACTCAAAATGCAAATATACCAATATTTTATATTAGTATTCAATGAATAATGTGTTATTATAACAAAATATAACAAAATGAGCTTATTTATATAAATACAGTAAATTACAATACTCCCCAACCAACTGGAAGTCGAGTGGTGTGTCCATCATGAATTATATGATTCGTTCAAACGAGAAATAACATGATTAATGACTGTGCGAGTATTCCGAATAATATATCAAAATATTGAATCCAATTGGCGCCATCTATTGAAACTTATTGAAACTTATCCGAAATGCGATACAGAACTCTTGTTTGTGCATGCCCTTATAGAAGGACAGTAGGCACATCTAGGTTATATTGATATTAACTGGCATAGGGGCCAACTAACACCTGAAGCCCTGGTAAATAGTGACACCATATGTTAAGACTGAATGTAACGCCACTGTTTTTTCGACGCCTATGGTGCATCACGTGTTCAGTACATCGTGGCAACATAAGGGCAGTATAATAGCCGTTGGAGATAGCGCGCGAAAGGAGTCGTACAGTAGAAGTAGTAGGGTGTGTGTTACTCTCTGTTAGCTGTTAGTCAAAGCAAAACTATGTACTTCACGAAATAAAAGTTACAAATACAGTCCACTAAGATTATTCATCAACCAGTGCACATAATTATGGTCCTTTGAGCCGGATGTACTCGTAAATCAATAAAAGTAAGCAGTCACACGTAAGAAAGTGAGAAGACACGTCAAAGAAGCAAAGAAAACATCGACTCATACAATCAAGAAAGCTCCACACGTAACGTTGACGAATCGCCAAGTGAGTCCTCACATTTTCCGTACATTCCTATTCCACATTTATTCAAAGACTGTTGTTTTGAAATCGTATCATTAGAAATTCGTTAAAGTAATCAATTATGGAAGACGTCCAAGAAGAAATGGAAGAATTGAAACAAAGGTGGGGAATTATAAAATCTCAAATAACACGATTTAAAAAGTTTTAAATGATTCTGAAAATCGGAAAGACGTTGAATAAATTGATTGTAGACTTGGTAAAATTAAGGATCTTGGTGATTTTGAGGTTATCCAAGCTAGGTTAGAATGTTTTGATACCGCGGAAGAATTAGTCAAAGAGGAAATAGAAAACAGTTTTTATGCCATTATATCTCAAGCCAAGAATTTGATAAAGAGTTTAAATGGTCCAGTAAATCAAGGTGTTGATTCATTGAATGTTGAATTATTAAACAGGAACTTCAATGCAGTTTTAGAACCGTTAAGGAATGTTAATCTACCTAGATTGTATCTACCAGTAGGTATTTTCAGGAAAATATGAAAATTTCATGACGAATTTGTAAGTCTTATCCACAACAATGCAACGCTCACATATATGCAAAAGTTTCACTATTTGAGATCTTCGTTGAAGGATGAACCATTAAAATTAATTCAGTCTTGAAATGTCAAACGATAACTATCTAATTGTATGGAATCTTTTGATTCAAAGACATCAACGTAAGAGACATATCGTAAATAATTATATAAACGCGTTATTTTATTTGCCTGTGGCCACAAAGGAGTCTGCGACTATGTGAAATTGCAGATGGGTTTTATCGGCACGTTAATATTTTGCAAAAATAAAGCTACCTGTCAAAGAATGGGATACATTTCTTGTCAATCTGATCACATCAAAATTAGACAATACAACGAATCGTGAATGGAAAAAATCTCTAGACGATGAAGATACACTTCCTACATATGAACAAATAATGAAGTTTCAAATAAGGTTTCTTAATAAAGTCTCCTACCTTGTCTGGATGATACCTGACAAAAACTCTCTCTACGGCAAGTATCAGAATAAACTTCTAGAGATCTGAACATTAAAACTATCAAAGTTGCTGTCACAAATATGCTTGCCGTTCCGATCCCACAATACTCCATAAAGGAGAAGCTGCGACAACTTGACGTGAAGATGCGCAAGATCATCCACCTGTAGAGGAGTTTGTAACCCAAATCGTCCATTCCTTGGTTACATCTCCCCCGACAACAGGGACATCAAGAACTTCTAAGTTTGGAGTGTCTGCACAGAATGGTACTGGATGAAGACTGTGAAGTCCCAAAGAGGTGCCTGATCTATTGAAAAGATGTACTCATTGCCAAGTCAAGGGTGGCAAATAATACCTATGCAGCCATCCGCAACATCCAGAGTGGGATGATTTTCGTGAAGGAGTTCCACTTAAGTCGTAACGAATATCGTCCGAAAAGTTGAGGAAATATCAAAATCCACTCTTTGATCTCGAAATTTTTTTTAATTGTTATTGTTATTTTTTTCCGTCAACCAGCTGCACACCCTTAAGAGTACAACCCTCAAAAGTCTTCGAAAGACTTGTCTGAACTAGGGAAGACGCAGCCCTTACCTTTTAACGTGTGATGCCATGCACGAGACCAATGACCATGCTGGGTATCCCATGACCCTTTGGTTACGAGACAAGCGCTCTACCATCATGACCATCACGACATCTTTTATCGAAACCATTATGTTAAATTAAAGACGTCCTCGGTGAAATGATAACCACACTGTTCTAGAATTATAACGGCTTGTCGTGAGATGGCACAGTTAAGTAGGGAATGGCTATTCGGGTAAATGATCCAGCGTGCCTTCCGGACTTATTTGACTCCGAAGAGAGGGCCTGAGTGGAATATTCCTAACGGGGAAAAAATGAAGATGTTTCAATAGCACCATGTTGAAGCCAAAATATAATCAAGCAACTGGATATGATGTTGGAACTCTCATATAGGAATCCTTTCAAATAGATGGCTATTAACGAGCTCTAGTAAAATCATCAAAAAATGTTTGGTATCTACAAAAATTATCTAAAATGAAAAATATGTGTGGAGGAAATTTAAGTGACAAGGCACGGAGAGTTATACCTTGATTTATTGAATCTCAGCATAAATTAAATTTTTCCCATTGACTTTTTGGAACATGGAGAGGCGATTTAGAAATCAACGCATTATATTTCCAAATATTTTCAGTTGAATAATCGTACATACGTTTTTCATGCGTTCAAATTCAACGGTCGGTCTGGAGCAGTTCTATAGACTTGATATTTGAGATATGCATACGAAGAAAAAATTCAAAGGGATCAAATCAGGCGAGCGAGCTGGTACTATACAGTAAAATGAACGAAATGAGACCTCCGACCATAACTGATGTTATTACCAGTTTTGAATGTATATTCATGCATTTCTACTCAGTTTTCATGCAGTTATCTTGTCATTTGAACCCCCCACTATGACAGACCAAAAAGTCAGTTATTCTGATTTTGATTCTCATAGAATAGAAAAAAATCGAGATACAGCAAACGATCTTTCTTTCTGTGAGTTATGAAGTCGAGGATAATGAATTCTGAACGTCATTCAAAGGGACTAACATTACAGAATACCATTTCGTAAAATATGTTTGTTTGAACTATCATTATATCAAAAAAATCAAAAATAAGTCGTTCGAATGTTACAGGTGACGGTTTCTTCATCAGCTGAATGTACAATTATATACGTATTTTATCAACTACATATAACTAGAGTTTAACTCATCGCTGGTGGATCCAAATATTTTCATTTAATCTTTATCATCACTGTCTGTATTGATCGCATTCAATATGACGAATAAATGTGGGCATGGAAATGAATATTTTCCGTTATAATTGTAGTTTGATATGAAATCACATATTTGCATTCGGAATACCTACTGCTCGATGTTTCCAATAAATACGGGATGTAATTTCCAATACTCGCACTGTGGGCGATATTCCTAAACACATTTTACATGATGATTTCCGGATTTTGAGGCCGACGTTCGTAACGAGATAATCTCGACGTTTCGTCAACACGAGTGGTTGGCCTTCTCAAGAGAGATTTTTGTACGTTTACAACTATTCAATACACTGTCACTTGAAATTTATAGATATATCCATATGAATTTTCCTAGCCAATAAATTAATATTAACCAAATCTAACTGGATTATCTTTGTTACACGGTAATCGAACCACTAGCTAGATATTATTAGAGTTTCGAAAAATGTTCGTCATACCTTTTCGACCACCAGTGACCGGTTGAAATCGCACGCTATATGTGAGCTTATTCTAACAGCAGCTTCTTGTCCAGAGGCGTACGAGATGAGATTATTTCGGTAAGTTCATATTGTTTCAATCTGGGACACATATGAGAGTGAGTAATCTCCGGAAAGACACAGTGCATTCCACCGAAGCTATTCTGTATAATTGGGGAGAGCAGAAACACGATAATATGAGACGTCGTTAGGGTAAAAAGTGTTTTTGCAATAGGTAATATTACTTTGTGACAATATATTTATTAGTTGTAGTAATATATTTTATTTTGCCGTCCACTATATTTATTTTCGATCCAACACCATATATTTACATTTCAAGAGCTACAAATATAGAAAAACGTGCATTCCCCATTCGATACCTTTTATTTATTATAATTCAAAAACCTGCTGGAATATTAACTATTCAGAGACAATCTGATATGTAGATATGTGTTCTGTGATCTGAGAATGCTTTCTGACGACTGCAATATTATTCAATGACAGCTGCTTGTATGGGCTGCTATCTGTTAGCCTCTTTATGTACTAATGACTTCGCCCTCATACCATGTTGCCACATGCTCGAGTATTGTATTGCAAAAACCTCTTTTTCCTTAATATAATCATCTGACTAGAAACTAACGCAAATATATTCGAACTGCGCAATTTGTGAATGACCTTTCAAGGATAATATCTATGGTGGACCTCAAGAATTTGATAGTAACAATGTTTGAGAATAAAAAAAGTGCAGTCTCTATCAGTGTACATTAATGGTGAATGTGAAAGATACGCGAACAGGATAAATCAAAAAATGTCTAGGAACTAATAGTTTTCAAGAAATGTCTGAAAAGCTTTGCATTAATATCTTTGTATATAAAATTAAAAAATATATGAATAAACAAACAATTCAATACAATATAATTTTTGGATTGAAAAAGATAAAACCAAAAAATTATTCTAGATCCGTATACATTTTTTTTTTTTCGTTAAACCCTGTTGACTAATCAAGTCATCCACGTACTTAATGAATTTGCATTGTTTTCACAATATGGACCGTTAATGAATATGCATAACTGAAATTAAAGTTTCAACAACATCAAATTATTTGCGGAAATATTAATTTTCGTAATCACTAATCAACTGATTTGGATATTCCAGTAATCAAAATTATCCGATCCGACAACCATGTAATTATATCAGATGATAAAAATATAGATAAAAGTTATAACTTACGTAGTGAGTATCATCTTCCTCATTATAGGCCAATTTTACTATTCCATAAGAGCCCTGAAACAAAACATCATAACTTCAATGTAGGTATAATTTTGTAATATGATACGAGCTCTCAGTTTCCATTTTTCCTAATTTCGATTTGGTGAAGGAAATTCGTTTCCTGGAGCAATTTTTTTCAGATTGTAGAAGTTTAAATCAAGTAAGTAAGAGGCAATTTAAAAAGTTATCATTGTTTCTATATACAGAGTGAATATAACCTATTGTATTGAAGTGGTCAAACAATAAAAAAAAAATTCAATAGTTAAATTTGGTTTTTGAAGCTTGCCGACTTCTAGGAACCGCTGTCTGTCAAACCCCAGAACCTTAGATGATTGGATCAGAGCCGCAAGAATCCGTGAAGTTCTTATGTCCAGGCAGCTGATGATCGAAGAACAGCAGTTTCCAAAATTTTAGTAGATTTTTTGAATAAAATTTAATTTTAACCTTCTTTCAATATTTAACCACTGCAATTTTTTTTTCACGGGATTACAAGAGGTTGGATTACACCCTATATACACCCCTCGTAGGATCAAGCACAAGTCTTTCAGAGATTTCTGAGGGTTGTGCTCGTAAGGGTACAGCTGGTTGACGTATATAACAATATCCAGTTTTATTATTATTAATTTATTCTTTTCACTATGTTTCATCATCTCTGTTTTTTTGCCAGTTTGTCACTCCTGCTATGATAAGGTCTTCTGCAGCTTGCTGCATCCATTTCGATCGTATTCTTATTCCTCCGTTGAGGTTCCTTTGTAACATTGAATAAGTTACTGCTCCTTTCCATGGCCCCCTCACATGACTCAACCATATCTGAATATATCCTTTCAATTATTCCTATTTAATTTTTACGTTAGACCCAGTGTCGCTCTTATAATTTTGCGTTCGGATTTCCTATTATCTTTCTTGTACATTTTTGTTATTGTCATCGTCTCTGTTCCCAACTGCATTGTTGATCCAATTATTTTTTTACTTAGAATTGCACGAGAGGTTTGCATTTTATCGGGTAAATTTAGTTATCAAAAACGCGACACCAAAGATGGAGTGTTTTCAGGTTGAATGTTTTTCGAGTCATATTGCTAAAGGAAACAGTTCAGAATTTGAACAACACAAATTTACCCTATCAATACAAACATCGAGTGTAATCGATAAGACAATTCAATGACTATGAAATTCAGAAACATATCAATGCAAACTTTATTTATTAAACATTAAAAATTAACACATTTTATTTGAATGTACAATTACTAAACACGCAGTCATTGAAATTCTAGGAACAGTGATATCGCTGCAGGAGTTGAAGTTTTTTCTTTTTCCAAACGAATTGATTACATAAAGACGCGTTTACACCAAAGTCTTCCACCAAGTTTTCCACAAGTTGCGGCAATTTGTTGCTTTTTTTTACAAAATACAGCAACTTTTTCTGTCTTTCACTTGTGGAGACCCAAATCTTCCACTAAATTTTGGTTTCCCGCGGAGTATCGATAGAAGATTTGTTGCTGCGCGCTTTGCACAAGCAACTTGTAGGAAACTAGTGGAGAGCTGTTCCCTCTCCACGCGCACCTCAATCACAAACAGTGGAATCGTTGATTTTGAGATATTGAACAAATAACCGAGACTTGTGTACGAATCACCAGTAGCCAAAAACCGTAATGTTACTGCTAGTTTTTCTTGGACAGGTATTGCTTTCCTGTAGTTTTTGTCACGTTTCTTGATTTTATGTCCGATCATTGAAATGAAATACTCAAAGTTACCACTGGTCATTCTTAGAAAATATTTGACACTCCCGTCGCACCTCAGCTCCCCACTCAACGGATCGACGTCATCTTCTCGGAGATCAGCTATCATGTCACTGCCACTGTACCCTGCCCTAGCCTTCAACGAGGGTCTCACCTAATATCTTCGGGGACCTCTTGTACAGTGGCTGGCTATGATGACTCAGGAAGCCGCGGCAATAATTGCGTCTTTTTCGTCCGACATCCTTGACACTGCTGCCCCTTTCGTGCTAATTCTTTGGCAACAAGTGTTCCACTAGTTAATCTAAATTTGAGAAGCGCAACTTTTAGTTTTCTACAAAACATCTTCCATTTGTTGCTCTAATTTGAGAAGAGCAACTTTTAGTTGACAACTTTTTTTTCTACAAACAATCTGTTGTCAACTTTTTAGTTCTCAACTTTGGTGTAAACGCGTCTTAATGCTCAACTTGTAAGTATGGTTTTATTGATGATGAGTTGCTTGTGTCCTGTTATTTTTATAAGAGCTTGTTCTCATTTTCGCTTTTACTTAATTCGCTAATTGCTGCCGCTCGATTTGAGAAATTTGTAATTTTGACACGTTTAACATCTATACCAATGCGTTGTGCTGAACATTTAGTCCATTTTTCAGTCTTTTCACATTTAATTTTAATTTTGACACGTTTAACATATATACCAATGTGTTGTGCTGAACATTTAGTCCATTTTTCAGTCTTATCAAATTCAGTAATTCACAATCATAGTCATCCATATCTTTACAACAAAATAACATACCGAACAGACGTTCATAATGTGAATGTACGACATAGAGATCACATTTTCCTTTCACCCAATAGAACCACCATATTTCGAAGAAGTTGCTCGTATATTCAGCCCTATGCTGTATCCCTTCCGTTAAAAATAACGTCACCGTTATTCGCCATATCCGTTATTTTGCTAAGATTGGTAATAGCAATTATTTCAGTTTTGTTTGTTAGTAATTTTCATTGACGAAGTTTGCTCTCTGTCTTTGTTTTTCTTGGTCCTTTGAACCGGATATTATGTTTCGAAGTGGTGATGATTTTTTTACTGACTGATAGTGAGTAAAATATATCGTAAAAATGTATCGTTATCAATTTGTTTCTGGCTTTTAATTGGTGTTGTTAGTAATAATTGATTGACACTTATCTAATAAATACGCAAATTTTTCATATAGAACTGAAGTCAAGACTCCCGAACCATTTTGGAAAAGAAGTAGTTGTTAACTCAAATTTTAAAAAAATTACCTGTCCTATGCTGTCCATGAGCTTGTACTGGTTCAGCTGAAGATACATTCCGGATTTCTCTATAGAGACTCTTCTGGATTCTCTCAAAGGCTGCCTTTTTCGGTTACTTCTAGGACTACTTGTGGGACTGTTGTACGGAGAAAACTGACAATTCGGGTAAATTGGTCGACTGTCTATACCAGCAGCTGAAAGAGTTGGAATAATAAATCATAATGAAATCATTAAAAGTATTCAGACGAAAAGTTTCATAAATAACCAATACAAAAATAACTTTCATTCCATATCTATTCAAAATCTTCCACCACCACACAAATTTGGAGAACGAAGTGACAACCAATCAAGCTCTTTACACTTTCTGTGTATGTCTGGAGTTATGGAAATAGTCATGTGGTATTGCCTACCTAAATGATTTGATAATCGTGGATGATTTTCAAATTAAAATATGAAAGCTTCGACCAAGAGTGTGATTTTGAAAAGGAATCAGTTCAATATAAATTATACAACCTGCCACTCACCCAAAGATTTTGATTGTATCAACATTTTAGGGCTGAGCCCCTTGACATTCTCAACAGAGATGTCCTCATGATTTTTAAGGGAAGGCACTGAGTTGTTATCTATCACAGGTTCTATTTGGTTCGGCTCGGGTATGCTCGAGTTTGATCGTGGATTTAGAGCTTCGAAATTGCCATACGCAACTCCAACACGTCTTTCGCCATTCGTTCGGTTCACTTCGACTCGCTGCGCCACAACTTCGGCGTGGGATTTCCTCCCGTCGACTTGTGCTCGGGCGACTTCGACTCCCGCTCGACTAGCGACGGGTCGCGCTTCTTCGGTGGCATTTTTTCTTTGTGTTGGTGCGATGTTGTTGTGCGTTGGTCGGGGGATATCCGAGATCATTTGGTTCACATCGCTAGGCTGTGACAGTCGCTGTATGACCTCGTGTTCAGTCGGTAGAGGTGGTGCGATTTCGTTTAGGGATCTGGTCAGCTCCGTTTGTGCGCGTATCACATCATGGGGGTTGTGAATTTTCTTGAAGGCAGCCGAGAATGGGCTAGTTTTTGCTTTTTCCACTTCCTTTTGTTTTAGGTCGACGTCCACTGCTGTGTGTCTGAAAATAAAATGATTTTGATATATTAAGGTTGTCTTTTCTGAATTGTACACAATTGAGAGTAAAATTCTATTACGGTCACGCCAAGAATAATTACGGTAATACAACAAGTAAATAAATAAATAAAATAGTCATGTGGCAATTTTTCATGTATTCAGGCAAGTCGTTTACAAATAGGACAATTAAAAATGGACCCAAAACCGAGTATGGTGGGACACCCATTTTCACATTTTGCTCACTCAACGTGATAGTATTATAATTGACTGTCATAGAACTTTTTGACACATAATCATTTCAAAATATGCAATGAAAACACCATTTCGGCTGTTTTAAGGGTTGAAAAATCCGAAGATACTGTATTGGAAGCATTTGTCACATCAAAATACACCTGTTTATAGAGAGGTACCTATCACTGTAGCCTCTTCATTTAGAATTTCCTTGCTTATAAGGAGGAAGAAGAGGAAGGCCTAAATGATTTGAAAATGTTCTATTTGAACTGCAGCAAATAATTTCACTATCACCTACAATTATCGCAATTGTTGGATTATGCTCGAAATATATATGGTGTTTTCTAACTATACGGTTCCTAACTGCAGGGGGTGATTCGTTGGGTCGTTTTAAGAAGAAAAAATCCTATGAACATATGACTGGAGTTGCTTCGTTTCTGAGATAGGCGTTGAAATTAAAAAAACAAGCACATACAGAATCCATAAAGAATAGACTCCACTTACGAAAAATGTATATAATTCAATCTTCCGCCAAGACCCTAAATAGGCATTCTCGTCAGCATATATCCTAGAAAAATATATATTTGTTTGGTAACATATATCATTCAAGGGTCGTGAGGGGCAGTAGCTGGATATTTACCGACAAGAATACGTATTGTATAGGATTTTTGATTATATCCATTATTTATTACTAACATACAGACTAACTCTCCGTTTTCAAACTAGAATATCTTCATTGTCACCCAGATTTAATCGAATGTTCTAGAACTAAGATTCCCCTATATGAAAATCCTGATCCTGGGGTTCAGGAACAGTTGAGGCAATGTTGAAACCACAGTTGAAGTTTGGTTGATAATTATGAATAGTAGTCAAGTGTGCTTGAATTGAGTTGTCTTATGTATGGGGTTTGAATGACCTGGCAACTATGCAGAAAAGGTCTGCCGCCTGCTCAAAGCACTCAGTTTCACGTGGTAGATAAAAGTGTTGAGTTGTTGGTTTTGGTAATAATTTTGTGCCATTTTAAAGTAAGGGAGGTAAGAGGTAATTTTAGAAATAACCAAGATTCGTGAGTACAGATCTTTGCATCACTTCTTGGGTGAAATTCGTCCACACTTGGTTTTGAACTAAAATTTCAATTATTGAAGTTATGGTTAGAAAACCAATTCAAAGTCGGTTGGGGGCAATATCACGCAAAGATGCGCGGTATTGTCCTCACTTGTTTCAATTACAACTTTTTGTTCTGTTTCTCGTGGATTTTGGTAATAAAACTTAGATGGTATAAATGACTAAAGAAGATCATTGGTTATCTAGATTCATTTTATCATGACCGAATCTAAGAAAGAAATGTTTTTAAAAAGAAAGGAAAAGAAATTAACATTTATTGTCGACGTTTACTTCTCATTTCAGATGGTCAGAAACTTCAGAAAGACCCAACGACTATTACTATGTTTAAGCTTTTGTTTTTTAGGTTACTTATCGCAAAAAGCACGTGTTGCGTAGTTTCATAAAATTTTAGTGATAGATTTTCTTTTTTCTTCCCTTTCAAATATTTCTTATACCTAACCTCTCAAACCTAACATGTTTTCGCTTAGGTGCGCGATATTACCCGGCCTTCCCCTACTGGAGAATTATAACTGAAGCAGATTTTCGGCATCTGTTAGTGAATACTCGAGGTAATCATTACGAATATAAGTACTGACATCAGTATATATAGGTTATGAAAGAACAACAATTGCGGAGAAAACTATAACAACAGATGAAGATGAGGAACGGTAAGAACATGGAACTTGTAACGAATCATGCAGTCACAGTCGGTGCATGCAAAATGAAATCACCGAAACAGCACAGAAGACAAAGAAGAAGTCCAGGAGGTCAGAGTAGGAATTCAGTAAAAGGGTCTAAGACTTCGACAATGTTTCAACTAAGAAGTGGAAGATAGGGATTGGCTGTAAATGATGTATCATCCACAGAATCTTCACTGTCAGTAAAAAGCCATTTTTGACTAACTCCACGAAGGAATGCACAAGTGAAATCTTTGATATTTGAAGCGCCACCGAACGGAAACTGCTGGTCCCAGGAGGCTGTTTCATTACTCCTGTATCTACGAGGCCAAGTATCATATATCTATTAAAGAGGGGTAATACCAGCTGTACTAAACTATTCTTCCATGTTCGTAACAAATTTTAATGGTCAATAAAAGAACAATATATGGATTAATTGCAGAAGAATGATTAGTAAATTAAATTGACCACACAATATCTCATAACTTCAGTCATAGTAGCCCTACACTATCATTTAGTCCCTAGGCAAAATAGAATTCGTTCCTTTGATTTTCAACAGTATCTTGCAGAAAACGTTAAAGCTTCGTAGATCAGATCAAAGGGGGAAATATCTCAAACAGGTACACCAGAGCCAACTGAAGAGTCGATACTATATACAAAACTCTACAAGAGTTTGGGCCCAATTTGCTCAACCCACAACACAGATAAAAACAATGATCTCAAATAATATATACATGCCCTTGCTAATAAATTGTTCTCCTGAACATACGGAAAATATATTTTCACCGTAGAGATAATTTTGGGATAGGGGTGTTGTTGAAAGCTGAGTGAGCTGCTTTTCATGATACTCAAATAAACTCGACGAACACCGTCATCACATTTTGCAGGTAAGGTTGAGTTATGGAAAATTTCAACCTGAATATAAATGTCTTGATGATGTCAATCCAGCATATAAGATATAATATACTCAATGGAAACTAGTATCAGAGTACCGAGGTAATTGACAGAAGAATACAATAAATTGATGACAGAATAAGAAATGTTTTGGCTACAAAGAAGCAAAAAATTAAAATGGAATCACCCAAATGAATCACACCAAAAACATTTTTAACAAACAGGAATTCATTTGGCAAACTGTCACAAAAAACTAGAAAAATCTCCAATTCACTAACATTAAGAAAATAAAAGAGATTAGAAGAATCTATTGAAAATAAAACCGAAACTGTCAACGTTTTTTCCACATACTTTTCATCATCTGCACTAAATTCAATCCAAGCTCACTTCCACTCGGATAGTTTCGGTCGTTCAACAACGTTGCAGGTCGACAAAACATTTTTTTACCCTCAGTGTAAGTATGCAATCTAAGGATGCTTTTGTTCATTTACAGTTGAAACTTGCTGAATATACACAAATATTATAAAAACAATAGGACATGTTATAGCAGACACTTTTTCTGATCTTATTGACGAGTCTCATCAGCAGGGAATTTTCCGATTGTTTTGAGTTTCGCCAATATTGAAAAAATACAATAACATTCACATGGAGAACTACCAACAAATTACAGTACACACAGTACTCCGTAAATTTTGTTTCTGTTTCACATAATCCAAAGGGATCCAAAACCATACAATAATGGAAACACTTGATTGTTCTCAACCTGTGGGTAATGACTGGTATTATGAGCTGTAGCGCTGACCATCAATTATCAATTGACAAGATTTGGCATCGGCAATAGATAGATATTTTCACATGAATTGAAACTATTTGGATTTTGGATGGTGGATTTTTGCATTACGTTGCCCCCGCTTATAAGAAGCAAATTGAGAAATCGCCGTAACCCGTAGATAAAGACTGTTATTACTTAAGAGTTATGGATAATAACTGTTATTACTCACGATCTTTAGCGCAGGAGTTTTTAAGTCCATCAGTAAAGTTATCGTCTGGCTGTTAATAATAGATTTTCAATAATCGTATAAAATTTAAGTGAAATTTTCCTCGAATCTCTTCTAATCATTAAAGATTTGAACAGATAACTTCATTTGTACATGGAAAATGATCTACAGCCACGACAAAAAAGCATAAGATCGCCGTTACCTGTGAATAATGACTGTCAAGCACGAATTTGTGTAATTCAATTGACAAGCTTAGAATCAGCAATTCAATATGTACTTCTACATGTGTTCAATTGAAACTAATTAATGTGATGTGTTTTGCACTACGTTCCCGATTAATAACAATTCAATGAACGATTTGAATTGAAGAGTTCATCTGCACGTGCATGAACATAATATAAATACATGTTGTCGATCAGCTTTGCCCTCAGTGATCTGCAGCTATGAGAAAAATGGGTCACATCAACAACAACAAAAAACAATCCCAAACCCAATCGACCGAAATAATTGAACTCACATTTCCATTTCACTTCGAATACGAACAAATCGACACTAAACATTCTTCCTCCGAACACAGTATATCCACAAAGCAGATTTTTTTATGAACAGATCGGCATGCGATGTTTTCAAAGAGAGATTGCTGAAACAAAACAGCTTTACTAGAGTTTCTGGAAAGATGAGTCGGTAACGATTTGTTTTTAACTGCCTTATTATCTCGAAACGAAAATTTAATTGCTTCTGTTAGTGACGTATCAGGCTGTAATCATCGCCCCGGCATATCGGAGAAATATTTTAGTTGTGGTTATAAAACAGCAATAACAGCTTACATCAGCAAATAGTAGTATAGGCCAGGTTGACAAGGGTTCACTGATGCATCATCCATTGATACCGGGGTGATTATTGTTTAAAAAAATAGTTTTTTCCTTTAACCAGCTCTCATCCCCCTACAAACGACAGCCCTCAGATGTCGAAACTTGTGCGATTCCTAGTACATGACCAGTGACCATGTTGGGAATCGAACCGACGTCCCTCGGATTGATAGACTAGCGCTCTACCATCATGACCACTGCGGCCCATTAGTTCACTAAACTCAATTTGATTCACATTTCCTTGGTTTTATTTGGTCCAAATCACAACATATATGATGAGAGTGTGTTCGTGGGGGAGAAATTGTTGGTAGAGACAGGATTTGTTGGTGAAGTGCTGCTCACTCCAGGTTTTGGAGTTTGCTTTTAAGACAACATCGTAGACTCGTAATTATAGCTGAGCTCTGCTAGAGGCTTCGCTGATATTTTGGAGACTCAGTTTCAGTTTTCACTGATAGGTTATCATGCAAGAACCACGAGCAAACGGGCAGAATCCATCATCAGTCTAATACAGAATTCTATAAGAAGCATTGCAATTTTAATATTACTAGAACGTATGCATGGTTTATAGTTTGAAGATAAAAAATTTTAGAATAAAAAGTATGGAAAAAACATCGTCCCAAAGAACAAATTGCCCTTTGTCCATAAACCAAAAATTGTATTTGTTAAACATTTGGTGCGATATTTTAAAATTGGAATTATCGTACAGCTGAGATTGGATTAACTTACAGCTAAGCTAGGTACTACCCTGCTATATGAGTATTTTAACGAATTTGAGTTTCTCACATGTGCCACAGAAATGGAAATGTATAGTGAATCAAAAGGGTAGAAGATCAAGACAATTCAATGCTTCATTAAATTGGGGAACAACATTTTGAGTTCAGGAACTCAAGAAAGACGATATGCAGAATTTACATCAGCATATCTTTCCAGGTACGATTCATCTCGAGTAGATTCAATGTGTAGAATTTGAAGGTGTTGATTAATATCAAAATGATAAGAATTCAGAATATGAGTGGCAAATGAGCCTTTTGTGTTATAAAATTCGAAATCAGAGTTTTTAGATTTTTCTATAATTTTGTTGTAGTCCATTACCCTGATTCGTATCCTACGACCTCTCTGCCCAATATAATATAAGTTGAAGTCTCGATAAGAGCATACAATTTTATAGACACCAGATTCATGTGTGTTGTCTGTTTGTCGTTATCGCGACCAAATATATTTTCTCTCGTAAGCTACCTTATCAAGGAATGTAATGGAAGAGAAATTAGTTTCAGGATTTCGCAAAGGTGGTAATCTTTTGTTAATTGGAATAGTTTCTCTACATCAGCTGACTGTTGAATCGATCAGGTATTCCTAGTGTCAATCTCTGCTCCCTCTTCCTATAACAGTATCGAATATGTCATGCTACTTTAACACTCAATCCGTCGATTTGTACCACTGGGCTCCTCGATACTTTGCAATAACATCTTGAGGCTTAAATATAATACACTTTTCATATACGGTAATCAAGTACTTACTTGAGAATGGTGTAAGAAAAAGATTATCACGGTGATGAACGAATCAAATCGACACAGTCGAAGTACCCTTTCTCTCCACACGTTTCCATCAAATAGAAGAATGTCAGAAAACAACTATTTCCCTGGCTAATCCAACGACGGACATTGAACTATATCTAACAGATATTTATGCAACGTTCTTTCAAGAAGACCCAATAATTGTAAGTGTCTGTCTTGGAATTAAACAGATTATCTTCCATTTGACTGCAAATGACTACCTGCAGGCATGCATGTTTTAAGGTTTGTCCTCTCATTAGTGCCAGGGTAGATTGGTGGAAACGTTTGGAGAAAATGGGCAATTCGACTTTGTCAATTTTATTCGATTCATTATCGTGATGAACTCCAGCAAATATTTTCGGACCTTGTTCGAATTAATACAGATAACTCTTCTTGGAGTCTGTGCTTTTCCAGTTTAGTTCTTGATTTTCCATACGGATGGCACTGCGACCAACTTAGTTGTTGGTCATAGCTTCTTTCATGGGAAAATATTAGTAAAACAGTTGATTATTATTCATTTGGCAGGGACAGGGCAATTATAATGTTGTCCAACCCACCCTGGCAATGAGAGGCAAAACCTCGAAACATGCATGTCTGCAGGTGGTCATTCCCAGCCAAATGAAGGATAATCTTCTGTTAAATTACAAGACAAGCACTTGCAATTAGGTCTTTTTGGAAGAACGTTGCACAAATATCTGTCAAGAACTGCTTTCCAATGCTCTTTCAATATCATAGCTGAAACAATTTTTCGATTCAGGTGGTAGAGTATACAGTAACTTGTTTGAAGAAGAATGAAAATAGTTCACATGAAATTATAGAAGAGATTTCAAATGAATGAGTAAAAATGAATGTAAAACAAAATGTTGATAATGTTGATTAATACATAATTCAGGAGCATCACAGCTATGATTTGTGATGAAAATGGTGCATAACATTGAGAGTGTTGTCATTTAACGATGGATGAAAATGGCAATTTCTTTGTACAGGTGCCTATATACAGTGTGTACCACTATTTGTGATAAGCGACAAGCTCGTGTGTTCTTGGAAATAAAATAATGAAATCTGTTTTCGTGTTATGAACTTGTGGCTAGAAATCTCAACTTTGTCAATAGGCAACAACTGCTGCTACGACTGATGAATAATATTAGGAAAATTCATGATGGAAACTTTCTCTTTACCACTGTATTTGTGTACTGGTATTTCCAAAAAGGCATTCAAAATATCTCCACCTTCCAAATAGATTTGGTAAATAACCTCTTGTCAATTCTCAATGATATTTATTTCAAATCGCTTCATGATTCTCTATTTTTTCCTTTTCTGGACGTTACCAATAATTAACCTAATATTTATAAATGTATCAATGAAAAACTTAGGTATCATTATTGAATAATGATATC
The DNA here is from genome assembly GCA_958502065.1 of Chrysolina americana. Taxonomy (NCBI): domain Eukaryota; kingdom Metazoa; phylum Arthropoda; class Insecta; order Coleoptera; family Chrysomelidae; genus Chrysolina; species Chrysolina americana. Next base: position 91,932,545 of record OY293410.1, read on the forward strand.
TCATTATCAGTAGATTTTTTTCAAGTCGCTAGCGCAAACGTTTGCAGAGGCAAAATTCAGGAACGAACAATTGCGCAAAAATTTCATTGTATAAATACCCATGTGGAAAACAGGCTTCGCTTAGTCCAATAATTTTTCATTGAATAAAATCTTCACTCTCGAATTATATTAAAACAATAACATCATATTATTATATCCGTTTATTTTATAATGTAATGACTGTATGGACTAGTCTATAATAACAAACGCGAAAATTACTGGGTTATGATAAATATCGATAATGCTTTATCAGCTCGTGCATAAAAACACTCACGTAGCATTTGCTATGGAAACTAAATGTTTTGAATTAATTAAGTTGATATACAGGCTGTCCAGAGAACCGTCTGTTGATATTTTCGGTGATGTTGGTTCTACCGTCCACTTTTGAGTAACATCATATAATTGAATCAACCAATTTTAATAATTTCAAGAATTTCTCAAAATCCGGAGAAGCTGTGAATCACATAACCCCTTGAGAGATAACATTACCTTGATGAAACGCGGTTCGGTTTTACGTCTTTCGTTAATTTTATTACCGATTTTTATGAGCAAATGATTCAACGTATTTGTGTAAACTCGGAAACTTCATTAATTTTTGGTAACGATGATTTTTTTTCAATATGTCATGATAAAAAGAGATAATTGAAAGATTCACAAATTTTATGGGACAAGCGACTTCATAAAAAAATATCTCCAGGCCATTATGAATCTCTTGGTCTCCGATTTCAGACCTCTAAACAGGTTCCAACTCGATAAAAAAGTTTGGGTCACTTTGTTCAGTATCGAACAAAGGATCAATCAAGTTTATCGAAGAGAAATACTCCAATCCTTGCTTTTGCATGGTCGCAGGCCATGCAATTAGAAGGAGACCTGAGTTCCTGATGACTGAACGTGCTCCATCCAGTACCCTTCTGTTATGTATCACTTCGAACTCCAATCCTCATCGTTGTCGGGGAAAGTATAACTGTATAAAGCTTTTTTTGAGTCCAAAAGAGAAGAGTAGAATCGAAACGACAAGCATATCAGTTGCAGCAACTTTGTTCTTTTCCGACAGTTCTGATGACCAAATCTGTCGAAGTTCATGCTGATACTTACCACAGAGAGCGGCAATGTTCAACCCCTATATAGATAAATATACGTCTCTCCGACATGAAGATGATGTAGGATGCTTTTCTCTATGAGCTTAACGTCCCCTCCGTATTCCTGGCATAGTCCCCTTTTGACAGAACCATATCACATTTGTGGATGCTGAACTCCATTTCGGTAGAATACGTAAACTCTTCCACAATCTTTAAGGACTGCTGAAGACCAAAAACAAGGGAGATACAGAGATTCAAATTGAGCGTCGGGTTCCCGAATTGTTCGCGCTAAAATCAGAAAATATAAATAATAGCTCGTTATTTCTCATAGGAAGCAAACATGTAGAGGCCTTTTTTGTGAAGACTTTTACGTTCCAAAAGTTTGTTCCTATATATTCCACCAAAATTTTCAACCCCTTTCGAATTATTGTTGGAATACCGATTTTCCGAGTTTTGAAGGGAATTTACCTCACTTTCCATAAGTGCTCGCATGCAGATCAATTTTTTTTGAAGTACTCTTCAAAAACTACTCTTGTACCAATAATATTTCTATCGGTTTCAGTGACAGGCTGAAACCCCTGGTTCCTGGAATAGCTGTCCATAAGTTTAAATTTGAGACAGTCCATTCTTGCATACCGATTCTATTTCAAAAATAAGTCAACAACTAAAGCTCGCGATGACACCAAATGCCCTGATCATACAAAATCAATAATTCTCGACCCCTATTCCGACCTCAGACCAGAATGATTACAGATAACAAACAAAACAATAATTGCCCTATTTGACTTGCTTGATTGTCGCTTGTATTTATAATGGGAATTGATGTGCTTGCTCGCTCTCGTATAGTGTGGCAGCTTTGTGAAACAATGTCGACACAGTTATACAGGATAAACATCACTTAGTGAACCACTTCACGGATACATGAATACCATCAATTGGATAAAACGCTCCATTATTACCTCTCAATGCATTGAATCAAACAATATCAATATGACAAGGAGTTGTTGGATTCCTATGGTTTTTTTTTGTCCTAGAGTTCGTCTGGCATCGAGGCTTTGGACAGACTACACAAGGGTAGTAACCTTCCATACCATAAAGCAGTTTTTCAAAAATATTTACTCATTGATAGTTCTCAATTTCTTTTCTCAGCATATGGTATTATATACTGGCAAATGCTCTTGGAAGAATGGTTTTTGGGAATGGTTTGTTGGGCTCCTACCCATGTGTAGTTTTTTGTTATTCTAGCCAGTTGCTTACGGATTTGATGGTAGTCCCAATGCTTCTTGTTATTTGCTAATTGCCTCGGAATTTGCTTAAATTCTCAACACACATACTTGTTATTTACCCTTCGATCTTATTTGGTTACTGTTTCCGGCTTTAAGTTTCTACAAGTCTACTCATAGTTCTTTGAAAGTTGAGGTTGTTGGACAGATCCAGATGAGGTGAGTATGCTCCTTTTATAATGCTCTTTGTTGAGATTACCTCATGAACCACATCTCTAATCAGATGCAGAATGATTCTTGATGATGTTTCACGAGTCTGCCATTCACCTCTTCTTCAATCTGGGGTGTTTCAAAACCTACAAGAGTTTGACCTCATCGAATTCATCTAGTTCGCGTTCCTAAGCCAATTCAGATATCTTGAAGCTGATAACATGGAAGACAATGATTATCTCTTGTTCGCGATAGTTTTCTCTAACATTTGAATGGAAGCGTATTCCAATGGAGTGTGTTCTTTCTCGAAAAGCTGAAGCTTTCACATTATTTTTTTGTGTCCATATCCTTCTATTCTAGTTCTTTTTTGATGTAATAGAACCGTCTGGGCCTCACTTCAGGGAATTTCTCAATAATGATGCCCCGATCCTATTCATTCATAGAACTTATTTTTGTCATGAATTTTCCACAAAGTTGGATTATTTTTGCTTTACATTCAGAGGCATGTCCCAAATTTGATATCCACAGATCGTAAAGATTCGTGACTGAAGATTATTTCTCTGACTATTCTATATGTAGTTCTCTTCTTCTTCATTAAAATGTGGAAGGGTGTGTCTATTGTGGTCCTGGAGAGTAAGACCATGGTTGATTCGAGATATTCTCTCGTAATAACTGTTAGATTTATCATGTGATATTATAATATACTTGTTTTGTGTATTCAGTTGTTTCAAATAAATGATATTTTGAGTCAGATCGTTTCCCATATTTTAATCTATTTCTTCATATATTCAATCATAACTAGCAGTCAACCACACTCTGCTAACAGGTTATGGGCCCAGTATATTCAAGAGAATGAGTAAATCTCTGTTCTGGAAATATGCATTGTAAAATAAGTTCTAAAATTTTCCAGTCAGATTGTATGACACTTGTGACAAAAAACGTGACACTGAAGCAATTTGGATAATTATTTCCGTAAAATAACTGAAAATTTGGAGAATATGGCCAAAGAAATAGCAGCTCTCAAGAGACAACTCGAACTTCGAAACAACGAGCATCAGAATGCATCTAGAACTACTACAACAATAATTTCTAGTGCAGTGGGTGGATTATCAGAATCTCAGCATCTGGATGGCACAAATTTCAACGACTGGAAATTCTGGATGAAAAATTTCCTAGTTGACGCTGGCCTTTGGTCTTGTATTGAACCAAAACAAGGTCAAATTATTGATTCGGAGTTGGATCAACGTGCCCTAGCGAAGATTGATTTATCCTTGAAACCTTATGCAGCAGCAGAAACAAAACGAGCTACCACTTCAAAAGAAGCCTGGGACAATTTGAAAAATGCGTATGAAGACACTGGCATTGTTCGTCTGATTGGATTATATTCAAGCCTGTTCAAAACTAAATTTGCAGGATTATGTTGACCGAATCATTAAAATTGCCGAACAACTGGAGAACATTGGTGAACCATTCAAAGATAAGGTTGTTGGGGGAATTATTCTTGGAGGACTCCCTACAGAATATAAACCGCTTATCCTGGGAATTCAGTGATCAAAACAAGAAACTTCAACTGAGTTTGTCAAAAGTCTTTTACTTCAAGACAATGTCAAAGGACTGAGTACCAAAATTACTAGCGAAGCTGCCTTCTATAGTAAAAAACCTTTTACAAATCATCCAAAGAAGTTTAATAAAGGTCCAAGATGCTATAATTGTAATGAATATGCCAATCACAAAGCTAGTGAATGTCCAAAAATTAAGAAAACTACTAGACAAAATGTGAAGAAATCTGAAAGCAGTCATTTTGCATTCACTTGTGACTTGCCGAATGAAGAATTCGATGGAAATTGGTTTATCGACTCGGGAGCAACTGCTCATTTCACATCACATGAAAGGTGGTTGCGAGATCATCATGAAGATTCTTCTAGAAATTTAAGCATTGCAAATGGTGACAAGTTGCAGTGTAAAGGATTTGGGAAACTAGACATTTCTCTGCAAAATATGAATACCGTTACTATCGAAAAAGTATTTCATGTTCCAAATATTTCTCTCAACTTACTATCAGTCAGTAAAATAGCTGAATCCGGCAGAACAATAATTTTTTACAAAAAGTCTGGGTGCCGTATCACCAACAAAGAAGTCAATCTTGATTCCGATGATATTTTTGCTACAGCCTCTGAAATAAATGGCATGTATCGATTAGATCAAGTCCCAATGTCAATATATTCAGCATATTCAGACAAAAACTAGGAGTTATGGCATCGTCGTCTTGGACATCTGAATTTTCATTCTATGAAGCAGTTGAAAAATAAGTTAGCACGTGGAGTTGAATTTGGTCCTAATATAAGTGAATTTAGATGCGAATCTTATATAAAGGGCAAATTACATCGAAATCCTTTTCCAAAAAGCGGCAGTAAGCGAGCAGAAAAAGTCCTTGAATTGATTCACTCAGATCTTTGTGACCCAATGCAAGAAACTTCCATAGGTGGAGCAAAATATTTTTTGACATTTACTGATGATTTTTCACGAAAAAAGTATATTTTCTCAGAACGAAATCAGAGATAACCGAAAGATTCATAGAGGATAAAGCGATGATTGAAAACCAGACTGATAGGAAAATAAAATGTCTACGTACAGATAATGGCACAGAATACGTCAACGACAGATTCCTGAAATTTTTGAGGGAATGTAGAATTCATCATCAGAAAACGGTAGCAAAATGCAGTTGCAAAGAGGCTTAATAGAACATTGATGGAGAAAGCTCGAAGTATGCTCATAGATTCCAATCTTCCGAAAAAGTTCTGGGCGGAAGCTGTATCTACAGCAGTATATCTGAAAAATAGGTGTCCAACGAAGGCTCTTCAAGATATGACGCCAGAATAGGCGTTTACAGGTAAAATACCGGATCTGTCACATCTCCATGTATTTGGCTGCAAAGCACTTGTTCACGTACCTGATGATAAGAGAAGAAATCTGGATTCCAAAGCTGAAAAATTCGTCTTTGTCGGATATAACGAGAATTCCAAAGGATACCATCTCATTCATCCCAAAACCAAAAAGGTCAAAATATCTAGAGATATGGTTTTTTTCGAAGATGAAACTACAGTTCAGATGATAATATTCATGATTTATTTCCTATTGAAAACGATGACGAAAGTGAAACCATTCAACACCAGTCTGTTATCAATGAAACTGTTGTTGAAGTGGGGGAAGATAGCTCACAGTATCGTGCAACGTCTGAAATAGAAAAAGAAAACAGAATAATTCAAGAAATAATAGCTACAGGATCAAATGTAGAACAAGGAAATGATTCATTCTCAGAAGAAGAAACTGACGAATATGATTCCAACGGTCCTAGACGGTCAGTTCACATTCTTCTGCCGAACAGAAGGATATTCAATTGGGAATTTCTTTATCAAGCTGTTTCTGACATGTTGATAAAAATGCACATCTTTGGAGACTTGCCATGGAAGAAGAAATTCAAGCCCATGCAGATAAAAGAGCTCTGTAGTCTTCCTCAGGCTAAGAAACCCATCAAGAGCATGTTGATCTTCAAAAGGAAATTCTCAGTGGACGGACATATTGAACGCTACAAAGCATGCTTAGTAGCAAAAGGTTATTCTCAGATTCAAGGAGTGGACTACGACGATACATTCTCTCCTGTGGTTAGATATAGTTCCATACGTTTACTTCTGGCCTTGGCAGCTAAATTTGAATGGAACATCGATCAGATGTATGTAGTCACCGCTTTCTTGCATCCCAAGCTAGACGAAGAACTATAATAGAATTACCCGATGGAAAAATTGGTCGACTGTTGAAAACTCTCTTTGGTTTGAAACAATCAAGTCGTGTTTGGAATCAAGAACTGGATTTGGCATTTAGAAAACTCAATTTAAAAAAATCTAAAATTGACCCCTGTGTATATTGCAGTATAACAAATTGGAATAATATTGTTGTTTCAATATATGTTGACGATGTATTGATTTTTTCTGAACATGAATTACAGAAAACAGTACTCAAAAATGAGTTGAAGAACAGATTTAAGATGAAAGACTTGGGAGAGGCTCATTATTGTCTTGGAATGAGAATTGGGAGGAACAGGAAAGAAAGAACTATTACCTTAGATCAAGAAAATTACATCAATGAGATTCTTCATGGATTCAACATAAGTGAGTGCAACAGGGTTCAATCTCCTTTGGATCAAAATCAGACTCTCACCAAAGATGTGGAACCAAAAACCGAAGAGGAGAAAATTGAGATGAAACACGTTCAGGAAGCGATTGGAAGCATTATGTATGCAGCACAATGTACAAGGCCGGACATCTCATTTTCAGTGGGGAAGCTGGTAAGGTTCAACAACAATCCTGGGAAAGCTCACTAGATGGCAGTTAAGAGACTTTTCAGATATCTGAAGAGAACTTCAACGTTGAAAGTCACTTTCAAGAACTCCGGTGAAAATATAGTTGGCTGCTGTGACTCGGACTGGGCTGGTAGACGTAGAGGTCGTAGAGCTGTCAGTTGGTCTTCAAAAAAACAGACAACAGAATTATCGACTACAGAAGCCGAATATATGGCTCTCAGTTTTGCAACTCAAGAAACCATATTACTAAAAAATTTGCTCAAAGAAATAATACCAACTTCTCCATCTACTATCACAATATTTTGTGATAATAAAGGTCCCATTGATTTTTTTTTATTTCTCTTCTAAGGAAACTCTGAAGTATACTGGCAAGCTTATCATGCATTATTTCATTCACTGGGTTGCTATGCAATTTTGGCTTAGGGGCACTCATGTCACAGTGGAATAATTTTTTGCCTACAAAGAAGAGCTATCAGAATATTCACAGATCTCTCATACAGAGCGGAAATTAAACATAAATTCATTGAAAATGAGATTCAGACTATTCCTGATCGATATATTTATGAATGCATTATGTATGCTTACAAAAATCCAATCAAATATCATCTCAACAGAGACATACATACCTACAACACTCGAAATAATAACAATATCCGTAAAGACTTCCCCAGACGGATTGCACCAAATTATTATGGTCTCTATTTTTTGCAAAAATTCCAGAAGAAATTAAATCACTACCACTAGTAAAATTTTCTTCGGCCATAAAACGCATGCTCTTAAGTAAAGCGTTCTATAACTATGAAGAATTCATCAACTGTACAAGCCTTTTCTGATGTAGACTCAGATGTAAAACTCTAGGCAATACTCAGTAATTTATTTTATATGTATGTTACAAAGACTCCAAAAATGTATCTTTTTTATTTATACCTTCCATGTCATTGTGATTGTGAAAGTAATTTATGCAATAGTTTTATTTCTATATTTTATTTCTACTATTTTTGTACCAAATTGACCTGTGTAAAAACTGTAGTTTGACACGCACCAATACATTTCTGATTTCTGATTTCTGAGCAAAAATTCGGGATATCGGCCGAGAAGCAAACATATCGATATAAGGCATCATTTTATTCGAGAAAGACAAGCACTAGGAGATATCGATGTTTAGACCATTGCTATCCAAGATATGGTTGCAGAACACTTGTTGACGTCTAATAAAATGATGGGACTACATTAAACCAATACCACATGAAGTGGGGATGTTAGATTTATCATGTGATATTATAATATACTTGTTTTGTGTATTCAGTTGTTGAATAAATAATATTTTTAGTCAGATCGTTTCTCATATTTTAATCTATTTCATCATATATTCAATCATAATTAGCAGTCAAACACACTCTGCTAACAATAACCATACTTTTCTAATATTGGAGTCTGCTCCTTTTAGTTCCTCAATATCGTTTGAGAAATTACTGTTGCTAGGAGCAAGTTATATTCTAGCATTTTTCAATATCTGGTAAAGGAAGCAAAAGCCATTTTTTAGGACAGTGACATAAAAAGAGAAGACTGAAGACTAAACCTTACGTAACTCCTCATTGATTTAGTTATTTCATTTACCGTCGTCAGTTTACTTACGGATGTAGTATGGAATACGCAATGGAAAAATTCAAACATGTGTTTTTCCGTTAATAATTTCATCGAACACTTTCCTCAACAAACATGTGGCTTTTTTCAGTCAAAACTGACATAAGTTGATCAACTTGTTCCTTTGACGTGCTTTTCGTGAAATACATTACCATCACCAGGAGCTAAACGCGTTTTCTGCGTTTTTTGATTGTATTCACAGTAGTAGGGTGAATGGACGTTTTCAATATTTTTTCCGTTACTTTCACTAACAACGAAAAGTATGATATTTGATTAACCTACATATAAGTATGGAAGTAATTTTTTTTGGATTGAAAAATCTTTGGGTCAAAAATGGAAAAAAAGAGCGAGGTGTTTGCCCTTTCCAGTCTCCTCCCATACTATTTTTTCTCCGTTATAGCTATCGATCACTCGGACCGATTCCATTTTTAAATGGCTTTCGCCCACAAATACTAATGACAGGCCAAATTCTGAATCGATGCCATAAATGAATAATAAATGTTTACCGTTTTCATTGAAACGCCAAACATTTCCGGGTAGAATCAATTTTCCATTTCAAATGGCTATTGGTACTGAATCTCGATAGGAAAGTATTCATAATGACTAAAGCCTCGCAGAAATCCGATTTCGTGATTGAATTCTTGTCCACGCAACAGCTTTAAAGACACGCATATCAACCAGAACGCAAGCTGCACCTACTCACTTTCAGGTATTTACGTATAGAGAAGCAGTAGGGAGTTATTTGGCTCTATATATTATTACTATGTGTCTTCTTCAGGCTCTGTTTTCAGAAACTTGGCTTTCAACCTTTCTGAAGTCTTTGCCTTCAGAAAAGCAGGTGAAGCCGCAGCTACTCAAGAGTAGACACAGTTTTTATAATACAGAAAAGAGATATGTCGAGCAAGAGTGAGAGATTCTTGTAGACCACTTTTTTAGCACAAAGAATTTCACCCCTAGCTTGCCTCTTCATTTTGAAGACAATTTGTTTGATTCACAAGAACTACATGAGGAACGCCTCATCAGTGGAACTATGAAACTCGACTAATATAATATCAGTCTTCCTATTTCCCCAACTTCACAAATCAAATTATCCATATAAGTTTATTATTGTTCTCCTTGAGGAACGGACGTAATTCAATGTACGTATGGGAAGGTAGTTGTTTTCTGTCAGATATTTGCCTCATTATTCCACTTTATGGAAATGTGTGGAGAAAAGGATGTTTTCGACCCTAGTCGGAATTATTTCTCTTCATTTATTTGATTCCTCTCCGACACACACTTTTCAAGCTTTGTTCGATTTCTTGCATTCTCTGTTCCTGGAGTATATTATACCGAGAAATGCTGTTTTGTTTTTCCTTCGCGGTTGGCGCATGGAACAAGACGACTCTATTGTTGTCTGACCTATCCTTGCAATGATGAGATAAAATCGCCCCGAAATATGCATGTATGCAGGTGGTCATTTCCAACAAAATGAAGGATGATATTCAATGGATTTATTACAATCAGCACTTGCGAATAGTGTACCCCTTGGAGAACGTTGCACAAATGGATGGCAGATGTAATTCAATGACCGTATGGAAATGTAGTTGTTTTCTGTCATATATTCGCCTTATTTTTCCACTTTTTGTAGATGTATGGAGAGAAGGGTATTTTTGATCGTAATCGGAATTATTTCTCTTGATTTATACGATTTCGTAGAGATTAAAAAACTCCCTCATCAGAGAGTCCATTATATAGAGATATGCTGTGTATGTCTGAAAGAGAGTAGACGCATTGCCAAAGTGCTGCTCTTAAAAAGTGAAAAAGTGTGAGAAAACGTGCAAATTAAAATCTGAAAATTTAGGACCAGTAGTGATAGCTAGTGACCATACTTCCTAGTGAAAATCAAATACTTCTTGCGAATCAAACTGCAGTAAGTTCATTTTATATTTTCATTATGCCTCCTCGAACAGTCAAGGGCGAAGACGAACTGCAAGTAGCTGTTAAATCTTTAGTTACAAAAATGTGCTCCTCAGAGGAATTCATCGCTCAGTTAACTGCTACTATAACCGAGACAATTGGCAAAAAGTACACTAAAGAACTACAAGAGTTGAAAGAGGAAAATAAAGAGATTTATGAGAAACTTAAAAAGCAAGAAGAAACAATCGAGATCATGCTGGAACATCAAGAAAAGCAGGAACAAATATCGAGAAGTAAGAATATCCGATTGTATGGTGTTCCAGAACAAAATTCAGAAAACCCCATGGAACTTGTTAAAGACTTATGTGTTCGAAAAATGAATCTGAAAGTAGATGATTCTTGGTTTGAATCATGTTACAGAATTGGAAAGAAAGGAAATAATGCAAACAGACCGATTATGGTGAAGTACTCTACGAATTTTCTCAAGAATCTGGTATATAACAATAAGCGACATCTGAAAAATACCAAAATTGTTATCAGAGAGGATTTAACTAATATACAGTTGAAAATAGTGAAAGAATCTTTGAAGAAAGTAGGTGCTGCTGGAAGAGTCTGGACGAATTCAGGAAGCATTTTCGTCAAATGTAGCGATGATGGACAGGTTAGAAAGATAAATACACTGGAAGATCTTGGAAGACTTTGATTCAATAATTTATTGATTATTATTTTTTTTTTTTTTTCTTCAACTGTATGTTTTTCTAAATGTTTCTCTTTCAATATTTTTTTTTCTTTTTTTTCTTCTCATGAATCACAATTTATATTACCTCCTCTTATCAGAACATTTATATTCTGTTATAGTTTTTATGGTTTTCAATTGTCATCTTTACTACTCGATAATGTTATAAAAAACTATTTTTTTTTTTCTTTACATACATTATTCAAATGTACGTGTGTATAATATAAGGTCCACCTTTTCAATAAATATTATAGGTATTGATATATGATATCATGCCCTTGTGTTTTATACCGAATAAGATATATGAACATTATTAAAAAGGTTGGCTAGCTCAAACAGAAAGCAGCACTAGTGCAGTTGGGTCGAACCCAGTAAAATTCAAGTTCTTGTCAGTTGACTGTAAAAAAAACTGACTATTTCATTGCAGTACCTACATTGATTTAGGATTATTTTTCATTTTATATTTTAAGGTGTATTAGAGGCTATACTGACGTATCGATACTTTTTTAAATCATGTTATTCTTGAAAATTGGTTGTTTAAACGCGAGATCACTATTACCTTCTGTTCGTGATGTTGAAGAAATCATCATAGAAAATTCTTTCGATATTTTTTTGATTTGTGAAACGTGGTTGAAAAATTCGGTAACTGATGATCAACTGAAAATAAATGGTTATCAATTATATAGGGTGGATCGTAATGCTAATGGAAGAGGTTTGTGCATTTATACGAGAAATGATTTGAATTATGAGGTTATTGTTAGTAATCAAAATTATACATGGGAGCAGTGTTGGATAAAAATTAGAATAAAAAAGAAAAATATAGCAGTAGGAATCATATATAAGCCACATGAACAGAATACGAACACATTCATAGACGAGTTCGAAGACAGTTTAATATCGATATTTCCAACAGTAGATGACATTGTTTGTATGGGGGACTTCAACTTGAATCTTCTTGACTATGAAAATAATCTTGTGACAAAGTTTTACTCAGTCATTCACCAGTTTGAATTGTATCAACATATAGATGTTCCAACTAGGATTACTTCAACATCTGCTACCTTGCTTGATTACGTTGTAGGCCATAACGAAACTTTAACTGAGACGGGTGTTATATCTCACAGCATTGCGGATCACTCAATTGTACTCTGTAAAATTAAGATAGGTGGTGAAAAGCGAGAACCAAAAATGTGCACTTACAGAAACTTCAGAAACTTTAAAGAGGATATTTTCCAAAGAGATTTATTTAATACTGCTTTCTTTCAAATATACGATCAAGAAAATATCGACGAAAAAGTATCATATTTGGTTAACTGTTTGAATAATTTATTTGATCGACACATTCCTTTGACAACCTCTCGAGTAACCAAAGCTAGAGCTCCTTGGCTAACGGGTACAATTGAGCTGATGATGTCTGAAAGAGATAAAGCTCTCAGAAAATATAGAAAGAGCCATTCTGAAGTTCATTTGCAGTTTTATAGACAAATGCGCAATTTAACTAATCAAGCAATAAAAAGAGAAAAAAAAGCATATTTTATACATCAGTTCTATGATAAATCTACCAAAGCCACGTGGAAGACACTCAAATCAAATGGGCTCGTATCCCAAAAAAAATCTTTTGATATTCCTGTGAGTCTAAAAAATTCAACTAATATTAATAATTTTTTTGTTGATTCCATTCCGAACAGCCAGCCTTCTCTGGATCTTATGAATTTCTATGTAAACAATAAACTTGTTAATTCTACCTTCGAATTCAGTGAAGTAAATGATTATTTTGTATACAAAACTATTAGTGAAATCAAAACTAACGCGAAAGGTTGTGACGGTTTGAGTATCACACTTATTAAACTTTGCTGTCCTCACATAGTGCCGTACGTTACACATATCATAAACTTCTGTTTAACACAAAATGTCTTTCCCACAGCATGGAAAACAGCAGTTGTGCAGGCTCTTCCGAAGAAACAGGACCCATCCGAATTCAAAGACTTACGTGCAATTAGTATCTTACCAACCCTATCAAAAATAATTGAGAGAGCAATGGAAATACAAATCAAAAGCCACCTTGAACATTTTTCTATATTACCATCTATACAATCGGGTTTTCGGAAAGGTTATAGTTGCACAACTGCTCTTCTCCATATCACTGATGATATACTCAAGGCTACTGATAACAAACAATGTACAGTGTTAATATTGCTAGATTTTAGTAGGGCATTCGACACAATTCATCATGATTTGTTGTTGAATATATTGAAATATATAGGTTTTGCAGAGGATGCACTATCGCTAATGTCTGCTTACTTAAGGAATAGACAACAAAAAGTATGCATAGGTGAAGACAGTTCTGAATGCCGATTTCTCAAATCAGGAGTACCACAGGGTTCAATCCTAGGGCCGTTATTGTTTTCTATATATACCTCCCGTCTCATAAACTATCTCAACAACTGCAAAGTTCATTTATATGCGGATGACACTCAGTTATATTACAGTTTTCCAGAACCAGAAAAAGGCATTGCTTGTGAGCTCATAAATAGAGATTTGAATGCTTTCATAGAAGCTGCTACTGACCACTGCCTGCTAATAAACCCATCAAAGTCAAATGTTATGCTCTTTGGTCCCAGGATTCAAACACAAACAATGTCTGATTCTATACACATCACTATAAATAATGAACCGCTTATTCTAGTGAACGAGACAAAAAATCTTGGTGTTCGATTTGATACCGAATTACGATTCTCAAAACATATCAATCGACTTTTACAACGCGCTTATGCAACGCTCAAAATTATTTATGGAAACAGACAAATTCTTCCTCAATGTGTTAAGATAATGTTATGTGAATCACTTGTACTATCTATATTCAATTATGCAGATGTTCTTTATGGGCCTAGTCTCACATTACAATACAAAAATAAGATACAAAAAGTGCAAAACTGCTGTTTACGGTTGATATTTGGCGTGAGACGGCGGCAACGAATATCACATAAACTTAAAGAAATTGGATGGCTGAATATGAATAACAGGAGAGTTCTTCATTCTATTGTGCTCTTCCATAAGATTATTGTTACCAAAAAACCTTCGTACCTGCATAGAAAATTAAGGTTCAGAACAGATATTCATAATTTGAATGTAAGACATAAAGGACTACTAACAATACCTCCTTTTAAAACAGAATTATTTAGACGATCATTCAGTTACCAGATTTTTCATCTTTACAATCACCTACCACAGAGAATGAAGACACTCAATATCCGGAATTTAAAAGCATCATACAAACTTGTATTGAATGAATCTCAAATATAACAGTATATATTATGTATTATACTTTTCTTTAATACACTGAATTTCAAACAGAATAACTTGAGTTAAAAAATTTGCTACACAGCTTTCACAGGGTTGAGTGGAAGAACAAGTTTTGTGGTATTTCACCATAAAATTTGAACTCCGCCCATTATTTTCTATATTGATTTATTGCTCAAATGTCACTGAAGCCATTTTTTGAAAATAATAAAGACGTTATATTATTATTATTATTATATTATTATTAACTACACAACTCATTATGAGAATTTCTGAGAGTATCATCGAATATACTTTTTTTTCAATAGGTGTATACAGGGTGGCCGAAGGCCGATTTTATCGTTCGCAGAAAAAAAATCGAAGGCGTCGATTTTTATTTCAAGGGCATTTTTTGTGTATTTTCAAACTCTGTCACCTCAAGCCCCAAGAAGATGAGGGTAGCTCCAATCCCAAAAACTAAAATGAGATTAGAGGTCAAGAAAAGGGAACTGAATTCCATTTTCACAGCTTCCTAGTGTTTTGAATTCGATGCTGCACTAATTTCGAATATGATAACAAGTCAACATTGGGTTTTTATAAACTTTCAATATAGAATGTTCTAATTTGCTCTTGGGAAAAAGTAAGTTTTTTGGAGCACAGCTTCAAATTTTTAATATGGTGACCTTACAAAAGAAGGATAATTCAAAAATTGTACATTAAAAATGTACCTACTATTTTTCTGACGTGATTTTTATTTTAACGAGGGTTCTAAATGTTTGCCTTCTCCATAATTTTACGATCCTGGTGCCGGGCCTGATGGCGTCACTTTTATCATGAGTCACCGTCGAATCCTCAGAGTTTTGACTTGATCTAGATTGTTCCATCTGGAAGAAAGTAGAGCAATGAAGCTTCTCCTTCAAAATACAGAAGAGTTGAAAGAAGAACTTTGTGTTGTAGGTTGTAGCGAACCGATTGGGAGCAAAAATGGGAACCGCCTAGAGAGAGATAAATGAATTCAAAGGTGACATCGAGGAAAAAATTAAATAAAATAGTAAGATAAAGACAGATTCGAGGCAGCAAAGTACAATACGAAGGAAAAAAGCATCAAGTTGGAAATCGGATTTGGTACTGTCCACAACATCGATAAAAACTTTTGTACTGGACTTGAGTTCATTCTTGGATGAAGTTCGGGAAGAAATAAAAGATGTCAAGGTCTGTTCTGAAGTTTTCCATGCAGCCTCAGTTCGACGGAAAAAGTCCGTTGGAAACTAACCGCCGACAATTTGAAGCTGCGTCCAGAGCAAATGGATGGAATGCAAGGAAAGGAGCTGAAGCACTAACACTGGAATTGCGTGGAGAAGAAATGCATATTTCGCAAACCCTCAAAACCCCCAAAACAGACCAACCTAAAATACGTATACTATTCACAGCTGAAAATACGCTGCCAGAAGTCAAGCAACTCCTTAAAAAAGTTCGAAGCCGACATTGCATGCTTGGTTTCATCTTGAATATCCAGCGACGCCAAAAATGTTATGGACCTACTGGCTGTTCAGGCATTCTTGGATGGACTTGGCAACCAAGAAACAACGAAAGCATGACACGTGCTTTGGAATTTGAGGCAGCGGGACGAAATTGAAAAAATCTAGAGTAGAGTCCAAATGATTTAGAAAGAACTGAATGAGCCCGCTACTTTAGAGACTGCTATAAGATAAGTTATTAGGAAAGTGTTGACTGATAATATTCTGAAACTGTAAGAAAGGTGGGTGGACACGAGCGTAGCGAATGTCCAACATTTAAAAAATCGACACCGACGATGGTCGACAAAAAGAAGCAATCTTTGGCTTGTATCCAGCAAGTCCCGATTGACAACACATATGTCGTCATCTTCCAACGACAAAATAAAGGTGCCTTCGTAGATAGTCCAATCAACAAAAAGCTTCAAACTGTGCTGCTACAGGTGCAACAGAGACCATCCTTACTTAAACGTCAGCATAAAATTAACCGTCAAATTGGAAGCTACGCACAGTAAAAGGGCGTCAGCAACGGTGTATGATGAACTACCAATTCAGCTGGTTTTGGGCAGCACTTAAGTAAAATACCAGGCTCTTTCAGCGGATATCGAGGATGATACATCCATTGGAATGGACATCATGAATTCCTGAGAGTTCGAGATGAATTCCTCAAAACCGGCATCTTACGTGTCAACTGAGGAAATAATACGGATCATGTTGGTTGAAGATGTGAGCGTACCTGAGAGGGCTGAAACCATGCTGGAGGCTTGCCTAGAAGGGCACGAGCAGTGGAAACATGGTTATGTTAGAGCCCAAGCTACATGATGAGAAAACTGGATAAGAGATTGCACTAGGGAAGACCTTGTTGTATGTTGATGAAGTACCTGCCGATTAGGTGTTAACTCACTTTGTTGCAAAAGTTCTTCACATATCCAGAGACATCTCTGTGGTATTCTCCAAGAGATTCGGTTGACTCCAGTAACTACATGAACGGAATCCAGACGCGAGCATAACAATGAAGCTTCTAGGCGTACTGAGAGATCAATCGAGAATCTGCGAAGAGAACTGCAGCTATATAAATACAATTCGGTAGCAAAGTAGGCGTCAGTATACAACTAACATTGAATACATCAGCTAGCATGGTTGCATATATCATAGTGCGAATATGAATTGAATACTTGTGGATATTAATCAGAAGATAGAGCTAAGCAATTTTATTATACTAACAACTTTTCGTTATTATTAGAAATAATAATTCCCTTGAATTAATGACGGTATACCTACTCATACCGTATTGATCAAAGGTTTCGAAATTCATAGAACCTGGGGGTAGATAGAAAAACATCAAAGCAGTTGGAATAAGAATTTAACAAATTTCATGCTCTCACACAAATGTAATATACGAGAAAATGTTTTGAGCCCGGGGATATACGCGAAGTTGATTATAAATATATTGAGATATGGTAACTTTACTGTTATTTCACTTTACAACCAGGTTCTCAATGTTTAAACAGACTGAAGCGATTATTTTCCTCAAACCAGGATCTCCAGGCATTTTAGTTTTGTCTTGTTGAAACTTCACTGCAAACATTTGATTATTTCAAAACAATTTAATGAAGCCTCCACACTACACCTACTTTATTTATTCTCAATCTTTCGACGAAATAACCAATGAAAATAGCTGTTTTTCAGTATGATATTTTGTTCGGTATCCTCGCTCATTTGAATGTTTATTCCAAAAACTTGATAGAGAGTGACTGCCAAATGTAAAAAAAAAAATATTTTTATAAACGATAAACTAAGAGATTCTATGCTCATTTAAATCTCAGCTTTGGAACTCTACTTTTCATGAAATATTCGTCCCCATGAAAACAAAAATCAGGCAGAATCGGCATTTAAGGTTGATTGTAAAATTGTTTTTACTTTATAATGTGTTACAAAAGAGAGATTCATCAAATCTAGCGGGGTTAACTGAGATCAAATGTGGTCATTGCAAACTTCACTGGCATTATTTGTAGAGCTTCTATATAAGTTGTGGAGTCGTCAATGAGGAATTCATTTAAATTTTAATAAACTCCCTCAAAAATCCGTTTCTTCACTTCTTTTTCTTTATGGAATATTTCGTTAATCATTTTTAGGATGTGGATAGGCAGATGATTGAATGACTTCTTTACAATATGAAGTATGTAACATTTGATTCATGTTGTCACGGTAATAGGAATACCGATATTATCTATAAGTGGAATTTCGTAATTTTACTCAGGTAATATAATGTTCTCTTTATAGTTTTTGTTTATGAAATAAACCGTTGTTAAAATAGAATAATGGTAATTTTCCTTGTCGTCTTCAAGAATCCTTCTCCTGCTCGACATATATACCTTAGGGCCCTTTCCTGGGGTGTAACGACTGTATTGATCATTCTGATTATTCACAGTGTACAATGTATACGCATTTTTTTCTGAATGGTTTTATTAAATTTTCATTCAATTTACCATCAATGAATTGTCCCAAAAATGTAACCATTGATTCATTCATTCAGTGTATAGTAAGTATATTTAAATGATAGAATATTTGTTTTTAAGACAGTAAACGCTAGTCAGTTTGTATTGCATTACTGCTTCAAGTTTTACGATTCATTCTCTATGCCATTCTAGGATATTACTATGTTGTTGTCTTGCCGAAGTTTGGACTTGTCGTCTGCAAATAAAGTGAGTTCTCCATCAATGGATAAATGCATCAAATCTTCTATATGTATAATAAAAACTGGAAGGGGTCTAGGATATATAGATCCAGGTGGTACCCCGTATTTCATATTTCTTTCAAGAGGAGTTAAACCATTGAACGTCACCTTTTGTTCACAACCTGTTGAATAAGATTTGAGCCACAATAAAATATTTCCTAAAACCATAAAGTTCGAGTTCTTGCGGTGATATGTTATGATAAACAATATCACGGAATACTACAGCTACATCCTCTTCATTATTCATGTAAAGATACAGTTCCTCACGAAGATCAAACATTCTATCGTTTGTACTTCTCCAAGCTTGAAAACCAAACTGTTTGGAATAAATTGGTTTATTTTGATCAAGAAAGTTTAGGATTGTTTTTTTCATCAATTTATCGAAGATCTTTGATAAAGTTGGTAGTAATAATGAAACAGTTCTAAAATTTGTTAGTATACTTGGATTATAAGAATGACCTCGGCAACTTTCAGACATGATCGAAAAACGCCGTTAAATAGTCTTAGGAATATTTCTAAGAATTTCCTTCATTTAACTTCCATAAGTTGATGAATAACTGATCGATTTCAACGTGGAATATAGAATTTGATTCGAATACTACTTCAGCTATCTTGTCGGCTATAGAACAGTAAACTTCATTTAGTTCTTCAAAATTTATTTCACGTAGTATGGAAGCAAACTCTCTCATTTCATCAACATTAAAAATGATTACTTCTATAGTTGTTATAATTGATGTAATTGTAATTGATGAAATAATTTTCAATGTAATGAAGGCACCAAATTTTTATAATAAAATTTGTATGCATTTGGACATCTATGTTTCGTTTTTTTTATTCGAATGTTTGTCACTAAAAATGCTTTGTCCAACTCTACGAACCCCGCAGGCTTCAATCAAACCATCCTGTTAAAATGGTGGTTCTGATCATAGAGATCGTTGGTGGAATGATGGACACACTGCTCTCGAATCTGATATTTCATTTCCCAGTCTTTTGAAAATAAAATAAATTCATCAGTGTTATTTTTTATTTGCGTTGGTCGTCTCTCAGTGAAATTTTTATCTTTGCCAACATTCCGAGGAATACTCAGTTCTGCTGTTTCAATGAAATAAATATTTCCATGTCTCACAATTTCAGTGGTATTCTCATGACAATATTCATATTGCAAAACTCGCGAAAACATTAAACTTTGTATTGAAAGATATTCAGTTAGTTGATGTTACCACAGTAATGCACTAATTCCCATGGATGAACGAAATATTCCTAGTTTTCGAGTTTTTATCGGAAGTAGCGAAAGAAATAACGAGGAAAATTTCAATCTAGAGGCGACAACAGCACGATCAGGATAGTCTCCTATGGAGCTGGGGCGATAATGAAAACGTCGTGACAGAAAGCAGTGTTAATCTCTCAGGATAAATTGCACTTTGGGGCGAAACTTATCCCTTCAAAATAGATAAAAATCTCATGAGCAGAGTGTTTAGTAGAAAAAGAGCAATGTGTTAATTAAAAGCAGAATGAATGAGAAGAAGTAATCCGCCTGGGTCTCTACATATACGTCTATGTTGTCTTATTTAAGAGTATGTAATATTTCATTAAAACCTTTGTTGGAGACATTCTTGAAGCACCTACGCAGTAAATAGGTTCTGCTATGACTGTCAAGTATCTGATTGAATACAAGGCGATGAGATCCAGCAGATGAACTTTTATATACACTCTGTCCATTGAGTAACCCCGTTTTATTTAATTTTTTTCAAAAGTAATGTAGGTCAAGTGATATCTCTTTCAAAACGTCTTTTAATTCTCTATACAACAAAATACCAGACAAAAATATTCATCCAAAACAAAAGAGCAGTATGAATTACTTTCTAGTTGAATGAAATAATATTTTTTCGACATAAGGAAGATGTTTTCTTCAATATTGCTGGGATTCGATAAAACGAGGTATTACTCGACCTGTCTTATTTGACTTTCTTTCGAAGATGGCAATCATCTGCCAGATCGAGGGACAAAGCACTTTTGCATGTACCAAAAAATTATATTTTGATATACCTACTAGAGCTTGTTAAAATTGTTGTTGTTGTTAAAATTGTTATATCCGTCAACCGGTTGCACCCCTACGTGCAACCCTCAAAAGTCAGAGACTTGTGCGAGCTAGGGGAAGACGTAGCCCTTACCTTTTAATACGTGTGATGCCATGCACGAGACCGGTGGCTGAGATTCGAACTCACGCTCTCTGGCTTATGAGGCGAGAACTCAACCCGCACACCACCGCGGCCCATTTTAATAGCCAGCTATTTCAGAGAATTCTTATATGATGCCATATACTTTTTTAAATATTAACAAGATGCAACATAAATGCATTGGTATAATTTAAAGATATGAATACATTATTAGTCAATTAGAAGAATAGTAATAGAAGTATGGGGCAAAGCTTATCAAGGACTCGGATTTGATATAGGACAACGGTCCTCAATTCTTTTCTTTTACAAGAAC
The DNA here is from genome assembly GCA_958502065.1 of Chrysolina americana. Classification (NCBI taxonomy): domain Eukaryota; kingdom Metazoa; phylum Arthropoda; class Insecta; order Coleoptera; family Chrysomelidae; genus Chrysolina; species Chrysolina americana. The sequence continues at coordinate 91,953,752 of OY293410.1, forward strand.
TATTTGTCTTTGTGTTAGAAATGTGAATTAATGGATATTTGGAGATCTCATAGATATACATTAGCTTCTGAGTATGTTTTTTTTATGATGAGTTCATATGTTGAATGCAGTATCGAGCGTTTTTTTTTTCAGAGAGATGCATTCGTAGAAAAAATGTTGTACGTAATGTTAGCACAAACTGTCATTGCTGCTCTACAAAGATTACTGCGCTGAAATCAAATGGCTATTCTTGCTATGGCATGAATTTTTTGTACTCAACGATGGTGGCTCGCATCTTGGTGAAATAGTAAATGAAAATGATAACAATGGATTGTTGCTATTTTTATCAAAATTATTTTTTCCGTTAACCAACTGTCGTTCCCCTACGAACGACAGCCCTCAGAAGTCGAAACTTGTGCTAGTCAAGGATTAAGGAAGTCTTACCTTGGCATGCGATTCCTAGCACTTTCTCAGGCCAGCAGAAAAATAAATTGAAATCGCTGGGATTGAACCAGCGTTACCGGTCGCCAGAATGATTGAAAAGTATTGACTCAAACCACTCGGCTACCTGACAATGGATATTTCTACATATGAAATAAAAATTTCAACATGTGTAATTGAGCATACTTGGAGAAAGGCCGTAATTTCATCAAATGAAAATAGGTGATTGTTATGGTGTTGTTGGATACATTTCTGTTCGATACTTGCCTATGAAACTCCCATAGAATAGGAAAAGGCCCCGCACTTTTGTTATGGGAAATAGATTCCCGTGAATTTGGCGGAATTTTTTATATCTTGTAATTTCTGATGTGCTGATCAAAAGTTCATAAAGGCCAAGCAATAGAGCTACAAATGATTGCTTTTTGGACAAAAATACTACCTGTGCCATCCCGTGCAGGACAGTCCGTAGTTTATTCCCACCATGTCCTCAACTCGAAAATGCCATTTTTTTATTTGTTATAAACAATGAACAACAAAAAATCGCGTTTTTTCATTGTAAAATGGACACTATTGAAGCAGTGTTAACGGTGCAAAAGGTTGAACTGTGGAGAATTGAATTCCGAAGAGAATGACGGATGAAACGATCCGATCAGATAATTAGAATCGGAGAAAAGCGGCGAAAACCTGAAAATTGTGTTTTTTTTTTCTTTAATTCATAACTCTGTCATTTTATAATATCAAGAGCTGATACTTTGCACGATAATAGCTATTGACGTGCACTTTATGTGTGCAAAACCTGGATTCCGTCGGATTAATAGTTTTCGCACAATCCTCATTTGAATTTTTTTTGGAAATATTTTCGCGGAGAGCTGGATGCGTTTGAGGTCTTCCGATTGAAATTAAAAAAGCAGATTTGGAAAGTAGATGTGAGCAGTAACAAAACGTCTATTCTGATTTTTCGATAAAACGCGTTTAAGTGTCTTAAAAACTAGTGAGAACATGAGTGAAAACGGCCGGCAGCGCGTGAGCGATCTTGTGGTGGGGGACTGTGCGAATCGAGGAGAAACGTATATAATATAGTAATAGGCGCACGCTGCGCGCAACTTATAATTCTTTGCATTTGTTTATCTCGGCATGTACTGCAGAATGGGTCAGACTTTAAAACAGGTGATTTCGGCGCTGTTCCCACCGGACTATAAACGTTTCTCCTCGATTCGCACAGTCCCCACCACTCGATCGCTCACGCGCGGTCGGCCGTTTTCCCTCATGTTCTCATTAGTTTTTAAGACACTTAAACGCGTTTTATCGAAAAATCAGAATAGACGTTTTGTTACTGCTCACGTCTACTTTCCAAATCTATTTTTAAAATTTCAATCGGACGACCTCAAACGCATCCAGCTCTCCGCGAAAATATTTCCAAATAAAATTAAAATGAGGATTGTGCGAAAACTATTATTCCGACTGAATCCAGGTTCTGCACACATAAAGTGCACGTCAATAGCTACTATCGTGCAAAGTTTCAGCTCTTAATATTAAGAAATGGCAGAGTTATAAATTTAACAAAAAAAAAACACAATTTTCCGGTTTTTCCCGCTTTTCTCCGGTTCTAATTATCCGATCGGATTGCTTGATCCGTCATTCTCTTTGGAATTCAATTCTCTGCAGTTCATCTATGTGCACCGTTAACACTGCTTCAATAGTTTCCATTTTACAATAAAAAAACTAAAAAAATCGCGATTTTTTGTTGTTTATGGTTTATAACAAATTAAAAAATTACATTTTCGAGTTGAGGACATAGTGGGAATAAACTACGGACTGCCCTGTACGGAATGGCACAGGCGGCTTCCAGGTAGTATTTTTTTCAAGGACAATATCTCTATTGCTTGGCCTAATAGTCACGAAGTTCAAAAATTGGCAGTTTCCAAGATATGGAGCTTTGGAAATAGATAATTTCCATTTAGCGAGAATAACTGAGGATCTATAATACACTAACGATGTGAGCACAGCATTCGCCAGTGGCACCCGATTTGCACTTACAATAATATCACTGTATTACGTCTTCATTTTCGCCTTTTGTACCTATAAATATACTATCCAGAGCCACTTTGTTGAGTTTCGGAATCTGGTATAAACTCTTACTTTCAAAAATCCAGATTCCTCAAGTAACTTAGCGAATTGAAATCATTCCTGCTGTTCTCTCTGTGGTAATTAAACCTCTTGGATAGTCTATATGAAAACTGTGGCACATGATATTAATTGAAGGTATCCATCTTCAATTCCTCAAATAAAGCCTTAATCCGAGCTTGCACAACATTAGGCAGTCATGATCACCGTTGCAATTCCTCTGCGACCTATTCATCTACTTCTTTCATGATGACCGGCGGACGATATCAGTTCATACTTGATCTACCTATACGATCAAATTGTCCAAGATTGTGAATATGTAGCATATTAACTGTTTTAGCACACAAATTATGCATGGTACTGAGGGCCAGTCTTGCAGTGGAATACATACCAGGAAAATGGAGAGCAATTACAGTGGTCTTCATCCCAAAACCTGAAAGAACTGCACAGGATGGAGCGAAGGCTGGATAGGCACATCAGGGACAAGGTGTTGATAAACTGACATCAACAGTGACCATAATTGTCTTCTCTGAGAATATATGATTATGATTCTCCCTTTTAGAGCTCGCTGAGACTCGTTATGAACATTTTGTAGCACATACTGGATATTATTGAAGATACAAAATACATCCCAACCAGAAATGCGAGTTCTCCGATTGATGAGGGAATACAAAAAATTCATTCATCTCAAAAACTCTCTATTTTTGAAGGACTACCAAATTCACGGAAAGCCATTTCCTGTAAGAAATCACAACGGATGATGGAAACTATTCATGTAGTATCACGGAAAATCGTTTCTTGCAAAAAAATTGCCGCAGTATGGTTGTGAAGTATATCTAGAACTCGCGAGAAAACCATGCTCTTCGTGCACACGTGAAGGAATTATAGAAAGTTGGAGAATAAATAATAAAATGCTTCGCTTCGTCCTTTTCACGCGTTCGCTTGATAAAATCCTGAAAAAGCTTAGCGATTCATTATTCACGCTGAAGGTCAGAACGGTTTTCTCTTTGTGCATACAAAAACGGGGTTGAGGTTTTTCAAGGCGTAGTGAGTCGCGGAAACGCTTTGACGGAACTGTTGGATTATTCCTTATATTACTGAAAGTTATTATAGTGATGTATTTGCGTTTAGCTACAGGAAAAACTAAAAAGTGGACAAACAGGTGGAGGGTGTAGAACAGGTGTATTTGAAATGTTATCAAAAAGATACAGGGTGACAATTCCGAAAGGAACAGTGCGCTATGATTTTAGAGCTATAAAATTTGTAATTAATCGATAAATAATCATTCATTTCAACTTAATCATAAAAGCAGCATAAAAAATTTGAATACTTCTGAAACAAGCTGGAGCCGGACCTGACTACTACACCTGTTTGTCTTTGTCCAGCTCGTGTGGAATGCGATGATGTTATTACACCTTCTGTTAACGAATTGCAGAGAGACATCCAGATTCGAGTCGTCGAATAAAGAACGTCGAAAATGGAAACTAGAGAAACTTTTGGAAAAACTCTACTGCAACTTTATAAGATTTAGTGGTAGGTGACAGTAAGTATACAACTAACTGTGAAAACAGTAATACTCAGTAATAACTCAGCTCAGATGATGACACTGTGTGTCGAAACAATTGTAAGCATTACTTTACAAGTATATATTATTGGTGTAAATTGAAAGCTCTTATTTCCTCTACATTTATCAGGAGCAAGCCTAGTTTCAAGACAGTATTATATAAATTATAGTTATAGGAAGAGAAGTGGTCGTGGTGTCAAAGTGTTTGCCACTCTTTCAAGCGGAACGGGTTCAATCCCTACCGCCTGCCACTGAGATAAAGTGGTTTGAAATCCACTTGTACGTAAGCTGTAGCCCGGATTTCTCTTTTACATGTGTTACAAAAAACGAACTTTACAAAATTTCAGTTGGCGAATACGAATTAAACATCATTTTTGTACGTTTGTTTGAAAGTGGTTGACAATGTTTCACTTTTGTTGCCAAGTAGGAGTAGTGGCCCATTGAAATAGATAGGTGTTCGAGAAGTAAACAGTTATGCGTATTGCGGGTTACGGAATAATATAATTTTCGAGTACAATACACTGTTTGCCCGTAAAACAAATGACTGCTTATAATTCAGAATCACTGAAAGACAACAAAATGTTCTCGAGGAAAGTTCGTCTTAAAAGCCGCCGATCGAAAGCAATAGTTAGAAGAAAAAGAACTAAAAACAGCCAGTAAAAAATCTGTATTCCAGAAAACACTTTCTTAAAGTACGAAAGATTGATATGGATACGATACTTTCATGGAAGACGGGTCTTGTAAATCTCGATTACATGATTGTAGTTGGCAAATATCTTGATGATACTTATATCCTGCCCAACCAAGGCAGAAATTTCGAGTCCAATCTATTCCAGGAAATGTGTGGAATTATGAACATCCGAAGGACGAGAATCATAGCTCTACATGCACAGACAGATATAATGGTGGAGTGGAGACTGAGACACCCTCATAAAATATATATTTTTATTTATTTGATTTATTTTCCATTTTTTTTTGTAAGGAACCTTTCATGTTTTCCAGTGAGAGAAACCCCTCAGAAGCTTATAGGAAAAACCATTCAGAACACAGCCCAAGTGGGACGAATCATCTAGAATCATCTAGAAACATAACACAGATGGATCACAAACAGAGGTAGGAACTGGAACAGGAATACATGGAGTGAGGCCAAGAGGGAACGATATACTTTCACTTGGCAATAACACCACAGTATTCCAAACTGAGACACATGCCATAAGGACATGCATACCCATGAACAGTGGATATAAAAGAAAACACATCTACATTCTCTCTGACAGCCAGATCGCAATAAAAGCTCTGAATTCAGTACAGATTTAGTAAGCAGGTTTGAGAATGCTTCAGAGCCTTAATGAACGAGCAAAACACAACAAGATAACTCCATTGTGGGTGCCTAGACATAGGGGAATAGAAGGTAATGAAAAAGCAGACCAACTTGCAAGACGTGCATCTGAATTACCATTCACAGGTATTTGGAATAAGCAAAACCAGATACAGAAACTTGATAAATGAGTGGAAGAAAATAAAACACCAAATATATTGGTACCAAATGGAAGGGCATCGACAAAGCGCAGCCTTGGTGAGGCACTTGAGCTAAACACTGACAGCTCACACTCTCAACATAAACAGATCTTAGATACGCACAATTACCGGCTAACTTACCGGACATTGCGGCCTTGGGAAACACCTGCACACTGTGGGAATAAACAAAAAACCGTGGAGTGTAAACTGACGTAGAGGAAATAGCCTCTCACATGCAACGCGCTACACAACAAGCGCTACAGAATATTCGGACAGACCAACTTAGAAATAGGCATGAATCCGAAACGCCTAGTGAATAAACTATTAAACCTGGTGAAAGATATTATTATTATTTAACTAGGAACTACTGACGATAGAATATTACAATAGACCCCAGCAGGCCTCTGTGTTAAGGAAAAACCTCAGGGTTAAACATTGCGACCATACGAAACACTTGCACACTATGGGAATAAACAGAGAAACCGTAGAGTGCAGACTGACGAGGAGGAAATAGACTCTCACATCACCTTCGAATGCGACGCGCTGCACATCAGGTGCTACAGAATATTCGGACAGACCAACCTAGAAATAGGCATGAATACACACCTAGTGAATAAACTATTCAACCTGTTAAAAGACATAAGCCTATTTAACTAGAAACCAGTGACGACAGAATAATACAATCGACCCCAGCAGGTCTCAGTGTTAAGGTTCTCCCTCATGGCTAAACCTTGCATCTGGCCCGTCAGCTTCGAATCAACCAACCAACCATCACGACCATCACGGCCCATAATTTTCGAGTAGACATCAAAAAGTGGAACTATATGGCACCAAATTTCATGGATAAGTCTTCATCTTCACAGCCGGCTGTTCTCATTTTTCAATGTCAAAATTAAAAAAATCTTTTTGGACAAAATATGATCAGGTTACTCGAGTAACGTCGGGATGCGCCCATCAATGAAAAAGTTATGAGGGAATTTCAAAATTTGGACTTTCTACATATATTTAAAAATTTTCTGTCACAATTGTTTTTATTAATAAAAAGATTTACACAAATGTTGATATTGTAGCAATGACAGAGCTGTATTCTTTAATAACTGGCAAAGGGATTTCATCAGTACCAGTGGACTTTTTTGGCAATTGAGTAATTGTCAATTATTTCTAAAAACATTAATTCATGAAAGTACTGCCCTGTAGTGCGATTGTTTGATTTTTCGGAATCAAATGAGATTCGGTCATCAATGGAGGTCAATAAATCATATCGACGAAATGTTCTATATTTCACGCTGTCTCAATTCAATCATTTGATTCTTATATGATTTTTACTGTAATGGCATCTTCTTTCTGAAATCTATTCAACAACAAATTCTCTTAGTTTTTTAGGGCATTTTTATGAGCTTGTTTGGAATAGCTTCATGATTTTTTTGTGAAAGAACAACTTTCAATGTTCAACACAATGAATTTCACCGTTTTTTTTAGAACCACAAAAATTTAGTACGTTATATGTCGTTTGTAAATAAAATAAAGAGAGTGGGACACAGGACACAACCTTGGGGAACACCTGTTAGGATGCAACAATTTCCGGATTGATATGTTCCAGATCTGAGAGTAACCTTAAATGATTGAGTTCTACCAGTTAAATAGGTTTATTTCTATTTGAGACTTTGACCGCGAACACCAAAGTTATAAAATTTCGAGGAGAAGCTGATGACTGATGGTGACGAATGCATGTGACAAATCAAAAATAATACTAGTCGTTCTTTCACCGTTACCAAATTTATATCAAACATGATTGACCAGAGAAAAAGTAGCATCTTGAGTTGATTAACCAGCTTGGAATCCATATGGGCTCTTAGAGAGTCATACTTTCTACAGAAGGCGAAGGAGTCTGTTGAGAAATGATTTTTCGAACATTCTTGAGAATGAGGACAGCCCTGTAATACCTCTGTAGTTGGAGATTAGGTGCTTCTCATTTGTTTTGTGAACAGGAACAAGTATGGCGTGTTTGAAACATGAGAAGGATGAACTCACTAAATGAGTAAGTGATTCGATTCCTGTTGAAAAATTTCAGTATCTGTGTCAGTGACAAAATTCAACATTTTTATTCAAGATGAATCAAATTTGATTTGATGAACTAGAGGCATATTTTGAAACTAGTGGAGAAAATGATGAATTCATAAAGGTTACAATGAACATTGAGAGATTGAACAAATAGGTTTGATAAAACATTCAAAAGTTATTATACATTCTGTAGAACATCACATATTCATGAAACAGTTGGCAGCTCATCAACAAAAATTCACTGTGCATGCATTCGTTGCCGTAGAGGTCAAAAAACTGAATAAGCATTTTGTTGGATTATGTAATTGAACTCTGTGGGTTGGTTTTCGTGCTGAATATGGATATATGGGGTAATTAATTACTTCTAAATGATTTAAGAGTTATCAGAGAAAGATAACTTTCTCTGTCGGTAATGACAGGTAGTTACTAATTTTCGGACTAATTTGTCAATTCGTGTTCCTATTGAAAAAATTACTTGTTGAGTATTTTTGCACAATTTTTTTTATTTATTTCGTTTGTTCATTCAATGGCATTACTGAATACGTACAATGATTAAGTATTTAGGAAGAAATGAAAATATACAAGCGAATATATAGTAGTGATCCCTAAAGATTAAAAACTTTCTTGTAGATGCTTTATAAGGGATAGAACAAACAAAATATCAAAATGTCCATTGAGAGGTTTTGAGAGAATTTATTATATATTTTTAAATAAGCTGAAAGTTTTCAAATTGTTTACTACGTCGAAAATACCCTATTTATGCTCTATAAATATCTAGGTAATGCTTGTATAGATACTGCTGAGCTGATATGTATATGGGAAATTATTGTGAGAAATTTTCTGAAACTTTCTAGGTGGAGTTTACTGAAAATATTGTTTTAGTTTTCACCAATTTCCGATTATATTTCAAATGAAAGGTTATGAAATTTAATTAAAAGTTGATGCCTGCGCAAAATTACAATATAATTTTATACTTATGTTATCAAGAGTGTTCCATGTTAGAATAGTTTCAGTTTTTTCGAAATTTTCGGTAGATACAGACCTCAAAATAAAAACAGTTTTTTGAAATCCAAATCAGTCAGGTCAAACATCACAATCCCCCATTCAAAATATTTGAAAATTTTCTCAAATGACCAGTGAATACTTTGCTGAAATATACGGGGATTTTGTGAACATCCCTCTCTATCTTAACAACGGCGTTTCAAAGAAACATTGGTTCAACTCTGGTTAAATGGAACTACACAAGAAACAAAAACAAAAGTATCAATAAACAGGAATGAAAAATAATTCTCTAGATTTTCAATTGAACCAATGGAAAGTTAAGTGCAAGCCAATTTTTGCCAATAAAAAATTCTAATGCTTAAATGAAGTTTCAATCATAGAGGCAGCTTGCTTGATGCACAAATACAGTACAAATCGATTTTCACCTTACCCTCCCAATTCAATCTGAATGATATTTGCAATATGAAGCATTTCCGAAAATCATCAGTTAAAACTCTCCTTAAAGAGAAAATGCTTTAACAATTAAGGGGAATATCGTGCATATGTATTCTAGTCATTCTATATTTGATAATCAATATTCTATATTCAATATCCTATACTATGATATTAGGAACTATAATATATAATAACACTTTGTTCACCTTGTAATCTTGAGTAATTTCAATGAATGTTATTATATTTATGGAACATTTTCTCCTTAGAAAACCCACGAAACTAATAATTTTAACTTTGTCAACCAATGTTTTTATTCAGGCAATAAAGTTTTCTCATTTATCTAAGTATTTAAAATGTTACTCTATATTTTCTATATCCCAAAGGATTGTGTATAATGGGAGTCCTCTATCTTGATCGGCCACTGGCAATAAAGAATAAAATTATTCACATTTTTGCTGAATAAAAGTATTATAAAGCATGATACTTTATAATGTTATTAATGTCCCTTAGAGCAAAGATATTTGCATACAGATTACATGAAATTTGATGGGTTATAAACACGCGAAAACAGAAATATCACATGAAAAATACCAACTTTTTCACAGCAACGTCAACAGTTGTCCCAAACACCAAACTGCAGTTCTAAGCGATCACAAAAACTCTTATTTCGCCGCTGCCGCTGAAAGCACGTCGCGGCGTGATCTGAAAAGAAACGAGGATAATCTTCCGGCGCCGTAAATACCGGAGCGAAGGCGTCAAACGTTGAACACAAACTAAAACTAAGCCGCCGAATAAAAGCTTCGATGGTAAAGCTCTCATCGCGCTTTTCGCGGCGCTTTCTCTCCATACGAGCAGAACCGAACCAGAACGAACGGTTATTTTGGCATTTTGGTTTTCACCACAATAAATATTCGTTTTCAAAAGTCTCATTATTCACGATCAAATGTAGATAACAAACTAAACTTCGTCATGTATTTCTGAACTCACAATGACGACGGTGATATTTGTCAGATATTCTGTGATTTTTTTCCACCGTATTTGCTTCCCATTGGAATAGTGAGAGCCAACTTTTTGTTGAAGAAATGAACTTAAATTTGAATTGACCTGATAGGTGGTTGATATTTGTTTTTTATTCTCATGTTATTATTGTAGAAATAGATTTATTTGAAATAGGTATCCTACTATACAAGAAGAAAATGCAAGTTATGAACAACAAATAAATGAGTACTTAATAAACAATAGAATGAATAAAATATGTAATGAAAAGATCGCCAAAATAATGTAATGAAAAGATCGCCTACCAGGAGAAATCTCAATTAATTCGAAAGATAATTAAATGGAGATACTAATATAGTAAATTCAACGAGTTTTATATTTCAGTTTATTATATTTGCTAACAAATTCATCTGATTTTGAAACTTCAGAATCGATATCTTCATCACATCCATCTGTATCTAATAGTAAATCGAGGATCTGCATCCAAAATACGAATATCCTCCATTTTATGATCACGAAGACAAATATTTCCTTGTATTTCAGCGAAATCAGGTTCAGGGGCTTCTAATTCTTGAAGAATGTCATGATAAACTCTCTCGAATGCTACTCAATGGATCGTCAAAATTCGTTGTATCTTCTCCATTTGGTGTCCTGTCATGGTGTCGCCAAAAATAATGTAATGAAAAGATCGCCTATACCAGAAAAATTCTCAATTATTTCGAAAGATAATTAAATGGAGATACTAATATAGTAAATTCAACGAGTTTTATATTTCAAAAAGCTGACAATATTATCATTATATATCAAATAACTAACTTCAAATATTTCAATACAGGAACTTTTAATTACCAACACTGTGGAAGTGGTAACTGAAAGAGATAAACTGGGCATATCTCGAGGAATTATAGGATTGTGTGCTTGGTGCTGATGTAAATTCCAAAAATATTTCTAGAACTAAATCAAAACTCATCTTTGCTATAGAACACATCAACTACATTCATATTCAAGATGGATCTACAGTCACAGAAGAATGGGAAAACCTCAATAGTGCATTTGGGGATGAAATTCCGGTAATCGGTAGCTACCGCTACTCTATCAAAAAAAAAAACGAAGAAACGAGCATATTTTTGAATGGTGACTGAAATTTTCTAGCACACGGTTCTACCGCGATGATGAACACATCCGAATTCACCCGTTTTATAAATATTTTTTATTGAAAACGGTACTTTATATTCAAAAATTTCCCTTTCTGTTAGCGGCCACAAAAACAACAATAAGCCGGCAAAATGTGAAATTTATTTCATGTCAGGTTGGTAGGTTGGAATTCAGTCAGCGCCAACTTTTCCAATTTTAACCCACCACAAGAAAGAATGTAACTGAGATGTAGAATACGGATGGATTTTTTGTGTAAAATGCTTGATTTCGGTGCTGTAAAAGTGAAGTATTAGTTGTTTAGCGTCCGATATCATTATAATAATATCTATATTTAGCAAAATAATAGAGAAAGTGGCAATAATTGCATTTAAAATTGGTTGTACATGATTTTTCCTAAATATTAGTATTGCGACCTCTTCTGTTCACGATTTATTTAGTTTTTTTTTTATCGTTATATCCGTCAACCAGCTGCACCCCTAGGAGCAACCCTGAGAAGTCAGAGAATTGTGCGAGCTAGGGGAAGATGTAGGACTTACCTTTTAATACGTGTCATGTCATGCACGAGACCAGTGACCACGCTGGGAATTGAACCCAAGGACCTGTGATTGAGGGGCAAGCTTTCTACCATATCACCGATGACACTACTTTTATATGAATACTCCGACAAAAATATGAATGAACTATCAAGAGTATAAAAAAAGTCAATGAGAAGACAGAAGTGTGTTGTGAGCTTGTCATAAATTTGTGGCAATTTGCCCTCACTGTGGACGTGTAGTGCCTAACGGCCGCCACATACTGAATACGAGACGCGTGTTGTCTCATCGACTTGATCTTGACTTCCATCTTGTGTACGCGCCGCTAATCAGTCCAATCAGAGGGACAGTACATTTTTCCAACGACCACATAGGAATGTATCATATTTCGTTCAGTGGAAAATTTCTTATATCCGCACGCGTACGGAAAATATTTTCCGCACACTTGCGAACAGTAACTTTACGCACGCTTGCGGATAAGTGTCAAATGCATAATTTTTGCTAAATTCGCGCTATCAAGCTGTTGAATATAGATTGATTGAGTTTGTTGGTCCTTTCTGCTAAAGATCATGTAGATGGGAAAAGTTCTATGAATATGAAAAATATTTGAATGAATGGGACATTTATACATATTAGTTCTATTTAAATTCACCTACTTAAGTAATATTCATATTTTGAAGTGAATGTTTTAAAAAATAAAAATCAATTGAAAGTAACTTTCTCGCACGCGACTGACGTTGACCGAACGACGTGAAGCGGAATTCGGGTAAGCAGACAATGGCGGAAACGACATTGCATGCATGTATTAGGAACATTATTTTTTTCACGACCGCATATAAACATTCAATAAGCACATGAAAATTTATATTTTATCTGAACATACAAAAGTTTCATTGAAAATCCAATAATTATTATTAATAATAATGTTAAAAACACCTGTGTAACGTCCTGGATTGGGTAGGCCTAAGTAGGTAGGTAGAGATTGCTGTTGGCATTTTACCAAATGTGTTCAGGCTTGCGCACTGAACAGAGCATTTGCCTTTTTAAAAATTGATGAATTAAATTTGCATAGTTTTTTAGAGTTTCAAAAAGGTATCATTATGTATGTCTTCAAACATAACAAAAGATATGGTTTTTCGAATCGGAATCGGAAATCTTCACAATAATTGAGTTTCCTTTGTCTTGAATATCGTCAAACGTGATTTTCATAAGCTCCGCTCTGCGAACAGCACCGGCTAGAGCAAAAATGGTATCCACTTTGACCATAAGGTATATCTCATCAGGACCTTGCATAAACTTATAAATGTCTTTTTTATGAAACTTGCTTATTTCCACGTTTTGTTTTATTACTAAACATTTCGCCATCGAGTAACGCGACCATAGGGTATTGAATTCAGTACCGTACTCAAAAAATCTTGGAAAAATATCTACACCAAAAATAGTCTTCTCTGAAGATATTCACTCCTTTTTCCTTACACCAGTTTGAAAATTGGTTGTATTGATGTTCGTATCTTTTTCGCGATTTACTAAGTAACAGGTCTGAATTTAAAATTGCTTCTGGGAGCTCTTCGCCTGACGAATCCATAAAAATATGGCTTTTATTGAAAATAATATGAAAAATGCAGAAACTGACACTTTGACTTCAAACTTTGACGTCTTGATGACAACTTGGTTGTCATGGCAAATCTTTGGTTACACCACCAAACCACTAGACTCAACTTTTTTAATTGTTATGTGGATTGATTTCGAGAAATGTGTAGTGTAGATATACAGAAGTATCCTAATTTATTTCATTCCAATGAATGAAAAATTGTGAAAAACTAGAAAAATACTCTGGGTTATATAGAATATCGCAATCTTCATTACTTCGCATAGTTCCCGTACAATTAATAAAATGAACATATAATAACGTTGATTTGGCTTATTTGACTTTCGCGCACTAGTGCGGAAAGGCGATTTTTCCGCAATAGTGCAAGGAAATCGATTTTTTCCGCACTAGTGCGGGAAAATTACACCTTCAAAATTAAAATGCGTGCGGGAAAGTGCAAGGGTAAAAATGAATGAGGTTCGTTGAAATTGTTCTCAGTCAGCCTTTTTATTTGCACACATATCAATATTGTCGATATTATTTGGTAAAATTATCGCTTGGTCGTAGTATAGAGAGATTTATGGGTATTTTTTTTGGTTCCATATCTACCATAGGATTAGGTGCTTGAAATATTGATTTAATCGTATTTTTATTCCATACCCATATATCTGTACATAACCAAATAAAAAAATGTGGATTTTCCATTCGGTAAATGTATACAATCCTTCCAATATCACAGTTTGCAGAATGGTGGGTTTCCAAAATGATGTCTTGTGCAGCTGCTTCCGAAGTATAAGAGAATACATCAATAGGCTTTCAGTATTCGAGTTGAATAATTATCGAACCATTCGAGGATTTTCACAATTTTTCTTTGCTCTATACGAATCGTCCTCATTTTCCAATAGAACCAACCCGATCTTCCCAACGCTTTTATCGATATAAGTAGGTTGAAAGACCGACCTGAATTTAGAGGTATTATATATTTAAAATTTACATTTACCCGCTCGAACTGAGAGGATCTAATGGAAAACTTTATCGAGTTTACCGCCACAACTGCGGCCAACACAAAATTCCCAGCGGTATCCCTATCCGACGGAAAAGCGAAAACCATGAAATGAGGTGTGGTTAGTAGTAATAATTGTTGTTGAGTAGTCTAGTTGATAGGCGGTTGCATTCGATAATTTGTGAATATAGTAATAATTATAGTAACGGTATGAGTGAGATTGATTTTCATTGCTTGAATATAAGAGAAATTAATTATTTGAGTGGAAGAGCAAACACTTGTGGAAACTCAATTATTCATGAGCTGTTTAGGGTTCTTATGGTTCTTGTATCTTCAAAACTGTGCTTAATAGTGAGGTACGAAGAAATTATTACTTTCCGTTTATACTCATGTTCTTCAATCTATCAAAACGGATAACTAACTTTTCAACCTCATGTTATATTTAAGTCTCAAATTATTGAATATAGTTTCCTGACCGTATGTTCAATTTGCTGATGACAGTGTAAGACAAGTAGGTAAAATATTTTGTCCTGTTTTCCTGATGGCAGAATGATTGGAAATTTAATATCGTCAACTACGTTAGCAAATTTGATTCTAATAATACCATCATTATCTAAGACCGTTGAGAGTTTATATGAGGGTGACTCATTATGGACCATTTTCAAACAATCACTTTCATTAGAAAAATATCAACATTGAATGTATTTCCACCACATTTGTTCTACGCTTTGATATTCTTCGACTTTAATTTCTCACTGCTGTTTGGATGATTCAAATCATGTTCGAATCTACATATCTAAGCAGTTGAACTAATTTATCAGTTGAAGTTTTGCAAGTAGCTACACTGAATTGTGAATTTCCTTTTTCTCATCTATAGAAAACTTCTTGTCGTGATTAAAATTTGATAGAATATTTACTGACATCTGCATGTATACTTAATTTTGTAACCAGATTGGAAAATGCTCCAAGTTTACAGTTTCTTTCATTTTCTGCTTTTCATATTTCATTTTCGAATTTATAGAAAGTTTCTCCTCAAACGTGTAAAACAATTCAAAATTATCGACATATTTTCCGCATCCTGTACTTTTCAATAACATGATCATATTTGACATTTGAATTGAAAATTGGATATAACTGTCATTCGACTTCCGACAATGGTGGAGGACTGACGGCGTTCTTGTGTCTCAAGTCAAGTAGGTACATGTGTGTGATTGTTATAGTGTAGTTTGTGTTGTGTTGTCTGACGTCTTTAGTACGTGCAATCGCCCAATTTTTAAGTGTTTGTGACGTCTGCCGTACACCACAGTTTTTTAACCGTGCAATCAACATTTTTTTTTGGTGGAGGTATTGCCTTGAGCAAGATTCCCCCTCCACCCCCTGACGAAGTCCCCACTACTCACGCCGGTAACCAGGCTGGGGTAGGGCGGATCCCTACGTAGTGGGGAGAGTGCTGGACAAGTGCGCCAATAGGAAGCAAGATCCAATAAACACATAGAGAGAGAGACATAACTGTCGATTGAATCTTCTTGTGAACTGGGACATCTTTTAGCTTTTTCCATTGGAATCATAACAAGCCATTTCTCTTTGCCAAAATTCAGTTGTGAACAACTGTGAAGATTCATTAAGAATAATTTTCGAAAACTACCTTATAATAATAATAATATCTAAATTCAAATTTGGAAAGGATACTGGAATGATCAAATTGATACGTTGGTGTTCAATTTGAAAACAGGAGAAAAACCTCCGACAAAATACGAAATTTTGAAAATCTTAAATGGAAATTTGATGTTGTAAGACTGTTGGAGAAGAAAAATGATTGGGGATGATATGATATCAGAAGATATTCAAGAAAAAAACGGAAGACCTGGTCTAAAAAATACATATACTTATTTAATACCTACAAAGTATCCCGGAGCTATTTCAGTAAAATCACATCGAAGGTGCAACTGCATATATTTTTGGATGCGAGTGAGAGGGCCTTTTGTGCAGTAGCTCACAATTGAATAGAATTCAATATTGACGAAGAATTAGCTGTGGTCAGACACCCAAAAGCTAATTTGGCTACACTGGGAGCTCGTAAAATGAAATAGTCGACTGCCGACAGCTGATGAATAAAATTAAACGAAAAATGCAAGAATAACCAGAACACAGACAATAATTCGAAGACACTCCTTACGTTCTCCTCTCAGTAACAAAACACAGACATACATGCAACGCACCTACGAAAAATCAGTTGATTCAATAATTAAGGTTAGACCAGCTATACCGATATGTACGCTGCGTTCCGGCTCACTGAAAGTAGCTTACAAACAGGCTGAATCCTATACTGCTCTGAAGCGATACCAAAAATTAATCAAAATATAGTAGTGAAAAGGTACATGCTACAATGTTTAAAGTGAACTGAGTAGCTAGCAACATTTCAAAATATCTCTTGATAATGCCAACCACTCGTTTTGGCTAAACGTCGACAATAACTCGTATATACTAAACGTCAGGCCAAAAACCCGGAAAATCGTCATGTGAGAAATATATCATTATGAAAAGCTTGAAGCCAATCTGGAAGTTTCCCTCCAATCGTTATTTATTACTTTTACAAATGAGCTTTCGAAAAGAAAGATGGAAAGTCTTTCTAATTCAATAAAACGTTGCGATAGTAGGTAGGTTCAAAGGTCTCGCGGAAGGAAATTTTTCGTCTCCAGATAAATCCTATTACCTACATTTCCAATTTCAAATAAATGCTCGTCTCGATTGAGGCACCATCTGTATTCACAGGGGATTGTTCTTGAGATTATTCTCAGTCAGTATGATTTTTTACGGACAAAACCGCTTATATAATCGGAATCATCCTTCCATGTGGAATGGCGATTGTTCACTCAATTAGCGGTGGGAATTGTGATGAAAAGATTATCGGTCAGTCAAATTGAACGCGTTGATGAACCTTTGGAGTATAAGTGAGATCAACAAGAAAGTCAGGGGAATTACGGTTGCCCTATGACGTTGGAAAATGCTCTCCATGGCATGGCATGGTTCCCACAAAGAAAAAAGAAGACATTATGGAATAATGTCCTATTCATTCAAATCACATACCACAGTGCCTGTACACATTATATTTTATTTCATTTTATTTATATCTATATGTATGACTTGTCCCATCTATCTGTAGCAGAAAGGATTGATAAACTCTATCTATCTAGGAATCGCACGTTAAAAGGTATGACCTCGTTAACCCTTGGCTCGCACAAGTTTCGACTTCTGAGGGCTGTCGTTCGTAGGGGGACGACAGTTGGTTAACGGAAAAAAAAATTTAAACAATTTTAAACAATCTATCAAATCGTTTGATTTATCGTGAACTTTGCTATACGTTTAGTAGTAATTCTATTAAAGAAAAAATCGCAACTTGGGTCTTCGTGGCTGTTTTGATGATTGAATCTCATCTCACCTCGGTAAAATCAAGATAACACTGAAGATCGGTTAACAGAAAGCGATCTTGACCAAGGAACAAAGGGAAGTGTTCTTGAACCCGTGATATTCTAAACCTTAGTTAATGACTAGCTTGTTAACATTAGCATAACCATAACCATCATTTATGGTGATGACACCTTTATCCTGAATTCCATAATATCATAAACTCAGTAATTTTGCGGAGTATTGATAATAAAACAATCTTATAATTAATGGACGTTGAAGATATAAAATTATTCATCTTACTGAACCAAATTCATCAGTAATCCAACAAGAACTTCAAAGGAAGTATAGTGTGTAGTAACCTGAATATAAAAATAAATAACAAGTAGACATATATTACAAAAAACTCATAGCTATTATCCTTAATTAATGAATATACCAGAGTTGTAACAACAGCCAGAGGTACCAGCAGTTCATCAATTGAGTAGGATCAAAAAATTCATCAAATATTTCACATTGCGAAGTATTTGACCAGGATTATCAGATCGGTATACCCAAGTACATACATAGCAATCTTCAAATGATAACATAGAAGGATCGTTCAAAAAACGCATAACAAATAAACATACGGTTTCTAAGTTTGGGTACCAACACAATTGATGTGAAATGAATACGGACTACCCTTCTCTCTAAGCGTTTCCACCAAGTGGAGAAATAAAGGCAAACATCTGTCAGAAAACAACTATAACTACAACTACTGAACCTACAAAAAATGTGCATTTGGCTTTCTGTTTATTGTCAGGACTTTGTTGTTTCACCTGCCATCGAATGTTGCACATCCTTACACTTGTTTTCAATGTACAACTCGAAATACATGTCTACAGTTGTAGTTTTACCAGAGTCTGATAAATTTTTCCTTTCTGCTGTGAATAGTTCATTCATTGATCATACTGTCCATACAATTTGTCTGTAACAAACTCAAAACTTCCAGTTGTGGAATTTTTTGAAAATTGTTGTTTTTTTTTTGTATTGTGTTCTCACCTATTAATAGAAACTTCCCATTGGGGCCCTGTCTCCAAAGCTCCGATACTTCGGAGAATGCGCTGGATCATTCGCCCCAATAACCACTCCCCACGTTGGGTCCGAAAATCATGTGCCCTGAACAGGCGGTGTGAACCAAGGGAGGCGGCCTTCTGCATTCCTCCGGCTGACATTTTTGCATATTACGGCAAACCGGTATGATTTTTAGGTTCGATAGCAGTGTGTCCATCATTCCACCAAGGACCCCTGTTATCAGAACTACCATTTTAACAGAACGGTTTGGGCAAAACCTGCGGAATTCAGAAAGTAGATATCGAACGATGATAGTTTCGACAGTAGCCAAAAACTGTGACGAAAATAGTTTTAGTCGGCACTTCTCAATCTCCACAACATACTCAATATGCTTCGGATCATAAGGCAACACCGGTGTCTCTTCTATACCGTACGAGTGTCGTAGATGGTAGTACAATACTCGTAGCGCCACGTTATGTCTGTGGATATAGGCTAAGATCGCATAAGGTGGACAGGCTGACAGCAATTGCATTATGGTCTCAGCTGCACTACGATGAGGGTGTTGAAAACACCATCTTGGCAGGTTTTCTACTTCAGTCCACTTGACCAGAGATATGCGGAGGTCAGGTTTCTAGATAAGCCAAGGTCTTCATGATCTTGAAATAGCCTCATGCACTGACTCATCCTTATGTCCTCACTCTCCTTAGCTTTGAAGTGGGGTTTTTGCTTACCGGGTTTCAACTCGGTGGCAGTTTGGGTTCCTCAGTTTGGTGTCGAAAACGAGTTCATCGGCTGCGATAATCGATCCAGGTTACGCTTATACTGCAAGGAGTACTGCGTGATACATCTGTCGATCAGCAGGTTCTCTTTTCAGCCAGCGACCCCCTTCTTTGTTACTCTTTGCTCATCCATTATTATTATTATTCCGTCAGAAATTTCCCAGTCGGACCCTATCTCCGGAACCCCGATATATACGGAGGGCGCGGTAGTGTGTCAATAGCCCCATAAACACTACGTCAGTGGGTTGGGTGATTACTGGGTCCGAACCAAGAAGTGCGGCCTATATATTACTATTTTTAGCAAGTGTGCGTGATTCAGCCTATACACACACGCAATTCAGTTCGGTTAGTGTAATTTTCTCGCACCGGAATGGAGTTTGTTCAAAAGCGCTACATAAAACTTTTTAATGCACGAGTAGAAAAAATCTTGATTCCAAAACTAGTACAGAAAGGTACCTTTCTACACTCGACTCTACTTTTAGCCGTTTTTGGTAACGGCAATTGCATGCGGAAAAAGTATCCTTTCCGTACTCGTTAGAATAATAAATTTTATATTCAAGATGTAAAGAACCCAACCACAAAATTCAATTAAATCATAGAAGAATGAAGCAGCGTAGTGCTACAGTTAGTGCATCCGACTCATGGGCCGATCTTCATTGAATCAATTCCTTGCTGGGACAGTTATAGTAGCTGTGTGTATGCTTTATTTGTTCACCCAAAAGGGATATAATGACCGTATAATAAAAATACCATATCCTGATCAAAAGACAACACCCTCCAGAGTATTGCCTTGAACTTCTCAAAAGTAAATCCGTTGCAGCAAATGCAGTGGAACAGCATCGCGAACAAACAGGAACATCTCGTGGCAAACTCGAACAACAAATCACCCCGGAATAGCAGGTGTTCGTCGGAGTCAGGACGCAGTTCAGTCCGGAACGGAAAATGACCGGAAAGCGGGGCAACGTTGCCGGAAGCCGGAACGATTCCGGAAGAATTCTCCGCGAACGGACTTGCTGGCTCGTCAGGAGTTATGAACTTTTTATTGCCAGTTTCGGAGTAACGAACACTGAAAAGTTCATTTAGTTCACAAACTATCCTTTTCTCGATAGGGGGTCTCAAGAGTATAGGCGAAAATTTCACGAGTTCTCAGAATTGACCCAAATGAGACCAGAAGTAATTATGGAATGTTTCCTTCATCAATCAAAACCTATTTGAGGGGGGCAACAGTTACATTATAACAACTCAGTTTTTCAAATATTTTCACTTTCCTGTATTGGTCATACAGCGACCGGTATATTTTTGAAAACAAATGTTGAGAAAGTTTATTAAAGTGCTTGCATCTTTCTAAACTCAAATTGTACTCCCCATATTTAAAAATTGAGAGTGGTTTAAGAGTGAAATATATCCTCATTTTTCAAAATACATGTTTGAAGCAGCGACAGCCTCTCATTCCGAAAACAAATTTTCACAGATTTTTTTTTTTGTCTTCTTCTCCGTTCACCACCCTATTCGTAATATCAGAGTATACTCATCATTGAAGATTACCCAAGCTACCAGATAAAGTTGAGTTTCGCCCAACAGTCATCGAGAAAATTGCATTGATTGAACTTGAGTGCTGGCAAAACCTCATATTTTATGGCTATTGAGAGAAAAACTGGTATTTTTCTTGGATTGCTACAGAAATGACATCTGCAGTTCAGAATCATATGAAATTATCCAAACGTGAAAAGACATGTAACAATGAATGGTGCGGGCTATAAGATCTGATGAGAAGGAAACTCAGAAAAACTTTATTCTTAATTCAGTTTGAATGAAGTGGACTCCATACGAAATATAATGTAAAACGAAACTCCCATTGTTTTTCTTGATGTGTCGTCCTTCATTTTGAACGGATTCTCTGGATTTCGTTGGGTACGTTTCTGAGCATTTGCGGGGTGGGGTATTATTACACAACAATTTCTTATTGTATTCTTCAAATTTTCAGTATCTCTCGATGGCCGTTATCTTAAGCCTTTTTCTTTGAGGAATCCCCACGAAAAATCTATATATCCAACAGTCCCCATACACTTATTTGGGAATTCTGTATCCAGCCACGATCTCACCTCAGTGGATAGATGCACCACCTCGATGAAAAAATATGTTGGCTTCAACACGTAGTGAAATAATGTCGAAATAATCGTATAAAAATGTTGGTACCATTTCTAGATCCTTTTATGCATTCTAATTTTGTTAAAAAAACTCTGGACCCTCAATATAATCATCCAAAATTCCAAACACCAGACGTCCTTTTGAAGTGACATTGCTTCTTACATTCGATGCTAAAATGTGGATTTTTATCTGCCAACCATCTACAATTGTTTGAGCTTACAGTAGCATTCGATGTGAGAGTAGCCTCATTGGGTTACATATTTTTCCGGAGAAATCTTCTCAACCTTGCCTTGGAACCAGGAAGCTAAATTCAAACGTGCAACAAAGCCTCTTTTATGAGCGTATGAAAGAATTTTTGTTTGCATGATCTGAATTTCTTGACTTTTAAGACACTTATAATTGACCGTACGAAGAAGCCCATATTTTTTCCTTTTGAGATATGGAAGTCATGGATACTCCATAAAAAGATAAATCAAAATTCAGAACAGTGTCTCCATACACAGTAAAATTTCCTTGAACTGTTTTACATCAAATTCGATTTTTGTTTCCCGACAAGTTTGATAGTTGTCGCCTTGTATTGAAACCGAGATTGAAACGTTAATTTTATTTTGAAGATTAGGGCCTGTAACCATCATAACAAGAAAGCAGGAATGAAATGTACTAGTTTTCCAAAGCCAACTTCGCGTATTTTACCAAATTTCCGTTCACTCAGAGCTTTAGATTTGAGATTCATCATGGCTATTATTCATTTATGGCCACAAGGAATGAGGTTTTGTCAGGGTTGATTAATGCCATTTTTCAGATGACAGTTGGACGAAACTCAACTGGATATGTTCGTTAAAATAATATTCAACATGAATCTAGTCTTATATCATCATAATACATTGGGTGGTAAAATAAAAAAATAATAGATCAATGAAAACTTGTTTTTGGAATAGTGAATGGTGAAGATTGAAGAGGAGTGGGCCAAGGACCTTAGGGAACTCCACTAGTAGCTGGTCTGCCGAAGAAGAAAAGAAAAAATTCTATATGTCATGTAATTTTCAAACAAAGATTCAGTAGGCCACTGATACCGAGTGTGTTAAGTTTATGGATTAGTATCCACACTGAAACCCTATCAAAAGCCTTAGAAAAGTCAAGATATAGGCACTTCCATGAAGGATAAGTTCGCAGTAAACACCGCAACATCATGAATGAACTGATAACCGAGTCATATAAAAGGCATGTGTCTGAGATAGGACTTCGCGAGACCAAGACCAAGACTGGTCAGTCTTGGTCTTGGTCTCGAAAAATAAATGTAGTCTTGGTGTCTTGGTCTTGGTATTGGTCTTGATGTTTCAAGACCAAGACAAGACTGGCTCAGTCTTGATAGTCTTGGTCTTGGATCAACATTTGTCTAAAAATTTGTCAAACAGTTAGTATGCAATAATAGTTATTTCGTATTTCTCCTATTCGGATAAAGTAAGTGAAATATTTTCTCATTTCACCATCATAATATAATTTTCAAGAAATCTTAAATAAATATTAAATTAGAGCCACGCAGCACACAGATCGACGCCCGACAGACCAGAAAAAAGGTTCAAAATGGTTGGAACGATATTTAAGTTTTTATTGACCATTATTCAATGGATTATTGTGTGATGACCAATAGGATGTGGTTGCGGCAGAGGGGTGGAATCGGAATCCCGAAGAAATTACAATATTTATTAACCAATGCGACCTTACAACATACATCTATTTGTTGTAAACTGTATAACTGCAATACAGATTTTGAAAACGATATTTTCGATTTTGAATGAACAAAATTTAAAAACCTACTATATGAAGAATAAATTGAAATAAAATGCCATAACATTTTCCATCAAAATTTTTTTAATATTGAGTAGATTTAAGTTCACTATTTTTCTTTCGAGACCAATACCAAGACCAATATACTTTTGGAGGAGAGTCTTGATCTTGGTCTTGGTCTCGAAAGTCAAGTCCTGATCTTGGTCTTGGTTTTGGTCTTGTATCAAGACCAAGACAAGATCAAGACTAATCTCTTGGTCTCGCGAAGCCCTAGACTCTGAAAACAGGATATACCATAGTTGTTCATGACCAACAAGTAAAATAGAAGGGAAATTGCTGTGACTTATGGTTAAGTAGGAGAATCATAGATATTTTGTTGTCTATCTATAAACCCATTTCACTCTACCACTGCATTTAGGGTCGTGAACATGTCTGTCGGTAATTTCGGAAAGTTTGGTTGGATAAATACTGTAACATGTTTTGTGACCTCACTGATTATTGTTACATGTGAATGGTTGGGATAAGGTCAAGATAACTGAAACCACTATCGATCTGTGGCCGACGTTTCGACTATTGTAGTGCACAGATCCATAGTGACTTCAGTTATCTTGACCTTATCCCAACCATTTTTAAAACTGCCGTATGTTTGTCGATATGGTGGTGAGTGCTTCGTATCTAACCTGATGGTGAAATGACCAATACGAGGTAATTTTGTGGTCATCCGTTTCTTCTATAATCCAATAGCACGTTTCTTTCGTTGAGCATTACTGCTGGTATGAGATTGGTTCGGCCCTATGATTTTAGAAATTTTATCGCAGTAATATTCATGACTTTTGTGAAATTTCCATTGAATCCAATGTTGATTTTATGATGAAGGAAATTCTACAACAGCCTTTTTCAATACCAAGGATTGTTTCAAGCATGATATGGGGCTTGTGAAATGGTAGCTTGTCAGAATGCATCTGGTTAATACAAAAACAAATTGTGTTCAAAAAAATGTTTGGTCAGTTAAGGAATGTAGGCACTTTCATGAAGAATGAATGTTTTGCCAAAATTGAAAATACATAGGTATTCACACAGTATCTGATGGAACACAGTAAACACCGCAACATCGCGAATTAACTGATAACCGAGTCATGTGAAATGCATGTTTCTGAAAACAGGATATCCTATCGTTGTTTATGATCGACAAGGGAAATAGAAGGGAAATTGCTGTGAATAATGGATAGGTAGGTGAATGATAGATACTTCGTTGTCTTCTATCGACCCGATCCGCAATACCACTGCATTCAGGGGCGTGAACATAATGTATAAGTGGTTATGATGATATCGTTCAACTAGGTTTGGGACTTATTCATATGGCTGCCTTGTAGAACGCATCATCCCTTTCAAATAATTAGGGTGTCCCAGAATAAGACCAAAAATCTCCCTGTGCTGATTCTCTATTTCATTCAAGGACAAAAAGGTCCAACAAAGAGCATTGGAAGTGTGCAAAAACTTCATTAATGAACTTGCTTTCAGTTCCTAGAGATGGAATTGTATTTATTTTGCAATATCAATACATGCTTATATCTTATGCTTATCCAGATGCCAATCCTGCCTTCTTATGCTTGATTGGAATTCGCAACGACCACTATTTGTTTTCTGGATTTTCTACAGCTAATGAAAAGTGGATACACACTACCATAAATCATTGGGTCATTTCAGAGCTCCACGACAAATGACAATAATAGCCGTTCTCTTCCCGCCTAGGCTCACTTTGTGAGTACTACGAGTGTTTAGATGGAGTATTACTAATTATTATTGACAATCGTTAGCTCCCCCAATTGAAACGAAATATTTTTATGTACAACTTTGAATTTTCTATGATGAACACTGTAATATATCCAGCGCCATCTTTAGCTTCCCAAGAGCACTCTGACAATTGAGTCGAATATAAAAACAAACACATTTCATAATAAGTAGACGATACCAACTTCTTGACGATGGTTCATCAATTAATTATGGAAACTACGTTTAATAATTCAATATTTTCGTCGGCAAGTTTCCAACAAAAACAACTATTGCCCCTACGACCATTGAATTATACTTATTAGATTATTGGCAAATTGTTCCAGAAGAAAAAATTAGTCATGTTTGAAACGGTCATGGATACATTCTAATTCAAACATTTTCCAACCGATAAAAAAATTTCATCAGTTAGGCAAACGTCTAAACGTCTAAATTTATGAAATATCAAATATGCCAAAAACATTTTCATTTCGATTATTGTTAATGACTTTTTATTCTTTCCTACCAATGATAGCGTTTATTGCCATTTCTATTAACAGTAATATATGGTGATGATTCTAAAAACTTTTTTTTTATAATTCGAAAGTCCTATTAACAGCTTGACATAGACCATGGAGACCAAATGAAGCTAACAGAATAAAATTTTTATAATCCTAATGTTTTCTGGTATGAAAGCATAACTTCAAAATACTGTATTAATGTATTCAATAAATAATTACCTGTGGTAATTTCAAATGCACTATCATATACATGTAATAAGTATATATTTTATGTAGAAACCCAAATATTTCAATCTTTCTATGGGTATATTTCATGAAGTCATATCAGAATTCATCATTTCTTTCTGAAGGTTCTTGGCGAATACATAACAAATGAAAATAATAAAATAACTGCCATCAACCGTTCGCTAAAATACTCATTTGATCATATCACGGGTTGGATTGAAAATCAGAGAATATGATGTGTTTTCTGATACATTGCATCCAGCTGACCTTTTCCGTAAATATGTCTATTATTTTCATGCGTATCGCACCTATAATATAGACTATAATTATTATTATTATTTATTTATTTTTTCCATAAGAATATACTAGTCAGGCCCTGTCTCCGACACAACCGGAGGGCGCGCCCCCAATAACCCCAGTAAACACTCCCCAGGTCCGTGGAGTGAGTGATTACTCATAATAATAATGATAATAATAATAATAAGCAAGAGCAGGGATGCTCATTCCCTCTGATGTCAACCGTGGGTATACTATTCACACCCCGATATACCCTACAACTCGGTTCCAAATGTACGAGGAAGAGGCTCCCACAACCGACCCCTTCGGATGAGGGGTCATAGGCAAGGTGGTGGGGCCCAAAACGATGGATTGCCACATGACGACGACCGCAACGCTTTAACACGGATGCTTTAAGTGGACGGATGAATTAAGGGACGGTCTTCTGCATTGTTATGAGAGCAGTGAGCATGCCCGAAGAGGATACATGGCAAGAATGCATGCTCTGTGGTGTGAGATACACCCAGAGCATGCCGGTTTTTTCGCCCAAAATCTGAGGGATTATGTATCTCATCTTCGGGCACGAGGCTATGTCAGAGCTCCTCCTCAGCCGCATCATACCACCTTAGAAGGCATCAGAACCCGCAGGGTGCTTCATCACACCCAGCCCCGGAAGCCACAACAACTGGCACGGGTGGATGCAGAAATTCACAATGTCCTTTCGGACGAGGCTGATAACTGGCAGATCAACTCTGCCGTTTATGACGCCGCTCAGAGCCTGCCTCAAGCACTGTCTTGATGGGATACGAATGCTGGTGGCTGCAAAAAAGTCACTAGTGAGGCGGGTGAGAAGCATTGCGGAAAACATGAAGTTC
The DNA here is from genome assembly GCA_958502065.1 of Chrysolina americana. NCBI lineage: Eukaryota > Metazoa > Arthropoda > Insecta > Coleoptera > Chrysomelidae > Chrysolina > Chrysolina americana. The sequence continues at coordinate 91,980,991 of OY293410.1, forward strand.
CTCGATAAACCGTCTCGCCGATTCCAAGAGGCCTCCACGTGTTGTGGATAACCCGCCGGCGGCTGATCGGGTAGAATCCTTCTGGAAGGGTATTTACGAATTTCCGCAACCACTCAACATAGATACTCCAGCCCTAGCGCAGTTCGAAGCCTTTTGCAGGAGGCTTCGTCAGCCTGAGCTCAATGAACTGCGCAATCCGATAACCCCGTGAAAAAGTTCGACAGGTCCTGATTGACTAAATAACTCTTGTTGGAAAAAAAGTCCATGTACCCACCACCATCTAGCAAGAGTTTTCAACTCTTGGCTAGATGGGGAGCAATAGATTCCAGATTGGTTTGTCAAGGGGCGAACCGTGCTAATCCCCAAAAACGGAGATTTGTCTGATCCGAAGAACCACAGACCGATAACATGCTATAAGATGTTCACACGCATTTTCTACATGCGAATACTTTCTGCAGTTGTGCCGGTGTATGAACGAATATATGAGCAAAGAGGGTCAGAGAAAGGGGTCGCTGGCTGCAAGGAGAACCTGCTGATCGACAGATGCATCACGCAGGACTCCGTGCAGTATAAGCGTAACCTTTCAATGGCCTGGATCGACCATCGCAAGGCATTTGATACAACACTCCCTCAGCCCTCTTCACTTCTGCATCTCATTACTGCCATTGTCCGTTGCACTAAGGAAAACCCACGGATACAACTGTGGCACCCTCAGCAACCAGGGGCATAAGGTCGCCCATCTGTTTTACATGGATGACCTTAAACTTTATGCCTCCGGAGAAAAGGATCTTCATCAGTCCTTAAGGGTGGTGCAAGAGTATACGCATGCTATCGGAATGGAGTTTTGGATGGACAAATGTGCCACGGTTCATCTCAAAAGAGGAAGATGCGAGGAATACAAAGAGGACGTTCAGCTCGTAGACGGAAGCATCCTACATCATCGGGATACCGGAGAGACGTATACCTATCTAGGGGTGGAACAACGCCACACCCAAGAGGTAGCTACTGTTAAAAACTCTCTCCGCGGCAAGTACCAGCACAAAATCCGACAGATCTGGTCATAAGAACTGTCGGGGAAGAACAAAGTTGCTGCAGTTAATATGCTTGCCGTTCCGATTCTACTTTACTCCTTTGGTGTAATGATATGGACTCAAGAAGAGCTGCGACAACCTGACGTAAAAATTCGCAAAATGATGCATCTCCATAGGAGCTTGCATCCCAAATCGTCTGTTCCGCGGTTATACTTCCCCAGACAACAGGGAGGCCGTGGACTTTTGAGTTTGAAGTGTCTACACAACAGAATGGTACTGGATGGAGCCTGTGTAGTCATCAGGAGTGCAGATCCCCTTCTCTGCTTGGTATGCTATCATGAAAAAGCAGGGATTGGAGCATTTCTTTTCAAGGCAGCAACCCGTGCAACCGATGAACTCGGTCTCGTATTCAACGCTGTCAACGAGTTGGAATCCGTTCAGCAGAGAGCCCACGTCAAAGCTGCGGAGAGTGAGAGGCTCCTACAGCTACATAAGGATAAGCCAATGCATGGGGTCTTCTTCAAGAACATTGAAGACCTTGGCTTATCCAGAAATCTGACCTTCACTTTTCTCAGGTCAAGTGGGCTGACGTCGGAAACCGAGGGATTCATAATGGCCTGCCAGGATGGTGTCTTCAACACCCCCGTCTACCGCAGTCGCGTGATAGGTATAGAGGTCCCTGACACTAGATGCAGAGCGTGTCGTGGGGCAGCTGAGACCATAATGCATTTGCTGTCAGCTTGTCCAGCTTATGTGATCTCAGCCTATATCCACAGGCATTACGCGGTCCTGTAGCACCATCTACGACACTCGTACGGGGTAGAGGAGTCACCGGTGTTGCCTTATGCTCTGGGGGATATTGAGTCCATTGTGAAGAATGAGAAGTGCCGAATCTATAGGAACTACTCATTCCCTACCCACAGGCTCCTGGCGAAAAGAACATCGTCCGAAAAGAGGAGGAAAAACGGACTAAATATCGAGGTCTACTCTTTGAACTCCGCAGGCTTTACCCAAACCATTCTGTCAAGATGGTGGTTCTGATAATAGGAGTCCTTTGTGGAATGATGGACACACTGCTCTCTAACTTCAAAATCATACCGGCTTGCCATGATGCTGCAGAAAACTTAGCCGGAAGAATGCAGAAGGCCGTAATTCTTGGTTCACTCTGCCTTCTTAGGGGTCACTTGGGCGCCAGACTAAGTTGCTCAGAATTTGAGAAAAACTGAATTTGTGATTGATGTTGCTGAAATAAATAACTTTTTTCATCATGATACATCGAAAAATTAATCGTTCTCAAAATACAAGTCGTTGAATTATTGAAAAATATTGGTTTTTCAATATCTTGTTTGTTGATAATGAATTTATTTTTGACACATCATTGTGGAAATTAATTTGTTTATTTCACATACTCAGTTTTTGTTTTGAACAACTTCATCTGCCGCCTAAGTGATGCCATAAACTGCATCGATGCAGAAATATGTAAATTCCTCAAAAATGGTTGCCCCTAGCGTTAAGGAAGTATATATTTTTGCTGAGAAAATGTGTTGGAATAAGATTCAAATATAAAAAATTCCAGTAGGGTACTGTCAACAAATTTAGAACAAATCAAAATAAATAATGATAGCGTACGCAGTGCCCTCTGAGATTGACATAAAAATTATTGAAAAATTTGGATTTTTCGCCTCAAAAAAATACATACATTTGCGGACATATGCTCATATGAACTTTTTATCTTGAAATTAGACAACGATTGAAGTTTGTAAAAGTATTTGATAAACACCCTGTACATGTATTACTGAAAAGAATCAATATTGAAATTTCATCAGTAAAGTTTGTTTTTTTTTTTACTCACCTTGGTATATCTCCGATTTTTGGTGTTCTTGTCTTTCGGCAGGCACAACCATCTTGCCATAGGTTCGCTATAACAAAAGAAAATAACGAAATCAAATCAGTTTCAATCATGAAATTATTCATTGGAGTTAATTATTTCTAGTTCAAAGTAAACAAGTTCCAAATGTTTATTTTCACTTTTTAAATAGATCTCGAAAAACCTCGCATCACATCAATCAGAAATTGGCTTTCGCTGAATTCATTCGAATTTTTCATATATTTAGATATTCCGTGGGATCATCTACAGTGGATTCGCATCGTCAATATGACGAATATATCTATAGTCGATTTGGTTTATACAAGGTGTTAGGTAGAACGATGTAAAGTTTTCGACAGACAATAGATGAGATTATTTGGAACCATATTGAGCACATTTACCTCATTCCAGAATGTCCGCATTATCCTTTCATTTTCAATCCGTAACTTTATCTCGGTATCAATCAAATCTCGCTCATTTCAATCTTTGTGATCGGTAGTTTTCGGCGATTCCTCGGGGTACAGTCAATCAGTGTCAATAAGCGAGTGTTCAATAAAAGATTCCTATTAGTAGAATTCGTTCCCCCTTCTCGCATTTCAAAGAACCACTCAGCTCTCCCCTTGGCAAATTTCCTTCAACATATTCCCATAACTCAAAAGGACATAGAAGAAGGAAGCAACGGCAAGAGAGTTCTTGAGAAGAGCACCTACGCCATTTGAACTTTTCCACTTTAATTTTCTACCTAATGCAGTTACCTACAATTACTGTCGTATTCTTGTTTTCTTATTTGTATACACTATAAATAACCAGATTTGACATATCGCTTTCAATGTCGATCTACCTGGTGAACTTGTTCAATTTTCGATACCAAATTACCATCGAGAAAAATTCTACATTTATTATCAATTTTTTTGGATCGTACGCGCACAAATGGGTTTCCAGATTTTGAACTTTCAGACAAATTCGATTTTCCAACAAAAACTAATATCAATTACTCGTTTATTGATGTGATATCACACTAAAAATATTTTTTATCGAAGTTTGAATAATCCTACGTTGACAACAAGCAATTAAAGAGAGTCGAAACTGACTGATAAAAAAATATGGGCCTACATATCTCAATTTACGACATACAAAAGTTATAATTTGTAGATATTTTTTCAATTCCAAACAAAACAATTCCAAAATCCAAATAATTCTAAAAATTCTATCATTATAGGCCCTTTCTATTAGTACCTAATATTTAATACTACTTTTTCACCAGCCTGGGGCTTGGGTGGCTACCAGGAGGGTCGGCAGGTAACGGACAGCCAGACGACCTGCTGTGCAGACTGTGTATCCACAGGCTCACTGCAGGCCACCACCGAATAACCATTAAGGTGGCGCTGTGCAACCCTCCAATCCAAGGTGTTACGCGACCCGTGCCAGTGGATGCATGGCGGTGGGAGAGCACCGTCTTGAACGGAGCCTCGAGGATACTGGGCGACCTCCTCGAGTACAAGCCTTGTCATGCCGTGCGGGGCTCCGGCGTGGTCGACTCTTGGTTCCCTAGCTATTCGTGGGACCAACATGAATAAGACTGCTATCCCCATCAAAGTTGCCCAGGTGAACATTCATCACGCTAAGGGGGCATCGCCGCCTAATCGAGATGGGCAAGCACCACCAGAAGAAGTACAGAGGCTATCCGACTACTGCAGCAGGAGCAATCTACCTCTTCTGCTGGGCTGCGACGCTAACGCGCACAACACCATCTGGGGTAGCACGGACACCAAAAGAGGTGAGCAATTACTAGAATTTATACTCGCGGCTTACCTAAATGTTCTTGATGTGGGATGTGTCCCCTTGTGTGACCTTTGTAACTAGGGCTAGGCAAGAAGTATTAGATTTATCGTGGAAGGGCTTGTGACAACCTTCACCAGAAATCTTAGGAACACAGATTGGGAAAAATACACCACCAATCTAGAATGCAACTTAGAACAGATCAGGTTTAACGGCAACAGTCACGTCGAATTTGAGCAGACCCTAGAGACGGTTAACGGGGCGATGCATACGAACCCAGCTGCCCCAAAAAAGGAAATAAATCACACAGTGGTACCATTTGGTGGAACGTACAACTGTCAAATCTGAAATCCGAAGTCCGCAGGCTATTCAACAGAGCCAAGCGGGACGAAGATTGGCAGGGATACACCGAAAGGCTGACAAAATACAATAAAAAAAAGGAATGCCAAGAGGAACAGCTTCAGGAGCTTTTGTGAGACGATCACATTAAGCCCCGTAGCAGCCAGATTGTATGAAACTATGGCGAGAGGCAGAGAGCAAGGACCAATGTCACTCAGAAGAACAGATGGTAGCTACACAGAGAATGAAGAGCAACGAGCTCTCCTTCTACTGGAGACGCACTTTCCAGGTAGCATACCATTTGAACCCGACAGATCACTGGAAGAACCAGGTAGAGCCAGACGAGAAGACTGGGAGGTAGTGAAAACCATATGCACTCCCCAAAGAGTGGAATGGACAATCGACTCCTTCCAACCATTCAAGTCACCCGGAATTGACGGTATATTTCCGGCCCTTTTACAAAGAGGGCAAACGAAACTACTGCCATTTAATATCAAAGCAACGATATTCAGTCTGCCGCTCGGGTATATACCGAGCAACTGGAGGAGAGCACGGGTACCTTCATTCCTGAAGTCATTCAGACCAATCTGTCTCTCGTCCTTCTTACTGAAGACACTGAAGGAGATGATAGATATCTACATTAGAACCGAGATACTGGAGAGGTTGCCATTACACCCCGGGTAGCATACATATAGGGCGGGCAGATCAACGGAAACCGCTCTGTACGTGCTTACCGAAAGCATCCAGAGATCACTCCAGCATAAAGAAATGGCCCTATGCGCCTTCTTAGACATAGAGGGGGCATTCGACAACACCTCTCACGAAGCAATAAATAGGGCCCTTTGGGCCTCGCACTAAATACTCGGATCCTATGGGCCAGTTCCCCAGTATTTTTCAAGCGGAAATTCACGTGTATTCAATTCAACCTCGACAGGAAATACCGAAACAGGGAAATCGCAATCCTCTCCGATAGTCAAGCAGCTATCAAAGCGCTGAGCTCATATAATAACAACTCAAAGATGGTTTGGGAATGCCTAGACAAACTTTATGATGTAGGCAGGAACAATAAGGTGATCCTCCTCTGGGTGCCAGGGCACGTCGGAGTGGAGGGCAATGAACAAGCAGTTACCCTGGTACGAAAAGGGGCATCAACGCCACTGATCGGGCCAGAACCATTCTGCAGACTTGGAAAATCTTACTTCCAAGAAGAACTCAATAAAAGTGAAAAAGCACTGAGAGCAACATACTGGCAAAGACTTCCAGGGCTAAGGCAGGCCAAAGGTCTCCTCGGCAACTTCAACCGAGCAAGATCGGAAACACTGATTAACCTCAGCAAAACTAGTCTAAAGACAATCACGGGATTTCTTACGGGGTATTGCAGACTCAAAGAACACCTAAGGAAGCTAAGCTTAGAGAAGGACAGCACCTGCAGATTCTGTGGGGAACATCCAGAAACACCACACCATATATTGATGGAGTGTTATGCTGTACATCAAGAAAGATTGAATATACTGGGATCACACCAGCTGACTGTGGAAGAAATATCACGAATAGACCTCCTCAAAATCCTTAAATTCCTCAAGGAATTGGGGCTTGAGGGGCTGCTGTAAACGAGAACACCTTGAAATAGCAGAAGAAGATGAGGCACAATAGATCGAATTAGGTCGCAGCGCATCAGTCACCATCCATATTTACCATTACCACCATTATAAGAAATTCTATCGAAACTAAGACTGGGCGATGAGGAAATAGTGACCAAAACCCTCCTTTAGTGATTCCCCCCATCATTCGCCCGACAACCTCAAATTAAAAAATTATTTAAAATTTTCACAAAACTATCTGCCAGAATTGGTAAAGGACTTGCCACCATTCATAAAGGAGAGGTGTCAATATTTTTCAAAATGAAGTTCACCCGGCTCACTATCGTTCAACTGTAAGAGAATATTTAGACAATACTTCTCCGAACACACGAGGTGGTCCTATTCTTTGGCCAGCACGTTTACCAGACTTGTACCCTCTCAATTTTTATATTTGGGGAGTACTGAAAGTTTAGTCTACGATGAAAAATTTCAAAGACGAGTCCGTCTAATCTGAAAAACCAATATGAAAAATATGAGAAAACCACTATTGATCTTGTATAGGACCTCTAAATGAAAATTTTGCAAGATGAGCAAGATATTTGAATACGTAGAATAATTTTCAATCATTATCGTTACTCAGGTTCATATGCCGTATTTTTATAAATAAACACTGGGTTGATAAGGATGTTTTTGTTAACAGAATATCTGTTTACTCATGAAGTATTGAAGTCTATGTAGCATATGCCCCATTATCTGAAAGGGAATGAAGAGAGGAAGTTTCTTACATTATTTGAAGACTGAAGTTGTTAATTTGTACTCAAAACACATGATCATTTTATCTTCTTCATGTTTTTAAGTGAGACATCAATAATTCGCATGCGAGGAATACGCAGAGGACGTTCAGCTCGTAGACGGAAGCATCTTACATTATCTGGATGCCGGAGAGACATACTCACCTAGGGGTGGAACAACGCCACACCCAAGAAGTAACAACTATTAAAAATTCTCTCCGCGGCAAGTATCAGCATAAACTCTGACAAATCTGGTCATCAGAACTGTCAGGAAAGAACAAAGTTGCTGCAGCTAATATGCTTCCCATTTTACTTTACTTCTTTGGAGTCATGAAATGGACTCAGGAAGAGCTGCGACAACTCGAAGTAAAAACTCTCAAAATGATACATCGGCATAGAAGCTTGCATAATAAATCGTCTGTTCCACGGATATACTTCCCCAGGAGGACGTGGACTCTTGAGCTTGTAGTGTCTACAAAACAGAATAGTACTGGATGGAGACTGTAAAGTCATCAGGAGTTTGGATCCCCTTCTCTGTTGAGTGTGCTATCATAAAAAAGCAGAGGTTGGAGCATTTCTTTTCAAGGCAGCAACCCGTGCAGCCGATGAACTCGGTCTTGTATTCGACACTGAACGGATGAACCCAAACTCTGTCACCGAGTTAGAACCCATTCAGCAAAAAGCCCACTTCAAAGCTGCGGAGAGTGATAGTTTCCTATAGCTATATTAGGATGAGCCAATGCATGGGGTCTTCTTCAAGAGCATTGAAGACCTTGGCTCATCAAGTAGGCTGAAGTCGAAAACCGAGACCCTAATGCATTTGCTGCCAGCTTGTCTAGCTTATGCGGTCTCAGCCTATATCCACAGGCATAACGCGGCGCTACCAGTGTTAAAATACCACCTACGACACTCGTACGGTGTTGACGAGAAACCGGTGTTGCCTTATGCTCCGGGGGAGTAATGAGTCCGTTGTGGAGAATGAGAAGAGCCGAATCTTTCGGAACTAGGTACTCATTCCCCACCCTCGGCAAACATAAGCCAATAAGCCTGATGTGATCTTTCTCGACCATGAGAGTTGGACGATTTCTATCATAGAGTATATTCTAAGATGGAAAGTGTCTGACATTCTTTTTTGAATTTGTATAAAAAGCTCCATATAGCTTTTGTTACATTAATATGTATGTCCCATCTCAGATGGTTATCTATTGTTACCCCCAAGTATTTGAATTGGTTCATTGATTTTATCGAAATGTTATTGTTCGTAATAAGTGTATATGATAGTGGATCATTTTAATATGATGAAAAGGGAATAAAATTGGATTTTTCTGGATTGATCGTTAAAAGCTTATGAGTGAACAATGATAGAATCTGAGATAAGTCTCTATCTGCTTTTATTTTCAGATCATCCCAGATATCATTCTATAAACTAAGGCAGTGCCATCTGCATAACTGATTATATTACCAGAGGTTCTCGTAGTGAGAATGTTATTGATATAGATGGAGAACAGTATAAGTTCTGGCACTGTTCCTTAATCCATAATCGACTTCTTTTTCTTTACTTCGAGTCAAGAAAGACACACAGCGATGGTTTATATTCATCCATTGCTTCGTATATTCTTCTACTTATATGTAATATAACATATCGTGTTGATTTGCCCTTACTAATATCAGAATTGACGTTCAGAGAGAAGTTGGTTTCTTTCAAGATAGTTTTTCTATCGAAATGCAGGTATAAAAAGCGAAAAAGTTCATTAACCTGATATTTTGTTATTCCGTTTCGAGTTTGAAGGCAAACAAAAATTGATTTGTCATGCAAGTAGTGGCATTTGTAAATGGTGAGACACGTATATATCTCAGAAAGATTGGAATCATGATGACATGAAAGAGTTATTCCTTTTTTGATCGACAGTCTTCATACGTCAGCATTATTATTAGTCTAACAGAAAAAATAATTAAAAAAGTAATTATATAAGGATGAAGTGAAATTATCATGAGAACTAATGACAGAATAATTACATTTATATTGAACACTTCCATTTATGATAAATATGCCAAATTGATTTCAACAATTATAACCTACGGCAGAGAAACATGCTATGATGATAAAGACTATTGATCGGTACGTGTTGAACTCGTGCTAGGAAAATAATTTTATTGTTTTGCCACTTATGATAATGCCTGAGAAACATATATACGACATTCCTGCAACAAAGTAAAATTTAGATACATTTCGTGACGAGACTTAATTCACATATAGAACGCCCGTTTTGGTTCTGAAATTGGAAATTAAAAGCTACTACCGGTTCATTTTCTCCTATACTTAGCTTTTTGACCCTTCACTTCAGCAATTAATATACATGGTGACAATTGGAAAATGTATAATAGTCAACATATTAGGAACAATGTTAAAAATAGTTCCAAGGCGTTTTAACAGTTAGCACTTCTTATGATTATAAAGAAGCCCTGAAAAATACTTTTCAACCTCAGCAAAGATACCTCATGTTGATTTTATCGATTTCAAAGAAGCACAAACTTCAGTAATTCTTGAAATGACCTCGTATAAAAAATCTGGTGCCACCAAATCTGATGACCTCGACAGTCACTCAATATAATATCTTCTTTGGGTTCACTTGTTATAGGGTTAATCGTCTAACGCTTGCCGAACTGTAACTGTATAGTTTTGATCTTGTAAATGCAGCAAATCATCATAGGAAGCAGTAGTGCCATTATCGTCACTTTGTTTTTCCAGTACTCTTGGGGGTGAATACCGGTTGACTTCAGATCATGAACAGGGAACCAATTCATAAACGCCCAAACATCAATATTCTGTAGATGCTTAAAAGGAGTTTTAACTACAATAGTTGAAGAATGGAAATGCCGTCTATGTCTTGAAGGTGATATATACTTTGTGCCTACCCTGCCTTGGACAGAATCGGGTTTTTTATATGCGGCAGAGCTTCACTCTTTCCAGACCTGAAAGATTATTCAACAGGTGAACTAATTTGCTTCGTGGATAAGCTGGATTTTTGGTATCCTAGTTAAAGAATCATCATTATATTCGCCAGGTTCTTGAAGAATTTCATGGATTGAACTAATGTAAGTTCAGTACCGTGCTTACAAGTTAAACGTGATAGTACTGAAGTTGTAGCTACTCAATGACTTGATCTAACTGAATCTATTACAGATTGTCTAGAAACTTCAACTCATCAGGAAATGAAGATTCAGTATGTTCAACAAACCAGCAGTCCGAAAATAACATCACATCAGATTTGGTTGAATAGCCCATGAGGTGTTACGATTGTGGTGTTCCACATACGAAAAGCATAAGACTTTACTCATTCGAAATTAATGGTTTCGAAGAGCTGAATCGATATTGGAACTAGTCCATATTGATTATTTCGTACCCATCAAAGATGTAGCGTCGTGGAGCAAAGACCTATTGTAAGAGTAGAAAAGTAATTGAACACATGTTTTAGTTACAGAAAGAGGTATTTTACAAATTTTAAAAAAATAAAGCTTGAGTAGAGAAGCATATTCACTTTTTACATAAACATTGAATAAAACCAAAAGGACATGAATGTTCCGACTATAAGAAAAGCTATAATGGATAAAAATTATAGCTCAATCTACTTGGACTACGTCTCCAACAAGCGAGCAGACATCTATCTAAACTGATTAAATCAGACAAATGAGTACATAAAACGGCGTATAGGAATTTGAAGTCACGTTTCACAAACAAAGAAGGATTCCATTACTACACAAACGGAGCACAATGATTGAAAACATTCTCGATGGTTTTGTTTGTCTAGCCGGAACAATTCTGGTGGTTTTGAGTGAATTTAACTTGACAAATCCAAGGATCAAAGAAACTCCAGTGAAAACACAGATGCGCTATTTGATGATGGGCAGTTTTAATAAGGCGAATGTTTTTTTTTTCGGAATATTAGTAAATTATAAATTTTTCTAGAGGATGTGAAGAAGAATAGAATAGGAAAATTGAACAAAGAAACTGTATTCTTAATGGTTTTATTGTCTTGTTTTCTACCTCTTACCTGTAGGATATGTGATATTTTCAGATTAAAATACTGATTTTGAACTGTATGTTACCATCAGATTTTTGGTTGTGATCTTCACAAAACAAGTTCAATGACTTGAACTCTACCGTATTACTTGAAAAACTTGTTTGCCATTAATTTTTTTCATGGACCGAATTTTTCTATTATATTCTTAACTAGTTTTGAGTGTTGGGAAGGAAGGAGTAGCAATCATAAACAACTACAAAGTAGGGTATAAATGAAGCAAACATGTAACATCTGACAGAAGATAACCTCTTTCATAATCAATGCAATGGCGGTCACTGAATTATATCATGAAGATCTGTGCAATAATTGATTTGGATGAGGTTTAGATATAGATAGGTTTCTGGCACTTTTTTCATCACTGCAAGAATACTTCACGACATACTTGGTTGGTTGGTATGAGGCTAAAGGGTAAGATCCCGTCGTCAGTGGTTCCTAGTTTAATGGACCTGTACCTCTCCACCATTGTGGAACCTCGTAGTAGATAGCCTTCTCACAGAATTAAACCGAGACTATATCGTCATTATGGTTACTAGAAAAATTATGGGGGTCTTCATGTATCTGATGCAATAAACCATCACAGAAGTAAAGACATGAGAGCGATCCCCCAAAATCTCACCATTGTTCCTGTCATCAGAAAAATAATCCTAGAGACCAACAGAGCTCTTTGAATCTCTGGTAAAAACCTACAGATGTCAGGGGAGTCAGAGTACCTGGGCTGAAATCTTGAGTCGATGCTCACCTGAAATAATTTAAGTTATACACAGTGGTATAACTTATGGACTCCTGCTGTGGTTCCAAAGGAAAGACGTGTCTACCAAAGGGGTGATTGCTAGTTTGAAAAAACTGGTCATGCTCGGGGTCATTGGTGCATTTACGTATTGCAGCGAAGGCGGAGATAGAAGCATCTAGACTAAAGTGTCTAGGCCAATAAAGAGTCTGCTTTTCTATTCCCCTATATTCCCCTATATCCAGTCATTCACAAATGTATGACGGTGTTCTTCAGTTCATTGCGGCTTTGGAGGCATTCCTTAACTTGTTTCGCTTTCTTGGTCAGAGTCGTGAATTGGGATCTTCTACCAAACTATTCAATTCAACGGCAGACTTATATGATTCTTTCGGTGCCTCGGACAACAGATGGAGATTGGTCAGTACCCAGGGATGAGTTTTCTTGTGATCATAAACAAATCTGACAGCTCAATGAAATCATTAATTTTGAAGCCAAATAAAATGATAGGACTGACAAGCAGCTCAGACACAGAACGCGGAACATTAGTTTTGTTAAAGCCATGAAAATATATTCGGGAATGCAACAATTGTAGCTATAACAACTCACTGGTTTGCCAATGCCGGTGGGTTCGTTGCAGGGAGCCTGGATCAAATGATCCACGATTGAATCTCTAGTTTACAATACTCTGTCCAAGTCTGTAAAGTATTGAAATTCAGATCAGTCAATTCGGAGGGCTACGATATAGTTATCAACGTTACAAAGGCGATATGTAGCAAGTAAAGGATTAGGTTGAATATTGTAACAACCGAATCCGTTATTTGCGTATCGGCCCTATGACGTTGTTCAAGACTTTTCGTAATCCCGCTGAAAGATTACATTTTGATATTTCCTAACGGCCGACGGCCGTTAAAAAATCTTAACGGACGAAGGCTGTTAACGTTAACTTTTCAATTGTCATTTGAATACCGCTAAATCAAAATAACAGTATGGGATTACGAAAAAGGAGTTATTCGTTATGCAAATAATGGGAGTTTCTACTTCGCAGAGAACTGTCCTAGAAATGGGTCCATTCACCTACCCATTGACTTTTTCCTAACAAAACCAAAAGCAATGCCGACCTGGTAAATTGAATGTTCAGTTGGTGAAGTAAATTTTCAAGAAAAACGTACGTTTTATTGTCCAACCACTCGATTACCTTCAGATATCGCCAGTAGAGTTTTTAATCTGCTAACTCAAGTACCTACCGACCTGGCAGATCGACTGATGAACGTAGTTTTCATGAAAACCATCTGACGGATATCTTTACATAATCTGACTTCAATGTAAGTATTCAGAAACGTAAGAAAGCATTTGAATAACAACTGAATACATGAAACTCGATATAAAAATTTACTGGGTGGAAATAAAGGTGTTAAATAGCATGAAAACCAACGAGGTATAGAGAGTACTACTATGAAGCTATGCACTGGGCTTCAAAACAGTATTGGTGCTAGAATGATTCCGTGTCGGATAAAACTCAACCACCACATTGAAAAATCTGTCTGAAAAGAAAAAACTATATAGTAAGATAAAGAAGTTTTGTGGCAAGTGATAAAATGGAACCGTAGCGAAGAGTCCCTAGTGCCAAATGCAATCAAACGCCTTGGAGATATCTAATTCCACGTCCAGAGTTGTACCATATTTTTCAATAGTTAACTATATGTGAAATATAAGAAAGAAGGTGATAAGTAGATCTCTGATGACAGAAGCTGTACTGTCGAAAATGCACAGTTCCTGAGCTTTTTGAACATTTCAAGAATTCTATGTTGATGGCTTTTCCCATGCATGACCTTCGAGATATCAGATAGCAGTGCGATAGGTCTGTGATCGCTAGGTGAGGTGAGGTCTTTTTCATTTTCCGAGGACTGGTTGTCCTCTTGTAATTCCAACAGTTGGACGGAATAACTTGCAAGGAACTGGTGATAGTTCTACTTGCTTCGGTGGAGTTGAGACCCAGCAATTGCATTTTCCCAATAAGTAATAAAAATACAAGATTTGGACCATCACAAGGTTTTTTTGCTTACAAAAAACTACTGAAATAACTTCTTCTGTTATATCATACTTTTTTATGAAGTATTGCAGATGGGTATTGTTTCAAGTTTGAACTGTTGATATCCCGAGGTTATTTATAGAATAATCAAATATGAGGCAATCATAACGTGATTGTTGAGTACAACTAAAGTACAACTTATGGGAACTTATAATTGGAATCCACTTCCGAGAAATTTCCGATTCACTTTTCTACTGGAATGAGCGAAATAGCTTGTTCCATTTAAAGTAAATAATGGACTATCATGTTCTTGTTTGAATCTATTTCCTATATATCCCTATTCGAGCGACTGGGTTCTTGTTACTGAAAACCTTGATAACATTGTTCGTTTTTGTTTCTCCGGATATTGTATTTCTTGGAGTGGATATTTTTTACTGCAACGAAAGCTATAATGAATAAAAATAATAAAATCGTTTCCAATTAGACATAGTCTGTGTCAAGCGACCAGACATATTAAACTGATGGAATCGTAGAAACGGGTTCATAGAATAGGGTATTTTGAAGAAACGCAAATGAAAGCAAATTTCATTAATATATAAGCGAGACACAATGATAAAGAGATTCTTTGTTGGATTTGTTTATCTGGCCGACACCTTTCTAGCGATTTGCGGTGAACTGAACTTGGTAGTTTTAAGAATGTAAATTAATGAAAATGAAAATAAAATAACCATGATTGGTGACATCAGATGGAGCGCGGATTTTATTTAACTTTGGAATTTTTTATTCTGGTTCCGACGAGAGAGATGATTTTGTAGTATTCGAAAAACGAAGAAACGTATGTATGAATTGGTGTTCTCCTTGAATTTCAGTAGGATGTATACCTCAGACTGGTTGAATCAGACAATTTCGAAAATACCTCATTTACATAAATACTCAATGAGTGTTGTTTGAACCTAAAGCTGAATTTTGAACCTATGAAAGCGTAGAACTATGAAATCATCGAAACACCGATTCAAAAACACCACGAGCTGGAAGAAGTGTTTTCAAAGAGTCTAATCATTGGTTCGAAAAGAGAAAATGATGACATTTAATTGCTTCAAATAAACTGAGGGAAATACATCGATACAAGTGGACTTACGATAATTTTCATTCTCTGTACTCATCACTACAATATTTTGAAACTTTTAAACAATTACGTACGACACGAAACAATGCCTATCGTTCTAAACTCACTTGGCGACACTTAACATATGCACTGTTTTCAAACTGCCAAACGTGGTCGTATACTCACTGATAATAATTTGAACAAACAACCTCTTTTTTGTTTTCGTTATGCGTGAGATATCGTCGAGAGGACCGGAGATGTACACATTTGCAATTCAAATATCCTAATAGTTTACTGATGAGACTATGTTTATTTTTCTAGTTAGTTGGCTTTCATAGAATTATGAACTCATTCCAAAACATCTGGTAAAGTCTTGACATAATAAAGTAGATAAATAAATATTCTTATAAACTAGCTGACAAATTGAAGTAACGAACGATAAGTAGTTCCAATTAGTATGTGAATACAACAAATTCACATAATATATTACAGAGGGGCTTTGGAAATATTTTATTGCAAACTAGAATACTTCTCGACTATTCATTACTCTCCTTCCCAAACCTAAAACACACGGTGATCATGTCAACTTCCCAGACACTGAGCATACTTTATAATGACTTACGTACTTCATAGATAGGAAGATTTATTTTCCACTTTTATTTTAGTATGATTATATTCAAATTTACATATTTCATTCTATAATTTCTGCTGGTGAAACCTTCTGGATTTCAAACCACATAAGTGGAGAACAATTTATTATTATGTGGTATACCACAAAGTACCGTACCCAAATACTGTTCACTGTATGCCTGAACTGTCTATATTCTTCACAGGAGCCAAACGTGAAATAATCAGTTTTGTGGACGACTTTGTCCAGTTCTATAAAAGTGTTACCTGGCAGGAATTGAAATAAAAAATCATAGAAGATATTGAAATTGCTGAATCATATTATATGCAATAAATAAAAAAAAACATTTATGTACCTTTCAGCGGCAAATTAATCTTCCACCACACTTCAATCAGAATTCTATCGGTAATAACTTTGACATTTTGTCGAAAGATAAAAGTAACTCATTTAAAATGAATGAAATAATAGGATATACAAAGATTGTTGATTCATGGAAAAGTTGCACATTTATGTAACTTTAAATCGATTTTTTTTCTGGCTTTTTTGGATGAAGGATATAAATATTTTCGTTACATCTACAATGCCACTTGCCCCTGCTATACGATGGCATTTTCAGATTCACCTACCGACGTTTCGTTTTTGGCCACCATCAACTCAGTTTTTTCCTACAGGCGCCATATTTAATTCTTGTGTTGAAATAAATTTTGTACCCAACCATTTTCTCTTATGAATGAATTATTATTGAATATCATGACATATTGAGAGGAACACTCGTTTTGTTTCTTTCATAAAAAAAAATGGACATATTTGTATGAAAAATATTTGTTATTTATTATTTATAGAGAAGTGTTCATGCGCGAATCAACTTCTCTTTAGTGCCATCGGATGTTGTTTGTCTTCCTTGAGCATCGCATGCAAATAAACTGATTGTGATTGTGTAGCTAAACGTCAGTTTCACACACGTCGATACTTTATTTCAATTGGACGAACCTATTCAATTCAATCTATATCGAAGGCGCCTGTGAGCAGAAATATCAATTAATCGTAATTTATACGTAAGAAGTGTCCAATACAGAGCTGTGGAGTGCCCATTGTTCTATTCCACTGCAGCAAGCAGTCAATAATATTTTAATTAAATGGAAGTTGCCTGGAAAGACGAATACGTAACATAAGAAAGAACTGAAGGGACTGCGAATGGTTAGAAACAGGCAGTCAGGAATAGTTGCACTCGGAATTAAACAATATTTGAAGTAGGTAGCTAGACTGGGGTGGCTTGAAACAGAAAATAATGTACAGAGTGGTTAATTTCTTACTCGTCAATATCAACATCTTAATGGATTGAAGATTTTCACGACGCCGACGAATCGATTACTCGCATGCATTGATCTTCTGATGAATAAGTATTCACCTGATGGCGATTGCAGACAGGGGCAGCTTGGCGACTGCCCGGATCGCCACGTTCAGAGGTGGGGCCAAAAGTTCAAACATGAAAAATTATTTCCTCATTACAACGATCATTACGTAATATTAATTACAGTTACAACTTTTATGAGATCGAGGACTCATTGCCTCTGACTTCAAGGGAATAGCTGAGGGGGGCTAGCAAACCTCTAGAGGATGCTTTTCCCAATGACCGCTGTGCGCTATGATGAATAGCATCCTGCGCGAGGTGGTCCTGCATAGCAGCGGCATCTCAATACGCTTGTAACGAGATGTCCTGTGAACTGAACACAGCGGATCTAAACAAGGAAAGTTGAAAAAATCCTCCTTAGACAAGGGTAAGTACCAGGACGCACAGCGTGGCTTAACGCCCTCCGATATCAGGAACTGATAAACTTCGCACGAAGTCTCAGAATCCCGGGCCTCGAATAGACAAAGGGTCATGTACATAAAACCTCATAGGTCGAGGTGCTTGTGAGGCTGAGGGTTTTATTATTAGGCAATGGTGAAGCATTGTGAAATGTATAAAAGACCATTTCAAGCTGGAAATCAAAATATGCAATTTCATAGGTGAGCTACCAGTGTCGTAACTATCGAGAAAGCGAAACCGTATTGAAAAAGACTGAAATGAATGAATTATGAAAAAACATGTCAATCAGAGCATCGGGTGTTCTCAAAATTTTGAGAAGATTCTTTCATCATAATTTCAGGTTTCCATTCCATATTGGGTTTCCATTATTTCTAGTTTATTGAACCTCAATATTTCTGAAAACAACGCACGACACTGCCGGTGAGGGAAGATGTCCCTTACAAACAAAGTTTGAGGCGTAAGCGGCGAGTTACTCATCTAGGTTATGTTATTTGATCGGAGGTTTCTTGTTTCAAATCCAAGACGCACAATTTTTTCTCCCTAACGCTGGAAGAAAAAAGTCTCCTTTTGACTCATTTCATTGTTCAAATTAACTTTCTGTACACTATTGAGATTTTACTCCAAAGACAATTATTAAAATGAAATACTGGATGATTCTACTCACAGAACGCCCAAAATGATAGGTATATGGATAACTGTACTAAAAGATAAATGGTTTGTTTGACTTAGGTTAGAACTCATAAATCCTAATGGATCGTAATTTTCACTTTACGAAAATCATTCAAAAGGAAAGGGATTTATCCATTTACTAACGATCAATTCAGTTCAATCTTATGATACCCATCAATTAAGTGAGTTGTCACCAAGGCCTGACCGTGGATTTATATAAATTGAAGTCACGCACCAGAGCGATAATATACGACGTGAAGCTTTTGGGTGGCCATCAGTCTCATGATGTCCAATTCGTTTCTCTGAAAACTTATGAATGGGTATGGATAATGGATATCGATTTGAAATTCTCAGCTTGATTCTTGACTGCAAAAAAGGAAGAGGCCCTTGGAGATTCGAAGGGTAGTTGTGAAATAAACTGGAGTCTCGAAATTCATGCCTAATTTACGAATTCCTGGAATTTTGCCAACATTCTGGGTTCCACTAAACTGTTATTTTGTTCGCCACACTTTAGGTACACTCATGTGACATCTAATACACATTAACACGTTGTAATACCTTGAAAAAACATTAGCTATGAATATTCCTTAATATTGTTTTCAGTGTAATGGAAATATCTTTCATAGAAGACAAGTCACCCCAAATTAAAATACCATAAAGCAGTATGGATTGAATTTACTCGTAATAAAACAATAATAAAACTTGTCTATCCAAAACGTTTCTCAAAACCTAGTTTGACAAAACTTGCTATCCAGATTTTTCATAAGATTCACACAATTAGTGTAGTATCAAAATATATTCCTAAAAATTTTACAAAGTTTAAATGTTCTATTGCTTTATTATTCATAATTATATCTAGTTCTGTTGTACTTTTACGATGACGATTTTGAAAAAACATATATTGCGTTTCGCGTGGGTTGAGGAATGAAGAATGGGTGGATGACCAGCCAAAGAAATTTTGAAGATTGTAGCACATGGTAACCTGCAGAATACACACATGCTTTTCTCGAAACAAAAGTGTCGTGTCGTCAACATATGAACAAAAGAAGGCTCCTTGTGAATTACAGGCAACTCAAGATATAAAGTACAAACAACACCGGCCCCAAAACAGAGCTCTGAGGTACTTCAATTCCATTGAACATGGGTGTCGATAAAAACCGACTTTTTTACTCTATGACTTATCTCGACACTTTTCGTGCTATTTTGAAAATACGATTCGAACCATACAATCATAAGATTTTTACTCTTTCTTCAAAATTCAACCGTTTATCACTCAATGATCGTAGAATATATCACTCATGTATATTCATTTACAAACTTATCAACTATCAATTATACTGTCCCGAGCTATTATTAATATTAAATTTCCACGTGCCTCGTATATACCGGGTGGCTACGGAAGTATTGCCTACGGAATATCTCAGTTATTGTATGAAGTAGGTTTGTGAAATTTGGAGCGTCGATATAATGACATAAGAGCTAGAATTTGAGCATATTGACATGTCGAAGTTAACTTCCGGTCTGACCGGAAGTAACATCAACTTTCTTATTTTAAATGGAAACCCTATTTTTTTTCTTTTCGCTATATTCAGCATTCAATTCCCTTTCTAATGACATATCACAAGTTGGTATCTAACCAGAAACTAGATCAGAAAAAAATTATTGAAATTCACCGAGTAGCCCGTGGAAGCAAATTGAAAGCCAAAAATTGAAAAGTTGGCAATGGAAACCATACGTCACTTGATAACAGTTGCTACTACTGTGATATTTTATTTTCATTCGTCGGCGTTATAAAAAGCCGCCAAAAAAAATATTGGAAAAATTGGGAAAAAAACAATACTCTGTAGGTCCATAACTTAAATAGGAACATACAACTTTTTCTTGCCTGTACTATTCAGCATAACCATTCCTTTCTAATGATATAATAGAAAGTAATTTTTTGAAATGAAATACCAAAAAGTCCAATTATTATTATTCAAATAACAAAAACAGATTTATCGACAGGCAGGAACTCATATTGTTGGCCCCATTCTTTTTCAAGGCCAACTAACCGGAGAGAGATACTTTAATTTTTTAACGAATGAAATTTCGGAATTCATTAACAACCTACCAGCGGAAATAACTGAGAGAATGTACTTCAGGCAAGATGGCGCCCCTCCGCATTATTCAAGAATAGCGAGAAATCTTCAAAATCGCTTTCAAGAGAGACTTATAACAACCCATGGTCCAGTCAGGTGGCCACGTGATCTTACTCCGTGCGACTTTTTTCTATGGGGGCATCTCAAAATAGGGTGTATTCCACACAGCCTACAACTCTACATGAGCTAGAAGTAAAAATTCGTAGAGCTTTCCAAGATATCACGCCCCAAATGTTGAGAAACGTTTTACATGAAAGTATCACCAGAGTCAATAAATGTATTGACGCTGAGGGAATGCATTTCGAACATTTGTTTTGAATTTATTTTATCTTTAATCCTATCAATTTGAATTTTTTTTTTCGATAAATCTGTTTTATTGTTATTTGAATAATAATAATTGGATTTTTTGGTATTTCATTTCAAAAAATTACTTTCTATTATATCATTAGAAAGGAATGGTTATGCTGAATAGTACAGGCAAGAAAAAGTTGTATGTTCCTATTTAAGTTATGGACCTACAGAGTATTGTTTTTTTTCCCAATTTTTCAAATATTTTTTTTGGCGGCTTTTTATAACGCCGACGAATGAAAATAAAATATCACAGTAGTAGCAACTGTTATCAAGTGACGTATGGTTTCCATAGCCAACTTTTCAATTTTTGGCTTTCAATTTGCTTCCACGGCATACTCCGTGAATTTCAATAATTTTTTTCTGATCTAGTTTCTGGTTAGATACCAACTTGTGATATGTCATTAGAAAGGGAATTGAATGCTGAATAAAGCGAAAAGAAAAAAAAATAGGGTTTCCATTTAAAATAAGAAAGTTGATGTTACTTCCGGTCAGACCGGAAGTTAACTTCGACATGTCAATATGCTCAAATTCTAGCTCTTATGTCATTATATCGACGCTCTAAATTTCACAAACCTACTTCATACAATAACTGAGATATTCCGTAGGCAATACTTCCGTAGCCACCCGGTATAGCAGAAATATACACTGTTTCTACCTTCCTATACCTCGAACAAATGTCTTTGCCAAATCACCGGTATATGCAATGTGCAACAAATTCAACAAGCTTAGTGACAAAGTCGATGTACCAACCTATAAATCCTTTCAAAACACAGATCAAACAATTCCTTAAATCCTTTATAACAAAAACAAAAATGTGTTAAGAATACCTATACTATTCTAATGTTAATATATTTTCTATATTATAAGTCTTTACTGTAAATAATAATAATTTGAAAGTGACAACACATGTAGAGTAATTCAAGATAGATTATTCATTAGTTCTGTTCTATAATTGGCTTGACCCTGTTTGGACAATAAACGTCTTTTTTTTTTTAATTATACAATTTTTGCAATAAAACCTCATGTTTCATGAAGTCAAAAGTTTGACTCATATCACAGCAGTATTCATTTCATTTGCTTCCACACCTTTTCAAATTTTTTCATAGAGTAAATAGCAGTAATTGTTGAACGAACTTCATGGAACCCATTCTGATTTTGATAAAATATACCATTCTTCATCGTCAAAGAATTAAGCTTGGTGTTGTTGATCGTAGTATTAGAGTTAATTAAATATTTTTCTGTTCATTGTTATTTTTCACACTCATCATTTTACTGAGAATAATCATGAAAATAATCATTGCATAGTACCGCGTACCAATCGAACCCCCGGTATATATGCGCCTATCGTGAAGATTTCACAGTATATCAGTAGCAATTGACCTGAAAATACGTCTCATCGTGCCGATCTTTTCTCTCGTGCTCAAAATATCTCAAGAATCACACTGTGTCACCCAAATCAAGAAAGGAATAAACTACAGTCCACTTCAACATTTCTGGAAAATCGATGAGCGCTCATCTCGAGGAAAAATCTACCAACGAGGAACAGGAAGCCCATTTAGGTGCATCTCGTAGGTTTGATTGGGCGTTCATATCGTATTTTATTTTATTTTTTTTCATTGTACACCGAACACTTGGCATATTCAATAATTTTTGATATCACAGGAGGTCGAGGTCATTTTTCATGATGCAGAGTGCCTTTTTTGAAAAGAAGTATTAAAAGTGACATTTTCGGTCTGCTTGGAAAAATTCTATCCTGAAAAGACCCATTCATGATTTACAAAGGGGTTTTGTAATTTGAGTCAAAGTACGTTTTGTAAGACAGGTATGCAGATTCCCCATCCGAACCAGAGGAAAGTTTACATATTAATTTACATTCGATCACATGTTCTATCTCTTCTGATGCTGAAAGTAGGTATTTTTTTACAATATTTGGATTATTCCGTTTACTCATAATATCATGAGGAGGTTGGATGAAGAAACGATTGAAGCTGTCAGCTATAGCTTGAGGATCCGAACGAATCATTTTCAATTGAAATGATTGTCGAGAAGTTTTTAGGCTTTTTCTCATGAGGTTTTGCATGATGATATAGGCAGTTCAATTAACATTTGGTGAGGATTATATTTCTTGCGAGTAAAATACATTGTTCCCATTCACTAATTATTGTTCGTGTTGTTTTGTACGCATTTTATAATATTTTTGAAGTGTCGGGTTCGTTTTCGGCGAATGAAAAATGTTACTTAGCTTCCTACTACATTTTCTCAGAATTATTTCATTTTGTATTAATATTTTTTGAAAGGCATTCATTCATAATGTCTTTTTGATCAAGTGGTGTTCTTGGTTACAACAAACTCATTTAATAGTTCCAAGTGGGTTCTTATGTCAGATTACTTTCGAGAAAAAGTGGCCCATTTTAACGGCCTCCACAAATACCGGTTCAGAAATACAGTTTTTGGCGAGTTCGAATGTGGATTTCATGGAAGGCATGTAGATTGGCATCTTACCAATACCTGCAATTATGACGATTCACGGTTGATTTCAAGAATAATGATGTGCACTCATCAGAAACGAAGATGTTGAAAAGGAAATTCCTATCAACATGTATTCTTGCAGTCATAATCCCACAAAACTCTCACAGCCTAACAAAATCATCTTTATTCAATTGGTGTACCAAATGTAAATTGGAAATTGGAGGATATTCAGCAGCTTTATATGTCACCTACGATTTCACAGATTACTATAGTTATAAAATATTTACCAGTATCATGAAAACGTTTTGTAGTGTTCTTGCGTTAATATCAACCATATGATTGGGACCACTGAACAAAGTGTCCCAGTCTATAATAATAATAATAAAACCTGTGCGGATAAGGGACGCCTATTACTATTATTTGCTGTTGCGTTCCGGGGCGACTCACTGATGTTTTTGGTGGTGTATTCAATTTTCAGCTGAAGGAAAACCCTGAAAACATACAGTACCACCCTGGGTGGTCGTGAAGCACTTCAATCTAGCACCAGACGTCAGGATTGGCATCTAGGCAACTCACATCAGACTTCATTCACAACAAGGCATGTGGCCACCTAAAGAGACCCATATACTTGAGAAAAAAGATTCTCGCGTACTCGAACCTCAAACGTCTATCTGATGCGAGCCAGAAGTTCTACCTTAGCCACTGGTCTA
Organism: Chrysolina americana; assembly: GCA_958502065.1. Classification (NCBI taxonomy): domain Eukaryota; kingdom Metazoa; phylum Arthropoda; class Insecta; order Coleoptera; family Chrysomelidae; genus Chrysolina; species Chrysolina americana. The sequence continues at coordinate 92,005,096 of OY293410.1, forward strand.
CCGACCACCACTATCTGTAGATGCTAGGTAGTCATTGAGTCCAATATAGTCTTGATTCTTGAAATCATAGTAAAACTATTCATATTTTCTGAGCATGGAAATATCGTCATTACCATATGCATTCTTGTTCTTTATATCCCTGATCATTTCAATTAGTTCATTGACGTTGTCATATACTAGTAATAGAAGGATGAAGCTTCATAGTGCTTATTCTTGATTGCCATAGGTACATTATAAACTAAGTTTCTTGGCACCAGGACCTTGATGACAAAACTCTCCTGCTCCATATTCCAAATTCAATAAAACTCGACTGTGATATTCGCCTGACTGATATCCATAAAGTTAATGGGATATATCCGTCTCAGTTCCAAGATAAATCAAGAGTTAGCGACTGAATATTGAAAAGTTCATCGGGATCATGCCGGAAGGTGCACTCCATTTGCATCTCAAGCAGTGGTGGAACGACACTCTCCAAGCATACTAACCATGGCTCACGACTGAGACTGTAATTACTCGCAGAGTTCTCTAATTTTGATAAACTAACAAATCGCTCGTAAACGCTGGCTTGGCAGCTATGCTAATGCATACAAATTCCCGTCGAGGGCAAAGGTCAGGGACAGTTTGAAGAAGTAGATAAACCGTCTTTCGTTTCTGAATCCTTCATCATGTGCGTTCGGAAATTTGAGATAATATTATAAATTGATTATTTGTGTTGTGGATTCTCATAGGTATCTACCGTTTCAAGTGTAGAACGACCCTGCTGAGTCTATGAGAGTTATAACATGTGATATTTTTCACAGCATCTGAATTGGGAACTGCTTACCATGCCTGGACGGAACAACATCGAATTCTTTAGGGCAAGGCTTGTGTTCTTCATAGAAAGGAACATTGGTTCAAACGAAAATTCATAGAAACCGTATATGTCGAAGCCAACAGCGCTATTATTCAGCCGAGCGTAGAATTTAAAAACGTATGGAGACCGCTGAAATACCGATTTGGTGTAAAAAAAAACGTGAATCTACACGCGCCACAACACCGCCATAATTACACCTTAACACCACATCAACATACCTAAATAAGACCTCGTAGCATCTAAACTTGTCAGTATTCACCTGAAGACGATTGTGGATGAAAGCAATTGAAACGTTGTGAAAAAGTGAAAAAAGTCAAATCATTACTAACGAGAAAAGGATGAACATCAGTTCAAGGGTGGTGGAAGGGTCTACACGCATGCTATCGGAATGGAATTCAGGCGAGAATACACATACCAGTGAAATAGCAGTCAGTTGTCAGTAACTTGTATGCTAACTACTTGTCTTACGAGTACACAAAATACACATAGTGGTTGTGAACAAACTAGTTTCTAAACTGGTCTCTTCAGCTTGATAGCTATGCTCAGCTATAGCGAAAGTATTGGAGTGTGTTGAATTTATTTGTTGATAATGGAAGTTTCTTAGTTGAGAAACGGAAAAGAGAACACTGAGGAAAATTCTGCTATTAAAGTTTTTGCTGGGATATTTCCTGCTACTGTAACAAGAAATACTATTACTATAAAAAATTATAGAATAGAAGTAGCACCTTCAAATTCTATGGCAGCAAAACCGATTTTGCTGAAGGTGGTATTTCTGCCACAGGTAGGTATAATTCTGTCGCTATTAGACAGTCAGTTTAGGACAGTAAGTTTTTCAATCAGAAAATCATAATGTCACAGGTGAATAATCACTAAATAATTACATGCCTATGGCCGTAAGGTTTTCGCTTACGATAAGTGGATCATCGCATAGAAGTTCATCCACTTACGGTAATACAGTTGTCAACCTGCTACTAAAATATTACTCGAAGAACCTACTTACGACTACTTTGTTCAATGCTGTGGTTATTCCATGTTTTGCTGAAATTCTGACGGAAATTACACCCTCTACGAACGCAACGAATATTTGAAGGTTGTTACGTTTAGAAATGAGAAAACGAAGAAAGGAAGAACTGTCGTTTCAGTGTTACCGGCTGTTCTAGTCCAGCCATAGTGCCGAACAGTGCTTCTTGCAAACAAGCAACATAGGAATTATGTGATAATGGGTGAAGTGAATGAATATAATCAAAAGCTGTTACTCAAGTTTTTTCGAGACATACATATTCGTGTTATTGAAGTATGCGGAATATGAATCAATAGTAAGAGCTTCTGCAGAAATTTATTCACCTGACCCATTGTCTTACATGTTTCTTTTCGAAACTTCTTTCTTGTTTGTCACTGTTAGAACACATTCCGATTGACTTTTTGCAATAATTTTTCATTGAAAACAGCAATACCTTTTAGTCATAAGTAGGTGCACTCGCTGGCGGTAACAAAGTTTACCAGCTACTACAAGAACATTGTCTACTAGCCATAGGTAAATGCACTCCGTAGCGGTAGCAAAGTTCTCGAAACTAAGTTATTCAACAATTTCTATTTATCTCAAGTGAGTTATAATCAGCAAAGTCGAATTTATAACCACAGGTGATAGCTTGCTTGTCCCCTATGCTATTAGAGTCTCTTGCTAGGGTTATTGCATTTCTAGCTACGGTTAATAAAAATGTTCCTCAGTGAAGTCTTTCCATCATCCCAGCGAGCCATTTTGTCAAGTTAACAATTATTGAAACAATTGTTGAAAATGTAGTGTAGTAGCCGTTGGTCATATGGAAGGTACTGGCAAGATCGTTCACACTCGTTCCGACACGACTTGCATGCTTTCCCCCCTCCACCCGCTCGACAAAATCATGCTACTTGCAAAGAATAATCAAACGTCTTGCGATCAAATAGCGTGCTATCTTCTGGAATACTCTCTCACCGTCAACGAGATTCACATATGCAAGCAGCAAGCATCTTTCAATAACTGGCATGCTTTCACGCGTGTAACAAGCATGTGCATACTTGCCTTTAAATTGGAACGAACAGAAGCGAATGAACGGGAAGGAACGAATTCGTAGGTATTTGTTCGTTTGTTTCGTTGTTACGAGTAGGGGCAATTAAATTAGAATGAACATTCGCATTTGTCGATGATCTAACTAATTTTCATTTCATTTTCATATGATGATTCGCTGATTTACCGACAGACGTCGGAACATGACCGAACACGAACAATCTCGTTCGCTCGCGTTCGATTCTTCATTTAAATTACCATAGCTCAAGCGAATGAATTTGTTCGTTCGCATGTGTTCGCTCTAATTTAAATGCACCTTTAGGATCAATGTGTGCCGATTCATCTCAATACAGAACGATGCGAGGCAATAGATGTTTAGCAAGTAGACGGAAGCATCCAACATCATTTTAACTTACCTAGGAGTGAAACAACGCTATATTCCAGAGGAAACTACTCGCGGCAAATACTAGCATAGACTCAGTCAGATCTGGTCATCAGAACTGCCAGAGAAGAACAAATTTGATGCAACATGTTTGCCGTTTCGATCCTACTTCACCCCTCAGATGTAGTGAAATGGAATTAAGAGGAGCTACGACAACTTAACGTAAAAATTCGCATAAAAGCTTGCATTCTAATTGTTTCACGAATACATTTTTCCAAACAAGGAGGCCGCGAGCTTTCGAGTTTGGAGTGTCTACATAACATATTGGAATTGAATAGAACTGAAGTCACCAGTAGTACAGATCCCTTTCTCTTAATGGTCTGCAATCATTAAAAAGCAGGAATCGAAGGATATCTCTATAAGGTAACCCGTGCAGCCGATGAACTTGGACTCGTGTTCGTACTAACGTGACTCAAACTCTATCACCGAAGTGGAACTCGTTCAGCAAAAAGCTCACATCCTACAGCTACATAACAATAAGCCATTGTATGGGGTATTCTACAAGAACATAAAAAAGGTGGACACTTGCCTTCCTCAGATCAAGTGTGCTGGAACCAGAGACCGAGGTATTCATAGTGGTCTGTCAGGAACAGTCTGGTCTACTACGATGGCGTGATGAGTGAAGTTTAATTACAATTCCAATCGTGTCTGAGTAATTACATCCACCTACTCCAAAACAAGTACTGAAAAAAATATACATACGTAAATTTGGCTGTACCGGGAATGCAAGATTGTTTATATTTCAATAGCAATACCTACTTTCAATTATTTTCCATAGATGATAGTGATAATGAAGTAGAAGAAAAAGAAATTGAAGAAGATACTTTAAGTTAATCGCACGTTAAAAGGTAAGACCTCGTTAATCCTTAGCTTGCACGAGTTTCGACTTGTGAGGGCTGTCGTTGGTAGGGGGAAGACAGCTAGCTGGTTCGGAAAAAAAATAAAAAAACAAAAACATGTTATTCCCAATATGTTACCATCCAAAAAGACCTTAAGTAGATATAAAACTTTTTTTTAAATTCAATTCACCATCTACATTTTTTTCAGCATCAACCTCATCTTGATATTGATATACTCGTTTGATTTTGTGGACAGAAATATCAAGAAGAAAAACTTATTTTTTTTCAATCTATGACGGTTGACGTACTTTTAGTTACAGCCAAAAAAAAACATCAAAATCGAAGTAGTTTAGTTTACATAAACCACTTTTTTGTCCAACTTTCCTCCATTAAAATATTGTCTGAACTGATTTCAACAAGGCTACTTCTGTGAAAACATTTCCATTATTCCAATGAAACGGAGCGAATGCTCGATTCGACCGAAAAATCCGCGTATCGAGGTTAGAGATTTGTTTACTCTGCCCGGCTCTTTTCAGGAATTCGAGAGATAACAGTATGTTTTCGATGGGAAAGGCGCGATTAGATCGAATTACGTTTCCTTTTCGTTCCACATCGCTCGTTCTTTGTTCCTGCTCCTTGTATGAAACTCAAGTGTGGGTTTCTTATTTCAAACCCAATAAACAGGAGCATCCCATCGATTAAGCAAAAACAAGATTCTTCCAGACGATGCGAATTGGATATTCGAAAACAAAGCGTTGCTTCTCGAATCGATATCGTTGAAAATTTGAAACTTCAAAGGTTGAAAGCGGAAAGTGGAAAATGGGAGAATGAACAATAAAAATCTATTGGGAACTAGCTGCAACACCAAACGTTGCCTGGGTGAAAATATATGATCTTGAATGATTTCACTTAAGTGTCTTTTCATTACGTTCTAGAACCTTCCGGTTCACTCAACACATTCCTCAAAATTTTCAGGAGCTCTTCAGGAGCTTGGAGAATATTCAAGAGTTTTCTTACTGATGTTCTAGAAATGTTTAGGAAGTTCCAACCGGAGCCTCTATTATAGTTCATTCCACGTGGATCTCGATATTCTAGAACTTTCCAGAAGCTTCCAGAACATTTCTCTTTTTCTTTCTTATATTCCAGAAATCCCCAGAAAGTATAACCACCATGCTTTTTTCCTCGTGGACGAACTTGGTATCAGTGTCTTCGAATGTCTTTTTGGTATGGTCCAAAACCTTCATAAAACTCTGTTTTGGTTCACTTCACGGTTTTTACTTATATTTCAGATATTTCATGAAAGAGGGGCGTCGCCCCTCTTTTATGATGTTTCTGGCTTCATGTTGAAGTCGACACGTAGTCGGAGTGCATTTTATACTGGAACCCAGAGATGGCGCTGAATTCATACCTCAGTGTTTGTCTCAGGGATTTCCAATTAGGATGAAAGGATTTTTCGATTCAATTAGGTCGAAATAGCCTTCGCTGATGATTGGCAATGACCATGAAACCGGTACGGAGGTGTTCCCCCAATTAAATCGAAAAATAATTTCAGCTTTGATATTTGAAATGCATTGCAAAGTGGTTCTTGTAGAAAACTTTGCCAAGTATTAAACAAATATAATTCATTGGTCGTAGGGGGCAGTAGTTGTTTTTTGTTAAATACTTGCCGACGACTTTACCTATTGTATAGGTTTTATTGTTTTATTTTATTATATATTCTAGAAAATTCCAGGAAGTACTAAATTTCAAGTTATTCTATCCCAATATGTTTCAACAGCGAATCCAATTTTGTTAGCACAAATACTGAACTCACTGAGCTAGCTTCGTTTCTCCAGTCATACATCTATGAAATGTCATGGAAAAATACAAAACGAAGGTGTGTCTCTATAATAACAATACGCGCACTTCAAGCAAGCACTATACGTTTGTTGAAATTTGTTGAAGTCCATTTTCCAGGCTATTCGAATTCTCTAAATGCTTCTCTTGGTTTTCCTGTTTTCGAATTTTTAAGATACTTAACTTCCAAGCTCTTCGAAATTTATTGAAGTTTTCTACAAGTTTGTCTTCCAATCTATTCGAATTTTCTAGTACTAAGTTTATCTTCAATATTTCCGTCGAGTTCATTTATTATCAAACTTAAATCAATTCAAGAAACTTCGGGTAAAAAGGTTTCAGTGTCTTCTTCTTGAATCATTTTTCCCTGAGAGTTTTTCTGGAGCAGGGCCTTTTTTCCAGTTATTTCTAATCCTCTCTTCTCCAGCTCTTGCTTCAATTCCGCAACCTTCAAATCGACCAAGCAAACTCTCCTCTCTTCTCCTCCCTTTTATTTTCATTACCCGAGATATCAGTTTATTACACAAAAAGTTATATTAAATATTTTACATAATTTGCAAAACAGTCCAATTTGCGAAAACTTATGCGGGTCATTGGATCAGTTTTTTTGTAACACGGGCAACGTCCACTACGCAAACACTTGTTTATATCAAAAATTCTAACACCACTGTAATGAAAATGCACTTGATTATAATAAGCTAATTCATTGCTAAGGAACCAGAAATTTCATTGACTCATCCCTAGCAACTGAACTCAGTTCAGATGAACTGTTGATGAAATTTTCTTGTGCAACTAGCCCTAAGACATACATATACCTTTCAATTTATTTTAACAAAATACAGTCACTGTTGCTAAGCCAACTCTGTCTATTTGCGAACCCTGATTGTAACTAACTACTCGTGAACTGTAACCCTCTGCTCGAAATTCCTGTATTTATACCGGGAATACTCGAGCAGTGATGATGTCATGTATTGTTAACAAGCCGAGCTCGATTATCCAAATATAAGTAGCCAGGTCCGGTTCCAGAATCGTTACACTACAATAACACTTTGAGTTCACCAACAGTCAGGGGTCAGAGATTATCAGAGAATATTCCGAAGTAGCAGGCTCAGCTAGTTTTGATTAGAATTTCTATGTAAATAGGTGAACTATGTTATTGCAGAAATAAAATATTTTAAAAATAGTTTTTTTTCTGGAGCTAGGTAAGATTGTGTATTTTTCCTAATAACAGCTTTAGATATTGTCACAAATAAAGCTACCTACTTAACTCGATAGTACTGAATTAATTTTTTTTTATATTACTAAAAATTGTTCTTACAACGAATAATAAAAAAGTTTTCCACATGTCGCCAACTGAATATACATTTGAAGTAACAATCTAAGAAAGGGGCGTGAAATTATATTTGGCACACAGGCGGTCGCATAGCTTGGGTCAAATTATGAATCCTTCCTCAGATTACCCCCCAGTTTAAAATTATAATGATCCTCTCACGAATAATTTAGAAAGTAGGTATGTAAGATGATATAGGTGTTCATTTATTTATTATATTCTATTCCTTATAAGGATTCCGAATGATTCACGTTGTAATCTGTAATTATACACCAGGAACATAGAACGAGTACCGAGTATATCCTAAAGACATTCCAATCGCCATCAACCAGCACTACGAATAATAATAGATGATAATGATTTATGAATAAATGACAACACATTATTGTTAGCCCGCAGGCGATATAAATGGAGTCATAGCACAAAGATTAAAGAATCGGTTTGCTGCATTCATACTGAATGTTATACGATTATATTTCTACTTATGTTTGACTTTGTACGTTTCGTATAAACTAGTAATACTAATAGACTCAACTGGCAAAACTTTACGGATATACTTCTGTTCAATTCCAAGATGATAAGTTAGGCCCCTCTACCACTGATCAAATGAATTGCTTTTGGAACGTTTTAGTGTTGTTGAAATTGACGGTATATCTTTATCAACACAACACAGTCCTTACTTTTGAAATGATATTTCCAAACAAGATAATTTCACCCAGTAACCAGATCTGGAGAATTCATAACTTGCTCGATGAGCTGAGTCGATATTGTATATAGGAAACTACTAGGAGTATTTTTTGTACAGGAGATACGCCGAAGCACATCAACTAAAAAAATTTAAATGGCATGGGGGCTTATGTGTCACAACGTTGAAAAGATAATTCGATTCTCTTTCCAACCATCTGAACTTTTTAGATTTTTGTTTTTATATTTTTCACAATATGCATTAGAAATGTCAGAGTAAGTGCGAATTTGGCGGATCTGAACCCCTTTCTTTACTTGACCTCGATAAATTATGAATGGTTTGATGTGAAATTACAGGACAGAAAATTTTTTGAATGCAACGAAATTCTAAAAATTTTTATGTGGTTGAAAAGATAATTCAATTATCGTTTCAACGATGTGACACATGACCCCCCATGCCATTTAAATTTTTTTTAGTTGATGTGCCCCCTTGCGCCATTTATCATCGAGCAATCACAATGTGTTTTATTTCAAAAAGTAGTATCGGTGAAACCCTCCAAACGGTTAATTTTTATGTTTGTATGTCAAACCGTTCAAAAGTTAACAGGGGAGGGCTATTAAAAGCCGTACTATATATTCACATTATGTTTATTCAGTGTCTTGTGGATTTTTTGATCGACTCAAGTAGGAGAGGTGTCGGCGGCAGTGAGAATTTGATTTATTACCGCAATTAGTTTCAATATATTTGAGCATGTTACATAGTTCGAGGATGATAATAATAATGACTATGAAATGGCAACGTTTATATATCATTAGGAGTGCATTTTAAAAGTGTTTCTGAGGCAACAAGAAAGAAATTACGAATAACGATTTCAATATGGAGAGAAATCTGGTATGTGCATGTGGGTGAGTGGCTGGCTTCTACAAACATTTATATGATACTAGAATAGCAAGCTTTCATGTGAAGTGGTCATGAGAAGCAGCAACATGCTGGAAGGCATAATAGCTAACAACTTTCTACGAATGCACTCATACATCGTGCCCAAAACTTTCAACCTTCGCACGCCCAACACTGTGGTCTTCCCTCAAAGAGAAGACTGGATTCGGAATGAAACTGACCTATGTAGGGCAAATGAACGTTGGTTTATCGATGGTTCCAAAACTTTGGAAGGCGTCGGAGCCGGAATATACGGGATGAACCCAGTAGTGAAACGCTCATTCAGTATGGGTAAATTAGCTACGGTATTCCAGGCAGAGGTATATGCCATTGAAATGTGTGCAGATGAGCTGAAAAACAATAAAAATATTTTCAGATAGTCCAGCAGCACTGAAAGCACTTGAATCCAACTGCTTCAAATCCAGAGCAGTATGGAACTGCATAAAAACCTAAAAACCGACTGGCACAACGCAACAACGTTACCTTAGTCTGGATACAAGGTCACACAGGCCTAGAATGGAACGAAATAGCGGACACCCTAGCAAAAGGGGTGCCAAATTAACGTTCACTGGGCCAGAACCGGTAATCGGTATAGCACATAGTACTGCCAAGAATGTTATAACATCCTAGACAGACAATAAAAGACTCGAGTATTGGCATAGTCTACCGGGCCTAGCCCATTCCAAATTATTTATTGCTTGCACAAAGAAAAAACAGGACTCTGACAATCTGCTAGAACTCAGAATTATAGTACATCTCAGAATTATAGTAGGTTTGCTCACTGGCCTCTGCAAACTCAAACGCATGCATAACATCGGACTGACTTGCACAAGATGCAGAGTGCCGTCTATGCATGGAGGAGGATGAAACGGCTAAACACATTTCATGTACATGCCCCGCAGCAGCCAGAATCAGATTTTCAACATTTGACAATACAACAGTAAGGCCTGAAAATCTGGTAAATTGTTCTCCTAACGTACTCCTGAATTTCGTTAAGGGATTGGATAAACTGGGAGAAATATAACCATAGGGTAAGTCACAATAGGCCATTGGCCGCAGTGGAGGGTCTGATGTGGGCCCACTCACATTCAAACCTAACCTAACTAACCTGAGCTTTCATTTTCCTTATCTGAGGGTGACCATTTTACTTGACCATTTCACTTGAATATTTTATTTAACGCCTTTCATGATATTTTCGCTTATTTGCAAATATGGAGTGCATGAATTTCAGTTTCAGTTGCGTGGTCGAAGTACTCTTCGACCACTGAAGATGATTGCCGCAGTTGCAGTCGAAACGTTTGGAGTTTTAAACCAAAGACGACCACGGCAAAACCCGAGAAACAACCAAATTATTGACCCCAGCTGTGAAAGCCTACATTACTACAGGTCAATTTTATTTACAAATTCAAGTAATTTTCATATTGCACATATTCTACATATTTCTGATATTCATCGTTTCAATATTTTCCACGTTTAACTATGGCGAATTGAGCTGGTTCGTGGAACTTTGCTGGCTACTATTCACCCCCTTCAACCCCTCGTGCAGGGTCCACGCATTTGTTCAGCCGTGGCCGAATCTGCCAATCTACAACGAGCCCTTTGAGATGATGTTGGAAAAGGAGAACCAGTAGCGTTATGAAGTCTATAGGTTGCTGATTATTTTAGCTTTTAGAGTGTTTAAATCCGGCGTGTGATTCAGAACAGATCCAAAACTATAGTCTGTTCTGGTCTATTCCAAAAAAAAATACTCTTTAGGGTGGGCAACGTAAGTTTGCTTTGGTGTAAGTTTGTGATAGATAAAGATATTCGTTACCCCCACCCTAGCGATTTATAACAGAAGTACAGTTTATGAACTACCATTTCACCAAAATAATTCAAAGGAAATTTCAAATATTCGAAAGATAACAGATGCAGAGTTTTCATGGACTGACTGTATATTTCCGCCTGAAGTGAGGACCTCATTAAATAAAAGCCTAAAGATGTTAATATTGCTTGTTAAAAATAACCTTGAATTAATTAAAAAGAAAAATTTCTGTTTATTTTTCCTCCGAGAAAAATTAAAAAGAACCCATCGTACGCGCTAAATTATCAGAAAGAGCTGATATACCACGTTCCCTCATTCGATTCAGTTTTACCAGGCGACGACGAAATTAAATTTTCCAGAGACTGGAGTATCGTTTAAACGAATTATGGTTTTGTTCTCTATTTATTTTGCTCCTCTCGAGATATAGTACGAGACGTGAGAATGGGGCACGCTTGATTGAACGATGAGATACTGAGAGGAATCCTTAGAAATAGTTAGGTTCATCTTCGATGAGGATTCTAGTTCTATTGTTATAACGGGAAAATCGACATCGAGTGCAACGATGGAAATATGTCTTATCGAATTCTCTCCACTTGAAAGAGTAGAGAGGAGTGAGTTGAGAATGAAAAATGAAACTGAAGCGTACCCAATGGCGGCTCGTTACCGAAGTCTGAATGTCAGATTTAGATTCCTCGTATTTTAATTTTTCATTGTCTTGTCTGATAAAAGCCTAGGACATACTGACGGAAAATCCGATCTCTAAATTTTTCAACTGTTCATTTTTATCGATGATGTTTTCACTATTTTTACTCCCATCCACTTATAGTGCCAAATATTTTCTTGAAATTGTCAGAATGCATTGTGATCAGAAGAATCTTGAAACACGTAATTTATGCAAGTTGTCGATTCAAAGGCCGATTCAGATACATGCGTTCACGTGCGATTGACAGGCAGATGCATTTTTAGCGCTTGTTCCTGATTGCATGACAATTCACATATATGCCACTCACTTGCGTTTCTATAACAAAATCAAACTTTATTCGGTTCTGAAATAATTTTGTCAGTACTGAAGTAATGGCATTTTAGTTTTGCAACTTATCCCGCCGTATATTTCACTGTATCTTTCATTATTCAAACTAGAACATGTCCAATCTTCGTACTTGTTTCAAGAAGAACACCGAGAGACATTGGTTTTGAACCACAATAGACATGCATCATCCATGTAGGGTCAACAACGCAATGTAGGCACGCATGTATCTGGATCGGCCTCAAACAGGGAAGGTAAGATGGTATACTAACTCTACTGTATACCCAGAGGCCTCCACAACCGACCCCTTCGGATTAGGAGTCAGGGACGAAGAAGGACGCTCTGACTAATGAATTGAGGGACAACTTTCTGCACTGCTTAGAGAGCAGTGAGCCCGTTTGGAGAGAATACATTGCAAGAATGCATGCTCTGTGATGTCAGAGACACCCAGAGCATGCCGCCTTTTACGCCCAAAACCTACGAGATCTTGTATCTCATCTTCGGGGTCAAGGCTATATCAAAGCTCCTCTTTAGCCACTCAACAAAGTGACAAATATGCCACCCATCGGACTGACTGTAGAGAGACTGCGGAGATTTACGATATTCTTCAAAAAGAAACTGACTTCTGGTAGATCGTGTATGATTCCACTCAAACTCTGTCTCAAGCAAAAAGGAAAGACACCACTCCACTGATTGGGAGGCATGATCGAGGCACATACAGAATGGAAGCTAAGTACAAATCGACGAGACAACTTGGGTCTCGTATACACTGTGTGATTGACTACGTGGCGTTCAGTAGGACCTTCACCCCCGTAGTGCGGCGGATTGCCGTAAAATTAAGACGAGCTTACGACACACTGAATCACTGTCTTAATAGGATACGAATGCTTGTAGCTGCAAAGGGGTCAATAGTGCGGCGGGCAAAAAGCATTGAGGAAAATGCGATAAAACTTTTCGCTTCGCTGATCGGGTAAAAACCTTCTGGAAGAATATCTATCCCAAGGTGGAGACTACAGCCCTAGCGTAGTTCTAAGCTCTTGCAGTAGGGTTCGTCAGCCTGATCTTTTTTCTGATTTGTTGAATAACTGTTGATGATAAAAATGCCCAAACATCCACTACAATCTGGCGAGACTTTTTGAATCACTGCTAGATGGGGAGTAACATATTACGGATTGTTTCGTCGAGGGGTGAACCGTGCTCATTTCCAAAAACGATGATTTGTATGATCTTAAGAGCTACAGACAAATAACATGCTTGAATGCATGTTATAAGATATTTACCTGCTTCTTATACATACGAGTACTCTCCGCAGTTGACTCGGTGCATGAACGAATGTGAAGGGGGTCAAAGTAAGGGTCGCTAGCTGCAAAGAGAACATACTCATCGACAGAAGTATTACGCAAAAATCCATGTAGTGATTACCGCAAATCATTTGATAAATCATTTAGGAAGAGGCGTGCATTAGAGAAATTCTCTCAGTATTATTTTCTTCTCCCTATTACCATCAGCCGTTGCACTGAGTGGAACCCGCGGATATAGCTACGGTACCCCCAGCCACCGAAGAATGTTTTACATAGATGACCTAAAACTATATGCCATGAGGTTGATAGAAAAGTAAACGCCTGCTACTGGAATGGAGTCCGGGATCAACAAATGCGCCATGAGAAAACACGATACGAAGAATATGAAGAGGATGTTCGGTTCGTAGAAGGAAGTATCCTACATCATCCTGATGTCGGGAAGACGTATACTTACCATGAGGTGGAACAACGTCCCTCCCAAAGCGCAACCACTGATGAGTATCAGCATAAACTTTAACACATCTGGTCAACAAGACTGTGGGGAAAGAGCAAAGTTGCTACAACTAATATGTTTGCCGTTCCGATTCTACTCTACCCCTTTGGAGTGGTGAATTGGACTCAAGTGAAGCTGCTGCAACTCGACGTGAAAACTTGACGATGCCTCTCTATAGGAGATTGCATCCTAAATGGTCTGTTCCACCGTTATACTTCCCAGAAAACGGGAAGGCCATGGACTTCTCGATTTGGAGCGTTTGCATAACAGAATAGTAATGGATGGAGCCTGTTGAATCATAAAGATTTCAGAACCCTTCTCTGGTTAGTCAGCGACCATGAAAAGGCAGGGATCGGAGCTTTTTCTCTTCAAGGCAGCAGCAGTTAAGTGAGGTGAAGTCGAAAACCGATGAACTCATAATGGCACTGGGACGCCCTCCGGCTGTATCGACGCTCCTGAGACAAGGACCGACTGGTGAATTCCTTAAGTTTACCAAGGCGATAACATATGAAATATTAGGTATTTACTTACTTGGATCAATTTCCACATCGGTATCTTTTTAGCTTCAACCAACCGCACCACATTCTAATGTAATTCAGCCTAATCATATTCAATAAGGTTAATTGTTCCTTGGTACATGATTTATGCTCTGTATTCCTTTTTTCAGGTACCTAACGTGAATTGTGACGACGTAACAAAGATTGGATAACTAAAGTATATTTCGTCTTGAAAGAAATAATCACTTACCACGTTGAAGGGCAGCCATGTGAGTGCTGATATATGTCTGTCATTTATCGATCCTCTTGCAGGAAAATGGAGAAATCGCTCGTGACTTGCGATAACAGTCTTTTCCTTGTGCTGAATTTCGCCTTTTGCTAAAAAAAATTATGTGAATTTTAATTTACAATTTTCTTCAAGAAGAATAATTTTTCTCAACCACTTTTTTTCAGTGATGCCATACCTACATCATATTTAGATTGGCAACAATCAAACTATCAGGAACCTGCATGAATTGGTTTGAAAATTAAATAAGTTAGTTAGTCTACCATACTGGGTATTTTTTTCCGCTCAGGAAAATGGAATAAATTTATCACAAGTACTTAATAATATAATAATAATAATTCCAGATTGTAAACAGGTAATTATTCTGGAAAGGGCGGAGTTCCATATCCGTAGACGGAAGATGGAAAGCGTCTTCTGAGCTTCCACTCAACCCCATACATTCAACATATAACTTAATTTTGAAACATACAATATAACATATATACCATTTACCCTATTATATATTTTCATACGATTGTCACCCAGTAAGTTGAGACAGTATACAGAAAACAAAGAAAACAAAAATAAAAAATATCAAATATTCCAAGTATCCTATACCTATTCCATATGATCACACATGATTATTATACCTATTTATCATCTATCATCATTGACATCTCGTTTCAAGTAATAACTTTCGATAATATTTTTTGAAGTGCATTGTATAGTTTTGCAATGTTAAATGAATAGTATGGTTCTGTGGAAAGGAGGAGAGATGGTTCACCTATTACGCACATTGATGTTATGCACGTGAGACCTGAATATTATTTTATTGTAGAGATATGGTGGTTTCTTAAGACTGATGATTTTATTGTACAAGCATACTTCATGTAACTTTCTCCGATTTTCCATATTTAACCAACCTGTATCATGTAGTTTATGGGAAATGTGTTTATATTTTCGAATGCCATGAATTAATCGCAAACAGGAGTTTTGTAGCAGCTGTATCCTGCGTTTCTCTGTAGAAGTTAGACAGTTTCCATACACCACATCACCATGGTTAAATACGGAGAGGACAAGAGAATCACACAGCATAATTTTAAGTTTTTTATTGAGGAACTGCCGATTATTATAAATAATTTTCAAACGGAAAAATGCTCGCTGTATGCAGTTTGAAATATGAGTCACGAATCTTAGATTGCTATCGAAGATTACCCCCAAATTTTTTGTGTTGTTTTTTATAGGTAATTTTTTTTCATTAAGTACAATTTTAGTTTTGTCTGTGGCGTAGTTTAAATCATTTTTTGGCCCGAACAGAATGATATAACATTTATTTGGATTTAAAAGTAAAGAGTGAGCCTGTGATATGCGTTTCATTTCTTCTAGTTCACTGTTTATACTAGCACAGTTTGAGTCAATATCAGATTTATGAAATGAATAATAGATCTGGGTGTTGTCTGCATAATATTGAACCCTGCATTCCCGAAAGACTTTGCCGAGTCAGATGTATAGAGTGCATAGAGCAACGGGCTGAGAATGGAGCCAAGTGGGGTCCCTCTAGATACTTTTTGAAAATTGGATTTTTTTCCATTTAGTTTCTCACACTGACTTCGATTAGTTAAGTACCTTTTGAAAAGTGAAACAGCTTCAGTACTCAGACCTATATGATGTGATTCAGGGTATCGAAGGATTTGGAAAAGTCTAATAGAATTAGAGCAGTTATTTTACCCTCGTCTGTTGCCCTCATTATATCATCAGATACATTGAGTAGCGCTGTCGAGTAGCTGTGATGAACATCTTCAACAAAACAAGATTTCCTGCTTAATTTTCTGAATTGAAGTACCTACTCATGTTTAAAGTCAATCAGAGCAACGATTTCTGATTAAAATAAACTTTTATTCAACAATAACAACAACAATACTCCTGAGTGACGTTGATCGCAGCAACGACTTTTTGCCATTCTCATTAAAAAATCCAATGGTGAGCGGATGACATTGGGGGTCGTTGAATAAGAGTTTTTGCTTCCATCGACTTCACACACAACTGCTTCTAATTTGTCACCTCATCGAAGGAATTTATTTGTTCATCAATAACCAGAATTTGGTTGATTTTCAATATTTACTTAAATTTATAAAAAAAAATCTAAGAAATGTAGATGGTTGAAAAGAGAATTCATTTATCTTTTCAACGATGTGACACATGACCCCCCATGCCATCTATTATAACCTACCGGATATTCTCCTCGATTCTTCTCCATCAGCTCCATACCTTGTAGGAGGAATACCAAAATTGACCCTTGTACTCTTCCAAGCACTTGCTTGAACCCTATGAAAATTCTGGCAAGGATATGATATCTTCCAATGATTATTTCTCTGTCAATCCACAAGATTAATCTTTCTAGCCAATGCTCCCTTCTTTTTTGTTATTATTATTGTTTAATGCCAGAGAAATGTATTTTTATGTTGAATATTAATCTATTCAGCATTTGAATGATGGGTTGAGAACTTGCCAAGGACGAACAAGTCAAATTAAATGAGAGTCTTTAAAGGAAACCCGGAAACGTTTTATTTTAAAACTTGATTCAACTACGAATGTACTTCCTTTCCTCTGAGCGAATCCTCGGTATTTCCGGGTTCTGTTTACAAAACTTCAACGAACTTATCATAAAGCAGAAGCATTCACATTCAGAATACATCATCGTATTATGTAAAATTCCGGAATATTCCTTTCATTCCACCGAAGTGCAACGCAATTTATTCTTTTCTAATGCAACCCTACAAAAGCTGAAAGCCAACAGAGAGCTTGAATTATATTATATATTGTTTGCGAAGTGAGTTCAGTTTTATGAAACGTTCCAGTATGTTTTTGTGTGAATCAAGTGGAGAGATGACAACAAAGTGGAAGCACAAAGCTAGCAGAGCACAAAAATACGTCGGGATGGGGATTTCTCAAAGCTCCCCCTGTCACGATTGAGATCAAAGGTGCAAATTATCTTTAGAGTACGTTTCGGCACTTTTCAAAATGAGGGAGGGGTCTTACCATGAATACACAGGGTTCATTAGTGTTTCATTCTATGTATTATCTCTATTGGGGTGAATATTTATTGCATAATGATAAATGATAAAAAAATTTAACTCCTCGAAGTCTACAGTATGCAGAAATAGTGGCGGACAACATATTGTTCTTGCATGCATTCAGCGGTTGTGACACTTCTTCTGCTATTCTCAAGAATTAAGATTATAAAAACACTTGAAAAGAACGAATACCTGATCCGAACGCAGATTCTGAAATAATTGCCAGACATTTTTGCAGAAGAAGACGACGACAAGTATGAAGACCTGACCATTGCGAAACAATTGGCAAACGAGGTCGACGAAGAAGACAATGAAGATAAAAACTTGGAAGAGAAAACAAATTTGCAAGAAGATAGTGAACGGAACGGAACAGAAGAAAAATATTAGTGAATAACAAATCGTGAATTAGGCCTACTGGGGATACCACATGAAAAAAAACGCGCATTCTCACTCTACCTGGTGGAGTGGTAATGAGTAAAAAACAGAAGTATGTATATTAAATAATTGTATTTACTGAAATATCGAGAAAAAAAGTTGTGAAATTGTAGAAATTTGCTGAAATATAAAACATTCCCAAATACATACTCTTGCACGGATATGTAATAGTAATAAGCATTTCGTCTCGGTACATATTTTATGTAAATATTGACAGAGGTTGAGATCGCCCTTCATTAGCATTAATTATTCTTCAAATATTTTTCTGAGTATTAGTTGAAATTATATTTTTCATTCATTGAATGTTCCTTTATCCATTTACTCGCTTTGGTGACTGCTTCGTAAGTTTTTTATGTGTTTTTTTATTTATTTGGATGAATGTGGGTTTGGAACAGATCATAAAATCATCAGAATGAAGCAAAACAAGTACCAAGTTTCGACACATGGTGAAGGCGCCCCACCACGTGCCCAGTGCCTCCACCACGTGTACAGCGCCTCCACCACGTATCCGGCGCCTCCACCACGTATCCGGCGCCGCCACAATGTGATCGGCGCCTATACTACGGAATCAATCCATTACCATAGATGACTTTCGAAGTACAAGATGCTTTCAAAAAATGTATATATACAAGAATTCAAAAACATAAAAAATCAATGCCTCCTCTCCGTATCAGTTGAAAGTTCACCTATTGCATAGAAGACTCATTATACAAAGACTCCGCAGAGTTAAATCAACGAAGTTGTCAGATCCCTATATGAATCGTTCCCTTTTCTATTCCTGATCTTTCCTTTCGAATCTTCTATACCTTTTAATAAAATTCAGTATGTATGTCCTCTCCAGGTCGATAAGTTCCTACTCTTGGAGCTTTTAAACTCCAATAATTTCAAACCTCAAATTCTCTAACGCCAAGACAGTTTAATCGTCTTCTTCTCATTTGCGGCAAGTCTTCTATGACCATAAGTGATTTGTTAGCTGCTTGATTGCCTATGCCCTGTCGGTATTTCTATGAAGAGGCCTAGTGCTTGGCGATCCCTTGATTAATGGGCCGACCACTAAGTTTTTGGACTGCTTGCAGTCGGCAATATTCCTCCAAAGCTAGTTCAGTTCTTCTTCCGTCCATTACATTACGATGCTTAGTACTGGCACAGGTCCGAAGAACGGCAACGTAGAATCGGATCCCATACCAACTCAGCTAATTTTTCAATAGCATTTCCGTATTCTTGTACAAGTACTGAACTTGATTTCAAAAAAATTGTTTTCAAAATTGTTTTTTTCGTTAACCAACTGTCACCCCCCTACGAACGACAGCCCTCAGAAGTCGAAACTTGTGCGAGGTAAGGATTAATGAGGTCTTACCTTTTAACGTGCGATTCCTAGTTTGAGATGATAGTTGGCTTTGTGAGCTGCCTGACTATCCAAACATAAATTTTTCGCGCAAGCCCTTCTTCAGCCTTTTGCCCCATAGCAACGGTTAAAATGGCGAACACTTCCCAAAGAGTAGCTATTCCTTCTAGGTAGATGCCTGTACCCCAAGTCTGTTTGTTGATCAAACAGGAATCGTCCGCATAACGTAACCGGATTCCAACCGTCCATTTTTCTCTGCTCAGAATAGTAAAAGGAAACTTTCTTTTCCATCGCAGCCTTCCATCTTATGAAATTTTGCCCTTGAGGGCGGAAGGTGGAAGTTCCTGCTCTGTCCACTCCGCGATATCCGCATGGCCTATCATCAGTGCTGTGTTTACACAGACTTTCAAATCTCACATCAACAAATGGGCCACTACTGCTTCCTTCTTGAATCAGTAGATATCCTCAAGAGTACTTCCAACGATGTGGTTCTCATTCCACCCGTTATTTCCAAGCCCCTCAGATGAGGAGAGAGGCAGCTTCCATAAGGCAGTCTCCCTCTATCACCGAGAATTGGGGTCACGATAGTCTGATAGATATAGACCTTGGGTAATATTATCTGTGTCAAAATCCTATCCAGAAAGCAATAATTGAAGGCTGAGCTAGCACATCTGAAGCGATACTGGATTTCAGTGTGGATATTCACGTCGATTGAACGTTGACTAACGAGGTAAGGATAGTGCTCAATATGTTCATGACATGCTATAGAATTATGTGTCCAGGAATGCCTTGAAAGAGGCACTCGAAGGACAGAAATCTATATACTGTCAGCTAGCCAAGCAGCACTAAAAGCTTTGAGGTCATACACATGTGAGTCTAAGTTGACTTGAAACTGCAAACAAACCCTAAGCTAACTGGCAGTAAACAATCAGGTCACCCTGATGTGGGTGCCAGGTCACAGAGGAATTGAGGGCAACGAAGAAGCGGATTGCCTTGCCAAAGAAGGGGCAAACACACAATTGTCCGGCCCAGAACCCTTCTGTGGACTCTCCAGAGCCCACTTGAAAGAAGAGTTCTGACGCTGGGAAACCGATGAAATGAAATCTCACTGGAATAAAATGCCAGGACAAAGATAAGCGAAAAGACTAGTGCGTCTGTCGCCAAAGAAAGCTAAACAGCTTCTAGAGTTGGACAAGAAAGGCTTGAAAATGGTAACGCGATTTCTCACTGAACACTACCCTCTGGGGTACAACCTCAAAAAGATGGGTCAATCAGAGAGTGATAGTTGCCGCTACTGTGAAAACTTCGTGGTAACATTTGCTGGGCGAATGCTCAGCGCTTTTCTGCAAGAGGCTTGAATTTTTGGAAGAGGCCTTCTTAACGCCCTCCGACATCAGGAACTCAGTTTCCAGGTAACCGATAAACTTCGCAAGAAGTCTTGGAATCCCGGGCTCGAATAGATCAAGGGTCACTCACAAAAGAACTTATAGGTCGAAGTGCTTGTGAGGCTGCACAGCCTGTACGACCCCCTTACAATCAACAATCTACAATGTTCATGACACGTTGTTTGTAGACAATCAACTAGAGCATGATGTGTACAGGAAGAAAGCACAAACAGATCGATTTCTTCATAAACCACCATCTGACACAAGAACTTTCCGCTCCCCTAGAAAACATCAACCCTCCTCATTAGAAGGCTGACGATCAAATGAGGCGTTTCTCAGGCCATTAGTGTTGCCTGTATGGTAGGCCTGTTTGAGGGGCTGATTCTGTTGACCTTCCCCATATGGAATAGGCGTTATCTTAGAAGGAATCTATCCACCATTTTCTTCAGCTCTTTGGGCGGGAACGATGTTAGGTTGAGGGGTGTAAAGGACTACTCTTGCTGACTTCCAGACCTTTGCAACTCACCCCAGCACTATACTGGCCGGTATTATCCTACCCAATATTGTGGTGAGAAATCCAGGTCCCTGTGTAGCATTGCCGGAAATATTCCTTCACGCTCAGAAAGTCTACCATCGGTAAATATGATGGCGAATCTTTAGAGAATGCTATGCATGTTTCATCTGGTTTATATGAGGTTGTTAGAGAATCTACTACCTTGCTGCTCAGGATTCTCATGAGTCTGATGAATTCTGTTGGAGAGTTGATTCCCCCCACAGTCTCCTCTTTTTTGAATTTCTTTCTCGCTACTCAGAACTTTTACATTTCTCCACTAATCACACTTTAAAAAATCGACCAAATAAAAATCCCTGGTATATGGAACAACAATAAATGAATTAATCAATTATTGACGTTCATATGACCGGTTACATCATTCAAGCTTCATCCGTATAACGACCTATCCCCCACAATTTTCCCTTATTTCCCTCCATGCCTCCCCCATAACTTACTCCCTCAGTTCAAGCACCCCTATAACCAACTACATCGACCGCCGTCGTATTCAAAGCAAATTGTTATTAGGTGTTAGAGCATCCTTTACATTCAATAAGGATCCTGAAAGGTTGATGGGCTTAGGACTGACTCGGGACTCGGGATCGTGGCGCCATGAAAGTGAAGGGGTTGTTTTATGGAGACGAGGAAAAGTGATTTCACGCTCATTAAGATCGAAGAAAGAGCGTCGGAAACGAGTCTGAGTTTCAACGAGAATTGCGTGGCTGTTCGAAGATTGGTTTGAGAATAACGTGATATACGGGATGAGTCAGAGTTATTGCCCTCAAGATTTCACATATAAAAAACAAAATGATTGACATGCTTGGTCAAGCCAGGAAAGTAGTGGGCCCAACCATTAAACGTACGATATTAATACGAATTGAAGTCAATATCATTATTCTTCACTGACAATTAATCTTCTTTTTACTAGTTGTACTCTCAGAAATTGTTCATTTATGTATGTCCACTGGATGTACAATATTGAACAATTTTTACAACAATTTACAACAAATTGTTCGGATTATGTACTTTCTCTGGATGTCAAAGTTTTGACATCCATGCGAATGTGATATTTTCTTATATAAATATAAATTCTAGTTTATTTAGTTTCATTATAGGTACCTATTATGTAATTGTTTTTGATTAAAATTCTCACCGCCTGGAATATATAAGTAAATTAGTACATGCTGCATATTTTGAAAACAATTCTTAAGAAGAAAGGTTCTATTCAAGTTTTAAGATTAGAAGTCATTTCAGTTTCAGTTTTTCATGAGAAACTTTCTTGCAATTTGTGGATTTTACAGTTCATTTGGCGAACCTTCGTAACAAATTCAATTTAGACTGTGGTATAGGTGTACCTATACTGTCTGGTCTGGTATTGAGCAAGTGAGCAAGTGAGCAAGGTGAGAGGAGGAACAACATAAATGGCTATATACAGATGAATGTTGCCTTTTTATAGGTTATTCAAGTTTTAAATATTTTTATGGTTCATTTTCGAAAGTAATTTTTTTTTATGACAAACAGTACTTCAATTCAATTATTCCATTAGTTATCCGCACATGATTTAGTATGGTAATTATTTTGCAAAATTTAACTGAACTGAATTTTCAGAAGTTGTTCTACATTCCACAAAATGAGATCAAAGGGCGGTTGAGAAAGTCGTTTCAAAATGACTTCAATGAGCCAATGAAAGGAAATTGTATGTTTTTTGGTATTAGTGTGATTTGTGTTTGTTTAATGTTTTATGCGAGTTTTTAGTTTTCTCAGAATGTGAAAGCCTTCATTATTTAATCTTATATTGAGTTCAATTTCAAATACAAATTTGTTATCAGAGGGTGGCTAGTACCTAGCAGTTGATATAATATTCCATTTGGGCCTTTCAAAATTAAACCGGATGTTTTTTCAGAAACTAGAAACTAGAAATTAATTAGAAAACTACTAGCATAGGATATCGCAATTTTATTTCAAAAAATTTTGAATACTCGAATGTTTTCCGAGAATTTTTATGACGACATCAATTGGGCGATATTGATAGTCATCCTTTCGGTGGTAATCTGAACCTTGGAGTACATTTTCTGTAAATTCAGTGGATATCTTAAATGGCCATTTTACTTATTTCGTGTACATTCAATAAACGTTTCTCAAGTTCATTCTCTCTGTACGTCCATTGTACATTCGAAATGTACATCTATAGGATGTTAAATCCTGTGAGGTTCGGACATTTTCTGGACATATCATTGTATATAACCGGACGTTCAATGTGTTAGAATTCAAGATATGATTATTTTTTATATAACCCTGTTTTTTAATTTTAGTGATGTGTAATTATTATGATTGATTGTCAGTGTCAAAAAAAATTATGAAAATAACTTTTCTAAGATTTATATGTTTCTTGGTGAATAAAACATTCAGAGTACTTTTCCTTCCTGTCTCCCTTTTTCTTGACCCTCACCTATGTGCGAGAAATGCTACATTTGGCGACTGTGACAGGACAAGAAGCGATTAGCGAGAGAAGCATGTAAAAAGTTATAAAGGTATTAGAACATCCCGAACATCATTTACAAGAATACACCATACTACATCAAAAGAACTTCAATCTGGAAATGCCGATATGTTCGAAGTAAGTTATTTCAAACTTCTTCTACAAAAAATAGATTCCATGGTGGAACTTGATAAGAAGTTGCTCGAAATACTATTAGAAACCGATGATTCAGTGAGTGAAAATATCGATGCAGAAGTAGAGAAAGCTTTCCAATTCATAAGCGAGTTCAATGATTGAAGTTGAGAATCGAACATCGCCTATGTTCTACTGGTATGAACAACCAAGACAGACAAAGCCAAGCAGGTCACAATCAAAGTAAGTTGAATTTACCCAAGATCGAATTCAAAAAGTTTGAAGGCGACATTCATGATTGATTACCCTTTTGGAGCCAGTTCAAACGCATTCACGAAGATGATCAAATTGAAAGGGAAGAAAAATTCCAATATTTAATAAAAGCAACCGTTCCCAAATTATGAGCAGTTACCCTTCATCATGTGGAAACTATGCAAAAGCAATTGAAAGTTTCGAGTCCAGGTTTGGTAGGCAAGATCTCCTAGTGGAAGTATACGTACGAGAGCTGTTGACATTGGTTTTAAATAATATGAATGGGAAGTCCAAACTTGGGGCATTGGATCCTCTAGGAGGTACCTCAGATAAATGTGCAGCAATGATCTATCCTCTCATAGAATTTTGCATATCTGAAGATATTCTTCGTGTTTGGCAACGCTGTCCTCAATTTTCTGTTGATGATAACTCAAAGAAAGGCCTTGATCAACTTATGAATTTTATCAGGAAAGAAGTGGGGAATGAAGAAAGAATCGCCCTTGCCTCTTCGAGTTTCGAATTACAAAAAGGAAAGAAAAAGAAAGATTCCTCTTCGAGTATGATTCCAACTGCATCCACTCTAGTTAACACCAGAATACTGAAATGCTATTTCTGCAAAATGAATCATTCCTCTGAAAACTGTACGGAAGCACACAATATAAGCCTTCCACAACGAAAAAATATTCTCTTCTCCAAGGGTTGTTGTCATCTTTGCCTTAAGTTTGGACATATCTCTAGGAAATGTAGAACGGCTTTTCATCTGAAATGTCAGAATTGCGGAGGCTAACATGTTACCTTGATGAGCCCTAACACCTCTGGAATAACGTCTGAACAGAAGAATATTGTTCCCTGTACCGATAATCTTTCCAATAATACTCGTAATTCTTGTAAACCTTGATGGTATCATTGAAAGGAGCGAAAAAGTCACGTGTTCTCAGATATCCTATATAAATAAATACACCGCAATTGAAATGAAACTGGATATAATCGGAACCGAGGATATGATCCATGCTCTTTTTGGAGGATTTCAGTCAGAAATAACTTCACACGACTGCTATAAAGTTTGTTTGGAAAGTCTTCATTAGTATGCATGTAATTTAGAAATTGTAGATCAACCAATCATATGCAGCAATTTCGATTTGTAAAAGATCTTGGATGGAAGAGTTGAAGGAGTTAAATGTTACCGTCACTGATACGAAGGATGGTCCCATAGAAGTCTTAAATGGAGCCGATGTCGCTGGCAAAGTAGTAGTAGTAATCATGGGGAGGCCGCTGCCGCAGCCAGGCAAGTAGGCCCCAATGGGCCCTTTTTGCTTTCCCCGCTCTCCAAATAACTACCTTACCTCTCCTAGTCTTCCTTTTCGAATCTTTGTGGCCTTCTAATGAAGGTCAGTAAGTCCGTCCACTTTAATTCGATGAGTTCTTCAACTACGAAGATTTCGAATCTTAGCCTTCTGTACACCTCACACTCGCCAAGGAAGTAGGAAGATGTTTCTTCATCTTCTTCACACATATGGCAGGTGGGGCTGTCTTTTATACCCATTAGTGACCGGTGTCTACCTAGTTTGTTATGGCCTGTTAGTATTCAAGGAGGCGAAGTGTTTGGCGATCTCTGCCTAAGAGCCACACCGTCCTTGACTTGCTAGAGCCGACTCACATTCATTCCCATTCCTTAATTGAATGAATTACTGAATCAGCTCATTTGCTTTTGTGCTTATTGAACATATTCGACTTTCTCTTGAAGCTGTCGCAGAAATATTCATGCAGGATACAATTTTCGAGAAAAGATTCATATAACTGAAAAACTGAATATCGTCATGACGTAAGTAAGCATGTGACTTCTAAAAATATTTAAAAAAGTTCAAACGCACACACGAAGAGGAAAACATTAAAGCTCGCGTGTAAACACCCAAGATAATAGGTATGTAAATGAGTTTTTTATTATTCCACAATCCCACCGGTCAAGGTAATTTTATTCTAAACTTCATAAACGATAACAAAAACTGTTATTTCAGTACTTCAGCTTCGGAACCATGCAAAAGGGGCCCCAGTTGAAAGGAGTATTCAGACGTTAATTTAATGGAGAACAAGAGGGGTAAATTCGCTAGTAAACAAAAGCATGAATGAGTGTTTTGCTTCTCTACAGTGTGTTCAATGATACGGAAAGTATGGGAAATTCAAGAACTTAGCGCGCCCTACGAGCAGGGCCGGCCTAGGCAAGGAAAGAGGCAGCCCAAGTAACAAATTTCAGAAGCGCAAAACCGCCTGAACGAGAGC